>OV815307.1:7500-5905000 GCA_929108375.1 Gymnoscelis rufifasciata | reverse complement strand
ATTCACCTTGTCTTCGCAGGGCAAAGGCCAGTTTTTCCTTGTTCCTAAATGCAAATCAACTTTTTTCGAATCATAATTGGTTTATGCATGGCATACGGTGCGTTTAAACGTTTGTTTTTGTTATTTCAGGAAGCAAAGCCTTCGAATGTACCGTCTGCGGCAAGGGTCTGGCGCGTAAAGATAAACTTACTATTCACATGCGAATACACACAGGTATACACAATTTACTGATTTCCGGGACAATAAAGAAGCCTCAAATCATACTTAGGATGAGGAAAATTCACTTTAGTGTTTCTGTCCCCGAAAGCAAAAGAGAAAATGGAGTAGGTAGGTCCCGTACCTATCATTCTTAGATATTTCGATTCAAGAAAAACAACACAAAGTTATGTTTTAAACGCTGTAGGGGCCACTTTCGGAATATACTTTTGTCATATCAAATTAAAATATGAGAACAGGTTTTATTTCTTGTGAAACCAATGATGCTATGAAGTCGGTTAAAAAGAGCATGATTCAAATAAAGTTTTTAGCCTTCAGTAAAAGAAGAGTAAATCTCTAAACTGAGTGATATTGCGTGTTAACTATAACTACTGTATTCTAAGGGATATATGACATACCGTACTAACCACTAATGCTGGTACAT
The DNA here is from genome assembly GCA_929108375.1 of Gymnoscelis rufifasciata. Taxonomy (NCBI): domain Eukaryota; kingdom Metazoa; phylum Arthropoda; class Insecta; order Lepidoptera; family Geometridae; genus Gymnoscelis; species Gymnoscelis rufifasciata. Next base: position 5,904,360 of record OV815307.1, on the reverse strand, counting down.
TAACCGACTAAATCTATTACTCGTAGCACAACCATAATCACGAACAATAGGTTTTACACCATTATATTTAAAACTGTTTTAAATTAATCCCAAGGTCATAATGAATTTCATTTAAGATTTTGATATTGCGCGCGGAATCACCACCCGCCATGCTGTTTCGGTTGTGACGTCACTCCCTTAGTAAACAATACGACTCTCAAATGCACTCTTTCGTCAGTGCATTTGAGAAGACAGAACGTCCACTATGGCAGATAGCGTTTAGACTTTTGAAAAAATTATTAAAACACAACTTTTAAAATTTAATTAAGTATTAAATATACATTGTATTTTTATGAACGGGTAACTAGTTTCTCATTAACTTTTTACGGAATCTATCATCATCACCCTATTAAATTTTCCATTGCTGGGACACAGGGACTTCTCTCTTGACAAGAGAGATTGGGCCTTAATTCACCACGCTGGCCTAGTGCGTGTTGGTGAATCTATTATAAACATGCATTTTTATATTTTTCCTTACATGTGGTAAAATACCCTATTTTAAGCTACCTTCTACAACATACTAAGATTATATATATTGTTTCAGGCGAAAAACCCTACGTGTGTGAAGTGTGTAACAAGGCATTCGCCCGTAGAGACAAACTAGTGCTGCATATGAACAAACTGAAACACATAACGCCTTCGAACATAGCGCCTCTAGGTAAACGGACCATTTCGATACCTCGTAAGTATATTAAGATTTTAGTTTTGTTCCAAAGTACCTAGATTCTGGTAATAATTGGGCATACCTTAATTTGTTTTATTTTTAATATTAAGTCGTGCTGAGTGCCCATTTTTATATTCTAGTTTAAGCTATTTATCTAAGCATACTCATAAAATTCATAACAAAATAGAGCTTGCCCCGGCTTTATACTCATAGAAAAGGCACATAAACCTGCTGATGAAACGCTTAATCTTCTACTCTCAATTGTATTAAACTCCGATGAGTCGTTATAAGAAGATTTAAGCCAATATACAGCGGAAGCGTCTTCATTCTATACAATTTTTTCCTAGTACCTAGATAACCTAGCTAGATAGAGATCACACAATTACAATATGAAGAAGAAACCCAAAATACTTAATACTACTAAAGTTTGTTTTACTAATCCTAGAAGTCATCATATGAAAGATCGCGAACTCTAAAACTTGAGGACCCTTTGACTAGACAATTTTTAGGGTTTGCTAAAATAATCTCTATCATTTAAAAACGGGATTTACCTACTCATGTTTATGACTAGAGTTGATAAACTATAATACGTAAGTTAATTCCATTTTTTAAATTAATTTATACTATTAATAACTAGCTCTGTTAGTTTATTTATTTAATTTTAATACTAGACTTTTACGCCACGGCGTTACCCAGCCTTTTCAGCGGGAGCAATGTATTTTCTGCCTTCCTAGCTAAAACTCTATTCAAAACTGATTTTGAAGTGAAACTTCTATAGAATCGTTGTGATTTGAAACCGGATGAAACGGAAATGGAAATAAGATTGGCTTACCGGTCGGGTAAGCCAATCTTAAACGCTAACGAGGTTAAGCAACGCAAGCGCGACGCCAGTACTTGGATGGGTGACCGCCCGAACAAAATCTTTTTGCATAGTATTTTTTTTTGTTTTTTTTTTTTTATTCTTCTTATTCTTTTGTCGATTTACTGAAGTTTCACTTCTATCGTGTGTGAATCGCACACACATTTTTTTTTTTTTCAAATCAGACCAGTAGTTCCTGAGATTAGCGCGTTCAACAAAAAAGACAAACTCTTCAGTAATAAAGATCAAAACAATAATTTCTCCCTATAGCTCTAAAACTGGACGACGTGAAACCGCAGCTAGCCAAGCAGGAGGACACGAAGCCGTCCCAGGCTGAGATAGCCGCCGTTCAGCATCACCAGCAACCCATCCAAGTCTGCCAGGTCCCGAGCCACAACTTCACGGTAAATACCAACGCATGGGTCAGGCAGCAAGTCTGATTGTCTAATGTCTATAGCACAGGTTGGCTACAGTTCATGAATTCATTTGTGAACAGCTACTTAGAATTACATTTACTTAGAATTGTTTTTTTACTTAAGTTAATTGATTTCAAAGAAGTTTTAATTGACTTCAAAACAAAGAGATTCAATATACTGATGTAATGGTAAGGTACGGTAGATTCATAGGGTAAAGATTACGCGTCACGAAAGCCACTTCATGGTTTATGCATTAATTTCTGGTATTTGGACTTCTAGTAGCAAATTCGTTACGCCATGCGCTATCGCGAGTACGACAAGTGTGAATATTATTTATTGGGATCACGTATTTACTAGTATTTTTTCTTTTGTTTTTTAATATTTCTGATTTTGTGACTAATTGTACTTTCAATCACTTTTGTATGCGTATGCGGGATGAATGCGGACAAATAATATCATGTGGGAAGAAAACCTCTCTTGACGACCTCTGTGGCTCGGTGGGCGAACGTCCGCTTGAGGCGCAGGAGGTTGCGGGTTCGATTCCCGCCGGGGGACCAGATTTTGTACGATCTACATATTCTGGTTTCGGGTCTGGGTGTTTTCTATCTATCATATGTATGTATTTACAAAAAAAAATGTATCTATGTAGTATATCAGTCACTTAACACCCATAGTACAAGCTTTGCTTAATTTGGGGTTAGGTGATGCTGTGTGAGTAGTCCGGAAATATTTATTTATTTATTTTATTTAAAACGATTTTAAATTGATTTGGGCGGACGTCATAAATCATCTCTTTGCTTCAAAAGAAGTTCTGGATATCGAGGTTTCAAACGTGATTACACCAGTAAACGAAATTCGATGATTTAAATTTTTATTTGAAAGTAGGTTCCTACGTAATTTTAATACCTACCCCTTTTTTAACAAGGGTCAGTGTAATTAAAACGACCAATTTTTGTCACATTTCTCAGGTTGGATGATTCTTATTGTTAAAATATTGTATTTTGAGTTTGAATTTTGACAACTTACTATTTCTTTCTTAAGATCATTCTTAGTTCTTGAGTTATATTCAACCATCCGTATCTTCTTGATGTTTTATTTATAATACATACTTTATTTAAGACCGGTCATTTTTTTTTCTTTTTTGCGGTTTATATATTTAAAAAACCGTTAAAGATCTTTGAATGTAATTTCAATTGTTTTTTAAATCAAAATGAAGTCTTTTTTTAGCAAAACATTATTCTTCAACTAGCTGTGCCCTGCGGTGCTACCCGCGTTATAATGGATGAAGTACTCTTAACCAACAACATATTTATTTGAATAAAGATTAATATTATTATGTTGATACAACTTAAACAAATTATTTCGACCAAATTAGGTAAGTACCATAAAAACGGTTTTTGTGAGTTAATCTTAAAAGATAGACATATACTATCGCGGACTGTTTTTTAGATCATTAAAAGAGCTATTATTCTTTAATACATATTTTTTGTGTATCTTGAACCGTTTTCACGGCGCACGCAACGGAAGGCTTCGAAGATGAACAATTTCTCCCGTTTTTTACACATTTACCACTATATCTTTGCTCCTATTGGTCATAGAGTGATGTTGTATAGCCTATAGCCTTCCTCGATAACTGGACTATCCAACACAAAAATAATTATTCAATTCGAACCAGTAGTTTCGGAGATTAGCGCGTTCAAACAAACAAACAAACAAACAAACAAACAAACAATCAAACAAACAAACTCTTCAGCTTTATATATTAGTATAGATATTTGAAGTACATTCCATCGCCGTGGGATACCCTAAATAGTCACGTTCAGATAAACAACAGTCCCAGAATTATCTTTTCATGCAACTTGTACTAGTGTAGAGTTCTTTTTTATGCAAAAACTATACACGGAACCCTAGGTGTAGTATGAGTCCATCGTATAAATTTATTTAAGTTCTGCAAGTCGAAAAATACCTGTGCTAAGTCTTTACATATTCTTACTAATTTTGTACTTTTATTTGTTTGATAGTTTTTTTATGCTCTTGCTTGAGCAATGCGTTGGCAGAGACAGAAATATATATATTTTTTTTGTTTTTTATTTTAATATGCTTTAATTCTTCTTAATTTTTGCATTATTGTAGAAGTTTTCTACGAATAGAACGTATCTGTTTCTATTCGTAGAATAAGTTTTCCTTTTCATTGTTGGTGTCTGTAAGTGTTTTATAGAATTTAATTGCTGTCATAGTTTTCATAGATCATTTTCAAGGCAAGTAAAAATTTAAAGTTTATTGGCACGAAATATAACTATTATAATTCTTCAAGAAACAATATTCTCTTCGAGTATACATGTATTTATAACTGTAGAAAAAAAACAATGTGTTATGTTTAAGGTAGATACTTACATTTAAATTAAAGGTTTCTTGGTATTCAATGATAAATATTTCTCAGATTAAAGATACTTGAGTAATTCGGGAGATATAATAAAAATATTAAGTAAATAATCTTTACTTAATATATTAACCAAATCTCAAAAAATGTGTGGACATATTTGTCCGGCTGTGAGCGTCCAACGGCTGAAATTAATGATGGTAATTTTCAAAGTTATCGTGAGTACACTATTCATTGTAAAAAGCGGAATTTACTCCCGTAATGAAATAGAAATGAAGTCTTGAAGTCCGAAACGTCGAAAGTTGATCAACTCTTGTTCATTACGTGAGTAAATCCCCATCATTATTCATTGTAAAAGCGTTTTACAATGAATAAAGATGGTAATGTTTACCATGAAAACTAAATGTAATATCCGAGATTACAATAATTATACCTAGGTCCTTTAGGGAGCGTTAATCTTGACATAGGTAATTAATATTTTACTGTACCCTTATTTAGATAATGTGTTCTATTTTAGTAAGTATTACTTTTATAAATGCAAAAGTCTCTCTGTACGTCTTTAGATGATTATTAGATGGTTAAAACGCACCCAATCGTAAGCAAAAATGGTGCCATGGATATAACTTGATAACACTAGATACAGCTTTGCTAAAAAAAAACCTTCCGTACCGTAAAAATTAAAGACATAAGTTTATAGACTTTATTATCTACCTTTAATATTAAACTAATCGTGTGGTCTCCAAAAGTGCCTCAAGTTTCTTATCGACATTTTTGCCTTGTGAACAGTTCGGAAATGTCATGTTCTTTATCACTGATTAAATAAATTGTTTGTAATTAATTAGACGGAACAGTTATCTTAGATTATTTTCATATTTAAGACCCAGTTTAGATTAGCAAATAGGTAAATAAAACGCAAGAAATTGTTCCAGAACTCGAACCTAGTGCACACGACCGCAACTGGCGCGGTGACGGCCGCCACCGCCGGCATGGTGGTGTCCTGGTCCTGCGAGCTGTGCGGCCGCCTGTTCGCCACCCGGGACGAGTGGACGGCGCACGCCAAGTCTCATCTACCCGACAACAAGCTGCTGCAGGACAAGATGCAGCAGACGCAGCAGCACCAAGTCACTCAGGTCTGGAGGAATTCTCTTCGTGCCACTACCACTAGGCCGTATTTTATATCTTTGACCTCAAATTATATCTACTACACTTGGTGTTTTTAAATTTTCATATCAAAGAAAATTATAAAATTTTATTGCTGTCTTGATCCCACAGTATTTATTGATTTATATCTCATATATTTATTTTGATATTGACAATGTATTTTTAAGGTACCTAATATGTGTGTTGTGCATGTCTGTTTTTTCTTAGAATTAACTGGCGACACTCTAGAGTAGGATAAAGTTAGTCATAAAAATGATCGTTGTTCTATTTGTAAAATAATTATTCCGCTACAACAATATTTATCTTACAGCAACAAGAAAAAGTTCACCTATCTAACCAAGAGAAGCTCCAACTCCTGCACCACCACAACCAGAACCAGCAGATCATCAACGGACACATAGCCACCACAGTCTCCTCCGCCACCGTCGTCAACGACGCGAGCGGCGGCTACTTCACGCACAACACACACAACCACTACACACAGGAACGCCAACACACACACGCACACCACCTCTGCCTCATGTGCAGACAAGAGTTCACCAGCAAAGCAGAGTTCATGTTCCACGTCCGAGGACACTTCGAGGGAAAAGTGAACGATATCACGACTGCTGATGTGCTCGCGAGATCGCTAGTGGATAATTCCGGTTTGTGCACCTGAGGGGAAACAAAGCCCAGTGCGTTTCAAACAGAACCGGGCTTCTTCCAAGACGAGAACATGATGAAATTCTAAATTAAGGTGTAAATTGTACATTGACCAAGATTTTAAGGAAAGCCGAACGAAATTTGCTTAATAATACGGCCCCATTTGGAAATGATATATTGTAATTTAATGTGTGTTGTGTCACGTTTTTGTGAGGTAAACAAGTCTGATAAACCGTCATTAATGAGACCCGATAAACATAAAAACAAAGATATTGAAGTACCTATTGTAAATTCTTGTAAAAGTATATCAGGACATCGAACCTTGACCAAAGTTTTAAGATAATGGGGAAATGCATGCGGAAAATGGAGATAGTAAATTTAGTCTTATACATTGTGATAACTAAAGTAGGTCTTTACTTTGATAAAGTTGCTTTGAGTTTCAAAATTGATGTAAAAGAGCACGGTATTTCACATCCTTTAAATGGTTTTAATTGTCATCTATTGATTATCATTGCACAATTTATAAACATCTCCATGGGGATTAGGTATTATTTATTTCCATTTTTTCAAGGGTTAGTTTAGGCTGAGTTTGGCAACTTTTGGGAGAAAACTACTTCTGAGCGAACGCTTCGCGCTATCATCGACCTCGTCTTAGCCTTCAGGCTACTCAAGAGTGAACCTCTTTACTTTGATACAACTCAATTTGAACTAGCTTAACCTTAATCAGAATTTGAAGATAGTATGAACGAAGGATGCATCTAATCGGTAAATTAATATATTTCGTTATTTTTGTTTTTTACTAAAAACATTAAGAGAAGATGTATGTATGTAGAGGTATAGATGTAGAAGATTTAAGTAGGAGTTTAATACAAGTTTATAAGAATCCAATATCTCTCGCTTTACCTAATTTTATTTCATTCTAAGGATATATTAGAAATACCTATGGGATGAAGGGCGAATTTCGCACGAAACGACATGGTCACATTTTCGATAATATTTGTTTATAATACAGTACCTGTCAAAGAAATTGCGCACTTTGTTTGATTCAACATCTTAGGGGATAAAAATACTTTCATTAAAAAAATCGTGTCGGTGGGAGCCGCGAAAAGCCAATGCCTTATAGAGGTAGGTACTCTAGAAAGACATGTTTGGGCACAAATATTTGATAACTAAATATATAATATACATCCATATGTAGGAGTCAACATGTTCGCTGATAATTTATAAAACAGAGACAGTGCCAGTTTTCGCTTGATCCCATTCGATAAATTGTCACAGCAGCTGTAAAAAATATACGTACGTTCTGAGTTATATGCAGGTTATTATCGAATATGATATGAATGTCAGTTTTAAAATTTTCGGTCTTGTAGAGCCTCCACAATATAACAAATAACTCCGATTAAGTCGAGTGAATTTGTAATATAGCTCCTTAGTAAAATTTCTATGGATGGGTGAATTCTAGTCATGAGCTCATTTTAATTAACATAGATATAATTTTATTGTTATAAATTTACACAAAACTCACAAAATTCTTAAAAATCCAAAATTCTGTGTAAAATTATTTATACATATGTATATAATATAATACACTTAGCCGATTTCGGCTACAGTGACCTTTTTAGCAATGTCTAGATCTTATTATGTGGCTAATGTACCTACAATGTAAAACTATAATTGAATACTATATCCATTACAACAATTTAATTTAGTTTTTTGTATTATACATAAAATTTCCCAACATTCTAGTAATACTACAAAGTACTAAAAGAATACATTTCGTTTAGTTCTTTGTTTGAGTTTATGTTTTTTATTTTTCAGTAACTTATCAGTCGGATGTTTTTTTTTTGTAATATTTTTTAATTAAAGTCGTCTGGTTATTACTTCAGTATAACATGAGTCATGAATAAGATTTAGATTTTTGATAGACACAACATAAGAGACAATTTAGAGAAAAAAAGTACATATGCGTCGGATTGATAACTTCCTTTCTTCGTAGAAAGTCGGTTAAAAATCAAGCCAAATATTTCTTTTAATATTTTAGTTTTGAAGTTAGGTTCTCTTACGAAGATCTTAGGAAACATTAGAACAATCTTCGAAACGGATAAAAATAAATTTGTTTTGGGTAAATCATAGTAACAATACGATGTTCTTTAACTACCTATAATGTATATTAGGTAATTAAAAAATATAGAATAAGTAGACCTTGTAAATATTGTATAATATTATTGCTAATATAGCCCAAGGCTAATTTATTATAATAAGTACTTTAAGGAATAAAATTCCCAATTAGACCATACATTTTAATTTATAACTAATCTTTTTGTCACAATTGAAAAAGCAAAGCTTAATCCTAAACTAATATAGGAACCTATATTTTTTTACTACAAAATCTTTTTCTTCCTTTGAATAGTTGTTTATGTTGGTGTGAATAAATTAGAAAAGATAATGAATGAAACGTTATTTTTTTCAATGTTCAACGTATTTTTAGATCGTTACGGTTAACCATAACGATTATGTTATTTTTATTTTTATAGAAGTGAATCATGTCTTTAAAATTTTATAATATTAAAAAAAAACTCCTTTTTATATTACTTTTCATCTTACTTTTAATTTTAAGTTGATCATTGAAATAAATATTAGTAGTTAGAAATGAAAAATCTGCATTTAACAACCTAATATGTTCGATTTATATTTTAAAAATAATAACTGTACCTAAATGCTTAACTAGTTTACTTAGTTTTTGTTTATTATTAGTTAAATATGTATTATCTTAATATATATAAATCTCGTGTCACAATGTTTGTCCTCAATGGACTCCTAAACCACTTAACCGATTATAATAAAATTCGCACACCACGTGCAGTTCGATCCAACTTGAGAGATAGGATGGTTTTTACGGCGAGAAAAATTCGAATAATTTCCGGGAAAATTTTATACCCGTGCGACGCCGGGGCGTGCCGCAGTAATCTTATAAAACATAATACCTATACAGTGTGATTTAATGCAAATACTTCCAAAATAAAATAGGCGATGGGGAAGGTTCTTGTGCATAATAATGCATGTTGATAATGATCAACCCCAATGTATGTTCTACGATTTTTGATGAGTTCTTATCAGTCAAAATTTCATTAATTTTTGAGCTCTACGGTATCTAGAAGTTTTTATTTATGTTGTGTCTACCTTAACCCTAGCGAGTTAAGTTAACACAGTTACATTTTCTTGATGTGTTTTTGAATGTAGATTTTTCATAAAATGTGTTTGTCTATGATAAATCAGAGCACGATGGAAGTTACAAATTCGAGTAGGCATAGGAATGTATATACGTTGGCACTATGGTCAGATATAGGTGGGACGATTCTGCAATATAAATAAAATATACCTTATTTTAATATTTTTCTTATAAGAATCGTATGGAAAATGATTGTATTGGAGTGAGATTTCTATGATTGATGTGCGTGAAAAATATTTTTTATTAGTGCGAAAATATTGAAGTTGAGAATGTAGTTCGTTTTCTTTAAGTTTTTGGCATTGGAACACATTGTAACACCATAATTATATGTAGTATGCTGATTAAAGCGAAACGTATCCAATTTTCATCTAAAATAAATAACAATAGATAGGAAAATTTACGAAAATATACTGCTTTTCGAGAAAAATCCTTTTTTACCTATAGCTTAAGTATATACCTTTAGCAGTAACTAGTAGAAATAGAAAAAAAACTGTAATATTAAATAAAATCTGCTTTCTATTGATCTCGATATCTAGTCTGTAGGTTAAAGATTAATATAAAAATTGTAGATTATTTTAAAGTTACCGTAAGAAATTGGAAATGTAATATATAAAAATTTGTAAGTTGTTAATTTTTATTTTTCAAATTAACGATTGTCATTATTATTCTTTATTTTTACACCGATTGCTCCTACCTTTAAAAGGAGGCTAATTAATATCAATGAGCCTTAGCACAAAGATTAAAAAAAATAATTATTCTGACACTTTGTGATGCAAACATACAAAGGTGACTCGATATTTTGGGCTTGTTCTCACATTGAATAAACAATAATTTGGAACATGTAAAACGAATTCAACAAAAGTACAATACCTTCTAGATTGTTGATCTTTTAACAAATTAGTCACCTATTAGGGTCGAGTCCCGCCTAGAGGTCAAGTGTTTGTGCTCTGCAAGCACTTTCTCCTTGGTCTGGGTGTTTAATATGTATGCATAATAAAAATATATCTACTTTGTAAATCTATTATATTAAGTATATCAAATGTCTAGTACCCGTAACACAAGCTTAGAGCTTACCACGGGGTTAGAAGTTTTTGTGTAGATGGTCCGGAAATATTTATTTATTTTAACGTCAGTTTTAATTTTCCCAGTTATACATTTTGTTAAAGATTTGTTTATATAAAATGTAAATAACAAATGCATTTTGTAATATAATTGGAGTAGATTATAAGATATGAGCAATAAATACTGGTTCGCATATCGTAATTTGTAAAAGTGAAATGGTATTGTACATTAAAAAGTTTGAGTATTAAAATGTAAAAATAATTGATATTTTCATTGAATCAACCCCCTTATATGTATTATGTATCCATCTAATGTATGCATAGACCCTCGAACCTGTGCTACAGTGGAACGTAGCTAACTCTTATTTTGGGCACTCTATGTCTACGGTTAGATATTTAATGTTAAATGCGCATATGCCCATGGCAAGAAGCGCAAAGACTCACTCCTAATAAGACACCATGTTTTTTGAAGTCTCGGCAAACCCGACAATTTTTGTCGTGAGCCAGTTTTATGCTGACCAGCGCGTAGTGTTTTTTAAATACCTACCTTCCCTATACTTCGTGTTACCCTTGGTCAAAGAGCATATTAATATGTATTATAACTACGCCCCGTGGTTATTTCCTACAACCCATAGATTCTCTATGCCCACAACAATCTAAGCTGCTCGATTACTAAACATCTGAAAAAAGGTTTCAAAGAAATCGATAACTTTTACGTCAATTTCTGTCATAAAGACAACCAGTTTGGAGGGCTACGACATAGTGATTATATACTCTCTGGGCTACGATGGCTGAATGTAATTTGGTTGATTTCTAAATTCACAGTAATTTTTCATCATAAATTATGCGTTAAAAGGAAGACTTTATTATCCAATTCCTGCATTGTTTGCTTCTGGGTTAGGTAAGTCCAAAACTCTCACCCACTTTACGTACATTTTCTGTAAATGGAAAAATATTTCTTTCTTATTGTGCCTATTATCAAACGTTGAACTCATCTTGGACTACGAGTACCTACATACCGGGTAAAACGGGGTGGATAGAATTCAAGGGGTGAATGGAAATGAAACCAAAAAAGTTTTTTTCTGGCAATTATTAACAAACATTTTCTAATAGAAACGCCAAATTCTACTTTTTTGTAAACTACAATATTTTTTTCTTGACACGGCGAGACTGATTTGCTGTTAAGGTTAGAAGTTTAAAAATAAAAACACGTTGAAAGTGAGTCGTCGTGAGACGTTAATTTGTGGTCCTCAAAACTTTATCAATATCTCTTTAGTAAAACGAATTCTTGTAAAATTCAAAGTTGTGGTGTAGTTGGCAGTTCATCGTGGTTCATTTTAATGTAAAGGTAAGTAAAATTATGTTGTATAATTAAATTAAGGGCTAAAATTGTAAACCAAGTCAATTTTATTCAAACTTTGGGGTTAATAGAAATGCCAAAGAGGCGAACAGATACGTAGTATGGGGTCAATAGATATGAAGTACGGGGCTAATAGAAACGGGATAGGTTTTAATAGAAATAAGAAGGGGGTGTATAGAAAATTATGTGCTAGGGCTGCCACCAAAATATTATTAGGTAGGTACATCATTTTTCATAGAATTCAACTGTGTGGTTGTCTGTGGCCTCCTAAACGAATGGACACCTATTGGTGCGGTTTTTTGTGTTCAAAAGCTGACGATATTTTATATATTAGTTATAATTTATGAATATTCGTTCAGGCGTTCAACAACTTATTTTTGGAAAGTGACAGCCCTGACGATTTTTTCTATTCGCCCCATATGACGCTTCTTTTGACCCCAATTGCGGGTAAATAGAAATCTAACATATTTTTACATTTTACGATAAAATCAAAGCATTATCTATATATTTTCATGATAGGATAGTATTAATTGAACTTCGAGACATAATAAAAAACACTATTATGATAGCCAATCATACAAAAATCAATGGAGAAATAAAAACAAACTTCAAAACCATGTCTATCCACCCCGTTTTACGGTACCTCCAGTGAAATTAGGTAATAAGGTACATCAGGTTTACGATTTTAAGTAGTTACTTAATCGTGATTTAACACTGAAAAGATAATAGTCAACTTTAGATTTAAATAATCCACTGTTATTATAGATTGGGATATTTACCTAAATAAACCTTGAATAGTTGCACATTAAAAAAAAAGTTAAGCTACTGATAAAACTGCGGTACGAATCTTATTTTACATAAAAACGCTTACCTATCAGTCCGTTTTTTTTACAAGGTTGATTTTTTCAGATTTGTTTATTTTTTTTGATAAAATGGAAACCGCAAGCCTTAGCTTGAAATTTACACCACTACTGACTAATGCAGTTATAGAGAAATCCATGTGCTGCCTCGAAATAGTTCCAGAAGTAACATGTGTACAGAATTTAGACAAAATCTTATGGAAACAACATGAGGAATTAATTGAGTATACAATTCCAATGACTTATACGATTATAATAAAAAAACAAAAGAATCCTAATAAATTTAATGATGACCTTGAAAAAACATATTATTCATGTGTTGATCTACCGCGAAGTTCTTCATCCATGAATGTGATTCTTACTTCAATATCGCAAGACAGGATAGTCAGCGATACTACAGTATGCAAGATGTCACCTAATATATATTATAATGATTTATTGCCAAAGCTTGACAAAACAGACTCTGCTAAAGTGAAGCCTATGGTTAAAGCTATTCGAAGTGATATCCGCCAGAATGGGTATCCTGAAACAGAAAAAGCCGTCGCTTTTCCGGACTATAAAGGAAAGAAGCATGATAAAAAGGAACGTATAGAAACAAATGTCAATAAGCAAGTTTACGATAAGCTGAAGAAAATTGGTAACTTCTGTTTCTTACTTAAAATTTTTTGATTGTACCAGTGTACAAAAGGAAGGAATATAAATATCTAAAAAAAATATCACGATGAAATACTCCCAGTAACGGATAAAAGTAATAAATATATTAATAACGACTAGTATTCATGATTGTCCCTTGTTTGTATAATTATTATATATTTTTTTGCATACCTTTTTTTCTAGTTAGTGGAGATGCCGCCTCATTTCCTGAAGATGAGTTCAGTCGTAATTATTTAATTGACAAAATTACTTGCACAGATAACATGACTATTTACATGAAAAATAAAGAAACATTAGCACATATCATAAGGAAAGACGAGTCAAAACGAAAGCTTAGTCAGTCGCCAATATGTTCTGTGGATACTCAGAATTGTCCATTATATGCCACAACCAAGAGACCTCTTAGTTACGTTGTCAATCATCTATATGAATGCGGAGTTACAGATTACATCAGCCCATCTCATAGGCTGCCAACAAGGAACAAAAAACAGTTCAGTTTAAGATCTATGCTTAAATGCGACTACAGGATCACGAAAAATGTTTGCCCACTGTCGGTGGCTCGTAAAAGAGAGACACCTGAAACGAGAGTGACAAATTTTATCAAGAAAATGGAGCTCGAAATAATGCCACTTAAAATACTGTTAAATGAAATTATCCAAAAATGTGCACATCTTAATTTACCTAAGACTAATGGCGATAAAAATCACGATACTCTTGTATTGTATGCAACAGTCTCGAATCATAGGGATAAAGTGGAAAATAACAGCAAAAATAATAAGCAGACCAAGCCAAAGCAGGAATCTAACCGTTATGTTTATTCAATTGTGTTTGGTGGATGATAATTATTAAATTTGTTTAGGTTATAAAATATAATGAAATGTATGAAGTATTTATGAATAATTAAATATTTTGTTTTGTTAAATTAAGAGCTTTTATTTCAATTCATAATAAATATGTACATACCTAAGGGCGTTTTAGGGACAGTTAGGTACGGAAATTCGCTGAGCCAGCTTGGGCTATTCTGTAACTCATCTTCTTTACTATTACTGAAATTTATTTTAGATCTTCAGGGTAATGGATAATGTCACCGCTATAGACAAAATCATAAAAAGCTTATCATTCGAAGTACTAGCAGTTCCACAAGACAATGTTATCCAAGTTACAACAACAACAAAATCAGCACCGTTGAATGTGAAAGTGAGGGTAAGAAAGAAGGATGAGTCTAGTCTTCAGAATGGGGTTATCACCTTACCGTCCAGAACCAGCGGTGGCCAAGGTAGCTCACCGGACAGAATACGTTTGGTTAGCAGCGACCAAACGATCTTGTCATTCAATATGATCATGGAAGCTGATTTTGGAAAGCCCAAAAAGAAAACGCGAAAAAATATTCTTGGGATTTTCAAACCATGTAAGCATAAATGAATTGAGTTTTGAGTATTCACTTACCGGACGTAAAACTTTTCTCTTTTTCATTAATAGATTGTTGTTTTTAAGCATGCTTGGCTGGCGCAAATGAAGAGAATGAAATAGATGTTGATATTAACAAGGATACTACCACAAAATCTGACGGAGCTCTAAAAAAATCAACCCTTAAAAAGAAAAGAGATGAGAGACCTAGAGATATTTTTGGTAGATGTAAACCGGGTAATATAATAATTTCCTTTCTATAAAAATATTTTTTAAATTATTTGATAAAAAAAACCACGCATCTTGGCGAAATTGGTTCTAAATAAAACATATATCTAAGAGGTCAAATTTATGCTATTACATTAATGTTAAGCTAATATTTATTTTTAATACGTAAACGTTTAATATTTTTACGTTTTAAATGAATTTATTGTTATTTATTAGAAAATAGTTATTTTGTTTAAATCAATGCCTTTATGGTGTTTGTTTTAATTTGTATAATTGTGTCTTATTAATTACTGTAACTGGTGTAAGCCGTGGTGATTAAATAAATAAATTAAAAAAGACGCATAAAACCTATTGATTAAGGCTATTACAACTTCTCTAATTAACAGGAGGGTGCTTGGATCCACCTTTTGGCGAGGATAGAGAACCATACTCTGTCGCGAATAAAGAACCACCACGTGGAGCAAAACTCATCTTAAATGCTCCTGAGACATCAATTAAAAATAAATCCAGGTCTAGTTCAATTTTCAGCAACAAACTTCTTAATTGGAAGATTAAAAAAAACAGCAACGACTTAATGTATGATAAGAGCGAAACAAAAGAAACTAAAACTGGATCTGTTTTAGACTTGTTCCAATCAGGCTCTTTACAAACATCTGCAACATTTTCAAATTCTATCATGACGTACCCTGACACAGGAATTTCCAATGAGATACAAGAAAACAAACTACGTGGTAGTGAAATCTACATAGACTTATCAAAAAACTCTTTAAACGAGCACTCTGGGCCGTTTTTCGTTCCTGGTAAAGTCATAAAAATACGAAAAAGTGCTGAAAAGTATGAGAAAGATGGAGTCAAGGACATAGAATCTGAATCAGAAAAACAACGAATGCGTAGAATATCTAAAGGTGCTGATAGGCCATTGGATGGAGAGCTTGCAGATATTGCTGTTAATAATAAAAAAACAATTATTATTCCCACTGTCACGCCTATTACAGACGAAATACAAACGAAGGAAATTATCACATCAGGATCTGACCAGATTTTAAATTCTAATACACCTGAACATATGCAATTGCGTGCTAAGCGAAGTGATGATGAGAATGATGTTGAGACACAAGAAAATGTATTGTCACAGAATGAAAACGTGCAAAGTGGTTACAAAAAAGAAGGTACTATATCTGAAAAGACACAATACACTAATATAGATGGCTGCGTACCGGAACAACAGAAAGCAAAAATTGACGGCTTAGAACATAATATGTCACCACAAAAATACGAAGTTTTACAAAATGAAGACACTTACTCAATGAATACTTCTGACGACCCATCCAAGAGTAATATGCCAATAGTTTTAAAACAAGATGTTTTTGAAACCAAGAAAAATAATCCAGATCCAGCAGTTCAAAGAAATATAACAATATCTGATGGAAATACTGAGGAAATACAAAGTAAAATAATTCCAAATGACCAAGATACAAATGAGGATAGTTTTAAACATGATAGTTCTAAAAACGCTGATGCATTTAAACAGAAAGAGCCTTATTTAAATGAGATAAAATCAGAGAATACGGAAAAACTTAAGGGTGATCAGCCGATTATTGATATTGAGACAGAAAATCTGGACGATACCTTAGGATTTATTCGGGAAACAACATCTTATGATGCTCACAATACTGAAAATTCCTATACGAATCAAATAAATCAAATACCTTCTCTAATTTCTAGAGATACTCCGATAGAACTTGATGCAAAAGATTTTCAGAATATAAGGACAAACGAAACGAATTCTTTACAAACATTGCCAACAGCACTAACGCCTGTCTACAAAACGAATTCACGAGAAGAAAACGAAGACTTTTTACTAGAAAAGGTTACTGATAATCTAGATGAACCTTTATTGGTATCACAAACAAAAATAAGTGCGGATTATAATTATGATCAGTTGCAGAATCAAAAGGAAATGGTTACAGATTTTCAGAATATATGGACAAACGAAATTAACTCTTTACAAACATTGCCTACAGCACTAACCCCTGTCAACAAGACGAATTTACGAGATGAAAAGAAAAAAATTTTACTAGAAAAGGCAACTGATAATCTAAATGAACCTTTATTGGTATCACAAACAAAAATAAGTGCGGATTATAATCATGACCAGTTACAGAATCTAATGGATAATGTTGTGTACACCTCATTTGGATCTACAGAAAACATTAACCAAACTGGGTTTGATAACGAGAACGACGCCTCACATCATTCAGAAAGCCCTTCCGGGGTACAATCTGATAGCATGAATAATATCGATGTTCTTACGAAGCCTTTAAATGATTTTGAAGAGAATATACACGATGTGATTACAAAAAAAACTGACGAAAAAGATAACATTTCTCAAAAATCTACGGCTAGTGAAATAATTATGAATCAATCAATTGATAGTATATCTATGGATAAGCATATTAAATTTAACGTTGAAGTACTTCTAGAGCACAGTAACGATGATACCTATCCTTATCCTACAAAAGAATACGATGACGATGATTTTATTTTATTGGAACACGAATCTTGTGCTTCTTTAAACATACCAGATTCAAAAACGGAATTAACTCCAACCGACCTTGGGTACTCAATAGGAATAAATGATGGTGGATTAGAACTAGAGTCGCATAATGATTTTTCAGAAAATTCATATGATAATATAAGCCAAGTGAAATCTTATTCTTCACCAACAAACCAGGAAGGTAATTTGGCACAGTTAGAACCAACAGGAATAATAGATCCTGAAAAAAGGTCTAAAAGAGGTCTTGAGGGAGACGAGGCTATATCTTATTCATCGCCTAAAATAGGTTTTGATACAAAAACAATGGAAAAACGTGAAAGAGAAATTATAAGAACAGAAATTACTGGTTATGATCCACAGTATTCAATTCATAGTGTAGTTAAATCTCAATCTCCACAAAAAAAGCCGTTTAATGTCGACCTTGCTGTGCAATGCCATAGTGACGAAAACAATAAAGTGATAGTAAAAAGTTTTGATTCAGACACAACTCCTCAGAGATACTCAAATAACATTGTAAAAGTCGTAAAATGTGATTTGCAAATTGGTAATGAGCTATTGATTCCAGTTAGTTCTGAATACGATTTGGTTGTTGAAATCAAAAGCAATAGGCCAAATGATAATGCTGTTCGTAATGTTGGGTTATGGGAAAATGGTAAGCTTCTACTCATTTGGTAAAATTAAAGTCCAGGCCATATGTTGATGTCGTTTTGTGTTTAAGTACATTAATGTTCTGTAGGTTTGACGGGAAAGGCTATCATAGAAAATGAATTTAAAAGCAACCATGTTAATCGTAATGTAAAAATCGCCGAAAACATACAAAAGACCCTCCTAGCAGTATATCAAGAAGAGCTCCTACCGCTAAGGAATACAATTTCAGAGCTGAAAAGAAATCTGAAGTCTTTGACAGCACATCATAAAATGAGTTTAAGTGGACGTAAAGCTATCGTGAGAAGACCTAGATTACCGTCCAGAGGACCTGTTCCAGTGTTCAGAAGGTGCGGTTGTACGAATATGTGGCAATAAAATGGTGAGTAGTATATTAAATAAATAATTAAATATATCCAGACAATTCACACAACAACATCTAGCCCCGTGGTAAGCTCTAAGCTTGTGTTACGGGTATTAGATATCTGATAAATTTAAATATAATAGCCATACATATATATATATATATATATATATATATATATATATATATATATATATATATATATATTATACATATTTAACACATGGAGAAAGTGATCTTTTGGAGGTCACACGGTGTTTAATGTATGAATGCAACTGTAATAAATACACGATTTTCATAGCATAGTACTTCCCTGCTATCTAAGATTTTTATTGGAGTATAGGTACTATGTCAAAAGTTTGTCCTGTCTCAGTTAATTGTCATGTAAGAGGCACCCTATAATATTGATAAACAATACAAAAATCTGCTCATTTATGGCGTCTTAGGCGGAACAAAGTTCGCCAGGTCAGCTAGTCGTATGATAAAAACAGCCACTTTCATAATCATAATCATTTATTCATAAAGATTTCAGGTAAGTTTCTTTAAGTTGACCTGTCCATGTATGATAAGATTGATAAGGTATAAAAATATTCTTTCTTGCACACATAATTACAGCACAAAACAATAAATAAGCACTTAGGACTATGTGTCAAATTGCGGTTTTATCGCTAATGATTTCTACCAGACAGTGCTCTAAGGAAATAAACTTTTGACTTAAATCACAAACATTGGTTGGAAACGACATAATCAATAATTCTCCTCTTTTTTTGTGGCATTTTGACTTTCGTTTCTACGGTCTCTTGAGATTACGACCCAGCTGTGAAATGCATCATTTGGCAAAGACATCGGGGCATTCTATCAGTCGCCTCCGCCAAACCGGTTTTGCTGAACGAGTGATTAAAAGTGAAAAAAAAAGCATCGTGAGGAAACCTTCCGTATATACATAGCCTGGTGTAAAACGTCATCCAAATTAGATTGGGTATTCAATCTAGGTATATACAGAACACGGATTTTAACTTAACAAAAGATTTAGAAGAACTAAGTTTAAAACAACCTATACTTGAACACTCAGAATTTTTTTTTTAATAATGGCGGACGCATATGTTATTCCTATCTGATCATATGATCCGTTTGGAGTCGCATGTGATCAAAGAGAAACAAAAAAACATAAGTAGAGCTTTACTGTCAAGACAGTAAAACAGTAATTAACTGTGGGAACGGTAAACAAAAAAATTGGACAGTGACTGACAGTTGCACTTCAAACAATAGAATATACCTACATGGTTTAAAATTAAAATTTAAGGACAGGAGTAAAATTTTGTTAGGTACTCACCTATTATTTTATGCACCGAACAATACTGCCCTCGTTGGCAAGAAGGCTGAATAAATAACTAACGTTACCCAGTCACAACAGTTTATGCACTATCTAATAATCATGTTCAAATCTTTTCTTGTCTTATATTTTAAATCATTATTATTATACCTACTGATATGTTTAAACGATTCTAATTAAAATCTTAAATTTGTTACCAAAATCGTACGTAAGAAGTGCAAAATAACGTCAACAGCCTTTCGTGAACTAAACAATCATCTCTTGTTCCATTTTCAAACAATTCCGTCTTCGCGGAAAGAGTTCCACTATTCTGTTTCTTGTTTAATAAATTTATGATTTCATCGTATAAATGAATCTTTAACAGAGTTGTACACGAACGATTCATTCAATAAATATACCAATTATGTAATTATTTAAATTTAATTTTTTGCTTAATATTTGCACAGTACGAAAATGTTGGAGAAAATGACATTTATTAGGCATTTTCTACTTACCAACCTGTTCTTCTGTTCTAATAAAAACTACTTATAAATGCAATCAGTTGGAAATAACAACAAATAAAATAGAGATAAATGTATCATGAATGACGAAAAAAACATTTAGATATCGACGTACATATTTGTAAAAGTTTATCAGTGTGGTGTAGGTAGATAATGTACATACTTATATATAAATTTATATGAACAGATTTTTCTAGAAAATATTATAATCTTAAGGTGGGACCATGGTTAATTTACCGAAAAACCGAAAAATGGAACAAATTATGAATAAGCACTTTGCTTATTCATAATTTGTTCGAGTACATCGCAAGATAACCAATAAAAACAAAACAAAATAATTCAAGGCGATAACAAATTTGTCACTACACACTTTTTGTCACAACTAGATTTACAGTAAAAGATTTTTTTTCGACAAATGTGCTTCCAAATCCAGAATCGTAGAACAAAAATTGTTTGTGCTCACCTTTGGAACCCTTCCGCTTTATATTTTGAAACATCTTGTACAATTTTTTAAGAAAATCTCATCTAAACGGTATTGCAAGGAACAGGGCTCCATACAAGGCTAATACTATAAATCAGTCGTTCAACTTAAGTATTAGAAATATAATAAAATATGAATTATATTAAAAAATATGTTCAAAGCTCTTTGATTTTAATGAAAATTTAAATTCTTAACTAAATATTTATACGTAGTATGTTAAGCATTTAAATTTTCTTATAAAAATACCATCAGACTTTTTTTTAAGCACCATCGTATAACTAAGAATATTAAAAATTAAATGCTCTTAACAATGAAATATAATTTTTATAACTTTTAAAGTCAAATTGCAAGGCCAACTTATTTTTTATTGGGTTTATAAGGTACCACCGGCTTTCATAAGAAAATTACTGATATTTTAATTAAAACAAAAGCAAATTTTGTATTTTCTTTAGAACATTACAAATCCTTATTATAATTTACAGTAAAAAACACAGAAAAAAATTATTAAATTACAATTATGACGTCATCAAGGCAAGGGCATGAAGGAAATGGCCTCACCGACAAAATATCCCCTATTTCGCTATCAGACAAACCATTTAGCTAAAAGACATTGAAACTGCATTGTGTTATGTCTTTGTGAGTCGATAGACGGGAATTCTATCAGCAACGCGAGTATCTCATCACCGCGTGACCTTGAGTTTGATGGATCTTTGTATGAGTGAAAAGAATTTAAATTATAATTATTTAATACTAGCGGCCTTTGCCCAGCAGTGGGACACGGGGGGCTTATAATAAATATAAATAAATAAATAAATAATACTAGCGGCCCGCCCCGGCACGGGTAAAAAAAGTTCCCGGCAATTTTTCCTTATTTGCTCACCGTTTAAACCTACCCTGGACTGCGACAAACATTTTAAAACCAAAATCAGCTCAATCGTCCCAGCCGTTCTCGAGTTTTAATCAGACTAACGAACAACAATTTATTTTTATTTATATAGATCATGACTATTTTAATATATAACATTTTCATAGTTGGCCGTCAAAGGAGCATGACCTTCCATGGTCCACCTACCTAATATATTTGATTCCGAAAAAACTATGAATTTATGCCTCCAGAAAATCTTAGAAAGCCATGGGCCTCAAAGGTAATCTACATTCCACAAAAGGAATCAGCATAAAATAACAAATTACTATCATTATGAATTTATGACTAACGAGCTCTCGTAAGAGATATCTTTGTGCCGTAGGTGCTTTATCGCTTGTTATTTTGCTTCGGCAATTCAATGGTAGCATTCAACAGAGTAACACCTTTGCTGGGTTTTACAGATAATAAAAGTTAAAACAAAATAATATTTTTTTTTATATTGATTATTGAAATGTAAATGTGTTAGAATAAATATGGAAGGTAAAGTGTCGACGGTGCCTATGGATGAGGACAAAACTGGAGTGGATTTGGATCATGCGCTCTCCGTGGCGGGTGAGTTGTGATCAGTTTGTTATTATTTTGATAAGAGACTTAGGAGATAGAGAATTTTTTGGACAATTTACTAAGTTAGTGTTATATTTAAATAATTACCATTTGGCAACCGTCTCAAAAGATTAAAAAGCCAAAAAATGCAATATCAAATGAATTAGTTTTTTTTTTAAAGTTTGTGGAGAACTTTTAATCTACGTAAAAGTATAATTTTATTATCATATCAAAATCTTGTAAGAAATGGTCCAGAAAAAACTGACTCTTCAAGTTCGTCTAAATACTTACTTTTTGACAAACCACGCTTGAGATAGAATTATAGTTCTTTCAAAATCAATAAAATATTCATTATCACTTTGCTCTCAGAAAAATGTAAGTAGTTATACCAAATCACATACATTGTTCTCAAAAATATTTCTATCAATTACCATAATCATCATTCTCTTGCCCTTATTCCACATTACGTGTGGTGGGCACAATATGTTTTTTTCTTCCATTTTCCTCTTTTACTCGTCATCTCAACACTCACTCCTTTCTTACACTTTCTTATCAATTTACCACCCACCATTTATAAAATTACCTACTTAAAGATGTAGGTAGGACATAGGTATTCATCAGTTCAATAAATAATCTTGAATTAATTGATTCCGAACCCCGACTTTGCACGCCAATCTATTATTAGTCCGGTCAATTTAGACATTCGAAGTTACATAAAGTCCCAACAAGCTGAATTTCAGTGAAATTGTTAAAACATAATTATAAACAATGCCTAGAAGTTCCCCATCATTCCCATGTGAGGAAAAATTTTTATTCAAGGTTAAAGGTTACAATAATGAGTTTATCGCGATTTTCAGCAAAACGGTAAGTTTTATCATAAAAGTACCTGAGACAAAATTATAGATCATAAAATGATCTATAAAAAATGTATGCATACTTTTTTTCTTACGAGCCACCGTTTCTGAGCGTTTAGTCCGTTTTCGCAATTGTAGTTTCACAATTGACTGTGAAAAAAGAATTATTTTTCACTGTTTCGTAATTAACTGTCAAACAAGAAATTATTTTCTGTTTTCGCAATCAAGTTTCACAATTTACTGTGAAAAAAGAATTATTTTTCACTGTTTCGTAATTAACTGTCAAACAAGACATTCTTTTCTGTTTTCGCAATCAAGTTTCACAATTGACTGTGAAAAAAGAATTATTTTTCACTGTTTCGTAATTAACTTCAACAACTAGGACCATGCTAGGAACGTAACGGACAAGTACTATTTGCAATGAAACGTACCTCTATGTTGGAAGAAAAAACCCTAATCTGGCACAAATACTGGAAGTTTTAGAAAAAGAAATAAGCTTCGTAATTTTAAACCTGCTATGAAAATACATAAATAAAAATTATCAGGAAATCGATGAAGAGATTTAAAAAACAATAGCAGGATTATGTAATAACGAGATTACGGTCGGGTACTGTGTGGAGATCATTGCTCCATTTAGTTATTAAATAAGCTCAGAAGTATTATTTTAAAGTAAAAAGTATATTTTTTGTTAATTATGTAAGAATTAGATTTTTATTTTTAATGTAAAAGAGGGCTTTTTAGTTCGAGAAAAATAAAGGGAATTATTTACCATTTTCATATTTTCATTTCTCCCAATTCACTTTCGGAGATCGATACCTAAGGACCGTGCTAGGAACGTATGTGAAAATTATGAACCGGTTACGGAATGGTCTGGTGGGCAAAGTCATAATATAGAGGTACGTTTCATTGCAAATAGTACTTGTCCGTTACGTTCCTAGCATGGTCCTAGTTGTTGAAGTTAATTACGAAACAGTGAAAAATAATTCTTATTTCACAGTCAATTGTGAAACTTGATTGCGAAAACAGAAAAGAATTTCTTGTTTGACAATTAATTACGAAACAGTAAAAAATAATTCTTTTTTCACAGTCAATTGTGAAACTTGATTGCGAAAACAGAAAAGAATTTCTTGTTTGACAGTTAATTACGAAACAGTGAAAAATAATTCTTTTTTCACAGTCAATTGTGAAACTACAATTGCGAAAACGGACTAAACGTTTCTGAGATAATAACGATTCAATAAGTTTAAATCTAAATTTAAAATTTTAGAAAATCCCCCGATTCCAATGTTTTATTTTCCTTAAAAGTAAAACACCATAATATTTAGTAATGTTCACGCGATGCTCTTTCATTTGATACCCCACTCGAGTATATTTGCAGATTTTCGGATTTTTTGTCTGTCTGTCTGTCTGGGACATCATAGCTCCCGAACGGATGGAGCGATTTCAATTTTTTTGTATGAAAGGTGAGTTTGGCCTGGTTCTTCTTAGACATGTTTTATGAAAATCGGTTGAGCTGTTTAAAAGTTATGGGGGTAAGAGTGGGGGAAGGAAAACCGAAAATCTGCAAATATACTCGAGTGGGGTATCAAATGAAAGAGCATCGCGTGAACATTACTAAATATTATGTTGTTTTACTTTTAAGGAAATTAAGGCATTGGAATCGGGGGATTTTCTTAAATTTTAAATTTAGATTTATACTTATTGAATCGTTATTATCTCAGAAACGGTGGCTCGTAAGAAAAAAGTATGCATACATTTTTTATAGATCATTTTATGATCTATAATTTTGTCTCAGGTACTTTTATGATAAAACTTACCGTTTTGCTGAAAATCGCGATAAACTCATTATCGTAACCTTTGACCTTGAATAAAAATTTTTCCTCACATGGGAATGATGGGGAACTTCTAGGCATTGTTTATAATTATGTTTTAAATAATTTCACTGAAATTCAGCTTGTTGGGACTTTATGTAACTTCACTCTCATTTTTTGGTCTAAATTGACCGGACTATTATGTGTAACTTTTCTCTTGAATATCTTAGTTGCTGAAAAATGCATTAAAACATACCTAATTGTTTATAAATTCTAAGTGAACAGAAGGAAGCGCCTTCATTTTAATACTATGTAAAGAAGGTTATCATACATCATGCATCATCATCATCACACATCATCAATCATCATCATTATTATTATATTACCTCTATATTACCTAGACCAAAGCCGTGTTGGCTAAGTGGGAGGACACTCGACTTTCATTCCGAAGGTCGTGGGTTCAAACCCCGCCACGCACCTCTGGATTTTTCTTCTAGAGAAATTTATGTGCGCTTTAAACACGTGCTTTAACGGTGAAGGCAAACATCGTGAGGAAACCGGCATGTTCTGAGAACTTTAAAAGAGTTTGTAGGACATGTGACATTCACCAACCCGCACTTGGCCAGCGTGGTGAATTAAGGCCTAATCTCTCTCTACAAGAGAGAAGTCCCTGTGTCCCAGCAGTGGGAACGTTAATAGGGTGATGATGATGATGATGACCTAGACCAAGAATTCATTTTCCTTAGCTTAAAATCAATAAACACTCGTTGTAGGGATCGGCGAAGGATGGCAAAAATTCATTATTTCAATTTATTATACTATGCCCATACGCTTATAATACTTTGGACCAGTTCCATCCATTATTCGAGTAAATTAGTCAATGGTTATATTATAATATAGAGCTCATAAGTGTCAGTTGACTTGAGAGTTGTCAGTGACTTACGGACCAAAACTGCTCTATATTTTACTAATTTACTAGGGCGGGATGTTTTTACATTATTATGTGAAAACTGTAACCTCCCAGTCTATGCACATTCATCGTATAATGTGCCTAAAAAATACACTGAATTTGGTACATTTAAAGTCGTTTGAAAATTGCATTGAAATTGGTAATAGGTATATAAGATCTATGGCACCGTGCCTCTAGTATCGAAATACCATGTCTAAGGTCACTGACAAAGAAGGCGAGTTAATTTTATACAATGTACTTTATAGATAACAACTTCAGCCGCATTGTGTGGATCTGCTTTAGCATTTAACCAGTTTCGTTGTAAACTCGATAACTGCTCCAATTGATGGAGCTAGGTCACTCGCTGGCCGTGGGCTAAACATGCGATGCTTCCTTTTTTCGCCTAGTACAGCCAACAGCAAAAGTAAGGAAACAAAAATAAACGTTGCAAAATATCATCTAGTGTTTTTAAATTTTATGCAGAAAAATTAAGACATCCGTAACCTTCGCGCACAGGATTCGAACCTCCATCTCCGGGACCTGCAAATTGAGGTTAATCACTTATTAAAAAAAATCATTAAAATCATCTAGTGTTGAATTGTCTTGTTACATCTGCTGTCGTAGCAGATGTAACTCAAATGAAGTTTAATTTAGTCAAAAGAAAATTATCTTTGACTTCGCGGATCGAAATAAATGTGATCACTTACTTTTATTACACGTTATTTGTTCTTTTAGTTCAAACCAACTATAATAGTCAGTAACTTTTGACTTAATTTATTGAAAACATTATTGTGGGACCCTGTTTCATCAGTTTATTTTGCTGTTGACCGTACCTATCGTGTAAACGATACAATACAATAGTTGGCTGTTTCTAAAGAATATTTAGGAGAAAGAAAACTTCGTACTTATTTAAACATGATCATTAATTTTCCTTGCAACATTGATTGCACTTATGGTTTTCCTAACAATAAATTAAGGATTGGCGTTGTGAAATTGTATAATAAGTGTGTAAATTTCACAACGCCGAGTTCATAAGTAAGTAAGCTCCAATGTAAGTTTTGTAATGCCGCTGTAATACGAATGTCATTTTTTTAATCTTTATACCACATTTTGGCGGAGTAAGTAAGCTCCAATGTAAGTTTTGTAATGCCGCTGTAATACGAATGACATTTTTTTAATCTTTATACCACATTTTGGCGGAGTAAGTAAGCTCCAATGTAAGTTTTGTAATGCCGCTGTAATACGAATGTCATTTTTTTAATCTTTATACCACATTTTGGCGGAGTAAGTAAGCTCCAATGTAAGTTTTGTAATGCCGCTGTAATACGAATGTCATTTTTTTAATCTTTATACCACATTTTGGCGGAGTAAGTAAGCTCCAATGTAAGTTTTGTAATGCCGCTGTAATACGAATGACATTTTTTAATCTTTATACCACATTTTGGCATGCCTACTCGTCCGCGATTTCGAAATAAACGTGATTTTTATAACCAGTGAAGAAACGTAATTCCATTGATAGAATTAATGCTTCTAAAAATAAATGTAAATAAATCCTCGATTCCAATGCCTTCATTTCTAAGAACACTTGCGCTAAACTGACCTATCATACAAAAAAACTAAATTGAAATCGCTCCATCCGTTCGGGAGCTATGATGTTCGGAACTATGAAGACATACAGACAGACAGACACGTCAAACTTACAACACCCCTCTTTTTTGGTCGGTGGCTAAAGAAAGTGTAAAAGTACCAAATCTCTATCATAAATAGCTTCTAAAATATTTCGGTTTTAAGTGCATCTAATGGTGCATAATAATGTTGGAAAAATTTGCATAGCGTCTATTTGTCATAGCGATTATGTTTTGCCATTTGACTACGGAACAAAGAGTACGAAGATAAAGACCATTGAAAGTTTTAGCGACGTTACAGTATAGTATAGTATAGAGGCATAGAGTCTATTTTATTGTTCCACTAGTAGTACCTCGCGGTGTTACCCGCGTTTAAATGTATTGTCCCGCGAAATTACATATTTTCCCGGGATAAAAAGTATCATATGTTACTTCTTATACCTCCAAGAATATGTGTACAAAGTTTCATGATGATCGGTTGAGTAGTTTTCGCGTGAAAGCGTCACAAAACTAACATTCACATTTATAATAGTATAGGATTCATCTTAAGTTTATATTATTACTTGCTTTAACCGCGTAATAAGGGATTTTGTCGCGGTAAAAAGCAGCTTTGTAATTTACTGGGAAAGCAGCTGTGTTCGTGCCAAATTTAATCTAAATCGGGCTTCACTCGCAATAATTGATTTTCCCGCGAAAACTGATATTTTACTGCGGTAAAAAGTAGCCTATATGTTATTCTGATGTATAAGCTATATTGTGGTAAAGTTTCATTCAAATCCATTCAGTAGTTTTTACGTGAAAGAGTAACAAACATCCATACATCCATACTTACAAACTTTCGCCTTTATAATAGTAGTAGGATATATTTAAATGTATGACGCAAAACTCAATGAGCCGCATCGTCTTCATTTTGAGTTAGTAATAAAAAGAAAAATACGTGTATATATTTTTTAATTAAGCATAGTGACAGACTAATCATTGTTGTAGTCGAATCGCCCATTGCGATATGCGCTGAGATCTAGCATATGCGTGGATTGTGCATAATATTCACACATGCAATGCCAAGCTAGACAGCTAGTTTGACAGTATCCGCGGAGTTATTATTTAATAAATAAATAACTGTTGAAAACCAGTTCTCCCATATTAATGGTACAGGAAATTTTTGAATAAAACTGTTAAATAAGAAATACAATACTACATTCTAAAGGGGGTTTTAACTTGATTACCTACACGTTTACAGACTTTAATTGTGAAGGTCTTGGACCTTGGCGCGATGGGTTGCACTGCGTTGTACCTCGCGATCTCTTCCTGACACGGAGTCCTCAAACGCACCAAATATGGGCATAGAGTCCATATTTTGCATGTAAAATGAGTATTTCCAAGACAAACGTCAATACGTTTCGCTAAAGGATTAAGGAGCTGTTAAACTTGAAATAATCTAAATTTAAAAGAAAAAAAAATCCGATTCCAAAACCTAAGTTTGCTTAGAAGTCAAAAATCATATTATTATATAATATTATTTTTGTGTGTGTGTTATTTTGTCTTTCATTTAAGAACCCAATCGAGTATGTTTGCAGATATTCGGTTTATTTGCCCCACTTTCACTCCCCATAACTCTTAAACCAACCGATTTTCATCACACATGTCTAGGACCACTCGCGCAAAATTCACCTTTCATACAAAATAAGAACTAAATTGAAATCGCTTTTTTCCGTTCGGCAGCTATGATGCCGCAGACAGACAGAAAGACAAAAACACCCCTCTTTTTCGGTCGGGGGTTAAAAATGAAGACGTTCACATTTTGATGCTTTTTTTTATGTTAATAAACGTTTTCTTCGTAAATTCATTATGAAAATGTATTTTTCCAATCCTCGAGAAATCTTAAATAAATACCTACCACAGTAATTATACTAATCCACCTAGTTGTATTATTGCATCTTATTATGTACTTACCTAGGTAAATTTGATTAAGGCAGTTTGCTTTCAACCATAACGTAAACAAATTATTGCATTAGTTGGTATTAAGTTAATTGCGAAATAATGCAAATTATGATTTCATGTACGTAATTTATGATAAGTCTGATAAAGTACAGTTATCTGACATTAAGGTAAAACACATCAATCGAAAATAATCTTTATTTGGATTAAAACTACCTTCCTACAGAAAACAAAGACATTACGCAGCAGCCGCTTCTCGCTATTTTTGGTCACCATGGAAGACTAGCGCTATGACAGGACCTAGCTCTGTCATAGCACATGCTGATTGGTGACCATTTATGTCATTAAGAATCACTATGTTTGATGACTAATAAACGTTATCTTTATCTTTACAAATTTAATTTCAATTCAATTGTAAATGGGCTTTGCGCTTGAGGCGTTAGTTTGCCAGTGTCAGTGTAGAGTTAAGTAAATTATATTAAGTGAAAATGATGTTACCAACGTTGTTTCTAAATTTAATAGGGCTGTTTTTAGTGTAACGCTGATTATCGGCGCTGACAGATCGGCGTGTAGCAATGTGTATGGACGCTATAGAAACCTTTTAGAATAACGCCGACCGATCAGCGCTCACTATGCCGGTCTGCGCTGACAGTATTTACATACAGATTGACGTGCTGAGCTGTCAGCGCCGATAATCAGCGTGACACAAAAATCAGTCTAAAGGACGATGAGATTATGTTGGACCTAAGCTGAATGCAGCAAGTGTTTTTACCTACTTGCTTCAACTACAATATCATAAATTCTACTTGAATATCTTACCCAAGTAAGCATATGCAAAGGGGTTGCAACATTTAGCATAGGTACCATCTAGTCCTTTGTGATATGCTCAATGGCTTTATTTGACATACCTATTTATCAAAGTCAAAACGTTTATTTCCTTAGAAGCCTATGCTTACATGGACAGGTCAACTTAAATCTAATTTAAATAAAAACTAAGAATAATCAAGGAAATAACATAGTCTTGACAGTTCGCTTCAATTTTTTACACTGAGTTGAGAAGCGAATAGAACAACTCAGCTTCCATCTCTTATGTTGTTATTAGAAAAATATCGGTGTACAACATGGTTATCACTTATACATTTAACATTAAATGTTAAATGTATAAGTGTAAATTTTACAAACAAATGCTAGTCAAACATGCACATAACAGAAAAAAAAACTAAATTCAGCTATTTTGTCCATCCTAGTGGAACCGAGCTACATCTGACCAAGCATTATCGTCTTTGATATAGTCCTCTGTAGAATAATAAGGCTTTTTTCAAAAGACATTTTTTATATTATTATCATTTGCTACTAGTAGTGCCCCGTGGTGTTGCCCGCTTTATAGTGAATTTTTCCGCGGAATTACATTTGCTAGAGAATATGTGTATCAAATTTAATTCAAAAGACAGACATTACTTTTGCATTCATAATATTCGTATCGATGTTTTCCGGATTGTGTGGCAAAGTAGGTAACCACCATAAAAATCATTTGTTAATAATTCTATCAATAAATTAGTATTATTATTATTATTATTTTTTTATGCTGGATAAGCCTTCATTTGACCACAATCTCACCAGATGTAAAGTGACGATGTGGTCTAAGATGCGACATGAAGACCTAGAATGACCTAGACCTAGATGGCTTCTCCGGGCCACATTACGAAACACGAAAAAATCGCTTCACGCACTGGCCCAGCCGGAGGGTGGTGACAAGCCGCGGCCGAAGCCTACCACCAGAGACTGTTCTCAGAGACTGATTATGACTATTAGTTAGAATTAATTAACACTAATTTCAGGAATCGGTCGATATAACCTGATGTACTGCTTCGCCTTGGCCCTGTTCCTGATCGCAGCCATCATAGAGCCAGTGGGTTACTCCTTCGTCCTCCCTGCAGCCGTCTGCGACCTTAACATGAGCGCTTCTCAGCGTGGCTTCATCGCCTCTATTCCATATATAGGTAAGTGATTTATTATATAGGATGTAACAAACAAAACATGAGTTTCGATCAGTATGGGAAGGTCTGAAACAATAAGATATTCGAGAATCTATTCTAAAGAAACATGTTATTGATTGACAGCAAAATGAAAAATGGCATTCACACTTACCACAGATTAATTCAATTATTTTTGTAAAACAACTTGAGCTTGTTGAATTGGCAAAAAAAAACACTTTATAGCGTAATTGTCTGATTAAATTGAATTAATTTAAAATACAACAATTTAATTGGTGCAGTTTACGTCACTTCATTTTAACCGACTTCATTGCAGTTAATCTAGAGGCCTTTTCCTTTGTAACCATATCGTAAAACTGCATTTAAAGTAACTAATAAAGAGTTTAATTATATTTTATTTTCCGCCATGTCATGACCTCATACAGTTAACCATTGTCACCCAAATTGAACGTGAATTAGATATATAAATTTAATAAAAATATAATTATTATTAAAGTAGCTTATTTAATGTATTACCCATTATTGTACTAAATTTCACGCTCATCGGTTCAGCCGTTTTGCCGTGAAAGACGAATAAACAAACTGACACACACATATTTCCCATATTTATTTATAATATTAATATGGATTGAAAACATTCGCGTTGAATTGCGAACCGCATTTTTCTGTTGAAATTCGGTTAAAAATTGCATTGCAGGATTTTATCCGTACATCTTTACGTAGGTACATTGAATGTTTAATAAAAGCTTGTAAAATGGTGCCTTCTTAATTTCAGGTATCGTTCTCACATCTTTTCCCTGGGGCTACCTCGTGGACACACAGGGCCGTAGGAAGGTCGTCATATACGCTTCGTTACTGTCCGGAGCCTTTGGCTTCCTCTCGGCGTTTATGCCCAATCTCATCAGCTTTGCGGTCTGCAAGTTCCTCTCTGCACTTTGGTAAGACAATTTTTAAATATTATCTTTTTATTGAAATAACAAACAGAGAAGTTCCAAACAACGAAAAGTGGCATACCTGGGACATGTCCTTAGACAAGACCGATAATGAGTTACCACAACTTATTATGTTGGGAAAAGTTGCTGGTTAACAGAAAGTCGGTCGTAGAAAGGAATCGTGGTTGCGCAATATCTGAAAATGGACTCGATAGCGAAATAGCGAATGCCGTTGAACTGTTTCGCCTCGCAAAATTAAACTGGAAACAACATGTAGAGAATGTTTGTAAAAAAGTAAATAGCCGAGTTTACGTACTACATAAATTAACATTTTTAGTGAATGAGGAAACTCTACTACTTGCATATCACGGCTGGATTGCCTCGATTTTAAGGTACGGTTTAATTTTTTAGGGTAGCTCTACTGATGTTGTAAAGGTATTTAAGTCACAAAAAAGATGTATTCGAACCATGTTCCGTATTAAAATGACTGATTCTTGCAAACCACTTTTTAAAAAGTATAAAATCTTGACGCTACCATCTATGTATATTTTTGAAACTGTTATGTTTGTTAGGAACAACCCTGACCTGTTTTGTCAGGTTTCTGATACTGTTCCCCGAAACAGACGAGACCAATTTAAGGTTTGTGGTCTCACCTGCAAAAAAAAATTGATGCGCAAAAGTTTATTTGGAATGTCGTCTATTTTATATAATAAAATTCCGCATACAATAAGAAAGTTGACAACCGGATTATTTCAGAGAAGGCTGAGATAAATTTTACTAGCATTTTATCTAGTAAAATTTATCTCAGCCTTCTTATTATGATATTAGAGAATTTTTAAATGACAAGTCTATTGACAAAATTTGACATTAGGTACTATTTTAATTATATGTGTGATGAAAAATGATTTATTGATTAATTCAATTTAAATAATTTTATGCTAAGATAACATATTATGTAACAAATGAAATTGCATGCTCAATGGGTAATTTACATTGATACTAATTTATATATCTAAGATCTTTTATGTACATGTAAATGCAATAAATAATTACTTTACTTTACTTCTGAAAACTTCACTAGTTAGAGTAGAAGAAGATTAAAATAACCTGTAGCTCTGTTTTGCAGGATTAATCAAATACATTCAATAGAGACTGTTGTTCAATTGTTATAATGAAGGCACTGCATACAGTATTGGACATGATGCATTTAAATTTGTATCTTATTATATTTATGTTCTTATATTTTATTAAGATACCTAGATAATTAGGTGCAGTAATTCTTAGGGTAAATTTTTCAGTAGTCGGATAGGCTTAAGATAGAAAGTCGCTTAAGTAGAGACTGAATAAATTAATAACCGACTTGGAATTACATGGATCTCACAACTTTTTACCGCAGAACAACTGAGTTGCGCGACTTGGTTTTTTTGACAAGTATTGTTTTTGATGGGATCTCATTTCTTTTTATATTTTGTAGACAGTTCTACTTTTTTCCTTTTCGGTACCTTCTACTTATTGTAAATATGTCCATATAATTTTCTTTTTGCCGGTCCAGATTGGATTTATTTATATTTCGCATTGTTATTACTTTAGTACATATTTCGTATATGCGTGGCGTTGCGAAAGCGCCCTCTATACCGGTCCTTTCTAGATTTTTTAGTTTTTCCTTGATTCATACACCAAACGCTACTAATATTCAAAATTTGAAGCTTCTAGGTCTGCTAGAAGTGCCTTAGAATTTTGATGATCGGTGAGTCAATGAGTGACAAAATTAAGAAATTTGACCCGTTATAATTCTTAAAATACTGGTTGAAATTTGAAATATACCGTGTCTAAACAATCCTGCATGGTTACTGAAAATTTCAGTCTTCTAGTTTTATTCACAACGAAGTTACAGGGGGTCGAAAATGGCCTGAATTGATTCGAGAAAAGGATGGTACGGCCGTGACGCTTTTTTGCTCGACTTGGTCTCTACTCTCGACTCACTGCCGTGCCCCCAGATAACAGTTTATAATAATAAAATATTTATAGCAATAAAAACTGTCATACTTATTAACATATTTATTTATTTGTACTATTTAGATATCTTACGGGTATATATACCATGATTTATATACTACATATATCGGCACAGTGACATGCGCCATAAACACAATCACTGCAGCTTCAGTTCAACCGTGATCATGGCGTATATAACTTTGCCAAAATATCGGGAAACGAAAAACTCATTATAATAATAATAAATATCCCGTTATAAATCTGAATAGTATTGATAACCGTGACAGTTTCAAAAGGTTTTACTACTTTGTATACTTATTTGTCACTACCCTCCGGGCTGGGCCAGTGCGTGAAGCGATTTTTTCGTGTTTCGTTATGTGGTCCGCGGAGAAGCCATCTACCTTCTACGTCTTCATGTCCCATCTTAGAGCACATCGTCACTTTACATCAGGTGAGATTGTGGTCAAATGAAGGCTTATTGAGAATAAAAAATAATAATAATAATAATACAAATTAATAATACATTGTTTTCAGCTTAGCCTGTCCGGCTGCCGTTCCTTACACATTCATAGGAGAGATAATACCGCAAAAATACAGGGATATCACATTGTCTATCACCAATGCCTTGCAAATCACTGGATCAGCACTAGTTCCATGTAAGTTGCCATCAACACGAAAAAGGTAGCCTCGTTGCTATGCAGATTGCAGGCGAGTAGTTACTCAACTTAACTTTCCTTACTTGCCAATTTTGTGTTTATGACCTACACAACCGACATAAAATAACCTTTTAAATTTTCTAAAAGTCCCGGTTCGATTCCAAGCAATGTGCAAGCATTTTTATAAATGTGATAATGAAATTTTATCGTTTTGCTAAAATCAATGACATGGTTCCTAAGAACAAATCTTCCTATGTCTAATAGTTTCAGACCTTCCGATACTGAAGACTTTTGTTAGTCCATATACACGGACCTCGACTTAATGTAGTAACATTTAATCAGAAATGTTGTCCGTAATAAATTTATTTTATTTTATTTAAGTAAACTCTTAAGTTTTATCATATTAGTATATGTTTATAACTGTTATAATTTTAAGAACTTATTAACAGCATGGACACAATAAATGTATATGAATTTGAAAACCATCAAATAAAGATTCATAAACTCCCTGATTCATGAGCTGTAAGTGAATTTTTTAAATTTAATTTAATTTAAAAAGTTCTAAATTAAATTCGAAGTGGGCAAAAGAAAAATAAATGGATACCGTTCATTATGATGAGAGGAAACTTTAATAAGTGATAATAAGTGACCATTTACCGTTTTAAATTTTTATCTTTGGAATTAAAACGCGGCCCTATTACTGAAACTTTGTTGTCTGTCTGTCCGTCTGTCATCAGACTGTATAATCAAGAACCATCATTCATAGAGAGTTACAATTAATGTTGAGGGATGATGTTGTTCTGTTGCCGCTATAACAGAAAATACTTAGTTTTTTTGTATGAAAGGTGAGTCTGGTGCGAGTATTCTTAGACATGTTTCATGAAAATCGGTTGTGCCGTTTATAAGTTATGGGGGTGAGAGTGGGGAAGGAAAACCGAAAATCTGCAAATATACTAGTGTGGGGTATTAAATGAAAGCGCATCGCGTCCACAAGACATAATATTTGGAATCGGGGGTTTTTCTTAAATTTTAAATTTAGATTTTTACACAATAAACTGAACACAGAACCGTAGGTGTAGTATGGTTAGTATTTTATTCCTTTGTCGTGTTTTCAGTGCTAGCCTGGGCAATTCTTCCTCTAGACTTCAGAATAGATTTCGGAATCTACATGTTCCGGCCGTGGCGTCTTCTCACCATCATTTACTCAAGTTTCTTCATACTCGCCGCGCTGCTGGTTTCCTTGGGACCTGAGAGCCCAAAATTCCTCGTATCTCAAGGAAAATATGACGACGCCTTAAAAGTACTGCAAAGGATCTACGCAGGCAATAAAAGGAAATTGCCTAAGGATTATCCGGTAAGTTTCTATTGTAAGATTACGTTTTATCATTTATTACTTGATAGTTGTAGGGGCCTGGTTCAACATCTCCGAGTGATAATAGGCATTGGTTAAATTATAGAGCTGTTTCGCTCAGTCGTATGTGACAAAGTAGCCCCCATAAATATAATAAATATTTCCGGACTACTCACACAGCATCGCCTAACCCCAAACTAAGCAGAGCTTGTACTATGGGTGTTAGGTGACTGATATACTACAGAGATACATTTTTTTGTAAATACATACATATGATACACAGAAAACACCCATATATATAGACTTATTATGTTGTAGTATTTGTTGATATAGCGGCAGACACACAGACAACGAACTCACAGCAATGGGGTCCCGGTTTACCCTTTGGGTGCGGAACCCCAAAAACAATATACCTATGTGACAAAAAATATTGACTAACCATTGCTTAGCTTACTCGGATTTTCTAAAAGCTCTAACTGACCGCCTTAGGATTTGGTTGTACAATCTAGTCTCTTGCACCGCATCTCATTATACTTATTCATTAGCGAGTCCGAAGCTGTTATCTATGACTTCATTTAGTAGGCAAATGCTTTTAATGTGTTAGTATAGTAGTTACGGGCAAGTTTATAATGTGCTCAGGTATATCATCTGGAAGTGCCATGCTCCAAAGTGAACGGATATCTGTACTCTTAAGCATAAACCATTTATATTATCTTTGGATTCTATTAGTATTGGAAAGAAACAGAATGATGTCCGCGCCAGATCGGTGGGCTTTGGTACTTATCTCAATCTGTCTTAAGATATTTATAGTAGGGTAGGTACGTATCAGGTATAGAATAATTTATAGTATTTATACTTAGTCGAAAATTTTTCACTTGTGGGCTATTGGGTATGTGAGGCAAAGATTTTTGTGTAACGATGTCCGACATCTTCTGATGTTCTTTTCAGTTAACTTATGCTAAACTAAGATCACAAAAAAAATATCAAAATAATAAGTTATATTTTTCAATTATCAAGACAGAGGTCAGGCTTAATCTCTTATATCTCAATAATCTAATAAATCGCTTATATTTTGAGATAACATTGTAGATAATTTAAGCATTAGATACTACGGTAGTAATTTATTATTCTATGCTACGGTGAATGTATCTGTCAATCAATCATTTATTATTGATTGACAGATTTAACCAAGTAAAAATAACTTTACCTGCTGTGATAATTAGATGATTAATTGTAATTACCTTTCTTAGTATTGCATGGAAATATTTTTATATTGTACGGTTATATTTATGTCTATTAAATGCTTATCGCTTGTTTTTCAGGTAAAATGCCTACGGTCAGTGGGCACAGAGAAGAAACATCAGAGTTTGTTGACTTCTCTGAAATTACAAACTGTGCCGCTTTTAAAGCCACCTTACCTCAAATGGATGTTTCTGAATGGCTTTTTGCTTTTTGGGATCTTTGCCGTGTAAGTGTGGAATATTTAATATTTTAATTATGATATTAATATAACCAGTACTTACCTATGTATGTTAAGTTATTTTACACCTAAAAGCTCTAAGTTTCTCGTAACATCTTCACAATGTTACGATGATGAATTTTACATAGGTACCATTCAAATGTACGTAACAGACGAATCTTGCAAACATTAGTAAAGCTTTATGCATATGGCAATAACGAATCGGTGCGTTCCGTTTTCACTTTTCTGGGCTGCAGATGGAATCAAAAATGCGGTTTTAGGTACGATTCTCACCGAACGTGGCGCGGCGGCCGGTGTGCAGTTTCAAGACTGCAAAGAATATTGTATTTCTAACCCCCGACCAAAAAAGAGGGGTGTTATAAGTTTGACGTGTCTGTCTGTCTGGGACATTATAGCTACCGAACGGATGGAGCGATTTCAATTTAGTTTTTTTTTGTATGAAAGGTGAATTTGGGGCGGGTGTTCTTAGACATGTTTCATGAAAATCGGTTGAGCCGTTTCAAAGTTATGGGGGTGAGAGTGGCGAAGGAGAACCGAAAATCTGCAAATAATACTCGAGTGGTGGTATGAAATGAAAGAGCATCGCGTGCACATTACTAAATATTATGGTGTTTTACTTTTAAGGAAATTAAAGACTTCGAATCGGGGGTTGTTAATTCTTAATTTTTAAATTTAGATTTATATTAAATATTGTTTCAAAACACAACGGACAGCGCGGCGGCACAGGCGATTTCGACTGTACGAGCTGATAATAAAATACTTATAACTTAAATAATAAAATAATTCTCTTTGCAGCCTAGTAAGGCTGCTCGTCCACGTCAGACTTTTTGTAGGACAGATAATCGGGCCGAGTTTTCTTTCGATGTTATTTCTGACCGACTTTTTGTAGGGCGTGTGCGTTGTCTATCCATCAATAGGTACGTTCTATTTTTCTCCTACAACAAATCGGTCACCGATTATCGGAAATCGGACGTGAGCGAGTACCCTCAGTGCGCGTCGCCGGCACCGCGGGATCGGTGAGCATCGTACCTTATTCGCTCGCTCTTGCAAATGGCAGTATGATTGAAAAGGCTAAAAGCATAAAAGCGTATTTCTGTGCCACCAGCAAAAGATCAACATGCTATATACATAAGTACCTTCTTATTATTTCAGACTCAACGGGCTTTATTTATGGGTGCCTGATGTACTGAATAGAGTTATGACTGAAACAGTTGGAGACGGACTGACAACGTGTGGCATCATCGCGCAAAGACTCAACGGGGTAAGTGAAAACTGATTGCTTATCTCTTTTAACAAAATCCGTGAATTAATTGTGCAGTTCGTACTGTTTTTCTGTTGTGTTTGTCTGTCTGTAGCATCATATCTCCCGATCACTTTAGTTTTTTATATGAAAAGTGACTTTTGCGTGAGTTTTTTCACACAATCATGTTTGATGAAAATCGGTTGAGCCGTTTAAAATTTATCGGGGATGGAAGTCGGGAAGAAGCTTCTATTGTGTGCAAATATACCTACTCGAGTATCATATGAAAACTCATCCCTTTTTAATAACTCAGCTCATTTTTACTGATAAGGGAACTAAAGTTTAAAGCTGGGTCCACACTTGTATCATTTTGTACTTGATACACCCCGTATCCGATAAGCGTATCACAATCGGTGGTATGGACGTATTTTGATACTGTATCATGATACGATACGTGATACACCCCGAACCATCCTGTGTCGGTTTTTCCGCGATCATCAAAGGGGATACGCGTTACATCGAACAAGTTTGGACGTGAGTGCATTTGATAATATAATAATATTTGATACAAGGAAAGGAAGAAAAAATTAAGCGTCCATATTTGTAAAGTTAAAGTCGATACGGTGACTTGATACAGTATTACATAAGTATGGACGCGTTTTTACAAGATATGCCTTAATGATACGACATAGATAAAATGAGCGTCCATACTTATGATACGGATACTTGATACGATACGCCTGATCGTGATACACCGAAATGATACAAGTGTGGACCCAGCTTAGATAAGTATCTATTTTTTTCCTTATACGAGTATAAAAAGCTTAGTCACAAAGTGATAATGTCGCTCTAGTAAAATAACAAAATAATTTTATGTATCTATACGATACGAAAATGAAAGGTGAGGTAGGTAACAAATTAACAAACTTGTAAAATCAAAAATAATATAAAAATTAAATTAAATAAAAATATTATTGGAGATCCAAGCAATGTAGTAAACATTTCTAACGATTAGGTACTTTTGTGGTGTTGGAGGTGGACTTATTAAAAACAAAATGGGACTACCAGTTATAACACCAACAGAACAATCTATGTATTTTCAACCAATCACTCTGAAAGAAACCCTAAGAATAATAAAAAATCTTAAAAAAAAAGGTGTGTGTGCGATTCACACACGGTAGAAGTGAAACTTCAGTAAATCGACAAAAGAATGAGATTAATAAAAAAAAATACTGTGCACATTATTTTGTTCGGGCGGTCACCCATCCAAGTACTGGCGTTCCGGAAAGTTGCTTAACCTTGTTAGCGTTTAAGATTGGCTTACCTGACGTATTTCCGTTGCATCCGGTCTGAAATCACAACGATTCTAAAGAAGTTTCACTTCAATAAACGCAGTTTTGGATACGATGACCTGCCAACTTTATTAATTAAGCAGAACAACTAGCTCCACCATTAACATTCCTCATCAACCAAGCATTTAAGGAAGGCATTGTTCCTTGATAAGTTAAAAATATCGGTCTTCTGTAATGTAACCCCAACAACTACCTTCCAATATCACTTTTACCAACCATCTCAAAAATTACAGAAAGTGCTATGCCAACACGCCTCTATTCATTCTGTGAATAATATAATAAAATAATAAATGAATCGCAAAACGGCCTCAGTGTAAATACATTGTATTATGATACATAGAAAACAACCTTTATAAAAAATTGTAATAAAAAAAACTTTGAGAAAACACACTAATGATTTGGTATTGGCTTTTGGCGTCGGAGTTTTTAAATTTAGATTATTGTCCAATAATGTAGACACACAGTAAACCCACGATGGTTTTAGCAATTTATGAATAAATCTTCGCCCGCTGGTGTAGCCTCACCATGAGCGATAAGGTGGCATTCATGTAGGTCATTGACATTAGAGTTAAATTTATCAATTATTTTATATCGGTATTTTGTTTCTTTTACTGCGGGCCAATTTGCATTCATTAATTTGAATTGTTAAGATAAACAATTCGATTGTCATGGTATAAAGATGATAACTTAATATACGGCTGGTGCTGTAGGTTAGAGTGAGAGGAGAAGCCTGCCTATCGCCTACCGTAATCAAGAGTGAAAGAATGAGAGACATTCTGCCGCCTATGTCACAAACGTTACTTAACGAGCCGATTCACCTTGCTATAAAAAAATATCTTTTTTTTTTATCATCGATAAGCCTTCATTTGACCACAATCTCACCTGATGTAAAGTGACGATGTGGTCTAAGATGGGACATGAAGACCTAGACCTCGATATCACTTCGAAAATAAAACCGTTTATAAAGAAATTGTCGAGGTTATTGTTTAGTACCAAAATACATTAAAGCTTTGGATGAAAAACTGTTTAAATACAAATTGAAACAATTATTAATTAGTAAGTGTTATTATAATTTGAATGATTTTTAATGGACATACGTATTAATTTATTTTTTCTTGACTTATTAAATGTTTGACATCTTTGTGTAATACATATTTTAATAACTTTATGTACATACCTGATAAAACACTCCACATTTTTGCATGCTTACCCCTAATTTGCGCATAATTGAAACTAGTTATTTTTTAGACCTTTTTAATCAACATTATGCTGATGCTAATAAATATTCTTATTCTTACTTTTAGTTACCCTGTGAAGGCGACGATTAGACACGTGATTTTTGAATGGTGTTTGATTTGGTTTCATTACAGACAAATGTCACGATTTTGTCACACTTTAGCGCAGTTTTACTATTCCGTTATGATTTAATTACCTACCAACTGTAAAATAAAATAAAACATTATAATGGTACCTACATGCATAGCTAAATTTATCTTTGTTTATTGTCCTTTTGACCGCCACGCTCCAAACGCATTCTCGTATCCTCTACGCCAAAGCACAAAGTGACCAATAATACCTACGAAAAAACTAGTGCTGCCGAGAGTCGATAAAATGTATTTGTCGATAAACACATGGAGACTTGATTTCGTTGGTTTTTTATGCAATAAACAACTTTTTTAAATCTGCGATGTTTTATTACCTTTTGAACGCTACCTTAAAATGGTAAAATCTAACTCTCCAAGCCATCCAAGTTAAAAAAAGAAAGGCTTTAGGTTATAAGCATTATTTTCAATTTTCGAGTTTTACTTGATACCAATTTACTCTTTAATATATAAATTGTTACGCCGCAGTTGCCGGTGTTTTGCCTATATAAAACCAGAAATCAGATCAATAACAAATATTTTCAAATAACAACAGCACATCACTATTCACCCACGAGTCGTCGTCTGTTGTCGCGAGTAGCCGACAAAGGCGCGGCTGGCACGATGTTTGAAAGCTTGCTTACATCTGAGGTAGTGCTGTGGTAGGTCATAGTCGCTGATTATCGATAAGGACAAGTATAGGTATACACTCCACTCTTAAAATGTCAACTGTCGTCGTATCTACGTATGTGTGTATGTGTATATATACAGAAGCCTATACCTAAGGTCCCATCTTGCCAGTAATTATATAGCTGGCTAGCTTCCTACCTATGCATGCAAGTAGGAAAATAAATAAAACTGTAAGTAGGTTCAATTCATTTATTATTTTGACGGAGCCGTAGCACAACAGATTATATCTTTTGTACTACGACTCCGACCGCCTTTGGTGCCTCGCCGCTGACACCGTTGTAATAAGTAGGTAGACGCAATAATAAGTACGTACCTACCTACCCTAGTCAACTGCACTTAGGTACCTAGGTAGGTACAATACACTTTATTGAAAACACAATACAGGGAAAGAGAAATAACAGAATTGCAGAATGGGCGGCCTTATTGTAAGAAGATAAAAACTAACAGTTTATGACTGAAGAAAGAATCCCCGTATCGGGTGAATGTTGCATTATTATTATTTAGTGCTAGAATTTGTGTTCTTGGTAGGTAGGTCGAAGTTACGGTCAATGACCTTTCTAACCGTTATTGTACCATGAATGCTAATAAAGTATTTTATTTCCTTCATTCTTTATTCATTGTAAATTGTCATAAACAAATCATTTCTACGCATTACCTATCCATCTAACATATTTTATTGATTTTCTGTCCACGTAATTATTTCCTTGCGTAAGTAAGGTACCTATATCATAATCGAACCAATTTAGGTACCTACACTACCTACTTACCAATGATGAAAGTACCTACCTATCTAGTACGTCCGTTCCCAACGTAGGCACCCAGCCCTACTCTCATACCTATTACATGAAAGAAATAA
Source organism: Gymnoscelis rufifasciata (assembly GCA_929108375.1). Lineage (NCBI taxonomy): Eukaryota > Metazoa > Arthropoda > Insecta > Lepidoptera > Geometridae > Gymnoscelis > Gymnoscelis rufifasciata. Next base: position 5,860,968 of record OV815307.1, on the reverse strand, counting down.
AATGTAGGTTGGTAATGTACCTGCCTACCCACCGAACTACAGGGAACCTGTGTGCTTCGAAGCAGAAACATGCTTTTGTCGATGTTTGAAACGAGAGATCTATGAACCTACAAACACCTAGATTTTACTTATGAATTCTAAATCAATAGCAGATAATCACTCACCTGAAAATAGTTATCGTGCTCGTCAACTCCTTCCAAGATGCGAAGGAGCTCTTCTGTGCTCAAAACATCGGCCATACCCACTAGGAATGCACTTGCACGTCACTAAATTGTGTTCTCACGCTTATGACGTCACTAATAGTCGAGTATTCCCGACCACGGCGTACGCTACACTGATAAGGGATGACGAAACAGTGATGTGCTTTGGTGGCGGTTATGAATTATCGATCCTGCTCATAAATCTTTTTTTTTTTCATTGTGCGTTTGCAGAGTTTAGGTTTGGATTTATTAAGATATCATAGTAGATATTTATTATTTATATCATGAGAACGAACCTGTTATAAATAATAATTATGATAATTAAATGTAAATTGACTATTTTTTATCACGTTCGGTTGGTAGCTGTATACCACAACACTAGCGGTCGGCTCCTGCCGACAATGGCGTGCGGAATCACGCCCGCTGACGGGATTTTATTTCAATGTTTCATCAACGAAATTTTATACAACTAGGGGTTTTTCTTATAAACCTTTAGTATAGATGTATAATTACTAAAACAATGTTCATTTTAGGATAAATAAAACGCAGAACTAACTGTTAGAAGATTTTGTATTTCGTTTTTCATTTGGAGTAGTTTTGGTCGTCATATGACGTCGCTGGCGTAGTGAGCTCAATTTGTAATGTCGAGTATAGCCGACCGTGGCGGTGAAAAGGTTAATTAATAATCAGCTGTTTTCATTCTCATGTTAGGTACTCCCCCTAATAGTTCAAGGAACACTTAAGGCGGAGTCAGCATCATAAACATCATTTCAGTTGTAGAGCGTCCATTACTGCACTTTAGCCTTCCTTCTTGACTCCAGTAAATTAGGTTAAAAAATACTTTCAACCTTGCACTAGCAGCTTCAGTTCTGTTGATTGAGTTGAGTTATAAAAGGATATTAAATAAATACATAAATACTTCCGGACAATCCACACAACAGCATCTAGCCCCGCGGTAAGCTCTAAGCTTGTGTTACGGGTACTAGACATCTGATAGACACACAAAAATAAATAGATTTTTAAATATAACATATTAAACGCCCTGGGGGCCTATTCTTGTTCATCGAAAATCGAATATTCGATCGAAAGTTCGCGTAATTGCTACTCCGGTTTCATTTCATTACGAAACTTCGTTCGAACGAAAATTGTTTGTCAATTCAATTTTCTAAACCTACTCTCATTTACGAAAGTACCAAACGAACATTTGAATTTGACAGATATTTTTTCGGATCGGAGTTATGACCTCAAATCGACGAAACCAAAAGTGTTATCTTTTGATTTTCGTTTTTGTGGTTTAATCATTTAATAAAGAAAATTGACTGAAAAGGCTGGCAGATTACTTTTAATAATTGAAGCTGCTCTTCGTGAGGAACAATTAAAACTCATAATTACATACTTACAAAGTTTTAGAATCCCAAACAAACAAGCTGTTGAGAAGCAAAATGCAGACTGCAACTTGAAACTTTCAAGGAATGTATATTTGCGTTTGCGATGGAAAAAAGCACTTATGATTATGGACACAACACTTGAAAATATAATTTATAACAAGCAAACTATGTTTTTATTTTATAAAAAAATTGAAATACGGTACGGCCCACAACAATAATAAGTAATTATACGGATATTTTTGGTTGCCATAAGTTACTACCCAATCGAACGTAGGAATTGTACTCTTAGAATTAGTCGGATAATAATGGGTTCTTTCTAGTGCCTTTTAATTGCGTCAATAGTATAAATTGGTCATAATGTAGTTGTATAATTACTTAAGTTGCTTAGTTAAAACAGAAAATAATTAATAAACTACAGAAAAGATGTAAAATTTAAAAACAAAGCGAAATATTTTAATCCGTAATCGACATTATAAAACACCTAACCATATCATTCGTTCAACTTCATTCACGAAAATTGGTGTCCGTCAGGATGGCGTGTCTCATGTCTGAATAATCACAGGTTATGCACCAAATAACTGTACCTAAACTGTACCTATATTAAAAAAAAACTGTACCTCAAGCAATTAGATATAAAATAAATTGTGATATGGACACGCCATTCTGACGTCAGGTTGGCGCGCATAATCGTGTATCTCCCCAACGTGTGGGAACTATGCTCTGGAACATAATATCAATAAACTGTACCTAAAGTGTACCTAATAAAACTGCCAACAAAAAAATTGTATTCACACGCGATATCTGTCAAATCAAGAAAGAATTTTTTACTGCTCATTTATTTTATTTAATGGCATGACGCAATCATGTTTGCCGATCAATTTGCAGTCTATGAATCCGAACTTCGTGTGCGCATCCGAAAATGAATTAGAGTGGGTTCAGACCGAATTTTAAACGAAGGTTTGATAACCTTCGTTTAAAATTCGGTCGTTTGCGAAACTTAAAGTAGACCTCCAGGCCTAGTAGAAAGTGCTTGCAGAACATGCTAACACTTGACCCCTCGGCGGGAATCGAACCCGCTACCTCATGCGCCGCAAGCGGACTTACGCCCACCACACCAATGAGGCAGTTTATTAGTATTAAATTAAATACTCATGCGGTTGACTTTTTCTTCCAGACGGCAGACAGCGGCGAATGCACGGACACCATAGAAACGGTTACGTTCATTATCAACTCTATAGCCAATTTGAGTTGTGCAGCCATTGCATTGGTGGCAAGTAGTTCAGTGAAAATAATCGGCAAGAAGGCGCTTATATTCATAGTTTACATGTGCATTGGGACGTTTTGCGTGCTCGTCAACTTTATCACTGATGAAATGGTGTACGCTGTGCTTCTATCGTCGATGCCTATAATGGCGTTGGCTATAGGCCCCGTCAATGCATACAGTGTTGAGATTTTCCCAACACATTTGAGGTAACTATCTATACCATTCATATAAATATACATGTACCTATTTTTTATAAATTAACCTTACATTATATTTTAAATGCCATCGCAATTTTGCTACTTTATTTATTACAAGGTACGAAATATACAAACCAGCTCACCTACATGCAAAAAGTGAACCAGAAATCCATAATACACTTCGATATATTATATTATGATAAATTATACTGACCCTTAGTTTTTACCAAGCTTGGTGGGTGATATTATGCTTTTTAAGACTTGTAAAATCAAATAATGGAAATAAATTATCTTGTATCTTATACTAATTTTCAGAGGTATGGCAGTGAGCCTGAACATGATGCTCGGTAGAACAGGCTCCGTGGTCGGAACCAACGTGGCAGGCTTACTTCTGAACGCTGCTTGTGAGGTTGCGTTCTACTTGTTTGGAGGATTACTAATACGTACGTTTTAAAACTCCCTTGTTGCGTTCATCTAGAGATATATATCTTTACATAGTCCAATTTGAAGCCATTTCCATTGCCGCCATTTTTGAAGTGAAACTTCTTTAGAATCGTTGTGATTTCAGACCGGATGCAACGGAAATACGTCAGGTAAGCCAATCTTAAACGCTAACAAGGTTAAGCAACTTTCCGGAACGCCAGTACTTGGATGGGTGACCGCCCGAACAAAATCTTTTTGCACAGTATTTTTTTTATTCATCTCATTCTTTTGTCGATTTACTGAAGTTTCACTTCTACCGTGTGTGAATCGCACACATACCTTTTTTAAGCTACAGCACTTCGTAGCTTCTAGCATAAAGTTTTGTATACTAGTCAACGAAAATGTAGTTGTAGTGTAGGATTAGTGTTTCAAAAGGTGTTAAATAAACCTTTTATATGTGGAAAAAGGTATTTAAAAAACCTTTTATATTTTTTTATAGCGATTTATTAATATAATTTATGCGAAGGAATATAGTCTTTGATCGCGGAAAATCCACTTAACGTGGGAAACATCGCGATATGGAAAGCTAGTATAATATTGAACTGAAAACTTCTTTAGCAGCATTTTGTGCATTTTGGGATAGCTAAAAATGTGAAACTTGTGTCAGATGGGAGAGAGCGATACGAGAGCGAAATTATTTCCTCAACATTGCAAGATATACAAAAATTTCAAAAGTAATGTTCATGCTTTTACTTTTTCCGGCATACAGGAATGCAACCCGTAGTTTTTTTGTGTGTTAATGCATATTTTTAGCTTTTAAATTAGTGATCTGTATATAACTGTTTATTATTTGTTTCCAGTGTGCGGTGCTCTAACTCTACTGTTACCAAAAAGCCAAAAACCTACTGGAAAACTAAAACATACAACACACCTTTAAGCTATTTTTTTTTAGAAAATAAGTAGTATTTTATTGAACAAGCATAAATTGCGAATATATCTAGTCGAATATAAATTAATTTGATCGGAATTTACCTGAAATTTGTACTAGTTTTAATTGAAACAAATTTGATTTTATTTCAAAACTTTATTTATAGAAACAGTTTTTATGATCTATCACAGGCTAGCGCGTGTCGTCTATCAATTTCTGAAGGGTTATCAATACATGAGCTATATGTTCGTGGATAATGAGACTCTTTACATACTTATGTCTAATCCCTTTTAGCTTAAAAAACATTGAAATGGTTAAATCTACCCTCACTTAGGTACAATTCAGAAAAATGTGTAGAGCAAAATTAAACAGTACTTAGTTACACATAAGATTCAAATCTGCTTCTCATCGTAAAGCAATTGTTTACACTAAACGATATATAGATGTTAAGATTTCATAGCTTATTACCAACTGGCAATATTTGCTAAGTTACTTTTTGTCTAAACATTTTTCTATGTAAAGCCAACGGTTTTAATATCATCAACCGTATTTTGATCTATGATCCATCTAAGTACATTTACTTAAAGAAAATATTACACCAGGTTATACAAATCTTTATCAGTCAAATATAGTCAAAATACGGTTTTTGCAAAACTCTTATTACTAAATGAATTTGGTAAAAATAATGGCTTATGAAAATAAATGAAAGATAAACCACCGATCTCGACCGTTATCTGAAAAAACAAAAATACGTTATTGTTATCACGAAAGGCTTGTAATCTTCTGATTACTTAGGTACAAAAATTATGATTATTCATGTATTCGTTCTAAGTTGTCATTCGAATAAACACCGCCTTGTGTCTATAGTACCATTAATTTGTACCATCAATGGTACAAGTGATACTACTATGTGTCCTTAGTACCATCAATGGTACTACCGATACTAGCACGTGTCGCTAGTACCATTGCATCGAAAACATACAAGAAAATATATATACATAACGTCGAAGGGCGCTGTGTACCGCTCAGGTCGCCTTCGTTATCTTCAGTCATCAAGGGGTTGGAAAGTAATAGTACATTTTTAAATATAATTATTATCTTATATAAAATTCTCGTGTCACAATGCTCGTTCCCGTAATCCTTAAATTTTAATTAATTTTAAAATAAAATTAATAATTATAATATATTGATATTTTATTACATTTTTGGATGCCGAAAAAAGCACAGTGGTGTAGTTTTGGCGAGAGACATCAAACAACGAATTGTTGCGAAGCATGGAACGGTCAATTTAACAAGCGTTTTATGAGAAAACCTACCACAACATGCCAATTTCTAAAAGTTCTAAAAAGAGATGCTGCATACCATTGCGTAAATGCTTTGACAACAGAGCCACAAAACTCAAGATCAAAAGTAGTGATCGACCGCAACAATTACATTCAACATGTGCAAATGCAAATAATTCAAGGCGACATTACAGTCGCATTGTTTTTAGAAAAATTGCGTCGTTAGAAAATAAAAAAAATCTGATTTTTATTTTCACAAGTAAATACACAATTTAAATTACACTATAAATCTGAATCTAACTTAAAACCCCTTAGACCTGCAAACGGCACGGTTTATTATTTTTGATTTGTTTTTATTCACGAGTAAATACACGGTATAAACTAGTATCTTTTTCAACGGTACTAAGGACACATAGTAGTATCACTTGTACCATTGATGGTACTAATTAATGGTACTATAGACACAAGGCGATAAACACGCCATTTTATAAACAGCATTGTATATAATACGTAGTTACGTTCCGTCGAAACTTAGCATAACAACAACGACAAGTACATGACAACAATATATAGTCGTCCTGGAATGTCAGTTAAGAACTGCATGGAAGTCATTTGTCTGTGTTTTTGCTAGTTTTAACAAGGTTAATGACATAAAGTTAGATTACACGTTGCTTGGGGCCCTATCCCGGAGATGCAGGTTCGAACCCTGTGCGCGAAGGTTACGGATGTGTCTTAATTTTTTCTGCATAAAATTAAAAAAATAGTTTCAACCTGCAAAGTGAGGTTTATCATTTATTAAAAATCATCATAATTATACGTCAAAAATCATTATTTATATAACAATTTTGTAAGTTTAGACTTAAAGACTTAAAATAGCCGGCCTATCAATTTTTTTCCACTCGGTAGTCACGAGAATTGAATAGTTTAATTGCTTGATAACGTGAGCCATGTTTTGATACCCTTAACCTAGTGCTGTTTAGTTGAGTTAAGTCGTCACGCCTTGTATTTAAACGCAATTCCCTTTCCACTAGGTTTTCATACTTTCTAGGGTACCTATAATGGTTCTATAAAGGTGAGACACATACCAGTTCCGTTTCTCGCGGTACATCCTGACGTAGGCCGCGTCGGAGTCGGTGCAGATGCCGATCTTCTGGCACACGCCCTTCGTGCCGATGGTCTCAATCAGGTGGATTATACTGTCGCCGTAGATCTCCATGATGTTCTCGCACTGGGGGAAAAAAGCATTTTATTTTAAACTAGTGGCCCGCCCCGGCTTCGCACGGGTTTTTATTCGATTTTTTCTCGCCTTTTAAACCTTCCCTAGACCTCCACGAACATTTCAAGACTATGATAAGATAAATCCGTTCAGCCGTTCTCGAGTTTTAATCAGACTAACGAACAACAATTCATTTTTATTTACATAGATAGATGATATACATACATTGCTTGATTTTGTACTAGGAGGTTAGTTAACTAAACCAAGGGTAAGTTTAGGGTTAGATAACTGAATGGTCATCAGCATTCTCCATTAACTATCTAGATGCTTAAGCAATGGTTATGTTAAGCAAACATTGCTGGGTTCCGTATTTCAACCGTTTTTACAGTTTTTGTCAAAATATTAAGTAAATATAAAATATAAATACATATAAATATTTCCAGACAATTCACACAACATCTTGCCCCGTGGTAAGCTCTAAGCTTGTCGAAGTGCTTGTTGAACATGATTTAAAAAAAAGAATTGAAAGAAAGCACTCAGCGGTCATCCATTCAAGTAATACAAATTGGTGACAGACTTACAGACAGACAACGAAATCTTAGTGATAGGGTCTAATCTAAGGTCCTGGTTTGCCCTTTGGGTATGGAACCCAGAACCGGACAGTATGTTAGATGATTTTTTTATTATTTCGTACTCAAGCATATTTTTCCCTCAAAATTTCAGCTCTCTTTCTATCACGTTTCTTAAGATACAAATTGGTGACAGACTTACAGACAGACAACGAAATCTTAGTGATAGGGTCTAATCTAAGGTCCTGGTTTGCCCTTTGGGTATGGAACCCCAGAACCGGACAGTATGTTAGATGATTTTTTTATTATTTCGTACTCAAGTTTACTCACCCGTTGGGAGTACTTAGCGGGCAGCATACTGCAGGCCTTCTCAGCAATCTTGACGATATCACGGTCCACTTTGTCGTTAGCCAGCACTTTCTTCACGGCCATGGCGACCGCTTCACACACCGCGCAGTCCAGGATCTCTTCTGCTAAACGAGGAGTTGTTATATTTAATAAGCAAAAAAAATTTAGAAAATAAGAGATAGAGAATAACACTCTTATACATACAATCTGCTATTTCTGGCTAATATAACTGAATTGGTTAAAATTCACACAATCAGCCTATTTATGCCTTATTTTGCGACTATTAATTAGATAAACAAGGGTGAAAAGTTGTTATTGAACTGTAATTAAAGAATAAGAATTTTATTAAACGAACTATTATTTAAAACGGGTCAAGCGATTTTCAAACTTGTCTAAGAAAATTCGTGCACTCAGGTTTCTACAAAAAAAAAATTGCATCGCTCTATACGTTCGGTAGCTATGATGCCACAGACAGACCGACAGACAGACACGTCAAACTTTTTGTCAGGGGTTAAAAAGAGAACCGGAGACACAAAATGGCGTTTAACTGAGTAACTTCTTCTTTACACTTAATAATTTTATTTAACTTGACACTGGCAAACTGACGCTTCAAGCGCAGAGTCCAATTATAAGGAATTGAATTGAAAAAAGAACCAATTAGTGGACGCAAATGGCGTTCAACTGAGTATCATCTTTTTCACTTTATAATTTTATTTAACTCGACACTGGCAAATTGTCGCTTCAAGCGCAGAGTCCAATTACAAGAAACTGAACTGAACTGCCGTGTTGGCTTAGTGGGAGGACACTTGACTTTCATTCCGAAGGTCGTGGGTTCAAACCCCGCCACGCACCTCTGGATTTTACTTTTTGAGAAATTTATGTGCGCTTAAAACACGTGCTTTAACGGTGAAGGCAAACATCGTGAGGAAACCGGCATGATCTGAGAACTTCAAAGAGTTTGAAGGACATGTGACATTCACCGACCCGGACTTGGCCAGCGTGGTGAATTAAGGCCCAATCTCTCTCGCCAAGGGAGAAGTCCCTGTGTCCCAGCAGTGGGAACGTTAATAGGGTGATGATGATGATGAACTGAACTGAACCAATTAGTGTGAATACCTTTAACAGCGGTCATGTCCTGAGCCTTGGGGCACAGCTTCAGCTCGGCGCAGATCTTGACGGGCGCCAGCTCGTGGCCGAGCAGGCTGATGATCATCTCCCCGTACTTTTCTACGAACTGGTCGCACTCGCTGCGGATGGACTTCGGCATGCGCTTGCAGACGGAGTGGACGGCGCGCATTATTTCCTCCTGCAAATAAATAATAAATAAATATTTCCGGACAATAAACACAACAACTTAACGTTAAATAAATCTAAATTTAAGAAAAACCCCCGATTCCTATGCTTTCATTTCCTTAAATGTAAAACAACATAATATTATGTAATGTGGACGCGATGCGCTTTTTATTTGATAGTATATTACCACACTAGTAAATTTGCAGATTTTCTGTTTTCCTTCCCCACTCTCACCCCCATAACTTTTAAACGGCTCAACCGATTTTCATGAAACATATCTAAGAACACCCGGGCTAAACTCACCTTTCATTAAAAAAAAAACTAAATTGAAATCGCTCCATTCGTTTGGGAGCTATGATGCCACAGACAGACAGACAGACACGTCAAACTTATAACACCCCTCTTTTTTGGTCGGGGTTTAAATAGGTTAATGGTTATTGGTAACGGGCTAACGTGGTTACGGGTTACTAGATATCTGTTTTAGCATTGTCAACCCACTCTTTTTACACGTCTCTTGTATGTCGAGGTCCGCTGTAAGAAAACTCTTAGGTTTACGCTCACCTTTTGCACATTTTGGCTTTGTTATAAACTTTTATTATGTGTATTTTTGTGTGTGCAATAAAAATTTATGTATTTACTTTATATAATAGACATACCTATTTTTACTATGGATATTAAACACCATGGAGAAAAGTGCTTGCACAACGTACAAACACTTACCCCTCAGCGGAAATAGAACCCGCTTACCTTTTGCGCCACAAGCAGACCCTCGCCAACCGCGCCACTGAGGCAGTCAAACCAACAGTGATACCAACAGGTTATAGGCGTTTTACCGCGACAGCCGTAGGAAAATTTATAGAACACGGCTAAGCAACGGCGTAAAAAGGTAGATGAGGTTTTTGGAGGTTTTGTCTGTTCACGTCCTTAAGTGGTAAACCTCTGAATCTTTACACGTGACCTCCGGGTGGTGCTAAGAACAGTGTCTGGTGGTAGGCTTCGGCCGCGGCTTGTCCGGGCTGGGCCATTGCGTGAAGCGATTTTTTCGTGTTTCGTAATGTGGTCCGGAGAAGCCATCTACCTTCTACGTCTTCATGCTCCATCTTCGACCACATTGTCACTTTACATCAGGTGAGATTGTGGTCAAATGAAGGCTTATCCAGCATTAAAAAAAAAACTAAAAGATGAAGAAAGTACAGAATAGTTATTGGTTTTAGTTCAATTTCTTACCTCGTTATGCTTATCCTCAATCTGCTCGTCAATCTCCTTCATGACGAACTCGCAAAGAACGCACACCGTCTTAGGAGGGTCGCTAGTCTTCTTCAAGGGGCGGCCGTTCACGGTGTCGTCAGGGATTTCGTTCGTTTCTACAAAATTAGATTAAACATCATTTTATTGGGGAGATGGAAATACAAAAACAAAATTTATCTACTACTTTAGCATAGAATCTCTAAAATTCGTTCAAAAACTACACAATTTTACATATTATCTGATGTTGGTTATCTCAACTACAAATCTACGGCGAGAACTTGTTCTATCACCAAAATTGATGCTTTGCTGTTGTTGTTAGGAGGAAAATATGAAAAAGACTACAAATTTACATAACTTGTTGATGTTCCTTGAACTAATTGTGGTTTTACAATGTAAATGAAGATAAAATATGTACGTTATATTGTAGTTTACATGGATTTAATTTTAGAAATTTAATTTTAGAGTACATTTAGATTTCTTAGTTCTTCTTACTTTTAGCGTTTAAAAATACCCAAAATTTGTTTCTTAGATTTTAGATAAAAAGCGTACAAACATAAGCAATCCTAACAGATCGTCTTTTGAAAAGAAGTCTGGGTAGATTTATTTTCAGAAGACGATATTAACCATCTGCCATTTTTTATTGATCAATATGGTTAGTAAGTAAATTAAGTAAAAATCATTTATTTGCGACTTCAACACACATAGATTCATACACATTTACTTATTATACACTACACTATTATACAGGAACACTCAAACTTAACAGTAACTTACAAGTAACTAACTTAAGGTTAAAGCTAATGACAATCAAGGTCCTTACCATGTGTATGTGTGGGTGGTTATAATAATTTAATAATCTTTTTTTGATTTTTGAAGTAAAACTTCTTTAAAATCGTTGTGATTTGAAACCGGATGCAACGGAAATGGAAATAAGATTGGCTTACCTGTCGGGTCCAATCTTAAACGCTAACAAGGTTAAGCAACTTTGCGCGACGCCAGTACTTGGATGGGTGACCGCCCGAAGAAAATCTTTTTGCATAGTATTTTTCTTTTGTTTTTTTTTATTCTTCTTATTCTTTTGTCGATTTACTGAAGTTTCACTTCTATCGTGTGTGAATCGCACACCTTTTTTTTTAATCCTTATTAATCTTTCGACTTACCGATTTCAACATGTTTGGTAACCGCGGGCCGAGGCTGCTTCCTGAACTTGTTCATGTCTCCTCTGAGCAGGGGGTTCTCGAAGAACTTGTCGATGCTGCTGACTTTCTTTAGCTTCAGCGGGTTGTGGACTTCATCCTGTTTTTAGTATTATATTTGAATTACAACAAATTTCAGGTCAGACAAGTTACATGAGTTGACGGTTTTTGAGTTTTCCGATATTTCGTCGCTGTTGCAAGCGCCATGATCACGGAAGCAACTGTTGTTTCCGTGATCAGATCATGGTATGTTACCCGTTTTAAATCATAATATTGTTAAAAACCATGATAATTTAAAAAGTTATATCAGACAATATTGTTATGTATATATTTAGAAAATTTCCTAAAAACTAAAAGGACGTTAGAGATACTTATTTATGGCTTACTTTGTAATCACAATGAAAACGAACTAATCATAATGAAATAAACCACAATTAAATGTTAAATTGCACTTTGTAACAAAATTTGCTGAATTCAAGTGAGTAAAATAATTTTTACACGCAATTTAATAATTGCAATTAAACTAATACACTTTTATCAATCAATTATATTATTAGTAGTTAGGTTACATTTACATATATTTTTTTTATTCTGGATAAGCTTTCATTTGACCACAATCGCACCTGATGTTAAGTGACGATGTGGCCTAAGATGGAGCATGGAGACTTAGAAGGTAGATGGCTTCTCCGGGCCACATTACGAAACACGAAATAATCGCTTCACGCACTGGCCCAGCCCGGAGGGTGGTGACAAGCCGCGGCCGAAGCCTTCCACCAGAGACTGTTCTTAGCACCACCCGGAGGTCACGTGTAAGGATATTTAATAATTCTTATAGATAAGCAATAACCGCACATTACCTTGCAAAGCTTCAAGAAGACGCAGATCTCCTGAGGATCGAGGTCCGCCTCCAGCATCTGCACGAGCTGCGTGGTGTACGTGTCCACGAAGTCGACGCAGTTGGTGCGCAGCTTAGCTGACAGGTGTGTGCAGAGCCCGTCAAGAGCTTTACGGATGGTCTCCTATAATAACAATAATCAAATCAAAATATATTAACGTAATATTACTTATTTATAATGCTTATATTACTAAAAGCCATATTATGGTCTTTAACAGTCGTCTAATCCTACTAAAGAACTGGGAAAACAAACACGGTTTTTTTAAGACCCATCAGCATCACTCACACATCGCTATACATACCTAGTAGCAAAATATAGTTTAAGTCAGCTATTATTAGCACGAACTTTATTATTTCTTACTTTATTATTATTTGTGCTTATCTTTGTGGTGGACAATCTATCTATTCTTGCCAGCAGACTATGGTAAGAAATAAACTGTTGTTCAACAAACCTCATTAGAATCTTCCTTGATGACAGCCTTGAGTTGTTCGACAGCGAACAAGCACAGGGGGCAGCTAGATTTACCAGCATTGACGTCTACTTTCTTGATCTCCGTTACTTTAGGGCATAGATTCAGAGCGGGACATACCTAGAAGAAAATTACATTATATTATATTACATATCAAAGAAGATTTCAACAATAAGACCATATACATATTAGTCCGCATTTAAAAATAAAAAGAGAGCAAAATTACGCTACTGTTTTAAAAAGGTGGCCTGTCATTAATTGCACGTTGATTGACAAAGTAAATGTTCAAAAAATAAAAGTGTTCTGGAAACAAATTCTGAGTTATACGGTTTCTGAGATAACTGGGTTTAAATATTTTCGTTTAGTTTTTAGACCGAATTATCTCAGACATATACTTATACAATTTCGTTCGAGAAGGCCCTAAGTAATCAAACAGAGGTAATGACGTCATTTTATGTTGCGTAAAATAAAATAAATAAAAGTTTTTTTTTTATGCTGGATAAGCCTTCATTTGACCACAATCTCACCTGATGTTAATTGACGATGTGGTCTCAGATGTGACATGAAGACCTAGAGGGTAGATGGCTTCTCCGGGCCACATTACGAAACACGAAAAAATCGCTTCACGCACTGGCTATGACACTTACAGAGGCAGGATCAATTTCTTGCACCAACAGAGCGACGACGGTGGGTCCGTATTGGTCGACGAACTGCTTGCATTCGTCGTTCACAGCTTTGGGCAGTTTCTCGCATGCAGAGTCTACTAGTTCCTGTACTTTTTCCTGGTAAATGGAAGTTAACAATTAGTCTTCGTATTTTAGCTGTCTGTCTATAGGAAAATCGATATTATGTAAATAACGTGTAGCAAATAAAGTGGTAATGAAATATACATAGAATTAATGTCGCCGCTTAGTAAATATTTAAAAGTAATGTAACACAGTCAGCATTGTGTCAAATAAAATTTGAGTTTGAATTTCCTAAACATCTATCACGTATTATGATTTAAAACGGGTAACATACCATGATTTGACGGTTTTTGAGTTTTAAACCGTCAAATCATGGTATGTTACCCGTTTTAAATCATAATATTGTTAAAAACCATGATAATTTAAAAAGTTATATCTATCACGTAACTCACAATATTGGTGGTATCACTGAGTTCCACTTGCAGGTAGTGCAGGAAGTACTGGCAGAAGGAGCACCCGGCTTTGCTCTGCGGCTGTGCGATGAACATGCGCTCGATGGGTAGTACCCCGGCCACGTCGCTGGGCGGCTTCTGTCCAACTACGCGGACGTTCACTGGCTTGTTTGAAAGTGGGACGCGAGCAAGCTGAAATTATTATTGACTATTTAATTCATTTTTCTTATACAAGTTCCCATAAGATCAACAAGGGTCCCCTTTAACCAATAAAATGAAGGCACTTTTCGACTTCCTAATGAAATCACCCCGAGCCGTAATCAGGTGTAGTAAATCTTTCAAAATCTGGTCTTCGGACGGTAGCGACAGAAGGAATCGATCTCATAACCATTTATTCTTAAACGCTGCTTCAGCCACTGCAGCACTGGACTCATCATAATCAACATTCAACATCTTTTTATGCATCAAACTAAAGCCATCAGCATGGGTTTCAGTCATAAAACTTGTATTATGATTAAAACCCTCCGCTGATGGTCCAATGGATGTTAAGCCGGAGCCTCATACGTTGTTGGTTATTCTGAGCTTTTATTAATGAGATATATAAATAATTCTCTATACATTATAAATTATTCAAACAGTATAAATCCAACGAACCTGAGGCACATGAGTATAGCTGTTCCTCTCATCATTACCACTGATACGCTTATCATCCCCAATAAGTTTGTTCTTAATCGTCTGCTTCACTTCCTCAGGTAGTATGAGGGAAATCGCCGGTTCTACCGATGTATGGCAGACGCCGATGAGGGCACAGACTTCAGGAGGGTTCAGCTCCTTGGTGAGGAACTGGTAGATGAGGGGGTAGTACTGCTCGGCTAGGTGCAGGCATTCGTCGCGGAACTTGCCGGTTTGCTTGCAGAGACCTGAGATGATAACGTTGCTGTTTAGGTTATGTTGGTAAGAATGGAATGAGTAGTTATCTACTCATTCCATTCTCATGCCATCTTATGATGGCGATGAAAGATTACAATATGGGAAATGCAAAAGTAAAAAGAATTTTTATTCTTATTTTCATAGACATTACAAACAATTATTTAAAATTTTAGATATAATTCATATATATTGACGTTTTTGTTATTCAGCACAGTTAAAGTCAATGTGGAGAAGTACTATTTTTTTCATATAATGCTTAAATTCAACCTCGAAACGACCGCATGTTCATTATAATTATTTTATATAAATTGATCCCAATAAAAGATCCTAAAGTACAATTAAAACATAGAAGATTATCTCGCCAGTTTACAGATTTATTTATCGCTGATGTTGGCGAATGAAACACCACATCGAAAACTAACGGACGTAATACTTTATTGAATGTTCAATGCTACGCTAGCCAATCCACAGCTTTCATTTGAAAAAAAAAAAAATTGGCCTCGCTAGTCATCCTTTCTTTATTAGGGTGGGACGAAAATATATATTTTTTCAATAAATTGGCGAACCGTACCTTGCATAACCTTGTAGAATTCAATTTCAGTGGTGTTAGCAACGAGTGTGTCACGCAAATGGGTGACAAGTTGTTCACACAGCTCGCACGGGACACTGAAACAATATTTATATGATTAGTTTATTATAGAAGCAATGGAAATGTAAATGAAAATGTATTGGCGATGCAAAGATTCTAACTAGCGCCTCTAGTGTCAAAATTGTGAAGCTGTCTAAGAACGACCCTTTGACAGTTTTCGTTACAATTAACGTCAGGGAAAAACATATATGACGGCGTGACGTCCTGGTTCTTCATTGTAGTGCATTTGTACCGAGTGGAAGTAGCATAGAATCAACTTAAAATGTCCGATGGCGTGAGCGCCCGCTCACGCCATCTCCACTCGATCGCGCGACGTTTACTTGCGGCCGGGACCGGTCGGTGTCAGCCGACCGGGCTAACAGCCAATCGGGTGGCCGCAGGTGGAGGGGTTGTTTACGAGGTGCACTGCTATTTAAAGTACAGTTCCAATAGTCCGGGGGTCATTCTTTCTTTGGCTTCTGCTCTGTGCAAACGCTCTCGGAATTACTAGTTGACTTTATCTTATCTTTGTTAAACTGAGCCTCAGATTATTTGTGTGATTGATATTGTTCGTTTAATCCCGTAATGAAATATTATTCAATGATATAATCTGTTTATATCACTATGTCAAATATTTCACCTACATATATAATAAATACAAATCAGTTATAAACAAACAAAGTGTCGTTCTTAGACAGTTTCTAAATTTCGCCGCTAGAGGCGTGCGGATAATCTTTGCATCGCCAATAGGGCCCCTTTTTACCCTTTGGGTACGGAACTCTTAAAATTATGTTGTTTTATATTTAGGACCTTACGCTACACCAGCGCCTCTAAATTCGACCGAATTAACTTGCGTTGGCCCTCATAATAGTCAAGAAACAGATCTAACATAGTTCACCCAGCTTGCAGAATTGTTAAGTTTCAAAGAAGGAATAAAAGCTTGAAGAATTTCCACTCCACACACACACTCAATTTTTTTTACCGTGTACGTCACGCAGATCTTTCTTAGAACTATTATGATGTTCTAGAGGTTTTTAGAATGTTCTTTAGATTAAAATACTCACTCATCGGTGATCAGCACAGTTTCCTCGGGGAATACGTAGTCATCGTGTTGGTGGAACTTGTAAGAGCATTGCCCGCTGACGTGGCATATTGAGTTAGCGTTCAGATCCTTCTTAGCGGCTTCAACGATGTTCTCGTAGTATTTGAACACTAGCATCGAGCAGGAGTCTGATAGGGAGTCCATTTTACGGCAAACCTGGAGTGTATATAATGGTATGAATATTAAGAAGTATTTTTGTGTTGAAATCTTCATCAGTCTTATAATTTCGGTAATGGGAATTTCACTGTTAGACAAAGGCATACATTAAAAATATAGGTAGCAAAGCACAATGGACTGGCGTCTGGCGAGAATGTGACTCGGGCATCATTCTGATTCATTCAAATACCTTACCAACACACATGTCAATAAGGTAATTATCTCCAAAAATTCCACGGCCGAATCGAACGCTTCGTTCGTAATTCTGCAGTGTATACCACTGGCTGGAAAGGTTGACTTGGGTCTCTAGGTAGGTGTTAAAAACCCTTACTCAAAATATAATTTGTTTTAAAAACTCATTGGCTTACCTTCAGCAAAGAAATAAGGAAGTCCTCGTAGGAAGTAGCGTCGAACTTCTTCCTGATAGCGCCGACGGTTCTAGAACAGTTGTTGCAACCCGCCCTCAGCTCCAATTGCTCGTTCTAAAAATTTAATACCGTTTTTTATAAAAGGTAATACTGAAACTTAGTTAAATAAATACAAATCCATTATCATTTTATTTTACTAGAAAAAACGGTAACGGTAAAGCGTTACCGTTTTTTTTAAAGTACAACAAAGCAACAGATATAGTGACTCAAGGAGTCACTTTATCTGTTGCTGCATTAAAATATGTTGTTATTCGAAAGATAGAAGCGAACAGACAGCGTAAACGACCTCACATTATGCGAATATACTGAAAAACAGACTTATAAAGAAGACTTAGGCCTAACCAATAACCATATGGGTTGTTTTCTTGATTTTGAAGAAATTAATTCCACACATTTTTATCTCCAACGTGATGTTAGTTTAATATTTGTTTTATAGTGTGATACGTACATTTAAATAACTTTTATATTATAGTGCCTAATTTATTTTCTTGCACGCCCAGGATGACTGGTAGAGAATGCTTCTAGCATTAAGTCCTCCTCTGTACATTGTTTTTTTTGTGCACAAAGTATAAATAAATAAATACTGAAGAAAATAAGAAATAAGTCTTAAATTTTCATGAAATTTATATTATTTCAAATTAAAATATGAAACTCCCATAGAAACCATCAAGCTGCAATTTTTTTTATTGTCTGATGACATCAGTCTACAGTGGCGCCCACTGGTGACTTCAAAACCGGGGGCATCATTAGAAGTGGAGTTTCAAAATATAGGCACAATGGTCATAATGAGGTATTCTAATAAGACTCCTTAATTAACCGACTGCGCGACGCTAAGTATTCGTAACATGTTTATCAGTCTATGTATGTTTGAATGTTCCTTTGTAGCACTATACAACCAAACGCCTGGGCCGATTTTTATGACTCATACGTTGATTGAATTCTCTAAGTTCGGCGAGTGTCGGTAAAGACATGACGTCAGTGAAAATTAAATGTAGCGACTACTAAACGCCATTTCGTAATAATTAAAACATGAAAGTAGGTAGTGTAGCAGTCGGGTTATATATTTTCTTAATTTTAGCTTGTTATACCAGTGTCTTTAATATCAGAGGAATTCCATTGTAAGGTAGAGAAATACTTTAATAGATACTTTAACATTGTAAGTAGAAAAGCTGTTATCTATAAGCAAATACATCGGCAATAAACATTGAAAATGGCATGACTCGAGGTCAACGACGCAAAACTATCACGGGCGATAACCTACGTCCTATAGATTACAGAACGTTTAAATACATCAGATATTTAAAATTGTTACTTTAGAAGATGCAAAATTTATAAATATTACCGGACATTCCACACAACAAAAACAAGCCCAGTGGCTCTAAGCTTGTGTTACGTTCATATGTTTATACTTACTTTTTCATATGAATATACTTACTTTATTAAACATACATTAATAGATATTTGTGAAAGTATACGAATAAATGATTTTATTATTATAAACTGCGCAGCGTAGCTCGAAACTTACAGTATCCAGTTAAAGTAAAAAAAGGAAGCTTCGGATGTTTTGTCCTTTTACTTTTTTTCAATATCTTAACTGACTTCAATTCATTTTGCAGCAATAGATAAGCGTGTTTCTAGAAGAAAGCTATACTTTTGAACCGCAGCTCGGGATAGATATTCCATAAATATCACAGGATAAATAAATGTAAATTAAAAATTTAAGAAAAACCCCCGATTCCAATGCCTTAATTTCCTTATAAGTAAAACACCATAATATTTAGAAGTTAGGGCACGCGATGCTCTTTCATTTGATACCCCACTCGAGTATATTTGCAGATTTTCGGTTTTCCTTCCCCACTCTCACCCCTATAACTTTTGAACGGCTCAACCGATTTTCATGTCTAAGAACAACCGGGCCAAAGTCACCTTTCATAAAAAAAAACTTAATTGAAATCGCTCCATCCGATCGGAAGCTATGATGCCACAGACAGACAGACAGACACGTCAAACTTATAACATCCCTCTTTTTTGGTCGGGGGTTAATAATACAGGATTTTCCTAGTTTGGGTATCAGTCTGATACATACCTCTAAATGTCCTATGTAAATGTACCACATTATTATTATTACTAGTAGTAATAAAAAAAGGTGTACTTTTCACCCTAGCAAAGCCGATCCGATACAAACTGATTACACACAAACACACAACAAATGCTGAGTCAGAGACCATTTTGCAACAATGTAATTATTTTCATTTTCTATTTAACATTGTATGTATTATTTGTGGCATTGTTGCTAATAAATAATTACAATACAATACTGTTGTATTGTAATTATTTATTCAATAAGATTTTTTGGAGGTTTTGTCTGTTCACGTCCTTAAGTGGTAACCCTCTGAATCCTTACACGCGACCTCCGGGTGGTGCTAAGAACAGTCTCTGGTGGTAGGCTTCGGCCGCGGCTTGTCACCACCCTCCGGGCCGGGCCATTGCGTGAAGCGATTTTTTCGTGTTTCGTAATGTGGTCCGGAGAAGCCATCTACCTTCTACGTCTTCATGCTCCATCTTAGACCACATTGTCACTTTACATCAGGTGAGATTGTGGTCAAATGAAGGCTTATACAGCATTAAAAAAAAAAAGATTGAAAATTGATCACTTACGTATCCAATCAGAAGGCGGTCAATCTTCGCGCTGTTGCAGAGGCCAGCGACGGAGCAAACTTGCTGGGGATTCATTTCGGAGGACAGCGTCTCAACCAGCTCCGGTACAAAGTCGTCGGCGAGCTTGATGCATTCCTTGCGGACGATCTTGATGGGAATCAGCATGCAGGAACCTTCGAATACTTGCTTCAATTCCTCCTGCATAATACATAGATTAATCTTATTAATTATGTAACATATTGGAGAATGAAAGTGTTTACTAGCATTACATTGGCTTTAGGCCGGACGAAAATTGCAAGACTTGGGCCTTCCTTATACATTTCCAGTACATTGTCATACGACTTATTGTAATTTTAACTCTCTTTTTATCACGGTTCTTGAGATACAGCCTGGTGACAAAAGGACAGACAGACACACAGGCAGACGACGAAGTCTCAGTAACAAGGTCTAGTTTTAGCCTTAAAAAACGGTTCCGTACCAAAAACATAATATTATTAAATATTTCTTTACTATGGTCACGTGCTACAACATACCAGCAAAATTAGAAAAACGACCTCTAAGATTAAACCATATCAGTCTCGAGTTAAGGAGAGTAATTCGAGATCACTTTCATATCGGTCATTGACTTAGGGATGCGCTTGACAACGGGAGTTCAACCTTTGTTTTTTACTGATAACTCGAGGGAATAAATTGCTCTCGGGAGTTATTGGCCTGAGAAGATTACTTTAGTATTAAAGTATCCTCCAAAAGCGACAGGGTCATTGACAAATATTTTAACTTATCGTTGCTTGTGTGTTGGCAATGCAACATTTATGTTGCACACAAACATTGTTTGTTATACATGTTTACATGTTACCGTGATAAATCCTCGAAAGATATAAAAATATTTTTTTATTATGTTAGGTCGCGGACGGGTAATTTTTATATTAGGAATATGTGGAAAACGACTAGGTAAACTAGCTAGGTAACTACTCCTTTTTCTTAAACATAAGTTGAGGGCCAACTGCGTAAGACAACGCTATAATTAACCTCTGAATAACTATTTGAAACTTTATGCAGAGAGTGTGAAAGACTTAGGGCTTATTTCACAAAATCCGAATAAACTAAGCAATAATTAGCTATGTCAATAATACGTGTCAATGGTTAGTTATATCAAGAGCTAACTCACCTAGTATACAAGAGCTAACTCACTTTGTCACATGTGACTGAGCGAAATATTTCTATTTTAAGCCATTGTCTAATTTTACTCGGAGATGGTGAAACAAGACCTAAGGCCTGCGAGTAAATACATCAATGGTTAAAATATAGAGCAATCTTGGTCAGTCACTCAATGGTTGTCAGTTAACTTGTTATATCTATATTTAAACCATTGATTAATTTTATTCGTGAGATGCTAAAATAGGCTTCTACTTGCCTGTGTCTCATTGCTCAGCAGCTGATCCCTCGCCTGCTGCACCATGTCGGTACAGATCTTGCAGATGCTATCCGTGTCCTCGGTGACGTTCATCTTGGACCACACGCGACTGATGCAGTGCGAGTTGGCTTTGCATTCGTGGCTTGTGCTGTATGGAACAATGTTCTATGAGAATGTTTTGAATATTTGGTGGGTGGCCTAGAATAAGCTAATAATGTCATAACTGCCATATCTATCAAATTGAAGTAGCACAAAATTGGCAAAGGCGGCCTAAGGCAATATATTATATTTTTGTGTTTCATAAGGATTCAAATTATGATATCGCAATTGTTACCTAAATAAACCGTTTGTGTAGAAAAGTTGTTTTTTGTATACTCTTTGTAGTACAATTTAATTTCCCCTTACGTACTATAAATACAAAGCTGCCATTGATTGATTGTTCACTATTTAGGTACATAACATTTTAAACTATACAAAATCATAGGTTACCCTAGTTTACAAAAAAAAAAACTTAAAAAATGATGCAGGACAATATAGTAGGAAGACTTAGAAAAGTTAATAGGCTTCTTTAAATGCTTTTCCTAATTTTTGCCAGCTCTCAGATTTCAAGCCGAAGCTACAAAAACAATTTATTAATTCAAGAGATTCTTGGTCAGAATGGGGGAGGATCGGGGAGTATGGAGAGTATATACCTTGGACAACAGATTGGACAGCGCTCAGTCGGTCGTCCCAGATATCGCTGGAAGGACATGGTGGAGGCCGACCTACGAGAGCTCGGGATCGAGAACTGGTCAGAGCTAGCGCAGGATAGAGACCGGTGGAAGTCTCTCGTATCGGAGGCCAAGACCCACTTTGGACCTATGTGGCTCGGTGGGCGAACGTCCGCCTGAGGCGCAGGAGGTTGCGGGTTCGATTCCCGCCGGGGGACAAGATTTTGTACGATCTACAATTTCCTGTTTCGGGTCTGGGTGTTTTCTATGTATCATGTATGTATTTACAAAAAAAAATGTATCTATGTAGTATATCAGTCACCTAACACCCATAGTACAAGCTCTGCTTAGTTTGGGGTTAGGTGATGCTGTGTGAGTAGTCCAGAAATATTTATTTTTTATTTTATTTTATTTTGGGTCGCTGCGCCATAATAGCTATAGTTAGTTAAGAAATTCTTATTGTAAGGAATAGTACACTGCTTAGATAAGCCAATGGCGCAACAAAGCGAATTAATTAACCTGAAACCGCCGAGTTCAGGTTATATAAGCTGTTAGCTACCATACCTTGGTATTGTTACGATTCTCAGATGAACGTAGCATGTTCCTTTTCTATGACGTGGTCTTGCATGTTTCGGTA
The DNA here is from genome assembly GCA_929108375.1 of Gymnoscelis rufifasciata. Lineage (NCBI taxonomy): Eukaryota > Metazoa > Arthropoda > Insecta > Lepidoptera > Geometridae > Gymnoscelis > Gymnoscelis rufifasciata. Next base: position 5,838,249 of record OV815307.1, on the reverse strand, counting down.
CATATCAATGTTAGACGGTTTCAATTTATGAGTACGCAGTAGTCATACCATATTTTTAAGGCCGGTTTGAAAAAAAATAACGGATTGTTTTGTCGACTGGGCGATGATTATATAAATATATTATAGATAATAAGTGACAAGAAATGTAATGTTTGTATGCTCAATGTAGCAGAATCTGTGTAGCTTTAAGTAGTCTTAACATCTGACATGTATCACCAGATTTTACGAACAATAAACAATTTATGATTTTATGATTTATATTTTTGGAAAGTTAAATATTATAAAAGTAATTTTTATTATACTTAAAAATTAAAACAAAGGTAGGTCTAAGGTTTACACAATGGAATTAACGATGAAGACTGTCAAATGCAAACCTTGAATATTATTCTGTATGTATTTTACCGGCAGGTGCCTACTACTTTGGAAAATATAATGTTTGAAACCAAAAATGCTTCATAAAAGGAATTCTTATTTTTACATAATATTATCGTCATTTCAGTCGTAGGACGTCCAGAGCTGGGCATAACCTTAAAGATTTTTAAGTAATTTTAGTTGAAAAAGCCGAGCATTCATCAAACGCAGTCTTTACTAAGCCATTCCTCTATTTAGTCTATATTACCTACAGCTAAGAAATAGTACAATTTATACTAGTTTATGATATGATATTATGATATCCGATAGGTCCGTATTGAATACAATTATAATAATCAAGGATGACCTACGCCCGATCCGGTGTCTATATTTAAGACTAGACCCATCACTGCGGTCATTGTTCCAAATGTTTTCATAACATAATGGTGGGTTACTATAAATAGTAGGTACATACTATTTTATGCGTTTTAATATTTATGTACGGCAAGAAGCGTGAAAATAGTGATTACATATTTAATCAGCTGTGTCAAATTTGAGTGTTCGTACAAGTTTATGAACAGCGAATTTTAATTTTGTTTCGCTTAAGATCTTGAGTGATTGTGTTGTTTATATTTTGCTTTGTTTTCTTGAACGCGATCTCAGGAACAATTGGACTTATTGAAAAAAAAACACTTTTCTAAGCACATAGTTCATTTATCGGGAAAGTTAAAATTATTGTTAATTATGATATTTGAAAGTTTTCGTGTGTTATTTAGTTTCAGTATGCGAAAACATATAAATGGTTAGTAGTTATTAATATGTGTATTTGATAAAAAAAATTATAACTGTTTGTTTTCTGAATAAAATAAATAACATAATAATAATAAAGTTTAAAGGCTGGAAATACGTTATTCCCGCAAGTATTTGAATTAGAAAGGTGTAATCTCGTAGCGTAGAAAGCTAAAAAACAAAAAGGCCTTAAAAGTTATATTACCTGAAATTGCTGCACCAGTAAGAAGGTCCCCAGGTGCATTGAGATTTTCCCAGTAAACCACCAGTGAAATCTAAGTAAACAAAGATAATATTATTTCCATCGACGATATAATTCAATATAATCAATTATGAGAGTTATGGATGCCACACTTAACAAAGGGTTCTCTTTACCATCATCATCACCGTATTAACGTTCCCACTGCTTAGACACAGGGACATCTCTCTTGACGAGAGAGATTAGGCCTTAATTCACTACGCTGGCTAAGTGCGGGTGCGCTCTTTATATAATCATGTTTAAAAATTTTTTTTTGTTTTTTTTTTGTATTCATATCTGTACACAGAACCATAAGAATAGTATGATTCCATCATACTATATCATACTATTCCTATGGTTACAAACAAATAAACAAGTATGTTATTAATTTGTTTTGCAAATAACAACCAACTTAAATTAAAAAAAAATACATTATGATTAAAAGGTAACAAGACTAGCAAACGCATCACTAATCCATTTTAATACGATTTTGACAAGTATGTCAAATAAAAGAAATAAAGTTAGATAAGAATAAAAATATATACTTACCATTTTTAGAAAATCAAATTGTCATTTTTCAATGGAAGAACTAGGTTCAATAAAACTCGATTCCTTGCATAAAATGTTGAAATTGGGGATAAGGAAAGATAAAAAAATATATATTACATATTTAGGTACGATGATTTAATGATATTTCAACGAATCAAACCTATCGATTAGCATGACACATTACTGTTTTCAGAACTATAACTGTCCCGTACAATTGCTTTGTTCCAGCACAATCTGTAGGTACTTCATTAATTTATGACTAACCAAATGACTTCCTCTCAGTAATTGTGAGTTTTCTGAGTCTCTGTATGTAAAAAGCATTTATTCTTAGTTTGCACAATCCCCACAACATTTAAAATCCTATAAACATTACTTAATTATTTAGTTGGTTACGTATAAAATATCTCTACAAGGTTTGAACCGGTTTATAGCACAATTGGATATGTGTTTAAAGTTAAAAGATCGGCAAAACGGTGTTCAATATCGACAAAGGTGAAGTTTTTTATTTGTTATCAGTTTCTTTTAAATAAGATTACCTATTTATGATTATATAATGGGCTTACTTTTGACTATTCTACCCAGAGGGCAGAGCTGTAGTCAACGAAGGAACAAATTTGCCCAGAAAAAACCTGTTTACTAGGGTCTTAAAAGTAGTAGTAGTGTTTGGCATTACATTTTCGGAGAAGAGAATTTAAAATAACAATAAAAACTTAAAACTTAACAGTACTTACGTATTTTCTTAGGAGTGTCATGTTTCTTGTCGTTATCCTTTTTCTGCAACAAAAATATAAATGATAATTTCGATAAATTAATCTTCAGTATAAAACTAACTCGCTTCCGCTGTCTGTCAGTCAGTACCTAAGTTTGCTTATATCTTTAAAATATAAATAATTTGTTTTCTCAGTTACAATAGATCTTATTTTATGTCAGTGTTAGTTCTATTACATTCTGCCTGTCAAGAGCAAACGTGCATTTTATTATTTATATTCTAGTTATGTTTGTAGCTAAGAATTTTTAATTAGCTAGATTAGCTAATTTTAATATAATTTTAATATAATTACTAGGCTACTTTTATAGACGCCTTTATAAAAACATCAATTGCAAATAAACATACTAATAATAAAATATACACTTTGTTGATACGCAAATATAAATTTTAGTTAACTATTTCACGAGATTAATTATATCCGCGATCAGAATGGCATACAACTCTTTGGAAATAACATCCCTACGTAAAACTGTAAAGCTTTTGTTAAATAATGAGATAATTGTTTAAGTGTTTAATAAAAAGTAACTTACTTCGACATGGTTACATAATAGTTCTAATCGTAGGCTTATTACACGGTACATTAAGGTCACCGTACAATCCGCAATACAAAATAATAGAACTGATTAATATTTAAGAACAATTTATAATGTACGTAATTAATAATGGGTAAAATATGAATATTTATTTAAGCATAAAGAAGGAAGGAATGACTAAGACTGTGTTACTTTGAATAATGGTTATTATGACCAAATCCCTAAATAAATTATCTACTACGTTGCAAGCTTTTCTAGCATTGCCTTTACTTAGGCATTATGAAAAACCCTAAGGGCCCGTCACCGTGCAAAATTCCAAGCATCTTATCACAACATCACGATCATGCTGTCTCACTCAGACCATTGTGTAACTGAGCAAGACAAAAGAAAAAACACTGTTTATCTCATTGATTTGAAATTTACTCGGAGATGGTAAACCGGACCTAAAAGTACTCAGGTGTATATCAGCTAAGCTATAAAGCATCACACAGCATCGGGTATGGGACGTTCCACAGAGTACCATGGTTGGTACTACTACTCTACTTCCATTATCCTTGGTCCTTTCTCCTTGGTCTGGGTGTTTAATATGTATAATAAAAAATATCTATGTATGTATGTATTGTTATTATATTAAGTATATCAGATGTCTAGTACCCGTAACACAAGCTAATAGCTTATCACGGGGCTAGATGTTGTTATGTGGATTGGCCGGAAATATTTATTTATTTTTATATTTAATATTTATTTATTATGAAACAGAAGCATATACTCACGTGTAAATCAGCCAAGTTGTCCAGCTTCTCATTATCACACATGCCGATGATGGCACACATGGTGCGAGGAGTGGTCTTGGACTTGAGGACATGGTGGACGTACTGCTCCAGGCCAGCCGTGTTGAGCTTGCACTCAGCTACCAGCTTGGGGTATGGGACATCGTGGCAGGCTGAAGCCACGCGAGTTGACAGGTAGTCCTAGGGGACAAGTTAATTGTAATGATTAAGCCATAGGAGGTAAGGCTTATATACAGGTGTTTTAAGCTAACAATCATCAGTCAAACGATCTTCACTGTGGGGCATAGGCATAGGCCTGTTGGATAGGTCAGATAGGTAGATTTCCTGTTCTGGTTCAGCGTGTCAACCTGCTAAACCGGTGTACGATTTGTTACGCTTTTAAAAATTTCTGATTACAAATCCTATTTCATAAACTTGTTGTGACAAATGTCATCCGTTTGCTGGCTTGTTACAACCTAATCGTTTGTTTGTAACTGCCATTGTCGTGGGTGGAACCAAAGATATTAAAACAAGAATTGTTGGAGCAATTAAAAATAGTTGAAGCGAAAACCAATTTGAATTGCATAAATACTATTATTATAATGAAAGTCGCTATTTCTTTTCGATTCAGTCCCAATAAAGTAGACGGAACGGGGCGACACCTTGCTTCTACAAGAGAGACTTTGTACCTATCGTCTCGTTCATTTATTGTTGGGTTGCTTCCGAAATGATAAGAGGATATTCACAAAGGTATTATTATCATTGCTAATGAAACGTTATGTATGTATATTAATATTGCTAATGAAAAAATAACAGAGTTCTTGTCGGTGTACCGTAGATACATGAAGGAAGGATTTACCTATAATATTTAATCACAAATTACGCTCTGACCTTCGGATATGTTTTGGTCATATTAATCAAATCTCGATAGCCCTAATTACCTACCAAAGAAACATTTCTGAGGTCATCTATTTATATCACACAAAACAAAAGTGTCAATACTCACGTACTCGACTTGAGAGATAAAAGTTTACATTTACAACTCACCTCATTGATAAGATCCTTCACGTCTTTCAGTTCCCTGAAGAGGCGCAGGAACCTGTCTGAAATCTCATTGTGGCTGTTAGACTTGGAGTTCTTGGTTTCCCAGACGGTGCTGGAGCAGTGGCCTACAGCACCGCAGTCGGCTGCGATCCTATGAAACGTATCATCATAAGAAAGCAAGAAAAATACATTTGGCACAAATACACAACAGAGAGATGACAATCAAGAAACACATTTTAATGTACAGTCGCAACAAATGAGACATCATTCACTGGTCATCATCTGCCAGGCCTGACCTGCCATGTACAGTATACGTCGCTGTAACCCCCCTTAATTTGGTGGTTTGTATGCAGTAGGGTATAACAGTTAGCGACGTATGACCAAAATGGATGCAATCTTAGCTCATTGTTTCACTCCTTTACCCGGTTGTCTTAATATCGTTACATAATATTAAATGACAGTTCCGCGCCGATCGTCGCACTGATAACACGTTGCACCTGCGCTGTCTATTGTTCAAAACCCGAGGCACACCGCTCCAGCGGTGTGCTTGTAATTTGCGATAATGACTGACTTTAGTGATTTGGTTGATAGGGAATCCATTAAATCCCCCGAAAATATAATGTCGGATAGTTCGCTGATACGTTTGAAGAGATTGAGAGACGAAAAAAGTGACGAAGACTTGAATGAAGAATTCACGAATATAACCCGTAAAACTAAACGGCGTTATAGGAATGGAGTACAGAAAAAAGTAGAAGAGAACGAGAAAACAATAAATGATCGCGGCCACTCACGCTCGCCGACCACTCAGCCTTATTATGATGTTGTTATTTCTTCAACAGATATTTTACCAAAGCAAATGGCGTTGGCAAAATTATTAAGACGGCTCAATATCTTGGAAATATTAAAAATCAAATATAAAAACAATTACAAAGTTATTATTAGTTTCTCGAACAAAGAAAAAGCCGAAATATTGCTGCAAAATCAAGAACTAAAGGACATGGGATACATGTGCCTAAACCCGGATAATAATAATGTGAGATATGGCATTGTTAGAAAAGTCGATTTAGATATAGGAGAGGAAGAACTCAGAAATACATTCGAATGCAGTCGCTGTGAGATTTTATCAGTTGTACGACTGAAAAGACAATCCAATGAAGGCAAATGGATAGAGAGCGAGACAGTGCGCCTAAGCTTCAAGAGTTCTACTATACCGCCATATGTGGAGGCATATGGTTGCAGATTCTTAGTAGAACCGTACGTTTTTCCAGTTTCCCAGTGTTCTGGCTGCTGGAGATATGGCCATAGAGTAAAATTTTGTCCAATAAAGAAAATATTTTGTCCGAAATGCGGTAAGAACCATGCCAACTGTGATACAAAGGACTTTGTTTGTAGAAATTGCAACGGGCCCCACATGTCTTTGGAAAAATCTAAATGTCCCGTTTTTCTAAAGCAGAAAGAAATTAGATTTATAATGAAGGATGAAGACTGTACGTATAAAAAAGCAAATGAATTATATGAAGAGAGACAGAGATTGAGACTAGATAACAATCAGGACTATTATGTTGTGGACCTGGATTCTATGGAAGTGGTAGAACAGCCGGGATCGCAAATAAACTCGCAGAATTATCGAGAAGCACTTTTATCTCAAGTTCCAAAAGGAAATCCAATAGATGAAAGAGAAAAAGATGATAGTTCTACTGAAGTTAGTGCAAATGAGTGGCCAACTGGGAAAAAGAAACAGAAAAGGAAGAAGAAAAAAAATGATACAAAGATAGTAGAAAACGGAAGTAAAATGGAAATTAAGGACACAGCGCAGAAAACCAGAGAGGAATCCAGAAATAGTGAAAAAAGTTTTAGTTTCGTGAAGGTATTTTTGAAAATTAGGGAGTTATATAGGTCTGAACAAACATTAAAAGAAAAAATTAATAACATTATTACTTATATTTTAGAAGAGTGCTTTTTGTATGTAGCCGAGTTTTTTAATTTGAACTCTATTGACAGGATTTTGTCTATTTTTGTAAATGGTTAACTACCGTTTAAGTCAACGTTTTGTCAATATTGTTCAGTGGAACGCTCGGAGCATTAAACCTAAACAGACAGAATTAGAGTGTTTACTATATCAGCATAAAGTGCATATAGCTATCATAAGTGAGACCTGGTTGAATGAAGACATTAATATTAAGATCAGTGACTATAATTGGTATAGGAAAGACCGTGGTGATTCATACGGGGGAGTAGGTATACTTGCGCACAAATCCATAAAACTACAGGTATGTCCTCTTAACTTAACTAATTTAGGAATTGAAGTTATTGCAGTAAATATTTTAAATTGTAAATTTATTTCTAATATTGTTTGTGTATATTGTCCATCATCTGTTCGTACTTTACAGACAGATTGGGACGAAATTTTTTCTAAGTTTAGTCATAAAACTATAATAGCAGGGGATTTTAATGGGCATCACAGAAATTGGTCCTATAAAAATGACAACAGGGGATTTCAAATATTAGATTCTTCTTTAGAACACGGATTCATTCACATGAACGACGGTAGTATAACACGATCTGAATATGTAGGTAATTTATTGCAAAATTCGTCACCGGACGTTAGTTTTGTTTCGACGGATGTAGTTATTCACTTTAACTGGACAGTCCTTAATGAAAATTTAAATAGTGACCACTTTGTTATAAAAATCAGTTCCTCCTTTCAAGATTTTACACACTTTACGAAAAAACGTAATTATAAACAATCGGACTGGACACTTTATTCTAATTTAATTGAACAAGATTTAGAGCTCAGTGACCCCAATGTAGATTTCAATAACATCCAAGATAGATATAATAGTTTCGTAGGTATAATCAACGGAGCGGCTGATAAGAGTATTCCGTGGTGCAAAATCTGTACCGATCCTCAACAGAAGTTAATACCTAAACCGTACTGGAATGCACAGTTATCTAGGCTGGTCGCTCAACGTCGACTCGCTTTAAGTACTTTTCGTCGTAACCCAACACCTGGCAATTTAGATAAATTGGAAGATAAACATAAATTAGTTAGGACGGAATTATCTCGAGCAAAATCAATTAATTGGCAAACAATTTGTAATGCAACTGATGAATCTACTTCTTTATCGGACATGTGGCGTAAAATGCGCTGGATAAAAGGATATCGTCAAAACCGGTTCGAAGCGTCAGCTGATAAGAAGCAGGAATTGTTATGTAATCTGGCTCCCGATTTTACGCGAATTATAAAACCTACTTTTGTCTCTTGCAATAATTTATTAGAAAGTACATTTACGTTAAATGAATTAGAAATTTGTTTGAAAAAGAAAGATTCAGCCCCCGGGGTGGATAAAATAAGCTACACTATGATTTATAACTTACCTGTGATAGGAAAAAAATATTTACTTAAATTATATAATTATATTTTTACTACAGGTGTAATACCGCAACAATGGAGGGACATTAGGGTAGTACCTATACCTAAAGTAGGTAACTCTGACTCATCAGAGGTTAAACTGAGACCTATTTCATTAATATCTTGCTTATGTAAAATTTTTAATTTAATGCTAGGGAAAAGATTAGAATGGTTCGTAGAAAAGAATGGAATTTTATCGTCATACACAACGGGCTTTAGGAAATCTCAATCTTGCCTTGATTCAGTCGCAAGACTTGTATCAACAATACAACTAGGATTTACGACAAATGTACCTACGCTCGCGTGTTATCTTGATATCGAGAATGCCTATAATAATGTACTCGTCGACCAACTGACACAAACATTAGACAGATTAGGGGTCGGAGCTACTATTGTTAATTATCTATGGGAGTATTTAAGTGAACGACATTTAAAAATTACCGATTTTGATGGATCGGATAATCCTTCTTTGGTCAGATGGACCTCTAAGGGTTTGGCTCAAGGTGACCCGATTTCACCCTTATTGTTTAATATAGTAACTTTCGAAATTTGTAAAAAAGTTAAATCGGAAATCGCTCAATACGCGGATGATTTTGTGCTTTTCATTAGTGAGAAAAATATACAAAATTGTGTTCTGAGCATTCAAAATTCATTGGATATTATAAGTGATATTTTAAATAAGATAGGATTAGATATTTCGGCTAATAAATCTAAATTTTGTTTATATAGTAGGGGACGTAGAAAACATCAAATAGAATTAAGTGTAAATAATATCCCGTTATCTTGCGAAGCTAACATTAGATACCTAGGTATATGGCTAGACAGATCATTGCGTTGGGGTCGGCACATTAATGTAGTTAGTGAAAAAACTCAAAAGTTTCTAAATATTTTAAAAGTTTTAGCTGGTTCCGGCTGGGGTGTCCACCCAAAACATTTGCGTAGGCTTTATATAAATTTGATAAGAAGTCGTATTGATTTTGGTAGTTATCTTTTTGACAATAGCGCAAAATCTCATGTTTACAAATTAGACAAAATACAAAATCAGGCCCTTAGAATAATTGGCGGTTTTATAAAAACAACCCCAATACACGTCATGGAAAGCGAAGTATGTATCCCGCCGTTGACTATCAGAAGGCAGTATTTAGCGTATAAATTCTGCTTCAAATCTAAATCTTGGACTAACGGTGTAACGCTAAATAGTATCAAGTCTCTTGCTGAGACACATAATCATGTATATTGGTTAAATAAAAGGAAGCCTTTGTTATTAAGCACTTATAATGCAGTCAAGGAAGATACGATAACAACATCGTACCCCCTAGAGATGTTTAGGTACAGTACTTGGATATCTATGTTTGGCATTAAATACATAATTAGAGATAGTTTAGAATGTATACAAATTGCTAAGAAAAATTATGACCAAAATTTATTAAAATGTGATATTCTGTCTGAGTTGTACTTAAAATATAGATATCATCATAAAATTTATACAGATGGTTCTAAAATCCCCGGATCATCCGGTGCTGCATTTTACGACTCGTTGTCTAAGTGCGGGGAGAGTTATAAGAACGTGTCGAATGTATCTATAATGACAATCGAGCTTTACGCTATATCACAAGCGCTGTCGTACATTATAAACAATGTGATGAACCACACAGAAATAGTAATATTTAGTGACAGCAAAAGTGCCCTACAGCACATCTATAGCTGTGTTTTGGGTAAACGCGGGGTAACGCTAGCTTATGATATATTGCGGAAAATCGAAAAATGCAGTACAAGAAATGTAAATGTAGTGATCCAATGGATACCATCCCACATAGGCTTATCGGGGAACGAGGAGGCGGACAAAAGAGCTAGGGCGGCAGTTGTAGATGGCGAAGAAACTTACATAATACAATCATTCACGGAGCTTTTACCTAAATATAAAAGAAAATGTGTAGATCTTTGGCGCGAATATTTTGACGAACGATCAAAGACGAAAGGCATCTGGTACAAAATCATTCAAAGTCAACCTCCTCGTTTACCGTGGTTCATGGGTGATATAAGTAGAAAAGATGTAGTAACTGCACATAGGCTTCGTTCCGGACACATGCCACTCAGGAAGTTTGCCCATCTGATGGGCAAAGTACAGTCTCCTAATTGTGAAGAGTGCGACCGGCCGGAGGACGTGTACCACGTGCTGATGGAGTGTGTCCGGAACCAGGCCGAGCGGCGGCAGGTTCTCCGCGAGCTTAACATCAATTTAATTAACATTGGTGCTTTTCACCAAATATTATCCCATCCAAACAGTAAAGAATCGGCTCTAATATATAAATTTGTTAATTCAAAGTAGACTAAATGGTAAAAGTACTACACTTTTTGTTATTATTACATAAACATTTGTTATTGTTATTTTTCATAGAAGTTAAGTTTAGTTTAAGTTATTTTGTATTTGTTTACTGTATTCAACCGACATAAACTGATTGTTTAAAGGTTGTAAAATATGAATAAAAAAAAAAAAAAAAAAAAAATATTAAATGAAGTCGCTTCCTCTGTCTTTTCGCCTAAAACTGCTAACCTAACCAAAAACATCAATGAAGTTTTCAGCACTTGATAGTATATGTTGATGTGAGAGGTTTATACTCTCGAACTAAAGAAACAAGAAGGACGATCGACAATTTTGTTGTTGTATATCCTACTACTATGAGTTTGTGCCGCGCACGCACGTTATGTCGAAGCCAAGTCAAGTCAGATCATTACTAGTCAAGTAATGATCATTCTAATTACTTATTACGCTGCGTTTCCGATACAAGCGACGACGACGCCCCACTAATGTCTAACTTTAAACCATGTTATAAAACTGCATATTCTTTGATACTTTTATTACATACCTACCTAATATGGGTAGAAATACTAATAAAATGGAAAGAGTTACGATATTGTAATCGTTATAAATTGCTCAGTCATCAAGAAAGGTATTTTATATATAGAAAGTGCAGTGTTAAACACCGATAAATGCAAATAAATCGAAAATACGTTTTAATAGCCTGCTAGAATCAGAATCGTTTGCTCTTTCTAGTGATGTTTACAGTTAACGTAAACTAATTTTGCACACTACCACGATGTATTAACACTGCACCCTCGATATGTTATATCGCAATATGCACATAATACTAACCACAACTATTTATATAAATTCTCCTTAGTAATATCAAAAAGCGTTTTCTAGAATTTCATATTTTACGGTCATGTATACTTAGTGTGGACGCATAAATCACAATCACCAGTGCTCATGCACCGGATTTGTTCTCGCGATAAGTTGTCGAGGAGGGGTTACAGCTACACAGCTACAGTGATCAAATAATATCGTGATTGGCGTGAATCATGGATAATGGTGAATCAGTTTGTAGTGCCATTAAACGATGTAAAGGACAAAGGAACTTTTAATACGAGTCCTCTTAACAGCTGCTAGGCAAGTAAAGATCAGCCGGCTTAGCACGGCCATTGTTGTCTAGGTAGAGAAGAAACGCTGTCTATCTATATAAATAAAAATAAATTGTTGTTCGTTAGTCTGATTAAAACTCGAGAACGGCTGAACGGATTTATATTATCATTGTCTTGTAATGTTCGTGGAGGTCTAAGGAAGGTTTAAATGGCGAGAAAAACTCGAATAATTGCCGAAAAAAAATATTGAATAAAAACCCGTGCGAAGCCGGGGCGGGCCACTAGTGTAGAATATACTTCTTGACCTTAGAGAATAGGCTTATTGTCTTGTAATATCATTTTAATTACGTATTCTGAATTTACGTGGGTAACTCCCGTTCTAATAGTTAAATTGACTCATATCGTAATTCTTGTTAAAAAAAAAAAATATCCGTCTTTGTCTTTGCTGTGTATTGGTGCCACATACATGTTGTATGTAGGTATTTTCTTTCTGTCTTCTAAGTAGGTAACCTACATAAATTAAAATACTGCACCAGTAAAATTTTGTGAGACATTAGCGCATTATATGCATTTTTTTTTGTGTTTCGTATGCTTACTACCTACTATTAATTAAAACGACTAATTTATGACAACGTAAAATATCCTAAATAATGTACCTACTTGGGTAACTATATGCTGTTATCAAATTCTACTATCAGAGTATACAACAAAACAATAAAATAAATACAACCACTTAAAATGCTATTATCAAGTGAGTATTAATGTACCTAACGAAAACATAATTAGTATGTATTGTTGTCATATAACTCGCTAAGGATTATGTATGACTCTGATTACCTTAAAGGTACTGTAGAAGGAATGGGCCAAGTACTCGGTTTACTCGATCTTTATTTCGTTCATCATCATCACCCTATTAACATTCCGACTGGGACACAGGGACTTCTCTTTTGGAGAGAGAGATTAGACCTTAATTCACCACACTGGCCCAGTGCGGGTTGGTGAATGACACACATGTCCTTCAAACTCTTTAAAGTTCTCAGAACATGCCGGTTTCCTAAAACGGGACCCTATTAATGAGACTTTGTCATCTGTCCGTCCCCAGGCTCAATAACCGTGATAGATAGAGAGTTGAAATTTTGAGGGATGATCTATTTCTCTTGCCGCTATAACAACAAATACTAAAACACACAAATATTCGCTTAATTTTTTTTAAACACTTATTTTGAGAAATTTAAAGCCGTGTTGGCTAAGTGGGAGGACACTCGACTTTCATTCCGAAGGTCGTGGATTCAAACCCCGCCACGCACCTCTGGATTTTTCTTATTAAGATATTTATGTACGCTTTAAAACACGTGCTTTAACGGTGAAGGCAAACATCGTGAGGAAACCGGCATGTTCTGAGAACTTTAAAAGAGTTTGAAGGGCATGTGACATTCACTAACCCGCACTTGGCCAGCGTGGTGAATTAAGGCCTAATCTCTCTCGTCAAGAGTAAGTCCCTGTGTCCCAGCAGTGGGAACGTTAATAGAGTGATGATGATGATGATGATGACTTATTTTGAGAAGCGAAAAGTCAAAATCACCGCTTTTATTTCTTGTTGTTCTTATTAATGAGTAGTTATGCTGGTAAATGTACCTATAAGGTATTCAGACACAGCTGGGTAGCTTTAGTTGTATGAATTTCTACATTTCGATAAACATATCTCCATGTTCATGACACATATAGTCTGTTATTGTTACGAAGTTATCGAAATATGTGGTTTAGATTACGGACCCTTGTTTACGACGATTCTAAAATGATTCATGACCCTCTTTTGTCTGTTGTCTTATGTTAACCCTGTACAATTAATCATTTGTTTTTTACATAAATATATTTTCAATTCTTTACGCATGTATGTAGGTATTATAATTTACAACTATAAGTAGAATAATATACGTCCTAGTTAGCAATGCAACTGACTTAAGTAGGTATTTGTCTTAATAAGATAGCACATTTTAGCCGTCAACATTTTGTTAAGATTCTAATTCACATATTATGTATAGTAGTTTAATAGGTATATAATGTAATAATACTTTTAAATAATCAAGTAAAACCAGTTTCAAAAGTAGTAATTTATGAGATACTAAAATCAAGTTTTAATCTTAACTTATTTTTAATACTTTTAATCTTATAAGTTATACTTTACAAATATTAGGGTTCTATCTGGAAAACGAATGGCCCAATTTAGATAGTTTCATAGTAGTTTATTCATCATAGGCAACATTGTACACTTGATTTCGTTAAGTTCTAATAATTATTATAATCACACACAGAAAATACAGGAAAAGACACAGACAAGACGTTCAATATGATATGTTACATAATAATTGAGCTGCTGAGTAGTGGCATTGTCAACTAAAACTATGTTTAATACAAATAATTCTATTAAAATCCAATATGTTACAAATCCATAATAAAATAATAAAAATCATATTTAATTGTTACTGCTGTATAGTGGCATTGTCAGATAGAACTTGTACTTGCCAAAGTGACACCTATACTAACCAATAAATAGTTAGCAATATCTATACCAATATTATAAAGCTGAAGAGTTTCTTCGTACGCGTTAATCTCAGGAACTACTGGTCCGATTTTAAAAAGTATTATACTGGTAAATAGCCTTATTAGCAAGGAAGGCTATAGGCTATATTTTACCTCGGGAAAATCCATAAAACACGGGCAACGCCATAACATTAAAAGCTAGGAACTTAATATTTCTAATCGGAAGGGACTTACCTCAAACTTTGACACCAATAAGTTGGACCCTTGCTGCATTCTTTTGGCAATTGCCGAGCAAATGACAAATCTGCAAAAAAACATTAAGGTTTTTACATAAAACTTTGTCTTTACTTTGATAGTAAATTTTCAATTGAAAAGTTCTCATTTAACAAAAAACAAAAAATTTAATACCCACACCAGATCAATGTGCTTTGTGCCTAAGAGTATTTTAAATGTAATCCTATACATAATATTAAAGTTGCAAAATAATTAAAATGACCATGCATAAAACAAGTATATTTTATGACTGATAATGATAATCAAACACAGTAGGAATAATGGATGTGTTGGATGATAGCATCCAAAACAAGGAAACTAAATTGAAAACTGTTATCAAACAGTAACATAACAGTCAGAAACCACTGTAACTTATAGCCTGCTACTGATTGTTTGAAAACAGGAAACATGATCTTCTGTATGTAATTAATTACAGTCTATGCAGTAAAGACATTACTGTTATTATAATAAAACTTCTTAACATGTCAATGTTTTTGCATTTTCCCGCAGTAAAAAGTAGCCTAGCCCAGAATTTTTCAAGCCAGACCAATAGTTTCTGAGATTAGCACATTCAAACAAACTCTCTAGCTTTATAATATTAGTATGGTTAATGTATGATTGAACTTTTGAAACTATCATGTTTATCAATGCTATTAAGATTTTTAATGGGATATTTGCCATGATTGGCTGATTATCTTTAAAGTTTCACGAACATGCGCGAAATATCAGAAAACTAATGACAATCAATCATGGTAATTATCCCATTATAAATCTTAATAATAATGTATGATTATGGCAAGTATTGGCAAACGCCATTGTGCCACCATTAAACATTTTATAGTGGACTTCTAACTGCAATAGACAAACTAACCATGATGATTCAGTGTAGAAAGAAGTAATGTTGAGATCACCACCTGTCATAGGGAACTCAAAGAGTCTATGACTAAGTCTTAGTCTATGTTGTGTCAATGCTGCATAACATGGGAAAGGGGAGGGAAGATGATTTATAATTAGTAAATTTCAGCTGTAATTATGAGAACACAAAATATTTTCATGAAATTTTGTATGCAGATGGCATTGGGGGTGAATAATAGAAAAGTATGCATAAGGCAAGATTTAATTAAAAAATATCAGAGATCAATCATAGGTAGTGATTGATTTTTCGACATTGTCCTCAATTTTAAGTTTTCCTATAAAAACTGCAAGAACAAGATCTGAATCTTTCTTACAATCTTATACAATAATATTTGTTTAGGTGTGTCTATTATCACATTTGTAATGTACATAAATGTTGGTTTATTTTGTGGCAACTTTTTAGAAACCAGGAAACAAAATGCACTGGAGTGTTTATTAAAAAGAACAACAGTGGTATTTATTTAGATCATAACACCCTTTTATCGACAAATAAATATAAGCTTTGTTTAACTAGGCATGGAACAGGTATTTTATACTTATGGTAATATTAGAGTCAACAATAGTGATTGTTCAAGGCATGAGTTGGCAATTAGTAAAAAAAATGTTTTTTTTTGTATTGCGTGTCTAACACTACTTACAATTACGCACTTATCTACCCGATATTGCTATTATATGCAAAACGAGTGTAGAAACTACCAAAGTTTTCTAAAACTAAACTTAGCAAAAACAATTAATGTAAGCAGTATTTTCGATGATAGTTTGCACATTTTCTTCGTATTCGCGTAAAATATTTTTACAAGGCCGTAAATTATATCTACGTAAAAAAACTTACTTGCACAACAAAAGACTAGAAGGATACAAACACCCAACGTGTTTGCCATTGTTAATTTTATTTTATCTCGTATGATCCAGTTTCTTTGTCTTCGTGTCTCAAACTATAAACCGACAATATCACTGCTGTGAGTAAACCTAAACTTGAAGAGATAAACAAATTACAAGTCACTTTGTTCGAATTGACTGACCGAGCGAGAGTAACGAAAAATAACAATTGGTGAAGCAGGCAAGAAATATGTGTTGCCAACAACAAAATAAATAGCTCCACTGATATTATATTACCCCATTTTATGTCAACGAAACTACAACTTGAATTATTTGAACACTTTATTGCATGAACAAAAATTATCTTACAGAGTAGATCTACTAATAAAAAAGCGTTCAGGTTCAGCTGACTAAACTTGTTCAAAGGAAATTATGTTTATGAATAACTAAGTTTTCTTCCCGTTACACTTATACTTTTACACATAAATAATAAAATCATCTTTTATTGATCTCTATAATAATTATTATACATATATATTATATTCAAAATTATATTGAATATATTAAAATTTGCAAATACCTTTTATCAAATGTCTGAAGGGGCTAAAATGTGTATAAAAATATTTAAATCAGTCATGAAAATGGTATTAAGTAGGTATAGATAACGAGGCTGAATAAAAGATCTGTCGTCAAAATAGCATAGTTAGTGGTTATTTTTGTAGCGCTGATAACACTAAAGGTATGTTGAACATATAATATTTCCATTTTTAAGTCAATGTCAGTATCAGATTGACGTACAACAACAACGCCCTCTATTTCGGGTTATGTGTTAAGTGAGCACTAGATGGCGCTCATAACCATGTAGATTTTTCTACTTAATACTAGATGGCAATAGTAGAAAAAATAATATAAGTTATGTTAAGCAGTACCATAGATGAAGTTTTGTTTTTTTTTTTTAAGTTTTGTTTTTTTTTTTATAATTGTTATTTTTTTTTGGGGTGTAGTGGGTTTTTAGCGTCGGGTCCACCCAGTCGGCCTTCGGGCGGGATAGACTTCCTAGTTAAAATCGTTAATACCTACAACTCTGACCAGTGGCTCCAAGCAGCTGTTTGCACGCAGCGGCCACACCCCGGGCAACCACGTCGACTCGTGGGCCAAACCTGGTCAAGGGGGGGTTTGCGTGTCTCGGTATGCATTCCCTGCGGTTACCCTCCGTGTAGTGCACAGAGCCTACCTTGGCTCTATAAGCAACCCACTGCCAGTGGCAAGGTAGCTAGGCAATGTTGATGGCCTGAAGGATGGCGATAAGGGTCTTGTTATCGTTGTTCAGATACTGCGGCCTTGCACCTCTCCAATCGTAGCGGCTATCCGTTCCATTGGCAAAAGAGGAGCAGGGAGGAGAGGGTGCGTCTGTGTTTGCGCGAACACTTACGCACTTTAATATATCCTGCGCAACGGACTGTTTCTGGATACTGGCTCTTGAGATTTAAAGCCCTGTGGCGATGGACTGAGGTAGAGAGGTTCGGCTTTGCAAGCTGGACTTTGTCTGAGGTCTGCACATAGGCGGCATGGGGAGAGTGGTCGCTTTTGCGTTGCAACTGGAACAACAGCGCATTCTCGGCAGCACCCCATGTGACAAAGCAGCCCTTTTTAGGGTGGCACTGCTTTCCTCGCCCAGTCGAGGAGGGAGCTAGAAAAGGTGCTCCAAAAATTGCTTGTTCCATCTCAATCGGGAGGTAGTAACCACGGCTGCCTTTGCTTCCCTTACCTCGTGGTCGAAACACAAGAAACTATATACAAAAACCTAATAAATCTAACCTTACATTTGCTACCTGGAATGTACGTACTCTTATTGACCGGCCAGGTAACTCCTGCCCTGAAAGAAAGACAGCTGTAGTGGCAAGAGAACTGCGCCGCTATAATATTGACATAGCTGCTCTAAGTGAAACTCATCTCGCAGACGAAGGAGAACTCGTGGAACGAGGGGCGGGGTACACTTTCTACTGGAAAGGAACAGCTGCACATGAGCCTAGACGCTCAGGTGTTGGTTTCGCCATCAAGACTGAAATTGCTAAGCTATTAGAAGAAGTCCCAATTTACTCATCAGATCGTATTATTACGCTGAGACTCCACCTTGGCAACGGTAATTTTATGAATATAATAAACGTATACGCACCAACCCTAGACAAGTCTGATGACATCAAGGACCAATTTTATGAAGAGTTAACGCGTACTCTTTCAAAAATCAAACCTAGGGAGCAGATCTTATTGCTAGGCGATTTCAATGCTAGAGTGGGTCGAGATTTTGAAGCCTGGTCAAATGTTCTTGGTAGACACGGTATTGGTAATATGAATAGCAGTGGCCAGCAGTTGCTTAGTTTCTGTACACAATTTGACCTTACTATCACCAATACTTTTTTCAGACTACCGGCAAAGCACAAGGCTACCTGGATGCATCCGCGTTCCAAACATTGGCATCTTATAGACTATATTATTGTACGACGTAGAGATTTAGCTCAGGTACAAGTGACACGGGTCATGCGAGGTGCTAATTGCTGGACTGACCATCAGCTTGTAATTTCGAAATTAAAGCTATGTCTCCGCCGTCCACGTCGAAGGTCTATCGTAAAACCAATGCGTACTAACGTAGGTACCCTTCAAATAGTACAAAAAAGAGAGTCATACGTCCAGGCTCTAGATAATGTTCTAAATACAATAGATGCTGAAAACGATGACCTTAATACCACATGGCTGACACTATCTTCTCATCTCATCGAAGTAAGCTCTAAGGTTTTGGGTGAAAAACCCTTCAAACATGAGGACTGGTTTGATGAAAACGATGAAGTGTTTACAAATGCCTTCGAAAATCATCGTAACCTTCTCAAAAATAAACTCAACTTAGACTCGGAACAGATCAAAAAGAGCAACCATCACCTAAGAAAACTTACTCGGGAAGCCAAAGACAAATGGTGGCAAAATAAATCACAACATCTGCAATGGCTCTCTGATACTAAACAACTGGGCGCTTTCTATGACGAGCTTCGGAAACTAACCCGTCCAATGAGCCATTGCTCGGTACCTATTAAATCATCAGATGGTATACCACTCACCAATAAAACTGAAGTATTGAATCGTTGGGCACAGCATTTTAATCAACTTCTCAACGTTGATCGTTCAGCAGATCTTCAATTTATAAGCTCTCTTTCAGAGCAATCAATACGATCTGAACTTGTAGACCCTCTTACCCAGGAGGAAGTAGTGCTGGCAATAAAACAGCAGCAGAACCAGAGAGCAGTAGGCGTGGACAATATTTGTGGAGAAATCCTCAAATACGGTGGAAACAATTTGCATAAAATTCTATGGAACCTTTTTGTCCGTATGTGGGATGAGGAGCGAGTACCAGACAGCTTCAAAATCTCTAGAATATGCTCACTCTATAAGAACAAAGGAGATCGTTCTGACTGCAATTCATACAGAGGAATATCGCTCTTATCTGTTCCGAGTAAAGTGTTCGCTAGAATACTTCTCAACCGCTTGCTGCCCATCTCAGAAGCAATTCTACCTGAAAGTCAATTTGGGTTTCGTCCAAATAGAGGGACTTGTGAGGCCATCTTCTCATTGCGACAACTTATTGAGAAGAGTAGAGAACAAAATCGTCCAATTTTTCTATGTTTCGTAGACCTAGAAAAGGCCTTTGACAGTGTTCCCCGAAATGCTCTATGGACTGTACTATCTAAGTTAGGCTGCCCGGACAAGTTTGTTAGGCTTATACGGCTACTTCATGATGATATGACCTGTTGCGTAACATCTAATGGAGAACAATCGCAGTGTTTCTCTGTCACATGTGGCGTGAAGCAAGGCTGTGTTCTGGCTCCAACACTATTTTCACTTTACTTCGCAGTGGTAGTTCGTGAAGCTCTACAGCATCTACCTGATGGGCTGCGAATACGATACCGTATGGACGGCGCCGGTGGTGTGTTTAATTTGTCTCGACTTAAATCAAACACCAAAGTGTCTTTTACAACTATAGTGGAAATTATGTATGCTGATGACTTATGTTTTGTGGCGGATTCAATCGAAGGTCTACAAAACCTGATGACTAGTCTCAATAATGCATGCACCAAATTTGGCCTTAAAATAAGTGTCAAAAAAACAGAAGTTATGACCACCGATACTTCTGAGACACTTCATCCAGGTTTAAGCATTGATAGTAATGCTTTAAAGAATGTAGACAAATTCAAATACCTTGGTAGCACAATTACACCAAAGTGTGACCTAGAAGCTGAAATCAACAGTAGGATAGGCTCTGCTGCCGCTGCCTATGGCAGACTACGGCAGAAGGTATTTCGGTCGCATGATTTGAAGCTTTCCACTAAAGTCAGTGTTTACATGTCAACAGTATTGCCCAACCTGCTATACTCCTCTGAGACCTGGGTCCCGTACCGCAAGCATATCCGCACACTCGATAAGTTTCACCTCAGATGCCTTCGAGATATTTTGAACATCAGATGGACAGACCGAATCAGAAATACTAATGTTCTGAGGCGAGCCAACGTTGGAGGTATTGAGGTGTACCTAATGAGACGGCAGCTTCGGTGGTGCGGACATGTGTCTCGCATGTCAGACACTCGAATGGCAAAGCGCATTTTCTTTTCGGAACTCCAGTACGGTAAGCGTAAACGTGGAGGCCAGTACTTAAGATACAAGGATGTTCTGAAAAGACACATGAAAAGATGCAACATTGAGCCCTCGGTATGGGAGACAAAAGCAGCACAGCGCCCTGAATGGAGAAGACTTATTCACCAACAGGTGGATGAGTACGAGGTTGAGCGGCGTGAAGTTCTTGATATGAAACGGGATGAGCTGAAGACCCGCCAACCCCTGACTATTCACTACAACTATGTAGGTGGCACTTTAACATGCCCAAGTTGTTTACGCACATTTATCAACAAACTTGGATACTCGAGCCATCTCAGAGCACACAAAAGAGTAGACCATCTACACTCTAACTGACATAAATCTCGGTTAAAATGCCTGACCAGTGACACAGTCGCCATAGCCGAAATCGGCTTGGACGTCATCATCATCATCATCATCATTTTGTTTTTAATCCATGGCAGTACAATAATAAAATCGGTACCGTTAGAACGTGAAAAATTAGTTGGTTTCATGGTTGTCCTCACTCTTTCTCATGTTTTATTAGATGCACGCTTTTAATAGACTGGCTGGTAAATAACCGAAAAAATAAGCATATAGTAAATTGTAATTATGAAATTAAAGAATATTTGTGGCCCATTATAATTTCAGCGAATTGAGAAGGTAAGTACATACTATGTCGTTGTAACAACTGGTTCCTCTTTACGTTTAATGTTCAGTAAATATTATACTAATTAATGATTCGATCCTTTAAACAAACCCTGGGCTTTGGCACTGTGGCTTGGCGCTCTGGTCGCAGGTTGCAGGTCTGCATGAGTCATAAGGTTGTTGGTTTGATTCCAGCCGGCCAACCATTGTATGATTAGGTAATACTGAACGTAGTGCTTATATACTCTTAGATTAACTGTCAGGAAGGTACGGTTTTTAGTATTTTTTAATACCTAATAAATTCCGTGAACTCGCCTACCGGGGGCCGCTTCAGTATGTTTTTCTGTTAATTGACGGGGTAATGTAAATAATCATTAGGTGGTATTTCCAAAAAAATAAGCAAATTCAGAAAATATTTAAGTTTAGGTACTATTATTTTTTACTAAAATTTTTCAAAAAAATCAAGTGCATCGCTAGTTCAACTTGCTTAACTTATTAAGTGCATAGTAAAATTGATATAAGTATTTAATTACATATACCTTTCTGTATACTTTTTAAAATAAGACAAAGTTTTGGTTATTTGATAATAAGTAATTGTTGGACACAAAAGGTGGTGTCCTTTTCAGAGCTAATTTAACGGCACAATCTGTCATTTATTCAGGAAATAGATGATTACAGTATATACCATAACGATGCCTTTTTAGGCAGGTAAGAAGAACAAGTAAATGTTTAAATATTAGCTAGTACAAATAAATGTAAAAATTGTGCAATATCCGATTTTCCTTGTAAAGTAAATTCCAACCAAACATTTTACGAAATCCACGGACAGTAATGTACCTACCGTCCAAATTGTTTCTATTTCTCGATACCCACCTGTAATGGACTTGGAGAAGGCGAAATTGGAATCCTCTGTTTTTCTGAGACACAATTAGGGAGGCCCGGTGGGAACGGCCCGGTCGTAATAAAATTAAGGCGATGGTGGCCGACTTGCCTTCTTCCTTGGGCATAAAACAAATCCGCCCGAGCCAGTCGCCGGGCCAGACAAGCAATGTGTGGAGTTATTTTAGATAATAATCAATAATTATTATTTTATTTTATAATTATTATTTTAGATAATAATCTACGTTTTATTCTGTTCCAATGTTCAGTAAGCAAAAATTCAGAGGTTGCCGTTTTAAACACATCTGTACAGGGTGTGTGGTAAATAAAATTAATCCGTTAAGTTGTTGTAACCCAGATACCATAACTTAACGGAGACAGGCTTTAATAAAATCATATTTTAATGTTATAATAATAAACAGCTGCTTCTTGGTCATTCAATCGATTGCCATCTCAATAAAATTAACTATTTTTGTCAAATGTCAAAAAACGGAATCCTTTTGAATTTGTCATGCCTTTCTGTCTGTCCTTCCGTGTGTTAATGCCACTTTTTTCAGAAACTATACGATTGTTGAAACTTTGGTAATTAGATGTATTATGTGAAACGCATTAAGATTTGGACACAACATAGGAAAAAAAACAATAAATTATGGGGCATACATAATGAATCTCAAAAAATGTTTTTAATCAAACTTATACTTGTGGGGTATCAATGAAAAGATCTTCAAAGATGATATTGAATTGTTTTTTTTCTAAACTGAACATTTTAGCGAGAGACACTTCCAAAGCTCTCCAAAGACATCATAATTTCCTGTTACTTCCACAAGTGTTCTGTTTTTTTCGATTTGGCTACGCTACGAATTAGATAGAGTAGCAAACTTCTAAGAAGTTAGGTAAATAGTTAAATATGTGTTGTTTGAGAACATAATCTAAATACATAAAATAAGTAGGCACTTTAATGTTAATACGACCTCAGGATACTGTCTATTATATATTATTTGTTTATTTGCCGTACATACCATCAATTTTTTTTTTAGGAACCCTAATTTTTGACAGTTGCTAATACAAATATTGTCACCTCGCCATAGCATATTTCATGGGTCCAATTTTATAATTTTATGTGATATGATGCTTTACCTAAAAGCGGCGTAGGCGCGGGATAAAGTTACTAAAAAGGGGGGAAAATAGGTTTCCAGCATATAAAATAATTACAAATATCTGTATTCTACCATTTTAATAATAATATCGTAGTTAGGACAAATCAAATTGCAAAAAGTATAATAAGTTTTAAGTAGCAAGAAAGTCTCCACGCCTTTCCCCACGTGCGTCATGTTCACATATTCTGAATAACACTTCAATTGCGGGCCCTAACGCACTAGACTACTCCATACATTCACGTGACACGACTGTGTACGGCCTCTGGCCTACACTAGCCAGAGGGTTAAATATTAATATTTTGTATTCTGTTTGTCCGTCGTTACATTTATACAAGTGCTAGTAAATAATAAAAGGTACTTTCCGCGTTATTGAAGCTCTGTTTCTCGGTATAGAAATTTTATAATGAAGTTATTTAGTTATAATTAGTAAAATATGTATTTTTTGAAGTGAAACTTCTATAGAATCGTAGTGATTTCAAACCGGATGCAAAAAGATGAAACGGAAATGATGTAAGAGAAACAGATACAATGCTTTATTTAAATTTATTTGCGCGATACTTCGTAGTTGAGCGCAGAGGTATTGCTGTATTTTATTTATATTATTTTGTAACATACTTTATGTAATACGCTTTATTGAAGTAATATAAATAATCCGAATAATTACAGATATATGTTTGTTTCGCTTATCATTTTAGCAGATGCGTTCATTTACCTTTTTTTTCTATTCGATATATATTATAATTATAGTTCATAAGTAGTAGACTCCAATCGTGCGTCGTAGCTGACACACACAAACTTTTTTTTTATTCTTCTTATTATTCTTTCGTCGATTTACTGAAGTTTCACTTCTATCGTGTGTGAATCGCACACACACCTTTTTTATTTATTTACAACATACCTACATAACGTTACAGAAATTTATATCCAAGATGTTATATATGGCACAGGTATCAAAAAAATTCCCTACATTTAAACTACTTTAAGTTCAGTTTAAAATATTGTGAACAAACACGATTTATCGATTATATAAATGTATACTAGTTATGATAGTGGCTAGTAGTGTTACTGGTCATATCGAGTGCGTTATGACCTACCTACCTGACAGGTTTACATGTACAGTTAAAACAGGTGCCCGAATACCTACGTACGTCGTCGGTACGTATACGCCTTTAGCAATTGGCGTATCAATAAGCAAGCTTAGCAGATATGTTATTGTACTAGCTGTGCCCTGCGGTGCTACCCGCGTTATAATGGATGAAGTACTCTTCACCAACAACATATTTATTTGAATAAAGATTAATATTATTATGTTGATACAACTTAAACAAATTATTTCGACCAAATTAGGTACCATAAAAACAGTTTTTGTGAGTTAATCTTAAAAGATATACATATACTATGATGATATACATATACGATGATGTAGTTTCGGAGATTAGCGCGTTCAAACAAACAAACAAACAAACTCTTCAGCTTTATAATAATAGTATAGATTTATTTTTATTGTAGTACCTTCACCAAGACTATAATTAAAAAATAAGTTGATTAATATTACACCTTGATCAGAAGGCAAGCTTAACCCTAGAAGAGTTTTCTGACTGCAAACCTTGTCGTAAAGAGATGTGCAGATTTGGTTGACATCGTGTTGATACACAACATGTGAATATGTTTTTATTTATTCGTCATACGTTAAAATTAAGTTTAGCTCCTACCAGATAGGTACTTTCAGTCAGATAGACGCTTACAAATCCAAAAGAACCAGCACTAGGTACAAGTTGGTCCGTAAGACCAGACAGTGTGACCAGTTTTCTAAAGTTAATTCCCAAAGCTGCGGGTAACACAGTGCATCCTAGCATTCCGGCACTTTATCCCGTTTGGCCTGTACAAAGCACCTGTACTCGAGAAATATACGAGTGGCCGGTAATGTTGCCACACTAGGCTGCTTTTGTTACATTTCAGGCTTTTTAAGACTACTTTTTTATTCGGGCGAACTATCGAAACATAGACTATTTGGTTGCTTAGCTTTAATGCTATGTTATATTGGTACCAATAATCTTAAAATAAATTTGCTAGGCAGATACTCATTTAGTTCATTTTGTAATTGAATTACTTACCTACTTACCCTAGCTATTTCCCTTATTCTTAAAATTATTGTCCTCACGGAGCTCCGTGTACAATTTTGAAGGAAGATTTAATTAATTACAAAAACATAGTTTTTTTCACAACAGTTAAAGTTCTGCTGCATATGTTTTTTTTTTATTATTATTGATAAGCCTTCATTTGGCCACAATCTCACCTGATGTAAAGTGACGATGTGGTCTAAGATGGAGCATGAAGGCCTAGAAGATGGCTTCTCCGGACCACATTACGAAACACTGGCCCAGCCCGGAGGGTGGTGACAAGCCGCGGCCTACCACCAGAGACTGTTCTTAGCACCACCCGGAGGTCACGTGTAAGGATTCAGAGGGACCACTTACGGACGTGAACAGACAAAACCTCCAAAATGTTCTGCTATTTAAAGCAGTTGCTGCATTCCACCTCCAACCAACACGGCAACACTATTGGCCGGCCGGAGTCGCGAAGTTCCCAGCAGTTAGGAAAGATTTGTCGCACGCCCGGTCTAATGCTCTCTTCTGCCTCTTGTAAGTAAAAATTATGATTATCGCCCACAGAGCGCTGAGCCCTTGATCCCCAACTAACGGCGAGACGCGGACTTTCCTTTTCTTCTCAACTATAACTCTTTTTTATTACCCAGCCAGTTGCAACCACTGGATTACTGACCTAACTGATCGTTCTTGTAAGGACTGTTGAAGGTATATTTACAAAGGATTTTGTTTTTTTTTGTAAAATGAGTTTGACCCGGGTCCTCGTAAAAAGGCGATTCGCCCGCCCGAGCTCCCGATTACTTTTGTGACGTCGTAAAAGTCACCTTTACGTGTACCTACCTGACTTCGGAATTAACTGAGTTGGTTAAATGGGTGAAATAAATTCGTGTGTTCTTGTTTAGTACCCAAGTTGGCGCGAATTTATTTGTTGGGAACTTGTGAAAGTTCTGGTCTTAGACAAAGATGCTCCGAGAGAATTTGTAAGTGGATCATAATGATTAAGTACCTACTTATATTAAAAAGATAATTATTGTTTTTAAATTACGAAAAACTTAATAAAGTAATTTTATTTATATGTTGCGTTGAGTCTGTGTCTTTTGCTATATTTTCTGTATATTATAAACTTATTAGAAGTAAACAAAATCAAGTGTACGACATGTTAACTATGATGAATAAATAAACTATGAATAATGAGTAAAGTTTAGTGTATTTTGTAGGTAGAGTCGCGCTCTACATCTGTTTTATAATCTTGGCAAAGGATATTACCTCAATTATTTTCGGTTTGTTAAAATTGGTTAAATCTTAACAGAATACGTATAAGAATACTAGCGGCCCGCCCCGGCGTCGCACGGGTATACATTTTTCCCCGAAATTATTCGAATTTTTCTCGTAAAAACCATCCTATCTCTCAAGTTGTATCAAACTGCACATGGTGTGCGAATTTTATTATAATCGGTTAAGTGGTTTAGGAGTCCATTGAGGACAAACATTGTGACACGAGATTTATATTATATTAAGATCATCACCATCACCCTATTAACGTTCCCACTGCTGGGACACAGGGACTTCTCTCTTGACGAGAGAGATTAGGCCTTAATTCACCACGCTGGCCAAGTGCGGGTTGGTGAATGTCACATGCCCTTCAAACTTTTTTAAAGTTCTCAGAACATGCCGGTTTCCTCACGATGTTTGCCTTCACCGTTAAAGCACGTGTTTAAAGCGCACATAAATTTCTCAAGAAGAAAAATCCAGAGGTGCGTGGCGGGGTTTGAACCCACGACCATCGGAATGAAAGTCGAGTGTCCTCCCACTTAGCCAACACGGCTTTTTTATATTAAGATAAGATGGCAATATTAATTTTTACATTTATATATAATTTTATTGTACAGAATACCTACTGCCGGTCGAATAATACTGGACGCTCTTTTTTTGCTTTATTAATTTAAAAAGGAAGTGCAAAGACATAGGGCATCACAGTTAAGGAGTGGGGGCTTGTTACTGCGAAATTAGTACAAATAGTGAAATTTCAATCAATGTCTTTAATTTTCGTTTGCAAGAAAAAGTACGGGGAACAACTTTTTGAGTAATCTAAATTACTGACCATGTTTTTAGTCAGCTACCCTATTGTCCACGCCTCAATAATGTGTAAATGTATGCGTGTGTCTGTTTGTTTGTCCGTCTGTCACGGCAAAACGGCTGATCCGATTTGCCTGAAATTTTAAATGGTGAAAGATTATAACGCAGGTCACACTGCGCCCTGCTAGCCCAGTTGCTAGTCTTAAATATGTATGTGTGATGGCTTGACATTATATGTATATGGCAATGTTCGGCTTTAGAGATTATCAAAGTTTTAAATTACAATGTAAACTTAAGGTTTGTTGTGCACATAGGAATTTATATACGTACCTAACTACTTTAGATCTAAATAAAAAAGTATTAACGTAAATAGGTACCTAATTCATTTACAAATCATTGCCCAACATACAAATATCATCAAAGAACCCAATCTAAAATTAGAAGCACCTACTGACATAAATTCAAGCAAAACTAATCCTAATGACTAGGATCAAAGTGCTCATAATAACCTGGATAAATTGTGGGAATAAGGAAGGAATTCGCGAAACTAGATGTTGCAAATTGCAGAGTAAACTTCTCTAGCCCCGATTCTATAAGCCGCCCATTTATTTGGTGCAGTTTGTTGGAGCTGAAATATGTTATTTCAATTTAGGTTTCCTTAACACAAATACCTAATAGGAAATGAAATTAACTGCAATGAAATTCAAACTTGAAATTGAAACAAGCGTCAGTTTGCCAGTGTCAAGTTAAATACAATTATTAAGTGAAAAAGATGTTACTCATATGAACGCCATTTTGCGTCTGCTCGACATACTAATTAATATACATATCAGATCTTAAATAATAGTTCTAAATACAGTTCTAAATACATTTGAATGTTAAAATGGCGTTCAACTGAAGAATTTCACTTAATATTATATTTGCACGCCTCCTTACTGAAATAAAATTGACATTAATTTGTCATTTTTCAATGTTGTACTTGATGAGAAAAAAGAGGTTCCTAGTTCTTAGGATTGAACAAGGTTCAATAAAACTCAATTTGTAGCATAAAATGTTGATATTGGGGCTAAATAATCTATTTAAATAAAACAAAGTCGTGTGTGTTATACCACTTATAACTGAAGATCGGCTGAAACGATTCTAATCGTTTATGATTTATTAGATTTTTGTCTGTAAGGAATAGAAGTACAAATAAATATATTATCATAGGAAAAAAAAATACAATAGACAGTATAAATTATAATATTACATTTACGTACCATACGAACGTATTCATATACCCACAGAACGAATGCCTCAGAAAATAAAGATGATCTATTTTTATATGTATTTATATATTATTCTTAATGTATTTATAGGTAGGTATATAATTTTAGTGGTTAACGTTGAAGTATTTTGAAACAAAGCTATAATTGAGCGCTGAAGTTCCGAAGTTCTCCAAAGATCCATTGCGGGCTGTCCTTCCTACCTCAAAAAACACTAATTATTTTTAACTAGTAACCGTTTGAACAGCCAAGATTCCATATACCCAGTCTCACTCGCTCAAGCAGAACATAAACCAAGAAAGTCCACATCGAGCGAACCATAAAACATAAGATCTCAAGTGCAGCACAATACATAAATGAGACCGGGGCCCCACCGAAGGCTCTGACGGTCGATTAAGGAAGCGAGTGCACCGTTGCCTTGACAACGCCGCCATCTTGGCACCCCCAACACCCCCAAATACCCCCAAACACCCCAACCCACGCCCCTGTAAACAACCCCTGTATCGCTGCACTGAAATACTCGATATATTTAAAAGCTCGAGTCTCGGATGAAATTGTCAATTTATTGAGGATCAAAAAAATGTAATTGCGCTCGGAGGCAGCGACTTTTGACGCCGCTGTTTTTTTGTGATATTGATAATATTTTTATACGGAGCAGCTTTGAATAAGTTTATTTTATCGAAGTAATTTTCTTTCGGTATTTTAAATGTAAAGTGACAGCGGGGCAGTTATTTCTATAAAAAAACGTCTCTTGCTGTTACTTTGAACCATCAAGTTTTTCTTTTTAAAAGTCATCTTTATAAAGAAAAGCTTAAAGTAGGTAACTCTCAGAGAGGGCGGAATTAGAAAAGTGTTTTATCTTATCAGACATGTGACAGATACAGATACGAGAGATGTACAATATTAGTGTAGTATAAACATTAAAAATACTTTGCAATAGGAATAGAAAGTGTTATTATAAAAATGCATGTTTAAAATGTATAGGTAGATTGAAACTAACGACTAACTTACGAAAAACTATGTTTTAGTATAATTTTAGGCCTAAAAATATAAAAATAATCAGTCTTATAAATTTGCGACCGCAAACTGCTTTATTATTAAATTGGAGACAATAAAAATCCTCTAATCGTCGTTTCGAAAAGAAATATGTACTTATTATTACAACAAAAAGCAGTTATTAATTAGAAATCAACATGTTGACTGTTCGACACTGCGGCCTACTCGCGACTGAATGTGTGCCCCGCGTGTGCCTTGATTGAGGAATGTAGGTATAGCTCGCGTTTCAACAATTTGTATGAAGTTGGAATACTGTATAGATAGAGTATTAACGTGGCTGAACCAAATAGACGCAAAACTTTTCAGTCATTTTCTGCCAGCGTAGGTTCTGTGGTTGAAGGTTAAGATTGATAAAAGAGATTCAATCAAAATGTACCTACTTCAATAACTCCAGCAAACCGTTCACTGTTCCATACAACATTACTGCAGCGTTGAAATGTTCCTAATTAAAAAACGCAAGGAAGCTATTTTTTATTAGTTTGTAAATTTGAAACGGCCCGTGTTCTTTTTTCGAAAATAATGACAAAAGAATTATTGCTTTTAAGAAAAAGTTTTTAGTCTTGGCACGTTTCTGTCTCAAAATCCATAGACTTATTACAAAGTCTAGTAACTATTATTGATAATTAAAGATTTTCACGAATCTCATGAAATGATTTCAGGAATGTAAATGGTGGTCGCCCAATTACAGCACGTGGTCCCAAAGACAAATGGTGACCATTACTCAAGATTAGGCACATGGATTCAGTCGTGACGTCCACACAGTTAAATCATTTTTATTACTATGCTGTTTCACTTTTCGTTATTAATAGAACGCAATATCAACTTAACATTGAATAAATGCTGTGGATTTGTTTACAGAAACAAATGTGTCCAGTTTTTTCTGATCAACGTTTTATTGAAATGGAGTATTAGTTTAATGGTTAAATAATAACTCTTTGTGTATCGTAAGTTAAGTGGGAAGAGATCTCACTTATTGCATTATAAATAACACAGACTGGCCATGTAAACCAGGCCTTAGCAAGGCGATTTCTTCTCTATTCTACCATGTAAAATATGTGAAAGACAGTGTAGAGTTTTGTAGTAGACAAAAAGTCGCACGATCATTTTGCGAAATACCACTATTGTTACGAAAACTATACAACTAGTAGACTTCTATCGCTTGTAGAATACAACGCTTAAAAAAACTACCAATTCTAATTAATGAATTCACATTAATTAAAACAAAGACTCAAGCACTACAATTGAAATAAATATAATGACGGAAACGGGAGTAAATAAAAAAATTTTAGGTCACTCTACCTTGATAAGTTTACTCTTTGTAGACGTAGTCAGTCATTCTATTCTACCAAGACAGTTGTTCTAGACAACAATCCCTCTGCTACGCCGGCAAGTTAGCCTCATTTTAAGTCTTTCGTGAAGTCTAAGTTATACATTCGAAATGAATTATGCGGTACTTAGAACACAGATGAGACATAGTCGCTTATACTACAGGTGTGTTCGGTCGACCTAGTTAGGTCATTGATTTGAGCTATATACTCATGGAAAATGTTAAAATGTTTCTTGGTACCTATTCAATTGAAAACATTTGATTAAATGTCTACAACTATTATTCGAAATATCTTTCCTGACACATAGGTAACATTTTTGTTTTGAAACAGCGACAGAAATAAAAAAAACAACATAAACATCAACTCACGTCGGTTTATAAAAGGTTAAATAATCGCGTTCTTTATACACTTCTGCTTATTTAAAATTATTCTCCATTACATTAAAGCTAAGGCAATCTGTACACAGTTTTAATGTATTACGTAGAATTATAAAGGCGTATCTCGGAAGCTCACTTCTTATGATTTATTCATGAGTTACGTTAAATTTGAACATGCCTGCTTGTAGGTACACAGTTTTAGAGAAAATTTTGAGTGCTTTATTAAGTAATTTGTTCGCTGTTATTAATTATTTATTGGAAATTTGTTTTGTTTGTACGATGGATATCATTTTTTTTTTTTATGAAAACTTTGTTATGAATTTAAAAGAACGTTTGTTTCTAACGGCAATCAACAGATAGATCTAATATTAAATTCAGTAAAAAAAAAACTTTTTAATTCAAACATAATAACGTTTTTGTTTTTCTCCAGTCCATCAAAAGGTTGTCTGGAAGAGATAGATCACTTTTAGTGATAATGCCGCCCATTGTTACACTATTATTTCATGAATTTTAGTTCTTAAGCATTGTTCTGTTGTATTATAAATTTTGTGTTTCAATAAAGAGTATTGTATAATAAATAAGACAGAGTTAGATATAAGTTTGTATGATTTGTGTATGGGTCGGCGTAGCAGAGAGACTCTCTGCTACGGCGACCCATACTGTCAGTTCAAAACATTTACGTCTGTAATCAAATCTATCTGTAAAACAAACTTTTAAGAACAAAATCATATATCTTTGACGAAAGATATGTAGATAATCATTAAAAAAAAACATTTGAGCGGCATTGCCCTGACACGGGGTAATGCCGCTCAAGTTAGGGGATTATGATGTTTGTTGAACATTTTAATGACGGAAATATTCATAAAATCGTTTATACCTTATTATATAATAAAAGTGGGTTTTACAATCATAACTCAGCATAGAATTTTCAATTTCAAAAAGAGTCAAAGTCTTGGATGTCTTGTAAAATAGTTTAATAGTAGTTCAAAATTAATATCAATAGAGGTATGTTCTGTTGGATGCCATGATTAAATATGTGGAAATAGCCCACAGATTAGCGGTATAACCCCATATAACCATTTTGTTTTAATTTGAAATTTAATAACAATTCATGCATCATCATTGAAAACTGAATGCATTACCACAAACTAGAATAGTTTGAAGTTAAGAATGCTTAACTGAATAATTAAGTCGACTTCAAGTAGACCCTAGTAAATGGAATTTTTTTTTTTGTGACTTTCTGTGATTAATTTTATTGAAATTGAATTCGCATCAAAATAAATATATAATGGTAAAATATACCAAACGGTAATAATATCCTATTGAAATTATTTTGTATATACGAGTTACGATTAACATAGGATAGCGACATATCTCTACGAGAAAACTTTCGCGCTTCGAACACTCCAAACATTTTATACACATAATATTTCTAAACGAAAACTTCTTTGAAGTCGGTACAAAGCCAATCCACCGCAGTTATCCGTGATATTCCCAAAGTCGTACCTTATTCGCAAACATCGAATATACAATACAGTGCGAAACGAAATTCGAAGGATAGATAATTTCGAGAAAGAAATAAGGCGAAAGGGAAAAAAATATAAATTGAATAGTCGAATACACGCATCCTGGTATTACCATAAAGGCAACAGGGATCAAGTAGGATTCCTCTACGAACTTTTTTATTTTCCTTCCACCTCTAAATCTCCCGGGGAAAGCCTCGCGAATCTGCAAATGTTGATTTGATGATGTCGCAGCGACAAGTGGAGTCGAATTCTAGACTTATTGGTTTCGTCATTCAATACGATTGATAAAACTAAATGGTATACTCGTAGTAAGTAATTTGAATAAAGACTTATAGATAATGATTATCTCTTTTTGGCCGTAGACGTTACCTTAAACTCGGAGCTAAATCGTCAAAACATTGGGCACAAATGGCAGAAAATGATATTTATCCAAAAACAATTTTTATTAATAATAGTGATTATACATCAATATTAACCATAATACCTATAGGAGTACGAGGTATTTGTAAAGAGTTGATTTCATTGTATTCTCGAATGGAGAACGGCGAATCGGCAAGCGCTTCACCGGTCATCCAATATAAATACACTGTTCCTTCGGGACTGTGTATTTGTTTGCTTGCTTGTGTTTAGGGATATTTTCAATATAAAAACCTTGGAAATAGTTGATTCAGGTTTATTGCACACGACCAAGAGAGAGTAAGCGGTACAATGTTGCCTGATGCTTACAACCACAAAATTAACGTAATAAATTACTACTTTTGTGTTGCAAATTGCACTTTTAGGTTGCTAATATTTTACTGTGGACGCAAATCAAAAGCCATGTCTTACTCGCAGCAACTTTAAGACGTAAAAACGTGCTTTAAGGATAAAATCATATTCGTTAAATTAACATTATTTTAAAAAAGAAACAAATAAACCACGCCATTCCCAAATAAAAACATTTAAAGAGAGTACATGAAGGATAGGAACGTACATTAGGTAAAGTGCAGAAGGAAAGGTTGGCGCGCGCGGATTAAGGCGGCCATCCATTGCGGTCATTAAGACACATCGCCCGCCCCCACAAACAAACCCGCTTTTTAATTCAACTTTCCTCCTTCAATTTGCATGATTACTTTCGTTTTTATTATGCTCGTCCCTTGACTCTATTACGCTAAATTTTCTATATTGGTTCGGATGTTAAAATACAGGATTCTGGTTTTTTTGAGGATGTGTCGTATTTTGGGAGCTTTTGTTAGCGTTATATTGTAGACACTCATTTTAATACTTGAGTTTTCGGTGCCCATTTTAAATTCAAAATGTGAATTTTCCACGGGATGGCGGTAGATTTTGTCATTAGAAGGTTATTTAAATCTATACATATTAACTATAAATTACAGTCCCCCGTCAGTTTGTCTTTATGTTTAGGATAAACTCAAAAACTACCGAATTATCTTTATGTGTTTTTTTTTGCAATATGTAAATTGATTAAAAAGGAAGGTTAAGCATCAGAACGAAGCCGGAACGGGTCAGCTAGTCAAAATAATTTCCAGAAATACATATAGGTATAGTTACTTAGGTTAGTTTGTTCAATCAAATACTCGATAATAAAAAAATGTTAAGATTTAATATTGCATGTGTTTATACCAAAAGTACCTATATAAGTTTCGGAAATATAAATATAGTTATCACAATATTTAATAAATGGTTCACATTAAGCTTCTGCAACGTTATTGTTAACATGATGACTTTTGTGTGTTTGAAAAATATATCAAGACATAATTGCTAAGAGTTTTTTTATTACACTCACGCAAATACTGGTACCCAATTATCCGGGATGGTTGTATCAGAAGAGAATCCAGGACATTACTCCCAAAACACATTCCAACTATCCCGGGCTGCAATTTTGAAACAATTACCTCCAGCTCAATATCGTAAGATTAAGAAAGTCCACGGTCGGAATTAGGATTGGGCGAATGAGGGCGACCGTCTTAACAGCCCGACTCCACAAATTGCGGACCTTAACGAGGGCATAAAACTCGAGTCGCACTCCCGAGACGCCGCAGATTGCGCTGAGACTTACTCCAGGATTAATGGTGTAGAAAACAGATTATCATTGGCTGGATTTCCATTAGTAGTACAGAGTACACCAGACCCCTGCCAGCGGCGCGTGAAAACTCCGCAGATAACAGCCACTCCGTGTTATTATTTTCCACATAACAGAGCAGCGCTTCTACCAATTTAATTCTATTACGTTCTGTCGCGTTTGAACGACAGGACAATAAAGTTGTTTGAGTCGCGACGACGCGCGACGCGGGCGTAGTATAAGGTAGAACTATTCTGTAGTAGCGCAACTTCTAAAGTGAACATAATCTTCAAGTTATTTTTGGACCAGAACTTAATAATAATTACATACCATAACTTTTATAATAAGCAAGGTCCTGGCGCTAACAACCCGTACATCAAAATGATAAAGAAAATATTCTTATGGAATTCTTTCATTGGTTACCTATCATCAAAAATCTTTTTTATCTGGCATACTGACACAGCGAACCTTAGGCATATATAAATCTTAATTTAAAATTTAAGAAGAACTCCCGATTCCAATGCCTTTATTTCCTTAAAAGAAAAACACCATAATATTTAGTAATGTGCACGCGATGCGCTTTCATTTGATACCCCACTCGAGTATATTTATAGATATTCGGTTTTCCTTCCCCACTCTCACCCTCATAACGTATAAACGGCTCAACTAATTTTCATGAAAAATGTCTAAGAACACCCGCGCCAAACTCACCTTTCATACAAAAAAAAACTGAATTGAAATCGCTCCATCTGTTCGGGAGCTATGATGTCCCAGACAGACAGACAGACACGTCAAACTTAAAACACCTTTCTTTCTTGGTCGGGGGTTAAAAAATATGATAGTTATTGTAGGATATATAAACAAATTTCTTTTTAGTACTAATTCTTTTGGCATTGTAAGGTCACTGAGCCTTTTCAATGAAAATCATAACCTCAGGTTCTCATAAAAACCATTTGCGTAACGTAAACGTACCGATGAGATTGATACTAATATTCTCGCAAGAAATTAAAGCTGCTCCCTTAAAGCAATTGCATGAAAGTCCGTTTATCAGTTTAAAACAACAAAGTGGAAGTGAATTTAACGATACTTGACACCATAAGTATAGTTCAAATTCAAAACTTGTATTACTCGTTTCTTATTATACGTTTCCCAGCCTACTATGTTCGTGCCAATATAGTGGAGCTTGGAGGCGGAGTCGATAGCGGCTTCGCGCCTTTATTGAATACGCTGATTTGATTTGCCTGATGTTTTGTTTTGAATTTCGAACAAAGAAACTTTCGATACGCAACCTACAAAACCAGGAATTGCCTGAAAGTGAATTGTTACCTTGCGAATGTTGCCATGATTTGATGTTTTACCAAACTTGGAAGCAAATGATTCTCTAAGGTTTCAGTGTGAAGCTTTTATCTGTCTCCATTTATCTATGAACATTATGAGATATGTATTTGTTTTGTATGGATATGGATATTGTATTATGTAAATATCTACTAGCCGCACAAGCTCCAAATGTTGCTATTTATTAATCGAAAACGTATATTGAGAAAACTTTACAATGTTTCAAATTCAGTTTATTGAGTTCTGATACACCTCTCTTGCACATAACACGCGCCGCCCCGCGCCACCACAGCCTAATTTTACCGGTCCACTATAAGGCTCTTAGTAACACCACAGAATACATAAAAGGTAATACATTCATAGTTACGAGCAAATTTCTAGTTACATTACCAGTTAGGAATAGTTTAATAAACAGCAATGCTGACGGAAAATGAAAGCCTAATGCTACACAATGTTTACCAGACTGGTTGTATAAAAAAAACATTTACCCAAAATGTTTTATCGAACAACAAACTAAACAAGCAGGTTAGTCAAAACCCAAGGTCGTTAACTTCCACTAGTTATCTTGCTTAGTACTTTCTGATTATTAATTCTGTTTAACAGAACGGTAGAACAGTAAAAAAAGTTTTGGAGCTCAAAAAACGAACCTTATGTGCCAAGCTTTGGTGTCCATTGTTTGCCGCGAAGCGCTCATTGCTTTCTCTCGCTCAGCGCGTGGTTTTTGATATACCTATAAATCAACGTACCTATAAATAAGTAGCTATCATGACCTACATAACTGACATTGACTGCAATATGTTCAATTAAAATATGTTTGAAATACACCTACAAAGTCCTAAAAAATCGGCATAATCCAACCGTCTTAAATCTTTTCCTTAGCCAATATTAAAACGCGCAGCCTTATTACATGAAGTACAATTCCTCCATTATCAGGCCGTCAACACTATCATTATGATATGTGATGTTCTCGCCCGAATCAAGGGGTATGCCTCCCCGAATGAAGATTTACGACTCGTTATAACGAGCGCTAGATGAGGCTTAAAGAACCCAATTCCCGTTATTATACCTATAAACCTGCTTTATAACGATGTATTTGTTAGATTTTATGCTCCACTGACTTTATATTGGATTACTGAATTTCGGGTTAAGTGTTTAAAGCGAGCAGATTAGATTTTTACTTGCTCCCGCCTGCCTAGCCTCTGCCTAAGATTTTTCATATTAAAAGAAAATAGCGACTTATATAATGTCACTATTTTGGAATAAATATAAAAAAATAATCACTACGTACATAATTATTATGAATAAAGTCCCCGGCCGCAACTGTCTATCAGCATGTTTGTATTAATCTCAAAAGACTGACCGGATATTTATGGGTATCAGAAATAATATGTTGAGTGATTCAAGAAGAAGTCTGATAACGTATAGCTAGCATTGCACCCATGCGATCGCACATTTCATGCTAAAGAAGGTTGTTTATGTTATGTTCACCTATGATATTTCTGTCTAGTCACAAAATGTCAATTCACAGGTACATTTGAAATTTTAATTATGATGATGATTTATTTTCTGCATTCTTGCATCACACGCACATTCTATAACATAATGGATTAAAATATGAATTATATTTGAATCCATTATGTTATAGAATGTGACACAAAAACGGAGCCGACATAAGTTCTAAGAAAAAAAAATTACATTGGATACTAGCTACTTATATGCTTTATTATCAATAAATTATCCCGTTACCTCCGTTGTTCATAAAACCCTCATATTTGAGGCATAATTATAACTTTTTTTTCTGCTTGTTCACGGAATAATGACTTTCATATGGCCTTTAAATTGCGAAAAAGCAGTTAACGTTTATTTTTCTTTGAAGTTTAAGCTCTTCAACGCCCAAATATGAGTATTGTATTATCTTCAACTCTAAAGAAAAGGTTTATGCTCGATTTTTGTTTACAAACTAAACTTAATACGAACTAAATTAAGTTATGTAAGTCGGTATTTTGCCAAGGGAGTGCGACTAAGGGGCATAGCTAGTCTTTAAATACAAAGTGTGTGGTATTTAGTTATAGGGTAGAGGGGAGCGCGGGACCCGTAACTAATTTGTTGGATTAAGCACATTTGCAAATGTAATTTGTATTCATTAAAACAGCAGCGATGTACGTGTTATGTTTTTAAACGGCATTCCAAATGAAGCTTTGTTAGATGTGTTTTACTTATGTTTGGATGTTGACGGGGATTTTCGAAAATGATAGAAATCGGTGTGACAGACTAAACATAGACAACTAAGATGAAAATAGTCTAGACATATATTTCCATGCAAATCTGAAAAATAAAATATCTAAGGACAATGTCCTTAATTTTTTTATGATTATTCGTAAAATAATAACGTAAAACATAATTTAGTAAACGACGTTGTCGGTCCTGAAAGCATTATGTGAATCGTTTTCTTTAAAAGCAAATAAATGATTCAGCTTCAACGGCTATTTCTGTTAAAATCAATAGAAACACACAAAATTAAATGTTGAATCGTTTACGACTAATATAAATGAAAATCAGAATTTGAAAATTTACTAAAAAAGTATCACAACTTGCAGCGGTATATCCACTTATTTAGAGGCTAATCGAATAAGGCTTGTTTTGTGAGATGTCATGATGAGTGTAGCACTACGAAAGTATAGCTCGGGGCTACCAAGCATGAGTGAGACGACAATCAAAACGCCATTGACATACAATCCTTTTGTTAAATCTAAGAGGACAAATCATAAGCAAACCGAATTTTAGTAAGCAGATTAAGCTGTTATTTTATAGACCTTTTTCTGGATCACTGCAGTGATTCTTGTGTTGTTCAATCATCCGTTTGTGGTAGATAATGAAGATATCTTTTTTTTATTTCACTACCTTCACAAAATTATCTATGAACATTGTATAAAGACATCTTTAAAATGTTTGTGTCATTACCAACCGAAAGAAAACTTTCCATCGCAGTATGACGACATTATTGATAAATAAAAACCAAAATCTAAATATCCGAATGTTTATCTAAGTTCAGTTTCATTTCTTGTTTACAGGACCGAGAAGTCAGGCTCGTATCCGCATAGATCTGAGCAATAAATCGCGCCGTTGAATTTATTTACTCCCGCCCGCCCAAGACATTGCGCAGTACATTTAAACGATATTAAAGCTAGTTTTTATTGTTATCTTATATTACGTTACGATTCAAGTTGTTTCATTATATGATGAAGGGTTGTAAGTAAATTTTAGAGTGCAGAATCAGTTCAATTATATAGAACCCGCGTATATTATTAAATCAACTTCAAAAATCATTATTTGTGCGCCCAAAAAGGTAAGATGTAATTATACCATTTAAAATGTTTAGATTATCAACCAACCACTTGCTGCTAAGTTTAACTTTGTGTTTAACTCATTAAAACCGAAAATATACCGCTTTATAAAAGGTGATTCGTTAAATTAGAATTGAGTTTAAGAAGTGTCCTTTATAACTAAATTCGTGTAGGTATATTTTTAACTATACAATGGTATTATAAGATTTTTAAACAATCTCAGGCAACAAAATTGTCAACATCCCTGAAACCAGCCAAGACAAGAGCTACTGCAACAATATGATACATAATCCGGGGTAATTCAAGCACAAAGCAGCCACAACACTACAAGAGCACGCCTCATAAATGTCATACAGTGTTGTGTAGCAGCAAGCAAGCCCGGCCGATATTATTTTGCAGTCAGAAGCTTCAGGCACGGAACACAATTAACTTGTAAGATTGTCTGCGGAGGCTGCACACCCTCGCTCTCCTCATCCATCTACCCTCCCCAAACAAAACATCAATAAACTACCCGCACACACAAAAGTGAACCCTAAAACGAACCGCTAGAGTTGTTTTTCCAGGCAGGGGAATAAGTTTTATGTGCCGCATTTATTTCGTGTAGGTATAGTCAGTCCAGTTACCCTTGATTGGTTGTCGTTCCTCTAATCCCCTTTTGATCCTTTCCACCCAAAACCTAGCCCTCTTCGGTCCTGAATTAACTATTGACATGTACCTGTAGGTGTGTGGTAGGTACATACATACGTGGGGTCGGAATTTATGAATTTTTGAACATCGTCACGTAGAGCGATAAAAAATTTGGTGGTTATTTATAAATGGGTGTGTTTTTGTAAATGTTGGGAGTTTATAATTGGAAGTTTGTTATTTATTGTTAGGTAGGTGGTTAAAGTTTTTTACGAAACATGACTACGAGCTTTATGTTATGTATTTTGGTGTATTCATAGAATTAATTAATTTGATGTTGTTTAATTTTTATGTAAACCAACATTTTTGGGTTTTTAGTAAAATCCTGCTAATACCTACTATGACACTTTTCCATAACTTTGAATCAATCAATTAATTTTGCTGTTTTTGTAAACATATTTTTTATCTTAGAGATAAAAAAAACCTTAAGAATCATAATATAATTACACCATTGTTATATTCGAAACTGCGCAATATTGAATTTTGGAAACGTAATGTAATTGCGAATTGTTATTTACCCAACTGACAAGAAGTAAGTAAAGCTAAGTAAAGTAAAAATCATTTATATGTGACTTCAACACACATACAGGATTTATAGGTACTTTTCTCTCGTCTCGTATGTCTATGTTAATTTCATTATTATTTAGCTTGTATTTTAAAAGTCGTGTTGGCTAAGTGGGAGGGCACTCGACTTTCACATGATGTGATTTACAGGAGATAAAATGGCAACTCATTGTAAGGCTGACACTTCTTTACGAGACCGAATCAAGAATGAAGAGACTAGTTAAAGAACGCGGGTCATCGACAAAGCCAAATAAATTTGCCTATTAATGGAGAAAGGATAATAATAATTATAAATGTAAAGACCGAGGATCGGAGAATCAGAACGTCTACTAATGAGATGGACGGAACAAATATTTATCAGTGATTGCAGGCCCTTTTCAACCAAATAATTTCCATTGCTGATAACATCATAAGTTTCATTTTTATTTGTAAAGAAAGTATCTATTACCTACTCATATTAAGACAAGGCATCATATATGACGAAAGTACAATTGTTTACCTTAAATGACGTCGTCATTACATCTGTTTGCGGGTAAATATTATCTGGGGTCTTGATAAGGGACCCCAGACATCGCCAGTAACGCTATCAGTGATAACATAAAACTATGTTGAACATCGTAAAGATAAGGAAGTTGATCTAGCTAGATACTACTAAAAGCTATTTGAATTCAAAGCTTTCGATATAGTTATATAGAAAGGCAGTAGACAATGTTAATTATAGTATTTAAAGTTTGTTAAGTTTCACGCGGCAGTATAAGGAGTCTCAGCTCAATAGAGATTCTAGTGAACCTACCTAGTAATTTTACTGATAACATACTTAAAAATCTCTACGGTTTAATATCTACTTAAATTATCGGTATAAAAACCCCTATTTACGTTCCCACTGCTGAGACATAGAGACCTTTCTCACAGTCAAAGTCACCAGTTACTTCAGATTCTTCCAAGTTCTCAGAACATCCGGCCTTCACCGTTAAACACTTACTTATTTAAACAGCGCATAAATTTTTCAAAAAAAATATCTAGAAGTGCGCAGCTCGGGGTTTGAACCACGACCTTCGAAATGAAAGTCAACACGGCTTTTATAATGTTAGTAGGTAATAATTGATTTTAATTTTAATCTTCTACGTATCAGGTTTAGATATTGACTTGTTTAATACTACTGCTCCTAAACTGAAATAAGAGCTAACTGAGCAATTCTTTTCGGAAAGTTAGATATTAATGTATGTTGTTTTTATTATATTGTTATTTTATTCTTATTAGGTCACATCTAAGTAATTACTTTATTATTTTTGTTCTTTAGTTTATTTATCTTTGTCCAAAATTTATGGCTTTATAATTAGATTTCTTTTTTTTTTGTAACAGTTTCCACAATTATGTTTGTCGTCTGTGTTTGTTTCATCATGTAAATCTAAAAACGGAAACTTTTTATTGGCCTTCTGTGTTAAGGCATGTGGAATACATGTCCTATTTTATTTGTCTGTTTATGTTGTTTGCCTAGCTGTAAGTTTTCTTAAAATTGTAAAAATAAATAAAAATAAAAGAATATTATAAATTAAAGTCCCCGCCGAGTCGGTCTGTCTTTCTGTCTTTATGTCCGGGATAAGCTCAAAAACTATTGAACGGATCTTTATGCGGATTTCTGCAATAGTAAGAGTGAATCAAGAGGAAGGTTTTCGCATTCAAGCAAAGCTGGATTGGGTCTGTTAGTAGCTTTAAAAAGGATAAAATCAAAATGAAACAAACAAACAAACATGTTAGTTATTTTTTTTATTGAAACTTTTAATTAGAGGAACTACGAGGCTGATGTTAGATACTCTCACTGTTGTTACAATTATCGATGCAAGTTTTTTTCTATTTTTCCGCAGAAAAATACGTTATATGAATGATACTTTTGATCTAAATACATGTATGAAACATACACACCGTTTTAAAAAAATCGTCAAAATTTCTTCTAGATTTATTTTAAACGTTATTAAGTATAGTTACTACAGATTGATTCTTTTGCTAAGTAAACTTATTTATAATACACGTTATCACTTATTTTGTATCAACTACCCAGATTCTGAAGGTAGGTACCTACTGGACCTAAGGGCCTAATGCACACATTCCTGTTTTGTTTGCCACCATAAAGATACGCGTGACGTTGCTGCACCACACACGTGCTCAGTATCTTCCAGAGATAAAAACCTTAACTAAATACAAGCCTAATTAAACAGTTGTAAAAACGCGACATTGACTTTCTGATAGCGTGACATATATATTGTATTCAAAGCCAACTGGTGTTTGACGTCATAAGGTACCCATAGTTTCCAAAAACAATATAAGATGGATTTTGGTAAATAAGAGTGCTGGAAAGATGATTTGATGAATATTTATTTATGT
Source organism: Gymnoscelis rufifasciata (assembly GCA_929108375.1). NCBI lineage: Eukaryota > Metazoa > Arthropoda > Insecta > Lepidoptera > Geometridae > Gymnoscelis > Gymnoscelis rufifasciata. The sequence goes on along the minus strand of OV815307.1, from coordinate 5,794,382 downwards.
AGATATGAGGAAACATTTAAAAGCTATTTCAATGGCTTAGTCGTGCGGGATGAAATGGAATTCAGAGCCTACAAATACGGTCCCTCAAAGAGAATCGAATTCGCAAACCCAAGCGAAACATCTTACATACTGATATTGAAGTCAAAATGGGAATTAAATCGTCCATTTAAATTAAGCTGGAAAAGACATACCTACTGTGTAAGTCTGTTAATGAGAGTCATCATATACTTTTCTAAAACAGAGAAAACCACGGATGGTTGTATATAAACCAAGCCAACGACATAAAACACAAGGCGATTACGAAGAAATCCAGAAACGGCCCACTAGCCCGCCATCCTCCAAAAAAAGAGCAAAGAATCGAAAAGCGATACGGCTAATCCCACTAATCGGGGGCCAATTGAAAAATAAAAATGTAGACGCCGGAATCATTCCATTTAGAGCCAAAACGATGCGACAAAATAATAAAAAAGGAAGGTGGAACGGAATGGCCGGGAATGGCCGCTAGCCGGGACTAATATTGAAAGCAAATCCTCCGGTAAAACCTTAAGCGCCCGGATTGGAACACCTGAAAACTGTGTTTGCGCCCTGATCATCATTCCCGGATTATTGTGTACTTCCCGCCTAATATCGCGCATTTGCGTGAATCAATTGCTTACTTATAGGCTTTGTGATTTTTATTTTTTGATAAGGATTTGTATGTAGATTTAAATTCGCTTTTTTTGGGGATTTATCAGGTTTTTGATGATTATATTGCTTTGATAAATTTGAAAACACAAACATGAATGCAAACTTTACGACCGGACGAGATCTTATTTATATAGATACATTTAATTATAAAGTTCAAATAAAACAATCCTTGTACTAACTTAAACTGAAAAGTAAACAAAACAATTCTAAGTTCAACGTAAACTAACTAAAGAACTACTCGCTCTATCCTAATCAAAATGGAATGAGACCATTTTGGAGCACCAGCTTTTTTACTAAACAATCTCCGTTCAAAAACTCAGTTCCTCTGTAAGCACTCTGACCTCTCTCAGAAAATTCTTCTGAAAAACATACAAACTACGCGCTGAGTTGAGAACTTCCTTTTTTTGAAGTCGGGTAAAAGATGATCCTTAAATGTTTCCAACGTCACGCTACAGATGCTACGAAAGCGCTACGCTCGTAGCTGGTTCTACGATGTTTACCAACTGGTTTCACAAAGGCAACGTTAAATTATTTCTTAATCAGAAAAACTTATAGAAGGTGTGGTATTTATATAATAGGTATGAAGTTTATGTATGTATGTAGTTTATAAAAGTTTAGCAACTATGTTTTTTTTTAAAGTAAAAGCTTCTTTTCAAGATAAACTTTCTTAATTTTTTTGTTTTTAATGGACATTTAATATTACTCTATATATTTTTTTTTAAATCTGTTATTGTTTATTTATTTTATGCTAGATAAACCTTACAAAAATGATTTGAATATTTTTTTCAGTGTTAAATAGCCCATTCATCAAGGAAGGCTATACGATACATTTTTACAACGGGAAAACATGTCGTTCCCGCGAAAAATTCATAAACACGGTCAACACCGTGGCGTGTCAAGTGTCAGTCAATTAATATGCAAGAATTTATAAAAATAGAAAACTCAAAGAATTAAAATGAATTAGTAGAAAACTCTTGATAAATAAAAGCAGCTAAAAACTAATCATTAAAAATTACAACTACAAATTTTAAACCAAAAGGATTTATAAGTTCATGTTGAACTCTTGCCATTTTTTATCGGAATTCATAAATTTATTTTTTAGTTATTATCATCGACCAGAGACCATTTTACGTACTTTCGCTGCGATACCCTCTCGTAGACTACAGGCTACGAAATAGAATTTGTATTTTACCCTTCGAGCTCGAAACTAAAAAGGAATAATACACCGTCGTTTTAAATTGTTTATCCTTCGCAAGACTTCCAGTTTGAACTCAAACAGTTTACCTTGCGTCCGCAGACACGGCTTACTGGAGAAAATCTATTTAAATTTCAATAACGCATCCGCAACTTGCTGTATATTTTAGGGAAATAAAGGAAATTTCTGTCTATAATACATTTAGAAACGACTGTCGTTTAAAAGTAGTTATAATAGTAGTTTATATAACTGTTATATAATGTGTAGCGTATGTTTCCATCCGCAAGTGTCACGAGGTTGGTTCATGTGACTCGAGTCGAAAACTAGTGTTCTTCCAACTTCATGCATTACACCTCAAATCCATTTTTCATCAAATTGTGTATGTTAGTTTGGTTTCCGAAGGGTATTGATGATAAATTAACTTGTTATCTATTGATATTGATATATTATATAAGAATTGATATATTGATATATAAGAAGTTTCTAAATCATCGTCAGTCTTGCATGTCAAGAAGTCCTGAGGCTGCATACTCTTTTATTTTTTTCTTAACATCTTTGATATTGAACACTTTGCTATTTTTCTTTCATGCAGTGTCTATTAAGTTTTTGTAAATACGTTGAGTGAACTCACGCTCTGCACCACAAATCTGTTACCACGAAAGACCAGCGCTGCAGCAGATTAGTCTGCTGTAGCATAATGCTAAGTGGAGGCCTTTTTTGTTACATTCTGTTTACTGAACAATTAATATTGTACATTAAATTTTGTAACAAATTAAACATCATCTATTATTGTTATTACATACATTAAGCAGTTTTTTTCTCGGTACGCAGTAGCAAGTGGTTCAAGTGGTTCAATAGATGGACTCCCAGCCATCTTGGTCAGAAAGCAAGCCTTGGTGTTTTTATAATGTCTGAATATTAAACTAGCTGGTACCCGTGTTTTGCCTCTGCGAGTCTGCAGTCGTTTATCTATCTATATAAATAAAAATGAATTGTTGTTCGTTAGTCTGATTAAAACTCGAGAACGGATGGGCCGATTGAGCTGATTTTAGTTTTAAAATGTTTGTCGTAGTCCAGGGTAGGTCTAAACGGTGAGCAAATAAGGAAAAATTGCCGGGAACTTTTTTTACCCGTGCGACGCCGGGGCGGGCCGCTAGACGTAAATAATAATATCGGCATGAAGGGTCCTTTCTTGTACTTCCGACTTTATAGACTTTAACTTTGAGTTTTTTTCCGATTTTATTTCATACTAGCGGCCAGCCCTGGCTTCGCTCGGGTTTTTTATAAAATTTTTTTTTTGGCAATTATTTTAATTTTTTAATCTCGACTTTTAAACCTTCACTAGACCTCCACAAACATTTCAAGACTAAGATAGGATAAATCCGTTCAGCCGTTCTCATCAGACTAACGAACAACAATTCATTTTTATTTATATAGAAGATAGATAGCGGCCCGCCCCGGCGTCGCACGGGTAAAAAAAGTTCCCGGCAATTTTTCCTTATTTGCTCACCGTTTAGACCTACCCTGGACTACGACAAACATTTTAAAACCAAAATCAGCTCAATCGGCCCAGCCGTTCTCGAGTTTTATTCAGACTAACGAACAACAATTCATTTTTATTTATATAGATATAGATAGATTTTAAAATTATTGATATTAATTAGTAAGTACCTAAATTAACAAACTAACTTCATATAATACTAGTTTTTTTTGCCACGTCGTTGCCGTTTGTAAATTACCCGCGGGAACGACGTATTTCCCCTAGCATTTGTGGGCTATAGCCTTCCTCGGTAGATAGGTTATCTAACAGTGAACTAGTGATTTAAATCGGACAAGTAGTTCCTGAGATCAGCGCGTTCAAACAAACAAACAAACTCTTCAGCTGTATAATACATTTTTTTTTTTTTTTTTTTTTTTTATGATCGATAAGCCTTCATTTGACCACAATCTCACCTGATGTAGTGACGATGTGGTCTAAGATGGGACATGAAGACCTAGAAGGTGGCTTCTCCGGGCCACATTACGAAACACGAAAAAATCGCTTCACGCACTGGCCCAGCCCGGAGGGTGGTGACAAGCCGCGGCCGACATCATCATCATCATCATCACCCTATTAACGTTCCCACTGCTGGGACACAGGGGCTTCTCTCCTGAGACCAAATTAGGTATCATAAAAACGGTTTTTGTGAGTTTATCTTAAAAGATAGATATATACTACCGCGGATTGTTTTTTAGATCATTAAAAGAGCTATTATTCTTTAATACATATTTTTTGTGTATCTTGAACCGTTTTCACGGCGCACGCAACGGAAGGCTTCAAAGATGAAATAATTTCTCCCGTTTTTTACACATTTACCACTATATCTTTGCTTCTATTGGTCGTAGCGTGATGTTATATAGCCTATAGCCTTCCTCGATAACTGGACTATCCAACACAAATTAAGAATTATTTAATTCGAACCAGTAGTTTCGGAGATTAGCGCGTTCAAACAAACAATCAAACAAACAAACTCTTCAGCTTTATAATATTAGTATAGATGTGCTAAGGTTTAAAATAAGTGTTACAGGGTGCAACACTGGTATTCAGGATGGTTCTGTAAATATTTTTTGTGTGAACGCGCATGTGTTATTTAATTTAAAGTGATCAATCGCGGGGCAGCCTGATGACCGATTTATAAAATCGTTTTCATTCTATTTCCACCCGATAGTCTTCATTTTTTCTTATTTCTTTTACTATAGAGGTATTATCAATTTAAATAAAAGTGAATAAATAGAAACCATCACATCCTATAATAGTGTTTTACTAAAAGGTGGCTGGCAGGTTGCCAGAGTACCATAAATAATATAGGATAGAAATGAAACTGGTTTTATGATCAGTGATATTTTTATTATGACTAGAGGTTTTAATTACAAAACAATGGATTTCCATTAGGACCTTCAAAATATGTAACAAACTGCTGATAATTTATTCTGATATGTATTAAATGAAAACCTCAATTTCCTTCACATAACAAGATATTCCCAAGCATTTGGGTAAATATTTACAATTTTCACATAATTAGGTAAAATGTATTCACTGATTGTAGGCACACGGAAAGGTTATCTAATTCGTGATTTAACTAAGGATTGACCTCATTCTGAAGCGTATCTGTCTGTCCCTTTCCGTTTCAAGACATCAACAATTTATTAGAAAGAGACAACAAAATTTGACACAGTAGTACACATTATAGATTATGGTAATCATAAGCACTTTTATAGCTATAATGCGTGTCTCTCTGATAAATTTTAGTAATTACAATATTTCAGCATGTTAGAAAAGGACAGAGTTCGTATTCAGACAGGACAAACCCTAAAACTAATTCTATTTAAATGCTAAAATTAATTACAAGTTTCAGTGTAAGTTTATAAATATTTTAATAAATTATTGAGATCCAGGTTACTCTAATCTCATTTTAGGCGGCTATTTTGAAGTTACTCGACTTTGGTTATGTTTAAAACAAGAAAGTATTGCTTTGACTAATGTTAATGTTAAAAAAATAATGATCTATCTACCGTTAAAATCATCGTTGTTCTTAAAATTGGAAAAAACCCGCTAACATTATCGTTATTGAAAAATATATTTAATTAAGTTTTATTTGTTGGCGACATCTTTGGTATACCTGGTTATTTACTTTATACATAACACGTCGTTCCATACATTCTGTATTCCATTTGTTATTCATAGTAACGTTTTTTCACAAAGTTCTCGCAATTTTGTTCTATACACAATTCATTTATTACCTCAAAATGCTCGCACAATTAAACACTAATATTTACAAAAATCTGAATTAATCTAACTTAAATTTAGATATTTCTACTACAATATTAAGCTTGTAAAAATTGCACACTTTACTTTGGTATACGTACACGATAACTACATATATACATTAAGATAAAAAGTCGATAAGTACCTATTATTGCCCGGAGTTACATATATTTTAATAAAATTTGGTAGGGACTAACATATTTTAGTCTCAGCTAAAATTATTGTTCACTCGTTCGTGAATGTTACTTTAGAAAAATCCAAAATCTTCATAAATGCAAATTCATATTATGCCAAATAATGTAATGTAAATCAAAATATATAATTAAAATACTATTTCTTATCACGAATCTCGTGAGTAAAGAACAAAAACTTTACAGTATTCATAATAATTAAGTTTTCAATATAAACCAATACTTCAACAATCACACCGTTATACAGTTCCCGCAAAGTTCATAAAATGGAAGTTTCAACCTACCGTAAATTAGAAGATAGATACGCCCGTAATATTAACGCGTGGAACATGAAAACTACCAAATTCACAATTATTGCATTGTTTCACTGGCGATGTCTATGCACGTACACATCACTCGAACGGCTCGAACCATTCCCACAGATTGCAGGGCAGGGCGTGTGTGCGCGCGGGTGGCGGCTAGGAGACGCGCGCGACGAGCGGCGGCGGCGGCGGCGGCGAGCGCGCCGACTCACCGCGCGCCGCCTCTCAGAGCCTCTCCGTAACACCACCCGCGTACTGGCAAGCGGACAGAGGCGCGGACCCAGCGCGCGATACAGGTGACACTGACCCGTAGCTGCCGACAAACCCGGAATGCTGTTTAGCTTTTAATCTCAACGATGCTATAGAAGACGACATGGCAGGGCACGGCTCGGCCCTGTACATGCTGTAGGGGTTGGGCGGCGCGGTGTACGGACAGGGCGCGACGCCGCCGCCGACTCCACCGCCACCTGCTACCGCCATCCCGCTGCTACCACCGACGCCCATTGATGTTGCGGTGTTAAAGCAGTTTACTGAGCCTGGAGAAATAGATCAATGATTAGTAAACTGAAAACTTAATACATCGCTTATATTGATTTATCAATGTTTTATTTTAAACTTTCTTAAATCTAGGCTCTTTTCTTTTCTAATAAATAGACGAAAATCAATAGCACTAAGAAACATCGCATTCAATACGGAAAATGGATACAGAAAGTCAATACCAAAAATATGTAATCGTCTTTAAATGTGATACGAGGTAGGAATAGGAAACGACAAATTAATGGTTGAAATCTAAATACTAGTTTGGTTTATAAGTCAGGATGTCTCACCTTGATGATGGCTTGCTGGCACAACCGACCCCAATGGATTCACTGGCCACGGGAAGCTCTTAGTGCCGAGGGGACTGGGCACCTTCGCAGCCCAGTTATTGTACGGATACGACGAGTAAAGATCTGTGTCCGGGAATGGCTGCATTAGGCCGTTGAACTGCGTGCTGAATCCGTTCTTGAAGTCCGCTGCGGCAGCGGCGGCGGCGTTCATGGCGTTCCGCTCACGCTTCCGCCACTTTGCGCGCCGATTCTTGAACCACACCTGCAATACAGATTCATTAGAATAGGAATGGAATGTTTGTGGTATTTGTGGTTTGGTGGTAGACTAGCTGCATTTTAACTGAATTAGGTTTAGTTGAGATTTATGAAAATTATTTTGGGTGTTCGTGTATTTATTGGGGCTATTTATAATTTAATTCATTAAATACTCTACTTTGCCTATTATAATTTCATCAAAGGTTTTTTACATCCAAAGGTTGCCTGGAATAGGCCGACCCTTGTACATTTGTATTTTATGTGTTTTTGTATTTCTATTTTCCTGTGTGTACAATTAAGAATTTTTGTTTTGTATTGTAATATAAATTTTTATTAATATAATATAATATATAAACTTTACTCACTCCCGTTAAGAGACGTGTAAATATTAGGGTGAAAAATTTTCAGGTACCTCTACGTAGGTATAGTACAGTAAAACTATCATACCTAAAATAAACCATACAAAAACATCGTCAATAAAACTTCAACAACCTCTGAAAAAAAATGGAACTGCTAAAACAAAGGTAAGTTCCAATCCAATTCTGTTTTTGTCACCGAAAGCACGGCCGAGAGCGAACAGCTAAGTTTTAACGAGATTCAGCATCAGAACGCGACCCGCGTTGCGTAGTTATTAACTTTGCTCATTACAAAGTTGACAGTGAGACAGAGCGTATTCTTGCCACGTACCCGCAACCAACGGCCCGTCTAATTGCGACCGCGAAATGAAGATAAACGACCCGCGCGATCCGGCGAGCGGGCGGTTTGAGCCGCAATGAATGCCCGGTCTATGTTGTTATTTAGCCCGGCATGGTAGCAGGTTCTGTCGATAAGTCGCCGTGAGCGCAGATAACGCGCCCGCTGATATACGGCCGCGTCCGTCACCGATCGATCGCCGACGACACCTACCGATAAATTGCGCAATCCAGCGACTGCAATAAATATCTCGACGGCGGTATTTGTCTCACTCACTGTGGCGGGTTCACCCAGCCGAAACGGTAAATAATACCCTCTTTCCTCGGTTAAGTGAACATAAACGGTCGTTTCCACCCCATATACGATCGTTTGTTTTTCCAAACATAAATTTCGGGAATTCACATGAGCGGTTGTTTTGCGTGGTGACACAGGTAGCCTGACACAAATCATTGTCCGCCTTTTTCACAGTTTACTTTGTGTCGCGAAAATCGCCAATTTATCAAACGCGCGCTCATTTTAGCTACAACTCTATCAGATTTTTGATACCTACAATATTTCGTAAGTATTGTCACTAATCTGTGGTATTGTCAAGAAATAAGTAAGTAAGAAATCGCTTTCAGCCTGAATTCAGCTTTAGTCACTTTTCGATATATTTTCAGCAAGAGAAACCAATCGGAAGATGTATTTTGGTTTATGTCAGCGTACAAAAATGAGTAATCAAAAAACGTACAAAACATTGCAGCAACATTTTGAATGGCAACCATATTACACAAACAATACCCAGTTTCAGGCACGTGTAAGTCATTTTCATACTTGATAAAAGTAACTTCCTTGTAATCATACTTATGAATTATATTTTGAAACATTTTGAAAGGATTTATAATAAACGTTGTTTAAGAGAAAGTGCTCCATACCGGTATAAAATTTATCTTTACTAGAAGTGAAGTGATTCCTTATAATATATTTTATAGTATTTGCGTCTGGTTAAAAATTCGAAAACCACCCCAAAAACAAATGAAAAGACAAAAATAATAACCCATTTTACTTTTCCTCGGGGCCTTTTGAAAATCATTTTGCGACTACCTTTTGCCCTTTCGTACAAAAGCTGTTCCTTTATTATTTGTACAGAGAGAGGGTCACGTTATTGCGGGAGATAATCCTTTAAATATATTATTGGATGTGACGCACCCTCCAAGATAGACCCGCACTGAAAAAACGTGTCGGTTAAAAATAAACGAAATACTGTTGAAAATAACCCAGCATGTTTGTCAATATAGCACCTGCAAAGTTGATAGCTTAAAAACAAATACGTCAACTTTGTTATTATTGCTTGTTAAATATTAACCGTTAAGGTTGGTTAAAAATATTTCTGTAATAATAATACAGTTGCCTACATTAGTAACAACAGAGTAAAGTTGGGTAACTACAACCGGTTCACTCGGTAGCTGCTGCAATGTTACTCAGTTGTTTTAGCCAATTTATTGGGTAACTAAAACCGGTTTACTCGGTAGCTGCTGCAATGTTACTCGGTTGTCTCAGCCAATTTATTGGGTAACTACAACCGGTTCACTCAGTAGCTGCTGCAATGTTACTCAGTTGTCTCAGATAATTTATTGGGTTACTACAACCGGTTTACTCGGTAGCTGCTGCAATGTTACTCGGTTGTCTCAGCCAATTTATTGGGTAACTACAACCGGTTCACTCGGTAGCTGCTGCAATGTTACTCGGTTGTCTCAGCCAATTTATTGGGTAACTACAACCGTTCACTCGGTAGCTGCTGCAATGTCACTCGGTAAATACAGCTAGTTTATTGGGTAGTTACAGCAATGTTATTCAGTACTCGTAAATAATTCAATTGTTTCATAGATAGATATACATTCTTACTGTATTATGAATAAAAATTATTTAATTAGATATTAATAAAATAATAAAAGTACCTAAACAAGTACTTTCAGATATTTTACTAATAAGTAATTAATATTTTTTTTAATAATACAGTATGTAGGTACTTATGTCTATGTAACGAATAAATTGTTTACGTGAACTGAATAACATTGCTGTAACTATTTAATAAAAATAATACTTACTTACCTACTGAATTAGTTTAGAATTTAAAGTTGCTGAAAGCATTGCTATAAAGTGGCTATAGTTACCGAATAGAATTGCTGTAAAAGATCGTGGGGTTCTTTGGAAATTTATTACAATACAAATCAAAAAACTATTTAATTAATACTGATTTATTATTGAGCAGTTTCATATAATATTACAATGTATTCAAAATTATACAAATCTACTATAGTTATGAAAACAAATCTTATGCACAAGGTTCAAATAAGGTGGAGACAATTTTGGACAGGTTAAGGATTAAACTAGGCATTGGTTTTAACTTTAACAAAATCAATGATCACCGGGGTACATGAATATTATGTAGTATAAGGCGTAAAAATTAACCTATAGTACACTTGAGGTTGTTGTACCCGTGAAACTGAATAACTCCCTAAGAAATATACCTACAGCGAATTAATTAAATAAAAAGTAGGTAGTCTCGCCGTAGTAGGTACACTTTTTTCGGGTCGTTTTTCAGACGCACACTTGATATAGCCAGAAGTGTCGGGATCAACAGCATGCAGGCAATGTTGGAGCTCTCTTCTGGTGCTGAAACAAAAAGCATTTCTTAGCACTGCAGAGTTGTTACAAACAGACGGGCAGGCAACGATTTCAAGATTTTAAAGGGATTTTACTTACAATCTTGCAAACGGAGAAGTTGTGTCCTTGTTGTGACTGCTATTTTTCTTCTTGGCCAGTTTATTTTTTTTTTTCTTTTAGAGGATAAAGCTCTTACAAATGGCTGTATATGTGCCAGCATATCATAGCTTCAAACTCCTTTTCCAGCTGAAAACAAAATCATAATCTTAGTCTGAAAATAACTTCAATATAACTGTGAGGTGCTTTTTCTTAAACTACTAAACAAACACTTTGATTTAACTGTTTCTGCTCCACTAACATTACACCAACAGCGATAAGGTCATCTATTGTACTGATCATGTTTTAAATTTAGATATAAGGTTTTATTTTGTTATGTATGTACACTTTTATTGCACTTAAATGCAATAAAAGTGTACATGCATTAATTTAAACAATCTATAGCCAAAACGATACCAATACCAGTCGGAAACTTTTAACAGTTATTTATATCACATGGGAACTGATTAATGGAATAAAAAGTAGCCTATAACTTAATCAAGGCGTACCTGTACTCAAAATATGAAGCATGATCCGTTCAGCAGTTATGGCTATGTTCGCTCTTATGCCGTTTGTTTTCCAAGAGTGTGGAGCCGCCAGTAAGTACATAATAAAGAAAGTACGAGCAACAACACAGAAAGGAAGTTAATTCTTTGATGTATGTAACCAAAACTTATCATGCAGGCTATGACAAGAAAACAATGAAAGTTGTACTGACCTTTAAAACACTTCGATGTAAGACTCGAGATTCCAAGCAGTTAATAAATTTCGGACCTCCTCATCCATAATTTTCCGTACCTAGTTTGCAACGTATTTGAAACTGCACTGCACTTTAAAATATCACAGTAATATTTCACACAGGTACGGAGTGACCCATGTGGTAGTAGACGAATATTACTTTACTGCCACATGGATCACGCCACGCCATACGTCACGGGCGCGAGTCGACGGAAGAGTGATGTGATGAGCCGAACGAAACCAATCATCTTTGTATTTGTAACTGAGCGCACAGTTATTTTTAAGCAATTGTCTCGGGTGTTTTCTACCGAGTAAATCGGTAGAGAACAGCCGGGAGGTACTCGATTATATATAAATGACACTAGCCGGTTGCTATTGACCATGGTCATTTGCTAGGACCAAACGATTAAATTTACTTATTTAAACGGAAATAAGTAGCTTGACTCAAGTTAAATAATTTCAACTCGTGTATAAATAAATCAGATAGTGTGTAAAAATAAACAATTTAAATACTTGTTTAAAAACAACAGTATGCTTATTAAATTTAAATTAATTCTCTTGGTAGTTTTGAATCAAGTTTGAAAGTGTTATAATTTACAAATTAAGTTAATTGAAAATTACTAATGTCTTATTTGTTATCAGCCGAGAAAATATAACAATGTACACAAGTCTACACTATGCCAAGTTCGCTTATAAATTTTTAGATAAGTCTTACTTAAAAATGACCGATATGATTGTAACCGAGCCAAAAAGGTCCTTTGTTAAAATAATATTTTCTCAGTGCGGGTTTATAATGTCGCAGAGATCGATATATGCGATGTGAAATGCGCAGGCTTTGAAATTTGTGGTATGAAACCAATTAGGTATCGGAGTTTTATGTATTTATGAGTTTTTCTAAACATTCGAAAGATAAAGTAACACCTTAACTGTGCACTGTTTGATATAGGTTCATTTGACAAAATGGCGAAGCGACCCCGGGTTGCCGCTATGTGTATTAATAAAAAATTGTTAGACAACTCGGACGAAACAAGTTAGATTCGTATAAATAATGAATAATAAATAGATTTTTAAGCGTTCGTATAATAATAGCAAGAAAGATAGCCTACACCAACATTATTTTTTTACATAGTTTTATATTTAAAATTACTATATTATGTAAGTGAAAATATATTATAATTTTATTAATAAAATTATGATATCAAAACTTTAAGTTTTAAGTTTTATTCAAGTTAGTTGACAGAATTGGCTTTAAGAGTACCTGATAGAGTTTTGTTATACATTCTATAGACAATAGCCGGTTTCATGATCGCCGAGTAAAATTTAACAATGGTTAAAATATAGAGTTATTTCGCTCAATCACATGAGGCAAGCGAGATGGCTCTTGACATAACTAACCATTGCGTAGTTTACTAGAATGTTATGATATAAGCCCTTAGATAGACAACATTATTTTCTTCCAGTTGATTACATCTTCATACAGTTATGAAGTAAAGATACTTCGTGTATATCATACTAATAAAAAATATATATATATTTGCGGACTAATCAGCACAAACCACCTCACCCCAAACTAAGCAGAGCTTGTACTATGGGTGTTAGATTGATAAACTACTGACTGATAAACTACATATATGTAGATATTTTTTTTGTATGTATGTACTCGTAACATATTATGATAAATAGAAAACACGCAGCCTGAAATCAGAAATTGTAGATAGTGCAAAAACTGCTCCCCCCGCGGGAATCGAACCCGAAACCTTTTGCGTCTCAGGCGGACCTTCGCCCACCGAGCCACAGAGGTCGCCAAAAATAATATTAAGTTGTTAATATTATAAACACGATAGTTTGTGAGGATGTTACAAGTAGTATGTGTGAAAGTGAGATTTATATTAACCATTTTAAAAAGTAGCTGTTGTCTTTTACAACAGCAACTTTTTACCGCGGGAAAATTTATTATTCCGCGAGCAAAGCCGTGGGCAGCTTGTATATTATAAAACTTAAGATCACTATATGGGCATTGCTACTATAGACTCTATTGCTTACACACACACACACGAATGGCTTACCATTACTAACTTGCTCACGCTCAAATGTATAAACCTTTGACTTGAATGTATAGATGTGTGATATTCGCCCCATAGCAATCTTCTGTCAAATATGCTGTCTGCGTCTTAACCCTGTCACTTACTCCAACTGTTATGACAATCGCGTCATTACTATCTAATAGTACTGTCCTATTACAGGCCACTTCATTAGATGGTCTAGGATTTGATTAGGCTTCAGGAAGCTCAGAACCGTACATGGACGCTGTAAGCCTAATTAGGATTATCATCATTGATATGATTATTGTTCACCCAAATGTGTAATAGGCCTGATAATTCTTATATGGCTTAATTTCAGATTTGTGGTCGGAAAATAAACATTTTTATTTGAAATAATCTTAATTTAACATTAAAAAACACAATTTCTAATACTTAGTTCCCCTTAAGTGATAAGTCAAACTATTTTGTAATGTACACGAAATGCTCTTTCATTTAAGACCCACCCGAGTATCTTTGCAAAAATTCAGTTTTTCTTACCAACTTCATAACATTTTATATTCATAACATACGGGTCAAACGATTTTCATCAAACATGTCTAAGAATGCTCGCGCAAAACTCACATTTCATACAAAAAAATAATAATTGAAATCGCTTCATCCGTTCGGGAGTTATGATGCCACAGACAGACAGGTAAACAAACCAGTAGACGTCAAACTTATAACAACCCTTTTTGCGTCGAGGGTTAAAAAATCTCCGTCTCCGTTATCAACATAACGAAACCTTAATTGCTACAAACACTTAATAAATTATTGCCTGGAATGCTTTTATATGTATTTATTAATTTTAGGAATGTCTTTATTAGTCCTCTCGCCTCGCGGCCTTTGTAGTGAGTGGACGTGTTACACAAATTTATTTAAACAAATATTAAATTTGAAAGTGCTACACCCTGGTCGGTATTCTGTTCTCCGAAGTCCTAGGAGCTGCGCCTTGTGTCCGCTGGAGCACCCCGCACGGGCCTGTACTGAGTGAGTTGACTTTGACACTCATTGAAAAACATACAAAAAGAACTGGGTGGACGTGCGCTGGAACCCGGTACCGACGGCGCCGCGGTCGAACAGTCGACCAACTGAGCTATAGTAGCAGTTACTAGTCGGTTGAAATTACCTTACTGGTCAACATCTGACAACAAAAGCGCTTTCAAGATATTTTTTATCCAGTATAGTAGTATAGATATACATAAATATACTTTGTATACAATAAGTATGATGCGACGTACACCACCTCCAACTGAATCGGCTAAATCTGGTCCAAGCATGTCGAAGAATGAGTATGAAGATAACAGAACGAGCCGTCGAATAAAAAGAAAGGCACTACGTAGCCCTGAATTGATGAATTCGTTTAAGCTCGAGAGTACACTAAACTCATTTAAAACTGGGATAACTGATCATATAACCGAATTATTCACAGCTTTCCAGAAAACCCAAAACGAAATATTTTCTGTTTTGATATCTGATATCAATATCATCAAGCAGGATATCAAGGACTTCAAAAGTTTTAAAATTGATACAGAAAAAAAGTTAGACATGCTGGCAAGCCAGTGGAATGACGCAATAACAACAAGTCAAAGTCTTACTATGGATATACAACATAATACTTCCAAAATTAAGCAATTGGAAAACAAAATTGAGGATCTGACTAGGCAGTCTTGCTCCTATAAGCTTGAAATAAGGAATATACCGTCGAAAATTGATGAATCTGAGCAGGATCTACATGAAATTATTTATAATTTATTTAAAACGTTAAATGTAGACATATTGCCTACAGATATTCGCCAGGCTCGCAGACTTCCGGCAAAGCCAGACTTGCCTAGAACCATTCTTATGGAATTAGCAACCATGAAACTAAAGAAAAGTATTATTCAAGAATACAAAACCTACAATAAGACAAACAGCAAGGGAAAACTATGTACTTCTCATTTGTCTATATTGGAAAACGTGGGTACCTCAAAACCTGTGTACATTGGCGATCATCTCACCCCCCGAGTTAAAAGTATTTTTTACAAAGCTCGCGAATACGCTAAAGAAAACAACTTTGCGTTTTGCTGGATATCAAATGGCCAAGTACAACTGCGTGAAAAAGAAGGCTTAAAGAGCATCTGGATTCGGAATGAAGACCAGCTTAAAACCATGTCTCAGGTTATATGACTACAGGGGGATATTATATGTATAGCTTTCCTGATTTATTATTTTGAACTGTACTTTATATTTGCTCACAAACATAGTCTATTAAGAACAAAAACTTTTTACATTTATTATTGTTATGAAATTAACAAATTATTCGCGCTGCAACACACTGTATTAGCAATAAGAACGTTTCATATTATTTTGCTACCTATGTTGCTATTAACACTAAATATTAAATTGCACAGCCATAAATCTAATACACACACACTATTAGCCACACACACATTCATACACACTAACTATACACAAACACTACAGATACACTATACATTGGGAACTAATAAAATATTTACAGTAAAATGGTTAAAAGCGTTGCAAGTAGCGGAACACTTACAATTATTCTATGAAAAAAACTTCATACCAAAAATACCTGTGTTCATTGTGAACACTGCACACTTTATAGTATATTTCTATTATGAGTAACATTATAAATGATATCTGTTACAACATAGATAACGTAAAGGTCTCCGATGCATTCTACGCTGATGCAGAAAACTGTTTATCTCTAGTTCCCAAAACAAAAAAACACTTACACATATTAACTCAAAACATTCGGAGCATCTCAAAGAACTTTGATGATTTTACTATATTAATTGAAAGGACAAAAATCAAACCAGATATATTAATTCTTACAGAATGTTGGCTAAAGAAAAATAATTATATCCCACCGTTAAAGGGCTATACTTCAGCACACACTTGTAATAATAATCTTCAAAATGACGGTATAGTGACTTATATAAAAAATGGCATAAAACATAATTATGTAGAGCCACCTATAAATGATGCAAACTGTTTACTTACATATATAAATAATGATATAGTTATAATGTCATTATATAGATCACCGTCTTATAATAATCTTGATAGATTTTTAAGCTCTCTAAATAGCATTTTAATATCACTGAGTAAATTTCAAAATATTATACTTATAGGGGATATTAATATAAACATTGCTTGTACCTTATTTAATAGACAGACATCTGAATATCTCGATCTCTTGGCTTTTTACGGCCTATTACCCTCACATACACTTCCAACACGATTAGATAGCTGCCTTGATCATTCTTTTATAAAAACAAACGGCTCAGCCACAACAATAGTTTTGAAAAATAGTGTAACTGATCATGACTCCGTTCTTCTTATCCTAAAACAGGGTACTAACTATCTTGAACATAAAAATAACACTATTACAATAATTAATTACGTCAATATAAGAAAGGATATAAATAGTACAAATTTTAATGACATTATGAATAATACAAATTGTGATCTAGCTACAGAAGAATTTGTCAATATATTAAAAAATATTATCAAGAAAAATACATCCTACAAAAGTCGCCCTTATAGACAAACGCCACTAAAGCCATGGATAACTCCTGGCCTCATACGATGCATGAGACATAGAGATAATCTTCATAAAAAATCACGTAAATTCCCGCATAATGAATCTCTTACCGTAACTTACAAACGGTATCGAAATTTTTGCAATTCACTTTTAAAAAAACTAAAACACTCATACGAAAAAGAACAATTGGACAAAGCTGGGACGAATGTGAAAAAGACATGGCAGGTAATAAACGACATCACTAACTTCAAACCAAAACCTAATCTAGCTCAGGATCTTATAAAAAACAACGACCCTCAAGCAGCCGTAAACTCAGTAAATGAAACTTTTGCAAAAGTTGGTAAGTCGCTAGCAGAAAAAATTATAAATAATCAGGAAATATCTACTCATAGTTTAAATTCAGAAATAGTAAATTCTTTTGTTTTAGCTGAGGTAACAGAAGTAGAAGTTAATTCGTTAATAAATTCTATGAAAATAAACTGTACCACTGGCCTGGATGGAATATCAACGCGTGTTATAAAAGAAAATAAAAATGTTCTTATACCGCCCATAATGTACCTATGTAACTTAAGTTTCTCAACAGCAACGTTTCCAAAAGTATTCAAAACATCTATTATATTACCTGTTTATAAAAATGGAGATAAAAATAACGCAACCAATTACAGACCAATATCTATTCTACCAGCACTTTCCAAAATTCTCGAAAAAGCAATAAATTATCGATTAATAAATTACTTAGAAAAATATAACTTGCTCTCTAATAACCAACATGGTTTCAGGACAGGTAAATCGACAACTGATGCTGTGTTGGACCTTAATAACTTCATAATAAAATCACTAGACCAACGAAACAAGTGTCTGGCTATCTTCCTTGACTTAGCCAAGGCATTCGATACAGTGTCAACTCCACTCTTGTTACAGAAACTTAGTAACCTTGGTATTCGAGGCAAACAACTTGAGTTATTTGATAGCTACCTTGATGAGCGCTACCAATGTGTAAAAATAGGAGACTATGTGTCCAAAGAGTGTAGAGTTACTTTTGGTGTTCCTCAAGGTAGTATTCTTGGTCCAACTCTGTTTCTCACTTATATGAATAGTATTTGTGAAACAAAAATACCGTCTGGCAAGATAATTTCCTTTGCGGATGACACAGTACTTCTGTTTCAAGAGAAAACTTGGGAGATGGCATTCAAACAAGCGCAACAGGGTTTTAATTTAATTAACCAAAAATTATCTCAAAACATACTTACATTAAATGCTGAAAAAACGAAGTATGTAGCATTCTACATCAGCAAAAAGAATAAACCTGACCCTACAAAAGAAAATTACAAAATAAAAGCACATAATATATTTTGCTCATCTAAGAACTATACAAGCTGTGTAAATTGTCCCTCTCTTGAATGTTGCGAAACTATTAAATACCTGGGCGTCGTAATAGATGCAAGTATGACATACGAACCACACATAAGCAGTTTAAGAAATAGACTAAGAAAGTTAATAGTAATTTTCAAAAAAATTAAACATGTTGCTTCTGACTCTCATATTTTGCAAATGTACTATGCCCTTTGCCAGTCTTTAATTACATATTGCTGCACATCTTGGGGAGGGGCTGCAAAATCACACATATTGTGTCTTGAGAGAGCTCAGAGAGCTATTCTTAAAGTAGCATTCTCGAAACCATATCGATATTCGACCACACAACTCTATATTGACACAAAACAGCTTACTGTAAGACAAATATGTATACAGCAAATATTGCTGAAACAGCATAGTGTCTCCACTGACCAAGATCCTCAATTAGTAGGTAAACGGCGTATAGACCGTATATATAAGATACCAAATTGTAATACGTCACTTGCCCATAAACATTTTTCATTCCTGGCCCCATATCTATATAATAAAATTAGTAGGCATCATGATATAAAAAAATTAAATATCCGAGATTGCAAAAAAACTATTAAAACATACCTAATGAACCTAGACTATAACAAAACTGAAAGTTTGTTAAAAATAATAAGCTAATCTTAAAATCACATCTAGTTTGAGTACATTATTATCAATAACATTTTTACATTACATTCATACACAAAACTTACACAACACTCATACAACACTTCCACAACACTTACAAAACACTTACACAACTTAACAATGACATTACACACACACACAACACTTATACAACACTTACACAGCACTCACAAAAAACTTACACTTATATTATATTTTTGGC
The DNA here is from genome assembly GCA_929108375.1 of Gymnoscelis rufifasciata. NCBI lineage: Eukaryota > Metazoa > Arthropoda > Insecta > Lepidoptera > Geometridae > Gymnoscelis > Gymnoscelis rufifasciata. The sequence continues at coordinate 5,775,083 of OV815307.1, read as the reverse complement.
TCAATGTTAACTAGTTAGTATTTAAAAATAAGAAAATAGAGAATATTTAAAAAACTTAAGTTGTCGTTATATAATATTTTGTTATAGAAGCTTATTACTGAAATATTTGTAAACTTACTCATAATCGAGGTAGAGAACCCTCGCGTCTAAATCACAAGTCTTGAACTTAGTTAGAGCGAGGTGTCGAAACTAAGATGTAAATTAGGTCTTTAATATTTCTTAATTTGCCCTAATATAAGAACCTACACTATTTTGTTTTATAAGACCTTAAGATGAATAAAGATAATTTATTATTATTATTATTATTATTATTAGGATTTGAACATATACGGCGGAAATACTAAACCGAGTGTAAATGCGCCGTTTATGTTCACAAAAGAAATTAAAAATATTAGACATAGACAAATACTTAAAACTATGTAACAGATGGCGGTCTTATCGCCTAAAAAGCGATTTCTACCAGACAACCCTGAGTGGTTGGATTATTGGAATATATTAGGGGTCATGTCTACAAATTATTAAAGTAATATAATATTTTGCACCTTAAACACTAAAGTTTTGGCTCTCACCAAATTCGAAACTCATTTAAGCAAGCCCTCCCTTATTGGATAGTTGTGATGAATGACCCAAGCTTCCGTAATGAAACCATTTTACGGTCATAAGGACCACGGGCTAAATTCCCTTAAATTTAAATTAAACTGGAATCACAGTTTTATTAGCCCCATCAATCAAATAACGAACGGGTATCGTAACTCAGAGTTATAGGATTATGGACCGTATTTGTATAGCGGGTGGAGCTATGTAATTAGATTGAGTTAAACTATTGCGAAGTCAAATAAACACGCGCTCGTATAAATGGATAGAGAATATAAACTGGGAAATTGACACGTGTCTGAGCCAGGGCTGCCATTTTGCCGAGATCTGAGGGTTTATTACCCACGCTTTATTTTACCCCCTTTACGAATGTTTTCAATTCAGATTCGGTTTTTATTTGATTTTAGTAAGCTTGATGTAATACCATTTTTTAAGTGAAACTTCTTTAGAATCGTTGTGATTTACAACCGGATGCAACGGAAAGAACGACAGGTAAGCCAATCTTAAACGAACGTTGCGCCACGCCAGTATAGTACCAGTTGTATTGCTACATAAACGTTTCAATTATAAAACCCGAGAGTTAAGGCATTGTCAATGTCAAAATATTATCTCCCTCTTCTCCGACAGATTTTTTTTTGGTAATACCCACAACTGTCTGAGTCGCTTTTAAGCGATCAGGTCCCGTTGTATTTTCTTATACGTATTATATTTTCTCGTGAGTGCAACAAAGTGTTTTTGTATGTATTGTGTAAAAGCTTATACAGGTTTAATTTGATATCGTATATTGGGTATTAATTAAAATAAAGCCAGCAAAGCCGAGGCGGGCCGCTGGTTTACAGTATAATTATATACTACACTAATTCAGTAACTTTGTAGTATTTTTTTTTACATTATTAGTATAAGATTTAGTTGAGATTGAGTAGGTAAGTATTTATTTTAATATTATTTACAAAGTTTGTAAAAAGTAATACTATAATATGTATTGAGACAACCCTAGCCAAGGGTATATTATTAAATGCACCCCGCGGGCAGGCGTCGGCGTCGGTTACCTAATGATAGGAAACCGCGAAATTTCCGGACCAAACTATTGTGGCGTTCCCGTTTTGGACATTTTGCGAAATCACGAAATGTCACAGCGACGTTTATAGGTTTAATTAATATGGAATACCAGGCAAATGGTTAAGTAACTCTAGTATAAAAATAAGTCGAATGTGAGAGGTATGTTTTGAAAACAAGCATATATTTAGATAAGGAAGAAAATGAGAACTCTATCAATTTGATATCCATATTGTAGAGTAGGTAGACCTATTACAAATCATCTGCTATTATGAGAAGTCCGAAATAATTCCATTAGAATGACGTCACATTTTTTATTATTTAGAAAAGTTTGGTTTCCTAAAAATAACTAGACCGTCATCTAAGTATTGGTTCGCAATAAAGACATAATCTATCTATCAGTTCAGTTTCTTGTAATTGGACTTTGCGCTTAAAGAGACAATTTGCCAGTGTCGAGTTAAATAAAATTATAATTGAAAACTAGATGTTATTCAGTTGAACGCCATTTTACGTCTCCAATCTAATTTGGCGTTCAATATTACGTCACACAGCCATACACTGTCATCTAGTCTAAACGTGATACCACATTTAAGTTCAAACAGTAGAAGATACCTGCTTTGAAATATGTTAAGAAGATTCCACCGAAATAGATTTAAATACAAAGCAAGTCAACTCCTTTACTCATAAGGTAGTTTTGTTAAATTAAATTTTAGTTTAAACCTTATTAAGGAAAAAAAATGTGTTGTGTTCATGTTCATTTAATAAGTTTACATAATTTAGAATAATTATAAACAATCTTTGGTATATTCATCCTGGTTGCATTTTTGAGGTGTTTTATATTATGAGATGTTTATAAAAAAGTAAAAAACTGTTTGTCTTATTTTTTTACTGGTTTGGTTAAAATCACTTATTTCAGTAACTACTAGACCTATTAGAAATAGTTTAAATATTTGTATAAATAAATGGAATTTCAATGTATATGAAATGGAATTGAATTCTAATACATTGTTACCAAAGTCATAAAAAATAAAAAGTTAGTAGGTAAGTATTAAATAGATTAAAACTATGACAGCTGTGTGGAATTAGTTATGTCGAACTGGTATTCGTTTCCTGGATTAATTCTAAGGTTTATATTCGAAGCTAGTGGACAAGATTTATCTTGTATTAAATGTATGACGTTGATTTAAATATGCGTGTATTTCTTTGTGTAAAATAACTGTAGAAAGAAGCTTTTTAGCCTACCTCGATGAACAGGATATTCAGTTCTGATATATATATTTCATATACAAAATACTGATAAGCTCACGTAGTGAGGTTACTGCGTTAAAACAAGTAAACAAGACCTATAATACCTTTATTATTTTACATAATTATTTTAGTTACTTTTGAATTCGTAGCAAAAGCTTTTTATTTTTAGCAAGTTTAACTAAAAAAGTGAGATTTATCACTTATTAAAAATCGTGTAGATATAGTTGCGTATTTTTGCCCACATATGTAATATTAGAATATCATTTCAAAATGGAATTAATAGTGTTTATGTTAATCAGGTTGTTAATACATTAAAAGTAAAGTTGACGTTTATCTAAAACACTAATTGAATTTGAAAATCTGTGGTTTTTTCTTCGCAATATATGTAATAGAAATAGGAAAGCGCATCATTGTAAAATACCGAACAAAAAGCGTAGCAATTTAAAAAAAGCATTATGTTACGTCGACAACGGGCACGTTGCATTATTTATTTTGCGTCCAGCTATCAACCTTTTTGCGAACTTTTTTCTACCAACCTTTTTTGATGCTTTTAGTGTGATCGTGTCTGGTGCCTCGTTTAATGCAAACAGTTTAGTGGAGCTTACATACCTTGTTTTACAGTGCGCAAATCCGCAGCGATTGAAATAGAAATGGACAAAGGGATTGGACAACTCGAAGGTGTTTAATTGAATGTTATGTTTGTGGAGAATAGGTTGGAATAGTGTCATGACGACGCTTAAGGACAAGTAAGTGTTGCAGAAAGTATTTCTTCGGACTACAACGTAAGAAAGAGTGGTATTCCCCTCGAATTTTATTTTCCAACACAAATTTATATTATAATATGAGTTAATATGTTTCTTCTATACAAACTTGCGCCATCGTTGGGGCTAGACGTATACAATATTGAAAGAATAGATTTTATATCTACTTACCGTGTACTTTATGTAGATATGAGAAATAGTAATATCTGTTTTTTATTAACTTTATTTAAATAAGTATACCTAATATTTAAAAATAAATAAACTCTATTCAATCCAGTAATTTTGGGCATTTTACCCTCTTCCCCACAGGGATGAATTTTGTATACACCTTTATAAAGGCGTTGTCGTCGGGTCGCGAGATATTTGCGAAAATCAGTTTTTCGTAACCGAATGCTTTTTTCACACCTAACGTTACTAGACTAATTGCTCCTAACGATGTTTTCAGCAGTGCAAAGCCTATATTTTGTGTTTTTTTTGGTAACATATGTAAGTAAGAAAAAATGTAATACATACAACATTCCCATATTTTTATCTATGACATTCTATCCGTTGTTTTATTTTTTATTTGCTGTATTGATTTTAGGACATATTAAAACATTGATTATGCTAAACTAATGAAATTCCATGTAATAACTGAAATGCCAATGTTATTGTGTAACTTTTTGGTACAATAAATACATTTACTGAATTAAAAAAAACCAAACACGTCGTGAACAACCCACATACACCGCAACAGCAGGAAAAAAAACAACTTTTTGTTCACAAGTAATACGTCAGATGTTCTCCGAAGTATCGACATATCGCGACCAATGGTGCGTGTAACAGCTCTTGACACATTTCATTTGCTTCAGATCGACACCCTCGGAATTATAACATCTATTTCGATATATTTGGAAATAGATTAGTCTCTTAGTTGGCATGAGATTGCTCATTTATCGGTAAGGGGCATAGGTCGATAAACGTAAAATGTAATGAGGTTATATTTAATACACGGTTATATTTGTAAACATTTGATTTTTCTCTGCCACTTTGACTTCTCATATCTTAGAAACGGTTAAACCGATTTTTATAAAACTAATAGCTGAAACCACTCTCCGGTTACCTATCTTTCAAACAATAGTAACAGAATTGAAATCGATTCATCCGTTTGGGAGCTACGATGCCACAGACAGCCCCCCGTATAATACCCCGAAGCATTACGCGGCTTCATCATGTAGCTAAACATAAACAAAACACAATATAACTGATATAGCATAGATACAGTATTAATAAAACTATAAACGCCAATCTATAAGACAACATCGACATTTAGCTGAAATAACATTCCAACGAAATAGAACATCAAAACAAACATCGTCCGTATAAAATGTTGTTTGATTTGACAGAAATAATTTGCATGCAATAATCTTAAGAAAATACGAATCTCATATTTTACGCGCAGTAATTGAGTCAATAAGCAGCCAATGACCCTAATGAGTTGGTAACAAAAATAATGTTCGAGGATTTATAAACGCACGCGCAGAGATTTATTCGAAAGACGACGCGCAAACTAATCCCGCGCAGGGTTCACAGTAAAAAAGCCGTTAAATATCACGGTATTTCATGGCTTAGAAAATGATGGCTATTTACTGGTCTTAATTATGTTCCTTTTATGTGCTTTGTTGGTGTGATTATTTCGTTTGGTGGTCTTCTTTGGCTGTGGACGTCTTATTGTGGTATAACAGTTACGCATTTTAATTATTTTCTCGTAGAATACCTATGTAGCTAATTTCTTAGTTTTAGCGGTATTTTTGTCTTTTTTTTTGAGTGCCTTTAATCTACTGATTTTTTATGTGTGACCAGGTATAACTTTGTACTGAGAAGTCATACATAAAAAACTACGCGTCGAACTGAGAACTTATTTTTTCGTCAGTTGATAAAATCAATGAAATTTCTTCGCATATCCAAAAAGTAAAGTCAATGATGGTTCATTGGTAGGACTGGTGTCCTACCGACCACGAAATTTAACACTATTAATTACAGTACCTACCCGTCTCCATCACGACTGCCTGTCTGTATCTAAAAATGTGAAAGTTACATGCGGTGCTTACCAATAAACATTGTTTCAAGAGGCTTTATAAATAAAGGTTCAGGTAAACTCAACTTTTACATAAACGAGTTTTTATGCAGTTTTCAACAATATCCAAGAGGAAGATCTACATGTATAATATGCTACTGACTTTAAATATGTAGGTAATCCTTTCTGACCTAGTTTAGTTTTTAAACATATCCAGCTCAACCCTATAGAAAGATAATATTTTAAAGAAATCACGCGTTCGAGCCATCATCCGTACCAGACCAGATGGATTCAATACTAACTATAACTCATTCTATGCCTCAACCAGCACATTATGATACAAACTGCTAACCATTCTGTGCCTCAAATGATACTTAATGACTGTTATTAATTCTGTGTCTGTATCAATCACCAACATGGATAGTAACTGTTGTGAAATCTGTGGCGGGACACTTGAAGACGGTATTTAGCACAGAATATCAATTTCATACACTTGGCTTGCGATGCATCATCTGCCTAAAATTGAATGAGTCCGTTTGTACGAAGTTATTCGAACGTAAAACATACACTTTATAAATTTTAAGCAAAGCATTACCACATAATAATAAACCTATATTTTATAGATTATATTTTGGAGATTAAGCTGACTAAGCTAAGTGTCAAGATCAAATTTAAGCATTCATTTAAAATTTCCTAAAACCTATTAAACGTCGGATTTAGAGAATATCGTTACAATCTATTTCCGTTTTTAACCGACTTTCAACAAAAAAGGAGGTTCTCAAAATTCGTCGCGTATGTTTTTGTTAACATGTCCCGATCACCATTCATAACTTAAAAAGTTATAAGACTATGAAATTTGACACAGCACGCCTTCGAGGAAACCTTTTATTATTTTCAGAAAAAATAAACTCACTAGCTTTGTAGAATAGAACAGAAAGTCCTAGAATATAGAACATGGCAATAGGGTAATTTATAGTTCATATTTTTTTCCATACACACTTACACACACATAGTATCTTCCTCGAACTAAGTTTGGTGGCAGAAAGCATAACTTATGGAGAGTACTAGACACACAGATAAGCTGAATAAAAGTATAGTAAGACTATCTAACACTGCAAAATATGTCCAATATTGAACAAAGATGATACCAGCTGCACCAGACATTGACAAACCACCACAAGTTTATTTTTTACCGAAGAAAAAGTGCATTACAATTTACGATCTAGATGTTTAGGCTAATCGGCGCATCCGGCGCATCGTATTTTTGTTCTACCGACGGAACCCGGGATCCCTTAATCCTCCGGGATCCGATGCGTCTATTTCGGGCTCCTCATAATCCCGGGATTAAGCCAGATCGCATCCACACTCACTGTCAATAGTTTTGGAAGTCCTGTGGTACTATTTGTAGTGTTTGGTAGATTCATAGAATTTTTGGTTTCTTTGGTATTCGAATGTTTGTGGTCGGACATGTGTATTGGTGGGATGGTTGGATTAAGTTACGTGGGTATCGTCACAGTCACTGATAGTTTAGTCTTATAGTCACTTTAAAATTTGATTAAGCAAGTATCTCAATATCAGTGTTTGAAATTTAGTAACGAACTGTCAGGAGATATCATTTCCATGATTGTTTTAAATGGATAAATTGTTTCTAATTTATTTTGGTGATGATGGTGAATAAGATGATATTTGTGTTGACGTAGGTATCATGCAATCTACAGAGAATCTTCTGAGTTTCTTTAAATATATTTTTTTTATTATCAAATTTCTGATCCATCCAAAGGTTGCCTGGAAGAGATCGCTATTAGTGATAAGGTCGCCCATTGTGTCATTGTATTAAATATGTATTTCCTATGTATGTTCCTATATTGTGGTGTTACAATAAATAATTTTTGTATTGTATTGAAATATAATTTTGTAATCAAAAACTCACCCGAACTCTAGCCTCAGTGAGGTTAGTCCACATGGCGATCTCTTCGCGCGTCGACATGTCCGGATAGCGGTTACGTGCGAACGTCGCTTCCAGCTCCTGCAGCTGTTGGCTGGTGAAGTGCGTCCGCTGGCGACGCTGCCGCTTGTTCTTCTTGTCTCCTTTGTCGTCGAGGGACTGGTCGTCGGGACCCACGCCCGGCGTGGTGGACTCTGTCTTTATGGTGGGCCCGTCTGTGAGCGGGCGACCTGGGGAGAAGGCTAGTTTATGTTATTTTGGTTTCTTGTACCTGTGTATTTTATATATATCAAATTTTGATTATATACACACACACAGACTCACACACACACACACACATTGTTATTAGTCATTAATTATTATATCGATTAAATCTTAAATACCATTATTGGATAATTATGTATAAAAAAAACATGGAGTGGGCGTTAATATACGCGAAACAGTTTCCGAACTAATGCGTATATTATCGTGCTATAGTTATAAGAATCCTGATGTTAATGTTTTCCAATAAAGATATTTTAAATTTAAAATTTAATTTATTTTAATTTAATTTTGTTTTTATTTTCTATAGATTTAGATCTATAGTTTTGTTTATATTTTCTATAGATTTCTTGCGAGTTTCTTGGTTTTAACTAGATAGTTAAAACCAAGATATTTTAACTATTTTTTTCAGAACTCAATTGAATGTGCAAGAACTCAATAATGTATTTAAGAGTCATCGTAAAGTACTCGTATAGTTACACAGTTACAGATGGTTTGGCCGAAACTTTATGTTTATTTATATATTTCTACTTTATCTAAAACACAGGTTGTAATTATGATTATATGAATGCTTGTTACTCTTTCAAATTAGGAACTTATAAATAAGTATATAAAAAAATATCTTCTGCATACATGTTGACAAACACTAAATTATAATATAGGTAGGTGCATTTTATAATAAGCAATAATATAATATATCAGGTATAAAATAACTTATATTTCTATCTAAACTAATATTAAAAATAATTTAAGCTGAAGAGTTTGTTTGTATGAACGCGCTAATGACAAGAACTATTGGTTCGATTATATATATTAAACATTGATAGATAGCCTATTAATCGCGGAAGGCTTTTTACCGCGGTAAAATCCAAAAACTCGGGCTACGCCGTGGTGTTTCAAGCAAGTAAATTATAATTCATATGCCTTTTTATACAATTCCACAATCAAAGATCGAACTGAACGAATCCGTTATCTGATTGAATGAAAGAAGCGTTCATTCATTCAATTCGTAAAGTTCAATCAGGGGCACGTTCGAGTGCCGGTAGCAAGCCCGTAATGCCGCGGCTTAGCGCAGGCGCGCCCAAATACTTTTACAACATTGTAAACTACACGTCACTTCGTTATTTATAGCACCTGTTAAATCTATTTTGGTTTTCTCGATAAGTATTAAGTTCAATGTTGGTAAATCGCTAAACAGGGAGTTTGATATTAAGATATAATGGGTTTCCTATGCTGAAAATTTTAGGATATAAAGTTTTGTTGTTATAGCTACATAAAAGTCATACTAGCAAATTTCAACTAGGTACTTGCTTCTTGTTATATTAAACGTGAAACATCTTATATTAGATAGGTACCTCTTGGTTGTAACCTACAAAGTAACGACTCAAATAGGTACTGCAGTAAGTCTTTTTGGAATCCAGATTTTTATTAGGTTGGCTACTTGCCTAAAATTATCTACTTGAATTCACTAGCACAGCATTTTACATGCAAGTTTGTATTTTAAGAACATGAATTACGAATAAATATGCATCTCAGTCGAATTAAATCAATAATAAAATATATCCGAACAATCCACACAACAACATCTAGCTCCCGTGATAACCTCTAAGCTTGTGTAACGGATACTAGACATCTGGTATACTTAATATAATAGATATACATATCTAGATATTTTATCATATTTACATATTAAACACCAAGACCAAGAGGAAATTGCTATAAATAAATATAGTAAAGTTTATATATTTTTTGCAAGTTTAAATATTTTCAGGGCTGGCATACCTACTTATTGGTAGGTGTTTGTTACAATTTGTAATAACCACCAGAGGCAAGGTCCTTGTTATTACAAGGTGTCGCCGATTACCGGCAAGCACAATAAAAGCTTGTTGGAATATATTCCGCATTCGGGTGTTCGCACTCACACGTAATGTGAAAACAACCGAACAACGCAAAGCTTCTAAAGCTGTACTAAGATAATAATTTTGCTAAAACGTTCCCGTTCCGACAGAGCTTTGTGAGAAAATAATCGTATATTCATGAGATTTCTGGCTAGAATTAGTATATTTGCTATTTTAGGGTTAACAGAACAAGATAACTGGAACGGGTATAAATAGGGCTGAATTTGGAAGAGAGCGATAAGTCAGTTGCAAAAAAAGGCCAATCGTTCTACAAGATGACTAATTTTTATCCTACCGCGAATTTTCATCTACACAACTGTGTGAATATATATTTTTCTATCAATATTACCTTTTACATGCTGTGAATACCTATAATTAAAAGAGCACTTGTCCAATAACAATACCTTTGTTGTTATTTATTATATTTAAGGAGATGTACTAGTATATCCTTTCCTTTTTTTTATAAAGGTATAAGTATTCATGTTATACTTAATAAACAACAGACGAAGAGCGATACATTTGATTTGAACATTTAACAGTCTGAAATTTATCCGTGATTTAAGAATGTTAGATATAATAAAAATACCAACATGATAATACATAGTAGATTATGTACGTTTATTAAAAACACGAATCCGTAGAACAATCTCATTGGTGTATAATGAACAGGGCGGGATTACCGTCTCAAAGTTCAACCGCGCTACCGCTAGTGACGATTACATTTTCAGAACTCCAGGGCTGTCCGTAATACGAAAAAAACATTATGTTCTGTAATTTAATGTTACAATTTTCCAAGATCGGGTGATATAACGCTTTTGGGCAAAAAAAAAAATCAAACACAGAAAAAGGCTCGTTCCACATTCGCAACGAAAAGCGAGCCGTATTAAACTAACCTCCGTCAATCAGAAAAAAAATAATTTTCCTTCGTAGTCGTCGTCAAGATGACATTCTAATTATAGTTTCTGTGGATTTGTTTTAACTTTTCCGGTATTTTATCTAAATAAATGTTGAAGTGATATCACAGGTTCACATATCTGTTAGTTCTGTCTGAATCTGTTACTTAATAGATAGTTCTTGTTTTTAAAGTTCCTGGAACCTTCCAATTAATAAAAACACGCTACTAAACCAAGTCAAAAAACAGCAGCTTACATCGGCAACCGATCGACAGCCCTACCTATCGATACGATATCGCTATCGCGACACGCTTTGACTCGCCGCCCCATCCATCAAGCGACTCGTCCAATCTATATCTACACCTTTAGTTGTACCGCCAGTCCACTCTAGGTAAATACTTTACATGTGTTACGATATCTATCGTGTTTCCACTTCACGACACTCGATTGATAGTGTTTCCTTTAACTTGTTATTTGATAATCCCGATTTGTGTCAAATTATAGGTAAACGGGATATGCTTATCCTTAGAAGCAGAAGTTCTAAGTTCCATATTTGTCATTAGCATGATCTGTTTGTTTTGTGCTCATATTAACTAAAGAATAATATAAATACAAGCTGCTGTATTGTGCTTTTCATAGATCATCATCATCATCACCCTATTAACGTTCCCGCTGCTGGGACACAGGGACCTCTCTCTTGGAGAGAGAGATTAGGCTTTAATTCACCACGCTGGCCAAGTGCGGGTTGGTAAATGACACATGACCTCGCCGTTAAAGCACGTGTTTAAAGCGCACATAAATTTCTCAAAAAAAAACCAGATGTGCGTGGCGGGGTTTGACGACCTTCGGAATTAAAGTCGAGTGTCCTCCCACTTAGCCAACACGGCTATGAGGTAGTCTAGTACCATTACAAAATCAGTAGATTTTTATCAACAAAATGGTTTCCGTTATCAGTAACGGATTAATTAAAATTATTCCATTTGATATAACTAATTGGACATTAATCACACCATATTCTATCATAACAACAATAGATAATATTGTTATACCCATTCATAGAAAATAGGTGTAACGTACCTGCCTAAGTACATACCAACATTATTTTATTATCTGAGAAAGATACACGTTTATATTTTTTTTAATTCCTTAGCCGATTTAAGTAAAGTACCAATTGATATTGTTCAAACTGCCAAATACTTTTCATTGTATTAAACCGTAAATAACAGATAATATCGGACTGAAGTAGCGGAAAATAACAAGGACACTATAAAAGGTTAATTCTACATAATCTACGAAATGCCCGCTGCCTCATCAATCGGTTGTAACTAGCGGAGGACAAAAATGAAAGCATCGGACCACACAAAGTGACAGTAAATCTAAAGTAAACTCCGAAAACCAGTGAAACCTACGGCAAATACCGCGCTTCGTTCTAATGCCTTCGCAAATAGCAGCTTGCCTAACTCTGATAATGAGAGTGTGCTCTCATATTTATTATACACCTTGAGAATTTTGTTTTGTTTTCCTTGTCAAGCCGGTTATATTTCTAATGATTTATTATAAAAATAATAAGATTCGTAAACTCGATTATGTTACATGTTATCGAAAAGCCCTGTATGTTTTATTAATGTAAATCATTTTGTCCTAGAAAAATCACAATACCTATTTTAGGTAAAGTATACTACAACATTACTGCTTTGATATTTTTTCCTTTTAAAATGTTTGCCTATGATATAGTAGGTAGACGTGATCATCATCACCCTATTAACGTTCCCACGGCTGGGACACAGGGACTTCTCTCTTGACGACAGAGATTAGGCCTTAATTCACCACGCTGGCCAAGTGCGGGTTGGTAAATGTCACATGTCCTTCAAACTCTATTTAAAGTTCTCAGAACATGCCGGTTTCCTCACGATGTTTGCCTCCACCGTTGAAGCACGTGTTTTAGCGCACATAAATTAAATTAGGCGTATCACGCCTAATTTGGAAATAATTTCTTATGATATTTGTTTGTGTCCGCACAAACTCAGGAAGAATGGAGACAATGATGTTGAATTTCTCAAAAAATCATACATATTAAGCTAGTAGAGCAGGCGCTATAGTAAGTTGGTTATGCAAAATATGGGGACCGGCAACCATGCTCAAATTTTTGAGCTCAGACACTAGAGAAAATTATAAACTACATAGCCTTCGCTTCCCGCCTTTTTTTCTCGAACGGATGAGGCCATTTCGATTTTGTTTTTTTTGTTTGAAAAATGGATTAGTCAAAAGTTTTCTTAGTTATGTTTCATGTAATAATTAATCTATTTGAATTAAATGAGCATTGAAATTAATTAATGTCCATGAAAAATCGTATGTGTCAAATATACCAGTGTTGGGTAACAAATGAAACGCCATAACTTATTCATTAGGATACAGCAAGTTTAAAGGGAATTGATTAAGCCATATGAAATACATAATGTCAACATTGCATTTGTTTAGTACATTTACTTGATATCTTACTTAAGGGATTGACCAACATCCAGAATCATTATCTGCAAGCTTTTCTGATTTTTAAAGAATGCACTGAAAGTGGTCCTTATATTTGGCAAACTCGACTCCAACCAGCACCTAATCTTTAGGTAACGTCGGTGTAAATGTTTTATAACAATGAGCTTTTTCTATAATAAAAATCTGGCTCCCATCGCGCAACGAACAGAAATTAACAAGATTCGAATTCCACAGCCAGTGCACATGGCATAAAATATAGTAATGTAAAAACGGATAAGTTAACATTACACGTACATTGTTTTACATTACATTCCGCTGAAAACATTTGGTAGAGCACTTAATGACATGGATTTCCATAAAGGTAATAAATGGGCTTGATTGCAGGCCCGTTATCAGTAATGTATTGATGTAATATCACCATATCGACTGATATTACTGTTACCCACTTACTTACTGCAATGTTTAACAGCAATTCGCGATATCATTTGTGTAAAATTGCGACTTGCTTCATAGAGGTTTAATTATGGTACTATGTAGATATATATTGTCAGATATTATCAGTAGCGTTATTTCAAATATTTTAGTTTTTGGAGTGATCAATGATTATCATAATTTAATTTTGTTGTAAAAGATATACATTTATGCTTTTCCTTTTAACCAGATTGAACCTCGTCAACAACGTTCACAAGAAAAAACATTTGTTTTATTGTGTTTTGAATTAAACAGATTCCCTAGTAAAACAGTTATTTTGCCCGATTAAAATTTAACTCTACATTTTAAGCCTCTTTACCAATAGATTCCAGGGGTTGGCTTAGAGCTGTCTAACACGCAAAAACAGTATTACAGAACAATCCATACTGCAGCATTTTAGTGTAAGTTCTAACTTGTGTTACCCCTAACATAATAATATAATAAGAATATTAACAATTACAGATCATTTTATTTTATTACACATGCAAAACACCGTATTTGCCGCTCAGCGGGAATCGAACCTCAATAGTAGAGCTTTGCGCTGCTAGTAAAGTTAGGCTTAGTACTCACTGTCAACTCGTTTCGGTCTGAATCACCCAAATCCAACCCTGACAGTCGTTGTAGCAAGTGGAATAAAGCTTAGCACTTACTGTCATCTGTGTGTTTCCGATCTCTTCGCGGCCTCGGCGGCGCGTATAGCGACTGCTCCACACCTGACCCGCCCGACGCGAGCGACGAGTGCCCGCTGTCTCGGAACTCGCCCGTTTCTGCCCACACTGTGGAAAACAAACCTATTTCAATTAACCTAGATCATTTTAAATTATTAAACATTATATTGAAATAGAATCATGATTATGCAACAAAATTGTTTTATAATGGTTACCAAAACAATTGGTGGTAATGAATTTTTAACAAGGTAGAGGTAAATTGGAGTTCCTATTATTTCATAGTTCTGACTCATTTATTTTAGCTTCTAGTATTTTGTTATTATTTATTTACTTTAGAACGGAATAGTTTTTTTATAACGTTATTTAGATAAAAAAAAAATCTTATTGTTTTTTCTTTCCTTTCTTTTTGATCCTTGCGTGTTTATGTGTATATTAATAATTAGTCTAAATTACTTTTTTACACATACATTTCATAACAAAATTGATTTGTGTAAAAAATAAATAAAGGTTTCTGGAAGAATCACACAGCATCCAATCATACAGCAGAACCCCAAACTAAGCAGAGCTTGTACTATGGGTGTTAGGTGATTAATATACTACAAGGATACATAATTTTTTTTTGTAAATATATTCATATTATACATAGAAAACCCCCAGACCCTAAACCAATCATTGTACATCTTACAAAATCTGGTCCTGCAGCGGGAATCGAACCCGCAACCTCCTGCGCCTCAGGCGGACTTTTGCCCACCGAGCCACAGAGGTCGTCACAATATTAATGTTATTTGGTTGAATAAAAGTTGAGTGACAGAGGAAAATGAAAGGAAAAAAACATGTTGTGCCGACCCCACGTAGTGTGGGATAATGGCAAGAGAATGATGATGAAAAGTCCATTGATAAACAATTTGGTAAAATAATTCAAACTTTAATAAAATCACTCAAAAACTTTCAACCTTACACTGAAACTTCGTTCGTTCTAAATAAATCACCGCATCTCATAAATTAAACGCTCATTAGAAAACTACAAATGGGTTCGCGACGACGACGCCGACGTAAATACGTCCCCGCGCGCTTGTTAACGAATTACTCACGCGAGACGGTGTGTCCTCACCCTTATTTATGATAGCGCAGCGTATGTCTCAACTAATAAATGCTTTATAGATATTAGAATACTCATTTGTTTAAAGATACCAACATAATGTTTTATTCTAATTGGGGGATTATTTAAATCAATTAATCAATCATCATTTATTAAAACCCAAAGAAAGTATTATATATATACGCAGTCATTAGGACTTAAACCTCCTGTGCTTGTAAGAAACTGTGTTACAGCTACAATAAATACCTTACACATATTATACACATATACCTATTATGAAAAACTAATATTTAAAAAATATAACTCGAAAATTTTATTCAAGAGAGTAATAACTCATAGGGCTACAGAAGTTTTGCAAATGAGAATATAGGCACTTGTGTCGAAGCATTGAAGCGCCGGATGTCTAGTAACAAGACTAGTGTTTGTTTACAATTGCTGGCCATCGAATCAAATTTACTGCAAAGATCGATTTCAAACAGATAGGGGCTATTATTAAAATTATTAAAATAGCACTAGTGTAAACCTTAGTAGTTATTTGTTGCTATATTAGTTGCTTATGTAAGCTTATGTGTTTTTTAAGGATAAATTACACCCTGTAAATTCAATGACAGAAATAATCGAAATGGAATATATGTAAAGGATCATCATGTAGCCATTTTATAGAGATTTGCTTTTACAAAAGCCATAGTAGAACATGGTCATTCAAACAAAATTATGAATTAAACACCCCGCCGCGTCTGTCTGTCTCTCTGTCTTTATATTCGGGATAATATTCAAAGCTAAGAAAACGGAATTTGATGCAGTCTTCAGCAATAGGTAGAGTAATTCAAGATGAAGGTGTATAATTTGTTAAGGACTTGTTCTCACTTATAGAACAAGTCAAATTACAATGATAATAATGACATTTAAGGAGTTAGAGAAAAAATCTAGCGTTTAATTCTGAAAGTTTTGTAATCCATGGCAACTGACAGTAGAAGACACATTGCAAAAC
This sequence comes from Gymnoscelis rufifasciata, assembly GCA_929108375.1. Taxonomy (NCBI): domain Eukaryota; kingdom Metazoa; phylum Arthropoda; class Insecta; order Lepidoptera; family Geometridae; genus Gymnoscelis; species Gymnoscelis rufifasciata. The sequence continues at coordinate 5,758,655 of OV815307.1, read as the reverse complement.
AACAATTACCGGGTCAGCTAGTACCATATAAATATCAATATTAAAAATGAAATAAAAGGCTTTCGCACAAAATATGAAAGGTACAGATAACGTCACAAAGCAGTTCACATACGAAAAATCAAAGCACAATAGCAAAGCGACGTCACTGCAATCAATTTCAAACAAGCTCGATATCTGTCCGAATTTCACAAAAAACCTATCACGAACGAACTAATAATTCTCTCCCGATTTATTTACGTTTCGTTTTGTTTGCATCAGACAATACGTTTTTTGTTACAAAAGAATTGTATAATAAAACAGATTTTTATTGATGTTTTTATAAAGTTGCTTCTACATTGTGACATCGCTAAGCCCATTGTTTTCAGTAAAGTCACGAACCTGCAATTGATGGCAATGTAGATAGTAATTACAAATACAAATTTTAAGCTATAATATTCTTTTAATATACACTTATTTTTAAAGTTATGTTATTAATAACAGACACATTCTGTCACTCACAAAAAGTGTCCTTAACACATAGTATCGTACATTCGCTTCTTTTCATAAAATTTTCATTGCTCTTTCAGCTAAATAGTTTAAAAAATCCGAACTTCTTAATTCGTAAAATGAATAGCTATATTTGGGAATTTATTTTTGTACAGCAACTTTATCAGTTTCTACATATCTGTAAGTTAAATTTGATTAATATCCTTCAGTTGAGCACTCAGGCAATATTTAGAGATACTTTTTACCTCAGCTAATGTATTAATTATATTCCAAGTCGCGCACTTAGTTTAGTACGAGGTGTCGAAACTAATTGGCAAAGTTCACCTGCAAAATTATAAATTAACTACTTAGAACTCGCTACTTAGAATTATAGTATGACCTTTTTTAGAAATAAATCTCTTATTTGATTTTTAATTGAAAAATTCTCAAATGCATAATGTTTTGGATGTACAAAGCCTGTAACCATGTCACGTTATCAACCGTCGGTTTTACAAACGCAACGTGCGTATACACAAATACGTATTGTTTGGTTTGATAACAGATAACAGCTTTTATTGTTTTATTGCTGGTTTTAAACTGAGTCTCTGGATGGCCTTGTCGGACAATCGGCACGAAAAGGCTTACGTATACATTATACATAGATACAAATATTACTATATATTTGTTGGCATGACGCTTTTAACTCTCTTGCGTGCAAATGAGCCTAAGTGAAGATCGATTACGAAAGCATTGTACACCAATGTAAATGAAGATTGATGGCGAAAGCCTATTAACTACCTAGAACATAAAATATTAAACTATTCACACAAGATTTAGACACTCTGGTCCCATTAAAGTTAGAAGATGAGGCTGTTTACTTGGGATTTCAAAATAGAAGATTTAAACAAAAGGTTTTTTTGCCAAATAGTGTTCAATTTCAATATCTGTTACGTGTAAGGTTGATTCAATTTAATGCCAGGTTCTTTAGAATACCAGTTACATTAACTAATATGTATTTCATTTATATAAAAGTAGAGAGAATAGACACTGGAAATAACCATGACTACGCTAGTAACTCTGTAAATGTTAATATCCATAGGTATTTTCAGAGTATATCATACAGCTTTAGCGCATTCTGTGTTATACATAAAAAACTGTTTAGGTTAGGCTACATATTAAAACACAAACAAAAACTTGACCATTTTTGTCGACACAGCTGAAGGCCTAATTTCGAAAGATGTATTGTTTCGAATAAAAATAATTACTTTTAAATAAATACTAAGTACAACTATTTTGTCAAGTCACCTAGAGTTTTCAGCTACGAATGACAAATGGATGATAAGGCCATCGCATGCAAACTATTCACTTGTGTACGTGACTGTACCAAACCTAGTTATTTTGCCTTCATCATTAACATCATAATTTTTATGGCGCCATGAACTTAGTACTATTTACCATTTTATTGATCAAATAATAATGAAAATTCAGCAAATGATTGAAATTGGCCTTGAACTAAATTTTAGGCGACCTCATGATTCTAAACTAATATTTTTGAAAATGTATCATACATATTTCAATTTTATAGTTTATGATTGACATACTTTCATTTTACCATAAACTCATCTAATGTAGAATGAAGGTGCGGTATGTGAAATATGTATGAATACGTGAAATGTTGTGTTGTGACGTCATTACGCACGACTTGTTTGGCTGTTTCTGTATGCATTTCGTCTCAAGTCCATAATCTCTTAAAAAGTAAACATTACGCATTTTCACTACATGTATTCTGATCTACAAACCGGTCTTACTAATATAATCAAGATACAATATATTTTAGTATCTACACACAAATGATGCACACTTTATAAATCGGAAAGTGAATAAGTGTTTGTCCGTCTTTCAAGACAAAACGGTGGAACCGATTAGCCTGAAATTTAGTATGAGGATGGGTTATATACATTGGATTAGGACATAGGCTACTAAAGGGATTTTAAGGGAAAATATGACGTTCCAAGTGAAAATTCATTATAATGTGGTTAACATGACTGCTATTAGTCTTAGTAAAGTTTTAATGCAGACATATTGAAGACGTTTATTTTGACACGACTTCGCACACTATACACATTTTATTATAAACCCTATCACTAGAAGCTGCCACACCGTAAATTTTTTGTTCCCATTTGAGCATCAATCAATATTTTTACTTGGTATACATTTGATCCTTTATGCATATGAAAAAAAATAGGCGCTCAAACGGGAATACTTCACAATAAACCATCCTCCTAAATCACTCATCTATTGCTGCTGCATTAAAATCCGTATTGTCATTATGCAGTTTAAAAAATCTGAGTAAAATTGCTTATACTTTGCATTGGTACCTATATATATATAATATATATAAGTCGGCTAGTTGAGTGACTTCGTTTTAAAAGAACATACGCGTCGAATTCAGAACGTTGAAATTCGGTTAAACATCCTTTTTGTTTATCATTTTTGTACCCAAAATTACCGTTTCTGGTCAAATATTACGGTCCAAAGGTTTATGTTTAGGGAGTAGCATTTTCTCTCGCTATTCAAAAGTGCCTAAGAAATATCAACTCAATAGGTGGCATCCCGTTACCTGATAGCATGGTACTTAGACATGTTAAGCTGGTCCACTATCAGACCACCGTGCGCCGAGACTGGTTAATAACATAATCCTGATAACAGTTAGGAAGTTACGAGTGCCTGTTTCCGGTACACCTACGTTGATTAATGTAATTAATTTGGTGGAATTTGTTGAGTCATCATCATCATTTCAGACGCAGACACACAGCTGGATAAAGACCATGATTTTTAGAGGATACAGGCGACTGGGCCTATACATAACTAGGTCCGCGGTCCCAGTTACTCTAAATCAGCGACTAAATAACTACCTTATTCTTACTTACTTTACTATGTATGAAACATAGGAGAAAACGGGCACTAGACTTCAATTTATGCCAGTAGGTCACTCTTAAGGGCTTGCTTTTCTGTGGTTGTTCTTAAAAGAACTATGGATACCTAAGTATAATGTAATACGTATATCATACATAACCTAGTAGTACCTACCTACTAAAGTTTATATTATACGAGGTTCTAGAAAAGTCTTCTGTTTAGTCCGTAAAAATACTGAACACGTATTAATTTCTACCAATTTATTAAGGAAGAGAGAAGATTATATTTCCGGAACGTGGGCTTGTTTGTGTCTGCGAAATTTAGTACAAATCTTACGAAAGCGTTACGTCTCGCAAAACTTAAATGCACTGCAAAGTCTTAATTGAACAAAGAAAATATACGAGTACAATTTTTTTAAATAATCTAAATAACGGACTCATTATTTTTTTAGTCTTCTACCCTTTTGTTAAATAGCAAACGACTTAGACTATTATAATTATGGGGACAAAAAAATATCAGTGTATTTATTTTTATAAATTCATGTCTGCACTTGTAGCAGGCTAACAATAAGGAAATTCAACGCTTGATTAGATTGCCACAAACAGATAATCATTAATAACTCACCGAATCGCTACCGAACACACCTATCTATAGCACTACAATATCTACAGCCAATCGCATCGCTATTCATAAATTATCGCTCAAATTAATGGCGTGTAAGTTATAAATGGCCGCCGGATTAGGCCCCATCCATTTTATTCCTATTTTACCTACCATAAAGAACCTTCATTGAAAACGTACACAAATTCATGGGAGCATCCACTAATTTTCCCGCGAACCCATCCTTTTCGCACGTGCACAGGAGAAGTATAGCTGTCCCGCTTTCACGACCCTTTCCTACAACGATTCATCATCGTTTCGCGGTTTACTGATTTTCCATTCAACTCGAGGATTGGCCGCTCTCCGAGCTTCGGCTGGAGCAATTATGTGCAATTTATATTCCGAGGTGAAAACTCGAGGCAGCTTCTTTATGTGATTGTACTGACTACGGCCAGTCCTAAAAGAAAAGGACATGACATTCGGAGTCCCTTCGACCCCAATTAGTATTCCAAATAGCCGGCGACATATCTTACACGTAATAAAGCTGCATAAAGTGTACAGAGTGGACCGCTCCGGAGGCACGAACGTCGCATAACTTTCAAGCGGCTGATTCGTTTACTCCTAACTTCAATCTTAAAATAACAGGGGCAAGTGCTAAAGTTGTCTGCAAGCATCCGGAGACTTGGCCCCAGACGCCGTTTTTACTTCACCCAAGCAATAACGCGTCTTACGGCACTCGGGAGTGGGTTCAATTCGAAATGATGAAGTCTCCGGCGGCGTCGAGTGTAGGACTTTGAGGCTTATGGTAATTGTAATAAAGCGGAGTGCAGCAGTTATGGGACGTGAGAGGTTCTAGACCAAATCCCGAGTAAGCTGTAACTTCCTTTTGGATTTTCGGAAGCCATTTATCAGTCTGATGTGGGCGTCTGGAAATTTTTCATGTTTCGTTATTGTAGAGACATGACACGTACGCGCAGAGCATCCCTCTTTTGTTTATGACCACGTGTCGGTTCCCTTCAAGGTCAGGCGACTATCACTCTTCAGGACTTTTCAGGTCATGGCAGCAACGTTCCGTATTCAAATAGAAGCAGAGATATCTACCACACTGCAATTACATTTAAAATGTCTACGACTACAATTTGTCTAATAACTCCTCGCAAATTATGAGAACTATAAAAGAAAATGTATTCATTAAATCATCTGTTACGATTATGTGGTTAATTTGTAGTGAATGTATGAATTAGTGTTTAGTGGAGACGCGATAGTGCTTCCCCAGGCGGTTGTAACGGGCGACATAAATCAAGCAACCCTTCCGTACAGAATTACCGACCACCTGAGACTTGTAAAAATGCTCTACAAATTAGAGTTGTGGCTAGCCAAAACTGAGGGGGAACGCTGCATTTAATTTCGCTTCAGAAAAATGTACAAACTTGATCCCTGTTTCATCCGTTTTGCAAAGATTCGAGAGTATTTTCTGGCTCTACCGACGCAGTTTTTGCTTGGAAACAGCTGTTTATTTTTCCACAAGACAGTGTATATGACATTAGAATGGCAACAACACAACCCTAAGCCGCAATGTTTGTATCATACCGCAATATTAGGCCCAAGGAGTCAGGGGTCGCGAAATTGGCACCAAAATCACTATCTGGTCGAGGGTGAAGTATTCAGAAGGCAATCACAGGTCCCATATGGGCACAAATTACTTTTCCTGCCCGATTCAACCGATGACAATGCGAATGGGGTGTTGTGATTCGTTTTACAGTAAGTCCGTGATAGGGTTAAAAGATGTTTAACAGATGATACAAATCTGCGGAATCATTGATGTGGTCCTGAACTGATTTTAGATTACATTTTCTAATCTTTATTTGTTTGTTCCGTATTTCCATATTTATTACTCATTCCTTTAAAGTGCAACATTGTGCTTGAGAGATACAATAAATTTCGGTCTGTGTTTTAATTGCTTTTGATTTTGTTGTATATTAATAACATTAACTGGAGTCATTCGGGTGATTTTTGTGGCCCAAAAATCTCCTTTAATTAATTACTTATAAAAATATCTAATATTGTGGACGATTTACATCATTTTAGTAGAATATTTCTAAAGCCAACAAAAATAATATAGAGCTAATAAAAATGAGTCATGGTTATACATGAAAGGAGCGATTGTCCTGGCATATGTCGGGCCTTGCGAACTGGGATTAGGGCCAGCAAGCGATGCCATTCCGGACGTTTTCAATTTGCATAAATATTAGTTGAGCTATAATACCATAAATATATTAGTGCGGTGATACACATTTTATGGTGATTAGGAAATTATAGGGGGACCCACCCCGATTTATGTTTACATTAAGATAAATGTTATTAGATTTTGAAAATAGTAAGATTACGAAAGTCCCCATCTTTTGCGCGGTAAATCTGCCAATACAATGGCACCTTTGAGGGCATATTTGAGGAATAATGTGAAGTCATAATATTATAATTATGAGGCAGGGCTTGGGACGTGTCTCATAAAGCGGCGTCATCCGCCATTGTTAGAAGTTCGTGTCATATATCACGTGATGTGTCAACGTATTTTACACAAATGCCTCATCAGTTTGGACATTAAATTCAAACAGGGGCGTATATTACAGCCCTACTGCGCTTACCTTCCACTCCGATTGTTTCGAGCTTCAAATATATATGATACAAACTCGCGGTAGAAGTTGCTGCGATACATTAGCAGTAGTTAGCTTGTGAAAACTACATGTATAAAATATTTTCCTTTTATATATAACTATTATACTATTTCTGTCATAATCATAATGATGTCAGAAGACAAAATTGTCTTAAAATTAATCTTATAACCTGAAACGATGCAATTTTGTATAATAATACTTATTAAAAAAATTATAAAATAAATAATAAAACTGTACTGATGTTAACTGTAAAGATATTACCGTCTGTTAATCACCAATATGAAACAACATTGGGCGCAACTGGTCCCATATTTCTTACATCGCTTCTTTCTAAAGATAGTAGCAAAAGTATTATTGTATTTTTTGTTATTTTAACCGCCCCGTGTACGATAAATTATCATTGCAATGCATTATTTTGTGTACTTTGTGACCAATATTACTGTAGGGCGTCATTGTTGTGTTTACAAATGGTCTGTTGTGAAGTCAACTGGCCCATCATAGACCATTATGTCACTATTTGTTCTAGATCCTTTGTGCGAGGGTAGAGTCAGACAACAATTTGTCATAAAATAAAAAGATTTATTGCCAAAGTATTCGATGTGCAATGCGCTACTCTTTTAACGGTCTCCCTTTTATAGCCTCGAATAAAATGAGAATAAACGTAAAATAATATTAAACAAAAAGATGAGGGTATTATTTTAGATATGTTTTACCAGTGTTGTAAACCCGTGAATTTACGGGGACATTACGTTTGATATGTAATAAAATGATAAAATGTATATCAGGACTGACTTTCACAGTTCGTGATGTAAATTACTGTTTGCAAACAAATCGTAGCCGTAAATTTTTGCGGGTGGTGTAAAGGGTCTGACTGACCATAATGATGGCCTGATGGGTCTGTATGACAGATGGGTGTCGAAGCGAAAGGGTTGCCGGGTCCATCTGTCAGACACTATCAATCATTGGCACGGTAAATATTGTTCACTATTGACTTGTTGATATATCAGGAAGATTCCTGCTGGGCTATGTCGTTAACTAGCATTTAGAGAACGGGGAAATAGTAAACGTATTTGTCAATTTAATAGATTATATTTGATTGAGTTTGATCGCAGAAAGCAATATTTCATTCGGTACGACGTTCATTTGTTAAGGACGAGTATGACATTTAATCGTATGATTGTTTTGATACTTTATTGAATTAAATGGCCTGAAGAGTTACTTAGTTCAGTTCAGTTTCTTGTAATTGAACTTTGCGGTTGGAGCGACAATTTGCCAGTGTCGAGTTAAATAATAAAATTATAAAGTGAAAAAGATATTATTCAGTTGAACGCCGTTTTGACAAGTCTGTGAAATTCCTTACTATTAAGACCTAAACAAAATAACTGACAATAACGAAACATAAAATTATATAACGGACCCAGAGTTCTCAAAAGCGGTAAAAAAACATTTCAATGTCAACATATCAAATTCATAACCTCGCATAGCGCGGGGCGTGACTGCGTTTTCTGCGCAACAGATGTCGCTACGCATCCGACCTCCAAAAAACGTCAAGAAGGCGGGGCACCAATAAATCTAGTCAAAATATGCTCGACACAAACACTTCCCATAGTTCGCCCTATTAGAATAACAGAACAAATCGGTTTAATTTGTTAACAGGCGTTCAGAATGGGTGTCACATGTTAAGGAAGGTAGAAGAATTTATTTAGTTTCGACATCGCTAATTGTCTATGTGATGTTTAATAGCTCGCGCACATGTTAATGGTTGAGGAAGAAATTGAGGAATTTGGGGGTAAGACGAGAGCTCTCAGTTTAATATGATGTATTAAGCTGAATCGTTTAGTTTTAAAATTTTCTACTAATCCTACTTAAATTATATACGTGAAAGTTTTTGAGGATGTAAGTGTGGGTGTTTCTTGCTCTTTCACGCAAAAGTAATTTTAATTTTGATTAAACTTCACAATAATAATATAGCTTACATATCAGAATAGCACATAGGCTGCTCTTTCCCGCGGTAAAAAACCACAGTTCGCGGGAAAATCAATGATTGCGAGCAAAGCACGATTGAAAGTTGACACGGACATACCTAACTGTTTTCCCAGTATAGGACGAAAACTAAGTTTAAATCTATCTTTTAAAAAACCTATTATATCGCGGGCAAAGCCGCCAGCTTGTTCTGAAAATAGGTTTAAATAAGCTTTTTTTTTCATAAAAACTTCTAAAATTTAACTTACAAGGAGCCAAGTACATACATGTTTTACCTCTGGTTCATTTATAATTCCTCTAGGCGTTAGTAGGTAAGTGGCAATCTTAACTTATAAACAATACAACAAGTATTGGATAAATATATGTAGTTTTATATAAGGTATGTGACACCCAAGTGTAGGTATGTACGAGGATGTTATCAGTTTTTCTATAAATTATTTTATATTTTGTGAGTTGTATTATATTTGTTTCAATGTACGTACTTTATTTACATAAGTAATCGTAAAGGTAAATTGTTATCCTATACCGTAAACAATCAACAGGATATTTTAATTAGGATTTTTATTAGACCCTACAAACATTATGATATTTAGGTTTTATAACATTTTGCAAAGAATTAACTATTAAATATTACTGATTCCTCCTGTCTTTTAAATCAAAATGAATACGGTAAAAAATTCGCAAGGCAAAAAATACCGCTCTGGACATAAAAGCAGACTCCCCATGGTATCATCGAAAAAAAAGTGATTCGACACCTCTAGGGACAGACACCGTCAGACAGTGTGGCACCAGGTTTTTATATTAGTTTTTATGTTAATAAATCACAGATCGTTTGTCGAGTCGCCGAGACGTAAAAGTTTATGTCAGCCGCGAAGTTCAAACGTATGGACATATTTTTTGCTGACTAATTGGAATGTTCGACTATAATCCCCAGAAAAACGTTTACAGATGATTTAAATATTATCAGCCTACGGGAATTCCATCCTTAAAAGCCCATTTTTGAATTTACAGTTTTGGTCTATCTGATTTTATACTCATAGGTACGGTAGCTAATTAGGTGTCGACGGAACCCCACTGGTGGGGCGGCCTTGGTGGGCTTGGTGGGCCTTGGAGTAATTCCATTTGACAAACAGCCGATACCTAGGTATTTAAGTTTGACCGTAACTCATAACCTCATTTGTGTAAAATGTTACCTAGTTTTGAGTTGAGGAATGAAGCAAAGTCGTATCGCTATTAAAAAAAACTATTTGTACCTAATTTAAATAAGTCATCTCAATTTTGATGCAACGCCTGTATAGCTTAATTTTTTTTTTCAATTATCAAGTACCTAAATATTTTTTATTAATAAGAGTTTTAACAGTTTTAAATACGAGTTTACAGTTCCCTCCCACTAGCTAACACATGCTAACATGCTAACTATCGCAGGAAGCTCCTAGATAAAAATTCTTAATCCGAAACGTTTAAGCGACAAGTTAAACAAAACGCACTCCGGTCAACTGGGCCCATTCGGATACAGATATGTAATCTAGACGGGACAAATATTTGTATGGCCTGGCCTGAGACTTTTGCTAACACCACAGATAAAAAAAAAGTTGGAGAGTTTTATGTTTGAACGGCAAAGTCGGTGAGAAAATCACTAAATGAATAACTCCTTCTAAAAATAAATTTACATTCAAAAGTCGTTCTTTTATTAAAAGTAAATAATATGTATTTTGATGAAGTTTTTCTACGCGAACGAGGTACGTTTGTGTGATTTTATTTATATTAATTTTATTTAAGATAGGTACTTAAGAATATTATTTTAAACAACAGACTTTTTTTCAAGTATATTATATAACTAGCGGTCCGCCCCGGCGTCACACGGGGTAAAATTATCCCGGAAATTGAATCGAATTTTTATAAGATTAATGTTTAAAATGAAAAAAGTTGTTGTAGTGACATAACTACAAATTGTAGTTGGACATATGCTACCGCATATGCGGAGTTTTTTGTAAACATTATGATGTTCTTCAATATTGTTGTACATTATTTTGTTCTATCGCTAATAGTTTCGGCAGCGCATTCGACGAAAGACATTTTAAGACTCATTTTTCTACACCTTCGGTTACATTGTTCAAATTTTACCAAGGATCCCTAATTTTTTTCAAAATGACATGTAGCCAATGTCAAATTGGAAGAATGTAGCATTCTATTGGTGAAAGAATTTTTTTTAATCGGCCCAGTACTTTTTGAGCCTGTTCATTACAAACATACAAACATAGGTACAAATCTTTATAATATTAATAAGTGTAGATATATCGGAAGGAAAGTAATTTCCAAACATACATCTTTACGCTCTGTATTCTGTATAACCATCCAATCCACCCAGACCAGCAGAAAAAATATTTTTCAATCCGTTTAATCCATATGAAAATGAGATCCTATATTAAAAAGTAATAAAAACTAAGCCCTACATAATTAAATCTCCATATTTTTTCGAAAAAAAATGAGATTACCCACGAAAGGTGAGAATTGCGACGACAAAGGCTTAGTATAAGACTTTGCGGAATCTGATCAATTTAAAATTAAAGCCACGAAACGTGTTTTTTATAAAAATGTCGGATATAGGGGCAATCTTCAATGGATAAGCTCCTAGCACACGCAGGTGTCATAGGATTTCCTTCAATATTGCCTCATGAACATAAAGAAATGAAGTTATTTTCTTTTTTTATCTGACTGCAAAAATTCCAAATTAGAACAGAAATCTTAAGTTATTTAACTGATAACTTCAGAATTTTGTTCTAGTTTGGAATTTCAGATGATAGATATAATAAAAATAGTGCATACAACTTTATTTGAGGATGATTTCTATGTATTTATTTCTCATTGAAAAATAATCGATTATTAATTTGCGAATCAAAATGTTCAAATAACATGTACTTAGATTTTATTATTTCGAAAAAACACAAACATTTCTATGTTAGAGGAAGATTTGAAATCAAAAATATCCTTACTAATAATATTATAAAAGCGAAATATTGTGAGGATGTATGTATGTATGTGAGTGTGTTAATTGTTCTTTTAAATACATTTTTAAACTTTACTGTATGTATATATCAGTGTAACATATAGGCAATTTTTTACCACGATACAATACCACATTTCGCGCAGAATTATATTATTCTGAGCGAAGCCCGAATTGAATTGGTTTTGACATAGCACTTGTCCCAGTTAAGGACATAAGCTACTTAAGAAAGGGTGAAACTTCACCATTATAAAGCTGACATAATCATCAAAATAACACATTGGCCACTTTGCCGATAAAAAATACCATTTTTCAGGCAAAGCCCGATATGTTTAAAAATTTTTATAGACATATTTTTTTACCACGGGAAAATCGCCGATGGCGGAAGATAGTCAAAAATATATATCATCAACTATTTTTCAAAAAGCACAATACGACAGCTATCCCTTAATGAAGTTAGCACAATGGCTTTAATAAATAAAATGCACATTTTAATCCCCCATTTAAATTCAATGGCGAGCAAGTGCAGGCCTAATCATCGCAATATAATGCTCCACCGAACAGGAGGGTGTTTTTTAGCGAGAAAAAGAGATGGCTTTATGTAAATTCTCGTTGTGCGAAAGGGAGGAGTGATCGATTCATCCGAATTGACTTTAAATGATTGCCTCTGTTGCCCTTTTTTGTGTGTGATGGTGATGGATTACAAATCGTTGCGTTTACGCCATAGATGTGCTAAAAATTGTATTTTTTCGCTTGTCATTTTTATTTTGTTAAAAGTTTCCGTAAATCATCCGTTCATACAAACTATACAATTAGATGGAGAGCTTTAAATTCTTAATTGCGAAAAATGAAGTATTTAAATTGTGGTACTATTTTATGATATTAACGAATGAATGTAAAATGAAATCGACATTTCCATAATTGCTTTATTTGAAACCGAAATTTCCATAATATAGCGGCAGAAAATAAGATTATAGATGTAGAGTAACATTATACATCTAATATATTGAATAGAGCAACATCCTGAGCATACTACGTCCCAAAGGGCATGACTAATTGCATAACTAAACATCCAGGGGTGAAACCCAACACTGATGTGTTTGTAAAAACTATCCGATTAGCCTTGCTTCTACAAGTGATGCATTGTTTGCATTGAATCATCCAATCTAGTCGAGTGCAGGTGGATTACTCACTTAATTGGATATTCTTTATTTAAAATTTGTTTTTTATTTAGGTTATAAACTTTTTTGGACTTTGAATAATGATTTTATTGTTTAAAATATCTTTGGAGTTGGTTCGTTAGTCCAAAGTTAAAATTATTTGCTAGTTTATTTAAACATAACATAAAACCTTCTTGGACTTTGAATAATGAATTATTTGTTTAGAAACCCTTGGAGTTTCATTACAAGTTTAAAATTAGAAAGTCATAGATTCTAAATGGTGGCATGTTAATCCATATGAAAATTACTGTCGTAACGCCCAATATTTTTAAACGTAAATGGTCAGGTATTTTTAGAATTATCGTATGACGAAATAAGTTAGCTTTTCTAGACGCTTGCGTTTGTTTCGTAATATTGTAAATTAACTTTATTTTTATTTTTACTGTAGAATAAGAATAAATGGCCGTTCCTTCCTACCATTTATTGTTTTATAGGTATTTAGAATTGCAATTACTTCCAATAAATGTAAAATATGACAACTCTCAAGGAGCATTAACCTGATTGATATATTCATTTAATTGTTACAAGCTTACGTTGAATAAATCATACCTAGTTATAAAATTTGTATTTAATACTTATAGTAGAGCCTAAATAATAAAGAATGCTCAATTATCATACACAAGTTTTTTTTAAATTTTAGATATTCTAATTATGAAGGTAGCCATTAATTACCGACCTATCTTAGTCATAATTAAACGTTTGTACCAACCTGAATTAAGATTTCATGCGATGTTCCGACAAAATATCAAAATTACATGGTAAAAATATCCAATAAAAATACAAAAGCGTCGCACGTGCTAAAAATTCGACAGCATTCGATGATGTTGTCAGCGTAATCGGGCGCACCGTGACGGTGTGGGCTTCATACAAAATTAGGGATTATTCATACACACAGACGAATCATCAGTTACTACAGAACGCAGATGATACTGTAGTTACTATGGACTGTTTGCGGGACTAACTTGCTTCTTATGTCGTTTGAATACTTGTAAGTATCGAATTGTAAAGATTAGTTGATAAGTATTTAGACACGAGTGCAATGCTGCAACAAAAAACATACGCGAAGAATGGAGCACCTCCTTTTCTCGTTGAAAGTCGGTTAAAAAAGCAACCTTTGATGATCACAGCTTTTTTATATTTAGACAGTACAAACATGTAAGTATGAGCGGATACAATGTCAATGGCGGATACCCTGACAGGTACCGACGCAACGGCCCAATCAGTAATATTTTATTGATTTATTTGTTTATTAGGTTATATGTTGTTTTTATCTCGCCACGCTTAGCAGGCGTTTTGGCCAGTGCAGTTGGCAGTATTTGATGCTCTATACTTCTCATGCATCTATACGTACATATATCTACTTACATTTGAGCTTCTCGAGCGGAAGGTGGTGAAGGGGCAGCGCGTGATGCAGTGGGGCGTGCTGTAGTTCGTGATGCAGCGGCGCCATGAGGTTGGATATCGCCGAGCCCTCAGACGCTGTCAACTCATGCATCTAAATATCTACTTACATTAGAGCTTCTCGAGCGGTTGGTGGTGCAGGGGCAGCGCGTGATGCAGTGGGGCGTGCTGTAGTTCGTGATGCAGCGGCGCCATGAGGCTGGATATCGCCGAGCCCTCAGACGCTGTCAACTCATGCATCTAAATATCTACTTACATTTGAGCTTCTCGAGTGGTTCGTGATGCAGCGGCGCCATGAGGTTGGATATCGCCGAGCCCTCAGACGCTGTCAACTCATGCATCTAAATATCTACTTACATTTGAGCTTCTCGAGCGGTTCGTGGTGCAGGGGCGGCGCGTGGTGTAGCGGCGCGTGCTGTGGTTCGTGGTGCAGCGGCGCCATAAGGCTGGATATCGCCGAGCCCACGGACGCCGCCACGGACTCGTGCAGATGCGCGCCGCCGTGCAGGTCCAGCTCGGATAAGCACAGGCCGTTTTCGCTGAGCGGCTCCATGCCGGCCGCCAGGGCCTCTTTGTACACGCGGAGGTGAATGATGAGGCCTTCGGGTACGAAGCGAGTAGCCGCGGGATTAGGCGACCATCGCCTGCTGGAAACAAAATGTAGTTTAGAGTAGTAAAAAATGTGATATAACTGAGCAGAGATTTTCAGGGGATGTGGGTCATTGGTCTTGGGGGGTGGGTGTAGGAGGCTCAGGTTTAATAGTTTATATTTAACGACTAAAGTGAATGTGTGTATCAACTGTATAGTTATCAACTAATAATTGTTTTGCTTTTTTTATTCCCCTTATATAACTTAGTAAAAATTGGTTCATCCCGAGGAATAATTTTATTTGGTATTATAGTTCCTTTTAATCGTCAGTTATATCACTTACAAAATTGTTTTATTTGTTATACCGCCCTGCGGTGCTATAACAACGTAAAAAAAAAGATTTTCTTAAATACAATGTTTTTAATAGTTCATCTGTTATTCAAGACCGACACAAATCGATAGATATCACTCCAGCCATTCTCGAGTTATAAGTGTACGAACGAACAAACGCGGCTTTATATACAAAGGTTTGACTATCGTTTAGAAAAAAATATCACGTATCAATAAGTAATGAAGGCAATGGCAATTATTGTGCACATTGTAGAGCAGTCATAAAATCACACAAAAGTTAACACCGATTCACCGTAGCGTAACGTACCTACATCACAAAATATCTAACATTAAGCAACTAAGCACGAGCAAAGTCTAAGAAAGTTTTAAGTACAAACATATTCTACACACAAAGTTCCTAAACAGCTAATAAATCAATCCAACCAGATTTAAGGCGAGCATACACTGAGCAGTAAAAATAAGCGCCATAAAAACTGTGTGATGAAGATATACAGCTTTACAACTTTCATAACTCAAATAGCCAGGGCTGGTATCCATGAAAATCAGGAGCTAATAGGAGTTTTCCTATCTAGTGAATTCAGAAGGAAAAGTTCAAATCATGTAATAAGAAATGCATACCTAAGTATTAAGTTTAATCAAAAATTTACGAGTGTATAAAATACAATTGCAGTGTCTATTTGAATATAAAATAACCACCTCCTACAACAATATTAAAATGAGAGATGTTAACGTGGTAATACAAGATGGATTTTTGTGAAGAAACAAATCCTTCACAAAAATCCATCTCCACATTAATCGTTATTGTTACAAGGAAACGGTCTTGGGTATTGACTATCCATATTTTTAAGGATATTAATTCTTAACTGCATTCACAGATTTTGGTACGTTACAGTTAGATAGAAAATGCTAAAGTTGCAAAAATATTTAACTTTCCCAATACATTATATTTCACGTAAGGAACAAAAGACAGGGACATCAAAGGTACCTACTAAAAATTACAAAAAACGTCAAAAACATAAATTTTGTACGCAAAATCTATGGATGTTTTACTCATTAGGATAAATAAAATTACGATAAATATTAATTTAAACACAAATTATAATTAACTCAAAATGTCCGCCGACTCAATCCGATGTGTAAAATTTTACCTCTTCTAACAGGACTTTTAAATATTTAAATAAATATTCATTCACTATATGCAGAATTTTCTAAACCGTGTCAGGAAGATAATTGATTTATAACTAAAAAACGACAACTGCCTGTTTAACGAGCAATCTGTGTGAGTGTGTTAAAATAATAAACATTATGATATCTAAGACAGTGATGTAAATCGTACAATAATGTCTCTTTGTCTACTCCATTGTGCATATAAAGCAAGGGTATGAGAGAAAAGGTGATTAAGTGATTTATAGTCATAATTGCATACGGAGTTGTGAGTTTCCACAGAGTAATACGCCAAGGGTCTACTCGCAATTCAGGTTATAGACCTAATTTGTGTATTTATTTTTCTAAAGTTAATTTCAGATTGTCCATAGACATACTCAACATTATCAAAAAAAGACAGATCAAAATTCTTTAATACACACAACAATAAACATTAATAAAAAAATAGTGCATAGTACCATTTAAACATAGCACATCTTAATAACCACCCGTGTTATAGTGGATTTTTCCGCGGAATGATATTTTCCCGCAGTAAATAGTACTGGATGTCCTTGCTCAGGCTCTAGAAAATCTGTGTACCAAATTTCATTTAAATCGGTTCAGTAGTTATGCGTGAAAAAGGAACAGACAGAGTTACATTCGCATTTATAATATTAGTATGGATTTGATGAGAACAGCATGCAATAACTGGAAGATAGAGGAGATCCAGGAATAGATTTTCTTTAAGGAAAATAAATTATAGTATTATTGGATGAGGGGATATCTAGAAGAAGGTCACCATATAAAGTGGCAATGGGCAGGCCATGTATTACGTAGCGTTGAGAGAGGTCTATGTCCAGCAGTGGAGGTCTTACGCCTGAACCTTTGTTTTTACAAAGTGATGAAACCCACATTTGATTTTTTAAAATGTTGATGATGATGATTATCAGATGTTATTAGTCAATCGGTGACAAGAAACCACACGAACGTTTGACAAAAAATATCTATGTTCATACTCTACACTATAGCCTCTACCTCGCCCCGCAGCGATGAACTCTACCGATTCAATATTCAGCAAAAAAGCGAAAAGGTGTCGAAGAGCTATCAGCAGTTATAGCCCGTCCTTGCTTTTATCGACATTGCTTTTTTTATTTTTTGCTGTCACCATATACTATAAAAGTTAGATTTTTTAGTGGCCAGTTTGATGTCGGATTTACTTTTAGGTTTAGTAGTGTGGAAATGGCTTTCATTTTAAGAAGTTTTTGGTCAATATATTATTTTATTTTAAACGACATTTTAAACTAAGGTATTTGACAAAGATATTTAACAATATATTTCATAATATAAGTTTATGCATTCCTTGAACAAAAAATACTTAAATGTTTCGATTGGCCATAATTATCTTATATATTAATATAAAAGTCCACGGTATTTTCATAAAATGCTTACAAATCGCAGCACCGCACGCTCCGCAGCGAAACGCCAACTAAAACCACCTACTAAAAACCTTTTATAGTGTAAAAATGTAAATGGCTTATCCTCAAACTTCATACATAACCAAATAAACACAAACTATCAAAAGCCACACAAAAGCTCCAAAACCAAAGGTCGACAACACAAATCCGAGAGCTCCACCATCTCGTCACAGCCACAAATTGTTCTAATACAAAGAGATACTAATCTTCGCCCGAAGAGTAATTGGGCAAGCCGAAGGCACCAATCGCAAGCTCTGTTATCCCTTTAAACCAACGCAAAGCCTTTTTTAAGCCAAAAGCTTTAAGTTGGCGAAAGTGCTTCGCTCTATTAAAACACCATCTTGCTGGAATTTCACTTCGCTAGTCGATTTTAGAAACTAGAGCGCTTTTCGCTTGCATTGATAATTTGCGTTGAATAGACTAATTTTGTACTATAGCTTGGTGGCATTTACAGTTTTTAAACAGTTCACAGAGATGTTGTTGACGACCATCTTGAATGTTGTTACAAGTGATACTATCATGATTCCAAAACGTTTACCTTCACATATCACCTTGGGAGTTTGCTCGGGGTTTCAAAACAGCATCGAATCATGTGCTAAGTAGGTAAGGAGATACGTACAAGACGAATTGATATAAGTTGCATTTCATGACTTTTTCTGGCGGTGTGCCAATGAAAAATATATCATATCTTAAGGCCTCGATTTAAGTTAGGTTTATTGGGGATTCCAAGGTATGATGTTTTAATAATGATATTTTATAATTTATAGAAAAGGTAATAAAATCTGAGAATCAGAAAGAAAGAAAGAAGAAAAAAGAAAAATATTTATTTGTGTATAAAACAGAGAACATTATTTAATTTGACTGCCTCAGTGGCGCGGTGAGCGAGAGTCCGCGAGTGGCGCAAGAGGTAGCGGGTTCGATTCCCGCCGAGGGGTCAAGTGTTTGTATGTTCTGCAAGCAGTTTCTCCTTGGTCTGGGTGTTTAATATTTATAATAAAAAATATCTATGTACGTATTTATATTATATTAAGTATATCAGACGTCTAGTACCCGTAACACAAGCTAAGAGCTTACCACGGGGCTAGATGTTGTTGTGTGGATTGTCAGGAAATATTTATTATTTATTTTTATTTATATTAAACTTAGATTATAGTACACAAATGGGCCGACACTCAGCATGTGCTGTGTTTGCACGAATGTAGACACACAATCAGTTGTGCCTTATGATTTAAATAAAACCGAACGGTTTAAATATAGTTTTAGGTGAAAAACAATCTAAGCTGCCGTACTTATATAATACCTTACCTAGGTATTTTTAAGTACAGCAACTGGCGGAGTTGCCGAACCTTCATGGATATCGTACGATAGCATTGAGGAAACTATGGAAGTATCTAATTGCATTTCATAATATCGTAGCTACTCGTAATAACACTCTCAACAAAACTATCCACAACATTGTACGACGACTCTTTGCACTATCAGCAAGGAATACAAAATATCTAACAACCCACTTTCAACGCTTTGAACGGACCGACATATCAATTTCACTGTATCATATCTGAACATCGGTAACTGCATGTAAAACATGTGTTAGTGCACGTAAGTAAATATTTAGTTATAGTTGTACCTTTATCTAGGAGATAAGAGCGCTGAATGATCTAACATTATTGACTTTTATGAGGAAATGTGACAGAATTAATGTTACTTTTAAAACTGGTATTCTCATCAATACTTTTCTGATATTGCTGTAAATTTTTCATGTTCTTATTTTTCTGTAAACTCTGTACAGATGAACGAACGAACAGATGAACGGTTGCAGAAGTCCTACAACGTGGTAGGTAACTTTACGTATAATTAAAATCACTGGTAAGGTGATCCGAAGAAAGGCTTGCATTTTTTTATTCTATTATTTTATTATTAGTATATATGTATTCTTAAAAAAATCCAAATATCGGATCTTTGGTCGGTGTTTGACATTTCATTTATAATGGTGTGTTTAATGTACCTACCAAAATTCAGCTATATACGAATTATTCCTACGTTGTATAATAGATTTATTAGCTTATTTTGACTGGGTTTACTATGGAAGAGTTCTACAATGACCTAGCAATAGAAACACAAACCTACATTTCCTAACCTCAAAGTCGTAGAGCTAACCTCATAATTTCAATTTATCTACACCTAGGCGCTTATCAAGTCGGCACGATAAAATTATCATTCAGAGATAACGCGCCATACAAACACAAGACCAACATTTTTGTATTTTTAGGTTTCCTTCGCTCGATTCAGTCTGTACAATTTCTTTGGAATAATGTTTGTGGAAGGACAATTGATGTTTTACAAATTTTACATGTGTCAGGTAAACCAACATTGCTTAATTGTTAGCTTAGACACATACTGATGAAATTTAATGATTTTATTATTACTCTGATTATGAAAGATAAGCCTTCGTTTGAACGGAATCTCACCAGATGTTTAAGTGTAGTTCGGTATCTATTTATTCTTTTCATAGTTAATTGAATAATTTCATCTCATAGTTTTAATAATAAGATAGTGTTTATCATATATTATTAATTTGAACAGGCTTTTAAATGACCTTGCATTATAAAATATTTTGTACACTTAATTTTTTTTATTTAAATAGTGTGAATTTTTTCACCTGTCAGTCTTAGAGTTAAATAAATGTTTTAACTTAATTCACCTTACTAGGTAAGTATGTAGCTTTATTGAGAATAAAACAACAAACAAAGAAAACTTTTGTTCTTTTTTACCGTACTCGGGTAAATCCGTAAAATCCGTATATCTTTGAATGATGAATAAATGATGAATGATGATTTGATTTAATTTATAAAATCTGGTTTGACAATATAGTCAATTAAATTAAATATAGTCAGAATAAGCCGCAGGAGACTTTATTGAAACTTACTTCAGAACTTCGTCACACTATAACGGACAAATGTAAGAAACAAGTATGTTTATGGTATGCTGGATAAAATAAAACGAGATAAGACATCCAACCCACACTTGGCCAGCGTGGTGAATTAAGGCCTAGTGTCTGTCGCCAAGGGAGAAGTCCCTGTGTCCCAGCAGTGAGAACGATAAAGTGTGTTGATGATAAAGACAATGGAATGTTATTTAAAGTCATACTGTTTTCGATTTTATAGAAAAAAACGCCAAGCGTGCCCACCTAATAAAGAAAATTAAACTTCACAGTAGTGCAGTTTACTTTTGGAGTTTTAAAATCCTTTCAGAGCGCGCCAACTCTTTTACAATAATTATAAATTTATAAAATGAAATATGGCCTATTTTATTGTACATCAATTATTAAAATGTTACTAATAAATATCCTCGTTAAGATTTTAAATTAGTTATTCAGTTTAGGCCAATGTATATTTATAATGGAATATGTACGACCACATTATACAACAGCACAAAAATGTTAACGAATAAACTGCACATAATTACGTATAATAATAATGTTTTACATATTATCATTAAAGTTTGACAACCTGGTTTAACCAAAGGAACCTATGTTATGGCAGGCCTGGCGCACTCCGCGCTAAAGCGTCAAAACATACCTACGACGCGCTGCGGACAGTTGGCAGATAGCCGTTAGGGAGTCACGCGCGCCTTTCGCAAGCTTTTTTTAGTTTTTATTAAAAAGGAATTAAAAAATATAATTAACTTAGCAATTTATAATTTTCTTATTGATTATTATGTATATGTCATTATTACTTTGTATGCAGGTCAGTCAAACAAAACATAATCAATATGAACTATGTAATTTTATTTATTCGGATTAGTAAATCTGGGCACATATTACATTACTGTGTCTGTTTAAATTAATACTAATCAGCTGGTCAGCTCCTATACTGTACCTATACCATAATCTGAATTAAAATAATATAAACCTAGTTTGCTTTACCTACTGAAAATAAAAGAGAATAAACTTTATGATTTTAAGGTGCTGGCTCCTGGGCTATCTTGTTCGCGTCGTATGTCATTCCAATTTTATTCGCGTATAATACTTATTTATACATATACCTACACATACACACCAAAACAAAATAATTACTTCATAAACAAGGTACCACTAACGAATCTATGCCTATGCAGATATTTAAAAAAGTTAAATATTTCTCTAATCTACCACTTTCTACTAAGACCTAGCCTAGGTTTATTTGGCACGTCATTTATTTACATAAATAGAGTTAAACACACCTAGCTGGTAATACAATAGTCAGATAAAAATATTCTTGTAATGACAACCCTGATGTCGTCAGAAAAGGTAAGGGTTACACGATAGAAAGAGAGGCAACTTCTAGGTGAATATAACTGTAGGTAACTAGCGCTGTGCGATTTGAATTGAACTTAAATATGTTGTAGAAAGGGTCGCTCTTCCTTTAATTGATTTTTCGGAGTGTGTCTTCTGTACTTGTACTATTATGTATTCTGTGGTTATGGTCACCCCATGATCCAAAAAGGTATATTATCTGTCATAACCAAAACTATTAACCTCTTAACGGTCTAGTGGTTTTAAGATAGGTATTCTTAATGCGGAAAATGTGTAGGAAATGAAAACAATGAGCCAACCACAAAAAGCAGTAACATTAAATTAATTAATTTTACTAATTAATAAGCAGTAAAATTTCCGTTGCTCATTTGTGAAGACATTTTGGAGTGTGTACCTATGTTTAACTATAAAATTAAAGAATGATATAATATATTAATTACAAATATTAATAATTATATAAAAAATAACGTTAATTGAGTTACAGGTTAATGGCTTAAGGTTATCTTATGGCTTAGTGTTTAAAATATAGAACAATCTAGGTCAGTCACTAACTAGTCAGTCACACAATTAATTAAGCTTACACGGTGATTGTCAAACAGCCCTTAACATCATAAAAAAAAATCTAATTTCGATGGATATCGATTACAGGTTTTTTTGTATAGCATTTTTTTCACATTTAAACTAAATATTTCATGCGCCATGATCACGGTTGGCCGTTTTTACACAGTTTTAATATAAAACTGTAATTAACAGTTTTATATTAAAACTTAAACCCCAAAATAAATCCGCGATAAGTTTTAAGAATTCAGATATCTAATATGTAAATTATTCAAATTCCTCAATTTTTTGTTTTCACTTCTAGCAGAATTTCCATATTAAGACTTATTTATGATCTGCATTTAGATCTTAAATTTATTTAGGTTATTCCAAAATCATCAAAACATTCTTAAATTTATTTTAAGTTGTTCACAAGCTACATTACATGCTTAAGTTTATTTTGACTTATCCCAATCTACTTTAATTAGCAAGATTTCAATGTTTTTCATACAATTTTTCAATTATTTATATAAAGTCATTTTTATTTATGTATTATCGGTTGCAGTCAACCTTATATAGTGATATTTTTAAAATATTTTTATTTTATTTGTAAAATTAGTTTATTTAGAACCCGTAACACAAGCTAAGATCTTACCTCAGGGCTAGATGTTGTTGTGTGGATTATCCGGAAATATTTATTTATTTATTCTTGTTTACAATCGATAAATAATAAATGTACACGTTTTCTTGGATAATGAACACTGCAACCGATACTCGAAACTGTATTACATATCTAATATTTTTAATAACTACATATAATATAAATACATAGGTAAGTATATTAGTTATACACAGTTATAATTCTATAAAAAAGATAGAAATCATCCAATCTTAATTTCCGTTATGCTAACAGTATTTTATAACACATTAAATCTACCCAATTAAATAAAACTCTGAATGCAATGTTTCTTAAAAAAATATGTGTCCATTAAATAGCTTAATCTAACAGTGCCCTTTGTTCAAATTAGTCAATATATCCAATGTATAACCCATCACCATACCAAAAAGGCTAATCAGTTTAGCAGTTTTTCCGTGAAAGACGGACAAACAAACAGATATTCACAAACACAATTTTAATCTTTATTGGTATGGATAATGTAAGTCAGACTACATTTATGATTTAGAAATATTAGCAAGCTATATATTTTTTAATAATTTTTATTACCTGAGTATTCATATTTGATATGAATTAAGCGAGTCAGGTATTTTTATCATGTGTTTAAATTAAATTGGCTCATTATTTATTTATTTTGGAAATATTTTGCATTATTATATAGAGTAAGACTTAAGAATAAAAAACGAAATTATGGTAGATTTTGTAAAACATGCTGATTTAGAAATATTAGTATAAAATAATCTTGTGTTAAATTTTTACCTAAATCATTAATAAATAACTATTATTATTTTAGCCGGTAGCTATTATTATTAATTCACTTTTATTCAAATAGTTAGTGTTTTGTGAAAATAGCCGGTACCCAAGAATGGATGAGCTGTTTAATTACATGTCATATTGTTCTGGTTCTTTGAAATTAAAATCGGTTTTAAATAAAATGTATCTCTATTTTTGCTATTGGATGTAGACGAAACCGTAGCTTTAGTAATCAGAAATTATAGTCATTGTTATCACAGATTCTCATTTTAAAGATCGGAAGTTCTTTTTAGTTTCAGGGGCCCCACTCTTTCATGAAAATATGTGCATCAAGGCACTTGCGCAACATCAAATCAAAATACTCACTGTTGACAACAGATTAAAGATGATTCCTGGTATTAAGAGCAGCAGACTCCGCGTATTCACAGTGAGCGTGCACGAAATCCCGCGGTATCCGTCATAATCTGCCCCAAGCCGGGGATTACGCGCGTCCACCGGCGGTCACCACTAACGTAAACACCAGAAAACAAACCGAAACGTATCCGATACCGATAAATCAAAGCGCACGACGACGACGTCGCTTATCCGCTAAATCCTGTCGGGATCGCGTAAAAAATACTAGTATTAAAAACAGTCTTAAGGGCTTACGTACGCGGCGCGGTGCGGCCCGCGCTGACTCTAATCTCGGCCACTTCCCGGAGCAATTTGAACCTAACTCCACCACTCTATACATCATCCGGCGCCCGCCCATCGCGCCGGCCCCTGCGCCTTCCCGCTCGCGCGCGCGCCTCTCCACTACACCCGTCTCGCTCGCGCCTGAAATCTCGCCACACTGAAAATTGCCTGCGTGCCGGCGTGCGGGGCGCGGGGCGCAGTCAGCTGGCCGAACTTGTGCGAATAAAATCGACTTTTTATCGGCTCGATGACGCTCCGTGACGTCACTGTTTGCTTCTGCCCGCGATTGTCCACACTGGCTCTTGACGGACTCTGCTGACTAGTGACGTAACCCGGTTACCGTTTACATTGTGGCATTATTTTCCGGTGAAACCATGCGCGTTTTAGTCACTCTGTAACTATGTAGATAGCGGTAAGTATATTTATATTGTGTCAAGAAAAGCTTTATAAGTGTAAGTACGTTAAGACCCTCATAATAAAACATCGGAGCGGATCATCCATCTCCATTTACCAAATTATCCTGGAAAAAACTCATTTAAATGGTTGCAATACGTTTTCCTTATAGCGTAAAATAATTGCAGTTTAAATTGTGCCGTGCAGCGAGTCGCCCGCAATAAATAAGCTCTCGCAACGTAAACAGATCGGGCGCATTAACCGCGCGTCGGCGTACATAAAGAGAACGGTATAAATATAAAGTTCCCACTCGCCGCGGCGCAAACTTAGCTAAACAACGCCATAATTGCCTTCATTACTTAAATTACTGAAATTATTTATTCAAAAAGCTGGCAACATTGAGGAGAAGTTGGCTCCGCCCCGTTGGTTGTGCGCGTCCAATGAGGGTGGACAGCGGTGCGGGGGGCGGGGCGTGGGCAATATGGCGGCGCGGGTCGCGGAGCGTCGGTTCGCGCGCGGAGCCGGCTTGCTGTTTCAGTCTGATTCTCACGCGTCTACTTTCACGTGTTTTCAAGTGGTAATTAGTTTAGGCATTGTTGATGAGTGAGGTATGTGAGGTGCTACGGCCTACGTGCTACGAGGCCTACGAGCCGCTACGGAGCTACGGGGCTACCCCGCGCCCGTGACGCACTATCGCCCGACCGACGCGCGGTCTTCAGCTCCGACGGTACAGTTTACCGACGGTACTATTGAATGACAACAATATTTCAAAATTCAATATTAATAAAATGTGCTCGTTATCGTTATCGTTGTCAAAATGTATAGGATCAAAATATTGTATTATGGTATCAAATAAGTCATTTATAAATTGTATCCAACATAAATTTTATGGTACATTTAGGTTTTTTTTAAAGTGATAAACCCCACTTTTGGTTGAAACTAATATTTATCAATTTTATGGCGTAAGGACCCCGTATATAACGAACTGATTTATTCAAAATTAATTTGTCTTCTCTAAAGTTTTGTAGATCAATAAAAATAATTTAAATTCGCAAATTTATTTACTTTCCCCAAAAGATATTTCTATAATCCACTCTTACTGCTTGTTGCTACTATCGATATTAAGGTAATAAAATATAATCAGTATCCAACAAAATTATATGATAATTTATTGATGTTATTATCAAATCATTAACTGATAACGGATTGTAAAATTAAATAAGTAGCTTTCAAAGGGAATGCCGTCAGATATAACCGGTATTTTTAAATAATTTACTGACTTTTGTTCTGATTATGCATTATAAATTACAGCCCAATGAAATTGCTTTAAATTTAAGTAATTAAAAATATTATAGGTTACTGTATAAATGGCACCTTAACTTTAAAATTATTGAACCAAAAGTTTAATTAGTTATATGAAAAGTTCACTTTTGTTGGTTTAAGACCTAACAATCAATCAGAGTTTTATTAAAATAAGACACAAGTTTTTCTTCGTGCAATAGGTTATAAGTTTCTTGTGTAAAGAATCTAGGACATTTTACTTTATATTGATTGGGTTATATGTAATTTTTCACGAGATATGGAAATATGAAATATTTTTTTTAAATTACGAAATGTTTTATAGCCTGCCATATATATCCTTACCTTAGGTACCTTTATTGAACGTAAATATTATGATCAATACGCTACAAACCGTCCGACGGAGTATCACTGAGGGCTTGTTTAACCATCTCCAAGTAAAATAATCAATGGTTAAAATATAGAGCTATCAAGTTAACTGTCAGTGACTAGCTGACAGAGATTGCTACATATTTTAACCATTGATTATTTTACTCGGAGATGGTGAAACAAGCCCTCAGTGATACTCGGTCGGTCGCTATGTAGCGTATTGATCATAATATTAAGGGTATCATGTTAGCAATGGCCCATAAATTAAAGTATAAGTTAAATACTCTCTTACCTTTCAGATTCAATGACCTTTATTAGGGTTGGCTACAGACCTACCGGTCTGGTCTGGTCCGGCAAGAACGCCCGTACAGCAAGTAATATGCCAATTTTACTCGTAATCGGCTTCGAAATAGCAACAGCCGGTGTGTGACTATAGACCAGGTTTCCATTCTATTCTAGATCTATTTAGAATAGAATAGAGTCCAACAAGACCGGACCTGTAAGTATGAGTCTTAGAGCTTCTTTCACAATTTCCGAGTAAACAAAGCAATGGTTAGTTGGTTGGTAGCAAAGATGGTGCAGTAGGCTCTTAGAGAGAGAGACCTCAAATTAGAATATCAGAAACATCTAACATTCAGTATAAAATCCGTTCCCAAGTACTTTCTGTTCTTTCTGATAACAAGCTTGTTTGTAAGTAGGAACTTAAAAATTGTACCTTAGTATATTTTACTAAACATTAACTGTTATACTAAAGACATTTAATGCCTTTCATAGAATCTCATATTTATACTAACTCTTCAGTAGATAGAGCTTTATCAAGCAGAGATCATAACCCCATTATTCTACTAATTAAGTGAATTTATTAGTTTGATATACCTAATCTATCATAATTTTACATTTTAATTGAAAATATTTTGATTTGTAAACTGATCTGTTGTGTGTATATGTTATTCGAATGTACTATCATCTACACTATAATATGAATATACATACTATAATAAAAATATCTATGTATGTATGTCTATTATATTAAGTATATAAGATGTCTAAGTATCCGTAACACAAGCTTAGAGCTAACCACGGGGCTAGATGTTGTTGTGTGGATTGTCCGGAAATATTTATTTTATTTATACATATAAATCTAATGTTTAACGTCCGTAATTGATACTTTAAAACACTTCAATAATGGTTCTGAACATCGATGCTGCCTGATATATTAGACAAAATTGTGTAGAAATGTATTAACCATTACCGAATCCAATTGTTTTACTTATGCGAATTGTAATATTAATTTATCAGACACAATACGATTTTAATTCTACAAGAATGTGTAAAAATGTATAAAACGTAATGTGTAATAAGTATATCTTCAAATATTAATAAACAGAACTAAAACATTGTGTATTTTCTTTAACACCTTTAAACTTTTCCATAAAAAGATATACTAGGTAAGAGTTAGATATTTTACTCTTACCTAGCTCTTTTTTATATTAATTCAGTTACTAACTGAGGCGGAAAACGTTATATAGAGAATACAGATACAGAGAGAAAAACTGGGTCAACGCAGAAGGGAGAAAATGAATGCTTAATCTGCAAGTCTCACTCCAGTTTTACAGTCTGCTGAAATTTCGCACCTGAGAACTATTATGATGACAGATGCTGAATATTGAAAATAGTTTTGAATAGTTTATTTGGTAGGTATTTATTTATTTTCCTTGTTATATCTTCATTACGCTACGCCACTGTCTATGTCGTTCTATTTCTTTCCTGTAGTAGCATTTTGACATGGAAATTTTATATATTAGATAATATATTATATTATACAAACCTTGTCGTAATCATTGAATTTGGTGCAGTAGATCGGAAGTTTGCGCCTACATACTTAATACATTACTGAGAGAAGAAGATATTTTTTTATCCCAGCTACGTAGTCTTTGTCTTCAGATTTCTTTTGGCGCTAACGAGGACAGCCGGTATATCGAACAGGCTCGCTGAAATGGGAATTGTTTGTCTCCCTCTCCCGCGCCTAACCAAATCAAAGTCTCACCTTCCAGTTTTAGTTAGCTGAAATTTCGCACCTGAGCAATTTTTTAACGACGGATGCTGATCTGACGAGAAGCTGAATAATGGCCATCCGTTGCAAAATTAACCCTATCGAGTTTGGGCTTATTATGATTCGATGATTCTCAATGAGTAATTAAGTGTGCTATCACAATCGCAGACATTAAGGAAGCTATTTCGAACACCATTTGCGGTTTTAATTGTTTGTTGATAACTTTCAAGAAATAATATAGTTGTTTTAAAAATTTGGACTCGTTTTTTTTTTATCTGTAAATAAATATATACATATTTGAAAATCATAGTCCTTTTAACTTATTTCATTAGTCCTATAAAGTATATTTTAATAGAGCAACTGAAAGTTTCCCACGTAAAGCGCTTGCGTTGTTAACAAACAACATTAAACCCAAAATAGGAAAACTTAATCCGTGTTATTTTAAAATTCGTTGTTATGAATAAAGACACAGATGTTTCTAAAAATAATGCCGTATTAAAGGGCGATGAGGAGCTATGATCGAGGTTGGATTGAGGGGTAAGGGTAGGTTGGGGTTGCAGAGGGTAGCATGGGGTAGCGTAATCCGCCTAGTAATGGATAGTGTTTAATGCTCTTTTTACTGGTACTATTAACATATTTTTTTAATTAATGAATTCAGTAAGTATAGATTATTATAACGGAAGAAAATTTACTAATATATTAGTAAACTGGATTATTAATCAGATTTTTCGTACCCGAAAATAAAATAGTGCTATATATCCTGGTTTATCCTCAATAAAAAGTAGAAAAAAAAACAAAATGAAGTCCTTTGCAGCGCTACTAGTGTTAAGAATCGGAACTAAAACTATCGAAGAGGCGGCTAATGTCTCGCTGCAGATTGCAGTATTAATCGTATGACATTATGACCATATAACAGTGTTGTATAACATATGGTGCCGGAAGGTGAAGGAAGAAGAGACAGTAGAACACACGTTGCTACACTGCCACAGAAGAGGCGAGAAAAGAGACGGGGTTGAAGCGTATAATGGACGCAGACGCCTCATTCTCTCCATCAGATATATGCTGGCACGACTCTGAAAATCACCAAAAGTCATATACCGGTACATCAAGAAGTAGGGCTAGTTAGCTAGGCATGGGGTAATGCACAATATACTCCAAAGCGAGACGTCAGTGCATTCCGTAGTCCCCCCAAGAATTAGAATTAGAACGTATGGTGCCTAATACTTTCCGAGGGTTTTTTATTCAGCGGCTGAACGTTGAACCACTTCTTTACAAAACCGCCCTGTTTTAAAAAATAGCAGTCCGTAATGTAAAACGGTGGATTACACGATCCGACTGCGACATACATACATATAGACACTAGGAATCGAACCCAGTAACCCTTATGCCCCTAGCGGACCTTTGCCAGTCATAATAATGTTCGAATCGAAGAGACATGATGCATACAATGAAAATAAAAAATCGTTGAACATTTCGAGTAGGTTTGTATTTCATAAAAAAGTATGTAAGTCGTGAATACCATGATTCTATTCATTTAATAATATATCATGGTATAATTCAATTTAATTTTGAATTATTAATCGTTGGTCAAGCGCGCATCCACACTATTTGCATTGTAGTCTTAATTATAAAAGTAACTAGATAGCAAGTAACTGGAAGGCTTCATGGCAGGCTTATGTCCAGCACTTGACTTCCTACAGCTGAAGGGATGATGATGAACCAGCAAGCCGTATATTACACTGATTCCTTCATTTTAGACCAAATAATAACACAGGTTCATGACAATTTAATTTTAAAATGCCTAGCTAATCAATACGACTTAATCACATCTAAAATTGTTGTGTTTTTTCCTAACAACCAAAGCCAAAAAGAGAAAAGTAATTTACTAAATTTTGCAGTCACAATCTTTGCACTTACCTATTAAATTGATAAACCGAAAAATAGGTGTTAAGCATTTGGGAAGAGCTAACGGACGAAGTAAACAAAACCATTTTTTTATGTAGTCATCATGCCTATACGAAAAATCAGTATAATAGATCCACAAATCACATCACAAACATTACCTCTATAATTTTAGTATCAGGTTAACTCATGCGAGTACCTCTACCTGTTAAGCCAGCAGTTCCACGGTGACGTAAATAGCGAGGACGCGCTGAAGATTAGCCAGATTAGCAGTAAGAAGATAATCCCGTCACTGTGAACTTGACCGTTGAAGCTCTGGGTACCTATGATAATTCTATCGAAACATTAGGGCTGGGACAAACTAGCGTTTAGTTTTGCCCCGTTAGTAAACCGGGCGCTTTCTTTAAATTATAAAATTGCGTATGTTTTTGAAAAGTGACAAATAGTGTTGTACTACAACAATATTGGTAGTCGGTATAACTAGTATTTCTAATATGTGACTAAAAGATCTAAGTAATTATGGATTTGTTCATGACATTTTCAGAATGCTTGTTTCGTCAAAATGATAAATTATAGGTAGGTTTTAGCTGATAAATGTTAGCATAAAGATTTTTAATAAGATCTGATAAGACTACTTGATGACAATACGCATGAATTGTGATATAATTATAAAATACGTTATAATTGAAAAATAATTCCTTTTCATAAACTTTATCGGTGTGTTTACCAATTACCTAATGATGCCTCATCATTACTTTTTAATTATGACGTCTCTTGACACAAAGTACTACTTCCCGTGCGCGGACATATTTTCATTGAGTAGTTTGTAAGAGTTAAAGTATTTAATATTTATTTTGTTAACGATTAAACGTATATTTGGGTTTTTTGTCGAAGTTTAAATTGTAATGAACCGGAGGGCATTTTTCAGTTGTCAGACAGCCTGTATGTGTAAATTTGTTGATGGATACCAAAGAGATAATAAATTACTTAATTTTTTCAGGATATCTCGTTGAACGCAATTTTTTTTTTATTTTTACAGGGGGTTATTATAAGCTTACGTTCGAAGAGTTTCGACCTCAAAAACTTGAACTTAAGCTTATTCTAACCCCCACACGTCAAAAAAAGAAAATTTCGTCCTCTGAGAAATCTAAAATTGTAGGCAGCAAACTGAAAATATGTTGTAACCTGTCCTCCATCTTTGTTTCACACAAGAGCAGGATCTCTCTAACAGACAAAAAGTAGTAACAAATACATGATATACTATAAAGTATATACTTAATCTTATGTAATTTCTCAGAATAATTATAAATAGCTACTAAACACCGGTAAACAAAGGCCTAATTTCTCTGCAATTTGTTTCGGAGCTTTTGTTTGGCGTCGCTTAACTTAATTTATTCCCTTTGAATATTCAAACCCTTAGCCCTTCGATACCTACGCGCCCTCGGGAGAACCTGTGAGATAATATTTCTCTGAAATCACAACCATTGTCTTATTAATAGGGTGACCATAAAATTATTATCTATAGCGAAGTGCAACACATAATGTACCTAATGTAATAAAAAATAGCTTTAGCTATCTGTTAGCTTAATTATTTAATCGGATGTAAAAGTCGTTTTATTATATACTTGTAGTGCCTTACGGTGTTACCTGCGTTATAGTGGTATTCCTACAAAGTATTTTTCCCCGCGATATAAACTCAAATAAACGTCGTAAAAAAAGCAACCGTCAACATATTCATCATCATCACCCTATTAACGTTCCCACTGCTGGGACACAGGGACTTCTCTCTTGACGAGAGAGATTAGGCCTTAATTCACCACGCTGGCCAAGTGCGGGTTGGTGAATGTGTCAACATATTGTAAAACTCAAAAACCATTAAATCTTGGTAATGTTACTCGCTTAAATTTTAATATTGTTTACAACCATGATCATTAATAAAGTTATAATATTAGTATGAAAGTACAAAAGTTGCCGTATAAAGTCGGGCGGGTCGCTTGTTTAGTATAAAAATATTTAATATGTTCACAAGCCAAATGCCATCAATATTAGTCATCATCAAATATGTATTTATGCAACACCTATTTCAATAACAATAATATCGAAATTACATAAACTTATGTTTCGAACACGAAAATACATCGGAGCTTTCTATCTCTACTGCTGTGCGCAGAGCCGCGTTGGCTAAGTGGGAACGCAATCGCCTTTCATTCTAAATGCCGTGGGTCAAACCCTCTGAATTTATTTAATAAAAACACGTGCTTTGACGGTAAATGCAAATCGTCGTGAGGATACCGGCATGTTCTGAGAACTTTGAAGAGTTTGAAGGACATTAGACATCACCCACACTAGGCCAGCAGCGTGGTAAATTGGGTCGCAATCTCTCTCGCCAAAAGAGTACTTGTGACCCAGCGGTGGGAACGTAAATAGAGCTAATGTAATGTTTCTACTGCTCTACATAATGTACACAACATGTATATCTTGATATAATGAACTTGAGTACCTAGTTGTTAGTCTAGGAATAATTTATTTATTACCTAAGCTGCATTTTAATAGTTTCTGTTTCATAATGTTTGTGAATAATCTATCATTATTACAGTAGATATTAGAGATACATTTAAATCTTGGTCACACGAATTCGTCGTAACTCAGAAATCTCCATTATTAATCATTTCATTGCTTAATTAATGGAAATTATGCAGATTCCAAATCGACGGCACAATGGAACGATCTTTACTTCTGAGATGAAAGGTTTAACCTAATTCAAGAATTGCTACTGCAATATTATGTCTTAAGACATACCATAATTTGACGGGTTACGATAACCAAAAAACTAATAACCGTCAAATAGGTTAAATAGGTTATATTGCTACTGAAACGTCATCATTTCGTAAAATTTACTTTTACAAATGTTCAGTTTTGAATTACAAAAGAAGAAAGAGGTTGCGGGTTCGATTCCCAGATTCGGGGACCAGATTTTATACAATCTACATTTTCTAGTTTCGGCGGTCTGGGTGTTTTCTATGTATCATTCTATTACATAAAAAAAAAATATCTATGTAGCGTTTCAGTCACCTTACACCCATAGTACAAGCACTGCTTAGTTTGGGGTTAGGTGATGCTGCACGACTAGTCCGGAAATATATAATATAATTTTAGCTTTCTGTATACGTTAAAAGATATTTAATTTTAAACTTAGCGCGCCCGATGCGCTTGACAACATATTTAAATAACTTATTTTCACGCGGTAACATAGCCTATAGCCGTCCTCAATAAATATTCTATCTGATACTGATAGATATTTTAATCAGTATATCCTGAGATATTGAAAAAAAATATTTGAGAATTAAAGAATAACTAATGTTACATTAATTGGCTTTTCTATTTAGTGTCATTAAACATGGTGACATCGTGCGTGTTAACGAACGACGGATTAACGAAGGCTGGGCAAAAACCTATCTATTTAATGCCATTTATGTATGTTCCCCGATTTTATATGGTTTTGAAGGTATTCAACTATTTAAGTTTTTTTTTTTATCACCGACTTGGTCGTCAATAACTGATTATTTGAAAATAAGGTTCCTACTAGAGTCATGACTTTTGGCACAGCATAGCTGAGTAGTCGCCGGTACTTACAATAAAATCAATTTATAACTTTGGGCTTTTATAAAAAACTTTTAAAAGTTGTTTTTTAAGAATTTTGTACAAACTTTGAGCCGAGATTACAAAAAAAACACGAGTTAGTTATTCACTTACCTATTTGATAAACTGTATTAGTAATCATGCAAATCACCCACAAAATTTTGTTTAATTAGAATATGGCGTTCGCATTTAAATAACCTTAAATTAAAGAACCACATTAAACCCTTAACCTTCTAAGGAAGGCCTGTGTACATACCAAAACCTCGCTTTAAATTGACCGAATGATATTTAGTTCTGGTGGATCCTAGATTCCTATAAATAAATTAAATGAAAAGTAGATTTTATCCCCATTGCCCTTTGCTCATTTCCTTTTGAACAAGTATTGTGCACACCCAGTGCGCCTACCCTCTGTTCTTGCAGAAGTCGGTTAAAAATATATAAACCTAAAAGAGTAAGAGGTTTGAGCCCTCGTGTCTAAATACAAGTATTATACTTAGTTAGAACGAGGTTTCACTATTTCTGCCCTGAAAGGTTTATCTCAAGTAGGTATTCAGTATGCAGTGAACTACAAACTACTTTAATCAGATCATTTAGATTATAAGTACCTACTTTGTAAACCTCTTTTGTGAACAAAATTTTTGAATTTGTATTTGTAAAAAACGACGAACACGACAAAACTTAGCCTCCACAGGGTTGTGTGCAGGTCAACAGAAACAAGCTAGAAGCACAAACCACAAGGTCTCTATACAGCCTTCAATATTCTTAGTAATTCCGATAGTCTTAATGAATTAACTCCCCGCCCGCGGCAGTCGCCAACTTCGCAAATTGCGATCTCTATCTCTTATCTCAATCTCTTAGGATTGTTAATTGGAACAGTAAACAAATTGACATGACACTGTGAATTAATTGTTGGAACATTCCAGGATCGTGCGAGAAACAACATTATGATGTTTGATGACATAGAGCTGATTTGATGAAGGTATCAATAAGAATTCAGTTATGAACGGTCATAATGTTGTCTCACTCATTTTATTTTTAATCCATTGATAAGTATGTTACTCAAAATAACTTATTGGCAATAAATACCCAATAAAAGCTTATTTTTTATATTATTTAGACTAAATTACGAAGCACATCCCTACCCGAAACCAGAATACAACGTATAATGGGGTATTACCGTCAGTCATTAGGATCATAAAAAATAAAAACCAATTTTTTATAAAAAACGATTCGAGACCATATAGTACATTGTAGTTTCGCGTGACGTGTCGTCGATTTGAACTAAATTTATACATCAAAAGCACTTAGTGGGCAAACTTCCATTTCCCCTCTCTGAATCTGGTGGTGCTAAGAACAGTATCTGGTGGTAGGCTTCGGCCGCAGCTTGTCACCACCCTCCGGGCTGGGCCAGTGCGTGAAACGTTTAATATGGGAGAAGCCATCCTTCGTCCATTAGGTCTTCATGCCCCATCTTAGACCACATCATCACTTTACATTAGGTGAGATTGTGATCAAATTAAAACTAATCAATCATAAAAAAAAATATTGTAAGTTTGTGTTTTGTTTTGAGTGTGTTGTGTTTTTGTAACATTATTGCATCATTCAATATGTAATAATTTTATATTCAAATTCAAATTCCTTTATTTGCACGAACATAAGTAAAAAAAGTAAGGTCTTAAAATAGTTATAGATGCATTATGTTCTACCACATTCATTTGGCATGCAAAATCTTAACAATAATTTTCAATTTTAAAATGGATAAATTAGAAATGTAATTTGGTTATAAGATATACAAAACATGTCAATTAAAATTTTAGTGAATTAATTAATAATGTCATTTTATTCTTAATCTATCCTTAAACATTATGTTTCTTACAATGGTCAAAGTATTCATTCATTGTGTAAAAACAGCAGTCAAGTAACCAATGATGCAACTTTGATTTGAGCTTACTCAATGGTAGTTCTTTAAATGTTTTGGGTAGAGCGTTAAAAAATTTAATGCACATGCAAAAGGCATTCTTTCGACTTATCGACAAGTTGAATCCAGGATAATAAAGCTCGTTACAGATTTTATTTCTTTATTCTCTTTCGCGGCCTTCTTTGCTTCTTTGTATTATTTTAACCTCTTGGTTTGTTTTAAAGAACTCAGGTTGAGACTTAACAAAGAGTATTGATTGCATAATGTACAAGCAAGTCAGGGGCAAAATTCGCAACTTTTGAAAGATCGGTCTACAAGGGTCCAGCCTATAGGCCCTATATTGACTGCATCTAATCTGTTGATTAAAACAGCAATTACAAACTGAAATCAATTAAACTGAAGTCGTAAAATGCATCAATAAAGTTGAAACCGCGTTAAACTGGAGTTAGTTAATGGAATAGTAAACTCAGTTAAGTGAATAGTTATAGTCAATCACACGGTTCGTAAAGCGATCACAGTCATACTAACTTTGACCTGCGGTTCTCAAGTTATGGGGTGCATTTGAAAAATGCGAAGTGACATATTATGTTATAATAAAACCTACAATTTTCCAATAAGCGCGTTATTTTCATTGTATTGTTTTAAAGAAAAAATACAAGTGTATACATAAATTTAGAGGTAAAATGGGCCTTAAAAACCTAATATTTTTGTTATTTTTCTTACGTTCTTTCTACGTTTTTTATTAAAAAGCCCAAAATTGTCGACATTACAATCAATAAGTATGTAAATATATTTTAATATGTATAGATATCTAGTTGATATTTGTAATGAGTCTTCAATGGGGCTTAACATTGTTTCATGGCTCGTCCAGTATTATTATTAAATTAGTAATTTTCAAAAAGAAGATTTTTCATGATTAAAACCTCATTCGAATAGGTACCCAGACTTTATAAAAGTTTGAGCGCCCCTGTCGCATATACTTAGGGTAGTTACTTCCACTACATATAATTACAATTGAATTTATGGCACCCGTCGCGTAACTATTGCCTTTACGTCTATAAGATGTATTGCTATCTTGAATCTCATTTAATTAATTGTGACGTAATTTGTTGTAAGATTATACAAAGTTAGCCTTACCGAGCTTACAATAATTACGATCAGGATTTAAGTCAGGTTAATAGTGCATTTCATTTTATTGTAATGATTTCTTAATTTGGGAAATTCAAGAGATTCTTAAGAGAGAAACAACGCCAAAAAGGCTTAGTATAGTCGGAGCCAGGAGCTTTAACACACAAGCCATAAACAACCGAAGAT
The DNA here is from genome assembly GCA_929108375.1 of Gymnoscelis rufifasciata. Lineage (NCBI taxonomy): Eukaryota > Metazoa > Arthropoda > Insecta > Lepidoptera > Geometridae > Gymnoscelis > Gymnoscelis rufifasciata. The sequence continues at coordinate 5,721,011 of OV815307.1, read as the reverse complement.
CCAAGCTTAAGATTGTTAAATAGAAATAAATATTCTTAAATACAATTTAACAAGAGGCGTTCCCTTAAAAAAAACTGTTTGATTTAAATACCTATCCAACTACTGTCAAAATTAAACAATAATCTAATCACATTAACACACATTTATTGAGACGTCTCGAATGAAGAACAGGAATTATTGCTTCTTCACAAGTTCAACAAATAAAAAAATCTAAATTTTGCGAGTCTAGTTCTTTTAATCATATCATTGTTCAAAATTTTAAATAACGTTCACACGCAACACAAAATCCAAAAATTACCACTCGAGACAATTAAATAACAATCTGAGAACAATGTTTGCTTTGCGAACGAGCGGGGGTGATCTGATGAAATCTAAACTGAATTTGCACGGGGCGTTGCGTGCGATGACACGAGTTTTAAATGAGAAGATAGTTGTAGAATGAAAGAATAAATACGCGGGAGAAGTCGCGTGCCGGTCACGTGCGGAACTCGTGCGCGCGCCCAAGTGGGGGAGCGCCTTTATCTGCCCGGACGATGTTTGCCGGGAAAAGGGCATTTATAATTCGAACAGGAAATATTACACGCTAATTTTGCCACATTACGGGATTGATTGATTTTGTAGATTGGTTTTATTTGGTTTGTGGTTTATTCTGTTTGTATTAAATCTACCTAAATAATGATTAGAATAACATTTTATTAACTAAAAGAAGATAATTTTGTGGTAAGTAGTAGCTTAAAAGTCATAGCATAAGGCAAAATTAACATTACTAAGGGTTTTTACATTCCAATATCTAAACAGTACCTAAAATTTTTTAAATAAAAACAGAACGTGAATTGTTAGTTGATATAATAAATTTGTGCTCTGCATAATATGCATAATGTAATGAGTGAAGATTTAGAGCGCAATAGTTGTATTTGCATGCTTTTTGGTAATTGTCAGCACAAGGTTTTTAATTTTAATATTGTAAGTAAAAAACCTCGGGTCGGTAAAAAACCTGGGTATTATCATTGATAGGCAGCTCACATGGGGTCCTCAGTTAGCAGCAGTAAGTAGGAAGGTGTTTGGAACAGGTGCTTCCTTAAAAAGGCTGCGGAATTTCCTCCCTACCTCAACTAAGATTGCTCTAGCTCAAGCGCTCCTACTCCCCATACTAGATTACGCAGATGTATGTTACCTTGATATTACCGAAGATCAACTTAACAAGCTGGAACGGCTTCAAAACTTCGCTATCAGGTTCATATTTGGTCTTCGTAAATATGACCATGTTTCCGATTTTCGGAAAAAACTCAACTGGCTCCCTATACGTCTGCGACGTAGCGCTCATATTCTCAATCTTCTTTATTCTGTCCTTTTTCTATCCTTTTCGCCTCCTTATCTTAAAAGCCGATTTCAGTTCCTTCACCAGTCTCACCCACTATCTCTCCGTTCCACTGATACTCTTCTACTCAAAATTCCCAACCACTCCACACAATTTTATGGTGACTCTTTCTCTGTGAGGGCAGCTTGTCTATGGAATGCTCTTCCTGTCTCCATTAGAAAAGCAAAATCCTTAAATATCTTTAAAGGCATGGTTCATCAACACTATCTACTCATGTAGTGATATATTAATAATACATTTATCGTTTATTATACGTATTTATTTTCTCCTGTTTTTTTTTTTTATTTAATATATGTATTTATTATTTATTTTTATATTTTTTTTTCATATTATTTATGTATATGCTATGATCTTTGTGCACCGTCTTTCGTGTTCCTAACATATCCTATCCATCCAAAGGTTGCCTGGAAGAGATCGCTTTAAGCGATAAGGCCGCCGATTGTACAACGTATGTGGCTATTGATTGTTATTTTTAAGTTAGTCTGTAAGTATTGGTGTGCAATAAAGATATTATCTATCTATCTATCTATCTAAGTATTGTAAGACAATGTTTAAAAATTGGGTGAATTGAATGAAACTTTTTTCCATCCTACAATTAATTATAATCAATATTATCATTATTATCTAAATATTTATGATACTAGACATTACGTTAAGGTTCTTGTCTCTAAAACCTTCACGTTAGTGTTACACACTCAAAAAATAATCGCTCCCAACGTTCATTACTCGGCCGCAGAAAGACCGGCCATACATCACCCGCCTCCATTCTAATGGTAATGCGGGGATCCACGCCAGCCGATATTGTGCCGTCCCTTGCCATAACAAATGTTTATTTTATACACAACGCCACTAACAATAGTGTGCAAATACCTAAACACCATAAATGGTGCCGCGATGCGATTTAGATGATAATGCCGGTAGAAATAATAACGGTAATTCTGTTTATGGTGGCAACCCTATTGTTTTAGAGCGATTTGTTTTACGCGTGGCGTTTTTAGGAGATGATATTTTTAGCTGTAATCCGTGCAAGGAGGTTTTAAGAATGCTGTTTCCGATTTTGTTTCTGTTAGGAACACACTTTTGTACAGTTGGTCACGTCAAACGCAAAGTACATGTACAAAATCTTATCATACAGCTTTGGATTATGGTAAAGCAGACAGGATGTTACGTCAATTTTTTTTACGACTCTTCTGCCGTTGTATGTCCACCACAGAGGGTTCTAATGTCTCCCCCATACAACGTCATTGATTATGCCAATCTCTACTTAATAACAGCAAAAGTATCTAAGTTAGTTTATCTGCTATTAATGAACCTGAGTATTGCCAGGGTCCGAATCTGGAACGGATCGCGACGATCGATGCTACTACGATAATTATGTGTCGTAGCTACGACGGTCCGTGTTGAAACCAGGCCTAAGACGGCACGATTACGGCGAAAGAAAAATTTAAATGTACTTAAACTTAATGTATATGATTACTATTATTCTGGGGCTTCAATTTTGGCAAATTTCAGTACGTAAGCAAATTTTTTAACTTAGCCGTAAATAAGTGCTTGGATATGTGTGGGTAATTTCGTATTTAAGGCGCTTTCGTCTGACAGCCCCAACTCATACATATTCATGGGCTGTGATTAATCATGCCGTATACCGCCCTTTGTCGAAAACACCTTAGACATAGTACCTACTCCGCACATGAATATGCAGTGTGAATACCTCTTTATGCCATAAGGAGCTGAGCATGTGGCGTTCGAATATTAATTGGATTTTGGTTTGTTGACGATTTATTTTGTAGTTGTGCTAACTGAATTTTAGATTAATCACTTCAATTCTAGCTTAAGCCCTTTTGAAAGCTACCCCAAAAATATATGCTAGTAGTACAAAAACAGACAATCGAACTTGGTTCGGGCCGATCCACGAACGAATTTTCAGAGTTTCTTGTCCAAGGGTAAAGGATACGGAACTCAAAAACTATTTACATTAAAAATAAAATCTGATAAAACTAGGATCGTCTATTTATGTTATCCTATAAGGCCAAACCATAAGGGTTCTCTAAGACAGAATGTTAAGAATCTTACTCATGATCAATAGAGGCAACTAAGTAGAATGCTCTCGTTCTTCTTATTTTTCGATAAAATAAACGTTACTCATTTTTAATTTTAATTAAAATATGAAAATACCGATACCAGTCTAAGAATCATTACTCTCATTATTTTGCAAATACGTTTTATTTTACGGAAAAATATCTCTACATTCTGCTTCACACAACTAGGCAATGCGCAAAAAAGACAAGAATGTCGAACAAATTGTATATAATATAGGTATGCCTATAATGTGTTGCTATATGTAGGTATACATATTTCGAAATTCCGTAGTCATTACTAAGTTTTGAATGAGAAATACTCTAATTGTTCACCGACTTCTGACAAATACGTTTTCTTAACACCATACACTGTGCGTGTAAAGAACAAAGCCATAAGTAAATGATATACATATTAATGTTACATAACAATGTATATTACCTATGTATGCATGTATATTTTAGGCGGGTTGGTTTATTACGAAACGACTCAAATACCCGCTGTGATACCAAATGGAAACTAAATTATACACGGATATTCGTGAATTATTAGCAGCGCAGGTAATTTGTTGAACACAGTTAATTTATCATCATAGCGCCTATTTTTGTTATTGCTATAGAAGGTTCAGAATTTATTGTAGTTATAACTAACGCGTAGCTTCTTCTTTAAAAAGTAACTACCTATACTGGGACTGAAAAGTCCGTGTCAAATTTGATCCAAATCAGGCTCTCAATAATGTTTTTTTACTCGCAAAATGTGGTATTTTACCGCGGTAAACGGCCTATGTGTCTGATAATTAATTTAGATTTTAAGCTATGTGGTACCTATATTTCGAGGTCAGTGCAATCTAGAGCAGTTTGTGCTTGAAAACAAACACAATGGTTTTGTCATTCTTATATTACTGATATAATTTCAGATAAATAAAAACGTATATCTATCTATATAAATAAAAATGAATTGTTGTTCGTTAGTCTGATTAAAACTCGAGAACGGCTGAACGGATTTATCTTATCTTAGTCTTGAAATGTTCGTGGAGGTCTAGGGAAGGTTTAAAAGGCGAGATAAAATCGAATAATCGCCGGGAACTTTATTTACCCGTGCGACGCCGACGCCGGGGCGGGCCGCTAGTTAAAAAATAAACACAAGCAAATACTGTTACAGCAAAATCCGAAATCGAATCCAGAAGGACATCGCAGACAAGGTCGGCAACAAAAGTGTTGGTGAAACGATCTCTAAGACTTCTGGGAAGATTGGTAGCAAACGGCTCTAGATAAAGATTGTTTGAGGGTGTTGATGGAATCTTTTGCCCAGCAGTGGAACATCGTAAGCGAAATATATAAAAATAATCTTCTACTTATCAACCATAATTAGTGTAACTATAGTGATTTGCATAACCAGAAACGCATTACTTTTGCATTATTAGACACTTTTTTCAAACTTTAATTAATTGCATTACAAGTTCATCACAATGAACCGGAGCTTAAAAAATCATAAAAATGATTCATGAACCTAAAAAAAGGCGCGTGCCCACAATTTTTTTTTCAATAATAGTTTTTTGGCATTACGATTAAAGAAAATTAGCATACGTTGTGTATAATGCCGGCATCTGTCTATGGGCGGTGACGCGCGAACTTTATGGTAATTCGCTTAAAAGATTAACAAATGTTATTGCAAAGATTAAATTAGTTTTAGTTCTGTATTGATGGAACGATTTTGTGTTATCGCATGCAACGATAAAATAAATGAAATATTATAGTAGTTATGTGGCGCAAGGCGTAGCGGGTTTGATTCCTGTTGTGGGTGATGTCTTTATATCTATTTATATCATGTGAAAAAGTGCTTAATACTTGGAATCGCGAAACCTCACAGATCTCTTGTAAAAATCACAATAATATTTTTTGTTGATTGACAATTTTGTCTGATTAATCTGACTTTGGTAGTTTGTTTGATAAAATAACTTACCGTTATCGCGAAATTAAAAAAATAACCTTAACTTTGTCCTATAAAATAACTTTTCAAGCTATATTCATATAATATATTAAATTTTTATGTATCAGGGTGAACCAAGATAAGGCCCTGGGCATATTTGTTATTTTAAATGTCTAAATGGACTGTAGCTAGGTAAGTATTTTATAATTTACATATATTTTCACAGACTCTAATTTCATACAGCTACCTTAAAATCCCTTTACACCAATAACAGTTGATTACCTTCATCAAAGTTGCACTTCGAAGAGACGTTATCGCGTCCGGCACGAGTCCGGCACGTGACGGGGCCGTCGCCGTCAATCGTCGCCCAATCCGTCACTGCGTCCCTGGAGACATGATTCTAGCTAATTTGCGCGTTTCACTGATCAATTTAAGGTTAAAGGGCCGTGGTGCTTTTGTTTTTAAGATATTTAAAGATGGTAGAGGTTCTTAATATAACTGGACAATTTCAATTTATTTATTATTACACCAATTATAACACAGGGCCTTATACAAGGTTAGTCAAGTTTTACAGTTAAGAATCATTTTATACAAAAAATATATATGTTTTTGGATAACTTTCTCAAAAAAAAATATGGTAAATTCAATAAAGTAATAATAAGCAAAAATAAAGCAAAACATATAAATCATAATAAAAAATCATAACATCATCTTAAATAAGCCGAGCGACTTAATTTAAGTATAAGATGGTTTAGGTCATAGGTACACTTACTACGTGCTTTTATTTTCAATGAGAATTTGATAATTTTTTCTAAGATTTAATACATTAATCACAAATTTTCGTTTTTTAAGTAACAAATATTAAAGTTTAAGTTCAACGAGTTTTATATTTTAAAACCTCACTAAAAAGGGTAAAATTGCACAAATTACACAGAAATCATTCGTTTTTTAGATCTATTCCCATCGTGTACCAAGAAGAATTACGAAATGGTATTTCTTTACTAAGGTTTTTTTTGTAAATTTAAAGAAACAACAATAGACTAATATAACATAAAATGAACTGAGAGTACTAACCATAAGTTCCAGCCGAAATCAGAACGTTGAGTCAACATTCACTATTTATGTTGAATCAACATTCTCCATTCAACGGTGCATTGAATATATTGGCCGTTTATCATCGTTTTACATTTTACTTTTCCAGCGTTTTTACGCGTATGCCAGTCATGACTCTTTCAGACCATAACTTACTGCAGATAAGTCTACAGTAATTGATTGCTCTGTGGCTGCATCTACTTATTAATGATCTTTAGAAAATAACTTTTTTGGAAGGCAATAAATCATACAAACATTTTTTGATAGATAATTTACCTACAAAAATAAGCGCTAAGTAGTTTAACCTACAAGGTAAACACGTACACTGGCATGCAAAATACTTAGGTAAGCATTCCTATTCTACTTCTAAGTTAAATTTAATAAATTTCTAATTTATTGAGGATTTAGTTGGACTTCTACCCCGATTTCAAAGCTTTCATTTCCTTAAATGTAAAACAACATAATATTATGTAATGTGCGCTTTCATTTGATACCCCACACTAGTATATTTCCAGATTTTCTGTTTTCCTTCCCCACTCTCACCCCCATAACTTTTAAACGGCTCAACCGATTTTCATGAAACATGTCACAAACCCCCGGGGCCAAACACACCTTTCATACAAAAAAAAACTAAATTGAAATCTCTCCATCCGTTCGGGAGCTATGATGTAACAGACAGACAGACAGACACGTCAAACTTATAACACCCCTCTTTTTTGGTTGGGGGATAAAAAATAGTATATATGTGTCAACCGATTTTCATGAAACATGTCACAAACCCCCGGGTCCAAACACACCTTTCATACAAAAAAAACTAAATTGAAATCTCTCCATCCGTTCGGGAGCTATGATGTAACAGACAGACAGACAGACACGTCAAACTTATAACACCCCTCTTTTTTGGTTGGGGGATAAAAAATAGTATACTATTGTGAATATAGTTATAAACTGCTTTCAAGTATTATTGCTTACGAATTTTTCCTTCATTATTTATACCTATCCTAGTCATTAAGTTTACTATCAAATGTATTATTTGTTATCCGAAATTTTATTTATTTTAAGCCTAGTGGCTCTATTATACAGGAGAAACACTACTTATTGGCAAGTACAGATATCTTAACAAAAAACAATCAAAATTAAATCCTATGATTAAATTTTAAGACTCTCATAGTATACATCTGTCTGTGTACAGAAATGGTTAAAAAAAATCTAAGTTTTTAAAACATATTATTATGAATACCTATAGTGGCCCCTAGTAAACTTAAAGAGAACTAAATAGCATTTTCCCTCGTTTTTGCTATTTGACACTAGAAGGCACACTGCAGCGTTTCTGCTACTCCACGCTAGATAGCGCTATAACGTACTTGAACGAAGAGAATTCGTAGTAAAATAAAATCGTTTTACTAAGAGGTTTTTGAGCATATCTAACAAGGTCTCTCCAGCACTTTCAAGTAAGACCCTTGCCCCTTCTCCAAGCTCAATTTTTAGGCGGAAATCGTAGTTGCCTCGTCTATAAATTTAATATTCTGGTAACACACTACATAAGAGTCATCCCTGTTTTTTTTGGAAAAGCTCCGTGACTAGCGTGGTCGTGAGCGTGGTTTAAGTCTGAAGTCAAGTTGGGTATCAATAGCAAAATCGGAAAAGTAGTGAGGAGGACTCCTCATGTTTGCAAATCACCCAATTTTTAACCCCCGATGGGGTGTTATAAGTTTGACGTGTCTGTCTGTCTGGGACATCATAGCTCCCAAACGGATGAATCGATTTCAATTTAGTTTTTTTTGTATGAAAATTTTTTTTATGGTGAGTTTCGCGGGAGTTCCTGCACTTGTTTGATGAAAATCGGTTGACCCGTTTGAAAGTTATGAGCGTAAAAATGGGAAAGGAAAGCCGAAAATCTGCAAATATACTCGAGTGGGATCTCAAATGAAAGCGCATCACGTGCACATTACAAAATAGTATGACTTTGTACTTCTAAGAAGGTTCTGGAAACGGGGTTTTTTTATTTTTGGAAAATTTAAACTAAGAACAAATATAAAAACTACAAAAAAAGTTGATTTTTCATTTATTATTTTTTCATTAACTATATCACAAATCCCAATACCATTATTTCAATAAAAAATATAAATACGATTTAAGAAAACAAGCTGCAAACATTAGAAATCACAGTCTTAACTCCAAAATTAATATAACATAATTCGGAAATCTAATTATGTATATTTAACAGTTTAACTTCCTTCCTGAGTTCCTTATAATTAACAGATCATTGTAGTAACTTAAGAAATAAAATAAATTATGGTAACTAAAAAAAATCAAGAATTATAAAAAGAACAGACTGGAATAGTAAATTAAAATAAATACACTTATAAACTTAAAAAATTTATTATAAACTTGACAACCAGTTGATGGTCCCTTTGTATTTTATTGACGGACAAAATAATTACTTCATAGAAATCAAATAGTATGTGAGGAAATCCCGATTTTAAAATGAATACTTCAAAGAAGTTTAGAAATTATTTTTGACATGTTAAGTCATAAATTCTGTTTGTCTAAACATATTAACTGAGATAATACAACAAAACTATCGTAACTCGCTAGTTATGTTATTTTGAGCTTTTGTTAATTTTTATAATTGAGCTTTACTTTCAGTACATCAAATCATTTATTCATTCCAGAAATATCACAACGTTAAATTAAGTGAATTTCGACTTGAACTCGAATTTGACTCGAAAATTGTGGGCAGTGTTTTCATAAAATTGATAGATTGCCTTATTCAAGTTTTCTCACTTTATTAAAATTTGAGCAGTGTTGGACGAAATAAATAAAAAAATCAGCTATTCAAACTTCGCAGTCCTTAATTCATCCTAAACAATAAGAGGTCTTGAATTTGATCTGTGATTTCTTAATAAAACTCAATATTTCACTAAATGTGTGGAAGGAATGGTATTGTCTTGATGTTAATAACAAAGCACTGCGGCATTTATTATGAAGATATTTCATCAATATTTAAATATTGATGATATATCAATATTAATAATAAATATAAATATTTCCAGAGAGAGTTACGTGAATTCCTTATGAATATGATATTTCGGACCTCAGACTATACCAGCGCCCCTAGCGGTGAATTCACTCGCACCATCAGTTTTTAATACATTTGCCATTAGTTTATTTTTACCCTCTTTGGTAAGCTCTGACTGAGCTTACCGTTTCATTGGCATTTCACAGTGTAAATTATCTACATATACAGTCGAATTGAGAAACTACCTCCTTCCAAAATCATCTTACTACGAAATCACATTCCAACTAGACCATTATTCATGGGTCTGGGTGTTTTCTATGTATCATATGTATGAATTAAAAAAAATATATATTATCTATGTAGTATATCAGTCACCTAACACCCATAGTACAAGCTCCGCTTAGTTTGGGGTTTGGTGATGCTGTGTGAGTAGTCCGGAATTATTTATTTATTTATTATAATTATTATTTTTTACACAGCATCACCTAACCCCAAACTAAGCAGAGCTTGTACTATGGGTGTTAGGAGACTGATATACTACATAGATACATTTTTTTTGCAAATAGATACATATTATGTACATAGAAAATACCCAGACCCGAAACCAGAAATTGCAGATCGTACAAAATCTGGTCCCACGGCGGGAATCGAGCCCGCAACCTCCTGCGCCTCAGGCGGGCTTTCGCCCACCGAGCCACAGAGGTGGTATTAATTCCCATTTAGAATATCCTCATAGTGTTAGCACAGCCGTGGTTCATCCTGTACTGCACGTACATCATGCCGGAGTTGTGCCAGTAGTAGAGCGCTCCCAGCACTAGGAGGTGCCACCATTGGTGCGAGTGACCGATATAGTCCACCTTACCGGGGTACCATCGCTCTGGCACCTGGAAATAAACAACATGTTTATATAAACTTATGATATGTATGTAATATCTTTATATATATATAATTCTTCTGTGAGTGTGTATGTCACTGAACTTCTCTCAAGCGACTGGACCGATTTTGATGATTTTTTTTGTGTGTGTTCAAGGGGATCTGGGAATGGTTTAGATTCACAATACGGTCGACTGGATATTGTTTTTTGAGACGTGGGACAGGACAACGTCTGTCGGGTCGACTAGTTTATTTATAATTTTCATGTAGGTATATAGCTAAAATCCTGTAATATTGTATTAAATCTGTATTAAATTTATTAATACTCGTATCTCCATTATAATTTGCTACTCCCGTCTTATTCGTGCTTTATGATTTGTGTCCATCCCAAGGTTGCCTGGATGAGATCGCTATCAGCGATAAGGCCGCCCATTGATTCACAATTCATGTACATTTTTATCTTTTTTTGTGTTTTATTGTGTTGTGTTCAATAAAGAGTATTGTATTCTTGTATTGTATTGTTTAAACTATATTATATTATACTATAGCTTTACACGTCGTAAACTAAAAATACTTTAGTTTCTCGCGGGAACAGTGTATTTTCCCGCTTTAAAAAGTAGCTTATAGCCTTCCGCGATAAATAGATTATAACTGAAAGATTTCTTTAAGTTGGACCAGATTGAGATAGGCGAGTTCAATCAAAAAAACTCTTCATCTTTTAAATAATAGTATACATTTTTTATCATAAAACTGGATTTCTTTTGACTACTAGCTAGAAGTGTTGAATGGTTTACCTACAAATCATGATTAACCATTAGAAACTCTAAGCCATCGGATTTATTCTTAGTGGAAACAACTCTACAGGCCTCAAAACCCCGCTCGATGCTATAACAGAACTCTCCGTGCGCGCCTCGTCCCTTAACAGCAGTCATGGTGTTTTAAGATCCTTCATTCTATGCCATATACTATTCATCTGAGAAGGCAGATGAATAGTATATGGCATAGAATTATTATTAAGCCATTATTATTAAAAAATTTTAAGCATTTTTATTTATTAAGCCTTTTATTACTTGTTATAAGATAAATCATATTTTTGGATATAAATCGGCTTTTAGTGACATGGCATTAATCACCAATCAGAGAAACAATCAATAAAGTGAACAGTGTAAGTAATTAGTTATGATACATATTAAGTATCTATTTTATCCCAAAAGTATATTATAAAAAAATGGGCCTATTGCATAAGTATTTAGTTTTTTTAGGATTAACTTGTCATACATGGCTTCTTATATGACGTCACACCGCAAATAATTAAAGATTTAAACGGATTTCCGTGTTAAATTTTGCGAACTATCCTATTAAATATCCATTTGCATACGTTACTTAATTTACAGCTACTTCGTAAAAATTAATGCTTTAAAAACATTATGGCAAGTGACCTGAATTTTTAAGGGTTTATGCAATAACTTTATCAAATTATTTTCAGGAAGTACTTAGGAAATGTAAAAATTTACAGAATACAATTCCCGTTTGACTTTTAAATTATTTTATACTAATTAATTAGTAAATTTAAATAACAAAATAGATACTTAAAATCTCTTCCGTTTAACCTTAAATCTAAAAAATACGCGAAAACATGTCAACAGATTAATATTCATGAATACAAAATAGGTTATTTAGATATCAATTGATTAAAATGATAATATCAATTGTAACACCTTATAATCTGTATTCGCAAACCTTCTCCGTTATTTAATCTGTGTCCGCTCACAAGTGACGTTGACACCCTGAGTAATTAGTTTTTTGACACAATGAGCTTACCTTGAAAGTATAAATGATGAACGCAGTGCCGCTGATCACATACATGCCGATAACCCGCGGAAAGAATATCTGTAATTAAATTAATTATTTTACATATATTTATTAAGTAAATCAAATTTAAATAAATTATAAGATAATACTCATTCTAACACTTTACTTGCACTATAAGCTTGTTTAACAACTAAACAGTTCAAATTCTAAGATCGATGATGATGTTCTATATGATAGATTAATAAATATTTCCACACACTCAAACACAAATTCTACACACACATTTAAAACTATTAAACTTGTATATTATAATGTGTACAATAAGCCTGAAGATGGATAAATCTAAGTGTTAGTATTGTTTTTCATGTAAGTTTTCTTATACGAAATAAATAATGTAAAACTTTAAACTAAACTCGTTTAAATAACCCTTATTTGTCAGCTATAAAAATATATATAATAGGTATAAACAACTAGTTTATTTTAGAGCACATTGCGGTGTGTCTATTCGTTATTCGATTAACTTAAAATCAGATCGAACGGATAGTTACAACGACCGGTTTAAGAGTAACTAACTCGCACAAACAGTTATAAATGCAATGTAAGTCGATTCACCGGCAAGGGGAAATAAAGGCTAATCTTTTAACTGGTATCATTATTATAAAGTATCATTTCCAATGAAAATAACATTAAAATACAGCTGTTATCACATTATCAAAGTCAAAACGTTTATTTCCTTAGACGCACAGGGCATACATGGACAGGTCAACTTAAAGCTAATTTAAATAAAAACTAAGAATAATCAAGGAAGTAACATTGTCTTGACAGTTCGCTTAAATTTTTTACACTGACTTGAAAAGCGAAAAGATTACCCAGCTTTTATCTATTATGTCTCACTTTCAAAACAAACGCGAGTTTCACTATTCATTTTGAAAACTGGTTTTACTCACGTAGACTGTGGCGATATTATATGAATGTATTATAATATCCTCCGACGTTTCTATACTTTAATATGTCATTATCATTACTGACCATTAAGCAGTTAAACATGGTTATTATAGTATGGTATAGCAGATTACACTACAAACTTACTTAATATCTGTTTGGTTCAATTTCAAACAGTAACTCTTCGTCTTACTCTAAATATAATATTTAATCAATCACAATATTACAGCTAAATACCTCGTAAGGACTCTGAAAGCTTTTGTTAATGATACTATACATATACCTAATAATAGATACTAACCTGCACCATAGGGTTATCGAAGCCTCCCATAGCGTAGACCCAGTGAAGTGTAGGTAGTACTCCATACGCCGCCCAGCCGATGAACACACACATCTTCACTGGATACGGCACTCCTAGCTTCGGTATCTGCAGCACCATCGCGGCGATGAAGATGAGTGTTACTGACGTCATGTAAAATAGTCGGAGCTCCTGGAAGGAAACAGTGTTTGTGATTAAAACTAAATAAATTACTATTGAACCACTGACTGGTGGACATTATAGTCTTAAGTGGAGCACGTAGACATATATTTAATTATAATGATAGAAGTTGCCAAAAATTATTGACGAGTTGGAAAAATGTTGTGTTCTTAGTTAAAGATACTTTTTATCTTCTGGTGCCAAATTCTGTCGGGTACATATTCTTTTATGTACCTAGTTTAGCAAAAAATCTAGTTTAGTTATACACAGCATATACATGTCACCGGGAAATAATACGAATCGTAAATTAATCTTCTGGTAAGTTTATCAATTTACGGAAAATCGTCAACGGCTGTTGGAATGTGTTTATATAACTCAAGAACTTTTAGTTAACTGATGATGACGGACGGTGCCATCGCTGCTTAGTGTATTATTTTAGGTTAACAATGGCACCCGTAAAATAATACACTGTTGTCTGATTGGTAGAAGGCAAATGAAGCCTTCAAAAAAGATAAATAAACTATATCATCTTTTTTGAATTTTCGAATATAAATGAAATTTTTAAGGCTTCATTATTTAATGATGTCACCATCAGATCCTGACTTGGTACTAATGGGACAACTTCGGTAGTGTTATATTTATAATAAAAAAAAATTATTTAAAAATCGGTCAACAATTGACGGAAAAAACGGTGAAAATATATTTATATACGGTCGAATATAGAACCTCAACGTTTTTTTAACTCGGTTAACAAAACAAGGTTACTACGGAATAAACGAGACGGTTTGTAAGTGGCTGCAGCTAGATTTAATACTATAGTTGGACCAACACTAATTATTGACGGGTTAACAACCAGGCAAACATATACTAAACGATTTACGTCAGTAAGAAAATGGATTGACGTATTTTCGCCTTTTTGCTCTTCGACCTTAACTTTAACGAGAAATAAATAAATGACACTATTTTACTTACTTCCGTGAGTAAATTGCATATGAATCTACGCGTAGTAATAGCTCTTAGACAGATTTAGAAAATATAATGTGGAAATTGCAAATAGATATGCACATAATGCCTCTGGGATATTACGCAAATTACTTAAACGTTCTCAGACAAAGCATGATAGCATTCAGTTGAAACCTTTGTTTCCTAAATACGTAGTTATAGGAAACAGACATAGACATACATATAATCATATATTGGTAATAAATAGTCAGGGATTGTTTGTGACCATGAAATCCGGCCGATTTTTGCTATCGAAAATATTATTTGAAGTCGGTTAGCTTTTTACTAATACCACAGAATACATAATAGTACAAGTACTAATACGTAAAAAAAAAAAAAATTCCATACAATTCACACAACAACATCTAGCCCCGTGGTAAGCTCTGAGCTTGTGTTACGGGTACTAGATATCTGATATACTTAATATAATAGGCGTACTTTATAGATATTTTTTATTATACATATTAAACACCAAGACCAAGGAGAAAGTGCTTGCAGAACATACAAACACTTTCACCCTCGACGGAAATCGAACGCGCTACCTATTGCGCCGCAATCGGACTCTCGCCCACCGCGCCACTGAAGCAGTCAACGCGAAAGTTTTTGAGGATGTAAGTAAGTGTGCGTGTTTTTAATGCTCTTTCACTGTTCTTTGCAAAAACTTCTTAATGGCTTTTGATGAAACATCACATTAATAAAGCTTACATATCATTATAATCACATAGGCTACTTTTTATCGCGGGAAAGTCTATTAAAACGCGGGTAACCACCGCTTTTTTTTTGGAGTTTACTCCTTAAGAAACTATTTGAGTTATAAGGCCCGGTACGGAAATTTTATGAGGAGTAAAATCAAGTGTAACACGAAAAGTTGAGGCGTTACGTAGGAAGAGAAAAACATATATATCTGTAGGATTGAACGTGTAAAAGAATGAGATGGAATACATTACACAGCGTATCTCATTCTCGGGGTCTCCTCTGTGCGCGATACTTCGTAGTCTCACTGTATTTTATTTATATTATTTTATAACATACTTTATGAAATTTATAAATAATCTGAATAATTACAGATATAATTTTTGTTTCTCTTATCATTTTAGCAGATGCGTTCATTCACCCTTTTTTTCTATTCGATATATATCATAATTATCGTTCGTAAGAAGTAAACTCCAATCGTGCGTCGTAGCTGACACACACACACTTTTTTTTTAACACTGCAGGGCGCAGCTAGTCCACTGTTATATGGAAAAGAATCTAAGACGCAGATACAGTGATTTGTGTAAGTAGGTCGGCGTTATGTGATCAGTCGACCCAGAGGCATTGCGTGATTTACCGCTATTGCGATGATGAATGTGGGATTAAATAGCCCACTTTTTATATTTACGTTACAGTTAAGATGTTAGGAAATTACTTCCTTGTATCTTCTTCAAGTACATCCTAAAGACAATGAGGAAAAGTATACAGATAGAGCTAGTATTGTTATTTATTTGCTGATTCTGATCGCGCTAAGACAAAGTAAACAAGGTACTTCTAAATTAGTGAAATAAGTATGTAGTTTAAAACTTTCCTGTTTTCCAAAGCACCGAACGTAGCGGAAATAATTTATTAATTTCGAGTATAGTATAAAACTTTTGAGAATAGTGTATCATTCTGAAGATGAAAACATATTTAAAATAGGTCCATTACTTTTGAGTTCATTCAAACTAAAATAAATGTCAACGAAAACCAATCTCATTAAAAAGCAGGGTAATCATTTAGTTTTTATCGATCACTTTGACAGAACTTAATTGTGAGAAAGAGACGCAAATTATTAAGTCATTATTTATCATTTTGCATGATGCGTAAGAGTGTAAAGATTTTTATTTTCTATACATTTAGATATTTAGTCATAATGACTGCGTTAATTATGTAATACTTTATTTCATTTTCAATAAATTAATGATTGATTTTAGATTTGGGCAAGGCACATACGTACATAAAGGTAAAGTTGGCTAGGGCCTCTTTCGAATTACATTATTATCCAGATGCGTAAGCAAAGGTCGGCGGCCCGGTGAATTAGTTATGTAATTAATCATCGTATTTGTTGAAACATTTGGCTTATCCGGTTAACCACAACAGAGTCCACAACAGAAGAAACCTGCAATTCGCAGTTGATGAGATTCCAGTTCGTGTTACAGACTTTCTGTTGCGACTTTCATATTACAACATCCGCTGTACCGTGGCGAGATAGCCGTCATGACACGCCGAATGGAATTTCAACCGACCTTGTTGATCGGGGGATAGGAGGGGATCGAATAGCCACCGAGAGACACAAACTAACCTCACGGACCCGGGTATCCCTAACGAACTACAAACGAGTATTAGGCATACCCAACAACCGGAAGTGGATCAGCATGGTGCGTTACGGCGTTCGATCGTGAATTGATCGTAATAATCATGAATCTTGTTTTATGTGAAAAAAACTTTTTTATATATAATGTAATAATATACAATGATGCAAATGCAATTAATGTTACTGCTGTAGCAAGAACTGCGGTTGATCTTAAAATTAGTAAAAGTCGACTTGGTATCTAAGGAATTACCGGTAAATATTTATGTTTTTATCCTTATCCTGATATTTTCCTTGTTAATTTTAAGTTGTGGTGTTGCCACTGCTCACGGGCCCATTTTTGTAATTTATTTTGACGTGTCTAAGTTTTGTAAAACCAAACTATGGAAATAAATGATCTTGTATCCTGGCTGAAAACCAGCGCTCTGTCATAGTGCTCCTACGGGTTCCATGGCAGACGCATTATGCTGAGCCAGGGACCCTTTATTACACATTGTTTTTAATTTTCACGTAGGTTTAAGGTAGATTTAATTATTTGTTTTAGATATTGTCCTTTATAAATGTTTTTAATTGTAAGCTGGTATATTATATTTTATAATTTGTAATAATATTGTGTAAATCTTATAGTCCGGTCAATTTAGACCAAAAAATTAGAGTGAAGTTACATAAAGTCCCAACAAGCTGAATTTTAGTGAAATTGTTTAAAACATAATTATAAACAATGCCTATAAGTTCCCCATCATTCCCATGTGAGGAAAAATTTTTATTCAAGGTCAAAGGTTACAATAATGAGTTTATCGCGATTTTCAGCAAAACGGTAAGTTTTATCATAAAAGTACCTGAGACAAAATTATAGATCATAAAATGATCTATAAAAAATGTATGCATACTTTTTTTCTTACGAGCCACCGTTTCTGAGATAATAACGATTCAATAAGTATAAATCTAAATTTAATATTTTAGAAAATCCCCCGATTCCAATGTTTTATTTTCCTTAAAAGTAAAACACCATAATATTTAGTAATGTTCACGCGATGCTCTTTTATTTGATACCCCACTCGAGTATATTTGCAGATTTTATACCTTTAACCTTGAATAAAAAAATTTCCTTACATGGGAATGATGGGGAACTTCTAGACATTGTTTATAATTATGTTTTAAACAATTTCACTGAAATTCAGGTTGTTGGGACTTTATGTAACTTCGAATGTCTAAATTGACCGGACTATTATGCGAACCAGTCAACTAAACCTTTGTTAGATAAAATGTTGTTTAGCATTCGTTTGTCCTAGTCACTCCAATTGACATGTTGTGTGATATCTATATCTATTTTGCATAAGAAGATAAGTATCTCCCTCTCTCTACATAAGGTTGAGTATGCCGTGTGAAATTTCACTCAAAGAAAGCTACATTATATTGGACATAACTATCGCGTAAATTAGGTTGCAAACTTGCAATTTACCTCGGAAAAATGGCTTATTGTTATAATGACTGGAAAATCCAAATAACACCGGTAAAGCGACGCCGCTGTGGTGGCGAAATGCTTGTGAGTAATCAATAAGATTTTTTTTTTATGGTAAATAAGCCTTTATTTGACCACAATCTCACCTGATGTAAAGTGACGATGTGATCTAAGATGGAGCATGAAGACCTAGTAGGTAGATGGCTTCTCCGGGACACATTTTACGGACGAAAAATTAGCTTCACGTACTGGCTTAGCCCGGAGGGTGGTGACAAGCCGCGGCCGAAGCCAGAGAAATAATCGATACATTTTATATGTATCAGATGGAAAAACATCTAGAGTTCCGTGTACAGTTTTACTCATTTTGCAATCAAAATATAAGTGAAATAAAAATTAAAAGTGCGAATCGATGCAAATTTGCGAGTACTGACCGCGCGCAACGCCGTCGCCCTCGTCAGTTAATTTTGAAATAAATTGGGTAAGCATGAGATAGACTCTTACTACCCATTAGGGTTTCATGTACAATTTACACACTTCTTACATTAAAATATACCACAAAAATTTAAATCTTTTTTTTTAAAGTGCAAAAGGTGGCTATACGTCTAAAAATCACGGGAGCCCCTTATATATTTATAGCGGCAACAGAAATACATTAGCCCTCAAAATTTAACTATCTATCAAGGCTCATGGTTGCTCCTGTTGACAGACGGACAGACATACAGATAACAAAGTCTCAGTTATAGGGTACAGCTTTATCCTATGGAACCCTGAAAACGTATGTGAAAGAAAGCGTGGCAAGCCATATAATTTACAAATATAATTGAGGGAAGAAGCATATGGTAAGACTTATCATGTGAAACATTTATTGCTGAAACTAGGCCATAGCTGTGCATCGGCATAAACGGAAATAATGCAATGCTATGAAAGTATTAAAGAACTAGCTGACCAAAGCATACGTTGTTTTGCAAAATTAAAAATAGATAGTAGCTGATTCTCAGACCTACTGAATATGCATACAAAATTTGATAATAATAGGTTAAGCCGTTTCGGAGGAGTATGGTAACTAACACTGTGACAGGTGAATTTTATATATAAGATAATAGACAGAGTTTCAGCAAATTGGACAACGTACAATAAAATCATTCATAATTAACAACAACAATATTATTAACAACTTTTTATAACAACAATAAATAAATAAAAATAATATTGTGGTTTTGGGTCTGGGTGTTTTCTATATATCTTAAGTATGTATTTACAAAAAATGATTTATCTTTGTAGTATATCAGTCACTCATATCATAATACAAGCTCCGCTTAGTTTGGGTTTAGGTTATGCTGTGTGGTTAGTC
Source organism: Gymnoscelis rufifasciata (assembly GCA_929108375.1). Classification (NCBI taxonomy): domain Eukaryota; kingdom Metazoa; phylum Arthropoda; class Insecta; order Lepidoptera; family Geometridae; genus Gymnoscelis; species Gymnoscelis rufifasciata. The sequence continues at coordinate 5,701,268 of OV815307.1, read as the reverse complement.
CGGAATTATTCATTGATTATTATTTATACATCACTAAAACCGGCATCTGTGAAGTTTGAAACAGTTCTTGTCAAAATATATTTTAAGTCAGTAAATAAACTTGATATTCTATTGATTCAGAGCGCTAAGAGTCAAACTCTTGGTATTTTTTTAAATAGTATTCATCATCATCACCCTATTAACGTTCCCACTGCTGGGACACAGGGACTTCTCTCTTGACGAGAGAGATTAGGCCTTAATTCACCACGCTGGCCAAGTGCGGGTTGGTGAATGTCACATGCCCTTCAAACTCAAAGTTCTCAGAACATGCCGGTTTCCTCACGATGTTTACTAAACTGTATAGGTATTACTAAACTGGAACTGTATATTCTAATGAAACTTCAATGTCAATTAAATACTCGGAACACCCAGCGGTATATTCATTCAAGAGCGTGTTTTTGACGCCAATACACGTACTGCGATTACAAAATCGCGGATGTGTCTTCGCATATTGATTGACCTAAACATCGTGTGTGTTTGTAAATGTTCTTGACCGCTGAACATAGGTGTCGATTGCAAATCTTAGAAATACCGCGATAAAACTGTGCCAACATTGGCCATTGGCAATGTTATGAGATTAATAGGTGTTCTTTAATAAATGTATACATATACATTTAAAAAATTGCGTTTGTATAAGAACGCGTGTGGAGTGCAAAAGCTTTTAGTAATAAAAAATCTAAATTTTAATAAAAACCCATGCCTTAATTATCTTAAATGTAAAACAACATAATATTATGTAATGTGGACGCGATGCACTTTCATTTGATACCCCACACTAGTATATTTGCAAATTTTCGTTTTTTCTTCCCCACTCTCACCCCCATAACTTTAAAACGGCACAACCGATTTTCATGAAACATGTATAGGAACATTCGCGCCAGACTCACCTTTCATACAAAAAATAAATAAATTGAAATCGCTCCATCCGTTCGGGAGCTATGATGGAACAGACAGACACACAGACAGACACGTCAAACTTATAACACCCCTCTTTTTTGGTCGGGGGTTAAAAAGGTTTGATTCAAAATCTTCAAACACTTATGCTTATTAGTATTCTACCTACTACACAAAGCAATTAGGGTCTGTTTCACAATCTCCGGGTAAAAACAACGGTAGCCATGAATGACAGAGATTTCTCTGTAATACAACCACTGACTATTTTATTCGGAGATGTGAAACAATCCCTTATTTGCATTTCGCCGCTGCATATGCGGAATATGTATTACAACGGTAAATTGTCAATCTTAACATTACTAAAAGTTTTCTAAATCCGGTATCGTTCCTAAGATCATCGCGAAAACCTAACTCTTCAGCATTATTACACGAGCCTATATTTAGTGTTTTCTTTTCTAACTATCTAACCATCTAGTTGTATGATGGACATCTACGCATGAAGCTTTAAGTCAGGCTATTCATAAAGGTTCATTCAACGCAAGTGAAGTGCAAGTGAAAGCATAATAACTACATACACTATATTATAATGGCTGTGGTCGGTGTTATTTTTACGGTTATATGCACGTAGGTTGTTTCGGCAACGACATAATTACAAGGTTGTATTAATTACCTGTGCCTGACCCTAAACTGTTTCTACAAAACTAATACGCTAATTTATATCAAAAATATCTTATTGACCTTGATTTAATCGCTAAGCACAATATCTTCTTCATATTATACGGAGTGTTTCAAAATTGATATCTAAAGCAGAAAGAGTTTGAAATGTAGGCTCATGAAGCTTAGTTTTTGTTCTACAATTTTTCAATTTAGTAAATTTTGTCCAAAAATAATTTTATGGGTAGGTACCTAAATCCAATTTTCCGTGACAGTCATACATTTTTATTTTTTATTTTTATTAGTTACCTTGAGAGGTATCAATGAAAGTAAAATATATGTCGTTGAGTATCATAAATAATGATGATTAGTGGTGGAACAAAATTTGATCGCGTGGTGAGTGCCAATCACACCCTTTCAGCTTTATAAACCAATGTTGAAACACCTTGTAAATTTACTATGATTTTTGTGCAGTTTACAAAAATATTTAATGAGTAATGAACCACAAACCAGTATTAAATCTATTATTTTTAACTCATATAAAAGTTCGCCATATTAAAGTAGCTACTGGCTAGTAACTATATACTTAAAACTTGAGCGTAAAAAACAAGACATCATTAAATGACAGTAGTCTTCCGACGAAGCTATATACCGACATCTTCGTTAAACCCATAGTCATAGAGAATGGCTATAGAGCATATATTTGCAGTCATTACAAGTCGTTATAATTCAATTCTAAAACAATAATTCCTTTCGACCTTATAACCGAAGTAATAAAAATACAAAGAACATTCCACTTAATAGTTGCAAAAGTATTTAAAATGTTCTGTCAATTATTATGGAAATTTTAATATAACTATGTTGTAGTTATTCACGTACTGAGTGATAGTTTGAAACATAGTGATGCGAAGTCACAAGTCAATAGACTTTGTACCTAACGGCTTCAAACTGGCTTCAAATAATAGGCTAGCTAAAGTAGCGGTGAGTTCTGTTTTCATCAGTTTCGGATGCTATCACGTGATCAAGACACGTGTTTTATTGTTACTTGAATAGAACATTATTATAATTATGATAACCTCTGTAAAATAGCATTGTACATTCTTTGGTGTTCATAATAATGAGTTGAAAGTATGTTGTAAGACCCACTAGAATATTCTAAATTTTACTAATTTTTACAAAAATCAGTGCAGTATTTATCTCGTCTTATTAAATTGAACGCGAGAAGACCGAGATATTCTCTTAAAGCGTTAAGATTCATTTTAATGTTTTCAATCCTTTTTACCAATTTTAGTGTTGAATTTAGAAAAATCTCATGATCACTCTCTCTTAATTCGTTTATTTAAAACTTGTCATAATGTTATTATATGTGTTATTGACTAAGTATTTGTTATTTGACATATTTATTAAGTAATTGAATTTGATGATTTATTTGTTTGACATTATACCAGTTTATTACCAGTGTAACCAAAATGTAATTGTGACGTATAATTATATTATCAATAAATGACTATTAATGACTATAAATCATTTTTTTTTTCTAGATTCCAAAATTTAAAACTTGGGGTTAGTTTTATCATATCAGAGTTAATAACTGAGGTTATTGCTCTAGATCATGGTCAGTCAGTCACTGACAGTTGTCAGTTGACTTGGTAACTCTATATTAGAGGTATAATTTGTCTATTTTTTTTTATTTCTCGCTTAATCTGGTTGGTCAACTTTATGTTTCTGCATTCTGGATACCGATCAACTTTTTGTATAGCTTACGAAACTTTCAAGTAACTGAATGACACTGGCAAGTCGTAGCATATGGCAAGCGCGATGCCAATAATAAGAACTGAACTGAACCATTATCTATTTATATTTGCAGAATGTGAAAGGCTCCTTATTCTTGAATTGGTACTTATAAAATTACTAATATTTATAAATATATGCCACAAAATATGTAAGTTTTAAGGATTAACATTAATACATACATACTCATACTTAACAAAGTATGTCCAGCGATGCAATGACTTACATAATGGCACCAGAAAGCGTAGTACACACCCGACGTGTAGATAGCGAGAAGTGACAACGCAATCCCAAAGAGATCGTACATCAGAAACGTGTTGTATGTGCATTCTGAGTGGCAGGAAAATGTGTGGTACAACGCTGATAGTGCTAGGCATATCTGAAACAAATAATGATAATAATCGTTTAAATAAATAAATAAAATTAAATAAATAATTATAAAAAAAGTTCAATAATGTCCGTTTAGTTCAAGTCATGTGAAACAAATGCATAATTAAGAGATGGAGTCATAATGCAGTCAACAGTCACCCATTTAAGTTAAATTTTATTAACAACCGTACCCATACCGGCTCTGCATGAATACAAAAACTTTTCTCTTAAAACCGTAGACAAGTTCAGTAGTTTAAGAGTTTATCTCGAGCATGGGGACAGACAGACGCGGCAGAAGACTTTAAATTTTATTTTATTTATTTATTTTAATTATAGATTATTATGTGATTTAAGTTGTAATAGCAGCAACAGATATACATCATCCCTCAAAATTTAAACTGTCTTGCAGTTTTCTTCTTTTTCTTTTATTTGATTTCGTCCGTGAGTGTCTATATGGCCGTCAACAGCCAATTTCCGTATGTTTGCTAGGACATTGTTGATTCGTTAACATTTTCAACCATAAAACAATGGGAGTCGAGTTATCAAAAACGAAAAAAAGAAACTTATTCAATTACGACATATATCTGTGTCCGCTAATGTTGACAAAATAAAGCCGTGTTGGCACTTAGGAGCCCACTTGACTTTCATTCCGAAGGTTGTGGATTCAGACCAAGCCACGTAGGTACTTTATTTTTCATGTCCCAACACTCAAAAATCAAAATAAATTAACAAAGCATCTTTCTGTCAAGGTTCATAAGATACAGCCTGGTGACGTCTGGTGACTGTCATGTAGACAGCGAAGTCTTGGTGACTGACAATGATAAGGTCCCGTTTTAATGTTTGGGTACGGATTTCTAAAAACTGGATTAAACCATGTATAGGCAGGAAATAAATTGCTTTGATTGCTATCTCGTTCCGACCACCGTAATAATACCCGTAATATTATATCGGGTCGTATACGTGCGGGATTGGCCTCCTCTTTGTCACGGCCACATTTATAATCCTGTGCAAACCTCGATATTAACTCCGAGAGTACTTTATAATATAAGTGCATGTTATATTTCCTCCTTGATGACAATAAACAATAATTAAAAATAATGAGATGCAAGAGTTTGGGTTAGTATCATTAGTCCCCCATTTTGTATTAAAAACTATTGTAAACTTAACAAATTATGATTTATATAACGAGAAACGTGTTTCATTTTATTTTTTATTTTTGATAAGCCTAGGACCTCCATCTCACCCGATGTAAAGTGATGATGTGGTCTAAGATGGGACATGAAGACCTAGAAGGTAAAATTTTATTTTTGAAGAACTTGATATAATTCAGTTTTTCTTTATTTTCTTCGATACCTGGAAATTCAGAATTTGTGTTGTGCTAAATTTATGATCCTAAATTTGTGTTTTGTAAGCTTATTACAAGTTTTTATTTCGAAAAAAAAAACATACTCAAAACATTTATATAATAGCAGGATATACGAGTACATGCATTCCATCTTGCCTTGCAATGCACAGCGCCTTCAACATGGTCTGATAGTTCTTACACCATAAAGCTTCTTGCAGTAAGGGATCGAAATGATTTCTTAAATACTGTATCAAAATCATAAATTATTAATTACTAGTACAATAAACGTATCAACAGATTCCGTTGATACGTTGACAACCATTAATACTTTTATAGCCCAATTTCTGCTACAAAAAGCAAAGAAACATTACATGTCGTGACGATATTTGAACATTTCATAGACTTAATAAAATCCAATAATCACAAAATTATGACTGCTGGTACAAAGGATATTTAATACAGAAGTAATATAAACATTATAACACCTAAATGAACCTACTTACCTCAGTAAAGAAACAAAAAGTATGTTCCTGAAAATATTGTTAGATTAAGACTACCGACCAATACATTATAGGTCTTACCAGAACTCTCATTACATATAAAGGAAAACGTCTTTGATTTTAAACCAACCTTAATGACTAACAAAATGTTCAAGCTACCTTGAAAAAAGAACCTTGACTTGGTAGAGTAAATATTATTTAGGAAGTGTCATTAATTTACAGATTTGCACTTGGGTATCCTTCAACGGCACAATTTTAATTCCATTCCATACAAAATGTACAAGGAAGAACAAAGAGGACAAAATATTAAAAAGCCAGTTCGATTTATAAATTCAAGCTAAAGAACAGGTTTACAGTTCATAATTATTCAATATTTGAAATATTTTAATATGAAATATTTAATCTTATAGGTAGTTTGTCTATTTTATGAGAAACTAGGGGTCCGCCCCAGCTGCACAGGTAATAATTAAAAATCCCGGCAATTTTTTTTTTTTCTGGGATCATAACCATCCTTGGACATTAAATAACATTTAAAATATTTAGATATTTAAAAAAAAAATTGGCAGCATTGGTCCAGGAGTTATGCGCTTACAAACACATTTTGCTATCCATTTTTATATTATAGATTTAGGATAATCATAAAGGTTTCTAAAATGCTTTCGTTTTACTTAATTCCTTGGGTTGAGTTTTAGAGTTATGATCAAAAAGTTAGGATAGGTTATGAAAATGTTTCAATTTATAATTATTCCTTTTTAATTATATAAAAAGCGGCAGAGTGCTTTAAATTCAAAATGTTACGTAATAGGTACATTCTTGCCTATATTACAACAATTTATTCCACACAACGGTTGATTCCTTAATGTTATTATTTACATTCTATTACTTTATGTAATCAGGTTAGCTGGTAGTTAATGCTATAGCATTAAGATCACCCTTCTGTACAATTACTGTACAAGTAAAGAATATAATACGAAATTCTTAAAAAGTACATATGTTCTTGAAACTCCAATGCTCTTGACCATAACCAAATTGTTATTTCACCTTCATCACAATAATAGTCTACTTTTGGTAATCAAAATATCATATTAGCATATGCGAATACATTAAAACAGATTTTGGTATATATGTAATATGTAAGCTGATTTACTTTGTGTCTTACTTCCCAACTAAAATTTTGCTTAAGTTGGCCGTTCAATTTTTTTTGTTATTTCGTGCACACTTTCACTGTCAGTAAAAAGCAGGTTTGCTTGGAACTAACAGCAATCTGTGGCCGACTTTCGAGACTGACAATCCAACAGTGATGCGTTGAATTTACCGAAATCACTTTCGTAAATGAAACTAGATGCTTTCATGTGCCTATCGAAGTTAATGCAATATGCATAGGCGTAATATGGAAATATCTTAAATATTGGCCCAATTTTTTTTTATATTTTACTTAGTTGGAGGTTAATAGAACGTTTGATAAACAAATTTGATATGTATTTGTATAAGGTAGACTTATACTACACCTAGGGTTACATTTACAGTTTATACACATTTAGCAAAAAAAAAACATAAAAATAAGACAAAAAAAATGCAGTCAGTCACCCATCGAAGCACTGGCCTCGCGCAACGGCTCTTAATTTCATAAAGATCACATTTGTTGTAAGAAAGAAAGAAAGAAGAAAGAAAAATATTTATTTCTGTACAAAAATAAGACAGATAACATTATTAAATTAAACATAGATTAAAGTACACAAATGGGTCGACACTCAGCATGTGCTGTATCTGCACGAATGTAGACACAGCGCTGGTTTTCAGTGCCGTCCGCACTGAAAAAACGTGTCGGTTAAAAATAAACGAAATACTGTTGAAAATAACCCAGCATGTTTGTCAATATAGCACCTGCAAAGTTGATAGCTTAAAAACAAATACGTCAACTTTGTTATTATTGCTTGTTAAATATTAACCGTTAAGGTTGGTTAAAAATATTTCTGTAATAATAATACAGTTGCCTACATTAGTAACAACAGAGTAAAGTTGGGTAACTACAACCGGTTCACTCGGTAGCTGCTGCAATGTTACTCAGTTGTTTTAGCCAATTTATTGGGTAACTAAAACCGGTTTACTCGGTAGCTGCTGCAATGTTACTCGGTTGTCTCAGCCAATTTATTGGGTAACTACAACCGGTTCACTCAGAAGCTGCTGCAATGTTACTCAGTTGTCTCAGATAATTTATTGGGTTACTACAACCGGTTTACTCGGTAGCTGCTGCAATGTTACTCGGTTGTCTCAGCCAATTTATTGGGTAACTACAACCGGTTCACTCGGTAGCTGCTGCAATGTTACTCGGTTGTCTCAGCCAATTTATTGGGTAACTACAACCGTTCACTCGGTAGCTGCTGCAATGTCACTCGGTAAATACAGCTAGTTTATTGGGTAGTTACAGCAATGTTATTCAGTACTCGTAAATAATTCAATTGTTTCATAGATAGATATACATTCTTACTGTATTATGAATAAAAATTATTTAATTAGATATTAATAAAATAATAAAAGTACCTAAACAAGTACTTTCAGATATTTTAATAATAAGTAATTAATATTTTTTTTAATAATACAGTATGTAGGTACTTATGTCTATGTAACGAATGAATTGTTTACGTGAACTGAATAACATTGCTGTAACTATTTAATAAAAATAATACTTACTTACCTACTGAATTAGTTTAGAATTTAAAGTTGCTGAAAGCATTGCTATAAAGTGGCTATAGTTACCGAATAGAATTGCTGTAAAAGATCGTGGGGTTCTTTGGAAATTTATTACAATACAAATCAAAAAACTATTTAATTAATACTGATTTATTATTGAGCAGTTTCATATAATATTACAATGTATTCAAAATTATACAAATCTACTATAGTTATGAAAACAAATCTTATGCACAAGGTTCAAATAAGGTGGAGACAATTTTGGACAGGTTAAGGATTAAACTAGGCATTGGTTTTAACTTTAACAAAATCAATGATCACCGGGGTACATGAATATTATGTAGTATAAGGCGTAAAAATTAACCTATAGTACACTTGAGGTTGTTGTACCCGTGAAACTGAATAACTCCCTAAGAAATATACCTACAGCGAATTAATTAAATAAAAAGTAGGTAGTCTCGCCGTAGTAGGTACACTTTTTTCGGGCCGTTTTTCAGACGCACACTTGATATAGCCAGAAGTGTCGGGATCAACAGCATGCAGGCAATGTTGGAGCTCTCTTCTGGTGCTGAAACAAAAAGCATTTCTTAGCACTGCAGAGTTGTTACAAACAGACGGGCAGGCAACGATTTCAAGATTTTAAAGGGATTTTACTTACAATCTTGCAAACGGAGAAGTTGTGTCCTTGTTGTGACTGCTATTTTTCTTCTTGGCCAGTTTATTTTTTTTTTCTTTTAGAGGATAAAGCTCTTACAAATGGCTGTATACGTGCCAGCATATCATAGCTTCAAACTCCTTTTCCAGCTGAAAACAAAATCATAATCTTAGTCTGAAAATAACTTCAATATAACTGTGAGGTGCTTTTTCTTAAACTACTATACAAACACTTTGATTTAACTGTTTCTGCTCCACTAACATTACACCAACAGCGATAAGGTCATCTATTGTACTGATCATGTTTTAAATTTAGATATAAGGTTTTATTTTGTTATGTATGTACACTTTTATTGCACTTAAATGCAATAAAAGTGTACATGCATTAATTTAAACAATCTATAGCCACAACGATACCAATACCAGTCGGAAACTTTTAACAGTTATTTATATCACATGGGAACTGATTAATGGAATAAAAAGTAGCCTATAACTTCATCAAGGCGTACCTGTACTCAAAATATGAAGCATGATCCGTTCAGCAGTTATGGCTATGTTCGCTCTTATGCCGTTTGTTTTCCAAGAGTGTGGAGCCACCAGTAAGTACATAATAAAGAAAGTACGAGCAACAACACAGAAAGGAAGTTAATTCTTTGATGTATGTAACCAAAACTTATCATGCAGGCTATGACAAGAAAACAATGAAAGTTGTACTGACCTTTAAAACACTTCGATGTAAGACTCGAGATTCCAAGCAGTTAATAAATTTCGGACCTCCTCATCCATAATTTTCCGTACCTAGTTTGCAACGTATTTGAAACTGCACTGCACTTTAAAATATCACAGTAATATTTCACACAGGTACGGAGTGACCCATGTGGTAGTAGACGAATATTACTTTACTGCCACATGGATCACGCCACGCCATACGTCACGGGCGCGAGTCGACGGAAGAGTGATGTGATGAGCCGAACGAAACCAATCATCTTTGTATTTGTAACTGAGCGCACAGTTATTTTTAAGCAATTGTCTCGGGTGTTTTCTACCGAGTAAATCGGTAGAGAACAGCCGGGAGGTACTCGATTATATATAAATGACACTAGCCGGTTGCTATTGACCATGGTCATTTGCTAGGACCAAACGATTAAATTTACTTATTTAAACGGAAATAAGTAGCTTGACTCAAGTTAAATAATTTCAACTCGTGTATAAATAAATCAGATAGTGTGTAAAAATAAACAATTTAAATACTTGTTTAAAAACAACAGTATGCTTATTAAATTTAAATTAATTCTCTTGGTAGTTTTGAATCAAGTTTGAAAGTGTTATAATTTACAAATTAAGTTAATTGAAAATTACTAATGTCTTATTTGTTATCAGCCGAGAAAATATAACAATGTACACAAGTCTACACTATGCCAAGTTCGCTTATAAATTTTTAGATAAGTCTTACTTAAAAATGACCGATATGATTGTAACCGAGCCAAAAAGGTCCTTTGTTAAAATAATATTTTCTCAGTGCGTCTGGGAGCCCCCTTATATATTTATTTATTATCATAATATTTCGAAATCTGTTATGTTAGTTCTGTGTTCCTATTTGTGAACACCTTCAATTGGCTTCTTATTATTATATCCTGTTAGGAATTTCATTGTTATAAACTGTTGGTTTTCCATGTCGATAAATGAATAAATAAATTATGTGTTTTTAGTATTTCATAATCATAGTCATTTGAACACTTTGTCCACTTAGAGAATCCTGAGAACCCTGACTACTGAGATACTTATGGAACAATAGACGTGAGATATTTTGACAACTTTGAGCGCACACAATATTATGATAATTTTAACTGCTTAAATTAATTTGGTTTTATATTTTTCAGATTATTTTTGACTACTCTATACTTTTATATCAATTTGACGTTGACTGTACCTATAAATTAACAATATGAAATAATAGGAATACATTGAGAGTAAGAAAACTTAGAATACACATACAAAATACCTCTTTTAGAAAACTTGTTATTACATCTCGTGATACAAGATGAATTAACTATGATGTTTGAATTTCTGTAAATACACCAGTCAGTATCCCAACGTATACATAAAATATCAATTATAATAATTTATCGAGGAGTTTTAGCGATAATGATCGAAGAATAATATAGCCAATCCCACTAATTGTTCGAAACATTTATTATGTTTATGATAATGTGATCATAAATAGAATCATTACCATCCATTGCGTAATTACGTGTTATTTAAGGTACCTATATTTAAGAAATAAATCATATAACAATTTTTTTTTGTCTGGGATCGTACATCCAAAAGTAGGTACCTTCTGACTGCGCGCAACGTTGCAAAATTAATGTATACAATCGCGTTTGATATATGGGAGCCCCTTTTTATACTTATTTTCACACAGTTTTGCGTTTACAGTATTTATTTTGCACACTTTTTAGTTATTTTAAATTTTCATTGGTTTTTAATAAATGATTTTAATTTATTATTTGATTTTAGTATTTGTTGTTATAGCGGCCACGGAAATACAAATACCCTGAAAATATAATCAATTTCCACTAGTACCTCATGATTGTAATGTTTGGTCAATTTAAAACGATTTTTTGGTACATACTTGCGATTTTAATATGGGGCTTGCGAACGTTTATGGTTATTTTTATGTGTTATTACAATTTTGCAGGATTGCAGATACAATTTTAGCAATAGATACAAAAATATAATATTCCGTGAATGTATTTCATAATTTGTCTGAAAATTTTTAAAATTACAATTTTAAAAGATATTTTCTTATAGTCGTCTCAAAAAAGCCCCAAAGATATAAAATGATTCATTCAGCTATGTTTGTGCCAAAAACCACGAACAGTGAACAGTTTTATTTAGTCAGCTTTATTATTATAAAATATTTTTTGTAAACCAAGTTGGTAAGCCAAAAAATAAATAAAAAAGTTGAATATCTCCAAAACTATCAAGAATCGTAAAACATGGAGGTGAAATCAGTGCACAAAAACCTTAGCCATTGCGCATTTTATTTTGGACTACTTGAAATGAATCATCAACCTGTAAAAGTCTCGGAAAAGTCACATCTGCACTTTGAGAAAATCTGCTAGCCTCATTTGCGACCAGATTTATGGCAAGTGCGCAATGGAACTCAGCCTATTAAGATTAAGATTATCTTGACAACTTTTGAATGCCACTTACCAGGAAACACGAGAACAGTAGTCCAGCAACAATCTTGTCAGCGATGGTCGCGTGTATATTTATAATGGCTAAATCGTTTATTGTCAGCACGAACAATAAGCAGAAACCAAATACGTGCGTCCAGATGTTCATCGTTTCATTCGTCCACCAGAACACGCTGAAACAAATGCAATTTCATGGTCACGTTTGAATTTTAAAAGAAAAGCGAAAAATGACATTTTATAATTAGGTATGCATTGTTTTGGTTTGATCAAGTATTTAAAGTCCACAACTTGTGGACTTAATAGGCATGATTAACTACATAAAAAAAAACTGTTTAGTCCTTTTGCTACCTATTTTTTGCTCTATCAATTTAATAAGAAAGTGTTAAGATATAGAGCATCAGAGTGCTGGAGAGCTTGTGACGTATGCATTAATACATTTTTCTCGAAAGCATTACGTCATACGAAACTTCAATGCACTGCCTTGATTTTTTGATTTTTAAAGGTAAATTTTTTTGAAGTATCTAATCTACATTACGGACTTATTATTATTTTTTAGTCTCTACCTACCTTATTGGGAATATAAGCTGGATTTCTGTGACCCAAACAGGGCTTGACTCTTCAAAGCGTCATTAATAATGTCTTAACCGGAGTTTTAAAAAGATTATGGAAGAAAATAGTTGTATTTATAGCATCTGTGCAAATCAGTGGTGGGCGTTTTCTGCTGCATTTGACGAGGTCTTTCAACGGCCATGGTGCTATTATGGCCTGCTCAATGCTACTATGTAGAGCTAACTTAAAATGTTAAGACTTGTGATTAATAATTGCAAGAATTTTTTTTGCCTAGTTTCTATCCTGAGGCCTGCGTTTAAAATTATTATCCGGTGGAAATTCATCATTTTCCCACGGGAAAAGTGACACTTAACTTTCATTTGAATCACTCAATCAATAGGCGAAAATTGAAATTTAAATCCTTATTGACGACCTCTGTGGCTCGGTGGGCGAAAGCCCGCCTGAGGCGCAGGAGGTTGCGGGTTCGATTCCCGCCGCGGGACCAGATTTTGTACGATCTGCAATTTCTGGTTTCGGGTCTGGGTATTTTCTATGTATAATATGTATGTATTTACAAAAAAAAAATGTATCTATGTAGTATATCAGTCACCTAACACCCATAGTACAAGCTCTGCTTAGTTTGGGTTTAGGTGATGCTGTGTGAGTAGTCCGGAAATATTTATTTATTTATTTATTTATTTATTCTTACAAATTATTATAAATGGGAAAATAACCATGTCCGTCTCCCCGTCGCCTCTTTACGCTACGCTAAAACAAAACTGACATAGAAAAGGACTAGATTCTTTATGTGAAGGTAAAAGTAAGAAGAAAAAAATGTTTCGGCAGATAGTTTTTTTTTTAACGAGTAGCGTTGCATCAATCTTTATAGCATAAATAAATTTAGTGGTGTTGCACACCAAAACTAGGTTAGCTATTTACACCACAAATGTGGAAAGACAGTAATTAGATTTAAATAAACTCAAGTCATTGTTTACTTAGTTACCCTGTTTATCGAAAAACGTCCAAATAATGAGTACCTTCTCATTATTCTAGTAACAAAATGCTCATTTATTGGAATCGAAAATCTGTTAACAATCTGTTCAAAATTAAAATGGTAAATTTGTTTAAATTAAAAATTCAACTCGTAGAAGAGTTCTCATTCGAATGAATTGATATTAAAAAGTAAAAAAATAATAAAAATCCAGTTTTGCATTTTAGTATCCCAGCTTGAAAAAAATTGGGTTCTCAATTTTACGCGTAAAAAATACTTAAATAAAATAACAATGTTTATGCAGTACAAAATATATTTGATGCAGGCACCCAATTGATAAAACTTATATGTAATGAAACTTATGTTCAACAGTTCTAATGACATTTACTTACTCACCTATATGGTAGAAAAAACTTTTTAAACGAAAACTAAAGTATACAAATCTACGTTTCAAAACATCTTGTTGCGTGACGTGCCAGATTATTAAGACGTATTAAGTTATACCAAAGTGTCAGCATTAAATGACCTAAACTAAGTTTATGTGAATAAAAGTGAATATTTGATTTGATAAAAACGACTTTCAACTAATTCACGTCCTACAAGTTTTAATTAGTCAAAAGTCAATTAAAACTTGTTCATAACAACGCCGAGGTTTTAAATAAATGTTATCACTTGCTTTACTTCTAATAAACTGCAATAGTTAGTCGCATTAGACTTAATTTATTGTAAATATTATTTTGCGACCCTATATCATCAGTGTCTTTAGAAAATAATTAACCCCCGACCAAAAAAGTGGGGTGTTATAAGTTTGACGTGTCTGTCTGTGTGTCTGTCTGTCTGTCTGTCTGTTCCACCATAGCTCCCGAACGGATGGAGCGATTTCAATTTATTTTTTTTTTGTATGAAAGGTGAGTTTAGCCCGGGTGTTCTTAGACATGTTTCATGAAAATCGGTTGAGCCGTTTAAAAGTTATGGGGGTGAGAGTGGGGAAGGAAAACAGAAAATCTGCAAATATACTAGTGTGGGGTATCAAATGAAAGCGCATCGCGTCCACATTACATAAATATTATGTTGTTTTACATTAAAGGAAATGGAAGGCATTGGAATCGGGGGTTTTTCTTAAATTTTAAATTTCCATTTATATTTATAAAGTCCTTATCAGAAAATATAAAGTACATTTTCCTAAACTGCTCGCCTTGAAAGATCATGGATACTGAATTTGGTGAATTTTAAAGAAATGAAAAAGTTAACGATAAACAATTTCGCTATCCACATTTTGTCATACAAGATGTTTTCAAAATCCACGTTCGTAACATTTATTTAATTGAGCGAGAACCACTTAATTCATTTATGGGTTCATGGTTCTTTTAATGTGATTAAATTTTAAACGTATGGGCGACAACAGGTTAAAGTTCTAAAACCACGCTCAAGGCGAGCTAGGTTAGCGAGCGTGCCGCGGCTAACATAGTCTTGAGTAAAAACCTGTGACATGTGCGCAGAAAGAAAGAACTAGTTCTTCGTTATATTAACCATTTTACACCATTTTAGGTAGGTAATTATATATTGCTCATTAACCCAAGTAGGAGTTATGTATAACATTTTGGCATAGGTTTTAGATTTTGGACGAGGCCGCTATCCTCAACATTTTTTTTTGCTCTGTCGATTGACATGCGTTTCTTCCTTGGCCGGAAAATCACTTTATTTCAAATTGGCAAACCTGTAGTTATACCTGTCTCCATACAGTCTATTATGTCGTCTTGATGATGATGATATCTTGTAAGTGATCTTAACATTTATCTAATATGAAAATTATAATGTGTGGGTAGGTTTTAAGTGTAAATGTTAATTAATCATTACCATGCAGCTAATCATTACTACATAGGTACTAAGAAGTGGAGAAATCAGACACTCCAATTATTAAGTAGCATGCCTTTGTAAATAAAGATTATTGCAATACATGAAACCTTATTATGCAGTCACAGTCTGATTTTCACGATTCTTACTAAGCTATGTAGATACTAGATACCATAGCAATTTAGTAATAGACTTTAATTACTGATTAAAGTTTTTTTTTTATCAAAATATATATTTTTTGTCACATACATACTTTGCTAACATTTACTTAAATTTGACATAACTATGTACAATTTATAATTAAAAAAATATATACATATTTTTAAGTTACTAAACTTGCAAAATATGTGAAATTTGCCTACCTCCGAAATGCCTAACTCCAAAACCCACTAGTTATGCATAACTTTGACTATGTAGCTTTGCTGGAGACAACTTTTGCCAGACCATACAAAAAACTATTAATGATCACTACTATTAACATACGATAATAGAGTCAGTAAGTGTGAGAGTTCAGAAGTTAGATTGCAAAACTAGTTAGCCTATTACTTGAGGCAGGCGACCATACTCTATTAGTAAGAATAAACCGTGAAAACTTAAAAAAAAAACAAAGTTGCAGGTGTGCAATCATAAAGTAGTAAATTGAGTTAAAAGAGTAGTTTGTAAGTTTTCACGGTTAATTCGTACTAGTAGAGTATGGTCGCGAGAGTACGCCGTGACGTGTTGTCTGTTAGACAGTAATGCACGTCATAGCGTAAACTGTTGAGTTTCGGTAACATGCAATGGCAATGTTATCTGTCAAAACATTGCAGGCATGATATGTAACACCAATTGACGAATTAAACTCAGTAACTACTGGTCCGATTAGAATAATTATTTCACAGATAGATAGCCTATTTATCAAGACAGCCTACTTTTTACCACGAGAAAATCCAATAAGCATGGCCATAAACAATGCTGTATTGTGTAAAGCTAGATGTTTATATAATTAAAACTCACCTTTCCCAGCACAGCCGAGTGGGTAGAAGTTTCCTATATCCATCTCTGATGAATGGATTATGTTGTAGATATGCAGGTGCCTGCTCGTACTTTAATAGTTGCCGGTAGTTTATGTACTCTTCATCTTCCTTGCTGATGTTGTTGTTATCTTCCAGTTTCTTTCCTCGACGTAGCAGTGTCTTTGAATTATATGTTTCAGATTCCTCATTATCTACCTATGGACAATATTATTTATCTTTTTAAAAGGATAATGATATTTTGTTAAACAGCAAGATGTGTGGAAGGGCAATAGGGAGGCCTTTGTCCAGGAGTGGGATTTCATGGACTGATAAAAATAATACAATTCATAACAAATAATCCCGGCAAAGCAAATCTTGTTCTAATTAATAATTTTCAAATATTATTTTTATCAGTCCATGAAATCCCTTAGGATCATGATGGCAAATATTATTTTTTGAATTTAAAGTATGTTGCATTTTAGAGGATAACAAATAAACTATTACTAATCAATTAATTTCAAAAATGTTAACTTAATTATTTATTAAAAATGGATCAGAAAAATTGGTTCCTAGAAAGAAGTAAGAGTAGTACTTATAGTATTGAAAACCAAATTTTAAATGGGTACATAATAAATAAGAAAGGTTGAGCCCTTTTTTTTTGAGTTATTTTATTATTTATTTATTTATTATATTATAATATAAAAAAGGTACCTACCAATTTACCTTAATAAACCTTTGACCTGTGTGGCACACATTAAGTACTACTTTTTAAGTAAAATAAAAATTAATAGTAAAAAGTGTACATACTCTCTCTATATTCGTTTGTAACAACTGTCATGTTTGGAATCTACTCTCCAAAAGCTGAAATAGCTTTTTCTCAAAAGCATAAGTATCTGATTTTTGAGCAAAACATTTCCAGTGTATAAAAAGTTTAACAACCACTTGCATAGATTTTGAGGATGTTAATTTCAAATGAACAAATGGTATTTTCTAATATTTAAAATTTGTTTTATATCTTAGAATAATTATTTACATTTATTTGGTAACTTATTATAGTAACATTCATCATCACCCTATTAACATTCCCACAGCTGGGACATAGGGACTTCTCTCTTGGTGAGAGAGATTAGGCCTTAATTCACCACACTGGCCAAGTGCGGGATGGTGAATGTCATATTATACCTATGTCCTTCAAACTCTTTAAAGTTCTCAGAACATGCTGGTTGACTGGTGCTGTTCACGATGTTTGCCTTCACCGTTAAGGCACGTGTCTAAAGCGCACATACCTTTCTCCAGAAGAAAAATCTAGAGGTGGTGGAGGGGTTTGAACCCACGACTATCGGAATGAAATACTATCTATACAACATTATTTAATAAAAATTGTTGATTCCTTAAATTTTTATACAATACCTAGGTATGTTATTATTTTGGACAAGGTACACATACATTTCTTTGCAGTTTGTATCAAATAAATAATTTAAACTGAAAATTAAAATAACTTATTTATAAATTTGTGGTAATCTCACTTACTTTCTCAATAGACATAAATTGCACAGTTTCAGCTTCACACGCGCTCACTTTTTTGGTCATTGTAATGGTCATATTGAAATTAATGTCCTTTACCACTATGAACAAAAAACTTCAAATTATTTCATTTAAATAATTTGCTAAGTTGTACGTAGCATTGATGTGATAATAATAACTGTTTTGTCGTTATGGTTAAGGAATACACTAACACAAACTTAGAAGATTTAGTATACTAAACGATTTATAAAATAACGAAACTATTTTTTGGCCACAGCAACACAGACATCTCGCCCACTACCGTCATAGAAATAAACTGAAACTGACTGTTTTTTTTGTATTTTGTTTTGACTTTTGTTTGCTGAGCTTTTATTGAAGTTGACACATTGACGTTGAGTGCACAAAGTAAATTGACTTTGACATAACAGTATCAAAATATTACTCAAAGACTAAAATTTTTATGGTAGAACTTTGCAAACTCGTAATCGTGTATTGTATACGTTCCATTAAAATTAATAGACTACTAGAATAGTCCGATTGCAGGATCAGAACGCCTTTGAAACGAATAGCTTACAGCTTATAAAAACACATTTTAATACTACGACTATCTAAAAGTATAGAAGCAATATTAGATGGCCCATGTGCTTCAATTTAGTACTATGGGCACCCTGCCCTATATGCATGCTTTTGCGTGACCAAGGAGGAACAAAATACAGGTGTAACATAAGTTTCTGTCAGTATGAGAAGTTCTGAAAATATAAGACATGTTGTCGATTATGTAATATGAGAAATTGCATTCATTCATTTTAAAATAATATTAAATATATAATATCTATAATAATAGAAAATCGAACCTGATTTTTTTTTCAAAATTAAGCTATTCATTTTCTATTTAGATATGGATTAGCTAGGTCATAAGCACAAAATTTAACCATGAACACTCATGATTGTACAACATCTCATTCTCGGGGTCTCCTCTCTGCGCGATACTTCGTAGTTGAGACTACGAAGTATCGCGCAAAGAGGTATTGCTGTATTTTATTTATATTATTTTGTAACATACTTTATGTAATACGCTTTAATGAAGTAATATAAATAATCCGAATAATTACAGATATATGTTTGTTTCTTTTATCATTTTAGCAGATGTGTTCATTTACCCATTTTTTGCTATTCGATATTATATCATAATTATAGTTCGTAAGGAGTAAACTCCAATCGTGCGTCGTAGCTGACACACACACACTTTTTTTCTAAGATGTTGGATATCGTGTAATATTTGCTGAATTACATAAATGAAACGAAACGGTCGGGTTAGTCAAGTCGTTCACACATAAAATACCATGACCCAACAAAAACGTAGTGATTATTACTATCTGACATGACCAATGTAAAATTTGGACTATTTAAATAGGTACCTACCTACGTACCTAATAAGTTTTTCAGAACTGGTTTACTAACAGAAACACACCTCACGTTGTTGTACCTACAAAACCCAGTTTAATGAAAAGTTTGTGTTAAAAAATAAAAAAGTACATATAACTATTTACATAAGTATTTCAGAAAGTCGCGTTATTTTCACGGAAATAAAACACGAGTAAGGCTGCGGCGTGAAAAGTTAGAATACTAATATTGTAAAGATGAAGACTATGGTTGTATATTTTGATCGCGCTTATCTCAGACACTCCAAGTCACATTTAAAAATTATTTTAGACATAATAAAACAATATATAAAATTCTCGTGTCATGGGGTGCGTAATCGAACTCCTCCGAAACGGCTTGACCGATTCTCATGAAATTTTGTGAGCATATTCAGTAGGTCTGAGAATCGGCCAACATCTATTTATCATTTTGAAAAAAAAAAAAATTTTTGCAAAACAACGTTAATTTGCTGGGGTCAGCTAGTTATATATAAATATTTCCGAGCAATTCACACAAGTACGTCTAGCCTCATGGTAAGCTGTTAGCTTGTGATACGGGTTCTAGACATCTGAAATACTTAATTTATGAAACATACATGAAAAGATATTTTTGATTTTATATATTTACCACCCAGATCAAGCAAGAACCCCTCGGCAGGAATCAAACCCGCTATCTCTTGCGCGGCAAGCGGACCTTCGCCCACCGCTCAACTTAGGCAGTTATAGTTGATAAGTTGGTAGGTAGGTGCATATTTACCTTGGTAGGTACCCAACTAGCAAAAACTAGGCTTACAGCAATTTCAAGACTACTGTTTTTGGCTCTTATATCACTTCTATATAATCGTATAAGCCCGTGTTTGGGCACCAATTATAAGCATAGTTAGTTTAATATCCTTTTAATATCAGTCTAATTTAATGCTGTTTGAGCTTACAGAAATCTAGCCAAAATTAATATAAGCCGACTTAGGATAATATTGTTTTTACATAAGTATCTTGTAAACCTGCAAGTTGCCTGAAAGTTGTATGGGTGTTGGTTTCAAAGTTACACGGAAGAAAAAATAATAATTAATGAAAACAAATAAAGTTGCTGTGAAGTTGTTTATACTAAAGTGCCGTTATTATCAAGTGCGTGTATTTGAGTTTTACGGTAAGTATTCCTATTGGAATTTATTATTTACTGTAAAGTAGACCTCGTTTTACGATTCAAAATTCATGCGCCTTATTAAATATGGTATTTCCAGTTCTCGTTTTGATAAATTATTTGTTATTTTGTATTGATAGTGTCGCCATATGTATAGCTGCATTTTACAAGCGCACTCTAAGACTATTGTAAGATTGTTTACTCTAATTTTAGCATTCGGAATACTAAAGCAAACTCCATATTTCAACAAATTAGGGATCCTCGCAATTATACATAAAACCTTAAATCGACAGGGAGAAAAAAAAACTAACTTAACCAACATGGTAACTGCTTCTTTTATTTATCATCAGTACATCATAAGCTTCTCTGCTAATATTATATTTTACAGATTCCCGAGTCAAGAGCTTATAAGGCATAAATGGGTCAGCAAAGTACGGGCAGAAAGAAGAGAGCATGACTGGAAGCCAAAAAAAAGTAGCACGATATTTTCTGCCCATTTTGTAGACCAATACAAATAAAATACGCCAAAAGGATACGTGCGTTTACGAAATACGTGTTTATTCGAAATTATATTTTAATAACCAAACAAACAAATTGTTTCAATAAACGTCCCTTCTGTATCAAGATCTTAGATAATTCGTTAACTATAAAATCAATATATTTGGTTGTCATGACTACACAGAGAAAATGCATATACCTAATCAAGAAAATACTTCAAGTCAAGACACATTTCTTTTGACTTTAGAAGTACCTTTTTCCTGTTATTAGCAACTCTTTTATACCCATATATCACAAATCTTCCATCCACATATTATATCAAATTAAGCTATTTAATGTAAAAATAACAATATATTTACCTATTGCAAACGGAGATAGGCAATTCAAAAACATTACATAATATGGGCCATAGTTGTTGTCTTGAACTATTAGATACTGGCAATCCGTCTATATTTATATTTAAATGAATAATATCTGGAGTGCACGATAAACGTTCTAAAATACCAATGAGTCTTGTATTTTTGCCCATTTCCTGACTTCATTTTTTAACACGAAAGTTTTTTCATTGATGGTTTCGGCCTCGCTCGGAGATTCATCTTCACTGTTATCATTAATAGAACAAACTAAATTTCCATCGTTACTATCGACTTCTTGTACAAAAGCAAAACCTGCAGAACCCTCACTGATATTTTTCTCTACACTACCTTGTCCTGGCAGTGTATATTTGTTTTTCTTTTTAACATTTCATAGTACTTCTTAACAACTTTCCTGTAGCCACCAGTTTTCTTAAATCTATTCCAGGTTTTGTAATCCATTATTTACTACTATTAAAATAACATATATATGGCCAGCAAAATTTTACTCTTCAAATCGTTAAAATTAGTATTCCCAAAATCGATCTAAGATCAAACGCTCTTATAACCATCTTGTCTTTTGTATTGTAAATATGTTAATCCAAAATCACTCTAATAGTATACTCATCCAGCGCTATTGATCTGATAATAGTTTCAAATAAGAACAGAAATGCACATACTCATAGTGCTCTTATGCAATGCTTATATTAGTCTGAAATTCTCACAATAGCATTTAGCAAGTCTATTATAAAATCAAACTAGCTTATAAAATATGAATTTAAGAGCATGGTTTCTCAAGTGCAATCAGTCTTAGTAAATCCTCTTATAGGAGTAAGTGGCTTACAATAGCATAGTAATATACTCTTATATAAATATATAAGACTTGGTTATGAGACTGAGCGTTTTTGAGGCCATATCGGCTTGTCTAAAAGTAATATAGGATCGAGGCATGTACCAAAACAATTATAAGAGCGCTTAAAGCCTACCACTCTTAGAAATTGCGTGTTCTGAGACTGTTTTGCTGCTTGGGTACTTACTGAAATTATCAGGAATTAAAAACCATCCCGCTAAACCAGTAGGTATAAGTTCGTAAGTTAACTCCTTCTGCTCTCTCAAATTACAAGTAAAACAAGTTTGTGTTTAATATCGATTGGTTTTGAAATTATATTCAAATCATTCTCATAAGGAAAACTGGTGTTATTAACGCCACGGCTTTGCCAGTGTTTTAGAATTGTGTACTTCCCTCGGCAAAAGTACCTACCTCGATAAATGGTAGGTTCAAATCAACCTATTAGTTCCTGAGATACGCACGCACGTTCAATCAAACAAACAATTAAACTCTTCAGCTTTATATTATTATGTTAAATAAAGTTGATAACATTAAAATATTATACATAAACATGCAAATAAACACAAATGTTTCCATTATGACTATGACTCATATTATTATTTTCCCATGATTGTTCAAATAAATTTTATTTTAAACATTTATTTTTAATTAGCATAAAACGTGACCTGTTAACATTTTTAATACAAACGTTCAAAGCTTGAGCTCTATACCTAAGTACCTCAATCCAGGCACACGCGAGGCATACATGAAGTCGCGAGTGTTCCGCAGTGACAATTAGTGGTGTGACGTTAATAACCGCCTAATTTTGTTTGCAAAAATTAGTACAATTTCCTATTTTATATGACGAGTAGAATATATGGTGCAATAATTTATTTACAAAGCTTTCTTGCGAATTTGAATTTTATATAGTTTTAAATTTAATAAAACGTACTATAAACATCCCAGTCGAGGCGAAATATTTGTCGGGGAAATTTCTATGACCGATTAGCCAGAAGTAAAAAAAAATAGTTTTATAATTAAATCTCACAGCTCGGCTGCAGGCATTTATTTAAAAGGCTCGGCTGAGTAAATTCTGTATAGATAGTGTAACCGTGGCGTCATAGTGTGACGTCAATAACGGGACACTAATTAAAACTGAGAAGAATACCTTAAAGTGTTACATAAATTAATATTGCAGTGGCGACAGGTACCTATATTACGGAATTTTACAAAATAATGGTTTTGCTTAACGTTGCTATAAACAGAACTTGTTATCGGCTGAAAATTTATTATTATGAGGAGTATGTAGTATATTAAACCGTTTACGGTCCGTTTATCTTCGAATTAGGGCATTTAATGTAACATGATATAAAAAAGCATAAAGATGTTCGACGCGGAGATCGATTCTACCTATGAATCTTTGTTTCGTCAGCTAAATATTTAAGATATAAGGTGTAAAATAATTGTATGTCTGTTTAATAAATCTAAATTTAAAATTTAAGAAATACCCCCGATTCCAATGTCATAATTTCCTTTAACGTAAAACAACATAATATTATGTAATGTGGACTCGATGCGATTTCATTTGATACCCCACACTAGTACATTTGCAGATTTTCAGTTTTCCTTACCCACTCTCATCCCCATAACTTTTAAACGGCACAACCGATTTTCATGAAATATGTCTAAGAACACTCGCGCCAGACTCACCTTTCATACTACATGATCAAAAAAAACTAAATTGAAATCGCTCCATCTGTTCGGGAGCTATTGTGCCACAGACAGACAGACAGACAGACAGACACGTCAAACTTATAACACCCCTCTTTTTTGGTCGGGGGTTAAAAAAGGGATAAATTTGCATCAATCAACAATCTGCCATCAACAAACAAAATCATTTAGGAACATTTGTGTGGTGGCTACGCATGGAATAATATATAAATTTATATAATATCAATTTTCAAACAGTTAGTTTCTAATAACCGCGTGAGTTTCGAATTGCAAAATACGTGTTACGTTTAAAATAGCGACCATGCCGACTTCTCTGTAATGAATATCCAAATATTCCAAAAATAGCGCCTATCCATCGTGCTCCTCTCTACTACACGTCACATCCGAAAACTTATAATGTTACTTTATGAAAATATTTCATTATTTACAACACAGATCAAAAAAACCACAGAATTTTCTATTCTATTAAGTTTTATCTAGCAAACATGCATTTAATCTTCATTAGAAAAATTCGTTAAATTTTCAATTTAACCAAAGGATAATTAAAAGTTCAAAGATTCGTGCAACAAATATCTTAATAATCTCGAATTTGAGAAAATGAATAAGTGATTCATCCGAATGTAATTCTGAGATTAATGGTGGAACGGAACGTTACTTGAAAACCTATTTCCTGTCCGCTGTTCTCCATTTGCTAAATGTTCTAAATTTTGTGCTTGCTAGTGCTCTGAGTGTGTTATTTTAACTTGTTAATGTAAATTCTTATTTGTTTTTCAAAGAGTGTTTATATTTATTCCTATTTTCATTAAAAATATTTTATTTCACATAAAACGACTAAAGGTGGTACTTTTCGTTTAGACGGGAGCCATCTTGCAATCTCTAATCAAAGGTCCTTGGATCACAGTTTCGTTGTCTAGTTGAAAGTCAGTTTATTCCATCATAAAATAATCAAATGGCGTTAAAACGAATTAATAGGGTACGTATTTAGTTATTGCGCTGCATATTTCGCTGTTTCAGGTGCAATTATACCCAGTGTTGAAAAGTTGGTATCAGTCCTCATAGTGAATGTTTCGTCATTGTGAATAACTAATAGCGAATTTTCTGGATAGTGACCGTGTGCGCGTCAAAATTACCAATAATTTCTCAAAAGAAACACGTAGATTCGAGAAAGTAACCATAGTTTACGAGTAACGGTGTTTTACTGGTCTAAATAGGTGACAATTTTGTGCACACGGCGTACATAAAATGTCGGAAATATGTGCCAATTTTGAGGTTTTCTTGTCATCGTAGGCATCAGTGATGTGAAGTTTTGATGGAACCATGCTGGTGATAGTGTAATTTCACTGTGAAATCCATGGTCGATTGTAAGATGTAATGTTTTGGGCAGTATGATCAGCTCTCGTATACATTAGTGATGATGTGACAGAGAACCAATCAGCCTGTTTCCTGTATTTGTACACATGGTATCTTTTTATTGTTCAGGAATTACAAGACTTGGGCAGAGATCCACCAGCACAATGTTCGGCGGGTCCACACGGTGAAGATCGTAAGTAAATTTTATTGATCTGCTATCTACTTTTTTGTGAGTCATTGTTGTTGGATAATAATAATACTGTGAAACTGTCATGTTATCCAGACCGTGGATTCCGACATTATGTACCTGCTGTTATGGCATTGTCTTTGTTGTTGGGAGTTTGATTTTTATTGTAAATAACTTGAATTTATTGTCAATATTTCTTGATTTTGGCCATTGTCATGAGTATCTACTGCCCACCCATTACTAATCACATGAATATCCTGTTATGTTAGTCATAAACATGTTTTACTTAACAATTTAATTCTGAAATGTTTAATTCAGAACAGGTAAATAGATAGACCAGCTGATGGACCAACAAAAAATTTTAACTTTCATAGTTTACATCCTTGCCTGAAATAAATTAATAATATGCCCACATTTGTACTTCGCAAACATAAATTAATATTGAGTGTTGTCAATTAATTCTTATTTTGTTTTTAACCCACCTATGAATGTCACCCACCCAAAAGTCAATGACCTTGCATAGTTAGAAATATTCTCCTTTAAATATTTTTTGGAACAATCTCCTTAAATTGCTGCCAAGCTGCACACCTGCTGATTATCATATTGACTCCTATAAAGCTATTGGTGCCAAAACAATAATTTTGAAAACTTTATCTTGTTCCATAAAGCTCTCAACCAACCTCATGGGGTCAGTGACCTTTTGCTACTATTACTTAGTCAACTAATGATATCATAGCATAATAATAAAGATTTTCCAAGAAAAACAAAGCATCAGCAACTACCCACAAGTGAAAAATGTAAAAGCCATAACATCAGATTAAGATTGGTCATTTTTAAGCCAACTTACATTGGTACAATACAAACCTACCTTACTGTTGTTTGGTGTTTCTTTGTATGAGATATAAAATATCATTCATCATTCATTTCCATGGTTTTGTTTTACAAAGCAATGCAATCATGTATTGATTATATGAACTAAAAGTACACAACAGAAAAACTTGTGATACATTTTATTATTACATCAGTAACATAATATGTGTTTTCTGTTTCAGTTTTCCATTGGCAAGCCACAATTATGGGACCAGTAAGTATTGTTACTCCATTATCTCTCAAGGATCAATTTCATTGATTGTGTAATCTTGCAGATAAATACTCTTTGTTTTTACTTTTTCAGGTTGACAGTCCTTACCAAGGAGGTGTATTCTTCCTCACCATACATTTCCCAACAGACTACCCATTCAAACCACCAAAAGTTGCATTCACAACACGTATTTATCATCCCAACATAAACAGTAATGGTTCCATTTGCCTTGACATTCTGCGTGCTCAGTGGTCACCTGCACTAACCATATCCAAAGGTATCTATTTTTATATTTGTTTTAATTATTTTGTTATAAAAATTAAATATTGAAAACTCAGTTTAATTCTATGAATAAATCAATACTGCAAACTCAGTTAAATTCTATCTATTATTTTTTCCTTAGAAACATGAAGTACATACATTTATTTGAGGAAAAACCTCATCCAAGTTTTCTATACATGTTATTGAATTATAAATGCTTATTTCAATGTTTTGTTTCTTATTTTCAGTGTTGCTCTCAATCTGCTCACTGCTATGTGATCCAAACCCAGATGACCCATTGGTGCCAGAAATTGCTAGGATCTACAAAACTGACAGAGAAAAGTACAATGAACTAGCCCGCGAGTGGACAAGGAAGTATGCCATGTGAGAGTCAATTGTGACATCAGAAACATACACACACATCGCCACAGCCCAGGCCCTGCCCAATCCCACTCCTTTGCCCCCTCCCACTATCCTCTTTCCTTATTCCTCATCAATTCTAAATTTACTGGAAATGTGTAAAATATTTATGGTTCTTTAGAGTTTGCCTAATTTTTGTCGTTTCTGGTATTTTTAACGCGAATTTAAAGCATCTATGTAAACACCATATTCACCTCTGCAATTAGGTTCTATTTATCTAATAAGAACTTTCCTATAAGAGCAAAATTGCGTTTTGTTACATGGTCATGTCTGTAGGTGTTTCACTTTAGTTCAAATATGATATTAGTTAATTTACAACATTTCAACTTGTATAATTCCTATAACTATTTGTACTTTAACTAGATCTAAATTGCATTGTGAAATTGTACAATAGCCATATGTTTAGGAAATGGAGCGTTATTTGCTATTCACTTGTCTGGTTCTCTTAGGAATTTGTCGATGGAATGTAAGTAAAGCTCATAAGTGTTAAGAACATTTTGGGTAATGTAAGTAAGTGGTATTACAAAATGAGCTCGTTCACAGAGTCGAGTGAGTGTTATTTTTTTTTACTAGAAACACTTTTTTTAAGTTAGTAAATGTAGCGTGCTACAGACTGTCGTTGATCGGTCAGTTTTCTTTTCATCCACAATATTTAAACTGAAACGCTCCAATAGTAACATTCAGTATAAATTACAGTGTATCTCATAAGGTAATAAGTTACGATTAATCTAGATTTTTTTCAATACGGCGATCTTTATATTATAATTTTATCTAATATATATTGTGGTTGTAAGGATATCTGCGTTGTGATTTCCATAAAGTCCCGTTCACTGTCCTTTCCTTGTTTCCTTTGAACAAACTGCATTTGATAAGCATTGCGGCGATATGTGGCAAGATGATGTGTCAGGTCAGCTGCCGGCAGAGACGCTCACGTTGCTTGGTTGACAGACTGAGAGATTAAATTCAAAGCTTTTTTAAATTGTAATCAATCAACAACTTGTACTATTTTAGCTTCACTAAATTGTAAGAAACAATAAATTATTGTGTATGTAAATAATAGCTGATCTTTATTTAGGCTTTTTCCTGTCAAAAGGAAAAGTGGCGGTCATTGATCTTAAATCTAGAGCAGGTTTTTAGGTAAACCTTCCGCATTTAGCAAAGTTGGTTTGACGACCGTTTCGTTATGTTCTCTTTTTGATGGTTGGAATAAAGTAGTACCAAATTCGCTACTTAATAATGTAATGGGTACACATTCGAGCCCAAGTTGTTCATGAGAATAAAGGCAACGCTTGAATATTATATTATTGAAACACTTTCAGCTAACTAGGTTTGTCATCGATATTCCTAATTTTCTGTTTTAACATTGGGTTAACCTATGTGGCGATAAAAACGAGGTGTGATAAGTCAGCATCTACTGTTAACCAACACTACATACAAATCTGTAAGAACAAAGAAATAATAAAAAACTAAAAAAGTATCACGGCATTGTACTTTTATGAATAGGTATCTTAGGAACTTTACGTTCGTGTGAATATATTCCATCATCATCATTTCAACCTAAGGACTGTCAGTCAGTCGAGGCGATGTCGATGTGGTTTCCCGGATAGAACATAAAGGCGATTGCCTTTAAATTATTTGTTTATTTTATGCTTGTGAATAGCAGTATAAAGGATAGGCTTTTCATAGATAAACGGACCTAACAACAAAAAGTATTGCATTAAACGTGCACATTATTGGTATTAATTTTTAGGGTTCGGTAGCCAAGAGGCAAACAGACCCCTTATGGATTCGTCATGTCTGACCGTACGTCACAGCCATTTTTTCCGAAACTAAGAACTATACTGTTGAAACTTGGTAAGTGTATTCTGTGAACCGCTTCGAGATTTTCACACAAAAATAGAAAAACAAGAAATGATTCGGGTTCCGGGTACTTAGAACTGAGACAAACAATTTTTTTTCATAACTGTATGGGTTTCTATACGCGTATGCGTCTTCATAAATGATGTTGAGGTTTCTGATAATATAAAAAATGTTTGCGCGAGAGACACTTTCAAAGTGATAAAACGCTGTAATTTCTTATATAAGAGACCATGCAAACTCCCACAGAAAATTGGTTTGTACGTGATCTTTGCAACGTTGAGCGTGGTTACTACTTGGAAGTGGCCTTTTCGACTGCAACATTTCTACCATTTGTTTAATTTACTTTATTGTTTTTTTGTTAAATAAACTTTTGAAATACTAGGAACCCTCGGCGTTCATCTCATACTTAAAACGTGTGTGTCAGGATGGCGTGTCTCATGGCTGAATAGTCACAGGTTATGCACCAAATAGCTGTACCTAAACTGTACCTAGGTATATGAAAAAAAAAACTGTACCTCAAGCAATTAGATATAAAATAAATGGTGATATGGACACGCCATTCTGACGTCAGGTTGGCGCGCATAATCGTGTATCTCCCCAACGTGTGGGAACTATGCTCTGGAACATATTATATAAAAAAATATTATTAAAATATTAATTTGTTAAGCCTACTTTTATTTACAACGGTCTACATTTTGAGAGAGAGAGAGAGAAAAAACATTTATTGACATTTTGAATAAATAGAAATCGAAATAAGAAAAAAAAATTATAAGTATGAGAAGGACTCTTAGAACTACACCTAAATTTCCATGTAGTTTATACTTTCACTTTATGGAATAAAAATAAGCAAAATAAATAAATTAACAGTGCAAATTGTTGCAGTCAGAGCGGTCACCCATCCAAGTAGGTACCTACTGGCCGCGCGCAACGTTGCTAAACTTTATAAAAATCGCGTTTATTGTATGTAAGAAGCCATTTTATATTATGGACGTATCTGCAAATGCATCATCATGGACTTAAAGCCTTATTGAAAGCTTCGGGCTCAGTATGGATACAATTAGCTTCTCCAAAATAATTTATCATCATTGAGAGAGGACTATGTCCTGTTACGTACGTCGGTTGGAATTATGACGTCATAGGTACAAGTATAGACCCTGCGTAGACTAATTCCCGGTCCGTGATCGGTAAAGGCTACACCCGGTTTATCTAAACATGAGTATATTTAGTCATCGTCAGTCGAAGTAATATTGACTGTCCACAGGCTGACCAAACGATGCGGTTTTGTTTTATTGAAACATGACATGATAGAATTTTAATTATAATTAGGGGTAAATCATTACACTACTGATCCAATTTGAGAAATAAATGTATTAATATGATTTAATTACAAATTGTAGTACTGTGCTGAACATATGGCTATAATTGAAGTAGGTAGGAGTGATTACCCGTGGTTCCAGTGGTTAGACCCATTACCGGGTCCACGGGTAGATATCCCCGCTCAAGTCAGAACGCGGGCAAAGCAAAGCATCATTATCACTTACTTCACAACAAAGACCTAAACCGCGTCTGTAGGTTCGTAATAATCTTAACAACTACTTTCTCTTCAGCAGCATGTATCAGCCCACTGCACTCCTTGCCTCCATGCTCTTATGGCGTGGCCCATCTGGCAAAAAAATATTTACTAGAAACTGTTCAGACTATTAGATTTAAATATATCGAGAATTTGCGGTTTTCAGCGGTAGATAGTGAGTCAACAGGATGAGTTGTAAAGGAAATGTCACAAATGAGTACAGGATCATTCTGTTTAATTCAAACGTCTAAGATACATTACATAAATAAAAGGCACATTCCGTATTTTTCTAAAACTACAGTTCAGTCGTTTCCATGTTCTTTGCGTTCTTCATCTGCTCCAGTTGCTGGTAAAAGTCGTACTTCGCCTGATTC
Organism: Gymnoscelis rufifasciata; assembly: GCA_929108375.1. Lineage (NCBI taxonomy): Eukaryota > Metazoa > Arthropoda > Insecta > Lepidoptera > Geometridae > Gymnoscelis > Gymnoscelis rufifasciata. The sequence continues at coordinate 5,670,142 of OV815307.1, read as the reverse complement.
TGAGGGACCGTTTCGTTCGACTCTATAGAAGGGAACGCCCCTGTTGTGATGAAGTATGGTTTCTCATTCGAGAGATCTTGGTCTACTGCGTTTTCGTCCAAGGAATCTCGTTCAGAACGACTTAGTTGGTCGTCGTTCTTATACCAGTCGTTTTCGTAAGCGTGTAGCCATATGGGGTTAGACCCCTTTGTATTGTAAGCTTCGGGCTCAGTATGGATACAATTCGCTTCTCCAAAATAATTTATCATCATTGAGAGAGGACTATGTCCTGTTACGTACGTCGGTTGGAATTATGACGTCATAGGTACAAGTATAGACCCTGCGTAGACTAATTCCCGGTCCGTGATCGGTAAAGGCTACACCCGGTTTATCTAAACATGAGTATATTTAGTCATCGTCAGTCGAAGTAATATTGACTGTCCACAGGCTGACCAAACGATGCGGTTTTGTTTTATTGAAACATGACATGATAGAATTTTAATTATAATTAGGGGTAAATCATTACACTACTGATCCAATTTGAGAAATAAATGTATTAATATGATTTAATTACAAATTGTAGTACTGTGCTGAACATATGGCTATAATTGAAGTTAGGTAGGAGTGATTACCCGTGGTTCCAGTGGGTAGACCCAGTACCGGGTCCACGGGTAGATATCCCCGCTTAAGTCAGAACGCGGGCAAAGCAAAGCATCATTATCTCTTACTTCACAACAAAGACCTAAACCGCGTCTGTAGGTTCGTAATAATCTTAACAACTACTTTCTCTTCAGCAGCATGTATCAGCCCACTGCACTCCTTGCCTCCATGCTCTTATGGCGTGGCCCATCTGGCAAAAAAATATTTACTAGAAACTGTTCAGACTATTAGATTTAAATATATCGAGAATTTGCGGTTTTCAGCGGTAGATAGTGAGTCAACAGGATGAGTTGTAAAGGAAATGTCACAAATGAGTACAGGATCATTCTGTTTAATTCAAACGTCTAAGATACATTACATAAATAAAAGGCACATTCCGTATTTTTCTAAAACTACAGTTCAGTCGTTTCCATGTTCTTTGCGTTCTTCATCTGCTCCAGTTGCTGGTAAAAGTCGTACTTCGCCTGATTCTGAGGGACCGTTTCGTTCGACTCTATAGAAGGGAACGCCCCTGTTGTGATGAAGTATGGTTTCTCATTCGAGAGATCTTGGTCTACTGCGTTTTCGTCCAAGGAATCTCGTTCAGAACGACTTAGTTGGTCGTCGTTCTTATACCAGTCGTTTTCGTAAGCGTGTAGCCATATGGGGTTAGACCCCTTTGTACTGTGTTTGTTTGTATTGGGCACTCTTCCTCCAGAACTTCGTATTGTCATGTCAGACTCGCCGGTAGTAGGAGAAGCTGCGAACAAAAAGTTGATACGTAAAAAGTGATAAGTGAAAATAAATGGCAATGACCCAGATGATCGTGACTAATTGTGGGTACCTAGGTAGCGGACTGTGACTTTTATTTCAACGTAGTTACAGTAGGTTTTTGAATGTAACGTTGATTGAATAGATTAGTACGTTTTGGATTCATACAGACACTCCAAAAAGTAGAATGGCTTTGTGCCAGATTCCGCCATGCGTGTCTAAATGGCGCCTCAGGTAGTTAAACTTTGTCTACATGGAGATTTATTTCTGACTTGAAGCTGTGTTGCTGAGATTAAGAGAGTAATACGTTCGTGTCTGGGGTAATTCTCGGCATTCGCAATTATGGGCTCGGCAATCATCTTATTCGTCACCAGTGGGCTTTTTGTCAATATTTGTGCTATTTTTAGGATAGGAGAAAAGTCATCGAGCGAGCATTGCCCCCATTGAGTACGTGGCTGTGTAGCCCCCCAACTGACAATAGCTTACAATAAGCAGTAGCGGTGGCTGCCTTCAATCTCCTAGCGTAGTCGGCGCGTTGCGACAGGCATGTCATTATGGATAGAACCAACAGCACGCCCAGGAAGAGAGACGTCCAAATAAGCCAGAACACCGTTTGGTTGGTGGTCAGTGTCTCCGCAGTTAGAGGCTGGTATTCCGCTGGTTGGGTGTCGAGGACGTTAAAATCCTGGAAGAAATTTATAAGTCAAAGGCCTTACATCGATTCAACGTCAGTAATTTACTGTTAACCCTTTATCAGGGTTCCACATTGGTGCCTTTCCACAAAGCTGCTGTTTTTGCTATACATATCCACACGCGCCCAGGAAGAGCTGGATTTTAAGAGCAGTTATAATCTGAACCCTATTGTGGCCGCCTGCGGCAATTGTATTAGAAGTTTAGGCTGGATGAGGATGATCATAAGTCAGTTAATATTATAGTTTTAAGAAAGAACATTAATAGGTATACGTTACATATGCTAACTATATTATAAATGGAGAGTGTTGTTTGTCTTTTACGGAAAAACGGCAGCTCCTACTTGATAGAAATTTGAATTGGTGATAGATTTTAACATGTAGTACTTGTAATAGCTACTACTTTATTTGTTACAAACAAACAAACAAACTCTTCAGCTTTATAATATTAGTATAGATTTCTCGGGATAATCGCGCAAATCTACTTTTAAATAAAATTCAACACCGTTCAGGCATAATAAAGCAATACCATACCTTGAAAAGGCCATCTAACTGTTCAATATTCTTGTCAACAATCTTCAGAACTTGTTCAACCTCCAGAACAGAATGGTCGTCCCCATTGACCAGGTGTAGATAAAGGTCTGTCTTTGTGTTGTCTACGGAGCCATCTTTGTTTTCGTGTACCTGTAATATACGCTATTTAATGATTTATGCTCTCTTCAGAAAAGACAATTTCAAAAAGTCAAGCGCGAAAGTCGGCCTCTAAAGCGTAATTCCATCAGTTGACGCGGCAGTCTGTGCGGAATAAATTTAAATTCTGATGGACGCACGTACTATGTACAAATGTTTGCGAACAAATTTTCTGCGTGCCTTTTAGTGAAATAGTACATTAACAATAACATTATTGTATGTCGGAAATAGGCAGTCTGTCAAAAAATGTATTTATAATCCAGCAAACGTTGCTTTGCAAAATAAAAAATAGATGTTGGCCGATTCTCAGACCTACTCAATATGCTCACAAAATTTCATGAGAATGGGTCAAGCCGTTTCGGAGGAGTACGGGAACGAAAACTGTGACACGAGAATTTTATATATAAGAAGATTAAAGTTATCTATACATATATGTATATCTATTAAGATGTCTAGTACCCGTAAAACAAGCTTAGAGCTTACCACGGGGCTTGATCTTGTGTGGATTGTCCGGAAATATTTATTTATTTATTACTATCATTATTATCATTTCAGCCGTAGTAGGTACGTTCACGGTGGATGCAGGTCGCTTCAAACAAAATATCAACACAAAGTCTTTGAAGCCTGTGTCTGACGGCAGTGGACGTCTTAAGGATTGAATGATATCAATAAATTAAAATATTTTACATAGATCTTAATTGAATTATCAACATACCCTCAAATCATCAACATTGACAACAGAGTCCGTAACTCTAGCAAGCTGCTCCCTGAAGACATTTATCTTGTCTCGGATCTCGGACGGATGCGATCTTAGCACAAAGCGCACTCTTTGGTCTTCTCTGAGCAGATAGATGAACACGTGCGCCTCGTCGCGTAAGCCGCCGGTGTCGTTGGCAAGAACCTATAGGAAATATAACATATATTTCATTTTTTATTTCATTTATTCACAAACAATTTTTACATTGTGTCGGAAATTTATAATTAAACTACAGCACATTAAAAATAACATAATAACAATAAAATTACACATAACCATTATTCATACAAAATCACAAAGACATAAAAAAAATATTAATTGCAACAAAACATTTATACCTTAGTTATTAGAAACACATTACAAGCAACCCAATAAAATATACCAATATAGTCTAACACAATAACAATAATTCAACAGACTGAGACATTAATTTCTTATAAAATAAAATTGGAATAATGTCATAAAATCAAAAATTAAAAATATAGGCCCCGCAGTCCACAAACTTTTTCATCTGCTGATAGTTTGATCGGGCAGGATTTAAAGGCATAGGTACTGGCTGGCGATTGTCGGGCGATACTAAATCGGAGTATTGTGCCAGCGTTTTTTCATACAATACTCGTATCATAATAAACATCAGCTGATAAAAAGCTTGCAGTTTGCGGGGGGCATGGATTACTGTCATGAAGAGTGTAATTTAATACGAACGAAAGTGGAATATCGGAACCGGACGCATTTCTTTGTCATACTATGTTTTACATACATGGAAATCGTATTGAGATAAAAACTTTTACTTTTAAAATTAAAATACGAAATCTTGCAACGTTATCTACGGAGGTACATGACGTTGCAAGATATAGTAGTTTCGATGACGTAGGTTATTTATACATTGATATTATAATTAAAATATCTTATTTATTAATTGAATGAGAGCACGCCATGTTTTTGATATAATGCATGATCATCGGAAACAATAAATAAACATGCCGTTTCGGTGTTACTTATTGAACTAGCCTGACCTGACGTCAGAAGGATACAGTAATATTAGTAAGCTTCACACCCCGTGTGTTAAAGATACCCGTGTTACTACTGTTAGATCATTAAGATGGGTAACACATGGACTTTACTTTTTTGGACAAAATTTAATTTTCTGTCAAGTAAAAGAAAATGTTAACTTCCAATAACTTTAAATGACCCATCTGTTAAGATGTTTTCGGCATAAAAGAAAAAGACGAGAATAGCTTGTCTCAAGTCATCATCGTAATTATCGTTATCCAATAGTTATAGAGACATTGTAATGTTCCTAAATAAAAGTCTATAAATTTCGGCCAAGGGACGTGCTGTTGGTCATAAGCCTCCCTCATTATATAGGTGAAGCCCGTAACCCATCAGGCTGGTCCGATGCGGCTTGGTGGATGCGCCGAAGCCTCTTCCGTTGTTTGAGAGGATACCACGGGATTGTGTTTGAAACCCCTTATTTGTCTCAAATATTGCTTATTAAAATATTCCTAGTGAGGTGTGCCTAATTAAATTTAGCCTGTAAGTAAATTTTACCTTAAAGTCAAAATATCCTTTCATGCCCTTCTGAGGGTCAAAGTTCAGGGTCACAGCTCCAGTGTCAGCGTTCACCAGGAACGGAGAGACGGCGAGGTTCTCCAGACCTTCTGTGAGAGTTTCTTTCACATCACCTATCTGGTAGTAGGTTATCCTTGCGTTTTCGCCTTCGTCTGGGTCTATAGCCTGGTGAGTTGTATGTATAACTTGAAATTTATGGTGAAAATAGTTGTTGCGAGGTGATCCGCTGGGTAATCTAAGAACTTTAGAACTTTCGTCGCTGAGAAGGTTATTTGCCTGCGTTACTTAACAAAAACGCATTGTTCAAGATTAAATGAATGTTTCAAGGTTGTTGAAGATATTTAATCAAAAAAATGCAAAAAAGTATTTCAAGTCATTTGAGACCGTTTTATCGGGACTAAAATGTGTGGCAAATGAAATTCAAAAAATTTGGATGAGTTTTGTATATTTAAAGAAATAACGACATGTTTCCATTCAGTATGATATGCTTACTAAAGAATATTGAATAAAGTACTTTCCATCAAGTGCGCATAAGATTTTCCCAACCTGTATAACTTTTCCAGAACATAAACTACCAACTAATCAAATCAGTAATCTAAAAATACAAGATAATAGCCGCCTCACCTTGACCTGCATAAAATCAATACCGAAGTCCGCCTCGGTAGTAATTCCCCCAGTGAATATCTTGCTGACAAACTTGGGCGCGTTGTCATTGACATCTGTCACTCTGACGTGAACCTTCATAGTGGATACTGCGTCCGAGTCCTCTTGATACTTTGGTACTGTGTTGCAGTCTTCAGTGGCGAGTACGGTTAGTGTATAGTGGGATTTTGATTCTCGGTCCAATAGTTTTCTGGTAGATAATCTAAAAAATATACAATTATTAAAACCTAACATAAAATTTGTTGATATGATTTAAATAAACATATTGTTATTGTTATATTAGTAACTACAACAATTAGGTTGGTTGGCATAAGCCACAGTGAGAATGATGTAGGAAGTTGTAAATGTTAAAAAAACCTTACGGAAAACTCCATCTAAATCGCAATAAGCAAGTTTATGTAAAACTTATCTACAATGCAACATTTCAACAATCTCATCTCGTTCTATCACGCTAGGCAAGTACGCCTAGTAACTATACAACCTATATTGAACATAACTAATGAAATATTTACTTATGAGTACTAGAATGCAGATCAAAATTAGTGCCATCAACCCCCTCCACTATGAAGTAGCAAACGGGCAACATAGGCTCATCCTATTTCATCTCTCTCTATAACGCTGGGCAGATACGCCTCGTAACAATACACTATATTGCATATAACTTATTATATACTTACTTATGAGTACTAGAATGCAGATCAAAAGTGCCATCACACCCTTCCACTATGAAGTAGCAGACAGGCAACATAGGCTCATCCCCCCTATCAATCTCATCTCTCTCTATCACGCTGGGCAGATACGCCTCGTAACAATACACTCTATATTGCATATAACTTATTATATACTTACTTATGAGTACTAGAATGCAGATCAAAAGTGCCATCACCCCCTTCCACTATGAAGTAGCAGACAGGCAACATAGGCTCATCCCCCCTATCAATCTCATCTCTCTCTATCACGCTGGGCAGATACGCCTCGTAGCCCGGTACGTTCTCGGTAACGTTCAAGTGTAGGTGTTTGGCGGGGAAACGCGGCCGGTAGTTGTCGACGTTTTGCACGTAGATTGTCAGGTCTAGGAAGGAGCTTAGAGGCGTTGGGAGGCCGAGATCGTATGCTTCTATTCGTAGCTGAAACAAAATATTCATTCATTAAATCAACAAAATAATGGGAATGATGACAACATTAAGAAATTGGTATTCTGTTTAGTCCGACTGATAGCCCTTCCAAATACTGGATGACTATATTTTGATTTATCAATTTAATAAGAAAGTGCAAAGATATAGAGCATTAAGTACAAATAGCGATATTTCACGCCAAATTTCAATGCACCTTTTGATTTCATTACCATAATGACGGGAATTATTTTTTTATTTATTTAATTGCGTTTAGGAAAGAGATTGGATTATACAATGTTCAGATAGGAACTGTCTATATGAACGTTAATTTAAGTTTGACAGACAGTTGGGCCGATATCAGAGGATTGAAAAATCGACCTATAGAAGTATGAAAAAACCTGTAATTAATAGTGAGATGGACCGTTGAATATTATGAATTACTTTATAATACACATTTCATCTTGCAACCAGAATGGCGACACAGCCAACCGCCATGTAACTAAATGTATAATAAAATTAATGTAGATAACTGCCTCCGTGGCGCGGTGGACGGAGGTCCGCTTGCGGTGCAAGAGAAAGCGGGTTCGATTCCCGCCGAGGGGTCAAGTGTTAGCATGTTCTGCAAGCACTTTCTACTAGGCCTGGGCGTTTAATATGTATAATAAATAACAAATATATCTATTTATGTATGTATATTAGATGTCTAGTACTCGTAAAACAAGCTTAGAGCTTACCACGGGGCTAGATGTTGATGTGTGGATTGTCCTGACATATTTATTTATTTCTAACTAGCACTTTTCGCTTGTATATACTTACTCGATAAGTAGTCTGCTTATCTCTATCCAGAGTGTGTAGAGTCCTTAAGGCGCCAGTGGCCGCGTGTATAGAGAAATGCTGCGAGTCCCTCAATCGGAACCTAACGGCGCCGTTCGCGCCGATGTCTGCGTCTATCGCTCGGACGGTCGCCACCACAGTCCCTATTGTTGCGTTCTGGAAGGAAAGGATAGGAATTATTATACTGTACAGCAGCAAGAAAGGATAGGAATTATTATAATGCTGTAATAACTACATTTAAGTTGGTTCAATGTTTGTTTCGTCTAATAAATGTGATTTTGTTTGATAGAGTTTGGACTCTCCTGTCAGATCTTAGATTTGGATTTAGAGCAAACGATGAGACACGAACATTTATTGATCAAATTAGCGTTCGTTACCAAATTTTATAAAAATTACCAATTCAGTTGGACATATTTTTGAGATTATATTCTTTGTCTTGTGTACTTACAAGTACAAGCTTTTTTGAACAAATAAGCACAAAAATATACAAAAAAATATTAATCAATTGCTTCCATTCAGAGGGGTGAGGGGAGCGACCCACACTTGTGGGTGATACTGATACGCTGATAAATTATCAAAAGTCCAATCCCAAACACACTGTATGCTAAAGTTTATAGCTTACCTCAGGGACTTTTATAGTATCGTTCTGCTTAGGCTGCACGAAAACGGGCGCATGGTCGTTATAATCGGACACGCATAGCTTTAGTTCCCCCCTCACGGCGTTGGGGGGGGTGCCGAGGTCCCTCGCCTCCACTGTCAGTGTGTAGTTCCCAAAGCGGTCTTTCAGAGATTGTCGGGCGAAGAGGCGGCCTGTGTTCGCATCGCCGCCGACTTGCTCGAAGCGGAAGAGATCTGAAATCATAGGCATGTTGACTATATGAAAAATAGGTATTCAATTACGTCCGTCTGTTAGTCTTCTTTTACCCAATTATCCTAGCCATTCAAGGTTGTCTGGTAGAGATCCCTATTTAGCGATAAGACCGCCATTTGTCGCATAGTCTTAAGTGATTTTTTTTGTTTTGTGTTTTTAATTATGTGTGCAATAAAGAATATTTATCTTATTCATCTTATCTTAGCCCGTCCAAAAAAACTGGACACCAGATTATAATTTTCTCTTTTTCAATTTAGTAAGAAAGTGCCAAGATATAGACCGATATATGTATAGACATCGCAAGAATCCCTACTAATACATAAATGTGCATGTAAGTTTGTTTCTTACGCTTCCACGCGAAAACTACTCAACCGATTATCATGAAACTTTTTACACATATTCTTGGAGGTATTAAAAGTAACATAGAACTTTTTAAAATCAAAATTTGGCTTCAATGAGAGCGAAGCCGCGGGTAAAAGCTAGCAAGATATTTTTTTTTTAAATAATCTATAAGTCGGATGACTAATTTTTTTGTTATCCGCTATTGTAAACTTGTAATGTTTACAAGGATTCTTAACATAAACTGCGCTGTAGGTATACGCCCAATTCAAGTTAAGAGCGTTATAGTATGGCCACTGAGAGATTGCCATGACTAGTGATGTACTTCACATAACATTTAGTAACGTTATTAATAAGATTTACTTACATTGTAACATTGCATTCATTAGGCATATTTTTTAAACATACCATGATTTGACGGTTTTTAAGTCATAATATTGTTAAAAACCACGATAATTTAAAAGTTTTATTTTTATTAAAGTTAGTAAATTGAACGACAGTTCGAAGTTACACCGCCGCCCATTCGATCACGACCAGTCAAAAACACCATCTAAGAAGCCATTTAAAACATTATTTATAGGCACACTAAATCTAAAATAATAGTAAGTAGCTAAAAGATTCATCAGATTTAACAGATATCAAGATTGGATTACTATTATTTTAGATTTAGTGTGCCTATAAATAATGTTTTAAACCTACTTTTTAGTTTAACACTATGGCATAAAATACGTTTTTTTAAATACCAGTTTATAAACCATGCACGATGATTCATCTCCCATGACTAGATAAGTCGGCATGCCCATTAAGTATTACAATGACAGCTATCGTCTGTACTATTAAGAAATTCAGGACTTGATAGGCGTGATTTTAATGACAGCTGTCAGGAACGCAATCTAAGAGCGGCCAGACTTATAACGGCAAGCTAGCTAGAAAATTGCTAGAGCAGTATTTTGAAGTAAATAAAATGTTTAATGCAACTTATTAGGAATATTATTGAAATTGTTGTCAGACTATAACATATTTAATTTATGGAGGTTCGATGGTGAAAAACTCGAGCATAGCCTTCTCAATAGTTCTCTAAGCCAGCAGTGGTTATCTCAAAATGATGAAAGCACAGCATGCTTACCGTATCCTTTACCCCCAACTAAATGGAACTGCACCCGTCCGTTGGGCGAGTTATTGTCGTCGGCATCAGTAGCTGACACCGCCAGTACAGGCTCCCGATGGTTGTGGAACTCCGTTATGGTGGTGCAGTCTTCGGGCAGGCTTAGAACCGGCGGGTTGTCGTTAACATCTTCTAACTGGATCCTAGGAATAAAAAAAAGTGTGTGTGTGTCAGCTACGACGCACGACTGGAGTTTACTCCTTACGAACGATAATTATGATATATATCGAATAGAAAAAAAGGGTAAATGAAAGCATCTGCTAAAATGATAAGAGAAACAAACATATATCTGTAATTATTCGGATTATTTATATTACTTCAATAAAGCGTATTACATAATAAGTAAAAGTACAAAGTATGTTACAAAATAATATAAATATAAATCTAAATTTAAAATTTAAGAAAAACCCCCGATTCCCATGCCTTAATTTCCTTAAACGTAAAACAACATAATATTTTGTAATGTGGACGCGATGCGATTTCATTTGATACCCCACACTAGTATATTTGAAGATTTTCGTTACCCACTCTCACCCCCATTACTTTTAAACGGCACAACCGATTTTCACGAAACATGTCTAAGAACACTCGCGCCAGACTCACCTTTCATACAAAAAAAAAACTAAATTGAAATCGCTCCACCCGTTCGGGAGCTATGGTGACACAGGGGGACAGACACACAGACAGACATACAGACAGACAGACAGACAGACACGTCAAACTTATAACACCCCTCTTTTTTGGTCGGGGGTTAAAAATACAGTGAGACTACGAAGTATCGCGCAAAGAGGAGACCCCGAGAATGAGATACGCTGTTTAATGTATTCCATCTCAATCTTTTACACGTTCAATCCTACAGATATATGTTTGTCTCTTTCTACGTAACGCCTCAACTTTTCGTGTTACACATGATTTTACTCCTCAAAAAATTTCCGTACCGGGCCTTATAACTCAAATCGTTTCTTAAGGAGTAAACTCCAAAAACCGTTTTAAAATTTGTTAAGTGTGCAGGTGAATTTGTCAAAAAGTCTGTAAATTGACAGTTTCGGTGATAGGTATTACTAGAAAACAGCCTGTATTTAATTGAGCTAAGTTCAAACTTGAATTTGTCACATTCGAGAGTTATCTTAGAAAGGGTTTTTTTTCTAAATGGCGGACTGGTTGGTTTGTCAAGTTCCATACGAAAATGTTGGAATCCCTTTTCCAAGTGTTCTCTTAGCTTTTGTCCTTCAATGTAGCTACTTGGACATTTAATAAATGTCATTGTGTGTAGTGAGAATTGGTCTACAGTCGCATACACTGTGGTTAAGTACAGTTTATTCAAGCGCGTATTAATGTCGATAACATTTAGTGAAAATATGGAGACTTACACGGCTGAACTAAGGTACCTTCTACCGGGACAAAATACACTTCACCTAGACATTATAATGTAATTAAAAAAAAGGTGTGTGTGCGATTCACACGATAGAAGTGAAACTTCAGTAAATCGACAAAAGAATGAGATGTAGACAGAATAAAAAAAAAACAAAATAATAATAATTGCAAAACGATTTTGTTCGGGCGGTCACCCATCCAAGTACTGGCGTCGCGCAACTTTGCTTAACCTTGCTAGCGTTTAAAGCTGGGTCCACACTTGTATCATTTCGGCGTATCGTATCCCCGTCGCGTATCCTCGGCGCGTATCATGATCGCTAGTTTGGACGCAAACTGATACACGTTAATGATACATGCCGTATCCGATACGGCCCGATCCGCACCCGATCTCCAATGATCGCGTATCAAGATACACCTCGTATCCGATACGCGTATCACGGTAGTATGGACGTATTTTGATACTGTATCATGATACTGTATCATGATACTGTATCGTGATACACCCCGAACCATCCTGTGTCGGTTTTTCCGCAAACAAATTTGGACGTGAATGCTTGATGCAGTGCTGCCAAACGACGACCTCTGTGGCTCGGTGGGCGAACGTCCGCCTGAGGCGCAGGAGATTGCGGGTTCGATTCCCGCCGGGGACCAGATTCTGTACGATCTATAATTTCTGGTTTCGGGTCTGGGTGTTTTCTATGTATCATATATGTATGTATTTACAAAAAAAAATGTATCTATGTAGTATATCCGTCACCTAACACCCATAGTACAAGCTCTGCTTAGTTTGGGGTTAGGTGATGATGTGTGAGTAGTCCGGAAATATTTATTTTATTTATATTTAATGCTGCGGCAATTACCGTGTTCTACGGCTTTCAGGCCAAAATATTACACAATGCACTGCCTACGGCTGCAACCCTGTAGCCGTAGCAGTTTCTACGGCTATTCGCAAATTCTACGGTAATTGATTAAATCCGATGCGCGAAATTACTCACTTCTCACTGACCCAAATATGATTTGACAGGAGATCGAGAGGAACAGCACTTTGGGATTGTCGATTTTAAACATCGGAGTAGCTAACTGTATTCGATTAATAATCCAAATATACCGAAAGCCAACATTGCAAAGTTGTCTATGGTTGTATGGACTTTGTTACTCTTGAAGTTACTTGTTACATTTTCTTTTTGAAGCGTCCATATTTGTAAAGTTAAATTTGATACGCTGAAATGATACAGTATCACATAAAAGTATAAAATGAGCGTCCATACTTATGATACGGATACTCGATACGCCACGCCTGATCGTGATACACCGAAATGATACAAGTGTGGACCCAGCCTAAGATATACAGGCTTACCTGTCGTTTTTTCCGTTGCATCCGGTTTGAAATCACAACGATTCTAAAGAAGTTTCACATTAAAAAATGTTATACCTGTAAGAGTACTTACGAGATCTGTTTGTGCGCATTGCGACTGTCACTGCCGCGGTGCGACAACTGGTAGTTATCCCACGCTTCCACTACCAGCGTGTACGAGGCCTTGCTTTCCCGATCCAGCCAATTTTCTACCGTCAACGCGCCCGTATCCGGGTTTATCACGAATTTACCCTGGAATGGGAACCATTGTTAGTAATCTCTGTATGTGTAAAAATTTAGAAATTCATCTATTGTAGCATAAGGATAAATTTAATCAAGTATAGGCTATTTTAAGGTTTAGCATTAGATATTAAAGTATGTATATTGTATAAGCCACCGTCCATAACACTTGTAATTTTTTCTCTCCATCCACGGTTGTCTGTAAGAAATTGCTTTAAGCAATAAGACCGCCCATTACGCATTCTAGGTTTAGTTTTAATTTCTTATTGTATTGTTTCTTTGTTTGGTGTGTATTATAGTATTTTCTATTCTATTCTATATGTTGCAGCTAAGCGCGTGATCACTCAACAACAACAATCAATTATTTGAATAACCTGAAAGTTTTAATTGATTTAGAGTTTTGATTACAACATGTATTTTATACTATAAATTAATTTTATTAAGCTACTTTGATAAATATTGGTTTTAAATCTCAATAGTACTTTGATATTTATTAATATTCTTATCATGTTTCTCAATAACACTTTTAAACTTTTCAGATGGACCCTCGTCAAAAGCCATGCATTTACTATAACTCTATATTATTATTTTTTTATAAAATGTCGATAATCTACCTGAGTAGAAGTACGGTCGAGCAGATAAGTGATTTTCCCGTATTCTCCGGAATCCGCGTCCGTCGCTGTGATCGTGGCCACGACTGTACCCGGCTCCACATCCTCTTTCACTCTGTACTCATGCGCGGAGGAGTCGAATATAGGATTGTTGTCGTTTTCATCTAGAACCTGAAGTTATAAAATAATAGGTTAGCTGGTTAGAATAGATCGAACTTAATTTTTTGGCATTAAGTTCGTCTTTTTGTACCACTAATTATAAGTACTAATGACAATACCATACGAATAAAGTGATAAACAAATAAATAAATATTTATGAAGAATCCACACCGCATAGCCCTCGTCCGAGCGTATAGTTGATTGTCGATTGTAGGAATATTTTATAGTTTACAAAGAAAAAACCCAGTCAGGTACAAGTGCTTGAAAATAAAACAGGTCATTCCACGGGAAACGAACTTAATTTTTAACCGAATTCAAAAAAAGGAGGAGGTTTCTTCAATAGAAAGCAAACTTTTTAAAGACAAACGAATGCTAGCGGCATATTATCTAAAATAGGTTGAGCTGATCATTTTCAATATGGGGGATGGCTTTTGTAGGTAGCACGTCTAGAAAACCGTTGGTTCGAAACTCGGGTACCGGCCTAAACTAAAAGGTAGTCTTCTTGTTTAAGTCCAACTTCGACATGTTTGTCACTTTAAAATTATGACTTTCTAATAATTTAATAATAAAAAACAATAAACATGCCTGAATGAAGAGATCTGCGAAGCTATATCTAGGAGGTATCCCGCTATCCACCGCTTTGGCAGTGAGGTTGATCCACGGATGCACTTCATGATCAATCTTATTGGCCACAACTACTTCTCCCGTTGCGCTGTTGATGTGTACCATAGATGTTAATTCTTCTGGACCTGAAATGGTATAAGAAATTGATCTATGGCCCGTAAAATCTATCAAGATACAAAGATACAAAATCTATCATTTAACTGCTTCAGTGGCGTGGTGGGCGAGGGTCCGCTTGCGGCGCAAGAGGTAGCGGGTTCGATTCCCGCCGAGGGAGGGTGAAAGTGTTTGTATGTTCTGCAAGCACTTTCTCCTTGGTCTGGGTGTTTAATATGTATAATAAAAAATATCTATATATGTATGACTATTATATTAAGTATATCAGATGTCTGGTACCCGTAACACAAGCTTAGAGCTTACCACGGTGCTAGATGTTGTTGTGTAGATTGTCTGGAAATATTTATTTATCTGGAAAATATTTATCAAAGCTCTATAGCCTGTACAATCCATCATATTAAGCATTTAGTATTCTGTGAAGGTGCCGATTTTGGTTGAATTTTTAGTTAACGCAGCGTCAAACGTCGCATGAAAAGCTGATGGTTTAAGGCCTGACGTTGCGTTAGCCGGCGCGGGCTCGTTTTTATGTCAAACACGTAAAAAAGTGATCCTTATAACAATTTGGCCTCAACAATTACCTTCAAGATAATACGTCATAGTGCGATTCCTATCAGCATCGTCCGCAACGACATTCGCAATCCCCATTCCGTTTTTAGAGTTCTCCGCGATATTCGCTGTATAGTACCCCTTGCGGAACACTGGATTGTTGTCGTTTTCGTCCTGTATCGTTATGGTTAGTATGGCGCTGGCTATTTGAGGCGGGCTTCCTGCTATAGCGGCCATGTCTTCGACGGTGATAAGCAGTTTTATTGTTTCGACCTTTTCGCGGTCGATTAGTCTGTGGATGAAGATTAGAGAGAAGATTAGTAAAATAAATACACCCTATTTAATTTACATAAAATATAGTTTAAAAGAAGAATTATATATAGTGTTTTACGAAAATTCGTAAGGTTCAGTTGTAATGGGTATACCATCCTCGTTTTTGGTGGAGCTGCCTGAAGGCTCTATGGAACAGCGCAGCACTGGTTGATTGACGTCATACGCTTGTAAATATAGACTATACATACATATAACAATTGATGACAAAAATTATATATTTGGAGGTTTTGTCTGTTCACGTCCGTCAGTGGTAACCCTCTGAATCCTTACACGTGACCTCCGGGTGGTGCTAAGAACAGTCTCTGGTGGTAGGCTTCGGCCGCGGCTTGTCACCACCCTCCGGGCTGGGCCAGTGCGTGAAGCGATTTTTTCGTGTTTCGTAATGTGGTCCGGAGAAACCATCTTCTAGGCCTTCATGCTCCATCTTAGACCACATCGTCACTTTACATCAGGTGAGATTGAGGTCAAATGAAGGCTTATCAATAATAAAAAAAAAAAAAAAATAATAATTATCGTCCCTATAGTCGTGTCCGTTAACGGCCTAATAGCGAAGAGTCTTGACAAACACCTTCAGAGGCTCTCGCTGGGAAGCTGGATCAAGGGTCAGATTCAGAAGGCAGTACTCCTGGACTCGGCGCGTATCGTCAGGAAGTTCCTCTCTCTACAGCCCTAGTCACCGGTCGCTTGAGCCTAGCTTCGCGACCAGTGATTCTCCGTTTTGATATATTTTTACAGTAGGTAGTTTTATATAATTTATTATGTAATCTAATGTAAAAAATATATTTTTGACGTGTTTAAAATGAAATAAAGAGATAAATAATAATAAAAAAAATAATTGAAATACGTACCTCACAACCTTCAAGGAGCCGTCAACAGGATTCAAATCCCACAGCGACATAAAGTCATACTCGGTCAGCTGTATGGGTATTCCATCCTCGTTCTTGGCGGAACTGCCTGAGGGCTCGATGGAATAGCGCAGCACTGGTTGGTCGTCGGCGTCGTATGCTTGCGCTTTGAAAATTTGTGTGCCAACCTAAAGAAAATGTTTTATTATGCATTTAATTTTAGTTTGCTGACCCCGCTAACGTTGTTTTGTTGTAAAATATACTAGCTAATATGGCTCACATTATAAACTTCTTGAATCTTTTGAAACACATAAATCGGCATTGAGGTTTTTGAGATTATCGCCAATGGACAGACAGGCGCGGCGTCGGCGGTATATTCATACTATAGTACATATTATGTAGTGTGTATGGGTGGAGGAATGAAAATATGGTGTTTTATTTTTATATTTATTATAGTTATTCTTAGAGCTATAACACAAAATCCGAGTAGTATAGGTATACAATGTATAGTTATATACTAATGGTAATGGTTGCTTATATCAAGAGCTATATCTCTTTGTCACATGTGACTGAGCGAGTCACATGTGACAGTTTTATGGCCTGATTTAAAATATAGAGCTGTCACATGTGACTCGCTCAGTAACATGTGACAGCTCTATATTTAAAAACAGTGAACTAATAAAAAAAACATATATCATAAAAGACCTGAACTAATTTTAAGTGTGTAGTGTCCAAGTAATATATTGAGGAAAGAATCTGTAGGAAGATAAATATATTTTTTTTTAGTGTTACCTGTGTATTTTCCTTTACACTTATAACCCCAGGCTCCACGAGAACGGGCGGTTTGTTGTTGACGTCCACAATAGTGATGTTCACTAACACTGCGGCGCTCAACTGCTGGTCGCCGATACCGCCATCTAAGGCAATCTGCGAGGAATAGATTTTTTAATCAAGTGTATTTTTTTGTGAAAGTGAGACTTAATTTAAAAATAAAAGTAAAATTTTTCTTTTTTTGCAAACTAAGAATAACGTCACTAAGCCCCTTACATAAATCTAAATTTAATTCCCGATTCCAATGCTTTCATTTCCTTTAATGTAAAACAACATATAACAATATTATGTAATGTGGACGCGATGCGCTTTCATTTGATACCCCACACTAGTATATTTGCATATTTTCTGTTTACCTTCCCCACTCTCACCCCCATAACTTTTAAACGGCTCAACCGATTTTCAGGAAACATGTCTAAGAACACCCGGGCCAAACCCACCTTTCATACAAAAAAAACTAAATTGAAATCGCTCCATCCGTTCGGGAGCTATGATGTAACAGACAGACACGTCAAACTTATAACACCCCTTTTTTATTGGTCGGGGGTTAAAAAGTTTCGCACAACGTAACGCTTTCGCGCGATTTGTACTAAATTTATGCGCCACAAGCCTCCTGAACTCTTATGCTCTATTCTATTATGTTGACACTACATTATTAAATTGTTAAAGCGAAAAATAAGTGTCTAGTAATTTTGGATGAACTAAAAGACGGACTCAACAGAAACCTAAAAATAAACGTCCCTTCCTTTCCCATACTGAAACTGATGATGGATAGTATGTCTTGCCCTCTGTATTTATTGTTGTTTTAGCGATAATGAGATTGTATTTTTGAGTCCTCATCCTATGTTGTCTGGAAGAAATTACTTTCAACGATAAGGTCACTCATTGTTACACTATTCTTTATTATTTTTCTATACCTCTTCCTTTATTGTATTTTGTAAATTGGATGTTGAATAAAGAATATTTCGTACCACAGTAAGCGTATAGTGTTTACTCTTTGTCTCTCGTCTCTCACTTGTCTTATCGGGGTCCAAAGTGGACCCGTTGGCTACAGAAATAGCCCCGGATCGTGAGTCATAACGAATTTAAACATAACATAACTTCCATGCCAAAGATGTTATTTTTCAAGAAGTACCTACTCATTTCCCAACCTTGGTCCTACATAGTTTTAAATCCCGACCAAAACAGAGGGGTTATAAGTTTGACTTGTCTGTCTGACTGCCTGTGTGTCTGTCTGCGACATCATAGCTCCCACACGGATGGAGCGATTTCAATTTAGTTTTTTTTGTATGAAAGGTGAGTTTGGCGCGGGTGTTCTTAGACATGTTTCATGAAAAGTGGTTGAGCCTTTTAAAAGTTATGGGGATGAGAGTCCAGAAGGAAAACCGGAAATCTGCAAATATACTCGAGTGGGGTATCCAATGAAAGCGCATCGCGTGCACATTACTAAATATTATGATTTTTTACTTTTAAGGAAAAAAAGGCATTGGAATAGGGGGTTTTTCTTAAATTTTAAATATAGATTTTTGTCAAATCTGTTAAGGTATATCTATCTTTAAATGGTTTCTGTAATATTCGCATTCAATAAAGACTAATGTATTGTAAAGTACGTACCACAGTTAGCGTATACCGATTGCTTTTTGGGGTCGTCTTATCGGGGTCCAAAGTGGACCCGTTGGCCACAGAAACGACTCCGGACCGCGAGTCAATCACGAACTTGTCGCTCGCTCCCCGCTGTATGCGGTATACGATCCGATTGTTAGGTGATGATCCGTCGCCATCTCGTGCTTTAACCTGACGAAAAATTATCATGATTCACTATGGTTTTAGATTATTTTCGTAATTTCAATGGTAATGTAGTTTTTAATAAGAAAATCGACCGGTATAAAATGTATAAAGGCAAGCAATTAATATTTATAGCACTTTGGTATACAATTTCTGCATAGTATTATAATACTCTATGCGGTTTTAAATTAGGACCGAAATCAATTTAAAAAATAAAGATAGCAAGAGGATTTTTATCAAATTTTTAACACATTGCCAGTAATAACCACTAATTGTAATTAATTCATATTAAAATTATATGTCACAATTACAGTTGGTTTTTAGTACTAACATAATCATTTAAAAAGCCAAATAAATCAACAAAACTAGAAATATCAGGACAAGATACCTATAAATTGCGCATATTATTTACATTATTATAAATTTATAATAAAGTAAACATTGAAATCAGTTAAACAGAGAAAAAGATTTGATGTAACAAATACATATTATTGGATAATTGCCTCAATTATTAGTATAATGTTTTGAAAAGGGTTTCAGAAAACCCGAAGGGTCACCCAGCAACTCGCATTGAGAATTTGGTGGGCTATGGTCATATCCTCTTATAATTTTAAAGAAAGCATGTGTTCAGAAGGGACCGAAATGATAAGGATAAATTTCCCAAGTGCATTGCTGTTTTTGCAGTTCGTCAAGTGATCCTTCAAATCTTGTACGTACATCGTCACAGGTACAGTGGTTATTGTGATACTCCTTCTTTCTGCAGTCGGTTAACAAACTCACCTCCAGAACACTAGTGCCGCCCGGTAAGTCCTCCGGTATAGACCGCTTGTACAACATCTGTTGGAACATCGGCGCGTGATCGTTCACATCTTGCACGTAGATCGTTACAGGCACAGTGGACGAAAGGGGAGGGTCGCCGAAATCGCGTGCTTTTACCTGCAGATAGGGCTATTATTTAGTAAGTTCAAATCGTAGACAAAAAAGCCAGCATAATAATCTATGGTGACCACCTTTCATAAGTCAATGGCCACTAGTGCGCCACTGGAGAGTGAGGTTCTGAGCTTAGCTATCAATCGCATAATTATTGAAGTTTGATTCAGAATTAAAGTCAAGTAATCTGATATCTATACTAATATAATAAAGCTATAGAATTTGTTTGTTTGAACGCGCTTGTTCACTTTGTACTATGAGTCATAGTCATGAGTCAGTCATGAGTCGCGGCCATGAGTCACAGTCATGAGTCGCAGTCATGAATCACCGTCATTTAACGACAAAGGGTATAGGCTAGTTTTTGCGGCAGGAAAGTACGTTGTACCAGCGGGAAAATGCAAACACGAGCAACAACGTAGCGTGTAAAGCTAGTACCTATGCTAGTACTAATAGGGCGAAATGCTAAAAAACTGTGGGAGACGATAAACTCTCTTGGACTTAATAAACCTAAAAACACCAATAAAATAGATAAATTGAAAATAAACGATGTCATTATAACCGACGGTACCGAAATCTGTAACTATTTGAATACATTCTTTTCATCAATTGGAGCCAAACTTGCTAATGATGTACCAAAGTCTTACCATGACTACAATGAAACAATCTTAATGTACGAATCAAATTTTACGCATGAGAAAATCCTAGACAATTTCAAACTATGTAGCATTAATGAAATATCTAAAATTATAGATACTTTGGATATACACACAAGTTCAGGAATAGATCAAGTTACCACAAAAGCTATAAAATGCATTAAAAACCTGATTATAGAACCTCTAACAAAGTCTATTAATAAATGTTTATCCCTTGGTTTCTTCCCTCAGTCTCTTAAAGTTGCAAAAGTTAGTCCCTTATATAAATCAGGATCTAAATTAGATCCAAGTAACTACAGACCGGTCTCTGTACTTCCAGTGTTGTCAAAGATATTTGAAAGAGTTTTATATAACCGAATAGATAAATACCTAACGGAGAAAAAGTTTTTTATAGAAGAACAATACGGTTTCCGTCCTAAATCTAGTACGTTGACAGCTGTTATAGATCTTATCACAAAAATAAAAACTAATATCGATCAAAAATGTTATGCACTCGGTGTGTTTATTGATTTAAAGAAAGCCTTTGACACTGTCTGTCATCAAAAATTACTATTAAAGCTTTACAACATAGGTGTCAGAGGTATAGCGCTCGATATGTTTAAGTCATATTTAACGAATAGGCAACAAATAGTGAAAGTTGACAATTATTCAAGTTGTAAACAAACAGTTACGTTTGGCATTCCACAAGGATCGATACTGGGCCCGATTTTGTTTTTGATTTATATCAATAACATAAATAAAATTAGTTTAACTGGACATCTAACCCTTTATGCGGATGACACCTGTCTTTTCTATTTTAATAAAAACCTTTCTGATATATTCGCTGATGCTCAAAATGATCTCAATAAATTGAACGAATGGTTAAAGCATAATTTACTAACGATTAATTCATCAAAAACCTCCTTTATGTTACTTTCAGCACAGAATAAAAAAAAAACAGAATTACCAGATTTAACAATAAATAATGAACGCATTTCACAGTCTCATGTAGAAAAATACTTAGGTATATGGATTGATGATAGATTAACGTGGAAAGCTCATATTGAACATGTAAAAAGCAAATTGGTATCAATTCTCGGTGCTTTACGAAAAGCTGTAAACTGTATCCCAGCCAAGGTCCGGAATGTTGTGTATAACTCTCTAGTTAAGTCTCACTTAGAGTATTTGATCGAGGTATGGGGAACAGCAGCTGAGGCAAATTTAAACCCGCTCCAGCGAATTCAAAACAAAATTATTAAGGTTCTGCATCACTATAATTATTTCACACCTACTACAGAAATTTATAAAAAGACAAAATACCTAAACTTAAAACAACTTTATATATTTAAAACCTGTCTTCTTGTAAAACGCATAAGCACTAACACCATACAGTCTAATATTCAACTACCGTTGAAAGCTTCAAAGTATAATTTAAGAAATAAAAATAAAATAGAAGTGTCTAATAGTAGAACAAAATTTGGAAAAAAAACAATAATATCTGAGGGTGCTCAGTTTTATAACAACTTACCAAACAATATAAAGGAATGTGAAACAATTAAGGAATTTAAAAATAAATTAATGTGTTACGTAAGCAATTTAGAAAATTAAAAAAAAATAATAATAATAATAATTACAATTTAGATAACTATATTAAAACGTCCAAAACAAAACAAATAATTATAATATATTAAAAAAAAAAAATAAGTTGATAATAAAATCTTGTAACTTGTACCACACACCAAACTCAACTGACACCACAACTTTTTCAAACTACCCTATTCTGCTGTATCACATTTACTTTAAAATGCTATTGATTTAAAAAATTTAACACATTTATATTTATCCAATACTCGATGAATTTGTTTATAATTATTAAATTAAGATTGTTAATAACTAAGTAACGCCTGGAGAAATTGTATTATAAATTTAAGATTTAAAATTATATATCTCATTGTAAGTGAACTTTTATAAGTTTTTATGAGAAATAAAGCCTCTTTAAACCTAAATGCTAAAAAAGATTGTGTACTTACAGTCAAGTGAATAGGTCTTATATTGCTGTTGTCCCCAGGTATTTGTTCAAAATCCAACCCTCCATTAGGAGAGAGCATGCCCATGTTCCGATCTATTGTAAAATTATTTTTGTACTCTCCACTAACTATTGAATATTCTATGTGACTATTTTTTGTACCTGCAAAAAGATTACATATGCATTAACAATAAATTTTATTAAAGTTTGTAGAAAAGATATTATTTTTACGATAAATATATGTTTGCAAACGTGCCAAGCCTATGCAAGTCAATAGTGAGGTATAAACATAGTCATAATCTTCTCACAAGAACAACAAAAATTTAAATTAAAATACAACTGCATTGTGATTAACACTAATTCCGGGAGCTGTATGCCCAGCAGTGGGCAATAACAGGCTATGTATGATGACAAAACTTCTACCTACCATTCAGATCAATATCCCTTGCCTCCAAAACCAAGGGATTCTCAAACTGCCGCTCATTCTCCAACAACCTAGCTTCATATTTATTGGCTAAGAACATTGGCGCATTGTCATTTACGTCCTCAATCTTGATAATAAGCTGGGCGGTGTTTCTGTTCCCTTTGCCGAGGTCGTCTCGAGCCTCCACTGTGAGGTAGTGGCGGGTGATTAGTTCTCTGTCGAATAGGTCTCCGCCCGCTTGTTTTACTGTTATTACGCCTGAGATGGGATTTAGGTTTAGCCTGAAAGAGTAAGATTTAGGTTAAAAGGCATAATTCGTAATGTCTTATGCTTGTCTTATGCCCTATTTCAATATTCACCAGACAGTCATCGGTATCAGAAACCAGTACTGAGATTCATAAATTAAGTAATGTAATTTTAAATAAAAATTAATATTGAAACGAATTCTAACTGAATTTAAATAGAATGGGTTTAGTTGTCAATAAATGCAAAAGAGGGTAAAACTGGTTATATCGTATCATGGTTGTTATACCATTTAGGAAACATTTGTTATAACTTCATTTTAAAATATCGTATAGTTTAAAGTATTAATAATTACTACTTAACAAAATATATTGACAGATAGGGACATTCACAGAGCTCAAACAGATGAATATTATTTAAAAATGTATTTTTTCGTTCATTCCGTTTCAATACTTACAGATTAGCAATACTCCCTCCCAAGCTAGTGTATCGTATGCCTCTAGTCCCGTAGTTATCGGAATCCTGGTCCAAAGCCTGCACCCACGCGACGGTGGTGCCGACCCCGCAGTTCTCCGGGATAGACACCGTGTATAGAGACTCCGTGAACTCCGGGAAATTATCGTTCTCATCCTTTATGTGGACTGTTATTGGGACTACACTGGAATTTAAATAGTATACAATGTAAAATATAAATTGTTAAATTAGCGACGAACAACAGTTGCAACGGATAATCTGAAAATCAGCGCCGCGCAAGCTCAGTAGCTTCTCGGTATCAAGCTGAGATAATCCCATTTGCTTTAAGTTGCATTATATCACAATATTTTTTTATATATATTTAATTATTCTTAACTAAGGAGTTATGTAGCTTATTAGTTTTAAGTTGTTTTTGTAATTACTTTAAGTACATAATAACTTGGAATGAATAGCATTAATATTAATTATTCTTAAAATGTACGAATTGTAATAATACAATGTAAAAATACATACATTTTAAAACCATTTGCTGATGAAACTGGTTTAAAAATGTCAGTAATTCATTTTTACATAAGTTTATGTTTTCACATGTCAGTGACAGACAGGCTCGGCAATAATATATGAAGTTTGTTAAAATTATACTTATTGCAATTGAGTTACTTATATAACCATGCCAGTTTAATAAAAACTTATAGTTACTGTTATAACGATTTGCAAACATTACCTCATTTTTGGATCTTTGGCAACAATTTCTTTGGCGACTAGACTGAAATTCATTACAGTGACTTTCTCATAATCCAGGTATGAAGGGTCATTGACCCTGATGAGGAACGACGCCTCATTTATTCCTTTGAACGGCGTTACGTCAAATATCCCATTATCACCTCTCAGAAACAGTTCGAAAGTCCCATTTTTACCCTGAAATCAAACATAAATTAATATATAAAAATTATATTTATACAAAATTAGCTATTTATGCCATGGATTTGCCCACCTTAAGAATGTTTGAGGGAGAAAAAGTAGTTTGGTAAGATTCAACGGCCAAGGGGCTAACAATGTAAAACATTATTCTATTCGTAAAATCTATAGATTTTATGTCTCTATAATGCCATTCATTTTTGCTTACTATATTTTTGTATATTTACAAAAAATTACCTGATCATAATCAAACACTTCAGGAATAGCATCTTGAAGAAAAGTGATAGGAGTGTTCTGTTGAGCGTTTTCAAGAATTTCTCCAATATATCTGGGGCTCCTAAACTTTGGAGTTTCATCATTCACATCAGTAACAATGATAGTCACTTCTGTTGTAGCACTGGGCATTGGAGAAATCACCTGGGATTCTTCAGTTGCCTGCAATATAAGTCATTATGGAATGTTTCATAACAAATTCAGAATGTGAATTTCATAAAAATATTTTAAAACATGACAAAGATTGAAATAATCTGTTTGGAAAAATTCACAGTATTCATTGTTTCATAATCATAACATTTAAAGTTTCACTTTTATAATATTTAATATATTTTCATTTGATTTAACATTCTATTTTCTACAAAAATGCCATTATTTTGAGGTATTCTTCTACTAAAAAAATCATCTCAGGAGTATGATTTTCATATAAGTCACATGGTATTGTGTCCATAGGCCATTCAAAAACTATAATAAGTAACCTAAGCCTTGTATCTACTGATTAAGAAATTACAGTAAGTTAGTAATATAATAATAGAGATTGTTGGAAGGAAGTAAAATATCCCACTCCTTCGCCTAGCAATGGAACAGAATAGGCTTAGCAAAAACAATCAGCAATATTAATCATTTAAGTCAAAAGACAACATAACTTCCAGAAAAATCTTAAAACAGTGGAATTAAACATACAACAATAACATTTCTTACCAATATCTCCAAGATATAAGCTCCATTGCTGTTGTTAGGGTCTTCTCTATCAAGGGGGTTTATGGTGTAGACTATTCCAGAGCTGCTGTCGATGTCAAAGTGCTCCTCACCACCAGATATGATGCTGTATGAGATACGGTTGTTGATTCCTCGGTCACCATCTATTGCTCTTACTGCAAAGGATAAAGTATTGTTAGTTAAAAATATGTTATAGTTTTATTTTAAAATTAGAATGATATCTTGTAGTAGCGTTTAGATATTTTTAAATTATAATTTTTCTATTAATTAGAGGTCATTGGCATGCATGGGATGGTGTGTCGTAAATAATAATAATGGCTTAAATAAGAAACTTAAACACTGCAGGCGAGGCAGACTGCCAGCCACTGTACCTTGATCATCATTCAACAAAGGTTTACATAATTGAAATAAGGTTCTAACATCAGTTTAGCACTGATCAAGAAGCCGCAACCAGTAATGAAAATATTCGTAGTATAACCAGTTGATATTAGCTAAGGTGTCAGAATCAGCTAATATTAAAATGAGTATTTGACTGTGTGGATAATGTACCTCAATTCAGCAAAAAACTGACAGAGCAAGATGCACTAAAATTTTGCCCCATTTGAAAAAAGAATCACCTTGAAGAACAGAAGTTCCAACCGGCGCATCTTCACTGATTCTCGTAACGGGACTGGCCACAATGAACTCCGGCGGCTGGTCCTCCACATCCTGGACCTTCACAAGTATAGCTGCAGTCCCAGTGTTCACGCGACCTTGGTTAGCCCGGTCTACGGCGAGCACTCGGAGTTGATACAAAGATTTGCGCTCGTAATCCAACCCTTTTGTAAGGCGTATAACGCCTTTTCCGTTCACAGTTTGTATGGAGAACTTGTCTACGTCTCCGTCTACTTCTTGTAGGTGGTATAAAACCTGTTAACATTTTAAATTATCAACTCTTAAAACAGAAAATAATATAATGTATTTGGTTTGTTTTGTTTTGTCGTAGCGGCAACGGCAATTATTTATTTTTGTTTTGATTGGAGAAGGATAGGAAATCAAAATGTCAAAGTCAAAATGTGTGTGTCAAATAAATTAGGTGACACAGTCATAGAAATGCAGACACAACGTCATTCACCGAAAAGAAGTAGATTAAAATACGGTTATCATTTGAAAAAAAAATCGCATCGCAAATCTTTTTACCGCATCCGTATAAATACCTACTTGTCCATAAGCACCCTCGTCAAGGTCTGTAGCTTCCACCGAAGTAAGTATACCAGGCAGTGCATCCTCCTTCACTGTTACCGCAGACGGGTAAGGCTTGAAAATCGGTTCGTTATCATTTACATCTTCCACTAACAATAAGAAACTTTGGGTTATAAAGTTCCCTTCGCCCAAATGCCCATCAGTGAGGGTGAGAACAAAAGAATATTCATCACGAACCTAAAATGGAAAAAGTTTTACATTAACGTACAGATACGAGGCAGTTTCTAAAAAAGTTAACTGTTTCTGACTCTTGTGTATTTTAATCACAATTTTCCGCCAGTAAGTTTCAAATTTAAAATAACTTGCCTCTCTATCTAATTCCTTAACTAAGTAAATATTAGCTTCGTTGGATGAAATGGCTTCTAATCTTAAAATATTGAGACCATGTTGATCTCTTATGCCGAACTTGAGGGGATCGCCATCGGGGTCAATGCCCCGCAGACGGTATATTAAACTACCTGAAAACATAACGGACAGGTTAATTTAAAATGAGCATAAATATCTACCTAGGTTATTTATTAAATTGTGTTCAGGCATGCCGTATATTATAGAGTTTAAGCACGGCATTACCGTAGTTTTAGTTTAGGGCAATTATACAGGTGGGTACAAAGTAGGTATCCTATCTTAGATTAGTTAATAAGTTAAGTATTAAAATGCTTTGTAGAGTAGCATTCATTCTTTTAGATATCTACATAACTCTTAAGTCGTTTAACGTCTACTAAAATAGACAAAAGGCTAACTCATAATTATGTTTTTTAATCTTCTTATGAGCTGAAGTTATAGGACAAATAAAATGCAACGAGATTATTAAGTATCATCATTTATTTCACGTAGTTGGAAACATAAAAAAAAAAAAAAAAAAAAAAAAAAATTTAATTTAAGGATAGTGGTTTGCATACATATTATAATGTGCAACCGATTATGTGTACAATTAGAATACATAACATTACCGACCCCTATCTATGCATCATTTTCATCGCTCAGAAATGCTAACATACCCATACAATATACGCAAATAGTAAAAACAAGTAAAACACTAGTAAGGCTTCTAACCCCTGTTTGCGCGCAGTCGTCCCGGCAACACGAGGGGTGTACCCTCCGTCACGGTGCACGGGTAATTTCCGGCTGTCTGTTGCAGTTGTTCTTTTGGAAACACTGGTCTTTTAGGTTGAGCCCTATAAACCTTGGGTTACGCATTGAGATAATTTGCACTATTACGTAGTCCACAAGGATCCCATTTTATGTCTTAATAATCATAATAATATGTTGTTGTCTTGCAAAGATCGCTCTTGCGATAAGACCGATAATTGTCACATAGCCTTAAGAATATTTTTGTTTTGATTGTGTGCGAACATATGCTCAATAAGATAATAATTCCTTATTTAGGCATTTATTTATGCATAGGTGCGCCAGCAATAATATATATATAATTTGTTATTAAATTGTTTTAAACCTTAATTGATAAACTTTATTTTGTATTTGTTAAACGCAAATAGTAATTATATATTTTTTTGGTGTACCATTTTACAGTACAAATCAAAGAAGTAGTCTATGTAGAATATACTCATCTAAACACGACGGTTCTGTTTTGTTTCAATATTAAATGAATGCTGATTCTCGCTAATAAATGGCTCGTTATCCTAACCACCGAACCCTACCTGTTCGTGTTATATGAGCTATGATGATGATTCATACTGGTTACACAGTTCGCTAGGTGGAAACGAAAGGGCGCCGAACCGAAAACTAAAATAAACATCAGAAAAAGTTTTGTTATTAGTTAAATATTGTTATTTTACTAAGGCTTACCTACAGAAGCTTAAGCTAAAATAGTCAAAAGGTTTGTTTCAATTTCACTTACCTACAGGAGTATCAGGACCTTCTTTCAACCGGACTACGATCTCTGACTGGCCATCGATAAGAAACCGCGGTGGACGGTTGCAAAGCGCTCCACCCACCACAATCAGAACCAAACCGATCACCCATTGATCCGGCTTTAACCGGACCTTTGGCACTCTCGCTGACATCATCAGTCATCTGACAATCCACCCAACTCGCGCTGGAAAACAGTGCATTTTCCTTCGCACGGTTTCTATATTTCCATCAAAATGTTTATCTTATAAAAAGTTGATCTCAGTTTTTTAATGTTCTTTGTACAAATTTTCCCGCGCGTATCTTGTGTCAACAGGGATTTTAATATCGTCTTCTAGTAATTCACTTGTTTTCGATGTTAACCCGTAGAATGTTTCTTTTGTGTTCGAAGTGGCAGTGAAAGTGTTGTCACCTCACGATCGACTTAACCTCCCGTACGTGTCTGCACCTGCATGAAATGTTTGTTTATTGATGGTTTGGAAAGGTGTATTGTCACGTATTGTTTGAAAGTTTTAACTTAGCGTTTTCATTTTTAGTAATAACAGAAATTCTTTTTTATTTGGCTACAAAAGTGCTACGAAATTTCGTAGTAAACTGTTGGGCGTTCATGTCTTTTCTATGAAATATTTCTAATTATTTTTTACTGCCTCAGTAGCGCCATGGACGAAGGTCCGCTTAAGGCTTAAACCCGCTATCTTGAAAAGAGAACGGGTTTGATTCCCTCTGAGGGGTCAAGTGTTTGTATGTTCTGCAAGTCCTTTCTCACTTGTTGGGTTCAACACTGGGTAATCACACAAAATAGATCTATCTATTTTTGGATATTGTAGGTTGCGTTAATTGATTTACTAATCTTCTACAAGATTTCCGCAAATCTATCTATCTGCAGATTGGTAACTAGCGCGTGTAACTCGAGCATTTGCTAACGCATTGTCTTTATGATGACACAGACTTGGGCTTTCTAGACATAGGTAATGATGGTGCTTCTTTAGGTCACTTAATGCTTTCACAATGATATCAGATGAGTTGGAGTTACAACATCAGAAATTAGAAATAAAACTAATGCGAGATGATACTAATACAAATATGATATGTTGGAAGTTTCTCTACAACAAATCTTACTAACTGACGTAACGTATGATACGAGTCTTGTGATTTAATTCGATTCCCGCCGGGGGATCAGATTTTGTACGTTTTACAATTTCTGGTTTCGGGTTTGGGTGTTTTCTATGTATCATATGTATATATTTACAAAAAAAAATGTATCCTTGTAGTATATCAGTCACCTAACACCCATAGTACAAGCTCTGCTTAGTTTGGGGTTAGGTGATGCTGTGTGAGTAGTCCGGAAATATTTATTTATTTATTCTTAAATATTTAAGTTTAATTATTTTAATTAAAAGCCGTGGAAACCACTGCTTTAATAGTAGAGTTCAAGTGAAATTGAAAGGCAAACATTTGGGTACCTTTTAAAATTCTTATAAAATTAAATTACATACATCAAATTACGTAACACAGAAGTTCCTCAACATAACTCATCGCTCAAGTAAAACTGTGTGAGAAGATTGGAATATTTCCTTTATTTTGTGTATTTGCTTAAAAATGTGATAGAAATTAAATATTAACCGATTACGTCAAAGGCCATTATTCCAGCGTGGTTCATTCACACGAGTCAAAAGCTTGGAACAATGACAATTACGTAAAATATAATTAAAAGCGACCTCGCGTAATCTGGCGGATGTGTGTTGTAGCGTGGTTTGGATGTCGACGACATTCGGATTCGGCATTAAAGGCACTTATCCACTGATACATACGAACGACATCACGTGAAATCTAATCGAAATAACTTTTTTACGTCGGAAGTAAAATTAAAAGGTTTATAACCCTTAGATAATAAGTTTAAAACGGTGTAAGCTTTAGACGGGATGAGCCATCGACGACACTTCCCAACAGCCAGTTAATGTAATCCCAGGTTCTTATCTAGTGTTTTTGATAAACATGGCAAACGTAAAGTTAACTCACAAGAGGGATTATTTTAACATATGAATTGATTTAATTTTCCTTATGAATTTAATTTGAATTTCTAAATAGCTACGCGGGGAGACAATTAATTTAGCGGCTTCAATAATGCAAGCACCTGCGTAAACCTTCGCAATGAAAGCGTTTTAATTAAAACTTGTGAATAACAATAGAAGAAAGTTGCTGATCAAGTCAATGGTCGTGGAAAGACTCATATTAATTCAATAGTTTCCTTTTTCATTGTTTGATAAAAGATGGCATAATAATTTATTCTAATTACATTATAATTAATTACTTGATCAAAAAAAAAATTGCAAGCTAGTACTTCTAAACATGTAAATAAATGTAAATGAAACATGGCTGAAAATCGTGGCTGTTAGTTGCTTGATTTGTTTTAAAAATAATATTTTTAATTATAAAAATCGCAATAAAAATCATTCATGATAAATTCATTTAAAAACAAATTGGGTTTTTTCAACATTTCTGGACAAATCTTCCCTTTTGCCGTTTGCTAAACGTATACCCCAGTGAGTGTATGGTTTAACCGTAGTCTGGTACTAGAAACAAAAGGATCACACAGCGCGACGGGTGCGAAGGCCAATGACTAGTATTGTACAGTATGTATCGGGGACTGACCTTATATTTTCGGAAATTCCCACTAGTTGCTTATATATTGTACAGGTACGTCAAGTAAGGGAATGACCTTATATTCACAAATAAAAAAAATAATTAGCTTCCAGAAGAGAGAAGGAAGATATACTTATAAGAAGCTCAAAATTAAGACTAAATGTTTGAGCCACCAGAAGATTCGGGGTAGGTTTTAGTGAAATAAAGCAGTAGACGTCCCATAGCCAAATTGATGATTAAGATAGAGATTAGAGTGCTCTATTAGTGATATTTAAATCGATGCCTACTTTAGAACTAAAAGTTTATCTCAGAACTTTTAAAGGATCTACGTTGTGCCGGGAAATTAAAAGGCTCCAAAAAATACACGATTTAATTAAAATCTTGATGGCTGTCAACTATTCAACGACCTTAAAATAGTAATAGTTATTTTTTTATTTGGCCTTTAACGGTAGTGATGATTATATTTTTAACCCCCGACCAAAAAAGAGGGGTGTTATAAGTTTGACGTGTCTGTCTGTCTGTCTGTCTGTCTGTCTGTCTGTCTGTCTGTGTGTCTGTCTGTCTGTCTGTGGCACCATAGCTCCCGAACGGATGGAGCGATTTCAATTTAGTTTTTTTTTGTATGATAGGTGAGTTTGGCGCGAGTGTTCTTAGACATGTTTCATGAAAATCGGTTGTGCCGTTTAAAAGTTATGGGAGTGAGAGTGGGTAAGGAAAACCGAAAATCTGCAAATATACTAGTGTGGGGTATCAAATGAAATCGCATCGCGTCCACATTACATAATATTATGTTGTTTAACGTTTAAGGAAATTATGGCATTGGAATCGGGGGTTTTTCTTAAATTTTAAATTTAGATTTATTAAGTAAAATTTACTACTATGCTTTAAATTTCAGCAATAATTTCACAAAGCAAGTTCAAAATGGGTTTTGAGTAACAGATGGAGCTTTTTAATTTTTCGGCACAACGTACGTAACATTAAGGGCCTGTCCTAGTAAAATTAGACAAAGGTTAAAATAGCGAACTATTTCGCTCAGTCACATGTAAGAAAGCGAGATAGCACTTGACATAACTAACCTGTGCTTAGTTTACTCGGATTTTGTGAAATAAGGCCTTGTTATACTGTTTCACAACTGTAAAAACGTTATCATAAAATATCAAATTAATTTTATTTGTAACAAACAACTTGCCCTATATTAATCCAAGCGCTAATTTTTGTAAATTCATGTGTGTAACGGACTATGGAGGCTTTCTCTCATTTTGGCGTGCGTTGCTCTCCTTTCCTACGTACAAGTACTTAGTTATTCGTCATGGAACGTAGGCATACTGAACAAATCAATTGAAAATATTTCGACACTTTCGGACAGTTTTATGTCTTATAACTTGTTAAAGAATAAAAAGCAACACTTGGAAGTTTCACTTTGGTTGTGATGAGGGAAGTCAATTTAAGAAAAAATTACACCAATCGAATATTATCAGCCGTATAGGCTAAAAATACAATACAATACACTAAGAACTAACTAGGCACGTAACTAGGTTAGTAACTAGGCACCTTGCTCAAATCAGCTTGTTTTGTATTATGGTATTAATCACTTTAGTATCGCAATATAAATTGTGTAATTATCTAGGCACTTTCTAGTGTTTAATATACAATTACTTATTATAAATTTAAAGATGTATCCAAAACGTTATGTGTAGTTAGTAGCATAAAAAGTAGTAACTATTATCTAAATCTAATTATTGCACAAATTATATAAGTTACTAGCTGTGCCCTGCGGTGCTACCCGCGTTATAATGGATGAAGTACTCTTAACCAACAACATATTTATTTGAATAAAGATTAATATTATTAAGTTGATACAACTTAAACAAATTATTTCGACCAAATTAGGTACCATAAAAACGGTTTTTGTGAGTTAATCTTAAAAGATAGACATATACTATCGCGGACTGTTTTTTAGATCATTAAACGAGCTATTATTCTTTAATACATATTTTTTGTGTATCTTGAACCGTTTTCACGGCGCACGCAACGGAAGGCTTCAAAGATAAACAATTTCTCCCGTTTTTTACACATTTACCACTATATCTTTGCTCCTATTGGTCGTAGCGTGATGTTATATAGCCTATAGCCTTCCTCGATAACTCGACTATCCAACACAAAAATAATTATTCAATTCGAACCAGTAGTTTCTGAGATTAGCGCGTTCAAACAAACAAACAAACAAACATAGTTTAGATTATAAATAAGCCTAATACTAAAAACCCCTAAAAGTTCGAAAAAACAAAATTACTGAATGATATATGTACTTATAGTAAAGGATATCCGTGGTCATTATACAGATCAAATTCAAAACACTGCTGTTTCATTGCCGCAGTCGGTTAAAAAGGAGTATAAGCGTTTCCTATAAATACAAAATGTCCTATGAGACTGAGAACATTTTAACTCTCTCTTGCCTTTCAGTTATTACTACTACTAAAAATATTGGAATCAAATCAGCAGATGACATAAAATTCTTAGGTATTCAAATCGACTCAAAACTTACATATAATAGCCATATTGAGGCATTAGCGGGAAGATTAAGCTCTGCCTGCTATGCCATCAAGAAAGTCAAAGAATTATGTGGTATGGATGCAGCTAAGTCAGTATATTTTGCTTATTTTCATAGTTTGTTGACATATGGAATTCTTATATGGGGAAATGCCGCTACTTCACTCAGAATATTTAGACTCCAAAAAAGAGCAATAAGGGCAATAATGGGCCTCAAAAGTAGAGATAGCTGTCGTGATGCGTTTTCAAGGTTAGGCATTTTGACTCTTACCGGAGAATATATTTTACAAAGCCTTTTGTTTGTAAGAAAAAATAGGAATAATTTTGTGACTTTGGGGGCAACCCACAATTACAACACAAGACATTGCAATAACATTAAACATCCCACATGTAGATTAGCAAAAGTAAACAAGAGCTTTGAATGCAATGGTGTAAGATTGTTCAACAAACTTGGAACAGAGGTAAAGGATTTAGAAATAATGCCATTTAAAAAGACAATTAAGGTAAGTCTAATTAAGAAATCCTATTACACACTTAGTGAAGCACTGGAGTCTATAGAACTCATTGAGGTATAATTTATTAATGACCTACTACATTTTTGTTTATTTATATTTAATTTTATCCATATCTTTAATTAACTAAATATTGAATTGATGAATAAGCCCCTTTACAGATGAAATAGATTAATTTATTTAAGGTACTTATTGTTATTTATTTATTGAATTAGCTTGACATATTAAATTATATTGATTTACAAGTGTGACAAAGCCCCTTTACAGCTGCTAATATAATTTTGAATTTATTTTACTTACCTGACATTGCCCATTTACAGCAGCAACTATTATAATTTGAGACATTTGTAGAATATTTTATTTTGTTTGACATCACGTTATTATTATTATTTTTTAAAGCCTTAATTTTTTAAGTTTTTACCCTCGACCCTTATGGTGTTTCTGTGATTGTATTAAATGTCTGTTATTGTATCAAATAAGTGTATAATGTTAATTATTGTATTACAATTGTTCGGACATAATTTTGTGTGACATCTTTGACAAGGCCTCTTTACAGCTGCTATTATTATTATGTAAGTTGACAAAGCCCCTGTACAGCTGCTATATTTATTAATGATTGTTTTTTTTTTTTTTTTTTTGGTTTTAATTGAATTAATGTATTTATTTAATGATTATTATTGTTTTTTTTTTAAATTGTGGGTAAATAATATTATTTGACGAAACTAAGTGTACAACCATGTTCCAAAAGTTAATAAAGATTTGAATTTGAATTTGAATTTGAATTTGAATTATTGACAGGAACGGTTATCGATATATCGAAATAAAATAATTTGTATGTCCATGATACCATTATTATGGGATACAGTAACACTTTCAATAGATAATAACAAAGCAATTAAGAGTTGTGGGCAGAATGCAAACAGTTTCGACACTCGGATTTTTCAACCGTGAACTACATATTTCGAAATTTAATTTTTGCATTATAATATTATAATTATTGTAAGAAACGAATTTAATGGTTTTATTAATTACTACACACTACTACTGGTTTTATATTTTACGAGTTGGTAAATAGTAATTTATTACGACCTCTGTGGCTCGGTGGGCGAACGTCCGTTTGAGGCGCAGGAGATCGAACCCGCAACGTTCGATTCTCGCCTGGGGACCAGATTTTGTACGATCTACAATTTCTGGTTTCGGGTCTGGGTGTTTTCTATGTATCATATGTATGTATTTACAAAAAAAAATGTATCTATGTAGTATATCAGTCACCTAACACCCATAGTACAAGTTCTGCTTAGTTTGGGGTTAGGTGATGCTGTGTGAGTAGTCCGGAAATATTTATTTATTTATATATTTAATTAGTGTTTCGTACCCGAAAAGTAATAATGGAATTTTGTTAATATTATGCGCTGTCTATGTGTCGATGTCGGTTTGCCTATACTCATACAACAAGCATGAGTTTCCTGAGCATACAATCTAAGATGTAATATAAAAATATGTCAAGAAACAGAGTAACTGTTTCTTGATATGAGCAATTTATTGAAATTTGATTCTGTCATTTATTTCACAACAGATATAAATAATATTTCCGGACAATCCATACAACAACATCTAGCACTGAGGTAAGCTTGTGTTACGGGGACTAGAAATCTAATATACCTACTTCATACACTAGACACTAGTTCATACACATATCGAATTTTTTTAAATTATATTATTTTAATATAAACCCCAGATAGACAGATACCCAGACCAAGGGTAAAGTACTTGCAGAACATACACGCACTTGACTCCTAGACGGGAATCGAATCCAATGCCTCTTGCGCCGCATTCGGACCTTCGCGCCATTGGGGCAGTCAAAAGGTACACTTCGAATGGTGAGAACAAATACTAGGAACATCGCAAACCTTTCAATTGGATTAGCTCTCAGCTATTACAACCATCAAGTCTATTTCAAAATATAAGTCGATTTTTTGTAAGTCTGCGTTCGGCGTGCCCATTAAATGTCCAACTATAAATCTAACTTACGATTCAGATCATCGGCTACACTTGTTATTAAGTTATTACAAAGCAGTGGTTATCTTTCAAACACCTGGGCTTTTAATAATAGTTTATTAAAAAGAAAACGAAATCATGAGATCCGTCGTTTTTAAAAAGGTGAGAGGCGCATGAAATCTAGGTCTCTACAATTATAGGGCATCTCCCTTATTAAGATTGTGTCTGCAATGCGAGGCACTTCCCGCTCCACACTGGAACATGGCCATCATTCCACTTTTTGCTTTGATTGATTTTAATTCGTAGAATTTCACATGTATTAGTACTAATATTATAAGCCGAAGAGTTTGTTTATTTGCTTGAGCGTCCTTATTTGAAGATGAACCATTGAAGTTGGACTTAATTATAAACTATTTTACTGCTTTTTAGGCAATTTAATAAGGAACGCTTAGAACTTCTTTTCTGAGTATAAACTATGATTACACTGGCTTAACTTTTATATTCAACAAAGAATTTGGTGTTATTGAAACCGAACCGAATTTGGATTTTGATTCAGAGTCGAAACACTGTATTTTATTTATTTTCTTCTTACGTTTTACATTTAAGAAATGAGGCATAGATATAGAAACCAAACGTTCACAATATAACGGTAGTTTACCTTTAGGTTATCTTTTTATTTAATTAATCCGACCTAGTTATGTCAGTCAACGGAAATAGCTTTCAAAGAGGCTTTATAAAAACTCGTAAATGGATTAGGATAAGAGTATTAGGTAATACTACCACCTAGGTCGTGGCCTGTATTGTAATTCTACTGACCGCTCGCCATACATGTTATCTAGGTTTCATTATAGCTGTTTACGAACATCAAACGATGTTATAAATTTAATCAAGAAGTGCATAATAATACTCGCTTGCAGTGTGCAAAATTTAAGTCATAATAGTCATTTATTGATAATATTAATTACAAGTCACAATTTATGGTTTTTAACGTGGTTCAATGCCACAACTTGTTCAAAACATAATAAAAAATGTCATAATTATTCTTAAATGTCAAAATATGAAATACATTAATAATTATAACAACAAGAAATATGAATAATGTCAATTTATCATAAATGTATCATATTTTATATGTCAAAAATGTATTATAATTTTAATCATAATGTCAAATTAATTGAAATAATAGATTAAATAATGATTAAAATTTAGATGTTAAATGTAGTGATTTATATTCTCTTTGGTTATTACTATAAAAATATCACTTTGTTTTTATAAACTGCCACAACTTAAAACTGTCAAAATCTGTCTGTCTGATAATGAGGCTTTTTGGTTTTACAACTTTTGCCTGCCCACAGGGCGAATTAAAACAAACAGATAGATATTGTACTCTTGTCGAATTGCGATAGGGATTTTTAATCTGACGTTCCAATGGCACAAGAAAATTGTTAGCCCTTTAGTCAATATATATTTTTTATTTTGGATCCAAGTATATGATTAAGAGTCCCTATATAAATATGTATTATATAGATGCCTGGATTTTATGCTCTGAACGTTTTTGTATTGAGAGTAGGTAGGAAATTTAATTTCTAATGCTTACATAAAATTCAATCAAAATTCGAGAAAAACTTTTTGCAAATCATCTAGAATAACAGATCCATCGGTTACACAACTCCGTATTAGAAAAAAATAGCGAGAGCAGTTTTCTACAATTTTTTACTAATTCATTGATCGCTAGATTTACGGATTTCATGCATTTGTTTATTTCTTTTTTACATGATCTCGTTAGACCATTATGCAATCTATACTATAGTCGAAAATAGCTGTTCGTTCGGATTTGATGGTTTTTGTGAGTTCGACGAACTTATAGATATGGTCTTTTTCTGAGTCTGTTACTGAAAGTTTATAATTTTCGTCATTTCTTTAATAGCCCAGTTTTTGCAGTCTTCTTGGTCAACGTCTAAAACTGGGTTAACTGCGGTTTCAATTGAACAACTTTTGGTCCCTAAGGTGCGTGCTATTTGACCTGCTCAATGACATCATATAAACCGCTTGTAAATATCATTACAGTGAACACGTTGAAAGTATTCGTGAAACGTACGTAAAATAAGAACGTTAAATATTTTATTCGAGTCTGAATTTGAAATATCTTTATTGCTCCAAATGTGAATGGTACAATTGTGATAATAATTGCAAATTAGGAACTAATTTTCATGCAAAAATAATTAAAAAAAAGTTTTCACAATAATACATTAAATTAGTTTTTTCTTAAAAAAATATAATATATTTCTTTGTCATTTAGAATTTTATAATACATTTTTAATTAGACGACATTACATTTACAAAACATTGTCAGACATTATACGTCTACGTGTAAATATTTTGTCTTTGTCCAGTTACTTTAATTACAGTGCTTACCCCACAATCATTAGTCCAGTTCCGTATGTCCGTATGACATAAACAGCTTTGCATAACAGAAAAACCACTTTGTAAGTAAAGAAAACCAGAAGTGAGAAAATTACATCACAGAAATCCATCGATCAAAATGCCGTTAGGACATGATCATCCTATTAATAGTGACATAGGAAGAGCATTTTGTATGAATATACATAACATACTTTCTCAACTTAATCTTCCTCTTTAATCATTTAATATATATAGAGCTAAAATATGCATAAAATTCGTTGAGTTATCTCAAATCTTAGCGAACCAAACCAACAGTGTAGCAACTTCATATAATACAGGGTGTCCACGCCATACCAAATGAAGGGAAAGTACCTTAAATATGGAAGATAAAAAATTTGCTATAACTTCACTTTGTACAATTTAAGAAGTGCAAAGATATAGAGCATTAAAATTCCAGATTGGGGGCTTGAGACGTATACATTAAGTACATTTTGCTCGAAAGCATTACGTCACGCGAAACTTCAATCTACTGAATCTACGTAAACGTTGATTTTACGTATACATGAAATAAGGAAAAATATGTGTACAATTATTTAAAGTACCTAATCTAAATCCTACTACTATTATAAAGGCGAAAGTTTGTAAGTATGGATGTATGGATGTTTGTTACTCTTTCACTTAAAAACTACTGAATGGATTTGAATGAAACTTTACCACAATATATTTTATACATCAGAATAACATATAGGCTACTTTTTACCGCGGTAAAATATCAGTTTTCGCGGGAAAATCAATTATTGCGAGTGAAGCCCGATTTAGATTAAATTTGGCACGAACATAGCTGCTTTCCCAGTAAATTACAAAGCTGCTTTTTACCGCGACAAAATCCCTTATTACGCGGTTAAAGCAAGTAATAATATAAACTTAAGATGAATCCCATACTATTATAAATGTGAATGTTAGTTTGTTTGTGACGCTTTCACGCGAAAACTACTCAACCGATCATCATGAAACTTTGTACACATATTCTTGGAGGTATTAGAAGTAACATAGGATACTTTTTATCCCGGGAAAATATGTAATTCCGCGGGACAATACATTTAAACGCGGGTAACACCGCGGGGCACTACTAGTAATATATATTTTTTCAGTCATCTACCCTATTAAGCTAAAATGCCAAAAGTAGTCAATTGAAGAGCGCTAGAGGTGAAGTTCAAACAAGCCCAACGATGTGAATATGAACAAGTGATTATAATTTCTAAAAAGGTGATACCAATCATATAAGC
Organism: Gymnoscelis rufifasciata; assembly: GCA_929108375.1. Classification (NCBI taxonomy): domain Eukaryota; kingdom Metazoa; phylum Arthropoda; class Insecta; order Lepidoptera; family Geometridae; genus Gymnoscelis; species Gymnoscelis rufifasciata. The sequence goes on along the minus strand of OV815307.1, from coordinate 5,630,099 downwards.
GAGTATTGTTCACTGTTCCCACGATTTCCAACAGGTAAAAACCGATCTTGATAATGGGTTAGCTTCAATACTCCACCATGAGGAAGAACGAAAATGATGGGTTAGAGTGAGAAAGTGAGTAACGTGAGAATCGTATCTCAATAAAAGTATGAATAATATTTTTCATTTCTCTTGGTGGTAATATAAAAGTAGGTTCTTTTAGCAAGGTTTTATATTGCATCATTGTTACTAGGGCTAAATTACGACACAATTCAGCCTATAAAAAAACTAATTGACATCACTCACAAAAAATAAAATAAAACATATTTACATACTTTTGAAAATGAATTTAACGAATATAATGTGTTTATTTCCAATATCTACTGGAAAGATAGACTATTTCCACTGTGATGTCCCCCAGTGACATCATTTGGATTAAAACGTACACTCGCCCGCATTTTCGGCTCACAACATACCTATACAAACAATTTATAGATTTATTTATAAGATATGTTTTGTTTTATGCATAGTTCACACTTACAAAATAGTAACAAGAATGTGTTTTTTTTTTACTTTATAAAATGTTCATAATATCATTCAAGTTTATTAATATATTCTTCCAGCTGTCAATAGTTTACGGGCTTGAAGTAAAGTTGTACAACTTTTCCCTACTGGTCTTCAAGCTAATGTACCTAATCATTATAATGAGTCTATTTTTAACGAAAAACAACCGTATTTTAGGCGGGAAAAATATGAATTTATTATTGAGTTATAACTCGGGCCACGCGTTGCCCTAATTCACCCGTGAAATTTCTGATAATTTTCGATATAAATTTATTAAATATTACTCGAGAACAATCGCAGAACCTCTAAAGAAAGGCAGAAGCCTTTTGTTGAGGTCAGTGAGGATCTCTGAGAAAACTTAGGCAATGGTTAAAATATACTTGTGACAAAGCGAGATAGCTCGTGTCATATCATAACTAACCATTGTCACGTATTGACTTATCAAACCATAGCTTTGTTTGCTCGGATTTTATGAAGTGAGCCCTTAGTGTGATTGGGTAGTAAAAATAATATTTATTATTTCCACCCATGTGAAGCCGGTCAGGTCACTGGAGATTATAAAATAAACTTACCACTTTGTTTATTATTATGAAAAAATAATACTTAACATTGAAAGTGTCAGATTTCATCGAGAGGTTGTGGTTTTGCGGTTCTCACGAGATTTTACAAATAAAACAGTGTGACCAAACTTTTGTTCAGTTTGGTTTATTTCGGCTTTTGTCAATAAGAATCAAGTGTTGGTCTTGAATCGCCAATTTAAACAAATATTATTTCAACGAAAATCAACCAACTATGGATTATTTAATATAACTAGAGAACTATTAGATCGATTCTTATCAAATTAAAAAGGGGTTAGCTTGTAAGCAATAGCTTTCAAACAAAATCTAAAATACCTTCTTGAAATAAGGAGAACGTTCTCAATTCGATGCAAATTTAAAAAAAAAAGTGCTATAAAGTTATACTTTATAGCACTTTTTTGTCGAGAACCGATTTATTTATTCTTTTATTTATTTGGAAGATAGTACTTTTGTGACGGTTCCATCTCCGAGTAAATTTAATTATTACCGGTACAGTGCCAGCGGTTCTATCATCCGTATTTGGTAAACCTAATCGGTTGTTATTTTATAAGTTAAAATTCGCCTCAATATGAGAACCGCCTGTTGCCGAAGTCGGTTAAAAACGTCCTTCACGTCAATTACTAAAATGAATTTTACGAGAATACGAATAAAATTTTAATTAAATGTTGCATTTAGTACCAAACGTTAATTAATTCAGCGAAATGAAAGTGGCAGTTAACTTAGCGGTTAACGACTACTTTGAGATTTATTTAACTAACAGAACCTTATTATTTAGCATATTTTCGAATTATATTATAAGATTCGTATATAAATATAGCATTATCATCAGATATAACTTTCCCAAAACCTATTCTAATGTTATAAATAGGCATGATGATAAACCTACCTTTTGCTGTATTAATTTAATAAGAATGTACAATAATATGGAGCATCAAAGTTCCGAACGGGGGTAATAATAACCCATTTATCGAGGACAGTTCGAAATGTTTTTCTTTATTTAGAATGCAAAAGTAGTTCACGCAAGAGTACCATAATATTGACTCAAATCCAATGAATTGTCACGATCTACTTAACTTTGATTAAGTTCAGATTTATTCTTAAAAGCAAGCCCACCGCTAATAAAATAAAACTACACTATTGCCTCACTGTAAATATTTAAATAAAATAATCTTTAAATTGAATGTTAACATGTATAACTACATACCTACAAGTGGGTACTATTAACATAATGACTAAATGTATACGCTGTACTGTGTCTATACTTACCACCTTACCTTAGATTTAAGAGGAAGGTTTTTGTATCCGTGCAAAGCCGAAACGGGCTGGCTAGCTATATATTTATTTAAAATGTATTTTTAGACTAATGAGACTTCATCCTCTAACCCTAATCATAGAGTAGAGCGCATTTATATAAAGCTAATTATGAGTGTCAAGTGATATAAGACACGTATATTTACCTACTAACTCTAAATATTGGGTGATTCCATTATCGCGGGTGCAACATTTTGACGCATGTTATGTTTCATAATAATAAAACAAAAAATATTTTAAATAAAAATCTTCTTGTAAGTGCTACGTTTCAACAAGTTCACTTTATATTTCGTGAAAAGAATTTTATTGAAATATTTAATATAGTCAGGAATGAGGTTCAAAGTCCTATCGCGGGTGCAACAAAGTTGGCCCAACCTTTCCAGATCATTAAACAAAAACACAAAAGTCTGTTAATTGTGAAACGTTTATTATGTTATGCCTTCGTATTTCTTAAGGCGTTGAACTAACCAAGTAAACAAATATATTTTTTTATAGGAAACAAAAATAAACACAGAATTATTCACTTTTAAAGCAATCGCGGGTGCAACATCAAATTATCGCGGGTGCAACCCGTCTAGTTTAAGTGAATACAAACATCAATAAAACTTTTACAGGAATAAAATAAGAGAGCAATCAATGTTTATTTCTAATCAGAACACTTCTTTGTCACTTAAATTAATTATTTCTTTTCAAATACGTCAATATTCGGCGAAAATTCTACAAACGTATTTTTTCCGTCAATCTTTTTCTCTGGCGCTTCCAACTTCGCGATAATATCTTCAAATCGTACGTCTGATGTCATTAAAATTTCAGTGAAATGCTTGCCATCAACCGTCGTCAGGAATTGTACTCTAACCTCTCCATCTTCGTCCATATCGCTCTGACACACCCCTACATAGCGGTATTGAGTACTTTTTTTGCCAGACTTACAGAGCAATTGCACGAGCACGTACAAACCAGCGCTAATATCTCTTGGTAAGACATCAGCACAGGCAGAACCAGTTTCAGGGCATGCTTTTGCGAGTATTTTTGAGGGTTTAAGAGACGTTGTTGGATATTCGTCGTCTGAATCACTGTAAACATCAGAAATGCGCAATTTTGTTTTAAGTGGGACAAAATATTTACTCTGATCCGATACTGAAGGACAGAGATTTGTCCCAATGTGCGAGGACTGCTGTATCTCGTACCTGTTTGTTGAATTTGTTCTTCTTTACGACGCTTTCTAGTTGCCTGCATTCTTTATTTTGATCGGATCCTAGCCAGTATTCTCAAATCTTTATCTACCTCCATTTTCCTTGTCATTTCTTCTCTCCGTTTTGAATCACGAGCCCTTTCTTGACAGAGATGGTCTTCATAAAGTTTAGGGTTTTCTTTTAATTTACGCCTATATTTTTGCGAAGCAGTCTCCTTCCTTTGCTCTTCTGCCATTTTAGCATATCTTTCTGTTAAAAAATACGGAATATAATATAACCACACATTAAATATATGTCACCAATCATGCACACCATATTATAATTATTTAAAGCATAACAAAAGAATAAAATATGTGATAAATTAGGCAAAACGGTTACTTGTCAAAGAGTTGCACCCGCGATCCTAACATCACGATCGCGGGTGCAACCAATTTAAGTTTAAGTTAATTTCAATTCAACTAACATTTTACTCTTATAAACGATTTAAATACGTTTGCCTTTGATTTTGTCTTACTTTTACAAAGTTTGAAAACTATAGGATTTCATTTCTGTGAAAAACACAAACTTTTATATCTTTTGTATCGCGGGTGCAACAAGCTAACAGTGACTTTTTATATTCAATAATTCTTAAAAAATAACAACAAGTACTTAGGTACATTTTTTGGCACCTATGAATAAAACAATATTTTCACTACACATTCAGCCAGTTGAACATTACCTCAAACTGTCGGTAACAGCTCTTTCGCGCCAGTGTTGCCACGTTGTGATTTTGCAGAATCAGACAAATTTTCGAATGATAATGTTTCCAAGCGCGCCAAAAATTTAAATATAAAGTAAAATAAAAAATAAAAATGTTTTAATAAATTTAAACCTTTTTCTTTGTACCGATATAAAAAAAAGTAGCAAATAGCGTGATTTAGAAATTCATGTCAAAAATCGTCTATAGCGGAATCGCCCTATTATAATAAGTAAGTGACAACTAACCATGGTTAGGTAATTAATTGCTTGGTTAGAAACTTAAAGTGTCTATCTAGTTTATATTAATGTCTAAGTTTTAAAATCAAGGAAAAGGAAATGGACTTTAAATGAGCCCTATCGGTAGCTGATTACCGGCTTTCTATCGATCGGTGACAGATATCAATTTAAATAATAATGATGAAATTATCTGTAGGAACACCATGTCCTCAATGGTAAATTAACATATTTTAGAACAGAAAAAATCTATTTAACAGAACTACTTATAATAATTACTAATATTTGAATAGATAACTAATTGTTATGTATGTACCTGCAATAATACTGAATTTATTTCGGTATCATTGAACCTGAGCTAAGGTTATTATAGGTTATTGTAAATGGCATAAGATAAATGCAATATATATGTCACTGTTAAAAAAAAATATCTATAATTTTAATATATTATCAAAAATAAGTATACAAACCTAATCAATATAGTGTTCGTTTGCACTAAAAAAATTACAATACCTATTAAAAAAGATGTGGAACACATTCAAAAAACCTAACAATACAAATCAATTCAATAAAATAAAGATCACTCACTAAATTGTCTATGCTGTCGAACGAACGCTCAAAAAGCTTTCCAAATTCAAATTGTCACTGCACTTCCTTCCGCGCACAGGTGCGGTGTGGCCGCGGGCTGGTAGCGACTGGCCCTACGATGAATGAGGTTGTTACCACAAGCACAGATAAATAATACTACCATAACTCACTATGTGGGGTACTGTGTATTCCTAGTACTATTGCAAATAGAGTGTGCGTTTTATGTCTATGGATATTGCACATAGAGCAGTAAGTAAATTCAAATCTATGAAACTGTAGCTGGATTTTAACTGATATCTATGTGATGTGTCTGTAATAGTTCTTTTGATAGGTTCATCGTACTGTAGAGCTAATGGTATGTAATTATTTTTTACTGGATATGTAAAACATACCAAATTGTTATTGTTGATTGTTAGAGTAACATTCTATTGTGGCTGTTTTAATTAATTTAAAAGTGAAGGTTTAAACATTTTAAATCTATTAGAGTTCCTTATATGATGCAACCTTAAATATTATAAAATATCTGGCCCGTTCTGGCTTTGTTCGGATTCGTAAGCCTTCTTCGTGAATCATTTCAGGTCTTTCTAAACCTATTTCAGGAAACCGCAAAAAGATCCGTTGAGTTGTTTTTGAGTTTTTCCCGTTTCATTAATAATGACAAGACTGTGCGGTATGTATTATAATATAAATCACTTGGTTATATCTTTAAGCCACAAAAATATTAATTAAATATCTATAGATGTAAATATTTCTTCTTCCATATTGAGACTCAAATATCGCTGAAAATGTAGAGATTGTACTTTTTGTTTTAAAGGGTTTATCTGTCAATTGATATGGGTTTCAAAATTGGCCGCAAAATATTTTTTTCAAAATAAGGACTACGAATATTAGTTATGCCAAGCTCCATACAAAAATGTCGGAACTCCTTTATTTGATTTTATTCCCATAAATATCCTATACTTTAGTGGTCAATAACAACGTAAGCAAAACATTACTTCCTTCACACATTGCATCAACGACCACATCGAATCATTGAAGATGTAAAACAATGTTTAGTATGGGTAATGTTTAGCAATAAAGTAAAACATAAAGTTCTATCTATCTATCAATAATATAAAAGTAAATCGCAAAATGTATTGGCAAGCGCATGACTCAACAACGCCTGGAACAATAATGGTGAATTCTTATTTTTATTATTCATTGAAATCCAAGGATGGTTTTAACGGCTATCAAAATTAAAATAATAGCCGAGAAAACAATTTTGAATACATACCCGTGCGAAGCCGGGGCGAGCCAATAAAATTGTATGACTGTAGTTTTTGAAGTGAAACTTCTTTAGAATCGTTGTTATTTCAAACCGGATGCAACGGAAAAAACGACAGGTAAGCCAATCTTAAACGCTAACAAGGTTAAGCAACTTTGCGCGACGCCAGTACTTGGATGGGTGACCGCCCGAACAAAATCTTTTTGTACAGTATTTTTTTTTTGTTTTTTCTTTAATTCATCTTATTCTTTTGTCGATTTACTGAAGTTTCACTTCTATCGTGTGTGAATCGCACACACAACTTTTTTGTTTCTTACACAAGATCAGTATTGGTTATTGTCTAAAGTTTAAAGTTTTGTATGGCTATATCTAGGCATGTATAAAAGATTTCAATGAGCGCCTCTAATAAATATAGTTAGTTATTTTGTTATGATTTCGCAAGTGGTTGGTATTGTGTACCTACTCTATCAACCGTAGGACTAAGAGTGAAAATTAAGAACCAAATGGAGTTTCGTTATTATCAATATCAAAGACCAGTAAAGTAACTAAATATATTAAACACCACTTTTAAGTATCAGATGGACTCATACTACTCAAAGGGTAATTTATTATTCTATGACAAAGGGTTCCGTGTACAGACGTGTAAGTGTTGAAATAAAAAAATGTATTTCTAGATGTTATAAGTTATAAATTCCCATATTATATAGTATAAGAAATAATAACCAAAAGATACAGTTAGAGAGCTGTCCAAGTACTGGTCTCGCGCAACGTTGCTTAACTTTATAAAAATCATGTTCTTTGATAGAATCCCCTTGTATTTATACATTGTAATAGCGGCAACAGAAATATCTATCTATGACGGTTCTTGAGATACAGCCTGGTGACAGACGGACAGACCCGTTCCGTTTTACCCTTTCGGTACGGAGCCCTAAAAACGAATAGGTTCCATGTTCAACTGTATATATTTTTTAAACTTCTTTGCGGATTTAACTGCCCTTTTTAGCAAAAAATACAGTGCAAAGTCGGGGTGGGCAGCTAATTGGATAGAAACACCATAATATTATCACGGGGCTTGATGTTGTTGTGTGGATTGTCCGGAAATATTTATTTATTACTAGCTGTGCCCCGCGGTGTTACCCGCGTTATAATGTATTTTCCCGCGGAATGACGTTTTCCCGCGGTAAAGAGTAGCCTATGTTATTTTTCAGGCTCTAGAGATTCTGTGTACCAAATTTCATTTAAATCGGTTCAGAAGTTTTCGCGTGAAAGAGTAACAAACATCCATACATCCATACATCCATACTTACAAACTTTCGCCTTTATAATAGTATAGTAGGATATAATATTCATACTTTCTTAAAAAAACTTTTGGTTCAACTTAGTTGCAATTGAACTTAAGCAATACTAAAACAATACCACGATTCATCATACATTAATCATAAAAAACTTTATAAAGAAAGTGTTCTAAGTTCCTTTTGGACGGTGGTCAGCCATGCAGAGCCAAGCCCCCCTGCCAAGTAGCCACCCGGTGACCGTGACGATAACCATACGGCCGGTCCACTGCTGCCGCTGCTGGTATTAAAATAACGTTCAAAATGGAACGTGACTTATGCGTAACGGACTTTTCGAGTTCATCGTGATAGAGTAGGTATTAGTTACAACTAATTTTGCTTTTTAGCTGTTGGGTTTCGAAATAAGATTGTATATGATAGATATACCCCCGGGCAATATCCAGAATCATAATCTGCAGGCTTTTCTGAGTTTTTCAAAACTATCAACAGAAAGCGGTTCTCCTATTTTTCACACCATATTTTCAACTCCATCCAGTGATGGATTTACCAGCAGGCTGAGTAGGTTCGAGTCTTGGGCGGCAGATTTTGGGGACAAATTTGGGAAATGGTTATTTTTTTTACTTCAGAAATCAAACGATTTTTACCAAATGTTCAGTATCATGTAAATAGCATACCTACCTACATTACTCCGCCCATACATGATTGTTGAGCTTCGATTAGCTCAAATATATACCAAAAATTATTTTACGTGCAATTTCAACGAAATTGTTGCATTGTAATAATAATGTATTGATTTTATAATTGTTGAGGCAAGGACGGCAAAAACTATTCCACCGCCACTAACTCCATCCAGAACCAGATCTACAAGTTATTGTTTGCATTTGCAGTCTGAGATTAATTCCCCTCTAAATACTATGCCTACGTACTACGAATATCTAATGAATATCTATCTAATGCCAAAAAAGCTCTTCTAAAAAGATAGTTCTGTCTTTCGAAATGTCGTTCATTATGAGGTCGTTCAAATGTAGGTATGTACCAGGAGACCAGAAGTTTGCAGTAGATTTACGATTACCATATACGACCGCTCTACTGCTGCTAGTGCTATAACATTAAAATAACGTAGAAAATGGAACGTGACTTATGCGTAACGGATTTCGGAGTTCATTATAGTTCAAGTAAGCTAGTTTAATGCACCATCACTAGATCTTATAGGACATCAGAAGAATATCTAGAAAGGAACCCATCATTAATACAAAATATTTAATTCTTAATGTTCTTTATTATGTTTAGAGGGCACGCACTTATTTGATTGTATTTTTCGTTTTTACAGATATCGCGTATCTAACGGATTTATTTCACCTTACGATTCAGATCACCATATACCGTTGGTATAAGACAAATTCCTGATAACCGTTCTAATTGTGGCAGAAATAAAATGCGAGGCTTTTCAATCTGGGCCCTTACCTGCCAACTCTTGGAATCCTTTTATGCATTCGGTCATACCATTAGGGGTGTGCCAATGCCAAGTCGCAGTTTTGGTGGATTGGTGTGTATTTCAATTCATTTCATACGATATTTGATGCAGGATTAATTCCGCGAGTTCAGTAGCTACTCGAGTTTTATGTTTGATATACGAATGTAAAGTAAATCCAAGTTCTGCAAATAGTCACAATTAAAAAAAATTAGGTAAAAGCCTCAATTTAGTTAGCATAATTATTATTTTTCCTCGATGATTATAAATTATTCTTATTCCACGAATAAATCTTGCGTACCAGCTTAATTCAATAATCCTTGACAACAAACATCGCGTGCGTTCGCTCCATGGATCGATGGTGCTGACGCGGGCACTGCACTGCCCATCGATCTGCTCCAATGATCTGAGACAGGTGCATGGTCTTACGAATGACAGGAAGTCATCATCTGACACCCATGTTTAATCTTAACTAGAGGTAATATTATAAAAACACAAAATAATTATTGATTGTTGCTTTCACAAGTTATTTGCACAACTAATCCCCTCCTTCCACTTAGATCCACAGTCTTGATCCACATGTAGATCCGAGGATACTTTTTTTTCCTCTTTAATCCACTGGTGGATCATTAGATACTTTTGTTTCCCCTTAAATCCACTGGTGGATCATTGGATACTTTGGTTTCCTCTTAAATCTACTGGTGGATCATTGGATACTTTTGTTTCCTCTTAAATCCACTGGTGGATCATTGGATACTTTTCCCCCTAATTAAAATAATAAATAAATAATGCTGGACAATTCACACAGCATTATCTAGCCCCAAGCTAAGCAGAGCTTGTGTTATGGGTACTAGATAACTGATATACATAATATAATACAATACATGAATACATATTTTTAATTATACATATAAACAACCAGAACACCCTGAACAAATGTCTGCAGATCGTACACACATTTGTCCCAACACCAGAATCTTATCTAGCTGACGGATGGATATATATATGTACAGAAATCGCAAGAAATGATTGCCCAAAACTCATACAATTTCAAAAGTATATGAAAAGGTTTTGGTTCAAAAGCAAATTTTTCACACAGATGTAGGCAATCGCAAAAGAACGGCATCGTACCAATAACTGTATCGAAGAAAACTAAACAAGAAATTGGGAAAAAAATATTGTAACTTAGTAAATTTTTTATGCATATTAAAACAGGAGGCAAAATATAACTTTTTGCGCATAAAAGAAAATATTGTAAATAAGAGAAAAAAATCAAACATTGATAATGATAATTTTATTTTAGAATGTCAAAACCAGTTAATATCAGGAGAAATCACAGTTGCACACTTCTTAGAACAAGTAAAGTAAAAATATTTTTTTTTGTTTATTTTTGTTGATTAATGATTTTTTTCATTTTTATTTAACAGAAGAATTATTATTTATTTTAAAATTTTAATACAAAATTACACTTCTGTTTATCAAGTACGGAATTAAAAGTTGTGTATTTTGGTATATTCATATATCTAAGCTTTGTCAGGATAAACTTAACAGTGAAAATTTCGTTTATCTATTTTTATTTTTATTTAACAATTAAGTTGTTTACATTTAAGTGAAGAGAAGAGAACTTTACGTTTATTTTTGTAATTTATAATTTTAATAATTAAAATGTTTTGTTTGATTTATGTTTAATTTTTTCGCTCCTTGCCCGTGGTCCAGTTGAGCTGGTCCCGTTGACTGGACCACGGAAAAATATTTTTTCGGTGGTCCAGTCAACGGGACCACGGGCAAGGAGCGAATTTTTTTAATGAACAATATATTTTTTTTATTCTTTTTTAGCCCTCCTTCCACCTAGATCCCACTGTGGATCGAAGTGGCATAGAAATATATTAAATATTTATAGATCCCCTTCATTGTGGATTCAAGTGGAACATAAAAAAAATTGTAATTTTAGATCCTCTTGATTGTGGATTCAAGTGAAATAGAAAAGAAATAGTAATTTTAGATCCCCTCATAGGTGGATTGAAGAGGAAAAAAAAGTATCCTCGGATCTACATGTGGATCAAGACTGTGGATCTAAGTGGAAGGAGGGAACTAATCTTCTTAAAATTTTACAAACATAATGTTATCCTTCCACCTAGCTGTAAATTATTAGTGATATTTTAATAATAAATTACTGCATACTTTATCTGATAAAAGTACCTACTAAGAGACTCTGTAAACGAATTTTGTAACAAGGTGTGTGTGTTAGTTTGTTACTCAAACTTTTCTTAAGAATGGATAACGTCTGAAAGGACGGTAGGTAAAAATCATCATCATCATCATCATCAAGCTATTAACGTTCCCACTGCTGGGATACAGGGACTTCTCTTTTGGCGAGAGAGATTAGGCCCCTTATTCACCACGCTGGCCAAGTGCGTGTTAGTGAATGTCACATGTCCTTCAAACTCTTTAAAGTTCTCAGAACATGCCGGCTTCCTCACGATGTTTGCCTTCACCGTTAAAGCACGTGTTTAAAGCGCACATAAATGTCTCAACAAGAAAAATCCAGAGGTGCGTGGCGGGGTAGGTAAAAATACATTACAATAATATCATCATCATCTTCCTGATCTTATCCCACATCACGTGGGGTCGGCACAACATGTTTTCTCCTTCCATTTCCCTCATATAATATATATACATTACAATAATAACAGGTACATATTGCTAGAGAAGCCATACAGCGGCTTTTTCCATAGTATGCTCGGAGTTTGAATATATTAACTAAGAATAAAATAAAACAGGCTATTTATCTTCATAATTTATTTATTCGTATCCATACCTATCAGTAATGAACATAACACCACTATGACTGCCACAAATCTTATAATAATGAGAACATTATCTTAAGTACGGCCCAGACTAACGAAGGCATGAGACTAGCAAGCATGTTCTACTTTTGAGCACCAACAGTAGTGAGATTATATTACCTAATGTCTATAGTATTCGGTATCGTTCGATTCGTTAACATTGTACAGGTTACGCACTTGCCAACTACCAGCGTGGTGAATAAAGGCCTAATCTCCCTCGTCAAGAGATAAGTCCCTGTGCCCCAGCAGTGGGAACGTAAATATGAGCGCTTATGAATGTTAAACAGCTTAATTCAAACTAGGTGTTCCAAAACCAGGGGGGTGTGGATGGTTTTTTTCCACCGATATTAGTCCATAATAAAATGTGCTACGACTTAGTTATAAATTTAATTGAAATGTTATAACCCTGACTTGGTTTACTGAAAGTCGTGCAGGTTACAAGTCCTTGACATTTTAAAACTTGAATCAATATATATTTTCTAAACTGAATAAACATTTTATAGAACCATGTGCTGGTAGCTTAAGTGAGAACCACTGGGCGAATACTAACGATTGTGCCGTAAGTGTTTAGTTATGGTTGCCGTAAATTTATATTTATATGATACTATGTATGTAATAAATATTTACATATTTATCGAACCGAACTGAACCGAAAACTATCGAATTACTATATACTCACTATAGAATAGTTAGCAAGTAGAATCTTTATTCTAGGACAAATTTAGGAGGTGAATGATACGCTACGACAACACACGCCAAAAGTTGTGCGAAAATTAACCGTGGTTCTCATTTGCATTACAGTTTTTTATAAAACTGCATTATTTTGACTTTGTTTTATATGTATTTATTGTTTGAATTCACTTTCCCTGTTATTTGTCTTATGTTTATTGATTATTAAACTTATCCTGAATAAATTTTTGAAGTTGTTAGATTATTTTATTACAGCTTAAGCTTCATAAACCTTGTATGTTCATGTACAACATTAGAGGATTTCTTCCTGTCTACATAAAATAGTTTGATAAATAATTTATTATAGACTAACAATTATATTGTTTTTAATTTCAACAAATAAATAATAAGGAAATTCGTAGTTTTCTGGCAAGAACAGGCTCCAATAATTTAGCGTTAATCTGAAAATGTATTCATACAATAAATTACTATTAATGTTTGCTACTTCTTAGGTTCACACTAATAATGGTATAAGCCGGCCGAATTAACTCGTCACCTGGCTCAAATTAACTTAACTGGAAATAAGCTATTTTCATATATATTTTATGCCATAAAGTTCCGAGTAAGGTGTCAAGTTAATTTGGTTGGTTATAATTTGCCATACTTCGCCGTACACTATCATAATATCTAGTGTTCATACATAGAACTTAGACAATTCAATCACAATCGTTTTAGAATATCAGTTATTTGATTCGTTCATATTTTACTCAATGATTTTCATATGCTTATTATATCTAGGATATATTACTTATTAATAACATTAAAATACATTTGTCAATAAAATTTTAAGTATCTTAACACGGTTAACTTCTACTCTCCAAAGATTATACGTAATCAAAGAAAATATGTTTAATTAAACAATAAACGTATAGTGCATGGATATTACCTGGTATATTTGCACACTTATGTACACATAAAGTCATTGCAGAGAGATTGGATTAACAGAACTTAATATATTTTCGAATACAAATACGAGGGTTAACCTACATATTTAATTATCTTTATATTTTTATAAACCGTATTTTTTAATTCCATCTGCGATTAACGTTCATAAAATTTCAATTTGACTAGAATTCTTATATTCAAGTGCTTAGTACAAATTATCATATTTATAGGTCCGTTATGGAGGCCTAAATTTAACTACAACTTAATAGTTATATTTATAGCGTAATTCTTATTCATATTTTTTATAATTACTTTAATAAGAAGAAAGTGCTATTCAGAGAAAGCGTTCTGGATTACAAGATTCAACAAGAGAATCATTATAAGAAAATAATTTAATTTAGGTATAATAGGGGAAAAATATTTATGACTTAAACATACATTTGTGTTGGGAGTAGTAGAAGATTAATAATTTTAATTATTTAATTAAGGTAATTATTTATAGATTTTTTTATTGATAATTAGGATATTTGCGAAATCAATTATAATTTGTTTTAGTACGTAGGTATATCTATCGAAATATACAAACCGCACTTATAAATGTCTTTTTCGACTAATATTATGTACAAGAACTGGAATGATCACTCTTATCTATAACTGACTTATTATGAACTCAAAAGATGCAAAATATAATTTTTATATTTTATTATTATTCCAATCGAGATAACCGTTAGGTACTATACTATTTTATTATATTACTATCCCAATATAATTTTGATTTAATATAATCTGCCATTCTTATACTATTTTGTGATTGTTACAATGGCTGACAGTGCGATGACAAACAAATACATTTAGGAACTTGTAAAAGTAAAATAAGTAGCCCATATTCTAAAATATTCTTTAAAATACTTAAAAAACATGTTTACTTATGGATGATTCTTGATAAACTCCAGTTTTTATACTAAATTGTGATTGTTCGGCTTAATGCTCAAGAATGACTCGCAAGGCTATTAAAATAATTAACCCTGAGTTTTGTTTTAAGCAAATCAAGGGGTGGGAGGGCGTAGCACTGTGATGCAAATCGACCCTCGCAGTATTCTGAGTAGATCGATCACTTCAGGCGTTTTCATGGAAGTTACGTTTTCATCATTCACCTGAAATAAAAAAATGACTTCAATAGATGCTCATGGATTGTATGAGTTGATTGGCATGCCGTATGGTTTGAGACGCGGCCCATTCTAATTAAAAATTTTATTTCATGCGTTAACAACGCGGAAAGCGGGATGTGACGCGGGACATAGGTGTGCAAAGAGCCAAAGTAAGGTATGGGTCGGGTCCGCCGTGCGGCTGACACTCCAGTTTAGCAGTCGCTTTGGTCGTTTGACCGCAGCTTAAGTTTATAGGGCTTTTGTAAAATTATTGACGTTGTTGACTCTCAAGTATCCATTAAATGACTTTAAATTGTTTATTATATTATCTACAGAGTCTAAATTATATTTAACTTACACCCTCTAAAGCGTCCAGAAAAAAACACAAACGCAAAATCCGCTAAAAAGTCCTAGTATCTTTAGTTTATTTACTTTTGGCTCTTAACTTTAAGTAGAAATTTAGTCACCTGAAGAATAACATCTCCTTGGCGTAGCCTGCCATCTCTAGCAGCCACACTGTCGTTATAAACTGCCGAGATGAAGCTCTGCCCCGACTCGGGGTGGCTCTGCACGCTGAACCCGAGCCGACTGTTCCAACCCCTGTTCAGCTCTACTGTTACAATCTGAAACAGAAGCATGTGCATAATATATTAGGTCTTAATTCAACACGCTGTCCAAGTGAGAGTTGGTGAATGGCACATGTCGTTCAAAATCTTCAAAGTTCTCAGAACATGCCGGTTTCCTCACGATATTTGCCTTCGCCGTTAAAGCACACGTCAAAAGCGCTCATAATTTTGTCAAGAAGGAAAAGCGGTGTTTGAACAATCGACTTTCGTAATTAAAGGCGACTGTACTCCCATTTAGCCAACACGGCTTTTTAAAACACCAGTTAAATTATAAATCTGGATATATCGCAATCTAAGCAGTCACATTTAAGTCGTTTAAAGCCAATGATCGTAAAGTTTGAACTCTGAATGTGTTCAATTGACCTTTGGGTAATAAACGTCAGGGAATGGGCTTGTTGCCTTGTGAGAGAATTTGAGTGATCATTTTGAGTTTGCAATTTGCTATCGATATAGGCGAGATGCCTACATAAAAAAGATAGGTATTCTGTTTAGTCCGCCTGTTTGCTCGTACAAAAATACTGGACATATATTAATCATTTTGACATTTAGATAAAAATATCCCAAGATATAGAGCATCAAAGTTACAGAGCTTGAGACGTCACTCGTCAGTATAAATGTAAAATATTTTTTTTTTTAATATTCTTAAAGATGAACTAATTTTATTTTGTCATCTATTGCCGATTGCTACGTACAGTTGGTTCCAAGTTCGTTTCATGCATAGCCGGTTTAGGATCTATATTTTCTTTTTGTACGGTGTTGTCAGTTATAGCTGGTGGCAGCGGTGGTGGAGGTGGTGGCGCTACTTTTGGTGGCGGTGCCTTCGGAGTAGATGTAGCCTTTGGTGGCGGTGGCGCCATTCCTTTCTGCGATGGTACGCTTTTACGTTCATTATCTGGAGACAAAGCCACTCCTTTCCATTTCTTCATACCTTTTCCTGAAAACACAACTATAGTCACAATCACAAGTCTTTCTTCATCGATGGTTTGATGAAGCAGGTTTTATACATACCATCATCTTTGTACCCGTCAGATGTATTATCACTACTCGTATGTAGCACCGCACTCTGATAGGCAGGGTTAGCGTGTTTGAATTTAGCTTCGTCACTCGACAGCTCCACAGGCATCGACACCGGCTCGTCCGAATCTGCAGGGAAAGCGGGTTCCGCATACCGCTGTCTACTCATGTCTTCCTGGTAGTTCGGAGCGTCTAGCGTATCGTTATCTAAGTTGTTTAGCTCGTAGCCATGAGGTGGAACTGTGAATTTGTAGAGAGAATCAATTTATTTGGGATTTAGCTTAGATTTTTGGAAGGATGAAAATGAAAAGATGACAAAACCTTTGCCATTGGTTATGGTGGAAAGCGTCAAGGTTTACAATGCACATGTGGGGTGCTGGAAGGTATACAATGAGTGCTCTGCCAGGTCGGGCCTGGTTTCCGATAGTCTCTACCGGATGGGGTGTGAGGCGTGGTGCCGACAGTGTCTCACCTGTCAGGCTTAGCTTTTGCTTTCTACAAGAAGGTGGAGCGGTTGGGCTGGTGATGGCCACAGAAGCTCTCGACCTCTTCGCATCCTCACTATGTGTCTCTAGCGTACCCAAAACGGTTGCATCTGTGTGAAACACCTACATCGCTTAGTGTGCGTGTTATCCAAAAGCTGTGAAGTGTGGGTTGTATTATCTTATTTCCGGTAACAGTCATGTAACCACATGTATCCGATCGGATGATCGAGTTGAAATAATTAAATTAAGCGGCAGCGTTGCTCAGTTATTGGATCAATAGTGGTTTAGTGTTGTGTTCAAATTGAGTATAGTAATTAATATTCGTGAAGTATGTACACAGGTGGTATTGCACATTGAATTTAATTACCTACATTTGTCGATGTTACAAGAGCAAACAATTAATTTTGTTAAATTTAAAATCGCATGTTAAGATGTTACTTATGGGTAGGTTAAATGCTATTCGTTATAAGAATATTAATTATTATTGGCTCTTAAAATACTCCTTACTTCATTACTCCATATTCAAGGTCAAATTGAAACACTGGCTCATAGAACATACATTTTTCAACTATACCGAGATCATAGGATGCATAGGAATGATTTTAAATTAAAAATATAATTTTAATTTATTTAACATGAGATTAAACTATTTATTATTTTTGACATACGCTACCATTGTATATGAAAAATTGACATTATTGCTATTTTCTATCTATTTTGGTGTATAAAGCAGACATTTCTGTAATTGTTCCAATGTATTAATTATGTATTTCAGATGTTGACATGTGACATAAGAATGACATTAGCTTATATTGATTAATTTGTGGTTTTGGTAAACCACGTTAAAAACCAATTGGTGATTTATAATTTATATTATAAACTAGCTGACCCCAGCAAACGTTGTTTTGCAAAATGAAAAATAGATTGTAGCCGATTCTCAGACCTGCTGAATATGCATATAAAATTTCATAATAATCGGTTAAGCCGTTTTGGAGGGGTACGATAACTATCATTGTGACATGGAAATTTTATTTATAAGATAATGACTATTATTATTATGTAAAAGTGGTTTTAAAAAATTTAAACAAAAATATCAGATGATAGGTACCTCATTTAGGAATTAATTTTGTATGATTTTGAGCTTTTTGTGTTGTCTGTTTTGTGGTAGACTTACCATTGGGTTGTTCATAGTGGTTGTTATCCTTGGTAAGTTTCCTGAACTTCCTGGGAGAGAGGCAAGGTGATCTGGACCCGTCTGCAGCATCAGGGGTGAGCCGGCGAGCCGCCAAGTCGCAGAGCATTGAGACTGCTTCGGCCCTGGAAAGATATTTTTGAAATAATTTATAAGAATCGGACATTGTGCACATATTAGATACTTAAAATATGTTGTCTTATTTAATTCCATTAACCACAAGTCAAAAAAAATTTAGTCTAGGTTTCAGTACCGTGTTTATTATACTGCTTAATTTTTTATTTCATGCAAATAGACCTTGGTTTGACCACATTTTCTTGGTAAATCTGATGGAAGTGACGATCGAGGTAGACTAACTAGGTTGGAGCACCAAGATCTACAAAGTAACTATTCACTCTTGCCTTGAAAATTCTCAGATTGTATATTGTAAGAAAAAAGAAAAAAATAATTATATTCCTTTTCAGATTACCAAAAGGCAAATCCGCTTCCTTTCAAGAATTTATCGATATTATGATCAACGCTAAACAACATTTTGAAGCTCATTTATATTATTTTATATCAAGTAAATAAGTTATATTATTTTGGGCACTTTCGGTATTTGTCAATTTTAAATGTAGTGTTCATACAATTTTCCCTCCTATAATGTTTTTATCTATATTGATGTTATTGTTTGTATTAATAATTTGTAATTTTTATTGAATAAGTAATATCTACTGTATAATAGCCTAGCACGCCAACAATGTTAGCAACCAATACAGGTTGGCAGGTAGAAAATGCCCAGGCATCAAGCCCACCTTTTTGTACAAAAGTTTTTGTTCAAATAACTCTTTTTTTAAATAAAGCAAAAAAGTAATAAGCTTCATTTATAAAATTATTATAGTTTGAAGACAGATAATTTTTAAATATTAAAGTTTGACACGATGTCATGAGAGTAGACGCAATTACAATACCTACAAAGCAACAGTAATGAACGAGCCTAGCACATAGCTAGGTATACAGATGCAGTTCAATGACCCGGATCCTAAGCACTAGATGGGATGACGTGCAAATCGGAGGACGATGGTGCAACTTAGTTACCTTTGAAACTTAGTATTGGAAACTACTTGAAGTGCGAGGGAATGGAAATATTCAGTTAGATGGATCGACAGATAGGCATTTGATGTTGTTAAAATTAAACTAAAATAAGTTTAAAAAGAACAACAAAATTGTAATAACTACAAAATTGTAATAACTGATAAAGCTGTGTTGTTCTATTAGCTTCTCAACTCAGTATAAAACATTGAAGCGAACTGTCAAGACAATGTTCTTTCTTTGATATTTTTTGTTTAAGCAATTTAGTTTTATTAATTTTAAGTTGACCTGTCCATGTAGGCTATGTGCTTCTATGGAAATAAACGTTTTGACTTTGACTTTGTTCACTTGTCTTACATATTATAAATTAAAGTGCACCGCGCCGAGTCTGTCTGTTATAATGTTCTGGAAATACTCAAAAGCTACAAAAGGTGTCTTCATGCAGTTTTAATAATAGGTAGGTAGGTTTTAATCATTCAGATTAAGAGAAGGGTTTTGGTGTATTATTTGTTGAGGATGTGTGATAATTCTTTGAAGGTTTTGTTTAATTATGGTATCCATGGCAACTGACAATGCGTTGCCCATAAAACACCGATTGCCTGGTCATCTCATTTTATACCTGCATAGTTTTAATATTGTATACCTATCAGGAACGAAAGTCATTTTACGAGAAGAGCATTAGATATGAATGTGGATGGATACGTGGGAAGAGGGAGGCCAAAGAAAAGATGGATGGACTGTTTTAAAGTAGATATATGTAAGAAAGGAGTGAGGGTTGAGATGACGGGTGATAGAGGGAAATGGAAGAAAAATACGTGTTGTGCCGACCCCACATAGTGTGGGACAATGGCGGGATGATGATGATGATGATTGTGTACCTATCACGTCGTGCTAAAGTATGCGCCTGTTACAAACTTGACAAAGTTAATGGTAGATAGGTATAGCTAAAAGAAAAAAAATGGTACCTACCTACTCGTTAAGAATAGATTTATATGGTCAATAGATTCCCGGAAGCTTGAAAATAAAATAAATATTAGTGTATTTACAACTTATTAAACTATTACGGTTTTTACATTATTAAGATCAACAACGGGATATTTACCATGATTGATGGTGATTGGTTTTCGTATTTTACCGTGATCTTTATCCCTACCACGAGTTGCCACTAACGACTGATGGAGATTACAACATGTCGTAATCCCATGCATTTGACAGGTTTTTACAACTAAAAATTGTATCCTTCTCTGTGAAATTTGTGATCTTAACATGTTGTAATCTCAAACTGTCGTATGTGGGAACTCGTGGTAGGGCTACATGGCGCATCAAATTGCGTTAAAATATCGGAAAACTTGTAAAGTGTTTAATCATGGTAAAAATCCCATTGTTAATCTTTATAATTATGTCTGTATACACATATTAGGAGATAAAGTTCATTTAATAAGCAATAGATGAAATGACGTGCAAATTGGACGATATGGTGCAAATTAGTTTTTTTATCTTCGTATTGGAAACTACAAGAGTTAGGTACTAGGGATGTGAAAAATATGATAGTGGTTAAAATCAAACCACTATCAACTAAAAAATAATCACTGACAGATTGTCAGTGATTATTTTTTAAAATTTTTATTTGCTCTGTAGGTATTTTTGCATCAATTCAGCTACAAAAGAAAAAGTTACTAGTATAATTTAAGTAAATATTTTATTCGTGAAGCAGTCGCACTAATGCCCCCAGCTTAATTTCGTAGATTAACTTTAATGTCTTATAAAGTCGCGTGCCTGTCCTTTTAGGTATTCTTTTCCTTTTAATCCACTTTCTGAAGTAAATTACCGACAGCACTTTAGTTCTTAATTAGCTTCACTCTAATTAAAAGGTTGTTTCAGAGTACACGTTGAAATAGAGACTGTTTGAATGCATCCTTTACAACGTCTTCGTTAAGTTTAGGGTAACGGAAACTTACTATCTTAATACGCCTCAAGTTCCTGTTTATGAAGCGAAGTTAACTTAGGTGTTGAGAACAAAAGTTTCGAGTTTAGTATTTAACAAACTACACTTTCTTCAGTCTTGCAGAACTGTAAACTTAGTTCAAAATTAGTGTTATCTAACCTCCCGTCGTTAAGGGTTAAAATTTGCATAAAAATACCTTTGAAAATGTCTATCACGGACAGATCTTTAAGGCCATTTAGGCACAACAGCCTGAAATTGTATATTATTTTTAGAAGCACCTAGAAAAATAAGCTTACATTGCAAAATAAAAACAAAACATTTATCTTGTTTATTATTCTAATATATTATTTTTTCTCTGCCAATCTATATTAATAAGTATAATAAAGCTGAAAAAGGTTTGAACGCGCTAATATCAAAAACAACTTGTTAAATTAAAAAAAATCTTTCATTGTTGGAAAGCTACTATTTACAGCGGGAAATTACGTTGTTTCCGCGGGTAAATAAATAAGTCACGGGCAACGCCGAGTTAAAAGCTAGTGCTAATATAATATGTCGTCTCTTGCTCCCCCAAGAGAAACCACGTTGGTCATGATAAACACCGATATTTGCTTAGCTAAATTCGTGCTTTCAGCGAGTTTGTCCACGTTTTGCGCTAATTAAGGTGTTTGCGTCTCGCTTTACGCAGCGTCATAATTCTAGTTCATTCGCATAATTTACTTGTTAGTGTTCTGGTTTTAGGTCGTACGGTTTGATTGATGAGTTGAATGTGGAACAAGCTTGATTGTAGGTTTCAATAGAAATTACTCATTTATTAATGGTGGCCGATTCTTCAAGTGTCAGATAGAGCTATCTGAAGTTATTTTTATACGTTTGAAATATCTAACCTTTATTAACTAATAAATCAATCATCAATTAACTCAATCAAATATCAACTAGGGAAAATTGCGACCGGGAATAATTAATTATGCTAACGGAACGCTATTCGGAACTTACGTGTTTGGGGCTCTAAACTAGCTACTCATCAATAAGTTCTGAATATGTTACAGCAACAATAAACCCATACATTTAAATATGCTGGTATTATTGTATTGTATTGATTTATTATTTAAAACTCGATTATGTGTTATTGACTAAGTATTTGAAATTTGACATATTTATTAGGTAATTGAATTTGATGATTTATTTGTTTTGACATTATTAGTACTAAAAAACAGTGTAACCAAAATGGAATTGTGTCGTATAATTTTACTATCAATAAATGACTATTAATGACTATTAGTACTTTAATATAAATTATAAGTAAAACAATTACCCAGACTAATTATATTAGGCCAGCTGTTTGATGAATGTATTACAGAAATGAAACAATAAAAGTAAATGCTGCAAAACTACCTAAGCGGAGGTTTGGGCCGAGTCAGCGCGTCTTCGACCGGCGCCTCTTCCTTCGGCGACATGGGCGACAGCGGAGTGGCGGCGTGGTCCCTGTACAGGCGCAGTCTGACCTCAGTGCCGCACGCTCGCAGAAACGCCACCGCCTCCGCGTGCGACATGTTCGACATCAACGTGTCGTTAACCTGTGGAAGATTGGGTTTATTGACAACTAGTAGTGCTTCGCGGTAGTTACCCGCGTTCTAGTGGATTTTCCCATGGAATGTATAGAATAGAATAAAAAGAGTTTTATTAACGTCATAAACACGCAATACACTGACAATTAAAATTAACATAAAAGCAGTTTAACAAAAATATTATAGTAAAAATATTTAAACGTAAATCGGTTTCCACTCAGCATAATGCTGTAGCAGCTAGGTGAGCTGGCTACAGCGCTGGTTTTCAGTGGTACCGTAATGTCAATTTACCGCGGTAAAAAGTAGGCTATAGGACATAGCCTTCTATGGCTCTAGAGACTCTGTGTACCAAATTACATTTAAATCGATTTAATGGTTCTTGCTTGAAAGAGCAACAGACAGAGTTACTATAGCATTTATAATATTACAATGGATGTCATAAAGGTTAAAAGTAGTTGTAGAGACCCAAGCCAACCTGACTCAGTATGTGGTATTCCCTGCCGAACTACGAACTAGTCTCTGGCACGCCACTAACTCGTACTGTTTTTTATAAACAAACATAACCGAACATAATATCTTCGTTATATAGTTCTAGCAATGCGCGTGCACAGATTATTTTACAGAAAAATCTTTTTCTCCCGTTTAGAATCCTACTATAGTTTATAAATTTCCAAGAAAATATATAAATTTACGGATCTAGATATTTTCCGAAGACATATACTATGGCATGCCTAATACAACAACGGAGATCTGATTTAAAAATTCTAAAATTCAGTTTACAAAATCTCTCAAAAACATTGCTTTGGAATAGGACGTTATATAATCTTCAATTCAATGAAAACTTATTTAAAATTCATTTTAAAATTTCCATGACGAACTTTATTGACGGGTTCAAATTGAATTGAGAACTTTATGATTGAACTTTCAGACCCAAATGAGATTTCAGATGACAGATTCGACCGTGGATTGGAGTAAAAAAAGGATTTTAAATAAAATTACTTTTAGCATTATTTTATGTGACCCCGAATCTCACAATTAATATTTTTACTGTCGTGTACGTTTGCTAATAATGTGTCTCAAACTGACTGTTGAACCCATGCAGAAACTGTAGGTAGAAACTCGGCATATTAAAATAACATACGGTATTTGTCATCTCTGTTCTCTATTATACACTTGAGCTCCCTCTAGGGTATTCAATTGTAGAATTTAGTTATAGAATAACATGAATGCCTAAAATTATATTAAACTTCAAGGTCATAGTCAGATTTTACCACAAACGTACCAAATATATTACCTCTTTTCCAATGAAACGCCTCCAATAATAGCTCTATCGTCTAGCGTGAACCTTACAAACTTGGCGCTCTATAATTTTTTGCATTTTTTCACCTTTTATTTCTGATATTTAGGGTCTATTTTTCAATCCAATCAAATTATTAGATTCCTTCGCAAAAATCCAAAAGCTTCGCTTGGCCGAAATATCACGTGATGTCAAAATCTATTGGTTTCCGAACCAAACACTTCGTTACTGACGTCACATGTCAGGCGAAAATAGGCGCGTTTACGTCGCCCGAAATAGATAGTGATTTCAATATCATTTTTTTAGATTAATGGTTTATAGAAACGTATAAAGCTGTAAAAAAAAAAAAGTGTGTGTGTGTCAGCTACGACGCACGATTGGAGTTTACTCCTTACGAACTATAATTATGATATAATATCGAATAGAAAAAAAAGGGTAAATGAACGCATCTGCTAAAATGATAAGAGAAACAAACATATATCTGTAATTATTCGGATTATTTATATTACTTCAATAAAGCGTATTACATAAAGTAGGTATGTTACAAAATAATATAGTCTCAACTACGAAGTATCGCGCAAAGAGGTATTGCTGTATTTTATTTATGACCCCGAGAATGAGATACACTGTGTAATGTATTCCATCTCATTCTTTTACACGTTCAATCCAACAGATATATATGTTTGTCTCTTTCTACGTAACGCCTCAACTTTCGTGTTACACTTTTTGATTTTATTCCTCATAAAATTTCCGTACCGGGCCTTATAACTCAAATCGTTTCTTAATATATGCATATTCCCTAATGAGCCTGCCTGATAATTAAAAAATTGCCAAAGGAAATTATTGAGGTTATAATAAGATATTCCAACAAAATTATGCAGACTACTTTGAAAGATAAACGGTGCGACCTCACAATGTACTGTATGTACATATCTACGTATATAAACAGACTTAGCAAGCGAGCTAGGTCAATAACCTGACTAGTTAAACAACATGCTATTTAAGACACAGCCTTAAGATTATTCGACTTTTTGCGAATGTATAAATATTACACACAAAATTTTGAATAACATAATTTACGAAGAAATTACTTTGTGACAAAATCGGCCATTGAACAATTGAACTGACAATTTCATGTGTCGAATATGCTCTATCTGATGTTGCTTTGATAGTTTCATACAGTTGACAGTCAGTTATCCGATTCATCATCATCACCCTATCAACGTTCCCACTGCTGGGACACAGGGACTTCTCTCTTGACGAGAGAGATTAGGCCTTAATTCACCACGCTGGCCAAGTGCGGGTTGGTGAATGTCACATGTCCTTCAAACTGTTTAAAGTTCTCAGAACATGCCGGTTTCCTCACGATGTTTTCCTTCACCAATCCGTTAAAGTTATCCGATTACAGAGTAATTTTTAATTACAGAGAATTAAAAAATCAGATATACATATATCTGACTGAAAAAACTGACTGTATTAAAAATACAACAACTGATGTTTTTTTTAAATTTCTGTTTTTGGGCTGAACATTGTCATAGCAAATTAGTGAAAGAGGATCTGGAAGTAAAGTTACTTCTGAATTATCTCCCAGTATTTTGCTTCTGATGCGAAAGCTGTGGGGTTTTACGTAACGCTCACCAAATAAAAAATAACAAAGAAAACTCACCGCCACAATCCTATCTCCCGGCTGGATCCTTCCATCACTAAGAGCCGGTTCTCTCACTAAAGCTCTGACGTAATGCCCCAAAGCACTGTGGTCTTCCTTCCGCAGGGTGAAGCCCAGGGAACCGTTCACCTTGTTCATTATTATGTCGAATTCCTGAAATGAAAATCAATGATCACATTTGCAATTTATCTGTCGTAGTTAAATATAGTGTTTATGCAAAGATAACAATAAATTAAATGTGGACGTGGACCTGTGAATGTAATGTGTGAACTATAAGAAGCTTATTGAAATATATCATTTGGAAAGGACAGTGAATGTGTACGGTAAGCAGTTAATGACGACAACCAGGTGTAGTTAAAATAAGACTCAGGCTTCGCGCTGACCCAAGACAAAACTGTTTTGCGACTGACAACAACTTTAAAGAAATGTTTTTGACTTCAATGTGCGCGAAGCTTTAAGACCTATTTTACTATCTGCGACAAAGTCCCATGTAGCTAATCAGTGGGAAAATAAGAGCAATCTTGCTCTTTAAATATTTAATTTCTACTTAGAATTTTACTTTGACATGGTGAAAAAGAATGATATCAATTCGCCATCAAACATCAACAAGGTGAATCTGTTCTTGTATGTAGGAACAGATTGACGGAATAACGTTCCATTTGATATTAACTGCTATAATAACCGTTGTTTGTAACGATACGACCAGCAGTTTGTAGGTGGTAGAAACACCAATGACACGTGTAGCACACCTACTTGTGAGACAGCCTAATCACGCTGGTGTCTTCCATGCGTACCTATGCAAATTTAAACTATCGTGCTAGTGTCAATGTGACTCTCGGTCAGATTGTCGAAAGATGTGTAGATGATATTAAATTTGCCAAAATCATTATGTTATGATAATATTTTCCTGTTATCAAGCCTACTGAAAAGTATGTTTGACACTAACTCTTAAAATATACAACATGTATGCAATAAATACTTGTTTATATAATCGTATCCCAAATCTGAATAAAAGTGCTGAAACGATGATTGCTTTTATGTCGATAAGTCCCATCAGTTGGGCCAATAGTTTATTTTTTACATTTATTATTCAAAGCGAAAGCACTCACTCGGTTCACTATCATCCGCTGTTTAGCCAGAGGGCAAAGGCATTGTTTATGACAGATATTTCCTTTATTTATTTCCCTCGAAAATAGCTCGTTGATCCACTTAATCAACCCGACCAGAATCAAAAGAGCTAAAGTTAAAACAATCCGCCAACACTGGTTGCAAACAAGCGGCGTGCCTCAGATTATCTGTGAGGTCCTATTTAGGGTCAGGCGTTATTGACTTATAAAATTACATCGCGATCCTTTAATCCGCATTAATTCACTTACCACCGATCCGTCGTCCTGCGGGGCGTGAACAAAAAGGCTTTATTAATTGGAGGAGAGGAGAGTTTCATCAACATTAAATATTATGATCTAGGGGTGGACTCAGAAGAGTGGGGCAATAGGGGGAACTCTCATAATTTATTAAGCTGAGTTTACTGTACATAGTTACTATCCACACATAAAATCCAACCCTGTGGTAAGCTCTAGATAAGCTTGTGTTACGGGTATTAGACATGATATACTCAATGAAAAATTTATTAATATATTTTTGTTTAATTTTATGTAGAAAACACGTAGACTATGAAAAAGAAAGATGCAGAAGAAAGAAGATGCAAATATTGACCCCTTGGCGTCAAAATAAAAATTAAGATGTAAAAATATTACCAAGAAAACTTAAATTATTTCTTATTAAAATACAGTCAAATTACCAAAGGTTTTATAACAATAATAATTGACACCGTCACAATCTAATCTACAAGACCAGATCTAATACAAAACACAGAGAAGCGAAGCTGAAAAAAAAATCTAATCTATACGTCATAGCAGCAGCGTTATATTTTTTAATTTGGCTACTATTTCACTTGCAGTTGGTGAAAATGTGGCCTACAATAGGTATATGGCATAATTTGCAGATTATTTTACCTAATTGTTGTTAAAATATTTTTTGTAACTGCTTGTACAGCATTGGAATATAATTATCTAGATGTGCTAATTGAAATGTGTCCGTGCTGTTATTATTTACCTATCTACAATAATATTTTACAAGCATAAAATTAACTTTATAATTAGAACTACATTATGTACTAACTTTTCATAAGGTGTTTGATAGGCAACTCTTTACACTTAAGAACGTAGCTTTAGCACAGATGTTTATCACATTTCATGATAACTTTAGTTAACAATAAGTATAATTATTTATTTAATAAATAAATTTTAAAGTTCCAATATACGTTCATAAAAAAAAATGTCGCCCCTGTTAATCAATCCTTAGTACTTTAGCCCATTACAATCCAACCAATATTGGGCTCAAGAATTTCTGTAAAAATGTTCAGTAGATAGGTATTAAACTTTGATAGGGGTCGGCTACAAAACGGGCTAAATCATTTGAATCGGCAGTTTGAGCGTTTCATTTTAGTTGAAACATTGAAGGCATTATTTAGCAGTCTTTATTGCTCAAATAAAAATACGCTTTTATTATTGCTCAAGCTCAACGTTACTTTGTTATAAAAGTAATGGCATTTTGTGTAAGACTTTTTTGTTGATTACTCAAATGTTTCATTCTTAATGCTATCATATTATTTATTTTTCAATGCCATTAGGATTCGGTTTTTATATTGATATTTTTTTCTTTGAATATTCCTGTGATACCGTTCTATAATACTCCTTTGTTTGTCGTAATCAAAATTGAAAGGGATAAAACTTGAATTATGTTTTATGCTATTTCAAATACAAGATAACCCTTAATGAAAATGAAGTGAAATAAAAATATTTATTATAAGTGAAAGACACAAATAACAATGGCTAATAAGCTAATGTTCAGTGTTATCCACAGATTAGATAGTATCTAATCTGTGGTGTTATCAAATACTCGTCAAAAAAATGAAATACATAATTTGTAAACAATATTATTACTATATGTATCTATTTATTTAGGCATGTAACGATCACATAACAGAATTATTACGAAACATCACTTACAGCGTGCTATAAGCAAAAACGGAAAAACCGTGTCGGAAAAGTAATAAAATTTGACGCGATAACTTAGGTGGATGGAGGGTGGGTCACACGGGGTGTGACGTCATAAGGGAGCTTTTACGTCATTCAGCCACGCTGTTTTCCGATCACATTTATGTTCGCTTTTATGATGCTTTAAAGACCAAATTGCCGTTTCTGAACATTATGACAGTGTATTGACGAAGTAGATGGGTATATTTGTACTCGTATATAAAAAACAATAAGAAAAACCGACGATTCCAATGCCTTAATTTCCTTAAAAGTAAAACACCAT
Organism: Gymnoscelis rufifasciata; assembly: GCA_929108375.1. Taxonomy (NCBI): domain Eukaryota; kingdom Metazoa; phylum Arthropoda; class Insecta; order Lepidoptera; family Geometridae; genus Gymnoscelis; species Gymnoscelis rufifasciata. The sequence continues at coordinate 5,601,037 of OV815307.1, read as the reverse complement.
AATATTTAGTAATGTGCACGCGATGCTCTTTCATTTGATACCCCACTGGAGTAGTGAGACAGACAGACAGACACCCAGGCAGACACTCAGACACGTCAAACTTATACCACTCCTCTTTTTTGGTCGGGGGTTAATAAATCACCCGAAAAACCCCAGATTCCAATGCCTTAATTTCCTTAAAAGTAATGTTTAAGAACACTCGCGCCAGACTCACCTTTCATACAAAAAAGCTAAATTAAAATCGCTCCATCCGTTCGGGAACTATGATATCCCAGACAGACAGACAGATAACATCCAGACAGACACGTCAAACTTAATACACCCCTCTTTTTTGGTCGGGGGTTAATGAAAACTTTTACTTAATACTTTTTAGGCATTACTTAAATAATCTTTAGATTAACTTAAATAACCTTTCATTGGTTTCTGCCTCGCTTATATTTTAAATTAGTACGTTGACGAAGTATCAACAGTATATAAAGTCAAAGTAAAAAAAACGTTTATTTTCTGCGTTAGTTTTTTTTTCTTAGAAGCATAGGTTTCCCTATGTATAAATCTAAATTTAAAGAAAGCCTAAGAAGAAGCATAGGGAAACCTCTGCTTCTTCTTAGACTTTCTTAGCCTCTTACTCATTTACTAATACAGAAAATAAACGATTAATGTTTAAATAAAACATTTATGTACTTTTATGATGCTTTGAACACCAAATTGCCATTTCTGAACACCATGACAGTATATTAACGAAGTAGAGATACCGGGTGTATTTGTACTCTTACTAAATCTAATGAAAACTTATAAGTTAAGATTAAGCATTACTTGCCTAATCTTGAGATTAACCTTAATAACCTTTTACGTCATTCTGCCTCGCTGTTTCCCAGTTACATTTAAGTTCGCTTTTATGATGCCGTTTCTGAACACTCTGACAGTGTATTGACTAAGTAACATGGGTGAATTTGTGATCTTACTAAATTAAACGAAAATTTCTAAGTATAAGAATTCGCTACCTTCTTCTGTATTTCCTGATAATTACAACCTGAGTGTCTTCAAAACAAGAGAGAATAGGCACCTTCTAGATCTATGTGATTCATCTTCGTCCACATCACTCACTCATAAAAAAAATAAGGCTATTTCTTAATCTTGAGGTTTACATAAATATCCTTTACGCAATTTTCAACACTATGTTCAGTGTATAGAAGAGTATAGAAGAGATGGGTATAATTCTTACTCGAACTCAATTAAGTTTATGTTTTTAGTTTTTAGCTGTAAGTAATAACATAATTATTTAGTATGAGCTTCATAATATACAGAGATATTAGTCAGAAAGAAGGTAGGTAATGTTTTTATTATTTATATTTTATGTCCGAAATAGATACAATTATTGGAAACTATGTTACATTTTAAGACCCAATGTAAATGCACACAATTTTTACAATGACATTCTTATTCTTAAGGTAAAGTAAAGCTTAGATCTTTCCTTAGAATGTACTACTTTACTTGTAAGGCACAGGTATGCATCTTACGTAACTAATTTTCTTATATAATAAGCTCATTTTTTAAAAGCAAATATAGCAAAATAACGGCCCTTAATATAATTGGATTTTTAATTAAACACAGAAATAAATGATGTTGACATAACAAGGTATCAGATCTGAAAAGGTTGCCACTTCTCAAATAGAATCAGCCTTAGGAATTAATGATAATATTCGTAACCACGTTTATTATATTCTTATCTATCTTTTTTAGATTACGGTTAATAGAATAAGTTGGTTAAATATAAATATCCGAAATCATTTTTGATAACAAAATATATTGCTACTTTTTGCAACAACGCCAAGAAGCAACTAAAATGCTAATACAGAAATACCCACGTATTGTTTGACCGGAATGCAAGAGTTACTGAACAAAGGTAGCGAGCTGTCTTGGTCCAGCAATCGAACCTCCCAGCGGATCTCTAGGCTGCCTTCTCCCTCCTGATAACCATGCAAAGAATTACAGTCGTCTCGTTCCGGCAAAGGATGATTTATAACAGAAAGAAAGGGATAGAGAAGAGCATAGAGTTTTTTCAGCTGAATGGAAGGAAATCAGCTGGAATTCAGTTTCTATTGATAAGATCAGTATATTTTTATACAGTGTTCAAGAGAGTCAAAACTAAGCCAATGCTTTGGGATGGAAACATGCCAAAATTTTTGTTTTTCTCTTAGATTCAGATCTTGAATTGAAAAACACCAGCTAAGGTTTGCGACCAAACTAGAGCTGATAAGGAGTGATAAGGCCGCCCATTGTTACATTATTATCTACATTTATTTTAGTTCTTTTTTTTTTTTTGTTGTGTTGTAATATTGGTGTTTCAATAAAGAGTATTGTATTGTAGTTGAAGATAAAATTACCAAGATAAGGCCAGTCTTAATTCATGGCAAATCTGGGTAGGCTAAAGAAATATGTTGATGCCCATATTTAAAATATATATTAGTAGCCACAAATTGAATAAAAATACCGTCCTTTTATTAGCTGTGAGATGTATTAAGTAGGTATTGTACGTATTAAGCTTATCTGATAACAAACGTCAAAAATAACTAATTTTAAACTCACCCCATATTGTATATCGTAAACTGGCAATGTCCGGTCTAGGTCCGGGAGGTGAAGGTTCCGTCGGTCTATCTCGGGACTGGCTTCTCGTCTGCCGCGGCCTTCTGAAGATGAGGTGGTAGCGCTGCTGGTTGTTGCTGATAACCTGATGGAATGATGAAATATAAAATGAATTACAGACATGTATGCGTTGCAACCAGGAAAGGTCAACTTGCCAAGCTGATTAACTCGTAATGCATTGATATGGAAGAATTGTTACGACGACCCGCCAAAATACTCAACCAAGTCAACTAGTTTCTGCCCTGCACGAAGTAAAAAATCCAATCAAAAAACTAGATAATCTAAAAGTAGGCAGGCATTTTATTAAAATCTTGTAATGGGTAGCCCTATTGCATGTTTACGTATTGCGCGTTTGTAGGCATATAATATTCAATACTCGGCCGATTTGGAATACTGTTTAGCTAATGTTATGTCGATGTGAATGTTCGTTTTGTGTGTCGGGAACACAATGACTCCCTTTTTATGAAAAGTTCACAGGGTTAACCGGACAAAGTATATGGCAGTTGAGGGGAACCCGCGGCGGCAGATGCTGTGGTCATGTTGTTGAGCTCAGCTCAGGTGGTTTGGTGGAGTGACACTATTCCACACGTCGGGCGGGGATCGACAAACTGACAGTGTTACCTTACCTAGCATGCATAGGATGGCAGTTCAGGGGGTCCAATGGTGGCAGATGCGGCGGCAATGGGGTCCTGGTTGGTGGGGTCGGGGGGTCTGGCGGTGTGACGCTCTCCAGCACGTCGGGCGGGGGTCGACAAACTCGGAGCTCGACGCGCGCGGCTGCCGTCCGGAGCACTTCTAGGGCTTCCTGCAATGAATATGCTGTTGTAGGGGTTGAGGGGTTATTGCTACTGTTTATAATCAAACTGTCAAACTTACGATTCTATTTCCATTACTGCCTAGTTACAAAAATATGAAGGTTAGTTTCGTCACTGTTCTGTAAAGTGATATACTGCGGGAAATTATTTAACTAGATTTAACCCGCAGTTTGTCTCTCTTTAGCAATAAAATGCCCACTATTAGATTTGTGCCTCTCTAATAGACTTAACACGATCATAGTCCGTGGTTTAGTTCGCGTGAGTTTCCAGTTTAAAAATTAGCTAAATCGTTTATTTTATACCTGTCATTTTACATTACCGTTCATCCTTGTTGAAACTATTTATGTGAGGAGGTAACAAATATTAATTAGTAGAAAAAACCGTATCATTATCGTGAGATTATAGTCAAATATTTATGTCCCTATATCAAAAACTGCTATCTAACTTACCCAATAGAAATCGGGCGAGCAAACAAACTCTTCAGTATTATAATATAAGTATAGATGTACATTTGTGTGAAGGCCGGCGGGCTCATACATTAATAAATAACACCATTTTCATCGCGATCGTGTAGTCATGCGTTTCTGTCCAGATCAGACGAGTCTGTAAGCCAAGTGGCCAAATCGTATACCAAAACAGCATTCTACCTAACCCACTCGAATTTAGGCTGCATATGAAGCCTCGACCAGCATTTCTCTCCGCAAAATCCACAATCCAGATTAACAAGGCTTTAATATGCGGCTTTTCCTCAGTTTGGGCGTGTCAAAACCTGTCTTTTAGCTGTTATCTAACAGTGGATTTGGAATTCGTGTTATAAAATAGTGCGTAAATTGTAGGTGTACTTTTTTATTTCTCGATTAGGAAGTGCCCCAACACAATTAATTGATTAAAGTTGCTCATCTTATTAAAATGTAATAAGGCTTCTATAGCTGGTATCAGAACAGTAACAGACAAGTTAAATTACCACCACAAAACTTTGGACTCAATGTTTTTATACTAGAACTTGGATAAATTTGACAAAAAATTTCTTCTTACCTATTCAATAAATTATAAGTATTCCGTCGAGATATTATAATGAAATGATTTTAGATTAAGGTTGAAGTTAGGAAAAAAAAAAACGTTTTCTCTGTACAGTTTAACGTGTTATTAAAACTCATAAACTGAAAAGATTTCTAGAATGTTGAAAGCGAAGGGATCAATTATTCTATTTATAGCAACTGAAGAAAAACCTAAGAATGGATGATTCCAAGAACATTGTTTATAGCTAGTTCTATTCACTTTAAAGCTTTCATAAATAAATAAATCTAGCCCCGTGGTAAGCTCTTAGCTTGTATAAAATACTGTAGTTCATAAACCTGGTGTTTAAAGAAAAAGTCTATTTCTTTCTTTAGCTCTGACATTGGTATATTATTATTGTTCGTTTGTAAAACTAAGCCCCAAGGAAATTATCCAACGTTTTGAATGAAATTTCCTTTTCTTTCAGCAAAATGAAAATAACCACGGCTTTTCCTCTAGCTTTTTGACGCTAGGTCTTACGAAGGTTGTATGTTAGGTATCTTTTTAAGCGTTGAAATACACATTATTATAAATATAACAAAAATACGTTACATTAAGGCTTCGCGCTCATTTAAGTTAAGTCTGTTTCAAAACATTTAAGACTCAACATAGACTTGTCGTTGACAGAGTGCTTGGCTTCATCTATTCTATAAGGCGGTAGTCAGTCGCAAAATAGTTATGTCATGGGTCAGCACGAAGATTAAATGTGAGTGACTATATTTATTTATTGCTGAAAACCGCATACAAATTCCGTAGTTTAAAAGATCTTAGCTGCCATCAAAACTGAAACCATTAAATATAATAATAATAATAATATAACTCTTTATTACACACCAAGATAAAACGAAACAAAAATGGACTTAAAGCTAAATACAAAATGCGTAAAGGGCGGCCTTATTGCTTAAAGCATTTTTTTCCAGACAACCTTTGGATGGAGAGAAAAATGCACAGCAAATAACTGGACGGTGCGGTGACATAAAAAAAATAATAATAATAAATAAATAATATATTGCATTAAATAAATAAATATTGTCGGACAATCCACACAACAACATTTAGCCCCGTGGTAAGCTTTAAGCTTGTGCTACGGGTGCTAGACATCAGATAAACTTAATATAATAGACATGTAAAGATGGTTTCGTTTCCATAAAATTGTAGTTCTAAATTCAAATTTCGCACACTCTATTATTTTGGTTCATTATTCGTGTATCGACAAATCAGGCATCGAAACGTCATGAACGACGTGCAAAGATTATATATGTCAATAAAACTTTTTTGCCAAAAATTAAACCAACTTCAAAAGAGAAACTGAAAAGTACAAATAAACTAACTTTACAATTCATTTCGACATTATAAGTGATAATTAAAAGAAACATAAACAATTAAATAATTAAGTATTTCATAATTTTGAAGTCGGTGCCAAGTAAAACAATAACTAGATATAATATAGGTACCTAACATCATTTTCACAACTCATCATTATCACCCTATTAACGTTTCCACTGCAGGGACACAGGGGCTTCTCTCTTTGACGAGAGAGATTAGGCCTTAATTCACCACGCTGGCCAAGTGCGGGTTGGTGAATTTCACATGCCCTCCAAACTCTTTTTTAAAGTTCTCAGAACATGCCGGTTTCCTCGCGATGTTTGCCTTCACCGTTAAAGCACGTGTTTAAAGCGCACATAAATTTCTCAAGAAGAAAAATCCAGAGGTGCGTGGCGGGGTTTGAACCCATGACCTTCGGAATGAAAGTCGAGTGTCCTCCCACTTAGACAACACGGCTTTTTTTTTTTTTTTCACAACTTATGCCATAAGGTATTAGTAGGAAATTAACTCTAAATATCAGTCCATTCGCGGTATATCCGCGCACACATTTCAATTTGGGTCCTAAATGCTGTTAATTAGTATGTTATTTTGACATATCTATTGATATTGTGTATAGTGTAGGTGAAAATGTTTTTGTTACTGCATTAAGTTTTTTGTAGTATTTACTTGGCACCGACCTCAAAATTATTAAATACCTAATTATTTAATTGTTTATGTATCTTTTAATTATCTCTTATAATGTCGAAATGATTTGTAAAGTTAATTTATTTTGTACTTTTCAGTTTCTCTTTTGAAGTTGGTTTAATTTTTGGCAAAAAAGTTTTATTTCACGGTTTTTAGTGATTACTCTACTAAAATATACCTTGTATACTTGATGGAAAAGTACGCTTTCTTTTGCAGTGTCTTTTTAATATATGTTTTAAACGATTTTCCCTTTAGACTTATTACAAGTCTAAAGGGAAAAGTACAATATAATAATTACAATACTTTACCAGAAAACTTTCTGGTAAAGTATTGTAAAACTTAACACAAATAACCGCATACGATTTGCTAACTTTCTAAGTTTGCTAAATTGCTAACTATTGGAATGCAACAAAGATAGATATTAAGATAGATGCATTAAACACAAACTTTGGCTCACAGCAGAATTGAGGCAATCACCGCGAAAACTAAAAAATCTCATAACCCAACATTCATAAAACTTATCAAAACTTGCACTTATTTATTTAGTTTTCTATATTATTTCATGAGCCTCTGCCAAATTTTTGCATTCGCTTGTTAATTCATACAGAACCGGTTTATGCTAGAAGTTCTCGGATTTATGTTATGATTTAGATGCAAAAGTACCGCCGTAACCGCATAGCGATAAATTACACCACGATTTGTGCTGTTTCATTCTAATGAATTAATACTTATATTAAACAAGCTTATATCATTGTGATAGGACTAGGCAAGTTTGCGTGGTTGATAGTTATAAAAGGGCTGTGACGCCGCATAAATAACAATAAGTAAATATGCTGTAATATTTACTTAACTTAGGGTTGGTTGGTTGTTTGAGTGGTTTTTTAATAATTAATGTGTTTTATGGTAGTATTTGAGTATAGCTGGACCTTTTATAGTCTTAGGCTGCCTACCCACAGCTACTCTAAGTAGAGGTAGGTTAATATCGCGCATTTTGTAACACTTTTGTTAGTGTGTTTTTTTTTATTTAACTCGGCGCCTTAGCAGAACGATTTTAGCAGTTATAATAAGGATAAAGCATTGACGAGATAGTTTCAGGCTTAGATACAAGGATCACCGAGCATTATTTATTTAATTAAATTTAACTACAAAAATAATGTTAGAAACTTAAAACTTTACTTTGAATTATAAAAATAATTTTCATGAAAATTTATATCGATGTAAGTATATCTCTATGTATGGAGAGTACCTATCAAATCGTCTTGAGTAGCTTTATCTTAACTCCTATTCTATTTCATACGTTTGTAATATTTTTGGCAATAAAGTCGGCACTAGTAATCCCAGTAATAAATTTCGACTTACTGGAGTGGAACTCAAGTCTTCTGGCCATTTAAAACGTAGACTATAGTTTCATAATAGTGGGTGCATTAATTCAGAGAACAAAGGGTGTGGCAGACGATTTTTCAAGTGCCAGCCGCACAGCCGCCCAAAGGCGTATTATACTGACTTCATTGTTTTTCTTCGTGAGTGATGATGATGACATTAACATGTTTGTTGCGGGAAATGTGAAAGGAGTTTTGTTAAGTGATGTCTATACGATGGAAGAAATGTGAAATGTTAAATAAAAAACGGCGGCTTTCTCAATATACTCGTATCACGGGTCGTCACTCTTTTTCATATTTTCTCGTCGTCGTTATATAAATATATTATTTACAATCTAATATGTTCTGTTGATGGGGTACGGAGGGGAAATAGCGCTGGCCGCGTAATGGCGTTCACCTCTGCGTCTCTGTCAAAATGAAACTTAGCTACGCGCTACATCCGGTGAGTAATAGGCGGCCTATAACAGATAATGGTGCAAACAGACAGACAACTTGAGTTAATCGACTTTGAAGGACCTATTCGTTTCCAGGTGCTCTGTCTATAAGTCCAAAACTAGAATGCTTCTTCAATTATTTATTTTATTATTCTGACATTAGAACTATTTCATTTTGAGTTAAAGCATTCAGATTTCAACGATTGTGCATAATTTGTTTTGAAATTCCAAATTATTACGAATTCGCCATTTGGGGCTATAACGCAAAATCCTGTGTCTCCTGTAAAATTAGTGATTTCTGGTTATACTCAGGATGGGTTTTCCAGAAGATGTTAAAAACTCTCAATACTCAATACATTTATTGCTGTTTACACATTGGTTGACTTAGATATAAGACGTGATAAGACATAGTTATTACAGTGTATGCATGTTTCACAATGAAAGACTTATTAAATTTTAATGTACAAAATTTTTGCATGCCAATGTTTTTTGGCGAAATAGGTGAAACGAATTGAAATGTAATATCTTATATGTACCATATTTCATGCAATAAATGATTATGATTATTATGATTAATGTGGACCCTGTTAGGCATTACAGCAAGTGGAGGCAGGCCGAGGCTTTTATATGTTGTTTTTTTTATAGAATTGGAACCTACATGACAAGATTTTCATTAGTTAATTATAATTAAAAACAAAATAAAATCATATTAAAAAATTAAAAATCAAATTAAAATAAACTGCAAATATACTAGTGTGGGGTATCAAATGAAAACGCATCGCTTCCACATTACATAATATTATGTTGTTTTACATTTAAGGAAATTAAGGCATTGGAATCGGGGGTTTTTCTTAAATTTTAAATTTAGATTTTATTACTACTTAAAATACAACTTTTTGTAAACTTATAATTTTGATTATGTAAGGAAGGAAGAGCGAGATCTCCTAGCACAGGTATATTATTTACTTAAAAGGAGACTCAAAACAACTGAATTGAAAATAACAATAAAACATTTTTCATTTTCATTTTCCTTTATTATTTCCTAAGAAATTAATTTATACATTATAACATCATTAATTCCACAATAAGAAATAATTTGAATATTTTGGCGAATAATAAATCTGATTAGATGTTTTTTATTTCGTTTGGTAATTTATTAAATATTTAGTAAGGACCGGAACTGTGTTTGCGTAGGTTTGATGATGGTTGAACGATTTTATTTCTACTAGGTCGTATTTTCCTGGAATTTGTCGAGTGTTATGTAAAAACTATTATTATTCTTGTGTTAAAAAATAACATAATCATAATTATTTTAAACTAGCGGCCCGCCCCGGCGTCGCACGATTAAAAAAAGTTCCCGGCAATTTTTCCTTACTCGCTCACCGTTTAGACCTACCCTGGACTACGACAAACATTTTAAAACCAAAATCAGCTCAATCGGCCCAGCCGTTCTCGAGTTTTAATCAGACTAACGAACAACAATTCATTTTTATTTATATATAGATTACACAATTCTTATTGTAGTTAATTTGACATCCAAGACTTTACAATTGAAAAGAGTAGAATTTTTTAAATTGAAAAGGCTAACATGACATACAAATTCGTAAAATTTATGCAGTATTGTGATTTAAAAGATTACTTTCATTATAAATGAACGATATTATAAATATCTCATCATCATTAAGAGGATTAAACTATAGACGAACCGCCGTAAGCTACAACCAGTCTATTCATCTCGGTAAGTTGAAAATGAGAGTCCCTTTTGACGAGCCGCGTGGCGAAGCGCACAAACTCTGTTATATAATTTGTGTAACTTTGCGGTTGGTGTTTTACAGTTTATTACAGAGAGCCGGCGGGCTCACAGAGTTTTCATAAAAGTTTTTACGTTTATAACCACTGCCCTTGTACCGCTAAAACAGTATACCATTTTCAACTTGACTTACTGTTTATTTTGCCAACGCTTTGTTCCCTATCTATATGCAGGCAGTATTTTGCAAAGGACAGAGGTTGACGGTAATGAATAAATAATTTCGTTCGTGCATTCACAAAAAGTTCCGGCGAAACGGGATACGCTCGAGTAAAGATAAAAAGAAAATGGCGAACCAGCTACTGTGAATTGTTAGGTACAAGTTCAACAAGCTTTATAAAAACGAGAGGGGAAATTTATTCCTGGTACCGTGTTTTTAGGGTTTCTCAGGCAAAAAATAAACTACTTCCATTTGTGATTTTGTGACGTGACTATTAGCCTAAAAGCACTATCTTTACTTCATGTAAATTGAATGAAATAAGATAATAGTACCTACCACAAATCATTATGTACCTAAGCTTAGATTTTTTTTCGAGTATCTGCTAAGCGCCCCAGGTTATGTTTCCTTTTTTCACCCTATAGTAATAATAATATTTATGCCCCGGGATAATTCCAGGGAGTCCATAGTTCTAAATAATTCAAGAGAATTAATTTTATTCCAAGCTTTGTTACCTAATCGAAATATAAACAACCTATTTAAATTTTATCAAATATAATATCAAAAATGGTTATTGAATTTCACGGAAACACTGTGACAGTCTAGTTATTTATACTACATAGTTTCGGAAAACAAACGCTCATGTAAAGGATTCAATTTCGTATAGATATTACTCGTAGCTAAATTGCGCAAAAGTTAGATATTGCTGATAAAAACGTAATAATTGGTATCAAAAATACCCAAATGTTCGTTAAGCTGAAGGGGACTCACTAGACATACAACTTGTGTTCTTACTCACCTTTCTACCTTTAGACAACGGACGGAACCAATGATGGGCTATGGACAAAAGCTTGGCCGGTCTACTTTCTGTGATATTTTATTTTCTCACTTTCACAGGTATCAGGTAGACTTGCGGGATTGAGGTCCTAACAATTTAACGATTTTCAGTACATTGTCGTTATGTTGTGTAGTCACTGTTAACTTCTATTTTTATTACTACATGCTGCAGATTATAAAACCTAGCAACATACTATCACATGTAGACAGAATGTTGCTTTGAAAGCTACATTGTAGCTAAATTGGCGTCATCACTGTCGTTTTATTAAGATTGATTGCAAGATTTATCTTAATCTGTGCTGTAGGTACGTTCCTACGCGTTCTTACAAAGATATTTCTAGTGCAGTTTCTTGTGTTTATTAAGATTAATGTGCATTCGACTATAAATCTAAAGCACGTGAGACTTTAAATGATGTCTGTTGAACGGTGCAAGTTTTATCTACAAATTAGCTTTCCACACCACTACGTTGTTTTGATAAAACTTTTAAAACTAGCATGGATATCAACACTTTTTAGATTTTTAATTTGTTTTGGTTTTGTTTTAATGTCTGGATCCTAATAATATATTTTCCAGATTTTAAATTGTAAACTGTCACTTATATAATTTAGTATTTTTACCTACCTTATAAATAACTTGTCAAACAGGTACTTATTGTATGTCCCATCCCGGATAAAAATTGTTGCTAACTAGCATATATATATTTTTTCAACAAATTTATGAACTTACACAATTTTACAATAAAGTTTTCTTAATCTTTATCCTCTATCCTCGATCTATGATGTTGGTACTTATGTAATGGTATTTTTTTAATAAACTCAGTACCTACAGTAGTTCAATTATATTCTAAAGTTAAAATTCCCTCCCTACAACCTCATAAACTCTCAAAATGTATCTCTTCATAATATTACTATAGATAAAGATGAGAATGCATAATAAACCCACTAGTTGGCTTCAGTGTAATGTTCTGTCCTTGCCTTTGAATTCAAAACACGTGCCACTTTTACTTTTAGTGGAAAACAATTTGGGCGACCAAGATCTGTTGAAACCGAAATTCAAATACGTGACTTACAGAGGGCATTTCATGACAATTGTCCTTACTAAGCGTTTTCTTGTACATACCTTCAGATACCTGCTAACGTGAGTTTTTGGGAATTGCGTTAGATTTTCGGCAACCGAAAATAAACTACTTTTGGGTAAAGGTTGGGCACTTATACTTGTAGAATTGCTTAGAGAAAAAAGAGTTCACGAATTTGTCAGAATTCGGCGCATAGTGTATGTAACTTTCCGGCATTAAACAGTAATTAACATCGAATATTTATACATAGACACAGAATTGTAATATTCAGGAATAAAAGCTTTGATCGATATCTTTTGTTGTGGCTGAATTTGCGTTTTATGTTAGTTTTGCATGTCGTTCGTCACTGTTGTCTTTTTAACCCCCGACCAAAAAAGAGGGGTGTTATAAGTTTGACGTGTCTGTCTGTCTGTCTGTCTGTGTCACCATAGCTCCCGAACGGATGGAGCGATTTCAATTTAGTTTTTTTTGTATGAAAGGTGAGTCTTGCGCGAGTGTTCTTAGACATGTTTCATGAAAATCGGTTGGGCCGTTTAAAAGTTATGGGGGTGAGAGTGGGGAAGCAAAACCGAAAATCTGCAAATATACAAGTGTGGGGTATCAAATGAAAACGCATCGCGTCCACATTACATAATATTATGTTGTTTTACATTTAAGGAAATTACGGCAATGGAATCGGGGGTTTTTCTTAAATTTTAAATTTAGATTTATAATAAAATCTCAATGTATTTTTCATATAGATATGTGCTTAGCCGTGCTTGCGGCAATCCGTTTGCGGACAACAGCAAGTCACGCTGCGCCAGCATACCAGTTCGCCAGTCCATCTGCGGTGGTATAGCCTCATATTACTTACATAGGTGCTAAGTCCTGCTAGCGGCACTCCGTTGGCGGACAGCAGCAGGTCGCGCTGCGCCAGCATGCCAGTTCGCCAGTCCATCTGCGGTGGTATAGCCTCATATTACTTACATAGGTGCTAAGTCCTGCTAGCGGCACTCCGTTGGCGGACAGCAGCAGGTCGCGCTGCGCCAGCATGCCAGTTCGCCAGGCTGGTTGCGGTGGATACAACCTCCGTATCCGGACCAGGCCTCCGCCGCCGCACACCGACATTCCCAACCCTCGGCCATCCTTTTCCACCACCACAGTAAATGTGTTATCTGAGGACAATTAGAAGTAACATAAGTATGCAGATTTGAGACGTATTCGAGAATAAGTGTATCCGAAGACTAGTACCCGTAACTCAAGCTTATTGCTTGCCACGGGGATAAATGTTGCTGTGTGGATTGTCCGTCAATCAAAATAATGTATAACATATACATATCTCATTATTACCTTAAAATGCCTTAAAGTATGTCTCATTCTATTTTAGGTCTATAAGGCTACATATGTATATGATGTTTATGATTGTAACTTTCCACCCTGCACCATTTTTTTTTATTCTGAGTCCGCATTGTCCGAGTTGTATAGATTTTTCCGCTGAAATTCAACGTTTTCCTTGAATCATTTTATCTAATGCTGATATTCGTTACGTAGTTCAAAATATCAAAGCGAACAGACAACAGAGGTGACTTCATTCAATACTTTGTCAAGAATTCCACTTGTAGAAACTACTATTATAAAATATATTGTCATATTTGAGTCGTAAATTTACATCACATTGCATCTCACTGAAACTCACCATCTTGTTTATTGTTTAGAATGTGCCTCTGCCTACTTATTTTATTGTGCCAACGAAACATAAAACAGTTACTGCCTGGTCGTAACCGAATACGTTTCTAAATTTTATAGCTCAGAGAGTGGAGGTGTTATAAGATTCATCCCATGAAGAGAGCTTAGTGGCTGGAACTAAATGTGTTATGAGCTAACTCTCATGAGTAAGGTCATGAGAGTTTTCTTCATTCCCACCTCAGTTATAGGTAGTATTTTAATATCTAGAACATTATTTTTTCTCAGAAAAAGAATCACGAAAAAAATAATAAGTAATTGATAATTTCAAGGAATATAATACATAAATTATCGCAAAATTGCGGTAACACTGATCTTTATTTTAGAAGGCCATACAAATTACCATTTATAAGAGAAATACACACGAAATAAATTGTAAACCACCTACAATTGAAGATGGATTGCTTAACACACTCACATTGCGCTCAGCTAAATTAATCCTAATTTAAGGTAATCACCAAGCCCTAAGGTTGAAAATCCTGTGCAACCCTTGTTTTGTCTACAAGCAGCTTACAATAGAATCCCTGTGGGCCTGAGACCCAGGTGTTTTCATACAGCATAAAGCGGCGCATCCATCGCAGCGCATGATTTGCACGGCCACGCGGCACATTTTAGCTGTCTGTATTAATTTGTTTGACATGTGGATCTGCGTTTCCCCTGGAATATACGAAAATGACCCACAACTATGAATAGCGTGGTAGTGAAATTCACGGACGTCCGTGTCCGTGACGTCGTGTGAGTACAAGAGTATGACCCACGGCAATATGTATAGCAGTGCACGGAGCACGGAGAGGCTACGCACTTTTCACATGCTTCAAACGGCGCTACGATAAGCGATGTGCATTGTTGTGGGTCATATTTGTGTACTTCAGTGAAACCTAAATCGATAGTGTTGGGTAACCGGCTGTTCGACAATTCATACGTAGCTGTGGGTTGCAATGGACACAACCACATACATTCCCTTACGAAGCGAAGCTTAGCACTCAATCAGTTTTTAAGCTATCGTATATCAACTTCTCCAAATAAAATGTGAGTACATTTAAGAAGAATGTGAGGTCATACGTCCTCAGATGTATTAAGAAAAATAAACGTCCATATTTAAAGGTGCACTGTCTCTGCGTGCGCCGCGGTGGCTCCGCACCTTAATCAACCGACAGGGTAAGTACGGCAACGTCTATTTGCCCATTACCGACCATTGTTTATTCAGCCCTTCGTCCCACGGCCAGATTATAAGCGCAATATACCGCAGGGCCTAATCTTCCTTCAGATTGAAATATACTTGGTTATAATTAATATCGGCTTTGGTCACGGTCAATTTGAGGCCCTTTCTGCTACGGACGTCCGGAATTGAATTATTAGATCGGCGGAGCGTAATAAAATAATAAAATCAATTTACTATGCTACCCGTACATACTTCTACTAGTGTTATTTACAATGGGTAACTAGTGTGCTGTACGCATTGTTAGATTTATAGAAGCTTTCTTAAGTAATAGTTGGGTTTTATATCAAGCGTGGTCTTTAAAACCACTGATACCAACAATAACGGACTTGGAATATCCAAAAAATTTTGCACCTAGTACATGTGGAATAGATTTTCTTCAACGCATTCAGAAGTTTTTTATCTCATTCGTTTCCAAATGTTCAGTTTTACTTGTACTTATCTATGTTAATAAGTCAAATTTAGTGCCAAAGTAGTGCTAGAAATTTATAAAGTAGGAAAAATTACATATTTACTTTAGTAAACCTACTTTATGAATTTCTGCCACCTGACTAAAAAATCACTCGATACATATATATCACTGTGATTACACACAAAAACTTCTCAGTCCTTTGACACCCATATTCCAGTTGCATAATATACTACCAACATAAATGAATGAATGCTCAACTACAGCACTCTAAGAGTTTCCTAC
Organism: Gymnoscelis rufifasciata; assembly: GCA_929108375.1. Classification (NCBI taxonomy): domain Eukaryota; kingdom Metazoa; phylum Arthropoda; class Insecta; order Lepidoptera; family Geometridae; genus Gymnoscelis; species Gymnoscelis rufifasciata. The sequence goes on along the minus strand of OV815307.1, from coordinate 5,585,188 downwards.
CATCTCCAAAAGCTGTATATGGCAGTCATCGATACATAAATATATAGATACTAGCGGCCCGCCCCGGCGTCGCACGGGTATGATATTTTCCCGGAAATTATTCGAATTTTTCTCGCCGTAAAAACCATCCTATCTCTCAAGTTGGATCGAACTGCACATGGTGTGCGAATTTTTACTATAATCGGTTAAGTGGTTTAGGAGTCCATTGAGGACAAACATTGTGACACGAGATTCATATATATTAAGATTATGCTAACCATACATAAAGCTTTACAAAACATCATGGCCAAAACAGGGCATTGTTTTACTTGTGAAAGGACAACAGCTGAGTGTCCCAGTTTGGTCATACTTCGGATATTGGCAAAGTTGGTCGGTCACGATTCTGGTATAGATGGACTATGTTTAATGAGATCGAGTGTGTTCATCAAGCGGATGTTTTAGAACATTTGGGTTTGGGTTGAACAAAATTTGCGTTACTTTAGATAACAAATTATAAAGTTTAACGTACTTTTGCAATGTTTTACAGTCATAATGACTAGGGTCGTATTTAGTAAGGTAATATACATAACCTTGGTTTCAACCTAATAATAAATCTTATGTTTGAAGATTTTTTACGATGCATCACATGAAATCAAATGCTATGAACACGAACCGCTCTAAATGAAAGGCCAAATGTCTGAAACCAATTATGAGTAATTTTTCGAACAAATAGCTTGACTGCGGCTTAACTTTTTTGGATTTTTTACGGTCTATGAGCCTGTTAAATGAGAATGGTTGTTACAAAACCTCAAATCGATAAAGATCGAAAAATGTAAAGAGAAAACTAATAATGATTTTTGAATACCTAATTACCTATTCAACAATATCCTACACAACATCATTTGTTGTTTTTTTTTATTTTCCAAAATGGCTTCCCTTAGACGCCATATTACATTTTCACTAACCTCATGTCTATAGTGACACTGGCTTGACTGATAAACACATTACCACTCTTTTTACGTTTGTCCGCTTATTGTCCGCTCTCATCTGACGCTAACGTTTGCCGCTTTGAGCGCATAGTCTAATGGGCCGTCATGACATATCACATGCAAACCGACCATTCCACAATGATATTTCATGGCTGGAATATTTGAGGGCACTAATGACACTAATGCGTTTGATCTGGCGATTACTAGATGAATTTGTTTTTTATTTATAAATTCAAATTCAATTCAAATTGTTGAAATGAGTTTTGTCTGGTAATGATTTTCTATGCCGATCTATTTTTAACCCACGACTCAAAAAAAGGTTATTAAAAGTTTTAAGGAATGGGAGGTTATTATAATTTTTAAATTAAGATTACTAATCATTAAAATATAGAAAATCATATAATTGTACATGACCGAAGAATACAATATCAAAGCACAGATTATAATTTCAAACAGAACAGAACAGAACAGAACTCTCCGTTGAATAGTCTTAATCTTCAATCGTAAAATTATTGTACTTCTGCTTACATAAATAACAAAATGGAACCCCTACATTGGCAAATATTAATCAAGTGTTTGATTTCCTCTGAGTATTTCCGTTTCTAACTTGTTTGCTTCCTCTATGAAATTCGAGTTTGAAAGACTATTTCTTGCTTGCTCGAATAGAAGAGCAAAATGAGCAAGCTATAGAGCTGTACTGTCAAATATATTATTTGTCTTCTTCACAAAGAAAATCTGAATTAATACCACTTTACAGTTACAGGGTCCTAAGGGTAATTAATGCATTACTTTCAAAAAGTCGCAAAATGTATAAACAGGCGAAAACTGTATTTGTGTTTATAATTTTTGCGGCTAACCTAACCTTTACGATAGTTTAGAGCTAGCGCGCACTGGTGACTTTTGTCACAGTGACTTAACTAATAACTTGTGAATTAGGCCAAGATACTGAGCCATTATATTAGCCAAACGAGTAGACCTACTAGGCGGTAGGTATATTGCGTGAAGGTATGGAGGTAGGCGATAGCAGAATGCGCTTTTTAATGACTTTTCCACCATGACAAAAGTCACCATTATTCTTTAGGTGCCACTTTATTACTGAAGGTTGGCAGTCAGCTCCTTAAATTTAGCTTTGTTCATGGCGATTATACTATCTATTAACATTTCATATCATAAAGGTACCATTTCTTAATAATTCGTTATTAAGACTGTTTACTGAAAAAACATACAAAAAATAATTATCATTAGCTTTGTGTCATGTATTATTTGCACGAAAATCAACCTTATTCTAAGTGTTTACTAGCTTTCACCCTAGCTCGCGGCACTGCTTAAATATCCTACTAATATTATAAACGAAAAAGTTTGTGAGGATGTAAGTGTGTCAGTGTGTTTTTTGTTTCACTCAAATTCGACAGAATGGATTTTGATAAAACTTCACAGTTAATATAGCTTATTATAAGTACCACATTTCTAACTAACGAAGTCAAATACTTAGGGGTCATAATAGATAGCAAGCTTCTATGGAATAAGCATCTTGACTTCAAACTGAACAAGGCATGTACTACATTTTACCAATGCAGGAGAATGCTAGGGAAAACATGGGGACTCTCCCCCAAGGTAACCAGATGGCTTTACACTGCCGTCGTAAGACCCACACTAACCTATGGAGCCATAGTATGGTGGATCAGAACAGAACTGAGCACAGCCAGAACGAAGCTGCAGCGCTTTCAAAGAATGATAGGCGCAGCCGTCACGGGCTGCATGAGAACAACACCGGCTGCTGCACTCGAAATTGCTCTCGAATTAGCGCCACTCGACCTACATAATATGTAGGTCGAGTGGCGCTAATTCGAGTATATTTGTATATTATACAATTAGAGGCGACCATGTCAGCCCTTAGACTAAACAATCTTGGAATATGGGGAACCACCACAAGTCCACACGCACGTATACTTGAAAGGGCGCAGGAATACCAACCACTAATAGCAGCCCCGTGCGACCTCATGCTCAAGAAACCAATCCAAGACAAACTTTACCACATACAACTATCTGAAGGTCCTAAGGACGAATCAGGCATTGAGGAAGTGAGAATATACACCGACGGCTCCAAAACAAAGACCGGAACAGGTGCAGGTGCCCACTCACAAGACCTCAACATTAACATATCCATGACACTAGGCGAACACAGCTCTATATTCCAATGTGAATGTGCAATTACAGAGGCGGCCAGGGCAATCATGAGAAGGAAGATAAACGGGTACCATATTAGAATTCTCTCAGACAGTGCCGCCACACTCACTGCCCTAATGGGCAGAGAGAGCAACTCTTAGCTAACATACGAATGCCACCTAGTGCTACAGGAGGCTTCCAAAAATAACACGATCACCCTTCAGTGGATCAAAGGTCACAGTGGATCATTCGGGAATGATGCAGCAGATGAACTAGCACGGCAAGGATCAGGAAGGAAAGCAGAAGGTCCGTCTCCGTTCCTGCCGCTGCCTTTCTCGCAACTGCGCACCTGGATGAGAACTAGAACAAAGGACCTACACAACGATCGCTGGCATAATCTAACAGACTGCCGACAGGCAAGAACAGCAATGCCAGACCTTAACTCAAGGCAATCCAAACGCCTATTAAACCTTAAAAGAACGGACCTTCGAGTCCTGATAGGAACTATCACAGGACACATCACCCTCAACAAACACCTCTATAACATAGGATCCACGGACAGTTCACTCTGCAGAGGATGCCTCAACAAAGACGAAACAGCTGCCCACGTCATCCTGGAATGCGAGGGAGTAACAGCACAGCGACGTGAAATCCTTAAGAACCCAAGGTCACTCCGAGAAGCCTGCGAAGACCCCAGGAAACTTCTGCGCTTTTGGTCGGAGTTGGGCTGGTTACACTAGCGCCCCACTCCACGCACAATGGACCACCTTTGAGTCTAAGTGCGGAAAAACAGGGCCCCCCTAACTAACTAACTACTAAGTACCACATTTCGCGAATTATTAGCAAACGACAGGCAAAGACGCGGGCGAAAATATAGTGACTTATATACAAGTATCTCTGTTAAACCTTGTCTCGATTCTTAAATATTCCTCTAAGGTCTGAAATGAAGGGGCTACAAATTGGTTGAAGTTTTTCCGCGAAATACCGACATTGTCAGCCTGTAAAGGAAAAGTTTTGTAAATGCAGAGGTAAATTATTATTCCGTGAGGCTTGTAAATACAGTTTAGTTGGATTAATACCCATTCAACCTTAATGGGTATTATTGAGTTTATATTATTTTGATTATTCTATTAGTGATCTTCCCATTAACTGTGATGCTGTGAATCTTTTTGCAAAATTCGCAACCAACCCTTTTAATATATACGGTCACCCAGACAGACTAGAAGTCCACATCGGTGTTTTCATCAGTTAAAATGGTGCATATTGAATACAAAATGAAACAACTAGCCCTTAGTTAGGCCTTAGTCAAAGCTTGTAGCTTTGTGCCAACAAAGTCAAACGCTTCATTACAATTGTAAAACCAAACGAAGCCCCAATTAGCTGGACTAACTAACCGCTTGTTATCTCATCAACAAGGTGATAAAAAGACTTTAATTAACCACACTCGAAAATATAGCCTTAATTTGGCAGAATGTCAGGTTATTTGTATTTGTGTTGCAAGTAATTTTAGTACTTTGTTGTACGTTTAAGGTCTGGCAATGAATGACACGGCCGCGGGCGCGTTATTATACAAATGTGAAAAAACATTTTTTTAAACAAAAAATATCAAGGAAATAACATTATCTTGACAGTTCAAGCTGCCAGACGGATAAAGCAATTACAATTTAGTTTTTTTTTGATATGAAAGGTGGCTTTTGTCTTCTTAGATAATTATGTTTGATGAAAATCGGTTGAGCCGTTTTAAACTTACGAGGGGTGAAATTGGGGATGGAGAACCGAAAATCTGCAAATATACTCAAGTGGGGTATCAATAGCGGATCACGTGCACATTACTAAATCATAAGAATTTTCTACAGTTAAGGACCAAGGTTATGAAATCAGGGGGGTTTTCTTAAATTTCAAATTTAGAATATTTATACTGAGTTGAGAAAGGAATAGTAAAACACCGCTTTATCAGTTTTTACAATTGTGTAGTTATTACAGGCTGCAAGCAGAGAAAGATGGCCGGCGATCGTTAAGAAAGCTGTTTCCGTCTCAAACACCAAATGATGCCTCAAAGTTACCACGACCACTCTGTCAAGAGTGAAACGACAGAGAAGAGAAGAGAGTTATTACAATTTTGGGGTCAGTATTTATGATAAATTTTACGTTAAAAAATATTTGGCGCGGGACAAGCGACGTAGCACATTTGTTTGAAACGCGCCCGCGCTCGTGTTACGCAGCGTCAGACCTAAGACGTGGCAACAAAGTGCCAAAAGTAAGGTACACTGGGAGATAGGTCACAATGAAAACAAGTCTACTTATTAATTATTTTTTTTAAATGGTGCTTATTCCTAAAAAGTTATCAAAAAAAACATACTTATGGAAACAAATCATATTGCCAAACTTGATGGGTTTAATGTGTCCTTTCATAACGCAGTTTTGCCACTTTGACCACTGAGATAGTACATTTATAGCGAGTATATTTTTTGAAGTCTTCTATTTAGTTCCTCGATCAACAGGGTGGATTTTTGACAAGGCACCACATTAAGAGTTTTAAAGGGACCACATTAAGAGTCCATAAGGGACCAATATTTTTCTATTCGTCATAACGGTAGGCATTCTGAGTAATTCGTTTCGTTGAACGGTTATTTTTGAGTTAATTTTAAACTAATTGTATTTATCTTTAACAGGAAAAGGTAAGGTCCGAGGAATTTTCGTACAAAATTTATGGGAGTGGTTTTTGGCGTTTTCTGACATTTCTAGTACTTACCTTTGATGACTCCATAGAGTACTTTAAATCCCTACATGAAGTAGGATCGATTTAGATGATAATGTTAGCTATTTTAGCATTTTTCTAGCTAACTGTAACTTTTACCGGACCTGTGAATGCAGTTTATAATTATTATTATTTACCCTGCACTATCCCACTGCAGGGCAAAGGCCTCCCTTCCCTTCTTCCACTCTTTGAGATTTATAATATATTTATAATGCAGTTTATAATAACTTTAAAAAATATGGAAGGTCCTAAAACCATTCCCTCGTCCAAACTTGTCACATAAACTGTGACTAAAATCCAGCCTGTATCTATTTCTTAATTACATCGTGTTTTTAAAAATCGAACTGAAATCAAATCCGCAAGTAATTGTAGACCAACAAATTGGCTTCCCTGAAAGGAATTGCATGTAGCTTTCCTGAGCTACGTAGCGTACTGTTTAACATAATGAGACACGACTTTCTTGGGCATGCGATGTGCAACCGCAAAATCATGTTACATAAAGTGAGCGTGAAGTGTTTGTGAATAGTTTGGAGGAGAATATTTTTATGAGGTTTTGAGATATTATGAAGAGATTTCTATTTTTACATTACCTAGGTGACATTTTTCTCAACTCTCTTTAGCCGTAGAATGAAAAACTACCTAGTTTTGAAACCATTTGATACACAATACATTCTGAAACTACTGGCAATTTTTGAGCGTGTTAGATTTGACTTATAGTATGTGGATATTATATCGAGATTTTTTTTAATTTCCTCGTTTTTTATCTATATTCCGATTGCTGAATTACGCTAAAATTAGAAATAAGAGTGGGCAGGTAGCTGTTTTTAACCCCCGACCAAAAAAGAGGGGTGTTATAAGTTTGACGTGTCTGTCTGTCTGTCTGTCTGTGTCACCATAGCTCCCGAACGGATGGAGCGATTTCAATTTAGTTTTTTTTGTATGAAAGGTGAGTCTTGCGCGAGTGTTCTTAGACATGTTTCATGAAAATCGGTTGGTCCGTTTAAAAGTTATGGGGGTGAGAGTGGGGAAGCAAAACCGAAAATCTGCAAATATACTAGTGTGGGGTATCAAATGAAAACGTATCGCGTCCACATTACATAATTATTATGTTGTTTTATATTTAAGGAAATTAAGGCATTGGAATCGGGGGTTTTTCTTAAATTTTAAATTTAGATTTATTTAAATGTAATTTAGGGACGAATGAGGAGTGAGTAGTTATGTAGACCGAACTTTTACGAAATCAATCGGAAATTCACAAAGTGGCCATTTCTATTACATATTAATAAAACACAGTAAATAATTCTTATTATTATCTTCTATTTAGATAAGGTCAGATTCTTAGCCCTTTAATACTGCAGTAGGTACCTAGTGTTTTAAGAGTTTATTTATAAAAAATGCGTTACCATTAACTTACTGAAAACTGAAAATGTCGAGACCCAAAGGCGTAAATGAAGAGATAGAGAGGCTTGCCAAGTTTTGTTAGATATACCGTACCGATAGGTATAAATCGTATTCGCTTCTCTAAATTGACGTACATACATTGGCAGTTCTAATGTACCGTAACTTTTTTGTAAGAACTACTTTATTAATATTAATTTATAATCGTATCGTACAATGTAAAACAAATGTTAAAGTTATGGTAATGAAAATTGCTGTATAGCGTTTGCTCATTCTGATATCGCGTGTTCTGGATCAGTGCACGCTCTAAACCATGTGACCTGACTTTCTTTGTGCCTGTAACTAATAGGTGTATCTTGATAATTACTGACTATTGTGGAATGTATTGTTTTAGCCCCAGGCAGAGTTCAACTTACTCCCGACACGATTGTAAAGTAATAAAAAAAAGATAATCAAATGACAAAAATGTCGTCTAAACGTGAGAGAGCTTAAATTTCTTAATTTATTCCATGATTAAAACTTATTATTAAGCGTCGAATTTTGGCACATGATACCTACGCTAATGCTTTTTATTTGTTTGTTAAAAATGTCTACTATATCTAGATAAGGAATTGATACATTTAATTTGCAATGCGATTCGTGCAGACGATAAACTGTTCAAAATATACTTGCTTTTTAAACAAAATATAAATAGCATACGGCATTAAAAGCTCGAGGAAGTCAAAAAGTGCCTTAAAATTTTAATTTTCAAACTTGGGAGAGTTCGCTATGCACCATTTTATGCTGACTTGCTGCACCAGTATAAAAGCTGGTGTCGTAAATAATCGCGCCGAAAGCCGTAATAAATTGATACTAGGCCAACATTTTCAAATTTTTCTACCATATTTTAACCAAACTTTCAGTGGCCCGCGCCTTTTCTCGCGTCATATTAGAATACCGTTGTTTGTCAAGCAACAAATGCAGCATTAAATTAACCAAAAACTATAAACATAGCTCTAGTTATAAATGTTCTAACAAAGACGACTTTATTTTTTATATTAGGATAAAAATTTATATTATATAAATTAGATGTAACATAATCATAATCCATTTCAAATCTAAAATCTTTTAGCTCATTTTTCTCAGCGTTCATCACAGCTCTTGTGATTTTGAAAAGAGATCACAAATTTTAATCTCATTATTAAAATGACCTACTAAACCCCTAACATAATGTAATTTAAGGTACGTTTGTATTTTTTAATAAACATTTTAATAAACGTCAACTTATCTTCATTTTGCAAGAGCGAAATATTAAAATGTATACTTATGAACTTAATAAATTTTGCAGGTAACGGTGAAATTTCCTTTATTAAAAATATTTTAATGCTAGATTCCAACGGTTTCATAATTTCTTTAGCGATTACGAATAATGCACAAAAAGTAAGTGCTATTATACATCTAGTTAAACTATTCTTACAAAGAATACTTGACCAATAAAAACAAAAGTAATTAAAAGCTCAACTTCTCAAAGAGGGCTTAAAAAATTTACTAAGCGACTTTCCTTAAAAGAAACAGTCTCAAAACACGAACAAAAGCAAACTCCTTCAGAAACTCGAAGCTGGAGGAAACTTTAAGAACAGGATAATGAAACTATCGGAGTGCAGATATTGCCAACCAGTTGGCTTTGTGGTGCGCAGATCAAAAATAGTCGAATACAAAAGTTCTAGCTCGAATGTGTTCACAGTTTCAACACAACTTGTTTATTTTTGAATAGTTTACTTTTTAATCTATCTATCTACGGTTCCGTGATAGTTGCAAGCCTCTCTTCAAAAAATGCAACATATTGCCCCTGGCGTGTATGTATATTAGAGAGTTATGCCTTTTCGTTAAATCTCACCCAAGTTTGTTTATAAAGCGGAGTGAGGTTAAGGTTAAACCACGACAGAATAGGCATCAATTTAAAAATTTGCTGTATAAACCAATAATGCAATAGGGATTTATATACATAGAAGAAATGTTTATAACATGTGTATATTAATTTATAATAAATTACCATCATTAAATCATTAAATTGAATCATTAAAACAATTGAATGGATTTATTTTTAAGAACAGATTATGTATGTAGTTGGTTGCTTGACAAATGTTTCTATAATGTGAATGAGTATTTGAATTATGATACATACATTTATCATGTATGTAATTTTTTATTATGACATCTTTAATATTATAATTTTGACAAAATATTTGCACGCCTGCTTGCAGGCTGAACACAGTGACATAAACTGTTATTTAAGATATAACATGTATTATTAATTATGTATTCTCGCAAATAAACGATTTCATTTCATTTCATTTCAATCTCATTTGGGAATTTAGTTCTACAAAGGCAATGAAGAATCTCGCACTGTAGATATTAATTTCGTTATCATTTTGGACCCAGAACAAGGGTCACTTTCACACGTTGACTAGTGATAAGTGATCATACTTTGGTGAAATGAAATATAAACTCGTGAATTCCATTTTTAAGGGTCAAATGCATAACAAAATAGCAATGACTGATTTGAGGGCATTATAATGTATACCAAGGAAGATACGTTTATCATGTAGGCATATTTACGAGGATCACCAACATAGAAACAAATAATATTTGACCAATAAGAACAAAAGTAATTAAAAGCACAGTTTAAAAATGCTTAAAAAATGTACAAAGCAACTTAAAGCCCGAAACCGATTTTAGTTTGGAAAATCAAATAACATACTACATTATCTATCAGATATGTAATACCAGAATAATACCCTTATAGTCCGGTCAATTTAGACCAAAAAATGAGAGTGAAGTTACATAAAGTCCCAACAAGCTGAATTTCAGTGAAATTGTTTAAAACATAATTATAAACAATGCCTAGAAGTTCCCCATCATTCCCATGTGAGGAAAAATTTTTATTCAAGGTCAAAGGTTACAATAATGAGTTTATCGTGATTTTCAGCAAAACGGTAAGTTTTATCATAAAAGTACCTGAGACAAAATTATAGATCATAAAATGATCTATAAAAAATGTATGCATACTTTTTTTCTTACGAGCCACCGTTTCTGAGATAATAACGATTCAATAAGTATAAATCTAAATTTAAAATTTTAGAAAATCCCCCGATTCCAATGTTTTATCTTCCTTAAAATTAAAACACCATAATATTTAGTAATGTTCACGCGATGCTCTTTCATTTGATACCTCACTCGAGTATATTTGCAGATTTTCGGATTTTTTGTCTGTCTGTCTGTCTGGGACATCATAGCTCCCGAACGGATGGAGCGATTTCAATTTTTTTGCATGAAAGGTGAGTTTGGCCTGGGTCTTCTTAGACATGTTTTATGAAAATCGGTTGAGCCGTTTAAAAGTTATGGGGGTAAGAGTGGGGGAAGGAAAACCAAAAATCTGCAAATATACTCGAGTGGGGTATCAAATGAAAGAGCATCGCGTGAACATTAGGGGAGACCGAGGAGATTTGTGACAGAGGAGAGTTGTGACAAAGCCAATTTCTCGGAACTTATGACCGTTAGCGAGCTGGCCACGCTGCACTATTGCTTCTTAAGAGACGCGCTTCTTGACTAAGTACATGCCCCAGGCATATGGCAAGCAGTTGCAAGAGTACGACGTTTGCATGGAAAAAATTACGAAAAGTAAGTTTTTTATCAAAAATTTGATTGTAATTATATCGTGACACATTACATTTACGTGGTTATGGTTTTTTTTTGTATATTGTGTGGTTTTTGAAGTTTCAAAGTGTAGGATTGTCTTTCTGTGTTTGCATCTTGTTTTAAAATTACGAATTATTATTCTGACCAGGTCGCAATTTTCGGCACCTAGGAGAGTTGTGACACGCTGTCACAACTCTCCTTTTTAAGTTTGTTTGAAATTTAAACGCATTTTGGAGTGATATTTAGTGTTTTTTTGTGTTTAATATGTAATTTTCGTTTGTTTTAGTCAATACTTCAACCTAAGTTTGACATAAAAGTATTCGGATATTAAATTATGTCTTAAAAATTTCATTATTATCAGAAACTTATTTGGGCATGTTATGTCGCATGTGCTATTTTTTTGTTTCAGAAAGCCAAATAAATATAAAAGAAAGATTGATCGGGGTATGGCTAGTGACGAAATTTATTAATTAGCCTATGAAGAAGTAACAATAAGACATCAAAGTCTTCGAAATGCCACTTATAATGATTATTTTTGCTTGTGTGGCCTTAAATCCTATGCCAGTAGCAGTTCTAATGAGAAGTGGGTTCAGTGCCTGGCTGGTTTCATGAAGATTGCACTGGGGGCGAGCTGCAATACGTCTGTCATAATTGTTTATAAGATTAGATTACATTTTTTACTGATTTTATAATGACTGATCTCGTAATATTGCCATAATTTACTTATAAAGATTTATTGCTTGTTATCTTAATGTTTGTATATCCAACAATTATGCCCAAAGATAATTAAAGTATTTTTAAGAAAAAATAATTGTATTTTGTTTATAATTCTTTATAAAAGTATTTTTATCTATCAAATATAGTGTATATACACAGCTGTCACAACTTACCCCGGTACCTGTCACAACTTACCTCGGTGTGAGGAGAGTTGTGACAATGGGAGTAGATTCAATTTTCGTGGATTTTCGGAGAAACTATAAAACTTTCATTAATTTGTATGACTGTTTTTAATAAAGGAAGAATTGAGGTATCTTTAGGCATAGAATTCATAATTGTGGTATGATTCTTTATTGAGATATGTTCTTTTAAGTAAAAATTGTCACAACTATCCTCGGTCTCCCTACTAAATATTATGGTGTTTTACTTTTAAGGAAAATAAAACATTGGAATCGGAGGATTTTCTAAAATTTTAAATTTAGATTTATACTTATTGAATCGTTATTATCTCAGAAACGGTGGCTCGTAAGAAAAAAAGTATGCATACATTTTTTATAGATCATTTTATGATCTATAATTTTGTCTCAGGTACTTTTATGATAAAACTTACCGTTTTGCTGAAAATCGCGATAAACTCATTATTGTAACCTTTGACCTTGAATAAAAAATTTTCCTCACATGGGAATGATGGGGAACTTCTAGGCATTGTTTATAATTATGTTATAAACAATTTCACTGAAATTCAGCTTGTTGGGACTTTATGTAACTTCGAATGTCTAAATTGACCGGACTATTAGATCATGTCACGGGGCTGGTGTTGCTTTTAAATTGTACAACAATATTTATTTACCTATTTTATTTAAAATGTCTACTTGTTACTTAAAAAAAACCTCTTGAAAAGGAAAATGAAATAAACAGTAGCCAGTTCCTGCTGTGCCCAAGGCTCCGTGCTGAGACGGACAATTCAATTACATTGTATTTTCTAGAAAAAGACCCGCCGCATTGTTTCGCTATAATGACCTGTGTTGACTGAAGTTAACTGTTGAAAGGAAGGCTTGTAGAAAAGTTGAGTAAAAGTTTGCGTACAAGGTTCAGTAAGGGCCTCTTTAACCATGTCAAAGTAAAGTCTTAAGAAGCTTATCAGTACTTATCGAGCATGCTGTCTCACTCAGACTATTTTAACTGAGCAAGATAGGATATATATGTAACCATTGATATGTCTACTTGGCACTTTACTCGAAAATGTTGTTCGAGGGTTGTTGGAACATTAGCGCTCCTGCACACGATGCCACCACCGCGCTACCACCGCGCTGCCACCGCGACCCCAACGCTTTTCCGTCCCCGTCATTGATTACTTAGCTATTCATTAAAAGCATTGTAACTTGTAATGTTCTTTGTTACTAGCAATGATCATTATATAGTGGACCGGTTAAATTATGCTACGATGGCGCGGTGTAGGAGAGCTGAGTGTCATTATAAATCACAAAATAGCAATTATAACAAAACATTTTTTTTGACGACCTCTTTGGTTTTTTGGGCGAACGTCAGCCTGAGGCACAGGACCAGATTTTTTATGATCTACAATTTCTGGTTTCGGGTCTGGGTATTTCCTATGTATCATATGTATGTACTTATTTCGAAAAAAAAAATTCTATGTAGTATATCAGTCACCTAACACCCATAGTACAAGCTCTTCTTAGATTGGGGTTAGGTGATGCTGTATGAGTAGTCCGGAAATATTTATTTATTTTTATTTATTTAGTTGAGTATTTTTTACCACTGATGTATTTGATTAAAATAAGAAGTGTACTGATACATGTGTTTGTGTGTCTGTGCCACTATAGATTTTAAGTGGAAGTCCAAATTGAGCTTTGATGTAGGCCTATGCCCAGTAATGGACGTCAAAAGGATGAAAATATGAATTTGAGCAAAATTTTTTTAAAAGGGATGTGTTATTTAAAAAATAAAAAGTAACATGACATTACTCAGTATATTCGTCGTTTTTCAAAACAGTTACCACATCTCTATTGCTTAGCGCTCATCGCAGTCAAGACTTTCAAATTCTTATTTCAAACTATTTTCAAACATCATTATTTTAATAGATACATAGAATATCATGTTTAAAAGCCTCTGTACCTGGGATCGGTGTAATCTTCCGCTAGCCGGCACAGCCTACCGGGAGCCTTCGACCTTGCATACAAATTGAACGTGTAAATGTGATAACAAGCCGTTTACCTCGCAACTCGCAACGCGACCACAGAGCGGATCTACAAAGATTTTAGGATGGGGTAACATTTGTGCCCCGCCAGGTACGATTATACTCGAAATAACGCGAGTTTCGAAAACCTGTGTAGGTTGTTGTTGCCATACAATTTTATCGTTTTGTTACCAACCACAAACATACGCTAGATAACGCTATCAAGATATAAATATAAATAATTTATATTTATATCTTTACAATTTTCTTAAATTTAGTAATTGACAACTGTTGCAATTCTTTGGGAATCTTGTTGTAGAAGCGTATACATTGCCCTTTGAATGATACATTAACCTTATGCAGCCTAGTGGTGGGCAAAGCGAGTTTATATTTATTTCTTGTATTTACATTGTGTTTATCACTATTTTTTGTAAACAAATTAATATTTTTATGCGTATACATAATGGCTTCATAAATATATTGACAAATGACGGTCAATATGTTTATTTCTTTGAATTTATCACGTAGCGAATCTCGGGGACCCATATTATAGATAGCACGAACAGCCCTTTTCTGCAGTACAAATATGGTATTTATGCGTCCTACTCCAGCACTCCCCCACAGCAAAATACCGTATGACATAATGCTATGGAAGTAACTAAAGTAGACCAGTCTAGATGTTGCAATATTAGTTAAAACTCTAATTTTTTTGACTGCGAAAGCAGCAGAACTGAGCCTTTTCGACAATTTATCTATATGAGGGTCCCATTGAAGCTTGCTATCTAAAGTTATACCTAGGAATACAGTATTTTCAACGAGCTCTAAATTGTCGCCCTTTATTTTAATATCTACAGAACCTTGTTTTACATTAGGTAGTGAAAATCGAATACATTTAGTTTTATTTTCATTCAATAATAGATTATTGGATTCAAACCAATGGACTACTTTAGAAATTGCATTATTTACCTTGTCAAAGTTATTAGTGCGACGATCTATTTTAAAAAGAAGTGAAGTATCATCAGCAAATAATACAATTTCATGTTGATCCTGTACAAGATGTGGCAAGTCATTTATGTATATCAAAAAAAGGTAAGGTCCTAATATGGATCCCTGAGGTACACCCATTGACACTAAGGACCCTGGAGATCGTTTCCCGTTGACATCAACTCTTTGAATTCTTTCGCTTAAATAGGAAGCAAAAAGATCCAAGGATTTGCCCCTAATTCCATAGTGGCTCAATTTCCTGATCAATGTTTCATGGTGCACGCAATCGAATGCCTTAGATAAATCACAAAAAATTCCTATTGCATCCTGTGATTTTTCCCAAGCATCATAAACATGAGTTAGTAACTCAACACCAGCATCAGCAGTGGACTTGCATTTAGTGAAGCCATATTGCTTGTTATGTAGTAAATTATTTACATCAAAATGTAATGAGAGCTGGCTTAAAATAAGCTTCTCAAATATTTTACTAAATGTAGGCAGAACTGATATTGGTCTAAAGTTAGTAGGGTCCGTTGTATTGCCCGATTTGAACAAAGGTACAATTTTACTATGTTTCATTAGGTCAGGAAACACTCCAGAGTCTATGCATTCATTGAATATATTAGCCAAATCAGGTGCCAGAGTAACTATTAGTGGTTTAAGAATGTGTACAGAAATACCCCAGAGATCTTGGGTTTTTTTTACATTTATCATTTTGAAGGCTTTAACAATGTCTTGTTCGTTGACATGTTTAAAATGAAAGATGTTTTTACAATCAGGTACGTTGTTTTTTAATAATGACACGGCAAGATCATCTGAAGAGTTTAAAGAGCTTGTAGTTGACATAGGAATGTCTGTAAAAAAACTTTCAAAAGCTTGTGCTATCTCTAAATCATTATTAATAACTGTTTCATTTACTTTAAGTTTGTATTCATTGTTATTGTTCTGAGTTTTGCCAGTCTCATCATTAATTATTTTCCAGGTAGTTTTAATTATGTTACTACTGTTTTTAATTTTTGAGCTTAGATAATTTGATTTTGCCAATTGGCAGACATTTTTGAAAATTTTTGAATATATTTTGACTTTATCTTTGAACTTTTCACAGGAGTTATATTGCTTTTCGCTATACAATTCATACAATTTTTGTCTGCTTTTATGTATACCTACAGTTGCCCACTCACTAAAACCAGGTTTGTCTGAGACTACAATTGATTTAGTTGTAAATATTACATTAAAAATGTTATAAAATTGATTGAAAAATGTACTATAAAGTTGATTGGGATTGTTGTTATAGTAATCAAAAGGAAGCTGTAGATCCCAACTACATTTAAACCTCTCAAATCGATTTGTAGTCACTGGTACAAAGCTAATTTTCTTTTTTATAATTTGTCTAGAACTCATATTAAATTTTACATATTGCCCTAGATGATCGGATTTTAGGTTACTTATTATATTTTTGCTGATTACATTTTCATTTAGGCTGGTAAAAATATTATCTAAACATTTTGCTGATGTGTCTGTTATTCTGGTTGGTTCCATAAATAAAGGTATTAAGTTATAGGAACCAAATAAATTGCTTATTCTAGTACTTAATGAATAGATTTCTAGGAGATCTATATTAAAATCCCCGCAAATAATAATACTTTTGTTTTTTTTACACATTTTAAATAAAACATCATCCATAACCTTTTCAAATATTTCATATGATGCTGACGGTGGTCTGTATACGCTTACTACAAAACTCTGCTCCAACTCCACACATGCTATTTCAATTTGGCTTTCAACGGACAAGCATGTTATGTCTTGTCTATTCTTAAACTTTATTGCCTTATTTAGCAATATAACACTACCGCCTCGAATAGCATGTGTTCTACAGAACGAACTACCAACTTGGTGACTTGGGAAGTTGAACATCAGTTCATAATCTTTAAGCCAATGCTCTGTAATACACAGAATGTCAACATTAAAAGAACTTAAATACAATTCTATTTCAAATAATTTACTATTAATTCCTTGTATATTTTGATGCACCAGGGTAGTAGTAGGACATATTGTATTTTGTTTACATTTTAGCATTTTTTTGGGGTGATTCATATTATTTGACTTTTTAAGGTATTTATTTTTGTTTTTATTGATTTGAATTAAATTTTGGCAAGAGACTTCCTCTATTGTCTTAGTATCTAATTTAAAAAACTTGGAAAAAGTTCCAAAGACTTACAAGAAGTGTCATTATAATGCTCAAAAGAAGCATTTTTATGAGCCAAATTATTGGCTGATGTACTTAAAAAATAACATAGCGAATCAGCTAATTGTCTAGTGTAAAAATTTGAAAGGTAATAATTACCTTTAGTCAAGTAATATTTTTTATTAACTATACAGTTAATATCAATCACATGTACAGGATTATTGCATGAAATTGTATGCAAAGTCATGTTTAGATTATATCTAATGTTATTTTCTTTTTGTGGCAAACTTTGGCTATAAGGAAATGTATAGAATACAATATTGCCCACCTGTAGTGAAAAAAGTTCATCTACATATTTAATTAGGTCAGATTTCTTTACATTTCCTCTATTTCCCATCAAAATTATCAAATTAGTGAGTTTATTTATTGAAGTATCACTTCTAATGTTTTTCATGATTTGATGCAAATCAGAATATGGAAAACAATTATTTACTATTGGATGTTTCATACTAATATTTAAAAACTTACCAACATTTTTTCCAAGTTCATCGCAGTACACTATAGTTTTTGTACATTGATCCAGGTTTCCTGTGAGTAATGATGCTGGTGCAATACTATCCAGACATGACTCTCCATAGCCCTGGCCATCAACACGAGCCGGACCAGAATTATCCTGTCCTAAACTAACATTGCAGTCACATCCGGATAATATCCTAGTCTCAAGACTTGCCTGGCTATTCAGTAAAGCATCCATGGCTAGACTGAGTTCCCTGATTTCATCACCTGACCTTTGATACATGGTTTGGTAATGGGTCATGGAACGCTCGGCCGAACCAAGTTTACATGTCAGATTCTCTATTTCTGTTTCATATTGAATTCTACTACAATTAAGCTCATTTGTGCATAACTGTAGTTTATCCAACAATGATCCAGCAATAATAGATTTTTTAACAGCTTTTTTATGACTTATTAACATTTTTTTAGTTTTTTTTATGATTTTATTGATTTTTATGTATTTTTTTAACTTATTTTTGCTAGGCATGTGTATTTTGTTTATGCTAGAAGCTGCTACATGACCAACACTGTCATCATTAGTTAGGTCAATAGTATATAGTGAAGGATTCATGATAGCGCTTTCAACAGAAACATGACCAGTGATTTTATGAGGTAAGAGTTCATTGAACAGACTATTTGTGGTGGCAATGGCAGAGTGTTGAGCCTTTTCTTCCAACTGTGTGATTATATGGTGGGCATCACACAACTCCTTCTCCAAAATAGAAGTTCTTTTCAGTGCTGACTCATACTCAATGCCACAGTTTTGGTCATACCTATCAACTATTGTCTGGAGTTTATCGCGGTCTTCTATTACGGACGTATTTAATTGATATAAGAAACCAAGCGTGCCAACTTTTACCTATAAAGTTGAAGTGTAAATGTGCAACAGTTTCGCTTTTTCCAATATTTATCGCCTCCTAACACACACAGGTAGATCAAACGTCCAATGCAAATGCGGCAACGTAATGTGAAAAAATATTTAATTTGTTGTTGCGGCCTTCCGTCTGCAACATCGGACGCGGTGCTCTGAAGTTAGCGGCGACAAGCCTCGACGCTTGGTCGGGGTTCGGACACTCGAAGTACAATATACAATTGCGCTTCTCGAATATCTACTGCTGAAAACTGTATTGTATTTAACTGTATTAAAGTCAGTTGAGTAGTAAAAGATCCGACACAGAGGCGACTTTTAAATTCTAGAATGAGTGCTTACTGTATTATTGAATTGAAACTTTTTTAGAATCGTTGTGATTTCAAACCGGAAAAAACGACAGGTAACCCAATCTTAAACGCTAACAAGGTTAAGCAACGTTGCGCGACTCCAGTACTTGGATGGGTGACCGCCCGAACAAAATCTATTTGCACAGTATATTTTTTTTTTTTTTTAATTCATCTCATTCTTTTGTCGATTTACTGAAGTTTCACTTCTATCGTGTGTGAATCGCACACACACCTTTTTTTTAAAAAATAATAGATGCGTCCAAAACTTTTTATGTATACATATTACACTAGCAGAGCCCCGAAGTGTTACCAGCGTTATAATGGATTTTCCCGCGGTAAAACGTATGTAATTCCCCAGGCTTTAGATAATCTGTGTACCAAATTTCATTTCAAACCCTTAGTACCTTATCCATAGTTACCTATAGCTAGGTACAATCTTTGTTATCCCATTCAATATATATTTGCTTACTAGCAATATTGAAACTATTGTAAGCTTAGTGTTGCCACTCCAGCACTTAGTATTCCATGGCTGTACGATAAAATGGGTGATGGGGATTCCTGATATTGCAAATTGTTTTCGCACAAAACGATTTCGTACGATTCCCTTCGTGTAAAACCTTTGAGGCTGAAATTGCTTACAGCTAATATAAGCCTTTAAAATTATATTGCGAAGGCTTTGGTTGGAATATTTTTGACGAAACTAAGTGTATTGTAATGTACCTATGGTTTGAATAAATGAATTGAATTGAATTGAATATACAAACATGGAATTTATCAACGTGCATTAATTTTGAAGAGCATTTAAGAGTACATTATTATGGCAAATAATACTCTAAAAGCTTAAAAATTTTATTATACAAATTTGAGGCAGATTTTTCTTATTTTGAATTTAGAGAAGTTAAAAACAACCACAGCTCAACGACTTTGGCGTGATTACATAACCACCAAAGTGATAATCTTTATATATATAAATCTTCTGTACGTGTGTTAGTCATTGAACTCCTCCTAAACGGCTAAACCGATTTTGATGAAATTTTTAGTGTGTGTTGAATGAAGTGGGTGCGAGATATTTTCTAGATTCACAATACGGTCAAATAGGTGCGAAGCAGGGGCTGACCGCTAGTAATACATAAATAAATACATACGTGAAATATAAATGTTAACTTGAAACCTTAATCTACAATATAAAAATGAATTGCAAAATGTGTTGGTAAGCGCATAACTCAACAACGCCCCTACCAATTTGGCTAATTCTTTTTTCTATAATGTTCGAAATTACAAGGAAGGTTTTTCGGCGAGTAAAAATCAAAAATGATAACATAATATTTGATTATTTGAATAATTAACCGTGCGAAGCCAGGGCAGGCCGCTAGTAATATATAAACAAAATAAAAAAATAAGTTCATAGAATCTAAGCTATCCTCTTAAACCTTCCTGTAGTCATCAAAACAATAACTAAATATAAATATATTAATCAGTAACAGCCAGCAAGCTTTTAAATAAATCAATCGCTTTAATATTAAACTCAGTCAGAACATTTATTGACATCAATAATAAACCTGATATTGAAGGGCTGATTGAAATAATTCTGAAAGCTAACTGAAAATCAAAGCAATAGTTTAACAATAGAGGTACATTATTTTACAATGTCGCTTGTTTGTTTTCGCTAAATGCAAAAACATCCCTGATATTTCAGGTGTGGCTGTCAGTGATATGAGAGCGGTAATTATTAATTTTGGTCGGGGCCATTCGTCTCTGATAATGATGATAGTCATAGTCACATGACTGGAAATTCAGGAGGGTATTCATACATTTAAAGGTGGCATGGTTTACGTGTGGTGCCGCCGCAGCCGAGCACACTCGCCTTTCATGGGTCCAAGGTCCAATGCCGTGGGCTCAACCCGCCTCGCACCTCTGGTTTTTTCTTCTGGAAAATATGTATGTATGTAATTTGTACGGTTTAACGGTGATTGTCAAAAAAGCCAAAAAAGCCAAATTGGCTAAGTGGGAGGACATTCGACTTTCATTCCGAAGGTCGTGGGTTCAAACCCCGCCACGCACCTGTGGATTTTTCAACTTGAGAAATGTATGTGCGATTTAAACACGTGCTTTAACGGTGATGGCAAACATCTTGAGGAAACCGGCATGTTCTGAGAACTTTTAAAGAGTTTGAAGGACATGTGACATTCACCAACCCGCACTTGGCCAGCGTGGTGAATTAAGGCCTAATCTCTTTCGTCAAGATTGAAGTCCCTGTGTCCCAGGTGGTGTCAGCAGTGGGAACGTTGATAGGGTGATGATGATGAACGGTGATTGCAAACATCTTGAGGAAACCGGCATGTTCTGAGAACTTGAAAGGGTTAAGGGAGATGTGACATTCACTAACCCGCAGTTGGCTATATTGGTTAATCCTAGGCCTAATCCCTCTCGTCAAGAGAGAAGTCCCTGTGTCCCAGCAGTGGGAACGTTAATAGGAGTGTTTACGTGTATGGTCTACAGTTTTTTACAGGTAAGTTATGGTATTGATCAATTCGAGTTCAAAAGAGATAATTTTTAGTACCTATACATATTTAACACCCAGTCCAAGGAGAAAGTGATTGAAGACCCCTCGGTGGGAATCGAACCCGCTACCTCTTGCGCCTTAGCCCACCGCGCCACTGAGGCAGCCTATTACTGAAACTATTTTATCTAAAACTATTTTACCTAAAATTTTATTTATTTATACTTTGTGCACAAATACAGAGGACTAAATGCTAGAAGCATTCTCTACCAGTCATCCTGGGCGTGCAAGAAAATAGATTAGGCACTATCAATATAAAACTCATTTATTTATTTATCAATATTAAACTTTTTTATTTATGAGGTATATAAATATAAAATGATTGAAGTTTAAATAATTATATACAGGAATAAGGAATATTTATTTATAAATATATACAGATATACCATAAACATTACAAAAATATGACACCAGAGTATAGAATTGTAGTACATAAAAGCTGTAATTACGAGCCTTGTGAACATTTTATTGATATAATTACGGTGTAAAATGTTTCTACTAAAATTCGAAAGAGTCAGTAGTCCTTTGTATGCCTGCTTTTTATGCACTAATGTTGCTAAGTTTGAAAACCTTATCTTATTTAATAAAGAAAAGCTTGAACTTGCGAACGCCCTGGTTCCGTTTGATTGCATCGTTAGCGTAAAAAACGTGACGAGGCTTGCTTTCCAAGCGACAAAATTTGTTTTAATACATTCTAACCATGTCATTATTGAATCATAAGTTAATGTTAGGGTTGTCGGCCTGAAAAAGGCACCAAACAAAAACATGATTTTCTTCTATACATCTTAATCTCTCTACAAAAACTTATCAACTCGCGCCATCCCAACGGACACCCCTTAACAGTGAGGTACAACATCGGACATTCTCATTTTGTTGGCATTGCCAATATTCCCTAGGAAATTGAATTCTGAAGGCTGGTTGTCGTGAGTTTTTTATTTATTGGCTTTCGCTTCAATTTGTGTGGGTGTTCGCGATGTTATATGACGAATTGTTTTTGTTTGACCTCAATCTAGGATCTTATGAGATTTAGAATTGTAGTCGTATGTAGCAAGCGCTGAGACATTAGATAAAATAAATAAATTTAATATGTATGAGACGGAGACATGCACCGAGGGTTTTGTGTATTTAACAGTTGATACACTTTATGTAAAATAAAGAACTACATCAATAAGAAAACAATGTGCAAAAAGTTGCAGTGAGAGCGGTAAACCATCCAAGTACTAAGAACAACCAACGGTGATTAATTTTATAAATAAATTGTACTAAATTGTATAATTGTAACTTTCGGTCGAAGTTTGCATGGCAATATATTTTTTATTGGGGGTACACATTTTACCACTTTGGAAGTGTTTACGAAATCTGATCCAAGATCAGTTTTCGTATACACTTCCATATCGGGATATCTGACTCAACCATCGAATAAACCGAATAAAACATTTTATTCATCTAAATTACATGTGGTTTGCAAATTAAAAGCCAATTTGAGAACACGCGAATGATTCTACAAATCTTGCATAATTGAGTCTCGTGCAAACATTTCGTGGTTGCTTCAGGCAATTTATTCGTGTTCCTTATTCTGTACAAAAGGAATGAAGGGAACTGCCTCGCACACACAAACAGACCAAAAATCTCATTTATTTACTCTTTTCCACATTGTTTCGTAATAAAATGTTCTTATAGTAAATTTAGAGACTCTGTATTGACAAAAGTTAAATAATCTCTATATAATCGTATGGATTTGACGTCCACTACTATATAAGCCTCTCTCAAAGCTTTCCAGTTACTTCGGTTAGAAGCGGCCTGCATTCACCTTGACCCGTGGCTTTTACCAAGTACTCTAGAGGTAGATAGAGTTTGACCAACAAGATTGTTGGGGTATGCGCTTGGAGCGGTCTCAATAGCAATGATAACTACATAAAAAAATGTTTTTCAGTCTGTTTTGTCAGTCCTATTATTCTCTTTGTAAATTTTAATAAGAAAATGCCAAGATGTAGAACATTAAAGTTCAAAGACACTCATCGGAGTTGGGGCTTGTTATGTCTAATATTTATTATATTATATTTAAATAATCTAAATGACGGACTACTTTTTTTTAGTCATCTACCATTCAGAGAACTTTTGACTAATTACCATTATTGTTGTTTTCGGTTGATATGCCGTTGGGTATTCGAATGAATATGTTCATTTTGAGAACCACATCATTTAATTGCAGATAGCCTGTCATTTATAACGTATTGACATTATTAATTAGTCACATGCCAATATTGTTGACGGAACGATGTTGTGGTATATGTTAATCATTGACTGTTTGCTAATTATTCAATGTACCGCAAACAGTTCGATGAATTATGGTATTGCTTTAAAAGTATCTAAAGTAAATATGATTAATTTTTATTAGTTATATCTAATTTATTATGAACGTGGACCACACGTGGACACATAGGATGGTTTGACTACGGTATCTATATTTTAAGAAAATCGAGTTCCCATGAATGAGATCGTTACATCACTTATTGACAAGTTTTTCGTACGACGGTGCTGCCTATGTTATTCGGGTTCCAATGTTGTTTTCAAGTAGGTTAATGAATATAATAATAGGTGGTGCTACGTCCGAAACAGGTTATTTTTGAAAACAGTTCGAATCCCTGTCCGCCAGTCCAGCTCGCACTTGGTCAATTTTGTGTTTAAAATTAAAATTCAAAAGCGTAGCAATGTAAGAAACAAGACCAAAATTAATTCAAGGCATAAAGTATTATCAATAATTCAGATGTAGTTATTTTTATAAAACATTTTTTTTTGAGAAGAGCGTTAGATATTAATGTCTATGGATATGTGAGAAGAGGTAGGCCGAAGAAAAGATGGATCCCATCAAAAACAATACTTGTCAAAAAAACCAAGTCGCGCAACTCAGTTGTTCTGCGGTAAAAAGTTGTGAGATCCAAGTAAATCCAAGTCTTCAAATTTCGTCTCAAAATTCTTTAATGTTTTATATAAATATATTGAGACTTGGCCATCGCACTAAATAATTGAATTTACACGTGTTTTCAGGCGATGGCCAAGTCTTAATATATTTATACAAAACATTAAAGAATTTTGAGACGAAATTTGAAGACTTGGATTTACTTGGATCTCACAACTTTTTACCGCAGAACAACTGAGATGCGCGACTTGGTTTTTTTGACAAGTATTGTTTTTGATGGGATCTCATTTCTTTTTGTATTTTGTAGACAGTTCTAATTTTTTCCGTTTCGGTACCTTCTACTTATTGTATATATGTCCATATAATTTTCTTTTTGCCGGTCTAGATTGGATTTATTTATATTTCGCATTTTATTACTTTAGTGCATATTTCGTATATACGTAGCGTTGCGACAGCGCCCTCTATACCGGTTTTTTCTAGATTTTTTAGTTTTTCCTTGATTCATACACCAAACACTACTTATATTCCAAATTTGAAGCTTCTAGGTCTGCTAGAAGTGCCTTAGAATTTTGATGATCGGTGAGTCAATGAATGACAAAATTAAGAAATTTGACCCGTTATAATTCTTAAAATACTGGTTCAAATTGAAATTGAATTGAAATATACCGTGTCTTTACAATGCCTGCATGGTTACTGAAAATTTCAGTCTTCTAGTTTTATCCACAACGAAGTTACAGGGGGTCGAAAATGGCCTGAATTGCTTCGGAGAAGGTACGACAGCGCCCTCTATACCGGTTTTTTCTAGATTTTTTAGTTTTTCCTTGATTCATACACCAAACACTACTTATATTCCAAATTTGAAGCTTCTAGGTCTGCTAGAAGTGCCTTAGAATTTTGATGATCGGTGAGTCAGTCAGTCAGTCAGTGAGTGAGTAACAAAATTACGAAATTTGACCCGTTATAATTCTTAAAATACTGGTTCAAATTGAATGAAATTTGAAATATACCGTGTCTTTACAATCCTGCATGGTTACTGAAAATTTCAGTCTTCTAGTTTTATCCACAACGAAGTTACAGGGGGTCGAAAATGGCCTGAATTGCTTCGAGAAAAGGATGGTACGGCCGTGCCGCTTTTTTGCTCGACTTGGTGGGGGCACTGCCGTGCCCCCAGATGGACTGTGTGAAAGATGATATGTGTAAGAAAGAGGTGAGTGTTGAGATGACGGGTGATAGAGGGAAAAGGAAGGAGAAAACATGTTGTGCCAACCCCATGTAATGTGGGATAAGGTCAGGAAGATGATATTTTATTTTTATAAATTTTATAAAAATAATCATCATAAATTTCGTTTCACATGAAACAAGTTATGGCTCGAAATTTCATTAATAAAATGTACTTCTGCACGTGTTTCGACTTCGTTTCCGGCGTTTCGCAAATGAAGTGAAATTTTATTTTCAGTAAATTTTGGTTGAAACCTTTTCAATTGATACATATTCGACAGATAGTAAATTATGAATGTTACCATTGCAAATTGATTTGTTTAATTATGTTTTATGTTATAATGTTTATGTCTGCTTAACATAGGTAAATCAATCGTATAAATACGAAAACTTACGAAACGTCTCGTTTTTCAGAACCATCATAACACCAGACATTAGGACAATAATATTGCACAATCTTTTTAATGTGCAAAGATATTATTCATTGTTAAACATTGAGCACTGTTTCAATACTATCCCTCCACGTTCAATAATGTTGTGCGATTTTACTGTGGGTGTGTGGAGTGATTTAATATCCACCAAAAGTAGGGGGAGCGGGTGTTATAAAATGACTAAAGGTATATTATAATGATTTTTTTTTTAATTTAATGCAGAAAAAGATAATCCAAGGACTAAGAATAATAGTCCTTGGATTTTCTACTAGATGTCGTTATTCGGGGCTTCACTCGATAATACAAAGTGCAGTAATGACGCGTTGGCGCTATCCCGGAGATGCAGGTTCGAATCCGGTGGTTACGGATATGTCTTAATCTTTTTCTGCATAAAATTTAAAAATAGTTTTACCTGCAAAGTGAGGTTTATCACTCATTAAAAATCATTCAGATATAAATTATAATGGTCATCCAACCTGTATTATTATTTCATTTAGGTATATACTTAAACCACACATTTAGGTTGAAACTAATATTCTAAATTTGTGTCGAAAAAAATAAGTAATAATAACGAAATAACGTAGTTTACGTAGTTGTTCCGCATTTCGCTAGTAAGCTTGATGTGACTACAACTTTATTTTATTTCTACACAAATTCAGAATATAATTATGTATCAACATGTATAACTAATTTGTCTGCTTTGTTGTTGGAATAAGTTGGAGTGGTTGTTGTCGGAGCTGAGCAGCAAAGTCTGTTTACAGCGTTCCCTAACGCAATACAATATTTACCTTAATACGCGTAATGTTTTATTTAAACTTATTAAAACGACTTCTAAAAGTAACACCTAAAGCACTATAAAGCCTTTTGAAGTTATTTGGATTGTAAAGGCACAAGTTTGCAATAAAACCGCACTGAATGCGCAAGTTCGAAACCACGCGAGTCAAAGGTAAACACGATACGGCTCTGGGGGTTTCATGGGATACTATGCTCGGAAGGTTCTACCTCGTGTACGTGTACAGTTCAGGGTGTTTTACTGCAGAAAAGTTTGCGATGATACTGTTACATGTACTTTATGTTCCCAAGAGAGATAGAGGGAGAGAAGATTGATCAGTCTACTTACACTTAAAATAATCAGTAGGTATGTTAAAAAAAACATACGCGTCGGATTGCGAATCTCATTTTTTAATTTAAAGTCGGGTAAAAATATATAATGAGCACTGTATGTGGCCAAAAGGTGATGCCACATATTGATGTTGTTACGAAGCGTAGAAACGCTGGAAAACCTAAGGGCCTGTCAGCTATATGCCGTACCTCTATGAGGCGACTTTTGCGATGCGTGACGTCAAACAGAATAACGATTAGTGGAAACACCCCACAAATAACTATGTTGTGTATCCAGATACAATGTTTCCTTTGTTATAAAATTTTTCATCTTTTGATAACGATCACGCTACAACGACAAATTGTTCTTCGTTCCTTTTCTCCATTCACACAGAGTCCACACGTGCACTTATTACGAAAATCCGAATGAACTGGCACGGCAACCCGTCTGCTAATACTCACCATCGTTAATCCGTACGCTGCCGATACAGTGGACGCATTGTGAATGATTTATCAGTTTGATGCGATGCGTCCGTTGCGTACGATACCGGCAATGTGGACCTAAGCTAAGCTTATGAATATACTAAGACATCAAAAAGTAAATCCATGTAGTAGTAGTAGTAAATTTATTGTCTTGTTTACTGTTCGTATAATATTTGTGGTGTACAATAAAGAGTTATCTATCTATCCAACAATAAAATATGCACCTTCGCAAATCAAAATCCAGTAATCTTTTCAGTGTCTGTAAGGCGACTTGTGGCAAAAAGTAGGAAGTTGTGAAAAGCGACTTTCATCTTATTCTCCCACTAAGACGCTTATATTTCTGACTTGTTCCTTCGCTTGGGGGTGCCAACTTTAAGTCCTTGGAATAGTTTTTGTTTGTGTTCGGGCTTGCATGGAGTTTCACTTGTGACTTTCGAAATCACAAGTGGTAGAGCGCAAATAACGTTTTTTGTGTAGGAAAGTGCATTTACAATGTATTATATAATATAAGCCGTTTTCATCGCACTGCTGGGAAAAAAGGTCTACATATAAAATTAATTGTAAATATATTTTGTGTGAAAATCATAATGCGGTTCACAGTTTATCTACTTCCCAAGTTTCAACAATATAGTTCTTTAAGAATCGAAAAAAAAGTGCCTCTGTCATACGGACTTAAAGACTGTCAGACATGACGAATTCATAAGGTTTCCGTTTATTGTCATTTGGCTACGGAAGCCTACAAATATGAAAGCACCTACCATCAGTGATGAAAGGGTACACGGTCTTCAACTCAGCCTCGTAGGCCTCCAGAGAGATGGGGGGCGCGATGGGAGCCACGTAGTCATCTTCAGGCGAGCGCTCCGACCCGTAGCCTTGGTCGAAGCCAGGGTCCTGGAGCTTCCATACCGGCTCTGCGTTCGAGCCTATAAAACAAAAATTATAATTAACTAAGTGGCCGTAGTCCGGCTGCAAATCATACGTAAACCTTCCTCAACAATCACTTTATCTATTGCTATATTGTAACATATGCTTGGAGCTTACCACTGGGCTAGATGTTGTGTGGATTGTCCGAAATGATTAATAATTGTTGCCGGAAAAGTCATAGAATCATACAAATATTCTTTAGTTTAGAGAGTATCGTAAAAATACAGACAGACATGGCACGGTGTTTACATTTTGGTATTCATTCATATTTTTTCCCGACTGCCAAAGAAGAGGAGATGTGTAAGTTTGTCTAAATATATATGAATGTATGTGTCTTTGTGGCCTCTTATAGCTTTAACGGTGAAGGAAAACATCGTAAGGAAACCAGCATGTTCTGAGAACTTAAAAAAATTTAAAGGACATGTGACATTCACCACGCAGTTGGCCAGAGCGTCGTGAATTAAGGCCTAATCTCTCTCGCCTAGAGAGAAGTCCTTGTGTCCCAGTAGTGGGAAGGTTAAAACAAAACCACCACATCTATTTCATCTATCTGAGCCAGCTTAGGGTACTACGACATGTGAGCATTGTGTGCTTTTAGTTTTGTGGAAGATATGTTATCATAGGCAACAGCAATTCTGATATTTTAATAGGGTTATGATGATAGCCTAAGATGGCTTGATAGATTTTGTTAGATTCGTCTTGATCACGGGAATATCAATAGGATATATTTAATCCCCAAGTCGCACTCGGGTTATATATATCCTTAAATTATGAATTAATTGATTTTAGTTTTCTCCGTGTTTTATAGATAGCGGGAATCACATATTTTTGCTCAGTATGCATCTCTATAACTACAGATGTATACAATTCATAAACATTTCCTTTATACACTACTTGTACAGATATGTAATCATAATGTTTCAGATTTTTGTATTAGTTCTACAAAGAATTGACTATTCTATTCAGAGATAAGAAAAATGCTCTTAGAATCCAAGGCGTCACAATTTTTATTAAACCACTAAAACGAAAGCCGATAAAATCTAAAGCCTAGTTATTCCCAGCAAAAGCGTCTATAAAATGGGACAAATTCGATCCCAGATGGAAGAGGTCACGGAATGCTCTAACCGCAGTGAATGGGGGGCATTGTGGCGGCCTGCTCGTTTTACTGAACTTCTAGGCGATAGTTAATGTACTACTGTGCAGTTGTATCGATTCAACCAACCGCTTTTTAAGCTAGTACCTGAAAATTGTTACTTTGAAAAAATAAATATTCTGGCAATCCACACAAAAACATCTAGCCCGTGCAAAGAGAATATAATCACTACGTTTGGCCCCGTGGTAAACCGGATACTAGACAATGTAGATCTATATAAATAATAAATCTAAATTTAAAATTTAAGAAAATACCCCGATTCCAATGCCTTCATTTCCTTAAATGTAAAACAACATAATATTATGTAATGTGGACGCGATGCGCTTTCATTTCATTTCATTTGATACCCCAGACTAGTATATTTGCAGATTTTCTGTTTTCCTTCCCCACTCTCACCCCATAACTTTTAAACGGCTCAACCGATTTTCATGAAACATGTCTAAGAACACCCGGGTCAAATTCAACTTTCATAAAAAAAAAAAAACTAAATTGAAATCTCTCCATCCGTTCGGGAGCTATGATGTAACAGACAGACAGACAGACAGACAGACAGACACACAGACAGACTGACAGACAGACACGTCAAACTTATAACACCCCTCTTTTTTGGTCAGGGGTTAAAAATGAATTGTTGTTCGTTAGACACACAGACAGACAGACAGACACGTCAAACTTATAACACCCCTCTTTTTTGGACAGGGGTTAAAAATGAATTGTTGTTCGTTAGTCTGATTAAAACTCGAGAACGGCTGGGCCGATTGAGCTGATTTTGGTTTTAAAATGTTTGTCATAGTCTAGGGTAGGTCTAAACGGTGAGCAAATAAGAAAAAACTGCCGGGAACTTTTTTGACCCGTGCGACGCCGGGGCGGGACGCTAGTATTTTATAATTTTAAATACTGTATACCCAGACCAAGGAGAAAGGGCTTGTAGAACATACAAACACATGACCCTTCGGCGGGAATCAGACTCCTTGCGCCGCTAGCGGACCTTCGCCCACCGCGCCATTAGGTCAGTTAAATTATTTATATATCACAGGCAGATTAAACATTTATTTTTCAATTAAGAATAATAAATAATTTTTCTATGATAAAAATAAACAATTACTCCGATTCTTTACTTGTTCGATCAGTTCAGTTCACTTGTGATTGTCTATGGTCACAAAACCATAGACTTTAATTTGCGGCTTTGCACTTGAGCGAGTGCTTGATAAAATGGATACGGAAAGTGTGTAATTAATTGTAATATACAAATTACAATGTACACATGAAGAACATTTAATTTGTACAGGAAAATCTTAATTTTGTTAATAAAAAACAGACGCTGCCTAGTACAATAAACAATCTAAAATAATGGTAGCACTGTCGCCCCCACCTTCGGAAAAGGCTCTTGGACAACAGCATTCTAGACGCTCGCAACCAATCGAAGGCCCATTTGTCTATGGTTTTGTGACCATAGATATTCGATTGGTGGATTTTTCCGACCGTCTAGAAAGCCTTTGAATAATGGTAACGCGTTTGCCAGTTGAAACTACTAGATACCCTTGCCAGTGGCATACTTTATTCATATGTAATGACATTTAAGAGACCTTTTTATCCGGAGGCCATCACATAAAAGAAGAAGAAGACCTTTTTATCAAGACTAAAAACGTAGTGATTATATACTCTCTGACTAAAAAGAAAATAGAATTGAAAAAAATAATGTACACAACAATGTAATGTACAAATGTTATTTTCTCTGTTTTTACGTAGAAATACAAGAATAACGATGATTGTAAGTCCTGTATTACGGTAAACGGAGATTCGTAGATAACGTAAGAGATTTAGGGCCCAGTATTATGCCTTAGCTTTTATCTGAAAAAAAAGTGTCATTTATATTTTGAAGGTTTTTTTAAAATCGTTGCTCTAAATACACAAATTGAACCTTAATGTTCTACAGAAAATTCTCAATATTACCCCAGAGCATGTCATCCTGCGAATTTTTCTGCCATTTTCACGCATTGATTATTTAAATTTATGCCCCAAAAGAAATGTTCGTTTAATGTATTATGTATGAAGGCAGTTCTGTGAAATATTGGCTTGCGTGACTTGTAACGTGGTTTTGAATATAGGAGAACGGTCTTGATTTACAACTGCAAAGGAAAACAATTTGTCAAATTGGGCACGCTATTTTGGCATCTTTGCACTTAAAAATGTTGGCCATAATTCCGCAGTCCGTAGTCGCCACACGCAATTTGATGCTAAGTATTTTATAAGGTATGTATGTCAGTATGTCTCGTACTTTGAAATTTGCAAATGTTAGAAAGAGACAAGAATTTGATTTGTTATGCAACCGTCTTATGTTTCGTATCAATGACTAAAACGAAACAGGGTACCCACATTGTTAACAAAAGTAAAAATCCCGTATTCTGTGTGTTACCTAACGGTAAAGGTAATTGGAGCACTACTCCAATCCATGTTTTCGATTCTGTGTCTCTGTTTCTAAATTGAGGACAGCACTTCGTTGAAAAAGGACAAAAAACAATTGCCTCTCGTTAGCTATGTTCTACATCCATTCCTGCTAGTACGTTATCCTGTTGCCACGAAATCTATAAGCCTTTTACGGTAGAATAGTTAAAATATCTGTAACTTACAGAGACAGTAAGGCGTTATTTTTCAATTCTCAGATGGGTTTATTTGACTTTTATACATTTAAAACCCAGTTAGACGTAAAAAAGGATTAGAAATTGATTCTTTGTTTTAATGTGCCCGCAAATTCGACGATGTGATTTTAATAATTTAAGCTAGATATATTGCAAATAATAAATATTGCTAGTATTCCAGACAGCAACATATAAAAGAGACACTTTAAAAAATTGCAATAGTATCTAATTGTATCATTTATATCTCTACAACAGAAAGCAATTACGTGATACCACCAAAAAGCTCAAATTGCTTACAGTTAAGTCAACCTACATCGGTTTGTAAAAATTGTCATAAAAACTGCAATAAACATAAAAATAACAAGGAACATTTTCAACCTAATTGGCTTTTTATTCCCCAAACATGTGGCAGCAAATACACGGGATTCGGGGGTATTAAAAGGAAAAAAGCATTTCCCTCGTAAATACGTAGCTAAATCCGAATTTCAGCAAGCTTGGTATCATATTCGTACGCCTAGTGCTCAAGGATTAGGCAGCGTGGTTATAATCCGAGTACTTTTGAACATTTAGTAGTACAGTCAGCAGCAGAAGAAACTGATGAAATAGGGCCCCAAAATAATGTATACAGTAAATTAATTAAAAAATTACTGACTATTGACGACCTCTGTGGCTCGGTGGGCGAATGTCCGCCTTAGGCGCCTATTTCTCTTGCCGCTCTTAACAACAAATACAACAAACTTGTCACAATAAATATATAAGGGAGTCCAGAACAAACGTGATTTATGAAGGATAAGCTAATGCGCGAGGCCAGTACATTGATGTGTAATCGCAACAAATGCAATTAAAAAAAACCCTGTAGGATTTCCTTTTTTTTTCATTATTAAATTTGTATAAACTGCACTGGAACCCTAGGTGTAACATAACTCTGTCTCATACTTATCAAATTTATTTAATTATTTTTTCTTTTATTTCCATTCATCTTAACAAATCCTTCATTCTTACACGTGTCATCTTATGCTCAGTTCATCCACTTCTTTGGTCTACCTCCTCCGGCATTATATATGTAAATATTCTTTCCAGACAAACTTTTCTCGTCATATGCCATTCATCTCTTCTCCGGACAGGAAAAAGCATTTTCCTCATTAAAACAGAACATAGCTAAATCCGAAGTCCATCAAGTCTGGTACAGTCAACAGCAGATGTAAGCAATCAAAATCATCGTTTCAAAACATCTACTAATAAGATGCATAAGATTTATCAAGTTATAACAAAGTGTCAATTACTTAAGAGGTATTAATAGGTATAAAGAAAATACTCATAATAACACCGAGGATCAAACTAAATGTGATCACTTATATTACGTTATTGGATTCTTTACTTCTTACTAACAACAATAGTCCGTAACTTTTGACTTAATTTACCGTATATATTATTTTGGGACACTATTTCATCAGTTGACTGTACCTACCATATGCATACGTTTAGTGCTGAAGGATTATTGTATTACGTTTGTATAATCCGAGTATTGTTCAATATTCGAGACATAATCACGTTTTTTTTAAAAAAAAATGATGTGTATCTTCTATAAAGGTTTTCAGGCTAATTAAATAGAAATATGTTTTTCTTCCTTACAATCCACACAACATCTCACACCGTGGTAAGCTCTTAAGCTTGTGTTATGGGTACTAGACATCTGATATACCTAATATAATAGACATGCATAATATAGATATTTTTTATTATACATGTTAAACACTCAGACCAAGGAGAAAGTGATTGCAGAACATTTATTACAGTACTTGACCCTTGAAAAGAAAATATTACACACATATTACAAATAATTGCACCCGATACCTCTGGCGCCGCAAGCAGAGCAATCGACCTTTACATAATAGCTTACTTACATGATTGATAAAAAAGCTTTCAATAAGTTTAAGCTTAGCTCCACGTTCTTCTATAGGTCTTTTATATAAAATCTTGACTAATAAGTATATTTTTTTGTTAATATATAACTTATTAACCATATTTATTTTATTGTGTAACTGTAAGTATAACAAATGTTACTCACCGATGTAACTTTTAAAAATAACAGTTCATAAAATTTCTTGTGAAATTAAACGAATACTTAAAGTAATTTAATACACGAGTCTCCATATGTTCCAGTGAAGTATCTGAACTGAATGAAATTCAAATTTTTACCAACATTCGGAATACGGATTCGTTTCCGCTCCCGTTTCAATAATGCTGGATATATTTGAGTTATGGAGCTCGAATAACTATTTGGTAGGTTCTCGGTAATATGCCGATGGAAAGCCCAGGTGCACTTAATATCAAGGCTTTTTTAATAGATACCTGTAGGTAAGTATTATCGGACAAATCTATACTTTTATCTACAAAATCGGAATGTTTCTGGACTCTGTAGGTTTACGAACCAAAAAGTACTTTCATGTTTTACTAGCCTTTCAAGCCACGGGCCGTTGTTCTTGTTATATTGTTGATTTTGTATGGAAATAAGGTTTTTCAAGATAAAAGGCTTCTTTGATAAAAGATTTTTTTTTGGGTTATTGGTACAAACATGGTGATACATTTTCGAAATTCAAAGAAATATTATTACTTTTTGCGGTATTTTGGTAAATTTATTTGGGTCGTTTAGCACCCCTCCAAAATAAATAATGAAACTCTTATTTACGTTGTTGGAATTTAAATGCTAAAGACAGTGCTCTATCATTGTATCTGATTGAAACATCAATACATACTTACATTACTTATTTTTATTTCCTTTTGTAATCACAAATTTCATAAAAATTTAGTAGGACAACTTTTTTTGTTGTACAGAAAGCCTAGAAGATAGTGAAAATACAAAAGGACGGATAGTAGGAGCTTACTGAGCATAAGTAGGTATCTTCAGATGTTACGCTTGTGGAAGTTTCATAATATCATGGAGATAAGCAACTAAGCCACCCATTTTGAATGCAGTTGTCCAAAGCTTTACAGCCCTAAGTAGGACAAGGCCAGTGGTAACATTGTGCTAAACTTCGGGCTGTGAAATATAGCTATGACGTAAGTAAAATCAATTCCTGAATTCCTGCCAGATTTTTAGTTTGGTTTTCGTTTTCTTGGGGTTTATAGAAGGTTATAACGCGGTGTGAGATCGTGAGGAACGCGTTTTCCAAGGGCATGAAGTTTCTATTTAGCTCTAACAAACACCTCGGTACGATTTTGACGTGCAACTTCTTTGTAAAATGCTGATGATGAACTATTTAGATTCTTGCAAGTCGTTTCTGACCAAAATCCATGAAATCCGTTAAGGGAGATTTATATCCAATTCCTCCTCTTAGTCGGTAAATCTTGAAAGATTGAGATTTAACAGTGGTTGTGGTAGTTTATTTTCTTTCTACACCGATATGCCTTGGTAAAAAAAATGTCTTTGACAGAATAAACAACAAAAACATTGTCTTTGGACCCTAAAAAGGCAATTGAAAATTTATTTACCCGAAAAGATAGCGAAAAGTTATCTAATTTGAACGGAGCCGGGCATGGGACATTGTTTTAGCACTCGCAGAGCGGTCGAGAAGTTGGCAGTTATATTATATACCCTCGATACGCCCTAATAAAGGCAGACCCTGCCACAGATTAAATAACTTTAGCAAGTGGTATGAAAGTCACACTGTTAATTTAAAAGTTTCGCGGATTGAACAAATCTAGAGGAAACCGCAGGTGTTTGAAAAATTTGTGCGAACTGTTTGCTACATTAAAAAATGGAAATTACGGATATTAATTCAACTTTGCGCCATAATTGCCATGGATATACTCTATGTGTACTCTGTACGAGAAACGGATTCGAGAAAATGCAACAGATAAGACGTCCAATCGCGGAAGATTTGCTTGTAGCCTTAGATGCTCGATGCGATTCTAATCAAAATATCCAGAGGTCTATAAAAATAACAAGGGATTTTATTTACCTATCCATAATACTACTGAGATGGCAGAAAAAACATGTCGCCCGTCTGATGGCAAGGGGAGGATTTGGAAAATGCCTCAGGAGATTATTCCACAAATAGTGAGTTCGGGATACGGTAGTACGTTATAAACCAGGCCATTTCACCACGGCGACAGGTGCGACAATTGTTACAGATTTTCTTCTATCAAGATCATAGCGTCACTGCTTCTCGCACGGCGACCCATTTTGAACTACGCTTGTGAGCATCATGAAACACTACTATTGTCACGCAAATCATGCCTCAATCATGTTCACCAGATATTATGTCAGATTCACCGACAATACTACAGATATGTCCTAGAAATAATAGTGTTTTTAAGCCTTTCTTATTATTTTTATATATAATACTAGCGGCCCGCCCCGGCGTCGCACGGGTATAAAATTTTCCCGGAAATTATTCGAATTATTCTCGCCGTAAAAACCATCCTATCTCTCAAGTTGGATCGAACTGCACATGGTGTGCGAATTTTATTATAATCGGTTAAGTGGTTTAGGAGTCCATTGAGGACAAACATTGTGACACGAGATTTATATATATTAAGATTTTTGAAAATTGTAATAATGTATATCACCTGTCGCTTGATTCCTGACAATTGTCACCGTGGTGGAATAGGGGCCTGATGGAGAAAATTCTGTGTTTGTATTTATTATTTTACTGAGAAAAATGGATGTTGTAAGTCGAAAATGATGATGATAATTCTGATATTACATTTAGATGCCAAGGTGAAATCAGTGATACAGGTGACCCTAGCAAACGTGCCCAAGGCCTCAATCTCGGGACGTGATAAGGGTGACAATAGCCGTTGTTTGAAACGTACAGGTGCGGAGATAAATCGGTGATAATTTTTGGCTCGGTATTATTCACCGGCTCTGGCCTAACTGGGTCATATGTTTTCCTTTGTAATTATGACAGGTCTTTTACGCAAGTGCTGCGGACTTTAATTATATGAAATTGACCTTAAATACATATCTCTTTTGCACTGAATTGATGTCGGATTGTTTTCATAAGCTTGCCACTTATTCATTATTGTTCTGTGCCCTCGCCAAGCTGTGGGTGATGTCAGGCTATGGATGAAGTTGATTTTTATGATACAGTAAATTTTATTATTAAGTTTTAAAGCAACCAAGACTGATAGTTTCTAGTTACATATGTACAACCAATCACAAGAACTTTCTTTAATTTCTGTTACATTCGGAATGCCTTTGGAGCTCTGCCGATGATGATGTAAAGAACTTCAGATGTTCTTTGAGAGATTCGGTCACGTCGTCACTCAAAAACTTTCTAGCAATCTCCAAAATTGTATACTTACTCCAAAATTTAATGAAGGAAGATGAATAGTTCTCTTGTAACATTCATACCTTAGAGGATTATTTAGTTAATATGCCTAGCTGAACGGAAATTTCAGTATTCTTTACAAAAAAAATTTTGACGTTTTACTATTATTTCTTCTTAATTTTTCGTTAATATCTGGTAATAAATTATATCTGCCTGTGACGTTACTATGAGGCGATGAAAAACGTTTTGCTTGAATGGTCGGGGTCGACCAAAACCGCTTTTGTTCTGCTAATGGTTGTTTATGAATAAGGTAGAAAAACATTTTTTTCGTACTCCAAAATTAATAGAATAAGCTTCACTCAGATTTTGCATTAATATCCAAAAAAATGCCATAAATAAATATTTCGGGACAATCAACACGCCAACATCTAGCCCCAATGTAAGCCCTAGCTTGTGTAACAAGTACTGGACATCTGATATACTTAATATAATAGACATACAATACATGTACAGATATGTTTACTATAAATATGAAACACCCAGACCAAGGACTAAGTACTTGCAAAACATACAAACACTTAACCCCTCGGCGGGAATCGAGCGCAACAAGCAAACCTTTGCTCACTGTCACTGCGCCACTGAGGCAGTCAATACATTTGCTCTCCAGAAGATAAGATAAGAACAATACATTTGCTCTACTTTTTTCTCTCATTCAGAGCTGTAGATTAGATAAGTATGCAGAACTATAATAAAACTAATCTTGTACCAACTAAAGGTTAACTTTTACTCCCTAAAGCGTAACTTACATAGAGCATATTTCTTGGTGTTAATTTAGTGTAATATTTCTCTTCGCTTATTACGAAGTTCTGCTTCAAAGGCAGTGGGCCAGCGTCATATTTTTACTCAAGCACACCTTTCAGCCTTTTAATCTGGGCTTTCAGTGGCTCGACTTGCCTTTTAAGGAGAGACGTCTCGGTTCCGACTTTTTGGTACTTAAAAACAGAGTTGGTGGTAACCTGGTGATATAAAATTTATGTAAATATTATGAAGCTAAAGTTTGTATGTTTGTTTGTTCAATTTGGAAGTTCTTAGAAAATTTGACTGATTTGAAAATTATTTCATTGTTAGATAGCCCATGTAACGAGGAAGGCCTTATAGCTCTGGCAACGGTGTCCGTGTTATTTCAACAAACAAATGCAACATATTTTCCCGCAGGCAAATAAAAAAAAAACGGGCACCGTTGCCCGTGTAAAGCTATTATATAAAAACAATCTTTCTATTTATTTAAGCTTTATTAAATAAAAACATTCTTTATTCGTGACTTCAATATATGAATAAAAATTAACCATGATTATGAGTCTTGTAACTCTGTTTTCAAAAATGGTTTTAAGAGTATTTTTTTTTTCTTGGTTTAGCTTAGTACGTTTTCTTAGTATGTCAATTCATCTAATTGATTCATCATTCTTACATTATAAATTAGTCAATGTAATTAGCTGAATACTCAAAGATTTGTGTGTAATAGTAAAAAAACCAAAAAAAAATTACCGGCAAAAAACTTTCTAAGATGAAATAATTAAGTTTTTATTTAAATGGAAGTATAACCAAGAAACCTTGACCGAGTGCCAAACAATTCAGGATTGAAGAACACAAGTTATCGAAATTTATAGCGAATTAATTAACGAATCTAACATAGGTACATGAACATGGCACAGACTCAAGATTACATGTAAAAAAATTGACTACACAGAAAAATTATATGCGTGGACACACATATAAAAAATACGTTTCGAATTGAGCACATATCTTTTTTTTTGTCGGTTGATAATAAAATGAAAGTACCGTTACCGTTTTTCCGTTAGGAATACTATTTTAGGCCCGCTAAAACCATGAAGTGATATTTTATCATCAAAATAACTGAAAAGTATAATATATCGAGTTCTCATTTCCTAGAATTTTTCCCATGTTCCCACAACAGTTGAAATAAAATGGATGGAATAAAAATGTCTTATTTAATACTCCGCAACGGAATTATTATCATTACTTACAGCCTTTTTATAATGTAGGTTTTTAACTTAAATTATAAGTTTTATTTTTTGGAACAAATCTTTTTCAACGGTTATAAATAGTTTATTTCTCTAATGTATAATCATAACCAACTAACCTTACCAAATTTCAGGCTAATAAATTCAGCCGATTTGCCGTGAAAGACGGACAAATAGACATACACATACTTTTTTCCATATTATAATATTTGTATGGATAATAAAAATCAAAGGAACAATCACGTAGAATGGGCAGATGAGTGATTGTTTTTTTAAACAAAACTAAAAAAAAATTTTGTTTAAAAAACTTAAATTATTGGTTTTATGATTATAATTTGAAATCGGTGATTTATCGATTTTTTTTAGGTTTAGGACATACGATGTCTAGTAATTTGTTTACTATGCATATAACCTTCTACGAGTAAGAGCCTGTATCACCAAATCCGAGTCATTTTGCCGGTTAAAATATTGAGCAATCTGTCAGAGACGCAGAGCTAGTGAAACAAGTCCTGATAGTTATAACTTTAAAAGCTTTCATCAATTCTATTTTGTAATATTTTATGTACACAAATGAATATTTTCATTATTCATATTGCCTGCCTATTTCGTGCATGACGAATTTCAAGAAATAAATAATATTTTCGTATAATTTAAGTATTCA
Organism: Gymnoscelis rufifasciata; assembly: GCA_929108375.1. Lineage (NCBI taxonomy): Eukaryota > Metazoa > Arthropoda > Insecta > Lepidoptera > Geometridae > Gymnoscelis > Gymnoscelis rufifasciata. The sequence goes on along the minus strand of OV815307.1, from coordinate 5,544,956 downwards.
CCCAAATGTTACTTATTTTCTATTGATGATAAGGCATAATACATCACAACACAATACCAATAGTAGCATCTATGGGGACATTAACTTAACCATTCGTAACTTTACCAAAGACACGAAAGTCAAGAACGGTGACCACAAAACTCCCCAAACATTCTCGTCCCATACAACTTTTGCTTTGTCTAGCTGGCAACCCTATTAGGGAAGGAATACATTATCCCACAGAGATCGGATCGCAACCCTCTTCAGATAGATAGTAACAACTTTATACTCGTGGCTCGTGCCGTTGAAAATTGTATGTGCGCTTTAAAACACGTGCTTTATTGGAGCAGGCAAACATCGTGAGGGAACCGGTATGTTCAAATAACTTAAAAAAAGAGTCTGAAGAACATGTGATATTCATCCGCACTTTGCCAGCGTGCTAAATTAACAAATTTTATCTCTCGTTGAGAGTCCCTGTGTCCCAGCAGTGGGAACGTTAATAGGGTGGTGATGATGATGACTCGTGGCTCTCTTTGAATGTTTTATTTGTATGCAATATATCCATATATTCCTTATGTTTTGTGGTTATTTTTTGTTAAGTTCCGTATACTTACTATCTCCTTAGTACGTTTTTTTATGGGAGATAGATCTTATTTTAGTTTACAATCTCACCTGATGGCAAGAGTCGATATGGACGAAGGTGGATCACATAGATATAGAAGAAACATACATATTCACACTTTTGTTAAAGACACTCAGGTTGTAGTTATTATGAAATACCTAAAATTCTATGGCCACCTTTGCTGATGTTGTAAACACCGATATCAGCAAAAGTTGTCACGGCATACTGTTAGACGAATAATTAAGATATTAAGTATTGTCTATTTAATTTCATTATTTTAATAAAATAATTAATGAGAATTTTGTCTCAGAGAAGCTGAAAAGAATTAATTACCATGAGATTACTTATGGTACCGTTTTGGTTGTATTCTGAATTCTGCTCATTTTAACTTTATTCGTTATAGTTATTGATCTTTAATCTATTTATACTCTGATATATCGACATGTAAGATCATTTATACGCCAAGTAAAGCCCACGCGAGCTAAATATCAGGTGACATCATGTTAAGTTCATTGTGCACTCACATGTAATACACGGTTCTGACAGTAGGTACGTTTATTATGGGAGATAGATCTATTTTTGTCCTCAATCTCACCTGATGGTAAGTGTCGATGTGGACGATAATGAAGAAAATATCTTAATAGCTTTAGTTAGGTATTAATAGATATATAATCTCTATAGTTTCTTTTAAAAAACTTTACAATTGCTGTTTTAGGTGTGTTTGTTGCCTATGAAAAAAAATATCTTTGTGGTATATCCGTCGTCTGACACCCATACAAGCTCTGCTTAGTTTGAGGTTAGGAGATGCTGTGTGATTAATCCGTAAAATATGATATATTTTACGGATTAATCACACATTAATATCTGATTCGAAGTAATTAAAGGAATTTATTTTATCTATGGCATAAAGTGTTCGCAATTTAAAATAATTCCTTTAGAATTCAAATCACGAAATGTAAATCGAACTTCATTTTAAATGTGGAACATGGTTGGAATGGTAAACAAGAAGTGAATTCTTGGCAGCTTTTCTGGGTACACACGAACTATGACGACACACATTGTGTAACTTGTATTCTTGTATTTTGGCAATGTTTACTGAGACGCTCTACCCTAGTAATTACTGTTATAGCAAAGCGGAAAATTTGGTATTTATCATGCAAGTTTTTCCCAGTTTATATGGAAATAATTTGTCCTGGGTTAGATGCTTGGTTATGATATATCTGAGTATAGATGTCACTAAAGAAACATGTTACTACACATAAAATATACAAGGGCATTCACTAAAATGGCTAAATTAAAATAGATTTACAAACGTAGAAAGAACAACAAGGCTAGTTGGTATACTAGGTCTATTCGCCATATCTATTTTTTTCTTTTATTTTACGTATTAATAAGTGCCACCCTTTTTCAGCCATTTATATTCAAAGGAAAATTCTCCTTGGTAATCCGGCTTTACGGCTAGCAGTCACGGATGCTCATATTGACATATTTTATTATACTAGCTAGTCCGCCAATTTCTTATTATGACTATAAACTGATAAATTTACCATCAATACATATTACTTACATTATACGACAAAGGATTCTGAAAAGAGTAGCTGAAATTGTAAAACGTATTCAAATCATAAACGAAACGAACAGGCCAACATTTTTCATTATTCGAACACATGGAAATTCGTTATTCAAAATTATTCGACTAAAACTTTCAGGTAGAAGTGAAATACGATTTACAAGTTTGTCTTATTGGAAAACAGTTCGTATTGGCTTTGAAATAAGGTAAATATTCGAAACGCAAGATTAGTCTAGCCTTGACCCGTGACGCGGTGAGCGCAGTGACGTCATGGCCATCCCTCGACTGTCAGTACAGATTAGCTTTTATAGGAAATTGGACTTTCCAATGTTATTCCCGGTTTAAAAATAGATTCCGCTTTAACTGAAATTCGCCATTAATGTTTTTTTGCAATTTTGTTGCCCTACGCACAGATAATGATATAATATTGACTAAAAGTAAATATGAAGAAAAATATATTTAAAACTGTTAAAATACTATTTTAAACAAGCTTTAATTACAGTGACCTAAAAAAGATCAAACTAATCGCACTAATCATTTTGGTTTTTATTTTAGAACTAATTTCTTAATAATTAGTTTTATTAAATTAAATATTTATTTTCATCTTTTAAAAATACTTATGGAAAACCTTGTTTTTAAAAAAATTTTTGGAGTTTACTCCTTAAGAAACGATTTAAGTTATAAGGTCCGGTACGGAAATTTTATGAGGAGTAAAATCAAGTGTAACACGTAAAGTTGAGGCGTTACGTAGAAAGAGACAAACATATATATCTGTAGGATTGAACGTGTAAAAGAATGAGATGGAATACATTACACAGCGTATCTCATTCTCAGGGTCTCCTCTTTGCGCGATACTTCGTAGTCTCACTGTATTTTTTTTAAGTTTTATTTTGTACCATACTTTATGTAATACGCTTTATTGAAGTAATATAAATAATCCGAATAATTACAGATATATGTTTGTTTCTCTTATCATTTTAGCAGATGCGTTCATTTACCCTTTTTTTCTATTCGATATATCAATAATTATATATATCATAATTATCGTTCGTAAGAAGTAAACTCCAATCGTGCGTCGTAGCTGACACACACACACTTTTTTTACTGTTAGATTATTTTCAATATGTGTAGTCGTACTATTTATCGTGTTCTACTTAGCAAGCGATTTTATTTGATACTCATATATTGTGGTAGTGCAGAAAAATAATGAACCCGCCATCTTGGATTCCATGTGATAAAGTATTATTTTTCGCACGCAAGCCCTTTCTTGATACCCATATTATGGTAGAGCAGAAAAAAATACTAGTCCGCCATCTTGGATTATCCGCTATATTGGATTTGGAATGACATTACATAGAGAACGATGCATGGTCATCTAAATTAAGCGTAGCCGTTGTTAGTTGTTGTGTTCTCGCATATAAATGCAATACCTATTTTAATGTTAATAACAAAATAAGCTTTTTAATCCTAATCTTAACATGTTTTTGTGTTAGCTTGTCTGAGTTATGGATTTTTATTTTTAAAATGTACATAGCCTTCTTCGATATTTATAAATGTAAAATGTAACCAGTAAGTATTTAATCTGTAAGGCCCAGTTAAAAGCAAATAATATCCAGTTTGAGGGCATTATTGTCAAAAAGACATCGACAATGTAGTCGATTTGTTAATCTGGTAGGTACAAAATATCTCAAGCTGGAGAGAGCTTATTAATGCTTTGTAAGAAGATTTTTGGGTTTATTCTTAGGGAATGCCAACATTTTATACGTCAGCTTATCTGTATTGAACAAATTGGCACAAAGCCGGCAGTGTGGCATCTCTATTATAGATAATTTATTAATTCATTAATTTGAATTGTAATTAGGACAATAACGCGTCATCACGATATTAATTGGTTTTACACGCGGCTATAAATGTGTCACATAAAAAATAACAATTTGATTCCAACACAATATTTAGCAATAATAATTGGTCCATTTAAATACTAATCGACTTCATATTTGACATGAAATTAAACAAGCTTATTAAAAATTATGTTTGTCGTGTAACATGACATATTTCTATTAAGCTTAGGCTTGTTTCTTTTTCTTTTATTTGATGGCTTGTTTCTTTTTGCTTCCCTGTACTGTGTGCTGTCAATGTCATTGACAAAGATAAACTAAAATTTGAAATGCGTTTTTTAAATCGATGAAAATCAAGGAGGTTTTATAGAATTAGTGTGTCGTGCCAATGCCAATCACATACATAATCGGGTTCTCACGGGTTATCATAAAGAGATTCCTCATTCGATATTCAAACTCATCTTTTTTGATTGGCTAGGAACATAATCGTGGTTACCCAAAGAGGTTCCTTTGATTTTCCATCCCATCTGTACATATAGCAGAAGCGTTCCAAAACCAAGCAGAGTTTGACCGTAATCAGTCAGAGCACAGAGTATACAAGACGAGGCTTATCTGGGCGATTTGTCTTACCACCTTGTAATCAGCTGAGAAAACGTAAGAGCTTCCTAGACCTATATTAATCCCAATTTTCCGTGACGGCCGAACGACGTTGATGCATTGGCTTCTTCTATCTTAGTGTTTTATTTTTTTCAGAAGTTCTGAGAGGATATGTTAATTGAACTGAAATTTGGTGTTCAGCAATCAAAAATATAACTATTTAGTTACGTTTGTTTGATTTATAATGAGGCTTTACGTTAAAGATATGAATATTAATAAAAAACATAATTACAAATAAAAAAATGGCATACGGTACAAAAAAAAAACCCACACTTTTTTAGGTTTTTGATCATAACAAGAAAAAATGTTGTACAGCACGTTAAAGGTTTTTTTTAATTATATTAAAATCTTTAGTTAATTTAACACTTATTAAAAAAAAAAGATGGGAGGTTTACAAATCGACTCGTATTTCTTTCATTCATGTCAGAACGTTATTTGGGAAATAACGATAACAAAATATCATAGGTATCATAATCATATCAAATATATTTTTTCTTATCTTAAAAATTCTTGCATATCTCCTTCACCCATTTCAAACCATTTGAAGAATTAATATAGTAAGATATGTATATTAAAACTAACCAAAAAAAATTCATCAACTGGAGTACTGTTCATTTTAACAGGGCTTGAATTGTAGATGGGCAATCCGGGGTGATACTCGTAAGGCAGAGATAGGTGTATTCCGGCTTTTTGGCGTCCGGCCAAATCAAACTAATTACCTACTATTTATATTGGCAGTGCTGGGAGTTTTGTCTAATAAAGTTATGTCTTTTAATTGCGACGTTGAGTAGTTTTTGAAAACTTCTTATGGGAAGGTGAACCGATTCGTTACGTAGCGCTAGTGACATAGGCGTCAGACTGTCTCGCATTTCTTTCTTTCACGGTTAGACAGGCTTCTCCATAATCACTTAAACCCACAGCGCTAGCGGTGTATGAGGGATAACAAAAAATAGCATAGGTGACATACTAAAATCAAATATAATTATAACAATATCGCCTTTCCCATTTAAAATCTCCCCATTGGAAATGGGAATACAGACCAAAAATATTATTTTTAACAGAGATGAGTATAATGTTCTAAAAAGAACATTATACTCATCTCTGTTAAAAACAGGACTTGAATTGTAGATGGGCAATCCGGAATGATAAGGCAGATACGTGTTTTCCGGCTTTTTGGCGTCCGGCAAATTCAAACTAATTACTTCTATTCATATTGGCAGTTCTGTCGTATAAAGTTATATTTATTCATGCAATTGCAATGTTGAAGGGCTTTTTAATAATATATTGACATTGTTGAACATTCAAACAGTTTTAGGGTACCTATTATATGTATAGAGGTATATTCTGAATCAACTGTTCTAGGATTTTCATATCTCTGTATATAACTATTTATAATGTAACAGCGTAATTATAAACATTTCAAAATTATTAATTTAAATAATTTGTTGCACTAGCGTATTGTATTTTATTCTTGTTTTGTTTTTTAAAATGTTCTTGTCATTTACTAAAATAGTCTTTAAAATTACCTAAATGTGAACAAATTTACCAAAAAATTACGAAATCATCCGTCTTTTAATATACCTGACCCCACTCTAATCGGGAAGCGCAAGATAAAAAATATGAAGGAAAAAATCCTAATGGCTCCACTGGCACATCGATCATCTCAACCCACCTCGGGATTGTTTTGAACGAATCATCATGCCCTGCTATTCCAATATAATACCCACGACCACCCACTGGGGTACAAATAAGAGAGGTTTTTCCTTGCATTTCGACTGTTGTTTACGCCGTTTTATGGAACATTTAAATTAAGAGTTGTATTTTTAGTGTTATAAATTGTTTGTGGAGGTGTGGGTGTACACAATAGACATGGATACTACAGTTCTTTGAGAGATTCCCTTTTAGATTGAGAGCTTAAAATGCTTTATGTAATGTTGGGATGACTTCCAAGATTTTTGTAACTAATGAGTTCATTCAAATGTAATATTAATGTAGTTAGCTGCGAACACCACAATAAGAATGTTAGCCCCCTCCTCCCATCTCCTTTGACGAATGGATCTAAGCGAGTCTAATTAGAAGATGATTTACATTAAGTTGACCTATCCATGTATGCCCTGTGCTTATAAGGAAATAAACGTTTTGACTTTGACTTTGATGGGCAGCAGCGTCTTCATACAGTGCACGACGACCCGCCTGCCAAGCGTGGCGAAAATTGGTAAAAATTCTCATAGTGAGTGGAAGAAGGCCTTTATCTTTCAGTGGACTTCTACGTCCAAAACGAAGGACCGCTAGTGGCCAGTTAAAGTTAGAGGTAAAATTTGGATCCGGATATCAGACTATTCCGGCAATAGGTAAGTATCGCGGAGACTATACAAACGTTTAATTACACTAATCTAAAGCAATTTGTTCCTTTGACCCCGTGCAACACAAATCCTCGTCTTAAAGACGTACCAATTAAGACCCCAACTACAGTCATTAATTTCGCGAAGCAATTTCTACACTTTAGGCCGTTGTCGCTGCGCGCCATAAAATCAACACTGCGAACTTTTGAAATACGGCTTCGAACTTTACAGCGGTTATTGAAATATTTCAACCATATTTTTTAAAACGATATTTCCTACGGTAATCTGAAAACACGTCAAACCTATGAAAAATACCTATCGAGTGTAATACATTCTGTATATTGTGGACGTATATTTTTTGGAGTTTAAACCGATATATTTGCTATGGAATATAAGTTCTAAGTATTGTCTTGTATAAAAATATTATCATCTTAAAAATAAACCGTTTTATTTTTGGGGAATCAAATGGGGATGTATGCATTATTAATTATATTATTTTGTGCAATGTTGACAGCCCTGTCAACATTGTAATAGCCAGATTGCCCATTCTTGCTAGGGGTATGATGAGTGCTACTTTTGTTTTGATATCTAGCCTGAATAGTCATAATAATAGTCATAATAGTAATTTATTGATAATATAGATTTATAAGTCACAATATGGGTTTTAACGTCCTAACGGTTTCAATCATTAACTCCTGACCAAAGCAGATAGGTGTTATAAGTTTGACGTGTCTGTCTGTCTTTGGCACCATAACTCCCGAATAGGTGTAGCGATTTTTATTTAATTACTTTTTATATGTAAGGTGAATTACGCGCGAGTGTTCTTTCAAAGTCAAAGTCAAAACGTTTATTTCCTTAGAAGCACATAGCCTACATGGACAGGTCAACTTAAAATTAAAATTAATAAAACTAAATTGCTTAAATAACAAATATCAAGGAAATAACATTGTCTTGACAGTTCGCTTCAATGTTTTATACTGAGTTGAGAAGCGAATAGAACAACACAGCTTTATCAGTTATTACAATTTTGGAGTTCTTATTTATAGGTAACTATTATAAGTTTAACATTTACAATAAAAAAAATGTTTGTCATATAAGGAAGCTATTTTAGCATGAGCATATCAGTCCTGGTCAACCAGAATTATTAGAGCCTGTTACTGTGGAACTAAGCAACATCTATCCAAGCTGCATCATCCTTTATATAATCATTTATAGAGTAATACGCTTTTTTCATTAGACTTCTCTTAATAAATGATTTAAATTTTCTGATAGGAAGCTCTGTTACATTATGAGGAAGCTTATTATAAAAACGTACAGAGTTACCCATAAATGATTTGCCTAGTTTTTTTAGTCTGCAAGTAGGAATTAGTAATTTTTCTTTACTTCTAGTGTTAATACTATGTACGTCACTTTTTCTTAGAAACAAATGCTTATTCTTGTGGGTGAACATCAATCGGAGGTCGATAAACGCAAACACAAATATGTCGCTGAAGTTCCACACAAGACAGTTCAATGCATCTCTCAACACTTAACTTAGCAATATCTTTACGTTCTTTAAATTTAAGATTATTTTTAACCAGGATAACAGTTCCGCCTCTAATAGCAGTACTTCTTTTGAAACTACTAGCACAAGAATAATTACTGTAATATGGTATTGACTGATTACTTGTGATCCAGTGTTCTGATATGCACATAACATCTACATTAAAACAATTTAGAAATAATTCTAATTCCAGAATTTTGCTGGGTAAACCTTGAATATTTTGGTGGACTACATGTAACTGCAAGTTGTTACCCATTGTCGGCAAAGTCAGTTTAAATTATGATAAGCTGACTTTGTTAAATCTACACCCTTATTAGCAGAATAACTAGCTAAAGATATAGGCTCGTCAGAAAACTTTGTTATAGAATTTATAACTGTGTCATTAATATTGTATGCTAATAATTTAGCAAGAACATTCTTGTTCTGGTTGTTAAGATACAAAGTATCTCTTATCAAAAAACTGTTACTAATAAAAATATTAGTGTCTAAAAATAAAACGTCACTATGACGACATGTCAAGTTGTAAAGTAGTAAATTCATATTACTTAAATGTCTATTTTGTTTTATACTCAATGACTTTGAGTATGGGAAGGCACATATAATCAATTTACCTAGACCACATTCTAATTTATGAAGCAATACCTCAAAAAGTTGTAAAATATCTAACCGCTTAACATTTATTTAACTTAACTGTACTTTGATTGTAATTGATGAGCATCGGTTGAGAAAAAAGTGTGTGCAAATGAAAGCGCATCACGTGCACATTACAAAATAATATGATATTTTACTTTTAAGGGGAAGTAATAGTGGTTATGAAATCGGTTTATTTTTAATATAAATTCAGATTATGTCCTATTCTGTGCTAGATAGAACCGGACCGAAGGTTGAATTGTCTTAATCTATCCTATAAATAAATAAATATTTCCGGACAATCCACACAACAATAGCCCCGTGGTAAGCTCTAAGCATGTGTTACGGGTACTAGACATCTGATTTACTTAATATAATAGAAAAACATAGATAGATATATTTTATTATACATATAAAATTACCACTTACCAGACTTGCTCACTCTGTACCGCAAACCTCGTCCCCCTTTCGGATGACATCGATTATAGGTCCCGAACTCCGCATAGTTGTTGTTCACTCTGCTATAATCAGCCAAATGTCTGTTCCCATCAAGATGGTTGGGCAAGGATCTGTTCCAGCCCATAACATCACCGACGACGGAGCCACACACGGAGGATTCCGTTTGGGATTTGTTGTCGCCATTGCAGAGGTCTCCGCTGGATCTGGCCCTGCGGCCTTTGAGTCCCTTGGAGGAGTGCTGGCTGATGTTCGAGCCCATAGCTAGGCTCACGGGGGACGCGCCGCCATTGCGGCACCCCGAACACTCTACTTCAGTGGTATTGTTGTTGTTTTGATCTGTGGAAGAAAACGGTAATGAAACATGAGAAAAAAAAAGTTTTGCTGAGGGTTCATTTTATAGTGCAACTAAATACTGTTTATTTATTTGTAGGAAAATTGAAAGTTTTATATTATAAACTACATTTACAATACTAGCAACAGAAGCTAATTAAAGCATTTTTCACGGATAGTTACAATAATAAGTAATAAAACATCAAAAACTTGAACACAAATCAATTGACACATACTCGTCCATTAAAGTAAAAAAATACTTATAAACCTACCTATTTACTATAAAAAAAAAAACTATTAGGTAGTCGCTGCCCTGCTGTTTTAATGCTTTAACTATAGTGATCCAAGAAAGCAATTGATAGATCAGGATGCCTGCATAGCTTATTAAACATTAACCCCCGACGCAAAAAGAGGGGTGTTATAAGTTGACGTGTCTGTCTGTCTGTGGCATCATGGGTCTTTAAACGGATGAAGCTATTTCAATTTAGTTTTGTTTTGTATGAAAGTTAAGTTTGGCGCAAGTGTTTGATGAAAATCGGTTGACCCGTTTTAAAGTTAAAGAGGATAAAAGTGAGGAAGAAAACCGAAAATCATCAAATATACGCGAAAGAAGTCTCAAATGAAAGCGCGTGCACGTTACAAATTGTATGACTTCTTTACTTTTAAGAGAATTAAAATTTAGGAACCAACGTTCGAATTTATATTATTTTATGACGAAACGTTATATCAGCAATTTCATGGAGTTTATAACGTAGAAGGATGTGAAACATGGATGTGAAACATTTTATATATAGGTCATCATAACTATAAGATCGAAACGGTTTTTTTCGATAGCAAATGTTTTTCTCGAATTTGATTTGGATTCTTCTGATCATTTCAATATACTTATTATACCTGGGGTTCTGTTTGGGTCATCCATCTGTTTTCTTAGGCTTTAATAAGATGCCATCCAAAGTTTGATTGCTAAAGATATATTGAGCGCAAACCATATCTGTAAGAGTACATTAGAGTTTTAATAGAGAACTATGTAAAAGTTAGCTGCAGTTCCAAGATGAAGATTGATAGTGATGAGGGATACGAAGTTTCTTGGATCCTATTTATTACAGTGGCTTAGAGATGTCATATTACGATGTGTGAAAAGAATCTACAATAAAAATGAATCGCAAAAAGTGTTGGTAAGCGTATAACTCAACAACCAATGCCTGGAAAAATTAGGCCCATTTTTTTATATTTTAGATAGTCGTAGATGACCAAGGATATTTTTTACAAAATCTAATAATTGCCGGGAATACAATTAAAAATAATCACCCGGGCGAAGCGTATTACTATACCGATATAAATGTAGGTTGAGTAACTGCAGCCTTCCAAAGATACGAGGCATAAGCATAAGCACCCCTATATAAGTTACCACTGCTGGGACCCAGGGACTTCTCTCTTGACGAGAGAGATTACGCTGGCCATGTTCGGGTTGGTGAATGTCACATTTCCTTTAAACACATTAATGATATGAAGATATGAGAAAAAATGATGAAAATAATTTTAGAGTTATTAGACTATGTTTTATTTGAAAGAATATTCCTTCTACATCACAGAAGGGTTTTTGTTGATGTAGTATTCTCAATACTTAATAACCTATTTATTAAGTAAAATTAGCATCGCTTACTGTGCCTACAAAAAAGAACAAAGAGTAAAAAGTCTAGAAATACTGCAACATGGCATCGATGTTTGCTACTCGCACATAAATTAGGAAGTTGTCGGAATTCTGTCACAGTTTTTATGCAAATGTTTCGCGAAAGTTTCACGTACGAGGTGCAGAGAAAGAACTATTTCCATATCGCTTACTCACTGGCCAATAAAAACGAGACAAGGCTAGGGGTCACCACAAATAGGTAGATACTGTGATAAAGTCAGTAAAGTGTGAACAAAAAGAGGACTTTACCACATGAGGTAAAGTACTAAAAACTGCGTTCATTTTGTAATACTTAATGTTTTTACTACGATAAACCCTATTTAAGGTTGAAACTAATATTCTTTGTGTAGAAAAACTTACGTATAATGGAAATGGCATCGTATGAATGGTCCATGCGTCTAAATGGAAAACGTGGCTTCGAGTCCCGCATTTAATATTTTTTTCTACACACATTTAGAGTATGTATTACTTTTGTAATACTCAGGGAAGAAGAGAGGGATTTGGGAGTGGCCTTATAATTATGAAAGAACAAGCGATTACGAAGTACTAAGGTTCGATGATACAGGCCTGAAACTGCGTTGAGTGTGCATGGACGCGGTTTCATACAAATATGTGATTTGTCTTGTATGAGTATGACATTATAAACGCGCACGCGCCCGCTGAAAACTGCTTCAGGCATCAAGAGTTTGAATATAACGTCAGACAGTAGAATATTGACTCTATGTATCCCAAATGGGTATGGTTAAGTAAAAGCCTCGGTGGTGCGGTGGGCGAATGTCCGCTTGCAGAGCAAGAGGTAGAGGGTTCGATTCCCGCCGAGGGTAAAATTGTTTGTATGTTCTGCAAGCACTTTTCTCCTTGGTCTGGGTGTTTAATATGTATAATAAAAATATATGTATATGTATGTATGTATATTATTTAAGTATATCAGATATCTAGTACCCGTAACACAAGCTTAGAGCTTACCACGGGGCTAGATGTTGTTGTGACGGATGGATGATGGTCCGGAAATATTTATTTATTTTAAAATAATCAATCCAAATGAACCCTGTTCGGAAGCACCCACTATCAAATTGAAAATAATCTTTAAAATAACTGTCCATTTCTTTAACGGAGAAGATATCACTAAGTTACGTCATAAATAAAAATAACGTGTTGTGTAATAAATAACCTTATATTTTCAAGTTATCTAATGTGTATTAAGTATACAAACGATGTATATACCATTACAGCCGTAGTCGCTAAAGTCACGCAACCGTGCTATTTCTGATTTACCACGACGAAGTATCGATTTCTTACGTGTTGGTGATACATGAACCTTCCTTAGCTATAATATGTATCAATCAGTGGTGTAGCTAACAGCAGGTGTAGGGGTTGGGGGCAGTGCCGGGGCCCCCAACCCCGAGGGCCCCCAAACCTTATTAGTATTCCTATTTATTGAATTAGCGATAAATTTGCTGACCAAAGAAATCTAAATAAAATTTTAAATACAACACATGGCAACGTATTAAAATAATACAGTAAAATATTGTTTTTATGAGCTGCGAATCAAAATCTTTCTAATTTTAGAAGACAATGAAAAAACGAAGAAAATTTTAGCATCAAGTAACTTAAGCTTCTTTCATGAAAACGGAATTTTCCGCGAGAAAACCCATTAAACGCAGGCGACGCCGCGTGGCGCCGCTAGTATACATAATATCGTAGTAATTTACTGTTTATTTTCAAATTTTACAGAAAAGGGGCGCCTGCTCTTTTGCCCCAGGGCCTTCGATCAACTAGTAACGTATCAATACTTCTTCGAACTTCTTCGATAAACATCAGATACATAGTTGTGCAATGTGCTATGTAGCATAATCGTAAAAGGAGAGTTTTTTGGCTCACTATGCGTGATATATTGTAATTATCGTAGTCAATGAGGCTTTTACATCAATAAATGATTTCTGACTTTATTGCAGATACATAGCATTTGCTTTACCATGGCTTTGTATGATAGATTTTTTTTTAAATCACTATTATTGTCTAACGTATCCATAACTTATAAATAAATTTAAATAAACTGCTTCGAATGTATGGTACGGCGTATTGTATAACTTGACGGCGGGCCAATTACTTTGATTATTTTGCCATTTAAATGCATAAACGCTGTGAAAAGCCGTGGTGGATAAAAAAGCCGTGTTGACCGAAGCACCTCTGGATTTTTCATCTTGAATAAAATTATGTGCGCTTTAAAAATCACGGGTTTTAACGGTGAAGGAAACCGGCAATCTCAAAGAACTTAAACGCGTTTGAAGGACTTGTGACATTCACCAACCCGCCCTTGGCTAGTGTGGTGAATTAAGGCCTAAACTCTCTCGTCAAGTATCTGTGTTCCAGCAGTGGCAATGTAAACAACAGTGTTTTTGATGATGATACGCAATCGAAATAGAACCTATACAAAGTCTTACAGGTAATAATAAAATTTCAAAGTTTCTACATAATTACTTCCGTACTAGTCCGGGGAGGGATATATTACATATTTCTTTATTTCCAAAACTTACAACTATTATTATTACTATTTACGTTCGGGTTTCTAGGACTAAAACATCCATAACAGTATTTACGTTTCGTTTACTAGCACTTTAATGCATTAGGCCCTTTTCCTTAGAGTATTCCAAACTACCCCTCATTATAACTCCCCTAAGATCTCCCAAAATATCGGGAAAATTTTAATGAGGGTGTTGGGAGCAATCCAGTCTGCCGGCCGGTACTTCCGAAGATTTAATGAATCTTTCGCCGTCAGTTCATTAACGGCTCAGACCGCAAATGCTGTAGAACTTATACTTATAGTGGTGGCGGTGTAGTCTGTGGAATAGGCTGACTTCATAAAAAATGGTATTCCGTTGTGTGAGAGGGCAGCACGATGATGATGACGAAATTATATTTTTTAAAAGTTATAATATAGAAGAAATTGTCCACCATACTAGTCCTGGGGGTTCCAGTACAGTTTTGTAATTAAAGAAACACGAAAATAAGGAATAGGTGCAAAAAGATGCCGTCAGCGCCGACACCCATCCGAGTACTGACCTGGCGCAACGTTGCTTAAATATATAATAGGATCCCCTTATGTATTAATATTATTTGTGTTTTTAGTATTTGCAGTTATAGCGGCAACAAAAATGCATCATTCCTTTAAAATTTTTACTCCCTATCTATCACGGTTACAGACAGCTTGGTGACAGAAGGACAGATGACCAAGTCTTGTAATAGCGTCCCGTATTAGCCTTTGGGTACGGAAACCTTAAAAACAGTACCTATATTTGTACTTTAAATTGCTTATACTCGCATAGATCAAAAATAATAGGTTGTTTCGCTAAACCGTTTATTTTCACGTATCTACTAAAGTAGAAATGTACAATTGAGTACACAGACGTAGCATGTTTCCCTATACAAACCATTAGCTGCGGTTTCAGAAAGTTCTGTACTTCTGAATTGTTTGTTCAAAAGATGGATTACTGAATTTACTTAAAAGACATATAAATGAAGGCACATTAAAATGTACTAGGGTAGATGACTAAAAAAATAAGGTTTAAGAACGTTTATTTATCTCAAAAGAATTTACAAAAAATTCACTTAATGAGAACACTTTATACATACATTAAAATCAATTATTGTCTAGCATTCAGGACATCATTAATTTCAGATTTATAAAAATACAATATTTGAAATGAAAATGAATTAGTTCTTCATTTAGATTATTTAATTTTAAAAACATATTACTTAGTAATTTTTTCTTGCAAACGAAATATCAAAACGCTACAGTGCATAAATGAGATATGTACTAAATTTTTACGGCACAAGACTCTGGAAATTTGATGTTCTATCTTTATCTTGGCACTTATTGAATTGATAAAGCGAGAAATATGTAAGTGTATTGTACCTCTAGATAGATTTTTGGAAAGGCTTTTAGACGGACCAAACAGAGTACCTATTTTTTTATCTAGTCATCATATGTATTGACATAGGTACGGCTATACTACCCTTGTTGACAACCTTCAATGAATCGATAGGTCTGGTTTCGCAGAACTAAGGCGGTTGTAATTCCGTCGTGGGACCAGGTTTTGTAAAACATTGACATGAATTTATCTTTATTTGCATGAATTTAGGTTTTACTTATACTTAATTTAATTTTACTATTCTTTAGGTATTTACATTATATTTAGGTCTCGTCTGAAAACCAGTGCAAATTCAACTTAAAGGTGGATTTGCTTATGCTGAGGCTAGACTTTATGGCACAACGCACTCAATAATTTATGTTAAATACCAGTTTAACATAATTTAGTATTATATAACTTATATTTAATTGTATTTTTCCTTGTTAGATGTGTGTGTTGTGTCAATAAATGTTTTCTCTTTCTTTGTCTCTCTCTCATTCCTTATAGGTAATGTACCATGGGCTTGTTAACTTCTTCAAATTAATTTTATTTTTTTATTGGCACCTTGTCTACTTTACAAATGAAGATCAATAAGGAAGAATTGTTTGAAAGTCATCCAAAAACGTTTAATTGCGATTAATTTGGGCAGAACAGCCAATGTCATCTCTAGGACAGAGCTCTTAATGCTAAGAGAGATGGATGTGATTTGTCAATATTTGGCAGAGACAAAGTTTGGCGGAATTTATTACAGGCTTAGGTCGCAGCGAAGATAACACGAAGTTTGTGAGTGATAGCACAAACAGCTGTTTATTGCTGTCACTGAAGCTGAGATTTAAATTATAGTTACCGCAATAAAGCAATACAAAAACAAAAAAAATATTTGATAAGTATAACATAGACTCATACTCTTACTACACCTAGGTTTTTACCCATTTTTCCGTGACCAGCTTATTATACTCATTTTGCCTTAAAAATAAGTAAAAAGAAATGTTGCCCCCACTGTTGCCCTCTGATTTATATGTGTTTTTAGTATTTGTTGTTATAGCGGCAACAGAAACCTCAATATTTCAACTTAAGGGGTAAAACGGAACCCTGTTTCTGAGACTACTTCGTCTTCTTGGAGGACAGGTTTGTCCTGGTGACAAACAGACAAAAATACGACGTAGTCTCTGAAATACTGTCCCGTTTTACCCCTAGGAACCTTTATAATCCAAAATCCTTTAAAATCCAAAGGTTGCCTGGAAGAGATCGCCTATGGGCGATCTCTTCGATAAGGCCGCCCATTATACTCCAACATTATGATTATGCTAAGTGTATGTTTGTTTTTTTTTTTGTGTGGTGTGCAATAAAGTGTTATTTATCTATCTATCAAGCAAATTATGCAAAATATCCACACTCTCACACTAATTAAATATCATCGTAGATATGTTATAGATTTTTTCTGCTAAAAGTAATTAAATTTTGAATATTTAGGTAGGCTTCGTTGGATTTCTGTCTGAATGCTTGTCATCTCGATTAGATTTTTTAAAGTTAGCATTATAAATAAATAACGCAATAAGTATTTGTGACGGCGAGTGAACCCATACAAGAACGTATATCGGGAGGGACTCATAACATAGTATTGTGACACTTAAAATTAAGTAAATTTTAATGAACACTACCTTTACAAAATACCTTCCAGTACATAAGAGAACAGTAATGTTATCCCACCGTACTTGCTCTATTTGTTTTGTTATTGAATAAGGTCTGAGTGCGGAAGTTCCATTGTGCGCGCATGTTTTTGCTTCATCGTTCCCCGCAGGTTATTCAAACAACGTTTGTAAAAACATGTTTTGTATGTCAATAACTATGATGTAGTTAAAAACTTGGGAAATTGCTGCTACTAAGGGATAGTACACACAATGTTATGAGTAGTAGCTAGGTACTCGGTTTTTTATAGTGTGCCTATCTAAACACCAAGGTTTTAATTTTGTTGACATAAACAACGACCTTACACTCGTAGTAATTCTATTATTATGTGAAAATCTACTAAACAAGTTTCAATAATATAGTTTTTATAATTTCTGAATTATCAGCTCTGGACAGGGATTGTTGGAGGGAGTTGGGGGAGGCCTTTGCCCAGCAGTGGGACAATATAAGCTAAAGAAAAAAAAAACTGAATATAATGGCTGTGACAAACGGACGGACAGACAGACATGACGAATCTAGATCCGTTATTATTTGCCTCTTTACTACGGAGCCCTAACAAGGGCAGGGTCAATTTGATCTGTATTTTTTTTTTATAAATAGAATCAATCGGTCTTAAAAAAGTTACCTACATAATGTCATCGTTCCATATTTTTGGGGGTGAGTGTTCTTAGACATGTTTGATGAAAATCGGTTGACCCGTTTAAAAGTTATGAGAGTAAAAGTGGGGAAGGAAAACCGAAAACCGAAATATACTCGAGTGGGGTCTCAAATGAAAGCGCATAACGTGCACATTACAAAATAGTATGACCTTTCAATTTTTAAGGTACTAAAGTACTGGAATCATTTTTTTTTAATTTAAAATTTAGATTATTCTTTCTAGTATCCTGAGAATAGCGCATTTAAACTAGCAAACAACTCAACAACTACCCTTCAGTTTTATAATACCTAGTTTACATAATAATATTCTAAAAATATCGAACACATTTGTCCTTGCTCAAGGTGATTGAGCAAAGGAAGACACAGATAGGTGTACCTGCCTATCCTTATATAGATTTAGCCAATCAATACTGACCTATTTAACCATTGACCAAATAGGTTATTACATGGATACTATGTGACAAGGATTATTCTAATTTTCTCTTTAGCTGTATTGGCTAAGTGGGACTACACTAGACTTTCTATCCGAAGGTCATGGGCTCAAACCCGCCCATGACCTTCGGGAGCATGCGCATCTCAGGATTTGTCTTCTCGAAAATTCAAATAACTTAAAGAGCTCTGAAGAGTTTGAAGAACATTTGACCTTCACCAACACGTACTTGGCCAGCGTGGTGAGTTAAAGCCTAATCTCTATAGTCAAAGAGATAAGTCCTTCTGGCCCAGCAGTAATAAATCGATAGGTGTCTGGTATATCTGAAGATGTATATGTAATAATAATTATGCCACACGGTTTATTCTTATACATAGTTGAATTTAAGTACAATGCGTACGAACGTATTATGTTGATGCATATTCCAACCATTAGGTGCGGTTTCAGAAAGTTCCGTATCATTCTGAATCGTTGGTCCGATGGATTATGTACAGAATTTACGGCAAACAGATAATTTTTTAAGAGTGGCGAATATTAATGTAGGATTGAGGGAAACGTATGTCTTGCAGTGAAAGAACATAACAAATAAAAAATAATAATTATTATTATATATTGAATTGGACCTATTTCTAGCCGACTGGATGACGGTTGCTATGGACAGAGATGCCTGAAGAGAATGGGGGGAGGCCTTTGCCCAGCAGTGGGATGATACCGGCTCATAATAAATAGTCTTTAGATATCGAACCATTGAGACCGTAAAATTAACAGTTAATATAATCCATATTAACCAGTTTGAGTTACGTCACATAGCAAAGGATTTTGCTTGTTATCATAATACTAGCTCTTTAGTCACGGCGTTGCTCGTGTTTATTTGATTTTGCCGCGGTAACACTATATTTCCCCAGAGTAAAAAGTAGCATGGATAAATGGGCTATCGAATTAAATAATTTTCACCTGTACTTTATAAGATTAGCGCTTTCAAGCAAACAATCAAACTCTTCTACTTTATAATATTATAGATAGTATAGATATACTAGCTGACCCCAGCAAACCTTGTTTTGCAAAATGAAAAATAGATAGTAGCCGATTCTCAAACCTACTGAATATGCATGTAAAATTTCATAAAAAAACAGAAAAGCCGTTTCGGAGGACTACGGTAACAAGCATTGTGACATGGAAATTTAAAGGATTGTGTTATGTATGATAATATCTGTTGTTGCATAGCCGTAAAAACTATGACCAATTATGCTGTAATGAAGATCATTGTCATTTTAATTGACGATGATATCGACGCGTGTCTTCTATTTGGGTATCTGGAGTATGAAGATTGATGAGATCGTAGGAACAGCAAAGTGGTGATTAATCAGTCTTCCATCAGTTAGACTGATGTGCATGATTCGCTGTTCTAGAAAATTCGATGAGTTTTATATATCTAGTGGTTGTAACCTTTTATATGTCTAGTTAATTTATTAACTTGACGGCATAATAACTCCCTACTAAAAACTTGTGTTCCAATCTTTTGTGAATATGTAAATCTGTATTATTATGACCATAAAAAATAGGAACTATGTTTAGTTCATGTGATAGCCCGTCCAAAAATACTGGACACCTATTTTTCGCTTTAACAATTTAATGAGATAGTGCCAAGATATAGAATATCAAATTTCCGGAGTCGGGGCTTGTGACGTACTGTATATATTTGGTACAAATCGTCCGAAAGACTTACTTACGTTTTCCGTAACGTCAATGCACTGATCATCTTGATTTTTTGTTTGCAAGATACGTGTACATTTTATTTAAAATTTCTAGTATTGACTAATGTCTTTTAAATTATTTATCCTAATATTTTTAGCGATAAGGCCGCCCATTTGTTTACTTTTTACAACTGCATACACGCGCAAATATAAAAAAAAAAAATACTTTTCTGTAGAAAAGTATTTTTTTGTGTTTCAATTGGTGGTTCAATAAAGTGTATTGAATTGAGATAATATCTTCTATGTTCGATAACTTTACATATATAAATTTATCGAACATAGAAGACATTATCTTCAGATTCATGAGTATTCTCCAGTGTACCGGTGCAAAGCGGTTTGAACTGCATATACTCGATTTATTGCATAGCAGGCAATGTTTAGTAAGATTTTAATACTGTGGATAGGTTATAAACAAAGATGTAGCGATTAAAAATAGCAAATAACAGCTTCCATCTAGATACGGAGCCATTGTTGTGCAACAAATAAAAGAAACAAATGATTTCACAAAACAATAGAAAACGGAGACAAAAGGTCATCGATACGCATCATTAATCAATAACTAACGTCCCTTGTGCTCAGTTATTGGAACCAATGGATATACGCGATGTTGACGGTAATATGAACATAATAAGGTACAATTTACAGTGACAGCATTATCCCGCTTGACAACTGATACGAACATTCTCGTAAGTCCTTCATTAGTTATAGTTCTAACAGCTCAGAAGTTTGCTAGCTAAGGGACCGTTTCCACGACCTCGCTCGTGGAGACGGTCCCTTAGCTCGCCCGAATCGGCGACGAGTCCGCCCTTTCCTCTTTGGGTATCTACTCAAACGAGCGAGTATTCCGCCAGCGTATCATCGCGACTCGAAACGGAATCGCCGCGTGTCCGCAGCGAATTTAACGGAATCGAAGGAATGGACAGATTCCTCGTTGACGTGTTGTGCTATTATTTTGTTTTCTGTGTCGCCTTTGACATCGAGAACGTCGCGTGCTTGCTGCGAGGATGCCACGTTCCGCAACGGGCCCGCAACGAGTCCGCGAGGAGTGCAGGGCGTGCGCGCCCCTAGCAGTGACAGTCTCGCAACGTCATAATGACGATTCACCCGTATTCAACCATTTGTCGCCACGATTGTATCACATGCTAAGAGAATGTATAGAAATCCGTGGCACGACGATGACATCGTCGCGATTCCGTCGCTTGTGGAGACGGTCCCACAATGCATTTTTTTTTTTACAAAATAATAAAAAAGAAATTTAGTTTCTCATACCTAGAACTGAAACTCAATAATAATTTCCAAAATTGGTTTTAACGAGATCTAGTAAGTATATCTTTTAATACGTCTACATACCTAACATAAATCTTAAACCGTTATTAACGATTATTAATCTACGATTCATTTCAAAAGTTAAACAACATTATTATATCTATAAGTGAATAAACTTGAAATACACAGGACCCTTGCTGTATGAGTCCATCTAATACTTTTCAAATTTATTTTTATAAAGATAAGGAAGGATAAAGGTATTAAATACCTTTCATAAAGACCCAAATAAACCTCACCGACCCGGGGTATCTGCCGAATAACGAATAAGGCTGTGGCACACCCACCATACCATACCCACATTGAACAGGCATTGAGGGTTCCTAACCCATGAGAGGATTTTCAGCGACGCCATGTCCAGTAATTAAATTGCATTTTTGGCTTCTTCGACTATCTATTCTACAAGACTATACTAATTATCATATTTACCCAGTCTTATAGTCAAATATTAAGCTTCGTAATCATATTTCGGTACGTACAAAGACAATGATGCTTTTTAAAAGTTATCGTGAGTTACACTATTCGTTTTAAAAACGGGATTTTACTCACGTAATGAACTAGAGTTGAAAAAAGCTTAGTAGTCCGTAGTTTGTATTTATATAAAAGGAAATATATTTTTAATGCTGGAAAAATGGAAAGATAATATTTGTCAAATCACATTACTGTAATAGTTTAATGCTGTAGATATTGCGATAACCCCTAATCAATCAAGAGCGGTTTACCTGCAAACTCTAATGGAAACTAACATGAATCCTATCACGAGACGTGACGAGGTCCCAATTAATTACAATAATTACAATCTGAGCCCCATCTCGTCGTTTACACCATGCGATGGATGAGGGATGATGCCGTGCAATTAAACGGGAATGGGCTTTATTTAATGAGCCAGCTAGTACCAACAGATTAAGGCTGCCTGTGTGTAGGAGCGGAGAGAGGTTTCAGAGCAGAGAATCGAAAGATGTTTAACTGCTTGCATAAATTCACATCTTTTCTTAGCGCGGCATACGTGGGTAGTAGTACCTAACCCACTTATTGTGCCTGAGGAAAGTGCATTCCTCCAGTGGACTAACTACGGCCGAAACGGAGGAGGCGAAATAAATATTTCTCCGTTTCTCCGATCCGCAGCATTAATGTGACCTGATGGTTAGACAATTTAGGTACCTAGTGATAATGTTTGGTTTCAAACACAAGTTATAGACATCATTCCATTTTTGACATTCGCCCCGTCATCGTCATTAATTTGCGATAGATAAAGAAGTTCGGCGTATTACGTTTATTATTAATTGCAGCAACAGCCGTTATCGATATATCGTTTAAAGAACAGAGAGAAAAACCAAAAAAAAAATATTTTTCTTGTACCGTCCGCTGAACGCTACGATGAATGGACGCAGTTTTGCGCATGGCGCGACGAAATGTTATGGCTTTAGTTTTTGTCATTGACACTCACGGACGACCGACGTCCATTTGGATTGGATGCATGGATTTGAATTCGTTTGGAAATCCAAAACTTGGACGACGTCCATCCAAATGGCATACGCGTTCTCTTTATTTTTTCACAAAACACCACACCACCGACAACGCCACAAAATCGAAAGCTAGTCTTCTATATTCCTTCTTCTATTTTCATTAATTTCATTTCAAACTCGATATTAGGTTTACAATCAAATTTAAGGAAATAAAAGACCTTAACCCTTGCCCTTCCATTAAAACCTGACGATCTTAAATTGAACTTGAAAAACTCCAATGATGTAATCGCTTCACCCTTTTGAATAATGAAAAAGGGATTCTCTTAATATTCGTGAGTTTCGTTTGTAGCTTTTTTCAATCGCTTTAAGCTGCTTTATTTTGTATCCGATGGTGGATATAATCCGGGAGATAAAACTGGAACAAAGCCTTATGAGTGTTTTTGGGACAATGAGCCCGGTCCCAAACAATAAGAATTAATTTCATTCGAGACTCAATTTTATCTGAAAATATTTCATCTCCCTGTATGTACGGTAGGTAGGAAATGTTATGCACAGAAAGTTATTCACATAATAGTTACTAAGTGATAAAACTAGGTCATAGAAAATTTAAAATTCTTAATTGATTTTTATATAAAACTAGTAACAGGTTAGTAAAGGAGTATGATTCTTACAAAATAGACTTTGCAGCTTCAATTTAAGACAAAGCTAATTATTGTTAAATAATCTTAGATCCTCGATAGGTCATATAAAATTCTTGCCACAAATAAGATCCATTATATCCCTGCTTGATGTGAATAAATATTAGATATTGCTCTCATAAACGTCAGACTAATGATATCATCCAGTTATAATAAACTAAATTGCTATAATCTGGATTTTTATCGTCATTCTGTGCATACAAAGGTCTCTATTACGTGTTATGCTATTTCACCGAAAGTTCCCAAGCCGATTCCCATCCATTAGGCAGCTAATTTCACATTATATAATGGATGTTTTGGAATTACCATCGGAGTTTTGAACTCGGGAGTATTTTCTTTGAAAGTAGTCGACCTACTGCGAATTTCAGTTGAATTTATGGAATGTTATGTGCATTTATGCTTTATGCTGTTATTATATTTTATTTTTGAATGAGTCTATCGGCGGTCTAGATATTTTTTGATGATTATTGTCCTGCATTTTGGAATTTCATTATTGTCGTGCCAGCGGAAATACATACCCAATTTTATAAAATATAATAATTATTGTCGCTGCTATTAGACTTTGCTGATAGCTGTGATTATTATTATTTATTTTATTTATTTATTGGTTGGGATTTTGGTGTTTCAGATATCTTTTTAATTTTAAGGTTGAAGCAATTTTTTCTATGTTTTATGAAAACATTGTTTTTGGTTAGATATTAACCAAAACCATTGTTGCAGGTTGTTTTTGAATTAGCACACACTACAGTAACTATAGTAAGTAATTATGCAACTAGGTAAAACATACACTAGATGACTAGAGGTATCGATTGCTTGCTTGAAGCAAGCAATATTGCAACCGTAATCTAAAACGTCTCGTTTCACACACGTGTCACTAATGTGAACAGCAAAGCGCCACTTGACGTCACCTTCTGATATCTAATGCAAGTAATTAGTCTCCTTTAAAGATAACACGTAATAAGGAACCTAAAGTCTAACGTAATACGATCTATCAAACTATCATTGATGCAGTGAGACAAAGCTAGATGATAGAGATCAATATAGAAATCAAGTCTTTTGTTACTTTCTAAGAAATTGCTAAAAGAAAGGTTCTTATGGAGAGAGAGACAACATGACAACATTATATATTTTTTGTATATTTACGGAAAAATGTATACTAAAGAAAAACAACATGACAACATATTGTCTCAATTGAGTGTTAAATATTAGGTCCTTACATATGAAATTGGCGTTTTGTATGGGAGGAACAAAAAGTCGAATATTTTTTAATATAATATATTTAATTAATCAAAGTATGAACCATTATTTTCTATGCACTTTTGCCATCTTATAGGTAGTTCATTGATCCCTTTACTAAAAAAACCAGTCGGACGGGAATCAATAAAATCTTTGAAGGCGATTTGGACTGCCCCATCGGAGTTGAATTTTTTCCCTTGCAAGAAGTTATCCAAATTTCGAAAAAAATGGTAATCTGTTGGAGCAAGGTCCGGGGAGTACGGAGGATGTCTTAGACTTTCCAATTGAAGCTCTTCTAATTTAGTAGCCGTCTGTTGCGCAGTGTGTGGTCTAGCGTTGTCGTGAAGCAGCAGTGGCGTGGAGCGATTGACCAGCCTAGGTTGTTTAGCCGCTAGCTTTTCCATCATGGTTTGCAATTGCTGACAATAGACATCAGCCGTAATAGTCTGGCTAGATTTGAGAAAACTGTAATGAACAATACCGGCACTAGTCCACCAAACGCTTACAAGTAACTTTTTTGGGGTTAATTTTCGCTTGGGGCAGGATTTGGCTGGCTGGCCAGGATCCAACCATTGCGCTGAGCGCTTCCGATTATCGTAAAGAACCCATTTTTCATCACAGGTAATGATTCGGTTTAAAATACCTTCATTATTGTGCCGGTTTAGTAATGTAACGCAGCAGTCGACGCGCGTTTGCCGGTTTGCTTCAGTCAATTCGTGAGGTACCCACCTTTCAAGCTTTTTAATCTTCCCAATTTGCTTCAAGTGAATTAAAACAGTTTTATCACTAACACCGCAGCCTGCAGCTAACTCGGACGTGGTTTGCGATGGATCCGCTTCCACAATAGCCTTCAACTCTTCATTATCAACTTGAGTCTCAGGCCGTCCACGGGGCTTGTTCTGCAAGTCGAAATTTCCAGAACGAAAACGTTGGAACCAAAAACGAACTGTGTTTTCTTTTGCAACACGACCGCCATACACATCATTCACCCTTCGAGTTGTTTCCGCAGCACTAGTGCCACGGCGGAACTCGTACTCGTAAATAATGCGATATTTTAAGTTTTCCATTTTGTAAAATGAGTGACGCAAACAGAAAAAAACAGAAGAAAAAAAACAAATGAATGACGATCATCGAAGCACAAATACATGAGTCTATAGCTGTACAAATTTGAATTTGGAATTCCTTACCAAAGAGGAGAAATTTGTGATTAAAGTGGCCAGTACGAAAAACGCCAATTTCATATGTAAGGACCTAATATAAGATAATAGCTTATTTGCTCCAAACATCACCCTTTGGGTATCCTAAAAATTATATTGAACATGGGATGATGAACAGGGAGGTTACATTTCAGTGATGAAGTTGAGGGCAAGAAACAGTACCTATACGAGTACGTGTCAGAAGCACCTAGGAAAGGGGTTCCAAAAATCGGCATAAGTAGTACCTACTGGTCCGCCATTTTGAAAAAACGTAATAATGTAATTTGATGAAACGCATGTCTATGTTTAATTAGTAGCTAAATTTGCGGTTCCTGTTATTTTCCGGTGACACAAATGTAATTTTCCAAGATTTTTTCATAATGAAATTACGTCCAGAGGTCGAGAGGAGTATTTTATTTCGATAAGTGTCATGTTACGTATCACACTTAAGAGTCTAAAGAGACATGTAAAATGAAGCGATTGACTATCACTTATATTTACAGTATATCAACCAAGGTACAAAATTGCCAAAACCATCTGCCATTTTGTTAGAAGGCACTTTTAAGATTGATATGACTAGGCGCTGTTTGTTCAAGGCACCCAATTTCTTAACTTAGGTCTATTTTTTCGCCGACACGTTTTTATAGGATCGATAAAGATACGCTGTTGTTCTTATGCGGCGTTTACTAGAGTCGAGATATTTTCAATGTCGATTATTTCAAAGTGATATTGCGAAATCGCTTTTTTATCCTGCTTTGCAGTTGAACATCGATTTCCACTTATGAGACTCGATTCAACTCGAGCTTCTCTCGATGTTCCGACTAGTAACAATGAAAATAAGCAATATTGTTTTAACTTTTTGTGCTTCTGATATTCAAACGATTGAAATAGTATCAGTGTTCAATAAATTCCTTGACACTTTAAGCGAGCAAATTATTATTTATGTTCTGTATGCCTGTTTAACACGGTTTCCTATGATATGTGTCTTATGTCCATGTCAAAACATTTCCATAGAAACAATACACTTACATACATAAGCAAAAATATAACTAATTAAAATTCGTGGTTACATAGGCAGCTGAATTTTAGAGATTGGGTTATAACATCATAAAACAGTAGCCCTGAAATTGAACTAACCTTGTTCAACACATAAAATGAATTAAAAATTCATTCGCACAAATAAAATGATTTTGAGAAGCTTGAAAAATTCCGGCTATTTTTGTAAAACGGCTGATGTCGTCTATAAATAGGTCGCCTCTAGCAGCAGAGACGCCAAGTGGGACGAATAGGGAGGGGAATCGCTTATCGATATTTGTTTAATATACTTGATTGTGTAAACTTTGATGTAATGGATCCTGCTTGCTCAATGTTAGGTGTTTGATGGAATGGAAGTACTAAGTTTGTCGTCTTAGCTGGGTCTTATTTGAGAGGGCCTTAAGTGTTTAGGACTAAGGAGGTTAAAAGGTTAGTTAGTTCATTTAAATAGTTTAATTACATAATAATACCTATGTATATAATAATATAATACCTACTTATCAGGACATAAATAATCTCTGAATTCTTCGGAATATCAATCAGAATGGCTTGCAACCAATGTTTATTGGCACGGTTTATCCAAACCATCCATTATTATAAAGTTAAGTAATTTACGGCAGGTATTAGGGCCAAAAAATTGTCAAATGACGATCGTATAGACGTCCATCAACAACTAGGGCGAATGTAGGTAACTAGTTTAGCTATTCGATATTTGGATCCTCTAAATCAATTTTTAGTTATAGTTTACATAATCGCAAGCCTAAAGTCTACAAACTTCCGCATTCTATGACTACTAGAAAGTTCATTAATTTCACCTCCAAGTGGACGTAATTTTATATTTTTTATTATGTGAACCAAAATGACAGGTCCTTGTTTCTATTATCATAAATGCGAAAGTTCTTTTGATTGTTACATAACTATAAACACGGCTTAAAACAAAGTTTTGTAAGTCTAACAACGGCGTTTGGAGAACATTAAGCCCGAAAATAGAAAGTAGATGAGTAGGGTTCTGTGTCGAAAAAGTACTTAAAATACTAATCATAGATAAAATTGTATATACTGGCTTTGCGATTACAATGACAGCTACTGATGATATACGCCAAATATTGACTGATATGTCGATGATTCGGCATTATGGTTACATTATCACGACGACAATTGACGACCTCTGTGGCTCGGTGGGCAATGGTCCGCCTGAGGCGCAAGAGGTTGCGGGTTCGATTCCCGCCGGGGGATCAGATTTTGTACGATCTACAATTTCTGGTTTCGGGTCTGGGTATTTCCTATGTATCATCAGTATGTATTTACAAAAAAAATATGTGTGTGTGCGATTCACACACGATAGAAGTAAAACTTCAGTAAATCGACAAAAAATAAAAATAAAAAAAAACTATGCTAAAAGATTTTGTACGGGCGGTCACCCATCCAAGTACTGGCGTCGCGCAAAGTTGCTTAACCTTGTTAGCGTTTAAGATTGGCTTACCCGATAGGTACGCCAATCTTATTTCCGTTTCCGTTGCATCCGGTTTCAAATCACAACGATTCTAAAGAAGTTTCACTTCAAAAAGTATCAGTCACCTAACACCCATAGAACGAGCTCTGCTTAGTTTGGGGTTAGGTGATGCTGTGTGATTAGTCCTGAATTAGTATTATTATATCGCTTACACACGATTATTCAAGGGGTTTAACGTTATGTTTGTCGCAATATATAATAGCGAATATTATAGAGATAATAACGCGAAGTGAATTTAATAACTGATACAGGATGAGTATCACTTAAGGCGTTTAAACAATGTCCATATACCGATAAGTTAGTCACATTACTGGTCCTTAGTATTTATGGCAGGTGGAGCACTGCATCGCCCACCTTTATTTAGCGATAATATGCCAATGTCAAGTTCATAACGCATATTCATTAGTTTAAAGATTTTAAACAATGTTTATCGATAAGTTAGTCACATCACTACTCCCCACTAGTATTTATAGCAGGCGGAGGAATTCTTCGCCCACCTTCAGCTAGCGATAATACACCACTGTCAAGTTCATAACACATACTCATCGGTTTTAAGGGGTTTAAACAATGTTTTTAGTAATATCGATAAGTTAGACACATCTGTACTCCCTCTAGTATTTATAGCTGTATGAATGCATCGCCCACCTTCAGCTAGCGATAATACACCACTGTCAAGTTCATAACGCATACTCATCAGTTTTAAGGGGTTTGAACAATGTAAGTCGAAATATCGATAAGTTAGTCACAACACTGCTCCCCAGTATTTATAGCTGTAGGAATGCATCGCCACCTACAGCAAGCGATAATAACGCCACTGTCAAGTTCATTACTCATCCGAACCACAGTCCGAACTAAGATTGTGATCGTTCTTTGTTCTAATTCCGGACAACTTTGTTTTTAACCAATTTTTCATTTCTGGATTTTCTATTTTTGGATTTTACGTGGTTTGGTTCATTTTAAATTTTTTTTGTTCTATTTTTGTGTTTCTAGCTACTGCCGAACAAATATGCAACCCTATTATTATATTTTTGTGTTTCAGTGTTTCAGGCTACGTGCGATCAAAATTTTTTTTGTTTATAACTAATTTTATATTTTGGTGTTATATTTTTGTGTTTCCCACTACGGCCGAACAAATATGCAACCTGTGTAAATATTAGTGGGTGTATGTACTCGTAAAACGATTTTTTGGTTATATTAAACTATTTTCCGCTGTAACTACGAAATCGATTATAGATTTATGCTAGATAAGCCTTTATTTGACCACAATCTCACCTGATGGTAACGGCGATGTGGTCTAAGATGGAGCATGAAGACCTAGAAGGTAGAAGGCTTCTCCGGGCCACATTACGAAACACGAAAAAATCGATGAGGACAAAGAAGGATCACTCAGGTCTAGAAGATCTAGACACTCGTTTATACGACTAGTTTCGACCCGCGGCTTTGCTCGAGTAATAATGTATCTGACCGCATTAAAAACGATTTTAATCTTTAATGATACAACAGCCATCTTTGTCAAATATGATCTAAATCGGGCTTCGCTCGCTATAATGGATATTCCCACAAAGTTAGGTATTCTACCGCGGTTTTTTTACGCGGATTGCGTGTAGTTCTGTTATGTAAGCTGTATTGTGTTTATCGGGGAACGTATTCCAAGCCTTTACCGTGCGAAAGAACGAAGTAATTTTCAGAGATGTTTATAAAAAAAAAAATATTGGACTGCATTCGGTAAAACTAATTTAATTTTACAATTAAAAAAAAAAGAGTTTATGAAATCAGAACTAATTCTCCGTCACAGGATTTGAATGTTTTTTTTCATAATTGAAAGCTGGTGATGTAAAAATAGGCACATTTCTTTTACTCATAGTTTTAAACGGACAAAACTTTATACTTGACGTGTGAAAATTTGCTCGTTTGCGGAATAAAATGGAGTTATTTAGTGCACATGAATAAATATCTGTTTCATCAAATAATTGAAAAAAGTGATATTGCGTGTGTAGAAGTAATTGATTTGCCTTTATCCTCTTAATTTACTGCACTACTAATCATACCATTGCTTTACAGAAGTTCCGTATGCCTATTTCCGATGCCATTTTTGATTTACAAATTAACTTAGCTATTAAATTAGAGAAAGCTGTTTTAAATATAACTAAAAATAGGTTTAGCTCACCTTCTGTTTTACTGGTAATCCTATCAAAATATTACAAAAGATACCAAGGTTTTAATTTTACATATTAAGCACCAAGAACAACGAGAAAATTATTGCAAAACTTACAAACACTTCACCCCTAGGCGGGAATCTCGCTACCTCTTGCACTGCAAACGGACCTTCGCCCACCGCGCCACTGAGGCAGTAAAAGTTAAAACGTAGCAAATGCTTTCCGCAATAAATACCAACACAAAAAATTAAATTATGGCTCAAATGAATAGAGATACATTTAAACTAATAAATGTTAACATTAAACACATTTGTGAGCCATGGCTACAATACTTTCACTGGCAATATTCTGATTTTAATCAAAACTACCGCTATTTCCTATGTTCAAACACGAAACATGTTTTGATTGACTGGGCTGGAAATTGAAGAGGTTCTTACGTTATGTTTAGGTTAATGTTGAACATTCGTGTGTATTGTAACATTAATGATCCAAACATTAGGTACATGAGTGTGGGGAGAATATTGTAATGTAATGCTCAAAGTAGCATATATATGTTACATTACGCGCATACGCTCGTCAGTCAAGGAGATAGTATTATTGCAATGGAATGCTCAAAATTGAATCTATAATGTTACATTACACATAAATGTTCTCGGTGTGAGAGGTAGTATTTTGATGCAATGCTCAAAGTCGAATCTATAATGCTACATTAGCATTACACGCAAATGCTCCCGGGAGTGAGCACCTACCCTACGTCAAAGTTATGATACTTTTTTAAATTTAATAAATGTTTTAGAACTAGCTCGTGCCCACTATGGCACAGAATTGACGAATGTAGTGACTTCGTGTAAAAAGGTCTGCTTGAGACACACGAGGTTGAAGATTCGTGTCCAAAGACATGATTTTGTGCGATCTACAATTTCTAGTTACAACCGTCTGGGTTTTCCTATCTATTATGAAGTACAGTGAAAATACGTGATGATTCATAACTAAGGTACGAGTTCTGCTTGGTTTAGGATGAGTGATGCTGTTTGAATAGACGAGAAATATGTTTTTATGATACTATCGGCCTGCTCCGGCTTCGCACAATTGGTTCAGGCGTTGGTAATCATTTGTTATTGTTTTTTAACCGATTTTTCATCCATCCAAGCCATCCTTGGACTAATAGATAGGTACAAACTTTTACAAAAAAAAAAATTGGTCAAATTGCGTTGTTGACTTAACCTACGTGATTTTTTTTAATTATAGATGACTAAGGTGTGGTGCCACTACAGCTGTAAGGACGCTATCCAAACAAACTCATCTCAGCAAGTTAATAACACGATAAGCAACCAATTACATTATTACCATAGAAAGATACACTACACGTTATGGAAAGGGCCCCAGCTCTGAGTTTTTTTACGAGATTCAGAAATGAAAAAATACGTAGTAAATAACATTATCTTCAATAAACAATTCCCCAAACGAAGTGTCATAACTAGAAAGCGAAATTTCATTCCATAAACGGTTTCAAAGCAGAACTCCTGCGAGTATAATAATTCTTATGTAAATACGTCCTCAGAATGAATAGTTCATTTTCCTGTCTGCGTTAAGCAAGTATAAGATTGTTTCGTATGAGCTGGATCCATCCGGTTCTTTTCTTTGTTAGGAGTGTAATTTTTCAAGCTATTATGCGATATAATCTTAAATTAATGTTACACTGAATGGCCTACTACCTACTTAAATTTTATTTTATTAACCCCGACCGTAAAAGAGGGACGCTATAAGTTGACTTGTCTGTCTGTGGCATCATAGCTAGTAAGGGGATGAAGCCATTTAAATTTAGTATGGTTTTTGTATGAAATGTGACTTTTGTGCGACTGTTCTTAGGCATGTTTGATTACAATCGGTTAAGCCGTTTAAAAGTTATGGGGGTTGACAGTGGAGAAGAAGAACCGAATATCTGCAAATATACTCGAGTAGGGTCTGAAATGACAGCGCATCACGCGCATATCACAAAATAATATGTTTTTTTTCTAATATTATTAATTTAGATTATAGTCATTTGTTTTTTCATAGTCACATTATGGGACCGCGACAGTTTTAATACAATTGCTTCCTTGTAACGGAGAGGAAACACAAAATAATATATTAAAATTATCAGATAAGCTAGTTCAAAGAATAGTCCAAATTTATTTTACAAGTAGACTTTAAATTTTAACCTCACGAATTTTAGTTTCATTATAAGTTTGGTTATGGGCTGACCATATTGTTCGTAGAACAAATGGTCGTTGTGGCCGAAGAGTTATCGAATGGAGACCACGGATCGGCAACCGCAGCGTGGGACGTCCACCAACTAGATAGACGGACGGACTTATGTCTAGCAGTGGACGTCCTTTTTTTTATTATTACACACAGCCTACAGCTGATATGACGTTTGGGATAATTATGTCAGTTTACAGTAAACAATAAAAGCCAGAACAATAACTGCAGCTGAAGGCCGACAAATAAACCTCTCAACCCATTGTTGTGTAAGTTGAAATCTTTGAAGCAATGTGCCAGCCCGGAATATCTCCCGAGTTGTACCAGGCACGCCCTGGTACAAGTTACAATAGGGTAACTCTCAGAATCATGGTAAGTACCTAATTAGTTTTTGGTTGTTGAACTTAATAGGAAATTAAATTATATACAATAACAAACCTAGACAAAACTTCGGTAATTTATTTGAGAATCGATAGGTACTGTAATTGTAAAATATTAACGAAGCGTTTGCTAAAAATGTTGAGAACTTAAGTGGTCTAATTTTAAGAATCTGACCACTATCTGATCTGATAAACGACCTCACCACAGATCATATTAATTTTAATAAATGAAACTTCCAATTCTTTATCTCCAATATATTTTTAAATGCCTTATTTATAGACGTCATTTTCAATTCAACCCGTAGCTATTTCGATAAGTTAATATCTAAATAAATAAAAATAAATAGCTGTTCGTTAGTCTGACTAAAACTCAAGAACGGCTAAACGGATTTATCTTATCTTAGTCTTAAAATGTTCGTGGAGGTCTAGGAAAGGTTTAAAAAGGCGAGAAAAAATCGAATAATTGCCGGGGAAAAAAAAATAATAAAATGCCGTGCGAAGCCGGGGGCCGCTAGTATAATAATAATATTATATTTGAAAGCTGGGTATGTTGTGGCTGAAATTTTTACTACTTACATAATCTTAATAATTTCCATTAGGCTAAAGCGAATTTTGTGCATTACTGTCATATGTTTAGAAACATCAGATTGTTCAATAATGATTAACGAATGCTATACATATTGCTATGCTATATACTGAGATCATTTTACGTGGAACCCCTTTTTAAATTCTTTGAAAAAACATTCTTGCGGGAAACTTAGCCTATTACGTGTTTTCCTATTTTATTATTATAAAACCACTAGCTGACCCCAGCAAACGTTGCTTTGCAAAAAAAATTTTTTTTATATGAAAAATAGATGTTGGCCGATTCTCAGACCTACTGAATATGCTCACAAAATTTCATGAGAATCGGTCGAGCCGTTTCGGAGGAGTTCGATTACGCACCCCGTGACACGAGAATTTTATATATAAGATAAATTACACAATACTTTGCATTGTAAGTACTGATTCAAACTAAAAATTAATTAGATACACTACAGTCGCAGAGCTATATTTTATAAACTTGTAAAATTTTACGAAATTCTTTCAAAGGCAATTTGCCCAGAGACAACTTGTGCTTTGAATGCTCATTTTGTTTTGGCTCATATTTCCATTTCAATTCCGGAATAAACATGAGAAAGTTTTCAGTAGATGGTGTGTGGTTTGGATATTAAAATAGACGGCTCTTTTAACTAGGCATTTCTAAAAGAGCTTGTTATTATAAAGGGTTCAGAACATACAAATAAAATAGGATGCTTTGAATAAAAATGCTCTCAATAAAGCCGTTATAGTTAGATTTACTAATTATACCAAAATAGAGGATATGTCTATCATGTCATAAATTAATGACTGACTAAAATCGAATAACAGTGATTATGATCATTTCGACAAAAAAAAACCAGACTACTTTCGTATGTAACTTTTGTTTTAAATATTTGATAAAAATGTTATATATAAATATTGATTAAAAATTGGGACTGATTAGTTTTTATATAAAATCATTACATATAATGCCTTGTAAATTAAGCCAATAGCAGTGCGCAATGAGGAATCACTTCGGTGCGCTTCATCAATGTCAAACATAATTACAATGAAAATAAACCGCTAGATCTAAAGATTATTCTCTAGATTAAGGCTTTATCTGTGCTTAACAGGAAATACGAGATAAAGTTAGAGAAACATTATGAATTATATCCTCTGCGACAGCGCACAGAGGCAGGTGTTCTGTTGTGATTTATAGTACCTTGGTACTACTATTACATTGTCCTATTTACTGTAGCGATACTTTCATATTACTTCATCTTTATAAACATCCATTAGTGTATGAAAGACTTTTGTAGTTGGAAGTGAACAGCATCCATGAACCAGTAGTTTTAACCAAGCCATCGATCTATATGTTTGGTGGGTGTCGTTTGTAAGACCTACTGTCCTTTAATTGAAAAATTTTCAGCCCCAACGGTAATAGGGAATAAACAAGGTAAAATAAATAAATATTTCCAGACAATTCACACAATAACATCTAGCCCCGTTGTAAGCTCTGAGCTTGTGCTACGGGTACTAGATATCTGATATACTTAATATAATAGGCATACATATATAGATATTTTTTATTACATTATATCAAACACACAGACCAAGGAGAAAGATATAATAGTTATTTTGGATAATATAAAAAAATGTACCCGTATTTATTATTTTTTATTGCAAAAGATAAATCCAGACATTCATAAATTTAGGTATTGCGTGACGTAACGCTTTTGTGTGATTTGTACTAAATTTCTCACTCACAAGCCCCCCCCGCTCCGGAATTTTGATGCATTATATCTTTGGACTATCTTTTTAAATTGATAAAGCAATTCATAGGTGTCTAGTATTTTTGGACGGTCTAACAGACTAATCTGAATAGCAATTTTTTATCAGAATAGTTATCATGCCTATTTGGTTTTTAGGGTCGAAAACTAATGAGATAAACTTATTAGCTACATCGGCAACTCGCGTTTTTCTGCAAAGATCAGGTATCATGGCGATGTGGTATTCCCTCAAAAAAGCACATCAAACTAGGTGTAATTTTATTCGCTCGCGCTAGTTTGAAACAAACCCATGAGCTGACAAAACTCATGTTATTTTGTTATAAACAAATTTATAAAATTTCTAAAAGTTTCAGCTCAAACATCACATAGGTGCAAATAAAGTTACAATTTTACGTGGAAATTCTTTTCCATTGGGCTCGGTTGAGTGTTGATTAAAAAACGAAAAGTTCAAAGTTGGTTGCGATAAAAACTAGCAGACTGGCAGTCGTACTAACCTAATTGTAGTAAAAACCACATGACTTTTAAATGCATTACCGCTTTGGGACGCTTTTGGCTTTAAAATTGTATGTACCTAATAGCACGAATATACGTAGCTCTTTCATGTAACTTTCTATTGTGTTATGTGAAAATGTACTATGTATATTTTCTAGTTCTGAAGGCCGTTGTAATTTAGTATGGCTATAAATTTTCTAAATTTTTATCCGTAGCATAAGCTCTGAGCTTGTGCTACGGGTACTAGATATCTGATATACTTAATATAATAGGCATACATATATAGATATTTTTTATTACATTATATCAAACACACAGACCAAGGAGAAAGATATAATAGTTATTTTGGATAATATAAAAAAATGTACCCGTATTTATTATTTTTTATTGCAAAAGATAAATCCAGACATTCATAAATTTAGGTATTGCGTGACGTAACGCTTTTGTGTGATTTGTACTAAATTTCTCACTCACAAGCCCCCCCCGCTCCGGAATTTTGATGCATTATATCTTTGGACTATCTTTTTAAATTGATAAAGCAATTCATAGGTGTCTAGTATTTTTGGACGGTCTAACAGACTAATCTGAATAGCAATTTTTTATCAGAATAGTTATCATGCCTATTTGGTTTTTAGGGTCGAAAACTAATGAGATAAACTTATTAGCTACATCGGCAACTCGCGTTTTTCTGCAAAGATCAGGTATCATGGCGATGTGGTATTCCCTCAAAAAAGCACATCAAACTAGGTGTAATTTTATTCGCTCGCGCTAGTTTGAAACAAACCCATGAGCTGACAAAACTCATGTTATTTTGTTATAAACAAATTTATAAAATTTCTAAAAGTTTCAGCTCAAACATCACATAGGTGCAAATAAAGTTACAATTTTACGTGGAAATTCTTTTCCATTGGGCTCGGTTGAGTGTTGATTAAAAAACGAAAAGTTCAAAGTTGGTTGCGATAAAAACTAGCAGACTGGCAGTCGTACTAACCTAATTGTAGTAAAAACCACATGACTTTTAAATGCATTACCGCTTTGGGACGCTTTTGGCTTTAAAATTGTATGTACCTAATAGCACGAATATACGTAGCTCTTTCATGTAACTTTCTATTGTGTTATGTGAAAATGTACTATGTATATTTTCTAGTTCTGAAGGCCGTTGTAATTTAGTATGGCTATAAATTTTCTAAATTTTTATCACATGTTTGTAAAATGCATGACTTGGCAAAGGCCGCGTGTACATGGTGGATGCAGGGCGCTTCCGAAAGTTATAAATAAAATGTAATAAAATACCTGGCTATGAATAATATGCCTATGATTAGTAGACTTTTAAGTAATGACGTTGATTTATTATGTATGTAATGTCAACTTCCACAGCAAGAAAAATATTTTTAGGCGTTACTTTGCTGAAATCCATTTAAATACTTTTACGGAACCAATAATGTAACACTAAATCAATAATAAAATCAGCAAAATATGACCGCGTATGGGCGTATACACCGGAGGTTGCGGGTTCGATTCCCGCCGCGGGACCAGATTTAGTAAGATCTACAATTTCTTAATTCGGGTCTCGCGTTTTCTATGTATTATAATGTATGTATTTACAAAAAAAATATCTATGTAGTATATGAGTCACCTAACACCCATAGTACTTGCATGCAGAGCTTGCATAGTTTGGAGTTAGGAAATGCTGTGTGAGTAGTCCGGAAATATTTATATTTATTTTTTTATAGTTATGTTGTTGCCATAAAGTCTCATAGCCTTACATTCGACAATCAAAACTGATATAAAAAGAGTAAAAATATAAAAATGGAGTACCTAAAGGAACCCACGGCTCAGCATCGTAAATATGAGAACAAGTTCTTTAAGGCAGAGGCGGCGTTGAAATCAAAATGTACATTTTATATTTTCGATAGGAAGGTTAAGCCTGGCAAGAATCTAAAGTAGTAGATAACAGGATAGCTCATGAAATTTTTATTACTGGTTTTGGATAGCGCAGTTTGGTAGCTTAAGATTTTCCGAGGCTATTGAAAGGAAATTGGCTGATGGTCGTGGAGATTATAATCTTAGGAGACACTTTCCTAAAAGCTAAATGTAAATTTTTAAATTAGGGGTGATTGAAAATTATTTTGTTAATAATGTTGATATGGGGTGAAAAATTTCATCGTAGCAAATTGGGAGTACCTATTGATTTGTTGGCATTCCCTATCGGGGAACGTATTCCAAGCCTTTACCGTGCGAAAGAACGAAGTAATTTTCAGAGATGTTTATAAAAAAAAAAATATTGGACTGCATTCGGTAAAACTAATTTAATTTTACAATTAAAAAAAAAAGAGTTTATGAAATCAGAACTAATTCTCCGTCACAGGATTTGAATGTTTTTTTTCATAATTGAAAGCTGGTGATGTAAAAATAGGCACATTTCTTTTACTCATAGTTTTAAACGGACAAAACTTTATACTTGACGTGTGAAAATTTGCTCGTTTGCGGAATAAAATGGAGTTATTTAGTGCACATGAATAAATATCTGTTTCATCAAATAATTGAAAAAAGTGATATTGCGTGTGTAGAAGTAATTGATTTGCCTTTATCCTCTTAATTTACTGCACTACTAATCATACCATTGCTTTACAGAAGTTCCGTATGCCTATTTCCGATGCCATTTTTGATTTACAAATTAACTTAGCTATTAAATTAGAGAAAGCTGTTTTAAATATAACTAAAAATAGGTTTAGCTCACCTTCTGTTTTACTGGTAATCCTATCAAAATATTACAAAAGATACCAAGGTTTTAATTTTACATATTAAGCACCAAGAACAACGAGAAAATTATTGCAAAACTTACAAACACTTCACCCCTAGGCGGGAATCTCGCTACCTCTTGCACTGCAAACGGACCTTCGCCCACCGCGCCACTGAGGCAGTAAAAGTTAAAACGTAGCAAATGCTTTCCGCAATAAATACCAACACAAAAAATTAAATTATGGCTCAAATGAATAGAGATACATTTAAACTAATAAATGTTAACATTAAACACATTTGTGAGCCATGGCTACAATACTTTCACTGGCAATATTCTGATTTTAATCAAAACTACCGCTATTTCCTATGTTCAAACACGAAACATGTTTTGATTGACTGGGCTGGAAATTGAAGAGGTTCTTACGTTATGTTTAGGTTAATGTTGAACATTCGTGTGTATTGTAACATTAATGATCCAAACATTAGGTACATGAGTGTGGGGAGAATATTGTAATGTAATGCTCAAAGTAGCATATATATGTTACATTACGCGCATACGCTCGTCAGTCAAGGAGATAGTATTATTGCAATGGAATGCTCAAAATTGAATCTATAATGTTACATTACACATAAATGTTCTCGGTGTGAGAGGTAGTATTTTGATGCAATGCTCAAAGTCGAATCTATAATGCTACATTAGCATTACACGCAAATGCTCCCGGGAGTGAGCACCTACCCTACGTCAAAGTTATGATACTTTTTTAAATTTAATAAATGTTTTAGAACTAGCTCGTGCCCACTATGGCACAGAATTGACGAATGTAGTGACTTCGTGTAAAAAGGTCTGCTTGAGACACACGAGGTTGAAGATTCGTGTCCAAAGACATGATTTTGTGCGATCTACAATTTCTAGTTACAACCGTCTGGGTTTTCCTATCTATTATGAAGTACAGTGAAAATACGTGATGATTCATAACTAAGGTACGAGTTCTGCTTGGTTTAGGATGAGTGATGCTGTTTGAATAGACGAGAAATATGTTTTTATGATACTATCGGCCTGCTCCGGCTTCGCACAATTGGTTCAGGCGTTGGTAATCATTTGTTATTGTTTTTTAACCGATTTTTCATCCATCCAAGCCATCCTTGGACTAATAGATAGGTACAAACTTTTACAAAAAAAAAAATTGGTCAAATTGCGTTGTTGACTTAACCTACGTGATTTTTTTTAATTATAGATGACTAAGGTGTGGTGCCACTACAGCTGTAAGGACGCTATCCAAACAAACTCATCTCAGCAAGTTAATAACACGATAAGCAACCAATTACATTATTACCATAGAAAGATACACTACACGTTATGGAAAGGGCCCCAGCTCTGAGTTTTTTTACGAGATTCAGAA
The DNA here is from genome assembly GCA_929108375.1 of Gymnoscelis rufifasciata. Classification (NCBI taxonomy): domain Eukaryota; kingdom Metazoa; phylum Arthropoda; class Insecta; order Lepidoptera; family Geometridae; genus Gymnoscelis; species Gymnoscelis rufifasciata. The sequence goes on along the minus strand of OV815307.1, from coordinate 5,504,626 downwards.
ATGAAAAAATACGTAGTAAATAACATTATCTTCAATAAACAATTCCCCAAACGAAGTGTCATAACTAGAAAGCGAAATTTCATTCCATAAACGGTTTCAAAGCAGAACTCCTGCGAGTATAATAATTCTTATGTAAATACGTCCTCAGAATGAATAGTTCATTTTCCTGTCTGCGTTAAGCAAGTATAAGATTGTTTCGTATGAGCTGGATCCATCCGGTTCTTTTCTTTGTTAGGAGTGTAATTTTTCAAGCTATTATGCGATATAATCTTAAATTAATGTTACACTGAATGGCCTACTACCTACTTAAATTTTATTTTATTAACCCCGACCGTAAAAGAGGGACGCTATAAGTTGACTTGTCTGTCTGTGGCATCATAGCTAGTAAGGGGATGAAGCCATTTAAATTTAGTATGGTTTTTGTATGAAATGTGACTTTTGTGCGACTGTTCTTAGGCATGTTTGATTACAATCGGTTAAGCCGTTTAAAAGTTATGGGGGTTGACAGTGGAGAAGAAGAACCGAATATCTGCAAATATACTCGAGTAGGGTCTGAAATGACAGCGCATCACGCGCATATCACAAAATAATATGTTTTTTTTCTAATATTATTAATTTAGATTATAGTCATTTGTTTTTTCATAGTCACATTATGGGACCGCGACAGTTTTAATACAATTGCTTCCTTGTAACGGAGAGGAAACACAAAATAATATATTAAAATTATCAGATAAGCTAGTTCAAAGAATAGTCCAAATTTATTTTACAAGTAGACTTTAAATTTTAACCTCACGAATTTTAGTTTCATTATAAGTTTGGTTATGGGCTGACCATATTGTTCGTAGAACAAATGGTCGTTGTGGCCGAAGAGTTATCGAATGGAGACCACGGATCGGCAACCGCAGCGTGGGACGTCCACCAACTAGATAGACGGACGGACTTATGTCTAGCAGTGGACGTCCTTTTTTTTATTATTACACACAGCCTACAGCTGATATGACGTTTGGGATAATTATGTCAGTTTACAGTAAACAATAAAAGCCAGAACAATAACTGCAGCTGAAGGCCGACAAATAAACCTCTCAACCCATTGTTGTGTAAGTTGAAATCTTTGAAGCAATGTGCCAGCCCGGAATATCTCCCGAGTTGTACCAGGCACGCCCTGGTACAAGTTACAATAGGGTAACTCTCAGAATCATGGTAAGTACCTAATTAGTTTTTGGTTGTTGAACTTAATAGGAAATTAAATTATATACAATAACAAACCTAGACAAAACTTCGGTAATTTATTTGAGAATCGATAGGTACTGTAATTGTAAAATATTAACGAAGCGTTTGCTAAAAATGTTGAGAACTTAAGTGGTCTAATTTTAAGAATCTGACCACTATCTGATCTGATAAACGACCTCACCACAGATCATATTAATTTTAATAAATGAAACTTCCAATTCTTTATCTCCAATATATTTTTAAATGCCTTATTTATAGACGTCATTTTCAATTCAACCCGTAGCTATTTCGATAAGTTAATATCTAAATAAATAAAAATAAATAGCTGTTCGTTAGTCTGACTAAAACTCAAGAACGGCTAAACGGATTTATCTTATCTTAGTCTTAAAATGTTCGTGGAGGTCTAGGAAAGGTTTAAAAAGGCGAGAAAAAATCGAATAATTGCCGGGGAAAAAAAAATAATAAAATGCCGTGCGAAGCCGGGGGCCGCTAGTATAATAATAATATTATATTTGAAAGCTGGGTATGTTGTGGCTGAAATTTTTACTACTTACATAATCTTAATAATTTCCATTAGGCTAAAGCGAATTTTGTGCATTACTGTCATATGTTTAGAAACATCAGATTGTTCAATAATGATTAACGAATGCTATACATATTGCTATGCTATATACTGAGATCATTTTACGTGGAACCCCTTTTTAAATTCTTTGAAAAAACATTCTTGCGGGAAACTTAGCCTATTACGTGTTTTCCTATTTTATTATTATAAAACCACTAGCTGACCCCAGCAAACGTTGCTTTGCAAAAAAAATTTTTTTTATATGAAAAATAGATGTTGGCCGATTCTCAGACCTACTGAATATGCTCACAAAATTTCATGAGAATCGGTCGAGCCGTTTCGGAGGAGTTCGATTACGCACCCCGTGACACGAGAATTTTATATATAAGATAAATTACACAATACTTTGCATTGTAAGTACTGATTCAAACTAAAAATTAATTAGATACACTACAGTCGCAGAGCTATATTTTATAAACTTGTAAAATTTTACGAAATTCTTTCAAAGGCAATTTGCCCAGAGACAACTTGTGCTTTGAATGCTCATTTTGTTTTGGCTCATATTTCCATTTCAATTCCGGAATAAACATGAGAAAGTTTTCAGTAGATGGTGTGTGGTTTGGATATTAAAATAGACGGCTCTTTTAACTAGGCATTTCTAAAAGAGCTTGTTATTATAAAGGGTTCAGAACATACAAATAAAATAGGATGCTTTGAATAAAAATGCTCTCAATAAAGCCGTTATAGTTAGATTTACTAATTATACCAAAATAGAGGATATGTCTATCATGTCATAAATTAATGACTGACTAAAATCGAATAACAGTGATTATGATCATTTCGACAAAAAAAAACCAGACTACTTTCGTATGTAACTTTTGTTTTAAATATTTGATAAAAATGTTATATATAAATATTGATTAAAAATTGGGACTGATTAGTTTTTATATAAAATCATTACATATAATGCCTTGTAAATTAAGCCAATAGCAGTGCGCAATGAGGAATCACTTCGGTGCGCTTCATCAATGTCAAACATAATTACAATGAAAATAAACCGCTAGATCTAAAGATTATTCTCTAGATTAAGGCTTTATCTGTGCTTAACAGGAAATACGAGATAAAGTTAGAGAAACATTATGAATTATATCCTCTGCGACAGCGCACAGAGGCAGGTGTTCTGTTGTGATTTATAGTACCTTGGTACTACTATTACATTGTCCTATTTACTGTAGCGATACTTTCATATTACTTCATCTTTATAAACATCCATTAGTGTATGAAAGACTTTTGTAGTTGGAAGTGAACAGCATCCATGAACCAGTAGTTTTAACCAAGCCATCGATCTATATGTTTGGTGGGTGTCGTTTGTAAGACCTACTGTCCTTTAATTGAAAAATTTTCAGCCCCAACGGTAATAGGGAATAAACAAGGTAAAATAAATAAATATTTCCAGACAATTCACACAATAACATCTAGCCCCGTTGTAAGCTCTGAGCTTGTGCTACGGGTACTAGATATCTGATATACTTAATATAATAGGCATACATATATAGATATTTTTTATTACATTATATCAAACACACAGACCAAGGAGAAAGATATAATAGTTATTTTGGATAATATAAAAAAATGTACCCGTATTTATTATTTTTTATTGCAAAAGATAAATCCAGACATTCATAAATTTAGGTATTGCGTGACGTAACGCTTTTGTGTGATTTGTACTAAATTTCTCACTCACAAGCCCCCCCCGCTCCGGAATTTTGATGCATTATATCTTTGGACTATCTTTTTAAATTGATAAAGCAATTCATAGGTGTCTAGTATTTTTGGACGGTCTAACAGACTAATCTGAATAGCAATTTTTTATCAGAATAGTTATCATGCCTATTTGGTTTTTAGGGTCGAAAACTAATGAGATAAACTTATTAGCTACATCGGCAACTCGCGTTTTTCTGCAAAGATCAGGTATCATGGCGATGTGGTATTCCCTCAAAAAAGCACATCAAACTAGGTGTAATTTTATTCGCTCGCGCTAGTTTGAAACAAACCCATGAGCTGACAAAACTCATGTTATTTTGTTATAAACAAATTTATAAAATTTCTAAAAGTTTCAGCTCAAACATCACATAGGTGCAAATAAAGTTACAATTTTACGTGGAAATTCTTTTCCATTGGGCTCGGTTGAGTGTTGATTAAAAAACGAAAAGTTCAAAGTTGGTTGCGATAAAAACTAGCAGACTGGCAGTCGTACTAACCTAATTGTAGTAAAAACCACATGACTTTTAAATGCATTACCGCTTTGGGACGCTTTTGGCTTTAAAATTGTATGTACCTAATAGCACGAATATACGTAGCTCTTTCATGTAACTTTCTATTGTGTTATGTGAAAATGTACTATGTATATTTTCTAGTTCTGAAGGCCGTTGTAATTTAGTATGGCTATAAATTTTCTAAATTTTTATCCGTAGCATAAGCTCTGAGCTTGTGCTACGGGTACTAGATATCTGATATACTTAATATAATAGGCATACATATATAGATATTTTTTATTACATTATATCAAACACACAGACCAAGGAGAAAGATATAATAGTTATTTTGGATAATATAAAAAAATGTACCCGTATTTATTATTTTTTATTGCAAAAGATAAATCCAGACATTCATAAATTTAGGTATTGCGTGACGTAACGCTTTTGTGTGATTTGTACTAAATTTCTCACTCACAAGCCCCCCCCGCTCCGGAATTTTGATGCATTATATCTTTGGACTATCTTTTTAAATTGATAAAGCAATTCATAGGTGTCTAGTATTTTTGGACGGTCTAACAGACTAATCTGAATAGCAATTTTTTATCAGAATAGTTATCATGCCTATTTGGTTTTTAGGGTCGAAAACTAATGAGATAAACTTATTAGCTACATCGGCAACTCGCGTTTTTCTGCAAAGATCAGGTATCATGGCGATGTGGTATTCCCTCAAAAAAGCACATCAAACTAGGTGTAATTTTATTCGCTCGCGCTAGTTTGAAACAAACCCATGAGCTGACAAAACTCATGTTATTTTGTTATAAACAAATTTATAAAATTTCTAAAAGTTTCAGCTCAAACATCACATAGGTGCAAATAAAGTTACAATTTTACGTGGAAATTCTTTTCCATTGGGCTCGGTTGAGTGTTGATTAAAAAACGAAAAGTTCAAAGTTGGTTGCGATAAAAACTAGCAGACTGGCAGTCGTACTAACCTAATTGTAGTAAAAACCACATGACTTTTAAATGCATTACCGCTTTGGGACGCTTTTGGCTTTAAAATTGTATGTACCTAATAGCACGAATATACGTAGCTCTTTCATGTAACTTTCTATTGTGTTATGTGAAAATGTACTATGTATATTTTCTAGTTCTGAAGGCCGTTGTAATTTAGTATGGCTATAAATTTTCTAAATTTTTATCACATGTTTGTAAAATGCATGACTTGGCAAAGGCCGCGTGTACATGGTGGATGCAGGGCGCTTCCGAAAGTTATAAATAAAATGTAATAAAATACCTGGCTATGAATAATATGCCTATGATTAGTAGACTTTTAAGTAATGACGTTGATTTATTATGTATGTAATGTCAACTTCCACAGCAAGAAAAATATTTTTAGGCGTTACTTTGCTGAAATCCATTTAAATACTTTTACGGAACCAATAATGTAACACTAAATCAATAATAAAATCAGCAAAATATGACCGCGTATGGGCGTATACACCGGAGGTTGCGGGTTCGATTCCCGCCGCGGGACCAGATTTAGTAAGATCTACAATTTCTTAATTCGGGTCTCGCGTTTTCTATGTATTATAATGTATGTATTTACAAAAAAAATATCTATGTAGTATATGAGTCACCTAACACCCATAGTACTTGCATGCAGAGCTTGCATAGTTTGGAGTTAGGAAATGCTGTGTGAGTAGTCCGGAAATATTTATATTTATTTTTTTATAGTTATGTTGTTGCCATAAAGTCTCATAGCCTTACATTCGACAATCAAAACTGATATAAAAAGAGTAAAAATATAAAAATGGAGTACCTAAAGGAACCCACGGCTCAGCATCGTAAATATGAGAACAAGTTCTTTAAGGCAGAGGCGGCGTTGAAATCAAAATGTACATTTTATATTTTCGATAGGAAGGTTAAGCCTGGCAAGAATCTAAAGTAGTAGATAACAGGATAGCTCATGAAATTTTTATTACTGGTTTTGGATAGCGCAGTTTGGTAGCTTAAGATTTTCCGAGGCTATTGAAAGGAAATTGGCTGATGGTCGTGGAGATTATAATCTTAGGAGACACTTTCCTAAAAGCTAAATGTAAATTTTTAAATTAGGGGTGATTGAAAATTATTTTGTTAATAATGTTGATATGGGGTGAAAAATTTCATCGTAGCAAATTGGGAGTACCTATTGATTTGTTGGCATTCCCTAAAATTAGGTAATTGCTCTTCATTGCACATACGAGTTAGTGTGGATGACCGAACTTCGCAATTTTTATTTTTTTTAAGTAAAGCAACGTTTTCTATTGTCGATTAGTAAACCCGGAAACACAAATTTTTATACTTAATTATAACTGGAACACTTTCCAAGATTCAGATCATAATAAATATAAGATAAGCCATAATATATGCAAGAATAATAGTTTAAAGCTATCAAATAAAATAAAGTATGAAATAGTAAGATGTCTGATATTCACACTTACGGTATTTGCATCTACCAACATCCCATTAAAATACTTTTTGTTAGCGAGTACTGAATCTATGTTATCTATTACACAATAACATTTCATATAGTACTAAGAAAATATAGGAACATTGCTTAATTCACCTACTGAGGTACAATTATATATATTATATAAAGTATATCGGATTTCCAGTACCCGCAACACACTTCATTTGAACACAATCTCACCTGATGTAAAGTGACGATGTGGTCTAAAGCTGGGTCCACACTTGTATCATTTCGGCGTATCGTATCCCCGTCGCGTATCCTCGGCGCGTATCATGATCGCTAGTTTGGACGCAAACTGATACACGTTAATGATACATGCCGTATCTGATACGGCCCGATCCGCCCCCGATCTCCAATGATCGCGTATCAAGATACACCGCGTATCCGATACGCGTATCACGGTAGTATGGACGTATTTTGATACTGTATCATGATACTGTATCATGATACTGTATCGTGATACACCCCGAACCATCCTGTGTCGGTTTTTCCGCGATCATCAAAGGGGATACGCGTTGCATTGAACAAGTTTGGACGTGAATGCTTGATGCAGTGCTGCCAAACGACGACCTCTGTGGCTCGGTGGGCGAACGTCCGCCTGAGGCGCAGGAGGTTGCGGGTTCGATTCCCGCCGGGGGACCAGATTTTGTGCGATCTATAATTTCTGGTTTCGGGTCTGTGTGTTTTCTATGTATCATATATGTATGTATTTACAAAAAAAAATGTATCTATGTAGTATATCCGTCACCTAACAACCATAGTACAAGCTCTGCTTAGTTTGGGGTTAGGTGATGATGTGTGAGTAGTCCGGAAATATTTATTTTATTTATATTAAATGCTGCGGCAATTTCCGTGTTCTACGGCTTTCAGGCCAAAATATTACACAATGCACTGCCTACGGCTGCAACCCTGTAGCCGTAGCAGTTTCTACGGCTATTCGCAAATTCTACGGTAATTGATTAAATCCGATGCGCGAAATTACTCACTTCTCACTGACCCAAATATGATTTGACAGGAGATCGAGAGGAACAGCACTTTGGGATTGTCGATTTTAAACATCGGAGTAGCTAACTGTATTCGATTAATAATCCAAATATACCGAAAGCCAACATTGCAAAGTTGTGGTTAGTCTATGGTTGTATGGACTTTGTTACTCTTGAAGTTACTAGTTACATTTTCTTTTTGAAGCGTCCATATTTGTAAAGTTAAATTTGATACGCTGAAATGATACAGTATCACATAAAAGTATAAAATGAGCGTCCATACTTATGATACGGATACTCGATACGCCACGCCTGATCGTGATACACCGAAATGATACAAGTGTGGACCCAGCCTAAGATGTGGCACGAAGACCTAGAAGATGACTTCTCCGGGCCACATTACAAAACACGAAAAAATCGCTTAGAGCTTACCACGATGCTAGATGTTGTTTATTTTATGAGGAACCACATTGGTACAACTTTTCTTATGTATTCCAAATTAGTAAAATAAAAAAAAATAACCAGGCAGGTAAATCACGGCCATAACTTGTGCAGTGTTCCTTTATTTCCTCGGTGCTATGATATGAAAACTGTGATATGGATACAGTTATCATCATCATCATCATTTCAGCCGTAGGACATCCGTCCTCCTAGTAGACGGACGTCCTACGCTGCGCTTGCCGATCCGTGATACTCCAGAACTTTTTGGCCCCAACGACCATCTGTTCTTCGTGCTATATGGCCGGCCCTCTGCCACTTTAACGAGCTAATCCGCTTGGCTATGTCAGTGACCCGCCTTCTTCTACGAGTCTACTCATTCCTGATTCGATCTCGTGAAGAAACTCTGATACAGTACATACAGTTATGCGAAGGCTAAAATTCTTAGAGATTAGGTTAAGGAACTGTGACCAATAAATTCACAGTGTTTACACGTGAATCACTCCTTTTAAGCAAACTGGTGTTTCCCAGACGATGAATGACCCGAGAGATGAGACCTATCGCATTCATTTCTAAATCCCCGGACACAGACTAACCCGGAATTATTTGACTCACTGAGTACAACGAATATAAAATTGTATGCCTTTAATGGTCATACGCTCATGTTGATGACGTAAAATTGAATTATTTTATGGTGTAATGACGTTGAAGATTTCTATTTGCTTATTTTATTTTTATGAAGCAAGAAGATTGCTTGTTTCTTTTCTCAGGTGTAAAAAAAGCGAAGCGACCTAATACAATATTATTATTTCCTATTTATCAATGAGTATGCTCAATTTGTTTGTGTTTTCTTGACCTTTTGCTTCAATGCAATGACGGCATTTGAAACTACAAATCAGACCAAAAAAACATTGACATGGAAGTTTTACAAAGTAAAGTCGTCGCGTCAAATTAAGAACCTCCTTCTTTTTCGAAGTCGGTAAAAATAAGAAAAACAATATGACGAGCTTGTCATTGTCATTAACCAACTGAACGCTACGAACATGCGTAAAATTACATTCCTTTATAGGAAGATAAGTTTTTAATTGGGTAATCATAATTTGCTTAAGGTCAAGTACTTATAATGTTGATTGCTGAGACGCAAATCAAAGCAAATCGCCTTTTGATTGCCTCTAAAAGTTAAAATTGCATGGAATTTTTAACGGTATTTAAAGCTTTGCCAATTTTCTGTTTCCTTTCAATAAATTAGCCCTTTGTCCCAGAAATTAAGGGCTAATTCATGAACACATTTTTAAAACATTGACATGGAAGTCAATAGTTAAGAAAACAATAAAATAAATACCAGATAATGACGTCATTAAACAATAATATTTAAGATAATGTTTTGGGATACTTGAGAAAATATACCATGATAGAAAAAAAAATGCACTTTACCTACTGTTTAAATTGAAATAAGTAGCGAAATAGTAAACAAAGAATTGAACAAGTTGAAAAGAACTTCAATATTTTTAGTCTTTAAATCCAATTTAAGACGATCGAGAAATATCTCTTAACTCCGAAACTGTATTCCTCTGTAGTTTGAAAAGTTAGATGGTAAACGGGTGGAAGATATCAAAACAAAACAAAATATATTAATAAAAAAAGGCATAGATAAGAACTCAGTCCTTAGGTGTTTGTTTATTATAGCATCTGGTATTCTCGCCCCTATGATATTATAACGAATTCGATATATTATAACATAAATATGAGGATATTTTCTGATTTGTTTGGTATCGTTTTAATCTACCTTCTAGGTCTTCATGCTCCATCTTCGCTCAAACCACATCGTCACCTTACATCAGGTGATTGTGGTCAAATTAATACTTTTCTTGAATAAAAAAAATCATAAGCACGATCATAAATTGCACTCTGAAGGTCAATTGTTATTCGACAATTGACAGAGAAAATTTATATAATATCGCAAAATTCTACTGACTTTAGGTTATACTGTATTGCATTCGTTATAATAATAATTTTCAAAGTCGCAAGAATTGCCTTCCTGGTTGTTAAACTTCATATTTCTAAACCAGAAATAAAACTCCCCTGGCAAACATTCATGTCTATGGGTAGATGTCCACCACCATAACTTATAAATAGTTGGTAGCTTGTGGCCACTTGCCATCAAAACAATTACATATCTGAGAGGGAGGTCTTGTTTGGTATTTCTGATAATCCAAAGGTGATAATGATGAATATATGAAACAATCAAACCTGTTTTCTCAGTGAACCCGACTAGCTTTTGTTCAAGAGCACGGCTAAGCGGCTAGCCCGCTAAACGTCTGCAATATATAAGCGGATTTAGCAGGTCAGAGGACACGGACCGATGGCTTCTGAACTACTAAGATAGTCTTAGCGGAGGGATGTTTAGAATTTTGATGTAAGGTCACGTGGAGTTATATCCGAGGGTTACTGCTTATGCTTACTGCTATGTCTGTGTTTGAAAGGGGTATCAACATTTTGGCATAACTACATACTTGTTCGCCATTTTGGCATAACAACATACTTGTTCACCATTTAGAAAAAAAACGTGTTTGCAGCCCATGCTGAAACACATTTCAGTGGACAGGGTAAAATAATGCTATATAAGTATAATAAATACAAAAATCTGATCCTGATTTCAATGATAATTTTACGGCTGCTGATGAAACTCATGGTAAATACATATTAATTAAAACTGTTCAAGAATCAAATCTTAATCATACAGTTTTAAAATAATTCGAGTAAAAAAAAAATGAATAACGTTTTTGTATCTCAGAGCATTTCGACTCACATACTTTCATTACTAGCCGCAATATCACGATTTTTTTTCTAAATGGTAGACTAGTTAGGTGTGCCGGGCTTCATATAAAACTGTCGGAACCCTTTTAAACTTTTTTTATTGTATTCTTTTTCAAAGGAGAGGAGGTGGTTTGATTATACTCGTCGCGCTTGGCAGGCGGGTTGGTGATCACAGTATTTTATGTTGTGTTTTAAAAAAGCTGTTGACTATCTTCTGGTTTGCTTCCATTAGCCGGGACCTTTATAAGAATACTATCAATGGATACGTTTTAACATTGCAAGGGGTCAAACGTTTGCATGTTCTGGAAGCTCTTTCTCTCTGGTCTGGGTATTTAATATGAATAATAAAAAATATCTACATAATTGTATTAATGTCTAATATATTAAGTATATCTGATATTTAGTACCCGTAACACAAGGTAAGAGCTTACCAGGGGGCTAGATTGTGGATTGTCCGGATATATTAATTTGTTTAGTATCGATTATAACATAAATCCATCAATATAAATCTAATACTAGTATTTTAAATAAGATTTCATAAAAATGAACTGCAATGTCCCATGTTTATTATTTAATAGTCTATGTATACCCTGAACGTCTAAGGAAATAAACATTTGACGACCTCTGTGGCTCGGTGGACGAACATCCGCCTGAGGCGCAGGAGGGGTTCGATTCCCGCGCCGGGGGACCAGATTTTGTACGATCTACAATTTCTGGTTTCGGGTCTGGGTGTTTTCTATGTATCATATGTATGTATTTACAAAAAAAAATGTATCTATGTAGTATATCAGTCACCTAACACCCATTGTACAAGCTCTGCTTAGCTTTATATATTTATTTATTTTGACCATGATTTTATTAAGCAGATATTGCCCTATTCAAAACATCTAAACAACATAAGATTATCTTCGATGCCGTCGTATTTAATAGACTTTAGGCCTATTACACCATGTCCGAATTAAGTTAGTCAAAAGTTAAAATAAAGAGCTATTTCGCTAAGTCACATTGTGTCAAAGCGAGAAAGCTCTTGACATAACTTACCATTAAAACTTAATATTGACATTATTACCCATTCAGTAGTTAACTCGGATTATGAAAATAGAAGCCATTAGTATTTGAAGTGATTTAATAATAAAAAGTCTTTTATTTGTGAGACAAGATGTTTTTATTGTCTATAACTAAACTCAGTGACAATTTGTACAAACTGTGTTGCCAACATAAAAACCAAACTTAGAAACTAAATGAGTGAATGTAGATACATTGCCAGTAATCATAACACCCCCTCTCAATGTCTACATTTATCTCTACAAATTCAACTTAATACTTAATACAACTTAATACTTAATACAACTTAATACTTAATACAACTTAATACTTAATACAGTTTATGATACCATTACCCAACATGACATTTAAAAAGGTGCCTTAAGATGGTCTCTCTACTCAAGGCTTTTGTGAACATGTCTGCGGGTTGTTCACTAGTTTGAACATACTTTACACATATTGTATTGTTAATTTAAAGTCTACTAAAATATACTCTATATTTGACATAACAAAACAATCTTTAATGCAGCTAGTAATACATAATTTGCACATTTCTGGAATCTACTCAACATGGACACTGCAAAACACAAATCAGGCCTAGTGCCAGACACAGCATACATTAGGCAACCTATCATCTGTCTACATAGCTTCTCAGTATTTTTATCTACAGTCTCACTGCTATTATCTAATATTTTTGCATTAAAATTAGGGTCCATAGGGGTCATCATGGGTTTACAGTTCAACATGTTAAATCTTTCAAGAACATTTTTCAAATAATCTCTTTGAGTTAGTTTGGTAATACCTGTTTCCAAGTTTTGTTTTACATTTATTCCTAGAAAATCAGAAACCAGTCCCAAATCCTTCATATTAAATTCCTTATTTAGTACACTTTTGAGCTGTATAATTTCCAATTCATTAGTTCCAAAAATTAATAGGTCATCAACATACAATAATATAAAAGTTTTATCATTCCCATTACACCTTTTATACAAACATGAATCACAGTTAGACCTTACAAAACCTTCTCTTGTTACTACAGAATTAAATTTAACATTCCAACATTTTGGTGAATTTTTTCAGCCCATATAAGGATTTGTTTAGCTTTACTATGTTATAGTCACCAGAATAGGCTCCTTCTGGCAACCTGATGTAAACATCTTCAGTTATTTCCCCATATAAAAATGCCCCTGTTAGTTGCTATGACAACAAACACTCTGAAGGTTGATAACTTGGCTACTGGTGCATAAAATATCATAATAATCAAACACATCTTCTTGTTCAAACCCTCTAGCCACTAATCTAGCTTTATATTGTTTAACACTACTCACACCTTTCAGTTTAAACACCCATTTACCATTTACTACCTTGGAGTTCACTGGTGCATCACAAAAGTCCCAAGTATTGTTCGCTTTTAAGGTTTGCAACTCTTTGTATATAGCTTCACTCCACTTACTAGCGTCTTTTCTACTCATGGCATCCTTGTATGTCACTGGCTCACTTACTTCACTATAAACATTATTACACTTGTAAAATGAGGTTTGTTTTCTCACACGCTTGTTTCTTTCATTCCGGGTTGGTGTTGTCTCATCCAATGAGGTTTCTTGATCACTACATGGTTGATAGTCACTTCCAGACTCACTTTCATGCATAGTGGTTTTAAAGCTATCTTCATCAAAGCTTGTAGGGGTAGTTTCTGGGGTTGTTTGGGATTCTTCACCTCCATTATTTTCTCCCATTGAGTCAAACATTATTGTAGGTTCTCCCTCTTTATTGTTGTCTTGTTCTAAGAAAACCACATCTCTCTTTGTCTCAACAGTATTCTTTTCGGAGAAATATATTCTATACCCCTTGATGTCTTCCCCATATCCAACCATCAATCCCTTTTCTGCTTTCTTATCCCATTTCTTTCTTCTTTCTTTTGGTATATGTGCATACACTGGTGTACCAAATATTTTCAATACATGAATGTCAAAACTTTGGTTTGTCCATACTTCAAAAGGTGTTTTCCCATTTTCTTTACTCTTTCCAGTTCTATTTAACACAAATGCTGCTGTGTTTACTGCTTCTGCCCATAATTTCTTATGTAAGTTCTTTGAATACAACATTGTTCTTGCTGCTTCCACCAGGGTTCTATTTTCTCTCTCAGCCTTCCCATTCTGTTCAGGTGTATATGGTACTGTTGTTTGGTGTATTATCCCACGTTTTGAAAACACTTCTTTCAACTCCTTGTTGACAAACTCGAGGCCGTTATCAGTTCTAAACATTTTTATATTATTACCAGTTACATTTTCTGCCTTATTAATGAAATCTTCAATGCATTTCTTAATCTGATCTTTTGTCTTGACGAAATAGACACAACGATAGTTTGAGTAGTCATCCTTCAGTATAACGTAATATCTGGAGCCGCCAACAGACACCTCCTCCATCGGGCCGCAGGTGTCAGCATGAATGAGTTCGCAGGTTTTTGTGCTGACATGATCGCTTTTACCAAACGGCAACCGGTGTATTTTACCTTTCAAGCAGCTCTCACATGCAGGAGAAGAGGTTATGTCTGTGTTTATGTCCTTTTGCTTCAAGACTTTTCTCACATGATCGAAGTTCTGATGGGCTAATTTCTCGTGCCACTCGTTCAAATCATTGTTTACTGTTTTAGCGATGCTCGCCACGCCGCATTTATAGCGTAAAACCATGTAATAAGAGTTTCCAACACGTTTTGCAATTGCACAAACATTATCGTTTTTGTAAAATTTGCACGAGCCCGAGCCGTCATCTGTCATCATGACGTATCCTTTGTCTATGGCACGATTCACAGAGAAGAGGTTGGTTTTCAACTCCGGAACGAACAAAACGCCGTCAAACGTAGTGTCAATCCATTCACTTCCGTTATGCACTTGCACCGCCATCTGTCCGCAGCCCAACGCACTTATTGCTTCTCCATTACCAACGATTACGGATCTTTGAGAATTACTCGAAAAACTTGAATAGGACGTAAATAATGCACGGTCGTAACACATATGTTCACTTGCTCCAGAGTCCACCAGCCACTTGGATTCTAGATTTTGTCCACTTGACACAACAAATGCATTACTTTCTATACTGTCTTTACTCTTCTTACTGTATTTTGTCATCATTTTATTCTTTCTGAACCAGCACTGCGCCTTACTATGTCCAGCTTTGCCACAATAAAAACAGTTATTATTGTTCACCTTTCCTTCACTGTTATTTTTATTGTTTTTGTTTCTACACTCACTTTGAACATGTCCAAGTCTCCCGCAGTTGAAACATTTTACACTACTTCTGTTCCGGGCAACAAATGCAGACGATGAAGCCTGCTCGGGTTCATAATTCTTCTCCTTCACCCTCTCTTCTTCAACTAACAACCTGGCCACTAAATTGTCGAATGTTTGCTTATTGTCAGGTGCAGACTCCCATGCTGAGACAAAGTGTTTGTATTGGTCCGGCAGAGACATTAATATTTTTGTTATAACTAGCTTGTCGGAGATCTCCTCACCCAATTGCTTCAACTTGTTTTGCAATTCTTGAATCTTTGACAAAAATACTGACATCTCAGTCCCTGCTTCATATTTATATTGAAAAAATCTCTGCTGTACAATATGAATACTGGTCTCTGACTTTTGCTCGAATACACTTTGTAGTTTTGTCCACATCTCAGCCGAGGTTGTACAAGAAATGATGTGTAGCATAACATCTTCGCTCATCCTTGTCACCAACAATGTTTGAGCTTTAGCATCCTTTGCTTCCCAGGCAGCTTTTTGACTAGCTTCCTCTGGTTTTATAGTTTTTCCTTCGACTATGTCCAGCCAACCATAACCTCGCAAGAGTACGGTTGTTTGAAATTTCCAGATGTTCCAGTTTCTGGAGCCTTCCAGCTTTATAACACTGCTGTTGTTGCTTCCCTCCATCTTGCCTTCCTGCCTTGACCTGCTAGGGCAAGTATTTTTCCAAATCGACGACCGCCGGTGTAGCGAGGTTAGGTACACCTAACCTTACTTTCTTCACGCCGATGTTTTTACGCCGATAATACCTTTTGGCGCTTATTATTAAATCACGGTTACGGCTTCGTGTCTAGGCGTTATCTGGGCCCATAACCTGAAGTGATTTAATAATAAAAAGTCTTTTATTTGTGAGACAAGATGTTTTTATTGTCTATAACTAAACTCAGTGACAATTTGTACAAACTGTGTTGCCAACATAAAAACCAAACTTAGAAACTAAATGAGTGAATGTAGATACATTGCCAGTAATCATAACAGTATTACACTACAGAATACAGTAACATTGACACTGTTATGTATTACAAAATGATGCTTGCATTTGCCTTTTCGTTGGAATTCAACTTTATTATCTTGAACACTTAACTCTTTAATGAAATAAAGAGCTATTTCTCTGCCTTTGTGCTTCATTCTATTGCTCTTATATGTATTATCTGGAGTCACAGTAAAAAAAGGCTTTATCATGCATTATTAACTTTTTGACATTTATCAAACTTTAAGGGATTACTTTTAGGTATAGGTGGCATCTTTCACACAGTTCCCCTTGTTTTTTTCCAATAATCCTATCAATTCAAGGTTTTCTGGTAGATATTGCTCTTTAGCGAAGAACGCCATTTGTCAGTTAGTTAAGTGTTTTTGAATTATTTTGTCTTTTAATTTATATGAATACTTATCTTATCTCACCGTTAAAGAAATTGTATTTTCGATAAATAAGAAAGTAATCTTATAAATTTACCCTGAATAGAGGAGAATACAGAATTATATAAATCAGTTTTCCTTATTACCAAAAATAAATTCCTAATACAGAAATGCGAATGATTTACTAACTCGTATTTCTAAGTAAATATTATTTCAGCCACGCGTGAAATTGGACATAAATATATTCAAACCTTTTTGGTGATACGCGTACATTCTATGGGGGAATTCGAACCATATTTTTAGAGGGTATTCCGGAAATCTATTGGGTTGGGAGCGATCTGATCAGTTCGTCTGTCAGTGGTTGAATTTATAGGTGTAAAGGAAGCAGCAGAATAAATAGCAGGGATATATCCGTTAGTCGGAGAAATAGAAGGGGAATTGCGAGTGTGCCTTGTGTGGGTAAAATTAGAACTTTGAATTCCAAAATGAAATACTCTGATAAGCAGAATACAGTTTCGATAAAGAAAGTACCTAATGCTTAATAAAAGTGGTAAGTATAACATTTATTTAAAAATATCGTATAGGTATTTATTATATTCAATGTTTATGAATACATATTGAATATAACATTAATTATAAAATTTACATTTTAAGTGTTATATTAAAATCATTATAATGTTATGTTTTATGATACAACTCAATATATTAGCAATAATAAACCTATTTTCAATAAAGATCGATCCTTATTTGTGGTCATCAATCTTAATAATTAGTTATTTAATTATATAATCAAAATTCTTCGGTCAATCATGAATCTTAATTATTTTCTCTGAATTGGCTTGTGAACAATGTTTAAATAAAGTAAAATAATCTTACCTATTTCGTATTATGTAAATGATCACGCTGATAATATGAGAAAGTAGTTTAAGAAAAGATTTCTAGAATTGTTAATAAGATCAAGCCATGCGATCCGCATTTCATCAAACCAACCTATTGTTTTAAGTTAGCGGATTCCAAGATTACACAACAATCTTTTGAATACCTCAAAAGAAAACAGTAAGTGTGAAGTTTCAAAGCAAACAAAAAATGAGTCGTCTAAGGGCTATAATAAGGAATAATTGTGATTGTCTACCTGAATCCCATAATATCTAATTGGTATGTATAGTTTTTAAGTAACTAATTTAGCTAAGTCTCTACTAATATACGACCTATAGGTGCTATAGATCCGAATCTACGTTTACATACCACATACAGGAATAATAAAGCCATTGTATTTTCTAATTGGACGGATTAGCTTAGTACCAATGTTAAGAATTCTTCAAATACTCACAAGATCCTTTACTCAGCTACACCCAGCCACAGTTCCAAATACAAAAAAAAAATGCGGACGAAACAGAACACGCACACAATTTAAAATTCACACTGGCACAAAAGAAAACACTTCAACAAAAAGGTACAGGTCGTAGTTCAAGTGGGTGAACAAAAGTTGCGGTTGTTTTTGGTCGAGGTTATTGCACATGCATTATTGAGGTGTGACGTGGGGAATGCCGGCCGGTCGGTGCCGAGCGCGATACTGACAAGCCAGCTGGTGGTACCACTCTAGCGGATGAATTCACAACTAAATGAAGCCTCCGAGCGAAAGAGGGCAACTCACGTTTGAGGGAATTGTGCTTTTGAGGTTTTGCTTTTTTGGGTGCTAAGATTCGTAGATAATATTTTTTAGTACTTATTAGTCTGTATAAGAATGATTAATTGACCATTATTCTTTGAATATTTTATAATGTGATCATCAGCTTACTGAATGAATTACTACTCTTTTGATTTACACGCATAAGTTCATGATAATTTATATAAAATTCAAATAGGGTTAAATTAAAATTAAAATTTTTATACACTACTACGTAATTTGTTTATGATTACTTAGATTAAAATTTATTACAAAATTTTCTGAGAGTACCAAATATTTTAATAAAATAGTTTTGTTTGTCAACAGAAATCAGACCGACCGGACCGAACAAAATAAAATAATTATTACTTCCGAAAACCCGTAAAAGCAACTTAGCAAGTTTGCCTCTGGTATGCGAGCTGTCATGGCGTCGCCGGGGTGGGAGGATATTGACTTGCGCCGACGCGACTGAGCATGCGCCACTATCAAAATCATGTGTTCTTATATCAAATACTTTATTAAAAATTATCCAAATCATTCTATTCTTTATTCAAATAAATGTTATTCTTATTTCTATATTAAACATAAGAAATCTCTGGGTCAATGGACCCAGCTTTGAGGTTACTCTTCATAGCGTACGGCCTTGACCTCCAAGTAAATTAACTACCGTCGTATAAGGTAGGTATGTATATGTGTATGCGGTGTTTGTTTGATGCTGATGTCGTTGTGTGTAAGTGCTTTGCTTGGATATAATGAAATTTAGAGTAGGCGTGTTTTGAAGTGAAACCTCACTAAAAGCTATTCATTCGTGAGTTTCTTTACATATTTTGTCTCATTTCCGATGTAAATTTTAAGGATGTTGTTGGTGAATGTTTTGTTTTTATGTATGTATTTAATTATGTATTCTAAATGCAAATGCTTACTAAATGCAAATATTAATAAAATGTCATTTTATGTAAGCTTTATATAAATAGAAGTCTATAAATATTTTTCTTGATATTATTCAAGAATTTTTTAATTACAGCTCAACATAATCATTAATTATGGACAAATACATTCATTTTGTTTTGCTGATTAAATATTGTACGATTGTGTGATAGGTACTTAATAAAATATTATATTCAATTTCAAGGTACTTCATATATAATCATAAGTATCATAACACAGTTAAAAATATTCAGAGGTAATAAAAAGCATGACTTGCCTAGTCTTATACAGTCAATCTAGTAAAATAATAAAAAAAATGTTCTAATTATTCTGATAATTGCAATTAATTGAGTTACAACATTTTTCCAAAGACTTACACAATGCTTTTGTCATTAAAATCATGATACATTGAGTTCGTAAGTTGGTATTTGGCATGGTTTTATCAAATACTTAATAACATTTAATTTTAGTAAAATTCACATTATAATAAGTCTAATCTACGGAGCTTTTCATGATTTCTTTAAATATTTGATATTCGGACACCGCGATAACATATTTTCAGGTAAGTTAGCGTATCGCTTCGCACAAATCGAGTCTAAGATCAAACCGAGGCGCCTGTGCAGCAGACGTAGGTATCTAACAATTGGCGCACTTCCAAATTCCTTGAATTCGCGAGATACTCACTTTTTCCCGTTTTCGCTTTTCTGAGACGAAAGAAAGGAAGTCATTACTTAGATTTATTGCAAGAATCAAAGGAAAAGGCACTGTGTTCAACCTTTTAGGCTTATATAATTTATCTGGAACAATGAGAAATGGTTTTAAATTGGCCATTAGTAACTTTTTAATTTTATATAATTTATACTTTAAGTAATTTAATAAAATAACACTGAAAAACTACGTTCAAAAACCCGACTTCAACATCTAATAAAAATCCAGGGTTGCTCTCGATTTGTCTGGGATCCCACTCTCACTATCCCAGATCTTGACATGGCGACAATGGGACCACTCAGCAAGCATACCCTTTCATATTTGAAACAAGCATTTTCAAAATCGGTTTACAACTTACAAAAATTTCCAAAAAAAAAAAACACGCAATCGAATTAAACCTCCTCCTATTTTGTATTCAGTTAATTATTTATTTTTAACCCCCGACCAAAAAAGAGGGGTGTTATAAGTTTGACGTGTCTGTCTGTCTGTATGAGTGTCTGTCTGTCTGTCTGGGACATCATATCTCCCAAACGGATGGAGCGATTTCAATTTAGTTTTTTTTGTATGAAAGGTGAGTCTGGCTCTTTCATGACAATCGGTGGTGCCGTTTTAAGGTTATGGGGGTTAGAGTGGGGACGGAGAACCGAAAATCTGCAAAAATACTCGAGTGGGGTCAAATAAAAGCGCATCGCGTGCACATTACATTAAAATATTATGGTGTTTTACTTTTAAGGCATTGGAATCGGGGGTTTTTCTTAAATTTTATATTTAGATTTTTATATAAGTACATACCACCAACCTTAGCCAGGCTCTAGCTTTTTCTTGGTTTTTCGTACTAAGTAAGTTAGTACGAAAAACCAAGAAAAAGCTTCACTTCATTTCTTCATTTTTTCTTCTAGATATTTTTTTTCAATATTGAATATATTTGCTGTTACTTTTATTATTCATATTTTAACCTACCTACCTATATTATCCAGACTCATGGCGTGGGGAGGTGGTAAACTAGTTCTTTAAGAAGCTTCTAGATTTTTTTATTCAATATTGAATATTTTTGCTGTTACTTTTATTATTCATATTTTAACCTACCTATATTATCCAGACTCATAGCGTGGGGAGGTGGTAAACTAGTTCTTTAAGAAGCTTCTAGATTTTTTTATTCAATATTGAATATTTTTGCTGTTACTTTTATTATTCATATTTTAACCTACCTATATTATCCAGACTCATGGCGTGGGGAGGTGGTAAACTAGTTCTTTAAGAAGCTTCCAAGTTAGTTCATTCACATTAAACTAGAGGGCGTATACATGAGGCAAGAGTTGTTCTTAGCGAACCATGGTTCAAGTTTTACTTTCGCTGACTTGGTAACTGCGTGCTTTGTATGTTGTTACATAGATGGCGCTCTAATGTACAAAAGTACTTAAAAAGATAAATGTTTTAAATTCTGTATAACTAATGATTTGATTAATATAATGTATTGTTCGGGCGAGAATTTCAAATTAAATTATGAAGCTGATATATCTTTGGCGATATCAAAATGTGTTTTTTTTTCTGATTGCGACCCAATTCTTTTCTATTTGTGAAAATAAGTGGGAGCACACACGCTACTTTGATTTGAAAGGTCATGGGTCTACTCTATACCGTGTGATCCGCACATGTTAAATTTTAAATGATTAAGTCATGTCAAATTGTATTGATTTTCTAATGGACAAATAACTAACCCGCCTATACTGATCAATTTCAAATCACCATTAGTAGAATATGTCACACATTAGTCGTAAATTTGAGTTTTACTGAAAAAGCTGTAAGAAAAAATTTAATTATTCTAAATTAATTGTATTATATTACCTCTATATCTATGTCTCGCTATCCTACCCAGAGTGAGGTGTTGTGACAGCATTCAGTGTACAGTCAACAGCAAAAGAAACTAATGAAAAAGGGTCCCAAAATAATATATAGATACAGTTTGTTTACTTAAAAGTTACTGACCACTGTAGTTTGTTATAATTGTTGATTGTTACCAACACATTTAGCGTTATTTTATTTTATTGTATGTCATGTTAGTACCCCTTAATAATAGAAAACATATTATTACAAAACAAAACGTAAGTATAACGTATAAAAAATCTTAATTTAAAATTAAACAAAAACCCCCGATTCCTATGCCTTAGTTTCCTTAAAAGTAAAACACCATAATATTTAGTAATTTGCACGCGATGCGCAATCATTTGATACCCCACTCGAGTATATTTGCAGATTTTCGGTTGCCTTCCCCACACTCACCCCCATAACTTGTAAACGGCTCAACCGATTTTCATGAAACATGTCTAAGAACACCCGCGCCAAATTCACATTTCATACAAAAAAGCTAAATTGAAATCGCTGAATCCGTTCGGGAGCTATGATGTCAGACAGACAGACAGACACGTCAAACTTAAAACACCCTTCTTTTTTAGTCAGGGGTTAAAAAGAAACTTAATATACTCAGATGGGTGTGAACTAATTAAGTGCCAGTTTTCCCGAAAAACGCTATACTACTTGTTGCAAAGTTAATACCTGCCCCGTACGTATAAAACATCCTCTTGAATTATTCAAAACCACAATCATCAAAATCCATTTTTAAATAAATACTAATTTTAAGAACATAATTTCCATTTCAGATGATAAGGTAAATTTAACTTTATTTCTTGTAGCGGTATAAACTTAAGATACCATATAATTTATGTATGTTAAGTTGTCTAAAAATAATTTCCGCAAAACTATGTCTATATGTATATGTATGTAAGCCTTGAATTATGTTTTTTCTGCATATAAATAAACAACTTCAGTTAAATACAACACATAGATTCATAATCTTTAATAATGAAAAAGATATACAAATCTAAAACCCAAAAAAAAAAAAAAAATTTCATTTTCAGTAGTCATCATTCAATAAATAGTTTAAAAATTACAAAAAATTGGAATATCAAGGTGAAGACTTACAATTATTGTTACAATAATTGTAAGTAGCGACTCCAATAAAATAGGTTCGGCTATGGACTAATAAAAGACTCAAATCACTATAAAGTTATAAATTTATATAGGTGAAACAATATTTTTTATTTGTTTTAAATACATTATGTATCTAAACTTACTGCACTGCAAGAAAGTTGGTCATTAAGTTATTTAACTCGTCATTTTCTTTCTCTATTGTATTAATTTATTAATTTTGTCGATCTAAATAGTTATTTCAAGAAACTGGAAGGCAATTCTCGGTCTTATAATATTATTATCAAACAAATTTGATTTATAACCTAAAGTCGGTATTTTTTATGTTTATTTACGATATTAAATTATATTGTTAAATTAAACTGGATAACATTAATTTGGAAATTAAAATTAAATTCAAAATTGGCAATTCTAGCAGTAACATTTAAGCGATTCGCAAGAAAACCAAAAATACCGATAGGTAATAAAATATCGAATTCGTTATAATTATTATATCGGCAACTCTCGCGGAGTTCCTGGTCTTTCTTCAATTTCCATTTAAGTATAAAATAATAATTGTAACTATTATAAATAACAATTTCGCCACATTTATTTATTATTTATTTATTGGAAAACCAAAAACTAACAAATAAATAGTACCAAATCAATATAACACAAGGCAAAGACGTGCGTGCGGTCTGGCAGGCTAGGTTCTAGCGCTCCTCTCTGATGACAGTTCCTCTTAAATAAAGTAAATAAATAAATATTTCCGGACTAATCACACAGCATCATCTAACCCCAAACTAAGCAGAGCTTGTACTCTGTGTATTAAGAGACTGATATACTACATAGATAAATGGAGAATAAAAAATGGAACGGAGTCGACGATTTATGCCGACGTTTTCAGTAATTAGTACATGGTCAGTATACGCAGCATGAATCATCATTATTGACGTAATTAACCTTTTTTTAAACCTTAATTTCGAGAAAATAGTTATGTTGGCTTGCCAAGCGTAGCGAGTATGGCAACACCCCATAACGATGAAGTTTTTATTCCATGAAGGCTCTAAGGCTAGGCCCTAACTTTAGACAAGTCTGTCTTGAGCCTAATTTAACGAATTATTTTAAGCGCAAGAATAGGATCATACTTAATACCTCTATTAAACGACGTCTGTGCACAAAATCATCATCTAGTTTTATATTTTTCTCCAAAAATGTATCACATTTTGTGTACCAAATTGGTGATAAAAAAAACTAATCAAATTTTAATATTTCTTAATCTTTAATAGTTGTAAAACATAATTCAATTTGGCGTTGAAATTGAAAAAGATAACTTTTTATTTTCATACACCTAGGTAATTTGAATTATCCTGTATGCTGGAAGCGAAGTACTTCTGTCGTTAGTCAGTGGAAAGACAATTTAGTCCATTAGACCACTAGTCTTAAGTATATGTGCGGCTTCAACTGTTCTGTGAATCTCATAACAGTTTTGATGCAGGTTAGCGCTGAGCCTAAATTACTGTCTAGAAGATAGTTAGACTCAACGGATTAAGAGAGAAAGAGACAGAGAGAGATAAAGTAATGTCGGTTATTCATCCATACAAACTTCAATCAAAATAACTCCATTTTATTTTCAACAATCTAGCTAACATACAGCCTTTGAATACGGCTAATGACACAGACGACGGTTCATTACGTAAAATGGGACAAACCTGTGACTAATTACCTCTAATTACATCACCTCCAAATTATGCTTTTAGGGCCTGTTTTGTACTTTGTTCTCGCTTTATGAATCCTTCACGTACGTTTTTGTATTTTTGTAATTTGTGCCAGCAATAAGGTTTTAATGAGAATTTTCTGTGCACCTGCTGAAATAGGTCGTAATTGTTTGTTCATTTGGAAAGGTTGAATTCCGTATGTTGTGACTTGTGAATTTAATTTTGAACTGCAGGAGGAAAAAATTTGCGTTGAAATGCAAAACGCCGCCTCCTAGTTTTTCAATTCGACGTAATTTATATATGAATAATATTTTTGCGGAAGTCCATTTTCCATCTAAACTCTTTAATGTTCTCAGAACGTGCCCGTTCCCTCACGAAGTTTTCCTTCACTGTTAAAGCGTCAGTTAAAGCGTACATAAGTTTTTCAGAGTGAAAAATCAATCGATACACGGATGGGTTTGAACCCACTACCTTCGGAATGTAAGTCGAGTATCACCCAATTAGCTAACTCGGCAATTTATTATGTTTTATGTTTGTTTTGTCTGATTTTATTACATCTTCTGTATATATGATAATATATTAGGATATTATATACAGAAGATGTTATGATAATGATATAAAGTTAGAGTTTCAATTTATTTCATTCAAATTTCATAACGAATGGTCTAGTAGTTATCTTCAATATTCATTTAATAGTTTTATTTGACCAACTTCACAAAAGGGAATCCTAGATCAACATAGGATGGTCCAAAATGAAATAAATCAATTCCAACATTTAATTTCATCAACCAAAACATACCCAAAATCTTCTGTTCTAAGTCCGCGGAGCTACCCGCAATAAATCACTAGATAATGGAGTGTAGGTAATGTTGCATTAACATAACTCAGCCCTCAGTTATGGAAGTTTGTATGACCCTTGTTACTTTGTAAATATAGTCCGAAATCCGAGGCAATTCATGATAAATGAGCTACACCTTGCGAATATTAATGTTGAATGGATACACAGGTGGTAACAATTTTGTTTGTTTTCCTTGAAAGCAGAACATTTTACATAAAAAAGAGAATAAAAATATGACATATTTTGACCTTTAGGCTATTCGTCTATGTCTGTGTTCAATGCAGTTAGCATTAGATACGTTTGTGTTAATCATTAATTACAACTAATATATTTGGTAACAAACAATAATAATAGATTTTGGGTGAAAAAAAAACTGATATCAAGTATTTATTTATATAAAATACTTTATTTAAACAAAAACTTTATGATCTATCTCGTATGAAAATACTTATTTTCGTCATTATATCGTAGTAGTTTATTTCAATTAAATTATAAAAACATTCCTCCTTATATTAACTTTAAAATATATGTTCGAATTAGTTCTAGACACCCAGCAGACATTCTCATACAGATAAGTGCCTTGCTCAGCCGAAATGAAGTCACAAATTAAAGCAAGACTTGAAACTGAATTAGCGAAAACGCTGACGGTTTAAACGTAAGTGGATAGGTACTTACTGAATTGAAACTTAGCACCCAGGCTCCGCCTTTTCTCTCTCAACTTATTCCTGAGTATTCGCCTCTTCAAACGGCTGAGGATCACATCGGCTTCGTCCACACTCTCAGAGGACGAAGTGCGGGTAAGAGTCATTCGACTCAATGAATGACTTCTCTTTGCAAACAAATCCAAAGTTCTTTTCGGTTCGATCTCGGATATACCACGTCTGTACATTTTTAGCCGTTTCTTCATTTCACAATTCACTTCGGCCATCGATGGTTCAAAATCAGACATGCTCTCGTTTCTACAAAAGTTATGTTTCAGGCTAGGTGTGTTGGGTTTCGTTGGCCGTTTACGTAACATAAATTCTGGATTAGTACTCGCCCGATTGGGCAGGCTTTTTAGATAAGTATTCAGGAATGATACCTTATTGTTCGGGAATTCGTACTTTGCACCGGATTTTGATCGCGCTAAAGTATTTTCGTAGAAAGCTTTTATCGTGGAATCATTGAATGACTGTGATTTATGTAGGCCCGGTTCATTCTCTTTATTGGATGAGCTTGCATGTTCGGTAAAGGAAGATACAGAATAATTACTGGTTTTCGATTCGTCATGACTTCGGAAATGTTTTAGTATTCGGTTTATATCATCGCATGTATCGTTATCGGAGCTTTTGTAGCTGCTGACTTCGCTAGGACTTTCTGAATGGAATGGAGATAAAATATCGATACTAGTTTTATAATTATCTTTAAGCCCATTGATTGTAATATTTGGAATGTTGGTCACACTTTCACTATTTTTTATCACATAACCTTCGTTTTTCACATTAGTTTGTGTTTCAAAAAAAGGTGTCCGATAGACCCTAGTGTAAACTTTATCACCCGATATTGTGTTATGTTTTTTGACAGGGTTTTTATCAATAATATGTCGAAAATCTCGTAGTGATTTGCTTGTTCTCAAAGAACTGTCATCGAAATCAGAACTTTTTATTGATACGTTCTCATCGTTGGTTTCGACAAGCAGATTTCCATCGCAATCAAAAAGTTGTATTGTTGGGAATCTTATCCCTGGAGAGAGATTGCGCGTCCTCAATTCCCATTTCCTGTGAGACGATTTCCTCAGCTGAATGCGTATTATATTGTCATCTATTATCGGATCATCGCTATCACTCGAATCTTTTTCTGCCATCGTCATAATGTTCGTACTTGCCTGTCGCGCTGATGAGAAATTTTCCTCGGCACATTTAAATTATATATCATTGGTACTAATTTGTTTGTTTACCGTCAGCTGTTATTTTGGATGCATGCCAACTCGAAACTATTTTACAACAAGTTTAAATAGCACCAATGTCAATAATGTTTTTACTTACGTACTCTCTCATAATTTAATTATTTGGAATAAAATATAAACACTGCACACACTAAGATTTCTGAACACATTCTGTTGCGGCTCGGCTTGAAAGGATTGCATAAACCCTAGTGTCGATTGCGCGAACACGGCCGTTAAAGGTGTAACGGTTTTAATTTTCTCTCGGTGTTAGATGGGGGCGATATTCCATCTAGTTGTTCGGGGCGCAATATCCTCCGGAAGTAAAGGAGATGTAGATTGGTCGTTCGCGAGTCCGGACATTTCTGCACTGAGAGCAAACAGCTGAATAGACGCGCGGAACTATAAATAGAGAACGAACGAGACAGCGATTGCTGTATCCCCTTGAACCTATACGTTTGTTGCAAACGTAATCGGTGACGTTGTAACAACTGTTGGTTTGACACAGTTTCCTATTTGACCAAGAGCCGCGACCATATGCATTCGTGACTAATAGCTGCAGATGGCCATTTATGTAACGATTATGGTCGTGCTTGCTTTTTATTCATGGTTAATGTACGTGATAATGTGTTTTACATTTTACGTAAGTCGGATTACATTTCAATGCTTTGGATTATGCCTAGCCTTTGAAATGTTAATAAAGCATAGCCTTACGATCTAAATGCTTTGCAATTCATAGCCAGATTCAAATAAGATAATACAGCGTTTAGTCTCATAGAATTTGTTGTTCAAAACAATAGACGTTAAATCATGAGAGCCCAATAAAAACGTTCTTGTTTTAATCAAGAGAATATAATTTTATATTTGAACTATCTTTTCACGCTATCCCTTGCTTTATGGGTTTCCCGTGTAAAAATAACCTATAACCTTCTTCTTTGAATGGGCTATAAATACAGACTAAACAAAAAAACTCCTTAGATTTTTTATGTAAGTAAAGATGAGTTGTGAACATTTTAAACTACGAGTATGTTACATACAAATGTATATGGACCAATTTTTTGCTTGAAGAATTAAACATTTATTAAACTTCCCCTAGACCGTCAAACATATATTTTTATAGCCGTATTAAAAAAAATGTAGTTTATACCTGTTGCTTGGCCATCTTTTTTAATTAAACGACAAAATAAGGCTTTGTTGCCGCCGAGTCCACATCGCCTTATCTTGAATTTTTTTTGTGCTTAGCCTTCTTTTGATATTATTAATTAACATCACCATTCGATCCCGAAACTAAAATTAATAACTGTCACTCAGACAAAAATACGAATACTATCTACTGTGGTACTGCTTAGTGTGTTGCTGCTAGGGTTTATACCCTGTTTCATTGATGATTAACAACATTACCCATTCATCAACCCGGGACAGACAATACCCAGGTGTACGGTTTATTAATAGCGGTAGTTACCCCACAACTCGGGGATCATTCGGATCGCAATAATCGTTACCGCCGACCACTACAGATTCCTGATAGACCCTGCTTAGATTTTGTCAAATACTTAATCTGAAATTGTGATTTTTATGAGTAGACACTCATAGTTTTATATAAGATTACTTTCGCTTAAAATTGTTTACGTATACTGAAAGCCTATAAAATTCGATACTGGCCTCGATCGTCCATTTCTCTCAAAGTCCATTTTCCTTGAATGACCAATGCTTCGAATGTCTACTTCCCGAAATTCTCGCATTTCGCATTATCTGTTTTGACATATTTCTGTTGTGACATATTATGACTCGTCCGCCATTTAATGAACTAAATAATTTAGTGAAGTCGGTGACCATGCTTCTCTTATATAAATAGCTCTTCGCTTATTCCTGATTTTATCTCGTTGAGAAATCCCAAACACAACCCTCTCCTCTTTAAGAAATAGAAATAAGGAAAGTTTTATTTTCGTCATAAACACACAATTAAAAATACGCGACCAATTAAGAACCTCCTTTATTCGTTGAAAATCAGTTAATTAACATAAAAGCAGTTTAACAAAAATACTATATGCCGAGAATACATATTATGTAACACACCTAACCCAACCTAATTTAAACGTAAATCGTTTTACACTCGGCATATTGTTGTAGAAGCTCAGGAAGCTGGCTACAGCTTGTTTGCTGGTTTTTAGTGAAACCGTAGTGTAAAGTCGGCCTTTTGGCGACTCCGAGCCTATCCATAAAGACTGTGGTGAAGGAATACCTTTCAGATCCGTTAGTCGTCACTGGCGGAAAACTGATTGAAAAGTTATTTGGCGCCAGGGCCTTATTTGAGCCACTGATCTATTATCTAATGTATAATAGACGAAACCTGGCCAAAAGATTGTTGTTATTAAAACTGTTCATTATACCTCGTCTATTTAAATAAATAAATAAATATATCAGGACAATCCACACAATAACCAACCACGTGGTTAGCTGTAAGCTTGTGTTACGGATACTAGACATCTGATAAACTTAATCTAATAGACAAAGATATATGGATATTTTTTATTATACATATTGAAAGCCCAGATCGAGAAGAAAGTGCTGGCAGAACATACAAACACTTCACCCCTTGGCGAGAATCGAACCCGCTACCTCTTTCGCAAGCGAGCCTTGCGCCACTGAGGTTGTCAAAGTCAATTTGTTTGTTTTTTTTTTTACATTCTTGTTTGTTTTTTTTAAATGAAGTATATTTTTAAGCCTCAAAGGACAGCGCTTTTAAAGCTTATAGAATGTCACAGAACACGGTCGTGCTCCTACTAAAAAATAAAACATCGTTACGGAATTCACGGGTTGGTAGTCGGGAAAAGGTACGGGATAATACTGTTATCCAGGGCGGCATCAGTCCGAGCGTATAACAAACACGGGATTTTTTACGGAACTGCGAAAGAAATACGGTTTTGTATTGAGAATATACTTACTTATAATGTTTCAGAATATCCTGTCGCAAATGAAATAAGATTGATTTCTGGTTTCGGGTCTGGGTGTTTTCTGTGGTTCATAAGTATGTATTTACAAAAACAAAATGTATCTTTTATAGTATATCAGTTACCTAACACCCAGTACAAACTCTCCTTAGTTTTGAGGTTAGATGATGTTGTGTTATTAGTCCGGAAATATTAATATTATTTATTTTATAGTAATAATTAATTAATTACATTGTTAAAAATATACTCCGAGAAACGAGTGGTATGTATTAAAATAAAATGTATGTTGAAAGGATCATAAAAATGCCTACCTCAAACAATGAAATAATTTCTAAGGCTTGGTCGCGTTTTTATAAAAAAACTGTTTATCTGTTACCTAATTCAATTTAAAGAGTATGTGACTAGCAGGGCTACTTTATTATTGATAAGTTGATAAAGATAATTTAGGTAAATCCGACAGGACTAGGGCAGTTTATTCCAGTTTTCCCGATAGTTCAATTAATTTAATCTATACTAATATTATAAAGCTGAAGAGTTTGTTTGTTTGATTGTTTGTTTGTTTGTTTGAACGCGCTAATCTCCGAAACTACTGGTTCGAATTGAATAATTCTTTTTGTGTTGGATAGTCCAGTTATCGAGGAAGGCTATAGGCTATATAACATCACGCTACGACCAATAGGAGCAAAGATATAGTGGTAAATGTGTAAAAAACGGGAGAAATTGTTCATCTTTGAAGCCTTCCGTTGCGTGCGTCGTGGAAACGGTTCAAGATACACAAAAAATATGTATTAAAGAATAATAGCTCTTTTAATGATCTAAAAAACTATAAAACTATAAACTAAAAAAGATTAACTCACAAAAACCGTTTTTATGGTACCTAATTTGGTCGAAATAATTTGTTTAAGTTGTATCAACATAATAATATTAATCTTTATTCAAATAAATATGTTGTTGGTTAAGAGTACTTCATCCATTATAACGCGGGTAGCACCGCAGGGCACAGCTAGTCTAAAAAATAAAAATGAATTGTTGTTCGTTAGTCTGATTAAAACTCGAGAACGGCTGGGACTAATGAGCTGATTTTGGTTTTAAAATGTTTGTCGTAGTCCAGGGTAGGTCTAAACGGAGAGCAAATAAGGAAAAATTGCCGGGAACTTTTTTTACCCGTGCGACGCCGGGGCGGGCCGCTAGTGTAAAATAAAAGCAAGAATGTAATGTAAAATTTAACGTGAAAATCTAATGAAAAAAAACAAAATATTATGAATATGTATGAGACTTCTTGTTTTCCATATAAAATTTAATAAAATGGGATGGCTGAGCAAAGAGTTTTGCTGTTAATATTTTTTTTCACATTAATAGTAATGAGACAAGTTGTTTGTAGGTGGTGTGGTTTTTATTTTTTTTGACGGTGTTAATTTTGATATTATGTTTTATATCCTTGAAAAACCTTAAGTAAGCTTCCTGGTCTTATAATTAGCTATTAATTTTTTTGTGTAAGTTTTTGTTGTCCAATAAATAAAAATCTGTTATGTGAAAATCTTCATGCGGTTTACAGAATACATCCATTTACCAATATAGCTCTTATAGGTTTGGATAAATGTGGCTGTAGCATACACGGACAGACAGATAGACATGACGAATCTATAAAAGTTCCATTTATTGCCAGTTGGCTACGGAACCCTTAAAATTTTAATTAAAAAATCTATATATTTCAAAATCTCGTAAGTCATAACTATTCAAAATATCATAAGTACTACATATCACGTAGAGCTTCCGAACCAATTACGGTTGAGGACTTAAGCCCAGAGTCCATTAACTGAGCTCTGTATATTCCTACACACAATTAATCCAATCTTGTCAGCTCGAAACAGTGCCGCAAATGATGCAGAAATGACGAGGTACAAATTACACATACTGCTTAAATTGACCGGGGCTTTATAATCTCCTTTTCCTTGTAAAATTCTGACAGGCAATCGGTGCATATTTTCGAACTAGAATTGCCGGTTTTGCCCGCGTTATAATGGATTTTCTGAATGACATTCACCCGCTGTAGAAAGTATCCTATGCCCTTTTTCAGGCTATAGAGAATATAATGTACTGAATTTAATTTAATTCAGTTTTGTAGTTTTTGCGTGAAAGAGAACAGAGAGACAGAGTAGCTTTCATATTTTTAATATTAGTATGGATTGACGTTCGCTTAGACTTTTCCAGTACGCGGAAGCTAATACAAAATCTATCAATGCATCAAGTGCCTTTCTTCCGCCAAAATATCACCTGTGCCAGATCAATATCTGGAGGCTCTTAAAGCTTAACAGCTGCCTGTCAATAGGTTCCCATTCGTTTATTTAATTAATCTACACTTTAATATCCATACCTTGTAAACATAAAGAAACAATATTAAGCCGTTGACAAGGTTGGTTCCAAGTGACTTTGACCTAATAAGATACTGTCATAAAAGGGCAATAAAATAATCATAACTAACTCGTTACCATTTAATGGCTAGTTCATATCCTTATAAGTTGATATGTCCAGCTTCGTAATGTATAAAAGCCTTATGACTAGTATCATGTACGCATTCCGTGGAGTTCAAATAATTGAAATGAAAATGCAAGTAACATTATTTTTGCACCCCGACTGAAAATTAAGTAGGAGTACTACTCCTATACCTACCTAGGTATAGATAGATTTACCTAATACTTACTATAAAAAAGATTTGACAAAAAAAAATGTAAAATATGTTAGATTACACCATACCCTCGATGTATAAGTCCATATTATACTAAAGTTAAGCGACGTGGATCGCGGACAGTAAGTACTTGGATGGGTGACCGCTGTGAATGCAACTTTTTATGCGCTCTTTTTTGTTGGTAAAATACACTGTTGTCTTTTTTTATGAGTTAATCGCATACTTATCAAATTTATTTAACATAGCTTTAGTTTAAACCATTAGCGGTTTTTGTTCCTAAAGTAAACATGCAAGTATTTTGTAGAGGATAAATAAAAAAGGGGAAATTTAAATTCTTTGTATCATAATTTTTAGTTGTCGAAAAGACAACGAACGACCGTTTGATGAAAAGTGGTTAACTGTATATAAGTTTTAATGAAGAAATACAAAAAATTCTAATTAAGAGCCTATCTGACTACGTAAAATAATAATAATAAAATATTTTTTTACAAAATGGTTTACAAGCAGGTTTACCACATTCTTATAAAGTAAATATACATTTTATATTGTAACTATCAAGCACATGCCCGTTATAAACCTATTTTGGTCAAAGAAAATGACTCATCGCTCTAACTAAGTAAAAATAACTTGTAATGAGACACGAGGGTTCTTCCCTCCGGCTACAAATAAGTACAACCAGCACTAGGTGCGACTAGAGATTTAATTTTCCTAGAGATGCGACATAGTCTATATACATAGTATATATACATATATACATAGTAGCTAATAATTTTATAGGAAACAACTATTAAGAATGTTCAAATATAAAAAAAAAACGCTTCTTTAAGCATCGCATGTAAGTGAAGAAAAAAATAAAATTAGAACCTAAAAATCACTAATTACACAACTGTTATCTAAATGTAGCCCAATACTAAGATTGTACATCCAACAAGTGCTCTACCTGCGCTCTTTTACAGTCAAGGCTCATTTTTTGTTACAGTTTAAAATAAAATAAGGGATTAGTGGCTTTCTTTGACCAGGAAAGCTCGAAATATTTACGTTAAGTAATTTAGAAGCACATTATCTTAAGAATTTAGGGGATAAAGAAAAAAAAACAAAATATTCTAGGTTTTCTTACAATTATCTCGTAGCAATCATGGAATACGTGATTGCTTGATTGCTATCAGTTAACACTAAGGTTTCTTTATTAAGAAGATAATTAATCCAAAGACGTAATGAATATTGAGTAGGTACTCCTGCTGGCTGTGACCAGCGGTTTCATTACAAAAGCTGGATGGCTTTTAGCAAGATTCTTTGTTTGTATAGGACTAAGTGATCTTGGAAGCTAAGCCTCATTTTGGCGAAATTACCTTTGCCATCGTCTTCAAGTTTCAAATTCTTCTCGGTTACAGTGTACGTCACGCCTAATTCAGAAATCGCCTAAAATGTTGCCTTCATAATTAGTTGATATTAATTTTTTTTACAAAAGACATGTCATGTATTTTTTTTTAGTTTAATGCTAGTTGTACATAAATACATGATATTTTAACATAAGTTTTTTTCGACAGACCAAAACATTCGAGCATCGTGGCACTTACTCAAGGTTAGAAATAATTAGAAACGTAGCCTCAGAGACGCAGAGAGTGCGTGTGGATTAGCCATATCTATGTTGATCGTCAATTTTTTATTAAATATTATAAAAAAAACATACATTTATGTTACTTTTATAAAATAACAAAGACGAAAGTATTAGCAGATAAATTATCTGCAACCAGTTTATTTATTCTGCCATTATCTAATTACACTAGCCTGGCATATCCATAGATACTCATAATATGCACAGTTTTATAGATAATTGGAACAACTACATATCTATGCTACTTAGTTTTATGACTGTGCATTGACTGAGTAGATTGCATATCAATGCATGATCCAGTTACAGAATTATCATTTTAATTAATTTGTCACATGATGTAACGGTTACATCGAGGAAATTCGACGAATATTATGTAATTAACATACGTAATCATACAATGCAGTTAATTCTCCTATTTTCGTGATTTTTTGGTAGAATTCATAGTCACAAGACAGTTTGACTGCCTCAGTGATGCTGTAGGCGATGACCCGCTTATGGCGCAAGAGGTAGCGGGTTCGATTTCCGCCGAGAGGTCAAATGTTTGTACATACATTCTGCAAGCACTTTCTCCTTGGACTGGGTGTTTTATATTTATAATCAAACAATATGTCTATTATATTAAGTATATCAGATTTCTAGTACCTGTAACACACGCTAAAAGCTTACTACGGGTCTAGATGTTGTTGTGTAACAAAAAACATATTCTTTGATTTTTTTACATAAAATTTTATATCGTTAGTTAGCAACATTTGAGTTTGTGTTTTGTGACTATGAATTATTTTTTTTTCGGAGTTAAGCTTTGAACTTTTCCTATTAATTAAAGCAAATTTTAAAACTTGTTCCATAAAAACATTATAGGTATAGTAACTTCGTAAAACATTTTCCATTTTTTTAATCGTTATTTTTCATGAGTTTTTTTGCTCCTATCATTGATGAAACTTTTTTGGAATAAAATATCACTCTAGATCATTTGATATAACAGGTTATAAGGTAAATGATGTCGGCAAATCTATGCAGTAATTTCAGAGTTTGGTACTGCAATAAGTTATTGTCATTATCATCTTCTATTTGAATCTCATACACACTGGCTGACTATAACATAATATTAAAACGTTGCATGCATGTTAAAAACAATGGTAACAATTTAAGAATTTTGAATCCAACCTTAGCAACCAAACTAAAGTGTCACAGAACTGACACTAAAAGTTTTCCACATCAGCAATGACAAAGCACCCAGCAGACGACAACGGAGTGACGGAATTTCATATGAGAACACTTCGTTATAGCGGGATACGCGCTCTCATATCCCGCGGCATTTATGTAAAGTACGAAAACGCGATTGTCAACCAAATTGAACTGGATATAGCCAGCTATTTCATGCTGAAACTAGAGACAAGAAATTTGGTTTGATGGTTGAATTTAGGAGGCGTGATAGTACGAGGCGCGAACGAAATTTGCAATTTTTATTGTGCCTATCAGAAATCAATGAATCAGTTTCCTATGCTATAGTTTCGGTATTTAGCATTGTTTTTAGATTTTTATTGCAATTTTATCTTTACTAATCGAATAGGGTAGATGATTTACTCAAAATAATGAGTCCGTCGTAAGTTACTTAGAAAAAATGAACCCATAATATCTTTTTCTAACTTCTAATCAGATGCTCTATAACTTGGCACTTTTTCATTAAATTGATAATGCAACAAAATATCCAATGTACAGAATTTTTGGACGGGCTATTCGACTGATTTAAAAGAATACCTTTTTTGTATTTATGGAACTATTATGTCTTGAAATAAATAAAATCTGCTGAAATAAGGGATAATGTTATGTCATTTGTGCTTCTACACCAATATATTCAACAAAACAAATAAAAAAAATATACTAACCTACTTATAAAATTTTAAACTTATTCCATTTTGAAAGTCAATCTTAATAATTTAAAACTTAACACTTAAGCAACTTTTCAGTATAAGTTTCCAAGTAGGCTGAAAGCGGCTGCTTCTCAACTTGAGGCCACGGTCCAAGCAATTTCCGGAACTTGAAAGTTCGTTGTCGTCCACTTGAATACGCGTTAATTTGCATGGCACTTACTTACTCCGTTTTGACACCGCAAAGCGCCACAGACAAGTTTTGTTAGCGTATACAAACTTGGGGATTTCAAACAACTATTCAACTGAAATTCAGATTACTGCAATAGTTTGCGCACTTTCGTAGCTGTGCATAGTTGTGTCGCTGAGATTCAGTTTCTATATTACTTACTAGCGGCCCGCCCCGGCTTCGCACGGGTTTTTATTAAATGTTTTTCCCGGCAATTATTTGATTTCTTCTCGCCTTTTAAACCTTCCCTAGACCTCCACGAACATTTCAAGACTATTATAAGATAAATCCGTTCAGCCGTTCTCGAGTTTTAATCAGACTAACGAACAACAATTCATTTTTATTTATATCCTCTCTCTGTAATCGGTCCCTCATGTCTGAGGATCGTGGTCAGCATCGGAGTTACATCGGGAGCGGACAATCTGTCTCCATCGGGTTCTGTCCATCGCATCTCTGACAGTGTCGTAGTATTTGGACGACGATGGAACCTTCATTTGATCTGTCCATCGAGTTGGTTAACGTCTTCGGGATCGTTTCCCTTTGGTAACACCAACGATAATCAATTTCTCTAGACTCTCATCGCCTCTTCGCACTGTGTGCCCGAAATATGCAAGTATTCGCTGTCGGCATATGGTGGTTTATTTATATAGATGTACCCCAATTTGGTGCTCACTGCTGGGACTCAGGGACTTCTCTCTTGATGAGAGAGATTAGGCCTTAATTCACCACTGGCCAAGTGCGGGTTGGTAAATCACACATCTCTTCAAAGTTCTCGGAACATGCCGATCATTTTTCAGTTACTATATTATAAATTAAAAACCCTAGCCGCGCCTGTCTGTCTTTATGTTCGGGACTAACACAAAAACTACTGAACGGATCTTTCAAATCAAATCAAATCAAATGTTTATTTGCAGAATACATTTTTGATAAATAATCTTTAGGACTAGTTAGAGTAAATGCTGTACTTTAGGCGGTTTTCTACAGACGAACGGGTCAGCTAGTGCTTTAATAAGTGAAGCTTCCTAAAACAACTACCTACTTAATGAGAATTAGTGAGATACATTTTGTTTATATAAAATAAGTAGGTAATTTTTGGCAGATGATTTTGCTACCAGGTTTCTGAAATAAAAGTTGTTATAGCTACATAAGTTATGAATTCTTAAAGTTGAACTATCTTAAAAACAATTTTTGTTTCATTTATTTTCTATGCTACAATCGGCTGGAATATTAAAAATATCTACTGTACATATTATGTCGTTTATCAGTCACCTAACAACCATAGTACAAGCTCTGCTTAGTTTGGGATTAGGTGATGCTGTGTGATTAGTCCGGAGATATTTATTTATAATTTAAATAGGTTATAAATAGTTATCTTTGGTTGTGTATGTTGTGTTGGCTCGGTATAATTATGGCCTATATCATAATCCTACTTTACTTCGTATAAGTTAAATATACAGTGTAAATTACGATATTAACCCATATTTTCAATGCATTATATTTGCACAACAATTTGAAATACAAAACTGGGCTCATCCGTACGTTATCATCGTTTCATGATCCTGAAATGGGCAAATTTTCAAGTAAAATACCCAGAGTGCGAGCGGTTTTGACGTTACCGCATAATACTTATGCTGGCGAGCGTCCAAGCCGGAAGCTTTTGTTGGTCTCGTCTGAAATAAATTATCACCTGTTACCAGCTGCATGTGAATGGCAGGCGCTATTTGGCCGTTTGCGCGTTTTCAACGGCTTTCGGGGTGGCTGCTGGCAGATAAGTGGTATGGCATGTGGATTAACTAATTATGTTAGGGTAGTTTTATCTTCGAATGTTATTGAATTTTAGACCCCTGCAAACCATAATGCACTCAATGACGCGGTGGGTGAAGGTAGCGGGTTCGATTCCCGCCGAGCGGTCATGTGTTTGTATGTTCTGCAAGCCTTGGTCTGGTTGTTGTTAATATGTATAATAAAAAATATCTATAGATAGTGTTTTATATAAAGTATATCAGATGTCTAGTACCCGAAACACAAACTTTAGAGCTTAACACGGGGCTAGATGTTGTTTGTGTGGATTTCCGGAAATATATGTTATTTATTTATAATAAATATTGCTGCAGTAAATCTACACAGAAGAAGCCGTGTTGGCTCAATTAATGTGCGCCTAAAACACTTGTTTCAACAATGTTGCATTGTCAGGAAACCGGCATGTTCTGATAACTTTGAAGAGTTTGAAGAACATGAATGTGACATTGACCAATCCGTACCAACTCCACACAGCCCATTCAACATCCAGTCCCATCATAAGACAACTCTCCCTCTACCGTGCCTAAACATAAACATGTTTTTTTTTTTTTTGGTCACGTTTTATTATTAAAACTATTTTAATAGATAACAACTCTTAGCCAGAAATCAGAAGCTTCAAAACAAAACTTTAGTAATGAAGTAAGGAAATAAACATAATATAATACAATAATACAAAACACTTTATTGCACACACAGGGAAACAAAATACAACAACACGTAGGAAACAAAATGTACAATGGGCGGCCTTATCGCTAAAAAGCTAATATTTTTATCATTTTAATATTTGTGTTACAAGTCTCATAATAGGGTATTGAAATTGATCGCTACACGCACGGTATGTCTCGCCTTAATCTTAAGGGTTGTACAGATTTTGTGTATGAGTTTCTGAAGAAAAATCAATTCACTACCCACTAGACCATGTAATACGCAGAAAGCTTCACGTTGTCGATATCTGAAGGGTTTTATTGGATTTAGTCTATTTTTGATAACGCGAGTTACGCATATGGTGAATGACGATTTGCGGAAATGTCACGCAATTTGTGAATGAAATGTTTATTTATTACAAGGCTCAATTTGATTCGATTAATTTATCTTTTCTTATTATATAATATGAGTTTATTGTTTGTTTCACCTTTCAATATTCCAACTTATTTCATTTATTGTTATCACTTTTCTATTCGTATTTGGATCTGCAGGAACCTATGTAACAATACAAATATGTAGGTGTACAAAGTAAGTAAGTCAAAATCATAAGGTATTAAAAAAAAAACCACTTCCATTTAAACATCGAAAAGTTTCGATATACAGAAAACATATTTTTTTAGCCTGTCGTGCCCCACGGCTGGTCGAAGGCCTCTCCAATAACACAAATCTTACCAGGAGTAATATTGCAATTTACTTTATTTGTTATTACATCAGAACCGATTGTAGCCGTTATCAATAAAAAGCAAAAAAATATATGTTTTCGAGGGGGGCTGCAGTTCCGGCCGTTATGAACGAAGAAACGAAAATACCTAGTATCGCTATTGAGATCATATAGTACTATTTTTAATTTTATGCAGAAAAAATTAAGACACATCCGTAATCATGCAAATAAAGATTTATTATTATTATTATTAATCTTCGCGCACAGGATTCGAACCTGCATCTCCAGGAATGCGCCCTGACGTGCTAGAACCAATTACACCAACGCGTCATCACGTGATAAATCGAAATTTTTCTGCACTTTGTATTATCGAGTGAAGCCCCCATATAGTACTAAGTATTAAATACACTCCCTTATCCACCGCCCCCATTATACTCATTCTTGTATGATCTACTTTTTTGTAGGATTTTGCTTTGACAGAACCAGTCTCAAAGCTCAGTAGAAAAAGTATCACGGAACACCCGTAATGGAATAAAATCTCCTGATTTATTGAGATCTGCTTTATGTAGGGGAATAGTTTCTTTGAGAAATTGTAAGTATAGGTATTTCCCTCACTTCAATGATGCCTTCTAAAACAATCTTTGACCATAAACGTTAACATAGCTTACGCTTTTTCTTACCAATCAGTCATAGTCGTAGCGTAGTAATTTAACAGTGTGCTGGCAAAACGATTCATAATGTATTGAAACCGGGTAAAAGGAAGAAAAATGAAAATGGAACGCCATTTTGCAGAATTGAGTAACATCTTTTTCACTTTATAATTTTATATTAACTCGACTCTGGCAATGGAGTCCAATTTGTAAGGATTTTAATTTTGCGGGTCCGGTCTACTAAAGACCCGAATTGAATTGTTGCTCTCAATTTGTATCGAAAATGTTGGGAAATGGTTGCACCCACGGTAGGTGATGGGGGCAACATTCTTATGACCGACATAAGAATGTTTCAAATCACCTCCCGCCCGCCCGCGGCCCGAGTTATACTCAATAATTAATATATTTCAAACCAATAGCTGGTTGTGCTTTTGTTAAAAATCTACTTGTGCTGTAGTTGTTTGTTACATAAAATTGGGTCATTAAGAGAGGCCTATGTCGTTCGTCTGAAAGGATGGTAACCGCATCTTATTACCGACCGCTACCACGTATCAAGTAGGTATCATCTGATACCTACCTGTTTATCTACACAATCTATGTTTGAATCTGTCAACCTAGTATGTGTATTTAGATTTTGTTGACAGAACCAGCCCCAAAATTCAGTAGATAAAGTATGACAGTGAGTTCACTGAACACCCGCACTGAAATCAGATCTCGTGATTTATTGAGATCCAGTCTGCTTTATGGAGGGGAATAGTTTCTGGAATGGAAGTTTCTGGTGCAGTTGAAGGGATTTCAGGCATGCGTTTATCACAGGTGTTCTTTGAGATTAAATTGCGAGTAAATTGGCTATTTTCTGTGCTATGTCTTGTAAAATAAATCTAATAATAATAATAAAAACTCTTTATTACACACCAGGATATCACAATACAATAAATCTAAATTTAAAATTTAAGAAAAACCCCCGTTTCCAGCGCCTTCATTTCCTTTAATGTAAAACAACATAATATGTAATTATGTAATGTGGACGCGATGCGATTTCATTTGATACCCCACACTAGTATATTTGCAGATTTTCGGTTTTCCTTACCCACTCTCACCCCCATAACTTTTAAACGGCACAACCGATTTTCATGAAATATGTCTAAGAACAGCCGGTCCAAACTCACTACAAAAAAAAACATTGAAATCGCTCCATCTGTTCGGGAGCTATGATGTCTCAGACAGACAGATACACATCCAGACAGACACGTCAAACTTATAACACCCCTCTTTTTTGGTCGGGGGTTAAAAATTGTGCCTCTTGGGGCGCCTAACATATGTGATAACTTCAATTACAGCTGTTGGTTAAAATGACGTAGGGGTAACCTGCCGTAGTCATGAGAAAAAGGGATATCAGACTTACCGGTTCCTATGTCACAAGCGTTACATAGCTAGTTCACGCTCCTATAAGAGGATCCCCCCTCCACGCGTCGATTTCCTCATTACTGAGGGTCGTGATTCCCTATTTGTGGCATGATCTTCTTTCGGACCGTAGGTCGCCACTTGTTACTTTCCTTTGCTGAGTGCGCATTATATAAATTGGTGGCCAAGGTTGTTCGGACCTGGTCCGTCCACCAAACGGGAGATAATATAAGAGGATATCATTCCAAAAATATCAACATTTTGTGCTAATTTTTACTCATAACAAAAAAACGTGTCCGCCATGGGGTGTCAGACCGAAGTGATTAGTTAAAAATGCCTTCCACGCAAACTGACACCGTTACGCGTTAAGTAACGCACCACTTCAGCCTTCCAAAAGAAGTTATCACTTCTAAAATATACTAAGAAGTTATCAATTCTAAAAATGAAAATATACTTCAACAAACGTAGTTGAAGTATATTTTCATTGGGTAAACATGGAATTTGCCGAAGTAAACACCAAGAGTCACGTTAGACTAATAATAGTTTTGAATTACCTCGCTGAATTCAGTATGGGCAAAGTGCATCGCTTACCAATCTGACCTGCCAGCAAAGTAAGACAGCATTATGTAATCCGTAGCCATAGCAACGGGCCCTAAACATTCAGAACTGGGTCGTCGGCATTCGTAAAATTCGCCATAGAATGTAATTGAGGCCAATATTGTAACGTTAAGTTCATTGATTGGGGTTTTCTGTTCAGGTTTAACGATTTTTTTTATGTTGCGGATGCAAA
Source organism: Gymnoscelis rufifasciata (assembly GCA_929108375.1). Classification (NCBI taxonomy): domain Eukaryota; kingdom Metazoa; phylum Arthropoda; class Insecta; order Lepidoptera; family Geometridae; genus Gymnoscelis; species Gymnoscelis rufifasciata. The sequence continues at coordinate 5,462,032 of OV815307.1, read as the reverse complement.
TCTGTTTCGTTATTTGCTAGCTGGATTTGTAAGGGTCCTCATGATGCAAAATATATAATGTGAACATATTTTGTGTGTTGAAATGGTGGAAAGGGGAAAATAATTAGGAATGTAGGTATGTAAGAGAAACCCCCGATTCCAATGCGTTAATTAAAATCGCTCCATCAGTTCGGGAGCTATGATGTCTCAGGCAGACAGACAAACACGTCAAACTTATAACACCCCTTTTTTTGGTCGAGGGTTATATTATTAATATTTAGCCACACACTTTACTTTTGGTATAGTTTCAGATAAAGGTTAAAAAAATTTTTAATTTGTATTACAAAAATTACTGTTCGGATTAGTTCATTTTTCCTTCTACTATGTGGAGTTTTCATAGTAAATTACCTCTATTAAATCTAAAGGTAAGTCTATTGACTTTTCTTTTAACAAATGCTGACATTTTGTATATATAAATAAAGGTAGACCTAGTCTCGGTAAAGGCAATGCAATACTTTTTAACGCGACATTAAGTACCACAAGGCCATCCATTATATGCATACCTACTAATATTATAAATTCGAAAGTAATTCTGTCTGTGAGTTCCTCTTTCACGCATAAACTTTTGAACCATTTTAAATTAAATTTGGTACCCATATTCTCAAGAGCCTGTGAGAAAGGACATAGGCTTTATTTTTATAGGAAAAATGTAAATCCGCTGGAAAATTAATAATCAATTGTAACACTGCGAAGCACTACCAGTAATCTTATAAATATATGTTAAATATTCTTCCCGTCGAAAACTTTCTGCCTAAACCCTCATGAAAACAGAACTCTCAAAACTCTAGAAGGAAGGTGTGAATTGTTTGCATTTCGGGGTGCGATGTATCCGCATCAAAGTCAGCATCTGTCTGCCAGGCACTTTGTTCCTTTTGACGTCATCTCTTTTATCCCTCGAACGTGAGAGCGGGACAGCTCACATTGCCAGTTACACCGTGTTTATCGACAAGCTGTCAGCTGTTTCCAGCTTGTTTCAAACGAAACTGAATAAACAATAAAAGCAGGTGAGGTCGTGTCACTATGTGCAACGTAGGTTACCGTATTCTTCGAGAATTTAAGGCGGAATTGGATAAAATTATGTACCATAGTCCGCATAAATTAACCTATGATGTGGAAAGCTTGTAACAGCCAGTAGTGACTCGATACTACGTTTAAAGGTTTAGCTTAGATGAAAAAATGTTATTTTAGTAATTTAGGGTCATAAAAGGTTGGCAAATTATTTGTTATTGTAAAAAAACGGAAAAAACTCACGAAATGAATAAGCTGTTAAAAGATAACGTAACTCACGATAAATTTGAAACATTTTGTTTTCCTTTGAAGTTTTTAAACCATGTTTCTCAACCCACAAAAGATGGAGGTTATTAATTCGACTCGTCTATATTTTTTATAATTATGATTATGACCAAGCATCACTTTTGACAGAGTAGTCCGATTTAGATAGTTTTGTTTTATAGGAAAGGATACCTAGACGTCGGTTACATAAAAATTGGAGTCAAATCCAACCATAGGGTGGATAGACTGCTTTCATTAGGTATAAACTCAAAACTTTCTTTCATTTTTAATAAATGATTGATTGATTTGGGTCTTTAATTTTATTTATACTTTTAAATATCTCAGAACTCGTTTAATTTAGAGGTTTGGTCCCTTAACATTTATTGTTTCTTACAATTGACTATGTCGATTGACATGCGTTTCATCACAGACCGCAACATCACGTTTTTTTTAAAATGGTGGACTAGTCACTTTGTCAAAATGTTGGAACCCCCACATATTTTATTTGTGTTCTTTGATCCTGAATTGTTTGGCGCCAAGAATATTTATCCTTTAATTAGTGTTAGAACTTGGTAAATATATTTTAAAAGAAAATTTCATTATTTTCGACTTTTCAGTTTTGGACGAATTATTTTAAAGTATTTTTGGAAGTTTAAATTTACATTAAGTATATAGAATGTAGGTAACTCATGTAAACGCTTCATCGCGCACTCTCAGACAGGTACCAAAACCTTTAAAAACCCAATTCTGGGTAATTAATTTAAAACTGCGAAGAGGCACTGCCCTTTTTGAACTTCTAACGTTTTTATCCCACGCATTGGGAATTAGATTAAAACACAATTATGGAACCTTTTAGAACCCTCAATACCTCTTACCATAAAGATAAGCAAGCGAGAAACGGCCGTATTGCCTTTCTTACTTTTCCTGAGAATATAAGGTATTCAAGAAATAGAAGTCCGGTTTCCTTTAGATACTTTGAACGTATGTAAATTAATGCATGAAGCTTGGATTTGGACGAGCAATGTGGTTTGTTGTTGTGGTATATTTCGTGTCTATGTTCTGGTTCAATATTTGCGGAATTCACACGACATAGCGGCGACAATGTGGTCAAGATGTGGCTAGATGTAGTGTCGCTGCGGCTTTGCCTTTGGGAAAATATGAGTCATCTCGTCTGAACAACACAATGTAAAACATAGGTATTGAGTACATTTACTCGTGGTTCGAATCGAACCAGTCCTAAAGATACGCGTACCTTGGGCTTTTCGCACAGCTACAAGTACTCTTAGTCGATTCATATCAAGGTGTGACTAGTACGCAAAACTACTTAATGGCAGGGTATTTTGCTTGGAGTCCTCAAATATGCTGAGATCTGATGTAATATATCAGATCGTTCTCGGAAATTCTTCTTAGTAGGTTAGGTGCCTGGGAATGTTACATGTGCTCAGGCGTGATTTGGAATAACGTTGACATGGACCGACTGTAAGGTTTTTCCTAAATGTCGGTAATACTCTATACATGGCATGATAACATATGGTAGTTAGTCCTCTAAATAAAAAGTTCCCTTACCTTAACAAGGGTAGATGACTAATAAATAATAATCAGTCTGTAACTTAGATTTGATAAAAAAATGCACCTGTTTTTTTTTTCTTGCAATCGAAAAATCTATACACAGTGCATTGAAGTTTCGCGTGACGTAATGCTCTAATGAATGTATACGTCACTCGCAATACAACCACGGAAGAAATTGTTCGTTCACCTTTATTTAAATATCATCTTATTTACTTTCTATTTATTATTAGGTAATAAATACTTTTGATATCAAATTAAATACAAGAAAATATTTTATTTGTTCTATATTTTATCCTTCAAAAATTTGTTTTAATATCACATGGGATTATAATTAAATTTTTTCAGGGTTAATTTAATGTAATAAATAAATAAGATATTTACATATTTCGCTTTAAATGCTGTAAAAGTCACGTCAATTAAATTTGTGCTAAGCAAAGAGTCCCAAGCCCAAGCCCCAAGCCTTTACATATTAATAATACTTATGGACGTAATCAATAAGCCTAGAAAGTATGAAAGTCTAGAGGAAAGGGAATTGCGTTTAAAGACGAGGCGTAAAGACTTAAATCAACCAAACAGCACTAGGTTAAGGGTATCAAAACATGGCTCACGATATCAAGCAATTAAACTTTTCAATTTTCTGCCTACTGACTGGAAAAAAATTGATAGACCTACTATTTTTAAATCTAAACTCAAAAAATTGTTATTTAAAGAATGTTTTTATTCTGTTGAGGATTTTTTGACGTATAATTATGATGTGTCTATTTGATTATTGTGACATTTTCTTTATGCTATGTATTAATTTTATTTGACATTCTCTTTTTGTATTGTTTGTTTTCATTTACCTATATAGGCTAAGAGTTTTATTATTTTTCATTCATATACGATTGTGAAATTGTGACTGAATAAATGAATTGAATTGAATAAATGAATTGAATTGAGTTTTACTAAGCCAACATTGATCCAATCAAAGATAATTTAATAACTTCTGAACGCTGATGTTTTATAAAACCTCAGATCAAGGAATTCCGTTCTCAGATCAAAATAACTCTTCTTCTTATTTTACTTATCTGTGCGCATACAACATTCCCGGATGTTGTATGTGCACAGATAAGTAATGATAATATTTCAAATTCAAAATACTACCTAACAATGAAATTTTCTTAGCCCGTAAATTCAATTCTTTAGGTGTTATTTTTATTTACTATTAATGATTGAGAAATATATTATTTTTTCGGGATAAAATAATAGTTTTGTCCTAATCCAAGATATAAGCAATCATCTTACAATATTTACAATATTTCAAACTTTATTAAAATCGGTTCAACCGTTTTGCCGTGAAGAATCAACAAACATTTAAACTTACAAACTTTCGCATTCATATTAATAAGATTTTATTTTGTTAAATTATCATGCATATTACAAACTTTTTTTAGTTTGAGACGATGATGCCCAAGGAACTTATACCCAACCTGGAATGTGCACAGGCTGCGGATGCGCGAGCCGAGCGAGATAGTTTTGTGAGAGCCCTCTGTCCCTTTCATTAGGGTGTCCATACAGTAGGTAGATATTTTGGACATAAAAATATGAACGAATCACTTAATTTCATTAAATAATTATGTTATAGGGAGGTGTTACTCGTAAAATAAAAGTATTCACATGTTACGATTTATAAACATATATTTGGTAAATATTTTCATTCACACATTACTGAATAAAACAGTTTTATGCAATTTCTATCGTAAATTAGTTTTCTGACCTCGAATCTTCAATGTTTGGGTTTTACCGTGGCTCATCAAACGGGCAGTAAGATAATAAGATGCGATGCCTTTAATAAGTTGCATTTCATGTGAATCTTCACATTGAAATGATTGAATTGGATGTGGCGGAACAAAAAAATCTCTCAAAATACTATAAAAATTTTGCAAAACCAATAATATTATTTTATTTTTATTAACGTGTTTTAATGATTCTGAGCTATGAAATTTGAATATTTGTTCCGTGTACAGAATGATTTGGAAAACAAATTTACAAACATGTTTTAATTTTCCTCTGTCTACGAATGACGTAAAGGATGAAACTTTGCACACATCAATAGAGTGTAAATAGTCATTATCATCATGTTTCGTAATAAACAAGGCAGCAAGACAATGTTTGCAACTTAACTTTTCGGATATATTTTTTGCACAACATATATTTTTGTAAAAATTTAAAAAATAATAATTAATAATTTAAAATAATACGTAGTGACACACAAATCAGTGATTAGCACATAAAATGTAATCTAGATTACCTACGATTTATATGTTTGAACAAAATATGATTACGGAATTAATCCTAAAAATCCGTTCATTATGGTCATACTACTTCAAGAATTTAAAAATACTTGAAGAAAGATTTACCGCATCCCGCATAGGATTCGCTTTTACAGCCTGGAATCGCACATTTTCTAACCATATTTATTATGTACGAATAAAGAAATATTGCCGAATTACGGTAGGATAAATATCACCACAAATAATAACAAATTAAAATGGCAGATGGGATGCCAGTTCAATTTACATAGATCTACTACTAATAACCTAATCTTTTTCAAACAACACCTTAATATCGTGTCTAAATTTTTGCAATAAATAAAATCTCATTAAAGACGATAATTTAAAAATATATGGATCATTAGGATAATCAGAAAGATGGTAATATATTTTTTAACAAGAGATGACAAATTTGTTTTTTTTTTACCATTCCTACTACGTTTTAAAAACAACCCTTCTGGCAACACTTAAGAAAGGGACAGAGGGCTCTCGAAGCACTATCTCTCTCGGACCGGATCTCTCTCTGACTATATGTTATTTGAAAATAGAACTTAACTTCATATACATACGGTTTTTTTTTATTGAGGAAAAAATGTCGGTGCACATTCCAGGTTGGGTATAAGTTCCTTGATGATGCCTGAACATTCAAGCCATAGTAATATTTATGTCGAATATTCCACCCAAAGAGTTTGGATTCACGATTCGAATGTTTTATCGTGAATTTTTTTTGTCAGGTTTTATTAAGAAAATATTTTCCATTGAAACTTCGCAAGACATTTTTTCAACATCATTGTTCGTACATTTCGTTTGCAGATAAAACCCTCTGTAAGAATCAAGATAATATCTTTTACTGCTTCTTTCATTGGTGGCACTTAACACTTCATTCAGTAAAATCTTTAAAAGACGAGGAAATTAACTTTATCTAACTGAAGGTTGATTGTTCTTGAGATAGAAGGTATGAAAGAACTAAAATTTTTAAGGCAGTCTTTTATTCGTGTCTGCTACTATTAGGTTCAAATGAGCAGAAAGAAAAGTAAGTGACGCCGTCTGACCATAGCGCCTAGTGCCTCGGTTGCAAACGATAAATATTGTAGGCTAGGCTAGCTAGGCTTTGTCATAAAATACGATACAGGGGTCGAAATAATAATGCAATCAATATTTTTTCCCAAAAAATCTAAATTTATTATTTAAGAAAAACCCCCGATTCCAATGCCTTAATTTCCTTAAAAGCAAAACCCCATTATATTTTGTAATGTGCACGCGATGCGCTTTCATTTGATACCCCACTCGAGTATATTTGTAGATTTTTGGGTTTCCTTCCCCACTCTAACTCCCATAACTTTTAAACGGCACAACCTTGAAAGTTTTTCATGAAACATGTCTAAGAACACTTGCGCCAGACTCAACTATCATACAAAAAAACTAAATTAAAATTGCTCCATTCGTTCGGGAGCTATGATGTCTCAGACATACAGACAGATAGACACGTCAAACTTATAACACCCCTCTTTTTCGGTCGGGGGTTAAAAATAGGGACTTAATACTTATATGTAAAACCAATGTTTTCATCCATGTAACATTTTAAAATATTAAATGAATATTATGTAGTTTTAAGTGTAATTTTAAAATCAATAACTATTAAATGTAAGTACCTTTATTCTCGAGGGTGTTTTTTTTGTGGCAAAAAAGTTAATTTATTTTATTTAAATCATAAAATTTGAGATTTTTTAGCATTTCATTTTTATAACAGGGGTCCTCCTCTAGGGAGGAGAGCAATTGTTGCTGACCTATCCAAGAATATCTTTGTCATCTAACGTAGTGGACTAAAATTGAATGAATCAATTAATTCCAGGCTAAATACAGCCTAGGCAATTTATAGATTTGAGAAATTATCACTTAACTACATAAGCGTCCATGTAAGTTTAACGAACCATTGTTACAGAGAACAATGCGGGCTTCGTAGGGAATTACATAAATCAGCCTAGTAGTTAAATTGCTTTTCATAGAAAACTGACTTTGGGAACGATATTGTACCTTACCGTGTACCCTCTACTATGAAGAAACCCGTATAGGTATTCCAATATAAACTAAGGCCAATCTATTATATTTACCTTCTTTTAATTAGTAGTTTTCTAAAAGCATTTATTTTAAAGATATAAGATCGCTTTATTGTCATAACTGTTATATACTTGTAACAAACACTATAATTTTTATACATCCTTTTTTCAAACGTAACACAGTTCTAAAAGTTACTGACTTTTGCAGTTCCTTATAAGTAAAGAAACAAACAAAAAAAAAAACAAAAAATCTTATAACCAATTAAAATTTCATTTGAACTGATTAACTCTATTAAATTGGTATAACTTGTTACGTCTGACACGTCACACTAGAAGATGTTTTGAAAAGTAGATTTTGTCACTTACTTTTGCTGTTGACTGTACAAATAATGAACTTTAAACTTTGACAGCCAGGCAGGCTGGTCGATTCTGCATTGAGGCAACTTTGCCGAGAACATCGATATTACCTAGGCAACTATTTAACCCAATAACCTGACGCAGATTAAATTTTGTCGGTGTATAGTCGCTGATTAAATGGAGTTAATATTTGCTGTGTTGATGGGTGGCGGAAATAACTTGTTTAGCTACTTGCTAATTAAGAGATGGATGGCGCCCGTGTTTGTGTAGCTAAATATGACTTAGATGTATGTACCTCGATCGTGATTGATGAAGAATGTCTAGTAAGTTAAAGCTGGAGGCAATAGATGTTCCGACCTTAAGTGAAAAGAAGTATTTATCGAAAGGAGTGTGCACGCCAAGGCGAATTAAAATCATCGAATTCAAATGGTTTTTTTATGACTTCCGGAAAAAGTATATCCCATCAAAAACAATACTTGTCAAAAAAACCAAGTCGCGCAACTCAGTTGTTCTGCGGTAAAAAGTTGTGAGATCCAAGTAAATCCAAGTCTTCAAATTTCGTCTCAAAATTCTTTAATGTTTTATATAAATATATTGAGACTTGGCCATCGCCTGAAAACACGCGTTAATTCAATCGCCTGAAAACACGTGTAAATTCAATTATTTAGTGCGATGGCCAAGTCTCAATATATTTGTATAAAACTTTAAAGAATTTTGAAACGAAATTTGAAGACTTGTATTTACTTGGATCTCACAACTTTTTACCGCAGAACAACTGAGTTGCGCGACTTGGTTTTTTTGACAAGTATTGTTTTTGATGGGATCTCATTTCTTTTTGTATTTTGTAGACAGTTCTACCTTTTTCCTTTTCGGTACCTTCTAATTATTGTATATTATGTATATTATAATTTTCTTTTTGCCGGTCTAGATTGGATTTATTTATATTTTGCATTGTTATTACTTTAGTACATATTTCGTATATACGTGGCGTTGTGACAGCGCCCTCTATACCGGTATTTTCTAGATTTTTTTGTTTTTCCTTGATTCATACACCAAACACTACTTATATTCCAAATTTGAAGCTTCTAGGTCTGCTAGAAGTGCCTTAGAATTTTGATGATCGGTGAGTCAATGAGTGACAAAATTAAGAAATTTGACCCGTTATAATTCTTAAAATACTGGTTCAAATTAATTGAAATTTAAAATATACCGTGTCTTTACAATGCCTGCATGGTTACTGAAAATTTCAGTCTTCTAGTTTTATCCGCAACGAAGTTACAGGGGGTCGAAAATGGCCTGAATTGCTTCGAGAAAAGGTACGACAGCGCCCTCTATACCGGTTTTTTCTAGATTTTTTAGTTTTTCCTTGATTCATACACCAAACACTACTTATATTCCAAATTTGAAGCTTCTAGGTCTGCTAGAAGTGCCTTAGAATTTTGATGATCGGTGAGTCAGTCAGTGAGTGACAAAATTACGAAATTTGACCCGTTATAATTCTTAAAATACTGGTTCAAATTGAATGAAATTTGAAATATACCGTGTTTTTACAATCCTGCATGGTTACTGAAAATTTCAGTCTTCTAGTTTTATCCACAACGAAGTTACAGGGGGTCGAAAATGGCCTGAATTGCTTCGAGAAAAGGATGGTACGGCCGTGCCGCTTTTTTGCTCGACTTGGTGGGGGCACTGCCGTGCCCCCAGATGTAAAATTTACAGAAGTGGGTAAGAGAGAGATACGAGAAGCATATTGCCCCCGCGTACGTGAGATAATTTAAAAATTACGTAAAGAATCTGCCCACCCTCCGTTATGGTCCTATAGTAAATTACATTTGTACCGTTATAGTAAATTACGGTACAAAGTGTTTCTTTAGTTTAACTTATATTTTATACTATAATGTAATGTAGTGTATAACTATTTTTTACCTAATACCTCGAGTAAATATCCAACAATCTAAATTGCTCAGAGATATGTTCATTCCTGCAATAGTTATAATGATAAACAATGAAACAATTACTGTCCCACAACCATCGCGAATATTAAACTACAATTTAAAATTAAATTATGATATTGTGTATATGGAAGTAAGCGCAAAAATTTACGTATTTTAATACGGGTTCATTCAATATTAGTTACCGTTATCGTGGGATGTATTAGAATCACTGAATGCATTTAATTTCCTTTCAAACCCATCCTATGATTTCTTCCACCAACTGTCACAAACAATACTCATAATTCACTCCATTAGTGCACCCAAAGCGTTTGCACACATGCTGTGGAAACTGATGTATTATATCCATTTTGGTTTTACTTCACCTAGATTTTTAATGCTCGTAAAGGAAAAGGATGTTTATGTTTCCAATATTCCTTAAGATCCTATAACAAGATTTAATTCTAATTCAAAAAACCTCCTCAACTATTTCAAATCGGAATTATCAACGAATTGTTATTTAAAGATTATGCTACCTTACTCGGGTATATTTGTATACATGAATTACTCATAATCTTCAAATGGCTAAACGTATTTCCATAAAACTTGCTGTTTCGTGACGTATATTTGTGAACATTAGATTTAGCAATGCCTTTTCGAGTTCTCGTACATTTGAAACGACAATTCTGATTTTTATGAAGCATAGTTAAGCACACTCTCCACTTCCTATCTTTCAAACAAAAGAAACAGAATCCCATTTGGGAGATACGATGATGTTAAATTTATAAACACACCGTTAGAGGTAAATGTATGAAACGTACTTATGGGTCCTAATTTAATTACAAAAACAATTAACTTGGCAAACGTCCCTACTATATGATGACAATTGTGTCCGATAATGTCAAATGTAACTTTCAAGATTTGATTACAGACAACCCTCGGGGCAGGCGAAAATACCGCTTTTAGTTCATAAATTTTCAGCAGTCTTATCATGACATAAAATAGCATCAATGCTGTTACAAGTCTACAACATTCTAGACCATTTAAGAAGGTAAAAATAATAAAAAAAAGGTGTGTGTGCGATTCACACACGATAGAAGTGAAACTTCAGTAAATCGACGAAAGAATAAGAAGAATAAAAAAAAGTGTGTGTGTGTCAGCTACGACGCACGATTGGAGTCTACTACTTACGAACTATTATTATGATATATATCGAATAGAAAAAAATGGTAAATGAACGCATCTGCTAAAATGATAAGAGAAACAAACATATATCTGTAATTATTCGGATTATTTATATTACTTCAATAAAGCGTATTACATAAAGTATGTTACAAAATAATATAAATAATATACAGCAATACCTCTTTGCGCGATACTTCGTAGTCTCAACTACGAAGTATCGCTCAAAGAAATTTAAATAAAGCATTGTATTTGTGTCTCTTACCATTTCCGTTTCATCTTTTTGCTTCCGGTTTGAAATCACTACGATTCTATAGAAGTTTCACTTCAAAAAAGTTACAGTCGATAATGGAATGACTTGTTTGATAGCCACATCACCCTAACACAACATCCAATAAATTAAAGTTTTACTGGTGTTCCCTTTTCCCATGAATCAGCAATAACTTCGTGAGGTGCCATAGTAATACTCAAGCAGTAACTCAACTTCCAACAAATCTGTTTCCGAGAGCGCTTAACCCACATTCTCATTCGAGTAACTTGTTAATGATAAGTCTACATGTCCTCGCGAAGCTACCTCGGGGTCTATATAATCTGCAAACAAACCCTATTAAATTAAATTTACGCTATTTAGCCATCATCATCGTTTTCATTTTGGCTACGTAAAATCTATTGTTGGACAAAGGCGTTCCTCAGAAAATAATGGTGTTAGGCCTGACTCTGCGTTACGCGTGCGCGTTCGCTTTCATGTCCAATATGTACATACAAAAGTGATACCTTGCCCCTCGACGGAGCACATTTTGTAAAAACACGCTACCGCGCCCGCGTAACGCAGCGTCTCAGGCCTTAGGAATAACGCACCAATTCGGAAAGATCGGCCGGGTTGGTGCTGTTTGAAACCCCTCATCCGGTAGGTATCGGTCGTATTTACCTATTTCATTATAATTATATTTGAGTATGTTAACTTGAAACGGGTAACACGACGATTTGAATGTTTGAGTTTTCCGATATTTCGGCGCTGTTACAAGCGCCATGGTCACGGTATAAACTCATAATTTTCGAGTAGTTGTTTCATGTTTTAATATTGTTAAAACCATGTCTCGTTTGAATATTGTGAATTTTCTGAATAACAATATTATTAGGAATCAAGACAAAATACAAGTAGCAATTGCACCTACATACCTCTAATTTTTCGTGTATGATAATACACGAAAAATTAGAAAAGTCGGTCTTTAAGTCGGTCTCGGTGCAACGTTCCAGGTAACTGTTTGTATTGTTAAAACTTGCCACAATCTACACTATTATGAATCAAATAAATAACAAAAGGTGCTCGAGTGAATTTACATCAATAGCCCCTTATAATAAACTAGCTGACCAGTTCCGGCTTTACTATCTATTGCATATAGATAGACCTGACCGATAGACTGAGACCGGTTCAGAATTTTAGATTTTATCCCGCACATTGACGCGACGGGTGAATTTAATCCATAATAATATTATAAAAGTGCGAAAGTAACTCTGACAGTTTGTTTTCTTTCACGTAATAACTACTAAACCGATTAAAATATAATCTCTAGAGCCTGAAAAAGGACATAGGCTACTTTTTACCGCGACAAAATCCATTATAACGCGGGTAAGACCGCGCGGCACTACTAGTTTATAATTATAGATTTTTAGGTGTTCTAACTAGAGACCAATCAATCTTACTTGCGAAGCTTTTAAAAGTTGAATCCACTTGAGTTTCTGTTGAACAATATACTTTGGGACAACCTTTAATCTGGCTGGAGGCGCATCCTGATGGTTTTCCGATTCTATTAGCCGCAAACGCCCGAGTTTGATTAAGCGGAATCGGTTAGGAAACGACCCGTTTATTACGGCCTGCTTTCTGATCAACTATTTTTGTATAAAACTTGTTTAATATCAAAAATAATCTTTGCCTATTTATAATATGCTGCAATTATGTTCCAAGGTATATTAATATTGCTGTAAAATTAATATTAAATATTAAACATTCCATTCAAGGTACTGGGAGCTTTTGCGAGTAATGTAACATTATATCAATCACACACACATACAAAAGCCGTGTTGGCTAAGTGGAAGGAAAAGCCGTGTTGGCTAAGTGGAAGGACACTCGACTTTCAATCCGAAGGTCGTGGGTTCGAACCCCGACACGCACCTCTGAATTTTTCTTCTTGAGAAATTTATGTGCGCTTTAAACACGTGCTTTAACGGTGAAGGAAAACATCGTGAGGAAACCGGCATGTTCTGAGAACTTTAAAACAGTTTGAAGGACATGTGACATTCACCAACCCGCACTTGGCCAGCGTGGTGAATTAAGGCCTAATCTCTCTCGTCAAGAGAGAAGTCCCTGTGTCCCAGCAGTGGGAACGTTGATAGGGTGATGATGATGATGATGACACATACACTTATTAAAGTCATACTCGCTTAGCTCACAAAATAAAAACAATTAAAGATACTGCATTCCATTTATTTATTACTTAAAATATTTAATTTGTTTGTACCTACCAATTAGTTAAGGAAGAGCGAGGCCTTCTATCACAGATTTTTAAATAAATCTAAAAGAAGATCTCAACAACCACAATATTGTAAAAAAATTATTTTATTTCATTAAACTTAATATTTACTTAACACACTTTTGATACACACCCTATATGAGTGTGTGTCAAACTCTTCATGTTACAAGTTCTAAAAATCAGAAATCATCAATCAACAGGATACAAAGGTCTACGAAGATTTAATTATAGATTATCGTTCATGAAATCATACAGATCAGGATAAAAACTGTTTTTTCAGCGGGATTTAAAACGCGCGCGTTGAAACAAATATATTTTGCTGCGACTTTACATTTTAACATTGAATGAGTTCTGTATAGGCATAAATAATGATTTGGAAACGGTGTCATATCGAAGCTATGTATCAAAATTACATTATTGTTTTTTAATTTCAAAAACACCAAGTAGTTATGATTTAGGGCCAAAACATAACGCTAAGTTGGTTTGCAGTTTTTCATTCTAACTATTCCGATTTAAAAAAAAACATAATATTCAGATAGAATATTATAATGAACTCTGTTATTGGTTAAATTGTCGTAAAAAAAAGTTTATGTCACGTCTCGCGTATCGGGAAAGGAAATTTAAATCTTGAAAACGAATGGAATTTTCGAACAATTTGGCATAGAAAGCATAGAAGGCGCATTAACCTAAAAGATGTATAAGCATAGAACTCTAAGGAAACTCCTTGTTGAACTTATTTAGTTCTTCAAAACCTATTAACAAACTCCTACGTGGAAAAAAGATGCCCAAACATTAGTGAACCCCTAATCCGCGACCCGATTCTGAAACTTAGATTAAGATTGATTGGAACTTCGAACCTTAATTTTATTTTTAGGTCAACTAACTACTGGAAAACGTTAAACTTATTAGTTCCGTTTTTGTTTGTTGTTGTTTGTTCCTTTGATTCCATCTGTAATCGCTAACAATTGACTTTACACAATATTATATAAATATTATTGATTGAAATTTAGCCGTGCGTTGGCTAAGTAGGAGGACACTCGACTTTCATTCCGAAGGTCGTGGGTTCAAACCCCACCACGCACCTCCAGCCCAGGCCCAGCCCGGAGGGTGGTGACAAGCCGCGGCCGAAGCCTACCACCAGATACTGTTCTTAGCACCACCCGGAGGTCACGTGAAAGGATTCAGAGGGTTACCACTTACGGACGTGCTATTACGGTGAAGGCAAACATCGTGAGGAACCCGGCATGTTCTGAGAACTTTAAAAAAGAGTTTGAAGGACATGTGACATTCAACAACCCGCACTTGGCCAGCGTGGTGAATTATAGCCTTATTATTCTCGTCAAGAGAGAAGTCCCTGTGTCCCAGAAGTGGGAACGTTGATAGGGTGATGATGATGATGATGATTGAAATTTAAAAGTTTATTTACCCTTCAAGATTTAAAATAATGTTTTTGTTTCCAAGACTCAATTAATAAAAAAGGCAAAGTCTTTCTTATAGGTACTTACATCCATTTTTCTCCTAAAACAAATCGGAAACAAGTTCAAATTAGGAATAACTATATAATATATTTTCTACGAGTTTCACTTGAAGCGTACTGTAGTAAAAATGTACAGAAAATCTCTCCACGAAATATAACTCTCACGTGATATTTTTTTTTATATAATCGGCGATCTGGAATGATATTCTCGTGTAATTTTAACAAATTCGATATATATAGAATCGAAAATGGTTGATGTTCATCGGTTTTCTTACGAATCATTATAATCTTATGCACGAGAATCGCCATCTGAAGGCATATTGTATAGATGGAATTCGTTGTAATATTATAGGCACGAGAACTGCCTTCCTGTAGCCCCACCAAAAGTTACCACTCACGACTATTGGAGATTACAACATGTTGTAATCCTATACATTTGACAGAATAAAGACTGCCTCAGTGGCCCGATGGGCAACGTTCAAAAAAAAATCTATATTATGTATGTCTATTATATTAAGTATAACAGATGTTTAGTACCCGTAACACAAGCTTTAGAGCTTACCACTGTGCTAGATGTTGTTGGGTGGAGTGTCTAAGAATATTTATTTATTTATTTTTATTTAAAGATAAAATTTGCATGTTATTACATGTTGTAATCTCGAACAGTCGTAAGTGGCAACTCCTGGTAGGGCTAATGGTCGACGGAAACAACCGGGTAAGCCGCTGTGTCCACACTAGGTGAGAGATAAGGAGAGATAAGCATAGTTATCAGGTAGTCGGGGCCTTCTATCGTAATCCCTATAAGCTGCTTTCCGCGTGGTTGTCACACTTATCCTTTCCTGGAAGCTTGACCAAATCATTCAGAGGTTTATATTTTGTGATGATATTGATAACTAGCTTTTCCTTTAGCTTTTTTAGATTTTCAAGAACAACATATTATCCCTCAATAAATAGGCTATCCAACAGTGAAAGAATTATTATAATCGGACCAGTACTGTAGACCGTAAGATTAGCGCGTTCAAATAAACAAACAAAAACCTTTAGCTTTATAATATTAGAAAAGATAAGAAAATAAATGAAATGGGGCAATATACATATTATGTATGTATAATCTTTATAGTATATAAAACGAAATGCTGACTGACTGACTGACATATCAACGCAGGGCCTAACTATAAGGGTCAGAAACATATCATTAACGTGTATCAGCTCGCGTCCAAACTAGCGATCATGATACGCGCCGAGGCCACGCGATGGAGATACGATACACCGAAATGATACAAGGGATAATCTTAAAACATTAATTTATTAATGAAGACCTGAGTCTACGGGATTTCTATTTCAATCATGTTGAGATCTTTCTAATTAAATCATGTACCAGCAGCTGAAGTAAAAGATAATACTCACACATAAATTAATAATAATTTAATACTTATACATTAATTTATATCCGCAGTAATTGAGATTGATACCGCTTGCAAAAAAACGGTAACGGCTTACAAAAGTACGTACATTACACAGATACGGTCCAACAAATCTGATCAAAATCAAAAAGTTGAGGTTACACAATCTAATCCCGTGATCGTATCCCAAATCCGTTTGTTTATTTAAGCATCACGATCCATCGTATAACTTTTTACGTTTATTATAAGTTAGATTGGATGGGCTTCATTGAATTTGCGAACAAGCTCCGAGTTTGATTTGCACTCGTGATTCCGAACTCCGGCCTACTTCGTGGAACGCAGCAAATGTCAAGATCAATAATAAAAAGTTTTGCCCAGAAAGTTTGGCATCTTATGTTTTCAATAAAGTTTCAATCAAACAAGAAATTTCTTACTCGGCGCGTTTGGCTGCAAAGGCGTCGGTTGAGACAGCACTGGCATAAGAACATTTTTTAAAATAGCAGAAACGTAATTATACCAATTTTCGAATTATAGTAAATTTACAATATACAACGTTTACAAAATTGGTAAAACAGAGAAGATGTGATTTTTTCTATGTAATTTATATTGGAGTTAACTCGTCGAGGTAAGAAAACAATCATTTTTTAACTGCCGACCATAAAAGAGGGGTTTTTTGACGAGTCTGCCTGTCTGTGGGCCTGTTTGTCTGTCTTTCTGTCTGGGACATCGTAGCTTCCGAACGGACGAAGCGATTTTAATTTAATTCTTTTTGTAAGACAGGTGTGTTTTGCGCAAGTGTTCTTATATATTTTTCATGAAAATCGGTTGTGCTGTTTAAGAGTAATGGGGGTGAGAGTGGGGAAAGATAACCGAAAATCTGCTAATATACTCGAGTGGGGCATCAAATGAAAGCGCATCGCGTACACATTACATCATTTTATGGTATTTTCTTTTAAATAAATTGAGGAATTGGAATCGGGGACTTCTCCTGAATTTTAAATTTAGATTTATATTTTTTTAAGATCTAGCTCTTACAGTTTGAAATTTTCAATAATTAAGTATCAGTGCCTTCGTCCTTACGCCCCTCCGCTTAACGCGCTTCAAATAAGTTTCGAACGCGTTTTATTGCTTAAAGCGCGTCTTAATAATACATCGATAATCTGGGAATCTACGGCTCAGACTACGAAAAGAGTTACTGAAACGCGTTTGGTCCGCGCGTTTAAATATGGCGTGTGTTAGGGGCCTAATCTTACTAACCTTACATCTTAACATTTTTCAAGTTGATGTAGGCAGATTCGTAAGTTATTCATTATCATCACTTAATCCGGTATAAAAATATGTCTTTTATTGGTTCATTACAAATGATTTTTTTCTTGGAGAAACATTTAATGCCAATGTATCCTTCCGAATACATAATTACATGTCATCTTGGCTTCAACCTTTCCTACTCAACTTTTACACGATAAAGATCAAATAAAAACTGCACTAAAAGTAGATCTACAATTTAAGTTCCATGGGAAAACAATGTGATGGGCCCGGATTGTTTTCAACGTTGACCAGAGGCAAACAAAAGATCAGTTCTTTTTGTTTTAATTGACCTGTTGTTTGAGATTCTGAAAAAAACACCGGCTTCTCCATTTATACTAGGAAATAATTATTTGGAACTGATAAACGTAATACGGGATTTAAATACAAATAATGATAATGTCAAAAACTACTTGCATTTTTTTTATCCAAAGTCAAACGTACAAAATAATGGGTTTCTCCATTTTTATCGAAAACGATAAGCTTTAGGTATCGTAAAAATGGGTAGTGGGTGAGACAAAGTAGTAGATCATTTAATTTCCTACCAAAAATGTTCTTTCACTCATTTTATACTAGTCAGCATTCGTGAGATAAATCCTGTAGTATATTTAATTTCTACGGATCCTTACAGACCTTTCAATGCAAGTGTACCAATTAGGGGAATCTGTATACCTTGTTTTATTTCCACAGTTGAAAGTTGGCGGATAAAGAAAATTACATCCATGCATATACACGTAAAAATAAAATCCTCAAATCGAAAGCCGCTTTGTACAAAACGTGTTGGTTTGTTTACATAGTATTTTGAGCTACGAAATAAATGAAAAGTCACGTTCTCACTCAATCTATACGGGATTATAGTTCATAACGTTTCAACTGATTCAGCTATTGTTACTGCAACATGGGCACGCTGTTTGCGGTCGTTGTTTTTCTATGTAACAAGGGATTTTAGTATGTAGCGTTTTTTTATTTCTCTTTTATATTTGAAAGGAATATCGAGGGGTACGTTTTTATCTTAAGCCTCAAATAAATTGTAAGACATATTATACGATTAAATTTATAATTATAGATTTTCTATTGCAAAACGTGCCGAGTTTTTATATCATACCCATGTGGTTAAATAATTACATTTTTACGAATAACTAGATATAGTTATATCTAGCTATTCGCCCTGCAGCTTTTATTATATATTGGAAGATAATGTATAATGATATAATTTAATTTAATTACGTCCCATTAAAGTTAGTTAGGCATATAGCTTCGTAAGAAAATCTTTTCAACCGACATTGTATTTAGCATTCAACCGACTTTTCCTTCGATGCATATTTGCAAATATTGTACACACACAGAGAGAATGGAAGTCAAAACCCTCCTTCTGACGTAGTCAGGTAAAACTCAATCACTTCGCTCTCCTCAGTCAACCAATGTACTCGTAATTCCAAACCTACACCTCCGAAGTAATTTGAAAGGTATTTTTAATTTGCGTGCAACGATGGCCCTAATCAATTTGTAGGTACCGTTTAGTTAGAATGTTTGGAACAGTTCGACTCACTTTACGTTTGCCCGTTATCTGATGGTACCCTCGTCAATTTCGCACTTCTGCCCGATTCTCTATTCATTTGGTCCGGACGCCAAACCGATAAAGTGAACAAATAGGTGGTACAGCTTGTGTGGATCTTATTGTGTTGCTGTGGTTGGTGATGAGTGAAAAGTACATAATGTCCTTGTACATTTAGATTGCATAGTTCTGCTTAATACAGTTTCAAGAATATTTATGTACCAAAATAAATGTATTTAATTTAATTTAATTAAATTTTATTTCAAATGGACTGCCTCAATGGCGCGGTGGGCGAAGGTCCGCTTGCAAGAGGTTCAGTCCATAAGTAATATCTAGATCCATAAAATACTTTACTAATTTTTGTTGCATATTTTTCTTTCCTAGTGTAAAAAGTATGTAAATGTCAGTTTTTATGAATAAAAAAGAAGACAATCCATCTATTTTATTTAAAAAACAGTTACCTATGTTTTTGGCAGTGTGTATGTGTACCAAATAGACCCTGTTTTATTACCACAGTCGAATGTTGGAGGATAATGAAAATGACTTCCATTTACGTAAAAAAAATACTTTTGTTTATGTATTTTCCAAGATGCCCTGAATCTATAATTTAGTACGTTATTTTTTAATGAACTTTTCATGTTTTTATAGTTCCTAAATCGCAAGTCAAAGTATTTTTATCGTAAACTTTGTCGTTGACATTTGGCCACATTAATTTTCATTTAGATTTATCTTCTTACTAGCTGTGTCCTGCGGTGCTACCCGCGTTATAATGGATGAAGTACTCTTAACCAACAACATATTTATTTGAATAAAGATTAATATTATTATGTTGATACAACTTAAACAAATTATTTCGACCAAATTAGGTACCATAAAAACGGTTTTTGTGAGTTAATCTTAAAAGATAGACATATACTATCGCGGACTGTTTTTTAGATCATTAAAAGAGCTATTATTCTTTGATACATATTTTTTGTGTATCTTGAACCGTTTTCACGGCGCACGCAACGGAAGGCTTCAAAGATAAACAATTTCTCCCGTTTTTTACACATTTACCACTATATCTTTGCTCCTATTGGTCATAGCGTGATGTTATATAGCCTATAGCCTTCCTCGATAACTGGACTATCCAACACAAAAAGAATTATTCAATTCGGACCAGTAGTTTCGGAAATTAGCGCGTTCAAACAAACAAACAAACAAACAAACAAACTCTTCAGCTTTATATATTAGTATAGATTACGGACTAGATCATTGCAAATGCACTTGGAGTCAACTAATTCATATCAACGTTCTACTTCAGTGGAGATCCAGCTCATCGGAGATAATAGGTAGGTATTGGATTTGATATCGAGATATTGAAATGCTTTTTATCAGCTGATGAAATTCAAAACGTAATTGGTTTTCTGCTGAATTTTCTATGAATATATCCGGATCTTTAGTGCACTCGATGCCACCACCGCGCCGTGAAAGCCTGGTATTACCAGTCTACTAAGCGGTTGTTAGTTATGAATAGCTAAGTAAGCAGCACCCGCGGAGGGTAAAACGGTGGCGGCGCGGCAGTGGCGCGTTTGTATAGTGGAACGGTGGGGTGGTGGAGCGGTGGCGGCATGGTGTTTCGTGCAATAGGTAGAGTGATTCAAGGGGAAAGCTTTGGCATCCAAGCTAATCCACATCTGGTCAGCTAGTAATAAATAAAAGTAATTGTAAAGAAAACCCCTCATCTTTTTGTTATTTGTTAGAGTACAAGCTAAGCCATAATTCCCAGTCGAAGTTCAATCTGTGACGTCACTCTTCTGTTACTGCCTAAATTTGTTTATAATGGCTTTCAGTGGCCATGATGTGTCAAGTGTGGTCAGCTATCACTATACATACATATAAGACCGAAAGTTTCTGTGGAGTTAAGGAACTGTTTAATTGCTTTGTAACAACTAAAAAAATTGACAAACGAAAACGGTAAAAAAGAAATGATCCACATAAAACAGCAATTAACAATTGACTTATGTGTAAGGCCATTCATTGTATAGAAAATCCTTTATCTATTTGTCTGTGAGCGTAAAAGCTAACCCGTAAACTTGACAACATTAATTCCCAGTCGGAGTTTCATTGAATTACAGTTTCAGCGGCCGTTAACGTGTTAACGTCAATCTGTGACGTCTCTCTTCAGTTACGGCCTGAACGTGTTCGTAATGGCTTTCAGTGGTCAAGTGTGTCAGAATTGATCTTAGTTTATGAGTGGTAAAGTAGTTTCTCTCTCAAATATATATTAGAAACTACTTTTTTTACCACTCACTGATTAATCATTGTACCTAGAAACTTGAAATTTGCTATTTCAAGTTTCTAGGTAAGTTTATTTTTTACTCGTATAAAGTGTAGACGTCAGCTTAGAATGGATTTTAGGAAACTCCACTCAAAAGAGCAACACTAAAATAAACTAAAAACCTAAATAATATTAATCACCCTTAAGTGCGATGAGTCAGATTTCATCAGATGAAAATTCATAAAACCTTTTTCATGGTTCCACATTAAATCAGTAACAAGATAGAATGCTTGAAATCACAGCTTCATTCATACTAAAATTGACAGTAAAACTCTTTAATTAATTATCGACTCAAAGTGAATATGGTCGGCAGCATTTATATTTTATAGCCCACAGCCATGAATCCTGAAGCCATCATTCAATTTACAAAACCGTTCAGATATATTTTTTCAAAGCGTATTTCATCGAAATAAACCAATATTGTGGTGGACTGGGACAATAGCTCTCTGCCCGAGAAACGAAGACAAATAGACGCAGAAAATTTCCTGTGAACGTATGTTACAGTAAAACTGAAGTCTAAAGATAGATAGATTCTAAAGTTTAAAGTTTACATTAATTTTAAACACTCAAAATTACATATTTTTGGTGTGGTATTTGTCGTTAAATAAAAATGATTTTTCTACCACAATTGTACAAAGTTCCATAAAAAGTGTCTGAAAGGGTGTTTAATAGGAAAATTTCTATTTAAACGCAGGTGATTCTATTTTTTATAAGTTGCTATTTATGCAAAGTATGTAATTGATAAGTGCCTTGCAATATCGTGACCCTTATATCATTAAGCAGTAAGTAACATTTTCCCTTCGTAGGAAAACAAACAAGGAATCCATCCTACTGAATTTCTACACTGTGTTTTAATCTATAGGACTGTCGTAATAAATTTATTTTTAAACCGCTAAATTGCTAACGTTAATTGTGACCTATGTGCAGTTGTTTCCGTTTTATGTGGTATTTTTCTAGAGTTATGGTCCAATTTAGCAGATAAAAATCATGGTGTACAGTTGATATAATATAGATTTTTAAAACAAGATTTCAAAGGAAATAAACTCCTTTTAACAAGGTTTTGTTTTAACCATAACGAAGTTAAAACAAAATAAATATTTGTTAAGTTATTTTTGAGTGCGCACAATATTACGCAAACATTTTAAAAGTAGGAACGCAATTACAATGTCGTTTCCAGCTCATATTTTCTACTTTCCTGCTAAGGCGCGTTCATTAGTCCGTATGAAACAGGAAAATATGAATGTAGTTTTTTGTAACAACTATTACTTTTGATATGGAAAAAGGTTGAAAATGTACTTTTAAATTAACTTTCAATAGGTACTAAATTATTTACCACAAAATACATTATTGCATAGTCATTTTGATTATGTTGTTTATCTAAAAGAAATAAACATTTGAAAAGTATGAAATGGACTCAGACTACACTTAGTGTTCCGTGTATAAATTATCCACCTTTTGTTTTCAAGCTGTTGTTTTTAAGCTACTGCATAGCTTTTATCGCGGGCCTTGAGCGTGGATACCGAATCCAGAAATTCCGTATCGAAAAAACCTAACACCCCCCCCACTCCGACCAGCACAGTGGTGATACTTTTTTAGTTTTTCCATCTATTGATAAATAGCAGAACTTTTAATGACTTTTTGAAATACCGCTTGTCTCTTTAGTTCAGCAACCCGCCTTTAGGTGGCATAATGAATATTTATTTAAGGGCAGGGTAATCTTATCGACTAATCCACAAAAACTCAAAGCCGCCGAGCTAAAAGCTACAAACAAGATAATTGATTGGAACAATTTCTCTCCCCTAAAAACTTGAAAAAGCGTTTCAAGTTACATAAACATCTAAAATTCGCAAAGTCCCCCAATACCCGACGGAAGTCACCTGATTCGCAGGCTAATTTGCAAAGGGATCAAGTGAAGGTAGACTAATTTGATACTATTTTCAATCGGTGGCTCACAAGTGAGCTACGCTTTCATTTCCGGCCGTAGATTGGGTCCCTTGTATATTAAAATAGGGCCATATGTTTTGAAGTCATAGGTTTATTTCGGTGGGGATTGAAATTGAAATTTGTCTTCAATGATTTTAGTTATTCGAACTCATGTAATTATGGAATTTTAATATATTATGATGATAATTAAGGATTTTAATTGTTAATTTTAATTGTTACTCATCCTGAAGGTTGTATTATATTTCAATTAACTTATAAACAATCATAGTCTACTATAAAAATAAACGCGGTGTATAACGGTAATATAACGATCGATTTCTTTTTAACCCCCGACCAAAAAAGAGGGGTGTTATAAGTTTGACGTGTCTGTCTGTCTGTCTGTCTGTCTGTGTGTCTGTCTGTCTGTCTGTGTCCCCATAGCTCCCGAACGGATGGAGCGATTTCAATTTAGTTTTTTTTTCATGAAAATCGGTTGTGCCGTTTAAAAGTTATGGGAGTGAGAGTGGGTAAGGAAAACCAAAAATCTGCAAATATACTAGTGTGGGGTATCAAATGAAATCGCATCGCGTCCACATTACAAAATATTATGTTGTTTTACGTTTAAGGAAATCAAGGCATGGGAATCGGGGGTTTTTCTTAAATTTTAATTTTTGATTTATCGTATAAACATTTTTCCATGTAAGTTTCATCATGTATTTGTCTTTTTCGAAATAATATTTTTTAAGATGAGCTAGAATAGCTCTTGCTCTTAACGTTTTATAAAATAAAACTTTACGAGGATATGTACAGTTTTATTTCATGTTTGTACTTAGTTAAACACAATTACCTAAAGTGCCGATTTCTGTGAAAGCACTCAATAGTCAGTTACCATACATTCCTGCAACCATGAAAGCGAGCTTTTATAACCACTTGAATACAAAAATGCCTCAAATACGTTTTCGCGGAATCCGTGAAAGATTTCGATCTAATATTTATGGATTGTCGGGACGATCTATTTTCACTTGGTTCGCTGTTTGGGCGCTTTTGTTGGAAATTTGTCTATTATATGCTATCTTTTCGTCGAGACTTGCTGACGTTTGAGTTGGCAAAATATTAGATATTAGGTCCTTACATATGAAATTGGCGTTTTGTATGGGAGGAACAAAAAGTCGAATATTTTTTAATATAATATTTAATTAATCAAAGTATGAACCATTATTTTCTATGCACTTTTGCCATCTTATAGGTAGTTCATTGATCCCTTTACTAAAAAAACCAGTCGGACGGGAATCAATAAAATCTTTGAAGGCGATTTGGACTGCCCCATCGGAGTTGAATTTTTTCCCTTGCAAGAAGTTATCCAAATTTCGAAAAAAATGGTAATCTGTTGGAGCAAGGTCCGGGGAGTACGGAGGATGTCTTAGACTTTCCAATTGAAGCTCTTCTAATTTAGTAGCCGTCTGTTGCGCAGTGTGTGGTCTAGCGTTGTCGTGAAGCAGCAGTGGCGTGGAGCGATTGACCAGCCTAGGTTGTTTAGCCGCTTGCTTTTCCATCATGGTTTGCAATTGCTGACAATAGACATCAGCCGTAATAGTCTGGCCAGATTTGAGAAAACTGTAATGAACAATACCGGCACTAGTCCACCAAACGCTTACAAGTAACTTTTTTGGGGTTAATTTTCGCTTGGGGCAGGATTTGGCTGGCTGGCCAGGATCCAACCATTGCGCTGAGCGCTTCCGATTATCGTAAAGAACCCATTTTTCATCACAGGTAATGATTCGGTTTAAAATACCTTCATTATTGTGCCGGTTTAGTAATGTAACGCAGCAGTCGACGCGCGTTTGCCGGTTTGCTTCAGTCAATTCGTGAGGTACCCACCTTTCAAGCTTTTTAATCTTCCCAATTTGCTTCAAGTGAATTAAAACAGTTTTATCACTAACACCGCAGCCTGCAGCTAACTCGGACGTGGTTTGCGATGGATCCGCTTCCACAATAGCCTTCAACTCTTCATTATCAACTTGAGTCTCAGGCCGTCCACGGGGCTTGTTCTGCAAGTCGAAATTTCCAGAACGAAAACGTTGGAACCAAAAACGAACTGTGTTTTCTTTTGCAACACGACCGCCATACACATCATTCACCCTTCGAGTTGTTTCCGCAGCACTAGTGCCACGGCGGAACTCGTACTCGTAAATAATGCGATATTTTAAGTTTTCCATTTTGTAAAATGAGTGACGCAAACAGAAAAAAACAGAAGAAAAAAAACAAATGAATGACGATCATCGAAGCACAAATACATGAGTCTATAGCTGTACAAATTTGAATTTGGAATTCCTTACCAAAGAGGAGAAATTTGTGATTAAAGTGGCCAGTACGAAAAACGCCAATTTCATATGTAAGGACCTAATATTAACAAGGTGTCTCATCTTTGTCGGTTAAACTGGTCGTGTTCAGCATTTCAGGTGTTGGTGGCACGCTTCACAACACGCCGCCGCCTTCCTGGTGCATTCATGCAGTGATTATGTGCCATTTATTGCCGCTTTTATCTGTCTTAATAATAGATTAACACGGCTATGATTTGGAGAAAATAATAGGAGATATACGAGCTTATTCGTTAAGCAGAAATGTGAGTCGTAGCGCTATAACGCTGAGCGATCAGCTCTGACTACGGTCAGTGATACAGCAGTATTTCCATACAGATTGCTACGCGTTGAGCTATAGGCGCTGATGATCAGCGTGAAAAAAAAACAGTTTTAAACTATGCAAAAAAAACTTACAATTTGTCCTCAGATTTGATTTTAGATCTATATAAAAATAATAGAAAATATTTTAAATAAATATTTTTTTATATTTCTTTGCTTAGAATGTGTTCTCTTTGAACAGATTTTGATTTGATTTGATTTTGATGTCCTCATTATTCGTTAAGAACTCGTCGATCGTTAAATTTTGTAAAAAAATAATACTATTGGTTTTTATTATCTTAGATAAACGCTTACATAATTAAATTGCTTACAAAGCAGCTGATGGCTGCTCACGAGATGCGCGCGTCACGTTGCGCGAGAGCACACTCCACTTTCATTCTGAGGGTTTAAACCCCGCCACGCACCTCTGGATTTTTCTTCTTAAAAATGTTCTGAGAACTTTAAAGAGTTTGAAGGACACGTGACATTCCCCAAGCCGCACTTGGCCAGTGTGGTGAATGAGCCTTCATTCACCACTCTAATCTCTCTCGCCAAGAGTCCCTGTGTCCCAGTGGGAAAGTTAATAAGGTGATGATGATGATGACTCGCGATATGGAATCTAAATTTGATCATAAATAACGAAAAAAATATAATTATCTTTCCAAAAGAAAATAATACCTGCAGTAAAGTTAAGTCTCAGCAGTTCAAACTACTACATACTTTTAAAGGATTTTAGAACCATTATTTACTCAAAACTGATATTAAATGAACAGTTTTTCAACTTATCTCTTCGAAAGTTAAAGCTACAAACTTTGTTGCAAACAGCAGACGAGTCCAGATCTAAGATAAACTACGAGAGACCTATACAAAGTAAGTAAGTTTGTTAACTTGAATGAAGCCCTAACCATTTTCTTTATTTCGTCGAAATATCGCATAATAAACTTGGTAGGCCACTCTGTATTCACTCGACAGAATTCAAATTGGATTTCTCTTGACCTTTCCTATATTTTCGTTGAAACCCAACGTGACCCACTGTTAAGAGTCTAAACCTATTTGATGTGGGGTAAGGTAGACACAAAACCTTTTTTCCAGTATGCGAGGAAATGTTAGGAATAAAGTTAGACTTGATTCATTGCTATAAACTGTCTATTAATGGTGCCGATCTCTGTTTTAGTCTCACAGAGTGACGATGTCACACTAGGGTAGGTGATATTAATAAGTATATTATTATTCGCAATAATTATTTTTCTTGAATAAAATAATTTCCTTACATTTTTGGTAAATGTTTACAAAGTCTTGACGATTTTGGTCGTAATTTTTATGATCTCTATGTAAAACTCTTAATCAAGATGTAGATTGACCTTGCTACTATAAAGCATTTAAAAGGACCATTAAAATTTATACGAAACCAGATACTATTTCATACTACCCCGTGTATTAGATACTTTTTTTTTCAAATTCACAGATATTCATTGTCATCATCATTTGTTTATTCATGAATTGAATTTATAGTCTGGTTATTTGAATAGGATAGGTACCTTTCAATAAAATACACCCACTCAGACTTTATCTATATTTCAGCCGAGCGATATTATTATAACATGTCTTTTATATCCACAACCAAAAGAAAAAAATAATTAAGAACCACAGAAATTGGAAATAATAAGACACTGTTCTTTTGATTCCTTTGTTACGATCTAAGATACGGTACTTCAATTAACCCCTTAGCAATCAAAATTTTGTCACCGAGGTTTAGCGAGTTAACGACTATCAAACAATAAAGATCGGCAAATACTGCAAGCTGCCAAATTTCCTCAGAATTTCAGTGGAACTTGCCCCGGTATGCCCGGGATCCAATCAAGTCACCGTAAATACTTGCAGCTCAAACTGATGCTTACCTATCTTCCACGTTAACTAAGGCTGGCGTATTACGCTTAAATTCAAATTCAAGACCTTTATTTCCATAAAATCCAAAAGATCCTCTGGTTACATAAGATAAACAATTTACAGTTAATCGATTTAAATTAAAAAAAATAACTTAGTTAAGTCAAATATAAATAAAATAATCAAATCGAAAGAAATCATCCATCGGTGTTTTTAACCGTCTATGGATAGAATTTTAGAATCTTCTATAGTCAGGTGGTCGCAAATTTAGAACAAGAGCATAATTTTTAATCATGAGATCCAATCCGTTTCCGCTAATGTCGCGAAAATACGTATTTACTAGAGTCAAATGTACCCTAGTGTCTGTTGTATAAAGAGAGAAAGAAATTTTGCAAAAACATGTGTAAATATGTTGTTCTCGTAAGTATGGTTTAAAGTCAAATAAAAGGGTATGTTTGACCGATTTTGACCGATTAGTTAGTTCAAGTTGATGAATTGGAAGCACATCTTAATAGATGGCTAAAGTGGTTACGGAAGATCACCGAATGTAAGCTTCTGGCAACTGAATAGACATCTAAGACACGTCTAACTTTTGAAATTAAAATTTCTAGTTTATATAAATATCTGGTCAAAATAGAAGTCGGAAACGGTGTACCTCAGTAGAGTGCTCATGATGATGATGATGATATACACATATTTAGTCGGTATTCAATATAACTAGAAATTTTAATAATTTAACAAATGTTTACTTACTGAAATGAAATAATCTATATTAAAAACATATAACATAGAGGGAAAAGATAAGAGCTTAGATAATCTATTTCATTATCTGCTTTTCATAATATTTGTATTTAGTCGGTATTCAATATAACTAGACATTTTAATAAGAATAAATGTTTTAGCTGTAAATTAAAAATAATATGAGAAAATTAAAGCAACTTTGAAAATCTTCCCTCACCTTTCTTAAATATTCCGCAATTTTTATAAACAACTAACACCTTCACCTTAATTAAAATTTTTGCTAACAAGCTATTTCCCTCACTTCGCACGTTCATCATCTTTTGAAACAGGAAGCGGTTTAACTTAATTACGAAGAATTCATTATTAAAAATACTTGTCTGCTTTAGTTAGTAAGTGGAAGTTTCTCGAAGGGTTACGTAAATAATTTGCAGCTATTTGTCAGGCCGAACTTTGGGGCTCTCGAAGTTTTGTATCGTTTTTTCCAGAAGGTAAATTATAGGGGGTCTGTCTGTTTTGTTATTTTATTGGCGGACTTTGTAAGAAAGTTTCTATAACGGAATATTATAAATAATACTTACTTTTGTTTTTGAAGATGATTTGATCATTTTTGAAGCCGTAACATCTGTTAAACCACTAATCGTCATTCTATTAAAGTATTACACTGTCATTGAAATTCCTAAAACGTAACTAACTATTCATCATTATTTATTCATTATTATCACAGAGCATGTGAAAAAAAGGAATAGCTGACTTTTAGCCTATTGTTACTTTTACCACATAATGTTACTTTGCCACAACTCAAAATCCAACCAGAAAAATATATGTTTAAGTGCGCCTCAACTTATTCTGTATTTGGACTGATATTAAATTCCCAAGCTTAATGTTTATTTGTAAAAATTTCCCGTTTATCTCCTTCAAAAATAGGGGACTTTTAATAGGCTCTTTAGTTTAGTAGTAGACTGGGCGCGTTATTTTGTTTATATTCTAATTTCAAATCCGTAAACACTTTTCTAATTGTATATTCTAATAGCAAATATATTTTTAGCGGGGCCAGTAGAGCGATTCTAAACTTACATTTCTTCAACCGAACCCGTTCAATCACCCCGGTCCGATCAGGCCCGGTCTACTAAAGAGCCTTTTAATAAGAATCTGATTTGTTATCGTAGAAATTCAGTATATGATTACGCCGTATTTAGTTAACGTGTTAGTTAATTATTGTTAAAATTAACATGTTATCTATTAATCAATTAAAAATATTACAACGGTACACAATACAAAAATTTTACTGACTTAATCAACTGTAAATACAGGAATCCTAGCAAAAACTTTTGATAGAATTCCTTCTAAAGCTGCACTCGCAAAGCCAGGCCTTATCGTTAGGATTGAATTATTGCAAAAAGCTGCAAAAACTTCAAACCGAGTGCTTAAATGCGAGCGAAGGAATGAATAACCCGATGTTGGAGTTTTCTGGTCATTACGATTTGTTACGGGAACTACTTTTAATGTTTGTTTTTAACTCTAGGAGCGCTTGTTCTACGAGTAACTGAGTTTTGTTCAAAGCTAAACTTTGTATACGAAAATGGGAATGGCATTTCGCTCAAATTAGTCATAACAAAATCCTTTATTTCCATTGTTAGATTATACAAATCTTAAGAAATGTTTACAGAACTTTGACTAAATACGTTGGAAAATTTCAGATTATCTCAGAGAAAACTTGTTATACCTATAGGAATATTGTAGGAATTTATAGATAGATGTGCTAGATATTGACTCTAGCGTTAGCTCTAACTTCTTTAAGTAACCTTTTAAATTGTAAGAAATTGTTTTACGAAATTTCGTATTAATGAAACATGATTTTTCAAACTTTCGTACTTTGCTTTTTTCACTGCCATAAATAGAGTTAAATAATTTAACACATGCAACCATAAAATTTTTTTTAATGAATTTATTCTACTCATAACTCTGGATAATTATTGAATTAGCTTAAACACACAATAAGCATTGTGCATTATTTTGCGCCTATTATAGAAATAAACAAGGGAGTGCTTACCATCCATCGTTGACTTCTGTCCCTCGGTTGAGGGCGCAGGGTGGGGCCTCGAGCTTGCGCTCCTTACCCCGGCTTCAACTCCGGGGGCGACTACCCCCGGGTCACGAGACAATGCCTTATAGGCGGGTATAAGTGTTATTATTATTATTATTATTTTTTTTTTTTTTTTTTTTTTAATTTTTTTTTTTTTTTTTAATCTTTCTCTTTCTTTTTTTTTTATATATATATATATATATATATATTTTTTTTTTTTTTTTTTTTTTTTTTTTTTTATATTTATACTATACTAATTACAATTATAATAGAGGCGGAAATGGATATATATATATATATGTGGGGGTATAAAATATATAAGGATACAAAAGCGTTAGTAAGGGAGGGAATATATAGGGGGGATGTGGGGGGGGGGAGAAGAGTAGAGTGGGCAGCGAAGAAAAAAAAAAGAAAAGAAAAGAAGAAGAAGATAGAGAGAGAGGAGGCAATCTATGGGTCTTTAATGAGGTCCCTGGGAAGGGGTCTCCAGGGGCCTTTGTGGTCGGGGGGGCGAGTGTGGAGGGGGGCGAGGGACTGGATGTGTGGGTGACGGCTGTGTTCAGTACGATCAAACATACGCTTAGCCGTCAGCACCACACAATCCTCGACAGACTGCATTTGTAGGTCGCGGGCAATTACGTCGTTACGAACGTATCGGCCCGCGCCTGTGCAGGTGCGAAGGACAGAATTCTGCACCTTCTGCAGTCTGTCTTTGTTGGTTTGGGAAAGGAGGGGATACCAAGCGGGAGCTGCGTACAGGAGGCGGGACCGAACGTACGTCTTGTAGATCCGCACCTTCGTCCTGAGCGGGAGATTGGATTTTAGGACCGGTCTGAGTTGCGCCACGGCTGCGCGCGATTGTGCAATCGCGCGATCCGCCTGTGGCTGCATTCTCAGTGACCGGTCTATCTCCACGCCTAGGTAACGAGTATGCGGTGTCCAAGCGACGTTCTGGCCCCGGAGGGTAAGGGGGGGAAGGGTGGTGCGACGGTTGGTGACTAGCATGGCTGCTGTCTTGCCGACATTAACAGCCATTCGCCAGTCATCCAACCATCTGGGGAGGCGGTCCATGAGCCGCTGCATCTTCATGGCCGCGTGGGAGGGATTGATGGAGGACATAAGGTAGGCGCTGTCGTCCGCAAACAACGCCAGTGTGACATCCCTATCACCGGGGAGCAACTGCCCCTCCAGGGTCGGGATGTCATCGGTGTACAGGGCGTAGAGTGCGGGCGACAGACAACTACCTTGGGGGACTCCGGCGAGGATGGGACGGGAGGAGGATGCGGCGCCCTCGACGTCTACGAAGAAACGTCGGTTTTCGAGGAAGGACGCCACAATCCGGGAAAGGGCTGGTGGCGTACTGCTTTGCAAGAGCTTATAGAGTAGGCCCGGGTGCCAGACACGGTCGAATGCCTTCTCGATATCGAGGAAGACCGCGACCGTGCTACGCCGGGCGTTAAGCTCTGTTGCAAGGTAATGCAGTACGCGCGTCAGTTGGAGGGTGGTGGAATGTTGTCCTCGAAAGCCAAACTGTTCGGGGCGGGGTTCGATGGTCGGAACCAGTCTGCGAAGCAGTAGGCGCTCGAACAGTTTGGCGATCGTGGACAGGAGGGTGATGGGACGGTAGTTGGCCGGGTATCGTCTGTCCTTACCCGGTTTGGGGAGGACTATAACTTTCCCGCTCTTCCACAGGTCAGGAAAATGGCCTGTGCGGAGTATTCCGTTGAAGAGACGGGAAATTGCGACGATACCACGGCGGGGGAGTTGGAAGAGAGCCATATTCGAGATTCCGTCCGGGCCAGGTGCCTTCCTCTTGGGAAGGTGGCGGACTGCCTTCCCCACCTCTGAAGGCGACATAAAGCAGTCGCCTCCGAGGGGGGGAATGGGTCCAGACAGAAACTCAGATACGGTGCTCTCTACCAGGGTGTGGTGGGACAGGGTGTCGGGATGGGCATCTGCTGAGACAGGGTGGGGTTGGAATTGCCACTCCAGGTGATCGGCCAGAAGTTCTGCTCGGTCACCCGGTGCGAACTTCCTGTTCCCCTCCCGGTCCAGCAGGGGGTAAGTGGGTAGGGGAGCCCGCGTGAGTTGACGGTTAAGGGCGTAAAGGTTGGTGTCGCGTTCGGCGGCCTGGTCGATGGTTTTCTCCCAGGTCTCCCCGCGCCAAGCCTTTACTGCATCCGACAACTCAGCGGTTAGGGAATTGAGTTTGGATTTGAGGGTGGGACAACGCGAACGTGACCAGTCGCGACGCATCTCCCTCTTCGCCGACAGCTTTCGCTGAAGGTGAATTGGCAGTACGTCGCGAACGTTCGCGCGTTTCGGGATAGGAGTGGACGCTGCCTCCTTAGCACCAATTATTTTGGATGCTAAGTCCGAGGCTTCGCGTTCCACATCGTCAGGGGTGGAGAGGGAGCCGATGTCTAGGGTTTCTAGTGCTCTTGCAAACGCAGCCCAGTCAGTCCTCACCCCGGGGGGCCGCGGTACAGTGAAGTCCGCGGAAAGACCCAGGGTGATGAGTAAGGGGAGGTGCTGTGTGTCTAGGTCATACAACACCTCCACCTGGACCGGGTAGCGAATGCGTTTGTGGAGCACTATGTCTAGTACATCGGCGGAGTGCAGCGGATTTACTGGGATATGAGTAGGTGAGTCGGGACCAAGGATTGTGAAGCCGGTCCTTAAGCTGTCCTCGTGCAGCTTACGGCCGGCTGGGTTAATAACCCTTGACCCCCACTCTGGGTGCTTCGCGTTTAAGTCCGCAGCCACCAGGGTAGGGGACGGAGAGGAGAAGATGGTTGCTATATCGGCCGGAACGTATCTAGGTGTGGGCGGACGATATCCTGCGAAGAGCCGAAGCTCTTCGCCTGCCGCCCTAACCAATACTCCGGTCGATCGCAACTCATCGAAGGGAAGGTGCTCTAACTCCTCGTGTATCAGGTCCCGTCTGACGAGCGCGGCCGTACCTCGGTATGCCGTGCCCGCTGGGGACACTTCGTCTCGACGATACACGAAGTAGTTAGGCACCTTTAGGGGGATGGAGGGGTCGAGTTTGGTCTCGCCCAGAAGAATGACATGAATGTCTTGCTTCTGGGCGATGAGGCGGAGGTGCTGGATCTGATTCCTAACACCTCCGGGATTCCAGTAGAGGAGGCGAAGTGCGGGGAAGCTATCCATAGTAATTACTACGGATAGCGGCTAATCCTCGCACCGCCGCCTCTCGGAGATCCTCTCCTGCGGCGATGGCAACCAGGAGCTCTGTCAGGACCCCCAGAATTACTTCTAGGGGACTCCCGGCATGTCCGGTTGTAAAAGCCCTAGCCGCAGCTTGGCCGCTTGGTAGGGGGAATTGGGGGGTAGGTCTGAGTGGAGGGGGGGTCCTATATTGGGTAGTGTTATTGGGGGCGGAGAACCCAGGGGGGATGCTGAGGGTAGTGGGAAGGACTGGGGCTTGGGGGGGGATAAGGGGAGGGAT
The DNA here is from genome assembly GCA_929108375.1 of Gymnoscelis rufifasciata. NCBI lineage: Eukaryota > Metazoa > Arthropoda > Insecta > Lepidoptera > Geometridae > Gymnoscelis > Gymnoscelis rufifasciata. Next base: position 5,427,941 of record OV815307.1, on the reverse strand, counting down.
GGGCGCAGCCGTCGGTAGGAGGGTGGAGGAGGCCACTGGCTTCCTCCTATTCCTACCGCCTCGCGGTCTGCGTTTTGATTTGGAGGGGAGTGCTTCCCCCCTTGCAGTAGGAGGGTTGGCACATGGGAGGGGGTCGTCAAAGACAGGGGGGGGGAGAGGTTGGGCTCTGGGCTGGGGGGCCGATAGGGGCCTCTTCTCCGGGCGTTGTGGGGCTTGGTCCCTTGCATTGGGTGGCGGTATTGGAGAAGGGGCCCTCGTGTAGTGTGTGGGCCTGGGGGGTTTGGGGAGGGGAGGAGAAATTTTCACTCCCCTCTTTCTTGCCTCCTTTCTCATTACGGGACACTGCCTGCTGTTAGCAGGATGGTCCCGTGCACAGTTAGTGCAGGTGGGGGGGTCGGTGGGGGGGCGGGGGCAGTCCGCCGCAGCGTGTTGACCACTGCAGCGGACGCACTTAATTGGACGGTGGCAGTGCACCGATGCGTGGCCGAAACCCTGGCATCGGTGGCACTGTGCCACCCTATTGGCCGCGCCTCTCCAGTGCTCAATTCGAACGCCCGGCATGAAGAGGAGCTCACTCGTACTATAAAGACGAGCGAGTTCCTCCTGCGACAGGCGGTCGAATTGGCCGTGGAAAAGGCACCCGGCTCGGCCTTCTTTGGCCCGGATGCCTTTGACGAACCGGACCGGGAATCCCAGTCCGGATAGCGCGGCTTCGATGTCGGGGGTCGGGGTGTCTCCCGGGAGGCCTCTGATGGCCACCTTTGTGGGCAGGTCGGCGGACAGCGCATAGCTGTACCAGCTTATGCTGTTGTCCTCTGCCATAGCGTCTACCAGATGGCGCTGCACCACTCTGTACTCTTCGGCAGAGCGGGGGGTGAAGCGAACCCCTTTTCCAAGGGGGCGCGCATTGGGGGCGTGCCCTAGTTTGCCCCTAATAGTGGCAAAATGCACTGTCCAATTGGGCAGGCATTCGACCACTATCGGGGGGTAACTTTTGGTTACGCCAGCGGCCGGGGCCGCTGGGTCCCCTGGGACTATGGGGGTTTGCGGGGCGGGGGGTGTGGGTACTCCTATATCTATGTTAGTACCTAGATTAAAGCTGGGTGGTGGGCCGCCCATGGGCGGGCGGCCATCCGTGGTCTGGCGGTCGTCCGTGGGCGGGCGGCTGCCGATGGGCGGGCGGCTGGTGCTGGGTGCTGTGCCGTCCGTGGGCGGGCGGCTGGCGCTGGAGGATGGGCCACCTGTGGGCGGTCGGTTGGTGCTGGGTGAGGGGCCGCCCCTTGGCGGGCGGCCGTCCATGGGCGGGCGGAGCTCTGGTGCTGGGCGGCATGGCAGGGGCGGAAATTCCGCCCTCGGATTTGGGCGGCGTATGATGGTGCCCAGGGGCACCATATCAGGAGATGCAGGCGTGTCCGGGATCGGGCGTGGTGACGCGGCCGTTTTAGCGTACGACCGCGTTGATGACGATGATGACGCTGGGCTGTGGCGGGGTTTGTGGGTATTTTCGGAGGAGTCGGAGTCCCCGCCAGTTGATGACGAGGAGCTTTCCGACTCCACCTCAAGTACCTGCTTGGTGGTGGGGGCGTCACGGGCGAAGTCGCGGGGCGGCGAGCGGGATGGTTCACCATCTGCGGAGCGGGTTCGGCGCCGGCTCCGGCACGGGGGCGGCGGCGTCGCGGCGACCTCCGGCGGGGAGGCTGGAGAGGGGAGCAGCTTCTGCCGCTTATCCTCCTGGACCTCCTCGATGGTGTCGTCGGGCGCTGGACGACGGGCGGTTGCCCTTACTCCCGGTTCTCCCTCGCTTGGACGGCGCGGATACTCAGATCCGCGCGCGTCCACAACGCTCGAGCTACCGGGGGGCCTGGCGGGGGCGGTTCGGATCGGTCTATATCTAATAGCATCCGGGGGTTTGCGTGCCGGCGGAATACTTCCGTCCGACATCGTGTAGGTGGGGTGTTAAATAAACACAAAAATAGAAAAGAATTAAAAAAAAAAAAAAAAAATTCTTCTTTTATTAAAAAAGAAAGAATTTATACGCACTAATTGTAAACAAATCGGCCGGGCGGGAAACCAGCAGGGTGAGTTCCGCTAGCGGAAGGCCCCGCTGAGTAGCCCAGCGACACAACCAATTTGTTTACAATGTGCGGGAAGGGGAGAAACACTGCGTTGGTAGTTTTATAATAAAACTCCAAGCAGTGCTCTCAGGGTTGGCGTGAGGCTGTTAAGGCCCCGGGGAACGGGTAAACACACAGGTACTCACCGACGAAGCGATATTTTTCCCTGTGCGATACGTGGGAACCACTAACAAGCACAACACTTGAGTCTCTGTCTCTTATTTGCACACTAACACACACACAATTCACTGCGGGCCGACCCGTTCTACGACGCGGAAGCCTAGGCAGTCTGCGGAGAACTGGGCTGGTACGGCGAGCGAAGCGGGGTGAGGGGCAAGGGACTGAGAGCGCGAGCGCGATGCGAGAAGCGGTAGCTGCGACTGGCGGTCGAGCTGCGACTGTACTCTTTCAAGGTGGGCTCTTGATATGTAGGTACCTACTATATGGACTCATTCTTAACTAATCGTAAAGATGAATAAAATCCATGAAGGTCAGTCATCCAAAACGGTTTACCTTTTGAATTTACGGCATACTGTTGAGTGCTTACCCGTTCGACCCAAGATTTTTCTACCCAATAGGTATTTTGCTCCGTTCAACCCAAAACAATAGATTCAAGTTACCCGTTCTACCCACACCTACTTATTCCTAATTTCTATTGTTAGAATTCAAATAAATATAATAGTGAAATACTAAAGAAGCAGGGTCATTAGACAAAAAATCGCCACGGCGTTGCCTGTGTTTTTGGATTATCTCGTGGGATCATATATCTAAAATCAACAACTACTAATAAATTGAAAATTAATTAAAAAAACATTGTCCAGCGGACAAAATTGTGAATCTTAACCATTCCCAGATCCCCTTGAACACACACAAAAAATTTCATCAAAATCGGTCCAGTAGTTTGAGAGAAGTTCAGTGACATACACACTCACAGAAGAATCTATACTAATATTATAAAGCTGAAGAGTTTGTTTGTTTGTTTGATTGTTTTTTTGTTTGTTTGTTTGTTTGTTTGAACGCGCTAATCTCAGAAACTACTGGTTCGAATTGAGTAATTCTTTTTGTGTTGGATAGTCGAGTTATCGAGGAAGGCTATAGGCTATATAACATCACGCTACGCTCACGGAGCAAAGATATAGAGGTAAATGTGTAAAAAACAAGAAAATTGTTCATCTTTGAAGCCTTCCGTTGCGTGCGCCGTGAAAACGGTTCAAGATACACAAAAAATATGTATTAAAGAATAATAGCTCTTTTAATGATCTAAAAAACAGTCCGCGATAGTATATGTCTATCTTTTAAGATTAACTCACAAAAACCGTTTTTATGGTACCTAATTTGGTCGATATAATTTGTTTAAGTTGTTTCAACGTAATAATATTAATCTTTATTCAAATAAATATGTTGTTGGTTAAGAGTACTTCATCCATTATAACGCGGGTAGCACCGCAGGGCACAGCTAGTTATATATATAAAGATATACAAATTACGGTGTCTGTACTATTTAGAATACACTGACTCAGATTTTTGCTTTGGGTAGAACGGGGCATATGTTTTGGGTTGAAGGGGTAAAAATATTATTGGGTAGAAAAATCATGGGTTGAACGGGTAAGCACTCAAACAAGGGTGCTTTATAAAAGCTTTTATAAAACTGTTATTAAACAGTTTTGTCATTTATTGCGGTTTATGAATAACGTTTTTTATCAAACTTAACCTCCTATAAGCCTTACATATAAAATTAAACATTATATGTAAATTAATAAAATATGAATCAAGCCAATATTCTCAAGATTTTAATCAAAAAAAATCTGTTGTGATAAATTATCCTACCTAAAGGGTTTTTGTACTTCGCTCCAAAATGATTTAGGAAAATCTTTTCAATAAAGTATCTATTATTAAAATCCAAACGATTTGCCTACGAAGCTCAAGCGAAACACGGTTTGATGGACGAAACAAGCAAATATACACTCTAATCTCTATAACACTGATTTCAATTTTGCCTACTCGGGCTGTGAGTGGGTTTGATACCACTGTGGGGCATTAACGCTTTTCAGGAATCGAAATGAATAATGACGTTTTATTAAATGCCCTGCGAAAATGATAAATTGCTTTATAATTTCACTGGACTACAAGCCGAAGTGTAAACAGCTGTGATTCTTTGTAAATAATTTCACTAAAGAAAATTAAAAAGTGTAATTGTAATTAAATATATTTTACAGAATACAAGCGACTCGCCCGGACTTCACAAGTTTGCGAATTGCTTCTTTATGAGTAAGATTATCAATTGATGAAAAAAAAAACATATTTCTGGACTATTCCCACAGCTAAACCCATAATAAACAAAACTAGTATTGTAGGTGTCTGACATTTCTACAAAGATATGTTTCTTTATGAATACATTCTTACTATAATAGAAAACACCCACATCCGAAAACAAAAATTGTAGATCTTACAATAAACCCAAAATCGGCGGGAATCGAACTGCAACCTCCAGTCTTAGCCCACCGAACCACGAATATATAATTATGTATGTAATTTTTGGAAATAGTTAGCGTCATGCTCACTGTCAGCTAGCATTTTTATTGGTAACGTTTTGTAGTATGTACAAACTGTGCGTTCTCTCTTTGTTCAAATGTCGGGTCAATGCGCATTACCTGCGGGGTGAAGGCTGGAGGAAAATAATATTGCACCGTTACTGTTGTTATTTTATTTCTTAATATCATACCAGACCGTTTTAATCGTCAGGGTCTAAATCAAAGTAAATAAACTCATACCTAAATACCTAAAAAAACTCGTGTGGCACTCGCAGACTGCCGCGGTAAAGCTATTGCATAGCATTTTTTATCAACTTATGCAAATATAATTATATATATATGACGGCGTGACGTCCTGGTTCTTCATTGTAGTCGTTTGTAGTAGCATAGAATCAACTTAAAATGTCCGATGGCGTGAGCGGGGCGCTCACGCCACTCGATCGCGCGATGTTTACCTGCGGCCGGTACCGGTCTGTGCCAGCCGACCGGTCTAACAGCCAATCGGGTGGCCGCAGGTAGAGGGGTTGTTTACGAGTTGCACTGCTATTTAAAGTACCGTTCCAATAGTCCGAAAAAGCATTCTTTCTTTGGCTTCTGCTCTGTGCAAACGCTGTCGGAGTTACTTATTGACTTTATCTATATCTCTGTTAAACTGAGCCTCAGATATTTGTGTGATTGATATTGTTCGATTAATCCCGTAATTAATTATTATTCAATGATATAATCTGTTTAAATCACTATGTCAAACCTTTCACCTACATCAGAAGTGGGATATCCGCCTCCACAACCGCCTGACATGATTAATAATTTTTCGTCAATGTTCCTGAATTTAAAATAAATTTGATAGACACATCCGTAACAGTCCGTAATCGTTAATTTTATCTGCATTAAACTTAAAATTGTTTAACCTGCAAAGTGAGGTTTATCACTTATTAAAAATCATTAAAATTGAAATTTGATAGGCCCAAAGAAAATTGTATGTAGGCCTCCATAAAGATTAGACATTGCTTAAAGTAAAATTTAAGATTTGCTCTTTAAGAGCTTAACAGCAATACGCAATCCGATAGTTATCCACTTCCGTTAATTCATGATCAACTCGATAAGTTGCATGACGCTAATTACTAATGAAGGTTATGGGGATACCCTCATAAAAAAAAAAGAAAAAAAAATACAGATAATTGCTAAAGGAAAAAAAAACAGTTCCGATCTAGTACAAAAAAAAATACAGATAGTTGCTAAAGGGAAAAAAGAACGGTTCCGGTCTAGCATTGGTATTAATCCGGGCCAGTTTTTAACTGAAGGGATTACAAAAAAAAAATACGGATAGTTGCTGAAGGGAAAGAAGAACAGTTCCGGTCTAGCATTGGTATTAATCCGGGCCAGTTTTTGGCTGAAGGGATTACAAAAAAAAATACGGATAGTTGCTAAAGGGAAAAAGAAGCAGTTCCGGTCTAGCAATGGTACTAATCCAGGCCAGTTCTTAACTGAAGGGATTACAAAAAAAAAAAACAAAAATACAGATAATTGCTAAAGGGGAAAAAAAACAGTTCCGGTCTAGCAATGGTACTAATCCAGACCAGTTCTCAACTGAAGGGATTGTAAAAGATGATTTTAAATAAGATTAGTATTGTAGTGTTGAAGGGTGTTTTACCGGGCCAGTCGTCTGAAGGGTCAAATAGACCAGTCCAGAACATAGTATAGTACCTATGTTGTCAGGATAATCGAGCACTAACTATTATTATTTTCACTTACAGATAATTTTAACTGAGCCTACGCGAACGAGGACGTTCGCAAGTCAGAATGGCAGTGACGGCGTGACGTCCTGGTTCTTCATTGTAGTCGTTTGTAGTAGCATAGAATCAACTTAAAATGTCCGATGGCGTGAGCGGGGCGCTCACGCCACTCGATCGCGCGATGTTTACCTGCGGCCGGTACCGGTCTGTGCCAGCCGACCGGTCTAACAGCCAATCGGGTGGCCGCAGGTAGAGGGGTTGTTTACGAGTTGCACTGCTATTTAAAGTACCGTTCCAATAGTCCGAAAAAGCATTCTTTCTTTGGCTTCTGCTCTGTGCAAACGCTGTCGGAGTTACTTATTGACTTTATCTATATCTCTGTTAAACTGAGCCTCAGATATTTGTGTGATTGATATTGTTCGATTAATCCCGTAATTAATTATTATTCAATGATATAATCTGTTTAAATCACTATGTCAAACCTTTCACCTACATATATATATTTTTTATGATTGATAAGCCTTCATTTGACCACAATCTCACCTGATGTAAAGTGACGATGTGGTCTAAGATGGGACATGAAGACCTAGAAAGTGGCCAATTATTTTATTTATGCAGTATTTTTTTTTCTTTGATATTAATTCAAGTTACCTACACTTTGACGGATAAGAAAACAAATTTGTAATCGCATGCGCTGTAACGCCGATACAACCAATGCCACCTAAAAGCGGGTTGCTGAACTAATAGGAGACAAGCGTTATATTTCAAAAACTCATTAAATGTACTGCTATATTTCGATAGATGGAAAAAAAATTTAAAAAGGATCACTTCTGTGCCGCCTTGCCGGTCGGAGTGGGGGGGTGTTAGGTATTTTTCGTAACAGAATTTCTGGATTCAGTCTCCACGCTCAAGGCCCGCGATAGAAGCCTTAAAGAACTTATTACGTTTTTACGTCATAATTATTTAACCAGGTGTTTTCTATACAAAAAAACCAGTCAAGCCATCTACATAAGTCTGTGTCATGTCGAGCTCAATCAAAATAACACGAATTATAGCTTGTTTGGTGAAAAAGGTAGGCATAGTCAATATAATGAGACCCGCAAATAATCATAGCCGCGAGCTGACAGACAGTTCCTTTGAAATTGGATTCAGAAGCTTTACTAACAATAAGATAAGTACTTTCTTTTTCGTAAATTTTTTTTTCTGATTAATGCAGGCTTTCATCCTACCATTACTGTGAAAGGTGCAGGTGTCTAGGTACTGTTTATTTGGGATATAAAACTAGATAGGTATTTTCATACCCGTTGAAAATAGGAAAATGGTTATTCTTAGATATATTTTTTTAATGTACTTAAAGTTAGGAGATTCACAAATAAAGTTTTATTGCGCAAGAGCTTTATAAAATGCTTGGTATGTTGTTAAACAATGGAAAATCAAAGGTTTAAATCTATAAATTTGATGTTTAATTTGAATTGAATTGTGCTAGGCCGTTCAGCTAAGGTGTCATAATCATATTAGTCCTAATTATCCTTCCTAATTCCTAATAGAATATAATTAGATACGAAGCGGAGTAAAATTAGTCTAGTGGATTTTCTATTGAAGTGGCAGAACTATTTATGTAAACATAACTGAAATAATTACTTTTATATTATTTATTATATAAGTACACTGGGGAGTATTTATTAGAGACTATGAATGCATCTGGTGACAACAACAAGATAGATGAATGATGTATAAATTTAGGTGCCTTTTTTCGTGCCTTCAAGAGGTACTCGCAGCTTGATACATATTGTACTATTGCACGAATTAATATTTTCCTGTATTACAATCAATAGGTACCTTTATTATTAGCTCCCTGTTTAAATAAATAAAAATATAATTTTCGCTAAGTACTCATATCGTGTTGAATCATTCAGTAACATTTTAACATCCCTTATTGAACGTTACGTGTCATATTAAGGCAAGGACAAAACATTCATTTCCTTAGATGCACTTATATCCTTAGGGCATACATGGACATGTCATCTTAAAATTAATTAACCTAATTTTTTTAAAGACATATAATATCCGGTGGTAAAGTTAGAAATCTTAGTAGCGGTCAAATTGCGGAAGTTTTCTTTGTCCTCAAGTCGATAGCGAAGTTGTATAAAGTTCTAGAAATCCTAGGTCGTTGTATTCTATTGTTGATGTCGTGTACAAACATTTTGCTTCAATGCATTTTCTCGTTAAGGAGCAACTGCATTTTGCTCCTAATTGGAAGTCACTAACGATTTCATGACTTCAGCTCGATTGATTTTATTTTACTGCAGTCACTACAGCAACAATTTGATCCAATAATAGTTGAAAAAAGAAAAAAGAAAAGATGGATGGAATGTGTGAATGAAGATATGTGTATGAAAGGAGTGAGTGCTGAGATGACGGGTGATAGATGGAAATGGAAGAAAAACACATGTTGTGCCGACCCCACATAGTGTAGGACAAAGGCAGGATGATGATGAATTGTCATTGATTGTAACAAAATTATGTATTAGTTATAATATGTGTTTATATTAAATGTTTATGCAATTATCACACATTAAGGAATTAACTCAAGAGCAAACATTCAAACATGTCTCTCGTCAACAGAGTACATATTTTCCTTAACAAAAAAGGGTTGCTTATAAATAAACGTTTAAAAGCACTCACTCAAAAGCAAAGGTACATTCTTTATTGAACCAGTATATTAAGGGTCGTTGATTCTGTCAAAATTTGATTTTAATTAATTATTTGTTCAAATTGGAATTAAATTCCAGGAAGCAGATAATACGGGTCTTTTGGCGTTTGTGAAAGCGTTGTAGGCCATTGGGATAATAAGGTTTCGCCATGAGATTCAATAATGCTTTCGCAGTCATTTTCAGCTCTATGTTCGCCGGTGGACCCGCTCACAAAGAATTTAATAACGCCAAGTCGCGGGTATCTGGAATCTTAAGTATTTTTATGCGACCTCAAGTCTTACCACAACTTGTTTTTAAAGCTTGTGACAAAAAAAAATGCTGTAAGATTGGCTGAAGGTATATGATAGCATTCTCTGTGGATTTTTAACATCATCATCACCCTATTAACGTTCCCATTGCTGGGACACAGGGACTTCTCTCTTCACGAGAGAGATAAGGCCTTAATTCACCACGCTGGCCAAGTGCGAGTTGGTGGATGTTTCATGTCCTTCAAACTCTTGAAAGTATGAAAATAATTTAAATCATTCGCTTTAATGGCACTTGCATGAAAAGTACCAGTCCACGATAAAAAAGTACTCGTATGTGCGAATAAACCAAGTTTTATATTTGAAAAAGTAATCAAGAAATACGTACGAAAACCAGGTTTAGTGGCAGATTTTACAATTAGCTCCCTAAAATAGGAGTGGACAGGCCTTTGTAGCACGTAAAACAAACACTAATTAAAACTGAAAATTCACTAATGAAGACCGCTAATCGGCAAACGCCATTTCAAACTTTTACCGACGCAAGGGACGTTGGTTTTGTGAAACTGCCGGTTCATTTATTTAGGAGGCTACGTCTATCAGATGAAGTATCACCTACGTTCGAAATTATGATTTAGATATGAAATTTAGCTATTGTGATTGCATCATAAAATGTGTGACATCACAAAAAATTTGCTAAAATATACATGCTTGTTAACATGGAAAGTTGTGGAAATATGCTTTTGTCCAAAAATATGTCTTGTTCCAACGCTTGTTTAGTTATAAAAACTTCAGTTTTTTAAGAAATTAACTTTTTTTAACAGGCAACGACTCACTTCATATTAACTAATTAATGCTCACTAAAAATCAGTCGGGAGCATCATTTCCAGTAGATCCACTGACCTGATTAGTCATTGTATCTAGTGGCATTTTATTTCAAAGGCACCAACTTTATAGATAAACAACAAAAACAAACTTAAAAAAATATATGTGCCTGTCAACAGGGATTTTCAAGTAACAATTCGAGGCACGATTCCTTCATGGTATTTGGTAAAACATTCGCAAACTATGCAATCTGGCAACTTCAATTTGGCATACCGCTCGCCCCATTGTCGTGAAAGCCGGTGTCATCGCTGTAGATTAACCTACAGGTGTGGACAATAGCCCCATCCCGCTCCGTGTGCATTCAAGCCGAAATCTGTGTTATCAATCTGTCAATGATATGCAGATGAAGTTGAAAATATGGAAATAGAACAAATCAGTAGTTCCAAATAAATGACAAATGAAAATCTCAGAAGTGATGAATGGTGTCAGAGTGCATGATTCGAATTCGAATTCGATTCGACAAACAACGACCCACTTCCAATGTACCTACTAATTCCTGTTTATTTTGGATCAGTCGAAGTTATCATCTGTTTGAGTAATATTTTTGAAGCGGGGCAAGTATTTTATCAAATACAGTAAGAATCTTACACAAATACATAAGTGTCCTTATGGTCAAGATTAATTTCCACGAAATTATTCAAAGCATGGTATTTGGTAAAACATTTGCAAACAATGCAATCTGTAAACAGCAATTTGGCATACCGCCCGCCCCATTGTCGTGAAAGCCGGTGTCATCGCCATAGATTTACCTACAAGTGTGGACAATAGCCCCATCCCGCCCCGAGTGCATTCAAGTAGGCCAGCATCCGAAATCTGTCTTGTGCCAATGATATGCAGCTTTAGTTGGAGCCCGGTTTCAACAATTCTGTTGTTCCAAATCTGGAACAAATGAAAATCTCAGAGCAGGTCAAACTTTTAGTGCTACTGCTTGCTTCGAGTGTATTAATTACTGCTAACAAAAAATCAGTTGTCAGGATAATTTTCAGTAGATACAATGACCGTCATCATAAATCTAGTGAGATATTTTTTGCATTTCTGAGTCAGCTTGATAGAAAAAATAGTAACAAATTTTGCTAGAAAATACGTGTCGCTGATAGAAATTTCCAAGGAATATTTTTTAAGGGTATACGGTGCACGCTTGCAATCTGTATGGTGATTGCGGTACTTTCTTTTTTAAAATAATAGGTATATAAGTTTTTTATAACATCCTGTAATAAATAATAAAAAAAGTTTGATCACGCTATTCGGTAAAACTTTCGCCAACAATGCAATCTGAAAGCTGCAATTTGGCATACCGCCCGCCCCCATTGTGAAGCTGGTCTCGCCGCCATAGATTTGACACCTACAAGTGTGGACAATAGCCCCATCCCGCTAATTCCATTGCAGTGGGCTAGCTGAAATCTGTGCCAATGATATGCAGCTTTAGTTGAACCCCGTTTTTAAATTATGTTGTTACAAATCTGGAAATAAAAAATCGGTTGTCTGTAAAGTCGGTTTACTGACTGATTGTGCCCCTTTGTCGCTCGTTCCGTGCTCTTGCTTGCACTTCAAGTCATGTTTTTTCGTGCGTTCAGCCGGCTCCATCCAATTTTCGACTCGAATCGAATAGACGATTTTTTTACTATTATGACATTATGCATCTTTGGATTAAATACTGGTTTACTACCGGTCCCCCGTAGAAAATGTCTTATTCTAGTAGTATATTGTAGTAGTTTAGTCAAATACATCTCCATTTTCACATTTTCATTGTTCACAGTAAGGTTTTAGCTATATGGCAACAACTCACTTGAAAAGGAAGAGAATGAGTTGGTTTTGTTATATTTCCTAAGATAATAATGACATCTAATCTAATTAACTCTTGGAGCGGAAGATTTAATAGCATTTGTGCCAAATATCCAACAATTGTGGCACCATGAATAGATTCAGAAGTGTACGAATACTGGAACAGATTACCAATTCGGAACTGGGTAAACAATTTGGTAGAACACTTCTTGTTCAGAATCCTAGTTATTGTGGGAAGATTATCAATTTAATCGAAATAATGGTGTACATCAGTACCTACTTAGAAAGCTGTATTGGCTAAGTGGGAGGACACATGATTTGCATTTCGAAGGTCGTGCGCCTTCTGTATTTTTCTGCTTGTTAAATGAATGGGCTTTTCAAACATTCTGAGAACTTTAATTAGTATGTAGGACATGTGACAATCACTAACGTGAATTAAGTAACGGTAGTGGTAACCTAAATATGAGTGGTTATGATGATGTTGGTTATAGTACTTATAATCCTACGAATAAAGCATAAATTTCGGAATGTTAAAAAAAAACAGAAAAATCACTAGTCAGCATTTTTAAAAACAAACAAATTTAAATCTTTGTATTCGATTCTTAGTAAATCAATTAAACTTTCGAAACAGCATCCCAAAAAGAAATTGTGGCTAAATAGCCACAGACATTGCGAGAATCCGTGGAGTTTAGAACCTAGAGGATTAAAAGCTATCTCAGGTTTTTCTCGGCGCTGTCGGCGCACAAAAGACTCGCGCTCTGACGTTGCGACTGCACTCCTTATCTTTGCGTTCCAGTTCGGATTTATAATAGGGTAGTATCCTAGAAGCGACTGTTTTTACTTATTCTACTTATCTAATGGGCGAAAGCATTACGGCATGCGAAACTTTAATGAAAATGCTCACTAAAAATCAGTCGGGAGCATCATTTCCAGTAGATCCACTGACCTGATTAGTCATTGTATCTAGTGGCATTTTATTTCAAAGGCACCAACTTTATAGATAAACAACAAAAACAAACTTAAAAAAATATATGTGCCTGTCAACAGGGATTTTCAAGTAACAATTCGAGGCACGATTCCTTCATGGTATTTGGTAAAACATTCGCAAACTATGCAATCTGGCAACTTCAATTTGGCATACCGCTCGCCCCATTGTCGTGAAAGCCGGTGTCATCGCTGTAGATTAACCTACAGGTGTGGACAATAGCCCCATCCCGCTCCGTGTGCATTCAAGCCGAAATCTGTGTTATCAATCTGTCAATGATATGCAGATGAAGTTGAAAATATGGAAATAGAACAAATCAGTAGTTCCAAATAAATGACAAATGAAAATCTCAGAAGTGATGAATGGTGTCAGAGTGCATGATTCGAATTCGAATTCGATTCGACAAACAACGACCCACTTCCAATGTACCTACTAATTCCTGTTTATTTTGGATCAGTCGAAGTTATCATCTGTTTGAGTAATATTTTTGAAGCGGGGCAAGTATTTTATCAAATACAGTAAGAATCTTACACAAATACATAAGTGTCCTTATGGTCAAGATTAATTTCCACGAAATTATTCAAAGCATGGTATTTGGTAAAACATTTGCAAACAATGCAATCTGTAAACAGCAATTTGGCATACCGCCCGCCCCATTGTCGTGAAAGCCGGTGTCATCGCCATAGATTTACCTACAAGTGTGGACAATAGCCCCATCCCGCCCCGAGTGCATTCAAGTAGGCCAGCATCCGAAATCTGTCTTGTGCCAATGATATGCAGCTTTAGTTGGAGCCCGGTTTCAACAATTCTGTTGTTCCAAATCTGGAACAAATGAAAATCTCAGAGCAGGTCAAACTTTTAGTGCTACTGCTTGCTTCGAGTGTATTAATTACTGCTAACAAAAAATCAGTTGTCAGGATAATTTTCAGTAGATACAATGACCGTCATCATAAATCTAGTGAGATATTTTTTGCATTTCTGAGTCAGCTTGATAGAAAAAATAGTAACAAATTTTGCTAGAAAATACGTGTCGCTGATAGAAATTTCCAAGGAATATTTTTTAAGGGTATACGGTGCACGCTTGCAATCTGTATGGTGATTGCGGTACTTTCTTTTTTAAAATAATAGGTATATAAGTTTTTTATAACATCCTGTAATAAATAATAAAAAAAGTTTGATCACGCTATTCGGTAAAACTTTCGCCAACAATGCAATCTGAAAGCTGCAATTTGGCATACCGCCCGCCCCCATTGTGAAGCTGGTCTCGCCGCCATAGATTTGACACCTACAAGTGTGGACAATAGCCCCATCCCGCTAATTCCATTGCAGTGGGCTAGCTGAAATCTGTGCCAATGATATGCAGCTTTAGTTGAACCCCGTTTTTAAATTATGTTGTTACAAATCTGGAAATAAAAAATCGGTTGTCTGTAAAGTCGGTTTACTGACTGATTGTGCCCCTTTGTCGCTCGTTCCGTGCTCTTGCTTGCACTTCAAGTCATGTTTTTTCGTGCGTTCAGCCGGCTCCATCCAATTTTCGACTCGAATCGAATAGACGATTTTTTTACTATTATGACATTATGCATCTTTGGATTAAATACTGGTTTACTACCGGTCCCCCGTAGAAAATGTCTTATTCTAGTAGTATATTGTAGTAGTTTAGTCAAATACATCTCCATTTTCACATTTTCATTGTTCACAGTAAGGTTTTAGCTATATGGCAACAACTCACTTGAAAAGGAAGAGAATGAGTTGGTTTTGTTATATTTCCTAAGATAATAATGACATCTAATCTAATTAACTCTTGGAGCGGAAGATTTAATAGCATTTGTGCCAAATATCCAACAATTGTGGCACCATGAATAGATTCAGAAGTGTACGAATACTGGAACAGATTACCAATTCGGAACTGGGTAAACAATTTGGTAGAACACTTCTTGTTCAGAATCCTAGTTATTGTGGGAAGATTATCAATTTAATCGAAATAATGGTGTACATCAGTACCTACTTAGAAAGCTGTATTGGCTAAGTGGGAGGACACATGATTTGCATTTCGAAGGTCGTGCGCCTTCTGTATTTTTCTGCTTGTTAAATGAATGGGCTTTTCAAACATTCTGAGAACTTTAATTAGTATGTAGGACATGTGACAATCACTAACGTGAATTAAGTAACGGTAGTGGTAACCTAAATATGAGTGGTTATGATGATGTTGGTTATAGTACTTATAATCCTACGAATAAAGCATAAATTTCGGAATGTTAAAAAAAAACAGAAAAATCACTAGTCAGCATTTTTAAAAACAAACAAATTTAAATCTTTGTATTCGATTCTTAGTAAATCAATTAAACTTTCGAAACAGCATCCCAAAAAGAAATTGTGGCTAAATAGCCACAGACATTGCGAGAATCCGTGGAGTTTAGAACCTAGAGGATTAAAAGCTATCTCAGGTTTTTCTCGGCGCTGTCGGCGCACAAAAGACTCGCGCTCTGACGTTGCGACTGCACTCCTTATCTTTGCGTTCCAGTTCGGATTTATAATAGGGTAGTATCCTAGAAGCGACTGTTTTTACTTATTCTACTTATCTAATGGGCGAAAGCATTACGGCATGCGAAACTTTAATGAAAATTATTGTGTCTGTTATAAAACGTAAGTTAGAATACGTACACCAGTCTTATAGAATAATTACCTTTTAGTGATACATCCCACTAGAAAAAAACCTATTTTCATCCAATAACCAGCTCGGTAAAAATCGCTTCATGGTGAGTAGGGTCCCATACTAAAGTAGGATATTCATTTTTTTTAACAAATGTTATATAGTGAAAACTTAAGGAGAAGCGTGTTAGTTTTTAACAGATCATCATCATCATCATCACCCTATTAACGTTCCCACTGCTGGGACACAGGGACTTCTCTCTTGACGAGAGAGATTAGGCCTTAATTCACCACGCTGGCCAAGTGCGGGTTAGTGAATGTCACATGCCCTTCAAACTCTTTTAAAGTTCTCAGACCATGCCGATTTCCTCACGATGTTTGCCTTCACCGTTAAAGCACGTGTTTAAAGCGCACATAAATTTCTCAAGAAGAAAAATCTAGAGGTGCGTGGCGGGGTTTGAACCCACGACCTTCGGAATGAAAGTCGAGTGTCCTCCCACTTTAGCCAACACGGCTTTTTAACAGATAGGTACTTTGTTTTGTGTTAAGAATGTATAGTCATCTGGCGCCGGGATCCATAACTGTTGTTACTCTAAGGAAGGTTGTTGTTCTTTAGAGAAAATTTATAGGTGCCTTGTAGGTGAGCTAATTTTTTCTAAGGTGCTGTCCAAATTGTTGAACGAACCTATGATTAACAAGTAGATTTTTAACATTAACAACCCGGTTTTAGTTTGGAAAATATGAATTAATTACTAAGTATAACTCGGCTCGCCCCAGCTCTTCCGTGGGCGCAAACATTTGTAATATTATCTATATAAATTTACGCAAGATAACTCGAGAGCGATACATGCCAAATTCAGATACCTCCTTTTTTTGAAGACGTAATAAATAAAATTGGAATTTACTTAAACATTATGAGAAATTTAAACAAAAATAATAAAAAACATTAATTCGAGAGCTAAAAATACACGCCGATTGAGAATCTTCTCCATTTTTTTATTAGATTAAACAAAAAATGATCACAACACTTATCAAACAAAACACAAATCGCTGATTATTCGAGACACGAATAATCAGCACAACCAGTGATTACTTAATTATATAAATTTGTCAGAAATGAAAACCGTGATTTCACAAATTATTCCGCCGCTTATAAACGTTCAGCAATTACAAAAATTAATTCAATTCCGTTTTTATGTGAATCATAAATTCGTATAATTAATTTTTTGGACTTGTTTCGATTTCGGTGTAAAATGGCTGACGGGGCCATCTATTTGTTTAACGCCGCCTGCAGTCAACAAGCGGAACGTGCTCAGAATTCCGCAAAAAATTGCTTAATGAACATAATCTGAATGTCTGTAAATGTCATATAACGACCGTTCGCAGATGACGAAGGCCTTATCCTGACTGGGCTTTTTCAATTGTAGGCAGGTCTATGTGGAAAAGAAACACGAAAAAATCGCTTCACGCACTGGCCCAGCCCGGAGTGTGGTGACAAGCCGCGGCCGAAGCCTACCACCAGAGACTGTTCTTAGCACCACCCGGAGGTCACGTGTAAGGTGTTATCATTCTTAATTTGGACTATAGGACGATAATTAGGTTGAAAAAGTCTATAGTGTAAGTATAGAACACAAATAACAACGCTCTTTACCAAAACACTATTAAAATATTTACCTTAGATACCATTGTAATTTATTGTGGGAAAGCAAGCATCTTTAGTTTTTTTTTTGCTAAATAATTAGTGACAATATTGTGTTTTCTTTTTAAATAATGTTAAATGAGTAGTTTCAAGAATCTTGATTTTATCAAATAATCTTATCCGTTTTTTTAAATTATTATCTTTTTATAAGTTACGAATTTCAAATAAAATTACTCAAAAAAATGTGTTGGAAACTTCCAAAAAAAAAAAAAAAACTTAAAACTTAAAGTTCCAACAAGAGTGTATTTACCCTGGAAATGGTAGTATTTTTTAATTATCATGATTTTTAACGATATTACTACTAATAACGGGTAACATACCATGATTCGATGTTTTTTGAGTTTTCTGATATATAGACGATGTTGCAATCGCCATGCTGCATACATATGTATACTTATATAATAAGAACTTTCACAGCTTCAATCTATCTTGGAAACATTGTTTCTCCATCGTTAAAATATCTCTCGGTGTACAAAGGTAGTTAAAAAAATTTCAGAGCTCTGTGAACACAGTTCGAACAGACGTTACGTTGCTCGGAATTCTTGAAATCTTGTCTGTTAGCTGTTATGTGTGCTGTTATGCTGTTATTGCTCTGTTATGTAGGGTAAAAATTGCTGCATTCTACAGCACAACTGCGAATTCTCGAAAATCATCGAATCACGGTATGTTATTATTAGTAATAATATCAGGTAATAACTGCGCATGTCGCTAAAGACACAGGAGTAAAGAAACGGAACTAAAGGGACGTAACATAACGTACGTTATTTTTACAATATCAGCTTAAAAGCTTTATAATTCACAGACAAAGAAATATAATGAGTTGTGGATTCCAGATTTGCATTTTAATTCGTATAAGCGTAGCTCAAGTTTGTGGAGAACCACTCATTGCAAATTAATCTAAGTTCGAAATCACAATAGAGAGACGATAGTTTTTTCTCTCGAGCTTTAATCGTATTTTGCCCTTGTCATAAACAGAAGCAGAATTTATTTTAAAACGAGTTTTGCTATGGCTTTGTTTTAACCAGTTTAAAAAGGAGGTTGAGATTTTTTTATGTAACTTACATTTTTTTTTACGATACAATTATTTATTTTTCATAGCGTTAATTAAGTTTTCACATTTTAGATAACAAAACTAGGCTTTAGGCCATAAAAAAGAGTAGATGGCATTGGACATCGAAAGGTTCTAGAATCTTGTATCTTTTTACAACGGCTCATTCACGGTGGGTGCAAGTCGAATCCTTTATTGACAGAGGCCTGTGTCCAGCATTCTGCTTTTCCAACAACGCATTGTCAATAATAATAAAACAATAGTCTGGTTTTGACAGTCTCGGAAACGACCATTTAATCTGAAACGTCCCCTTAAAAGCTTATTACTGCCATAGACTCTCAGCACAAAACTTGACAGAACTGCATAACTAACTTTCTCGAAACAAAAGTTTATGACATTCGCTGTTACCCTTTTGTGTGAAGCGTATTTTGCAAACCAAAGTTCTCAAATTGATACCGTGGGTCGTAGGACGTTCAACAATTAAATGGATGGACGGGTAAATATGGGCCACGGTGGCATGGTGGATCCAGGCCGCATCCAACGAAAATAAATGGAAATCTCGGTGGAAGTCCTGAACTCAGCAGTGTACATCCCTCAGCTGATATGATGATAGTGATATCAGTTCTCTTCTTATTCGGTCACTCTTGACAGAGTGGTCGTGGTTATGGGGGGTCCTTATAATAGGTTTCTGCTCTTGCAATGCGCCGCCATTGTTCCCTGTTAGTTGAATATCAGTAGCACAATCTTCTTCTTCTTCATTTATCCATATTTTGTCCTTGGTAATGAAACAATAGTCAGCTTCAAATCCACTGCGGTTGACAGTATCAAAAACGAACATTTTATCTGAAATGTCCCCGCTCTAAAAGCTTATTACCGCCATATACTGTCAGCACAAAACTTGGCAGAACTGCATAACCAATTTCCGCCGAGTTTCCCGCTACAAAAGTTTATGACATTCGCTGTTGCCCTTTTGTGCGGCGAGCATATTGCATTTGAACTTAGAACCATTGCTAAGTTGAATTGCGAGATCGGATGGTATTTATGGTCCGATAAATAGAAGTCTCGAATAGAAACTCTATTGAGTAGAGTTTGTACTTTGACAGATAAGTTTATTATTCACCAGACTTTGCACAGGTGTAAATATAAAATCTTGTACTTGAATCACTCTATCTATTGCTAATTAGGTTTAGCTGATAAACAACAATTTGCAAAAAATAACACTATTATACAAAACAACTACATAATTATATTTTTCTTTTTTTATAATTTGTGTAACCGAACTGATTAACAGGCTCGATTATTTGCTCTGATTACACCGTGTCCTTACTCGCTCATAGATATTTCGTACGGTATAATTACTTAAAAGTGTGTCGTAGTCAAACTAGAGCGGACCCTAAACATTGTTACTTTACCCGCGCCTGGCTGTCCGATGCACAGTGTTATTATTCAATAATAATTGCTTACTTATTTCATACTTTTTTTTTGTAAGCTACACCATCTCATTGAGAGAGAGAGAGAAAACATTTATTGACACACACACATAACCAGTAAAATACAGTTAAATAAATTATTTATATAATACTTAATACTATCTAAACATAAAAAATTGAACGGTTGTGCCAAAACGTCTCGCTTCAGCATATGCAGATCCACCTAACGTGCAGTTGGTGCACTTTCGACGATCCTCCATTTCCATTTACGAAGTTTTCGAAATAACTCTCAAACATTCTTGGGTTATATTTTTTCGAACTGAAAGACAGGCGTTCGTGGATTTTATACGTTATGCATATAAAGTTATCCGAAATACTCTTCGGTCTCTGTAGGTTTTATGTAGATCCAATAAAAAGTAAATGCAAAGTTTATGCCCTCTTCCAGAGCAAACGTTTATGTGTCGATTTACAATCTCCATATCTAACCTATGCTATACTAAATACCAGTGACGTATCTAGGTGGTCAAGGGCCCTGGGGCAAACTAAAGGGAGGATGATGTTCTAGATTAAAAGGTTTCAAAAATTTTAATTGAAATCTAGTTATGATGCAGATTCTCAATACATTTGTTTCATTTATTCGAGTCCAGTGTTCTCACTTTTATAAATAGTACGACAAATTCGATAAAATTAAGATTCAGAGACACTCAGATCACTAATAACAGTAAAATGAAATATAGCTGATACCTTAAATCTAATATAATATAAAATTCTCGTGTCACAGTTTTCGTTGCCATACTCCTCCGAAACGGCTTGACCGATTCTCATGAAATTTTGCGAGCATATTGAGTAGGTCTGTGAATCGGCCAGCATCTATTTTTCATTTTGCAAAACAACGTTTGCTGGGGACAGCTAGTAATAAATAAAATTATGTATGATGTTGTTCGTAAGAAACATTGCAATTTATTTAATTTATGTTCCGAAGTTGGTGTATTTTTGTATTTATGATTTAAGGATGACTTTGGCCCCCCAAGTTTGGGGGCCCGGGGCCCCGCCTAGCCGCCGGTAGCTATACGCCACTGATACCGACATAAATGGCTGTTACCACTTTATTGTTATTGACGAAGAAAACCATAACTTTAATGTTTATTTTATGATCAGATCATGAACTGAGCTTGTTAGTTGTATTTTTTGTAAAAGCCTGGGTAAGTAGCCAAGTCTTCATATTTAAAATAGTAAATAAATATTTCCGGACAATCTGCACAACAACATCTGGCCCCGTGGTAAGCTCTAAGCTTGTGTTACGGATACCTGAAATCATCATCGCCCTATTAACGTTCCCACTGCTGGGACACAGGGACTTCTCTCTTGTCGAGAGAGACCTGAAATACTTAATATAATATACATACATAATATAACAGGTATTACCTATATCTAGATATTTTTATACATTATAATGATTTTTAATAAGTGATAAACCTCACTTTGCTGTTTAAAATATTTTTTTTTTTCTGAAAATTGAATAAAAATTATACATATTAAAAACCCAGACCTTATTTGAAATCAAATCAAATCAAAAAATCAAACCTTTATTTGTATCTAAAACATTTATACATTATACATGTTCAATAAATGGAATAATAATAAACCAAACATCAAAAAAAATAGTTGAAAAGTGCATGAAAGTGCTTGCAGAACATAAAAAAAAAAGGTGTGTGTGCGATTCACACACGATAGAAGTGAAACTTCAGTAAATCGACGAAAGAATAAGAAGAATAAAAAAAAAAGTGTGTGTGTGTGTGTCAGCTACGACGCACGATTGGAGTCTACTACTTACGAACTATAATTATGATATACATAGATCGAATAGAAAAAAAGGGTAAATGAACGCATCTGCTAAAATGATAAGAGAAACAAACATATTATATCTGTAATTATTCGGATTATTTATATTACTTCAATAAAGCGTATTACATAAAGTATGTTACAAAATAATATAAATAAAATACAGCAATACCTCTTTGCGCGATACTTCGTAGTTGAGACTACACGAAATTTAAATAAAGCATTGTATTTGTGTCTCTTACCATTTCCGTTTCATCTTTTGGCATCCGGTTTGAAATCACTACGATTCTATAGAAGTTTCACTTCAATAAAGCGTATTACATAAAGTATGTTACAAAATAATATAAATAAAATACAGCAATACCTCTTTGCGCGATACTTCGTAGTTGAGACTACACGAAATTTAAATAAAGCATTGTATTTGTGTCTCTTACCATTTCCGTTTCATCTTTTGGCATCCGGTTTGAAATCACTACGATTCTATAGAAGTTTCACTTCAAAAACACTTTTTTACCCTCTGCGGAAATCGAACCCGCTACCTCTTGCTCTACAAGCGGATGTTCGCCCACCGCACCAACGACGCAGTCTATATTATGAGATCGAAATATTTAAAGTAACGTAAGCTAAAGTACCTCCCACTTCAACAAAAATATTGAATAAATATTTTGTATAAATAAATACTTTCCGACAATTCACACAACAATATCTAGATGGTAATCCCCTGGAAAGCTTGAGTGTGAACATACAAACACTTGACAACTCGGCGGTATCGAACTCACTACCTCGTGCGCCGCAAGCTTACCTTTATCCACCGCGCCACTTAGACAGTCAGAGATGGCACATTAATCACATTATGCATAAAAGAACAATAATTTTAAATATATTTTTTTTATCTATACTAATATTATAAAGAAGAAAGGTTTGATTTTTTGTTTGTTTGTTTGTCTCGAATAGGCTCTGAAACTACTGCACCGATTTTAAAAATTCTTTCACCATTCGAAAGCTACACTATCCCTGAGTGACATAGGCTATATTTAGTTTTCAAAAATAATATGATTTCTTACCAAACTCCGATAATGTAACCCATGGTGAAAAAAAAGAACCTAAAATCTTTCTTTAATCGCAAATGCTGCGAAAACTATTGAATATATAACAAAGTGATGTATTACAACTTTGTAGAACTTATCATTATCTACAAAAAACGTCGTTACATCATATCTCTAACTATTATAGTTTTGAGACAATAAGAGATTAAAAAAAAAAAAAACCTAAAATCTTTCTTTAATCGCGAATGCTGGAAAAGCTATTAAATATATAACAAAGTGATGTATTACAACTTTGTAGAACTTATCATTATCTACAAAAATCGTCGTTACATCATATCTCTAACTATTATAGTTTTGTGAAAATAAGCGATTTAAAAAAAAAAGAACCTAAAATCTTTCTTTAATCGCAAATGCTGCGAAAACTATTGAATATATAACAAAGTGATGTATTACAACTTTGTAGAACTTATCATTATCTACAAAAAACGTCGTTACATCATATCTCTAACTATTATAGTTTTGAGACAATAAGAGATTAAAAAAAAAAAAAACCTAAAATCTTTCTTTAATCGCGAATGCTGGAAAAGCTATTAAATATATAACAAAGTGATGTATTACAACTTTGTAGAACTTATCATTATCTACAAAAATCGTCGTTACATCATATCTCTAACTATTATAGTTTTGTGACAATAAGCGATTTTTTTGAAAAATAAACCTAAAATATTTCTTTAATCGCGAATGCTGGGAAAACTATTGAATATTATAACAAAGTGATGTATTACAACTTTGTAGAACTTATCACTATCTACAAAAAACGTCGTTACATCATATCTCTAACTATTATAGTTTTGTGACAATAAGCGATTATTTATATTAAAAAATTAAAATACCACTGTTTGAAAAGGCTCTTTATTTGTATCTTGGTATTAATCCTTAACAAAATAAATAATTAATTATGTAAGATTGCTTTAAAACCTTTATATAACTTTTGAATTATTAGATTCTGACATTCCATTCAAAAGATATCACGCTATCAATTTTTTTTTAAATACCGCTCGGCGGCTAACTATGCGTTGTGGAGTGTCAGGCGTCACTCGGGCACGGAGGTACGGGAGGGGGGGTTAAGATCACGAAATAATCTGCCGCGCGGGGTCGGCTCCCTACTGAATGGTCGAGTGCGGAAATAAAAAAATTGTCGCTTGATAATATTTTGTCGCTTAGTTAGTAGTTAATAATTCGTTAACAGGTAACTAATTCCATCCAAAAAGTTATTTTCAGAACTAAACCCATATAGCATATAGCATAGATATTGTACATTATCGTCGGTTGCAGGTTCAATTGGGTTAACCACCAAAACACGTAAAATAAGTTGAGTTTACAGTTTTTATAGTTTTTTTCTGCTCTTTCGAATAGCATAATAATAGAATTCTAGCTTTAAAAAAATACAGTTACGCTACACATTTTAACTGTGAATTTGCAGACTTCCGTCGTAATTATGTTGTAACTGAGTAGGTATGTGATCCATTTACATAAGTCGAATTGTTGTATTCCTATCCTATGACCAAAGAAGGTTAAGTTGGTGTATGTATCTTGGCAAACCAGCATTGCTCTTACACTAATACTTAGCTTGAACAAAAAATTATAACCACACATACACCAATATAAAACAAAAAACTAACGTTTCACCAATTGACCCGAACCAAGTTTATGTTTGTTATCGGTTACAGCAATTTGAGCATTGCATAGTATGTTTTCTCTTACCTTAATCTTCTTAAAAATAATAAATCTAAATCCATACTAATATTATAAAGCTGAAGAGTGTGTTTGTTTGTTTGTTTGAACGCGCTAATCTCCGAAACTACTGGTTCGAATTGAATAATTCTTTTTGTGTTGGATAGTCCAGTTATCGAGGAAGGAGGCTATATAACATCACGCTACGACCAATAGGAGCAAATATATAGTGGTAAATGTGTAAAAAACGGGAGAAATTATTTCATCTTTGAAGCCTTCCGTTGCGTGCGCCGTGAAAACGGTTCAAGATACACAAAAAATAAGTATTAAAGAATAATAGCTCTTTTAATGATTTAAAAACAGTCCGTGATAGTATATGTCTATCTTTTAAGATTAACTCACAAAACCCGTTTTTATGGTACCTAATTTGATGGAAATAATTTGTTTAAGTTGTATCAACATAATAATATTAATCTTTATTCAAATAAATATGTTGTTGGTTAAGAGTACTTCATTGTAAATAAAATTGTCTTTGACATAACTTAATTTCAACAAAAAACTTTAAAAATTACCGGGAAGTTTTTTTACCCGTGCGACGCCGGGGCGGGCTGCTAGTGCTTAATAAGCCTTCATTTGACCACAATCTCACCTAATGTTAAGTGACGATATGGTCTAAGATGGGACATGAAGACCTAGAAGGTAGATGATGGCTTCTCCGGACAACATTACGAAACGCGAAAAAATCGCTTAACGCACTGGCCCAGCCCGGAGGGTGGTGACAAGCCGCGGCCGAATCCTACGACCAGAGACTGTTCTTAGCACCACCCGGAGGTCACGTGTAAGGATTCAGAGGGTTACCACTTACGGACGTGAACAGACAATTTATAAATAAAGTTACAGACAATTTATAAATAAAGACGAAGAAACGCTAGGTTAAAAGCCTAGGTTTTTATGAATTTCTGTGCTATAGCTGTAAGGTAAAATGTGTGTTTAAGGTGCAAAACCATAATAATCTATACTAATATATAAAGCTGAAGAGTTTGTTTGTTTGTTTGTTTGTTTGTTTGAACGCGCTAATCTCCGAAACTACTGGTTCGAATTGAATAATTCTTTTTGTGTTGGATAGTCCAGTTATCGAGGAAGGCTATAGGTTATATAACATCACGCTATGACCAATAGGAGCAAAGATATAGTGGTAAATGTGTAAAAAACGGGAGAAATTGTTTATCTTTGAAGCCTTCCGTTGCGTGCGCCGTGAAAACGGTTCAAGATACACAAAAAATATGTATTAAAGAATAATAGCTCTTTTAATGATCTAAAAAACAGTCCGCGATAGTATATGTCTATCTTTTAAGATTAACTCACAAAAACCGTTTTTATGGTACCTAATTTGGACGAAATAATTTGTTTAAGTTGTATCAACATAATAATATTAATCTTTATTCAAATAAATATGTTGTTGGTTAAGAGTACTTCATCCATTATAACGCGGGTAGCACCGCAGGACACAGCTAGTGCGAAATAAAACGATTAAAAGATAACTCGATCAGTATTAAAAGTTTTCAAAGGAAAATCAACCCCTGGCGATCATTACAGGCGGCAAGAAAAAATAAAACTTTGACCCAAGAACTGCATTCATTTTCCTCAGAAGTTTGAAGCCAAATGAATTTAAAACTTTTAGTCGGAGGTAAAAGTATCTCTTAACCAGCGAAACTATTAATGCTGCAAAAACAGTGGCAAACACTGCTCAGATTTGAAAAACGTTGTAGTTAAGAATGCCTTTAAAAAATTGTAAGTTGAATATTTCATGAAAATTCCTGAAGAATTTACTCAAAGCTTTTAGTTGCTGCTTCTGCATAAGATTGTTTTTTACACTATTCGTTTGTTTAACACATAAGAGCATTGGATAATATATTTAGTTATACCTACTCTGCAATTATTTGAAAGGACTGTGTTTCGTTTTAGTACGTGTTTATTGTGATAACTTTACATTATTACCATTAAAATTGGAACTATTATACTTTTGCAAATAATACAATCGTACACATGCCTCGCCCAACTGTGTAATAATTCAAACTATTTGTTGTATGCTCTCAACTCAAGAACTTTTCCCTCCGGGCTGGGCCAGTCCGTGAAACGACTTTTTCATGTTTCGTAATGTGGTCCGGAGAAGCCATCTACCTTCTAGGTCTTCATGCCCCATCTTAGACCACATCGTCATTTTACATCAGGTGAGATTGTGGTCAAATGAAGGCTTATCTAGCATTATAAAAAAAACTTTTTATTATAGAAATTAGCTTTTCTCAGCTTCACGGCGCTGCTTGTGTTTTATGGATTTTTCTAGGGGTACAAAATATTTCCCACTGTAAAAAGTAGTCTATAGCCTTCCTCGATAAATAGATAATCCAACACTGAAATATTTTTTGAAATCGGACCAGTCGTTCATGAGATTAGCGCGTACAAGCAAACAAACAAATTCTTTAGCTTTATGATATTAGTATAAATCATGAAAGACATGGTTGAACTGAAGGATATAAATACGATTTGTAAGAGTACCTACAGTTACAGAGCTGTGTAGTGTGTGTCTGACACGTGCAACGGAGCGTATCACTCTTATTCAACCTCAATATTCTACAAATAGTCTACGCACGCTTTGTGGGAACCTGCCTCTGACATTTTGTCAGACGTAAGTATTCTAGAGGTTTCACGGAATTCCTTGTCGTAGACCTGACTTTAACACACATATTAACGAGCAGAGCAAAAGTAAGTCAGTCAATAGCATGTTAAGTTAGAGTTATTTCTTTTTGTTTAATAAAGATAAGATTAGATTGATTTCATCGTCATCATAGGTTCAGCCGTGGGACGTTGCTGCTAGACCTAATATGTAGTTTTCCAGATATCACGGATTACGATGCTAAAAAACAGTTTGTCAGAAAAAATATACATAATACAAGTAAAAAGTGTCGTAGTTTGCTTGACCAATACAAAAAATATAAAAAATAAAAATAATTGAACCATTCAATATATATATATTTATTGAAACATATAGGTATTATAAAAATAAATTACCATACCTTAATCACTTATTGTTGC
Source organism: Gymnoscelis rufifasciata (assembly GCA_929108375.1). NCBI lineage: Eukaryota > Metazoa > Arthropoda > Insecta > Lepidoptera > Geometridae > Gymnoscelis > Gymnoscelis rufifasciata. Next base: position 5,400,414 of record OV815307.1, on the reverse strand, counting down.
GTGCTGTCTATCAATCACAAAATATCCTTAAGGCAATGAAAGTACAAACGCACAACAGGGCTGATAATTGCCAACCCAAACTAAGCTAGATGTTAGATAAGGTTTGTACGTAGGATTCGCGGGAGCACTAATGATAGTTCCCTTGCTCCCTTTCCTATGTGTTCGATGGTTAGCGTGAGTTTCTAGTAGTCAGTAGGAGTCTGACATAATTATCTCCTAATATGGGAAGGGAGTTATTCATGTAAGATTTTTCACGTTAAAAAGGAGTTTAAACGTAGGATTTATGTACATACCCACGAGGAGCTTTCGCAGCTCAAGCAGTCTTGCATTCCGAGTACTAGATAAAAGAACGAATTAAAATAACAAGGCTCAATTTGTTTAATTTAATTTAAATCACTTTTATTGGACATGAAAATCGGTTGTGCCGTTTAAAAGTTATGGGGGTGAGAGTGAGGAAGGAAAACCGAAAATCTGCAAATATACTCGAGTGGGGTATCAAATGAAAGCGCATCGCGTGCACATTACTTAATTATGGGGTTTTATTTTTAAGGAAATTACGACATTAGTATCGGGGGTGTTTCTTAAATTTTAAATTTATATTTATTCTCATTCTATTTATTCTCCAATCCTAAAATACTATCATAACTTATCCCGTATCATGAAGCTAGTATAGTCTGCGTCAAATTTATATATACTTAAAACCATATTGATATAAGCAGTTATAATCATCATTATGTTGTGTCATAAATACCAAAGTGGTAAACATATTTATATATACTTAAATTTTGAAGCTAAAGATATTGTTTGACTGTTTGAGTGAACGCGCTTATCTCAGGAATTTGACGCTAACTGTACCTAAAAAAGGTCTCCGAAAAAAGGTCTACAAAATTCACTCATATGAAGTTTCAGAGAAAAGTTCGCGCTTTCTCACACAACCTACTCAAGCCTGCTATCAATCACTAAATATCCCTAAACCCGCTTTCACGCAAGATTCATTGACCCCACACCCTCACGGTTGTCAAGTAGAGACAGGTAAAATATCTAGAGTATTATTTTGAATATGAGTTATATATTTTGTCTCATTTATATCGGGCGCTTTTCATTTAACGGCACGATAACGACACGACACTGTATAATGCATCTTTAAGGCTAGGAAATCCATGTCAAGGATCATAAGAATTAAGTCATTGGATATTTCTAATACATATTATTATCAAGAGCTTTAAAATGTGAGGCTTGTTGTACATAAACTCGTGGCTACAAATAACCATCAAAAAGATAAATTATTCGTTTTATTCTTCGCGTTTTGAAGAGGAAACCTATTCATGCCGTGTCTACTTGTATTTTGCTTCTGTTCCAAATGTCAAAATCCAATTATTGACATTTGGTGACATTTACATAAAGTTATAGCACCTTCCGATAGGACGGAGGATTGCAAGGAGGGTTGAAAGTGTGACACTTTCATCCCTCCGTGCTGATGTTATCGAAATGTTTCAATGGTGCTTCAATTATTTTCTTTTGTTTTCATTTGCTTACACTCGTGTGTACATGTCGTGTTATACATAGTTATTTCATTAAGTTTGTAATAAGTAGTATAGTGACGGTAGGTATATGAATTAAAAAAAAATATGACATAGAACGTTATACATTTTGACATGCCCATTTTGGAAATCGAACTCTTTAGGCATTCCGTCATAACCACGTCCCGGAAGAAAATTATCTAGAAGGATATTTTCGAATTTGAATCAAATGAATAAACACCAAGTTTTCAACACATAATAAAACACTCTCTGTAAAAGTATTTACCCATGGCAGCACAGTTTGATACATTCTGCTGTCGTATCGAGCCTGTAAGTGAAAAATCGCTTGTTCGTATCGATTTTGCCAAACTTCTGAAGCCCTGCCTCAGGTGTTTTCTGAGCAACAAATATTATCTTGACATTTTATTGGCAGAGCCGTCGAATGTAAATTAAACGAACTTATTTATTGGAATTTAATGTTTTATGGTAGTTGTTGCCTGTGTGAGGTTATTTTGTTTCAGGAAACAATAATAAGGGACGTTTTACCTTATTATTGTTTCTTTCCTTCTCCCAGTTGATTTTAATACCCCGCATATCTTGACCCCTTTCTTTACTCGCTCGTTTAATGGATTATGCGGAGGATATTTAGATTTTCCGGTAGTAAAGCGCTCTAGTTTAGTACTTATATATGTTCTTTGATAAAAATAGTACTCTATAAAGTAGTATAAAGTATTAGAGATTGATTGATTATTATATTAATCACGCAACGTCATTGCCCGTGTTTTATGGATTTACTGCGGGAACCACGTATTTTCCCAAAGTCAAGTCAAAGTATCTAAATAATTACGTGTTGCCAACTAAGATATTTTTTTTTTCCTAGAAATAGAAGACATTGCTGGATATATTCCCCAGTAAAAGTTTGAAAAAACATTTCTACAGCTATCTCTAGTTTTAAGCCAAGACTTGTGCAATCAGCTTGCAGTCATGCTTAAAATATTATTTGAGATGAAGTTGGTATTATAAAATATTGATGATTATATTAGTATATATTTTATTTCACATTATTTTATTACAACTATTTAGGTTCTTAGTTCTGCATTTGTTTTAGAGTAAGTGACTATAGGTAGGGTCTCCTTGATACAATAAGAAGTTAAACATAACTTCAAATATCTTTAAAATTCTTCAACAATCTTACCATATACGAACGTCTTCTTCGTTTTCTTTCGATATGATTAACTAATTTATTTACCGTTTCCAGATACACGGTACAAAATTTTAATAAATTAGATTTGTTTTTGAATATCATTAAATGTTTTCCGTCCGCTGTTAAATTGAGCATTGGTGCTCCTCAATTTAACTTTCTAAGTTGTATCCTTGTTTCTGAATCGTAAACATTTCTTGTGTAATTGAGTTATAATATCCGGCCCATTAGGACGAGGGATAGAAAAATGGTAAAATATCTTTGTCTAATACTTTCCTCTCTGTCGATAAATGGATTTACATTATCTAATAGCTTTGGCTTTGGGTATTTATTGTGGATATTCTTACGGGAATTAGGTATTTTGAAAGTAGACTTCAGCAGCCTGTGTGAATTTGCTATTTGTATTTTGTGTATTATGTATTTATAATAGTTAAACTTGATTACCAAACGGGTGTTTTATGCAGTTGAAGTCAGTTAGAAATCATAAAAAAAATACATTGACGCCCAAATACTAGGTACTTATTTACTAGTTCTTACTGCAAATGATTTTAACTTATTTTGTATAATTCCTTTTACACAACTTTTGAAACTAGTTAAGTATTTTATCCCTAAGATTAGTTCGTTCAACCAACTCGACTAATCAGCTTTAAACATAATATTATTACTTTAGTAAGGTAAGGATTATTTTCTCTTACGCTTGTAGCCATAAAGTCCAGTCTTTTTTTATATTCTGAATGCATAGTTTTGGTACATATTTGCAATTGTGTGGGAAAAATAAAACAAAATTTAATTACAACATTGCTTTAGTGCGGTTTAATAGTTATACATTTAGGCGTCCTTTGGGTGACTTTCTATTATTTCGTTAAAACAATATTTTACCTAATAAATATAGCATTAGAAATGTGTATATTATCACATTATTGTTATTTTGATTAAACATTATACTATCTGGTATGATGGTGTTACTCATAGATTAAAATTTCCATTTAAAAAACATAAACATATTGCTGAATTGCAAAATATAATTAAATGTATATTAATTTTGTACTTCTAACTTAGGCTTTAGAAATTAGGCCAATTAGCTATAATATTTGAAATAACTTTTATGAACGAAATATTTAAGTTACCATTGGTTATTCCATTTTGGTAATAATATTTGGTTACTTCTTTGCTCTGAAGAATTTATAATGATACAAGTATGAATCTTTTAAAAAATTTGAATACTTACATGAATATGAGTATACTTATTTATACACGTAAAACAGTAATTTGTAATAATATCTACTCAAAATTAATTTATAACTAACGGGATGATATGAAATTTTCGTAACTCATTGTATTGTCTTTTTCATTATAAATATTCTTACTCTAAATTTTACACTAACATACTAATGGTTAATTATATAACTTATAAGATATGATCAAATTAAACAAACTTACTTCATACAATAAATGCGTTAGCCTAAAATATATTGAAATAAGGGTTACATGGTACTGTTTACTTTAATATATATTTATAGTTTAATTGCTTAGCTAATTTCAATCAACACAGATAAATTAGTTATACCAAAGGGGAATCAAGAAACACAAACAAAGTTAATTAATACGCGTATAGATTATACACAAAATTATTGGAATATGAACTGATTGTATTATTAACTAAATAGAGGAATGTGCAAATCAACATAGAAGCACTATAGATACCACTTATTAGTACATCTATGCGAATAAAAATATGTAAAATGCTTAGCAATACAAACAGAGTAACTTATCTCTATGTTCTAATATTTTATCTACATTCAGTCACATATTTTTAACAAGCAATTGCAAATATTTGACGCGAAAATTGAACACTTGTAACGAATTACAAAATTTACATTCTTTTGAAATTAACGGTTATTGAAGACAGCAGTTTTATCACTGGCAATAATCATATTCTACAGGCGTCTACCGTCCGGTAAATTCTCCGATTTTTATTACATTAGTTCTATTAAATCATCTCAGGTATACAAATGTCACTATCTGTAAAATATATGAAACTATACGTGATATCCTTTGCCAAATACTTTGCAATTTCATACCATCACTTGAGTCCCGAATTTCCGCATCTCATAGTCTTCAACAAGAATTTATTAAAATGACTATTTGGTAAAAAATGTCTACTATGTTCCGACTTCTACTTCATAAGGCTTCTTCGTAATAAACTCCTACGTTGATCTGTAAAGATAAAACAAATTGTATTGAAAATTGTCTTATGAAATGTAATTTTTTTGAGGTTTATATTTTCTTGGAAAGTTACAAATACCGCAAGGTGAGGCTTATCTTGTATTTGGATAAAGCAAATCTCTCTTTAAAAAAAATTGATAAGCATTAAAAAAGAAACACAGCAAGTTTTATCTCGGTATTGGTTTCATAAAATTAATTTTGGTCTGGCTAAAAATAAAAATCATATGCTATTTTCACAAACGAACCCTGAATCAAATTAAGACCCAATAATATGTAATAAAATTCGTAAGAAACATCGTTTATTACATAGAGGCTTAATATACTCAACCAATCTTTTTGAAATTGGCATTGCAAGAGAAACGGCTACCTTTTATCCTGTAAAAACATAAAATTCCTCGAACGTACTTTGTAAGAACGGAAATGGTGATGGCTTGTGTACTTACATAATTTATATCAGTGCTTATCCTACACCACATGAACCGGGCAGCCATCTTTAATTCTAGAGCTATCGAGCGGTGGTGCTATAACCACGTACGTATCCCTTATCGGCCTCTCATCATCATCAAACAGCGGAGGAGGAGGGATCACATCATCCTCTACTTCCTCTTCTATCGCCTCTTGTCTCCTACTCTTGCCCGGCATGTAGTTCATCACGCAAGTCACCGCAATCAGGAACAGAAAGAATACAAATACAACGTCGAACATTATCAAGAAGTTTAACATTACAAGTTGCATCACGTTATGTAGGAGCGGGTGGCCGACTCACATTCTGTTTTCATTACCATCAACCTGAAACAAATAATAGACTAGATTATTAAACAATATGAACACGCATTGTTTCTTGTTTCTTGCAAAAGAAAAATTAATGCCATGCAAAACTTCAATGCACTGTGTTTTGCGTGGCGTATCGCTTTCGTGCGATTTGAAATTACTATACGTTACAAACAACTACTCTGAAACTTTGATGCCCTATAATAATAATCTCTAAACGTAACATAAAGCGGGGGCAAATCCTTATGCTCCACACACATAACAATGTCAATATTTGTGTTAACAGTTTATTTATTTTTTATATCATCATCATCATCACCCTATAAACGTTCCCACTGCTGGGACACAGGGACTTCTCTCTTGACGAGAGAGATTAGGCCTTAATTCACCACGCTGGCCAAGTGCGGGTTGGTGAATGATATTTTTTATATGTGGATTATTAAATGTATTCTTTCTTCTTTCTATATCTTGGCATTTTTTTTTCAAATTGTTAAAGCTAATAACTGGATGTACCCAACAACTTTTTTTATTTAGTCATCATGCCTGATTGGGTACATAAGGTATATGAGAGCCAAACATCATTATCATTTATTTATTACGAAAACTAAGGCAGCCAAAATCAGCTGTTTTTAGTCAGCAAGTACTTTATATTTTCTATCGCGTCTGTCTTTATGTTCGCGATAATCTCAATAACTTCTCAATCGTATCTTCATATATATATATTCGTATATTCGTAGTTAGAGTGATTCAGCAAGAAGATTTTGTATCACAAAGCTGAAACGGGCCAGCTAATATATTATAAATAAAACCTGGAACAAATTATAAAGTTTCGTATGGACTTTGTTCAAAGGGATGCCGGTCATTCGTTCGTGTAATCACGTCCTGTTATGTTGGGTTAGGAAACGCTACTTTGATATGCACGTTAAGCTTGCGTAGATTGAAAAGGATAATAATATAAATTAGATAAATTGCAATTGTGGTAGAGATTAATAAACCTTTTATTTTGTTGCTTTGACCGCCATAATTGAAACCACCACAGAGAGCTTTGACGAATACTATAGGATAGACGATTGATTATGTAACATATTTTAATTTCCTTTTTAGGCGTTCAGGGGATTTTGTAGAAAAAATAAAGATGGAGGGTGTTTGATAATGATAACACTGTAAAGTTATCGTTGCGATTAATGACAATACTCCAACGCTGATTGCTAGAAGAAGAAGAAAAAAATAACCTTTATCAACCACTCGGTTAATTGATCTGTTATTTATTTATTTCATCTTTCACTTTAATTAATATACCGACAAATTATTATGATAAAATAAAGTTTTTTTAATATAAACGTTCGCCAAGACCTCCGTCCGTAAGGTAAGGTTTCGTCGAAAAACCGAATATTTATATTTATTGAAACTTCATATTTCTTGTATTTGCATAATATAAACCGAAATGTTGGATTCATTTTGCTTCGTTGAATCTTTAAGCAGGAAACGTTTAATAATTTGAGACGGGACCTCTGGTACACATCTTTTCCCTTCGTTAGCATAAATGTTTTAAATATGACAACCATCAGATTTCATTGGTAAAATGCAAACTACGCTTATTTTATTGTAATTATAGCAAGGTGTATTTCTATATTTAATGCACGATTTCCATTTCCCATGTTTCAGGATAAATCGCCTTATAATCCTCAATTTTAGATGATCACGGCATTTTCCTGAGGACTAAGTTAGATTCAGCAAGCCGACGTCTTACTGTCCATGCGCTTGGGTTACTTCCTCCGAGGCGTCGAAACTGATTTGTGAGTTCAGTTCCTGTGAGAAAGCGATTTCGAAGCATAGTGTTCACCAAGTATCGGTCTTCTCGTGCTGTGGTACACCTAGTTATAGCAGCCCCGATTACAACCCGATCGAGCATGCTTGGGACGAGCTAGGGAGATGCGTAAAACAACGAAACCCTCCCCCAATCACGCTTCCTGAGCTCAAAATTGCTTTCACAGAGGAATGGGAGAATATTCCCCAAAATCGTATAAGGAACTTGGTGTACAGCATGCCAAACCGCGTAAACGCAGTAATGGAAGCACGAGGAGGTAATACGAAGTATCTAAATTCAAGAAAATCGTCATAAAGTTCAAAAATTTCATGTTTCCTACTTTTGTTTTTAGGAGATCTCAGCAGTTTTTTTTCTTTATGTAATTTTGTGTAAATAAAATGTATGGTGACCCATATTTTTTTAACTTTCATTTAAGGAGTATTAAATTGTCTATTAAATACATTTTATTGCATTAACCTAGCATTCTTACTTTCCGAGATTTTTTGGATTCTTTGAGTGACCCGGATTCATTGCTCTCGAGTGTATATATCGTAATGAAGTAAGCTATTTTTAGTTAGACCACCATATTGTCTAGAGTAAACGAGCTATACAAAAAAAAAGCGATTTTAAATTAGTTTAAAAGGTTCCTGCGATAAGCGCGTTCATCCTAACAACCAAAATCTTTCGGATTACCAATGGACAAAGATTTTTACATTTCAACTATTAAAAAAATATCATTCTTTTTCTTCACTAACGCCTCACTCGCCTTTGCACAAGTGCTATTTAGGCACACAATGATTGATTGATTCAGAGCTTGCCTCAATCTGAATACTTATTACCATTATGTAGCTTAAAACTACATGAATATCAGTAGTAATTTAAATTTTATATCTAAATTCATAATCACCGAGTAAAATGACATCTCTCAGTGAGTGACTGACCTAAATTTCTCTTTATTAAAACACCATTTACCAGTTTACTCGGAGATTGTGAAACAAGCCTATAATAGAGCAGACAGCAACGGAAGTGACTTATAGGTATAATATCCATGTATTTTGTTCGAAACCCTACTTTGCTAAAACATTATATTTTTAGTGATGCCAAGAACAACAAACGCTTGACATAATTTTACTACTATCACATCTCTCTTTTGTCAACTGTTCGTGAAAGCTATAAACAACTCGGTAAAGAATTAAGATACGTTTGCTTAGATAGGGAAAAGCCAAATATTTTGTCTTTTGTACAAGTTATCAAATTGATAAAAGAGCTCTGGAAAAAGTTGGACGATACGTAAACGCTTGTAAAAACAAAAACATGGGAAGAATAAAAACAGGAAGAATTATATGAAACCATTGTGGTTCTCAGTAAAATAATATGAAAATCATGTTAACTTTGGGAAGTACCCTCTATTCTATGTATCATAAATATGTATATAAAAAAAATGTTAGATGATGCGGCGTGATAAGTTCGGAAATATTTATATTTTATTAGTAGTGCCTCGATATAATGGACTTTCTCACTGAATCACATTTTCCCCCGGTATAAAGCAGCCTATGTCCTTTCTCAGTACCTGTGTACCAATTTCATTTAAGTTAAGTAAACAGATACAGTTACTTTCGCATTTATAATATTACTAGCTGACACCTGCGGTGTTGCCCGCGTTTACATGGATTTTCCCGCGGAATTACATATTTTCCCGCGTTAAAAAGTATCCTATGTTACTTTTAATACCTTCAAGAGTATATGTGCAAAGTTTCATCACGATCGGTTAAGTAGTTTTTGCGTGAAAGCGTAACAAACAAACTTACATTCGCATTTATAATATTAGTATGATTATGGAACTATTTATATTCTGTTTTTACGTATAATTTTAAAGTAGGGATCTGTGATGTAAAAGCATGAAAAACCATAGTCATTGACAAAATAATGATCGGGTTTTCAATCATATTGCCTAAATAATAGGTTCAATACCTGTTACTTAACCTCAGATCGAGCCTAACTGACGATTAGAAAAGGCCTAAGTCATTAAATGTAAGCTTAATCATAAAGCAAGGAGTTTATTTTAATTAAAACCTTAAGTACAATTAACAAGAGTTCCCTGAATGAAATCCTTTGACAATTTCAATACAATAAAACCATTTCCATAACATTTAGGAAACTCATAATATTTTACAGCAAGTTTTACCGTCAGGATTAATGTACTGGTATATTTCGGTACTATTCTTAATATAGTATATTTAATATAACCTATAAGCGTAACTTACAGCTTGTTATTTATCAAAGTTTAGAGTAAATATAAGTTTCAGTCAGTTGAATCTTGTTTAAGCTTCCCATACTCGCGTGGTCTGCGAGGCCAACGAAATGTTTTTTTTTGTATTTATTTCTTTCTCATAATGATCGTGATCTGTACATAATATATTATATTAACAGTAATATTCGTTGTCAATTGTTTCTGTATTTTTTCAGTATAGTTGACAGGTTACGGGATAGAGTGCGATAACAAACATGGCAAAAAATTAAGCTTATATCAACACTTAAAAAAAATAAAACTGCGTCCTCAAGAAATGCAAACTAAATGAAGAACTTCAATGAAGTTTATACGACATCTTAATCAAACATATAGACCGACTGAGCTATTAACACATTATTTTGCATGGGGATTAAATATTAATAATATTTAGCAGATAACTTGCGAACTATAGACAACTCAGAGTAGTTTATGGTTTTAGCGTGAAGACCGCGTAAAGCATTATCCTCAAAAGGGTTGGATTATACAAACTTAATTAAAGCTTGCTCAAAGAGGGAGTACCTACTTAATTAGGGCGCAAATATAATTACGATTTATTCAAGACCACAAATTATACAAGCCACATGTAGTATTTCTGATTGTTAATCAAACTTAGTACTCTAATAAAATTCAATTTACAAAATATATTATTTTGCTCTTTACGCCTACAAAAGTCGTTTAAAATGAAAATAATTATTATTTGGATATTGATAACGTTGACTGCTTGAAGCATTCAGTATCGACTGCTTCAAGCTACGACTGCATAGGGAACTACAGACATTTACGTACATACATACACGAATTGCGCAAGCAGTTGCAACTACTTCGGGCGGTTGGTTGGCAGCAGTTGGCGATTGGCATGCGGACTGCTTAAGCTATCGCTAAACCCGAATGCGTTCTTCATTTCAGGATGTTACTTATTTAAAATTTCCAACTGCCTCGAACAGTTATCCATAACCGCCTCAAGCTGTCGACTCATGTGCGTTGATCAATAGGTAACTGCTTGAGCTGTTATTTAACAGCATGATTTTAATTAATAATTACTAATTAAGATACCTTTAATAGATAATTATTCAAGTTGACTTAAACTCTTGGCAGTGCCGCATCAGGGTGCATTTATATGTTGACTTAAGCTAGTAATAAATAAATATAAATAATAAATATTTCCGGACTACTCACACAGCATCACCTAACCCCAAACTAAGCAGAGCTTGTACTATGGGTGTTAGGTGACTGATATACTACATAGATAATTTTTTTTTTTGTAAATACATACATATGATACATAGAAAACACCCAAGTAATAAGACCTAAACTTCACTTCATACACTACACTACATTTATATGCGTCGCTAACTGGTAACCCCTTCTGCATACAAACCTAGTACTCCAAGAGGGTTACTAGTTATCGATGCATACTGTACATATGTGTAAGCATATTAAATAAATAGTGTATGGCGGGCGTAACCATAAAACAACCTTATACCATAATCTAAAAATATAAACTGAAATCAAAATGATATATAAAAACATTGTAAAAACTGTTTATACTTTGTGAAAACAAAACCTGTCTAAACATATATAACAACATTTAGAACTTTGAACTTAGAAACTGTTGTAACTTTGAAATTTTCCACTCCACAAGAAAATACGTGTTAAAAACCCAAGAAATTATGTTGCTTGATATCATACAAGTACTTCTTATTTGGGCCTTTACAACCTGTTTGGAATAATTATGTAAAACATTATGCCCTAGCAAAAGCTTGAGACATGTCTGAAACGCGACAAAATGTTGATAATGTCGAGATTACGATTTGAATCCGACTTGGATGAAGTAAATAACACACACGTCTGATTGTTACGCGTTTCAAAGATTAGGCCACAGGACGTGATATATATTTGTTAAACTTTTTTTTGGTGTCTGTTATCATCATCATCACTCTATTAACGTTCCTACTGCTGGGGCACAGGGACTTATCTCTTGGCTAGAGAGATTAGCCCTTAATTCACCACGCTGCGCTGGCCAAGTGCGGGTTCATGAATGTCACATGTCCTTCATACTCTTTAAAGTTCTTGGAACATGCCGGTTTCCTCACAATGTTTGCCTTCACCGTTAAAGCACGGGTTTAAAGCGCACATACATTTTTCAAGAAGACAAATCCAGAGGTGCGTGGCGGGGTTTGAACCCACGACCTCCGGAATGAAAGTCGAGTGACCTCCCACTTAGCCAACACGGCTTTTGTCATCATTACATTATAATTTTTGATGTAGGACGTCCACTGCTTAGGCCTCGAGGCACTAAGGTATTTCCGAACTCTGCCCATCTGAGTATTCCTATCCGGTATCTGTCAAGGTTTAAGTAATTTTTCGATAGATAAGTATCTACGTTTTTTGGGACTCAAGCAATATTTCAATCAAATTACATCTAGATAAATCTAGATTGATTAAAGCAATTAAAGCTTTAATAGGTAACGAAAAAAACAGACAGATATACCTGATTGATTATTATTGATATCCGTAAACGCAGGATGTGTTCTTCCTTTTCTATTAAACATAAATGTATTTTTAGCTGTAAATTACATACCCACATTAACTCTTAACTCTCTATGGCTGTAACTACATGTGAAGCTGAATTAAATAAAAAAATGAAATTGAAATTGAAATTGATTACCCATTCAGTAAAGTAAAATTTTTAATATAAATACAAATTTAACTTAAAAAGTAAGGGAGCTCTTGGTTTTCGTTGGAGTTCCGATGTCTTACTTAATTAAATCCACGGTTAGCCTTTTTATTTCAACGTTGTTTTGGAATTTTTGTTAAAAAAAGTAAACGATGCCAAAGTTTGTTTAAAAAAAATCTTGATTGGGAACAAAAGTACAAAGTATCTTAAAACAATATTGAGAGTTGACCGAAGGTCGTGGGTTCAAACCCCGCCACGCACCTATGGATTTTTATTCTTGAGAAATTTATGTGCGCTTTAAACACGTGCTTTAACGGTGAAGGCAAACATCGTGAGGAAACCGGCATGTTCTGAGAACTTTAAAAGAGTTTGAAGGACATGTGACATTCACCAACCGGCGCTTGGCCAGCGTAGTCAATTAAGGCCTAATCTCTCTCGCCAAGAGAGAAGTCCCTGTGTCCCAGCAGTGGGAACGTTAATAGGGTGATGATGATGATGAAGCCTAAGATATTTTCATTATGACTATTATAACAACTAATCTTTAAGACTAAAGTTATTCGTGGTTGTAAATCTGTTTTGTGCGTCGAAATAAATAAAAAGCGCCTCAACATATTAGACATAAAAATGTGAAATTAAACAATAAACATAAAACAAATTGAAGCTACAGACAGTTACATTATTGGATGGGCACGTCTCGTACGTACATACTCCGAGCACCCTCTCCTTGAGTGACGGGGAACATACAACACGCTCCAAATTTACGCCCTGGGATAAAATTACACGAATTCCGCAGAAATATATGGATAAATCGACACTGTCTTGTTATTTAATGTACTGGGTTGAAGGATTTTATTAGATAAATAAATAAATATTTCCAGAAAAATCACACAACAACATCTAGCCCCGTAGTAAGCTCTGAGCTTGCGTTACGGGTACTAGATATCTAATATACTTAATATAATAGACATGCGTATATAGATATTTTATAAATCTGACAGTTCAGGGTAATAAACGATAGAGGATGATTTTTCATTGAAGCTTATTGGATCACAAAGTAACGTCTATTTAACATGAAATCAGGATATCATTTATTTATCTCTTTCCAAAACTTCATTTTAAGGCATTGATTTGTCTTGAAGACATTCAATCAAAAGTTGGTTAATGTAATACTCATATGTCATAACGAGGGCGCGTTTTCATACAACTGTTGTAGGTCACGGGGCCCCCGCGACGGATCACTTTTGTTCGTGTTTGACATAAAACCACGCCTCCGCCCGCTTCTAACATTTAACAATTCTAACATTCTATATACGGTTATGTTTTTTTAGCCTTTTTAATAGGATTCTTATTTTCATTGCAAAAAGTATCCACTTACAACACAATTAAGTATAAAATAACTTAAAGAAAAAAAAATTCAAGGCCTTAGCTAGTTCCAAACCCAATCACGATAAAATATCGATGGGTAAAAAAGTTACAAACATTATGTATATATACAATTTAAACTTGACAATGCATTCTAATTATTTACATATATTTTGTTATAAAATACAGGCAAGCACACAAATAATTCCTATCTTTCTGAAATCATGAATCCACGTATCGATAAATCACCTACTCTCAATTTCACACCTCTCAGTCCCAGTGGCAACATTTCACTAAAAGGGTACTATATTGTTTCAGCGCGATGTTTCACACTACAAACAGTATTGTACCTTTCTCGTTGAAAATGGGTTTTACTCACATGAATAGTGACCATAATTATGTATGTATTATGTCACCCGAAAATAATAGGAATCGCAATTTGATCAATTTACTAGGAAATTGATCAACTTACGGAAAATCATTAATGGCTGTTGCCATGTATTATTTTTTACGCAGGAATTTTTAGTTCTTTGATCAACTGACGGTGCCAGGACGTAAATTGATCAAGTAATGATTTGTCTTATACGTGAAATCATACATAAATGGACCAATCGCTGCTAAGTGTATTAGTTAACGTAAAAATGGGACCCGCAAAACATTGCTATCTGATTGGTGGATAGCAAATGTGTATTCATCTGATTTTATTGAATTACTTTGTATAGCAAAATAAAACTTAGACCAGGCTTTTCTTTTTAAGAATAATTTATTGGTTTGAATCTATTCGCTTTGACCACAGTCTAGCAAAAAGACATTGCATCGTCGGTCTTGCTGGTCGGCAATCAGCTTATATTGTGGTTAGATGACAACACAGTCCGTGGGGAATTCTAGTCCACCTCTTTGAAGAAGGTTGACCTTCTTGTATTCATATATCCATCTAAAGGTATCACATACCAAGCGGTCTTATGAGGGTATACTCAACAAACAAATCTTTATTTTGGATCTTTTTTACTTTGAATTTAGAGGAACGGATTCACTCACACAAATAAGTAGAGTTGATAAACTTTCGAAATTCTAAACTCAATAGAAGTCCATATTCGGGTATCTGTCCAGTTTTGCGCTCGTGTATCTCACTGAAACTTTACTTTAGGTAGTTGTTTAGGTAGGATAGCTGCCTGAATCATTCATTTGACCGTATCATATGACATATATAGTACTAACAATATAGACGCACTGTCAAGACAATGTTATTTCCTTGATAATAAATATTTATATTTTAAAAATTAGTATATTATTTTAAGTTTTTTTACATAAAAACCAATAAAAGGCAATATGTTTATTCTTTATTTGTGTGGTGTACAATAAAGTGCTTTCTTTTCTATTCTAAAAGGTCAGTTAGCTTGCTCATGTATGCCCTATGCTTCTAAGGAAATAATCGTTTTGACTTAGACTTTGACTTATGACCAAGTCATCCGCTCACTTCATTGAAAATCATAATACATTAGTGAAGGTGATAGTTATTCACTAGATTAACGACACAGCCATATTTGGCAACGATATCGACGGGTAATTATGCTTCATAAATTAAAGTAAGTCAACACCTTGACGCGACGCCGACGGCACACATTATAAACCAAACATACCTACCCTACTTGCTGGGATAATGTTATAATTAGATTTTGTGATAAAGAACAATTAATGTTATCAATTCAATAACAAAACCAACAGAATAAAATGTTTAAATTAAATTAAATGAAGTTAACTAATTTATATTACAAATTATTGTTTTTAACCCCTGACGCAAAATGTGGTGTTATAAGTTGAAAGTCCCAAACGGATGAACCGATTTCTACTCAAACAGAGTAGA
Source organism: Gymnoscelis rufifasciata (assembly GCA_929108375.1). NCBI lineage: Eukaryota > Metazoa > Arthropoda > Insecta > Lepidoptera > Geometridae > Gymnoscelis > Gymnoscelis rufifasciata. Next base: position 5,384,696 of record OV815307.1, on the reverse strand, counting down.
TTTTCCTTGAAAGATAAGTTAACGGAAAGTGTTTGTAGATAATGTTTTATAAAAATCGGTTTACCCATTTCAAAGATATAAGGAATTAAATTGTTAAAGTTAAAGAAAAATATCTTCATGTTTGCAGATATATTCGTGCTGGATACCAAATGAAATCTCATAACTTATACGTCACGAACCAGCAAGTTTTATGAGAGAGAGAGAGAGAGAAAACATTTATAGACACAACACACACATAACCAGTAAAATACAGTTAAATAAAATAAAATATTTAAATAATACTAAATACTACCTAAACATAATATGATTGAATGTGTTGCCAAAACGTCTCGCCTCATCATATTATTATGCACATCCACCATTAGGTGAATTTGCGCTGGTTTTCAGACGAGACCTAATGGCAAACAACCTCACGAGCGACAAACACAAAACAGAACGATCAATTAAGCCATTTGAAAGATATTTAGAATTTACAAATATACCTGAGTGAATAATTGATAATTTAAACAGATGTTGCGTAGACAGTTTTTAAAACTTTTAACTTTAATCGTGTTAATTATAAATTATGTTTCTGGTTTCTATCTGCGGCCCTTTGATAATTTTGTTTTATCTTTAAACTCGGCTTGTGATACCCGACATGGATGTAGATGTGTAAGTGGGAAGGTGGAATAAAAATACAGAGGTGGGGTGGTGGTTTGAACCCACGACCTACGAAATGATAGTCGAGTGAGCTCCCACTTAGCCAACACGGCAATTATAACATACTCAAGACCATTAATGTTGCTTTGTTTTCAGCAAGTCTGGGAGGCTACTTAGCCCCACTTGAGCCGTAATGTTATTAATTAGGCGGAACGTATTACCTACCTCATAACTCTGTGAGTTTATGTTAGTTATTGTTATACTCGTAACTTTGCTAAACCAGGTCGGGCAATTTGGGCAAAGCGTAACTTTCGCTAATACCTACAGCGGGGATTGTATTCCAAATCTTTGAAATTGAATGGGTTTGACGAAATTACTTGATATAACATAATAGGTATATAATATGCACAGGTTGTCGTTTATACATAAATATCACAAAGGTCACAAAAGTTAAAGGTTCTAGTTTCCAATAGATATTTTAAATCTATAAAATTCTGATTTCGGATATGGGTATATTTTTAGATGTCATGTAATGAATATGTATACACATATACGCGCGACACTAATACTAACCTGAAAAAAACAAAGTGACCTTATGCACACAATTTTGTATTAAAATTTTTAAACAATATTTCTCCGCTTTTGCGAAAAGAACTATGCCTGCCCTCAAGCTAAAACTGTGCCTCACACTTTTCTGAAATAAAATTCATGTTTCACTTTTTATAGGCAAGCAGCAAAGTTTACCTAAAAGTGAAAATATTAAAGAAAAAAATGTTTTTTCAAACACAATATTTAAACGATATAAAAGAATTCACATAGCCTAGATTACTTCAAATCTTAAAGGAGGTCCAGCAGTGTGTCAGCTTTAGCTGAAATGACGTTGATTACCAATTCGGTGCACAAAAAATAATAAGATATTATTATTTTTTCCACATCTAGTTTTATCCTTATGTTATTTCGGTTTTCATAATTTTTACTTTAATTGATGTCAAATATAATAATGAACTGTATTTATTTAACTTATTTTTAATTTAATTAATAACATTAGGTAGTTTTAAGATATAACGCGCACGCCAACATTGTTACCAACCATTGCAGGTTGTCAGGTAGAAAATGCCTAGGCATTAAGCGCACCTTTTTGTACACAATTCAACTTTGTGCAAATAAAGTGTTTAAATAAATAAATAAAATTCACTGCAATATTTACAAGAACATTCATAATTCCAAATGAATATTTTTCCATCACAATCCCGTTTCGGACGCAATCACGTCGTGATTACGTCAAATATGACATCTCACGTACTTCACACGTAAAATGGGAGAGTGAGGATTCGCACGAAGATGTATTCGAGTGCGCGCGGGCGTTCATCCCACTCAGCGCGACGCTCGTGTATTAGCAAGAAGAAAACAATGTGTTATGTACACATACAATCACTCAAATGAAACAGTTCTTTGTGAGCTTTGTTTATGGTTTAAGTAGCGCTTTTAGCAGTACACTTTATCTTGATTCTGCAGTTGAATACTCAGGATCAAGACATTTTCAAGCTCTTAATTTAAATTTGATAATAAAATATGATAAAATCTTTCTTAGTTTGATGGTAGATATGTTGTGTAAAAGAATCAGAAAATGTAATTGTATAAGTTATTGGAGTATGCATAATTAACATTATTACCCCGTCCTAGATAGATACTAAAATGTCTAATAAGCTAACTATAACTGGGTTCTATAGTGCATACCTAAAAGATCAAGACATCCATGTGTTTAAAAAAATAGGATTTGATAAAATCTCTCTAAGTTTGAAGATGATGTTTTGTAAAAATATCAGAAAATTCGTTATTATAAGTTATTAGAGTATATGTGAATAATATTTGCTCCCCCTTTTTACATACTAAAATGTCTATGAAGTTATCTTCATAGGTAAAATAATGAGAATTATATAACACTTCTTTTCAATAGTAGAGATTGAAAGAAATAATAGAGGTGGGACAGAGCCATTTATCTATGTTTTTATCTAAGTTTTTTTTACAATACAGAAAAACTATTTTTAAATTCAAATACTTGTTATTCCTGGACATCTCTCAACTATCTAAGAAACACAACGAGAGCTTCCGATGCTTCTGCTCAGAAAATGTTGTTCCACAGGTAAAATATACAACAACAACAAAATTATACAGCATTTTCCTTAAAGCCACACTCAGCAACATAAACTAAGGCCTATCTAATCTACATTGCAGCATTTGCACCTGAAAATGAGAATATCAACATGTAAGACCCAGCTATATTCGATATAAGCCTAATTTCTTAGTTTGAATCCAGATAATGCCATGTAAAAATTTATCAATTCAAAGATTTATTGAAATTTTTAAAAAAAAAACAAAGAAAGTATTACATAATTAAAGCAGTCTTTAGGACTTTACCTTCTGCGCTAGTAAGAAACTGTGTTACAGCAAGATAATGCCCCGCAACCTCGTATCCATATAAAATACCTTAAATATATACAAATACTTTACTATGATATATATTTATTTATTTATATCCTAAATTTTTTTATATTACGTTTCATTATTTATGTTTATATTACAAAAAAACATAGAATGCAGGGAGTTTACTTTTAGTAACAAATATATAAAATTGTAGAATATCCTTAAAAATTAGACAAAAAAAAACTAGAATAGGTGTACTACTCATTATATTGTTTATTTATCTACTTTGTGTAAAAAAGTTATAATGCATGTTAACTTTTATAACGAAATAAGTACATAATATTCTAGAATATCTTCGAATTAGTCAACAACATTCTGGAAAATACTTCTGTTCATATTTTATTCCGAAGGTAAAATACTCAACGACAAACAAAGTTATAAAGCATTTTGCTAAAAGCCACACTCAGCAACATAAACTAAGGCCTATCTAATCTACATTGCGTCATTTGGACCAGGAAATGAGAATCTCAACATGACAGGCCCTCACTGCCGTTTTATTTTCGGCCCAACATGCAAAGCCCGAATCAGGGTAAAACACTTAAATTCTTGCACGAAACTGTACAAAAATTCGGCAATTTTGAATGGCTTCTACACATGGTCTTCTTTTACCTTTAGGATCCATTTTTAAACTTTATTTATTTTATCCTTTATGATGAAACTAAAGGCCTCTCATGGTCAAATTTTATCTACTGGTTTAAATATTGCAAAATTTTACAGAAAATAAGGTAGGAACTACACCAATGAGAGAATACGATCAGGTAAATCGCAGAATCCTTGGTTTTGATTATGATTGTGTATGTTATGTCAGTTTTACGAACATATTCATAAAGCTTGAAGAAATATGAGCACCTATTTCTAATCTACTTATTTATTTATAAAAAAGTTTCCACTCATATTATAAAAAACAGTCTTAAAACCCCTAGGGGTTTGTTTAGAATGAAAAGTTTAAAACAGATGAACTAAATGATTATAAAAGTCCATAGAAAAATTACAAATAATACTTAAAAAGGAAGAAGTTCTCAATTCTTGGCATTATTTTGTGTTTGTTACTAAAGATCAAAGCGCGATTTGAGTCAAATTTGGGTCAACGTTGCTGTTTTACCAGTAATGGCCAAAAGCTACTTTGTACCCCAGGAAAATTTATTGTAACGCGGGCAAAGTCACGGGCGGGCGGCAGCTAGACTAAATAAAAACTTGTTTTCGTTACATATAGGGGATAATTCGGTTAAATTTACGATGTGATAAAATAGTTTCCGATAAATCATGGACCCGTCCCGTATGGGCTAATTGAACGTACAAAATCGATGGCGAGCGATAGAAGGCTCTAGTAGCCCTTAGCCTCTTTTATGATGACTTTGTCAATAGAACTAGGCTCTTTTATGATGACTTTATCAATAGAACTAGGCTCTTTTTTTTACACATAGAACTAGGTTTCCATGGAAACTTAAACCTTTAGTTTCACCATGGAGTAGACAATAAAAGTTTTAGCAGGTAACTTTCAGTACTAAACTTTATCTAGGAGGCCAGGTTAAAAACTTAACAAGAAGGCAGGTCCTTTATTTATGAATATAACATATTTATTTGCAAACTACTGATCATAGTATGTGAAAAATAAAATAAAATTGTAAATTTTATTATGTTGGTAGTCAAAAAAGCCTCAGTTTTTGTTAGTATTTTCTTGATATATTTTATAACGTGAACCTCATAGAATGAATTTCTCAAATGGTTATGAATTTAAAGACGTACTAATAATAACAAATAGGCATAATGTAAAATTTATATTATCTCCTTTCATGTGAAATTTTGCCTCAACGGCATTTTCAATATCTCAGAAACGGAGTGTCCCAAATATCTAATTTTCAGTTGAAAGATTGCTTTAGAAACACGCAGTAAATTAAAAATTCCAAGTTAATTATAAAAAATGGAACGTTAATATACCAAATTTAGTATTAAATAATTAATAAGTTTCCATAGATATAGTTATTTTAATTTTTGAAATACCTATTGAATTAAAAAGGTTTTTCATGATTCGATCCCCAAAGCCATCCGTAACTTTTTATACTGTTCGGCTTAAAAATTATTTTGTATAAATCTACAATAAATTTAAATCTTCCTAGCTTCTTTCCTCAAATTACTTGCAAATATGTATAATTTTTATGTTTTATAAATTAAAAATCTAAGACGTATTTTTGTGGTCAAAAATTACTTAAGCGATTAAGGAAATGAAGTTTGATATTGAGCTTTTGTGTGAAGGTATTCAACCAAAAATAATTACCAAGATAAGCTTTAAGCTCTTGTCATCAATCATCGTAGTGCGTGGGACGACACAAATTGAACGCCTTTTAACTAAAGAAAAACATTGCCCTACATACTGTACCATGAAATATTAATTGATTAGAAATTGGGTGCTTGAGCACATAGTTTGAACATACCCTAAAACACCTTCCATTAACTTAAAATTTATTTACTATGAAAATATGTGTCAAGTATTACGACGGAAAGAATTTTAATTTTATAGATTTTGAGGCAAAATGGAATGAAAAATTTAACGAAAAACAATAAGTAACTGGAACCTTACTGAGTTGACCCATTAATTAATTAACAAAACTAAAACTAATTAGAATTAAGAATAAAAAAAATATAATTTAGGTACACGACGTACTATAAACTCCCTCAGTGCCGTTCAAAAAGTTTACCTTTATAACAATCCTAAGCTACGTTCAATCCAAATCACAGCATGTCCGAAACGCCGGTATCGGCAAATCGCGAGACGCGGACGCCCGAACGCCGCGGCGTCAAGCGTCTGACTGAACCCCGCGCTACCCCGACCAAACATAATGCAATGTTCGATTTACAAACTGATTGGGCTATTTATGATTTAGAATGAAGGTTTGATAGAAAATAAATTTAAAAAGTATGCACGCTTTTAGTAAATCCTCTTTGTCCGAACATAATGAAATGTTTCATTTTACAAACTAATTAAAATATTTTTGATTTTGGAATTTGTTGAAAGAGGCTGGTTATTCGACAGAAAATAAATTGAAACTTTTGTTTGTGATACGCTTTCCCAATTCGAGTGAACGAAATAAATGCATGTATAAAGTTAATCCTTATTTTGTGATTTTTCCCCATTCGATTAAATGAAATAAATGCACTGTTAGATTCAAAATTTGATTTGGCTACCGAGATTGAAATAGTATATTAAATAATGATAATGTTCTGCTGCTAAAAATGGAAAACAGTATAAACTTTTAAATTTCTTACAGTGCAAAGAAAACTGGGGTTGGATTTTAATAAGATGCCCCCAAAATTGGTCTTGCTATAATTTTAAATATTTTTCATATTTATTACTATTTATATTGTAATATTACCCTTTATTGTTTGGGGCTATTAAAAACTTTCGATTTTATTTTATTTTTATCGGAAAACAAACAGTTTTAATAAATTTATTACAAACACTAAATAAAAATACCTATGAAACATTTACATGTTTTCGCATAGCGAACTTCTTCTCTAAAATCAAAAAGCAGTATTTTTTGCAATGTATTATTAGTTGCCTAACCAAGTTAAGTCCTTTATGTCGAGAGAAATCTATTTTAAAAGTGCAACGTTAAACATTTCAGTAGTACTTTAAAAATGCATTGTTTTCTGGAGGTTAAGTGAGACTTTATATATATTAAAGTTGCGAGAACTTCTTCAACTAAGTATTAGTCTCTTAATAGGACCATAAGGTATTTATGAGACAGTTCAAGTACCGGTTTAGGAACAGACAACTTAAATTGAAATTTTATCTAACCATTTTAAAGTTCAACGGCGAGGTCAAAGGATTGTTAATACAGCAACCTTTTGATTAGATTTTAGTGTACAGTAAACAGTCTGTAAAATAGTTAAAAACGGTTTTTTAGCTCGCGTGTATGTGTTTTAAGATTTAGTATGCCTTTTTTGGTTGTTTATTATAATACATATTGTTTTATGGAGTGTGTGTGGAAAATGGGTGCCTTTTAATTCTGTAAAGATTTTTCAAATAAATAAGACTACCTAGGGCGCAAAGGTCTACTTTCATTAAAAAAAGCTGGGTTTATTCAAGCCCAGCCCAATCAATTAACAAATTATAGTTAATTGATTTAATAAATAAATTACCCGTGACGTGTACTATGTCGTCGACCCACCTCGCTCGACGTCCGACTCCTCGTTCGCCCATTCTCGGCGACCAGCCTGTTATTGGTACGTGTCGCGTGATTTCAAAGGAAGCGTAGTCAAGTCACATTACTGGACCGTTGTGGATGGCACGAACTTGGTAGGCCAATGGTGTCCAGCGCTGGGTAAATGACGACGACGGGTAAATGGGTAAATGATGATCGATGATGACGGAGGTTTTTGGAGGTTTTGTCTGTTCACGTCCGTAAGTAGTAACCCTCTGAATCCTTACACGTGACCTCCGGGTGGTGCTAAGAACAGTCTCTGGTGGTAGGCTTCGGCCGCGGCTTGTCACCACCCTCCGGGCTGGGCCAGTGCGTGAAGCGATTTTTTCATGTTTCGTTATGTGGGCCGGAGAAGCCATCTTCTAGGTCTTCATGTCCCATCTTAGACCACATCGTCACTTTACATCAGGTGAGATTGTAGTCAAATGAAGGCTTATACAGAATAAACAAAAAAAAAAAAAAAAAATGACGAAGATGAAATAAATTACATATTTATAGGTAAACTTGCTTATCACGCTACGGCGTTGTCCGTATTTTATGGATTTTCCCGCGGAAACGACGTATTTTTCCGCGGTAAAAAGCCCTATAGCCATCCTCTATTGATAGGCTATCTACTAATCTACTAGAAGAGACATTCACATCAGACCAGTAGTTCCTGCGATTACATTAAACAATAAACATACAAACTATTCCGCTTTATAATATTAGTAGTACAGATTTTAACTATTATTTCAAAATTACAAATTATAGGGCTTTGAGTCATTTACCGGCTATGACAGCCCTGTTATAACAATTCAATAAAGTAACTTAGAAATAGACTTGAAAAATTTGTAATGTTTGTACATAAACTATTTGAAAGAAGAACAACAGATTGAATTCAAATTTAAAATTTAGAACACTCGAAACATTTCCAGCATTCAAACGTTCCATTCATAAATTCAGGTTTAGTTCAATTAGCGCCCACAACGCCCGAAATCTAAAACGAGAAGAAAAATCCTTTAGTCTAGATATCCCAGTTTCAATCAGAGCACGCTTTAATTGTAAACGTAATTGGAAACGCAGTGGCTTGTATCGAGCTTGAACCGCAATTTTGTGAAGAGACAGGGACAATAGCAAGTTTAGGCTTTCTGTTCGAGATGATGAATCCAGCGATTATGACAAGGTTGTGCGAAACGACATACCATTGTTTTATTATTTCATTCTAAATTTGAAATCTGGTATATTAAATCTTTATTATATTGACGATCAAAATGAGCGAATGAGAATGGTTTTTTTATAAAGATTCAGGTTTTCAACTCAACGTGCCGGAATTCGGAATGAAAGTCGAGTGTCCTCCCACTTAGCCAACACGGCTTAGTTAATTAATGAAAGGGGCATATTTTGTTACTTTAGTACAAAACGGTTTTTTTTAATAACTGTGAGAATTATTTACTTGGAGACGCTAAAGATAAGATGAAAAGGTAAATTTGTATGTCTGTTACTTCTTTATGGTTCAACGGCTGAACTTTTACAAAAGAAATTTTGTACAAAGGTTCGAAGAATTCCAAGACACGTTTTTAAGGAAATTGTGACTTTTGAAAAGATCAAAACGTGCAATGTACGTGTGATGAATAAACTTAAAGGAGGTATATTTGACGACCTCTGTGGCTCGGTGGGCGAAGGTCCGTTGCGGGTTCGATTCCCACCGGGGAACCAGATTTTATACGATCTACAATGTCTGGTTTCAGGTCTGGGTGTTTCCTAGGTATCATCTGTATGTATGTATAAATGTACAAAAAAAATGTATCTATGTAATACATAATTCACCTAACACCTTCGCTTAGTTTGGGGTTAGGTGATGCTGGGTGAGTAGTCCGGAAATATGTATGGAAAAATATGTATATGTATTTGAAAATTCATAATTATAAAAATACATGTTTTATCCTCTTAAAGACGAACAGTGCCGAAGAGATCATCTTTGTAATAACTGTGAGATTACAAAAAATACCGATGAATTTTAAAAAAACACACATTTACAAAATATCTGCATATTTTAACATTTATTAAAAAAGATGATTTATAAGAAGTTAAAAATATTGACACTGACAGATAGCTTTGTAGAGTTTATTGTACTTACCACAAAAAAAAAACAAAAAAAAAACGACTTATGACACGTCTTTAAAAGTTGTTTAAATAAATATCTGGGGATCACTTCTTCCAAACGTGTCTAATCAGTAATTTATGTTTTTGTGCTAAAGCGGTATATGTTTATATTTATCATTGTCTAAGAAGTAATTTTAAAAATCCATAACGCTCTGTACGTTGGTTTCCGACAGTAAGTTAAAGTTACCCATTATACACAGAATTCCGTTATTTTTTTATAGGTAAAAAAAAACTTATATTTTCGCATAACTTGTATCGATTAATTGTTGAAAACGATTCTACATTCCATCTCTATTTTGAACAATTAATACTCCGTTTCGTTCTTTCGGCTTAAAATTAGAACATAAAGCAATCTTCCTGCCAATATGCAATAGCCATCAAACCAGTAAACTATATCCATTCGCTAGGAAAACTGTAGCCATCCACGCAACCCTGAGCGATAGCAAACAGCGATGGAAAATGCAACGCGATATTGAAAAGGATTTATGTTGTGTATGATTCAGTGACATGCATGTTTGTTGATTTTTTATCTACCAAACAAAAAATTGGAGTGAAAAGTCGTGTTTCACAGAATTAATTATCGTAGTAACATAAAGCTGAGGCAAAACCTTTTGGTCCACACACACGCATTGGACGCATTTGTATCAAATTTGGCACGCGCGGACTTAGATGTAGTGGGACTATAAAGGACAAATGCTTCTTTTTATCTAAAAATATATCATTGCTCATATATTGTATCTGCATCAATAAATGTTTTTCCTATTTTTTTTTTCTTTCACGAATGAAAAGATCTACCACGGTTTTCCTCTAACACAATTTGAAGCGGGCTTGAGATATATACCACATTAACAATTTATATGTTTTTTCTTATCAAAATTCTTGAATATGAGGTTAAAGATAGGTCACAGAGAAAATAAAGTCAGACAGACTGTCACATCACGTAGCAGGTGCGAGATCCCATAAGCAATTACAAAGCATTTACATATTTGGAGGTGTTGTCTGTTCACGTCCGTCAGTGGTAACCCTCTGAATCCTTACACGTGACCTCCGGGTGGTGCTAAGAACAGTCTCTGGTGGTAAGCTTCGGCCGCGGTTTGTCACCACCCCTTCGGGCTGGGGCCAGTGCGTGAAGCGATTTTTTTGTGTTTCGTAATGTGGTCCGGAGAAGCCATCTACCTTCTAGGTATTCATGTCCCATCTTAAACCACATCGTCACTTTACATCAGGTGAGATTGTGGTCAAATGAAGGCTTATCAAGTATAAAAAATGTAAAAAACATAATGTTATTTAAGGTAAGTCCATAAATTTATAATTAGAAAATTATTTTTAAATGAGACCCTCTGTTCCGTATTTCAAACCAACCTTTATAATATAATTCAAACCCTATGCCGAACGCTTTACAAATCGAATTTGGTTTGAAAATTTACGTACCTAAATAAAACATTTTTCCTTTCAGTAGTGAAGCAAAAATCAATTGAACATTCAGACACGTTTTCTGTCGCATATTACTGATGTAAACAGATTTAAGTTTCCATAAAGCAATAAATAAATTAGGAAACACAACAATTTTAGGTAGAATGTTTTTTCAGTGTTTTAATTTGATATTCTTTTTCATTTCAGGGGATAATTACAAAAAACTTTTCAAGAAATGTTAAAATATTATTATGGAATATCATGCTACTTTTGATTTTCGTTTAAACTATAATAATATATGATTTAAAGTATAGTTTTTCAAACCGTAATCAAGTCTGATGTGCAAAAAATTGCTTTCATTATCGAGCAAACATAAAAACATTTCAATTGTAAACTCCAGTCATTAACGAACGCAATAAATAGCAGTAATTTCTTTTAATTTATTCCAAGGACTAGCCATTACAACACTAATGATGTTCGAAAAAGATATTTTTCACGGAGTACAAAACGTGAAATGAAACGCTAAGGAAACTGGGACATTAATAAAGTCCTGCGAAACGAGAGAAAACTCCCAGAGCCCGATGTTGACACTTGTTGCGCTCCTTCCTTATCGATATATAGAAATGTTATGAGACTGTCTGAATTGATACTTGCTCTTTGAAAATAAAGCTTCAGGCCTTTTGCCGACCTTTTCGAACGTCCTGAGGTTTTACGATGTAGATGAAAGTGAAGTAAATTGTATGAAATGCATACAAGCCATGGAATACTCATGATTTGATATGCATATAATTATGAAATAAAAACGGACTCGTTGTTTTAAGAACCATCGATATAATAATATGACAGTTGTATATTATACTACTACCTTAAACCGCATTATAATAGATTTTCGCGCAGTAAAAAGTAGCTTCTGTCATTTACTATATTCGTGCCAAATTTGATCGTGAATTTCGTGCCGGTATTTAACCTCGTTAATAAGTAGATGGACTGTATGGAAGATGAAATGTGTAAGAATGAGGTGAGTGTTGAGATGACGGGTGATAGAGGGAAATGGAAGCAGAAAACATGTTGTGCCGACCACACGTAATGTGGGATAATGTCAGGAAAATGAAGATGATGAATAAGTAGTCTATGTAGTATTCTAATCTGTAGTAGTTTTTGCGTGAAAGAATAACAAACACACTTACATCGACACATAACATTATCGAACATCAGTTGCGCAAAGTTTATTGAAATTGAAGGTAATCTAATCGCTTATAGGTGTGGACAATGAATAGGAACTTTTTTTTTCCTATAATTTAAAGAAATGGTAAGTGGTAATACAATTTTCATTCGATTCTATTTTAGTCAAGACTTAGTATTTTGTTACCAAGTCCATTAATTATACCAACAGACATTCATTTATCTATGTGGCTTTAGGAGCATGTCAAGCCAAAAATGGACGGAGGACTTGAAACGGACAAATGAAAGTAGAACCTTTCTCAAACAATTCATTTCACTCTCGTATTGTAATGCTTAATTGTTTATGTGACGTTCATTGTATAAATAAATTGAATTTTCGATGAATGGAACGTATATAATGCAAACGTTATCGTAAATGCTTATTGTTGTTCCAATCGGGAGGGAAAAATAAAACTACGTAAGAGAGATTTCAATATACGTTTGCATCCTTTTTTCCCGACTGCCTTTGCATCCTCTAATGTTGTATGTTCCTTTAAAGCACTATGCAGACCAACCGCCTGATTTTATGATTAATTCACCGGTGTGAACTTGGCAGCCAAACTTAGCGGCCAATAATCCGACCAAATTACGAAGACTAATTTTGTGAAGTGAGCAGCCAATCTTGAATAAGTCTAGAAATTGAATTAATTCAACAGAAATCAATTAAGTATGGCAACAAAGTAATAAAAGGTACAAAAATTATTTTATAAAATATTGTAAAATTATAATAAGCTTTGGCAATTCAAAATATTGACTTTGTGCACAGACTTTAATGTAGACTAGTCCTCTAAAATCCGTTTTCGTTTACATGTTTTTAGTAACAATTAACTTTAACACACAAACTGTAGAAGTTTCAGAGCGGCAGAACGACTGCAACTATTAAAAATCCTGCCCCGAAAGTAACTTAAGTAGTAATTTTTCGGGAGTAGGAATGGCTGCTGGCGATTTATGTACACTCATCCCCTGAAAAAGGCTACAAATTATACATCAAAAGAAAGGATAATGTCCAAGGCATCGAACTATTGTAGTTTGAATGCGGCAGTTAAGGTATTTAACCCTAAACTGGGGCCCTAAAATGATAAAACGAAAACTCGAAAAATTCATTTTTGTATGGAGTATTTAGACATGAAGTCCCCTGAAAAAAAATCTTTTTAATTATTAACATGTTGGTTTGATTCATAACCTTTTGAAAAAAGATCGTTTCAATGCGGCAGAACACTATTTTAACCCTCAACTACTGCAAAATTCACAATAACTATTTATAAAAGTGTGCCTAGGAGCGTGGATTGCGCTGAAAACTACAGTGGTCCCCTGAAATCCGTTTTCGTTTAAACGTTTCTTGTAACAATAAACTTTGATACACAAACTGTAGAAGTTTCAGAGCGGCAGAACGACTGCAACTATTAAAAATCCTGCCCCGAAAGTAACTTAAGTAGTAATTTTTCGGGAGTAGGAATGGCTGCTGGCGATTTATGTACACTCATCCCCTGAAAAAGGCTACAAATTATACATCAAAAGAAAGGATAATGTCCAAGGCATCGAACTATTGTAGTTTGAATGCGGCAGTTAAGGTATTTAACCCTAAACTGGGGCCCTAAAATGATAAAACGAAAACTCGAAAAATTCATTTTTGTATGGAGTATTTAGACATGAAGTCCCCTGAAAAAAAATCTTTTTAATTATTAACATGTTGGTTTGATTCATAACCTTTTGAAAAAAGATCGTTTCAATGCGGCAGAACACTATTTTAACCCTCAACTACTGCAAAATTCACAATAACTATTTATAAAAGTGTGCCTAGGAGCGTGGATTGCGCTGAAAACTACAGTGGTCCCCTGAAATCCGTTTTCGTTTAAACGTTTTTTGTAACAATAAACTCTGACACACAAACTGTAGAAGTTTCAGAGCGGCAGAACGACTGCAACTATTAAAAATCCTGCCCCGAAAGTAACTTAAGAAGTAATTTTTCGGGAGTAGGAATGGCTGCTGGCGATTTATGTACACTCATCCCTTGAAAAAGGCTACAAATTATACATCAAAAGAAAGGATAATGTCCAAGGCATCGAACTATTGTAGTTTGAATGCGGCAGTTAAGGTATTTAACCCTAAACTGGGGCCCTAAAATGATAAAACGAAAATTCGAAAAATTCATTTTTGTATGGAGTATTAAGACATGAAGTCCCCTGAAAAAAAATCTTTTTAATTATTAACATGTTGGTTTGATTCATAACCTTTTGAAAAAAGATCGTTTCAATGCGGCAGAACACTATTTTAACCCTCAACTACTGCAAAATTCACAATAACTATTTATAAAAGTGTGCCTAGGAGCGTGGATTGCGCTGAAAACTACAGTGGTCCCCTGAAATCCGTTTTCGTTTAAACGTTTCTTGTAACAATAAACTTTGATACACAAACTGTAGAAGTTTCAGAGCGGCAAAACGACTGCAACTATTAAAAATCCTGCCCCGAAAGTAACTTAAGTAGTAATTTTTCGGGAGTAGGAATGGCTGCTGGCGATTTATGTACACTCATCCCCTGAAAAAGGCTACAAATTATACATCAAAAGAAAGGATAATGTCCAAGGCATCGAATTATTGTAGTTTGAATGCGGCAGTTAAGGTATTTAACCCTAAACTGGGGCCCTAAAATGATAAAACGAAAATTAGAAAAATTCATTTTTGTATGGAGTATTAAGACATGTAGTCCCCTTTAATATTAACTTTTGAGGTATTCAAATCTTGCTATGGTTTATAATCTTTAGAAAAATAATAGTTTCAATGCGGCAGAACGCCTTTTTAACCCTCAACTACTGCAAAATTAACAATAACTATTTATAAAAGTGTGCCTAGGAGCGTGGATTGCGCTGAAAACTACAGTGGTCCCCTGAAATCCGTTTTCGTTTAAACGTTTTTTGTAACAATAAACTCTGACACACAAACTGTAGAAGTTTCAGAGCGGCAGAACGACTGCAACTATTAAAAATCCTGCCCCGAAAGTAACTTAAGAAGTAATTTTTCGGGAGTAGGAATGGCTGCTGGCGATTTATGTACACTCATCCCCTGAAAAAGGCTACAAATTATACATCAAAAGAAAGGATAATGTCCAAGGCATCGAACTATTGTAGTTTGAATGCGGCAGTTAAGGTATTTAACCCTAAACTGGGGCCCTAAAATGATAAAACGAAAATTCGAAAAATTCATTTTTGTATGGAGTATTAAGACATGAAGTCCCCTGAAAAAAAATCTTTTTAATTATTAACATGTTGGTTTGATTCATAACCTTTTGAAAAAAGATCGTTTCAATGCGGCAGAACACTATTTTAACCCTCAACTACTGCAAAATTCACAATAACTATTTATAAAAGTGTGCCTAGGAGCGTGGATTGCGCTGAAAACTACAGTGGTCCCCTGAAATCCGTTTTCGTTTAAACGTTTCTTGTAACAATAAACTTTGATACACAAACTGTAGAAGTTTCAGAGCGGCAAAACGACTGCAACTATTAAAAATCCTGCCCCGAAAGTAACTTAAGTAGTAATTTTTCGGGAGTAGGAATGGCTGCTGGCGATTTATGTACACTCATCCCCTGAAAAAGGCTACAAATTATACATCAAAAGAAAGGATAATGTCCAAGGCATCGAATTATTGTAGTTTGAATGCGGCAGTTAAGGTATTTAACCCTAAACTGGGGCCCTAAAATGATAAAACGAAAATTAGAAAAATTCATTTTTGTATGGAGTATTAAGACATGTAGTCCCCTTTAATATTAACTTTTGAGGTATTCAAATCTTGCTATGGTTTATAATCTTTAGAAAAATAATAGTTTCAATGCGGCAGAACGCCTTTTTAACCCTCAACTACTGCAAAATTAACAATAACTATTTATAAAAGTGTGCCTAGGAGCGTGGATTGCGCTGAAAACTACAGTGGTCCCCTGAAATCCGTTTTCGTTTAAACGTTTTTTGTAACAATAAACTCTGACACACAAACTGTAGAAGTTTCAGAGCGGCAGAACGACTGCAACTATTAAAAATCCTGCCCCGAAAGTAACTTAAGAAGTAATTTTTCGGGAGTAGGAATGGCTGCTGGCGATTTATGTACACTCATCCCTTGAAAAAGGCTACAAATTATACATCAAAATAAAGGATAATGTCCAAGGCATCGAAACTATTGTAGTTTGAATGCGGCAGTTAGGGTATTTAACCCTAAACTGGGGCCCTAAAATGACATAAAATTCTTATTAAATTAAACATTTTTGTATGGTGTATTTAGACATTAAAATGAATAAATGAAAAAAATCTTTTCTGTAATAAAATACTTGGTTTAATTTATATTCTTTTGAAAAAATATAATTTCAATGCGGCAGAACAACAGTTTTCAGCGCAATTCATGCTCAAAAAGGTCAGCCGTTAAAACTTGTTGTTGTGAGTTAGGTTGGAGTTGAGGGTTAAGATGGTATTCTGCCGCATTAAAATTATATTTTTTCAAAAGAATATAAATTAAACCAAGTATTTTATTAAAGAAAAATTTTTTTTTCAGGGGACTACATGTCTTAATACTCCATACAAAAATGAATTTTTCGAATTTTCGTTTTATCATATTAGGGCCCCAGTTTAGGGTTAAATACCTTAACTGCCGCATTCAAACTACAATATTTCGATGCCTTGGACATTATCCTTTATTTTGATGTATAATTTGTAGCCTTTTTCAGGGGATGAGTGTACATAAATCGCCAGCAGCCATTCCTACTCCCGAAAAAAAGTTACTTTCGGGGCAGGATTTTAAATAGTTGCAGTCGTTCTGCCGCTCTGAAACTTCTACAGTTTATGTATCAGAGTTTATTGTTACAAGAAACGTTTAAACGAAAACGGATTTCAGGGGACCACTGTAGTTTTCAGCGCAATCCACGCTCCTAGGCACAGTTTTATAAATAGTTATTGTGAATTTTGCAGTAGTTGAGGGTTAAAATAGTGTTCTGCCGCATTGAAACTATTATTTTTCTAAAGATTATAAACCATAGCAAGATTTGAATACCTCAAAAGTTAATATTTCAGGGGACTACATGTCTTAATACTCCATACAAAAATGTTTTTTTCTAATTTTCGTTTCATCTTTTTAGGGCCCCAGTTTAGGGTTAAATACCTTAACTGCCGCATTCAAACTACAATGATTCGATGCCTTAGACATTATTCTTTATTTTGATGTATGATTTGTACCCTTTTTCAGGGGATGAGTATGCTTAAATCGCCAGCAGCCATTCCCACTCCCGATAAAATTACTTCTTAAGTTACTTTCGAGGCAGGATTTTAAATAGTTGCAGTCGTTCTGCCGCTCTGAAACTTCTACAGTTTGTGTATCAGAGTTTATTGTTACAAGAAACGTTTAAACGAAAACGGATTTCAGGGGACCACTGTAGTTTTCAGCGCAATCCACGCTCCTAGGCACACTTTTATAAATAGTTATTGTGAATTTTGCAGTAGTTGAGGGTTAAAATAGTGTTCTGCCGCATTGAAACGATCTTTTTTCAAAAGGTTATGAATCAAACCAACATGTTAATAATTAAAAAGATTTTTTTTCAGGGGACTACATGTCTTAATACTCCATACAAAAATGAATGTTTCTAATTTTCGTTTCATCTTTTTAGAGCCCCAGTTTAGGGTTAAATACCTTAACTGCCGCATTCAAACTACAATAGTTCGATGCCTTGGACATTATTCTTTATTTTGATGTATGATTTGTACCCTTTTTCAGGGGATGAGTATGCTTAAATCGCCAGCAGCCATTCCTACTCCCTATAAAATAACTTCTTAAGTAACTTTCGTGGCAGGATTTTAAATAGTTGCAGTCGTTCTGCCGCTCTGAAACTTCTACAGTTTGTGTGTCAGAGTTTATTGTTACAAGAAACGTTTAAACGAAAACGGATTTCAGGGGACCACTGTAGTTTTCAGCGCAATCCACGCTCCTAGGCACACTTTTATAAATAGTTATTGTGAATTTTGCAGTAGTTGAGGGTTAAAATAGTGTTCTGCCGCATTGAAACTATTATTTTTCTAAAGATTATAAACCATAGCAAGATTTGAATACCTCAAAAGTTAATATTTCAGGGGACTACATGTCTTAATACTCCATACAAAAATGAATTTTTCTAATTTTCGTTTCATCTTTTTAGGGCCCCAGTTTAGGGTTAAATACCTTAACTGCCGCATTCAAACTACAATAGTTCGATGCCTTGGACATTATCCTTTCTTTTGATGTATAATTTGTAGCCTTTTTCAGGGGATGAGTATGCTTAAATCGCCAGCAGCCATTCCCACTCCCGATAAAATTACTTCTTAAGTTACTTTCGAGGCAGTATTTTAAATAGTTGCAGTCGTTCTGCCGCTCTGAAACTTCTACAGTTTGTGTATCAGAGTTTATTGTTACAAGAAACGTTTAAACGAAAACGGATTTCAGGGGACCACTGTAGTTTTCAGCGCAATCCACGCTCCTAGGCACACTTTTATAAATAGTTATTGTGAATTTTGCAGTAGTTGAGGGTTAAAATAGTGTTCTGCCGCATTGAAACGATCTTTTTTCAAAAGGTTATGAATCAAACCAACATGTTAATAATTAAAAAGATTTTTTTTCAGGGGACTTCATGTCTAAATACTCCATACAAAAATGAATTTTTCGAGTTTTCGTTTTATCATTTTAGGGCCCCAGTTTAGGGTTAAATACCTTAACTGCCGCATTCAAACTACAATAGTTCGATGCCTTGGACATTATTCTTTATTTTGATGTATAATTTGTAGCCTTTTTCAGGGGATGAGTGTACATAAATCGCCAGCAGCCATTCCTACTCCCGAAAAATTACTACTTAAGTTACTTTCGGGGCAGGATTTTTAATAGTTGCAGTCGTTCTGCCGCTCTGAAACTTCTACAGTTTGTGTGTTAAAGTTAATTGTTACTAAAAACATGTAAACGAAAACGGATTTTAGAGGACCACTGTAGTCTACATTAAAGTCTGTGCACAAAGTCAATATTTTGAATTGCCAAAGCTTATTATAATTTTACAATATTTTATAAAATAATTTTTGTACCTTTTATTACTTTGTTGCCATACTTAATTGATTTCTGTTGAATTACTTCAATTTCTAGACTTATTCAAGATTGGCTGCTCACTTCACAAAATTAGTCTTCGTAATTTGGTCGGATTATTGGCCGCTAAGTTTGGCTGCCAAGTTCACACCGGTGATTAATTCCATTCCGATTCCACTTAGTTTGGCGAGTTTAAAGAAAATACTTAGTGTAAATTCAATATGGTGACTATTGGACGCCGTGGATATAATTAATGTTCAGTGCCAATAAACAATTATGTTGTCATTTCCCATAACCAACTGTAATGTTACAAAAACAAGTAATCCGTATAATAAGAAATACATATAAATTATTTTCACAAGTAATATTATACTATTGGAATTGTTCGAACTTGTTTCTGCTAGTAATTGGCTCAGACAATGATGTTTACAGTAATGTATTATTCCATTGATATATTTAATATAATTCGCGATGAGGAATACCATTTGTGAAAATCATAATTATGCAAATGTACTTTTTTCACACATCTCCGAGCAGACCATGTGATTCTTGCATATCCCACATCTATGGTTAAAACCATAAAACTAACCAGTTACATCATATCTATTAATCTAAATTTAAAAATCAAGAAAAACCCCCGATTCCAATGGCTTAATTTCCTTAAAAGTAAAACACCATCATATTTAGTAATGTGCACGCGATGCGCTTTCATTTGATACCCCACTCGAGTATATAATATATAATAATAAAATCTGCATTATGCAGATTTTCGGTTTTCCTTCCCCACTCTCACCCCCATAACTTTTAAACGGCTCAACTGATTTTCATGGAACATGTTTAAGAACACCCACGCCAAACTCACCTTTCAATTTCATACAAAAAAAAACTAAATTAGACAGACAGATAGACACACAGACAGACAGACAGACACGTCAAACTTATAACACCCCTCTTTTTTGGTTAAAAATAGCCTTTGATAGACACATTACAAAAATAAGACAGATACTTTGTCATAATATATAAAAGTGGTGATGGTTTAGGTATAATAAAAAGATCAGAAGGCCCTTTATTACGGAGTCCCTATTATTACGTGGATTACGGTGACCCTTGTCATTCTGAAAAATCTTCTGACTATTATTTTAGGACCTTAATGTCTTAATATTGGTTAAGTAGCATGATTTTAGTTTTACGAAACCAAAAAAATTTTTTTTTTCATTTTTTTTACATCTCATACTTTTATACCAACGTAGAGTTCACGTTTTTAATTAAAGAAAGCCTTCATTACGTTTTATTCGTTTTTTTAATTCTAAGCGCAAAAATCATTAAGTTAACCCTACGTTCGCGTACTGACTAAGCACTTTAAAGAATTTAAATTGAGTCAACCCTTGTGGTCGGAATAATTCATGGGTTCTGGGTTTGCTTAGGATTAAAACTGCTAAGCGTATTACGTATTCGTTTACCTATTTTAACTTGAAATAGCAACTCCCAAACCACAAAACTGATAAGCTGAAGTATCCATACTTAACCATCAAAACTGATATTAGATAATATTTGTATTTATTAATTAATATAATTAAGTACCTTCTATAGATTAAATAAATAAATAATAAATAATTATTTCCGGACAATCCACACAACAACATCTAGCCCCGTGGTAAGCTTTTAGCTTGTGTTACAGGTACCTACTAGACATCTGATATACTTAATATAATATTAGGTCCTTACATATGAAATTGGCGTTTTTCGTACTGGCCACTTTAATCACAAATTTCTCCTCTTTGGTAAGGAATTCCAAATTCAAATTTGTACAGCTATAGACTCATGTATTTGTGCTTCGATGATCGTCATTCATTTGTTTTTTTTCTTCTGTTTTTTTCTGTTTGCGTCACTCATTTTACAAAATGGAAAACTTAAAATATCGCATTATTTACGAGTACGAGTTCCGCCGTGGCACTAGTGCTGCGGAAACAACTCGAAGGGTGAATGATGTGTATGGCGGTCGTGTTGCAAAAGAAAACACAGTTCGTTTTTGGTTCCAACGTTTTCGTTCTGGAAATTTCGACTTGCAGAACAAGCCCCGTGGACGGCCTGAGACTCAAGTTGATAATGAAGAGTTGAAGGCTATTGTGGAAGCGGATCCATCGCAAACCACGTCCGAGTTAGCTGCAGGCTGCGGTGTTAGTGATAAAACTGTTTTAATTCACTTGAAGCAAATTGGGAAGATTAAAAAGCTTGAAAGGTGGGTACCTCACGAATTGACTGAAGCAAACCGGCAAACGCGCGTCGACTGCTGCGTTACATTACTAAACCGGCACAATAATGAAGGTATTTTAAACCGAATCATTACCTGTGATGAAAAATGGGTTCTTTACGATAATCGGAAGCGCTCAGCGCAATGGTTGGATCCTGGCCAGCCAGCCAAATCCTGCCCCAAGCGAAAATTAACCCCAAAAAAGTTACTTGTAAGCGTTTGGTGGACTAGTGCCGGTATTGTTCATTACAGTTTTCTCAAATCTGGCCAGACTATTACGGCTGATGTCTATTGTCAGCAATTGCAAACCATGATGGAAAAGCTAGCGGCTAAACAACCTAGGCTGGTCAATCGCTCCACGCCACTGCTGCTTCACGACAACGCTAGACCACACACTGCGCAACAGACGGCTACTAAATTAGAAGAGCTTCAATTGGAAAGTCTAAGACATCCTCCGTACTCCCCGGACCTTGCTCCAACAGATTACCATTTTTTTCGAAATTTGGATAACTTCTTGCAAGGGAAAAAATTCAACTCCGATGGGGCAGTCCAAATCGCCTTCAAAGATTTTATTGATTCCCGTCCGACTGGTTTTTTTAGTAAAGGGATCAATGAACTACCTATAAGATGGCAAAAGTGCATAGAAAATAATGGTTCATACTTTGATTAATTAAATATATTATATTAAAAAATATTCGACTTTTTGTTCCTCCCATACAAAACGCCAATTTCATATGTAAGGACCTAATATACATACATACATAGATATTTTTAGTATACATATTTTATACATATTAAACACCCAGACCAAGGAGAAAGTTCTTTATTTATTAGATTACATTCTTCATAAATCAAAAGTCTTTAATAGTTGCCAATTTAATCAAATGGATGACCCTCTTTGGATCATTTGGTCACGCTCCGTTGGCTATCTGAAAAATTGATAAGTAAAACATTTGAGAAAATCATATTTGAGTTTTTCTCATATCTTCTAAAGTATTTATCACCAAATAGGAAAATAGATGAACAATTTTGGAGCGTGGAAGAACACGAACCCACCAAAATTTAGCCCCTTTAAGCTCTAAGCTTATTTCACGGTCACTTAATGTCATGGGTACGCCGATATATACCTTCTTTATACTCTATGTCAAAGAAACCAAAATTAAAATTATTTATTGGGCAGAGTGTATCTAGCATGTTTTAAAGCAGAAATAATTAAAACTATATTAAGTTAGCAAGCTATGAGTTAAGTTTAGAGGAGCTTCGTAATTATTTTTTTAAATGCATATTTCATTTTTGATATTATTCAATACATAATGCAGATGCTCATTTAAACGCACATTTTACAGAAACAGACTTTGACGTCACCATAGAATATACATAACTCACATATATATATAATAACAGAAATATTTTTATTTACAGTTCTGATGTATGCGCCTGAAAATGAGGTCGACACGCTAACGGTAAAATACTGCTTGGGATAGAAAATCGCGTACTTAGTACTGCACTGAAGTACTATACTTTACATAAAGCTTTCGCCCCACTTTGCGAGATTAGAAATGCGTAGTGCATTTGTGGTTCCCCTCTGATCATCAGTTACGGGTTGAACCTACATATTTTTAAAAGGTTATTGAACCGATCTTAAATGGATTGCCTGTAAAATTTACTCTGTAATCACGGTTCCCGGTACCTTGATATTTTATGCCCCAGGGTTTTCGTTTTATCTTCTCTTTATTATTAAATAATTCTGTAAGATGTAGGTACACTAATCTTAAATCAACATTATTAATATAACAGCTACGTCAAAGTCAAAGTCAAAACGTTTATTTCCCTAAAAGCACATAGCCTACATGGACAGGTCAACTTAAAACTAATAAAACTAAATTGTTTAAACAAAAAATATAGAGGAAAAATTGGTGGTCATTAGGTTAACCACCGCTTTGGTTCCACATCTATACAACAATTGAGACTTCTTTCAAATTTGACTGTAGTCTCCATTGTCCTTTCTATAATATTTCAGATATTTATTCTCTCATATTTATTAATAATTTATTGTTCGCAATATTTTTTGAATGGTAACATAAATTTATCTTTAAATTTTATTTTCGAAGTCTTAACGATTTGGCGGTAAATTCAAGGGTTAATAAACTTCAGGGTTCAAGTAGGCACGCACCTACATAATGTCATGTATTTCCAATTCAAAAATATACTTCATATTAACAAAGACACCAAAATACCAACAAAAAGTTACATTCGAAATCTATACTAATATTATAAAGCTGAAGAGTTTGTTTGTTTGTTTGTTTGAACACGCTAATCTTCGAAACTACTGGTTCGAATTGAATAATTCTTTTTGTGTTGGATAGTCCAGTTATCGAGGAAGGCTATAGGCTATATAACATCACGCTACGACCAATAGGAGCAAAGATATAGTGGTAAATGTGTAAAAAACGGGAGAAAGTGTTCATCTTTGAAGCCTTCCGTTGCGTGCGCCGTGAAAACGGTTCAAGATACACAAAAAATATGTATTAAAGAATAATAGCTCTTTTAATGATCTAAAAAACAGTCGGCGATAGTATATGTATATCTTTTAAGATTAACTCACAAAAACCGTTTTTATGGTACCTAATTTGGTCGAAATAATTTGTTTAAGTTGTATCAACATAAGAATATTAATCTTTATTCAAATAAATATGTTGTTGGTTAAGAGTACTTCATCCATTATAACGCGGGTAGCACCGCAGGGCACAGCTAGTACATGATAAAGTAACCTGAATATAAACCTCAGCCCACATTTTCTGTAATTCCAGCGTAAGTCACGCAACACTATTCCTCGGAAGCCAACCATTCATCGCGATAAGAAAAGATTTTCTTTACAAACCAAAGCAATATATTGTCTACACTGCGCGGAATGTGGGTTATTTTTTATATAAATAAAGCGAAACAAGTGTTATTTAAAAGGTTGTTTCTAGTTTTCTGGTATTAGGACAGTTTGGCTAAGTATTAATAATTAGGTTCTGAGGTAGGTTAACCATGATTTATATTTCAATAATTAATATTTCCGGACTAATCACACAGCATCTCGTAACTCCAAACTCAGCAGAGCTTGTACTATGGGAGCCCGATATACTACAAAGATTTTTTTTGTAAATGCATACATCCATAATTATTATGTACCTACATACATAATATGTAACAGAGAAAATCACCCAAACCAGATATCAGAAATTGTAGATCAAAATTTGTTCCCCGGCGGGAATCGAACCTGCTTAATCGTCGTACTCAGTATAACTTTGGTCAGGTGTGCCTAAATCTGTTAGTTCTTTTTTAATATTATCCTTGAAAATTAATTGAACATACTTGCGGCCTTATTTTGATAGCCACTAAAGCGTAATTTTTAACCACCAAAAAAGAGGGGTATTATAAGTTTGACGTGTCTGTCTGTCGGTTGGTGTCTCTGTCTGTCTGTTGGTGTCTGTCTGTCTGTTGGTGTCTCTGTCTGTAATGTCAGAGTCGTCGGTAATATAAAGTTTAAGAATTTGCTTATTATTATTATATTATATTGGGTCGGTCCCTTCCCTGTTGCCATTATAAAGAGCTTAGACAATTTGATGTATGCTGTTTTCGTCAGTGAATCATCCAATTTATAATTTAATAGGTTATGTAAGTTTTAGAATGCAGAATTTATAGTGTAAAAAACTTTGTTTACTCCAGCTTTCGTTAGAGGGCAAATTGATTAGGATGTTATATTTTTCAAACTGTATGTCTAATTAAAAGAAGTCACAATTGATTATGCTTGTTATTTGGACGATAAAACATTAGATTTACCTCGCCTTCATAACAATAAAAAACTATAACTTATCTATAAACTCTAGATTGTCAGTTCGTTAGACTCGATCATTAGATTGTGTATTCGATCACTCTAAATTTGCTTCGTAAAAATGTAAAGCTACAACAATTTGGTTATTATTAAGTGTACCGGGCCCAAGGGACGTGCCTTTTGCTTGTTCAAGAACTGGGTCGGTCCTTCCCTGTCGCCATTATAAAAGAGCTTAGACGGTTCAATGTAGGCTTTTTCGTCAGTGGATCGTCTTCGGAACGGCTTAAATTTTTAGAGATGCCCAAATTATTGGTTCCAGATTGGAGAAAATCTTGTTTAGGTTTAATATAAAGTTTCTTTAGGTATATTACACTTTCACCGACATAGCCAAACGGATTAGTTATTTGATGTGGCAGTGGGCTGGCCATATAGCACGCAGAACAGATGGTCGTTGGGGCCGAAAAGTTCTCGAATGGAGACCAACTAGATGGTCGGACGATCTGGTGAAGGCTGCGGGCTCACGGTGGATGCAGGCCGCTGCCAGCCGCCAGCCGGAACTACTGGAGATCTTTGAGGGAGGCCTATGTCGTCTTACGGCTGAGATGATGATGATAACCCTTCACCTTAGTCTAGGTGTTTTTTTTTTTTTTTTTTTTTTTTTGTATGATCGATAAGCCTTCATTTGACCACAATCTCACCTGATGTAAAGTGACGATGTGGTCTAAGATGGGACATGAAGACCTAGAAGGTGGCTTCACCGGGCCACATTACGAAACACGAAAAAATCGCTTCACGCACTGGCCCAGCCCGGAGGGTGGTGACAAGCCGCGGCCGAAGCCTACCACCAGAGACTGTTCTTAGCACCACCCGGAGGTCACGTGTAAGGATTCAGAGGGTTACCACTTACGGACGTGAACAGACAAAACCTCCAAAAATGTTGTGTTTAATATGTATTCTAATAAAATCTGTGTGTCTATTAAATAGGTATGTCAGATGTCGAGTATCCGTAACACAAGCTTAGAGTTTAACCACGGGGCTAGATGTTATTCCGTAGAGTCTCCTAAAATCATTATTAGTACATATATATATTTTTTTAATTTTATTGTCGAATGGTAGAGTAAAGGAAATACTGAGTGACCGAGTTGGATCAATATTTTCTTGAACTAAATTTTATCAAAATGGCGACGAGACACCTATGTTATAACTCTCCATTTTGAAAATGGGTTCTACTCACGTGTAAATGTAACGAAATCATGACAATAAACTTAATAGTGTAACTTGCGTTAGTTTTAAGAGTCCAAAACAAACTCTTTATAACTGAGTAAATAGTTTGACTATTATTTGTCTATATAAAACAGTTTAACAGTTTACCTTTATTCTACCAATTGAAGTATCGAAGAACTAGAATGAAAAGCTCTGCGCAAACACTGAAACTTGCAAACATCAATTTAGCAGGGGCACAAATTACTTTTACTAATGCATCTGTGCATAGAAAAGAAATATCTCTGATCTTAAGTTTCTCTTCCATTCAAAAGTTTTCATTATTTTAAGCCCTTCGTACTATAAACCACGTGACAGAATGACGTCACGTCACACGCGGAATGTGTTTCATTAAAGTCGCGTGTTTGTGTCGAACGATAACTCTACCGTGCTCAAAATTAAAATATTCTAGAGAATGTTGTGATAATTATGTTAATGCTTTCGATATAACTTGAATGAAACTGTAAAATAAGTTTATACTAGGTTTTAACATTACCTACTTGCACCAATTGGTAGAACCTCCTATTTTTAAATCATTAAATTAAATAGTAATCTTCAGTAAATTCGTAGCTATTTGTGAAAGGAAACATTCCATTATTTTTGATGAGAAACAAAACAAATGCATTTAAAGACGATCGAAAAAAAAATTATGTCTCACCCATCAATCGTAACATTGAAAAATCTAAAAATTTTTCTTTCACTGTTTTATCATACGAATTGGTAGGATTACTGTTGGATAGACTGTAGTCTAAAGAAAGCCCATTTAACAATAATATAAAAAATATAAAATTGAAGAGAATTATGAATAAGACGGATAAACAAAATAGCATATCTTACATTTATATAAAATGTATGGAAATTAAAAAAGTAGGTACCTAATAATGTAGTAATTAATTTAAAATATAATTTCCATCCCATACCACTAACTAATGATACGATCGTGATATTGCTTTTCAACAATTAATAACACCTGGGAGGAGGCAGAATTCAGAAGATTGATAAATTAACTTGTGAGGTATACCATACTGGTAAGGTATTGCAATAATGAAATTTGATATTCACGACAAGGCATTTTTTTTTTGTTCCGCGGGAATTATTTAAATAAGTATGACTGGAGAATGTTTACATCGCCAACATACGACTAGTACTTCTAAATAAACAAAACATCTGGCAGACAAACGGTAATAAACAAAAATCACAATTCTAATGCAAGCGATGCGATTTGGAAATTTGCGATGGAATATAAAAATATAATCAGTTTTTGACGATTAAGTTTCACTATAGAATAGGGATATTATTTAAAAATAATTGGATAAGTATGTTTTTGAAATAATAAAGATCACAAGAAAAAAAATCCATTTTAAAGTCTCGTGAATATTCCCTATTGTGTAATAGTTACAAATAAGTACATTAATTTATAATGATTATAAAAGTAAGTGATTCTGTTATACGCATGCTTTCAACCCTAATGCGCGTTTCACTTGGACACTATTCATACATTCAGCTCACATAAGTGTTACTCCCGTTTCCCCGATGAAAATTCCTTCCTTTGGGGAAAATTTACATAGGAGGATATAGTATACATATTATACAGTCACAGTTTACGTGAGTAAAACCCGTTTTCAAAATGAATAATCGCAAGCTATCAATCTAATTGATACTATCAGCTGCCAAGAACAGGCGTATCCAATCACTCGAGCCTGCATTGTGGAGGTAAACAATAGTCATCACTGCATGCGTTCCTTGGCGCACCTCGTCACTCGACACGTATCCCTGTTCGAAAATGTTGCCAGCTAGAAAGGACAATAATATTCTGGTAAAATGTAAATAAGATGCTCAGATGGAGAACATACAGATAGTCCAGTGACAGTAAGTACCTATCCAGTCGAATAGCATAGCACCTGCACAAAATATGGACTAGGTCAGGAGCTATTTGTTCAGGAGCTATTCGGCCGGGTAATGTAACTGGACAACCTCAAATTTTTTACTTCCTACTATTCTTAGCAAGCAAAAGTTCGTGATAATCCGGAATAATTGCAATTAAAGCCCGATTTGGATCAGAATGACAGGAACATAGCTGTTTTCCTAGTAAATGAAAAAACCTTTTTACGGCGGGCAAAGCCGCGGGTGGACAGCTAGTCATATTATAAATAATACAAAATTGCATGTAAGTTTAAGCACCTATCAATAGAATATAAACTTTAAACATTGTTAAACTTTTTTCTCTCTCTTTTTATTTAGATTTAGAGTAGATTAATATGTAGTTATTTATAGAGCCTGGAGGAATGCGATGAGGATACTCCACAGTTATAAATTTTTGTATCCTCATCGTACTACCAATAACTATGAAGAAATATGAATACAGTAATTTTTGTTAAATAGATTACTTTTTACTTTTAATAAAAGCACAGATTTAAAAATCATACTTTAGTCAAACTAATTAATACCTGCCAAGAAATGATGTAACCAGTCACTCGAGCCTGCATTGTGGAAGTGAAGTCATCGCTAGGCATGCGTTCATTGGCACATCTCGTAACTCCACTCTCTTTAGGATGTGGCCAGCTAGAAGTGACAATATTGTAGGGCAAAAGCCTTGTCACATCGTCAACAAACATAATAATAACTATGGAGTGTTAGCTATAACAATGGAGATTTTATTACATAGCACTAATATAATAATGTTTAAGCTTAACCTCTGAAATTCATTGTATACCTATCTCCGAACAAATGGTTTATTCTTTTATGAAGGTTACTTTAACCAATTTAAAAATCTGGCCAAAAGCTTTTAGCAAAATTTCAAAGTTTAATGGTTCTTTGTTTGTTTATTCTTTGATTTAAGGAGGAATCAGGATACCTACTGGCAGATACAAAATCAACATCTATAAATGTTATGAATATAAAAATAACTTTTCACTTCTCTTGTTCCACAAAGCTTTGAAAATTACCTACGTAACTAAAATAATCATGAAGTAAGACCATCATTCTTCGGGTAACAGCTGAGAATAAAACGACTCCCCGTTTTAGGGTAAATCAAACACGCCTGGCAACACATCATGCTATCCTCGAATGAGTTCTAATAATACTCACACCGAGAAGGAACCATAAGAAAAGACGACATAATCACACTAAAAGCATTCCTCGTCTGTTAAGTCTTATTTCTGTTTACTTTAGAAACCTGAGCAGTTTTTATACGTTATTTTATTATGCATCAAAACGTTATAGCCGTAGGTAGCATCAACGAATCTAATAAAAGTTAAATGGAGCATTAACATTGCCTTCTAAAAAATAAATAGCAAGCCCCACCTGTATAGAATGATTGCTCGGTATTCAAAGTAGGCGCTTGTTTCATTGGCATCACAATAAAAAGTGGCTTACTATAAAATTACACGAACAGATGGTAGCGAATTTACATATTAACGCTTTGTTTTACGTTCCAGTCAACATTTATTTTTAGATAATTTTGATGTAACTATGAGCTGAGATTGAAGATAAATATCGTTTATGAGAAATCAATTTTACCATTTTGATTTAGTAAAACATGGCAAGATTTTGGTTTTTTAGTTTTAATATAAAGTTTAACAAAGCTACCCATTATGGAGACGATAATATACTTTATCATGTAAAAATGCATTATACGTATACCCCTTTGTGTAAAGAAAAACGTAGTTTCATAAACAATTGTAAGGTTTTTAAATGGAAAATAAATAAATAGACAAAAAATTTTTTTTACGAAAGGATTAACTATTTAAATCTCTGTTATAAATCAGTCTGTAATAATGCTGCACACATAATAGTTAAGTAACCGACAACCCAGCTGACTTATTTACCCAAATACCGTAAGTTGCAGTCCCCAGGTGTCCTGTGCTGCCATCAATTAGGAAAATAGTTGCCAGATTTAAATGCAATCCGAGCAAATCGGCGACGAGGAATTATGGCGCCAAAGATACCAATCTAACATGGCGGACTGACCGCCGACCGCTACCGACCTCTAGCTGCTTCTGCATACTAGAGAAGAAATCGAACAAGAACCATATCGATATTCTTGATTTTTGTATTTGAAATAAACGAATAAAATGCCCCGAAATGCGTTAAATTATGTTAATAAACACGAATTGACAGACGGGAATTATTAAATTATTAATTCCACTATATTTCCCATGTTCTTCATGTCCATATTGGAAATCATCAATTTCTGAATATTTCAATTCGACGCTACTTTATTTTTTTATAGTTATTCTATAAACCCAGAAAACGGGTATAAGTCGATATTCAAAACCATATTACAATATCCTGAAAGTAGATTTTGCGACATTTTGTGTGTAATGTTCAGATATTTAAACAAGGCGATTTAAACCTCACTAAACGGATAATAATCATATTTAAAGGCGCGAGGTATTATTGTATCAATATAAAATAAAATTACTATCTTGCACATCACTATTTCCTGGCTTATTTGGCATTTTTTTGCTTTACTTTTAGATATTTACTGGTATCAACAAGATAAGCAATAATACATTCACAAAATCTTAAACTTCATTAATTAATAAAAAAAAAAAAATTACTACCTTAATAATAGACGCAAACTGAGAACTTTAGAAGACAACAGCTGAGCTGAGGCAAAACCACACACGCAATGTACCAAGTTATTTTGTGATTACCTACTGTATAATGTGTGTGAATCAATCAATGTTTTTCTGTCTTTCTTCTTTCAATAACAATTAGAATATAAAAAAGGCATAATAAAATAATATACATAATATATGGACGCAACGGGGCGATGAGAAACTCAGTAAAAGTTTTATCGATATTCAAAGGCACATCACTATTTCCAGAACGTGGCTTATTAGGAACGGTTTAGTTAGTGCCCATGCTGAGTAGAACACGCTGTTCCACTAAATTGAATAATCTGCATATTATTGTATTAATATTTACTGAATGACATTTACCAACTTGCGGTCCACAATCACTTTTACAACATAATTTTACCCTACCCAGAAAACATTCATTCATTTAATTATACAAATTAAATAAATACTTGTAAAGGGAGCGGCACATTACAGTAGATAGTATTCGAAAGTACTGGCTCAATTTTTCAAGGGAAAAATGGCACAAAATGATTTGACAGTTTTGTCTCACAATTTTCAAAGGGAAAAAAATACCATTTCGCCTACCTGGTCGGCTAAAAAAAAAAAAAAAAAAAGTTTGGTGTCAAATTGGGGGTTTCGGCACATTCCCAATCGATTGCAAGCATCCATTTTAACGTATCTCAAGCCATTCAAAAGTTACTAAAACCCATTAAGCATCCTTTACATCCGACTGATAACAGAATAGATTACTAATGAGGTCTTAACAATGAGCTCAGGTGGTGAATCATTAGGTGGGTATGTAATAAAGACTAGTCATAATTTCATTACATTTTATTTATTATCTATAAAACATTTTTTGAACAGTGCACATAATATTTCATCGTTACTTATAGTACTGTCTCCGAATAGTTGCTGAAAATCTTTCAATGTTTCACCATGATACTTATAATACAGATATAATAAGCAATACTCTCCACAAACTGTAGTGAAATCGTTTTGGATTCGGTTAATATTGTAATTCCACATTCTAGAATTCCTTTCTAAAAACATGCGGTGATATCCTTGTGGTGAACGTCCGTAAGAGTCAAGGTACTGTCCAAAACCATTTGCATCTATGTGCATGGCGATCCAATGTGAACCTGGTTTGTTATCGCTATCCAAGTTACTTATGATGTACGCAGGTATACCTGTATATATTGGCAAACGGTTGGCAGCATACACATTGCATTCAATTTTTGAATCAAGTTTTCTTAAGTAGTACTGTATATCTAGTGTATTCATGCTAATTAGGTACTGAGTCTGATGGTTCTTAACCACAAGTTTAAACAAGTAATGAACCTCGATGGATTTGACACAAGATTATAAATGAATTATACACTCAAATAATAATTTATTCATGACATTCGTTTATGACTAAAAAAGTTTGTTATCTTAGTGGAGTTGTAAGGGAAGATAAAATAAAATAACTAGGTATCCTTAGAAATATTTTTTTATTGAAAAAGAGTTAATAGTACAAACTAAATATAAACCCACTTAAAACTATTGCTTAACTTAGACATTATTCCTTAACTACTATAATCTACTGAAATGTTACGGTTTTTATCTATTTCAATGACATTATCGAACTCTGCATAAACCACACAATTAATAGTTTGCGTTAGCGCTTCTTCAAAACGTACTTCTAACCTTACACTACCATGTTTTATAAGATTCCAATGATTTGCAGAGTTCGCAGATAAGTCAGGAGTCAAATCAAAAGCTAGGAGGCAATATCCTTTTGCATATTGCTCTCTGGATATCCCATTACCTTCATTAAGAAAATGCATGCCTGTTCCCGAAAATAATGTATGGTAAGCCAAAGTATAAATATTACTTTCAAACGATGGTTGTAAAGCTTTTGATGGTATTTGATGACCATCTATATACAAACAAAAAGTATTCATATCATAATTCTGAAAGTCGAATGGGTTTTTAGTCAGACTCCCATTGAATGCAGCATTATTCACAAAACCAACTATACATCTTTTAG
Source organism: Gymnoscelis rufifasciata (assembly GCA_929108375.1). Lineage (NCBI taxonomy): Eukaryota > Metazoa > Arthropoda > Insecta > Lepidoptera > Geometridae > Gymnoscelis > Gymnoscelis rufifasciata. The sequence goes on along the minus strand of OV815307.1, from coordinate 5,351,575 downwards.
GTACTTGGCCTAGAAATATGTTATCAAGGGTTTTTCCTTGAATACCAGATGGAATAGTCAAAACTTTAACTTCAGCACGTGTGATGGGATAAAAATACTCATGAATATATTGATATTCTGCAAGATTTGATATATTCATACAATCACACCTTCCATTCTAAAATTATGACTATTCTTTATTGCATACCCACCTAATGATTCACCACCTGAGCTCATTGTTTTTAGGTACTTGGCCTAGAAAACAGGATGAACCCCATTAATAATCCATCAAATTTGTTTTAACAAGGAATGTCATTGTTGCAACAGCTAAACAAGTTTAGATTAGATACAAAAGGAATGTTGTCCTAATGGTCCTACGCTATTTGAAAACCAGATAACTACTAATGTGGAAGCTGATAATGAGAATAAGTTTTGGTATAAATTCAAAAAAAGTTCTTTCCCTTCTACAGTTCCGTGCAGTGCTTGTCGTAGTATTGTCAAATACAATTTAACAGTTTTTGTGCAACAGTGCTAGTATTCAACGTTGTGATGACGGTAAGTTTATTTTATTTTCTATAATTTTCAATATGGTATTGTAAATTGTAAACTTAATAGAACAACTTAAAATTGATTAGAATTTAATTGTTTTAGAACATATTTGAAGAAAATACATTCAAGAATTTCTACTATGCAGTTTCTGATGAAAGCCAGGATGACATTTCTTCAAAGTCAATCAAAAAAAGAAAATCCAGTGAGAGTGGTGATAGCTTAGACAAATTATTTGAGAAGGCCCCACCAAAGAAAAATAAACTATCATCTACTGTAACCAGAGCCGGTCCAGAGGGCAATATCATAATTTCATCTAATAATGATGAAGGAAAAAATTCTACACATTTGGTAAAGATTGAAATTTATGATTTAGCAAAATTGCACGATGTACCACCACAAGAACATTGGAAACGTGCTGATTATCGACTTAAATACTACACAATGTCAAACACTTATCCATATGAAGCAACAAAGAAAATTTTAATGAATATAACAAAAGAAATAGCTGGGAAAGAATCATCTAAAAAATACTCATTTAAAAATGATGGCAAATGAAGTAGAATGCATAAAGTAATAGAAATTAAAATAGTATTTATGATTTAGAATAGTTGTGTTATGTACCTACAGAAGATCATTGGAAACATGTTGATTACCGACTTAAATACTACTCACTTATCGATATGAAGCAACAATGAAAATACTAATGAATATAACAAGAGAAATAGTTGGAAAAGATACATTCAAAAATATTCTTTTAACAATAATGTTAAATTAGATGGAATTAACTAAGTGACTGGGCTCATTAGTTAATTATAAAATTCCACTTATTCTTAAAAAGCCTTACCTACCTTGTTGTGGTATTGTGTTCTCCACTATATATACCCTACTTTTACATTTCTTAAACACAGTTTAATTGTGAACTCCGTAAGCTTTGAAACATGGCAAACAAAGATGAAGTTTTAAGCTGTTTTTTTAATGAAGATATCGATGATCAACTCACAAAGATTTGTGAACAAATGGAGGATGTTATTGATGCTCCTGGATCGTTATTTGAGAGTGAATACAATAAGGAACTCTACGATATCTGTCTTCAAGTTGAAAAAGATTCTATGTAAGTATTTTTCTTACAAGTATGATAATTTTAACATTTTTTTGATCTACGTAAATAACAAAAAAAATATTTTAGCTCTGCCAATCAACAATCTGGAGGGGCCCTAAAGAGGAACATTGATGACGACACCATTCAGATATCTGCTAAAAGAGTACGTTACGAAGATGAACCATCCACTTCTTCAATGGGAACTGCTAGAGAGGAATACAGAGATGTACCACCTACATCAACTTCCTCGATTGAGCCTGCTGTTGTGAGTGTAAGTGAAGTGATCACCTGCAGTACGTGTCTTATAGAAGTTAAAAAAAGGTATTTTGCAAACCATTTAAAAAGTGATCTTCATAAAAATAATGTAAGCAAATTGCATAATACATTGAGCAATGTATCAGTGGTTGAAACAGCGTTTGGTAATAGAATCATAACATATAAGATTCGTAGCTCTAACGAAGAATCAAATTTTGAAACACCAGAATTGTTTCTAAATTCTATTAAAAACGAAATGTTAATTTTAATTATTGAATCTATTCAGCAACATACAGTGTTCAAAGTAAATTTTGTTTTGCATGCAGATTTTATTCAACAATCAAAAGATCTATACAATTCTTTTGATTTCCAAACACCAAACGACATAGTACTAAAAGGTGATGATTTGAATATTTTATTTTCATCTTTGTGTGACACTTTTAAACATAAAATCAGCACTTTTGAAAAAAAGGATAGTGGTTGGAGTTTAAAAAAAATAACATCAATAGAAATTAATATAAATAAATTCAATCCCTTGCGTGGTACTTCATTTATTGATCTACCACAAGGTATCAGAAATAAAAAGGCCGTCATAAATATAAAAAATTTAGATAACTTTTGTTTCAAATGGGCATTACTTTCCGCGTTATATCCGGTGAGAAAAAATTCTGACCGAGTATCATCATATAGTATGCACTCAGATAAATTAAAGTTTGATGGGATTTCGTTTCCAGTTAAACTAGCAGATATATCTAAAGTTGAAAAATTAAATAATTTAAGCATCAATATCTTTGGACTAGAAAATGATAAAAACACTAAAAGTTTTAGTGTAGTCGGTCCTTTACATTTGACAAAATCAGAAAAATCTGTTCATATTAATTTACTATTTGTAACCGAAGGAAATAGGAGTCATTATTGTTACATAAAAAACTTATCACGTTTAGTAAGTAAACAAATTTCAAATCATCTTAGTGCAATTTATATTTGTAATTCATGTTTACTTCACTTTCCGAGTCAGGAAAGATTGAATAACCATAAAAGTCATGACTGTGCTCACATCTGCACAAATTTGCCTAACGGAGATAAAACTAAAAGGGATTGGTTTGATCACCCAACACCAAATGATAAGCTAAAATTTGAAAATTATCAGAAAAAACTAAAGATACCTTTTGTTATCTATGCTGACTTCGAAGCGTTTCTGAATCCAATAACTACATGTTCTAATGATCCTTCAAAATCATACACAAACAACGTTCAAAAACATGAGGTGTATAGTTTTGGTTATTATATCAAATGTTCGTATAATGATAGTTTATCTAAATATGAAACATACAGTGGTCAGAATTGTGCACAAGTATTTATGGAACGTTTAAAAACAGATCTTGAATCAATTTGTAGAAACAATATAATAAAAAACCCTGTTTCAGCCGCAAATAATCATTTATCAATCAGTACTCTTTGCTATGTTTGTGAAACTGAGTTAAATGGAGATGCATTTAATGTTTGTGATGCAAATACAGGTCTTTTTAAAGGCATAGCACATGGAATATGCAGATCTAAGTTTAGAATTCCTCGTCATGTTCCGGTTATTTTACACAATCTAAGTAATTATGATGCACATTTTATTGTGCAAGCGCTTAATTTTGACAATGGTGCTATTGAGGTGATCCCACAAAACAAAGAGAGATACATTTCATTTTCAAAAAAGTTAAATGTAAATGAACAAATTGTGAACTTAAGATTTATAGATTCATTGAAATTCTTATCGTGTAGTTTAGATCAGTTAGCTAAAAATCTTAATGATCATCAATTTATTGAATTAAAAAGAAACTTCCCTAATAATAGTGATTTTATACGCTTACGTCGCAAAGGTATATATCCTTATGAATCAATGACCTCATTTGAATGTCTAAAACAAACAACTCTTCCTGAAAAAAATGCTTTCTTTAGCTCGCTCACAGATTCAAATGTGACAGATGATGATTATAACCATGCCATAAATGTTTGGAATCATTTCAATTGTCGCACAATGTCAGATTACTCTGACTTATATCTAAAGACTGATGTATTGCTTCTTACTGATATATTTGAAAATTTTAGAAATCTTTGTATTTCTACATACAAGTTAGATCCTGCTCATTACTACACAGCACCGGGGTTAAGTTGGGATGCAATGCTTAAACATACTAAAGTTGAATTAGAACTACTAACTGATTATGATCAAGTCGCTTTTATTAAATCGGGTATTAGAGGAGGTGTTTCTCAATGTAGCAATCGTTATGCCAAAGCTAATAATAAATTCATGGAAGACTATGACAAAGAAAAACCGAGTTCATATCTTACATATCTTGATGCAAACAACCTTTACGGTTGGGCAATGTCTCAATTTCTTCCCACAGGAGACTTTCAATGGGTCAATTCAGATACCAATTTCAATGTGTCGGATACATCTGATATTGGTTTTATATTAGAAGTTGATTTGGAATATCCTGATGATATCCATGATTTTCATTCTGATTTTCCATTATGTCCTGAAAATATATGTGTGGGAAATACCAAAGAAAACAAATTAGTACCAAATTTAAACAATAAATGCAAATATGTAATTCACTACAGAAATCTGAAACAATGTATTCAAATGGGCATGAAATTAGCTAAAGTACATAGAATACTGAAGTTTTCACAAAGTGCTTGGTTAAAAAAATACATAGATTTAAATACAAATTTGAGAACGCTAGCTAAATCTGATTTTGAAAAGGATTTCTTCAAATTAATGAATAATTCCGTATTCGGAAAAACTATGGAAAATATTGAAAAACGAGTCAACGTTAAATTGGTAACTCATTGGGCAAACAGAGGTAAATCTCTTGGTGCCCAAGATTTAATAGCGAAACCTGAATTTCACAGCTTAGCCATTTTTTCAGAAAATTTAGTGGCAGTACAACTGCGAAGAACAAGATTATTGTTTGATAAACCGTTTTATTTAGGATTTAGTATATTAGATATATCTAAAACTCTTATGTATGACTTTCATTACAACTACATGATTAAAAAATTTAATCAAAATATAAAGCTATTATATACAGATACTGACAGTTTAATCTATCAAATTTTCACTGATGACTTCTATGAAGACATAAAACCCGATCTTTCATTACACTTCGATACATCGGATTACGCACCAGAAAACGTTTATGGTTATCAAAAATTAAATAAAAAGAAGTTGGGATTTTTCAAAGATGAAAATAATGGAAAAGTTATGAGCGAATTCGTAGGGTTGCGTTCAAAGATGTATGCGTTCGAAGTTGACGATAAATTTACTGCAAAAGCTAAAGGGGTAAATAAAAGTGTTACAAAAAAAATGAAAATAGAAAATTTTAAGTCTTGTTTGTTTGATAAAAACATACAATTTTGTAGCATGCTTCGATTTAAGTCGCTGAAACATGTAATATTCACCCAAAAAATAAACAAAACATGTTTAACTTACAATGATACAAAGCGATGTATTCAAGAAAATGGGGTTGATACATTAGCTTGGGGTCATTACAAACTGAGGTAAATTGTTAAAATTGTGTAGGTTATATAATTCATAATGTATTAATTGGTTTCTTTATAATTTAAGATAAGCTATGTAATTAGATTGTAATTAATTGTATAAATAATAAAAATATTTACTCATGTTGTTTGATTAATATGATCGTGTTAGTATTAAGCACTGCATGTTTCTATTATAAGTAAATTTTAAAGGTAAGCTAGTCGTATTGTGAAATATTTAGGTACTGTACAAATACATGAAAGATTGTAAATAAAATTATAATACCTTTAACTTTACAAAGTTGTTTCATTATAAAGGCAAACTTTTTGACAAATAGACGTATGAAAGTTTAAATAATAAAATGATTCACTTTTATCATCCATTTACTGCTATTGTTGCTGGCCCAAGTGGTTGTGGAAAATCAGTTTTTGTGACAAACTTTATAAAATACATGAGTGAAATTTGCAACACAAATTTTGATCAAATAACTTGGTGCTATGATGAAATGCAGCCATTATACAACCTTAAACAAGTTACTTACCACCGAGGCATACCTGATCTTAGTATGTTTGATGGAGAGAAACCACAACTGATAATTATTGATGATCTAATGAGAGAGTCCGATGGGCGTATCGTTGACATATTTACAAAAGGAAGTCACCACAGGAATTTGAGTGTATTTTATATAACTCAAAACTTGTTTCATCAAGGAAAGGGACAACGAGATATCTCATTGAATTCAAGTTACATCATATTTTTTAAAAACCCTCGTGATAAAACACAGATTAGATATTTAGCACGACAAGTTTATCCAGAACAACCAAAATATTTGGAAGATGCTTATAAGGATGCAACAAAAGAAGCTCATGGTTACTTAGTAGTAGATTTGAAACAGAACACTAATGATGTGTGTCGCATAAAAACAAAAATATTTCCTTTTATAGATAAGTATTGTGCTGTGTATGTACCTTCTAAGGGGTTTAAATATGACAAGCTTCAACTAATTTCCATCATTCACGAATGATGTTGCGACGTTTGAAGACGTATAAAGATTTGCTAAATGCGCTGCATGTCCTTAAACCGAAATATCGAAAAGCCCTTTTAGAAACTTGTGATGATAAAGCCATAAATTGTATTTGTGAATGCATTCACAATGTTTTACAAGGTAAAGTTGATTTAAACGAAGGAGAGAAAAAAAAGTTGAAAAAATACAAAAACACATTGCGCAAATTACTTCGCAAAGGAACTAACCAAATCAGAAAGAAAATTATACTACAAAAAGGTGGTTCATTTTTACCAATAATATTAGGTTCTGTTTTGAGTGGATTGGTAAGCTCAATTGTTTAAAAATGGAAAATGCAAAAAAAATGTTGCTTATAGAACCCAATATACTTGAAAAATTGAAACAATCTAAAACAATTGATACTCCACTTTCACGCCTAGATTCCGAAATGCAAAACATATTAAACAGTGATATGGAGGATCGGAAGAAGTGTATTTTATATTTACAAACGCTTCAAAGATATTTAAATTATGCTAAAGAGGATCGCCAACCTCTTCATATACCCATTATAAGCACTACTGAAAAAGAAAGTATTGAAAGTGACTCCAAAATAGACATTAAAAATGAAAAAAATAATGCAATTGATGCAGTCTCTTGTGAAGCGTCGACGAAAGAAGTAAGAGATGAAGAAAATATAAATGAAACTTCAAAATCGTTTTATACAACAAATCATATACTGAGTCTAATACCCAAAACATATACAAAGAAGGGTGAGCTATTACTGAACTTGATTTCAACGAACAAAAACAAAATTATATGGGATGAAACTGGTACCATATTTGTAGACAACAAAAAAATTGTTGGTAGCAATATTGTGGATTTAGTGAATGATTCACTGAGACCACTCAAAAAAAGTGAACCTATTGGGTGGGAAACTTTCGCTGCAACTTTAAAGGATATAAAAGTACCACTTACTTATATAGGTAACCCGAAACGTCAGGAATTCATAATTGGGTTACAATCCAAAAAACCTGAAATTGAAAATAATACTTCGGCTGAAGAAATATTCTATACTCCAGTAAACAGTAAGAACTTTGTTAAAAAAATTAAACAAAAACTTGAATGGGAGAAATGGACCCCTTATTAGAAATAAACAAAATCTATTATGATCCAGCTAATCCTGCTGGTTATAGTAGTCTTGATAAATTAACGAAGGCTATGAGTGGAAAAATGAACAGAGATAATGTTAAGAAATGGTTGCAGTCTCAAGAAACGTATACATTACACAAGCCTGTCCAGAGAAAATTTCCAAGAAATAAATATATTTTATCTAATGTAAACGAGCTGTGGCAAGCTGACCTAAGTGATATGAGAAGTTACTCTAATGAAAATAGTGGTTTCAACTATATTCTCTGTGTTATTGATGTTTTTAGTAAGTATGCTTATGCAAGATCAATACAAAAAAAGAATTCAAAAACAATTAAGGAAAGTTTTGAAAGTATTTTTAATGAAGCTAACACCACCCCAACACACATACAATCTGATAAAGGCACTGAATTTGTTTCCAAGGATGTTCAACTATACCTCAAATCAAAAAATATCAATTACTATACTACTAACAACCCTGATATAAAAGCAAGTATTGTAGAAAGATTTCAAAGAACTCTCAAAATGAAAATGTGGCGTTACTTTACACATAAAAATACTCATAAATATATTGATATTCTGCAAGATTTGATATATTCATACAATCACACCTTCCATTCTAGCATTAGAATGTGTCCTTGTGATGTAAATTCTAGTAATATTATGACGGTGTGGAATAACTTGTATGAAAGGACTAAAAATGAAAAAAAATCTTTTGTATTAAATCCTAAATTTAATGTAGGTGATCATGTAAGAATAACAAAATACAAACATATTTTTCAAAAAGGTTATGAATCCAATTGGAGCGATGAAATATTTGTAGTTTCTTCGGTGATTTTTCGGACTCCAAGACTTGTATACACTATTAAAGATTTACAGGGTGAAGAAATAACAGGAACCTTTTATGAACGAGAATTACAAAAAGTCAATTACGACCCCACCATTGAGTATAAAATAGATAAAATAATTCGCTCTCGCTATGCTAACAACAGACAAGAAGTGTTAGTGAAGTGGAAAGGTTATCCGAATAAATTTAATTCTTGGATTTCAGCATCTAATTTAAAAGAAATATGAGTTTTAAGGAAAGTTTTTATTTGACTTTAATTAGCAACAGTTCAATGGAGTATTTTCCAGACAACAAGACCACAAATTTTACAACAAAATTATCTAAACCTATCATACTGGAAGGTGAATGGTGTGTTGGCGTGGTTGAATTTCAATATCCTTGTACTATGTTTACTGTACAAGAACATGAGAACATTGTGTACATAAAAAAAAAAATGAGGATGCCTAACGAGAACAATCCATCTACGGTTTACTATAAGACTCACATACCGGCAACAAGCTATGATGATATTGAACATATTTTATTTGCATTAAATAACATAAAGGAAAAGTTTAAGTTTCGTTATGATAAAATATCCAAGTTTGTATCGTTTTCTGCAGCTGACGAAACCATAATCTCTGTTACATTATCACCGAAATTAGCTCTACAATTGGGGTTTGAACCTAATAGAAACCTTGAGAAGAATTTGGGAAAATGCCCAGCTAATTTACATCTAGGTTTACCATCCCAACTATTCCTATATTGTGATATAGTAGAACCTCAAATAGTGGGGGATGTTATGGCTGCTCTTCTGAGAATAATACCATTAGATCCCTCAAAATACATCTATGGAGCAAACAAAATGCATGTCTTTTCACCACCTCATTATTTACCGGTCATGCGAAGAGAATTCGATATTATTGAAATGGATATAAGACAAAGCACAGGTCAAAAAGTACCATTCCAATTTGGGACTGTGTGTATTAAACTACATTTTAGAAAAATATAATGTATTCTCCACGAAATAATATTACATGTCCTTATGAACATTACTATGCTCATCAAGCTGGATCAGGTATCGGGGTTGTTTACAAAGGTGCACCTTATCAAAGGGGTCATGGGATTGGAAGTTTTTTAGGGGGGTTGTTTAGGTCAGTTCTACCATTACTGTCTAGTGGTGCTAAAGCCGTTGGTAAGGAAGCACTAACTGCTGGTGTGGGTCTATTGTCGGATATGGTAAATGCACGCCCGATGGAAGATTCAATAAAATCACGGCTTAAAGAAGTGGGGACAAACCTGAAACGAAAAGCAGATGACAGGATTGATAGAATCAACATGTCTGGGTCCGGATATATAACCAAACGGAAACTAGCATCTATACTCAGTCCATCTTTGATTGCGAAAGGGAGTGCTATTAAAAAGTCCAAAAATAAAAAAAATAAAAAGAAACAAATCAAGGATATATTTTCAACTTAAAAATGTCTTTCTTACATAGTCATTCTTGTGAATGTATAAAATCGGAACTGGATTTGTTTGCATTACCTTCTACTCAAACAAGCATAGAAAGTGGATTATGGATCCATTATAAACCGATTTCTTCTCTTGCTGATGATGGACCGTTAGAATTTCAAGTACCAGGAGCAGGAGATGACTACATTGATTTGTCTCATACTCTTATTCATATCAAAGCAAAAATATCGAACCAGGATAACACTAAGCTGGTTGCATCTACAGTTGTAGCTCCAGTAAATAATTGGTTACATTCACTTTTCAATCAACTCGATGTTTATTTAAATCAAAAACTCATATCACCTCCTAATAACACATACGCTTATAGAGCTTACATTGAAAATTTGTTAAACTATGCATCTCCAGCAAAAAAATCTCATTTGACATGTGGACTTTGGTATGAAGATGTTGCTGGAAAAATGAATTCCACAGATGAAGGTAATACTGGATTTCTAAAAAGACAAGAGTTTGCAAGTGAAAGTAAAGAAATTGAAATGATTGGGCACTTACATGGGGATATATTCAACCAGGAAAAATTTCTGATTAATGGAGTTGATATGTGTGTTAAACTAATACGCTCAAGAGAAAATTTTAATCTTATGGCTTCTTCAGTTGATCATAAATTTAAAGTCAGTATTACCGATGCAACCCTGATTATTCGTCGAGCCAGAATTAATCCCACCGTGTTACTTGCACATCAAAAAGTATTAGCATCTACAGCAGCAAAGTATCCCATCACACGTGCTGAAGTTAAAGTTTTGACTATTCCATCTGGTATTCAAGGAAAAACCCTTGATAACATATTTCTAGGCCAAGTACCTAAAAGATGTATAGTTGGTTTTGTGAATAATGCTGCATTCAATGGGAGTCTGACTAAAAACCCATTCGACTTTCAGAATTATGATATGAATACTTTTTGTTTGTATATAGATGGTCATCAAATACCATCAAAAGCTTTACAACCATCGTTTGAAAGTAATATTTATACTTTGGCTTACCATACATTATTTTCGGGAACAGGCATGCATTTTCTTAATGAAGGTAATGGGATATCCAGAGAGCAATATGCAAAAGGATATTGCCTCCTAGCTTTTGATTTGACTCCTGACTTATCTGCGAACTCTGCAAATCATTGGAATCTTATAAAACATGGTAGTGTAAGGTTAGAAGTACGTTTTGAAGAAGCGCTAACGCAAACTATTAATTGTGTGGTTTATGCAGAGTTCGATAATGTCATTGAAATAGATAAAAACCGTAACATTTCAGTAGATTATAGTAGTTAAGGAATAATGTCTAAGTTAAGCAATAGTTTTAAGTGGGTTTATATTTAGTTTGTACTATTAACTCTTTTTCAATAAAAAAATATTTCTAAGGATACCTAGTTATTTTATTTTATCTTCCCTTACAACTCCACTAAGATAACAAACTTTTTTAGTCATAAACGAATGTCATGAATAAATTATTATTTGAGTGTATAATTCATTTATAATCTTGTGTCAAATCCATCGAGGTTCATTACTTGTTTAAACTTGTGGTTAAGAACCATCAGACTCAGTACCTAATTAGCATGAATACACTAGATATACAGTACTACTTAAGAAAACTTGATTCAAAAATTGAATGCAATGTGTATGCTGCCAACCGTTTGCCAATATATACAGGTATACCTGCGTACATCATAAGTAACTTGGATAGCGATAACAAACCAGGTTCACATTGGATCGCCATGCACATAGATGCAAATGGTTTTGGACAGTACTTTGACTCTTACGGACGTTCACCACAAGGATATCACCGCATGTTTTTAGAAAGGAATTCTAGAATGTGGAATTACAATATTAACCGAATCCAAAACGATTTCACTACAGTTTGTGGAGAGTATTGCTTATTATATCTGTATTATAAGTATCATGGTGAAACATTGAAAGATTTTCAGCAACTATTCGGAGACAGTACTATAAGTAACGATGAAATATTATGTGCACTGTTCAAAAAATGTTTTATAGATAATAAATAAAATGTAATGAAATTATGACTAGTCTTTATTACATACCCACCTAATGGTTCACCACCTGAGCTCATTGTTAAGACCTCATTAGTAATCTATTCTGTTATCAGTCGGATGTAAAGGATGCTTAATGGGTTTTAGTAACTTTTGAATGGCTTGAGATACGTTAAAATGGATGCTTGCAATCGATTGGGAATGTGCCGAAACCCCCAATTTGACACCAAACTTTTTTTTTTTTTTTTTTTAGCCGACCAGGTAGGCGAAATGGTATTTTTTTCCCTTTGAAAATTGTGAGACAAAACTGTCAAATCATTTTGTGCCATTTTTCCCTTGAAAAATTGAGCCAGTACTTTCGAATACTATCTACTCATTACGTACTAATATATTACTTTATATAATAGTTTAAAATGTATTAATTATATTTTAATGAAAATTTTAAATTAACCTAGATTATTATAAAAAACGCGAGGTGAGCAATGAGACAGGCTAACCTAGTTTATTGTTTGTCGATGGTAGTTAAGTCTAAACTATCGATGGAAATACTTATTTATTCAGTGTCATTGCTAAGACGAAAACTATAAGCTGATGATTTTGTTTAAAAATAAATCAACATTTCCCTCCAGTGTTTCAGTGTTCGACGTTTGAACTTATCTTTATAATATTAGTATGTTCATCATAAACACCATTTCAATCGTTCACAGTTAGAAATAAAGCCTATTTCTAGCTGTGTGTGTGTGTGTGTGTTGCTGTTGTCTTCAATGATTTCCAGTAATTTCGTTTGGAACTGACCTTCATCCAACGTGCTTCACAAACGAGCCCGCGGCCTTCACCAAGTCGTCCGTACAATCTAGTTGGTGGATGTCCTACGCTGCGCTTTCCGATTCATGGCCTCCACTCTGGAACTTATCGACCCATGACAAAAGTGTATTCTAAGTGTTTTCATCATACCTAAACTAAACGTCTGCTTCTTCTTCTTTTATTTGATGGCGTCCGCGACTGGCTAAACTAAACGTCACTTCATGAACGCAGTATGAATTACATTATCTTGTTCAAAGCTGTCATTCTTAAAGATGAATTTTAATACATTTCTAAATTTTATTAAGAACTAGTCGATGAGGATGACTTGTAAACAAAACCCTGTTAACACGTTAACTGTCCAGTGACTCGAAGCGGAGTCACATATGGGCCAAGTTCATAAGTCCATGACTCTGACTGGAATCATAATACGTGGGTCGACTGAATGTTATTTATTTCACTGGACGTATGAATAAGAGCTAAACCATTGTCATGGACGTATGATTAGATAACTAGGCAACATAAAACTAAAAAGAGCCTACGTAAAATGTTGCCAGTTTTTATTATATGGTTAAAATAAAACAAATATTATAATATTGGACAATGGAAGTTTTATTCAATGATATATGTTGTAACATGTTCGGCACAGCGGTGATTTACATTTAGGGCACCACGTTACCATAAAGAAACTGATTTCAAAAATATACAATAAACGCCCAAAGATCCATAGAATGAAAATGCGAGATACCCTTTTTGCTTCGCTTATATTTAACAATTAATGGTGTCTGAAGAAAATCACAGGTATTTTGACACCTGCATAATCAATGTTCGTTACTTCAAAGAAGACAGCAGAAGGTAACTGTTTCTTCACTTATCCTAGGTTACATGGTTCAAAAGTTGAAGCACCATACACGCATTCCGCCATTCCACCCTGTATAAGCAATAAAGTCACGTAATTACAAAATAACTCTGCCTGTAGCGGGACTATTTACTTAATCACTTTGACGGGAAAATAATAGATGCTGGCGCGGTGGTTTGGCTCCCATCAAAATTGTAGGGTTCGGTTGCTTTTACATGAGAAGCAGGCCATTTTGCACGAAATCATAGAAATCATAATACATAAAATTACATTTATGCATTTAGTAGATAAATACTATAAATGAGAGATATAGTAAATCTAGATGGATAAACTCGTTATTGTGGTAATAGGCAGTCCATTAGCGTGAAAAAATGGCCGTTGAGGTTGTTGGGGGATTTGAATTGACGACTTCTAGTTACTTGTAACGCCCCAGTCTGTCGGGCATTCCTTTTCCTCAAACTTACGGCTGCCTATCTCGCAAAATGCAGTACTTTTTGGGTGAAAGAGCAACACACAGACACTAACAATCTTCTCAATATTCAGTAGGATTATTTATGTAGGTCGCACAATATTATAAATGAAAATTGGACTCCCAGTCAACGTCATATTTTATTATAATCATTAATATAATTAGCCTGAGAGCAAGTTGATAAGGTAACCTTAAAATAAGATTTAATGTAGTAAAACAATCACTGACGCAAAATGAAAAATTATGATAAGTAAATTTTTCATAAATTTGTTTTTTTTTAAGTATTATGGCAATTCCACATTGCGCAGCAGCCAGAGCACCTTATAAATTGTTGAGTAATATTTTTTATTAGCTAGTACATACTAAGTATTATTAATACTTTTAATGAATGTTACTGGACAGGACTGTCAAAGCCGGCAAACGGCACAAAGCCCCATAATTACCAATTTCCAAATTACCTTTATTTATTATAAGGGGGAAATGCCGTCTTGTTTTGAACTTGCATTTGATGATATTCGATTTTTATTTGTTCACGAGATTTACCTGTTTTCATTGAAATTTCGACTCTAAGTTTGCTATGTATCGTGATGATCGAAGGAGTGTACCATATTGTGTTTGTTCCTCGGCGGGCAATTTCCGTGCCAATATTATCGGGCCATTGTGTAGATTAACTCATATAATAGTACGGCCATGGCTAAGCTAACGAGTAATGATGGACTACGTTGACCCTCAGTAACTTTGAATAGACCGATGAAAAATATTATGTAGGTAGCATAATGTTGATGAAAATTTAAGTTTTACAGATATGAGAGCAATTTTAGATGTTCATTTAATGGGTGTAGAATCCTCATTCTTTGTAGTTTTGTATAAGTTAAAAAAATTATGAAACTGAAATGCTAGGTCTCACATAAATTATAAAATACTGATAATGTTTAAATTAATGTCGAGTATATGAAAATAACGGGAGATCGATTACGTTAGGTTAGAGTAAATTTGACGGCCTACAAATTAAATTACGTAAATTAACTAATTTAACCGTACTATTTATTACCATTGCTTAGCTACGAGTAGTAGTAGTGATTGACTGCATTGACCCTCCGCAGTACCTTTGAATAGACTGATGAAAAACAATTTTAGGTAGCATAGGAGGTTTAGTAAAAAATTGGAGGTTTAGGTATATAAGATGATAGAAAATTTTATAATTCCTTTAAGTTTTTTTTATCTTATTTTTAGATGTTAGTAATTAAATTACCGTAAAACATAAGTAATTAGGTAAAATGTAATTAAAAACTCAATTTTCTGTTGGAACATGCAATGCACAGCGGAATTTTCTGCTATTATAAAATAAGTTATTAATAAATGTTCTCGGTCTTTCGTGTTTTGTAGTTTTAAGCACCAAGATGTTGGCAAGAATAAACAAAAGGGTTGGAGAAACACAGAGAATCTCTCTATAAATATTTGAGGGCGCCCACCATTTTGTACGCGTGGAGTTTGTTATTAATTTATTTATTTATTTAAGGACTACTACTATTTAGCTTAATAGTACCAAACGAAAACGTAAAGACAGGTACATATTTTTAAAGGTACATTATTAGTACACCACCACACCATCTATAAAATCAATTTTAATTTCAAGTCTCTTATTTCAAAAACATAGGAATTTTATACCCAAAACAATTTTGGTATTTTGAAAGTTTCGATAAAGTTTCGTGAAATTCGATCATAATCGATTACACCCTAAAAGAGACAAACAACAAAATATGAAGGCCTTCAAAACCATAGGATTATCATACGGACCTCAAATCCCGTTTTAACCCCTTAGGGGATGATTAATCAAAAAAACATTTCAAGATTTCCATATCGTTTCATTCGTAAAGAATTGTTCAGCCTTTTTAAAGAAGTTTACAACATAACAAACTCGCAATTTCTGGCAAATAGATACATTTCATTCCCTTTAACTTTATTTCATTTCATTTCTAGAAATAATTGTTTCTGAGAGTTCGCGATTAATTAGTGAGTGTTAAAAGATCGTTACTGATTTATTTATTTTATAGTTTAAAGTCCCTACCACGTCTATCTATTTTCCTGAACGAGATCAACCCAAAAACTACTGAACGAATTTTTATGTGGTTTTCTGCAATAGGTAGATTGATTCAAGAGGAAGGTGAGCAGATCAGCTAGTAAGTACATCAAGTAAATAGACATAGAACATGTTATATCATAATATAAAATACTAGCTATCACAGTAATAAATAATCTTCTAGGTACAAGGAATCTCAATAAAGATGATTTATCTTAAGTGACATCTAAGCCCTCGGCAAACTCGTACCATCTCGTACAAACAGTCTTCATTGTTACCTAATGGCAAGAAATACCTTTTATCCTATCAGAAAATGATACGCCATGAAGCTGTAAACGTATTCCTTTGACATTGGCAACTTTGTTACAGGGGACTATTAAGAACCTGGACCTCTTAGAAATAAAACTTTAATACTCTAAAAATACTTATCAAAATAGGAATACGGAGTAAAAGTCAGAAATAATATATATTTATAAATATACAGTGTGATTAATGTCAAGTATTCCAAAATGAAATGCGCGCTTCTTGTACACCGATTTCAACGCCAAGTTTGTACTACGATTTTGATAGTTTTGGAGACATTCAACTTTATTTTATGGAATTTTATGAAACCTTTCATTGTGAAAGTGGTAAGCCAATGAAAGCATACTTGTAGAATAAGTATCATCATCATCACCCTATTACCGTTCCCACCGAGAAGACTTATCTCTTGGAGAGAGAGAGAGTAAGTATACTTTATACCAAGTGATTAATTTTTCAAAGTAAAAAAATTAAAAGACCGCTTTCCCTCCTAACCTTTTAGAAGTCGGTAAAATCTTATTTTAAGTTTTGAAGCCACCAGAACTAATGATATCTAGTAGTAGCCACGTAGATCACGTACGTCGGCCCACGAATACACTTTTCACTACAAAACTTTTTTCCAAAAATATATCTATGGAGTGTGGGCTCGATGATAATGTTGTCATAAGATATCCTTTTAGCATCTAATTAATTTCGTAGTAAGCTATTATCTAAAACAAACATTTTATAAAGACTTGTTTATATTTCATTTCATTTATATCTATTTACTACAGTTAAGATTTAAAATCAATTTTAATGCTTTGAAGTTTTGATGTCTTCGTATAGACGAAACGGGAAAACGGAAAATATAAACGGGATACATCTGAATCCTGCAGCATCTCTGAACTGATACGGGGTACATTACATTTCCATAGCGCGTGCAGATCCTCAATAAATCACAATAAGACTCCTCTTCATAGAGAATGATTGATTCGCTGCAGGACAATGTCGTACATTAGTTGGGACGTGAATTGCTTCGTTAGAATATGTTGATGTGTTCTTGAAGGTATAAAACAGTGCACAATGTTATGCCCTCCACACATAGTCAAAGGTTTTTTTGCAACGTTCGAGTTTGGTCAGAGTTAGTTTAATCATAGCATTCTAACGTTTTGTAAAAAATTGTATAAGATGTTAAGCAAAAATATGGCTTTATTTAAGATAATCAAATGTATGTATCACTTCAATTTAAAATTATTTGTGTTGATTTAAAACTTCACCACATTGCTTATATTTATGAACTAACTTGCCCTCATAATAATACAATTTGCTTCTGTAGGTTTTGTCCATTACTGGGAAAACAGTTATGTCAACCCAAATTGGACTCAAATCGGCCTTTGCTCTTAATAATTGTATTTTTCCGCAAAAAGCGGTATTTTACGGTAAAAAGTAGCCTATGTGTATTATGATACGTAAACTTTATTATTGTGAAGTTTCATCAAATCCATTGAGTAGTTTTTGCGTGAAAAACTAACAAATATACACCTTCTTATATCCTCACAAACATTCGTATCTATACTAAAAGTAATATAAATAATAATGTTGCCAACTTTATCACTTCGCATATCGAGTATCAGCGGTAGGTAAATGCTGAGCTAACAGCCAATATCTTTCAAAACCCCTAACAAAACCATAAAACATTATGCTTCTCATATTTTTATAGCAATGTAGTCTTTTACTATGTACCTACGTGTATTCGGGAAATAATTATACTGGCAATATTTTCACCGAGAAAAGGTGAAGGACGAACGCTGAGTGTTTCCAAGGGCCTCTCCAACCTTAATGATTTTGGAAGGAATAAGTATCGAACGGGCAACACTAATTAGAGGGACGTTGTGAACATTAAAGTAAAAGCTGACTTTCGTAAACTTTTAAAGAAAAACAAAACGAAATGATTATATTACCTTGCAATATAATTAACATCCAGGAACCCGATTCTGTTCGATCTATAATAGGTACAAAATATATGGATAGCATAGTTTTTTCGCGAGTGAGCTAAACTTCAAAGCACAATGTCGGCTTGATTATTCGTTTGGAAAAAATATAAACAAAATATAGTCTAATATTTTTTAATTATCTAAAAGATTTTTAAAAGTTTTATACTTAACACATATTTTTTTTACGATTTACGATATTTATGTGTCGATGTGGGGGACCAGATTTTGAACGATTTACAATTTCTGGTTTCGGGTCTGGGTGTTTTCTATGTATCATTTGACTGTATTTACAAAAAAAAATATATATCTACTATGTAGTATATCAGTCACCTAACACCCATAGTACAAGCTCTGCTTAGTTTGTGGTTAGGTGATACTGTGTGAGTAGTCCGGAAATATTTATTTATTTATTTATCACCCGTAATACTAGTTTTTTAATACTAAGGAACTGATTGACGTTTTCTTATTAAATTTCACCACCAACTTTCATTAAAGCCAGCTGTCCCATACTAAAAAAGCACTGCCAAAATCTGTTTGTGAAGAAAAACTTTCTAAAATAATATACTTATAATAATATAATGGAGAAACTCATTTTTCGGAAGCTAGTTAAAAGTACTCCATGTCTTGAACTATGTCCATGTCTAATATTTACATTTATCTAAAAACGCATTTTTTTTACTTTATAAAGTAGGTTCCCATAATCTTATTTACTACATTATGCATCTACATATTGGTATACCATCAAAAATGGAGAAATGCCTCATTTAACTCACTGTTACTGGAATTTAATATCCCATAAGGTGTAACCTGAGGCCCCTCACTGAGTCACGTCCCTAAGTACCCATTGATTTGTGGAATGACATAATATGGAAAATTTTATTGTTATTGGTCAAATTAGAATTTTAATCGGATTCATTGGTTTGAAATAACACATAAATGTCACAGTAACAATCCAAATTCTTTAACTATCTCATCTGTGGTCCTCTTACCTCTTGCATCGATTTATCTTTGAATATTTTGTTGAGAAATATTATTTTTATAATAAACTTAATATGAAACTAAGTTTGAAAGTTCAAGACATGTCATGTTAGCGAGCAAGTGTGTTTATCCATTGTCTCCAAGTGATACGAGTAAAACGTTAAAATTGACATTTTCGATACAAATTGTCTCATGGGAACGATTTTATGCTAGAGT
Source organism: Gymnoscelis rufifasciata (assembly GCA_929108375.1). Taxonomy (NCBI): domain Eukaryota; kingdom Metazoa; phylum Arthropoda; class Insecta; order Lepidoptera; family Geometridae; genus Gymnoscelis; species Gymnoscelis rufifasciata. The sequence goes on along the minus strand of OV815307.1, from coordinate 5,331,996 downwards.
TCTTGCCTGCCCTGTATTTTCAGTAAATATTCAGCTATTCCTTCAAATTATTCCAAAGTTAGAGGAAGGCACATGTCATTTAACCGGAATACTTGTGGAACTTTAAGAATTTTCATACCGGGCTCCGTCCTGAACTTCCCTTTTACCGAATAGTTGAAACAAAGTGGAAAGTTTAAGGCAGTCGCATGCTTTAAGGTGCTAACCTACTTTTCATCAGCTTAACTAAATATTTTGAAGGAAATTTGCGCTAGGTGGGCTTTTAGCAGCAATTTCGTATATATTTTTGCACCTTTGATTTAATGTATAATTTTGTTTACATGCAATTTATGCAAATTAATTTAGCGGTTTCGTTTAAATAAATATTAAATGAATTTGTCAATATGTGTGGGATATGGATGATTTTTTTTTGATTTGATGCTGAAAAAATTAGGACACATCCGTAACCTTCGCGCACAAATTGCAATGAGTTTTACCTGCTAAGTGAGGTTTATCACTTATTAAAAATCATTAAAATGTATGCATGAAAAAGTTTTAAAAGTTAAAGGTTTAAAGTAAAACGGTGCGCGCTTTAAAGTTAAGTTAACTATATGTATTTTGTATTGGTAAAGGGAACGTGCTCTGTTTTATGCATCGTATCCTTCATTTTGCAATTTAGCTAGAATACATCCGTTAAATATTAATGCTTCAGTTCGTTAGAGGGCTGACTCGCGGTAAGCTGGCGCTACTCGCTTGTGTTGGAACACAACAAATAAGGATTATTAAAATAAATTTGAATCGTAAGAAAGCATATTTTGTATTCACTTATACTTTTAAAAATAAATTTAACGATTTCTTTAGTAAGTAGTCGTAACATTGTAAAATAAAATATGATATTACGGTTGAAATCGTTCTTCAGCGATAGGTAAGCCTTTGCCACATAGTTGTAAGCATTTGTTGATGATTGTAATATTTTGTGGGAACTATAGAATTTTTCCTATCTTATCTTTGTTTCGAACGAGCTTGTAAGCTAACTATTTTCTTGCTTGCTGATAGATGCAAAGGTCAAAACTAAGTTATGTTTTGACAGACTTTTGTGTTGGTCAAAAATTTATCAGAACGGTAACGAGTTGCCTTAAATTCCAAAACGGAAATTAATAATGATTATGTTCATAAATTCATATAGGTTAGAAAAATTTGCGTAAAAAGTTAGCAGAGTTTAATTACATTTTTAGGCGTTGTCAGTATTTTGGGGAACGTTAACTTTTTAATTGCAGTTACAATTAGTTAACAACAGATTTTGTTTTAAAGTTAGATTTGTAGCGTGAACAAATCCAAGCCTTTTTAACGTAACATTATTTTATTATGTTAATGTTTATTAATTGAATTAGGAATATAAATCGGAATTTATGTTATAGGGACGGAGTCCATGATCACAAAATAATCTTTAATTACATCTGTAAACCTGTAATATATATGTATTAATTGATTTAAATCGCAAATACAGATGTATTAATTAATTTAAAGTAATCCGAAATTATTAGCGACTATGAATTTCCAAAGAGTTTGTTGACTTCAGGTTAAAATACGTAAGCCTGGAAATTATTCATGGTGCAAAATGCTATTGCACTTCATCAATCTTCACGTCGGGGGTGAAAAAGTATAATGTATCCTATGAATACAATTGTTTTTAAGTGTTGATCATTTTCGATAACGAGCACACCATAAAAATCGCATTACACAAAATTGCAAAGCCATGAATTTCAAATATTTGAATTTGTTTTGGGCCTATATTTACTTTGTTAGGCTTGTTCAAATAGATCTGAAAAGGATTTTAATGTCGTTTCGCACTGTAACAGTAGGCATCACCGGACTAGCTGACAGAGCTAGGTCCTACCCCGCGGTGTTCCCTACAAGGCGGCTGCAGCCAGATTGCAACTTGTTCTTATCGGGAACATGATCCTATGATTAAATGCTGCTTCAATATCGAAGGATGACATTCTCGGAAGACATTTAATATAATGGTTTCAGGATATATGTATATTCGTTACATGAAATTGAAATCTCTGTAAAGATTGTCGTGCCATATTTATTTCTCCGATTCTTTACTACTTTTATAGGTAATGTGCAATATTTAACAAATATAAAGGATTAGCAAGCAAAGTACCCCTATAACATCATAAATTTTAAGTGTGCCTAAATACTACATACTCTATCAACATTGTTTGTGATCCCTAGTTGATTGGCCATTCTATAACTTCAGGTCAGGTAGCTAGCCCAACGAATTGTCCAGAACCTTTGTCTGCTAACACCTTGTAGTTCAAAGATTATTATCACAAATTATTGTATAGAGATTCAGATTTTAGAGAGAGAAGATTGTGATAGTTATATTACTATCCCAATTGTTTGAAATTTAAATTATAACTGAAAAATTAACTTTGGATTCTTCATTTAATTCGTATACTTTTTTTTATGTTTGATAAGCCTTTATTTGATCACAAACTCACCTGATGTAAAGTGACGATGTGGTTTAAGATGGGGCATGAAGACCTAGAAGGAAGATGGCTTCATTACGAAACACGAAAAATCGTTTCACGCACTGGCCCAGCCCGGAGGGTTGTGACAAGCTGCGGCCGAAGCCGAACCAAATACTGTTCTAAGCAGCACCCGGAAGTCACGTGTAAGGATTCAGAGGGTTAACACTTACGGACGTGAACAGGAAAAACCTCTAAAACATCCATCCATTTACTGATTCTTCACTGCGATTGTACATACTTACACGTATCATCATTTCAGCCATAGAACGTCCACTGCTGGACATATGCCTCTCTCAAAGATCTCCAGTAATTTCGGCTTGCAGCCTGGCCTACGTCCATTGTAATCCCGTAGCCTTCACCAGGTCTTCCGTCATCTAGGTGGACGTCCTACGCTGCGTTTGCCAATCCGTAGAATTTTCGCTTACACTTAATACCAAAAAAAAGTCAAGAATTTCTAGCAATAACCCCAATGTTTCATCATAAATAAATGTTTACCTAAATATCAATTACCGCCACATACTATCAACATGTTTGCGAACCCTATTTCATTTGCCCTGAGCCCTGCATCAGGGTCCGGTAGCCCAATCACTGTCCAGAACCTTTGTCTACTAACGCTTTGTAGTTCGAAGATTAATAGTGCAGATTTCAGAGAGAGAGGGAGAGAGAGTTTGGGATAGTATCTAATCATAGATATTATATTCAGTTTGTTTGTAAGAATCAGAATGTACTAGAAAAGGGAGTATCTATAAACCAGTGATATTTTTAGCAGGTGTTTTTTTTACGTTAGATAGAAATATTAAAGTATGGATAGTCTAGCAATATTTATGATTATGTTGTTTCATTAATTCAATTTACCGTATGTTTTTGATATTAACGCGAACTACAAGAGTTTCAAGTAAAGTATCGCCATAAGTTAAAGTTTGCCTATATACCAATTTCCTCCACATACTCTCTCTATCAACAATGTTTGCGTTCCCTATTTGATATGCCCTTCCCCGAACTCTGATTCAGTTCGAGTAGCCCAATTATTGTCTAGGTCCTTTGTCTGCTAACACCTTGTGGCTGGAAGATTAATAGCCTAAATTAATGAATGGATTTAAGTGCATAATTTAGGGAATTTGGCTAAGTAATATTATTTAACCTGTTTGTTTGGAATTTAGAATGCAATTGAAGATTTGAGTTGGGAGTCTTTATTTAAGAAGAAAAGATTAAACAAAATATTTCTAAGAATAATAGCTAATATACCTCTATAATAATAGCAGATTTCAGAGACGAAAGTTTGGGATAGTAATATTATTATTTTGTTTACTGAACTTTTAGTACCAACACGGCAAAACTATGTGCTTCAATCGAGAATATTAAACAAAATTGTAGGTTTACCTGGTAAATGCCCTGCGGTGTTACTCGTCTAACTAACATTCACTATAATAGAAAGAAAGAAAGAAATGTTTATTTGGCACAGTATCAAAACCAAATTATACCTTAAAGTAAACAAAAACTAATAATTAATGTGACAAAAAGGTGATCATTCAGCATTATGCTGTGATTGAGCGAGTCAAACCACCATAATAATAATTTTTAGAGATTTTCGATGCAACCTAGGAAAACAGTAGGAAATAACCTCCTTGACAGAAGATCTGTCAAGGAGGTTATTTCCTACTGTTAAAGTCCTAAAATTGAATCCTAAAGTCTAAGTTTACGATAATGATTACTTTATAAACTAAAATACCACTGTCATAACACAAACTATTTCTACTTTTTAATCTTTTTAAGCTTGTCTAAACCATCATTATATCTCATATAAAAAGCTCCTTCCTAAAGATCCACGGCGTATTACCTGGTATTACCTTCATTAGCTTAGTTAAAAGCGAGAGTTGACTAAACCGGCCTGTGGTTAGTTTGAGCCGACGGACGGTAATTAGCACTCATAAGTACACTCTGTCTGACCTGTCATATTGGAAACCATTGGGGAGTAGGAGATTACTTCATTTATAATTTGTTTTTATTAGACTTTAAGAGGTTTTTTGGCCAACTCTCCAGCGATTGCAACTCAATCGATTTTAATATTTGAATAATTAGCACGCTTTTAGCCTGAGCAGCTTTGTGGATACAAATACTTTTCGAATCCAACTGCCAATCGTCCTGCAAGCTACGAGTATAAGCTCTGCCCATTGTTATCTCGTTGAGCTTAAAAAAATATTATACACTGGTTACTAACCATTTTTATATATGTTATTTCGGTCTATAAATTATATAGAATTCCTAGTAGTATGATAGAATGAATTTCATAAATTTCCTAGGAATTGTAATGAATTCCTTATTTCATAAATATCCCATATAACATTCTATACAATTTGCCTGGACGAGCTTTTCTCTGTATTTCGACGCTGTCGAAAATCTAATCTTTTTTATTATTTCCTATAACTCCCTCAAAACAATTTTTTTTGAATATTGTATTTATTGACGACCTCTGTGGCTCGGTGGGCGAACGGCGGAAGGGCGGTTGCGGGTTACCGCCGGGGACCAGATTTTGTACGATCTACAATTTCTGGTTTCGAGTCTGGGCGTTATCTAAGTATTTTGCAAAAAAAAATGTATCTATGTAGAATATCAGTCACCCATTAGTACAAGCTCTGATTGTTTGGGGTTAGGTGATGCTGTGTGAGTAGTTTGGAAAAATTTATTTATTTTATATGACTGCTTCAGTGGCGCAGTGGGCGTGGGTCCGCTTGCGGCGCAAGAGGTAGCGGGTTCGATTCCCGCAAAAAAAAAAGTTGTCTGGAAATATTTATTTATTTATTTTATATATTACGAGTATAATTTATCGCTCAGAGATATTTCTTTCAGCAATACTCACGAAGTAAGTCTCAATAATAAATAAACTCATGGAATGCACAGAAAAGCATAATTATGTCACAGGCGTAACTTGAAGGACTGCTTCGGGCGGATATGTAACTGGTTGAAGACTGCTTTGATCGGCATGACAGGTTTATCCTAATATAGGTATCTAGTAGTAAATCGAAAGTTAAATACAGTTATGGCTGTTGTCCAGTCATTTCACGCTAGACTCTCAATTAAGTTTTAAATGGAATTGAAATCAGCCGGCTTGGCGCGGAGATTTATTTTCCATAATACTCCATTAAAGCCTTTTGTCAGCTTTTGCAATAAACGAAAAACTGCGTAATCTACTACCATGTGTAATGGAATGAAATAAAATGCCATTTAACCTTGAATGTCCCTTGTGCGATTCATAACGGGGTGTGTACCTACAGCTTGCGGTATGAAACGACTAAAGACACTACCTTACGTGCCCATGAACTACTACATAGGTCTATGTTTAATAAATATAATGGTCCTAGTGTCATGGGATTCAAATAAAGACTTAAATAGTTTTTCATCTGTAAAGATAAAACATTTATTTATTTCAATTTAATAACAAAGTTCCTCAAAGGGTTCTTACACTACTTAAACACAAATTTACTTACCTGTAAAGATAAAAACAACTTTTAAAGACTTTACTTATGTTTGATAATTATTTTATGATAAACTGAACCGATCCTATGTCGTATAAAATATCAGAGAGTATATAATCAGTTCAGTTCAGTTTCTTGTAATTAAACTTTGCGCTTGAAGCGACAATTTGCCAGTGTCGAGTTAAATAAAATTATAAAGTGAAAAAAATGTTACTCAGTTGAACGCCATTTTGTCATTTTTTCGAGTAAATAATTACTACGTTTTATAAAATATAACCACACTCCTTCTTCTTCTTCTTTTATTATATGGCGTCCGTGACTGATATAACCACACAATTCTTCACATTCCCATGGACGTTCCGATGCAAGAGTCACTGTGAAGTGTTATCGATGGTGTTCCAAAAGCAAATTAGACAACATTAATTTCAGTGTAAACGAAGAAGAAGAAAGTCTGGTCTGTTTTCTTTACATGTATACTGCTATTACTACTTTTTATAAAATATAACCACACAATTCTTCACATTCCCATGGACGTTCCGATGCAAGAGTCACTGTCAATTGTTATCGATGGTGTTCCAAAAGCAAATTAGACAACATTAATTTCAGTGTAAACGAAGAAGAAGAAAGTCTGGTCTGTTTTCTTTACATGTATACTGCTATTACTACTTTTTAGTAACATTTAGAATTATTTTTATTAATAAAACAGACACACGCAAGACTAAATACAAACATTATTCATCATTTAATCGAATATCCATTCCAATAAAAACGGATATAAAAAAAATAGTGATAGAAATAAGTGTAATAAAAGCTCCTATAAAACATATCTGTAGGGTTATTGCCTAAATAACTTGTTCTATGTCTGTTTGTCTTTTGTTTTGTGGCAAAAAAGGCCCGGCGCAAACGGGCTACCGTCTACAGACACCGGTGGTTTTTGTAAGTGTCAGAAGCTCCTATAAAACATATCTGTAGGATTTTGCCTAAAGAACTTTTTCTAGGTCTGTGTTTGTCTTTTGTTTTGTGGCAAAAAAGGCTCGGCGCAAACGGGCTACCGTCTACAGACACCGGTGGTTTTTGTAAGTGTCAGAAGCGAGCTACAGCCAAAGGTCGGTATTCTGAAGCCACCACTTTTTATACTGCGCTAAGCGCGGCGCGTGTTGTTTGGCGTCAGTAGAGCCTTTTGGTGACTTTGCGGCCCGAAGCGACAACAAGAAGCGAGTCACGAGTGGCCACCGACCACAGATGTGCGCCGCGTATTACAAAATGTATAAATATTCTAAATTTAAAATTAAAAAAAAAATAAAACAAAGATTCCAATACCTGAGTTTCCCTAAAAGTAAACCACCATATTTTGTTATTATCTATTATTTGATTCGTAGCTTCATTTCAATGTATGTCAAATATTATCCATCAAGTGCAGTGAAGTGGTTATATTGTAACTAACTAATAATTGTTATGGAGTACGAATTGAATTAGATAAGGTCTCATAAATGTACTAGCTAATATATACGACTTTTTACACGATGAAACTTTTTTTATTTTTTTTTTTATTTTTAATATAATATGCTGTTACTATGGAGTCTAAAATGAAAGCATCATTTGGGACCCCACTGGAGTATATTAAGAGTATTATCAAACATGTCTATCACACTCGGGTAATAGTCACTTTTGAAACAAAAAACTTAAATGAAATCGCTTCATTCGTTTGGGAGCTATGGTGCCACAGACAAATAAACAGACACGCCAAACTTATAACACCCCTATTTTTGGATCGGGGTTTAAAAATCATGTGAACTAGCTGGCAACCAGTCGCTGTGAGGACTTCAAGTAATTAGTCAACTTCGTAACAACTTGATCAGCGGCGAGCAATGAAGATTCGATATTTTCTTTTATAATGGAGTAATACACGTCATAAGCTACGTGTATTATTTTAGAATTTTGTTTTACATAACAACGATTGATATTTTGAACCTCTATAATAAAAAAAAAAAAAGTGTGTGTCCGATTCACACACGATAGAAGTGAAACTTCAGTAAATCGACAGAGATAGAATACGAAGAATAAAAAAAAGTGTGTGTGTGTGTCAGCTACGACGCACGATTGGAGTCTACTACTTACGAACTATAATTTTATGATATATATCGAATAGAAAAAAAGGGTAAATGAACGCATCTGCTAAAATGATAAGAGAAACAAACATAATTATATCAGTAATTATTCGGATTATTTATATTACTTTAATAAAGCGTATTACATAAAGTATGTTACAAAATAATATAAATAAAATACAGCAATACCTCTTTGCGCAATACTTCGTAGTCTCAACTACGAAGTATCGCGCAAAGAAATTTAAATAAAGCATTGTATTTGTGTCTCTTACCATTTCCGTTTCATCTTTTTGCATCCGGTTTGAAATCACTACGATTCTATAGAAGTTTCACTTCAAAAATATCTAGATCAACCTTTTCTATAACTTTTTGTTTTTTATCGTTGAAATATCGGAAAACTCAAAAACCGTCAATTCAACTCAAAAACTTTTATATTCGTAGTAAAAAAATTTGTACATTAAGGAAAAACGTATTTAAACCAGATCTTAATATTACATGACATGTGTTAACCTGTTCATTTATAAACACCGTCGTATCTTAATCACATTACGCCGAGACAGGTCCGGCTAAACCGTTTCTAACTAATTATGAGCTGTCCAGCCCCGGAGATTATGGCGACTGGATGAAATGGGTTAGACGCCTTTTTTGTAGAGGAAGCCTGTTAATTTACATGGGAGGGCGTTAGGTTGACGCGTAACAGGAGATCCAGGCAGCGGTCGACTTGTCTTATGTAAAATCTTTACAAAAACAACGGCTTACTTCAGAAATGCCGTGAGTATCCCCTGCGAAGAGGATAATTGGAAAAACTTGACACAAATCCCCTGCGAGACTCATTTGAGCAGTGGCAAGGCTTCCTAGACACACAAAAAACATAAGATAAAACTTGAGTCTAACTAGTTCCGATGATTGAACACTGCTTGTAAACTGCTTAACGGATCTCTATTAAATTGAAATGAGACGATAGGTTAAAATAAAAAAAAATTACATTATAATTAGTTTTTGTTTTCTATTCAACAAGTTTTGATACATTTAATACATGTAAAGAATAACTTTTGAAGTCGCTTAAAAATGAGAATGGAAATATATTACCTGTTAAAAGTTACGCGAATTAGGTAGGTACCTACTTTATTCATTTTGATATTGTTTTACTAATTCCTGAGGGGAATTGAAACGTTAGAATGACATAATTAAATAAATATGTATATCCGGACAATCCACATAACTCCATCTAGCCCCTTGGTTAAGCTACCCACTTGAACGTCCGTGGCAATTAAGTGCCACAAAATTTTTACCCACTTTGACTTACGTCCATGGTACAAAAGGCCACACGAGGTTTAGCTCTTTTGGTTTCCGATTTATTTATTATCTATGATGCCAAGTTACTACAGATGTCACTGTCAATAATTATTCTACCAAATTCTACCTAAAAGACTCATACCTGGCAACAAAAATAATGTAAAAAAAAATATTTTGACAACAGAGTGAGACAACATTTTCCGTGATTTTCCGATTTTCCGCAAGTTAATTTTTTTTCTGATTTACTTGTGATATCTATACTAATATATAAAGCTGAAGAGTTTGTTTGTTTGTTTGAACGCGCTAATCTCCGAAACTACTGGTTCGAATTGAATAATTCTTTTTGTGTTGGATAGTCCAGTTATCGAGGAAGGCTATAGGCTATATAACATCACGCTATGACCAATAGGAGCAAAGATATAGTGGTAAATGTGTAAAAAACGGGAGAAATTGTTTATCTTTGAAGCCTTCCGTTGCGTGCACCGTGAAAACGGTTCAAGATACACAAAAAATATGTATTAAAGAATAATAGCTCTTTTAATGATCTAAAAAACAGTCCGCGATAGTATATGCCTATCTTTTAAGATTAACTCACAAAACCCGTTTTTATGGTACCTAATTTGGTCGACATAATTTGTTTAAGTTGTATCAACATAATAATATTAATCTTTATTCAAATAAATATGTTGTTGGTTAAGAGTACTTCATCCATTATAACGCGGGTAGCACCGCAGGGCACAGCTAGTCTGTAATAAAAACAAAAAAAGGTTGAATAATCTAGACTCCAACCCCGTTAAAACGGTACCAAAATAATAATTAAATATTCAGAGGAAGTATTTTGAATAAATTTATCAAAATAGGTCTCCAAATCTGTCTAAAAATGCTACCATCCTATGTTTGATATTTTTTTAGTATATGAAGATGTAGGTACGATGATTCATATTATTATTCACGTTTATTTGCCATATAATAAAGAACATAAATACATTTTTGGTTTTGGAATAGGTTTAGTACTTTTTATGTGATAAATAGTTTTATCGGGAAGATCGCGCAGCGTGTTACGCACCGCTCGCGTAGCGCAGGCTGGGACGTTACGTCGCTAGTTACGCTGACAGCGCTGGACGTTAGAGTGGCTACCTCTTGCACCGTAAGCGGACTTTAACTCATCGCGCCAATGAGGTGAAAAAAGGTAATCCCTTACCTTTCAGCCAGTCAGAAAATAAGCAATTTCTTTACCATCCAAAAGTCGCCTGGAAGAGATCGATTTTTAGCGATAAGGCCGCCCATTGTACATTTGTTTTTCTACGTGTTGTTGTAATATATTTCCCTGTGTGTACAATAAAGTGTTATTGTATTTGTATTTGTTAAATCTACGAAACATATCCATTGTCGTGGATACCATTGACCGGTTTAACTTTTTAAATTATCATGGTTTTTAACAATACTATGATTTTAAACGGGTAACATACCATGATTTGACGTCCGCCCAAATCGCAAAGACAATGACAATTCAGTTGCTTCCGTGATCATGGCGCTTGCAACAGCGTCGAAATATCGGAAAACTCAAAAACCGTCAATGGTATGTTACCCGTTTTAAATCATAGTATTGACCGGTTTGTTTCAAAATAAGTCAATTCAACCACTGCCAGGATTCTGTACTGTACTATAAGGCTTTAACGGATTATGCTCGTCATTGGTGGACGGCCGTGACGGACTAGAGACGGAAGAAGTCGGCTACGTCAATTTACACTAATAAAATTTAAATCTTACCACCGTCTTCATAAAATATGTATTTTAACTTCTATTTCTATTTATCTGACTGCCTCTCAGTGGCGCGGTGGGCGGAGGTCCGCTTGCGGTGCAAGAGGTAGCGGGTTCGATTCCCGCCGAGGGGTCAAGTGTTTGTATGTTCTGCAAGCATTTTCTCCTTGGTCTGGGTGTTTAGTATGTTTAATAAAAAATATCTATATTATTTATGTCTATTATATTAAGTTTATCAGATGTCTAGTACCCGTAAAACAAGCTTATAGCTTACCACGGGGCTAGATGTTGTTGTGTGGATTGTTCGGAAATATTTATTTATTTATTCAGACTTATAAGGGTCTCATAGAAAGTTTGATAAAAAACGTTGTTCAATAAACCTAAATAATAGTTGTAATAATAATTAATAATAGTTGTAGTAATAATAGTTGTTCGGGGGTTAAAAATACATGTTACGAGTATTATCATCAGAACTCATTATTTAAATTGATCTTCAGTCCTTTTCTCCTAGCAACATAATATATTTATTTTGTTTTTTCATCAATCATCCTTGATAACAAAACTAAGCTATTCCTTAAGGGTATAACACATAATATTTTTTTTTTGTCATAATAATTAATGTATTAAACACTTATCACCTAGGCGGAACTCGAACCCGCTACTTCATGCGCTGCAAGCGGGCATTCACTCACCGCGCCCCTGAGGCGGCCAACTGAAACATTGGCTCCCTAAATTGTACCAACTTAACCAACTATTGGCCCATCAACGGCAGAGCAACCATGACCAAACTATTGTAACACGACTCCAACTCGAATCAAGTTCAATTGAATGAAAAAATGCACAAAAACTATGAGACTATTCCGGTGATTCTGTCCAGTAGTAACTGTTGTTAATCTGCGGCGTCGGTGACAACATGTCAAGTGCAGTGGTTGCGGTCAACTGCGCATTTCTGCGGTTTACAACAGTATTTTAAGTACATGATGTTTGAGACCATGGCTATTGGTAGCAATATCTTTGATGTGACCTTGATATATTTATCTAACAGTTGTTATAACAAAAAAACTCTGTTCAGCTGTCTGTTTGATGAGATATTTTACAGAATTTAACGGTTGTTTAAGAAGAATTCAGCTAAAAATTTAGTGATTCCAGAAAAAGTTCTGTTAGAAATCGATTAGGTCTATATCTGGCAGTGGACGACCTACCGATGAAATTATGAATAAGTATGAAAAATAAAATTTATACATATTTTTTTAAATGCTACCAAAACTCTTGAAAACCTTTTTTTTAAATTTTTATATTGTGTTTAATGTATTAATATTGTATTTAAGTAATCACTGTATGTGATGTGTTTATAATGTCCTTGTTTGTCATGAAAGTGAATTATACCTCTAAGTAGAGGTAATTTTTAATGAGAATAAATTATTTAAACTGTAAACATTAATTATTATAATATAATTATTAGTAGGCATATATACATTGTATTATATTATATTTAAACTGTAAACATTAATTATTATAAAATAATTATTAGTAGGCATATATATATACTATATACTAATATTATTAAGAGGAAAGGTTTGATTTTTTGTTTGTTTGTTTGTCTCGAATAGGCTCTGAAACTACTGCACCGATTTCAAAAATTCTTTCACCATTCGAAAGCTACACTATCCCTGAGTGACATAGGCTATATTTAGTTTTCAAAAATAATATGATTCCTTACCAAACTCCGATAATGTAACCCATGGTGAAAAAAAAGAACCTAAAATCATTCTTTAATCGCGAATGCTGCGAAAACTATTGAATATATAACAACGTGATGTATTACAACTTTGTAGAACTTATCATTATCTACAAAAAACGTCGTTACATCATATCTCTAACTATTATAGTTTAGTGACACTAAGCGATATTTTTTGAAAAAATAAACCTAAAATCTTTCTTTAATCGCGAATGCTGCGAAAACTATTGAATATATAACAAAGTGATGTATTACAACTTTGTAGAACTTATCATTATCTACAAAAAACGTCGTTACATCATATCTCTAACTATTATAGTTTAGTGACACTTAGCGATTTTTTTTTAAAAATAAACCTAAAATCTTTCTTTAATCGCGAATGCTGCGAAAACTATTGAAATATAACAACGTGATGTATTACAACTTTGTAGAACTTATCATTATCTACAAAAAACGTCGTTACATCATATCTCTAACTATTATAGTTTTGTGACAATAAGCGATTTTTTATATTAGAAAATTAAACCACCACTGTTTGAAAAGGCTCTTTATTTGTATCTTGGTACTAATCCTTAACAAAATAAATTATTATGTAATGTGTAAATATTTATTATGTAAGATTGCTTAAAAACCTTTATATAACTTTTTGAATTATTAGATTCTGACATTCCATTCAAAAGATATCACGAGTTAATTTTTTTTAAGATAACCGCTCTGCGGCTAACTATGCGTTGTGGAGTGGCAGGCGTCACTCGGGCACGGAGGTACGGGGGATCACGAAATAATCTGCCGCGTCGGCTCCCTACTGAATGGTCGTGTCCGGAAATAAAATAATTGTCGCTTGATAATATTTTGTCGCTTAGTTAGTAGTTAATAATTCGTTAACAGGTAACTAATCCCATTCAAAAAGTTATTTTCAGAACTAAACCCTAGCATATAGCATAGATATTGTACATTATCGTCGGTTGTAGGTTCAATTGGGTTAACCACCAAAACACGTAAAATAAGTTGAGTATACAGTTTTTTTAGTTATTTTCTGCTCTTTTGAATAGCATAACAATAGAATTCTAGCTTTAAAAAAATAAATTTACGCTACACATTTTAACTGTGAATTTGCAGACTTACGTCGAAATTATATTGTAACTGAGTAGGTATGTGATCCATTTACATAAGTCGAATTGTTGTATTCCTATCCTATGACCAAAGAAGGTTAAGTTGGTGTATGTATCTTGGCAAACCAGCATTGCTCTTACACTAATTCTTAGCTTGAACGAAAAATTATAACCAGACATACACCAATATAAAACCAACTTTCTTCAAAAAACTAACGTTACACCAATTGACCCGAACCAAGTTTATGTTTGTTGTCGGTTACACCAATTTGAGCATTGCAATCAATAGTATGTTTTCTCTTACCTTAATCTTCTTAAAAATAATAAATCTAAATTTAAAATATAAGAAAAACCCTTGATTCGAATCCTTCAATTTCCTTAAAAGTAAAACACCATAATAATGTGTAATGTGCATGCAATGCGCTTTCATTTGATACCCCACTCGAGATTTTTGCAGATTATCGGTTTTCCTTCCCCACTCTAACCCCCACAATTTTTAAACGGCACAACCGATTTTCATGAAACATGTCTAAGAGCACTCGCGCCAGACTCACCTTTTAAACAAAAAAAACTTAGTTGAAATCGCTTCATCCGTTCGGGAGCTATGATGTCCCAGACAGATAGACACGTCAAACATATGACCCTCTTTTTTTGTCGGGGGTTAAAAATGAATTGCAAAATGTGTTGCTAAGCGCATAACTCAACAACGCCTATACCAATTTAGCCAATTTATTTTTTATTTATTTATGTTCGTTGGAGTTTAAGGATGGTTTTACGGCGAGAAAAATTCTGAAATCGAATAATTTTTAAACAATTTTGAATAATTACCCGTGCAAAGCCGGGGCGTGCCGCTAGTACATAATAAATTTGTAGGATACATTTTGTAGTGCTTGTAAAACTTAGAGAAAATCATGGGGGATAAAAAAACATTGAAGAGAGCTGTATTGGATCACGGTTCCGAACATTCTAGTTTCTTTAATCAGTTGGGAATTTCATTTATTTCCTGGCCTGTTAATTATTGAGTTTTTACGTCCATTTACAATGGACGTTTACCTTGAGTTTTAAGAATTTCACGAATGTTTTCTCCTTTATAATCCGGTTACAAGTTGTTAATCTCGCAAGATGGAGGACTTTATAAGGAGTGGTTATTTAAGAGCTCGCATTTTGACATCTTCTTTCTTGGATGTCATTGGGTTAAATTTTAAATTACATTCCATTGTAATCATATAAAAGAAAAAACTTAAAATTGAATTTTCGTTATTATAATTGTCAAAGTTACTCTTAATATCCTTATTCTCATGACATGTTGTGTATTTATTTTAATATAGTATTTAACAGTTTTGTAACGATGTAACAAAAATACACTTTTTTATTACATTAATAATTTAAATAAATAGGTTAATATGGCTGTACGTACCCGTGTTAAGCTCTAAATTCTTTCTCTACTCTATAAGAAATGTTTGTCAAATATTATGTAGTATTGAGATGTTCCTAGCCTTTTTAATATACTTAGATCTTATTTATTATTCTCAGAATATTTCTCAAACTAACGACCATACAGAAGCATTAAATCATTTTTATATTGATCCTAAGGGCACACGATGCCGCCAACACGACAGCAGGCCATGTAGCACGTAGAACAGATGGCCGTTGGAGCCGGAAAGTTACCGAATGTAGAACAAGAGATAGAGATAATCGGAAAACGCAGAGTAGGACATCCACAAAACTAGATGGACGGACGACCTGGAGGAGGTAGCGGACTCGCGGTGGTTAAGCTGGTGGGACAAGCTACTGCCGACCGATTTCACTGAAAGTCTTTGAGGGATGCCCATGTCCAGCAGTGGACGTCCTACGGCTTAAATGATTAATGTTACTTATAATATTCTTCATTCCTAACAGCCGTGAGTGCAGACCGGTAAAATTAGGCGCGGTGGTGGCGTGGTGGTAAAAGCCTAAGGGAATTAATTAACCTGTGCATAATTAATGTAACAAAATTTAACTCAAACTATGATTTTAGAATGTTTATTACTTTCTTGTTGTTTGTACTTTAAAAGGATATTAAAGTTATTTTTAGCTAAATTAAATACTGACATTTCAAACTTGTTTGATGTTTTAATTAAAATTTCGAGATTTTTTTATATATCTAGACAGACCTGTCAAGATTTCTAGCAGGTACACAAAGTGGTCTACAAAAACAAAACACTTAAGGCAGGTAGCCCAGACAATACCGTCTGATGAACTTACTTTTTGTAAGTGGTTAAAAAACGACCTTAGAAGATTGCAGTCAAAGAGGCACGTATTTGGAACACTGTAGCTAATAATTCTGGGCTTATTTTAGACTACCCAACCTGTTTTAGTTTTTGGATACACTGGTAGTGAATTTACTGTTGTCGATGGTGTAAATTTGGTACATGAGACTAGGCTTTATTTGAATTCAAACAAATTCTAACAATCTAAGATATTCAACCATAGCTTTTTTGAGATTTTATAATAAGCAATAATTTAAACAGGACATAATATCCCCATAAAATCAATAATCATATTATTTTGAAATGTGCACGTGATGCGCTTTTATTTGAGACCCCACTCAAGTATATATTATGCAGATTTTCGGTTTTCCCTTCATTTTACCTTTACCTTTATGACTATTAAACGGGTCAACCGATTTACATCAAACATGTCTAAGTAACTTTGCGCGAGACTAACATTTACTTAAAATATAAATTAAAATTGCTTCATCGTTTCGGGAGCTATGATGTCCCAGACAGACAGACATAAACTTATAACACCTCTATTTTTTGTCGGGTGTTAATAAAACACGCCAATTTATATTGATCCACTGGGGTAGGTGAACACTAAGGTAGTCAAACAACATAGACAAAGACTTTACCTTTATACCGATCAAAACATTAGCTAATACGGATATTACAATGATTATCAGACTGGCTACTTTGACACACTTAGCCGACATGTGAAGTGAATATCGTGAAGTATCGACGGCGATTAGGCTCTACTTGCGGCGGTCGTGACCACTGAGCTTTCACTCTCATTCACATGTGGGTAAATTAATTGGGCTTTGTGCGTTACTAAACATATTTTCTGTTTGACAAAGTAAGTCGCAGCGAAAATTTAGTGTCAAACGAATCGACTGTCAGGTAATCTCCTAACTATTTCTAAATAGTGGGGTAGAAAACACGACCATTTTAGTGCTATAAACGATACCCTCTAGTGAGGCGGCCTTTGTGATGTATAAAGAGCATGCGCTCTATATTTAATTGTATTTATCTCAGGTGTCTGTTTATTAATGACACGTATCCTAATTTTACAAACAATGTCGCGAAATCATAAATAAATTCGATAAGGACAAAAGCACGGTTATACTATCTATACAATATTTTAACTCGGCCGAGACGTGGAAAAAATGCCTACAGCCGTGTGGTACCTGGGCATGTAATAGAACTATATAATTTCAATAACATCACAATTTCAATAGTTTGACTTTATGACATCTAGTTTTGGTAATATGGGATTTGATAGATATTATTTTTTTATAATATGTACTTTGAAAATGGAATAGATGTTGTTAAATTAAATGTTTACAGTTTTTGATGTAATAAAAAAAAATGTTTTAGTTTTAATTCAGACTTATTAACAAATCGATCTTATAAATTTTCTAACGAAAATATACAAAAATATACATTGTTTACGTAGTTAACACTACAGGTAAGATACTAGAGTGTTTCTATGTAAACTTATATTCTTACGAATGCTGGGTGCTCTGTACCCTAACATAATACTCGCATACCCGTAACATTTCGTTGAACCTTCATTCAATCTTTGTTGAAATGTCGGGACTACCCTCATCTCCCGCTCATCTAAAGGTTTGATATTTCACCCAGAGCGGTGGTGAGTTTATTCAATTAGGCTGTAGCTAACCGATTAAAGGCTCGTTGTTCAGTTAAAAAAAAAATGATCTAGTGTATTAGGCCGGGCGCAAACGGACTGCCTACCGAAGCGACCGGTGGCCAGCCACTAGCAGTTTACATGATTTTTCATCCAGTTTGTTAAACGTTACTGAAGTGTGTCAACTCGCTACTTGCAGTCGCTACGCACTCCTGCCACCGTACTACAGCCGCACCGCTTATTTAGTTATAAAACGTCGTGGCTTCCGAACACCGATGGTAAACCGATTTTGTACAAAATCACACAGATGTAGTTATAGTGCGCGACCGTCACCGGTGACTGTAGTCGGTAGTCCGTTAGCGCCAAGCCTTAACATCTTAAAAGATGCAGTATTAAAACTATAGTATATGTAGCGACTAGCATTATACCTAAACCTACCTAAAGGTTGCCTGGAAGAGATCGCTTTTTAGCGATAAGGCCGCCCATTGTACATTTTGTTTCCTACGTGTTGTTGTATTTTGTTTCCATGTGTTGCACACACATGGAAACAAAATAAAGTGTTTTGTATTGTATTGTATACCATATCATATATTATCCATGATACTTTATGTTCTGTGGATGTTTGATATGATATTAAAGCTGTCACTGTCACTTTGCTTCCCCATGCTTTTCAGTTCAGTTCAGTTTCTTGTAATTTGACTCTGCGATTGAAGCGACAATTTGCCAGTGTCGAGTTAAATAAAATTATAAAGTGAAATACTAGATGTTACTCAGTTCGACGCCATTTTGCATCTCCCCTATTCTTTTCATTGACCCTTCAGTATATAAACGTCAAATAACAAAAATTTACTATGTTTAGAAACAGTTTACCCCATAAGAGTGCTCTTATAAGATTGCGTAACAGATTTTCCAACATAGTGTTAGTATAATAGTTGCGCAGGACTTGGCTAGAGATTAGATGCATTCGCTTGAGTTGGCTGATTATGCATGAGTTGAGATAAGATTGGCGTACCGTGTATAGTGTATACCAGTTAGTACCTATGTATGTATCGTAACTATAAAATGCCTAGGCCGCATATAATTATCAATTAATTTTGCGATGATGTTTCTATTGTATTGTGGCCTGTGTACGGCTAATATTCGTTTTATCACGATATGTGTAGCTGGTCCATTACAACGTGATGTATTCGGCCAGGTCGATCTTTGGCGTGGAATTTGTGAGAGTTCGCTTAGGAGGATTCATCTACGTCGCTTCGAAATCTTTAGTCAAAGTTTAAGGTGGCCTTAAACTTTGACTAATTAAACACAGCAAGCATGTAAGCAAGAATGTAGCCAAAACACCCGTTCTAATTTTTTTATGCTACCGTGGACTATTGTCTTATTAATTAAGTAAGTGTGTATGTTACTCTTACACGCAAAAACTTCGAGATGGATTTATATGAAACTTCACAGCTTTCGTGTCAGGACACATAGGCTACTTACTGGCTTTTACCGCAGTACTATACCGGGAAAATACAATAATTATGAGCAAAGCCCGATTTGAGTCAAATTTGGCATGGGCATAGCTGTTTTAAAAAGGAAAGTGAATTTAATATACATTTTTAGCTTCATTATTTATATTTTGGATGTTTTATATGTTTTTGGTTATGTAACAATTAGTAGAAGTTTAAAGAAGTAAAAATATGTGCATGTGCAATAATATTTGATAGGGAATCAAATACAGTTTATGAGACACGAAGCGCTTCCGTAAGAACTTATGTTTTTTATCCCAAATACTACCTTAAAACAGTACAACAAGTTTCATTAAACTGTCCCACAAAAAATCTATTACTTTTAAATGACGTCGTCACAATGTGGCCTACATTATGTACTCGGTCATCTTATTATAAAAGTGGTTTCATTACGCAAGTGACATACAGGTATAGAAACTGGCCAGTGGCATATGGCTAACCATAATATTTATCTCAACACTATGGCCGAAATCTCCTGTCGCCGATAGCTACATTAATCTTGTTAAATGGTGTTGTACCAGTATGTAACCGTGTTACATAATTTGTAAATAGCAAGCCTATTGTAACATTATTCTCGGTATGGTATATAATTTTTGTTGTAATATTGAATATTGTAGTGTGAATATAGTCTACTCAAATAGTAGACTTAATGCACCCAAAAACTCTTTTGTGAATAATATAGTCTACTAAAAGTATACTTAATGCACCTCGGTGAATAAACTCAGGTAAATTAAGTTTACTGCCCTTGTATTTTATGTGATGTAGAAGTTTTATACAACTCAGGATTTTTCTTCTTGAGAAATGTATGTGCTTAAAACACGTGCTTTAACGGTGAAGGCAAACATCGTGAGGAAACCGGTATGTTCTGAGTTCACTTTAAAAGAGTTTGAAGGACATGTGACATTCACCAACCTGCACTTGGCCAGCGTGGTAAATTGAGGCCTAATCTCTCTCGCCATGAGAGAAGTCCCTGTGTCCCAGCAGTGACAACGTTAATAGGATGATGATGATGATAATGAGATGTTTTATTTGTATCTCGCGTTTCAAGACACGACGTTGCCCTTGTTTTATGGATTCCTATGGGAACAAGGAATCTGTCTAAGCTATCCGACACAGATTAATATTTGACATAGGACCAGTATTTAATTTCTGAGATTAGCACTATCAAGCAAACAAACAAACTCTTAAGCTTTATAACATTAGTTTAGATAGGAACTACCTATATTTCATGCAAATAAAGATTTATTTTTATTATTATTATATCTATACTAGCTGACCCGTTTCGGATGCGAAATCCTTCCTCTTGAATTACCCTCCTGATTGCTGAAAGCCGCATAAGGTTCCGACCAAAAGTTTCAAAGTTTATATCGCGAACATAACGGCGGTGTATTTTATAATATAGCACGGCGTTGCCAGTCTTTTTGAATTATCCCGCAGAAACATCGTATTTTAAAGATATTTTATTTGTTTTTATATTAGCATAGATAAGTTCTATGTAAAAGTTTGCACAATATAAAGGGAGAGGAGGAGGAGAAGATTTTACATTTTTTGCTTGTTTTTTTGTTTTGAGTAGGTGTAACTTGTTTAACGAGGATGGCCAATGGCTACTTTTAACACGGGAACCTCAGTGTTTCATAAAGTTTATATAAATAATTATTGCACTTATACAAGATCAGGTTTTACTAGTTGTTTTAAGGCTGGTCAATAACCCCCAGTACTTAAATTAGTAGATAATAGTATTTTTTTTCTTTCTCTAAATAAGTCTTCGTTTGACCACAACCTCACCGGATATTAAGTGACGATGTGGTCTAAGATGGATTTTTCGTTGGTTATTAACTTTATTAATATATAATTTAAATTCATTTTTGTAGGTCTTGCGAAGTTTCTTGTTTGTAAAAGTTGAAGAGGGAAGTCTACCATCACCTTCCTTGTTAAGACTTTCTGAAAAGTTTGAAGTTGTTCAAGAATCGTGACTTAAATGTACGTATTTTAATGATTTACTTTAACTGATGTTTTATAGTACCAAAGGTATTCTTGCAAATGGTGAATTGACAATGACTAAGTTATCATGAAAATGTTTTTGTAATTAATTTTGCCATCTATCGTACGTCCATCTAGTTTGTAGACGTCCTACGCTGCGATTGGCGATCCGCTGTCTCCATTCTAGAACTTTTCGGCTCTGACGAACAACCCTGACGAACCGGACCGACCGACGGACCGGAAATTATGAATATGGTATTCTATCAATTGTGCTCAAATATCTAAGATAGATATAGATACGCTACTGTCATATGTTACGGGTAAATGATCACTCGCTGTGAGCCGTAACATTATTAAAATGACTTTCGAATACTTATCACTCGCTCTCATGTAAATGCTCGACGTAATGTTACAGCAATACGCTCATCAGTCTATACAATTATAAATATCACGGAACAGTACATTATTATTTATCTTATGCCTAAAAACACAAGAATGTGACACATAATATGTGACAGCTTATACCCATGAAATACCTCGTAGGTAGCTAAGCCAACACATTAGAAGCGATATATCATAGTTAAGTTGTTACACATTCGTGTCCACACTTGAGGATTGGGTAGAGCAAATATTGCATAACTCTAATTCATCAATCAAACCGAATTATACGGGTTAGCTGAATCTATCAATCAAAATTAATCTATTGTTATCAAGAAGCAGAATTGAAAGTTAATTGAGCGTATTGGAGCCAAAAACCGATCAATTGGGAGCAGAAGTTATCGGACTTCTCGGAAACATCTAATTATAAACTCGATTTTAATATTAGAATTGGGGTATCGTTTTGCTTGATTGTAGGATTTTGCAAATAAGAAACATAATGAAACGGGATAAAACGTAAATTGTAGAAACCTAATTCGTGGAATAATGAACACCAAATTAATAATGTATGTCTTATTAGTATTTCCAATTCTCTTCGTTGAATTGATTTCGTATTTTTTTACCTTTTGACGGATTTTGTGTGCTTCGTTCAGAACACTGGCTGATGAGTCTGGTCTATAAATATGCCTATCCCTGTATTGTCAAACCAAGATTTATTTCGTTAAGTTTGGGGTTTTTAACTTTAAAATCGCATATTCCTAGCTATGTTAGCGAGCATTTACGTAGTAGCGTCTATAACATAGAGGTTTGTGTAACTAAAAGCCCGATTATGAACCAATACGGTATAAACACGAGCCGCAGGGGCCAAATTTTATTCTGAAATAGGTCAAATATGACTATTGCACTTTATAGTTCAGAGTAGCAAACCATTCAAGCATATTACTGCTCATGTTTAACGGATATGGGGACAGTTGGTACCTGCGCGTAAATCACTCATCGTCAGTATCGTTTATGTACTGTGGTATTGAGAGGCATTAAAACAATTCTACTGAACCAGCTAGTTACTGGGACAATGTTGCTATAGACACTAAAAATACCGATTGTGATTAAGAAGATCTCATTATTATAGAACTCCTAAAAAACGTCAAAGGTCACTTTACAAAGAGCGGGAGTTATTTGAAAACTTAGAATTATTCATCACACGATATAAATAAAAAATTGTCGTGAACAGTAATCTATACCTATTAATATTATAAAGTTGAAGAGCTTGTTTGCGCTTAAACGCGCTAATCTCAGAAATTACTGGAACCCTATATAGGTTCTTCTTTTTTAACGGTTAATGCAGCAGCATTATGTAATTGTTACCGATTCTAGTCACTTTATGTCGATATAACTTTTTTCGGATACGCATTTGTGATTCGCTCTCATACAATAAAATTGACTTTCGATAAACATACGTTTTACGTTTTTAAGTACAAGGTGGGGACTTTTTTTATGTTAGTTAAGCCTTCATTTCACCTGGTGTAAAGTGACGATGTGGTCTAAGATTGGGCATGAAGACCTAGAAGGTAGAGATGTCTTCTCCGGGCCACATTACAAAACACGAAAAAATCGCTTCACGCACTGGCCTAGCCCGGAGAGTGGTGACAACCCCCAGAGACTGCTCTTAGCACCACCCGGAGGTCACGTTTAATCATTCAGAGGGTTACCACTTACGGACGTGAACAGAAAAACCTCCGAAACTTCGTATTGCTTAACAATTTTTAACCCCCGACCAAAAAAGAGGGGTGTTATAAGTTTGACGTGTCTGTCTGTCTGTCTGTCTGTCTGTCTGTCTGTCTGTCTGTCTGTCTGTCTGTCTGTCTGTCTGTCTGTGTCACCATAGCTCCCGAACGGATGGAGCGATTTCAATTTAGTTTTTTTTGTATGAAAGGTGAGTTTTGCGCGAGTGTTCTTAGACATGTTTCATGAAAATCGGTTCGGCCGTTTAAAAGTTATGGGGGTGAGAGTGGGGAAGCAAAACCGAAAATCTGCAAATATACTAGTGTGGGGTATCAAATGAAAACGCATCGCGTCCACATTACATAATATTATGTTGTTTTACGTTTAAGGAAATTATGGCATTGGAATCGGGGGTTTTTCTTAAATTTTAAATTTAGATTTATTACTGAATAGGAAGACAGGGTTGTGTAAGTCAAGTGTGTGGTAGTCAAAATATTGTATTGCTCTTATGTGCGTAGCGTTTTGGAGTACTGTTCTGAAGTAAGGAATCCCCGATACGAGATCTATATAGACAATATAATCCATCCAAAGTAGGTTTCTTAGATATTTATAGTACAAATGTAATACTTTTGATGTAAATACTTTTGATGATAACTAGCAGCTTTCTCTGGTGGAAGGCTTCGGCCGCGGCTTGTCACCACCCTCCGGGCTGGGCCAGTGCGTGAAGCGATTTTTTGTGTTTCGTAATGTGGCCCGGAGAAGCCACCTTCTAAGTCTTCATGCTTCATCTTAGACCACATCTTCACTTTACATCAGGTGAGATTGTGGTCAAACGAAGGCTTATCTAACATAAAAAAAAAAGCTAAGTGCCGGCGTCATCACCTGCTTGCTTGAGAGGCGTAGAATAGCAGACATTATGTTTCTTCCTAAAATTGCCCAATGTAACATAGATTCTCCTCAGCTACTGGAAAAAATTAGACTTAAAATTCCAACTAAATCAGTTGGTCGGTGTTCAATTCTTTGTAATTTGTTTTTTTTTTATAGTTTATATGCATTTAGCAATATACAATCTTTTCATTTTAATTTTTTTGTTCTCTTTGTGTTTTTTTTAGGAATTGTTAAGAAAGTCCTCGTTTGTTATTTAGGATCAATATGCGAAAACATATAAATGGTTAGTAGCTATTAATACGTGTATAAGATAAGTAATTTTAACTTTTGGTTTTCCGAATAAAATAAAATAAAGATTCGCAACAGAGCTTTCCACTGAATAAGACCAACAATCTGTGAAAGTGACACCATATTTCGATGTACGCTCATTTGAACAACTAGTGCGTTACTAATAAACAACCTGTGACCAACTTCACTTCGGTAATTCACGGCAATTTATGGTAAAAGTGAAAGATACCGTGCAATAGTTTTCTACGGTTGTAAAGAAAGTACAGAAAAGCTTGATTTTTATTATTAACCTGACGACTGACGTGTCTGTCTGTCTGTGGAATTATAGCTCCACAATTTATAAAGCGATTTCAATTTAGTTTTTTTGTATGGAAGGTGACTTTTGCACGAGTTTACTTAGAAATCGGTTGAGCCTTTTAAAAGTTATGGGAAGGTGAAAGTGGGGAAGAAGAATCGAATATCTGCAAATAAATACTCGAGCGGGGTATCAAATAAAAGCGCATTACTAAATATTATGATTTTTTACTTTTAAGGAAACTGAGACTTAGATTATTTTTATTTAGCATGCACTGTCCCATTGTAAAGGTCTCCATTCTCTTCTTCCACTCTTCGTGACCGGCCAGGCTATACACTCAGGTCAGAGTCCTGTGTGTGATTTAAAAAATATATATATTTAAAGCAAATATAATAGTTTCATCGAAAACTACCATTCGACTTGTAAATATTATAACCACACAGTGTTAACGTAATCTATGAAAAATTTTAAAATACGATTTTATGGTTCTATGAAAAAGTAAACAATTGCGATGATGACGCAGAATATTAAGTTTGTTGTAAATAAATGAAAATAAATAAATATTTCCGGACTACTTGATTGTATTGTAACACAACACCTAAGTAGTGTGTTGTAGGCAGGCAGTAAGTATTTTTAGGGTTTCGTACCCATAAGGGGAAACGAGACCCTATTACTGAGACTTCGACGTCTGTTGTTTGTCGTTCGTCATCTCAAGAACCATGATTGATAGAGAGTTTGAAATATTAAGTAATGATGTATTTCTCTTGCCGCTATAATAAACCCTTAATCAAATATGTATGGGCTTACATACATGAAGGTGATTTTTTTTTAAAGTAAAGCAACGTTGCGCGAGTCTAAATGTGGCTTCTTGTTTTTATATTGCAAAATATGTATAAACTGTATTCGGAACCCCAGGTGTAGTGTGAGCCCATCTCATACTTATCAAATGTAATTGCTGATTATAAATTAAATGCTGGGTTATTCTGGTTAGCTTTTCAGAACTTCATTAATACTCATATATTTTTCAATTCGATTCATCAAAAGCACCATAGCATTGGTTATAATTTGGTGTTTTGTTTTATATCATTATTTCAAACTTCCTTTTATAAAATCGGTTAAAATATAAGTAAATGTTGTCGAGATAGCTCCAGAGTAACTTCAGACCATTCCTGTTGTTTTACCAATAAGGAAATGGAAGTGGTACGCTCTGAAATTGCCTCGTCGTGACGAAATGCTTCAAACCTAACAAGGGAGATACACAGAGAAATAATATAAGTTGGGTTAGATTGTAATCTAAGTTATTATTTTGGAGATAATAATAGTTTTTGCCTTAACGATAATACAGGCGATTGGAAATCTGGATTGTAGAATAAAGAAAGTTTTTAATTGATAAAGGTACTAATATTATTAATGTAACTAAATGGCATATGTCTCTCTATCTATTTCCGACTACTAAGCATTACAAAAGAAACGAATAAGGGAAGTGAAAAATAATGTAAAAAACACTTTTTAAATACAGGCAATACAGGGAGTTTGTAAAATATAATTTACTAGTGGCCCGCTCCGGCTTCGCACGGGTTTTTATTAAAAAAAATTTCCCGGCAATTATTCGATTTTTTCTCGCCTTTTAAACCTTCCCTAGACCTCCACGAACATTTCAAGACTATGATAAGATAAATCCGTTCAGCCGTTCTCGAGTTTTAATTACAACAACGAACGACTAACGAACAACAATTCATTTTTATTTATATAGATAGATAGATGAGTCGCAGGTTTCAATTTGAGCTGAACTCATTATAACAATAATCATAACGGCAGCCGTTGCAAATCAGAAGCGCGACATTAGACCTGTGTTCAAATTACTTTTTATATTGCAAGAACTTGCCGCGCGCCTCTGTTGTTTTTTCTTGAAAATGATAGCTCCGTCAACACGTGCTTTGAAGGTGAAGGCAAATATCGTAAGGAAGCCGGCATGTTCTAAAAACTTTCATGAGTTTTTTTTTTAACCAACGCGCACAAGGCTAGGCCTGGTGAATTAAGGCATAATCTCTCTAGTCAAGAAAGAAATCCCTGTGTCTCACCTAATGCCAATAGGGGTGCGGCTCACTTTATTTGAGTAAATAATGGTTTTATAAATGATGATTGTAACAATTTATGTAGATACCTACATTGCCAGTTAAAGCCCAAGTTTTAGCATGTATTTATAAAAAACTCACTGCTCTTAGATTTCTTAAAACAAATATTTTTATATACAGAAAATATAGCAAATGTTACTCCTGACCTTAGCTTTATAGACTAAGAAATAAACATTGTTGGTAATTTATACATATTGGCTAGATATGGCAACGATTTCTAGAACAATAAAGTGATCTAGCGATGTGTTTTGGGGCTACAACCTTCACACTCGGCAGTCTTAACGATAATATCGCTATGCCTTATCGAATTTTAGCGGTTTTATAGACACTTACATTGTTATGTTATTACTGATCAAGAATCACTTGGTATTTTGCGATTTTAGTATTCTTTACAAAATTCAAGCAGTTTTACTTTTTTTCGTATTCTGCTTCCTTAAATTGTTGACTGAAAGTATTTTTTCAAAAGGCAGCCAAAAAGTTAGTTTTTGAAAAAAATTGTCATAATGTGACTTATATTCGCGTTAATACAGGCAGCCAACTGAATTAATTTCGATTGTCAAGCGACGCCCATAATATGCTGACTCACAGTTTGTAAAACCCGGAAAGATTAAGTCGAGCGTAGACTTCTAATTGGGTAGCTAACACTATTACCTAAAGTTACAGAAACCCTTATCCGACAAAGAGTTTGTAGATTATGATCAGGTATTTTAAACAGCTTAGGTATTTCTTGTATTACATACTCGTGGATATTATGCACGTTGTCACTTCTATCAAGTTTAGTAGACGCTCGTGAGGCACATACCGACTCACCTCATAAGACTATGTCGACCGCATAATCGCATAAAGGATAAGGAATTTCATTATTGCAACAAGCCGCCTTTGCAGTCTCAACGGTGTTTGTGTAACTAATTTGTTTATAAGGCCACCTTCTCTTGCCTTGTAGAAGATCACATCAGGGTACTTAGGAGAGCCAGTTTCAGTTTCTCAGTAATATAATTAATTATGGAAGTAACCGAAAGATCTGGTAGTTGTTAAAAATAAAATAGTAAAAATGGTCTACTAAGTATGCAGGCTATTGATTAATCACAAGTAAAGCAATGCTACATTTGTGTTGCTGCGAGGTGCAATTCTATAATAATAATTAAAATGTTTATTTTGTTACAAAAATACATAGGACAATACAATATTAATTGTAGTACACTGATGTAACAAAATACCTCCACTCAGCATTATGGTACAGCAGACTAATCTGCTGTAGCACTGGTCTTCCGTGGTAACCGATATGTTGTGCAGTGAGTTCACTCTTCGGTCATTTACAAAAACTTAGATACTACTTACAACTTACATAGAACATATAAGTAACAGAAACGTAGCATTGTGTTTAGGAAAGATAGCATTCTGCCTCGACAGAATGCTATCTTTCCTAAACACAACTTAAAGCTATGGCTACTGTTCTGGAAAGTATGCAATGTCATGCTCGTGATCTAAAGGACCAAAGGTGTCAATTATTAGATTATGCCATTTATAAAACATACAGTTATTTTTTTTTATTTTGTCCTATTTCTTTAGATAATAATGTAACTCTTTATTATGTCAGTTATCAGTTAGCTATTTTATAATTTAAATCATCATCATCATCACCCTATTATCCCACTGCTGGGACACAGGGACTCCTCTCTTGGCGAGAGAGATTAGGCCTTAATTCACCACGCTGGCCAATTTCGGGTTGGTGAATGTCACATGTCCTTCAAACTCTTTAAAGTTGTCAGAACAGTAAGAAGATTTTTACCTTCACCGTTAAAGCACGTGTTTTAAAGCGCACATACATTTTTCAAGAAGAAAAATTCGTGGTGGGGTTCGAACCCACGACCTTCGGAATGAAAGTCGAGTGTGCTCCCACTTAGCCAACACGGCTTTAATAATTATAATAGCATTTTGATTTAAATAAAACCGGCATTTAATAATGGTTGTAATTAATTACTCATCCAATACAAAATATATTTTCTAAACACTTCTGGAGTTAACTTCAAAAAGTGAAATACTTTTATTCTGTGTTTTTTGTCTGTAAATAAAAGCGGACCTTAAAATGCGAAATGTTGATTATTTTCAAGTTATCAAAAATCCATCTCCAGTTTACGAGAAACATCGAAACTTCTCACAAAGTGTCCGATCCAAAGTTTTGCATAAATAAATAATTTATCAGTCTTGTAAATTAATTAGTCACACCAACGGCAGATACGAACTTCTGTCAAACAAGCGTAATCCACGTTTATAGAAATGTTAACTATATTCTATTTAATTGTCTGAATATTTATGATACATTTGCATGTTTTATAGCAGCGTCGTAAATTTATGAGGAAATTGAAATCACAAATTTGTTCGACACGCTAATCCCAAAAATATATTTTTATGGCCTTTATGGGTCTTAAAAAATGATAATATATTCATTGTGTAGTTGGGGCCTCCTGATAGTCAAATTGAGAAACGTATTATAAAACTATAAAGTATATCTGCTCTGAAATAAACTCTTTTGTTCGTTTAGTTTTTTTACCCGACTACGGCGAAGCAAAAAGGAGGGTAACGATTTTGTTAATTTGTTCCCTCCTCATAACTTATAAGCCATTTATCATGATGAGACAAATGAGGTAGGTATCTTGTCTTGGAAGCATTTTCATTGTCCGCTAGTTGAAGGCTAATAATCATTATCACATGCTAATTTAAAGAATTTATCCTAACAACGAACTCACATACCTAATAGTCGAGAGTCGAGAGCCTAATAGTTTTATATCTTTCAGTCTGAAAATATAGAATACTCTCTACATTTTTTGACCTTTGGAATCTTTGCAGGAAAATGTTTTCCTGTTTGTAGCTGTTACACAGACAAAATACAATAACTGGTACAAAGGGTTTGATTTAACCTATGCTTTTGCAATTGAAAACGTAATTGAAATCGAAACGAAGTGAAAAAATTGTCGCAAATTCTTCGATATGAAAACGAAAAATACATATTAGAAAAAAAAACGGCCCTCTCTTGAGTGAATATTTTTGAACTTTGAATTTTATATTTTCGTTACACATAGCAAACTGTTGATTCATCACCGAAAGCACCGAGAGCGCACTTGATATTAAAAAACTTTGCCGCAATTTGTATAACATTATTGTTTTGGGATTTAACGTAAGATATACATCCGAATTCCATTGTATAATAGGATATGTGACTTAAACTGATTCTGTTCAACCAGATTTGTTTCTGTCCAGAAGACCTGTACTGTCCAGTTTTAATCTCTGTTGGTCTTCACGTTATGGCTCTTTAGCTTAATGTGGTGACGGCAACCAAGTTTTTACTCGTCACCATAGTTCATTTAGCGGGTAAGAGAGCCATAGTATTCGATATTCTGTTACAAGACGTGTTCCCATATTCTGGTAAATTTTCCATAGTCAGGTTTTACGGCAGCTTCAGAAAGAAACGGGAGGCAACATTGAAATACCTAAGTTTATTTATTGTTAATAATATAATAAAGGCTCATTTTATTTATCAGATAGGCCCTATACTGTCCTCGTAAGCAGGAGGGCAATAAGTTTATTCACCAAAATGCATTACTTACCGACCTTTTGCTAACGACAACCGTAATAATAAATAATAAAATAATTTATTTCCTCTCACAAAATATAACATTGTTTAATGCAGTAACCTTATGTATATATATGTTTCTATGAGATAACAAACATCCAATATCTATTTTGTGAGAGACTGGTGCCAATGGTAGGTTTAGATGGTGCCAATTTTAGTTTTAGAACCTGTGTTACTGGTCACCAGGTCCCACTCCACAGTATATCCGACGTTATATTTATTTGCATATTTCGCGGTACACTAAAATAGAGATTGAACGAGTTATTTAAAATTTCCTACAGCATCAATAGCCCCGATTTCAATATCACCAGTCTTGTTTGCTAGTGATGTTTGCTGGAGATTTTTGTCAGCAATCACTCCGTCGCTCCGGGCTGAAGTGACCTCTTTGTAGATCGACCTTTTTGATTGAGTGCCACTTTCTTTCGGAATTCTTTTTACGCCGAGAGCGAGGAAAAGTTTAGCATTCGATTCTGTGTAGTGTGAAATGCTTGGAAAAAAGGAAGCGATTAGTGATACATTGTGACGCCATTACACGAAAGCTGAACTGAAATAATGTGAATACGATTAGATCGTATTCACAGTCTTTAAGAGTCTTTAGAAAATATTTATTTTCAGAGCTAATTTCTCAAAAACATAAATTCAAAAATTTCATAACGTATCTATAATATTCTATCTATATTAATTGTGAGTGAACACTTTTTTACTTAAATTTGCCTATATCACTAAACAATTTTAATCCGAACTCTTTTTGGTAATCAATTTCCTTATTTATTCTAATTAACTTAGCTTATTTATTTTTCTCTTATGGATAATACAAACAACAACATGTTAATAGCGAATAATAATAAATTGTTGGAGCGCCATCTTACGGCAGTAGCAAGTACTACTACATAGTGGACACAGAAGCCGCGTGATCACCAACCAATAAGAGCGCTTGAATGACCGGTGGTGAACGCGGATTGGTTAATTGTTCCCTCACCCCACTATCCATGATTTTTGTATTTTTTTATTTAATATACTCGCAAATTTCCCTATGAACTGACTTCTTTTTTTTCTCTCCACATAATTTAAGTTTTCTTCACATCATTTCTCATTGTCCTCAACATAATTTGATCCATCTACGCCGGATGTGTCGAGGGTTGTGGTAAATTACGGCCAAATCCTCGTACGCGACCTTTGGACCACGCACGAAACACTGCTAAGCCAAGCAGTTTCCAGACGTCAGGAGCCAGACGGAGTGATTTGTGGATTATCGTCAGGTGGATTCACGGAGCAAATCGATACAACAGCTGGACCTATTGGTTCCAGTTGCCATCACACGCAGACAGGACTTGCACGTGAGTACTCCTATTTTCACAAGCCACTAGAATGCCGTTGACTTCTTTGAATGTGGAGGAAACTAGTAAAACCAGTAAAAGTCGCGATAAATCGCCTTATAAACAAAGTGATGATAAAACTGAGCAAATCATGCGCGATAACGTTAGGAAACGCGGTATTGTTAAAGGCAGGTTGACTAAATTCGCTATTCATTTAAATAGTCTAACCTCTTTTACTCCCGAGTCCCTAATAGATTTAAAATTACGTATAAATGGGGCTGCGACGCTTTTCTCCGAATTTAACAATATTCAATCGAAAATAGAAGAAATTGTGCCCGACTCTCATATCGACGAACAGCTCGATCAGCGTCAACTGTTCGAAGACACCTACTATAGTATTATTGCCAAAGCTGAATCTTTTCTTACAAAAGGTGAAGAGGTACCTAACTGTTCCACATGTCATCATTCGAACAAATCCGTGTCAGTGAGGTTGCCTACAATTTCTTTGCCTACCTTCGACGGTGCATATGAACACTGGCTCGAGTATAGGGACACATATTTATCATTGGTACATAATTCCGCTGAAATAAGTGATATTCAGAAAATGCACTACTTAAAATCTTCGCTAAAGGGAAGTGCACAACAGGTTATACATGCTATAGAAATATCATCAGCAAATTATTCCGTTGCATGGGAGCTTCTGTTAAACAGGTACAATAACACACGACTTTTAGTACACAGCCACGTAAAGGCATTATTTTCAATACAGGCACTGTCGAAAGAGTCACCTTCACTAATTAGGACACTGATAGATGTTATTATTAATAATTTACGCTCTTTAAAATCACTTGGTGAGCCTACAGAGTCATGGGACATTTTGATAATTTATATTGTCGCTTCCAAACTCGACAAGATGACCGAAAGACAGTGGGAAGAACACAAAGGTTCATTACTGTCCGATTCACATTCGAAAGATGCTTTAAAAGTTAACGATTTAATTAAATTTCTGAAAGACAGAGCCGATCTATTGGAAACATTGGCCTTATCCCACACTAAAGATAATAATAATACGCAACAAAAGCGAACTAGTTCAGTTAACTCATCACAATGTAACGCTTCGTCAAACAAGCCGCAGCAAGCGCACTCCTTAGACCGCAAGTCAGGAAAATTTGAATGTGTCGTTTGTAAAGGTAGGCATCCGATTTACACATGTTTTAAATTTATTAACATGCCCTTACATGAAAAATTAAAGTTTGTTAACAATCACAAACTATGCGAGAATTGTTTGCGTCCCGGGCATACTATTGAAAACTGTTTATTCGGGCCTTGCAAACATTGCCATTTAAAACATAACTCGCTCATTCATCAAAACAACAATAATACGATGTCTGCGGCGGTCATTGAGTCAGAGTCTAGGACGGAGTCGTCATGTGACAAAAGTCAGTTCATTCAAGTGAGCAATGTTCATACCGATACGCACACAGATACACAGAGCTTAGAGGTGAAACATGTTTTACTGTCTACTGCTCTGGTTGAGATCCGCGATAATTATAATAATTATCATACCGCTTGTGCACTACTCGACAGCGGTAGTCAAAGCTGTTTCATTACGCATTCCTTATGTAAATCGCTAAATATTCCGCTAATACAGTCCACTCATGAGATACGAGGGGTAGGTAATTTTGTATCACACTCTACGCAATCGTGTGATATTATTATTCAATCACGCATAAATACCTACACAACGCGCGTCAAATGTTTTGTTCTGCCGGAGATAACGGCAACGCTGCCAGCTGTACAAGAAGTAAACGCACGGTTCAAGATTCCGAATAACGTACAGCTAGCAAACACGCAATTTTTAAAACCACAAACTATAGATATTTTAATAGGTGCGGACTTATTTTGGGACTTGCTTATCGATGGCAAGATGCGTTTACCCAGTGGTCCACACTTACAAAACACGAAGTTAGGTTGGATAATTTCGGGTCCTATCAATCATATTACACACAATGATAGACGTGTCCAATGTAACTTCACTCAGTCCATGGACAGTCAGCTACGTTCGTTCTGGGAGCTAGAGGAGCTACAGAAACCTCGGGATACGCGCACTAACGAGGAGCGGGCCTGCGAGGAATCCTTCACCACAACCACTACACGCGATTGTGATGGAAGATTCTGCGTTCGCATCCCACTCAAAGAATCGCCCGATGTTTTAGGTAACTCATTTTCTCAGGCGAAGCGACGTTTCATGTCCTTGGAAAAGAGACTATTACGCGCACCTGATAGTTATAAAAAACTATATACAGATTTCATTCACGAATATATTAATCTAGGTCATATGACTAAGGTTAGTTCTTACACGGACTCTCACTACTTCATGCCGCACCACGGCGTGTTTCGCGAACACAGCACTACTACGAAGCTTCGCGTTGTGTTCGACGCCAGCGCAGCCACTAGTAGTGGAAAATCGTTAAACGATATCCAGTTGATAGGGCCTCCTATTCAAGGAGACTTACTCGGTATTCTTTTGCGCTTCAGGCAGTTTAAATACACAGCAATCGCTGACTGTGAAAAAATGTACCGTCAAGTGCTAGTTGATTCGTCGCAACGTGATTTACAACTCATTCTATGGCGTGATACTCCGACCAGCCCGCTCGAGTTATATCGACTTAATACGGTCACATATGGCACAGCATCGGCGCCTTTCCTTAGTGTCAGGTGTTTGAAACAATTAGCCGAAGAATGTAAGGAACCCGAGGTCAAACGACTTATACACGATGACTTTTACGTAGACGATTTAATAACTTCATGTGAGGATAAACCAAATTTGATAAGAATTTGCAATCGAACAGTCCAAGTGCTTCAATCTGGGTGTTTTCCACTCCGAAAGTGGGTTTTTAACTAAACTTATTTAAACCTAGGAGATCACAGCCAGGTTAGAACCTTAGGTTTGGGTTGGTGTAACGTCGCTGATGAATTTAATTTTATCACGCAAATTGATCTCGACTTAAAAAATCCTATAACTAAACGCACATTGTTATCGATAATATCTCAGATATTTGACCCGTTAGGATTGCTAAGTCCGCTAGTCATAATAGGCAAGGTTTTATTACAAAGGCTTTGGTTATTAAAATTAGGATGGGATGATACGCTGCCCATCGACGTTGAACGTACTTGGAACCGGTTTACTGACAGCCTGTCTTATCTTCACACAATTAGGGTTCCGCGCCATGCTTTTCAGTGCAACGCAACGCGATCCGAGCTACACATTTTCACAGACGCGTCGCAAACTGCATACGGTGCCTGCGCGTACGTGCGTACTATGTGTAATAGTCAAGTGACAGTAAAGTTATTGATTTCAAAGGGTAAAGTCGCCCCAATAAAATCAGTTAGCATACCTAGGCTAGAACTTTGTGGTGCGCTGTTAGGAGCTAGACTTTACGATAAGATTCGCAGTTCGCTGACTCGTGAATTTGATGAAGTGATGTTTTGGAGCGATTCCACAATTGTTTTGGGGTGGCTACGCATGGCACCAAACTTATTAAAAACATTTGTGCAGAACCGTGTCGCTGAGATACAAGAACTCACGGGTGACTGTCCCTGGCATCATGTAGGTACGAAGGAAAATCCAGCCGATTTGATTTCGCGAGGTGTTTTCGTTGAAGATTTATCAAAGTCAATGTTGTGGTGGGAAGGACCCATGTTTCTAAAGGATTCTGTATATTTTAATAAAAATAACTCACGCAATATTTCGCAATTAAATGAAATTATACCTAATGAATTACCAGAAACTAAGTTGAACGTAAGCTCTTTAACTTCAATTAGTAACAAACCTGTTTTAACTTTGTTTCCGTTTCATAGGTTCTCGAGTTTTAAACGCATGACTCATGTCGCTGCACTCGTGCTTAGATTTATACATAATGCGCGCAACAAAGCACATCAGCTGACCGGGTTGATAACACTTGCTGAATTGAAACGGGCGATTATTGTACTCGCTAAGTTATCTCAAATGGAATCTTTCGCAAATGAATTAAATCTATTTAAACACGGAAAGAATATAAAATCAAACAATCGAATCGCAAGTTTAAATTTATTCTTGGATAACGAGAATGTTTTACGTGTAGGCGGTAGATTAAATAATTCTACTAATTTTGATTATAATAAAAAACATCCCATCCTTCTATCTTCCGATCATCATTTCACGTTATTATTATTTAGACACACACATAACGAGTATTTACACTGCGGACCGCAAGCATTACTGTACCAGGTTCGCGAGGAATGGTGGCCGCTATCGGGCAGGAACCTGGCTAGGAAGGTGATTCGTCGATGTGTTGTCTGTACACGCGTCAAGGGTAAAACGTTAAGCCCACTCATGGGCAACATGCCTAAAGAAAGGATTGCTGAAAGCTTTCCTTTCTATTATTCTGGGGTAGATTACGCGGGCCCAGTGTTCATATTAACTCGCAAAGGCAGAGGCGCGAAATTAATTAAGTCTTACATTTGTTTATTTATATGTTTTAATACACGCGCTATACATTTGGAACTAGTCAGTGACCTTTCATCTGATGCATATTTACTCGCACTCAAGCGCTTTGTATCACGGCGCGGTAAACCGTCTAAAATATTTTCAGATAACGGTCGTAATTTTGTCGGTTTAAATAATGAATTTGCTCAGTTTTTATCACGTTGTAAGAAGGACATTGTCGAATACGCTAACAATCAATCAATTGAATTTTCATTCATTCCGCCTTATTCTCCGCATTTTGGTGGCTTGTGGGAAGCTGGGGTCAAATCGTGCAAGTACCATCTTCGCCGTGTCGTGGGCAACGCACACTTGACGTTCGAGGAATACACGACACTACTCACACAAATTGAAGCTGTACTTAACTCTCGACCGCTGGCACCCTTGTCTTCAGATCCTAGAGACTATCTTCCACTCAGCCCTGGCCATTTCCTGATCGGCCGGCCTCTCACCGCGCCTGTCTGTGACGATGACCTGCGAGACCTGCCTGCACTTCGTCTTACTCGCTACAAGAGAGTGGAGCAGCTTCGCCAGCAATTCTGGACGCGTTGGGCTAAGGAATATATTTCAGAACTCCAAACCAGAAAGAAATGGAAAGATAATACTTCAGATCTCAAGCCTGATACGCTAGTAATTATAAAAGATGTAAACCTCCCGCCGTTGAAATGGCAATTGGGGCGTATTGTGAAGACGATACCTGGCAAAGACGGAATATGTCGAGTCGCAGACATTTTGACTTCATCAGGGATGGTGAGACGAGCATACGCCAAAATTTGCCCACTGTTGGACAACGAATAAAGGTGTTGTAAGCTGGTGCTTTCAAGGCCGCGGGCATGTTGGAGCGCCATCTTACGGCAGTAGCAAGTACTACTACATAGTGGACACAGAAGCCGCGTGATCACCAACCAATAAGAGCGCTTGAATGACCGGTGGTGAACGCGGATTGGTTAATTGTTCCCTCACCCCACTATCCATGATTTTTGTATTTTTTTATTTAATATACTCGCAAATTTCCCTATGAACTGACTTCTTTTTTTTCTCTCCACATAATTTAAGTTTTCTTCACATCATTTCTCATTGTCCTCAACATAAATAGTAGATTATTTACGAAGTGACAACATTAATCCTTATTAATACCAAATTGTAGGTGGTTTCCGAGTACTTGTAATAAGTTTGTGGTTTAAAATAGATAATTATAGCGGGGGTGCGATGCTAGTGATTAATAACTAATAAATTATTGAATGTTACCTGTATAGATTGGATAAGGCAAGGCTGGGATTGGATGGGGTAGAATTTTGCTAATTAGTCTGATGATGATGCTAGCTACCGTGCTATACAGATAGTCACACATTATGGTACACCCCATCAAACATTTTTTTTAAGCAAATGGAAACAGTCAAATAACAAACAAAGAAATAATAAATTTGAAGGCTACAGTAGTTGACTTCATTTTGTTAATCCTAGCAACGAACTCACATAATTTTGGACATTGAACTAGTAAGACGGTCGTTAGTTAGAGAGTTTCATTTATGTCTACGATCTATTTAAGTCTCTCAAGGGCTATTAAAATATTACTGAGAACGAAATAAACTTATTTTGTGGATGAGTCTAATATAAAATAATTTTTATATTCATTTTCCTTTGGGTAAAAGGAATAATATGTTACAATTAAGTAAACATTAATAAAGAGCTTTTCATTAATTTGTCTGGGTGTATGTTATATTTATCTGAGATTTATTATAAGAATAAATAATTAAAGCAAATTTGACTTTATTATATTGGTTAGAAAAATTTTATCGACACTAGAAATCACTCAGACACTATCCATAGATAAGACTTACCCAAAATTTTAAATTATAGACTAGATTTCAGCTATAGGACATTCTATGCTAGAATAATTCAATTTGACATATTTTTATAATTTCAGTTAAGACTTTTAATGACCTTGATTTACTATGGGTTTACTACGTTCATTACATATATGCGGCAGTTCTGTAAATACAAAGTTAACTAAACTTTGAGATGACATCATAATCAGAAGCCATTATAAATCTGATGTAAAATAACATATCTGTAATTCAGAAGGAAATAAAACAATTTTCCACTTCATTCTCGGAACAATGGGACGTTACAACAGTTTCATACAACCATTAGCTTCGCTCCACCATGAGATAAGATCGCTTAGATTTGTTAACCTATATCTGTTTGTATGTTGACAGCTAACGGTAGATCCTATTTAAAACGGGCTTAGAGTGACTTTATGACTCTAACTTCTCCAAGTTAATTATTAGCTAGTGCAGTTAGATGAGGATTGAGCTTTTGTCCCGACCAAAAGTGGGTAAATCAGATTTATTTCTCTATAATTAAATTACTGCAGATGTTATGTTCTAAGTGATTTATCTGTGGGCTACTGTTTAGCTGTGATAGAGCTTGGTCGTATGAGACATTATTGCTGGCAAGGGTCCAGTTGGTTCTTGATTTAGGTCTTCACAAAACATAAGATATATCGTGCAGAGTCCGAAATATTATTTATTTATTTATTTGTAAGGGAAATCAACAGCCTAGATTATCACTATAACTAACCTAGTAGTAACAGAAAGCTTATTACAGATCTTCACGGATGGTCACATATTAAACATTAAAAAGTGAACACACATAGATGGACACAATGAACATTACAAAATTATAACATACAAAAAACAAAAACCTATAAAACTACCTATATACTCTATCAATAAAATAACTATTAGCTAGTCGCTGCCTGATCGAGTTGACTCCCGAAGAAAACAGATCCAATCCAGCAATGGATGGATCAGGATGCCTGCATAGCTTACTAAAAGCGTGACTAGTTCGCTCGCCATAAAAATGAATTCAAAATTATCAAGAAAGGCTATGTAGTTTGTAGAGGTGAGATTATTGAATACAAGCAGGCCCGTTCCAGCTTTGCACGGATCTAAAAACCTTCCTCTTTAAATAATAATACATTTTGCCGGACAATCCACACAACAACATTTAGCCCCGTGGTATGCCTTAAAGTTGTGTTACGGGGTTACGGGTACTAGATATACGATTTATTTTATATAACAGTCATAAAGAAATTTTTTATATACATATGAAACACCCAGAACAAGGAAAAGTGCTTGCAGAGCATACAATCACTTACCCCATCGGCGGGAATCGAGCCGTCTTCATCTTGCGCCGAAAGCGGAGCTTCGCAAACCGCGCCACTCCGGCAGTCTAGCTAACTAGCTAAACTCGTAGCTTGTGTTATACCTAATTACAAACTTTCTGCTAATTTGTTCAACGCGTACGGCATAGTTTGTGTCTATCCATTTCATTATACGATCATCATGGAGAATTTTCAATGGCTTAGCATATTATATCTGGTATTTCGCTACTACGAAACATAGTCCAACAATTAATTATGAATAGTACAGAACAAGCAACTGAGAACCTGAAGAGCCTGGTTCCCACAGAAAATAAATGATACATGAACACAATTATGAGTTCGGCAAACGTTTCCGCTATTTGCACCAACATCAGGTATAGCTAAGCACTATTCATTGCGTGTCCAGTGTTCGTACCGCCCACGGTGACGAGGGCCTCGGTGATCTTAAGTAGTGCCACTCTGAACTTGATATAATTTTGAAGACAGATAGTGAAATAACGGTATGTCCCATTTGTCCCCTCTAGCATTGTCTCCTTTGAACCGTTAGAGGGAACTACTGGGACATCGTAAAGAGATCCCATACTGCCGGTCACTCGGAGGTGAATAACGGTAGCTAAGCGTCACAAGTCACGGTTTCATGTCTCTAGGATCGTTACATTGTTAAACGCTCCCGCCGTTATTGTTCAAGCGCGCGTTATTGGCAAACGATTCAATTGAAAACCAGCCAAAAGCTATCTTTGGCTCTTATTCTTCAGCTTTGATGACAGCGGATCATTAAGTACGTGGGACATTAGTATCATGCTCATAACATAACTGGCAGTCAACTTTTATCAATTATCTTTTAATATAAAAACGAATCTAAAAGGAACCGATAAAAAAAAACAAACACAAAAGTGGCGTCATCGTTACCCACTACCAGCCTCTTAAGTCCATGATGGGTCTAAATTCCCGGCCATTTCTACTAAAAAGACCTTTATTTTATCCCCTCCGTACAAAACCCATCTCTACACCTTCCATCTTAAGTCTCAAAACCGCAACAGCTATATAATCCTAACGTATAGTTGTAAAGGTTGAGATAGGCGGCTTTGCCATACAAAAATACGAAACATTTGCATGGATTTAGTAGACAGACTACGACTGACCCTCAGACAATGGAGTGTAGCTAAGAAGCACATTAAATGCTGCAATGTTTGTATTATCATTGCATTTAGAATAGTCAAATGAATGGAGAATGCTAATGCAGATTGTGGAGATAATGTTTGAAAATTTGTACATCGTTATAAGATTTATAACGATGTACAAATTTTCATCGGTTGTTGTATTGGTTATGATAAATTGTTTGGGTAATGCACAGGATGATAAAAGTTTACTCGAATTTGGAAAAATACATCTATGAGTATAACTTTTAAAATATTAATAAGCAAAATTGAAATGTTTAATTATTTCTTGTTTAGTGAGATAATAAAAAAAACACCTTTTTTATAAATTTCGTGTAGTATTTGGTGAGCCCAATTTGTACAAAACCATTATTTTAATCTCAGCAAAATACTTGTAGTTACAACAAAAAAATTGTAGATGGCATTTGTTTAAAGTTTATATATATTATAGCCAGCAAGTTTGACCAAGTCACCTGTCCATCTTCTTGGTGGTCGTCCGACGCTGCGCTGGCCGATCCGCGGCCTCCATTCGAGTACTTTTCGGCCCCAAAGGCCATCTGTTCTACACGCTAAAGCTAAACTAAGCTAAGCGTAGCTAAGTTTACTAGCTTCATTTCATCATGCAAGCAGTTTAGAATTTCAAAAATATTCAAAGTTATTTACAATATTTTCCCTTTGGTATTAACTGCGTGAATTGGCACCGTCGTTAATCGTAAATCCCAGAGCAAAGAACGTAATACATACTTAAAAAACATATACCTCTATACATAATATACCCGGAGAAACAGTTGGCAGTTGGATATAAAAACCTTCTTGAATCACTCTTCTTAATGCTGATAAGCGCATTAAGATCCGTTGAGTAGTTTTTGAGTTTATCCCTAACATAAATACAGACTATGCACATAATATGACTATTTAACTTAGATAAATACAGATTATGTGTATATGTATGTACGCATTATTTTGTATTGGTTTCAAAGAGTTCCATATATTTTTTTAATTTAAGTATAATGGTACAAAAACACTCGTAGCGACCCCATGGATTTACACAAAAATGCATTGCAAAAGAGCGGGCCAGTTTTGAGCATGCATAACCACAAAAATGACATGTTTATCAAGGATTGTATGTAAATATCTGTGCATTTATGCATGTATTCCGTATAGGCTAGCACGAGAGTCTCATTATGAGCCTTACCATAAATTTACTTCATTAAGGCTCTTTCACCGCTCTCACAAAGGCGCACTGTCTACGGTTGTTGGTGCGTTCAATAATAAACACCATTAACCCTACCACGAGTTGTCACTTACTAGTTTAAGGTTACAACGTGTTGTAATCACATACATTTGACAGATAGAGATAAAATGTTAGTTGGGAAAATATGTCAAATGCATGGTTAACATGTTGTTGACGATCTCTGTGGCTCGGTGGGCGAAGGTTTGTCTGAGGTTTTGATTCCTGCTGGGGACCAGATTTTGTACTATCTACACTTTCTGATTGCGGGCCATGGTGTATTCTATGAATCATATATGTATGTATTTACAAAAAAAAAAACAATGTATCTATGTAGTATATCCGTCACGTAGCCATAGTACAAGCTCTGCTTGGTTTGCTACAAATAAAATCTCCGGACTAATCACACAGTCCGGAGATATTTTATTTGCTTATTTATTTGTTGTAATCTCCAACAGTTATCAGTGGCAACTCTTGGTAGGGCTACATGTTCAGTTAGGTTGGAGTTATATGTCGTTTTTTACAACTTGCGAATTGGCTGTACTTTGCTTGTATTATCTACTAGAGTAATAATAAATTTTCGAGCGAAATTAGATACTGTCCTGAGTGAAAAGTTTTTTCTCAGCCTTTAAAGAATCTGATTACCAAATTGTAGTGCCCGTAGCCTTACCCGCGTTATATATATATATATATATAATAAATCTAAATTTAAAATTTAAGAAAAACCCCCGATTCCCGTGCTTTAATTTCCTTAAACGTAAAACAACATAATATTTTGTAATGTGGACGCGATGCGATTTCATTTGATACTCCACACTAGTATATTTGCAGATTTTCGGTTTTCCTTACCCACTCTCACCCCCATAACTTTTAATCGGCACAACCGATTTTCATGAATCATGTCTAAGAACACTCGCGCCAGACTCACCTTTCATACAAAAAAAACTAAATTGAAATCGCTCCATCCATTCGGGAGCTATGGTGCCACAGACAGACACACAGACAGACAGACAGACAGACACGTCAAACTTATAACACCCCTCTTTTTTGGTCGGGGGTTAAAAATGAATTGCTGTTCTCACTAAAACTCGAGAACGGCTGAATGGATTTATCTTATCTTAGTTTTGAAATATTCGTGGAGGCCTAGGGAAGGTTTAAAAGGCGAGAAAAAATCGAATAATTGCCGGGAAAACAATTTTGAATAATTACCCATGCGAAGCCGGGGCGCGCCACTAGTTACTTTACATTACATTTACTTTCCCAAGGTATGACATATTTCAAAAGTTGACTCCAAAATTTGGTGTACAGCATGCCTTTTCACCTGGAAGCTGTTAGAAGAGTTTGTGGAGGCAATTAACGGTATTTAAACGAAGAAAATTGATAAACAGCAATAACAAAATCATAGATAAATATGACTTACATTATTATTTTCTTATTTCCAGTGAACAAAGGTTTTATTTTAACTTTTTAGCTTTATAATTAAATTCTCTTATGATCAGTCTTGGTTTCATTAGGATAGCGTACGAAGTTAGGGAGATGTGCTAACCGACTAACCGTTTATTTTTAACTAACTTTCAATGAAAAAAGGAGGATGTTTTGTATTATACAATACACAACGGACTTATTTTGCTATCAATGAAATTGTTCGCTTTGTTTTTTCAGCGACAAATATTTCAAAACAAACTTAGGCACTTTACTGTATTAAATGTATGAAAATGTCGTTTTCACGGAAGTAATTCGTGGAATTTGGGACAATCATGGGAGGAATAGCCCGGGGCCAAGCATACCCTCGACTAATTATTTTATCTGACGCATCACCATCATTATCAACAATAGAACGTTTTCTCTGGAGTTTATTTAAATAAAAGGAGGCAAGAGGTTGCGGGTTGGATTCCCGCCTTTCTGGTTTTGGGTCTGGGTGTTTTATATATATCAAATGTATATATGTATTGACAAAAAAAATGTATCTATGTATTATATTAGTCACCTAGCATCTATAGTCCAAGTTCTACTTTGTTTGAAGTTAGGTTATGTCGAAGATATTTATTTGAAGTGATACTTTCTGGTGGGAGTCTTTAAAGATTACATTTAGTCGTGTGTTTTTGTCAGCACGAGAGCTTGCACATTTTTACAAGTGTCATCTCTGTAGACTATATATTTATGTAAACACTTAAATACGTAGGTTAAGTGATCTTAATACTATAACTATGCTTTTCATTCGGTTACCTCTAATCTTATCTTAAACTGAAGTTTGTGTATGCTAACAGGAAAATCTTTTTATAAATATATTTAAAAAAAACGTTGCTTTTGATGAAGGATGAAAACATCTACACGCTTATAATGTATATTTTCAATCACAATATATAATTTTCATGTATCATTTCATAATGTATCCCTTTGCTGTCTCTCCGTCTTTCAATCATGCCTTTTCCATTTAATGTAAGGAACCTTAAAAACAGATTGCCACAACTAATTTCCATAAATCAAAGTTATAGTTATGATCGAGGGCATAGGGGTTCTCGCCATTAGCTCAGAGGTTAACAAAACACAACCAGGTAACCTAACCCTCGATACAGGAACTGTGCCCTCAATAAACTTAATTAGATTCCCATTACAGTTGCAATTTCGATAGTATCTGCGTCTGG
This sequence comes from Gymnoscelis rufifasciata, assembly GCA_929108375.1. Lineage (NCBI taxonomy): Eukaryota > Metazoa > Arthropoda > Insecta > Lepidoptera > Geometridae > Gymnoscelis > Gymnoscelis rufifasciata. Next base: position 5,287,221 of record OV815307.1, on the reverse strand, counting down.
GTGCTAGGAAGGTATTCATTCATCTTAGACCCTTCGTTTCCTATCTGCAGGATTGGCTTACAAATGTGAAAAGTCACGCGATACAACTTACTTAGCTAAATGCAGTTCATCGTTCTTAGCCTATTTGAGGCACTTGAAACGATCGAGAGGCAATTTAGTACCGAATCAATGCGGCAAAAAATATGGGCCTCCGTCGTAGCTAGACTCCAAAAAGCTAGTTTTAATAGAAGGAAACAGCTGTTTTACAATATCAATTCACTACTGTTATTATGTGCATGTTCATTTAAACCTAAACATCTAAAACTACACACAGGTATTTATTGTAGTTATTCTGAGTGCAAATTAAATCCACGAGTACATCTAAATTGTTTTTATATTACATTTATTATTATTATTATTATATAATAAATAGATATCTACAAATTCTCATATTATCAAGGACGACCAATTTGCTGTATGACTGTCCAGTTTTCACCGTCAATTATCCTCCTAGCGAAGTCAGTAACCTTAATATTCTGTTAACTAAACCATTTATAATTTTGAGAAACACAGTACCATCTGGAATGCGAGCGAACTTCTCAACGATATCCATTCGAATAGTATCGTATCTGACCTATCTTAATGGATTCTACTTCGCTCCGGGCGTCAAAAAACCTTGGTCAGAACAATACCGGTTAGCTTCCAGGCGAGAGAAGCACTCTGTTAAAAGGATTGAATCTGTTTATCTCTAAGTTAGTTTTTTTTAACAAGCTTTAAGATATTAACACTATTTATTTACAATGATAAAAAAAACGTTAGTTAGGAGTTATTTGTTAATTTGATCAAAATCTGTTTCTTCTCGTATTTGGCTCTGCCAGAATACCTAAGATACCTGAAGTTTGTATGGAAAATAAATCTTACCGATGGAACCCCATTCTCATGCTCGTCCGGTTCACTATTAGTTTCAAAATCAAAAAAAGCAAAAAAATAAGTTGAGTCTCAAGTCATAAAAATGTTTTCGGAACCTGGGAAGTTTGATATAACCTTTTACGATGTAAAAGTCCTCGCTTAGCCTCCGATATCTATAAGACCAATGGGTTTATATTAAATTTGAATTTTATTGGACGTGGGAATCGTTTTACGTTTTTTTATCTACGAATAAGTATGTAAGTTTAAAGCAAGTGATAGTTTACACTAGAATTTAAAGGTTTGAAAATTTATGCTTTTTAGCTTTTACCCGCGGCTTCGCCTACGTGAATTTTCAGAGACGTTTATCGTTTTATTTGTTATAAAGTTCGTTATTTTTTCGGGATGGATTATATAAAATCCTAAGTCCTTCTCTTTCAAACATATGAATGTAAAATCACAAATGAGGTAAAGGTGTGTAGAGAGAGGTAAAGCCATACTGAGACCTGAATCGAGCTTTATATAAAAAATAAACATAATTATTAAAAAAATGTCAGCAGATATCTAACCTTTAATAACTTTATCAAACAATTGTCGTCGTTTTCTTGACTTCTTTATTTATTTATAATTACTAGTTTAAAACTGTCCCGTACGTTGTAAAATACGACATATTTCCGTACACTATTTATTTTAAATAGAAAAAAAATACAAACTGTTCATTATTTTATAAGGCAACAACTCTATAAGATTTTTCAAAAGGCCCTTTAAGGATCTAGGCTTGGTTGAACGCCATTACAGAGCCCTTACAAACTTCCATTGTCTAGAATTTCTTCAGAAAAAATGAGAGCAAGAATGTTTTTTCCCTTTTAACATAAACAACGTTATATTTTCGTAAAAAAAAATATATTATTCATATTTTTTGAGGTGACGGTCGTCCATTACTATTAAGGTGTGACTTGGAAATGAAAACAGATTCCATATCAAGAATAGAACCCAAAATATTCGTATGCAAGTTTTTTAAATAAACGAACAATACTTGGGTACTGTGGAAAGTACCTATTTGTACGAATTTCTTATTTGAAACTAGAAACCGCTATCAATATCACATTACCCATTACCAAACGCCTGACTACCGCTTTATAGAATAGATGAAGCCGCGCACACTGTCTACGACAAGCATAATATTGACACTAAAATGTTTTGAAATTGAATTTTATTTATTAAGTAATTGAATTTGATGATTTATTTGTTTTGACATTATTCGTACTAAAAACAGTGTTACCAAAATGGAATTGTGACGTATAATTTTATTATCAACTAGTGGCCCGCCCCGGCTTCGCACGGGTTTTTATTCAATTTTTTCTCGCCATTTAAACCTTCCCTATACTTCCACGAACATTTCAAGACTATTATAAGATAAATCCGTTCAGCCGTTCTCGAGTTTTAATCATACTAACGAACAACAATTCATTTTTATTAATATAGATAAATGACTATTAATGACTATTGATTTGACTTCAATGCGTGCGACTGAGCGAAAAAGCTCTTTATTTTAACCATTGTCTAATTTATCTCAAAGATAGTGAAACATGCCCTGAATCGAACAAATTCACTTTATTGGACTCTACACCAACACCACAATGTCTGTTCCCGTTATTCGATTAAGTTTTTTCGTGAAGCAGGATCCAAGTTTTTTACAGTAACGTGACGGTATGCGTTTCTTGAGGTTTTTAAGTATCCTTACTTTTGTGTTGACGGGAATACTACATTAATGATTTCAAAAGCGTTTTATACCAACTTTCAATAAATAGGAGGTTATGTTTGTTACGACATCTGATTATAGATTTATAATAACGGAAAGTGAAGCAAAAGTCACCGTCATCGATGATAAATCTATAAATCGTATATCTATATAACAAACTATCAGTGTCCCGCGGGATTACATACGTTATATATAATGGATTTTCCTGTGGAATGTCATTTTCCCGCAGTAAAAAGTACCCTATGGCCTTCTCAGGCTCTAGAAAATCTGTGTCTCAAATTTCAGTATTGATATATAGATTTAAAAAATCATGACCAAATGATTACAATACATTCTAATACTGGTGCCTTATTAGGAACTAAGCCCGCTTCCCTTAGCGCTAACACATTCACCCGCTACGCCACTGGGGTAGTAAATAATAAAATCATTCATCAACGAATAACTTGAAAATATTCAACTTTTAATCAGTGCCAAGTCAGAAGTTGAATCCAAAATCCTTTAATACTTATCCAGAAATGTCGGATTCCTTCTAAATTATCGGAACCCTTTTAAATGCAGTCACGATCCACCGAGGCAGTCAGTCGGATGCGTGGATTAATTGAATTTAAGGTGTTAAGAGTACTTTCAAGTGTGAGGGGGCGAGCTGCTTAGAATAAACTGGTTTTAGTGATGAGCATAATGATACGTACAGGTACCTATTAAACTAAATGATGGATTAAAAAGATTGATCATAATTTTCTTAGACTAGATCTTGAGAAACCTTCTTTGGTTGTTGCAGGTATTTAGGAAATGGACAAAAGGCGACACGATTACTTAAAGAAAAGGTTATATGGTAAGCCCTACACAATATTTGTCTGTGTGTCAATTTAATAAAAAGTGCCATTGATGTTCATAAAGTTTCGGAATGGGGGCATGTGACGTTACCGTGTTGTTACATCGATATTAAATGAATTGTGTGTGAGTGTGTAAAGATTTATAAATGTTATGTTTTTTGATAAATTTTAAGACGGACTAATTATGATATTTTTTTAGGTGTCGCGCCTTATGTATTTTTGGTTCTTGACAAATCTTGTTTGTCCCATATTTAAGGTGTTAGGTAGTTATTTTATGTGGAAGGACTTCTAAGTGTAGAATATGAAGATCATTGGTCGCTGGCGGATTCCTTAAGTTATCGAAACTCTTTTATATACGAGTCACGATCTACCCAGGCAGTGGATTAATTGACTTTAAGGTTAGGTGTACTTGCAAGTGTGAAAGGGGCTGCTTCACTGCTTACTTTAATGTATAAACTATTTGAAGTGAAGTGCACATACGGTGGATAAAGTTAAGGCCTCATTTACAATCTCTGAGTAGCTAATCAGAACATAAAGAGCAATCATAATATAAAATCTTACTACACAACATTATTTTATTGATGTTTACATTTGAAGATTTTACAAACGATATTTTTATTTTCAATTTCCAGGTTCTATTGCATACTTATTTTGTTGTAAAACTTTTAATTTAAACGCTTTTATACCATAAAACTGTTGATAACATATTTTATCATTAACCTTACGCCAACGCGGCACCGTAAACATAATATTTTATTTTACATGTTTATAACTGTCTTGTAATTATAAACCTAATTCTAGTAAAGCTATAACTTTGCTATCATAATAAAAGTTTAAATAATAATTGAAAACTGTTTCATAAAAGTCTATTTTAGTACAAGATATAACCCTTATTGAGGCAAATGACTCTAATCATCATATCACATAAGTCTCCCTTATAGACTTCGTGTTATTTCAATTAGAGGCGGCCTGCATCCACCTTGTACCTGCAGGTCAGTCCATCTAGTTGGAGGACGTCCTACGCTGCGCTTGCCGATCCGTGGTCTCGATGACTCTCATATTGACTTTAATATTCCTGCATGTTTATTTTATGATTGGATTAATTAGGAAGGAGGTTTCCAAGATACAGGCTGTGCCTAGTTTGGAAACCATTATATTAAGATTTTTATATCATTGTGTTGTACAATAAACGTTTTGTATTTTGTATTTTAACACGAGGATATTTTGTCCTCATTAGTCCTAAATCATGTTATGTCCGTCTCAGACCTTCCCATACTAGCCAAATCTCATGTTACACCTGTAAAAAATGTAAAAAAAATTGTAAAATTATTAATTTTGTTCATGTAACTAGAGTGTTCAGTTATATAAACAAAATTGATATTTTCACTAATTTTTTTCGTTCGCATAATTGTTCTTAGGAACCATGTCACATTAATTTCATACTCGTACTTATAAAAAAAATACCGCCAATTTTTTTTTTTAAGTTTTAGGTGTTCTTTTTAATCCACAACAACCAACTTCTTACTCTTGTTAAAGTAAACCCAATCTTATCTCGGTGCCATGTTCATGAAACAAATATTTTAAACACCATGTTTCATAGTAAAAATTACCGTTTACGAAAACAAATTGAAATAATGTTACTTTAAGTTTTCAAAAACTACTGATTCGATTCCCAAACTTAATAAAAGATTTTATTTACTAATGTTTGAATGAAATTTTGATGACGTGGTTCCTAAGAATATATATTTTGTATGGCTTATAGTTTCAGGCCATCCCTACTTACCGAAACACCCTGTTACCTTTGAAGTGGGACAAAGATTAGCTATGCTAAGCTATGTATGAATTAAAACCTTATTTAATTTTGTTTATTTTAATTACATTGTATTTTATGAATAAATACGAAGTTTTCTCATTTAGGTACATAGTACGGCATTTATCATAAACATGAATTTTTATATTTTTGCTAAAATGGGAGGTCAAAATAAAATATTCAATTGCATAGCTTTATTATTATATTACAATATCGTCGCGTGGAAACGATTCTAAATTTGAACAAACCAAAAGTATTTCAAAGGAGTTTTATAAAACTTGGCAGTGTGAAACATAGAGCATAGGCAAAATACTCCTAGCATTATATCCTTCTTTGAAATAGATAAATCTCGAATCGTTGCTTTTGGACTGAACTTTCGAATCAAAGAGTCTTAATACATTCTCATATAATATGTAAATTTGACTGGTGCGCTCTGTGCGTCAGTAGAAGCAAATAAAATCGATTATGGCCAGCAATTTGTCGTGTTACCGTGTCATACTGCAGTTTATGGTTCTGCTCGTGACTTTGTGTAGACATTTTGACAGGTTATTTTAGTACAGGTTTATTTTCCTGACACGGGTATCTATGGCTAATTAAAACACTTAATTTTAAGCCCAAAAGTGTATGAGCTTGTTGTTTTGTTTTAATTGAATAATATTGAACCCCAAGATTGATAGCCTAATAGGCGTAAAGATATAATTAACTACAACTTTTGTGCGTTAGATTTATGGTACAGTCAACAGCAAAAAAACTGCTGAAATATGGTCCCAAAATAATATTTACCAAATTGTAGTCACAAATTAATTGACTGATGTAGTTTGTTAGAAGTAAAAAAAAAATAACGTGTCTTATGTAAGTGATACCTTTTTTCGATCCTCGGTGTTATTTTTATAATTTTCATTTGACAAATTAAAACTTCATATAAAATTGTCACTTTGGTATGACTTATTAAATCAGACACGACACATTAGAAGAGAATTGAAACGTTGATTTTGATCACTTACTTTTGCTGTTGACTATACTTATTGCATTGAATGTTAGTGTGTTCTGTAAAGATGAGCTTCTCTTAGATGAGCGTTACGTATTATAAAAAAAAAACAGTGAAATATTTTTATATTAAACAAAAAATGGTATAGATCCTTATGTCTGTAGTGATGTAATATTCTAAAAAACATCCGTTTGAAATAAATCCAAACTAATAATAATTGCGAAAGTAACTAAGTTTATTCGTCTGTTTATAACCTATTCAGGCTTCAGGTTATGATTAATATGAGACTAACCAGCAATATTAATTAATTTATATGTCAAACATAATATTTTTATAAATATCGACGGTGAAGTGCAACCTTCTAACTGAATGAACTAAATTAAAGTACTATTTTGCAGAAGATTTGTAAGAAAATCAGGCTGTATTTTCCAATATTTGGTCAAATATTCAAATTTGCAAAAATTTCACTGGCAATACCTCCTATCTACAAATGATACCGTAATTTGGCATGCAATACATCCTATCTACAATATAATAATTAATAATATATTACGCATTGAAGTGACAGTGGCCACATACGTGTCCACTGTGCTGTTGTTTGTTTAAGTACCAAAATAAATGTATTTAATTTCATTTCACATAGCTCGTAGATCAGATATTGGTTGGGCCGAAAAGATCTCGAATGGAGGCCGCGGATCGGTAATCTCACCTGATGTAAAGTGACGATGTCGTCTAAGATGGAGCATGAAGACCTAGAAGGCTTCTCCGGACCACATTACCAAACACGAAAAAATCGCTTCACGCAATGGCCCAGCCCGGAGGGTGGTGACAAGCCGCGGCCGAAGCATACCACCAGAGACTGTTTTTAGCACCACCCGGAGGTCACGTGTAAGGATTCAGAGGGTTACCACTTACGGACGTGAACAGACAAAACCTCCACGACAAAACGATTGGAATATTTGTCATGGGCATCTTATAGCTGAAATTATGATGATAACATTTTATAAATTTAACTTTTTGTTATACCTACCTGTATTCTATTTTACGTTTTTTTTATATTTGATTATATTCTTTATTCCTTTAATTATACAATTGTTTATAAAAACGATTCGTTTAATAATTAAAGAATTATTTTCAGGATTCCAACAGTTTGTTGAACATTCCTTCAGAAACATTATGCAATTTTCGCAGAACATAATAATTTAATTTTAGAAATACGTTCTTAAAGTAATAAAGTTCACCATCTTAGAATAAGCAATTATATTAATAAAAATAAAACATTTTATAACAGAACTTTTTAAAACCACATAAAAACTTTATAGTCAAATTCCGCGCTCAAAAGATGAAGGTTTATTCCTTCATTTTTTATCTGTGGCCGTCCCTAGACCACAGAATGCATAGACCCGTGCGCGCAGAACGGGCAAAGTGAACAAAACGAGCTAAAAAACATACCGCACGAGCAGGCAAATGAAAACGAAATAACGCAGACAGAACGACCCGCAATGAGATACAGCCTTTTGATTAAGCATTGTCAGTTGGAGCCGATGGGCTGCAGTCCGATCTTGGAAATACTTTAACTTAGGTTATTTTGACTTCTATTAAAACTAGCGGTGTTAGTTCTTTTTAATAATAATAGTCATTTGTTGATAATATAAATTATAAGTCACAATATGGTTTTTAACGTGGTTCCCCAATGCCACAACATGTTTAAAAATATAATAACTGATGTCATTATTATTCTTAAATGTCAAAATCTGAAATACATTAATTATGCTATAAGGTAACTGAGAACAAGGTCAAGGGAGTAAAATCAAGGTCTTGGAAATGTTAGAAATGGCTGTTAAATCAGTTGTAAAAAGCTTAACTTAAACACTTTTTTTGAAAAAAGTATTTAAGTTGGTATAATATTACGTTCCGAGTGTATAATGAAAAAATCGATCGCGCATTTACATTTACTTAAAATATGTCAAAAAAAATCACCTTAATATAATTTGAACGTACTTTTTATTTTATTTTGTGAGATTTTTATAATAGCAGCATAACTTGTTATAAAGTTAAGGGCCAACAAATTGAATCGCTACCAAAGAACTATTTTTAAACAAACAAGCGCGACTGAAGTTGAATTTAACTTGTTTTTATTTGTGAACATTTATTTTTCGATTAAAAGCGGTCGCTATGATCTCTCATTTGCATAATCGCGTATCTGAGGTATGTTTTAGCCACATTCTTAATTCACTAATAGCCTTTGATAGCCTTAGCTAAGAATTTATTGAGTTTTAAATAACCTATTAATTTATAAGTTTATATTATCGTTGGTGGTAATTTTGTATGAAGGGAGATTTGGGGCAATAAATCGATATAATATATTGGCTGATGAAAAATTAATCCTTTATATTATTTACGATTTATGTAGCTTCATTTTGTAAAATAATAAGGAAATGAAGTTTTCATGGTTAAATATTTTATACAGTATTATAAATAGTGTCATAATTTAAATATATTATTATTATTTAACTAAATGCTGAGTTTTATATTATTGTATTTACCATTTTTTAAGTACTTCTAAATTTTTCAAACAGGTGATATACTACTATTATATGGTAATTACGTGAGTAATAAGTACCCACTTACAAAGTAAATATTTATTGTATTTTATGCAGCGGCGTTATAAACTTGTAACCTAAGCAGATATTAAATAGTTTTCTAATTTAAAGAAGTAAGTTTGAATACTACCTAGATGCAAAATAAAAAAATTAATAATGAACTTTTAGAATTGCACAAAATTTTGCACCACAGTTGTAAAATGATCTGCGTTATAGGAAAACTTATTATTCCTCAAATTACCCTCTAAAGCTTGTTTTCACACCTTTTGCAATAACACCGCTTCTATTAAACTAAATTCAACACAAATAATTTCCTCTTCATTTCAAATTCAAATCGATGGCTTGTACTAAATATCAGCTCATAGTGTTTCTAATCGCGATCCTTTATTGCCTTATAATGTAAGGGAGGCAGTCACGCGTTGGCCCCAAAACTAAACTTCCTTTGGTTAATTACTTGCAAGTCGGTCCTGCGATTAGGGTTCCACCCTTGTCACGCGATCTTAGAACTAGAAAATAAGAGGGCAAGGCTAGGGTCAATAAACATGTCTGAGACATGAGAAATTTCATCTTGAACATGGAACTTGCTTTGCGATTAAATATAAAATGCATTTAAAAAAACTAAACTGAGGAAACTGTCAGATATTTTTTCTAGTTGATGTTAAACTGCTATAAAAGCTATGCGAAGCTATGTATTTGTGGTGTATTTAAGTATTTGTTGTTAAAATTTCGTTCTAAATAATTTATCATTTTCAGTTTTCAAATACTGACTTGTATAATATTATAAAATTTAAAGGTTGCTCTCGATTTCTCTGGGGGGATCCCATCATCGGATTTTGATACGGTGACAATGGGACGACTTAGCAAGCATATCCTTTCGAATAAAACAAGAATTTTCAAAATCAGTTCACAAATAACGGACATAATATAATAAATAAATAATAAATAAATATTTCCGAACAATCCGCAGTTAGTAAATAAATGCATTTTTAGTGATATTTAAGGAATAGACTTTGTCTTTTGTTTTTGAGGTCGGATTCAAGTAAAGTAATGTATTTATATAAATTACTATAACTAACTCAAAGTTCAAAGTACTTAAGTTTTATCCACTATCAGAGCAATCTACCTTGCTAGTAGACTGAAACACCATCGAAGTTTCCAAGGCACATCTTATTCAGCTTTTAAATTAACTTTTTATCGCCTTCGATTTGTTTGCATAGAATTTACGCTCTATAAAAGGAACTTTATATACCTGGTCGGTTTTATACCCTGTAAAGAATATAATAGGAATTTAAACCAGTTTTGTTCAATAAACGGTGTTCAAAGACTTAGGACAACATAAAAAATCTCCGACTTCAATAAGTGCCTTGTAGTTAGAAATGAAATAAATTGAAAGTTTTACATGTTTGTAAAGTAATATTTCTAATATAAAATAATTGTAATAAACACAGAAATACACGGTCTATGTCAGGTAAAAATAGATGTACCATTTTTTTCTGTTAAATTAAAATACTGGCTATACAATTTTTTATAGAATTTCTTTTGACATGGAATTTTATAAACATGCTTTTAATAACAGTACTTAATTATAAGATTTAGGAGAACTTATCTGAATAAAGAAAAAGGAAAAAAAATGCTATATCAAATTTAATCAATTAACATTTTTAATTAATTTTACGAACATTATAAAATAGTTATTTAAGAAAATAAAAAGACACTTTATAAAAAAAAAACATTTATACTTACTATCTAAATTATATACCACTGTACTAGCTATCTGCGGTTTCAATTACAAACACAAGGCGCTTTCGTAATTTATTCACGAAATCAAACACTAAATTTAAATAATCTTTTTCTCCTCTATTTGCGGTGCAAGATATGAGTACAAAAAGTCGACAGCCGAGGTTTGCAATAAAACACGCAACAAGAATAGCAAGGGTGGTAGGTTTCATGTGTGGACTAGGAAACAACGTGCCCGGATACCAGTAAGTCATCTATTTACAAACAACCTTGTTCTAGATCACGCACACACGGCACACGTGTATAACTCTGAAAAAACAAGAAGACTTCTACCAAATAAAAACGATTATTATTATTAATCATATCATAATAAGACTTTTATGTTAAAACGTGTAATAAATATCTGATGTATTACTAATTAAGCTATAGAGTGATAATATAAAGTAGGTAATCAAAATTGTAATAACAAGAAACGGTTGTTAGTAATTACATAATAAAATATATATTACAAATTTCTTATTAAAACTTTTCTAACATAATCTTAAAAACTATAAATACCTTAAAAACGTTAATATTTCTAATTATAATTACTTCATTTGTATAAGTCAAACTGTATAGCGTTATAATAATTACTTTAAGCGTTACAAACCCTACTATCAATAAAATGTACTATGGCCAGCTAGCCAGCCACAGCTTATTACTAAGTTAGTTGCCGGCCAGTCCTTGCTCGCCGGCCGTAGTCCGTAGTACGGTACCGTTGTATGCAAGAGGCGGACGCCTTGCCAGCACGCTAGTGACTCGATGTGTTGTGTTTGAAAGTGGACTTATGTAATGATAACTGGAGCCGGAGCTTTCGGAATTGCGTGATAACAGTGAGTCAATTTACATTGCCTCTAAGATCTATTGTAAGTAGAGTTTAGTGGAATGGTTATTCTGCACTGTGTTATCTATAATTTCGTCCGGGATTCGTTTTCGTTTTGAATTTGTTGATTGAATTCTAAATTCGATTTGGTGTTCAGAGAGCAAAAAATCTAATGTACTTTTGGAGCCAAGTTTCAACCACGGAATACCAAGAGTATAACATCTTTTTTATCATAAGTTCAAACTTCGTTCTAAAACTAATGTTTTGAATTTAATGTAAGTGTAATAATACTCAAAGATAATAGTAGTATATCAAAAAGGTTTGAACCTTTTTATCGGTGTCTATGAGATATTATCCATGTGTCATTGTTTACATCAGTAAGCGGGCGTCTTTGCGCATGTCTGTTATCTCAAGTACATTCCATAGAATAAATCTCGGCTTTTCGGTGTCTTATCTTGAATTAAGAACAAAAAGTGTTGGATTAAATTAAACGCACTTTAAAGTGGTAATTTAATCCAATGTTATCTAAATGTTGGTGCCCGAGCTTATGCTTATGGCTGGCATACAGGCCAATGGAAAGCTGGTTCATTTAGATATTGTTTTTGATAAAATTATTTGGTTTATAAGTCCGTGTTTATATATGTTTCTTTCTGTATGTAACGTATTATAAAAAATAAGTGTGTGTGTGTCAGCTACGACGCACGATTGGAGTTTACTCTTTACGTGCTATAATTGTGATATATATCGAATAGAATAAAACTTTTTTGCCAAAAATAAAACCAACTTCAAAAGAGAAACTGAAAAGTACAAAATAAATTAACTTTACAAATCATTTCGACATTATAAGTGATAATTAAAAGTAACATAAACAATTAAATATTTAATATTTTTATTACTAAAGTATGTTACAAAATAGTATAAATAAAATACAGTGAGACTACGAAGTATCGCGCAAAGAAGAGACCCCGAGAATGAGATACGCTGTGTAATGTATTCCATCTCATTCTTTTACACGTTCAATCCTACAGATATATTATGTTTGTATCTTTCTACGTAACGCCTCAACTTTCGTGTTACACTTTTTGATTTTACTCCTCATAAAATTTCCGTACCGGGCCTTATAACTCAAATCGTTTCTTAAGGATTAAACTCCAAAAACATAGAAACGTTGAAATAGTTTTTGTTAAAAAAATTGCAATTATATATAAGTTATATATAAGTTTAATTTTCTTTATTTTACTTGAAAATCTCGTAACTGAACTTAATGTAGATTTTTTTTTGAAAAAATTGTTTTATAAAAGTGGTGCCTGGCTACGATGTCTTACAGACGACCTACCCTTAAATTTAAACTAAAATCAATAAAAATAGTCGTTAAAAATAAATGAAATATATTTCATTATTATGTTAAATAAAGATTTATTAAAATATTTAACAAGCGGTTTCGAAAACGCTACTCCTTTTCAATCCGTCTATCCACGTTCGCATGAGTAGACATTTAAAAACCTATTAGCCCGAGAATGTCAAGATAAACTTTAATTCATACGTGATAAGAGCGTGTCTTCTTTAAACTGGTTCTTTAAATAGATTCAGGATTCAAAAAAAGACCCGGGTTTTTAGAAATAAAAACACACTTCAAGGGATTAGACATCTATCATATTTTGGAAACTATTTTGTTCAATTTTTGATGTGAAAATATTATGACATTATTATGTATTTGTTAATTAAATTATGTTTTCCCTAGTTTTTTCATGTAAATAACTCAAAAATAAATTCTAACATATTAGAATTATTGTTTTAGATTTCAATAAATCCGGCAAGCAGGTTTTTTTAGCTATTTTGAAAATAGAAACTCTTTGGTTATGTCGGATACACCAATGAGATCCAATATTATTAACGCCATATTATTTAAATTTAGAATTATTTCAAACCTTAGATTAAGGAACTCTTTTCAAACAATTGTGATAGTCGTGCAAATAAGGTTTCGCTATGAGCGCCAAGCCGAAGCGCTCTAAAGTTGTTACTCAAAGAGCGTCAATGTTGATGAAGGGTCTAGCGATGGGTTTGCATTAAAAATTGATCTCAGGACATATAAAACCTCAAATGTTTCAATTCGAAATTCGAACAAAGTCGGTATGGTACAGAAATCCCCACTGTAAGATAGCACGTCGTGATGCACCACGATCTAAACGACAGATCTTTGCACTTATCACCGATGTAGGCTCTTGTTAGAGCTCGGACCATTTCCCGACAAATGTTAGTTGATAATGGATAGTCCGATTTTGTGGGGAACAGCATTGTACGAGTATAGGCGTTTTTATTTTCTTTTGCAAGGAGTTAAAAACAGCCGGACTAAGCTATTGTTCATGGATCTAGGTGTATTTGATGTAAATAAAATATAAAATGCAAAAAGAAATATGAGATGTCGCCGTGATCGATATCCATCAGACACATATGCACATGTAGATAATTTTTTTTTTTTAGAAAGTATTTATAAAACTAGAAATGTAGTAAATTATAAATTAATTGATGCGTATTTTTCGTGACGCGAGTATTGAGCTTGCTTAATTAGGCAAGATAAGATATAATAATGATAATTTTCAATAGAATTATAGTATATTAACCATGATTGATTGTCCTTCAATTTTCCCGATATTTCCGGTAAATATTCTGTTATAAATCTAAATAGTATTGATAACCACGATAGTTTCAAAAGTTTTAAGTTATGAAAGTATGGACCTCTTAGGTGCTTTTCGATTTTATCGTCCTTCATTTTTTTATTGATTGGCAAAAAAACTACACTTATATAACAAAGTGTTACATACACACAAAAGTGTAACCTCTCACATAAATCGAAAATTAATAGAGACGATAAATTACTAAGATGTTTTTCTTAAAACATCTTGGATCGCCAATAAAACTTACAAAGTTGCGCCCCTACAAAAAGATCTCAACGCGCTGCGCCTGCGCACGGCCCTCCGATAAGATAGCGCCGTAAAGCGACCACAGATTACCGATCATACTTAGAAGATTATCGTCGTATTTATTACTCAGGAAAGCATGGGATGTGATAATGCAACTTTAAGAGATTGTTAAAATTTTCCGGTTACATAAAATTACTTATTTATTTTCATCGTTTAAATGTCTAATGAACAATTTATTATAAAATATATTGCTAGGTAAACCATATTTTATGTGTATATTGGCGTATTTTAGCTTGTATAATGGGTACAAAACAAAATATAGCCCATACAAACATAAATAAAACATAAATATAACATACAAACGAGTATGTTTGTTTTACATTAAAACTTTAATAATTAGTTTATTTGTTATCATTGACCGACTTCAAAAATAGCAGAGGTACTCAATCCGACACATATTTTTTTTGTTGGTTACCTCATGACTTTTTTTCTAATACCGTTAAGTATTCATTACTTTATAAAAACACAATTTTTTTTTGCTAGGGTATACATAATAATAAAATAACCTTAATGCTGTCAAGTTCTCCATGTAAATCCAGATCGTTACTAATTTGTACGCAATTCCGTGATTTTTCCTCGTAAAGATCGTTCCTTTTGATATCAAAGTCCTTGATTTTTCAGACGTTTGACATAGTAACTCTGAATATACAGTAAAACTAATCCAAAACCAAAACCATTTGAAAAACAAAACAAACCATTTGAAAATTATCAACTTTTATAATGGAATGGGATGGGTTGGAATCGTATGGAGATGATTATTATGAAGACGCGATATTTACGATAAAATATGTTACTCGCCCTAAAATTAACTAGACATGGACAATGCCGAGGCTTAATCATAATCAGTACTCCCATATTCATAAAAACTTCTATAATTACTTTAGCTAAAACTCACAAAAAGCCTACTTTCGTTTTATTTTGCGACTATCATTGATATAAACAAGGGTGAAACGTTTTGACACTAGTTTAGGTTTATGAATAACGATATATTAACCTCTTATAAGTCAGATATAAAATGTGAAATATTTTTATGAATACCGGGGTAAGTCTGCATCAAAAATAGAAGTAAACTTTTAACACGTTCAAATTCGTACTACCATTAAGTAATAAAGTACTAGATCTAGGGCAATATACACGCTATACATTATTCATGACCAATCGGTCGACAGAAAATCGTTAGCTGACTCATTAAAGAAATTTCCTACTACTAGATTTATCTAAGACTAGCTTTTAAGACGTATGTTTGGAATTTGCCTCGGAACAAAGTATTTTGCCGCTGTAAAAAGTGGCCTATTCTAACATTGATATAATAATTCAGATTAAGCCAGTAGTTACTGTGATTAGCGCGTTCAATCAAAGAAACTCTTCAACTTTAAATCTATTCTCAAGATTTTCTACTAGATAAGAAATTGGACTTTATTTAATGATACTGTTAAATCATTTTGTCCAAGAACAGTAAAGCTTATTGTTAAAATTAGTGAGTTATTGGCTGGTTTTGAGCAAGGTTATCTTTGTCCAATATTTCTAGTTACAATCGATTTGAAACTTGTTTTATTACGTAACAGGGTTTAGAAATAGCCAATATTTGTTAGACATACCATAGTGACTATAGTTTAGAATACAATACAAAAACACTTTATTGTACCTCTATACCAAAACAAAACAATAGTTACAAAAATCACATATAAGGAAGAAGTACAAAGGGCGGCCTTATCGCTTAAGAGCGATCTTTTCCAGGCAACCTTAGGATGTAGTTTAGTTCATGAAATAAATGTTTTTATACCTTTTACATATTGGCTAAGTGTACGCTGGACTTTCATTCCGAAGGTTGTGGCTTTGAACCCCGTGTTCTCAATTGTGAATCAATTATTAATTTGTTATTGAAAAGGAATTTAGGATTTACAGTCTAAAAATCTTTTGTTTCATAGCAAAGAATGTGAGTGTGGGTTAAATTTACAACAATAAACTGATAAAAGTTTGATTATAAAGTTTTAATAGAGTTTGGACACTAAATAAATCAATCAATCCTTTTCATTGAAAACGTTGAAAATATAGTACACTTTTCGTTAATGTATGCGTGTTAGTTTATTAGCTAATCAATTGTCTTTTTTAAACTAGAATTATAAACCTATAACAAAAAAAAATTAAATAGTATTAAGTACATATTTCAAATATACACAATTTTTATCTACACTTATTTCTACAAAAACTAAAATCCTTATTTCTCTAGGTCATACGGAAAAAACTCGACCTTGCCATTCTCAAATGACATAAATATGAAATGGAAAATATTTTAATCACTCAATACGACCCACATTCAAAATGGAACATAATACCATTGTAGTATTAAATGAATGCAATGTTATTGAAATGTCCTTGGAAGGTACATATATCCATTGTTTGTGTTACCTACGTGAATGGACATGGGTCGATAGTTGGCCAATAGAAGACTACTACTAACTACTAAAACTACTACGGTTCCAGTAGACATCTTTTGGGTCACACTTTATAAGCCCCCGACCAAAAAAGAGGGGTGTTATAAGTTTGACTTGTCTGTCTGTCTGGGACATCATAGCTCCCGAACGGATGGAGCGATTATTTAGACATGTTTCATGAAAATCGGTTGTCCCGTTTAAAAGTTATGGGGGTGAGAGTGGGGAAGGAAAACCGAAAATCTGCAAATATACTCAAGTGGGGTATCAAATGAAAGCGCATCGCGTGCACGTGATACTCAGTTTAAATTTTACATAAAAATCTCAAAATTACTATTTGTAATCTAGGAAATGTTTGTCGTTAATATTTTCAAACCATAGGATTAAAACATTAATTTAGACTGCATATAATTTTAAAGAACACCGCATTCAAATCAAAACTTTGCTGCTTTGTAATACAGACGAATTAGAACTATTTGCTGTAAAAGTTATTTTACTTCTGAAGTGTAAATATTTCCATTAGGCGGCGTCCTCGACGATTGTGGATTTCGTAATAAAAGCTACAGCATAAATACAGTTAGCTGGCTCAAAATTAGTAAAACTCACTCACCATAAATTTATCCTGCCACTTAATGATTAGAGTAATGTCTATATGTACCTAACTAAGCGGTGTCTTTTCTACGGTGTCTCACATGAGAACATGATTTTTAATTTAGATTTATTTCAACTATTTTGTTCTACCAATTGTTGAAATAAATCTAAATTAAAATTTAAGAAAAATCCTTGATTCCAATGCCTTAATTTCCTTATAAGTAAAACACCATAATATTTTGTAATGTGCACGCGATGCGCTTTCATTTGATACCCCTACCCCACTCGAGTATATTTTCAGATTTTTGGTTTTCCTTCCCCACTCTCACCCCCCTAATTTTTACATGGCACAACCGATTTTCATTCGCGTCAAAGTTTCATAAAAAAAAACTCAATTGAAATCGCTCCATCCTTTCGGGAGCTATGTCCCAGACAGACAGACAGACAGACTTATAACACCCCTCTTTTTTGGTCGGGGTCAAAAAAGGAAGAAGTTTAGTAAGAATACCCAACCGGGTATTGCTTGGTCATTAGCTAAACAACATTTTATAAAAATACGACATTATGAAAATTTAAATCATACTTATATATTCATATATGCCTGAGTATATACATTTATAATGAATAAAATTATGTACATTTAGGCGCCAGTTATTTGCAATATTTTCGAATTACTATTCATCTCCGTTTAATAGCCTTCGTTAAAATAGAATTCTGTGTATCAATATTGTTTTGTTATTGTAAGATAGTGTTTTTAATTTTTTGAGCCGTGCTAGCTAAGTGGGTGACAACTTGAATAGGTATTATTCCTAAAATTGTGGGTTCAAACCCCCTCTTCGCACCTCTGAATGTTTTTTCTTGAAAATGTATGGTGCGTGCGCTTTGACTAAAAAACGCTTTATCAAATGTGCGCTAAAACATCGTGAAAGAACCGCCATGGTTTTTAGATGGGTTTAGCCAGCAAGGCTTTTTTTTATCAATTGTATTATATAACTAAAATATCTACTTTCCTACTATATCAATTATATAAAATAAATCACCAATCCGCAATTAACCAGCGTGGTGAAGGCCTAATTTATTTTAACTATGGCCTAATCCCTCACGGCAAGAGTGTCCTGAGCAGTGGGAACGTAAATAAGGGTTACTAAACTGCGGCGAAAGGGCGACTGCCTCAGTGGCGCGGTGGGCGAGAGTCCGTTTGCGGCGCAAGAGGTAGCGGGTTCGATTCCCGCCGAGGGGTCAAGTGTTTGTATGTTCTGCAAGCACTTTCTCCTTGGTCTGGGTGTTTAATATGTATAATAAAAATATCTATGTACGTATGTATATTATATTAAGTATATCAGATGTCTAGTAGTACCCGTAACACAAGCTAAGAGCTTACCACGGGGCTAGATCTTGTTGTGTGGATTGTCCGGAAATATTTTATTTATTTATTATTTATAAATAAGTGTGTTTAATAATCGCAGTTAACCGTTTTCATAATTATATGTTCAATGACAAATATGAAATAACGAAAATTTAATTACTGCCCGAAACAATTTGAGATATGCCGCGAAAAATTAAAAATCAAAACATAATAGTGAGTTACGCATGTATCTTACTTATATTGTAAAATAGCTGCAGGCATAATTTGATTAGTGCTCTCACCATAATGAGCAGCACTGTGTCATGTCTCACAGCTTACTGCGATTTATCACGCGATGACATGAGCCTTCTGTCACGATCCTATCACAGAACTTAGAGACTTTCGCTTGTAATCGCCTACATTTTATGCATTCCTGGTACCCAGTCCATTTGAAACTTTATGTTTCGTGTTGGAAATTAAACACGTTTATAACATTATCCAATTATAAGGGTTTTATCTCAATAAGAAGTTAATGGAAGCGAAACCAGTTGGTCCAATAAATAGTTTAAATCCTTTACATTGTTGCGCTTTCTATTAACATTTTACCTACAAAATAAACCTAACAATATATTCAAAGTTAAAATGTAAAAGATAAGAAATAGATGAATTAGAAAAAAATATAAAGAATAGATTGTTTCAAATGGGGTAACACAGAAGAGGCCTTTGGCATTCATTCAACTGATTAAAAACATTTGTTTTTCTAGAAACATTCAAGAGGCTATAGCAATATATGTTTTATTTAGAAAATTAAGGACTGCTAAAATATTAGATAGAAGTATGCTAAGATTATTGATTGAGACTATAAATTGCCCTTCTTGCAAGCCCATTAATAACCAAGATTGCGTGGACAAAGTCGGAATAAAACGCCCTAGGCCCACAAACTACGAGAACCTACGGGTCATTAATATCTGAATCATACCTTTTATACACGAACGGTGATTTTACGTCATTAATGAATAATGGGGTTAACTGGAATTGACCTTTACTTTCTGTGAACGAGCTATTTGACGCTATTTCTATGTCTACACGCGAATTTAATATCAATCAAATGTTACGAATATATTTTAACTTAATTCTCTTCCGATACACATAACATCTTCTGTCTCAATGTTAAGTAGTAAGTACCCGAAAACAGTTTATAATTATTCAGAAAAAAAATGATCCTCAGCTAGTTCAATGCAATCTCTGGGTTAGTATCCAAACAACTGGATTTCAAAACGATCACACTAGTAGAAAGTACATAACAGTCTTAAAATAACTAGGTCTATATACTAATAAGAATCTAGTTAAAACGTAACTCATTTGCTATCCAGCTCAGAAATCAATCATATGCCACTGCATTGTGCGCTCAACCATAACATAAAGATCGTGCATCGATCACCTATAAAACCTCGGCTCAGTCCTTAAAATTCCACCCGCACTATCTATGCATCTTTCAAAGAAACTTAGCGGCAATGTCAAACGTCCAGGCACAATCTCGGGCCATCAACCTTTAGCTAAACATTTAGCCGCAAAAATAGTCACTTAAAGACACTTCATGCAGAATATAGTACCATTTACAGTACATTTTGTTCCTATCTTTATTTTTATGTCCTTTGAAGTCGTCGCGTAACTGTTTTATGTCGCTCATTTGCTTAACCGTTGGCCTTTTCGCCACCTGGTTGATATTATTTGAAAATTACTTATTAGTTCAAACTTGAACAACAAATTGACGGTCACGAGGCCAGACTTGATAATGCCTTAACGACATAAGTTTGGGTTCAAATGCCATAACGAAGGTCTTCGGTTCGGCCTTCAGGTGATATTATATCGACGTTATCTAACAGTTGATGGTTATATCACGCCATAACCACTAAATAGATATTCAAGCGTGTGGGCTTTCAAACTGTGTAATTTAATTTAATCTTGAATATTTAAATGTGGCTTTGATTTATTTGCCTATTTAGATATTGCTGATTAATTATCTAGATATTTTTCAGAAGTAATGAAAAGTTGTTTTTTAAAAACTGTGTGAAAATATTGCTAATATTCTTCAATGAGTCTGCAGTAATGTACTTAAAACGGTAGAAAATAACATATTTTCCATTTACAGTTTGATTTATGACCACTAGTCTTACTTTGATAAATCTAAGCTTTTAATCAAAGTCTGTACTTTTTTCTAAAATGCCATAACTCACTGGCGCCACTGTGTGATCAATAAAATGTACACATTATTGAATCAGCTGTAATTGCAATCAATGCGACATTCTGCGCAATGCAATATTGATAGCTCTCGCGTCGCGCGTTTGAGACGCCGGCCGGCGCCGGAGGCACAGTCTACGAATTACACACGTTACAGAAGTTTCACTTACAACTAAATTGCAGGTCATTAAATAACTCTTCTGTTGAAAACTTTGTTGTAAAACAATGCTTTGAAAACAGCAGTTAATACCTATGTACGTAGTCAAAGCAAATTAGAATAATTTGCGGGGAACGTCCGAAGTTAACCATTTAATTTTCCTTCGTTTAGCACTTTAAAATTTATGTTGAGTTGGAGATCATTATTCATAGGCAGAAATCTCAGAATACATTTAACCAACACTTGCACTATAGAATGTTAACCTATGAATGAATTTATATGACTCTGACTGTCTCGCCATCACAAATGCAGAAGCGATTTGACTTGGAATTTATGTAAGGCTGCTGCTGCAGTGCTAATTTTATCCTAGTAAAGTATAATTTATTTATATTCACATTTCAATATATATACAACAGAAATAATCATAAATTTACAGCTGTGCATTTTGTGTCTCACGTCTCGCTACTATGTAAAATAACATACATAAAATATACTATATATCATAGTTTTAAAATGAGACCTTTCAACTTAATAGCATTCGAAAGACTTTGAAAATTTCTAATAAATAATAAACCCTGAATGACGATTTTGTCTTTTGCTATTTTATGACTACTACTTACTACTAAGTAGCTTTACGGTAGACAGATTATTATCGTCAGAATTTGGTGTCTCTGAAAATGTCTTATAGCATTACAGATTATATAAAACCCAATAAAACCATGATCAAAAATAATAAACGCTGGATTCTCATGGAAAATAGTTCTTTATTTAATGGGAGATCATTACGAGAGGAAAATATTTCCTACATTATTAATTTTATCTGTTCGGATAGTTCGTGTCAAAGACTACTGAGTCATAATGAGAATTCTCGGACAGAAGCTTGGTGTTACTCTGAGAGTTTGCACAGTATTAATTCAATTAAGCGAGAAGGTTATTATTAAAGTGTGGAGACTAACGATAACCAAATACATTATGTATTTGATTAACATTATACACAAGTATGTACATACACACAGAATAAAATGATGTTTTCTAAGATAGACATGAAGGTATCTATTTACTTCTTTCTTGAAGATATCCAGGTTCTAATCGAACGGGCGAACATCATAATGTTATTTATCACCCTAGGTCATAGAAAAACGAATAAAATTATAAGTACAGCACAAAGAGAACAATAATAAAATATTATCAAATAACCAATAATTAAGTTTATGACATAGCGCCATAGGTCTTCAGTAAAACTGTTTCCGCAAAGGTAACTTATTGGCCGACGATCAATAATCTTTGCTCACGTGAGTACCTCAATTAGTGGGCTTCTGTAGTAAATAAACTGTACTTTCCTGATACTGTTTCATAGCTGGATAGACCAGGATGTATGGCGTAGGCGCTTATAAACTTTATGATGATGATTGCTATCTATAAATTCTATGATTTCCATTAGTAAGCTCTCTAAATTATTACCATTTACATTTTTGGTTTCCTTTGGACAATTAAATTATTTTGCTAATTAATTTCAAAACAAAATTCTTATTTTGCCTTAAGAAAACATAAATTAAGGAAACTCGTGTTTCGATTTAGCTACAATTCCTATTTCTGATGAAATAACTAAGTACAAAGTTTGAACGTATAATATTAGGGTTATGTTTTGTGTAAGACTGACACTTTGGGGTCAAATTTGAATAGATATAAACCATAACCGCCTACATCGGCGCCAATGCGCTTGTTTACTGAACCTATAAAACTGATATCGAATTAATTTAATGTGGCATAGAAAACACACATTTGCCTGTCAGTAAGAACATAAATCAAATAACTTATAGTAGATTTATTCAAAACTCTATAAGGTTCCAGTTTGAAATCTTTCTCTGAGTAGTAGTTTCGTCCTTTACAATTTAAAGTACTATTTCATATTCTCCCGGGGCTCGTAAATCTCATGTACAATGAAACCCGAGCCTTGTTACAAAACTGAGCTTAGCCTGTTGCCTCAATAAATTTTTCCTTCCAATCACGACGCAACTGTAACGTAACAAGAAACCATGTAAGGCAGAGGAGTTATTGCAGTACCCAGTAACTGAACGCTTCGGAAAATGCACGGAGAGAGGAAAAAGTGATCGGTTTATTGGTCTTATGTAATTGTCTGGTCCGTGGCAAAATTGCTGTTGAGAAATAAAAGTTTCACAGGATTTTTACGCTTTTTACAGGCCTGCCTCGGTAATTTTCATGTCCGATTGATACTTTTCTTGTCGCCTCATCTATATGCGAGCTAGATAAATATCTGCTTCGCTTGTGCAATTGATAAATCTCTCAAGTGTCGATAAAAATACTGATTGGTACTGCACTTGCGACAACAACCTTGTAGCAGAATAATAATCGTGTAGTGAATGATCTTTTTTACATTTACACTCAATGCTTAATGAAAAGCATGATTTGCCGTCACCTATTAAAATATGTAGTCGTGTGTGTCATAATAATTTAGTATTTATCTAGGAAACAAGTGCATCCTAAAAATAATCCGAAAAAGTCATGTAATATGGGTAAGAAAACCATTATCAAATTTATCCTGACTAGATTTTTCAAACTATATCTACTCGTAGCTAGGTTCTTATCTATATAACGAGAGTAGAAACAGATGAAGCCAGTTGTAAAAATATGTCAACTGTTTTTATAGTAAAAAAAACTTTAGCGAACACAAAACGCATTTTCTCCTTACAAATGCTCTCTTACAAAGACTGACATGATTGATACTAAACATGGGTTAACAAGTCTAGATTCAAGATGCTCTACAAACGCGATGCTCGGAACATGATCGAGCAACAGTATTGGACAGCGTGGCTTTACCTTCTATATCAGTCGCCCACGACCCGACACGACATTCACGATGAGATCAATGAAACTGCAACAGATCTGTCGATGTCTTTTACAAAAGGAACTAACGGTATATCTTTTGTGGCTATACCTATAACGTTTCTGAATAAATTATCAATTATTTTCCTTAGTACCTTTTCTTTACATATAAACTTGTCATATAATTTTAAAATTACTAAATGTTGTGCTATTAAAGCTATGTATTGTTGCATTTAGGTCATATCGATGGCAGCAAAGAATAAAAAGACATCTGCAAAAGTGCAACTTTACAGGAGAGCACATTTAGTAAAAAATTGTCGTCATTTTGAGAGTTATTGGCCGATTTACATGAAACTTCGAATAATGAATTAAAAAAGTGCTTTTTATTGATTATATAAGAGGTTTAATCTATATATTGTTTTTTTACTGAAATAATGTAGATGTCTTTATATACTTTGAAAATATTTAGACGTAAATGAAGATATCTGGCAGATATCCGTTTTTATTAAATGATTCTATTTCTAATTTTTCATCCATCTCTATTCGCAAATCACTTGGCTGAATCAATAATTCATTTTCTGTATCAGAATCTAAAAAAAGTTTAATACATAATTAGTTTATAATAAACTGTTCGTATAACTTTTCAGATAATGCACAGTTAGTATTAAAATTCAAGTTATAACGAGAAATAATAAATTAATAAATTGAGTCATCTGAAAAAAGTACGACGTATAAACGGACAAAAGACAGATGTCCGTGATTACGTGGCAACATAACCTCAAAACTAATGAGACTAGTGACAGATGTCTTTGTTGACGTCTCAATCACTGGTCAAAGTTACGAAGTAATGGCGGGTAAATTCAAATGTCCGGTTCTACTGCGATGTTTTTTGAAAATCAAGTGTAGATGTCTTCATATACGTGCCAGATATTGGCCATTATTATGAAACTCGATTTTATTTTAATGCAGACTTGTAGATAGGATTCATTGGAAGCAAATTTTGAAAAAAAAACTTTTTGCTAAAAATGTAGATGTCCGTTTATTCTTTGCTGCCATCGATATGTACCTCCGAATAAATGTCCAACTAGCTAGTCATTGGTTATTTATAGCGCTGTCTTCCAAAAAAGTTTGAGTGAGACAAATGCACTTTTGCCGTCAAAAAAAGCCGTGTTGGCTAAGTGGGAGGACACTCGACTTTCATCCCGAAGGTCGTGGGTTCAAACCCCGCCACGCACCTCTGGATTTTTCTTCTTGAGAAATTTATGTGCGCTTTAAACACGTGCTTTAACGGTGAAGGCAAACATCGTGAGGAAACCGGCATGTTCTGAGAACTTTAAAAGAGTTTGAAGGACATGTGACATTCACCAACCCGCACTTGGCCAGCGTGGTGAATTAAGGCCTAATCTCTCTCGTCAAGAGAGAAGTCCCTGTGTCCCAGCAGTGGGAACCATAATAGGGTGATGATGATGATGATGAAATGCACTTTAAGTACTGATTAGCTATTTGAAACTGGAATATGGTGTCCCTAAAATTATAAATAATCAAAATGATATCCGAAGAAGAAGAATCTAAAGCGTGTTGAATTACCATAATACGTTTAATACGTCGCTCAACTAGCTACAGAGACGACTATGCTCGGTGTTTCTTTACGAGATCGAATAAATCTGTATAATCGTAATAGTCCTTGATTGAAGAGCTAGTATTACTTACAATTCTGGCTCAAAGATTTATCACCAGAACTGACCGCAACCGTTATTGTATCTGATTCCGAATGACATATTGGCTAGCAAGGACTGATCTATTTTGCATCATAAATCGCATGCAAATGCATTGGTAATATTTCATATATATTTCACGTATTGTTCCAATATCATCATTTTATCTCTAGGAAGTCCATCGACCTAGTTTTACTGTAATTCAGTTGTCTCAATTCGAGAAGATTTTTAACAACAAATGTAATGTGCTCTACGTGCTGAGCAATATAAATAAATAAATTGTTTCTGGACTACTCACACAGCGTCACCTTACACCCATTGTACACCATAGAGAAACCAACTACATAGATACATGGAAAACACCTTTAAGTCCTGCCCGACTGCCTATTGTAACCGTTTTCTCTAATATAAACTTTACACCCGTCGTAAACTTGATTCATATTCAATTACGGAAACAACTGATTCTAAGACCAATAAGAAGAATCAAAATCCGTAACTCCAATAGCTGCAAAGCGTTCATTCAGAAAATCTTTAGTTTCTACTCATAGTAATTTCAAACCTACAGTCTTAATTTACTATCCTATCAGCGCAGTAATACTCTTGTCCTTTGCGACCAGAATTAAATCCTTTCATGAATGTTATTGAATTTTCGCCTGGCAAGGAAAATCAATGGAGTAAATTGCCGCTTTAGAATAACTGTAGGTTCGACTCAAGTTATAGGAGCTATTAATCTTCACCTTCCTTGTTTTGCATCTGGTCGTGTCAAAATCCTGATACTTGACACCACGGCAAACTCGTGACTCGATTCGATTTCTGTGTAGTGTGAGTTATGGTTTGTTCTTTTCATTACAAAATACTTGGGAAAGTCGGATTATGAATTTATGATACCGTGTTCTTGGCAAAGGTATGCAAATAAAGGATAAAGTTTATAGTTAAGAAATTAAATTATAGTTAAGAAGTTCCGTCTCAGATGAGCTTTTGAAAGAATGTTATTATGTTTCTGTCAGCCAAACCTTAAAATGCTTAAATTGTCATCACTTCACATATAAATTAGAGTTTTTTTTTTCTCTATAAGTTTTTATCCTCTGGTGAGCTGGTAACATTAGTAATGCTTAGGTATCACTTAATGCCCTTGCATTAAAGTGATACCTAATGTTGAGATACCACTATATATTTTTTAGTTCCCGTACAGTCTGACCTAAAAACTATCTATCGAATCTATCACAAGAACCTTAAATAATTCAGCGGAGTGAATAACCGAAGGGCTTCATTTGCATTCGTGCCAAGTCCAGTCGTGTGTGGTCCTTCGTTGCTATGGTAACGAGGGTATTGCGGCCAAGACGAATCACTTTTGCTGATGAATACGACGTAGGACTAATTGTTGGCATGACTGGACTCTCTCACGCCATAGATGGCAAATGGATATGTGTTTTATTGGAACTCGGCTGTGGGAGGTATGTTCATATCGATGAGTCTTTCTCTCTTCATTCTACCAATTATTCTGTCTTGTTTACTGAATGCAATTTAAATATAATATAGTCTGAAAGTCATCTGAGATATTTTTTTCTTTCTACAACTCTATATTATTGAATTTAAACTAGTGACTTGCAAAAATGTTGTGTACCTAAATTGATTTGAATTGAAACATTGTATATTTTATAATATGCTATAAGACTATATCTTTATATATATAATTCTTGTGTGAGTGTGTATGTCACTGAACTTCTCTCAAACGACTGGACCGATTTTGATGAAATTTTTTGTGCGTGTTCAAGGGGATCTGGGTATGGTTTAGATTCACAATTTTGGAAAAAAAAAGAATAAAAACCCGTGCGAAGCCGGGGCGGGCCACTAGTATTATATATATATCTCTTGTAAAGTAAGGTAGTTTGAGGATCTAAGTAGACAGACTATGGTTAGGACTAAGGTTTTTTCAAGTTGCACGCTGTATGTGAATAAAATAATTTCCTAGGTGGAAATATAACAAAAATTGAACCAAATAAAACAATGCATTTCAGTCAACGATTTGATGTAAAGTTAGTTCAATTAAAAATTTTGTATTAAATCTAAAACAGCATACACCCAATAAGAAATATCTGTCATTTGTCTCCTGAGAAATAAATAACAGCAAAATTGTTGAACATTCGTGACCATACAACAATTCAGACGGAAAGACCACGGATCCCTCACATTGATGGATACGCAGACCAGTATCTCACACGATTCTAAATGTCACAAAGAGACCGTTATTTCATCCATTTAACTCCAATTAAAAGTAAGGTCGAGTAAGGCTGGACTTTCAGTGTTTTGGTAAATGGGACCTGGTAATTAAAATATAGGTAACTAATGAGTTTGAAACATGCGCTTTTTCTATGGAGTTTTAATTTATT
This sequence comes from Gymnoscelis rufifasciata, assembly GCA_929108375.1. Taxonomy (NCBI): domain Eukaryota; kingdom Metazoa; phylum Arthropoda; class Insecta; order Lepidoptera; family Geometridae; genus Gymnoscelis; species Gymnoscelis rufifasciata. The sequence goes on along the minus strand of OV815307.1, from coordinate 5,259,045 downwards.
TCAAGGTTGAAATTTATAAGGGTTTTGATTAAAACGACAGAAATCATAAAAAGGTACTATTTAGATTTCTGTGATTATAACTTAGACAAGGTATATTTAGCACTATCCCTGAACAAATAACTACTTAATTTACTGAAAAAAAATGTCATATAGTATATCAGTTGAATTCTTGTTAGAAAATAAATAAACAAATTTTATCACGGCTCCAAGATTTTTTTAAATAGGTGTTATTGATCTTGACGTGTCCACGTTTAGATTATGACGGAATTCAATAAAAACAATCTTACTTCATTAGTCATAAAAGTATATTAAGCCTACATGAATAAAACGTTAAATTAATAGAGTTGTATGCTGAATTTAGGTCACTATAATTAAAAGTTTTTGAAGTGGAAAACATGCTCATTGCACTCACTAGGTTACAAGTAAAGTTTAATAATACTTTGTATGAAAATGTTTTAATGTTGTCCCATTTTTACTAGCATATTGATTTTATGCAGAATCATCTTATCATCAGGTGTTTCTAATGGTGATTTTAGTCATTTTGTTTGATTTTCTATATTTATTATAGTCTAGCGACCCGCCCCGGCTTCACACGGGTAATTATTAAAAATATTTTTCCCGGGAAAAGCTATAGGTACCTTTTAGAACAACGCCGACTGATCAGCGTTGACCGTCTTCCCATCTGATTGCAACGCACTGAGCTGTCAGCGCCAATAATCAGCGTGATACAAAAATCAGCTATAATGTTTTCAAAATTCTCAAATCTTTATGCGGTTTTTTGCTTAATAGGCAGAGTGATAGAAGAGCAAACTCGGAACAGGCCAGCTAGTCAAACATTAAATAACAGTTGATATCTAATTATATTATCGGTATCATTAATCACATGAAATTATTATAATGGCCATAAAACATTGCAACAATTTTTTATGTAATTCTATTTATCATGCATGACATTGACATTTTATTGTCTATTTTAGGGTACATGACACGTGAAGGTTAATAGTAGGCTCTAGCACTCTGATATACTATGCATTCCGGGTATCGATCAAATTCGGTATATTAGTTTACAAAACTTTCAAGTTCTAAGCTTGTGTTACGGGTACTAGACATCTGATAGACTTAGGGCATGTTTGACTTTCAGGTATATTATAGTAAATCTTAAAATATAGAGATATCAACTCAACTGACAACTGTCAGTCACTGATTGACAGAGATTGCTCTACATTTTAACCAAAATTAGATTGAAACACAAGGACCAAGAAAGTGCTTTAGAACATACAAACACTTGACCCCTTGGCGGAAATCGAAATAATGATGATAATAAAATATACCGTGCATTGCGGTACCAGAAAGATAAACTATCTAAGTTAAATGTATTTACTGTTAAGAATTTATCAAAACCACTGCTTAGCCAAAGTATTTAATTAATTTATCCGGTTAAACAATCAACGCAGAACTTTTATCTTACCTAAATCTCTGTAGAAGGAAATGGCCTACCTTTTAACAGTTTCTCGTAATACAGAGGCATTGTTAACAAAGTATTTTACTTACAGATTTTAAGATAAGTTAAGTGAAATGAAACTGTATAAACTATGTTATGAAGATCATCACGATTAGCTTGTAGGACGTCCACTGAATAGGCGAGACAAAAAGTTATTCTATTAGGTCCTTACATATGAAATTGGCGTTTTGTATGGGAGGAACAAAAAGTCGAATATTTTTTAATATAATATATTTAATTAATCAAAGTATGAACCATTATTTTCTATGCACTTTTGCCATCTTATAGGTAGTTCATTGATCCCTTTACTAAAAAAACCAGTCGGACGGGAATCAATAAAATCTTTGAAGGCGATTTGGACTGCCCCATCGGAGTTGAATTTTTTCCCTTGCAAGAAGTTATCCAAATTTCGAAAAAAATGGTAATCTGTTGGAGCAAGGTCCGGGGAGTACGGAGGATGTCTTAGACTTTCCAATTGAAGCTCTTCTAATTTAGTAGCCGTCTGTTGCGCAGTGTGTGGTCTAGCGTTGTCGTGAAGCAGCAGTGGCGTGGAGCGATTGACCAGCCTAGGTTGTTTAGCCGCTAGCTTTTCCATCATGGTTTGCAATTGCTGACAATAGACATCAGCCGTAATAGTCTGGCCAGATTTGAGAAAACTGTAATGAACAATACCGGCACTAGTCCACCAAACGCTTACAAGTAACTTTTTTGGGGTTAATTTTCGCTTGGGGCAGGATTTGGCTGGCTGGCCAGGATCCAACCATTGCGCTGAGCGCTTTCGATTATCGTAAAGAACCCATTTTTCATCACAGGTAATGATTCGGTTTAAAATACCTTCATTATTGTGCCGGTTTAGTAATGTAACGCAGCAGTCGACGCGCGTTTGCCGGTTTGCTTCAGTCAATTCGTGAGGTACCCACCTTTCAAGCTTTTTAATCTTCCCAATTTGCTTCAAGTGAATTAAAACAGTTTTATCACTAACACCGCAGCCTGCAGCTAACTCGGACGTGGTTTGCGATGGATCCGCTTCCACAATAGCCTTCAACTCTTCATTATCAACTTGAGTCTCAGGCCGTCCACGGGGCTTGTTCTGCAAGTCGAAATTTCCAGAACGAAAACGTTGGAACCAAAAACGAACTGTGTTTTCTTTTGCAACACGACCGCCATACACATCATTCACCCTTCGAGTTGTTTCCGCAGCACTAGTGCCACGGCGGAACTCGTACTCGTAAATAATGCGATATTTTAAGTTTTCCATTTTGTAAAATGAGTGACGCAAACAGAAAAAAACAGAAGAAAAAAAACAAATGAATGACGATCATCGAAGCACAAATACATGAGTCTATAGCTGTACAAATTTGAATTTGGAATTCCTTACCAAAGAGGAGAAATTTGTGATTAAAGTGGCCAGTACTAAAAACGCCAATTTCATATGTAAGGACCTAATATTTTAATATTTTTGGGTTAACCTTGGGCTGTTTAGAACAAAATTTAACTAGATTTGATTTTTGCCTAGAGCTCAAGTTAACTTCTGCATCAAATACTCAAGTCTACCAAATCACAAATTGACTACTTCACATTTTTCCTACAACGCATAGTGACATAAACACAAATTGTAGAAACACAAACAGGTTGAAACTAACATATTTTTTTTTGTGAATACTATTTTGAATTAAAAATCTAATAAATTGATACCAGGATAACAAAAACGACGGAGAGGTAGTTATCAAGTCAAGAGTCAAGATTATGCATTCCTGGTACTTTATAAAAATAAGTACTATTAAAATAGTAGTAATAAAATAGCGTAAATAAATAGGTGGATGCAGGCCGCTGCCAGCCGAAACCACTGGAGATCTTTCAGGGAGGCCTATGTCCAGCAGTGGACGTCTTACGGCTGAGATGAATAAAATAGTCTGCTATTTATTAAGATACACTCAAAACTATTTTGCATAATATGTATAATAAAATAAAGCGTTATACATAGGTCTTATTACTTTACTACAAAATAAAGTCGAGATCCCTGTCAAGTCTGTCTATCTGTACCACCCAACGGCGAGATTATCTCAAATACTACTCAACAGATTTTCCATAAAATTTCCATAATGTTTAGTACTAGATTATAATAATTAATGCGAAAGGTATAACTTTATTAGCTTTTCACACTACGGCGACGCCCGTGTTTTGTATATTTTCAAAGCGATAAACAGGCTGTTTATCCGTGAAGGAAATTTTTCGTCATCGGGCCAGTATTTCCTAAAATTTATAATATTAGTAAGTATGTACTTTCACTCGTTTAAGTCGGAGAGGGTCAATTCATATAAAATGTCAATACTAAATACTAAACGCATAATTTTGTCGCACTGTAATAGCCTGTACCATGAAAACACGGTAACCCACAATCTATATCTTAAACGAACTGTTGAATTTACTGCGTTTATCTTTTTAGTGAGATCGCGTACTTTTAATCCCAATTTGCATAGTCTTACAATTACTCGCCACATTCTATCCATATCTTGATTGAATTAAATAATTGCGTACTGCATGCGTAATGCGTTTTGACGTAAAACGTCAATTAAATATTTTATCTAAATAAATTTGTACAGGCTGGTGACAGACAGACAATGTAGTCTGAGTAATAGGTTCCCATTTTACCCTTTAGGTAAGGAACCCTAAAAATGGGGTAGCTAGAACTAGTTAAAAATAAAACTCTCATAAGTTTAAAGGTTTTTAGTTTTGAAGCATTTATATTCAGCTGGCTGGGGACCAAAACCTATTAAATTATTTGAGTTGTCTAAGTATATACTCTTTAGTACTAAATAAATTAAATGTAGTTCGTGGAAACAGACGTCACCCACGCTGAATGAGTCAGGTAATAACTATAATTACTAAATTGAGGCTTTTCAACAGCAATGATTTGTTTTAAGTCTTATTTAGACTTCAACGAAACTTTAGTTATGTATGAATACTTTGGCATATTATTAATAATCTAATTTTGCCGACTTTGAAAAGGAAAGGCTCTTTTCAGCGCACAATTGTGTATTATTTTTACTGTGCCTTTTTTATACATTTCTCACTCACATATTTGATATTAGCGGCCTACGACGAAAACTACAGCCGAGTACATCGTTGCAACGCGAAGTATTCGGGCAATGAAGATGTTAGGCTACAATAACGTCACTTCATAAACTTAACGCGTAACGCTACATAAATATTTGTCCACTTATGTAGACAAGACTGGAACATCGCATTCACGATGATTTTAAAGGTACACTGCGACTCAAATCTTTGAAACAGCGACGAGGCCACACCCCATCATCACTGTACATTTTCGTCAACATCAATTATTTAGTACGTGTGAAGTTCAAAATTAATTATGTAACATTTTTGTTTTTCCCATATGAGTATGTTTCTTTTCTTGAAAACTATAATTATATTAAAAGCTTTTTAACTACTGGCATCATTAAATATTCTGGTCCAGTTTTTTTATTATTACGGTTCAAAATAGATCAATCATGTTAATGTTATATTATAAAACTTGTTTGTATATTTTATCGATTATTATGCAAATTCAAAGCAACCATATGTCAACATAATATTGATTTTGAAATTTATTGACGGTGGAATATCAATTTAAATGAACAGCTACTGAAAGTCAGGAAATCAGTATAAATCATATTCGGGCCTATTAATGTCGATATATTTTTAATAAAATATCAATTTTTACTACATATATATTTTCTATGTTAGCCAACAACATAGTACAGAATGTTTCAGGTAATGTTAATATAATATTTTTGAGAGACTTTATTGTAACAGAATGTAAATAAAAATAAGTAGGTCATTATATTTAAAAACTTCTTTTTCACCGCATGACTTGTCAACATGACTTTGGTGTCTCAATAGCTTTATCACCGCTTCTCTCCATCGACTCCGGTCCTGATACAACCGTATTGACGGTTGGAGGGTGCCACCATCTTAGTGGAATCATCGCGGGGGATAGCGTTCTCTACCTCCCATGCATTTTATACTGCAAAGTTATAAGCGATGCATCTGCCTTGAACCCGATCCAAGTTATCCAGATAGATAACTAGATAGATATCTAGTTGGTAAATATCCAACTTACCGAGAGCGTGGATTCGCAGGCTAAGATCTTAGCGTGTATCGACACACGCTCTCGGTACGTTTCAACTTCAACGGCAATCTCTTCTGTGCTATAAGGCGTGTCTATTGCCATTATAGGGAACCACTGATCTGATTGTTTGTCCAATATCTCTAATATATATAATATAATATAATCTATAATATGTCTATTATACTCGTTTTGCTTACATGGACAGAGTTGTTATAAAATTATGTATTTACCTTAAAACTATGAAGTAAAATATCAGCTAACTCCTTGATTGAAGAAGGATCTCGTAAACTGTGTTGCAATTTCCAGATGATTTGAAGCATCTTGGAGATCCACTCAAATAAGAATAAGTCGAGTGACATTAGTTTTGTGAAAGTAAAAGTCAAAACAAAAGGAATATTAAAACTAACCTAAATCATAAGACACGTTACTGTGATTGATGGGACAAGTTTATATCGCACTTAGCATTACTATCAGGGGAAAGTGAACCTTAATGCATAGAGATTACGGGATAAACAGAAAAACATTAATCAGGATAATACTCTACTATTACGAAACCCGGACACAATGCGCTTAGTAAATTGAAAGTGGCGTTTATAGCATTTGTTTATTAACAAACAACCTTTCCGCTTTAGTCTTTGCTTGTGTTTAAATAGGCTATTTGTCTTATTCGGAGAAGCCATCTACCTTCTAGGTCTCCATGCCCTATCTTAGACCTCATCGTCACTTTTACATCAGGTAAGTTTGTGGTCAAATGAAGGCTTTATATTGCATAAACAAAAAAATAAATCAAAAAGTGGTTTTATCTTATTTTTTGTCCAAAATCTCGGTATTATTTTTATATTTATGATAAGATGTATATGTTTTTGATCTACATGAAAAATGTCCTTGTTTTTTGATTAATAATACATTCATAGCCAGAAGCATTTATTTATAAATATAAAAAGATTATTGTTTAATTATATCTGTAGGCTATTAGCTATAGTTACGCAATTTTTTCGCTTTTGCGTTCTTGATTTTTCTTTTCATTTTTGAATGTTAACATCGCAACTATGTTGCATCCCATACGGTTCTGAAATTAGCGTGTAAAAATAACACCTATCTTAGCTTAGCTTAGCTAGAATGTAGCAAATGAAAGACAAATTTATCTTTCGCGGGAAAGTCCACTAAACCGCGATACCGAGAACTTGTAAATAAAACTACGTGTGGCCACAAAACAGGCGTCGTAAAGTACATCCACAGCGGGTTCGCCGCATCACAGATAAAAAATAAATAAATTGCCGCATCATTTTGACGACCGCATTTCACTTTGATAGTCGACGACCAACGACATCCCATTATCCATCTGGATCCCAAAATCTGGGGACAATACTTGATCCAAAAACATGGTACATTATACACAACGATTGCAGTCGGCGCAGGTTTCAGTACGTGTTAAAATTTTGGGTTTAAAATTAATTAGGCAATCAACTTCCAGGTTCCAGAAGGTTAGATGTTTTTGAAACCACTCTATTAGGAAAGTTTTTAAAACAACACGGATTTATGTTAAATGTATTTAACTTAATTATATCAGAAATAGAATACAATGTCTGATATAATTTAGCTTAAACTAGTTTTGTAAATGTTTTTGTGCTACATAGTAATTTACGAGACAGCAAATATTACTCCCATTAACATTATTTGTTTATAGTCGAATTTTTTATTTAAAGTTTTAAAAGTGCTGTTGGTCACCGGTCCAAGTAAAATCAAGTTTGTAGTATGGGAGCCAACATATATATATATATATTTATATATACTATCTTTTAGTAATTGTTCTTATAGCAGCAAGAGAAATACATCACCATTCAAAATTTCAACTCTCTATCTATCACTGTTCTTGAGATACAGCCTGGTGACAGACTGAGAGAAAGGCAGATGACGAAGTGTCATTAATAGGGTCCGCTCCTGGGATACAGGGAATTCTCTCTTAGCGAGAGAGATTAGGCCTTAATTTACCACGCCGACCAAGTGCGGGTTGGTGAACGTCACATGTCCTTCAAACTCTTTAAAGTTCTCAGAATATGCCGGTTTCCTCACGATGTTTACCTTCACCGTTAAAGCACGTGCTTAAAGCGCATTTCAATTTCTTATGAAGAAAAATCCAGAGGTGCGTGGCGGGGTTTGAACCCACGACCTTCGGAATGAAAGTCGAGTGTCCTCCCACTTTACCAACACGGCTCCCAAAAAGAATCCACGAAGCACCCTTAACATTCTCACCTAAATAGCCTCTACGACTCCGGCAATAAAATCCAATTTTATGTGACTCGCGTAACCTCGTTTATGAGGCATTATAGTGAGATTCCTGAGCTTTGATTGTTTTCTGGGTCATTTCACCAGTTTTATTCTCATAAGTACTTCGTATTCCTATTTTAATTTATTAAAGACTAGTAGTGCCCCGCGGTGTTACCCGCGTTATAATTATTTTTACCGCGGAATGACACTTTCCCGCGGTTTAAAGTCCTATGTCCTTTCTCAGGCGCTAGAGATTCTGTGTACCAAAATTTCATCTAAATCGGTTCTGTAGTTTTCGCGTGAAAGCGTAACAAACAAATTTACATTTACATTTATATATTACTAGCTGACCCCAGCAAACGTTGTTTTGCAAAATGAAAAATAGATATTGGCCGATTCTCAGACCTACTCAATTTTATGATTTAAAACGGGTAACATACCATGATTTGACGGTACTCAATTTGCTCACAAAATTTCATGAGAATCGGTCAAGCCGTTTCGGAGGAATAAGGCAACGAAAACTGTGACACGAGAATTTTATATATAAGATAGTATAGTATAGTAGGGATAGGGCATAAATACTTAAGTAACATTCTCTTCTTAAGTAGTATTCACCAACCCGCACTTGGCTAGCGTGGTGAATTAAGGCCTAATCTCTCTCGTCAAGAGAGAAGTCCCTGTGTCCCAGCAGTGGGAATGTTAATAGGGTGCTGAAGATGATGATGACTTAAGTAACAAGAAATGCCTAAAAGGCGACTTAACAAATAATGTTAAGGTTCTACGAAACCTCATCTCAGCTGCTCACTGACTGCTTCAGTGGTGCGGCGGGCGAGGTCGGCGCAAGGTTCGATTCCTGCCGACGGGCAAAATGTATATATGTTCTGCAAGCACTTTCTCCTTGGTCTGAGTGTTTAATAAGTTTTATAAAAATCTCTAAAAAGTATGTCAATTATATTAAGAATATCAGATGTCTAGTAAAAGAAAAATGTAAATGTTTTTCTACTCTTAACACAAGCTTACAGCTTTACGCGGAGGTGGGTTGTGTGGATATTGTCCAGAAATATTTTTTATATTTTTTAACTACCATGCATATTATAATTATTATTTTTTGGACTGCTCACGCAGCATCTCCTAACCCCAAACTAAGCAAAGCTTGTACTATGGATGTTAGGTGACTGATATACTACATAGATATTTTTTTTGTACATACAAATGTACATAATTTGATACATAGAAAACACCCAGACCCGAAACCAGAAATTGTCGGAATACAAGACCTAACACTGGGTACCCGTTTTTGTTGGCAACATCCATATGAATAATAAATGACGCAACGAAATATATCAATATCACGATCAATCATGATAAAGATGCTTGCAAAAACTAAAGAATTCTTTTTTGGTAACATTTGGGTGTCCGAGTAATCTGTACTGGCAACACTTTCGAATAAACGTTTAAGTAACAGACAAAAAAGGAACGCGGATTTCAATTATAATGCTTTATTTGGGCACTTGCGTAATGACTACGTGAATTTACAGGCGTGAAAATTGTAAGTAATAGCTTGCTCAATGACAATGCTCATAGTTGGCACCTATGTTTTCACTTATTGAACGTGGTACAAATAGTGACCTTAGTTGTGCTCTAGATTTAAAAATCGAACCTGTTGATACTTATGGTAGCCATGATATCGTATTCAGTGTCGCTTTTTTATGCTAGATAAGCCTTCATTATTCTTCTTCTTCTTTTATTTGATGGCGTCAACAGCCAATGTCCGTATGTTTTGTGGGAAAGCCTTCATTTGAATAATACTTATCAACGGATATATCAGAGCTATCTCGTTTTGTCACTTGGATGCAATTATGCATAACGAGCGCAAGCACCAAATTGTTTTTTTTTTATTTTTTTGCAGTTTGTTGTCTGCTTTGACTAATATGACGATAATGACTGAGCGAACAAGATCTATATTTTAACCATTGTCCATTTATACTCGTCGCGTTTAGAAAAGTAAATATAAATTTTATTTTCAGGCCCATTTTCCTATTACGTAATATTTAAAGGATACATAAATTCTACGAATCCAGCATTTTTCGACAAAATCATGTTAAAATATAACTGGGCGTGTCGAAGCTTTTAGAAATCTGGGCACACGCACAGCCTTGCAGAGCGAAATTTGAAATCGCACCATTGTGTTTCACCGTGGATTTCATATCGACAATACAATACTCGATTTAAATTTACGCCTCGAGGTGATTTGTGCCCATTTTAATGCAAAATTCGTACAATTATGGCAATAGCAATAATTCTAACTCAAGGTGAGGAAAACTACGGTAACAATACCGAAATAAATCTTATTGATATCATCATCGAGGTTTGCATTGCACTTAAGGTGCGGTCTCTCACAATGCAAACACAGGAACAAACCTCTCTTGCTTATCTAACGGCACTTTGTGGATAGTCACGTGGGCATCATATCTTACGAGGAGATAAATCATTTTTGTTTTGTTGGATCCATGACATTTTATGACTTTCATCATAAACCGACTGATTGCATGGGATGATCACCTCCAATGTGTAGTTTAGTTTTTATTTAAACAAATAAATTGTCTCAATGCGATTTTTTTGACAACTGAACTATACGATACATTTAAATATGTAGTAATAGTAATAGTAAAACTAAATACAATAAAAAGTCTTAAACACACAATTAGTCTATTTATGTCATTGTGCATTGCGAGATAAACAACTGTGGAAGTTTTTATTGAACTGCTACCAAAGACTCTTAGCGTTAATTTAAACGTTCTTTTAACTTGAGGAGGTTTCCTCTAAGTCTGATATACATATGTCCTATGAAAAGTGAAACGTTTTTATGAATACGGGGCTTAAATTTTATCGTTTTTACCTGTATCCAATGGAATAGATGACAGTAACTTAAAACACATTATATGTTATACTAATAAAATTTAAATTTCCAACAAGCTCAGTAAATTAAACCCAAAAACACCAAAAACCTTTTCTGTAACGTACAAAACGAAGCGTGTTCACACGTGGGCGACGGTGTTCAACACCAAGTAAGAACTAGATTTATTCCATTCCTGGGTTATAACTCAGGCGAATACGTGACCGATGCTCACGCCTGAGGTACGTAATCGTTATCGGTGAAAATATGGTAGCAGATTGCTGCCGGGTTAGAATTGGAGCATTATGACCAGGGTAAAGGAGGTAAGAAGGTATGGCAAGGGTCAAATCCAATAAAAATTGGTATGTCGGGAAATTTTAATCTATCCCTCCTTTAGAATTATAAAGACATAAAATAACCTATATATTCTACAAGCTTAAAGTTTTCGAATTCCACTTTGCGATTTATATTTTATTTTATAAAAAGGTATATTTTGGGGATGCAAAACTCTCGACACAAATACTTTTTGAAGACACACTGCAGTGCTCCTTCAGTATAAAAAGCTTATAAGTATAAAACAATAATATAATTGAAGAAATCATTTTAGTTTTCCATGACATTTCTACCTTTTTACATGCTAGCACAATCATTTTGAATCGATTTTGTATAAAGAGGTATGTTTTCAATTTATTCACCAATCAAGAAAGTCTAAATTTTACTCATTTCATCCAATCTACAAACTCTCCTATCACTCAAATCAACAAACTGACAAATTCAATCCACATTAGTCACTAAACCTCACAAACTAAGAGACATAATCCCTTGTAACACCAGAACTGCTTTAAGTTTAAGCCTGGATTACATCAGTCACAGCACGTATTCATTCCATTTATGATTCGGAGTTGCAGTTAGAATGCAGTCTGGTTGTGCGCTTATCAAATGAACCAGCGACGTGTCATGTGAGAACTGCCGGGGTCATATTGCCTGTATTTAGACGGAGAGCAGTTTTAAATTATTATATTTATTATTGGTATTTAAGATCGAATATTCAGCAATATGCGGAGTGGCATTAAGCTGAGATTGCTCCTTTTTTGGTACATGGCAGCACAGCATGGCATAATCATATTCACAATCATTTCAATATGACTTAGTTATATGTTATTACGTCACTGAGGTAGTAAGCAAGTTTGAAAAATTCACATATTGATTAAATGTAAAAAAAATTATTTAAATCAATTTTTCCTCGGGAACATCGTATTTTTCCGCTGAAAATGGCGATGGCCCATTTATCCTTAATGGGCCATCTAAAACTAAAAGAAATATTGAAATTGGACCAGTAATTCCTGAGATTAGCGCTTTAAGACAATCAAAACATACTCTTCCGCTTTATATTATTAGTATAGATAATGTGATCAAGAAAGCCTACATTAGGTTAGTTTATCGAGAGACTTTAAAGCGTACATAATTTGTGACTTGAATAATAACGACAGAGGAAATGCATCGCTGGCTCTACGACCAGAGCGATATGCCTTAGATATGGGCCAGAGGCGAGTGAAAAGGTCAGTTCTTGTCGCCTACAGGCCGCTTTCTACAGCTACAAAGCACAAACTAGTGCAACATGACTATTATAAAGGTCACTCATCAAAAATGCAGCTTCCTGCTTCGCAATAAGTAGTTAAAAGGCAAGGAAAGTGACGATTGGTCATTATTTTGATTTATCGCCAGCCGGTGTTGTAACAAAGCTACCATTTGCGGTAAAGTAGTTTTGCTAACCTTTTGATCTGAGTTCTTGGGGATTTCGATGCAATTGCCACTGTTTCCATTTTGTTGTATTGTAAATAACCATAAAATACTTAGCTGAATTTATTATACTAAAACTTTTACATAAAAGATGTTTGGAAATGTCATTCAATCCATGTTCAAATTCAAGTCAAACCATGTTATTATTAGGTGGCGTCGCGCTCGCTTTTTGCAACGACTGCCAATGTCAACGTTTCAAAGTGTCATTAACTTGCTTTATTGTGAATTAAGTTCCTTATTAATAAACTATATTATACTGTAAGGTCACTCTTGAGTGAGTATTTTGGCGTTGTCAAATGAGTACTTAAGGTTAAAATTAAGGTTGAGTACGGTGTGGAACATAGTCTGTGATGGTGGCGGCAAAAAATATCTTACGTCATTCCGTCGCTCGATCGCCAAAGGAGAAAAATTAATAATAATAAATAATATAAAAAAAAAATTATCTGGTTTAAACTAATATCTCTGATACTAATTAATTTTCACACTTCTCATTGTGTTAGTTTACATTGTGTTACAGGAACTACAATGTATATAAGGATTATTTTCTCAATTTGGCGATTCCCTGATGGTGTTTTCAAAACGAATGGAAGTCGTTTTATTTTTGTTAAAATGTCCATGGTCGAAATTGGTGAAAAGTTTTTTTTTTTTTTTTATTATTTATAAGCCTTCATTTGACCACAATCTCACCTGATGTAAAGTGACGATGTGGTCTAAGATGGAGCATGAAGGCCTAGAAGATGGCTTCTCCGGGCCACATTACGAAACACGAAAAAATCGCTTCACGCACTGGCCCAGCCCGGAGGGTGGTGACAAGCCGCGGCCGAAGCCTACCACCAGAGACTGTTCTTAGCACCACCCGGAGGTTACGTGTAAGGATTCAGAGGGTTACCACTTACGGACGTGAACAGACAAAACCTCCAAAAGTCCTCCAAAGTGTATTCAGTTTCAAAGATCTTTTGTTCCTTTTCCTCTTACAATTGGAAGCAAGTAGTCATTTTGTTCCCATATTGTTAGTAGCATAAGATTTATGTTCTCTAGCTGTTGCATAACGGGAAGCAATTTCAATGATAGTGTTCAGAATTAATGATTGCATTGTCAAGCATGAATGAGTGATTGAATCGTAGTATTGAACATCGATCAATTATGACTGCATAAAACTGCTCTTGAGTGTTGTAACAGGTAATGACAACAATATCGGTAAAATAACAACTATTTGTAAACTCATCACATCACCTATCATCAGAATTATGAATATACACTTTCTCTCTGTAGTCGGTCCCTCATGTCTGAGGATCGTGGTAAGCATCGGATTTACATCGGGAGCGGATAATTTGTCTCCATCGGGTTCTGTCCATCGCATCTCTGACAGTGTCGTAGAATTTGTCTATATTTGTTGATCTAGTCATATCTGCTGTCAAGTCAAATAGATGATGATGATGCGTTCTAGCTGATTTCGGGTTTAGCTACAATGTCACTGGTCAGGCATTTTAACTTAGACTTTTGTAAGTTAGGGGTGTAGATGATCTACCTATTGTGTGCTCGAGTATCTAAATATAGATGTAGTCGTAAGCTTTTAATCCTAAACCTATTTTTTATACGTTTCCATTAGGTGAATCAAATAAACAATTTTGTTAACTATGCTTACACGAGTAGCAAATGGACATATTGATTTATTTTGTGTAAAAGGACATAAATATATTTAAATATCAAGGATAATAAATATTTCATACATAGCATTCAATAAAAACAAAGCCGAATAACATGTTTTAGCTTGCTAATACCCAGATGGCAATCAATTAAGTAAAGTGTAGGTATTCATATTTTTTGTTTAGGATTTCCAATACGCGTGACCAAATCACAGTACCTACTCGTTGTAATTTTTGATGACTAGTGTCTATAGTAACATATTATAAATTGCGCAATTACGAATATTTTCCATACGTCTAATACACCAACAAAATGGCATAATTGTTTGTACAAAGTTTTGTACACAATTGCTACTAGCAACTGTTAATAGCAATAATGATTGAGCTTATTCAGTCACAAATTTTGAGATCCAACGGAGAATTATAGTGTAAAAATAAGACTTAAAACAAGTATATGGGGTTTTCTTATAAAATTTTATTTGAAATCTCAACCCTGATCCAATAAGTACAGTCAGCTACATATTAATTTAGCCCTGATTAGAAAACGACTCGTTTAAAGTCTAATGTTAGTCTAGTCTTATTTTATTTACTTCCTATATATGTAATACTTTATTTGGTTTTAATTATATGGTTTTGGTTACAAGCTTGATAATTTAGAAAAGCATTATTTTTTAAATATATATTTCAAGCAACTGAATTATTTGTAAGGAAAATAGACGTTGTTAGACCAGAATCTCACTTGATTTTAGTGTCGATGTGGACGAGAATACCTAACTCATTCTTTGGTCAAATGAATTCTAGAACTATTATTAATTACAGCGATTAAGATTCTTACCTTCATACTTCCAGCATAGCAGTCCATACGCGGTACGGGAAAAGAAATTCATTGAAAAGTCCATGGGAACGCAGAGTAATTTCACTGCGTCCTGCAATGAGCATTAAAACCGATGAGAAAAGTGGGAACCGAAGTACCCACGTTTCATAAACCGCTTAGCTACTTTAAGCTTTGAGGTACACGGTGGATTGTGGCGTTCCGATTCCGTGAATAATATTAAAGATGGTTTACTTATCATTTAAAATGTAATCTCACACACTCACCTCAGTGGTTCGGTGGACGAAGGTCCGCTTGTGGCGTAAGAGGTATAAGGTTCGATTCCCGCCGCGGGGCTAAGTGTTTGTATGTTCTGCAAGCGCTTTCTCCTGGGTCTGGGTGTTATAAAGTATAAAAAGAAATATGTATATGTATGTATATATGTATGTATATATGTATGTTTATATGTATCTAGTACCCAGAACACAAACTTACAGCATACCACGGGGCTAGATATTGTTGTGTGGGTTGTCAGTAAATATTTAAATTATTTTTATAAATTTTAGATAAGCTAATTAAAATTCTATGTTAGATGTTTTTTGTCATTTATTTATATCATTCTTTATAGCACAATGTAACGGCTTTTGACGGCTATATAGCCAGTCACGGATGCCATCAAATAAAAGAAGAAGAAGAATGTACGAAAGGTGGGATAAAAGCCCATCAACTTTTTACCTGCCAAACATTACAGGTATATAAGTTGGTTGAATTGTGAATATTGCGTGTTTATTTTCTTCATATTTAACTGCAATCTATAAATATTATGTTTTAAATAACCTTAAATGAATAATTAGCACAATCATGAAAACAATTATTTAAAATACTTTAGAAATAAAGAGCATCATCAATTTACTTCCGTCGAGCAACCAAAAAGCAAAACGTCTTTGAACAAAAAGGAAGACAAATGTAATAATGACTCTTACTATCCATGCAAACGTCTATGATTTCTGTCAGAAAACAGAAATAAAAGTATATAAATAAGTGTATTCATTTAGCAACATAACAAAATTAGTGCGGTGCTTAAATATTAAAATATTTTATACCCAAACATTCATTGAAAAGACGCAAGAAATAGTTGTCAACCCATTGCCTAATAATCCAATAACATAAAATTTCATTTCCGTGTACAAATCTACTGATCTACAAATACGTTTCCAACCATGCAGCCCATTAAAGGACCGCTGCGATAGCCTGTGTTGCATTATAAGCTCCTCCATCTACGGCAGATGGTTTTATTTTTGTTACATTGTGCTCAGCAGGCTTCATGTAAACTTTCTACATATTCTTGGAGTTATTACGTCATTTCTGTATAAATTGTTTATGGTATTGCTACCCAGCTGGGAATTAAATGAAGCATTAAGATTATCTCTTCATTTAAGTGTGTACCTGCTTGTAATGCCATGTTTCTCATTAGCGAGTTACTGAGGATTTATTTGGTATTTATTTAAAACTGTCTGTTCTAGTGGTGATATGTTTTTGAGAAAGTATTTGAGTCGTAAGGTTGTGTTTCCAGCTGTATAAATGAGGGGCTTATTAAGTGGACCATAACTTTTTTAATCCAGGATAATTTCTTTTTTTTCAAATCGATCGATAAATAGATTTTTTGTGCAAGATCTCACTGGCAAGCAAATTTTTTACAACTTTGCAATGTTTTTTAAATTAACAACTCTAAGGTTGTATAAAGCCGGCCTCATTCATTTGTTGATTGAAAATAAGCCTAAATACATATTTTTAATTGACTACATATACTTATCACTTTTTTAGTAAAAACCCATTTATAGTGAAGTTCTCGGCCATCAACCACATTGCAGTAGAAACCCACTTCCTTATTACTTGCCCACTCTCGATTTCTACGCAACGAGTGTAACCACAGGATATTTATTACATAAACTACTATTAAATTTGCGTTCTTGAGCTTATACCCTTTATTCTAACAAGTCGATATCTACTGTTCTTTATGAGCGAAAGATAGAAAAGCAGGCTTGGTTTGTAATCCTATAAAGGCGATGGACCGACCGACCGGTATGTTGCCGAATAAGACTCTCTGTGATACTAGGGAACTTCAGTTTCTCTTATTTTCCTTTGCCTAGAAGGGAAGCTTATACTACCTCTATACTGGTTTCCTTTTGTCCTTTACTAAACAACAGCAACGTCCGTGTCAAATTTGATCCTAAGCGGGCTTCGCTAGCTATAATGGATTTTCCCTCGTAGTATGGTATTTTAGTGGTAGTGTTATTTTGATGTGTAATCCATATTACTGCAAAGTTCCATCAAAATGCGTTCATTCGCTTTTGCGTGAAAGAGCAACAAACACAATCACATCACAAACAAACTTTCAAGTTTATAATATTATTAGGACTTAGGTAAATCTCCTTGATCGAATAGGTAAAGTACAGAATTTCTCTATAATTACTCTAATCTATTTTAAACATGTCTGGTATCTGATTCGGGTTTGTTTATACAACACACAAAGATTTGCTCTACTCTGTTATGTTTATTCAAAAGGGTATTTTTTTTTGTAAATCCATATCCAAATATTATAATAATTGCAAAACTATTAAAGTTATACTAGCTCCGTATAATATTTTACTAGAGCTCGCCGCCTCGAATAGTGCGAAGGAAATTAAAACTATCGAGTAAATCTGTATGTGAGTACTAATCAGTATAGTATCATCACCCTATTAACGTTCCCACTGCTGGGACACAGGGACTTCTCTCTTGACGAGAGAGATAAGGCCTTTATTCACCACGCTGGCCAAGTGCGGGTTGGTGAATGTCACATGTCCTTCAAGCTCTTTTAAAGTTATCAGAACATGCCGGTTTCCTCACGATGTTTGCCTTCACCGTTAAAGCACGTGTTTAAAGCGCACATAAATTTCTCAAGAAGAAAAATCCAGAGGTGCGTGGCGGGGTTTGAACCCACGACCTTCGGAATGAAAGTCGAGTGTCCTCCCACTTAGCCAACACGGCTTTTTACTGTGAGTACTAAGCTTCCCTCTAAATCTCTTAACTAAAACGAGTTTGTCGGAATAAACATTTCTCTGATTCACCTTACAGTTTCAGATTTCATAGTTCATTTATTTGTCGTAGGTAATAATTTTACATTTCACTGTAGGTGTTGTATTACATTTGCAAAAAGATACAGAGAAGATACTAATAATAATAATAATATCATAATAATCTCTATAAAATACATCATCATCATCATCCTGCCCTTGTCCCACACTATGTGGGGTCGGCAGAACATGAGCATTTCTTTCATATCCCTCTATCACCCGTCATCTCAACACTCATTCCTTTCTTACACACAGTATATCCATCTTTTCTTTGGACATAAACATATATATCTTACATATATTTTCTATAAAATACAAGTAAACAAAAATAATAATTTAAGCCCAATGAAAGAAAGAAAAAGAAAGAAAACACATTTTATTTAGGACACACTAAACAAAGTACAAAAAAATATATATATAACATACAAACACACAGCAAGTGTCCCAAAAAGGCAATAAATGAATGGGCCTTAATGAACCAACAGTATGCATCAAACGCGGTTTCTTTTGGTCAAAGTTATGTATGAATCATCATCACCCTATTAACGTTCCCACTGCTGGGACACAGGGACTTCTCTCTTGACGAGAGAGATTAGGCCTTAATTCACCACGCTGGCCAAGTGCGGGTTGATGAATGTCACATGTCCTTCATACTCTTCTAAAGTTCTCAGAACATGCCGGTTTCCTCACGATGTTTGCCTTCACCGTTAAAGCACGTGTTTAAATCGCACATAAATTTCTCACGAAGAAAAATCCTGAGGTGCGAGGCGGGGTTTGAACCCACGACCTTCGGAATGAAAGTCGAGTGTCCTCCCACTTAGCCAACACGGCTTCCGTATGATGTATGAATGTATGAATGAAACATGCGTTTTTAAAGAACCCTCTACAAGGTATGAAAATGTTTCAATTGAATCCCTCAGTTATATATAAGGCCTTTCTGCATTGCACGAAGTGAGCGATGGGAAAAATCTCGTTCTTGAGTTGCACGCGAGTAAGTATTATGTTATTAGTTCCAGTGGCTTATGAAATTGAATGTTCATTGATGTTATTTCATAACAACTTTACGACTGGTTCATTCCTGGGATGCGACATGTTTTAATAAAGGAATTTTTGAGATTAGCAAACAATTTTATACAGGTGTCAATGTAAATGATGTTAGTTAATTATTATGTATTAAAATATAATATAAAACAATATAATATATTATATGTACTTATGTTTCTAATTGTTATATGTAATATTATACAATGTACACCAAATGCCTCCGTTCTATTTTAATTAAAGTATTTTCCACCCTAAAGTTGCCTAGAAGAGATCACACTCAAGCGCATGATAAGGCCACCCATTGTACCACTTATTTTTTCTATACAACTTGCTTTCAATCTCCAACATTTCATTTCAACCAAACGCTGTGTTGTGTAATTCAACTCACTTTAATGTGATGATACATCAACCAAAGTCATAAAACCAGCATTACTGACCTAAGATATTATGGCCCGAATGTCTTCAAGATTAAATTACATTTTTATTATTATGATTTCACACTTCTTGTAACTTAGATTAAGATTAGACTATTTAATTATATATAATATGGCTCTATAATTACATTTCATAGTTGATCCCGAACACGTGTTTAGGCTGATAATGCACAAAACACTCCTAGGCATCTCGCCTTGGAGTGCAGATCTTCAGGGCCCCTATTAAATGTTCGCATTTACAAATTAACGTTATTTTATAATCAATAGGACGAGATTCAAAATACAATAAAATTCATTCGAAATTCATTCATCATGCGAAATGGATCACAAAAACCACTGGGTTTCTCTTTTACGTAACAAAAACGAATGCTACTATCAACCGGCGACGACTGTTCCCTACCATTGTTGTCCATTACTCGCTGCAAATTTCCCAACAACCAGTTTTTGTTTCTGATGAAGATAATGTCCTCGTGGAACGTGTCTAGGCTTAATTAACTTATCAGAACTGAGCGTATCAATTTACATCAGACACTTTAATTTATAGCCCATTAGTAATTTGCGTAGGTATTTAGTTTCATTCTGTTTGAATGCCATTGCTTTTATTGCTATCATCTAGTACCTACTTACTAAGATAATATGGGGTCCATACTACATTATATAGATATGTCTAGTATCCGTTACAAAAGCTTAGAGCTTACCACGGCGCTAGTTGCTGTTGTTTGGATTTTCCGTTAATATAGACAGGTAATTCTTATGATTTTATTTATCTGTAATTTCCAAGCAGTCTTCAATATTTGGTGGGCAATACAGTTTATAACTTCATAACTAAAGACTAACAGGGCTCAGTAAGCAGATGCAAGTAAAGTCAGTAAAGGATAATAAGAGATTACTGACTGCAAAACATACGTCGGTAAAAAAAAAACCTCAACGATTATCAAAGCGTTAATTTCTGCAAAAACATTAAGCAATAATAATATAAAGACTAGGAGTTATAAATATAAACCCCGTAAAACTTAACTCCATGTTTTGAGTCTTTCAAATTGTCTAAACAATATTCCTGGAGGCTAGTAAGTGGTAAATGACAAGATGATATTTATAATGCGGAAGCTACTCGTTCACAAATACTAAAGACTGTTGACGCTCTCATCATATTCTTGCTATTAGCAAGGGACCTAGTACTTTAACAGACAAATGAATGAATGACCTAACATTTATGCACAAGATTGCTAATAGTCTTATAAATGAAATATTAAAAGTGGGATTTATAAGGATCTGTTGAATTCCTATACTCTGTCTTGATACTTATTCAAGCAATTCTTTAAATAACCCCGTAAATATTTTTCTACAATCCTAGAAAACTTAGTTGAAATAATCATTTCATTCGTATTTTAATCAATAACGAATTGTGGTTATACTACACTGTATATAATTTTTCTTTGATAATGTCTCATAAGTTGAAAACAATCAAGTCGAAGTTAAAGTAAAAAAATAATACAAATTCACGCCTTCAGGTGTACCCCTGTATATTTAGGGGTTCAGGTAAAGGAGATAAAGTACAAAACGTAGAACGCTCAGACGCAATATGAATGATTACTATTACTTGTAAGGTAGGAAACCTATAGAAAATTAGAACTTTTTGAAACGAAATATTGTAGTAGAAGCCGTATAAAATAGAAAACGACTATTTAAAACATGCCTTATGAGTGTTCTTTTACAACGACTATAACTTTTATAGTTTTTCTTTGACAGTTTTTGCAAGCCTTTTTAACCGACTTTCAACGAAAAAAGGAGGTTTTCAATTCGTCTTGTATGTTTTTTTTTAAATAACCTTTAGATTTTGTCAATGGTTTTAACAAATCCTTACAAAATATAAGTGAAGAAGGTAGGAACATTAATTTGGCATGCGCACGAAAAATTGGCTTAAAAAGCTGATCCAGGCCCAATTAAAACCTGAGATCCAAACCTGTTCCGAATTATAATGAATATGAATGGACAAGGAACTTATAAAAAGCTTGATGAATCGAATGCGAGAATGCAAACCGTCCTTGCATTGCACGTGCAAAAAGAAAAGCGGGATATTATAACCAGTCCGGTGAAGGCAAGCAGCTTTCTGTAGCCGGCGTTACGACTGAGCTTAAGTTTTATACACAGTGGCTTACTTGGTTTTATGTAGCTAAGATCCGGGGAGGAACATACATTGTTTTTTTTAAACGTTTAAAATTTACATATATTGTAACGATATTATGAGTGAAAACTGTTCTTGGAATGAATAGTTCAACTCACAATAGTTAAGAATGCTAAACAGACAATAATATCGACACTATTTTGTTGTTTTATCATATTCACACAAGCAGCAGTAATAAGTAACCAACAAATATCATTTGTATATAAGAAACTATCGTAATCTAACTTTATATAAAAGGTGATAAAAAGTTTCTTTTTATACAACGCTCCAGCATTCAGCATTAAAAAAACTCAAATTTGTGGCCTGAGTCTAATTGTTGCTTTTTGCTACACACACACACACATTCCAAAAGGGATTAGAAGATAAGGCGTTTTAAACATGAGTATAGAGACCGGTATCCCCAGTCGCACAACGAACAAGATTTTTTCACACCCACCAATTAATATTATATTATATATTATACACATATTATAATATTTTTATATATATATTTTTAAATGCAAATAATTACTTTTTAATAAATCAATCAAACTCAATTCGAAACGAACACGTACGTCCATACACAATGTAAACATCTGTAATTGTACTCGCTTTAGATCATAGCAGCAGTCCATGGTCTAAAATTAAATGATTAATAGGATAAAAAGACTGCTTTTTGATTTTAGACTGCAGACATTATACCTAAGTATAATAATTATACATAAGTTTTGTTAATGCCAGGAGGCAGTTCCAACTCCATCAAATCTGTCCAACCCTATTTAAATCAAAATGATCTCTTGATAGTAAGCTTACCTCCTGAGGCTTAAGCACCGTGGGCGGGATCCATCGCACTTTCGATGCTGGCTCGATAGATCCTGATTACGCAAGTATCGCGCAATGAGATGATATGGATTGGAACTGGTAGAACCGGGTCCTAACGGCATTTGTGAAGGTAGCTTTTAACGTAATATTTGCATCGGGTTTTTCGAGCCCGCTAAATGTTTCTCTATTTCAAATGATATGTAGGTACCGGATCTGCTAACTCTGCTCACTATAGGTATTCATATTAAACGTACAATCAGGTTTTATGGTAAATGCAATTAAAAAAAAACAATTAAATAGTAAAGTCACAGATATACTCGAACAGAAAGTATAGGTACTAGTTGATCCAGTTTAGATTGTCTCGTTATGTAAGTTTTTTTATGATTCCTCGTAACAAATGAAAGGACAGAGCTAAGAGTATATTATAAGGCTAATATTATAATGTAGGTGCGTCAGACAATTAACTACAGCAGGCTGGACATCAATGTAGTGTCCCAGAACTGCAGACTAATCTTCTTATGCAAATATGTGACTCTTACGAGTATTCACAAAAGTGTAAAAGTGAGTGACAAGGACAAACGAGTGAGGAGGGGAATTTTGCAAAAGACTTTAAGCGTCGGTAATTAGTAATTTTTGGACTGTATCTATAATTATTTAGATCAAATAACAAAATAAAATATAGAGTTTCAATATCTTTATGATTTGATGAATGAATAACTATTTTCTAAAAACATATATAAACTTAATAATCACAAAAAGAATTGTCTGAGTTAATAAGCGATAAAGTTAATGAGGACCAAAATTGTGGCTCATTTTTTGGTGGTCACAGTAACGAAATGTAACGCAATAGCTGAAGTATTGAGTTTCCTAAAACGATTCACTCGCCACGTCATGCTGTTTAGCAGATTAGGTATGTCAAATTACGACGTGGAAAAGCTTCATAATGCTTTGCCGATCGCCGATGACAAAATTATCATACATCATTCATAATAGGTTTTCTATTAGACTTTTATTTTTGCCTCATTACGGCCATTGCTTTTTACTTCATTACTCGTGGCTGTCATAATTAACTGTCAACTGTAATAGCATGTAATTTGCATAAACATTTCAGTTCTTTCTCAGGACGCGAAATGGCGTTTAACTGAGTAACATCTTTTTCACTTAATAACTTGACACTGGCAAAATGACGCTTCAAGCGCAGAGTCTTAATATTAGAAATTGAATTGTACTGTGTATATATTTTTTTTAAGAGTTCGAAGTTTTTAATTAATTTCTTAATCAATTTTTCATTAATTTAGAGAAATTTATTTTTACGTTGGTTACGTCGTAATTTTTTCTCTGTACACAAAGTATGATAATTATTTCATCCTTTAAAGATGGATTGATTGCATTTAAATTTGATAACGATCAGTCAAGTTGGTATTGAGTTGTCTCCAAATCATCTATACTTAGTACGCACAAAGGCGATTTTCTACTAAATTCACGAGTTATTTCGATCTCCGATCGAAAAATGATGATTAGTATAATAAGAGAAGATTAGTATATAGATAAGTAAGAATTAGCAGTCATTTTTTTCGTGTTCCGTACTGTGGTCCGGAGAGGCTAGCTACCTTCTAGGTCTTCATGACTCATGCTCATCTTAGACCACATCGTCAATTTACATCAGGTGAGATTGTGATCAAATAAAGACTTATCTAATATAAAAAAAATATATGTTTTAGTGATAGAATTAAAAACAATAATTGATTTAAACGTTAACTTAAATGTTTACTTAATGAAATCATGAAACTTCGCATAATAAGGTTTCGTTAAGGTAATAATAGAGAAGGACTATTAAAAAGTAATTCTTGCTACTTCAACGCACCTAGACTAAGAAATATGCATTTATTAACGACTTCTGAAGTAACTTCGCAGAAAACGAATGGGAGTGTATTCTCTATTTTGTTTTACGACCTAATACAAGCAACCTATGCTATAATAACAGGGATTCGATCAGAAAATACTTTAGCTACCTGCTCAAATTATTGCAAACGTTGTAATGTGTTTATGTTATTGCTCTAAGAAATCTCAATTTGCACGGGCTTTTTTATGATGTGAAGTTCTTTATTGTTTGTAATATTACCCGCTGTTTGCTTGGACAAATTGAAAAGAACCATTCAGCTAGACTGCATTCACTTTAAAATAAAACACAACATTAAATATTGTCTAGCAGTTTGTTTTTATTAAGTTTAATAATACAGTTAACAGGATAATTCATATTATTAAACTACAGATAAGTATAAATTTTTTGGTCAAACCAACTAATTTTTATATTTAAAAAGGTTTTGTTAATACCTTGTTGGATATTATATAATAATAAAAAAATACATGTTTTAAATAATTTTTTTGGTTCTTTTTCTAGTGTCTTTCTCACATCTCTTCTGTCTACTGTACTGTTTGTATCTACAAAATAAATTCATAAATTCTCTTTTGTACAAAGAAACAAATAATAATAGTATAGGTACGTACTTTTTATGTATGTATGGTCATACAAAGGCGAGATTAACTCTATTAGAGTTTACTTATTACACAGTAGGAGCACAGTGATTCAGAAAATATATATGAAAAATATTAAATTTTCTTTCTTTTTCACTTTAAAACTTTAAAAAATCATTAACCACTTAGGAATCTTGGCATCTGCATTGCACTTTTTTTGGTACCAACCAAGTTAAAAATCACAAAGACCCACCTTAGCACGTGTTCCGGATAATTTACAATCTGAGTCACGATTTGTCCAACTATTTAGTTTAGAGCAAAGATAACAAACGCTTGTGTACGAAACCGTTAGATTTGCCTTCATTTTGGCTTGTAGGATCTTGTTTATTTTCGCCCATTACGAAACTTAGCCCAAATTTCACCATTTTCTGCTATGCTAGTTTATTGAACCAAGATCAAAAATAGAAAAACGTGAATTTAATATCAAATTGCGCTCAGTTAGGCGGCAAAACAAGCTAAATCTGACTTGATCGCGTTTATAACCATTAATAAAAACGCGATTTAATCGTTTTCACCACAATATTACTTAGTTAACATAATGTATTTGAACGATTTACGTATTATTATAATATAATTTATCAGACTACAGAGCACTTTGAAAATAAGTTTATTGAATTATAAAATTAGTAGACCTGTTTTATGTATACACTAAGAGAATTCACCTGCAAATGTTAGATTCTTAGGAAATTCCCAGCTAAATATAACCAATAAAACGTTATTGTCCACAGGTTGCGCACCTAAGTCAAATTACATTTTATTGATAAACAGATTAACTTTACTGGTTTTGTAACTTAGCTTTATAATAATCTAGACTAGACTAAGGGCCGCTTACTCAATATTCTTGAAATAAAGTAACTATATTTAAAACGTAATGTCTTTATTGAATGAAATTATGGTAATTTACTTCATTTCTCAATTGAATTGATTGACGACCTCTGTAGCTCGGTGGGCGAACGTCCGCTTGAGGCGCAGGAGGTTGCGGGTTCGATTCCCGCCGGGGGACCAGATTTTTTACGATCTACAATTTCAGGTTTAGGGTCTGGGTGTTTTCTAAGTATCATATGTATGTATTTACAAAAAAAAATGTATCTATGTAGCATGTCAGTCACCTAACACCCATAGTACAAGCTCTGCTTTGTTTGGGGTTAGGTGATGCTGTGTTAGTAGTCCGGAAATATTTATTATTTATTTATTTACTAATATACATTAGTAGGTGCGCATAGTTTCAATACTATACAAAAATTCTTACTCTGTAGGAGACACATATTACATACAGTGACACAATAGTTCATAGAACTTTATTCAAAAAATTCAAAATACGTTATTCAGGCTTTTACTACATGCAACATTATTTGGTCTATTTAACTTTATACATATAAGTACTATTATGGTTATAGAAACAACTTAGTTGTAAAGTTAATAAATAAACTTTTATTTGTTATTTGAAATCATAGATGTCGCTAGCATGAAAATTAGATCGCTCTTTCGATGCGCATCACACGGTCACAAGACAAGGTCAGTGTAGTGTGTCGTGATCGAGTTGCGTTCGAGAATGAAACAAGTGGTAGTAGCACTAGTGAGCAATAAAAGACTCAGAAAGAGGGTAGACCGGTTCGTTTGTGAATAACCGTCTGCCCAAATCGCAAAGACAATGACAATTCAGTTGTTTCCGTGATCATGGCGCTTGCAACAGCGACGAAATATCGGAAAACTCAAAAACCGTCAAATCATGGTATGTTACCCGTTTTAAATCATAATATTGTGTTTAAAATATATAAAATGCGTTGTTTTTATATCATATCGTACAATTTTGTAGTTGGAGAACGTTGTCGCAAATTCTAATTACAACATATTGTAAGCTATTTCTTTCTCTTTTGATACAGGGCAGGTATATGTATAGCACAAACCGGTTTCACCTAGCACAATGAGTGAAACACTAACATAATGCGACACAAACGTCAATCAGAGGCAACACGTAGTCAGGTACTTAGATAATGTCATTGGATTGAATAGAGTGACAAACACAAAATTCGTTCATAACAGGTAACAAGTCTAAGCATTTGAAATAGCGTGCTTGCATATCATTATTAAATTGACTTGTATGCATATTGAAAATAAGGGCGCTTTTGAATTTGTCTTGATGTACGCCCCACAGGGTTAGGCCTAATTTTAAAGAACCGTTAAATTACACGTTTATTACAATTAATTATTACTTACACGTGACCTCCGGGTGGTGCTAAGAACAGTCTCTGGTGGTAGGCTTCGGCCGCGGCTTGTCACCACCCTCCGGGCTGGGCCAGTGCGTGAAGCGATTTTTTCGTGTTTCGTAATGTGGCCCGGAGAAGCCAACTACCTCCTCCATCTTAGACCACATCGTCACTTTACATCAGGTGAGATTGTGGTCAAATGAAGGCTTATCCAGCATAATAAAAATAGTTTCATGGGAGTTAGAATATTCAGGAACTTGGTGTTATATAATAATATTTCCTAGTTTATATAAGTGCTGTTTTGAAATTTTTAGCTCCAGAATTACGTATGCAAATCTAAGCCCTCTATTTAGAAAGTATTAAGTTATTATTGTTGCTTATAATACCCGAGAGAGTCATAGGTAATCTCTGTAGGGTCAAATAATGACGAGACGTACAAATAAGTAATTATTATGGTAAAACAATGAGTTATTTCAAATCAAAGCCCATTTCATTGTTTCTGGGCTATGTGCGTTGAAAATTATGCAATATTTAACCTGAGTTAAAAGCTGCATAAATCATTTTAGTTAGTTTTGCCAAGATTCAATAAATTTATGGTGCATTCTGTTACTTAATCCATAATTCAATCTATATAGTAAGATTCACAATTTTCACTCATATGTGATTCAACCGACCTTTTCTAATTAATATCACGTCAAAGTGGCAGTATGATAAACTACATATAAATCACTTAAAATGACCATAAATTGTTCTATAGAAAACCTATTTAAGAATCTATTAAGGGCTATATTTCCTTGGCTCTCACGATCTTAGCTTCTGTGGGTACTAAGGACCGTTAGTTCTATGTTCTATTAATTATGGAACACTCAAATTGGTTAGGTATGCGTAGCTTTGAGAGTATAATGTTAAGGAATTGTAGACTTTATAGTAAAGATATAAGAGCTACGTTATTTTGTAGTAAGGACATAGGCACGTGCGCTTGTGCTCAATTATAGAATAGACAAGTCTCTGCCCTTAAAGGGGTTTATTTGGATAAGGTGTGATTTAAAGCGAATAACTTGCATTCAATTGATAATGACTGTTATAAATATTGACATGTAGCCCTACCATGAGTACTTACGGCTGTTGGAGATTGCAACATGTTGTTCTCCCATACATTTCACAGATAATGATTAAATTTTAGTCGGAAAAATCTGTCAAATGCATAGGATTACAACATGTTGTAAACTTCAAAAGTAATTTGTCATAAACAATACGTCGTTATAACTGCCACAGTAATTAAAACGATAGCACACAGTTTTATTAATTATTTAATAAACAATATTAGTGGAACATTGCGGACTTATCACTTATAATAATTAATCTAGGATCATCATATTACTAAATTTTTCTTATTTAAATATCTGTGTGATTTTAGGTGCACTTCTCTAAACACTCCGGCGGCACCCGGACAGACAAACTTGACTATAGTCTTTTAAAAAACTTACAATTGCCATAGATAGTTTTGTAAAAAAAAAAACAAATGTATTCAATTGATCCAGTAAAAAAGAAAAGATGTGGTGTCGTTTGTGTATACGACGGATATTCCACGGACTTTTCTTACGGTTTTACTATCACATTTTTTTCAGTTCGGTCGCGCAGCAAAATCCCTAATTCCCTATCTCTCCAAGCCCGACGTAAGGAATTTCGTTCCAATAAAAGACACAAATCTGCTAAAAATGTATTTAAACTTTGTACTATATTTCGTCTAGGCAATAACCGACTGTCAAAGCAGATCTATGGTGATTCTATGCTCAGCTTGCGCAGGCGTCATTATCAAAGCATCTAACCCGAGACAATAGGCCGAGCATGCGTAATGCGTTATCTGGATCTTGGCACACCGCTCCCTAATGAGGAGTGCCCCACTTCTTCCGATAATTGGAGATATATTGGAGCTAATTGATAATGTGAGTTCTGTTTGTAACGGAACTTTATGTAACATGGCGTTGATTCTAGTTCGTAGAACTCGGATCGGAAAATGTGGTTCATTTTTGTTTCGTTCAACACATTGACTTTGCTATCACCAAATCATTTAAAAATTTCAAAAATAATGACAAAATTGACAGTTTTTTTACTTATCAAGACAAATACATTATCCCTCAAAACGGTTTATCTACTATCACGATTCTTGACATTTCATGATCTTATGATGAATATCTTAGCCTGATGACAGACATACTCAGGTCTTAGTAATTTTACCCTTTGGGTACTGTGACAGATTCATTATTTTGAACCAGGGGATCTTTATTACACAGCTATTTTAAGTTGGTTTCCGTCATTTCAATTATACTTAGCTTAGTAACTTTATGTTGATTTTTTGTCGTTTTATTTTTGTGTAATAATAAATGATTTTCTTTCTTTCTTTCTGTATAATTCAGACTATTTTGTCCAAATATCAGTTTGACATTCAAATTTGCCCAGTAGTTAAATTTTAGGCACATAAATTAGTATTAGCTTTTCATAGGACTTTGTCTGCTTAATTATTAGCGTTAAATTTATTTTGAATTATCTTGTTACAGATTGGTGTTTACAAAGGATGAGGAGTAAGCATCGATGGCAGCGGTACTTTCGTCCGATTTTACTACAGTCAACAGGTCAGTCCTTGAAAATAATAGTTTATATAGGTTGAGGCAAGATGTCATAGTTGTTTTGGTGAACCATTGTGCAAAAAAACTGGATCTAATGAAAAAAAAACTCACACGATCCATGATGGATCTGGTCAATAGATATCCTAGGAACCACCTATCTTAAATATATCATCACCTAAGTTTTAATGATTATATTTTCTAGTTATGATTTATTTACATTACTGGTAAACTTTATTTAAGTATTGACTTGACTTATCCATAA
The DNA here is from genome assembly GCA_929108375.1 of Gymnoscelis rufifasciata. NCBI lineage: Eukaryota > Metazoa > Arthropoda > Insecta > Lepidoptera > Geometridae > Gymnoscelis > Gymnoscelis rufifasciata. The sequence goes on along the minus strand of OV815307.1, from coordinate 5,228,780 downwards.
AACCTAAGACCACTTTGGGTTTCAACCCAGCTTAAACCAGTAAATTTCCGACATTTGTTTTAGAAATCGCTGCAAATCTTAGTATTTTCTATGTAAATTTTGTTTCACAATGAGATAACGTTTCTTCTGTATTAAAAAAATAAATAAACTTATAAAACACTTTCAACTTTTCAAACTTCAAAGTGAACCAAAAACTTTAAGCTTCACATGCGCGGTTCCTATTTCAAGTATTTCTTTAATAAGTCTTATGAGAAGCATGATAATAAATGTTGTAAAATAACTTAAAACAATGTCAAAAAATTATACTAATTATTTTAAAGCCGAAGAGTATTTTTGTTTATTTGAACGCGCTTATCTCAGAAACTACAGGACCGATTTAAATAATTTATTTCATTGTTAGATAGCTATTTTATTGAGGAAAGCTATAGGCTAAGTACGTCGCTCCCGTGGCCAAATCCATAAAACACCACCGGCAACGCCGCACCGTGGAGTGAAAATCTAGTTATTAAATAACGGTGAATTTCTAGAGGTCTTAGATCATACAATCTTGTGTAACAGCACTCGCGTCACGTTGATCAAGCACGCTTTGTTTTGCATTCGTGCATTGTCATACAACACCCACACCGCATAATTTCTCGATTCAAAATACCCCTTTCGAAACACATCTAGCTGGGACGATAAATAACCAACAAATTACTCGCGCGAATACTATACACGTAGTCCAGCTTGGTTTTGTGTGAGCTGAGTAACAAAGGATTTGGCACGGAATCTTTACAGCTCAGAAGGTTCTGTAATCCTTAATCTTAATATATATAAATCTCGTGTCACAATGTTTGTCCTCAATGGACTCCTAAACCACTTAACCGATTATAATAAAATTCGCATACCATGTGCAGTTCGATCCAACTTGAGAGATAAGATGGTTTTTACGGCGAGAAAAATTTGAATAATTTCTGGGAAAATTTTATACCCGTGCGACGCCGGGGCGGGCCGCTAGTAAACTATAAACTACAGTGTTTTAAAAGCCAAGGCTTGCTCTTTGTAGATACAGTTGTCATATCTTGAATAATAAACGCAATGTCAGATGTCTACTAACAAGGTGGATAGATAGATGAAATGGTCAAATTTCCTGTCAGTGTCAGTGAAGTGACCGTGAGATATAACCAGAAGTCAAAGAGTGGGGTGTGTTTTAGCTAATTCAGTTAAATAAACCAGAAATATGTTTTTTTATGAACGAGGGTTAGTTTTGCTAAAATTTCCAAATCAATAAAAACACAGCTCTTCTCAAACAATTTATATTTATAATTAGTTAAACCATTCATACAAGTTGTATATGCCTTCATTTCAATTGTCGGACTAACCCAGCCATTTACCCCGACACGCGTGCAATGGTTACAAGTTGACATTTGCATGCCTGAGAAATGTTTACAGCTTGTTGGATCTACAGTTCGTAGGTGGAGAATGAATGTGTGACGTGAGGACGTTTAATCAAACTATAATGGGCTCGAGTACTTGCGCGTTTCGTCTTAATTTGAATCTCTATTTACCTACTGAGACAGTCTTACGGTGGAATTCATGGTTACAAACAGTATCTAATTATTTTCAATTTTAATTGGTTTACTTGGTTCCCATCACTTATTGCTTGCGATGGATTTTTGATGGAATTGTATTTTAAAATGTGGCTCAAATTATTCGGAGTAAAATAATATGACCGCTTGCGGCGCAAGAGGTAGCGGGTTCGATTCTCGCCGAGGGCTCAAGTGTTTGTATGTCTGCAAGCACTTTTCTCTTTGGTCTGGTTGTTTAATATGTATAATAAAATATCTATGTAACGTACATACATATGTCTTACGTTGAGTACATCAGATATCAAGTACCCGTAACACAAGCTTAGCTTACAAGGGGGTTTGTTGAGGATTATCCGGAAATATTTATTTATTTATGTATATATCAGGAAAACTCCTAAAGTAAATAACAAAGTCTGATAAATATTGCATTTTGAAATATTAATAAAGAGATAATTTTATTGTAGCAAACAGCTTCCAAATCTTGTTTATTCTAAGAAATAAGTGAACATTCGTGCATATAATATATGAATATTTAAGGCAGTACATAACAGTTACCACGATATCCGATATTCGATAACTGTTTGTTATTTTTACGATTACCGGCTTTTATTGACAGACACTTGTTTGAAATAAAATAACAAACATTTTCTTATAATCTGATCTGCGCAATGCGGTTTTTACAATTAACGTAAGATTTATGGCTATAGTTTTACACAGATTTGCCAACTGTAAAACGTTTCCAATTAAAGATTGCCACAGATATACCAAAGAGACTTTGCATAACTGTAACTTATACTAGTAAATCCTTTCACAATCCTTTGTCTCAAGTTATTAGACTCAATTTCCCATCACAAATTATCGATATCGTCTCTAAATGAAATAGTGCTCAGTATTCTAGTTCACACGATTTTGACCTCTGTTTCGCAATCCCATAGTGGGCGGGACGCGTGATCGCCACTGTTGGAAACTATGGTATCAGTTACATCGATGCTATTGAGAAATAATCAGGTATAAATTCAGTTTCTTGAACCTAAAAGGTGTCTATACCTATTTGTCGCGGAAACTAGCATAAGAATATTGTCCCCATCTCCTCCCGTGAGCGCTGAAGAACCAAAGGAATCTTCCAGAAGATGGACAGCAGCGGCTGCATGTACCACTATAATGTTAATAATCGAATAAATATTTTTTTTAAGTACGATAATTAGGTCATGATTTTTAAGTAAGAGCTTGTTATACCAACTCTGAATCCAGTTAGACAATGGCTTAAAATATATCTTCGTCACTATGTCACTAGCTATTTTGCTCAGCCACATATGACAAAGCGAGATAGCACTAAACATAGACACATTTTATTGAAATAACCAAGCATTGCTTTGTTTACTCGGATTTTGAGAAACAAGCTCTAAGTATGGTATAAATAGTAAAATTGCCTTTTTGGGGCACTGTATGCGACTGTACGGATTAATTTTACTTCTAATAAATTTATTTTCTTTGTGGTTCCGGTTCAAAATCAATTCTAATCAGAAATAATATATAAAAAACCCTCACACACGGTATATTGAATGCTAACATGAGTGTAAAGTTTAATGCAGTAGTGTCTAAAATGGTGCTGTGTTTCATTCGCCTCTTCGCGTCGTTTTCATTACTGATTGGTCGTGATTCCCCATTGTAGGATGAACCTTTTCTGGAGCCAACCTAGCCACATGTAGCCTATTCTTGGTTGATCGTCGCTTATCCAGATATATCTATACTTATATTATGTGGCTGAAGAGTTTGTTTGTTTGAATGTGCTAATCTCAGAAGCTACCAATTTCAACAATTGTTTTAATGTTCGATAGCCTATTTATCGAGGAAGGCTATAAGGTATTTCACCTTGGGAAAATAAGTTTCTCCCAACCCCCCGCGAATCGGCGGGTAATATTGGATATTACGGACTTTATTCAGTCAATTGGCTCAGATGCTTTCAAGCACCGAAATGATCAAATAACGACCCGTTGTTGCAAACAATCGTTGAAGATATTTGAAAGGCGAGTCAATGTTCTTGCCAGCTCATTAAACGTCAGTATTCAATGAAACAAGCTAATCAAAGACCCATTCCTTCAGATTAGCAATCAAACTTTACTGCCATTGCAACGTATGATATATTGATTTAGTGTATCCGGTCAGACAGCTGGAATGTTTGCTATATCGGAGCAATTAGTGGCGCCACTGAACTATTTTGAGACAATTTTACTTAGACTTCAGGACAAGGAAGCAGTGTCTGTTGGAGAAAGGCTACAAGTATATTTAATTGCATCTTCGTATAAATATCTTTCAGCTTCCTCAAGGGCGTATATAATAGAAGTTTAATAAAAACTATATAGGTAGTTACAATTGTTTCATGCGCCGTTCACATGTTTTGTTAAAAAATATAAAACTTTCGACAGAACTAGGTACTTGTTTTTTTTTAACAAGATATAATTATCAATAAAGAATACAAATACGTGGGGGCGAGGGTCCGCTTGCGGCGCAAGAGGTAGCGGGTTCGATTCCCACCGAGGGTGAAAGTGTTTGTAAGTTCTGCAAGCACGATCTCCTTGGTCTGGGTGTTTGATATGTATAATAAAAAATATCTATATATGTATGACTATTATATTAAGTATATCAGATATCTATTAGTACCCGTAACACAAGCTTAGAGCTTACCACGGGGCTAGATGTTGTTGTGTGAAATGTCTGGAAATATTTATTTATATTATTATTATTATTTTCTCTCTTCTATTCATTGAATTATGTTTCATCAAAGGACTACAAAAATCAAATATCACCATAAGTTATTATATTTAACATTATACCACAAACATCCTTTTCATTTGTACAGTAGCAATTTCATGAACTGCAAATGGTTAAGATCGTAAAGAGCAAAATGGAAGGTCGTAATGTTAAATTACGGATATTTAGTTGTATTTAACCTTCATAAAAATAATTTATGAGGGCATTTCCAATAGCAATCATTATCTGAGAGGTATTTAAAAGTAATGATCTGCGTCTAATATGGCCTTTATGAAGTTAATGAATGGCTTAGCGAAAATAAACACCTGAGAAATTTACAATAATAATAAGTATTGGATTGGTTTTACATACCTTGAAAATGATAAAAGGCGGTTCTCATTTTAACCCATGTTTATATGTGGACTTTTTCCACAATAACGTGTATTTTAATATTTTAGCTCAGCTGTCAATTAATAAACTAAATGTCAATACCATTAAAAAAAATCTATCAAATAATAATAACGTCACTAAATCAGATTTCTGTAATATATTGGTCATTACTAAAATCATCAATGGAATAATAGGCTTTATTTAATAAATGTTATTAAGTTTGTCTTAAATTCATTTATGGACAGGTCACGAACAGATTTTGAAACATTGTTGTAGTTTTTTTTCACCATACTTAATATTATTCGTATTCTTTGGAATAGGTAGCAGAATATTGGTCCAGATAACAATGCTAACAGCATTGTAAATTAAGTTAATTTATCTTTGATCAGACAAACTTAAATCATAATTACAGTCGAGGATCGAGGGCTATGTTCGATAAACGGAGATCCATACCTGGCAGAATTTGCTTTATATAAATATGGTAGATTAATGAAGTACCGAATATAAGGAGTAACTTAAGCTACTTTTACACATGTCTAATTCCCGCGGGAATAACAATATAAATAAAAATGCTGTAGAATATTCCTAGAAAAAAAGTGTGTGCGAAATAAGTAGGTAGGTACTAAATATCCATTTGCATTTAGAATGGATTTCCGCTTAGTAACGCCTAATTCTATCATTTCGCTCATATTAATTACTTTATCTATGGCTTTGATATCCGGCGGTAGTAACTTCTTTATATAATAGTTACCTATGTAAAATTGTTTAAGAGGTGTGCTAGCCATTGTTTTCAAGATCAGCTACCATGATATTCCATCTAGCTATATTATTTACACTCCTACAGTTAACACATCTTTTCACAGTATTATAATACATTCATTCACTATCAATGACTACTAAAAATGTGTCATATTTGGATGAAACCGAGTTCTTTCCTGTACCTGGGATCCTGTACTATAATAGCCACTGATAATCGTCTGCATCCTCCCTGCATCTTTTTCTGCCGGTTCTTTGCATTCTCGGTCTATTTTTATAGGATTCATTTAGTTCTTTTTGCAGTTTTCCGAATTCATATTTAAAGTTTTGCACTCGTGTACATAAAACTGCTCTTTCTGGGTAATTTAACTGAATTGGCTAAAACACACAATAAGCATATTTATGCCTTATTTAGCGACTATTCAAGATATAAACTAGGGTGAATAGCTTTTATTGAACTGTTATTAAGCAGATTTAGAACTATTGTCCTATTAACCTCATATAAGTCTTATATAAAAAATATTCATACAGGGGTTAAACTTCACTTAATCGACTCACTCCGTATACCTTATTTTAGGCGTTCTGTAGCCAAATGGAAAAAACGGAACTCTTATGGATTCTTCATGTCAGTTCGTATGTCTCAGACACTTGTTTTCGAAACTATGAAAAATGTATTTTGACACTTGGTAAGTTAGACGTGGTCAGTCCTGTGGTGATTTTTTCGAGTACAACCAACCTGTTGCAAAATTTTAAATTAATTTATTTTTCACACGATTGTGCCAACTGATTTTCGACACAGTCGTATTCAATCAGCTGGTCTAATGTAATTGGAAACTAAAAATTATTTATAAAAGAATTATTAATTTTGTGATCTAAGTACCTACTCCATTTTACTCACTTAACTCCTTTGGAAGTACTTAATAGCGCATGTTAAACGAAAATGTAAGCATTGCCATTTGTTATGTTTACACAGGAACAAAAAATATGAACATTTGGTTTTAATCTATCTAAATCTATATATAAATAAAAATGAATTGTCGTTCGTTAGTCTGATTGAAACTCGAGAACGGCTGAACAGATTTGTCTTATTATAGTCTTGAAATGTTCGTGGAGGTCTAGGGAAGGTTTAAAAGGTTTGAAAATCTATAACTACGCGGACAAAGCCGCGGAGCACAGCTAGTTATTGATAAATAATGTAAATCGCACCTTCTTAACATTTAAGTAAACTATCCTATGCACTTTTATTCACAAAAATACGAAATTCTTATCAAATACTTGATATTGCTTAAAGCTTATCTAATATTATGCAAAGTTATTTATTAAAAAAAAAAATAAGGCAGGGATAAACAGGAAGAGGAACACAAGCACTATCTGTACGTCGTAAAATGTTCTTAGTAATCTTGACACATAAAACTAAAAGGTCTAACTGCACTTCTTTATTGATAATATAATACAAGTAAGATTGTGTGTTTATAGTTTATCATCATCATCATCCACAGCCTGTTTTTCTCTTTACTAATATTGCCATTTTGGGTATAGGCCTCCCAGAGTCCGCCTCATCCACCACGTTACGTATGACTGACAAGAGGATTAATACAAAGTTTAAACACTTAAACTGAGATGATATTTTATAATATCCTCCGACGACCTTCCGAAATGAATAGTGTAGCTAATTATGTATGGAATATAAAAGTTTCAAAGTAAAACCCATTTTTAGCATAGTTTACAAATAAAGTATCCCAGATAGCATCATATATCAAAAGCAACCTCATTATAACAGTTCCCCAGCCGTCCTATAAGGCTAGGGCCTGTAAGTTACAACATTGACTACGTATGCCGAGTCACGACCACCTAATTGACTAACTTCGTCGGATCGTATGCAGCCCTGTCACACCGCCCACCGCAAAAGCCGGGAACGCCTAAAAAGTCCTTCCGTGTAAACTGGTTACACAAGCCTATTAGGGTAGCAGATAAAATCTGAAAATGTAAAGGGATCTGAGAATTCGTATTGAAAAGCCACTGGGATGACTTTTAAAACATACGACAGGATAAGCATCGGATGGAATGTTTCCAGTTTATTACGGTTTAGATTTAATGTTGGGAAGTTCGTTGGAATATCAATTCAGTGGGAATATGATTTGGTTTAGCTCGGTTCTGTTTCCTATTATTGGATTCTTCTCTTGCGACAGTTCGCGATCGCTGTAATATAGTATTTCAAAGTAAAAATATAATATAACTGAAATGCACGTCTTAGGATTGATTAGCGATAGATATTTTGTGGTTTATTTGCAGTTTAAATTAATTGAAATTTCATTGTACACAACATAAAAGAAAAGGAAAAAAATTACAAGATGACTGTTTTATCGCTGAAAGCTGATATTTAAAGTTACGAAGCTCCGATTTATCAATAAAAAAAATATGAACTGAGAATACATTTTATCAATATGTTTTTGTTAAAGAAACCAGTATAACTATATCACCAGCCTAACCATTAAACATGGATGGTGCACCAAAATAGTATTTATTTTTTATAATTTATTTAATGTTATTTATTTAAATCAGCACTTCATCTTCATACAAAACAGTATGAATATAATTTTCAGCCCGGCACGTATTTATCACCATGAAATTGATTATAAACGGATAGTCATCCTCAATAGCTTAAATCAAAGATTTCCTTAACACACTCGTACAAAACATAAACTTTACGCTGCATTCTTGTAAATTCTCAAAGAAGCTATTCTTAGAGTTCATTGTGAACAAATTGAAAGTCCAAGCAGGTTGGCAAGTGCAGGCGACATCCACCGGACAGAGGCCTATCGAATAGTAATAGAGATTATCTGCATCACGAGAATCATACCACACAAGCATTCAATGTGATAATACATTATAAATCATTATCTTTTATCCCTGTTTATTTATTTTTAAGACATCAAATAATGGATACACATACTACTTTCTTTACTTATAAATACATACATACGAGTTTATAGGCCACATCATGCACTATTTAAAATTTTAAGAATTTGAGACCAGAAAGGTTGTACAACAAGCATTATTATTTTCTATTTTATATCAGACATCTCGAAACCGTATCAGGGGACGTGTAGGGGATTTTTGGATAAAAATATCCAATAATCCCCTTCGCAGGGGATTTCTGGAGTAAGCACCTTATTACACAATTCCTTCTCACAAGTCAATGCAATGCAAAGCTTCAATTATAGTATTTCCTAAGCTATCTTTATATTAACAACAAGCACCTATTCAAATTGATAAGACCTATTCAAATTGATATAGCCTTTAATAATAGAGTTTCTATGGCCACTTCCCAATTGCATATTTTTGCTCTATCGGAAACTCGAATAGTGTATTTTACTTGCAAGATTATGATTACAGACTAACATCCGCACAGGTAAAAGTAAACTAACTAACTAAGTAAGGCCCGTGCCCGCATATATACCGCATACCTAGATAACGCAAATGCATGAACATCGCGTGTCGAAACCCGACCAAGAGTCGAGGTTGGTTGCCGCTAACCCCAGACCGCCGCGTCGGTTGTGGAGCCGCAAAAATTATTAAACAAAATTCACATTACGTTGCTGCGCTTGCTTTGATCTAACCTTTGTGAGTTAGTTAATTATTTAGTTGATTGTAATGTAGTAATAATCTTTTTTTTTTTTTATATATCGTTTAGAAATTGTCTCGTTTTTCCTTAGTTTATATATAAGTATGAATATTTGTCTTTAGGTTTACTGTATTTTTAATTGTTTGAATAGTTTAAAAACAACTAGCTCAAGGTGATCATGGAAGAACAGCGCTGTGGTTTGACTCGCTCAATCACAGCATAATGCTGAATGATCACCTTTTTGTCACATTCATTGGTTTTTGTTTACTTTAAGGTATATTTGGTTTTGATTCTTTGACAAATAAACATTTCTTTCTTTCTTTCTTCTTCTTCTTTCTTTGTGAGTTAGGAGACGATAAATATCGGAAGAAGCGATACAGTCGCGCATCACTTGAACTTCATAATACTGGCAAAAGCTTGCTTGCTTGGTTTCAATACAAATCGTGATACTTGCGTTTTCTAGTTAGATGTATGTTTGTAGTCAGGCCTAAAAGCTTCACAAAAGACTAATCGCTTATGGTTAGCTGTCTAAAGTCCGAAGATCTAATTCATTCAACAAACGCTTTTGATCCAGAGATCTTATTATTGTCTCCATACAGATATTGAATAGGATTACTACAGATAGCCGAGTCCTTCGGGCGTAATATTCTCATGACAATGGGGCTATTATTCAAGTTAATTAAACTAATCGCTGCTTATCCCGATAAGGGGTCATCTGGGTTGACCTCTTGATCTGCCGGCCAATTAATTATATATTGGTGCTACCTCATTATACCAATGTATTGTTTTATTCACTTTATGGATAAGCTGGATCTTAGATCTTTAAGCTTTCCCAATCTTAAATGCTTATTGCTTTAAAAATATTATATTCTCTATTACTATGGATAATTGCTTGCTAATTTTCTATGCATTAATTACCTTGCATTTTTAATCATCAATACGTTACAGTGATATTAAATACGATATTTAATTGTAATTATTACCTATTTCTGAGTATTCCATCTTATAATCATTTTAATAGCTCGTTTGACATACCTATTTCTTTTATAATTTACGATGATAAAATAACGAGTTTTGGAAAGGAATTCGTTCAATAGATGCGCCGGCGGCGGCGTCATTGTTCTAAGTTAATTTGCATAATTTAAAGAATTTAATTTAATGTGACGCATTCAAACTGGTTTCAAATTGGATATAAATTTATATTATTGGACGTTTAAGGATTTGGACCACACATATACACGTTTGTATTCGATTTTATTCAAGAAACATTATATTTCATTTATTCATTATAGCTCAATATTTTTTTTAAGACAATTGTAACAACAACATTTTAGCCCCGTGGTAAGCACTAAGCTTGTGTGATGGATAGTAGATTTCTGATATCCTGATTACAATAGGCATACATATATAGATGTTTTTAATAAACAAATTAAACATCCAAACCAAGGAGAAAGAGCTTGCAGAACATACAAACACTTTCACCCTCGGCGGGAGTCCAACCCGCTACCTCTTGCGCCGCAAACGGCTCCTCGCCCACCGCACCACTGAAACAGTCATAATAAAACGTTATGATTTTTATAGGACCTAATTTTCATTATAAGACACAAAAAATTTTGGCGATTAGACCCTTATGGCTGTGTTGTCTTTGAGAGCCATTAAAAATATCATCATAATATCTATTATTATTTATCTATTATTAGAAAATAAAATAATGTATTTTCTTGTTTATATTATGGACTATTGTGTTGTCTGAAAAAAAACCTTTTTATTTTTTTTATATCTATCAAAACTTTGGCTAGCGGCACACTTGACGGAAATAACATCGCAAATATTCCGTTGGGATGCCGCCATTTTGCGTCTCCTTTTAATATTTTCCGTCTCCTTATAGATTGACATTCCTCCGTCCATAGACAAATTATTATTACACGAAATGGAACGAGTTTTAGGTTTATGCCCAGATTAATAAAAACTTGCCTTAAGCTTTTCAATCCAAAGTCTATTGCAAAGTATTAAGCAACTTTCGATCACATTAATTAGAATTATGACAACTAAATTTTAAAATCATCATTATTCATCATCTTTCGCAACTGAAGAATAATCCAATCGTATTCTGTTATGTAATTTGTCTAGGATAACTATAAAATTATCTTGCTGTATTTTATTTTGATGCTGCTTTTTAAGAAGTTTTACACAACACTGAAAATTAGACGGTTACAGATCACAAGTTGATGAAATTATGTTTCATTTTGATTATGGTTTTGACAGAAAAAAGTTATATAATACGCTGTTGATGAAATAAAAGTGAGTGAGTAAAAATGAGCCTATCCCATCGCTGGGTTAAGGTTAAGTTTAATTACCTTGTTAAGGGTTAGCTGTATTTTTTTTCCAGTGGGAAATAGTCGCCTAATGTTTATCCAGATACTAGCTATAGAAAATATACAATACGTTAGTGCGATTGGGATGTGAATATTTTTTAACTTCAGTTTAAAGCCATCGCACGAAAATTAGGCCACCCTCGTACCATTACTTAAAACATAAATAATGATTACTTTCCATAGTCTTGATTCATAAATATTCAATGAAAACATCATATCATAATAACTCCGAGGATCGAAATAAATTTGATCACTTGCTTATGCCGCACTATATGTTGCTTTACTTTTGATAGAATACAATTATCAGTAACTTTTGACTTAATTTATTGTTTAAATAGTTTTGGGACCCTCATTAATTAGTTTCTTTTGTTGTTGACTGTACATACCTACTCATTAAACCGAACGTTAGTAAAACGTTTATAGCCAGGAAAAGTATCGTTCGCGTACCTTATGATCATTACTCGAATAAAACTGTATTGTACTCCATGTGTGGCCCTTAAAATCTTTATTTGCTCTTATGTAAATCGTTAGGAGGATGCTATATTTAATGATCGTCGTAATAATGTTTGTTTATCGACGATGAGTATTGGATACTTGTGTTCTGGAATTGCAAATGTAGGAAGCCATTTTTTATGGTCATTATTATGCCCATTTGTTATTAAATGAAATGGTCTTTATTATTTGGTCAAAGCTCCCGTCGCTCGAAGAGGACGCGCCGGGCATTTTTGGGTAAATATTACAACCATTCCCTTCGCAGCGCATTTCTGGAGTGAGCCTTTTATATAGGTTTTATAAATCGGCTCACCGTTGACTAGTCAAAAGGGTGAGAATTATGTTGACGATAGAACAAATTTGCTCGGAAGATGCCTATTCATTCGTGCTGAGAGTAAAGTGCGTAAGACAGTCTTCGAGAGACTAGGCCATTATCGTCAAAAAGACCATAGAAGTTCAAAAAATTGTAGTAAGAGCCCATTCAAGTAGTAACCTCCCGCAACGTCGCTTTATTTTGTAAAAATCACGTTTATTGCATAGGATCCCACTTGTAATTTTATTTTTTATGAGCTTTTAGTATTTGTGGTTATACCGAAAACAAAAATACAATATCTCTCAAAATTTCAGTTCTCTATCTAACAGTTATTAAATAACAGCCTGGTGACAGACATACGTCTCAGTAAAGAGTGCCTCGTTCTACCTGTGGGTGCGGAACTCTAAAAATAAACACTAGATTAGAGACCGTCACTACATAGAGTCAAAGATTATAATAAGATTTATTTAGAAACAGTTGTATGCTCGGGAAAAAAAAATCTTCTTTGAAAACGCACCTATCGAACGAATTATAAATTCTGTTTTACCAATTTAAAATTCCGTTACTGAAAAAAATATTCTATCAATCCGCCGAAATGCCTTTCAATCTGATTTCCATAACGTTCCTCTGCCTCTATCATTACCGAACTATTGCAACTGAATTTAGTTTATTGTTCTGCAATCGTAGTAACGAGCTGAGCCATCCTCACATTAATCAATATCTGGGACAGTTGATTCGGAGTAGAAACAGCGCACAGAGCTCGAGCGGATCATACAGGAAGGAACAATCATGTTGTATTGATTTATTGATCGCTTTAATGATTTTGGTGTTGGCGTTGGAAAGTCGATTGCAGAGATAATAGAAATGGGTATTAGTGGAACCTATTTTTATTAACCCCCGACCAAAAAAGAGGGGTGTTATAAGTTTCACGTGTCTGTCTGTCTGTCTGTCTGTCTGTGTGTCTGTCTGTCTGTCTGTGTCACCATAGCTCCCGAACGGATGGAGTGATTTCATTTTAGTTTTTTTTGTATGAAAGGTGAGTCTGGCGCGAGTGTTCTTAGACATGTTTTATGAAAATCGGTTGTGCCGTTTTAAAGTTATGGGGGTGAGAGTGGGTAAGGAAAACCGAAAATCTGCAAATATACTAGTGTGGGGTATCAAATGAAATCGCATCGCGTCCACATTACATAATATTATGTTGTTTTACGTTTAAGGAAATTAAGGGATTGGAATCGGGGGTTTTTCTTAAATTTTAAATTTAGTTTTATTATCTCTTCTAGTTTGGGCATTTTACGGTGGTCGAGGGAGTTGTATATCAGTTTTAGATGGAGATAGATATAATACTGTTCTTGTTAACAGGGTAGTTATTAATTACTGTACTGATTTTTACTGTACTGATTCCAAGCAGAGTACTATGGGTGTTGGGTACCTGATAAACTACAAAAGATACCGAGTCACAGAGGTCGTCAATAGCTTAGTTATGAGTTAATTCGGCCACCGAGACAACCGCTTAAGATTTTATACAGTATTATTTATTTTATTTTGTTTTATAATTTTTTTCTTAAGTGTGCACCTATGTGCAGATATTTGTTTTTACTACCTTAATGTTAGCTGTAAGTTTTCCTAAGATCTTTAAATAAATAAATAAATAAATAAATAAATAATGCATAGAATACACCTTAGCGTGAGCAAAACTGTAATTTAACTTAGTCATACTGTTTTTTCTTTTTCTTAGGCATATGTTGTTACACTGCTGGGCAAAAGCCTCTCAATAATCTTTATAAATAATATTATATTATATTTATTAATAATATTAAAACATGTGTTTGGCTTGTATGTTCCTTACTCCGCGGTAAGCAGATAAGTAAAGTTTGGTCATCAAACAATGTTGAAATGCTCTGTGATTTATTCAATCAGATTGAGTTGATCGAATTGTCTTGAGGAAAGCCATTCGTAGGTTACGTATGTCAATTTAATTTAATAGGGAGCTGTAGTGGTTAGGGAGGCGAATAGGGGAATTTTCGGCAATACTCGAGCGTGGCAGTTTAAGATATGAGAGATACCTTAGACCTAATAGAACAACCTTGTAAAGTATTTAGCTCTATATGTAGTGACGCGCGCCTAGAATAGCCGATCAGATTAGTAAAAAAAAATTGATAGTCTGAAATACTCGAGCGCGTCAGATTAAGATATTGGGGGTTGATTTTAGTGTTTAAAGACTAAATTTAACTAATCTGACGATAAGTCCTTGACGCCGCCGAGTTATAGGGTCGCGAACTTGTAAAAAAAAAACGTTAATCCGGCATTCTCGAGCGCGATTTTTTTTATATTTATTTTGAAGAATATAATCTAAAACTTACTAAAAATACAAAATCTGCCGGTTTCCGCATGACCGGAAGTGTGGAGGAGCCATTTTGTCTTCCTAAGAACGCGTTACGGCATATAAGTCGCGAACGATACATTTTACAAAAAAAAAGTTTAAATAAACAAAAAAGGTAATTTTATAATACACAAAAAAAGGTCTCTAAAAACAACAAACCAAAAAACACATAAAAAAGAAACCAAAAAACCTTTTTCGGTCAGATTAAGAGAACCCACCAACATTATTGTCAGATTAAAAAAATATGCTTTCAGGATACCGAGATAAACCTCCCCTATGAAAATCTGACGCGCTCGAGTATTTCAAAAATACTTTTTTTTTTGCATTTTCATATATTCATCGTAACTTATCGTCACGCCAAAATCGTCAGTTTTTTTAAAGGGAGCTTCCTTGGGGCCTACTTAACACCCCTTCCAAAAATCTGACGCGCTGGAGTAAATTTTTTTTTTTTGCATTTTTGACTACTTTTTATGCCTACCCCCACCACGCAAACCGGCAGATTAGTATACCGTTGTGATCAGAGGCACACGGGGCATACGTAGTATGAATATCTGACGCGCTGGAGAATGCCCAAGTAACTGTTTTTTTTTACATTTTTGAAAGACCGTACACGCCAAACCCACCGCTAAAATGGTTTTTGCCATACGAGCTTTTCTTTTTGAAATTATTTTATCTTTCGATTTTGATAGGTCTCGACGGCGCCGTTGAATTACGCCATTTAGCTACCTCGCCTCCCTAACTATAGTAATTTGTTTTCGAACTCCGAGTCGTGAATTTGAAATGACAATTGGTTGTGTAAGCATGTTGATACACAAGTCTGTATTACTGGCAGACAAAATACTTAGCATGTACATCTTAGTCAAAACGATCTATTTCTTTTTCGATTGGTTACATTAGCGGCCTGTGACGAATATTCGTGTCAACTCGATACGAACCTACGCCCGCTAATGTGCCTGCACCTATGACAAACGAATTGCGGATTCAGGATAGGAGGGCATTTATCTAAAAAAATTGTATTCGCTCACAACGCATAAAAACTTTTAATTAGTGTCTAAGATTACTTGTTTGTTGACTTCAATTAATCAAATTTAAATAATAAGCATCCCTACTTACGTTCCCACTGCTGGGAGACAGGGATTTCTCCCTTTACGAGAAAGATTAGGCCTGAATTCAACACGCTGACACTGGCCAAGTGCGAGATGCCAAAGTTATATAATGGAATTTTATCTCAAACCCATTTGCAAGCTATGTTTCCCTAACGGTTTGGTAGTATCTTATCGCTTTTAAGCAATATACATAGGATATTACCAATGGGCACCGAGCCCCTTAGGTCGTCAATTGTGTTTAGTATTAAATAAACATCAGCATTACTTAGCCGAATACGGTGTACACTCAACTTTATTCCTCAAACATCAGTCTTACATCGAAATAAATTCCGGCCAAGATACGCCGCACCTAATACGATAGATGCAATACAATGAATCGATTAATTAAACATTTGTCGGCGAAGGAATTTATCTGTCATCCGTTATTTATAACAGCGATGTCGATTTCTATTTCAGTAAGTTATTTATGTGTGAAGATGCTGAGAGCTTTTTGAGATTTATGAATCGGTCTTTTGATTTTGAAGTGGTTTTAAGCGTAATTCCTTTTTAGGGTTCCGTGCCCAAAGGGTAAAACTGGAGCCTGTTACTGAGACCTGGTCGTCTGTCTGTCTGTCTGCATGTCCGTCTGTCACCAGGCTGTATCTTAAGAACCGTGATAGATATGGAGTTGAAATTATGAACTAAATTAAATACATATATAAGGGGGCTCCCATGCAATAAACGTAATTATTGAATAGTTTTGCAACGTTACGCCAGGTCAGTACTTGTTGTATCCGCTACGTATAGACCGCTTTTACTGCATATTTTTGAGCTTAGATTTTTCACGGCACTCTCAAGGGCTAGTATAGGTGTATCTATTACTTATCAAATTTAATAAAATCGACTTTGATAACAACAATATTTATTAACAACTAGCGGCCCGCCCCGGCGTCGCACGGGTAAAAAAAGTTCCCGGCAATTTTTCTTATTTGCTCACCGTTTAGACCTACCCTTGACTACGACAAACATTTTAAAACCAAAATCAGCTCAATCGGCCCAGCCGTTCTCGAGTTTTAATCAGACTAACGAACAACAATTCATTTTTATTTATATAGATAGATCTGTAATCAATAATTTGACAATGTCAGTGGCTTGTTAGACGCAAGATAATGCTGAGGAAGATTTAATACCAATTGAAGGACTAACGTTGTTTTAACAACAATCTACAATATCAGGTCAGAGGTATGAGTGTTTTTCGATGGATCACATGGAGTGCGTTTTTTTTAACCTTATCAGTCTCCTACCACACATATAACTCAAAACTCTGCTTAGTTTGTAACGTTGTTTGGTAAAATAATTATTGCATATAACAATTAATATCAAAATCCGTAGAACTCGATTTGTTCGCCTCTGGTACAAAACATAAATAATGGTAAAGCTCACGTTTTTGTAAGAAAACTGTACTAATAAAGTGTTAAATAAAATCCATACTAATATTATAGATGTGAAAGTAACTCTGTCTGCCTATTTCCCATTTACGCAAAGACTACTGAACCGAGATTCTCCACAGCCTGAGAAAGGACATAGGCTTTTTACAGCGGGAAAATCAATTATAGGATTATCAATTAAGGTCGGTAAAACCGCGGGGCACAAAAAAAATATTTATTTATCGTAAATAAAGTTTTGACAGTCTTTTCCCGTTAGGCAGTAAGTGAATACCAAAATATCTAACGTACAAATTTCAACTCAACAAAGCATTCAAATGTATCCCTGTGTAAATCCATCCCCGTTATTTAGACGTGACCCCCACTTACAGTTCGAGATGCTGGTCATTCTTCACAAATTGCAGATCTCGAGACTTGGCATCACGCTCGCTTGGGGCGGTAACACACAGGTAATGTGCTTTGTGGCTATGCGGGGTTTGCAATGAAAGCAGGGGAAAATATATAT
Source organism: Gymnoscelis rufifasciata (assembly GCA_929108375.1). Taxonomy (NCBI): domain Eukaryota; kingdom Metazoa; phylum Arthropoda; class Insecta; order Lepidoptera; family Geometridae; genus Gymnoscelis; species Gymnoscelis rufifasciata. Next base: position 5,211,095 of record OV815307.1, on the reverse strand, counting down.
TTAGATTTAAAACAGATATATATGTATACGTATTATATATATTTTTTATACTAGATAAGTTTTCATTTGACCACAATCTCACCTGATGTAAAGTGACAATGTGGTCTAAGATGGAGCATGAAGACCTAGAAGGAAGATGGCTTCTCCGGACCACATTACGAAACACAAAGAAAACATTTCACGCACTGGCCCGGCCCGGAGGGTGGTGACAAGCCGCGGCCGAAGCCTACCACCAGACACCGTTTCATTATTTTGTTATACAAACAAAACAACAAAACAAAAATCAATTTATTCGTTTTGTAAAGCTTACAATTCATTTTGTAAAGCTATATGTAAAGCTCATACATATATAAATACATTTATTTTGAACACAACAGCACATTACAAAAAAATAAAATACAGACACAAAAGCACACACACGTTTTATATTAAGTATATTAATTTGCTAGGATTGGCTGGCGAGATAGAAAGTCGGATAGAATAGATAGATAGTACTTGGTGTTGAGTTATAAAACAAGCTGTTGTTACTTCTTCCATCACTTGGCCGATGTGATTTTCCTGCATAAAAGCTTGACATACATATAAATTTAAGCAATTTTAGATATACCTCCGGTGTCTGTAAAACAAATCATTAATATTATAACATTGTCATTATGTTATTGACACCTATTTACAAGTATTATTGACTTCACTAACCATAGCATTGGAGAGCAAAATGGCGTTCAACTGAGTAACATCTTTTCCATTTTATAATTTAATTTAACTTTACACTGTCAAACAGAGAGTGAGTTTGACAGTGTAAAGTTAAATTAAATTCCAGCGCACAGTCCAGATAGAAGTTAGAAAAAAAATTAATTAAATTGAACCATAGCTTTGTTTACTCGGAAGTATGTGAAACAAGTCCTAAGTATAATATAAAATAACTTAGATCTCAAGTTTACGCTTTCTCTGTGAATGCAGCCATAGAATAGCTGACTGCAGGATCAATTGCAGTTTAAAATTCACATTTCCACATTAGTGCACCCAACGCTACAAATACTGTGATGCTGTCTCTACACGCAGCCTGCTTAGATCAATTGCGAGCCCATAGCTTGGAAAGGAGTTATTATTTGTTATTATTTTCTCGTAACTTTGTACATGGAATTCTATTACAAATGTTATGCAAAATGTTGGTGCATTTCATCTCAGGTAGTTTTTAAGCAAGGAATATTTTATTGCCCACAAGTTATCGCAAATTTAAAAACAAATTTAAATTGTATGATTTCTAAACTTGCGAAAAGATCTCTCACAACTATATCTCTATCTCTATCCACCTATCTCTATTCTAAAAAACTTCTATTGCTATTGAGTTTTAATTTGTAGTGTTATTATCCGTTAACATCCGTAGAGTAGATTCTAGAATTTTTAGTTTGAGCCAAGTTTTATTGTTATCTATGTTCTGAGCTAGTTTATCTAGAGGTTTAACGTTTTTATGAAAAAGCTTTCCAATAAAAATGTAACATATATATTAAAAAAAATCACGTTACAACGTAAGTGTTTTAAAGCGTCTAAATGTCGCGATCGCATCTGATACAAACGAAGATTGCAAGCCAATCCCAAAGCGAATTACGCGAACATGATTAAGGCCGCTCCTGCCCACTCTCTCCATAAAACATGTTCGATATTATGTTCAATAGAACGTATGATATTTGCTAATAGACTCGATTATTCTACTCGCGTAGCTAACAAAGCAGATAACCTTAGTTGGAAGCACAGCATGCTCAATGATAACTGTGGCCGTAATAACGCCTTACATTATTTTTCGATTTGAATAGAATAATTAATACTAAACATGTAGTATGTGAAAAGAAAGTTAAGCATCTCGGGACACCCATCAGACGTGGCAACTTTGTAAGCGTACCGTTGGAGTGAGAAGAGAAGCCTGCCTACGAATGCCATATGCGCGGGAGAAAGGGAAGATAAACGGACTGGCTCCGTTACGCGTCACGTAATAATCCTTATTGTACACAAAAACACCGTAATACAAAAGGGTCAAAAAATAAACAAAATGTACAAAAGGCGAGCTTCTCTTCGTAAAATTTATTTCACTTTGCACTTACGGTGAGTATTTTTTGGCTTGAGTTTGTAGTAAAAAAAATTGTCTGAAAAATCTCTTGCTCCGTGGTAAGCTTATAAGATAAATTATTGTGTTATGGGTACTAGAAATCTGATATATTAAGGGCATGTTTCACATAATCCGAGTATACAAAGCAATGGTTAGTTAGGTCAAAAATACTTCATTGGTTAGTAAAGTAAAGAGCTATCTTTGTCACATGTGACAAAGCGAAAACGTACACGTATTTCGCTATTATTTATTTAAAACAAAAAAAAGTGCTTAAATGAAAATCACACCATGTTTTGTGTCTTCTAATTAGTATTTTATTGTTCTATTATTAACTATTGAAAGTATTAGAAAATGGCCAATTATATAATACATTCAATTCAATGACCTTGACAAACCGCGCAACTTTTATAAAAACCAATACATCTATCTAAAGTTAATAAAATTTAAATTTGTTCTTCGCGATATTTTTTGTAACGATATTGTTCAGTTTGAAATTATATTTTGTTCGTAAAACCTATAAAATAAAGTGTTATTATTTACCATCAAGAAACCTAAATCAATAAATTGCTACGAAATATCTTTACATAATCTTCATTCATACGTGCCTTTATAAACCACAATCCTACACATTCCATAAAAAGCATCAGGTATTTTAAGAAAGCCCAATCCTTACTTCACCCACGGTTCAAGCAATAAGCGAAATACAAAACAAAACTGGCTGGCCAATTTTCTGAGCCTGGCTGTCTGGTCAAAGCCCGCCTGAACCTGTACCTATTGAGCATTTTGAAAACAGCCAGGCAATGAGAGCGCCTCAGGGTGCAACGATATTTCATCTCCCGATGGGAATTATAAATCTTTATTTACGTCGTCACAAATTGCATTCACGATAGCTTAAGTTTTTGCTATCCTGGTTTGGTTATACATTTGTTTTATAATGCGGGAAGGGTCAGTTGGGAAATTGTGAGTTATATTCTTACAACTCATCTAGTTGGAGGCCAAATTATATATCTAAAGGTGTTTTTTTTAATTCGGCGGTTGACTTATCTTATTAAAAGTTTGTGAATAACCTAATCGTGAACCTTTTTTTAATAAAATGTATTTATAAGTACCAATAAATAAAATTGATTAAAGAAAGGTTCATGAGTAGATGTTTCCTACTTCAAATGTAAGTATAACTACATTTCACTGAAGATTAATGCCTGATGCATTAATCTTTACAAAAGAATTCTCTTTTTTTTAATTTGTAAATTGATGAAAACTTAAATAATACCATGATTACTATACGAAGGTTTTTGAGTTTTCCAGAAATGTTACCATTAAGGTTTAATGTTTTAAAATTGTTTTAAACAAAAACTTAAAAAGTTTACATGATTTTTAAAGCAAGGTTATTAAGGTCTTCGAAAAATTATTGCACATTTAACTAATTTAATCACCGTCTAGATCTACATGTTTCCTGAATTTTATACTCACGCCATCAATAATATTCATATTAATGGCTTGCTTGTTCCGCTATGTACGGAACATCGTTGCTTTATGTTAATTTATTTGCATTTCAATGAACCATTATGCAATATCATGCTTATTTTTATATTCTATGTGAAACACGATTTTATCTTTATAAGCGAGATAGCGTTTATGACCTGTTAAGGGATACCAATATCTATTATAGTATTGAGGAAATAATACACGGGTATCTAATATATTTGTCATTCCGACAGTTTGATAATGCGAAACTACCTCTGAAACTATAATGCACAAGTTATATTTATGTGCAATATCTATGTATAATTCGCAAGTGTTTTTAGTTTTTCGTAGCCAAATAACAAACAAATTATACCTATCCTTATAGATTCGTCATGTCTTTGTTTCCGTTTCAGTCTGTTTTTTTAATACGTCATGAACCGCAATTTACCTTCACACCTATAAAGTTAAACGTCGTAAAGGCAATACTTGGATGGATGACCGCTATGAATGCAAGTTTTTGCACAATTTTTAATGTTTTTTATTTATTTTAGTATTTTTTTCATGACAATAAGTGTACAAACTATTAAAAAAGGAAATACAAGGATCCATTAATTTGAAACAATTGATACAATTCACTCAAATATATTTTTATATAATATATTGGAAAGAAAATTCCAGTTATATATTTCATACATTTCACAATATCAGTTGGTATAGAAAGTGATTCAAACCAAAATAATTTCGAGTATTATCATATTTTTAGCAGAAACCTACACAATTGCCCATATAAAGAAGGCAAAAAATACCTCAAAAAACTGCAATTTGTTCATTTCACCCACGGCGAAGAGGAGATTATGACATAAATAATCCCAAATTCAGTTCGTATCCGTATTGTTTATCGTACGCCTACGAGAATGACATAGACACGTGCCTACGTTATGAAATCGTATGAAATATGCCTATGTCACCGCTATGCATACTAAATACTAATTTGCTTTATTATGCTGACTTATAACATGATATAAATTACTTGTGCAAAATTGTACCGACAAGACGTAAAATTTTATTGCAGAGGAAATGCTAAGTTCGAATCATTCTTAATACACAAACCCACACAGCTTCCGAATAAACTTAAATTATGAACATTACAGATAATCATAAACTAAATATCCATAATGTCCTTATTACTTTAAGCTCAGATGGATAACATTATACTAGTTTTACTAGGTTTAAGAAATTATCTGGTTCTAGGTATATATCTCACATGGTAATTTGGTCATTCTTAGAGCCACTAATAAATTGCTTAATAGTAACCTAGTACAAACAAGTAAGATTTACAGAGTTCTGGGTCCCACGGTGTTTCGTAACGCTGAGGGAATGAATCAACTGCAAACAACAGAAACTGGCTCAGTTAAACACACAATATCAGGAAAGTTTAGTAAAAGTTTCATAATGTACTTGAAGTGCAAGTAACTAAAAACAGGGAACGTTCTATCAACAAAAGATAAATGGAGTGAAGCAAGAAAAAATATCAATCGGACTTAAGCTTGTCTGTCTCTAAAATGTGTAAAATTATGAACAACAAAGTGATCTTGATTTCAATAAGGATTATAATAATTTCACATTCTTATAAGTTTTAAATTTCTTAACCCCTAAAATAACGGGTACATTTGTCAAGACTTGGTCAAATAACCAAATAAATATCTGACGTTATTTCGAAAACTATCTTTCAATTTCAGTTTACTCTTAAGAGATACCGATGAAATCCAACAATATTTTTGTTCTAGATGCAAGACTGCAGACATTTCGTAATTTCTAAATCAAATAATGAACATACATGCTTCAAGATTAATCACAGTTAGTTGTGACATAGTTACATAATCTAACCACAAGGCATGGTTCACTGGAAAACAATACTGCCCATGTGCCCAGTAATTGTAACGAGAGGACGGATTAAGGCAGGATCTTCAAGGTTTGCGCGGTTACGACTGGTATCAAAACAGGTTTTTGTTAGTATTATAAGTGAAGTGAAGAACGGGAGGCCGATTGTCCAGTGGATGTTCCATGACCGTTAAGATGATTTCAATAATCATTATAATCTTAAATAAATAAATAAATATTTCCGGACTACTCACACAGCATCACCTAACCCCAAACTAAGCAGAGCTTGTACTATGGTGACTTATTATCAGTCATACATATCTACATAGATACATTTTTTTTTGTAAATACATATACATTATGATACATAGAAACACCCAGACCTGAAACCAGAAATTGTAGATCGTATAAAATCTGGTCCCCCGGTGGGAATCGAACCCACAACCTCCTGCGCCTTAAGCGGACACCGAGCCACAGAGGTCATCTTAGCTTAATAATTGTAATATGACTGTGATACTTTTTACGTAATAATAATTATTATAGCACAAGCTGACCCATTCCGTCTCTGCTTGAATGTAGAAATGTTTCCATATATTTTTTCTGTGACCCATAACCTCAACTTTGAATATCTGTATGTGTATCATTCAATGAAATATTCAAACCGCTATCCCTCAGTGCATATCTGTACAAAATCATCTCTATTGATTAATTCTGACGCAAGCCAAGATGCCTAGTTAGCCAAATTATGAACAATGAGTACGCCACAGGTACTTACTAGGTACTTACTCAGGTACTTAGTGGATGAAGCAAGCTAAGAGGCACCTACAACAATGCCCGGTCACGAATGCTCCAAATTAAAAATTAATGGTCTATTGAGCTGCCCCACATTTGGTTACGATCACTTGATTAGAAGTGCGATTACGTAGAGTTTTGTGGGTCGAGCTTTTTTAGCGGTTAAGATTACTTTGAAACAAAGACGTTGTACAAATTTACAGATTTATTGAAATACTTAATCTTTGTTGTAACTATGCAGTGTTGTAGTTCCATTTTTAATAAATCTTCCTAAATTGGTATTATTGGATTGCAATAAAAGAAGAAAAAAATGTTATAAAATATCTTTAAGATTTCTATCCAACAATAATTAAAACAAAAATAGGTACTATAAATCAGATTTATCATTGCGTATTCATAAATCAGACTAGTTTTTAATTTGTGTCATTTCCCGAGATGTAAGTGATTTTCACAAGGGAAAATTTTGATCACTTTGTTTTCGCTAAATAGTTAGCTAATAGTTCGATCATATAATTTTTCAAATCTGATTGCATTCCAAACTGTTCATCTGCTAATCGAACTTTATGGATTAATTATAATGTGTGATTTTATTTGAAATAACTTACTATTGATATTTCATTAAAACTCTCAACGCTCAAAAGCTCAACTGTATAAGAAATTTATATTATAGACAATCTATATATATATTTAAGTCCGCTATATATAAGAAACTTATATTATACACTAAAATCTTTATAGACTTTAGTTGTTTTGTTTTAGTACTCTTAACTTTTTCGGAATAGCGGAGTAAAGTCTAAGTTAAGCGTTGCATGAATAATAAACATCTGAAAGATGCTATAATACGCTTGTTGACTATAAAATATTTATTTATTTGTATAGCCTATCTGTTACGACCGTAAAAGCAAATTTAAAGGTACTGAATATTATCAGAATTAAACTGTCTGTGTAGATGTATATTCTGTGAAATGCTATTAAATATCTAACACATTTTACTTGGGCGAAGTTATGCTGTTATGTTAAAGGACGATCCTAGATAATCACGATTTATAACTTTTTTTATAACGGCTTTTCTGGCTCCCAGCGTTTAGAAGACTACATTTTTTAATCTTCATCATATTTATAATATTAAGAAAGTCTCAGTTATGTAGTGAAGTGAACAAAGGAGCAATTTCGACTCAAGGGGCTTGGGGATTCCTGCCGGGGGAATACCATTTTTCTCACAAGTAAATACTGTTTTCTTGGGCTGGTTGTTCTATGTGTAGATAAAAATATCTGTATAAATATATTCGTTGTACAAGTTTAAGGTGTTCTACAGAACTAGGTACGAAGACTGTACAGCAATATTGTTTTGAGGCTTTAGGCTTTTTTTTTATTATTTATAAGCCTTCATTTGACCACAATCTCACCTGATGTAAAGTGACGATATGGTCTAAGATGGAGCATGAAGGCCTAGAAGATGGCTTCTCCGGACAACATTACGAAACACGACAAATCGCTTCACGCACTGGCCCAGCCCGGAGGGTGGTGACAAGCCGCGGCCGAAGCCTACCACCAGAGACTGTTCTTAGCACCACCCGGAGGTCACGTGTAAGGATTCAAAGGGTTACCACTTACGGACGTGAATATTAAGAACACAGAAACAGGAAGTTCTGAATCGGTGACCTCGGTGGTTAATATTATAAGGTAAGGTTGGGTTCGGCAAAATGATACTGATAAGAGCAATTATGTCGAATTACTTGACAGCTAATTAGGCCCTGCCATTCATTCCTGTCTAAGCATTGTTGAAATTTCGTAATCTGTCGTATGTCTGTGTGGTAACAGCTGTGCATGATTTATGTAGCCGTGGCTTTGATTTCAACTCTTGTTATTTCAATGTTCGATTTTATTTGTTTACAAGAACCTAATCTGATTCCTTGTATTTCAAATTATTGTATGTATTAGAGCCATTTAAAAAAATATCTACGGGTCTTATGCTAGGCCCCTAAGTGTTAATTTATTACTTCAATTGAAAGCGCAATCAAAGCCCGAGAACACATTTCGTAAACTTCAAACCACGATGTGAATTAAACTCAAAACCATTCTCAAAGACTTCAGAAGCTTCCCCAAAACGAAAAGGCTTCCCAAATAAAAATCAACAACCGAAACCAGCTTCTGCAAAAATGACGCACAAAAAACATAAGTGCATAATTCATGTGAACACGTTTCAAGAGCTCGCAGCTCACCCTTTATTGACCATTTGTAAGTTAAGTATGACGATTATTCTATCCGAACAGCAACCATAAATTTTTCATACGTATTCACATCTCATGTAACAATGCGAACTGGTACGACAAACAACATTTATTAGGGCCAGACACAAAGCGAGGTCCGACGCTGTGCTGTTGCCTAGGAATAAACACTTATAAATCTCTGGAGGGTTATATTTAATCACTGGTGGTCTTGGTGAGCGCACGTTTGTAGTTCGAGCCTGAATTATTTTAATACGGGCGCTTTGTGAGTTGGCTATGTGGGTCCCCAGTAAATCAGCTTGGAGGACGCATGCCTGCTATCTTTAGAGACTTCTATTATACAAAATAATCTGTCGAGCTTCTGACCGCTGCGCTATTATTTTTACTGTCATTATTCTACTAATGTCTCTTATATTAAACCTACCTTTGTGCAACTGACTATGTGATGACTGTTCAATTCAATTTATTGTAATTGGACTCTGCGCTTGAAGCGTCAGTTTGCCAGTGTCGAGTTAAATAAGATTATGAAGTGATAAAGATTTTACTCAGTTGAATGCCATTTTGGGTACTGGTGACTGATACCATACCACTTTCCCTAATCTTGCATTTTTTTTGCAATCCTTAAAATATTGGCTAGCTTCATTTGAATTGAATTTTCTAACACGACAGTAAATAACAAACGATGTTTTGATAGGATTCCGCGTTGGTGAATGCTATTATTTTGATGTTGCTCGTAAAATATCTGCTATACCAATTTATTGTCATTTTATGTAGACTTGTATTTCATGGTGTACTTTAGCTATGAAAACGGTAGCATCTTTTGACATAAATGTCTTGAGATAACCATAAATTTAATGGTTTATGAAATGAGTTATTATAGAAATAATCGTAACATTACGATAAGTTAATATAGGTATTTTTTATAGGAACACAAAGAAGCCGATGTGGTGACATTCATTTATTCCATTATCGGCTTTGTAATTAAATCTACGCTACATTACGGATTTAGGTCTCACGCCTATTAAACACATTGTCTAATTAAAAAAATAAAATATAAAATATTTATTTAGAAAATCACTTAAAGCTAAAGTTGACAAAAATCCTTAAAATTTAATTAGAGCTATGCTGTATTTATTGTGCCTGAACTAGGAGAATCCTGTTTTTCAGGCATACATTATTTCCTAAGTTTATTCTGTATAACAATGTTTAAAACTAAATTAATGCACATGTTGCTCTGACGTAGTTGTTGGATTAGTACACTTACATAATCTTAACCTAGTGTACAAATACAAATTGCTGACTTACAAAAAACTACTTATTTTATAACGGATAAGAGGTTTTCAGTGTCATCGTATGACAAACTTTGTAGATAACCTTGAACTACTTTTTTGCATTTATATAAATTACACGAATGCATGTGTATTGCTCTATTTAATTTATTGTACAAAAAAGGTCCTAGAAAACTGTAAAATCTGTGAGAAAAAGCATGCCTTTTGCCTAGAAGCTTTGGACAAACACTATCATATCTTCTTTTAATAGTAATATCCGGTGGAATAGATGCGTGTTGTTTTAGAACAGTGCTCATTATGAAAAGCTGGCGAACAGATAATACTTCACATAATTTATAGAGACTGTTAGTAGGGAATCTAAACGGTCGAAAAGTAGATACTTTAAGTATCGCCCTTTGAGCCCTTTCGACTGTTAGTAACAATGTTTTACCTGCACCACCCCATGAGGTTATGCAATAACTGATAATAGATTGGCATAGAGCAAGGTAAATTTGTCTCAACAGTTTTTCGTCTGCTATATGACGAAGATTTTTAAAAACAAATATTAACTTTCTAATACGGCTTCCAAGGGCCTGTATGTGCGGTCTAAAAGAGAGCGTTTTATCTATTATAATGCCTAGATATTTCACTTTGTCAATGCTTGCTATCTCTGGACATGTGCACGGGCTATAATCTTGTACTAAACAATGATGTGCATATAATCGATAATTCGCCTCTGTTAATCTATGTTTTCGCATTGTAAACTTTATGTAACTCGTCTTATCTATATTTAAGGTGAGGAGATGTTGATGAAGCCATTTATTAACTAAATTAAAGCCATATTGAGCATGCATAAACGCTTCTTTTTCCGAATCTGCTGAGAAGAGAAGAGCTGTATCGTCAGCGTAGGAAATTATTTTGCCATGTTTTAATTTAAGATTACAAAGGTCATTAATATAAATTAAGAATAAAGTTGGACCTAAAATACTACCCTGTGGGACGCCATAATCAGTGTTTTCAAGGTCCTTACTAATGACGTCACCAATCTTAACACATTGAGTGCGGTGTTCTAAGTAACTTGAGAAAAGCTTAAGCTGGGTGCCTCTTATTCCCAATGCCTCTAACTTGTGCAAAAGTATGGGATTTGAAACGGTATCAAAAGCTTTTGCAAGATCTACAAAAATTCCAATGGTGTGTTGACCTTTATCTAGTTCTAGTTCAATATGATTGGTCAACTGATGTACTGCGTCTGATGTTGATAATTTACTTCTAAAACCGAATTGCATATCTGATAAAATTTTCTTTTTATCAAGATAGTTTACAAGACGTGAATTTATAAGTTTTTCCAATATTTTAGACATGGACGAGAGTAAAGATATAGGCCTGTAATTTGTTATCTGGTCTTTAGCTCCGGATTTATAGACCGGTATTACTACTGCTTTTTTTAGACAATTTGGGAAAATACCCTGAGAGAAGCACATGTTAAAAATTTTTGTTAGTGGCGGAATCAAGATATGCCTGTTATATTTCAATACTTTTGTGGAAATATTGTCCCAGCCAACGGCACAGTTATCTTTTAAAGACAACATTATACTATTTAATTCAGCCTCGTCAGTATCAAGTAAGGCAAAGGACGATTCCATGGGCAAGCTATTACCCAATAATTTTGTGCAGTTAGTGATCTGTGTGTGATTTTGTTCTGCCAAACACTGACCTACCTCGATGAAAAACTTATTGGCTACGTTAGCGGATTCAATTTCAGTTGAGCAAGATTGAAGTAAGCAATTTGACGACTCACGCTGTTTTGCTGAATTTGAGATATTTTTAATACAATTCCAGACTTTTTTGCTGTCATTTCCCGCATTTTTCAACGTTTTTTTGTCAAATTCAACTTTAACTTTCCTTAGGATATTGTTGCAGAAATTTCGGTATCTTTTGTAAGATGTTTGCAATACTAAGTTATTGGGATTAGATCTGGTTTTCATGTGTAGTTTATCCCGATGCCTCATGCAACGTATAAGACCTGGCGTTATCCAAGGTTTTAAATTACGATGTTTCTTGTTTATTAAAAGAAGGTGCGAGTTTTTATTAATTGCTGCTTGAACCGTTTTGATGACATATGACATGCAAAAATGCGGGTCAGCGGAATTGTAAACTGGAGCAAAATCTATGCTACGTAAGTCGTCTTCAAGGTTTTTCATGTTTAGTTTTGTAATAGTGCGTGTCTTGTTAGTTTTATTTATATTACAGTTAAGCGCAATTAGAGCAGCTCTATGGTCTGTTATTGTTGAGTTAGTAACAAGTGATAAAGAGGCAAATTTGGTTTTCAGCATGATGTGGTCCAAACATGAACCACTATTGTGTGTGGGAAATGTATGTGCAGGAAATAAACCATGAAAACAACAAAGGTTTAAATATTCTTCAGAGCCTGGAGCATTTTCTTGAGGCATGATATTAATATTAATGTCCCCAATCAGAACTATATTCTTAACAGATACGAGTTTTTTCAAAACTGCATCTAAAGAATCAAGAAAATTTGAGTGATTTTTAAAAGATGGCGGCCTATAAAGTGCTAATATGGCAAAATCAGACCCAATTTTGATCAAAAGTCTGTTGCAATCTTTAAAGGTAGGTTCCTCTACAGTAATGTTAAGGTGGCATTTTGCGTAAACAATTATCCCATCATTTTGATTATAAATAATATGACTTGAGTGCATAGAATAACCCGGTATTTGTGGAAGGTTATATTGTTTGGAAAGCCAACATTCTGTTAGTATAATTATATCACATTCAATGTTTAACCTAGAAAAGAAAATGCTAAAATCATCAAAATTTTTATAAATACTGCGGATGTTTTGTGTCAGTACTGTTAATGGATTTTTATACGAATAAATATAAGATTTACAATCTTCTACTTCACAGATTTTAGAGTCCGCTATAGAAAAGTCATCAATATCAGAAATTATGCTATTTAACATTATTTAACCAAAAAGCAATAGGAGGTCAAAAATATCCAATGAAACGGCGCTCTTAGGCGCCTTCATAATCTACAGAGTTTATATACCTTTTTTCAGCGGCTACTTTGGCAGGACAGTCTATGGAGCCTGTAGGGTGGTCACACGGCTTTTTGAAGTGCGAGCAGGTGGCACATTTTGGAGCGTCAGCTGACTTGGGGCACTCTTTGGAAAAATGGCCTTGACCTCCACAGTGGCCGCATACTTGTGCTGGACCTCTGCATGACTTAGCCGCGTGTCCGTATTGCTGGCACTTAAACATCAATAAACACACTACATATATACGTCATCATATTATAGATAATTTTTCTTCATCATAATAGGCCCAACCAGTTTTAAAAGAAGCTATAGCAGTATTGGCATTTAAATGTACAATAAATTTTCCTGAGGTAAAAAATGGACATTACTGGGACAAGAGCTATTTCCATGCTAAATTTTACTCAAATCGGGCTTTGCTCATAATATTTGTTTATTCCTACGAAAAGCGGTTTTACCGCGTTAAAAAATGTAGCCTATGTGTTATTTTGATGTTACACATCAAAATGTTATTATTATTAACAGCTTATTGTAAAATTTCATCAAAATCCATGCAGTAGTTTTTACAAACTTTCGCGTTTATTATATTAGTAGGATAAATTGCTTACCTATGTTTGAAGAGGGTAATAAAATAAAGGTTGAAATAATAAGTTGCTAAGAAGCCTCAAGATGGAGAAGTATTTAACTGAAGCGGTACAATGGCGGTCAAGTGGCCACTAAGGAGCTTAGCTACTGACCTAAGGGCTTAGTACCTGAAATCTGATTATTTTTATATATTTATGCTTTCCGTTTTTAATATTCTAATAAGCTGCTTACGTTCGTAAACGTTTCAGTGATGTAACGATACGTTAAACGGGCGCAATTTTCGGCTTAAAGAACTTTATTATCTCTAAAAAAATACATTTTACTTAATAAAAACATATTTTAATTAAGGGGTTGTACAGAGTTCTTCATTTTCAAATCACAATTTAATTATTTCTTGAACAAGAACTTAAAAAGCAATAGTTTGCGCTTATACTAACATACGCACTGATCATAAATGAGAAACAATATTATATGTTTATAGATCAGATAATATGCATTGCCCACATCTTGTGATTTCCTTATCTGTTTATTAATTGCTAGATAAGGTATTTATTAAATACAGTATTAGAAGTCCACCGATTATCTGATAGTAAATTGCCAGTTTATAGAGATTGCAATTCGCAATTTTATTTTATTACATTCGGAAACATACATTTAAATAACATAACTGATATAATACTACATATAACCATTTAAAATATATTTTTGCGTAATTGTGCTTGCAACAGAAATAAATTGAAATCAAAAAGAGAAAAAGGTCTGTAAATACATTTTTAATATTTGCATGCCTATATAATTAGTAGTAAATGTATGTGTAATATTGTGTAGTAGTAAATGCAGGATTTTGGAGGTTTTGTCTGTTCACGTCCGTAAGTGGTAACCCTCTGAATCCTTACACGTGGCTTGTCACCACGCTCCGGGCTGGGCCAGTGCGTGAAGCGATTTTTTTCGTGTTTCGTAATGTGGTTCTGAGAAGCCATCTACCATCTAGGTCTTCATGTCCCATCTTAGACCACATCGTCACTTTACATCAGGTGGGATTGTGGTCAAATAAAGGCTTATCGAGCATAAAAAAAAAGTCATACTTATATCGATATTTTTAAATATACGTAGAACACCCCGACTTATGAAAAATTTTAGCAGAACAGAAAAACGTTGATTGTACATTTCGTCAATGATTGTGTTGCAATAACAGCGTCAAAAAGCGGGTAGATATTTATGGGTTTTTAAGGTTTTACCAATTTTGTCGCTATATTAAGCTATAAAGGTGCCCATTCACCATGCGTCCATCAATCCAAATAGAGTAGAGGTCTTCCAAAGTAGATTTGGGAATTGCCCTCTGAAAACAAATTTTGTGCTCTTTAACAGAAAAAAATCCGCCAATATTATAACATAAATCTTTATATTTAGTATCCCTAGGATATTTATCAATCTTTTAGTACTTCTTCTTGGCTTCGGGGACTGTTCTCGCTATTCATATTAACCGGAGACGAAGCCACCTTTTGACCCTATAACTGTTAATGCATGAGGCCGGCAGATCAGTTTTGCATCGCCACAGCCATTAGCGGGCTCTATACCGCTCCCGGCTCCTGATGCTCAGATCAGATCCTACTCGCACGCATATTACTTACCCACACTTGTTTAGATATATAAACCTTTAAGCCTCTAACTGTTGACAGTTTGCGCAGTTTAGCATCGCCACAGCCATTAGCAGGCTTTACACCTCTCCCGGCTCGTGATGTTCAGATCAGATCCTACTATTTTTTAACTATACATAAAACATCAAGAATTAGTAAAGTTTTTAAAAAAAAAAAACAACAATTATAGCAGCACCAAAAAACTGTATTTATTTAGATCATGCCAAGTAATAGCATAGTAGAGTAAGATTTATTTTAAATATATTTTAAAACATATTTTGTGGGGTTTTATAACAGAAAAAAACGGATATTGTCCTGGATGTGTATTTATCTTTTATAAAAGCAATCTATATCTATGGGTATAAACCGGAGACGCAGTAACATTTTGATGCTCTCACTGTTAGTGCCCATGAGGCCGGCATCAGCTAAGCATCATCACGGCCATTTGCGGGCTCTATACCGCTCCCGACTTCTGATGTTATATGTAGGTCTTTAAATCTATAATATATGATTTTAGCATCGCGGTGGCACTTGCGTTCGAGGCTGAAAAGAATGATACGAGAAAAGATCGCCCCACACTCGACAATTGAATATGGATGTTCCATCAGGTGGGCGAGGGTATGAAGGCCTGTTGGTGACGCCACCGACGTTAATGCGCATGTGGCCGGCAGATCAGTTTAGCATCGCCACGGCCATGAGCGGGCTCCATACCGCTCCCGGCTCCTGATGCTCTGATCAGATCCTATTCGCACGCATATTACTAGTCAAGCCGTAAGCAAAATTGAGAACACGGAATCGGATGTTTTATATGATTTTCGTAATAAAGCATTGGAAGCAACGATCTCTCAATTTTGATATGATTAAAGCCATTGATCAATCACCATCATTTCAACCGTGGGGTGTCCACTGTTGGGCATCTTTCAAATTTATCCATTCGTTTGGTATCAATTAACAAGGTTGATATTTTATCGTCTGATTACTTTCATTTGAAGTTCGTGAAATCAAAAATATGGCTTCGTTATGTTTTAATAAGTAAATGATTTTTAAAATCACTGCATCAAGATTAACTATACAATTAACTATATCTTTCTCATTAACCCAATAAATAAGATGAATCAAGAATTCTCTCCTTTCCATAAGTCTCTCAAAAGAAATTAAAATCTAACCAATAAAGTGTATTTTGACACAGCAATCTAATTTTAAGTCGTGTATGCTAACGGTACAAGACCCTTGGCTCGTGATTAGACGTCACGTGATAGGACCCTTTGCCCATTTACGATCGCCACTTGTACAGTCAAATTCATAATGATGTGTGCATCCAAAAAACTACAGTAAATATAAATTAAATAAATATTTCCGGACTAATCACACACCATCACCTAACCCCAAACTAAGCAGAGCTTGTACTATGTTGCAGTGTTAGTTATTTATTTTTTAGTTATTCTGAAAATCTGGTAATGTATTAACTTTTTAATACACATTGCTATTAAAAAGAGCCGTGTTGGCTAAGTGGGAGAACACTCGACTTTAATTCCGTAGCTTGTGGGTTGAAACCCCAGTAGTTAGGGGTGCTTATGCCTTGCTATGATAGTTTAAATGCAGAAGGATTTACGAATTGGCGTAGCATACTGTACATTTACATTTGAAGTACTGCTAATGCTCACATATTTATGAACTCGACTGTGCGTCTCGATATTGCGGAAATGGATACGGTTCGCACCCACTCTGTTAGCGGGACATTTCAATTGCACTAACCCACGGGGCAAACAGCTCAACAATCGTCCCTGAGATAGAAGGGTCTATACCTCACTCGTTTTATCATCCAGATCCGGCTATTCGAATTGAATCTCGAATCGTTTTCGAATCGTTAAAAGTAATCGGAGCCACACTTGCTTGTTCTTTATCATTATTTATAAGGTACCTATCGACGTTTAGGAGTTTTTCAGTCTTAAAGCCTCGAACGATGGTCATAAAACACAAGCGTTAGGGACATTAGTAAGCGTCAAGTGTCCTTGTTTACGAGCCCACTAATGAGATATGCTTCAGTGCGTGTCTTTCTCCTTTTTCTTTTATTAGTGATCCTAGTTAATTTCAACGAGGCTGGCATTCAGAAATGTTCATTTGAATTTTACCAGTTCTAATATTCTGTGCAATTATGGGTTCAATGGCATAAGTGAGGCCCAAAGTTATGGGTGTCTGAGGAAATATTTTATCTCAAGAGATCTGATTTTTTTCTGCGATATTTTAATTGCAAAAAAGTTTAAAGCTTAAATAAGACAATGCCAACGCAACGTTTAAATGGTTTACTAAAAATGTATTTTCACATTCCTTTTAAAATTCAGAAAAATAATGTGGGTATATTAAATATTAACACATTCACTGCGGATCACACAGAATCGGCCCGCCACGGTTCTTACCGCCTGTGCGTACGGTAAAAACTACATCTTGCTCGCTGGTGCGGAACGATTATCTTAGGTATTTGTAGGAGTCAGACAGAGACAAATATAGATTTCGGCTCGTGGTGTCAAATGTAGATATTTGGCATTAAAACATTGTGGCGGGCTCTTTTCGACCACCATCGCACTGGCGGTAAAAATCATCGCTCCCTGCGGCGGCGGGCCTATTGTGGTATATGACCGGTGCCGACCTGTTGCCGCAAGGAGCGCGCACGCAAGCGTCGAGTCACCAGTCAGCGTTGTGCTCTCTACCGATGCGTGCGTATCGTTATTTTATCGACAAAATCAGGGACAAATCAAAAGTATTGGACATGTCCTCGAAAAAGGTCCAAAGAGAAGAAATTGTGCGCGGTGTTATGAAAAGCTGCGTCTAACTTTAGATTGCAAGGAAGCGAAAAAGAAAGTTAAGAAAATTAAAACATATTGCAACAAATGCAATCAATCTCTTTGCGTGCAATGCTATAAAGAAAGACACATATAAGTTCACTGTTCTTGTCTGGCTCATGTGATTCGCTTAATACATACTTTTTATTTCTTTTACAATAGTTCTGTTTTATTTTCGATAACCCAAATATTTTTGTCTGTCCCATCACTATGAAAAATACTTTCTAGTGCGATATCGGTCATTTCCGACCTGACATTTTCCTTGGTTGATTTCTCATTTCCTGGTATTCAGATTCAGGGGCGAAGCGAATGTAAACAAATGGGGTTAATGATCATTTTAGCAGTATAAAAAAAATAATTAGACACCACATATTCGCAAAGTTATAGCTCTTTAATCTTTCCTCGCGGTGTCAGGTCAAAAAGGATTGATACGCACTGTAGAAAAGGTTGGATGGATGCATATTTGGACCGCCACCGCACCAGATGAAAGTTTTAAGGATTTTTGCCGCAGTGAGCGTGTTAAATGGTTCATCTACATTATTTTGATAGTATTTGCAAGCAATATTCCAGAATAATGATGGAGGAAGGATGCCGGCGGTGGTTTTATGACTCAATGTCTGTAGCTGTGTTCGGTTGCGAGTAAATTGCTACCACATAACAGCGGAATTGATGGCGCAAGATTATTTTCATACACCCAACCACTACTTCAAATGAAAAATGTATTTTCTTGCTTTAATTTCTTTCTTGTATCTCCTCCACTTTTGTGTGTTGGATTTTACTATATTGTTCGCTTTGTTATTACTAAGATTTGGCCGGCTTTGTCTAAGTTTTATGAATTTAACCTCGAAAATAAATCGTACTTATTATTTTCCTAAAGTCTAGTCAAGTTCTTAATAGGTGGCGTCGCGCTCGCTTTTTGCAGATTCACAAACATTATTTTTTATTTAAATTTAATTACTCAGTGAGTTAGTAATCTAATTATTCCTCAATAAATGAGTTGTTATAATATGTAAATTATTTGGTTCATTTTAACTTAAGATAAGACAGTTTAAATAGGCATACCCTTTATTTAATTTTAGTAAGGATTAAAATACTTTTTTTTTTTATAAGAATGGTGCGATAAAGAAATTTACATTGCCCAATATGGTCTCTATTTATCCGCTCTTCCAGACTTATCTAGCTGTAACTAGCAAATTCCAAAAGCCAGTCTGCTTAGCAAAAGCCAGGGGCTGTACAACTACCTACTCGTGTAACAAATCAGCTTCTGACAACTACATTTCCAAAGCATATTACTTCCTCACGAAGCAACCTCTTGTTTCTTTACTCCGTTCGATACCTGTTTATCAATCAGTTAAGTTGAAACCTGTCTGGGTAAAAATGTAATTGAGTCGGGTCAGGGCTCGCCGCGCGCATAAGATCGTAGGTTAATCGAGGGCTGTTTGGTCCAGACCTGCGCCTTTCATACGCTCACGTACATTGTTTAAAATGAACTTTAACTAGCAGACCCGATTGACACTTTCATGTGTTTTGAGAATTTAAAATCGTTGTTAAATACCTAAGATGCACAAAAAGGTTATGCCATGACTTGATACAGAATAGATTTAAGGTTTACTTAATCTTTCAAACTAATTATGTTTTTTTTTGGCTAAAGGCCTGTTTTACCATGTCCGAGTTAATTTGACAATGGTTTAAATATAGAGCTATCCCGCTCAATCACATGTGACAAAGCAAGATACGTGACAATGCATTGTATTATACACGTATTTATTCGCTTAACTAACCATTGCTTTTTTATTCTGATTTTGTGAAATAAGCTCTAAATTTGTCAAATAAAAATACCAAAGGCATTACTTACATGCATTGAATGTAAATTAAGAATTTGTAATATACATAAAACTTACACAAAAACTTATAGTATTAAGAAATCTCGTACAGAGCCTGTCATAACTTCACTTAATTCGACGACCCTTTTTACTTGAAAAGTTAATCGCTCTTATGTTTTTACGGGTGTCATCTGTTTAACCTATCGATTGCAGTGATCCGTCGAATCCCACTCAGTAATTTAAACTAAGTTTAAAGACTGTTGTGACTTGAAACTGCTTCAAGCTCACTATTAAAATTCCAAAGAGGTGACTTTATGATCTTTATGGCTAAGATTCCGTCAGCAAGCACACTCTTATCGGCTATATATAAAATCAAAACATAATAAACAACACATCAGACACGTTCAGATAAAATCCGAAACGTTAAGCGTCATTTATTACGCACCCATTAGTAAAAAAGCTATCGTTTTACAGATTAACGTTTAAAAAAGTATTTTTTGAGAAAACCATATGTCACCCGAATAAAATTACCATTAAACTTACTTATATCGGCCATTACTTAAACCGTCACTTGTAACAATACAAGTTCTACATTTCACAAGTAAAGTTAAATGTCTTTGTGTTGTGTAAAAATGACGCTATTAGAAGCAACCTACGCATAGTATCAAATTATTCCCGATACGAAGCCAGATTAAAAAGTTGATCATCGAAATTTTAATGAGATCATAAATAACCCGACGCGATGATTATTCGAATAGGACAAATTGGTGTTCCCTCAGGCGATCCTGACAGAAAGAAGGGTCAGTTTTTTCCCGACCAAATAAACCTTTTGAATGGAGGCTTGATTTTATGATTTATTGAGGGTCTTTATCCGGTCCACACTTCTTCGTATTTTGTTTGATTGGAGCCCCTTTCAGTGGCGGGAGATTGATTGTTCTTGATGCTGGGAGAGGCTTGGGTGCAGGAGTGTAAATATTTTAGTCTCGGTTTTATTTCGTCTAAAAAACGGTGTGACTGTTAAAGGATGAGATAAAATCAAAAGCGCCCGTGAGTGGTTGAGTTTTTATTAATTCAAATCGAAAACGTGTTTTATCTACAGAATGTTTTATAATGTGATGAAATGTGATCGAGGCTCTACAAAATTATACTATTAAGTCTTATAGCTTGTGATAAAAGTTGTATAACTTGTTGTTGTTGTATAAATCTAATGTATTGTTTATGTTCCTATTCGTTTTCTGAAGTGTTATGTAGCATACCTTATTTTAAAATCGAAATTAATTTTAAATAGTATTTATAGGCACTACAATATTACGTTCCCACGGCAAGTGACATTCTCTATTGACGAGAGAGATTATAATAATTAAATTTGTTCTTATAAACCACACCACACTTGCCAAATGCGCGTTAGTGAATATCACTGTCATATCCTTCGAACAATTCAATGTTTTAAAACATGCCTCTCAATCGATGTTTTCCTTCAATTATTCAGAATTACCAAATAATAATTCAGTCACACAATGTTCAAAAGTGATTCTTGAAATAGTGTGATGTAAAGTATTTTGTTTACAATTCACGCTGTGTTATATCTAAGTAAGATTTCCAGTAGTCAGATATTTAA
The DNA here is from genome assembly GCA_929108375.1 of Gymnoscelis rufifasciata. Classification (NCBI taxonomy): domain Eukaryota; kingdom Metazoa; phylum Arthropoda; class Insecta; order Lepidoptera; family Geometridae; genus Gymnoscelis; species Gymnoscelis rufifasciata. The sequence goes on along the minus strand of OV815307.1, from coordinate 5,189,805 downwards.
ATAATGTATATCTGTCCAAGTTCAACCTGTATAAATAAACAACTCTATTTTGTTCCAGGTAAGAGAATCGTGATGAGCTGCCGCGAGATAAAACCTAGAACAAGTGGGTATTTTCCATAAACTTGCTGGTCGCATAATTCTTCAATCTCATGCCAAAAGCGCTAGGTCAGGGTGCACCCTGCATCATTCGGAAAGGGACCCGTTACTTCGTGCGCTCCATATACAGGCACAAAGATAGCTTTATGGTGATTCGATAGCATTCACTTGAAAATTGGCGTTTACAGCCTATGTAAGTGTAGAGGTCGAGCGGATTGTCCGCTTACTAGCCTCCTTGGACGTATAAGTGCGATCTAGAGTCGTCGCGCACGTCTTTACTAGCGCCATCTATGAAGAGACATTTGAACTCGGTTATTGGGTAGTGAAATAACATTGAAGATGATGCAGTTTGACATTTTGACGAGTTATCGCTTCTGTTGTGTGTCCCAAGATACGGTTTTATTTCTGTAAACTCAATTTCTTCAATCACTTCTCTGCTGTATCATTCGGAAAGGAACCCGTTCCCTCCGGCGCTCCACATACAGGCACAAAGATAGGTTTTATGATAATTCCATAGCATTTACTTAAAAATTGGCGTTTACTGAAACTAAACAACGAATTCACACATAAAAAATCCAACAGAAATGTTAAAGTTAATGCTTATTTAAAATCTTCTATCCTAGAACCGTCAAGTTTCCGCTCAAGTACGCTCAACATTCATACCGTCTGTACTTCAAGTGCGAGACCTAGAGTGGTGAAGCGAATCGCATAACTCGACCGGGGATTGTCATGTGCGAAATTACTTTACCGACCGTAGAATCTTAGCGGTTACTGTTGAACTCGATAGGACTGGAAAGTGTTTGATTGGAGCGAATTCACAAAACGGTGTCTTTAGGAACGTTAGATGCGAGTTGTATTTTATATCTTAGCAATTCGGGAGGTTTTCTGTGAAGTACAAAACAATCATATAAAATAGGTGCCTTAGTGTAGAGGTATATATTAAGTAGGCTTTAGTAGGTAGTGCCTTAGTAGGTACTTACTTACATACTTATAAAGAATAAAAACATCCAAAAAGTAGTTTCAAAAGTGTGTGCGCACTAAGAACTGAGTATTTGTTTCCTGTAGGTAAGTATTTTGAATGAAATTCAAAAGTATCACCAAATTTTGTTTATTTCTAAGTATTGCCTGATTGTATCAATTTACAATACAATATGTACAATACAAATACACTTTATTGTACACAAAGGTAAATATAAACACAATAACACGTAAAAAAAAATGAGCGGCCTTATCGCTAAAAGCGATTTCTTCCAGACAACCTTTGGATGGAAAAGAACTTAGCTACAAAGACTTAGCTCTTTCGAGAGCAAGAAACTTAGCTCTCGAGAGGGAAACAAATATTTTCATAAATATAATATTCTTTGGAATATATTCACGGAACATTTACAGAAACAAATAATTTAGTCGTGCTTGAAGTAAGTAGGGACTCGAACCTAGCAAATAATAAGGATGGTGTTACTTTATTCCAAGAGAAGCGTATTTAGCTAGGACTTCAGTTATCCGGCATATTACTATGTTGACTTTTGTGATGTGCAACTATTTGCTTGTCAGAACTTAATTTTTTTGCATTCTGTACCCAACAACACTATGACTAGTATGGTTAATTTAGTTTTTGAAAACGCACCTACTAAATTATTTCAAAGAGACTTCAACAAAAGCTTATTTTTGTCAACCATCATTAACATAAACTAGTAAAATACGTAATTGCCAATTTTACTAGGAGCTTGCTAAATGTCGATCTCCAACCATTAAAACAGATTTCAATCTTCTGAATGAATAAGTGCTTTAAGAAATCAATGATAAATAAAACTGTTTCATATCTAAACTATAGAAAATACCATTCCTAAATGTATAAGAGCAAACCAAATACCTTAAACCATCTTGGAACAATCAATGCAAGAATGTTCGTAACGAGGCACTGGTCAAGCACACTAGAATCAGTAAGAAGAACAATGACATAGCATACCACTAACGAGATGCAAAGCACCCGAGCTGAAACAAAAAAACCAATGCGCAGTCACGAATAAAAACACTCGAAATAAAATAACAATGGAGAAATAGGTATGCCCACGTAACTCTCATGTGTTTGCATTGCATAAATGCAAGAAGCGACCCTGACCTCAGGACGTCGACCCCGCGCGTGACACTTAGATTCTCTATCGATCACGACTCGATCGGAGTGCGGAAGAATCGATACATCGATATTTTTGTTCCTTATCTGATCGAGTTTTGGTTCGTACCGTGACTCGAGTTTCCCGCGACGGTCACTCTAATCATTATAACTGTTAGCTCATTGTGTTGTATACCGTTGTAAAAGATAGGTACTTGTTAATATTTTTTGTTTGGCAGGTGTCTATTATGATATTTTAGTTTTCTTTTTGTTCTGATCGTTTTATGTTGAAAAACTTTGGCCTTGTAAAAGTTTGTCTGAAATTTTATCAAAGTTTCCGGAGAAAAAAGGCTTTCTGTTATTCAAAAGAGATTATTTTGAACTGCTTAAAGGAATTACAAAATTAAAAATGACAGATTTAGGATATTTATTTATTTACTTTTTTTACATAATCTCAGTAAACTAAGTAATGGTGAGTTATATCAATAATACGTTTCAATCTTTAGTTATTATATCCAGAGCTATCTTGCTTTGTCACTGTGACTGCGCGAAATACCTCTATATTTTAACCATTGACTTAATTAATTCCTAGATGGTGAAGCAGGCTCTAAGTATTAAATTTAAGTACTTACTCAAAGCTTGACCTGTTAGTCAATATATATAATCTAGCATTCATAATAATCATACGTTTTAGCCAAGTACATAAACCATCATTATCCCAGCACCGGCATTGGATATATCCCACGAAATTGGCAATTATTTCTGCACCAGAACCTACTAATAAAGTCCACATTTGCATGATGGCGGGATCAGCTTACTTTACCCATTGTTATCTCTCAAAATGGTCATACGAGTATCATAACATTTTATAACAATACCAAATCAAAAACAAGGTCTGATGTTCTTCTTTAATGTTTATTCCACGAAGCAAACGAGATTCTCAAGTATATAAGTTGTATAGTTCGTGCTTGACCTCTGATTATCTAAAATAGATGTGTCCGGAATGAAAAAGATGTAATACATCATCCGAGCAACAATGGATAACAATGTAATAGGATTTTGGGTTTGTGTGACGGGGATTAGATTTTCGGGGTCTCTTGGGTTGATGATTGTTTTGATTGTTAAAAATATTTGTGTCCTTTGCATTATTATTACGTTCGACACATGCTGAGCCAACGCCTATTTCGGCTCACAATATTAATGTGTCAACCAAGTTTACTTAGATATCGTAGTACTTAGATTTTGATGTTGTATTTTGTACTATTCAAGTTTGGTTTTTAATATACCTTATATTTCAGTTTTAGTTGTCAAAAAAAATTGTCTTTCTTTCTTTATTATTCAATTTAATCTTTTTTTAACAATTTTAAGGTCCTCTTTCATCCTGCACATAATTTCCCTCGGAATGTTCTCTGACGAGTGGATTATCTGAATAGTTATTCAAGATGATTTGATATTTCGGTATTCAATACGGTACGGGAAATGTTGTGTGATTGTACGGAAATTTTAATTTTCATTCGTATAGTATTTTCTTGCCAGGGTTGGTCGTGTCTGCCGTCTACGGTGGGTAAAAATAGCCATGGTAGGAGATTGGTGTCCAACATGATGAGAAGGTAACAAGGCAGACCTAAGTAGTCATGGCGGGATTAATCAGCCAATTGATGGCCGAGTAAAAGATTGGCCTTTGTCCACACTGGGATGAAAGTTTTTTTAATATGTTATATACGATGGATGCCAATGATATTGTTATTTTCAAGTTTTTTTACACCATCGTAACCTTTTATATAGCCAAAGTTAAGCCATTTATAAATGGATTTTCCAATTCATGTCGATCAAAAATTAAAGTCAGTTAAAAATTTGTTGCGGTTTTTTCGTCCCAGCTATGATTATGATAGATTATACTTCCTTGTTTTTTGCCCTCAAATTGAATTGTGTAATGATTAGGTATTTATGTTTCCTATTGTCTATTTCTATTATATCATTGGTCTCGAGCTATTACTGCTTTAAGCATTACTTTTGAATGAAATATAGCGATAAGTGAGTAATTGTTGTAAGTAGTCATTATGTTGATTTGTGACTCCCTTGGCTTAATACCCACTTAAATTTTGTAACTAACTTTTGCGTACCAACTAGTTTTCCACCTATAAACTAGCAGGACTGCGAGTTTTGTTAAATGAACAAGTTTTTCTCGCCTCAGCATTTCTCGTGGTTAAGTATAGATTTTCCTGCGTGAATAACGAATTTTAAGCGTAGCCTTCCTCGATAAATGGCTATCTAATACTTATATACGTTTTTGCAATCGAACAAGTTGTTCCTGAGATTAGCGCGTTCAAGCAAACAAATAAACTCCCTAGCTTTATAATATTAGTGATGAGATGACATTGAAATTTCTATAGAGGTACGAGCTGACCCCAGCAAACGTTGTTTTGCAAAAATTTTTTTTTTTTAAATTAAAAATAGACGTTGGCCTATTCTCATAGATACCGGATAAGCACAAAAAATTTCATCAATATCGGTCAAGCCGTTTCGGAGGAGTTCGATTACGCACCCCCTGACACGAGAATTTTATATATAGGATATTAATAAAGATAAAATATTAATATTACAAAAAAAAACACATCCTGAAAAAAGGTCATGATCCTTTCGGAATATTTTCGGAACGTATATCAATGGTCCTTTTGGAAGTAAACATAGATGTTTGTTTGTCCACAATCTCTCCTTATTGTATTTATACCAAAAGGTAGACTGTTTTTTTACATTTTAAAACAAACTTTGACTAAAAACATATTAATATTATCATCACAAGGCTAGACTATGCCAAAAAAAAAATTTCGCATTATACCTATTATATTTTAAACTTTAAAACTCGCCGTTGCTAGTCAACGACCTCTCTATCGTAATGTGAATTTTATCAACGCCAAAATCTGGGGTCAAGATATTAGGTCCTTACATATGAAATTGGCGTTTTGTATGGGAGGAACAAAAAGTCGAATATTTTTTAATATAATATATTTAATTAATCAAAGTATGAACCATTATTTTCTATGCACTTTTGCCATCTTATAGGTAGTTCATTGATCCCTTTACTAAAAAAACCAGTCGGACGGGAATCAATAAAATATTTGAAGGCGATTTGGACTGCCCCATCGGAGTTGAATTTTTTCCCTTGCAAGAAGTTATCCAAATTTCGAAAAAAATGGTAATCTGTTGGAGCAAGGTCCGGGGAGTACGGAGGATGTCTTAGACTTTCCAATTGAAGCTCTTCTAATTTAGTAGCCGTCTGTTGCGCAGTGTGTGGTCTAGCGTTGTCGTGAAGCAGCAGTGGCGTGGAGCGATTGACCAGCCTAGGTTGTTTAGCCGCTAGCTTTTCCATCATGGTTTGCAATTGCTGACAATAGACATCAGCCGTAATAGTCTGGCCAGATTTGAGAAAACTGTAATGAACAATACCGGCACTAGTCCACCAAACGCTTACAAGTAACTTTTTTGGGGTTAATTTTCGCTTGGGGCAGGATTTGGCTGGCTGGCCAGGATCCAACCATTGCGCTGAGCGCTTCCGATTATCGTAAAGAACCCATTTTTCATCACAGGTAATGATTCGGTTTAAAATACCTTCATTATTGTGCCGGTTTAGTAATGTAACGCAGCAGTCGACGCGCGTTTGCCGGTTTGCTTCAGTCAATTCGTGAGGTACCCACCTTTCAAGCTTTTTAATCTTCCCAATTTGCTTCAAGTGAATTAAAACAGTTTTATCACTAACACCGCAGCCTGCAGCTAACTCGGACGTGGTTTGCGATGGATCCGCTTCCACAATAACCTTCAACTCTTCATTATCAACTTGAGTCTCAGGCCGTCCACGGGGCTTGTTCTGCAAGTCGAAATTTCCAGAACGAAAACGTTGGAACCAAAAACGAACTGTGTTTTCTTTTGCAACACGACCGCCATACACATCATTCACCCTTCGAGTTGTTTCCGCAGCACTAGTGCCACGGCGGAACTCGTACTCGTAAATAATGCGATATTTTAAGTTTTCCATTTTGTAAAATGAGTGACGCAAACAGAAAAAAACAGAAGAAAAAAAACAAATGAATGACGATCATCGAAGCACAAATACATGAGTCTATAGCTGTACAAATTTGAATTTGGAATTCCTTACCAAAGAGGAGAAATTTGTGATTAAAGTGGCCAGTACGAAAAACGCCAATTTCATATGTAAGGACCTAATATTTCGTTTTGTACCTAGCGGTGGAAAATGCTAGCCACAAAAAGACATCTAGATTTTATCCAGGTAGGCTAATAATGTCTGTATCGAATTATTAGCTTTTTGTTCTTCTATTATAGTACTTACTAGAAAATACATATTTTATTTTATGTTTGTAGTTAAATTTGGGTTGCGATTGAAATTGCGCTTTGTTCGGCTAAGCCCTCTCCAGTGAACGAAGGATTTTTTAATTTAAAATTTTATTTTAAATACGGTGAGGGTATAGATTACAGAACTAGTTGCAGATTCATTGATTTATACTATGAAGTCGAAGTTTTTAGGATGAGAATAAAGATTAATATTAATATTGACTTGTAATTTATAAAAAATCTCATACTACTCCCCTGTTTTGTTAAATTAACTTTACAACCAGTTACATGAATGGAACAGTACAACAACATCATTGTTGTTTTAACATATAATGTTACAAAATAATAAATTCACTTTTAGTACCCATAAAATAAAGCTAACAATTGTTTGCTTTTATACCCAGTACATGCGCCTACGCCTCTTTCGACACTGAAACAGCTATGAATTATAATTTTAAAACTACTTGTACCACGTGTACGTCTCATAAATTTTATTAATAAAGAGTCTTGGCTTCCTAATAAATATACATTTCAAAGCTTAATAAACTTTATTCACATTTATAATTTATATTAGACGATTCTTTGCTATTTCAGTATGACTATTAAATGCAAAATAAAATTTGCAGACATAGTTTCAGTAACATGTGCTAGCAAAATTTTAATTTATGTGCTTTGAGGGATACACTTATTAAATTAGTATACTTACATTTTTTTATGAAAATTTTCTCTTTCCGTTTGTTTTTATTTCAAACTAGTGGCCCGCCTCTGCTTCGCACTCGTTTTATTCAATTTTTTTTCCCGGCAATTATTCGATTTTTTTTCGCCTTTTAAACCTTTCTTAGACCTCCACGAACATTTGAAGACTATGATAAGATAAATCCGTTCAGCCGTTCTCGACTTTTAATCAGACTAACGAACAACAATTCATTTTTATTTATATAGATAGACTAGTGGCCCGCCCCGGCTTCGCATGGGCTTTTATTCAATTTTTTTTCCCGGCAATTAAACGATTTTTTCTCGCCTTTTAAACCTTCCCTAGACCTCCACGAACATTTCAAGATTATGATAAGATAAATCCGTTCAGCCGTTCTCGAGTTTTAATCAGACTAACGAACAACAATTCATATTTATTTATATAGTTATTTGAGTTTTTTGTACTTGCCTTCTTTCAAACTGCATTGACCTTTTTATCTATTGGTTGTACTTGTATTGTTCAACAATACAAGTAGGTACAAGGTACTTTCTAAATAACATCAAATTCACGCACGCACAGAAAATTCAGCTTATCGAATCTATAAATTTTCTAATTCAAATATACGCTTTTACTTTTAACCCATGCTATGAAATGCTTTTTATTTTAAAAACGGGTAGAGGGAGAGCCAGTTGAGTGCCTGCCAGACCTACGTTAAAGTATAAAAGCTGTTTTTTTTTTTTTCACGTGTTCTCACTGGTGTAGGGAACAATGTTTGGAGGTTACGAACCTGGAGTAACGGTGCCTTCAGTAGGTATCAGGCACTCAAGGCGTGCAGTACCTGAGCTCTCTCACGTCATATTATAAAAGCTGAGATTAATACACAATATTCTAAATGACCATTTTAAGTCATTATTCTAAAAGCCAGACCTATCCGAATTGTCTAACGCTCCCCCAGACACCGAAGAAAGTCAAATGAGAGAGCATTGCTCAGGTACATAAATGCATTTACTGTCTTAAATTCGTGCAATTTAAATTTTATCTATACTAATATTATAAAGAGGAAAGGTTTGATTTTTTGTTTGTTTGTTTGTTTGTCTCGAATAGGCTCTGAAACTACTGCACCGATTTAAAAAATTCTTTCACCATTCGAAAGCTACACTATCCCTGAGTGACATAGGCTATATTTAGTTTTCAAAAATAATATGATTCCTTACCAAACTCCGATAATGTAACCCATGGTGAAAAAAAAAGAACCCAAAATCTTTCTTTAATCACGAATGCTGCGAAAACTATTGAATATATAACAAAGTGATGTATTACAACTTTGTAGAACTTATCATTATCTACAAAAAACGTTGTTACATCATATCTCTAACTATTATAGTTTTGTGACATTAACCGATTTTTATGAAAAAATAAACCTAAAATCTTTCTTTAATCGCGAATGCTGCGAAAACTATTGAATATATAACAAAGTGATGTATTACAACTTTGTAGACCTTATTATTATCTACAATAAACGTCGTTACATCATATCTCTAACTATTATAGTTTTGTGACACTATGCGTTGTGGAGTGGCAGGCGTCACTCGGGCACGAAGGTACGGGAGGGGGGTTAAGATCACGAAATAATCTGCCGCGCGATCGGCTCCCTACTGAATGGTCGAGTGCGGAAATAAAAAAATTGTCGCTTGATAATATTTTGTCGCTTAGTTAGTAGTTAATAATTCGTTAACAGGTAACTAATCCCATTCAAAAAGTTATTTTCAGAACTAAACCCTACCATTATAGCATAGATATTGTACATATCGTCGGTTGGCAGTTCAATTGGGTTAGCCACCAAAACACGTAAAATAAGTTGAGTATACAGTTTTTTTAGTTTTTTTCTGCTCTTTTTTTTTTTTTTTTTTTTTTATTATTGATAAGCCTTCATTTGACCACAATCTCACCTGATGTAAAGTGACGATGTGGTCTAAGATGGAGCATGAAGGCCTAGAAGATGGCTTCTCCGGACCACATTACGAAACACGAAAAAATCGCTTCACGCACTGGCCCAGCCCGGAGGGTGGTGACAAGCCGCGGCCGAAGCCTACCACCAGAGACTGTTCTTAGCACCACCCGGAGGTCACGTGTAAGGATTCAGAGGGTTACCACTTACGGACGTGAACAGTCAAAACCTCCAAAAATAGCATAGCCTCTTTCGAATAGCATAATAATATAATTCTAACTTTAAAAAAATACAGTTACGCTACACATTTTAACTGTAAATTTTGCAGACTTCCGTCGAAATTATGTTGTAACTGAGTAGGTATGTGATCCATTTACATAAGTCGAATTGTTGTATTCCTAAGACCGAAGAAGGTTAAGTTGGTGTATGTATCTTGGCAAACCAGCATGGCTCTTACACTAATTCTTAGCTTGAACGAAAAATTATACACCAATATAAAACCAACTTTCTTCAAAAAACTAACGTTACACAAATTGACCCGAACCAAGTTTATGTTTGTTGTCGGTTACACCAAATTGAAGATTGCAATCAATAGTATGTTTTACCTTACCTTAATCTTCTTATAAATAACTAGCGGCACGCCCCGGCTTTGCACGGGTAATTATACAAAATTGTTTCAAAATTATTCGATTTTTTCTCGCCGTAAAAACCATCCTTAAACTCCAACGAACGTTTAAAAAAATAAATTGGCTAAATTGGTATAGGCGTTGTTGAGTTATGCGCTTAGCAACACATTTTGCGATTCATTTTTAACCCCCGATAAAAAAGAGGGGTGTCATATGTTTGACGTGTCTGTCTGTCTGGGACATCATAGCTCCCGAACGGATGAAGCGATTTCAACTTAGTTTTTTTTGTTTAAAAGGTGAGTCTGGCGCGAGTGCTCTTAGACATGTTTCATGAAAATCGGTTGTGCCGTTTAAAAATTGTGGGGGTTAGAGTGGGGAAGGAAACCGAAAATCTTCTAAAACTCGAGTATCAAATGAAAGCGCATTGCGTGCACAATACACATTATTATGGTGTTTTACTTTTAAGGAAATTGAAGGATTCGAATCGGGGGTTTTTCTTATATTTTTAATTTAGATTTATTATTTATAAGAAGATTAAGGTAAGGTAAAACATACTATTGATTATTAGAAAAATTCGAATAATTTTGAAACAATTTTGAATAATTACCCGTGCAAAGCCGGGGCGTGCCGCTAGTAATTTGACGGCGCGCGCCAGTGGCGCCGGATGACCGAATGAGAGCGAGACCGATATCCGGTTTGCTCTAGTGAAGCTCCGTATCTGTGGTGGCGGGGCGGCCATGTTGGTTTTGGCACTTGTTAAAACTTGTCAGAACGGAATGGTCGCTTGCGCACCAAGTCCACGGCGAATCACTAAAATTCGGTGTAATCCTATTTGATTTCGATTATAATCAAATCTAGAATTGATCAGGGTAGTCTAGTTTATCTATCAGTGATATTATTTCGTGTTAATTTGTGTAGCAAGAAAATTAAATAGAAACCTGTTATACCTGGTGTTGTGATTTAGCTCATTGCCCTAAAAACCTACGACGCCTGACCCAGAGAGGCCTCCTGTTCCGACATCAGAAGTGGGATCTATGGGGCAACCAAATGAGCGATATCAACAACAAATGGATGAATCCTCTGCCACAAAATTACTTAGCAACATGGAAGCGTTATTGTCTCGTGTGCTATCGATGTCGCAGAATGCAACCGTGAGTAATACTCCTACGAAGCTATTGGAATTCAATCCTGATGACTTGGATGCCGACATAGACGGCTAGTGTAACGTGTCTGATCTGATTATAAAAAGAAAACGGCTAGAAGGTGTGGATTTGCTTGTCGCGCTTACAAGTGCATTAAAAGGACGTGCCGCCGCGTGCCTTACTAGGCTGAATTTGAACGAACTGACTTGGGATGTGGTTAAACAAACTTTAATCGCAAGGTTTTCCAAACCCAAACTGTATCAGGATTATTTTGATGATATATTGCGTTTTGAAATTGGATTTAAGGAGTCAGCATCCTAAGCCGCTATGCGTTTGTGGAATTTTACTGAGCGCATACCCAAATTAGAAATGATCGAAGAGATTATAACGGGGCTCGTAATATCAGTGCTATGCGCCGAGAGTTGAATGCTCATACAATCACAACCAGGGCTCAAGTCTTTAGAACACTTTGTGGAATATCTCTAACGCGACGGTTTGACGGCAGTGATAAACAAGAACCGGAAATTAAACGCTCTCGTATTTCGAATGAAAGATTTAATGGTGACAACTATTGTGGCCTTGCGGGTCACGGGCCGACTGCCGAAAACGACAACGGGATGACGCTGCTCCTTCTAGCAGGCTGCAGCAATCTTCAGGATCAACTCGACTTCTGGAGGGGTCACCATCAGTGTCCTGCTACACATGTGGAAGGCCACATAGCTCCTGCGTGTCCGGACGGAAAGAGCGGTGATGGGGCCGCGGTCGGAGTCGTCAGTCTGTGTGAACATCGACCTTCGGGCGGGGCAGTTGGAGCATCCGGTGAGCGCGTTCCTTTTTTTATTTGATAGCGGATCATCTTGATCAGTTACTGTCAGTTTTTTTTCGGGTGCTGTGTGCAATGATCTAGTTTGTCTTAGCGGTATAGGTGGGGATAATATTGAGTCTTCTTCTTTAGGTGCCACTTCATTACTGAAGGTTGGCAGTCAGCTCCTAAAAATAATATTGAGTGCACGTCTCAGATCCTTAGTGAGGTGGCGATTGATCAAATAACAACGATATTGCTTTTTCACATTGTGCCTGATAGCAGCATTGCTGTGTCTGCTATTATTGGTAGGGACATTTTGGAGAAAGGCATTAGTGTTAACCTTGATAATGATACCTTGTCATTCAATTATAAACAAACTTCACATTTTTGTGACTTGGCTGCGGGAAAACAATTTACAGATGTAGATACAGATTTTCAGGGGAAGGAAAAAGAGGCACTTGTGACACTGTTGAATAAATACGCCGATCACTTTATCGAAGGTATACCTACAAATCGAGTCAAAACGGGGGAGCTTAAGACAGACTTAATCAACACAAAGTTGTTCAGCGTTGTCCTTATAGACTAGCTCCTAGAATCTGGGGTCATTCAAGAAGGTTCCTCCCCTTTTGCAGGCCCTATGCTCCTGGTGATAGGGAGGGACAATTCAGAGAGTTATGGCGCGGTCCTTGTGCGGAAGAGGGGGGTCTCCCTCATGTCGTGGAGTACTTCGGCCGACGTACGACCGAAGTAGAATCTCGGTATCACTCGTGTGGGTTGGGGGCACTTGCTTTCGTACTTGCGGTTGAACACTTCAGGTATTGTCTGTACGGACGACGGTTTCATATACTGACTGCAATTCGCTTAGAGCGTCGAGGTCTAGGGTCGGTTTAACTGCTCGAGTGCGCCTGCGGTGGGCGTTTTTACAGGCCTGCGACTTTGACATAATTTGCCGTGAGGGTCGCGGAGTGGAGCGCGCTGATTGTTTCTCTCGAAATCTGCAACCCCAAGCGGACGCTCCAAAACCGGTCACTGCAGAGGCTGAAATTGTTCAGTTTGTCGAGTTAAATCAAGGTTGGTTATCGGTTGAACAAAAGCGTGATATTGAAGGGATTTGACCACAAAATTCAACGATGATGAATTACCCGAAAATGTAGCGCATACTTATGATGTGACTATATACTGTATGTGTGTGTGTGTGTACTTATGACTTATGATGTGTGTGATGGTATTCTCTATAGAAAAGTTGTTCGAAATAAAGTAGTGTCATGGTTGCCAGTAGTACCGCGTTCATTGATTTGGACATTAATAAATCACGTTCACAATTAGATACAGTATTTAGGCAAAGATAAAACTCTCGACAAATTATACGAACAGTATTGGTTCCCGCAAATGTCGAAATGCGTACGTAAGTTTATCGATTCTTGTATAGTTTGCAAGTCATCAAAAGGCCCACCTGGTGCTCAACCTGTTCAATTACATCCGATACCCAAGGTTTCCGTGCCCTAGCACACTATTCACATTGACTTTACGGGACAGTTGAGCGGGAAGAGCGACCGAAAGGAATAAATACTGCTCGGTAATAATTGACGGCTTTACCAAGTACGTGTTGCTAGAACATACTATGTCTATTGATGCAGAAAGTGCAATTAAAGCATTGCAAAAGGCTGTTCCCCTTTTCGGAGCGCCTAAACGAGTTATAGTAGATCAAGGGAGGTGTTACGTTAGCTCCGAATTCAAAGACTTCTGTGCTAGGCATAAAATTGAGCTCCATTTTATTGCTACAGCTTGCTTACGGTAATAGAAAATGATGGTAATAAAACTGGCGTGACGAATTAGGCAATGTTCAGCTTGCAATTAGCGGCACCGGGTCAGCTGTTACTAAATACACACCCACGGAATTGATGTTTAGGATTCGAGCTCAATCATTAGGCATATCTGGCTTGGACCCTGTATCACAAAACTTACCAGCTCGAATAGAACTCGATGTTATTAGGGAGGACGCCTTAAATAATATTAAACGGGCTGCAGCATCTGAAATAGAACGCTTTAATCGCAGACGTTCAATCGTGAGTCCGTTTTCTGAAGGGGATTTCGTGTTTTTAAACTTAACTAGATAGAAAATTTAAGGGACCGTTTATTATAACCGCTGTTCTTGAAAACGACAGCTAGTAGCTAAAGGGCTTAAATAATTCTTCGCGCCCCTACAAATACGCACGTGAGGGCTTGCGCACAGTGCCTGCTGGGCACGAAGGTTTACTGGAAGTTTCAACTAGTCTAATGAGTGAAGGGGAGACCGTGACGGCGCCGATAGATGTAGATGGTAGTGATAGCCTTCGAGTAGACAGTAGTTATGATAGATTATCTAGAAACTGCGCGTGCTCTGATACCATTTCTGTAAGCCGCTCTGATACACTAACGGCGGGTTCGGATACTGATAGTGTATACTCTGATCCTGAGCAGATTGAAGTACAGTGTGAAGTCGAATTTACTATATACTGAATAAGATGGTCCGCAGTCTTAGGTATGATCATTTTGATTTGTGTAATACCTATACTTTGTGTGTGATGATTGTGAAGTTGGTCGAAAGGACAGTGCTGTTGTTACCAGAGTCTGGTCAACGATGCACTCGTCCGGTCCAAACTTGTTGAGTGAAATGGTTGATGGAGAGTGTCGTCCGGGCCAAAGAGTATTTGGTTGAAGGGATGCACGTCTTCATTCTCGTGAGTGGTCGAAGGGACAGTGCCGTCCGGTCCATGCCATACTTTTAACTAAGTTATGGCTGGTCGAAGGGACACACTCGTCCGGTCCACATAATTTTGTGTTGATTCTCGTTGGTGGTCGAAGGGACAGTGCCGTCCGGTCCATGCTATACTTTTAACTAAGTTATCGCTGGTCGAAGGGACACACTCGTCCGGTCCACACGATGGGTGGTCGAAGGGACAGTGTCGTCCGGTCCATGCAATACTTTTAACTAAGTTATCGCTGGTCGAAGGGACACACTCGTCCGGTCCACATAATTCTGTGTGCATTGAGCTGTTGAAAGAATAGTGTCGTCCGGTCCATGCTCTGCTTTTCATTAAGTTATTGCTGGTCGAAAGGACACACTCATTCAGTCACGAGTAATAGTCGAAACATTAAATGAGATGAGATCTAGGAACCTTTAGGCTTGTCAGGCTGGACGAGCGGATATCTAGGTCATGGTTGTTGTCTTGTTTCAAGACCAATTGCTGAAATGCGCCCGAGGACGGTCGATAGTCAGTATGGCCGTGACGGCGCGCGCCAGTGGCGCCGGATGACCGAATGAGAGCGAGACCGATATCCGGTTTGCTCTAGTGAAGCTCCGTATCTGTGGTGGCGGGGCGGCCATGTTGGTTTTGGCACTTGTTAAAACTTGTCAGAACGGAATGGTCGCTTGCGCACCAAGTCCACGGCGAATCACTAAAATTCGGTGTAATCCTATTTGATTTCGATTATAATCAAATCTAGAATTGATCAGGGTAGTCTAGTTTATCTATCAGTGATATTATTTCGTGTTAATTTGTGTAGCAAGAAAATTAAATAGAAACCTGTTATACCTGGTGTTGTGATTTAGCTCATTGCCCTAAAAACCTACGACGCCTGACCCAGAGAGGCCTCCTGTTCCGACAAATTAATAAAAAGTATATACGAATATTACAGGACAATTATTATTCAATATTTTTTCTACTCAAGGCACCGTTACTCCAGGTTCGTAACCCCCAAACATTGTTCCCTACACCAGTGAGAACACGTGAAAAAAATTTCAGCTTTTATACTTTAACGTAGGTCTGGCAGGCCCTGGCTCTTAGTCCAGAGTATTACTAGCGTATAATAATATTCTGACGCTATTAAAATTATGTAAATATAATATATTTGAAATGAATAGTGAATACGTTCGTTTTAAAAACATTAAATACTAAAGTACAATCTCACTAATCCGGTACTTTGATAAACCATCACGTTCAATAATCCGGCACCCTCCGCCAAGGGCTCCCCCGCCCCTTTACACTTATCATCATCATCATCATTTCAGCCGTAGGACGTCCACTGCTGAACATAGGCCTCCCTCAAAGACTTCCAGTGATTTCGGTCGGTAGCAGCTTGTAACCACCGTGAGCCCGCTACCTTCACCAAGTCGTACGTCCATCTAGTTGGTGGACGTCCTACATACACATACACTTATGCACTTTGGTTTTACAGCAGTGTAAGTAAATTCAATAGTCATCACGTGCATGTGCTTACATATTTTTGTTTTTTTTTGATGAACACAAGACACAAGGTTTGAATAATAAGATGGAGATATTAAGGAAGTGACATAGTTGAGAGAACTTGTGCAAATTGGCAAAATAATATGGTGTTGGGCGTGCAATCTCAAGAAAGGCAAAAGAAAATAGAACACGTCACGACAGTGTAATTGGGGCCAGGAAAGCGTACCTATCTCAAATACACTTTTTCCCTCCATGAAATGTTTTATTTTATTCATTACTTTTTCACTACAAACCAGTACCTAATCCGAACATTTCAATAATCCGGCACTCTCCGATATTTAATGATAAATACTAAATACTTACTAAGGCTTTACGTCACCTGAGTTAACTCACTAATATATGTAGTAACATGTGTTTGTCTCAGAAGATAAATACAGCACCCCTCAATACAATGTTCTCTGTATTTTCCGTGAATCCTTCTATTCAATTACGAATAGAATAATTCAATTTACATTGCGTAGGAAGCATTTATCACACACTGGGAAGGTTTGGTTTGTCTTGTGCAAATATAATTGTGAGGTGTAGGGTTGGATGTTTACTGAAATTATCGATGAACGTTATTTAAAGAAGAAAGAAAGAAAGAAAAAAGATTTATTTAGTACACAAAAACAGACACAGTTATACATATATACAATAGACTCAAGAAAAACAGAAAATAATATTCAATAAAAAAAGATACACACAGCACATATTAAAAAATTACATATAAATATCAGATTACAGCAAAAAAAAAAAAAAAAAATTAAATGCAACAAAAACAAAGAAAAGAAATACACTAATAATATAGACATCAAATATTCATTTTCATTAGTAATTATAATACAAAACAAAAGAATTAAATAATGCGAGGAGATGTGTCTGTATTGTGTACAAAGTTAATTTCTGAAGGGTAATATAATTTCAGTTTATTTGCATTTCAATGATTTGTGTCTAGGTTTCACCATAAATACTTTATATAATACTAGATGTGCTTCAAGCTGATATGAAATCCATATAAAAGATTTTCCCGCGGGAAATCATATTCATAAAAAATATTTCTCGGGGTCTAGAACCTGTGTACCAATTTTTGTTTAAATTGGTTCAGTAGTTTTTGCGTAAAAGACGGACAAACAAACAGTCACACGCATACACTTTCGCATTTATAATATAAATATTTTGAGCTTTTTGTACCTTTATGTTTAAAGAAATATTGGAAATTAATGCATGATATAAAGGTATCGACATATTTTTATGTACGCAAAATATTCTATAAAACTATCCCATCCCTAGCAAAGGCTAAGGAACAATGCCGCCGGCGACTTGACCGGCGGACTTGCTGATTGTAGCTTACGACGACAGCCTGCGCTATCGCAAATAACTATTTATTGCGACTTGCCAGCCTTCACCATCGTGATCCTTTGTTTGCCTGGTAGGCCCTACTCACTCAATCAACGTTCACATTAGATTGATTGTATTAGAATTTTCTGGAAGTTTTGGACTTAATTACCTAAAAACTTACGATGACAGCCCGCACTACCAAGAATCAATTATTGCGACTATATAGCCTCCACCACCGAGATACTATGTTTGCTTGGTAGGCCCTGCTCCCTAAATCACCGTTCATTTAAAAAACAAAAATAGCATTCAAACTTTCTTAAAGTTTTTAGACTTCATTAGGTACTTAGCTTACGACGAGAGCTACGTACCTACTATATAATAAATAAATGTTAATATGAAATACGGGTTTGTGCCACCGTCGCGTCGTCCTTTGGTTCCCTAGTAACTCATCAAATTATAATATTCTTGAGAAAGTTTAAACTACAAAACGGCTTTTGACAAAATCTCGATTCTTACTAGCGTGTGCTAGTAGTTACTATTTAAATAAATATGAATCCGTACAAAGATTTTCTTGCACATTTTGATTTATTATTTTTTTACAACTTTAAACAGAGTTTATTTAGGTTGGTAGAAATACATTGTACGAAAATTTATGTCTATTTTAACGAACAATTATAGTCAAATTGTAGTTAATGCCTTAGCTTACATTTTATGACTTTATTGGCTAAATGAACTAACTGTACTAACATTCTTAATAGAAATCGGATGAACGTGGGTTTAATGCCATTTGCACAAAATGCTGCAGTTACTCGTCCCCCAAAGCCCTGAGAAGTACATATTTAAGAAAACCTAATTTGAGAAGTTTTATTTACCTTAATAAGTTAACATACATTTCAGCAATCGCATATCATCGGCATCCCAATATAAATATTTTTTTCATATAATTCTCACCAGCTGATACTAGCAAAAAAAAAGCCGTGTTGGCTAAGTGGGAGGACACTCGACTTTCATTCCGAAGGTCGTGGGTTCAAACCCCGCCACGCACCTCTGGATTTTTTCTTGAGAAATTTATGTGCGCTTTAAACACGTGCTTTAACGGTGAAGGCAAACATCGTGAGGAAACCGGCATGTTCTGAGAACTTTAAACAGTTTGAAGGACATGTTGTGACATTCACCAACCCGCACTTGGCCAGCGTGGTGAATTAAGGCCTAATCTCTCTCGTCAAGAGAGAAGTCCCTGTGTCCCAGCAGTGGGAACGTTAATAGGGTGATGATGATGATGATGATACTAGCACAGGTATATTACTTACTTAAAAGGAGACTCAAAAAAAACTGAATTGTAAACCTTATTATTAAGTTACTGTAATAAAACATTTTTCTTTTTTTTTTTTAGCTGATATCGATGTAGCTTGCGCTATAACAACTTGACTATTTATTACAAACACACGGAACGTTGGAATACCACGGTCATCATAATATAGGACTGGTCCAAGATTACATAGTATGGCTGTCCGGGAACTTCTTACCTAACAATTTAGCCCTGTCTAAATCAGTTAACGTAAACCTACATAAATAACAGTATAATCGTGTTCCAAGTTTTCAATAAATCTTTGCATCAAATGGATTAGGTACTAGTACCTATCGTCATGTGTCAGATACAATAAGATAAAAAGTAACAATAATCCCCCGTGGTTTGAAGCTAAAGAGTACTATCGTAGACAAATTAAATTAATCAAATTTAATAAAAAAAGCGTGTGTGTTTAAATCATCATCGGTCAGCTAAGGAATATGTAGGAGTTGAAAAAAACATACTGTATAACCAGCAATCGTTATAAAAATGGACTGAAAATATTATTTAATTCTCGTGCTAATTTTGTAAACATGTATTGTATGTTTATTTTCATTAAAGTAATAGGTTTGAGGTGTCTGTATACCTATTTTAGCAGGTATTTTAATAGAACTAACACAAAATACGACCTTTGATAGTAACAAAAATAGTTCATCGATTGAAACTATTCAAAGGCGTCGTGTTTCTAAATAAAAACAAGAACAGACTTTTCAATATTACTTTTATTGAAAAAAAGCTAGCTGTCCTGCTCCTGCTTTGAATAAAACCTTCGTTTTGAATCACTATTTTTAGTTTAAACCCACATAAAAACCATTCAGTCGTTTTTTGAGATTATCGCCTACATTCTGACAGATGCAACGGGAAACTCTTAAAAATCCCAGCCGCATCTTTCTTTATGTATAGCTCAAAAACTACCAAACAAATCTTTATGCGGTTTTCGGCAATAGTTAGAGGTTTTCTAATTCGAGGCGAAGGTTTTTGCATATTAAATTTTCATCTCATTTGGCAGGATAGGGCAGAACGATTTAAATGAGTAGGTAATTGTAGAAGATATCTAAATGGATCATGTACATTTGTGTGTTTTTGATAAACCATTTTGTAGTCGACTGTACTACAGCTAGAGTTCGACACGATTATTAGCAGTTCAGAGGTCAGATGATATCGGTAACCGGACTATCTAAGCATCTCTAGCAGCTTTACAATAGGTACTTATAAAGTAACTAACCACCCTGACTTTGGACTTGTCTTGTTCTCAACTTGTAGAGTAAATAAATATAATTTTGCCATGAGAAAAAAAAAATACTCGTGCAATTTTTATCGATTTTAACTTTGATGTTTTGCGATGATCGGATCCGAAACGTGGTATAACAAAATAATTATTTAGACCAGAGTGGCTCAGCTATGGAGAAGTTATATCGGGGTTTCTCTGTAAGATTGAACCTAGGAGATACAAGGTGATCCATAGACAATCGCCAATTAACCACGTTTTTTAATGATTTTATAATTGAATGTGATTTAATTTTTATATTTCTGTGACTTATTTTTAATAATTTTATTTAACTTTTAGAAATAGTGTTCAGTGTGTAAGAAAAGTTCAATTCATATTATTTATCGAATTCGTAACATATAATTGTTTTATGATAATTTGTGTTATAAATAGTTAAGTAGTTTGAACTCGTTGTGTACAGTTAGTATACCTTACAGAACAGACAGCGGTTGGAGCTGAAAGGTTTCCACATAGGCGCGGATTGACCAGCGCAGGTAGGACGTCCTCCAACGAGATAGCTGACCCGTATAGCGGTCCTTGTTTTCCAATATTATTTGAGAAATAATACATATTTTAGTTCCGAATACGCCTCCGCTTCTATTTCGAGTATCAATGGTGTAATATCACGTATGCAAAGCTCAATAACGATCGATATTCTGAGCGTATTTGAATTTGTTGCCCTAGGGTCAACTCTATGCGGACCTATTTTGCTACCACAGTAACGATACTAACGGATTTCAAAATGAGCTTTAAACTTACGATACAAGGTTCAAACTCGAATACGATGAAATCTATATAGATTTTGCGATTACGACACTTTGGTTGACAGACTCCGCTGAGTGCCGACTTTAGATGCATTTGAGAATAACCGCCTTAAAAGGTTGTGTTGATTATGGTAATAAGAAGAATTTTATCGGCCTTCATCATTTAGGCCATGGGATATCTATTGCTAGACAGAGGCTTCCTCGAAAAATGAGGCTTTCATATACATTTAGGTAGTCACCTGAAACTCAGAGACCAATTATAATATTCTCTGTACTTGCAGAAGTGCTTTTATACATAAGGTGTACATATTATAAATAATATTTTAAAGGAGCCAATTTCACAAGTATATCTAATAGTCGTGCCTCCCGCCTTAGGTTCCCTAAAGTTGTTTTACTTCACCACTATTATTCCTTCTTACTCGGTACTTCTGTCGGTGACCCCGCTACCCTGCGCATTCCTTCTAAGGCTTAATAATACACATGAGCCGACATAACGATCCTCGGCGGCTCTCATTAAATTGTGTATTCGTACTAGCTATGAGTTTCTGAGTTCCTGGTACTTGTAAGCCACCCGCTTGAATCTGGGAAACGTAATGGGATAATTTTAAGATCATTCTGCTTATTTCAGAGGCTACGATTATTTTTGCCCTCGTCGGTAATAAAGAGGATTTTCTGTTCTATATTGTATAGTTTTTGTTTAGTGAAATTTAATCCATTTACACTCCATTAATTTCTCTGGTGGTAGGCTTCGGCAGCGGCTTGTCACCACCCTCCGGGCTGGGCCAGTGCGTGAAACTATTTTTTCGTGTTTCGTAATGTAGTCCGGAGAAGCCATCTACCTCTTAGGTCTTCATGCCCCATCTTAGACCACATCGTCACTTTACATCAGGTGAGATTGTGTTCAAATGAAGGCTTATCTAACATAAAAAAAAACTGAATATATGCGAAAGTAACTCTGTCTGTCTGTCTTTCCATCTGTCACGCAAAAACTGATTTAAATGAAATTGTACAGTACACAAATTCCTTACAGCCTGAGAAAGGACATTGCCTTCTTTTTACCGCGGAAAAATGTCAAATGGAAAATCCATACGCGTGGCAATACTAGTTTTAAATAAAATGGCCCAAATGTTTATGTATTCAACTCATACTACACATAATTTTGACAGTCACGATGTTTTTGTGACTTTCATCGGATAATCATTTGAGCTTATTTTATTTAAATAAAAATCTCAACGTTTATTTTGCTATGTGTCTGTATCCAGTTAATACATCTATGGAACATCATCGAACGAAACTCAAACATTATCATTCGAGATTTATATACTTACGCAACGAAGCATATAAGACTCATATGCATATAAGAGCATATTATTAATGAAGGAATGATAATGTTTGAGTTCATAGAAGCTTTAATACTGTATTTTTGTTTATGTACTATCATATTATAAACTATAGCAATCGCTGGGGAGGCTAGCGGTGGTTACAGGCTGCTCTCGACCGAAGCTACTGGAAGTTTTTGAGGGGGGCCTACGTCCAGCAGTGCACGACCTCAGCTGAAATAATTATAATGATGACAATTATTAAGCTTCCCGTCAATGTTTATTTTTGATAACCCAGTTTAATAACATAATTTTAAAACTATATCATTGAATATACCTCCCTCAATCTGTTAGTTAAATAACAAATAAAGTCGGTAAAGTAGGTTTAATTGAAGTTGTGCACAAAATGTAAGTTTTTCTATGGTCCTTTGAGGAATACCTCGAATAAGGGATACTAGTACAAGTACACGAAGATCACAAAATAACTTCTCTTCTTCTTCTTCTCTGTCGTTACACTCTTGACAGAGCGGTCGTGGTCACATTGAGGCATCATTTGGTGTTAGAGACGGACACAGCTTTCTTAACGATCGCCCGCCATCTTTCAACTTCTAAAATAACTTATCCATCTGTTAAAATTTTATTTTCTTTCTTTAACTATCATCTTAGTTTTGGGTTTTTAGCTTTTATTTTTGGATTGTGCGTTTTTTTTTATTGCATGTATATAAACTGTAAACGTAAACTGTAAACCGAACTTAAAGGTGTAGAATGAGTCTATGTGAATCTTATCGATTTTTTTTTACAAGTACATCTTTTTATAAAACGTTTCGGTCGTTATTTGGAGTGATTATTTTCGGAACAGGTAGTTACTAATATGCCAATTATTTCTGTCCTTGTAAGAATAGGCTCCTAATTTGTAGGTACATTTCACGGTCAAGTTTTTTTCTTTAATTATAAATATTCATTGTTGCTTTTGAAGGAATCGAAGAGTTTTTGTGGAAGACAGAAATTGGAAACGTGTTGGCGTTTTCGATGATGAGGCATGACATACTTAGATGATACGAGAAAAAGACATACCGTTTTCAAACTGTTTATATAGGAATATCTAGTTCGGGGTATATAGAAAAACAATCTAAACGATTGCTTTTTAACTTTCGTCTACACTTGGTTTAAAAAGTTCGGTTTTACGTACCTTATTTTTTGGAACCGCGTGTATTTTAACGCGATCAATATACGAGTATTTATAAACGTAAACTTGACATTTGAGTTATTTACGTTAGTTCTATGAAAAATAAATATTTCTTTTGTATTCATATAAATGTTTAATTTTTTTTTCAGAAATTTTATATAGGTTACGAGTATATAGAGAACGTTTGATAAAAAGCGTTATTCATAGACTTAAACTAGTGCTTAATCTGTTTAAAAATAGTTCAATTAACGCTTTGCTTATCTTTTAATAGTCGCAAAATAAGGCATAAATAGGTTTAGTCAATTAAATTATATAAGCAGTTTCTATGTAACGAGTGATAATCTGTTATGCGAATACTGGTGTAAAGCCAAAGTATTTTTTTTTGTAATTTTTGTGTTTCAATAATGAGTATTTAATTGCAAAGAATCATCGAACCTCAAACTAATAATGGATGTTCTCGAACATAAGCAAATCAAAATCCTACACTATTATAATAACAATACCCTAAAAACATCGTCTCCTAACTTGTTGCTCCTCATAAAAAGTTCCCTGACAATGACATTGAATAACAAGCGCCGATGTAAACCGCCCTTAGAATGATCTGAAAATTATGCGGCTTTTGGGCTGTGTCGCCAACCCACGCCACTCACTATGAATCTCTCAATGATCTTTTAAAACTGATTCTTGTCAGATAGGATGTGTTCATCATATACCTATGTACCAACCTTTTTAATTCAACTGGGCAAAAGTACTACGACTTAAGAAGCTTTTAAGTGATATTTTCTATAGTGATCTTGGTATTTATGTGGTATTTTGGCTGTGTCGTCAACCCACGCTACTCACTATGACTTATATGAGGTTAATAGAACGTTTGATAAAAAACCGAAACTTTGCAAGGCATAATTATGCTTATTGTGTATTTTTGCCAAATCCATTAAACAAACTTTCGTTTTTTTAATGGATATTAACGTATCTCTCGATGATTCTGGTGAATTCTTGTTAGATAGGATGTGTCCTGTGTGTTGTATCAGCCACTTCAAAACAAGTAGGCAAGAGGAGGCAAGTACGTACTAAGAGATCAGAAGCTTATAAGAGGTTTTATAGATTGTTTAACCTGGTATTCGAAGCATCGATTAATTAACTGATACGCGATATTACTTGCAACAACAAACTCGCATTCAATTTATATTTTATGATTCGTTTTATTTAAATAATTGCCTCAGTGGCTTCGCAAGGCTTCGTTGGCAAGGTTCGTCTGTGCCGCAAAATGTTGTGAACGCACTTTCAACTTGGTCTGGGTGTTTCATAGGTATAATAAAAATATATTTATAGAATTATGTATGTATAATAGGTAGATATATCAGACGTTTGGAACTAATCGTAACACATTAAAAGCTTACCACGGTCTAGCACCGTTGTTGTGTGAATTGTGCAACGGTATATATTTACTGAATTTATTATATTTAATGTCATAATATAATTTAAAAAAAAGGAAAATGGAAGGATAAAACATGTTGTGCCGACCCCACGTAATGGGGGATAAGGACAAGAGAATGATGAATGCCATAATATAATTTTTAAATTTCTATCCCACTTCACCGATACTAATAATTTTAAAATATCACAAATGCCGTAAAAAAATAAGGAGAAGAAGATCAAAAAAAGAGAAACAACTTGCCTAGTTGTAAAAATTGTTGTGAAGAACTTTTGTCCAGGTAGGTACTAAGAGAAGATACAGCTTAAAAAAAATAGTTACTTATTTAGTTTAACATTCCAAGCATAAACACCCCGTAATATTTACGTTCCCACTGCTGGGACACTGAGACTTCTCTTGAAAGAGAGATCACAAGAACACTTAAAGATGCTTAGCTAAAATAGTTCAAGTGAACTCGGCTTTAGAACTGGACCAAAATTGAAATATAAATAATTTTAATATCATGCTGGGACGAGTCGTCTTGTCACCACAATGCCCTGGGCGGCACCGGATGCGCAAGATCACCTTCTATTACCATAATATAATTCCATCTACAGAATCTGATACCCCAAACTCGAGCGATAAAATTGTAGAAATCGTTTTATTATCGAATTTTATCTGTAGTTTTGTCAGCACTTTTATATGGGCTTGGAAATGTCGGGATAAGTATTTTGGGAATGGAATAAAGATGTTGCATTTTATGGGCGATTGCTCCCACGTGAAATTGTTTACTTGTTGCTTTTGAATGTTGATTGGTACCAATACGTGGTATTACCACTGGAATTTCGTTCGATGATGTTCCATAAATGTATTTACTGGATACAATCACACACCAAAATATACGTTGATATTTTTATTTAAAAAAAATATGCTTAAATGATTAGCCGATGAAAGTCACAAAAACATCGTGACGGTCAGAATTATGTGTAGTATGTATGAGTTGAATGCATGAACATTTGGGCCATTTTATTTAAAACTAGTATTGCCTCGCGTATGGATTTTAAATTTCACAGTTCCGTAGTTTTTGCGTGAAAGAGGGAAAGACAAACAGTGTTAGCTTAGTTTTAATTCCGTAGGTAGTCAGTTCAAACCTTACCGCGCACCTCTGGATTTCTTTTTCTATAAATATTTATGCTTTAAACACTTGCTTTAACTGTAAAGGCATACATGCATCAAGAGGAAACCAACATTTCTAAGAACTTTGAAAGACATGTGATATTCACCGATGATGATACGCAACGAGATTCAAAACTTAGCTAAGACATATATTAAGTAATCTCTAGTTCATTTTATTACTAGCATGTTTATAAAGATCCTTATTGCTACACTTTTAAACTGCTGCAATCAATCTTAAGTCATAAATGTCTCCAAGATACATTAGGCGAGTGGATCATCTATCTCTTTTTAGATTATGGCAATAAAGGACACTCTTGCTCTATCCCTCTTTAACGCAAGTGTAAAAGGTTCTCATTATTCTAATCAGTAGACTTTTTAAACGCTGGATGAGTTATAGCTTGGATATGGTGGGATATTTTAGATAATACGTGTGAATGCTTTCTAAGTCTTGTAATAGAGAACACTTTTATTTTTAGTTAAAATATGGTGGTTGTTAATTTTTTGACAGACATACTTAGTAATAGGGTCTCGGTTTACCGTTTGTGTACGGAACCCTAAAAACTTAATATACCTACGGCATTAAACATATCCCTGGCTTTCCCGACCCGGCAGAAAATTACCTAATGTATAATGTAAAGTAACGGTCCAGTGCAACAAAACAGCACGTAATCGATCCGACACCGACACCGAGTCTCGTTAACACTATAATTGGACATATCAAAGACGCCCACCGCACTGTGTTGCACTGTAATGATCACGTATTACAATACGGTGTCACTGTAATGAGCCCTCTACACTTCCACGGATCAGGAGATGCCATTGGCGGACGCGTCATGGGCAAACAATGTTTTTTTTTAATATTAGATAAGCCTTCATTTGACCACAATTTCACCTGATGTTAAGTGACGATGTGGTCTTAGACCTAGAAGCCACCACCATATTCTTATTATTTTTGTATGTGGTCTAGGGCCACATTACGAAACAAGAAAAAATCGAAAATGTAATATCGGTACTATCTCGTCGATTTAATTAGTGCAGTGAGTACAAAAAACAACAACAAACGACGGATTCTCATCTGTCGTGCGTCGTCGTCGCCGGAAGTATCTGCCGATGAATATTTTTTTTTTTTTTTTAAACGTGTTTTACTTACGTGTAAATGTTACGAAAACACCGACACCCGCGCGACCTCACAGGATAGGCTTTCCCGCTTACCTGATGATGATTGCATCATGAGGAGAATTGAAAATATTTAAAACTGTAAACGATATATTGTTTTCATTTGCCCATGATGAATCTGTCTATGTGTAGAGGGTGCCTAACATATTTTCACCGTGCGTCTCACAGTTTAATACACCTTAATGTTGCTGGACAGAACAGTTCCATCAACATCATCATTTATCATTTTAGTTCCGTGGTAATTAATCTATTTGATTGTGTTTCCTATCTTAGTGAAGTGTCAAGTCGTATACTTACTTTAATTTGCTAAGTTTATATTTAAAAAATTAATATATTTTTAAATAAAAACATTAACATGTATTAAAAGCCATAAAATTTTACTTAATGAGCATCTTTCAAGTATAAAAAAGAATCGAAAGCAGCTAATAAATTAAGAAGACAAAGGAAATCTGCTTTTTACACCATTCACCTTATTAGCGCACTGTAGGTGTGCTCGAATAATTGGCTAAATAAAAGACTGCAACAATAATGGGCTGACTTGAACCGGTCCTAACAATACTGCGGAATGAAGGCAGTTTTTGTAATAGACAGTGGACTAGAAGATGGAATAGTAATGAGTTGGTTGTTTCCTAGTGAATTGTCTAGAAGTCTAGGAAGCAATGCTGAATGACTGAAGGTGTGGACGTGAATTGTCTTGCTGGTGGAACTAGGAAGCTAGAGGGACGCTATAGATGACAAGACACACAATAACAGAATGACGAGGCTTTTAACGGGACACTTAATCAAGTTATTTTTAATGTTGTGTGGATTGACAGGAAATATTTTTGTTTAAACTGACAATTCTGTAGATTTTGTACGAAAAGGTGTATTGTTACTTATGTTGATGTAAACATGGTATAGAATTTAAAAAATTGGCTAAGCGACATCTCGGAGAAATTTTTGGCTACGATTAGTCTCCTAAATATTAATTAAAAAGTTTGCGATAACTCGGACAAAACACGATAGAGTCGTATTAATAATCATAAAGAATCACACATTGGAGTTTTTTTTTGTGAATTCATCGCAACCATTACCATTACGCATTACCTACTAAAAATAATACCGTCGAAGCTATTAGGACATTAAATGCAAGAAAAATATAAATAATTTTGTTTAAAACATAAACATTGAGAGTATTAAAATGAGGTGTCTACTTTCATAGTAGCATAAAAAGCGAGAATGGGAACTAAGTTACTAAAATAGTTGATAGGATCCAAGCTTTAACGCGTAAAGTCTCAGAACTCTGCAAGGATACTTTAGGACAACGTGATTGCAACTACTACCAAACTTGCTTTACCGTGGCTAAGTCCTTGATACCGTAACTAATAAGTACATTGTTTCAAACTAACAAAGTTGTTGCAACTTATGCGGCTATGAGATTGGGTGTTGTAAATTAACTGGAATAAGATCGGTTAGTAATTAAATCTAAAAAAAAATATTATTTTCGAAAAAGGCACGCTGGAATGGACGCACAGGTCTCATCCTCACCATAAAACTCGGGTCATGCTGGCAAGACTCGAGTTTTATGAATTTTCTCCAAAAAGGTTATTTCCCTTTTTAAAAATGGCGTATTGATGCCAAATTAGAGGCTATGGATATGTCGAATGTCAGTCAAATCGAAGCAATTTTTTCAGTACTTACCTATATTCCAAAAAGGCAGAAGGTTTTTACATTTTTAATATCAGAGGACACAAAAGTCAGCCCTAAAGAGTATAAAACCTTACATTACATAACAATGAGAAAAATAGATACAATTTACCCGACCCGTATGAACTTTATGATCATAACCCACATCTCACGAACAGAACTCGCATAAGTGCTACATTACAAAACACATTAACATCTTCGGCGTTAAAAGAAAAACACACAGTGAGCTTAGAACATTCATTGTTTTAAAGTTGTTGAGCAAAAATAGTCGGATTGTGAAATGTAAAGGTAGGCAGAGAGTTTTAAGTTTAGAAAACTTTTATGCTTATGTTTAATTGCGAAAGTATATTTGCCTTTTAACTTACCTTTTTACGCATTATGCCAGTAAACGAAGCGCTAACCTTGCCATTTTTGCTGAGTGGCTGCAACCAACGCATAAATGTTTTTTGATGATATATTAACATGCAAAAATTTCAGGGTCCTGAACTAACAAGGTCATGTGGAAAAAAGCAAAATGATTCAATAGTTTACTTAAATTATCTTGAAATATTGCAACCTTTTCCGTACCGTTGCTGTAAAAGAACTTAGGCTACCTTTCATCCCTAAAAACGTGCACACTAGGTAGTGCCCTGATATATCTTTATTGCACACCAATTCTTACATACTTTTAAGTTAGTATGTAAGCATTGGTGTGAGAGTCCTATGACCAATGTCCTTACATAAAGTTCCTATAACCTATCACCAAACCAAAATTTCATGCTATAGGTACAGCCGTTATGTAGAAAAGCATATACACTTTCCCACTTATAATATTTATTATGGACTCGTGAATTATCTTGGTATTTCTTCATTAATCATTTATCATCATCATGGTCATTTTGATATGCGTATCTTACACAAAAGCAGTTTAGTTCAATCAAAACATTCTCCTATTCAAAACCAGTCATTATATCCTTCATTTTAATAACAGAGCATTTTGAAATAGCCAAGACCATTCTAACGCAATTCATGTATCTCAATTATTCCATTTGACTTACAAGCTATAATTACGAAATTTATTAATTCGTTCTAGGCGTTATTGATACTAAATCAATTTTATCGAGAGCATTTTTAGGCTATATTTATTTCGTTACCGGCCCCGCCTTTGGTTACGTTCTGGTAGTAAAAGCTTGCACTTCTCAATCGGTTAATAGATTATTATGCAATACGTATGGATTTATAGGTAGCATGATTTATATCAAGTCACGATGTATGATTTGATAATTGTCTAAGGTTTTTTTTTATAGCTATTTGAGTGGGTTATAATGATTGTTCAAATAGGAATAATACAACAATAAAACAGGGAAATAAAAATAATTATGGTAAATTTGATATCAGGTTCCAGGATAACAGAACATATGAAAAGAGCGTATCTCTTTACAGTTCGTTTTGTTACATTTATAGAGTCAAGATTACGGGGCACGAAAAGCTCTTCATGGTTTATGCATGCATGGTATTGTGTCTAAGCTAGTATAAATATATTATAAACTTAAAATTTAAGGAAAACCCCCGATTCCTAAACCTTAGTTTCCTTAAAAGTAAGTGCGCTTTCATTTGATACCCCTTTCGAGAATATTTGCAGATTTTTGTTTTTCTTTCCCCACTTTCACTTCACCCCCATAACTTAAAAACGGCACAACCGATTTTCATAAAACATGTCTATGAACGAAAAACACACCTTTCATACAAAAAGAAACCTGCTAATCGTAATAAGTATTGGTACAGCCATCCTCGATAGATATGATATCAATGAAGGATACGTATTTCCTAAAGGATAAAGAGCTAAAGATCTTAAAAATAAAGCTAAAGCTTAAAAATAATAATGAAGAATTACGAGTAGTAATGTAGTAAAATTATTCGTCATTCAGTAGAACATATCATCAATCATAGATCTCAGGAATAATATTTTCCTCAAAGGTCACGTATTAATGACTTCCCAATAACAAACAAAACCGAGAAAACATGCCTGGAGGCGCGAATTAATGAAAGCCTTACGATTGGTGGTAGACGCATATATTTGACAACTCATCCATCACAGATTATTGCGTGTCGGACTCAAATTGCATGTGAATATAGATCCTTAAATGTTTTTAAGATATTTATACCTAAGTATTTCTATGAATATTCTCTAAAACCTCGCCAAAATATTAGAATAGAATAGCGGCAGACCGAATAAAATGAAAAGAGTTGGAAGAGGCCTTTGCTATAAGGCACATGTAAATTAGAGACATACATACTGTAGTAACATTTGTCATATATTTTGTATGTTTAGTTTCTTCCAAAAAAAAAGTTTTTTTTATCTATAAAATGCAACTTGTAACTTGTAAATATATAGGATATAAAAGGTTTTATTATAATTTCCTATATGAATATATACCTTTACGACTTTTATTAGGACTATAAAATATCATCTTAAAAATATTTTCCGTTTTTAAATAATAATTCAATTACACACAGTCTCACTTCAATTATAATAAGTTTATTTGTTTGGCTAACCATCCATATGAAACTCTCAGATTTTAGTCTTTACTAGATAGTCCATTAAGACTAGCATAGTAGTAAGACTTTTAATCTTAGGTGCAGATGCTATTGCAATTTATGTCATTGCCGCAAGAAATCCTAAATAAATCGAGCCGCTGTAATCTGGTAAACCATATTTTGATTCAACGTTCTGTATAAGCTTCGACTCTACCGTAACTAAGTAGGTAATGGCTTTTATGCCACAAATATGTTACATGGATAAAATAATATATTTGTGGCAAAACGAATTAAATCTAGTAATGTAGGAATGTTGTCACAGGCATTTGTCTAGGATAATTAACATCCATGTTTTAATTCAGACACACCTGACCTTAATCGTGTTCGAAGACCACACGACAAACTATTTACGTTTGTGTTTTCGTATCTAGCGGGTACAGTGTGATTTACAAATCCATTTTGTATTTAACTTGCTATAAACCAGGTTTGGCAAAGTAAATAGTTTCCTCCTGACACTAATAGGGAACTTAATATTAACTGGGTTTTATAAACTAGTAAAATTTTAACAATCAACCTACTTCGAGAAAATTATGTAATTATTGACTACCCATTGCCTAGTTTACTCGGACTTTGTGAAATAAGTCCTAAATATAATTAAGTTTATTATGGCTAATTATGATTTGTCTGTATAGCCTACAGCTGGTTTTATTGCTGGTTTTAAATAAATATTTAAATAAATTGGGGTTGCCAGCTGAGCTCGGAATGGGTGACTGAGGAACGCAAAGTTAGGAAATGGCGGTGCGGCTGAATAGAATGGGGGGAGGCCTTTGCCCAGCAGTGGGATGATACCGGCTCATAATAATAATAATAATAATAATGGCTACTCGGGCCTTTCCTGTGACACAGACCTTATGCGAAAAGAGTAATGAGGTCGCCTAAGGTCGCGTGATCCTTACTATAAAGTTACCATTTCAGATTTACAGCAACACGATAGCCCTTATATAGAGGTCACGAACTGGCATTAGCCCTTAATAACTCGGCCGTCGGATTCTTTCTTATCTGACAGATCTGCATAGGAATTGGAATTTGAAACAGGATATTTCAGATTTAAATTTATTTTTGGACTGATTTCGCGAGTGCTCTGAAACATGATAAAAAGAATAGAATCGAGAGATTGTTTTTTTTTTGTTGTGATTATTTTTTTTAGTTATATCCTTCTAAATTGTTTATTTGAGTTTTATCAATGAGTGAGATATCTTTTATGTGTAAATTGGATAATCTCTTCAGCCGTAGATTGCAGGAATCGCACCAGACCTTACTTATAAATATTGACAGGTGCTTGCTGCTAATATTATTTGTTAAAAAAACAGGTATTTAAATGGATGTAGTGTTTTAAGGAGTCACTGTTACTCATCTTCTGAAAAGTAGCCCTTGGCCGGCGCCTCTACGGCATCCATCAAGGCAAGAGATGAGTAGCGACACTCTCACACCGGTGAATTAAATGGCATATTACATATAGCGTTAACAAGCAATCTCTCTAAACAACACGATCATTTAGAAAATTCTCTCAACAAGCTTATAAACTTTTATTATGTAAAAAGTAACATTTTTACCCCATACGCGAAAACCTAAAAGCACAATATCCTGCAAAATACCAATAACAATTTAGAAGGCGATCGTAATAACCAGTACCTACCAAATTGCCAATCCAACGACTTCTTTATGGCATCTGTACAGATTTTTATAGAGACAACCATTCCATTATCATAGCGATGTATCGAATTTCAACCCTATCTTTATGTAAATAAGTCTGACGTTTCCTTTTCTATATTGTTAAACTCTTGGTGTAAAAATCTGTGGTAAAAACGCTTCGTTCGGGGGGATCTTATTATGCTAAGCCAATTTTGTAGTCATCCACCTAATAAAGGATTACCTAGATAATCTTATTGCTGGAGACTTGCAGTAGACTTCGTACGAGTTCGGATTAGTAAATTGATTCCGCATTTAGTTATGGTGTCACTTTCATTCAAAGCTTATTACTATCACGATAAATACCTCTGTACTTCAATATGAGATACAAAAAGTAAGAGTCATCGACACCTTTTAAAGATATTTCAGCTTTTTAAAATAGTATTAGTATTCACACATATTTTTTTCTTCGATAAAATCTATTTCTAAATTCGAGTCTCTTTCTTAGAAGTTTTGTGCCCCACAAAACAAGACGTTAGCTGTTCGATTCCTGTTGATGCTATAGTTTTTGTATGTTATACTTCGATGATGTATAATTAAAATTTGAACATAAGATTGCTAATTACCTCCGAGGTGTGACCCATAAGAAAAGCCTAAACTTAGCATTATTCTAAATCTATGAAATTAGAGCTTACAACGGGACCATGGTATAAATTGTTCCGCACAATCTTATTCTATATTACATACCAATGTAACATTTATTTTGGCGCACTTATGACATTTAATAAATCCAACAATATTTATATGTTGTAACAAGTTTTATATGTTTTTCAATAAGGGTCAAATTACGTTGACCTTTTCTATTCCAAAGGAACAATATTCCTTTAGCGCCTGTGGTAAAGCTGTAAACTAAATTAGCAATAAAATTTTATGAGATGGCGTGGAAACCTGACCTCGTATCACAAGGAGTCGATCGGTATATAACGTGTTTATAGGTATGTTATAAATAATATATAATAATTGAAGATGAATCATATTATTATAACCTATACAATTGACCTGGGTTCAACGTGTAGGTTACTACTATCTATTTGAAAACTCGTGAGTCCCCCCGGTTTCAATAAAATTAACGAATCGTTTTGTCTACAGGTCGTTAAAATAGAAAGATTGCTCGTTAAATAATACGAGGTGTAACAGTTACCAATATCAATCGCACGCAATACTCATTTTCACCAGACTAAGGCGAAACCAAAAGGAGGGTTATGTTTTTGACCTGTTTGTGTGTGGCTATGGATGTCAGATGTTTATCTGTTTCCTCATTAAACAAATGTGGTGTCGTTGGAAGTCTCTTGATGATCTGCTTGTTTTGCAATCACCTGATAAATGCAAGAATTTATACCTAAAACCTATACACTGAGCGCCAAAATAAGTTAAATATAGTTTAAGAACTTTAACGTTTAAGAACTTAGTAGTTTTAAAATTAGTTTTTTTCTTTCTTCATTTCTTTTTTTGTTTTTAACCAAAAGTACCTAAGTTGGTGATACTAAATTTGTCTCCTATTAATTGGATAAGGTTATCGAAAACATTGACATAAACCCGACGCTTGGCATAAATCCAACGCTCTAAAATAGATCCAAACTCTTCTCTCCTACACATAATCTTACAACACGGCGAGTCGCCAAACCACCACACATCGTCAAGTGCTTAACGCCAAATTTGGTCTGGCTAGTCACATAAGAGCCCATAACAGGACGTGAAGCAAAGGTCGCCGTCATCAAAACCGATATACGATATATTCACACGCTCGCGAACAATATCCACACCACTGCATCCAACATCAACACAAAATATTTGCATACAAATGTCAATATCAACATAACAACGCACGCGGTTTGTACATTTGCGGATTTTGCGGTAAGCAGAGGTCAGTAGAGACATCGTGAACTAGCCGTTCCGCAACATAGCGAGTGCCTTCCCTCGCCGGTTCCCATCCAAACCCGCAGGTCCATAAATTGTATTGACAAATGGTACATTAGCGGGACTGCTGAGCACTTGGTCCGCTTTGAATTTTATAACTATAAGAGGTATCTTGCTGGCTTTATCGCTGTACTGTACCGTGCGATGCCGAAAAGGAAAGGTTATTGTTACAGGGAAGGTATATTGTTTGCTGTTGTAAGTACCTTGATTTGGAATACAGAGTTTCTTGTTTTAATTCAAAAGCATCTCAAATAATATTTTGAATGCACACCTCCGCTTGTTTGTTACATCTTTCATCTTTATATACGCATTCAATGTTTTTGAATTTTGTCGAGAAAGATTCTCGTGGATTCTACGATAATCGTCTATGCAAATTTACGTGAATGAAGGCGCGGGTAAAAGCTAGTTAAAATACAAGGAAAACAATTGTTATCCATCTTGTGTCTTTGCCTGCATTAAACTGCAGTCCACATGGAACAAGTAAAAATTGTCTATGCAGTATTCCCAAACAAATTTCATTCAATTTTGTATAAATTTTTTGAAAATTTGATATAAATAATGTTTTGTTGATAATCATAAACACAACCTTTTTATTATGTTTAAAAGTCTGTATGTTAATTCTATCATATTTTTACATGATTTTAAACAAATCTAGACAGTAATCAATAGATGGTTATGGGAGAAATAACTTACTCTAAACTCTCAGAAATACAGGGTGGATGATTTAAGATAGAACTCCGCTTGAAGACCACAACATAATGATACCCCTACGTTCAAACGTTTCCCCAATGATCGAAGGACCATAATTGCCAGGAACAAAACAAGTTGAATTCGCAAAGGGAATGTGAGGCCCCATATTTCAAAAACACGACCAATCAAAAGATAAAATCAAATTGAATTGTCTATAATTTGAATAAATCGCTAGCGCTGAAATTATAATTCTTAGTCATAATCGTAACGGTAGAAATACTTCTACCAAGTTTTGAATTGAAACTTCTAGCCGAAATAGCTAAAGATATTTAAATGGATTCAGTAAGTATTAAAGTTTTGTGAATTCCATTATTTTCCAAATGATTATTAGAACAAGTGAAATAAACTTGGATTTTACATTGTACGTTAACAAATGGTATTTTTAAGCTCTGTATAAACATTTTTTGTTCATATAATTTTTTGCAACAATATTTCAATTTATGTTCAGAAGCTTTGATCATTAATCTGGGTGCCTTTTGTTTGTTTTATAAGTTTAGATTTTTCCACTGAAGGTTTTAACAAAATGGGTTTATGGGAAACCAGCTAACAGCCCAAATCGTTCAATTCTATAGATGTCATAACGTACAAAGTTTAATCGTAGGAGATTAACCTCTTCAACATTTTCATTGAATGGATAAAATAACACCGTAATTGTAATTTATTTCTTGTAACTAAATAACAGGTAACATGGGCTGGCGCCACAACAACCACAAGTCAGGGTGAAATATTAGTCTGAGGGTACGCTAAATCCCGTCGCGTGAACACAGTTACTTAAGTACCATCACCCTATCCATAATGGCCTATTCAAATTTCATGCGAATATTCTATGCTGCACGGAAAATGTTTCTTCGTTACGGGAAAAGGTTTTCATTTTGTTTATATTAGTAATATAAACTAAACATTTATCTATTATAATAAGACTTAAATCAAACGTTTTGTTCGGAATGATGATCAATGCAAAGCTTGTTAGATGGTATTAGAAATTTTAAACTTCGAGGCCAGAATTCGTAGTTAAAAATACATCTGTAATTGGAAATTTGTTGAAAATCAAAGAAGAGAGAGTGTTTTTTTCCGTTTAACGTAGGCATTTCATTAGAAATATATTTTTTAAATTATTAACCCAAAGTGGATGAGGGATGTCAAACTCTTAATAGAATAACGTCTGTTATACAAACATCAAGTTAACAATTATCATACGTATTATACTAATGTAAGGAAAAGCTAACAAAGCAGAAATGAGTTTCCAACCTAACCTTTCCAAGTCCAGGTACTCAAAATGTATGAATCAGACCCAGAAACAAACAATGAAGATCGTATGCAGGCTTTGCAATGAATTTTACGCTCACCTTAACCCGAACAAATTTGCTGGTTACCGCCACACAATTATTAGACTGCTAGTAGCTCATTAAAAGTAAGTTACGATGACGCCTTTGAATCAGGTGCTTCTTAGGACCACATTATTTTAAGTCCATTTAATGCCTTCCTGGAACTATTATTCTGGACTATTCCGACCAAAATACCAAGAGACCTGATTTATTTTCTAATCAGCGAATATCAACACCATGTATGGCTTGTTAGTAACTCTTTCCATGGGTATTCGTCTTAGTTTGAGTAATAAGGCTATATCTTGGACTGCCTCAGTGGCTCGGTGAGCGAAGGTCTGCTTGCGGTACATGAGGTAGCGGGGTCTATTCCCGCCCCGAGGAGGTCCAAGTGTTTGTATTTTCTGCAAACACTTTTACCTTGGTCTGGGTGTTTAATATGTATAAAAATATATATTTATAGCATGCCTGTTAAGATTATCAGTCTAGTACCCGAAACACAAGCTTAGAGATTACCACG
Organism: Gymnoscelis rufifasciata; assembly: GCA_929108375.1. NCBI lineage: Eukaryota > Metazoa > Arthropoda > Insecta > Lepidoptera > Geometridae > Gymnoscelis > Gymnoscelis rufifasciata. Next base: position 5,152,323 of record OV815307.1, on the reverse strand, counting down.
GGGCTAGATGTTATTGTGTGGAATTTCCGGAAATATATAAGTAAATAAATATCTCCGGACTAATCACACAGCATCGTCTTAGTCTCCCGGCTAGATAGTGGTTAAGAGAGAGTTCATTTTTACGTTTTTACGTCCATATTAACGTTATAAAAAATTGTCTAAGTGTATTAATGGAGACGGGTTCTTCGGACTACAATTTCACCAGTCCAAAAGTTGACAACTCATTAGACTGTTAACCAGATACTGATCTTAGCACCAACCTACTCATGTAGAGATAAAATTAGATACTCAGAGTTAGCACCTACGAGTGTGAACCTCCAAATATCTGAAACGGTGTTTAGCATACTTATTCAACATCAGGATACCAAACTAAGCGTTTAGATAATCTTTTGTTCGTATAATTTTTTTTTCACGTCGTTTTAAGCTTAGTTTTGTGTTAACACTCGGTACCAAAAATTAAGGATTACTCACAAAACTAAATATCTCCGCAATTGTAAAAGTTTGATCACTATGATTAAAACAAAATAAAGGCTTTTTAGTTACGCTTCTAATAACATAATTATATGAACTGGTTGTAAAGGAGGTAAGTGGAAAAAATATAGGACTTAGGTACTTTCGTTTCTATTAATTTCGAGATTGTGCGCATATTACACAGTATTTTTTTATCTATATAATAAAATGCTTAACTGAGCTCTTCTATTCATTAGGATATTATTCGTAGTGCGGGAGATATTCGAATGAATGTGATTGACCCGTTATTCTTAGAATTTCTACTAAGTCAGTGTTGAGACTTTAATTGCTAACAAATCTTTCAACTTACACGCAAAATGGCGTTCAACTGATTAACATCTTTTTCACTTTATGAGGCATGGCAAGCGCAATGCCAATAATAAGAACTGAACTAAAAATGTTTTGAAACAGACTTGACTTCAATGAGCGCGAAGCCTTAGACAACATCGTTGCAGATAAAACTTCTCCCTGGCACATAGGCACGCCCGAGTGGTGTACACTAGTTTACTATTCCAATACTAGTCCCAGATACATAAAATAAGTGTTTCGTTATACGCAGTGGAAATTTCCATCGGTAACAAATAAAATAGAACAAGAAACACCCAACTATCGGCTTAGGTTCAGATTTACTTAACAATAAAACATTTAAGTCTGATCCTAGTCTTGATATGGTTTAACTTTATGTAAGTGAAGTTGCAGGTACAAGTCGATCTTAACTATATTGACAATAAAATGATACTAGATCTGGGCTATATATTTGAAGATCAACAGCGCAGTAAAAGCAATAAAGCTTTGGTTTAAGCCAGTTTACTTATAACGTAAATCCAGATATATGAGACTGTTATCGTTTCCTTTATAAATAATAAGTTGAATGAAATGTTTGAACATTTTGAACGTAATATAAAACGACAAACAAGATGTATATTAATATTTAGCGGTAGTTAGCTGTTCGAGTACCTAACGGGAATATCAAAATATAGAAAGTTTGTGTTAAAAACAATAAATAAATAAATATATCTGCACAATCCACACAAAAACATCTGCTGTCCCTGTAAAACAAATATTTGTTTATATTTTCGCTTTTTATAGTATTGTAAATATAATGGTGTGTTAGATAATAAAACACAAGAGCAATAGCTCTCAACATAACAATAACATAACATAACATGATTAATAGGATACATAAAAGTAATGAAACAAAGACCGATAGATTGGTATTAATGTCTGATTCCACGTAACATGTTGTAACATAGGTGGCAATACTTAATAGCCACCAATCCCAGTAATACCTTTACTTAATATCTCACTACATCAAAATCTTCTTAATAGCATTTACTCGTAAATACTTGGTCAACCGACAAAAAAATTCACAATTTTCAATTTTTAATAATCTATGGGTGGATCAATATATGGTTGGCTCAGTGGCGCGGTGGGCGAAAAACGTTCAATACCCGCCGAGGAGTCAAGTATTTGTTTGTTCTGCAAGCAAATTCTCCTTGGTCTGGGTGTTTAATGTGCTTAATAAAACAACAGTCGTAAGTGGCAACTCGTGGTAGAGCTACTGAACACCTGGACGTGAAGTGTACAACTGTATTATGAAATCACCTTCGCTCACGGAAGCATAATAACTCTCTTAGGATGCGATCTGCCTCAATTTCGTTTTAATTTCAAGCCTGCCTGCTCGAACATTTATTAGCTGCCTGAATATGATTTGAAGACTATGATAAGTTTGGAAAGTGCTTCTGAATGCTGTATAATGATGAAGCCAGCACTTGACCAATTATTATTTATGCAAGCGATAGATTGTTACCTGAATTGGAATTATATTTCAACAAATCTCAGTGTGCAAGGTTTGAGGCCACACTGCGTTCATAAAACATAAGCATTAGCTCCCCGTTCCCACTGCTGGGACAGAGCTTCTCTCTTGATGAAAGAGAATACCTAATTAATTCCTTAATTCGCAACGCTGACCAAGTGCATTTCATTTATTTAACCATTTCGTTACATCACATAACATAGGCAGGCAAGTCAATTATACAATAAATACAGATATTAAATAGAAAACTCCATAATCATACAAATGAAACACTAATTTGTTAAATTGATAGATAAAAGAGCGGTGTTGTTTTTTGGATATTAGTTTTTCAAACTCTTTTATGTTCTCGGTACACATGTCATGCCGGTTGCCTTTACCGTTAAAGCACATACATATAAATGTTCAACCGTATAAATTATTAAAAAAAAATACGTTTATGTTATGTTTTACAACTTTTTCGGGCATCTTATATACCGTTATGACTTAAACAGATCTCGAAAATTAAAACTCAACGCGTGGCATGAAGGCAGATTTTATTTGATGTGGTGTGGTAATATTACACGTAACTTAAGCTGAACTATGAAATTGATTACTAATTATTATCTAGCCGTATACACTATCTTGGTTACGGCATCGTGCGAGAACGGGTCGAGCAATTACGCTAATTCTCTTTAAGATGCATACCTCAGCAAAAAAAGAAGTTCAAAAACGTAACGTAGAGGTAGCCGTTTATAAATTTAATGAACTTAAAAAATAAACAAATTTATAATTTACAATAATTTTACATTAACGATTTAGAGGTATATTTTAAACCCATAGTGATCCCATAAGGGTTGCGTATTTACCTTTTGAGGTGCGAAACCCTAAAAATACCACAAAATACCAAAACGTACCAAAACAAATAAAAACACGAGTATTTCATACAAACTATAGCTAAATAAGAGATTACTTAAGGCAATATATTTAATGTACATCCATCATAGCCACACGAGCAATAATTTAAGAAACCAGCTTATAATTATCGGTTATTAACACTGGCGCCAATCTGAGACAGCCATAATTGGAAACTGGGACTAATTTTCTCGCCACTAAGCTTTACTGTTTGCATGATAATGTCATTGTAATAATGATAGGTAATAAAGTCTGCGGTTTGTAAGGTTATGTAAATACTCTGGTACAAACTCACACTGATTTAAGGTGTTTAAAACCCGATTTCACCAACATTTCTCTAAAATAATAGATTTTCCGGTAAAAAGTAGCTTTTGTCCATTACTGAGAAAACATCTATGAACATATGTCCATGTCCATGCCAAATAAGACTAGAATCGGACTTTGTTCTTAAGAATTGTATTCTCCCACGAAAAGCGGTATTTTACCTCGTTAAAAAGAAGCCTATGTGTTAAACTTTCGCGTGTATTATATTAGTAACACAGTTGTATATTAGTGACACAGGGCTGCAATTTTTCTTTTAACTAAAATATTATAATCAATGATTACGGTGTATGAATTCCTTATCTTAAGAAAATTATCATTCTTTAGTTCTACGTCTTATAAATACCGAAATTTTAAGAACCGTTGGTGTAAACGGGCATAATGGAAGTGTAGTCGTAGTTGGCTTTTATAAGATAACATCTTCTAAAACTAAATAAACAAGGTTATTAATATTTAAGTACAAACCGCTGCTTAGCGACAAATTCAAGTTTATACATTTAAAGATAGATAAAATTAAAAATTGCAATACATAGTTAAAAATGGGGTTCCAACGGAAGATCAGCGTTCTTTAATCATGTGCAAGGTAAACAAATGCTAAGTTAGAAGCCTTTTCGGGTGAGCTGAGTGTTTATACAATATATGTTATGTTTGAAACTATTATTTATAAGTTTCTCAACGGAAAACTGTAACTTTTTTTACTGAAGTATTTTATTTGTTCGCAGGATGACCATCGCTCTAGCCCTGTTGTTGCTGCTAGCTTGCGGGGCTCGAGGAGGTGAACCTGTCTTCGACCCCAGCACCTTGATGCGTCTGGTGCTGGTGCCAGCTGACGCAGCAGTGGGTTCCGTCATCTACCGGGTGCGGGCTAGCGATCCTGACTTCGACTATCCACTTCATTTTGAGCTTATTGGTAAGTTTAGAGGTTTTATTCCAAGGATGATGAGTATCTTGCTTAAAGCCTGCTGTTTGCAAGTCTTAATACTTCGACCCCAGCACCTTGATGCGTCTGGTGCTGGTGGCAGCTGACGCAGCAGTGGGTTCCGTCATCTACCGGGTGCGGGCGAGCGATCCTGACTTCGACTATCCACTCCATTTTGAGCTTATTGGTAAGTTTAGAGGTTTTATTCCAAGGATGATGAGTATCTTGCTTAAAGCCTGCTGTTTGCAAGTCTTAATACTTCGACCCCAGCACCTTGATGCGTCTGGTGCTGGTGGCAGCTGACGCAGCAGTGGGTTCCGTCATCTACCGGGTGCGGGCGAGCGATCCTGACTTCGACTATCCACTCCATTTTGAGCTTAATGGTAAGTTTAGAGGTTTTCGTCCATGTATTATGAGTATCTTGCTTATACCCTGCTGTTCGCAAGTCTTAAGTCTTCGACCGCAGCCCTTGATGCATCTAGTGCAGTGGCCAGCTGACGCAGCAGTGGTTTCCATCGTATACCGAGTGCGGGCAAGCGATCCATTCGACTACCCACTCCATTTTTATCCGACTGTGCTAACGAAAGGAGTGGTAATTTGTTTATCAGTCTATGTATGTTCCTTTGCTTGAGTACATTCCCTTTAAATATGAATCGTTTATGGGTCTGTAATAAGGATATGCGAAACATGTTAATGCACTTAAATAAATAATAAAATCATCATCATTTCGGATGTAAAAAGTCCTACTCCATCCATTAATCACATTCATCCACCCTTAGTCCTTGTCAGATGTAGTTTATTTGTTTTCAGTAGACGTTTAGTTAGTATATGTTACACATAGCATCATTGCGAAATAAAAAGGGGCATTTGTGCCAAGATAACATACGTTCTTACATTAAACTAAATAAGTCAAGTTTCTTCAAACAGTGCAGCAATAGAAAGAGTGATTCAAGAATGTTTTATAAATATATAATTTCAACCCGTGGAAAGTTCAGGCTGGGCCGCTATTGATCTTTATTACACACAATAATAAGCATTTAAGATTACAAATTTCAAATAGTAAAAGGTAATTACTCGTAAAAGCCCTTGTAGGCCAACTGACTTATAAGAGTTATAAGCCACGCGAAACTTCCACACGGTCTATTAATTTAACCTTATCACCCACTCCACCCAATTCAATCACTTAAAGAAACAAGAAATAACACAAATCGTTGGGCGAAACTAATTAGGTAGGCTATTGAGTAGGTACCTTGCTTCTAGAGTGGATTATTTTAATTATGGCGCTTTGAGAATAAACACCAGGGAAATTATTGTTGTAAACAAATAAATATTCCTGTATATTAGCAACATTGAGGCCCTGTGTTTTTCTGTTAGAAATTTTATATTTTACTATAAATACGATAAATTAGATGCCGATTTAATGGAACTGAGTGAATGAAATAAATAAATAAATAATAAATAAATCATTTATTTGGACATTAACAATAAGTTTCACAATTTGATTCGAACGATGGCGTCTGCGAAAGTTTGGAAAACTGTGTTGCAGAGCCAACGTAATATAAACGTAAATAAAAATCATAATTATTGAAACAATCTTATTTCTATGAGTGATTCATTTATATTATGTGGTTTCAAGTTATATTCTTAGACTAGACATGTTTTTAATATTTGAATGAGTTATATGTGTGTGTACCTACACAATATCATATATACATACATCTAAGTTTCTAGGAGAATGAATTAATACATTTACATAATTATATAGTACGTCCGTAATACACGCTCCGCTCCGAGATCCGCTTACCTCGAGGCTAGAAACTCTGTGGTGCATAACATTTTCCAGCAATATTTTTTTTTAATAATTTACTTATGTCGTTGTCCTACAGGTCAGATGGGCAGGCTAGACGTCGGAGTGGAAACCCTACCATGTACTCGGTACAATTCCGTTTGCCAAGCGAACGTGATCCTACTGAGGCGGCTGGAACCAGGACGATACGTGGACTTCAGACTCTCTGTCAGAAACACCAGAGGACGCAGTTCAAGAATCGCTTGCTCCATCACTGGGACCAATGCTACTACACCCAGGGATACTGTATTCCCTCACCAGCCTAGCATTATTTTGGTTCCTGAGGTATGTTGCATTTTACTTGTTTATATGATATTTATAACACATATTTGTATGAAGGCATTTGAAAAGTTACGTCATGGCGAGTTTTTGAAAATATTTTTTTAATGTTATCTAAATTGGGAGTTTCGATTTGTAATATTAAGACAACGTTATTTTGCAAAATATACACCATGGTATACACCAGGAACACATATCAAAATAACTGTCTGAAATCCTAATAAAAATCAACAAACCATTCTACTTCACTAATGGTTAATGGTTGTTAGTGGCTCAAAACCAAAATTAAATGAGGAATTACTTAGCTCTGATAAACATTTGTTTCTTAAAGTAAACCAACACCAAAATATTATCGGCATTCTCCTAAGCTGCCTATTTTAAAACTCTTAAATGTCCCAAAAAAGAAAATTGGCCTATTTGACAAAGATTAAGATTCCCCAGAAATTGACCGCTACCAATTCTTTCTGAATGCGGCATTTTTTTCCTTCAAACCGCTTTTAGCCCAATGACTCTTGCAAATCGGTCTTCCGTGTCGATAAATTGAAGATCTTTAACTTTAAAAATCTCAGCTTATCTTTCACTGGCTCATTTAGAAGTGGATAAAATACTTCGCATTTGTGAATTGAAAAAGTCGATTGTCTTGCAATCGTTGCGAGATCTTCGGCGAGAATGAAGTTTTACGTTTAAAACCGGGACATAATTGTTTCGTTTTATGTTGTTGCTAGGAGTAAAAAGTTAACACAAATATTTTAGTGACACTAAGATTGAACTAGGACAAAATTTAAAACATGGTATCTATATAAATAAAAATGAATTGTTGTTCGTTAGTCTGATAAAAATTCGAGAACGGCTGGGCCGATTGAGCTGATTTTGGTTTTAAAATGTTTGTCGTAGTCCAGGGTAGGTCTAAACGGTGAGCAAATAAGGAAAAATTGCCGGGAATTTTTTTTACCCGTGCGACGCCGGGGCGGGCCGCTAGTTTATAATAAAACTATTAAAAATATTATGGTTTTTAACAATATTAATAATTAAAACGGGTAACATGGTTTGACTGTTTTTAGTTTTTCTGTATTTCGATGCTTGTCCAAAACCTTCAAATCATGGTATGTTACCCGTTTCAAGTTTAAATATAGTAAACAAAATGTATCTTTCTATATTCATAAAAATAATATGTTCTATCATCAACCTACTCATAAACAGACATGTAAATGATTAAATAAACCCTTCCAAATACATAAAGCTTATAAGCTTAAAATACCAAGTAAAATGCACCTAAAATAGCAAACGAAACCGACAATTTTTCTAACAAATGCGTTGTTATCATTCACAAGTGAGAATAAATACGTGTCATTTAATAGAGTGCACGTCACTTTGACATTCCATATCCGCTGCTGCCATCATCATTAATCATTTTGCATCTTACATCTCGCGTTGTCTCATTTGTACCATACACCTACATACATCTTTCACGATATTTAAAATATTTTTATGCAGAAAAAAATTAAGACACATCTTAATCATTATCACATCAAAAGGAAAATGTAAGTGTAAAAATGTATAAACATAGTGAAAGATTTTTAATGTTTTTAATAAGTGATAAACCTCACTTTGCAGGTTAAACTATTTTTATGCAGAAAAAATTAAGACACATCGTAACCTTCGCGCACAGGATTCGAACCTGCATCTCCAGGATTGAAGAAGCACTTTATTTCATCATGGTTTTTAACAATATTATGACTCAGACGTCAGACAGCGTAGAAATATCGGAAAACTCAAAAATCAAGCCATAGTATGTTTTGAGCCATAACATTTATTGTACACCAAAACAAAACAATAGTTACAAAATTCACATAGGAGGAAGAAGTACAAAGGGCGGCCTTATCGCTTAAGAGCTTATAAACCGTTGAACGTAATATTAGGTCCTTACATATGAAATTGGCGTTTTGTATGGGAGGAACAAAAAGTCGAATATTTTTTAATATAATATATTTAATTAATCAAAGTATGAACCATTATTTTCTATGCACTTTTGCCATCTTATAGGTAGTTCATTGATCCCTTTACTAAAAAAACCAGTCGGACGGGAATCAATAAAATCTTTGAAGGCGATTTGGACTGCCCCATCGGAGTTGAATTTTTTCCCTTGCAAGAAGTTATCCAAATTTCGAAAAAAATGGTAATCTGTTGGAGCAAGGTCCGGGGAGTACGGAGGATGTCTTAGACTTTCCAATTGAAGCTCTTCTAATTTAGTAGCCGTCTGTTGCGCAGTGTGTGGTCTAGCGTTGTCGTGAAGCAGCAGTGGCGTGGAGCGATTGACCAGCCTAGGTTGTTTAGCCGCTAGCTTTTCCATCATGGTTTGCAATTGCTGACAATAGACATCAGCCGTAATAGTCTGGCCAGATTTGAGAAAACTGTAATGAACAATACCGGCACTAGTCCACCAAACGCTTACAAGTAACTTTTTTGGGGTTAATTTTCGCTTGGGCAGGATTTGGCTGGCTGGCCAGGATCCAACCATTGCGCTGAGCGCTTCCGATTATCGTAAAGAACCCATTTTTCATCACAGGTAATGATTCGGTTTAAAATACCTTCATTATTGTGCCGGTTTAGTAATGTAACGCAGCAGTCGACGCGCGTTTGCCGGTTTGCTTCAGTCAATTCGTGAGGTACCCACCTTTCAAGCTTTTTAATCTTCCCAATTTGCTTCAAGTGAATTAAAACAGTTTTATCACTAACACCGCAGCCTGCAGCTAACTCGGACGTGGTTTGCGATGGATCCGCTTCCACAATAGCCTTCAACTCTTCATTATCAACTTGAGTCTCAGGCCGTCCACGGGGCTTGTTCTGCAAGTCGAAATTTCCAGAACGAAAACGTTGGAACCAAAAACGAACTGTGTTTTCTTTTGCAACACGACCGCCATACACATCATTCACCCTTCGAGTTGTTTCCGCAGCACTAGTGCCACGGCGGAACTCGTACTCGTAAATAATGCGATATTTTAAGTTTTCCATTTTGTAAAATGAGTGACGCAAACAGAAAAAAACAGAAGAAAAAAAACAAATGAATGACGATCATCGAAGCACAAATACATGAGTCTATAGCTGTACAAATTTGAATTTGGAATTCCTTACCAAAGAGGAGAAATTTGTGATTAAAGTGGCCAGTACGAAAAACGCCAATTTCATATGTAAGGACCTAATATTAATTCAAATTTAATTTCAGGATGCAAAGCGTGGGACTGATCTGGAGATCGCTATAGCCAGGAAGAACCCGCTGTCGCCAAAACCTTTGGAACTTGAACTTTGGGTAAGCTTTATAAAGTCACTGAACTTGTACGACGACCATCCATCCATTCCATGGGCCATCATGGGACCATCCATTGGGCTCGGTGGGCGAAGATCCAGACGCATGAGGTGGCCTTTCGTCTCAGGCGAACCTTCGGGTTCGATTCCCGCCGGGGGACCAGATTTTGTACGTTCTACGATTTCTGGCTTCGGGTCAGGGTGTTTTCTAAGTATCATTATGTATGTATTTACAAAAAAAAATGTATCGGTCTAGTATCAGTCACCTAGCACCCATAGTACAACTCTGCTTAGTATCAAAAAACTCGGCCCGGTGACTTGGCCCGGCGCCGAGCGCCAAGTCACCGGGCCAGATGGGATACACTTAAATTATGACATCAAGTGTCTATCATTTCGAATTATTTCCAGAAGTTGTTAGGTCGTTTTCACAGTTCCTTGCCGTCGCATCTATCATCTAAGATTGACTATGCAATAATATGACATCAAAAGTCAATCACTAGTTACGATCCTATAAAAATGATTATTAAAGTTTTGCATCATCGTCTTCATACCATGATTGCGCAGATGAGACCGATTATGCACTGATTATTAAGGCCTGTAATGGCATTTCCACACACGCTCGGCTTACATATACCATACAAGGACTACTTGAACAGTTATTCTGTGTTCAATATTAGAGACTGTCATTCATTCATTCATTAATTGGATTCAAAATATTAAAAAAATAAGATTTAATGTAATGATGTTAACAATTATATCCGACCTTCAAATTTAAACTTTAGAATAATGAAAGCTTAAAATTTGCTTATGCGCAATGTGCGCTATCGGAGAGATACATCAAGATGATCAAGAGTTGTATCTCTCTCGTCAAGAGAGAAATTCCTGTGTCCCAGCAGTGGGACACTTAAATAGGGGTGGGACACTTATTTTATCAGGGAGGAACAGAATGTCGGTGTATGAAGTTGGCAGGTAGAAAATGCCTTGGCATTAAGCCCCCCTTTTATTAATTTTCTTTTTTTCTTTTTGCTATAACGTATCAATAATGGAGTTTATATGTACAAGCAGAAGCGTGAAGCAGTACTCTTAAATTCTCTTTCAATCTGTCCGTGTACGACCAGCCTTAGTTACCGCATAATGGAGTTTCCTCACCCTAATGGGATCATTTTCCCTGCGATATAGGTGCTGATGTGGGATCCTGTTCAACTCAATTTAGGGCCTAAAGTGATCAAGGCAAATTTTGCGGCCAATTTCAATGTAATACAATTTCTGGTTCCTGCAGCAAATAACCTTACAAAATATTACGTACCTAAGGCCTGTAAGCTGGCGAAGCTTTTTTAACGTACTAATATGAAAATGTAAGTGTTTGTGATTGTTGCTTTTTCGCGCATAAACTACTGAATGTATTTTGATAAAACTTCATAAAAATATAGCTTACACTTCAGAATAACAACTAATGTTAATTTTTACCGTGAAATGTGTTAAAATACCACATTTCGCGGGAAAATCAATAACTGCAAGCAAAGCTTGACTCGGGTCAAATTTGACATGGACATAGCTGTTGTCCAAGTAAAGGACAAAATCTACTTTTTGCTGCGGGAAAATCTATTAATGCACGAGCAAAGCCGCGGTGATCAGCTAGTTAAAGATAATGTTGAATTATTTTTTGAGTGATTATAAATTATTATTGACGAGATGAGTCGATGACATAATTAAATCGCTTTGCATGTCGTCAGTGGAGGCAAATTTGCACAGGGTCATGGCCAATGGAACAAAATTTTGGGAGGTTCAGGCCCAGCTGTGGGCATTAACAGTCTGTGGACGAGGGTGGCTGGATGGGACGATGAAACTAAACCTACATAATAATAAAGCATAAAGAATTTTAATATTATGGCATATTATAGGGGATAGACTACACCACTTAGACCCCACAATAGCCCAATGCCCCTCACCCAATGATGCAATTACCAGGCATTAAGACCGCTTAAAGGTGTGTTAAAATTCTCACAGTTGAGGCGAACGGCCCTGAGGTTACTTAAATGCTACAAGATGGAAATCGTGTCCTTACTCGTAATTTAGCGGCTAAGTGGAACCGTGTCCAGTTTTATGTTCGGTAATTTTTGAACTTGGAAATTTTGTTTAGCAAGGAGGTTTCGTACTTTTTAAAGACTATTAAATATGAAACTCCGTTGCAACCTTTTTGTGCAGACGCGAAACTTTTATGAGTAAACTACGATCAATTTTTAAATTATACTCTTTGGTTTTTGTTTTTGTAAATTATTGAATGAACACCATGTACGCTAGAGCGTACGTAATAGCTTGCCTGTTGTGTTTTTACACTTATTCCTACGGGTATTTTATTGAATTTTACAAACTTACTTACAAAAAACATGTTTTTACCCAGGGTTCACCACTGTTCGCGATTCGCCAACGTCGAGTGTCGGCCGAGAACACAGAAGGCACTATCTTCCTCGTCGGACCTTTGGACTTCGAGGCTCAGTCTATGTATCACTTGACTCTGCTGGCTGTGGTAAGTCTTTTCGATCATTTTAAACAGTTCCAAAACTTAGACTGTTGCGTCTTAGGGTTTGGTAGTAGGTCCCTGTCTATAGTGACTAATATTAGTCACTGTTCTTATAAATAATAATACATAATAATAAAGTGCGAATAAGGGGCAGTAAGTATTCATTCGAGAGCAGTTTGTGACATATTGATGGTGTAATTTCAGAACTACTGAACCGAGTCCTTAAATAACTTTTGATTATTCTTTGTTTTTTCTTTATAAGTGGGCTATCCACCTCTTATCGAGATAGGACAAAGAAAAAGAGTATCTTATAAATGTATTTCCACGCTGCTAATATGTATTTATATGTATCTTATATGTTTATACCAAAAACTAAATGTGACAAATGGGCATACAGACAGACGATCTTTTTTGTTCAGAAATCTTTAGCGATTATTTAAATGTTAGTTTTTTTGTTTTCAAGTTCGGAACTATAAAAAACATACGCGACGTATTTTAGAACCTCCTTTTTTCGTTGAAAAACGGTTTAATCCTTTGCTTTGAAATAAAAACTACTTCACTATATTTTATATCATGGGAGTAATACACATAACAGTTCTCCCACAAGGAGGTATCTACCATAAAATCGGCAGTATACAAAGTACGTTAGATAACGTACAGTTACTACTGAATTGGATAACGTTCCTGGTTATGGGCCATTACCATGTTTTGAAATTGGTACGCAAAACTAGCACCCTTACTATAGCACTAGACCATTCTCCTTACCGCCTAATTAGTCCATACTTACTGCCCTTTTCCGTATTTCTATACAGAAATTTCATACATTTGCTAATGATAAACATTTAAAGTAGTTTTAATTGCCGACATTGTTTGTGGGGACATGATTATGCTTTTAGCGACAAGAGTAAGATATTTTTGTCTTATTTTTAGACATTAGCACTTTGTCAACGCCTCTGCGGAGTTTTCTCCGCTGTAATACCGCATTACTTGAAGTGCATGCAATTAAAAGGTGATAATGTTAAACGAATTATGTGCAATTAGTAAATAAATCTGTTTATCTTAAAACTATATTTTCTGACTTGTGCTAATTCGTTCAGTAACTACTGTTTTTAAGAAAATAAACATTTTTAACCTCCCACAAAAAAGAGGGGTCGTTATAAGTTTGACGACGTGTCTGTCTGCCTGTGTGTCTGTCTGGGACAACATAACTCCCAAACGGATGAAGCGATTTCAATTAAGTTTTTTTTGTATTAAAGGTGAGTTTTGCGCGAGTGTTCTTAGACATGTTTGATGATAATCGTTTACCCGTTTAAACGTTATGAGGGTAAAAGTGGGGAAGTAAAACCGAAAATCTGCAAATAAACTCGAGTCTCTCATGAAAGCGTATCTCGTGCTCATTACAAAATGGTATGACTTTTTCCTTTTAAGGAAACTAAGATTCTAGAATCAAGGGTTCTTTAAATTGTACATTTAGATTATTATCAGTAAATTTTGATACTGGGCAGCCTCACACCGATTCGTGACATTTGTTATCGGTAATTATAGTGACAATCAATAACTTTAAATTAACTTCAAACTAACATAGAACATAATTATGTTAGTTTTAAGTTAGTACATGATTTCAGACCTAATTTTTTTTTAAATGACATTATTTAACCAATGTGTTTCCTCGTTTGAAGATCTATGACTATGATAAAGGTTTTCGAATATGGAACATTTCTAGAACGCCTCGGTTCCGAGAATCACGAACAATAGACGGGATGCGGGAATTTACTCGAACACTCGGCGCATTCAAAACAACAGAACGCTGAACCCGTTCTGTTCTGTTTTCGAAAACAATTACGGGGTACAGCTAATTTCAAAACTGGAATGAGTTCGCATTCTTCAGTTAATAACAGTTAGTTGGACCTAAAAAAAAATTTCCTCTATACTATGAAGTGAATACTTTATATTCATGGTTGGTTTTAAATTAATTTATTCCTTGATAATTTGCATATCTATCTATATCAATAAAAATGAATTGTTGTTCGTTAGTCTGATTAAAACTCGAGAACGGATGGACGGACGGACTTTTTTAATTAATAATTAAATTTAAAATACTTTTAAAACTTAATACGTAACTATGGAATTTATAATAAAATTTAAAGCTTAAAGTTCCCGTGTTAGAGCTTTCAACTTTTTCAAGCTACATTTTTGCACGTAGTTGTGAAGTTTTATCATGAAAACTTATGCAGAATTAAAAAGTTCATTGCACTCTAATTGTACATCCAAAATTACATTTATAGTACATGTTTTATGTCTGTAGGATTAAAAAAATCCGTCTACTAATTTCCACCATACGAATTTGATCTTAATGATTTTGGGGTTTTATCTTTTAAACTTTGCAGTAATTAGAGTTTATTAACGTTTTTTTAGAACATTATATTCGCCCCATAAAGGCCTGGTGATTTTTTAAATCGTTATTAGCATAGGAGGATTGTACCTGCGCCTGGGCCACGCAACACCATCAAACGTTTGACGAAACATTTAGAGAACTATGTTATTATTACTATATATTCCGTTTAAACACTACCCATTCTTCGCTTTCATACCTTAAACGTATAATTATTTAAAATTAATAAAATAAATAAGATATAAGTATTTGATAAAAAATATTGCAGACTTAAACAGTTATAATCCTAATAAAACGAATATTTCCAAAAATAAAAATATCGCCGCACAGGAAAACTAAACATATAATGTTATATTCGTTAATACTCGTAATATTATTACATAGGTAGGATTACGTATTTTGAATTCTCTTTATTTATTTTGTATTATAGTAACCCATTTAAATTCATTACACAGGACCCTTACGTGGAACTAGGGAAGGACACTCGCAACATAGCGGGGCTGGAAGTGGTAGTGGTTGTCCAGGATGTCCAGGACATGCCTCCGGTGTTCACATCAGCGCCGCCCATCACGCACCTACCCCGCCAGGTGGCGCCAGGAGATATGATCGTTCGGGTCAAGGTATATATTCATAATTACTACTCTTACAATACTCTTATCATCATCTTTTTAGCCGTAAGATGTCCACACCTGGGCATTGGCCACCCTTATTGCTAGATACTTCGGTGGGTAGCGACTTGCAACAACCGCGAACCAGCAGGCTTCACTAACGCTGCGTTGCCGCTCCAAGATATTGAAGACTTGAAATAGTTTATATGCAATGATTGGACGTTTGTGCGTTTTCCGATATTATGGCACTGTTTCAAACGCCGGAAATCCAGATTTTGAGGTTATCACCCCAAACTTAAAACAGAAAATAAACGCTAAATTATACGCGAATAATAATATTTTACAAAAACTACTTAAGTTTGCCCCATTAGCGCCAATAGATTACAAGCGTAGCTTATGCCGATCATTTACAATTTTGATGTAAAAAAAAGGCAAATTTTTCCTGTCTGAAATCAGACATTATCGATATTAACGATACCCTTTACGTGATCTACAAAATTTTCTTGAATAGAAACCATAAATCTACAATATGGATGAAATATCTGTTATTTCAGCTTTAGAAATAAAAACTTATAAATGCCTCAATGTCCCAGAGTTAGACATTAAACTGAAAATAGTGTTTCTATTTAAATTTGTAGAGAAAAACACGACAGACTAGAAGAAAGCGTCCCATAGTTTTTCTGTCAAAATTTAAATAGTACCTACCTATCTGTGTACATACTGTTTCCAAGTAGTATCTTTAGGTACTAAAGTTTAATTTCATATAATCGCAACATCCACTCCTCACTTCCCTCTATGTTTCTTATAAACTTGACCTATGTAAATGCTTGTAGAACTAATGTGTTCCATTCCTCCACAAGAACGAATGTGTTTTATTCTCCACAAGAACTAATGTGTTCTATTTCTCCCCAAGGCCGAGGACGGAGACAAGGGTGCGCCTAGGCAGATCCGGTACGGGCTGGTATCGGAAGGGAATCCGTTTACGCCGTTTTTCAACATCAATGAGACTACTGGTAAGTTTACTTTCAAGGGTTCCGACCCAAAGGGTAATGGCTTCGGCCGCGGCTTGTCACCACCCTCGGGGCTGGGCCAATGCGTGAAGCGATCTTTTCGTGTTTCGTATTGTGGTCCGGAGAAGCCATCTACCTTCTAGGCCTTCATGTCCCATCTTAGACCACACCGTCACATAACATCAGGTGAGATTGTGGAATATCGAAAGGCTTATCGAGCATTAAAAAATGAGACCTTATACTGAGACTTCGACGTTTGTCTGTCACCAGGCTGTATCTCAAGAAACGAAAAGATTGAGAGTTAGAGAGTTTTGAGAGATGATGTATTTCTATTGCCGATATCTGCTGTTAAGCTATTTTAAACAGATAATACTTAAATATATAAGGGGCTACCATACAACAAACGTGACTTTTATAAAGTTGCCAGTACTTGGATAGGTGAACGCTCTGACTTTTATTGTAATATGTTGTGTTTAAACTGTACACGGAACCATAGGTGTATCCTCACCTGATGTAAAGTGACGATATGGTCTAAGATGGAGCATGAAGACCTAGAAGGTTGATGGCGACTCCGGGCCACATTACGAAACAGGAAAAAATCTGAGATTGACTTGGCAATAATAATAACTTAAGTTTTTTTTTTAAAGATAATAATCCAAAAAAATACTTAACTTAGCCGGTCAGAAATTAGCACTATTTTGATACTTATGCAAATAATTCAATAATAATTACCTTGAAAAACCTCGAAGATAAAACTTATACCTAAAAGCTTATTTACATTAAATTTGAATAAACGAGATGTTATTTTTTTAAATTATTCGTTAATGCATATTTAATGTTTAAGAAGTGCTTAAAGTGAAATAGTTTAAATTCGATAAATATATAATCATGCTAGTTTAGAGCCATTTCGCGACTTTTTGAATTCCTGACTCGACCTCTTTTAGCCTAACTTACACGAAATCTTTAGTAGGCAATTACTTAGGCCATAAATACCACATTTTATGTTTTAAACTTATGGCTTTGAAGATTTCAAGGTATATAATTGAAATTAAAATTCTAACAATAATAAGGTCGATAAAACAATTAAAAATTATAAGTCTACCGTCTAGCCAACCCGTTTTAAGTCTAAACAAATTCAATATCAAGTATCAAGTCTATTAAGTACCTACAATGAAAGCGAATACAAAACACTACTCTGTTATAAGCTATGAAAGTGTTTAACGCGAAGGTTTAAAAATATCCAAGTATTTTTTGCTGATAGCATCACACCGGCCAGTGGCTTCCGTAGGATATACTACTTTCTTATCGCCAGCCAATCCCCCCACTGCCCACCTATTACCCTCTTTACCCCATTTGCCCCATTTGCCCCTACACGCCTCGCGTGACCCACTTGCTATCAGATTTACTTTAAACTAATTTTCTAACTTCCGCAAACTTCTAAAACTTTCATCATTTAGCTAGACAATTAGCCGAACCGGTCCAAAATTCGTTGCAAATTGAAAGGCAAAGGCTATTTGTTATGTTGGCTAACTATCGTTCTGAGCTTACGGTAATATTGCTTTGTAACTTTGCTCGTACATTAGTCTATCTACCCATGTCACTGTTTGCGATGAATGAGTACTAGTTAGTAATAGGAATTAATATTACTTACGTATTAGCACAAGTTATTTGTTTGGCGAAGGTATCGTAACTTATCTTTACTAATATTATAAAGCTGACGATTTGTTTCTTTCTGTATCTCAGGAATCACTGTTTGATATCCTATTCATCAAGAAAGGTTATATAGACTACTTTCTACTGAAAAATATGTTGTTACCGCGGGAAAATCCTTAAGTTACGGGCAAATTACATTCTAGCATAATTATTATAAATAGACTGCATTGTTTATTTATTAATCAAGGCAAGCCAACAGCACACATAACTTACTCTTAACATAATCAACTACATCAGACTATTTTAGACATGAGATTGTCAAACAACAGACTGATAAACTTTAAATAAAAAAACATTGTTACCTGAGACCTAAAACGTATTGAGTCTCGTAGAACTGGCCTAATTGCTTTCCGCTTATTTTTGCACTAAGACGACCTAAGAAAAAACCAACAATGTTTGTTTACTCAGAAAAATAGATTTCGTTTGCGACTTTCTGGAAATTGCAATATGAGTAGGTACATAAGTACAGCACATATTTTTGCAAAGCCATTATTCGCAAAATTTGCCATTCTTCTTTCGCCACAAAATAACAGGTTACCGTACAATAAAAGTTCAAAGCCATGTCAACGGAACTGCGAAGCTATTTTTGATCTGCGAGACGATCACTAACAGGCTTTCCGAACAAGCACATAATAGCTCATTAGGCCTTAGAGAGCCTCGCTTGCATCTATTGTTTGTAAAGCTGCAGTGTTTCATAATAAAGGCTTTGAATAGAAACTGCTGACAGTACAATCCTTTTATAATCAACCAGGAAGCTTGCATCCGAATCCGACATGCTGGATTCTATTTTCATCATTTGACAAACATTGAGTGTACGTGTTAATTTATTGAATTATTTTAGTTAATTTAACCTAGCCAAAAATGTAGGTTTCTCTTTCGGTCATTGATATAACAATTTAAAGTAAATCGATAAAATATTTTGTGAAAGACGGACAGACAGTCAGTCGAATAATATTTAAAGAGCTTTAAAATAGTTTTGTTAGTTGACCTAAAATTAAATTGACGTTATTACACGAAGTGTTACACAGGCGTTATATATATTCTTTGGAAGTAACGAAATTTAGGTAAATTTTGTGGTTCATCAACAGTACAAACATTATTAATGAATCACATTCACACCTTGTTCAAACGAAACCCTGTCTAATTCCATAGAATATTCTAGACCTTTCAGAGCATATCAATCAGCTATTAAATGTTCATGAATAGAATCTGGCATTCAATATGTCCATAGCACATTCATGCAAATAGTGTAGATGACTAAAAAAATGTGTCCGTTGTTCAGATTATTAAAAAAACAGGTTTTTTTTTCTTTTTTCCTGGAAACGAAATATCACGATTTAACACATAAAATAAATAAAATAATAAAACATATATTGAAGTTGTGCGAGAGATAACGCATTCGTGCGATTTGTACTAGTCACAAGGCATCACTCTGGAACTACGATGTTCTATATCTTTGTACTTTCTTATTACATTGAAAGAAGCAAGAAAGAAAGAAATATTTATTTGTCCAGAATCACAACCAAATATACCACAAAGTAAACAAAAAATAATAATAAATGTGACAAAATGATACTAGACACCTATTTTTATACGGAATAAACAGTATTGCATTTTTTTATGTAATCATCATAGATATCTTCCCTCTCTCTTATCCAAAGGATTTAGTAGAAAACTAATCAAAGGATAAACACAACGACATTTAAGAGCTGTTAAGTTGGCTGCCATGTGTTTGATACATAATCTCCTTTACTGCTATCAATCCCATAACTGTCGGGCCGTTTGAAGTAAAGATTATCCTGCAGAGATATCGTAAAGTCAGTTACTGCTATGTAACGAGAAACTTTATTTCTTTTTTAAGTACTATGTAAAGGTATCTAGAAATAGTTTTGATATTATGATAGTAAAAGGAAGGAAGTAATTAACGCTGCCGGAAAATGACGTATTTATTATTGAAAATATGTATGTAACTTTTAAGAACATACCTTTTTACAAACCTGACCTGTCACCTTTGTTATCAATAAAGAATATTGAATCTTGAAAGAATGTATTGGAGCTCAGTTTAGAATATTCACTTTAAGAAACCCACTATAGGACGCAAGTTATATACAATAGCTGTATTGTTCCTGCTTCAATTATAGTTGAGAATTTGAAACTATTAGGTTGTTCCCAGTATGATGATAACTTTAAGAAGGGGTTACCTATACAGCCGAATCTAGATACAGGATAGGTACGTACGAAGTAGGTGTACCTGCGTTTATTTTGAATCAAGATAATGGTATACTCAAGTCTTTAATCAGCATAGACATCATCACTCAAGTCTTTAATCAGCATAGACATCATCAGTGAAATATTGTAGATAACAAAAAATAAAAACTAGTCCGTTATTAAGATCAGACGTTACAGCACATTAAAGTTTTGCGTGACGTAACGCTTTTGTACGATTTATACTAAATTTCGCAAAAGCAGTTCGCAGTACCCGGATATTCGGATACTCTGGAACTATGATGCTCTATATCTTTGCATTTTCTAATTTAATTGATGAAGCAAAAAATAGGTGTCCAGTATTATTGGAAGGACTAAACAGAAAACCAATTATTTTATGTATTTTTATAGCTATTATGACAATGCAGGTGAAGAATAAAGCTAAATAGGTTAAAGATGAAACTCAAAGTAGGTAATTATTAACCCTCGAAATAAGAGATTTTTATGAATACGCGGGGGTAATTTAAAAATGATTTCCTTATTTTCTGCTTTGAAAGAATGCACAGCAGTACCGCAATAAGGTGTTATAAGCTCGAGGCATGCATTGTAACGATTATACTTGCTTATAAATTGAACGAATAAAATATTGAGACATTTCGTGCGTAGGATACAGGTTATTGTTCCCTATAGATAGACCATGACGGTAGAAGATTTCTTGTTATTTAATATTAATTTATGCCGTGAATGACTAATGTGTCTGTAAAGGGCAGGCTTTGCGTATTAAACAGTGAGACTAGGAGACATGAATAAAAGACGCAATCAATTCTGCTCATTAGTTGCATGTACTATATATACCTAGGGGCGTTAAGCATATTCAGGCATTCATTGAATAAACTTAATAACTGTTTTAGTTCAATTTACCTGTTCGCTGTATTGTGTGTGGATATTTGTATTGAGTGGCTGTTAAAGTTCTCATTCAATCATTTTCTTAGCTCTTCTGAGCTTTCATTTCTCAAATATATCAGTCACCTAACACCCATAGTACAAGCTCTGCTTAGTTTGGGGTTAGGTGATACTGTGTGAGTAGTCCGGAAATATTTATTTTATTTATTTAAATATAATAAACAAGTTTAGGAATGGGAATAGTTTCAAACATTTTGGAAGGGGTTGTTCAGCAAATATTGCCCGAGAGTGCATTATTTTCCGATACAAATATTCTTCTAGTCTATTGTTTGTATTTACTGTATCCATTTTGCTCAGACTAACGTGATCTGGACAAAGGCTACCTCAGAACCGAACAAGGAACGTTTTGTTTGTTATTGTTGTTTTTGGGACTGTTAATTAACTTGTAAAAGGTGTAAGGGATCAAAGTAATGAACACCGCTATTTTTTAAAGAGATAGTTTCTTATAGTTTAACGTTTACTGTAATAGCAAATAAGGTATATTATGTACCTTTCTCCACCATGGAGTAAATAAGGGTTATTTATTCAGATACTTAGATACCTACAAACTAAACAAATTGTTTAAAAAATTAAAATGAGATCTAAGACCCATTAGCAATTTAGAACCTTGACTTGTTTTCTATGGTTTTATTGAATTTTCCAACTCCTCTACATAATATAAAAATGAATCGAAAAATGTGTTGGTAAGCGCATAATTCAACAACCAACGCCGGGACCGAATAGGCTAATTTTTTTTTTTATTATCGTATAATGATATTTGGATAATTACCCGGAGCCAATCCGCGGCAACGGCATGGGCCGCTTGTCTGTAGTAAAATTATAAAGCTTAAGAGTTTGTTTATTGGACATGCTAATCACTGGAATAACTGGTCCGATTTCAAAATTCTTTAGCCTATTTATCGAGAAAGGCTGTTGGCTACCGCGGTAAAATATATCTGTTCCCGAGGTCATAAAATATGGGCAACACCGGGGCGTGTAAAGCTAGTAGTTAATAACGAAGACTATTTTTATTAAAGTTATGTAAATAATAAATATAAACATTATTAGTTTTCATTTCTAATATTACCAATTATAAAGTTATGGTACTCGCCCAAAATACATTTATGCATAAGATCTGTCTCATTCATTAGAGACATTTACTATAGAAAATGAATAAACTAATTAGCTCTCTTCTGTCATACTTTGGTACTCTTTGTAATATCTGACTGTCACCTATTTAGACTCTTCAATATTAATGAGCCTCAGCGACAGAAGTTTTAATCTCGGCTTGAGATTGAGACACTTTTGTATGCAAATTACTTGCAAGTCACGACTTTTTCACTTTCAACGACAACAAAGTGGACGGGAATAAGTAGATGGGGTCTCCTCCAACCGGTAACATTAGCATTATTTATAAAAGTCGGAAGAACTGGACGTGGTGAGAACATTTTACTGGTTCATCAACTTTTTTCATGGTTGGATAGCGTCAAAGGAATTTAATAGAAGTAGCGACATCTGTTCGACAACGTTTGCACTAACTCAGTAACTCAGATCGCAAGTAACCACGCATATTTTTAACACTCTAATAAAAAGTTCAAGCGACGTACAGTAGAGGGCACTGAAACCAACATTTGTGACGTCTTAAGGCAACGATTTCATTAGGGGCTCATAAAATAAATCTCGTTAGATGATTACCCACTCTTTAACTTTCATACGGGAAAATGACGTTCAACTGAGTAACATCTTTTTCACTTTATAATTTCATTTAACTCGACACTGGCAAATTGTCGCTTCAAGCGCAAAGTCTAATTACAAGAAACTGAATTGAACTGAACTGATGATTACCGGCAACGAGAAAAGTATTTTTCTCTCAATAACTACAAATACAAATAATATCTACATAAAAATCTGTTTCTAATGCCTATCATGTACCTAATGCAACAATATTCTATTATTTTCAGGTGAATTGACCCTAGAACGGCCTATTGAGGAGATAGCAGCGATATCGCACGCTGGAACACCAATCCTGCTGACGGTGGTGGCGGAGGAAGTCAGGGTTTCGAGAGAGGAACCCGAAGCCATGTCCTCAACTGTCCAGCTCGCTTTCATTCTTCCTGAACGGGAAAATTCTCCACCTTATTTTGAGAACCAGTTGTAAGTAAAGCTCATTCTACATTTGATTCTAAAAATAACGGGTCTTTAAAACAACAAAAAATTGGTACATTGGTCATTTATTTGTCGTTACCTACATTCTGTAAACTTGACGTTTCAATATATAAAACTTAGAATATTATATAATCTTAATTAAAAAGTATAAAAATAAGCACTCTGCAAGGCACAGACAAGACGTTAGAAAATGGTCATAGTATGAAATACAATAAGATATGAAAATATAGAAAAAATATTCATCATCATCACCCTATTAACGTTCCCCTTTGCTGGGACACAGGGACTTCTCTCTTGATGAGAGAGATTAGGCCTTAATTCACCACGCTGTTCAAGTGCGGGTTGGTGAATGTCACATGTCCTTCAAACTTTTTTAAAGTTCTCAGAACATTCCGGTTTCCTCACGATGTTTGCCATCACCGATGTTTAAAGCGCACATAAATTTCTCAAGAAGAAAAATCCAGAGGTGCGTGGCGGGGTTTGAACCCACGACCTTCGGAATGAAAGTCGAGTGTCCTCCCACTTAGCCAACACGGCTTTGAAAAAATATTAATATCATATATTTTTGTTGTCATAATAATTAATAAAAGAAGCTGCTGTACAGGGGCATTGTCAAATTAAGCTAAAATACAACTTTATTTAATTAAAATAATTTCATTTACTTAACAAGGACATGACATTTAAGATAAATAATAAATTCAAAACAATTTCAAAATACCATTTTGCTGCTGCTATATAGGGGCATTGTGAAAACTTTTAGATAAAAACAATGACAAGATGTCAAATAAAACAGAATAAATTATAAGTGCATATTTGTAAAAAATATATAAAATTATAGCTATTATCAGGTGGCGTTGTTAATTGGAATTTAATTATATATTTAATTAAATGTCAGATTTAGAATGAGTTTAATGAGAGAGTGAATGGAATTAAGTATAAAACTCAAAATAAGTAAACAAACATACCGGTTCTTACATCAGCTGTTTATCCTCCAAAGCCTCGGAAAGCGAACTCCAGAACAGAATAAGGACTAATCACAATCATAAAATAATATTTAATAGAAAAATATGACTTACTTTAGTTTTTTTTAATTTCTTAGGTTAGATTCTTACTTTTTAACCTTATAATTAAATTTTCAATTGAAGAGTCTTCGTTTCATTAGGATAGCCTACGTAGTTCAGGAGAACAGGAAACCGAGTTATTTTACGAGTTAGTTATTTTACTTATATTATGGTTAACAAGTTGAACATGTTTGGGATACATCAGCGTCCACCAACAAGATAGGCGAATTTTGAAAAAAAAACTGTTGGTCAACAATATATATGCTATGTGCTGTCAATCAAAATAACTATGACAAAAAACTATCAAGTATTGATGACGAAATCAAATACCTATCTATCTCACCAATCAAAACTTGGCGTAAAAAAATACCTATTCTGATTTTGTAGCATGGCTGTATATTGATATAATTATATATATTGATATCTAAATGTTTGCAGTACCTACGTATAAATGATATTTTTAATTTCAGCTACATTACATACCTCGACGAGAACGCACCTCAAGGCACGGCTCTAACATTCAACGATCCTTACATCCCACAAGTGAATGACAACGATGCCGGCAAAAATGGAGTCTTCTCTCTCTCACTAGTTGGAAATAACGGAACTTTTGAGATCTCTCCAACAGTCGCTGAAAGACATGCACAGTTCATTATCAAAGTCAGGGACAATACTATGTTAGACTTTGAAGCAAGAAAGTCGGTCACATTTCAGGTAAATTTTTATTACCATTTCAACTACCTATTGATAAACTTTGTTTTTATGATAAATTAATGTGACATCGTCATTTCCAGATTTTAGCTCAAGAGCTTGGTCCTGTAACAAATTTATCAGCCATTGCAAATGTAACTGTTTATCTTAACGATGTAAATGATAACGCACCTGTATTTTTGGCTCAATCATACGATGTAGAATTACCTGAAAACGTCACAGCTGGAACTAAAGTTATCCAAGTGGCAGCCGATGATGTAGACACAGGGGCTTTTGGGAAAATACAGTATACTGCCATATTAGGATACCTGAACACATCCCTAAACTTAGACCCAATGACGGGCATCATAACAGTTGCAACAGATAATCACGGTTTTGACAGAGAAGCCATGCCAGACTTGCATTTCTTAGTAGAGGCTAGAGATAATGAAGGAGTAGGTTTAAGAGTAACAGTGCCATTAATTATTAAGCTATTAGATGTAAATGATAACCCACCAGAGTTTGAGAGGACGTTATATGAGTTCGTACTGTCGCCAAGTCTGAGTAATTTTACTTCACCAGCGTTTGTTAAAGCTGTTGATAAAGATGCTGAACCTCCAAATAATGTTGTCAGATATGAAATTGTTCAAGGTGATGGAAAATTTGCCATCAATGAAGAAACAGGTATTTTTTTATCATAGCCATTTTGTTTAAACACGATAACCTTTTCAATTTTATACTATAAATTATGTTTTTATTACTTACAGGTGAACTTTACCTATTAGAAGTTCTGAAGAGAACGAAAAAACAAAACGTTAATAGACAAAAACGTCAGTCTTCGAATGACGAGAGTGAAACTTACATGCTTACCATAAGAGCATACGATCTTGGTGTGCCAAGATTACATTCAACGACCAATGTTAAAATATATCCTCCTGAGAGCAAGACTAGAACAATGTCATTCATAGTACCTGGGGCGAACTTAGATAGGAAAAAATTGGAGGACATTCTTAGCACTCTATCTGGAGGAAAAGTCACTATTATTGACGTAAAACCTTATAAAGGTAGTGATAATGGTGCTACAGATTTGAATGGTCAGGCGTCTAGTCAAGAAAAGTAAGCAATATAAACCTTACGCACTTAAATAAAAATGACAGAATCAAAACCTAATTTAAATTTAAATATTTCAGAAGTGAAGTTATCGCGGTTGTACGTGTATCAGGAAACTCAGCGATAAACGTAGCAAAGTTGCAAGAACAACTTGCCAAGAATATGACTATTTACTCCACGAGTATAAGTAACAATGGAGCTGGAATCAATAGCAATTCCGGATCAGGTCATAAAGATCACGTATCCAGTGATGAAAATAGTGACTCTGTTAGTATTTTGTACTTTAGTTATCTTCAATTTCATGTAAAAGATTATGATATTAATATTATATATTTTTTTCAGAGTTTATACAAAGCAGAAAGTCGATTACTTTTCTGGCTGCTAATATTATTAGCAATATTAGTAGCACTTGTATTGTTGCTCCTAATTTGTTGCTGTATATGTGAGGGATGTCCTCTGTATATGCCACCTAGGTAAATATAGTAAAATTGTATAACTTTGGCTTTTTCAAATAAAAAGTTATCACGCCTTGCGTTTTAGTAATGTAACACTCTTTTCTTTTTGTCTAACAGTCTAAAATGCACCAACTAATTCCAGTACACACCTGCTTTACAACACCTTAGGTAATTTTCCTAATAATGTATTAATTACTAACGTCTTAAATTTTCCATTTTAAATGTCACAAGCTTACTCTTCGCACATTTGTTAATTGTTAACATAAGATTTATCTGTGCTGCTAGGTACATAGATATCCATTAATAAATTCTAGGAAAAGAGTGATACGTGTCAACTCCACAGAGGACGACGTTCGTTTAGTGGTACGGGACAAGGGACTTGGGAGAGAAAACAAGTCGATGCAAAGTATACAAAATAAATCAGTACAAGCTAACGAATGGGGGAGACGAGAAGCGTGGAGTGCAGAACAAACTGATTTGAGGACAAGACCAACACAGTGGAAGTTTAACAAACGAAATCAACGGTCTAAGGAAGCTTCTAAGCCTGCTTCCACTCCTGGCGATATGAGACAAGAATTTGTGCAGATGGCGACTGATAATGATTATAGATACAATGATAATAGGCAATCTATCCGACAAAGGTATAATAATATAGTTTTAATTTCAATGAATTATCACTCATAATTTATAATGTAATCCCAAGTATAAACAATATTTCCCCAGAATTTTTTCTTCAGGACTTCCATAACGCATTTTTCGTATGATCCAATACTGTGCAGGTGCATACAAAATAAACAGAGACATTTATTTTCGCCCATAAAATATGAAATATGATGTATGTACGTATGTATGATTCTAACGTGTATCTTATTTATTTCAGGGATGGTCCAAACATAATATACACAAAAGAAATGCAGCTTCAGGAAACATTCGCTAACAAGCACAAAGAATACATAGAAGATCTTGAAAATGGATACGATCGAATCGCCACACTACATTATAATCGACGAGATCAAGATAGCGACTCCATAAGAAGACACGAAATTGATCGTGGCTCTGATGTTGGTGTTCTCTTCAAATCAGAAGACAAGCATGAAAAGGGTGAAGGACTCACAAAACGAGAAGTCCACGAAAAGGGCAATGGTCCAATTGCTAGAGATCAATTTTTCATCAAAGAGGGGAATACTGAAATATTAAGATTAGTTACAAGAGGTCATAACGATGAAGAAAGGTACGTCAATTTGCCGACATATCAGCAGAGACCAGTTACTTTAATTCCACAAACACAATACGTTGTTGTTGATAGCGGAAAAGATTTACTTATGGAAAGGTTTATCAGAGAACAAGGTGAAGAAGCAAAAAATATTAGAGATCGTATGGGCAAAGTAACAACTGATTTAGATAATATATCTGTTAAAGAAGGCAAAAGTTACGGTCAAAGGTCACAAGTCGGCAGTGATGCACAAAATCAATTTCATGATTATAATAACGTGGCTCCAGAAATACCTGGAATAGTACCATTAAAAACAGAGATGTTGAAGTCTGCGTTATTAGAAATGCAAAATAAATCAACCATTAACCAAGAACTCTTAGAGTCTTCTCTAAGAAAACAAAATGAACTGCTTCATCAAATATTGATTGAGCGTGAAAGGATGATGCAACATCATGAAACTGCTTCTCAGGTAGAAAGTAAATTAGAAACTCAGAGTCTACCGGGTCATTCTGTTATGGCAACACAGACAGAGTGCCATATTGGTACTCAAACTGATCCACCAATTCTTAAACCTTCACGTAGAAAAGCAAGAAGTGATAATGATTCATACAGTGAAGACGATTCACAAATTGTTGCAGAAGATGATAATAGTAAAGTGACCTGGGTGAAACGGAAAAAACCGAAGAAAAAAATTAAATACAAAGACCCAAGACGAAGTATGCGCGTCTATGACCTCAAAAGAAAAATTAAAACACCTATTTTAGAAGAAAGTGAAATATCACCGTCATTTGAAAGTGAAAAATACGTCAAAGTAAGTAAAACTAATGAAAGAGAGGAGCGAGTAAAAAAATATGGTGATGTAACAAAAAGTATTATCACCACTTCCAAAAATGAAACAGTTAGCTCCACACAAATTAAATCAGATTGTGACAAAAAAGCCAGACAACGAAGAGAAATACTTATGGAAATTTCAGACTCACTTGAAGAAAAGATTGAATCAGACATAAGTGAAAAACGTTCTCGGCTTCAAAGACAATCGCCAGTCGCTATAGATGAATCCGCTTTGAAATTGGCTATAACCCATGATAGCAGCAAAAGCCGAAATAGTTCTGCGTTGTCCAGAGACAGCCGCAATTTAGTTTTTTCAAGGCAAGGTTCATCCACGGAAGCCCGGGACGAAGCTGACATACTTAAAATAAAAAGTCCTGAATTAGATGAAACCCATAAAGAATCTTCAAGTAGTAATGAAACAGCTACAAAAAAAGAGACAGAATCCGTTAAATCTCCAGAAAATGCAAAACCACCTCAAAAAAGTTTACCTCGATACATGCAATGGTACGGTAGTAAAAAACCTGAGCAACCTAAAAAAGCAAAGCAAGAAACAGAAAAACCTGTACCCAGCAAACCCAAAAGATTCACGAAATCAAAAAACGATGAAGAAAAAACTACTCGATATGGAAAAATAATAAGCAAAGATCAAGAATCTGAGCTAAAAAAAAACTCCAAAGGAAAAGAAAATGAGTTTATTCACCCTCGAATACTGAAAGAGGGTAAAGTGACTCCTGTACCTGAAGGACCATTGCCTGATGTGCATCCTTTGCTCCAGCACTCTCAACATCGTTACGAACACCAGTACGAGGACAAGAACCCCTTATGTTACATCCAACCCACCTCCATTCCCAAATATTTAGGAGGACAACCAAACGTTCCACTCCCAAGAAAGTCAACTTCAGAACAACCAGTGTACGTTAATCAAAACGAACTGAAAAACAAAGATAAATCCTCGGAAATTTCCGAAAGTGCCTTAACTCACAGCATATCAATATCCACTAGCTATGAAGAGGAGAAGAAGAATACAGAGGTGCACGTATCTAAGATAAATATTGGAGGTGACAATGATTTGAATCATAGAGTATCCACAATAGATGACAATGATTCAGGGATCGCAATGAACACGCTAGTTCAACAGACAGGTCACATGAAAAGATTACCAATCACTGAAAAGAAGAGTATCTTCACGATAGCTTACGACGATGTTCAGACCAAACAATTGAGACCAGACAGTAGCTCTACTTCTTATTAATTTTATTATTGTTATGATGATAAGTGCCTTATTATTATGTAACCAAAAGAGTATTATTATAATGTATATTTAACGAGTTTCTATTATTTTGAAAGACTTGAACCATATCCGTCCAATAATGTAAATACTATTTTTATTACAAACTGCCTTATTGACTGTTTTGAAATTTTTTGATTAGATTTCGTATAATTGTAAATATAAAGTAATGCATGTTGAAAGTATTAATGTTACAAATAGGTAATTATTTATAATTGTAATTAGCTTCATTAATACTCATTTTTGTAAATATTATGAATAAGAAACATAAATCATACTTACAATTCTATTTTATTATGATATAATTTCGATACGATTTAAAACATGCTCGTGTTAATATCTACGCAATTATATATTTGTTACAAAATAATATAAAGTTTTAAACTTGAGAATTGTTTTATTTTTTCACACCTAAACTAGCGATTATAATAGTTATCGTTTCGACTCTACCTTTCATCTAAGAAAGTAAAAGAAAGAGACGGCAATATTAGTTGCTAATTTCATTATTGCAGGCGGAAAAGAGATTGAATTTATTATAAGTATGTAACCTATGTGATATTAGTTAGCGGTATCTGTAGGAAACTCGCTCTAACTATGAAAATTACCCATTCGTAAAAATGTATTCTACGTTTATTATCCCAAAATACAGAAATACATACATATAAAGAACAATCGACATGGTTAATAACTGCCTCAAAGGCACTATGGGCAAATATTCACTGCAGTTGGATAAGAGTTCGTAGATGTTTAACAAAATAAAATCCTGTTTTCCTACTAGTCTTGCTGGTCCTCCTATGCTGTGTTAGCGAAACCAAAGTCTCCATTTTAAAACTCCAACCATTATAATCCATACTAAACTTCTCCAACTTAGTATGTACTGTATATTACCCAACAAAGGCTAGTACAACGAGCTATTAGCAATTATAATGAATTCAGTACATAACAGTATATTTTGTCTAACTAGTTTCATGCGCATGCGCGGCGCCGCGCACGCTGGAAATCATGTTCATTGGAGTACGGATTCCTCTTTAGCTTTATGTTCGCCTAGTAGATTCCGTAGCAAAAATCTGCCTTCGCGACAAACTAACTATGCTGACGAACACTGACGAAAACGTAACAAACACAACAACACAGAAGAAGCCTGTCAAATGGTTCTTTTCGTGATTTTGCAATGTATTTAAACGGAAAACTTTAAAAAATAATATTTAAATAACAATGTCTCTAAAAAATGATGATGTCCCTAAAATCGATTAAAACAGGGTTTTGATCAGTTATGAATATGATGTAGGTATGTATGAAAGAAAAAAATCTATAGAGAATCTATGACATAATTTTAAGATGTATTATTTTGTAATTTGGAATAAAAAAAATATATTTTATGAATGATTACAGAAATTGTGTTTTTACCAACTATATGATAATCGTACATAATATATTTTCTGGTATATTCAGAAACAATGGGCTAACCAGCATTTAATTGAAACTTTTGTTATCCGAGGTTATAATACTTTTTTTTATCTAATCGTTATAATCACAACCATTACAATCTTACCAAAATATGGAGTTTTGGTATGTACTGGCAACTGAGAGTGCGGTTACGCGATTGTTTTGCCACAATTTTTACCAGGCTAACAGAAACGAAAGAAGCTATCCGTGATGTAATGGCCCGTTATCGTTTCGACTCTACCAATGAACTAACAAAGTAAACGAGAGAGACGGCAATATTAGTTTACCTTTTCTGATATTACGTAGAAGTAAAACGTCACCAAATCTTTCATTAAAATAATACTACTCACCGATAGATGTCGCTAACAACAAAATACCAAAGTGACTTAGGAAATTATTAAATATAAATGTCATTGTGACAGGCGGGGTTATGTTGCTTTTCAGCTAACGCATAGTACAACTACTCACCGCTAGATGGAAACTGTAACCTATATTGCCTAATGTGTAGATTACGCAAAAGTAGTAGGTATTACTGGTATTACGTATTGCGTCTGACTCAATAAATTATTTCACAGCGAGTATTACATTAGCTCAATGGGAAGGATTTACCTTATCACTAGTATTTTATAATGCATAATATATTTGAGACAGTTAATAATTTTATCATTTCACTTTTTTAGGCTATAAGTCCTTGTTGCAGATCAATAAAAAGTCATAGGCAAATATTTTTAATAATATTTCCTTAGACAATAACTTTGAACTTTCCATAAAGAGCTCTCTAGATTGAGTCTAGATCATGCAGAGCAAATCAGCGAAAGGTGTAAGCCATACCTAATTACCAAGAGGAAAAAGATGTACAGTCACATGGCATAAACTAGGGCGTATGATTAAAAAAAAGGTCATTTAGATTATAAACAAATGTCAAACGTTCATTTCCTTATAAACACAGGACATACATAGACAGGGAAACTTAAACTTATTAAAATAAATGTTGTTTATCAAAATTATAAATGAAATAACATTCAGTAATTCAGTAATTCATTTATTCATCCACCTTAGGAACTAATTGTACACTTGGTTTCGTTAGAGGTATTGACAGTCCGCTTATTTTTTTTACACTGAGTCGAGAAGCGAATAGAACAAATACAATTTTGTAGTTATTATAATTTTGGTGTTCTTATACAAGTTGTTTCAAAACTGGTATACAAAGCGAAAAGAGGTTGAAAGGTGAGCTACTGTGATGAAGGAAGAGGAGCTTTTGGTTTTTAGTTACCGTGAGCCTTTTTTTTTATGATCGATAAGCCTTCATTTGATCACAATCTCACCTGATGTAAAGTGACGATGTGGTCTAAGATGGGACATGAAGACCTAGAATATGGCTTCTCGGGACCACATTACGAAACACGAAAAAATCGCAAGAGAATAGAACACTATATGCTATATTTTTATTTGTCAATATCTATTTTTAGACGATAACATTCATAAATCATCATCATCATCATCATCATCATCATTTTATCAACGAATATCTGGTGAGTCGCAATGTATATGATATTGATATCTATGAGTAATTTAAAACTATCAATTTTAGATTACAGGTGAATAATATTTAAATATTATTAATTGGACGTCGGTATATATTTTAAACAACACAGACACTGTAAATAAAAATTGCCAACATAATTTGAAGAAAATAAACAGACCAAAACCCCTCATTCAAAGTTTGAGTAAGACGTGAAAAATGGGGATATGAAAAGAAATAATTTTCCGCGCGACTCGCTTGTGCAAATGAGCGAATGAGCCAGTTCAGGCGCGTGATTGAGCTGCTATGAAACAATGTGGAACTTTATAAACTCGACTCACAGACGAAGGGATGTAAGTACCTATATTTACAGCCATAAACAGAGCAGCAGAATCTTCGTACTTTTCGGTGTTAGGACTCAAAATCAAAATCAATTGGTCGGCTACAACTGAGGTCCATCTGATCCAACGCACGTCCTTCTAACCTTCAAAGCACTGCAGTTTTTCCGGGCCAAGAAAATATTACTGATATTTTAGTATCTAGAACTCAAAATGTCACCAACCCGCACTTGGCCAGCGTGTTGAATTAAGGCCTAATCTCTCTCGTCAAGAGAGAAGTCCTTGTGTTCCAGCAGTGGGAACGTTAATAGGGTGTACAATTGGTCTTAAAATTAATAATTGCTAACTACATGAGTCCGGACAGGGCATGGCAATATAAGAATATATGGCAATATGTGAACCTTTATGTACACCTTTATGTGTTTTTTTACATTATTTCAAAATGTTATGTTAAAATCAATACCAATATACATATTGTTTAGACACCAATATACAAAACTATAAAGGCATTTTATTATAAAATTACGAAACATGACCAACTAGAACATAATTAATAATGAAAATTATTAGGTGTCTAGGAGCTCTTGTGAAGTGTAAAAGTTGTTTTGTACAAGATTTTTTTATATTGTATTTTAAAATGTTTAATACAATTCTCTGATTTAATATTTTGATATAATATTGTAATGCTTTACCACAACGCTTAAATTCAGATTAGACACGCGTTCAATAGTTTAAAAAGAAAAAAAAACAGTGGATCAGTTTTGATAAACGCGTATCTGAGAAGTGTTTACCTATGTATTTTGTATTATGGCGTTTATAGTTTAACAGAAAAACTAATTGCAAAGGTTTTTTTCTCATTCATACGAGTAATTAATTATATGGTCCATAAAAATATTTTTCTGACGTGATTTTAAGCAACTCTTTTAAAGTATTAAAAAAATTAAGCCAAGAATCGATCTGAGTTTCAGTTAATATCACTTAGCATCATTCATAAATTATCCCATTTGGTCTTCTTTCACCACTAAGCCACCAGTAAAATTAAACAATGTTTAAAATTCTGTTTAACGATATTTATTCTCAGAAGAACAATACAGTTTACTTAACAAAGAAAACATGTTTTTCTTATTTATAGCGAAACGCTCACTTCCTTAAATTAAACAATGCAAAACTTAAAATATAAAGCTCTTTCTCTCAGGCACATGTGACAAGGGGATATTAGATTTAACCAACCATTAACAAGTATTAACATAACTAATCATTGCTTAGTTCCACGGATTTTGTGAGATAAACCCTAACACTACTTCCATATTGGCTTTTGAAAAACACACAATGTGAATCCTGGGACCTAGTGACCAGTAAGTAATACAGGCCATTATGACTACTATTGGCACCAGTCTCTCACAAAATAGATATTACGTATGTTATCTCATAGTAACATAATTATGTAGATATAAGGTTACTGCATAAGCAATTTAATGTTTTGTGAGAGAAAATAAATGATTTATTACTATTATTATTCAGTTAATAGTTCCATATAGCATTTATGTAAGTAACATTCAGCAGTAAGACATTAAACTTATAATAAGAAAGCACCAAGGTGTCAGAAGAAGAGAGGAGGTATGGAAATCCCACCCCCTGGTTCTTTCACGGTCCACTGAGCTGATCATAATAAAAACTCGCGCCGTCGCCTCGAAGTTTGACCATAAATTCGCCGGTCGCATAGCACTCGCCTTAGGGTATGCAGGACCCAAGATCTGCTTTTAATATTATAATAAATATCACTGTATATTTTGGAATATGAAGGCAAAAAAGTGTAGTACTTTACGGTTCACAATTAAATCAATAAAAGTTCAATAGTTTAATTAATCAGCGAGACGAAAAAAAAAATCCTGCATATACTTACATAATTATTAAGAAAAGCTAAGCATAGAATTTTTTAATAGGTCTTATATAATCCTTAAAGCGTTCTGAATAGTATGCTTTCAAGTACAAATAAAAGTGGAGTGTTCTCCTACTCCAAGCCAAGACGGCTCTTTTGTAGATATCGTAAAATTACGAACATAATAAAACCTTGCTATTAGACACCATGTTAAAATACATAATATTTTTTTCCTTTTTTATTGATTTTGTTGAACGTCTTGTCTGTGACTTTATTATTGTTTAAATTATGATTATAAAATACTTAGGTATATAGATTGAAACGAAGTCAAGTGCACAGTCACCTACGACGGATAAATTACCAATATACCAATTGAAAACCTCGCTTTAAAATAGCTTTTAAAAGTCAACTACGCGGGATACATCCAATAAATGTGGTTCGGAGAAGCCATCTACCTTCTAGGTCTTCATGCACCATCTTAGACAACATCGTCGCTTTACATCAGGTGAGATTGTGGTCAAATTAAGGCTTATCCA
This sequence comes from Gymnoscelis rufifasciata, assembly GCA_929108375.1. Classification (NCBI taxonomy): domain Eukaryota; kingdom Metazoa; phylum Arthropoda; class Insecta; order Lepidoptera; family Geometridae; genus Gymnoscelis; species Gymnoscelis rufifasciata. The sequence continues at coordinate 5,116,512 of OV815307.1, read as the reverse complement.
GCATAAAACAAAAAGTATTTTTTTTGGATCTAGAAGAATTACTACACACTTCCGAATAATTTGATCCCCACACTACTTTTCGCAAAGTTTTTTCTTTGTTTTCCCCCCGGGCCAAGACCATTAAAAAGGTGAGGGCGGTATTTTATGCGATTTTAAGTGTGTAACGGTTCTAATGTCCGTGTTATTGTGGAGGTAAGTTATGACGACAGAGGTCGCTGTTTCATCTGTGGGTTTTCCAATGATTATTGCTACTTAGTACGCAATTCAATAAGCACAATAGGGTAGAAGCCGGTAAAAAAATATTTTAGTTCGTTATTACGATTATTAAAAAGAAAACAAAAAATTAAGATGTTACAGTGCATTGAAGTTTCGCGTAACGTAACGTTTTCGTGCAATTTGTAACTTTGATGTTTTATATCTTTTCACTTTCTAATTAAACTAATTAAGCAAAAAATTGGTGTCTCGTTTATAGAAGCAGACGGATTTAACAGTTTTTATGTAGTCATCATTGCCCATTGCGCAGGTTGAAAACACGTTTTGTAATAATAGGTACCTAAAACATTTAAAAAAAGGTAGAATCAAGCTTATTAAGCTATTTACCAGGCATTTGCATAAAAAAAAAATATATATAAATTACAGTCGAACCTCTATAAGTCGAACATCAAGGGAGACGCCAAAAATTTCGAGTTATAGAGTTTTCAACTTATGGAGGATTTCGACTTAGGCGGATTTTGATTCGACATAAAGAGTTTGAGGTTTATTCTTATAAATTTTGAGTTACAGAGGTAAAATAAATAAAAATTCAACTTGCAGAGGTGACAAACATATTTTTATTTGACCGTTTTGTATTTTTCTCATGATGTCTGATTTCATTGGCAGGCAAAATTGTTTAGCAACATCTTTCTTTTTTTTACACTTCTTCACAGCTTCGAGAACTTCTAATTTTTCAGCAAGACTCAAAGTTTTTAGTTTACGTTTCACAGCACTCATGTTAACTAATGTACTAATTGATGTGTATTGCAGTAGAACCAAACTACATCTGACAGTATTTAAGTCGAAAACAAATGACTTGCTTAGCTAAATTTCAAAGGAAATCAAAATTTAGCACCTGACACCAAACAAGCAAACACGTGTTTACGTGAGTCATAAATTTATTATCGTATACTCCTAAAATGTTGTCTAAGAAACAATAGTGTACTCACATAGTCGGCAAGTTCTTAATGTCGGTAACTTATTTTTGTTCGAACAATAGAGGTAATAAATTCCAAATGATCTAGTTGTAAAGGTTGTAAAATAAAACGTTGCTATGTTCGAGATACAGAGGTCAAATTTAATTTTTCGAGTTATAGAGTGTAAATATGTACCAAAATGGCTTGGAGGTACTCGGTGATTATTTCGACTAACAGAGGGTCAAGATTTCAAGTAATGGAGGTTTTGGTGTTTGAAGGGAAGGGAACAAAACATTTTTTCGAGATTTGGAGGTTTTCGACTTATCGAGGTTCGACTTAACGAGGTTCTACTGTATATCTATGTTACTTAACTATCATGCTTTTAACAATAAATAGGACTTATCAAGTCAAGGGATATCTCGCTTTGTCACATGTGATTGAGCGAAATAGCTCTCAATTTTAAATATTGTCTAAGTTTATTCGGAGGTAGTAAAACAGGCCATACATGACTCAAGTAAGTACAATAAGTAACATCTATGATTTGCCGTGATCATGGCGCTTGCACAGCGTTAAAATATCGGAAAACTCAAAAACCGTCCAATATATATGCTAGCTTGAACAAACTATTATTTTAGTGCCTAGAATTAAACTACTGTTTTTAGTGAAAAGATAGTTATTTTAAATATTTTTTAATATTTAGACTTATAACGGGATAATTCCTATAATTGATTGTCTTTCGAGTTTTTGAATAGTGTTTATAACCATGTTAGTCTTAAAGTTATATCTTAATATTTTACAAAAAAAATTGAATGATTTGAAAATAGACATACTATTTAAATCCTTTTATATTTCTCGAAGGTTTTAATCTTGGAGCTGCGTTATATTTAGAGTATAGAAAATACTCAGGGACAAAGAAAAATTAGCGCGATCTCAAATTCAAGCAACCTGGCACTCTTGAACAAGTGGCTGGAAGGGTTAAACTTTGAAGTATCATTGCCATTAATAAATGGTCAAGTACAACCCACCCTCCCCAAATTAAGACAGATCTCTGTAACTGAATTATTAAATTGACGTCATTTGTTATAAGATATTTTGGGGTTATTTTTAGGAAATATCTATACTAATATAATAAAGTTGGAGAGTTTGTTTTTAGCTTGAACGCCCTAACCTCAATTTGTATAATTCTTCACTGTTCGATAGCCTCTAAACTAGTGCTATTAAAAACTGAGACGCAGGTTCTCACTAACCTATTTAATTACACAATATTTTAAAATTAGGGCATCAACAAACTATCTAAACTAACATTAATAGTAGATTATTTCTTTATTTTAACCTGAATAGTCAAATCACGTATTACTTATGAAGAATTCTTTTAATTTATATTTAATACTAGCGGCCCGCCCCGGCGTAGCACAAGTAAAAAAAGTTCCCGGCAATTTTTCCTTATTTGCTCACCGTTTAGTCCTACCCTGGACTACGACAAACATTTTAAAACCAAAATCAGCTCAATCGGCCCAGCCGTTCTCGAGTTTTAATCAGACTAACGAACAACAATTCATTTTTATTTATATAGATTTTATGTTGCATGTTGTTAATTAGTCGCGGAACCATAAATGCAGTTGTGCGCTCGCCATACAGATTGCAAGTTATAAAATATATAGTAAACTACTTCTTTTACTAGAATTAAAAGTAAAGACAACAATTAAGTAGTTTATTTAAGGATTGATTTTTACTTTGATATTAATTTTTGTTCACTCAGAGTTTAAAAAAAATGTATAAAATTCTGCCTGCAATTTAAGTCCTAGTAGAAAAGTGGTGGCACGGTTGGTTCTGGGACATAATGGCATATTTTGCTTTGACAGCCTTTTATGTATATAATAATATTCTATAGAAAGTTTTTCCTATAGAAATGAAGCCACACTAACATAACACGGAACTATTGGGATTTGACAAGGCCTCTTTACAACTACTGCTAAATGCTTAGACAAAGCGACTGTTCAGTTGCACTATTAATTAGTTTATGAATCTATTAATTTACTGACGTTACTAAGCATCATCATCATCATTTCAGCCGTAGGACGTCCACTGCTGAACATAGGCCTCCCTCAAGGACTTCCAGTGATTTCGGTCGGTAGCAGTTTGTAACCACCGCGAGCCCGCTACTTTCACCAAGTCGTCCGTCCATCTAGTTGGTGGACGTCCTACTCTCCGTTTGCCGATTCGTGGTCTCCATTCAAGAACTTTCCGGCCCCAACGGCCATCTGTTCTACGCGCTACATGGCCTGCCCATTGCCACTTTAACGAGCTAATTCGCTTGGCTATACTACCAAAACAACTAACTAACTTAACTAGTGTACCAAAAGTTAAATAAATGGATAATTGAATTTGTTCCCGCTAGTTTGCTACATAACTACTACAAAGTCTTCCAATCTCACCAACGTCATTAAAATTTCCATCGAAACCTCCAAATGGAACCAAGGAAGGTAATTAGCTTGGAATCAAAGCCTCGGTCCAATAATAAAGGAGATGAACCAGACTGCCCGAGTCTTGAATATTAATCGGCAAAGGAAATAGATTAAAAATTCCTTGTGGCCTGTCTTACAAACAACTTTTTTTTTAAAACACTCCTGATTTACATTATTCTGTCCCTCGTGAATAATTGTGGAAATTTCGTTTTGATTGCGACTTTGTTTTTATGGTGAAATCAGAATTTATATTGTTTACATCAAAAGTTGCACCAAGTGTCATCCTTCTATTCAATCTCTGAGAAATCACATTTTTTTTTATTTCTATCAAAAAACATAATTGAAACCTTTATAAACGTATAATTTTCACCAAAACCTTTTTTTTTTAACTACGATATAAAGTTTAATACATTTTAACAAGATCCTATAGCGGACTACGAATAAATTATTAAGCACCTCTATAATTTGTGACTCGAAAAGGTTTTAAAAAGTAAAATTTATGCCAAAGCGTAGAAGTTGAAAAAGCAGCAATTAAAATAATCATCGGTCGACAATCATTCCCAACCATAGCCACAAAACCCATCAGCCCATCGCAAAAACCGCGCAATTAGACCCATTGGGGCAAACAAAGCCCTTTCTCCCCCGAAATTAGTGATGACTTCAATAAAAATAATTCTTGTCTTTTAAGCAAATTGCATCGCGAAAAGTCCACGAAAGCCTTTAATTAAGGCCCTCCCTCACCACCCCGTAAACAGTCTTGGCCGTCACCTTTTATTTTTGTTAATTCTTGGGGCTCTTTCTTCGCCGCATAAGTTACTTCACCCCTTCTTCCCCGTGATTCTTTACGCCTTTTTGTCACCGTTTTGAATTCTTTTGAAGACCCCCTTACCCATCTGCTTGCCGTCAATATTAACTTCGCTCCGGACGTGGACGGGTTAAACTTTTTAATATCCGTTAAATTTCGTTACAGTCTGTAATTCCTTTTAACCTTTTAAGAGTTTTTCGTGTTAGGCTTAAATTTATTGTTAAGCTTATTTATACCTTCTGGATTTTGTGTTCTCCATCTAGGTACAGGTTGTATGGACCGCCACATCTCTTAGCTAATATACCACGAACAAGATCAATAAGATTTTTATGGAGTGGCCGTAGACGTCTATTGCTTGATTGGAGCCTCTCTCACTTGAATATATCTACTAATGTTAGTTTGCGGCTAGCTAGATGTTACTGTTGCCGCTGAAACAACAAACACTAAAAACGTAAAAATAAAAAATAAATATTTAAGAGGGCTCCCATACAATATACGTGATTTTATAAAGTCATGTAACATTGCGCGCGGTTAGTACTTTGATGGGTGACCGCTGACTGCATTCCTTCGAATGTTTCTTTTTTCAATTTGTGTAATTGTTTTTAAAGACAAAAAGTGCAAGTGTAAATTACAGGGAACCCATGATGTATGAGTCCATCTCATACTTATCGAATTTATTATTTATATGATGTTTGTTATTAATTTAATGAAATAACGGAACTATATTGGTTTAACATTACAACACAGCTGGGAGAAATATTACACATTACAAATCGGAATTAGTTATTAAAACAGAACATTTATCTTCACTTGAACACGAACACTAATTAACAAAACCAAAAATCCAATAAATCATTAATTAGAAATTTCCAATTAATAAAATTTTCGCAATGAATTGCCAACGACTAAAATTGACACTTATTGCGACTAGAGTTTAGAGAAAAACCAATTAATCACGTAGCCGTGTCTGATAAATCCCCTACGAAGTTTAATTATTTTCTTATGATTTTAATTTTTGCGCTCCAAGCTGCCCCACTCTCCCCAATCACGGATTAGAACAACTGTCTCCACTCAAATTTTTTCGACTTTGTTTGAGACTTTTATTAAATAGCGCAAAGATAATTAATACTACTTAAATTTTGCTTAAAGAATTTTGGACTCAATTAGGTTGTTTTATGAAAATATGCTTGGAGAAATATTCTTACTAAATTCATATTGATGTATCAAAGGTAGGTACATAAGCATGGACGAAAGTAAGAATTCGTTGTTAATTTTTGTCTGTCTGTCGTTTCGGTAAGAAACCTTCTAATGTGTATCCAAGATAATAACAAGAAGGCAACTAGTTATATTGAATAGATAAATCAGCGCAGACATAACATCCTCATTTCCATAACCACGGCCCTGTGATCCAGGGCCCAGGCAATTACACAAATACACTTTGCATTAGCCAGAAATATTAGTTCAGGAGCTGTAGTTGTAGGTCAGTCGTTAATCTCTTGCAGTCTTTTGCAAATTAAACTGTAGCCGCTGGTGTCTTCATTATTATGTTTCTGTAAAAAAATATATTATTTTTTGCTGACTACGAATAAATTACAAACATGCAATGCATGCATCTTAATGCATTTAGATGTTTGCAATTATTCGAACTACTGTACTTATACAATATGCATTTAATACCTTATTTTAAATCTTGGCTTTCTCAATAAACCCCAAACGAAGCAGAGTTTGTAGTACGGTTTTAAAAGACTGTTATACCAATTTCTATAATCACATATTCTTCAACCCTTTTCTTCTTCTTAGCGTTGAACAGCATGCTGCTTTAATGCTAACCTCTTTATGGAATAATGGTTGTATCTATAAAAATCTAAAACACAATTCATAGGAAATTCACTAATAACTTTTAATTTATATATCATGTTATAATATCAGTCTTTCAGGTTTTTATTGAAATGCAAGGTAGGAATTGAAATGCTTTGTAAGGTATTTTATACAATGTATACTTGGTTTGCGGGGCATTACCTTGTACACGATTTCTAACTAGCACAGAAGGTGAAGTCAGACTACGTTAATTATGTAAAACATTCTTTGCTTTTTAGTAAATAAAAATAAACTTTTGTGACTCAGCGACCCAAAGTAAGTCTTGGCATCCGAAAAGAGAGACTTCCTCCGGTATTTCTAATAAATAATTGAATTAAATGATTACTCATACTAAATAAGTAGTAAGTAAGTACTCACTAGCTCCTGCACCACACTTCCTAATATATTCAATATCCGGGGAATGATAATTCTCGTCTGAATCCATTTGTGTGTTTGCTTGACCTGTGCTTAGTGCTTACTAAGACAACAGGGGTGACTCTGGCATGTTTATGGAGGCTGATGGACTTGCCTTGTTCCTGAGATATTAGAGATCTGAGAAAGTATGGACCGAATAGTTAAAGCTAATATTCTTTTTCATTGACTGCCTCGGTGGCGCGGTGGGCGAATGTCCGCTTGCAGAGCAAGAGGGAGCGGGTTGGATTCCCGCCGCGGGTAAAATTGTTTGTATGTTCTGCAAGCACTTTTCTCCTTGGTCTGAGTATTTAATATGTATAATAAAAATATCTTTATATGTATGTATATTATATTAAGTATATCAGATATCTAGTACCCGTAACACAAGCTTAGAGCTTACCCCGTGGCTAGGATGTTGTTGTGTAAATTGTCCGGAAATATATTTTTTTATTCTATCGTGTGCGGAACATACTATTACAATATAAATATAATATAATATTAATACTAAAATGCTTTATTGTAACAACACAGGAGCATAAACACGCAAAACAAAATAAAAAAAACGGGTGGTACAATAGGCAGCCTAATCGCTAAAAAACTATCTATAAAATTATGAAGTAGATTTTTCTTTGATTGATACTTCATCTTTGAGAAAGGATGTACTTATTAGTACATATTTTTACAACAACTAAAACGGGAAAAGCCATAATAAATAAAAAAACGGTTCAACTGTTAAAATTTTTTGACACTAAAATAGAGAAAAAAATTATATAATTATTATCTAATATCGTTAACATTACAGATGGCAAATGACAACTGTAACTCTGCAAAAGTAAAAGGTGGTCATGAACACCATGCGTCGCTTAATTATCTCCTTTGCAGTAGTGGTCTGTATGTACCTAGGAACGTGCATAGAAATAAAAATATAAAAACGCGTCGAGAACCTCTTCTGTTTTTTCGTGTTAATATAAAGAAAGATCATTTGATACAGTATTCCCAATAAATCCAGCAAAAGTTAATAAACAGTATGCGTCGCTTGATGCAGAATGTTACCAGTTAGTGACGCATACTGTACTTAGGATGGTGAATAGAAAATAAAAAAATATAAACGAGCCGAGAAGATCCTGTGTTTTCCGTCTTTAAAAAAAGAAATTGATACAGTATTTCCAATAAATCCTACAAAAGTTGATAAAAGACACTTCACTATCTCAAGTCAATATTGTGTTGTTTGCCGGTGCTGCGGTGCCAAACTCCCGTGATTTGAATATCAAATTCAACTCCGATTCACCTTTCTGTTCCACTGTTTATCTTCATTCTTTTTATTTTGTTATCGAATGTACCAGGCTTTATTTTATTTTCTTATCGGCTGTACTGTTTACTTTGTTTTGATGTTATTTTTTTAGTTAGTAGCACACTTAAGGCCTTGAATAACGAAGATATCATATGACAAAATATTTATCCGTCCTTTGGTATACATATTTTAAGGCCTTTGTAGACGGTCATGTTTAAAAGTCTCAATTATGCTTAATATTCGGCATAATTGAGACTTTTAAACATGTCAATTTTAAGTCCTTTGCATATGCAAAGGACTTATATATACTTATATATATATAATATACTAGCTGCCCCCAGCAAACGTTGTTTTGCAAAATGAAAAATAGATAGTAGCCGATTCTCAGACCTACTGAAAATGCATATAAAATTTGGTAAAAATCGGTAAAGCCGTTGCGAAGGAGTACGGTAACTATCATTAAAAATATTTCTCTGAATAAATTGTAGCCTCTCTGTTTACCTGTTAACTTGTGTTTATGGTCATAGTATTGAATTAATAATATTTAAGTTTCCTTTGTATTTATACAATAGATATAACACTAAACAGTTAAATTTCGCCGCGAGACCAAAAACGATTTTTTCGTGTTTCGTAATGTGACCCGGAGAAGCCATTTACCTTCTAGGTCTTCATGCTCCATCTTAGACCAAAACGTCACTTACAACAGGTGAGATTATGGTCAAATAAGGGCTCATCTAGCATAAAAAAATCTGGTTGCAAGTATGTATTTACAAAAAAAAATTATCTATGTGTATATCATGTGTATAGTATATCAGTCACCTAGCAGCCATAGTACAAGCTCTGTTTAGTTTGGGGTCAGGTGATTCTGTGTGATTAGTCCGGAAATATTTATGTATTTATATTATTTCATAAAATACGTCATAAGCCATGAGTTTGCAAAATAAATATGAAATCACAGGAAAATAAAATCATTCTAAAATTTCACAGAAATAACTTACGCAAGATTTGTTTTAAAATAAGTCTTCAAAACTTGCGCTAAAAGCAATACCAGCATATTTCAAGTACAAATCCGGGATAATCCATAAATATTGCACACTTTCCCGCGTCTCCGAAGTGACAATAGCCTTTAAAGTGAAAAATGTATGCACACCCTACGTAAGGCCGTAATATACGGTAGGCGAGGGGTTATTAAAATTATAAACAAATAAAATTATTCTGTACGCACCCTTATGGTTTCGTGGTTTGAATTATGCATTCCGAATTTGAAGAATATTTATTGGTTTTGATTTTAAACCAGCAAAAAGGATGTTCTCAAAACGATAAGAATTAAGTGAAGTAGGTACTTAATTTATAAAATGTAATAATATTGAATGCCTGATTATATTATAGTTGCTTTTCTATAGTTGGAAAATTTTAAAACTGACTGTTCCGTAGCAGAATAACTAGATATTTAATTTGTAATTAATTGTTTAAATTTTATTTGATTTGGGGAAGAACACAACACATATACACATTTTTTTCGGATAGATCATGATATTTGCTTACTTTTTTAGAAGGTGACAGTCCGTTGAGAACCGCCTCGTAGACCACATACATATAACATCACCCGCGGCTTCACTCACTATTCTTAGCGCTACGTATCATACATAATACGGTCCTTTCTGTGTTTTGTTCCGTATTCCCATATACCAATCGGAGGTTTTGTCTGTTCACGTCCGTAAGTGGTAACCCTCTGAATCCTTACACGTGACCTCCGGGTGGTGCTAAGAACAGTCTCTGGTCTGGCTTCGGCCGCGGCTTGTCACCACCCTCCGGGCTGGGCCAGTGCGTGAAGCGATTTTTTCGTGTTTCGTAATGTGGCCCGGAGAAGCCACCTGTAGGTCTTCATGTCCCATCTTAGACCACATCGTCACTTTACATCAGGTGAGATTGTGGTCAAATGAAGGATTATCGATAATAAAAAAAAAAGAGAACACTCAAGAACCAGCACCTATGTATTCCAATGTTAGCCGGAAGCTGTGCGTGTGCAATGAAACTGATGAACCTGAAGTCTCGTTTGGACAGGCCGGCGAGCAATCACTAGAGGTAAGTTTAACAACAAACTGGTGGGTGTTAACACACAAAGCCTATTTTTGCTACACTGACACAACCAAAATCGCTAGTAATCGACGATTAAGTTATTTGTTTGGGCAACCATACTACTACTACTTTTCATGTAGAAGAAAACTTACAGTTGGTCTTTTGATATGTTAAATATCTATGTTATGTATCTTTAGAACTTTTGAAACTATCATGGTTATTAACACTATTTAGATTTATCACCGACTTTATTTTCTTAGAGTTCAACCGTGATCATGGCGTATTTAACTTTGCCGAAGTAAATATCCCTTTATAAATCTAAATTATGTATCTTTGTTGTTGTTAATTTGTCTTATAACATAACACTTATTACTAGGACACCATGTCCAGCAGTGGACGACCTAATGTTGAAATATAGATGATGATTGAGGTTTCATATTCCAACAATCTACACATTTTTCATCGTATCGATACATTAGAAAATGCGAAAAGAAAGCCAATTTCCTTTCCCCGATCACATGTCGACGTTTTTCATATATCGATATGGGATGTTCCCTTTATTTTATATTAAAGCGATAAACATGTCGATTGCGAGATTCGCGCTTGGCCGCCCTCCCTTTGCATCTTAGGGGCTACTCTGAAACAGTCTATACAGTCAGAATGTCAAATTTTATCTGAAGCAAAAATAAATTCAATCGATGGCACCAGTTGGCAGCGCTGTCGATATGCACATATAGAAAAGTTAGTCGTGTCACAGAAATAAAAAAAAATATAAATTTTATGCTATTAAATCCACTAACTTAATTTCAAAGATATTTAAAAGATTATGTTATGTTCAAAAATCGTATTGACATGTACATTTTTGTACATTAACCATGTTTATTTTTAAAGAAACGAATTATACAATCCAATACATATATCAATCATAATACACGTTAAAAATATTGTAGTGTGTCTCTCCACAAGACTTTAGTATATCATATGGTAGGAACTTATAACGTAACACATATCAAGTTTCGTAGTAGTCCTACCCATCTGGCAGCACCTCGGTTCAAATATGCAAGTCATGAGAAAACGCTTATCACGGCGTAGATGCGCCCGCGATAGGCCGCGCGAGATAGAGGGATGGATTACCGTGCGATGTAACATATTGAACTGTGCTTGATTGGACTTGAATTGTGCGTGACTTAACAAAACACTATTTTTTATAAGAAATAAGGATAAAATATATTTTTTATAATATTTTTTCAATAATAATTTTCTATAAGCTCAATATCTCGTTTTGTGTTCCAGAAAGACTATGCTGTCCATTGTATGATTAGTTTCCATTGGTAAGTTTCGTTCTATGGCGCCCACGGGAAGCAATTGAGGATAAATACAATGGCTAATCCATTGCAATATAATAACAATATCTCCTGTTCTAATATTTTATATTAAATGTTTCGGATAAGCCTGTTAATAGGTAAGTCTGAAAGTCTTGACATTTATAGTTCAACAACATTTTATGAACTCGGCTCAACTTAAAAGATTATTTCGCGTATGAAGACTATGTCGCGAACAGGGTTTTTGAGAATTACTATATTATTGTACTAAAATTATTAATATTATCTTACTAGTTAATTATCAATAAACTTCTATTAGGTATTTTCAAATAACTTATAACCACTAAAACGTTTTCTCCACAAGAACCCTTAAACCCCTAAATCTAACACTTCCAAATCCCTCTTACCGGTAAAGTGGCCACCCTAATGCAGTTCCTTCGATAAATAAAGTGTTGACCATCGCTTCCTTGGGGATCCCCCGTCAAGGTATCAGTGTTGACCATTGATTCCTTAGGGATCCCTCGTCAAGGGTATCAGTTCCACAATAGCATTAAAAATGAGCCGACCACTGTCGGTCTGATCAATCGTTTCAGTGCACAAGGATGGATGGAGTGGCCCTTATTTGCACAATCTGGTTTTCTATCAATCAACTTTGGGGTTGATATCTTAATCTAAATAAATTACCTGCGTCCTGTATTTTTATGTAGTAAAACATCTTTCGGTTTTAGTAATAGAGTAAGATTTGCAATATAATGCAGATATTCATGCGTTTTTCGATTGAAGATGTATGATTTAAGAACACCAAAACTTTGGTAGACATTAACTTTTTAACCGACTTTATAAAAAGGAGGTTCTTAATTCGACTAAATGTATTTTTTTTTGTATGTTGGTTACGCGATATCTCCTTAAACTAAATTTGAATATTCTTGTGTCTCGATCGGTGTTATCTATTTTTCTACGTATATTCTAATTTTCCCTACTCATATATTCCATTCCCAGCATAGAAATAATTTGAACTCTAATGTGCGGAAAAACAAAACATCCCTGGCCATTATTCTCAAGAAGTTCAAAATTAAACACATCACCCTTTTTATTGCACGTAGAGTGTAGTTCATTGCGCAAGCTTGTTAGAAGTTCACATCTCCACATGTTCAACTGTCGTGACAAATCGCACTCATAAACTCGTGTGAGCTCCTTCCTTATTATGCACTCCTGGTACTTATGAGACAAACTTTTGTGAGCAATTAAAAGGGTGGGTGACAGTAAATGCGACAAGATGGGTTTGTTCAACGCGTCTTAAGGAATGACTGTTGATTTGTGGGTTTTAATAATAATTAAATACTCTTTCAAATACAAAATACTTTATAGTAGCATTTTAATTCTGAGGTCGTTTGAAGATAGTAGAAATAGATCTACAAATCCGACTTCAAATATTGTTATCTTTCTGAGAAATACCAATCCGTATCTTATCTGGCCGAGTAGCTCCAGATTAATTCATTCCTTACATTTGCCCACGAGTGGTAGAAACAACAATACGCAATAGATTACTCAAGAAAGGATAAGCATTAACGTTCCCAATGCATCCAGAGACTCTTCTTCCTTCCTCGATAAAAATATGTGACTATGATATCCTACTACAGTAAATGACTTTGAGAAATTCCAATGATGTTGTATCCAGTGATATACCCATGATGTAACAGCAAATCATAAATAGACACAATTGCACAAACCGTATACCCGAACACCAACAACTTTTTCCCAAAACAGCAATTAAAAACAAACCTCCTCGTCTCAAAATAAACACACCGACTGTGTTTTCCTTTAATTAGCATATCACTGTTGTCTTGTACGCTCCGTTCATTTCCATATGTAAAAATGATATGTATCCTTGGCGTGCAATCGTTGGCAGCTATTCTCAATGTCGCAAGAAGCGCTCCCCAAATTATGCACGCATTAATTTGCCATATTAATTTGGTAGTAAAACTCGGGGAATGTTACTTCTTCGTCCCAAGCGGCCGCTTGTTCACACAATCGGTTGTACCGTCGCCTTTATGGGCCTAAAGCTATTGAAATACCTATGGAGTGGGGTTCGTGTGTGCTATTGCTAATATCAAAGTTGTAAAACCCCTTTCGGTATATTGTTCTTGTAATGTTTAATTAACGCTGATTTAAGATTTATTTTCGTACGTGTTTTGTTTTTCTCCGCCAATTGTTTTTTGAACGTTTGGAAATATGGTTCAACTTTTTAAATGAAATATTTTATTTAATTACAGCTCATGATTACGAGTATGTTACAGGAATTTTATCTTTCACGCTACATTATACCATAATTCGGCAAGCACCCCTTAATAGGGGCTTAATGTAGATAATTTCCCACTGTTGGGGCACGGGACCTCTCTGAGCTTTAATTCACCGCGCTGGCCAAGTGCGTGTTAGTGAAAGTCACATGTTCTTCAAACTCTTCAAAGTTTTCAGAACATGCCTCACGATGTTTTCTAAACCGTTAAAGCACATGTTTATATATAATAGGCAAAATTACTAATAATTATAGCGTCCCAGGATGTTTAAGAAGTCGGGTATACTTTTTCTTTTTAAAAACTAAAAACATGCGAAAGAGCAAGCAAGCCGACCACTAAAAGCTCAAAATAATAGTATGCGAATTATGGAAAATCATTACACAAGACTAAGTTTATAACAACATCCATCCGATCCGGGTCCATTTAAATCAGTTTACGGACCCATCAGCAAACTTTTATTTATTCAGTATAATAATACTACCATTCAAATTACGGCATATTTGATATCAAATAGAACATATGAATATGGCAGTCGATAGCAAACAATTAGAGGCATGTTAGGGGGGCCGATTAAGTTATAACCTGATATATGCGGGCTAAGGGTAGCCTGAGTCAGGAGATTAAGATTCATCGGAACTTGGAAGGCCCTTACAAGGAACAAACATTGTTCCGTCTTAGCAGTACAGTATGCTGAAGCAGAAAGTTCACTTATATTAAATTGTTTAAAAATGAATTACACGAAACTCTCGATGTGTGGGTCTATCTCATACTGACATTATTTTTGCACATTAAATTAAATGAGTCAAAGTCAGTTCACATTGACTTCACAAATAAAAGACCAAACTATAATCCGGTGTACATCAATGATAAAGTAATACCATATCAAAATACAGCAAAATATTTAGGTATAACATTAGATGCAAAGCTTCGCTGGAAAGCTCATGTCAAGAAGACACGTGAAGAATTAGGGCTTCGCTATAAGAAGATGCACTGGTTACTTGGAAAACACTCTGCGTTATCAGTGCACAATAAACTACTGCTATATAAGCAAGTCCTAGTGCCAATATGGACTTACGGTATTCAGCTTTGTGGCTGTACCAAACAGAGCAATATCCAGATTATCCAACGTTTTCAAAATAAAGCACTTCGGAGTATCGTGAACGCTCCATGGTATATAAGAAATGCAGACTTACATCGGGACCTCAAAGTGGAACTAGTCGCATCTACCATTAAAAGTTATGCAGAAGCTCACGAAAAAAGACTTCACCAACATGTGAACGTCGAGGCCATCCAGCTCCTCGACAACACGGACATAGTGAGAAGACTAAAACGGACAAAAACGTTTGAGTTTGTGTTTTAAATTAATTAGTGTCAATGTTAGTGCAGTTATTGTAAATAACAATTATAAAGAACACAAGAACATAGTGTCTTCCCCTTAAATAGAGACAATAAGCAAAGTGTTAATGGACACATTCTTTATTTTACTCTACGTAGCAATTTAAGTCATATGTAAAATTACTAATTAGCCTTTATAATGGCTAGATCGTAATATTGTTGTAGCATCTTTATTTGAGAAGCTGCATAAAAAAATATATATATATTTGTGCAAATTTAATACGTAGAGTTCTTTAACTCTTCTAAGAGATTAACTCTCTAAAATCTGTGAAATTTTTCATGTCAGCAATATGTACATGAAGTTGGTATGTATTTCAATGGTAAAGACCCTAACAGAATATTGAAGTAGTAACCTTTCGAAACAACTCTCTTGCTATATATCTCTATTTAAACATTCATATTTTTTTTATTTACTTATGCCCGCTTTTTTCAACGCCTGAATCAAATCAAGATACCAATAATTATTAAATAGCTTAATGAAATTGTCATAAGCTCGTCAAATATTAAAGTGAGCTGTCAGACAACAACAATATGTTTCATTCTGAGCGTTTCGAGACGTCCGTACGAGTACGACTTGAAACGCTCTAATTGAAAGATTCCTTATTTTGTCTTTGGAAAAACTGAACCTGCACAGTTATTTAAATTTATTTTTAACTGACTATGTTACGTCCAACAAATAATTATAAATAAACGAAGCTCCGGAGCTGTCATACAACAAAAAATAATAAAGTTTTAGATTTAGTGTCGCTTCTGATTCATACACTATGTATTGTGCGTGAACACAGAAACAAACATTGTATTGTGGGTGTCTTGGCGATGTTTGGCAAAGGTAGCGAATGTTAATTCAGTATTCACCCTCGCTAGCCAATATTAATATTTTGAAGGAGCTTTGGAAGAAAACATTCATTTAGTAAGCACCGCCAGTTGTAGATTTGGTTCGTTGATTGCATTGTTTCGGTATGCTGAATGCATTATGGAAACCAAATTTTACGAGACGCAAATCTAAAAAAAAAGGTTACATTAAAAACTATCATAACTTAGCATCAATTTATGAAACACTTGTTCGTAAATCAAACTTTAGATACATATTTAGCCTAAGCTATAACTCTATTGTTTTATTATTTTTTAACGGAGCAACGATATAATTAAAATTTGAGCTACAGCTCTATTTGAGCCGAATACAATTTTTCAACAGAACAACACTCGAACAGCTAAAATGAAGTTACATTATCCATCTTTTGTTGGGAGATAAAAAAGAAGCTAATTAAACTCATGAATAAATAAAATATAAATAAATAAATATTTCCGGACAATGCACACCACAACATCTAGCCCCGTGGTAAGCTCTTAGCTTGTGTTACGGGTACTAGACATCTGATATACTTAATATAATATACATACGTACATAGATTATACGTATAAAACACCCAGACCAAGAAGCGCCCACCGCGCCACTGAGGCAGTCAATAAAACAAAATAAAAAATACCGGACAATCCACACAACAACATCTAGCACTGTGGTAAGTTCTTATCTTGTGTTACAAGTACTACTAGACATCTGATATACGTAATAGCCATTCATATATTGTTTATTTAATATATTAAATAAATCTACTATCTGGTCATTAAGCGTATCTTATTCAAGCTTAAATCCTACTGCATTCACACAAACAACAAACTCCTTGCTGACACACATATCTCGTGACCATAATGAACATCTTCCAACTAATCCCAAGTAACCAGTAAAGGGACGAACTGACGTCCCGGCCACGCCTCCAACCACTGACCAGAATGGCCGAACTATTAAAGTGCTAAGAGGGACATTAGAAGCCCCACGGGACTTGTCATTCGAATAATTTAATGCATAATTACTCGTGGGAAGTGACCGCTGTATTTGAGGGTCTTATTATAATGTTTATGGATAAATTGGTTATGCTTCATGAAATTACAAAGCACGTTTACGGGAAACCCACGCTTGTAGCCTAGATCGAGGTGCCTAAAAGTAGGCACCTCGATCTAGGCTACAAGCGTGGGCTACAAGTAGCTGTAGTTAAAAATATAAATTACGTTAGTAAACTGATTCATTTATATTTATTTACGAAAAAAACAATAAATGACGACAGTTAATAATAATAATAATATTTCCGGACTAATCACACAGCATCACCTAACCCTATGGGAGTTAGGTGACTGATATACTACATAGATACATTTTTTTTTGTAAATACATACATATTATACATAGAAAATACCCAGACCCGAAACCAGAAATTGCAGATCGTACAAAATCTAATCCCGCGGCGGGAATCGAACCCGCAACTTCCTGCGCCTCAGGCGGGCTTTCGCCCACCGAGCCACAGAGGTCGTCCAATAAACTGTAAGTAACTGCGGAATACAATTAAGAATAGTTAGTAGTTGTTTTCATTGGAACAAAGGAAAAAAGTACTGTTTTTTTAAGTAACGTATTGTATTAAATTGTAAAAATAAAGTAGAAGGTTCTAATGAAACCGACCCGTTGAAAGGTTAGCTACCCTTATTGATACTGCAATATCTGTTCAGTACTGAACAAAACAGACCGGACTTATGCAAAAATGTAACAAAAGCAAAAAATCTTCAAATCCCAATAACTCAGAGTGGGGTGCTCGATAAGCAAGTTACACAAAAGACAAATAGAGCACGATCATTGTGACCAGTGGCCAGTGGGGCGGTGAATGATGCGTTTCTTTTGTGCCGTTCCACGCCTGGAGACAATGTGGCTAGGTCAGCGTTTGAATTGGGAAAACCTCTTGCTTATTTCTTGTTGCCTGGTAGCTTGAAGACCTGATCTTCTGTCTCTTCTGGAAATACTTGTTATTTATTTTAAATTGAAAAAAAACAACACAATAAAATCTATTTTTGTTTATATCTTGGTGGGTTATTAATACTTACAAAGCAACATTACAACGTGGCTAGGTCAGCGTTTACATTAGAATACCCTCTTGCTTTTTCTTATTGCCTGGAAGTATGCAGACCTAGTATTGAATAGAGGATAAAACTTAAACTTGAATTGAATTTGACTGACTGATCGAACTGACGATGAATTTTTTTTTTTTGGTCTTATACCATTCTTATGTAATTAGCATTCCCCTCTACGCGGCTCTAGATATTTAGTATCGAATCCAACGTTAAGATTATGGTTAGTCTATGTACCATTAAAAAATTAAACATGGAATAACTTGGAGTGTAAGTTTACCTTAAAATAATATTTTATACGTAAAACGGGCTCCATGATTAGACGAGAAAACAAAATATAAGTTTTTTTTATAAAATAATCTACGTGTTGGAATTATTATTTTTATAGTCATCTACCTTATTCGGTTTATGTTATTCCTCTTTGTCCTAACGAATCGCTTAATTTTACAAATTTGGTTCCCCTGCTTAAATGACGTCTGAATTCTGAATGTCCAGCACATTAAGCACAGACCACAAGGCGAGGGTCGGTTTGTCAATCGGGGGTGCCTTTATTTAAAATCATCGCCTATTGTGTCTAAGAAATTGCAGACCCAATATATCTTACAATCAGTGGACTGCCTTTATCGTAGATTACAATGGTGTCGAATTCGCTGATTAAGTTAAAGAGGTCGTAATAAATTGTTTGTATAAAACCACATTTGGAAAGGAAAATAAAAAATTCAACACATTTGTAAAACTATAGAGCATCACTTAGATAATAAGAAAAACTTGCTACGAAAGCTCCTAAATCCCTTGTTTTATTTCTTGGCAGTTTCCAGTATTATCGGCAAATCTACCAGGCAAACACGAGTCGGGAGGATATTCGCTGAGATTTGCACAGACTATCGGATAAATTGACCGGTAATAATAAAATGTAAGGGGTAAGAATGTAGATGGCTATTTAGATAATTGTTGGCTGACCGTGCGTCCAGTGTATTGGAAGAAGATCCGGGGGTTTTATTGCCACCCCAGCCGCCCGAGGTGGTCATTTATGGGAAAACTATCAACGTCTGGATTGATGACGTCGCATTTCTTTGTTTCCCATTTGGGAGGCGAGATATTGATGTGTTATTTGACAGCTGATGTATAGAATCGACCGTTTACGGAGTGTGCTTACAGTGTTGCTACTTTATGTGGGGAATCTAAAACTTTGAACATTTCCTTGGAGCGCGTTTATTGTGTAAAGTTTTCGTCGTGTTGAGCATGTCGAAACGTGACCGCCGAAGCAGTAAGTTGGCTGTTCAGCGGCACCTGCTGTCAATCGTCTCATAATATTCGGCTTAGCACACCCGCCATGCATACTATAGTCTTGGGGTGGAGAGCAAACAGAGATTTTATTGATTTCGAAGGGCTGTGGGATGTAAAACTTGATTGCGAAGGTGGTTGCATTCAATCGCGTGTATCGAATAGCGTAGTAACTTTCAAAACCAAAAATATATAACAACTTATAATTTACATGCAGTATTTCAGATGACTAAGGTCTCAATTCAGCGACAACGTAAAAGATAAGCGACTCGGTAACTCAAAGACTTGATATCTACAAAGGACTGAATGTTTGTCGATCTGATTATACGTTTGCAAACTGGGTGGGCAGTTGACCGTCATAATTTGGGCCCAGAATGCGTTCATTGGTGCATAAAATATTTGGAAGGGACGATGGAAAACGCAAACGGTAGAAACGTACCATTACACTTCACACCTGCCATTTGTTCGGTCAAAAGAAAACAGGAACAAACAACCGTTTGCGAACGGCATTTAGCATTTTGAAGGTAAACAAGAGGCTAAAGTTAGATTGGTCTGTTTTGAAGACTGAGTTTTCTTTTCGTTTGTTTGTCTCTCGCTTCTTTTGTTTTATTTAGTTGCGTTCGTTTTGTACCTCCAAATTCACATATTCTATGTGTATTCTTAATCAGATAAAACTAAAACAAACAAGGATAAACAACTTAAATATATAAGTTATCACGGAAAAAGATAAGAAATTGATGTCATAATCAGTCACCACTCAAAATTAGCTATATCAAAGCCAGGCCCTGTTATTACAAGCTTTACGTCCTTTTTGTATCGTTTTAAATCTCGGTGTGTAATAAAGAGCTATATTATTATTAATAGGATTCAATTAGGTTGACACTATTGTTAACTGAACAGGCAGGTAAACTCAGATGCTCACTTAATAAATGCACCTATACATCCAGGTACGAAAAGTACTTTATAAGACAGGCAATTCAATTATTCCCCTCAAACCATTTGAGCACTCCACCTCAATAATAACAAACTCAAAGCAATAAAGCTACACTCGTGATACATTGCGCAAAATAATATTATCCTACCCGTACTTATAAACGAAAAATCAACATAAAGTGAATAAAAGAAAATTATGAATCGCTAGAAAATAAATTACCGAGTTTTGGCGGCAAAATAACATCACATTTGAATGCCTTTTATGCTTTATGGGCCCGTGGGCCCGTAACTATATGAAATAAGGGCCTGGCTTGTTTTATGGGACATGGGAACACGTACGAGGCATAATTTTAGAGTTGTTGTTGCAAATTCTTACGACGGCAAATGTGTTAAAGAATGATGAAAAGTTGAAAGTTGAACGATTGTTTAGACTTTTGGCTTTAATTCTAAAGTCGAAGTATAAGATTTAAATATTATTTAAATTTATTATTTCAAATGTTTTATTAAAGTTTTGGATGTCTTTAAATAAAAGCAACAATGACTTAAGCTTACTATATAGTTAAAGCTACCACATTCCGTGAAATTCCAGAAAAATTTAGATACATTTTCCGAGCACGCCCTATATCATCAATTACAGAGGCTTGTCACACACCGCCACTTAGATCAGAATAAATTTCCCATAATTACATTATCGGAAAAGTAACCAACGCCTCACCTACCGTTTTTTCTCAGCCGCGTCGGCAGCCCATAATTCCTAATGACATGCAATAACCGTACCCCCAATTTTCGACATAAACCCTCCATAACAATATCGACATCAGCGAAATTTTTCCGCCTTGAATTTTTTTATTTGAGAATAAGTAACAATTTTGAGTGTAATCAAAATTACGTGAGATGTTTATCGTCCAGTCGGTTTGCTGCAGTGATTTTGATAGACTCTTGTGGAATACAAATGTATATTTATTTTGTTTTTGGTTATATTGGAACTTATTTGTCATTGTGTTATGCTCAGCGATAAAACATTATTAGTTTGGTAAAAATTTCTTAAGAGAAAGAAAATATCATGTCGTATTTGTGGCCTGTCACAGCGTTCAATCGCGAGGAGTGGAAGAAGGGTAGGGAGGCCTTTGCCCTGCAGTGGGACAGTATGGGCTGAATAATAAAGATAATAATAATAATTTGTGAAAATTTCAATAGAAAATATTAGAAGAGTGGGCGCGGAAGTTTTTATGCAAAATGTGAGGACCGCGCGGGTCCTCACATTTTGCATATGCTCAATTTAATTAAGCTAACACACGAGAAAATAAAAAAACATGTTGCCGACGACTGTTCTGGTAATGACCCCTTCCCCGTCCTTTTTCTCGCAAATGGATGTACCGATTTCGATTCTGTTTCTTTTGTTTAAAAGATGGGGTAGTTAAAAATATTAATAAATAAATAAAAATAAATATTTCCGGACAATCTACACAACAACATCTAGCCCCGTGGTAAGCTCTAAGCTTGTGTTACGGGTACTAGATATCTGATATACTTAATATAATATACATACATATATAGATATTTTTATTATACATATTAAACACCCAGACCAAGGAGAAAAGTGCTTGCAGAACATAAAAACAATTTTCCCTCACCGGGAATCGAACCCGCTACCTCTTGCTCTGCAAGCGGACATTCGCCCACCGCGCCACCGAGGCAGTCAATGTATAATATAATATTGTAATCTATTAAAAGATATGAGAAGTGAATTGAATGAATGGCAATGAAAAATCGAATGTATATAAAATAAAATTATATACCCGTCTCGTCCCATCACGATACAGCTTTCTAGAAATCTGTTCAGCCATTTGAAAGATATGAACATTTGTTTAGTCAATTTACTTGATATCTGGGTGTTTTCTATGTAACATAAGTATGTATTTAAAAAAAAATGTATCTATGTAGTATATCAGTCACTTATCACCCATAGTACAAGCTCTGCTTAGTTTGGGGTTAGGTGATGCTGTGTGAGTAGTCCGGAAATATATATATTTTTTTTTATCTAACTATCCGTATTATATCTTATAACATAAATGGACCAACAAACCCCCTGGAAACATATACAATAATAATCTGCATATTTTTCTAAGTTCAAAACTATACACAGAACGATCAAAACTATACACAGAAAATGGAGATGAGTGTCATATTTTGAACACTCATCTCCATTCTATACCCGATCTATAAACATAATCTAATTCTATGGTGACATTATAAATGATGAATTTTTTAACGATTTTATAACAAGGAGTTTAAATTACAATTTTTTTTCATGACTACTATTTAACCGATTTAAAATTAAAATAAACTTATTAGACGCTATAATTGAACATAATTTATAAATATTCTATTCTCACGCGCTGTATAAAACGACATGTTGTGACCACTGTAACGGAAACATCCAAGTTATTTAAATTCAGTACGTCCAGGGTGTGGCGTTTCAATTGTCACATCCTTCGTAATCCATTTATGGAAGGGGTGGTTTTATTATTTGGATATATTTTCAATACGCATTTTAGTTTGTGTTGTTGATGTTTGATGTTTGTTGTGTTAAATATTTTTTTGCTGTTTCTACAAAGTTGTCCATTGGTGGACTACAAGACGATGGCTGTGCTTTATGCATGAAAATATTATCCGTCCAGTTCTTTCTGTGCATTTTCCTCTCCATCCAAAGGTTGTCTGGAAGAAATTGCTTTAAGCAATAAGGCCGCCCATTACGCAATTTGTATTTAGCATTAAGTCCATTTTTGAATTGTTTTGTCTTGGTGTGTAATTAAGAGTAGTTCAGTTTCTTGTGGGTGGACTTTGCGCTTGAAGCGACAATTGCCAGTGTCGAGATGAATAAAATTATAAAGTAAAATATATGTATAAAGAGTAATATTATTATTATTATCAACGTCCGCGTAATAATTTTAAATCAATAAAATTTTGATTAACAGATAGATTTGATTAGACAAATGAGGTGAATAGGTACAATGAGCTAATTTCTAATTAAAACTATAATAACAACGCAGTAGACGAACGCTCTGAAGAAATTAAAAAGAAAACATCAAAAAAAGTTGAAGTGACTCTATCTCTTTGTCTACCTATTCATGCTCCAACCTTTGAACCATTTTGAGGCCTGGACATGTAGTCGAAGTCCACTTTTGACCAGCAGAATCCGATTTGAAAATGAAAATTTAAACAGATTAAACCTACCATTTCTTCATCATACGTCCCGTTAAAACAATGCAAAGGGTGGAAGGTAGCACATGTAATATGCTCACACTCGTACGATGCATATTATCTCCAACACCACCCTCTCTCATCATAATCAAGAAAATCACGTGCAAATCCTACTTATAAACAAAAGAATTTACACCCTCAAGTGCCCGATAAGTTCCGCTTTCAGGTCACGTATGGGACCACCTCCCGAGTTTATGACTAATGACGGGCTCACATGCAGTCACACCTCATGAAGGCACTTTGCATTCAAATGGTACTTCCTGACCCTGATTAATACGCTTTTCTTGGGGATTTGGTGCGATGTCTTGCGAGGAAGAATATTGATCATTTTGCACGTGCGAAGAGCGAGCGATGTGGCACAAATGTGAGTTTAGCAAGAGGTTAACTATTATAGTCACTGAATCGTAACGTAAATGTTTTTTCAACATTTAATTATTCGTATAATGCACGTAAAGCATTTGGAAGATTTGGCTCTTTAGTAGAGTGGGCCCGTTAGATCCGACCCTTCGGGCCCGGTTGACGTAATGCAAGTTTAGAATCGGTCAACTGGCCCCGCTTACTGAGTTTGGTTGAATAGACAAAAAGAAAGTATTTCAACGTTAACCGACAAAACAAATAAGGAAAGGGTCCCCGCGGGGCCGGGTTTTTGCGGGCTCAGCTACTACAGAGCCGAAGATTATTATTATAGTTAGTGTCATATTTTTTTTCGAGATAAATTAAACAGATTACTTCAGGCTTCAAGAACTTGTCCTATTTTATATCTAAAAATTTTTTACTAAGGAAATATAAAATCATGATATCCAAAACATAAGCTATAAACATAAAGCTCCAAAAAACATAATTTATGATAATGTTTAATTTATTATTATTTGTTGGAGATCTATAGGTTATTATGGTGGTGTAAAGTCTGGGGCTTAAACAAACGTTTGCACTCCGTTCTCATTTGTAAGACGTCTGGGTCCGCCAAAGACAAATTAATAACAAGATAAAGAAACTCGTCGGGTCTTAATTCATTAATTAATATAATTGTATTTGCGCTCGTGCCGATTACCATTTGCGTGATTGTAATTTACAGAGGAAAGGGTATTTGTATAATCAGAAAATAAGAGTGAAGCTTCTTTAAAATAAATTCTATAAATTCTCATTTATATATTATTGTGTGGTAAAGAAAAAATGCAAAAAAATTTAAATTTTTATTTTATTATTATTTTATAAATGGCAACAAGTTTTAAAAAAAAAAAGTAAAAAATAATAATAATAACAATAATAGTATAAAGTTTTTTTTTTGTAAAAGAGTACCTATGTTACAGTTACTATAATTTCGTGTAAAAATATTCTAAGGAATGATAGCACTTAATTCACAAGACGAACAGAAACTTCACTTTATACCACTTAATCACTTTTATTAACAAACGGACATTATGACGACTTATTACTTATATTTTCCGTAGCTCGATGAAGACTGTCGGCTCTGCCAAATGCTTTTGCTTTTATACAAAATTTGAAACAGAGGCAGTTGTCATTTGAGCTACGAAAACAACATAACAATATTAATTGAATCTAAATTAAATACATTTATAAAATATGAACTTCATTTATAATTAATTTTACAATCAATTATATAATTAACATATTTGTTTTTCCTATAACTTCCGTTAATTCATTATCAATTTAATTTATACAAGTTGATTACAACAACACAAAGTAGTATTATAAAATATTCATTTAAAATATAATTAATTTTACAATCAATTATATATTTTATACTTAATGTTTTCTATAACTTCCGTTAAAGTTATTGTATGACAATCGATTTAATTTATACAAAGTTACTCATAAAAATACAACAAAGTATGATAAAATATAGTCTTTAAATTATATTATTTTTACATATGATTATATACTAAGTATATAAGTTTTTCGAGAACTATTTGTATAATTATTAACCATTTCAATACGTTTATTTCCTGCTTGACAGAAAAGCGGGTAAATAATATTCTATGGATTTCTAAAATTACAGAATATGTTTTTGACAAGCTAACAGTTCGTCCATCCTGATATCATGTTCGTGTCCTCACGAACAAGAATTGTTAGCATAAAACGTTACCAAACTATTTAATAATTTAATTACATTTAGGATGTTCATTTTAATTTGTAATTCACAGTGTCGCAAAACATATGTTCACTTATCAATCCTATAGTAATCTAAGATTGATAAGTGAACACTCTGCACTACAAAAGTCACATGCACTTTGCATTTTAATGTGAATTTTGAAGTAATTCAAGTGCACTTTGCACAGCAAAGTCACGTGCACTTTGCACTTAATCTGACTTTGTGAATTAATTCAAATGCACTTTGCACTGCAAAAGTAACGTGCACTTTGCACTTCAATGAATGTGACTTTGTGAAGTTATTCACGTGCACTTTGCACTACAAAAGTCACGTGCACTTTGCACTTTAATCTGACTTTGTGAAGTTATTCACGTGCACTTTGCACTACAAAAGTCACGTGCACTTTGCACTTTAATCTGACTTTGTGAAGTAATTCAAGTGCACTTTGCACAGCAAAAGTTACGTGCACTTTGCACTTCAATGAATGTGACTTTGTGAAGTTATTCACGTGCACTTTGCACAGCAAAAGTCACGTGCACTTTGCACTTTATTGTGACTTTGTGAAATAATTCACGTGCACTTTGCACAGCAAAAGTCACGTGCACTTTGCACTTCCAAAATTCTTGACTTTATGTACATATTCATCTATTTTGTTTTTGTTTATAAATTGTCAGAAGTTTATTTTTGTTTAGTTGTATCCTATAAAGTAATTACCTACGCAAAACACCTAGTGCTGTTTGTACTTATTTGTAGCCGGAGGGAAGAGCCCTCGTGTCTCATTACAAGTTATTTTAACTTAGTTAGAGCGAGGAGTCATTTTCTTTGACCAAAATAGGTTTCAATTGGACATGTACATATTATTATATTGATTATTTAAATTGTATATTTACTTTATAAAAAAAAACCTTATTGTTAACCTTTTTGTAAATAAATATTTTTATTATTATTATTATTCACACAAAATAATAAAAAAATATATATTATAATTTTTATTAGAAATTTGAACGTCATCTTCACACATTAATCTAACACTTATACACACATCATACACAAAAAAAAGGTGTGTTTGCGATTCACACACGATAGAAGTGAAACTTCAGTAAATCGACGAAAGAATAAGAAAAAAAAAGTGTGTGTGTGTGTCAGCTACGACCGACGCACGATTGGAGTCTACTAATTACGAACTATAATTATGATATTTATATCGAATAGAAAAAAAGGGTTAATGAATGCATCTGCTAAAAAGATAAGAGAAACAACCATATATCTGTAATTATTCGGATTATTTATATTACTTCAATAAAGTGTATTACATAAAGTATTGTTACAAAATAATATAAATAAAATACAGCAATACCTCTTTGCGCGATACTTCGTAGTCTCAACTACGAAGTATCGCGCAAAGAAATTTAAATAAAGCATTGTATTTGTGTCTCTTACCATTTCCGTTTCATCTTTTTGCATCCGGTTTGAAATCACTACGATTCTATAGAAGTTTCACTTCAATTAAACATAATTATATTATAATTTTAATTAGAAATCTGAACGTTATCTTCACACATTATGTTAAAGTATTATTTTCAAAATAATCAACGTTTTCACTACCAGATGATTCACTGTCTTGATTTGTGAAACAAAGCCAAGGATGTATTTTGTCAATGGAAAATATACCTTTATAATTGGTTTTCCCTTTTTTTGTAATCGGCGTGTCAATGACCTCATAACGGTCATTCTCAAGAATTTTAGTAATTCGGTAGGGTCCTGAACATTTAGGTAACAACTTCCTACTTGTACCTACTGTATGTGATGTTCTTTCTACTCTAACTAAATCACCGAGCTTGAATACTAAAGGTTGTTTTCTTTTTTTATCAAACCTAGTTTTTTGCTTTTCTTGCGAGTCTTGGGTATGTTCATTTACTTCGTCACGAATTTTAACTAGGTTATCTGAACAGTTACTCACTTCTCCTTCCGACACATCTTTAACTATATCAGAGCTTATTTCAGAGACCAAATTACTTTCGCATATTCCTGTAAGTCTTAAGCCAAATAAAACTTCACAAGGAGTTTTACCGGTACCTTTATTGGTAGTATTATTTAGTCCCCATTGTACTTGTAATAATCGATCGTCCCAAAGTCTTTCGTCTTTACCATAATTTTGAGAGGCCAAAGAATCTAAAATAGTTCGATTGTACCTTTCTACCTGTCCGTTAGCCCTTGGAGTTGAAACAGCGTTTTTAATGTGTCGTATTCCTATATCAGTAATAAAATTCCTAAATTTTGAGCTAGTAAATGAAGTACCTCTATCACTTATAAGCCTTTGTGGCACTCCAAACGTCCCGAAATAATCTCGTAAAATTGCTATGGTGGATGTCGACTTTGTATTTCTTACAGCTTTTAGGACAATGAATTTAGTAAAAGATTCTACTATGACTAATATGTAACAATTTTTTTTTTTTGATTTGATAAAAGGGCCAACATGATGAATGTGAATGGTGTGGAAAGGAGTGACGTCTTTTGGTATAGGATGTAAGTAACCTTGTTTTTTGCCTGATGGTAATTTATTATGTGCGCATTCCAAACACGCATCCACATACTTTTTGACAAATTTACGCATGCGAGGGAACCAATAATGTTGTTTTATTTTATCAAATGTCTTATCGAAAGCGAAATGACCTATTTCGTCATGGTTTTTTTTTATATTTGCCATCTACATCCCTTTGGCACAACCCACCTTAGCCCTTCTTCCGTGATTCTAAAAACGCGGTCACGTTTGAGAGCAAAATTTTTTTTTATCTCTACTAAATTATCGAATTCTTTATCAGATAATATTTTCTTGATACGTTGTATTTCAGTATCCTGAGACTGAACAGTGCTCAACCAGTCGTTAGTTATTGTCATAATCTCAAAAGTTTCAATGGATTGAATGATACCTTCTTTACTTTCTGTAGGATTTCTACTTAATGCGTCTACGTGAGTCATGCCCTTACCGGATTTATAGATAATGTTACAGTCCAGATGGTGGAGTTTGATTCAGGAATATCCTGAATCAAACTCCACCATCTCGCTACTCTTGGCAACATGTCACGCTTTAAAAAGGTAGCTCTTAATGAGTTACAATCTGTGACAATGGTGAAGTTCAATCCCAGAACATACGATCTAAATTTTACCAGCGCCGCTATGACAGCTAGAGTTTCTAGCTCATACGCTGAAAAATGTGACTCTTCAGGTGACGTTTGTCTACTGTAATAGGCGACAGGTTTCCACTGTTCATCTAACAATTGTTTTTGTAGTAATACGCCCCCTACCCCATGTTTACTAGCGTCCGTATGTATTTGGGTTTCTAGCTTTGGATCGTATAGTGCTAGAACAGGTCTTACAATAAGCGCATTTTTCAGTTTTTCAAATGCTATTTCCTGAGGTTGCGACCAGACCCATGTCGAATTCTTTTTTAGAAGTTTTGTAAGGGGTCGTGCTATTTCACCGAAACCTTTCACAAAGCGTCTAAAAAAACTAGCTAGACCTATAAATTGCCTAACATTGTGTACATCTTTAGGGATTGGAAAATTTTTGACAGCATCAATTTTCCTAGCACCAGGACAAACCCCGTCACTAGATACTTCGAAACCTAAATACTCTACACGATTTTGAAAAAAATGCGGTTTTAGCGTTAAGCCAGTTTGTCTAAATTTTATTAAAACTTTTTCCAACTTATCAAGCCCCTCTTCAAAAGTTTTGCTGGGCACCAAAATATCATCCATGTAAGCCAGAGCTCCATGAAAGCGCATGTTACCTAAGACCAAGTTAATTGTTCTCTGGAAAACCGCTGGTGCATTTGCCAGACCAAATGGTAATCGGTTAAACTCAAATTGACCATCGGGCGTGACAAACGCACTCTTGTCTTTACTATTTTCTGCTAGAGGTATTTGGTAATACCCCGAAGCTAAATCTAAAGCACTAAAAAACTTATTCCCAGCCAATCGGTCAATTTGATCTTCAATACGAGGTAAAGGGTAATGTTGTTTAACTGTTTTTTTATTTAAAGCACGGTAGTCAACGCAAAGTCGCTTATCTCCAGTTTTTTTTTTGACTAACAAAATCGGACTAGCGTATGGGGACTTAGATTCCCTAATGATACCATGCTTTAAGAGTTCTTCTATCATAATCCTAACTTCTGCTCTTTCCGTATGACTCAATTTATAAGGTCTGTAGACTACTGGCTCGGTATCAGTCAACTGTATGTCCATTTCTGTAACCGAGGTTTGACCTAACTCTGATAAATCTTTAGCAAAACAATCACGATATTTATTTAAAAGATTTAGCAATTTAGTTTTATGGTTGAGATCTAATGATTCATCAATATTAATATCATTAAAGGTTAGCAACTGCTTAACATTAGAGTTATGATGTTGTATTTTATTAACACTCATAATATTATTAGCTGTAAATGTTCGTTGTAACTCAGATACACGAGCTAACGCCTGACCCTGTTTGAATGTTATAGATATATTACTGTTATTTATAACTCTTAAATAGGTGACACCTCGAAGGATATTGTAAGTACCTATATCTATTTTATAATTTTGTCGGTGCCCATTTTCAACAACAACAATTCCGCTAAATTGTGAATCCGTAGTTTTACAGAGACACTACCTGCAATAGTAACAGATGAACATGTTCTTAAAGCCAGTTTTTTATTGTAATTTAAACGTTTGTCTGTTAGAGTCAAGTCCGTGTTTGATTTAAAAACCCATACCTGAGATTGTTCTGTTGCTGTTTGTCCAATTAAGATATCGTGATTAAGAAAATTATCGGGGACAACAACAACATCTACTTCTAGTTTAATATTATCAATGGTTAAGGATATTCTTATTTTACCTAATGCATTTACAAAAACATTCCCAAAACCCTTAAGTGACGGTAAATTATCCTTATTCCGTTTTTCACAAGGTATTATTTTATTTATGACAGTTTCTTTTATCAGAGTACACTGACTTCCAAAATCAATATAACCTTTTAACGTTACGTTGTTAACCCTTACTGTTTTCTTAAATTTATCATCTGCTCGGGATTCTGTGCAGTTTTCTAGTCACAATGTTTTTTTAATTTGATTTCTGTCTAACCTAACAGGTCGCTTACATCCAGGATCATTGTGTCCAACGCGATTACATATTTGACATTTTAAAATTGGTTTTGGACATTCTGTAAACAAGTGACCTGTCTCATGACAGTTATAACAATTGGGAATTTTATTGGATTCTTTTCTATCTGATTTACGAGTTGATATTTCAGCTACAGCACGGATCGGTTTTTTGCTGAACCTGTCAACTCGTTCATGTTTAATGCCCCTTAAATAACCTAACAATTTATCGGGATCACTAAAACCTATTGCCTCAGCCCCGTACCTCACTGTTTTATCATCAATACCATATACAATGCAATCTACTGCATTTCTACCTACAATACCACATCGAGTAACTGTTGTAAGTTTTTCATAAAAGTATTCTTCTAAATCGTCCCCGAATTTTGCCCTTTTACTTAACATTTCAGTAAGTACATGACCGTAATTTTCATGATCCGGAAAAGCAATTTTAAGTTTTATTATCCATTCATCCCATGTATGCAAGACCGACGCCTGTCCTTCATACCATTTTTTTAGCAGTTCCGATTAACTTTGGTAGAGCATAGTGAGCGGTTTGTCTACTATCCCAGCCGTATATTTCCGAGCATTCTTTTACTTTATTCAACCAAATATGGATGGTTTGATTTTTGGCTTTTGGATCAAACTCTGGAACTACATTATTATAAGCAAACTTGTCTTTGCCCTGACCATATCCGGCTGAGATAGTTTGCAACGACTCTTTAATACATTTTAATAGATCGTTACAATTAGATTCTGTAGTTTGAGGCTGTGTCGTCGTAAAAACAGCCTTTCTATTCTGTTGTATTGGACTAGGTGATCTTACAAATTGATCCCTACACGGAGTCTCTAGTCTGTGACGCCTTTGTAAACGTTGTTCCTTAAAAGTTAAAACTGACCTGCTACGACACCTTACTACCGGATGATGCTTTGAAGAATGGCCACGTCTACTCGGTGGTGGAGAGCGGGTAAGGCTGCGTCGCAGCGGTGACCAGGCACGGCCTCTGCGTCCTGGTAGCGAGTGAGCACGGTGGTCCTGTGGCAACGGTGAGCGAGCACGGTGGTCCCTTGGCATCGGCGAGCGAGCGTGGCGATCCTGTGCCACTAACGGTGAGCGAGAACAGCTTCGCTGTGGCTGCGGCGAGCGTGCACGGCAGTTTCGTGCCTGCGGCGAGCGAGCACGGTGGTCCCGTGACTGCGGTGAGCGAGCACGGCTGTCTCGAGGCTGCGGCGAGCAATCACGGCTGTCCCGTGGTTGCGGCGAACTAGCACGGCTGTCCCGTGGCAGCGGCGAGCGAACACGACTGCTGTGCGGCGGCTGCGGCAAGCGAGCGTGGCTGTCCCGTGGCTGCGACGAACGAGCACGGCTGTCCCGTGGTAGCGGCGAGCGATCACGACTACTGCGTGGCGGCTGTGAGCAACCAATAATGACGCTCTGGTGACTTCCAGCCGACCGTTGTCGATTAACAGAGTTGCCAGGCATCGTTCTAGTGAAATATTTAACTTGTATATGCTGTGGACGTATGGTAACACCAAGGTTGTACGTATACACCAAGCCCTTAGTGGAATCCCACTTCTGAATTTGATAGCACTTAATTCACAAGACGAACAGAAACTTCACTTTATACCACTTAATCACTTTTATTAACAAACGGACATTATGACGACTTATTACTTATATTTTCCGTAGCTCGATGAAGACTGTCGGCTCTGCCAAATGCTTTTGCTTTTATACAAAATTTGAAACAGAGGCAGTTGTCATTTGAGCTACGAAAACAACATAACAATATTAATTGAATCTAAATTAAATACATTTATAAAATATGAACTTCATTTATAATTAATTTTACAATCAATTATATAATTAACATATTTGTTTTTCCTATAACTTCCGTTAATTCATTATCAATTTAATTTATACAAGTTGATTACAACAACACAAAGTAGTATTATAAAATATTCATTTAAAATATAATTAATTTTACAATCAATTATATATTTTATACTTAATGTTTTCTATAACTTCCGTTAAAGTTATTGTATGACAATCGATTTAATTTATACAAAGTTACTCATAAAAATACAACAAAGTATGATAAAATATAGTCTTTAAATTATATTATTTTTACATATGATTATATACTAAGTATATAAGTTTTTCGAGAACTATTTGTATAATTATTAACCATTTCAATACGTTTATTTCCTGCTTGACAGAAAAGCGGGTAAATAATATTCTATGGATTTCTAAAATTACATAATATGTTTTTGACAAGCTAACAGGAAAAAGTATGTGATAGGTATATTACAGTTTATATTATATTTAGGTTATCCAAGGCTAATGGGAATATAAAATCTCCGTGTAGATAAATCTGATTGGAGCATATCAACAAAATCCGTTACTAAGTGGTATAAACAATCACATAATTCGAAGTTTTCCTTCTGTGCGGGCTAAAGTGTAATTCTGTGTTAGGCTCGTCTGTCGCACGGGCGCCATAAGAATGGCCTGATTGCTCAAGAAAGGGGTCGAATCAAAAACTTCCAAAGAAAAATTTACCCAATCCCAAAGTAAAGGATACCAAACTCAGCAAAGTTTCGGAGATTTTTCACTTTCAACGTTAATTGCTACGGAAAGTAAAATAAATCTCAGTTACTTTGCCTTTCCTGAGGCTTGTTTTAAATGCCTTAAGCTAATCAATTTATTAAATTGTTTGTCTCGCTGACTTATAAAATATTTCTGGCCATAACTTTTTTTCTATTTG
This sequence comes from Gymnoscelis rufifasciata, assembly GCA_929108375.1. Taxonomy (NCBI): domain Eukaryota; kingdom Metazoa; phylum Arthropoda; class Insecta; order Lepidoptera; family Geometridae; genus Gymnoscelis; species Gymnoscelis rufifasciata. The sequence continues at coordinate 5,082,973 of OV815307.1, read as the reverse complement.
TTCCGTTTTCGTTCATAAATTGACAGGGGGTCGGGGTTGATGGTTTTTCTGATTGCAAATACAGTATCAGTATAGGAAAAGTTTGTGAATAAAATGATACAAAATATCAGTCCCCCGGTGTGATCATAACATTTTATCATAGGTGTAACAGAATATAGAGAGTAATAAAGTTCGATCCGCAATGTTATATGCGAAGTTGGTCGAAATGCTTTTTGTTTGGTTTTGATAGATGTAATTCAATTGATCGTCGTAGTATTTTATATTGATTTATTTGTGTTAGGTTTTTATACAAAATGAATTTTCTTGTATCTAGATAACTGTTCAGACAGCACCATCTAGCCACAGACTAATTAAATCAAGAACATTGTTTTATTTTTGTTGTAAAGTAAACATACCGACACAAAGAAAACACCCAGACCCGAAACTAGAAATATGAAATAGATCGTACAAAATCTGGCTCCCCGCGGTAATCGAACCCAAACAACACAACGGCACAGAAATCGTCATTATTTATTATTTTATACCTGAAAAAATAAATGTCTATTCTAATACGTCTTGCATTACATATGTATTTGGTTTTTTAAGAATGAACATTTCTTAAGTCAGCTTTATTTTTGTTTTAGGTCCTTAGAAAAACCATCTTTCAGAAAAGAATTCGTTTCTTTTCTAACAAGATTCTGCAAAGTTGTGTCTGAAATACCTGTAGTTTCCCAACATGGAAATGGACTTGGCCAAAGAAAATATTAACTTGGGACAGGGCGCCCTCCACTTAGAAAAGATCAACATGTCTCCAACACTTCACGGACATACAATTTAAAAGTTCATTCTTCTTTGTTTTGTCCTGAACAAACTCAATTAAGTGCCCTTCGGCTTGGCCTTTGAATAATTTAATTTTTGTGTTCAAGAACTCTGCTACTTAGTTTTTTTATTTGCTACCATTTTACCTGCCTGTCCTTTTTTTGCTAATATTTTGCCAGATATTTGACAGCGTGCTCATAGTTTGAAGACTAGTACCTAGTAGTAGTAAGATATCTAAGGCAATTTACTCTTTATTATGATAATTTTAATGACTGTAATTATTAAAGTTATTTTATATGGCATTATAATCTTTACAAACTCATAGACTAACTAAGAGACAGTTTAAACCCGAAAGGGTATTTTAATCAACACCGACAAGTACCAGGCAATCAGAACAGAGTAGGAGGTGGTTCTGAATTAGAATTGAATGTAAATGTGCGGGCTTTATCGGGGATTATAGTGTTCGTCTGCAAATGGGAGATAGTTGCCCCGCGCCGGCCGTCCGAAACTCTCTTCATGTTCCACTTACCCAGTATAACTTAAACTTTTGCAGCTACAGTTCTTTGGTTAATTTAATGTCGGTTGAGGGTCTTTGTATGCTGGTCAGATTTGCCTGGAGGCGCCCGTATCATCAAGTCCTCTTTAACAAATTTTACTGCGAACTAATCCGCCCTTTTCGCTACATACAGCCCCTTACATGTCTTGTTCACGGCCCAGTTATGAGGTCATAATCCGTGAATAAATCTAGGTTACACGGGGTAGCTTAACTTGGCTTTAGAAACGTAATTAATTTAGAGATATTAGTTTATTAATGGGTCTAGCCGTGTTTGGGAAGATTGGGTAATTTTTGGGGACATTTTGGAGCTTTTTAATGTTTCAACAATGAATGTTACTAGAATAAAACATATTTAATGTAAAACTTTTATTTTCAATTGACATGGCAGTCATCAATCATCTTCATACACGCGTAAAATTGTGCTATTTTCTTCAATCTTTATTTTATTCCTAAGTTCCTAGTAGTAGTAGTAAGTAGTAGAAGTACCTGAGAATCGTTAGAAAATATCATCTATAAAACTCAAATACTTACATAATTAAAAACTCTGCCAACAATATCTTAAATAATCTCGTTTGATTAAAATAGTTGATCAATTAAATTAATGCAGATTTACAAAGGGTTTCCATTTAAATCTCTGTGACTTCGGGACTCGCACCCACATTTCAAACTATCGTTTACTGCTGTTAGTTAGCGACGGTATGGTCGCACTGCAAGCGGAGTTGTAAATTAATATTATAAAGTTATTTAAACTTTAATATTTTTATGTATGGTAGATATGTTTTTAATAAGATACTTAAAATACTTTTTTATTAATTTCAGTTGTGACTAAAAATATTTTTTAACATCATGAATATTTCAATTTTAGTTATATCGAGAAAATTAGATTATTCTTATAGAAATTGAGCTCTCATTGTCTTGTGTGATATTTTAAAAGCAAGCATTAAAAAAATGTTTTTTTAAATAAAAAATCAGTAAGCTTAAATGCAATTAGTATTATCGAGAGCTTCCTTCCCAAATCATAAAATGATGAAGTGATAAGTTAGTTATGCTCGGTTTTTCTAGTTCGGATTTTTCTGTAATAATTATTTGGAATAAAATTAATTCCCAAAAGGAATAAAATGTATCAAATACACACCATATAATAACAGAAACAGCTCTCGATTTCAAAAACCAAACCTTTTAATCTTCCTGAATTCGTATATACGGATGTCATATATTGTTGAATCGAACATATATCGTTTTTATAAATTTCAGGGAGGAGAAATGTTAAAACAATGACATAGCAACATAGTATAAAAAAATATAATGTATAAAGTGTCCTTGGCAAGCCTTTGTACCATATATGACATCCGTTAATTAAAAAAATAACGTTTAATTCTTTAAATTGCCTAATAGACCGTACCCGCTAGCACTCCGCCCAATCATCCCCATCCACCAGTTGTCAATCCGCCCAAACCGCGCATTAAGGTAAATGGCCCGCGTAACGGGATTGGCCGGAAATAGTAACGGAGTTACACGTAAACTCGGGATATGGAGCTAGTTATGGACAATAAAGCATGTTAATGGATTGTGTTATTTGGGGATTTATAAGAGATTTGCATTGGAAGATGCTGGGAAGTTCGTTTTTGTAGTGTAATCCCAGCTTTTTTTACAAATGGGCTAACTCCTAACCGCAGTCTAGCGGGTAGATATCGGGTAGTTTGTATTCGGAAAAAGTCTTTTTTTAACAAGCATTGTAACTTGTAATGCTCATCTTAGCTAGCAATATATTTCTCACAGTCTTATAGTGGACTGGTAAAATTAGGCTTAGGCCGCGTGGTGGCGGTGCGGTGGCGGCACGGCGGCGGAGTGCAGGAGCGCTAATCCCTGTTCAAAAATTATACATCGTTCAAATCATTTTCCAACAAATTCGTAGCAATTTTTACTTCAGCGCACGTTTTCCCCCCGAAGCGATAGGTGCGAAATGATATAGCCCCAAAGGTCCGATGTCAGACAATAGGCAACATTCATACAGCAATCGTTGGCTGCATGCAAACAGCCTAATTATATCCAAGATGGCGGAGATGGTGCTGTTGCAGCTTTTTCCCTACAAATGTGATATGAGTTATTTGTGTTGTATCAAATCAACAACAACCCATTTCATACTGATTTATTGTTCCCTTCTTTTATAATGAGTAGCTAGTATAATCAGTAACATTATTACTATCACTTTGTGATAGTGAAAAAAAGCTTTTTTTTTGTTTTATTCCTAGGTACTTGTAATACTTGTGGTACTGGTACTTGTAATAACAAAAGTGCATGCTATGAACTCATGGCATGATTTGATGAAGGATTGTAATTTTTAATTTAAAAAAAAACAGAATCATTATCAGATGCAGAAACGGAAAAAAACTCGAGTTTATTTTTATAATAAATTCATATAAACTTGTAATGTTATGGGAGGCCTTTGTTCTACAGTGGGACACTATATAGGCTAATAATAAATCTAAATTTAAAATTTAAGAAAAACCCCCGATTCCAATGCCTTAATTTCCTTAAATATAAAATAACATAATATTATGTAATGTGGACGCGATGCGTTTTCATTTGATACCCCACACTAGTATATTTGCAGATTTTCGGTTTTGCTTCCCCACTCTCACCCCCATAACTTTTAAACGGCCCAACCGATTTTCATGAAACATGTCTAAGAACACTCGCGCAAGACTCACCTTTCATACAAAAAAAATAAATTGAAATCTCTCCATTCGTTCGGGAGCTATGGTGACACAGACAGACAGACAGACAGACACGTCAAACTTATAACACCCCTCTTTTTTGGTCGGGGGTTAAAAAATAGTAACCAAACCAAGTTTTTCTTGACAAATTGTATGAAATCGACGCAAACTCGATTTCAGTTAGAGTTTCCATCAGGTGTTCCCGCTTCAGTGGACTTGGAGTCGGTCTGTGCTTAGTGGCTCGGAAACTTGGTTGGCGAGGTTCTTAAGATTTTAAATTAGTGCGGAGATGTAAAAAGTTTGCATTTATTATTGGCGTATATCAAAGAAAATTGCATTAAGTCATGCCTATAGTAAACAACTAATTGACTAAATTGAACTGGTTTGGAAGTCTAGCGATTAATATGAGATTAAGCTCATGGATAGAAGACTACTTTAAAGATAATTGAGTGGTAAGTTAAGAAAAATTTAGGCACATTTTGTTGTGTTAAGATAAGAAATAATAATTTAGGAACCCATAGTAAACTGATTGGTACATACACTACGAATACATTGTTATTTCTAGTCTGTCACCTAATCTGTAAGCATTGGTGTGCAATAAAGATATTATCTATCTATCTACATTTAAATAATAGTATTACCTTGAACTGAAATAAAACTAAGCTTACTTTTATCCCATACCAACACAACCACAGACAGCTAGAAAACCCATAAACCATAAAAACAAACACAAATCAAAACTTCCCCAAATGACGTCACCCAAAATATTCAGACTGACTTTACATTATCGTCGTTTGAGTTCACATTAAATCTTAGAAAACGGTCATAAATAACGGAAAGTTTTATCCCGCTCGAAATAAGCACTCAAAAATGCAAAGAGCAGAACAGTATAGGGCACGTTCAGAGAATTTATTTTGTAACACAATTCAAATAACCATAATTCAACGAATTCAACCCACCTAAGCCTAAGTATCTATATAATGAAACGCAGTTAAGTTGAGCTTAAGTTACTGTATTTACGAAGATAAAGAGTCTCCGATTTATTGATAGGCGAAGGTGAAAGTTTAATTTGGGTGTAAATGTCTTTGTTCAAGGCAGTATTTTTGGTAGGGTCCTTTGTGATTTAAATGAAATAAAGATTAAAAGTTTTGTGTTTATAGTATAAGACTTGTGGCTCCATTCGCTTTAATTATTCAAATGAACTTTTTTTTCAGATATAGTACCAAAAATTTTATACATAAAGATAAACCATTAGTTAAGTAAATAAAAACAAATTTAGAGCAATTTTGAAATGAAACAATTCATCAAATTAGTTTAAAAAGACAAAAATAAAAATATGCGACTAATTGAGAGACTACTCTTTTTCCAAGTTTGTTAAAAGACTGCTGCTGTAATTCTATCCTTTCTCAGTATCTTTTTTATCTTGCGATACGAAATAATTTGCAATAATAAACGTTCTAAACTTAAAAAAAAAGATAAATAGCAACATATGCTTTATGCCGTAGTGACAATAATCTTTGTAGACTTTCAAAATATATAACTTACTAATATAAATACATAATGCAAACGTTGTTTTGCAAAATATAAAATAGATGTTGGCCGATTCTCAGACCTACTCAATAAGCTCACAAAATTTCATCAAAATCAGTCAAGCCGTTTCGGAGGAGTATGGCAACGAAAACTGTGACACGAGAATATATAAGATTAGATAGGTCGGTACGAGTATAAACTTTGCATTAAAAGACGAAATTCTACAAAACAAGCTGTGTATAATAATTTAGAATCCCAGTAGGCTTGTAAAACATTTACACAAGTATAAAAATAATAGACACATTTCTAAAGCGTTCCATTATCCACAGACAAAACAATTCATAATTGCAAACATCCCGAAGCATTAAAGAAATATAAACAGGCGAAACCCTCACACCGCTAACTACCCCTTGTTTGCCAAGAAGTACATCAGAGTTGAAATACTGGAGGTAGGCTAGGTAAGCTATGATCAAAAGCCAGTATTATCTTCTTTTTAGTCGTAACCCAGTGACTGCGGGACGTGACTATGGTGTCTCATCAGTTCTGTCATCACTTTCAGTCTCAGTTCAGTCAGTCATCGACTCCGGTCCAGAGCCAACTGTATTGACGCTTGGAGGGTGCTTCCCGTAGCGTCCTGTGTTATGTGCGTCCAACGGTTAGGCAAGTAGTTTTTTTAATTTGATTATGTTTTTTGTTACCTTTCATGTGAGTAAAAAATTCAGCTTAATGGGACATCGGAAAGTTGTTCAAATTTAACTTGCATAATTTAATAACTGTGTAAAATGCTGATTGAATGTTAATAGATCTGCATTTTAAAGAAAATGCTGAACAACGTCTAACCTCTAATGAAAGACGAAAATACTAATTCTGTAATGAGTACAATTAAATTTTTCAGTCACTAATGTACCCACTGAGTTGATTTCATTTTAAGCTCCATTCTATATTTTCCCTCCGCTCCAGCCAGACCCTGTAACAATATAAAGACGTATAGACACGATAAAAATATTAATCTGAAGCCTGATAGATATTTATGCATGGTCGGACACAATTTCAACGGTCTGCTAAATATATTGTATGAGGATAATGAGATGTTTACCGCTAATATAATGAAATTCATCGGCTACACATTCTCTAACGATTCAGACGAATCGAGAGCTGCAACATTTTACTTTCTGAGGGGCTTGAGTCTAAAATAACTTAGAATGGAGAGCGGTGGTCGGCAGTGACATCCATTCATCAAACTGGACATTATGGTTTTGGTCAAAGATGTTCGTTAGCAGTAGCAAGCCGCTTCCAAAGGAATAATAGAAAATTGACATAAGAATGCTTGAAGGTCTTTATGTAGATCGAATAACAAATCCTTTATGTGTCGATTAGGAGTATGCGAATGGAAGATGTAAGTGTTTGATGAGTTTCTTTCCCATTTTTTATACCGAAAGTTAAAACGGGACCCTATTACTGAGACTTGCTCACTTCGAAACACAAGTTTAGAGCTTACCACGGGGCTAGATGTTTTTGTGTGGATTATCTGGAAATATTTATTTTTTATTTATTTTTATTTAATAGACTCCATAGTGGAACTCCAATAAGATTTTTTAAAATTAAAAGCTTAATGGTGTTAAAAAAAAAGGAATACAAGTCCAACTAAGGAATCTATTAGATAACCATAATGTTTGGTCTTAGAACAATAAATGAAGTTAGCGATATTGGGTCGTTTTAGATGAAATCACCAATTGATAACAAAGCTTCAAAATTATAACGGCAGATAGACCTTTTAAATATGTAAAGCTCACACATTAAGCAGTCTGGAACCATCGAGAAGAGTCAAGTTTTCAACAAAAATACACTTTATCACATACAGAATAAGATAAAAATTTCAATATACATTCGTCTAGACATGACTATGCTTCGAATCTTCATACAAGCGGCGAATATTTGATTATGTAAAGAGAATAGTGCAAATGTTTGAACTGTTTTGAGATAAAATGGATAAATTAAGTGATATACATTGAAAGCGGGTGTTTGCTCAGCATTTGAATATTTAATTAAAGAATTGTATAATACAACAAAGGGATTCGTGTGTTCTGCAACCGACAAACTTGATACAACAATTTATATTATAGTAATATTATTGTATGTTAATCATCAATTCGCTGTATTTGATGTCTTAGATATAGACCGCTTTATTCATTTTATTTATTTATTATCTATGATGGAATGTGAACGCAAATGTATAAGCCAAAGAAAAAAGAAGAAGCGCTCTCGCCCCTCGTAAACTGCTATGTAAAGTCACGTTGTAACTTTATTAAATAATTTAATTAAACATTTGTCTTTAAAATACTCAAATCTCGTATTATTTCATCAGGTTATGGGCCGCCCCATGCTTGTACAGAAAAACAATAAGAAAAGTAATAGTATTTCTCAAGTAATAGTGAAAGTAAAGTAAAATTATAACCTCAAAATTGCATCATACGGAAAAAATTAGGATTATTTTTCAGCATATTTACACGCAAAACACAGTATAATGGCAACAAACAGTGGTCTAATGAGTATAGAAAAGTTGTCTGGACGAGATAACTATGCCACGTGGAGTTTTGCAGTAAAAGCCTATTTGCAATTGGAAGACATGTGGGAATGTATCGATGTCAAAACCGGCACGGCTGTCGACGCAAAAAAGGATGTTAAAGCTAAGTCGAAACTTATTTTACTCATCGATCCCATCATATACGTACATCACAAGAAGCCATATGGCTCAAACAATTGGAAAAGGATTTTTGGCCAAGTTTATCAGGTATACCACTGACCTTGTATTGTGATAATCAGAGTGCTATTAGCATTTCAGGTAATGAAGTATACCATGCACGCAGCAAGCACATCGATGTACGATACCACTTCGTGAGGGAAAGGATTGCTACCAAGCAAATCTCCGTCCACTACAAGAGCACACAAGACATGGTGGCCGACGCTCTCACAAAAGGACTACATCGACCGAAGCACGACAAGTTCATCAGTGCCATGGGTTTGCGTTCAGAGGAGGGTGATGGAATGTGAACGCAAATGTATAAGCCAAAGAAAAAAGAAGAAGCGCTCTCGCCCCTCGTAAACTGCTATGTAAAGTCACGTTGTAACTTTATTAAATAATTTAATTAAACATTTGTCTTTAAAATACTCAAATCTCGTATTATTTCATCGATGTACGATACCACTTCGTGAGGGAAAGGATTGCTACCAAGCAAATCTCCGTCCACTACAAGAGCACACAAGACATGGTGGCCGACGCTCTCACAAAAGGACTACATCGACCGAAGCACGACAAGTTCATCAGGAATATAATCATCGTCAGGATCTGAATACTGTGATGAAGGTGACAAATTAGTATTTTGTGAATCAGAAATCAGCTCATTGGTTTCTTCTCCAACTTCTTCAGATAATGGTAAGTTAACTGTTTTGGACATTGGTAAGTTTAATTCCTTTATATTTCCAATTAGTTCTTTCTTGTCATTTTCATGTGCATTATTTTGTCTTTCATTACTAACTTTGTTTTCCTTTTCAGGTACAGACACATTATCAACAATATTCCTTTTCACAGTGGCTTCGAGAAATACAACATCTCTACTTGTTATAGTCTGTTTATTTTTAGGGTCTATAAAACGGTAGCCCTTTACACAGTCACTATAACCTACAAAAATCAACTCATGAGATTTTGAATCTAGCTTTTGGCGACGCTCTTTAGGTATGTGAACCATTGCTTTGCATCCGAAGATCTTATGACTTAGGTCAGGTTTCTTGCCCGTCCAAACCTCTTCTGGAGTGACGTAGGAGAGGGCTCTTGTCGGCGAGCGATTGATGATGTGTGCTGCCGTCACCACTGCTTCGCCCCAGAAGTTGTTCTGTAATTGTGCATTTAATAACATACATTTAGATCTTTCTATAAGTGTCCTGTTCATGCGCTCGCTTAAACCGTTTTGTTTTGGTGTATAAGGATTACTAGTTTGGTGCAATATGCCAAATTTTTTGAGATAGTTGTCAAAGTCTTTATTTACGTATTCTCTGCCATTGTCTGTCCTTAATTTTTTAATTTTTTGGTTAAGTTCATTCTCAACTCTAGTTTTATATTCTATAAATTTACTGAGTACTTCTGCTTTACTTTTTATTGTAAATACATACGTGAAATAATACTTTACGTGAAAAATCGTCTGTGAAAGTGACAAAGTACCTGGCACCTCCAAGTGATGCAGTCTGCATCGGTCCACACACATCGGAGTGGATGACTTCTAGCAACTCGGTTGCTCGGGAGCCTTCACTTGGAAATGACTGTCTAGTCTGCTTTCCTTCGATACAACTTATACATGTGATATTTCCTTTTGACGGAGACAATTTTACACCGGTTGTACAGTTTGGAACTTTGTCCATATCAGTAAAGTTTAAGTGGCCCATTCGTTGGTGCCATAAGTATGTGTCATTTTCAGTAACAGCGGGCATGGCTTGAACTTTTTCATTTACTATATTCAGCTTATACATATCATTTATCAAAACTGCTTCAGATACTTTTTGACCATTTTTATTTGATATTTTACATCCATTGTCATTGAATTGGATGATGCAGCCACTTTTTATCATTTTGCTGACTGATATTAAGTTTGTGGATAATTCAGGTACGTAAATAACATTTCTCACCTGTATTTTATTTATACTGCCTTGTGCGCCTGGTACTTTTATGGTTACATTACCACAACTTTCGACTCTGAGCATTTTATTGTTAGCAATTCTGATACTTGTTACAGGTGGTGTTGTTTCGTCTTCAAGCCATGCTCTGTGTGACGTCATGTGCATCGACGCGCCGGAGTCAATGTACCAGTTCAAGCAGTCATTGAAATTGGTCGCTGAAAAAGCTGCAATAAAGCCATTATCTTTATCTGTTTTATTTTTTTTATACCAACAGTTTTTACTTAAATGCCCATATTTGTTACAATGATAACATCTCGGTCCCTTTGATTTACTTATGTTTTGCCCTTTTTCCACATTTTTACTGTGTTGTTTTTTTGAGTTTGAGTAAAACGCGCTTGTGTCCATTGTTTTTACTTCTTGTAGTAATTTAGTTTTTATTGAGTCTGCACAAATTTTAACTCCGGAACTCTCAATCGCCATGATCATGGGCTTATATAGATCTGGTAAGCCTGCTAGCATTAACGTTCCCAGCCATTCATCATCCACTTTGAAACCTATATTTCTTAGACGATGTGCGGATGTCATTATTTTATTAACATAATCTTCTATACTGGAGCTAGTTTCTAGTGTAGTATTTATCAAATCCTTTAGCAGGCCGACTTTACGAGTCAAGCCTGAGTCCTCAAAAGCTCGCATTAAGTTGTCCCAAACCTCTTTTGCCGTAGTGGCTTCTCGTACACATTTAAATACTTTTGGACCCAACAGCCATAAGTTCTTTTTGGTATACAGATGTAATAAAAGTTCTGAAAATACAAAAAATATTCAATTCATTTGATTTATTTTAAACATTATGTTTCGTAGTTTTTTTTTTTTGCTTATCAGATATTTTAATAATAGGAGTGTGTTTTCTTAATTTTCAAAAAGATCGGGTTCGATTCCAAGGAAAGTACAAGTTTTTATAATAAATGTGTGTATGCAATTTTTCATTTTGCTAAAATGTATGGCATAGTTCCTAAGAACAAATCTTCGTATGTCTTATATTTCTAGAACTTCCCATACTTACACTCTGTATAGCCCGTCACCTTTTCAGGTAGCTATTTGCTTAGCTTGTCGGTGACTTCGTTCTACCAATTATATGCTAATGATTTAACAATTAAGAATCGATTTACGAAAAAATTTGGTCGATTTACAATTATATTTACGAATAGAACAGACGATAAACCAATTACCTTCAAAGGCAAAACAATATCAACCCGAAAGAAAGAACGAAAAATGTCCATCGTCGATCATAACACATTCCGCTGAATAGCAATTACCCGAAGGAAACTCTGTTCTAAATTAAAAACGTGTGAAAAAGGAACATTCTGGTGAAAAAGGAACATTCTGGAAAAAGGAGCAGGCACGCGTGTCCGGTTATGACAAATATGTGAGCCGATGGCGTTAATGAAAATGAACCTTTTTTAAAAAAGCTATTAGAAGTGTTTGTGGAATTGAGAGGTTTTGCTCCTGGGGCGGTGTGGATTTTTCATTTGCGAGGTTTGGAATTCGAATGTAGATAATATGCATTTTGAGTGCTGTAATTAAGGCATCTGCCCTGCCTTATGAGAAATAATATTGTCACACTGTGTATGATATGGCTCATCTCGTCTTGTCTTAAAAATAATTTATAAATATTGCCGCACAATTCTCACAGCAACATCTCCGTGGTTAACACTAAACTTATGTTACGGATACTAGATATTAAACTATATTAAGTTTAATATAGTTACTAGGCATTCAACTATATTAAGTTAAATATAGTTACGTGGACACAAATATTGGCGGATAATCAAAAAATCACCTTAGTATGGATTGATAAAAAATATTATTGATCAATCCAAACAGTAACCAAAGGAAGCCTTGTTCGCAACCGTCACTAGCTGAATAGTTCTTAGTGCTATCCAGCGGCAATGCACAAAACGTGTCAACCCGTATTATATCGGATCCATATTTTATGTCACTGTTAAAACAATAATGATTGAAGATTTTCATATAAGGTACTGAGATTATAGTCAAAAATGTATCCGTTATAACCCTTTTCAAACAGCCAAGTCCATTTGACTTCATTCGAAAGCACTTATCGAATTAAACATTCCACACACACACTGAGAGCACAATCCCTGATTTTTCCACTTCAACATCGAATTTCCAAATAACAAAATAAATTGTAGCGAACTTAGCAGATAAATGGTTTAATTAACCTGATGGTTGTGTGAGCGATCGCAGCGGATTTCGTAAATTCTGCAGCAATTAGTAGCACTTGCAAATCTCATACCAATTAGGCAGACGCCCAAATCGCGCCCTCGTAATTGTTTTTGAATGCGTAGTTTGTTGTTCGTGATTTATTGTGATTTGTAATGTGATTTTGGACTGTTGAACATAATACTGTGTTTCGTATCCTAAACTTTAACTATACCCTACATGATAATTAACCTTACTAAGGTAACTGCAAAATAGATGATGATGCAACTACTAAATCCTAGCGCATGCATACAACTTTTATATCGACTCAACTGTTTTTTCGTCCACATAACTAAATCGTTTAGTTGATGGAGATGCGCATACAACGCTCCAGTTAACATCTTGCCTAGAGCGTTAGTAAGAAAGTTCTTTGTTTTACATATATTTAAAAAAGTTAAAAATTAGACTTAATAAATAATTGAGACTTATTATAATTTTAATGAGGCCATCGTGGGTTGGAAATGACTCATCTATCTATCTATATAAATAAAAATGAATTGTTGTTCGTTAGTCTGATTAAAACTCGAGAAAGGCTCAACGGATTTATCTTATCATAGTCTTGAAATGTTCGAAGAGGTCTAGAGAAGGCTTAAAAGGCGAGAAAAAATCTAATAATTGCCGGGGAAAAAAATTAAATAAAAACCCGTGCGAAGCCGGGCTGGCCACTTGTAATAAATAAGTAACAACATTAAAAAAATAAATGTTATTGCGAGACAGACAGTCGCGGATTGACTACTTACGGCCGTTCCCAATATTCAATCTTTGATTATGGATAGATAGCTATCCTCGACCATGAGTACCTATCTATCTATCTTTTGAGGCCGTCCCAATAACTCCTACAAGACAAGTGTTATCTATCTCTATTTAACTGTGGATAGGCCGCCTATCCCGCACCCTCCTTTGCGTTTCGTTTAACGCAGAATCACAGAGAAGGCCGAGTATGAATCACCACAATATTATTGCTGCACATTATATTTTTGAACAAATTAAGTCCTAAATTAAAAGTGATTTATACAGCTAATATTTATCATAAATAAATTGGTACAAGATTTTTTTATAGTCAAAATATTGGAAAATGTAATCAATTAGGTTCACTGACACGCTGTTGTAACGGATCGTTTTAGATGTCATGTTAAATGACAGAATTTTAGCCGTTGTTGTTGTTGATTTCGAATCGAAATCAACACGAATATAAATTCTATTTCTCTTTCGATTCGATTTCTCTCTAATAAAATCTACCGACGCCTCGCCTCACCAAGCTTGGTTCTGTGTTTATTTCATTGTGAATTGTGTGTGATTGATTAGTGACTATAAAAAATGAGTGCAGTAAATGCATACCGCCTGCCTTGGCTAAACAATGTTTATGGGAAATAATAATTATTTAATAAGATCTTATGTTTTTTGTGAATAAACGCTTCATTCATTCATTCAATTGTGTTTAGAATTCAGTAATTCAGGTGTTTTGGTTTAGGTTTTGTTTTCATTTATATAATAAAATGGGTATATTTCCGTAAGTAATTCGTTGACTTCAGTCTTATTGAACCTAAACCTATACTCAAACTCATAGTCTTCATATTTAACTAAATAATTCACTCGTCATTTTCTTGAGCATAATCCGAGTCCGATACCCAATCGCTCAATTGTTCCAGAAGCGCCAAATCACTTGAACTCGTACTTGAGTCAGACATTTTTTAACGTAGGTAATCTTAATTTACTTAATTTGTTAGTAAGTAAATGTATTTAACAGAAATATTCACAATAATTTCACTTGATATCTTCCCCTATCCTCAGAAATCGTAGGATCGTGCTTTAGGTTACTAGGGTTTACCAATGTTACTGACAGATAGACCCTTTGTGATTATTGGGACGCATGAACTGTCATTTTCATACAAGCTGCTATCTGTAGATAGCTATCCGCCCTCTTATCGGTAGATAGCAGCCAGAGATAGGATTGCCTACCGCTAGTATGTTTATTGGGACGGCCAAATTAAAGATAGATAGATGTTTCTATCGTCAGTAAGGCAAAACAAGAGATAGATTGAATATTGGGAACGGCCGTTAATAGTATGCGCACATTAATACAATGTCATGCAATTTGAGCATTAGATCGATAGTTGTTCAACTTTTTTAATCGATAGCAGATCGAATCAGCTTTCATCTATTTTGAGAAAGATTTGTAATACTTTCTTATTGTCATCCGTGTTTTTCCAATCATATGACAAATATTAGCTTGTGCACTGCACCATTATCCATAAACACTAAGTGCCCTTAAAGTTAAAGTAATGAAAATAAACCTAGAAAAGAAAGAATATTTCTCAGCCGTAAAATAGCCACTAGTGAAGAGACACTGTTGAATACAACACTAGCAAGGGGCATTGCGATACATAAAGAAAGTATAGTGAACATTAAACATTCCCACTGACAGCATTGAATACATTATTGTCAAAACTCCAACAAAAGATACAAAGAATGCGTTTCCTATCCACAACGCTGCACAAAACGAAAGAAATCGCCAGAGACATCCTTTGAATAATTCCTTCCTGAGACAGACATCCAGCACATGACAGCTAATTAGGGCTTTCTTTGTTAATCCAACTTACCACACCTGAGTGGAAACCCAAACCTGAACCCTAAAGTGAAGAACCTATGGTTCATAATGAATTGTAGTTATCCTAAGATTCATTTTCTTCGAAAGATTGGTGGAAAAATACGATGATCCAGTGTGAATAGGGCATTGTATTGAGCCAGTGTCCAGGAAGGATTTGTACTTTTTATAGCCAAATTTGCGTTTTATGGTTGGGGGAAGTGACAACTCGAGTTTGTTGTGTTTTTTGTCGTTGTGTGATTGCTTTGGGTGAGATGCTTATTAGAAATGGCGAGGTATTTTTTGGAATTATATTTTTAAGTCTTTTATTTTATGTTCCTCAGAAAATATCATTTGTCTTATGACGGTCGCTTTATATACAATAACTGTTATTTTTAACCCCCGACCAAAAGAGAGGGGTGTTATAAGTTGACGTGTCTGTCTGTCTGTCTGTCTGGGACATCTGAGAGCTCCAGGACGGATGGTGCGATTTCAATTTAGTTTGTTTTTTTGTATGAAAGGTGAGTTTGGCGCGAATGTTCTAAGACATGTTTCATGAAAATCGGTTGCGCCTTTAAAAAATTTATGGGAGTGAGAGTAGGGAAGGAAAACCGAAAAACTGCAAATATACTCGAGTGGGGTATCAAATGAGAGGCGCATCGCGTGCACATTACAAAATATTATGGTGGAGGTACTTTTAAGGAAATTAAGGCATTGGATCGGAGGTTTTTCTTTAATCTAAATTTAAGAGATTCATTCCAATTATAGTATTTTTTGTGGGACAACACAAATTAACGTGTAGGTACAGATATGATGAAAATTTTGTAGAATTTGATTTATGTTTACATAATTATTGATAACTTTTTGGCAAAAACCGTGTCAGCTAAGTGCTGAATTATGGCATAATCTCTTTCGTCAGAGAGAAGTCGCAGTGTCCCAGCAGTGGCAACTTAAATAGTGATGATTTTTACTCACTGTGATAAATTAGTAATTAGACTATTGATAAATAGAAAAGGTACTGCCGGTTCCTGCCAAATTCCTACAGTGGATTAAGATTGGCTGTGCAAAATTTATCCTTGACAATTATTCCTCAGTCCCTTTTCTCAATAGCCTGTGTCCAGACTCCAGATGCAAACGACTTTGAAATATGAATGATATTTATAACGTCCTTCGAATTAGGGACGCGCAATTTGGGAACTTGTGTGTGTTTTGTTGGACGGTTAGGGTGTCAACATAATTTGGTCTCTAATATTATGTTTGTGTGATTACAAAATTAAATCAATTGACTCATTTTTGTTATTATTATACTGATGCGTCATAGGTCATACAAGTGCCGTTTGTTAAGAGAAATTTAGTAAAAATACTGTCTTATTAAACCAAAAGTACGTAGGTAGTTTCTTATAATTTACAAAAAAAACGTTTATTCAAATGGTATTTAATCTAAATCAAAACTCTTTTTACACATTATTTTTAATCTTGTCTTACATTATACGTTGATTATGTCGATTCGCCTATTAGACTAAAATAAAATGTGATTAAATTTATTATAACCTAGGCTAGGAAACGTTGCAGGCCGCTTCTAGTAAAAGTACTTGGATGAAATAATTATGTTGACTATTGTGCTTTCGATATTTCATTATCATGACACGGCTACTAAAGAAATTACGTACCTATTTATTTACTTGTTTATTATGTAGATATGACTACAAAACTTCAACCTACACAAAGTGACCACAAAATAGAAAGAAATAGCAGCCGGCATTACGTTTCAAATTTGTTTCATTTTCACTTTCGATCACACAAACTGTCACCGGGCGCCCAGAAACCGCAAGAGTCAATAAAATCGCTGTGCGTGCAAAACGAGGCCGGACAGTCAGCGGTCAGAAATATTAGATTACAAACAAAAATAAGGTTTAATATAAATTTCGATTTATTTATCTACTGTGACTATTATATTACCTAAGTACAATTTATGGTGCTTTCAATTCCAGTTTTTCTTTTCTATAAAATAAACTGACGTGGACAATTTGATAGCTCTACATTTTTACATAATGTATATTGTTTTTTTAACTATGTAAGAGATGACTTTGCAAACAACATGCAAACCCATGAAACTTTAAAACATATTTGATGTGACTAATTCAACAAACATAATAGTTATTTATTAAAAATTTCATAAAAAGCCGCGTTGGCCAAGGGCTTACTCTATTTTTTACAAAATATTTTGGCGACTGTACTCTGAGTGCTGACGTTCGCGGTCGGACGTGACGCAGCTTGACGAAGGTCACTTTATTGCTGACCTCTGTCTGGCTCTGGGCTCCTGGT
Organism: Gymnoscelis rufifasciata; assembly: GCA_929108375.1. NCBI lineage: Eukaryota > Metazoa > Arthropoda > Insecta > Lepidoptera > Geometridae > Gymnoscelis > Gymnoscelis rufifasciata. The sequence goes on along the minus strand of OV815307.1, from coordinate 5,065,515 downwards.
CATTCGGTTCGCTCACATTGATTTAATTCGGTAACTTTTTGTCTTGTCGGGGTGTTTGTGGTTTTCATTGGCTTGTTGTTTGTATTTAAAATTGATTTATCATTATCATCATTATTTTAGCTGTAGGGCGCACTGAATTCGAATATAATAATTATAACCGACTAATATAAGACCCTAGTTTTCCTGTTGTTTGGTTGGAAGTGAATGGGCATTAACTTGAGAAATTATTTAAATGATGGTTTATTAATTGTTGCGAAAGATAAATTATAATGTATTATTTTTAAGGCGTTACCTAAAAGTTATCAATTTGAATACATCCTTTTTTAATTAAAATAATTACTAACTTGCAAAAGCATCGAACATCCTGGAAATTGTTAAATAATATGTTTTCCAAATACCTGAATAAACACAGCTTCTTATAATAAACAAGCTGACTCGGCAAAGGTCGTTTCGTCTTATTTTATCACCATTTTCGAGACACGTTTAATATAGTTTTTTTTTCCAGTCGGACAAACATTAAAAATAGATTTAAAGTAGGTATCAAAATAACTTAAAAAATTAGCTCATACAAACCATGTCCCAAAGTAGTAAACACATACCGAAAATATAATCGAATTTGACGCAGTATTTGGGAAGCTATACACGCAGGTACATACATTTCGGAGAACTATTTTTATTTAAACACACATAAACTATAATATAAAACAATATAATATTCATTTATCTTATCATACGCTGACGCTATTTCATACTATTATTTATTTGCTTTTAACATTTTCACATATCGGCAACATGACCCATTAGTATCACAAACAAACTGAAAACAAACTTTTAACAGGATTACCCGTAAACCTGTCCATTCTAATCCTTACGGATCACAGACTAATGTATGAGACGGACAGCCGTGTCGATGAATATTGAACGTTCTAGAAATGTAAAAGAACAAAATATACGGGGATAAAACCGTTGATTGAAATGCATATCTTGTTATAATAACTCGCTTTGTTGAATAAGTGAGAGGAGTTCACCTCTGGAGCCAAAAAATAGCAGTAAATGTTTAAGCAGTTGAGATTTAGCTATTAGAAACTGATCTAAGGTTGAAATGGAACGTTATATCAGTAATATATAAAATTTTAATTTAGAACATATGATAAAATAACAATTGTTTTTCATACGTACGTATATAAAATTCAATGTGTGGTAACAATAATTATATTAATTCCCTTATTTTGGCCGAAATGATAATCACAATTTACTTAGTAGATTATAGGCTTGTTTTACAAAGTCCGATTCAACTAAGCGTTTGTCAATAATACATCTAATTGGTTAGTTGTGTCAAAAGCTATCTCGCTTTGTTACACGTGGCTGAGAGAAATAGTTCTATATAACCTATATTAACCATTGTCTTAGATTACTCGGCGACGGTTTAACATAAACATGCCCTAAATAAAATTAATTTAAATTCGTTAAACTGAATTTGCGCCAATCTTAAATAATGTGGTAAATAAAAAAAAATTGATTATGCTCATAATAATTCTTTAAAATTAAACAAATCTCTTATAAAGAGTATTCCTTCATTATTTTTATTAATTTTAATGTATGTGTCTTATATCTTAATTTCGTGTGTATGATATGGGTCTTGTTATGTACCTGAAATAAACTGATTTTGTTTATTTTGTTTTATGATTGCTAAAAATAAATTAATTTACCTACACCCTTTTTTGTTACTTAATCTCTCGTCCAAACATCATATCTCCAATGTTGAAAGCCTTAGTATTTGCGTTCCGGTTGCCTAGGAGCTTTCATCTCGTTTGTTTCAATATTTAATAATCCACCAGTAACGAGCTCTCTCTGAAAAGTTTAAATGAGCTGGCCAGACGTGCGCTTAAATCATAGAACGTAAAAGTGATCTAAAATTGGACTTTTATTCCATTAATTTTAGAGGATCAATATCGTTCGTAGGTGGATTTTGGTATAAAGACAAAAAGACCGACCGATATGAAATAAGTACCTATGCATACTCCGATACGATATACCCATACGATATTTTTTTATATACTGCCTCATTCACTATCTCCAAGTAAATTCACTATGTTACTTGGGACTTTACGAGAACACGGTGAAAGAGACCCTTAATCTTATCAAAATATCACACACTCTTGCAAATCGTAGCCGAACGATACTTAGATCAATCCCAAATTCATTTTCAATGATGATTCTTGCCTGTATCAAAGCTTAAGCCAATCCTATATTCAAAATGTCTGCGTCTCAAGTCACCCAGTTTATCAGCATCCACAGGCTTAATTGCGAAAAGAAATCGGTGCCTTTTGTCAGCGTGAGGGGTGAGCTATTGATTTCTTTTGTTTTATGCTGATTGAGACACCTTCCCCTAACGGTAACACTTTAAAACGAATGGGAAAAAACACGCGGCGCGAACTTTATTAATGCCGGTGGCAAAGGGATAGTTGGACCGCTATAAATTGTGTAGGAATTATTGTAACTCGTTATGAATGCTTGTTTGATTTTTTTTTTATTTAGAAACAGATAAGTATTTTTAAAAACAATAGGTTAGACGTTTTTTGTGCATTCGATTAATGTTTTAAGTAGACAGTGTCTTTTTTCTTTTTTTTTTTAAGTTTTATAACATATACAATTCAATCAGAAACTAAAAAAGAAACCTTGAATGTGTATTGGGCGGTCTTATTGATCAAAGCAATTTCTCCCAGACAACCGTTCTTACTGAGTTTCGTGACTACAAATTTTCAAATATTAGGTCCTTACATATGAAATTGGCGTTTTTCGTACTGGCCACTTTAATCACAAATTTCTCCTCTTTGGTAAGGAATTCCAAATTCAAATTTGTACAGCTATAGACTCATGTATTTGTGCTTCGATGATCGTCACTCATTTGTTTTTTTTCTTCTGTTTTTTTCTGTTTGCGTCACTCATTTTACAAAATGGAAAACTTAAAATATCGCATTATTTACGAGTACGAGTTCCGCCGTGGCACTAGTGCTGCGGAAACAACTCGAAGGGTGAATGATGTGTATGGCGGTCGTGTTGCAAAAGAAAACACAGTTCGTTTTTGGTTCCAACGTTTTCGTTCTGGAAATTTCGACTTGCAGAACAAGCCCCGTGGACGGCCTGAGACTCAAGTTGATAATGAAGAGTTGAAGGCTATTGTGGAAGCGGATCCATCGCAAACCACGTCCGAGTTAGCTGCAGGCTGCGGTGTTAGTGATAAAACTGTTTTAATTCACTTGAAGCAAATTGGGAAGATTAAAAAGCTTGAAAGGTGGGTACCTCACGAATTGACTGAAGCAAACCGGCAAACGCGCGTCGACTGCTGCGTTACATTACTAAACCGGCACAATAATGAAGGTATTTTAAACCGAATCATTACCTGTGATGAAAAATGGGTTCTTTACGATAATCGGAAGCGCTCAGCGCAATGGTTGGATCCTGGCCAGCCAGCCAAATCCTGCCCCAAGCGAAAATTAACCCCAAAAAAGTTACTTGTAAGCGTTTGGTGGACTAGTGCCGGTATTGTTCATTACAGTTTTCTCAAATCTGGCCAGACTATTACGGCTGATGTCTATTGTCAGCAATTGCAAACCATGATGGAAAAGCTAGCGGCTAAACAACCTAGGCTGGTCAATCGCTCCACGCCACTGCTGCTTCACGACAACGCTAGACCACACACTGCGCAACAGACGGCTACTAAATTAGAAGAGCTTCAATTGGAAAGTCTAAGACATCCTCCGTACTCCCCGGACCTTGCTCCAACAGATTACCATTTTTTTCGAAATTTGGATAACTTCTTGCAAGGGAAAAAATTCAACTCCGATGGGGCAGTCCAAATCGCCTTCAAAGATTTTATTGATTCCCGTCCGACTGGTTTTTTTAGTAAAGGGATCAATGAACTACCTATAAGATGGCAAAAGTGCATAGAAAATAATGGTTCATACTTTGATTAATTAAATATATTATATTAAAAAATATTCGACTTTTTGTTCCTCCCATACAAAACGCCAATTTCATATGTAAGGACCTAATATTTGATATGAATTATTGGATGATGTTATTCGAGAACTTGTATTTTCATTCTATCTTTACACATGTGATTTTTGATTCAACCAAAAGTATTAAAACAATTCAATGATTGATATTTAAAATAAATAAATATTTCCGGTCAATCCACACAACACCATTTCTAGCTCCGTGGTTCTGTGCTCGTGGTATGCTCTAAGCTTATGATACGGGTATTAGACATCTGATCTAATTAATTTTATAGACATACATTTATAGATATTTTTATAATACATATCAAAAATCCAGACCAAACAATTTAAACTATTTTAAATTTCAAACTATTGTGCGTGTAATACCGTTTACCCAATTTTATTCTTCTAGCAATTTCGACAGCCACATCATAGCACATACATCTTCGTCAAAGATACGCATCAGACAACGAGAGCCCATAGATTTTACTAAATTAAACTTTAATACAAACTACTAAAGTTCAAATTACTTTAAACAACTGGATACCAGGGTGTGGTAGGCCAATCAACATTAGTCCCTTTGACGATGTCTTCTAGGCTCATTTCTCTCGTGATTGACTGAGACTTAAAAAAAATTAGATTGCTATTGCCACTTCAACGCGCAAGATACGATCGGCGATTTTTTCCAAAGACTCACTAATAGGGATCTGTTTTATCTCAAGGCCCCTAATGGTCTTATGCGGGCGACAATAATCAGATTCTGACACGTAAATGATAAAGATTGTTTGAGTACTTTTAGCAATTTGTAGAGCAATCGGAGTTTGCAAGAGACGATTTTGTGTTCTGTTGAAGACTTAAGCCTTCTCAATAGGTACCTATTTTTTTAATTAAAGAATTAATCACAATTCACGGTATGGTGTGTGTCTAATAAGATGCATCAAAAAGGTTTTGAAGATATTGGTCAGGTCTGTTCACTCCTGTCTTGAAAACACTCAAGATTGTAGTATCAGGTATTAGAGAAGCGTTTCAATCTAACACTATTTTATGTAGAAACCTATAAGTAGAGACTATTGCAATGTTTATCATATATATAAAGTGTTGGTTACTAAACTCCTCCGAAACGGCTTATGTTTTTACATGGCAAAACAACGTTTGCTGGGGTAGCTAGTTATAATTTTAAGAATAAAATTATAATTTGATTGTATCACTTATTAAGTCGAAAGTTTTTGTAGAAGTTCATTTATTTTTTACTTTTTAGTTTCCGTTTTGAAGTTGGTTTTACTTTGGCAAATAAAAATATTTCATTATCAAATTAATGACTTAATTACAGTTTCACCTTCTACGAGTAAAATAAGACAATATTTAAATATAGAGCTATCTCGCTTTGTCACAGGTGACTGAGTATTATTGACGTAACTAACCATGGCTTAATTTTCTCGGACTTTGTGAAATTAGCCCTAATATTTGTAGTTACTTTTAGAAAAAAAAACATTACTATAACGTCTAAGGTTTTGATTATTAATAAGCAAATAAAATGTGTTTCCTAATAAAGTCCCCGTTTCTCATTTCGTCTTAGGTGAGCAGCTGTCGCCGGACTTATTAAGACGCACCTGTCAATCTGCAACTTTCCAATTTTTATTTGAAACCCTCCATCCACCCGGTTTAGAGTAGTCATCCAGGACACAGAATTAATAAGGCGTAAACAGTAATATCGCTTCCATTTCTCACTCATAATGTTTTATAATTTTGAGGTAAAATTTATTCTACAAGAATATTGGATGTTTTTTAATGAATCACCAGAGAGGTCGCTTTAGATAATACCTTTACATAATCAAGTCAGTTTTGTTGTCAGTGTGCTTCATCCTTTTATATAAGCTATCATTTAGCTTCACTTGTCCCGATGTTGGTTAAGTTTTGATATCAATCTGTTACATAAATTTGACCCACTACACGGTTTCCGATTGAACTGAAATTTGGCGTCATTCATGTCTCAATTTCGTGACAAATATTGCAACACCAACGGTTTAAACGTGTCCCTTATATGTCCGCATATTTAAAGCTAGAATTGGCTTCACCAGTCATTTAAGGGCGCACCAATGTAACTAATAGCAGCTTCTAAGATATTCATTCAGACTTGTTTAACTTCTGACAATGGGTACTTAATTAGTTGCTGTTTTTTCGTAAAATAAGTTTTAAAGTATACATTCCAAAACATTTTATTACCTACTCAAATTTGTTCTAAAAGCTTTTACACCCTTCGACGATTGCATTAGTTATACTTCTGTTAATTCGCTATGTTTCTGTGCGTCAGTCGTCATTGCAGGCTTGTTCCAGCATATTTATTCAGGATCCGAAGGGAGATGGGCCGTATTTTTACCAATTCCAAACTTGATTGTTTCGGACAATTATACCTCTTTGGAATAAAACAACAACGAGTTTTTTGTAAATTTTAGCTTGAAATTTTTTTGGTTCCTTTCACTTGGAATAATAAGGAAAACTTGTTACGGCATTTCTCTGATGGTTTTACTTTGTTTTATAATAGAACGTGTTAGTTTTACAGCATCGTAACACAACATTATCTAAGTTTAATTGAAATGGTTTACGGATGGCCACTGATAGAGATGAAATGTAGCAAGCCTAGCCCTTCCCTAGGCTTGCTTGCAGGGGTATATTATGACAGATGTTGGGTCATGGTGCATTATTAATATTTATTATAAATAACTATGTGTGTAAATTTTTGAGGAATTAAATTTTAAAGTCGGGAGCAGTTGATTTAACCAATTCAGATACAGTACCCAAAAATAAATTTTTAAAATAAATATGCTTTCTCTGAGTATTAATAAAATAAGTTATCCAGATACCCATTATTACCCATAAGTAATATTCTAAATGTGTGTAGATTTAAGACGAAGTAACGTAGCTCTCTAGCGAAATGCCGGACCCACGTCTTCTGTTATAATAAGCATGGATAGCCCGTCCATGCTTATAATGGAAGTTTATAGATATAATATTTTTTCAACATAAAGTGGTGTACACTTTGCAAAAACATAAGTAATAAATATTTCCGGACTAAACACACAGCATCATCTAACCCCAAACTAAGCAAAGCTTGTACTAATATGGGTACTATATAGGTGACTGATATACTATATATTTATATTTAGACATATATTTAAAAAAAAAAACATTTCACACATAGTATACACCTAGATCCGAAACCAGAAATCGTAGATTGTACCTACAAAATCTAGTTCCGCGGCGGGAATCGAACCCACCGAGCCACAGAGGTCGTCAATAAAGGTTTATATCTATAAGTCTTGGTCAGTCAGATCAACAATAGTCTTCCATTCCAAACCCAAATCACTCGAACATCCTAAACAAACGAATAGCGATCGAATGTTGCCCACTACATTAATTCCGGGGTGTTCAATGTTCATTAAAAATGCCATCAGCCCCCGAAGCCGGGAGCCTAACGAAGTGGTGAGCAATTAAAGTCGCCGACGTCACTGGCCCTCGTCTTGAAAGCTTCTTGAGTCTTGAGATGAATTGAAAAATTGATTGCTGATCGACATTTTTTATCTTAAGATTAAGACGTTGAAGTGTTAAATTTTTTGTCGGGCTTTGACAGATTTTCTGTATCGATATACCTATGTTTATTAAAATTGATCTTTTATTGGTCGATATTGTGGCTTTGGCCTTTAGGTACTATTAACACAACAAGAAGTTTTTTTTTTATAAATACACGGAGTACACCGTTGGGGCCGAACTTTTTAATGGAAAAGACGAGTATATCGTATTCTTTGTTGGGCGATGTCCAGAAGTCAATATCCTACAGCTGAAAGCATCATAATCAATGTGAACTAAAAATAATACAGTCCGTCATTTAGATTATTAGTAAAAATATCACCAGTGTTTTTATGTTAGCAAACGAAAAATCTAGACGTTACTGTGCATTGATGTTTCTCGCGTGACAGACATTTTTTGCGACATTTTTACTTAATTTCGCAGTCACAAGCAAGAAATATGTGTCCAGTATTTTTGGCGTCCAACAAACGGAATAAACAAAATACCTTTTTTTTGTAGTAATCATACTTATTACAGTACAAAATACAACTAAAGCCGATTCAAAAGGAGAATTGCATAATAACATTTTCTTTACAAAATTACATAAGGATAATAAGTGTAATATTTATTTCTTCAGAAAATCACTTAAATCTAAAGTTAACAAAAATCCTTAAAATTTAATTAGAACTATGATGTATTTATTTTTCCGGAACTAGGAGAATCCTGTTTTTCAGGATATAAATATATGTATTTGCATGAGATTCGTTTCATTTTAATCTCCATGCAGACAATAGCCGGTCTGAAGCCTCTTATTCCGCTGGCCTAAGCAAACTGACCCCTGTTGGTTTTTCCCGAATTCCTATTTCTTCACTCCTGATTATGTTATTTCATACTTTGGGTAAACAATGGGGCAACCCTTTACACTATTGCTGGTTTAGACGTGAACGCTAATATGGAAAAGGCTTTATATTTGAAGGTTAAATCCTTCAAATATAAAGCTGTATACTGCATTTCATTTTAACTGCCAGCGATGTGTTTTTTTTTGTTGCCTTTTACATTAAAACTACGAAGCTTCTCTACTTATTAGTTGTTGTAGATAGTTTTTAAGATTGTTTATTGGATCATTTTTTTGTTCTTCTGTCTGTCTGGCAATACCTTTTTTCTCAGTAACGCGTGGAGCTATCTATGAAATAATGGAGCCTTCTGTCCTTTGTAGCTGTAAAAAAATCTAACTTCTCAGATAATGCCAAAAGATATAGTCGTTTATGTCGCAACTTCCACAAATTTCCGATGGTATACTTGCAGTCATCCGAGAATTTTGATATTTTGTCCGAAACAACATCTTATAACACACATAAACGAAAAATTCTAAACACTTCATATTTTTTTGATAAATCTTTAATATATATACATATATATGTCGGAGAATCGTTATTCCTAACGAGATCGTCATAAGCGGTAACGTGTTTAGTGGGCGTCATCAGGGTGAAATGCGAGCACAAAACACAATATTCACTGTTTTATAAGAATTTAATCGACAATTTGTCTATTTACAAATGTTTCAAATAAAATGCACTGTAACAACCGAGCAGCGAGTTCAAGGCACCAATCTCACTTCTAAACAACGAATACACCCAACGATCCAACTCGATCCGTTCGTGTCTCATTCTAAACAACGAATACACCCAACGATCCAACTCGATCCGTTCGTGTCTCACTAAGTAATGTTCCCAAAAATACTGTCAGCCACTCTTAAGTAAAGATGGCGCCTCGACCCCACTCGAGCGACGTGCTCTGCTCTGATTGGTCGTTACGTACTTCACACTATTTTTAACTTAATAAATTAAATGACCTTTATTAATGAATTCAAAAATGTAACAAATCAAAATAAATTGAATTATGATTTTTACAAGCAATCAAAATGTAAACAGATAATATTATTTGCTATGCATGTAAACAACAATCAACTCGACTCATAACTGCCTCCGACACAGCCATCCTGACATATCACACGCCCTCGTGTGATAATGAAGGCCGCGCATCATCTGTCAAAAAAAACAAAACATTTTAGTAACGTTCGGCCACTCCTGATCAAATAACTTCAACAGCCTTTATAGAAAAGTTTCATGATGTTAGCCTCAAACAAAATGTAAAAAGTAAAATCCATCGAATCAAAACAGGCCCTCTTTTACATTTGGCCACCTCGCCCTCCAACGTTGGCCACCTCGCGTTTGCAAATTGGCCACCTCGCCTTTGCAAATTGGCCACCTCGCCATTACATATCGGCCACCTCGCCGTTTCTAATTGGCCACCACGCCGTTACAAATTGGCCTCCTCGCCGTTACAATTTTGGCCACCTCGCCATAACATATCGGCCAACTCGCCGTTACAATTTTGGCCACCTCGCCATAACATATCGGCCAACTCGCCGTTACAATTTTGGCCACCTCGCCATAACATATCGGCCAACTCGCCGTTATACTACCTCGACACATAATCAAAAGAAACATAGTATGAATGCATTCTACAGGAATGGATCCAATTCGGTTGGGACATAATGACTGAGGGAGTGGCATCGGGACTCTGCATGTGCTGCGCGTTTGCTATAATATTCGACTGGATGTAGCTTTGTATCAGGTATTTGGAGGAACATCGCGCCATGACCTTCACTACTAGCGTCAAGACTGCTAAGAGTTAATCTAGCTAATATTTGTCATAATACACATCTAAAGAGATGCATTGTGAGATACCGGACCTAATTGTTTTTTTTTTTTTTTTTTTTTTTTTTTTTTTTTTCGTTTATAAAAATGTATCATCCAACTTCATGTACCTACATAGAGGAAGGCTTCGATATGAGTTCAGATCACTCACCCATAATAACCCAAAAGTCAAAATAAAGCTTACCACACTCATAAACGCGGCATTTAGGCTTAAATATGTACCAGGTGGAAAGTTGCTGAATTCATTATGTTTCCAAAGCCGGGAAAACCAGAACATGAAAGAACATCATACAGACCTATTTCTCTTTTACTAATTATGCCCAAACTATTTCTCAACAGACCCATTAACCCCATTAAAAGTTGATCCCGGACTTTCAATTTGGTTTTCAGGCAAAACACTCCACCTTAGATCATGTACAAAGAATAACGAAAATAATACAAAATACATTTGAAGAAAGAAAAGTCTGCACAGAAGACAATAGTCTTCAAAGACGTAGCGCAGGCGTTTGATAAAGTTTGGCATAAAGGGCTTTTACATAAAATACGAATTATATTCCCAAAGCAATTTTCTGTTTATTGTTATTAGAGATACATTAGAGACTTGTCTACCCAAAAAATGAGATTAGAGTTCCTTAAGATGACGCTTACTCAGATCTAAGGAAAATTGAAGCTGGAGTGCCACAAGTAAGTGTCCTCGTCTCGTACTTACTTTATACTGCAGATATTCTAGATTTAGAAAACAATATCATTGCCACATTTGCTGATGATACAGCCATAATGGCTACTGGTCACTCATGCAAAAGCGGCAGAAAAGCAGTGAACACTGTTTTGAACTGGACACAGAAATGGCGAATTCAATTAAATGAGTCAAGGTCAGTCCACATTTACTTCACAAATAAAAGACCAAACTATAATCCGGTGTACATCAATGATAAAGTACCATACCAAAATACAGCAAAATACTAAGGTATGTCATTAGATGCAAAGCTTCGCTGGAAAGCTCATGTCAAGAAGATATGTGAAGAATTAGGGCTTCGCTATAAGAAGATGTACTGGTTACTTGGAAAACACTCTGCGTTATCAGTGAACAATAAACTACTGCTATATAAGCAAGTCTTAGTGCCAATATGGGCGTTCGGTATTTAGCTTTGGGGCAGTACCAAACAGAGCAATATCCAGATTGTCTAACGATTTTAAAATAAAGCACTTCGGAGTATCGTAAACGCTCCGTGGTACATAAGAAATGCAGACATACATCGGGATCTCAAAGTAGACCTAGTCGCAACTACCATTAAATGTTATGACGAAGCTCGCGAAAAAAAAAGACTTCATCAACATGTAAACATCGAGGCCATCTAGCTCCTCGACAACACGCACTAGTCTTTCCTACACTAATTAAAGTAACAATTGCATTTTGCAATGTACCAACAAGTCTGCCAGAGATACTTTCTTTAATTAATGACCAATCATCCCCGGAATCAAAACAAAATGAAAACTGCTCACCGAATTGTGTAATTGTACCGAAGACAGGTTTCATAACGCACACGTCCTCTCTCTTGACAGTACTAGTAGCGGCAGTAGGCTGCGCGCTGCTGTTTGCATTAGGCCCCAATTTTGTGCAACGCGATGTCACGTGACCCTCAACTCCACACTTGTAGCAAATCACAGGGAACCTCGTAACAACGGCTGTTTTGGAGCGATCAGGGGTCGTAGTTGTTTGCTGATTGTCATGTGGTCGGCTGAAACATTCAAAAGATTTATGATCAAGTTTTCCAAACATCAAATTCACTGAACTTAACCTAGGGCGTTTGTTATCTTGTTTAACTACGTTTTGCGATAAGAAAAAGCCATAATTTCACGTTTCATTTTGCTGCGGGTAGATATTTCTTAAAAAAAAAATGTTGACGCTGTAACCGTGGTTTGTTAGTGCTAGTATTAAGGATAACACCATTTATTCTTTACCTAAATTACCCCACCGAGACATAAGTAATGTAAACAAACGGCTTGCGTATGCAGCAAGACATGTGGTTTACCACTAATAATTTTTAACGCAGACTCAGCACGCGTTTTTAAGGTCTCAAATCGCAAGAGAAAAATTTCGTAAATTCTACCCATTTCATATCTGGAAACGCTATTTGAGAAAACCACGTTGCAGCCGAACCTATCATAACCTTACTAAGAATGATAATTAATTTTACTTCCCTGTATGCTGCGATCCAATAAGCAGATGTCAGCCGTCGCCAACCAGGCCCGCGCGTCGTTTTCTGCCTCGTCTGGCTGAAATGTAGGCAGCGTGATGTCCTTGTCCTCGTGCTTCAGTGGGTTGGAAAGTGCCTTCACGAGAAGCCTCATGCTGAATTGTTGCGCTTCGAATAGCGCACGTCAGCGATAGTTCGCCGATAGCTGCTCTTTCACGTTTTGTGCCTGCACCGATCCCACTTCTGATGTCGGAGAATCGTTATTCCTAACGAGATCGTCATAAGCGGTAACGTGTTTAGTGGGCGTCATCAGGGTGAAATGCGAGCACAAAACACAATATTCACTGTTTTATAAGAATTTAATCGACAATTTGTCTATTTACAAATGTTTCAAATAAAATGCACTGTAACAACCGAGCAGCGAGTTCAAGGCACCAATCTCACTTCTAAACAACGAATACACCCAACGATCCAACTCGATCCGTTCGTGTCTCATTCTAAACAACGAATACACCCAACGATCCAACTCGATCCGTTCGTGTCTCACTAAGTAATGTTCCCAAAAATACTGTCAGCCACTCTTAAGTAAAGATGGCGCCTCGACCCCACTCGAGCGACGTGCTCTGCTCTGATTGGTCGTTACGTACTTCACACTATTTTTAACTTAATAAATTAAATGACCTTTATTAATGAATTCAAAAATGTAACAAATCAAAATAAATTGAATTATGATTTTTACAAGCAATCAAAATGTAAACAGATAATATTATTTGCTATGCATGTAAACAACAATCAACTCGACTCATAACTGCCTCCGACATATATATATATATATATATATATATATATATATATATATATTACTTGTATCAGTCTCAGGATCCCTCGATGAGCAAATGGAACTCGCACTTGGCCGCTTCTATTAAAATATATTTTAGGTTTAATTTATATACAATGTAATCGAGATTCGAGAATTTATCATTTTTTTAACACACACCTTTGGCTTGACAATATCCCTCCATAAAATTGTAGATGCATCTCTTTCTTGTTAACTTTCACATTTATTTAAGTTCAAAGTACTTAAAAATATCATTGAAATAACTCTCAACTTCTATCCTTTCTAAAATAATACCCAAAACCATTCACCTACAATCGAACCTAGCAGTTTAATAAAATAAACGAACAATGATAAACACGAACTATTTTCCGAACACTCCAAAAGCCCTCTCCACTCTATACCAACGTTTCATAAATATTTTTCCGACGCTATAACTGTGTAGAAGGTTTTTGTATACGTTGCTTTTTGGCTCCTTTTGGCTGCTAATCTAATATTGACCACCCGGTAGGCTATTGACTTATGTTTGTACTTCTCATAATGCTCTATTTTGCTCGTAACGACAAGGGATGGGAACGTAACGATTTACTAACGGAATCTAAACTGAAATCAATTAGTGTCTCGATTATATAACGTTTTTATTAAAGTCGGAGAGGATTATCATTTTAACATAAAATGTAATGTTAAAGTTGTTTTTTGTTATGTTTAAGTATTTTTGTAAAAAGTTTTTGACTTTCTATTTTGATTTTTTGTATTGATTGATGAGATAACGTTTATTTATGTTTACCAAAAACGATTGCGGACTGTAAAGTAGTAGAAAAAAATTATAATGAAAAAAATCAGTTCAATAACTTATACCATTTATTCTTTTAAATAGCCTTTCATTTATATTCGACGTACATACTTATACATGAAAAATATCAAGAAAATGTCTCATACTCGCATCAAACACACGAGAATAAAATATTATAAGACTTACTTTCAGCAACAAAATAACATTTTGAACCACTAAGGCCACCGTAAAATATTACAAACCCGTTCCCATCCCGTCTCGTTAAAATTGCTCTTTTGTCATAATAATTCGCGTAGAACATTTTATTATTCAAAATATCAATTTGCTCGGCTGGCTTTCTTTGGGTAGCGCCGCATTTATTTTATTAAGTTTGTTTTAGCTGGATTTATTAATTAGTTGCAAATAAAAAGATCCTTTCCACTTTTGGGTAAGTTCACTAACCTTTTTTAGCTTTCGCTTCAGATAAACAAATAAAAAACAGATTTATTTTAAACCATTCTTTGTTGTATCTAGTGTAGGTAAGTTGGACAATTGAATTAGGTACTTACAACTTATAAAATTATCATGTTTTGAAATAATATTAAGAGCCTGTTGCATCTCTGCCATCAGTTCATTAGACTATGTTTAAAATAGAGCGCAATTTAGCTTCTTTTTTTATTATTAAAAGGGCTTACTTTTGACTACAGTCTAGCCAAAAGACAGAGACGAGGTCTTCCCAGAACAAATTTTCCCAGATAAAGCCTATCCACTCGGGTGTTAAAAGTGCTTGGGTTGTATGTATCCGGACATACAGACTTCGGGAAGAAAAAAAAAATTCCGGACACTCCACACAACAATATCTAGCCCCGCGGTAAGCTCTAAGCTTGTGTTATGTGTACTAGACATCTGGTATACATATATCATATAATAGACAAACATATGTTTATAGATATTTTTTATTATACATATAAAACACCCAGACCAAGCAGAAAGTGCTTGCAGATCATACAAACACTTGACCCCTCGGCGCGATCGAACGGGTGCATTTTAAACACCGTCGAATGGTATGTTACTCATTATAAGACACACAAGTTACAAGCAAGTTGTACATACAAGCTTTGAATTCCGATTTCAAATATTCTCTTTTCCCATTTACTTACCCAATACAAAATGGCGGGTAAAATTTATTATCATAACATCCTATATAAACTCTTAAGTCAATTTTCAAACCCCTTTTCGTTTAAAACTCACATTCAAGCGAAAAAGGTTTATTTCCTTTGAAGGTGATATAATTTTAATTTCACATCACGCATCATAAGATTAGTACCTACCGTCATTTATTTCAATATCTAAAAGTGTGGGACAAAAGGAACTCGGTCCCGCGTAACAAAGAGTCCTGCGGTATCTAAATGTTAATCTTTGGTCAGTCGCGCAAAAATTATGTTTTTCGGACACAGAAGCTTACTGGGTCGAATATAACCACAGATTAATTTCATTCGGAGAACGCGTTTGTTCACGCGACTCTATTGTCTTTGTATTGTCTTTGTATTGTCTTTGTATTGTCTTTGTATTGTCTTTGTATTGTCTTTGTATTGTCTTTGTAAAATATAAATATACATAGGCATGTAAGTTTTTTGTGTATAAAATGCACTAGTTTTGAGCTTATCATAAAGTTCAGAACGAAAAGTATATTCTAAAAGCTATATATGAATAAATATAAATAAACATTTCCGGACAATCTACACACTATGAAAAAGACCAAACCTGTTACAAATCTATGTAAATTACACATAAATTTGATACCAACATAGACGAATACCTAATGCCAAGTTAAATTGCCAGTTTCATTTTATAACGACAGAAAAACGTCATTACCACCAACTTAATGCCAAAAGCGCACTCAAAGGCTACGTTTTATTTCGCGTCAATTTCCACAAAGCAAAATGACTTCAATTTGAATATGTAATGGCGGCTTAGGATAATCGTCGTTGGCTTACACTAATAAAGGCGCCTGGTCTGTTTTGAACTGGGCTCGTTTCAAAAGAATCGAACTGTTCGATTCGTGGGGAGGGTAATTTATTCGAGTGCTCGCCTTTTTGCGGTGGGGGCCTCCTATCGCCGGAAGACGCTTTAAGACATCGATGCTGATTCTTTTTTTATTATCCTCCCCTACTTTCCTTAAAGACGCTAATACAAAGCGGGCATATATAAATAAACCTTTAGAAAGACTCCCCCAGAAACAATCTAAATTACATTTTCACGCAACTTCAAATGTCTTATTAATTACGTACGACTTTTCAATGCAATAAATTTTCTTTTAACGCTTCCTCCCCGAAATCGGCTTATACACAACACTGGCTTTGCATACTGATCACTCAATTGTATTGCGAGATAAGTTTCCTTTTCTTTATTTCTTATAAGAAAAGCAATTATAAATTAGGCAGAGTATTGTTTCGCTGCAATTAACTATTTCTTAAGAATATTTTATTACCACAAATTCTTCAAATCAAAGTCATAATTATTTTATCCATTACAATATTTTTCAAACTAATATATTCGCCCACATTTTAGGCCCATAAACAAAGAAGATCCTGCTATTTATTTGAAAATGGAAACCTCAGCTCAAGCTCAACCTGGCAACACAGAAGGTCATGATTTACTGGCTTCACAGTAACGATACGAGTGTCATCACCTCAGAAATGACCCCACATCCCTCAATCTCCCCAAAGCTGCGTAATACTGGATAGTGTCTCCCCAAGGATTTGTCAGACAAATGTCCCGCATTGTATCGAAAAAATCGCCTTCTCTGCCCGTTAGCGCTATTTATTGGTGATTCAGCCAGACTTTTTTATTAATAAAACGTATATTATGCGCGCAAGTGCGTTTTATGCGATCCTTTTCTTTAGGATATTATCGTCCATCTTCGGACATCTAATATAATCGATTTGGGGAATTTATTGGACTATTTTCATACCTTGCTATGCAATAAATATATTGCTATAGCAGAGCCAAACTGAACTCTGACATTGTCATCAGGGATAATCTATATTTTGCATTCCTTATTCTTATATTCTTAATATTCTTAATGAAATACAGATTTCTGTAAATAAACGTTACTGGAACATTGGTTTCAATATTTTTGTTTACTCTAAGAAATACCCAAAGGTGATATGAGTGTGTTTACCTTGGGGAGGCACAAAGTAGTTATGCAAACGTTATATATTGATGCCTGATACCAAAGTTGTGCAAGAAAAACAAAAGTCACATTCATATAAAATACGAATGTATTGTACGAAATTCGATATTTTTCTTCTCTGATGCAATGTTTCTAGGGCTCGGGTGGAATCATAGTAAATTTGTCTGAAAACTTTTTATAATTTTTTGTTTGACAATAATATACGGTTGGTTTCAGTAAAGGATTATATCTGTTACGTTAAGGGAGTTAGAGTTAAAATTACATCTTCCAGAGGAAA
Source organism: Gymnoscelis rufifasciata (assembly GCA_929108375.1). Lineage (NCBI taxonomy): Eukaryota > Metazoa > Arthropoda > Insecta > Lepidoptera > Geometridae > Gymnoscelis > Gymnoscelis rufifasciata. The sequence goes on along the minus strand of OV815307.1, from coordinate 5,047,952 downwards.
ATGGAAGAAAATGGGTGTCTTACATTCAAAAAAATGATTGATGATTATTTGTCGACGACATAGTTAGGACCAGGAATTATCTTACTCATATACACACTTCAAAGTCTTTAGTTTTTGAATGTTAATGATTTTGTCACTAACTGTACTATCGATCACTTTAGTATGCGGGATGAATGTTGACAAATAATTTTTGAGAAAATGTGGGATGAAAACGGCATAAATTAAATCTTCCTATCTTTTGAGCAGTGCGAGAAGCGCAACGATTAAGAAATCAGACAGCGCGATCAAAGCTAAACATTTGACTTTATTGCGAATAAAATTTTAAGCAGTTATAAACAATTTTGATTAAAATAAACATTCCCCAAATCTTATCCCGCAATCACTGGAATTGTCGGGAGTAAAATCATTAATTCTAAACTGAATAACGCATTAAAAGTAACAGCTTGTGCTCGGCTTACCACTTGCCTACCCCCTTGCAAGGAAAGGGGTAATCAAAATGGGGTTTATTAGCCATTCAACATCAATTGAACAGCAATTGGAGCAGAATCAGTAATTTACCACAGGTTTTTTGGGTATTATGGACAACTATACCTACCACTATGGAATCTTTGTCCATGCTATTATACATAAAATCAAATGCCTGCGACACGTCAGTGATTTTTTTAGCGAGGCTCATAAGACGCAGTTTTAAATCAACTTATGAATGTTTATATTAAATTATAAATTATACAAAGCGCAGTTTTTCTAAATTACGGAAATTGTAAGTAAGTGTAAGTGTGTGTCTCGTAAGTGGTAACCCTCTGAATCCTTACACGTGACCTCCGGGTGGTGCTAAGAACAGTCTCTGGTGGTAGGCTTCGGCCGCGGCTTGTCACCACCCTCCGGGCTGGGCCAGTGCGTGAAGCGATTTTTTCGTGTTTCGTAATGTGGCCCGGAGAAGCCATCTTCTAGGCCTTCATGCTCCATCTTAGACCACATCGTCACTTTACATCAGGTGAGATTGTGGTCAAATGAAGGCTTAACAATAATAAAAAAAAATTAATAATAATTATTACTACGCAAAGGTACGGTATACGAGTATCATAAACATTAGAAAAATCTACCCTACCAAGTATTTTTAGGTACCTCAGTGCGTTGGGTTTAAATATTTTGGGCAGTTTTTTTATAAAACCAGTTAAACTTAGTTTAGTATAAAACCAAAATAGGTTCATTTAGCTTCAAACCAAACACTAATAATGACTTTGTAAGCAAACCCCAAACGCCGAACGATTCGCCGGCTCGTTAAGTTTCCGCGAACGTGTCACATTCTTTGTACGTGCTAAATGTTGCCAGCTCCTCCGATCTCCCAGACACTTTGTTGGGCACTTTTACATGTTTAATCGGGCTCAGGGGAGAGATCGAGCAGGTGATCTTTGACTTTGAAGTTAATTTGTTACAATGTTCGTTTCCGTCTTAAAACTTCAGAGTTATTATTACGGAAAGACGCTAAGAGAGCAAATCATCAAAATAACATGACTTTTATAATTGCTTGCTGCATTGCTTGTATAATTAGTGAAGTTACCTCGATTTAAATCCTTGAAATTGCATCTCTAAAATTTACGAGTATGTATGACATAACTTGATAAGGCATTATCCATTTCCAGAGATTTTTTGTCCACCCAATTAAGACTGAGGTCGTGTTTGGGTAATGCGTGCGCGACGCATTTTAATTATACATATTGTTGTTAATGTTTTCAGTAAAGGTTTTTTAATAAGTCTTGGTGATTTTGACAATGCTCAATGCTCATCGTAGTTATTCCACAATTTAATGATGTGATACCTACCTTATTCTCCGGGTATATTTAATGGCAAGAAATATATTTATTCAAAAAATATAAATCGAAAAAACACTATTTTAATTCAAGATTTCATAAGAAGGAGGGTTTCCCACTACATTAACCAAAGTAATTAGCTAAAATCACGAGGCTCCCCGGACCGGTCTACAAATCGTAACCATAGACTAAGTTGGATTTATCTTTGTTTTCTTAAGGAAGTTTCCAATCCCCCGTGTTTGTTTGAAAGCTCAGTGCCATGTTTTTATTCGACATGTGGTTATTCGCATCAGTACTTATAGAAGGTTTAGGTTCGCAATGTGTCAAGCCTGTGATTTCTATCAGTATAGGGTTCTGAACGTTCGTAGGTAATTTTATCACATTTATTATATACAACGTTTGATTAGTTAACAAGTGATACTTAACAAACTGCTAAGCAATTTTGTCCTAATGGAAATATTTGACTTTTATTATGCATATCGTTATTTACAATGCCTATTTAGACTAACCGCGGAATGTTTGAACGAATTAGCGATGCGAATGGGTTCTACAATTCATGTTTGGGTAAAATTCTGTTTTTTGTATGTATGTTTGTAATACAAATAACATTATAATAAGCTTCGAACGGTCGTTGGTTAAAATTTAGAAAGATTATAAAGTGCGCGTCATAGTCAATCAACACATTACAAAAGAAAAATAAATGTGTAAAAAAAGAGAAAGAAACAAAAAGAGTTTTATGCTTGAGGCCAACATCTAGTTAACAAGATTTAATGATTTCTTAGTTTCCTGATATACGATACAATAATTATCTAATATCATTATTTTAAGGGTTAACTAAATAACTCTAAATCTAAAGCTTGAATATAGAACATTATGATCCATTCTCAAAATTAAGCTTTATAGATGGTTGGCACCACAAGGTTGGCATCCTTGGCTAAAAGCTTATAACACGGTCAACATGAAAAAAAAAGCTTTCAAAAGCTCGCAATCAATCAAGCCGTAAACACTGATACAATGAATAAATCCTCATTGTTCGAACGGACAAGTAACAATGTAAAAGCGGTTTTAATATTTCGCTGGCACGTCTCATCTGAATAGGGAGGTGTCCCCCGCGTCTTATCGTGTACGCAAACATTCTTTGCGAGGGCTTCATTCTATGCCAGTCGGTGCGGAGGTTAATACAAATGCGCGTATATTCGCATTGATTTGACGCTGAGTGTCTGTTTGGAAATAAGTGTTTCACATTAGGTTGACTTTAAAAAATCTCCATTATTGTAAGATAGATTTTATAAAATACTAGGCTTTACGCCGCGCCGATGCCCATGTTTTTGGATTTTCCGCTGACGGACATCCGGAACGACGTATTATCCGGTAAAAAGTAGCCTTTCTTGCGTTATATGGGCAATCAACTTATGACTGAAGTATTTTTTTATTCGGACTAGTAGATCCTAAGATTATCACGTTCAAACATACTCTAAAAAATATTAGTATAGACTATATAGGTACTTATGTTATTTGTAATAGTATTTTATGCTGCCTACGTAGAATATTACTTAAATTAAATTATGCAGAACTTGGACCAACTCATAGTATTAGATGGGTGAAACATACACAGATTATGCACACTATACAAACTTAAGTATATTTTATAACTGACTCAATGATAGAGACACTTGAGACACTTGATATTAAACAACACTTGAAAAGCACAATTATATTATATATATATATAGCTGTATTTCGCCCTCTAACCTGTGCTCAGGTGTAAAGACATTTCCACTTTTTTATAAATGCCTCATTACCTAAAACAATAAAAAATCTTAACATAAAACAATTTACACAACACGCAACAATTTTTTTTTTATGATAGATAAGCTTTCATTTGACCACAATCTCACCTGATGTAAAGTGACGATGTGGTCTAAGATGGAGCATAAAGACCTAGATGTAGATGGATTCTCCGGACCACATTACGAAACACGAAAAAATCGCTTCACGCACTGGCCCAGCCCGGAGGGTGGTGACAAGCCGCGGCCGAAGCCTCCCACCAGAGACTGTTCTTAGCACCACCCGGAGGTCACGTGTAAGGATTCAGAGGGTTACCACTTACGGACGTAAACAGACAAAACCTCCCAACAAACAATCAGACGCAGCAACAAATATCCTGGATCATTTTATTATCCACAGAACAGTCATAACTCCCGACGCAAGTCAGGGGCGCCGCACTACCTTTTTATTATTTCTACCGACATTTCCTTTTATTGCCTCTCATATTGACTTTTTATACGGGCAGAGAATAAATACATTTTGATTTTTCATCGTCGACACTCTTTTTATGCAGTTCGTCAGACGGCGAATTAGCACGCCTGAGGTGTCGTAAAATATTATTCCAGTTTTTAAACGCGTTTTGGGTTCCGTATTATTTTTATTTTGAAGCACAATAGCTTACTTGTTATAAGAATGCAGATTAAATTTTATGGCTTTAATAAAGAACAACAAGTGTGTGTGATTGACAACGAATGCGGTGCTTCACTTCAAATCTTATGAATAGGTTCTGAGTCAAAGTCAAAGTCAAAGTCAAAACGTTTATTTCCTTAGAAGCACAAAGCCTACATGGACAGGTCAACTTAAAATTAATAAAACTAAATTGCTTAAATAACAAATATCAAGGAAATAACATTGTCTTGACAGTTCGCTTCAATGTTTTATACTGAGTTGAGAAGCGAATAGAACAACACAGCTATATCAGTTATTACAATTTTGTAGTTATTACAATTTTGGAGTTCTTATTTATAGGTAACTATTATAAGTTTAACATTTACAATAAAAAAAAATGTTTGTCATATAAGGAAGCTATTATAACATGAGCATATCAGTCCTGGTCAACCTGAATTATTAGAGCCTGTTACTGTGGAACTAAGCAACATCTATCCAAGCTGCATCATCCTTTATATAATCATTTATAGAGTAATACGCTTTTTTCATTAGACTTCTCTTAATAAATGATTTAAATTTTCTAATAGGAAGCTCTGTTACATTATGAGGAAGCTTATTATAAAAACGTACAGAGTTACCCATAAATGATTTGCCTAGTTTTTTTAGTCTGTAAGTAGGAATTAGTAATTTTTCTTTACTTCTCGTGTTAATACTATGTACGTCACTTTTTCTTAAAAACAAGTGCTTATTCTTGTGGGTGAACATCAAGTTCTCAAAAATGTACTGTGAGATTACAGTTAGAATGTTAATCTCTTTGAATTTTTCTTTGAGGGAGTCACGTGGTTTCATTTTATATATTGCACGTACAGCCCTTTTTTGCAGCACGAATATAGTTTGAATATCGGCTGCAGCACCCCAGAGTAGGATACCATATGACATAATACTATGAAAGTAACTAAAATAAACCAGTCTAGCTGTACCCTCATCTGTGATATATCTCATTGTTCGCACTGCATAAGCGGCTGAACTAAGTCTACCTGCAAGGTTTGTAATTTGGGGTTTCCATTGTAGACGAGAATCAATATGTAAACCTAGGAACACTGTTGAGTCAACGAGCTCGAGAATTTCATCGTTTAATATGATTTTTGTAGGAAATTCTTTAACATTAGGGAGTTTGAATTTAATACATTTAGTTTTTTTTGCGTTTAGCAGTAAGTTATTAACCGTAAACCAATTTAGTACTAGTGACAGTGAGTTATTTACATCGTCAAAATTATTTTTATTCCTATCAACTTTAAATAATAAAGAAGTATCATCAGCAAATAAGACTATGTCACAAAGGTCTTTAGCAAAATACGGGAGATCATTTACATATACTAAAAACAAAAAAGGCCCAAGTATTGATCCTTGTGGAACCCCTAATTCGATTTTTGATCCTGAGGATCTTTCATTACCTACTTGAACCATTTGAATTCTATCGGTCAAGTAGGAATGTAGTAGCTCAAGGGCTTTGTTGTGTATGCCGTAATGCTTTAATTTATTTATAAGTGTTGCATGGCAGACACAATCAAAAGCCTTGGAGAGATCACAGAACACGCCGATAGTATTTTGCGCTCTATCCCAAGCCGCCAAAATGTGCTTTATCAATAGTGTTCCAGCATCAGTAGTTGATCTACCTTTGGTGAAGCCAAACTGATTGCTATGCAGAAGTCTGTTGCGATCAAAGTGATTAATTAATTGTGTAATAGTTAAAATAATTTTTTCAAAGATTTTACTCATTACTGGAAGAACTGAGATAGGCCGATAATTTGCAGGATCAAATTGAGTACCAGATTTATGAAGAGGGACAAGCTTGCCATATTTCATGAGATCCGGAAAGATACCAACATCGACACAGCTGTTAAAAATGAAGGCCAGGAGGGGGGCAATATCATTAATAATATTACCTAGCACTTTCGTTGAGATATTCCAAAGATCTTCTGTGTATTTGATGTTGAGAGATTTGAATGTTTTCACTATGCAGTCGGCAGTTACATGAGTAAAGTAAAAGACTTCAGCACATGCATCTACGGATGCCTCTAATAGTTCCACAGCCTTAGATGTAGATGAGTTTAATGACTGCGTTATAGTTTTCGGTATGTTACAGAAAAAACTTTCAAAAGCATTGGCAATGTCAATGTCTTTGACTAAGATATTATCATTAATTTTTAACTGAATCTGTTTACTACGGGGTACTGATTTGTCAGTCTCATTATTGATAAGCTTCCAAGTGGCTTTAACTTTATTTGAAGAGTTAATTATTTTATTCTTGTGAAAATTTGATTTTGCTATGTTGCATACTTGTTTAAACAATTTTCCATAATTTCTGACATATGTTATGAATTCATCATCATTTAGTTTAGATTCTCTTTCCGAATACAGATCATATAACTTATTTCTACTTTTATAAATACCAGGCGTAGCCCAATCTGTGAATCCTACTTTTTCTTTAATTTTGCAAGTTTTCTTTGTAAATACTTCGTTATTTTCCCTTGCTATTGTTTCTGATAAAAACATAAACAATTCATTAGGGTCATCACCAGTAGGTAATGTTAAAAGTCTTTGTTCTACTCTACTTTGAAAAGCTAAAATACGTTCATTAGTTATGGGTCTGTATGTAAATTCTAATAACTTATTATGACCTCTTTCTAAAGAAAACTTAATACTCTGACCATAGTGGTCTGAATTAAAATGTTTAACTACTGATTTTACTGTTGGTGACTGAGAGGAGAACATGTTATCTATGCATGTTGCAGTAGTTGATGTTACGCGCGTGGGGTCATGAAAATTATTTCTCATATTAAAACATTTAAATAAATTAATTAATCTGTCTGCAAGAGGATTACTAATGATATCAATGTTAAAGTCTCCACATACAATAATAGTTTTATTACAAGTAAATATTTTCAGTAAGGCATCCTCCATGGTAGACTCGAAGGTTGCCTGATCCGCAATCGGAGGTCGATAAACGCAAACACAAATATGTCGCTCAAGTTCCACACAAGACAGTTCAATGCATCTCTCAACACTTAACTTAGCAATATCTTTACGTTCTTTAAATTTTAGATTATTTTTAACCAGGATAACAGTTCCGCCTCTAATAGCAGTACTTCTTTTGAAACTACTAGCACAAGAATAATTACTGTAATATGGTATTGACTGATTACTTGTGATCCAGTGTTCTGATATGCACATAACATCTACATTAAAACTATTTAGAAATAATTCTAATTCCAGAATTTTGCTGGGTAAACCTTGAATATTTTGGTGGACTACATGTAACTGCAAGTTGTTACCCATTGTCGGCAAAGTCAGTTTAAATTATGATAAGCTGACTTTGTTAAATCTACACCCTTATTAGCAGAATAACTAGCTAAAGATATAGGCTTGTCAGAAAACTTTGTTATAGAATTTATAACTGTGTCATTAATATTGTATGCTAATAATTTAGCAAGAACATGCTTGTTCTGGTTGTTAAGATACAAAGTATCTCTTATCAAAAAACTTTTACTAATAAAAATATTAGTGTCTAAAAATAAAACGTCACTATGACGACATGTCAAGTTGTAAAGTAGTAAATTCATATTACTTAAATGTCTATTTTGTTTTATACTCAATGACTTTGAGTATGGGAAGGCACATATAATCAATTTACCTAGACCACATTCTAATTTATGAAGCAATACCTCAAAAAGTTGTAAAATATCTAACCGCTTAACATTTATTTCGCTTAACTGTACTATTAGTGAGGTCAATTTATCAAAACTAACATCTTTATCAATAGAATTTGTGATAGTTCTAGTTGCAGCATTTATAAAGCAGTTATTAATCACACTCTGTGACAGAAGGTCATTTAAAAGTGAGCCCATTCCGTTGCCAATCCTATCTGAATAGATCACAGTTTTCCGGGTCTGACAGCAGGTGTTCTGCTTTACCATAGACTGTGAAGATGGTAAACCTAAGCCTTCAGCCCACACCGGAGAAGGCGAAGGCGCCGCCACAGGAGAAATGGCTTCATGTTCCAAAGGCGGCGCCAACTCCTGTCCTGCGCCAGCATGAGAGGCTGAGTGTGAGGTGTCTGGCTGGTCCGTTTGAGTGCTGCTGCTATAAACTTGCACATAAATGGATGTATTATTGACTAGGTCTTCATATTTACTTAGTTTATGGCAATTGTCTTTAGCCTCTGTCATGGCTTGCTGATATTTACAAGACACATTTTGCAATTCCTTTTCTAAGGTTACAATTTTACTTGACATATAATCTAATTCTTTTGTATTTCTTCCTATCAAATTGTAGCAAGAGTTTAATTCTTCCTGCATGTCCCATTTACACTTTTCTTTGCTTATCCTAGTATTATTTATAAGTAGCTTTTGTTTTTTAAGTTTTTTTTCTGATTTTTTGATAAAATTATTTAATTTAACATATTTTTTAATTTTTTTGCTCCCTTTTATGACCGGTGTTTGGCTCAAGCGATGAGGAGAAGTAAGATCTACTATGGGCATATTAAGTGAGCATTGTAGCTCCGTTTGCAGATCCATGCTAGCAAAACTCATCGCTGAAGTCAATGGCTTAGATTCTAACCTATCAATTTTTATCCTGCACTCGGAGAGTTCTTGTTGTAAGTCCTTGTTTTTTCTTAGCACTGAGTCATATTCTTGATGGCAGCTATCCACAGAATGTAAGCAGGATTTCAGTCTGTTGATATCAAGGAGGGCCTCTTCATAGTGGGAATGAAGTTCAGCGAGTTCATTTTTTAGGGTTTTCATTTTCCCAAGATTTGCAAGGAACTCAGCTTCACATTCCTCCCTGTCTTGTAGAAGCCTGTCCCGGTCCTCTTTAACTTCCTTCAGCTGAGCCGTAACTTGTTTTAGCCTTCCCTCAAGGTCAGCTTGGCATGCCTTCCTTGTCATGGTCATTGTGATAGTTTCTGAAAATAGCAATATGAAGTAAGATTATGTAAGTCAGACTGAAAAACAAGGGTGTACAAGGGAGAGAAAGGTAAGTACAGTAGAATGTTATGAAATTAAAATGAAAGATAAAAACAAAACAAATTGAGGAAAATAAAGATAGAGAGGTTGTGAGCCTTCGTGGTCACCCTCTGTGATTATAGAGGTATGGTGAGTCTCAGACCCTGTGACCGGTGATGAAGGTTGATGATGATGAGCAACCAGAAATTAAGATAGAAAGACAGAGTAATAGTATTTAAGGGTAAAAGTGAACAAAAGTATTGCTTTGAATTAATTCTTTATGTACTTTTGGAGCTAAAATTAATTTATGTAGTTAATTAGCACAGCTATTTATTCTACTAGGCCTTATTAATGTAGGTAATTATGTACCTATGATATATGTTTTATGACTTTAGGTATGTGTTTATTTATAGTGCCCTGTCTCAGATTATAAAATTAAATGGTAAATCATTATGTCAATAGTTATTAGTTGTTGCATGTGTAGTCTGATAGTAGTATAAAATTGTCTGTGGCTAGGTGTTTAGATCTTCAACTGGACTTCCACTTTTTGTCAAGTCAAGAGAGAAATAAACGGTGCCAGTGTGTGAGAAGTGGCGAAGCTCAATCAAAGTGAGCTGTGTTATTTATGTGTTGTAAGGTAAAGTGAGTGTAGATATTAGTAGCTATAAAAATACAGTAGTAAAATTATAAGATTTAAATAAACAAGGTTTGGCAACTTCCCGGGTTTTTGGTCGTAGTTGTAACTCGTAACTCCGTTGCAGTTTGAATCCCTTGTTTACGTCGTTTCCAAAACCGTTGATGAATCCTCTTCCTGGCAAGGCTTATTAGGATACAGATGATTTCATATGTCTTCCAGATACGTTAAACAGTACCAAGCGGGTGAATAATTCTATAGCAATCACAGGCAATGTGTAAATCCCTCTTGTTTTCAAATTACAACAGCCAGCGTCCAATGGCGGTTGTCAGTAGTAAATTTCTTAGTCTTGCACTTATTTACAATAAAGTTTCACATAAATTATAACACAATATACTTAGCACAACCGAGAGTAACACTTTACACGTTATATTTACAATTTTATAACGAAATTAATTAAATAAATCAGCACAGCTGATTTGAACGTCTACTCGCGCCAGTGTTGCACGCTCGAAAAAAAACCCGCCTCGAGTCGAGAGTCGCCCAACTAGCTATGAAGAGGGTTATGCTCGGGGTTTCTCTGCAGATTGAATCAGTAATGGTCAGATATAGTATTATCTCATTAAAGTGGCAGTGGGCAGGCCATGCAGCACGTAGAACCGATGACCGTTGGGGCCGAAAGGCTCTCGAATGCAGTCCGCGTCGGGAAACGCAGCGTCGTCCACCAACAAGATGGACGGATGATTTAGTTAAAGCTGCAGATTTCGGTGGTTGCAAGTCATTTGCGACCGACAGTGGACGTCTAGCGGCGGACAGTGGTGAGACAGGCCCTAAGAATATAATTATTGCTCAAAAATCTTAATAAATTCCTAAACAGTTTTTTTCTTTTTTATTATTGTTGATAAGCCTTCATTTGACCATAATCTTACCTGATGTAAAGTGACGATGTAGTCTAAGATGGAGCATGAAGACCTAGAAGGTAGATGGCTTACAGTTATCGATATCACGAATAGTCGGTACATCGGACGTGATGTCTACACAAAGAATTTGTTTTATTTCTTGACATTATCCCTATATGTTATGTACATATAATATACTCACATAATATTATGTCATGAAGTTAAACAAAGTAAGGACAAGGTGTATTTTGTTAGCCATAGGTACTTTGTAGGGCTCATTTCTAATTCTGTCTCGTCCCGACATTAAGTCGTTACTGAACCCTTGAGCTTGTACGATAAGGGTGACAATGTTTCATTATAAATACGAATAACATATATTCCCATTACTTTATCGATTGTTATTATTATGTATGTTTGAATTTTCATAAAGAAGTAACTATTGTAATGTTTAACAATACTTTTTTTAGAGCATATATTGCTTATGATATAATAAAGATCATATATAATGATCTTAATATTTATTTATAATTTTCATATATCTCATATATCGTTCACATTGGACGTTTGGTTGTGGGACACTTTCTGTTTGAAGTTATTTTATTTACCGATCGACAAGCGTTTCATAAAGGGCCGCAAAAAAAGGTTTTTGAAGTTAAACTTCTTTAGAATCGTTGTGATTTGAAACCGGATGCAACGGAAACGGAAATAAGATTGGCTTACCTGTCAGGTAAGCCAATCTTAGACGCTAACAAGGTTAAGCAACTTTGCGCGACGCCAGTACTTGGATGGGTGACCGCCCGAACAAAATCTTTTTGCATAGTTTTTTTTTTGTTTTTTTTATTCTTCTTATTCTTTTGTCGATTTACTGAAGTTTCACTTCTATCGTGTGTGAATCGCACACACACCTTTTTTTGTTTTTCAAAATGTCGGACTGCAACTACAATTTGCATGCCAAAATGTTGGAACTCCTTAATACATTTATATATTTAAAGACCATTAATGTAAATTGAATAAAAATAAATTTTCGTCGTATAAATGATTATACATATTTTCTCTAATTTATTGAAGTAAGTAATTTAATCAGGTCTCAATTACCAATAAACCTTACAATATCAATAAGCTTATTATTTTTTTTACAATACAATACTTTTGAACCTATCCAGACGTAAATGATGGTCTCCCTACACATTGTAAGTTCATTTGTGTAAGACCCGTTTCATGAGTAGATTACAAGTAATTAATTTATAAGAATATGGCGTCAAGCTACGCCTTCGGAATTAGAAGGTATCTTTAGGGGAACGATTGGACAAAAAGGTAAGAACCGTCGAGATGTTATTATAACACGATCAAATAGTTATTAGAAGAAGTGTTGGCTAAGTAGAAGCACACTCAACTTTAATTCCGAAGGTCTTGGTTTCAAACCGAATATAATTTTATTAGATTTTAAAAAATAAAAAATATGTGCTCTTTAAACACGTGCTTTCACGGTGAAAGCAAACATCGTGATTAAATCGGCATGTTCTGAGAACTGCGAAGAGTTTGTAAGAAATGTGACATTCACCAACCCGCTTTATGGCCTAATTTCTCTCGCCAAGAGGGAAGTCCTTGTGTCCCAGTTGTGGGAACGTTAATAGGGTTTTGTTGATGAAATTGTTATATTTATCTATGTAAATTATTCATAGTCTTGAACAGTGGGATAACGACAGTTAGATAAGGTGAGAGTTAGTTTAGAGTCAAGTTAGTGTAACACTTAAAGGATGTACTTAACAAATCTTTATAATATACAAGTTCCAATCTCCGCAGTCTTAAGATTTTACTCTGGAAAAATGTTCACCTACCCGTTTGGATATTTTTCCTTTACAATTAATTTAGTTCTAACTTGTATGTACACTGCATCTCTACCTACTCTTATTTGTTTCAAATTTCTTCATCTCCACAGGAGTGCTATAAGAAAACTCTTATAGGGTTAAGCTCGCCTTTGTACATGACCATTGTTACTAAACCTTAATGTATCCTTTTTGTGTGCAATAAAGAATTAATGAATTAATCATATCAAAGACTTAGAATAAATAAAAAAAAATATTAAACTTAGACATGTTTTCGCATACCGAATCTTTCTAAAAAATTAAATAGATTTGGTATACGTGTTTTCCACAAGTCGCAATTCTTCCTCAGAGACTAAAATCCAGTACAAATCAGCAAGTTTTTTGTAAAGGCTGTGAAAAAAGACAATAGTTTTATTTTCATTATTTCTATCTGTATTTAATATTTTTCATTCGCAAAGCCTTAATGATTCATCATCGTTACATTTCATCTTCAAGTTCTGAAAAATAACAAAAAACTTACCGCAATAATTACTTCTTTGTAATGAATTAACGACTTTTGTTTGCGAACTGCGATTATAATAATTAAAAGTGTCATTATAAGTGCCATCAATTCCTTCTCAAAGGAGACATTAGTGTTTTTACTGGCAACCCAGCGATATTAATGGCAAGTTTTGTCATTTAAAACACTTGTAAAATGGTATTTTATGGGATTATCTTACAGCAGTAAAAATAGCTATTAAACTTGGGCCGTAGGCCGTAGGTAGGGTAGATCAAATATTGAAGTTTAAGCTTTTGCTTTAGAACTATAGTGTCACAAAATTATTTTTTAAAAAGCGCTTTACCTACGACAAAAGTCTTATATATTAGTGTAGGTGTTCCAATCCTGAAAAATGTAAGAAACTGTAACACTTAAATATTACTTAACATCTGAATTGTTACAATTATTAACTTATTCTGTATGTAAATAAAAAAAATATGTCTTCTAATTAGGTTTAAACTTTTGTATAGGTTTGTTTAGGTTTAACTCCTTATTTTTACAAAAGTTATTTGAAATTATATTAGAGCTTTTGTTTACTTGACCTTTTTAGAAAAGTATGATTCCATTTGGGTGCTAAATTTCTGTAAAATATATTTAAATAGCCTAATCCTACTTATCATACTCGTAAATACATAACTATCAAAAAGTACTAAAAAAAAGGTATGTGTGCGATTCACACACGATAGAAGTGAAACTCCAGTAAATCAACGAAAGAATAAGAAGAATAAAAAAAAAGTGTGTGTGTGTCAGCTACGACGCACGATTGTAGTCTACTACTTACGAACTATTATTATGATAATCGAATAGAAAAAAAGAGTAAATGAACGCATCTGCTATAATGATAAGAGAAACAAACATATATCTGTAATTATTCGGATTATTTATATTACTTCAATAAAGCGTATTACATAAAGTATGTTACAAAATAATATAAATAAAATACAGCAATACCTCTTTGCGCGATACTTCGATGCATGAAGTATCGCGCAAAGAAATTTAAATAAAGCATTGTATTTGTGTCTCTTACCATTTCCGTTTCATCTTTTTGCATCCGGTTTGAAATCACTACGATTCTATAGAAGTTTCACTTCAAAAATATATATTTATTATGGTAAATTGTCTGTTCGACCTTTATTTTCGATGTTACCTCATCTTTACGAGAATGTAAAACAACAAATTTAATGACTAATTAATAAGTAAATATTAGATTAGATCTTAGACAAGTTCCAAATGATTCTACCAAATAATATTCGCGTCCTATCAAAAGTTTAACCAAAAATAAACAATAATTTCAAACTCCTACCATTACACGTCCATTACACAGCGCTATGAAAATTTTCTTATCGTCAAACAAAACGGCTCAGGCGTTTTCTTAAACTGTAATAGAGAAAGTTTAGATACGCGAGTTTTATCTGAATCGCCCTCGAGGATCAATTAAAAGTGGAAGCTTCCGGGGGTGTATTGAGGATGGGGGATGGGGCTAGTGCCGTGCCCCCGAATAAAAAATCTTAAAAATGTCTTAGAAACTTCAATAACGAGGTGAAAGTTGGAGTAGTCAATGTTCCATCAGTGACACTTCTTCAACAAAATGTAAGCTGTACCTAAATAAATGTAATTTTTTACTTACATTTGTATATGTAAGTTAGTAAATACTGTAATTTGTTCTATGAGATCCACCAGCTCCCAGATCCACGTATTAAATAAAATAACTTTATAAAAAAAATATTTTATGATATTCTAATCTGGCGTGAATTATTGATCGGTAGAATGAATATACCCAATTAAAATTCAATAAACGTCTGCATCGATAGGTTTGTGAAACGTAAGTTAGTAAATACTGTAATTTTGTTCTATGAGATCCAACACGTGTTAAATAAAATAACTTTATAAAAAAATAGTTTATGATATTCTTATCTGGCGTGAATTATTGATCGGTAGAATGAATATACCCAATTAAAATTCAACAACCGTCTCCATCGATAGGTTTGTGAAACGGATATTGAAAACCATACCAAAAATAAAAATTACATGGAACGATAAGTACTTCCTTAAAACAAATCTAATGTAAAAACTTAAGTTCCTTATGATGGTTATGAGCCCCTCATTTCTCGTCCTTAGTACAACCCCTAACGTTTGACAATTACTGTTGTAATAACCAACGTGGAAGAATTTCTAAGTTTTACCGTACCCACTTTAATAAGCAAAGTTAGAATTCATGTAACTTTGCTAACTTAACTCTACAACTGAGCATGAGGTAAAAATGCTTGTTTCGTCGAGTTTTATCAAAATAAAATTTACTTTAAAACTCAAGTCTAAAAAAACTGAAGACTGTGTTGACTGTTTAATGTATTTTCGGGTCTGGGATTCGTTTTTATCCGTAAACGTTAATAGCAAAAACATATTTATTATTCTTATTCTTAAATATAAGTAATGCACATCTATAACCCATAAAAAAACTCTTAGTTACGAAGCTCTTGGGATTATGTGAGGAGTCCAATAATTGTTACTAATTCATATTAATGTCCTCTCATTAAGATTTCACAATTTCAAACAAAAATACCTTACCATAACCAACCACTTTTTAACCCCAATTTGTATTCAAACCTCGCATAGATAACAATCAGAGCCAAGAAAACAAACATATAAATAACGAATTGCAAGTTTCAGTTAAATTTTATAATGAAATCCCAGACGGGTTAGGGTAGAAGTTTAGATGGCGAGAATTCGCTTTACGATAATGATCATAATAAAATATGGAAGTTTGTCCGTCCCTAAACGTTTTATTGTTAAACGGGTTATTGTTTCCAGATGACAGGAGATGTGAAAACTTTAAATATAAAATATTTTCTTATATATTTTTTATTTTCGTTTCGAACCAGCGACAAAAAAGAGAGAAGATGAAATTTATCCCTTGAAATTTTATGTGAACTAATGTATCGTAATGATTTTTAATAATTATTAAACCTCACTTTTTAGGCTAAACTATGATCATATATTTATGTAGAATAAAATATATATAAATAAATAAATATTTCCAGACCAACCACCACCAACTATGTGCGAGAAAATACGCCAACTCAGCCTTCCCTTAATCACCTCTCACGAAAACACATAAATTCTTACAAAACTGCCTTTAATTGCCCGTTCCCTTTGCTTCACCTAGCAATTGATTGTTATTTATCTGTTTATCCCCAACACTAGAGATTTATATCTTAACAAAAACTGAATCGAGATTTGAAACAAGAATCGATAGATTAACAATTCAAACATCAGAACGGAATCGGGGACCAATTAAAAGAATAGACTTACTGAAAATTGCTCTCGCAGACTAATGGGTTTCTATTGTTCTTGGTCCACTATCTCGCTCGCCTTTGTCACGCATCGAATCTCTAAAACTGGGCGATTAATAAACCAGGCGGACGGCAAACAGAGCGGCAGAGAGCGTAGCTAAAAAGCCTGCTTGAAAAGACTAATTGAGTCGAGAGACCATCGCCTTCCGTACGTAGGAGATAGTGGACAAAACAAACGCTGACCGCCAACGAGCGAACGTGACAATGTCGGCTTAGAGAAGCTACCTTTTACTCCTTTTCTGTCCATCCTCGTTTCTGACGACGTTATTTTTTAATCAAATATATCCGTGGAGCGGGTGACGGCCGATAGGGTCGCGCCGACAGTCAAAAACTAAAAGGAAAAAGATTAAGCAAATACAGGCGAGACCAAGTTGATTGGTTTTGTTGGCCGCCCTGTTGATTGGCGCGGGCGTAAACAATACGGTTGTTTAAGTTTGGGTGACAATAGACTTCTTTTAAGCAAATAGAGGCGAGACGCGTTGATTGATTTTGTTTTGGAGCTGGTAGATTGGGTAGATTGCCTGGAGTAGCGTTTGACATGGCCTGGAGTAACTCGTACTGTTTGAGTTCAGTTGACATTGTTTTTGCGAGCTCTAGTTTTATTTTTTGAATGTTCGATGATGCTCGATGCTTCGTTTTATGAGTTTCGATGGCTTTTGAAGCCTGACTGTTTTTGTAAGGATACTGCATTATTTTTTCGTGTTGATATTGAGACAGATCACACTGATCAAGTATTTTCCAGACAATGGTATAGTATTTAGGGAAGGTTTCCTCTCATAAATACTATACCTCTGATAGCCCAAGATAATAGAATTGTGAACTTTACAATTATATTTATATCTATAACACCACTCAAAAATCCACTCAGAATAAGGAAATTTTAAGACTGATCTTAAAATAAATATTTGAAAATAGAAGATTTGCATACTTTCCAATTCCGCCATAAAGTTTGTAAAATTTAAGAAAAAATATAATCAGACTGCGACTTAACCTACTATTTCCAAACATCATAATTCAATCTTTTTGCCTAGTATATAAATTCGATAACAATCTTTTTATTTGAGCCTACTATAAAAATATATATAAAATGATCAATAAAATTTTGGTTAGCACATTTTTAAACTAAAAATGAAATAATTCAATGCGAGAACATTCTATTGTTAAATTTATCAATTTGAAATCGGACTATTTATAATTTGAATTTATAAACTAGGAAAAAAGAATGTGTCGTGATTCGAATAAGTTGAATAACGTGTAAGAGTAGGTAAAGTGTGACGCTACATTTTTTTTATGATAAGCTTTCTTTTGACCACAATCTCACCTGTATGTATGAGTAAAGTAAAAGGATGTAAAGTGACGATGTGGTCTAAGATGGGGCATGAAGACCTAAAAGGCTTCTCCGGGCCACACACAACATACAATAAATCTCAATTTAAAATTTAAGAAAACCCCCCGATTCCAATGCCTTAATTTCCTTATAAAGTATTACACCATAATGTTTAGTAGTTAGGGCACGCAATGCTCTTTCATTTGGATACCCCACTCGAGTATATTTGCAGATTTTTGGTTTTCCTTCCCCACTCTCACCCCCATAACTTTTGAACGGCTCAACCGATAGAAAACTAAATTGAAATCGCTCCATCCGATCGGGAGCTATGATGCCACAGACAGACAGACAGACAGACACACAGACAGACACGTCAAACTTATAGCACCCCTCTTTTTTGGTCGGGGGTTAATAAAACACAATAAAAGTAAAAATTTACAACAATTTAAATCAATTACGACTTATCGCTGATAGAGATCTCATCCAGGCAACCTTGGGATAAACACAAATCATAGAGCACGAATAAGACGGGAATAGCAAATTATAATGGAGATACGAGTATTTATAATATTAATACAATATTACCTGATTTTAGCTATATACCTACATGAAAATTATAAATAAATATGAAATACTTTTAATTACTTACATACTTATCATATAATAATATTTATTTACAAATATATATATACTTGTAAGAACTCTAAAGTAGCCCACGTCCTTTCTCAGTCTTGAGAAAGGACATTTCGTTCAAGCCGTTTCATTCGTTTTTGCTTGAAAGATTAACACTTAGACAGACATAGATACTTCCGCATTTATAATATTAGTATGTATGTTCTTCAGAAAAGGTGTGCGATAACCTGTAAATTGCAAAGTTCATAAATTGTCCGTTATATTATTCACGGCGAGTAGCTGGCTGCTATAAATCAGATGGCTCTATCTCCCGCTTCCATTAGTGACCGCGGTGGAATCTTGAGTGGAAGCCTTGTTTTTGTGTAATTTTCTCCGTTTTCTTCTCTACGGCAACACTTTTTTACATACTTCACAATAAAATTGATTATAAAGAAAACGAAATTCAACTGTAATGTTCAAATATAAGAAAAATGCAATACGATATATATAAACCTATATCTGTAAGAATGGTTGATAAGCAACTTAAAATCAAAATAGTAAGCGATCAGTAAACTCGTAAAAAGATGAAAGAAAAATATAAATGATTTTTAGGTATTTACAAATTCTAATTTACTTGATTTAGTCTGTTGTTTTGCAAAATGAAACATAGATGTTGGCCGATTCGCAGACCTACTCAATATGCTCAAAAATTTCTTGATAATCGGTCAAGTCGTAAGACACGAGAATTTTATATATATGAGATAGGCTGATTTCCTTTACGTCGCGCAGTCGGGTTAAAAGATGTTGCTTGCGCAGTGGTTCTTTAGTTAAAGATAAGGTATTGTTTTGAAATATAAATAAAAAAAAACAAGTATTAAACAAACAAATTTAGACACATTTTTTTAATGGAGATTTTATTTCTTACTTAACAAACAATTTGTTAAGTGAAGTGTCAGTAAAGGTCTAAGTATACGAAGTTCCTAGGAATCACCATAATTTATTTCCTTAAAGCATGCAATAGGAAATTGCAACAAGAATCGTTTCCATTTCCGGGGAGATCCACACGCACTGGATGAAAACGAAAAGCTAAGAACTGACTATAGATCTTCACACCTGTTTAAATATGTTCTTACTTACAACAGCTAAATATACAAAAAAGGTTTTTAATCGGGAATATTAATGCAGATGACTTTAAAATGGACTGTTTTTTTCGTTGCTTTTTCGTAATTTTTTGTTATGAAAAACATACTTATGTAATTATTTATTTACATGGATAACCATCAGCTTATAACAAAGAATTTAAAATAGGATATAAGACGCCAGTTAAAGGTCTTCACGAATAGGTACACAGAACTAGCAAAACAGATGCCAATTAAAACTAAAGTTTATCATAATTTTACAGGGCTAGATGTTGATGTGTGGATTGTCCTGCATATTTATTCAAGAAACAAGATACAAAAACATTTATTTCCATTGTTTGGTTTTACAAAACTTAGACACTCTTTAGCCAACTTATTCATTTCATGTTGAAACTTAATCACCAAAAAGTGGTTATTTTAATATTCCCTACCAAATTTCCAAAATGTAACGTTTGGCTGAAACAAAACGTGATGTCAAATTTCACTGGTTTCCATAGTATTAGCCTGATTTTAGCAAAATTTCAATTAAGTACATTCTGAACCAAAAAACCAAAGAAATATATTAAAATCGCATTAAAGTGGTTTTAATATATTCTTTTTAGCTTAATGGTTTATATTTTGTTAATAAACATAATGTGTTATATACATAAATATGTTTGGTATATATTTAGTACCTACTAAACGTTTAAAGCAATAAAAAAATCCTATTTAAGCAAAGATTATGTAGACAGTGGAGTTAATCTGTCTTCATTCTTAATTAATAGTACGTACGTAGTAGGTAGTTATATTTTATAGTATTTTTATTTTCTTAAGATATAAATAACGTTAAGAATAAAATAGATTTTTAAAAATAAGGGAAAATACGTCGTGCCCGCGGTAATCCTTAAACACCGCCGTGATGTGAAACACTAGTGTAAAATAAACTCCAACCACTTTTATAAATGGACATGCTTAATTAAAATTCTAAGACCAAAATTTTCTACCAAGAGTTATTATTCTATAACTCCACATTTAAATTTAAACAGAGAATTAGAATTTTCGGTTGAATTAATAGGGGTTTCAGATTATTTTTGTATCAGAATTATGCACACTTGAGCGGTTGGTCCTTGAATAAATTTATAACTGGTCGAGAATTTTGGGACGCTCATTATGAGTATTTATGTGAGGAGATAAAAATATTAGGGACAGTTAATCGGATGCGGATGAGCACGGAATGCGGACTCTAACTTTTCGGACACGAAAATGATAATTAAAAAAATATTTTTGTATAAAGAATGGAATATAAATTTTGAAAAAGAATCAGGAAGAGTTATTTTTTTATATATTATTAGCATACTTTATGAATACCCTTTTCAAGGTTTGGTATTTTATAGTTAACTAGAATTTAATACTTGACTCTCATCTAATGCCAATAATTTTTAATGAGTAATTTTAAACCACAAGCCTGTTCAAATGTAGCCGTTAACCCCATTCTTGGCAAGTTTTTTTTTTCTTGTTAACTGTTCTTTTAAGCTACTAAGAAGCTATCATTACGCAACTGCAAGGTTTTTAGCGAGGCAATCTATTACTAAAGACTTCGATCAAAATATGAATAAGGCCTTAAGTACTTAATCTGCTTCTAATATTCCCACAAAAAAATCCTATTGTCCGATCTATTGTTTTCACTAACATTTATCAAACAAAGTCAGCGGTTGTTCGGGACAGTTTTTAAACGCTAAAAATTAATTTCCCCTGATTTCCTTTAAGAAGTTGTAACTCCCGAAGCAGGGATAATGCGATGATATATAAAAAAGGTCCCGGGAGCTCTGAGCTCCTAATAAATTATACCCTCGATAACAATGGGCTTTTTTCGCGCCCTTCGTTGCAAGTTTCGGTATCACCTGAACGTACGGAGGATACTTTGAAACAAAAATGCGAAGGTTTTCATAATGGGCCACTTATTGCGTCATATTTTATGTTTTGTGACCGATTTTATATTTTTTTATAGGGTAGCAGAAAACACTCCTAGGCGATGCACAAAACACTCCTAGGCGAGATGTCAATGCAGGTCTCAGTTCCCTTACTTAGAATAGAAAAAATAATTAATCCGTCATTTAGATTATTAGGAAATATTGTACACGTTTTTTTTCTTTTTCCTTGCTAACGAAAAATCAAGACTATAAAGTGCATCGAAGTTTCTCGTGACGTAACGGTTTCTTGACGGAACGACTTGACCAAACTCAAGCCTCTACTCCGGAACTATGATGCTCTATATCTTGGCACTTTCTTGGTAAACTGATAAAGTTTTTAGAAGAAGCGAAAAATAGACGGCCCGTTTTTTTGACGTGATAAAAGACGGACTTAACATAATACATATTTTTATGTATTATCATGCCCATTAGTAGATAGGAAATGTTTTTAAATGTTAGACCTGTAGTATAGGCGTGAGCTGTGACCTGTAGTATCTGTGAAAAAAATATAAATAAACGAAACCTTTTTATCAATAAGTATACCATAATCATGTGACTTGAATCAAAACAATATTAATATAGAACATAAAACCACTTGACCCCTCGGCGAAAATTGAACCCGTATAAAATTATTCGGCGTAAAATGCATTGCTATTTTTATCGTTACAATAAATCTAAATTTAAAACTTAAGAAAAACCCCCGATTCCAGTGCCTTAATTTCCTTATAAGTAAAACACCATAATATTAAGTAGCTAGGGCACGCGATGCTCTTTTATTTTGGTTTTCCTTCCCCACTCTCACCTACATAACTTTTGAACGGCTCAACCGATTTTCATGAAACATGTCAAAGAACACCCAGGCCAAACTCACCTTTTTAACAAAAAAAAAAACTAAATTGAAATCGCTCCATCCGATCGGGAGCTATGATGCCACAGACAGACAGACACGTCAAACTATAACACCCCTCTTTTTTGGCCAGGGGTTAAAACCAATCTTAAATAGAAAGATTCGGTAAAATTTAATTACAGAATAGCATTCCTTGACGTCTTCTAATATAAGAATATTAATACATATTATGTATTAAAGACGTCAAAAATGCAATGCATTTTATGCCGACTAATTTTTTACGGGTTCGTATTCCGCATAGGGGTCAAATATCTATATATTTAAGTTTATTAGATTAAGTATATCACATGTCACCCATAGCACAAGCTTAGAGCTTAACACTTGATTGTTGTGTGGATTGTCCGGAAATATTCATATATTTTTATTTATTATTAAAACTGAACTGACACACAAAGAAATCAATTTTTAAACTTACAATTCCAATCTCATTTCAATAACTTTGAATATATTACCCCAACAGTAAGAGTGAATATGACTCTCAATTTTCTGACAAATCGCCAATATAAAGTGGGCACTTCGTAAAAAATATCGTTAAGCTCTTTTTGTCCCGAACTATAAAAAATAAAGCCCTAATATCGTTAAATGTTCCTTTGGGGAGTGACTGGACAAACGCCGAAAATTTGAGAACTAGGGTTGACAAATATTGTTAAACTATAAAACTGAATAATGTTCATTTTAATTGTATTCTTAACAAAAAAGGCTGTTCTAAATCAGGCATGTATTTTTTTATGTTAGTTGAACCTGAAAACTTTTTCCGTAGTGAACGGATTTTGATGATATTTTTTTATAAAAAGGTATAAATATAATTTGATTAGATTATAATTTAATCGGTATACAACTTGGAAAAACTGTCGGTACTTTAAGAGTGCCTATTATTCGATAATCCATATTATTCAAACTAGTTCATTCATTATTACTTAATATCATGTTGAACTATAAATAATCTCACGGTAAAAAAAAGTTGTAACAAGCAATAAATTAACAAAACAATAATAAATGTATCTAACATTTTTAATTAATTATTCACGTAATTTATATTTAGTTCAGCGTTTACAAGTTATTTGTATTAATAGTCGGTATTTTAAATCAGGTCTCCCGCAATGCAGGCTTGCCTCATGTTACTTATTGAAATTGTAACTGTGTATTGGTAAATATTTTAAAACACGTGCCTTAACGGTGAAGGCAACCATCGTAAGGAAACCGGCAAGTTCTGAGAACTTTAAAGAGTTTGACGCACATGTGACATTCACCATCCCGCACTTGGCCAGCGTGGTGAATGAAGGCCTAATCTCTCTCGTGAAGAGAGAAGTATCTGTGTCCCAGCAGTGGGAACATTAATAGGGTGATAATGATGATGATTAAAAAATAAATATTTATGTGAATATATTTATATTTTTTTAATAATTTTATATAAAATGGCTTGTAATTAGCCGTCTCTGTGTAGTATAGAATTCATACTAGCTGTAAGTTTTCCCAAAATTTAGTTAAATAAATATTTAAAACTAGAACTTGTTTTCTACTTTATTCGAAACAATAAAGAGACAAAAATAAAATCTTCTAACGACAGTGACAGCCCTATACAATCGAATGGGCAACTGTGGACAATTTATATTGCAATAATCCTGGCGCATTACGGCGAGTGGCCGCGCCGATACTATCGGACTAGTTTTGAGGACAAAAAACGAGCGCTCATTTATACAGCCAGTGAGCACTCCACACCCTCGGGATATGGATTGTGAGGACTTGTAAGGTCTTTACCTAGCTTAGATCATTTCAGGCACAGGAAATTCACCTACATTACACAACATTATACAACCTAAACACGAATTTGTTTAAATCTGGCCGTATTTTTTATATAATCAAATCAAATCATTTCAAATCCCTCAGAATATTTTATGCAAAAATAATTTTCAATTATTTATTTAAAAAAAGCTGCTGCGTAAGTCGTTTTATTTAATGTTTTAAAAACTGCTTGATTAGATTCGATTATATTTAGAGTATTTTTATAGTTTCTGGTTCAAATATTCATAAAAAAATATAAATATTATAGATATCATATCAGGTCAAAATCCCACAAGGAGAATGACAACGCATCGTTGGACGCCCAACTAGAAGACGTTTGACTAACTTAAAGCTATCAATTGTTATATATCCATCAACATCTATTTATTTTATTCACATCGAATAAACGTTTGTACGAGCAAGTCCCCAAAACGACAAGCCGATTTAAATAAAAAAAAACGATCAACCCCTTGTTTGTTTGCAAAACCGTTTCATTGTGTTGTAATTGAAAAATCGCCGAACTAACCGGCAAAAAGAATATATTATTCAGGCGACAATCACGTGCAATTCCGAAAAACATCGTGAAACGAAACGTTGTCACGATTATATTAAAAATTCAGCCACTTAATCGACCAAACAACGAATCGAGTAAACGATCTACAAAATAGTGGAAATGGACGATGTTTTTAAAGAATGCTGTTTCAGCTTTATCGTAATGGATTCGAAATATAAATTGAATCAAGTTAATTTGTTTTCCATTTCGTGTTGGAAAGAGTTAAGTGTATTCCTTTCCGTTTGACATTTATTTTTTTAAATTGAAAATGGAATTCTTACTAATTTATGTTTGAATGATGGACGATGATTGGTTGGATTATAATACGAATATTCAGGTTAGGTTATGTTTGCGCCAGAAAGCCTGATATTTTTTTTATTGGTTATGCTACTAGCTGGTGTAAAGTACTCATAAAAAACGTTAAAACATATGTTTTTTTTATGCTTGGTAAGCCTTCATTTGACCACAATCTCACCTGATGTAAAGTGGTCTAAGATGGGGCATGAAGATCTAGAAGAAAGATGGCTTCTCCGGACCACATTACGAAACACGAAAAATCGCTGCGAAATGGTAACTGTGATAAGCAGTTTGAAGGAAAAAAAGCGGTAAAATAGCGTATTGCTGACCTTCCGATAGAATATATTTATGAGTTGGCAAAAATTGGACTCAGTTAAAGTTAATTTTATTATTTATGCATCACCTAATCAACTATGACAAAATTAAAACTACTAGATGACCACAAGTAACATTTTATAATATCTAAAAATGTAACGTACCTTTCATTATAGACTCTCTTACTATTTTTTTCAATATTAAAAAAATGCAGCGTAAATCATAGGGTCGTGTGCATAATAATAAAATGAATTGATCTTTGATACTTTGTTTATTGTTTTGATGAGTCAGCTGAAACTCCCCCAGTCTGCCCCTTACATCTGTCTATAAGGGTACACCCGCATGGAAAAATAACAGCGTTCTTGGAGAATCCCGCTCGTCAACTTAGATTGAGTTGAAAAATGGGAAAACTCTCACCTGCATTTTTCTCTTTTGGTGTACCTAATATGTATATATACCTAACGAATGTACCTACCTATATGTATTTGTTTCATACCAGGAGTTTGGGGCAAATCGTGATAATAATTGAATGCAAACGACTGCTATAAGAAAATCTTACAAACGATGTATAATCAATCTCTATTTTACTCTCTAAGCCGTTAAAACTAATTTTAATGCTTATCATCATCATCATCTCAGCCGTAAGACGTCCACTGTTTAATGCTTAAATTTTATTCAATTATATAATGAATGAATTTGATTTAGGAGGACATGTACAAAAATAATGATCTGGGTCATTATGCTCTATTAATATTGAATAACAATCTTAATGACAGAAAAAGTTTATTTCAACGGTTTATAAACTTATTGTAATAATTAGAAACAAAAAAAACACAAAAAAATATGTAAAATGTCGCAGTACGCTCAATGTTGCTTAACATTTTAATTTTAAATTAAAAGTACAATATATGTGGTATTTTTTTTTGGTTTTCCGTACAATCCA
This sequence comes from Gymnoscelis rufifasciata, assembly GCA_929108375.1. NCBI lineage: Eukaryota > Metazoa > Arthropoda > Insecta > Lepidoptera > Geometridae > Gymnoscelis > Gymnoscelis rufifasciata. The sequence continues at coordinate 5,021,628 of OV815307.1, read as the reverse complement.
CACAACAACATCTAGCCCCGTGGTAAGCTCTAAGCTTGTGCTACGGGTACTAGACATCTGTTATACTACTTAATGTAATAGACATACATAATTATATCGATATTTTTTATTATACATAATAAACACCCAGACCAAGGAGAAAAGTGCTTGCAGAACATACAAACACTTGGCCACTTGGCGGGAATCGACACCGCTAAACTTGCTCCGTAAGCGGACTTTCGCCCACCGGCCCACTGAGACAGCCAATTAACAAAAACTACTTACTTAACCTCGATCAAACCATTTTACGGTGGAATTTTGTGTGTACATCATATTTTTTTTCTATTTTAACAAATAACAAAAAGAATATGAAATCATCACATAAAATACTCGCCGAATTATGAACCTCCTTTTTCCGTAAAATGTCGCTTAAAGGTCATTATTATTATCTGAGTTTCAGTAATATGGAAGCCGGGAAGCCTATGCAAAGTGAAACTTTTTTGTCTGAAACCCTACCGCTTTCTGGTCTATTATGTATTGGTATAACATAATTATATTGATCAATGGAGTTCAATGTAGTACAACAGATCGTAGATGCTTTAATTACGTCAAAAAAGGATTATGCAAAACTATTATACTATCCTACATTCAATAGGACAAAGTAAAATAGAAAAAAAGAGTTTTCAATGTATTATAGTCTGATTATTAAAACTGAACAACTGCTGCTGAACTTCTCAAGGGCTTACCACGCTTACTATCTAGTCATTTGATACCAGGTCCTGGTACAATTTTTCAATTTCAGCAGGTATGGTCCAGTAGTTCTCAAGTGGGCCAGTGCATCAAACCATTTTTTCGTGTTTCGTAATGTGACCCGGAGAAGCCCCCCCCCCCCCCCCCCCCCCCCCCCCCCTTATCTTAGACCACATCGTCACTTTACATCAGGTGAGATTGTGTTCAAATGAAGACTTATCTAAAATAAAAATATATAATACTTAAATACCATAAATTGTTGTGCCGATTAGATTTTTTCACCAAAATTGGTATTTGTAAGGATGGTTGTGTTTTTTAATATTTTTAACAAAATTTGCTTAAGTTTAGATGATGTTTTGATTCAGCTATTATCAATCAAGAGGCATTTCCAACAAATTTATCACGAGGTGCTTATTGTGACGTCGGTGCGCGATATCCACCGGATTTCCGGAGGGGAGCGAAACATCATATTTTTATCATCATTATGTCAAGAAAAATACGTTATGTTAATATGGATAGTCTGTAAAATGGCACACAAAGTTCATGTATTTGTTTTATTGTAGGGACTTTATACTAGTGAAATTTATAAAAAAAGTTATAGCCATTCCTATAATTTTTGTCATTTCACAGGAGGTAAAGTCCAAAAGACTGCGTTAATTATGTAATACTTTCTTTGGTTTTTAATAAATTATAGATTTCATAAAAAGGGGACGAAAATGATTTGATTGAGTACTCAGAAAGTACCATCACGGAAATCGTCATGAGGTAAAAATATAATTAATATACGAATGCATCCCTCCATAATGAAGTTTTTATGGAGTTGGTTAAAAATGGTGTCAAGGACCCATACCAGACTTTCTGCAGTCCAAGCCTATGTCCTATCTCACGTTCTAGAGGATTTATGTACCATATTTCATTTAAATCGGTTCAGTAGTTTTTACGTGATAAAGGAACAGATAGAGTTACTTTCGTATTTATTATATTATTATGGATGAATGTATATATTCAAATAAATGTTATAATTACGTTTACTGTGTGGGCCCCTTTTATACATTTTTAACCCCCGACCACGAAAGAGGGGCGTTTTTTGTAACTTTCTATCTATCACGGTATATTAGATACAACCTGGTGACAGACAGAAGACGAAATCTATGTATATCAGTAATAGGGTCCCTTACCCCTTTGGGTACAAAACCTCAAAAGAACAAGCAATGTATCGAATTTGTGGACAACGATTTTTTTTTTTTTAATTAGGAACTTTACTTAACTTTACTCTAGATATGTTGAATAAATCTTTTCTTAGGAAACTCTGGATGGAGATTGGATCTCTATCAATCTTAGTAAGCATCATACCAAAGTAAGTCTCTTTGCTTTGTAAAAATTAGTTCACTATGCTGTAAAACCTATAGTAGAGGTATACATACTCGTATGTATGTGTTAATACTTCGGCACCGGCTGTAAACAGAAAATTGGCAGCGAACCTAATAAATCTGTTTTGATTAACTATTTGCTACTTAAAAAGTCAAACAATGCTCATTATTTTATTCCTTTCTAGGATTGCACGTACGTATTATTTTAGAACAATTACATTTTTAAATAAACAATTTAAATAAAATTGTACGGGCGGTAATGAATTAAATAAAAAAAATCTGATACTCTCTACTACCAATAATTTTCTCTTTATTTTCTACTCTTGGAAAGTCTATGTAAATTCTCAAATACAATGTATTTTCAGAGTTTCTGTAAAAGTACCAAGGAATTGTCTTATCCATACAATTATCTCGTGACATGTTTTGGTTCCCGCGTTTTTAACACAAGGCCTACATTATTGCCTGATTAATGACATCACAGAGCCTAGATTAAAACTCGAAAACAAACATGAATAACAAGTTTTTGATACATTTTAAGTTATAGTAACAAGCGAATACTTCAACAAAGAATTTTTTTTATATTTGGTACTTTAGTTTATTCTCCGCGCTTAGGTATTTTGTTCACGGTTTTCTTGTCGATTCAACAAGGATATCAGTCACTTACGTTTAAATGCAAAAATACATTTCCCTGTAAATTATAAAGTACGCTACCAACGATATAGAGTTAAATCTTTTAACTCTTCATCCCATTAAATTGTATTCACAAGAAGCATCCTTCAATCGAAAAAAAAAAACAATTAAAAAAAGAGTTAAAACTCCGATAAGAAAAGAGGTAGCATGGTTAAATAACTTTTTAAATTATCATGGTTTTTAACAATATTATGATTTAAAACGGGTAACAAACATATCATGATTTGACATCATAATAGCATGGTTAAATGATAAATTTTGTTTGTTTGTTTTTAGATATTATGATAATCATCATGAATTTTACTAAATACGTAATTAAATGTTATCTTTATACGTAATACTTTTAAAGAAATATATATCTGGAAACCGGAACTTTGAAGAGATTGAAGGACATGTGACATTCACAACCCACAGATGACCAGCGTAGTGAGTAAAAGCCAATTTTTTTAATGTTATTTATGCCTTCATTTGACCCCAATCTCACCTTATGTAAAGTGACGATGTGGTCTAAGATGGGGCATGAAGACCTAGAAAGTAGGTGGATTGACACTGATCTTATAATAATAAGATCTAATTATATTTTTCTAAGTTTACCTAACTAGCTATTTGCCTCAAACATAGAAATCATGAATACTATTTATACAAACGTATTTTGTAATTATTGGCTTCTTAAACTATATGGTATAGTGACTGTTGCCTGCTCACAGGGCGAATTAATAAAAATATTGGTTTGTCTATAACGCGTACTTATCTCACTGTATTTTATATCTAATGCGATTGGTCGGAGGGAAATTCTAATTATGTAAATAGGGCAATTATTTTGAAAACGTCATTGTTATCTTTTGTTGAACTTAAAAATTCTATTGACAGTTTCCTCATACTCAATTTTAACAAATTTTAATAAATTTTTCGAAATATAGACTTATAACAATAAAACCCCCTAAACATTGCGTTTAGTTTTAATTTCTTATTGTATTGTTTCTTTGTTTGGTGTGTAATAAAGTATTTTCTATTCTATTCTATTACAGGTACCATTTCATGATTTGATAGTTTTTGAGTGTACCTACCTATATTTCAACGTTGTTGCAAGCGCCATAATAATGGCATAAACTATTAGTTTTAATAAAATATCCGTTATAAAGGTAACTTAAAGTTTTTTGATCATGCTATGTTACCCATTATAAGGGCATATTTCACCATCTCCGAGTTAAATTAGTCATTGGTTAAAATATAGAGCAATCTCGGTCAGTCATTCACTGACAGTTGTCAGTTGACGTGATAGCTCTTTTTTATTGCAGTTTTGACAAAATTGTATTTCTGTTAATATATTTTACCAAGCACCACACTTTTTTGTATCAGTTGTTTAAAAGATTACGATAATATTTTAAAGAACAGATTCAACACCGACTTTCATAAAAATATGATTAATTAAATACGTACCCAAACAATAGAACTAAAATTCACAGAACATACTCGCATTATGCAAGTTAAATTTCAAAGCCCACGGTCCGACTCCATATTTAATCAATCGTCTAGAAAGTTCCTTCGATCGATATGCCAATCAGGATTTGACTACTAACCGACCAATTTCAGAATCCAAGACGTCTTTCACCATTCCTTGTAATACCTGATTTTGAACTTACTAGGGTTATGAATTGTCTTGTGGAAAAAGGACGAATTGTTAGGTAGGAGGTAGGCGTGTCGAATTGGACCACGCCTATTGGAGGCGTGTCTAGCATATTAAAATTAATACTGTGCTGAGACGAAGAAGTGACGTGATGTATGTGAATAAGCGATTTAAATATACTTTCTGGGTTAATAGAAACTTGTGATACTATATTTTTTTTAATTAAGTAGGGACAATCATTACTTAATATACAGAAAAATAAACATTTACCTAAGCACTTAAATATTATTATAAACTATGTATTTTAGGAAAATCAGGACATCATGGCTACAGTTACCAAAGATCGAGAAAAATCATGACAAATTTTGAAACTAAATTAATACATTTTTATATTTCCCTACTTAATCGAAATTCGCATTCATATTAAAAAGAACATAAGTAACAAAAAAGGAAATTATCAAATATATGCTTTTTCGGTATCGTCAAGTTATTATCACGTTTCTGTTGTTTTATGTACTTAACTCATATTTTTATCCAAAATGATGGAAATGGTATAATTTATCATTATAATTTCTAAGCTATCGAAACGATCTTAATTAACCAAAGCGGTAACAGTTGTCAAAACTGATCCACATTAAATTACATATACATATTAACTGTACAAAATTATTTTTCAGTTTAGAATAACATACCTGTGGTATAAAAAAGCACTCGCTCGATTTCTATTCTAATTTCAAAACGACCAATTACAAAAGAACGTGTTAAAGTACTACGCCGTAGCACTTTCGTAGTATATGTAGTTACCGCTACGCAAGGCGGAGTTTTCCGATCCGACCCGAACCTTTCCGATAATCCACGAAGTATGACCAGAAATCCAGGACCTCCACCATTGCTTACAGTTACCGATCAACATTTGCACCACTGTAACTACAGGAGGGGAAGGGGAGGTCAGGGCAATTTGGTGCACGGGGTGTTGAGAAGGATTTTGTTACGTAACCTCAGTCGAGTTTCGGAGGCCTCCTGGCAGGCACGTTGTTACCAGGATAATAAATAACAACAACTTGTTTAGCGTAAACAGCTACGGGAAGTTGTTGGACAACTGCCGGGAACGTATCAGGTTAGTTTAAGTGTTTTTAATTTTGTTTATATTTATTATTTGTTTAGTGCTGTTTTGTGTAGGCATTTTATTTATTTGAGGGTTTAGTTGTTGCTTGTGAGTTTTTACATTTCATAAGTTTTGAATTGTTGATAGTATGTCACTTTAACTTTTTTAGACCATGATTTGTAATATTTAATTCATTGTAGTTATTCATCTTTATTTTAGTCTCGTAAAAATGAAAGTATCTGAGTAAAAATATACTTCGACATTTTTATGTTAAAGTTATCCACAATGGTTTTAAAAATTTAATCATTTAACAAATGCGATAACAATAATAAAAACATTTATTAAGTCATGCATCGTCAGCAAAATATATAACATTGACTTATTAAACTATGAAATATTTGTAAAATAAAATCAATTAAAAATATGAGGTGTTTATATCTATAATTTGTTTGATTATTTTATTCCTTTCTAAAGTTTTACTTAGTTATTGTTGGAAACTATAGAATTCGATTGTATCTTATAAATCTTATACATTAAAGCTTTCTTTATAATAATGAATGGTTGTAATATTTCTACAAATATAACAAAAAAATACTTTTTCGCTCTGAGGTAGATTCCTTATGATTATATTTTATTAAAGTAATGTGATTTAAATAATGTGTGACCAAAATATATATGCGTGTTTTACTCCGAATAACGTTAGTCTTCACGTTATAAAAATGGGCATATATTTTATTCCTCGGATCTAAATATAAAATACTGTATTTTAATTAAATAAAAAAAGTTTAATTAAATTTATTAAAATTACATACAAAATGGTCTGAATTTAAAATTTTCGTAACAATCGCTAATTCCAAATCATGTTGATAACTTTTGCAATTTATTTTGACACAGTGACACATAATAGTGCCGAATTTAGAGGTCATTCAGGCAAACGACGCGAAGTGTGAAATATGCCGCTTGAAATATGAACACATAAAAAGAGATAGAATTTATTCATTAATTTTTTTGGGAGTCAAATATAAAAGACGCACTTTGAGTTTGTTAGTCGCGTCAAAAATATGTATTTTACTATTTATACTATTTTACGTGAAAAAGCCGTGTTGGCTAAGTGGGAGGACACTCGACTTTCATTCCGATGGTCGTGGGTTCAAACCCCGCCACGCACCTCTGGATTATTCTTCTTGAGAAATTTATGTGCGCTTTAAACACGTGCTTTAACGGTGAAGGCAAACATCGTGAGGAAACCGGCATGTTCTGAGAACTTTAAAAAAATAGTTTGAAGGTCATGTGACATTCACCAACCCGCACTTGGCCAGCGTGGTGAATAAAGGCCTAATCTCTCTCGTCAAGAGAGAAATCACTGTGTCCCAGCAGTGGGAACGTTAATAGGGTGATGATGATGACGTGAAACCGGCATGTTTTGAGAACTTTAAAGAGTTTGAAGGACATGTGATATTCACCAACCCGCTCTTCGCCAGCGTGGTGAATTAAAGCCAAGAGAGAAATCTCTGTGTCCCAGCAGTGGGAACGTTAATAGGGTGATGATGATGAATATGTTTATGAATTTGTAGGGGAATGAAATCAGGAAAAATCTAGATCGATAATATTTAGTATAGGTAGCTCGTTAATAGGGTAGATGAATAAAAATAATATTTAGCCTGTCATTCAGATTATAAAATTAAAATATATACGTTTTTTTTCTTTTTCCTTTTTGAAAACTACAGACGAGACTGTGATGTGAGTTGTACAAAATGTATTCGTCACAAGCTCCCACTCTGGAAGTTTGATTCTCTATATCTAGAAACATTTTTATCAAATTTATAAAGCGAAAAATAGGTGTCCAGTTTTTTTTCAGACGGACTAAGCACTATACTTGTTTTTTATCTAGTTCCCATGCCTATTAAGAGGATGGATATAGGATACTACTGTTGCTGTAAAATCAATAAGAACGAGTAACGCCGCTAGGTAGAAATCTAATTTATGATACGATTTCTTGTCAAATAATTGAACGGCATTCTTGTAGTATAATAAATTACTAGCACTATAAATGCCTTTTATAATTATCAGTTTACGATTTTAAGTTTAACCATCAAGTGATTCAACTAATTCCAAACACAGCTCCAATTCCGTTACTCTCTTCGATTACAACCAAATTAAGTTGCATCCCCTTGTTGTCGTGCACCCCTGTTTACCCTGTTTACGGATGCGCCGCCGGGGTGCCCTTGATTCAGCACCCCTTACCCAATACTTCTGCTCTCCTAATACGTTATAAGCACCTTATTGTTCTTTTTTTAAATAGATTTTTTCTAGTTTTAAGTCTAGTTCTAGGACTGGATTATTATTTTTTTTTATTTATTTATTATGCGCACACATACATTTATACAGCATAGGTAGACCTATGCTTGCTTAAGTCTACATGTATTACACACTCCAAACAAAGAAAATAATAACAAAATAAAACTAAACTTAGAATGCGTAATGGGCAGTGTTAGTTTGCCTACAAAATAATAGTTATGCATTTGTCACTAAACCTATTCAGGCTAAAAAGCAGATAGCACGTGTTTTTTATTTTTGATAGCTTCAGATACAGGTTTTTACCAAAATGGTATGCTAAGTATGTTGCAAGACAGGGCTAGTTATCTCCATATTCCTTGGATAAAATGCTTTCATTTTCATACATAAAATATGAACAATCAACTCAGAAATCAAAACAGTGGCTTTCTTGATTGTACAAATATTTATTTTAGAAATTAGCCAGGCCCGCGCAATAAATAATCTAAATTGAACCAACCCCGGGGGACAATGTCTAGCTATTGTTCGATGTACCCCAATTAATAATATCTTCAATTTGGTTTATCTAAGAAATTGCTGTTTCTTTTTTAATTTTTGGAGTCTGAAATTTTTTTTTTCTGTGTTTGTTGCTACACCCGCGAGCATTTAATTTTATTTTTTCTTTTAGTCAAATTATTATTTTCATTTATTATGAAAACAAAAATAAGCTTTTACCTTCGTTGATACGTTGAAAAGACATGTATTTGTTCACCAGAACAAATACATGTCTTGAACTTGGTCACCAGTCGCTTGCAATTATTCAAAATATAGCATATTTTTATTCTAATCTCCCACTAATCTAATGCGTCATGGTCTACCCTATAAATAATATATCATTATAGACCTACAAAAACTAATAACAATAATATAAATGGGCATCAGTCGCTTGCATTCCTTGTCGACGCATTATCTAAAATATTACTGAATTTCTAATTTTGATTTTATTCGCCCTCTTACCAGATTCACCTCAGTCTACCCTTTATCGCGAATAGTATCTACCCCTACCGCTAAAGTCTTTACATTATTGATAAGGCTTCATTTGACCACAATCTCACCTGATGTAAAGTGACGATGTGGTCTAAGATGGAGTATGAAGGCCTAGAAGTTGGCTTCTCCGGACCACATCACAAAGACAAAGTGATTCAAGAGAAAGTAACGTTAGAAGTAAACGTTACTTTTAACAGTATGTACCTCTAATTTACCGCTGGAAAATACGTTATTTCTGCGGGAAAATTCATGAAACGAGGGCAAATGAGTTTCTAGTTAATAATAAAATCAAAACCATTAAGTAACGAAGTAATCAGGAGACGTAAGTTACACCTGTAACGAATTTCCATTTGTATGACAGACAGAACACGGAAAGTTTCCAAAGACCCCTTTTAGTGAAACCGAGGCTTGAATAAATTACCTGATTGAATACATATTTCATACATTAAGGTGTTTGTTATCCGTAAATATTTTGTAATAGGTTCATTAGGAATCGGCTTATATTAGTGAATACTAATAAAGACTAATTTCAAAGTAGTTTTCATCATAAAAAGCCGTGATGGCTTAGTGGGAGAGCACTCGACTTTAATTTCGAAGGCCGTGGTTTAAAACCCCGTGCAGCGCTCTACAAGATTTTTTTTCTTGGAAATTAAAAAAAGTATGTGCGCTTTAAACACGTGTTTTAACGGTGCAGGCAAAACATAGTCAGGAAACAGGCATGTTTTGAGAACTTTTCTCGGAAGAGTTTTTAATGACATGTGTGACAATCACCAAACCGCACTTGCCCAATTATGGCCTTATCTCATTATCACCCTATTAACGTTCCCACTGCTGGGACACAGGGACTTCTCTCTTGACGAGAGAGATAAGGCCTTAATTCACCACGCTGGCCAAGTGCGGGTTGGTGAATGTCACATGTCTTTTAAACTCTTTTTAAAGTTTTCATAACATGCCGGTTTCCTCACGATGGTTGCCTTCACCGTTAAAGCACGTGTTTAAAGCGCACATAAATTTCTCAAGAAGAAAAGTCCAGAAGTGCGTGGCGGGGTTTGAACCCACGACCTTCGGAATGAAAGTCGAGTGTCCTCCCACTTAGCCAACACGGCTTTTTTTTTGTGGCCTTATCTATAATTATAAATTTATTTATCTCTCTTGTCAAGCAAGAAGTGCCTATCCCAGCTGTGGGAACGTAAATAGAGGTGCTTATGAAGTTATGATGATGATAATTCATAATAAAATTACTGAATCATCTCGAAACTATGATTTTCTTCTATATTCTGCCAATCGATTTACGCCAAACGAATATTAGTAAATTGTAAAATAAAAAAAATAGTAACAATTATACAAAATATAGAAATCCATATTACAGGAATAATTAAGTTCTTAATTAAATTTATTTATTATGCTTACAGAAAGATGTATTGATTTTTGCCCACTAGTTACCAAATCCCAGAAACACGTATAGCATTACGTAAATAAGTTAATAAAGCCAGGCAAATAATTACACATAAATACTTACTTGTACTAACTTCGGTTACTTTAAGCTAACAAGTTAACAGCAAGTCGCAAGTTAAACTTGCGACTTAAAATCGCGCTATCCAACATTTTGTCGCGGCCTGAATTATTAACGAGTACAGTTAGCTTATTACCCTCTTTGTCAATCAAATATTCACACAAAGTTGTTTGATAAGTTACATGGAGATGAATATTAGAAAATTACCTAATTGGACCTTTTGATTGAAGAATTTATAATTTGATATCAACTTGTAGACAAAATAGAACCAATTGTTGGTTTAAGACTCGTTTGTATAGAAGTAAAATATAAATCATTTATTCACAAAGAGCTTAAAACATAGCATTTTTGGGACTCTATCACCTGTGGTAGCTTAAAGCTGTGTAACAGATGAGATTATCTAATAGGTATTCGTTATTTTTTATAAATTGTACTACTTTTTGCTCCCACATCACGATGCGGCTAGAACCGCCTGCGTCCTAACCACTAGGCGACCACGGCCGCATATTGCCGAAAACACTCCTTGGCGAGATGCCACTACAGAACTCAGTTCCTTCAATTAGATGCTCCAAGAACTGAGAGCGCAAGTTTGCAGGTTGGATTTCTAAGGAACCGGACCGAAACGCAGATAATGTCCAACAGCACAGAACGTAGGGTATTAATAGATGGGCAGGATATACAGTACCTATATCGACGAGTAAATCTATTAGGGCCAGTTAGCTATTTTAGAAAACAGTCATGATTAAGGATTTTGTGTGTTAAATATTAATAATTATGATATTTGCTGCTTCAGTGGCGCGGTGGGCGAGAGTCCGATTGCGGTGCAAGAGGTAGCGGATTCGATTCCCGCCGGGGCTGAAAGTGTTTGTATGTTCTGCAAGCACTTTCTCCTTGATCTGGGTATTTAAAAGGTATAATAAAACATATCTATAAATGAATGCCTATTATATTAAGTATCTCAGATATCTAGTACCCGTAACACAGGCTCAGAGACGGGGCTAGATGTTGTTGTGTGAATTGTCTGGAAAGATTTTTATTTTTTTTATTTATTTGTTGTGAGTTTTTAATACGAATTTAATCTGTGTAAATAATTTAATTTAGTCATGCCTTCTTTTGTAAATGTTAAATACTTATGATTATTGATAAGGTCACATGTTTAACATGTAATAATATTTAGAACAACTACTTTGTAATGTATATTGCGTAAAGTGTTCATTCATTAATTAAATCTTCGGTAAATTGGCTAACTTGCCTAGTATTGAAGAACACCGAATACAATGGGTTCAGTTATTCGATTAAGACTTGATATAAATTACAAATTATGACTTTAATTTTTTAAAGATTTATTTTCAAAAATAAATGAAAATATCCCTTACATTGTAAGTATTCTACGTGACAAGGTTCTCTGCCAAGTACGACGTAGAATTTTGACTCGTTCGTCAACTACACCATGAATCTTGTCCCAACTGGTGTGAGTTGACGAATCGTAAAAATAAATTATTTTCATTCTGCAATTCACACCACCCTTGATGAACTGTCAAATGGACTTTATTTTATAATAATTTTATATAGTCTGTGGCATGGGTAAATATTTTTTTATTTTGCATAAATTTCAAATTAGTCGTGTTTTTTATTTATTTTGAATTAAATTCAAGAATATAATTGAATCTAACGTATGTTTTTAATGGTGTGAGCCTCATACTGCGAGGTGAGCCCGTCGCGTCGCGTCAAAGCGGTTTAGAATGAAAAAAAAATTCTTTACAGTAATATCACCTTAGATAGGTAATTGAAACTCGAGGTAGGATCGCTTTGTTATAATCCTCCCAAAATATGTTATTAGGTATATCATCTTTACATAGCATAAATATATTCGTGTGACGGCTTAAGCCTTTTTAACTAAACAACGGACGTTAAGCAATTTTCAGAAATACATAAAAACGTGATTCAAGAGGAATTATTTATTATTCATAAAGTAAGATTTGCCTTTGTGTGAATACAGGCTGGTCTCTTGTTATCATTAAAATTCAATTTTAAACAATTACAATATCATATCTACAGACATCAACCTCCAGACGCATTGTTTTCAATAAATTAGCAGAAGGACAAGAGGAAGGCCTCCGCAAACAGCCCCGGGGCTCCGTCAACACAATTATTATACTCGGACAGCCACCCTCGATAAACACCCTCTAAATAAATTAACTGGACTGCGAAAACATTTGTGCGAATCCCTGGTATTAATTGCTTTAGTTGTATAGATAGTTTGGGCAATTCTGGGGTTTTGGTGTTTTTTTTTTCGTTTTACAGTTTTTAGTTGGAATTGTTTAATACAAGCTCATTATATTTGTAGCCCCAGACGCAAAAAAGGGCTGTTATAATAATGACGTGTCTATCTGTCTGAGGCAGCTCCCGAATGGATGAAGCGTTTTCAATTTAGCTTTTTAGTATTAAAGGTGAATTAGATGCGAGTGCTCCTAGACATGTTTCATGAAAATCGGTTGAGCCGTTTCAAAGTTATGGGGGTTAAAGTGGGAAGAATTGAAACAAATGACTGCAAATATGCTCAAGTAGAATCACAAATGAAAGAGCATCACCTGCACATTACAAAATAATATGATTTTATACTTTTATGGGAACTAAGGTTTTGTAATGGGGGGTAAATTTTAAATATTGATTATTGTTTGTGTTGTCTGTAACATGCTTAACATAAACAAACAATATATTTATTTTTCGTTAAATTTATATTTAAGCTAATATTTATATAAACAAATAAAACAGAACAATGGAACTTTATTTCAGTTACATAATTCATTCTATATTTTCCATTATCCTTAACTTTTTTGTCATTGTCCACAGATTTTAAAATGGCGTTGCCCGCTCCAGCCGTGAGGACAAAGAAACAAAACCACGCAAACATACCTTGCCCCATAGAAAACTGTGCCCGCTTCACATACGGGAAACTACCCGACCATCTTACCAAGATCCACGGCTTGACCGGCGCTGAGAGAGACGCCCTGAACGAGCAGCAAAGGAAGCGGTTCTTCAATGGAGAACTATGCCAAGTACGCTACCTTAAAGAATCCGCGATCAGAGATCTTTGGGGAAGCGATTATGAAGACCCTACTATCAAAGACAAAATACACCAAAGCTACGCTCTTGTCAAGATCAGAATCATTCCCCTGACAGCCACACAACGCGCACGTCCTTTAACTGAGCAGGATGCAAACGTCCTAACAGCTTACAACGCAAGAACAGCACCGAGACCAGCTCGAGTTCAAAGACCGAGGAAACGGCCACGACCTTACCCAGAACCTGTCGTCAAGCAGCCTGAACAATCAAGCGACTCAAGCGAGGAAGAACAGAACCCTTTACCGCCATCTCCACCTCCTTCTTCCCCATCCTTACCTCCGTCTCCTTCTCCATACGAACTTCAGCCCGTTGAGCCTCGTCTCCAAGACATCTTTGATTCCAAAGGCGATGCTGGCTACAAAGCAGTCATCGATGATATGAAGAAATCTATGACCATGGGCCGCACACTTGGAGCGAGGAAACGAAAGATTTACAGAACTTACAGACGATATGCGAAGCGACTGATAGCGTACCTTCATCGCCAGCATTCTCCGCTGGCTTACGACGTGGATGTACTACTCTGCGGAGAGAGACAAGTCTGTGCTTTCCTGGACAGAGTGAACAGCGAACACAAAACGAAGACCTTGCGGAATTACATCGTCGCTGCTATCAAACTCCTGGACTCTAGACTTTTTGCTATTGAAACTGACCCGAGCTGCAAGGAAAAGGTGGCTTCTATGACGAGGGTGTACGATGTACTGCACGGAAGGTTGAATGAATGTGATAGACTTTTGGCGCAGAAGGCCCGACCTGCCACAGCGGCTAGCTTTGACAGCGTTACGATGGAACCAAGTTTCAATAATTACGACGACTTAGTATAAAATATTGTTTTAAGTATTTTTGATCTCATCTATAAAACCTGTATTGTTATCAAATAACACACAGATTGTTAAATATTCTCATTATATCTTTTTTTACATCTTCTGAATTTAAATAGGTTTTATTGTAATATTTTTTCATTATACCTCACCTAGATGTGAACTTTAATATGGTAAAGTTTAGAAAACATACCAATGCAATATTGTAATTTTCTTTGTTTTTTATATTTGTATCATAATTCTAGTCATATTAGTGTAGTATGTAGGGATAGGTGCAATATATTTTAAGATCTTGATCTCAGTGTAAATTACAATATTGACGTGTTTCAAGCAATAAGCTTCATTTTGTAGCCATTCATGTAGCGTAAGATATTTGTGCCATTTATTTGTATCCATAATCTTATCAAATTTCTAGCGTTATAGAATAGGAATGTGATAATATGTTTCATTATTGCATAATATTATGTGTAAATAAAAACGTAAAATATTAAATACTTTTTTTTCTTCTTTCCACAGATGTCACTATACAGTAGTAAATTAGAGTTTTTATGAAAGCTTTACCTAACTAAAAAGTAATGGTAAAATTATAATGTTACTAGGGTAATTTTTTTATCCTCTCATTGTCTAAATGGCTCGTAAATGTATGATAATGACATCTGATGTCAAAAGTGATGATAATTCGAATGATCACGAGTAAACACTTTACAATTACGAGTACTTTACCTAACTATACAAATTTATAGTAGGTACTTAATAAACAAATCATCATCATCATCACCCTATTAACGTTCCCACTGCTGGGACACAGGGACTTCTCTCTTGACGAGAGAGATAAGGCCTTAATTCACCACGCTGGCCAAGTGCGGGTTGGTGAATATCACATGTCCCTTCGAACTCTTTAAAAGTTCTCAGAACATGGCGGTTTCACGATGTTTACCTTTACCGTTAAAGCACGTATTTAAATAAACAAATTCTAAGAAAATTATGAAATATTTTTTTCATGGCTATGCTATTGCTATGGCCAATTGGGTCCCTAGTAGCATCAAGTGTACCTTAAAAAATAACGATTAACATTATTAAAAAAATGTATACAATACTTGAGCAAGATCACTTTGATAAATACGAATTTAGTATTTCTAAGAAACATTCATTTGAAGTGATCGAGCAATGATTGGATAAAATAAAGGAAGTTTACAACAACTACAGATACAACTGTCTGTTTTACGTTTACAGAACAGGCAGCGACATCTATAGGAAGCACATTACAACCGTTAGTCAAGCTCTATACCATGCAGTTTGGCTACTCACCGAAAGGTACCGCTTGATAGCTTAAAAGCGAACACAAACGCGTTGAAATCAGTAATGTTCGAAATGCCTCCTAACCACTGCTAGTCGCCTGGTACTTGGCGATCGTAACCGCCTGCTCCAGATTCTCCACACGCCGGCCTTTACGTTCCGTGCGTGCCATTCGTTGCTCGTCGCGTCCTAGAAACGAAACGAGTTTTCTTCTTATGTTTTTCGTGTCAAAAATAATTTTGGTCTCTCACCCCAGACTCGGTTGATAGTGCCTGGAGTCTAGAGGAATTCCCAGCAGAGAGTAAACAATCACAATGTTCCCAGTTTTGTCTTTTTTGTGATGTTGACTTGTTAGTTTAGTTGACAATAATTGAAGGAGAGAAGAAATGCCACAATAATTGTTTTAGGTCACTGAAATTAAATTATGCTACCTTTATGCATACTTACCATTGTCAAAATTAAAGCTGAGTTCTTGAAGGCAAATCATTTATGTTGTCAGAAACTAACAAGTACAAGACAATTTTTGGTCATTGTGAGGCGTTCTCCAGAAAACCTTGATTTTTTTTAGTATTACCGATCATAGATAATCTCTTTCGTCTCCTGTCGTGTCCAGGAAACGAATGATTAAATAATTCTTTGTATTTCCGAGGACCTACACAAAAAATATTTTTTTTTATCTATCGTTATATTTTATTAAAAAAAGCGGTTTGTAAAAGTGTTATTTGTATTTGAATCCCAGAAAAGTTTGTGTTATATTATAAGTGATATAGTTAGAAAATATCAACAATTTTTTTTTCTGTAAATACAAGCGTGACTAATATCAGAGATAATAATGTAGTTTGGCGAGCTTGCCGATAGATGGGTGAGTGTGGAAACAAATCTGTAGGACGCAGCTATTTCAGAAAGTTTACTCATGTTCTATTCCCGTACTGAAGCACCTTGAACCAAGAGTACGTCCATCATATAACTCACTCCTAGGATATTCTAAAAGGAGAAGTTATAAGATATCTTATATATTATTTTACATAATACCTAAAGCCTATAATAATCCTTATCATCATACAAATATTATAAATGCGAATGTAAGTTTGTTTGTTACGCTTTCACGCGAAAACTACTGAACCGATTTAAATGAAATTTGGTACACAGAATCTCTAGAGCCTGAAAAATAACATAGGCTACTTTTTACCGTCATTCATCAAAACGTCATTCCGCGGGAATATCCATTATAACGCGGGTAACACCGCGGGGCACAGCTAGTATAATATTATAAACCCGAAAGTTTTGAGGATTTAACTGTGTGTTTGTTGCTCTTTCACGCAATAACTACTGAATGGATTTAAATTAAACTTCACAATAATGTAGCTTATAATATCAGAATAACAAATAGGATACTTTTTACCTTGGTAAAATTCAACATTTCGCGGGAAAATTAATTATTGCCAGCAAAGTCTGATTTGAATGAAATTTGGTATGGATAAAACTGTTTTACCAGTAAAGGACAATAACTACTTTTGACTTAAAATCTATTAGTCTGTGTAAGCTATAATAAAAATAAAAACATAAAATTGTCGGAGAATCCACACACCAAAATCTTAATAATAAATAAATAATTCGCCCACCGCGCTACTGAGGCAGTCAAAAGAATAATCGTTTGTAAGAAAAGGTTCAATTTCCAAGATCTTTCTAAGTTCACGGGTTTCCTTTTCATTGTTAATTCGTTGATGAGTCAATCAGCATCTTTATAAAATAGTGTAGATAATGAAGTGGCTTCCACTGTCCTTTCTTTTAAACTCAACAGATCTTAATGTAGATCAATAGATAGCGATTTAATGAGAAGTATGTATTTATTCGAAGCCAGTCGGGTCACTATTATCATCATCATCAACCTATTAACGTTGCCACTACTGGGATACAGGGACTTCTCTCTTGACAAGAGAGAATAGGCCTTAATTCACCACGCTGGCCAAGTGCGGGTTGTTGAATGACACATGTCCTTCAAACTCTTTTAAAGTTCCGAACATACCGGTTTCCTCACGATGTTTTGCCTTCTCCGTTAAAGCACGTGTTTTAAAGCGCACATACAATTTTAAAGAAGAAAAATCGCGAGGTGCGTGGCGGGGTTTGAACCCACGACCTTTGGAATGGAAGTCTAGTGTACTCCAACTTTGGCTAACTTGGAATACGCTCGACTTTCATCACAAGGCTTCTAACTTCACGGGTCACTATTATAATTAAATATTTTTAGAATCTGACTCTAACATAATGTAAATCTCAAAATTCACTCGAGACTCAACTCAATGTTATAGAACTCTTTAGTTACCTATTTTACTACCAATTTTTTAATATTTTATGTTTGGATGAGATAGAGAGCTCAGTACTTTAAAAATTCTAGTGATTTTGATCTACCCAGTCTAAATACTTATATGGAACCAAATATTTAGTGCTTATTCCGCACACACACCACCAACAAGTCTTATTAATCATCATCTATCTATAAACTCTAGTTCTTTATGTGTGTGTAAATTCCGTTTCTATAAAACATCTGTAAATGGTAGTCTACCGACCATTTACTATATAATAATTAAAAGGTATAATCTATTCTGGTAGCTTGAACGAAATATTTGTAGAATGTGTGACTTAATAACAAAGAACGTACCTATTCAAAGGATCCAACAAATCAAATGATAAATAAAATTATATGTTGTTATTTTTTCTGTATCTATAAATGAGAATAAAATAATTAGCCTATTCAGGTGTCGAGCGCTAGCACTCGAGCGCATGCTTTAAAATTTTATCAGTCACTGCGCAAGCGAAAAGTGCAACGAACAATGCATTATGAACCGATGATGACGTCATCCATTCGGTGCAAAGTGCATGTATATCAACCTCCTGTTGTTTATGGCCTCCTAGTGATTATTCCTTTTGCGAACGACACCAAAGGGGCCCTATCCCTGAGCACCCTTTTCTGGGTCATCATCATCTTTTCTGAGTCATCATCATTCGTATTTAAAATCTGTCATCTTATCTTACTGTTATTTATTATTAAATTTGTCTTCGCTGTATATCATAGCTGTGGATGCATAAGGGCGAAGAAAATAGAAAAAGTATTATGATGATAAGGAACCCAAAGGTAGGAGGACGTTTCCTTATTGTTAACTTTCTGCTACTACTCACTGATTCTGTGTAACATATTTAAAATTTATGCAACATAATTTTGGATCTTTGAAGATTGTTTTAGAAAGTTGTATCCAAAACATTATCAAAATGGTACACAATGAAAATATTTGATCTCATAAAAGAAAATAAACGAACCCTTGATAAAAATATCTTTCGTTTAGCGTAAGATCAGTTCCTACAAGAAAATGAAACTTGTTCTACCAGGAACTTGTTGTACAAGGATATCATAATGATAAAGCAGTACGTAAATGCAGAATCCTGCATCAAATGTGAATGCAATGCAAATGATCGGTAACACATCAATTGCATTCATAATATTCAAGGAGAAAATCGTTTTAATGCTTCTAAAATTAGACACATTTTTGTAAGGCAGTGTAAGACTTTGCAACATTTCTGAAGCAGCAAAAAAACCTGTGATTAAATCATGAACCACTAAATTTTATTGCAGGAAACCGATTTTGTTGTATTTATTGCAGCACACTTTTAATTTTAAAGCTTTCGACTGAACTTAACAAACCTTTTAACCTCGTTCCAGTTTATTTACTCTGGAATCTATAAATACTTGATTACCGGGATTAGCTTGTGATCGTTTTAATTACATGCTACGTCTTAAATCTAGGTCACGTCAAGAAACATACTCTTGCTTTCTATAACTATTGAATATTAGATAGGATGGTTGTTTATTTGACCAATATTTTGAGGTATGGCAAAGCTTATAATAACACGTTAAATTAAAACAAATAATTTGTTTGGCTTTGCTTTTCAACATCTTTATTCTATATTAGTATAAGTCTTTACCCAAACATGTAACTCAAAATAAATCTAATACATTCACTTATACTTCATAATTTTAGAATAGCGTTTATGTTCTCAAATGACGCTAGTGAGACAGATGGATAGACATTAAAGTTCCAACTAGGTACTAAAATTTTCACATTTCGTCCAACCACGTTTGGGATATTTCTGTCGATCGCTTCTGCGTTGTGTTCCTTCGCACCGGTATTTACGCCAATAGCTTGCCGATGTATAAAACACGTTATTATGAGGGAGTAACGCTTATTTTGTTCTCAACTTTTGTGAGAGAGCCATCTAGTGGCAGCCACGCGAAGTGTAAGCTCGTGTTGTGTGTTGTGATTTTTTTGGAGATTTTTAAAATGCCTGGACGTCCGATTTGGCAGGTCAGTTAATTGCAGTTTATTTTAATTATATCTAAAAATCTACAGCTATTTTTCGGCTCCAAATTGATATAATATCATTTTGGTTCATTTAAATAATGCGTTTAGTTGTAAACATCTTACGTATCTCCTTATCATAAATTTATTACCAATAAGTCTGATGTTATCGTTAACCGTGGGTACGACAATACTCTCTCTCTTTTACTGAAATTAGTTATTTTATATTTTCGTCAAGCATATCTAAATCAAATATAAGCACTCTAAGATAAATATGTGACTCATTCTCTGGTCAAGTGGACAATAACTATTAATTTATAAATAGATTGGCTTGATTATTGGCTTGAGGTTCTTTTTGTACAAATTGTTGTACATTAGTTCCCACGTCCGATGCTAAACTTAGCCTTTCTACCTGAACATCAGGTAAATATTTTGTTCAGCCGCTGGTATTTTTGGCACCTTATCAAAACTCTCGTAAACAGGGAAAAGGAAACTTAAACTTTAGTTAATTGAAACAAAGTCTAAAATTGTTTTGTTCTTTATTTTCTTAGTTTTAACTTATACAAAGTTTTTTATCAGTCGGTTCTATTGAATACTGGGTATAAAAAAAATCATGAACTGCAAATCTTCAAAAGTATCCCAGACTATTATTTCTTATAATATCAAGTTTCTTGTAATTCATTGTTACTTCTTCTCTTATTACAAAATCTATATAACTTACATACCAGGTACATCTGACAACATCATCATTCTTTAATTTTTAAGAACTAGGTACCTACCTATATTCAAGATTTTGATTGTGAAATTTTATTCATCCAAATAAACAATACCATCTAACTTAAACATAGCTTCTTAGCATTATATGCCTTTGTTTAATTTAGTTACTTCTTCAATATTATCGAACTAATCAACGCTTAATTATTTAAAATCTGCTGTATAACTAGTTAAACCTTCGTCGTTGTAGTATCTTGCTTTTTGGTCGGCAATTGTTTGAGGTCTCCAATTAGGTAATGCCCAGGTAGATTGTTGAACAGTTGCTGCATGAAGCCTAGCAGTATGTCCTCAATTGTCTTTGAAAGGATCGGCCGAAGGGATTCTGACACTGGACGCCAGTTCGCATTGAGGTATGCATTCGTACTTTCCTCTGGAAGAAACATTTGACACTGTTAAAAATGTCTTAATACCTATCTTATTCTTAGAAATAATTTGACAAAGTAACGATTGAGACACAAGCTTTCAATTACATTAGTACAATTACAACAGTTTATTTAAATTTTATCGAGGTGGATAGTATTAGTAGGGTTATGATAATAATAGAGCAGAATGAAAAAATTAGGATAAAACTTTCACTCAATTCAATATTACATTTAGAATCTACTAAAATAAAAATCTCAACTCACATATCTATACTAATATATAAAGCTGAAGAGTTTGTTTGTTTGTTTGTTTGAACGCGCTAATCTCCGAAACTACTGGTTCGAATTGAATAATTCTTTTTGTGTTGGATAGTCCAGTTATCGAGGAAGGCTATAGGCTATATAACATCACGCTACGACCAATAGGAGCAAAGATATAGTGGTAAATGTGTAAAAAACGGGAGAAATTGTTCATCTTTGAAGCCTTCCGTTGCGTGCGCCGTGAAAACGGTTCAAGATACACAAAAAATATGTATTAAAGAATAATAGCTCTTTTAATGATCTAAAAAACAGTCCGCGATAGTATATGTCTATCTTTTAAGATTAACTCATAAAAACTGTTTTTATGGTACATAATTTGGTCGATATAATTTGTTTAAGCTGTATCAACATAATAATATTAATCTTTATTCAAATAAATATGTTGTTGGTTAAGAGTACTTCATCCATTATAACGCGGGTAGCACCGCAGGGCACAGCTAGTTTTATGATAAGCAAGGTATATTTTATTGTAAAGTAAATCATCTTACAAGGAAGTAACAATGAATGAGTCATAGAATAAAATCAACGTTAGATTTTTTTTTCAAAGTGAATTGTGACGAAAATTACGTAGTTGTGACGTTAAAAGATGTATACGATAAAATATGCGAAAAAAATCGCAAGCATCAAACAATAGAGAAGCGGGTTGACAAAACGTCTGACGACGTTCCATAGCGTCTCAACGTTGCAATTTGTATCACGTTTGTACCAAGAGAACATAAGGTCACAAGAGTTATACGAATATAATTCCGATGGTTATGCCATCTATGTCATCTATGAGGAAACTTCTAAATGTAGTTGTGTGCTACTCACCCACACATGTTTGAAATGTTTCATAAGTTTGTATTTCTACTCTTTCACAGAGGGCGCTACTCGTTTAAAATTTTACTTATTTCTAGAGAACTTTAATTTTTACCTAGAGATTCAATTCCATCAAATAAATTGTTCATTCGCAATCTCAGGCCACCAATGTTGTATTTAACATGCGCTGAAGTTACATTGAAGAATGTTATATCGTCTTTGCTGTATAGCTTCACCTCGCTGACAATATCAATAGTCATGTTTCCTGAAAATAAAGACACGCATCATGGACATTATTGATTATAAGGAAATACTTAAAATATTTAGAGCATTTTATGAAAAATGAAGAAACAAAAAGTTATAAAAACTTTAAACTCTAAATTTCAAGAATGTCATGCTAGTTAAGCATGCAAACGCATTGAAATAAAATTGTATCGTCAATTACGTACTAGGCTCAAACCAGCAAATTCCACGACCCACAAGAGGGATCAACAAAATTTTTCCTTTCAAGTCGTATGTGCCTTCGATTCTTATTTTCGGAACTCGTACTTTCGTGTAAAAGTCGTATGTTTTCCCATCAACTCTGAAAATACATTTTTCGAGATTAATCACTAATCAGAGTAAGCTAATCAATCATACAGCACTGCATCACCTTACCCCAAACCACTGATTAGTAAATTAAGTAGAGCTATCTATAGGCATAGGCATATTTATGATACAATAATAAATTAAGTATCTATTTAGTTTATTAATTTTAGAAATTGTTGAAACACTGTTATCGTCTTCCTATAGAAGATATTTTGAGGAAAAATAAGATCTTTTGAGGATTTGTCAAAAACTTTTTACATTAAAGTTTCCAGCTCTTTATTTTAATCATGCAGATAATATCGTGTGTGTAAATTTCAATTATTGTAAAATTCCTGTGCAGTCAAATTAAAAACTGAATAATACCTGTGATATTATTACCTAATAAGAACGAGTGCTAAGGTAAACAAGAAATCTACCAAAAACTTAAAATTTAAAATCTGAATACTCCAAGATTTCACTTGTTTAACTTCAAATTAAAATTGTTTGTATTAATGCATACGAGCATAATACAAACAATTTACAATCTAATTGCTACTAAAGACAAATGTCTTGGTCGATTCAAAATTATTTGTTGAAACCAAAATATGCTAAAGATTAACTATTAGGATCGTAGCATTATTTGAAAAGTACCCTTAAACCTTAACCCTAGAAAAAAATACTTGCAAGAATGAGCTAATCCATCGATAACTAAAGTCTAATCTGGTTCAATGTTCCCCGACTCAGTCGATCGAACAGTTGTGCAAACTACCAGGCGAGCATAAAATAATAGGAAGCACAACTTACTGGCTAACCAACACATCTGTTTTGCCAAAACCTGTCACGGTGACGTCATCCAGAGCAGCATTGATGTTCACCGGTCCTTCACCTTGAAGAATTCTAATTTTGGGAATTTTAAGAGGATCCAACGGCGGCATGTCAATGTCTGGAATACCTGGAATTACAAGGAATGTGTTAGGAAATAGTCTTTAATACTTGGTTGAGTCGCCAGAGTGTGGTGAAGAAATAGCGCTTTCGCTTTCCGCAAGTTATGTACAAAATGTTTCGTAATGAGGCTATGTGACTAGCCCAGCGACTAGTATGCCTAGTAGTCTACATTATCTAGTGTCTTCATTAAGACTAATACGGTTTATAATATGAAATTGCACTGAAACTACAAAACATTCCTGTATTAACATGTAAGCAATAAAAGCTATCCTCTCTTTAGGAGGAATAGTCAAATATTACCACTATAACCATATTTTTAAAAATAAGAGTACAATGACATTTTAATTTAAATTATAACGCTAAATAAACGTTCATGTAGGTCGATGACAAATTTATCAGTCGTTGCAAAGTTGAGTGTCCTTGCGTCCAGTTGACTCCCAGTTACCAGGGCAGCAGAATTGCTAAGAGGTGTGCATTTTATTACGCAGCAGGCCGAACAGCTGAGGTCGTTGCACAACTAGGCAAACAGCGCCTCGTAAAGATAGCTTACTCTATACTTGTTGTACTCTAGCACTAGTACCAAGCAGACATACATTATTATATTATTGAGGTAGGTAAGGACAAACTCAATGAAGTTGCATGTGACGACCGACGGACGTTGCGTTACCAATGATAAGATATCATAAGATTAAAGTCAAGGTGAACTATAATGTACTAAAATGATAAATACACGCTAAATATGGAAGATGTAAACATTACATGGACAATCGGACGTTTAAGTCATTTTATGTTTATCTAAATAACAGAAATGTGTTGGTAAATTTGATTAAGTTAATACTATTATAAGTACCTCCTTTCTCTAATTTGCATTGCATAATATTAATTTAATTTGTTTCCAAAAATTGTGTTTATTTTTTGTAGCGGCAATAAAAAATATTTCCTGCATCAACAGAAACGACATTGCTTCACAAGCGAATACCACAAAGTATTCAAATGGAAATCGCTATATCAGCACAGCTTCTTCGAATACTTTTCATTATGATCATTATCATTAGATATTTTACAACTTAGCTATAAGTAGGTGATTTGTGTTTTTTTTAGTTACCCTGTGTAGAAAATGGTTATAAGTTATGTTTGTGTTTTAGTTAGTAAGCAAAACTGTTTGCTTTCCTAATAAAATAAAATAAATTACCTGGCCCCAAGGCATTGAAGAGATTCTGAACAGCTTCACGTGAGCAATCATCAAATTCTGGATCACTTTTCAAACATGTTTTCACGAAATCCGCTGAAACAGAAAAATAATATCATTTTACTACACAATTTATAGTATAGAAATAATTGTATTTACTTTTATATTTCTGAGGATTGATAGCTAGAACTAGTTTAGATAATTAATCAAAACAGTAAAATAAAATACCCGATTGAAAAGTCATATGTAGAGTCGCGATTTCGAGAAGACGCAATTTTATTTATAATATTTATTATGTAGGTCCCAAAAATGTGTTGTAACCGAAAATTGCACCCTCCTAAAATTTTGAGCATTTTGAGTGTACTAAATTCCCTAAACGTAATTTTCAAATAAACTAAACAAATTATAATATTGGCTAAAAAACCTCGTAAATTATTCGGGGTCATCGATTAATCATAAAAGTTTTAGATTATTTTTAGCATGAGAAACAAAAATGTTAAATGAAAAGTCCATATGAAGCATTATGTATACACACAAGTATCTTCACAAAGCAAGAAAATAAAGTAGTACCTACATAATTATATAATGCTGCATTTTCTGTGAGAATTCTCTCACAGCGTGTCACAATAAGTTCTATTAGGCCAATTGCATTATGTTATGTCTTCCGAGGAACCTAACTATGATACCTAGGGTGCAAGGTAAAAAATGTGCTAGTACATTTTTTACCTTGCACCCTGCTATCTAACTAAAATCTTTTACCTGCTTAGATATAGGTATATAAATGTTGTACCAATAGGGTAAAAACTAATATAAGTCATTTAGACAATTTAAAAAAGTTACGTAAGGGCGATTGTGCACTACAAGGAATTTTACTGTCCGAACATCCGATTTTTTACGGACCGAAGTGGCATGAAAAAACGGGGTTAAATGAATCAGTCTTTATTCATTTTTTAGAAAGTATAAATTCTTTCTATTAGCATAAAAAGTGTTAACAAAGTGTTTTTAACTAATTAAAAAAAATGAGGACCACAGTATTAATTTTTTTTCGTTTTGAAAAATCATATTGAACCTTCTCAACGTTTATACAAAAGCAGGATACATGACCTAATGTAAATTTCAAACAAAATTACCAATTCAATTCAATTGTACAAATACATTTTCCAATTGGAGCGGTAATTATTTATAATAACTAACAATGTTTAATTAATCATTACTGTATTATATAATTATTTCTGATTTGTATAATTCTTTTTGAGTTTGAGTTTAGAGTTGAAAGTTAAGTCAAAATAATTTGAAAATACCTATAGAACATTTTAGAATATATTTGAACACAAAACAATATCATATATGCAACAATACAGAACAACGTGTGAATAGGTCTAAGAGTGAGATATTTCGTGACTTAGATAGACTTTCTCGATCACAAGTCTTGTGAATCAGGGGCAATGAAAATAGTATCTATTCCAAAAAAAAAATCGTAACAAATATTCGATCTTGCATCAAAATAGTTTCATATTTATAGAATCGTCGGTATCAGAAAACTGGAGCAATTATTAAATCTATGACGACCCCTGTGGCTCGGTGGGCGAAGCTCCGCCTGAGGCGCAGGAGGTTGCGGGTTCGATTCCCGCCGGGGCACCAGATCTTGTACTATCTACAATTTCTGGTTTCGGGTCTTGGTGTTTTCTATGTATCATATGTATTTACAAAAAAAATGTATTTATGTAGTATATCAGTCACCTAACACAAATAGTACAAGCTCTGCTTAGTTTGGGGTTAGGTGATGCTGTGTGAGTAGTCCGGAAATATTTATTTATTTATTTTATTTGTGAAGGAACGAACATACAGAAGATGATAAGAAAATACTTTCTACATGTTTAAGAGTAAATTATGGTTCGAAAAAACCTAGAAATTAAGAATTTCCTTGAAAGTATCTACAAATTTACAAAAAGGAGCTGTGTCGAACCTAAACATTTTGCCCGTAACTTAAGCTTAAGATAATTTCTGCGACAAAAAGGTTACACTGAATTCAATTGATCATAAACATAATAACCCAATCTAAGTTGCAATAAAATAATCTTGAGATTTAATTAATAAATTAAAATTATTGTGAACAAAGAGAAGCTAATTCAATGAGCAATAGCACCGGCCGGCCAGCGCGGAGAAATGTGATAAAAATAAAAATAAATAACTCCGGACTAATCACACAGCATCACCTAAGAGCTTGTACTATGGGTGGTGAATAATATACGACATAGATACATTGTTATTACCTACTTAAAGTTATTAAAACATATACTACTTTAAAACACAAATACTTTATGATACATAGAAAACACCCAGACACAGAGCAATATGATGATATTGATTATTCAAAAACCTATGGAAATTTTAGATTTGTTTAATCTATTGAGAACTCAGTGTCTAGTAGTTTGGTCGGTATCTTAGGCAACATTGTTCAGCAGCCTTGATATCTCAGGTATTTGGTATTTGTGCAATAGACGACGCAAGGCACCTGCCTACTTAGGAGAAAATGTAAACAAGAAATTCCTAAGTATATATACTGCTGGTACTATGCCATTCGAGGTTACTCAGAGCACACAATTACTTACAAAATTGGGGATTTGTTCAGATTATGTAGTAATTTATTATTCTATGGTTCAGCTGAAGACGACAAATAGGACAAGAGTGTTTGTGTCATATTTTAAGTAATGTTTATTTTGTACCCTAATGATCATTTGAACATTAATAATTTCAAATATAACAATGTAAAATATGTGAAATTTGTCCGGTAATTAATGGATATGGGTAATGTGGTGTGGTAAAAATTATAATGTGTAAAAGATGTTACTCAATTGAACGCCATTTTGCGTCCCAATAGTATCTAAATTCTAAATCAGTTCAGTTCTTCTTCTTCTTCTTTTAAGGCGCCTGTATGGGCCAACGGCCTTGAGGATTCGGGCGGAGTCAAAATTATTCCCCGCGCAACCGCATACTCCCCGCTACATTATTACGACGCAGAGCGCGGCCTGCGCTCTCGGCAAGCGGTCACGCGTGCCGGCTCCTCGCGAGTCGCGACGCCGTAAATAAGGACTTTCCAACTACATCATTATTACGCTAAAACTATTCTACCTAGAGATTTATGCGTTTGTGCTTATGTTATTTTCTTTTTAATTTTTTTTTTAAATTTAAAATGTATTGTTAAAATTAATTATATATTATTATTAGATATTAATGAACCTTAATTTTTAAACTATTTTAGTGTATTTTCTTGTTGGTGGTTCTAATATAACAAATAAATAAATAAATAATAAGTATGTTTTTTTAACTAGGTTTTCTTTACTTACTAAGTACCAACCTAATAATAAGATCCTAAGCCAATCCTGCCAGGGTAGGCTAGTTACCTATACAATGTGTATTTTCGAAGCTTGATCAAACGCAATTTGCGGATACATGACAAAAATTAATCGATAAATATCAGATTTTTTTTATGTAAACTATTAAAAAAAGTCGATTTAATATTTTTTTATGAGAACTAGGTACTTCATCTGGTGTTTTCTTCGTTTCTGTTTGAGTAAACGGTGTATTTTATTCAAAGTAGGCTCATTAAAAAGCTAGATAGTTTACCTAGCTATGAAAATTAAAAGAAAATACAATTTCGGTACAAAAGCCTATTAAAACTTTTTTTTTGTAGAAATTTAACAAAAAAAGTAGATATTTATTTTATTTTTAATCTGTAACTTTTACACTGGATTATTGAGGTATACTTTTTTGCATGTCATATTAAACTTCATAATTTATACTACAAATCTCTTCTAAAAAGTAAGGGTTTTAATTTTATGAATAATGTCTGGTTTTTGCTTGAAGGCCAATCGTCTGATAGAATCTAGGTAGTATCTGCAATATTCATAATGTCATAGGATTAGAAAATCGGGCATAAGACGAGTACAATTTCAGATTTTTGGTCAGTCACTAAGTTTTCGTAGTATTTTGCTTTTCCTTTTAAGTTTCAGGTAGAGAGTATAAAATTATTTGAAATGCTACGCGACTGACACTGTTGGTATCCATAGATACTCTAAGGTTGGTGGGTAGCCCACGTACCAAAAAGGTTAATTAAACTCTTTTTGCTGTCATGTTATTAGCCATTCGAATTAGGTACTTTCTGCCTTGTACAGAGATCAACAGACAGCAAATTATGTAATGAAACAAGGCAAGATAAGATGAAACGGAACGAAGCCTTTGCCCAAAAGTGGGATATTAACGGTGGATAATGATAAGATTAAGTAATACAGCACTAAGTCTAAGTCTTCATGCTTCATCTTAGACCACATCTTCACTTTACATCAGGTGAGATTGTGGTCAAATGAAGGCTTATCTAACATAAAAAAAAAAAAAAAAACAACACTTTAAGTTATTACTATCAATTAATTTATTGATTGTTCAAAATGCCAACCATTTTCCTCAATGCATATCGTTGCAAGTAAACCCACGTTCAGTTCACAAGTTCTTTTTAGTACATCGCGATCGTTTCTTATTTGATTCGCTGGCGTGATTCATGGTGACGCTCCAGCTCACTTCACAACAATCGTGCGTGATCATTTTAATGCAACTTAAGATACATAATTTGTTGTCTGTTGATATTTGGCACTACAAGGCAGAAAGTACCTTTTTTCGTTGTCATGTTATTAGCCATTAAAATGGCTAATAACATGACAACGAAAAAAGGTAGACCCATACTCTTTGTAGAATTTGTAGAATAATAATAATATAACTCTTGATTACAAACCAAGATAAAACAATACAAAAATGGACTTGCAAAATACAAAATGCATAATGGGCGGCCTTATTGCTTAAAGCAATTTCTTCCAGACAACCTTTGAAAAATATTATGAAGTTTAATCAATAATGCAAAAAAGTTTAAAAATTATAGATCAACAACAAAATAAAAAAAAAAATTTTTGGTAAATTTCTACAAAAAAAAACTTAGCGGGCTTTTGTACCAAAATTGTATTTTGTTTTGAATTTTCTTAATTAGGTAAACTATCTAGCTTAGAGTGTTAGATATGTGTGTTGATGGATATGTGGGAAGAGGTAGGTCAAAGAAAATATTGATGGACTGTTTGAAGGATGGCATGCGTAAGAACAAAAATGACTGACAAAAATGTTTCTAAGATAATGACTTTTTAAATTGTACAATAATTAGTTTTATGACTTTGAATGCTTACTATGATGATTACTGATGTTATAAATGTTTAATGAAATTAATTTAAAGTTAATAATTATAAAAAATTATTTAGTACTGTATTTTGTTAGATTTTTATTATTTTAGTTTATTCAATAATGTAATGCCAATTTTATAATTGCATGCCTGGACAGGTAAAATACATTGATCCATGTAAAATTTAAGCCATAACAACGCTGTAACATGTATTTACGCAATAAATTAATTTTGAAATTTGAAGGAAGGAATGAGTGTTGAGATGACGAGTGACAGAGGAAAATGGAAGGAAGAAAGATGTTGCGTCGACCCCACGTAATATGGGATAAGGGCTGATGATGATGATGATGTAAACTATCTAGCTTTGAAATGAGCCTACTTTGAATAAAATACACCATTTACTCAAACAGAAACGAATAAAAAACCATACGAAGTAATTTTAAAAAATATTGGCTTTTTTTTAAATAGCCAACATATAATTTTTTTTTTCTTATTTTTATCCATAAATTTATGTCGTGTATCCGCATTTAGTTTGATCAAGGTTCGAAAATACACATTGTATATACTTTGTTTGTATCATCTACCTAGTAATAATAATAATAATAAAACTCTTTATTACACACCATATCACAATACAAAAAGGGACTTAAAGCTAAATACAAAAATGCGTAATGGGCGGCCTTATTGCTTAGAGCAATTTCTTCCAGACAACCTTAGGATGGAGAGGATAATGCACAGCAAATAACTGGACGGTGCGGTGACATAAAATATATATAACAATTCATTCATTATTTAATTTTTAATTATATTTATACTAGTCTGTGCTAGTTATAAATAAATAATATTTCCAGACAATTCACGCAACAACATTTTAGTCCCGTGGTAAGCTCTAAGCTTGTGTTACGGGTAGGTACTAGATATTTGATATACTTAATATAATATACATACATTTAAAGATATTTTTTATTATACATATTAAATACCCAGACCAAGGAGAAAAGTGCTTGCAGAACATACAAACTCTTTTACCCTCGGCGGGAATCGAACCCGCTACCTTTTGCTCTGCAAGCGGACATTCGCACACCGCGCCTACGAGGCACTCAGAGTCAGAGTTAGTTAACTAGGTAACCCTTATAAAAAAAAAACAACTTTTTCATAAGTGTTTTTTTTTGTTTATAAATATTAATAGGTAGGTACTTATTATATTAGCTTGGTACTTAATTCACTAGTTGGTAGGTAGTAAGTATAATCATTACTTATTTATTACTAACTTTTATTCCTGCTAATTGCTTACTGAACTTGTCCAACGAATATACAAAAGTCCGAGCTCAAATACCTATTTCTAAAATATAAAACTAAACAACAGCGTCCATGCGCAAACAATAATCGTTATACGGTTACATCGAAAAATGCATTTGGACCGATGACGAAGACGCGCGACACAACCTCCCCGTCCGATAGTCTGAGCCACACTGCCGCCCGTCGCCCCCGCACAGACCCGGTCGTTCCATTTCATACCGAAAACATAAAATAATTATTTGTAGTCGTATAAATCATTTGTTTTAATTTTCAAACGTACAGTTTGTGTGGAATACTTTGACAAATATTTAAGTTAAAGAAAAATACTCAAACTCAATACCGTTTAAAAGATATATCCAAATTTCGGATAAAAAATGCCTTGCTTTGAATATTTTTTTTATTAAGTAATAATGAAGATACAATAATTTCAAACGTTCAAGTTTTAATTTAATATCTATTTTGCAACATATATTTTTTTTATACATATTTATTCACTCATAAAGTAGATATATCAATTTGAAAAAGTCGCGTTAGCCCATACAACCACCTTAATAGATGGCGTCCGTAACTGGCTATATAGTTCAGTTCTTATTATTGGCATCGCGCTTGTCATATGCTATGAGTTGCCAGTGTCACTCAGTAACTTTTAAGTTCTTCACGTGCTGAGCCCATTGTAAGAAATTGAATTGAATTGTAAGCTATACAAAATTTGATCGGTATCCGGAATGCAGAAACATTAAGTTCACCAACCAGTCACCTATAGTCACATTTTCAAAAGGTGACAGTCAATGACAGTAACCAACTGGCAACATTGAAACGGGCGCGGAGGTTGTCACATTGAAATTGAATAAATCTAAATTTAAAATTTAAGAAAATCTTCCGATTCTAATGCCATAATTTCCTTTAATGTAAAACAACATAATATTATGTAATTTGGACGCGATGCGCTTTCATTTGATACCCCACACTAGTATATTTGCAGATTTTCGGTATTCCTTCCCCACCCCCATAACTTTTAAATGGCTCAACCGATTTTCATGAAACATGTCTAAGAACACCCGGGCCAAACACACCTTTCATACGAACGACAGACAGACAGACAGACACGTCAAACTTTTAACACCCCTCTTTTTTGGTCGGGGGTTAAAAATAAATTGATCTCTGCTAATTAAACAAAATAACTAGAACTTCGAACAAAAAAAATAGACGTGGGCATAAAGTCTGTGTTGGTAAATTATTAATTAACGATTGATAAATTGCCAGTAGTTAATATTTGTTAAATTTAGGTCTACTAGATTAAAAAATTTGGTTAAACAACTATACTAGTAGATTAGTCTATGACTAATTGGTAGTTTTGTAATCTTTTTAAAAACAGACGGACTCACAGACGGATACACGTCAATCGTGTTTACGTTGGAGTCGGCCGAAGATTTACGACTATGAAACATAGCTAAAAATATGCGGAGTTGAAAGAAATGTTCTTCGCAGCATTTTGCTACGCTTCTTGTATAAAAAATCATTACTACCAGTGGCCGATTTACAAATTTTTAAGGTATAAGCTGAATAGTTTTTGCCGCCCTTGCCTCAACAATTGTCATATCATACATTATTTTTACAATGCAACGATTTAGTTGAAATTGCACGTAAAATATTTCTTCGGTATATTTTTGAGGTAATTCGGTATAAGTTTGGTACTCTCGGAATGTGCAATGACAAGTGAGAGAGAAAAGTCATCGACATAATTTGTTGTTCTATCTGTAAGACAACAGAAAACCGTCATAGAAAATATTTTTAATTATTGAGGTAAAAAAAAAATCTTTCCTTAAATTTTCCGCCCTAGGCTCGAGGCTACTCAGCTTGCTAGTAACTGGTTTCTACTGTACGTAAATATAATTAACATAATTATCAGTCTTTAATAAAAATAATATTATAGCTCTTAATTACTCACAAAGATTTTGACCTAAAGCTAAATACAAAATGCGTTATGGGCGGTCTTTATTGATTAACACAAATTCTTCCAGACAATCTGAGAATGAAGCGGAAAATGCACAACCAATTACCTACTTAAACAAATTTTTCTAGCAATACCCACTGAACAAATACAAATTACAGTTATACCTAAAAACCAAGTCCTAAACTTTTTTAATCCCCGACAAAAAAGAGGGGTGATATAAGTTTGACGTGTCTGGGACATCATAGTTCCCAAACGGATGAAGCGATTTCAACTTAGTTTTTGTATGAAAGTTGAGTTTCGCGCGAGTGTTCGTAGTCATGTTTGATGAAAATCGGTTGATCCGTTCAAAAGTTATGGGGTCGCAATTGGGCAAGGAAAACCGAAAATCTGCAAATATAATCGAGTGGGGTCTCAAATGAAAGCGCATCACGTGCACATTACAATTGGATGACTTTTTACTTTTAAGGGAACTAACAAAATATTATTAAACTAATCAGAAGCCTTTCCTTTGCTGGTTCTTTCATCATTTCACCCATTCTGTGCATTCTATCCGCAGTCAACGGGTTAATTCAAATAACCCCGAATACTGGTAAACAGCAAAATCTACGGATCACAGTATTTTTGGTGGATAACTGGTGGGTATTGCGTTTTGATTTTCCTTCAGTTCGCTTTTTCGAAAACACATTGGTGCATTGAAATCAATGACATAAGTTGTTATACATTATATACTATACTTTATTTCATGTAATTTTATATAATTGCTACCTCATTAAAATCCGATAAGTATCATGCCATTTAGCACCTAGATTATCTGATTCAAAGGTTGCCTGGAAGAGATCGCTTACAGCGATAAGGCCGCCCTTTGTACTCCGATGTATTGTCTTGTTACTGTTTGTATAATTTTTGGTATACAATCAAGAGTTTTCTATCTGATTCCACTTAATAACTGCAGATGTTTTTTTTAAACAAAATTGTAATACAATCAACTCGTATTCTATTTCCACGGCAGCCGATACACAAAAAAAACAAACAAGACATCTTACAAACCCATGATATAATCTGCACTCTATGCAACCATTGCAACACATCTCAAAATAAACGCGATTTGGGTCGATCTCTAAAAACTGGGTCATTATTCTTAATACTTTAGAATAGGACTTACGTTTCGTTTTAAAATATTCCGCAGTGGTACAGTGAAGCACAGAAATCACTAGAAATGTTTTGAATTGCATTTTAAGCTGCAATAGTCTGTGCCCTGCTGAGGTGAAGCTATACTAAGCCTTCGCTGCTCTCTGAGGCTATACGAGTGCTAGGTGGGGGCTCGTAATTGTGAACTGAGTAAATAAAGCTTGAACTTTGGTTAGGCAATTGCAAATAAATGTAAACATTTTGTCAAATTATGTAAAGTTATGTAATGCTGTTAATTTTTATGGTTTACAGTTCAAGGATCTGTGGTATGGTTGTCAGTTTCTTTGTAAAGTTTGATTTTTGTAACTCTTATGGTATTTGAAAGTAATATTGCCTACCTCCTGATACGTTATCCTTGGTACTAATAATAACACAGCTCTGGAAGGCAATTCTCGCGCCTATGATCGTTTAAAGAATTCGATAACCAAGTCTGTATTTATTTACGGGTTTCTTACGAATTCGTTATAATCATAGGCACGACAAGCCCCTTGAAGGCCAACTGTTTACTTGTGAACATTCACATACAAAATCATTGAATATCGTAAAAAGCATCAAAATTTTCGATGTAGTTCGAATTCGTTTTAATATCATGGGCGCGAGAATTGCCCTCCAGGATGATAATTATAATTTTTATTTACAATATAGGTATCTACGTTTATTATTTACGCGTGTAAATCTTATTCAGGCAGTATGTTTTTTTCAACTCTATGTTACCCCTCTGCTGTGTACAGGCCCCCCCATAAATACTCTATGATGAAGTATTTATTTTGACATTGACTGTACTTTAATAAAATATGGGCGTTATTTTTATTTGAAACTAGCTATTTGCTCCAACTTCGGTAGCAAATTAAACATACAAACTACCTCTTAGTCAGTAGGTATTGTCAAAATATTCGCCAGTTTTGCGTTAATGTTTATGAGATAACTTATTATATATTTTATCACTGATATCACGACAGTAATAAACGATGTTGGCACCACTTTTAGTTTACAAACACAAAGAACCCTAAAATAACTTCCGTTTTTCGGCACAAGGGCGAGCGAAGAAAGCGGCCGCCTTTTCAGACTTGCATTCGACTTGAACTAGAGCACTTTTAATTGCAAACATCCAATACAAACTGTGTATTATTCTGTAATAAGTTTCATACAAACTGTGTATGATTCTGTGTCTGGTTTAATAGTAACTGTTTGCGAGTCTGTGGCTTATCGTGCAATTACCTGTTCGTTCCATAACATCAATTCCTAGTTTAACAAAGTGTGTGGTAATAGAAGGTACCTACTTCTTGTTTTGTTATTTGTTTTTCTTGGTTTAGCTCTTGTTAATATGCCTCTGATTGTAATATTAATTTTACATAGCTTCTTTATTTATCTAAGTCCCGAGAATTCGGGAAAGAATCGATAAAGTATATATTTTATTATAAATAAACATATAGTTTCATATGTTTCAAGGTCATAGAATGAGTGGAGCAGCCGAACTTTCCATGTTTGTACCCCTAGATTTTTTGAAAATTGCTTTATCAAATCTTCCTCGTATGGCATAAGTCATTTGATGTAGACGACATCATTGATGGCTTTGAACCATAAAAGGCCTGCAACACGATCCAGAAGAGAAGAAGAGGTTCCTTGTTCTTAGATCCAGACCGACCACCAACTGACAGCTGCACAGAAACATCAACCATTCATCGGTCCGTAAACCTGACCATAGACAATCAGTAGGTGGTCGGAGTAGATCGTATATTCCCCTAATTAAGGAGTTCAATTACTGGGAAATAAGTTGGAACTGGCAGAGATTAAACCTATCTGTTGCAGAACTGCTTCACTTCGTCAATAAAAATTAAACACGAAAATTTAAATGTTGCTAGAAAATTTTGTCATTATCATAAATTCGTAGCAAAACTTATTAGTGGTATTATGGTCTTAATGTTCTTGGAATTTATGATCGTCTCTGCCACAAATAGGTAGTATCATCATCAATTTCTGGCTTCGTAACTGTACTTCAATCGAGTCTTCTAAAAATATTTTAATGGACGGCTGATCCTCGGCTTCTATTTTAAGATATACAGTACGTACAGCTGTAAAAAAAAAAATCTTCTGTAAACTGGATAGATTTTGTATAGCTTGAAAACTCATTAAACAGATAGTCTTAATACATGTATATACAATTTACTTATTTTATTTGTTGGTATAATATTCCTTCACGAACCTGTAAAAAAAAGTGACGTGAAGCATTCCACAAATACTTTTACGAAATGTATTCTGGTGAATTATGAACATCGCAATAGAGTGCATCTAAGCATCAACAAGTTTTAAAAGATAGTTAATTTCCAACTCAAACATATAAATTTTGTGGATAATGTGTCTAAAACGTCCAAAGATAATATACAAGATACTATTTTTGTTAATAAACGTTACAGCATAAATTTCAATAAAGAAACTTTTAACAAGTTTATTTAGAAAACGGGATTATCACCCGGTTGAAAGCAATATAGTTTTTTGTTGGATACGCTTATTTTATAAAACATGTGTAGTGAATATTTGAATTGACTCAGAGGGCAGTATTTGAGTAAAACCGTCATGTCTTTAAGATCTTAGTGCATTATTAAGTGCCTCAGAGGCATTTCTACAACTTTAGAAAATAACATTAACCAATAAAGTATAAAGTGAAAGGGAAGTGCAAAGCAAGTATAACGAGTATAACAAGAACAAGCAAACATTTTATAAAAATTAAGAATATTGGCAAACATAATTTATTTATTTTATTTATTTAATATAATTTGAACGGCTAGGCCTATTATACAAATTATAACAAAAATTCATACATAATACACATTAATGATAAATTGCAATAATCATTTCATTGAGTCAAATTAATTTAAAACAAATATTATAACTAGTTTATGCAGATAATAACATGAGTCATAAAAACAGGAACAATAAAATAGTGAAAATAATTAAAATTAAATTAACAATGTATTTTAAATAGCTGAATAGAAATTGTTGTGTTTTCAAATAATGTTAGAATTATAAATAATTTAAATAATGTCAAGGTTAAATACTAAAAGTAAATAATAAGTAGTAAATAATTATTAAGTGGAGAGCTCTGAAAACTCTTAGCACGCATTTTGGAGCTTTTTTGACGTAGGGCCAGGAGAGCGTTAAGAGCAGAGAGGATCATGAAATATGATAGGTAGCTATAATATTATAAATTTTCTTTTTTAACGCATAAATATTTTTAAATCTTCCCTTCACGATAGACTTGCCATTGCACAACACATGATCATAAGTTTATCGAGCCATCTTACTCTTTGCTCAATGTATTTGCTAAATCCTTATGTACCTAACCTATGCCATGCCCTATGGCTATATTTAACTGTCCATTGTACAAGCCACTTGAGAGATGTTGCAATTCCAATGAGTGATTGTTGATCTGTTTAAACAAGCTCTACCAATGTGTTTGCTGATTTATTAACAAGTTCCATAAAGGCTATATTTGAGTAATTTAAGAAATATATCGAAAAGTGATCTCGTTGACCTCTAACTTTCAGTCTCTACTAAGTATTATTAATTATTATGTATTCTCGCAAATGAACAATTTCATTTCATTTCTCTAAAGCACTGAAATTGTGTGACTACTTCCAAAAGAGGAGTTCAATCTGGAAAGAAAATTACAAACCAAGTTATTTTACGATAATACTATCTGATTCTTGTGATATTAAATTTAGCTAATATGTTTAGGCAATATCGCCACCGACGCAATAGGTACCTACTTCGAACTCCGAGTTAATCTTCGAATAAAATTTATAGGAACCGGAGTCAGACTCGGAGGTTTAATATCAACCGGAAGTGCCTATACATCATCGGAACCGGACTTCGAGCTCAGTAACATCCTTAAACGAGTTCATTTGCCGCATACAAATAGGAATCTCATTTATTCGAAATTGCTTAGATATAGGTATTGCTTAGATCTAGTTATCTTCTTGTTATTACAACATTAACAAGTCATACAATACTAGAAAAAATGGACTACTTGACTAGACAGTACCTATATTCATCTTATGTAATAGTTAGGTAACTGGTATTGTAACCACCATTAATTTGTTGAGTTTAAATCATTTGAGTGATCATCAACCGTGGAACAAAAAAAATGTCTATCGCTAAGTAAACAACGTGATTAAAAATCGGTACTTATTTTGTTCTACAACATTTCGAAAACCCATATTTTTTAGCATAAAATCTAAATTTAAAGTTTAAGAAAACCCTCCAATTCCAATGTGTTAATTTCCTTAAATGTAAAACAACATCATAATATGTAATGTGGACGCGATGCGCTTTCATTTGATACCCCACACTAGTATATTTGCAGATTTTCGGTTTTCCTTCCCCACTCACACCATTTTTTTTTTTCATAAAACATGCCTAAGAACACCCGGGTCAAACTCACCATTCATGCAAAAAAAAAGTGTGTGTGTGTCATCTACGACGCACGATTGGAGTTTACACCTAACGAACGATAATTATGATATATATCGAAAGTATGTTACAAAATAATATAAATAAAATACAGTGAGACTACGAAGTATCGCGCAAAGAGGAGACCCCGAGAATGAGATACGCTGTGTAATGTATTCCATCTCATTCATTTACACGTTCAATCCTACAGATATGTATGTTTGTCTCTTTCTACGTAACGCCTCAACTTTTCGTGTAACACTTGATTTTACTCCTCATAAAATTTCCGTACCGGGCCTTTTAACTCAAATCGTTTCTTAAGGAG
Organism: Gymnoscelis rufifasciata; assembly: GCA_929108375.1. Taxonomy (NCBI): domain Eukaryota; kingdom Metazoa; phylum Arthropoda; class Insecta; order Lepidoptera; family Geometridae; genus Gymnoscelis; species Gymnoscelis rufifasciata. The sequence goes on along the minus strand of OV815307.1, from coordinate 4,982,292 downwards.
TAAACTCCAAAACTAAATTGAAATCGTGCCATCCGTTCGGGAGCTATGATCTTCCAGACAGACAGACAGACACGTCAAACTTATAACACCCCTCTTTTTTGGTCGGGGGTAATAATCTAATCTCTGTCATGTTTGGCCTCAATTAATTTGATTTAATTTGTTTTAAAGGAAGAAGTTTAAAAGTATAATAAACAGACTTATTTTATTGTTAACCACTGTTTTATTGGTGATTAATATTATAATACTAATTGTCTCAAAGTAACCAATAAATATCATACTAAATAAATAAATTTAAATTTCCAATTTTTTATTTTTTTTTACTTCCAAATCGAAGCACAAAAGATACTCGTCATGAGACCACATTACGAGCCGTTTCTGCTTTACATATACCATTTTTACCATTTATTTGGAACATTTTCTTCTGGGGCCTTTATGGCAAATGAGAATTAAATCTATATAGGCCATCTAAGAAAATGCTGAGAGAGGCCAGGTCATACTGGACTATGTACGGAACGTTAAATATGGACAACACAAAAAAAATGTAACAGTAAGATGTTTTCAGAAACCAAATGGACACCGCTTTTGACTCCCATTCCATCCGAGTGGACCCATTGGTCCAAACGTCATTACGTTAGATAGCAATTAATGCTTTAAAAAAACTGCCGCTAAACTGAAAAGTTTAAATAGTAGTTTCTTAAAACCAAGTTCTATAATAATAATAAATAATAAAAACATTTATTTCCGACTACAGACACACAAAGATAAAGAAATACAAAACAAAACATAAAAATAGTTCTAACACTAATTACGCGTCGAATTGATAACCTCCTCCTTCTCTTTTTTCATCTGCTGAATACATTCTAAATCTATACAATGTTATAATAATTAACGAAAACGTTTAAAGCCCAGCCTTGCGTAATTACCTTGTAATTACAACTAATTAGAGTAGGTACTAGGTACAAATATAAATGTAATGTCAAGGCCTGGAACGATGAGAACACCATTCGTCTTGAGTTGGCCGCGGTTCAACGTAAACATATGGTGTGGTGCTGATGGAATGTACTGGAACACTTATCTACATTGTGTAGGATAGCTTCTTAGTAATAGCAACATTAGTTATAATATTATATCATGTGTGTGCAAGACGACTGACGACGGAAATTGGTATTCCGTTTAGTCTGTCCCATCCAAAACCGGACACCGATTTTTTGCTTTATCAATTTAATAAGAAAGTGCCAAGATTTCAAGATATCGAACATCAAAGTGGTAGCATTTTTCAAATTTTAGCATTTTTCTTGCTGACTGTAACTTTCTTTTTTAATTCTAGAAATGCAGTTCGTTGTATTTTTCAAATTCATGGATATTTTTTTCCTCCCTTATGTTCCCTACTTACACCCTGTATACTGAAGTAGCTTTTACCAGCAGCTTCGCACTCGTGAATTTAAAGAGTCGTTTATTGTAACTCACATGTTAATAGACACGTGCACTAATCACCACGCTGATAAATATCACATGGTTCTTCAAACTCTTCAAAATTCGCAGAACATGCCGGTATCCTAACGATGTTTGCCTTCAAACCAACACAAAAACGTGTTTAAAGCGCACATCAACTTTTCGAGTCAAAATCCGAAGGGTGGTTATCAAATTAATCCTTAAGGTTAAAGACATTATAGCTGAATTGTCTAATTTGTGTTATGCCTTTGTGAGGTATGCGGTTGGGGTTAGAACCAACGATTTTCGGAATGAAAGTCGAGTATGCTTCCTCTTAGCCAACACAGCTTACTTTAAATTCCGTAATGTTGCTTATTCTGTAACCGGTACATATATTTGAAGTTGATATGTATTTTTAATGGCTGCCATGGCCTGATTAGCCTCTAAGCCCAATGACCAAAAAAGGAAAATATTTAAGAACAAAATACAGGTCCCTATTAAGACCAATGCCGAATTCTACTGGTATTTCATAGTTCCAAAACAGGATAGTACTTGACCCAGTAAAATGTTGTACATTTTGTTCAAAACCACATATTATATTTACAGGTAAGTATTATATACCTAATCGTCTTGTGGTCTCTTAAACATTTAGGATAAATGGTACGAGATTACACGATAATTGAGGGTGAGAGTGGGCAAGATCAAACGGTTTTTAATGTTTGTCAGTGTTTTATATTTGTAGAAGAATACATTTTTCTAAAGGGAAAAATTCATTGAGGGGAATATGGTATTGATTTAGATTTTTATAAATTAAAATAAAATATTAAACTCCAATTTAAAACACGGGGAAGATAAAAACATTTGTAATTGCTTTGTAAACCAATTTACAGGTTAAAAAGAAAGAATAAATTACTGAAGTGTAATCAGTAAAATACACTGTGCTTCAAAAATTAAATGTATAAATGACACAACTAATATATAAAAAAAATAAGCTTGAACACTTTTTTTTTAAATTTAATAATCTTGGCATTTCATAACGAATTGATACATCGAAAAATAGGTATCCAGTATTTTGGACGGGCTAAACAAAATACATAATTTATGATATTCGGGAAGTGACTAGATTGTGTTCTTGATAGTATTGCCAGCACAGGGCAAATAATTAAAAATCTGGGTTAATGACTCTTGGGCTTCCAACTTTTTTGATCTTAGTTTTGCCCCTACTCACCCTAGGTATAAAATAACACTAAGATATCATCGTGGATCGTATGGCTACATTGTATAGATAGTCTGGATGACCTTATAAATTGAACAAGTGATGTTTGTCGTGATTTGTTAATTATAATTATCCTTCAACTGTTATGATGTTACAATTACATTTAATAATTAGAATAAAATAGACAAGATATTGCCGCGTAATGCTGAATAGAAAAAACCTTTAGAGTTAGTGTTGTTGTATGCTAAAGTGCAATGATAATATATCATTAATGTGAACCTTTGCATGACTTTGTTTAACTAGAAGATTAGTTAAAGCAGTAAATTTGGGTCATAAACACCTTTATTCGTTAAGGGAAATTTCATAATTATGAAGAAAATCACGTAACTGTTATTTTATTATTTAACTAAAACTATACACATAAAGAAAATTGGAGTAACGGTTAACCGATTTTTATAAATGTTGTGCATATCGAATAATAACGTTTTTGTCTGTATGTCTCCATGTCTTATTGTTAGGGCAGGTAATCACTTGATTTTGACGGGACTTTCAATGTTAGATAGCGGATATTACAATGAGTAACGTTTGCTACTTTTACCGCGGGATAATCCAAATAACTGTCGGAAATGTATGTACCTTAGAAATAATTTTAAGAATGAATGAGTTGAACGCCCTCTGCACGTCTTTGTGGAAATAGCGCGGTGGCAACATATAACACACATCGAACATAAATTATATTGTGACATTAAGAGAGCATCGGACTTGGTCTGTCTGCGGTGTTGCCAACTAAGTAATTATGATAGATTTAACATTTACATTTTAATTGCGATTTGGATTTTTCTGATGCAAATAAAATAATATTAAATTAAATAATTTAACATGGATATACGAGACTCATAAAATTAAGTTTACTGAGTTACCTATTAGTTATTGCCTGCGACTCCATCTGCGGCAAAGTTTTCAACAAGTTAAAATGTTAGATAAATAGCAAATCTCTATTAGTAATATATTTTATAACTAAATTAAAATTTTACTTCGAATTTGATTAATGTTCCAATAATATAACAGCAATAAAATCAAATCAAGGAATATATTTATATAAATTAAAAGCATTAAAGGTATTAACATAATGTAAAACGAACCATAATCTTTATTTCGGCATCAATAATAATTGCGATTAAGCGAATTGAGATTTTAAGATGGCAACTCAGCATCTCACCGCAAACAACTTTATTTACGACAAACATTTGGAACAAGCACTCATTCACCCATTCATATTTAATTTGAAAAATGTCTACACTTCTTGATTTACGAAATGCTGATCTTTTTAATGTTGAAAATATGTAGGTATGTACGAGCTAAAAATTATCATCATCACCCCAAGTACTTTCTAGAATAATTATGATTTGGGTGGGTTTAAAGGTCTTTTGCTAAAGGTTATACATGTATAGGTACTGACGAACCGACTACTGTACATAACTGATATATTTTTTTATTTCGATGCGCTAATATCCAAATATACCAATACTAATACCAGTAGACCGATTTAAAAAAATATTTCTCTGATATAAGGTCCATTTGTCAAAGAAGTCCTGCTACTACTTTACCTACCTACTACTAATGGAGGCTACCCTTTTACCCAAAAAAGAGGTGTCTGTCTGTCTGGGACATCATAGGAACCCAAACGGATGGAGCAATTTCAATTTAGTTTTATTTGTATGAAAGTTGAGTTTGGTGCGAGTGCTTTTAGATATGTTGCATGGAAATCGGTTGAGCCGTTTAAAAGTTATGGGGGTGAGAGTGGGGAAGGAAAACCGAAAATCTGCAAATATACTAGTGTGGGGTATCAAATGAAAGCGCATCGCGTCCACATTACATTATTATGATGTTGTTTTACATTTAAGGAAATTAAGGCATTGGAATCGGCGGTTTTATATAAATTTAGATTTATGAGCCTTAGAATAAATAAAAAAATAATAATAATAAAATAATAAACGTTGTTTCCGCGGAAAAAAATCCAACAACTCGGGCAACGCCCTGGCGTGTACCTATGTGAAAAATACTAATTACTAACCCATCTGGATTCTTCGTGGGTCAACGTGGGCTCTATTTATCCCAAGACTTTGTTAATAATAATAATAAACCATTTATTTCAGGCATCTCATATAAACATAATATACCTTACAGACTAACATACATCAAAATATAAATATATAAACTAAAGTGTCCGTATCGTGGATCATCTGTTATGCGGTGTCGCCTTGCAGCGTTTTCGTTAATGTGTGCATAATTTTATTGAATCTATTTATGTGTATAATTTAATTGTATCTATTTTTATTTCAATAAAATTCATTTATTTCACTTTTGGGACCTTAACACAGACTTTGCTACGTCAGGAAATTAATAGATTCATACATCATTATAAAATATTATTTATATTATTATGTATCATAAATAATTATTTAATAACTAATTAAAATAATTCATTTATAGTGCAGCTGATCAGTCGCTTTGACAAAGCATTTTTAGCAGCGGCTGTAAAGAGGCCTTGTCAAATTTGTTATAAACAATGCCAGAATATACAGTACTTAGTAAATTATTTTAACAAAATATAAATATGCAAAATTAACTTATTAATCCATGGAAACAAATTAAAATTCTATATTATTTAATTATTACGAAGTGAATGAATGAGATAATTTCATTTTCATTCAAATGATTAATTGGATTCTCAATGAAGCTTAGCCAATAAATCTATAAATATCCACCATTGAAAGCAGGATTATTGAGTTCTCACAGTACCTACGCTTTGATCATCTATATCTGAAACCACAGCTGTTCAGAGCAATCTGTTACAAGTATACGTTTAAAAATCATTGTATTGTGGCCCGGTATATTTTAAAAGAAGTAGGTAGGTACTTATAGTCTTTAGAGTTGTAAGCGCGAGCCGAAACGATCACCATTATTTAAGTTTATTCCCAGTGTAATTTGTACATTGACTATTCTTTTTGTGATATGGGTTATACCTGAAATAAACGAATTTTATTTATTTATTATTATTAACGCTTCAGCTGTAGGACGTCCACTGCTGGACATAGGCCTCCCTCAAAGATCTCCAGTAATTTCGAATGGCAGAGGCCTGTATCCACCGTGAGCCCGCAGCCTTCACCAGGTCGTCCGTCCATCTAGTTGATGGACTTCCTACGCTGCGTTTGCCGATCCGTGGTCTCCATTCTAGAACTTTTTGGCCCCAACGACCATCTGTTCTGCGTGCTGTATGGCCTGCCCACTGCCACTTCAAAGAGCAAATCCACTTGGCTATATCGGCGACCCGCGTTCTTCTACGAATCTCCTCATTTCTGATCGTCTACAAATAATTTACCAACCTTTTGGTTATTCAAAACAAGAGCAAATATTTAGGTATTTATCTACTTCCTCGAGAAATTCAAATTACAAATTGTCTATATACGAGAAGAAATGTTAACATTTTAGAAGCCACCGGCTATTGTTGTGTTGCTAGGCTAAGAGTAGGTCATGCTACCATTTTTATCGACTAGGTACGTTTTTAATCCTAATCTCTCGATCTTTTCTTAATGAGATTGGAATTAAAGTTATCAATTTTTACCCCAGATTGAATTCCTATTCTGAATTATCAGATAGGCCTCCGTTTTTCGATGTGTAAATATTGCAGATTGGTTATCTTCAAAATGTATACTAAGTGAATTAATCCTAGGCATTTCTAACATCTAAATATCTTTTATGATGGCTAGTACAAGTCATAATTAGCTGATTTATTAGGTAAGTATAATAACTTAAGGCATATTTTTAATTGCTTAAATATTTAGGTAAAATGAATAACAATAGAAAACAACTTAAAACAAGTTTATTAAAATAATTATTTACAAGCTAAATTTAAATTATTATCGTAAAAAAGTCTTAACGAAAATAGTTTTGTTAGATTACCTTACGAGTTTAAAGATTTAAATATTTAAATAATTTATATTTTAATGTTACGATTACGATCAACAACCAAAATAAAAATCAGAATAAGCAAATAACAAAATATAGATCTGAAACTGATACAGTTCTAATACTGGTTGGTAATGATTTAGCATAATAATAAATAAAAATCCATACAAATATTAAACAAAAATAAGAAGAACGCCAGGGACCCAGTTTTAAAATGATTAAGCTTCAGGAGAATTTAATCATCAGCACTTTGTTTGTACGACAAGCATGACTTTGGCATATGGCAAAAGAGTTTAAGAGTAATTATTTTGTGTATGGGTTTACATATGGCGAGTGTTGCCGAAGCCACCATGGCCTGACTGCGAAGCTCCCTTATTGAAACCCATTTGGAGGTTGAGTTCAGATTGGTGAGCCTTCAGCTGCTCTTCTGTGAACGTACGTTCGTTTTTCTCCGCCATCTTGGGGCCCAGTTGAGGACCGGTCCATTCAGGGTGCTTTTGGGTCTGGAAAAATTTAACACATTAAGAAAACGTCGAAATACTGGAAATATAGGCTTAGATCTTATCTGGGATGTGGAATGATTTGTTATTTTGTCTAGCTATATATATATTTGTTTGACATACAATAAAGGATTAACTGATTCTATAGAATAAGCTTAAAGTGACGTGTTGGTGATGAGCCAAGTGTAACTAATACTCTCAACGATTTCCACGACCCATTTAGATACCTACTTATAATCTTAATAAAAAAGACACTTACGATTCTTCCTAAAGAGTAAAGGCACAAAGTGACTTGAGGAATGTTTCGCCTCTCAAAGAGATCGGCTGTTTGGAAGATTTCCTCCTCAGGTACACCGTACTTCTTGATCGCAGCCTGGAACCTGAAAAATAATAAAACTTACGTTAAACTAGGTACACATAATAAGCAAACACTTCAATATTTTGCTCTGTTGATGCTATAAGGCGTTTAGCATTTGTACTCTATTGGTGTAGTTAAAATAATAAATCTGAAAAAAAAAACGTCTTTAAGTATATGAGATTTAAAATTAAAGTATATAATATTATACACATAGGATATTTTCATTACTTTCGCAAAATAAATACCTACCTAGTTACGAGACCGATCTTCAAGAACGTCAATGTTTTTATGAGATGCCATATTTATTAAGATGATAAAACATTTGACTTATGTATATTTTGACACTTATGACAGTAAAACGATTATTATAGATCTTGGCGAGAGATCCTATGTCACATAAATTGGATAAATTATAAGATACAACAATCCATTAGATATCAACAATCACAATACGAGCTATTAGACTTATTCCTTAAACACAATTACCAAAAGTAGTCTTAGATATAATGATGACGCAGGTTATTTATAGGTAAAATAAAATAAATAAATAAATAGATAATATTAATACGCATAGTTTAATCTAAAAAAATAGAAGTACATTTACCTCTGAATGTTCTCCATGAGTTGGAAGTTGGTTCCTCTTTCTTGGATCTTCTTGACAGATCCAGGTGCTAGCTTGTTGATCAGCTTGCAGAGGATGATTCCATTCTTGAGGATGTCCTCGTAGTCGCCAGCCGGGAGCGGTTCCCCAGTCACCTCGGCGATCCAGTTCAGGACCTCCTGTTCTTGTTCCTTGTTTCTGGGCTAGATTAATAAAATATTGATTATATAGGTAATACTAATTATGTAAACTGTAAAAGATGTAGGTTGTATCTCATCATCACCCTATTAACGTTCCCACTGCTGGGACATAGGGACTTCTCTCTTGGCTAGAGAGATTAGGCCTTAATTCGCCTGAATTAAATAGTTTATCAAATTTGATACTTTATTATGACCAAAAGATAAAATTTTATATGACCTTATATTTTATCAATGCAAAAGAGGTAAGCAAGCGAAGTTACTTCGAATGCTAATATTATGAAAGGAGTTTGAAGTACTGCTCAAGAAAAAGTAAGTTTCAATAAATTGCAACAAGAAAAGTCTAGCCAAATAATGTAGTAAAATATGGAAGACAGTTTCTGTAGTCCATTATACATGATTTATTAAGATCTGCTCCATGAGAACCAAAAATAAACACCGAACGCTCGAATCTACGCCTACAACATGTTTACAATACGCTATAATGTGTTTTACTTTAATAAATCTGTATGAAAGGATAGTATATTAGTTAAATATAATAACTACATTAATTTTGTTATTGTTTAGTATCTCAGTTATTGGGTAGATTATTTCTTAATGATGGCAAAATAAATTGTATCGTTGCATTATTAAATATTTGACTTGTCATTTCACGTGATTTCTCTCTTTAGGGAGAGGTAGCAAACAATAACTTTATATCTATCATTATTTCAGAACGATACGTTACTCTTTTAAAAATGAGATTATGTGTGTCTGTGTTATCGTGTAAGACCGCGCCCTTTAGATCCTTGTACTTTTCCTTTGTTTTTACTATCTCAAGGGTATATACACTATCATCCTAAACATAATAATCACACAGTGCTATCAAATAAGTAGTCCACTAAATAATACTAGTGGAAATACTAAACCCTTACGCACTTAAACATTCTAGATGATCAAATCTATGAAGCGATAATAGATTTTATAATATGAAGGTGCAAAGATAAAAAATAAAATAGCTGCTCAAATTTACCAATAGCGAATAAAAAAGTTCCCTACAAACTTTAAAGAATTTATTTGACTTCCTCTACGCTATAATGACATATTTCTATGTCTGTCGATTCCATGAATTTAAATGTTTTTTAGGGAGATTTTCACGAAATTGAACCTATTTGCTTTAGATATACGTCTCAATTCTCTTTTTATTGCTTATTTATTAGATATCGCCTACCTGACGTATTCGACACATCGATGGCACAAAACTATACAAACAGTTTGAAGACGCTTCTATGCAAGTTTTTTTCATTTTGCGTATCGTTAAGATCTTGTAAACTAACAAAAATCTTAAAAATGATATTAGGTATATCTAAGTGAAATCACTGTTCTGTACATAAAATAATTATTCAGACCAAGTTCCAAAAATAAACAACTGTATACAATTTTCGTTATTAAATTACTCGAACGTACAAATAAAATTATTATATGTGTAATTGTTATTATTTACGTAATTATTGTTACGAATTATAAGCATAATGTAGTTTGTTCTATACTTCGTAGTTTAATTTAATATATCCAGCTGACACCTAAAATGTTTACATACAATTCTTGAACATGGGCCATAAAACACCCATTCCAGTGCCAAGTCGTTAGATCCAGCAACAGTACCCAAAATAACGCCACCTAACGCAAACAGACTGTGTTTAAACCACTCAGACGTCATCTGTCAAAATATTTTTCACAATTTTTCAATATTATGTCCTGAAACCTTGATGAGCTATTTAAGAATATAGGCAAATGTAGAATCGCGTACTTGAGATACAAATTCTTGGACTGCGAATAAAAAATACTTGGGAGTGGCTTTTAACTAATCATCGAATTGTTGTATGATAAAATATCTAAGTATTCATATTATAAAATAAAATTCCCCGCTGTATCTGTCTGTCTTCCTTGAATAAAAATAAAAAATAATTATTGTCTGAGTATAACAATGCTATAGGGCAATATTAATTTCCCTTTAATTAATAAAATTAACTTCCTTATGCGTAAGCGCAACGTTAAATGATGATTTTTTATATTATTTTCAAGGCATTTTGATGTGAATATTCAAATCGTGGCTCATATTATAATAATGTTAACCTTTTACACTGTTGACAGTAGGTAGTAGGTATCTATCACAATGCATTTAATTGTACAGAGTTAAAAATTAAATATTATGTGACGGTTTACATTTTAATTGTATGATTGTTATCTTTAGCATTTACTTTAAACAAATAAAAACTTAATAATTATTTCATGAACGTGAAATAAGAAGTTCCTGATATTTGTTATTTCTTTGTACTTTGTCTTATGTTGTCTATTAAATTGGAGGTTTATTTTATTTGAATGATCAATATTTTGTATTATTAAAATAAACTTACTATTCACATTCTAGTCATTGAAACTATTAAGTTATTTTAAACTGTCTCTGAATATTCGTTTATTGTACTTATACGTTTAAAAAAAACTACTGTTATGCACATTATCCCACTACAAACTACAAAATGAACTGTTATATTTACCGGATACAATGTAATATAGTTAATATTTTGAACAATATTCATATTTTGCTAATTTCACATCTATACAACTATTCTACTTATACCTTTATAGAAGAAAAGTACCTAATTAATCAATTTAGTTGTTTTTTCCGACTAGGGCAAAGCAAAAAGGAGGATTATTATTTTGACCTTTCTGTTTGTATAAAGTAGCATATTTATGGGTTAAGGAAAAATTAAGTAGCATTCTAACGCAGTAAAATATATTGTTTTTATGGGAAATACAAAAGCTCCAAAAAGCTCGCAAGCGAAAAGATGTGTTTAATCAAAAGCATCATTATCAAACAATCTCCGGTGCAATTAGTTAGATATGTATACTAATGTTATGATTGCATACAAAACAAAACGCCAGCGCTCAAAAACTTAATAAATTGATATAATTTAATGTTAAAAGTTCTAATACTTTAAATGTTGTGTTATGTCAGTTAAGATTTAATTAATGAGATGCCTTTTTTGAAAGAGAGAAAGTAGGTATTTTAATGTTTCCGGGAAGAAAAGATATAGTATAATGTTATCAATCTAGAATTTAAATCTTTAAATCTTGAAAATAAACATTATTAGTAAGTTACAACAAAAAAGCTTATTAAAACCTAGTCATATATCTTACAGCCATTATTTAGTTTTAATTGGTTTATCACAGCACTGCTAGGCAGGTTCCCACTGTGGTATCAACAAGTATACTGAGAGAAGGATCCGCCCGCCCAAGACGAGAGCGAGGGGCGGGCGGCGACACTGTAACAGCTTTGAGAGGACCGCTGGTTCAATAGTAGATAGAACATTATTTGGAACTTGACACAAATAGGTACAATAATAAAAACATTGGGTAATGTGAACTTGCGACAGGTAAACATAATGATACTTAGGCGCCTTTTTTTATTATAACATATTTAGCTGTCAGCGTTAGAGTTCATTAAAGTTGAAAATAATTGGGTAGGGTTCAGTAAAATGCGTCTTATGGGATCATTCTTAATAATATATTATGTAGCTTATACTTATGAAATCGTATTTGGTAAATAATGTATTGTATATCAAATGTCTGGTCCCCGTAACCCAAGCTAAGAACTTACCACGGGAATAAATGTTGGTGTGTTGTTCAGTAATATTAATTTGTTAACGTAGTTTGTTAACGTAGGTACTTCCTTCAATCCATGATGGTTTTTTCCGTCGTGTAAAAGTACCTGTCTTATATTTATTCATCATCACCCTATTAACGTTCCCACTGCTGGGACACAGGGACTTCTCTCTTAGCGAGAGAGATTAGGCCAAGGCCAAGTGCGGGTTGCAGAATATTACAAAATGTCCTTCAAACTCTTAAAAGTTATCAGAACATGCCGGTCCTCACCATGTTTGCCTTCACCGTTAAAGCACGTGTTTAAAGCGCACATAAACTTCTCAAGAAGAAAAATCCAGAGGTGCGTGGCGGGGTTTGAACCCACGACCTTCGGAATGAAAGTAAAGTGTCCTCCCACTTAGCCAACATGGCTCAATTGCCTAACAATATTATGTTACAGGTTATACATAAAATAATTTCAACTACATCTTAACAAAAAAAAGTTTGTTGAGATTGATATCATAGTTCCTACTAGGGATGACTACTTTATTAAGTCAAAGATAGTTTTTAAATTTAAATTTTCCAACGGCATGATATTATAACTTAAATAATGTCGATAAAATTCAAACGAGGACTGTGATTGATTGCAAATTAGCAAAAGAACAATCGCAAAGTCAATTGCCTCGCCGCGTGTGCGCACTTGAATACAAAACCATTCCACTGACGCACTTACACCTTTATAATAAAGGTATCGTTGGAAAATAATGCCATCTGTTTCCATTTGGTAATAAATAGCATCCCAGTGAATAAAATTTTAGTCGTGTAACTTGGCGAGTAACTCAAAGTTAAGTCTTCTTAGCAAAGTTTAGAATAAGGATTTTATTACTTCCTTATAAAAATAGATAGGTGAAACATTTACAGACAAAACGTATTAATGTTTACTGTGAGTTTACTCTTTTGATTTTCGTCATTTCAGCCATAGGTAACGATTGTAGCTACACTTAAGATTTTCAGTAGTTACGGTTGGATGCAGTTGCACGGAACCCGGTAACTGAAAACCATTGAGAAGCCTCGGAAAGTAACCAGCGGCGTTTGTTTTTTTTTTTTTACAAAAAGGAGAAACTGAAAATCAAAAAACAATTCTAAAATTTGACGATTTAATAATTACGGACCGGCTTGCTTTTAGGCTGTTAGTCGAATGAGCTGTGTCTATGAAACGCACAACAGCGTGCCTACGATATATTCGTAGGCACGTAAGCGTCACTTTTATTTCCATCTTCCGCCAGCGTCAATTTTCCACCGGAAGCCGGCGATAAATCCTCAAAATTATCTGTTTTTCTTTCATTGATTATGACGTCATGATACTAAAGCGTAGGTGGTTCATTCAAGGGTTAAATGGTGAGATAGATGTGCGGAGTAACAAGGAAATATACCTCTAAAATAAGAAATGAGTATTATAGCGACCTTTGAAAGTAGCACCAGTAACAGAAGTTGAGAGGAAATCGGTTGGCATGATATGGAGATATTATGAGAAGGGATGAATGTCATGGGGACGAAAATAGTGTAAGATGTGTGTGTTGATGGGTATGTGGGAAGAGGTAGGCCAAAGAAAAGATGGGTGGACTGTGTGGCGGATGACATGTGTATGAAAGGAGTGAGTGTTGAGATGACGAGTGATAGAGGAAAATGGAAGGAAAAAACATGTTGTGCCGACCCTACATGATGTGGAATACGGGCAAGAATGATGATGCTTTTGCTAAAAAATTGAGTTCTTTGGTTTAAAAGGATTAACCTATTTGTTTTTAAGAGTTTCTCGCACTGTTTTGGCCTTTTCTAATCCTGTTTGCGACAACTGATATAGATAGGTACCTAGTTTAATTTAAATTTCCATTAAACAGTAGTTACAGTAACTTTGCATATTAATTGAATTTAATTAGGGTTTTATATTATAGCCTTTGTTGCTATATTATAACGTGATCAAGACTGAATTACTTTGGTTAAATAAGTATGCCTTTATATTATATATTGCAATTGACATACCTAACTATAAACTGAAGATGCAATGAAGTGATTGAAAACCTTCCCTTGGTCTTCCTGTTTGGACAGTTGTTGCGTAAAATTAGGTAGGATTTATATATGACAAATCAATAGTAAAAAATAAAAATATATATATATAAATATGTATATATAAAGTAAAAATCAATGACAAACATTCATGTTTTGTTACAAATCACGACTATTATGTTGTTTTTCTCAGAAGTCAATAAAACAGAACTGGCGTAGTGTTCTCAATGTAGGTATTTTAAACTAAAAAAGCTTGTTTGTCTAAACGAATGATCTACTTATGCGAGATGAAAAACATGGCGTCGGCGCCCGTCTATTTATAAAGATAATCTCCAGAACTCATCGGGAAATGAGTGCACTGACTTCATTTTGAAAACTTTATGGTGTAAGTTTACGAGCACGTTTTCATCAAAAATCTGCTGCATTTATCTTGCAATTTTATTCGTATCTATAGAAAGAAAGAAAAAAATATGTTAATTTTAAACCATCATTTCTGCGGCTTACGGCGGTTTCAAATTTAACAGTACATTAGGCAAACGCATCTAGTCTCTTCAAGAATTTCTTGATCTCCAATTTCCAGTTGGTCCAGTCGTACTTAAATATTAATATATATATATCGCAATTTTATTTGTATGTATAGAAATAAAGAAATAAATATGTTTATTTTAAAACCATCATTTCTGCGGCTTACGGCGGTTTCAAATTTAACAGTACATTAGGCAAAAGCATCTAGTCTCTTCAAGAATTTCTTGATCTCCAATTTCCAGTTGGTCCAGTCGTACTTAAATATTTTTTATTTTTTTTTAAATATTCTTAAGGAAGAAGGACAGCTTAATCGCGGAAAAAGTATTGAAAAAAAAACAAAAATATAAAATAATAATATGCTGTCTTATATTTGGACTACGATGTCATACACAAATTAAAAAACTATTTAATTTATAATTTAATCAATTTGAATAAAATTTTGAGCGCATTAAACTTATTATTATTATTTATATACCATATCCATGACAAGAATAATTAATTACCTTAATAACATAGGTACATATTATGTTCTTCCCGCTTATGCTGAGTAAGGCTTATTTTGCAGTGCTAAAGATAAATTATTTGTTTGTCCATATGTTACCTACTTATTTTAAGTTATGGTATAATTTCATGATAATTATGTAACTTCAAATAATTTTAGATTTCTTATATAAGATAAGAATCAATTTAGTTTATTTAATAACGTTATCGAGATAATGTAATCAGGAAGATTAAATGCCATTTGGTATTTAACTAGTTATTTAATTATATGTATGTGGTAATAACGTATGTATATAGGTAATACTAGCTGTCAACCTGCGGCTTTGAACGCTTAATATTAGTTTTTCCCGCGGTAAAAAATAGCTATTGTCATTTACCGGCAATGGTTCAAATTTGATCCAATCGGACTCTCATCACAATAATTGATTTTCTTGGTTTGTTTGAAAAGTATCCTTTAAGTTATTCAGATATGAAATCTTTATTATTGTGAAGTTTCATCAAATCCATATAATAATATTAGATTTTTTGATCCAAACATTTAATAGGATTACCTTGTTTTTATATAACTATTAGAGCAAAAGATGATGCTTTCTTCATACCCGACATACCTAACCTTATTATTATAGTCACGACATACAACTTAACATTTGAGTCGGTAGGTACTGAAAATCACGCTGAATTTTTGTTTTGGATATTTTATCGATAATAATTGCTATTATCTACATAACAAAAAAATAACTTGCAACAAAATCTCTCGAAAAAATCTTGAAACAATGCAACTAAAGCCAGAAAATAATTTTACAATCAACAATACCTATTTAAAATATATTTTTATAATTTAGTTAATTTACTTACCTTTTTCCTAAATTCCTCCAACCTAACACTTCACTCAACAACACTATATTTACTCACTTCCACAATATGATTTATATAAAATGCAATATATTCAATCGAATTTAAGAGCAAAAAAAATAAGATCGCTGGACTTGTATTAACTATTACATGATATAATAATATTGACGAGAGTAATGTAAGGACAATCATATTTTTAATTCGTGTTTCAATTCACAGGACGTGTTTGTTGTTAAGAATCAGGAGGCGAATTGCGGTAGAAAAAAAAATCGCACTTTACTTTGATAAACAGATACTGGGTTGTTAACCTCCGATCAGTTTGACATTGTTGTATTTTATTATATTATTAAATGTTTTTTTGTTCTTTCCTGTACATTATGTATTGTGTAGGTTGTTGTGACGAAGGTAAATTATTGTTAACATTTATAATATTCCTTAGTTCCTTACCTATGTTAATAATAAAGCATTTTTTGTACCTAAATGTAAAATTTGTAATAAGTTAGAACTCCAAAATTGTAATACTGATACAGCTGTGTTGGACTATTCGCTTCTCAACTCAGTATACAAAATTGAAGCGAACTGTCAAGACAATGTTATTTCCATGATATTTTTTGTTGATAAATTTAGTTTTATTCATTTTAAGTTGACCTGTCTTGTATGCCCTGTGCTTTTAAGGAAATAAAAGTTTTGACTTTGACTTTGGATACTTTTGGGCTGCAGACAGGGCCTCTTATGTTTTCCCAATAATCCTATCCATTCAAGGTTGTGTAGTAAAGATCGCTCATATTATGCTCTGCATACATATTTTTCTTGGTCTGGTTCAGAAAAAAAATCTATACTTACTATGAATGTCTTTTAAGTAATATTATAATTTTAAGGTAGCAATAGAATTAGCATATAACGCTAAGCAGTAAAAACTTTCCGACAAAGACAATCATTAATTATCGTGTAGTCACAAAGAAAAGTTTATTTATCGTTTATTGTTGAAATTTTACGTACTTACTTCCAGGAAGATACTTGACCGCCTTTTGGATTGCTACCAAAAGGTGTCAGGTGTTACAAAATCATCAGCGAAACAATCATAACATATTTCAAAACAATTATACTAACTAATAATAATTTAAGTTTAAAAAAAATAAATTTGTTTTTAGTATTTGAACATCGTAGCAGATAGTCAACCATACATTCATTTAAATAAAATACGTAATACTTATTAATCATCAATCAAACTTGCTAGTAAAACCTATATTTTATATTATTCATTCATTAGCCTGTTTGTTTGTTGTCTTTCTAAGTGCAAGCTATAAATAGATAGGACTGTAAGTACTTATATTAAATGTAACCGCGTGACTCCTGAGAAAAAAAACAAAGATAATTAACATTCTAACTGATACTGCACAATACATTTTTGAGATTCAGTAATTCAGTAATTCATTTATTCATCCACCTTAGGAACTAATTGTACACTTGGTTTCGTTAGAGGTTGTACATGTAATTTCTCAGCAGCGGCTTATCAGGTGCCTTGTCAAATCTATAAATTTAAACATTGATTGCAATACATTTAAAAAAAAAAAATATCACACTACAGAATGATATTCACAGTAACAAAAGGATTGATTTGTACAACATAATATTTCCATGAGAACTTGACTAATAACAATACTTGGTCGTTCCTCAGGATGTTTCAAGTAGGTAATGAATAAATGAAACATACTACTAGTAACATAAAAATAATTATAATATAATAGTAGTAGAAGTAGTAGTTTATTAGTAGTTAATTATAAATGGTAATGGCTAATGGTATAACTCTAAAGAGCTAAAAATAATGCGAGTAGGCACCATTTTATGATCAAAAAAATGAAAAAAAAAAAATATTTGGATGAAAAATTAACAAAAATGTACAAACAATTATTTTTGCTGGAATTGCTTTCTAGGCTTTACACGGCTAAAGTTATTTTAAGAATACCTAGGTATTAATAAATCATATAAAAATTATATGGAGAATAAATTTAATTCATTGGGTGCTTGCTTTTAAATCTCCTAGAAAGTCTGCTAGTTTAACTCGCATGCTGTGAAAAATGCTCATTATTATGAACATTGTTGAAATAAAACTCTGAAAATACACTTTATTTTTATCCACTTTTATCAAATATTTATGGACATACAACAAAACTTATCCCCAA
The DNA here is from genome assembly GCA_929108375.1 of Gymnoscelis rufifasciata. Taxonomy (NCBI): domain Eukaryota; kingdom Metazoa; phylum Arthropoda; class Insecta; order Lepidoptera; family Geometridae; genus Gymnoscelis; species Gymnoscelis rufifasciata. The sequence goes on along the minus strand of OV815307.1, from coordinate 4,964,271 downwards.
ACTAAGCTATTACCTACTATTTCAGTGTGCTGGCAAGCGCGAGCCCGAGAAGGAGCAGGAGGCCCAAGCATGGATAGAAGCGGTGATAGGCGAACGGTTCCCCGCCTCGCTGTCGTTCGAGCTGGCCCTGCGCGACGGCATCATCCTCTGCAAGCTGATGAACAGGCTGCAGCCAGGACTTATCACCAAGGTCAACGTGTCGGGGGGCGACTACAAGTTCATGGATAACATCAACCAGTGAGTAGAACGGCTTGTTTCAGTGACGTTTATGTCAGAGCTTTTGGTCATTGGTTTTGGCATATATATATATAGCTGCATAAAGTTTGAACTTTATGCAGCTATAGTTTAACAATGTACCTCACGATCCAGAAGACGCGATGACACATAGGCTAGGTTAGCATTTAGGTTCCCGATACTGGGACACAGGGGCTTTAGGATTCAGTGTACCATGTCTTAAGGTTTGTCTTGACATTAGGGTAGTCTTCGCGATGCTTTCTATAAAATTAAGTCAGTGGCAAAGTCTTCAACTGTGAAGGAGTGTGTTGTAAGGTCTGACGCGAGCGCCGTTTTATGTCAAACATGTACCCTACCTAGGTAGGTACAAAAGTGATCCGTCGCGGGCCCGCGACGTAGCACTTTTGTATAAACATATAATAGTACCTAAATATCCCAAACGTACTTCACCTTTGTAGGTATTCGAAATGAATCAATGAACTGATATACTGATAAATTCACTATCTACCGACGGATTTTTTAATAATCTCCGAACTCCGGTCTGTAAATGATACGTGACTGAAGTGATAATAGTATCGTATTGTTGATAATATAATGATGCTGATTATAATGCGAGGGAGCACTTCGCATCATGTGGGCATCTATCAGACACGACTTTGTCTTTGAATACAATTAAGGAGTTAGTACGTATCTAATGCTAATATCTAATGGCCACGTGTTATCGAATTATGTAAGCTGTTGAAAAACTGGTGAAAATTGCTATTCATATATAGAAATATCAGAGAAGGAGAATGGCGAGTTCGTGATGGCGAAAAAACTAGTAGGAAACCTACCATCACCCTACTTTAGTTACATTTTAACCTCCGAGGCAAACCTTTGTGTTATCAAAGCTCCCGAACGGATGAAGCGATTTAAATTTTATTTTTTGTACGAAAGGTTTATTTTTTTTCCTAGTCATGTTTGATGAAAATCGATTGGTACATAGAGCAGAAAAAAAGAAAGTTAATGTAATTGGTCATTAATGTTTATATTTTCTTCCCTTTTTTTAATAATATATCTACATATTTAGATACTAAATAATTGTGCATATTTTCTTCCATTCTTTTAAATATATTTAAAAGCAAGTAATACCTACTTCAAGGTACAGTACAACATGGTTTGTTATGCACGGCATACCTAGGTAGGTATACTCGTAGTATTAGGTACCGAGGTTGCGGTAAGAAGGCAGTAAAGAGTTTTAAAGTAAATTGTGATGTAAGTTTTCTTTTACCTACTTTAATGGGTTTTCGCGATTTTCTTTTAAGTAACGAGTTTTTATTGTCTCTTTCAGGTTCCAGAAAGCCTGCGTGAAGTACGGAGTCCCAGATGTAGACCTGTTCCAAACCACGGACCTCTGGGACCAGAAGAACATTGCTCTCGTCACTTCAACCATCTTCGCTATTGGCAGGACGGTAAGAAAATGACCTTCCGCTAGAATCACTTAACAGTGTTTTCTTCCTGAAATATTAGGTAACTTTTAGGGGAAGCCTTCACCCAAAAATAGGAACTGGAGTGCTTTGAGGCCATAACATTGCTTTTATGACTGACACACACATTCCGTTAGAAGCACTTGCCGATGAATTTCTTTCTGAAGCATTAAAGTAGATGGTCAGAACAAAGGGAGCCTACACCCAAGAGTACTTACCTACAGTAAAGTTAATTAAACAAAAAACTATCACTAAAAATACACAAATCAATCATTACAGTTACAAATCTTAAATACATAATATGCTATTACAAATAATAGCATCATCATCTTTGTTGGCAACCAGGACTTTAAAAAACTAACATTCCGTCAAACTAAAAAACACTTGCAAATGTATTTCTTCCTCAAGAATTCCACTATTAGCGGCCCAGCAGTAGTGAGAACTGGTATACTGTTACTATAACTGGTAAGGTCACTCAAATAAAAACATTGTCTTGCCACTTTAACCACATCGCTATCAGCAGGCCGTTGAGAAACTAACCATATGTGGTAAAGAACTTGGCAATATATTTTATTCCCAAGGTATTGGAGCAGAAGGCACTGGTCTATCTCAAGGAACAGCCTACTATAAAAGCCCTCTTATATAAATGTCTTCTTCCAGGCCCACAAGCACCCTGAGTGGCGAGGCCCGTCCCTTGGCCCGAAGCCAGCTGATGAGAACCGTCGTGAGTTCAGCGAGGATGTCCTCAGAGCTGGAGAGGGCGTCATAGGTAAATAGACTGGCATCTGGTGGCAGGCTTCGGCCGCGGCTTGTCACCACTCTCAGGGCTGGGCCAGTGCGTGAAACGATTTTTTCGTGTTTCGTAATGTGGCACGGAGAAGCCATCTACCTTCTAGGTCTTCATGCTACATCTTAGACCACATCGTCACTTAACATCAGGTGAGATTGTGGTCAATGAAGGCTTCATCATCATCATCATCTCAGCCGTAAGACGTCCACTGCTGGACATTAGGCCTCCCTCAAAGATCTCCAGTGGTTTCGGCTGGCAGCGGCCTGCATCCACCGTGAGCCCGCAGCCTTCACCAGATCGTCCGACCATCTAGTTGGTGGACGTCCTACGCTGCGCTTGCCGATCCGTGGTCTCCATTCGAGAACCTTTCGGCCCCAACGACCATCTGTTCTTCGTGCTATATGGCCTGCCCACTGCCACTTCAAATAACTAATCCGTTTGGCTATGTCGGTGACCCGCGTTCTTCTTTCTGAAATGAAGGCTTACATAGATTTAAAAAATATATATTTAATGGATTGATGGACTATTAATAGCATTTTCTAACTCCAAGTAGAAAATAGTCTCTGTGTTAGACGAACCAACCACCGTCTTTATGCTCACCTGTGGGCGCTAGAGTGAGGCACCTTATTCGTAGATTAAATTTAATCAGTTACAATTGGTCAGTTTAAGCGCTCGTTCAGACATGCGGGAATCGTGCGTTTACGAATCGCGCGGTTTCAAACCGCAAAATTGTGAAGCTATTCAGACACGCGCGGTTAGTATGCGATTTCGTGCGGGTTAGCGTCAGTTTCAAAATCGAGGTCGACGAAGAAGTGTGTTTACTGTGGTTGCTCCTTAAAAAAAAAGAAAAAAAGGCGGTATTGGGTGCATCCAATATTACGTGACCGACTAGTACATGGTCAGTTCGTAACATTATATCCCAAATTGAATGTATGATAACAAATTTTTTGACTATTTGAGAATGTCAATAAAATCTTTTGATGAACTAATTGAACTGATCAGGCAAGATATTTCATGCTCTGAAACGCATTTGAGGCCAAGCGTGTCACCGACGCGAACTCACGAACAGTGACGTGCTCACCGCGCGGTATCCGCAACGCAACTGAACGCGAAGTAAAGACTCCATAGTAATAGAAACGCGCGGGAGCAGCGCGATTCTATTTTCTGGCGGTTGGGTTGCGGTAACCGCGCGGTTATGTCTGAACGATTACTAACTAACTCATATAAATAAGACCCGCGCGATTTTCATGCGATTCTATAATCGCGCGGTTCCCGCCGTGTCTGAACGAGCGCTTAATCAGTTGTTAAATTGGATTTCGGTCTCAGCGTGCCTACAACAAATAAATCTTATGACATGACAATGGTCATGTATTTGGGTACGTAATCCATACTGAAGCTTCCGGTAGCTCTTGGCATCATCGTGACCATTGATAAATTTAGAAAGAATATAAGTAGGGGTAATATAGGGAGTAAAAGCCGTGTTGGCTAAGTAGGAGCACACTCGACTTTCATTCCGAAGGTAGTTGGTTTAAACCCCGCCACGGACCGCACATTCATTTTCCTAGAAGAAAAATGAATACACGTGCTTCAACGGTGAAGGCAAACATCGTGAGGAAACCGGCATGTTCTGAGAACTTAAGAGTTTAAAGGATATGTGACATTCACCAACACGCACTTGTCCGGCGTGGTGAATAAAGGCCCAATCTCTCTCACCAAGAGAGAAGTCCCTGTGCCCCAGCAGTGGTGATGATGATAGGTAGGGTTAAAGTAGACGAGCTAAATTAGTTAGCGTTAAACGTAATTTATTTGACTATTGAAATTCATTTACCATGGAAGACCAGCGCTGTGGTTGGACCCGTTCTGCCGCAGCTTATGCTGAATGGTTACCTTTTTTGTCGCAATATAGTTATAACCTAATGTATGTGTTTTTTGTATTTTATTGTGATTGTGACAAAATAAATGAGTCTTATTCTTATTCTAATTTAAATTTTACACTATTTATCAGGTCTACAAGCTGGAACCAACAACTTCGCCACACAATCCGGCCAGAACTTCGGAGCAAGCCGCAAGATCATCCTGGGGAAGTGAAGTGTTAATCCTCAGTTAATTATAATGTTGCAAGAAACGCCATTTTGAGCTGATACCAAATTTATATTGTGATATAACCAAATAAAGCTGTTAAAATTAACACACTTGTAGTTGTTTATTCGTTGCATAAATCAATACTCAACATTTAGAAAATTGTACCTGTTTATATTTTTTTAGCTCATTTTTAAATTCTAAAGCAAAAAGAAGTAGTTTAAAACTTGTTTTACTTTCCTGCAAAACACTATTGCACAGTATTTTACAAAATATTACATTAGTCGTAAAAAAAAATTAAACCTTCACTGTACCTACTGAGAATTCCAAAAATACTTAAAGTAAGAATACAAAACATTTTATTGTACACCAAAACAAAACAATAGTTATAATATTCACATAAAAGGAAGAAGTACAACGAGCGACGTTATTGGTTAGGAGCGATCTCTACAGCTTCTTTATAATTTGAGGGAGCATTTTAAAAAACAATTAATTAGGTAATTATTTATTAATCAACTCTTATTATAATATACTCCAAAAATACGATTATGTGGGCAAATAACAACATTATACATTATTTCACACAATAGCCAGCACCAAAGGAAATCTAATTTCAATATGGCAGTATTTCTTTGTTCAGTATTTACAATAGCGTCTAGTGTTGATAAATCTCAGTTGCCTTAATAATTATCTTAACTTTGCCCAACAAATTAGTATTGTAAAAATAAGTTTTTATTTGGTGGAACCAATGTTAATGAAGCACGAATACATTGGTACATAAAACGTTATTTTATAAAGGGTCAGTTAGACCGGAAGTTTCGAAGAAATATATAGAAAAGCGTATATTAAGTTATTTGTTTTCGTTACTGCTGTGTACCGGTTTTTAGGTGCTCAACTTATTTGTACATCACTTATAAATAAAAATGAGTATTTTATACCTAGGTAGTTTGAATAAATGTTTCTTAAATAATAACTTTCTTAACACTCAGATTAAATCCATGGATCTCAAACAACAAGCAAACTGCAACATAACTGATCTTTTGTGCATAAACTCAGTATTAAATAAACTAAATAAAAATTAAGAAGAAATGATTTTTATGATTATATCTGTTCAACAACCATGTTTAGGGGTTAATTAAGTCTAATACGAGTAGTATCAGAAGTAGATATTATAATAATACAATTTATGTTCCATCCAATGGCCCAACATACACAAAAATACAAAATTAAAAGCAATACTAAATTTAATTTCCGTAATCACTGGATGAAAATCATTTCAACACTGGCCTTAGGCTTCCTATAAACGATGCCGCCGACACGCCGCCCGCGCCACCGCGCTCCCGCCGCTTTGCTGCGCGCTGCATGCTTAGCTATTCATAACTTGAAATGTCTTCGTAAAGATTTATTACTAACAGCCGTATACAGCTGCTCTATGCCGCGGACATGCATATGACGGGCGTGGCGGCTATGCAAGAGTGCTTACTGATCAACAAAGCAAGCAGACCGCTGTTTTATTACATTTATTACCAAAATAGCGCGGTTTTTACTATTATAACTGTTATTTACGTAAAGAAATCTCGTGTTAAACTTAAAATGCACATGTATAAGTAGGCTAACTCACATGCTGGCAGTCACAAATCAATCTTATTACAAACAAATTCACTGGATGAGCGTATAATCAAGTTTCCTTTTAGACTAAATATTGCTCGATTCACCAGTCTCATAAGGCACTCGGTTTTCTTAAGATCACAATTTAGCACCACTTATGCGAATGCTGTTCAACAACCATCGATTTCGAACTTTATTTACACTGTGATTGAGTATAGGGAACGTGCAGAAACTATAGGTGGCAGCACTAATGCGACAGTCAGAATGTCAAATGTTAGGCTGATATGGTAAAAAGTTCAAATTTATGGCACCAGTTAGCAGCACCGTCGATGTGCACGTTCCTTATAGTTTAATTTTAAATAACACTTAATTAGTGTAACAATTCACACTAATATTGGCTTCTATATAAATACCAACAGATGGTTTTAACAACAGAAATATATCTTTTGTAGTATGATATGTCCTTTGTAGCATTTCAATTCAATAGGGTTTTGCCAGTCCTGCTCGAACACAGTGTAAATATTTTAAATTATGCTTATGTTATTTACACGACTAGTTACGCATTATTATAGATACAAAGCGATATATTTACATTATTATAGGATGACACACTCCAGGCTACAAGCGTTAAATGGCTCATTATTAATGATTGCGCGGCACACGGTTAAAACTAGTAATTTAAATTCTAATTTGTTATCTATGCTAAAGTGTTTTTATCGTAATTTGCGACCTATTCACAACTTTATAAATATTAAAGATTTTAGATATTATTGTGGTCTAAATAGTGAGAAAGATTATTTATGTCTGAATTGATAATGTATGTGTTTAAATAGTACCAAGAGTTCTTTAAGTTAGCAAGTTATTATATGTACATTTCTGTTGCTCAGTTATAAAGTTGACTCTTTTGGATATAATAAGTTACATATTCTATAAGCTTTAAAGTTTACTTTTAAATATGTCGTCAAAACCTTTTTACTTTGTATATTGTATGTATTTAACTTTCAAGATTTTTGATGTTATGTTTACAAAAAAGACAAAATTTATACTTAGACGGCTTTGCTAACTATTTTGTATAAGGTACATTTAAAACTGACCATTTCACAAATTTCGATCGCAATTTTAAGTCTACTATATTTATCATATCGCAAATACACCATCACGGGACACCCCTTTCGCTTGACAAATAAAGCCCATTACTGCAGAGTGCACCATCCGCGCAATTGTCAAAGGTTCACCGCGTCTGGATAGAACTCTGCGACTGAGCCGTCGCCGTTCACTCGGTCGCGGATCACTATTGTCGGGTGGCTGGTACTGTTCGTTCTGTAAAGGAAAGTGCACTTTGAAGCTTTGTAATAGAGCTTAGGTTTGAATTATTTTGGTATCAAAAAGGTAATAATTATGGAATTTGGTCTAATTAGTCCGACTAGCTGCTGCTATGATTAAGAGCCTATAATAAAAAAAAACTCCTTCTAGGTCTCTATACCCCATAGATAGATAGATAACTCTTTATTTGTGGTGTACAATAACAACATAATCACAAAGATATTAGACAACATCGTCACTTTCCATCAGGTAAGATTGTGGTCAAATATAGGCTTATCTAGCATAAAAAAATATAATTAAATATAGTATGAGATGGACTCAAACTACACTTAGGGTTCCGTGTATAGTAAATGTACTTTTTGCAATAAAAAACAACAAAATAATAGGAAAAAAAAAGAATTACTCAGAGCGGTCACCCATCAAAGTACTAGCATCGCGCAACATTGGTTAACCTTGTTAATTTTGCTTAAATCGATCGACAAATCTTTCCTATGACTTATATTTTCAGTCCTTTCTATATTAACCGCAACTTTCGTTACATTATATGTTAGATAAGCCTTCATTTGACCGCAATCTCACCTGATGTAAAGTGACGATGTGGTCTAAGATGGGGCATGAAGACTAAGAAGGTAGATAGATGGCTTCTCTGGGCCACATTACGAAACACAAAAAAAATCGCTTTACGCACTGGCCCAGCCCGGAGGGTGGTGACAAGCCGCGGTCGAAGCCACCAGAGACTGTTCTTAGCACCACCCGGAGGACACGTGTAAGGATTCAGAGGGTTACCACTTACGGACGTGAACAGACAAAACCTCCAAATAATATCTTTAAGAGTAAGAGCTTAGTTACCTTCTCGTAGTTTTGCAAGTCTGGCACTCGACGAGAACTATAGAATTGTTGTCGATATCCGTCTCGACGCTGCTGGTTCTGCGGAGGTCCGCGGTGTTCATCCTGTGCTCTTGGATAGCGCGCCACAATCGGAGTTCTACACCACCTCTGTTAAATAAATCTAAATTTAAAATTTAAGAAAAACCCCCGATTCCAATGCCTTCATTTCCTTTAATGTAAAACAACATAATATTATGTAATGCGGACGCGATGCGCTTTCATTTGATACCCCACACTAGTATATTTGCAGAAACCAACTTCAAAACGGAAACTAAAAAGTAAAAAAAAATTAACTTCTACAAATAATTTCTACTTAATAAGTGATTAATTAAAAGAAACAAACAATTAAATTATCGGTTCATAAACGACGAAGATATCCGAGGAAATACGTAGGTAAATTAAAAAAATAAAATATATATACGGTCGAATTGAGAAACCTCCTCCTTTTATGAAGTCGGTTAACAAAGTGTTTTCCAGAAGGTGCAACATTGAATTTATGCATAATCATGCAAATCACGCATAACTGCGCCGCAAGTAAGACTGGGACACTTGCCATTTCTTAGCGCAAATGAAGGCTTATCTAACATAAAAAAGCGGATATTTCATGCTGAATATCAATTGACCAGGGGGTAACAATCACGCAGCCGGGATACTTGTATGCTAATACATTAATCCCCGTTTTTACCAACGGTTCTTATTAAGTCTCTCATAAGACGGAATATTGGCGATGCAAAGATTCTAACTAGCGCCTCTAGTGTCAAAATTGTTAAGCTGTCTAAGAACGACACTTTGACAGTTTTCGTTACGATTAACGTCAGGGAAAAACATAAATAATAGATACAAATCAGATATAACTTCAACAAAATAAACAAAGTGTCGTTCTTAGGCAGTTTCCAAATTTCGTCGCTAGAGGCGTGCGGATAATCTTTGCATCGCCAATAGAACAAAAGACAGTTCAAATGTCTTAAGATAAGAAATTCCAACGTAAGTTACTTAGGTATCGTTGGTTCATAAGACTCATCATCATAATTTCAGCTGTAGGACGCCCAGTGCTATGACATATGACTCCTCTAAAGATGACCAATTGTTCCGATCGGACACCAATTGCATCCACCGTGAGCCGTTGACAAAGTCAACTGTCCATCTTGTTGGTCACCCGACGTTGTGCTTACCGAACCTTGGCCTCCATTCATGGCATAAGACACATTAAACGTCAATTTATTCGAGTTGTAGTCATCACAGCGATAAGTAACTGGAGAATAAAGTGGTTTGATGACGTTATAGTCTTACGACTTAAAACGGGTAACATACCATGATATGACGGACGTTTTTGAGTTTTCCGATATTTCGACGCTCAGTTTAAGCTCAGCACAGACGCAAGTTAGTTCGTTTAAAGTCATAATATTGTTTTTTTTAATTTATGCTGGATAAGCCTTCATTTGACCACAATCTCACCTGATGTTTAGTGACGATGTGGAATAAGATGGGGCATGAAGACCTAGAAGGTGGATGGCTTCTCCGGACCACATTACGAAACACGAAAAATCGCTTAACGCAATGGCCCAGCCCGGAGGGCGGTGACAAGCCGCGGCCGAAGCCTACCACCAGAGACTGTTCTTGTTAAAAACAATGATAATTAAAAAGTTTTGACGTTATAGTCGATCTTACTTAAGGTTTAGCCGATTGATATCTTCCCTCTGCGCGTGATTCAGCAGGTCGTCCAGAGTGTATTGCTCGGAGATCAGCGCACGCGTCGCGCTTAAAGGTATTGATCTGGAATCCAGCCAATCGCGCAGCCGGGATTCCTGCTCCGGATCGATCGGTTCTTCGATTGGACTTGTGCTTCTGAAATGGTATTTACGAAATATTTAATTATCAGCATTATGACAGCTAAAAAGCCGTGTATAAACCAAATCACATACGTTTGGATTTTGCTTCTTGAAAAATGTATATGCGCTTGTGGTGAAGACAAACATAGTGAAAGCCGGCATGTTCAAAGTCACAAACCCGCACTTGGCCAGCGTGGTGAATTAGGTTCCGATCTCTCTCGTAAAGTTCTAACGTTAATAGGGGTGCTTATGTTATCTTATCACAGCTAAATTTACTTATGACTATCTCCGTAACACAAGCATAGATATTACTATGGTCTAGATGTTGTGTGGATTGTTTGGAAATATTTATTTACTACATAACCAGAAAAAGGATATTTCGAAGTTTTCCTCAACAAGGCCAGTTTTATCAGTGATGCCATTTGCATCAGAGCATTACAATATACCTTAGAATAAAATTTATAACATACCTGGGTCTTCGCTCTACAAAATTCCGAATAATCTGAGTTTGTGATCTTTGCTCTTCTAACATCGTTCTGAGTAAAGCTTGGTGCTGCTGATAGCTCTCCAACAATTCTTGATGTAGTCTGAAAATTATAGGATAACAACATAATAATGAATATATCATTATTACCCTCAGCAATACCAGAAAACGAAAAGCGAAGTATTTTGGTAACGTATAAATAAACATACATTTTGTACACTTGTATATATTTTATAGATGAAACGTTTACACTGGACTAAATATTTACACCTTTCGAGGCCTTTGTTCGTCATTGTAGACTACGTAACTTACAAGTACTCGTGATCTATTCTAGGACACGTAAATAAACATTATCATAAATAATCATGTTGTTTTCTTTATTTTTATGTAATGTTTTTTAATTTGATTTGTAAAATATTATTTTATTTCGTAATTTTAGTAAATTATTGTACCTATGTCATTTGTATGTATGTAACACTTCACTTAAAATAAATAACAATATGAAACGGTCCCATTGGCCCCAGCAGAATACCAGCGCCGGTTGCAAAACCTGCAAATGCTGAGCTGGGACCCTTTTGTATCTAAATCATTATATATTTCATATTTATTAGGTTATTATTTTTCCATTTGCCTATTGAACATGTATATAGTCTATAGTTTTAGATACAAATAAACTTTTTGATTTGATTTGATTTATAAAGCCGATTTAATTCGAACGATATTTAGCATCAGTTGAGGTCGTTGATTTATTCTAATACTACACTTATTACTACAGCTGACATCAATTAGTGGTTGCTATAACATGGAATGCTTTATTAGCGATTGCCATTAAACTGTTTCTTCTCGCTAAAACTGCCAATCTTCATTAGAAAACTATTACTAATATCGATGAATTAATTAGTATTTGAGTAAGATTTGAAAATTAATACATTTTGGGAACGAATGTAAGGCAACAAAACAAGTTTATAATAGTTGGTAATTTGCGAAACAATATTGAAAAGGTTGAGTAAATGAGAAAGTGGATGGAATGCAAATTAATCTTAATTTTGTAGAATCTTTGCAGAGACTACGGTTGCCTCTTCAGTCGGCAATTTGCCATCGGCAGCAGCCGTTTTGTTGAAGCCCCAATTAGCTAGTGTTATGATTTAATCTTAATGATTTTTAATAAGTGATAAACCTCACTTTTAAGGTTAAACGTAGGATCCTGCGTGCGAAGGTTACGGATGCTTCTTAATCTTTTCCTGCGTAAATAAATCTAAATTTAATATTTTAAGAAAAAATCCAAGATTCCAATGCCTTAATTTCCTTAAAAGTAAAACACCATAATATTTTGTAATGTGCACGCGATGCGCTTTCATTTGATACCCCACTCGAGTATATTTGCAGATTTTCGGTTTTCCTTCCTCACTTTAAACCCCATAACTTTGAAACGGCAAAACCGATTTTCATTAAACATATCTAAGAACACTAACGCTAGACTCACCTTTCATACAAAAAAAAACAAAATTGAAATCGCTCCATCCGTTCCGGAGCCATGATGTCCCAGACAGACACGTCAAATTTATAACACCCCTCTTTTTTGGTCGGAGGTTAAAACATTAAAATAGTATTAATGTTTTTTTTTAATAGATTAAGAATTGGGATAAGTTACTTGTGGTTCTCCTGCCGCAGCTGATGCAGCTGGTGGTCCCTGGTGGACGTGGCGGTGGACATGGCGGAGGGCGTGGCCGCCTCGACGCCGCTGCCGGCGCCGCTGCCGACTCCGCGCCGGGAATCTTGACCGGCTAGGTTTGCGCCGAGTTCTACAATACATCCACACTTGATCTAGGTTCTTGATTACATACCTGGCTTTAGTAAACAGTGATTTACGATTCAATATAAATAAATACAATGTTACAAATTATTGTATACTTCAGTGACGCGTCACGCAATTGTACTTCTATTTGTAAGTTCCAAGCGCATCAAGTACAAGGCTGACGGGGCTTTTACTCGGTATTTTTTTGATGCCACCTAGCTAGACGAATTAACAATAATACCTCGTGTAATGATTAGATGTAAATGTCTTAGCACAAGCTCAAGCTCACTGGGCCTAATGCTCAAAAACATTTTAATGTATCAAAGACAAGAGCGAGAACACATGGCGTGCACTGTCGAAAAGTTATCAGATATCATGAATAGCTAAGCTTATTTATAACTGTACACGACCCCAACTCTACAAGCATCTTACTTTAAAATATGTGGCTTATCCGTTGAGTTACGGCAACTTTAGTGAAAGAGAAAAAAAAATTAACAACAACAAACAAGGAAACATGATATATAGAGGTAATTTACCTGGAGACAACACAGTAATAGCCGCTTGCACCGCATTCCTCACAAGATTATCCAGCGCGAACATCCAATGTGGCTTTATACTGTGCATTCTCAGCACCGCGTTGACCGCTTCTTGGAACATGTATATAGCTGAATGCAGTTCGTTTATGGCGTTGGAGTCGAAGTCTAACTCTTCGCGTAGTGTGGTTATAGCTTGTTCTATGATAGAGCGGTTCTGATCCATAATGTAGCCTTTGAGAGCGCAGCGGAGGGTTTCTAGGTGATTCTGTGGAAGATGAAAATAGAATAATTGGTGTACATAGATATAATAACCTTAATCTACAATTAAAAAAAAAAGACCGTTTACAGAACCTTGGTTCCCATAAAAGTAAAAAGTCATGCTATTTTTTTTGACCCTACTCGAGTTTATTTGCAGAGATGTCTTAGAACACTAACCGCGTCTAAGAATGCGCCAAACTCACCTTTCATACAATATTTTCTTTTTCTAAATGAAAACCAACTAAAAAACGAAAAATAAAAATTCAAAAATAAATTTACTTTTACAAATAATTTCGACTTTATATGTGATTAATTAAAAGAAACATAAACAATTAAATAATTAAGTATTTAATAATTTTGAGGTTGCTGCCAAGTAAATACTACAAAAATCTAAATCGGATTAATTTTGTTCATAAACGACGAAGTTATCCGCGGACATACATAAAAAAATATATATATACCTACGGTCGAATTGAGAAACCTCCTTTTTTGAAGTCGGTTAAAAAAGGTAAATTAAAATCGCTCCATCCACTCGGGAGCTATGATGTCCCAGACAGACAGACACGTCAAACTTATAACACCCCTCTTTTTTGGTCGGGGCTAAAAATGGGACATTATGCAACTAAAGGGATATAATGTATTTCAATAGTATAAAAACTTTACCATAGTCAAAACAGTGTTGCCAAAATCCTGTTGAACGCTTAGCATCCACTTGGAGCAGATCTTCTCGCTATCCTGCTCCAATACCCGGGAAAGAGTGAGACGGCGTTGTGAGTCTTTCTTTAGTAAGTAAAACCCATCTGATTCTAGTTCTATTGAAGATCTGGGCATTGTGTTCATGTCAACCTGAAGAATAGTTATGTTTATTTAGTATCGAGAGGAAACAGGCATGTTCTGAGAACTTAAAGAGAGTTTGAAGGACATGTGACATTTACTAACCCGCACTAGGCCAGCGTGGTGAATTAAGGCCTAAGCTCTCTTGCCAAGAGAGAAGATTGTATCCCAGTAGTAGGAACGTTAATAGGGCGATGATGATAATGATGAGTTAGATGTGAGTTTTTCTTGATAGCCTTTGAAAAATATTATAACATTCTCTGTAATAGATCCATCGCTGTGTTAATGTTGAAGTTCGTAGCGATGGATCTATTACACAGAATGTTATCATCTTACAGCCCTTGTTACACATTATGAGAGCACAACATGTATTTTGTTTTCATATTCCTATATCACACATGTCTTCACATTTTCATATCCTGTGATGCAAGCAACAACATTTTTTACTATCAGACCAGTCAAGTGACTTATGTACCAAATGTGCTGATGCGTGGACCATTTAACTTGTGATAATTATCAAAATACATCATTCTAGTGCCGGCCGGCTGTGTGAGATCTTTAGGAGAAAACAGGTTAGCTGAGAGGCTAAGCCTAGACACTCTATAAGGAAATAACATACCTCTGGTGAAAGAAGCCCTCCGGAAGAACTCCTCCTATTCAGCAAAGTATCGCCGGCGTCCATTTCGTCTGTGGACGGTGTATTTGGCATCGTGCTAAAGGAAACCTCACATTATTAACAGGTATATACAAATACAGAGACAAAAAAAGCATTAGAAAGGGTTAGACAGCGTTAGAAATGTTAGAAACTGAGCGATACACGAAAACTACACTTCAAATTTGTTTAAATGTGCCCTTTGTATGTTTACGTACGTTGTGATATCAAATACGAACATTGTACGTAAAATTCAGACGCTGGACCGTAAATTACGAACAACGTACGTAAAACATGAGCTTTTTACGTAAAATGTGAATATAAAAGCGGGTGTTCAGTGCGTGGAATGCTAGTAATGTGCGAGTGATTAAGGTGCTTTTACATAGAATGCTATATGTATCTGATAACTAGTTTTATATGCTACGTCTAATTACTACAAGATGTGAATTAAAAAATAAATCAAAGTGTTTATCAGTCACACAGGTTATATTTTTAAACCTTAATATAGGTAGGAACGACCAATCAATTTTATTATAGGCTATCCGCACTACAATTTTATTTAAGTGTAACAATCATGTAATTAGATACGTTTCATTTTGCACAAAGCTACGCAGCAAAACGAAATTAATATTTGCTTTTCGATATTCTGATAGAAAATATAAATAATAATAACTGCACAAGATTAGAAGATCTTTCCCTAACATAAAAACAATTACTGCTTAAGATAGGAACATATTTTGCGAACATCAAATCAACAACTACACAAGATAGAATATATTTTCAAACATCAAAAACAATAACTGCGCAATAAAAGATATATGTATATAAGATAGTAGATTTTTTGGGACATCAATATAGGATAGTTTTCAGCAATATGGTTTTCTATGAATTGTATTTTACCTGCTATTCGAATAATCCGGCGGATATATCAGTATCGGTGAGAGCATCGAGGAAGCGGTCCGAGTGATGGTCGGGTTAGACCGCACTGTCTTCACCCTTGAAAACAACGTTCAGGTGCAAAGCGAATGTTATTACAATTGTTAGGTGTAGTTGTAGTGAAATTGTGAGCTTATCTTTTTGTCAATTGATTAAAGGGGCTATTATTGAACCCCTGATTTGGTTTTGCCACTTGATCTAACTTGCGAATCCTTATTAAACTAAACTAATACGTAAAAAAATGCTTTTTCTTGCTCCCCTCTCCGGAACTTTATGATCAAAATTTAGGCACTTTCATATCAAACAGGTAAGATGACTATGATGCACTGTATACTGTCTGCATTTTTCGCCAAGCCGTATTGGCGAAGTGGCAGCACACTCGACTTTCATCCCGAAGGTCGTGGGTGCAAAAGCCCCCCAAGCCCTCTGGATTTTTCTTCTTGAAAAATGTATGTGCTTTAAACACGGGCTTTAACGGTGAAGGGTAACATCATGAGAAAACCGGCATGTTTTGAATATTTTAAAGAGTTTGATGGACCAACCGGCTTTTGGCCAGCGTGGTCAGAGAGAAAACCCAGGCATAGATCTAAGAAAGAAGTCCCTGTGTCAAAGCAGTGGAAAAATAAGAACAAAGACAAGGTACGTGTACAATTTTTATAAATTTTATTCTATATGGACGGACTCATTATGGTTTAGTCATTTATAATTATTTAACCCTATTCTAATTCAAAAGGGGAACTGAGCACTTACATATCTCGTAAAAGTGTGAAGTCAGGCGAAACATTATCCACCTGCCTAACTAGGTCCTAACCAACTCCCTGATGTAGCGGTGTAGTAGCTTATGCTTGATAGCTTATGTCGTTTGATTTGAAGGGTCTTCTTTAGTGAATACTTATGTTCTGCAACTTGATTTTAGTGGTGAGTCCATATTTTTCTATACAAAACGGTATAAGCAATATAGTCGAAAGTTGTGGATAATAAAAGGCCTTTTTATAAGCATTTGTGAGTGTAGCTTTCTACCTAATATGTATTTTTACCTATGGAGCTTGGAACTACAGCTTCATGCACGAATACAGCTCTTATGATCGAAATGCGAACAAAAATCTATTTAAATAATAATGCCTAATAACCGATTCCTGTACTTTAGATTCAAAATACATTAGATATTGTATTACTCTTTGCCCTCTTTAAATTTACCTTGTTTATATACCAAAAAATATCTGGCAATCAAATGCTTTTACCGTCAAAAACTTAGTTTGTAAAATTTGTTAGTGTTATGGTTTATAATATAGTCACTGTACTATGTCTTTAATTTATGGAACATTAATTACATATTAATTTAGTAAATATATTAATAACAAATCGTATTAAGTTTCGACAGATAAAAACACCAATACAATTTCACTACAAACACACAATTTCAAATAAAATTTTCTTTGTATTTTTAAATTACACCTTTTTACGATAGATGATGACGTTCTTTTGTGATTTTTTAATGAGTTATGCCAATAAAACTCAAAAACATTGTGTTACATTTTGTAATATTCCTTCAGTGCTTACCCAGACAGACAAAATAACTAATTGAAAATAATGTGATAGATTGAAAGAAAATAGTATTTAAAAAACAAATTTACTTTTAAAGTTAATTTTCTCATTAAAGTTAACTGTTTACTTTCTCTCCTAGTTTTCTAAGCAATATTTTATTTGTTTAAGAAACTAGCTAGATTGAACTTTTTTAATTGATGATTTATAAATTCAGCAGTTTACATACAAAACGAAGAACTTAAGATAGGTCGATAAGAATATGTAATATCTTATAAAAATGTCCATGTCACAATGTAAGTTACCGCACTCCTCCGAAACGGCTTAACCGATTATTATGAAATTTTATATGCATATTCAGTAGGTCTGAGGGAATCGGCTACTATCTCTTTTTCATTTTGCAAAACAACGTTTGCTGGGGTCGACTAGTTATATATAATAGTTAAATTTGTCTGTATAGGCTAGGCATGAAGCACCCTTTCACCGACCATACAATACATGGTATGTATGAGAACATCACACAACGAAAAACTCATGTAAAGTACGAATGCCATGCGTAAGATACGAAAAAAAAGTTAAAACTAATAAGTTTGTACTTCATGCTTTAAAATTTCTCTAATAAAAGCAGTACATACTATTGAGCTTTTATATATTTTAACTACTGGTAGTAATTTGATTCAGGCAAATTCTCAATATAAATATAAGTAGAAAACGTACTCCGCAAATTCTAGTCACAAAGTTATTTTGCTTTTTAGCTTCAGCATATTAATTTCAACAATTGAGTACAGATGACGAAAATAAGATACTTACTTTTAATTTTATACAGAGACATTTCAATGGCTATTAAAAACTAAATTCTTTACGTATGTAGGTATCAAATTCAATAAATTGTTTAGAATAACTCAAAATCGAAATCTGTTGTATTAACGACGTCAAGTCGTTAATTTCGTGTCATGTTTAAAACAAGTTACGGAACAGTAATGTTGATTACGATATAAAATCTTGGTTTTAACCTATAATTTTACCATCAAATAATTTCTCAAAAGCTTTATACGCCACGGCCGGCGCCGTGTTTAATGGTTTTTCCTGAGGGAACGACAAAAAAATATTCAAGTCGGACCAGATGTTGCGATTAACGCGTGCAAACAAACAAACTCTTTAGCTAAAATATTAGTATAGATGGTAGATTAACGCGGTTTGTTACAGTTGCACCAATTTAAACAGCCTTAATCACTAAGGATTTGCCTGAATCAAATACCCGGTATATAAATTTCAAACAAACTCGACAACTCACTCAATCTCAGGACTGCTAGGCAGAACTCCGGGCATGCTAGGCTCGGATATCTTCTTGTGGGTGGCGGGGCGCGCTTTGTCGGCTGGCACGGAAATACTGCGACTGTAGTCCATGTTACTACCGAGGCGGGTAGTCGGTTTCTTTTTCCTGGGAATTTTATTGTTGTAATAACCATAATACATAAATCTAAATTTAAAATTTAAGAAACACCCCCGATTCCAATGCCTTCATTTCCTTATAAGTAAAGCACCATAATATTTTGTAGTTAGGGCACGCGATGCTCTTTCATTTGATACCCCACTCGAGTATATTTGCAGATTTTCGGTTTTCCTTCCCCACTTTCACCCCTATAACTTTTGAACGGCTCAATCGATTTTCATTAAACATGTCGAAGACCACCCGGGCCAAACTCACCTTTCAAACTAAATTGAAATCGCTCCATCCGATCGGGAGCTATGATGCCACAGACAGACAGACATACAGACACACAGACACGTCAAGCTTATAACACCCAAGGAAACATCGTGAGGAAACCGGCATGTTCTGAGAACTTTAAACAGTTTGAAGGACATGCGACATTCACCAACCCGCAATTGGCCAGCGTGGTGAATTAAGGCCTAATCTCTCTCTTGTCAAGAGAGAAGTCCCTGTGTCCCAGCAGTGGGAACGTTAATAGGGTGATGATGATGATGAATGACATATCTTCCGTTTATATTGATTTACTGAACACTGAAACAGTTTACTTATGTGTACAGATGAATTACACTTACTCGCACAAAAACGGGTCTTCCAACAACTCAGCTGCGGTGGCCCGCTCCTCAGGTTCAGGTATAAAGCACCTTAGTATGAAACTCTTCGCGCGTTGACTTAGCTCGCTCGGGATTTCGGGGTGAACCTTGTAATATCCAACCTATAAAATAATAATAAAAATAGCCTTTATTACTGATTATTATAATACAATTTATATAAAAGAAATAATTTTATTATAAATTTCATGCACTTTTATTTCAATTCAATTTTTAATAATCATATATTTAATTTAATTTAATCTTGTCTATTATCCAACCTATAAAGAATAGTAAATAGGTTATTTTATTAATTTTGGAAAGTTTAAATATTTTTTTTCTACATTAAATCTAATTTTAAATTTAAGAAAAACCCCAGAATCCAATGCTTTAATTTCCTTAAAAGTTAAACAACATAATATTGTGTAATGTGGACGCGATGCGCTTTCATTTCATACCCCAATCGAGTATATTTGCAGATTTTCGGTTTTCCTTCCCCACTCTAACCCCCATAGCTTTTAAACGGCACAACCGATTTTCATGAAACATGTCTAAGATCACTCGCGCCAGGCTCACCTTTCATAAAAAAAAACTAAATTAAAATAGCTCCATCCGTTCGGGAGCTATGATGTCCCAGACAGACAGACACGTCAAACTTATAACACCCCTCTTTTTATGTCGTTGGTTCGAGCAGCAATCGCTTACATTGTTCAATAGGCAAATTTATTGCTATAAATAAAATAGTTTTGGTCTAAGAAATCTTACCTTAAAAACAGCAGCCTGTGGTGACCCCAGTTCAATGAAAGGGGGATTTCCCGTAGCCATTTCGACAACCGTACAACCAAGAGACCAAATGTCAGCCTGGAATATTAAAATATTACTAAGAACAGAAACATCTAAATAATATTATTAACGCAAAAGTTTGTGAGGATATATTTAAGTGTGACAATGTGTAAGTGGTCTTTCAAGCAAAAAAAAATGACCCAAAGGATTATGATGAAATTTCACAATAATATGGTTTCATATCAGAATAACGCATAGACTATACCATGGTAAAATGTCACTTTTCCCAGGAAAATTAATTATTGCGAGTAATCTGATTTTACTCGCCTAATTAATTTTCGTGGATAAAATTTGGCACGGACATATAGCTGTTTTCTTAGTAAAGCTGCTTTGTACCGCAGGAAAATCAGTTCTAGAATGATCTAGAACAGTGTGCCTGCGAACTACACTAGCTCCATATAATAAACTAGCTAGTTCTTGAACTTTCCAGAATAATGCACATCACGTCACGGCAACGCCCTATTTTACCGACTGGGCAACGCAAAAAAGTGGTAGAGGCGCAGTAGAGTCATATTTTTTTCTTAATTTCAACTCACAAACAAATAATAGACTAGTTAGTTAGATTATTTTATAAAAACAGGTTTTTATAATAATTTGTCTGACTTTGTTGCTTAAACTATATATTAGAACAACTGTAATGTGAACTCTACGTCCGTCGACTTTATTCGACTATTCATGTATCAACTTACGCTGGTCACTGCCGGCGATGATCCTACTCTGCCGTAACACAGTTTGTTAACTAGCGCGGAGGGTAGAAGTCATGCAGCTACCTTATTATCTATTATTTGATTCGTAGCTTCATTTCATTATAAGTCAAATATTACCCAGCAAGTGCAGTGAAGTAGTTATATTGTAATTAACAAATTATTGTTATAATGCACGAATTGAATTGGATAAGGTCTCATTAATGTACTATCTATATACGACTTTTTACTAAATAAAACTTTTTATTTTATTATTTATTATTATTAGTTCTAGAACTTTCTGGAATAATCAAGACTAATACAATGTACTCACGGGAGCGCCATAACCCCTCTGTCCCTTATCAATCACTTCGGGCGCCATGTACTGCAGTGTTCCTGCGAACGTTTCCGTAGACGGGCAAAGTCCGGCGAGACGCTTGGACGTGCCGAAGTCGGAGATCTTCACGACGCCGCTGTACGTGTTCACGAGCACGTTGTCGCCTTTTATGTCGCGGTGGACGATTTTCTGATCATGCAGGTATTTTAGACCTGGAAATTCACGAATTTAAGATTGAAAAACATTCAAGAATATATAAGGCGACGATTTTCTGGCCTTGAGTCCGTCTCCGAAAAGTTGTATGATTGATACTAGCTTTTTACGCCAAGGCGATGCCCGTATTTTTTTTGATTTTTCCGCGATAAAAAGCAGTAGCCTAGGTAATAGCCTTCCGCGATAAATGCGCTGAAATATTTACCGAACTCTGAAATATTTTTTCAAAATGGACCAGTGATTTCTGAGAACGCACGCAAACAACCAAAAAAACTACAAACGAGTAAAGATTTTAGAGCACAGAGTTACTTTGGTTTCCTGGTGGTACTTTCCTAAAATGCACAATGATAGTGTATTAAAAAGACAATCCACAATATTAAATACATCAACGGTCCTTTTTGTCAGACGGCTACTTCCTTTTAAAAACTCAGTTCTAGTCATATTACCTTCTAATATCTGCTTAGTGTAGTAAGCGATAGTTGCTTCGTTTTCCTTCAGAGGGCCCCACTTTGAGCGTAGTAACGCGGAGAGCGAACCTCCTGGCACTTGCTCCATGAATATCTTGAAGTAATTGTCTTCTGATATAGAACCGAGGTACTGGAACAAAAGACAGTGTAATTAATAGGCTTAATACTACATTTGTATAAGATGTGTGAAGTGATTAAGTTTTATAGCTGCGATAATTTCTTAGATAAGGTATGGTTCTCAATTTTAAGTCGTAATCTCGCGGAGCGGCAGTGTACTTGCATTCTTTTTTTATGTTTAAGGTTTTTTAGGCCATTCTTGTAACCTCGTGTTCAGGACTCATTGTTAAAACTGTTTACCAGGAAACTCTTTTCTTCTCTTTTAATCAGTAATATCCCCTATTACATACAATTATGGCAAGTTATTGGACAAACCCTCTGTCTCTTCAACGAGCTAATGCGTTGAGTCTTGGTTATTCTCGATTCTCATCATCAACAAACTTGAGATATAATCTAATTTACTTCAATAAAATCTAAATTTAAAATTTAAGATAAACCCCCGATTCCAATGCCTTAATTTTCTTAAATGTAAAACAACATTATATTTTGTAATGTGCACGCGATGCGCTTTCATTTAATACCCCACACTAGTATATTTGCAGATTTTCGGTTTTCCTTCCCCACTCTCACCCGCATAACTTTCTAACGGCCCAACCAATTTTCATGAAACATATCTAAGAAACTAAATTGAAATCGCTCCATCCGTTCGGGAGCTATGATGTCCCAGACAGACAGACAGACAGACAGACAGACAGCAGACACGTCAAACTTAAAACACCCCCTTTTTGGTCAGCGTTTAAAAATCGTGAAATAGGCACTAAGTAAGAGGGGGTATGCCAATACTAACCACTTTTGGCAGGCTTATTGGCGAGCGCTGTATTTTTGGTGATGTATTCGTAGAAAGACGCTTCTGCCCATCTTCTGGTGATTTTCCCTTCGGGTTCTACTGCGCCACCACTTTTACATTACAACTAAGTATATTAAGTATACCTGCACAATATTCCGATGCCTCAGTTGAGAATGCAGCAGTATCTCTTCATGCAAAGGTTGGACATCGCCGAGGTTCCGCTCTGGTATCTCTTTGACTGCAATCCTGACTTGCGTGTTGAGGTCGCGCGCCGCGTACACCACGCCGTACGTGCCCTTGCCGAGGATGACGCGTTTATTGCAGTCGTCTAGCTCGTATTCGAACTGTGAAATAATAGTTCATAAATCTTCTTTTTTTTTTTATTATTGATAAGCCTTCATTTGACCACAATCTCACCTGATGCAAAGTGACGATGTGGTCTAAGATGGAGCATGAAGGCCTAGAAGATGGCTTCTCCGGACCACATTACGAAACACGAAATAATCGCTTCACGCATTGGCCCATCCCGGAGGGTGGTGACAAGCCGCGGCCGAAGCCTACCACCAGAGACTGTTCTTAGCACCACCCGGAGGTCACGTGTAAGGATTCAGAGGGTTACCACTTACGGACGTGAACAGACAAAACCTCTAAAATTTAATAAACACCCCCGATCCCAATGCCTTCATTTCCTTTAATGTAAAACAACATAATGTTATGTAATGTGGACGTGATGCGCTTTCATTTGATACCCCACACTAGTATATTTGCAGATTTTCTGTTTTCCTTCCCCACTCTCACCCCCATAAGTTTTAAACGGCTCAATCGATTTTCATGAAACATGTCTAAGAACACCCGTGCCAAACTCACCTTTCATACAAAAAAAACACGCATGGAGCGATTTAAATTTTAAATCGCTCCATGCGTTCGGGAGCTATGATGGAACAGACAGACAGACACGTCAAACTTATAACACCCCTCTTTTTTGGTCGGGGGTTAAAAATATAAGATCTAACAATGCGAGCAACTTTAGAACTGCATGAAGCTGTAATAGTAATAAAATATTAGTATTTCATTCGTTTACAAAACAGTTGGAGAATAGATAAATAACGTTTTTGTACACGCACGCTAAAAAACCATTACAATATTACCTATTCAATGATGCCAATTAACCATAATTGTGTTGACGGATATGTTTCCTATAAACTATGAAAATAATTTCCTACAAGCTTGCGATAGCAGCAATACTTTGAAATCGTCCGATTTCTCTCTTACGTGGAATGTGACCTTACTTTTAACTGGTCCTGCATAACACTGGTGTCGAGGTCAGTGACCTTCTCGTGGTCAGCTGTGAGCTCGCTCAACAGATCATGAAGACGTTGTATAAACGCTTGCGAGGGCAGGAATATTTGGAAGTCGTCTGATTTCTCTCTTACGTGGAACATGTACTTACTTTTATCTGATCTTGTATAACACTGGCGTAGAGGTCAGTGACCTTCTCGTGGTCAGCTGTGAGCTCAAACAACAGATCATATTAGGCAAGAGTATTTGGAAGTCTGTCTGAATTCTCACTTAAGTTGTATATGTGCTTACTTTTAACTGGTCCTGCATAACACTGGTGTCGAGGTCGGTGACCTTCTCGTGATCAGCTGTTAGCTCGCCCAACAGATCGTGAAGGCGTTGCCTGCAAGCTTGCGATGGCAGGAATATTTGGAAGTCGTCAGAGTTCTCGCTCACGTAGAGGAACAGGCATCGTTCGTCTCGCTTGTATAAACTGAAAAGAGGATATACTTAAGTTTATTGTATGTGGCTAAAATTTCGTGAAAATGGATTGTGGGATTTGTGAGACAGACGCCATTTTGGGCAATTGAGGCATCGAGTCATTCATAGACAAAAACTAGACTTAATTAATGAACCACATAACAATTCACTTATAAAATACAATTGGATGCAGTCAGCAGCATCATCATCATTTCAGCCGTAGTACGTCCACTGCTTTGGTCGGTAACCACCGCAATTCACCAGGTCGTCGGTCCAACAGCAGGCAGTATTATTGAAAAAAATAAGACTAAAAATCGTAAATCCACTGTTCCGACACATTTTCGGAGAATTATGGAACTAGGTGCATCGGAAATCCCTTAGCAAGATGGGTCGACGACATAGTACGCGCCATGGGTTAACTTTGGAAGTGGTTAGCACAGGATCGTGTCCGATGGCAAACAATGGGAGGTAAATGCCCAGCAGTAAATAAATAAATATTTCCACACAACAACATCTAGCCCTATGGTAAGCTCTAAGCTAAGAGAGTGTATACGTACTTAATATAATAGACATACATATATAGATATTTTTTATTATAGGTACATATTAAACACTAGACAAAGTGATGGCAGAACATACAATCACTTGACGCCTCGGCGGGAATCGAACCCGCTTCCTCTTGCGCCGCAAGCGGACCGTCGCCCACTGCGCTACTGAGTCACAGTCACAGCCTGTTTTAGCAGTGGGCGGTGGATGATGAAGTAACTAACCTGTAACTCCTAATCATATCCGAGGTGAACAGCCAGCGGTGCACCTGGCGACACTTGCCCATGATAGCTTCGAGGCAGATGTTCAGGATCTCCACAGACTTCTGCTCCGCGCCCATGTTCACGTTCAGGTACGACGGCATGTACACCTTGGCTGTTTCTAGAATGATCACCTGGAAATATGGAATAGTGCATTTAGTTAGAATAGTGTATTTAAACTTACGTTTAACGTACGAATATAGGTTTAAAAAAGCTTTATTTTCTCATAAATACTTATAAAAGTTCACTTACAATGAGATACATAAATATTTTACATTTTAAATTTATAATATGATTCCTCTAGGCGTTAGTAGTAATTGACAAATATTAATTTAATTATTATAAACAAATTGGACGAGTATTGGATAAATATAAATGTGTTAAATTATTAAAATCAATAGCATTTTAATGTAAGCATTTTACAGCAGAATAGGGTAGTTTGAAAAAGTTGTGGTGTCAGTTGAGTTTGGTGTGTGAGTATGGGTACCGTCCGCCGCGCAGAAGCTTTGGTGGCGCAGCTTCGGCTGAAGCTTAAGGGATCAACGGTAGCGACGTTTCCACTGTCCACGATACTCCGAATCGTTTACTTTTGCCAATTTTGTAGTAATTCAATATCTATATATCACAAGTTCAGTATCGGTCGCTGATTTTATAAGATGATTTCGACTGAAGTCCTTACGAATCAAATATCTATACACATATTTTAAAGCAGACGAGTTTGTTTGTTTGAAGACGCTAATCTCAGGAACTCTGGTCTGATTTGAAAAATTTTTTCACTGTTATATAGACGATTTATCTAGAAATGATATAGGTTACCGACTAGGTACTTTTCACCGCGGGAAAATCCATAAAAAACGGGCAACGCCGTGGCGTACAACGCTAGTTTAAATAACGGTAAAAAATATAACTTTTGTAACTATCATGGTTATCACCACTATTTAGATTACTAACTACCACTTAGAATTAATCATTGTAAATATCCCTTGATAAATTTAAACAGTAAAAGAATAACTTACAGGGAATCTTATAATGTTGTCACAGCTGTTTTTAGTCGCCTCTACAAAATACTCCATCCAAAATGCGAAGACTTGTTGTTCCGGGAAGTTATCTTCGCTCTTTCTAAATCTGAAACATATAAAATATTAAATTTAATTGTATTAAGCTGTCCCTTTTGTATCGTTTTAAATCTTGGTGTGTAATAAAGAGTTCGGAAGAGTTCGGAAAGTTCTTGAATGGAGACCACGAATCGACAAACGGAGAGTAGGTCGTCCACCAACTAGATGGACGGACGACTTGGTGAAGGTAGCGGGCTCGAGGTGGTTACAAGCTGCTACCGACCGAAATAACTGGAAGTCTTTGAGGGAGGCCTATGTTCAGCAGTGGACGTCCTACGGCTGAAATGATGATGATGATGTGTAATAAAGAGTGATAAAATTATATTACCTATCAATTAATTCGATATTTCCAATGGTAGACTTGAGGTACCAGTTGGGTGGTTTCAATTTGAACATGCACTCGGCCGCTTGGATCGCCTTCACATAATCCTGCGCCAGCACAGATATTTCGAAGAACGTGGCTACGTCCCAATAGTCTTTTAGTGAAGATAGACTGCCTTTTTTACCTATTAGATGATTTAGCACCATGCCTGGAAAGGATAAGAATGTTTTTTAAATGTCCAGGTTAATTGACTAATTTTGGAAAACCATTTTATTTGTATTCTTATTACATTATAAACATGCCACTATATTTCAGTAAAAAGCAATGCATTATATTTAACAAGCCGTGTTGGCTAAGTGGGAGGACACTCGACTTTCATTCCGAAGGTCGTGGGTTTTTCTGGATTTTTCTTCTTGAGAGATTTATGTGCGCTTTAAACGCGTGCTTTAACGGTGAAAGCAAACATCGTGAGGAAACCGGCATGTTCTGAAAACTTTAAAAGAGTTTGAAGGACATGTGACATTCACCAACCCGCACTGGGCCAGCGTCGTGAATTAAGGCCTAATCTCTCTCATCAAGAGAGAAGTCCCTGTGTCCCAGCAGTGGGAACGTTAATGATGATGATGACGATGATATTAAAAATCCCATCATTTATTTCAATAATATGTCAAAAATTTAAAAAACACTGCGAATTATTTCGGTTAATAAATAAATATTTACTATAAATACAGGAACAATTTGTTTCATATTTTAATGGTGGTCAACTAGGCACTGTATTAAGTACTAGTTTTCACAAACATACTTCACAATGAAGCATCCGTCCAAGAAGATCGGATCGTAATAGCCGCCGTTTTACATTGCCGCCGGGTCAACGATAAGCCGGATTAATTGCATATGTATACAACACAGCTAACCATAATGTATGTAGCGAGACCTTAGCTGCTTGTCTGACAGTTTTAGTTCGGATTCTCAACAATCGTGGCGCTGTTTAGGTCTATTTTTCCACATTTACTTGGCCGGCTATATTATTGTGAATTTACAAAACTATCAATAATTTTATGCTTAAAAGTGCTATGATATAATTAGAAGTAGAAAGAAGGAGATGCGAAAAATTAAGGAAATTGAGGAAATTTCCTTTGGATGAAGCTCCGTAGTACAGAGTACAATAATGTTGTATCCTCGTGCGTCCTACGCCTTGTTATCTGAGCTTATGATTTAAGCCATGAGATAGAAAGAACCTATGATGCCATTGGTGATAATTTATCGATTTAAATTTAATCAGGAACTAATAGAGGACATCCATATATTGTTACCGTTATGTTGGTATTGACGTGTAGACGATCCATACTAATATTATTAATACTTTCGCAACTATGTATGTCTCTTCCTCTTTCACGAAGAAACTACTGAACAGATTTAAATGAAATTTGGTACACATATTCCATAGAATATGAACACGACAACTGGACTGGAACTGGAGGCTGGTTAGGAATATATACAGGACATAGGCTACTTTTTAACGCGGGAAAATGTGATACCGCGCGAAAATCATACTTCATACTAATATTATAAATGCGAATGTAAGTTTGTTGGAGTTTACTCCTTAAGAAACGATTTGAGTTATAAGGCCCGGTACGGAAATTTTATGGGGAGTAAAATCAAAATCAAGTGTAACACGAAAAGTTGGCGTTACGTAGAAAGAGACAAACATATATATCTGTAGGATTGAACGTGTAAAAGAATGAGATGGAATACATTACACAGCTTATCTCATTCTCGGGGTCTCGTCTTTGCGCGATACTTCGTTGACAGTGACATCTGACATTGACAGTAGCAACTTGGCATCATAGATATTAAATAAATCCGAAACCAAAAGAGCTAAACCTCGTGTGGCCTTCTAGTACCATGGACGTAAGACTGGGTACAATTTTGTGGCACTAAAGTGCCAGAGGACGTTCAAGTGGATATTATATCACAATTATCGTTCGTAAGGAGTAAACTCCAATCGTGCGTCGTAGCTGACACACACACACTTTTTTTGTTACGCTTTCACGCGAAAACTACTGAACCGATTTAAATGAAATTGGTACACAGAATCTCTAGAGCCTGAAAAATAACAAAGGCATTCCGCGGGAAAATCCATTATAACGCGGGTAACACCGCGGGCACAGCTAGTCTATTATTAAGCGGGTAACACCGCAGTACACTAATAGTAATTTTGCTATATATTGGTATTGCTTTGTGTACTAAATTACTTTAAATGACGTTTCACACAAATCCACGTATGGAGATCTCGTCTCTTAAACGTAGTGAATTACAATCTCTTCGATCTTTACCAATATGTTGTAACTCCTGCGAGGTTTTGAAGTCATTCCCAGCTATGACTAGAAGCGTTGCGAGATTAATCCCCGCATACTCGTTGGGTTGCACTTCAAAACCTTGTCTGTACCTGAAAATACGTACATTTGTTATATTTCATAGTAAAAGTATCTTTCTCCAATTAAAGTCCTATCTAATACTGAATATTTTTGACAATTGTATAATTTACTGTCTTCACAAAAGCATCTAAGCACTGTTCGGTCACAGGGACTCTTCTCGAGGCAAGAGAGAGAATAGGCCTTAGTTCACAACGCTGGCCAAGTGCGAGTTGTTCATTGTTACATGTCATGAGAACTTTTAAAAGTCCTCAGAACATGCCGGCTTACTCACGATGTTTGACTTTACCGTTAACGTACCACATATTTAAAACTCAGACATACATTTTTAAGACGAAATATCCAGAGGTGCTTGGCTGGGTTTGAAACTACGACTTTCGGAATGAAAGTCTAGCGTAGATATCTCTGGTACACCATAATCAATCTAGAATATACTATATTATTTGTCATAGTTTTTAAGATGTTAATGGTAATTTATGCGACTATATTTGTGTGAAAAAGGCCCGCTTGTGGCGAATCGAACCCGTAGCGGGTTCGTTTCACGCCACTTTTCTCCTTGGTCTGGGTGGTAAAAAAATATGCAAGTCGATTATACTAAGCATATAAGATGTCTAGTACCCGTAACACAAGCTTAGAGCTTACCATGGTGCTAGATTTTGTTTGGATTGACCAGAAATGTTTATATATCTATTATTATTGAAGAATCTCTTACCAATGAATAGCACTGTTCAGACTTTCCTTATCCAAATGTTGAGATTCCACGAACTTGTCCTTATAAATACGGCCGCAAAGGCAGAGCATATCCGGAAACTTATTCTCCTTCTTTTCCAAAGCCTTCACGCACACTTTCAGAGCATTCTCTCTATCGCCTTCCTTGTTCCTCCTGTAGGAATAATATATAGACAAACCCCTGTATGCATAAAAACTGATTCATTATAAAAGTAAATGAGCTTAAACATACAATAAGACTATTTATTGCATAATATTTAAATTGATAAACAAGGGTGACAAGCTTTTATTGACCGCCTCAGTGGCATGGTGGGTTAAAGATATTAATGTTCCAACTGCTGGGACACAGGGACTTCTCTTTTAGAGAGGCCTTAATTCACCACGCTGGCCAAGTGCGGGTTGATGAATGTCACATGTCCTTTTAACTCTTTAAAGCTCTCCTCACGATGTTTGCCTTCACCGTGTTTTTAAGCGCAGATACATATTTCAAAAAGAAAATTCGAAAGGTGCGCGGCGAGGTTTGAACCCAAGACCTTCGGAATTAGTGTCGCGTATGCTCCCACTTAGCCAACACGGCTTTACAAGATTCTTATCAAATTCCAAAAATTAAATTTGATAAGAATCTTGTAAAGCCGTGTTGGCTAAGTGGGACCATTGGCAAACAGATTTCATATACCTAAAATGAATGAAAATAAAACAAACTTAAAAAATATATAAGTACCTACTTCTTGTCGATAACCTCCTTTAATTTAAAAATTTATAAAATACATAGGTATAAACAAATTAACAAACTTACCTATTCATAGCAAACGCATACATAAACCTAATAATAGGCATATTCACATAATTCTTCCGATTCATGATCGTCTTCAAATCGTCGACGACATGCACGATCGCGTCGTAATCCTGTATCTCACGATACGATATCAGCATGTTCAGGATCGTGTCGCCGGACAACACCGCTGGGTCGTCCAAACGTCGTCGCATTCTATGTAAGACGTTTGAAAGCTCTTGCCCGCTGTAGGTTTCGCGGGCTTTGCGAAGATCCGATAGGAATTTCTCTTGAAGATGCGCTCTAGAAATTAACATGTTAATGATAATAAATAAAAGTATGACAATATTAAGAAACATTAGCTTTTTCCTTTAACCGCGCCTCCGCCACTGTGAATTACCAGAGTAATAATTTGCAGTTCATCATCATCTCCCTATTAACGTTCCCACTGCTGGGAGACAGGGAGGTTTTATCTGTTCACGTCCGTAAGTGGTAACCCTCTGAATCCTTACACGTGACCTCCGGGTGGTACTAAGAACAGTCTCTGGTGGGTGGCTTCGGCAGCGGCTTGTCACCACCCTCCGGGCTGGGCCAGTGCGTGAAGCGATTTTTTCGTGTTTCGTAATGTGGCCCGGAGAAGCCATCTAGGTCTTCATGTCATCATCTTACACCACATCGTCACTTTACATCAGGTGAGATTGTGGTCAAATGAAGACTTATCGATCATAAAAAAAAAACAGGGACTTCTCTCTTGACGAGAGAGATCAGGCCTTAATTCACCACCCTGGCAAAGTGCGGGTTTTAAAGTTCTCAGAACATGCCGGTTTCCCCGTTAAAGTACATGTTTTAAAGCGCACATACATATTTCAAGAAGAAAAATCCAGAGGTGCGTGGTGGGGTTTGAACCCACGAACGACCTTCGGAATAAAAGTAGAGTGTGCTCCAAAATCTTAAAACACATATGAGCCCATGGCTTGTCTAAATCCAGATAGTTACGCAAACAGAAATGTCTCAGAGGACTAGATATAATTATATTCTACTAATATTATAAACGCAGTTTGTAAGGATATAAGTGAGTCTGTTGCTCTTTCACGCTAAAACTACTGAATGGATTTTGGTGAAACTTCACACATAATATTGCTTACATATCAGAATTAACACATAGGCCACTTTTTACCGCGGTAAAATACCATATTTAGCGGAAAAATCTGCAAGCAAAGCCCGATTTGGATCAAATTTGCCACTTACATTGCTGTTGTCCCAGTGAAGAACAAAATGCCGGGCAACAACGCAGGCGGAATGCTAGTATCTTAGTAGTCTTTGACTGCCTCAGTGGCGCGGTGGGCGACGGTCCTCTTGCAGCGCAATAGGTAGCGGGTTCGATTCCCACCGAGGGGTCAAGTGTTATTATGTTCTGCAAGCACTTTCTCCTTGGTCTGGGTCCTTCATATGTATAGTAATAAAATATCTATATATATGTATATCTATTATATGAAGTATATCAAATGTCTAGCACCCGTAACACAAGATTAGAGCTTACCACAGGGCTTGAAGTTGTGTGCATTATCCGGAAAATAAATCTTATATAAATAAAATATCCAAGTCACAATGTTAGTTACCGTACTCCTCCGAAACGGCTTTACCGATTTTTACCAAATTTGATATGCGTATTCAGTAGGTCTGAGGATCGCCTACTACGTATTTTTCATTTTGCAAAACAACGTTTGCTGGGGTCAGCTAGTATAAATATAATATATATGGCCAAGCCCAAGCAGGAGCAGTCTGAAAACCAGCGTTGCTTCGATCCCTCTCCCGGGGAGCGAAGTGGCATTAAGCTGAGACTGCTCCTTTTTTGGTACATGGCAGCATTTTATGTTAATTTTCTTGTGTCTGTTTGTGTATGCTGTCTTCTGTGCTGTTGTTTGTTGATGTACCAAATAAATGTTTTTCATTTCATATATTTAAAAAAAAATATTTAATATATAAACAAAGCACTCACTTAGTTTGTACTTCAACATCCTGCAATATATTCTTCAGTCTTAAAGTGAGGTGCTGCTTGGGGTCCGAGGTGTCCCCACCTTTGAACTTGGTAGCTGCGGGGTTGGTTGTCACACAAGTGCCCATGTCGGTCAGCTTGTATGACACAAAGAGGAAGTTTGGGAGAGATATCTGAAAACAATTAATTTATTAATTGAGAGTGAATTAATATTTAGGTATTATTGTTCAAAATATGGAACGATTAATTAAAAAATCTAGATTGTGTATTAGCTTTATGCATGTTGTGAATTGCCACCAATATTAATTAAAAAAAAACTTAGTTTTGGCTATAGCCTTATCCATCTTTCACAAGTTAGAGATTTTTCTGATTTTGACTTGCTGACATTGCAGTCTACTCTTTATGACGCAGTTCCTATAAGACCGCTACTACTAGCCGGTTCGATTTCCGTCTTTTAAGGAAACAGTTTCAAAATTTCTGTATTTTTGATGTGCTGTTCTTTGTTCAGATAGCGGGAATGAAGAGCGTTTTCCATCATATTAGCCTCGATTCAAAAACCTTAATTCCCTTAAAAGTAAAAAAACTATATTTTGTAATGTGTTCGTGGTGCGCTTTCATTTGATACCCCAATCGAGTATATTTACACACATTCGGTTATTCTTCCCCTCTTTCACCCGACACAACTTTTAAACGACTCAACAGATTTTCATCAAACATGTGTAAGAACACTCACGCCTATGGCACCTAAATTGTAATCGCACCATCCAATAAGCTATGATACCACAGACAGACAAGACTTCAAACTTATAACTCCCTTCTTTTTTGGTCGGGGGGGTTAATAATATGTTTGTTTATGCTGTATACTTTTCCGTTTAAATGTATTTCAATTCATTTCAATGTAGATAACTGAGCACCTTATTGTATTATATGTACCTAGATTTTATATGACTGTACCATAGACTACCTCCTTGATGTTTTTAATTCATATTGGCTTTACAATTGTAAATTTGCGGTTTTGTTATTATTATTAATCTTGGCTGTTACTGACTCATTATTTGCTCAGAAATTATATGAATGATTCTCAGAGCATGTAAACAAATTTGATTAAAAATGATAGTAGGTATGGGAATATAGCTTTTGAAAATATCATGGTTATCAATACTATTTAGATTTATCGCTGTAGCTTCAGTTCAACATGCCTCTTATACTTGGTGCAATTAAACCTAGTCTAGTTTAGCTTTTAGTTTGAGTCTAAGTGTAGTTATAGGTCGTCTGTAAGACATCGTCCTATCGATAAGATGCACCTTTTGTAAATTTTTTACAATAAAAATCATTTTTTTATTTTTTTAACCGTGATCATGGCGCATGTACCTGTGCCGAAATATCGGCAAACTCGAAAGACAATCAATCATGGTAAATATCCCGTTATAAATCTAAATAGTAGGTATGGGAATATCCATGAATGAATACTATAGTAGGTATCTCTTCACATAACACATAATTCAAGGAAAACCATTAACTTTTTAAATAAGCAAGCAACATTGGGGCTTTAGTTAAAGCTAGCTCACTGTAGATAATCACTATCACAGGTTTTATAAGGTCATTACATTAACAATGGAAACAAATGAAGACTTGTTTAAATGTTGAATGAATGATAATGATATTACTAGAGAAATAGTTTATAATTTATTTTTCGGTAGTTCATAAATAACTAGTGAAAAACAAATTTGCTTAGTATGAGATAAACTCATACTATAATTAGGGTTCCGTGTACAGATTATACACATTTATTAATAAAAAAAAAACCAAATGTGCAAAATATGCATCGGCCGACACCCATCCAAGTACTAGAATCGCCCAAAGTTGCCTATTTTAAAAAAAATTACGCTTGTTGTATGAGCGCGCCATTTTTAGTTATAGAAACAGAAATACATTATCTCTCAAAATTTCAACTCTATCACGCATATTCATTGCGCATTCTAGGTTTAGTTTTAATTTCATATTGTATTGTTCATCTGGTGTGTAATAAAGTATATTCTATTCTATTCTATCTATCACGGTACAGCCTGGGGATAGACAGACAGACAGGACGACAAAGTCTTAGTAAAAAGGTCCCGTTTCACCCTTTGGGAATGAAACCCTTATAATTTCAATCTTCTTCATACAAACGGTAATGGGTAGTTTTTCAAAAGAAAAGATCTTTAAAATATGTAGTAGATTATCTGAAAACATGTATCATATAATATGTATCATGTATATATGTATGTGGAAGCCGTGTTGGCCAAGTGGGAGGACACTCGACTTTCATTCCGAAGGTCGTGGGTTCAAACCCCGCCACGCACCTCTGGATTTTCATCTTGAGAAATTTATGTGCGCTTTAAACACGTGCTTTAACGGTGAAGGCAAACATCGTGAGGAAACCGGCATGTTCTAAGAACTTTAAAAGAGTTTGAAGGACATGTGACATTCACCAACCCGCACTTGGCCAGTGTGGTGAATTAAGGCCTAACCTCTCTCGTCAAGAGTGAAGTTCCTGTGTCCCAGCAGTGGGAACGTTAATAGGGTGATGATGATGATGTATCATATATTTTTTTATAATTCACCCAGTAATAATTAACCTATCAAACCCTATGAAACATGCCAGTTATCCATTTTTTTTATAATTACCCTTGCCAAAATTAATTTATTTAACATAGTAAAACTGTAAAAACCAAGACTGAAAGTGAGGGATTTCATAACACTACAAACTCCCTAATAATTTTCTAGAATGAATAACAATGGTCTTCATATTAAAATATTCCAGTACTGCCTGCCATGTAGTTTAATATTTTAGCTAGACTAAATGAATTTGCGACAAATGGAATCTAAAATTTATTTTTTACACAACATCTTGATGTTTGTTTTAAAACAAAAATTGTCCAACAAAGCAATATCGGACTATAAAAGTAACCAAAGATGGATAGGGCATTGACATACCACTGAGCATTCAAAACCTATTATTCTCAATTTGTGCCACTGTCCACATACAATCATGCCAGGATGACATGACAAGTTGGTGTATTAAAGTACTATCAAGTCGTATTCTTGTTATATTTTCTAAATTTAAGAAGAAATGCCATAATGGCGTTCAACTAAGTAACATCTTTTTCACTTTATAATTTTATTTAACTCGACACTGGCAAACTTTCAAAACAGATAGAGCTGTGGGTTAGCACAGGTTTTCTGGAAGCAATTGCTTTAAGCCATTTTAAGCAATGTCAGCCCATTATGCATTGTAAATTAGGTTTCACATATCTTTGGAAATATTTTGTATTCATAATTGTGTGTTAGGTATAAAGAGTATGCAGTTATAGAATTGACAGAAGAGAAGCCTGCCTACCTAACGCCAGACATACTGACACAGTTATGGTCTACATAACCATTAACCCATAAGAAGGTAGGTAAATTACTTCAAATAAACTTTTATAATAGTTATATCTACCTTGAGACGCAATGTTGAGTCGGGATCCACATCATTGTATAGCAGGACATTCTCTTTCATGTCGAAGCTCTCACGGACTCCAAGATGATATAGCAGTGAGCTCTGCTGTAGTTGCACACTGAGATCGACTAATGCTACATCGGCATTGTAAAATGTGTCTAGAACATTGGTCTCCCCAAAGTCAAGCTTCTCAAACTGAAAAAAATATGATTGTATAAGTGTTTAATGTAAGGTTAGGATATTATAAGGTGGAGAAATCTTTAATGAGTCCTATGTTGCTCTTGAGGGAAACAAACATTATTTGTAGCATAGTTAAAATATGGGATACTCGAAATTTCGTATATCATAGTGAATATTAAAATGAATAGAGGTATAAGTCCCGCATCAGACATAAATCATAAATGTGACCTATAGGATCTAATAATAATTAAAACATGGATTAAGTAAATTTTTTATGTTAAAATTCTTTACCTAGTAAATTAAACCCAAAAAGTTCCAAACTAAAACTTACTTAGTTCTTATTGTATGGGCTGTTTAAAAATTCTTTACAAGCTGTTTAATTGTATATGTAGACTTCTAAATTTGTCGTATGATTTTATTAGTTGAAAATCACTAGCGAAATTATATACAGTAAAGCATTCCTGTTTTAGCTAGACGGAAGACACTATTCAAAATCTTATTGGAATCTGACCTTGATTCATGACTTAGAATTAAAGCAAATTAACAGACTAATTATCTGTTTACTCACATGGATATGATGTACATTAGCATTGACTAGTTCGGAAGCTAACCGAACTTCTTCAAGCGCTCTTTTACGGTGGGCCACATTCGTGGTCTGCGAGATGTCCAAAACACAGGCGATATCCATCCGAGGGCGCTGATTCCCGCCCCCAGGCTGCACAGTAGCATTCGATCCATCACTACAAACACTCTCGCAAATACTCCTCACTTCCCCAGCTAAAAATCAGAAGACAAATTTAAAAATCCGCAAGGAATTCCACAACAACTTCCACTCACTCAAAGTCCAATCCACTCTCCAAACCCAACAAACCTGTGTCTTCCTGCGGGGCAGATGAGTTAGCATTGCCGAATGTTATCATTTTCTCACGTTTGTTATCATTTGGACTGTTTATGCACTCATTTCTCTTTTAAATTTACGCAGGTTGAAAATTCCATAACAAGTAGCACGAGCTTGTGTTATTTAATGTTAGTGATGTGCTGCATTCGCGAAACAGATACCAACAAAACAATGAAATTACAACAAAGTCTTAATAGAATTATAACTAACGAGCAAAAAACACAGCAGAATATTACAAAATAAATCATATGCATATGATTTTATAATCACAAGAAACAAAATAATTTACTTATTGTAATATACAATCTTAAAAAACAGTTTTTAAACATTAACTGTCTAGAAACATACCATACATGTCTTCAAATAAGTTGCAAATTCTTAGGTATATTATC
Source organism: Gymnoscelis rufifasciata (assembly GCA_929108375.1). Lineage (NCBI taxonomy): Eukaryota > Metazoa > Arthropoda > Insecta > Lepidoptera > Geometridae > Gymnoscelis > Gymnoscelis rufifasciata. The sequence continues at coordinate 4,926,607 of OV815307.1, read as the reverse complement.
AAACATGACACACAATAGGTACTCGATGATTAATTCCAATGTTTGATTTTTCAAATTTATGAAACGAATTTAAACACATACACTTTTCTTTCACATACTTTTCTTAACAGAACATATACGTTATAAAGTGTTTGTCCCGTATATTATGTCTGTAATAAGTACAAACATTAATTTTTAAGTTTATTTGCGTAATATTTGGTTTTTTATTTGTTTGTCCTTTCATGCAAAACGAACTCCATTTTTGCTCACACACAGAGAAAAATATTTATAGTTATATATCTTAGTATAATGATCTGTGTTGGTAATACAAACTTATAAAATTTATTCAATTATAACGGGTAAAATTAAGTATAAAATACTTTAGTTTAAGAACTAGATCATTTAGAAAAAAAGGTGTGTGTGCGATTCACACAAGGTAGATGTGAAACTTCAGTAAATCGACAAAAGAATGATATGAATAAAAAAAAATACTGTGCAAAAAGATTTTGTTCGGGCGGTCACCCATCCAAGTACTGGCGTTCCGGAAAGTTGCTTAACCTTGTTAGCGTTTAAGATTGGCTTACCTGACGTATTTCCGTTGCATCCGGTCTGAAATCACAACGATTTTAAAGAAGTTTCACTTCAAAAAAGTATCTATTGACTAAATTTTGAATTAGAGTTTCGTTAACCAACTACAAAAATGTATTAGATTAAAATATTATTAAAATGTATTTGTAGGAAAATCAGGGTTCTTAGAAATTTTGTTTGACAATCATTTAAAAACACGGGCATAGGTTCTTTAACTTGAAATACTTTGTTGTATTGTTATGTTGTTGTTGTATCTTGTTGGAGAGGCACATCCCTATCCACGACCTTGAAAAGTCTTGACATTATCATCAGCGCCACCTACTAGCAAGTATTCTAACTAAGAATGCAGCATGCTGATAGAAATCTCCTAGTGGTTTACTCTACAAATCACAGATGGCGTAAATCTCATACTAATATTCATTTCATTATTGATTATACAATACATTGATGTTAATGAAGCAAAATAAACAACAGAAACAACTTGAAAAATGATAATATAATTAGGGCAATCATTTATAAAATATCAAATTATTAATTGCTTAAATTCTTACAACTTCCTACCAAATAAAATATACTTACCTACTCATTAATCTATTACATTAGTAGAGTGCAAGCTATAATACTTAAACACCAAACATTTTAATGTTCAGAAGTAAGAAGATTCAAAATTATCTTAATTATTTAGGTAATTGTTTATGTTTCTTTTAATTAATCACTTAGGAAGTCGAAATTAATTATTAGAAGTTAATTTATTTTCTAATTTTTAGTTTCCATTTTGAAGTTGGTTTAATTTTGTCAAAAAATAAAAAATTACGATTTTTAGTGATGGGTAGGCCTAGAAAGGATGCTCTTCCTTACTCTATTAAAATATACCTTATAGAGTTCCTTTGACTGTCCTTCATTTTCATCATCAGACCCTAATAGATAATCAAATTAACTACCTACTCTAACAACTCTATTGCTCACCATTTCCTACAAACTATATGAAAATAAAACGCACGCCACAGGTGGTACCATCAGCGGCCTTATCGCTAAAGGTGAAAGTAAAATACCTACAGTTATTTTCATTAAGTCTTATTTAAGCAATTTGCACTGTTAACCACACAATATTTAATACACAAATAATTAAACCTATCTAACTATTTTATTTGTAACGTATCTTTACTTTAAACGCAGAAAATAATTTCTTTATCTTTAACATTTTTATTATATAAATTTTAAAATGATAAAACATATATATTATTGAGTTCACGAAAACATAAACAGAGATTTACACATGTATTAGTTTAGTTTAATTAGTTTAGTTTTATTCTATTGTGTATTGCACTTATCTCTCGCTTCAAAAGGAGCATTTGATAATGTAACATTGTTATAAGAGGAGGGCGATTATGTCCGCGACACAGTTTTATTTTAAACTACTGCGGACATTATCGTATTCCAATAGTTATTAAGACATTGTAATGTTCCTGAATAAAAGTCTATTAAGTCTATTAAAAGTCTATTAAGTCTAACTCGACTCCCATTGTTTTATGGTTGAAAATCTTATCGAATCAAAAATGTCCAACAAAACACACGGACATTGGCTGTTGACGGCCATATAGCCAGTCACGAATGACATCTATTAAAAGAAGAAGAAGAAGTCTATTAAGTCTAATAGCAGTCAAAACCCATTTAGATGAACGGTCTAAGTATTATAAGTTAATCAAGCCCAAACACAAAGTACTTCCTGTAAATCGATGAGGAGTTCCCTCCATCATCAGATCAACAACAGACCCTCATTAATAATAGGGCTTTAAAATTCCTTATATTGAATAATATTTAGGATCAAACAAGTCGAAAAGACAATTTTTCCGAGAGTTTCCATAAATGGAAACTGATGGAAAAAATGGTCCTTAGAGTTCCACCATCGGATCCTGGTTTCCTTACCATGGGACCACCACTGCGATACTCCCTTTCTAACAAAAAAAAATCAAAATCGTTTCATAAACGTCAAAGTTATCCGCGGATATACATAAAAAATATATAATACCAATAATATCTATATATACGGTCGAATTGAGAAACCTCCTCCTTATTGGAAGTCAAATAATCTGGTAAACTATTTTGCTTTTCACCACCTTTCCGCTTTATATACCAAATCAGAAACACCTTGTTAAATAAAAGAAATATATATGAATTTAATTTAGTGAAATTAACCTCACTAGTGTATCAATAACCACTTAAGGAAACTACATTTACAGACAATTTGAGTTTGGTAGGTACTTAGTGAATCTTCAAACAACATTAGGAGTCCACTAAACAATGATGGCATGGTATTATCGTTTGATTGCTTTTATGGGAACTAATTTAAAACAATCCCTTAACTACAATATTTAGGTATACACTACACTATCCCAGAATATAAAAAGCACCAAATGTTGATGTACCTATTGTATAGAGTAGATAAGTATTTTGAAAATACAAAGTATCACCAAAGATAGTAATAAAGTTTAAGTCAATATTCGAACTGTGGTTAGTATTAACCCTTATCTACCTACAAGCGGTCTCACAGACGTTTACCATTGCCTTTTTTCTGCACCGCATTTGAGCTTGTCGAGGTCAGAGAGTGGTTGGCAACAGCGTGGCGAACCAATTATATGCAAACTGCAAAAATCGCCCCCTTGTTCCTCCACACTCAAACAAATCCATTTCTTTTTTAATGGTAAATTCTAATTTGTCTAAGCTCGTGGACGTGGATATACGTGCAAAAGGACTTTTAGAAGCCCGGAGAGTTTCTTCTAATTCCTCTTGAAGTCGCTGACCACTGCCGCCCAATCCCGTCAATCTCGAACCGGATCTCGTCATATGATGCGTCGGGATTGATCCCGAAAAATTACACGAGATCTCGCGAGATCGGGATCCCGCGGGATCGGGATTGCATTCCCTACTCTCACTCCCATAACTTTTAAACGGAACAACCGAACGAAACTAAATTGAAATCTCCATCCGTTCGATGTCCCAGACAGACAGACAGATACACACGTGCAACTTATAACACCCCTCTTTTTTTCGGGGGTTAAAAAGCCGATTAATTCCAAAGTTTGTGGGTTCAAATCACGCTACGCATCTTTGGATTTTTCTTCTAGAAAAAATAACGTGCTTAATCACCGTTAAAACGGTGAAGGCAAAACTCCTATGGAAACAGGCATGTTCTGGGAAATTTAAAGAGTTTGAAAGACATGTGTGACATGCAACAGCTCGCACTTGCCCAGCGCGTGTTGGTTAAGGCCTAATCTCTCTCGTCAAGAGAGAATTCTCTGTGTCCCAGCAGTGGGACCGTAGTTTTCCTAGTCGAGAGGTATATTGCAGGAGTTTCACAGACCGCGGGAAGGTAGTTAAGTTACAAAAATAGAAGGTTAGGTAGTAGAGGGTTAATAATAGACACCTACCCTTTGATGCGAGTTAGTTATAACAGGGCTAAAACAAAGCTTATAACTTACCTACATTTAAAATTACAATAACCTACGGGTTCAATAAACTAAAGCTTATGGACCATTTCCTAGCTACCAAACTTATTAAAACATTTGATGCAAAATTTACACAAGTTTGTATCGCATATTCATGTCATTTCAAATTCAGTGTACACAGATTGTACCAGTAAATTGCATTGTAATGCGAGCATGTGGCACTCCCGCCCCTTACGGCTAAATTAAGGCAGCTCGCTACAATATGCAAATATCTAATAACTTTATTAGAAAACAGAGAAAGCATTTCAGACTACAAAGAGTTTCCACCTCAAAGTATTTTTTGAATGGGTTGAACCGGAAAACAAATTAAAATCGTAGGTCGCTATCTCATATAATTAGGCTTTAAAAAGGTAAGTATATTAATACGCGTTTAAAACTACATAATTTAAGTAATACTTACAAGTACGTTTACGTACTACCGCAGAGTTTATAAGTACTACATAAGAAAAAATGCAAAGTATTGTCCAGATGTTTATTGAATAGTCGCAATCACTTTGGTACGAATAAATAATATGAAACTCGGCAAGTCTTGAACTTGCCACACGCCAAGTTCAGAGAGGAGACACATGAAATACCTAGAGAAGTAGTTCGCAAGCTATTATCGTCAATCTCTACCCGAGTCAAAGTTTGCATCATTGAGGCTACATGGGTTTGCCTATACCTACCATATTGACATAACAAACGCTTACCTACCAATGAATCTATGAGCAACTGATTCTTTAACTAATGAAGACTCTCGGAATCGTATGTAAATGGATCAACTCACCAGAGTGACGTAGAGAACCAGAAGGCGCATTCACAATGCACATTTTCACTCTTTTTCCTTGGCTTGACCAGCTCCAGCGCCGTTATCCCCCTTGTAATTCCGTTGCGGGCAGTTGGATGCGTAGTGGCCCTCTGCGGCAGTCGAAGCAGGCGATGCGAGCAGGTCTCGCTGTAGACTGGTTGCTCATGAATCATGTCTAAGAACACATGCGCAAAACTCACCTTTCATTAAAAAAAATAATTAAATTGAAATCGTTTCATCGTTTCGTTTCATCGTTTGGGAGCAGCTATGGGAGCTGCTCCCAAACGGATGAATGATTTATTTATTATTTATTTTATTTATGATGTACCAGACAGATACACAGACAGACACCCAGTCAAGTTGCAGTCTTCAGTGGTACAGTCAACCTAGGTACCATCATTAACAATTTAATTCGTATTAGGGGCATAATATAAGCATGATTTTCGTCCGTAAGTGGTTACTCTCTGAATCCTTACACGTGACCTCCGGGTGTTGCTAAGAACAGTCTCTGGCTTAGGCCGCGGCGTGTCACCACCCTCCGGGCGGGGCCAGTGCGTGAAGCGATTTTTTCGTGTTTCGTAATGTGGCCCAGAGAAGCCATCTACCCTCTAGGTCTTCATGTCCCATCTTAGACCACATCGTCACTTTACATCAGGTGAGATTGTGGTCAAATGAAGGCTTATCCAGCATAAAAAAAAAATCAATGTGGTAGCGCTAGTTCTCTTTTCTCAACCCCCTAGTAAGAGAGAGTTTGCATATCCGCTTAAGTTCTTTGAGCTATGATGAACGTATTAATCTCGTTTACCTGATTCCTCCAGACCAATGGCTCGGAAATCATTGCACAAATCTTACTATTCGTATTTTATTTACAGGAACATATAAAAAAAAAACTTCTAAAGAAAACTTCCCTACGTAGTTACCAATTTAAGTACGTACCACTGTGCACTCAGGTTTTTGACTGAGACTTAACTAGGAAATCCTGTTATTGTCCAAAAAAAACTAAGTTAAGGGTAGCAGAAGTAATTGTGTAGATTACAGATAGTAATTAAAGTAATCAAAATCATTAATTGCATTCATGTGTACAATTAATTGGGCTTAAAATTAATAAGTGCTAACACATGAGCCCGGACAGGGCATGAAAATATTAGAATCATGTATGAAGTTACCTCCATGTACGTACATTTTGGGTCTTATTCTAATATTATTGATCTTATCCTTATATAGCACATTAAAACATTATTTCGCCTTAAAAACAAGATAAAATAAAAAAAATATATAAACCCCAAAGCATGCTACGTTGGGGTTTTTAAAATTTTTGATCACACACCAATGAAATTATTTGATCATATCTTTCAAATGGCAAAACCGATTTCCATAAAACTTGTTTCGTAACATTATGACCTTTTGTTTGGTACCCAACACACTTATACCAAACAAACACAATTTGTTTGTTTGGTATAAGTGTGCCACTTTGACTCCTCATTTTTTTGTAACGGTAAAGGCGATTTTTATGAAACATATGTAGCTAAGAACACTCTCCGTTAACCTATCTTTCAAACAAAATAAAAATTAAGTGATAAACCTCTCTAAGGTTAAACTTTTTTTAAATTTATGAGGAAATGGATAAAGACTCACGTCATTAGCACTCCGGGGCGCTTTCACGGAAGTGCAGATTCGAATCTTTTATCTGCATAAAATAAAAAAAATCTAAATTTAAAATTTAAGAAAAACCCCCGATTCCAATGCCTTGATTTCCTTAAATGTAAAACAACATCATATTATGTAATGTGGACGCGATGCGCTTTCATTTGATACTCCACACTAGATACTTATTTGCAGATTTTCTGTTTTCCTTCCCCACTCTCACCCCCATAACTTTTAAACGGCTCAACCGAACATTTTTCATGAACCATGTCTAAGAACACCCGGGCCAAACTCACCTTTAATACAAAAAAAAAACTAAATTGAAATCGCTCCATCCGTTCGGGAGCTATGATGTAACAGACAGACAGACTCGTCAAACTTATAACACCCCTCTTTTTTGGTCGGGGTTAATAAGAAATATAATCGAAATCGGTTCATTAGTTTGGGAGCTACGATGCCACAGACGAATGGACAGACGTTTACGTGTGTGTATAAAACACCGTTTTGCGTCGGGGGTTTAAAAAAATCCATAATCTTAAAAATATCCTATCTAGTAGCTTACAGACAGTACAGTTTCTTACAAAGCATTGATTTCCATAAGGTGTAGCAATTTTCCAATACCATCTCAAGCAGCATTGAAGGTATTCTTACAACCTGAATTGATACTTCAGACAAGAGCTCCTAAGAGCTTTTTATTATATTATCAGACCTTCAACACGTGGTGGAAATTCAAGAGTATCTCAAGGGAAAAGTGTTTACTTCAACAAAAAGCTGAAACTTGATAGAACTTGTAAAATGGAAATATCGGTTTGAGAGCCCCATTGCTGTTATCATTTGCGGTAAGTGTTATATTCCTGAATGAGGTACTAACAATTGCAATTTGTAAATATTTTTTTTTTTTTTTTGAAAATGCATTTTAATGGTTGTAGACCTAATTTTTTGGAAACCGCGACCCTATTACTATGACTTCGTTGTCTGTCTGTTTGTTTATCCACCAGGCTGTATTTAATTCTTGAAAAACAGCCTGGTGGCCGAGGTAGATAAATATTTATGTCGGATTTTGACCATTTTTCTTTCAGCCTAGTGTAGTAGTTTGCTATGCGTATCGGAAATAGTTGGTCCAAATGAAATGTGATGCGCAGATTAATATTTCCGATAATTAATTTTAAGCCCCTTTGCCCCTAAGAGGGCAAAAAGGGTTGAGAATTTGTATGAAACCCCTGTGTTTTTGGAGCAAGACACGTTCAATTGTAATAACATGCTTTATACATAGAGTGGTGTGCTAATACTTTATCTCTAGAAATTAACCCTTTCTTGGGGTGAAAACGGGGTTAGAACATACAAATATCCTATGTTTTGAAGTAAGAAACATTAAATTTGGAAGGGAGGTTTTTTAATAGGGTTTTTGTCAACATTAGCTAAGAACAGAATTTACCAAAAATTCATTGCCAAGGGGATAAAAGGGGGGCTGGAAATTTGTATTCCAGAAATTTGTATTGAAAGGAAGATGTTTCTATTAAAGTACCTATGTTTTCTAAGAGATTTTTAAAACAAGTATGTACCTAAAAAGTCATAATCATCATTACCCTATTACCTACCGTTTTCATTGCTGGGGCACAGGAATTTTTCTCTTGGCGAGTGCCTAAAAAGTAAAAATAAAAAATAGCTAACTCTACGCGTACAAAGATGTGGGCGTCCGCTAGTCATTTAATGTGTGTTAACCGCCATAATAAAATATCTATACTATAAAGCGAGTTTGTTTGTTTGTTTGAACGCGTTAGTCTCATGAAGAACTGGCCCGCTTTGAATATTTTTTTCACTGTTAGATAAGTAGCCTATTTCTCCGAAGAATTCAGGCTACATTTTACCGCGGAAATCCATAAAACAAAGGCAACGCCGCGCCGTAGCGTTAAAAGTCAGTGCATTAAAAATAAGTGGCTCACATACAACAAAAGTGATTTTATAATGTAAAACTCTCCGCGCTCGGCCTTACCGTCATTGTGTGACTATGAAGGGAAGGTGAAGAAATAATTATATATGAAATGAAATGCATTTATTTTGGTACATAAACAAACAACAGTACAGTAGACAGCATAAAAAAAAACATACAAAACCTAGTTAACCGTAATTAGCTACTAAAATGTTCACAAGGCTTGTAATTAGCTATAGCTTTTATGTACTACAACTCTATACTCAGAGTCAAATTTATGTATTGTTTATGATATATCTGTATATATTCATATATATATATTTAAATAAGTTTTATATTATAGTGCCTAATTTATTTTCTTGCAAGCCCAGGATGACTGGTAGAGAATGCTTCTAGCATTAAGTCCTCCTCTGTACATAGTCTTTTGTGCACAAAGTATAAATAAATAAAACCACAAACCGATAATTAGCTGCCAGGCTGTGCTGCCATGTACCACAAAAACGTAAAAACGCATAAATATATACGTACCTATAGATAGGTAGGTAGATAGATTTAAATTTACTGCTTCAGTGGCGCGGTGGGCGAGGGTCCGCTTGCGGCGCAAGAGGTAGAGGTTCGATTCCCGCCGAGGGTGAAAGTGTTTGTATGTTCTGCAAGCACGATCTCCTTGGTCTGGGTGTTTAATATGTATAATAAAAATATCTATATATGTATGACTATTATATTAAGTATATCAGATATCTAGTACCCGTAACACAAGCTTAGAGCTTACCACGGGGCTAGATGTTGTTGTGTGAAATGTCTGGAAATATTTATTTATTTTATTTATTATTAAATAACCTAGTAAAAGTAGATCCTTCTACTAGGTTTCTACACAACAAATTCAACCCCTTCCTACCGTCAGATAATCCCATCCGATGTAAACCCATATTATGGAAGTAACAACGTTTTGGTTCGGTGCCAGTGCGAGCAGACGGGCTAAACCTACGGTTAGTAACATTTAGTGGGAATTGCGAATTAAGCCATACATAATAATAGCATTTTTACTTACGTTGCCAATTTTACTTAACCTGTTTCATAATTTTATTAATTTTTGTTTTCAAGTAACATAACTGCATACATATTACGTTTGTATTGTATCAGCTTTTTTCTATAAATTGTATTTTTTTTTCTTCTTTGCAGTTGTACGATATTGTTGCATTATATAATTTGTTTGTTACCTCTTTTCTTGTTCGAGTGTTTGACGGGTTTTTAGATAGATAGGTTTTTAGAAGATTTAGAAGAAAAAACATGTAAATGGTTCATAGGTACCTACTTATTTTTATTTAGTGTTAGTAATAAGTTAATTAAAACTGTTTGTCTTCCGATTCAAATAATTAAATTAATTAATTAAATATAGACAGATTCATTATCATCGCCCTATTAACGTTACCACTGCTGAGACACAGGGACTTCTTTCTAGGCGAGAGATATTAGGCCTTAATTCACCACGCTGGCCAAGTGCGGGTTGGTGAATGTCACATGTCCTTCAAACTCTTTAAAGTTCTCAAACGCCACGCCGGTTTCCCCGCGATGTTTGCCTTCACCGTTAACGACGTGTTTAGAGCACAAGTGTGTTTATTGTACACCATAAATATTAATACAAACAGTAAACAGTAACAAGACATACGTTTTTATTAGATAGATAGATAGAAAATACTTTATTACACACCAAAGAATGAAACAATACAGTAAGGAATTAAAACTAAACCTAGAATGCGTAATGGGCGGTCTTATTGCTAAAAGCAATTTCTTCCAGACAACCGTGGATGAAGAGAAAAATTTACAAGAGTTATGGACGGTTGCTTATACAATAATAATAACGAACTAATGCTAATAAAACTAACCTTACCTTATGCTCCAATAGATGAATTACAATATTTTTAAGATTATTTATTAAAATAATAAACCTATAAAATATAAAACCAATTTAAAGATTTTTTAAATGAAAATAACTAAGTATTTATATATTTATATTTCTCTGTCCCTATGTCCCTTTGTATGCTTAAATCTTTGAAACTACGCAAAGGATTTTGATGCGTTTTTTTTAAATCAAATCAAATCAAATCAAAAAGTTTATTTGTGTCTAAAAAAACATTATACATATTCAATAAATGGAAAAATAAAAACCAAACAACAAAAACAAAAATACATTAATAAATATGAAATATAAATTATTCAGATACAAAAGGGTCCCAGCTCAGCTTTTGCAGGTTTTGCAACCGGCGCTGGTATTCTGCTGGGGCCAATGGGACCGATTCACATGGTTTTTAATAGATAGAGTGATTCAAGAGGAGATTTATATGTCTAATAACATCCATTAAATAGTGGAGAAGTACTGTTATTTTTGAGGTTTCTAATGTGATGTCGTAAATAATTTCATTTTTTCCGCTTACATTGCAAACTCAGGCTGAACCCTACGAGTTTTATCAAAATAATGTAGACGTACTAAGTATTGTATACAGTACACATTGAAAAGGTCTACAGAAAAGTCCGTGACGGTATATGTCTATCTCTTATGGATGACCCACAATTGCTTTTTTTTGTCATTTAATTTTTAGGACAAATAATGGCTAATTTTTGAAGCGATTTTTACCAAGACTGCATTAATCCTTAACCAATTAAATACCTTGAATACATTGTTAATTTAATATAGATCTATATGGCCCTTTACACCATATGATTTAAGTGAATATTTTCGAAGATATTACAGATTTAAAAATTGCGGGACGTAGCGTTTGCGGCGGTACCGGCCGGCCGCCCGGTGCGGCAAGAGCGTGCCTATAAATAGCGCGTCTGAGGCCGCGGTTTCCTCAAAAACTACTCGATCGATTTTAATCACATAGGCTATATATTTTATACCCGTGCGAAGCCGGAGCGGGCCGCTATGTTTTTATATACAACGTTCACAGTTTCACTGTAGTGTATTTAGTATCAACATTGCACCCGTGCGAAGCCGGGGCGGGTCGCTAGTATGTAATATAATATAGTTCGTTATCGATATCTCTTTTAAGCAATAACAACAAAGTGAAGGTTCTTATAGTAAGTGTAAGAAATTATTAACATTTTCTGCAATAAAATATTTTTATGAATTTACAATTAGAACTCTAGTAGTGTATAACCACTTAAACTTCTGTCTTAACTTTGCATCAGGGTTTAAAAATTAGTAAGAAACATTTGATCTGAAAATATAATAAAAAGATTATACACAGTCCATTCCAAATAGCTTACACACTCTTTCCTTTATCTCAATAGCTAAAGTACCTATTCGTGTGGAAAAATAACTCTAGAAATCTGCGGGTCAGAAAACTAGCAATAAATAAATACAAATACCTTTATCCAAATGGGTATCTCCGGTATTCGTACCTGCAGGTATCTTGTAGCACTCCGGGCAAACCCGACCCGACCCTACATTCCGGACATATCAAATGAAAACTGAATTCTTGCAGCGGCGGAACGGTCAATAGTTATTATTTTACGTATTTTGCGAATGGCTGTTATTTTTCGTTTTGTATTATTTTCTTTTCGTAGTGTCGTATATGTCACAGGAAAATATCAAGAACCACATATAAAATTCCCAGGAAACTTTTTTTTTATCTGGATAAGCCTTCATTTGACCACAATCTCACCTGATGTAAAGTGACGATGTGGTCTAAGATGGGGCATGAAGACCTAGAAGGTAGATGGCTTCTCCGGACCACATTACGAAACACGAAAAAACGTATCACGCATTGGTCCAGCCCGGAGGGTGGTGACCTGGTGACAAGCCACGGCCGAACCTGAAGATGCTAAGAACAGTCTTTGGTGGTAACCAGAGACTGTTCGTCTTTGGTGGTAACCAGATACTGTTCGTCTTTGGTGATAACCAGAGACTGTTCTTAGCACTACCCGGAGGTCACGTGTATTCACTAAAAACTCGTCAATTCAAACTAAAAACTCGTACTAAAAACTACAAAAAAAAATTGAATATGCCGAAAATGTGTACTTATAATAGAAAACTTTTTCTATTATTTAGAATCCTAAAAAGTTTATAAATAATCAAGGAAATTTATAAATTTACGTTTATGGTACCTAAGTTTCCGGTGACGTGAAGCGTAAACGTAGCTGAAATATTTATTTCAAAGAACAAAACTGTAAATTTAAATGAAGTATAATTTAAAGATATTTATTTTGGAATTTACAATTTTAAGGATATACCGAGCACCGAGATTGATACTTTCCATGGCTCTCTGGGCGAGTTTGAGCTTCCGTATCAACGAAACCGTAAGCGGCCAGGTTTCGCTGGCGTAAGTCATTGTCGTATGTACCTATAGCCCAGCAACATTTAATAGTATATATTCATTTTAACATTGTTAACATGTTATTTATAAAAAATAAAATAAAGTGATGGATGTTTACTCATATGCAATACCCTTGATCAAGTTTAGTTATCGTTATCAAAAGGGAAACCCAAATCCATCCATCTCTGTATCGCCGCCTGCTATGCATTTTTCCTAATCGACTGTCCTCGGGTTAAGTAGATATTTCCTCTCATTCTCGCACACGGTGTTGGAAAGAGAGGTAGCGTTTAATATTCGAGATTAATGGAGAGTTCACCCTTAAAAATTGCGTCACTTACGTCGAAGGGTTGAAATGTTGCAATGGTTAACTCGTTATGGTGGCGACACCATCACTCATGTGGATAATGTGAACTAAATTGGCTTCGTAATGGCCCCGATCGACTGTGTTGATTTTTATTTTAGAAGAACTAAGGCTAAATTGTTAACAAACCAGGAACAAGGAAGGTTTTTTTTGTTAGTCTCTGAAGTTTTCTTTTGAATACTTAATGTTTATTAGGAAGCTCTTTCTTTCAAACTATTCCTTAATAAATTGAATTAAAACAACAACAAAAACCCAAATAGGTTTAAAACCCGACCGTTGGGTATTAAGATTAGATTAGGTAGGGTATTAGATTAGTAGCTGTGTATATAATGGAAGTAATAAAATATGTCCGAAGTCACATAAGCGAATACTCAATCAGAGGTGGAAACAGTAAACGCAGCGTGCGCAACAAGATGTTCTTAGAGCCAATTGACTACCGCTTAAAAATTAAAAAAAGACTTCCGAAAGTAATCGGGCAACAACTTTATAACAAACTACCTCTATCCTTAAAATTAATTGAAAACAACAAAACTTTTGATGTTAATTTAAAAAACCTTTTAATTGAAAAAACGCTATATAGCATCAAAGAGTTTTTAGAAAATGACTATAGTCACTTCGTCATCAAATGTTCCCATGCCATAGACCCATAATCATTTTTTAAAATTTGTTTTGTTTTTGTTTTAAATTGTACCTTTATATTTTTACCGGTGACTTTATTACAATTATTGATATTTAATTAATTATAATATTGTTTTATCTGACATTTTTGTGCCCCTATACAGCACATATTGTTAATTCTGTTTGACGAGTCATAGTTACTGCACTAGAATAAGTATTTGTATCTATTTTTTCCTGTACCTGTTTCTATGTGTTCTTTCTGTGACAATAAATGATCTGAATCTGAATCTGATTTTAGATTTTTTGAACTTAGGTAAATTAATCTCTGTTTTTTTTTATTTTCGTTATCCAAATACGTAACCAGGTACCTACCAAAGAAACAAAAAAAAATGCACGCCTAATATACCTAGATAACCTCAGTCTTTATTTTATTACACAATGATTACAACACTAGAGATCAGCGGATACCTTCTAGGTCTTCATGTCCCATCTTAGACCACATCGTCACTTTACATCAGGTGAGATTGTGGTCAAATGAAGGCTTATCCAGAATAATAAAAAAAAAATCTAATGATAATGATGATGACTAGAAATAGCCACTCACATGGGTGCAGCTAACATACAGCAATTAGCCGCATAAAACACCCCACCGCAGCAATCAGTCTACCGCCTTGCCGCCAGACCACCTAATTCATAATGCAGACTTCACACTGACCCCGGGTTAAGATATTAGCTTAGTTTCAGTGAAAACAAACGCTGTTGATATGGAGGCTATGTCTGATATTTTGGAGGTTTTTTTTCTGTTCACGTCCCTAAGTGTTAACCCTCTGAATCCTTACACGTGACCTCCGAGCGGTGCAAAGAACTGTCTCTGGTGGTAGGCTTCGTCCGCAATCAGAGTTATGCAAGAAACTTTCCTTACTACAACTAACATAAAGCCTAAAAAAGGTAGATAACAAAAAAAAATGATCAGTCCGTCATTTAAATTGATAAAAAATATCTGCACGTATTTTTATCTTTTTCTTAAAAATAATAATCATGATGATTATGCAATGCATTGCAGTTGTGCGTGACGTAACGATTTCAGCAACCACCACTCCGGAACTTTGACGCTCTATATCAACGGTCAGCAACAGGCGGACCGCGGTCCGTTTGCGGACCGCGAAAGGTTGAACCTCGGACCGCCAAATATTGTAATGTAGGTATAAATACGTAATATTTTTGAACCAATCTAACTTAGTACCTACCTAATCTAATTAATCTGTTTTACAACATCGACATCGATCAAAAACATCGCGCCGCCGCGCCGGCCGCCCGCGCCTTCGAGCCATCACTTCAAATGGAAATAATCGATCTGCAAGAAGATGTGTCTTTGCAAATATATAAAAAGGTGTCAACTGAAGAATTTTGGGTCAAACATGTCCCAGAAAAATATGAAAATTGCAAAAAACTTGCTATCAATTTGGCCACTATGTTTGGCTCGACATACATATGCAAGAAATCTTTTTCAAAAATGAATTTTTTGAAATACAAATATCGTTCCAAAATAAAAGACATAGCTGTTCTTCACGAGAACCAAACTATAAAAACCTGGCTCAAGACCGCCGTTGCAATTTTTCTCACTAATTTTAGGTAATAAAAAGCTGTAGGTACTTAATTATTATCAGTTGTTTTTTTTTCTGGACGTATCATGGCGCTTTCTTATAAAATTTTGACAAAACGAAAAATAGGTATTACGGGTTGGACTAAACAGAATACGTATTATGTAGTCATCATGCCTATTAGTCGTATAAAAACCCTAGCGATCAATCTAAGCCGTGTTGGCTAAGTGGGAGGACACTCGACTTTCATTCCGAAGGTCGTGGGTTCAAACCCACGCACCTCTGGATTTTACTTCTTGAGAAATTTATGTGCGCTTTAAACACGTGCTTTGGCAAACATCGTGAGGAAATCGGCATGTTCTGAGAACTTTAAAAGAGTTTGAAGGACATGTGACATTCACCAACTCGCACTTGGCCAGCGTGGTGAATTAAGGCCTAATCTCTCTCGTCAAGAGTGAAGTCCCTGTGTCCCAGAAGTGGGAACGTTAATAGGGTGATGATGATGATCAATCTAACCGCCTTATTCATAATGTAGACTTCACACCGACCCGGGGTTAAGATCTTAGCTAAGTAACAATGAGAAGAACGTTTGAAGTGTTTGTGAAAAACACTGGAGGACTAAATGGAGGATTTTCGGAGAGTTATGCAAGAAAGTTCCCTTCCTACTAAAGGTGGATTTGCATATGCAGATCTTTTGGCACAACGCACATAATCATTTTTGTTTAAGTAGTATTTAGTATTATATAAATATTTAATTTTAATTTAATTTAATTGTATTTTCCTTGTTATGTGTGTGAGTTGTGTCAGTAAATATTTTCTTGATACAACTGTCTCTCTCTCCACTTCAAATCACATACAGCAATTAGTCGTATAAAACCCTGGACCAAAATGACCACAGCGATCAGTCTACCGCCTCGCCAGACCACCTAATTCCTAATGCAGACTTCGCACCGAACAGGCGTTAAAATATTAGCCTAATTAAAGCACACTTGAAGCTAGCTTGCAAACCGTCCCAAACGTTACATGTTAGGAATTTATGTTAAACTGCTCTTATGTTGATTTTGAAGTATTCCTGTTTAAGTTAGTATAACCGTTTATTTCCTATACCGTTTATACTAATAAATATTGAGACGTGGTAACCAATTAAAAAAAAACATATTTTTTTTACTTTCTACGATTAAGCTTTTAGTGATAAGCTAATAAAAACAAACATTGTCATCGATAAAATGGTCAGTACTTTATTATAATAATATGTGCTTTGCTCTAACTCGTTTCTTTTTTAACCCCCGATCAAAAAAGAGGGGTGTTATAAGTTTGACGTGTCTGTCTGTCTATCTGTCTGTCTGTCTGTCTGTCTGTGTATCTGTCTGTCTGTGGCACCATAGCCCCTGAACGGATGGAGCGATTTCAATTTAGTTTTTTTTGTATGAAAGGTGAGTCTGGCGCGAGTGTTCTTAGACATGAAATTCGGTTGTGCCGTTTAAAAGTTATGGGGGTGAGAGTGGGTAAGGAAAACCGAAAATCTGCAAATATACTAGTGTGGGGTATCAAATGAAATCGCATCGCGTCCACATTACATAATATTATGTTGTTTTACGTTTAAGGAAATTATGGCATTGGAATCGGAAGTTTTTCTTAAATTTTAAATTTAGATTTATCTATTTCAATTAGCCGTATAAAAACCCTCGACCGCAGCATTCAGTCTACCGCCTTGCCAGGGCACCTAATTAATAATGCAGACTTCACACCGACCCGTTGTTAAGATTTTAGCCTAATAACAGTGTGTAGCTAGGCATTTGAAGGTAGCTTGCAAACCGCTGTCCGACACTGGAGAATTTCTGAGAGTTTATGCCAAGGATTAACCTCTATTAGGTTGGTGAGCGTAATTTGTTTCATATTTGCTATTTGTTTCATATTTTAGGTATCTCACGTTAGATAGAGTGAAAGTTAGAAAATCGATTGGCACTCCAAGTACCATTAAACTCTAAACGTATTCATAATACTTAATATAGGTAGAGTTTTATGTCTTGTCGCGCCTTGACGCCGAAACTACCAATTTGAATAAAATTTTATACAAGGATTGTCTACTCTTTGTTAGCTTAAGAAAATTAAACTATAGAAATAAATGACTTTGTAAATAAGCATTGCGGCATTCATACAAAAATCCTTACTATTTTAAATACCAAATAACCATTTCAACTGAAATACCACTCTACATTTCAAAGAAACCAATCTAACACTTCTTGAGTAACAAACAACTCACTCAAGTAGATTAACAATATTTTCTTAGAAATGTGCTTAGCAATCTCAAATTAATTACACACTTAATAATATAACAAAAGACTTTTAATTCGCTTTGAGGATTAAACATTTGGTTGATGCATTCCCACTTACGGTTAGCAATAAAGCCTCCAAACAATAAACTAATGGTGTAGAACGCAGGAGACTTATAATTATAAATAAGTCGAAGTCGAAAAGCTAAAATTAAGAAAAAATATAACCCCACCGCGACTTAATTTTTTTGGAAATATTGTATACCTATACCTATAAAGTGAGAATCGTCACGCAACTTTAAATCTACTTATATAGATCACATACAGTCAGTTGAATCGAAAAATGTTGAAAGAAAATTAAGGGCGGCGGCGTTGGTACTATTATAAATATTTAAAATTGAGAAGGATTAGTCAAGTAATTTTTAATAATTTTTAATCATCCTTAGGCATTTGTTACACTTTAAACCGCTTGTTTTATATTTTAATTTTACTTATAATATGACACTTACTTTAAGGATTATGTAGTCTCCTGCCTGGATCATTTACATCATAAATCATTATAAACAATGAATGAATGAATGAAGAAATCGGCACTGCAATGATCTCTTTGTTAAATACTTAATTTGTTTATAACAAATTGACCTCATTCAAATATTGTGCTACTGTGCTGCTGCTATGAGCTTGATTTAGGACTTAAGTGTCTTTGTTTCGTGAAAATAATAATTAACATATTATAGTCGTTGACGTTGTAACAATAAGTTAAGGTAACGTTTAAATTTTAGGTATTCCTTTGGTACATTGTGGCAATTCACAAAATGCTTAAACTTAATTAAGATAACGTCATAATGACTAAAATGACAGGTAATGACATTTAAGTCTTGACTTTATGTTTAAGCAAGATATTGACAATATTCAAATACAAATTCACACAAAAACAAATTGATTTACCAACTCATATGTTTATTATGTAGATTAAGTTGCAATAAAGGCTTATTTTATGTATAATATTTCATTTAGGTACTAGCGGTTCCCGCACTAGGATAAGATCCTGTGTCGTGAAGCACCGTTTACGTTTCCCATAGGTGATGACAACTATAATTAAGTATAAGTAGGTACTACCTACCTATATTAAATTGTATAAAATAATTATTATATACTAGCTGTGCCCCGCGGTGTTACCCGCGTTATAATGGATTTTCACGCGGAATGACGTTTTCCCGCGGTAAAAAGTAGCCTATGTTATTTTTCAGGCTCTAGAGATTCTGTGTACTAAATTTCATTTAAATCGGTTGAGTAGTTTTTACGTGAAAGAGTAACAAACATCCATACATCCATACTTACAAACTTTCGCCTTTATACATAGTAGTAGGATTTTTTAAAGTAATTTAGAAAAAAGAGAGGTGGAGGGAAATAGTCTTCAATATTTAAAAACACCTTTTTATAGTTTTTATAAATAACCGCTTATGGAGAATAAGGGAGTGAGTTTAAAACATATATATTAGTTGTTAGTGATTTAGTAGTTTTGACCATTTCAATTGAAAAGAAATTGAATTGAATTCCTAAACCTTTTTATACTAAGCTTTTTATGTACAAATTTTATTATATAACTAATATACTATCATTTATATCAATTAATGTGATCATATTTATTGGACAAGGGTCTATTAAAAATACGGTTTCGATAATTACTTCACAACTGTTTAACGTGCAAATTGATCTGCATCTAGAATTCAATTTACAATAATTTGCGAACAACAAAAAAAGTCAATTTGTTTCCCCTTGAATTGTCAAGTCTGGGCGGGGCTGAATCAGTTTGTTAATACATTCAAATTTATTCGTTGATCGGGGTGTCTTGCAGCTAAACGTATTTAAAAAGTGATTAGAAGTTAAATTGACACAATATGAACTTTTTGTGAACGACGCGAGGCTTAATCAGGAGCGGGAATTCAATTTTCATTCAAATTATGGTATCGATTGGGTTTACTTTGTCGTTTCTTGTGGTCTTAGTTATAAAGTTATATAAACATCGTTATTGGTACGATCAACGGAGTCAACGGTACGATCTAGAACAGGGCTAATGAAAATGTGTTGTTGTGCGGATTGACAGATAACTGTTAATAAAATGCGTAAGTATAAGTAATTGATAGACGATGAAAAATTTTAAATTAATAAATGAATTTAATAGTGATTACTTTTGTACCAAAACATGGCGACATTAGATGTTGTTGTGGTAGACTTTCTACGTAAACATGTAGGATTAATAAGTAAAAGCTACAGAATTATGATTTCAGCTAACATTATACAGAAATGTGTAAAGGTTTCTGCCCACTGTGACCGTAAACGGAGTGCGCTAGGCATAAAAAAAAAGTTGTCTATTTATATGTTAATAGTATATTTTTTCATGTGAATTGTTATTACATTTTTTGTTTTTATGATATTGTGAATTTTATTTTTTGTGTATTTTGAATTTGTTTGTATTACGGATCCCTGTTGTCTGAATAAATGAATTATATTATTATTATTATATTATTATAAAAATATTCATTGTATTAAAATAACTATGCTGAGTAGACTAATTCGTCACAGATCACCGAGAATGCCATATACATAGGGTCAACTAATTATCACAATATTTTCCATGTGATGTGACGACTGCCTCTGCGAATGACAAAGGAGTTGCTTATCTTGCCAAACTGCTGTGAGTAATTTATTATTCGCATACATACGTGTATATACTAATGAACAGAATGTTATAGATTTGAATGGACGTTGCATGAGGGCTGGGCACTCACAGCATTTCTTGTCCCCACCTTGTACCTCATGTCTGATGGAGGTTTTTTCTGTTCATGTCTGTAAGTGACCGGCTGGTGCTAAGAACAGTCTCTGGTGGTATAGGCTTCGGCCGCGGCTTGTCACCACAATCCGGGCTGGGCCAGTGCGTTGAAAAGCTTTTTCCGTGTTTGGTAATGTGGTCCGGAGAAGCCACCTTCTAGGTCTTCATCTTAGACCACATCGTCACTTTACATCAGGTGAGATTGTGGTCACATGAAGGCTTATATATAATAAAAAACACAGCACAGTGCAGTGAGTAGTCTACTAACTAGCATTAGTAACTAGGAGAGGCCTCCGATCAGTGGGCATAATTAGTGCATAGCGTCATGACTGCCGTCTCTGATCGTTTGTTTCATTTCACTGTCTTGATATGCTGCAGTGAGTAGAGACCTTTAGTTGTATAACGTCTGTTTCAAAGGCAAATGTTTGGTCCCACGGGCCTAGGAAGTGGAGTGAAGCCATCCACGCTAACTTATGGTAATTACATTCAGAATGATCCGCCGGAAGCGAATAAACGGAAGTCTATACACAGCAATGAGCATTAATGTTCTTTTGAATATCATAATTTCATCTTCAACAGAATTTTAAATACTTTGCGCGATACCCGTGTGTTATGGTTATTTTCGGGAATAGCGTTTATGTATTGATCATTGATATAATTAAAACCAGTTCAGTGGCTCTGAATTTTCTAAAGTTCTCAATATATGCCGGTTTCCTCACGATGTTTGCCATCACCGTTAAAGCACGTGTTTTAAAGCGCACATACATCTTCAAGAAGAAAAATCAAGAGGTGCGTGTCGGGGCTTGAACCCACGACCTTCGGAATTAAAGTTGAGTGTGCTCCCTAAGCCAACACAGCTCTTTAAATTCATAACACCTAATTATAATAAGGCGATAGTTTATTGGCCATTCTGGTTCTCTTGATTTAAAACATTTGTGTAAATTTTAATGAGTCCTTTTAAGGGGTTCAAAGCATATATGAAATACCTACTTACTTTTCTTCAGTATTTCCCTTTATCTAAGAGTTCTCTGGGCTACAACATGAGCTCGTTTCATCACAATTATATCCTGTGAAAACGCTTGATAAATGCTATACCAACTATCCATATTCATGTTAATTTATTCGTTGCTTCATGTGATTACAATAAAGGTGGTAATATTATAAAAAAAATCCCTGTCATGAGCCCCGTTGGGGCATTACAACTTTAACTAATATTAAGATGAATTAAGGTTCATATACTCTTTCAAGGCTTTACATTAATACTGAGGTAGAATCACAGGAATCCTCGGTTCAAATATCACGGAGTGCGCATACAGCAGGCAAGTGTAAAATTTGATATTATCGTTATGGGGTGGTAACCCTGCATGCATGCAGCTATAAATACATATTTTTATGTAATTTTAACCAACAGTGTAAAATGGTTAATGCTATAGACTGCCTCAGTAGCGCGGTGTGCCAACGCCCAGGTTCGATTTGCGCCAAGGGATCAAGTGTTTGTATGTTCTGCATGCACTTTCCTCATAGTCTGGGTGTTTAATATGTAAAATAAAATAATATCTATTATATTAAGTAAATCAGATGTCTAGTACCCGTAATACAAACTTATATATAAGTTGGTAAGCTATAGCTTACCAAGGGCGAGGTAATTTATTATTATTTGCCACAGGGCTAGATGTTGTGTGGATTGTCCGGAAATATTTATTAATATTTTATTTTGTTTTTTTTTTTATTTTTTAACTTCTTTGACCATTTAATCGTTTGCCTTTTCACCAAAATTGGGAATTTCTGTGTGATTTCTTTGAAATCGTACTTCTAGAAAAATGTTTTAAACAATTTAATTACATTGAGACGGATTATTGTCATTTTACGTTATCAAAACTGACATTTAATGATGAATTTATATGATTCTATCGCTGCTCATTGTCTTGAAAACTTGCCTGATTTTCCCATATACCTTTATTTATGTTAATTTACGATTTTGATTGGATTTTGATTTGCCATCTGTTTTGGACTTGTTGATGTGTGATCCCAACAACTGTGCTTTAAGTGACTTTGAACTATCTATTGACTGAAACTTTTACTTGTCGGTGCAATGCCACAGAACTACACTCGGGCTGATTATTGCAAACATGCATTTTATTATGGCGAATGCACCATTTTTACACTGTTGATTAAAATGTGTTTAAAATTACATAAAAATATGATTCAAGTATAATCTGCTTGGCTAACTGTCTCGCATCAAGCGTAGTCAAGCACATCTCAGGGATAAGTAGGGGTAAGTTTGGTACTAGTTAGGGTTGCCAGTCAATTTAACGCCTGTCCGAGTGGCCGGCTCGCCCCGGGCTGCGGCCGCCGCCGCCGGAAGTGTTGCTTCTGACGCCTAGACGGGAGGCGCAAGTTATAAGAAACAGCGATTGCTGAAAATTCGTGTAAGAATTACTAATTAAAATAATCTATTAAAAATTTGATAAGAACCCAAGATTATTATACTTTAATTTCCTGAATAGTAAAACACCATATTTTTTTGGAATATGCACGAGATGCGCTGATACCCCACTCGAGTATGTTTGCATTTTTCTTCTCAACCGATTTTCGTCGAACATTATCTAAGAACACTCGTACAAAAGTCATATTTCTTGCAAAAAAATAAACAAATTAAATACGTCTCGAAGCTTTGATGCTACAGACAGACAGACTCATTACAAACCTCAAACTTATTACAACCCTCTTTTTTGTCGGGGGTTAAAAAACGGATCTTAAAACTGTTTATTCTCTAGTAGGATTCATGGAGAAAGCCTACTTATTCGAGTCTCGTCCCAAGTACATAATTTCGGAATGTCAAATCATTTAATTTATATGTTAGCTGCAAATAAATGATTTCCTATCTAATCTTATCTGGCCAAATCGGGTTGGTGAATGTCACATGTCCTTCAAACTCTTCCAAGTTCAAATTCAAGTGCTCAGCTCATTCCGGTTTCTCGGTATTAAACTATATTTTTTAAATTATTTGACGGTACCCTCTATTCGCTAGTAACTTGACCCTATCTCAAGAAATCTTATCAGCTGCCCAACGCCGGGGACCACGAAACCTTGCGGTGCCAGAAGGGTCAGCCGCTTTCATTAAATAACCCTTATTGATATTGCTTTAGATTCATATTTATTAGGCAGTTGGGTGCTTTTGCACATGCAATGCACAGTGGACTCATTTATATAGGTAATTAATTTATTTGTATACAAGGTGTTTCAAAATTGGTATCTTAAGCGGAGAGGGTGTGACTGGCTCACCCATCCAAGTACTGGCATTGCGCAATGTCGCTTAGCTTTATAGAATTACGTTTGTTGTATGGGAGCCTCTTTATATAGATATTTATTTATTGTGTGTTTTTAGTATTTGCTTTCATAGAGCAATGTGGCCCGGAGAAGCCATCTATCTTTTAGGTCTTCATGCTCCATCTTTGACCACATCGTCACTTAACATCAGGTGAGATTGTGGTCAAATCTTCATTTGTTGTTTGTGAATTTTGGCACAAACATAGCTAAAAAGCGGCCGGTAAATTTATTTATAAAATGTCGTCCAATGTTATATAGGTTCACATAAAAATAACCTGAAAAAATACCACAATAAAACCGCAACTTTCTAAGAAAGCAAAAAAAAATATTAAGTATTTTTTTTTTAATCTCTTATTAGTTCAGGCGGCTCTTAGACCTACAATATGATTTAACCGACTTCTCAAAACGTCGAGAAAGTTGTGTTTTATTACTGTAACTTGACAAATTTTTCACTCAGTATAATACCTACCTCTAGATTAGTTGGATATAAATTATATGTATATATATATTATATAAATTATATTTAATGTCATGAATACACAAAGAGCCTTACTCCCACAGGGATAAGAGTGAAAAGTATATTGTTACATAATTTATAATTATAGTTTTTTTAATGTAAATCTTTATTATAGAATGTTTATCTCTGGCTTACCGCCGTACGACGTGTTCGTGTGCACGTAGATAAGATTATAATTATAAGGTATTGTTTGATAATTTTGATATTTGTATGCTTAGCGTCGTGATCTTAGTGATCTTAATTAACAAAGTCTGTGTGTGCTTGCCTGCTTGGCTGAAAATCGTTACCTCCTATTAAATAAAACAAGAAATATCATAATAAGAAATTTATTACATATGTACGCTTGCTACATACTTAAAACAAAATGTGCATTAACATACAGGGACAATAGGTATTTCGCTCTTTTTATTGGTTATTCACCACTATTTGGTCACAACATACCTAACGTCATCTCTGTTCATATAAAATAAAATTTAAAAAAAAACATACAAAATTAGACTTATACAATGAAGAGTGGTATCAATTAGTAAAGAAACTATTCAAATTAATGAAAGACCCTTGTCTTGAACCAGCGGTCAAGGGGTTTTCTTGAACCGAGGTCCGCCCGGCCCTCAAGAATAATTGCTACAACTACCCCTCGAGTCTGCGGTCACTGATACAAATTGGACTTTCTATGGTAGGTAATAAACAAACAAGTAGTCCTTAACTTTTAAAAATGTGTGCGCGTCGGGACGCTCTACAGAAGATATCTTCAAATATTAATGTGGGTAAAACAAAGAGAAGCCAGCAGTATCAAAGCTGCTCCAAAGAACATGTGCATGCCATAAAAAAATAAGTTCTTTGTGCCATGGCATTATCAAAACATCCCAACGATGTTTTTTCTGATCTTAAAAATAAAATCATATCAAATATTTTGCACGACTTGTAGATAGAATTTATTTTGAATACAGTCGGTTTTGGAGCTTGCATGGAGTTGGTCATGCCAGCCATATTCAAAATATTAATAATAATATTTTTTGTTATTATTCTGAAATTCTAAAAGATTAAAATGTTTTTATGAACATGACAGTCTCAAAGATGTACATATATATAGACGGTAGGAGTCAGTATTTTATTTGTATAAAATACGGAGAGAAATCTGTACACTTTAGATTCCATATTACACGTTTACATTGCTTTTGCACTATACCTTTTACGATATACTAATTGTTATTTTATAATCGGATTCAAAATTAAAAAAAAAAAAAATTATTTGTATAAATCTGGGCGGATCACTAGTAGTAGCTTCTTCTACAGAAATATCCAAGGGATTTGCACTTCTGACAAAGTTCTTGGGGATGACTTTTTAGAGGGTCACTCTTGTTAAGGCCTTCGGGTTTTTCCAATGGAGTCTGAAAATAAAACGCAATTTTAGATATATCAAAAAATTGGGAAATATAATCTGTAAAATGTTGTTATGTACCTATTATGCATAGTATACTGTATAATGTTATCTGAATATTTTTATCTAATCATATTGAGTGTTTATAAACAGAAATTGGTATATTTTTGTTTGTCTTTTGATTGTTAAATGTTTTATGATACTTGCCTTCTTATGCAAAAAAGATAGCAAACCTATAAAAAACCGTTGTGTTTGTATGATCTGCAAGCACATTCTCCTTGGTCTGGGTGCTAAATATATACAGTAAAAATATCTATACCTATATTATGTATGTGTCTATTATATAACGTATATCAAAAGTAGTATAGTACCCTTAACACAATCTTAAAGCTTACCACGTGGCTAGATGTTGCGTGGGTTGTCCGGAAATATTTATTTATTTATTTTATAAGCAGAAATTTTGTTTTTTTATCAAAAACAAATGTCAAAGTCGACAAGGACAAGCGAACGCTAGCGGCTCCTTATCTAGGGATTCTAGGTTACAGACTCGTAGTCACACCAGTGTGAAAAATATTTTAGATCACTCTATAGCTTCTACCTAGCTTGTCTTAACATCATTGCTAACTAGTGTTATCCTATTTGCGCACTGTAATAAAAATCTTTAAATATATAATTCTTCTGTGAGCGTGTATGTCACTGAACTTCTCTCAAACGACTGGAGCGATTTTGATGAATTTTTTTGTGTGTGTTCAAAGGGATCTGGGAATGGTTTAGATTCACAATACGTTCAACTGGATATTGTTTTTTTAGACGTGGGACAGGACAACGTCTGTCGGGTCGACTAGCATATCTATATGTCTTAATAGCCTTACCGGATGTTATGATCAAAACAGTACTTTTCAAAGTTAAATAAACTCGTTGTTTATGCACGAAAGGTTTTGAAAATTATCAAAATTATTGTACATAACTTTACTGTTCATATTGTCAAGAAAATATTTTGATTAATAAAGTATTATGTGCGTTCTCTCAAGATAACTTATGACAGGTTTTACCAATTTACTTTTCAGCAGTAGTAATGTGGTCCGGAGAAGCCATCTACCTTCTAGGTCTTCATGTCCCATCTTAGACCACATCGTCACTTTATATCAGGTGAGATTGTGGTCAAATGAAGGCTTATCGAGCATAAAAAAGGCCCCTAGAACGATGAAAAATATTAATTAGAGCCTTGAGTAAATAGTTAAAACTGAATAATTAGTGAAACGGTAGGTACCTTGACTTTGACTGCTTCAGTGGCGCGGTGGGCGAGGGTCCGCTTGCGGCGCAAGAGGTAGCGGGTTCGATTCCCGCCGAGGGTGAAAGTGTTTGTATGTTCTGCAAGCACGATCTCCTTGGTCTGAGTGTTTAATATGTATAATAAAAAATATCTATATATGTATGACTATTATATTAAGTAGGTATATCAGATATCTAGTACCCGTAACACAAGCTTAGAGCTTACCACGGGGCTAGATGAAGTGTGAAATGTCTGGAAATATTTATTTATTTTATTTATTTATTTTATTTACCTCTATACGTAGATTTGGAACGTCATGGTGGCGGTCGCCGCGTGCGACGCTACATTTCAAACAAATACGGTTCTCCTTAAACGCCCTAAACATTTCCCTGTGTTTGTGTTTGAGCCGCTTGAAATTACTCTTGCCTTGTAGGCGACCAAAAAGAGTCATAAGTCAAGTTTTTAGCTTGCCTCAAATCCCTCCCCAATATTTGTAGCCCGCTTTCTGATTATAACTGTGTAGGTGTAACAACTAACCTGTTTATGTGGCATCACGTTGATCTTGCAAGATGTACACTCTTGGCCAAAGCCTACCCATGAATTTGCACTCATCCACTTCCGTCCGCATTGATGGCATTTATACTCACCAAAGCAACGGCGGCTGCTATTCAAGTTCTACAAATAAAAAGGTATATTTTAACACAAAGTAACCGAGTTTCAGCATAAAACCGCGGTCATACGCGGTAGAATGCGCGTATTTTATTTAAAGCCATTAAATACCCTCTTAGAGTTTACGATTTCTAGCAAAAACAAGAAAAACCCCCGATTCCAATGCCTTAATTTCCTTAAAAGTAAAACACCATAATGTTAAGTAATGTGCACGCGATGCGCTTTCATTTGATACCTCACTCGAGTATATTTGCAGATTTTCGGTTTTCCTTCCCCACTCTCACCCCCATAACTTTTAAACGGCTCTACCGATTTTCATGAAACATGTCTAAGAACACTCGCGCCAGACTCACCTTTCATACAAAAAAAACTAAATTGAAATCGCTCCATCCGTTCGGGAGCTATGATGTCCCAGACAGACAGACAGACAGACACGTCAAACTTATATAAGACCCCTCTTTTTTGGTCGGAGGTTTAAAATGGCGAAGGGCATTAAAATCCTATCGCTTTTCGCTACCCTTGTCCACATAATCCCGAAAATTTAAAACTGCTATAGGTATTATAAATTGTAGCATATTAAATAGTCTACATCAATATTTTTTTCATCGTTAATAGAAAATATAAAAGTCACATAATGATAACTAAAAATTACTAACTAAGTTAGTTTTATTTTTGATTTTATGACTTGTTTAGTCAGTTTTTTTAATGTAGGTATACAAATAGAACATGAAAAAATTGCGTGAAATAAAAATGCTTTTCTTTGGAAAATAAAATGAATTATTCAAATAAACTAAAAAAATGGCGGTTTAGATCTTTGTTTTGTCGTAATACCCATATTCGTCAGTTCTAGTACCTTCTAGTACAGGAAGAACAAAAAAATATATCACTATTATTATTTTTAACTAGGTATATTAACATATTAACATAATGTAGTATCAGTATGCAACTTATAGTTCAAAACCATTAAAATTAAAAAAATATAAACATGCGCCCCTTTGTGTCAAATTTGCTAACATATTTTTCAGAGGTCGCAATTTATTAAATATATCCAACAAAATAAAAATAGCTACTTACCAACATACTACACTATAGGAAAAACAAAGCACTCACATTTTGCCACATTTTCAGTGTGTTTACTCGCAGAAAACAATAAGAAATTATTATTCTTAATGGCGAGGTTGGTATTAAAATAACTCAGTGATTAAAAATTCTCTGTTAAATTTACTTCTTGACTCAACAAGAACAATATTATAAGTGTGGTGCAGAGAGTATATAATCACTACGTTTTAAGAGACGGGACTAGGAAGGAAATTTTTGATCTAGGCAAAATGTCAAATCGAAGTTTACTATACCTAAGTGAAACACCAACATAATAAATAATCTGTTAGAAGTTTAAAAGCAATGGTACCAACATAAAGATAATTTTAAACCTTAAAGAAGAAGAAGGGTATAGGGTTGCACTCGTACAGAATCGAGTTTTATCGATATCGATGATTTAGGTTTCTCTCAATAATAGGTTGGACCTACATACTGAAATTGGGAACAGGGAGGAGGATACTTAGTACAAAAACAAAGTGCAAAGCAAAATATTTATTTAAACAATATATTATGTTCATAGTGCGTACCCATTATTTATGGCGAGATGTAAAACATCATCACATGATCATGATGATAACATGATCTATTGAATTGAATTAAATAATACATAGTATATTATAATGTATCTTGAGTTACTCTATTGCACTAGGAAACATGATGTAAAGAATGAGAAAGTAATTTTGTTGTTAAATAAATAAATAATTAACTTTTGGTATTATGATCAGATAAATCAAAGAAAATGTTCCGCTATTGCAAAGTGTGTTAAAACCGCAAATTATTTTTCAACACATCGAGATGAATCTAAGAATATGATACTCCTCCTATAATGTGTCATTTAAATGAGGTTGACCAAGCATCATCTGAAAAAAAAGTTTAATTATATTCGGAAAAACAGCACAACAATAAATAAATTAATATATAGTATACTCCTGATCATATTGATGGTTAATGGTTTTAGATTCCGAGTGTTGAACTGAGGATGTGGGAGACAAATTCGTTATATTTATGTTCAAATAAAGAAAAAAATAACAGGCCATAGCATATTATCGTGTTATAGATACAATTTTGAAATGAGGCTTATGTCCTAGTATATTAAAAATGATGATGAATAATTCATATTTAATTTGTAGCATAGAACCATTTAGGTCTGGTGGACTTGTAATTTTGTGGTATGAAAATATATCGATGAAAGGCGAGCAAACAAAACGCCTATTGTTTAAAGAAGCATTATATAACATATTGGTAAATGTACTCACCGATCTTCATCCAGGGCAAATATTTGGTATAAGCTTTTTGTCTTCACTTGTCTGCTGTATGAGTTTCTTGCAAATTTCGCATCGAATAGAATTTTTATGAATTGTTTTTTTCTTCATAATTTTCACAAATTTGCGGTCCTAAATGACAATTAAAGGTCAAGTACTAGACTGATAGGTGACAAATTGACAATGATCCATGAAGAATAAAACCTATTTAACAAGAAGAAGAAGAATAATAATACCACTTATCTCAGAAGTAGCAGTTACAAAAAGATTTGCGAACCACTAAAGCGTATTTAATATTTGGAAGTATTATAATCGCGATTAGTTTTATTAAGTTGGCATTTTTTTTATTAAGGTGGCAATTTTTTCAAAGCAATGCCTTAGCAAAGCTTTATGTCAGATTCTATCATAGACACTTGCACCAGCCTGGTGTGGTGTGGTATGAAAAATTTATTGAACAGAAGTTGAGTGCATTCTAGAATGTAACCAGAGAGTATTCGGGGATTTCCCAGAAATAAATGTAGAATGAGAGACCGTTGTTACAATGGTCTATACCACAGATGCGAAAAAACTGATGTTTATGGTAGAGGCGTGCGCGTGGTCTACAAAAAAATCATATAAATTTAGGTAGGTACACTTGTTGTGTATACCACTATAACTATACTTTTAAGTTTAATTTTTATTCTGTAGCTGTGTGCAAAGTGGGGCACTCGCTACAGGGTATAAAAACGGGGTTGTATTTTTATGAACTGTTTGACTGCCTCAGTTGCGCGGTGGGTCATGGCCCGCTTGCGGCGCAAGAGATAGTGGGTTCGATTCGCGCCGAGGGGTGTTTGTAAGTTCTGCAAGCACTTTCTTCTTGGTATGGGTGTTTATGATGTATAATAAATAATATAATTTAAGTATGTCGATTATATTTAGTAGGTGTATGAGATGTCTAGTACCCGAAACACGAGCTTAGATCTTAGATAAAGATAAAGATAAAAAACGTTTATTATGTCATCAAACTAAACTTAAATTAAATATTCTACAGATGTTACATATTGATTCTTAATGACATAAATGGTCACCAATCAGCATGTGCTATGACAGAACTAGGTCCTGTCATAGCGCTGGTCTTCCATGGTGACCAAGAATAGCGAGAAGCGGCTGCTGCGTTAATCGCAGGAATAGTTAAAAATAATATTTTTTAAATAACAACATAACATAAAAACTTAAAAACATACAAAATTAAAATCGTTTATAACTAGGTAATCAAAAATATTGCTAAACATCCAACATAAACATACAATAAAAAACATACATACATTCAAAATTGAGATCCATGGAATGGAATTTAAGATAATACAAGTTAATTTACAGTCTTTTTAAAATAAAATTGAAGTACAGAACGGCTGGTTCTGTTGTTGTGAATCTAAAAGCATACTTTTCAACATTTTCTTAAACACATAAATAGATTTAGATTTTTTTAGTGGAGGTGGTAAATTATTCCAACATTTCGTGGCTGAATATTTAAAACTGCCACGAAATGCTGCCGTTCTGTACTTCGGGCAAATTAGGCGGATAGCGAAACGAATATGGCGGTTTGAGAAGTGAAGCTTCTCAAACAGATAGCTCGGCTGTTCGAATTTAATTAAACCAAAGAGTAATGATGCATAATGATATATTCGGCGAGATGACATATTAAGTAATTTTCTATCATTTATGTAAGGAGAAATATGAGCACGTCGCGGAACAGGTAAACAAAAACGCACACAGGCGTTTTGAACCCGCTGAATTAGTCTTTTCGACTTAGACAATAAACAACTACCAAAAACGACATCAGAGAAACTGAGTTTAGACAGAATAAGCGAGTCGCACAATCGTATCCTCAGGTCTACACTTAAGTGGTCTCGCATGCGGTATAGAACAGATAAACGGTAAAAGCAATTTTGGACTGTCTTCAAAATATGATTTTCAAAATGTAATTGCCCATCCATCAATAATCCTAAGTTCCTGGCTTCAGTTACGTACTCGATGGGATAGCTATTAACTACAACCTTAGGATTTTGCGCAAGAATTTTCGTAACCTGATGTTTGCTACCCAAAACCAAAAATTTTGACTTCGATGGATTAATTATAAGACTGTTTTTAGCACACCACTTTTCAATTTGTTCAATATCTTCGTTAAGTTTTTCTATTGTATTGGTAACATTATCTTGATTAACAAACGTGTAAAGTTGGAGATCATCCGCATACATATGGTATTCGCAATGATCTATTTCGTTAATTATATCTGCACAGTATAATACAAAAAGAATAGGCCCCAATATTGATCCTTGAGGGACGCCTTGATTGACGGGTAGGATATCTGAGTAATTTGATGAGTTATCTAGGTTCTGAGTCTTTACAAGCTGAGAGCTTACTAATAATAGCTTAATCTTACCACGGGCTAGATATTGTTGTG
This sequence comes from Gymnoscelis rufifasciata, assembly GCA_929108375.1. NCBI lineage: Eukaryota > Metazoa > Arthropoda > Insecta > Lepidoptera > Geometridae > Gymnoscelis > Gymnoscelis rufifasciata. The sequence goes on along the minus strand of OV815307.1, from coordinate 4,894,195 downwards.
TGGATTGTTCGGAATTTTTTTTTTCTCGAGTAGCTTTAATACACACTTACAAAAAATACAAAATTATTAATAGTAAAATTAAACCTAGCATGCGTAATGGACGGTCTTATTGCTTAAAGCAATTTCTTCCAGACAACCTCAGTATGGAAATAATTTAATTCAGGAAGGTTGAATATAGATAAATATTATATGTAATTAAAATTGGAGAACTGCTCCAGGAATAAGACAGTGGCGGCGTGGAGAAGAACATTCTTTAAAAATATTTTTACAAAATTGTGAAGATGAAGGTGAAACTAAGCAGGATATTAATACATGGTTCAGGAGCAAAGCCGGGGAGGGTCACGGACGGGTTTTTAATGTTTTATCTAGAAGTATTGAGGTGATTACTCTATGAATAAATTTTATTTTTTTCATTATTTGAAAGCTTATGGCAGATTTAATACTTTTATAACTATAAAATATACATACTAAGTACCTTATATAGTCTACCTAGTACTATGAACGACGTAGTTTTTATATCCCTTCAAATCATCAACAATTGTAGATAACATTAAGTAAATTATTTACAAATTATAATTTGGTAACATTTTTTGTCTCGGTTATGGAAACACTAGGAAATACTGTGGAAACAAATGAATGTTGCCACTTCCACAACAATAAACTGCACCGGATAGATATGGCAACCCGCCAGTCGTAGGTTAGGGTAATTCCCAATCGACAAGCTGTTTATAAGCGTTGATTGATAAGCTAATTATACACGAACCAGACCGACCACCAACCATCTTATCTATGATCTCAGAACGAGGAACTTTTTATTAACCACTGATTTGCAATTATTAGTCACTGTTACATCCAACTAAATATTTGCTACTCTTTTTTATTTAAGAATAAAAGAATCGCGTCAGCATTCTAGACGATCGAGGCCGAAAATTGACCCAGTTATATCATTGTATCATTATATCATTGTGTGTATCAGTGTGTCTTAGTTGATGGTATTTGGCCTTTTGGTAGACACAAATGAGACAACAACATTCTGTCTGTAAGCATTGGTGTGCAATAAAGATATTATCTATCTATCTATCTATATATCAACAATATGACGACCTCTTTGGCTCTGTGTACGAAGGTTGGGGATTCGATTCCCGCCGGGAGACCGGATTTTGTACGATCTACAATTTCTGGTTTCCGGTCTGGGTGTTTTCTATGTATCATGAGTATTTACAAAAACAAATTGTATCTATGTAGTATATCAGTTACCTAACATCTATAGTACAAGCTCTGCTTAGTTTGGGGTTGTGTAAAATTAGTCACCAAATATTTATTTATTTCATAAACTAATTAGTACAATGGTATGGCCTATAAATAATGACTCGAAAATAGTTTTAAAGGAATTCCTATAAGATAAACAATAAAATTCGTTTTTAATTAATTAAAAAATACCAAGTTCTTATAATTTTATAGGCTTTTAAAGTTCTCATATAACAAGCGATAGTGACGTCATAATTTACAAGTTTGTTCGCGGTTTTCATCTTTTCTAATATATCTCAAGAACTAGGTACTAGTTCGGTTTTTTGATATATCATTTATTGATGACGGGTGTAGACTGTTTCCGCGGGATAATACGATGTTCACCCAAAATAATTCTTAAAACATAGCCTACAAATAGAAAACAAATATCTTGAAAACTATTCATAATTAATTAAGATTATAAATAATAGACGTATTGTATTGATTTTACACAGGTATTTTTAGTTCTATCAGAGTAGGTATACAGAAATCTAAAATATCTAATAAGTAATTATTTTAATTTTTGTACTAATAATAATAAATGATAAAAATAATGAATCCTGACCGTGTTTCTGCTCAAGGTCCGGATATTGCTAATAAATTTAGGTAAGTAGAGATTTTATACAGACAATTATAAATGCTTATGTATTTTTAACAAGTACCTACGCATTATAACCTCTTTTTAACCCCCTACGTAAAAGAGGGAGATTTGACGTGTCTGTCTGTGGGTCTGTCTGTCTGGGACATCATTAGCTCTATATCGGATGAAGTGTTTTTAGTTTTATTTTGTTTGTAGGAAAGTTTTTCGCGAGTGTTCCTAAACATGTTTGATAAAATCGGTTGACCCGTTTAAAAGTTATGAGAGTAAAAGTGAGAAGGAAAACCGAAAATACAAAACAAAAACAATACAAATATATGTTAACTAAAGTTCGCTAATCGGGGTTTTTTTTTTAATTGTAAATTTTGATTATTACTTTAGTGCTAACCAAGTAATACGCGTTATAATCGCTCTATTATTGTATTTAAGTGTACCTAAGTGAACTTCGTTCCATCCGGGTGTCACTTGCCACCTCTTTAGTTTTTACGATTTATTTATATTCTTGTTCTATCGGAACTCGATTTATATCATATAAATATAGAAACAAGAACATCATAACTCATCTGGGACCAACATTTTGTAAGAGCATCCAAAATATTCCACGAAGTTTACGTCTAATAAAATATTAAGCTAATACTCCCTGGTTCTACCTGTCACTGATAGAAAAATATCATAAAATGGTGAAATCGAATAAAAATAGGGAGAAAACCCAATAAAAGATAGCCTAATACGTTTTCTTTGTAGATTTTACGATTGACCGCACATGGAATATTTAAAAGGCTTCGAAACGTGGAATTGAAAAGTCATCCATGTGTACGGTTTAGTGTTTTATATACATACATATCTACTTATAATGGTTATTTCAGCAGGTATCTTGTGCGCATACCTTTTACCCTTGGTTATTTGTTTATATTCGCGATTTGCTTTCATCTTTCGCTTTTACCAAGTAAGAGCTTATTTCACAAAACCCGAGTAAACTAAGCAATGGTTAGTTGTGTCGTGAGCTATCTCGCGCTTTTCTCATGTGACTGAATGAAATAGCTCTCTATTTAAACAGGCGTTTATAAATCGTAGTTGATTTTTACCCTATTTCATTTAGGTAATACGTAGATACACTGGCCTTTAAAGACAGTACACAACACAAAAAAAGATAAAAATGTACAAAAATTGTGAATCAATGGGCGGCCTTATCGCTGATAGCAATCTCTGCAAGACAATTTAAAAAAGAAAACTGTTCTACTGGGGTTAGTGAATTGATATAAAAAACTGTTTTTATTTGTTTTTTTTTTCAACTTTTATGTTTAAATAACACTTTGGACTCAGTTGAATAAAAACAAAAATGTAATTTCAACTTCGTGTCAAAAATTTACGTTCCCACAGTTAGGATACAGGTTCTTCTCTATTGATGATAGATATTAGGCCTTAATTTAGGTGTCACATGCCCTTCAAACTCGTCCAAGTTCTCAGAACATGCCGGTTTCCTCACAATGTTTCCTTCACCGTTAAAGCACGGGTTTTAAAGTGCACATACATTTTTCAAAAATAAAAATCTAGAATTGAGTGGCGGTTTGAACCCACGACCTTCGGAATGAAAGTTGAGTATGTTCCCACTTAACCAACACGGCCTTTTTTCACTCATAACTTAAATTACGTTTCCGACCATCATCATTATCTAAAAACCATGAAGTTTTTTTTATACTAGAGTAATTTCTCTATTGAGTTCTTTTGATTTCTAATGGTTATCTTGAATCCACAAAGTTAATTCAATTAAAAAAGTGTGGTACTTATTTAGTTTTGAAAAGTATATTGCTAAAATAAATAAAGTATATAAAAGGGAGTTAAGAAGTTAGTGCAAGCCCTGTAATATAAACTATTAACGTGGTGCAAAGTGAAGAAGTCCTTGCTTGGGCTAGGGATCAACTTCACTAATATTTTATAATTAAAATAAAAGCCTCGCGTGTTTCTTGATTGCTGACTTTATTGGGAAGGGCTGAGTGAACATAGAATGAACTTAGGGCTAGCTAAACCACAGATTATAAATAAAGTTAATGGTGCTAACACAAGTGAGCAGAGGTCGTCTCGTCTCAAAAAGCAAATCTACAAAATACCCTTCAAAAACTGGCTTCATCTTTCAAAATTCCTCAGCGAGTAATGAGTAAACACTCAATTAGCGTTGTTTCGTGTTAATTAGACGCTTAAAATGGCTAAGCAGGACTGAAGTCCTCTCAATCAAATCTTTCTGTGAAGTAAGAACCCTTTTTCGTTACGGATGTCAAGCTTCTTTCGTGTCATTTACAAACGAAGGGGAAGAGTGGTGACACCAGAATATAGATTATATATTATTTATTTATATTCTATGAACATACAATGTACAGAGGAGGACTTAATGCTAGAAGCATTTTCTACCACATTGTACTATGAATATAAAACTTGTTAAAATATAATGAATAAGTTTGAACACGTATATATATAATTATGGAATATATTTAGACATCAGGTCTCATTAAATCTTGAATAGAATAATAAATTTGTCCACACAAAATTTATTATAGCGCTGGAGAGGTTCTTTAATTATTTATTACCGCACACCTTCAAGTAACTTATTGATTTATTAAATGAAAATCACGGTTAAAAAAGAGTACCCTACTTGTAATTGTTTTTAATTAGTAAATATTTAAATAGTTTCAAAATAAGTTATGAAAAGATATGTCACAAGAGTAATCAAGATAAATTAGCTGCATAGAAATCTGTATTTTAATTATTTTTCTAAAGAGCTTTGAATCTTTAATTAGTGTAAGGACTTGGTTAACAAAAGCATCTTCATTATTTTTAACTTTTTGGAGGTTTTGGCTGTTCACGTCCGTAAGTGGTAACCCTCTGAATCCTTACACGTGACCTCCGGGTGGTGCTAAGAACAGTCTCTGGTGGTAGGCTTCGGCCGCGGCTTGTCACCACCCTCCGGGCTGGGCCAGTGCGTGAAGCGATTTTTTCGTGTTTAGTAATGTGGTCCGGAGAAGCCATCTTCTAGGCCTTCATGCTCCATCTTAGACCACATCTTCACTTTACATCAGGTGAGATTGTGGTCAAATGAAGGCTTATCAATAATAAAAAAAAAAAAATAATAATAATAACTCCTCAGTTTTCGGCGGTATATATATTTTTAAAAGTAATCTTATAGTTGTTTTTTTTGTAAATAACTACTTGTACTTGAAAATATTTCTGGGTTGTAATAAGACTCGAATAAAATATGACCGTTTTCAAGAAGATAATTGCCATAATAGCGTAAGGTATGTGCCCTAACAAACCATTTTTTTTTATTTTGGCAAAACTTTTTATTTACCAGTGGGTTATAAATAGCAAAAGTAAAAGTTTTCGTGATCTACAACACAAATGTAAGCAAAATATTTATAGTCAGTTCACACTCGAACCTAATCACTCTCCGAAAGGGGGAATTTCTAATTGAAATAAATATTGGTACAGTGAATTTTCTTTCCATCTCAAATTATAAGCAAACCAGTATGCTTAGAAACGCCGTATTACGAATTAACGGTGTTTGGAGTTGTCAATTGCACGACTGACTAATTAGGTGATACTTCCTTCAGGTTTAATTCCCTCTATTGATTCAACGGTTACGCCGGAGGGGTAAAGGATTGTAATTAACCTGGCTTTTATACCGTCCGCTATTTTAAATAGAGATTAAAAATGTATAAATTGAAGACGGAATTTTACTTGCTATTTTGCTTAGTACCTATCCGCAACACAAGCTCTAAGAGCTTACCACGGGGCTAGATGTTGTGGAAATGTTAATATTTCGTATAATGTATGTCATATGACAATAATGGACAAAAATACCCTACCTAAGACGGGTAAGATATTTTTATGTACCTACTTTCATGCATAATACCAGGCTTTTTCTGCTAGTGAAAGTTCTATCAAAATTGCTTCAGCTATCACACAGTTTAGCCTAAACAAACAGACTTACAGACACAAATTTAAAAATATGCTCATTATATTATTTGTACCGTGTTTACAAAAAAACTGATAAAGCTGTGTTGTACTATTCACTTCTCAAAGCAGTGTAAAAAAATTAAGCGAACTGTAAGACAATGCTATTTTCTTGATATTTTTTATTAAAAAATGTTTAGTAAAATTAACTTTAAGTTGACCTGTCCATGTTTCTAATGAAATAAACGTTTTTGACTTTGACTTTACAAACATATTCATATCGATACTTTTTAGTATTTTAATGTAATGAACAGACTCTACAATTTCATTTATTTGTATAATTCATTTAAATCATGCTTATTGTTACCACTGATTCGCATGATACTTAAGTAACAGTGCTTAGTAGCACGCTAACGTTCTTACTTAGATGTTGATGTAGTAATTGCAATGCTTAGCTTAAGCAATTAGATACGCGCTAACATGATTAGATGATCAGTCACGTAAAAGCATGCGATTGTAGCTTTACGTTCGCAGACGCAGCAAGTTACATCGTAAACAAGACGGAATGCCTTTCAGTTCACATTCTATTACCAAAAGCTAACCAATCGAGTTTCTGTAATGTGCCGGTTGCATTGAAACAGTTCTGGTATCGCGCAATAAGTATGCATCAGACTGCTGTGGTCGATCCAGCCGAGATGTCTAGCTCTTCAGGCACAGACAAATGCCTAGATAAGACAGATTTTAAGGGTGTTTAGTCGTTTCATACCCCGAGCTTATACTAAGCTTTTATACTTTAATTATAAAAACATTTCAATCCGACTTCGCCTAGACCCAATATTGTGGTTCGAATCGGCACATTCTAAACAGTAATTGGGCGATTCGTGCCTTTGTAAGAATAAGCCTTCGGTATGAAACCACTAAAGACCCGTCTTTAAGTTAGCACGTTAAAATAAAACGAATTCGAAATTATATCGAAAAGTCAGTTGATTTTTTTGTTTTTTAGATATTAAATAATTTCTGGGTGATTGTTTAAGAATTGGCCTTCAGGGGGCAATTTTTCGTTCTTATGATTAAAACAACTTGGTAAGAAAACCGAAAACATTACTTAATATGTACAATGTAAATGTTAATAAACATTTGAATGACTTGAATTCTAGTCGAAGTTTGGGATTGTGATTGTATTTAAATAAATTATCTCGTTGTTTGAAAAGTAGTTTTTCATGCTCATATCAAAGGTGTCTTATAGAATAGAATAGAAAATACTTTATTACACACCAAACAAAGAAACAATACAATAAGAAATTAAAAATTAACCTTGTTTTACTTTGTTTTTAATAAAATTTACCTATTTGTTTGTTATTTTTTGGTTATTTTTTAATTATTTTTTATTTGGTCTTTGGCGATTTGGAGGGATTTGTAGAGTAAATAGATGGAGTACCAACTAAGTAAGTATTTAGAAGTAGGTACCTATACCTAGCTATTGAATCTGAATTTGATTCCATGTTTGCACCCTTCGCGAGCAGGAGAAAGAAGTATTACGATACTTGCTTAATTTTTTTGATTAGGCATCCAAGTCTTACGTAAATAAATATTTAAAAATCTTTATTATTTAAAAATATTTAAAATATTATTTATCAGTCACCTAACATCCATAGTACACGTTCTGCTTAGTTTGTGGTCAGGTGATGTTGTGTGATTAGTCAGGAAATATTTATTTATTTTTAAATAATGACATTTCCGTTTTTTCCTAAAATAACACTTTGAACAATTTTTTTTCTCCTTTCCAAAGAAAAATAACAATCGGTACATAAACCAAGTAGTTACCGATGCAGAGTCTGTAAAAATGTACAAACATTATCAATATCACTTAAATCAACAGTCTCGTCTGTCGCCTACTCTTTGTCCCTAGACGCAATACCATTAGTACCTACAGCCCCTATTCACTTCTAATACGACTCTGTTTTCAACACATGTCGAGCCATACCAATAGAAGCGGATAGATATTGAATGGGCGCGATAGGTATCAGTATTGACTATGAATACAGTGTACCTAACAAAAACAAATGTTTTAAAATGGAGACAAAATAAAATGCACTTGATTTGAACTAGGTAGTGAAAATAAGAGTTAAAGTTAACTGGAAGGGGTGGGGTGAGGGTGGGAGTGCGGGGGCACAGATTATCCATATATAGTTCTATTAATATTAGTATTAAGTAACACAAAATATTTTTTTGTGTGAAAATCTTAATGCCTTTAATAAAATAAATCTAATTACCTAGTTTCAAGAGTGTAGTAATGTTTCAAAGTCAAAGTCAAAACGGTTATTTCCTTAGAAGCATGGCCTACATGGACAGGTGAACAAACTAAATTGTTTAAACAAAAAATATCAAGGAAATAACATTGTCTTGACAGTTTGCTTCAATGTTTTATACTGGGTTGAGAAGCGAATAGAACAATTGTGTTGTTCTAACAGTTATTACAATTTTGGTTGTTATTAATAGTCTGTGTCATACGGACGGACAGACAGACATGACGAATCCATCATAGTTCCCTTTTTTGCCATTTCGCTACGGAACCCAAATTGTAGTTTCAACCCACAAGGTAATAAGATCAGACATACAACAGAGCAGGCGTTCATAAGTTGGAAGTATCTACCGCAAGTGTGCCTAATGGTGCTACATCCGGTACAAGCTACATACTACATCCGGTTTATAGTTATTTGAGTGGACGGAACTGCTAACATCCTAATTTATAACGTTAATACTGGCCATGATTGCGAGGATAAAGTGCCTACGGTCATATCATTCTATGTAATTGCACTTTATTCTGGGGTGTTTCATAGATGTTACTTATCTTCTAATATAGAAAATTTCCATGTCACAATGTAAGTTACCGTACCTTTACCGGCTTTACCGATATTTACCAAATTTTATATGCGTATTCAGTAGGTCTGAGAATCGGCTACTATCTATTTTTCATTTTTCAAAACTACATTTGCTGGGGTCAGGTAGTTAAACTATAATAACACCTTACACGTGACCTCCGGGTGGTGCTAAGAACAGTCTCTGGTGGGAGGCTTCGGCCGCGGCTTGTCACCACCCTCCGGGCTGGGCCAGTGCGTGAAGCGATTTTTTCGTGTTTCGTAATGTGGCCCGGAGAAGCCATCTTCTAGGCCTTCATGTTCCATCTTAGACCATATCGTCACTTTACATCAGGTGAGATTGTGGTCAAATGAAGGCTTATCAATAACAAAAAAAAAAAAAAAAAAACATGAAATTAAAAATGATAAAATACATATTGCTTTAAACGTTATTTAGGATAGGTTCTATTAATATCCATGATGTTCTGTAGAGTCAAGACAACGTTATTTCCTTGATGTTTTATATTGAAATTTTTAGTTAAATTAAATGTTTTAGTTTAAATAACAGTTGAACTGTCCATGTATAGGCCTTTACGTATTTTTTTACGGGTTTTTATTGTACAATTACCCTTTTGCCTTAAATAATGAATTATAATGAAGTTGACTAAAAATTATAGGTATTATCGTAATCAACAGCTTTTAAGGTTATATTCTAATTTACCTATGGCATTTCATAGAAAAAAAGATATAAAAAGTAAACATCTATATAAATAATAATGAATTGATGTTCGTTATTCTGATTTTGGAGGTTTTGTCTGTTCACGTCCGTAAGTGGTAACCCTCTGAATCCTTACAAGTGACCTCCGGGTGGTGCTAAGAACAGTCTCTGGTGGTAGGCTTCGGCCGCGGCTTGTCACTACCCTCCGGGCTAAGCCAGTGCGTGAAGCGATTTTTTCGTGTTTCGTAATGTGGCCCGGAGAAGCCATCTTCTAGGCCTTCATGCTCCATCTTAGACCACATCGTCACTTTACATCAGGTGAGATTGTGGTCAAATGAAGGCTTATCAATAATAAAAAAATTAAAACTCGAGAACGGCTGAACGGATTTATCTTATCATAGTCTTGAAATGTTCGTGGAGGTCTAGGGAAGGTTTAAAAGGCGAGAAAAAATCGATTAATTGCCGGGAAAAAAAATTTGAATAAAAACCCGTGCGAAGTGGGGCGGGCCACTAGTAATGAATAAATCTCAATTTCTTTAGGGTTCCATACGCAAAGGGCAAATGGGACCCCCATTACTGAGGCTTTCTTTTCCGTCTGTCTTTCACAAAGCTATTTTAAAAACCGTGAATTCTCTGTAATATTTTTCATGTTGTTGGTGTTTCAATAAACATATTGTATTGTATTGTATTCTCGCAAGCCTGAGAAAGGACATCTTTTTACCTCGGGAAAATCTATTATAACGCGGGTAACAACGCGGAGTACAACTAGTTTGAAATAATTCTGTAACAGAATCCGGCTGTCGGTATATTACGCTTTCCAGCTATTTTCTTTTACCTACTTTCTTGTCCTACCCATGTCTATTCGCTTTGTGTTTGCAACAACGGACCACAATTATTATGTCTTTTTATTCTCGAGTGTTTTCTTTGAACAAAACACAGACAGTCCTTTGCCGCTTTCAAAGAGCTTGTTTTCAGAAAACAGTAACATAAACTCAAGAAAATTTAAAGCTAGTTCAAATCTTACTTGATTAAACCCGAGGGAGTCGTTTTCTCTTAAAAAGCCGATTAATCTTTATACAAAGATTAAATTCTGGATACCTATTAAAGCTTTGTGGCAGAAATAAGAGATATAAAAGCAATTTCTTTGCTGCAAAAGCACAGTGGAAAACATCATCATCCTCATTTCGCCCACAGGGCTAGACAGACAAAGAGAGACAAACACCTTCCTAAAAATAAAAGTTTAGACTATACTAGTGATCCACCCCGGCTTCGCATGGGTGCATTCATAATTTCTGCTCGCGCCGCCCCGGCTCTGTCCCAAGCGCTATTTCGTTGCATTAAAAATCTCAATATTAATTTAATTGGTATGCTCTAGGCAGTTATATTTATTTATTATAAACGCAAATTATAATAAATAAATATGACATGAGGATAAGAATTCTAACATAATCGAATAAGCTGCTTATCTTAAAATCGCTTCGTGCCTACATAGGTGATCCATTATTAAAAATAGTTAATGTGGGTTATTCATTAGAGTATATGTTTACAAAAGATTTTTTGTAGATCTGTTTGAGGTGAACAATACAAATCACAATCCACTCCGAGTCCATTTCTTAGGAGATTCGTGGTACAGTCCGCATCAAATTGATACAAGCGCCTAGAAAAGTCAAAATAATGTAAAAAATAAAAGCGATTTTAGACCTAAGCAATTCGAATCATTATATTGTTGTTAGTGCCAAAGGTTAAAAATATGTACCTATTACATGCATTACTTACTTAATTCGTATATTTTTATCTCTTTGCTTCTTATTAGCATCTTGTCAGCTAATTATAAATACAAGTAATTAGATATTCTGAATAGTTTTTAACAATAATTATAGTCGAAGTGCTTACAACCTGTTTTATAATTATTAATCTTGTAAACATAAGGGCATCAAGTAAACAAAGTGACAATCAGTAATACTAAGCATGTGGAGTTATTTTAAACTACGTATTAAAATATTTACAACTTTATAACTGCCTCAGTGGCGCGGTGGGCGTAGGTCCGCTTGCGGCGCAAGAGATAGCGGTTCGATTCCCGCCAAGTCCTCCGATTCCGAGAGCCAAGATTCCGGTCAAGTGTTTGTATGTTCTGTAGACACTTTCTCCTTGGTCTGGGTGTTTAATATGTATAATAAAAAATTCTGTACATGTATGTTGTTAAATATATTAGATGTCTAGTACCCGTAACCCAAGCTAAAAGCTTACCACGGGGCTAGATGTTGTTGTGTTGATGGTCCGGATATATTCATTTTTGATTAGTTTTTTATTTAATTGATAATAAAATTTAGCAAGTCAATCGTATTTTTTAACTTACAAGCATTTTCTTGATGGGCGTGAAGGTACAAAACTATATAACTACTACTGTCTATGTCTATAACAACTTTAATGTCATACTTAAATACCTTCTTTTAGCTACATTTTTTTTGAGATATTACTGCCCGAGTTGTGGCTTTGCCTGTTGTTTCAATAATAAATTAAGTTCGTGGTTTATTTGAACATTATACAAACAGTTAATTATTTTATTTTCGTAGTTGATTTACTGAATGTTGTATGTGAAAACCAACGAAAAGTTTCGAACTTCTGCGGTGACAGGCCGAATCAGTGAAGCGAAATCGTTTGGCTACGAGGAACAACCCGGTGCTACTAATATTACATATTATTATTTTACCTACATATTATTACTATTAAAAACATTAATAATAATAAAATAACAAATATTTTCGTACAATCCACACAACAACATCTAGCCCCGTGGTACTAAGCTTGCGTTACGGGTACTAGACATCAGATTTACCTAATATAACAGAATTACATAGTTTAATATACATATATAAATATATTTATTTATGATACTTTAACAAGCTTGGACAAATTATCAAACCTTCTATCCCTAAAGCTTTTTTTCGGTGTTTATATAAAATATTTATAATTATGGAATGGACTTTAGAGATCAAATTGCTTTTTTTTCCAGGTTATTTAGACTATTTTCGATTCTTATATCAATTTAATGCTGACTGTACCCTATACAGCAATCAAGTGCGTCTGCGGAATTCTCCAGCTCTTCGACTGTTTGTTAGAAACGCGGATCTGACTTCACGTTAGTCTTGAGACTTCAAGTCTGACAGGGTTCCCACTTTTATTTGTTCCCAATATACCAGATTCCCAAAATGTTTAGATCTCAGGCCTTAAAGCTTTTACATGCTTCCTAGGAAAGGAAAGCCTATGCAACCAGAACCGTAGATACCGTAGATAATGAAAAATGGACACTTCACTTGGCATTCCTACTCCAAAAGTCCCTAGTGCATGTTTAGCCGAGTCAATGTCTCTGAAGGGATTTCCTAGTGAACTAAAATAAAAATCAATAAAAAACTATCAAATAATATTTAATAAATATTTTATTTAAGTTCGAGTTTTGAATTTTGTATTAACTGTTTTATCATGAACATTGTATGAATGAAAAGGCTCAACATTCTGAATTTAGACGAGAAAGGATCGATGGATAAATTTGCTTCAGAGTACAGACTTAGATATTTCAAATCTTCTGAACATATTACAGAAACCAGATGACATAAACCTAGGTTTAGGCACCACATCCATTTCAGCAAAATACGAATGGAGCATCATCATCAGTAGCAGAAAAGGAAACTTATTGGTATAATCATAATCTCTGTTCTCTTTAATTCTTACCAAAGCCTTATTCTGCTTTATTAAGAGAAATTACTGTTGTAAAATAACTAGCTTTATAAAAGGCCACTGTCTTTCCTTCGTTTTAAAGACCGTAGATTCCATAAGTTCATGACATCTTCTGATATGGTTTCAGCTTTGAAGAGCCACTATTTATTGGGTATAACGCCTTTTTCTTTTGTTTTAAACCTTGATCTTTAGCTTCGTGGAATTCACACTTGTTTCAAACAGAATGTTTTCAGATCATGAGCTTTACCTTCCTAAGTTCAGTCATTCCAGTCTCTGACATAATTTCAATAATCTATGGATATGTTCAATATTTTGGGGTTTCATCATCAACACATATAGAGAGCGATGACCGAGAGCTGGGGAGACTTGCCAAATCCCGCTTATCCCTGCCTCGGTTGGCGTGCTCAGCGAAATATGATCCCAATAACAACACAACAACAATTATTACAAGCCAACTCGCCACTTTCATATTTTAAACATCAGCAATGCTAAAGTTTATTATTAAGACGATGACAGTTTGTTCTCTTGGAGGTTGCGCTTGAAGGTGCTGCTTTGTCAATTATTCGAATCAGACTTACTGATACTAAATCAGGCAACCAAAGAGCATTCGGAATTTACATCATCTAGAGGTTTCGGAGCGTTCAAGACTTCAACAATAAACGATCCAACCAACATCACCAATGTTAGCACTATTAATGTGCTCATATAATCCATTATACTGGTATAATTGATAAATACCGTTTGTACTAATGATGCGCGCGTCTTGTACCATTCTTATGGAAATAGCATGGCCAGAAGCATGTTCGATTTTCCAGCAACTTCTAGTAGTTAGTCTTGTCCTTTTCCAAAGCCATAGAATAGGTGTAAACAAATGTCGTTACGTTAGGTTAATTACATTCATTATTTTTGCATTTTCTTTTTTATACAAAACGAAGAAAAAAGGAGAGAGAGGAAATGAGAGCTTCAACTTTTGACGTTGGTTTGAGAAGAAAGCCAGTGTCAAGCAAGCGCCAAAGAAGGATACTTACATGCGAGATATTAAATAAGAAAGACACATAAAGGTTTTAATGCGTAATTTCATCGGTAGATGCGTCCGAGGATGTAGAGAAGGGAGTTTGAAAGAAATTATATTGATAGTTTTGAAAAGAGGCCATCTGGCCGGCGATTTAACTTTTAACTTTGCATACTCACATCCAGAATTTCCGAAACTATCGTTACAGTGTTATTAAATTGATAAATTATATTTACACCCGCAGGCGCATCTGCCGATGAAAGAGCATGATAGATTTGCTGTTTCATCTTCAGGCATTTGTTTAAATGTAAAGCATTGATCAAATAACTCTTTTCTGCCACGGAACTGCTACTTTTGTATATGATAGTGTTTTGTTTATCCACAGAAAAAAACTCGCTATTTTTTAAGAAGGTTTACGTACATGTGTAAAGATATTGAGCACTAGTGGCCCGCCCCGGCTTCGCACGGGTTTTTATTAAAAAAATAATCCCCGGCAATTATTAGATTTTTTCTCGCCTTTTAAACCTTCCCTAGACCTCCACGAACATTTCAAGACTATGATAAGATAAATCCGTTCAGCCGTTCTCGAGTTTTAAGCAGACTAACGAACAACAATTCATTTTTATTTATGTAGATAGATCATTATGTTATCTTGAAACACAGTTTGAGAATGACGCGGATTACTTACTGCAAGGAGATAATTTAAAATGTACTTTCTGTTCGTTTATCAAACCTGGATGTTTCAGGCAGGACTGTAATACAATCAACAGTGAGTCATGCCCGTGACTCACGCCTTTCAAGGCCACCTCGCAACTGTTGACTCAACGATTTTATTGCAAGAAAATACCTACTTCTTTGTCTTGTGTAATACCAGGTGCTGGGTAATAAATAAAGTGTATCTAAATAACCATGCCCAATTGTTTTTTTATGATTTTTTTTTTCGAATTTCCCCGAATTTCCTTTTATGTCTCGTTTCTTCTCGTAAGCTAGTTATTTTTTTTCGATTAATTTTTAATACCTATTTTGTGTCATTCGGATTCCTTCTTTATTTGAAAAAGAAAACTTGCTAGTCCATACTGTAGACATAGAATAATAAATTACTGTAGATTAACAATTTAAAGTATACCTACATATCTACATTATTTGCGCCACAATCAAAGCCAAATTGACATTATTCGGATCGAAATATTTCATTTTATATCGTATCCGTTTGTATTTCAGCAATCAGACAGCCCTTACCTTAAACAAGCTTGGAAATTCGAATGCTCGGAATATCTTATACGCGTCTGAAATCTTGTCCAACAGTCGACATACCGCATCGATAGACCGTAGACTTAAAACTTGTAGAATGTAGGATGCGGTTACAGATTTTACCTGAGCTAGAGGGTCGTATGATTAAAGTCTATATTTTTTTAACCAAATCCACAAACTTTAATTAATACATTATTTACACATTCTGTTTTAACTTAAGGCTAAAAAACGGATTTACATTATACTATTTACCTTTTTTTAAAACACAGTTACAGTTTAGGCCATACTATAATATTAGTTTATAACATTATAACTTATAACTGTTATAAGGCTTGAGTCTAGTGAAAAAAAACCAATGGTAACATTTAAATTAAATATATTATTTTTAAAGAGGACCCTTGTATTTCCCCTTAAATAAAAATTATATAATTTTGTAATACACGTCATGCGCTGTCATTTGAGTGTATTTGCAGATATTAGGTTAATCTTTCCCACTTTCATCCTTCATAAATTTTAAACCACTCAACCGATTTTCATCCAACTTAACATGTCTAAGAACACTTTCACGCACTTCACCTTTAATACAAACAAAATAAAATCCCTTCATGCATTCCGGAGCTATGATGCCACAGGCAGACAGATGGACTGGCACGTCAA
Source organism: Gymnoscelis rufifasciata (assembly GCA_929108375.1). NCBI lineage: Eukaryota > Metazoa > Arthropoda > Insecta > Lepidoptera > Geometridae > Gymnoscelis > Gymnoscelis rufifasciata. The sequence continues at coordinate 4,878,134 of OV815307.1, read as the reverse complement.
ACTTATAACACCCCTCTTTTTGTGTGAGGGGTTGAAAATTAAAAATAATCAAAAATAACAATTTTTGATAGTGAAAGGAAGTATTATTTACCTCACTGTCTTGGTAGTGAAGTTTATTTATTTATTTAATAGGACCACCAACTAGAAAATACACTTAAGAAGATGATACACTAAATTATATACTAGTGCTTCCTAAATTACAGGTAGTCACAGCAAGTGCAATACTGTACTGTATTCGGGTGTTACACAATATTTTAACAATGACATAAAACCTAAAACTATGAACAAAAAGAAACAAAATGAAATATATATATATAGTTGAACTTATTTGAACTATTCATTTGCAACCTGTTTTCTATGAAAGTCGTTACCAGACGTCAGACAATACTTCACTCTGTACAATATTGCCATTTCACGGCGAATCAATATAGATTCACTAACTGCAGTTGACATTCGCAGTGTGTTATAGATAGATATCAGTTTGTTACCAGACGGTTACCAGTTTGAGAGGTTTGAACCCAAACATATAGCAATAGTTACATACCATGCTTATTGATAGCACGCTACTTGCTAAGCCTGCTATTTTAAGCTATTAATTTTGCTGCCTATAAGCATGTATGTCGAGACACTGCTCATAATTAATATGCATTTTTTTTTAAATCGATAATTTTATTGATTTTGATTTATTTTTATGTTATTTATTTAATTTTCACTGCTTAGCCTATTACACAAATTAATAACAATTAAAAATTAATAACTGTTGCACATTAAAGTGGTTTATGTTTTAACATTCTATCCGCAAAAGGACGTACAATATTCTTACTTTGAGCATGCTTTATGAGATATCGACTTCGAACTCGACAGCCGACTCAAAATGTCCTGTTTAAAACTGCTTAAAATAGTTCAACAAAATCGTTTTGTCAGTCTAAATCCTAAAAAGCTTCCTAGTAACGAGCATGTGTAACTGTATATTCTATAAGGAAGACCATGTCACGGTAACTATTTATATACAGTTTAACAGAATCATTTTATAGAAATCTAAATTTAAAATTTAAGAATTACCCCCGATTCCAATGCCTTTTTCAATTTCCATAAAAGAAAAATCACATTGTTACACACGTGGTTACATTTTTGCCTGAAAACATCCCACTTTGTAGTTGCGAACTTCTAAAGATTCGATACCTATCAAGGACTATATTTAATAAATAAATAAATATTTCCCCAAACTAGGCAGAGCTTGTACTATGGGTGCTAAGTGACTGATTTACAACATAGATATTTTTTTTTTGTAAATACATAGGTACATTTATGATACATAGTAAATACCTGAAATCGGAAATTGTAGATCGTACAATATCTCAGGAGAGGAGGATTAATATTAAAGGACAATTACTGATTTTGAACGAATATCATAAGCATAACAATAAGAATATTGCCCTCATCTCCTCGCGTACGAGTAAACTTCTCCGAACATTCACAAACAACATATTTATTTTATTATTTATTTATTTAGTTAAAATAAAAATGCCCAAAAAACAAATCACATTAAAACGATAACTAATAATAATCTCTCAATTAGTCGCTTTGCTGACCGTATGACCGTTATTATGAAGGAAATTCCCTGTTTTAGCTACTACTGGAGAGAATAATCAATAAAATTAGGTACTAATCATCATCTTCGTCATCACTCTAGTAACGTTCCCACTGCTGGGACACAGGGACTTCTCTCTTGGCGAGAGAGATTAGGCCTTAATTCACCACGCTGGCCAAGTGCGGGTTGGTGAATGTCACATGTCCTTCAAACTCTTTCAAGTTATCAGAACATGGCGGTTTCCTCACGATGTTTGTCTTCACCGTTAAAGATCGTGTTTAAAGTGCACATAAACTTCACATGAAGAAAAATCCAGAGGTGCGTGGCTGGGTTTGAACCCACGACCTTCGAAATGAAAGTCGAGTGTCTTTTTATTTAAACTACTAGTAGTAGCCCTAAAAATCACTACTAAATAGGAACGGTAAATAGTGTAGTTTTGAAATATCACAGTCTATCCCTGAAAAATGCATGCATTAAGGTAGACTCAGTCAATATAGGTAATATAGGTGTAATATAGATGTAGATTTAGCTAATGGCATCGACCCCTCAGACGGAAGGCTCACACACATCGTAATTCAGACGACTCACACTGAAGGAAGGTTACAGACGGGAACGCATATTAATACATTCTCTGGTACGACAAACAAGCTTTATACTCTCACAGAATAAATCAACAAAATAAACCTATTAATTAATTGATATAGATTTTAGCAGCAGCTCTCGTGGACGTACAATGTACATATATCTTATATAACCAAAGAGATTTAAATAAACCATTATAATATGTTTCTGTACCTCTATAACAATTTACCATATTAAAACACAAAGCTATTATATTAATAACGTTTCTGGAGTGCCTACATTATCACGCTTCAGCACCATCCTTAAAAAAAAGATCAAAACAAATCCTTTAAGAAATATATTACGAAAATTATTTTTTTCGTTTATTTTTAACCCCCGACCCAAAAGAGGGGTGTTATAAGTTTGACGTGTCTGTCTGTCTGGGATATCATAGCTCCCGAACGGATGGAGCGATTTCAATTTAGTTTTTTTTTTATGAAAGGTGAGTTTGGCGCGAGTGTTCATAGATATGTTATATGAAAATAGGTTGAGCCGTTTAAAAGTTATGGGGGTGAGAGTGGGGAAGGAAAACCGAAAATCTACAAATATACTCTAGTGGGGTATCAAATGATAGCGCATGCACATTACTAAATATTATAATGTTTTACTTTTAAAGAAATTAAGGCATTTTAATCGGGGTTTTTTTTTTAAATTTAGATTTATCAATCATACTAGGAAAAACACATTTCCGACCGACGACGCACCGCTTCACACAACCACACAACATCAAGTACCTATGTAAATTATTTATTTGCTGCGGGCCTGTTTGTATTTATAAGTCAAAAGTATAAAAAACATTAACACACCCGCATTTCTGATAACTGACAAGTCAAACCTGCTTTTCACAGAAATGCACTCTTTAACGTGCAATAACCAGACACCTAAAGCAAAAACACGTGAGCAAACTCCTGTTTTAGGGTTCTGTACCCAAAGGGGAAAAACGTAACTCTATTACTGCTATTACTAAGACTTTGTTGTCTATCTGCCTGTTTGTCCAATTATTACTAGACTTTAATATAAGAACTGTGATAAATAGACCGTTTAATCTTTGACTGATTTCTGTTGTAAACAAATGTTTAGGGGGCTCCCGTACAACAAACGCAATTTCGGTCGTAACTTGGATAGGTGACCGCTGATCAAATCTTTATACACTTTTTTTTTGCGACTTTGAAACAAAGGAGGTTGTTTATTAGACGTTTTTTTTGTCTTTTTTTGAGTATTCTAACTCAGAGCTTTGAGCTCCGTGAACGGTTTTCGATGACTCTTTTCGGTTATTAGGTAGTACTCGAGTTTGAAAAATAAATAATTTAAATTAATAATGTACTATTTACTATGTTTTAATTGTCTGGGCTATAAAGAATTATTATCTTATCTTATAATTTTATATTGAATTTGGTCAAACCTTACGTGCTTTTGTGATGTTTTTTATACTTTTTGTGAATCGTTTTTTTTGTTACTGTTTTAGAGCATTTTTCCGTTTTAACCGACTTAAAAAAAGGTTTGGTATTGAATTTGCCGTGTCTTCTAGTTCTTGAGCTATCTTCGAAGTTGTTTTCATTTTTATCGAAAATGTTGGGAAATGGCTGTGCCCACGAGAGGAGGAAGAATTCAGATTCATTCTTTTGGACTTTTTCCGATGCCCGCGGCTTAACTCAATAATTCAAATTGTTTAACAAAGTTCTTTTATATTTATCACACAACACACTGTACAAACTAGTTACACGGAACCCTCGGTGTAGGAAAGGATTCTCATTACTTATCGGTTTTATTTTCGTCTGATTCGTACCCGAGTATACTTATAAACTTTCAGGGGACGGGACACTGATAGGGAATGAAATTTCCAACAAGGACAGACATTGCCTTTGAAGTTTGGTTTCGAATTTTACCTTGAAAATGCTTTTTGGAGCTTTCAGCCGTTGCTATGTCACGCCCAGTGGGGCTAAGTTTTTGTAGATTACTCCTTGGTATGTATAAATAAAAATATCTAGGTACTTATACACGTATTGTCCATTATATTTAGTATGTCAGGTGTCTAGGACCCGTAACACAAGCTTAAAGATTACCACGGGGCTAAATTTAATTTATTATTTTATTTATTTAAGGTAAAAAAGAAGTGATGTTTTTTTGCTGGAATGTTTATCGTGGAAGATAATTCGTGTAAATATAGATAACCTGTTGGTCAGTACAAAAAAACGTAGGCGCTACTGGAAGTTGAGTATGCAAAATGTGAAGAATGGCAAATATGTTTGAGACTGAGACTAAAGGACAAAAGCAACTTTTCACCGCGGGAAAATATATTACGCTTGCATATAGCATAAGATTTACCAGAATATATTTAAACTCAAACATTGGACTCTCATTTTCATCAACTTTGGGTTGTTTTTGCGGTGACTTCACTCTTATGTAAAATTTTGTGGCCAATTTAGTAGGTCTTTGCACTAATCCTTTTACGAAAACTGAAACAGGAATTATTCACAGCAACCGGTCGGGAAAGTTTTCCGAAAAAGACCACCACACATTTAGCAGCACGAAAATATTCCCCGCGCGCGCAAAAAGAGCGAAAGTGGAAAGTGTCACGAATGACATTTGGCATTCAGCCACTGAAAAGGGCACGATGCGGGTAGGTACAGTAGGGGTGCTTCTATTCCAAATGATGATTTTAGAAAGATAGATAACTCTTTATTGTACAAAAAAATAATAATACAGACAGTAAACAGTAACAATACATCTGAGTAATAAGGGCTTTTCAAGATTTTAAGATTCTTGATAAATAAATAAATAAATATTTCCGGACAATTTACACAACAACATCTAGCCCCGTGAAAAACTTAATTTGAATCTTGATTTGAAACGTTTCGATTCGTTTAGCTTTCTTTTCCGGTCGCTCTAAATCTAAGTCCTGAACTGATTGTTTCAGAAGGCTGTCAACTATTTTACAGTGCAATTGGTACCTACTAAGAGATACGTTTACACTAAACATTATTAATTAGCACTCTTAGGAATAGTCACTGCACTCATACTTCTATGTTCACAATTGGAATACCTAGTAAGACAAACGTCAGTAAAAAATTGCGTATACAAACACAACATTTCTTAATCTCAAAATTATAATCTCAAGTCTTTAGTTAGAATATAATATAATTTTAACACACATTTTGTACAACAGATACAAGATAGAAAACATCACACATTAAATGGTAAAATACTTAAAACATAACAGTTTTATACAATGACTAATAAAATTTAAAGTATTTTACAAAATAGCTGCCCTCGCGTTGTCATGTAAAATATAGAGGAGTAGTCTCAGCATAATGCCACTTCGCGTCGCTTGTTTACAGACAGTTGTTTGCCTCCTCACAAAAATCTAATTTGTAACTTGATTAGTTAGGACTAGGCCACGAGGCGTAGCAGGCCACGAGTTGTCACTAACGACTGTTGGAGATTACAGCATGTTATTATGGGATAATAACATATATGACAGATCAAAATAAAATTATTTTCGTTAAAAATATGTCAAATGAATGGGATTACTACATTAGAGTTGCTGTTCTGAGTGCAATACAAATCGTGCCATCCACGTATTGATGCGGCAGACGAGATCTACTCACTTATTCATAAACGTTCAAAAACTTGTCAGTTCTCCCGCGGGCTGCAATATGCAATGCATGCCATACTGCATATTAGCCTGGCGGTGTTTACTTTATTTCCTGAATAACTAATACCTCTCTATTTAGAAAGGTATTTTTGAAGAAGCTATTATTGTACCTGTTATTTGAGGGGATAAAATAAATCATTTCCATAGAATTCCCTTTATACTCTTTTAATGTTTTGACGAGACTTTTGACGTTTTGAATGACAAATTTCAGGAGGGATTTTCATTCTCCCAATCATACCTCGCACTTCACGCCTTCACCCAACAAGATATAAGAATAAAAAGAACAAAATTAGTTATTTGCAACAATGACATTATATATTTCAAACAATGTTAAAGTGAATAAGAAAAAAATACATCATTGCAAAATGGTCTCTGACTTAGCATTTGTTGGCTGCAAATAAGTTCGCAACCAACGCTGGTCTTCCGTCAGAGCCATTCTACACCTGCCAGCAACGATCTTCCCTCAACACTAAGACATAAAATCGGTGCATAAAAACTTAACAAATTAATGGCACCAGTTGGTAGCACCGTCTACGTTCCCTATTGCTGCCAGCATAAAGATAAGTGTAGATATATGTAGGTAGATATATAGATAAATACAAAGTGTTACAAAGTGCCTCGAATCACAATTCAGCAACCGAAATCAGTAAGCTTATAACCTGTATTTCAGCTTAGATACGGATTAATAATAGATTTTATTGATGCGTTTGAAGCATCGTATCATGGAACCTTGTCGCGTTCATCCGATTACTCGCGGGAAATCCCTTGAGCACCTTACTCACACTTGACGGCTCGTGATAGAAAAGTTTTCGTATGAATCGGGATTGAGAATGGATGGTAGAGATTTAGTGGAAAGTTGTGTTGGCTATGATTTTGTTTTTAAAATAAAGGTTACAGTTTAACTTATATTTTTATTGATAATTAGCGACCCAGGGCTTCGCACGGGTAATTCATATTAATTTTTCTCGACTGAGAAACCTTAACTGGACTTCTACAAACATTTGAAAAAAACAATTGGCCAAATTGGTCCAGGCGTTGTTGAGTAATACGCTTACCCACACATTTTGCGATTAATTTTAATAATTTAGATAAATTCATAAAAACTTTTTGTATTCATTAAAACTGCTATTTCTGGCTAATTAAATGAATGGGCTTAAACACACAATAAGCCTATTTATGCATTATTTTGCGACTATTATAAAGATAAACAAGAATGAAAAGCTTTTGTTGAACTGTTATTAAACCTGACACTAATTAAGGTTTGTGAATAACGTTTTTTTTATCCAACACGTTCAATTGACCTTTTATTAGTCTGATATAAAAAGTGAAATATTTTTTATGAATACGGGCGAAGATTATTGATTTTTATTTCTGAAAGTACATTCTACATTATACCTCAAAGGAACTATAGGTATAGCTTTAAGAATTTGATATAAGTATTCAAAAAAATTTGCTTTTCATTGAAAAAATAAAGAGTTACAACATTTTAACTACATAATGATTGATTATATTGATTATTATCCACTTATCTTTGATCACAGCCCAAGAATATTACCAAATTATGTGTTTATTATTTATTAAATTTTCTTTTACTACTGCGTGCCCATAACTATTATAGTCCTGGCCACTATAAAAATAATCCATCTATTTCAATCTAGTTTTACAACACGCCTACAAATCATAATAGGAAAAACATTCGACAGTTTACCAAGTTTAGAGCTTTTTGACGTTTTAAACAGCTGGCTCACTCTATTTCACCTCTACTAATAGTAAGCTAATATAGTAATAATATATATTACTAATATATATTATTATTATTCTAATATTACTACTTTGATTTACAAACTTATTTTTTGAAGTGAACTTCTTTAGAATCGTTGTGATTTCAAAGCGGATGCAACGGAAAAAACGACAGGTAAGCCAATCTGAAAATTTTTGACTTAAGCAACTTTGCGCGACGCCAGTACTTGGATGGGTGACCGCACGAACAAAATCTTAATGCACAGTATTTTTTTTAATTTTTATTCAACTCATTCTTTTGTCGATTTACTGAAGTTTCACTTCGTGTGTGAATCGCACACACACCTTTTTTTTTGGACAATCCAAACAACATCTAGCCCCGTGGTAAGCCCTCGGAGTAATTTATTATTCTATGCCCTCGGTAAGGGCTTACCTTTTGTTACGGGTACTCACACTTGACCCCTCGGCGGTAATCAAACTCGCTACCACTTGTGCCGCAAGCAGGCCTTCGCCCACCGTTCCACTGAGGTAGGAGTCAAAATAAACCATTACGATTTTCATAATTATTTTAGTTTTAAAATATTTATTACGAGGTAAAATAACCTGTACTGTACCAAAAATTAATCATTTAGAAAAATATATGTGAAATAAACTTCGAAGAAACTTTGTGACTTCGAAGAATAATAATATGGGCTGGGACAGTATTTATTGTTTATCGCCAAGAATACATTGCTGCTATGGTAGATGACAAAAATAAAATAATTAGTCCGTTATATCGATTAATAAAAATAAATTTAGCTTCTATAAAAATGTATGGAAGTGTTCCAGCTACCTTAACAGCCTGTGGCACAGTAATATCAGCAGCGGTACGACGGGCCGACTGCGCCATAAAACTTTTCCCGCCAAAACGGAGCTCGGTCACGCAGGGCTCATTAATCTAGTCTACAGTTTGTTTGTCCGTCTGCAACAGTAATACTGTAATACCCGGGGAAAGTTATATCGCCATAAGCGGATTTGTTTCGGTTTCTTATTTAACACTGTTTTGTTGCAGTCGTAAATCGGAGAGCGGGAGCTCGGAATAACCTATACCTACGTGTTGGTTTCTTTGCTTTATTTTATAACTAGCTTTTCTCGCCGTTGCGTTGTTTTATGGATTTTCCCGCGGGAACGACGTATTTTCCCAGTAAATAGTAGCATATAGCCATAGCCGCTTACCCCGACAAATTATTTAAATCAGACCTCAGTAATTCCTGTGTGATTAGCACGTTAACAAACAAACTCATCAGCTTAAAATATGAGTATAGATATTCCACTTAGTACATCATGAGAACTCTTATTTATATTCCCACAGCTGCGACACGGGTACTCTTTGATGAGTGGAATAAGGCCTTAATTCACCACGACGCACGGTCGTGGTGAATATAGTTGGTGAATGTCACAAACCCTTCAAACTCTTGCAAGTTCTCAAAACATGACGGTACATTAGTTCAGACCGTTAAAGGATGTGTTTAAAGCATATTTCATACATATTTCAAGAAGAAAACCCCAGAGGCGCGGGTTTCGATTCAAACCCAAGACCTTCGGAATGCCTGTCAAGAGTCAGTCAGACACTTAGCAAACGCAGCTTTTTTCATCTCCTGTTTCTTTCTCTAAAAAGTTCCACTTAGTACACGTGCAAACAAACATACGTGAACTATCTATATCTGCAATAACCCCGCATTAAAACCGCTGTTTGTTATTAAATAGCAGAACAGAAGTGACTTTTTTGTACCCTTTTACACTTTTTATGCAATAATATTGTTAATTTATTGGGACAATATAAATAAGATATTTCGGACAATTCACACAATATTATATACCCCAAACAAACTAGAGTTTGTACTAATAATTAAAGGGTGTTAAGTGACAGATAAAAGAAAAGGATGCAGGCCAACTGTTATCAAATGAAATCTGTTGGTAGGCCTGGCCTATTGTCAGCAGTGGACGATGTGTTTGAAATATTTTAATAATCAGTAAAACAAAGAACTCAAACTAGGTCGTTTTTGTTTGATTTTAAGTAAATTCGTTGTTAAAAATAGAAAATCTGAAGAAATTGTGTATTTTACTGTATTTTATTGTTTATGTGTGTGTTGTGTCAATAAATGTTTTTTCTCTCTCTCTCTCTCAAATTATCTCTCATGATATATACCTACCTACCTACTCAAATAAAATAACGTAACTCATAAATACTTTCATCATCAAGTTCCAGTCGTAGGACATCCACTACATAGGCCTTCCAGCAGAGATTTCCATTTATTTCTGCTGCCTTCACCAGGTCGACCGTCCATCTAGTGGGTAGACCCGTGGTCTCCATTCTAGAATTTTGAAGCCCCAACGACCATCAAAGAGCTAATTCTATTTTGGCTATGTCGGCGACCCGTTCTAAGAATCTCATTTCTGATTCGTTTTCAACGTTAATACGTTACTGACTTTGGCAAAATATTATCTTGTACTTGACAAGGGTAAGACACCAATTTAAAATAAACACACCGAGCTGATAAATTACAATCAACAAACTTGAAGTAATTAACCAAATCAAAACTTCACAGAGATAAATTGAATCTGCAAACTTTCAAATAGAAATATTCTATCAAAACCAGATAACAAATACACGCCCACAATAACAAATAATACAGTTTCGTAAAGTTGTAAAATTCGTTCTTAAATGCATTTGAATTGGGATTTTAACTAAATTATTAAAAGATTAAATAGATTCTTTTTAATCATTTAAAATCTATGATAAATAGTTAATACATTACAATTTTGCGTAGGTATTCAAATATTAACAGTATAGTAGACTTTTATTCGAAGTTCGTTTGATGTATTATAAATATTATATATATTAAGATTTTTGTATTTTCAAATCTGTTTCTCGTTATTTTCATCACTATTATCGTAATTTCACGTAGGATTCCCACTGTTGAACATAGGAGAGACTATTTTTTTTCTTTGACAACAATTATGTACAATATTTCAGTCAGAAGCGGCATCGGCGATTTGAAAATTAAATGTCTATTTGATCTTAGTTAGGCGGTAATACGAGTTTACCCTGATCTGATCGTGTTTATAGCCAATGGTGAAATCGGGGCTAAGGTATGTCTTATTTGTACCAAAATTTTAAAAATAACGGGAAATCAATCACGGTAAATATCCCGTTATAAATCTAAATAGTATTTAAAACATATACAAAAATCAGATAATACCTCAAACAAACTTCTAATAAAAGTCCATTGCGATCTGTATAAAACATCCGAAGTTAGTGAATGTTCGAGTGATCACATCGCCGTCAACATCTCATCAAAATCAAATAATACCGGCTTACAGAGGCCCTTGTCATTTCTCGTCTAGACAAAACTGCGCGATTCGTGACTTTTTCTCCATTCACAAGCCTGCGAGTACTCTACCTCTGCCATGGATGTTAAACAACTGGACATAAATATTCACTATACATAACAGAACCTAAGCTATTATAAACATTAACGGTATTATCACAAAAAAAAACACGACTTAGACACGTATTTAACAGTTGTTTTTATAAAATAATGTTCACTTTTGCTAAAGGACTGTTGAGCGTATGCCTAAGCCGTCTTTATTTTTTGTGGTAAGCCGGTATATACCTCTATTTACCAATTTTGTAGATTTTAAAGCAAGTAGGTAATATTTTAGGAAGTCGTTGAATGCACTATTAATGAGATATTACATTTTAAAAGCAATAACAGTATTTTCCAAAAAAATATCCTATCTCCGATATTTTAGGTACTCATATCCCTTTCACGTTGAAACTCCATATAAATTGAATGCGACCTTGAATAAAATACTCTCTAAGTCTCTTCCTTATCTACATAAATGACCTTCCTGACATTATAAAGCATAAAACAATATTATTTGCAGATGACACAACGATTATTATTAGAGGACATAATAAATTGACGTTCGAAAGAGAAATAACTGACGCTCTTACTAAGACAATTGAATGGCTGAATCAAAATAATCTTAACATTAACCTGAGTAAAACTAATATAATTCAATTTGGGACATACAAAAATTTAAATGCAAATATTAACATTAATTATGACAAAGCACTTATAGCGGAAGAAGAGAATGTAAAATTCTTAGGTATTTTAATTGACAAACACTTAAACTGGAAAGCACATATTGATCAAATTTGCATTAAAATAGATAAATTCGTGTATGCAATTAGGAATCTTAGACTGCGCGTATCTATGGAGGCTGCTCTCACAGCGTACCATGGCTACGTCTCATCGATATTGGCCTACGGTCTCATAATGTGGGGAAACTCTGTAGACTTCAACAGAGCTTTTAGAGCTCAAAAAAAGTCCATCCGCGCTATATGTGGATACTGGAGCACAGACAGCTGTAAGCCATTGTTTAGGAGTTTTAGGATCCTACCACTACCGTGCATGTATATCAGAGATGTATGTGTCTTTGTCAAGCAATATCCTCAGTATTTTAAGCGGCATGCAGATGTTCTGACTAGACATACTCGGCACAAAAATAGGTTATACGTCCCACCATGTCGGCTTAAGCTAGTTAAACGTAATTCTTTCTATCATGCCATTACTATCTACAATAAACTACCTGACGCTTTAAAAGATAATTTAAATTTAAATCAATTTAAGATTAAATTAAGAGACTGGCTTTTAGAAAATTGTTTTTATGACATGCATGAATATATGAATTTCAAAACCTGACATATAACCTAATTACCAATTATGATTAAATTTTCAATTAATTAATGTGTATTTGTTATTCTTATTATTAAATTAGTTTTTTTAATGTATATTTTAGTGTTATATTAGAGATAATAACTTGTAATTATTAGAGATTTGCACACCTGTTTAGGTAGAGTGTTAATGGACATTTAATTTAGATTTAAGACCTATTGTACAAACATTCTCGCAAATAAATGAATTATGAATTATGAATTAATAAAAGAAGGCAGAATAAATAGAATTAACAGAAGGACATTCTGGGGTAACGCGTAGCGGTAGAAGCAAGAAGTATGAGAGATAGTTGCTTTCGTATTTTTAAATATTATATATCCTACTTTCTACTAATATATAAACGCGAAACATTGTGTGGACGTAAGCGTGTCTACACATCTATGATGTGTCTTTGTTACTCTCTTACGCAAAAAACTACTTAAGGAATTTTGATGAATCTTCGCAATAATGTAGGTTACATATCAGAATACCCATAGCTACTTGTGAAGTTTACCGTGGTAAAAGTACCAGTTTAAGCTCGAAAATCAATAATTACGAGTAAAGCCTAATTTTTTTTTGGACCAAATTCGGCTCGAACAAAGCCGCGGGGCACAGCTAGTTGACTAAAATTGCAATTTAGCAGACATATAGATTAGGATCTTGTTTTTAAAAAGACAAAAAAATACAATACAAAAATTCTTTATTGCAACACCACAACAACTGAACTAACTTAAGAAAGAAAGAAAGAAAATCTTTATTGTAAAAATTGTGTATGCTATGAGCTGATGTTAACAATGACTAGGTATCAACAATTTTATCCGTCGCGGACGTACAATAGTATTGAAATGTACACATTAAAATTTTACAACATAATATTATACCATAAGTGCAACAAATAAATTTAACACTCAAAGTATTCTTTTAAGTTATAGTGAACTCTATTATGTAGCCAGTTTCTCAAATTTGTCTTGAATGGATATCCATTTAGTTCTTTTATTTCAACTGGCAAATGGTTGAAAACTTTTAACTTAAGTAACTTAACTTTATTGACTTAAGTATAACTTTACTGTCCGGTCATGAATAGTCTCCGACATCATCTACGTCGGTTCTCCGGTCATAATATTAAATTCTGCCTCAAGCCCTGAGACGCTCCAATCCATTATGCTTTGTCATCGAACGAAATTGCAATTTTATTTTCGGATACAAAATTTGAAGGAACACTTATTATAAAATATATAGGAATCTATCCTATGAATTTTAATACAATATATTGTACCTACAATTAACTCACTTGTCAGTAAAGTTTTCTCTATCACTACTATGATTTTTTTATAGAAAAAACTGTAAAGTGCTTGCAGAACATACAAACCCCTTCGGCGGGAATCAAACCCGCTTACTGCGCCGCAAGAGTCCAAAAACCTTCACCTACCGCGCCACTGAGGCAGTCAAGCAAGGTTAGAGACTAAAATGCAGCGTGTATTTGAGTATTTAACCTAATTAAACAACGCTATCTTACAACTTCTCAACTAATCCTATAATATAATGCGAAAGTTTGTAAGGATGTGTAAGTGTGTAAGATCTTACATGCAAAAACTACTGAATGGAATTTGATGAAACAGACAGTATAATTTTACAACCGCAAAATACGACTTTTTGCGAGAAAATCAATTATTGCTAGTAAGCCGATTTGGATTAAATTTCGGCACGGACATAGGAGAGACACGCGAGCAAAGCCGCGGTGGAAAGCTTACACAAGCTTAGAGCTTACCACGGGGCTAGATGTTATTGTGTGAATTGTACGGAAATATTTATTTATTTATTTAATATTTTATGATTACAAAAGTCATTTAAAAAAAACCATAAAGATTTTCAGTAATTAATCTATAGCAGCATAGCAAAAGATATTAGGTATTTATATTATACTAGATAACCCCATCAAACGTTATTTTGCAGAATGAAAAATAGATAGTAGCCGATTCTCAGACCTAGTGAATACGGATATAAAATTTGCTTAAAGAACGGTATAGCCGTTTCTGAGGAGTACGGTAACTAACATTGTGACATGGAAATTTTATATGTAAGAAGATAAACCACCATCCATAACATTTGTTATTTTTTCCCTCCATCCACGGTTGTCTGGAACAAATTGCTTTTAGCAATGAGACCGCCCATTACGAATTCTAGGTTTAGTTTTTATTTTCTTATTGTATTGTTTCTTTGTTTGGTGTGTTATAACGTATTTTTTATTTATCTACGTCATTGACATGAGTGAGGCTGATTATCGGCGCTGAGAGATCAGCGCGTAGCAATCTGTTTGGACAATAAAAACCTTTTAATGTAACGCCGACCGTTAGAATTTATAACGATAGAATGCCCATACTAATTCCTACGCATCAAGCTCTCTCAGAGTGGTCAGCCTGAAATCTTACTCTTTCACAACAATACAATAACAACATGAGTAGGTACTACAAAAACTGTTTCCTCTCTAACCTAGGACCCTGCATTTTCACAAAATCCTTCAATGTAACAGCGTATTCACGTCATTTCAACATTTCCATGTACCTATCTCGCATTCATGTCCTTTCAGTTGATATTTTAAAAGAGTTGCGAAAGCAGTTCAAATTTATATGAATTTTGTAAAATGTTTATTTTCAGACTAGTCTGCCTGTGACTGCGACATAGTAGAAGCAATGCAGTAGTATATTATTTTAAAGGTACATAACATTTACATAACATAATAAAGACAAGACAAAATATGTGCGAAGTATCTAGAAACTTACAAGTCTGAATTTTTTATAACTTTTCGCAATATTTGTAATTAAAACCTACATATTTCAGTGACGAGAAGCAAATATAACATCTGAACAACCTACACAGACACATTTTATTTGTTGTTTTCATTTGTGTCGAAGGTTGTATGTTTGTTTTCTATTACAGGGATATTAATTAAAAATGAGTACAATACTATTATGGTAATATTTTAAGGCCAATTATTTTGGACTTTTGAAGACAAAAAAGCCGTGTTGGCTATGTGGGAGGACACTCGACTTTAATTCCGAAGGTCGTGGGTTTAAACCCCGCCACGCACCTCTGGATTTTTCTTCCTGAGATATTTATATGCGTTTTTAACTCGTGCTTTAACGGTGAAGGCAAACATCGTGAGTAAACCGGCATGTTCTGAGAACTTTAAAGAGTATGAAGGACATGTGACATTCACCAACCCGCTCTTGGCCAGCGTGGTGAATTAAGGCCTAATCTCTCTCGCCTAGAGAGAAGTCCCTGTGTCCCAGCAGTGGGAACGTTAATAGGGTGATGATCATTTGGACTTAGAACTTACAGTCCAACTAGATTAAACAAACTAATGTTAAAAACACTCAAACAATGATTAAATAATGAATAAAATATTTTAAATACCTACAATATTGATATACTGAAATTCCTGTACAATTCCTGTTCGTATAGTCGTAGATAGGTTCCCATACGTTAGGGCTTCCTCGGTGTAAGTGCATCTACTCGTACAAACCAGTCAATTTCCGCATCAAAAAGCAGGGGGCTATTGCGAATGCTCCAGTTTATCGCCACTCGATAATAGATTTTAGAAATTTCAAGGTCCCATCCGCTATTTTGTAATATTAATGGGATCATGAGATAGATAATAAAAGAGGAACGTTTTTTAGCTGTTTTCTCGGGGTCTCAGTATTTTGTCTCACTGATGAGACGTAATATTCCCATAGCTAAGTGCGACCGGAAAATTGTCGTCATATTAATAAACTTTTTCCAGTTTATTCGTATCACAATAGAACACATAACAAAAGACACAATTGAACAAGAAGCGGTGTTTCACGACATTGTTTTTTTTATTTGTTTATTTATTAAACTTTCACCATAGAATTAATGTCCATGCCTTTTTATGAACGTAGTTAACATTAATAAGCTTACAGTTATTACACACTTATGATATATGTAGAACAAAGTAGTCTTGACAATGTTTGGTTAGTATAGGTCTACCAATAACAGCGTAAAAAATCACCAATTCATTAATGTCAGTAAATAAATGGGTAAATATCGAATGGTTCGCTATTAGCCCCCAGCCGGGCAGTGATGTGACAACGCGATACGTGTACGCCGGAACTGTCCGGGAACAATGACGTCACCGTCACTGATAGGACGGTGGTTAGGTACCTCGTTACGGTATTTTAGCGGTTTATTTTATGTGGTTGGTATTTATATTAACCACTAACTAACGACTAATCGACGCGTAAGATGTCCACCAACTAGAAGAACTGGGGGACTTAGCAAAGGCTGCGGGCTCACGGCGGTGGAGGCGGTCAGCTATTAAAATGACTAGTAATGTTTGAGGGAGGCCTACGTCCACTAGTAAACGTCCTACGACTGCAATCAACATACCACTTAAAAGATTAAATGGATGGGTAGGCTAGGATGTAAAAACATTTGAATTTCGAATAATGCAGCAGTTCTACAAATAATGTTATTGTTTCTATACCTAATTGACGCGAGGATAATGAAAATAAATGAGATAAATTAATAATTCAAATGTTTAACTAAATACTTCTGAAACTTATTTCCTATTTTTAAATTCCTCGGCTTAAAAAGTGATATTAACAAAAAAACTCCATTATCACCAGCAAACAAATTACCAAAAACATTTTTCAACCCTTCCGGGCGCGCCCCAGGTGAAACTGTCATCTGCCAGTGCAAGGCGGCGCGTTTTTTTAAACTTTTGAACTCAACGTGCTTAGAATAAACAACTGAAGAGAAAATGATTCTTTGTACGCGTTGAACCATCAGAATTTTGTCATCTTTAGGCGGTTTTTGAAACTATATTGGCTAAGTGAGAGTTCACTCGACTTTCATTCCGAATGTCTTAGGTTCTAAACCCGCCGCGCACCACTGGATATTTCAATTTGGATTAATGTATGTGCGCTTTAAACACGTGATTTAACGGTAACGCTAAATCCGTAATCCGATGGTATCCATCATGTAAAAGCCGCTTCGTAAATATACAATGTTGGAAATGTAAGTCTTAGTCTTACAAAATTATCTTTACAAGAGTCCCTTCTTTTTTATCCACAGATTGCTCTTGTGCATCGATTTTAGGTTTTAAAACCTATAAGGTAATCTGTTGAGTTGTCCCAAAACATAATTCCATAACGAATAATTGAAGTAAAGATTCCGCATAGACTACGTAACGTAGAGTCAAGTTACTATTGATACTATAATTGTGTTGTTATTTTATTATTGGGTGGGTTTGGTTCCAGCCAGCTAAGGGCCAGGTTTTGCATTATCTTAACAACATTATTCTGTCTTTTATTTAAAGATTTGGAGAGTCTATTACCTATAGTTATATTTTATGTCAATTTGAATTTATTTTTGTAAGCTGCAAATAAGTGATTTTTTATCTCATTCTTTACGAAGCAAATGAGAAATTTTAGATTATGATTTGTGAATACTCCAACTTTATGTGCAACAAATCACATACGAAACAAAGTTATCACACAGTTAATAATACTTTCAGACGACGACGTAAATAACCAATGCAGTCTGTAAAGTTGCCGATCTCATTCATAAACTTAATTTGCGAGCTCCAAAGCTGATACAATATTGCGGGAGCATTTTGTCATACAATAGTCTAGCCCAATATGCTGCTAGTTGTAGAGGTAGGGACTAAATCAGGGCTGGATTCAAGAAGTTCCTAGTTTATCCTCGGGGACAAATATGAAAATGGAGTCTACTAAAAAAAAAAAAAAAAAATAAGAATGTATAAAAATATGCTTTGGCCAATTTTCAAAATCCATACCTTTGCTTATTGTTAGTTAAAACGAAGCACTAAATTCTGCAGCGATAGTAAAATAATATCTATTTCATTGTATTTTTAATTTGTACTGGTGGAATTATGAAAACTGATGAACCAAATAAGAACCTCGTAAATTATCTCTAAGTAGTGATAAAATATTCAGTTCAATCATGATTTACATAGGTTGACTAGAGTACACAACGTTGTTGTCATTCTCAGAACTTTTGGCAGTCGGGTTGGCGAAAGCAGTAGGTAGGTATTTTATGTAGTGACCTGAGAAGACGTTGCTGTCCTATTACTAGTGAGTTTCCAAAGCCGACTGTAAGTTTCACCGATGCTCACGGGAAGAGATGGGGCTAATTACCTAACACTTAATAATTACAGCAATCAAAGTAGGTATATACATTTTCGGAATATCCTGAAACCACCCCTGTCTAAACTTAAGTGATATTAGTGGCTACTCGGTGAGCCGGACAATGTGCGAGCGGGACAGCAGACAGAGCAAACATAATATCCGATGTATGACGGCCGATTACGAATAGTTTGGAACGCTCCAGAGCCTGTTTTATATAAGGGTAGGTATACACATACCCATATGGCGGTAGTGATGGGGGAATGTTGACGTTATGGTGGAATTTAGGAAACCCCTTTTAGGAAAGCTTTTCATTATGAAGCATACCGGAAGTTGCATATATACTAGTGTGGGGTATCAAATTTTTTTTTTTTTTTTTTTTTTATGGTTGATAAGCCTTCTTTTGATCACAATCTCACCTGATGTAAAGTGACGATGTGGTCTAAGATGGAGCATGAAGACCTAGAAGAATATTATGTTGTTTTACATTTAAGGAAATTAAGGCATTGGAATCGGGGGTTTTTTTTTATTGAATTGAATTTCATTTAAGATTTTTTACAAGTTTAGATGGGTCAATAAGAGATGTACTTCGAAAAATTTCAGGCGTATTGTCTATATTTCGGATGATACCAGTTTTTAAGCAATATTCGCCCTGCTGAAATAATTTTATTGTTAGCTGTGAAAATTGCTAAAAACGCAAATAATTACTGATGAAGAACTACTGGTTTGAAAATATATTACCTTAGTTAGATAACCTATTTATCCAGGTAGGTTATAAGATACTTATTACTGCGGGGAAATCCATAAAACATGGGCAATGCCGTGGCGTAAAAGGCTAGTTTGATATATAACATATAAATGTATAGCAAGATAATAGTCGAACGGGTTTTTATACCTCACAAAAACACTGATTCTGAGGTTCGCAAAAATATTGTATAATGTCCCCCCAATGAGCGAACATCATATTTCTTAGATTCAAATCAATATTCCGCAAAAGGTGAAAGTTCTATATAAATAATTTTCCAAAGGGCTCAATATACTTAGTCGACGCAACTCGTGGTTTCCAATTTTCTCGTACTTACCTCGAGATTACACACGTTCTTCAGAAATCCTTCGCAAAGCCGATAACAACAGCATCACGTGCGAAATTACCTCGCCTTCGCTAAAATTATTACTCAGTTTCTTTATCGTGTCGAAGGAGGATTTACTTGATTTTTGAATCTAGTAAGAATCTATTCATTTTTTATGAAAAGTTTATATGTCGTAGTCTTGTCTACACACACACACACATACTGACACGCAACATTGGCACATTCTATATGAAAATTGGTGATCTCACAGAAAAAAAGGTTTCGTGTTCTGATGGTTATCTGAATTTAAAAATATCAGTCAAATAGAATAAATACATCGAATTTCAAATGTATCTTTATTCTGAGCGTCGTAAATAACATAATGTATCAAAAAGGTTTGTTTGACCACGTTTTCTATTAATAAAATAATGATCTCGTTTTTTATGATATATCGAAATGTTGATTTAAATAGCCACACACACACTTCGGTCTATAATTTTAAGAATTTTATAATTAGTGAATTTTGCTTTGGTCCAAACATTATTAATATCCGTTGAGTATTTTAAATGATCTAAGCCAGTGGTTCTTAACCTGAAGGGATGTGGTACCCCGTATGGGTAAAACTAGTATTTGGCGGGTATAATAAAGAGTTGTTTTTTATCTTGTTCATTTTGTTCAGGATGAAGACGTGTCAATTATAAAAGACTGTAAAAGCATATTCAAAAAATTATATCAGTAACCTTATTTAGGTCATAAATATTAATATCCAAAGTCTCGAGCACCATCGCAAGGTTTCCTCTCTCAATCTTTTATAGGTTACATTTCACTCCAGGACAAGCAGACGCACGGCGAATTACCATCCTTATTTAGTGTATATTCTGTCCACTTGCACTTAGCAATTCTCATCCACCTTTATAATTCGCAAGGAAAGGTCTGGCGCTCGTATTTCCTAACCAGAGTGTCATCAAGACAAGAGTGAATATGTTCCTTCTAGACCTATGTAATCAATCTTCGTCCACATTGACAATTACTATCTGGTGAGATTGTGGACTAAAACATATCTATCTCTCCTTAAAAAACAAAAGGTTAAAAGGACCTTAAGGTTAAAAAGGTTGGGAGCCACTGCTTAGCAAAAATAACGGAAGCGACTTAATTTAGATCTCTATTGTAAACCAAATGACGTTATGTTAGTAGGTAATTATATTGTTCTGTATAAAGGCATAATGGAATGAGACTTGGAGCTAGACGAATAAATAATTGGATTTATAATGGCGGATTAAAACTTCGAGCAGGATACGTGATCGTACCTTATCTTATAAACTTGTAGAATATATCAGGAGAGTTTTACCCCTGGGCTTTTAAAGACATGTGTAAACTTTGAGAATCATTTGAATTGTGTTTAATTACTTTTGCCAGGAGAAATTAGTAAGTGCTTCGAAATAAATTGTAGCAACAATGTTTTAGGTAGTATTTGCATTTCGTCTGAAAAAGGTTTTACGATGTTGCCGTTTGATCCTAATGTAAAATTTTAAAGTTTAGAACACAGCTAAAATAGTCATAATGTTAAAACAACAGCTGCGAGAATATTAAAAAAATCTATGACTTTCACATTACATATTTTTGTTAAGGTTAGGTTAGGTTAGGAATGCCTAAATGTAAATTGCATTTATTTAGCTGTAACAAAACTTTCTAAAGCCTTACCAGATTTAATTAGTACCATTTTAAATGCATCAGTTTTCGACCGTTTTTAATATAATTATAACCAGGATTATCATGAAAGATCAGAGAGAAAACTTGAATTATTCTAATAGAACCAGTTCCTACGAAATAAAAACCTCCGTTTTGGAAGAAAGTTAAATATATTTAAAATCTTTTCAAATCTTCGAAGATTTTTTTTCTCTGTAAAACCACTCAGGAAATTGTTCGCATAAATCCACACGAAACTTGAGATAAAGGTATCGTATTAATTTTTAACAAACCTCCGCAAATATAGTCAGGTTTTTCTTTTGTAGCACATCACAATGAAGATTCGTTTTGAAATTCGACTAAGTATAAGAATGTTTGCAGAAATTACACAAAAAACAGGTTTAAAATACATACCTACGTACGATGCTAAATTAAATATATATTCACACAGGAACTCAGGCATTATAAGGCCAGATGAAGAAGATACTTTTTTTTCAAATATTATAAATTAATTGCAATTAATAATACGATAGCTTTTAGCTTTAGATATATTTTAATTTCATAGCGTTAGCTTTACCCAGCGGACAATGTTTAATCAAAATTCTGCGTTATTTATTTTATTAAGCAAAATAATGTACATATTCATTAAAGGACCTTCTAGGTCTTCATGCTCCATCTTAGACCACATCGTCACTTTACATCAGGTGAGATTTCAGTCAAAAGAAGGCGTATCGACAATAAAAAAAAGGTACTTACTGGTACTTAAGGTACTTTACTTAAGTACGTTTTAGAGGTAGTTCTTAAACCACACATATCTCTTGATTTTAATTCTTTAAGAGGACCCTAAATTTATCTGTTCTGAATAATAGGTACCCACAATACAATCAATATGTTTAATAAGGATTGTAGGCGACGCGTAGTGTTTTCATAGTTTTAAGTTTTAATTTGATTTATATTTCTTTAGTTTATTTTAAAAAAGCTGATGTTAAAAAACAAACCTTATATTTTTTATCTCTGTAATTTAAAAACGTAAATAAAGGTATATGCTGTGGCGCGCGGGGCGACGATCGGTGAGGTACGCGGGAGGGGAAGGGTCAGTGTGCATGACGACGGCTCGCGCGAGCGTTTCGTTTTCTCGCTCGCTATTGCTTTTTGGTACAAAACCTATGTTTTATTGGTACAACACCTACAAGGATGCTATTTAATATTATTTAAAAAAAATTAAAATAAAAATGTGCCTCTGATCTGCATTTTGTTTGATTGCGCTCAATATCGCTCTAAGCCACACGGAGGGAAAGAATAATGATTTATTTATGTCAATGGGCTATATTGAAGCGCTGTTTTCCCTCGCAAATTGGTTATTGTTCGAATAAACTTCTTTTATTACAGCATTGTTAGTAAAACGAGAAGGTACTTTTTTCAATTACCCCTGCTTTAGATAATAAAGGAATTATGGGCTAATTTGGCAGTTTTTATGAGGCATTCCTGTCAAAATTTTCCGGGAATTTTATTTGAAGCTTTAAGAGAGAATAGGTTGATAATAAACAACGAAATAACAAAGAGAAAAGCTAAATTGGTTTCAGGTTCTTTCAATGAATGTTATGAGGATATTAAAACTAAAATGAAGGGAGGTTTTAAAAAGTTTTGATAAAATATTTTGGAGGTAGGTATATTATTTTGATTGTATCAAAGATATTTTTGTAGGCATCTTTGATATATGCAATACAAAAATATTGTGATTATGACAATGACGTAAATCCTAAGACAATAAAACTGTGTTTACCTTTTGTTCAAAAATACCTGAACTCATTAAAGAGAACAGAGGCGCTGGTTTTTACCATGGTCTGAGGTGAACTGAAGTGCCAAAAGTATCTTCAAGACAAGATCAGCTCAGGGTTTTATGATAAGTAGTTTGAGGGTTGTGCTCATCAAAAAACCCGGCAGCTGCTTATTGACTCAGGGCTTTTAACCCCCGACCAAAAAAGAGGGGTGTTATAAGTTTGACGTGTCTGTCTGTCTGTGTGTCTGTCTGTCTGCCTGTCTGTCTGTCTGGGACATCATAGCTCCCGAACAGATGGAGCGATTTCAATTTAGATTTTGTATGAAAGGTGAGTTTGGCGCGAGTGTTCTTAGACATGTTTCATGAAAATCGGTTTTGCCGTTTAAAAGTTATGGGGGTTAGAGTGGGTAAGGAAAACCGAAAATCTGCAAACATACTTGTGTGGGGTATCAAATGAAAGCGCATCGCGTCCACATTACAAAATATTATGGTGTTTTACTTTTATGGGAATTAAGGCATTGGAATCGGGGGTTTTTCTTAAATTTTAATTTAGATTTATAAGTATAAAATATTGGCGAGTAAACAAGATACAAGACACAAAATCTATTCTATTGTTTGGTTTTGCAAATCTTAGAAACGTCAAAAACAAAATACAAAGAGATTGAACATTGGTACTTAAAGACGATTATAAGCACCCCTAATTACATTCCCACTGTGTGACATGGGTCTTCTCTCTTGACGACAGAGAAGTGAACGATACCTAAAACTAAATGCGGACTTCAAAACTAATCATTTTACAGTTTGTCTGACTACTTTTTTTTTTACAATAAAGAATATTATTTTTTTTATCTTTTTGTTTATTATTAGAAACCAAGTAGGTAGAGGACCAAGTAGGCTCTATTCTAGCATAGAACTACAGATATACAGCCACGACAACACAGTATTTTTTTATACAATTTCTAATAATGTAACTATTGAGTTATTTCTAAAATTCGTAGAACAAACGTTGTAGCTGATGATTCCAGAGAAAAGGTCACCGAAGGTTGCGGGTCTTTTAAATTTAACCCTGTATACAGAGCAGGTACAGGTCCCGACAACAATGCAGTATTTTGCAAACTCCAAAAGACATTACGTTTACAACTCACTAAAACAAATAACCGAATACCGATTCATAAAAACCTCATCAGGTTTTTTACAACCCGCGTCTGTATTTTCTTACAAAGACATTTCCAGCGTCTAGACCTTGCCATGTGTGAAATAACCTGGCGAATTGTACATCTAATAAACCTTAAACGCCGGTTATAAAACTAATACTAACCGTCACTTTGTCGTAAACTGTGGTATTAACGGAGAAAGAGGCTAGGGTACTGTGTCCATTTGAAAACGTCATTTTCTCCTTTTCAAAATACGTTCATTTCGCAGGGAAATCTTTAAACACGAACAATGCTACTGACTTACTAGAAATTAGTATAAATGTCCAATCACGAAGACTCATATGAATAACGTTTTACGATTAGACAGTTTTTGACACTGACACAAGCAAGCGCTATGATTAAACTGCGTTTAACCATAGTCACGGGGCTTGTTTTGACAATTAAATAACTAAATAAAATAAATAAATATTTTCGGACTACTTACACAGCATCACCTAACCCCAAACTAAGCAGATAGCTTATACTATGGGTTAGGTGACTGATATACTACATAGATACATTTTTTATTTGTAAATACATACATAATATGATACATGAAAACACCCCAATTATTACCATATTATTCCCTTTAATAACAATTAAAAGTTACCTCTAATACAAATTTTAACATTATTACCACTAATATCATTCAGTTACTCTAAAAACAATGGAAACACACAATTCAGTACTTCAGAGACCACCAATGAATCCCCAGCTCCTAAAAGCGCAACGCCAACTCTAATTACTCGACTTTTACTTTCTCAAGTCGTAAGTTTGTGTACTTACTGTAAGTTCTTACCCAAATATGTATCTAGTGAGATAAAGCAAGATATAACAACGGTACGAGGTAAACAACGACGTAGGTACTGACTTTGTGATGAAATAGGAGATGTAGCTCTACCACGAGTTACCACATACGACTGTTGGAGATAACAACATGTTAAAATCCATGCTATTGACAGATTTTTCACAATTAAAATTTTATCTTTATCTTTCAAGCCAGTGTTAGTGTTGTGTCAGTTGTAAGTGGCAACTCGAGGTAGGGCTAATGTTTTATGTATTACGTAGCCGTAATTGAAAATATGGAGAATGTGTTTTAACTTTTTAATATTCTTACCATCAAATTTATCACGCCGTTTCCTAGCCTGTACCTACCTAGCTGTATGAAACTAGCTATGTATAGATCAAAAGTCTCATTATAAACCTTAAAAGGTATAAAAAGGCCATCAAACGTATTTGTATATTTATTATTTTCTATTAGTACACATTTAAATATTTATAAATATTCTTTATTAAGACATAGTTCATCTGTGTAAATAACGATTTTACAACTCTGAAAATGTAATTTTCTCATCACTTTGTTGCATGATTTTCGATCTTGTCTGTTGTATATTTAAGTGTGATTCCATAGGTCATTATTTTCTATTAGTACACGTTTAAATATTTATAAATATTCTTTATTATTCTTTATTAAAACTCTGAAAATGTAATTTTCTCATCACTTTGTTGCATGATTTTCGATCTTGTCTGAACAATAATTTTATTTATATTATAATATTTTGAAACATTATATGTGTTAAATTATTTTTAACAGATGTGCTTTAATTCAAAAGCCTCGCAAGATTTGCCTGGAAGAGACCTCTTAGATAAGGCCGCTGATTGTTGTAAATTGTAATTTTTTAGTTAGTTTGTAAGTATTGGTATACAAAAAAAAGAAACTATTTATCTAAATTATTTCTAAGACTTCTATCTATCTATCTAAATTCTTTCTAAGACTTGGTCAGTGTCTACGAAGTGCTACGGCGTAGCAACGTAGAGGATTAAAGAAAACCAATAAATAAGGATTAAAGGGTCGCTAACTACTTTATTTAAGTTTAAATGTTTTAATTATTTAAGCGTATACTCATCATCACCATCACTTTATAATTACTATAGAAAAAGAATGCGATTAATCTTGTTATGGTTGCATTTTGATGTAGGTGCGTAGAGAATGGTGCGTGGTGGGCAACGGTCTGTTTGCGGCGCAAGAGATAGTGGGTTCGATTCCTTTGCGATCTTGGAGTCTAGTTGGAGGTCCTATTATGTAATGGGTTCAATAAGTATAAGACGTCGTTATATGAACGGAGCACTTAGTTCCTGAAAGCCATGGGTCATCATTGATGCAGGCTTCTACCCGAAACCACTGGGATTCAATTGGTATGAATCCTATGTCCAGAATAATGTCCTCTCGGAATGTGCAATGACAAGTGAGAGAGAAAACTCATCGATAAATTTGTTGCAGACTTTTATCTGTAAGACGTCAGAAAACCGTCATAGAAATATATTTTTGATTTATGAGTTAGAAAAAGCAAAACGTTCCTTAAATTTGCCGCTACGAAAATCTGCCACTCTAGGCTTGAGCCTACTCCGCCTGCTGGTAAATCCACCACTGTAGATAGCCCCTTTTTAAGGAAGTTTTTACTTTTACCACGTGAAAATACTTCTAATAATTAATAATTCTTGCCCATAAAACACGGACAACGTGGCATGAGCTAGTTATAACATAAAAATAGTACGTTAAGATTCAGCCATTTTCTTCTTAGTACCCTTTCAGAGTACTTTTATTTTCTCAAAGCATAAGTTGTGCAGATGCCGTCTCCAGCTAATGATACCAGTGTTGCCAGTAAATAATTTTTATGACCGCCAAGACGAGCGCTGAGATTGTTGCCATTCATAATAATAATGCTTATGTGTGGAGTATTTTATTTAGTCTGCTTTTTTAAGTAGGAAATGTTGCAATGGTTTGTTGAAAACTGGAAACTATTTGTTTAAATTATATTTACTTATTATATATATTTTGATATTTTGTGTACAGAATTAAATAAATAAATAATAAAAATAAATTATTGTATTCTTAAATTAACGCAAAAATGTGCTTTTACCAAAACGTTTCTATTCGTTTTTGAGTATCTTGCCTTTTTTGCTTTTGCAAAATTAAATAAACCCCTTAAGGTAGTGTGATGTTGAATAAATAAACTCATACATATACATATATTTTTTAAATAATAATGTTCCCTATTGGTTCCATATTTTATTTTAATTTCAGAACTTTTCTCCGCCAACTTTGATTATTATTATTTATTAGATAGATATAAATTTAACATGAGGAGCCCTGTAGATCTTGGCTTTATTGGCAGATACTTGGTAGAGTTGAAGTCGGTTGTTTGTTAACACTTCACTTGACCTTATGTTGGTAACCAAATTAGACTTATTCTAAATCGATTGTCAATGAATGAACTAATAAATAAATCTTGTCCTTATTATTAAAAATACATTGCTATTCTTTTTTATTTAGTATTTAATCTGGACAAAAGCCAATAAATTGCCGAATTTGTAATTCGGGCTTAAATCCTTTTCGAAACCTAAAGGCCCAATGAACTCTAGTATACCCTCGACTAAATAACTATTTCTTCCAACAAATTACACATTTCGTCCAAACGCATTGTCGTAAAACAAAGTAATAAAATAAAACCCAATCACTCAGGTAGAACGCTCAATTTTACTTGATATGTGAGGGTTTACGAAGGACGCTCCTGGGTTAAGTCTTACTCATCTCGTAGGTGCATTTACAACGGACTTTAAAAAAATTGATAAGAAAATTCTCCTTTTTGCTTTCAGTGCGTATTTTTTATGTTAATTAAGTACCTACTTTGGAACATTTTTTCTCCGTAACCCAATTTGAATGATTTTTTATTTTTATAATGATTTGAAACTTATAAAATTTATTGTTGCACAATTTCTACAAGCTTCACCTTTGTAGAGTTATGTTAACACATAGAAACATAATAATGATTACAGACTGTTTTTGTTAAAATATCTAAGTTTAACCACCAAAGCGCACTTGGCCAGTGATGTGGTGGTGAATAATAAAGACCTAATCTCTCTCGTCAAGAGAAAAGTCTCTAAGTCCCAGCAGTAGTAACGTTAATAGGGTATTGATGATGATGAACTAAGTTTAATGATAAAGTATTGCAATTCTACCACCAAGGTCCAAGTGTCACGAACTCACCTATAAAAGCAGAGGATGAGTACGCCGTGACCATTATACTTAAGACTGCCATATCACGATAATAATTTTAATTATCATTAAACTTTATCACTGGGGCTAGACAGACTTAGAGCACAGCTGTTCTGGGCTTAATAAGTCATTTTACGGCTTTTCTGTCGTGCTGTTATTAGTTTTACGTTTTATGCATCGGTTTTATAAAGCTATTAAGCGGGTATTTAATACTAGTCAGTATTTAGTACTACGCTCAATAATTTTGGTTAGAAGCTACGATGAGAATTTTACTTTTATAGTAAATTGAGACAGTCTTTAAAAGAAAAGTCTTATATTGCGTCTTATAAATAAAGACGCGCCGCCGCCGTGTTTAACAAAAAAAAACTATCGAGGATCATTGTGAAACTCGGATTTTAATAGAATATTGTGTAGGTATTCAGTAGAACAGAGAATCGGATACCAATGAAAAGAGTGGCTAAACGAATTTTTTTTTTAACTTCAATCAAAAGTTCTTGAATTCCCTTATTTATTTATTATTTGTAGTAAACAAGGTGTTTCATAATTTGTGTATATAGTGGAAAGGGAGCAGCGGCGAACATAATTTGTTGTACTACATTTCGATTTGGAGCCCCTTTTTGACTGCCTCGGTGGCGCGGTGGGCGAATGTCCGCTTGCAGAGCAAGAGGTAGCGGGTTCGATTCCCGCCGAGGGTGAAATTGTTTGTATGTTCTGCAAGCACTTTTCTCCTTGGTCTGGGTGTTTAATATGTATAATAAAATATCTATATATGTCTAAGTATATTATATTAAGTAAATCAGATATCTAGTCAGTACCCGTAACACAAGCTTAGAGCTTACCGCGGGGCTAGATGTTGTTGTGTAGATTGTCCGGAAATATTTATTTATTATTTATTTATTTACTATTATTTTATTTTTCATAAAAAGGCCCCTTTTTAGCCTAATCTTATCTCTAGGTAGTGTTTAGCATCATGGCTAATTGCGGCTTGGTTGTATACGATGTATGCCTTTACCTTGGTGTTGGACTTCTTCGTGTTTAAATCGCACTTACATTTTTAAAGAAAAATGTCCCGAGGCTTGCGGCGGGGTCGAACCTTCGAAATTATAGTCGAGTAGCATACCCACTTAGCCAACGCGGTTTTCTTCACTTTTTTATACTTTATTGGAATTCGAATATATTATTACCTTTGAGGTATTTTAGCTGATTTCACAAGTTGTACAATCAAAAACTAGCCATGAAAACTTGTACAGCAATGAAAATGTAATTAAAACTATAACTGCGTCTCGAAGCGGCCATGAGAGCGTGTACAATGAATGTAATAAGACGACTCCTATAATGGGGCTATGAAAGTTGTCTTTCTTTTCCCTTGCCATAGAAACAAGAAACGCCAACGAAGTATTGGCGATGCAAAGATTCTAACTAGCGCCTCTAGTGTCAAAATTGTGAAGCTGTCTAAGAACGACACTTTGGCAGTTTTCGTTACAATTAAAGTCAGGAAAAAAAAAATACAAATCAGATGTAAACAAATGGATATAAAAAATGGCGTTCAACTGAAAAACATCTTCTTCACTTTGTAATTTTATTTAACTCGACACTGGCAAATTTTCGCTTCAAGCTCAAAGTCCAATTACAAGAAACTGAACTGTAAAAAAACAAAGTGTCGGTCTTAGACAGTTTCTAAATTACGCCGCTAGAGGCGTGCGGATAATCTTTGCATCACCAATACTCAAATTGCAAACCAGCAGTTCTGTCAATGTTTCGACCCCCTTGCCCTAGCTTATTCAATGCATGAGCCACGACAATATAACTTAGGACTAGCACCCCACCCGGCGTTTCTGGGCGTAAAAATCATCCTTGGACTTCCAATAATAGTGCAGTAACATATAGAAAAAAGAATTGGCCAAATTGGTACAGGCGTTGTTGAGTTGTAACAACACATTTTGAGATTCATTTTTATACTATAGATTAATTTATGGAAAACTATCAGAGAAGATAATACCTACAAAAATAAAAACATAATAAATTTAACAAATTTGGCTGGAGTACAGCGACATACAGCTCCTTCGTAAGCTCTCTAATCGAGTCGCTTTCAAATAGACCATATAGCTAAAATACATTGTAGCTGAATTATCTGGATTGTGTTATGTCTTTGTGAGTCCGAATGAGTCAATAGAGAGTCTTATGGTAAGGGTACTAGACATCTGCAAAACAAAGACCTTATGTCGGTTTTATAAGAGTAGGTGTCTGAGTAATTTGCATTTCAGATGCGAATTTTATATCGAAGTTGATCTTTTGAGTAAACATAAAAGGGAGTTGAGAGACTTTAATAGAATCTATAGACCCGATAAAAATACGAATATTTTTTTTATTTTATATAATTAAACATAATATAGTGTTGTTTAATTACTATTCAATAAACAGGAGTGTTGAAAAACATTCCAAAATTGACAACTTCCGAACTATGTAATAATATTTTTTACATCCCTTAAAAACAGATTCATACATCAAGTAAAACTATAAGGGTTGACTTTATTACATTCTACCTAAATTTCTACTCAAGTTTTAAGCGGAATAGTTTTGTTCTGTTTCTTTTACCTTACTGACAAAAAATTCGCATTTGAATTCGAACAGCCCAAAAAACATAAGGAAACACTAGTTGCGTGTGTCCACACACATATACTCAAACACTAAGCTGTTTTTATTGTCTTTAGTAGTATAATGATGCACAAAGCTATTTGTATTTTCTCTAGTAGTTTTCTGAAGGATACCCGCCTTTCATGGCCCAACTCGTAAGCCACAATAATAGTCGCTATAACAACAATTCCTACAATGTAATTACTGGATGAGCGCCTTTCTCGAGTTTTAGAATGCAATTAATGTAAGTAATGAGAACTGCAGATTTTGATTTCGTCGGGACCATCTTCTTTGAAGGTTTCGCTCTAAATTATCATTTAACTGTTAGATTCTTCTTAGAGATGCCACTTTTTGGACATTTTATAAGATATTATTTGTCAGGAAATAATTAAGACTAAGTAATGTAGTTTCAACCTAAAAGTGGGGTGGGTCACTTTATAGAAATATAAAGGTTTAAAATTCTCTGTTAACTCTTATTTTACAAATAAGCTTTTAATTTTAACTCAGTATTTGTCTATTTAAATACTGAAAGGGATAACATAATATCCATCACACCTATACTCACTTAAACATTCGTCAAAAGCGCCTGAAATGTATAAAAAATGCCAAACATGTAACATACGAGTACATACATACTCCAATTATTAACACTTAAGTATTTCTTTATAGAAACCCATAATCACTAAAATAAAAAACTAAACATTCTCGGCTCAGAAGCTCATCCAGATATCTACTTTTAATTGAGTATACTTAACAAAAAAAAATGTTTTTGTCAGGCTGTCTGTTTCATCACATCAAAACAATATAAAAAGGTACAGTCCGCGTCAAATTTATATAAACAGTTCAAATCATTATAAATGATTTTATGCTCCCAAAGTAGTCAAAATATATCGCTATCAAAGGTAGCATGCAAACTCGATAAGACGATAAATTTAAAAGTTTTGTTTGCACAGATCATTTTGAACACATTGCCAGATTATACAAAAAATATAAACATAATGGAACAATAGAAGTGAGCTATCACTATGACCACTTTGGGCGAATACAGTATAATAATGATTCACATTTCTTATATCAATATGGTTTAATTTTTTCAGATTATTAGAATACTCTAAACGCTTATATGAGTTAGACGCTGACCGTACTTACTTTAAAAAAGGTATTATAATTATGAGATCAAAAGAGGCAGTAAATAGAGTACCGACATAATTATTATCTTCTCAACATACGTATATAAATAATAATATATTCATATTTATTATAATTTAAATATATTCGTGATACTCAATAACTTTTTTTACTGAACTATTTGAGCAGAACTGTAACAGACAGTACAGAACAGAAGTAATTTACTTGTTGAAGAATAATAATTAATCCCTCATACTCGCATCGGTCGTTTTCCTCATAACTGAGGGTCGTGACTCCCCATTTGTGGGATGATCTTCTTTCGGACCGTAGCTCGCTACTTGTTCCTCTCCTTGGCAATGGGGCATTTTGTAAATGGCCAATGTTGGTCGGACCTGGTTCGTCCGCGTAACTGGGCTATGGGCTACTGGGCACTTGCCAATAATACAGTCATACGTTGAAGAATACATTTAAAGAGAAACCCCCGATTCCAATGCTTTAATTTCCTTAAAAGTAAAACACCATAATATTGGAACTTTCTTACGGCGGCAGGTATTTGTGTGTGTATGTGTGAGTGTGTGAACAGTTTAATTTTTAGTTAGTTTTATAACTCAAACTTATGTTTGACGTGTCTGTCTGTCTGTGTGTCTGTCTGTCTGTCTGGGACATCATAGCTCCCGAACGGATGGAGC
Source organism: Gymnoscelis rufifasciata (assembly GCA_929108375.1). Lineage (NCBI taxonomy): Eukaryota > Metazoa > Arthropoda > Insecta > Lepidoptera > Geometridae > Gymnoscelis > Gymnoscelis rufifasciata. Next base: position 4,845,360 of record OV815307.1, on the reverse strand, counting down.
GATTTCAATTTAGTTTTTTTTGTATCTCTCTTTTTTGGTCGGGGGTTAAAAATAGTCCCATTTAAACTTGCTACAGAGATCGTTAGTTAAAAAGTTATCTATAATAGACTTTTAATAGACTTTTATTCAGGAACATTACAATGTCTTAATAACTATTGGAATACGATAAGTCTATCAAACTCTATTAAAAGTCTATTAAATCTATAATAAATCTATTTTGTAGAAAAAATACTTATTTGAACATCACGAGTACCGAAGTATTTAACTCTCAAGGTTAGATACATAATGGCCTCGAACCAGAACGTTATACATCTGTCTGAAGCCTTCATTTAACAAACCTATGATTAACTTTAACTTTATGACACAGTGATTAGCACCTTCGTAGCAATAACTATTAATTACTTTATGGAAATTAGAAATTCTTTTGTTTTACTAGAATCTAGTTTCTTGAGTTAATTTATACATGGTTGCTAAAAGAATAGAATTCGTGGAATCTTGTACAATATGACTTATGACGGTGCTACCCCAACTATAATGTTTATCTCGCGGAATGACATATTTTCCCTCGGTAACAAGTAGCATATGTACTATTCCAAGTTATAATTTCAAGCAAATCGGTTCAGTCGTTTTGCCATGAAAAACAGATAAACAAACAGACACACATATACACTTTCCAACTGTTTTTTTTTATGGTCGATAAGCCTTCTTTTAATTTGACCACAATCTCACCTGATGTAAAGTTACGATGTGGTCTAAGATGGGACATGAAGAAGATGGCTGCTCCGGAACACATTACGAAACACGAAAAAATAAGTCGCACTGGCCCAGCCCGGAGGGTGGTGACAAGTTGCGGCCGAAGCTTACCACCAGAGACTGTTTTTAGCACCACCCGGAGGTCACGTGTAAGGTTTATTATATAAGTATGGATTGTAATACATACAATAGTTTTGAGTATTAATAGTTTTTTTAATATAAAATCATTGTCTATTTATCTGTTAAGGTTCCACAATATTTTGGGTGAACTTTAGACATAATTTTAATAGGTATTTTGATACATTTTTTAACCGTTTCAACAAAAAGTATTAAGCTTGTGTATAATATACATTACAGGCGGTGTACCTAATAAATAATTCAAGTGAAGAATGTATAGTTTTAATATATACCTTAGTACCTAGAGAATTGGGAACTAGCCTACTTATAGAAGAGTCATACTTAGATTTTGTCAAAGCTATGTTCGTTACCGTAAAACAAAGCTTAGGATTTATTATTCTATGGCTTAGATATTAATAAAAATTCTGATATTTACATTCTCCTTAGCACACTATTCAAAGTAGGTTTGATTTTCAGTCGTTAAAGTTACTGAGTAGATTGCCTGGTAAAACATACATTTTATAGTGCAAGTCATAAATTACGAGGTGAAATGCACCTATAAGTAGTCTACGAAGTTTTTATCGCTAGATTCAAACGTGAGGATGAAGCATTAGTCCGCCAGTCATTTCAGTAGGAAGCGGGCTTCCAAAATCCCTTCAGAGCAACATACATACTTACCCACTTATATCGTTAATTAACTCATCAATTTCACTACATCATCATCACCCTATTAAAGTTCCCATTGCTGGGACTTCTCTCTTGGCGAGTGAGATAAGGCATGAATATATCACGCTGCCCAAATACGGGTTGGTGAATGTGACATGACCTTCAATCTCTTTAAGGTTCTCAGAACATGCCGGTCCTCACGATGTTTGCCTTCACCGTTAAAGCACGTGTTTTAAAGCGCACATACATTTTTTAAGACGAGAAATCCAGAGGTTCTTGGCGGGGTACCCACTACCTTTGGAATGAAATACGAGTGTGTTCCAACGTAGCCAACACCATTTTATCATTACTAATTTGGTTTACATAGGTGTCAGGTTATTTATACAGTTCTACATACTTCGTCAATTCAGATTTGACATGCAATGTCAATTATAATTAAAGAAAAAAATATATATAAATAATAGAATGTCAAATATTTAGGAAGTTAATTAAAATTACAATTTAATATGATGTCTAATGTCTAGTATTTAAATGATCTTTTACATTGTAATACGATTTGTCAATAAGTCATTTCATAATTTTTGGTACAAATTTGTTTAATCCTGATCCGATTCTAAAAAAAAGCACATGCATAACCTTCTCTAGAGCTCGTTACGCGACTCCGAGCCTATTTATAGGGCCTATAGTAAAGGTGCTTCATGGTTTAGCCCTATTTATAGTTCAGTTTCCGAAACACACACTGGTAGAAAGTCTCTCGTTTAAACTCACTGAAGTATTTTGAACTAAAAGACGCTGTGAAGTTTTCTGTTTTCTAGCGCATTCAAACAAACAATAGCTTTTCAACATTAGTATATTTATAGTAGGTATAGAAGTATAGGTTAGCGTTCTCAATCATAAAGAGTGCAATTCAGCATTTTATCAGAAACATCTCTAAATCAATTTTAAGGGTATCGCTGAAGAAAATAAAAAGAGTTTTAAAAGCTGGTTATTTTAAACTTCAAAAGGGATATCTTTGGGATCGCTCATAAAGTTCAATACCTACCATACGAGTAAGTAATAGATACTGTATCGTCTGGACATTTTCAATTCTATGATGGAGGTTGTTTCAAAAGAACTAATTCGGATTGCAAGTTGATCTTAAGAGAGAGACGTAGCCAGGACTTGAAACAACCTATTAGTGGAGTCGCTGTGAAAATAGGGATACGGATGAAACTTCTGCTGTCCACTGCTGAAGTTTCATGTGAGACGTGGTCAAAACCTGCCATAAGTTATTATTATAAGTTTCGTATCGTGTTGGCATGCTAAAATCATCGTAAACGGGTATAAGAATAAATAAAAAAATTAAAAATTGTTTTCGCCCGAATACTTCGGGATGTTCGGGACTCGAATATTCGCCGTAGGCCGCTATGTAGCCGCACCTTAACCATTGTTGGGGGTATTCGGTAAAGAGAAGTTAAATTATAAAATCCAAAAAGGGACATGGAATATGCTAGGTCCTTTTGTTAAGGTATTCCTGACAAAGTCTAGCATAAATATTTCGTCAAGAAAAATTTGGTTCACGATGGTTGCAAGCTGCTGCTTACGACGGAAATGATTGAAGCTTATTAAGGTCTATTTGCAGCAAGCTGAATAGATTACAATAATAATCAAGTTTCCGTTTCAGACTTCATGCCCTGTTAATATGAGGTATAATGCCCATTTCAAAATAAGCTACTGCCTAACAACTAGTAAATAAATAAAGAGAAAGGGTAATAATAGACGAAGGTAAAGCCCTTAGTCCACCCACGCTAGTGAAACCATTAGAATGATTGCAGGGCCAGCTTCGTAGTTAGTTTGATGCAAACTGAAACTGAAGTAAGCAGACTGCCTCTTCGCGATTCAATTTAATGCCGTGTCCTGTCTGAGAATCTGCCTTTTATTTAGAATTGCAACTATAATGGATCTAATTATTGAATGTAGTTTGTTTCATCGTTAAATAGTGTTCAACAATCTATCTATATCCGGTTTAAGTTTGTGCCTGTTATTATTCCTACTTTGTTTTAAGGTAGGTGTACTAAAACTCAAAGATAAAATATACCTTCAACTGACCGAGTGTTACGGATCGGCTTCACATACCTACATAATTATGTCACAGAATAATAAAATACAATGTAACTTATGTGCTTCCAACGGAAGATCAGCATTGACTTGTTACATACAAATTCTGAGCTGTTAACCTTTTTGAGACACTGGTTATGTGCCTTTACTAATTAATTTTACTTCTGTTGTAAGGTATTGTGTATCAAATAAATATTAAAATTATTTTCATTTAATTTCATATGTGTGTGATGCTTCTTATAGAGTGGCATGCTCGGCGGTCCCGAATTCACCTGATACAGTTTTTCACCTCAGTGCGTGACGGATCAACCTCATTGTGTTGTACGTCAAAAGAAGTTTTATATTCATAGTTCAGAAAGGGTTAGTAATTTTCCGTGACGGAGGAAAAATCCTGAGTCCACGCACGCTAGTGAAACCATTAAAATGATTGCAGGGCCACCGCTTCGTTGTTAGTTTGATGCAAACTGAAACTGAAGTAAAGAAGACTGCCTCTTTCGTGATTGAATTTTAGTGTCTTGTCGGTTGGAGTTTTACTTAGAATGTCTAAGTACTGTAGTAGACCCGAGGGTAACAAAAACCTAATGAAATACTTACTACTATATCTATTGACAAAATAATCAATATGTTCTAGTATACTTACTAATTTATCAGTTAACATATTAATGAAATACGGGCGAAGGATTATCCCACAAAATAATGACAAACGATTTTTCTGATTTATTTGGTGAAGGTAGCTGGCTCGCGGTGGTTACAAGCTGCTACCGACCGAAGTCAATGAAGGCATTTCAGGGAGGCCTATGTCCAGCAGTGCCCACGGCTGAAATGCTGATGACTATAAGATAATATCGTCGTAAGATAAGGTCGTTCGTATCTTAAAGTACGCTAAATATAAATAAATAAATATTTCCGGACAATCCACACAACATCTAGGCCCGTGGTAAGCTCTTAGCTTGTGTTACGGGTACTATACATCTGATATACTTAATATAATAGACATATATATATACATACATAGCTGCAAGCGGACCCTCGCCCACCGCGCCACTGAGGCAGTCAAACATGTTATGGCTATGTTTAATTTGTTTATTTTTTGTAAATAAATGATTTTGTATCTTGTTATGAATGAATCCATAATGATCAATTTAATTGCAAAAGTTAATTTATTTAATTGTTGGTTAATATTATATGTACATTCTAATTATAGGTATCTTTGGTTAAACTTTTATGTGAAATTAAAGAAAAAGTTAAAGTCCTTATTTCACAAAATCCGAGTAAAATAAGCATTGCTTATTAAACAACAATACTTGTTAGTGGTTACTTATGACAAGAGCTATGGTGAGATATCGCTTTGTTACTGAGTGAAATAGCTCTATATTAAATTACCAATAACTAATTTACCTCTTAGATGGTGAACCAGGCCCTAAATAAATTTGTTTATTAACGGAGTATTTATTCCCTTATGAAGGGACCCAGACCCTACCTAAACATAATTGCAATTCACATCCAGCTTTGCAGACATCTCAGTTTCAGAATACTGTGAGTGAATTTAAAATCTGACTGGTATGTAAAATTTTATGAAAGCTGCAAGTCATATTCACAATTGCATCCAAAGAGGGCAGTTGTCGCCAACATTTTCTCCAAACGCCGCAAAGGAGGTGTTTACATGCATTTTATACCGAGCGCGCTCTTATCAAGTCACTACATTTGCGCCCCAGGCGTCGTCAACCTTCGGGCTTCAGCGCATATTTACTCCGCTCACTTTATGCGACTATAAATGCAGGTGAAAATTGAAAAAGTTTATGTTACGACGTTTTTAGAATCCCTAAAAGGAGTCGGAGACTGGTCTAATTGACGTCGGGACGACTGCGTATTTTGCCGAATATATTTCGAAGGGTCGCGGGCGTTTTGTTATCGAATTATATTTTGAAGCTAACTTTTTCCCATTTAGGCCTCATAAATGATTTTTTTCCCATATGTAACACCTGTGTATACTAATATTATACAGCTGAAGAGTATGTTTGTTTGGTTGGTTGGTTATTTATTATTTATATTTATTTATTTATTGATTATAAACACATACATACGTCGTTCCCGCGGAAAAACCCATAAAACACGGGCAACGCCATGACGTGAAATGCTAGTTTCTAATAATATTTACTAAGCGTTTAAAAGATATGGGCCTGGCTTCGAGAAGCGACTCGATGGGAGTTTTTTTTAAGCTTTAAAGCTTGTCAAAAGTATTATCTTTCTTACAACATCAAATAAGTACCGAAAGAAGGTCGCAGACGGCTATTTCACAGCAATTCCAGTCAACATGTGAGCTTTTACCACGAAAGATGGCGAAGATAAAGCAACCATTACTACAATTTCCTAGGCGGAGTCTCAGACGATCGTAAAAGTGAAATATTATTACCGCGTTCACTGAATTTAAAAAATCGTCTCGCTTCAAACCAAATACTTGCTTTAAATCATAAAGGAAATGGTAGTTTTTTGATATTGGAGCCAAAGTTTATCCTCGGGAAGTTATTCGGATTAAGGTCACATGGCAGTTCTTGTTTAATGTCCATTCGTTTCGAAATTAATTTCAAAATTTGTGGTTAGGACACAGACTTGGGATGTGGCATTATTTTCAATACTTTATTAAAATCTAACTCTCCACAGCCTAGTAGTAGATTACTGATTGGTTTCAGTTCTGTTATTTAATTCTATCATGGCACTAAAAGGTAATTTTTTGACAGTAATATATTATGTCCGCAGGTCCGTCCTAAGCCCAGGAGAGGGGTATGACTACTGCCTGGGTAATTATTAACAGATTATCTAATAAAGTTTTGAAGCACAGTCAAATATTGCAGATTTTTGTAAAGAAATATAAACACTTACATACATCTAGCCACTAGCCCCATGGTGGGCAAGATTGAGCTTTTTTTATACGTGTATGTACTTACTACTAGACATCTGACATTATTAGTCGTAAATGGGTACTCATTTAAATATTTAAGTTTTAATAAAAAACCCAGACAAAGGGAAAACGACAATTAAAGTTCCTTCATTGTTAATGTGACAAATGTGTTTAACCATTCAGGCCATTTGTATTCACACATCTCGTCACATTTGCTCTTTTTGCTCTCACATTTCGGTGTCCGCTTCACAGAGGAGCACCTTTGAAAAACAAAAGCGGAAGTGAGAGTTTCAAGGGTGCTTGCTTTAAGCAAACTTCAGACAAGCACCTCACTGCTTCTTATAGCTTAAATGCGATCTTATTTAGTAATTAAAGAGCTTTTGAGAGCACTCAGCTTCCAACATCTTTGAGATATAATAAATTCTTTAATCAGAACTGCTCTTGCATATTGATAAATATTTGAACTTCGAAACAGTAGTTTGGGTAAATACGACAGCAGACTTCGCTACGGGTTCAAAGATACAGGTCGCTTTCCAAATCCTTAGGGGGGCCTATGTCTAGCTGTGACTGTAGGTACCTTTATGGAAATATATACTGCTTTATAGTTATAGTTTCCTAGTAGACTTGATTTCTTAGATTCTTGTAAATATGCTCAGAGTCACTCATAGTGTTATGGAGCTGATAATAGCTGACTTGATGATGATGATGATAAAGTGTTAAGGATGAGCAGGATCAAGCAGCACTGAGATCTAAGCACTTATTATTTAAATATTCCTACTTAAATGTTCAATGCGAATTATACGAGAAGCCTCATTGTATTCTCCTCATTGAATCTGAAGATTGTTGAATTAATTATCCGCACATTTCCTTGTAAATTAATCAACAGGATCGCTTGATGACTAAAATAAACGTAATTAAAACTTTCTGAATTAACTTTCGCCTGATTTCTTTTTTAATTTAGGCCTGACTTGGCTAATTCCGTCAGCGCGACGGGGGTTGACACACCCTCTATTTAACTGACCCTTTTGTCATAAGAAAAAGGTTTTTTTAAAGATTTGTAAGGAGATTTGGATAGGCAAATTTGGGCTTGGCAATAATTAATTCTGTTTTGAATACCTGGCCGAGATTAGGAGGGTCTGGGGGTTTATAGCAATGTTATTCATTGCGTAGCTTATTAAAATTGGTTTTTCTTCTTGGTGTAAGGTATTGGTATTATTTTAGGTATATTTATGTTCCTAGAGGTAAGTTGGACTTTTTAAACAATAAAAAATTTTTGGGTAATTATTGTGTTTAACACGTACTTACCTTAATTCTAGTTTTGAGTAATTGTCGTATTATTATTCTAGTATTACTACTTAAACACAACAACGATGAATAATATGACGTTTTAGACCAGTTGACCCTTAAGTCGAGCTGCTCTTTGATGATTTGATTGATTTGATGAATCTAAAGAAACCCAATAATAGTTTATATATATTTTTACCCGGAGGTCACTTGTAAGGATTCAGAGGGTTAACATTTAGGGACGTGAACAGACAAAACCTCCAAAACCTACCTTATAGCTTATACGGACGTGAACAGACAAAACCTCCAAAACCTACCTTATAGGACTGTATTAAATATCAATATCAATTCTCTAATAAAAAAATACATTACTAACCGACCAATATAAAAAAAAGTGGTAAATTTTTTCCATCGTTTACCCATGACCTTATGAGGGTAATTTATTTAGTAGTAGAAAGACGTCTTCATATTTCAATGTAAGTAGGTAATAGGAACATAAAGGACCGAAACGCCTCATTTAACTAAACATCGATTGAGAACTATACCCGTGACTATACTATACATACCTACCCAAACAATTTATTGTACCTACCTGAGGCCTGAGTTTTTACAAGGAACGTTTACGACTCATTACTTTTGCTGACCGCAGTCGTTACGATCGACGGTTTTTAGTGATGGAATATTTTAGGCTATTTTTGTGAACCGAAAATGTTCTATTGCATAAACATTTAAAAAGTCGGTTACTTTTATAGAAATTTCCAAAAGTCACTCCGCTTATACCTGTAGGTTGGTAAGGCATAAAAGGTTGGCAGAGAGCGAAAGTCGGCACTCATGCGGGATCACATAGAATTCCGTATACCGTATACTCCGTCACGTAGTGCCAAATCGCCTTATTTGGAGGTAAACCGCTTCGTAACGCGTTACGGCGTCGACGATCGCTCGAAGCCCAATCTTTACCAAAGTCACATCGAATTCTGTATACCGTATACACCGTGACGTAGTGCGTAATCGCCTTATTTGGAGGTAAACCGCTTCGTAACGCGTTACTGCGTCGACGATCGCTCTAAGCCCAATCATTACCAAATGTCTACCTACTCAGTTAGTACCTTCCATACCTACATCGTTTCACGTACACAAACAAGACAATTGATTATCTGTAATTTTATTTCATGGCCTTTAGTGTTACATTTTTTTACAAGGCTGAGAAACGATACCTTTGTAGCGACATGAGAAATTGCAGTATTATATTTGTTTTCTACATAAATCATAAGTGTAATAATTGTAAGCTCATTAATGTTAAGTTGGTAAAGTAAGTGTAAATTCGTTTTAAAGGCATGGACATTTCGTCTGTGGTGGACGTTTAATAAATAAAAAAAACCAGTAAAACGTTTTTTTGAACCCACAATACCCCAACACTATTCCCAGCATGTCGAAGGCACCTATCAAAAGTATCACATAATATTTTTATAGGTGGGACATAGTTGCGAGTGTTACGGTGTTCATCAAGACAAGACATAAGGGAGATTGGGAAAAGATGGACCCCCAGACCCGGTCCCAAAGACCCCAATTTTATTGCTTGTTACGCGTCATAAACACGGGCGGTTGCGGTCTTCAGATAATGGCCTTTAGAATTTATTTTTTTGATGTTGAGAATAAAGTTGTTTAATGGGCGTTAGTGGATAATAAATTGGTGTTTCTGTAGTAGGTACTACAAACCTACTAGAAGGTTCTTTATTGTGTCAACAAACTCCCTTTTGTATACCTACCCCTGAAGCAGACGCTGTCTTAATTTGCAGACTCGCAAATTGTCGGGTTGGAAAACTAAGACGGTCCATCTGATAAACGGCTTTGTATACGGCAACGTCAGTTATAATGTCATTGATATTCATTACACGTGGGTATTCCTCAAGGAATAGGAGATTTTTCGTGGCAAGTGTCCTGCACCCACCGTTAACTAATAGTCATTTATTGATAATATTATTATACGTCACAATTACATTTTGTTTACACTGGTTTTTTTAGTACTAATAATGTCAAAACAAATAAATCATCAAATTCAATTACTTAATAAATCGACTTGGTGATGGCTACGAGTTACGTAGCCATCACCAAGTCGAAGGACGGACCATCTAGTTGGTGGACGCCACGTTCTCTATTCGAGTAAGTGGTAACCCTCTGAATCCTTACACGTGAGCTCCGGGTGGTGCTAAGAACAGTCTGTGCTGGTAGGCTTCGGCCGCGGCTTGTCACCACCCTCCGGGCTGGGCCATTGCGTGAAGCGATTTTTTCGGGTTTCGGAATTTGGTCCGGAGAAGCCATCTACCTTCTAGGTCTTCATGCTCCATCTTAGACCACATCGTCACTTTACATCACGTGAGATTGTGGTCAAATGAAAGCTTATCCAGCATTAAAAAAAAGTACTTTTCGGCACCAACGCGCATCTGTCCTGCGTTCTCAAACGCCTGCCCTTGGTTGCCCACTTTATCGAACTAAGCCGTTACCTATAGCCACAGTAGGCTATAATAAATGTAGGTAGTGCCAAAATAGTAGGTAGGAAGGTAGTTATACATATCCTACTTAACAACCCTGCATCCACACGAAAACGATAAAACTGTTTATGTTCTAACACCCTAGAGGTCGCCACTGCCCATTTTATCACCGCTCTTTATGATTCTTAAATTTCTATCAAGTTTTTATTTGGGGTAGTAAAACACACGATGTGCTCATACGTAATACGTTTCCAATAGTTACCATACCACCCTATACAACCCTGCATTAACCACATGTTGTTTATGTTGTAGCAGATATACTCTTTGGGAGCAGCAGAAAACATATTTCATAACTAGGTAGGTTTATAGGTAGTATAAAAAAAACTAAGAAACCTAGTATAAAATGAAATCGATTCTTTTTTTTATTATAGATAAGCCTTCATTTGACCACAATCTCACCTGATGTAAAGTGACGATGTGGTCTAAGATGGAGCATGAAGACCTAGAAGGTAGGCTTCAGCTGTCTGTTAACACTGTTCTCTTTACAGCTACCTATAGCGGCGGCTTTCCACTATATTGAAAACCGCTAGTTCGATCGGCGCCTTTGCTAAATATTGTTTATAATGTAGTAGGTAGGTTAGATCGAAAGTCACGGTATCGAAACTATTGTTGCGATTTGAGTGCCCATCCAAATCTATAGTTTATGATTCGAACTCTTATCAATTATCAGCAACATCACTTTTAGATAAGCTTCATTATTATTTGGAAGAACGATAAATTGTTCGCAAAGCCGTCTATCGAACTATTCCTTGATTGTATTTAGCTTTGATCTTATTTTGACGGGTTCGGTTCAGTGCGAAACCGCTCATAGGTAACATAACAAGGCATTCTTGCTTAACCGGACTAGTAGCTGTGTGGTCAGTCTATTCGTTTTCAGCAATAGATAGAGGGATCTAAGCGGAAGATTTAGAAGTCCAGATAGATAAATAATACTGACGCCTCATTGGGTACTATAGCTTCTTATATCGACACAATGTAGTACTCTTAGAAATTAATTACTCAGCGTCAATGTTACTGGTTTTTTTAAGGTTTGGGATACAGCGGTAGGAAAAGTACCTACAATTACCTATTCCTTCAGCAGATGAGGACTATATTTTTTTTTATTTTCCTCCGTTGGACTCTAATATTATATATTACTCAGTGAGCACGTGAGATATCTTCATCATCATCATTCACACCTTGACATCCATGAATAAATTTGAGTATATTTACTACTACTAATTACTCAATTTTATATTTACACAGATTCATTAATTCGATCGTCGACTCTTTCAGTGGTGGTAGGCTGATTTAATGTCACGCTGACAATCAGCGCTGAGAGCTCGGCGTGTGACTTTATAATTTTATCTAACTCGACACTGGCGAATTGTCGCTTCAAGCGCAAAGTCCAATTACAAGAAACTAAACTGTAGCAATTTATTTTACGACCTTATTAGAAAACAGGCTGCGAGGTTGTGTTCACTGGAAATGTTTGAGGTAGGTTTGTGTATAGTATGTAATGCAATGCAATAGTAATGAAATGATAATGATAAGAACACATTCCTTAAAAGTTTTCAGTGACTGCCCGTGGTAAGGTGTAGGTCCTATTCATAACTTATTTCTTAGCCTAGGTATATAAAAGGTAGGTTATGGTTAAAAAAAAACACGTTGTTATTTTATTGTTTTTTTATTAATTTTATAAAGGTTTCATTGTAATCGTAGGTGTAGTGTCATTTCAAAATGCCATCTAAATTAGCTTTCGAATAATGTGTAGTAGGCGATTACGATAAAGTATAACTTAAACAATGGTAAGTAAATAAAAACCATGACATGATTAAATAAACCTAAAATAGCTTAAATTATCACCAATGTGTACAAATTAGCAGAATATAAAAAGAAAAAAATATTGGGTTGTTAAATTGTGCTTTAACTAAAGGGAGATAGATTATTATAAATTTATACTAACTTAAAAACAAAAGCTGCTTATTCAATTTTGTACCTTTTGTGGTACAGCAATAGTTTATTTACCTATTTTTGTACGTAAACTTTAGCCGTATAATGAGCGCGACTGACATTGATAAGACATTTGAAATAATTGTAATTAGTTGATAAACAAAATACGCAAAAAAATTACCAGCGTATTTATTAATTTACTTACTCGATGGCTTTGAGGTAATTGAGCCAACTTAATAAATAAATTGTGATTTCAAAGATTTTATTTTAATAATTACCAATATATATTGATAAATTAAGCAAATCAGTTTTGAAATAGTAATAACTGTATGTCGCGCTCATTTGACAGGCGGATAGCCAAAGTTGCCAACAACGAAAGCGAAGTTTCAGACAAAAGACGTGTACATGTACATCGAGACACCTGAAATGCGTCGTATCCGACCAACTCTAAAATAATTTCCATTCAATAACAGTCAAACAAAATTGGACTAAACAACAAGGAATTTGTACTTTGGGGATGTGATATACAGAGAAACGACTAGGTCCTCATCAAATGAATATAAATACTCAATAAACATTGTAATATAATATAAGCAATATAAAACGTAACATAATGGGATTCCTAGTTAATAAATTCTGCTAAACTGAAATAATTCAGGTTCTTGTCAGGCCTGTAACGGGCCGAGATGGGAATGAGCTACGTCAGCCGAGGCTAGGAGATCGAGACTGGCCCGTTACACAGCTGACTGGAATTGTCTAACAATATTACTCGAATAGATTAAAAACTTCGCTAAGTTTGTACCGAAATCTAGCGTCGTTTGATATGCCTGCGAACAGCAACACTTTGGTAAAGATCTCGTTGTCCGCCATGAGGCTAACTTCAGACTCCCACTACACACTCATACTGCTATAGATCTGTGTTGGCTTGTTCATTAATGCGTTATTGATATTATTACAAAATTTCACAACATCAAGCTGGTATAAAAAACACTAAGCCTACTAAAACTACTACCTGCGAAAAAACTCTTTAAAAGAGCGACTTAAATCTAACTTCGTAAAGTAACGCGAAACCCGTCTGCTGACGGACTTTCAGTGTTCGTATAAAATATAACATGTTTTTTTTTTCTCTCACGTTTTATTACAATTTTCTGAAACAGCCTACATCTAAACTTGCTTTCCAACACTTAAACATTTCAACGCTCACAAATCCTTACAAAAATTAATATCTTTCATTACAAAATGGAACTTTTTTTTCTTATTCAATTCTTATATTTTACTTGTGCCAATTCCTTACGCATCGACTTCAAATGTATAAAAATATACGTTGTGACGTAAGACAATTTCAAAAATAATATCCTTTTAGTGGTACAAAATTATTTTTACTCGTATTATCGAATTTAACGATCCTTATAATAATTTCAAGCACTTAACTTTTATCTTAAAATAACTTGGCGTTTCCGTCTGAGCTTCCTTTCCATCCTAACTTTAACCTTCCTCCTTATTCCGAAAAATTGTAAGTAAACAAGAGATCATAGAAAAATGTTACATGACCACACTCAATATTAATGAATAAATACGTGGACACGCAGAAATAGTGAAACCACGAGATAATATTAAAAAACATTAGTTAAAGTTAAACACACTTGTTCATACATACCGTTATGTTACTTACTTTTCGAGCGCTAAGCAAAAATTACCGTCAAAATCTTGATAGATCCGACTTTACATCGGAATCAACCTACAGCAATATTGCCGTTTAGATTTCAAACATGATATTAGCGTATGGTTGGTTTGCTGATTATTATAGACGGTACGAAAACGACCAATTCACACACTTTCACGATTATATATAAGAAGCATCCAATTTCAATAGAAAATGCACTGAATATACTTAAAACTACGACCGTTCATCGCGAACGTGCAAAGTCAAGAAGGAATCTTACACTCGGGTACTTAATTAGTAAATTCAATGACAAAAATTTTGAAAACTGGCTAGATTCCTTCTTAAAATTTAACGAACAATCGGCCTAAATCTATTATCGCTGTGATACACGTACGGGGTTAATTCCCGGATGTCTTACAAAATACTACTACTACAAATTCAGTAAAAAAGTATATATTACTTGACGCTTATTACGCATTACACATACATAGAAAAATCATTATCGCTAAATTATGTTACCTTTAAGTGTACAAAAGATTTTTATGTTTAAAATTATGACACTCATACCCTGATGAACCCCCGCTCTTCATTCTTTACGGACCCCTAAAACGGTTTATTCTAATTGCCACGCAATCTTATTATTATCAATACAATTCGACAGTTATCACGTTTCTTCAATTTCTTTCTTCACAGACTTTACTTTACCGAATGATTATCGATGAAATGTTATGAGTGAGTGAGGTGGCAATACTACGGTGTCTATAATGAAGGCACCCATTTGTGAAATCTAAATTCAGTCGTTAGTCATTTAAATATGGACGCGTAACCACACGGTATTAATTAATTATTAATTGTGATCCTAGTATTACTTTTAATTTGAGAGAGTACTACACTGGATAAGTAGTACCGACAGAATAAAATACGATTTATCAGTAAAAAATGGTATTTTGTTGACAGCCGCAACGCTGCTGCCTTCATAACACAGTTTCACAAAAGATTTAGAAAATATTTATAGTACAAAATTAGACAAAATTTGATGGTAGATTTTAAAAAAATATCTCCAGACTCACAAATGGGCTAAGACTACCGTGCTACGATACTAAAAAACGTACAAACTACATTTTGTAGAAAACATCGACTATCAAAATATCATCAAAAAGGTTTCTTCACTAACCAGTTACAGCCGTATACTAAAATCAGCCAATGCGTTTGATGATGATGATGCCGCTTGAACTAGAACGTGTCTCAAGGTAAATATGAAATTTATCTTGAGATGGAACGAGTCGCAAGTTAAGAATGAATGTCTCTTGAGCTAAAACGCGGGTCTCAAGATCCAAGGATGAATGTCAGGGTTCTAGCCACCAACTAGAGGTGCTCTTTCCAAAATTGAATTTATTATGAACTCGAAATTTATTATGAAGTGCGCAATAGAAAATGCATTAAAACTGGTATGCGTTTATTAAACCTTAGTTTGAAGGGCGCTTCTGCACACTTCCTATGACCAGAATAAACACGATTATAAGTACTCGTTAAGAGTATTCCATTAATGCAAGGAATATGATAACTTAATGTTAAGTGTGACCACATGCATACATCTCATTCGCTCTTCAAATAAAACTCCTAAGTCTCTAAGAAAACTACTGAAATAAGATAGTTACCTACTAAAGCGAGACAATACAAACAGAAATTATATTATGCCGATTTCAATAACCTATGCGCTTCTAAGGTACGATTACTTATATAAGTTGATAAGTTTATTTAAATTAAGACAATGAAAATAAGAATATAGTTTTCAATAAGTAACAATTTTCGCATCTAAATTTACGCACTATAAAACGAAGTCACTAAAGATATGAAAATTAATAGAATTAATTAATAAAAAGGATAATGAGAGCAATCATTGTTACTTTGATTACGTTAAAGTATTACAGAAACTAATTCATTAATATTATCTAACTGAGGATCTTATAAGTATTCCATTTATTTTATAAAATTTGCAAAAGTAACAAATTGTTTCACTTTGTACTTTCAAGCAATTCACTAAATTACACCATAGATTATAGACATTAAAAAATCAGCGTCTAAATAAATGTCATTAAATAGTTAATTCAACAAATATTGTGCAAATAAACTAAGAAATAGGGCAACGTTAGTTAAATTAAATTTATAGAATAATGAAAAAAGAACGAGTAACTAAGTGACTAAAATCTGATACATAATGAAACAGTAAATGTAAAAAGGGAAGAACAAAACTATTGTTTCGATCTCATACTAGGTACGACATACATACAACCTTTAAAAGCGTTATATCAACGAATAATATCTTCAATAACCGAAAGGATTATCAAGACTTTTTTTTGTTTTTGTACAATGCGTTGAATGATCTATTTTTGCTAAATATAATTTTACTCTGAAAATTCGAATTGTATAATGTACTTTAGGGGATAAAATATGTTTCAAGCCCAATACTAATAGCCATTAATAGTTTACTATAATTCGCTATTTTTTTTGTAAGATATATTGTAAAATGTCGAAGATTCTTTAATATTGAAATATCTATTAAATATGAAATGAACAGCCTTGACTTTGAATCAGAGGGTTTTGATATAATTTATTGGTGTATTCATTTTATTTAGCATTTGTACCGGAATGGGGTTTTTGTAATTCAAGTGTACTATTATTAAATCTAAATATGGGCTTTGTATTAACTATTAAAATATGATTTATAATTTGTCGCTTGACCTATACTTGCACCGCAATGACAGTTCACTTTACATTTGTACATAGTCATCATCAGATGATCTGGTTCTTTTATATTTACCTAAATATACCAACAACAGCTCGTCATTTTTTTTTTCAAATTTATTGCTTACATTTTTTAAAATGTGCATCAACTTTAAATATAATATATCCGAACGAGCAAACTTCGATAAAATTAAAATTGATTAACATATGAAATGTCATTGCAGTGCTTTTCATAATAATAGGGATTTTTGATATTGTGTTATTATGTACTATCGATTTAGGGCTAATCTAGAAAATACGTAAGTCCTTTCTGAAGCCACCGCTAAAACTTAACACCATAAAATTGACTGTGAAAATGAGACGTTTTGTCATTTGTAGTTGTGTTCATTCAATAGTCATTTTTACCCGAGCTTACAAAGGTGAGTTCAGAATCGGCATTTCTTTAAATACTCTTAGAAAAGCATCTGAATTATGTTAACACTATACGCCTCGCTAAGGGTTTAAGATATTGGTAGAAATCTTAATCTTAGAAGGTTATCTTATATTAGGGTTAAAGAGGTATAATACAAACATACACGACGACTGGCCAACTGAACGAGATATTCTGCAGTTTTGTCGCATCATCTCATTAATCGAGTTAGAAAACTTGTCATTTTCTGAAATATCTTTGAAATGGTACCTTTAAATGATTTCAAAGATGTATCTACGTTTAGTTTGAGAAGTACACCTTAAAAAGATAAATACAACTTAGAAAAACAGTAGACATAGTAAGAAACTCCCAAATGCAGTAGAGTCCTATACCACAGTAAAATCCTAGACACATACTGGTGTTGCGGATAAAATGTTATAAATCATCATGTGCCATGTGATTAAAGGGTATGTGTAGATACCACAAAATAGATCGAGTTGAAATGAACATAGTTTGGAACATTTATGTTGATGAACATTCTTTATACAACATGTTGCAGAAGAACAGAAGCCAGTCGCCGACCACACAAACCGTGCGTTATGAAATGACGATGAGGTGCAGTGATGCGGATGACGATGGACCTAACACTACGACACGAGTCAGCTCGTATTCAGTCGAAACAAGGAGCTTGGAACGAATCTAAATCGAATCCAATATTTCATGAACTTTTTAAAAAATGCTAAGAGTCTGCTGGAATTAACAAAATCTCGATTAAGACCTCATCGCAGTTTTCGAGCTTAATGCTTAACTTCGATAATGTCTAAATCAAGGATAAATTAATCTCGCAAACCGAATTTAGGTATACTGTTGGTAAACAGTTCAAATATGATAACCTTTTTCAATATAAAGATATTGCTAGAAGAAAAAACTTCAGATATTACAGATAGTTGAAATTGAGTCTGAAATTGAGGTAATGGCAGATCAAGCTCCGTAACTTAGAATAGAACAATGTAAATGGCAGTATCGAGTGTTTAATCTATAAAATTGCAAGTCTTCAATGGAATTATTGCCATTCTCCGGCAATTTCATCACTACATTCAATCCTGTATAATTAGCATCAAATCCGCACCACCCTTAACCACTAACACGCACTACTACTAATATTATATCACTTGTAATCACTTGTCGTAAGTATCAAATGTATAAAACCTACCCTAAACGATAAAGATACAAAAGTTAACTGAATTTATTTTTTACGCGCAAACTTACCTAAGCAACGCTAGTCACTTATCCGTAAACATTCATGACCGTATAAAAACTATCCTAATTCTGATTATTCACGCAGAAATTTCACATAACAAAACGCCGAAACGCTACTAAATTAGACAACGATCCAAAATAAATGATGCCTCGAAGCCGACTTTATTTTCTTTCTGATATGGCACAATTCCAAAACATTTCTCTCGATTCACATGCGCGAAACACCATTTATAGTTGATCGTTGGACATTAAGATAAACCAACAATTTTGGGATAAACCTTACAATAAACATTGACTTGCTAATCATATTATTGGTGACACAGCAATGACCTTACAATATAATGTCCATTAATATTAATAACGAAATAGAAGAAATATTAAAAGTAAATTATGAAAATGATATTAAACCTTGATAACTTCATGGCATCTTTACGCAAGCTACAATTACCCAAAACGTCAAGCGCCATTTTGGTGGGCAAAACAAAATATCGCAATAAACCCTAGAAATATTGTTTAACACTTAAGTTAAGGTTTAAAATTTTGCTAAAATAAAACATAACTAATAAACTAAATTGAACTAAACAACACGCCAAACCCTATCAGATAGGGACACTATCACTGAATGAAGGTAATCAATAATTTAAAAATTCGCTTTCAACTCCTTCAAAAGGAAACTCCCGATAAAGAAACGACCGAAACACAAATGCAGTTTCTGGCATCACACATTTTTGACAAAACTCAACTTCTGATCAACAAAGTGCAGAATAAAATTAAAATAAAATTAATAGTAGGATCTAAAACCATATAAAATTATTTTCAATACTACCAACTTAATCAGAATTTACTTCTAGATTTAGAGTCCGAATAACACTTATAGAGTTCGCACAAGTTCACTGCCTAAGCGATTTGGTTCAGATAGTTCATGAAGTCGTTAGAGAACAGTTGCAGGGTGGGTTCCATGGTGGGGACCCTTTGGGGGATGCTGCTGCAGCTGCTGAACAGTGAGTTCTCGAGAGACGAGGGCTTCGTCCGGATGGAGGCAAGGTAGCGTTCGGCTAAGGACTCTCCCAGGCTCATGGCTAGCGTCTCCGGGCTCAGACCGAGTAGCGACAATGACTCAGTGATGCTCGCGAGGGTGGGAGCTTTAGGCTCCTCAGGTTTAGGCGGTGCAGGTGCGACGAAAGGCTCAATGCGCGGCGCCATACTTGTGTTCACCACAGGGCGCAGAGCGGGGGGCGAGGCGCGTCTCGGAGGGGACGGCGCGAGACCCCACGGCTCAGAAGTCGGGGGGGTGCCGGGAGATATCTCCCCCGGCACCGCCGTCTGTTATGGCCACTGCTGGAAGATCGGGAACACCTGCTTGGTGAAGCAGTAGGGCAGCGGCTTCACGAAGTGCGTGTCGTTGACGCGGCAGTGCGGGCACGTGACCGGGTGCGAGTAGTCGGAGTAGTTCAGCCGCTGCTGCGGGTGCAGGAGGGGCTTGTAGCAGTTGTTGCACTGTAAAGAAAAATATCATATAAATCTAAATTTAAAATTTAAGAAAAACCCCCGATTCTAATGCCATAATTTCCTTAAACGTAAAACAACATAATATTATGTAATGTGGACGCGATGCGCTTTCATTTGATACCACACACTAGTATATTTGCAGATTTTCGGTTTTCCTTACCCACTCTCACCCCCATAACTTTTAAACATGAAACATGAAACATGTCTAAGAACACTCGCGCCAGACTCACCTTTCATACAAAAAAAAACTAAATTGAAATCGCTCCATCCGTTCGGGAGCTATGGTGACACAGACAGACAGACAGACAGACACACAGACAGACACACAGACAGACAGACAGACAGACAGACAGACAGACAGACAGACAGACAGACAGACACGTCAAACTAATAAAACCCCTCTTTTTTGTCGGGGGTTATAAAAAATGGTAAACATTTTATTTCTTTATATTTTCGATAAGCCTTCATTTGACCACAATCTCACCTTATGTAAAGTGACAATGTGGTCTAAGGGACTAATGGGACACGAAGACCTAGAAGGTAACTGCATATCTTTAGTTGATTTTGGACCGGTTTTATTCAATCACCGATTATATGAAAAGTCATATATTAATAAATCTAAATTTAAAATTTAAGAAAAACCCCCGATTCCAATGTCTTAATTTCCTTAAATGTAAAACAACATAATATTATGTAATGTGGACGCGATGCGTTTTCATTTGATACCCCACACTAGTATATTTGCAGATTTTCGGTTTTGCTTCCCCACTCTCACCCCCATAACTTTTAAACGGCCCAACCGATTTTCATAAAACATGTCTAAGAACACTCGCGCAAGACTCACCTTTCATACAAAAAAAACTAAATTGAAATCGCTGCATCCGTTCGGGAGCTATGGTGACACAGACAGACAGACAGACACGTCAAACTTATAACACCCCTCTTTTTTTGTCGGGGGTTAAAATATAATGCTCAGAATAGATTTACCGCTTCTAGAAACGACTATTATTGCAAATGCTCACTTATTAATAGACAAGACACTGCAATTAATGGTAGGCACAAACTACTGAGCCTCTCAACTTTATGTTCTTGTTTACATCTAATGAAATCGTAATCGTATACTATAATTTATAATTAATACACGTCTACTAAATTGATGGGGTTGAATATGTTATGAAGCAGTTGTCTTGTAACTTAAAAAAAAAAATTTTGGATTAAAGGTATCTTTCGTCATTTTGTGATAGTACAAATTTCGCCTTTTTATTTGATACCAAATGTACATTTGTAAATATACAGTTTTCATTTATACGGCTTGAAAATCTTTCATACATTTATTTAGTTTATTTAACATGTTATATTAACGCTGGAAAACCGACTAGTCGATAGCTGCATTCCAATTGCACAAACAGTTTATAAACTAAGATACCAAGACGCACACAACCAACTTATAGCATGATTTTATGTCGATTTCAAAAAGAGACGAATAGACCCTCAAATAAAGACTTTATTAGACAACACTAAATACAATACTCAAACTTCTGAAAGTGAAAGTTGGTACTAAACTTAAATGTCAATGATATTAAAGTCATTCACATCCACTGTTAGAAGCACGTCGCAATCCGTAATGTTGATTCTATTTCAGTCGCCATGATGTCACACAGTCGTAAAATGTTCTACGCTGCGGAAAGGACGATAATTGTTGTGGTAGGTTCAAACTGCAGTCTTATTGCATAAACAACATTTCAAAGGCGCTTTATAAATAGTACGGTTATAGCACAGTTCTAGCATGAGTTTGGCCAGTAAGACGCAAAAGGAATAGTCTTTAAATTCATAATTCAAAATAATGGTATTCATTACTAAAATTTGTAATAAGGCGTTATTTATATCGTGATCACGACTAATATTTGCATGTCTTAAACGCTGATAAAACTCATGGTTTCGTGGTTTCTAGATGTCCGAGTAAAGTGGTTAATGAAGTAGTTTTAAGAGTAGTTCTGACTTTGATATAGAGAGGACTAAAAGCCGTAACGACGCGACATTCTGTGTAATTCTATCTAAGCCATATAAGATATCTGACTCGGGACCGTGACAGGCTGAACTATAAATACACCACTGAACCGATCGGTTTCAAATTTGGCATAATATGGCATGGCATTCGTGGTCAAAGACGGTTGTAATGCAAATCTTCAAACAAGAGATAAAATTATAGTTAAGGAAGTCTGCTCATTTTATTTCCATTATTATCTTTAATAAAGCTGAAGATTTTGTTTTTTTTAACCGTTAGATTGATCGCGCTAATCTCAGGCATTGATGGAAAGATTAAAAAAAAATAACCTGTTTCTGATGGCTATAAGACACTGCGAGAAAATACTTAAGGACTTATAATCCTTAAAACGAGTTTAAAAGCGTTTAGTTTAAACCCAGATGAATAAAGTTTACCGCCCGTCTTATGCAGTCTAATAGCTGGCTCAAATACTCATGCCTAGACAAATGGATTCTAAAATAGATAGTGATCATTAAAATCTCAGTATGACATCCTCAGCTGAACATCTGCTCCCTTATAGATTTCCTGTCGTACGGTTAGAATGCGCTTGCATCCACTGTAAACTTGCAGCTCTCTAAATTTGGTGGTAGCTCCAAACTTTATTTTTTTGTGAATAGTTGTTTGTGTTAGTTTGATTGAGCACTTAGCTCAATCAAACTGGATCCCAAAGGCATCTCTTCAGGCGAAGAATGTCACTACTGGACTGCAGCCTCCTTTGTACACTTGATATCATAATTGGCGTAATCAAAGGTCTAGTTTAGAGAAGGGACCTTACTTTTGTTTTGAAGAACCGTTCCGCAACGCATGATAGAGCTTACAACAACGCTAGATCTTGCTGTGAAATGACCAGTAATATTTATTTATCTTACCTTCAGTCGATCAGCACAGCAAGGCGTGGCCATGAAGATGTCATAACTGTACATAGTGCCGAGCACGAGGGAAGATCCATCCCACTTCTGGTTGCAGAACCGACAGCGGATAGTGCGGTCCGGATCGTATCGCTCCAGGCAGCCCATGCACACGCAGGTCAGATACTGCGTCCGGCCTTCCACGGTCACCTGGGAAGGGATGGATGGATAAGTATAGAGATTAAAGATAACCGTTATGTATGAAATGTTTGCTGGGGGAAATATGTGTGTGTTTGGGGTTTCAAGCACAATCTTACAGATAAACCTCACACACCCGTTGAATTCCTGACGTACAACGAGGTTTATCAATTACTGGATATCCCAAGGTTATCATTGGCAATAGGCAAGGGCCCATGGCCTATTGCCAATGATAACGGTTCAAGTTCAAGACGGTTTAAAAAAAGGAACTACAAGATGCGTATCGACCTGATCGACCAAAAAACTCCTAATCTTCAACTGTAAGTTGTTTTTGAACACAGTGCAAGTCGTATTTATGGAATCACAACAAATCTTTGTTATGAGAATGTTTAAAGAATGTTATGCGTTGCAGATTAAAATGACATATGAATTCAAGAGCGCCTAATATATCCTGTTACCAACTGTGTACAATAACCTCTTCTGAAATCAATACGAGTACCTATCACATTGATTTTATAATTCCAGGTTACTTGTTCCAGGAATCCGATACAATTGCGTGCGACCCTCCACTTTCACCAGCGACAGAATACCTGACAGTGCTAAGGACTTGTTGGCAAGTCCTATATGCATTTGTTGGGCTCGGGTTGCTATGTGAGTAATACAAGGATTGTATGCAAAGGTAAATCGGTCACGAGCACTTTTTGTTTCGCAAGGCGCGCCACGAAAATTGATGTATGTTTTCGATTTCGTCACGAATCCTTGGCTCGTTTCAACCTGAGTCACAATGTTCCGAGAGGAATAACCGCGAAGTGAAAATGTTTGTTATGTGTTAAGCATGTTTAAAGTAGGGCGATGAAGTATCTGAGGTAAAAGGTAGGGAAGGGTTGACGCTCAGGTGTCGAAATTTTTAATGGCTACTCAAAAAGTGCACACTGTAGGGGAACGAATGCTAATTCCTCCGCCAAACACGTCTCAGCTCCTAATTCCCAGAATAAACAACCAGGAGTTACGAGCGCAACATTGTAAAGTAAACTCTGGCATCTTATTTGAGTTTTTGAACAAATATGGCGTGTTTATGTTATTCTTGAATCAAGAATTCGTTTATACGACACGAATAACTGACATGGCATAATTTTTAACTGGAAGTGAACATAATCCCTTTGTAAAGTTTGATCGATGGCTCGAGTTGCGAGTATTGTGTACTAAATTATAATGAAACCACATTTCAGTGATAACGTTGACAATGCAGCAGATTACAATGGCCTTATGACAGTCCATGCGAATATAATTGAAATTGAAAATAATGTAGACGCGATACACACATGATTTTTATTCATCTGTTTTATTTATGCTAATTAAATAACAACATGTCAGTTCAAATCTAGGTAAACTAAAAGCGCTTGTATATGAATAGCGCTTTTGAAATCTTAGCGATAGTCATGGAAAAAAGGCCGAAATCAATAATAAGTAAATAGATAACATATTAAATAGGTAAATTAATCGTACCTCAACAGCACTGCTGGTGTGTTGACGAGGACTGAGGAAGAAGGTGCCGTCGACCAGAGGGTACCGGTCGAAGACATGTAGCGTCTCCTGACACAGCGCGCACGATACCCTCGGCTTCTGCTGCCCAGCCAGCGTCGACAGGATGAACAGCCTTGTATCGTCATTGCCATGGTTCCCTTCATCTTCAATCTGCAACAAAGGAAAATTAAGTAAATTTAAAGTTGAATAGGCTCGTTTGTTTGCCGCTCACCCAGTCACCCCTCCATCCGAATCGAATACGAGCCGCGCCAGCTATTTCAATATTTCATACCCCACATTTACATATTACGATTAATGCATCCACCCACGACACTTACAGCAACTCTCCCTTCGTAATAACACTAGTAAATGACTGCATAAAGTTGAATAATGAAAGGCTGAAAGGCAATTACGCTGAATTCGGAGTCAAAGTCAAACAAAGGCTCCGAACGCCACAGATCGATTGTGAAGCACGATTCACGTACGAGCAATTTGTGAGAAAATAATAATGAAAGTTTAACGAGTCGATGCTGCAGCGTAGGCACCGAATCGCCTTAATGAATGGCTTGTCACCACCCTCCGGGCTGGGCCAGTGCGTGAAGCGATTTTTTCGTGTTTCGTAATGTGGCCCGGAGAAGCCACCTTCTAGGTCTTCATGTCCCATCTTAGACCACATCGTCACTTTACATCAGGTGAGATTGTGGTCAAATGAAGGCTTATCAATCATAAGAAAAAAAAAAAAAAAAAAAAAATGAAACATAATATTATGAACTGTCAAAGCGTAACTTTATCTACGTTCCCTGTCCGCCCGGCATGAGTTAATAAAGCATTGTTCTTCGTTTGGAAATGCTCCGTCTGGTTAGCCATGTTAATTGTGATGTATGGAGCGATTGCACGCTCCAATGGCAACATGGCGTCTACACATGGAAGAGAATGCACAGCGAATATGTAAGGAACTGACGGTGCAGTGCGCATATTGAGGCATTCCGATCTATTATTAGTGACGTCGTGACACCAGGAACACATAAAACGTACCCGCGCCGAGAGCGTTGACCTACGCAAACAAACTCACTATGATTTGCAGTATAGCAGTGCAGTTTGCCAAGAGACGAGGCGGGGGCGGCCCATCCGGCAAACACTGGCGCGTATCCCGACACCCGCCCGACGCCGCAGTGCCAACAGCCCGCTCGTGTCCAACATTTACTTACTCAATTCTCAATCACAACAGGGAGTTCCAGGGACAGACCGAATCGCCTCTCGATTAGTAAATTGCAACGAAGAACTCCTCCCGCCGTGCTGATTTGGAAAATGATAAATAACTGGCCGCGAGCGCAGCTTGCTCTGCTCTCGTGATTGATTCAACCCGATGAAACAGATGTTCCGCTCCACACATTCGAATGATTGATGGCGTTAAATAGCTATAGTAGAAACAGTTTAAAACGAGTTCCCAGCTAATGAAATGTCTATGAATTACCGAGTTAATTAGAACGGCGCTGGAGTCGTCGCCTCAGGACTAATGAGTGACAATTAAATTGTTAAGTGTCGCGCTCACGACAGTTTAGTGAGGTTGCAGGTCGCGGCCGACGAACCCGCCCGTTGTGCAGCGAACTTGCACAATTTACTATTGTACTGCAAGATTGATGAGCACTCCGAGACTATTTATTTAGTCAATCCGATCACGCTTTGTCTCGCAATCGTCGGTGTTTGCAAGGTACATAACCACCGCCCGTAAACCGACGCATAAAACTTTTTGATGAGTTCGCGTAAGTACACAAAGCAGAGAAGTCTGTATTCACGAACCATGGACATTTCACTTCTATTATAGTAGTTTCTAATTATTCCTGAATCCACATACGAAACTTGGCATACGGAAAACTAGGCGGTCTCAATGGGCTTAAACGTTCTCCGTCTTCGGCCTTTCCGCTTGTGGATTAGTCTCCAAACGTAGAATTGAGTTTTAAACACATTTAGCGGTTAAATGTGGAAAGTTAGTATTCGATGGGCGAAATTTAATCGTGCGTTTGGGCGCTTGTTTCGATGTTCAAACAACAAGAGTGAGAAGTGCTCGCTAGACGAGGGAGAGGTGTGGAGTGCGCTGAAGTGTCCTCAGCACTCGAGGTTCCGCAGAACGAATGTACACACATTAAAACTTTCCGAATTGAAGGTGACGCAATAATTAAAGAGCTATGGGGTGCCACAGTCACCGCCCCGGCAAACTATCGGGATGTGTGAAAGTTAAACATGAAAACTGTTTTAGTAAGTGTTTGCCGCATATAAAGGCATCCTTGTCAGTAACATTCAGTAAAGTATTATTTAAGTAGCTACCACTTAGGAGCTCCATTATATTAAGTAGTAAATACAAAGTTTTCAGTAGATACAGTAGACGTCATTGTTTCCCACATCTAGTCGAACAACATTGTAAAATACAAAATGTTCACAAACGAGCTTCCATTATGAAACGGCAGACATCGTCGGCTGGAGGCTGAAACGACAATAAATCTGGATTGTTCTCTGGGGTGGCTTATTTTTAATTAGCCAAATGAAACTTTTCCTATTATATTTTGCCGTCGTCCGCACTCCTGTAAATGTAGCTGCTAAGATAGAAATTTAATACAAAAAGCGAAACGAACCGGCGAGACTGCTGAAAGGAAAAATTTGAAACCTCCCGCAAATCCAATTAGCCGCAACAAGATATCCAATACTAAGGATTTGAAACCGATAAAGTAATTTAATTGAATTTTAAAACGCCTGAACTGAAGGTGGATAGCGGTGTGCAATTATGGGCCCGAAAGCTGAATCGAGATTCAGACGTCGAAAGTATTTCAAAAGGTTTGGAGTAGCAATATTTCATCGGTGCCATCTTAAACATCGGAGCGGTATTTGCGGTGCTCGATACATTTATCCCGACGGTTCGTTCCGCTTCATGTTTGCCATTGTCTGAGAGCTTCACGCTAATACTTTGCTCTTTGTATCTGAAAATGCATTTCCACAATAATGCAATTGAATTCCTTTCTTGCAGTTTCCCTGCGTAAGGATTTTTCAGATCCTGTCATAATAATATTTTTCTAGTGGAGCGTTTTAGCGAGCGTCTAGGTACAAGTTTGTCTCGAGAGATAAATAACAAAGTAATGAATCTTATCTTGGAGGAGTTATGGGTCAGTCTCGGGTCAGCCGGGGTGGCGCGACATAGAATGCTTTGCACTTAAATTAAATAATCTTTACTGTCATTGTTTACACAGGATTGTTTGTCGTTTAGTGTGAAGACAAAAGAGTCTAATAACTGTCAGCTGTAAAGCAGTCAGGATCCGTGAAGGAAACTATTTGGATTTAAGGGCGGAGTTGAGACATTTTACGGACGTTATTCGAATATTCGATATGCATACCTATTATATTCATCGGTGTAGATTTCATGAGTATTGCGTGAAATATTTTGCGCATGAATTCAGATTATCCGAAACATTCCATAAGAAGCGACGCGAAAACGCATACCAGGTTCGAGAAAGTGTTAAGGCATTTTAATACGACGTTAAAAAGACGTGCTAAAATATTCTCAAGTTCTGAAGATCAAGTTAAACCCGAGGTGAGCTATGCAACGTTATTATTTTTATTGCGAGCTGTCTCGGGAGGATATGAAGTGTCGGAGAATCGTCTCATCACAACGAGAATTTAGATTCAAATTGGTGTTAAAAATGCTCGAATGCAAACCTGAGTGGGGGTGTTGGGGTTGATGCGATTTTGATGAGCCGCCAACGGGCGAGCGGTGACATTTTTATTAAAATGTCTGACAATAAAAGGCTGTTTCGATGAACGAGATGTCGTAAATTTGTCGAAGCTAATTGATTGGGTGGTTCTGTCCGACAAACTGGGATGGAAATGGAAAACTGTCAGTGGAAATTGAATCGTTAGAGCTGTTTGACCGCAGACTCGGAACATGGAAAAGTACTTATTCTGACTTCGTTTTATCGTTAACTAGTGGTTGTTAGGTTTAGGTCATTATGTGTAATGGATGAGTCGGGCTGAAGTACTTGTGTACCACGGTGTATTATTTGTGTACCGTAATTAATTACCTTTTTATTCAACTCATTCATTGATTAATAAAGAACTTGCAATTGAACTTTTAGTTGCACTATGCAATTAAAATGTTTAATTGTTTTAAGATACAAATACAACTATCAATTAACTTTGTACAGAATCAATCACGTCCTGTGATTTTCGTCTCCCTCACACCCAGTGTTTTATTTGTTGCAAACATTTAACTAGCAATATTATGAGAATGGTATTATGATGTTATATTTTTTCTGTAAAATATTTTTTGGTTCAATCCAAGCAACAACATCTAGTAACAACCGTTGTTTGCTCTAAAGCTTTTGTTACGGGTAATATACATCTGATAAACTTAATATAAGCGACATACATATATTTACTATATTATACATATTCAACGTCAAAAAGAAAGTGATTGCAGATACAAACACTTGACCCATCGGCGGGAATCGAACCCGCTACGTCTTGCTCGTCTGCATTGTCTACTAAATATTATGCAAACAGGCTTGTTATATAGGATTCTGTATAAGGCAGTTCTTATTATTGTATTCTAAATGGCCGGATTGTTGCGATAACTTATCAATAACTTTTACCTGAACAAGGATTATGTTAAAGCTTATCTCAGTTTTATAAATAGTGATTCACATTCCCAGATAAAATATTGATACGATATTGTTTCCTTAGCAAAATATTTACATAAGATACCAGTCACATTGAACGAAGCAAGAACTTGGTACTTGATTACGTATCTATAAATATACTTCGAAGGCTCGTTTAGTATTAAACTACCCACACTTCTTTATTATAGAGAGTTTCGTATTGTATATTTATATTGTGTTAGATGTAAGAATTATGTCTTTATTGTGTATTTTTTTTATTTAGCCTGGCGTGTCCCACTACTGGGCAAAGGCCCCCCAAAACCCCTCCACTCGTCCCTATCCATAGCTTGCTACTACCAGTCTGTCCGGAAGTTTTCTAGGTCGTCCCGGTAGCTCTTTCGCGGCCGTGTATAAAAAAAACTACCTATGGGTCTACAAAACAATACGTTTCTCGATCCTGCTATTAATTATTAAAAGAAAGCTGTATTTTTCATGGATATATAAGATTTGTTATAAATCTTAGAGAGGCGAAGCAAAATGTGTTTATATTATTTTGCGATGGAAAGCAACTAGCTTGCAAACATTTTTGTAATCAGTAAGGTGGTAATAATCAGATGTCTATTTCCATTACACGTGCTATACCGGCTGAGTCAACATTGTACGATATTTTATTACTACTAGCCGTATTATCAATATTCTTAAAATAGGTACGGTTAATAGAATTAACTTTTAAGTTCTCTGAGGTAACGAAATGCAACATTCTACTGACTAGATAATGTTATTCTATTTTCTTGATTAAAATTAATAATAAAAATGTTTGTTTGGAGAATACACACCGCACTCTAACATCAACATTAGCAACAAGTATCGTTGTATGCTCTAAGCTTGTGTTTCAGGTAGTAGGTTCGAAGTCGGGTAAATATTATATATGAAATGATTTATTTGCAAGAATACAAAAAATTAAAACATGTCGGATCTTAAAAAGTAAAAGTCAATGTATTCAGCCTATAAGTAGGCGTGCAAATGTTAAGTCAAACATATATTTGGTTTTTAGTACAAGTCATAATTAAAAAATTCATTAACGCAATAAAAACATTAACAAGGAGCTGCAGTTGTCCACTATGTCACTTAAGAAAATGTGTAAATGTGGTTTTATTTCTACTTTGATTCATCTATGTACTATATATATACCATGTGATGAGAACAACAAAGTGGCATGATTAATTTATTCAACTGCATCAACGAATCACACATAAATTTTATCATCAGTACTTATAAACTGTGGATTCTAGAAACACCAATACATAAATTGCAATATTATCAGAATATTATATAACGGTGCGTCATATCCACATATAAAATGATAGATGGAGCCATTAAATTGTTTACAACTACGATTAGTCACGTAACATGTTTAGACTTGAATGTATAGATGTAGAGCTATAAAGAATTCTTTACGTAAATTTTCAGAGAGTTTAGAGAGGGTTATGTACAGTTTTTTTTACTTTTAGTATGTTGTAAGTACCATGTTGGCATTTATTATTTTGACGAAGTTTTAACGGGCAGAAAATGCATAGTTTTTCATATGAAATAAATATATATTTTTTTATATAAATATATCAGTTGCCTCAGTGGAGCATTTGGCAAATATCTGTTAGGCATCGGGTTAAATTCCCGTAATCAATATCTTCTTCTCATTTCTACAAATCTTTCTTCTACGTCTAAAAAACGAAACTAGTGCATTCAATTAAAATGGCCGAAACAATGTTTACGAAAATAACTTGATTATAGCATAATGAATAACAAATGATAACGTTATCAGTGTTGATATAACCATTTGCCATGCACCGATAACCCTGCACTTAGTTGGGACACTATCTATTTGCAAAGGCAGGACAGTTAGTACTGGCTGGGAGATAAGATTCTCAATAAGACACTTAATGATTGATAGTAATTACTCAAAATAATTATAATTATGAAAATAATTATTATAACGAAAATGAAATTGAAGTATCATTTAGGTACTGTTTCTTAATATAAACATTATCAAATTATAAATGTATAGATATCAAATACTATCACTTATTTATGTATTTCTGCACTTCTGCTTGTCTGCAGCTGGTCTCGAACTAAGAAGATTGAACAAGGATGCTGGCCGTCCTATCAAAATATCTAGTAATTAATTTCGGGATTTTTGTAAGGTGTTGGTCAAAACCACCTATTCGATAGCTTACTACGTAAAAAAACAAGCAATAAATTCAAATTGTCGCATTCACCGGTCCGATAGCCTAGATAGGACAAAGCTAAAGGATTTTTGGAGGTCCAATAATACAAAATATATAAGTAAAAGAAGCAATAGTAAATAAGTGATCTATACGCCAAAGTTCCTTTTGATAACTAAGATATTCCTGTAGCGGACCGTCTTTTATCTGTCAGTAACAACAACAATTGACATTTACGACGATAAAGATGAATTTATTAGCGAAGAAATTGCTCTCACTGATAAACTTTACGAACTACTTATTTTCAGTCATGTTATGACATTGTATGGTTTATTTGTAATCATTCACATACAAGCGGTAAAAAATGAAATTATGTCAGCGTTTTTAGGTCGTGGTGAATGATAAAATTGTTGATATACTGATACATTTGTTTCATGGTTTGATTTTTTCGACCAATACAGCTCGAATGAAAGATTGAATCGTTTCCCGCAAGTATGCAGTTTGACAAAATAGATTTTTTTATTTGTGTACGTAGGTATATTGCAGGTAAAACTAAATAGTATATTGCACAAAAAATCTAAATTATAAGTGTGTCATGGACAGTTACAATACACTTCTATTTGCACTTGCAATAAAAATCCACAAAAAAATAATTATATAAACATATTTTTTTGTAAGAAAGTGCAAAAAAGATGCAATCGAGCGCTGACCCATTCCGATACTAGCCACGAGTAACGTTGCTCAACTTTATAAAAATCACATTTATTGCATGGGAGCCTTTAATATTAGATTATTATTATGTTATTATTTATTTATTATGTTTTTTCAGCTGTTATAGCAGGAACAGAAATCATCCATCGAAATTTTAAGTCTCTATGTATCACGTTTATTGAGATACTGCCTGGTGATAGAGGAAGAGACAGAAAGGCGACAATGTCTAAGTAACAGGGTCCCGTAAATAAGGGTAAACCTTAGGGTATGGAACTCTAAAAAGCTAATCAGTGTACGCATTAGAGATACAGAGATCAGAAGGTGCGCTATTTGAAATGCTCGATTTTAATAACTTGCTCAAACCCATTTGCCATTTCGCAATGATAAATTCACGATCTGACACCAGTACATTAAATGATTTTTATGTTTGGTTTCACGAATGTTATTTATTTAATTCTGCGGCCAGAAATCCGGTTTCAGATAATGAAAGCAATGATATTAAATAAACGACATACAAGATGTATTTATCGCTATTTCTCACGCTGTTTTGTATTAGTTACAGTCGTACATACAGATGGAAATAATGGAATACTGCATTGTTATTACGAAAATTTCTAAATATATAAGTTGATAATTAGTATTGATTGATATACCACAGATAGTACTTAGAGCCTGGTTTACCATCTCCGAGTAAAACTAGATAATGGCTAAAATATAGAGCTATTTCGCTGGTTACATTTAGAGTTTAAGGAATACAGTACAAGAACAAGATTTTTTTTATTATCTAGGTCTTATTATAATATTGACGAGGATTTAGCTGATAATTTCAATTTATAAGAATAGTTGTACACTTAATTATGTAAACATTATTTAGGTGAAATTGTACTAATTTGACCTTTCCCAGTGTACTTTTGTATCGAAAAGGAATAAATGATTTTGAATTTTGTGACTGGAGATGTGACTGACCCGTTATTTTGGATGCAACTGTACATATTACTTAGCGCAAGCAAACACAAACATTATTTAGTAAGAAAATATAATATATTTTATTTACTCGTATAATTGTCACAGAAGTTTATAAACAAAGACAGGGAGACAAGAAAGGCTATGCTGAGAAAGACTAGTCAGCTGCACACGTGAAATGTTTTTGTGCTTAAGTTCAGTGAAGCGAATATCAGAGATACGAATGCATGTTTCATGTCGTGCAAACTGTCTGTCAGTTGTACTGTATACTGGAAAATACATAACAGAGGTCTGTTTAAGTTTTGCTTAGAATCTTATACATATTTTCTTAGGAATACGTTACGTTACGAAAACTGTATTGTTTGGCTGAGCGTGTTTTCATAATAATCTAGGCTCTTTGACTTTTATTTTATGTTGCCACTGATACGACACAGGGACTTCTCTTTTGACGAGAGAGAAATTTGTAAGGAGTCTTTGATACTAAGACATTGAAATGCTACGGAGTAAAGGAAAATATAGATTTTTTTTCAAAAATACTTAAGAATACTTAATTGAAATATTCTACGTGTATTTACGTGTTAACAATAATTATAATGGAAAAACACATCTAACGTATTTTAATAGTGCAATAAAGTGATGATTTAAATTTTTTATTATTGTGTTTACCTTTCCATCCTATTGTATTGTCATGGAAGTATTCCAGACTTTTTACAGCTTATAACGTATAAAAGTTCTATCAACCTTACGTTTTAACGCTTATTATTAAATAAATAAATGATAAATAATAAAATTTCCGAAAAACCTTAAAAACAACATGTAGCCTCGTGGTAAGCTCTAAGTTTGTTATAACGGGTAGGAACTAGACATTCTGATAAACTCAATGTAATAGACAAACATATTATAAATATACTTTAATTTTTCATATAGAAGACCAAGGAGAAAGTGCTTGCAGAACGTTCAAACACTTGGTCCCTCGGCAAGAATCGAACCCTTTTGTGCCGCACTTACGCCCACGGCTCCACTGAGGCAGTCAGCTTGTTATTATTTCCAACTAGTGGCCCGCCCCGGCTTCGCACGGGTTTTTATTTCAATTTTTTCTCGCCTTTTAAACCTTCCCTAGACATCCACGAACATTTCCAGACTATGATAAGATAAATCCGTTCAGCCGTTCTCGAGTTTTAATCAGACTAACGAACAACAATTCATTTTTATTTATATAGAAGATTTATTTGAAACATTTTACAATCATTACATGATCAGGAAAGTATTATATAATTAGTTTTTTATATCGAATTAAAGCTGAACAACCATTAATTAACACTTAATAGGGTTATGGGCTGTAAAACACCCAAAAAAGTTATGTCACTTGGGTTGAATTTTTTCTTAATTTCAGTTTGTTAATTTTTTTTTGTAATCAATAATGTAGCTGATTGATTATCAATCTTATCTATCACCACCATCCAGCCAATGTACTGGTATGAAGACATCTCGGTATGAAACGATACACCCCTTGTACACAGTTCTCTGAAATTTGATAGCTAGCTTCCTCTTTAGTACTAACGATTGAAAAAAATATATTGTATGTCTATTATAAGCACTTAAACAGTAGGTTATATACATTTGTTTTTTCACAGTAAACAAGGTTCAAAGTAAATATATGGCATGTATGCGTAAATAGTTGCATTGTTGCAACAATGTGCTCTTTGATAAATAATTTAAATAAATAGTTACAACTCTTATTGTTAGTTGCAATAATAATCATTAGCGTTATCATTTAAACAACATATGTTCGCAATTAAAGAATAGGAGGAAAAAAACATACAATAAAACATACATACAAAAAAAAATAATATTGTTTGAAAACTAGTTTTTTTATTATTTTTATTAACTATTCAATTTCAATGTTATCATATTTATTGGTTACAAAAGGTAACAGGTAAAACTCGGACTAACAGTAAAAAGTTTTGCGTGGTCATACATTCAAAAATTACAAATACGCACCGTATTGAGAAACTCCTCCTTTTTCCGTCAGTTCAAAGTAAAAGTTATTTAGCAGTTAAAGAAATCGTTCTAACAAAATAAAAATTCTAAGTCAATCAAAATGCAATATAAATACCCGTAAATATAGATTTTTTTTAGTGATAGTAAACACCCAAACCAAGGATTACCCTGCTTTTGGAACAGACGAAAACCTTGCCTAGAGCGGGAATCGAACCACTATACGCCGCAATAGAACTCGCTTACTATGCTAAAACCACTGATAGTCAACATTATAAATACAAAACAAAATAGCGTACTTATCTATAATTCCTATAAATAAACAAGCACACAAAAGTACCTAAAGATTCTGTAGTACCTAAAATTATTATGAAACTGCATATCAGAACCCCACGCGTCGCCTACAACACAACAACACAATTTGATAAATAAATACATACCTACTTAACAATTTACACTATAAAAGTGATAAAGAAAATTATGAAAAACAATAACGGACACGCAACCTACATTACGTGAGACTAGAAACTTGCGATAATATAAATAGATATAAGCGTTTAAAATTACGTTTTTATCGGTGGTTTGTGGATCATGGATATTGAATGCACATAATATGTTTATGTAAGCGAGTGTCAACATGCTTAGGACGCGGTGACAGGCTAAGCGATCACAGTAGTTCAATGCCCTCGGTGAGAATCACAAGGTTAGGTATTTTAATCATTCAGTGAAAATATTAAGTCGGACTTAATAAAGAACTTGGTGAGACAATAGCGATTGTCACTAATTACTAAAGGATAAAGCCATAGAAAAGAACTCTATAGATAATTTATAAAATATGTAATAAATTAAAGTTAGTAAAAGAGGAACAGATTTGTTAATCCATAAAAAAATTAAAAGTACATGAATAAGGTATAATGTAAATATAGTATTTCGCTGAGTAGTCTTTCTGTAAAATACTGTAACAAATAATGCCAAATTTTTCAATTGCCAGATATTAAGACTCTATCCGACGTTTCTTTTCGCATTTTACAGATGATGATGAGGATGAACAAAAAAAAACATCCTTTTATGAATGTAAATAGAAAGTTTATCAACCGTTTCTAAAACACGGGAAGCCAGCACCACCAATATCCTTTTAAACTTAAACTATCAATATCGCTTGAGCTTATCACCAAGCCCATTTCTACAAGCGCGGCGTGCGATAAGAATCAACCCAGTATCGCGGGGATAACGGCCGCGTCAAGGCAACGCCACAGAATAGCGGCCACGCAGTACGCCGCGCCGTATCGCGTACTCGTTCAAACATGCACGACCCTTACATAACAAGTTAAATATTGCTCTAGGCTAGATATTACAATGTATGGATGTGACTAGTTTTACTATAAACTTTCCACCGGCCGTGACTGTATGCAAAACGGTTGGAATCTTGAGAATTATCTAGTCTAGGGCAAACGTTTTAGTGAAACTGGCAAGTCTAAAGCTAAGATTATTATAATAAGGTGGCACTTATATTTCTTATGAAATTCCATATGACGTAGCGTAGTCAACCCAGTATCGCGGGGATAACGGCCGCGTCAAGGCAACGCCACAGAATAGCGGCCACGCAGTACGCCGCGCCGTATCGCGTACTCGTATAAACATGCACGACCCTTACATAACAAGTTAAATATTGCTCTAGGCTAGATATTACAATGTATGGATGTGACTAGTTTTACTATAAACTTTCCACCGACCGACCGTGACTGAATGCAAAACGGTTAGAATCTTGAGAATTATCTATTCTAGGGCAAACGTTTTAGTGAAACTGGCAAGTCTAAAGCACTGATGTGATGACACTTTAGTTTATAAGATTTATATTTTATGTATGTTAGTCTATAAGGTATATGTTTATATGGGCCTTAGATGCCTGAAATAAATGTTTTATTATTATTATTATTATTAAAGCTAAGATTATTATAATAAGGTGGCACTTATATTTCTTATGAAATTCCATATGACGTAGCGTAGCTCCCGTAATGGCCTTAAATTTAAAAATTATTGCTTTAGACGGCAGGTAGAAATCTAATTAAGTAGTGGCCGTAAACAGTTAAGCAAACTTCTACCAATTGCAAGAGCCGTTCTAAGCCATCTATCTACCTATTCATTAGTCCGCATTACCACATTTTTCCAATCGACGAAAAATAGAGGAGGAGGTTCTCAATAAAACGCGAACATTTTTAACTAAGTAATTTCTCCGATTGTGACTATAGTTTTTTTATTGGAGTGGTATACATAATATATGTACATGGTTTCTGGGGTATTCTTTCAAAGTGTAAAAATATAATTGTAGTTTTAAGAAAAACTTTATATTTTCGGTGGTAATATTTTTCTATAAGCATTATGTTATATTTCGATCTGCAATTTCTGGTTTCGGGTCTGGGTATTTTCTATGTATAATATGTATGTATTTACAAAAAAAAATGTATCTATGTAGTATATCAGTCACATAGAACCCATAGTACAAGCTCTGCTTAGTTTGGGGTTAGGTGATGCTGTGTGATTAGTCCGGAAATATTATTATTATTATTAATTATAAAGATGTCAAATTAAATTATTCAGATTCAAAGGCAAAA
This sequence comes from Gymnoscelis rufifasciata, assembly GCA_929108375.1. NCBI lineage: Eukaryota > Metazoa > Arthropoda > Insecta > Lepidoptera > Geometridae > Gymnoscelis > Gymnoscelis rufifasciata. The sequence goes on along the minus strand of OV815307.1, from coordinate 4,807,714 downwards.
CGAATTATCGGTTAACACCTCTCGTAATATTAATTGTAAACGGAGACAGAAACGTAACGCGATACGATTTGATCATGACAGACGCAGCACTCAGCAATATCATGTTTATCGACTCATTCAACGAGACTATAAACAAGCATTTGCGTAAGTGACTCATTAAGAACCACGTTCAAGCCCTTATGGAGTCGAACGCCTTAATCCAACCATTCAAATGTGTTCCACTTATGTCTTCACATCCGGCGGCCTTAATAACTAAATAATATAATCACAGCGCGACAACAGCTAAATAATAAATTGCTGGAGTCTAGATATAATTACAAGTGCATTTTACTTAGGAGAGAATCGTGAGAATAATGCCAGTTTAGCTGTAGCGTCTATGCAAGTTGGCGTGGTATCCAATGGTGTCCCGCAAGGAAATATACTGTCGCCCTTACGGTCAATGTACTGCTAAGCAATTATGTATGTTGTAGATAAATATCATAATATTCATATTCATCATCACTGCACGAATGCACCAGGAAGGCGGCCATCAGAGAGGAGTGGCGGCGTGTTGTGAGGCTTGCCACCAACTTCTAAAATGATGACCACGACCACTCTGTCAAGAGTGACAACGACGAAGAAGAAAAAAAGATAAAAATATCAATAGTTTAAAAGCCCACGAAGATAATAATGCAATCGTTTTATTAACATAAACGGGAATTGTCAAAGTATGCAACTAGATAATATAATCAGACATTGAACACAAATTATTATGTATGTTGCTTCAGCAATACACAATACAAAACTATACACTTTATTAAACGCCAATTTTCAAAACAAAAAATTAACAAAAAATGAAATGTGCATATAATAGTGTCACAATGTCAGCAATGCATTTATGTGTAGAAGTTAATAAAAATGCATGGGAGAACAGATAATTATTAGAAAATGTATCATTAGTTAAATAATATATCAAACAAGGTTGGTAAATACTTTTATAAAATTTTCCTTTTTATTCTTTACATATTAATTTTAAATATTCAAAACAAATTGCCCGCAATTAGGGAAATTTATTCATTGAAAATATCAATTAACCTTAAACGGGTTAATTATTTAAGAGACCATTACAACAAAACCAATAAATCTTTGGCTAAAAGCAGCTAGCCTTCAAATAACAAAATATTAGCATTCTGTTCCCATAACGATACAATTATCGGTGATATGCAAATTAATGCAACAAATTTTGAAAGGATTAGATTCTGGTTTTACGACGATAATATTCCACTATTAAGAGCCATGCCAGAATTTTTCACTTCTATTTTTATAATGAATGATGCATAATAGCGGGCGAGCCCACGATGCTAAATGGGTATTTCTTTTTTATGGGTACTCGAGCGTCATGGAGACCTATTGGGTTGGAAGCATATGAGTGGTATGACGTTTAACCTTTACTTATTAAATAAAAATAAATATATACTTCCGAAAAATCCACACAACATGGATCATGGTCATTCGTTGAATGTGTAAAAATAAAATTCGCGTCAGATTTAGATATAATTATTATGGTTTATCATTGTGTCCTGGATTTGCTGTATATTAATCTGACAATTATATAGAGATCTTTTAATGAAAAATATTTTTTGGTAAAATATAAACGGCTCTTACATAGAATCTGCCACGCTCGAGTAAATCTCGCAATCACATCTTCGGCTTCCCTACTATAATTGATTAGGTGATAAGAACATGAGATTAAAACAAGTTTTTGCTGTAATTTGTTTTTAATAAACGTCCCGAGAGATACAATCGAAGATTTAGAGAACCACTCAGTAGTTGTACGAGTAGATACCGCGTAGGATGTTAGCGGACGAGACAGAACGAGCAATGTGATGAATACTAACATTTATGACGATTCTAATCCCGCGCTCAAGATTTATTGTCCACGCCCTACATTGTTAGAACTTACTATGAAAGAGAAACATAATACAATTCTGGATTATTTTGTTACAGGAGTTATAGTGGCATGTGCTAGTAAAGTAAACAGGATGTGGGATTTTGCAAGTTTAATACCATTAGCATGAAGAACAGAGAATCGTGTTACAAATTCAGGTCGTCATTTTAGGTCGCAATTATTCGACGTCATAGTAATTTCTATACCTTAATAGGTAGCTCTGAAGAGTAGTGACACGATTGTACCAAACGAAAAATAAGGAAAGTTTAATGATAAAACAACACATTTTTTTTGGATATGTTACCAGTTACATTTATTTGGGCCGTAACGAAAAGCGCATTATGTTTTGTGATAATAACAAACAAGCCATAGTTTTTAATACAAAGTTGTTTATTTGAATAAATGTAAAAAAACAAACTGGGCTATTCTGTTGAAGTAACAAGGTTTAAAATTTGTAAGTATTAGACAGTGCCTTTGGAAAACTCTCGGATTTAAGGAGTTAGCCCCTCGCTTCGCCGGAGAATTCAGCGCATTTAGAGAAACACAATCCAAAAGAAAAGCTAAACTCTCCCACGATCGCGCTCGTAATCCACGCGGTATATTTGTCTTACAACTTCAAAGAACTCTCACGTAACAAGTATTTAAGGTTGTAGAATTATTTTTAAATTTATGTAGATCCAATTGGTTGGCTATATTATTTATTTGTGATATTAATTCCTTCGTAAAGGTTGTGGGTCACGGTTATAACCGAAATAACTGGAAGACTTATGTTCATTCAGCAGTGCACGTCACGAGGATATATATAATATATGTACAGGCATAGTTATAAATTACTGAGAAATTTAATTGGGTTTTAACTAACTGTGAAGCTGACCATTACGATTATTAGTGAATGTCATTATAAGGCAAAAGGTTATATTAATTTTGCTGGCGAGGTTACAATCAGTTGAATTAAATAAGGGTCTACGACCTCTTAGTAATTCATAGAATGAGCAAGTGAACGTGAGGTGTGGTGCTGCCCGATATGGCAGGTGCGTTATGTAAGACTGCGCCTGCGCAGTATTGCCAACTCGTATCGGCCAAATCTGCTATTAATAAACATTATTTACAACATAACGTTAAATATACAAAATGAGCCTTATAAAAACTTGTGAATTCCGAATAAACAAAAAGTAATCGATTCGATGACGATATAAAAGTTAATGTTGATGGTATTCAGTTGCTAGCCTTAAAGTATAATTCGAGGCAGGAGTCTAGGTAGGCCAGCAAAAACATGTTGAATGCAGTTTAAGTGGACAGTGTTGGTAGCACTGCGAAACTAAATGCAGCAACTATACCTAATCAGGCGTCTACATGTACAGGCCGTGCCAAGGCCCCGTACAATTGAAAGTTGACGTCCATTGAACCTTTCGCAGCTCTGCCTAACCCATGCCGATATAGAAACTAAGGGTTAAACTATATGAGATGCGATGCACATTCATAACAGGTGTCGTCTAAACTCGCCAGACAAATTCATAATGATATAGCCCATTACCGCTCGCACGGTCATAACGATAACCGTAGATGTAGCCGTTACGCTAACTTTAAAAGCGAACAATTTAAAACATAAATTAGATAGTGTGTCTAAATACGGAGTGCACGGGAGGCAGACTCCACCCGGTAGTCTAGTTAGAGTGAATAACGAGAGGGATGGATAATGGGGAATCGCTGGGGGTGGAATGAGAGGGAGTATTTTAACAGCCAGTGTGCACAGTGCACACAGACAGCGATCGATTAGCGCGTTTGCCGCCGCTTCCCCATCCAATATCGACCTTCAGTGCATTCCTATTTTAAATTTATAACATGCCGAATTGTTTCGATAAATTGGTTGTTGAATTGACATTTGCCATTCGTCATTATAATAATGGAAATTGCATTTTTCACAGCTGGCGAACTGACACTATTAATAAATACTACCGGGTATACGACCGGTTGTTAGATAGGATACGCTTGAAATTGGATGTGATTATTAATAAAAATTATATCTTGACTTGCCCCTCGCCATTGCCCAAAATTACAAATTAATCAAGATGCACGTATAAATTGTAAGGATTATATAAAAAATCAAAGGAACCATGTATATACATATAGGTGTAGAGATGGACTAGCAGACGCAAAAAGAAATGATTCATCCACAGGTGACATTCTCAGGCTGAGCACGTCTCAGCGGATCTGATCACTTATTTAACTTGGAGCCGTGATTCTCAAGAAAGCCAGACATCGCTTTTTTATTTATAAATATTTTCTATCATGGCTGCGGTAATGGAATAATTTCGATTGAGCTGATCTGTATTCTGAAACTCGCGGCTCCGACTCAAGCAATCGGCTTAGCGCAGATTAGATTGGACTTGATTGGATTTGGAACGACTTCTGGTTCAGTTTAATAAAATACAATAGTATCTGACTATTTGTACAGTTGGATAATTGATTTCATAGTTGGCGATTATTTCCGTCTTGCATAACTACTTTTATTTTTCTTCTATAAACAGTTTTGTTTTGTTTTTTTCCAGAAGTATAAAAAAAAGAGTATTTACCTAAATTGGTAGTATTAATATGAAAGAATTAACTGTTTACTAAATACATAAAGATTAATAAATATTTCAAAATTCAAGTTACAATAATTCAAAATTCATCCTTTGTTTAACTGGTCTGGAAATCTACGGGCCTGTAAAACCATATTTACTTTGTAAAGTTTTCCCAATGTTTTAATTAATGTAAGCATTTATAAGAAAAATCTGTGTAACAAATTAGAAGAACAGGAACAAATTCCATCGTTAGCCAACATCAAATATAAAATATTTTCCAACAAGCAACCCTCAAACAATTTGGTAGAGTCTGTGAGTAGCAGATTTATGAAATTACGGGTCATTGAATGTGCGCACAATACCGTCTGGTCCAAGGTACTCGGTAGGTAAGCTACATTTAACACATACCTACATAATGCAACTATGTAGCGTGCTACGTAATTATCTCGGCTTGATAAGAAATCAGAAAAGCTGGCTATTACTTTTTATGAGCAAAGAAAGTTATCAGCTTATTATGAAGCATTAATATCGAGCAGAACTTGTCCAGGAAATGCTCCAGGCTTGTCAATGTCTCAGGAAATGCCTGTGTGATAAGAAAGTCGTTTCCGATAGAATAGCGCCCTTTACCAACAATGGGCTTGTAGAAATGTTTTTCTAAACCTAGCAGGAAAATAAATGTCGCGACTGTAGCCCCAAATGATAAGACTGCAGGAAGTTTTTAATCTTATCCGAGTAATTGCGTTGCTCTGTAGCAACGGTGCAATAATAAATGTTGTTCCGCTTAAAATAAATACAGACATCCTTACAGCTCTATTTGTTCAAGTGATAATGCAACAAACAGCTCGAAAGGCAAGTTCAAGGATTAATTTCGTCCGAATATAGAATCTCCGCAGCTCCCCGAAGCGTCGCAAGAACAAAGCTGGGCTAACTGAACAATGTGTTTAGTTTCGAGATTAGAGCAGTCCCGCCCAACACCTAAACACGGATTTCAGATAACATTGAAACTCCAACCGCACTGAATATAAATGAGATTTTAGAACGCCACAGAACCCGTCTTAGGGCTCTTGTGCATAATTACTAGACGTTAGAAACGTTAAACTTGCTCTCAACACCGATGAATAACTTTAATGGACGCTTAAAATCAAATATCAGGGGCTAACTTTAAGCTGTATCGGGTCGATGAGAAACGAGCGGTAGATGTGGATAAGAATTCTGATTGAAGAGCAGTCGTTTTGTCTGGTCCGGATAGGATTGCGTGAGGGCGGGGTACGCACCCTCGCTTCCCAGCTGTTTGCGTCTATTTCGAATTCAATGTCAAGAACGATCAATACTGGCCGGGGATGTAAAATTTCGGCAGTTTTCGGTCCGTTCCGGGAGCTACGATCGGAGCTGCGAGCTTACTAACCTACCGTAATACGGCGGGGTGCGTGATCTCGCCGATCGATACCGGCTAAGGCTCGCCTCCTTTATAAATAGTCTTGAACTTCACCTCGACGCCCGGAAATTTGTGGGCGAAAGTAGGAATCTTGCGTCACGACTTCACGAACAATAAAACGCATTTTCTTTGTCTGGAGGAAAGGAAATGAATAATCTCGAGTGGCGATAATAAGCCGTTGATGCTGCAGTACAATGCAAAGCGTCTCATTATGCAAATAAGATGCGCAAACCCCGACGGAGAAAGTTTAAACATCTCAATATAACGTGACAATCGGCAGCTGACGCGAATATCTCACAAGTTTTCATGTAAATCGCCGTTTCGAGCGCGATGGCGCGACCACTGGAGCTCCAAGCGAGAATATTCCTAAGGTACTTGAGGAGGTAATATCGCAGAGCACTCAGCATACATACGCAGTACAAACTTGAAATATTAAAAGATTTAAAATGGAAATCCGAGCTAGAAGTGGATGCAAAATAAAGGAATTAATTAGGAGCGCAGAACCGATGAGGTGGAGTGAAATCAAGCCGAGCGCCATTACAGTGAGTAAAGGGAGTAGAAACGGTAATATTAAAGGACGAAAACGAGCGGTTCATTACTGGGAATGCCGGCAATAACAATACAGCTAATGGTCGTCTCGCGATCCTCTCAATTCCCGCTTCTACTTAAAAACGAGCCACATTTACTCTACAAATCCTTCGCTATTACCACTGTATAATAAAACTGGTTTCTATAAATAGAGTTGTTTGATTAGGATTGATGCGATAGTCATGCATAGTTGTACTATTACGTCTTATTGTTGAGTAAGGACTTGTTATGCCTAGATGGTATGTTTATAGCTAGACTGTGTGCTGATAATCGCACACAGTCTAGCTGTAAACATTGTCTGTACTTGTGATTGTAGGTACTTTTTGTAATTGCGTCGCCGATAAATAAGGTTTTACGATTTCTAGAAGCATCCGAGATGGCGTGGCTAGCCGTAATAACATACGACAAGTAGTTTTAAGTGTGGGTAGGTCACGTACAGTATTCATTGAATATTGTTTACAACAACATACATAGATAAACCACATTTTAACCTACTTTGATACGTGATGTCATTGCTATTTGTATCATGGAAACGATCGATGAATGTACGAGAAACTTGGGCATTAAGCAATAAAATTAATATTCGGTAGAACATTTAAATACTATTTTCAATCTGAACGTAGATATTTCAAATTGTCACCTAATCGAATTGTTCTGCAAATTACAATCACGATCAAGATATGATATGCAAAATTAAGCTCGGGTTTGCCAGAGTATTTTGGCACCTGAGAATGAAATTGAAACGTTAAATTATATACTTAGTTCAATAATAGTAGTTAATGTGGAATCGCGGTTGTTAGTAAATTGAATGAGACTGTGCGTGACCAAGTACTTAGGATGTGATCACGCAATTCAATCTTTAGATTGTTACGGTGAGAAGCGGGAGCGGGTTGACTAAAAAGCTATTATAATCCGTTTTACGATGTCACTGGTTTCACTGAGAAATAGAAATAGCCTTCATAATACTGACATAATATAACTTTTGAACATAATATCATGGCAACACTATAATAAAATAAAATAAATAAAACACTATCGAGTTAAACCGTGATCGTGGAGCATGTAACTGAGCCGAAATATAGGGAACTCAAAATAATATTAATCACGGTATATATCCCGATATAGATCTAAAAAATACTTTTATAGTATTTAGTATATTTAAAAAGATATAAGCGCTTTCCTACTATTTGAAGATTTATTTGATTGGGCTTCTAGGCTTATTATCAGCGGTCCATGAATAAGAATAAGCAAAGCTTCTGCAACATTCCGCTTTCGGGCAGAATTAATTATCACAATACTCCAATCAATATTAGATACTTAGAAAATACTTCTTAATTCGGGATGGGAAAACGCTTGCGCTTGTTAATATAATCAGTACATATGCCGGAGCAAGTAACAAGTCAGGTTATTATAATTTGCTAAAGCGATATCTCCTACCACGCCTCACAATTAGATAAAGGCTATGTTTAATAACAAGTGTGAGTAATTTTATAGATCTAAGCATAATAATTGGTCATTATAAGAAAACCTCACGACCGTAATCAGACTCAATTATGTAAATTTTTTCATCGTTATGTAACCAATGCTATTATAAACTAATCTTCTAGACTAAGATTTTTTGTACGATTAATTATTTCTTATGCTCGGTTAAACAATTCTGATATGTGTGTCATACTCATACTGCACCTAGGTTTTCGTGTATCGTTTAGACAAATCCTTCAAAAAGAAAATAACCTTTTTTAAATGCGAAAAGCGGCACTCAGAGCGGTTACCCAACTTTTTAAATATCACGTTTGCTGTATGGGAGTTTAGTTATAGCAGCCACTGATATATACATCATTCTTCAAAATTTCAACTCTATATATCACGGTTCTAGAGATACAGCCTGGGGATAGACAGACAGACAGACGACAAAGTCTAATAGGGTCCCGTTTTGCTCTAAAAACGGTTCGAAACGGTACATTATAATATGGAAACCGGGAATATTTCGGTATCATGGAGATCTTCCACTTCCCAAAGATTTATTGATAGGATTTTGCAACAAAACTGTTATTTCAGAATACAAATGTGACCATCGACGATTTAGCGAATATACAAAATAACAGGTTATGTGGTTAATATCTCGATCCGTGCTAAAACATGCATACCCATTTGCCACCATTCGTTTAACTCGTACCAAGCCAAAACATTACATTAAAAAGTCTAAATAAATCAGCCGAATCGATTCACTACGCTCGCTCAATGTTTATTGTGCACTTGAATGAAATATTCATTATTTTAATCAGTTATTACTTAAACAAAAGCATTTGAATTTGAACCTATGCCAACAGGTAATAGCGTGCGACGTAACAAATCAAATCAGATAATGCGGCGGCCATTATGTTGTTTTGAACCGAATGGTTAGGGTTGTCACACAAAAATTATATACATTTATATTCGTTGTATTATTATTTATATATTTGTTCATATTAATTAACCCGGTTAGATACCAATTACATTAATTAATTAAGTAATAGATTAGTACATAAATTCATAAATATCATAATTAAATAAATATATATTATACAAGAGAAAAATTATATAATAATATACTAGATAAATTAATGCCAAAACACAACGAATATTGGCAATTATTACTTAAATAAAGATTTAGTTTTTTTGTAGGTATAATGAAATCATGAATCATTAATAATGAAATCAGTTCCTTATGAGTTATCTATATTATTACTCTATACATTTAATATATGAGCAAATAGCAAATAATCTTACCAAGGAATGTGAATCAATTATGTTATTTTTATAGAACCTGTGTAATTCTAAAATGGCAGAAAACATTGCTTGGTGTATAAACTGGTAGTGGCGATAAAAGTCATAGAAGATATTTATCGGTGTTAAAATAAGATAAACATTATCTCGGCTGAACGGCAATTTTGATTCATGAATACGGTAGCTTATAAGGTCAAAATGGATATCCAGAAAACAGGGTTCTATTCACACCGTTTTAAGAATAAGCAAAATTGTGTTCGCTTTGTGTAATTTAATTGTTAAAAATGTCTTGTTTCGTGTTATTATTTAATTTAAATGGGTCTAAGGGAGATCAGGCGATAAAATATAGAATATGTGTGGAAATTGAAAAGTTAAACGATATAAAATAATGAGGATTAACTCGGATTGACTGTATCTGTGTGTACAAACTAATCCAATATCTATTTTTCTTTTGGACAACCAAAGTTCATACTAGATGAATGCGGTTAGCACCTTAGGCCTCGGAGCCTCGAAACAGGTAGTAAATGTTGATAAGAAGAAGGAAGAATGAGCAAAATGAATAATTTTGGTACTTAACAAAATATAATTATGGTAATAGAGAAAATGGTTTTGTGTCCAATTATAAATGAATAATAAAATTATGTGAGTAGAGGTTGGCCGAAGAAAAGATGGATGGACTGTGTGAAAGATGACATGTGTAAGAAAGAGTTGAGTGTTGATATGACGGGTGATAGAGGGAAATGGAAGCAGAAAACATGTTGTGCCGACCCCACGTAATGTGGGATAAGGTCAGGAAGATGATGATGATGATGATGAATTATAAATGAATAATAATAAAATGCCGGTCGTATCGGCAGCCCTAACAGAGATTTGCAAGCGTTGGCTGCGAGTGCGACGCTGCATCGTGCGTTGTAAGTGGGTCGTGCGCGAGCGTCGACCCCGTCCGACTTCAGGGTTATACGGGTAGGGTTTCCACGCTTTTGTATGTTTGTTTGTTTGTTTTTAATTTTCAATTACTTTTGCAAATGTCTAGTACTTGCAACACAAACTTTACCACCTTTCTGTACAAGCTTACCACGGGGCTAGATGTTGTCACATACCCTTATCCAGCATTTTTTTTTCTGTACAATAGCACTAGTGGTATTAATTCTTAATAATAAAATAATAATAATAAATGACTTGGAAAGAGGCTAGGTAAATTCGTTTGACAGTAAATTTTATGCCTAGTCGCGTATAACATGACTTTATACCGTGTTAATAATCGCGTCGAATTATCTTATTATTTGTTTAAGAAACATCCGTTTTGTGTTTTATTCGTTTTCTTCCGAAAATAACGTATATTCCCCGTAAAATTTATCTATAACTGACCTACATACTCGACTATAAATAGAAATTTTACAATGTATGCTTTAAATCTAAATAGTTTGTCGTTTCAGTGGGCTGGTCTAACTTCTAGGTCTTCATGTCCCATCTTAGACCACATTGTCACTTTACATCAGGTGAGATTGTGGTCAAATGAAGGCTTATCGAACATAAAAAACAAAAAAAAATAAGCACGTTCAAAAAAAATTACGAACAAACCCTCCAGCATTTAAATATAAGTAAAGTTTTTAATATCATAGTTTAACGAAGTAAAGTTTTTCGTGATAACTAATGCTCACAGTTTTCCAGTTGAGTGAAATAATGTTAAGAAATCTTCACCAGTTAAACGAGAAACGTACAAACTGCAACGCAGGGCACAAGGAATAAAAAAATAAGACAAGTTACAAACCGTCAACCCTAGGACGTCGAGCCTTATGTGTTTCTTATCTTACCAAACATACTCAGAACCGAAAAAAAACATTGACGAATAGACATTTACCTACTGAACAAGTCTATTACACAGCCTTAATAGGTTCGCTGGAGGTTTTACACCCTAAAGCGCAAATAAGGCCCCACTTTTATGAACTTAGAATGAACATTACCTATTACCGTTTAAATTAAATGTCAATAGCAGATTTATACATGTAGCAAATCAAACTGACAATCTACATACCTACTGTCTCACAGCTTACTCGATTTATGATTTATTAACCTGTTATTGCAGTCTGAAATGAGCCACTTGTTTTCCAAATATTATTGTTTATTAACGAGATAATATGAGGGCAACGACCGACCTAGTTCTACAGCGATAGTGATCGCGTAGATCTATACAACTCATAATTAAATTGCAATCAAACTGGAAGGCAAGGAATGTCGAGATATAAGATCACGTTTAATTGCCTCGAGAGTTTTTTACTCTCGGGACTATAAAATTGCATCCGAAAGAATTTTATTTCTTGCTGCTAAAAAATTATGAAAACACTTTAGTTGTCGCCTGCAATTATTTAAGTTTCGATATGCTCGACGGGTTTAAAGACTAGTTACGGCATATTATACATACATTATGTATATGCAGGCTTTGACAAACCGACAGACGTAGGCGAAAACCGGCATTACAAGCAATCCTACGCATGGCTAGACCTAACCTATGCACAAATACCAGCTTTTCACAGAACTCTCTACCGCAACCCTAATTTTATTTTATTCAGCTATCAAAATAAACTCTAAAAATCCAACGTTCGTTTTATTACAATTCTCAAGTCATAAAAGTTTCAACACACCCGCCAAATTATGGGAGTCTATACGAAAGTTCGTAAAAAAAAAAAAAATTTTACTACATCACATTTAAAATCAACATCTCACTGCGTGAAGTGCATCAACTATAAAACATTATACGAAATATCACTCTAGAAGCAAAAAAGTGCCGTAAAAATAACAATAACATAACCTCAAACACGGAAGTGAAGCTAAGTTCAGTCAAGAGTAAACCACAGACAATCAGTGCAGACAACCTAAACCAACAAAATCGGACAGATAAAGTGTTGCCATCTAAAAAGTTCAATTCTACCACGATTATAGAATTTGCGCGGAAAATTTAAAAGTGTTCTAACACATTTTTAAACATCATTATTAAGAAATGGACGGCCAAATGCAAATTTTGTTGGAAAAAATCCAGGAACAAATGGACAGGCAAACAATAGCAATCACTGAGAATGTCACTAAAAGTGTTATGCAGCAAATAGGAGAGAAATTCATGGTGTTAGAGGAACAGAACCAGCAACTTCAGGCTGAAGTTTCAGAACTAAAAGATAAAATAAAAGGCTTAGAAATACAGAAGAAAAAGAACAATTTATTACTTTTTATTACTTTTCGGTATAAAAGAAGGAAACAAAGAGGGATCGAATATAATAACATTTATAAAGGAAATTATCAACACTTATGTTTTCCTGGACCTCCAGGAACATGAAATCGATAGGGCATATAGGATCGGACCAAAAAAACCCAATGGATCTCGACCTATACTTATATCTTTTACATCTTGCTGGAGACGAAATATGATTCTTAGGAATAAAAATAAATTTCCTCAAGGAATTTATGTCAAAGAAGATTTTACGAAGGAAACGTTAGAAATAAGAAAAACTCTTCTGCCACAACTGAATGAGGAAAGAAATAAAGGAAATATTGCCTATATAAGAGGAGTAAAACTTATAGTTAAGAAACCAACGGATATTAATCGCGAAAAAAGGAAAAGAGAACCATCATTTTCCCCGAACCAGGAGCCCATAACACTAAATCAAACAACATCGACATCAGGTTCAAAGAAAATTGCAACGAAGAACGCATTTGATCTTATGTCCCGTCCTAGGAGTAACTCACTAAAAGAAAACAATAACAAATAGCAATTAAAATCTACCAGTAACCGGAAAAAGAACAACAAGAATAACAATAAAAACAACCTGAAATTAACAACCCAAACAATACATCCCCCAAGCCGGCTGGTCCCCGTGGGGGAAAGAGACCACAACCCTCTAGCTTATGTACAAAAAATAGATAGAACGTTAAAAATTGGAACGCTTAATGTCAGATCCTTAGCGTCAAATGAAAGATATATAGAATTGATATACAAACTAGAAAATATAAAAATTGACATACTCGGAATAGCAGAAGTGAGAAAATTAGGATGCAATATAGAAGAACACGACAATTATATCCTATGTTATAAAGGAGAAACGCAGGGACTATACGGAGTGGGCTTTATTATAAAAAAAGAACACAAAGGCAAAATAATAAGTTTCACAGGTTTATCAGAGCGGGTAGCTATGCTGCATTTGAAATTTGAGAATGAAACACTAGCCATAATACAGGCATATGCACCTACAGAAAAAGCATCAGATGAAGATATTGCAGCGTTTTATAAAACTCTGGAGTTAGCCCTGAACCAGGCAGGAGAACGTGTCCTTCTTATAGGTGACTTCAACGCCCAAGTAGGGCAAACAAACTCAAACGAAAGACTAGCCATGGGAAAATTCGGGTACGGAATTCGAAGTAAAAGAGGTGAAACGTTAGTACAATACGCTCTGGAAAATAAATTATCAATCATGAACACCTTTTTCAAAATGAGAAAAGCCCGTAAATGGACATGGCTTTCCCCAAATGAAAAAACTAAAAATGAGGTAGATTATATTCTATCGAACCAACCCAAAAAAATAAGGAACATGGAAATCCTCCACGGACTAGGATTTAGATCAGACCATCGCCTAGTGAGAGCTACATACCTCCTAGAAAATCAAAAGAAAAGTAGAACAACATTTAGGTCACAACCCAAATCATTGAAAACAACAGAAGACATCAGCTACTATTTAGAAAATTTAGAACAGAACATACAAGAATTGAACTCCCAAAACAACATCGATGACGACGTCCAAACTCAATACGATTTACTAGAAAACGTTATTAAAAATAGCATAACATCGAAAACAACCCACTCAGAGAAAGACCGAATTGGAAAAATTCTTAGCAAAAAAACCCGAGACATGCTAACAAGAAGAACAGATTTATTAAAGACGAAACAAAAGACAAGGGAAATGAAAAAAGAATTGAGCGTTTTATACAAATCAACAAGCAAGGCTATTAAAAAAGATTACCAGGAGTATCGAAACAAAATAATAGAAGACAACTTAAATAAATATAGAAGCACCAAAAGAGCTTATAAAAAACTAACAACACACAAAAACTGGATACAAAAATTAAAAATAAAAAACATCGAGACAAAAACAAGAAACGATGTGATATACTGTGCTTCGGAATTCTACAAAACACTATATGAAGAAAGAACTAATACACCGACTGCTTCCTACTCGAACAAAGATTCCGAGCGTCATGAAATAGCCCGGGAAATAATAGATGTACTACCGATAGATGTACTAGAAACTATCAAAAATATCCAAAAGTTACAAAATGAGAAAAGCCCAGGACCTGATAATATACAAAACGAAGCGTTGAAAATTGGTGCAGCGATCCTAGCACGCCCCCTTACTAACCTATTCAACAAAATCCTCGATACTGGTCAGGTACCAAAACAATGGAAAAGATCTGACATAATCCTACTATACAAAAAAGGGGACCCGAAAGACGTAGGCAATTATAGACCTATCAGCCTCCTTTCAAGTGTATACAAACTATTCACCTCAATCCTGCAAAGTAGACTATCACCAAAAATTGACGAACAACAACCTATTGAACAAGCTGGCTTTCGCTCTGGTTTTTCCACAGTCGATCATATCCACACCATACAACAAGTCATAGAGAAATATAAAGAGTTTAACCAACCACTATATATTGCCTTCATCGACTATGCTAAAGCTTTCGACACGATCTCTCACGTCTCCATATGGAAAGCTCTGGATAACTGCCACGTCGAAGAAAAATATATAAATGTACTAAAAAACATCTACAACGGAAGCACCAGCAGAGTGAAACTCGAAAAAAGAGGACCTAATATACCAATAAAGCGAGGAGTAAGACAAGGAGATCCTTTGTCTCCAAAACTGTTTATAGCAGTACTGCAGCTAATCTTTAACAACATACAATGGCTTTCAAGTGGTATCGTGGTAAATGGAAAGAGACTAACACATTTAAGATTCGCTGACGACATCGTCCTTTTTGCCGAAACAAGTCAGAAGCTTAAAAATATGATAAGTACTCTAAGAAAAGAAAGCGAAAAGGTTGGTCTCCTAATGAATGAAGAAAAAACCAAGGTAATGACCAATAGAGAGACTAAAGAAATCAGCCTGTACGGCAAACCATTGGAGTATGTGCGCAGCTACATATATCTCGGTAAACAAATATCTTTCAGCAACAAAAACGAAGAGGAAGAATTAGAACGAAGAGTGAACATAGGATGGAAGAAGTTCTGGTCCCTAAAGGAAATTCTAAAAGGCACGTTCCCCCTCCACCTTAAGAAAATTGTTATGGATACGTGCATTCTACCGACTCTTACATATGGTTGCCAAACTTGGACATATAATACAAAAATAAAAACAAAATTAGCCAACTGTCAGAAAGCGATGGAAAGAAGTATAACAAAAATAAGAAGAACTCAAAGGATAAGAAGTGAACATATAAGAGCGAAAACAAACTTAATAGATGCACTTAAACATGCTCGAACACAAAAATGGAGATGGGCAGGACATGTGGGGAGGTATCAGGACAACAGATGGACAATAGAAACAACAACATGGAATGGACCTATGGGTAAAAGGAAAAGAGGTCGTCAAAGAAACAGATGGATCGATGAAATAATTTCAATAGCGGGTACAGACTGGAGACTGAAAGCAAAAAATAGAAAAACATGGAGTAAGCTGGAGGAGGCCTATACCCAGAGCGGGGTTCCAATGATAGATTATAATTAGTATTTAAGGATAAATCGTGTTTTTTTTAAGGTATTGGAAATAAAGAGGCTTATTATTATTATTATTATTATTATTTATACGAAAGTTCGAGCAAACGTTCGCAAACACGGCGCGAGCATCAAGATTAAATTCAACTCAGAGACGGCAAAAACCAGCTTTGAAGTAGCACCTTGTACGGCGAAAATGTCCTGCCAGTATCCATGTTTCGATTTACAAAAAGCTGATCAGCTCACGAAAGGTTCTCGCAAGTCTGCAGGTCGGCTAAAGTTCGCACGGCGGATTACCTTTTATAGCGCCTACTCGTGTTGAAAGCTGGACGTAGGACTACGCAAGATATCTTACAACATTGCTGCAGCTCGCAAATTCCCGAGTTTTTCAATTGAATTCGAACATCAGTTTAATGGATTACATTGATGGTTATGAAACTGTCGGTATCTGTGCCGATAAGAAGTTATTGCACGCGTTCTATCGCGGTGCAAGTTTTTGCGGTAGAGGAAAGTTGCTCGGCGTACCTTAGCAGCCCTATTGTATCTATTAGCCGGCTACTTTCTCATTTCTTGCCATTTACGGTCCGTTGAGAAAATCGAGATGCATTTTGTATCAACTCGTGATGAAAATGCGGGACGTCGGCATAACTCACGTCTTCTATGTCTGACTGATTCCTATATGGGCTTATGGTGTTTTAGTATGGCATGAATTAAAGTTTGTCCGTTATTTTACTGTTTATTATTTTACGTAGGGTTAATTAACCAGCTAGATGGAATTAATCGTAAATTGTTTTATAGGTACATGCATTATATATATAATTAGTGGGTTTATAATTATAATTTAGTGGGTTTCATTCCGCGATTCATTAATTTAATGGAATGAATGAAAAAAAAGTTTTATGTATCTTATTCTGATAACATTTTTGAAATTATTATTCCTGTTATACGACAACGTAAAAAGGAACTTTTAAAGATAAAATGTATTCTTTAGCTCAGCAAGCGAAATATGACAAAAACGGTGAGTAAGACGATTCGCAACAAACTTTGCGTTAATCCGCACGGGAAGCCTTGGGCGGCAGGTCGGGTTTCAGAGATCAGTTACAGGCAACCGCGCGAGCATCTCCGTGTTCTGAACACGTTCAACGCTAGTTGTATGAATAGGGCATCTCGGCACGTGGGGAAGAGGAAACACGCAGTTTCAGCGACGAAACTTCTCAATCCTTTCACATCATAGTGAAATCACAGATGCAAATTGTTACTATCAACAAAATCAGTCTAGCAACTGTCGATCTTATTCCTAAGACTGAACTAATAATATTTTTTACGACGCCTCGCGGATATATACTGAGCCTAACTAATAATTCCTATTAAGGTAACTAAGAAACAGAACCATGCTGAATAGCGCTGTGGAAGCAAAGGTACATTTATATTAATTTATATCAAAAGACATGGAACGATTCAGACACGACGCCAACATTAAATGGTATAGAACGAACCTATACAGGTATTTCTTATATTCTTTGCTCAGAACAGACGTGATGAAGGTTAAGCCACCGGTAATAACTCAATTGAACCACCGCAGCAGCAAACCGTGACTGCACTTTATTACATCAAGTTACGACGAGACTGATACAAAACGACACGACATTTTACTTTGAGGGAAAGCGCCAACCCTGATTATACTGGCTGGTTCGTTTGAATGCAGACGAATTAATTTCCTATGAAGTGGGGTGCTTAGATTATTATATTGGATCGTGTGGCGAAACTATCTGTGTCTCTCTGATATTTATTTCTACTTCTGTCCTGATATAAAGATAATGATTTAAATAATAAGGAAAGTCTTAGTATGATTAATCCAAAGCGCTTTTGTCACAAAGTGCTTTGAACGTGATACATCTTGACACTACAAAAATATTAAATGATGATCCTATTCTTTAGACCGAATCCTTTACCGTTTCATATATAATATTTAATTAAAAAAAAAACATAATACTTTGTTAGAACGGATAACCGTAAATTTCCAACAAATTGATATGTCTATTAAAGGATTGCTTCTGGGGATCGCATGTCGCAATAAAATCAGCAAATGTTACAACGTTGTTGCAACTTTTTGCCGGCATCAGTTTCGTAGTCATAGGGCCTGAATGACTAAAGTAGGCAAAATGTGCTGTCACTTCGTGCATAGCCTGCGGAATCCCATCCCAAGAACCGGTCGAGCCAATCAATATGCTGGTAGACGGTCATACACCAGGACACCATAAACGGCAGTCGTTCCCTATAACGACCGACCACAAAACGCTAAGCAAATTTACCTTTATTCCCTTTGAATACGGTCGAATAAAACAGTGACATAACTCGGGATGGGTTTATGTCTCTTATCAATCACGTCTAGTTATATTGATAGTTGCAAAGTTTCAGGTTTCACCTCTTGAGTGGCGTTGCAATGGAATTACCATGACGGAATTATTGACTGATTTTGATCTCCATATAATGTTAGCATTTGTCGAGTAGACGGAACATACTGCAAACAGGCTTGGTAACTTGGACGGACAGAAACAAATATCATTTCCTAATGCATTTTCATTTCTATTATACTTTTGGCTTTCTTCTTTATAAATTTGTTTATAAGATAACTTATTTTCCGGTTTTGTTATGGAAATGTGACTTATGTTCCTTTTAAATCGCGTTTTCGCTTATAGCAGCAGATCAAATGAAGGCTCGTAAAATAAATATTCTCGAGGTACATGACCAAGGCGTTACATGTAACATGTTTTAAAAAGACTATTTAGGAACATTAACCCTTTCCAAAATAAATCAAATCAAAATAACGCTTTACCGTACACTGATATGCGTCTAGCAAACAGACAAGACAATAAGAGTTATTTACGCGATATTTAAGTGAGCGGAATGTTTTTCAACGGCTCTAAATTATGTAGCGTGCGGCAACTGCCGTCTGACATTTGCTGCCATTTCGCTACCAATTTGGTGCTTTAGTGGCACCCAGCTTGTCAGAACAGCACGAGAACCTTATTCAAATGACTCTACCCAGACATTTATCGGTTTCACCACGTTTCACCACTATCTATTTCTACTATGTCACTATCAAAGTTTGTATTAGGTTCATTATAATAAATTCACGCAACTGTACAGGATAATGGATAGGGCTAATGAACTGCAACTACCAACCATTGTTAATGTAATTATGTTTATTGTGTTGTGATAATAAATACAAATTACGATTGTCTGCCTATTGCTGATTATTAAGGGAAAACAATGGGTTGCTAGTTTGTATTTGAATCAATTTGACTTAATAAGGACTTGTGGTTGTGACTTAATAAGTTGCACTATTGTTTACAGCTGTACTTGTTTGACTGATTCGTCTGCTTTGTTATGACTTAATGTGTCTACTTACTATTTGACCGTCATTGACATAGTCACCCGGATAACTTCGTTGAAGAGTTGGGAAACGCAGCGTCGGACGTCCACCGCAGATGATTTAATGAACGCTGCTGATTTCCGAAAGTCTTTAAGGGGGCTATGTCCAGAGGTCGTAGGACATCCTGTGGCTGAGATGATGTTGACTAAGTATTTAAAAACGGTTAGTCAATCACATACTTTAAGAAGACCAAAAAAGTGTCGCCTATATCGAAATTATACAGCGACATGTTGTCTGTCAGACGTCAAACAAGTAAGAAACATAAAACACATTTACTATCATCTCTTATATCATGAAATGCATCTTTTAAACTGTACAAAATTATATTCATCAACAGCAAAAACTCAAACGGAAAGCTTCGAACGATAAACAACGACATAAAACTCTAGACTTAGAAAACGGCGTCGCAAAACCCGTGGCCCTTGACACCAACAATAATTCAATCGTAATAAATAAACAACATACTTACTAAGTATCGTACGTGAGTAATAAATACAAGCTGATGTAAAAATAGAATGATGGCGGGGGGAATGACCGTTGTCAACGAGCCCAAGGCCTGAGAGATTAGATACCGGCGCAAACGCATCGCAGACAATTGCACAAATTACATGTGTCGTCGTTCAGTTTATGGGCGATATTTTAGCTAATATTCAAGAGACAGAAAAGATACTTAAGAGGGAAAGAGAAGAAAAAATTGAGAACTTAAAATAAAATTACATACACAATACACACATATTACATGTATTTTTAGTACAAGAATAAAATTTGCTTGGAATCATAGATAAATAGAAATAACGTTTTGTAATAAGTCCATGTTACAGATTCAAGAGAGTAAATAAAATATAATTTAAGAATCAAGGGTAAATTTTATTTCCTATCATAATCTGAACCCCTTACTCAGAATATTGTTATTTTAGAAGGAACAAATTATTACGGTTCCTAAAGATATTTGAATGACTAAAATATTAACCATTTCAGAGAATTTCAAGCGAATTCGATATATATGTACGAAGACCTTCATAAATAATTCTCCATAACCCATCAATTTAAATTTGATACTACCATTAATTTAAATCAAATCTGATTAAGGGTAGACATTCTTATCCGAAAATACACTAATTGATCGACAAACTTGTGATCTGGTCGGACACTGCGACAGACTGGTCTGAAATGGGCTCGCGTGATTACTAATGGATTAGTGGTTGATAACTGGGACTTGGTTCTTGGGAATTAATCTAGTATCTGTCAGTGTCAATGCCCTTGGTAGTGCTTGATAGGTACTGTCTAAAACGGTGGTGATTTATTTTTTGTTTAAATTAAGGAGAGTTAACAATAGGTCCGAAATCCAAAACAGTGAAATTTTACTCAAAGAATAGGGCGGCAAAGAATATTTAAAGTATTTTTTAAGCTTGATTATTAGAATTGTCTACCAAACGCGGATTGACTAGATCAATTTTAAAGAGAAGAATAGAACGGCGTAGAATAAGATAGCCTTTTTTTCGACTAGAGACTGGCCAATGAAATGAAAATAATGTGGACGGATTTCATTTGGTCAAAGCAGGTATACTGATTGCACCTCCCACCAAGTCGACCACCATCAGATGCATACTCATACGCTAGCAGTCATTTCTTAGAGAATCTTTGGGTAAAAGAGGATACGCTCTTCTTTGTAAGAATGGTCAGGAGATTAGAAAAATACATATCTTCTACCTATAATCACACAGTTCCTATCCATGACCAAAGTCTTCAAATCTAAACCACAAAAAAAAACAAAGAATCAAATCCAAGCTCTACAAAATTGTCTAAGCCACGTAAATTGTATTATGTTTTAAATAACACAGTTGGAAGGTTGGAACCACCCCGGCGCCACTTTGACAGGGCTTTATCGCGAAAAGTGTCAGCCGCTGGTTTTATAGCCCGACAACAAAAGTAAACTTTTACCTTTGACTTTTTAGCAGTAAAAACATTTTTAGTGTCCCTCTAATGCTCAGATGGGGTTTTTTGTTTCGGATGATGAGGGTCTGATGTTTCTTGTTTAGACGATACAATTAGGTGTTTGATGTAGATATGAAGTAGATATTTTATCACTTCTTTTGTTTTCATTCACTGTTTTCTGTACCCGGTTAAAACTGATTGTAACAGGTTTCCCGCAATACAAGCTTGCCTCGGGCGGGACCGCTGCTAAGCGAAATCGGAACGTGTGTAAATAAATATTTTTGTATATAAATAAAGATGTGTCTTGCTTCGAAAATATTATACTTTGGAAAACTACTACTACTTTCGAAAATATTTTACTTTCATTGTATACAGGGGTAACGTTTAGGTAAAATTATTTTACTATATTGTATACTTTTTTGAGCTTAATGTTAGAACTTACCTTGATCTGATATGAATTGACTTTGTGCTTCGGCAAGTGGTTGAACGTGGAGAAGTCCAGTCTTCGGGAGAAGATGCCGTTGGCACCAGCACCAGCTCTGGAGACAAAAAAGAAAAAAAATATAGATTACATAAGTCTAAGTAAAAAGGTGAGCTTAATGTTATAGTGTTATCTGCCACATAACCGTAGTACATATGTATTTAACATTTACGAATGAAGTCGTTACTTTTATTTTACGGGTCGATGTTTTCGAAAACAATACAGCTATTGTATATATTATTCTTGAACATTACATAATGAAACGCCATACTGAAGTAGGTTAAGTAGAGGTTTGCTTAAAGTACCTACATACATTGACACTAGACCTTGGCGAATTTAAGCCCGGATTCAGTACAGCGCTTAATGAAACAAAGTTCAATTATCCGTTTCTGATGCTGGAACCGGTTGGGAATGCATAATTGAATAATTATAATTTATTGTGCATAAAAAGATTCATCCGGTAATTTTTATTTTTATTTATCATACCTAGTTACCTAGAAGACTAGCTTCTTCAATTAATTCAATTCTGTTCTTATGTCTAACTGATTATATACAGGGTTATTGTAAGTTACTGATAAACAATAAACATTCGTAAAAGTACATCGAAATAAATTTAGTAAGTATGAGATGGACAACAAGTGCCTCTCGTGCAATCTGTTCAGTTTAGAAAATATATATTAAAATCCACTGTTTCAGTTATAAGTATGGTACCCCAAATTTTTTTTATTAAGATTTCCCTGTGTCTTATTCATGTTGATGATGATACATGATACAAAATCATTTATTTCCATTGTATGGTTTTACAAATCTTAGAAACGTCAAAAATAAAATACAAAAAACAAAAACAAATTTAACATAGGTGCTTAAAGATAAATAGGAAGAAATTTATCGTATCTGGTCGCTTCGCTTTTTTTACACTAGTGCAAAAGAAGCAATTAGAAACTAGCCCAATTTTGGTATTGAAACTTTGCCTTGTTTTGGATTTGCTGTTGGAGCAGATTCCGTCCTAAGCAGTTTTGTCGTCAAGGTAATCCGAAATTCTATAATAAGCTTTCTTACAAAGACTGTTTTTACAATATTTTTAAATTTAGTAACTGTTGCAATCTTTGGGAATTTTGTTGTAGATGATGATGACGGTAACGCTGTCACGGCCGTCTGCGGTCAACAGCATATAATGTCAATAAATCCAGTCGCACAGAGGAATCAGCTAAACGGCAATAAGTGACAACCCTGCCAGTTAATCGCATTACGCTAACACTGAACACGCACACTTACATACAATTCGCAGACTGTTTCCATGGAATACAATGCAGTTGGTATTTCTACGATTTTATTTACTAGACTTGAAATGAAATACATTTATTTTGGTACATAAACAAACAACAGCACAGTAGACAGCATAAATAGACAGACGCCAGAAAAAAAAACACTAAAAACTTGCGATTTGTCCTATTCTTTCTGTAATGCTGTTAGTAACTTTCTCGCAAACGGAGTCCAGGTTGTTATTTCACGCTTTACTAACTTGATTTAAATTTAAGACATATTTCCTATACTAAAAATACTCACATATACACATTAACAACGAATTCATTAATACTTAGAATTTCTAAGGAAATTCTATTTAGAGACTTTATGGAGACTATATCTCTGGTTCAGCTTCTACACTCCAAAGTTATACCATTATATATTTTTTTCTTAAACAATGACTTTTGATGTTTGAAGTAGGTAGGTACCTATTGAACGTAATTAACGTAAGTAAATTTTATACATTTTAATAAAATAAAATGTTTCCTATAAATCGTTAAAGAACGGAATATCAATTAGGTAAATGTAATCAGCAATTATGAAGCGAAATTGCAAAGCTGCTATGATAACTCTGATGATGCTATGAAACAATTAAATTATCTTTTATAATTAAAATACCCATAAATTACTTTATTATCAATTAATTTAAGTAATTTCATAGAATAATAAAGAGACCCTTAACCTAAATTGAGAGCTCAATAAACATATAGGTATAGGTACCTATATACATTCATAAGTCGTGTAATAAAAACTCCTGACGATTTAATTAATTCTCGGTTGGGAAAGGTTATTTTATTATAATAAATCTAACTTTAAAATTTAAGAAAAACCTCCGATTCCAATGCCTTAATTTCCTTAAAAGGAAAGCACCATAATATTTTGTAATGTCCACGCGATGCGCTTTCATTTGATACCCCTCCAGTATATTCGAGTTTATTTGCATATTTTCGGTTTTCCTTCCCCACTCTCACCCCCATAACAATCATCTCTAAGAAAACTCACGCCAAACTCACCTTTCATACAAAAAAAACCTTAATTTAAATCGCTCCATCCGTTCGGGACCTATGATGTCCCAGACATACAGACAGACAGATAGACAGAAACGTCAAACTTATAACACCCCTTTTTTCTTGGTCAAGGGTAAAAAAACCACAGTAAAGTAAGTTTTTATAAATAAATAAAATAAATAAATATTTACTTATATATAGATTATATTCAAGTACGTTGCATAATAAAACGGAGTATTTGAATTCGTGAATAACAAAGTGATATAATACGTTATGCATGTCACGCGTGCGATAACGTGAAAAAATTTGCAACAAACAGGTTTTATCTGTAGCGTAATATTATGTATAGAGGCATACGAAACCCATAGGGCACATTCATACACTTTCAAAATATGGTTTAGTTTTGCTGTTTAACGTAAAAAGTGTATAATTAGACGACGAAATTTATACGAGGAAGCCTATACCTACTGCTAGATAATAATTGTTCCCGCGAGAAAATCCATAAAACACGGACATAACTGTGGTGTGAAAAATTATTTCATATATATATAACTATTCGAAGGATTTTGATTAATGAATCAAAAAGTACCTAAAGAAATAAATTAATTTAGGTACAATAAATAAATAATTTATATTGCTCGACCACTAACACAGTAACAAGGTACACAAATAAAGTACGATACGACAGAAATTACACCAGTTCTGTCGTACCGTACATTATCAATGACAATTTCTTAAGCTTCTAAGTTTAAAAATAAAAACTTTCTACCCTTTTTTTATGGGGAGTCTTGCCAAGCATACATAGCAAGCATAGTTTTAATGATTTGTTTTTGTATATTCTGCCATTTTAACATCCAGCCTTAGAAACACACCCTAAGAGAAGAACGCTTGTGGGGTAAAACGTGTTTTCCAATGCCAAGGCCACTCGAATTAGACACCGGCCGGTATCTGCGGGCGCGGCATGTCAACAGACATTGTTTACACGCGATTATAAAACCTGGCCAAGTGTGAGTTTAAATAAATAATAATAATAAATAAATATTTCCGGACAATCTACACAACAACATCTAGCCCCGTGGTAAGCTCTAAGCTTGTGTTACGGGTACTAGATATCTGATATACTTAATATAATATACATACATATATAGATATTTTTACTATACATATTAAACACCCAGACCAAGGAGAAAGTTTAGCTTGGTTCCTGCACCATTTTTCGTGTTCATGAAATATTTATTTTGATTCAAAGGCAAAATAAATGAGAAATATAATTAGGTACAGTTATCAAATAATAATAATAAAAAAAATAATAATAAAATCATTTATTTACCAAAGCAGAGCATACAGAAAAATACAAATATCAGCGAAGCTCAAACTAAGCAAGTATGCTTGTATCTTGAGACTTCGGAGTGCTGTTTACAAAATGGAGGTTGTTATGCATGTTAGAGATAACGAGATACATGGAGTAGATTTCATTCTAAATAAAAAATAAATTGACATCATTTAATTGTGCAATCTTAAATGAACAAAATAAAGGTGTGTTTATTATAACAAGTTATTCTTTTATAAACCAAATTTAACACAATTTAAATTGTTTATTATCATAAAGAAACATGATATCAATTTAAAATTAAATTATAACTTAAATTTAATAAAAATAAATTATAAACTACTTTATTCTGAGACAGATTCATTCAGTTTAATAGAAAGTATGTGTGTGTAAATCGGCTTTAGGTAGCTCATACTTAAGTGAAATTAAAAATATCTCGGCTTCTAAGAATCAAAGTCAAATCGTTTACTTCCTTAGAAGCACAGGGCATGGACAGGTCAACTTAAAGTTGATTTAAATAAAAACTAAAAATTATCAAGGAAATAACATTGTCTTGCCAGTTCTGATACCACCCAGCTTTCATATCTTTTGTTGTTATTATAACGATATAACTGTTCTCCTTTTTCAATTGTCTCAAAACAGGTTGCAAAATCATATTATAAATTATAAACTGAATTTATTAATCGTTGTTGGTCGAATGTTTTTAGTCGCATTAACAAAACATCGTTTCGATTGCGATAATGTTATATGGGTAAAATACATATAACCGAGTCTTGGTTGGTCAAAACTTAAAACGTTCAATCAATCGTTTTGTCTACAAACTGTCTAAATGCTATTTATATAATAAGGAGAAACGAAACGTTATTGTGAATACTTATTGAAATGGCACAAATGCATGAGAAATCGGGATCCGAATTCCGAAGACTGATGACTATGATATTTTTCCGGAAATAATAAATGAATATTTCGGGTCAATCCACACACAACCAATAGCCCCATGGTTAGCTTTATGCTTGTGTTCGACATACATAAAATCCCTAGGCGGGAATCGAACCCGCTACCTCTTGCGCCATAAGTGGACATTCGTAAGCGAATGGCGGACTTAATGTTACACCACACCTTGACCTAGGAAGTTGCATTGTTAGAATTGCCATATCTGAGATTTTATGACAGAACTAAAACGAATTCCTTTAATATTAGTCGCAAAGACGTCATGCCGTTAACATGTTTGAGAATATTGCAGTAAATAATTAAGAAATATTTATGCTCAGAAAGGAGATGAATTAAGGCCTAATATTTCTCGTCTCGTTTCTGTCTCTAAGCGATAAGAACGCAAATAAGGGGTACCTATACCTATATTTTTTTATTTATTAATTTAAAGATCTTAGGAAAACTTACAGCTAATACATTAAGGTAGTAAAAACAAATACCTACCTGCACATAGGTGCACACTTAAGGCCAATTAAAAGTTTTATATGAAATTATATTCTAGTAAGTACTAAATATATTAGATTAAACAAGAATATTTCGATACTTTCGCTCTATATGACATGGTATGAAACCAAGAAACAACAATTAACATTACCTACGTAAAATTCATACTCAAAAAACATTTATTTAAACAACCGACGATGTATTGACCGAATATTACGCAACAACCGGTTCCTTTACTTACGGCATCAAATTATAGGGTTGTAAACAAGTTTTTTGTCCGTTTAATATTTGTATTAAATTATAGTGTGTTGATTTGATAGCATATTTCTGACAAGATAATGTAGTTGTCGACAATAGAACATCGTACTGTGACCACACCTCTTCCTATTTGTTACCATAGAAGAACAATAAGCAATTCCTACTAAGATTGTAAACAGAAAAGCAAAACGTGTCAGTGAGGTACCTTTTGAGAAAGGTTTGAGACCTTAAGTCTTGAGAAATCACAAAGGAGTTTAATTCTACAATATCCTCATTAAACGACCAAAACAAAGTCCGAAAAGAATAAGAATATTGACAACTGCGACGATTATTCAACTCGAATGACGACATCTCATCGTTAGTTCATGCCGAAACAATTTCGCTACACAAAGACTCTTTAATTCCATAAC
The DNA here is from genome assembly GCA_929108375.1 of Gymnoscelis rufifasciata. Lineage (NCBI taxonomy): Eukaryota > Metazoa > Arthropoda > Insecta > Lepidoptera > Geometridae > Gymnoscelis > Gymnoscelis rufifasciata. Next base: position 4,780,078 of record OV815307.1, on the reverse strand, counting down.
AAAATAAACATTATTCACAGTATAAACATTATTCGCATGCCGTCTGGCTTGACGGAAGCAGCAGGACTTAAACGGGTAACCTTGAGAACAACAATAGACGCAGCATACGTTGTAGGTAACTTTAATTTCATCAACAAAAAAGCCGCCTGGCCCAAATTGCGTAACACTAACTTTATTTTTATCTTTATGTTACACACGTTTTTTAAATTACCCATTAGCGAGATATCAACCGACTGATGGTTGGTTGTGGTGCTTATAACAGTTGACCTACTACGGTATGTCCTGATAAGGATGTGTGAGTGACCTGTGAATGTAAGTATGGATAGCGGTTTTTTTATATTACATTAAAATCACACTGTTTATTTATCTTAACCATCTCGCTTGTCGATAATCGTCAAAGAGAATAAATAAAATTTCAAGATACCTAACCTTTATGTTACCATTTTAATAATATTGACATAAGCACGTAAAATACATGCGATTATTACAATATGAATATTTATGTTACCAACTCAGGTGTGCCGATCGGAACTGACAGATACCTACCTGGATACTGAGTGAGTGCAATTCTTCGCACTAAAACGTGTAATAATTAAAAGTATTAATAAGTTGCTATTAAAAAAATGTTGAGTGTAATATACTCTCAACAAATTTTCCTAGTTAACGAATTAATATTAGGTACACATTTAAGAACGTAGAATTTCAATTCAACATCAACATACCAAATACTAGCCAATTCACTCTCTACAAACTGCATGTTTTTCTCAACTCACATTTCCACTTGCCAATAAAATCCCATTTATCTATCCACATGTCAACCCAGAGAATTCCAGAAAAAAAACATTATAATAAAACCGCTATTGGTTTTAAAGTGCGTTGATAAAAAACCTTGTTTACAGGACTCGACGGCGAATGCAATATGGCTGTCTTGGCCTTGGAGTGGGAATAAAAATAACGATGTTTTTGTCGAGTTGATTTTATATCAGTGCGGGCGGACGGTGTGCAGTCGAGCAAAACACTCGACACGCACGAAGCGGCGCGCGCGCACGTATATTCCAGCTCCAGCCATTGTTAATTTTTTCATCTTATTACTTTCCAGGTTCTTCTATCAAATTAGTGTTCTTAAAGAATTTCAAATAACTTAATATGATTATTTTCTGGTAAGTAGGCTACTCACATGAGAAGTGGTGGAAATTTTAAATCATGTTTTGATAGCTTTCTTTTATAGTACCTACCTACATGCTAAATAGACGAGCTATAACAAATTTACAGGCAATTGTGCTAATGTAAATTCTGAGAGCCAATGCAAATTTAATAATGAGCAGCTTATTACAAATGGAGTTGTAATGTCAAAACATTTCCACACGAAAGATAAGCCAACGGCCAACAAGCCAATCAAAAGTAGTTTTCTAAATGGGAACTAATAGCAAACTTCCAAATCCGATGTCAATTCACGTCAATAACAATCAAAGATACGATAGCTGTTTGTTTAGGACTTAAATCCACTAAAGGTGCGGCAACTAGCGATAACACGCCAATATCCAGACATTACTCAAGTGCTAAAAGCAATTGCACTTGTACAACTTGCTCTGTATTGTGTATAGAGACGATTTAATATTTGTGTTGGACAAACCCGCCAAGGTTTTGTTTTATTTTGGCTTGGAGACGACCTCAAATTTTTTGACTTTGACTTTTTTTGTTATGGTGTTGTGACATTGTTTTGCTTTGGGTGCGCTTTAAGAATATTTTATTATCTGTTAGTTATATAGGTACTTAGATGCAGTCGGTAAAGATGCCAAACAATGCTATACATAATTAGCATGTACATATAATTTGAAAAGCAGTACTATAATATTTGTTTTGTGAACACAAAGCACATTCCATTCTTATAGAATAATTTATTTTTAAAATAATTATTGATTTACGAAAAGCATAGGTACGTACTTCAATAACGAGTATACAGGGTGTGGCGTAATGAGTGGATAATCCTTTACCCACGGTTGGGGGGCATCGCGATTGTTCGGAAAATGATAATTTGTATTCAGTAAAAGTGTCACGGTTTTCGAGTTATCAGGCATTTTTAATTTTTTTTTTTAAAGTTAGACCAGACCTACTCTTTTAAGTACCAAATTTACAATACAAAGAATTTTCTCAGTCTGTTTTCTGAATAGCATTCCTAGATAGTGGTGCTATCAAATGTAAACTACGAATTTTGTACAATAGCCATAGTTTTTTCTATTTTTATTTGTAAACGCAAAATTTGTGTTTTTATTTTATTTTTATCAAACTTTGGTATCTCGTGGTGTAAAAAAAATGTATGGTGACATGAGTGCCCAATTAATAAATAATTAGCCTATTTCATAAGGATTCCAAAATGGTATAACATACGATATCTCTAGCTCTTAATTAAAAAAACTAATGATTTTAAGATGAGTTAGAAGCATTTTTTGAATTTACAAGATAATTTTAAATTTATTTAATTCTAATAATTAATACTAATTCTAATTCTAAGTGGAGGAACTTAGATCTGCACTGACATCTCGCCTGGGAGTGTTTTGTGCATTATACCCCTGCCTAACCAGGCCCCAACCAGCCCAACTCCCTGATGTAGCGGAGTAGGACTTTCGGTGTTGTAACTAGTTGTTTGAGCAAGTCTGCGGATGTAGATGGGGTCTTCGCGTCCATGAGACGCCTCAACCCCGTCTTCTTTCTTATCTCTTCTGTGGCTTTGCAGTGGATCACTACATGTTCCACCGTCTCCTCTTCCTCAAAGCAGCCGCGACACAGACTGCTGTCTGTAGCTCCGGTCTTGTGAAGGTGATGATTGAACTCACAGTGACCAGTAATGACTTCAACCATCGTGCGGAGGTCTTCACGTCGCATGTTGAGTAACGTGTTCGTTGTTAATTAATTAATTAATACCAATGTTTCAACTAGGAACTGTATGAGACCGTGTAAATGAAACAAAAAGTCATCAAAATTACATTTATTAAATTTATTTAAAATAAATGTTCGAATTGCCCACCGTGAGCTCGAATGCATGCCCTGCACCTTCTAATAAACGATCGCTTAACATTTCGGGCATGCCCCGTTTGACTTATGGTCTCCGCTGCCCCGTTTATTCGCTCCCGAAGTTGGTTGATGGTGGATGATGTAAACCATGTCTTTGAGGCACCCCCAGTAAAAAAAGTCCAGGGGGTTTAAATCATGTGACCGAGGTGGCCACGGAGTAGTTCCCAAGCGCCCAATCCATCTTCCGGAAAATGTGGCGTCGAGATGTTCGCGCAGGAACATCTTTACTGGGGTACCTCAAAGACTAAATAAATTTAATAAATGTAATTTTGATGACTTTTTGTATCATTTACATGCTCTCATACAGTTCCTAGTTGTAACATTGGTATTAATTATTAGAATTAAATAAATTTAAAATTATCTTGTAAATTCAAAAAATGCTTCTAACTCATCTTAAAATCATTAGTTTTTTTAATTCAGAGCTAGAGATATCGTATGTTATACCATTTTGGAATCCTAATGAAATAGGCTAATTATTTATTAATTGGGCACTCATGTCACCATACATTTTTTTTACACCACGAGATACCAAAGTTTGATAAAAATAAAATGAAAACACAAATTTTGCGTTTACAAATAAAAATAGAAAAAACTATGGCTATTGTACAAAATTCGTAGTTTACATTTGATAGCACCACTATCTAGGAATGCTATTCAGAAAACAGACTGAGAAAATTCTTTGTATTGTAAATTTGGTACTTAAAAGAGTAAGTCTGGTCTAACTTTTAAAAAAAAATTAAAAATGCCTGATAACTCGAAAACCGTGACACTTTTACTGAATACAAATTATCATTTTCCGAACAATCGCGATGCCCCCCAACCGTGGGTAAAGGATTATCCACTCATTACGCCACACCCTGTATAATGTACATGTATAAATTAAACTGAAGAATTAGTCTCGTAGAATAAAGCAAAGATATTAACTGAATCCCAAGCCAGAATGCAATATCATAAACTCAGGTTGTACTCAACGATGAGTCATACCATGCTATACAACTTCGAATGCATCCTACTTTCTTCGTTACTCACTGCACAAACACCCACCATTAAAATAACAATAGATTCGAGACCAGACAAAAGACATTCTACATTCGCAACCAATTTCTTTCCGAATCGAAACGGGTCAATGGATTTTATTACGATTTTACTGGTGGTAGAACAGTAGGGTTGTCTACAAGTTCTACAACTAGAAATAACATGTACGTGTTTCGTATCTCAGTATTCATATAACTAAGTAGATTTGAATAAAGTCCGATTCAAACTTTTCGTGAAAGCTAAGAAAATGTTTGTATTTCGAACAAAATAGGTTTATGATATGAGATATTCGACAAGAAATGTTTTCCTTTTTATGACATAACGTGGCAGCCCTTAGTAAAAGGTCGTATAGAGGCATTATAGATATTGAACAGAAGCCGATAGATAAGCCAACGTCTATTGTGACTCGAAAGTAGACCCTGTGTGGGAAGTTATACGTCGAAGTATCCTATCCGACCGGTTCAAGACTTTCTTATTCAAGCCTACGCTCAAAGCCTACTAACTCTTCCCTTATCTATAACGAGTCTCAAACTATTTATCATTCTGTATAATTTGTGTAACTATTATCTATGGTACAGCAATGAAGCATTTTCTTGTAGCAGACCAATTACTAGATTAGATCAAATAATTGCCAGCTTGATTGAAATAATTGCTATCTTTTTGAGGGACGATTTGTCCGATTGATGAAATATGATTGCTGGTTTGTAATTTGTTAGGTTGATAAGGGTTCAACAGAGATAAGATCATTTGTATCTGTCAAATATTATTAAGATTGAAGTCATAATCATTGAGCGTTTAAGCAAACCGACATAGCTTTTATGTAAGACCAGAAGGTAAGTCTGTTCCATGTTTTATCAGGTTAAAGCGTTAAAGAGCTTTACCATAAAAATATATTCGTTGATATCTCCCACATTCACTGGACCTTGAAACCTGAATAATAAAACAATTAACGCATAAACTACAAAGGAAACAAAGACAACTCAAGGTGCCTTTGAGGCGCCAGTCAAGCGTAGATACGTGCTTCTAAATTTCCTATATGACATCCATACGAGCTATCCATACAACCCTTACACGGTAATACTGTCTATGCAGTATTCGAACTTGGTCGAATCTTCAAAATTAATGCCTACAGTGGTACTTTAACATGCGATAGGGATGGGTACAGCATAGATGAAAGAGCCTTAGCTTTAGCATTTTAATTACATCTGCCTAGTTTGAGTTTCTTTCTAGTTTTGTGACTCTAAAATTTTTGTTTTGATATATGTATTGGGAAATATAATACTAATGAATGGAATATAACGTCTTCAGTAAAAATCCAAGTAGTTTAACTTTTTGATTGAAGATTTGATAAATAAAAAAATAAAAAAACTATGTTTACCGACTTTTACGATAAAACAAGCTAGGTTAATAGAAAAAAAACGAAACACCGTCCCTTCGTCACTGTGGCACATTAACGCCTGTGAACCCCGTGTATACCTGGATCGAGGCCCGTTGTTATAACTCGCGCTTCGTCCGATTCTATGAAGTTACAATACTGTTAGTGTAGATATTATTACCGTACCCTTTGCATCGTTCGACATGCCTCTATGAATGCATTGCATAACGGCTGCTTAACATTCAACCAATATGTGGGTATTGATTTATCGGTGCGGGTAGATGGAAAGACAAGCCTCGTTAATAACATTGAAGGAAAACAGTACCTAATGCATGCAAAAGGTGTGACAGTGACGTCATGTGCAAAAATGTATATTCAAAATGGTTTAGGATAAGTAAATTGCATGCTGAAGTAGCAATCAAAGTAATCTAGGTTTTTTTATGGAAAGTTAATTGATTTTTCCGCTTGTCTAAATTAAATTGTTTTACTTAATCTGTGTTTTTATTTTTTTATCTGTAGTTTTATCTGTGTTTTGCAGTCTCAAACAAAAGTTATTATTTTATATGAAAAAATGTTTAATATTCATATCACAACAATAGTTTAACATGTTTTTTCCTGTATATGCGCGTGGGTATTGTTGCACTGTACTTAGAAATTAGCATTGCTTATTAGAGTTATGGTAAACACATAATCTGAACAAAACAAACGCTTTTAGCTGAAGTGTGTAAATCAAAATCTGTCGAGAGTCAAATAAGTATAGTGTTGAAATTATGACCATAAAGTTAGTTCATCTCGTTTGAATCTGGAATGTCTGAGGAATCGTATGCTTTATTTTATAGAAAGGAAAGAAGTTCATCAGTATTTTTTTATATACATATTATCCTCTAAGATAAATACTCTAAGCCGACACGCAAAAAACCGGCCTTCTAATTTCAAAGCCGTGTACAATGTGAACTAAGCGTACTCACTACGTAAGAATAATACAGTCGAACCTCTATAAGTCGAACATCAAGGGAGACGCCAAAAATTTCGAGTTATAGAGTTTTCAACTTATGGAGGATTTCGACTTAGGCGGATTTTGATTCGACATAAAGAGTTTGAGATTTATTCTTATAAATTTTGAGTTAGAGAGGTAAAATAAATAAAAATTCAACTTGCAGAGGTGACAAACATATTTTTATTTATTTGACCGTTTTTTATTTTTCTCATGATGTCTGATTCATTATTTATTATTGTTGAATGAGTACTCATTGGCAGGCCAAATTGTTCAGCAACATCTTTATTTTTTTGACACCTCTTCACAGCTTCGAGCACTTCTAATTTTTCAGTAAGACTCAAAGTTTTTAGTTTACGTTTCACAGCACTCATGTTAACTGTTGTACTAATTGATGTGTATTGCAGTAGAACCAAACTACATCTGACAGTATTTAAATCGAAAACTAATGACTTGCTTAGCTAATTTTCAAAGGAAATCAAAATTTAACACCTGACCCCAAGCAAGCAAACACGTGTTTACGTGAGTCATAAATTTATTATCGTATACCTACTCCTAAAATGTTTTCTAAGAAACAATAGTGTATCTACTCACATTGTCGGCAAGTTCTTAAAGTCGGTAACTTATTTTTGTTCGAACAATAGAGAAAATAAATTCCAAATGATCAAGTTGTAAATTAGAACGTTGCTATGTTCGAGATACAGAGGTCAAATTTAATTTTTCGAGTTATAGAGTGAAAATATGTACCAAAATGGCTTGGAGGGACTCGGTGATTATTTCGACTAACAGAGGGTCAAGATTTCAAGTAATGGAGGTTTTGGTGTTTGAAGGGAAGGGAACAAAACATTTTTTCGAGATTTGGAGGTTTTTGACTTATCGAGGTTCGACTTAACGAGGTTCTACTGTATATACCTACACACTACATTATACTACACATACCTACTCTAAGATGCCAGGTTTACTAAAAAGCTGAATTGTAGTCGGATTAATATGATTTGACGAGAGAAAAGTACGTGTTTTATAGTATACGGTTTGCAGTACATGTTATAATTATTTTTTATTTATTAGCCATTCTGTCCCACTGCAGGGCAAAGGCCTTCCTTTTCTCTTTCCATTCGCCTCTATTGCTGGCTACTTCAGGCCACGATGTTAGGTGGGCGTCGAGCTCGTCCCGCCATCTCATCCTGGGCCTTCCACGTCGCCTTCTAGCGTTGGGTAGGCTCCACTCAGTAGTAGTCTTTGGCCACAAGTCGCTAGCCATTCGGCAGATGTGTCCAGCCCAGTTCCACTTTAGGCTGCCCGCTTTTTGACCAACATCAACTATGTTCGTTTTGGAGCGTATTAGGCTGTTTTGTATGCGTTCTAATAGATTTACTCCTAAAATAATACGCTCCATATTTCGCTGGCAAACTCCGAGCGCGAACTTTTGACGGCTAGTTAAAGACCAAGTTTGGTCGCCGTAAGTCAGTATCGGGAGAATACGTACATCCATAAGTTTTTTCTTTAAGCAGTGTGGAAGATTGTCTTTAAGGAGGTCTTTCATTGACCAAAAGTTTTGCCAGGCGTTTCGGTGCGTCTTTTGATTTTGAGATCTTGTCTCGCCTGGAGAGAGACTATTTGGCCAAGATAAATATACTCCTGTACGTACTCAATCCCTATTCCTCTGACATCTACAGGGTGTTCGGTACTGTTGGTCATTAATTTTGTCTAAGTCATATTCATATGTAGTCAGACCTCGAGACTTGCAGTGTTTAGTTCGTTAATCATATTATTTAACTCAGTCGCGGAAGAAGAGAACAACACGATATCATCGGCGAAGCGTAAGTTGGTCAGCCGCTTATGGCCGGTGATGATTCCTTTGTTTTCCCAGTGGTTGGAAATATTACGAAATACTTCTTCTAGCGTGGCAGTGAAGAGTTTTGGGGACAGTGGATCGCCTTGCTTGACTCCTTTTCTTATCTTAAAGGGTGGACCAGTAGTATGCAATTTAATGGAAGCTGTGCTGTGTTGGTAAATTTTTTGTAAAAGTTGAATATATACTCTATTCCTTGGTTGTGAAGTGATTGGAAGATAGATTTGTGATATAGACTGTCGAAAGCCTTAGAATAATCAACGAATGCAATGTAGAGTGGAAGCTGAAACTCTATATGTTTTTCCAGTACTTGATTTAATGTCTGAAGATGGTCTGTAGTTGACAAGCCTCGTCGAAAACCCGCTTGTTCTGCTGGTTGATTTAAATCTAGTTGGCCGGAAATCCTATACTCTACTATTTTTATAAAAGTTTTGTAAAGGTGGGAGATAAGACTAATCGGGCGATAATTTCCTATGTCTGACTTTTCTCCCTTCTTATGAAGTAAAATAATATTAGAGTGACAAACATCTTTTGGAAATGTTCCTGTTTTCAAAATTATGTTAAATAAGTTGTGATATGACCAAGAAGGGCAGGTTCACCAACTTTTAAGGCTTCGGTAGTTATGCCATCGTGCCCTGGACTTCTATTGTACTTCATGTTTAAAAGTGCACGATGCACTTCATCGTCTGTAATAGGCTCTACATTATCTAAAAGAGAAATGGTTTACGCCTCTCTGGAACGTGAAATTGTGTATGGCGTAGCACAGGGAGTGTGCTAGGACCTCTATTGTTTCTAACCTATATAAATGATCTACCGAAAGCAACCATACAATATAATGTCACTCTTTGCGAACCATAGTACGGTAACGGTAAAATGTGACAATATTATTAATTACGAAAATGACATAAACCTTGCACTGACATCTATTATACAATGGCTAGAAAATAATAATTTAAAAATAAATGTAAATAAAACTAATGTAATTCATTTCCGACAAAGCGATAAAGCTGCAGTAAAAAATATTGACATAAAATATAATAATAACAAAATCGAAGAAGTTGACACTACAAAATTTTTAGGAGTAGTCATTGATAAAAAATTAAACTAGAAACAACATGTAGAGAATGTTTGTAAAAAAGTAAATAGCCGAGTTTACGTACTACATAAATTGACATTTTTAGTGAATGAGGAAACTCTACTACAGTCGAACCTCTATAAGTCGAACATCAAGGGAGACGCCAAAAATTTCGAGTTATAGAGTTTTCAACTTATGGAGGATTTCGACTTAGGCGGATTTTGATTCGACATAAAGAGTTTGAGATTTATTCTTATAAATTTTGAGTTAGAGAGGTAAAATAAATAAAAATTCAACTTGCAGAGGTGACAAACATATTTTTATTTATTTGACCGTTTTTTATTTTTCTCATGATGTCTGATTCATTATTTATTATTGTTGAATGAGTACTCATTGGCAGGCCAAATTGTTCAGCAACATCTTTATTTTTTTGACACCTCTTCACAGCTTCGAGCACTTCTAATTTTTCAGTAAGACTCAAAGTTTTTAGTTTACGTTTCACAGCACTCATGTTAACTGTTGTACTAATTGATGTGTATTGCAGTAGAACCAAACTACATCTGACAGTATTTAAATCGAAAACTAATGACTTGCTTAGCTAATTTTCAAAGGAAATCAAAATTTAACACCTGACCCCAAGCAAGCAAACACGTGTTTACGTGAGTCATAAATTTATTATCGTATACCTACTCCTAAAATGTTTTCTAAGAAACAATAGTGTATCTACTCACATTGTCGGCAAGTTCTTAAAGTCGGTAACTTATTTTTGTTCGAACAATAGAGAAAATAAATTCCAAATGATCAAGTTGTAAATTAGAACGTTGCTATGTTCGAGATACAGAGGTCAAATTTAATTTTTCGAGTTATAGAGTGAAAATATGTACCAAAATGGCTTGGAGGGACTCGGTGATTATTTCGACTAACAGAGGGTCAAGATTTCAAGTAATGGAGGTTTTGGTGTTTGAAGGGAAGGGAACAAAACATTTTTTCGAGATTTGGAGGTTTTTGACTTATCGAGGTTCGACTTAACGAGGTTCTACTGTACTTGCATATCACGGCTTGATTGCCTCGATTTTAAGGTACGGTTCCTTTGTTTGAGGGCTGAGTTTTTTGTGTTTAGATTTAATGGGTTTTATCTTTTGAGAAGCTTGCTTTATGCAGTTTTGTATGCAATTAAATTGTTCTTGTGCGTCATTATGTTAGTAAAGGTAGCATATCAAAGCTGTTTCTTAAATCAATTATAAATTTTTCTTTATTAGTTGCTAGTGTAAATTTATCTATTTTATTGATGGTTTTCTTTATTTGTTTAAGACGTTGTATCTTAAAATAAAATTTTAATGAAATTCGTAACGGCCTATGATCTGAACTAAATTTAAAGCAATTAAGCATCTCTATATTCTTGACGATGTGTTTATCTGAGGTAAGGCAATAGTCAATCTCATTTTTTGTGGTTTTGTCGGAGGAATACCATGTCCAACGACGTTGAGGTTTCTTGTAAAAGAAACTATTGCTTATACTAAGGTTCTGACCGAAAGCAAATTCCAACAGACGCCTACCACGTTCATTCCTGGTCCCCGAGCCATGGGGTCCTAAGATTCTACTGATATCTGTGTCTGTTCTAATGCCTACTTTTGAATTGAAATCACCCATTACCAGAGTCCAGGTGCCTCTATGTTCATCATACGCTTTATTGACAAGATCGTAGAAGTCTTCAACCTCTTCGTCAGGGTGTGATGAGGTCGGTGCGTACACTTGTATAACAGTTAGGACTTTTTTGTGTTTGATATGTAGTTTTAGTACCGCTACCCGTTCTGAATATGAAATGAACTCTTTAATGTTGTTTTTCCATTTCTTGGATATTATAAAACCAACGCCGTATTGACTGCCATTTCCGGTATCGTAAAATATATTGCAGTAGGTACATGTACCTATATTAAATTGATAAAAATAAGGAAAGGAACAAAATATATTTAAATTGGTACATGTCTATTTAATTGATAAAAAAATGAAAGAAACAAAATATATTTGAAATTGTAATAATATGCAAAATAATGCACAAGATACCTAACTTTACGAAATTTTATTAATGTTATCTAATGTAGGTACATCACTCATGAGTCATAAGTGATGACGAATTTACAGGTGTCAGAAACGTTATCTCTGAACAGTCATACTAAATAGTGTAATGTTTACGATTCCTGAAAACAGCATGACGATGGCCTTGTCCGCCAAATTCTAATCAGATGGATACAAATAAAACTTTTTTGCCAAAAATTAAACCAACTTCAAAAGAGAAACTGAAAAGTACAAAATAAATTAACTTTACAAATCATTCTACATTATAAGTGATAATTAAAAGAAACAAACAATTAAATAATTAATAATTCTGAAGTCGGTGCCAAGTAAAACAATAACTTGATATAATATAGGTAGGTACCTAACATCAATCTTTTTCACAACTCAAGCCATAAGGTATTACAGTAGAACCTCGTTAAGTCGAACCTCGATAAGTCAAAAACCTCCAAATCTCGAAAAAATGTTTTGTTCCCTTCCCTTCAAACACCAAAACCTCCATTACTTGAAATCTTGACCCTCTGTTAGTCGAAATAATCACCGAGTCCCTCCAAGCCATTTTGGTACATATTTTCACTCTATAACTCGAAAAATTAAATTTGACCTCTGTATCTCGAACATAGCAACGTTCTAATTTACAACTTGATCATTTGGAATTTATTTTCTCTATTGTTCGAACAAAAATAAGTTACCGACTTTAAGAACTTGCCGACAATGTGAGTAGATACACTATTGTTTCTTAGAAAACATTTTAGGAGTAGGTATACGATAATAAATTTATGACTCACGTAAACACGTGTTTGCTTGCTTGGGGTCAGGTGTTAAATTTTGATTTCCTTTGAAAATTAGCTAAGCAAGTCATTAGTTTTCGATTTAAATACTGTCAGATGTAGTTTGGTTCTACTGCAATACACATCAATTAGTACAACAGTTAACATGAGTGCTGTGAAACGTAAACTAAAAACTTTGAGTCTTACTGAAAAATTAGAAGTGCTCGAAGCTGTGAAGAGGTGTCAAAAAAATAAAGATGTTGCTGAACAATTTGGCCTGCCAATGAGTACTCATTCAACAATAATAAATAATGAATCAGACATCATGAGAAAAATAAAAAACGGTCAAATAAATAAAAATATGTTTGTCACCTCTGCAAGTTGAATTTTTATTTATTTTACCTCTCTAACTCAAAATTTATAAGAATAAATCTCAAACTCTTTATGTCGAATCAAAATCCGCCTAAGTCGAAATCCTCCATAAGTTGAAAACTCTATAACTCGAAATTTTTGGCGTCTCCCTTGATGTTCGACTTATAGAGGTTCGACTGTAATTAAATCGAATGTACCTAAATTTAAAATTATGCATTTGAGCGCGCGATTTATGTTTGCACACTATAACAAATGCAACGCTTATGATAAAATAAATGATAATGACTCACCATTACCAAAACAACTAAATACAACTGAACCAAAATGTAAATCGGAAGAGATCGTAATCGTTTTTATAGCTGTAGCAGACGTAATGAGTTTTTACGAGCATTTAATTCGAATTGTTATAGCAAGGCCAAAATGGTACGCCTAAATTCAATACTATGTCAGTTTTGCACGCACGATCATTTTTTATGGACGTGGAAACCATTGTCTAGATATTTACATTAGATGAAGTGTTCCGTAGTATTTAAATAGTCATGTTCAAGGAAATTATCATTATACATTTGTATAAGGATACAAATGTATCCAGCACCCAGTATAAACATTATACAAAGCTGCACAATATTTTTTCAACTATACTTCTTTAGCCACAAATGCCTCAGTCAAGGGACATTATTTTTTTTTAACTGCTATAACAAACAAACCCAGTTACGAGTAAAACAAAAATGATACTAACGAAATCTGTGCAAGAACAGAATCACAATACAAATTTGTCGATCACAATAAAACACCAACTTAAAAGTAAAATCAATGATCAAACAAAACAAAGACGAAACCCAAACTGAATACTAAATTTAAACAGAATAGAGCGAAGTATCTTAAAAGTATCCAGAATAGTGCGTAGTTAGCAGGTATCTTAGTCACGTGTAACTTTTTGCTATGTCGAGACATCATCGTCTGCGATGTAAGCAAGCGTACCAAAAAACATTTACCCAGAATGGAACACAGTATCTTAAAAATATCCAAAATAGAGCGCAGTAGGTAACAATAAACTATAACCTAAAAGTGAAAAACGAATATAATAAAAAAAAGTATTGCAAATTCCCCAGATAAGAACACAGTAGGTTAAAATACCCAGAATGGAGCGCAGTAGGCAGGCATCTGTAACTTTTGCGATATCGTTGCTGATGTAAGCAAGCGTAAAGAAAAGATAAACTAAAATTAAAAAACGAATAAAATCAAACAAACAAATTGAATTCCAAATTTCCCATAATAGAGCGTAGTATCTCAAAATTACCCAGAATAGAGCGCAGTAGGCAGGCTAAGTAACGTGTAACTTTTTGCAATATAGATGCATCATCGCCGATGTAAACAAGCGAGACCTTGGCCTTGAGCGATAGACATTAGACACCGCAGGCCCCACGAAATTCGATTACCTAACCGGCCTATTCACGGCTTTGTGCTATAATCGGTGCGGAAAAGATTGTGATTTATGGAAGTGATTTGAATAGGTGGTAGTTATTATTTGTACAAAAAATAATATTATAATTTAGGCGGTTGTTATGATCTAGGTATTTAGTTGAATAATAGTGGGTTAATTTAAGATTCTTATGTTCTATTGTATACATTTGATAGTTGAGGTAATGTAGAGTATCTTTTCATAAAATGGAATTAGGGACTTTTAATGTTATTAATTTATGATGTGGTTCTAGGAACTGGTTTTGTTTTCATACCTACTTGCATTTCTAGATTAAATTATAATTACATATATATAAGCATATTAAGAGAAGAGATTGAAGACGTAATAGTTAATCTTCCATTTAATAATATAATCATAAAAAAAGTCTTAGTTAATTTGCAATTTTTCAACTTTGTCTTTATATTATTCCACTATCACAGTTTTAAACAAAACATTATTTTCCGTGCTATGTTAACAAGATATTTTATTTCCAGAAAGGAATGAGAAATGGCCAGTACCCACACAAACGGGTAATAAAAATAATTAGGCAATTCGTTCAATTGGGAGTCGGGGCGGGGCGATCGATTGAAGGCACTCCATCAGGGTTGCCAACATCCAACCTGTTACATCGCTCATTTTAAAATTTTTTACTCATCAGTTGGTGTTGACTGTGCGTTATCAGCTTTTATATCTAATTTTTACGTATAAATTGTTGAGCTATAGTGGGCGCACAAGATGCCTGTAATGTTATAATGAAGTCAGCGCAAGGCCACCACTTAGAAACAGACCTCGACTTCAAATTAAATTAATGGTTTACACATTGCATTAGTTTAATTTTTTCTTAGTCGATTAAGATATTAAAGTACTAGTCAGTGTTCAACTTTTAGTTTTTTTTTAATGTTATTTGTATGCCCAACCAAGCCGATCAGATTAATTTGAATATTTCCTAGACTTCTAATAATAATGTTACCAACTCAATATGTATAAACAATAGTTAACTATGTTATTAGTATGTAATGCATTTTCCGACCGAAATGCCCTTTAAGAATGACGGAATTAATTCGTGAATTGAATTTTAAAACAAAACAGATGTATCAACCATGATTGCTTGCAAGTGGATCAGCTGAGTCACTCAATCGTCTGTAACGAAGAAAAACAATTTCATTCTCGACTCTAAATAATCAGCTAAATTGTTTAAATTATGAGCCCTGAATATCAATGGTAGGTAAGACGCGATTAATGAATTTATTAACCCAATTTTTTCCTTATGATTATTTCAAGGAACTTACTTAATGACTTATTATGTGGAAGATCAAGTGTCAAGAACCATCTAAATCAGTTAAGGGAGAAAAATATATCTAGGTATACATACGCGCTAAAATACGCCTTTTAATTTTTAATCCTATTTTTTAAGACAAATGAACAACTTAATAATGCGGTGAGTCAAGATTCTATCATAGTTATTGTTTCATATATATTGATAAGGAACCGAAATATAATCAATTCGAATAATAAGGAAAATAACAGTGATTAAGTAACTTATTTACATAAAGAACGTATTATAATCGTGATAACAAACAAGTTTCTGTAACAACTAGTCTTTGTTGTGGAAACTCGTTTGAAGTTCATAGAGTCACGATCCACAGAATTAAATTTATAGAATGTCAACCGGTTTGTTTATAATGAGAAGATTTTTGTTCGAATGATCTCGTTGTGAACAAATTGACTATAAATAAAGATCTTGCATACATTTATAAAGATTTTTAGGTTATTTTTGTATGCAACAGCGGACATACAATATTTATTTAAATTATTAGACTTATAATCTAAATAAAAATTATTTTAGAGTTTTAGTTGACTTTTAAGATAGCCACACAAATAATACAATAAAAATAATAATATTTAAAACTAAAATGCGCCCATTATTCATTTATTATAATTAGACACCAACGAAGGCTTATATATATAAGTATAATATCTGACAAAAGAATTAGGGGGTAATAAGTCTACCCTCATTTGTGTGTGTGCTTGAATTTTCAAAACGGACAACTCTTCCAATTTATAATATTATTATAAATTTTCTACACTCCATGGCAGTGACGACAACATAATTACGGGTTAATTTAATTATCTTATCATCTTATCATTATAAACAGAGATCTCGTATAAAGTTATGGTTTTTGCGCCCTTTTGGAAAGGAATGTATTTGGCTCGCTGTTTATTTACAGTAATTGCTCGTCTCGTTATAGATAACGAGACTTGTTGAAATGTCAAAGGTCTGAGGTCTGAATGCTAGTGCAATGAGGATGCGGATATGGCTAGTACAACTCGACAAGGACAAGTTCGTTGAATTAGGAAAAGTGTGCGTCTCGGGACGCCTGACAGCATTTATAACTTTAAATACGGCTAGCGCTGCGGGTGAGAGTGAGAGGAGGAGTCTGGCTACTGGTGATGTATGCGTGAGAAAATAGGATTAAACCTAAATCGAAGTTATCACTTCAAAGAAAATAAGATATTCAAAGCTACCTCAGATAAAACATCTTTCTGATTTTTAACGAAACTTAACAAAGTATTACGGAAATTTTAAAGCAGACAACTAAAAGTCTACTAAAAATAAAAAAAATTACCCAATAACGAAACTAATACAAAAACGAGACATCCTTAGTAAAATCTCCTGAGCGTGGTTAAGCGTTGCATCTAATAAAATAACTCATAAAATGTTCTTATATAATTCTATTCTTTATCAAGAATATCAGGATCAACCTGGATTACTACTAAATATATGTTATTTTTAATATAATTTTAGTACAAACATTAATTACTAACCTAATGAGTTCCAAACTTTTATCATACAAATAAACGACTGTTTAATGACTTAAAAAACAAGTTAAACCCATCGCAATAAATTGTGTTATTTTGAACGGCGCAGTGTGGGAAATGTTACTTAACGTAAAAACAGCTGTTTATTTATTCGAATGGATGTTGCGACTGATTGGACTGTGTGGATTTTAAATAAGTTTATTGTTGTTTTGAGGAAATTGGAATAATTACATGTAAACTTCAATTTACAACGGAGCTTAAACAAAATGTTTGTGATATTCAACACAATCATATAAAAATATTTATGACAGCTTTATTTTATTATACACCCAGAATTAGGAGAAAGTGATTGCAGAACATACAAACACACACTTGACCCCTCGACGGGAATCGAACCCGCTGCCACTGAGGCAGTCAATAGACGCTATAAATCTAAATTTAAAATATAAGAAAAACCCCCGATTCCAATGCCTTAATTTCCTTAAATATAAAACAACATAATATTATGTAATGTGGACGCGATGCGTTTTCATTTGATACCCCACACTAGTATATTTGCAGATTTTCGGTTTTGCTTCCCCACTCTCACCCCCATAACTTTTTAACGGCCCAACCGATTTTCATGAAACATGTCTAAGAACACTCGCGCAAGATTCACCTTTCATACAAAAAAAAACTAAATTGGAATCGCTCCATCCGTTCGGGAGCTATGGTGACACAGACAGACAGACAGACACGTCAAACTTATAACACCCCTCTTTTTTGCTCGGGGGTTAAAAACAACACAATCGCATAGATTGAAGCCTCGTTTGATTATTCAGAATGCTCAATCAAATGTAAAATTGATAAATTCTGAAGACTACAACCGCTCCACTGGATTTTCTATTCGACTGCGCATAGATAAGATCCGAGTTATACTTCGGCGGGCATTTTTGATGTTTTTACGGCGTCATTTAGTGCTAAAGGGTTAAGTGAATTATGTGGTCTATTGACCGTCAATCGAATGCCGGTAAAAGATTTACGTTCATTGATAAGGCTCATTAAGTTTAATTGCTATGAATGACCGTTTGAATTTTTTTTTATTTATCAAAAAAAAACAATAAAAGTCTGTCGCTGAGCAACAACATCGCCGTTGGTATTAAAAAGTGGTTAAAATGTCTTTCGGGCTCAAAAATGCTGGTAACCTCTTGAAAACACTTCAAAGTCGCAACAATGTAGCCAAGTGATTGATAACTAAATACTTCTCTAATCTGCTCCAACACAAAATCAAAAACAAGACTGACAAATAATGATTGTAAAGTTTCAATACAAAAATGAGCTAGAGTTTCTAATCGCTTCTTTGCTCTAGTGTAAAAAAAGCGAAGCGACCAGATACCATAAATTTATTTCCTACTTATCTATAAGCACTTATGATTATTTTGTTTTTTTTTGTGATTTATTTTGACGTGTCTAAGTTTTGTAAAACCAAACTATGGAAATAAATAATTTTGTATCTTGTATCTTGTATCTTAGGTACTCTCCCCTCTTCTTTTTGCTATCTTTATCAATTCTATATCCCAAAATTTGTCTTCTTCCTATCACCTTTACGCGGATGACCTGCAGATCTATACTAAGGCACATATAGATAGTTTAGTTGAAGCCATCAATAGGATCAATACTGATCTAGAGCATATCCTGCATTGGAGTAATTCCCATGGGCTCAAGGTAAATCCCTCTAAGACCCAGGTCATCGTACTCGGAAACCCGCGAATGCTCTCCAGGGTTAACTGGGCTGTTTTACCTAAAGTTATTTTTGACAATACACCTCTGGTCTTCTCGGACACTGTAAAAAATTTGGGTATCAAGTTAGATAGGCATTTATCCTGGGAACCGCAGCTCGCCGAACTAAGTCGCAAAATCTATGCCTCGTCTGCCTCCCTTAGGCGACTACGAAATTTTCTCCCCACCTCTACTAAGGTTGCGCTTGCGCAGGCACTTCTCCTTCCTATTTTAGATTATGCCGATGCCAGCTATCCTGATTTAACTCAAGCACAGCTTGATAAGCTTGAGCGTTTTCAAAATCTCTGCATACGCTTCATCTTCGGCCTGCGCAAGTATGACCACATAACGGAATATCGCGAAAAGCTTAAGTGGCTACCGATCCGTCTTCGCCGGGATGCTCATTTTCTTACCCTTCTTTATAATATACTTTTCCAAACCAACACTCCCAACTATCTCAAAGAGCGTTTCGAGTATCTTCATCAGTCTCACACCCGCTCTTTGCGATCAGTCGATACTCTCCAACTAAAGACCCCAAATCATTCTTTTCACTCTTCAAACTCTTCCTTTACAGTGCGTGCAATAAAGTTATGGAATTCTCTGCCTATAAATATAAAAAAAGCTCAATCTGTAACAATTTTCAAAAATAAGGTTTATAGTCATTTTCTTTCAACTTCACCTAATATTTATCAATAGTATGTATAATTTGTGTTCATTACTACACACTCCTACTGTGTTTGTTTTCTGTACTACATATACCTACTCATTTTATTTTTATTTATAAATCTGTGTAAACGCCACTGCTCTCTCTTATTATCAAATTTCTGATCCATCCAAAGGTTGTCTGGAAGAGATCGCTATTAGTGATAAGGTCGCCCATTGTGTCACTGTATTAAATATGTATCTCCTATGTATGTTCCTTTAGTGTGGTGTTACAATAAAGAATTTTTGTATTGTATTGTATTGTATTAGGTACCTACTTGTATAATACCTAATGAGGGTGGAATATAATAAGGTGTTATAAGTAGGACTTATACCACAGAGAAACTGTTGAGGGTGGCTAGGACTAGAATTATCTTAAGTACAATAATTAACACAAAATTGAATAAAGTCTTAACATGTATCAAAGGTTGGTATTGAAACATTGTATTTGCGACTCATTAAAATAACAGATTTTTTATTAAACACTAATGTAAACCTTAATTTTAAAGTCATATTTATCTAACCAGCTGTATTAGATACGTTAATTGGTTACAGAAAAAACTAGACTGACTTAAAATTTTACAAACTTGAAGTTTTAATATTTACTTATTGAAGTCAAAACATTTAAAACAACACTGAATAGCTAACTCTCACCTTAACAAAGTAAAGGATGGAGTTAACATAAATCTAGTGTGCGCAGACGTCATCCTTAGGCAATTGTATGCAATTTTATTGATAAATTCAACAACAACAGATCAATGAACCTTGAGCGTCTATGTTATGCTCTAATACCTTCCTAGACGTTCAGTTTAAAGTCAGACAGTCAGTGCGAAGAAATTATAAGGTTGTTAAAGTTACGAGTTAACGCCTGGATGAGAATACTAAACTCGATATATTCAAAGGTTGCAAAATACGCCGCCTAAGTACACAGCCGCCACTGCGCCACCACCGCACCGCTCCACTGTATAAACGGGCCGCTGCCGCGCCGCCACCGCTCCCTCGCCGCTATTCCCTTCGCATCGCTGCCTACTTAGCTATTTATAACTAGTAAAAGTATTACTATGTGCCATATAATGCCGTACTTTCGGTAAACAAATATTGACAATGCTACTTGTATGCGCAGTGGAAACACTTCAATACAGCAAAACCAAAGACAAATAAAGTTTAGAAAGTTAGATAGGCCAGATTGACCTAGCTTATAGCACGCAGTTTATCAGATGACAAATAGGCCAGGCCAGCAGCAACGCATAACGGAGATTTCACGCAAAATGAAAGCGTGAAAGCGAATATCAATATGCTTTACACTGATTTTAGATTAAAGCCAGGACTGCAGTTTTATTAGCCCTGTAATGGAAAGTTAATTTATGGAAGTGCCGAGTTGAGTGCTCGGCATGACTGTGAGTTTGTGAAATGTCAAGGATTGTATCAACAATGTAATGTTTTTTTAGGCATTGCTATTTCAAATGATTGTATTTGAAAACTTAATAATAAGTATTATTGTTGCGAGTGAACAGAGAGAGTGAGTGAGTTGACAATTACATAAATGACTGATAATATATTTATCCTCGCCCAACCAAAATCACAAATAAAAAAACGAAATTTAACAAAATTTCTTAATAAACTTAAATAAACTACAAATACATCTGTTCGTAGAGCAGTTTAACATCTACTAAAGAAAATATCTGACAGTTTCCTCACTAGGCAAGCCTGTATTGAGGAAACTTTTTTGCGACAAACGATAAAAAAGGCTTTTGAATGTTCGACTTAAAAAAATATCTTAGTTCAGATAATAGAAACAAGTCGTATTTAAGTAGCTATTATGGAGAGTCATTAAAATAAGTAAGTAGGTATCCCGAACAAAACTCGATAGCAAACAATCGTCCATACATTTTAAGCTTACCAAAGAACAAGCAACAAATAATTTCGCTGCCCCGTTTTGGTAGAGTAATTAATTTTATTTGTGGTTATAACGATGGCAGAACAAAGCTTCGCACAGAGTCAAAAGTCAGACGAAGCTCGTAAAACAAGCCCTGCAGATGAAATATTGCCTCGACATACAAGCCCCTCGAGACTTGCTATGAGAAATTCAAGCTTGGCGCTTATGTTATAATTGAAACTTTAGCGTTTAATATCGTCGATTCAGGAGCCAAGACTGGCACAGAGGTAGGAAACGTCAATTTTCTAGAACGTCTTAATTTTCCTATTAAAGCCGCTATAATTAATTTATAGTACAAGGCGTCTTATGAAAGTTTATATTTATAAAAAAATAATGACAGGTTAATTTTTTTATTATTAATTATTAAAATACTGTCGTCCAAATGTATAAAGCTTTCGCGTTCGCGGCACTCATTTAATCGAACAGTAAAATTATTTAAGACGGCTTGGCAGGTGGAATCACGACGGACATTTTCTTTCAAACGCGCCAGCAAAGTCGGTTTATTATTTTGTAAACTTTACATTGTATAAAGAAGGAAAAGCAACAAAATCAATATTCGTCCTGCTCCTCAGTAATCGTTTACTTGGATTTTGTACAGCTTATGAATTATTTAAATTTACTTCATATTCATAAGGCACCATCAACGAACAACCAGGAATCGCGATCGAATAAGGAAGGTAAGTGTTTTCAGGGACACACAAACAGGCAATTGTTAAGCAGATGTGACCTTTGGAAGGGACAATGAACGCAATAGTATTTGAGCTCGACTAACTAAAACACGGCTAAACAACTGAACTTTAGTAAACTACTCACGATGCTAGTTATTATGACAATAAATACTCTGAATATCACGTTACATAGTCGGATCACACGAATACAAAGCTTCGGTTTCAACCAGTCGCAAAATTAAAACATGATAATCTGTGGAACGATATGGCATGTTGCCAAAGCTGTTTTTGAAATGTTGTTGTTGTCATAACTTCATATGATATGAAACTACTGCCCTTTAGGGAAAAAGTCTAAGCACTTATATTATCAACATTTATTTTAACTGATTTATGTAAATACCAACTGATATAGAAATCGACCGCAGACTTATAAAATAATTGAATTGTAAGTGCTTGGTGCTGTATAATTATAGAGTAATTATATGTAAATTATAACGAGATACTTGCAGCTTGTAAATTAATCGAGGTTTGGAGGAGAAAGAGAAAATAGAGATGAGATATTGTTCAAGGATCGAATCAGTTAGTTATCGGAATTGCGTGCGAAATACTATGCCTTTCAGATAGCATGGCAACACGGAACGATATATATTTAGCTCAGGAGTTTAAAGCTTCGCTTACAATTTTAATTGCATCGACGATCGCCTGCCGCGAGCCATAAATAGCGCTTCGTCCCTGAACCTACCAAACTTTCTCCCGCCGTACTGCAAACATTTGTTTATTTTAAAACACCAAGTTTGACTTTGAAGAACTGCTTACGAAGTAATCTCTTTCAACTCTAGCTTCTATTGTAATAGAATCTAATCCGATCGCATCAGCTGCATCAGATAATAATGCCCTTTCAAAGTTGCATTCGAAGCAAACCTATTACAAGGAACGGTCAGCCTCGTCTGGCGCTCAGAACTTCGAGTCATTTTGAGAATTAATGGCTAAATTATGCATAGTTTGCTCTGAATTGTCGCTGCTCCGTCTCTTGACTGTGCAATGAGCTTCAGTTGACCATGATACGTGACTATAAAATATACATAAGAGTATAATATCAGAGCTAGTTGAAATGGTGTGGTATGGATTCATATCTCATGCGTATTGCAGTTGGCACTGAGAAATAGATGATCTAAACACACCTCCTTTATGGTAAATTTTGAGAGGGAATAGACTACGTAAATGGTGACGACAGAACACAACACAAGCAGGACTAAGTGCCTGAAAGTGCACAGCTAAAAATAAATAGAAAAGTGAACTACCCATACGAGGGCCATTAATATTTTCAACGGCAAAGTGCATTTAGGGTTGAATCGATTCTGACGTATTGTGGAATTGAATGCGAAATGTTCAGTAAAGGGATTTGCATGTTGCTATTGTTCCGGATCATCTGCAACTGCGACTTTGAGCCTAAAATACTGAGTATAAGCGTCTGTGTGGGCTTCAGTGATTGGGAGATAGCAATGTCATAGTTTTTTTTTAATAAAATCTGATTAATTCCTGTTAGCGTCTGGAACGCAGGGGTCCGAGAATCGCCCCTCCCGTCTGGTGCGTGCCCACACGCGTAACAATGTGTACAATACACACGTAAATACATCTTCAACCTCTATTATGCATAATCACGTGAATTTGCAAGTAAAATGACTCGACGCGGCAGTTTTTGAGCGTTGCAAATAGTGTTTTGTTGGGATTTGCTGCAGTTGTAGACATTTCTGACTTCTACATGACATTTATTTATTTAGCCCGCAATATCCTATTGTAGGGCCTTCATACCATTCTTCCACTTGTCGGATTTTTTTTCTATTGTCTTGTGTAGATAAACTTGATGGATGTTTTAGTATTGAAGCCCACCTGCAGTAATAGTCCTATCCGATCGCATCAGTTGGAACACCTGTATTTCGCAGAATGACACTCGTAACGGCATTCGCTAAGTTGCAAGTGTTGCAACATTCATGGCGATGTAAAGCCCCTATGGTTCGTGTTTCAATTCACATGCATTGACGGCATGCGATGTCCGATCACGCCCTAAAAACAGAACTAACGAGCTGGAGAGTGGGAACGGAAATCGCTGCCTCAAAGGGAAACCCAGTCAGACATCAATTGTTACTTGTGACCTTTTACGGCAAAATGTATCAAGGTCAGGGCAATTTTCTTAAATTATAATTGCTTTACGGTTCGGTTATTAGACTGGGACCACCCACCCATTATATTATGTATTTTAGTGACTCAATTTGAGTCTATTCTATAGTTGGGATAAATTCATTGAAATGACCGCTGGAATATTAACTACATGGTAGCGTCATTGGGGGTATTTACTTTATTCGAGCTAAATGAGTTCATTGTTCTATATTTCTATAAAATCAGTCTAGGAGTGCCATGCAAGGTTGTAGTCTCATACAATAGTAAATAACTGTGTTCCATGGATTCTATACACGTTCTTCTGTAAATCAATAGTTACATGTCTAGTAAGTTAATTTACAAGTGACATAAGCTGTCGTATAGAGCCATAACTTTCACGATATGTACTTGCATCGCTGTCATGCATTTGTGCAAACCACGAGTGCGTCGAGACCGCTCGACTCATTCACGGTGATTGAATAAAGAATTGGAATTGCGCATTCAATATGCAGATCGGTATTGTGAGGACTATTGATAGCAAAACATTGTGGTCTGGGTCATGTTTTAGTATGCGACCCATTTTGTTGTCTTTTTATACAGCTCAGCGGGAAATGTTGATGTTTGGAGTTTGGATTGTAAATAGAAATAATTTTATGTTTTATGATCAATGCCAAGAATTTTGCCCATTCTGTTTTTTTTTTACTTTGGGCCTGTTTTTTCATTCCCGTGTTAATAAGACAATAGTAATAATATTAGGCTATATTGGTCAGTAAGTCACTGACAGTTGTCTTGATAACTCTTATCTCATAACCATTGAATAATTTTACCCGCAGATTGTGAAACAAGTCTATATATAATTTATATATACTAACCTAGGTAGGTACATGTATTGTTTATAATTCTACGTTTAGGAACATAGTCAAACCAGTATTAAGGTATGAAATAAAATTTGCATAAAAATACAGAAGATAAAATAGTAACCAAAAAATAAAACAGACATCAACATAAATGTCAAAATAAATGCAGTAAACAAGCTTCTCGTTGCGATAACATGTCACAGAATTATCTCAACAGCGTCTCCGAAATGTCAAATGTGACAACAACAAAACTTGTTTTGTTTGAATAACATTTATTTATGTTTTGGACGGTGAATCGGCCCACCTTGTTGCTATCGACTGCCCGAGGCTATTTTACTTTTTGAGTTTTGCAACTTGTTTGTTGGTAATATTGGTATAAACTGATATTGGTCTAGAAACAAGTTTCTTACTTTAGGTTACGGATGAGTGGCGTGACCAAATGTTACATTCCTTATTTCTAAGATTTTCAGATATAGGCAGATAAATTCAAGAGGAAAGTTATCATAGGTGGTTTCCATAATTGAAATAAGTCAAGAAATTTTAGAGAAATTCAGCACTGTTTAGAGAAAGATAGAAACGAACAGTTGATTTGACGTTACAAAGCCTACGTACAAACATCATCATCAAGTCAACTCTACATCATCACTTTACCATCATTTGTTTTCAAATCAGCGGCCTTGGCGTATGTGTCCAACTATTGTTGTGGTTACTTTGTGGTTTCAAAGAAGGTAATGACTAATTAACGACGCATAGCTCTTAGATAAACTAGGTCAACCACAACCTTTGAAAATTGCAAAATATTGCATTATTTGCATGACATGAGACAGGAGCATTGTAATTATTCCAAGCGTAGACCACTGGACATAGGTCCCCCTCATTTTGGCTTACCTCCTAGAAGACGCGGCCCAAAAGTCATCAATCCCGTTAGAATAACAAATTCTAACGTATTTACTGCTCTGCCGTTTTGAACCCCCGTCTCCTTTCGAGATTTGTTGTATTGCCACACTACCACTTTAAGCAATAATAAATCATAATCAATTATTAATTTAATAGATAGACTTTTTTTATGAACATTATGTACTTAAATAAAATAATGAAAATTTTATAACCAAAAAGTCAAGTTTATCACTTATTAAAAATCATTAAGATTTAATAAATTTACGTTATGGGCGGTCTTATTCCTGAAAACAATTTCATCCAGACGACCTTTGTATACTAATAATATAAGTCAGGAAGGGATTGTTTAGATATATAGATTGACATGAAAATACCTTTAGAGCACGCAATTTCTTACAGCAAACAGATTACAACGCTATACTTTTTCCCGTAAAAATCCTCGAAGTGTATTTTTAAGTGTAAGCGAGTTTCAAAGCTTTGGAAGTTTAAAAATCCAAGGCATCGGCAGTTAGGCAGTTACCCTTTATCGCTCCCCTCTTTTACGCTTCGCTGGGCTGAATCACTGGTCGGAGACGGTATCCTTGAGGGATATGTTTATTTCTGTTTAAATAGATGATACTGTTTTGAGTGAAAATATACTAGGTTCTCGTGTTTTTCGGTTTTAAATGTTTGGCCAATGGAATTATAAGTTTTTTTTTACTGGTGTTACGGGATTAATCTGAGGCACACTGTGGGGACCATCGATACACGTTGTTTGGAAGAGGAAGTTTATAAAAGATGATAAAGTTAAAGATAATTGAAAACTCCAAGATTTCATGAGCCCCATCTACACTAGTCATGTTTTATGTAGACGTTCCTAGTTTTCTTACGTTTAAGCGATATGTTGTTCTAAGCATATTTTATTAGTATTGCACTCAACATTAGACGCCCACTGCTGGACATAAGCCTCTCTCAAAGACGACCAATTATTCCGATCGGTCGCCATTTGCATCCACCGTGAGCCAGCAAGTTTGACCAAGTCATCTGTCCATCATGTTGGCGGGCGTCCGACGCTGCGCTTATTGCACAATCAGTTATTAAAGTATTTAATCTTACTAATAGTAGGAACTCTCTCGCCAAGAGAGAAGTCCCTATGTCCCAGCAGTGGGAACGTTGATGATGATGAATATTAAAAACGCGAAAGTTTGTGAAGATGTAAGTGTGTTTGTTGCTCATTCACGCAAATACTACTGGAGGGATTTTGATAAAACTTCACAAGAAAGTAGCTTTCGTGTCAGAAAACAAAAAAAATAATTAAAAATACCAGTTTCCGCGGAAAAATAAATTATTTCGAGTAAAGCCCGATTAGGATCAAATTTGGCAACAACACATTTAACCGCGGAAAAACATATTATTGTAAGGGTTTCATCAGGCTGCGGATGATGATGATGATGAACTTCAAACGTAAGGTATTCACATACGAGAAACAAGGTTACTTACATCAGTAAGAATCATTTATCTTACTTATCGATGATTCATTTTGCCAGAAAGCAGATATTACAGGTATTTTCGAACAATGCTCGCTAAGAGGATTGTCTCAAGGTTGCTATAATTATCTGTATCGGTAGGTATCTCAAAACGTGATCAGAATGGCTATTGGTATTTCAAGTCTTAACATTAAAAAACAATAATTATAAAAATAACATGCGGATGTTTATAAAATTTGCAAATACGCATACTATAACTTCTTAAAGATCTTTAATATGGACGGAATTCATAGTGGCGCATAGTCATTGATTACTTGCAATCTTTGAATAAATCTACATTTAAAAATTACAATGTATTGTCAATTTGACGTCAGCGAAACTAGTTTAGCCTGATCTGATCGCGTTTATAGCGAATGGTGAAATCGGGGATTAAAAGCAGAAAGGTATTTTTATCCGATATTATAAGTACGCTTGTAATGTTTAAATCATGATTTAAGACTATTGATATTTCAAATTTCAGTAAAATCCATTAAATTTGGTAGAGTAACAAACTTGTACATTAAATATGTCTATGCAAACGCGTCTATCGCGTTTATTATAGTAACATGTAATTTAATTTTATCTTTACGATTTCAGAGACATAAATGTTTAGAATCGCATACTTTCGTATTTTTATTAATACATAAATTTTGTTTCATATAAAATGTAGACCAGAGATTAAGTTACATAATAAAACCATTATTATTAATTAGTAGGAAACCGGTTCTGTTTTTGTCTGAAACTAGAGACATTCATTTTATTTGGAGGCGCGCCTTTTTAATGGACCCAGAAAAACTAGTTTTTAACAACTATAATTTTATAATAATTCTTCTTTATTCGGCGGGAACCTATTAAAAACTACCTATTAATAAATCATTTTAAGGATTCTGCAATAAACATACCGTTTAAATGTTTAAAAAACAATAAACTTTTTATAATATTGTTTTTTTTATTTATAAGTTATTATCTATGTAAGTATTATATAGATAAGATAAGAGAGTATTCTAAGAATTACTCAACTGAATTTAAAATATATTTTACGGTTTGTTTTGAGTAAGAAGGTAATCTACAGGTAAATCATTAATTCCCGCTAGAAAATCTATATAAAACTGACGCTACCCGTTTTTGCCGTCGTGCCGTCAAAAGTTAGAAAAACTAATTTCATTTTAAATAAATTTAAAAACTATTTTAATTAAAAAATATTTATTTACATGTAACTAAAACATAATTTATAATAAGCCCAGACAACAATAAGCAACGGAAGGATGCTCGTCAACAAAATTATTAAATTAGAATGTTGTTATTATGATAATCCGATGATAATGAACAACAATATGGACTAAACGAAGCGAGTGCCATACAAAACGCCTCATTTGTCTGTCGATTGTGACACAGCGTTTGTCATTAATCTATATTTTTTTTACTATTACGAGTAGGAGTACGTATTTTTTTACATTTTTGCTGAGTCTATAATTTCACGATCGGTATCTTGTATGAGTAGTACAAAGGTAAATTAACGGTAAAACTTTATAAGTGAATCCTGTGGCTGATTTTAATTTATTAAAAAAAAAACACCATCTTTTATAAAATGAGATAAAAAATTTAACCCGACTGCGTAAGAAGTACCTACCTGACGCATGAAATTATAAAAAAAATACATTATACAGAGTCAAAGAGCGTCTTAGTTATGAAGTTAAAACGAACCTTCGTGTTCTTCGAAAATGTATTCAAAAATCAAAATGGAAAAACAGAAACACAAACATGTAATTATTATTTAATATCCACCTCGTGACTAGGTCAACCGACTAACATAATACTATGTAATTGATTTCTATTAACACCATAAAAAGTATAATTCTCGCCTACAGACGGTTCTATATATTTTTATAGGTCTATGGTAATTTTCCTCCCACGCTTAAATTACGATTAGTGAATCATAATATGCGATGCGTATTGCTACGTGATTTTTAGCATGTTTTTTTTCTAGTTTTGTTTATGAGCTCAAATTGATCAATTTGAATGATTTTAGCAGATACATTTTCGTGATCTTCTCAAGCCGTTTTTATCTGTATAATATAGGTAAGTAAGTTTAAGAATTAGCCTGACATCTTAGCCTTTTATACGTTAGGAAGGAATTTATGTACTTTCTGATAAGATTTTTGTAACAAGACACAACAAGACTTCAAATGTGCCTATAAATAATAATTTGAAGACACTAAAATAATTTATTAAATTATGTTCTCTTCAGGATTATGGCTATAAAACTCATAATTTTATCGCAAATTACCTTTGCATTTCACACGTTTCGCCATCAAAAGAATGTATGTGCATTCCACATGCTGAACTTTTAATGCGATAATTTGGCAAAAGTACTTGCATTAACATCTGCCTGGCAATAATTTCGGGAAAACACATTGAAACCAATAGAATAATAATAAACAAAACATAATAAACAGCAATAGAAAATAAGATGTTTGGTAATTTGATTGTATTTATTTAATTATTTAAAAGAATTTATTTGCACTAAGTAGAATTGTATTCAAAAAGGTGGGCTTAAACGTAAACTTATAATCTTCCCAATCAAGATACATTAAGACTATAAAGAAATTTTTGCACAACTAAACTGTATTTCACACGGTTCACCCTCAAAAGGTTGTAAGCGCACATGTTCAGGTTTTTGCGCGACAATTTGGCTATAGTACATTACCATCTGCCTGGCAATAATTTCGGGAAAAACGCATTTGAGCCAGGAAACGGAAACCAGCTGTGCAACGGTGCGGTTAATGTATTAAGCCGGTGAAATTGCATTTTTAGGGCCTCCAATTTGCGAAGCGCTGTTACCGCGAATTTTAAACGGACAATGCGCATGGAAGCTTTGTTTTATTAAGGGGGACTTTAGGAGTTTCACGTTTTTGTGTAATATATTGTGTTTTGTGTTGTCGAATGGTTAATTAAAGAATTTTACAATCGTTTTTTTTTCGCAATAGTAAAATGTCTACAATTTCGTGTAAAAGAGGCGAGTGAATTCTTCATGTTAAGGTAGCTATTTAAACTAGAATTTTATATAAGTTTACTTGTTATATCATATTTTATTGAGCATAACGATTACAAGAACACATTTATTTATATAACAAACACCTACATTATATGCCGACTGTTTCGTTTGCGAAAAACTCAGAATAATTAACCAATAAGAAAGTACCTACCTGTGTAGATTAGATACTGGTAAATCGTGTTAAAATAGAAAAAAAATATAATTATATATGCCGAATTTTCATTAGCATAGGGTAATTTTAAGCCTGATTTAAAAACCAATAAGAAAGTACCTACGTAGGTACTAGTAAATCATGTTAAAATAGAAGGTGCAGTGCAGTACAACTAGTGCAAAACATGGTCGAGTGAGGTGTAACTGGGCTTGCTTATCTAAATTCAACAGCGAAGGGCTGGGTAGCCGGTTTGAAACCCGATTTTCTATACGACGTACCGACAATTCTAACTTACCTACCTATAGGTAGGTATGCTGAGAACTGCATTAAACCAGTTATCGCGATGTAGATAGTGTGTTACCTACACTATAGGTACAACTTATAGGTGGCTCTTAAAATAAGTTAAAGAGCTAAATCTATACTAATATTATAAAGCTGAAGAGTTTGTTTGTTTGTTTGTTTGAACGCGCTAATCTCCGAAACTACTGGTTCGAATTGAATAATTATTTTTGTGTTGGATAGTCCAGTTATCGATGGAGGCTATAGGCTATATAACATCACGCTACGACCAAAAGGAGCAAAGATAATATCTTTTATTTATTATATTATATTTTTATAGTGGTAAATGTGTAAAAAACGGGAGAAATTGTTCATCTTTGAAGCCTTCCGTTGCGTGCGCCGTGAAAACGGTTCAAGATACCTACACAAAAAATATGTATTAAAGAATAATAGCTCTTTTAATGATCTAAAAAACAGTCTGCGATAGTATCCTATGTCTATCTTTTAAGATTAACTCACAAAAACCGTTTTTATGGTACCTAATTTGGTCGAAATAATTTGTTTAAGTTGTATCAACATAATAATATTAATCTTTATTCAAATAAATATGTTGTTGGTTAAGAGTACTTCATCCATTATAACGCGGGTAGCACCGCAGGGCACAGCTAGTAGCTAATAAAGGTTTTATTAGCTATCTTATCTTGGAATTTAAAAGATACATCTTGTTTAAAATTTTTGCGATTAACAACCGGCTAAAATATTTGTTTAGGTTAACAACCTTACTCAATTATACCTACCAAAAACTATGGTACCTAACTATCTAATTATGAAATAGGGATAAGATATATTCTGCCTGCTATTTTGATGACAATGTAGGTATATACATTACCTACTTGAGTCCCACTAAATACCTACATGGGTTAAATGTTTACGGCGCGTAAAAACCTAGGTACCTATTCATAAGAGAATAGAATTTGATAACGCAAAATAAATGGCGAAAAATCCTTACACAAAAATCACAGATATTATACAAAAAAAGGAATTATTAAATAAATAAGTTGGTAGGAAAACAAAATGTTACAATGTGGGTAGGTAGGTAGGGTAAACATACCGGTTATCGGCCATTTAAGCGACTTGTTGGCTTCAGAGTTAATTTCTATCATAATGCAGTGCGATAAGATATTAAAAAAAAAAAATCGTTTGATCCTACTATAGTCTAGTTTCATAAAACCTAATGTTTTTAGACGTAGCAGTGATACGTAATTAAAAAAAAATATTATTTGTGAAAATTACAAATATACCGGTATTCGGCCTTTTTACTCAGTTATCGTCCACCGGTGCACTGGTTATCGGCCACCTAATTCACGGTAGAAAAACGAGTCTTATTCAATAGCTTATAGGGTTCATAATAGTATGAAAGTAAAACAATGATTAAATTTTAAAAAAGCTTGAATACTCTCTTCTGCGAATAAAAAATTACACTGTCCTAACACAATTATATAAAAATGAAATTCAAACATAACACAAAATTTTATGCTCAGTAAAACCGAGACTATGTGACGAATTTTCCCGCCGCCTTTTATTTCTGATGGCCGGAAATAGGTTTTTTTTTTACTGGTTATCGGCGGTAAATTTTCGATATTTTTGAAGGTCATATCTTTGAAACTACGAAGTATACTGGCGGCCGGAATCTAGTTGTCAATTCACAATATTCTAACTGTTCACTAATATAATAGAATCTATGTTGGTGAATTAAAGGTTTCCGCAATGTAGGCAATGAGAAATAACATGAATAAACCGTTTTTCGACCACCCGGTCGGAAAGTAGATTTTCTAATTAATCTTTAACGTGTTGTCCGACCACCAAAAATTTTACAAAATATGTAAAGTATGGTGAGTTTGGGCACTTGAATATTGAAATTAAACATGCTAAATACACACAAACCAAATCAATGACCAATTAAACAATAATAACACTTAAAAACTTACCTTCGAAAATCGATCGACCTGCTATTTTTTTTACTAAATTTGCCACGCGTGGATACACCAAATTTTGAAATGGCGACTGAAGCTTCAGTTCGCAAATTTCGCGGTCATGCCGTTGGCTTATGAACCGTGAAATTCGTCCGGGTAGAATGGCACGAAATTCGAAAGGCGCTGTTATAAACAATCTCTATTATTCAAAATAATGTGCGAAGTGGTCGAAAAGGGGTGGTGGCCGGTAAACCGGTATGTTTACCCTAGTTATATTAAATACATTTCATTAATCTCCCACTAAAACTCCATAGTTCGCAAAGCTTACCTTTCCGGCAAAAATGCCAATTTTGCAGTTTCGCTATTATTTCTGTAGGCGCTGAATCTTTTTACTTACCTACCGCAATTCTTATGAACGTAAGACTGCCTTGTTCCTATTTGTTCAACTGGTCGTATTACAAAACCACATACTACAATACCATTCATATAAATAAAAGAAAAATTATATTCTACCCTAGGAAGGCACACAAGCTATTTATTATGAAGTTTATTGCTTATCAAATTTTGGATGCCCTGTTTTTGTAAAAAAAATTGTAGTGAAACGAATTTACACATATTTTGTTTTTATAACGGAAGGTTCTAGATATCTGCGTGACAGTTTATAGTTACATTTATCTACAGCTGACCTACAATGATGTTTTCATGCACCAATAGTAGGTAGGTACCTGTTTAGAATTCCAATTCGAATCTGCTATGAAATGAAAATAAAGACTTACCGGACTCTGTCAGAAACATGCTCGTTCTTGGAAACCCTCTTCGCTGGAGTGACCGCGAGGTTGGGAGCGTGCGTCGGACTGGCCGAGGTGTCGGACGAGTTGGAAGGCGGCGAGCAGGAGTCCGAGCTGGACAGGCTGAAGGCCCTCGCGCGTGTGTCCACCACCACCGGCGTCCGCCCCGACCGCGCCCGCCGGCGCCGCTTCTTCTCCTCCTCGACCTTCAACCCCAACCCCGGAGGCGCCCAGTCCAGATCCTTCTTCAAATGCCCGCGCCCGCAGCGACAGCCGCAAGCTTTGAACGCCAAATCGTAGCCCTTCTTCGTCCACAAATTCTGGTGCCTCTGCCTCTCCGACCAGGACCTCGCTCGACCGCAGGACTTCAGATACGCCAGCACCCCGCCTTCCCACTGGTCGAAGCATTCTCTGTGCATGTACCGGCCGGTGGCGCACGTGTCGTTGTTGCAGAGCACGCGGACTGCGTCCTCCGCGCGCACCGGCTCGCGGGGACGTAGGCACTCGCCGGGCACGCAGCACCCGCGGGGCTCTTCCGTCTCCCGTTCACCCGTCGCGCCCTGCCGACGAGGCGCCATGACGAAAACGAAAACGAATGTGTGGATAAATGGAGCGCGTCACGCGAGAGACATGCTTGCCGGAGCGCGCGCGGCCGACTAATAACCGCGAGTGAACGAAAGCGAAATTTCAAGAGCGTCGCTGCCGCCGCGCGCCGCGCTTCCCGCCTGCAAGCGCTCGGCTGCGGGCCGCGGGGCTGACCTTGCGCGGCGGGGCGCGGGGCGGGTGCAGCGAGGGGCGGGGCGAACGCAGTCGACGGCGGCGGTGGGGAGAAAGTGCCTAGCAGAAATTTTCACTTTCGCGTGAAAGCGGAAGCGACAGCGGGTTGGAAAGAGTAAGCGGGATGATGTCCAGGAACTTTGTATCTATTAGCAGATTATTTAGGGACAGAAATAACAAAGTTTGGTACAAACAAGAAAAAAATATACTGAGTTTAGGCTCGTTAGTAAACTAGCCTAAATGTTTTCGACATAAAAAACCTCGTACGTAAAAACTGAGAAGGTACCTACCTACCTTCTCAGTTTGCCACCTATAATTACATAAAAACATTTTGGCTACAGGTTAATATTATTGCAGATAGGTATTAAGTAAGTAGCAGGACTCATCGCAAAATAATTACCCGACATAATAAATAAAGGTTAGCGCACACAAGACAACGTTTTCGACTAGTATCGTGATGGCGATAATGGCATAGGTTTTTGACTTTTTTTGGGCATTTTTTACGGTGTCCGATAAACGTCGTCCTAAACATAAGTTATTATTTTTTTTAAGATAATTTATAAGTACTTATATCAGAGAAATATAAATTTCTACAAGATATATATTTTTAGTAGGCAGATACTATTACAAAACTACTACTAATTACAATTTAATTGCCACCCGATATTTACAAATAAAATTCAATCCTAAGTGATTTAAGATCTTCATTAATGAGGTTGGTAGGTACATTTTAGAAACTTTATAATTACAATAGATAAATTTCAAAATAAACAAGTAGGTAATATCTAAATGATTGGATTTCATCGGCCCTTCCAAATAATAAACATGCTTCCGAACAGGATAATCGTCTATAGAAACTAAGCGCCCCTCAAACAATACTCATCTCGGAAAACAGTGAATAAATACGGCATTCAAGCAATCGGAGTCCTATGGCAATTCTCAAACGCACGTGTTGAAGGGGATAAAACTATGAAAAGAAACTTGTGTGCTTATGTTCGGAACCGGTCCCCTTACAAAGGGAATTCAGGATAAGTAGGTACGCAATGTGTGACCCAATTTTGTTCTACTCCTTGCTCACCAGGTGGATTGGTGCATTGGGGAGCTTCAAACACGTGTTCCTTTCTTTTGAAATGTTTTAGGAATTCTGACCACTAGTGCTTTGGCTTAGGAGGCATATCGACGCATGGGACGATTGAAATGCGACGCAAATTGAACCGGTTTGAAGTTTTCTTCGGATTTTCAATTGTGTGGCCATCTGGTGACCTTAGAATAAAGGGGTTTTCAAGGATTAACTGCGCAATTTAGCGGGAACGACAATGCACAATGTAATGTAATCAAATGAGAGGGAATTTCTTTACCTACTACGTGTAATGAATAATATTTGGCTTTAATAACCATTAAATTTGTATATTTCATGTAAGGGTTTACCCTTTGAAACTTTTGAATACTACCCAAAAAGCATTCTAAGTTGAGAGTATTAGTAGGTGGGTAGATGCAACCTACTGAACTAGCATCATATAGAAGGATATAATGTCATTAGGTACATCAAATCTAAACTAATATACATACTTTTTACTAAGAACACCCTAACAAATCATTCGCATTGGTTAAAATAAAAGTCATTAATGGAAACTTAATTGTGTTATGTCCTTTTATAATGGACTACCTTCCGGCAGTTGGTGAGCTGATCAGATAAAGATCTGATCAGCTCACCAACTCAACGTCGTAATAATGCATTATCCCACGAGTGACGCAATATTTGCCAAATTATCGGAAACCACGAAGT
Organism: Gymnoscelis rufifasciata; assembly: GCA_929108375.1. Lineage (NCBI taxonomy): Eukaryota > Metazoa > Arthropoda > Insecta > Lepidoptera > Geometridae > Gymnoscelis > Gymnoscelis rufifasciata. Next base: position 4,743,889 of record OV815307.1, on the reverse strand, counting down.
TTGTCAAATTTAAGTTGCATGGCTTGACAGATAAACATCGGGACAGGTGAAACTAAATAAATGCTTGATACTTAATTGAAAATTATCACCTGCAGTTTTACTTGTAAATATAACGCTATGGCGTTGTATGTAGGTATTTATATGTATGTTCCCGCGGGAATAAGTTATAAATATTAAAAGTAGCCTCGATATTATATTCGAAACAGTGAAAAAAGATTTCAAATAGGTGTTTCTGTGACTTACACGTTCAACCAAACAAACTCTTCAGCTGATGTTATTATTGTTTTTTAACCCCCGACCAAAAAAGAGGGGTGTTATAAGTTTGACGTGCCTGTCAGTCTGTCTGTCTGTCCCGAACGGATGATGGAGCGATTTCAATTTAGTTTTTTTTGTATGAAGGGTGAGTCTTGCGCGAGTGTTCTTAGACATGTTTCATGAAAGTCGGTTGGGCCGTTTAAAAGTTATGGGGGTGAGAGTGGGGAAGCAAAACCGAAACTTCTGCAAATATAGTAGTGTGGGGTATCAAATGAAAACGCATCGCGTCCACATTACCTAATATTATGTTGTTTTACATTTAGGTTTATCGAGTCTCCCAACGGGTGGGCCTCAGGATGAACATGGACAAGACGAAGGTCATGTCGAATGTCCATGTGGTGCCCACCCCAGTTATGGTTGAGAATTCGATGCTCGAAGTTGTTGACGCATATGTATACCTAGGACAGACAGTCCAACTAGGTAGGTCCAACTTCGAGAAAGAGGTCAATCGCCGAATCCAGCTCGGATGGGCAGCGTTCGGGAAACTGCGAAACGTCTTTGCATCCAATATACCTCAGTGCTTGAAGAAGAAGGTATTTAACCAGTGTGTGTTGCCAGTGATGACATATGGCTCCGAAACGTGGTGCTTCACCATAGGCCTCATGAACAGGCTCAGAGTTGCACAGCGAGCTATGGAAAGGGCTATGCTCGGGGTTTCTCTACGTGATCGAATCAGGAATGAGGAGATACGTAGAAGAACGCGGGTCACCGACATAGCCAAGCGAATTAGCTCGCTAAAGTGGCAATGGGCAGGCCATGTGGCACGCAGAACAGATGGCCGTTGGGGCCGGAAAGTTCTCGAGTGGAGACCACGGATCGGCAAACGTAGAGTAGGACGTCCACCAACTAGATGGACGGACGATCTGGTAAAGGTAGCAGGCTCGCGGTGGTTGCAAGCTGCTACCGAACGAAGTCACTGGAGGTCATTGAGGGAGGCCTATGTCCAGCAGTGGACGTCCTACGGCTGAAATGATGATGATGATGATGACATTTAAGGAAATTAAGGAATTGGAATCGGGGGTTTTTCTTAAATTTTAAATTTAGATTTTTGCTATAAACCTAGATAGCACTTTCTACGTATTAGTTGCTTGAACTATCATTTGACTAATACATTTTTCTATGTACTTTTTAAGTAAGTATAGTTATTTAAAGTTGTTTCTGTAAGTACATGATTAATCTGGCTACATAAGTATTTTATTACACTAACGTTATAAATAGTACAGCTATTTTTAACCATGGGTAAAAACAACATTATTTTTGCACTAATTAACCTTTAACAGTTTAATAACTCACCACGCAAGTACTGTATGTCAGGTAACAAGTACTATGTACTTGTATCATGCATAAGATGTTAAAAAAACGACAGCTTTTTCATGCTTAGCATACACATCCCATTTCCTGCGGCAGTGGAGCGTTTAAAATATACATGGGTATGTTGGTCAGTTTGTATGTTAGGTGCCATTTAGCACCCTTTGTTTCGGAGCCGAAGGTTATTTGGTTCCGCATAAAACAAAAGTACAAAAACAATATCCAATGTCAAAACTTTTTGAAACTAACAAGCAGGTGCCACATCCGCAATAGACATATGCAATAGAAAATACTTTGTTAAGAATTAATCATGCAAAAAGTAACTATTGTTCATTTTTATTTCAGTCAATAACTACTTACCTTTATATATAGAAGTATTTTTATTGTAAAGGTCTAGGTATTGATTAACAATATATGCATGTTTTTGTATTGTGTAAGTACTTATTACATGTTTTTATTATTTTATACAACGGCATTGTCTAATGTAGACCTTATGACAAACTTTTCTTTGTTGTCCATTCGTCTGGAAAATATCGTTCAGAGCCGCCCAATGCATTTCTTTTAGCAATGTGCATCAGACAGTATAATGTTGCAATATTCAATGAAGCATTATCTATTATTACATCAATACATATAAGTAGGTATGTTATATTTCTAATTTTTGCCAATTACCGTTTGTCTATTTCAATTACTTCTTAATTTATTGGTGTTTATTATTTCTTTATTAATTACACAGTGACATCTTTTATTTTTTTACTGTATTAATTAATAAATACCAAACCATACAACGGAACCCTGCTGTCTCTTTTTATTTGACCCACTTCTAAGGCATAATAATTGTTGGAGAATAAATTATTTAATTATTGCTTTTATAGGTCAGCGTATAACTAGGCAGGTGTTGGTTGGATGCACCTGCTTAGGGTTGTTCAAGGTCTTGGCAAATTGTGCTTTTTATAACAACTATACTACAGACCTCCTTAAAAGATTGGTCAATTTAAGTATTTTTGCAAATGCCTGTTGAATTTTATGGTTCTTTTATCAATTTCTTTATATTTCTGATCGAAGGTATTTACTGCCATAACGATTACATCTGCATCATCAAAATTATTAAAAAAGGCATACAAAGTATCAACCTTCTCTTAATCGTCTCATGAAAAGTCACAATAAGTTTTAAACTCAGCGTTATTGATGCGTACAAGATTTTTTCAATGTTGACTTGCTGCCCACGCGGGAGCTTCATCAACAAAATTCCTTGTGTATACAGCGCTATAGGCAGCCTATAGGTAGCCTGCAGAACCGGTGGGCCTTGATCTTACAAAGGGACCCTCGCCAACATATTGGCGAGCTAACCTTGAGTTATTTTTAACCCAAGCTTGCATTCGAGTCCCGTCGAGCGGCTCCTTCCGAGTATTACATAATACGAAATTATAGTTTTCTTTTTGCTTGGCCCTCTCCTTGAAAAGCGTGTGGCCCTGTCATTTTCGTTTTATACCCTTTGTTTTGGCTCAAGCATATTTTATTTCTTTCCTCCGAATCGTAAAAGGAAGAGGCAATGAAGGGTTTGTGCTTTTTGTATTATTTATGGTGCGTAATAATGGCCCTCGAGTTCGCCGCTATTCGTATGTGTCGAATGTCGCACAGCTGTGAAAAGCGTAAATTGCCATGTATTCTCTCATCTGTTATGGTTTCTTGAATGTTTAGCATTATAAGGTTCACGGCACCGCGCATCAAAACAAGTCTAACGATACCGGCTCCCAATTTTACCTTTATTTGTGCCGAAAAAGAATGTAGGGGTAAAACTTCTCTCATTTTGTTTGCTTGTACAATGTGCCTAATGTTAGCGAGTTGAATATTGTACCTTAACGGTATGAATAGATGGAATAGGGATTTTTAATCAAAGGTCTGTTTCCTAAATTGGAAATAAAAAAATAAAGATCTTTAGTGTTCAATACCCTGTAAGTATCTATATTTATGTTCATGCCAGAAAAAAATACATTATGCAGTGTGTAATAAAAGGTTACGGATCCATTTAATACTGTCATAATTTTAATGTTACCAAACAATTCATAGAAAAATCACCAACCTACTTAAGTTCACAGAAACCTCCGCCAATCCAAAGAACAAATCAGTTAAATATTTTAAACGCCATTAAACTATGCTCCGAATCCAAATAATGTTCCCATATCGTGTCTGAATCGATAAAAAGCTCCAGTGTTTTTCTACAAAGCACGTTTCTTGGAACTATTCCGATGGGGCTACTTAAATTTCAACTCTCGGTTGCATAACTCGAAAACAACGCCACACATTGTATTAGATTATTGACCTGGCCTTAATCAAATTCTGGGAAAGTTAAAGATAGAATAACGGCGACATTTAGTTTATTGATGACAGTTCACCCTTTCATAACCGCTAAGCTGAATTTGCCTACCTTACACCTTACACGCCTGACGAACGGAAGTACATTTTCCTTTGTCGTAGGAAAATATTAACTAATATCTGCTTGATACTGGTTTTTAATAAAATAGACACCTAAATTGTTGAAAATGAAAGTGAAGGGAGAGGTTTGAAATGTCACGTCTATTGTATTGTCTTAACTACAAAAGATAGATTGGTAAGGGTTAAATAACTAACTAGTTAAATCTTCTTCTTCTTTCAGTAGATTCAACAAAAATAGAACCAAATATTTTATCTCGTAGCTAATTTAAATATCTTTAGGTAAAGTAGATACCTACTCGTGATAAATAGGCGCACAGTGCTATAATTCACAAAAGTTAAAAGCAACGAGCCGTACGTACTTGTCCTAAAATAAATAAGTACCTCACAAAATATTTAACAAATAAATAAAGATGTCTTTGTCTCTTTAATCTTATTGGACATTATGTTCACACGGCACTGGGCCACATGTTTTTCATTGCGTATATTTTTATTCCATCTCTGCCTTTAGCGTTAGTCTTTCGCTGAGTAAATTATTTATCAAGTGTTTTTTTCATGAATTTGAGCATTTTATGTCTTATTAACCGACTTACAACGAAAAAGGAGGTTATCAATTCGTCACGTATGTTTTCTAACCCCCGACAAAAAAGAGGGGTGTTATAAATTTGACGTATCTGTTTGTTTGTTTGTCTGGGATATCAGAGCTGCCAAATGGATGGAGCGATTTCAATTTAGTTTTTTTTTTGTATGAAAGGTGAATTTTGTGCGAGTGTTTGATGAAAATCGGTTGACCTGTTTAAAAGTTATGAGGGTAAAGTGGGGAAGGAAAACCGAAAATCTGCAAATATACTCGAGTGTGGTCTCAAATGAACGCGCATCACGTGCACGTTACGAAATGTATGACTTTTTACTTTTAAGGAAACTAAAGTACTGGAATCGCTTTTTTTTATTTTAAATTTAGTTTATTTATCAAAGGCATATTTTGAAAAGACATACTGTAAATAATAATAACTTAGACACGTACTTTCCTTCATAATTACTCGTAGATATAGTAATGAGTAGTCTATGACATAACATCATGCTAAATTTAACTATCAACTGCTGTTTGCCATAAAAATAATGTTTGTTTATATTATTTTATTATAGATATGAGATATTAATGTGTCTGGATCGACTGGTAATTTAGTTTTACTGATCTGCCGACTGCGGCTGAAATGACCTAGTAACACATCACGTTTTGTCCATTATTTCTTTACAAATAAATAATATATAAATATGTTCAGACAATCAATATTACATCTAGCCTCGTGGCATCCCGTAGTAAGCTTTTACTTTGCCATATGGGTAAGACATCAAATAATATAATGGACATATTATGCTTATATAGATATTTTTTATTATACATATTAAACACTCAGACCAAGGAGAAAGTGCTTGCAGAACAAACCACTTGGCCCCTCGTTCGGCGGGAATCGAACACGCTATCTCTTGTGCGGACCTTCGCCCACTGTGCCACTAAGACATTAAAAAAATTGCTTTTTATCTATTTAACCGGCGCCGTAATATTCATTTACCATATCAAACCCGTAGGGGTTTCGTTCCTTATTAAAAGCCAGTTTTAGCTCGAATTTAGCCAATTTATTTTTTTAAATGTTTGTTGGAGTTTCAATGTGTCTGGATCGACTGGTAATTTAGTTTAAGGATGGTTTTTACGGCGAGAAAAAATCGAATAATTTTGAAACAATTTTGAATAATTACCCGTGCAAAGCCGGGGCGTGCCGCTAGTAATTATATAAGTACATTAATTTAGCCTACGATCTTGAAAACGTACCTACTTACACACTCAACGCAATTTACTTCAAGGACAAACAAACCCGGATGTACAAACTAGCTATTTACCTAAATAGGTACCTACAACGCAGTCCTAAAAAACACCTTTGTGCCGATTTAATTAAATAAAAAAAAATAAAAACATTTTATAGAGTCACAATCACTGAGCGTAACTCGAAAAGCAGCACAAAAGGGAAGTGATTTAAAAGTCATAAAATTTTAATAAAAAAATCCTTTGATACACCGTTCATAATCTTAACGACAGGAAAAAATATGACGTCAGTAAAAATTATAATGGGCTCTCTCGTAAAACTGTCGGTAAGTACCCACATTTGAATAGCAAAGTTACATATCAAAAATTTTCACTGATCCGTATTTTACGAGGTCGTCGTAAATGTGTACTGAGAGGGACAAAGCGGGCATATATCTCGAACACTTTTTAGGTGAACTATGAACCTTATTACTGTTACAATCGAAATTTTAAAATTTAGATACATACTTGTATGGTATAATTACTTAATAGTTATTTACCTTAAGCCTAAATAGGAAAAAAACTAAGTAAAATGTCACTTAAAAGCAATCGTCAACCGACTTCAATAGAATATTTTGAAGATAACTTTAAAAAACAATACTTAAAACATTTCATAGGGCCAATTGCTTAAAAACCAAGATAATACCTATGTGCAACAATATTTTTGAATGCATTTCAAATATGATTGTATTAGTAGGTAGGTAGAAAGAGGTGGGTAAACTTTGTATTTTTACGAGGCAAAGAGTTATTTCGTACTCCAAATCTAAAAATTTGGAATAAAAAATAGGTGATTGTTAATTCGCCGATGTAATGTATAATTTCGCTCGACAGTATTTGAGGAAGTCTTTTTTTTAACTCACTGTGCCACGCGAAGTTAACCGTTATAATGGATTTTTGAAAGTAGACTATGTCCTCTCTCGGACTTTAGAGAATCTGTTTACCAAGTTTCAAGCCAGAGATGAGTCAAGGTGGAACAAGGACTGGACAAGAGAAGCTCGCAACAGAGAAACCTGGAAAAACTTGGGGGAGGCCTTCGCCAAAGAGGCGACTCTTATAGATGCAAAGACAAATCAAAGTGCATTTGCAGTGACATAATAAATAGAAATAATAAGTTTATATGTATTAAATTATCATAATATCACATTATTCTATAGGAAGACATTATTGGGATTTTGTAATTTTAATTTGTACTAGAATAAAGGCTATTTTATATATTTACTTTAATTATTTTTTTAATATTTATTTTTGAGTGAAAACAGGAAAAACTGATAGGCAGACAGAGTTTCTTTCGCATTTATACTATAAGTTAGGATTTTTTATGTTTAATCCGAATAGATAATTACCTACATCGCATTAATTCAAACAAATTCGTAAGACTTTAATAAAAAATTAACTCGCCCTCCATGAAACCGGAAGCCTATTGAAGCGTACAATAAGATTTACTCACGTCAAACTTACCGACCGGGAATACAGGTGGACCAACAATAGCTCTCTAGAGTACTCCCTCTTGTACTATTTTAATAAAAAAAGTCCATTCACTCCTTATTCGAAACGAATAAATAAATGAGTAGGATAAGAAGATTGAATTAAGAATTTGTGCGTAATAAGAATCGGTCCATTCATAAAGTTGTAGGGGAGAATAGAGCTTATGACAGGGTCGAACGCTACTTCAAAGTTAGGAAAACGGACCGTTTGAGTAAGAATATGTAATTTGGTTCCGTAGGTTCTTTTACGTGCGTAAATTTATTTCATACCAAATAACGTTATTCACTTCAAACACAGTATTGTGATGGTTTTATAAATAGGGGGGTTTTGTCTGTCCGTTAGCCCGATCAAAAATACTAGACACCTATTTCTCGCTTCTCTCGAAGTAAGTGCTTGCTTGTACTTATTTAGTACAAATCGCACGAAATCGTTACGTCACAATAAAAAAAACACGAACGTACTTATAAAATTTTTACTCATCTAATCTACATTTATATTAATTTACTAGTTTTTGAGTTATTCTGCCCGAGTAAAATGTTTAAATGAAGTAGGTAACTTCTGCTGTCGCTTAGATCAATGAATGGATTTTCAATTTTCAACAAAAGATGGTTCTTTTAGTGGTGTAGTTGGTTTTTATGTAAAATTGGATGTAAAGTGGGGGTTTGCTGGTAATACATGAATTCGTTCACACTTAAATCATGCCATGTTTATTTTCAGAGGAAAAACATCTCTTCGTGAAAATCGTTAATCGCGCAAATAAATTAATGTATGAAAAAGTGAGCAGGTAAAAGAATTTCCCTTAAATTTGTATGTATAAAAAAATTAAACACAATTTATCTTCATTATTTTGCTACTCGTTTCAACCAGGAAAAAAATACATTTATTATAAATAAAATTTATTTTAAGTGTCCTACGTCTACGACTCCTATAATAAGGTGTCCTTTCTGTCTCTGATTCATTTCACCTACGGATTAGATATAATTTACTAATAAAATCTCTATGATAATTACTAAGTTCAAGTAGAGGTCACCGAACGCTTTAGGTAATGTTATATATGTTATATCGAAGATGGTAACTCATATTTTAGGATGGTCATTTATTTGAGGTGCTTGTATTTCATTGCGGGATCCAATCAGATGTATGTTGTCGAACGAGAGTCACGACATAGTCACCCGAATAAGGTCGATGAAACGGCAATGGCAGTACAAGTAGAACGTAGAACCGATGGCCATTGGGCCGAAAGGTTCTTGAATGGAGACCGCGTGCGCGTATCGGGAAACCCCGCGTCGGACGTCCACCAACAAGATGGACAGATAATTTTGTGAAGTTTGCAAATAACGGCGGTTGCAAGTCGCTACCTACAGGCGTATATAGAAGTTATTTAAGGAGGCGTTTGCCCAGCAGTGGACATCCTGCGGCTGAAATCTCTTCTTCTCTGTCGTTACACTCTTGACAGAGCGGTCGTGGTCACATTGAGGCATCATTTGGTGTTAAAGACGGACACAGCTTTCTTAACGATCGCCCGCCATCTTTCTCTGTTTGCAGCCTGTTTGGTGCAGTCTGACACTGGGACTCCTACTGCGGATTTTATTTGATCAGTCCAGCGCATAGGTGATCTCCCGCGGGCCCTGGTTCCTTCCGCTTTTCCTTGCACGACCAAATATTGCGGCGGCTGAAATATTGTATGATAATTTATTTGCAAACTTAGTAACTGACCCCTAAAATATCAGAAGCTGATGTAATACACCGAAAGGAGCTTTCACAATAGCGACAGGTATCAACGTGGAAAAAGGATCCGTTTTCCTTAGAAGCTACATCAAAAAGGTTCAGATGATCCAATGGGATTTTGTAAAAGTTAATAGATTGGGTTTGACATTATTCAAACATTGCTCATTTTGCTAAGGATAATAAAAGTCTTTGATGGTAAAATGAGGGCAACCCGTATGATAGAAATGTGTAACAAATAATAATTAGATATAAGTAGCTATATAGTATAACCTATCAAGTAAGTAGTTTATCTATTTATTTTTTAGTATCGCTCTTAATAGGATATAGTTTATGAATTATGTAAGTTAATTTTATTTGAAAATAGTTTTGAATAGTTTATTTGGTATTAATTAATTTCCTTTTATATCTTCTTTACGCGAGATATCTATTATTACCATTTAATTATGTAGATTTTCACTTAGTTGGTACATTACGAATTCCATATTTCTGCATCTTTAAACCTGCATCATTAGCAGCTTAGTACCTAATAATATACTAATAAAAAATTATAGAAAGATAACTCTTTATTGTACACCACAAATAAAATACAAACTGCAAACAATAACAAGACAATCCATTGGAGTACAAAGGGCGGCTTTATCGCTGTGAGCGATCTCTTCCAGGCAACCTTTGGATGGACAGGAAAGAAATAGAACGACATAGACAGTGGCGTAACGTTACGCCTTAATGATGCAGGTTTAAAGATGCAGAAATATGGAATTCGTAATGTACCAACTAAGTGAAAATCTACATAATTAAATGGTAATAATAGATATCTCGAAAACTCATTATGTTTAACTAATTTTCGAAAACCATTTTAATTGATTCTATGTTACATTATAAACATACCGCATTAATATTTCGGTAAAAATCAATGCATTATATTAAAAAATATATGATTGATTTCTAATTGCCAAAACGGCACATTTCTTAGTGTGACGTCACATGTCTGTAATCTGCTATAGTACAGAAGACGGTGTACGACACATGACAGTTTTGTACTATTCAGTTACGTCACAGCACTGTATCTGGTGGGTGGTGGAATAGGTTCTCGGTAATGTTTCTCATAGATGGGTTCCCAGAAGCGAGCCCTGCCCTCGGCAGTCAGTGCTTCCCTCATGGAAGAGTCGTTGTAGCGAAATGCCATGTGTGGAGACCACTCCTCTTGTAACGGCAACCATGCGGGGAGGGATGTATCAGTGTCTGGAACTGGTTTCCTAAAATTAATGAATAATTAAGGTTAAAAGATTCTGTGTTACGGCAAAGCCATTATAAATAAAACTATATTTTAAATTTAAGAAAAACCCCCGTTTCCAATGCCTTAATTTCCTTAAGAATAAAACACCATAATATTTAGTAATGTCCATGCGATGCTCTTTCATTTGATACCTCACTCGAGTATATTTGCAGATTTTCGGTTTTCATTTCCCACTCTCACCACCATAACTTTTAAACGGCTCAACCGCTTTTCATGAAACACCCGGGCCATACTCACCTTTCATACAAAAAAAAAAACTAAATTGAAATCGCTCCATCCGTTAGGGAGCTATGATGTCCCAGACAGACAGACAGTCAGACAGACACGTCAAACTTATAACACCCCTCTTTTTTGGTCGGGGGCTAAAAATAGCGTATTGTGTCACGTGATCAAAGACGAAAATATAAATCTAGTAATTTAATTTTTATTAATGAATACCCTTTTAAAACTTGCTTCACCTGAGGAAATGACTAGAAAGCTAAGAGCTAACTACTACTACTGGACGACCTCTTTGGCTTAGTGGGCGAAGGCTCGCTTGAGGCGCAGGAGGTTGCGGGTTCGATTTCTGCCGGGGGACCAGATTTTTTACAATCTACAATTTCTGGTTTCGGGTCTGGGTGTTTTCTAACTATACTATGAACATTTACTATTTTGCGATAGGTAATTGTTAGCCATTTAGAAAATTCAAAATGTGTTTTTTGTTGCATTGATGATGGCCTCAACCTACAATTTCGATATTTTTAAAAACTACCTACATTAGGTACATACTAACCCACCTAATACAATCAATTGTTGTTCGAAAGCGCAATTTTCACAATAATCATAAGAACCAAAGCAATATTTATGATCATACACTTGGCAATAAACGTTCCGTTACCACAAACAAAGAAGTTTCTATTCCATACCCACACAGCGGAACTTAATTAGTAACCAACCAAATTATTTTTCTTTGAAACCGATCCCGATTTCTTCGTCTAGCACATCGTAAACGTCAAAGTAATAATTAGGAGGGACCATGACATCACGCTACAAGATGGCTACAAGAATCCTTTGTTCGAAATTTAAAAAGATTTAAAATGTGACAGATATGGTGTAAATCTCTGCGCGGTGACAGCTGCGAGATTATTACTGCCAGAATGTTTTTCGAAGAGCAGGGATGGGAAGGCTGTGGCTGATACTAGAGGCGCAGATTTATTGGAACTGAATTAGACTTGGTTCTCTAGTTATCTAATCTGTAGTTCAAGAAAATTTAAAGTGATGTTCAATAAAGTATTCAAGTTGCATTAACACTACCAATCTGAACTTTCTGAATTCCGAACCTACCTACTAAATGTTTTTACATGTTTTTGCATTAATTGTTGACGTGACATTTGCAAGGGTCACGATTTGAGACCATGGGTCGGAAAACACAGTTTTTCTTACGAGTAACAACCTTACTTCAATAAAGTTAGGTATGTTATATGGTCACAGAAACAATAAAACACACAGTAACGAATCAGTAAAAAGTTATGCGTTACCATTCATAAAGAATATATAATATACCCGTCAAATTCATAACCATTTTTCATCGGTTGAAAACATTGTATTTGCCATTAAAGTTTGAGGGGTGCATCAAAAAATTAAAAACTTACAAATGAAAGAGAAATATAATAAAATTGATATACCTAGTTACAGGCCTCCTTTTTTGAAGTCACCTCAATAAATTACTTACTCTGCGGCGATTTGGTAATTTATTAAGGATAATGTTAAAATTGTAACATTATCAACAAGATCCAACTCTATGCCGAGTAGTTTCTTATCGGGATAAAGTTTTCACTGCTCTCTGATTTCGAGCTTTTATTTAATTCCTTTGTCTTGAACCGAACCAGTTTCGTTACGTCATTGCAAGAAGTACCTCAGCACCTACTCCCCTCAGGCTATAGATATAGTAGGTAAATATGTATAGAATGATGAAACTGTTTTGCAGATGTTTATTCAGGCACGATGAATGTTGACTAATGAGAGGACTACTTCGGAAAGAAATACGAACTTAAATTGTTTTAATAACTAAATGCGTCTATCTAAGATCAAGTTGTTTTAGCAAAGGTGAGAAGTACCTGTCAATGTCGGTTATTTATAAAATGATATATAAGCCTAACATCACAATACTTCAGTCAAATGACTTATGTTTAAGTTAAACGTCATCGTGCTTTAGTTTTAAAGTTGAAAAATTATTTGAAGTGTAGGGATTTTTAATAATAAAAAAATGGTATCTAATTGACTTGATTTTACTTAATAAAAAAATAATTTATCGCGTTTAGATTTTGGCTATGTGTATGTGTACCTACTATCATAAACACGAATGACGATCTCCAAATGTACAATAATACTTCTGTTAAGTGTTAAGCGGCGCGTACTTAAAGAAAGCGTAATCCTACTAATAGTAAACGCGAAAGTTTGTGAAGATGGACCTAAGTAATTAAGAGTGTTTCTTACTCCTTTACGCAAAAACTACGGGTTGGATTTTCATGACCCTTTTAATAATATAGCTATAGCATATCAGAGTAACACATAGGGGAAAATACTATAATTATTAGCACAGCCGGATATGAGTAAAATTTGGCAGTTTTCCCAGCAAAGGTTTTAATTACATTATAACGTGTATAATTTAGTTTAATTTAATATGTTTGTTTGATTTTCTTTGTTTTCTTTGCCGTTCTGTTCTGTGTTTGTCGCTCGTGAGGTTGTTGGTCATTATGTCTCGTCTGAAAACTAGCGCAACTCCACCTAAAGGTGGATCAACATAATGGTGAGGCTAGACCTTTTGGCACAACGTATTCAATCATTTATGTTTAGATAGTATTTAGTATTTTTATATGAAGCCGTGCCAGCCTAAGTGGGAGTGTGTGACATTCACCAACCCGCACTTGGCCAGCGTGGTGAATTAAGGCCTAATCTCTCTCGTCAAGAGAGAAGTCCCTGTGTCCCAGCAGTGGGAACGTTAATATGGTGATGATGATAGTATTTATATAAATATTTTATTTATTTTATTTAACTATATTTTACTGGTTATGTGTTGTATGTTGTATTGTTGTATGTTCTATGTTCTCTCTCTCTCTCTCACAAAGGACGATTTTTAACGGGAACATGTATTATTACGCTGGCAAAGCCGTGGGTGGGCAGCTAGTAGTAAATACACTAGATACATACATTAAAATTTATTTGGTGCATTTACGATACGGCTCAACTTAAATCACTTAGCACAGTTAGCACAGGAAGTACAGATTTATACTACAATTTTACCGCTATCTCATCTATTCAACGTCGGCCACACCCTATAATAGTGACAGGGGCTAAATTGTACCTTGTAAGTGGAAGTAATTACAACAAGAAACGTCTTTAACAAAGACGCGAGGTCCCGGGGCGAATTAACGAAGGGTGCACTCAGGGAATGGGATTTGGGGCTTTTTACTTTTTTCGTTCAGAAGGATTAACATTAATAACATAAACTATATTTTTGGAATTTGATATATGTTAATAACCTCAATTCATTTTTTGTTTTTTGTGCACCATAAGCCTTCATTTGACCACAATCTCACCTGATGTAAAGTGTCGATGTGGTCTAAGATGGCCTGCTAGAAAGTATAATAAATGTAGGAACGGCAAAAACGGTACAAAAATACATTATAAAGTTTCTTGCCGCGATCCATACATCATCATCCATCCAATCCATAGAATTCATAGAACATAGTTATAATACCGGGCGGCTTGCGGACAATGAACAAATTCCACAACTACCCTGTTTGTGTTTCTAATTATTTTATATATTAGGTCCTTACATATGAAATTGGCGTTTTTCGTACTGGCCACTTTAATCACAAATTTCTCCTCTTTGGTAAGGAATTCCAAATTCAAATTTGTACAGCTATAGACTCATGTATTTGTGCTTCGATGATCGTCATTCATTTGTTTTTTTTCTTCTGTTTTTTTCTGTTTGCGTCACTCATTTTACAAAATGGAAAACTTAAAATATCGCATTATTTACGAGTACGAGTTCCGCCGTGGCACTAGTGCTGCGGAAACAACTCGAAGGGTGAATGATGTGTATGGCGGTCGTGTTGCAAAAGAAAACACAGTTCGTTTTTGGTTCCAACGTTTTCGTTCTGGAAATTTCGACTTGCAGAACAAGCCCCGTGGACGGCCTGAGACTCAAGTTGATAATGAAGAGTTGAAGGCTATTGTGGAAGCGGATCCATCGCAAACCACGTCCGAGTTAGCTGCAGGCTGCGGTGTTAGTGATAAAACTGTTTTAATTCACTTGAAGCAAATTGGGAAGATTAAAAAGCTTGAAAGGTGGGTACCTCACGAATTGACTGAAGCAAACCGGCAAACGCGCGTCGACTGCTGCGTTACATTACTAAACCGGCACAATAATGAAGGTATTTTAAACCGAATCATTACCTGTGATGAAAAATGGGTTCTTTACGATAATCGGAAGCGCTCAGCGCAATGGTTGGATCCTGGCCAGCCAGCCAAATCCTGCCCCAAGCGAAAATTAACCCCAAAAAAGTTACTTGTAAGCGTTTGGTGGACTAGTGCCGGTATTGTTCATTACAGTTTTCTCAAATCTGGCCAGACTATTACGGCTGATGTCTATTGTCAGCAATTGCAAACCATGATGGAAAAGCTAGCGGCTAAACAACCTAGGCTGGTCAATCGCTCCACGCCACTGCTGCTTCACGACAACGCTAGACCACACACTGCGCAACAGACGGCTACTAAATTAGAAGAGCTTCAATTGGAAAGTCTAAGACATCCTCCGTACTCCCCGGACCTTGCTCCAACAGATTACCATTTTTTTCGAAATTTGGATAACTTCTTGCAAGGGAAAAAATTCAACTCCGATGGGGCAGTCCAAATCGCCTTCAAAGATTTTATTGATTCCCGTCCGACTGGTTTTTTTAGTAAAGGGATCAATGAACTACCTATAAGATGGCAAAAGTGCATAGAAAATAATGGTTCATACTTTGATTAATTAAATATATTATATTAAAAAATATTCGACTTTTTGTTCCTCCCATACAAAACGCCAATTTCATATGTAAGGACCTAATATTATTATTGTTAAAACTATGCTATAATATTGTTACATACAAATTTAATGGCTATCTTGTAACTGCGTTTAATCAAAGAGCGTAAATAAGTTATTTTATTATGTTGTTTTATTGTCTTAAGCTAGATAATACTTAGTATAAGTTTTGCATTGTTTAATTTAAGGAAGTTAGCGTTTCGCTATAAATAAGAAAAACATGTATTCTCTGTTAAGTGAACTGTATTGTACTTCTGAGAATAAATATCTTTAAACCTAAGCTGTAGGCATATTGCGCCAACGCATTTTCAGTTGATGGGGCGTAGTCGACGTCCACGCCTAGCTCGTAGACCTGGCATCAAAATGTCCGGTATTAGCAGCTCATTTAGCTAGACGCCACACCAAGTGGCCACAGCAATATGGAATATAATTATTTGCTCACACCTGCGCGTGAACTGCTAAAAGTGGCCATGTGCCCCTTTCCGTAGTACGAGATCCTAAATCCACCCCTGGACTAACTGCTAAGCAATCAGTAGCAGTGGTGTCAAGCACAGGAATAGCACACAGCCCCAGAGGTGTCTCAATTTAAAGACGCGACAAGATTTACAATAGGCATTAATTTAAAAATCAACCCACTGTGACATTTTCAGATGGGTTGGGTTTTTATGAGTAAGATGCTGGATTTAGAAACTGGATTGAAGATGTATGATGCAAGAATTCAAGTACTTATTGCAACATTCTTTGTTCCATCTATGTATGCGGTTATTATTATGATTTCTTGGAAATTTCAGTAGCTACACCCACAGTTGACAGTTAATCGTTGAATTGAACATGAAGAATTCTAATTCAGATCAGAATAACTGGAATAGATTTCATAGGTAATAATGTGGATAATTTTTATACACATCTACGAATAGAAAAATCTGTAATTACTTACAATCCAATACAAAGGCACAAATTATTGTACACCAAAACAAAACAACAGTTACAAAAATCACATATGACCAAGAAGTACAAAGGGCGGCCTTATCGCTTAAGAGTGATCTCTTCCAGGTTACTTTTCTTCTTATTACAAATGATGTCATTGTTATATAGCCCATTTTTCGAGGATGGCTATAAGGAAATAGGTAGGTAGGTGTAAATGTTAAACTTATAATAGTTACCTATACATAAGAACTCCAAAATTGTAATAACTACAAAATTGTAATAACTGATAAAGCTGTGTTGTTCTATTCGCTTCTCAACTCAGTATAAAACATTGAAGCGAACTGTCAAGACAATGTTATTTCCTTGATATTTGTTATTTAAGCAATTTAGTTTTATTAATTTTAAGTTGACCTGTTTATGTAGGCTATGTGCTTCTAAGGAAATAAACGTTTTGACTTTGACTTTGACTTTGTACGTTGTTCTTGCGAGAAAATCCAAAAACACGAGCAACGCCGTGGCATGTTAAGCTAGTTAAAAGCAAAAGTTTCAGACGAATTTTGTCAAAATCTTTGACAATCTACATTTTTTTTGTCTACTAAGATAATCTTTTGAGATTAGATATACATAAAAAATTACACAACATCATCTTACCCACAAACACGTAGATTAACTTAGTAGATAACTAAGCCATGCATTATCTATTTTTTTTTGTGTACATAATATAAACATAACGTGTATTTGTACATACAAAAAGGTAGAAAGGTCATCCAGAGTTTCTTGCAGGCCATCCAGACCCTTGCTTACAGAAAAAAAACGAGAGTCTGTTTAGCCATCAGCTGGTCGAGCCTGGGAGAATCAAAACATACTGAAATGGGTTATTTATGATCGTTCTAGGTATATAGGTAGATAAACATAACTTTACAGTGTATATTTAAATCATTAAGTTAGTATATAGAAGAGACAAATTCTTAAGCTTTGTTTATTAGTATAGATTTCAAGAGAAATACTATTTTAAAAGAAATACTGTGTTAAAAGTCCGCGCGTCGCAAGCAAAGCCGTGATATATTCTAAGTACCTAATGTGAAATCACCCGTTCTTTGTCTTTGGAGATTGCGTGTAGATAATCAATTGTAATTTAGGGCGTAACTTTTCATCAGTAGAACAAGCCCTAGGTTCTGAGAAACTTGGATTGAATTTTGCGAATAATACAATTTCTAGGTAACTTTTGAAACATTTAGTTTCTCTACTGCGATTGCTATGGAAATAATATAAGGCGTTGACGGGCTTAAAAATTGTGTGCTGCGAATAGTCAAAGTCAAAACGATTATTTCCTTAGACGCTTATGCATACAGAACAGGTCGACTTAAAGCTAATTTAAATAAAAACTAAAAATAATCAAGGAAATAACTTGTCTTAATAGTTTGCTTCAATTTTTACACTGAGTTGAGAAGCAAATAGAACAACCCATCTTTCAACTCTTAGTAATAAATTGAGGTACTCGTCTGAAACGACACGATAAAAATTTCAAGAAGGGTACCTACCTAAGGTAGGTGAATATAATATTTAACAATCTCATAAAATTATAATACATTACGGCGATTCATAACTTAGCAATCAACTACCTTAATTATCTCTCATCGAGCTAGCTATTGACGAGATGAGATTATAAGCCAGCTTATTAAAATACAAAAGCTTAAACTAAACAAAAATATTTCGCATCACAGCCACGAATTTCCTTCAAATATCAAGTTACAGATCCCAAGATATAACGAAGGTCTTGATACTTGGAATACGTGTTCGTGAGTTTTGATACTTGAAGGCTGTCTTTGTGGGATTTAATCACGTTTTGTTGACATTTTTATCACTGCCCGCATCTGTAAATGACACGTGTACGTGTATTGCAGGTACGAAGATAAGGTAACACACTACATTTAGGTATAAACACATCTACTTTGATCATAGCTTTAAACGGGCTGGGCTGGGTTACAGCCCAGCCCGTTTAAAGCTATGATCAAAGTAGATGACGATTTTTTCGTGTTTCGTAATGTGGTCCGGAAAAGCCATCTACCTTCTAGGGCTTCATGACCCATCTTAAATTCTTCATTTGACCACAATCTCTCTTGATGTAAAGTGACGATGTGGTCTAAGATGGAGCTTGAAGGCCTAGAAGATGGCTTCTCCGGACCACATTACGAAACACGAAAAAATCGCTTCACGCAATGGCCCAGCCCGGAGGGTGGTGACTAGCCGCGGCCGAAGCTTACCACCCGATAATGTCCCGTTTTGTAGTCGCGTAGGTGTGCAAAGGGCCTTAGAAAGCATGGCTAGCGTCCCGTCTGAGCCGCTCATCAGACGCTCCAGCTTCTCATTCGCTTTGGTCGCGCAGGTCTTACCGAATCTGCACTTAGTTGTACTTATTTGGGTATATTATCCAAAACAAATACCTACTATCCTTCAAACTTATCAAAGAACAAGCCGGTTTTTTTTTTTTTATTATTGATTAGCCTTCATTTGACCACAATCTCACCTGATGTAAAGTGAAGATGTGGTCTAAGATGGAGCATGAAGGCCTAGAAGATGGCTTCTCCGGACCACATTAAGAAAACACGAAAAAATCGCTTCACGCACTGGCCCAGCCCGGAGGGTGGTGACAAGCCGCGGCCGAGACTGTTCTTAGCACCACCCGGAGGTCACGTGTAAGGATTCAGAGGGTTACCACTTACGGACGTGAACAGACAAAACCTCGGTTTACACAATATGTTTACTTTCATTGTTAAATCATTGTTTAAAGATGATTTTGAAGCACATGTGACATTTACCATGCACTTGGCCAGCTTGGTGAATTAAGGCCTCTCTCGTCAAGAGAAAACTCCCTGCATCCAAGCTGTGGGAACGTAAATAGGGTTTTAATGATGATGATGATGAAATACTAACCGCAGCTGTCTTTGAGATGATGAGATTAAAACAAAATGTTTCTACAGTGAGCTCCTGAAAAGCTAGCTCTCATCTCTACATCGGCTTAATAACTGGTAGTGATTGGATTCTAAAAATCCTTGCATATAAAACGCTTAGAATTATTACAAGCCATGCGTATGCTTATAAAAATAGTATGTAAGCCCTTACGTTATACTTTCTACCCATATAATCTCATAATACTGTTGAAAATGAAAATCTCCACCTTAATCAAGCTAGGCAAAAATATAAATAAACGAAAAGTCCACACAATAATCTGTTCTAGGTAAAGCTAGTTAGGGTTTGTTGAGGGAAAATAAATCAGAGGCGGCGCCGGCCGTCGTTCGACGACCTTTAAAGTTGGGAACAATTGGTGGAGATGTAAATTAAATCGAGTGGCTCTGTCGCAGACTGGGCGGCGGGTTTGCAAAGCTGGTCCAGGAGACCGCCTCTTGAATTTCTGTTTTATGTGATTTTTAGCTAAACGTAAAACTACCGCTATAAAATATTATGTATTTTTGAAGTGAAACTTCTTTAAAATCGTTGTGCTTATTCTTTTGTCGATTTACTGAAGTTTCACTTCTATCGTGTGTGAATCGCACACACACCTTTTTTTCTTTCATGTAGATTTCACAAGGAACTTCTTCGAATTTACTAAATTTGATCTAAGTTCATAACCCCGACCAAAAAAGAGGGGTGTTATAAGTTTGACGTGTCTGTCTGTCTATGTGTCTGTCTGTCTAGGACATCATAGCTGTCAAACGGATGGAGCGATTTCAATTTAGTTTGTTTGAAAGGTGAGTTTGGCGTGGGTGTTCTTAGATATGTTTCATGAAAATCGGTTGAGCCATTTAAAAGTGCGGGGTGAGAGTGGTGGAATGAAAACTGAAACTCTGCAAATATACTCGAGTGGGGTATCAAATGAAAGCGCCTCGCGTGCACATTACTATATATTATGGTGTTTTACTTTTAAGGAAATTAAGGCATTGGAATCGTTTTTTTTTTTATAATTTTAAAATTAGATTTACTTATATTAGCATAGTAGCTTTTAGAAATTCATCTTTTTCATGTAGTTGCTTAACGCCTCATTTTGTTCGAATGACTGTAGCTGTTTACTCCCTACTCCATTTTATCCTATTATGCTTATTGCGTGACACCCAAAATATTTTGATACCATAAAATACGTACCTACTATACATTTTAAAGTCAACCAATTTTGTAATTGCGTCACCCATATTTAATGTGCGTAACAAATAATTCAAAGCAAGCTTTGTCACTACGCAGCCCGGGTTCACAGGCTCGGCCGGGACTCTTAAACATCTTCCAACGAGTTCTTTTTAGTTTTCTAACAAGTTTTACTCCAAACGTTTGTCAGTTGGAGTGGACGCGAAAATCTCTAGTCTCCAACTTAATACGTGCTTTTACTTTAACGTTAGACTCGGATTTGTGCGTGAATGGTTTAACTAGCTATTTGTTGCTTTGAGGATTTGTTGAAGTTTGTTAGCTTTGTTTTGTAGAAAAATAGAAGACGTGTTTGGAATTTTTGAGATTTTTTGTACTTATTGAGTTTTGTTTAGAGCGCAGTATAGCTTAATTCAGTATAAAAATACTTTGACTTTTAATCAAACATCGGCAGTTATATTTTCAACTCAATAACAGGGTTTAAAAACATCATACCTTAATCGTTCACTACAGTACACTACAGTTTTTATACCTACTAGTATAAAAACTCGGCTGGCTAAGGCGTAAGGTTTCTATTGTGAAATTGCGGGCATATTCATAAAGTTCTATAAATTTACGAATGTTCTCTTATCTGCTAACAGATGGCATTACTAGTTTTTTTATTTGTCCTAAATTGGCAATATTTATATTTTGTGTTTTTAAGCAACGTTGCACGAGGCTAAAACTTGTGAAAAACATTTTAAATGCATAGGTAATATAACAATAAGAAACCTAAATCTATGGTCTTTGTTACCCAAACATCATTCGTAGAACGCTCTTAAAACCTAAGTAAGTAGGTATTCATCTCCAAAAATGTTCTAACAAAATTCAAATATTATGTTTCAACTTCTGAAAAGCTATTACCTACCTTTGAAATGGTTTCAGAAATATTCGCTCAGGTAGCGCATAAGCCAGCTCGTATGCAAATATTGAAACTCGCATCATCTCTTTATAAAACCGAATGAGAGGCTTTCGGGGATTTGAACTTCGACTAGCAGACGAATACGGCAAAACACGAATAATAATATCAAGCTTCGGTTTTCTGTGTAACGTATGGTGAAAATAATATATTTTAATGGCAATGAAGAATAGCTATGGAAAATTTTGGATCTGGCGAATGTCCGCCAGAGGCGCAGCAGGTTTCGGGATTCCCGCCAGACCAGATTTTGAAGACCTGAAATTGTTTTCGGGTTTCTTATGTTTCATAATCATCATCATCATCTTCTCAGCCGTAAGACGTCCACTGCTGGACATAGGCCTCTCGCAAAGATCTCCAGTAGTTTCGGCTGGCAGCGGCCTGCATCCACCGTGAGCCCGCAGCCTTCACCAGATCGTCCGTCTAGTTAGTGGACGTCCTACGGTCCGCTTGGCGATCCGTGGTCTCCATTCGAGAACTTTTCGGCCCCAACGACCATCTGTTCTGCGTGCTATATGGCCTGCCCACTGCCACTTCAAAGAACTAATCCGTTTGGCTAGGCCGTCGGTGACCCGCGTTCTTCTACGAATCTCCTCATTTCTGATTCGATCCCGTAGAGAAACCCCGAGCATAGCCCTCTCCATAGCTCTTTGAGCGACTTTTCTTTTGTTTCATAGATAATATGATACACAGAAAACAGCAATACATACTAACACCTACTAATAAATTAAAATTGTATAAATTAAAAAAAAACATATTATGCAGTATATTAGCCACCTGCTTAGTTTGGGGTTAGGTGTGGATGTGTGATTAGTCAGTAATATGAGGCAAGCCTAAAATAAAAAAAAAAACTACAGCTCGGCAGTTTAGAGTTGGGAAAAAAGAGCGTTTAGAGTTGGGAAAAAAGGAGCGTAACACTATTATAGAACAAACGTGTCTTATTTATCAATATTTCAAGAATGAATCCCTATTCTGTGTATTTTATGATTTAACAAAAAACTTACATTCAAAATACAAAAAAACTGTGATTTCGATTTAAATCAAAAGTTGCGTTCATTTTGGTAAAACCTTATAATGAGCACTTTGTTGACAACGCCTTACATAAATTCTAAAACAAAATAATAAACACCAAAACAATATTTTTAAAGGGGTTTGGTGATTATGAATTAATACTCTCGAATAATTTGAAGCTTAGCTTTACCCATTCTATCAGATCTGATAGATACCATCTCAGCCACCAATAATGCTTCAGCGGTCCATAAATTTATACTAACGATATTAACTATTTACCTACAATAAAATTGAGACCGTGTTTCTTTCTTTGACCTTAAGGGGTAAAATAAAATGAAATTGTTACCCCCAGTTCGAGATGAGGGAGTGACCCATTGACTCACTACCCTAACTGCCTGAGGGATGCATGACGTCATTCTTTCCCCTCAGATGACATCATCGCGTTTTGCTACTTGCGTTGAATTTACAAATAAATACTGCAATAGCATAAAAGTGCCTTCAACTTTTATGCTATTGCAGTATTTCAAACAAATATTATCTATATTATATAATTATCTATATTATTATATTTGAAATTTCTATAAACAAAGTTTATAGAAATTCAAACGATGAAATTAGTAATAACAAATAAAAAGCCAATACTCGTATCTTAAGAATATGCTCACATATTCGCTATGGACAGACATTATGATATTTTTTATTAGAATATGTATCATAAAACATATTCATGCATGTCTATCATATTAATTATATCAGATGTTTAGTTTTTTTTATGTCAGATAAGCCTTTATTTGACCACAATCTCACCTGATGTAAAGTGACGATGTGGTCTAAGATGGGACACACGCTGTTGTGTGGATTGGCCAGAAATTAATTTTGATATTTATTTATTTAATTATGCATAACCAGATTTTCTCTATGAGGTAGAATAAAGAATGAGGAGATACGTTGAGAAAACGGTTACCGTCATGTTGAAAAATATTTGTGACGCATTAGCAAATCGTATATCAATTAGTATTATTGTGGCCACTGTGGCTTAAAAGATTTCAATTGGAGACAACAATACTGAGCAAGCGCAGCGTAGGACGTCCACTATCAAGATGTACAAATGGGTTGTTAAAGGCAGTAGCGTCTAGGAGTGCGCAGACTGCTTCCAGCCGAAACAACTTCAAATCTATGAAGTATCCCAAGTTCAGCTGTGGATGTCCTGCGGCTGAAATTATGATATCGACTTTTATAGTAATATTTCTACTTAGGTTACTTCTGGTATGTCCCGTGGACGTGACTGCTTTGACTGAATTTAAAGAAAATCGACCCTAGTTGGATATTCGACAGGATTCGGCCAAATGCGCCTATTTCACATAGTAAGATGGTTAAAACATAGAACTATTTCGCTCTGTCACATAAAATTACAAAGCGAGATAGCTCTTGTCATAACTAACCAATTGGCATAACTTTACAAATTATTGACATAATTCAAAGTGGTTTAGTTTACGCAGATGTGAAATAAGCCCTGATTCACGCATAAACGTACAGACAAGGGATGATATATTTTATGTCATCAGTTAGACAGTTGATGAAAATTTGATTTCAAATATGTTAATCTTTTACCTAGCTCCAGTAAATATTCTGGACAAACGATAAAACGTTTAGTTACAATAAAAGCACCGTTAGGTACAAGTCCAACAAGACGTTGAAATTACAAATATCATAACAATTCCCACCGCGATTTAAATTCAAATAACAATAAAAACCATCAGAAATGTAAACAAGATCTCCATTCTGCATTAATTTCGTGTTTTGATCCCTCTAGCAGTATCTTAAACGGAGTTAAATTATTATTGCATCTGTAAACAGTTATGATTACGACTGACGGTTAAAACTAACCGCAATATTACAGTATACATAACTTATAATGGCAATACAGGACAATAGTCTTAGTATCCAATCATGACTTTTGTCTTGGTCAAAGCAAATCCATTGTAACCTCTCCACACAGGCTGGACAGCGACCCAGTCTTTCACTGGATCGCTGGGCACAGTTACGCTACGGTACAATTCTCATCTATATATATAAAAATGAATTGTTGTTCGTTAGTCTGATTAAAACTCGAGAACGGCTGAACGGATTTATCTTATCATAGTCTTAAAATGTTCGTGGAGGTCTAGGGAAGGTTTAAAAGGCGAGAAAAAATCAAATAATTGCAGGGAAAAAAAATTGAATAAAAACCCTTGCAAAGCTGGGGCGGGCCACTAGTTTAAAATAAAATACACAATAGCTTCATTGTATCGTATTTTACGGGATCGAATCAGAAATGAGGAGATTCGTAGAAGAACGCGGGTCACCGACATAGCCAAACGGATTAGTTCTTTGAAGTGGCAGTGGGCAGGCCATATAGCACGAAGAACAGATGGTCGTTGGGGCCGAAAGGTTCTCGAATGGAGACCACGGATCGGCAAGCGCAGCGTAGGACGTCCACCAACTAGATGGACGGACGATCTGGTGAAGGCTGCTGGCTCACGGTGGATGCAGGCCGCTGCCAGCCGAAACCACTGGAGATCTTTGAGGGAGGCCTATGTCCAGCAGTGGACGTCTTATGGCTGAGATGATGATGATGATGATGATCGTATTTTTGTAAACTAGACTTAAATACTTGACCGACCAAAATATGTTCGCCTGGCGCGCGTCATTCACACCCTTTCCGCATTATATACCATAAATCTAAATTTAAAATTTAAGAAAAACCCCCGATTCCAATGCCTTAATTTCCTTAAAAGTAAACCCATAATCTTGTCTTCAGTTAAGCCACTGCACACAAAGTTTGGTAAAATATATTTTTTATCTTATTATTGTGCCATGGTATTTGACGCAAATTGCACCAACCCAAATAGCTGAAGGCGGAACAATAACAAAGCAAGCTTTATAGCTAATATTCCTTACAATGGCAGTATAAAGTACACATTAGAATAAGCGTACCCTTATTGCCTTTAACCCATAAATCTAATACCACCTCACATTTTGAAAGAGATAAAATCCTCCCAAAATGTGAGCTTAAAAGGATCTCTACATATTGTAGCAGTATTAAGTATTCTTACAAAAACTACTGAATTGAAATGTACATTGTCTGAGTTATCCTAGCCGCGGATGTTTTAAGATAACTCACGGACTGCTGGACCGATTTACGTATTTATAATGGCCTTTCAAATAAAAACATAACCTACCAAATCCGTTCACTTACCTCTATAATGAAATGAAATTGTTGTTATTTTTTGACAAACACCCCCGAAATTAAGAAAAATGTTCTGTTTTTAGTTAGTTGAATTAGTACGTATGTACTAAGTAAGGGTAAGGTAGGTTTAGCTTATCATTCAAGAAGCGGATAGGCGGACAAGCGTCACGGTAATGCAGGCGTTCCGCGTTCAGATTATTTTCTTTTGTTAACCCCCGACCAAAAAATAGGGGTGTTATAAGTTTGTCGTGTCTGTCTGTCTGGGACATGGAGGAGAGAGCGATTTCAATTTCGTTTTTTTTGCTGGCGCGCAGGTTGCGCCATGCACTGTGCAGGTTAATAATCTAAATTTTAAATGAAAAAAACCTTGATTAACCTTTGTTCCTGTAAGTAAAAATTCATAGTATTTTGTTATGTACAATTGAGACCCCACTCGAGTATATTTGAAGATTTCAAATTTTCCCCACTTAACCACTCATAACTTTTAAACGGGTCAACCGATTTTCATCAAACATGTCTAAAAACACTCTGGCAAAACTCGCCAATACAAATCAAAACTAAATTGAAATCGCTTCGGGAGCTATGATGCCACAGACAGACAAAGAGATAGAGATAGAGAGAGAGACAAACAGGCACGTCAAACTTATAACACCCCTCTTTTTTTTTCTTTTTTTTATGCTCTATAAGTCTTCATTTGACCACAATCTCACCTGATGTAAAGTGACGATGTGGTCTAAGATGGGACATGAAGACCTAGACGGTAGATGGCTTCTCCGGGCCACATTACGAAGCACGAAAAAATCGCTTTCTCCACCCTCTCATTGCTTAGGGAGTTAAAATGACTTTTTTTAATGATTTCCTAGTCGTTTTACTCGTGCAGACTCTGGGTCAAGCACACCAAACATTCTTGGAATGCCCTGCGGATACAATACAATGAACTCTTTAAGGGTGCTGTAAAGGCTGCCGCGTTTTTCCAGCGCATCATGATTGTTTATTGACTCACGAGAACGGTTTCGAGGCGATAATGCGCAATACATTTCACTTGCGTCCCTGGTGCGCCGCGTGCGCAAGAGGTCTAACAGCTACCTAAAACTTACCGCTGTGAGACTAGACTCTGACTGTCTCTTTAGAACACACTGGACAACATTGTACATATATTGTGCTCACTTATGTCCCGCTATCTGGAAAATCTATGTTGTATAGTGTTTTATTCATTTTTTTCAGTTTGAGTTTTATTTTATTTTATTTTGTTATGCACGTTTTAGTTTGTATTTTCAGACCATCTATAATCTATATAAATAAAAATGAATTGTTGTTCGTTAGTCTGATTAAAACTCGAGAACGGCTGAACGGATTTATCTTATCATAGTCTAGAAATTTTCGTGGAGGTCTAGGGAAGGTTTAGAAGGCGAGAAAAAATCAAATAATTGCCGGGATTTTTTTTAAATAAAAACCCGTGCGAAGCCGGGGCGGGCCACTAGTTTATAAAATAAAAATAAGTGGTGGTATGAAAAAAAAATAAGTTTTTTAATTTATGATTACATAAATTTAGTGAAATAAAATCGTATGCATCACATTCTATGAAATAAAGGACAATTAGCCGTGCATTATATTTCGAAACAAGTCGTTACCCATTTTATACCTGTGCCCACTCGATCTAAAGGAAACTGGCAGTTAAATAAACTATTAACGCTTTCTTTTCTCCTAAAATAACCTTTACTGTAAAGTGTACAGCATAATTTAGAGGTACTCATAAAATGTATATTTTTCAAATGGATTCTTGAGCACCAAGAAAGTTGATGGGCAAATCTAAGTGTTCGATTTTACTGTGCATCAAATAAGGGTGGTTTTAGGATCCTTTATTTTTATAGTGTGGACATAAAAAACGTATTTGAATCTTTTTTACAGTATAGCTTAGAGTAAGGGAGCTATGAAGAGTTGTGGATAAGGAACGAGTCATATTGTTAGTGGGCTGACTTAGCAAAATTTTGGAATTGCATGGTAATTAGGTCATATATAATATTAATATAGATAAATAAACAAATATTGATGGACAGCTAACCCTGTAGACGTAGTAATTTATTATTCTATGCCTGTAGTAAGTTTAAAGCCCGGAATTCATAGTCAATTAAAATCTCTGATTAATTTGAATCTATGATAATATCTGTAATTGAGATATAATAATTCTTATGATTTCCGGCCTTAGTTTGTGCTACGTGTAATGACTGTACATAATTGATTTATTTAAAACAATGAACGTTCTTAAATTAAATTATATTTGCTAGTTTAAAAGTGCTCGCTGAATACATGCATTCCTCGGCAGGTTACATAAAAATTTTACTCACTACTTTTCCTCTAACCTTTAGAATGATAAAACCTATTGATTGAATTGTGTTGGCTTATGTTTTCCTACCGTTGACACGATTAACTGTTGATTCTAAACGAAAGATCGCGATCTCGCAAAACACTATTTTCAATCTATGTAAACGAATATAGTACGAAACAGGTTTTAAAATCGATAACTTTCAATATCTCCATATACAACTAAGGAGCTTTACCCGAGCTAAAGTTGGCTATCTGTTTGCTAAATCGCTTTATCGCAGCTCATAACGATCCTCGCTCAAACACTTGCACGAGGAGAACTATTCAAATCAAATAGTGAAATTTATAAAACTACCCGAGACCCGCTTGCCGGGCGATCAGCAGACGCATTCTGTAAAAAATCGAATCCGAACTCGAAATCACTCAAGTGACCGAGCTCACTTCTAACGCTCGTCACTGAGGCGCTACAGGCGCTATAGAGTTTTACAGAATACAAAACTTTAAACTCACCGCGGATTCAGCTTAGTAAGGATCGAAATGAGTTTACAGAATGCGTCTACAGGTATAAGTCATACTTTTTGAACCAAAAAAAATGAAAATTGAAAAAAATGAATTTATAATTAAATAAATAAATAATATAAATATTTCCGGACAATCCACACAACAACATCTAGCCCTGCCCTGTAAGCTCTTAGCTTGTGTTACGGGTACTAGACATGATATACTTAATATAATATACATACATACATAGATATTTAATTATTATTAACCCGCCTCGTCTGTCTGTCTTTATGTAAGGGATAAATTTTACTCCATGTAGATAGATCTGGAATTCGCTCCCTGCTGCTGTATTTCCTAATTACTACAACTTGAGTGTCTTCAAGACAAGAGTGAATAGGTACCTTCTAGATCTATGTGTTCCATCTTCGTCCACATCGACACTTTCCATCAGGTGAGATTGTGGACAAATATAGCTCTATCTGCCATAAAAAAAAAAAAATGTCTGATGGACATAAGCCTCTCTTTAATATTTCCCGTTTATTCGGTTGGAAACAGCCTACTTCCACCGTGATCTTATAAAGGCGAAAGACAGGGAGATGTTATTTCTCCGAAACAGTTTACGGTCGCCTAGGAAGTCGCTTTTAAACTTCTGGGCATTTCGAATCATTCAAGTGAATTTCCAAATGTATTTTGTCTCACAAAGAGTCACTCACTCAAGTCAAATATTGTCACCACCTATCTATTGGTTAAACCGACCAGTAATAATCACTTAGTAAATAGATAAATGGAACCGGATTTACAAAGTGCTACGTTCACGGGAATTTTAATTTTAAGTTTTAAACTTATCCTTATTTGCCATAGTTTGTGACTAAGCGCTGTTTTATCTTTAGTTTTGCGCGGACGAAAGTTATTTTAAGTACGCGTATTTAAAACTCCTTATGTAAGTAAACAACTAAGTTGCAACTAAAAATTGCCCCTGCCTAATCGATGGAGCATGCCTTATAAAAAAGCTTTGTTTTACCTTAGATAAGCCTTCTCATTTTTGATGCCTAATTAAAAATAATTTGCTTAGCCAGCCATTTAATTTCCTAAGATTAATAAATTATATGAATGAAACTTTAAATTAACACTATTACAATTTAGCAAAAGGGTCACCACTCAGCTTTGTGCTATAACAGCTATCTAGAGAAACCAGTTTGTATCGTTCATCGTATCTAAGGTAACTTCGGTAGGTAGATTTGAGTAGCTCTCTCGGAACCTTTGTACTAAATAAATCTTTTTTCTTTCTTCTTCTTCTTTCTTTCATCACCTACAGCGTCACACATATTAGGTCCAACCTATCTATGTCACCTTATATGTAGTGAAAAAATGACCCAGCTACAATTTTCCGCTGTGGCACCGAAATGGGCTTATTAATTCCCTTTTATGTCTGGACGAGCACACACGCTAAAGCGAATCGCGACGTCTTTACAACGTTAGCTTTTCTTTATGCGCCAGTAAAGTAGGCGTTACGTCGTTACAATGTCGTTGCGTTTTAATTGTTTGGCTTTGCACCTGGGGCACGTCGCTTCTGTTTCAGGGTGAAATCATTCGTGATGAGATTGAATTCATTGTTTTCTAATTGTACACTTTTGTTCCTACGTTTGGCTGATGAATTATTAAGTATAATGAACAATGATTAGAATTGTTGCTATGGATTCCTTATTGCAGTTTTGGATGAAACATACCTTCTAAATATATTGTAGTCCTATTTACAAGTGTACAACAATTACTAATAAATACACGCTCTACGCCTAAAGCTTATCATGAGGGCTAATAGTAGCTGTGAAGACTATCCCGTAATATATTTGTAACGGATTACTTTATTTTAATTAAAATCTTAGTTATTATGTCAACAATGTTCAACATTTTCCAGAACATAATTTAGGATATGTATTTTAATAGTCCGGAAATATTTATAACATACGGAGCCCATATCTGACCAGTTTTCTCACGTGGATACGGATAACTAAGTTAAGAGAGTGTATTAGTTTATGGTCATAGGTAAAGTCTCATAATGCATAAGTTCACAGTAACCAACATTAAATTTATCATATAAAATAAAAAAAGGCTACAAAAAGGCCTCATTTTTTATTTCCCATGAATTTTTAATTTTGTTAGAAACTTCAAAGACTTATAACCTTAAATAGTATAAATGCATTCGCAAACAGCCTCGGATTTATTCGAAACAAATCTCAGACGAAAGTTAATTTACTTGTTAGCGGTTACCGAGGGAGCAAGGGGGCAAACGGGGGCAAAGGGGGCAATCGCTATCATTACCGGCCCATTTGAGGGGCAATCCTGTTAACATTGACGTTAAATAATGATTCTTATTTCCTTCAGTTCCGGACGAGTCTAACTGAAAATGTTTGAAAGTTTCAGAATTGCAATTTGCGAATTGGAATGTAAAATTGAATGTTTTAACTAAATGTTTGTTGTTGTTTGTTACAATCTTGATAATAGATATTATAAAAACATTCATTTCTGATTTTACATACACAGTTGACAATGCAAGGTAGTAAAATATTAAACAAACCTACCTATTATTACAAGCACGTTAAACTCCTAGATAGGGTCCCCGTCATCATAAAGAGAAATGTGCCAAACATCTCTAGCTATTTTTTATTTTTTTTATTATTATTGATAATTCATGTGGTCTAAGATGGAGCATGAAGGCCTAG
Source organism: Gymnoscelis rufifasciata (assembly GCA_929108375.1). NCBI lineage: Eukaryota > Metazoa > Arthropoda > Insecta > Lepidoptera > Geometridae > Gymnoscelis > Gymnoscelis rufifasciata. The sequence goes on along the minus strand of OV815307.1, from coordinate 4,712,595 downwards.
AAGAAGCAAAACAAAAATCATACTTACAAACAAGTGAAAAAATTAAACGAAAATGACAATTGATTCAAACGATTCCATAACTCAAAACGCTGTCACTAAATTACTAAACATTTCACTTAACGACCTACATTGAAATTTGAAATCAACAGATATAAATGCTAAGCTTCGTAAACATAACCACGCACCAATCAGGCCCTACTGGGAACGTGATCGAGAAAATGAGCGATTCAGGACCATTTATTATGTCCAACAAAAAAGAGGAGATTTCAGAGCGATGTTAAATCAGAATATACAGAAATATATCACTAGTCAAAATGTCAACTGTCTTTCTATCCCAGTTTTTAACCCCCGAAAAAAAAAAGAGGGCAGAGAGATAAGTTTGACGTGTCTGTCTGTCTGTCTGTGGGATCATAGTTACCGAACGGATGGATCGATTTCAATTTAGTTATTTTTTGTATGAAAGGTGAGTTTCGCGCGAGTGTTCTTAGACATGTTTGATGAAATCGGTCAGCCCGTTTAGAAGTTGTGAGAGTAAAAGTGGAGAAAGAAAACCTAAAATCTACCTATATTCGAGAAAGCGCATCACATGCACATTACGAAATAGTATGACTTTTTACTTTTTGGGAATCTATTGTTCTAGAATTGGTTTTATTTTTTATTTAGAGAGAGCCTGGTGCAGACGAGCAGATGGACAGGCAAAATTATTGAACGTTTTTATTAACAGCCTACATCTAAATAACCAAACATATAAATCCTAAGCTTCGAAAACATAAGCCCGCACCAATCAGGCCCTGCTGGGAACGTGATCGAGAAAACGAACAACTCAGGAGCGTTTATTACGGGAAACAAACGAGAGGAGTTTTTCAGAGCTGGATTGAATCAGTAGCAGTTGCTAAGAGCCTGGTGTTGCGTCAATAAATGGGAAGTTCAAGTAGGAAGGTGATGTTTTGTACGTGAATACATAACGCATACGCCTACTAATCCAGTTATAATTTTATAATAAACTCTTTTGTTTGAAATTTGACTCAGAATATAGATATTAATAATAATTTGTCCATACTCTTATAATCTGACACAAAAATTATTATGATAAAGTTAAACAACGTTTTTTTTTTAAATTTACGTGTCGAATTGAGAACCTTATCTTTTTTTGTCAGTTGAAAAGAAGTAAGTTCTTTTATTACAATAACATAAACGTACGTTCACATTGTAAGAATTAGTAAAGAATTAATAATGTTTTTGTTTATGAGTAATATAAATACACAATATAAAACTATAAAAAATATTTAGTATATAAAATTTTACCCATAATTACTTTATCTAACTAAATAGTTTGATTAAAACAATGTATTTTATTTAATTAAAACTGTATTATTGCTACAATCAAGGTGATTCGCAAACCACATCAAGTGTATTCAGAACCGCAGGTCGCGTCTTCGAATTGCCATATTATTTATACGATTTTTTTTTATTTAAAAAACTGTTTTATTCAGAATGGTTAGCTAGGCTTAGATAGGTTAATATGTCAACAGCAATCTGATTGTCTTCAAATCAAGAGCAAATAGGTTCTTTGTATATCTTTGTTATTGGTACTGACCAACTGGAAAGATTCCGGTCAAAAAAAAGTTTATATCTACGCGTAAAAATAAATAAAATTTGTCATTCATACCGTCAGTTTTAAGTTCTGTAATCAAGACAAATTATAAATTATTCTCATCAAAGATAGATAGAATATTCATGATATTAAAATAAATATTTCCGGACAATCCACACAACAACATCTAGCTAGCCCCGTGGTAAGTTGTAAACTTGTGTTACGGGTACTTACTAGTCACCTGATATACTGAATATAATAGACATACATATAAAGATATTTTTTTATTATACACATCAAACACCCAGACCAAGGAGAAAGTGTTGGCATATCATACAAACACTTGACGGTGGGAATCGAACCCGCTACCTCTTGCGCCGCAAGCGGACCATCGCCCGCTGTTGTCATATTAGGTGCATTTGGAAGAATTTTAAGATACTATGGCGATTCCAATTACCAATGCACAATAAAGTGTTGTATTCCAAAATTGTATTGGAGTGACACAGGCTCCCAAGTCCCTGCTTGATTTATAGCACTTGTTCGATCCAACAACGGTAGCCGTTTATATCAATGTACACGAATCTGAAAAAAGCTTTTAACGAAACGTATTCAACGTCGGTTGATCGTTAATGTGCCCATTTGGCACGTATTGATGGCTTGAACTTTTGATTAGTTTTTGGGACTGTGGTGTGCTGCTGTAGGGTAATGGTCCCCTGTCTATTATTGGTTTTATTTTTATAAATTCTAAAACAAATTATATGTTTAAGAACTGTAGGTATAATACTAAAGTTCCTTGTTTTACCCTAGTATCTTATTTTTTTGTTGGTATTCCTGATTTTAATTGAGGAGTCTACACTACAAAATAATGAGTCCATAAAATGCATTCAAATTTGAAGGCAACAAAACAAGAAAATTCAATCTTTAAACATTTTCCTTAAGAAATACCAGCACAAAATTCTTAGATACAAGGATATCATAAATCAGCAGTGAAAGGTGTTTGCTATGCAAGGGCGTCAGTGCGAGCATTGGCTACCCAGTCGTTCATAAATAATACCAGGCGACCAGGAGCGACCAGGAGCCATCGATAACTCTCAGTCACCGATCCTGAGCAATGGCGGGGATCTTTTCACTATTTCAATATTTCGCAGAATGTTTACTGCGTTTTAGCGATATGCAAATAGTTTTCCCGCAGTTGACTATTGTTACACTGGGATGAGAGAATATCATTCACAAAGCTATTGTTTTGAATAATAATACGATACGTAAGGGTTTCTATGTCTTTGCATTTTTATATTTAGTTTTGCATTATTTTGCTTTTTTACTACCTAAACAAATAAAGTTTTTATGAATTAAACTGTTGTATTTAATAGTTTTCCTAATTGAATTGATATTATAGAGCGCAATACACTCAGAATATCTAAAAGGTATTCGCTGAAGGTCGTTCAGGTATACGCGCCGACCTCGACACACCCAGATGAAGAAGTTGAGTGTATGTATGAGGACATTAGTAGGGCCATACATACTCATAAAACTCACTTTAATGTTGTCATGGGAGACTTCAATGCGAAACTAGGCAAAAGAAGCGATGATGAGTTGAGAGTGGGGAACTTCGGTTATGGGCAACGGAACCGTAGGGGACAGAGGCTGGCCGAATTCCTGGAGAAAGAAGAACTCTTTATGATGAATTCTTTCTTCCAGAAGCCGCCTCACAGGAAGTGGACCTGGATGAGTCCCGACGGTTTCACGAGAAATGAGATCGACTTCATCATGGCCGACAAGAAACGCATTTTCAATGATGTCTCTGTGATTCACAGGGTGAAAACCGGAAGTGATCACCTTATAGTAAGAGGCACATTGAATATGGACGTTAAACTTGAACGGGCCCGATTGATGAAGTCCACGCTCCGACCTACTCGCGCCCAGATCGAAAACCCCGAGAGCTTTCAACTCGAGCTCTCCAACCGTTTTGATTGTCTAGATGATGACGCTTCAGTGGACGAGTTAAATAACAGGTTCGTAGAAACTGTCCATACGGTCGGGTCTCAGTTCTTTAAGACCCGCCGTACCGGTAGAACTCAAAGATTCTCTGAAGACACTCTTAACCTTATGGCTGAACGACGCTCGCTGAGACTGCAGTCTCCCGATGATGCTAAGTCCCATAGGCAGCTTAATAGACGAATTAAAATATCCTTGCGACACGATGTACGTAACTTTAATACTGCTCGTATTAAAGAAACGATAGAGCGGAACCAGGGCTCCAAAGTGTTCGCAAGAGATATGTCTATTGGGCAAAGCCAGATGACAAAGCTGAAAAGGGATGATGGCAGTATAGCGTCGACGAAAGCAGAAGTGTTAAGAGAAGTCGAAAAGTTCTACAGACAGCTCTACGATTCGGTTACAAAGCCTGTTACCAGCGCGGCAAGCGACCCAAGAGCCAAGCTGACCAGACACTTTACCGAAGATATCCCGGATATCAGCCTGTACGAGATTAGAATGGCACTAAAGCAGCTTAAAAACAATAAGGCGCCAGGCGAGGATGGAATCACATCGGAGCTTCTGAAAGCGGGTGGATCACCGGTACTTAAAGTCCTTCAGAAGCTCTTCAATTCCGCCTTGCTCGGAGGTACCACGCCTGAAGCATGGAACAAAAGCGAAGTGGTGTTGTTCTTTAAGAAAGGTGACAACACCTTATTGAAGAACTACAGGCCCATTTCGCTTTTGAGCCATGTTTATAAGCTGTTTTCTAGAATCATCGCCAATCGTCTCGAACGCAGGTTTGATGATTTCCAGCCTTCCGAACAAGCCGGGTTTCGAAAAGGCTTTAGTACCGTAGACCACATGCACACGCTGCGGCAGGTTATACAGAAGACCGAAGAGTATAACTTGCCGCTCTGTTTAGCGTTTGTGGACTACGAGAAAGCCTTCGATTCGGTGGAAACATGGGCGGTGCTTGAGTCTCTCCAGCGATGTCGCATTGACTATCGATATATCGAAGTGTTGAAGTGCTTGTATAAAAACGCCACCATGTCAGTCCGAGTACAAGAACAGAGTTCGAAAGCGATCCCGTTGAAAAGAGGAGTTAGGCAGGGAGATGTGATATCTCCGAAACTGTTTACAGCCACTTTAGAGGACGCTTTCAAACTCCTAGAATGGAAAGGACTAGGCATCAACATTAACGGCGAGTACATCACTCACCTTCGATTCGCTGATGATATCGTGGTCATGGCGAAGACGATGGAAGAACTCAGCACTATGCTCGAAGGCCTCAATCGAGTCTCCCAACGGGTGGGTCTTAGGATGAACATGGACAAGACAAAGGTCATGTCAAATGTCCATGTTGTGCCCGCCCCCGTCTTGGTTGAGAACTCGGTTCTCGAAGTTGTTGACGCGTATGTGTACCTAGGACAGACGGTACAATTAGGTAGGTTCAACTTCGAGAAAGAGGTCAGTCGCCGAATCCAGCTCGGATGGGCAGCGTTCGGAAAACTACGCCACGTCTTTACGTCGAAAATACCGCAGTGCCTCAAGACGAAAGTCTTCAATATGTGTGTGTTGCCAGTGATGACTTATGGATCCGAAACGTGGTGCTTCACTGTTGGCCTTATAGGCATAGGAATAGGCTCAGAGTCGCTCAAAGAGCTATGGAAAGGGCTATGCTCGGGGTTTCTCTACGGGATCGAATCAGAAATGAGGAGATCCGTAGAAGAACGAGGGTCACCGACATAGCCAAACAGATTAGCTCTTTGAAGTGGCAGTGGGCAGGCCACATAGCACGTAGAACAGATGGCCGTTGGGGCCGAAAAGTTCTCGAATGGAGACCACGGATCGGCAAGCGCAGCGTCGGACGCCCACCAACAAGATGGACAGATGACTTAGTCAAACTTGCTGGCTCTCGGTGGATGCAAGTGGCGACCGATCGGAATGATTGGTCGTCTTTGAGGGAGGCTTATGTCCAGCAGTGGGCGTCTAATGGCTGAAATGATGATGATGATGATGAATACACGAAGGTTGATAATGGGTTCTTTCGGGATAAGATTCACTATGATCTGTTTGTCATACTGGAAATCTATGATTTTCAAGCTTATCAGATGGATCTTTTGAAGATAGGTATGTTTTGCATCTTAATTGGATGTATTGTGTGTCACTGAATGTAGGAAGGTGTTTAATTCGAAACTTATTTACCTACCCAACAGGATGTTGTTTATCTTTATTTACATTATAAGGGATTTCCAGTTACCTACGATTGAGTTATGTTATGATATCCCACATTTTCTCTTTAACCTAGACCGGATATTTTTACGAATATTTTAAATGCATAACTCTTTGTCTGTTTGTTACCTTTCCAAATTCCTGAAACCATTTTAAAAACAGTTGGTATCAAGATACGTTTCATTCCCAGTAAAGGGCATATGGAGGAGCCAGGTATGTACAAAGAAACCACAAAAAGTTGCGTAGATTCCACTTTTCTTCTTCTTCTGAATCTTTTGAATGTATGCTACATGGAATATGAAATTCAAAAAAAATAATATCCATTTTCCGTGCCTTCTAGAATATGTAGATCGCATTTATTGTACCTAAATGTGGCGCAACGTTTGCAAGGTACTCTACGCATCTGACGGCGTCGGTTACATACGAAGATCATAATTTCTGTTGTTTATTTAATTTTATAATTTAAATCAAAATTAGTCGTTTCAATCAAAAACTGATTGACGATTTAACTAACAAACCTTACTATTTAATTAAATTTGACTAATTCACCCACCGCCGTAATTTTGCGGTGAAAAACTATAACTCCCAGTCCCAATGACGTCATAGCGTGTGCGGAGTTTGACGGTGCATTTCTGTGAGTAAGTCATACTAGAAATAGAAAAGAATAGAATGTCTTTATTGCTCCAAACATGGTATAAAGGTGATAATAATTACATATAATGTGTCACTAAAATCTCAAATAAAGGATAAATGTCATCAATATTATTTTCATATCAAAGTATAACAACACTTTTTATTCACTACCAAAGTAGGTACCCTATATCAGGGTATATTTTATGGTATACCTGTAATGAGACCTTTACATTGACTCAGCCTCGAATCCGGGACTGACGTTTATACAAACGTCATGGTTGACATCCTGAATACGTGTTGTAAGTAACATAACGACGGGTTAGTCATATCTTTTATTAGACCACAGTCGATGGTGATTGATTTAATCATATTGATGCAATCACGAGAATGAATGTGATTGATTGCAAATAATGAAAACTAATCTATCTCTTCGAAAATCTATTAGGTATTTATTGAAAGTGAGTCAAGACAGCATTCTCGTCTCCCTATTAATAAATTAATAATTCCGGACAATCCACACAAAAACGTCTAGCGCCGTAGCAAGATCTAAATTTTGTGTTACAGGTAATAGACATCTGATATACTTAATATAATAGACACCCTTTTTTGATATTCTTTACTAAAACGCTTTGCACGATATTACGCTAAGAATTGCATTTATTCAAATTCCGGTTGAAGAATATAAATTTTCAAAGTACCTTAAACAAATAGAAAACTTTGAAGTCAAGTTATTTGTCGCTAATCTGCTTGTTTTTCTTTATTTCATTTACTAATTCGCTTCTTTCGTACAACGGATTACTTCTCATAACATTGCTCTTTTTCGACGCTTGTGTAACAATCTACAATTTTTCTATAAGTATAAATGATTTGTACATTTTCCATCGACCCACTGCCCAATCAACCGACATACCCCAATAGGGTGCAATTTCCTTGCAATTCGCTTAGCGATTAAATACATTAACTTTCATGTCTCGTCTGCTAATTGTGTTGGCTCCCCAATTCCGCCGATATTTGATTATGTTCTCCGTTTAGCGAAATCCTGGAGTATTATTTCCGTTCAGAAATAATTATCTGGCTGTTTTATTTTGCGGTTATGAAGATGTAGTTCTCAACATGCTAAACTTTAGTTTTGGCGTTATTTAATAATTGGTGATATGGCAATAGGTATACGACTTTTTTTAACCCTGCACCAATAGTCAAAAATTATTTAGTTACACACAACAACAACAATATAAAAAAATCGAGGTAGTCCTCAAAGAGCGCCAAGCTGAAGCGCTCCCAGCATAACAGCGCCAAAGCTATTCCTCAAAGAGAACCAATGCTAATGAAGGCTCTAGTGATGGGATTTTTAGTATTTCATATAACCTTAAACTTATAACAAGCGATAGCTTGTACTCAACCGAATCCAAAAGTAAATTAAGCTATCAAATAAACAGTGAGTCCTCATAATTCTCTTATAGGAGTTAAATATTTTGAAAACTTTATTGTGCTGTGTTTATTTTCAGAGAGTATTGATTTCAGATGCGTGGCAAAATATTGTCAACAGGAAAGTACGCAGATAAACGATGCGGGTAAATCCAAACGTTGTTAAGAGGTTAAACATGCATTTGATAAGCAAAATAATAACCGTTATTTTTTTTGTTGTTAAATTATTTTTATATAAACAGGACAATACGCGAAGCAACATAACGGGTAAATCCGAAATAATCCTATTCTACTATGTTTTTACTATTCAATGCGGTAACCTGTTTTTCTACCATTGTATCGTATTTTCAAGACGACTATAATAGTTAAATGTCCGGCATTTTAAATCTATCTTCGAAAATCAATAAAATTTTATATAGTCTTATATTGATCTAAAGTCAAAGTCAAAACGTTTGTTTCCTTAGAAGCACAGGGGGATTTTCAGCGGGATTGTCAAAATGGCGTTCAACTGAATAACATCTTTTACACTTTATAATTTTATTTAACTCGACACTGGCAAATTGTCGCTTCAAGCGCAGAGTCCAATTACAAGAAACTGAACTGAACTGAAGCACAGGGCATAATGGACAGGTCAAATTAAAATTAATATAATAAATCTAAATTTAAAATTTAAGAAAAACCCCCGATTCCAATGCCTTAATTTCCTTAAATGTAAAACAACATAATATTATGTAATGTGGACGCGATGCGTTTTCATTTGATACCCCACACTAGTATATTTGCAGATTTTCGGTTTTGCTTCCCCACTCTCACCCCCATAACTTTTAAACGGCCCAACCGATTTTCATGAAACATGTCTAACAACACTCGCGCAAGACTCACCTTTCATACAAAAAAAACTAAATCGAAATCGCTCCATCCGTTCGGGAGCTATGGTGACACAGACAGACAGACAGACACACAGACAGACAGACAGACAGACAGACAGACAGACAGACAGACACGTTAAACTTATAACACCCCTCTTTTTTGGTCGGGGGTTAAAAACAATTGCAATTTCTTTCAACAATAATTAAAAAGGAAATAACATCGTCTTGGCAGTTTGCTTAATTTTTTTATACTGAGTTGAGAAGCGAATAGAACAACACATCTATATTATCAGATTGAATTTTTTTTGTTATTAAAATTTTGGAGTTGTACTTATAGGTAGATCTACTATAAATGCTCAATGATTTTATCATAATAGATAATTTGATAGGGAATAATGCTTTATTGCTACAACGGAATATAGTCGTGCACAAATGCTGTTTCATCGAATATCACCCTTAGGCTTAAATCCTAATTAAATTATCTGAACACTGTAAGAAACAGCATGTCTGCAAGATTCAGCTAGTGACTTCAACGGATACTTGAAACTCTTTCACAACGTCGCTAAAGAAGTATTCACTTCAATAAACTTAATTTAATATAAAAAAACCTATCTCCCCAAACTTTAGTTTCCTATTAATTAAAAAATCATAATATTTTGTAACGTGTTTATTAACTTTAACTTTTTAATAATCGATTTTCATGCAACATATCTAAGAATACTCGCGCAAAAGTAACTTTTCACACAAAATACTAATCAAATAAAAAATTCCGTCCAAAAATACTGTGAATTAAGATATAAAGCATATAATTTCGTGAGAATAAAAAAAAATGGTGTGTATTTATTTTTAACCCCAAGCAAAAAAGAGGGGTTTTATAAGTTTGACGTGTCTGTCTGTCTGTGTGTCTGTCTATCTGTCTGGGACATCATAGCTCCCGAACGGATGGAGCGATTTAAATTTGGTTTTATGTATGAAAGGTGAATCTGGCGCGAGTGTTCTTAGGCATGTTTCATGAAAATCGGTTGTGCTGTTAAAAAGTTATGGGGGTGAGAGTTGGGAAGGAAAACCGAAAATCTGCAAAAATACTAGTGTGGGGTATCAAATGAAGGCGCATCGCGTCCACATTACATAATATTATGTTGTTTTACATTTAAGGAAATTAAGGCATTGGAATCGGGGGGTTTTTTAAATTTTACATTTAGATTTTATAGATAATCTCAATAAATAAACTAATATTTTTTTTAGTCATCTACCCTATTCTGCTGCCCGGGGCTCGCACCCGTATGGCCATGGGTGATTACACATAACAGGCTCGGATCTAGAGGGGTTAGCCCTCTAGATCTGAGCCTGTTACGTGTAATCCCAGGCATTTGACAGATTTTTCACAACTAAAATTTTATCTTTATCTGTCAAATTTACGGGATTAGAACATGTTGTAATCTCGAACAGTCGTAAGTGGCAACTAGAAGTAGTATTGGTAGGGCTACCTCTTTAATGGTGCGTCTACATGAGCGGGCGAATATTTTGTGTTGCGTTAAAAACATCGTGTAGACGCGATGTTCCTATTTACATTAGCGAGCAAATTTTAGTGAGTAGCGCTGCTCGCGACAAGATTCTGAAATCACACATGATTGCTAACTTTTGCTGTCCATTTCCTTTTCTATGTATTGTAATTTATTTCTTTATATCATAAATGTGAGAACTTCTAAATGGCCGTGTCCACATAAGTGTATTTATTTTATTGTTTATATTACTTATTATATGCAAGTACGCATACTATATACGCCTGCGCATCATCTTCGCCCGATTACTTCGTGTTGCATCGATGTACCCGGCCACACACACACATCGCGTTGATGGAAATATTCGTAGGCCGCTAATGTAGTAAAAATAATTTATGAAATTAAGATAGGTATTTAGTTTCACCTTTAGACGAATTTCCTACAGGGTAAAAAGCCTGTGACGTGTTCGTAATGACTCTGTATGAAGATTATGTTAGAACACTTACGTAAGCCATGGTAGTACGTGTCCTAAAGGTATAAATTAGTGGCTTGGTAAAACAATAATGTATTGGATCCTGAAAGGAGAACAGGACACAACAGTTTTAATAGAAACCTGTAAATTAATTAATTAGATAATATAAGTAATGGAGAAACTTATTGTGTTCTTTGTGTTTTCAATTTCATGGAGTTTTACTTGTGAGTATTTGTGTTGCTTATTTTATTTTATTTGACGTAAAAAATATTATATAGTCTCAACAAAAATTGTTTGAAATGAGAGTAATTTATGCTTATAAATAATATTTATGTTTATTTAATACTTTTTTAAAAGATTAAGCCTATATGGAGTTTTTAAAAAAATTACGAGACTGTGGGTGTGGATTTTTTTTCCATTAAATAGTAGTATGCAATTACATCCCTTTTAGGGTTTTTGAAACATTTTAAAACTCATATATTTTATATATTCATAGCGGTGTGACCACGAATTTCGTTATTAAATACCGACCAACCAACCTATCCATTTGAACCTATTTATTTATATTTTTATTACTTCTACAATTTGTTTTTGTAGACGTCACTGCTTCTTTGTGAACAATGATCTCTGTCCATCCGAAGGTTGCCTGGAAGAGATCGCTTTTAGTGATGGCCGCCCATTGTCTCACTTCTTGCTATACACAATTCTTTGTAATAATAATACAAATAATTATAAGAAAAGCGAGACATAAATATTATTTATGTTGTTGGTGTTACAATAAAGAATAATACAATATTCTTATTGCGAGTGAATATCCAAACTTTTTAGTTTAGTGTTGTTTTTTTTTTCAGGTTCAAAATTAAGTGTAAAGGCTCCACTAAGAGCTATCGATTTAGAAGAATGTAGTGATTCGCAATTCTGTCAAAATCCATTAATTTCGGAATTTGATAATAAAGCAAATTGGGCTCAATTATATTCACAAACGTCAATAAAGGTAAGTTTGAAAATACTTGATTTAAGACTGCCTCATTGGCGCGTTGGGCGGAGGTCCGCTTGCGGTGCAAGAGGTAGCGGGTTCGATTCCCGCCGAGGGGTGTTTGTATGTTCTGCAAGCACTTTCTCCTTGGTCTGATTACTTAATATGTATAATAAAAAATATCTGTATACGTATGTCTATTAGATTAAGTATATCAGATGTCTAGTACCCTTAACACAAGCTTACCACGGGGTTAGATGTTGTTATAATAATAATAATAATAAAATTCGTTTATTTCCTCACACAAACCTTAATGATTATTGATACAAGTAGGAATAAGGTAACATTTAGTATAGGTTTGTGGGAGACTGGTGCCTGAGGTAGGTATATCAACCTGTATTACAGGTCACCATTTGTTATGTGCGGATTGTCCGCATATTATTTATATATTTTATGATAGGGTTAGGGTTTCCAGGGTAGTCAGGCGCGCAAGCCGCGTTACGAATAGTTCAAATTCAAAACAAAAGCACTGACTAATAACTAATAACTTGCGCGCAAGTTATAGAGCGCTTCTCCTGTCACGGTTTTCTGAGAGAATAAGTTTCAAACAACATTAAACATAAATCTAAATTTAAAATATCAGAAAAATCCCCGTTTTCAATGCCTTAATTTCCGTATAAGTAATACACCATAATATTTTGTAATGTGCACGCGATGCACTTTCATTTGATACCCCACTCGAGTATATTTGCAGATTATCGGTTTTCCTTCCCCACTTACATCACCATAACTTTTAAACGGCACTACCGATTTTCATGAAACATGTCTAAGAACACACGCGCCAAACTCACTTTTTATACAAAAAAAAACTAAATAGAAATCGCCTCATCCGTTCGGGAGCTATGATGTCCCAGACAGACAGACAGACACACACACAGACAGACACGTCAAACTTATAATACCCTCTTTTTTGGTCAGGGGTTAATAATAATAGGAAATTATAATGTTAAAACAATTCTGTTTTTAGCCTGAGGTCGGCAAATTTGAAGAACAAGAAAAAAATGACTTTGATGAAAATTACAAGATAGATATAAAATATGGGAAATGTAAAAATGTTCACCATCATCATCATTATCATCATCTTCGAAAAGTTGGTGAACAAATTTTGAAAATCAATGTAATAGATAACAGCAATGAGATAGATTTTAAAAGTGACAAATATAGTCAAAAAGATAAAGATATTATTGTTCATGATAAAAATATCAATAAACAAATAAGTAATGATGTAATAAATGCCAGTAATCGACAAGATATAAACATCGATAAAGATATAAAAGGAGAGAATGATATTCCAATCTCAGACGTGTTACCAGAGGCAAATATAAATGAACAAATATTGAACAATATTAAAACAAATATAAGTAATAAACTAGATACAGATAGTGACAAAGCTATTAAGGAAGAGAAAGACACTTCATTCTCAGACGTGTCGCCGGCGAATCTAGAGGATTCAATTGTAGAACCCAACTGCGGCGTGGACACAAATGGAGATAGAATCTATAATGGACAGAATACGGAGTTAGATGAATTCCCGTGGATGGCATTGTTGGGATATGGTCAAGGTAAAATTAAATGCGATTTAGCAGCACTTAAAAAAATACTATTGAGATTATATTTCAATATTTTTGCTGATACCTATGACATGTTTTTGTCTTTTCGCAGATACCGTTAACTTATGGTATATTTGTGGAGGATTTTTGATTAATCATCGATATGTTGTCACCGCAGCTCATTGTATAAATGGAAGGGCAGTTGAAACCTATGGCCAATTGTAAGTGATTAATACTAACCAGCTATGTACCTTCTCAATAATATGTATTGAGAAGGTACATAACTGGACAAGAAAGGTAAGAAAGGATTGGTATACCTATACCGGAAACATTTATTGGAAAAACTGTTTCAAATAATCACTTAAGGTATGCCGGCTTGACATAATGTTTAACGGAATACTTAATGATAAAGCTTAGATCATGTAAAAGAAACGAAAATATTTATATTTACATAATTTCAGACAGACCGTTCGCCTGGGAGAATATGACAAACGGACAGACATCGACTGTGTCAATGAAGCTTGCGCGCTAAAACACCAGGAGATCCCTGTGCATATTGCCTTAGCCCATCCAGAATACTCGGACGAAATCAAACATAAACAAAATGACATTGGTTTAGTACGACTTGCTAGGAGAGCTGATTATAACCGTAAGTAGAAAATATTTGAGGTACATTTATGGAGAAGTCCTTGATTGGGCGAGGAATAACTTTAAAATTATTTTATTATTAAGATAAAAGCCTCGCGTGTTTCTTGATCGCCTTTATTGGGAAGAGCTGAGTGGACATAGAATGAACTTAAGGTTCTAACTAGCTAAACAACAGATTATAAATAAATTTAATGTTGCTATCAAGGTGCGTACGGATTGCGCGTACCCTGGTACGCGTACTCAGTTTACGCGTATCCGGAACGCCTAGTCCATACCTGCAGCTACGCGTTCACTCTTGGGGTACGCGTACCGCGCGAGCCAACTCGCAGCGCGAGCCACCGTCAGTCGGTTTTTGGTCGCGCGTCAAAGAGGACGCACGCGGCCGGCTACGCTATATTTGGACGGCAAAATGAATAAACACGCGTGTTCTTGGAGTTTCAATAATTTGTCGGAGTCATGGCGAATGACTGGGGCTCGCGGAGCGCTCTGGATCGATTGACCTCGCGTACAGGTTCGCGGCGGTCCGTACAAGAGCTGTACGCGTATCCAATGTACGCGTGGACAACTACGCGTAACACAGGAACGCGCTATCCGTACGCACCTTCACATAAACTCATAGGTGCTTAAACACCTATCCAAATCCTGGTGCTTAAACCAGAATACGTTTCAATTTAAACACGTTATGTTTGAAGGCGACTTCTAAAATAGCATAGAACGAGGGATTTTAATCATTTTATGCACACATTTTACGTATTAAAAAACTTAGGCGATGGACCATCAACAAAATAAACAGTTCGTAAAATTGTGACTAGATATTATGTATATTAGCGTTTGACCTGTCACAATATTAATTGTTTCATATTCGTAGAATGTGATCGGATATAAATAAAAAATAATTAAATATCTCCGGACTAATCACACAGCATCACCTAACCAAACTAAGCAGATTACTGATATACTACATAGATATTTTTTTTTTTGTAAATACATACATTGTAATATGTTGAAAACACCCCGACCCGAAACCCGAAATTGAAGATCGTACAAAATCTGGTCCCCTGGCAGGAATCGAACCCGCATCCTCTCGCTTCTGAGGCGGACCTTCGCCCACCGAGCAACAGAGGTCCTGTGGAATAATTACAGATATTAACGTTTTTAAATTATTATTTCTTTCAGATTTCGTGAAACCCATATGTTTAACCAATGGCAAATCATTAAATACTGATGATGAGGTGGTTGTGGCTGGATGGGGAACAACGCTTAACAGTAAGTCATATTAATAAACTGGTCTTCCAAAGTCTAATATTATGAACTATTATCTATCTATAAAAATAAAAATGAATTGTTGTTCGTTAGTCTGATTAAAACTCCAGAACGGCTGGGCCGATTGAGCTGATTTTGGTTTTAAAATGTTTGTCGTAGTCCAGGGTAGGTCTAAACGGTGAGCAAATAAGGAAAAATTGCCGGGAACTTTTTTTACCCGTGCGACGACGGGGCGGGCAACTAGTCTATCTATATTTTTTTTTTTTTATCATTGATAAGCCTTCCTTTGACCACAATCTCACCTGATGTAAAGTGACGATGTGGTCTAAGATGGAGCATGAAGGCCTAGAAGATGGCCATGATCTAGATGTAGATGATGATTTGATTTTTATAAATAAAAATGAATTGTTGTTCGTTAGTCTGATTAAAACTCGAGAACGGCTGAACGGATTTATCTTATCTTAGTCTTGAAATGTTCGTGGAGGTCTAGGGAAGGTTTAACAGGGGAGAAAAAATCGAATAATTGCCGGTTTTTTTTTTTATAATTACCCGTGCGAGCCGGGTAAATGTACATAATTTAATTAATGGAAGAAAGATATTTCATCACAATTGCAATAAATACTCACACAAAACAAATTTCCGCTTACAGGTGGCAAATTCAGTGATATCAAGCAAAAATTATCAATTCGGATCTTCAGTAAGGACGATTGTGCGAAAATATATATGAGGATTTCGAAGTATGTGGTGTCTGCGAGTCAAATATGTGCTGGTGGGGTATATGCAGTGGATGCCTGTAGTGGAGATTCTGGAGGTCCTCTGATGAGGAAGAGGCCTGAGGGCATTTGGGAGTCAGTGGGCATCGTCTCCTTCGGTATAGGATGTGGAATGGATGGAGTACCAGCGATTTATACGTCGCTGGCGCATTTTATGGATTGGATTGATACGAATATTAGGGCTACAAACATTTAAATAGATGCAGGTTATGTGCATACGATTTAAAACACCAATGCATAAAATGCCTTTCCTTGTACATTACTTTGCTGTGTGCCTTGTATTGTGAATTATGTTAGAATAATTATAATCTTACTTATATTATAAATAAATGATAAAAAGTGTATTTATTCACAATAATTATGCCCTCGATATATTAGTTTAAGTCGTAGTAATTTATTATTCTATGGTTTAAGTATATAAACAATTCACATCATAAACCCTGCCCCAACACCCTAACTATAATAACCTATAATATAATTATAGTATACAATGCGTCTTCTTGTTCTAAGTTATTACATAACTTGTGACAAGGAGAGAAGCTTTCGTCGGCATCACACACGAACTTTATTTAATTATCTTAGCAACTAAAAATAATTATAAATAGGAATCCTTATAAAATACCACTATCACCCTATTAACGTTCTCACTGCTGGGACACAGGGACTTCTTTCTTGGCGAGAGAGATTAGGCCTTAATTCACCACGCTGGCCAAATACGGGTTGGTGAATGTAACATGTCCTTCAAAACTATTTAAAGTTCTCAGAACATACCGGTTTTCTCACGATGTTAGGCTTCACCGTTACAGCACGTGTTATTTAAAGCGAACATACATTTCTCAGGAAGAAAAATCCAGTGGTGCGTGGCGGGGTTTGAACCCACGACCTTCGGAATGAAAGTCGAGTGTCCTCCCACTTAGCCAACATTATAAAATATACAGACGCTCCCGTTTCGCAGTCGCTTTGGTCGCGCAGGTTGGCTTAGACGATAACCAACGTTTTCAGTCCTTTAGAACAAAATAAGTGTAAATATAAAAATAAAGGTTAAATCAAACTATGAGACTTGTCATTATCAGAGGTTCGACTAGTCAAGGTTACGGATCCTATTGAACTAATCAAAGACGGCATCTCCACTGTAGCTCAACCCCCCTATACTGGTGCATTTATGGCCGCTATAATACATATATAAGTGGGAGCACTTTCGACTTTCATTCCGATAGTCGTGTGTTCAATCCAAGCCGAGCGCCTCTGGTTTTTCTTCTTGAAAAAGTACGTGCTCCTTAAAATATGTGCTTTAACGGTAAAGGTAACATCGTGAGGAAACCGGCATGTTTTTTTTATGATAAGTCTTCATTTGACCACAATCTCACCTTATGTAAAGTGACGATGTGGTCTAAGATGGGGCATGAAGACCTGGAAGGTAGATGTATGTTCGGAGACCTTTAAAGAGTTTTAAGGAAATCTCACATTCCAATTAATCCTATACACAATTACAACACGTTTACAGGCAAATCTACCGGTCATTCAGGTAAAAAAATAAGTTTTGAACTAAAAATAAAGTATGTAAACTACGGAGAAGAATCTTATGAGTAATTTTTTACCTCAAGTCTGATGGTCAATTGATGAAACTTGTTTAACAATAACTAATGTATCTATACCAACTTTGATCACGATAAGGTTTGCAAAAGAAGTTCTTACGCTTAACTTTATACATAGACATTTATTTAAGTACTAGCTGGCCCGGCGAACTTTGTTCCGCCTTAAACGCCATAAATGAGCAGATTTTTATTTTATTAATCAGGTTTCTTAGATCCTTTAAATTAATTATTTTAAACGTATTGTTTATCAATAAAATAAGATTGACAGAAGAATCCGTTTTAAACGTCTTTTTTTTTTCATCCTCTTTGACTATATTTTCAGCACACATTCAGTCAATTCTATGTCAAATGTCTTAAGGTTTAAGGTTTAAGGTCGTAAGGTTACATTAAAAAAGTTTAATAATTTTATATGGTGGTTAAGTAATTTTAAATTTTCTAGTTTCCCGCGTAATTTCCTTAATTTTCCTGTTAATAACGAACAGAACAAAAAAAGAATTACCGAAATCGGTCCAGCCGTTCACGCGTGATGCCGTGACCAAGGGGAATATTATGGGGATTCATTTTTATCTAAATAGATAATTTATTGATTAACATAATTATTTAATAAGGAAACTTAAGTAGGATCAGAACTCTTGATATAAGCTTGTAAAATCAATGTACAAATATAAATTGGCTATAATCTTTGTAGAATCATAATTAAATGGATTAAATAAAGATATAGAAATTAAGGTTAACAATATATAGATTTGATAGTACTTAGTTCTAAAAAAAATCAAGGCAATTTTAAAGATAAAAAAACTAAGTTATAAAAAAAAAGGATTTACTATGTCTTTATGATAAAATGATACTGTTAGGTTTTTCCGTAGCATTCAAAACAACGTCTAACGTAGTAAGTCATTTGATGGAATATGTTAATAAATGAAGTATAAACCTTTAATACATCTAAACAAAAAACTTAATAAATCTAAAATGATTCCAAATACGTTCGATAAAAACCGTCAACGTCACCAGTCAATTAGATTATTTTGATGACCGAATAGCTGTTGATGACGTATGCACGTTTTTGCGAACCGTACTCCAAGAACAAAACGTAGGTATCCATCAAGACATGTATTTAATGAGGAACTTGACCTCCAGTCAGCAGTACACTGGCGCACTCACAGCGCCTGAGCTGCGCGATACATAAATTAAATTAATTTAAATAAATGAACTGATTTAAAACTCATTCATTGTGCGTGAAGTGAAGTGAATAGTGAACAATGGAGAAATTATTTGTGTGTTTTGTGTCCGCGCTGTTATGGAATGTCGCTTGTGAGTATCTAATAACAAAAAAAAGGGGCAACTTAATTTCCGATAAAAAATTATCTAATGCTTTATCTATGAAAGCCATAAAAAATACCAATTACTTTATTATTGGGATATCAAATACTGTAGTTCGTTTTTTTTTATAATTGCTGGTTAATGTTTTTATCAATATTTTTATGAATTTGTTGGTTTGCTTATCATCGCGTTTATTATTTACAATAAGTTAAGATGGTTCAATCGAATGACGCCAGGTAATAATTAGTAGAACCATTCTTAGAAACCGGATATTCCAGTACAGTAGGTAAAATCTTGTTAGAGCGATACAAGGAAAATATACACAGATATTTCGAAGCCAACAATAACAGATATTATTTATATAGGCAATATTATTATTATAGAACTTTTAAGATCTTAGTGAAAATGCGTTTTGTGTATTGTTTAACTATATAGTAGGTAACACTAAGATTTGACTATAGATGTAAGACGAACACATAAAAACTAGAATTAAACTTCGTTATAAAATTTACGGTTTTCCCAAACTTAAACTTTACCTATTTTATTCAAGGTTTATCCGAAAATAAACTAAAGTTAATTGATACTCACAATTTTTTTTAAGGTATCAATTCATTTCAGATCAAAAACATATGAAAAGTTTACTATGAGATGGACTCTTACTATACTTAGGGTTCTGTGTGCAATTAATATACATGATTGTGATTAAAAAAATACAAAATCATACTTAATATTATAAATGCGAATGCAAGTTTGTTTGTTACGCTTTCACGCGAAAACCACTGAACCGATTTATATGAAATTTGGTACACAGAATCTCTAGAGCCTGAAAAATAACATAGGCTACTTTTTACCGCGGGAAAACGTCATTCCGCGGGAAAATCCATAATAACGCGGGTAGCACCGCGGGGCACAGCTAGTTAAGTATAAAACAATATACAAAATGTTCAAAAAGATGCACTAAGCGGTCACCCATCCACATACTGGCCTTGCACAACGTAGCTAACTTTATAAAAATCATGTTTGTTCTATGGGAGCCCCCTTATATATTTATTTATTATGTACTTTCAGTATTTAAGGCAAGAAAAATACACCATTCCTCAATTATTCAACTCTCTATCTTAAACGGTTTGTGAGATACAGCCTGGTTAAAGACGGACAAACAGAGAGACGGATTACGAAGTCTCAGTAATGGTTTTACCCTATCCAAAGGAACCCAAAAAAACATTACAAAAATATTTGTTTAATTTTTTTTTAAATGGAGTCGGATCTAATCGTATAGCAAGTACAAACATAGACGACAGCTGATGTTTAAATAAATAAATATTTCCGGACATTCCACATAACAACATCTAGCCCCGCGGTCTCTTAGCTTTTGTTACGGTTACTAGACATTATGATATACTTATTAAACATACATATATTGAAAAAAATGTTATACATATTTTACATCAAGACCAAGGAGAAAGTGCTTGCAGAAAATACAGCCACTTGACCCTCGGCGGGTATCGAACAAGCTTCCATTTGCGCCGCAAGCGGGCCTTCACCCACTATGCCACGGAGGCAGTCATTTAAGTAAACAATATACATAAGCGAATACGTCAAATATTTTAGTATAATTTTCCGATATGTAAAATTTTATGATTATGTTATTAGATTTTTTGCATAAAACATTATTATAGCTAGTTATACATAGATCTAGATGCTAATAAATAAATAAAATAAATCCTTGATATTTGTTTGAGGAAATGACAGAATATTCTGTTGATCTTGAACTTTATCGATCTAGTACGGATTTATCGATAAGAGAGGTTATCTTTCTCAGTTCATAACGTTATTACGTCCTTGATGCAAAACAGATTTGTTTGTTTCTTACAATTATCGCAATACATGAGGCGACCTTCCGTTTCTGTTTATCTACGTGATCTGCAGACATCACTCGAGTCAGAATCGTGTCGTATCTGTCAAAACTCGGCCGCGTCGGTCGTTATGAATAAATTGATAATTCATAAAAATATTAAAAAACTTTATCAGACTTATAGGTTAATAGAATGTTTAATAAAAAAAACGTCATTCATTAACGTAAATTAGTGCTAAATCTGTAAAATAACAGTTTATTACGAGCTTTTATCATTTCTTTATCTCCTTAACAGCAGCAAAATAAGGCATAAATATGTTTATTGTGTGTTTTAGCCAATTCAGTTATTTTAGCCAGCTATAGCATTTTTATGAGTATGAGCGTACATCAATACATTCATGGTTTCAAACATGATGAGTACCGTAGCCAACCTCATCGGCTCGTAGTATTCCCTGCCGAACATAGAATGAGGCTATGGCACAACCCACAGATAAATAAATAAATAAAATAAATATATCCAGACAATTCACACAACAACATCTAGCCCGTGGTAAGCTCTAATCTTGTGTTACGGGTACTAGATATCTGATATACTAAATATAATAGTCATACATACATAGATATTTTGTATATTTTAGATGCGTATAGGTATGTTGGACGCCTACCTCAGTGGCGCGGTGGGCGAAATAATATAAAAATTACAAAATGTGTGAGAGTCATCTATGTGTGTGGTCACTATAGAAAACATCTCTTATGTTCAAAATTATAAATCACTTGCAAAACCGAGGCAAGTTTTGTTCATTACTGGGGTTGTCTCAGTATAAATAAATAAATATTTCCGGACAATCCACACAACAACATCGGGCCCTATGGTGAGCTCCAAGCTTGTGTTACGGGTACTAAACATCTGATAGTCATACATAAGTTTTCTTTGTCGTGTCAAATTTGATCCAAATCGGGCTTCGCTCATAATAATGAATATTCACACGAAATGAGGTATTTTGAGGCGGTTACAAGGCCTATTAAGGCGAGTTATCCTGTTATTAAAGCTTTACTATATTACTGTAAAGTTTATTTAAAATCCCTTCAGTGCAACACACAGTTACAAACTGAGTATTTTCAAGCCAAGATGACCTTCATCTAGATCTTTGTGACCCAGGCTCGTCCACATCCACACTTACCATCAGATGAGATTTTGAACAAAATATAAAGATCAAGCGTACAAAAAAAGTTTTGTTTTTAACACAAAATTATTACATACCTATCCACAAATCATCCTCACAAACTTTCGCATTTATAATATTAGTAGGATGTAAAGTCGCTTTCCTGTCCTTTTTTTTTCTATAGCTTGAATTTCTGTTATTAATTTTTGAGACAAAAAATTGTAAAAGTCCATCATTTCAGAGAAGCCATTGGCTCCTGAAATACAGTTTTTAACTAGTTCGGGAGTTCTGACGGCCATATCTTTGTTAAATGTTATTAATTTTCTACTTTTGTACAATTTATTTTTTCTTTCTTCAGATTCACAAAACAGATGTAGAACACCGCTGGGCGCCAACAGTGTCTGTATAGGTCTATACGACTGCCCACAGCTGGTCTCAGCCTTTAGCCAAAGGCCGCTTCCTAGCAAGGTGCAGAGATTCCTGCAGCAGTCCCAGTGCGGGTTCGACGGCAACGTGCCCAAGGTCTGCTGCGGCCCTCTGCCTTCTGATAATAATAATGTCTCACCTGAGGTAAATATCACTTAATAATTATAGTTTATTATCTAAAATACGTACGTAGGATAAGAATTAGAATAATCTATATAAATAAAAATGAATTGTTGTTCGTTAGTCTGATTAAAACTCGAGAACGGCTGGGCCGATTGAGCTGATTTTGGTTTTAAAATGTTTGTCGTAGTCCAGGGTAGGTCTAAACGGTGAGCAAATATGGAAAAATTGCCGGGAACTTTTTTTGGCCGCTAGTAAGGAATATTTTTCAGTATTTATATTTTGTGTAGGTACTTAGTTATAAATTAGACATTATTTTAATTGTTTATAATATGAATTATTAATGTATTCCAGATTTTGACATTTAAATTAATTGTGATATTAGTTATTATTATATTTTGGAAAAGTTTAATATATATAAATCTCGTGTCACAATGTTTGTCCTCAATGGACTCCTAAACCACTTAACCGATTATAATAAAATTCGCACACCATGTGCAGTTCGATTCAACTTGAGAGATAGATAGAATGGTTTTTACGGCGAGAAAAAATCGAATAATTTCCGGGAAAATTGTATACTTACCCGTGCGACGCCGGGGCAGGCCGCTAGTAATCTGTATAATCAATAAATTACTATTATGACTATTATCATTTTACAAAAACATACCTTTGTTAGATAATTATATAATTTAGTATCTTGTAACAATGAATTATGCAAACATTAAAATATAATTTAAACACTACTTTTAACTTAGATATTTCATTAACGCAGAAAAATAAATGCAATCAAAAAATATTTCTAATATGGACTTACACCAGTCCTACTACACTACACCTAGCGTTCCCTGTGAAGTTATTAAAAGAGTTTTACAAAATAAAAACTATGTAAAAGATAATTCTCTTTTTAAATATCAAAAAGATGCATGCAAGAGAGGTCACCACTTTAAGTACAGGTCGCGCGTCGTTGCTTAACCTTATCATCACTTTTTTTTTTTTTTTTTATTCTCGATAAGTCTTTATTTAACAACAATCTCACCTGATGTAAAGTGACGATGTGGTCTAAGACATGAAGACCTAGAAGGTAGATGGCTTCTCCGGGCCACATTACGAAACAAGAAAAAATCGCTTCACGCACTGGCCCAGCCCGGAGGGTGGTGACAAGCCGCGGCCAAAGCCTACCACCAGAGAGAGTTTTCTTGTATGGGAGCCCGCTTATATGTATATTTATGTATTACTAGCGGCCCGCCCCGGCGTCGCACGGGTAAAAAAAGTTCCCGGCAATTTTTCCTTATTTGCTCATCGTTTAGACCTACCCTGGACTACGACAAACATTTTAAAACCAAAATCAGCGGGCGGGCCGCTAGTAAAAAATAAAAAAAACATGTTTTAAAAATATTAAGAAATCACAAATTTAACATTGCCAAGGATGTTAAACATTGCATCATCAATTATTTGAAGTTGATGTGTTTTAATAATTTTGTATTAAAAAACAAAGCACTCGAAAGTAGCAAACTCACCCATTGACGACATTGTGTTCAGTAAACATTAACGAGATACTCCTAAGAATATGTATAGCCAATACAGCAAATAAACCAGTCTGGCGAAACCGACTACCTACAACAGGTTTTGAAGGTAAATACTTACCAAAACATTGATATTAAAACTTGAAACGGGTAACATACCGTGATATGACGGTTTTTAAGTTTTCCAATATTTCAACGCCGTTTGAAAGCAAGCGCCGTTTTATTACAGTTATAAACTATAATAATTTAAAAAGTTAAAACATTGATAACACTTAAATATCATTTTTAATCTTACAAGTCTTGTTGAGAAAAAAAATCTTTTAAATTCTCTTGAGCAAGTTGCGTTATTAAAAATAATTTACTTTAAATGTTTGTTTTAAAACTTTGAAAATGAAACAGGCAACTACAAAATTATTCAAGTTCGTTTTGGAGTTCCGTTCCCAAAGGGTAAACCGGCTGTAACTCAAGAACCCTGAAGAGAGCCAAAATTATAAGTAATTAAATTATAAGATGTATTTCTGTTACCGCTCTAAGAACAAATACTAAAACACAAAATAAATATATAATTAATGGGGGCCCCTAACAACAAACGTATTTTTATAAAGTTAAGCTACGTTACGCTCGTACATCAAGTACTGGGATGGGTGACCGCTGACATAAAATTTTATTTTGTAGTTTACGTAACAAACTGACAACAGACAGACAGACAACGTAACAATACACACGTTATATATACATTATACTTGAACTCTTTCTTACGCTGTATTGTTAATTGGATTTAAAAACAATATCATAAACCTTATTCTATATTTAGACTTTCCTCAATGGTATAGTATCGTCATTATCCCAGCTCCATTTTTACTGTGGCTCTTTTTCCAATTAAGATTTAAAAATCTAACGAAACTTCATAAACTATTAAAATCGGTTCAGCCATTCTCCAGTTACAAGTATTGTAAGGCACACGCCATTTTAATAAATGTAATACTGGCGATTCTTTTTCAGCCGTCACCGAATGGCGACAATGTGAAAACCAATAATATATCGCCAGACCAGCTGGACCGCGTGAACTCTGAAGACTCTAGTCCGGCCCCGAGGAACAGTTGTGGGGTAGAAACGAATGGAGACAGGATCTATGGAGGAACAGCCACTGAGCTGGACGAGTTCCCATGGATGTCGCTGATGGGATATCGCCAAAGTAAGTGTTAAATTGATTAGTTCTTGTCCTGGTCTCTATTTCCAGAACGACTTATAGTAGTGGAGCCTAAGAAAAGAAAACACAGACAGAGAGTTACTTTCGCATTTATTATATTAGTATGGATTATGTAATATCAGTATTCCATAAAAATGGCCGAGCCATATATATAATTACATATTAGACCAGAACTAAAAAAATAGTAATTAGATTAGCGAATCCTTTAATTTTGAAAATTTAATCGTCAGATTGAGAGGCAGAACATTCAGGAAACAAAGGTGAACAGTAACATAGTATGTTTGTTAATCGTAATTAGTCATACAATATTGTCGTCAATTTTTTTTATTACATTAGGTTAACTTATCATCCCCTCAAAAACGCAGCATGCAAGCAGTACAAACGGTTATATAAAGTTTTCCCACCGATGAAAAGGTATACTTAAAAGACAATTTTGTTTCTTATCACCTAAGCTTCGCAACCCAATAGGTCACCATGCCGCTCGAGCAAACCCTCATTAAGAATCGTCTACTACCCTACTATTACTAAATAAGTCCTACTCCTTGGTAAGCTTTTATTTCGTAGGTACTTGTTACGAAAAGTGAAGACAACATAGGTACTCATCGAGTTTATTCATACGGGTCCAAAATCAATGGGCTTAGGTCCGAAAATGTGTAAAATTTTACGGCAATTTACTTAGCAAAAGTGTGCTTACTTTCATTAAATGTACTCACAGTAATGCCTGGTTTGTCTTGAAAGCTACCTTATACAGACCTACTATAATTTACTGCTAGCCTCACGTTTCTTGTTTAACATACACATATTCATATTTTCGCTCGTTTTGCGTCGTTCTTTCCCTATACATTTTCCTTATATGCCAATATATAAGAAAAATAGCTGTCGTACACTTAACGAGTAGTAGGAATAAACTTAAACATCGTTTAAATACAAGAACTTTGTTAAAAATTGTGCCCGTCGTTATTACCCGCGATTTCATGGATTTTACCATTGTATGACATATTTTCGTAGAAAGTAGAGGTAGACTGTATATTATTACCCGTTTTAAATCATAATATATATTAGGCTCTAGAGAAATAAATAATCTGTGAACTAAATCAAATCAAATCAATCATTTATTTGCCAAATACATTTCAATTAAAGTACATGTCACGGTATAATATAGTACAAGTAGTAAATTATATTTAACTCGCAAGCAAATGTTAAAGAGTTATCAATACAGAATACAACTTAAAATTTAACGTAAATTGAAGTGACCTGTGTTATGTTTGTGTTTATGGATTTTCTCACGGAAAAAGTATTTTAGACTATTGCACTTATCAGGCATTCTGACACAAATTTCATTTAAATCGTTAGTTAAAGATATAACCCTCTGCAACGTCACAATATCACAAACTCTACCTCTATAATATTAAGTATAGATACGTATTAGAAATAGATTAGATTTTTTCGTGTTTCGTAATGTGGCCCGGAGAAGCCATCTACCTTCTAGGTCTTCATGCTCCATCTTAGACCACATCGTCACTTTACATCATGTGAGATTGTGGTCAAATGAAGGCTTATCGAGAATTAAAAAAAAAAGAGATTACCATACAATAGTCAAAATGTTTTTGTTTTGTCACAGGCAATGGTGGTATCACTTATCAATGCGGTGGTGTGCTGATAAACCACAGATATGTACTGACGGCTGCGCATTGCATCACAGGACAAATTGAGATTGATATAGGAAAAATGTAAGTATTGCACGAGTTAAAAGTAGGTTTAAATTTACTCGTAAATTGATTATTAATGATGTAGCTACATTAGCAGCCACCGCGAATATTCGTATTGTCGCGATGTGTGTGGCCTGGCCGGGTAGGTATATTCCTGAAACAATGCGAAGTATTCGGGCGAACACGAAGCATCGTGTTCGCCCGAGCAAGGCGTGGGATCAAAATAAAAATCTCAATTTTGATGCCATATAGAAATACAATTAAATTATTACAGTTATACGAGTACAAACGATGCTTACTTTAAAAAGCTATAGGTAAAATGTGCAATAATTGAGGAAAATAATGAAGACCAAATTATTAAAATAATTGGTTTTTCAATTTATTTCATAAAAGGATTGGGTGGCTTCTGTCCAAAACTTAATATAAATTGCTGTTTTGCTTCCGACAAAAGTAAGCATTCCAATCGTATTTTACTTATTAATCCTCTCAAAATAATTTAATAAGTTACATTTTAACCATTTATTGCCTTGCTTCGTTCGTTGGTTGCTACTATTATGTCAGTTACCATGAACTCAACAATTTTATAGGCTAACACTCATTGTATATAACAATAACATAATTTTAGCCAGAGGTGCACCAACCAGAGCTATTTCAAACAATAGGAGAAACGAAAGCTATGCTTTTTTATTATAAAATGGCTTAC
This sequence comes from Gymnoscelis rufifasciata, assembly GCA_929108375.1. Classification (NCBI taxonomy): domain Eukaryota; kingdom Metazoa; phylum Arthropoda; class Insecta; order Lepidoptera; family Geometridae; genus Gymnoscelis; species Gymnoscelis rufifasciata. Next base: position 4,684,997 of record OV815307.1, on the reverse strand, counting down.
TTTTGACTACAGCCCAGTAAGAAGGCAGAGACGAGGTCAACGATAGAACTAGTTTGCCCAGAAAAAACCTCACTCGGGTCTTAAAAGAAATCGGAAACATAGACTTCAGGAGAGAATTCCACTCCTCACTATAAAAGAATTGTGGATTGTCCAGAAATATTTATACCCTTATTATTTTTGTAGAGCGACAGTCCGCCTCGGCGAATACGACAAGCGCACAGAAGTGGACTGCGTGAGTGGAACCTGCGCTGAAAGGCCCCAGGATATCCCGGTCCATATGGCGGTGGCCCATGCAGGGTACCAAGACAAAAACAAGAACAGATACGACGACATCGGTATTGTGAGACTTGCGAAACGAGCGGTTTACAATTGTAAGTATAAACTTTTGAAACTTTTATGGTTATCAACACTATTAAGCTTATATTAACCATGATTTCGGAATATCGGTAAACTCAAAATACAATCAATCTGGGGCGGGGATGGATGGAATTGCCATTGACTCTCTTTTGGCTCGACCGCGGAATGTCTACAATATTAACTTAGTATGTTGTTGATTGCCTTTTACATGTCGAAGACGTATCTCAAATGATTTTGTTAGTAAATAGAATTATACAATGTAAATCTAATTGCTACCTTTATCTACAAAAATTTGCTGGTTACTGTAGCCTGTAACTGTATAACACAACACATTGGACAACATTTGAGCATAAATGCGAAAACAGCCGACTCAACTCATATATATTTTGACGAAAGTGAGGTAGGTTCTATGTAGGAAACCTTTTCTCACTTTTTATCTACCAAAGTTTTAACAACCCAAACTCTATATAATTCTTACATGTGTTGAGTTGAAGCTGAAAGTTTACCTAAGCATGCCATTTTATAAAACAACGAAGGTCTGGTTGTTCTTATATTCATATTTTTATTGTTTGTTGTTACAGATTACGTGCAGCCGATCTGTTTGGTCAACAGTCGCGATAGACTAGACGCTGGAAACAAAGTATTCGTCGCTGGATGGGGAAAAACCTTGAGCGGTACGTATTCTCCTCGGAAGCAACATCTTTTATGGAAATCATTCAAAGACCAGTTTTTATAGGGAAATTTGCATGAGTCAAGTCCAAATTGGAGTTGAACTTGGTTAGTGAGAACGATTTGAATATAAAATGAAGCTGATATCGCCAATTAGATGACCGTGGATATTACCACTTTGATTTTATTACTAGCCTTACGCTCCGTGGCGGTTGTACTTTGAAATACCTTATAGCTTTGTTTATGCAATTATAGCATATTTTGACCGAGAATTAAATGGCCCTGTAAAGAGATTAATTTATATAATTTTCATATTTTCAGGAAGAAACAGCGACGTGAAAGAAAAACTAGAGATGCCTATCTTCAGCAAAGATGAATGTGTGACCAAGTACAGAAGAGCGAGCGCTGTTATTTCTGACAAGCAAATCTGCGCTGGAGGTGTATTCGCTTCAGACACCTGCAGGGGGGACTCCGGTGGTCCCCTGATGAGGAGCAGGCCCGAGGGTGTGTGGGAGTCAGTGGGTGTGGTCTCTTTCGGCAACGGATGCGGCATGGACGGGTGGCCTGGTGTATATACCTCTGTAGCTCATTATTTGAACTGGATAGAGTCAACTATGAGATCCACTAATGTTTAGGGAAATGTGTTGAATATCTAATCTAGTGTGGGTTACTGTCATAACGCCGATGTTCGCATTTAGGTTATTCTATGGAAGATAAAATGTTTTATCTATAAGTTGTCGATAAAAGGCAGTTTCTTATTGTGATTTGAAATAGTATGACTGTGTCCCGTTTCATGAGACTTTGTTGAAAACATAACATAAATTCCAACAAATATCAGTGATATTCACAACATAACGTTTGAACTTAACTTTAGTATTATTAGCTCTCCAGTTTTTAATAATTAGTGCCATTTAAGTTCAAGTTTATCAATATAGTTTTTAAGAACAAAAACGAACATTGGCGATTTTTCTTATGAAAGTCAGGCCTCTGTAAGATTATGTTAATTGAAGCCGCGTGTGACTCAAATCTGTGACAGTAAATTGTTAGAAGTCACATGAATGACTGTTTTTATTTTGTATTTAGATTAATAATTGATTAAAATATTTTGGAACAACTTCTGCTTCTATTCTTTATTAAAACCTGATAATATTTGCTTGTTGTGATAACCTTGCCGCGATATACCACTTGAATGACATTTGAATCCTGTTTCGGGTGTCAATAAATTTTAAGAATCCGGTTATCGTTCAAAAAAACGACAGTTACACATGTTGTATGTACCTACTTATCTAAATACACATAGTAATTGATATGGTTGCTATCAGTTAATTTTCAGGCACTTCTGAGTAATACTGATTACAGTTGATTTTCTTTATAATTAGATTGCTACAATTGAATCTAAGGCTGATTTTGGCTGATCATCAGCGCTGACAGATCGGCGCGTAGCAATCTGTATGGACGATATATAAACCTTCTAGAATAACGCTGACCGATTAGCGCTGACAGTATTTCCAAACAGAAAAATCAACCAAAGAGTCGCCGAAAGTATGAAAACCTATTCGTTAAAACTTACTATTTAGCTTCTCAAAGAAAACATTGTTTTCACTATTTAATGTTTTTCTGTCCCAACCGATACTTGATATCTTTAACCAACTATCATACTTATAAATTGGTGTAACTATCAAATGTAAAGCTTACTCTTAGTTTAATTACTAAATTATATGTTAGTTTCATTTAATCTAGCAGCATAATAAATGCTGCAGCTCTGAAAGCGCAGCAAAAAATAACGTTCAACACTGGTAGATCTGGAAGTGGTAGTCATTTTTGGGTTGCTTTTAACCGAAATATAGTAGAATACGGGTATTACTAGTCCATACGAATAAAAATGAGCCGATCTAGACCTGCCACAGTTGAAAGGATAATAAGTGATGACGTATATAACCAAAGACTTCTCACAGTTAATGTCAATAACATTATAATGACTGGTAAATATTTGCAGTAGATGAACCTAAATAAAATTACTTAGATAGGAATACCCAAATCATTGACCTCGTCAATGAATCATCATTAAATAACTTCAAGAGGAAAATGCACTTAAGAACAAATGAATATTCATCTTGGGGACTTGGGGCGGCCCCGTCGCCAACCCATGTGTGAACCGAGGGATTCAATTACTGGTACCACTTGTACGCATCATTTGCATATAATACCAAGTTAGCTGTTCCTACTCTGAAATTAGAAACTAAATCAACTGCCTTAAACATCGTGTTGTTTCGTATAAAATGGTACTTCCTGGCTATGCTAACTGTAAATATAAGATTGCGAACGTATGTTTTGTATCGTTGGTAGGTGTCGCTGACAATCAAATTAAGTGGCTTGATGAAATTTCAAGATGGTAATTTAACCAAACCCTTTTACGAGTATAATGGCGAAATTTATGAAATTTTAGTATCTATAAGTGACGAAACAAGTAATTAACAGGTTTCAAAGTTAATGGAATGTAAATTCCGTAAATTATTTTTTGATAAGAAATTATATATGCAATTTTTTTGTTGGTTTTCCATAAACATACAAGAACAAATAGTTAATCTTGCTGGCTTACATACCCGTGCTAGCCTGGACGAGGCAGAATGTAGTTATATTAAATATTAAGATACCTTTTGTACATAGGTACCTTCTTTCAAATAAATGATTAATTATTATTGTTTACAGTGTATGCAATTCCTCGTAAAAGTAACGTTTTTAAATGATAAAGATAGTATGTAGATTATGAAATCTAGTAAACTGAACACTCCTCGTTGTTTAATGGTCTAGTCCAATTTATTCAACTATCTGTTCAACCAGTTGAACAAATTGAACGATTTCATCCAATTTCATAATGTTATAGAAAATCTAGCACTGAATATGGTAACAACCAACCAGAAATAGGTGTCCATATAATAAACTCTTTTCTTATAGTAAGCAAAGTTGTAATTTTTTTAATGGCCGAGTTTTTAAATTTTGTTTTACAACATCAACATTTCGTTTCATGCTTACATTCGTAGCTGGCTAAACCCATTCCAACTTAACCAACTATTACAGCAAAATTTCAATATTGAATACGAAATTATGTATAAAACTTTCATAAAAACAAATAGGGAAAATAGAAAACTTCTGGAACTTGGATGAAATCACACAGTAAATCAAATTTGTGAATATATTCATTTGTAGATAACAAAAACGGAGGGGAAACAGCGATCGGAATATAAAAATTACGACAGTTTAAAAGTAGGTGCCATTTACATAAAACAACTATTGAGGAAAATGATATAATGTTGCAGAGGAAAAATAATATTGACAGTCTGCGACATATTTCGAAAATAACTTTTGTTTAGTCTCAACTTCATCAATTAATTTAACCTTAAGTAGTTATTATAAGTTATTCCTATGCAATTTATTTAGGCGTGTGAGTAACAAAAGTATTATAATGTTGGGTGTCTTTCATTGGAAGTGATGAAAAGCGCGTCATTATTGGTGGAAATGTTTATGACATATCATCATAATATCAGACGTAGGTCGACCGTTTCTGGACATTGGTCATAGACATTAGTCAGGGTGGGTATTTAGTACTTTTGCTCTTGGTTCAAATCGACCCACTCCTAAATATACCTTGGGCGCTTCGCTCCGCTACAATAATTATGGTGAGAAAGGACCCATTCTAAAAGAGCTCTAGGGTTTTTCACACCATGGTATGAACAACTCGCGGCATAAAACGACTAAAACACCGGTGTCAATACTTGCCATGCTTGACAAGAGATGCGGAGAACGCAATATTTGGTATATCAGTCTTAAACGCTGCTGTCATCTGCTGATAAGGTTCCCCTTGCAGGCGTTTCGCGAGGCCGCTCTAACTGCATGTTTTTCCGCTAAAATAAAATAGTTCCACTTATTTTTGTTTAATCCTGTGTATACACTGTACGCGAAACCCTCCCTACGTTTAGTATGAGTCCATTTCATACTTATCAAATTTGTTTTCTATAAACGAGCTCACTCTTGACTCAACTATAGCCCAAAGATCGACGAGTTCGCTCAAAAGGAGCCTGGGCACTCTTTTAAAACACTAAAGGAGTTCTAGAGGTATGAATTCGGAAAAACAGACATTGGGACAGAGTTACATTCCCCTGCAGCGCACAAAAAGCGCTCTTCGAAGTACAGTATGTAAAAGACTGACTGTCTGGCAAGTTTTCAATGATGAGCTAGCACATAATCATTAGCACATAATCATTATCATTTATTCATAGAAATTCAGGTTAGAACAAAGTCTATATGCCTTTACGGCGCATGAAAAAAAAAGATATTTAATTATTACCTTAAATTTAATTAGAAATCAGCGATGATGGGGTTATAGTGCGAGAGCTCACGATGCTAATTAGGGATTAACTCGAGGGTCACGGAGATCTATTTTAGTAAACGTTTTTAAAAAATATATTTTTGTTTTTAGTCTACATAAGGCGGCTATTATAGGATGCCAATATTTGGTGGAAGAGCTTAATAGAGTACTGGTTATTCCTCTGTATTAATCTGCCGCCATCGTCCATTTACTCGAAATCAGGAAATTAGGTTAGTTAAGAAGTTAAATTCCCTTATATGTCTGATGGCTTAGTGTTTATTATTTTATATAATATATACCAATCAATTAGACATTCGACAACCTCTGTGGCTCGGTGGGCGAAAGTCCGCTTGAGGCGCAGGAGGTTGCGGGTTCGATTCCCGCCGGGGGACCAGATTTTGTATTCACCAACCATTTTGGTTTCGGGTCTGGGTGTTTTCTATGTATCATATGTATACATACAAAAAAAATGTATCTATGTACTATATCAGTCACCTAACACCCATAGTACAAGCTCTGCTTAGTTTGGGGTTAGGTGATGCTGTGTGAGTAGTCCGGAAATATTTAGTTATATTTATATTTATTTATTAAAAACCAAGCAAAGTATTATTTAATAAACGCAGTCTTTACCTCCTGTGCTAGTTACAAACTGTGTAACAGCAAGGTAATGCCCCGCAAACTACGAATACATATAAAATTCCTTACAAAGGCATATAAATAATATACCTTACAGACTGACATACTATGATATATATGACTATATATATATTTTTAAGATAGTTAAGCCTTCATTTGACCACAATATCACCTGATGTAAAGTGACGATGTGGTCTAAGATGGAGCATGAAGACCTTGAAGGTAGATGGCTTCTTCGGACCACATTTGAAAACACGAAAAAATCGCTTCGCGCACTGGCCCAGTCCGGAGGATTTTTCTTCGTGAACGCATACCTAAAGCTTAGGTATACGAACCCTGCAGGCCAAAAGTCGGGAATACTTATTTTGCACGTTTATTTTATAATATAACTAGCTGTGCCCCGCGGTGTTACCCGCGTTATAATGGATTTTAACGCGGAATGACGTTTTCCCGCGGTAAAAAGTAGCCTGTGCTTTTTTCAGGCTCTAGAGATTCTGTGTACCAAATTTCATTTAAATCGGTGCAGTAGTTTTCGCGTGAAAGAGTAACAAACATCCATACATCCATACTTACAAACTTTCGCCTTTATAATAGTAGTAGGATTTTAATAAATAGTTCCAATAACAAACAAAAAATTGCGTCGGAGTGAATAGCACGTCGAACCGCCTTTTTAAAGTCGGTTAGTGATTTTATCAAACATGCAAGTTAAGGAACTACTCTAGTTATAATAATAGCAGTAAATAACACATGCAATGTTTTCCCTAGTTAACATTATCATTTCCCATAATTATGTTGAGATGATTATCATCACTTCTATAAAAGCCGTGTAAATTTATCAGTTTTTTTAGTGAGAAATCATGGCATATCATGCCTTGTGTTTATTTATATTAACTTCCATTTTATTTAATAATGGGTTTTGTGAAGATGAAGTAAGTTTAATATTGTTTTAAATATCGCATCGACTTATCATGATGTATTTATTGACCTTAATATTCAAGTGATTAATACAAAAGTGTTCAATTTTGATGGCATATTGATATTTTGTAAATTGGTACGGCAAGCTCTCGAGATATTTTGTAGTAAACTTAGGCATTCAGACCTGAAATGACTTTTAAATAAATTCAAAACATTTTATTCATCCCCACATCTCCATCCGCCGTTTTTGCTCTACAAAATCTTTGCGCAAAAGCTGTTTTTACTAGCTCACTATAGGATATAATTTGATTTGAATTAGGAACATAGCTTGTACTAAGTTCCAAAACATAATTATACCTATATAGTTCATCCTCTATGGTGCCAAATTTATTATGCAACTCGAATCGAACCTTCTTTGGGACCCGGGGTCCTTTATTATTAACAAAGATTATTTAATTACCACGTTATTAATAAATTCTATTTAGTTTCACCCGCGGATAATGTAAAAGAGTTTCATGATCTGAGGTTTCAATAACCCATTGATTGTGATACATTTTCTGATTACTGATTGAGCTGAATTGCATTTAGTTATTTCCTCGCTGAGTTGGGATGAAAATTTACGAATTACACACAATTTTTCACTTTATGATCAAGGTTCTAATTAATGTTTGAATCACTCGCTGCATGATTCAATATTATAATCGCTTCGCTTACTCAGTCATCGAATTTGAACCCTCAGTTAAAAATCAACTTTGCACTCTAGCATTACAAATAACTATTAAATAATGAAATGCCATAATGTTTCGAAATCTTTCGTTAAACATTGAAACACAACATATTTATATCTTATCAGGTATGAATAAATATAAACGATTTGCTAGCAAAAAGGTATTTTCAGTGGAATTATAATGTTACACAATTTTTCAGTACATGGCGGGTTTTTCTTCAGAATCCCAAGAATGCCCGGATTTTGAGAACAAAGATCTAAATCTAGACTTGCATTTAACAAAGCTCGATGATGGTGGTGATGATGGACAATCAATGATGGCTTTGGAAGGTTCGGTTGGACTGGGGATCAACATTGATGCAGACCACATGGTAATCAAGCGCGGCATTCTGTTTCGAGTAAGTGTATTATTTCACGGGCAAAGCCCGCGGCTTTGCCAGTGAAATAATACACTTACTCGCAGTAAAGATTTTGTCTTTTACTGGGAAAATAGGTATGTCCATTTGTCCATGCTAAAATTGACTAAAATCTTACCACCAAAAGCGGTTCTTTAACTTAGTAATAAGCTCTCTATGTTAACTGGAGGTTTTGTCTGTTCACGTCCGTAAGTGGTAACCCTCTGAATCCTTACACGTGACCTCCGGGTGGTGCTAAGAACAGTCTCTGGTGGTAGGCTTCGGCCGCGGCTTGTCACCACCCTCCGGGCTGTGTGATCCGGAGAAGCCATCTACCTTCTAGGTCTTCATGTCCCATCTTAGACCACATCGTCACTTTACATCAGGTGAGATTGTGGTAAAATAAAGGCTTATCGAGCAAAAAAAAAAAAAAACTAACAAATTATGGATCGTAGACATCTGCAATAAAATGTTTTTTTTTTAAGTAAAAAGTAGTTTATTATTATTCTATATACTTAGCTATATTATTGTATATTTTTATCAAAATCCATCTAACCGTTTTTGCTTGAAAGATCAACGAACACACTTAAACCCTCATAAATTTTCGCGTATATAATATTAAATACTGGATGGAATGCTCGCTCAGTGCTGTGTATCACCTTTTTGTTTCCAGATGTCAATAGACATAGTAAAAGAAACAGACGTGGGTTCAGAAGTCATGTGGTCGATCTGCATGCCGCTGTGTGAGGCGATAGAGGAAGACGACTCTCCCTGGACGCCGGCGATTAGGGCTTTGGGCATTGAAAGTTGTCCTATTGATACGGTAAATTATATTCTTTACGAGATTTTAGATGATGATGTATCCTAGCCGATTTCGGCTATGGCGACTGTGTCACTGGTCAGGCATTTTAACCTAGACTTATGTCAGTTAGTGTGTAGATTGTCTACTCTTTTGTGTGCTCTGAGATGGCTCGAGTATCCAAGTTTGTTGACTAATGTGCGTGAGCAACTTGGGCATGTTAAGGTGCCACTTACATAGTTGTAGTGGATGGTCAGGGGTTGACGGGTCTTTAGCTCATCCCGTTTCATATCAAGAACTTCACGCAATTAGGGAGACAAAAGCAGCACAGCGCCCTGAATGAATATATTTTAGATAAATATAATAAAGTATACACCCAACCCCAAACTAAGTAGTGCTTGTACTAAGGGCCGGGTTTAAGGACACGCGTAACGGCTCGCGCCGCTTGAAGCTACTCGGCTTATGGGTATGAGGTGACTCATAAACTACATCATCATTAACTTATTATGTGAGAGAACCTTAATTTAAATCAAAATTGTAGGAGCCGTTTCCAATGTCCAGATTAAAATATTCCAAATACATTGAATTGCTTGTCCTAAGGTAATATGCATATTTTTTTCAAAACATACATAACATACATAATGTCATAACTTAAAACAATTTTGCATAAGCGTACACACCGTTAATTACGTAATTGCCTTAAGCCAAGCTGGCCAAGTGCAGGTCGGTGAATATCACATGTCAAATAAAGGTCTTCAGAACAAAAAAACAATAGGTCTTACCAATAATTATATTTTATTTGAACCAAATTATTTACATATTTTTTTTATTTTACATTGCAGAAAGATTACCCAGTGTCAAATATGACACTTTCTTTGGACTTCGCTAAAGATTTTTTGAATCACAACTACGTGGGAGAATATACATTGCAAATAAAAATTGAAGACCAGCAGAAAAATACGATGTCGTGCCACGTTTTAGGCATGTGCATTGTCGAAATATAATTTAAGTATATAACTAAATGATTATTATTATATAGGTGTGTGAAGAAAATAATAAAATTCCAACTGGTGGCACAGATTTAAACTTTTTTATTAGCTCTTCTTATTCCACTAACTAAAGTATTGAATAGGTAGGTAATAAGTAATAGGATAGGAAATCCGACCAAAATAGTCCAGCCTCTAAAAAGATTTAACGAAAGAAACTGACAAACAAAAGCTCAAAAATCTTATGCTTCTTTTGGTCTCTATTGTTTATGCAGTTAGTAAAGAATAGATCATTTTATTGTTACAAGCAGATACCCCAATCCTGTTTATATGTATGTGTGTTGTGTACATTGCATATACCTCTATATTTATATACTCTTACCTTAACACAATCATAAAGCTTACCACGGGGCTAGATGTTGGTGTGTGGATATTCCGGAAATATTTAAATATTTTTTATTAATACAAAGTTAATAAAAATATTTAAATATCAGTCGTATTACTTCGACTTCAAACTAGAGCAAAGACAGCATGCTCAAACTGTCCAATCCAGAGAACACAAGTAAGTTTCTACACCGGTGTCCACTTTTCCTTTTTCGTTTTCAAGTACCATACTTGAACACGGTTTCTCAATTTAGTGGATAGTTCAGTAGTAAGGAATTGCGAATGAGGTTCTGAAGAGCTTTCGCTTTTGATTTGTCAAACGGATGCCGAGAAGTGTCTCTTTAAGAGTTTGCGCTGAGTTATTTGGGATTTTAAGCTTTATATTACAAGCTCTTAATGCGAGGTTATTGAGAGATTACTGCAAAATTCTGATTAGAAGATACCGAACGGTTTGATAATAATATTTTTAATAGGCATTTTATAAAATGTTATAATTCCTTAGCTTTAAAGCTAAATACGAAAGACAAGTTTTTTTTTTGCAATTATGAAATAACTTAAAAATCACTGAACTGATGAAATTAGAATAAAATAATAGAAAGTTATTTGAAGGTCCCAGATTCTTATTAAAAAAGATTAAACATTTTACATACAATTAGATTTTAATCAATAAAATAAATCAATGAAATCAATATAGATACTAATTACTTTCTTAAATGTAAGACTTGGTTAATGTGGATTAAAGAAAAACTTTAGTATTTTCAACTTTAGTTGTTCAACTTTTTTTGGAGGTAAATAAAAACAAGTATAAAATGCAGTGAAAAAAACCCAGGCAATAAACTTTAAAAACTTAAAAATGTAGCTCATGCTATTTGAAGTAGGTTGAAATCGAGATACCAACCAGATTACACGCAAACAGAGAACTCAACGAGGGTCTCCAATTCCCCAAAAAGGCACACGTCAAAAAAGTGATAACTAGCGTAAGGAAGGTGTAAAGGGCGGTGTGAGAGCACTTCTCAATCGGGAAGACGCAATAAAGTGAATATAGCTCGAGTGGAAATCTGCTAACGACGCACTTTTGGCTTCCGTTTGAGTTGCCGATTGAGGTAAATACTTGATTTTGTGCTGTTGACAGTTTTTAGAGGCATACACGTTGAATTATAGCTGAAACAGAGTCAGCTTATTCTGCCACTAGCTTTTCCTACACAAAACAGTGATAATACGCAAAATGGCGATCATCTGAGTAACATCTCTTTCACTTAATAATTTTATTTAACATGACACTGGCAATTTGACGCTTCAAGCGCAGAGTCCAATTATAAGGAATTGAATAGAATTGATTTTCCTACTTTTGTGAAAGATACATTACCCTTAATCAGGCAGTGATGGGCACTGCGAATTTATCCAGTATATTTATTAACATTCCTATTAATGTATATTCTTAAGAGTATTCAAAAAGGCTCATGAAATATGAAGATATTATGACAAGTTAGATTATTTGCAAATAATAATAGCGTATTTTACTTTAAATGCTTTATTGGAGAAAAAATATGTAAAATAACTTACTGAATTCAGTAGACATAAAAATGTACATTTATCTTATGCTCAGATTGTATAATCACGCCTTTACCCAGCTTAGGAAGTCCATGACGACGATGCCACTGCAATGATTATGGTGATCACCAAAGTCAATATCACTACCACAGATTAATAGAATTCACGCTCCAACGGGCGCCTGCAAATAATTACTTAGCAAATTTAAATTTCCTCATCGATAACGAAAGCAAAAGCAAAACATTTCTTTTGATGAGCTATTTCCTTAATTCAGGGGACTAATTTAAATATTCACTGTGTAATGTCCCATTTCCTTTAACTATAGGGACCGTACGAGCAGACATTTGGTAAAAAAGTTAATGGTCCAGAGCTGGACGCTGTTTTGTAATTACGAATTTAAAACTCGCCGGACCCTACTTTTTCTCATTTATTCGGCTGGGAAGATAATATTGCCCCTAATCTATCTCTCCTACAAACAAATAGGAGCTTAGCTGCTTTTTTATAAAATTCAAAATCGCTTGGATTTGAACTCAATTACTCCGAAAGGTTTACAATTTGTGAAATTACTTACACATATAATTTTGCAACAACATAACATATTACTTGGCGACAGTTTATTTACGTAGTTGTTTGAGTGCAATGTTTTTGTTTGAGTGTGTTTGGTTTCAGTCCATTAGTGTCTGAAGATCTTGATTTCTATAAATAAGGTCTATGATCAAAGGGAATAACTATATTTGGATAATAGAATAGCATCAAGGGAAGCCGTGTTGGCTAAGTGGTTGTACACTCGACTGTAATTCCGAAAGTCATGGGCTCAAACCCCGACACGCACCTCTGGGTTTTTCTTCTTGAAACATGTAGGTGCGCTCAAAATCACGTGCTTTAATGGTGAAGGCAAACATCGTGTGGAAACCGGCATGTTCAGAGAACTTAAAAAGAGTTTCAAGGACATGTGACATTCACCAACCCCCAGTTGGCCAGCGTGGTGAATTAAGGCCTAATCTCTCTCGTCAAGAAAGAAGTCCCTGTGTCCCAGCAGTGGGAACGTTAATAGGGTGATGATGATGATGTATATTAACTAACATTGTAACATGTAAATTTTATGTATAATGGTCGGGACACACGGCGACACTTTACATTAGACACTCAATGTATTAGGTCCTTACATATGAAATTGGCGTTTTTCGTACTGGCCACTTAAATCACAAATTTCTCCTCTTTGGTAAGGAATTCCAAATTCAAATTTGTACAGCTATAGACTCATGTATTTGTGCTTCGATGATCGTCATTCATTTGTTTTTTTTCTTCTGTTTTTTTCTGTTTGTGTCACTCATTTTACAAAATGGAAAACTTAAAATATCGCATTATTTACGAGTACGAGTTCCGCCGTGGCACTAGTGCTGCGGAAACAACTCGAAGGGTGAATGATGTGTATGGCGGTCGTGTTGCAAAAGAAAACACAGTTCGTTTTTGGTTCCAACGTTTTCGTTCTGGAAATTTCGACTTGCAGAACAAGCCCCGTGGACGGCCTGAGACTCAAGTTGATAATGAAGAGTTGAAGGCTATTGTGGAAGCGGATCCATCGCAAACCACGTCCGAGTTAGCTGCAGGCTGCGGTGTTAGTGATAAAACTGTTTTAATTCACTTGAAGCAAATTGGGAAGATTAAAAAGCTTGAAAGGTGGGTACCTCACGAATTGACTGAAGCAAACCGGCAAACGCGCGTCGACTGCTGCGTTACATTACTAAACCGTCACAATAATGAAGGTATTTTAAACCGAATCATTACCTGTGATGAAAAATGGGTTCTTTACGATAATCGGAAGCGCTCAGCGCAATGGTTGGATCCTGGCCAGCCAGCCAAATCCTGCCCCAAGCGAAAATTAACCCCAAAAAAGTTACTTGTAAGCGTTTGGTGGACTAGTGCCGGTATTGTTCATTACAGTTTTCTCAAATCTGGCCAGACTATTACGGCTGATGTCTATTGTCAGCAATTGCAAACCATGATGGAAAAGCTAGCGGCTAAACAACCTAGGCTGGTCAATCGCTCCACGCCACTGCTGCTTCACGACAACGCTAGACCACACACTGCGCAACAGACGGCTACTAAATTAGAAGAGCTTCAATTGGAAAGTCTAAGACATCCTCCGTACTCCCCGGACCTTGCTCCAACAGATTACCATTTTTTTCGAAATTTGGATAACTTCTTGCAAGGGAAAAAATTCAACTCCGATGGGGCAGTCCAAATCGCCTTCAAAGATTTTATTGATTCCCGTCCGACTGGTTTTTTTAGTAAAGGGATCAATGAACTACCTATAAGATGGCAAAAGTGCATAGAAAATAATGGTTCATACTTTGATTAATTAAATATATTATATAAAAAAATATTCGACTTTTTGTTCCTCCCATACAAAACGCCAATTTCATATGTAAGGACCTAATATATGTATCGAATGTCTGTGTGTGTCCACTGCCGCGACACTTAGTTGCAGTTGTTGTGGCAATGCAATCTACACTAGTGTCGACATTTGTGATGAGTGTCAGTGTCGTCGTGTGTCTAAAGCATTAGACTAGCTGACCCCAGCAAACGTTGATTTGCTAAATGAAAAATAGATAGTAGCCGCTTCTCAGACCTACTGAATACGCATATAACATTTGGTCAAAATCGGTAAAGAAGTTTCGTAGGAGTACGGTTACTAACATTATGACATGGAAATTTTATAAATAAGACTAGCTGACCCCTAAGATTTTATATATAAGAAGATACATATATAACAAAAGTAAGGCAACTAATTATGTAGTAACCTCGAAATTTCATCCTATTTTACAACCAGGGTAAACCACTATTCCCGAGCTAGTATTTCTAGAAAATTCGCGAGAATAAGACGGCTTATGTACCCAAAGTACATAAACTACAAAGTTTCTGGAATACGCAGACTTCGTTGCAGAACTTTGTAGTAAGCTCTCAAGAAATAAATAATGCCATGAACGTAAAATCTTTGCAGAGCGTGGCTCGGTTTATCTTCGACTATAAATAGTTGAAACATGCTTTATAAAATACTTGCTTTTATCCGCGTCTTCGCTCGCATTAAAGCCATTAAATAAGTATCAGAGATCATTACCAATCAATAATGATAACTGTATGCTATTGCTTGGCTGGGATGATCTATTTTTAAATAATAAAGAAAAATCCCAAACAGCTTAAACTATATTCAATTGAATTGGATATTGACGTGACCGTCGGCAATACAGTGCAACGGTATTACAGTACTCAGGGTTGGAACTTCATTACTGGACTGCAACAAATATATTATGGCGTTGAAAAAGCTAGATTTTGAGATTTTTATGTAAACAATTTTTATATTTTTCATTTAATTTTATCCTATGCTACTTTTAATACCTCCAAGAATATGTGTACAAAGTTTCATGATGAGCGGTTGAGTAGTTTTCGCCTGAAAGCGTAACAAGCAAACTTACATTTACATTTATATATTAAGTAGGGAAGTAGGGACAAACAAGTACTTTACATTGCTGATTTTATAATTAGATGTGACAAAGATGCCATTTATATGGATAATACCGTATAGATCTAGCGATTCAAAAGTATTTTAAAATTAATTATTGTTCCTTGACTTTCAGACTATACATTTATTCTTGTTTTTAGGGTACCGTAGCCAAATGGTTAAAACGGAACCCTTAGATGACGGATAGATACGACGGTATCTGTCCGTCTGTCGGTCCGTATGTCACAGCCACTTTTTACCGAAACTATAAAATGATAAGAATAATTTTAAGTTGAATGTTGAAATTTTGTAAGTAGGTTTATTATGTGAACCACATTAAGATTTTCACATAAAACTTGAAAAATTATAAAATGTTTGTGGTTCCCCATACATTGAACTGAAACACAAAACATTTTATTTTCATCAAACTCACATGTGTTGGTTATTTATGGATAGGTTTCAAAAATGAGACACTTCCACTGTTGTAAGTGTCATTCATCTATCACCTTAATTTTAATGACAGAAAACATTATTTTTCGCATATTTGCTTGAGTTTATATAAAATATAGTTTTTGTTAAACCTAGATTGAAATGAATCTTGGTATGGATGAAAAAATAAATTAAATGATATAGTGTCCACCGCACGGCAGACGCTCCCGCTTCGCAGTCGCTTTTGGAACTAGAAAGCGACTAAGGGACTACATTGTACGATTTGATATTGCAACAAAATAAATCCCTGAGTACAAATAAGGTATCAACAATGTTAGCAACCAATAAAGGTTGAAAATGCATTAAGCAAACCTTTTTGTACAAAAACTATATTAAAAAAAAAAATTAAATTAAAAAAAATTCTAAACATCAAATCTTTCTTTGATAATCTTCTAACGCGGGTAAAGTAGCAGAATGTTGTATAGCTTATGAAATACGAAGTGAGACCGCAACATTCTACCAACTCAAATATTAAAGATACACACGTTGTTTAAAAGCTAACATGTAACAAAATTGAATCATAACAGTCTGGTCACAAGTTACACTGTTGTGACGTCATGCCCTTAGTTCCTGTCTGCGACGACATTTCATTATATACGTATGTACGTACCTTCACTGTCTGCATTTGTACAAGGTAAAGTTATATTACATAACAGGCAAGTCAAAACATACAACATAAAAACATTAGTTATACATACTTATATTTAGACACAATGTTTGGCTAATAATTGTAAAATCAACAACTCATGGTATTCAGCAACGCTATAAAAAGATATGTGTAAGAAAGGAGTGAGTGTTGAGATGACGGGTGATAGAGGGAAAAATACATGTTGTGCCAACCCCACATAGTGGGACAAGGGCAGGATGATGATGATGATGATGGGAATTAAGGATTTTACTTCCGAATGAAAAAAGCTATACATGCCATTTCTCAAGCTTTATTAAGTCTATGTACCAAATACAACTAATTTAAATCAGTTCAGTAGTTTTGACGAAAACGCGCGACAGACCGAAATTAGTTTTGATTAACATAGCCTACAGCTTACTATTATGTAACTTACTGCGTTGCTGTGTACTTTGTCAAGTAATGTTTTTATTGATGAAATAAATTATCTAGCATTAAAAAAATAATAAAAAAATCCCACTTAGAACACATATTAAGGTACAGACCAAAATCCGTAATAAAATACGAAAGGTCCTCCTCTTATTATGCGTTTTTGCATTGTGAAACTGTTATATTGTTGTTTTTACGACATAAAATAATAAGTGTTGTCATATTTATGAGTATCATAAAAACCGTATGATTGTTAGCGCAAGAGTGATTTTTATGAGTAAGGGCATCCTGGTTTTCATAAATTATCTGGGTTAAAATAGTAATGCTTATTTAAATAATAATAGACTTAACATATCATCATTTGATGATGTTTTAGTTTTTCGACCAGTTTAATGTTGTAATAAACATGATAATACGTATTAAAAAGTTATATTAATAGACTTATATGTAGCTTTAGCTAACCTTTAAGATTACGTTTTTTTTTATTAGCCTATGTTGTCCCACTGCTGGACAAGGGACTCCCACAACTCAATTCAACAATCCCTATCCAGAGCTGTTTGCCACCAATTTTCCAAAACTCGTGAAGGTCGTCTTGCCAAAAAATATTAAACACATAACATATTTAGCACATCCAAACATACTCACAAACGTTCAATTTAATAGTTAGTATTTTCTTACAACTTAAAATAAAATTCTAATAATTATCCTATTAAATTGTGACCTCTTTTCACTAATAATTTAAATATTCCAAATTAAAACTAGCAGAAAGCTCATGAAAAGTATTTAAAAACCTTTTAATATCAAAGAATATTTGAAATACTAATAAGAAAGCTTTTATTAAAAAACATTTTGTGTAAGAATTTGCACCCGAAATAGCGGGCCGTTCAGAACACGTAAATAATTTTAAAGAAGAAACTTCATTAAGTACTAACCCAAAATACGAGTACTAAAACTTAAGATCCTCTTACTACGTGTAATAAGCCGGATCTAAAGTTCAGGAATATTTTAAGTAGCATTATACTAGCTTCAAACATAAACAGAGTCTTCGTTGAAATTCTTGATTGATGGTTGACTGCCTCGAAAAACAACTTTAGTTCTGCAGACAAAAATAAAATCCGCAAAGTTTATAATAAGTTCATTAAATTTCCATAAAATATACAGTCTGTGTAAATAGCTGCGTTTTATTTGTATTCAGGCTTTATAACTTTGTTTTCTTTACGCAAGAATAAAAACATTGTTCAGATTACAAATATATTGTACCCCACATTGTGTCAGTTCAATCGTGATCATGGCACATGTAGCTGTACAGAAATATCGAGAAAATCAAATAATAAGTTCATTAAATTTCCATAAAATATACAGTCTGTGTAAATAGCTGCGTTTAATTTGTATTCAGGCTATCTAACTTAACTTTCTAACTTTGTTTTCTTTACGCAAGAATAAAAACATTGTTCAAATTACAAATATATTGTACCCCACATTGTGTCAGTTCAATCGTGATCATGGCGCATGTACAGAAATATCGAGAAACTCAAAGCTCAATAAAACATGTTAATATCCTGTTACAAATCTAATTAGTATTGTATATGTAGTGAAAAATATGATAGAAAATTTTAAATAAGTGTGATTCTCCTTAACATTATTACAAATGTTGATTATTGTTAAATATCCACTTACTAAGCTGATATAGTGAAAGCAGTTGGTTGACGGTGGATGCTGGCCGCTGCCAACCGTAGCAAGCGGAAATCTGTGAAGGGAATAATCTACCTTAAAGTAAAGTAAAGTAAAGTAAAGTAATGCATGTGTTAAGTAATGCCTTAATCTCTGAGCGTTACGTGTTTTAAAAAAATATTGTCAAATATTTTGAATACTTTTATTTAGCAAAAAAGGTACAGTCATGTCTTAATGCTGTTATATTTGAAAAAAATCTATGATGGAGGTAAAATATGTCCATTGGATAGCTATATAGTTATAAAATATACCTAGCTGAATGTTTTTAGAAGTTGTTATCTAATGTTGACTGAGTCTATATTGTCGAAACTTTAAATACAAGTCTTTATAGAGTACTTTTGTAGAAGTATTATTAATATTGAAACTAAAATTATTGGTTATTGTTAGAACTGGAGCAAGGCACGGGAGTGAATACCGGTTTAAATTGAACAACGGTCGAACTAGCCAGTTCTGTTGAATCGTTAAAAACATAGATTTATCGCGTACTATAATTGAACTGTGTCACCACAGTATGATGGAATTTTTTAATTTTATTTATTTATTTTGTCAAACGTACGGCCAGAGTCCGAAACACCGACCTGCGCGCCAAGACACAGATCGCAGACGTAGCTCAAAAAGCCGCCAAGTTGAAGTGGGACTGGGCTGGTCACGTCTGCCGTATGCCAGAAGAGCTGTGAGCAAGGATAGCCACCGAGTGGCACCTAGACCTAGCGAGAAGACGACGCGGCAGACCTCGGCGACGATGGCGGGACGAGTTTGACAGTTTTCTGCATGACTGGCGAGAAGTGGCCGGAGATCGGGAGTTGTGGAAAATGATGGACATAGGGGGCTTATAATAATAATAATTTATTTATTTTATTTATTTGCCATTCCGTCCCACTGCAGGGCAAAGGCCTCCCCTTTTTCTTTCCATTCGCCTCTTTTGCTTGCTACTTCAGGCCACGATGTTAGGTGGGCGTCGAGCCCGTCCCGCCGTCTCATCATCATTTTTTTTAAATGGTTGGTTTAAAATAAATCCGCTTGTAGATATTTCCAGCCTGCAGATAAGCCAGTTCAACGACCGTGCAATAATGCCTGCGTGCTTATTGACTGTAAATTTCACAATATCTCGGTGCCCACGGCTACCGTGTTAAATTTGTGGACAAAGGGGCCGCTGGAAATCCGAAAGAGATAGCTTAAAAAAAGAACCGATAACAAAAGAGGTATTGGTTATACAGGGTGACAAAAAAATTACATTGGTGGGAAATTATGATGTTTCTTTTTCTACCCATGGCGGCTTAACCAATCTGTATTTTTTTCCATCTTCAACCTCTCGTCTCATATTCGACCCAAAGCATTTCATTCATCAACTAGTTCAACCTTTAGTAAAACCACTTATAGAATATTATATTCTCGTGTATGGTCTGATAAAAATATTTCAGAAATTAAAGTTAATTTAAATAATAAATAAAAATAATTTTAATACATTTTATGGCGGCAGTTCGAGACGAGTGGAGGGAGAAAAGGGAGGCCATTGCCCAGCAGTGGGACAGCTAGGCTATAAAAAAAATAGTTAAAGGTGTTCTAGTAAACACGCTACATAAAGCAAATTCTCCAAATACCTGGTATACATAAAGCTATCCTAAGTTCTTTCTAGACGGCCCTCAGTCCTAAGTAGGTAGACGACACTCATTTCTTTTAAATCACTTTAGTTACCATCTATTCTACAGAATCCATACGTTAATGGATTTCACCTACGAAATCCACATAGAATCCGAATCACCGACATCCGAATTAGAACATAATATTAGTGGCACTTCAAATGAGCTTATAATTCATCAACCGGGTGTAAAACATGTTATTGTTTTAAAAATATTTTATAAAAAGGAATTCAAATCACCTACTTAAGCCATAACTTAGATAAAGAGAAAAAAAACGTTTATTATGTCATCAAAATAAGTCAATTAAATTTTGTACAGATTTTGTATAGTAATTCTTAATGACATAAATGTTAATCAATCAGAATATGCTATGACAAAACTAGGTCTTGTCATATGTGCTAGTCTTCCATGGTGACAAAAAATAGCGAGAAACGGCTGCTGCGTTACGTTACTCGCAAAAACATCAACCAATATTTTAATTTTAAAATAAAAAACATTAACACTTAACAATGTTTTAAACCTAATCACAAAATATTTCTAAACACAAACATAATAGTCAAAGTTGAGATCCATTTCATCAATTTAAGATAATAACAAGTAAATCAATCTAACTTAGACAAATTATGATATTAAAATCGTGTAATCTTCTACGATCCTGAAACCTACTAGACCGCCATTTTGGCCAAAAACCATTAATAATTTATTTATTTATAAATAAGCCGTAACGGGGTGGGACCCCATGTGTGATGTGAATGTATCAACAACCACAAATGTTTATGTAATCACACGAAAAAACTAAAGAAATATTCCGATAATAATTTTTCATCTTGATTTTCTTTTAAACGCCGTTTAACAGTAAGTAGTCCCCTAGTCCTGTAAATGTAGTAATACAAAAACGCGGTAACAGAATTGCCAAACACTGCCAACAAGCATCTAGTTAAAGTTAAAGTCTAGACAGCGAGTGAGGTTGCAATTGGCAGCACCAAGTATTCCCACTTCTATTTAAATATTTCCTTACAATTAATTTAATTTAGTTAACAAAGGGAACGTGGAGTGTTCTTCACAATTAGTGAGACATCGCTGCAATCTCGGCTATGCTTCGGGATTAAAAGATTCATTGGTGCTTTTCATTCTAGTTACTGTTTTGGTTTCTTTGTGGGACTCTGAGCTTTGAGGTTTGAAAGGGTCTCATTTTCTCTTAGATGAACTAGAATTACTGGATCTTATTCGTTTTTTAGCAATTGTTTTTATTAGAAGCTGATAGTTTTTCTACTTGAATAGATATGAAGTAAGGTTGCAATTTTGAATTAAAATTATACAAATACATACGGAATTAGAAACAGTAGATAACACAAAAACTCATCTCCTGGAATCGAACTCATAATTTATGATTGATGATCAAACTTTTTACTATCGAGAAAATGTGTGTATTGCCCAAAATTCTCAGAACTAGGTAAGTAGAGCCAGGATTACCTTCGAAATTTAAAACAAAAACGACTTTCAATTTTGGAGAGGATAGAAATGAGAAAAACTTTTATATTGTCAGAAATAGAAAACACAATTATCACACACAGTTCTGGTTTATCTCACGAACCCTCGCTAACACCAATAACGACAATAGCTAGGTACTGAGTGGCCTGACGCAAGCCTGTATGAGTATAAAGCCAATTACGGCCGCAGCCCCATGGCTTGTCACATGGAATCTCGCTGGGCCTTATCCATGGAGGTATTAATAGATTACCGTGATCAAGCTGTGACGGTTGAAGCCTGATTGTGCTGAAAATGGCGGAACAGCGGTTTATATGTTCGAATATCAGCTATTGGTTTTGTTCCTGTATATGTACGTGTGGTATAATGGATGTATTGAAGGACCTAATGGACTCATTTTAATTAATTTGTTATTGATATGATTGTCACTGATTGTCAATCTCAGCATGACTTTTTGTGTTCTAAGAACAAATGCGTTCTGCCCGTGTCGTCGAAAATTGTTCAATTTCTATAAAATATTATATTACTATAGTGAGTCAGCTATGTAAAAGTTGTGAATATTTAAAAGATTTATTGAAGTTATTGAATTGTTTTATTAGGATAACCTACTTTGCATACTTATTTTTTTACCCTTAGATGTATAAAATCAATTAAAAAATATATTTTGTAAGTAATTAACCATTTGCACACCAACTGCTTCTAGTTTACGATTTCTATTTCAATCAGACTCTGAACTTTCACCTCACTACTTTTATTCTATATAATTTGTAAAATCTTTATTACCCGTTACAAGTACCAATTTTCTTAAATGGTTTTTCAGTAAAACAGGCGTTTATGATACGCAGAGAAAACTTTGCTAGAAATCGTTTCAGAGCACCGGACCGGACAGACAACTCAACTTTACAGCCGGCACGAGGACGGAATACAAATTGTTTCTGAGGTACAAGAATGTAAATGTATCGTAAAATGCAAACACTGAGCACATTTGTTAGTTGTAAAATATTTCCAACTAGATTTCGTCCGATGTTTTGCACGGGTCAACTCAGGTGTAAAAAATATTGTGTCTGGGTTTTAGTACCTAGATGAAATTGACACAAGTATATATATAAAATCAGCCTCGTTTAGATAAGATAGCGTTTTGTAAGTCTGACCCATCTTATAATGGTTAAACTTATAGCGTCCTATTTGATTTGAAACAAACTCAATTCAATTAAATTTACGTATTCCAGTTATTAGTATACACTTGGAGAGGTCAAAAAAAGGTATAACAATAATTCGTTAAATAATTTACACTGACACATAAATAACTTGAACTTGACTGTAAAAAGCACTTGATAAAGACGCATGCAGCAACATAATCTACAGTTTATTATTTGGTTCACATATTTTATTTTGTTTACTTCAGTTTGCATATTAAGCCTCGTTTGCATCTAAGCTTTGATATTTTTTTTACTGATATTGAAATATTATAATTAGCACTATTTATTATTCTGATGATTAAGGTTTTAAAACTTAAAATAACGAAAATTTAAACTTTAAGTTTTACCTACCTTGCATGTTTATTTATTAATATTACACTTTAATTCGAGGAAATGCGAACTGAATTGAAATACTCTCTACAAAAATGAGTAAAACGGCGGTAGCTGAGCTTTTTTCCGATTAGAGTAGATTTGGTATGGATCCCTACAGATACCATACAACTTTTCAATCATCGCCTTAACAGATTAACTATTCAAAGGCTGACCCGTAGAGGGGAAATGAAATAGTCCCTACTAAATCCGATACCAACATTGTGACAAGGGTTAAAATTTTCAAATTATAAAAAAAGTTCAATTATTATATAAATGGGTTATGGTGCTCAATGCCGGCCTACGTTACTATGCCGTCTTTTTCATGAAACATCCATTTCCGTTATGCCGACAAAAATAATGTTCATTGATTTAAGTCGCGGACAAAATGTAGCACAAGAAATATAGGCTCTTTTTTATGATTTGTAACCATAAAGATCCAACCATACATTATCAAAATCATAATTATATCTTATCTTTATATATATAAATCTTCTGTACGTGTGTTAGTCATTGAACTCCTTATGAACGGCTGGACTGATTTTCATGAATTTTTTGTGTGTATTTAAGTGGGTTCGCGAATGGTTTAGATTCACAATACGGTCAACTAGG
Organism: Gymnoscelis rufifasciata; assembly: GCA_929108375.1. Classification (NCBI taxonomy): domain Eukaryota; kingdom Metazoa; phylum Arthropoda; class Insecta; order Lepidoptera; family Geometridae; genus Gymnoscelis; species Gymnoscelis rufifasciata. Next base: position 4,661,128 of record OV815307.1, on the reverse strand, counting down.
TGCGAAGCGGGAGCGAACCGCTAGTGATAATATAAAGGCTCCGAGTTTATGAAGGGCAGGATTAGTTCCTTGTACTGACTTCTGAATTAAGAAACTGTCATTAATTCCGCAAAACGTGGTTAGTATCGACAAATTTTAGATTGTGTGTGGTCATATCAATAAGGGAAGCCTATGTCTAGCAATGGAGGATCTAGGGATAGTAAATAACTCAATAAAATAAACAAAAATAAAATACCCGCAAAAAACTAACCTAAACTAGACGCGTAAATCTCATACCATTTTACGTCGAAAGCATTCCACTGTATTTTCCTTGAGCCGAAAACTTTTGCAATACTAGACAGGAGAAGTTTAAACTCCGCGAAAGGGGTCCTGACGATCTCAGCTCTAATAAAATGCTCGCTGTTGAAATATGTTGTCACTGCATAAACTTTACGACTTAACTCAGTATGAGACAAGTTTACCCATGATGGAGTTCTAAGCGCACATTCGCTACAACTCCACTCAAATACATCTGTAAAACAAACACAATTTCTAAATGATACAGAAACGTCACATTAAAAACGTGATTACATTAATTTATTACTTCCAATTGAGAGAATATTTTTTTATCGGGAGCAATTTCGATAGTGCGCCATAAAATAATGTGAGATAAAGGACCGTTCGAGGCAATAATTTTTGTTCTGGAATGGAATTTGAATAATTCGGCTTATGTATGCTGTGTCATTTATCAATACGCCCTTTATAGACACTTATTATGTATATTAATTCATGTTATTTTGCATAATGTATCTGTTGGCAGATGCGGTTAGAGTTGAACTTTGTTGAAAACCGTGTTTGGTTTCAATAGAAATATCTGGAAACCATTCTGTTGACATCCCCCGACCGATAAGATGGTAAAATTTATAAATGAAAAAATACAACTTAACTTGTATATGTTATGTATGTTTAACTTCATAAATGCCCATGTCGATTTATATATACACTAGCAGCTGGCCCGCAAACCCTTCCGTTTAAATCACTATTTCTGAAAACCATATAATGGCCGATTAGTAGTTTTTGAATTTATTCCAAACATAAAGGGCTCATTTCACAAAGTCCGAGTAAAATAAGCAATGGTAAGTTATCAACATCACCCTATTAACTTTCCACTGCTGGGACACAGGGGTTTGTCTCTTGACGAGAGGGATAGGCCTTAATTCACCACGCTGGCCACGTGCGGGTTGGTGAATGATGAGGTATGCCAAGAGCTACACAGCAAGAGCTGCAGACACGGTTGGTCTGCTAGACTCTCCGTACTAGATAGATACTTAGACCCAGAACCTTAAATTGTAGGACATATGTATATAAATTGGACCGTGAGGAAATCACAAGCTGTGCTTTAGGTGCACTTTAAAAACCACGTACCCCTGCAGGTCTTTATTATTGATAATGATGATTTGCTAACTGTATTATTGAGGTATAGTTGTGGAGATATGGTATAAGCTGGGATTAAGTGAATAGTCAAGAGTCGCGTTGCATGCAAATGAGGCAAAATATCTTACTTAAAACAATGTTTTATCGTCGCATAAAATTTTAAAATTTACCGTGAAACTTTGCGAAATCGTAAATTGTCTGCAACCTTAATGTAGTAGGATCCTGATCCAACTTGAATCGGACTCCTATATTTTCGCTTTATCAATTGAATATGAAAGATAAATAGCATCTAATTATTGAGTGGGAGCTTGTAACGTATAAATTTTGTACATTCTGCTCAAAAGCATTACGCAAAACTTCAATTAATCAAGACGATACAGGTTTTTATTTATGTTGTGTTTTTTATGTACGTAGTACATACGTACATAAAAAACACAACGATAAATAAAAACCTTTTAAGTAATATAAATGATGGACTAATTATTATATTTTAGTCATCTACCCTAATGTCCTACTGTCTTAACATTTTCAAGATATTTTGAATTTCAGGACTGAAAGCAATTCTTGCAAGATGTTGAATAATCAACTAAGTTTATTTATAAGAACTAAAAGAATAAAAGTAGTTTCATAACCTATTCAGACTATACCAATTTGTTTTAAAAAAATATAAGGAACCAATTACCTAAGGAACTAATTACTAAACATACATCTTATTTATCATCATGACTGAATCATGACTTTTGTTGCAGTGAATAAATCAGAAAAAAAAATTAAAAAAATCTATGAAAGTAATATGTAAATCACATAAATCGAAAACCATAGACAAGCGTGCCTACAACAGAAATATTACTTATAGAATCCCCCTCGAAAATGAGAGTTCGTAATTCACCAACTGATACAATTTCCAATTTCACATCGATGACTGTGATTTAAGTATTTCCCGTATCATTTGTTTCTCCTACTCCAATATCGTATTTTTTATTTTTGTTAAATTGCTTTTCTTTGTAGATCCACCCTCTGCAGCATGTGTGTGTTCTTGCGTAACACAGATTTGTTCTTAAGTATAGACATTTATACGGTTTTGGCTCACGGCGATATGCTTTATTTTTTCTGCTTTTACGTATATTTTTCATGATTGAATCCTTAAAGTTCAAAGTTTTATGAATGGATCGAGACAGTATTAACTTTGTTGTGGCAGAATATTATGTGCATTGAATGCTGTGTAAAAGTTTGAATATTATTATCAAATATAATGGTAGGTCTTAAAGATATAATAATAACTCTAACCTCTATCATGTTTTGGTACTCGTCAATCACTGTTTTGCATAACCTGCCAAAGCTAATTTAAAAAAAACTACAACAGGCATGCTAAATACGAAATATACCTAAGAACGTTAGCGATAAACAAAACGTTAGCCAATCCTTTACAATCAACAGAATTCATACCACACTCCAAACCAAAAATTAATCTGACAAACAAAATCCACAAAGCCTATAATTCAAATTTGTTTTTGATTGCTCACTCGTACGTCGTCATTTCCGGGGCATTTTAACAAGCAAAGCTCTCGTGTCAGCGGCCATGCAAAACATCATTCATTACGTGCGATTCCGCTGACAATAAATAGATTATGACGATACAAAAGTGCAGAGTAATATTACAGGTTACGGAAGACAGCTGGTGAACTATAAAACGGCTTTGTTGGTCTACGAGTTAATTAATTGAGTTTGCGATACGATACACGTAGTTACCTAAGCGTAACCGACAGTAATTGGGTTGTATTAATTTTTAAAGATAAGAACTGTCGTACTGAAATGTATGGAAGTTTATGAGGGACTTGAGCCTTACAGTGGACCTCAGCTATATGATAAAAAAACTAATGATATGAAATTTTTAAAAGTGCCAAATAAATTTATTTTCGCTAAGGAATAAATTTAATTGTAAAATTGTTGTGGTGGAGTGGTTTTCTTCTTATCTGTCTGGAAGAACGCAATGTGTGCGCTCGGACGAGATCTCTTCGGATTGGTGTAATGTTACGGCAGGAGTACCGCAGGGCGGAGTTCTGTCACCTTTGCTTTTCTCGATCTTCATTGATACAATCACGCGTAACTTTAAATCGGATTTCCATCTCTACGCTGATGACATGCAAATTTACACACACTTCGATCGTGAGGGTATTACGGATGGCATAGGGCAACTGAACTTGGACCTCTCGGTAATTAATGAATGGGCGAATACATTTGGATTACTCGTAAATCCCTCGAAATCTCAAGCAATTATTTTTGGAACACATTATTTACTAAATCATATTTCTTTATCTGATTTTCCTCCTATAAATTTTGCAGGTCTACCTATTCCATTTTCTGGAAAAGCCAAGAATCTGGGTGTTATTTTTGATAGCCGCTTGTCTTGGTCGTTTCACATCAATGAATTAAGCAGAAAAATACATTTCTCTTTCCATTCATTAAAGCGTCTACAGAATTTTCTGCCACAGGAGACGAAAATAACACTTGCTCAGTCATTACTTCTTCCCATTCTTGACTATGCGGACGTTTCTTTTCTCGACTTGTCTGAAGAGCTTCTCAATAAACTAGAACGTCTTCAGAATTTGGGTATCCGGTTTGTGTGCGGTTTGCGCAAGTTCGATCACGTGTCCCATTTCAGGAAACAGTTAAAATGGCTTCCAATACGTCGTCGACGTGACGTTCACATCCTTTCTGTTCTTTACCTTTCTCTTTTTAGTCCACTTTCTCCCTCTTATCTACGTGAGCGCTTTGAATTTCTGGTTCCTCGTGGTGTACCCTGTCGTCAATCTAAGTCTTTATGCCTCAAGACTCCTACTCACAATTCTAGTCGGTATGGTAAATCTTTTGCAGTGACAGCGGTGAGGCTGTGGAACGCCCTTCCGTACTCTTTGCAAGCCAGTCCTTCTATTAATACTTTTAAGAAAAAACTCAAAGAACACTATCTCTCCTTGCAGATCTAATTTCTTCTATATTTGTATATCACATCTTTGTATATATGCGTGATTATGTATATATATATATATATATATATATGTATATAATATATATATATAAATATATAGTATATTTATGTACGATATTTTTGTATGTATTTCTAATTAGCTAGTAAATGTATATATTTATTGGTAGTTATATATTTGATGTTAAATATTATATAGGTAGTTATAGAATAAGAGTAGTTATAGTATTTAGAATAATTTGTTTTACCTATTCTATTATTATTTTTTTCTATCTGACCTATCATTATGTGCACATTGTCAACCCACTCTTTTTTACACGTCTCTTGTATGTCGAGGTCCGCTGTAAGAAAACTCTTTTAGGGTTAAGCTCACCTTTTGTACATTTTGGATTAGTTATAAACTTTTTTTATGTGTATTTTTGTGTGTGCAATAAAAATTTATGAATTTATGAATTTATTTAATTTATGTAAATAAAATTACATGCAATGAACCAGATCGTATTTTAAGGCTAAGAGCATGTTTTACAATCCCCGGGTAAAATTTATTAAATGGTTAAAATAAAGTCAACTTACAACCTGTCAGTGACTGACTGACCGAGAATGTTCTACATTTTAACCACTGACGATGTTTGTTGATGTTTCCTCGGTAATTGTAAAGCCTTATGTATTATAACTATAAATTTAAAAGAGAAGCTTTAGGAATTGATACAATTTTACTTTTTGTACATTAATTTGATGAAATTCGTCTATAAACATAGAAATCCATAATCTAATATTTTTTTGTAATTGGTAGTAATTAACGCGCTTAAGTCAGGGTACGCTAACAAAAATATTTTACAAAGCGTTATGAAACAAATTTGTAAATATAGTGACGTAGCTGTCTTTCTGCAACTGCCTAATACTTTTTCTGCCCTCGTTTCTTGATACAATAATCAAAGGAATATGAGGGGAAGTCAAACGTCTACATATGCGAGCGATAAAAGACTTGAATGCTCTGGGGTTGCCTTTTCTAATTTTATTAAATTTCAGATCTTATCTGAATCAAAAGCAAATGTTTTGTAACCAGCACAATAAGAACAAATACGAAGAATATATATTTTTTTATTTAATCAGCATCATCCTCAGCCTGTTTTTGCCCACGGCTGCTACTTTCTGTAGTTTTTTAATAAATAATGGGTTGGATAATTATATTTGGATATAATAATACCTTTGGACTACTTTGGAATAAACATAATAATATTTTGAATCTGCTTGTGTTTTATAATAAAACCGCATCTTACACAAAAAAATATAGTTGCATTTACCCAGAGGCAAATTTATTTTAAAGTTCTTTTTCTTCTAATGTAGACAAAAACATAGCGTTCAGCGTTCACGAAGAATTTAGCGCGCCAACGCGACAAAAATCTTCTATGTAGCCGCAAATTACAAAATAAATAAATAACAGTAACATATCACAATAACTGAAATATTCCCATCCCTAATTCTCAAATAATAAAATATAAGTACCAGGAGCCCAGAGATCAGAGCAGCTGTCACGCATGAGATAATCTGACGAGCGGAACGAAACGCCCTCATCGCGACTTACCTCCACATCCCCTGAATAGTACCAGCACACATGATAACGAGGAAAGTAATTTTTATATTAAACCTTTGAAAAAACAGAGATTGGCGCACGTGCCGTTGATAGATATTGCTGATGTGTTTCTTGTATCGCGATTGTTATTGGATTGCTGATTGACTGAGAGCTAGTTTTTGTAATTAGAAATAAATCGATAGAAATAAGATAGATATTAACATCACACATACTCGCCTTTCTTAGGATACACGGAATACTTTAGGGATCAGGGCTAATGCGATATAAAATCTTTAATCTTTAATATTCATAAGTATTACAACTGTGAATGAGTATAAATCAGCAATCACTTAGAATCAGGCTTGTAACAAAAATAAAAAATAGCCTTTTATGTTTTTAGCTAGAGGTAGTAAAGGATTAAGTGGTCAAATCGTCAAATTAACAAATGTTACCGAAATAATATTTTTTGTCACTAGTGTCCATTTTGGTTGTTTTCGGAATTTTATCTCATGGCCCGCTCGTAACAGTGATGCCAAAACTGTTTCTTTCTAAATAAAACATCTAACATCCTTTCTATATAGGCTCTACCATTCCATATAAGTAATACCAACTCTATCAGAATAAAAACATCAAAATGCTCTTCGTAAAACATAAAAGAGAGATTTCTGTGGCCATGTGCACCGCATAAATTAGTTTTTCCGGAGATTGTTTGTTCAGGCGATGTTCACGTTTACTTTTTATGAAATTCTTTTGTTTGTGCACACTACAATTAAAACAACATTTTCATTTTGATGTTTTTGTTTTTCATTGTTTTCAGAGTGTAATTAAAACACGAGAAAGAGTATTAATACGTGTTTTTTTAGTAGTTATGGCAAAACATAGAGTGTTTAGGGGTTGAAATTGAGGCACTCTGTGGAGTGTATTGATGGTTGAAGGGGGTTTTAAAAGAAGAAGAGGAGAAAAAGGAAAAGAGAGAAATAAAGTTAAGACTAAGAGACTTAGTTTTATTATTATTATATTTTTTTTTATTTTTCCTAAATTGTACATACATACTAGCTGACCCCAGCAAACGTTGTTTTGCAAAATGATATATAGATCTTGGCCGATTCTCAGACCTACTCTACATGCTCACAAAATTTCATGAGAATCGGTCAAGCCGTTTCGGAGGAGTACGGGAAGGAAAACTGTGACACGAGAATTTTATATATAAGATATATTTTTTTAGAAGTGGAATGTAGAAGTGTTTCATATCTGGTGCAAGGGCAAAGAAACTGTAAGTTAAAAAAGTTTTTTTTTAATTCCAATCCAGTTGTTTGCGTTTGTGTCCGATGCTGCGCTAAGTTAATCGTGGTCTTCATTCTAAACCACGATGACTCCTTTTGATTCTTGAGTTCATAATTAAATAATTTTTTTTTTTAATATTTGAATCGAATCCGCAACCTCCTGCGCCTCAAGCGGACGTTCGCCCATCGAGCCACAGAGGTCGTCAAAATCAAAATCGTTCTTGGTTCGGGTGTAGTTATGTGTAATGAAAAAAATATCTAAAGTGTATACGATATTTAACCAGTAACACAAGCTTAGAGTTTACCATGGGGGATTTTGTTGTGTGGATTCTCCAATATGAATTTATATATATATTGTATACACTCTACGCCACGTCGCTTCGAGCATCTACTTGGGCCGGCATTCATAGTCGCAAATATTCTCTGAATAAGCCTTTATGTTTTTAAAAAGTGATAAACCCTACTAGAGTTTTAGGTTGACACGAATATTTTAAATTCGTGTAGAAAAAATTAAGTTGAAGTAACGTACTTTAGTAGCGAAATGAAATAAAATATAAAACGTTCCATGCATATAATGAGAGGCGTGGGTTCGAGTCCCTCATTTCGCCAGTAAACCACGTTACTTCGTCTTAATTTTATCTACACAAATTTAGAATATTAATCTCTGAATACTTTAAATCCATGATAACATATGTAATTGCCAATAATTGACTAAAGAAAATTATAGATGCAGTCATTGATTGAAACTGATCAATATATATTTTTTTACAAAGTACTTAAGTTAGTTTTGTACCACTACAAGATACAAAATCATTTATTTCCATTGTTTGGTTTTACAAATCTTAAAAACACTGATGCAGTATAAACATCAGTTATATCAAACCATATCATATTGAAATAACCTTGTCCTCTTAAGAAATTAGCAAGTTACACTTTCAAATAATAAAGTTAAAATATATCCTTGTTTTATTTTGTTCTGGGTAGAGTTATGGCCAGTCCCTAAGGGAAATCTATAATGCTCGGTCCTAGCTTTTTATTCATATCTGCTAAGACAGGATGTTGTATGCAAATTATATTAAAAACGGCGAAACTCGTATGAGAAAGTTTTTCGTCTGGTCAGTAATTAATTAAAAGCTTAGGTGGTGCCATTATGGGCTTTATGCTAATATGGAGTAATATGGTAGCTTCAAAGGTTTTAATGCAAGCTTCCGTGATGATATTTTGACTCTTTAAGTAAAGTGTTTAGTATTTTTAAAGAATACGTTATATTTTCGTTTATTCCGGTGAGTTAAATATTGTAAACGCAACATTAGAAATACATATTTTCTTCAAACAAGAGCTACGATTCAGTTTTAGAGATATATTTGTCCTTGTTTATAATATTTGGTATATTGTTTTGGTTAACTCGAAATTGAATGTGTTTTTTTTAAAGATAAATACGTATTTGTTTAATTCTTATAGCAACATCTACCCCTATTTTATGCTCTGACAATTAACAATAGGACAATTTAAGTGCACAATAGACACACAATAAACCTTATTAGTACATCTATATTAATCGTGCCACTAAGGCAACATCCACATCCATGCTTTACATTACTTGACAACGCAATGAACTTCTGCTAAGCTTATAATCGCCTAGTACTTTTGCCCTCTTAACAGCAGGTTTTTGCCTGAATTTGTTTCGCTTCCTTGATTATTCCATACGCCAGAAATAAGGCTCTGTCTGGGTATGTTTTAATTACCGGCACCTGGTTTGCTGGCTTCAAAGGCAACATAAGCGAAACATTAAATTTCAACGGAGCGGCACAGGCTAGGCTGCATTGGGCTGAACAATATTTATGCGCTACTGTAAAATATTATATAAATTGAATCGCTAACCTCTCAGCTCAGCAGATTAGCTCTTTGAAGTGGCAATGGGCAGGAAATATATGACGCGAAACATATGGTCGTTGGGGCCGAAAAGTTCTAGAATGGAGACGACGTATCCGCACCAACAAGATGGACGGACGACATGGTGAAGGCTGCGGAAGGCCGCTCTCACGGTGGATGCAGGCCGCTGTCAGATTACCAGCCGAAATTACTGGTAATCTTAGAGGGAGACCTATGTCTACCAGTGGACGTCCTACGGCTGATATTATGATGATGTTATCAATTATTTAATTGAAAAACAAATTGGGAATAAGCATCCCCATTTACGACCCCACTGCTGGGACACAGTGACTTCTGACGAGGGAGATTAGGCCTTCACCACGCTGGCCATTAGCGGGTTAGTGACTGTCAAATATCCTTCAAAAGTTTCTATAGTCAGAACATGTCGGTTACCGCACGATGTTAATCGTAAAGCTTGATTTTACTTGAAATGTTACGTGCTTTAAGCGCAAATATTTTTTTCAAGTTTAATCTAGAGATGCATGTGTTTGATCCCACGGCTTTCGTTATGAAAGTCGAGTGTGCTCCTACTAAACCAACACGGCTTAAAATAGGGCACTAAAAGTAAAAAACACACATTAACAACCTTTAAAATACAATGGAGGATATGAATCTATGTTGGCGAAATCAGATATAGATATTGACTTGTTTAATACTACTTAACTAAACTGAAAAAGAGGTTACTGAGTAATTATTTTCGGAATGTTAGAAATTTTTGTATGTTGTTTATTTTATTCTTATTAAGTCACATCTAAGTACTTGCTTTATTATTTATGTTCTATAGTTTATATATTTTTTTTGTCTAAAATGTATGGCTTTAAAATAAGTATTTCTATTTTTTTAGTAACAGTTTACACAATTATGTTTGTCGTCTGTGTTTGTTTTAATATTTAAGGCTCAAAACGGAACTTGTAATTGGCCTTCTGTGTTAAGGCATGTTGAAGAAATGTTCTTTTTATTTATCTGTTTATATTGTTTGATTAGCTGTTAGTTTTCTTAAAATTTAAAATTAAAAATAAATGTGGATACTGGCCGTGGGACAGATATAAGAATGTTGTCTATTATTCTTGTCTGTTCCCATCTCCTCCCGTGTACAAAATATATTTAAGAAAACTTGAGAGGTGTCAAGGGACACCTGGATGGAACGAAGTTCCTTTCGATTAATTATTTATTATTTACAAAAAACCTGTATACTTTCAACAAAAATAATCGTCGCGACACCACACTGTTCAATGCGAAATAGAAATGAAAATATCTGGCTTGCTTTCTATAAGAGAGAGAGACAGACAGAGAAACAAGCGACGCCGCACAGCTTACAATAGCTTATTATAGCAAAAAGTGTCGTGACAACTTTTCGTAAGAATATTTTCCGTCTTTCACAACGCGCGATAAGGAACTTCGTTCCAAAATCACAAGTTTACGTCACATTTCCTGTCTAATTCATTTCATCACCTATGTTGAGAATTAAACCCTCTTCCTATTTTGGACAGCGCAACGGTTGAAAATAATTATTTTATAACAGGCAGTCGATTTAATTGTTCAAAATAACATTATTAATATGCAGACAAACCGTAGCATTTATCGATGTAGTCCAACCCTAGCTAGATGAGTCTTGTTTTATTTTCCAGTAGTTGGTCTATTTTCAGTCTAAACCAAACCTCTGTATCGGAAAATCAATTAGTTGATTAGGGGTTACCTGTGATACGCTTGAAAAAGTATAGACTAACATCATACAAAATAACTCATTCAAAAAATTGTTTAAAAATTTAATGTAGTTTACGATGTAATGTAGTTTAAACGATATTAATGTAGTTTTTAGCGAAATGCGGCATATTATGTTATATATATTTAATGATACATTATTGAACAACCAGACCAAGGAGAAAGTGTGTGCAGAATATAATCTTGATCCCTAAGGGAATAGAAGCTTCTGCGTCTTGTACCATAAGTAGCCCTACGCCTACCTCGCCAATGAGGCAGGCAAATATATTGGAAGTTGTAAAATTGAGCGATAAATCATTTTCAGCTCAAACTATAATTTAAAATCCACACGAATTCACAAAAATCGCTAAGCACCGCATAATTCACGTCTAGCTCCGCCCATAATTCGAGCATTCGCAGACAATAATTTTTAAAAGCTGAATAGAGGCGAAGATTGGAAAGAATTCAAAGCACTTTTTGTCGAAATTCGTAAAAAAATGTTTTTGTATTGTGAGTGGTACACAATAGCGGATGGAGGAAATGAGTGTCTGGGCGTAGCGGTGCTCAATTTAACTGTACCCGGGCGCCGCTAGCCACAGTCTAACGTAGTTTAACAGAAGGACAAACAAACAATATTTTGCTATAGGCTGTATCGGGAGCGATATAAATAAGAGATCGAGAGTTTTCGATGGACAGGTCTGCTTTATTCGCCGATTGCTAAACACTGTTATAATTAGGTTACAACAAAGAGTATGTAATAACTGTGCTTACTTGTAGGTAGGCACAATATAATTATTTAATATGCTTACTAGATTTAAAGCCAACGGCGAGTACAAGTTTTAATTATATTTTTGTTTAAAGTAGTCATATTCCGCGGTAAAAGTTATTTTCTTTCAAGTTTATTATCTCTTATTACATCAGCCATCAACCAGAGAAAGCTCAGTCATCGTTATAGCTAATTCTGTTAATATCCGTGAATACCATAAATACTTTTTTTAGAATTTGTCTATCACAAACACTGTAGTAAAATACTTATGGTATTTATAGGTACTCACGGATATTTACAAAACTATATAAACAAAATAATTTCGTTTACTTAAGCCTTTCTATTGCTAACAAACACAATGATGATATCGACTTGTCCTACTGTAGTGTAACTGTGCCCGCCCTCATCCCCGCCCGCCCAAGCTGCGTACAATCACCCGCGATATGATAGCTCATTGCACATGCATCTACCGCTCACTTCTATCTACTTAACTACATGCACGCGGGCTATCTATGAAACCGAACTTGCTGAAATGACATCAAATGATGTGCCAAAAAGTTTTCGAATGGAGACCGCGGAGGAAAATGGAGCTACTCATAGGAAGCGCAGCATAAGATGTTGACCAATTTAATAGGCCCCTTTACAATAGGGAAGATGACTAATTGTTAAATTTTAATTTTAATTAGTTGTTCATTGTTTAAAAAAAATTAGAAAATATCTTAAAATATTTTTTCTTGCAAAGGAAAACTCAAGACGATACAGTGGCTTGAAGTTTCGTGCGCGAGACGTAAGGCTCCCGGGCGATTTGTCCTTAATTTATATGCCACAAGCTAACTAACAAACTCCGGAACTTGATGCAAACCGCATCAAAGTTGTAAAATAGAAAATCTTGGTATCTTATTAAATTGAAAAAGCAAATAATATGTGTCCAGTATTTTTGTACGAGCTAACAGATGATCTACACAGATTACCTATTTTGGGTTATTACACTGTACCACGCATTCTAACGCAAAACGCCCGCGTTTTTTTCAAAAATAAGTAACACAAACATAAATATTCGCGCGCGTAAGATTTTGTGCGTAATGGTATTGACTTTGAAAAAGCCACAGGTAAAAAGTGGATATGCCAATCCAATTAAAGCTTCCAATTAAAGCAATTGGATATGCTATGGCTGAATTACAAGTATTTTGCCATAATCTTGAGTACGATGGCACGGAAGATAGCGGTTTCGATTTCCACCTGGAAATCAAATTGTGTGTTATAAGTATAAGTTTCACATAAAGCTACCTAACAAAAGGTATAAATTCTGCTAAGTTTCAAAAATATTCCTGCATAAAACAAAATCAATGTTTTAAATCAGTAATCAGAATACAAACAAAAGCACAACCAACTTCACGACGAAGTTCAGTTCAACCTGCAAACTTGGAAAGACGCATAACTCAGTCCGAAGCACTGCTAACTTCATAGCAATGATAATTACGATAACTCTTTAAGAAGCATTATTCATTCGGTCGAGATTTGCCTCTGGAATTGCCGTATTATACTAATTAATTGGGCTAAGGAGGACTTTATTGCCGTTATTATGGAGAGGATTAGTTCAATTTGACAGTAAAAAGTTGAGTTCTCTCAATTTATTTAACTGAGTTCCATTTTAAGTTTCAGTTTCAGTTTCCCATTCAGTTTTATATGCAATGTATTTTGTGACTTTTAAGATAATATTTAAAAATAAATTTGAATTGGTCTTCTGCTTACAAGCCATATTATATTGTATCAAGTTGGTCAGGATTATCCTACCAGGCCAAAAAGAATATAGAGTATATACGAGTATACTCTTTCAATGAACGTTTCTTGTCCATCGTCCTGCATTTAAATACAACATCTGGCCAGCATATTACTGAAATAATTAACATGGTTATCACCGTTTACCGACATGTAAACGGTTTTCCTACGGTGCCAGGCAAAAATCATAAAATTTACAAAACTCTAAAATTTTTATATTTATTTATTTGATAGATGAGCTAAAATATTAATTAACATAGAAAATGCTTCAATGTGTTTTTTTGAGATATAGATGTGATGGTTTCCGTCGCGTCCCCCCCTGCGACAGAAAAGCGGTTTTCTGATGTGTGGGGGCCGCGAGGTCACATTATCGTCGACCCCAGCTGACTCAAACAGACTGCGCCCGCGCTCTTTTATTCCAGACCCTATCCCGAACATACCTAAATGCGCCATTATCATAGCAATTTCTAAAGATATATAAAAAAATAAATATAACGCATTCCTTATTATTTATTTTCCTAAGATATGGAGATTTTTAGAGATACAAAATTTTCATCAATATCGGAAGAAATCTAAGTTGCATATTTTATATTGCATACTTTATTGAATCTAGATGGCGGACTGATATAATTTGAAAATCATTTAATGAAAAGTAGTTCATTGAAAGTTAATTTCTTTTCATTTTGCCTTTACACTTGGTTCATTATTTTTCGAGAACTACTATGGTAGATAAGAACCTGAAATCTTGCATGGTCATATTATGAGACCAGGCGAGTCGCCTTTCATTAAAATTTGTACGCTTTGTATGTGTAACAGATGGTGCGCCGGTCCCTTGTCTGAGCCTGACAGAAAAGTAAGGTGACGGGTAACAGTTACCGTCTCGGAATAAACAGTATATCTGATTTCCGCTTGGCGACAAAAATGACAAAAACAAAAAAAAAGTTAAAAAGCCATTTTTTTTTTTTAAATTACTTAGCCTGATGGCTTAACCCAGGCAGTAACATTCTTAAACTTTAGATCCAAGTCCAATAATCTATATAAATAAAAATGAATTGTTGTACGTTAGTCTGATTAAAACTCGAGAGTGGCGGGGACGATTGAGCTGATTTTGGTTTTAAAATGTTTGTAGTAGGTCTAAACGGTGAGCAAATAAGGAAAAATTGCCGGGAACTTTTTTTTCCCGTGCGACGCCGGGGCGTGCCGCTAGTTTACTATATAAATTCTGCAGTTAAAGTAAGTATTTGTTAAAAACTCACAATCATGGAATCCCAGGTGCTGCATCAATAAATCAAAGATCAGAGCTCGGATCTTCAAGTTCTTGCACTTGTATTTGCATAGGATCCGAAGGTTACAAGATTGATGCCGGCGTCCATGTGCGGCCAATGCCATTAATATCGGGATCACATTGTAGATATTGAAGCTTTCGAGCTGAAATATTCATAGTTTTCACTTTAACTGAGAAGTTAACGAGTCTGGAATTTTGAATTTTGGGTACAGCGTAACATATTGTAAGAGAAATTACATTATCTTTGTTTCAACCGTAATAATAATATTAAATCATTTATTCACAAAGACATGGTTTACAGAAAGAGATGATAAAAAAAGTAATAATAGCATATCTTGGTTAGGTTAGGTTAGCCATCAAAATCATTTGTGCCATCAAAATATTCACATACCTACGTGAATTTTTTGAAACACGCAAATTTGTCAATTTAAAAAAAATAATTAACTGTATGCCATGGTCAAAAACTATAAGGATACAACTTATTAGAATTACAAAGAAGAAAATTATATGCTAGATTATATTGCTTGTTTAATGCTGGAAATACAAAGGCCTCACTCGAAGATTTCCAGTAATTTCATTTGGAAGTGGCCTGTAGGTATTCAGCGTGAAGCTGCGGCCTTCACATACGCCGCATTGCATTCGGGTTTCGGAAGAATATGGGACAAGTAAAATCATCTTAACCCTTAACTAAGTCGTGAGTCCAATGGACCCATATCATTGATTGCGTGTAAAAAATGAAGTGTGTGGCTTCAGCGCTTGCCGTTCTAAGGCAATTTCCTCCCAAACTTTGTACAAAAACAAATTTTTGGTTTTACTATTTAAAAAATATTATGTTTTGTTACTGAAACGAGCTGCATTTAATATTTCATTGTTATTTTTTCTATTTTAATTCTAAAATGAAAAATAGATAGTAACCGATTCTCAGACCTACTGAATATGCATATAAAATTTCATAATTTTTCGAATGCATGTTTCTACGTAAAAATAAATACAATTGATTTAAAAAAAAAACAATAAAAAATTATATCGCTAATTTTGATTATTATTATGATTCAATGTTTCAATGTAAGGTTTAAAAAAATAGAAGTCTCTTATTTCATATGTGGTTTTATTTTATTTCAAATCAAAAACAGGTGGGTCGCGTGGACCCACGACTTAGTGGTATTTTAAAATACACATCAGCATTGAGCCATCTATACTAATATTATAAAGAGGAAAGGTTTGATTTTTTGTTTGTTTGTTTGTTTGTCTCGAATAGGCTCTGAAACTACTGCACCGATTTAAAAAATTCTTTCACTATTCGAAAGCTACACTATCCCTGAGTGACATAGGCTATATTTAGTTTTCAAAAATAATATGATTCCTTACCAAACTCCGATAATGTAACCCATGGTGAAAAAAAAAGAACCCAAAATCTTTCTTTAATCGCGAATGCTGCGAAAACTATTGAATATATAACAAAGTGATGTATTACAACTTTGTAGAACATATTATTATCTACAATAAACGTCGTTACATCATATCTCTAACTATTATAGTTTTGTGACAATAACCGATTTTTATGAAAAAATAAACCTAAAATATTTCTTTAATCGCGAATGCTGCGAAAACTATTGAATATATAACTAAGTGATGTATTACAACTTTGTAGAACTTATCATCATCTACAATAAACGTCGTTACATCATATTTCTAACTATTATAGTTTTGTGACAATAACCGATTTTTATGAAAAAATAAACCTAAAATATTTCTTTAATCGCGAATGCTGCGAAAACTATTGAATATATAACTAAGTGATGTATTACAACTTTGTAGAACTTATCATCATCTACAAAAAACGTCGTTACATCATATCTCTAACTATTATAGTTTTGTGACACTATGCGTTGTGGAGTGGCAGGCGTCACTCGGGCACGAAGGTACGGGAGGGGGGTTAAGATCACGAAATAATCTGTCGCGCGATCGGCTCCCTACTGAATGGTCATGTGCGGAAATAAAAAAATTGTCGCTTGATAATATTTTGTCGCTTAGTTAGTAGTTAATAATTCGTTAACAGGTAACTAATCCCATTCAAAAAGTTATTTTCAGAACTAAACCCTACCATTATAGCCATATCGTCGGTTGGCAGTTCAATTGGGTTAACCACCAAAACACGTAAAATAAGTTGAGTATACAGTTTTTTTAAGCATAATAATATAATTCTAACTTTAAAAAAATACAGTTACGCTACACATTTTAACTGTAAATTTTGCAGATTTCCGTCGAAATTATGTTGTAACTGAGTAGGTATTTAAAGTCAAGTCAAAGTCATGTATGTGATCAATGTATGTCAAAGTATGTGATCCATTTACATAAGTCGAATTGTTGTATTCCTATGACCGAAGAAGGTTAAGTTGGTATATGTATCTTGACAAACCAGCATTGCTCTTACACTAATTCTTAGCTTGAACGAAAAATTATACACCAATATAAAACCAACTTTCTTCAAAAAACTAACGTTACACAAATTGACCTTTAATCTTCTTATAAATAATAAATCTAAATTTAAAATATAAGAAAAACCCCCGATTCGAATCCTTCAATTTCCTTAAAAGTAAAACACCATAATAATGTGTAATGTGCACGTAATGCGCTTTCATTTGATACTCGAGTTTTTGCAGATTTTCGGTTTTCCTTCCCCACTCTAACCCCCACTATTTTTAAACGGCACAACCGATTTTCATGAAACATGTCTAAGAGCACTCGCGCCAGACTCACCTTTTAAACAAAAAAAACTAAGTTGAAATCGCTTCATCGGGAGCTATGATGTCCCAGACAGACAGACACGTCAAACATATTATGACACCCCTCTTTTTTGTCGGGGGTTAAAAATGAATCGCAAAATGTGTTGCTAAGCGCATAACTCAACAACGCCTATACCAATTTAGCCAATTTATTTTTTTAAATGTTCGTTGGAGTTTATGGATGGTTTTTACGGCGAGAAAAATTCGAATAATTTTGAAACAATTTTTATAATTACCCGTGCAAAGCCGGGGCGTGCCGCTAGTAATATAATAATTTATTTATTTAAAACCGTGTAGCCAAATTAATAAATGTGCAAAGTGCTAAAATAGATTAAAATGCCTTAGTTTTTCTGTCACGTTTTTGTCTAGCCATTCAAGTGTTACTGCTTTAATATCGTAACAGAATGGTTTATGATCATTTCGAGACGAAAACCCATATTTTATAGGTGATTCACTGGAATTGGTAATATCGGTGAGGGCGTCTCTTTTACGAGCTGGGTACTTGAAATAAGTTGGATTTAATGTATAACAGTTTGAATTACAATGAGACTTGGATTGAATGTGCAAGAAAAGCTATTTTTTACTTAATTATATCGTAAAATACTTTTTATTATCACTTTATGTCGTAGTGCTATACGTGTTATATATCATAGCGTTACTGCGGCTGCTTTTGATTTGTAAAGATTGGTACGTTAATATTTATTAGATATTTGTGGAATAATGAGGTAAGGATTCGTCTATTCGTAAAAGAAAGACTTGCAATGTTTAATTATTTTGTAAGTAGTCTTTTCTAGTCTAACAGACGAGAAAAGCTCAGGTCTGCGTTATTTTATAAAGGGTCAAACTCCATATTCACCAGTCGTTCTTATCGGTGTTGGGGACATGCAAAGACAAATTTCAGTCTATATAAAAAAACGAAGGTCTGGCTGTTAACAGCCCTTAGGCTCTTAATTAGCCATCAAATTAACCTTAAACGACTCAAGCGATGAATTTCTAAACTACAATTTTCTACTCAATCACGGTAATTTACACAACTTAGGGATGGTCTTACAACCCCATTTCATTGATTAATAGCCTATCACTTTATGAATTTGACGAAAAAACGTAATTAAAGGCTGTTATCTCACCCAATTTGTATAATTACCAGAAAATGGTAGCTATTTCAACTCTTTACGACCGCCCCACAGTCACGATAACAAACTAATTGTCGAATAAAAAAGGATTAGCTAATCCCGGTTTAATAAAAATGTTAATCATGAGATTTTCCGTCGAATTATGCAAATGGTGGTACCCACCCCGCGCAAGATTGCCTCAGTTATGTGTGTATGCAAAATAATGAATATTGTTGCTCTAATACGACTTTAAGCTACGTTTGTATGAGTTTACTGTGTAGTTTGTTTCTGTTGGTGTTTATTTTTGGAGATGGTAAGATGCAATTTATGGTACTAACTATAAGACTTTAAATTCGGATTATGTACGTTCCGAAACATCAGTGCTTAAAAACTTGGAGTGAACTATCAAGATTTGGGTAGGTACTTAAATATTATCTACTACTAGTGGCCCGCCCCGGCTTCGCACGGGGTTTTATTCGATTTTTTTTCCCGGCAGTTATTCGATTTTTTCTCGCCTTTTAAACCTTCACTAGACCTCCACGAACATTTCTAGACTATGATAAGATAAATCCGTTCAGCCGTTCTCGAGTTTTAATCAGACTAACGAACAACAATTCATTTTTATTTATATAGATTTTGATTATTATGTCTATGAGTGACTAGATTTTGAGTCGATTTTTCAACCGTCGGATAGGTTACATCTAACGTTATTTTTATAAATTAACAGTAATTTAGACATCAGAAATGTTCAATTAACAATTTTCGTAGATGCTTTTGTTAGTAAGATGTTTTGACTTGTTTGTTTCGTTTCCATAAAATTGTAGTTCTAAATTCAAATTTACCACTCTCTGTTATTTTGGTTCATTCATCGTGTATCGACAAATCAGGCATCGAAACGTCATGAACGACGTGCACAGGTTATATATGTCAAGAGACAGGAGCGCGCTAGCAGCGACAAGAACACAAGAAGAAGAAATCAGATCGATCTCATCTCACACGAACCGCGCGAGCGCACCGCAAAATGTATAATCCTATCAAAATCCAATACAAAATGGCCTGGCCAGATTGTGAAAAGTACCGTGTGTGTTGTGCTAACAAAGGACAGTGTTGTCAATGCAAGGCGGAGTAGGCAGTCCTGGATATTTAAACTGTGAGTATCATTGTCTGTATGCTAGCCTTACGTTTATGAAACAAACCTTTCCAAAACCATCGTTGACCAGAACCAGGTCCCCCAAAGTGTTGCTGTGCCTATTTTATTGGAATGCAACATTGTTCATATAAACTTTTATTGATTTAAAGGAATTTAACGTCCTGACTGTGAAACAACATTATTACAATTCAATCATATTGTTTCATTATTTATTTTTTAAACTTTTTAAATTAGCATGGTTTTAACAATATTATGATTTAAAACGGGTAACATACCATGATTTGACGGTTTTTGAGTTTTCCGATATTTCGACGCTGTTGCAAGCGCCATGATCACGGAAACAACTGAATGGTCATTGTCTTTGCGATTTGGGTAGACGGTTATTCACAAACGAACCGGTCTACCCTCTTTTTGATTCTTTTATTGCGAGGTTGACATTGACTAGTGCTACTACCACTTGTTTCATTCTCGAACGCAACTCGATCACGTCACACTACACTGACCGTGTCTTGGCGAATAACCGGTGTTACATATGTTTGAGTTTTGCATAACCGCTCTACAGGATTCCATGCTCCTGACAATTGGAAGACATCTTCACGATTGAAGTTCCTATATTTAGTCATTTAAATAGCCTCCCGAACCAATCTAGGTATATAGTGCCGCTCTGTTGAAATAACCCGTGGGTTATGCAACTCAAACCAGTGATTGAAACCAGACTCCAGTAAATGTTGTGCAATTGCAGACTTATGGACATCTGCGTTCTTCACTGCCTTAATATGTTTACCTACACGACACGCGATAGTCCTCTTGGTCTGCCCTATATATGATCTCCCGCAGCTTTAATCTACTTTATAAACACCTGGTCTTCCTAATGGAAAGTTATCTTTCGGCGTTCGTAAGTAGTTTGCGATTTTCTTGAGCGGTGTAAATACGGTTCTCATAGACATTTTACTCAAGATTTTTGAGATCTTGTCTGTTACACCTTTAATGTACGGTAGAAAGGCTGGTCTACGTTCTACCGTATAACTGCGAACTTTAGGGACAGAACGTGGCGGCAATGTGTGTCCTATGAAACCATTCATCCTCATGACCTTTTTGATGTTAGCCAGTTCCGCCGGTAGGCATGTCACCTACATGTCAAATCAGGTATGTTACCCGTTTTAAATCATAATTATTTTTTAAACATGTCATTGTTCATTGTCCTCCAAATTAAGGAGTACAAAATCAAATATGAATTACTACGGTTACTCTATAATTTTTATAATGTTACAAGTACTATTCCTAACTTGTTTCATTTACGTTGCATTTAAAAAAAAATAAGTCGGGAAAAAAACAAACCACATTTTCTAATTATACCAATTTAACCCTTTATACCTCCATGCCATCGATAATATTCATTGTTCATTGTCCTCCAAATAAAGGAGTACAAAATCAAATATGAATTACTACGGTTACTCTATAATTTTTATAATGTTACAAGTACTATTCCTAACTTGTTTCATTTACGTTGCATTTAAAAAAAAATAAGTCGGGAAAAAAAATAAACCACATTTTCTAATTATACCAATTTAACCCTTTATACCTCCATGCCATCGATAATACCAAAGGTTTTAAAATAAATTCTTTGCACCCTTATTAGGGTCCGAAGGTGGTCCAAATCTATACAAATAGAGCTTCCATTAAGGGAATTCTTAGGGATTACGAAAGGGTGCGTCTGTGCGTCGCCTTATTTTTAAAGCTTTGGTTATCTACATACACGAAGGTACCCGCTGGTATAGGGTTGAGAATTTGCCACAAGCTTTAGTTAATTCATAAATTTAATGATCTTATATTTTTAACCTTTTTTTTTTTTTGGAGGTTTTGTCTGTTCACGTCCGTAAGTGGTAACCCTCTGAATCCTTACACGTGACCTCCGGGTGGTGCTAAGAACAGTCTCTGGTGGTAGGCTTCGGCCGCGGCTTGTCACCACCCTCCGGGCTGGGCCAGTGCGTGAAGCGATTTTTTCGTGTTTCGTAATGTGGCCCGGAGAAGCCACCTTCTAGGTCTTCATGTCCCATCTTAGACCACATCGTCACTTTACATCAGGTGAGATTGTGGTCAAATGAAAGCTTATCGATCATAAAAAAAAAAAAAAAAAAAAAAAAAAAAAACGGAAAAAAAATTAATTTGATTAATTTAATTATTTATTCTTCAGCTCTGTTAAATCATTATACACATTTCCATAAATTTGTACCCCTTCATAAATACCCAAACAGACGCTAACGCATTATAGATGGCATGGTTTAAAGAGAAGTATTATAAAAACATTAATTTCGGAAATAAATATTTTGGTCAGATGAACGTTTTACGCCACGGATGGAAAGATTGCTTGATTTAGCAAACAATAAAATACAAAAAAAAATATTCTTAAGTAGCAATGACTGAAATATTTAAATAAGAAGGTAAAATTACTGATTATATGAATATTCCCAGCACTATTCCAAACAATTCCGAAAATTTCACCTCTAACAATTCACGCTGCATTCCCACAAGTCGGATTATTCTAAATAAGTATTACCAGCTACCAAATTAATCCACCTTTTTAACGAAATGCGAAAAAGTTTAACCAAACTTTCCTCAGCTAACAAAACCCAACGTTGAATTTGAAATATGGCTCCCTAACAAAATTATTTGTACCAATAGAATGTTTGCGAAGCCTGTGCAAATACGAATATTCGGTACCCACTTTAAAAAGGTGTGTTTGACTTAACTAATAAGGTGGGGGGAGCAAACTTTTAATGCGAAAGTTTTGCACGCGTACCACAAAAGTGTCTAAATTGTATATAAAAAAGCTAGGTAAGTAATTTAATATTATAGAATAACTTTTTAGCAAAAAATGGAACCGCCAAAAATGTCAATGTGTGCTTTTATTTTTAAGAGTTGCATTTGCCCAGACAAAGCAGGATTGTTTTTTTTTTCAAACTTTATATAGAACCTACTTTTAGGTCATTACTTCATTATTAATTAAAATATTACGTTCATCTCTGTGATAAATTAGAATAAGTAAATAAACACAATTCAATTATTTTATGTTTTAGTTTTCGTTGGAATTTTGCTTCCAAATTTATGGGATCAACTTTGAGATAAGTTTACCATTTCCAATAAAAAAGATAAATCAAAATCGGTCCACTCTGTAAAAATTTATGCGTGGTCATACATAAATAAAATATGTTTACGCGTGGAATTGTTCGTCTCATATCATTTTGTCTTGATTAATTATGTCCTCAATGCAGATTTCCACCAAGATCAATAGTTTTCTGCTACTGAAAATTACGTTTGCCGTTGGTGGGACTAGACAAAAATTGCTGGCGAAATTTTGGATTTATTCTCGTATCTTACTAATATAATAAAAGGCTAAAAATGCTTTTTGATGTTTTTTAATTTTAACGCTAAAGCGACTGAACGTAAGGCATGATGACTACATAAAAAAATAGGTAAATAGGCACTGTATAATCTGTATCTTCATTTTTTTTTCCTAAAAAAAATATTAGGTCAATTTTTATATGATATCTAAATGACGGACTTATTTTTGTTTTTAGTCACCTGCCCTATATAAAATCAATTGAATAAAGATCGAAGGTAAATAAGACATTATAACTTTTTAAATCAATGCTATAGCGGGTCTCGTTGTTACCCGCGATATAAATGATTTAACATGTATTATAATTGATTTGCTAGTACATATAGAAAGTACACACCTACTCTGTTTAGATAATGCTTACTTGGCTCATGTCAAAGACGGCATGTGCTCTATGCATACGGCCAATTAAACTGAGAAGATCGATTTGGAGCAAGGCCAGCCAAATACCTCTTATATTATAATGTCCCAGACACTGCATAATCTTACTTTGCAATGTGGTTGCTGTTAGTTAATAAATTAAGATAAACCTAGCTCGTGTTTTATAGTTTGTTTTGCGAGTATCACGTATTTTTTTTATTTCTAGTATTATGTATTCCTCAGTATACACAATAGTGTTTTTTAATAATTTTGGTAGGTAATACTCGTAGTGGTTCATGCAAATAAACCTTTCACCTTTATAATAATTACAAACTTAAAAGTTATTAAGTCTATCAAAGGGCTATGGAGAGCTAAGGAGATGTTTGGGGTATTGCTTCGTAATAAGGATAAGGATTGAAGAGATACTTAGACAGTGCAAGTGGTAAACATTAAAAAAAAGGATATATTATGCTTTGGTAAAGGCCTCGTGAAAGAAGACTGCCTCTAATCTTAATAACTGGATGCCTGTAAAAGAAGAGGTTTATGCCCAATAGTGAACGTCTTACAACTAATATGGTGATAATGACGAAAAAAGTCATCAAATTATTGATTTAATGTTCTCGAAATAAATCAGAACAAAAAAGCAACCGAATATGTAGTTGTAATTTTAGCCATATTTTTTTAGCCATTTATTTAGGTACTCGTTAAATTTTATGGTAGAATGGAAATAGAGAAACATTTAAAAAAGAGGATTGCATTCAAAAGAGCAAAATATACAATTCACGCACACAGAGACATTCAAATTACGAACCCACTGAATTTTCAACAACAAAATTCACGACTCGATGCACGCGACCTACATCGCGGTAAAAGCTATCCCGTTAATTGACTATTCCAAATTCAAATAAATAACGGCCGGCGGCCATATTTCAACGGCTATTATAAATCAAAGGATTAGAAGCGAAATGGATACTGGCAATAGAGATAATGCGTGTTATATTCTGCATACGTTATAGGGCGATAACGGGGAAATAATCGAGGGGTACAAAAAGTACTAAGTGCGAGTTAAATACCCTTTGTCAGAATTCGGGTATTGGAGGGTCCTCATTATTCAAGCAAAATTCGATTATTTTCCCATTTCACAAAATATCCATAACATCCCTTGCTTTTATACTAATTGTGGATGGGACACTGTTCTGATCGCTATTGTTTATTAATGAAATAAAATAATAATGGACAAAATATAGCTGCAATATACGTTGATAATTAAAAGAAAGTTGTTTTTCAGGAATCAGAGGCCCACAATAAATATTTTATCTAACAATGATTGTTATTCATTCATTCATTATTTTATTTACGAATACGATTTTAGTACAGATAGATAGATAGATAGAAAATACTTTATTACTCATCAAACAAAGAAACAATACAATAAGAAATTAAAACTTAACCTAGAATACGTAATGGGCGATCTTATTGCTAAAGGCAATTTTTTCAAGACCACCGTGGATGGAGAGAAAAATATACAAATTATATGTATTATGTATATTGATTTATTAATTATTAATTTATTAGATTTCGATTTCGTCTAGTTCTTAAAGCTAACCATTTCATAGCATTATTCTGTTTGTACCCTAATGGTATTGAGGAAAAAGGTTAAAAAAAAATAAATGAAGTTACCTAACAACGCATTTCATTGTACACCAAAACAATAATGACAGAGAGGGTGGACTATCAGAGTTTAATTTTGGGACCAGATTTTGTGTACCTAGAACATATCTAGGTGATAATAAATCATGTTTGGATTAGTAAGTTTTAAAAAAAAAAACAATAAGCTATGGAGCAGACTTTGGCCCTGCAGTGGGACACAGAAGACTATTTAAAAAAAAACTAGCATTGGTCGACCTAAATCTGTGTCACCTGATAATTTAACACAGAGCAACCAATCGTCTAAAGATAAATTTTAACACCTGATATAATACGAGAGTAAAAGTTTTCCAAAACAAAGAAAATCAAATCTCCTTATTTAATATTTCCCTCTGTTTTAATAAGGCCAGCAAGCAGACGGCAGTAGCGTACCAGAAATGATTACTCAGCAGCAGTTAACTGTTACGACCGGCTTATGCCCATTCCAGGGTATTAGTCTCTGCCCACCAATTTATGTAATTTATTAATACTCCGGTAGAATGTAGGAAAGAAACGTTGAGGTGATTGTCCATTGCGTTCCATCAAAAATATATACCTATTTTTTTAATTTATAACAGGTACATTGTTCACTCTTCCACAACGGATAAATGGACAATGTGGAGAAATATCTTCTGTCACTTCAAGTTACGGACTGGAGAGAGGCGGCGCATGGCAGGGAACGTTGGCGTTCTATTGTGTTGGAGACCAAGACTCTCTTCGGGGTCGATGCGCCAGGATAGTAACTAGTAAGTAGGTAAGTACGGGTACAATGTACCTCTAGCGCTCCACTCCACGCACAATGGACCACCTCGAGTCTAAATGCGAAAAATCGGGGCCCCTAACGGGTACAATGTGTAAAATAAGACGAATTAAATGACCGGTAAGCTTTTGAAAAATCCTTAAATTAACGAAATGTGCCACCACCTTGAACCATATATCCAAATGAATATATACATTGAAATATTTAGGTGTCAAGTCTGGGTTATTTTATATGCAATTTGGTGTGTACTTTTTCCTATCATTATTTTTCCTTAGGTACTTTTCGTCTGACAAAATTCTTCAAATTGTTGCATTTCCTACTGTTTATCTATTGACAAAAACATGTGATTTCAATTTGTTGATTTAGTTGTAAAAACTTGATTAACTCTTACATGAATAACAAACGAACGCTATTAACAATTGCGAAAAAAATTATATGAATATGATAGCTTTCCAGTGATTAATGTACGCACAACCACATCAACGTTAAAACGTTTAGATAAAAATAATCGCTCATTCCGTCCTTTAATATTATGACGTAATAAAAACTGTTCTGCAGTGGGTTTCCGCCTTAACCATCAAAGACTCATGGCCGACTGATCCCTAATATTTCAGTTATAATTGGTTTATTCTAAGCTGCCGTATGCCTTTGATCCGCCACTGTATTAACTTGTAGCGGAGACGTATGAGGCACATTACTCGTTCAGATCTGAAGCTTTATAATACTACTTATATTCCTGGGCC
This sequence comes from Gymnoscelis rufifasciata, assembly GCA_929108375.1. Classification (NCBI taxonomy): domain Eukaryota; kingdom Metazoa; phylum Arthropoda; class Insecta; order Lepidoptera; family Geometridae; genus Gymnoscelis; species Gymnoscelis rufifasciata. The sequence goes on along the minus strand of OV815307.1, from coordinate 4,634,419 downwards.
TTACAAAATGATGTCATTTGAGGGATCCCGTATCCCTTTTATGTTCTCGGTTTTTCACGACGTCAAACTTTGATGATGTGTGTCAAAGACTCGGATTTTCTTTGCGATTGGCTTTTCAATATCGAAATAGCCTGTTCGAAATCACATTACCCGAAAATATCTTTAGGTATATTTCTTTAATTCGTAAACTTTACGAAAAGTATCTAGGGGCTTATTGTTCAGCTTTTAACAAACAGTTCTTTTGTAGATCTTAGTCTTTGTTTGATGTTTTTGAATAAGCATTTTATTTGAAACCTCAAAAGATGACAATTGTTCACTCATGCGTTTAAAGACAGCTATTTTTACATCAACCTTTAAGACAGTGTTGGCCAGTCTTAACCCTAAATTACACGCTCAGTCAGGCGTGTCGACGTCGCGCGTCGTGACCTATTCAACCCTGTTCAACCCTGTTCAACCCTAGTCCCCATGGCTAATCGTTAGCTTAGTTTCCACAACGATGGTTACAGAAACTTAGTTGCATGTTGACAATGTAAAGGCATGTCAAATAATATCTGCCAAAATAGTGAATTTATGAAATATATTTATTATCTATTAAAAATATTAAAATTAGTATCTTTGCAAAATTATATTATCTTTAATAATTACTACTAAACCCTTATTTTGAATTTCTTTCACGGACTATCGCCATAGTTGTAAAACGATAGTTTTGTCTATAACATAAACAACATAGAAAATCAATCGTTCTCTTTTCTATATGCATATTAATAAATCTATATAAATAAAAATGAATTGTTGTTCGTTAGTCTGATTAAAACTCGAGAACGGCTGAACGGATTTATCTTATCATAGTATTGAAATGTTCGTGGAGGTCTAGGGAAGGTTTAAAAGGCGAGAAAAAATCGAATAATGGATAATAAGTCGCGATAAGTCAATCCCTTATAAAACTGACACCGGTGTTAAAATATGCATCATAAATTTCGGTTATCGCCAAATTGCAGAAAAGTTTATGAAATATCTCACCAGTAAATTAACAAGATGCATTACCGTGTGTTATTTACGTCCCCTGTCCCTGTTTGGGAATATTGTTTTCGCTTATTGTCACTTTGGCCCGCAGGCCGGAAGTCGTCCCACGTCCCTTCCATATCCGGCCAGAGCCACTGTCAAAGCTTTGACAAAGTTACGTGAAATATTGTTTAGCTTATTATAACCACAAGATAAGTGTGCGGAAAAAGGTTGATAATTAAAATTTGTTAGTTTTTTAATGTTATTTACAATATCATTTTCGTAATAGAATATCCACCGTCAAAACACAAAATTATGTTTAAAGTTAATAAATTATTCATTCAAGATTTACAGTGAAATAAAAAAAAAATTAAAATGTTAACAAAATTCACTTATAACAATAGGTATAAAACATTTGAAACAGTATGGAATTCTTGAGCCTGAACTAGGGTAATCCTATATCTCAGGCAAAAAAAAAACAAACAATAGGCAAGCATATACAATAGATAATAAAACTAATAAGCAGTATCAAGCAGTTAATATACACAACTTTCTCCAAAATTACTTTAAATTAAATATTATAAATATATATATATTTGTAAATAAACATACTAAACTCATAGAAACTGCGCTCTACTACATACGACCATTCAAAATATTCCTCTAAGATACCCATAGAGGTATATATAAACTCACCCTCTTTTAACTAGCGGTAGTTGTTAAGTAATTTTCTGGGTCCAATTTACAATTTGCCGGTCAGTTAGAGTCGGAACAATACTGTCCCCTGCAGATCTTGGACCCAAAAGCATTGTCCAAATTACTGACCTTTTAATTATCTCTAAGAAGGGAATTGAGGGTTATAGAAACTGAATGGGTTTCAGAAAACTATGACTGAGGTTTAATTAGGGTTTTGTTTATAGTCGCACAATAACGGGCTACAATGCGGGACATGTTATTTCGATGTTGTATCGTGTGGCAGGAAAATAAAATATTTAAGCCCACTTCGAAAATTATATCCGACTTGTATCTGACGCAAATTAAAGTTTTAGTTTTACCTTGAATTTAATTAAGATTCATAAATAGATGTGTCATTTTAGACTAATCAGAAGTTTAAAAGTTATGAAGTCATTACACGCACGCCAAAAATGTACAAAAAAATCTAAAAACTTCAAAAGTTAAGATATCTGAATTACAAAGAAAAAAAAATATGACCTGAAATAATAATATAGTTACTTCAGTAATTATTCCTAAATGTCCAAACACTTAATCACAATAAATAACATTAATATATTATAATACGTGTGACTATCGACTTTGTAAAGTTAAAATGTCTTTATTGACTTAAACAAATAAATTAAACAAAGATATACATAGGCTCCCGAACTATTAAAAAACTGTATTTTGTATGTATGTTTATCAAAACCATGTTTTAACGAACAAAATTTCGAAATGAATGACTACAATATATAGTTTTGAAAACATTGCTGAACCTAAAAATTTCTAGATAGTTTCTTCCACTAATATCTAAGTTGATTGCAACCAATATAAAAAAAAAAAACAGTAATGAAACCTTCATATCTGCTCCGCGGAACGTTAATCAGCTCTTCAAACAAGCGTTAAACTCGTGCTTTCACGAATGCCTCCAATCAGCCTTTGCCTTTCATTACTATACAATAGTCCTCCGTATTAAACGCAAAAAAGAATCACGATATAGTACGGTATACAGAAAGTTATGTTTTCTGATGAGAAAAGTATTCTGGTTATTGATATACTACTAAAATACTTTTATATTAAAAAAAAATAAAAAAATATTTAAACAAGGATAAATTTAATTAAGTTGAGGCTAGTTTTAGGTTTAGCATTAGATATTAGGTATTTATATTGCTTAAGCCACCGTCCATAAAACATGTAATAATTTTTTCTCTCCATCCACGGTTATCCGGAAAAAATTGCTTTTAGCAATAAGACCGCCCCTTACGCATTCTAGGTTTAGTTTTAATTTCTTATTGCATTGTTTATCTGGTGTGTAATAAAGTATTTTCTATTCTATTCTAAAAAACAATCTTAGAATCACGCATTGGAGGAACAATATCACAATATCAGCAAAGTAAAGTCTGCCTATCTATACATCTTGTATACATAAAATAAACTTATCTTTACCGTAACCAACGTTTCCTTTTTTTCTAACGAACTATGCTGTTCGCTAAGATTGCGTTACTGGGCTGTGGCGGAGACGCGAGAGAGTTCGGATGGGGCAACACGCACAAGGGCACCATATAGGTACAGACCTTAATTTGGGCTGTTGCCAGTATCAGAGGACTATGACTATGACTATGGATTATTACGACCGGCTGTAAACCTCGCGGCATGGTACCGCAAAATCAAGAAGGCTAGTCTTGGCTAATATCTGATATTGTCTAATAGTAAAATATAAAATACAGACAAAGTCTCTCAGTAATTGTTTACATTACTTTTTTTTATGCATTGATCATTAGAATGGTACATATAACCTAAAAAATTTTTTTTTGGGAAAAAATCTTGTATGTGGTGTATGTTACTGGGATAGTACTGACATTCCAATTACGAGTAGGTAGGACCAACGTCGGAAAAGTTTAAATGCAGTCTAGATGTGCCGTGTTTGGGAAACGCAGGCAAAGCCGCGGGCAACAACTAGTAACGGATAAATATATTTTTTTTGGCATTCAAATTAATGTACCCATTCTAGGAAGTGGCTGATTTAAGAAGAATTTCTCGTCGAGTTTATTCTTAGCATTTATTTTCCAAAATCAATAAAACAGAAAAAATGCGTTTTTTTTTAATTTTATATTAGTCTAAAAATACTATACTGGAAACAGTCTCCTAAATACACTATGATAAGATACAATTATTGACAAAAATACATCTAATGGTAAGAGAAAGTAAGCTGTAAAAAATATTATTTTCTGGTTACTTATAGCTTAGCTACTGAATAGAATATTTTTGTGTTAAAAAGAGCCTTAATGAAAACTATCGTCTACGCCAATAATCTATTACGGTCCAATCGCTCGCAGACGCCATTAAAGCTTGATAAAGAGCCTCCACATATTAGCGTTGTTGCAACTAATTTACTGTAAGCACTATTTTATACTAAAAACCATTTAAACTTCGTAAACTAGCTAGAAACTATGCATTACTGAATCCAAATTGCTATTTAGCAAGAACTTGTAAGAAAGGTCATTTTGTTCACGATTAAAATTTGAATATTGGCTTCTCAATTTGTTAAATTGGTACTTCAGTAATATTGACTTGAGAATTTCTTCGCTCAATTTCGTTACCTCAATTACTGGTAATCACAGTTTTGAACTGTGATATTGTGTTTTGAAACTAGCAAACGTAGGGCTTGGTACCATACCCGTCTAGTAAATATTAATTCTAAATAGAAGGGGTCTTGAACGAGTGCTAAACTGACTCGGTAAATACCGCAAGTTCAGGATGAATGCAGGCTGTTTCCATCTACAATCATTAAAAATCTTTTATTATAGAGCATCAATCGACGTCTTACGGATAAAACTAAAATGATGAACTATGTAGATGCTTAAACCCAAGTCGTTTTATCGTTCATAACTACTGACTGCATCAAAAATAGACAATCTGTTTAGACCGTCGGTTAGACACCTTTTTTGCTTTATTTAATCATTTATTTTCAAGTTCGGGGGTGGGGGGCTTGCGACCAAAAATACTAGACACCTTTTTTGCTGTATTTAATCATTTATTTTCAAGTTTGGGGGTGGGGGGCTTGCGACCAAAAATACTAGACACCTTTTTTGCTTTATTTAATCATTTATTTTCAAGTTTGGGGGTGGGGGGCTTGCGACGTGTAAGTTGTTTGAAAGCATTACGTCACGCGAAACTTCAATGCAATTTATCCAACGATTTATACAGGCTGAAAAGTTGGCGACTGTATCGTCTTGATTATTCTTTTGCAAGACAAAAGAAAAACATGGGTACAATTTGTTTAATTAATAGCGGATTAATCATTATAATTTAGTGATCTTCATATTCCTAGGTATGATAAAGTTCTTTCTTAGTTCCAATGGCATTATATAAAATGAATAGAAATTAGTCAAATTATTATTATAACTCATTTAAAGGAAAACGCCCGTCTTTCTTTTGAGATAGACATACCTAATAAAAATCATGAGTGGCCTTTTTCTCCTCCTCTGCAAAAGCTATTTACATCTATCTAAGGGTTCGCAAACAACAAAGCTAATGACTATAACAGCCTATTCGCATTATATTAATCAAATTCAAAAGCTTTCTGTCCGAGGGCAGAGATCGCCTCTCCATTCTCCAGTTTCTAATTCACTTAATTTAGGCACAGGCAAATCTCATATTGCGACCCGCCCAATAATTGCGTTTCGAAAACATCAGGGGTATTGTTTCAACCGTAAATTAGCCAGTAGTAATGCTTTGAATATGTCTATGTACATATAAACATATCTTAATTCTACTAGCAGCCCGCCCCGGCTTCTCCCGGGTAATCCAAAATTACAATAAATATCGTCTCATCAGGTCAAAGTGACTCTACATTTTAATTAAATAACGTTTGTATGAGAATACAAAAAGAACTGTTTTAGGGTTTTCTCGGTAATTAATAAAATTTTGCTCGCCATAAAAACTATCCATGGACTTATACGAACATTTAAATAAAATAATTAACCAAATTGGTTCAACCAGACGTTCATTTTGCGTTTATTTTTTTTTAATTATAAATTGCTCTTAATTAGCAAGCGGCTGTGTGAGTTGGAATATCATTTCTAATCTTCATTCAAAGAAACTTGTAATAAAAATTATAGTTATATATATTTAAATGTTATAAAAACGAGCGTAATGTTGATAGAGTTCTGTGTGTTTGTAACAGATTTCCTGTAGCAACAAATACAAAAACACTATAGTTCGTTAAAACACGTCAAAAACAAATGTACAATAGGCGGCCGTATCGTTTAAAAGGGACCTCTCAGCTCTATCATTTAAATAGTTACTACAACAAATAAAAAACTAAAATTGATATAAATTTAAGCTTCAGCTGGCGATTGTTTGATAAAATTGCTTCATTTCTTGGTGAAGTTAGATTCAACCTTTATCTACAAACTTAATAAAACGCAAACTAAGATTCCCAATATACAATTTAAAATATCCAGTCGAATAAATAAACTCACTTTATTTCATTCGATACAATCACAAAAAACTAAAAGCCCAAACCGCTGGTACAGCTTTGCATTTCAATTCGATAAGAACTCTTTGAACGCGATACAAACAAAATAATCCCGTATCCCTTCGAGGTATCAATTAGATTAATCTGGTGAATAAAACTGGACCTATTCAATTCGCCCTTATATCCAAGTATATTATATATATTATAGCCAAGTATAATAAGAAAGCAGGAGCCCTATTATTATGCTCTGGACATTAAATACAGGTCAGGGATATTATTTTCTGCACGAAAGTATACACGTGTTATTTTGTCCAGAAAATGCTTATGATATCGTGTTTCTATTGTGCAAGAGTAATAATGTTATGTGGAATTTGTTTTGTGATGAATATGATGATATTAATGTATTGTTGTCTTCTGTCGTCAAAATGTAATAGGCGCTTTATGTTTCGATTAAATAAAAATTGTTCTAAGAGTAATTATAATTACTTTTGGCTTCATAGATGGCATGATCGTCTAAGGGCAAACTGATTGTAACAAGTAATTATTTATAAATAAATAAATAACCATGAAATTTAGTTGAATTAATTGACAAAAGATTATTGTCACTTTTATTTCATGTTAATTGATAAAAATTAAAAACAGCCCTTCAGCACCTTAGTTCCGCTCGCTTACATTTACAAACAAACTTGTAAACATAAAATTGTTTGTTTATAACAGTTTTCTTGTATGTATATTGTCCACACAAAACGTTAATTCTGCCCGAATCATCAATAATACACCATTTTTCAACCTTTATGCCGAATTACCAAACACACAATAACCAACTTCCAGCATTTAACCTAAGGCCTAACTTCGCGTGAGATTAAGAAACAAGTATTCTATTCTGTGAAGTACATTGTGAACCAGGCAATCGGTTCCATAGCCACTTGAGGAGTCAATGAAGCGTGCTAATGCTCTTCACGAGGGTTAAGTCTTTAGTTGTACAAAAGAGATCAAACTGTTTAGTCAACGGTAGACTTTTAGATAATACTTTAAGAATCTATTTTTGAGGATTTTGTTATGTGTAGTGTAGGTACATTTTTTGTAAGTGATTAGCCAGATTACTGTTTCTGAAATACTTAGCAGGAAAAATATTCCGTGATCTTTATTTGTTATTTGGTCTTAAAGTTTGGTGGCAAAGGTTGAGCGGACCTGGTCAGTCCACCTAACGAGATAATAATAAAAACAGTTATAATAATAACAGTATACCCAATAACATAATCCTCCAGCTGCGCTTAAATCTAACTTATATTTTGTCAAAAATGTTCATTCACGGACGGTACAGCAGATGTGAAATCTATCGTGCGTACCCTCTCTGGTTTTGTCATTTTATCAATACCGGGACATTTTTGAGAGTTGAATTGATTTGAAAACAGATATTACTTACGGGCGAGCGGTTGCTCTAATCTTGTGATGACACTTCAGTGGATTGGGATTATCGCCCATCTGATTTGGGATAAATTGAAGATAAGGCGCTTAGGGGCAATTTTATGAAGTTATAATCAATCTTTCGGGTTTTTACTGAAGTTGTAATAACTTGAACTTGATAGAATATTGAGGAGATTGTCTGTTTTCTGCGTAGGTGGACGTTTGAGCATCCTACGCGTTTAGATTTGAGGCTTTATTTGCAGTAAGATGGATAAATAATAATAATTTAAGAAGCGTCCTTTGTCATCAATTTTGGGTTTTTCTTAGCAAACAGACTGTTTTAACACATAATTCAAAGAGAAAACAATACATTATAAATTAAAATATTTTACAAAAGGCGGTCATATCGCTAAAGAGAGACCTGTACCAGATAATATGATTATATGACAAGCATTTTTTTATTGTAAATGTTAAACTTATAATAGTTACCTATAAATAAGAACTCCAAAATTGTAATAACTACAAAATTTCAATAACTGATAAAGCTGTGTTGTTCTATTCGCTTCTCAACTCAGTATAAAACATTGAAGCGAACTGTCAAGACAATGTTATTTCCTTGATATTTTTTGTTTTAACAATTTAGTTTTATTAATTTTAAGTTGACCTGTAAATGTAGGCTATGTGCTTCTAAGGAAATAATCGTTTTGACTTTGACTATAAGCTTTGATTGATTATTGGATAAAACAGGGGGGTAATATTTAAAAGCATAGGTAAGCGTTATATTAAACAGTATTTAAAAACCGATTAAATATGAATACTCTGATTTTATAACCAATCTCCATAAAATGTTAAGTAACGTACAAATTTTAAAGATCGTTTAATTCCTGATATAAATGTTTCTGTAGTAAAATCTGTAACCCGTCAATGGGTAGGTATAATTTCATCCAACGGATTAAAGTTGATTAAAAAACAATCGAAAGAAAACATTCACAATGATCCCCGAAGGGTTTACTAGATAATTTAAGAGCTAAACCAACACCATTTAATTCGATTATTCTATTTTGACCTTTGCTAAGCCCAGGCATCGTGTTCCCAATAATTACCTTAGCCTAAATCTATCTTGAAACTCAGCATTTCTCTCAAATAGCAAATTCTAGTCACCGCACCCCACAGGTGGCATTTCGAGATAAACTATTAATCTAGACGAAATAAAGCCTTCATTGAGTGGCTACGTCTTGAGATTATTTACGTATTGGAAATTGAGCCTTATCTTATTCACATCGATGTCATTGGCATCGGAGTGTTTGAACTATGCCCTTTTCGCCTGAGAGGGTTTCTGTTTTGGACCTTATTTTAGATCATTCAAATTGAGAAAAACTTTAGTTGCTGTATATGACAGTTTAGGGTTGCTAAAAACTATTTAATAAATGAATTTATGTCACCGGGCAATCAATACAGCAACATCTAGCTCAGTGGTAAGCTCTGAGCTTGTGTAACTGTTATTTCATCCTGTTTTTTAATGTTGTATTTGATTTTTAATAGTTTTAGGTATAATCCATTTGGTTGGTGATCCAGAATTTCAATAGACATACTGTCTTAAGAGCTGTAGTGATTTAATTGCTGAACAGTTTTGTCATTTTCACATCTTGTAATTTATATTATACTTAACGCAATGGAGTTCTTTCAAAAAATCTCTTATTCATTTTTATCCCCACTTTTAACCCTTACCTACCTACCTGTCCCTACCTTTACCTACTCCTATTCACTAAATGCAAGTCCACTGCTGATGCTGGTGTTGAGTTACTAACTCATGTTTATGATGCTTGGGAAAAGTCGCAGGATGCAATAGGAATTTTTTGTGATTTATCTAAGGCATTCGATTGCGTGCACCATGAAACATTGATCAGGAAATTGAGCCACTATGGAATTAGGGGCAAATCCTTGGATCTTTTTGCTTCCTATTTAAGCGAAAGAATTCAAAGAGTTGATGTCAACGGGAAACGATCTCCAGGGTCCTTAGTGTCAATGGGTGTACCTCAGGGATCCATATTAGGACCTTACCTTTTTTTGATATACATAAATGACTTGCCACATCTTGTACAGGATCAACATGAAATTGTATTATTTGCTGATGATACTTCACTTCTTTTTAAAATAGATCGTCGCACTAATAACTTTGACAAGGTAAATAATGCAATTTCTAAAGTAGTCCATTGGTTTGAATCCAATAATCTATTATTGAATGAAAATAAAACTAAATGTATTCGATTTTCACTACCTAATGTAAAACAAGGTTCTGTAGATATTAAAATAAAGGGCGACAATTTAGAGCTCGTTGAAAATACTGTATTCCTAGGTATAACTTTAGATTCTTCTAGCTTCAATGGGACCCTCATATAGATAAATTGTCGAAAAGGCTCAGTTCTGCTGCTTTCGCAGTCAAAAAAATTAGAGTTTTAACTAATATTGCAACATCTAGACTGGTCTACTTTAGTTACTTCCATACCATTATGTCATACGGTATTTTGCTGTGGGGGAGTGCTGGAGTAGGACGCATAAATACCATATTTGTACTGCAGAAAAGGGCTGTTCGTGCTATCTATAATATGGGTCCCCGAGATTCGCTACGTGATAAATTCAAAGAAATAAACATATTGACCGTCATTTGTCAATATATTTATGAAGCCATTATGTATACGCATAAAAATATTAATTTGTTTACAAAAAATAGTGATAAACACAATGTAAATACAAGAAATAAATATAAACTCGCTTTGCCCACCACTAGGCTGCATAAGGTTAATGTATCATTCAAAGGGCAATGTATACGCTTCTACAACAAGATTCCCAAAGAATTGCAACAGTTGTCAATTACTAAATTTAAGAAAATTGTAAAAAACAATCTTTGTAAAAAAGCTTATTATAATATATCGGATTACCTTGAGGACAAAACTGCTTGGGACGGAATCTGCTCCAACACAATATCAAAAACAAGACTAACAAACAAATAATGATTGTAAAGTTTCAATACAAAAATGAGCTAGAGTTTCTAATCGCTTCTTTGCTCTAGTGTAAAAAAAGCGAAGCGACCAGATACCATAAATTTATTTCCTACTTATCTTTAAGCACCTATGACCTATATGTTTTTTTTGTAATTTATTTTGACGTGTCTAAGTTTTGTAAAACCAAACTATGGAAATAAATGTTTTTGTATCTTGTATCTTGTATCTCCATACAATACCACCGAGCCGAGTCTAAGCCTAGTGTAAAAAATATAATATATTTTAGTAGCTGCTGGTAGTTTTTCAACTACCCTTCATAAATTGCCTTGGTAAAATCTGAATTTCAGATATGTAATATTTTCTCTTCGTGAGCGTCAGACATTTGCATTTTTAATTTACTTTAACTTTAAATATACGAGTAAAATTGCTCTCAATTTATCTTAAATTTCCAAAATTCGCAAAGATTTAGCCTCGACGATAAATAAGAGATCTTCAAGCATAATTAAATTTATCGGAATACTTTCTTTTGAAAACGTATTGCTGCGCTCAGTAAGTTTATAAACAGATTGTACAACACTTTATAAAAATAAGAATAAGATCGCAGTCTCAAAGTATGAAAACAAACATAATATATCTAATTGAGTTTTTTTTAATATCTATGCTTTTAATGCAACTGAACTCTGAATAAAAACTACAGTTTTTGTTCTCAATTTGAGTTGACAGTTTGCCTTATGTGTAGAAAATGCAACGTTAATTGTAAGTTTCGAGTACCATAATACTAAGGCTTTGGCCCAACCTACGCGTCAGCATCGAGAGAAGCTAGCGACTGCGGCGCGGAAGCGTTTGCAGCGCGGGAACTTTAACATGAAAACGTCCCGCTTTGTGACGGATCCCGGCAGACGCTCACGCTTTGCTAAGGTTAATCCTCGTATAATTTGTTTGAGAAACCTATAAACACGCGTACTAAATGCAACCAACATTTCCTGTGCTTAACAAAATTCACTGCCTTTACGAGGAAAAGTTTTTGTGTGTTGCAACAAAAATGTAAGATAAAATTTACTAGTTGGTGAATGTCTCTATTTACTATTAAACATTCACATTTTATATTATTCTATTTGAAAATTATTACTAGACTTGATGACATAAGTTTGATTATTATTTTCAAATTTTGTATAACATAAAATAAGTAATTTGCAATTCCGATTCAGGCAATACATGTATGGTGCAATAATTTATTTGATAGATAAGCTTAAATTACTTGTGTGTATTCTTGAAATATCGATCTGGCGGGTCACAGTGCCCGTCGCGGCCTCTTGCGACAGAAAAGCGGTTTTTGTGTTATGCTCGGTCACCCTGTTGCCCACCCCAGGTGAATCTCTATACACAGCGCGCGCGCTTCTTTATTTCTGTAGCATCAGCTTCCAACATAAAAGCAGTTTTACTTATCATATGAACGCCTACCGATTTCACTACGGTATTGAGCGCCCCATCCGAGACATAAATGCGCCATTAAACTACCATTTTTTATTACTAGTATTTGAAATAATTAATATTACACGCCTTATATTGTCCATTATCCTAAAATATATTTTACATCCAAATGTTTACACATCCGACGGGATAGATGTCACAGGCATTGTAAACTAAGCGTAAATAAGCCATACATATAAAATTCTCTCATGTGTGAAAATGTTCAAGGGTGTTTAGATGATTAATTTTTTAAAGTCTATCTAGGTGACGGTCTAACTAGAGATTTTCGCGCCATTTTCACTTGGTTTAATATATTTAGAAAACTACTTTTGTAGTATGTTTATTCATAAATAGCTTGTATATAAAATTTCCATGTCATAATGTTAGTTACCGTACTCCTCAGAAACTGCTTAACCGATTATTATGAAAATTTAATATGTATTATTCAGTAGGTCTGAGAATCAGCTACTATCTATTTTTCATTTTGCAAAACAACGTTTGCTGGGGTCAGCTAGTTTATTTATAAAAACCATGTTGCATGGGCAATATGGGCATACCCGTCAGCCTGGTACGACCGATCTAAAAGATCGTGGGCTTGCGGGTCCCAGTGTCCGACAAGGCCATAAGGAAAAGTAAGGTGACGGGTAATAGTATCCGTCGCAGTTTGAACGAAAAATATGTGATTTTCGCTTGGCGATGAACGTAATAATAATAATTTCTTAACAATATATATTTTTTATCTTTACGCACGGTTGACCGCTTCTGCGTAGAACCTCCTGAATCTTTTATATATTATAGTCGTGAGGTCGCAGCAAACAGTAAAACGAAGGCAATTAAGTACAGGGGGATTAGTTTGTGGTTGTTGCTTAGTGACGTCACTCAATCCGATTACGGTAATTGGCGCAAATCTTACTGAACCGGCTTAGAGACTTGTAATTACGAATTTCGGATACAAAGGACTAGTTTTGAGATTGGAGGAAATAGTTTAATTTTACTTGGTGTAGTTATATTGATTTATATCACGTTGAGTAATTTGGGTTAAATAATTATTATAATTATTTAGTAAATAAAAAAATGCATTAAAAAAAATTTCCTAAAAATTATTTAAAAAAAAATCTAATGGCTTAATTAGCAGGAGAAGATTTGTGTAGCGTTTAAATCATCGTGAACGAATGTAGACATAGATTAATATCGTGTTGCGCGCTACAAGATTTTTAAGTGACGTAATTGTAGCCACGCCCACCCCAAACATCGTCTTCACCCGAATACCCCGCTTCGCAACGATGTACCTACCCGGCCACTTAGATCGCTACGACACGAATATTCGCCGCCGCTTATGTAGTCTCACTAAAATGTTGCTTTTCCTATGATCTTTACAGAAACGGTGTCCTAGTTATTAAATAAGCCTCATTTCTGTACATAAACAGTTGTACCTTTAATATTGAAAATGTGTTTTATATATTTCTATATTGAATTATTATAAATAGCTTAAAAACTTAGAGGATAATCTTTCCACAACCAATGCTGAGTATTTAGCTCAAGTAAACTTCTGTAACCATATTTTCTAATATCATAAATGTTTCAAATATGTATCACCCACTAAAACAGACGCACGCATTCGAGCCTACAATTTGATTATCTTCAAATGTTATTATAAGCGATACTTGGGGTAGAAATAGTTAGAATTATAATAGGCTTAGAGGTCTTAATATGTTAGGACAGGTGGAGACTGTTATCTTTAAGGATTTAGTGCTTATATCTACGACAGACATCTTGAATTTACAGAGACAATGCAGAGAAGCTTACACCTACGACATTACCTATCGAGATAAGGTTAATGTAAGGATAATTTGACGTATGATATTGTATTTTGCTTGGTGCTTTGTGAATTCGTGTATTCTTTAACTCGATGAGAGATGATTGAATTTTTCATTGTACTGTGTGGAAAATGTTAAGTCGCTCAAAGTGATAAAGATGAACACTGGAAATTAGATTGTGGGGAATTTAAGAAGTTTTTTTTCAATTAAATGCTATCTACATTCGCTTTTGGCCTGTGAGTAAACTTGAGAGGTGCGTACAGTAATAATATCTCCTCTTAAACCATTGAAAACTTTTAATATGGTTTATATGTATATAAAAAAAATTGTCCGTCATTTAGATTATTTAAGATATTGTACAAAAACAAACAAACGTTGCGAAAGGACAGTACTTGGATGGGTGACAGTTCTGACTGAATCTTGTTTACACTCCAAAAAAAAAAGATTTTACATTATTGGTTTTGTTTTTATATTGCAAAAAACTGTACTCTGAACCCTAGTTAGTCTAATAAGTCCATCTCATACATTTTAAAATTTAGTTAAGTTTAGTACAAGTTCATTATTTTAGGAAGTTTTCATACTTGAATAAAGTAAATAGCGGTTTAAATATTGTGCACTCTTACTTCAGAATTTAAAAAATGGTCATATCTCTTCAAAGACCGATTCTATAGTGATAAAGAACATTTTTGATAGAATAGCCCTTTGAAAAACGAAACGTATAGTAATTTTCCATTTCGACTGGAGGGTTGAGCTTTCTATGTGCTAAGATAACGCTCTTTGCATATAATTGTTTAAAATTAACGAACATTATTTATTAAAAAAAATAACCCAACTAGGGAAATTTACGTTGTAATCATAAAAGAAGTAAACTTACATTTAAAATATTTTCACATATAATATTTTTAAGAATGTCACATACCTTTTTGATACATTTTTACTCATGTCATTAAGACAATGTCGATATTTAATAAACTCGGTCCAACATTTGAGTAGTTGCGAGAGGACTTTGAAGTACATACATATTACATGCGTCACATCCGTAAAACATCCAGACCAATATATTACAGTCGCTTTAAAAATGATGAACCCTGCAAATGCTGATAGGTTGCATTACCAAAGACCCGAGCACCTGCCCTACCTGAGGATTTTATTCGGTTCTATCCAGTTTTATCGAGTTTTATTCGATGCATTGTTTCTCGTCTGGCGATAATCTAAATTGCAAGATAGAGTTTCATATAGAAAACGTATAAATGTTGGAAATAGCTTGTAGATAGTGGACCGGTCACGTACTGGTTTTATTTTTAAGGGTTTATTTGCATTGTTAAATTGGTGTAGTTCTATACGCATCTATTTGTTCTTTTACGTGGTCGTCATGTGTCGGCGGTGTGGGCAGATGATATTCGCCTCACGACAGCGCGCCACTTTTTTCTGTTGGAGGTCATCATGCTGCAATCGTTTAACAGTCCCCCTACGGTAGTTTTTATTTCTGTCCATCGTATGGGAGACCTTCCACGCGGCCGTCTGCCCTCTACCTTTATTTGAACAACAAGACGTTCGATGGACTGATTGTCGCGTATCGTACCTGGTGTATCAATCTGTAATAGGGTAGATGACTACAAAGGAATAATTTGTCCGTCATTAAGATAACTTAATATTATTGTACCACGAAAAATCAAAACGGTATAGTGCATTGAAGCGCGTGAGGTAATGCTATCGAGCAAGATGAACTAAATGTATACGTCACAACATTGATACCTACTACCTATATATCTTGGCACAACTATGCCTAATTCCAATTTTATATAGTCATTTCGTATTATGTAGATCGCTGATCAATGTAGTCTTATTTGAAAGCTAGATAGTTTACCTAGCTAAGAAAACACAATATCGGTACAAAAGCCTTTTCGAAAATTATATTTTTGTAGAAATTTAACAAAAATATCGATTTTTATTTTATTTTTGATCTGTAACTTTTAAATTGGTTTATTGTGGTGTATTTTTTTTGCATATTAATATATTAATTATTTCGTTGCACGTCAAGCCACACTGCGCGTTGTGCTTTTTAATACATCGCGATCGTTGATTGATTCGCTGGCGTGATTCATGATTTCATTTGATCAAGGTTCGAAAATACTCATTGTATAGATACCTCCATATAATAAAACAGAATTTGTAAGCCTAAGAATCAAGAATATGAGAAAATGTATATGTAGACAGTGTGTAACTCTGTTACGGCAATAGTAGAGGTATGATTCACGGTCAAACAATACGGGCCACTTCGGAAATAATATCAGGTCCATGACATCGAGGTGAACGATCTGAGAGCTAAACTACAAGCTCATTACTGCCGATAGGTATTTACCGTAGTTAGTCGTCTCTCGTCTGAATTTGCCTAAGTCCTTAATGTCAATAAGCCCAGGTAATCTGTTTTCGGTTTCGTGTTACTGTTAAAGTAGAAATTCAAAGATTCAAGATCTATAAATTTCTTCTTTAATCTTAAATTTTAAAGGTTTAATTTTTAGCAAATGTTTCTATGGGGTAAATAGTTTTTATGGGGTTAAAAATTATTATAATAATTAAGCGATTAAATGAAATATAATTGCAAACAATAAATACTTGCTTATAACTTAAATCAAAACTAGGCACACCTAATTGCTGCTGCAACAAATATTTTAACTGACGAGAGATTAGGCCTTAATT
Organism: Gymnoscelis rufifasciata; assembly: GCA_929108375.1. Lineage (NCBI taxonomy): Eukaryota > Metazoa > Arthropoda > Insecta > Lepidoptera > Geometridae > Gymnoscelis > Gymnoscelis rufifasciata. Next base: position 4,617,827 of record OV815307.1, on the reverse strand, counting down.
CACCACCAAGGGCAAGTGCGGGTTTTTAAGCAAATCGCATTAAAGCTTTATTTAAATTATATTTTTTAAATTTTAGCAACGGTTTATTCTGTTTTAGAAAACGCCTTGTTAGTCTCTTGTCAGTTTTGTTTTCATGTTTTTTTTGCAAATTATATAATTATTTCCAATTAATATAACGTATACTCCACTTTTAATAATTACAATACAATAATGTGAAGTCACATAGTTTAAGGCATTTTTCTTTGTAATATTATTCATTTCTTTGATGTGCAATAATTTTATTTTTTATCTTTAAATTATAATACACTACAAGTTAACTTCTTTATCATTAGGACGTCCTCCAATGTTGCCGTTCCTCACATTTGTATCCACTAGGGCTTTTCATCCACATACCCAGCTAAACCGTTATATACATACCTGCAGCACACTTATTTCAGTTCGATTGGCACGTCTTGTTTGATCTTAATTAAGAGCACACGTTCAAAATGAACGCCCTGATCAAAGGAACTAATGTTAATATTTGCAGCGTCTATTGAAAGAAGTCGTTGGCTCTGTTTAGTTTATCTATGAATATTTGAACGAAGTTCGCAATGAGAATGTTCTTCTGGTTTTAAGGTAATGTTGGGAGTAAGTTGTTTTTCTTATTATTATTTTTTTATTAATACATATTATCGTTTGTTCAAGGAATACTTTGTAACCTGACGAGAATCCTTATAATATTTTTTTAGTTCCAAATCTACAAATAATATCATTTTGGTAATCTATCTATACTAATTTTTTTAATATTATAGCATAACTAGCTGAATGGTTTGTTTGATTTTTTGAAAGCGATATACTAAGGAACTTCTTGTCCTATTTGATAAATGAGCTATCAAACAGTAAAATCATTTTTCAAATAGGACAAGAAGTTCCTTAGTATATCGCTTTCAAAAAATCAAACAAACCATTCAGCTAGTTATGCTATAATATTAAAAAAATTAGTATAGATAGATTACCAAAATGATATTATTTGTAGATTTGGAACTAAAAAAATATTATAAGGATTCTCGTCAGGTTACAAAGTATTCCTTGAACAAACGATAATATGTATTAATAAAAAAATAATAATAAGAAAAACAACTTACTCCCAACATTACCTTAAAACCAGAAGAACATTCTCATTGCGAACTTCGTTAAAATATTCATAGATAAACTAAACAGAGCCAACGACTTCTTTCAATAGACGCTGCAAATATTAACATTAGTTCCTTTGATCAGGGCGTTCATTTTGAACGTGTGCTCTTAATTAAGATCAAACAAGACGTGCCAATCGAACTGAAATAAGTGTGCTGCAGTTATGTATATAACGGTTTAGCTGGGTATGTGGATGAAAAGCCCTAGTGGATACAAATGTGAGGAACGGCAACATTGGAGGACGTCCTAATGATAAAGAAGTTAACTTGTAGTGTATTATAATTTAAAGATAAAAAATAAAATTATTGCACATCAAAGAAATGAATAATATTACAAAGAAAAATGCCTTAAACTATGTGACTTCACATTATTGTATTGTAATTATTAAAAGTGGAGTATACGTTATATTAATTGGAAATAATTATATAATTTGCAAAAAAAACATGAAAACAAAACTGACAAGAGACTAACAAGGCGTTTTCTAAAACAGAATAAACCGTTGCTAAAATTTAAAAAATATAATTTAAATAAAGCTTTAATGCGATTTGCTTAAAAACCCGCACTTGCCCTTGGTGGTGAATTAAGGCCTAATCTCTCGTCAGTTAAAATATTTGTTGCAGCAGCAATTAGGTGTGCCTAGTTTTGATTTAAGTTATAAGCAAGTATTTATTGTTTGCAATTATATTTCATTTAATCGCTTAATTATTATAATAATTTTTAACCCCATAAAAACTATTTACCCCATAGAAACATTTGCTAAAAATTAAACCTTTAAAATTTAAGATTAAAGAAGAAATTTATAGATCTTGAATCTTTGAATTTCTACTTTAACAGTAACACGAAACCGAAAACAGATTACCTGGGCTTATTGACATTAAGGACTTAGGCAAATTCAGACGAGAGACGACTAACTACGGTAAATACCTATCGGCAGTAATGAGCTTGTAGTTTAGCTCTCAGATCGTTCACCTCGATGTCATGGACCTGATATTATTTCCGAAGTGGCCCGTATTGTTTGACCGTGAATCATACCTCTACTATTGCCGTAACAGAGTTACACACTGTCTACATATACATTTTCTCATATTCTTGATTCTTAGGCTTACAAATTCTGTTTTATTATATGGAGGTATCTATACAATGAGTATTTTCGAACCTTGATCAAATGAAATCATGAATCACGCCAGCGAATCAATCAACGATCGCGATGTATTAAAAAGCACAACGCGCAGTGTGGCTTGACGTGCAACGAAATAATTAATATATTAATATGCAAAAAAAATACACCACAATAAACCAATTTAAAAGTTACAGATCAAAAATAAAATAAAAATCGATATTTTTGTTAAATTTCTACAAAAATATAATTTTCGAAAAGGCTTTTGTACCGATATTGTGTTTTCTTAGCTAGGTAAACTATCTAGCTTTCAAATAAGACTACATTGATCAGCGATCTACATAATACGAAATGACTATATAAAATTGGAATTAGGCATAGTTGTGCCAAGATATATAGGTAGTAGGTATCAATGTTGTGACGTATACATTTAGTTCATCTTGCTCGATAGCATTACCTCACGCGCTTCAATGCACTATACCGTTTTGATTTTTCGTGGTACAATAATATTAAGTTATCTTAATGACGGACAAATTATTCCTTTGTAGTCATCTACCCTATTACAGATTGATACACCAGGTACGATACGCGACAATCAGTCCATCGAACGATCGAAAGCGATATACTAAGGAACTTCTTGTCCTATTTGAAAAATGATTTTACTGTTTGATAGCTCATTTATCGAGAAAGGTTATTAAACATGGACAACGAAGTGGCGTGAAAAGTAATTCTGATATGAAACTGTTAAATTTTATCTGTAACAAAATAACTAAACAAGAACTTTTTAGAGTTGTTTTGAACAAAAAATAATCAACAAACAATGGAACCATTTTTTAATATCACTTAAACAAATTTGTACAAAAACTATCGATATTGGTTTTTCGACATACGCATTGATTTCGTTCGCAGTAAACTCTTTTTGTCTGTGTTCGCTCGCTGATTCCCTTTCAAAATGTTTCAGAACTAATTGATTTTAACTCTACAGCTCGTTTTAACCCCCGTCGCAAAAATAGGCGTGTTATAAGTTTGACGTGTCTGTTTGTCTGTGGCATCATAGCTCCCGAATGGATGAAGCTATTTGAATTTATTTTTTATTTTTTAATTTAGGTGTAATTAGAATATTCTTAGACATGTTTAATGAAAATAGGTTAATACAATGAGCCAAAAAAGAAAAAAGAAATGGGGGTGAAAGTAGGGAATAATAACCGAATATCTGAAAATATACTTTTGTGGGCTCCCAGATGAAAGCTCATCACTTGCACATTACAAAATAATATAATTTTTTACTTAATAAACGAACTAAGATTTTTAGAATTCAAAGTTTTTATTTTTTTGTATTATTTCACTGTGTATCTGAAATTAGTATATTGTAATAGCTTGGAAACCATTGTTTTCTGTACACATTTCGAAAAATAAAACTTGTAGCTTCGAATTTTTTTCTGAGTATGTGGCGATAAAATGTCAATAATTTTCAATTCAATTCAAATTGAATACACATAGTCATTGTCTTCATTAATTTATTTGATTTAGTTTCGGAGTGCTGGATTTCAATAGGTACAATAATCATGATTACTACATATAAAATAGGTAAGTGTTCTTTTTAGTCCTATATATAGATAGACCTATTTTTCGCTTTATCAATTTAATAAGAAAGTGAAAAACAGAATTTAAGTTCCGAAGTGGGGGCTTTTGACGTATAAATTTAATATAAATCGCACGATAGCGTTACGTCACGAAAAAATCGTCTTGATTGTTTCGTCTGCTAGAAAAAATATATTACAATGTTCTTAAAATATCTAAATGACATATTAATTATTGTTTAAGTCATATACCCTATTCATTGCTAATTTCCCACTTTTTATGTGTTATCTGTTTTATGATTAATTGCACTTATTTAAAATATAAAGACATTTTATAAATAAAACTGGTTTAAAACAGCTCGATAAGGCGCAATTTAACAATGTTATTAAAATCGTTCTCAAACCTTTACCTACCCAAATCAATTAAAAAGCAATTTAAAGAAAGCTAGAAACCCAGTTCACTGAACCATTATTCACAGATAAACTTATTTATCCAAGATTACAGTTTAGCCGAGGCGACGTGAAGAGAACCGCAGACTCAAATCTCAGCGTAATTAGGGCTGAGCTCAGCCTAACACCACGTGAAAACGCCTTAGCGAAATGAAATTAGCGTAAATCACATCATGAGCTAAGATTTACGGAGATACTGGGGACAATGTAGTTGGATGCAGAAGTGTTGGTACTGTTACAATAACTGATAATAATATTAGTAATATCACTTGTACAAAAACCATAAAAAACAATAAGTAGTCGAAATTCTTCTGCATATTGTTATATTTCTATGAAATGTCGTTAGGCGGCCTCTAAACGGTCAATTATATTGCACAATATTGCGAATTGTGCAATTTAATTGACCGTTTAGGGTTAATATTGAAGATTGCACAATGATTGGCCGAAAGTTTGAGCGAGTTTAATTTTTATTGCACCATGTTTTTCGCACGGTGCACACGGGATCAATACTATTCTCCGACTGAGCGCGAAAACATTGTGCTGTTCGTATTGTTGTGCAATATAATTGGTCGTTTGGATCAAAGCGCCTTTCAATCTTATTGTACAATAAAAGTATTGTACAATGTTATTGTAGGTCTAGAGGCCGCCTTAGTCGGGGCTTCACCCGATATTAGAATACGCAGAAAAATCGACCTATCACGTATTTGGCGCGTTGGTGTAAATGGTAGCAAGTCGTGCCGCTTTCCCAGAGATGCAGCATGGAATCTTGTGTGCGAATGTTACGAATGTGTCTTAATCTTTTCCTGAATAAAATTTCAAACTAACTTTGTTTTAAAATTAAAGAAGTTCATGAAAATCTTCGAATGCGATTACAAACACCTATTATATAAGTCTTCTTACTTTATTCAATACTAAATGTGTAGGTATACTATATACTAGAATTATACATTGCATCATAATATTAATTCGAGTTATCCTTCTGTTTGATTAAACGTGGTGTTCATTTTGTATCTATACTGAGCGCTCAAAGTGAAATCGAATCAGTGTCGCGCTTTAGTGGTTTCTCTCTGCTCTAACGAAGGGGGACGATGCTCCACACAACACTATACCTACGTAGTATGCAATTGTATTGATTTAAGATAATTTTAGAATATTATTGTTTTAACCAGAAAGTTTGCCAGACTGACTGGTATTTTATAGGCTGTTTAGATTGTGCCAAAGCCCTTAATGTGTTCATACAGCCGCCGTCAATATTTCATCATCGGATGGAGGCGTAAAATGACATCAACTGAGTGACATCTTTTTACCCCCGATAAAAAAGAGGGGTGTTATAAGTTTGATGTGTCATATTACCAAAACTAAACTTTAGATTCTGGGTTTTATTTTTCATTTGAAATTTAGATTAACTAAGTGAGAAGTAGAAATTTCCCAAAATATATTTCTATGCATTTTCTAATTTTCATATAAAAATGAATGTTTAATGTATTGACCAATTAAGTGGCAACCCTACAAGACGTAAACAATATACGCTCATAGGAACATGTCAAATTTGCATTATCTAGAAGTTATCTAAAACTATCACGAATAAAAAAAGCATGCTGACTGCCTCAGTGGCACGGTGGGCGAAGGTCCGCTTGCATCACAAGATGTAGCGGGTTCGATTCCCGCCCAGGGGCCTAATTGTATGTTCTGCAAGCTTGCAACTTTTGCTTGGTCTGGGTGTCTAAAATATATAAAAAAAACTATTTATGTAATATCTATTATATTAAGTAGGTACATATTATAATATTCGTTACACAAGCTTAGAGCACATATAAATAAATTTAAGATACGTACATTATGTATTTTTGTAATGTATCTTCAAATAGCATGTTAAAACTCACAAACTGTACTGTTATTTTTGAACTTGATTGCACTATATCACTGTTGAATTTTAGCTCCACAACAACTGGCAAACATCACATTTTTGGAGGAATTTTATTAAATTACTAAAATGTTTTCGGTTTGGTAACTATGTAAAATATTAATGACGTCCAAGTGACTTTTGATCAATAAAATATTTTTAAACTATAAAATATTTTGTTAGAGTTGTCTTGCTAAATCTAAATAAAAAAAAATTGATATTGTAATTTTATTTCTTTTTTCTATTCTTATTAAGTTAAGCCTCACAGTGTTATATGCAATTGTATGCACAATGTTATATGGTAAAATAAATAAATATATTGGACTACTCACACAGCATCAACCTAACCCCAAAAGCAGAGCTTGTACTATGGGTGTTAGGTGACTGATATACTACATAGATACATATTTTTTGTAAATACATCCTACTACTATTATAAAGGCGAAAGTTTGTATGTATGGATGTTTGTTACTCTTTCACGTAAAAACTACTGAATGGATTTGAATGAAACTTTACCACAATATAGCTTATACATCAGAATAACATATAGGCTACTTTTTACCGTGGTAAAATATCAGTTTTCGCGGGAAAATCAATTATTGCGAGTGAAGCCCGATTTAGATTAAATTTAGCACGAACATAGCTGCTTTCCCAGTAAATTACAAAGCTGCTTTTACCGCGACAAAATCCCTTATTACGCGGTTAAAGCAAGTAATAATATAAACTTAAGATGAATCCTATACTTTTATAAATGTGAATGTTAGTTTGTTTGTTTGTGACGCTTTCACGCGAAAACTACTCAACCGATCATCATGAAACTTTGTACACATATTCTTGGAGGTATTAGAAGTAACATAGGATACTTTTTATCCCGGGAAAATATGTAATTCCGCGGGACAATACATTAAAACGCGGGTTACACCGCGGGGCACTTCTAGTATATATATTATATGATACATATAAAACATCCGGACCCGAAACCAGAAATTGAAAAACTGGTCCCACGGCGGGGATCGAAGAGATAGATCACAAATTGAAGAGAAAGAGTTCCTAGTTCTGAGGTAAAGATTTACGATAACTTGATATGATAACCTTATCTGACATCAACATTATTGCAAAAAGTTATTACAAGCTAATTATAGGGTTTTCTAACTAGTGTCAATTTTTTAAACTTAGTAAATGTTTGGAAAATTTTTGGAACAAAAAATACTCCCTAGAGAGTTTTCCATGATTGCTCGCTGGCTACAGGAATAATGAAACACCATTTACAGGTGCGTCAATGACGTGCCTATGCGAATGACACAACAGACACGAGACTGTATATAATTCTCAGGATAAGGACTAAAAATAATACAATCTGACGCAAAAATAGCAGAAACGGAAAACCGCAAAAAAAAAGGTTTTGTTCGGGCGGTCACCCATCCAAGTACTGGCGTCGCGCAACGTTGCCTAACCTTGTTAGCGTTTAAGATTGGCTTACCTGTCGTTTTTTCCGTTGCATCCGGTTTGAAATCACAACGAATCTAAAGAAGTTTCACTTCAAAAAAATTACAGTCACTCATAAATTTATATTCAATTCCATTTTAAAAGACTTTGGTACTCAAAAAATATACCTAATAAAATTGTGGATCTATTTGTAGCAACGTATAATTTCAGCCAGTTATTAAGCTTGCTAAGAACGAAAGGTTTATTTTATACAGCGAAGATAGAAGCCTAATGAAAACATTTCGTTATCAACAGTCTAGTGCTTCTAGAATCTTTCAATAAATAAAACGAAATTGCTTTTCACATAAAATGTGAGGTCTCGTAAATATATTTTCAAAGTGTAATATTTGCGCTAAGCCGAATCACTTCGGTCGGGTCACGGTATAAAATATAAATATTCATAGCTAAATTTTCAATTATTTAGAAGCTGCGATGAAATATGAAAGTGTTGTATCAAATGTGGGATTATCTTTATTTGTATTATTTGAATCCCGCACCTTCTAGATAATTTATGGTTGAATTGTTTATTTCAACAGGTATTTTTACTTACATCAGTTGTGAATAAGGGCATAACTTTTTTATTAAATTTTGCGACCTCGTGGGCAGAGTACTCTTTTAAAAAGTTTTATTTATTATGCCTTCTATGTTAGTTTCATAATATAAAATGTTTCACCCAATACAGATATATGTTTGACACTAAATTAATTGGATAAGTTTCAAGGAATCAGAGGATATTCACAATGCTATTATTATAAAAAAAAAATACGCTGCAGTTACAGTCATTACAACTGCCTTATGATCCAGGTTTTGACAACAGCCATCCTTTCCTCTCTCACTCTCTCTCTGAATAACTTCAACAAAAGGTACTTAGACACAGTTAAACATTCTAAGGCTCAAATCCTAAAGACTCATATTTAAATAACCTCTTTTGAAACAAAAACCACGCCGAACATAAAACACTCGGACTTAAATCAAGTGGTGGTAGGATTATAGAGACTTTGCCGCGTAGCTAATTGCACTTGTAAGAGTTAGCGAGCACCCAACAAGATCTGCTAAATCCGAGGACGACTGCTAAAAGATTTATATCTCAGATAAGATAAACTTAAGCCTCTTCGGGAAATTAAGACGTTTGCTGAATGCTCGTTTTACGGTAAGTGGCTGTGAGGTCTTTTGGCAAGGCATCCGAATTACTTGCAAAGGTTCTTTGCTACATTTAACTAAATTAATATCATTCTGCTTGAAAATAATATAAATGAGTATAATATTATAAGGCTTCTGAGTTCACATCAACGAAATGTGTGTTGAAAAAATATTTTTAGTGATATTTGTTAATATATGGAAGTAATAATTATTAGAATAAAATTTGTTAAAATTTAAGGGTTTCGTACCTATCTCAAAACGTACGAACCCTTATCGAATCACTTTGTTGTTCATCTGTCTGGCTGCCTGTCAAGACCCTTTTTCTCAGGAACGTGTTTAGGTATCAGATAGAGCTAAAATATCAAATACTAAGGTCTAACGCCCCTAGCTGTAAAAATTATAAAAAGTTTTTAATATTTTTTGGCTTAGAACTCCTTTGGTCATTTTTTGTTTATTATTTGGTCACCTATGTTTTTATACTTTATGGTGCTGAAAAATTTCCAAAAAATCCAATTTTTAATTAACAATTTGTGTAAGAATTAAAAAAAGGAATAGCTAGTCATGTTTTTTGCTGCCTACTGCTAGCATAGTTATCAATATTAAATAGGATGACAAAAAAATCATTAATATACATATAATATATTATTTAAGTAATTGTGTGCAACAACGTATCTTATACAAGGTTCTATCTCAATTTCTTTTAAAAAAATGCTTTAACTTAGGTACCGGTTTAGTTATACATTTTTATAGGAGACGTGTCATTAAACATTTTGAGGTTGTAAGTAAATATAAATAAATAAATATTTCCGGACTACTCACATGGCATCACCTAACCCCAAACTAAGCAGAGCTTGTACTATGGGTGTTAGGTGACAGATATACTACATAGATACATTTTTTTTTAAATTACATACATATGATACATAGAAAACATCCAGACCCGAAACCAGAGATTGTAGATCGTACAAAATCTGGTCTCCCGGCGGGAATCGAACCCGCAACCTCCTGCGCCTCAAGCGGACTTTCGCCCACCGAGCCACAGAGGTTGTCAAACCGTGTAAATTAATTTTATTGGCCACCCATGTTTATGGCTTAAGGTAATATACTACGCTATGAATCCATTTATTTAAAAGACACATTGATGCAACATTTAATACATTATTATCCAGAATTGTTGGATTAAAAACAAAAAAAGACCGTAGTTTTTCTCCAAAAACTTTGTCAAGCCTTTTAATGCCATTATTGTAATAGAGGGTCATCTCTCATTTCTATTTGAGGCAATAATAGGTGTTATCTCAACATGAATCTAAATTATTACACATTCTAGTGCTTTCATTTATCTCCTAGCTATTGTCTTTTGTGATTTAAAACCGAAATAATTCAAAGTTATATTTGGAGCGCAAACTTGTAGCTTAATTTGTAAAAAGCTGGGTTACTATATTAGGAATGTTAGACAAATTTATTGTATATTTTTAGTAAATCAATCTCTTTTTATATACCGAGTAGCCCGCCCGGCTCTGCACGGGAATTATCATATTGACAACCATAGTAGCTTATAATATATATATAATGACATCCTCAATCAAAGAGAAACTCATTTCTCTTTCCGACCTCAGATCAAGAAACTCGTTTCTTCGACATCATTTTATCCCGCTATGGTAACTCTTGTTTCTAAGTTATTTGTACAGTTCGGTTACACAGGTACTTGCAAATTTGGTAAGGATCGCTATTTCTTTTTTAAATTAAATTTTGTTACTCGACAATAGTGTAGCTTTTCTATTAGTGAAAAAATCGTCATATCCCTTTTGTAGTTTCGGTTCATATTCAATACAGACAAAGTTGATGTAACCATTTCCTTCCAACTGTGGCATCGTTCACGAAATTAATAATCCCGTAAATTAATTTAAAATTTAAACTTTCTCTAATCTTCGATTCTGAGGTGAAAGGGAATAAAACACAGGGTGTTATAATAATGTGTGAATTGGAGTTTGACCGCAGGGATTTCACACTTTGTTTGAAAACTTTAAATTACTTGCAAATTTTGTTTGCTAAGTGTTTTTGTTTATTGCTGGGTGATAATTGTGCGAAACATTTTACATTCGAAAATAGGTCTGATGTTTTTCAATTTAAGTTGCTAAAACTGTGTTCATTTGGATGCGAGTATTAATTATTTTTTTTTGTTATAAAATTATTTGAGAAAAAAGCTTGACACACAGTAACACTGATAAATCATTATATAGAATAAGTTAAAACTATATCAAATGCAATTATAATTTGTAATACTTATATTCATAGGTCTCCAAAGCTTTTTGAGAGACTACAAGGCGATTTTTGGAACCGAGTTTAGATAAAATATTTTATTTATACTGATTATACAAACATTTTTTTATTGTAAATGTTAAACTTATAATTGTTACCTATAAATAAGAACTCCAAAATTGATAACTGTAGTGTAGTAATAACTGAAAAAGCTGTGTTGTTCTATTCGCTTCTCAACTCAGTATAAAAACATTGAAGCGAACTGTCAAGACAATGACCTTGATATTTGTTATATAAGCAATTTAGTTTTATTAATTTTAAGTTGACCTGTCCATGACGACATTGTAGGCTATGTGCTTCTAAGGAAATAAACGTTTTGAATTGACTTTGACTTTATAGTCTATTGACTGATTTCTCTCTACTCCATTTTTCAAATCTTAATTTTCGTTTTAATTTAAGACCATCCTGTATCCCAAGACGGGGTTCGTTTTGAAAACGCAGCATCACAATGATTCAACCCCTTGACTGCGCACCGATAAATCAAACCACTCGCAGTAAATTATAGTTAGAGAACCACATTTTAAACTAAAACAGAATTTAATAACGTAACGCATCGATTGTTTAACGACTTTGTAATTGAATTGTTGGAGAAACGTACCGTGTAAGTGGATGTATGGCTTGAAACCATGGCTGTATACATTGGTTCTTTAGTATCATATATTATATTATATTATAGTATCATTTATAGTAACATATAAATATATATGTATAATCCATTCATAATAATAGAGTTATAAAATTACAGCAGTGAACATATTTCAATGCTTAGTGATAATTAAACAAACAATAACTTGCCTTTAAACCATCAAAATAAACACGCATTTCAAACTTATAAACCAGGCCCGCAACAATGTTTTTTTTATACGATATATTATACGTACGTTTAAATGTAACAATGTATTCACCAACCAATGACTGATGTCCACTGACCAACTATATTAAACATAATAGTCATACACATGCTACAAAAAGGCGAGCTTACTTTATACTAATTCGAATAGCTAACCTGCAAAACTTGGTAGAAAAAAGAAAGCGCCCAGTTATGTTTTGCTACATTAAACTATTTTATTTAACGGGATTTTAAATAATATGTCACAGACCACGTTACCCTCCAGTATAGAGACTAGGGGTAAGATGAGTTATTCCGCCATCTAAGCAGAGTATAAACAATATTTCGCGAAATAACAAGATTAAATGCTAACTGAAAGTAGATTACAATATCGCGGATGTAACTCTGTAGGCATTATGATAATTCTATATACTTACCCATTAAACGCTTCGCTCGATATAGCAATCATAGTTGTAAAAGATAACGTATAATGCAAAGAATGCGTCGCTAAAAATTACAACAGATCGCTAGATTGCTTTTTTGATAACATAGCTTTCCCGACAATTCATCTACATATAAATATAAAAAAAAATTAAGAACTTAAAATGCGTTGTTTGTATTCAGAAACAGTATTTGAAAACACTGAACACTGTAAAGGTTTTGCCGCACTTTTGGGTCTAGCTTCTCTTCACTCTTAAACGTACTGAAATACAAGGAAAACGAAAAACAATTAGCAAGGATAAAACACGAAACGGCGCAGTTATTGTAAAGAAAAAAAACAGAAACAAACCTCACAAATCGCAATAAAACATCCACAAATATTATCTAAGAACACATCCCGTTCCGCAAGTAAATTAAGTTTACTTTAAAAATCATAGCACGCTCTAATTGTCGCAAAAAGGAGATAGGTGGTCTCAAAGCCAGAAGGGGCCACGACTCGTCCCCTAAGATAATATTGACTGTGGCCGCTTTACATCTTCTGTTATAAAACAGATTAATGTTTGTGCCCGTGTATTTGCGCGGTTCTTCATAAAAATGAGAACAGTGGCTGGGATAAACAAGGGATGTTGTTTATATGCAGTCTTTTTTAATTGAAATCGGTATTCAACGTCCAAAAACAATAATACTTGTATTAAACCTTACAACGGGTTAAATCATTTGGAGGTTATTTTGTTGTCTGATATTTTGCGGCTATTACAAGCGTTATGAGACAGATCAGAGAATTGACTGAATGGAATTTGCAAGTAATTAAATAAACATCGGATAATCTCATTCTCATTAACCTGACTATTTAATCAAAACATGAAAATGCTATACATTGTTAAAAAGCAAATATGAAAAAATTAATATAATTTCCTGACAATTCACACAACATCATCTAACCCAAACTTAAAAACTAAGGAGAGCTTGTACTATGGGTGTTAGGTGACTTATATACAACACAGATATTTTTTTTTATTTGTTAATTACGTCTTTGTATATTTCAGGTTTTTAAACAAACATTCAATATGTTTCGCAATCTCACTACCTTAATGTGTATATTTACCTTAAAATGTATTTAATTTGCATAGTCCCTGTATATCAGGCTCTATCTTGTAATCCTTCTCCGTTCGTCCTTATTTGCATTTCAGAATCGCCAGATTTGCTTAACTTTATCTTTGTTTATGCGCGCTTAAATTCTCTAAATGGTTAAAGTTTCATGAATAAGTATTTTAAACGGTGTTGTTTTTAATAAAGTTTAGCATTTAGACAGGTTAACTTTAGGAGCACTTTAAGTACTTCAGTATTTATGCTTTATGCTTCAAGGAGTATGTAAATATTTATGTGTAGTGTTTGACAATTTTAATTTCAGAAAGTAAAGTTTCGTATAGACATTTTACGAGTAACACGATTTTAATTAAATATTAAGACATCTACATCAAATTCATTAAAATTAGTAATAAAGCTGTACTGAAAGTTTATTTTCAAATATACAAGACATATTCATTTTTGTTGAATATGACGGTTATAATAAATTAAGTAAATATATACATATTGTAAGGTAGTCTTATTATTACTCGCTAAAGTAAAATGGTTCGTAAGTAAAATAAAAGTAGTTTAATCAAGCGGACTAGAGGAAGATTGACAAAATAGCTTCTTTTTCGGATAGGCAAAGGTATCGCCAACGTATTAACATTTTAAAATCGTACTATGTGATTTGTGAAGGTACCAAGACATCCTATGCTCCGGTAACGCTGTCATGGCCATCTGCGGTCAACAGCATCAAATGTCCAATCGAAAAAAAATAAAAGTACGAAGTTTAACCCTTAATTAGACAGATTTTTTTGTCATTAAAATTTGTAATTTTTTTATTAATTGAAGTTATTATTTAGTAAAGGTCTCTAAGAAACATATTTAAAAAAATCTACCTCTTTCAGTTTCCTGAAAAATCTACGTCTAGTATACTGGACGTTACCAAGTTCGTAAGAAATTGATGCCTACCGATCACGTCCAGTATATTTCACATTGCCGAAGAGAACGAATAAATAATTGTATAAATCTAAATTTAAAAAGTAAACAAAAATCTACTATTCCATTGCATTATTTTCTTATATGTAAAACACCATAATATTTTGTAATGTGCACGCGATGCGCTTTCATTTGATACCCCACTCGAGTATATTTGCAGATTTTCGGTTTTCCTTCCCCACTCTCACCCCCATAACTTTTAAACGGCTCAACCGATTTTCATGAAACATGTATAAGAAAACTTGAGTCAGATTCACCTTTCATACAAAAAAAACTTAATTGAAATCGCTCCATCCGTTAGGGAGCTATGGTGTCCCAGAAAGACAGACACGTCAAACTTATAACACCCCTTTTCTTTGTCGGGGGTTAAAAAACAAGTGATTCCGTAGGAAAATGCTTATTATAATTTGGCAAATTGTTCACATAGGTATTTGGTATTTGTTTACTCTTACATTACTAAACTAAAAACAAACTAGGGACTTATAAGTATTCAAATCTCACTTATAAGTATTCAAATCTCACTTATAAGTATTCAAATCTCACTTATGTTTTCAAGATAACAATTACTTATCTATGCAGTCTCCATATTTATAAACGTTTTTTCACAATCAGTCTTAAGTTTTAACAATAATTAGTTTCAACATGTTTTAGTTATTTACGTATCAAAATCTTTTATTGTTATTTGCCGCCAGCTTATTTATTGTGGAAATTATAAAAACCAGTTTGAGAAACCAAGCACAACCTTTGCTTGCATTTGGAGCATTGTATGTTCGGATTATCGTTCTTGCAGAACTTACTGAGTACATCTGGAGAGAAGAATATATAAAAAAGTCCAAAAGAGAGTCAGTATCTTGTAAACTAAAAACAGTCGTCTGACGGAATATCTATTTATTTATTTATTTGTTGCATCATGTGGTTACATATAGGTGTTAACATACTAAATTCCTTATATATATCAGCCTTATGTCTGAATTGTCCTTTTTTTCATTTGTAGTTCACAGTCAGTGTTTTCTTGGTCTTTTTTGCTTGGACAGTAGGAACAGCTTGAATACGTAAATTTCTTTTACGCCTGGTTATTCTTGGTGTTGATGAAGCAATGGACGAAACGTCGGGGACGCAACCAACATCAATGAAGCCAAACTTGGTAAAGCGTTATAATTTACTTCACCAGTCGACGGTAGCACGTTGTAAACAATAGGAGTCAACATAGGTCGCTCATAATTGATATTGTCTTCCATTTCTAACACACAGCTGTTCTTGCTGGCACGGGCAATATTTTCGTTTCTTGACACCATAAAATGTTCACCTTCAAAGTAAGTCTCATCACTGTCGATTGACATCATTATTTTGGGTTGAATTGTGTATACTTGAGTCGATGGAAGGGCATGGTGAGGAAGAAAATTCTTCAGGTCTATTGACATAAATTGCGTCTTCATTGTAAGGCTTCCGTGCCAGTATCTATATCAGAAAGAGCATTTTCAGGCGTTACCAATGCTACTATGCGTTGTCCGCTAGACTTGAAGCTCTGAAAAGGAAAAATAGTAAGGAACAGCAGTTTTATCTGTGGATCCCTAAAAAATATTACAAAAAACAACAAAAGTTAATTTTATAATAATACGACAACGGGAAGAATACTAGACATACGATTTTATAATTTGTTTTCTACTACTTTGACAAGGGGAAGAATACTGGACATAGTATTTAGCGATCATTTCATTAGCAATTCGACGACGGGAAGTATACTGGACATGCAAGTTGTGGGTGTCATAAAAACTAAACGGAATTTAGTAAGACAAACAAACTATTGTA
The DNA here is from genome assembly GCA_929108375.1 of Gymnoscelis rufifasciata. NCBI lineage: Eukaryota > Metazoa > Arthropoda > Insecta > Lepidoptera > Geometridae > Gymnoscelis > Gymnoscelis rufifasciata. The sequence continues at coordinate 4,601,514 of OV815307.1, read as the reverse complement.
ACCAGCTTTCTCCATAAGTTATCTGTACTATTCAAAGAAATTTCAACAAAATAAGCCGTAAAAAATGAAAAAAAATGCAACTTACCGATAGGCCGCGAGGCCCGTCCCTGCACCCCGCCATTTCGCCAGCGATTGCTCGCGTCTCGTCAAGGTGTTTGCGTTACCGATTTTTTACAGCTTACTTCGATAGTAGAGGATGCTATTATACACCGTGTCTCCAAGATATACTGTCTATTTTTTTAGGTAGAATTTTATACATTCAACGGGAAGTATAATGCACACCGTCGAATTAAGGGTTAAAGCAATAGGAGCAAATAAAGGTACCTGTATCTGTTTTTTTTAATAACACAATGTAAACTTCTCAGTGAGTCCATATAACCGGTATTTATACTATGTTTAATAGCTTGGTGTTTAAACAGTATCTTTCAACTTCAATTATTACAACGCTGGCCTGAACAATAAGTCAACTTACTTTAATAATTTGCCGAAGTACCAGGACATCATAAGCTACCGGAAGTTAAAAGCAAATGGAGCAAATAAAGGTACATTCCTTTATCTGGTAATCTTAATTACTTATTGGAAACTTGTGGCCGCCGGGCATAGGACCGTCTCAACACTTTATTGCTGAGCTTTGGGCACACATCAAAATGCCCCCCTACTAAGAAATTTTGTAAGTAGCTTAGCTCTAAAATGCTTATTGAGTCAACTTGAAATTAAGCTGAATATAACCAATATCAATAATAACCTAAATATAGGTAATCAATATAAAGACAGGTTTTCTATTAATACCCTGAAATTGGGCTATGAGATATAGAAAAAAATTATAAGTATTATATAGCTTATTTTACAAATACAAAATCTTAATTCAGAATAAAAAAGTATAAGCACATGCAGATTAATATTATTTAGCGATTTTTTCGTGTTTCGTAATGTGGCCCGGAGAAGCCATCTTCTAGGCCTTCAGGCTCCATCTTAGACCACATCGTCACTTTAAATCGGGTTTATGTGGTCAAATGAAGGCTTATCAATAATAAAAAAAAAAAAAATATTATTGTTCTATGCTATTACAAAATATTTAAATTTCTCTAGTTCCAAAAAGGTCCCACCTCAATATAACACGGGCTGTGAAGCCTGCGCTGTCTTCTGTTCAAACCTTCGAAAAGCGATTTTATACAATCACTAGCGGCACGCCCCGTCTTTGCACGGGTAATTATTCAAAATTGTTTCAAAATTATTCGAATTTTTCTCGCCGTAAAAACCATCCTTAAACTCCAACGAACATTTAAAAAATAAATTGGCTAAATTGGTATAGGCGTTGTTGAGTTATGCGCTTAGCAACACATTTTGCGATTCATTTTTAACCCCCGACAAAAAAGAGGGGTGTCATATGTTTGACGTGTCTGTCTGTCTGGGACATCATAGCTCCCGAACGGATGAAGCGATTTCAACTTAGTTTTTTTTTGTTTAAAAGGTGAGTCTGGCGCGAGTGCTCTTAGACATGTTTCATGAAAATCGGTTGTGCCGTTTAAAAATTGAGGGGGTTAGAGTGGGGAAGGAAAACTGAAAATCTGCAAAAACTCGAGTATCAAATGAAAGCGCATTGCGTGCACATTACACATTATTATGATGTTTTACTTTTAAGGAAATTGAAGGATTCGAATCGGGGGTTTTTCTTATATTTTAAATTTAGATTTATAATTTATAAGAAGATTAAGGTAGGAGAAAACATACTATTGATTGCAATCTTTAATTTGGTGTAACCGACAACAAACATAAACTTGGTTCGGGTCAATTTGTGTAACGTTAGTTTTTTGAAGAAAGTTGGTTTTATATTGGTGTATAATTTTTCGTTCTAGCTAAGAATTAGTGTAAGAGCAATGCTGGTTTGCCAAGATACATACACCAACTTAACCTTCTTCGGTCATAGGAATACAACAATTCGACGTATGTAAATGGATCACATACCTACTCAGTTAGGTACAACATAATTTCGACGGAAGTCTGCAAAATTTACAGTTAAAATGTGTAGCGTAACTGTATTTTTTTAAAGTTAGAATTATATTATTATGCTATTCGAAAGAGCAGAAAAAAACTAAAAAAACTGTATACTCAACTTATTTTACGTGTTTTGGTGGTTAACCCAATTGAACTGCCAACCGACGATATTATGTACAATATCTATGCTATAATGGTAGGGTTGAAAATAACTTTTTGAATGGGATTAGTTACCTGTTAACGAATTATTAACTACTAACTAAGCGACAAAATATTATCAAGCGACAATTTTTTTATTTCCGCACACGACCATTCAGTAGGGAGCCGATCGCGCGGCAGATTATTTCGTGATCTTAACCCCCCTCCCGTACCTTCGTGCCCGAGTGACGCCTGCCACTCCACAACGCATAGTGTCATAAAACTATAATAGTTAGAGATATGATGTAACGACGTTTTTTGTAGATGATGATAAGTTCTACAAAGTTGTAATACATCACTTAGTTATATATTCAATAGTTTTTGCAGCATTCGCGATTAAAGAAAGATTTTAGGTTTATTTTTTCATAAAAATCGGTTATTGTCACAAAACTATAATAGTTAGAGATATGATGTAACGACGTTTATTGTAGATAATGATTAGGTCTACAAAGTTGTAATACATCACTTTGTTATATATTCAATAGTTTTCGCAGCATTCGCGATTAAAGAAGATTTTAGGTTTATTTTTTCATAAAAATCGGTGATTGTCACAAAGCTATAATAGTTAGAGATATGATGTAACAACGTTTTTTGTAGATAATGATAAGTTCTACAAAGTTGTAATACATCACTTTGTTATATATTAAATAGTTTTCGCAGCATTCGCGATTAAAGAAAGATTTTGGGTTCTTTTTTTTTCACCATGGGTTACATTATCGGAGTTTGGTGAGGAATCATATTATTTTTGAAAACTAAATATAGCCTATGTCACTCAGGGATAGTGTAGCTTTCGAATGGTGAAAGATTTTTTTAAATCGGTGCAGTAGTTTCAGAGCCTATTCGAGACAAACAAACAAACAAACAAACAAACAAACAAACAAAAAATCAAACCTTACCTCTTTATAATATTAGTATAGATAGTATAGATAAACAAAACAGTCTTTTATCGAATTAAATTAACTAGTAGCTTACTTACTTTTCCAATAATGTCATTCACAACAATATTTATACTTAATAAGTATGTACGTATTGCTATTATAATAATCTATATTATTTAATTTTTTTATCTCTCGATTTCATGCCATGCAATCATTCGTTCGAAATACTCGTTTTGAATTGAATCGAGAAACAATAGTAAGTACTTAACAGTTCCGATTTCAACACAAAACAGGATGTAATTTTCTTGAGGCGTCATCTCGTGTTTGTCTTTGCTACACACATCCCTAATACAAATACGAGTCCCAACTTAGATTGAAGACAAGTCTTTGTTTCAATTCTAAAACTTTCAAGTTTTACTTAAAGTAGTAGACACTGAAAGGCAAAAATCAAATTTAGTCAAATTGTTCGATGACGCTCGTGGCTCGATTGGAGATCACAAATAAGAATATTTATTATATTTTTTTTTTTTTTTTTTTTTTTACCCTTGAGAACCTTGAGAATGTAAAGGGCTCGCGGTGGTGGTGGTTGAGGGAAGCCTATGTCTAGCAGTGGAAATCCTATATCTGAAATGTTGATGAATCAAAATGAATCAAACAGCCCAAGACCAACCAAAATTATTATGATTCATCTAGCACACGATCTGTTCTCAAATTATAATTGATTTGACAACAAAAAGTTATAAGAATACTTCTTAATTGTTGTCATGAATTCAACTATTTATTGTTTTGATTATTGACATTTGGTTTTTAAAGAGGGCTATAAAGCCCGGTTTACATTATTCCAGCCTTTTTTTTTTTTTTATGATTGATAAGCCTTAATTTGACCACAATCTCACCTGATGTAAAGTGACGATGTGGTCTAAGATGGGACATGAAGACCTAGAAGATGGCTTCTCCGGACCACATTACGAAACACGAAAAAATCGCTTCACGCACTGGCCCAGCCCGGAGGGTGGTGTCAAGCCGCGGCCGAAGCCTACCACCAGAGACTGTTCTAGTCCAGTGTCATAGTCTAGTGATTTAAGCGAGATTCCAGTCCAGTGCTGGACTGGATCTGTCAGTCTACATTATTCCAGTTATTTAGACGCCGTTGAAGTGTGAACACTACATTGACAATGATTTCAAGGAGAGATCAGTTTCGAAAATGATCTAAAAAACTTCGTCAGCACTGGAATGGCACTGGATTGGCCGTCTACATTATTCCAGTTGCACTGGATTGATCGCACTGGATTCAAAAGTAGACCGTGAATCCAGTTACTGGACTGGAATGCTTACTGGATTCAGTTCATTCCAGTGCCGGTTTACATTTTTCCTGGACTGGAATAATGTAAACCGGGCATTTAGGTTGGTTAGATAACAAGATTTTAAGAACATTGACCGGATTAGAACGCATTATAAGAACCGTTCTCAGCGGCTTAAGGACTTCAAGTTGGACTTGATAGCTTTAGCACGAGTCACACCATCGATGTAAATGCATGGAACAAATAAGAATTAATTATGTTGTAGATAAAATTAATAAATATTTCCGGACAATCCACACAAAAACATCCAGCCCCGTGGTAAGATCAGAGCTTGTGTTACGGGTACGAGACTTTTACAAATATACTTAATATTATAGACACAAATAATATAGAATTTTTTTATACGTCCTATCCAGAACAAGGTAAAAGTGCTTGCAGAACATACAAAAAAATGACACCTCGCTGCTCTTGCGCCAAGGTAGTAGGTACTCGAACAACACTTTAATTAGAAAAAAGAAGATAAAGCCCTTTCTAAAAAATTCCTTCTTTGCGCATGTTAAACACAAAACAAAAGCGGTAGATGCTCAATTACATTCGGTGTCATAAAACACTGTAACATCAAACATTTCCACCATCAAGCTAACTCGGTCCCGTCGCCACCACACACGTCACATTATTGAATTAGCGGCCGCGTTAAAATGTAAATGAAAGCATCGTGCGCCTACAAATCATGACGTTTTCAGGAAACTCATTAAATATTAACAAACTTTCTTAAGCACATGTTTGTGACTTACAGTCGAGTGATTTTGTTTCGGGTTCGGTCGTAATGTCAGAGGTTAATGAAATGAGACTCGGCAACATTAAATGACATAGGCATGATGATTACATATAAAAATCTGTAGTCTGTTTAGTCCGTCTGTTAGCCTATCCAAAAATACTAAATAACTAATTTTTTATTCATCTATTTAATAAGAAAGTGTTAATAAAGAAAATTTCTTACAATTTTCGTATAAATCACACAAATGCGATTTCAAATTTGCAAAATCATTATTTTTTGTAAAATTCTAATGTATTAATCTTTATGCTTAAAACACAATATGCCAAAATACGTAAAATTATGACACTTTATAATTTGCTGATATTGATAAAGTAAATAAGGGCAATATGTAAATTTTTAAATTATCATGGTTTTAAACAATATTATGACTTAAAACGGGTACCGGGAGTTGTTTCCGTGATCATGGCGCTTGCAACAGCGTCGAAATATCGGAAAACTCAAAAACCGTCAAGTCATGGTATCAAGTCTATTTGCAACATCCGTCGTTTTTAGTTTTTCTCCAGTCCATCCAAAGGTTATCTGGAAGAGATCACATTTAGTGATAAGGCCGCCCATTGTTACACTATTATTTAATGTATTTTAGTTCTTAAGCATTGTTCTGTTGTATTATATTTTTTTGTTTTAATAAAGAAGTATTGTATTGTATTGTCATGGTATATTACCCGTTTTAAGTCATATAAGGGGAATATGTGTTTTAAATTAACCCAAAATACACGTTAAGCCTATCGACTAAAGGAAAAATTAAATAGATTAAACCACTTCCGGCAAAATTGAGCTCTATCTCTAGCGCAAAGCGAATTTTATTCCTTGATACGTATATCACGTATCAAGAAATAAAGTAGATATATATTTAGCAAAACATCTCTCAGTCGAACCGCACCCCAACAGAAACTACCCCTCCCGCCATACTCCTAATTACTAATCGCGTACTCGTGTTCGTACGTTATAATTAAAGCAAGTTAATCCCGCGTCTTAGCAGCTCATACAAAATGCATCTCTGAGGCAATGATTGCCTCAAGCGTTTCTACCTTATGAATAGAGTTTCAGACGTTATTATGAAACTGCATCGGTAAGGATATTACCATAATATGAGACTTTTCTGAAATTACTTTTTTCTTTTATTTTATAACTAATCTGCCTGCAGAGTATTGTTTGTTTTTAAGCCACGGTGTTGCTAGTTGTTGAAATATTATATTTTCTTTAAGTAAAAGTAGCAGTATCTTAAAGAGTGCCATAGCCGCTCAATGGGAGGAGGATTTGGAGGTTTTGTCTGTTCACGTCCGTAAGTGGTAACCCTCTGAATCCTTACACGTGACCTCCGGGTGGTGCTAAGAACAGTCTCTGGTGGTAGGCTTCGGCCGCGGCTTGTCTCCACCCTCCGGGCTGGGCCAGTGCGTGAAGCGATTTTTTCATGTTTCGTAATGTGGTCCGGAGAAGCCATCTTTTAGGTCCTCATGTCCCATCTTAGACCACATCATCACTTTATATCAGGTGAGATTGTTGTCAAATGAAGGCTAATAGATCATAAAAAAAAATGGGCTTAACGGTAATAAAAAATATTCGGTAACTTACAAACGGGTATCATAGGTACCATAATGTGACGGTTTTTTAGTTTCCGATATTTCGATGCTATTGCAAGCACCATGTTCACGGCATAAACTCAAAAACTGTGAAATCATGGTATGTTACCAGTTCCAAGTCTTAATATTATTAAATACCATATTATTTAAAATAAAAATCGGTGGAAAGATAATCAATCAATCGGTTCAGAGTAATCAGAACCATTATGTTTATCCTAGCTGCATGTTCAAGAAAACAAACAATAGTCATAATAGTAATTTATTGATTATTATGTTCAATTATAAGTCACAATATGGGTTTTAACGTGGTTGCCCAATGCCACAACTTTTTCAAAATATAATAATAACTAATATCACAATTAATTTAAATGACAAAATCTGAAATACATTAATAATTCATATAAACAATTAAAATAATGTCTAAATTATAAAGAAGTACACAAAATATAAATAATGTCAATTTATCATAATTATCATTAAAAATGATTACGAATGTCATGAATCAATTATTATTTTGATTACTATTGAGAATAAATAATAAAGTAAATTGAAATTATGTTTATAAATTAAAAAACATTCCCATTCATGAACTCGTCATAGTTATAAAATGACTTTTCTATGATTCAGATTATTATATTATATATATTCAGATTCAAACGCTGGCTGCGTTTGAATCTGGCCTCTCCTGGCCTGGCAAACTCTTCAACTTTATAATGTTCATAAGGATATAACCACAGACTACACCTATTAAAGTTATTTTTACCATGGCGCTACCCATGGTCGTTTCTCGCTGAAAATTAATACGAGCACAAGTACGACGCGAAAAAAATATTAGAAATTTGTTGTTTCACTTATGGAAGATCGTAAAGTTTTTATATTCCAGTTAAATTAATTTATCTATTATTATTTTTTTTAAGTTTGGGTTTGAATCCTTAAAAATTTATCTTAATATTAGTAAAGCAATATGGGTTTCCATAGTCATGGTTTCACGAACCGCTTGCCGATTCGCGATCTAAATTCGAGAACTTTTCAGCCCAAGGGCCTTCGGTTCAAAGCGCTATATATGGTCTGCCCATTGCCACTTTAAACGACGCAAACCATTTGGCTACGTTGGTAACAATAACAAATTTCCAGTATATCATCATTCATCATTTCAGCTTTTAGACGTCCACTGCTGAACGTAAGCCTCCCTCAAAGACGACCAATCATTCCGATCGGTCGCCACTTGCATCCACCGTGAGCCAGCAAGTTTGACTAGGTCATCTGTCCATCTTGTTGGTGGTCGTCCGACGCTGCGCTTACCAATCCGCGGCCTCCATTCGAGAACCTTCCGGCCCCAACGGCCATCTGTTCTACGTGCTATGTGGCCTGCCCACTGCCACTTCAAAGAGCTAATCCGTTTGGCTATGTCGGTGACCCGCGTTCTTCTACGTATCTCCTCATTTCTGATTCCAGTATATAATAAAAGATAACTTTAAAAAACAAAAAACAAACCGCGAAATAAGACCGTACCTTTAAAAGTGCATTAAAAATCCTAATCCTACCTCGTATTGTACAAAGTAGCTGAATTCTTTCCTAAGAACCTGATACAATATGCATCCGCGACTGAAAAGGCACTCAGTGTAGTAAAAGAGATAGAAAGCAAAACTAGCGCACTTTTTTAATAAAACCACTTTTCCTTTAAACTTCTTTAGAGGCATCAGTTGCATAGTAGAGTTCGATAATATAAGGAGATTGTCTACCATAAATGTCTTTTGAAATACCTTGTTATTAAGTATTGAATAATAAAAATAAATCATTTATTTCAGGCATCTTACACATACAAATATAAATCTTATAGACTAAAATATTATGGTGTCGTTTTTTTTATAGATAGTTGTTTGTCCACAATGTCACATATGATATGTGTCAATGTGGACGAGGATAAAGCACAAAGATCTAGGAGACGAGCGTGAATAGGTATTCTATTCATTCCTATTCACGCTTGACTTGAAGATACTCAGGTTGTAGATACGAGTATCAGGACAGCAACAGCGAATTCCAAATCTAAATGTATTAATTCCAGAAAATGATAAAAAGTACGTTCGGTGCATTAGTCCTTTAAACGCCTTTTAAAGAAAAATATAAAAGCGTTATGTTACATTTCATATTCCTTAGAGTCAGCGCTAGGTATTCCCACCACATCCCCAAAGAAACCATCCAAGTTTCTGATATTCTTTTATTATTAAACAGCTCTTTGCATCTCCTGATCTTGAGTGCTTATGACGACGGAATCGCTTATCTCCCAGCTTTTATCGCTTCATGAATACTAGTAGTGAGCTAATCAGCATAGTTTAGATGAGTTTTCACCTTATATCAAGCTAAGCTAGAACGAATAATTGATTTTCTTTAGTGAGTTAATTATTTGTTAGGGAAAGTTAATAGGAAATACAATATTTATGACAATGCATGGCACTGTTGACCATAGTGGCTAAGCATTAGAGAATATGCACGTATTTTTGTTACTGCTTTAAACGTGTTTGGTAGTTTTAACATTATTAAAAATATATAACACATAAATATCAATCACTATTATCCTTTACTAAAAAGCGCCCATTTTGACGAGCTTGACTTGTGGAAGTTTGTTAAAATTAGTTAATTATCATTGAGACCAATAGAATATGTCGTCACATGTTATTTCGTGCAAGCAATGCATTTTGGAAATTTGCGAAGCAGTCTAAGTTAAAGTCACGTGTATATTCCCTATTAAGGATCACACATGTAGTCAGAGATGGTAAGATCCAGTTTAGCCTGAGAAAAATAGAATCATTAAGTTATTATGTTTCTGTACATAATTTAAATCTCTATTTATTGCTAAAAACTACATTAAAATCTGTTCCCTAGTTCAGTCACTGACCTAACTGGAAATTACTACATCTTAAAACCTTTGTCTCACGGCTAAAAAAAGGCCTCCACTTTTGTATTAGTTATATAAAAACGAGAATATGGATTAGATTGGTATTAATAATGAACTTACGTAGCTTTGGATTATATCCACCGTCATGCATTCCATAAAAAATAAATCCCATACATTCGATACTCCCTACGTATAGTTGTGTATCTGCAAAACACAAATTATGCAGGAGAGCGTTTTAAGGATTTGAAAATGGTTAAATGCCTATAACTGCAGCAATTTTTGAGATATTTCTGTGAAAATTGGTGAGATGCTCTAACTTTAGATCTAGTTAAAGATGGATAATATTTTTTATTTAAATCTATACTGGTTTAGATTTTATTACACTTACATCTTTTTACGTGGGAGCTCAGAAGAATGACAATATCGTAACTGCCTGTTACACGGTTATACTTAGTAGATATATTAGACTAATTCTGTTTAACTGGTGCTTACATGTTTAAACGTTGGAAATTGTATGATTTTATAAAATGCATCTACATAATTCTGTTTCGGCAAAAGGCCTGGTGACCAGCCCTTATTGCCGAATATTCACTTGCTTACGAAACTAAGCCTATTTCAAGGAAGGTTGGTATGTTTTATTAGTATAATATAAAACTGTATTCGTGAATTGGGGTTTTCCTACTCATCATATTATTTTTTTCGCTTATATTGGTCGTACTTATATTATTTTCTTAAATAAAACAAGAAACAAAGGAGCTCAGAATACCATTTATTAGGGAAGTAGATGCTCACCTAAATACAAAAATCCTTTTAAGGATTGTTATTTTAAAAATAAGAAAAACGAAACCACCTAAGTAACTTATTATTATTAAAATGTGACTATAGTATTAATATTATGAAAAAATTTAACTTAATTACGTTCTACACAAATTTACTTTTTATCAAAAAAAAAATATGAACACTGACAAATTGGCATAGAAACGAGTAGATGCATACATAGATATTGGTATAGTATTAATACAGTGTAGGTATTAACCCATTAAAATAACTGTAGGTACCTACTTATTTAAGTTAATTAGCTTGAGCTTGTTATATGACAAATATCACAAGAAATGGCGTTCCCTACATGCCATTCTTATTTATTTATTCTTCCTAATCATCTACGAACGTAATGAAGATCATTACGTTCGTCAACATCTATATCACACACAACCCACTATCAAATTATTGTAAAATTCGTGATATACTTATTGATGGCAGAGTAAACCATACCCTGTTTCAGGTCTCTTTCAAAGTCGGTATTTTTTGTGAGCATTTAAAAATGCACTTGTCTCCACAAGCAGGGGCATCTCTCTCTTTTTCCTTAATTTACCGTCTCTTCCAGTATATGGTTTTCCTGAATTTATATTGTCCTTACGCTTAATATCTAGCCATTGGCCATCGCAATTGACCCTTATCTTTTTTATTTGAAATCGCCTTTTCTTCTTCGATGGTTCGCTGTATTTGATTTCAAGGTGCTCAGAATTATTTCCTGACATGCCTGGAGAGCCAATTAGCAATAGCTTTAGAGTGGAAGCTGGTAACGCAGGGCAGCCTAATAACTGTTCATCTCGTAAGCCAACTGGTAATGCCACAGTAGTGGATGCGGTTGACTCAGCGCAAAATAGCTGGTCATCCGGAGAGACAACTGGCAATGTCACTGGAGTGGGTGCTGGCGACTCCATGCAGCCTTATTGGTCTATCTGTTGAGCTATAAGATGGCCGTAATTGGGAGAGTCACACGGTGATAAATTATCGTATCAGTATACAGTCTAACTCAAGCATTAATATGCTATTATGACTGATAATAGCATATTAATGCTTGTGGTAGACTGTAGCAGTAGGGGAGATTCAGGCATGTTTGCTGCCAAAGTGGGGTCATAGAAGCTATATTCCGGCAAATTACCTACTGTACCACTTATATTTGTTAATAGTGATATTTTTTCACTTTCATGGGTTCATGATGTTTTTCTTGAGTTTTCTTGGTCAGGTTTACAAGATTTTCACAAAACCTAGCACTTTTGAAGTTCATTTCTGTTCATAACTCTGAGGGTATTTATCAGATCCTCAACATTTTCACCCACCCTTGGAATTATCTTCTTTCCGACAAAAAAAGAATCAACAAATAACGAAGTTATCCGCGAACTAAAAAAAACACAATAACAACTATATAAATATAAGGTCGAAATGAGAAACCTCCCCCTTTTTGCAATTGAATAAAAGTAATAGTTTTTTTTTTATTAAAATAACATGAAAACACAAACTCAGAACTATGTAAGTGCATGGATTACTATAACTTTCCGATGTAAAACTATGTAAAAGTCAGTTACCAATTTTGATTTAATAACTTTTCGAAGTATAAATATGTAAGTGCCTATTTACACCATATGATCATAGTGAATCCCAATGTATAAATATGTAAGTGCGTAGTTACACAGTTGTACGTAGGTTATCAAACATTTTTGGAAAGTTTTAAAATGTACTTACTAATTATTGTCTATTGAGTCAGCGATGAAAGCAATAGCACACAACTGATTCAAGAAACCTAATAACTATGATTGGGCATCAAAAAGTACAAAAAGTTGGTAAATCATTAATTACGATTTACTTACCTGGTCTTGTAGTAGATGTAGCTGGGTCTAGGATATCTACTTTTTTTTTCTTTGTAGCGTCTGCTTTTAAATTGTTCAGGAATCGGAAACATTCACTTGTCATTTTGAGGCAATCAAATATTTAAGAGTAGCACACGCATTCTACTCGTTTTCCGCGCAAGAACTGTGTAACGGGCATTTACCGTCTTTCGCACCTCATTCCCCCCGCGTCAAAGTGTGTATGTGGAAGATACAGCATTATATGACGGGAAAATAATTAAGTTGGACAGTTATACGATCAAGAAAAACGTACTTAGAGTAGACTTTTTTGTTTTTTTGTAAGTTATAATGATAGACTGGCATATGTAGATGCCAAAAATGCATCAAACGTATAAGTGTGTATCTGGCAGTTACACGATGATACGTAGGGAGTGTCGCATTGACGTATAAAATAACCTACGCTTAAATTTATCACTTATTTTATAGATTATAAGTTTTGTACTGTAGTTTAAAACCAATTTGTTACTATTTATATTTAAATAAATACATTTTTATGTCATTGCCATAAATCATTTAAGACTCCGAAGTTTTTAAGCTTCTGAATAAAATAGCAGACGACTGTCAACCAGCTTCTTGATGGATGTATTCTCAAGATATTTACCAGACGTGTTGATGTATCTGTTTCGTATAGTCTGGATCAACGACTTTTGCACTTTAAAATAGAGTTCATTTTAGTTTGATTGAATAAGTTAAATTGATTAGAAAACTTTTAGCGGGCATATTGAGTTAAGGTCTGAAATCTGAATTTTAGGTGGGTTCAAATTGTTTTTGATCGCAGCTTCTCTAAAATAAAAGTTTAGGCAGCTGTCTCGTGTTTTATCAACTTTTGGAACAAGTGAGCATCAAATTTCATTTGCTGTGTGCATAATTAATTTTGTTTAATTTTGGAACAGAAATATAACCTAATAGTCATAATAATAATAGTCATAATAGTCATTTATCGATAATTTAGATTATAAGTCACAATATGGGTTTTAACGTGGTTGCCCAATGCCACAACTTTTTCAAAATATAATAATAACTAATATCACAATTTATTTAAATGTCAAATGTCATGGAATACATTAATAATTCATATTAACAATTAAAATAATGTCTAACTATACCTACGTAACGGAATAAAATAATAAGCTTCGAATGATAACATTTAAATTAAAAATTATTAAACAGATATTTTAATACCAGATAATTTAAAGTCAAAGTCAAAACGTTTATTGTAATGTACGTATATTGTAACATGGATATGTATCATAATCACGTTGAAATTTCAGAATTTGGACGATTTGGTTTATTCTATTCATTTATTTTACTTTTGGGACATTAAAGAACACCTAGTTACGTCAGTAAATAAATAGATTTATTCATTATTAATTAAAATATAATTAAAATATTTGATTAATACTCGTAGTGCAGCTAAACAGTCACTTTGTCTGTAAAGAGCCCAAATTTGTCATACACAATGCTAGAATATACCTCTACAATAATCAATTGTTACGAGGAGCTGAACATTTAGATTGAACCAGACCAGCTTACTTGTATGTATGACTTGTTTAATGGAACACTTAAAAACGTATTATTTTTGTATTCCATTGTTTGTCCCATCAGCTATTAATGAGTACTGTTGTGAATGTACATTTACGAGAAAACAAAATACTGCTGGTCAATTTTACAAAACATTTTATGCCCTTATTGATTAATATTTTCATCAAACTCATAAATGAAGTGGAGGCACCCCAAACAAGAACAACATCAGCATCCCTAATAAAGGGTTACAAGCCCAGAGATTTAATATCAAATTCAAAAGGGGAATTCAAGGTCAAAACCAGGGTTACACCCTAAACTAGCAAAAATTCACTTTATCACAAAGACATAACGCACACCTCCAGCTTCGGGAAGCTTAGTATCTGTATATGGCATAAAGAACCCTAGCTCGGTGTATTTAAAATACAATATAATGTGATTATAAGAGTGTCCCCCTAACACAGACAAAATCGATAGCGTCTGCACTCGTGTACATGCAAAATAAAACGACACGACCGACGCAATGCGGAAAGCGAAACTCACGTTTAGTTGGAATTTTTGAAAATGGAAATTAAACCCTTTAGTGAATAGCGTTTGTTTTTTTTTCTCAGTGTGTTTGGTAGCGCAATAGCGTGGTTAAATGGAGTGCTACGAATTCCCTACGCCGTAGCAACGTAGCACTTCTGTTATCGTAGGCGTAATGCTCTTAGCTACAATGATTACACTAATATGCAAAGTAATGAGACAGTCAAACAATGAAGATGTGAGTATGTTAGTTACTTTTATGCTAAAACGTCGGAATATTGTTTGTCTGCAATTTGGTGAGGGCAATAGGCAATAAAGTATCATCATCATCTGAGCCTTGATACTTTCCACTGATGGATGGCAATACTATCGAACTTTGCTTGTGGCAGATAATTTTGCATCACTACAATTTCTATATACGATATTAGTATTTTATATTAGACTTTCGGCAATCGACCTGCAAAAGATTTTGGAGAAGCCTTTAGATGCTTCAAGCCGAGGGCCTTATTAGCGCTTCTGTGGGGAAGCCTATGTCCTCCCACTGGTGGACATAAGCTATCAGAGGTTGAATTGATATGTAGACTTTATGTAAAGATTTCGATAACCGTGAGATCTAAGTCTTTGGATCGACCAGTTAACATGTGTTTATGAAGTAGTGTGAATAGATATATCTGAAAGTTGTCTGCCTACTGTGAAGCTCACCGATAGCCCACCGCACACCCACACACGCAAGTTTGATTGAATTTCCGTTGCCCGTGACCATGGGGCGAAACGGAACGTACTTATTTATTTTAATAGGGCTTTTAGCATGCCCTTTGAGACGTGTTCGATGAATAATTTCAAAAATGTTTGGAATGTCTTTTTGTTATCTGCACCCATGGTACTTCTATTTGGTTAGTGCCTGTTTTTAATAGAACTGTAGACGTAAATTTTAACATAATTCTACAACAATTGTAGAAGTACCTATTGCCATAGAATACGGAACGACGACGACTCGATCTAAATACGTTTTTAAAACGATATAAAATCAATTTCTTATGGTAAAACCATACATGCTAATCACCAGAATACGATACTTATTATTATTATTATTAAAAGTCTCCCGCAACGTCTGTCTGCCTTTATGTTTGGAATAAACTCAAAAACTACTGAACGGAGCTTAATAGGTGTATAATTAAATACTAATACATAATATAATGAAACGGCGGTATTTTTTTTAAGCATTTTATTCAGGATTTCTGAGAACCCGGTTATAGCGTGATACGCTTCAGAACCGCGATCTATTTTACATAGAGCGACATCTCTTATTTAATATAGTAAGCAAAAAGTTTACTTAATAATGCGGTTTTCAGAAATTAAAAGTGATTCTAAAGGAAGGTTTTCGTATATGGGCAAAGCCGGAACGGGCCAGCTTGTATCCAAACTAAGAAAAGTATCAAGATTATACGTGAAGGGTTTTAAAGGATTTGTAAATATTGTTGGACTAATAACAACACAGCATTATCAATTATACTCAACATATTTATTTTATTTTTTAGATATTTTCCAAAAACTCAGCAGTTTTAATTTTGAGCATTGGGCGTCAGATATACATTTCGATACACAAACTACATGTTTTAAGTACTAAAAAAATAAACTTTTAAAAAACAAGGATAGATGGACCTTTACCTAAAATTGGCTAGAATTGATCCTACTACTGTTATGGAACTGAAACCACCAAGTCAGATGACTATAAAAAAAAAACTATTAAAATGTTTTATCAAATTACTTAGTGATTTCAATAATAATAAAATGTAGTACGCCATAGTACATGTATAGTTACTATATTTAATATTTCTTATTCTTAAAAAATGATTAATAATAATTATTAATTATTTCCTATTCTATTTCACGTAAGAAAATAAAATGGGTTATTTTCAGTGTAAGCTTGCTTGGCATCGTCTCAAAAGATCCCACGGCGATACTTACCTTTTAAAAACGATACATCTGAGACCGCTCCGCTGTTATTTCAATATTTAAAGTCTTCATTTAGAATGTAAGATAATTTCTTTTAAATGAAACGTTTTTTTTATCTTTTTGGGGAATAATAATGGAATCCTTAGATTCTGATTAGTGTTAATATTGTTTGAAAAATGTTTAGCTACATTACGGGGCTAGATGTTATTGTGTGGATAGTCAGTCAGGATATATTTAATTTTACATAATACCTACTTATGTCTTCCCCTCACCTGTCTTAGATCAGTTGTAGAATATAGTTTTGTCTACTGTTATTTAGCATATTCCAATCGCGCACGATGCTCTTAGAATATATTTACTGATGCAGCGCCTAAACTTGTACTCATAAGTTCAGACTAAATCAGCCTCCAAATCGGCATGATCGCATTAATTTTAGTAGGATTTAATTTCTATGATATTAAATTCACATCGATGCTAAACACGCGAAAAAGGTTCGAACCTTTGAATTCGATCGCGCGAAAAATCTATTCAATGCTTCGATAGCGCGATCTAGCGCTCATCATTTACTGACATTTTGTTCGTTCATTTTATGAACGAATATAATGTCAATTACTTTTGAGTAACTCATTGGCGCAGTAGGCAAATGTTTGCTTATGGCGCGAAAGATAGTGGGTACGATTTCTGTCTAGATGTTTGTAGGTTTTGTTTCCTTCTTTATCATGGTTAAGGTGTTTTCTATGTAAGATAAAAAAAAACTATTATTTGTGACACATGCATAATTATTTTAGCTGCCACGGGGTTAGTTGTTGCTGTGTGGATTGTACAGCTATATTGTTTATGCGGCAACAGATATAACATGTATTTCTATCTATCATGGTTCTTGAGATACAGCCTGGTACAGACAGACAAACAAGTCATTAATAGGATTAATGGGTAATTTTACCCTTTGGATGCGGAACGCTATTAAATGGTGTGTTTTAGTAATATTTAAGCAATTTCACTATGTGATTATGTAAGCGTTACCAAAAATGTTTTTTATTCCATATCGTCTGCCTGTCCGACAATTTTGAAATAATCATATAAGCGGAATTAATTTTAAGTAGACTTTCATTGGCAAATAGCTTATATATAAATCTAAATTTAAAATTTAAGAAAAAGACCCGATTCTAATGCCTTCATTTCTTTTAATGTTAAACAACATAATATTATGTAATGTGGACGCGATGCGCTTTCATTTGATACCCCACACTAGGATATATGCAGATTTACAGTTTTATTTCCCCTCTCTCACCCCCATAACTTTTAAACGGCTCAACCGATTTTCATATAACATGTTTAAGAACACCAGGGCCAAAATCACCTTTCATACAAAAAAAACTTAATTGAAATCGCTCCATCCGTTCGGGAGCTATGATGTCCCAGACAGACAAACAGACAGACAGACAGACACGTCACACTTATAGCACCCCTCTTTTTTGGGCGGTGGTTAAAAATAAATAACTATAATATTTCAAAAGCTGGAAGGTTAGGTAAGGTTAGATTATAAATAATCAAATATAATAAATCATTTATTGTTCTACGAAGTACGTATTGGAAAAACGTACCATAGTTGGCCTCGTAAATCATAAAAACTTAAAAAACTTATTTGATTACTAAGTCATAATTATTACCGTCGATAAAAAAACTTTTTAATTTCAACCATAAACCAAAAGTAGTAAATCTTAAACCAAAAAGTTAGCTCGAAAATCTACACAAAATCATTTCTACATAAGTATTATAACGAAATCTCATTCAGAATGTTATTTAAACTTGGTGCGTTAATAGAAAGGCACCTTCGGATCAGAGGGGCTTAAGAGGTCACGTAAATAGGTCAGAAAACTGCGTAGGAGGACCGAAGCTGCGTAGTCACTGTGCAGTCTTTGTTGGCAAAGTATCGCATTTATGATGTCATAGTTATAGCAAACTCAAGACGGAATACTTCAACTAATGTTTTCCCAACTATAAGTCCATTTTTTAAATTTTTAATTTAAAACTGGTTTATCTGATTCAACTGAGGTGTGATTTTTTAAACTTTTATTTAACTTGCCCTGTAGTATGGTGGTATGGGACAAATCTTGCAACTTCATTTTGAACTAGTTTTCTTCAATTGTAAACACGCTTAGTTTAGATGACAATGAATGGTTAGCTTTGTGATGTCTTTCTAAAGCCAATATGGTGGATTATAATATGGCGAACTAGTATTTTTTGTGCTACCACAATATGAGTATCAAATAAAAGGGCTTGCTAAGGAGAACACGAAAAATAATACTTCTTCACATTAAATTGAATATAGCGGATTTCCATTAGGTAGACTAGTATTTTTTTGTCACAACATAGTTATGAATTTTAAATAAAAGGGCTTGCTTAAATTTAAAAAAAAAAACTTGTCGCGAGATGTGCCTGTATCTAATGGGTTATGATGACACAATATGAACTGACTTTACATAATAAGAAAAAAAATCTCATCGAAAAAAAAAACTAATCTTAAAAAGCTTTTATATAGTAAAGATTTTGTAATAGATGCAAAGTACTAAATTGATAAGAATAATGATAAAAAAAAATCTTTCATCTTTTTAGGTCACTTTAAATATAAGCTTGTTTTAAAGGTTAAGATGGGGGAATAAAATTGTCAAATACCCATCAAACATTGAATGTATTCTAATATTGTATTTGATGAAACTTATAAACATCATCGAATCCTGTTCAGTAGTATTTGCGTGAAAGAATAACAAAGATACAAACATCCTCACAAACTCTTACGTTTATAATAAAAGTAGGATTGATAAGATGACTTTATTTTTTCTATGTATCATTATGTATGAATTTACAAAACAAAATGTATCTATGTAGTTATATCAGTCACCTAACACCCAAAGTACAAGCTCTGCTTAGTTTAGGGTTAGGTGATGCTGTGAGTAGTCCGTAAATATTTTTTTTGTTTTTTTTAATTAATTTTGACGTTGGAAAAATTTGCCCTTCGGCCGAAATATAATCACCAATAATCTCTAATTACTTTCAATCTCATTGTCTTTACCTACGCGATTGATGATAACAATATATTATTACCTATAATTTCGGTCTAAAGCCAAGTCTGTTTTATGTATGTGTCAGTTTTAATTATATCTTTGAACTTCCAGGCTTTCCGATACAAACCCTTCTTAGTTGTGAAGCTTGTCGAGAATTTAGTACACAATTCCTTAACCGCAATCTCGGAAAAACACGGACATTATCAATCCATCACATTATTATGACTAACTGTTATTTTACGAGGCCATTAGGGTCCGATAAGGCTGTTATATCACTCCCTAATGGCGTATACCTGTCTTACAGACTCTTTCCGATGTGTTATGACCACGCGTCTCGCAATTTCGCATAATGGTATCTTTATTGTCTTCGAATAGCTATTAAATCCAGCTTTCGTAAAAGGTGTGGCATTTCTAAAAGTTTTATGAAGCTAGAATATACGAGTATTTCTTCCAAGTATTTTTTTACATCGTATTTGACATTAATTTCTGTAGTCGACATCTTATTAGAAAAATAGAATATAACCATAGTAAAACAAACTTGAAAAGAGCACCTGCTTAAAACATTGACAGGCTAGACTGGTTTATTTTAGTTACTTTCATAGTATTATGTCATATGGTATCCTACTCTGGGATGCTGCAGCCGATATTCAAACTATATTCGTGCTGCAAAAAAGGGCTGTACGTGCAATATATAAAATGAAACCACGTGACTCCCTCAAAGAAAAATTCAAAGAGATTAACATTCTAACTGTAATCTCACAGTACATTTTTGAAAACTTGATGTTCACCCACAAGAATAAGCATTTGTTTTTAAAAAAAGGGACATACATAGTATTAACACGAGAAGTAAGGAAAAATTACTAATTCCTACTTACAGACTAAAAAAACTAGGCAAATCATTTATGGGTAACTCTGTACGTTTTTATAATAAGCTTCCTCATAATGTAACAGAGCTTCCTACTAGAAAATTTAAATCATTTATTAAGAGAAGTCTAATGAAAAAAGCGTATTACTCTATAAATGATTATATAAAGGATGATGCAGCTTGGATAGATGTTGCTTAGTTTCACATTAACAGGCTCTAATAATTCTGGTTGACCAGGACTGATATGCTCATGTTATAATAGCTTCCTTATATGACAAACATTTTTTTTATTGTAAATGTTAAACTTATAATAGTTACCTATAAATAAGAACTCCAAAATTGTAATAACTGATAAAGCTGTGTTGTTCTATTCGCTTCTCAACTCAGTATAAAAACATTGAAGCGAACTGTCAAGACAATGTTATTTCCTTGATATTTGTTATTTAAGCAATTTAGTTTTATTAATTTTAAGTTGACCTGTCCAAGTAGGCTATATGCTTCTAAGGAAATAAACGTTTTGACTTTGACTTTGACTTTGACAGGTGCTGTGAGTGGACTAGATCAGAGGCTATTAGTACAGGCGCTATTCGGCTGGGTGCTGCAACTGCACTACTTCTTTGTGTTTGACAAATTAGTACTAAGGACTCTTCGAATTGTTGTGTTATTTAGCTTACTTTCTTTATGTAAGTATTATGTATTTTACCTACTAAAATAATTATATGACAAACAATCATAATCATAATTATTATAAAAAAGTGATAAACAGCACTTTTAGTTTAAAATATTTTTAATTTATGCACAAAAGACATAATCATTTCTTAAGCTTATAATAAAAAACACTAACCTACTGCAATTATAAAAAAGTGAAGAATAAAAATACAAAATATTACGAAAAAAACTATGAATATGAAGCGAATACCCTTTAGATAAAACTTTATTTAGCAGTACATCAATCACTGTGTCAACGAAATCACCTGCAAATAGTTGCTCCCTCCCTTCAACCCTTATTTTCCTGGCATGTGTCGCTCAAAATTTTACAAGAAATACTAGTAGGGCTGTGTAAAAACAAGTTGGCCAAATATTAGTATATTTTAGTCATAAATAGAATTTGATATTTTAAATACATATTTACTTATTGAGAAAATAAATAAAAAAATATATAAATATTTCCGGACAATCAACACAACAACATCTAGCCCCGTGGTAAGCTCTAAGCTTGTATTCGGGTTCTAGACATCTGAAATAACGCAAAATAAAATTATCAAAACTATATACCGCTATAACTATCTGGCACCTACAAAAGACATATATTTAAAAACGAAATATTTAAACATTAGACAACTATACATTTATAAAACTTGCATCTTATTAAAAAAATTATCAAAAAACGAAATTCAATCAAATATTCAAATAAAACTTAAAGAAAATATGTATAACTTGAGGAATAACATTAAAATTAACATTGCAAAAAGTAGAACAAATTATGGTAAAAAAACAATAATCTCAGAAGGCGCAAAATTTTTTAATAAGTTACCAAAAGAAATCAAACAGATAGAAAAAATACCCAAGTTTAAAAATAGCTTAATAACGTACGTTAGAACCTTATAAAATGTAGAATATACTTTAGAAAACATAATCGCTCTTTAAAGTTTTAATATTAAAATTTTAATTATAAGATTAGCATAAGTACATACACATATTTAAGGATTAGATATAATTTTATAAGTCCAGAGGCTAAACTCTATAGAATAAGTAAAAATATGTAATGTCATTATAAATGAACTGTAATAGTTTTTATGAGAAATAAATATCTTTGAACCTAAATCCGTCTATAATTGAAGGAGTTATTGATAAGCATTCAAGAGATAATAGTTATATACATACAGACGAGAACTTTCTCCTTTTTTGAAGTCGGTTAAAAATTAGTGTTAAATAGTATTCATTGCTTCAAACATTCGTGTTTGTAATATTATCATCATCATTTCAAGCTTATGTAGTCCACTGACAGGCCTTCCTCATAGATGAACTATTATTCCGACCTATTGACCAGGTCATCTGTCCATCTCGTTCGTGGTCGTCGGATACAACGCTTACCGATCCGCGTTTTCCATTTCAGAACCTATCGGCCCAACGATCATCTGTTCTACGTGTAATGTGACCTGCCTACTTCCACTTTTAAAGAGCTAATTCGGCTTTATCGATGACCCGCGATCTTTAACGTTTTTCATTATTTCTGATTCGATCTCGACCGGAAATCCCGAGCATAGCCCTCTCCATAGCTTTTTGAGAGACTCTGAGTCTTTTTATAAGGCCAATAGTGAATCACCACGTTTCGGATCCATAAGTCATTCATCATTGAATACACACTAATTGACGTGGTGATTCGGCAATCGACCTCTTTCTCTATCATTGTTTTTAATATAAGTAAGGAAAATGTTTGTTTAAAGCTAAATTTATGGTAAAGCCATGCGTGTGGTGCCAACCCTATAAGATAAGTGATGTAAGAAAAACATACATCATGAACACAATACCACTTTAATAGTATCAGCCTTAGTAGAGAAAACGTTTTGGTATGGAAATTGACTCGATTTCGTCACCTCCTGGTAGTAATAACAATTTTTTCAGAATATTTTGTCGCAGATTTGATAAGAAATGTTATTTTCACCAACTCAAGCGTGATTCAAGATAATCTAGTTAGCAAAAATTTTTCTTAAGTTTAGACAAAAGTACCGTTATACAAGTTTTAGTCAGTATAGGAAGGTCTAGAATATAAGACAGACGGATTTATTCTTAGGAACCATGTCATCGATTTTTAGCATCATGAAGAATTGAATACACATATATAAAAACTGGTGATGTTATTAAAATTTATTTTGGACGGACTTTTCGATAAACAAAAAAATACTCAATTTTTATTTTGATATCGATTGTGTTGGTCCAAAACACAAAATTTTACTGAGAGACATCATGTCTAAAATTAATAAAATGCTTAAGAAAAAATACCATGGTTTTCAACAATCCGTTCTTAACATTAGAAAAATCTGTGAGTTATAAAAATCAAAATGAAATCTGTGGAATTAACTTCTCACGGGTTTGTCTCTGGTTTATAAAGATTGTCTTTGCATTCGATAATTGCGTACAAAAAGGTACTTGAATTCAATCACGGAAGATAGAGGCGATTTTTAAATTCAATACTTTTTTGCTCCATGAAAAGTCCGTAAACAAACAGTAGAATTGGGCTCCTTATAATTTATGATATAACTGATTAAATGCATATATATACTAAATTATAATACAAATAAGTAGGATTTATCTAATAGCTGTCCTATGCTAAAATATAAAAAAAAATCTTAGGTATATCAAGAAAAGTTATAATCTTTTAAAAAATAATTTTAGTATACAAAAATGATAAAAACCATTTACGCTACTATGATCTCTTCTCCCCATTAAAATAAGTATCACAGTGTTCAAAACTTGGTCATAATTCCCACTTATGATAAATGACGTATCACAAAAATATATTTCCAATTTCCATTGTGAGTAATACTTATTGGTAAAATCCTTTTAGTGAATACCGTTAGTTGAATTTACAGCGCTTTTACCTCTCGAAGCATAACGATAAATTTAATTCGAACCAAATCCATACTCAATTTGTGGAGTATTCATAAATCAAATACAATTCTGACTTGGGTCGGTGTATTCTTCGTTGTAGATGTGATTGGTACTTATTTAAGCACAATCGAGTTATGAAAGTCACTTGAGAGCATTAGTTGTAAATTTTTGCTCTAATACAACTAACGCGATTTTTATAAAGCTAGCGACGTTGCGCAAGGCTAGTACTTTGATAGGAGAAAAGGCTACTGCTTTGATAGGACACCGCTCTGACTGCAAGTTTTTAATATCTAAAAAAATGTGTGGTCTATCTCATTCATATTCAATTTTATATTATTTAATGATAGTTCCTCTTTATTTCGGATCATAATTTATTCTTATAATTATATTCAAACTTCCTTAGTATTACACAAACAACGGTTGTTAAAGTCGAATATTAAACTTATCAAAGTGCCCTAAATACAACTGAAAATGGGTAGATAACTAAAATAAATAAAAAGTCCGTTAGATTATTTAAAAAAATTCTACACATTATGTAGGAACACACTCGACTTTCATATCGAATAAATAAATAAATAAATATTTCCAGACAATTCACACAACAACATCTAGCCCCGTGGTAAGCTCTAAGCTTGTGTTACGGGTACTAGATATCTCTGATATACTTAATATAATTAGTCATACATATATAGATATTTTTTATTATACATATTAAACACCCAGACCAAGGAGATCGTGCCTGCAGAACATACAAACACTTTCACCCTCGAAGGTCTTGTGTTTTCTTTTTATATAGAACTCTGCTACGGACCTCTTGATTTTTCTTCTCCAATTATTATGTGTGATTTTTATAAATGCTTTGACGATGAACGCGACATTTTCATATAAATAAATAAATAAATATTGCCGGACAATCCACACAACAACATCTAGCCCCGTGGTAAGCTATAAGCTTGTGTTACGGGTACTAGACATCTGATATACTTAATATAATAGACATACATACATTTATATTTTTATTATACATATTAAACACCAAGGAGAAAAATGCTTGCAGAACATACGAACACATGACCCCTTGACGGGAATCGAACCCGCTACCTCTTGCACCGCAAGTAGACCTCCGCCCACCGCGCCACTGAGGCAGTCAAGTCTGAGTCAGAGATAAATATATTATCATGATATTTATCGTGAAGAAACTGGCATGATCTGAGAACTTTGTAGAGTTCGAAGGTATGTCTTATCCACCCCGCACTTGGCGAGCTTGATGACTTAAGGTCTAATCTCTCTCGTCAAGAGAGAAGTTCCTGTGTCCCAGCAGTGGGAACAAACCCCTATTTACGTTCCCATTGTTGCTTATGCTTATTTTCCGAAATAAAAAGTTCTGAAATGGATTAGTTGTCGAAACACTTGGCGAGCTTGATGACTTAAGGTCTAATCTCTCTCGTCAAGAGAGAAGTTCCTGTGTCCCAGCAGTGGGAACAAACCCCTATTTACGTTCCCATTGTTGCTTATGCTTATTTTCCGAAATAAAAAGTTCTGAAATGGATTAGTTGTCGAAACACGAGTAGATTATTAGTCTAAAACAATTTACAATATCCATTTATGGGCATGGAACAAAGATAGCTTTTTCATATCGTGCATTAGGAAAATTGCTTCATCTACTTCACAATCATATTTTATTACATACAGACATGCAATATTTTAAACATGATTTTATAGATAGTTTTAGATTTTAGTTTGGGTATCAATAAGTACGCTTTAAGGACTGATTTATTGATGTATAGTTATGACTACAAAGTGAAAAAAGAGCTTACAATAAAGTGCTATTTTTAGGGTTCCGTACACAAAGGGTAATAAAACATGACCCTATTACTGACTGACTTCGTCGTCTGTCTGTCTGACACCAGGCTGTATCTCAGGAACCGTGATAGATAGAAGAGAGGGTTTTAGGGATGATGTATTTATGTTGCCGCTATAGCAACTAATACTAAAAACACATTCATAAATATACTTATATTCACATACTAGCGGCCCGCCCGGCTTCGCAAAGGTAAAAAAAATCCCGGCAATTATTCGAATTTTCCTCGCCTTTTAAACATTCCCTAGACCTCCACGAACATTTCAAGGCTAAGATAAGATAAATCCGATCAGCGGTTCTCGAGTTTTAGTGAGACTAACGAACAGCAATTCATTTTTATATATATAGATATATTAATTATATAATTATAAATATAAGTGGCTCCCTTACAACAAACGTGATTTTAGTGAGCTTAATCAACGTTGCGCAATGCCAGTACTTGGATGGGGCTCACCCATCCACAAAGTCAAAGTAGTAGAAGTCTATGTCATACTTATCAAATTTATGTAATTTACTTTAATGAAAACTCATGTAGAAGTTTGTATTAGACAAATACTATCCAGTGGGCGAATGAGAACCACGTTATTCGCCGTTACGGCGTTATGATATTCAACTTTTGGATTTCACATCTCATTCATCACTCACAACTTCACAAGCAAGGTTCTAAGTTGACATTGATGCAGGTATCACCTATCGCAGTATAAATCATAACAGATTATCTTTGAGCACGACTCGTTTTAACCCAACGTTGAATTATTTATAATGGCGACACTATTTTGGTAGGGAAATCGGATGTCACTGCGAATATTTTTACATTTGAAAATGGGGATTACCTTTGTTAAAACTCGACAAAAGGTTTTACAATTTTGACCGCTATGTTCTCGGGGGAAAACCGTAGTTCTGAAAGGGTGGAACAAATAAAAATTAGATTTTTCAATTAACAGAAGTAAACCTCCCTAATGTTTATATAATATATACTTCATAGATATAGAGGTGAAAAACTTAGGGCCTGTTTCACCAACTCCGAGTAAAATTAGACAATGGTTAAAATATAGAACAATTCGCTCAGTCACATGTGAAAAAGCGAGAAAGATCTTGACATAACTAACTATATCTTAAATATGAGCCTGAAGTGTTATTACGTCTATTCAATTTTGTATAGAGGTGATTGTGAGGATTAAAACCGAATTTTATCAACGTGTCAAATAACTGGAAATCGGTTCAATTATACAAATAATAAAACGGGTTAAAAGCTATATTTTTTATTAAAAAGAACAAAAGCGAGGATTACAAAAGCATTTCAATTTCCTGAAATAATAATAGTATTTAAACAAAATCAAAGGATCAATATTCAATCAAAAACCATATGGTTCCATCATATTGACAATCCATTGGCGAGTTTATGAACGAAAGCTTTTTCATTCGTAGAGTTTATTAAATTAGTGTTTTTATGAATTATTTTTAATAAGCATGATATTATTCTTTGAACATTTGTATGTTATATTTTTCCTGCAATGTAATTTTATATAATCTCAAATTAATTTTAAGATTTTAGCTCAGTTTAGTATAATGGATCAACTACAATAAAATTGTTAATTGGGTTTTATGAATATATAAGTATTTATTGAATATTTACGGTGTTTTCAAAGGCGTTTGGAGACGAGTATATCTGCTACAGTGCGGCGAACATACTGCAACTGTTCTAGGTATGTCTATGTATGTCGTGCGTTTGCGATACCTTCGCTTTTGTTTGAAAACTATCGTAGTCAAAAGTTTTTGTTTTTTTGTTGGTTTTAGTATAATTTTGATTAAATACTCTTTTCCTGTGTTAAGCCGAGGCAGAGTTTTTTTTCTTGTGTCTAATCACAAGTTATTAAATAACTTAGTAAGAACAAGAAGGCGCATTGCATACGGAGTTATTACAGACAGTATTATGTTAAATTGTATAAATACTTAATAACTAATTTAATAATTTAAATTTTAAGCTTATAATTTCATGTTTTTTTTTGTTAATTAATACACTTTTTCAGACGTACGTCTTGAAACGCCCAATTCGAAAGTGCCCTTATATAATAACATTTTCTTACCTTAGACATTGTTGCATACTCAAATAAGGTGCACAAGGGACTTTAAAGGACTCATTTAGTGAAGAGCTTGTAAAACCCACTAAGATTACATCAGTGTATTAACCGCATTTTGCAATGTGTAGGGTCCGATTTGTATTCAAGGCAGGAGGACCTATTGACTTCATAATGGATATTGAGGCGCGCTTCACCCCTTGTGGCAACGTGTGAATGCCTTTTCATCATTTTTTCATCATCGTAGATCAGATCATTTTTATGGGGTACGAAAGAACGTGATTCTTTTGAAATTGAGATGTTTTTTAATATTTTAATTCTGTAACGACTTCTACATTTTAAGCCACGGAATTATGAGCAATTTTTCACCATTAAGATACAAAAATGAGGCATAATTTGGCAAAACGACAACTCGGGGACTATAAAATTCGGAGAATATCTCTGACTTGTCATTTTTAGTAAATATTTTTGCAACAGCTCGGAGATAATAAATTATCACTGTTTTATATACATTCCGATAAATACCTAACCTGTTATTACAAAGTAGCTTTTAAATACGTAATGAATGCAATGTGATTACCTAGATTAGTATTGAAATAATGTATAACTTTTATTTATTTTCAATTATTTGACTTATTTCAATCATTATAGATTTTTTGAGGAATATTAGTATATTGTACATTCCATAAATCTGACCAACCACCGTGAAATTGTTCCAACATACTTTCCAACAGAATAAAATATCTGTTTTCATCCCTGTAAACTTTCCAGATAGTGAGTATAGAATATATTCTAAACTGTAATATCGAAGTGTTATGATTTTAAATCTACACCCTTTGAATATATTATTTATTTTATAACATTTTATCGGTAAGCAATGGACATAAAGCCGGGATAAAATTTCAATTGCCCGGATTGCAGACAGCAGTGCCGTGTCTCTGGAGTTTATTTATTGTGCTGAACCCAAAAGTACTGAATACTCTGGAATGCGAATGAATGGAAGTGGCTTGAAGAACTGATGGTGATACTGATCTTATTAAGAAGACAAATTTCTTAGAAATATTATAAATGGACAAAGTAGGGAAGGTAACATGGCTTCAAAGATGAGATTGACTGTGGAGCAACTGTAAGGTACAGTCAAATTGTGATTAACTAGCTATTTTCGCCACGGTGTTGCCCTTGTTGTATGGCTTTTTTCTCGGAAACAACGCATTTCCCGCGGTAAGTAGTACTAAAATAAGCTATCTAAGATTGAAATATTTTTTTGCCGATCTGAAATAAGAGGTGTATTTTTTTCATTATTAAGTTTTTATCTCTCTATGTGATTTTTTTATGCAAGCTGTTGCTTTTGTAACGGTTACACTACATTTAAATTTATGATAAGGATCAATGTTATGATATGGATAAATAATTTCGTGCCTATCAAGCTAGTTGTGTTTTCTTTAATAAATTTACTTATCGTCGTAGTCTCGTAGATGTTAAATTTCTTTTTTTTATTCCTACTATGAAAAAATATTTGTATATTCACTAGAAATGATTTTGTCGTGCATAGACTACCTACTGCCTTCTAATGTGAGCTGCAGGACTAAGAAGAAGAGTAAGAGAACACTGAAAGATGAAAGAAGGTTTGAAAATATGGAACCAAGCATTAAGAATTAATTTCGCACAATAGTTCGATACAAGCATTTATAATGGATTTCCGCAAACATTTACATATTTATGAAAGAAGGTAATGGAATCTTAAATTTAAAGTCTTTCCAGTGACTAAATATCTTCAATTGCTGTCGCTTCCACTCGAAAAATTTCAATCGCACCTCACCGCAGTTTGCTCAACGAAAATCCTAGGGATACGTGAAAATACTCCAAAATTGTTGGAAATAACGAAGCTGCAGGCATGAGATACGTTCAGCTAATTACTTGCAATACTGATGGGTTTAATTGCTTAAAGCCTTTGTGTGAAGCTGGCAAGTTTTATCGACTGTTTTGATTTAAGCTGGCTGGAGAAATTTGTTTGCTTTTTTCGTACGAAATGTTTGTGAAATCGCATTGCTGATTACCACGCCAAACTGTTGCCCATGTTTTGGATTTTCACGAGGTTAAAAGTTTCTCAGTGAATGGGCTATCTACAACTGAAATAATTTTTAAAATCTAAAAAAACAATGAAACATCTCCGAACTCTTTAACTTTATAATCTGTCACGGGGTGCGTAATCGAACTCCTCCGAAACGGCTCGACCGATTTTCGTGAAATTTTGTGAGCATATTGAGTAGGTCTGCGAATCGGCCAACATCTATTTTTTTTTTTTTGCAAAACAACGTTTGCTGGGGTCAGCTAATCTAATATATAAAATTCTTCTGTCAGGGGTACGTAATCGAACTCCTCCGAAACGGCTTGACCGATATTGATGAAATTTTTTGTGCTTATCCGGTATCTATGAGAATCGGCCAACATCTATTTTTGATTTAAAAAAAAAAAAATTTTTTGCAAAACAACGTTTGCTGGGGTCAGATAGTATAAGTACCTATAGAATAACCTTCCAAGCGTTTGCTGCAAAGTTTTTATTTAGTAGATTTTTCAAATGAATTATGGAAAATCCTTAATGACCATTCTCTTATTTTTATGAGAAACATTTTAAGATTGTATAGTAAATTATTTGATGTAGAACAGTAACAACACCCCACCGAATGGCACCAGTACGAATAGCTCATAAAGTGAATTTGATAACACTGAACATAAACTTACTAGCCATTGTTATTTGTGTCTTTCGCTTTTTATAAATATTTTCATTTCATTAAGCCTAGCTATTTACAGCTGTAGAATCAATCGTATCAATGTTGTTATCAGATTTTATGACTCCTGATAAAAACAAATATTGCATGTCATAAAGTTTAAATTCAAACAGTAATAGTTTAAATACCATCGAGTGTAACACTCGCCCAAAACGCTAGCAAATTAGGGGACAAAATGCGTCACCTAAAAACAGAAAAATATCACATTGTGGCGCGATAAACATACCAGCGGCAACATTTTTTATCGCACTGCCTGTGACCATAAATTTAGGCTTACATCGAGTATTGGAGCAAGAACCGACACGTGGGAGATAAATCTCAACAGGGCCAGCGTTTATCATAATGTTTATTAAAATTGTGCCGCAAAATAAGAGCTTTATCAAATGCTACTTTGAATATGGAGTGATTTGTTTATTTAATGGCGATATGCATATTCTAGTAAATAATTCTAAATAATCAATAAATAAATATTTCCGGACTAAATACAGCATCACCTAACACCAAACTAAGCAGAGCTTGTACTATGGGTGTTGGGTGACTGATAAACTACATAGACACATTTTTTTGTAAATACATGCATATGATGCATAGAAAACACCCAGGCCAGAAATTGTAGATCGCACAAAATCTGGTCCCCCGGCATCGAACCCGCAACCTCGTGCGCCTCGGACGGACCTTCGCCCACCGAGCCACATAGGTCGTCGTCGTCTAAATACAATAATAGCTTAAGTTGTTCTATAAAATGTGGGAAGCCGTGTTGACTAAGTGGGAACACACTTGACTTTCATTCCAAAGGTCGTGGGTTCAAAACCCCGCCACACACTCCTGGATTTTTCTTCCTAAAATTGTAGAAGCGCTTTAAACACTTGCATGTTCTGAGAACTTGAAGAGTTTGAAGGACATGTGACATTCGCCAACCCGCACTTTGCCAGCGTGCTTAAGTTTGTATTATCTGTTGTAGCAAAATATATACAAAACATAAGTGAAGACATAAAAGTCCAGTTATAAGATTTTATTTTATATATGTAACCAAGTATTTGTTGTATTTTAAGTAAGATTTTAAATTAAAAAGCGTTTGTTGCAAAACATAAGATGTTGAAATATGAATATGTTCGTTATTATTTCTTCTAGAATACAATGATGCCAAACTTACGAATGTATGAATAATAAAAGCAGTCTAAGATAAGCATAAAACGTATGCAAGTTTCACACAATGCGGCCGATCTACCCACGATAAGGTATAAAATAAATTATTCATGCCCAGACCGAAACATGGACGTAGACAAAGATAATCTCCGGTGATTTACGACGAAAATGCATTCGCACTACTCTTATTTACATCTGGCTAAAGCAATCGTTGTCGGATTTTACAAGAATACAATACAATATTATTTATAGAAAAACCAACAACGTGGAAAATAATATATAGAAATGTGCATAGTATAGGGTGAAACAATGGGCCTTATCACTAAAAATTATCTCTTCCAGGCAACCATTGGATGCATAGAGATGAAATTAAATAAAATAATGATCAAAGAATTGACTGATGATTGAACAATGACGTACTCGTTTAAAAGGCTTTTTGCACCTCGAGCTTACTTTCTAGTCTTCTATTGAACTCTATGGCCATTAAAACAGTTTTTTCTACAGTTCATTAATTTATTCAGGGTTTTGTTTACATGTCAATTGTAAGGACTAGATAAATAGTTAATTAAAAACTTACTTTATCTAAAATTAAAAGGCAGAAAATTTGTGAAAAAAACTACATTGAAATCGAAATTTATCACTTGTGTACCTTGCTAATATTAAAATAAATTGGACAGAATTTTAAACACAGAGGTGTTCCGGAATATGCCTCGTTTTCTGTATTATGTAAAATGTCAAAAAAAGGGATGATAAACAACAACTTTATTACTTTTTTTAAAAACTTTACGCACTTCATACAATAGCTTGCTTACCCTTTTTTTATTATTTATTTTGGTTAAAAAAACACGTACCTACTTGCGCTCCTTAGGAGCATAGTAAAGAAATGTTTACATTATAAGGTGCAAAAACGACTATTATTAAATTGTTTTTATTTTAACCAATCTCAGGAATAATATATAGATGATTTCACGATATTCCTAAATACTTAGCGAAATTTTAAGTTAGAAAAAGATTTCTCTTTTATATGCAAGCACTGTAAAGAACTCTCAGTTAAATTTATGCGTTACGCTTAGGTTTGCTTATGTCTCATCAGTTCTTACGAAAAATGTAAGATACTTGCCTCTTGAGCGTAAAATAACGACATCTCATTTCAAGTAATGTAACAGACGATAAAACACATTGCAGTCAAATTTTGTATACTGTTTCAGTTCTTCAGCTTCTTTGGAAAGATGTAAATTTCCTTGGAATAAAAATCCGAAACTGTTTCTAACTTAATCTAAAGTACATCC
Organism: Gymnoscelis rufifasciata; assembly: GCA_929108375.1. Taxonomy (NCBI): domain Eukaryota; kingdom Metazoa; phylum Arthropoda; class Insecta; order Lepidoptera; family Geometridae; genus Gymnoscelis; species Gymnoscelis rufifasciata. Next base: position 4,568,431 of record OV815307.1, on the reverse strand, counting down.
ACATTTTTACGCATACCTATGATAAGGAGAATATACATTCTACTAGGTTGTTAGTAAAAATTTGGCCGCAGATACTTTCAATTTAATCTTCGGGCATTGTTTTTCGGACAAAGCACAAACATGCAGCTAGGTTTCTCTACTCCAGAATTCTACTCAGCACCGTGAACTTTTGAGCAATGGTCGGTTTTTTATCAATTAGGTAACACGTCTTTAACAAAAGATATACAAAAGATAGACATATATCTAAGCTTTAACTCTATCAAAGCCTACAAATCACCCCAAATCCTATACTATGTAAAAATATATAGTATTCCAGCCAACCCGTAAATGGAATATAAACATTATTACAGCATAAGCTGCTAAGGGACCAAAACCAATCTTACGGCTCGGATTTCTCTTCAATATCGCTGGCAGAGGTGTAGATTAATCACAAAAGCACCCTTTGGCTCGAACGAGTACCTAATCTTTTCCCATTTTCCATTTGAATAGTATTCTGTTTCGATGTATATTATTGGGAAACTTGGTTGACCGTTGTGCAATGTCTGGTGTAAAGTTTTTTCTTAGTGGATAGATATAATGTTTAAATAAGTGCTACAATAATCACAGTTTAAAAATAATAAATTAACATCGGTTCCAAAACCTAGGTTTTATTAAAAGTAAAAAATCATTTTATTTTGGAATGTGCACGGAATGCACATGGTCATTTGAGACCACACTCGCGTATATTTGCAGATATTCGGCTCTTCTTCCCCACTTTCACCCCCCATAACTTTAAAACGGCTCAATTGATTTTCAAATAACCTCGCGTAAAAGTCACCTTTCATACAAAAAAAACCTAAATTGAAATCTCCTCACCCGTTCGGGAGCTATTTTGCCACAGACAAGTATAACTTATAAACGCCCTCTTTTTCAGTCAGGGGTTCAAAAAGATGTAAAAAGAGTATTCTTTTTACATCTTTTTGAACCCCTGACTGGTGACTGAGAGGTACGGTAAGTAAGGCAAGTAAGTAGGTAGACATTGAATGTATTTAGTAAAAAAAATTGTTATAGAAATAATTCTTTTATATTTGGTCGCCGGTTTTTAAATACCATGATATGGTTTCTCGCATACACTATATTTATGTATCATCAACTATTTCATTTCATATCTTAGCATGATCTGTTAAGTTATTTAGATAAACAGCCTTTAACAGTAATACAGTAAACAGCACGCTTTCCACAAAAGACACGAAAAAATACAGCTAGTCTATTAATCTTCTCAATGTGTAGGTACCTACAAGAAGCAACTGACGGGCATCAGATAAGAAAAACTACATTAAAACGATAAGTTGTGCACTCACCTTTTTAATCTTCTTACTCGCAGGACCTACGTAATCCCCTTCTTACAAGAAAATAACATTTTCAGGTCCCAGTTGCAGCTAGTCCTTTGTTGCTTCATTCCATTTCGATTTATAATGTTTTCTATTTGGGATTGGAATTGTATATTCCTTTGTAATGCTAGGAATATTATTTTCAGGACTTAACGGGATATTAAGAAGGGATTAATTATTATATTATACAGAGCTATTATCACACTTATAAATTTTATTCTGACAGCCCCGTTAATTCAACAAAATAATTACATGCTTTAATTGGTTTGTTTTATGAACACGGAAGAAGTGCTCACAAATTTCATATTTTTAACTCTCTCTCTCTCTAGTCGGTCCCTCATGTCTGAGGATCGTGGTCAGCATCGGAGTTACATCGGGAGCGGACAATCTGTCTCCATCGGGTTCTGTCCATCGCATCTCTGACAGTGTCGTAGAATTTGGAGGACGATGGAACCTTCATTTAATATGTCCATCGAGTAGGTGAACGTCCACGGGATCGTTTCCCTTCGCTGTTATCAACAACAATCAGTTTCTTCAGACTCTCATCGCCTCTTCGCACTGAATATACCTCTATTATATTATTTAATTCGCATATTTTTAACACTCGGATTTATTATATTACACATATTGAAAAGTTTTTATTTTAAGTTTAAGCAACGAATGAATGCTTCTTGCATTAAAATTGAAAGTTTCACAAAAAACAAATAATCATAATTATGACATTATGTTGAATTTAACTTTTGACACTTCACGTCACCTTAAATTCGTTCAGACTCCATGATACTTGTATGACAATGTTACACTGAAATTCTTTACACTCGTAATCTTGATAAGAAAAAGTTTTGTTACAATTCTGAAACCTTTTTGGTCGGTTTCACATTTTTTCATGCTCATTTTGGTCATTTAACACGACAGGTCGAAACGTAACCTATTCTCTATTTATTTAAGAACGTTTTTGTACACGGTTGTAATAAAACTAAGCCTTAGACGTTAGAGTCATGAGACTGCTGGGTACTGACTATAGTGCAGTTCCAGTGGCCTAGTAACTGCAACGCGCGCATCCGACCTCAAGTGATAGTGAGAGTGAATCGATACTCCTTGCTGACACCCTCGTTATGCTACCTGAAGTCCTAGGTAATTTTTTTGAAAATGTTGATCGCACATTTTTAGCGTAAGGGTTACGATACTCCTTGCTGTCACCCCGTTAGGCTACCTGAAGTAACATGACATTCTTTTTTTAATTTGAAATGTCGATCACGTAGTATTTTAATTGAGGGTTACGATACTCCTTGCTGACATCTCGGTAGGCTACTTGGAGTTACGGGACATTTTTTAAACAATTTTTAAATATGCAGTTTATGAAAGTCCGTGAATGATATCTGAAACTTTTCAAACACCTGTGCGTTTGACAAGTTTTTCGGATTTCGATTCTGCTTTTTGACAATTTCTAAGGACTACCTACCTGAAGATTTACAGGAGTTTTATTATAATTTGAAATTGTGTAAACATAATGGGAGTGGACATAATTTGAGAGAGTTATTTACAACTAGGCACCCGCGGATTTTACGTTTCAAGTTTTCAAGGAAATTGGTGAAATTAATCAATTTTTTTTTTGGTATTTTAGATTCTGAGTTCATATTAATAAAAATTAGTAGATACCCTAGGTACGACGACAGCAATATTTTTTCACTCAACCTCCTCCATTGTTGAATTCGACCTCCCCAAATTTCAATAAACGGAAGCACGGTAGGTAGGTATTTGATAAAATAACAAAATAATACTTCAAAGTAGAATACCGTGAGATGATCCTGTTATCTCGAAGCAGCAATCGTTAATAATACCGAATTATGGCAACTTTCCTTCATAGCGCCAAGCGAAGTGTAAAAGATTATAAGGGAGCAACAATCAATTCAAAACTGTTATGCTTTTGTGTTAATCGGCGAAGAAAATTCTAATTAGAAATGGTTAAACAATGGAATCTCGTAAATGTTTCGCATTCTGATTTTGATTTGACTTCCCCTTTGTTTACTTTGAGTAGCATCGTGAGATAGCTACATGTATGTGTACCTAGTGAATTTTATATACCGTTGATAAAACTTTTTGCCACATTTTGCGTCGTAGTACGAAAATAGTTTCAGGGCGGTTCCTTTTTCGAATGAAGTTTTCGAACGGACTTTGAGTTCAGATGAAAAAAATCTCTGATGTAAGTACTGATTGAATTTTCAAATGAAATCGAACTCAAACTTGAATTTTCGTTTATAGGCTCGCTGCATTCAAAGCAATGTAAGGTTTTCTCTTTTCTTTGAAATTTTGCAGCAATTTAGAGATGGAAAAATCCTGTTTAATTAGGTACTTGATACGTCAAACTTTTATGAGCCAATGCACAGAATTAAAAAAATAATAAGGCTTATAATGAGGGTTTACTGGTTTTTATTTAAAATTAGTTCATAAAACTAGTAAAATTAGCTCAAAGAATGGCACTTATCGCTGAACGGTATTCAAACGACAAAATATTATGTGCCGTAGTAATTTTATGTCTAAAGTAGTATTTTTGTTGCAGTTATTATTTTTGTATTGTATTGAATGTAGCATAATATAAACAACGTAGGTAATGTACAAATCGCACGAAAGCGTTACTTTATGCGACTTCAATGCACTTCGTCTTGATTTTTGTTACAATACAAGTACCTAATTGTTTTAAGTTATCTAAATCATCATCATCATCATTTCAGCCGTAGGACGCCCACTGCTGGACATAGGCCTCCCTCAAAGACTTCCAGTGACTTCGGTCGGCAGAAGCTTGTAACGACCGCGAGCCCGCTACCTTCACCAGGTCGTCCGTCCATCTAGTTGGTGGACGTCCTACTCTGCGTTTGCCGATCCGTGGTCTCCACTCGAGAACTTTCCGGCCCCAACCGCCATCTGTCCTGCGTGTCACATGGCCTGCCCACTTTAGCGAGCTAATTCGCTTGGCTATGTCGGTGACCCCCGTTCTTCAACGTATCTCCTCATTCTTGATTCGATCACGTAGAGAAACCCCCAGCATAGCCCTTTCCATAGCTCGTTGTGCAACTCTGAGCCTATTCATGAGGCCTATGGTGAAGCCACGTTTCGGAGCCATATGTCATCACTGGCAACACACACTGGTCTTTTCATCCAACATACCTAAGTGCCTGAAGACGAAGGTATTTAGTTATCTTAATAAAGGATCAAAAACATATAATTATTAAGTCATCTACAATATTAAGTTAACCAAGACAATACAACTAATAAGCAGAAAATTGGAATGCAACTTTCGAACTACACCTCAAAATAGCACCGTTGTTATCGCTGCTCCACATCATATCCAACTTTCTCACATATCTACAGAAATATTTGCCTTGATTTCCTCACACCATACAAGCAACCCTCGCCTATACCCACTTGTATTACGAGCTACAGTTGAACAACAGCAAATGGTATGCACACTGGACCGAATCGCACAGATCGAATTTGTCTGCAAAGTTTGAATGTTTCTGTACACAGAGGAGAATATCGTAGCTAGATGAGGGAAGTTACGCACCCTGTATTTAGATTGGAATTTGATATCTAGTTGGCCAAGAGTTTTCGCCGTCGTCAAAATGAAATGAAAATATTCGCGGTAAAATGACAGAAATATAAAAATAGGCACAAAAATTTTTAAGTCCGCAGTTACAGGATGTAAAGTTTTCACATGGTAAACGAATTCGAATGTGCTAAATACTTAGTTACTTTGAAGATAAGAACAGGAATGATTTTTTTCTAATTTAAGACGCATTTATGGAGTTTTCAATCAAAAGTACATATAATCAAAATTAAAATCTATTCATCACTAGCGGCCCGCCCCGGCTTCGCACGGGTTTTTATTAAAAAAAATCCCCGGTAATTATTCAAGAATTCAAGAATAAGATAAGATAAATCAGTTCAGCCGTTCTCGAGTTTTAATCAGACTAACGAACAACAATTCATTTATATATATATACCTCTAGATAGATAAACCAAAAATGTTTTTGTTATTATGAAAAACAAGTACGAGTACATAAAATGATTACAGAAAAATGTAATCTTAGTTCATTATAACTAATATTCAATTCATTATTATCTTTAAACGGCACAATATTAAGTAAATTAGCTATTCTTATAATAAAATTCGGCCTTGTGTTAATACAAATTATTAATTAATGAATACGCGACAGAAGAGCGTGAAATTGGATCACGTCTTAAATATAAGCAAATCTTCTGATTGGCTTCGTTTAAAGCAAGCACTTTGTTTATTAAAACACTCCAGTGTCAATGTTGATTACAAATATTATGATTCAAATATTTTTAAATTCAGTAATCAGAGCAAAAGTTACAAAAATATTGTATTATATAATTGCTATAATTTTGAAGTTGTATGTTGTATTTAATCATTTTTTTACGAAATGTGTACTAAGGTTTATTGTGTGTTATTCTACAGTTATAATATTGTCTTTACGTTACACTACTGTCCATATCGTTCTATTTATTTCCTACTAGCGGCCCGCCCCGGCGTCGCACGGGTAAAAAAAGTTGCCGGAAATTTTTCCTTATTTTCTCACCGTTTAGACCTACCCTGGACTACGACAAACATTTTAAAACCAAAATCAGCTCAATCGACCCAGCCGTTCTCGAGTTTTAATCAGACTAACGAACAACAATTCATTTTTATTTATATAGATTCATTCGCAGGTTGCCTGGCAGAGATCGCCCACAACGATGAGGCCGCCCTTTGTACTCTGTCTTAACATACTGTTTGTATTATATTTGTGGTGTACAATAAAAAGTTATCTATCTATCTAAGGTTGTTAGGTAGATTAAAAGATCTTGATAACCGATTTCATTTTCTAAATTTACGTATTATATACGATAAACTTAGCTACATAGATATATTATCGTCCCAACACCTAAAGCATAGGTTCTAAAATTCTTAAAAATATATGGTGGCATTTCCGTTATTCAGATTATAGGTACCTACCTATTATATATTTTTTTTCGTATATATTGAGAATTGTGATATAAGATGTTATTAAGAAGTACCTGTTGGCTCCAGTTTTCCTTTAACTGACTATTTAAACCTGTCATCTATTTCGCGATTTCCACCACACCTAGCCTAACCACCATTAAACCAAGATCCTTGTATGAGAACTTGTCAGTTAACATCCGATGTGTTTTAATAAAGTCTGGAGGTCGGGATATCCTGGCTGTCAGCAGCAGGTGATGCGATGAAGTAATTAGGAGCCGGTAATAACTGAAGTAAGTTTGACAGCTGTGGAGACGCAAACTTGCCTGTCAGAGTCGGGTAATGGAAAATTGCAGCGTTATTATCGGTGAAAGTAATTTCGCAGAAGGGTTGTCTATGAAGCTTTTGTTTTGGTGTCGATGGTAATAATAATTCCTTTGTCTTTAACAAAGTCTGGTCTGGGTGTTTAATATGTATAATAAAATATATTTATAAGTTTATGTATGCCTATTATATTAAGTATATCAGATATCTAGTACCCGTAACACAAGCTAAGAGCTTACCACGGGGCTAGATGTTGTTGTGTGAATTGTCTGGAAATATTTATTTATTTATTTATTTAAGTGCAATATTTTTATATACAATATTATTTACTTGTATTTTTATCTTAGTAATATTATAATCGCAAAAGTTTTTGAAGATGTAAGTAAGCGTGTTTATGCTCTTTCGAGCAAAAACTTCGGGATGGATTACGATGAAACTTCAAAATAATGAAGATTACATGTCAGTATAGCACATAAGATACCGTGGTAAAGTAATGCTTAACAGGAAAAATAAAATTGTTGCGGGCAAAGCCCGATTAAAGTCAATTTTCGAATTGACATTGTTGTTTTCCCATTACATGAATAACTTTGTTAAAAACATATGACAATAAAGTAAACATCAACATGTCTTAACTACAAACCGTTAAAAATTCTACGACAATAAATATTAAATAAAAATATAAACTCGTCACTCGTAAGAAATAACGTAGCTACGTCTTGTAGCGAATACCAATAATTACATACGTTGTATATTAAAACCAGGCATGAGCAGTATAATTTAAAATGTTTCTTTTATAGAGAATGTCTCATTAAATATCTACTTGCGTTCCCTAAATACTTGGGTAGTGAACTAAACCAACCCTTATTAAAGGCACCTACTTTTGTGCTTGCTTCACACAAGTTGGTTTCCCTGCGGTTTTAATAGTTCCGACGGTCGACGTGAATTGAAATAAATGATTTTGGTGCAAGGCGAACTATTTTGAGATATTAAGGTCTACATAATATCGTATTTTAAGGAAATTCAAACCCAAACTAAGTAAGACATAATGAATTTAAGTAAAACAGCTAATAGTTTTGGAACGAATTTATCCTTTGGATTATGTCAAATACTGTTAGCATCGGCAGCTATTTAACTTTACCTCTGTGACTCCTAACCAATTATTATAGTTTGGTTCCTAAAGCGTATTTAAAAATATGTTTAGTTAAATAAATACATAAATATTTCCAGACAATTCACACAACAACATCTAGCCCCGTGGTAAGCCTGTGTTACTAGATATCTGATATACTTAATATGATAGTCATACATATATAGATATTTTTATTATACACATTAAACACCCAGACCAAGGAAAAAGTGCTTGCAGAACATTCAAACACTTTCACCCTCGGCGGGAATCGAACCCGCTACCTCTTGCGCCGCAAGCAGACCCTCGCTCACAGTGCCACTGAAGCAGTCAATTAGTCAATTAATCATTTTATGAATAATAGCTTATATTAGCTATGTTGAATGGTTTTTTTCGCGACAAAAACGAAATAATATCATTTATCAATAAGTGGGGTAAAAACAGTTATGGAGTTTAAACAATCTTCTTGTGGTTCTTGAGATTAGTGCGTTCAAGTAAACATTGAGGCTTTTTGGGTATTTAAAATAATGTAACAAATAAATAATATCAATGTTGTGTAGTAAGCCTACACCATAACTCCAAGTTGGGCGCTTTCAAATTAATGGTCGTCTACCCAAGCTTCGCTTACATGCGAGACATGTGGTCAAGAAACTTTGAAGTTAACCTAACTTAAATTATTTAGTTAGCTGGACTTCTCTGAAATTGACATTCAATATTGAAACCACTTGGGCACACCTGTACGAGTGAAATGTGAGAAATAAATAAACATTTTCGTGTGTGAGTATTCTTCGTCTGAGAATAACAGTAAATTATGTTCGACTGTGGCTTTGCATTCAATTTTATATGCACACTGCACAAAGCAAGACATTCGAACAATTTCGAACAAAGAACTTTTTTGTAACCAAAAAGTCTATATTTGAATGAAAGAGGTTTTGACTTTTACTCGTATCTCGATCGAACTCTTTGTTGCAATGCAGCTAGCAATTAAAATAGAATAAATTGTTCGAAGCTAAAAGCTGAAACTTTTCAGAACTCCCATTATATTTGTGGGTTTCGCTGCTTTGTGTTAAGTTGTCGCTCATAAAATTGTCGTAAAATAGATTTTTCATTATTGTATCACTTTCTTTTTTCATTTCGATTGTAGATTTTATTATTTTACCACCAGCAATATAATAGAAAATGAACAATAGTCGGTATTTTATATTCAGAATAACGCAAAGGTAAACTCTTACGACCCCATTGAACACTTAACTACAGCAAAATTTCTTCCAGCAAAAGCCCATATTATCATTATCCTAATATTTCCCTACGTTCGCAGTTAGCAGGCGTTTGTAATTCCGCGCACATCCCGGTCAGTCCCGGGCGAAATTATACGTTTTGCCAAATTGTCTCCGGTCTACGGCCTATCAGCTTGATTCAAGATGTCTGGCTGCTGTACTCGGTAGGGTTGGCAGCCGGAAAAACTGATTTTTCTAATAAAAAGTAGAACCTTCATATTATATATGATGAACATTGTTTAACTCGATGATTATAAGGTACCTACATACCTACTTTGTAATAACATAATTAATTTTAATAACACAATTGTGACTAAACCTTAATGTATCCATTTTGTGTACAATTGAAGAATTTATGAGCGAAAGCGGGTCAGAGGTAAAATAATACAAGGGCTCAGAAATATCCATCCTATTTATTTTGCTTTGCTCAATATCAGAGGGCCATTTTGGTTATATATGTGCTTTATAAGACCTCACCGTTCTTATAAATCAGAAAAACTATTAATATAATACAAATAAATTAGAATGTATAGGTATTTGAAAACAGAAAGTTAAAAGTTTCCTTAAAGTTTCTTTGATAAAAGTAATGTATTAAACATCAATAGATTTTACAACAAGCCAATTTCACAGTTATTATATTAAATACCGAACATTTAATTCGAAAACTCTTGCGATAACGATAAAACGCTAAGTAGCAACTTCATAAAATGACAAGCTTGTTAGACGTTCTCGGAAATTCTGGAAATTTCTGGAAACTCTTTCATCCCGACAGTACTGCTCTCCAAAAGTTAATAATTCGAATCCCGTTGCCAGTACCTACTTGTCTGATTCCCCATTCATATTCATATTTATTTCGTTTCACCTATTCGCCTCGGGACTTCCAAATTTAAATTTTAATCCTTGGTACAAGACACGGTAACTTGTGGTATTCAAACAAATTGTTTGACGGAGCGGAAAGCATTCTTGTGATGCGATTTTGAAAGGCTGGTTCTCCAGCAGACCTTTTGAGATGGGAATATTTTACCATAGCATTTGCAGGAAGGATTTTTTGTTGTTTTACGAAATTTTGGCAAACCTCGTTGACCTCGTCTTTGCCTACTGGCTAGACTGTAGGCAAAAGTAAGCCCAAATAAAAAATAAATAATACGTTTTTTTAATGTTTTAGTAGATCTAAAAGGTTAATCCAAAGCGCTATCCGGTTGTGCAAATAATATTATAATAAAGTTTTGACTGAAAAACAAAAATGAAATATCCAATAACTCTGTTCTTCTCTGTCTGATTCGTATTAGGAGTTGATAAATCTTGTTTTCTCCTACAGTACAAAAGTTAATAATTAGTTTCTTTGATTTAAAACTGATTTAAAACTGGTAAACTGAAAAATTGTAGTAAGAAATAAAATAACCATTTTACTAAGCCTGCTTAAATAACTAAGTATCCATTAAAATGTTGTTAGTTACAACATCTCTTAACTCTTTTCAAACAAAGAATAATTCAAAACTTTTAATATAAAATACTATATTAAATATCTTTTCGGTCGGGTTGGTATTCAACTTTTTGAATGAACGTATTTAAGTATTGTTAATAATGAAAATCTCATATTAATGTAAATTCGGCGCGAGACGAATGCTTTGTTCGACTTTGTTAGACATCTTTGTGTTGGTTTAAAGGGAAAATTTGTATGTACTCAAGAAACCGCAAAATTATTAGCTCAACAATCAAAAGGTAGGAAATTGAGGCAGTGATCGAAGCATAATATATTATTTATTATTAGAGAGAATTTGATGTTTAATTGGTATTGTCCAAAATACAAGCTTGGATAAAATATGTATTTATTCACGAACTAGCTGACCCGGCGAACTTTGTTCCGCCTTAGACGCCATAAATGAGCAGATTTTTTATTTTATTAATTTAATTGTTTTATTATTTAAAGTTGTCAGGTTGATCCAGCTGACTATGAATATTGAATTCGAATTGGTTTTTTTTATTTTTTTATAATTGATAAGCCTTCATTTGACCACAATCTCACCTGATGTAAAGTGACGATGTGGTCTAAGATGGAGCATGAAGGCCTAGAAGATGGCTTCTCCGGACCACATTACGAAACACGAAAAAATCGCTTCACGCACTGGCCCAGCCCGGAGGGTGGTGACAAGCCGCGGCCGAAGCCTCCCACCAGAGACTGTTCTTAGCACCACCCGGAGGTCACGTGTAAGGATTCAGAGGGTTGCCACTTACGGACATGAACAGACAAAACCTCCAAAAAATATGTATTACTGTATATGTGGTACTGTCAATTCTATGTCAAATGTCTTAAGGTTACATTAAAAAAGTTTAATAATTTTATATGGTGGTTAAGTAACTTTAAATTTTCTAATTTTCCGCGCAATTTCCTGAATATTTTCTTTCATAAGAACCTTCTGCTGATAATAACGAACAGAACAAAAAAGAATTAGCGAAATTGGTCCAGCCGTTCAGGCGTGATGCCGTGACCAAGGGAAATAGGGATTCATTTTTATATATATAGATTACGAGTAGTTATTGAAAAACAACATACAAAAGCTTTCGTGTGAGGATGTAAAAGAAGTTATGAAATTTTCAAAATATGGCAGAATTTTCAGAATCAGCTTGCTTTATTGCTGTAAAAAGTCATAAAATTAATATAAATATAGGGCTTTAAGCCTTTATTGTACTACAAAGAAATCATGTCCAATTAAATCACAAATTAAAAATAAGCTTTTCACAAGAGCACTTCTAAACTTACTAACAGACTTCTAAAATAAAACCACGGAAACTGTCCCCTGAATTAAATTTCAAGTTTCTCTTTGTCACTTATTAATTAAGCTAAAATAACTCCGCTCGCCGCATCCAAAGGAATGCAATTACCATTCAGTTAATTAATAATTCTAGACTAGTCTGGGACGTAAGTCTGTGGTCTGGGTGTTCTCTAATAGTGCCCCGTTTAGTGCCTGCCCACATCCTAAGGGCTTTTACGAACAACGGGACCGTGGCGATACGTAATGTCTATGAGAACGTAGGTAGATAATTTCTATCTTCTTATTTTTCTAATGCCTCTTCAACTTGGTTTCATGGTTTGGCAGTCAGTTTTGCATATTTCGCTTTATCTTTAGCGAGGCGAAACATTTCGACGGCACTTGCTTTTCCGGTCCATTCTCTGATATTGAGCCACCACGATTTCCTTCTACAACCGACTTTCTGCTTACCGACAACGAATTATTTCTTTATTGTACACCAATACTTACAAACTATCTTTACAATAACAATCAGCCACAATAGGTAATAGGTTCACGGTGGATACAGTCGCTTCTAACTGAAACGAATGCAAATCTACAAGGTAGGTGTAGGCGACGCGTAGTGTTTCATAGTTTTAAGTTTTAATTTGATTTTTATTTCTTTAGTTTATGTTAAGAAACAAACCTTATTTTTTATCTGTAATTTAAAAATGTAAATAAAGATATATGCTGTGGCGCGCGGGGCGACGATCGGTGAGGTACGCGGGAGGGGAAGTGTCAGTGTGCATGACGACGGCTCGCGCGAACGTTTCGTTTTCTCGCTCGCTATTGCTTTTTGGTACAAAACCTATGTTTTATTGGTACAACACCTACAGTAGGCGTGGAGGTTTTTGTCTGTTCACGTCCGTAAGTGATAACCCTCTGAATCCTTACACGTGTCCTCCTAAGGTGCTAAGAACAGTCTCTGGTGGCTTTGGCCGCGGCTTGTCACCACGCTCCGGACTTGGCCAGTGCGTGAAATGTTTTTTTCGTGTTTCGTAATGTGGTCTGCAGAAGCCATCTTCTAGGTCTTCATGCTTCATCTTAGACCACATTTACATCAGGTGAGATTGTAGTCAAATGAACGCTTATCTATCATAAAAAAAGGGCTTTGTCCATTATCGAGCGGTAACTTCTGAAAATGTTGATGATGAATACCTACTTCAGTTCATTTAAAATTTCGTATGAGTTATAGTATGACATATATACATTATTATACATTATCATAAACCTTTTTAATTGTGGGTTGGCTTACACATTTTTTCGTTTTAGTGGTTGTTTAAGAACGGACAAACAACAATAATTAGAATTCGATCGAAATTTAAAATATATAAATATGAATCTATGGAAGATTTGTTGGCATTTTATCCAATATCTCATGAATTCTAGACTAGTCTTCACTGGCGCGACTGCTTCAGTGGCGCGGTGGGCGAGGGTCCGCTTGCGGCGCAAGAGGTAGCGGGTTCGATTCCCGCCGAGGGTGAAAGTGTTTGTATGTTCTGCAAGCACGATCTCCTTGGTCTGGGTGTTTAATATGTATAATAAAAAATATCTATATATGTATGACTATTATATTAAGTATGTATATCAGATATCTAGTACCCGTAACACAAGCTTAGAGCTTACCACGGGGCTAGATGTTGTTGTGTGAAATGTCTGGAAATATTTATTTATTTATAATTAGTTAAAGTAATGAAGAATCTCCCTTGTATCCACATAGGTAAAAATTGATTTGTCTTGTGTTGTTTGATTGAATTGTCCATGTAAGCATAGGCTTCTAAGGAAATAAATGTTTTGACTTTGACTTTGATTATGGCTTTCGTCTTGTTATGAAAAAAGAAGGGATGGTATGAGTTGGTCCACTTTCTCAACTATTTTTCAATATTTCTATATTTATTTAGAATTAGATTAGGACACATGAGGTTCCGTACCAGTACGGAAGGGACGGACAGTTTGCACCTCAATCTTTTTCTGCATAAATAAATAACTAAGAAGTTTTAATCCTTTCATTTAAGGAGTGTTAAATTGTCTATTAAATACAATTTATTGCATTAACCTAGCATTCTTACTTTCCGAGATTTTTTGGATTCTTTGAGTGACCCGGATTCATTGCTCTCGAGTGTATTACTTCAATAAAGCGTATTACATAAAGTATGTTACATAAATCTAAATTTAAAATTTAAGAAAAACCCCCGATTCCAATGCTTTAATTTCCTTAAATGTAAAACAACATAATATTATGTAATGTGGACGCGATGCGTTTTCATTTGATACCCCACACTAGTATATTTGCAGATTTTCGGTTTTGCTTCCCCACTCTCACCCCCATAACTTTAAAACGGCCCAACCGATTTTCATGAAACATGTCTAAGAACACTCGAACAAGACTCACCTTTCATACAAAAAAACTAAATTGAAATTGCTCCATCCGTTCGGGAGCTATGGTGACACAGACAGACAGACAGACAGACACGTCAAACTTATAACACCCCTCTTTTTTGGTCGGGGGTTAAAAGTAAGATGCAGCAAACTCAAGATAGGGATAAATTGCAATTACATTGCAAGACCCTATATCCCTTTATTTAAACAGACTGATCGTGTGTACCTACGCATATACTCGTACGCTACGTTGGATGTAAAGTGCTCTGATCCGAAGAAACTACCCAACATATTAATTTTACGAGTCCACATCTCAATGGTCATCCTATAATTGAATATTTCAAATACTCGGACGGTACAATAGCTCGGTCCAAAGAATATGAAAGAAATTTATAGTGAAATTTGCGTTGGAACGTTTATTAAATTGAAATCACAAAAACAATCCAAAAGTTCATATCACGAAGACAACATTTGTAAAGTTCTATGATTGGAAATTTGAAAGTTGATATGATTACATAAGTTTATAATGGGAAAGAGATACAAGAAAGCAAGATGTCTTATTTTTAGCGAACAGTAAATCCGTGAGGCGACTTGCACAATTTAAAAAAAACAGTAAGCAAACATCATGTACCCTCAATATTATTCTTGATATTGAAATGTTGCATACCCACGCATTTGAAGCAAATAAAATGCGAGGTCAGTCACCCATAACGGTGATTGAATTCAATTAATATTACAATTAGGTACCTAAGTATTTCGCTACTGAACATTAATTATAATCCATATTTTGAACTTATTTTTAAGTTTAAATGATTAACCAATCTTAATTTTATTTACACTTAGATGTAAATCATAGAATCTGTTATTTTCCGTACAAAATATTTGGGAAGCGTTTTTGGCGATTTCTCTCATTTTGAGTACTCAAATCTTTTTGATGCTCCCTACATGAAATAGATTTGGTAAAAAAAAATTGCTGTTTTAGCTGTATCTTGCTTCTGTGAATGCAGTTCAGAAAATCTTTGAAATATTTACAGTCTCCTACAAATGTTTGTATACAAATGTCTCTTGTAACTATAACGGATAATATACCTCTTACCCCTATGGTCCCTTCTCAAAAATGCTACCCCGTATAATATTTAAATTATAAATTATGATAATGTTATATTTGATGGATTTATTAGAAAATTATAATCGGACATAAAAATCATTGTATTTTTAATGTATTAATATGCCTATTCAAGGTGCGACAGCGACAGGGCTGGATGATATTTAGTTTAAAAGATTTATTAATATTATTCTCATAGCTGAAATATAAACACGTTATAAAATATATTTTTAACAAAAGATATTAATATTAAACATGATCGAGAAATTAGATTAGCAAAAAATAAGAAGCCTTTTTCGAAATATTGGTATCCAAATTGAAAAGTGCCTGGTGCATGCTATGTTCTCCCATTCCGCTTTATATACAAATTTTTAAAGACTGTGTATTAAACTATCTACTCTAAAAACTATTTTCCAAAACCGTAAAGGGATTCATGATTTTTACCTATCAAGCAATTATTTAAATGTATATTCTTAAAGAAATAAGAATTAAACTTAAATAATATTTACCTAGAAAAATATGTTAACAAATATCTTAGAAAAAAAATATTCGTATTACGATGGCTCATTAAATTTAATACTGAACAAGAATAACTCATTATCTGTTAGATTTCGAGTTGTTATCATTACAGATTAACCACCTAAATAATAAGCCAATTATTTTCCAAATATGATATTCGTTCATTCAATTTCCAGTTCGGTCATTAGAGTCACGTTCTTTTGCCCGGTCCTTTGTCTATGTCCACAAATGGCAGTTTATTCCAAAACATTGTCTTACAAGCTCATAACAATTGAATGATATTTATAATACGCTATTACGATAAGAAAACTCATTTTCTCATCTAAATAAGTACCAGTCACGTACTTATTTTGCCAAGAAGCTTACATTTTGTATCTGTAAATAAAATATTGGTTGGGTACACACTTGTAGAGGATTATCCGCTATTGAATAATTAACCCCCGACCAAAAAAGAGGGGTGTTATAAGTTTGACGTGTCTGTCTGTCTGTCTGTCTGTCTGTCTGTCTGTCTGTCTGTCTGTCTGTCTGTGTGTCTGTCTGTCTGTCTGTGTCACCATAGCTCCCGAACGGATGGAGCGATTCCAATTTAGTTTTTTTTGTATGAAAGGTGAGTTTTGCGCGAGTGTTCTTAGACATGTTTCATGAAAATCGGTTGGGCCGTTTAAAAGTTATGGGGGTGAGAGTGGGTAAGGAAAACCGAAAATCTGCAAATATACTAGTGTGGGGTATCAAATGAAATCGCATCGCGTCCACATTACATAATATTATGTTGTGTTACGTTTAAGGAAATTAAGGGATTGGAATCGGGGGTTTTTCTTAAATTTTAAATTTAGATTTATTTCTATACAGTAGTTAATTTCGAAAAAATCTTGAATTAGTCTGATAAGAGGTAGAATTTAATTTTGATGAGTTTGATTGATTGATAGCAGACGTAAATAACCTAGAAGCTAGAAAATGCCTCCGAAAACCAACATTGTTTGTTGAAGGCATTTTCTAGCTTCTAAATTAAAATTCTACCTCAAATCGGAGGAATTCGGAATTCATGATTTTTAGAAAATATATACCATAGTACAATAGAGTCAGAGCGAGTTATTTATATCATTATTGTTTTAATTATTCAAATGAAATTCCAAGTTTTAAAATAAATGCTCAAGGGTAACCTCAATATGCTACCAATTCCTAGCGGACATTTGCATTTGCATCTCACATTTTGTGTTTGTCCGCTAATTGTGCACAAATCGTAAGTCTCTAGACGATTGTTTA
Organism: Gymnoscelis rufifasciata; assembly: GCA_929108375.1. Lineage (NCBI taxonomy): Eukaryota > Metazoa > Arthropoda > Insecta > Lepidoptera > Geometridae > Gymnoscelis > Gymnoscelis rufifasciata. The sequence continues at coordinate 4,551,280 of OV815307.1, read as the reverse complement.
AGACTATCGAAGCAGCTTCAAAAAGGTATGTTGTTTAATTAATAGTTATGAAGAACGCTTAAGACTTGAGAAATATTAATTTTATGAAATTTAAAATCTAATTTAGCGAGATGTCTGACACGCGAAGACATTAAAACGTGACTCTGGATTTTTTTTTAATATCAGCGTATTTTGCTTGAAGCTTTATGATCAATTAAAACGTTTTGTTCGTAATGAAACTTGATTTTTATATATAAATTAGTTTAATAATTTGCAATAATGATTAAAACGGTTCTGAGAAAAGCGATTGCGAGCGGGCCGACTTCGAATTACCGATGGCTCGTCCAAACAAGATTCTTCAGGTAGGTATTGGATTATAATAAGTAGCATGAAACCACCTCCTCGATCCTATCAAAACTTAACAAGACAGTTGAAGCAAATCAATGATGTGACTAAATTCCCAGTGTGCAAAAGAGTGACTGAACATCACGAAATCATCTCAATCTCTTCTCCATTTTAAGGACAACTGCAAATCAAATTAGATAATTTATTCAGAATCGTCTTACATAGAAATGGAAATATTTGATTATGTTTAATTACAGTAGCAACTTTTTTGCATCTAGACAAAGCGCTACATTGACCAGCCAAAAATAGAAAAATAGTAACTATGTTCAAAGTGAATATTGCAACTTAAAATGGATTAATATACATTATATCTATTGAATATGATTATATCAAATTATTAACTGTTTACGGCGCCTACGGTTTTGGCCTTTTTTCGCAAGATCAAATTATTTTTCTGATGAATTTCCATCAATTTCTGATAGAATTATCAAAACGAAGATTCAGATATCACTTTACAAATTTACTTATTTTAACAAGTCATCATCGTCAAAAGGGTTATTAACATTACCACAGCTGGGACCCAGGGACTACTGTCTTGGTGAGGAAGATTAGGCTTTAATTTACCACGCTGGCCAAGTGCAGGTTGTTGCATGTCACATGTCTTCAAACTCTTTAAAGTTCTCAGAACATTCCGGTATCCTCACGATTTTTGCCTTCACCGTTAAAGCACGTGTTTTAATGCGCGGGTTTTCAAGAAGAAAAATCCAGGGGTGCGTGGCAGTGTTTGAACCCACGACCTTCAGTATGAAAGTTGAATGTGCTCCTTCTTACAAGTAACATGGCTTACAATTAAGAGATAACAAATAAAAAAGCATAAAGTTTTTAATATCCTACAATATCCGATTAGAGATTCCTTTAAATACAAACGACATTCTTCCCTAACATCTAGCTTAACCATAAGGGAATTTTCTATAGGAATTTAGAATTCCTCTCGCATTTTCAAGTTAAAATTAATTCTCGCGTCTACGCCGGGAAGATGTGAGCCAGACATTTTGGTTTAATGAAACCGCATCGCAGCATCATTTTATATCCAAGAATGCAACAATAAGTATGTGACTTAACATGGCGGGTTTAAAAGTTAGAAGATGTGCAAAAGCTCTTCCAAAAATAATTTTGTGAATTCCTACTTCGGTGCTTTTACTTCCACAAATTCCATTTCACACAGACACAGACACAGCCAGACAAATACGTTTTCACAATCATTTTATATTAAAAAAAAGATTTCGTCAGTTTCATATACGTACTTATTTTTCTAATCATAATCATAATCATAAAAAGTTTATTTGCGTATTAAACACGTTAAACATAGAGTACATAATTATAAACAAACATGAAAGAGAGTAGATAAACAATTAGTCATATCTTAGTTCGAACACAAATAGGTCATAATAAAGTTCAAAGTTCTTTATTTTTAACCAAGATGTTTTTACAAAGATCAAAGTTGGTATAGTAATAGTTTAGTATCCAACCATATTCTATCTGACAGCTGATAAGCTTATTTACATATTAATAAAAAAAAAAGAAACAAAAACTAGATTTGTAAAAAATTCAATTCATTTACACTAACTTAAATTATTGGGGTAATCATTACATTATTTATTTGTTAGACATGCTGTCCCACGGCTGAGCAATTCCTCCCTTTTCTCTTTCCAATCGTATCGATTTAGTGTAAAACTACATAATACATTTTAGGCCATATGAGATCAGCATGCTCTTTTTAGCATGCTACCCAGGTACCAATGTACACAATACAAAGGAAACCTTTGACAGACAATGGAATGGCAAGTCAAAACCCCAACAGACACTCGTATCTTTCAAGTAGTATCTCGATTTGCCAAGAACACAGAAACAAACATAATTCCACACTGTTTACTTACATAGTTCTTGACGTCGGAATTTAAGCTAGCCATTAAAGTGAATATAAACACTGGTTTTATGCACTGAGGATGTCGGTGTGTAGAATGCATAATCTTATTTATGAAACAATTTACTGGGATGTGGAATATGTAAATTTTGAATTCAGAGACGTTAGGTGCATTGCTTTGACGGTGCCGTGTAAGTACTAAGATTGCTCAGGGTGTCTTACATATTCTATCTTACTATATCTAGGTTTTACATATTCTATCTTGCTACAAGTAATGAAGAATTTATTAAAAATACATTAACCTTGTTGCTTTTAATAATGCATATATATATATATATATATATATATTATATTATATTATATATAAGAAACTAATGGACGTACGTATTCTCCCAATACTGACCTACGGCGCCCAGACTTGGTCTCTAACGAACCGCCAAAAGTCTGCCCTCGGAGTTTGCCAGCGGAACATGGAGCGTATTATATTAGGAATAAAGCTATCAGATCATGTTCGTAACAGCCTAATACGTTCCAAAACTAAAATCGTAGACGTTGGACAGAAAGCAGGCAGCAGTCTGAAGTGGAACTGGGCTGGACACGTCTGCCGCATGGCTAGCGACTTGTGGGCAAATACCACAACAGAGTGGAGCCCACCCAACGCTAAGAGGCGACGTGGAAGGCCTAGGATCCGATGGCGGGACGAACTTGACGCTTATCTAAAATCTTGGCCTGAAGTGACGGCAGTTCGAGACGAGTGGAAGGAGAAAAGGGAGGCCTTTGCCCAGCAGTGGGACAGCTAGGCTAGTAAAAAAAAAAAAAAATATATATATATATATTAAAGGAGGTTTTATTCAAGTTAATGTTAAAACTATTTGAAGAACTATTTGAAGGATTCAAATATCGAAGAAGCGCGGGATGTCATAAATAGTGCGCGCAGACAAGGCCAGCTCTCTTTCGCCTACGAACCGTCGTTGAAGAAACATCTTTCTGCCCATTTGGCCTGTCATTTTTCACGTTTGTCATAAATTTGTTATTTTTATTAAATATTTGAGATTTATACGAGTTCAGAAGTGGGATACTGCACGTTTTCTTGCGTGTTTTATCCAGTCTGCTCTGCCTTTCGCTTTGTGTCGTCCAACAAATCCTTTGTCTGTTGTTGTATTTTCCGAAAAATGTCAGACCGGGCTAGTCGTCGTAGACGAGATGTTTCGGTCAGACGGCACGGTAGGTATCGTGACCGTACCGGAGGGCGGGATCCAGAGGATGATGGAGGCGATGGCGGCTAGACTCGCTGTGTTGGAGGAACGGCCCGCTTTGCGATCATCACGGTCGCATGAGCGTTGTCCGTGCCTGGCGGCAGCGGGCGTTCGAGGTCTTCGTGCGTCGTGAGGCGTTCTCCGCTCGCGCTGGTGCCGCCTGTGCAGCTGGTGCCGCTCGCGCCGTTGGTGCCGCCGTCGGTGCCGCCTGTGCTGCTGGCGCCGTCGGTGTCGCCTGTGCTGCTGGCGCCGTCGGTGTCGCCTGTGCTGCTGGCGCCGCTCGCGCCGTCGGTGTCGCCTGTGCAGCTGGCGCCGCCCACGCCGTCGGTGCCGCTTGTGCAGCTGGCGCCGCCCGCGCCGTCGGTGTCGCCTGTGCAGCTGGCGCCGCTCAGGATGGTCGAGCGGTCTAAGGCTTTGTGTTGAGCCATACTTTTGTTACACGTCTCTGGTTATCCATGGCTTTGCGTTGAGCCATACTTTTGTTCTGGTTATCCATGGCCTTGCGTTGGGCCAGGCTTTGCGTTGAGCCATACTTTTGTTACACGTCTCTGGATATCCATGGCTTTGCATTGAGCCAGGCTTTGCGTTGAGCCATACTTTTGTTACACGTCTCTGGATATCCATGGCTTTGCATTGAGCCAGGCTTTGCGTTGAGCCATACTTTTGTTACACGTCTCTGGATATCCATGGCTTTGCATTGAGCCAGGCTTTGCGTTGAGCCACACTTTTGTTACCGCTTATTTACGACTCATTGTGTGTCCAGCTATGGGCCCTATGCTATTTACATAATGTGGTTGATTCCCTATGTGTATTTGCTTGAGCTATTTACATTACTGTGTGTGCTAATAAGGCCTGTGTGTATGTTACATACATGTGGGTCTACCATTCTTATGCTTAGATGCAGACTCTGATTCTGTGGAGTCCACCGAAGACGCTGTTAGCTCTTCTATATTCGGAGAGCGAGCACCAGCGTCTGCACAGCTGTCCTTGGGTGGTGACCAGCAACCCTGCATGTCGCGGGAGGCCACACTGCCAATGGAAGCTGATGCGAACACCACGTCGGAGCCGCGTGTCTGCACGCCCCAAGAAGAGGTCCCGCCAGGAGGAGAAACTTCTACCCTCGGATCCAGTCTTGCCCGAGAATAGAGACGCTCTGTCCATGCTTCTTTTAGATACGGACTTAGATAACTAAAGAGTCCGAGACGTACTCAGTCAGGAAAAGGCCGTAAAGGAGGTTTTATTCAAGTTAATGTTAAAACTATTTGAAGAACTATTTGAAGGATTCAAATATCGAAGAAGCGCGGGATGTCATAAATAGTGCGCGCAGACAAGGCCAGCTCTCTTTCGCCTACGAACCGTCGTTGAAGAAACATCTTTCTGCCCATTTGGCCTGTCATTTTTCACGTTTGTCATAAATTTGTTATTTTTATTAAATATTTGAGATTTACACGAGTATATATATATATATATATTTATTAAAACACTAAAATTAATACCTATACTAAAATTGATAACTATAAATATTTATGTCAAAATATACATTACAGATATATGTAATTATGTTTGTTTCTCTTATCATTTTAGCAGATGCGTTCATTTACCCTTTTTTCTATTCGATATATATCATAATTATCGTTCGTAAGGAGTAAACTCCAATCGTGCGTCGTAGCTGACACACACACACTTTTTTTTTGTAAATTCATACTTTTCATACATAGAAAACACCTAGACCCGAAACCAGAAATTGTAGATAGTACAAATCTGGTCCCCCGGCGGGAATCCAACCAACAACCTCTTGACTCAGAGTTAACCTTTGCCCACAGAGCCACAGAAGTCGTTTAGGTATTCAAACACCAAATTTCAAAGAATTCAAATCTATGCTTAGATAAACGTTGGCGAAGGTATCGTATTTTAGCCTCAAACCAATGGAATCTAAAATTTCCAGCCAAATTTCTAATTCCAAAGTTAATCTAAACAATGTGTTTGGGTTGAAAGTTTAAAGTCTACAATGTGTCTGCAACATTGCGGCTCAGTATTATGGACTTTATTAAGTGATTGATTTAATAACTGAATTCCATAGGGGTTGCCAACGCAAACTATTTGGTAAATGTTGACCGAAGCATTGTAGTGGGCGATTGTTTACACAGACAGTTGGTAATACCTTTTAGTAAAGTTGTAGAAACTATTGAAACTTGAATTGAACATGCTGTTAAGGGATAGACGTGACTTTAAATTTGGCCTCAGTAAAAAGGAATATTCTCAGGGGCTTCGTATGAAACAAGTCTGTATTATTTATCAAAGTCAGTTTAATAATTAAAACACTGGATCCAAGTTTTTAGGATAAAATAAACTCAGTTTTTAGGGTTCTGTACCCAAATGGCAAAACGGTACCCTACTACAGAGACTTTGTCGTCTGTCTGTCTGTCACCAATCTGTAGTTTAAAAACCGTGATAATTAGAGAGTTAAAGTTTTGAGGGAAGATGTATTTTTGTAACTATAACAACAAATAGTAAAAACTCATATATTATTATGAGTTATATATCATACTACAAACGTTTTTACCAGGTTAAGCAACGTTGCGCGAATCCAGAACTTGGATGGGTGACCTGAACTGAATCTCTTTGCAATTTTAAAATATATTTATTTTAAGTTTTTTTTTTAAGTTTATTAACTTTATACGGAACCGTAGTATGTTTCCATCTCATACTTATAAATTTATTTTCATTTTTCTCTTAAATAATCTTAAATGTTATCTTAAATAATCTACTTTAAAAAAAATTCAAAACACTAAAACTCCTGGTAAAATTTTAAACAATGTTTTCGGGTTATAATTAGTGTGAATATTCATAGAATTATAGAAGTTCTAAAGAATACATTTCTACTTTTTGGATTACCGATTTGGTTCACAAAAAATATGTTTGTTCTAAACTGTTCACAGAGTCGTGGTTTTTGGCACACACATAGCTGAAAAGTGACCGGTACGTATGCTAACATTAGCTTTTAATAAGAGCTTTATTACTATGAGATAAAATATTTTAAAAGTGTAATTTTTGAGTATTTAGTTCAAACATTAAAACCAAATTATGAAATAAATTCAATTTTTTTTTTCGTATCTATTGCAAAACCATTATTAGTAATCTTTTTTATTTTCTTTCAGTTGACCACAATCTCACCTGATGTTAAAGTGACGATGTGGTCTAAGATGGAGCATGAAGACCTAGAAGGGAGATGGCTTTTCCGGGCCACATTATGAAACACGAAATAATCGCTTCACGCATTGGCCCAGCCCGGAGGGTGGTGACAAGCCGCGGCCAAAGCCTACCACCAGAGACTGTTCTTAGCACCACCCGGAGGTCAAGTGTAAGGATTCAGAGCAATCTAGCTTAAAAAACCTTAAACGAGCGAACGCTGCGTTTCAATTCCATTTGAAATGAATCACCCTGTGTATGCATGTGTACTAAAACGTATCCTCCAGTACTTTAATATAAATTCCGATCATGAAAGGAGATTCGTGCACAAAAAAGTCTTTTCATAGTAAATAATCAGATTTGGCGATATGGAAAACTTATTTCAGTTCCATTCATATTTGACATGTCGTAGCGTGAAAAATCGTGTACGTGTATCGCTCGCAATAATCTGGTATGTTCCTTACCCATCCGTTTTGTGAAGGTATTTTTTCGACTTTTAATATTCGCAATTTTAATAAACCATATATGTTTATCATTTATTTTCAGCTATGGTTTCTACTTTATTTTAAACGTAAGGTTTCTTATTTTGGTCATAATAGGCCTCCCACAGAAAAGTTATCCACCTTCTAGTTCATGTCCCATCTTAGACCACATCGTCACCTTACACCAGGTGAGATTGTGTTCAATAGAAGGCTCATCTAGAATAAAAAAAAACAGTTATATAAGATGGAATCGACTGCATCCAGTGAACCCGCGACCTTTAGCGATTTATCCATCCACCTGGAGGTGGACTATGTCATACAATACTTTCAAATAATGAAGCTCCTGTTATTTGAAAAACAATATTTTTTAATTATCACATTTATTAGCCCTAAATAACCAACGGAAGAAAAAAAATCGAGGTAAGAAACTGAAAACATATAGTTCAATTTAATTAAATTGAAATAACTAATAGTTAAAATATAACTCGTCAATAATGAAATAGTCACCTTAAAACTTTTTATTGGCTGTGCAATAAAGAGACTAAACTAGACTACATGAGTACAACATTAATGAAATGTCCGCCATTGACAGATGGGTCGGGTCGGGAATGAGCTCAATAATCTCTGCATAGTTCGTTCGAGGCTTCAATAACGCGCGTGACAGGATTTATGTACCTACTCTCACATTGATAAATAGAGCTTGAAATAATTTCACAAAACTTTTGCAGTATTCGAATAATTTTTTGGACTAAAATTTTTGGGCGGTAACTGGGGTTCGATCATCAAATCTTTTTACAAAATTTGTATCTATTATAAATATATTTTTTGGAACGAAGTTCCTTACGGCAGGCTTGGAGAAGTTAGGAATTTTGCTGCGCGACCGACTGAAAAAAATGCGATAGTAAAACCGTAAGAAAAATTCCGTGGAATAAAACCGTTTAAATGAGACGTGCGCAGGCGCGACAGTCGTATACACAAACGAGTAGTGTATAATACTCTTTCTCCTTCTTTCTTTAAATATTGATAAGCCACATGAGAGCCAACCACTCGTCGTTTTAGTTTTGTACGAAAGCTAAGGGCACAGTAGCCAGTAGTAGAACTTTGTTTCTACCTGGTGTCCCACGACACCACATATATATATTTTTTAAGTGTATAAAGATGTTTGTGCGGTCACCCATCCAAGTACTGGCCACGCGCAACGTTGCCTAACTTTATATTAACGGTTTTTGTATGGGAGACCCTGGAATATTAATTTATTATTTGTTTTTAGTAGTAAGAAATATATAATTCCGCAAAATTTCAACCCTCTACCTATTTCCTCGGTTCTTGAGATACATCCTGGTGACAGACGGACAGACGGACATACGACGAAGTCTTAGTAATAAATCTAAATTTAAAATTTAAGAAAAACCCCCGATTCCAATGCCTTCATTTCCTTTAATGTAAAACAACATAATATTATGTAACATGGACGCGATGCGCTTTCATTTGATACCCTACTCGAGTGAATTTGCAGATATTCGGTTTTCCTTCCCTACTCACCCCCATAACTTTTAAACGGCTCAACCGATTTTCATGAAACGTGTTTAAGAAAACGCGGGCCAAACTCGCCTTTCGTACAAAAAAAAAATTGAAATCACTCAATCCGTTCGCGAGCTATGATGGAACAGACATACAGACAGACAGGTCAAACTTATAACACCCCTTCTTTTTTGGTTGGGGGTAATAAGGTCCCGTTTTACCCGTTGGGTAAGGAACCCTAAAAATAGTTCACAATGAGAACATCTCAAGCTCTGCTAAGATACTGTATGATTAATTTTTATAAAATTTTTGGCTATATTTTGTCAGTTATTACCCGGACGTGTCAATGGTAGCTGCAAATTCGTAGGCAGATATTTGAGCGGTGTCTGATAATTATCAGATATAATATACTATCGATTTCTTTATTAACACTTAAACTTTCACATAGTGTTCTTTGTTCCAAATTATTTAAAAAAAATCCAAATTTTATTTATTTATTTATTATTTAAATGCGCACAAATTTTCGTCAAGATCGAAGGTAAGAACACCATGTGAAACCATGTGTGGTAAGAACACCGTGAGTGCACGGCGCATGCAAAAACTACAACAAATACATTATATTTAACACTATCTGCGTATCTTCGACATACGAACATAAATAAATAAATAAGGGGATAAACCAATCCTAACTACAACCCCCCAAGTGGTAAACTGAATAGTCGCCTGACAATAAACAGACAATAAACTTTCACTGACGAAAACTCAAAGGGTTGTAAAATTTAACGACTCGCATAGTCTCTTGTGTGAAATTTAATTAGGAGAGATCCAGTGATGTGGTATTTTAATAATGTCCTACCGTCCCCAAACGACGATTTATGACTCTTAAGCCAATGCTTTATATGGTTATGGATGGGATATTTTAATTAATGTGTTGTCCAAACTATTAAAATTATAAGAAGTGGAATGGTTTGATGCGGGAACAATAATTTGTGTCCAAACATGCATTAATCATGAAGAATAAATGTTAATGGCTTAATGGGTTTGATTCTGTTTTTTATTTTTCTGTAATGTGCTGTTGTGTCCAAAACAAATGTTTTTCTATTCTATTCTATTTTCTATTCTTACGGTTTATTTCACAAAATCCGAGTAAACTAAGCAATGGTTAGTTATGCCAATAATAGTAACATGTTAATGGTCAGCTCTATATTTTAACCATCGTTTTATTTTACTCGGGGTATGGTGAAACAGGCCCTAAGCCTAGTATATTTCTATAGTCTGTTATACTATTCATTGGAACATTTTGAAAGTAGATTCGAACGTAAGCTTCATAAAATCTGAATAATTTAAATTGTAAGAAATAAATATTGATGGACCATCTACATGTGTTGGCGCAGAATGTTGAGAATATCCTGCAATGAGCGCCGAACAAAGAAGTTAATTCTCAAGGAGCTTGATATTTACGTTCCCACTGCTAGAACAGGTACATCTCTTGAAGAAAGCGATTAGGCCTCAGTTTAATATGCTGGCCAAATGCGGGATGGTAATGTCATTTGCTGTAAACTCTACAAAGTTCTCAAAACATGCCGGTGACACGATATTTGTCTTCACCACGCAAACACTAATTTAAAGCACGTGTTTAATGCGTATATCATTTATTCAAGATGAAAAAGCCAGGTGGTGAAGAAGAAGAATTTTCATTTTGCGAAAAATATCTAGTAGGCACTTCTTCTTCTTCTTTTAATAGATGGCGTCCGTGACTGGCTAGTAGGCACTTAGGTACTGTTACGATTATGACAAAGCAAAGGACTTTTTAGCTGTCAATGACAAGATTTAATAAAAAAGAACAGTTACATATGTGTTGAAAATAATATTTATTAAGTATTACTATTGAACCCTTTACAATATGTGTCTTATTGTAATTATATATCTAAATCGTGTGCATACGGTGTGAGTGTTCTTACCTCCGATCTTCGCGAAAATTTGTAAGGATTTTGTAAAATATTGTCAAAAACAAAAGACCAAATAAAAAATTGACAAAGCAAAACTTTAATAGTTATAGCTGATTTAATGTTCTTCATACTACAATGTCATACATACAAAATTATCAACAAATATTTACTAAAATTTAGGTCGGTTTTTTTAATATTATTTAAACGAAATTTGACTGGAAGAAGACTAAGACTAATAATCTTTTTTTTTTGTTAATTTAAAATTCAATACTTGGTAAAGCTCTTACTAATTAGTGACACAACATTATTTGTTGGGGGTATCGTTTGATTTTAAAAGGCCCATGGTACCACCAGGGGTATTGCCAGGGGTATCGAGGGTCCGTAGTGCTCTCAAGGATTGCCAGTTGTTTTAGTAAGAATTGGCCACGAGACCTTACCAAGAAATCTATCCACCTAGTAATAAAGTGACCATCCAAGAGAGTTAATCAAAAGTAAAATATAAAAAAAATGTGTTAAATCAACCCTGATTCGATAATTGATTGAATGACTTCCTGGTAAAACAAGTTGATAAAAGAAACATATTCCGATTCTTTCGTATTTCAATCAAACATTAATTATGGTCAACCTACCACTTCATAATATTTATTTTAAAAATTAAAAAAATAAGTGTTTTGTGTGTTTTTTTGTCAATTTTGTTTGTAACCCCCTTTATCTAAAACGTCAGGTTAAGGAAATAGTGTACAAAACAAGGAACACTCAGACGCAAAATTGAATATGGCTATAACTCTGTGGAAACCTAACAGAGTGTAAAACTTCTTGATTACGATGAAATCGCAAGTACTGTTTTTAGTTTCTGTTAAATTTTTTACTAATTCCTCACAAATTTTCGCGAATATCGGAGGTAAGAGCATTTACACCAAATGCACACATATACAACAATGAAACGAGGTAACATTATTAATTTCAAATTAATAATATATAATTATTATTAATTATTTAATTATTATTTAAATTAAAAAAAATAAAAAGGTGTTATACGAGATTTTTCAACTTATGAATATATTCCAATATTTTTACAGTTACGAAGGGAAAATCATCTGAGCTGGTATCAATCCGATATATGCCTTCACTGGAACAAAAAATCAAGATTTTTTAACATGTAAGTGTGTAGTTATAGGTACCATACACATATAGTCGAAGCACATACCATAAATAAACCTTTAAACCGAACATAGCTGGTGCATGTTATATTAAAGTTACCAGACTAATCCGTCGATCATCGATTTATGCCAAAAACTTTTTTAACTTCAAACCAAGAAGGAATTGACAAATATTAATCTATAATCTAATTCTACAATTAAAAAAAACCCCGATTCTAAAGAAAATAAAAGTCATACTATTATGTAAAGTGCAAGTGATGCGTTTTCATTTGAGACCCCACTCGAGTATATTTGCAGATTTTCGGTTATGCTTCCCCACTTTTTCCCTCATAACTTTAAACGGGTCAACCGATTTTCATCAAATTTGTCTAAGAAGACATGCGCGAACTTTCCTTTAAACAAAAAAAAACCTAATTCAAATCGTCATCGTTTATCCGTTTAGGAGCTATGATGTCCCAGACAGACAGACAGACACGTAAAACTTATAACACCCCTTGACGTCAAAATGACGTCAATCGACTTTGATCGGCGTCAATAGATGATCAATGGACTGTTCTGGTAGAACCCTTAAACAGTTGTCATATACTTGTTCTTATTGTTGAAAAAGAATCTCTCTACGCACATTTATAAAAAATACTGTAAAATAAACTTACGGTTTATCATTAACCTCGTATGGTTTAATGAGAACTTCGTTGCCACTGCAGGAATCGGCACTCATTTCAGATATTGACGAACATTGTGTAGGTTTATACTTGTCAGGGTCAGTCCAGGTGGCCATCCAATACCGAGCTGCCATCAAATGATTGCATCCGATATCCCCTTCACAAGTCGGCGTACCTTTCCCACCGTTAACGTAAATGTCTGCGTGGCCAAGAGGTTTGTATGTTCCTAAATTGTCACTGCTATGAATAGCAAATACGTAGTTTGCAGAATCCTTGCTGACTTGATCGGGATTGCCTTCCCAGCAAGGAGCCGCTGCGTCGGTCACTGAAAGAATACACGTCGCTTATCAAACACACGTTAATATTTTTTTTATTTCAAACAGCTCCAAGAACCACAATCAACATTGAATAATAACTTTGTGGAGAAATAAATTATTTTTTATTTTTTACTATATTTTTGTCTGCAACGCACCTCGTTTCAAATAACTGTATACTTACATATTATCCTATTTACTGTGCATTTTGAATTTTTGGCAGCTAATCCAACAATCTGGGCCCCCAAACTCTGCCCTTGCAAGAAAGTATTATCACAATTCAACCCTTGAGTTGTCATCCACTCTAAAAACTTTGCTAGTTTTTCCGCTACAGCTCGGCAGGCAGCTGAAGCCAATGGGTATAATACGTTTTTAGAATATTTCTCCCAATTTAGCCTTATGACATTCCAATTTGCACCGTCTTCAGAGCTTAGAACTGAAATGATATATTTAAACTGAACTCTTTTTTAATCAACAAAGTCAAAGTCAAAACGTTTATTTCCTTAGAAGCACATATCCTACATGGACAGGTCAACTTAAAATTAATAAAACTAAATTGCTTAAATAACAAATATCAAGGAAATAACATTGTCTTGACAGTTCGCTTCAATGTTTTATACTGAGTTGAGAAGCGAATTGAACAACACAGCTTTATCAGTTATTACAATTTGTAGTTATTACAATTTTGGAGTTCTTATTTATAGGTAACTATTATAAGTTTAACATTTACAAAAAAAATGTTTGTCATATAAGGAAGCTATTATAACATGAGCATATCAGTCCTGGTCAACCAGAATTATTAGAGCCTGTTAATGTTGAACTAAGCAACATCTATCCAAGCTGCATCATCCTTTATTTAATCATTTATAGAATAATACGCTTTTTTCATTAGACTTCTCTTAATAAATGATTTAAATTTTCTAATAGGAAGCTCTGTTACATTATGAGGAAGCTTATTATAAAAACGTACAGAGTTACCCATAAATGATTTGCCTAGTTTTTTTAGTCTGTAAGTAGGAATTAGTAATTTTTCCTTACTTCTCGTGTTAATACTATGTACGTCAGTTTTTTTTAAAAACAAATGCTTATTCTTGTGGGTGAACATCAAGTTCTCAAAAATGTACTGTGAGATTACAGTTAGAATGTTCATCTCTTTGAATAAAATAAATAATTATTTCCGACAATCCACACAACATCTAGACCGTGGTAATCTCTAAGCTTCTGTTACGGGTACTAGACATCTGATATACCAAATATAATAAACATCGTTTTTTTAAATATACCATGAAAATATGTGGTTTAACGTGGCCTTACTATTTGTTGCAAAAAAGGAAAAATAATTATTCATATTGTTTTACTGGGTCAACGATGAAATTTAAAACATTTTGACTTACCAGCTTTAGAAATATTAGTGGAAACTGGATTTTCATAATCTCCAAAATATCCATGAACAACGAATAATGTTTTCTTATTTGGATTGTAATTCGATTTGCTTACGCTTTCAGCATCGCCGTATACTAATTGTTGACCATCCTCCGGATTTTCACTAGAAATTAACAAAAAAAGATGGTATTTTTTTATTAGTTATATAACCTGTTTTCTAATGAAAAATTAGTAGGTAGATTTTTACCTTGTATAAAGCCAATATTCATTAATATCATATTTAAAAAAATTTGCAACTATGTCATTATTTACAAGATTGCAAGCTTCTTCAGTCAACTTTGTCACGTCTTCAATTACATCTGCAAAAACTTGTAAACCAGTATAAACATTAATATTTATAAAAAATATCTTTAGAAAAACCAATATCAACTTCATTTTACTAATATATGATTTACGCCGATGATAAACCAGCATTTATAAGCATAGAAAACAAAGACTTAAAATAAGGTATCTTTTATTTATGCTTCATGACAATAAAGCCATTTAAATAAAAGTAATTGTTTATACGAAATAATATATAGATTATGTATTATTTATATAAATGAATAATATTATTTAAACACAATTGCTGTTGTTTAAATGACTTTATTGTCATAAAACATGAAAGATACTTTAGGTACAATTTGAACGAATCATAAATTGAAATTATACCATATATATAACCTTAGTTTAAAATTTAATTAGATCTATTTAGTGTTGACTCCCTCTATCTGGTTTCCGTAACAAAAGCTTAGAGCTTACCACGGGGCCGGATGTTGTTGTGTGGATTGTCCAGCAATGTTATTTTATATTATGTCTAAATAATATAATTAAAAGTGAATAAAATTGTAATTGCTTGTTATGAGTATGGATGGTATAATTTAAATTTATGTCTTTCAAACTATTAAATTAGATGAGGAGTGAAAGTGTCAATAATAGGTTTTCAACGATAAGAATTTGTGTTTAAACATACTGTACCAGTGTGTTATAATAATGTGCTGAATGAATCTTAGTAGGTATGTAAAATGTTTGGTAGATGAAGGAGGTACCTAAAACTTTACGCCGGCTGCTTTACGTAGCAGCGTAGTTATTAATAAATTAGAAAGTATGAGATGGAGTCATACCACATCTAGGATCTTTTTGCAGTTATTGAATAAATCTCTTAATCTTTTTCTGCATAAAAATAAAAAATAGTTAAACCTAACAAGTGAGGTTTATAATCTTTTACAGTGCAGGCTGTTCGGTTGCGGATACTGATGCTAGTTTTAATTTTACTATTCATAATTTTGTGTTCTTGTTTTTTGGTGTGTGTAATATAGAATTTTCTATTTCTATCTATTTATCCAAAAGAAAAAAAAAGAAAAGCCGTGTTGGCTAAGTGGGAGGACACTCGACTTTCATTCCGAAGGTCGTGGGTTCAAACCCCGCCACGCACCTCTGGATTTTTCTTCTTGAGAAATTTATGTGCGCTTTAAACACGTGCTTTAACGGTGAAGGCAAACATCGTGAGGAAACCGGCATGTTCTGAGAACTTTAAAAGAGTTTGAAGGACATGTGGCATTCACCAACCCGCACTTGGCCAGCGTGGTGAATTAAGGCCTAATCTCTCTCGTCAAGAGAGAAGTCCCTGTGTCCCAGCAGTGGGAACGTTAATAGGGTGATGATGATGATGATCTATTTATCACGTATTAAAAATCATTACGATTGAATTACAGTCTGAACTTTCTAACAGTCATGGTTGGTGTGTTGCGCTGCGAGCAGGGGCTCGTTTAGAACTTTTCCACTTATTATAAAACCTTTAAAACGGGGGCTTGTTATTGAATTTAAGTATAAGTTGCATACTATTTTTCCATGTGTGGTAAATAAGTAATGTTATAACCTTGGGAGGTAACCTCATGATTATAAATAAATATTACATTACTCGGCATAATGCCATATTATTTTCAACACCAGCTAAGAAACTATTTGAACAGTTGCTGTATTTTATTATTGTATAGATTAATAACTAAAAAATATGATAAAATGGTGATAAATTATCGTCAAATTCTTATGTTGATGTTAAAAAATAATTTCAGAAACGACCCCAACGATTTTCATAAATTTACGTTATTAGTTATATTCAAATACTTAATAATATCAAGTTTAGTCTAATTTTTGCGAAAAATTAAAAAATAATTTACCATCAAGTAACCTAAATTTTTGAAGCTAAACAGCTTGACAAAAACATAAAATAATAATGAGAGGTTCAATATTCTCATGCTCAAGAAAGTACGTGTCTAATAAATCATTTATTCTGTCCTCCGGGCGTCTTCAGATTATGATAACAATGGCTCGCAATCTATCAACAGTGACTCCATTATGTAGACAAAAGCGAACTAAGTGGACCGTTTTATATTATATTTATCTTTAATTACTACACGGAAAAAAAGTTGACTCGAGCTGAAATAATGATGTGATCCGATGGCTTCGCCTTTGGGGGAATGGAAACAATAAGCGTATTTCTTTTGTTTGATTTTGGTTTTAGCTACTGCGGTAGGGTATAATGTGTGCATGCGGTGTGAGTGTTCTTACCTCAGATCTTCGCGAAAATTTGTGAGGATTTAGTTATAAATTGTCAAAACCGAAAGGCCAAATAAAAAAATGGTCAAAGCAAATCTAAAAAGTTAAAGCTGATTTAATGGAAAAGTCATTCTTCATGTTATCAAAAGTAGTTTTGTTGTTTATCTCAGGTTCTGCTGCTCCAATTTAGTCTTTTAGTATTTTTCTTAGTAGTTTAAAGCGCTAGAGGTAGAAAATAATTTGTCAAAACAGTGTAATGACAAGTTTTAATGTTCTTTAGGTAGCCTTTCAGTTATACTAATTACATAGTCATTTTGCGTCTAAGTGTTCCACGTTTTGCAATCTATCTCCGTAACCTGGCCTCGTAGGCAAACAGGGGTTGCATACGAAATTGACAAATTTATTTTAGTAAAATTTAGGTCAGTTTTTAAGCGAAATATAAAAAAATCAAAAGTGAGTGTATATGATTTTTGTTAATCGGACTTTTCTCCG
The DNA here is from genome assembly GCA_929108375.1 of Gymnoscelis rufifasciata. NCBI lineage: Eukaryota > Metazoa > Arthropoda > Insecta > Lepidoptera > Geometridae > Gymnoscelis > Gymnoscelis rufifasciata. The sequence continues at coordinate 4,534,026 of OV815307.1, read as the reverse complement.
TTTCATCTCATTATATTTTTCATCATCATTATTTTTTCCCGTATGAAACCCAGTTGCAAATAGGTCACTCTCAAGGATTGCCTGTTGTAAGTAAGACATACGTTAATAGATTATTGATGGTGATGTACGAATTCTCTGGGTCAAATTCAGAGCTAATTAATTATGTTAATTTTAAAGCTGTACCAGGTCATCAATCCTCCTAGTTCGTAAACATCCTACAAAACGGCTTATAATCAGTAACAGATAGTAAAAAAGAATATTATTATTTTCTTTTTTAATTTACTTGGCGCAACATTTATTAAAATTATTTTTTGCCAATATTCAAATTACTGAGCTTGCGTCTAGCGCAAAAGAGCGTGAGTGCATTCGAGAACTGAGTTTCTTATTTTAGAGCGAGAAAGACAAAGTGATAAAATGTAATAACCATGTATGTATGCCCTGTGCTTCTAAGGAACTAAACTTTTTGAATTTTGACTTTGACATACATGATTACGTAGTATATAGCCAATACCTATTCATTAAAATCACGATTAAACATAATTCCAAATAAATTATTACCAACGAGATTGCAATCTTCGGAAGCCAACAAGACATCGTCTGCAAAATCAGCATAAACTTTCATTTTAATAAAAAAATATCATTACAAAACACATATCAACTTCATTTTAATATTATTATAATTTCCACCGCTGATGAACCCGCCTTTATAAACAAACTAACTAAGACATTGTACCTCCATTGTTTCATGTTTTATGGCAATAATATCATTTAAACAACAACATTTGTGTAAATTAATTAAAAGTTATGTTGGCTAAGTGTGATCACACTCGACTTTCATTTTTTCTTTCGTGGGTTCAAACCCCGCTATGGATTTTTCTTCTTGAAAAATGTATGTGCGCTTTAAAACATGTGCTTTTATGGTGATGGCAAACATCGCGAGGAAACCGGCATGTTCTGAGAATTTTCACGGATATGTGACATTCACCAACCCGCACTTGGCCAGCGTGGTGAATTAAGGCCTAATCTCTCGCCAAGAGAGAAGTCGTTAAACGTTAATAGGGTGATAATGATGATTTGTGTAAATTATAATCATTATCTTAAATTAGTATTAGTAACATTTATAACTAATAAACATATCTGACGTCAGATCGTGATCTGACATGTTTATGATGATGACATGCCCAGACAAACCGTAAAACGTGAGCATTTATCCTACAAGGACATACTTGTTCTGCTAAATAGAATATTTTTATTGTAGCTGCAATATTAGGTGTGCTTTCATATTTTACTATTATTCCGTGGTTCCTATCACTTTTTTATGTTTATATCCTCGTAAAGTGTGTGACGATGTTACCCCAATGTGTTTATGATGGCACAGAATTGTTTTTATAACCGACAGAATGATTGTTGTCGATAAAATCAAAATGTAAATTATATTTGAAGATGTCATAGATAATTAATTAACTTTTTAAATTATCATGGTTTTTAACAATATTATGACCTAAAACGGGTCACATACAATGGTTTTCCGATACTTCGACGCTGTTGCCACAAAAAATCGGAAAACTCAAAAACCAATCATGGAATCATCGGAAAAGTCAAATCATGGTACCCGTTTTTAGTCATAATTAATTTACATTACATACAATTTCTTTTAAAACAGGAAATAAAATGCTATTTTTCGTACACCCACTTATTTCTTCTGCTTAAAGCTTAAATTAAATTATGTTGAGTTATTTTGTTAAAATATTTGTAAACACTGAAAATACTTTTTACATTCATTGAAAAATAGTACTAGAAAATATAAAGACAAGACGGACAAAACAAAACATACCATGACTTGACGGTTTGGCATGACCCATAACAATTGAAAAGGTTAACTAGATAGTTAATATTAAGGATTTTCAAAAATAATTATGTGTTTTTTTTTAATTAAATTTAAATAAATAATTCTGCCCAGTACGACTCCGAACAGTTTTCTGGTGTATCAAAAATGTTAATACAATCAGTTTTCTTATGTATTTTTTTAATAGTTTTCTCCTGAAAAAAAAACAAAAATACATATTATGTAGGTACGATATTTTATATGAAAATAAGAAAATAATGTTATAATAAAACTATGTAGTTACATAATATACATTACTTTTCTATTCCACTACAATATAACATTTTCAGTAATCTTTCTGTGTACCATTTCACATTTTTACTGTGATCGTGTTTACAACCAGCGTTATATAAAATTTTCAATGTAACGATCGTATGGTATTTATTGTCGAGGCATGATGCTGTGTAGATAAGCTTTATGTTATTATTTTAACTTATGATTTAATATTGATTTATGATATCAAATGGCATTATAGGTACTTACATTTTGTCAAACCAAAATTTATTTCTATACAAATAATGACGTGGGATGCTATTATTTTACGTCGATGGGAAGGAGTACTCATTCTATTACATACAATAAATCTAAATTTAAAATAAAAATAAGAACCCGATTCCAATGCTTTCCAATCCAAAATTTCCTTAAAACTAAAACACCATAATATTTTGTAATGTGCACGCGATGCGCTTTCATAATGATACCCACTCAAGTATATTTGCAGATTTTCGGTTTTCCCTCCCCACACTCACTCCCATAACTATGTATTAAACACACAACCGATTTTCATGAAACATGTCTAAGAAATCGATCCATCCGTTCGGGAGCTATGATATCCTAGACAGACAGACAGACACGTCAAACTTATAAAACCCCTCTTTTTTGGTCGGGGATTAAAAAAATAATATAAGCATTATGCAGGAACTTCTCTCTAGACACGAGATAGATAAGGCCTTAATTCACCACTCTGGCCAAGTACGGGTTGATGAATGTCCTTCAATCTTCTTAGACCATGCCGGTTTCCTCCCGATGTTTGCCTTGCTATATTGATAGCTGTTTATTGATAGATAGATAGATTTATATTGATAGATTGATAGCTTGATAGCTGTTGTGACCATAACGCGCTCGGTTCATCAAATATGATGATTTTCTTTACCTATTATAGATTTCTATCTACAGAAAAGTAGGTCCTTCCAGCGTTCAATTTCCCTCGTAATCTAAAAGATCATGAACCAAGATATTTTCACATACTTACAAAATGAAATGAAGCCGGCGTGTTTTGAAGTCCTTATTAAAAGCAACGCAATGTTTACTCAATCCCATACTTACGTCATGTCCAAACGGAGGGGCTTCTTATTGACACGACCCCACGACACTTGAGTACAAGCGCGGTTCTAATCAATACATCAAACAAAACTTAGCCACTACCAATAATAATTAAAACCGAATCATTATGGAATATTTGGACAGGACCAGAGGGTAACGCTCCGGGCGTTTCTGTTATAGCCGCTGTGGTATTAAGACGAGATAGTAAACACAAATCGGTATGTCATTGCAATCTGATTATACTATGTGTATTTTTGAAATGTGCGGATACACGACATACATTTATCGATAAATATCAGATTGAAATATTATATGTTGGCTATTAAATAAAAACCGGTTAAATTTTTTTTTAATGAAAACTACTTCATCTGGTTTTCTCGTCGATCTGTTTGAGTAAACGGTGTATTTTATTAAAAATAGTCTCATTTTAAAGCTAGATAGTTTAGATAGCTAAGAAATTAAAAGAAAATTCAATTATGGTACAAAAGCCTATTAATTATTTTTTGTTGTATTAAACTTCATAACTTATTCTAGAAATAACATTTAAAAAAATGGTGTAATAAAATTAAATACTTAAAGGATTGCAATATGTTTGCTTTCATTGTGTACAACATGTACTGACACTCAATTCATTGTTTTAGATAACGTCAACGTTACATGTTACAATACCTACACGTTACGTAAATAAGTAACTAAAATAGGCTCTAAATAAGTAAACCATTTCGTCTGCGCCGTAAAATATAAATGAATTCACCAGTTGCGACGCTGAACTTCCCTTACATCGCCACATCTGTCCATAATCCTCTTCCCTATTCTACACGATGATGATTGCGACCCATTTTAGTTTACAAAACGTAATCCGCAACTATTGGAATTTTGATAGAGCCCTAGTTAGTGTTTACGATGTAAATTTCCACCATAACGTAGTAAGCTGCTTGATTGGATATGATAGAAGTTTCAAAGGGTTGAAACTTTGCAAAAGCTTTGAAGGGATCACTATAAATATGGATCTGTGTATCGGTCTGTAAGATGGTCTGAAGTTACCTACAAGTCGGCTTGTCCATTAAGAAAGGTATGTTAATCCTTACTGTCCAGTTAATAGGTGCACCAGATGGCAGAACATTAATGTGCGCTGTATATCAAACTCTTAATGTGCTTATACTAACTTCTAATGAGATTTAGATCTCAAAAAGTATTAATTTAACTAACATTGGTACTTAAATATTAAATTATTATTTTCAAGCATAATAAATGGCTATAAAAGATTTTGGACTAGGGAATACCTAATCGTAAAAAAAACAGGAAATTATCTTGGATCTTGTATCTTGAATTGAGCGTTCTCTTGTAACCAAAAGCAAAAAACAAAAAAAATAACTAACCTTTACAACGAAGTTACTATATACATTAGGTACATTTACAAGTAAACACATCATATTATTATAACGAAACGAGCACCTTTAATCAAAATAACCAAAACAAACAACGGAGCTCTTAATTACTTAGCATCCATACATCGGCTTTGTTAAGAGAAAGCCAAGTAGTATTACGTATAAAGGCTTTTGTAAACCCTTTCATAAAACACGGTTCCGCTATGGCCTTTTTATAATCTAAAAGTAATACATCAACCTTAACACCTTGGTTATAAGATCTAATATCAAAGGTAGGTGATGGTATGAAAAGACGGCCCTTCAGACAAAAATTTGGAGAAACAATGCTCGTTTTGATAATATACCGCTTTTTGATGAGGGTCCTGAAAGCTGAATTATTATGAGGCAACTTTAGTTTGTTTAATGTTAGCATGAGGAGCGACGCTCTCTTTTGCTTACAGGATTCTTAAAAAATTAGGCAAAAAAGTTGGTTAAACAAACTTGAAATTTGATGGATGTTTTTTAATACGTTGTACCAAATAACAATAGGAATAGTATTACGATATAATTAAATAGGAGTTCAGCAGGATAGCTGAGAAGAAATTATGATAGATAGAGTATGGCTTTCACTGAGTGGCGATCTAAGGCTGGAAACAATGCTCGACCTGGAGCATTGGGAGGTTTTGTCTGTTCACGTCCGTAAGTGGTAACCCTCTGAATCCTTACACATGACCTCCGGGTGGTGCTAAGAACAGTCTCTGGTGGTAGGCTTCGGCCGCGGCTTGTCACCACCCTCCGGGCTGGGCCAGTGCGTAAAACGATTTTTTCGTGTTTCGTATTGTGGCCCGGAGAAGCCACCTTCTAGGTCTTCATGTCCCATCTTAGACCACATCGTCACTTTACATCAGGTGAGATTGTGGTCAAATGAAGGCTTATCGATCATAAAAAAAAGACCTTTCGTCAGCGCTGACCGTCGGTCGGTCGCCCGTGGGTCGGTCGAGTCTATGAAGGCGCACACAGCTACGCTGATGGTACGCGTGTACGGGTAGGACTCGTCTACAGGAAGGTCGCAGGTCCAGGAGTGAGAAGGTTGTAGCTTATGAACACAATATAATTGGCGGAAGGCTTCAGAGTTATTTTTTGAGGGTATATAGACAAAAACTAATCGTATTACTCCTTAACGAGATGGTCGACGATTGAGAAGCTGCGGTACTTACCCGGGTAAAGTCTGACTGGCTTGATGATGATGATATGAAATGAGAATGTACGAATTTTATAATAATAGTTTATATAATATATATTATAAAATTCTATAATGTTAAAGCAATCAGAATACTGTAGTCCGGTAACCCCAAGTACATACCTTACTTATTTTCTAGCCAAGTATAGTAAACAATAAACAAAGCAAGATTGTATTTCTCAGCTGTATACATAATTGGATTATGTATATTCTGTTACTTAAGTTCATGCTCTCAGACGAAGTTTTGCATAGCCAAACAACACTAACAAATACTTATAATACGAAATCATATAGAGCAACGTCGTCTCGAGAGTTTCGATAAACAGGAAAACGTTGAACTTTGGAGTAAGCTGGTTCACTTTTATGTTTTATGTAAGATTTTTAAGATCAAAGTAAGGGGCCAAAGAAGCCAGTGAGAAGTTCATTTAATACAATAAAAAAGTCCATTGTACTAAGTACCTTACAGTAAAATATATTCTTAGATTACTAATTGGATGAGATAATAAATATAAATAAAATCTCTACGCTAAACTACTCCTGATGAAGAACTAATATTGACTATTTGTTGTCGAAAACATTGAAAGTAGAAGAAAAACTCATGTAATATGTGAGTTAATCCTGTTTTTTAAATGAATAGTTTAACTCGCGATAACTTTGAAAGTGATATAAAAAAATATTTTACTTGTATACTACAATATCCCCTTTGCATTGTTTGCATATTATTAGTAACGCGTTATGAACATTCAAACAATAAGCCATTTGTATCAATATAATACACATTTACCCACACATTTAACTAATACACTCTTAACTTACTCTTAAATTAGTTTTTATCACAAATATTCTCATAATCAGCTTCACACATCTTTAAATTTGGTTAATTTACGTTTAATAACAAGTTTGACAAAAACTACACGAAACATAAACTCTAGGACTATAAGTTAACGGTTCCTTCGTGTTTCGTAATGTGGTCCGGAAGCCATCCACCTTTTAGATCTTGATGCCCTATCTTAGACCACATCGTCAATCTACATCAGGTGAGATTTTGGTCAAATGAAGGCTTATCTAGCATAAACATATTTGTATATATATGTTGGAGAAGGTGTCGCTAAGCCTATCCATAGTTTCTATGCTGTGGCGTCGATGGGTAAAGTTGGAGCAAAAAAACACAGTTTTCTAATCAACACACAAAGGTACAGAGTATAGGAACGCGCGTCGGTTTCAATAATCGACCGCACTGGACAGCTGCTTCTTGAAAAGTGTCGAGCGCCGCTCAGCCGATGAATTGTTGACTCCGTCGAGCGACGACCGGTTGCGCTGGCGTTCCACTCGATTCCTCGATGACTCGATTGCGACATATATATATAAATAAAATAAGCTCTATTATAAAGAAGATAATGTCCAGGCAAAGTAAAGCAACCAAGCCATTTCTACGGTCTATATGTTACAGGAAGGCACTCGTTACACGGCAGAAAGTATGGGACGAGCTCCGCGGGTGGCTTAATATCCCTCAGGAATAAACTGCAATTTCGCCAGCACAAACAAAAATATTATAAGCAGGCCATAATAATAAAGAACGTAAACACCAGACGCTTTCTAATACTTCTTGTCGAATGCCTCATAACAGTTGAGAGTAAAGGGTTGTTGCAAGAGTTTAAAAGTATGATTTGCTGATGTTTTATGCTAAGTTGATTGAATAGTTATGTTTATTTCTATTATCTAAGTTGCTCTGTGGGTTATGTTATAGTGATGTAAAATTTTCAGTACTTTCCTATAGAAAAGAATGAAATATTATTATTTGGCTGCTTCAAGAATTTTCTAACTTAAGTTAACATCACTTTTTCCCCCGTACTTTACGTCTTTTTCTTGGAGGCTCTAAACCTGAAACTACATAACAGTAAACTATGAAATAAAATACTAATAATTATTCCTAAACCCTGACAAAACAGTAATCTAAGTTTTACCTCATAGACCCAAGTAAAACTTTAAATACTTATAACTTACCGAAATCTCTTAAGCTGTATATTTTATCTTCGTCTACGGCTCAGTCTCAACTTAATACGAAGGTACTAAGACGCACTAAACCGCGAAACGAACGGAAGCCGGTCCTGTGAGCCGAGACGTCACCAGTTAAAGGTTTTTTTTTTATTATTTTATTGAGATTAGTTTACTAAAGGCGTAATGTTAATCAATTTAACTATAATTGTTTAGTGGTGGACATTCAAAGCCCCAATTTCACCATTCTATACTACAAATCGAGTATTATTGAACCAAGTTAAGCCATCGAAATTATGTCAATATAATCTTTCATTCCAAGAATCTTTCTCCGTTTAAATAAGGCTTTATCGTAGAGACTCTTCTTATTAAGTTTTGCCTATTGCCACTTCAGCTAACCCACTGGATTATGTCAGAGACTCACGTACTTATGTGAGCTTTCTTATTTTATCTAATTGTAACATACAAGGGAAGGGAAGGTGACACTATATTAAACTTGGAATTTTCATAATATTATAGATATAACTCATTCGCCATCGAAAGGAGCACAACAGGCTACTATAGACTGAATATGTTTATTTGGACGCAAAAAAGTTAAGATTTAGAATTCTTATAACCCTAGATTACTACGATGACCTCCGTGGCTCGGTGGGCGTAGGTCCGCCTGAGGCGCAGGAGGTTGCGGGTTCGATTCCCGCCGCGGGACCAGATTAAGTACGATCTATAATTTCTGGTTTCGGGTCTGGGTGTTTTCTGTCTCAAATGTATGTATTAAAAAAAAATGTATGCTGTGTAAAATATCAGTCACCTAACACCCATAGTACAAGCTCTGCTTAGTTTGGGGTTAGGTGATGCTGTGTGACTAGTGCGGAAATATTTATTTATTTATATTTTATTTACTGAGTTAATATATTTTCCCCACTGGACACAAACAATACAACAAATAGATCGCAGATATCACTCCGTACTCGTACGTACGTATTCCCGGCAATGCAATAACATTGTATTTCCAATCTATACGGAACAATATTAACACGTCATCTGCACCTCATCAAAATATCGCATTACAGAATCACAAATTCATTCCGGAGCGCCAATTATCCCGGGTTTTCCACCTCATTCCCCGGTGTAATGATCACGTGGTGATTTTGACAGTTGCTCCTACCCCCCTTCATTTCACTGGGTTAAGGTACAGTCTTGCTAAAACGTGTTAAAGTTGCAGTGTCTTAGTTCTTAGTTGGTGGTAGCGGCAACGACCGGCGAAGACTTTGAAATCTAAATGAAAATAGCTTAAAACAAAAAACAATCCCTTCGAAAAAAATGACAATTACAACTATTTTAGATGAAACAAGTACTCATTTATCTACGTTTACCACATTGACATAATTTGTTAAAATAAAATAAAATAAAATTAATAAAATTTAAAAATTACCATGTTATCATGTATCATTTTCTACATTATGTCATCATAAAATATCATTGACTAAAATATGTAGATTGTTTTGAGTAACAAATATTCTTAAACCTTCTTGGTTTAAGAATATTTAACCGGAACTCGGAATTTTCAGGTCAAGTACGCGTATCTGATAACATAGCATAGCACGCTTTACAAAGTCTCATTATTATTTATTTATTTACTATAAATTAGCCTATTGGCGATGCAAAGATTATCCGCACGCCTCTAGCGGCGAAATTTAGAAACTGTCTAAGGACGACACTTTGTTTGCTTATATCTGATTTGTATTTATTATTTATGTTTTTCACTGACGTCAATTGTCAAAATGTCGTTCTTAGACAGCTTCACATTTTGACACTAGAGGCGCTAGTTAGAATCTTTGCATCGCCAATACCCTTGACAGGTTATTATATAAACGCATGCTTGACGTTAACTTAGTTTCGTCTGTTTCTACCTTTAAAACTTTGTGTTTCAATAATTCAAAACGTCAGCGCCATTTTGAAAACATCCCCTTTTAGTCATGACGGGAGACACGAATGCAAATGTCAGTCATTAACATGCATTGCGCGGAGCCGGTCGTCTAATTAGCTCCTTGACTCGGCCTGCAGATAACATTACCAGAATTACCCTCTTACTTAGAGCCCCTAGAACGACCTGGCAGGATCTACGGAAGGCTTAACTTCAAGTTCATTACCGTCTTCTATAAATTATTATAATAAATTGTGTTCACTCACTCTGATCTTTTTCTTATTGAGCCAACCATCGACTTGCCGTCTTATTTAATAGGTATCCCATATAGTTATCAATGAAAATACCTTTAAAAACTTGACGAGCAATAAAAAATATATAAAAAAACTCACACTCAATCAAAAAACATCACATGAATTATATTTTCGTAGATCAGTGAGACCGTAAGCGAAGTCTAAGCTTAAAAATCCAATATTTTTTTTTAAAGTTATTCTAATTTCTAAAAGGTCTTAAATCGCTTTATTATTAATAATAATTTGATTATTGCTAGGTACTTCAAACTATAACCATACTCTAATTACTGGAATATCCAGTACCTGTCCGGGTAACTCAGAAATACTCCGGGTCCGGGAAATATAGAAATTATGCAAGCCCATATTCTGATGCGGTTTAGAGCTATTAGACTAATGTGCATGAAGTTAAACGGAATATTTTAGTAATTGCAAAGTGGGATGAAGTTTCTCGTTTGGAATTGCAACTGAAAATGACATAAATGTGGGGTTGGGTTGTTTAATATTCCTTGGGTATGTACTAAAAAATAAAATGTTAAAAATAATGGGACGGGTTGGTATATTATATTAAATAAAAATGTTTATAACACCATGTTAACAAGTTCATTGAATAAGACGCCAGGTATACTTATCAAAAAACAAAACCTTAGCTGATCATTATTGCTTTTGAAACAGTATTTTATTGACATGTTTGTGCCTCTTATAAATAAATTGAATTAGTATAAGATGGATTCATAAGATGGATATTCCCAGGGATTCCGTATATTTCTAAAGTTTATACACATATTGCAATAAAAATAAACATTGTAAATTTACGATTTATGAATAAACTACTAACTAAATCTCGTTCAAACCAATTTTAGATGGAAGTTTGCATGGTAATAATTTATAAAACTACTAGCGGCCCGCCCCGGCGTCGCACGGGTATAAAATTTTCCCGGAAATTATTCGAATTTTTCTCGCCGTAAAAACCATCCTATCGCTCAAGTTGGATCGAACTGCACATGGTGTGCGAATTTTATTATAATCGGTTAAGCGGTTTAGGAGTCCATTGAGGACAAACATTGTGACACGAGATTTATATATACAGTCGAACCTCTATAAGTCGAACATCAAGGGAGACGCCAAAAATTTCGAGTTATAGAGTTTTCAACTTATGGAGGATTTCGACTTAGGCGGATTTTGATTCGACATAAAGAGTTTGAGATTTATTCTTATAAATTTTGAGTTAGAGAGGTAAAATAAATAAAAATTCAACTTGCAGAGGTGACAAACATATTTTTATTTATTTGACCGTTTTGTATTTTTCTCATGATGTCTGATTCATTATTTATTATTGTTGAAAGAGTACTCATTGGCAAACAAATTGTTCAGCAACATCTTTAATTTTTGCACCTCTTCACAGCTTCGAGCACTTCTAATTTTTCAGCAAGACTCAAAGTTTTTAGTTTACGTTTCACAGCACTCATGTTAACTGTTGTACTAATTGATGTGTATTGCAGTAGAACCAAACTACATCTGACAGTATTTAAATCGAAAACAAATGACTTGACTAAAATTTAAAGGAAATCAAAATTTAACACCTGACCCCAAGTAAGCAAACACGTGTTTACGTGAGTCATAAATTTATTATCGTATGGTCCTAAAATGTTTTCTAAGAAACAATAGTGTACCTACTCACATTGTCGGCAAGTTCTTAAAGTCGGTAACTTATTTTTGTTCGAACAATAGAGGAAATAAATTCCAAATGATGAAGTTGTAAAGGTTGTAAATGAGAACGTTGCTATGTTCGAGATACAGAGGTCAAATTTAATTTTTCGAGTTCTAGAGTGAAAATATGTACCAAAATGGCTTGGAGGGACTCGGTGATTATTTCGACTAACAGAGGGTCAAGATTTCAAGTAATGGAGGTTTTGGTGTTTGAAGGGAAGGGAACAAAACATTTTTTCGAGATTTGGAGGTTTTTGACTTATCGAGGTTCGACTTAACGAGGTTCTACTGTATTAAGATTTATTCTATATGGAAATAAATCTAAATTTGAAATTTAAGAAAAACCCCTGATTCCTATGCCTTAATTTCCTTAAAATTAACTAAAACACCATAATATTTAGTAATGTGCACGCGATGCGCTTTCATTTGATATATTTGCAGATTTTCGGTTTTCCTTCCTCACTCTCAAGTTCTCAACCCCATAACTTTTAAAGGGATCAACTGATTTTCATAAAACATGTCTAAGAACACCCGCGAGAAAGTCACCTTTCATACAAAAAAAAAACTAAATTGAATTCGCTCCATCCGTTCGGGAGCTACGATGTAACAGACAGACAGACAGACACACAGACAGACAGACAGACACGTCAAACTTATATCACCCCTCTTTTTTGGTCGGGGGTTAAAAAATATGTAAGATACCTCAATATCATTTTTGAAGACTTATCTATAAATGCGTCACTTATTTATGTTTCAGTTCTTAGTATGGGGATGTATAACTCCAAAATAATATTTTATTTTTATTTTAGTTTTGTGTGAAAATCCTAACTTGGTTTACATAACACATTTACCATTTTGTTTAATAATTTCACCTTTATAACTTGAAATCTATGAATTTATACATTTGTTAATGAGGCAGGTATTCTTAATATCGGAGACATTGGATAAGTGAAATATGTAATACCGAAATTGATTTTATTATTTAACAATATATCAGAGCCATACGCAGAGTAGGACGTCCACCAACTAGATGGACGGACGACCTGGTGAAGGTAGCGGGCTCGCGGTGGTTACAGGCTGATACCGACTGAAGTCACTGGAAGTCTTTGAGGGAGGCCTATGACCAGCAGTGGACGTCGTACGGCTAAAATGACGATGATGGTGATATCATCAGAGAAGAAATTGCAAGCCAAAAAACGAAAATCAAAGCTTTGAGCAGTTCATCCTCTTAAGAAGCCTGTAAGAAACAAGTTCTTGATTGAAAAAAGTTTAGCAAACAGTTCTGTATCTAATTCGTTTTTCTAAAGCTGTATTACTAGTTGAAAATTTATTGGAGTGCCAGTTAAGGGACGCAGTTAAATTAGTTCTTCGGCTTGTGAAATCGACGGCGCAAGTTTCTGTACACCCGAGTGCCCTTTAGTGATGGGCTTCGTTGTTATAAAAATATCGATGGTCTACACTAATATTATAAAGAGGTAAAGTTGTAGGTTGTTTGAGGGTAATCTCCGCACCAAATTAACCGATTTTAATGAAATTTTTAAGACAGATTCTATAAAACCTGAAAATCGACGAAATTGTGTTTATTTTTTACCCCGGGAAAATATGTAATGACGCGGCTACCTTATTATATAACACCGCGATGCGCAGCTAGTAAGTTATAAAGGCATGTGCTCAAAAATTTTTGCTAATAATTACTATTAAAGGCATGTGGCATTATCGATGATATTCATAATAGTTGTAATGATACTCAAAATATATTATGTATAACATATTATTATTTAATATAACATGCACGCGGCATTACGCTTATATTTTAGGGGGTTTGCGGCGTAACATTATTATGAAATGAAATGATAGGCAAATTATTTTTTGTGGTAATTGAAATGTAAAAAGTAGCAGTATGATTATACCAGAATCTCCTTTATTCTGAGTTTAATAATTTATCTTTTAATACATCTGTTCTTTTCAGCTTAACATCTAAAAGTTGCCTCACTGAGGGACCAGTATATTACACTGATTTTGTCAAGCTACGGGATGTTCGGAGCTCGCACCACTCCCGTCACGGGTCGGCCCGGCATTGCAGTGCCGGTATGATCGGCCCATATAATCTAACTGATAACTTCGCACAGTGAAGTTTAAAGTTCAATGGTAAAAATAAACTATAAACTCCGCTGGCTGGGGTTTCTTTATTAGAAAAGGTGCTAGGCTGTAGGCTAAATGTCAAAGTCACTATAGCAATATCATTGTTTATTAAGCAAGCCGTGCGACTTTTACCCTATACGTTGTTGTGTTCACGAAGTCGAGAAGGAGTAGGAATTTCGATCCATCCGGGTGTCCCTTGACACCACTAAAGTTTTTTTTATACAACTTAAGTTATTTGACTATGCTACAACAATACACCCAAAATATTTAATCGATATCGATGAAATCCATCTTTAAAGAAACTTGACATCCACCCTACAATTCCAGCAGCGAAACGCGCATACATTAAAAACTTTACCGGCAAAATATCAACATACAACCAGACATTCTGAGAAAAACCCATTCTATTCAGACTGCGATTTAATAGCAGCGTTTTAAATAACGTCAGTCTAGACCACAGAAGAAACAGTAGTTTGTGCTATGCTGCTTTCGTAGATGTGGGTTGGTACTTTGCACTTTTATGATGAAACCCATTGTAGGCTCTTTTCATTAAAAATTGTAATGAAATGGTATTTAGAATATTTTTTTGGCTTCTTATACCGGAGACCAAAAAACAATACTATTATTTAGGGTAGGAAGCTAGTTATATTACAATACAACACTGAAAGAGGTTTTGTGGAAGTCACTCCATTTTAATTTTAGTACTTTCTACGCTGTCATGGCCATAGCTCCTATTGACCAAAATCTTAATCCTTAAAAACATTTTATCTATCTAAAAAAATTTAGATTTATCTTAATGCCAAAGTTTTATATAAAAATTATGCCCTCATTACTATAAAACGGCTCTTGATTACATGATTTGTGATCAAAAGCCCTTTTTATTCCATAAAAAACTAAATTAAAAATTAGAGCTACATTTAAATACGTATTTGCTCTGCAAATAATGAACAAAAAGATAATTTTAAATTGTAGATTTAGCAAGCAAACGAATTAATCAGACTTGGAAAGTAATTTACCCAAAAGTTATCTTTTTCGAGTGTAAATTTATAGTCCGCCACGTTGATAACGTAGCGCTTTCACTTTTTTTCATTAGTCATAATCAAACTTTTTCTATGAAAACCTATTATTCGTTTCGATTGTTATCAACGAAAAGATGCATGTTATTTGTCGGTCATTATAAAAATAAAGAAACACTTAATATTAACCTCCTTTCCGAAGTATTTCGGACCTGTCAAAATCGCAGAAACTTGCGGGTTCTTTTCCTGCAAGTGAAAAATTATTGCAAGACACAGGCCTGCCTCAACACAAGTCCTTAAACCATAACTGAAAAACGTCATCAAAATAAGGATTTGAAATCTTCCTTCCTTAACAAACTTCTCTCACTCACACAATCGAAGCTAATGAGAGATAAAAGATTTTAAGTTTCCAATGGCTATAAAAAATTCATTCTATTTTCTAACGACAAAGTAAAAAGACAATACCTATAACACTAAAACAAAACACCCTTTATCGTTTCGCGTTAGCTCCAAGTAAATTTGATTTCCTTTCAAACGCTTCGCATATTGGCAATTCCGTCAATTTATTAGCTCGACTACAAGAGCTCTTCCATATGCTCAAACTATTCCCTAGTAATTGACTTTAGGAGTTTCCCTACATAAGAGGCAATTGCTAATCTACATTTTAGAATGCTATAATACCAGAATCGACCGGTGTAATGAGAGCTCAATGACTTACCGTTATTTTGTTATTCTCGTTGTGTTTGGGGAAGGTGGGAGGTTGTCAGGGGTCCTTTTAGGTTGGTTGTTTGCTCCATCATGATGCTTGTCTCAGTGTAATTGAGTTACGCTACGTAAATGAAGGGCCCTCTGTTGTAGGAACAGGTAATTACTTTATGTCTGTAATAACTATTTTAAAGTATAAAGCTGAATGTTTTCTGTGAATATTCGTTAACTACCTAGCAAACGTAGGAGAGAGCTGTTTCAAGTTCGACAAAAATTATTTGTATATTTTGGACTCATTTTCAAATGATCTTTTATTCATGTTTTATATAAAAGAGTTATACATGGAAAAAAATTACGCTTTTATACTTAAGGTTTTTAATTTAAAATAATGGGCGTTTCAAGTTTTTGACAATTTCGATGCCAAGCATTCGCGAAAGCTATTGGAGCTAGTAATGTCACCAGTCAGTACTGAAATGTACTAAGCTACAGTTTGTAAGTTAGCTCTTAAAAAATTATATTAAATCTTGTAATGATATTGACTTGAATAGATATTTTAAGTATCAGAAGTTATATCCTACTACTATTATAAAGGCGAAAGTTTGTATGTATGGATGTTTGTTACTCTTTCACGTAAAAACTACTGAACCGATTTAAATGAAATTTGGTACAAAGAATCTCTAGAGCTTGAAAAATAACATAGGCTACTTTTTACCGCGGGAAAACGTCATTCCGCGGGAAAATCCATTATAACGCGGGTAACACCGCGGGGCACAGTTAGTTTCTAATATCAAACAACAAAGAAGAAATATATTTCAGTTTTAAATATTTATAGTTTTGTATTGTAGATAATTTTATTCACTAATTTAAACTTTAACTCAATTATAACAGAAAAGTTAAAATTAATGTCCTATTTTGCCAAAATTCTTAAGCATCCAAACAAGGCAAGACACTTGGTTCCCCAAGCCAATTAATATAATTAACTAGAGGAAGTGACCTGGTAGGCCCAACTCTGTAATAGGGGGCCATTTGCGAGATGAATCGCTACTAGAGAACGGTCTTAAGTCAATATGGATACTGATATGTTTGTAAGAAAGTTTGCATAGAGGGTAGGTATCTTTGTTTACTTAAATGCGGGCTGTGGTTCAGTAAGAGAGCTCACAGGAAAGGCTCACCCACTTTCTTGACGTTGATACCTTTCTAAGAAAAATTTAAACGTCGGATTGTCCTTTCGAAAATTAAATATTTACACGAGAGAAATACCCGTTTCAAAATGAATTCAGACTGTCTTGTATCTGAGATGGTTATACTGCAATCAATGTTCGAGAGCTGAACTAAGGGTCATTTATGTTAGCTTGTCAAAAACATATTCTGTAATTTTAGAAATCCATAGAATATTATTTACCCGCTTTTCTGTCAAGCAGGAAATAAACGTATTGAAATGGTTAATAATTATACAAATAGTTCTCGAAAAACTTATATACTTAGTATATAATCATATGTAAAAATAATATAATTTAAAGACTATATTTTATCATACTTTGTTGTATTTTTATGAGTAACTTTGTATAAATTAAATCGATTGTCATACAATAACTTTAACGGAAGTTATAGAAAACATTAAGTATAAAATATATAATTGATTGTAAAATTAATTATATTTTAAATGAATATTTTATAATACTACTTTGTGTTGTTGTAATCAACTTGTATAAATTAAATTGATAATTAATTAACGGAAGTTATAGGAAAAACAAATATGTTCATTATATAATTGATTGTAAAATTAATTATAAATGAAATTCATATTTTATAAATGTATTTAATTTAGATTCAATTAATATTGTTATGTTATCTTCGTAGCTCAAATGACAACTGCCTCTGTTTCAAATTTTGTATAAAAGCAAAAGCATTTGGCAGAGCCGACAGTCTTCATCGAGCTACGGAAAATATAAGTAATAAGTCGTCATAATGTCCGTTTGTTAATAAAAGTGATTAAGTGGTATAAAGTGAAGTTTCTGTTCGTCTTGTGAATTGAGTTCTATCAAATTCAGAAGTGGGATTCCACTAAGGGCTTGGTGTATACGTACAGCCTTGGTGTTACCATACGTCCACAGCATATACAAGTTAAATATTTCACTAGAACGATGCCTGGCAACTCTGTTAATCGACAACGGTCGGCTGGAAGTCACCAGAGCGTCATTATTGGTTGCTCTCAGCCGCCACGCAGCAGTCGTGATCGCTCGCCGCTACCACGGGACAGCCGTGCCCGTTCGTCGCAGCCACGGGACGGCCACGCTCGCTTGCCGCAGCCGCCGCACAGCAGTCGTGTTCGCTCGCCGCTGCCACGGGACAGCCGTGCTAGTTCGCCGCAACCACGAGACATCCGTGCTAGTTCGCCGCAACCACGGGACAGCCGTGATCGCTTGCTGCAGCCACGGGGCCGCTATGCTCGCTCGCCGCAGACACAAGATAGACGTTCTCGCTCGCCGCTGCCACGGGACAGGTGTGCTAGCTTGTCACAGCCACGGGACAGCCACGCTCCTTTGCCGCAGCCGCTGCGCAGCAGTCGTGATCGCCCGCCGCTGCCACGGGACAGCCGTGCTCGCTCGCCGCAGCCACGGGACATCCGTGCCCGCTTGCCGCAGCCACGGGATAATCGTGCTGGCTCGTCGCAGCCACGGAATAGCTGTGCTCTCTCACCGCAGCCACGGGACAGCCGTGCTTGCTCGCCGCAGCCACGGGACAGCCGTGCTCGCTCGCCGCAGCCACGGGACATCCGTGCTCGCTCGCCGCAGCCAGGAGACAGCCGTGCTCCCTCACCGCAGCCACGGGAAAGCCGTGCTCGCTCGCCGCATGCACGAAACCGCCGTGCACGCTCGCCGCAGGCACGAAACTGCCTTGCACGCTCGCCGCAGCCACAGCGAAGCAGTTCTCGCTTACCGTAAGTGGCACGGGATCGCCACGCTCGCTCGCCAATGCAACGGGACCACCGTGCTTGCTCACCGCAGGCACGAAACTGCCGTGCACACTCGCCGCAGCCACAGCGAAGCCGTTCTCGCTCACCGTTAGTGGCACGGGATCGCCACGCTCGCTCGCCGATGCCACGGGACATCCGTGCTCGCTCGCCGCAGCCACGGGACATCCGTGCTCGCTCGCCACAGCCACGAGACAGCCGTCCTCGCTCACCGCAGCCACGGGACCGCCGTGCTCGCTCGCCGCAGGCACGAAACTGCCGTGCACGCTCGCCGCAGCCACAGCGAAGCTGTTCTCACTCACCGTTAGTGGCACGGGATCGCCACGCTCGCTCGCCGATGCCACGGGACCACCGTGCTCGCTCGCCGCAGCCACGGGACATCCGTGCTCGCTCGCCGCAGCCACGAGACAGCCGTGCTCGCTCACCGCAGCCACGGGACCGCCGTGCTCGCTCGCCGCAGGCACGAAACTGCCGTGCACGCTCGCCGCAGCCACAGCGAAGCTGTTCTCGCTCACCGTTAGTGGCACGGGATCGCCACGCTCGCTCGCCGATGCCACGGGACCACCGTGCTCGCTCACCGTTGCCACAGGACCACCGTGCTCACTCGCTACCAGGACGCAGAGGCCGTGCCTGGTCACCGCTGCGACGCAGCCTTACCAGCTCTCCACCACCGAGTAGACGTGGCCATTCTTCTCAGCATCATCCGGTAGTAAGGTGTCGTAGCAGGTCAGTTTTAACTTTTAAGGAACAACGTTCACAAAGACGTCACAGGCTAGAGACTCCTTGTAGGGAACAATTTGTAAGATCACCTAGTCCAATACAACAGAATAGAAAGGCTGTTTTTACGACGACACAGCCTCAAACTACAGAATCTAATTGTAACGATCTATTAAAATGTATTAAAGAGTCGTTGCAAACTATCTCAGCCGGATATGGTCAGGGCAAAGACAAGTTTGCTTATAATAATGTAGTTCCAGAGTTTGATCCAAAAGCCAAAAATCAAACCATCCATATTTGGTTGAATAAAGTAAAAGAATGCTCGGAAATATACGGCTGGGATAGTAGACAAACCGCTCACTATGCTCTACCAAAGTTAATCGGAACTGCTAAAAAAATGGTATGAAGGACAGGCGTCGGTCTTGCATACATGGGATGAATGGATAATAAAACTTAAAACTGCTTTTCCGGATCATGAAAATTACGGTCATGTACTTACTGAAATGTTAAGTAAAAGGGCAAAATTCGGGGACGATTTAGAAGAATACTTTTATGAAAAACTTACAACAGTTACTCGATGTGGTATTGTAGGTAGAAATGCAGTAGATTGCATTGTATATGGTATTGATGATAAAACAGTGAGGTACGGGGCTGAGGCAGTAGGTTTTAGTGATCCCGATAAATTGTTAGGTTATTTAAGGGGCATTAAACATGAACGAGTTGACAGGTTCAGCAAAAAACCGATCCGTGCTGTAGCTGAAATATCAACTCGCAAATCAGATAGAAAAGAATCCAATAAAATTCCCAATTGTTATAACTGTCATGAGACAGGTCACTTGTTTACAGAATGTCCAAAACCAATTTTAAAATGTCAAATATGTAATCGCGTTGGACACAATGATCCTGGATGTAAGCGACCTGTTAGGTTAGACAGAAATCAAAT
The DNA here is from genome assembly GCA_929108375.1 of Gymnoscelis rufifasciata. NCBI lineage: Eukaryota > Metazoa > Arthropoda > Insecta > Lepidoptera > Geometridae > Gymnoscelis > Gymnoscelis rufifasciata. The sequence continues at coordinate 4,513,795 of OV815307.1, read as the reverse complement.
TAAAAAAACATTGTGACTAGAAAACTGCACAGAATCCCGAGCAGATGACAAATTTAAGAAAACAGTAAGGGTTAACAACGTAACGTTAAAAGGTTATATTGATTTTGGAAGTCAGTGTACTCTGATAAAAGAAACTGTCATAAATAAAATAATACCTTGTGAAAAATGGAATAAGGATAATTTACCGTCACTTAAGGGTTTTGGGAATGTTTTTGTAAATGCATTAGGTAAAATTAGAATATCCTTAACCATTGATAATATTAAACTAGAAGTAGATGTTGTTGTTGTCCCCGATAATTTTCTTAATTACGATATCTTAATTGGACAAACAGCAACAGAACAATCTCAGGTATGGGTTTTTAAATCAAACACGGACTTGACTCTAACAGACAAACGTTTAAATTACAATAAAAAACTGGCTTTAAGAACATGTTCATCTGTTACTATTGCAGGTAGTGTCTCTGTAAAAGTAACTACGGATTCACAATTTAGCGGAATTGTTGTTGTTGAAAATGGGCACCGACAAAATTATAAAATAGATATAGGTACTTACAATATCCTTCGAGGTGTCACCTATTTAAGAGTTATAAATAACAGTAATATATCTATAACATTCAAACAGGGTCAGGCGTTAGCTCGTGTATCTGAGTTACAACGAACATTTACAGCTAATAATATTATGAGTGTTAATAAAATACAACATCATAACTCTAATGTTAAGCCGTTGCTAACCTTTAATGATATTAATATTGATGAATCATTAGATCTCAACCATAAAACTAAATTGCTAAATCTTTTAAATAAATATCGTGATTGTTTTGCTAAAGATTTATCAGAGTTAGGTCAAACCACGGTTACAGAAATGGACATACAGTTGACTGATACCGAGCCAGTAGTCTACAGACCTTATAAATTGAGTCATACGGAAAGAGCAGAAGTTAGGATTATGATAGAAGAACTCTTAAAGCATGGTATCATTAGGGAATCTAAGTCCCCATACGCTAGTCCGATTTTGTTAGTCAAAAAAAAAACTGGAGATAAGCGACTTTGCGTTGACTACCGTGCTTTAAATAAAAAAACAGTTAAACAACATTACCCTTTACCTCGTATTGAAGATCAAATTGACCGATTGGCTGGGAATAAGTTTTTTAGTGCTTTAGATTTAGCTTCGGGGTATTACCAAATACCTCTAGCAGAAAATAGTAAAGACAAGAGTGCGTTTGTCACGCCCGATGGTCAATTTGAGTTTAACCGATTACCATTTGGTCTGGCAAATGCACCAGCGGTTTTCCAGAGAACAATTAACTTGGTCTTAGGTAACATGCGCTTTCATGGAGCTCTGGCTTACATGGATGATATTTTGGTGCCCAGCAAAACTTTTGAAGAGGGGCTTGATAAGTTGGAAAAAGTTTTAATAAAATTTAGACAAACTGGCTTAACGCTAAAACCGCAAAAATGTCATTTTTTTCAAAATCGTGTAGAGTATTTAGGTTTCGAAGTATCTAGTGACGGGGTTTGTCCTGGTGCTAGGAAAATTGATGCTGTCAAAAATTTTCCAATCCCTAAAGATGTACACAATGTTAGGCAATTTATAGGTCTAGCTAGTTTTTTTAGACGCTTTGTGAAAGGTTTCGGTGAAATAGCACGACCCCTTACAAAACTTCTAAAAAAGAATTCGACATGGGTCTGGTCGCAACCTCAGGAAATAGCATTTGAAAAACTGAAAAATGCGCTTATTGTAAGACCTGTTCTAGCACTATACGATCCAAAGCTAGAAACCCAAATACATACGGACGCTAGTAAACATGGGGTAGGGGGCGTATTACTACAAAAACAATTGTTAGATGAACAGTGGAAACCTGTCGCCTATTACAGTAGACAAACGTCACCTGAAGAGTCACATTTTTCAGCGTATGAGCTAGAAACTCTAGCTGTCATAGCGGCGCTGGTAAAATTTAGATCGTATGTTCTGGGATTGAACTTCACCATTGTCACAGATTGTAACTCATTAAGAGCTACCTTTTTAAAGCGTGACATGTTGCCAAGAGTAGCGAGATGGTGGAGTTTGATTCAGGAATATGACTGTAACATTATCTATAAATCCGGTAAGGGCATGACTCACGTAGACGCATTAAGTAGAAATCCTACAGAAAGTAAAGAAGGTATCATTCAATCCATTGAAACTTTTGAGATTATGACTATAACTAACGACTGGTTGAGCACTGTTCAGTCTCAGGATACTGAAATACAACGTATCAAGAAAATATTATCTGATAAAGAATTCGATAATTTAGTAGAGATAAAAAAAAATTTTGCTCTCAAACGTGACCGCGTTTTTAGAATCACGGAAGAAGGGCTAAGGTGGGTTGTGCCAAAGGGATGTAGATGGCAAATATTAAAAAAAAACCATGACGAAATAGGTCATTTCGCTTTCGATAAGACATTTGATAAAATAAAACAACATTATTGGTTCCCTCGCATGCGTAAATTTGTCAAAAAGTATGTGGATGCGTGTTTGGAATGCGCACATAATAAATTACCATCAGGCAAAAAACAAGGTTACTTACATCCTATACCAAAAGACGTCACTCCTTTCCACACCATTCACATTGATCATGTTGGCCCTTTTATCAAATCAAAAAAAAAAAATTGTTACATATTAGTCATAGTAGAATCTTTTACTAAATTCATTGTCCTAAAAGCTGTAAGAAATACAAAGTCGACATCCACCATAGCAATTTTACGAGATTATTTCGGGACGTTTGGAGTGCCACAAAGGCTTATAAGTGATAGAGGTACTTCATTTACTAGCTCAAAATTTAGGAATTTTATTACTGATATAGGAATACGACACATTAAAAACGCTGTTTCAACTCCAAGGGCTAACGGACAGGTAGAAAGGTACAATCGAACTATTTTAGATTCTTTGGCCTCTCAAAATTATGGTAAAGACGAAAGACTTTGGGACGATCGATTATTACAAGTACAATGGGGACTAAATAATACTACCAATAAAGGTACCGGTAAAACTCCTTGTGAAGTTTTATTTGGCTTAAGACTTACAGGAATATGCGAAAGTAATTTGGTCTCTGAAATAAGCTCTGATATAGTTAAAGATGTGTCGGAAGGAGAAGTGAGTAACTGTTCAGATAACCTAGTTAAAATTCGTGACGAAGTAAATGAACATACCCAAGACTCGCAAGAAAAGCAAAAAACTAGGTTTGATAAAAAAAGAAAACAACCTTTAGTATTCAAGCTCGGTGATTTAGTTAGAGTAGAAAGAACATCACATACAGTAGGTACAAGTAGGAAGTTGTTACCTAAATGTTCAGGACCCTACCGAATTACTAAAATTCTTGAGAATGACCGTTATGAGGTCATTGACACGCCGATTACAAAAAAAGGGAAAACCAATTATAAAGGTATATTTTCCATTGACAAAATACATCCTTGGCTTTGTTTCACAAATCAAGACAGTGAATCATCTGGTAGTGAAAACGTTGATTATTTTGAAAATAATACTTTAACATAATGTGTGAAGATAACGTTCAGATTTCTAATTAAAATTATAATATAATTATGTTTAATTTTGTGTATGATATGTGTGTATAAGTGTTAGATTAATGTGTGAAGATGACGTTCAAATTTCTAATAAAAATTATAATATATATTTTTTTATTATTTTGTGTGAATAATAATAATAATAAAAATATTTATTTACAAAAAGGTTAACAATAAGGTTTTTTTTTTATAAAGTAAATATACAATTTAAATAATCAATATAATAATATGTACATGTCCAATTGAAACCTATTTTGGTCAAAGAAAATGACTCCTCGCTCTAACTAAGTTAAAATAACTTGTAATGAGACACGAGGGCTCTTCCCTCCGGCTACAAATAAGTACAAACAGCACTAGGTGTTTTGCGTAGGTAATTACTTTATAGGATACAACTAAACAAAAATAAACTTCTGACAATTTATAAACAAAAACAAAATAGATGAATATGTACATAAAGTCAAGAATTTTGGAAGTGCAAAGTGCACGTGACTTTTGCTGTGCAAAGTGCACGTGAATTATTTCACAAAGTCACAATAAAGTGCAAAGTGCACGTGACTTTTGCTGTGCAAAGTGCACGTGAATAACTTCACAAAGCCACATTCATTGAAGTGCAAAGTGCACGTAACTTTTGCTGTGCAAAGTGCACTTGAATTACTTCACAAAGTCAGATTAAAGTGCAAAGTGCACGTGACTTTTGTAGTGCAAAGTGCACGTGAATAACTTCACAAAGTCAGATTAAAGTGCAAAGTGCACGTGACTTTTGTAGTGCAAAGTGCACGTGAATAACTTCACAAAGTCACATTCATTGAAGTGCAAAGTGCACGTTACTTTTGCAGTGCAAAGTGTATTTGAATTAATTCACAAAGTCAGATTAAGTGCAAAGTGCACGTGACTTTGCTGTGCAAAGTGCACTTGAATTACTTCAAAATTCACATTAAAATGCAAAGTGCATGTGACTTTGCAGAGTGCAGAGTGTTCACTTATCAATCTTAGATTACTATAGGATTGATAAGTGAACATATGTTTTGCGACACTGTGAATTACAAATTAAAATGAACATCCTAAATGTAATTAAATTATTAAATAGTTTGGTAACGTTTTATGCTAACAATTCTTGTTCGTGAGGACACGAACATGATATCAGGATGGACGAACTGTTAGCTTGTCAAAAACATATTCTGTAATTTTAGAAATCCATAGAATATTATTTACCCGCTTTTCTGTCAAGCAGGAAATAAACGTATTGAAATGGTTAATAATTATACAAATAGTTCTCGAAAAACTTATATACTTAGTATATAATCATATGTAAAAATAATATAATTTAAAGACTATATTTTATCATACTTTGTTGTATTTTTATGAGTAACTTTGTATAAATTAAATCGATTGTCATACAATAACTTTAACGGAAGTTATAGAAAACATTAAGTATAAAATATATAATTGATTGTAAAATTAATTATATTTTAAATGAATATTTTATAATACTACTTTGTGTTGTTGTAATCAACTTGTATAAATTAAATTGATAATTAATTAACGGAAGTTATAGGAAAAACAAATATGTTCATTATATAATTGATTGTAAAATTAATTATAAATGAAATTCATATTTTATAAATGTATTTAATTTAGATTCAATTAATATTGTTATGTTATCTTCGTAGCTCAAATGACAACTGCCTCTGTTTCAAATTTTGTATAAAAGCAAAAGCATTTGGCAGAGCCGACAGTCTTCATCGAGCTACGGAAAATATAAGTAATAAGTCGTCATAATGTCCGTTTGTTAATAAAAGTGATTAAGTGGTATAAAGTGAAGTTTCTGTTCGTCTTGTGAATTGAGTTCTATCATTTAGTATGCACTGTGCTATGGATTGGTCGCCAGAGACACAGTCCGATAGCGACCAATTTGTTGAGAACCAAACATTGAGGCAAGTTACTCGAGCGTCGGCAAACACGAACGTAAATACCAAATTAGTAAAAGTCTGTCACTGTCGCCGACAACCTGTCGAAAGTAACAGTTTTTCTAGCTATTAAACGGTTTGCGAATACATTTTATATCAGCAAATTCACTGGGGCAACAAACCGTTTAATAAAAATAGCTCGATATAAAATATAATTTATTCAAGCATGTTGTTGTGGTTCACCAAGGGTGCAATTTCCCGATCCATATGGTTCTTGTTCTCTAATCGAGAACTTTTTTAATCCCAGCGGTCACCTGTTTTACGTGCAATACTGTAGTAAACTACAATGGTCTTTTGTACTTTCCAGGTAGCATTTTCTATTAGAAAATTTGATAAAAATATTTATTTTCGTACCAAAATACACTGTTATTGATAATTTTATCCCCTCATTTTGGTAGTGCCGTATCAGAAATTGTTAGAGTTATAATTTAAATATACAAAAGGCTATCAATCAGAAAACTTATTCAATAGCACTCGAACAGAAAATTAGCTAACTCCGCAAAACCAAAACGAAACTTCAGCATTTCAGATCGCTAACTCATTAATTCTCCTTTTCCAGACTAGCAAATATTTGAGGGATGAATTTAGTTGCGTTCTATGAAAGCTTACTCTGTCACTGTACAATATTTGAGTAGTGCTTGAGTCAAGGTTTTAAAAAAACATTTTTTTAGGCTTTGACTTAGGTAGGTACCTACTGGATGCAATCACCCAGAGTTGGCGTCTAAATTGCCAGGTTTCTAAATTGATCGAATACCTGTAATTCGAAAACCATATTTTAATTAATTACGAACTAGCTTTTCGTCGTATAAAAATATTCTTTTTATTAAAACATATTTTTTTTAATAAAATCTTTTTAATTTTTTATGAAATCAAAATTTTTTAATATAATTCTTCAAGCAGGATATATTAAGATGTTGTTTTTTCAAATGAAATTATTTTTAATAAATTAACCTTCTAACTGCTGATTATTATTGTAGCTTATTATTAAATTGGTCTATGATTGAGTTAGAAACTTAAGTGTTGCTTAAACAAGCTTTCACAATACAGACTGAAGTCAGTATAGTTTTATAACCATTTTATTGGTTTCGATGTGATTGAGACGAAACAAGAAGAATTTGCTGAGTTTGAAACCACCAATAAAACTTTGATCAATCACGGATTCCTAAGGCTTTGCTTTGCTACTATTTTCGTAGCGCAGTTTTCAGGTGTTTTTGTTGGTTTGGACTTAACTTTTTAGGGTTCCATAAAGCTTAACATAACTGTCAAGACGTGTTTGTTGTTAAAATAAAAAGTTGTTATAATCTCAATCATAAAAAGTCCTTAATGAAGATGTGATAAATTAATTAATATACCTATAGATATATTGTGCATTCAACACAATAAGATACTTTAACTTACTGTGTACTTAATCTTTTCAACTTTAGAATATCGACGGGATGGATTTAGGCCTCCCTCAATGATGTCCATTTAGGTCGGTTGATATCAAACTTCATTTCACTTATTTTGTTGGACATACTTCAAAGATTTTCTCATTCTTCGCTAAGACGAGTACGGCGCATGATTTTAAAGTGACTTAAGACAATTATTGTTTGTTATCTGCATAGCGAAGCTTTCCTAGAACACTGTCGGAACCTTAAGTGGAAAACTTGGGATTGGCGATGCAGAAATGGCTCCGCAAATATTAAGTCTAGACGAGTTATTAGAATCTAAGGTATTTTTATTGAATGGCACGAATGCATTTTGATCTTTATTTAGTTTTGAGCATTCACTTTCATTTGATAGGTTAGACATAAGCATTCGTAGGAATGCGATCTTATTTAAGAGCTGATAAATGGGGGTTCAACAACAAAACAAACATATACAATAGAACTTAAATAGTATGGTATTTATAAAGCAAATTTAATAGATAATTCGCACTGTTCTATAACCTGTTACTATACCGAACTGTATCGAAATGTAACTTTTTGTGAATTGGAGAATAACCTATATTCATGTTGTACAAAAGCTATCAATGAGATCTTGATATATTTATGTACTAAATACAAATTTAATGATGCCATGTTGTTTATAAAGTTGTAATAGAACAAATAGGGCAGGAACATATATTTTTCACCCTTTCTCTTGACGATAGAGAAAGTCCTTAACTCACCACGCTGGCAAGGAGAGAAGTCCCTGTGTCCCAGTGGTAACGTTAATAGGGGCTTTTGTTATGTTATGACTTTCGAATATTTGCGAGCATAAGAAAAAAATTAACCATTTCTCATAAATTCTGAAATAATCCACTACTGTTTAGTGCGCGTCTGTGTGCAGCTAATTTCAAAAAGTGAATTAATCACGAAATTTAATGTATTTAAAAGAAAAACGAGAATAAATTACAAACTAAGTGATGGGTTAGATGTATGATGGCTTTCAACATATAAGTTGAAAAATATATCGTGCCGAGCAAAGCAAGTCCATGTCTATACAAATTGTATTGTAAATGTCTCGAGAATATTTTGATTGTTAGAAGTGCTTTCGGCCCGTAATAGATTCCGTTAATGGCTCTATAAATATCTGAGGCACGATCTATAACGTCATTTTAGAAATTCTGCTTCAAGTTCAATCTACTGTAAGTGAATTATACCGAAATACACTGTCAGGTACAATCTAAAGATTAACTGTGTAGAATCTTATTGATTCACTTTAAATGAAGTGTATATCGTATTATATGTATACTAGCATTACCTTGCGGTGTTATCCGTGTTTAATGGATTTTCCAATTTAGCATATGTCCCTTCTCAAGCTTTAGAGATTCTAAGAACCAAATTTCATTCAAATCGGTTCAGTAGATCCAAAGATTACCTCTTTACAACGTCACACGACAAACATTCTCACAATTTTTACTTATATAAAATATATAATATATTTTATTTTTTGTTTATTATTTAATTTATGCTTTATTTTGTAGCTTCATAACATTGACATTTGATAATATTTGCATACCTGCTTGCGGGTTGAATACAACTATATCTAGTCCTTAAGTTCTTGACATGTTTGAAAAATTGTATTCTGCAAATAAACATTTGATTTGATTTGATATAATAGACAATCTAACCCGCTACCTCTTACGCCACCTATTCGCCCACCGTGCCACTGAGGCAATTTATAATATAATACCTATCCGATTTGCCTTTTTAAAATGAGTTTCAGATTGAATTCATATGTGATTTTATTGACAAAGATTATAAAAGTGTACACACAGAATCTGTAATAATTCTAACGTGAAAGAAACCGTGTTTTCTAAGAAAGAGCACACTCGCGTTTCATTTCTAAATTCGTGGGATCAGACAGCGCAATTCAGAAATTTTCTTGTTGAAAATTTTTTTTTGGAAATAGGTATCTATGTACTGAATATTTTATTTATGTTGAAAATATTGCGAATTGGTAAAATGAAAAATATATTAATATCGTTATAATTTGCGTTAACAATTAAACCCTTTTTTCCAAATGAGTACCTAGCTTATTATATACAATTTGCAGTTCACCCTATGCCCTATACTGACCGTTTCTTAGAAGATGGTCGCCGCCAATTATTGTAATGAAATACGGTAATAGTTACGAGGGTCAAAAGGGTTGCTCAGATTATACTTTGTAAGTCCTTTGTCTTGCCTTTTACAGTTAATGGGTATTAATGAAGGGCTATGAATTATTAAGTCACGTCTGTGATTTGCATTTTAATTTTCAAATTCGAGAAGATTTGTCTCAGTCTGATTGTCGGTGGAAATAAATTATTAATTACACTGAGTATGCGACGCCGTGTTGTCGTGTTGGCTAAGTGGGAGTACACTCGACTTTCATTCCGAATGTCGTGGCCTTGTCTGGATATTTTTTCGTGATAAATTATGTGGTTTTGTGAAGGCAAAAATCGTGATTGAAGGACATAATGTGATTCACCAACCAGAACTAGCCAGCTAACTGGCTAGCCAGCGTGGTATGTTAAGGCCTCAACCTCTTTAAATATCAAAATACCAAAATCAGAAAGCTAAGAGATTTATTTTGTTTAATTTACTGAGGGTCTCGTACCTACCGTCCAACTACCAACGTCACTTAGTGCGAAAAATAAGCGCTGAAGTCCAAACAGACAGACATATAAAAAAATACACACAGTTTTCAAACTCAAAAAGCTCCTTTTCCCTTTTGTGATTTAAGAAACGGGATAAATCAAAGACCAATCTATGACGAAACATTCGGTTGTTATAATCTATCAGAAACATTGTTTTAGGTTGTTTTATTTAGTGTGGCTTCATTAGCGGCTTATGGTAATTGTGACCGAGTACATCGTTGCAATGCGAAGTATTCGGACGAAGGCGATGTTCAGCTTGGGCGTGGCTATACATCACTTAAGAATCATGTAGTGAATAACGCGACTCAAATCTTTGCCCGCTAATGATTTTTTTTAAGCTAAATAAGCCGTCATTTGTCCACAGGTCACCTGATGTTAAGTGACGATGTGGTCTAAAATGGAGCATGAAGACCTACAAGGTAGATGGCTGCTCCGGGCCACATTACGAAACACGAAAATATCGTTTCACGCACTGGCCCAGCCAGTGACTGAGGGTGGTGACAAGCCGCGGCCGAAGCCTACCACCAGAGACTGTTCTTAGCACCACCCGGAGGTCACGTGTAAGGATTCAGAGGGTTACCACTTACGGACGTGAGCAGACAAAACCTCCAAAGAATATCGCGTTAACGGGCTGACGCGATGATTTAGCGCGCCAATGCGACACGAATCTTCGCCCGCTGGTAGCCTGGTAGCCGCACCATTATGTAAATCCAAACTTAGTATTCCATAGACTCCCACCTGGATAATCTTTCACGATCACATTGTCATTCTTTTGTTTTTCTTTAGTTTGAATCGAAGGAAATTCGATTTGTTGTACTTGTACGTCAACCCGTAACAAACAAACAGAAAGGAATTTAGTTTTGTGAGACTTTGAAATGCAGCGACGGCAAAGAATATCCGTAGCATATGCAGAAAAGACAGTTCATTGTACATTTTTACAAAAAAATCGCAGTAGAACATAAGATCTTTTAAATATAAAAACGGACTTTAAGATTGTAAATCAACGGTGGGTTATGTGGTTCAAGAAATATTTGTACCTCTACATAAAGATAACATTACTTATATTCATCTAAAGTCATGACGTTCATTACATGTTAGGCATTTTAGATAAAAAATAAATTTTACTGATAGGTATTATTTTTTTGAATCAAATAATATAATCAAAACCAATTAATTCATTTATAAAGTGTTGTACGTTTCTTTCACTGAAATTATCTTTACATGCTTGCATATGAATAGAATATTCAATTAAATATCAAGCTATCATATATAATAGAATGTCCAATCTATCTACTACCTTATCTGCTTGTTTATTTATTCTACTTTCCTTAATAAATCAATAAAACTGTTTCCGTACAACTCTCACAACAATATCTAGCACCGTGGAAAGCTCTAAGCTAAAAATAAAATAAAAGTAGTAAATAAAAGTAGTAGTAGTAGTAATAAGTAATATAAATTGGGTACTAGACTTACATTTATAGATATTTACAAGAGTGTTTAATAGGAATGGAGAAGAAAGTGCTTGAGCGCTCGGCGGATCGAATCGAACGCGCTACCCCTTGTGCCTTTCTTGTAGACAAAATGTTACAATATCCGTTCGGATTGTCCGTTCCCCGCGCGTGTAACATATGCAGCGCAGGTATCGGGCGGGTCTAACGAAGACCGCTCGTCGGCTGAATACATGATGTCAATGGATTTTTTAGTTTTACTTCATGAATACATTTATGTAAGTTATGTATATTCGATTTCACTACCCTTTGTGAATGACGTCGGTTGAAAGATTTCCTACTTGTTCTTCATCATCACCCTATTAACGTTCCCACTGCTGGGACACAGGGGCTTTCTCTCTTGGCGAGAGAGATTAGGCCTTAATTCACCACGCCAAGTCAATTCGTCCAAGTGCGGGTTGGTGAATGTCAAATGTCCTTCAAACTCTTTATAGTTCTCAAAACATGACGGTTAGACGATGTTTGCCTTCACAGTTAAAGCACGTTAATAATACAATAATTTAACTAGTTCTTTACCGGTGTTATAATTATACCATATTCTTTGGAACCCCGGGAACCCAGTTTCCTTAGTATTTTTTTTTTGTTAAGTAGTTAAAATAGATAAATAAATAAATATAAATAAATATTTCCGGACAACTCACACAGCATCACCTAACCCCAAACTAAGCAAAGCTTGTAATATGGGTGTTAGGAGACTGATATACTACATAGATACATTTTTTTTTGTAAATAGATACATAGAAACACACATAAAATAAAATACATAGATAGGAAATAATTTATCTAAATCTAAGTCTCACAATACAATAACATATTCAAATGTAAGTTATTTTAGGTTCTCATAAATCCCCGGCATTAAAACTTGAAACTAAGTAATTCTCTTCCAAAAAGACAGTTACTCAACCATATAGTTTTCTACAATGAATTTCATCTTAACAATAGCGAACAATATCAGAATCAACAGAATACGCCCATTCAATCTACGATTGAACTCGGAGCGAACAAAACAAAACCGTTGAACCGTACTTTAAGAGCACCCAACAAAAAAAATGCAATGATAAGGCTCGGTAAAAAACCCTGATAGATACAAAGAATTAAGTAGCCTTTACTTATTCAAGGGTGCTTCAAAACTCCATGGTTCCTTTCAAAGGTACCGAAATAAGCCAACAGACTGAGTGGTGCTCAAACGATCTCTGGATTTGCATGTAATTATCATTTTTGATTCTCTTCTTTTGTGTAAATACTCGTCTAAAAGGTAATACCGTAAATGACATAATGCGAAGAAAGATATGCTGAATTATTTAGCGGTAATGCGTTCCTTTGGCTAGGGATGAGGTACCGAGTATGTATCACGATGAGATGAACAAATCATCAAAATCGATGTATTGGATTTATCGAAAACTTTAAATTATTCTTAATTGAGACAAGGTCGTAGGCCGGCCATCGACAATGATTCCCAGCTACTTACTATCTGTGTGTTGAAACCTTAAAAAACCTGCTTTAAATCATCATTTAATGGGTTCGAATTCCATTTCTAGTAGTTCTCGTTCGTTATTCTCGTTATCTCTTTTATTAATTATTAAACATTTATTTGTTATTAAAAGATGAATTAATTTTAAATGTAATTACCGACAACTTTATTAATCTATAGATTTCAGAAATATATTTTTCCATTAAAACTTTTTCACATCGCAACTTAGTTCAGTAATATAAATTATTACCTGTTTTCATCCGTAATTTATTTCTATCGATACTATAACTTATAATCTGCGCATCACTACTCTTTAAACGTTAAATACGCCTCAATGGATATAACTTTTGGGGATTTTTGCCTAAATAAATTATTACATTTGACTAAGACCCGCGTTTTAATGAATTTTGAGTGGGTGTCGTATGGAGGGTACATTTCCTGTTGCTTTAACGACATGAAGGGAAATCTATTAAGGGAGTGTCAATATGTCAATGTTATGATTTCGCTGCGAGAAGTAAATTAATTTTCATCATGGGATGTAATTTTACAGATTTATAATACAAAATGTTATGTTGAGGTTATTTTTTAGAATCGTTTGTTTGGCTTTACGAAGTTCATTCCAACAAATAAAGCTTCCTCAATCAGAAGGAGCAGGTTTTGAATACATAATGAAATTATGACGTATGCTTACTCGAAACACATATAATGTCACAAAAACGACTGCGAGCACATGACAGTATTTTAACGGATGAGCATTTTTTTTCTGGTCTCTCTACTATCAAATGGATTGACATTTTGTATGATGTACTTAAAAGTAGATTAACTCTATTATAATGAACAGTCTATCTCAAGTATCACATAATACAACAATATATAGAACAATTTACAAAGAATCTTAAAGATATTCATCATTTCCACACACCATTTATAGCGAAGCATTTCAAAGGAAAATTGATACTTTAAAATATTTTCTACGTCACTTCAAATGTCGCTGGAACGTGCTACACGGTTTGACGTTTCACTCAGACCCTTTTGTTGCATTTGACGTGTATATTATTTGTTCCGAGCAGAAATTCCAAAACCGACATTCAATTGATTTTAAACAAGGTAATTTTATTCTGAACTATATGATAAGATTAACATTCTTAAAATTAAAACTAAAAACCAAACATAAGCACTTAAGACTATGTGCCAAAAGGCGGTCTTATCGCTAAAGAGTGATCTATATTATTTATTAATTTCCAGGTTTGCTTGAGATAAACAGTTAAACTACTTAATTTTTTATATTTAAATTAAAACTTGGAAAGGTTTAGTGCCACTAACATGGGAAAATACATAATATTCCTCTTACACCAGTGAATTTATAAATATAACTTATTTTAACTCATAATGGGAGGGTGGAAAAAATATCAATTAACTCTGAAAGGAAAAAACGCTGTTTTACTCTCACACGAATCGTTAGTATTAGCGGATTATTACGAGTAATAAGTGAGTCCTTGGTCTGGGTGTTTAATATGTATAAAAGATATCTATTTATGTCATGTCTATTATGAGTGTTTTCTATGTACCATATGTATTTACAAAAAAAATGTATCTATGTAGTATATCAGTCACGTAACACCCATAGTACAAGCTCTGCTTAGTTTGGGGTTAAGTTAAAGTAAAAAAAAAAAACTCCGTCTTCGTAAGAATGTATAGTTCACATACATAAGTGTTCATAATATTATTCGTAAACATTAAATTTACAGGATTTAGTTATAACTTTTATTTAATTTTGTAAATCATAGTCATTAATTAAGTTAATTTCTACTATATTTCGATATTTCGTAGCTTCGATTCCCGAGTAAGTTTTATTTAATCATAGTAAGTAGTCTTGGGATAAGGTCAGGAAGATGATGATGATGAGTAAGCAGTCTTGTTTCTTTTCTAAAATAGAGGAAAGTTTATTTTCAGTAAAATGAGGTATCTATTTTAAGTAGTTTCTCTCCAGAGCGCGTCGATTTTATCCACCGTGTTTATTATTTTTATAATATTAATAAATTAGAATATACACAGTTTTGTAATAAACCATAACAATCCGAAGAATCTAAGTTTTAAACCTTATTCTAGACACAAGTGTAAGTTTCCTAGCTCATTTAACTTTAGTTGTCTAAACTTAAGAACAGAAAAACGACAATAAAAACTTTCATATGTTTGAAAAATGTTATATTTCATTTAATATTTTACAAAGTTTGCAACTTTCCCGTCTATCGCGACAGGGGCGGCGTCAACGCAGAAAAAACTTGTTTTACGATTTCCGTTCCTAAAACTATCGCTCTATCGCACACGTCTTTTGAAATTGTTATTTATTACGCTTTCTAAGTTTTTAGTGTCAAAGTACCGATAAAAATGTCCATCCGGAGTTGATATTAAAAAGTAAAATTATGTACTAGGGTCCGGAGGTTTTTTAGTATAAATATATCAATGGGTCTAAACAACAAACAAGTCAAGTGTTGTGTTGGTGTGGTACGAATATTTTATAACTTACTCAATCTGAGTATCAGGATCATTTCACTATTAGGTTCTAGGTTGCTTAAAACAATAAAAAAAACATAAAACACATAATCATTTTTGATCATTTGAACGAATGATTTGCTAATAATGAGACTAAATACTAAAATTTATATTATAATGTAATATACATACTTACTGCTGATATATTCGTTATTGTCATCAAAAAAACTCTTGTAAGCATAAAATTTTTGTTTTTCATATGCTAAAATAAACATAGCACGGATTTAAGGGGCCGTCCTATCGTCCCATGACAGACTACGTGTCACTGTAACAAAGGACAAATAACGCAAATCCATGTGAAATGACAGAGGCTGACGGGGGCAAACGTCGAACATTATCGCAAAATGCCCTTAACTCGATTCCTTCATATAATATTCATGACGTGCAATCTTTCAAAAATTGACACCTTTTTCCATCGGACCCCTCAAGCCCTCGTGACGAACAGACGTACAAGTTTTTTGTATTTGGGATGGTGAATAAATTACAGGGACAATGGGTTTGTGGTTTTACGACTGTCTTTAATTTAGTAGGGTGTTTTAAATGAAATTGACACCCAGTGACATTAAAACTTTGTAACCCAATTTGGAAAATTCTCTTTAACTTTAAATTTAAAAAAATCAAATGATAAATGTTGAAGTGTTTAACTAATGTTGTATGATTACTATCATATTTTTCAATTAAGATAAATCGAAGTATTTTAAAATTATGTTTAAATTTTTTTCATTAAGATGATACAAAATGCAATTTATTTTACATAAGCAATCTTAATTCAAGAAACTTCATCTTAAAGTTCAATCAACATACCATAAATCCAATCTGAATTTAAATTACTTTGAAATCCTGAATTCCCTATAGCATACCCAAAAGTAACACAAAATAAGAAGCTTATTTACATTTAAGTATTTCTAGATAAACCGTCGATTTTATTTAAGGGCTATGTTGATCTAGATCTCGCTGGGGACAGAAAAAAATCTTATTTAGACATTCAAAGGATGAGATGCATTAACGATATTGGTCAGGGCCTTAAATTTTTAGAGGGTTGACCTGTGTACACATTACTTAGTAATAAAGCTTTAGAACAAATAGCGTATTCTCTTGGGGCATCCCTGTTGAGTGGATGCGCAGTAAGGAGGGCCCTACATCAGTTTTGTCCACGTAACTCGAGTTGATTGTTTGAACAGTGGACGGGGATTTTTCCACTTGATTGTCTGATTTGATTTTCTTCAGGGACCTGCAGCTCCAAATAGTAAATAATCGGCTTTCACTAAGCCCCGAACGCTTGAAAAAGTTTCTTAAGAAATTGACGTGTATTTATAAGTTTTAAGCTTTCATGAAAATACCAAAGACATCACTTATGAGTTTGTTTTGACAGCTTGTTAATGTTTATTTCTAGATGAAAACCATTCACTTTACAAATCTTTGGAAAACTTAAATAAAAACATGAAATTCACTTTCATGATTTTAAATGCGTCAGAATTCATACACATTGAGACAAATTGAATGAAACTTATAAATTGATAATATATTATCATTATTGAATATCGCTTTTTATGTGAGTAATGAAATAAATACGTTAAAAGAAAGTGGAAATCTTCCCCCAAAAGCTTTTCGACAGTTGGGCGACAAGCGTTTCGAATCTGCGTCTTTGTCCACTTGCCATTAAGTTTTTGTCTTTCCCCCATCTTACACTAGAATGTGTGAGTGACACACGGCTGTGTTGTTTACAGATTAACAATAAACCAGAACAATGAAAAAAAAAACACATACCTTAATACCGGTTCTATTAAATTAACCCGTAGACTAGTAGTTTCATTAATCACAGAAGGGTGAGACATTTTCGCATATTCCGAATAAAATAAAATAAAAATAAGGACTCATTATAACCAGCCTTAATTTGTCCACTAAATATGAGTGTCATTGTGAAATGTTACCTTCGAATTGGTGTGACATACTATATGCTTGTTTAAAAAGTAAATTTTGATGAGATGGTGATGTAATTTTAACTACCGTTTGAGCCATACGAATTGTTTTCGTTCTGTGTCATTGTAAACAATGGGGCTACATACTTAAATTGTTTTTTAATAATTTAATGTTTTCCTATCTCGACCTTGTCAAATTTTATTGTCCATATGAAATTGTCAAATACACATGAGGCCGTCGATTCTTTGATACCTTATCATCATAGAAATTCAGCAATTTAATAGTTTTATATATCTTGCGACCGTATGTCTTATCCGTAACGACCGCTAGATGGCACTAGACTCGCAATAGTCACGGATTGACGTCACATTTATCCTCCTGACGTCCTGTTATTGTGCAGATTTATTTGCTTCCGACAGTACCGGGAAACGCTATTATAATGCCTTGATGAGAATGCAATTTGACAGTTTGTTAATTTGTCATTTCGGCATTGTTTGTGATTTATCTTTTGTTTGTGTTGTGATTTTGTTGTGCTTTTGTTTTTAGTCACCCAAAATAGAGTTGTTGATCTGTTTTTGTACGGTTATTAAAAAGCTTACAATGATCAACTTACTAATCTCCTCCTTATTATAATGAAATTCCCGACTAAACATTGAAAGACGTTGTGTTGATTCGAGAAATACGAGTTGTCTTTAGAGTCTGGCATCGCATTATGATAGGCACCTTATTTGATGATGGAGATGTATTAAATTTGCGCTTTGTTGTCTGCATAACTGGATAGGCACTTTAACCTTTACTTTGATCTGTTAGGGTGTAGATTATCTAGCCCTTATTTATTTATTCATATCTAACTAGCGGCCCGCCCTGACATCGCTCGGGAAAAGAGGTTTTAGGAGTGTCCTGGCCATTATTCGAATTTGTCTCCGTAAAAACTTCTAATTATTAGTTCCACTGGATTCCAGTCCAGGCGTTGTTGAGTTATGCGCTTACCAACACATATTGCCATTAATTATTATATAGCTGAGTCATTACCATTAAATAACAGTAATTATTATTCTTAATACTAGCTAGACTAAGGAATAATTATTAAACATGTTAAGCCTTTGTTTAAAAATAGCAAAAAAAAATTAAGTTGATTGATAAGATTTTTTACATGAACTTTTTAATACAATTGGTTAATGAAAAACATTATTTTAACTCAACAACACCACCACATTGTTTCAAGTTTCACTATTAAATACAGGTAAAATTACTGAAACGGGAGCTTTCCCCAGAGATTTCTCGGAAACGGCTGGAGGTGATCGGAATTATCGGGAATTGTAGAAAACTGCTGACGCATCATGGAGACAATCGCTAGGACTTAGCTGTTTCTGGAATTGGCAGTCGCTTGCTCGAGTCGGGTATTGCATTTGATTACATAGATAATGCTAAACCAAGTAATTGGATTTATAAAAGCCGGTGTCTTTAAAAGTTTGTTATTTAAACGGTTGTTAATATGTTTATAATGAAGTTTAAAGGTGTAATAAACTCAAAAATTCATAAATTTCTATTTTTGCAAATTAATGCATTATTAACACAATTATTTACGATTTGAACTCATAATAAACCCAGAAGCAAAGCCATAGCTTGCCCAGTGACTCTTTGTGCTGTTAAAACGGCCATAATGTCCATAGACATGAATTAATTAGGGGACTTCACAGACAACACACACTGTTTTAAGAGTTTCGTCTTTAATGGTGACATAACCATAAACATCATCATTTTCATCATTTGCTGGCGGTTTGCAACCTTAGCTGAGAATGGGCCTGCTCCCTATTTCCAATCATTTCGTCCCATCGCGAGTCCAATACAGTCGTTTCCAACGCCTTTCTTACATCATCAGACCAATATTATAGTTAAAATATAATGCAATGTTATGCACTATCCAGTACGCAGGAATCGTCTCACGTACGCCGAGCCATCCTCAATAATGATCAGCGCAGACCGCTAACTCGATTACACACGACTCACTCTCTCGCATCGTAATCACACAGTATTTTATCCACCTTAATCGATGCTCCACGTTACTACACATAAACTCTAGTGGAGAAAAATGCAACTTTGCAAAATAACGATAATTCAGAGTTTTGAAGTGAAACTTCTATAGAATCGTAGTGATTTCAAACCGGAAGCAAAAAGATGAAACGGAAATGGTAAGAGACACAAATACAATGCTTTATTTAAATTTCTTTGAGCGATACTTCGTAGTTAAGACTACGAAGTATCGCGCAAAGAGGTATTGCTGTATATTATTTATATTATATTGTAACATACTTTATGTAATACGCTTTATTGAAGTAATATAAATAATCCGAATAATTACAGATATATGTTTGTTTCTCTTATTATCATTTTAGCAGATGCGTTCATTTACCCTTTTTTTCTATTCGATATATATCATAATAATAGTTCGTAAGTAGTAGACTCCAATCGTGCGTCGTAGCTGACACACACACACTTTTTTGAAGTGAAACTTCTATAGAATCGTAGTGATTTCAAACCGGATGCAAAAAGATGAAACGGAAATGGTAAGAGACACAAATACAATGCTTTATTTAAATTTCTTTGCGCTAAGAGGTATTGCTGTATTTTATTTATATTATTTTGTAACATACTTTATTTAATACGCTTTATTGAAGTAATATAAATAATCCGAATAATTACAGATTTATGTTTGTTTCTCTTATCATTTTAGCAGATGCGTTCAGTTACCCTTTTTTTCTATTCGATATATATCATAATTATAGTTCGTAAGTAGTAGACTCCAATCGTGCGTCGTAGCTGACACACACACACTTTTTTTTTATTCTTCTTATTCTTTCGTCGATTTACTGAAGTTTCACTTCTATCGTGTGTGAATCGCACACACACCTATTTTTTTTTTTTCATGAAGTTTAATGTTTTAGTTATTATTATTATGCTATTCGGGACCAATATCACACCATCATTCTAGAGGTGTTTGTAAAAACTCATTTTAAATAATATAATACATTTTCCTTTCAAAATATTGCATTTATAACTAACCCGCGAGACAACTTTCTTGCCATTTACGGACACTTTCATCAACAGGTCCTACAATTTGTCCTACATAGAACAAAAGACAATTCAAACATTTACAGTACTTGAGCGTTTCGAACCCCGGTGCGAAACGATTTATTCTAAACGAGCCCTTGGGCGATACCAAA
The DNA here is from genome assembly GCA_929108375.1 of Gymnoscelis rufifasciata. Lineage (NCBI taxonomy): Eukaryota > Metazoa > Arthropoda > Insecta > Lepidoptera > Geometridae > Gymnoscelis > Gymnoscelis rufifasciata. Next base: position 4,493,489 of record OV815307.1, on the reverse strand, counting down.
GTCCGAACAGCTCGCGGCTCAAAACGACTAAATACCCAAGGAATTTTAATAAGTTTATTTACTTTTTTTTCAATGTTGATGTAAAAGGTTATTAATATCGTTTTATTTATTTTCATATCCATAGGGTATGTCCCTAAACACTTAAACTCCTACGTGGTCTCCATAAGTGATCACCAGCTAACTCGATTATGGCACACGAGTTTCGCATCGCAAGGCAGGCACTATTTTATCCACATTATTCGATATGGCGTCCATGTTATTAGGTTAACTAGATTAAGGCTCTTATGAACCAGATGAGTGCTGGTAATGTACAAAAATATTTTGTATAGAAAATTACCTAATTCTGGAGAGTATATTTGCAGATTTTCGGCTTTCCTTCCCCACTCTCACTCTCTCTAACTTTTAAACGGCACAACCAATTTTCATGAAACATGTCTAAGAACACTCGAGCCAAACTCAGCTTTCATACAAAAAAAACTAAATTAAAATAGCTCCATTCATTCGAGCTATGATGTCCCAGACAGACAGACGTCAAACTTATAACACCCCTCTTTTTTGGTCGGGGGTTAAAAAAAAACATTATAATATGTTCTTATTTTATGATTGTTATATCATTTATAATGAGGTATATAAAATAAATATAAAACACGCAGACAATCCATCACAATTTCGTTCCCAAACGGGAATTTAACCAGCAACTGTATCATGAAAACCGACTGATATTTATTAGAAGCTGTTTTTTTCAGTTTTAAAAGTACACTATCTTTTATTTAAACGATTCATTACTTACAAAAAAGTAAGCAAATCGAATTTTTATTCGTCTTTTTAAAACATAATAATTATAAAGTAGAATTTTAGTTTCTCTAAATTCTTTCTCGTGAGTTATTCGCGGTAATGATCAGTCACCGATAACAGACAATGTTCATTTAAAGAATCTTAGAAATTCAGACACTTCTTCCAAGCTCGCAATTTTAAAGAATTCTTTGAAATAATAATTCTTTAGTTACTTCGTTTATGTTAAAGAATTGCTCACAGATGCTGCTAAATCTGTTTCGTACGTGCTTACGGCGGTTGCCGCTTTTTGTGTTAATGAACAAACTCTTTATGTCTCATTCTCTACGTTGCTAGACATCTTGCATTTGTCTTGAAATGTTACTGAGATGAACGCAGACATTAATTTGGTTAATATTATGTTGCGTGGAATTCGCTCTTTCTTTATAGTGTTACAAATAGGATTTTCACAAAGACCTCCATTTATTTACACAAAATATTAAGAAACTACTAATTTCAAATGTCATTAGCAAAAAAAACTGACGAAATAAGGTCCCGAAATAATATATAAAGTACACTATAGGACAAAGGTTTCTGACTTTTGTAGTATATTATAAGTAAAGTGGTATCGAACGCCGGTCCTCACGTTTTGCAAACTCATTGCGGGGAGTGAAACATGAAATTGTTCAGTGCAATTAATGAATCTAAAATATCATGCTTAACTCCACTCATCTATTAAATGGCATATTTGATTTACCGGCAAATTCCGGTCCTCACGTTTTTCAAATTCAATACGAGGAGAGTAACATGAAATTACCCATTGCCATAAATTAACCTAAAATCTATTGTTTGACTCCTCTTATCTTTCAAAACTGTACTTACGAGGTTGACTTAAAATATATTAAAAACTTTGGAGGTTTTGTCTGTTCACGTCCGTAAGTGGTAACCCTCTGAACCCTTACACGTGACCTCCGGGTGGTGCTAAGAACAGTCTCTTGTGGTAGGCTTCGGCCGCGGCTTGTCACCACTCTCCGGGCTGGGCCAGTGCGTGAAGCGATTTTTTTCGTGTTTCGTAATGTGTCCCGGAGGAGCCATCTACCTTCTAGGTCTTCATGCCCCATCATAGACCACATCGTTACTTTACATCAGGTGCGATTGAGGTCAAATGAAGTCTTATCCAGCATAAATAACTTTCTTTGAAGTTGAAAAAAACAGAAATTAATTGAGGTAGGTAGGTTCCAATTCCATTTTTTTGTATACATTAAAAGTGATAGACATGTAGCTGCTTTGGCCATTTTTGGCAGAGATAACAGAAAAAGGGAGAGAGGGAGAGAGAAAGAGAGAGGTAAACATATTTTAAAATTCAAGAATGTCAAAGCTATAAGTAACAAGCCTCGCGTTTATCCAAAATCCAGGAATATCCTCCGTTGCAGCCGTTTCATTATTCATGCCGTGTACAGTGACGGTGTCTCTAGATAACACTACAACTTGTTCGATTTGTACGAATTTGCATGAACAACCACGTTTCGTGAGATTCTATCGGATACCTTCGCATTCGTAAATGGATTTGTATTTGTATCAAACTTGTATTATCGTTCGATATTATTTGTGGTTAGCATGGACGTCTTATTCTTCTTTGTGTCATAAAGAAAAAACAACGTTGTGCAGTTTTTGGATAATTTAACATTTTATAACAAATTACACATACCATATCTGTCACAAAATACTTCCTAACTTTAAATAGTTTCCACTGGTCATCTGATTAGAATTCACTATAATCTAAGATCATAGAGAAAGATATTTTTAAATAAAACAACCGAGTTTTAGTTCAAAAAATATTAAGTAATTACTGAGTGTAACTCGGGCTGCCGGCCGGTGTATCGGCATAAAAATGTTGCCCCCATCTCCTTCCATGGGCGCGAGAAATTGGATCATTTTTGATATTAATAATTAAATATAACTCGAGAACAAAAAGTACACGCCAAAATCAGAAACCTAGTCTTTTTTAATACGGTTAAAATAAAAATGCCCAAACAGTTGGCAACACTTAACAAAAATTATGACATTAACTTAAGAACTGAAAATATACGGCGATTGATGTTATTGACTTTTTTAACCCACTTAGGGTTAAACTGAAAAATTCACACAAAAAGTATTAAAAAACAACGTGAGATTTGCAACGGGGACCCCGGGGACAGCGAAATTCGTTATAAATTTTTCAATATAACTCCGATTGTTATAAAAAATCAGATCAAAGTTCTGAGGCAACAAAAAACTACAAATTGATGTGTATTATTGATAACTTCTTTTTTCTCTTTAAAATCAGCTTAAAATCTATAAGGGCCATTCTAGGGCTCTCTCTGAAGATGAATCATGAGCTATAAGAGAAAAACAAAGGGCATTGTCATTTTAGGGTAAGCTTGATAAAATATCAATGGACGGTAACGGACTACCAACAAGATGGAGAGAAAATTGCTCACAGCTGGTTCACAGGCTACCAGCCTCTTCCAACTGCAACAGCTAGAAATAGTAGACAATATCCAGATGAGAACATTCATCGTCTTCCTGACCTTATCCCACATCACGTGGGGACGGCACAACATGTTTTCTGCTTCCATTTCCCTCTATCACCCGTCATCTCAACACTCACCTCTTTCTTACACATGTCATCTTTCACACAGTCCATCCATCTATTCTTCGGCCTACCTCTTCTCACATAACCAATCTATATTAATATCTAACGCTCTTCTCGTCACATGACTCAGATGAGAACGTTAACAACTTAAAAAATGATACAACAAAAATAACGTATTATTAATTGATTTACATAGAAAGCAAAGAAATTACCTGACAGACTGGAAACGCCTTAAATTACGAGCAACGTAAGAAGTACCGGATGCCATCTCACAAAGTATCGTTTGATGGTCGTAAACCTATCCCTTAACGACGGGCCGATCTTTTGGACCCGCCCCAGTACTACTGCTTTTATGCGATGAGCTTAGGGAAGGGAAGATGGAAAGTCGGAATATAAGGAAAAAAGTCGGACAGACAAATGACTTATGCATAATGATAGTCAAAGTGTATACCGAATTTGGATGATTTTACTAATTTATCTGGATCTAGATAATATTTTTTATGGTTGCTGTAGAATAATCAAGAATAATTCAACAGAAGGTGGAGTTTGTTTTGTTTGATCAATACCCGAATAAGATAATGAGAACAAAATACAAGCAATAAAATGTATATCAGAGAGATATGCTTGTTTGTGGAATCACATCCAAAATACTTTACCCTTAGAAAAGATGTAATCACCCGACAGAAAAGAGCCAAATTTGATAATCTGTTATATGATACACAATGTAATAAATCTATTTATAAAAAAAATGTGTTTAATATGTGTATTGTTATTTATAATAAGTTGCCGGAATCTATAAAGGCACTTAGGGGTAATCTATTTAAAATTAAATTAAATAATTGGCTTAGTGACAAATGTTTTTATAGTGTTAAGGAATATATTGATTTTAAGTAGGTAATTGACATTTGTATTGACTTTTAATTTGTATTCTGATATCGATGACTTATATTTTGTTTAATTTTTTATTTGAATTCTCATTTAATTTTTAAGTTACAATTGATTTTTGATTATTATAATTATTAATTTTTTTAACATTTGCATACCCGCTTGCGGGTTAAATACAATATACTACTTGTACTATATAATATCGTGACATGTACTTGAATTGAAAATGTATTTGGCAAATAAATGATTGATTTGATTTGATTTGAATCATATCAACACGTAAGATTATGATTAATCATATAAGAACAGGTAGCCGTTTGGGCCGAAAAGTTAACGCATGGTGACAGCGGCTCGATAAACGCAGATATCAGAACCGCAACCATTAAAAAAACTTAAAACTCGTCAAGTCGTTTGTAAGCATCTGATGCAATAAATGGACAGGAAAAGCATGTATCTTACTGATACATGATATTATGCCATGCCTTACAGTTGAAATTATTATATAATTATTATAAAGTGCTGGTATTTTATTTACTTTTAAAACTTTAAAAACCTCTGCATAATGAATATCTATTTTCCATGGAGATCGATTGACAAGTTAATGGCGTTGAACTGAGTAACATCTAGTATTTCACTTTATAATTCTATGTAACTTGACACTGGCCAATTGCAAAACATCTATATTTTTCGTTAGTTATAATTATGATAGCTATTAGCTCATTGGTATCATGTATTATAAATGTACTTATAAACTTCACTTAATTTGAACTACTTCCTTTTTTGAGTCTATAAAATTATTTGAACCTAAATAGAAAACAAAAAATAATGATGTAATAAATAAAATGGCTCAAAAAGACGGAACATCACGCCCAACCCTACTTGTCTTACATCGTATAGTCGTCTTAACCCCAATAATAAAATGCGGGTTGTAAATAGATAATAAGGGTGCACTCGCAGACGCCATTAAAAGGCGCCGTCGCACTCCGCTAATCGACGGCCCCAAAGCTTTCTCTTTTTATTGTCATAATACCCTACAAGCTGTTTCCATTTCTGACATGCATTCTTTTTCTAAAGAATTTGCGGATATTGCTTATAAAAAGGAAGAAAGATAAATGAAAGAATTTATAGTTCGTCGAGATAATTGGTTTTATAATTAAAATACATCAGGAATCAGGTTAAATATGTGCATTTGGGTAGCTTTTAAATATGTTGACGCGTATGTATACTTAGGACGACTAATTCTAAATGTGGTTCTAAGGAAGTGAAGTTCTAAGGTTTATTTACCCTATATTACCCTTAATGTTTTACATGGGTATGAATAAATTGATTGATATATATTAACTTCAGTCGAGAGAATTGACATGTATCATGAATGTGTGTGGTGATGTTGGTCAAATAAGGATATGATCTATTCAATTTCATATCAAGATTCTCCAAGAAAGGCACTGAAATCTTATGATTATTTCATCGCTTCATTTGAGCCGTATTTAGATCAAAACATTAATTGCACAGTTGAGATCTTTAATGAAACTTCAAATAGCAATAAAATACAGTCATAAAGAAAAGACATTTCAATTTAATAACGAATATGCGGTGTTAATAACTTAGTCTCGTAGAAAACATATTAAATATCTTGATTATTCTGAAAGCGTTTTTAATTAAGGAGGAACTTGCGTTACATAAAATTTTACAACCCTTTAATAAGACATAAAAGTGCTGTAAAGCTATAGTTTTAATAGGAATATTAATGATAGCATTGCGGGGGTTTTTGATGTTATAATGGCTGTAGCGAAGGGCTTGAAATTAAATTGTCTTAGGTACTGTCTGTTAATCTGTTAATGTTATGTGTTTTAAAAATTAACAGCCTAATGTACACCGACCACTTATGGATGCTTTTTTTTTTGCTTAAATAATGCTTGGAAGCTATGATGATGATTCATGCAATTCGAATGAATTTAAATAAAATAAAAGGAAAATGATTTATTTATCACAAAAACACGAAAAACAGAAAAATCATACTTAATAACTACAAAACGAAGAAAATAAGAAAAACTAACGCAAATTTAAGCGCATTTATAGCAACGTAGATTTAAGGTACGGTATAAATGATCTTAAATCGCATAATGAGATGGTAAATTTTAACCCAATTATTAAAAATTATTTGTATCTGTATTATACCATGATTACTATTATCTGTTAATAAATGTGATAGAACATATTAAAGTAAAGTAAAGTAAAGTAATTATTTATTGCATTAACATGTACAAAAAAGATCTTAAATATATAAATTAGTATCAATGTAAATTACCCATTGAGCATGCAATTTCATTTGTTACATAATGTCATCTTATCATAAAATTATTTAAATTAAATCAATCAATAAATCATTTTTCATCACACATAATAATTAAAATTGTACCTAATGTCAAATTTTGTCAATAGACTTGTCATTTAAAAATTCTCTAATATCATAATAACATTTATCTAGTAAAATTGCTCTCAGCCTTATCTGAAACATTCCGGTTGTCAACTTTCTAATTGTCTGCGGAATTTTATTATATAAAATAGACGACATTCCAAACAAACTTTTGCGCATCAATTTTTTTTTGCAGGTGAGACCACAGACCTTCAGTTGGTCTCGTCTGTTTATTTTTTTATTTATTTATTAGTTTTTTTTTTATGAATACAAGGCATGAAACTATGATTCTATCATAAAAATTGGAATATATAAAAAACATTTAGACATTATAATTATTACCTAGCGGATTTCATAAATTAAATTTATAAAATAATTATCATCTTTTAACTTTGCTCAATATCAAACAGTGCTTTAACTTAAAGAGACATTTTTGTCGCTCTTGGTAAGTATTAAACTTAAGTAAAACCAACGAAGCGGATCAAATAAACGTTAATAGTGAAATCGTAACACAAAGTATTATGATAACAAAATAGAATATACATTTGTGGTTGATAGTAGCGAAACAACGATAGAACCAACAAAATTAAAACGAAATGTTGATATGACCTACTAAATTGCTAAATGTTCGATTCTTCAAGTGGATTACTCATTTGAATATGAAATGTACTCAAGTAGAATTACAATTTAAGATTTTTTAAATATAATTCTTATATCTGATTTTACAAACTCATTAAATGAATTGATGCGCGGGGAATAAACACTAATCACAATCAACCAACAATAATCGAGTCCGAGGTGTTTATTTTGATGAATTACTCGGCAGTTTAACCTAAAAGTACAATCATTACCACTGCTTATATTTCTTGAAATAAACATTGTGCTAAGCTTCTCTGTTACAATGCACACAAAGTAACACTTTCAAAGTTTTTGCCGATAAAATACATTGTCTGCTATGTTTTAGAAACATTAAAAAGGTATTATCACTTTCCGCTCCAACAAGTTTATGTGGGTTTAATGTCTTTTCCAACTTAAAAGATTCCAACAAAAAGTGAAAGTTCAAGGAACTGTTGAACTGTAACTAGAGGTATTTATTATAACTAACTGTATTTCTGTGTAACTAGGGGTATTCGTAGTAGTAAAATTGTGTTATAAGTATAATTAGATATGTTATACTTATAATACAATTGTGGCGAGGTAGGTGTTTTATATGTGAAATAATAAAAAAAAAACAAATGTTTGTATATTATATTAAGTATATCAGATGTCTAGTACCCGTAACACAAGCTTAGAGCTTACCACGGGGCTAGATGTTGTTGTGTGGATTGTTCGGAAATATTTACATTATATTTACATTATTCTGCCCTTCACCTTGTAGCTTTCAATGGTTGCTTGATTTTTGGGGGCTTGGTAGATATTTAAGTAAAAGTTTATCAGTTTTATTAAATTATGGATAACTAGCTATCCGCCCGCTTTAGTCTGGGCCTACAGCTATGCCCATGCCAATGCATTTTCCCGCAAAAGTTGGTATTTTACCGCGGTAATAAAATGCCTACGTGTTATTCTGATATGTCTAGCTATAATACTGTGAAGTTTCATTAAAAGAGCAAAAAAACACACTTACTCACATCCCCACAAACTTTCACGTTTATAATATAAGTAGGATTAAATGTAACTCGAGAACTACTCGTTCGATTCTTATAAAATTTTACGAATATCAAATTAAAATATATAATAGTCATCAAATTAGAATAGAGGACCTTCAAGGCTAGATATGTGCAGACGGTTGCGGGTCCGAGTATGAATCGGAAGCAACGAAAGGTGACTAATTAATAACTGACTCACAAAAAAAATAGTATTTTTCTCCTCTCCTCCTTGATTTCAAAGAACTTAGTTTAAAAATACATTTGTAAAGGAATAAGACTATTAACTCATTAAATACGAGTAGCCATAATTCTTCAGTTAAAACGACATTTTTTTCTTATAATCTTAATTTACGCCTCAGTATTTGGCCATTAACGTCTGGTACTAAGTGAAAGTTAAATTATCTGCGATTGTCTAGACGACCCATTGTAAGAAAACAAATTAATTTCCCTTCTATTGCACGGCTACAAAACTAATGTACATAGAATTTATGGCTGGCTCTGAGTTATGGTGTGCGAGCGAAAATTGAAAATTGGAGTGGAAAAAAAAGGTTGCCGAAGAAAATAATAGTGTTTGAATAGTAGTTGAAGAAAATAATAATAGTAGTAATTTTTAGCAAAAACTTAAAATTGTTCTCTGCAAAGTGGACAAGTTATTACTGATAACAAATAAACGATAATTCCAATCACAAATGAGCATTTTGAGTACAATATGCATTATTCATAATCAATCATCATCACCCTATTAACGTTCCCACTGCTGGTACACAGGGACTTTTCTCTTGGCGAGAGAGATCAGGTGACCACTGTGGCCAAGTGCGTGTTGGTGAAAGTCACATGTGTTCAAACTCTTCAAAGTTCTCAGTACATGTCGGTTTCCCTCACGATGTCTACACGTGTTTTAAAGCGCACATACATCATTATCTATACTAATATTATAATGTTGAAGTGTTCGTTTGTTTGACTGTTTTCTTGAAAATCTTAGGAATCTTAGGAACTACTGGTCCGACTTAAATTAAGATGTGAATTCTTTCAGGGTTAGAATAATAGTCCATATATCGAGAAATAATATATTAGGCTTCTTTAAACCGCGGGAAAATACTCTGTTCCCGTGAAAATCCAAAAATCACGGGCTATAAAGCTAGTGTATTCATAAATTAAATGTTTTATTTATATATACGGACGATATGCAGTTTATTATTATCATTTTAGAAAGATCGTCTATTGTTAGAGTTACATTATTATGTAATTTTCAATGAATAAATAAATATAACAGAGCGTTATTCTGCGAAACTGACAACGAAGAGAACTGAATAATGAGTTTCTGTTCTATCATCATAATAAACAGTATGCTCAACTATACTTCAAAACAAATATTCTAACCAGTGTTGTGCAAGTATTTTTCTTAACTAGCTGTTAAATTTTTTTGTCAGGAAAGTTTAGTGGACTAATCCCATTTTATCACCCGTATATTATGTTCATTGAAGTTAATCCTAGTGTATAAGTACTATAGATAGAAAACGACAATTAATAATAATTTGAAGATCAACAGATTTTTCTGTCATAGGTACGTTTTAATGTTTGTGGCTATAAGAAAGGTCCCCAACAAATATTTTTTATCCAACCTCATTTGGGAGCCGTTGAAAAAAATAAATTCCAGTTTACTTCTACTTCTCGCAACAATTTGTCGTGGAAAACTTTATTCGAATTTATTCAGAAAAGTTTTAATTCTCGAAGCAGTAAATTCAAATGAACTTCAGTATTAATAGTCTCAATGCACGACTAATTCTTCGAGAGTTTCAAACTAATTTTGTTTTTCTAAAAACTGCTTGTAAGCAGTCAAATATTTATTTGTGGCGTTTGCTATTGCAAATTGGTCTCAAATGTTTTATAGTTTCGCGGAGTTTTGAATTTAGAAAATTAAAAACAAGAAATCTTAATATATGTCTTCGTCTGAGATTCGTTATCAAAGTATACGGTAGGTACAGTCTGCATCAAATTGATTGATGCGTCTAGAGTACTCAAAGTATTGTATGTATTGTAAAGTGGAAAAAACTATTTTAGTCATAAAAAATAACCTGATGATTCCAACTGATTACATCAATTAGATTTTATTTTCTCAGGTTATTTTGACTACTTTAGAAGCTTATCAACTACGGAAGATCTGGTGAAGGCTGCGGGCTCACGGTGGATGCAGACCGCTGCCAGCCGAAATTACTGGAAATCTTTGGGGTAGCCCTGTGTCCAGCTGTGGACGTCTTACGGCTGAGATGATGATGATGTACCTTAAATGCAGAATCTTAAATTTACTTATTGTGAGATTCTCTCTGCCTCACTCTCAAAGGTGCCTTTAGACATACCTATGTATTTACATTAATTGCCTAGATAAATTATCATCCTCATCGCCCTAATTATGCTCCCACTGCTGCGACACAGGGACTTCTCTCTTGACGAGAGAGATTAGGCCTTAATTCACCTCGCTGGCCAAGTGCGGTTGTGTGAATGTCACATGCCCTTCAAACTCTTTTAAAGTTCTCAGAACATGCCGGTTTCCTCACGATGTTTGTCTTCACCGTTAAAGCACGTGTTTAAAGCGCTCATAAATTTCTCAAGAAGAAAAATCCAGAGGTGCGCGGCGGGGGTTTGAACCCACGACCATCGGAATGAAAGTCGAGTGTCCTCCCACTTAGCCAACACGGCTTTTTACTTTTTACAACAGAGAAATTATGAGTTTACCTAATAGTAAAATACAAACATAGTTAAATCAAAGTTTATATCAAACTTTGAGTCAAATTATCATGCCTTAGATAATCAAAAAATTGAATAAACTTTTATTTTTGACACTTTTCGATAAAAAAGTAATAAATATCTCGGTATGAGTACTAAGGTAATCCAAGGTAACTTAGTTTTTTCTGATTTAACTCATGGGGATGCATTGCATGCTCTCAGACATGTCAGACTTGACACAGCAAATCAAAACAGCTCACGTTTATTTACCGTCCGTCCACAGATAAAAAGCGACCATAACTCTTTTATAACTAAATTCAAATTTAATCTAGCTGAGTGCAGAATTGATGTACAGAATCGGACCACTGGACGCAAATATATTAACGTCCCCAAAGGTGTCCATACAAGGACAGTTAGAGCAGATAACCATTCAAAAATTATGTTTCTCTCTCTCTCTCTCTCTATCTCTGTCTCTCTCATAATACCGGTCAAATTTCCGAGTCAAATTAAACTGCTTGATTGTACAATTGAAAACAGTTGCGCATATAGTAGTTCAGTCATAACGTAGTAGAATCCAAAGGTTGTCTGAAAGAAATTGCTTTAAGCAATAAGGCCGCCCATTACGCATTTTGTATTTAGCTTTAAGTCCCTTTTTGTTTTGTTTTATCTTTATGTGTGTAATAAAGAGTTATTATTATTATATTATTATTCAGTAAAGTTGTAATTTACGTTCTTTGGATAGATTTAGATTTTTTTTATTATTAGGAATAATTACATAAAATTTCCCCAAAAGTTATTTTATTCGTGTAATTTTGTAATGATCCATTATGTTACATAGTAGTAGTACCTTGACAATTTTTTGTTTTTGTTTTCAACAATCTGACGATACGTAAATCTTAGAGGTCACATACGGTTCGTTGCCGGTACGGGACATTCTAATAGCCGATCTAACGTTGGCTCCGTGTATGGTCGCCCTAAGCCCGTAACATCTCATTTATTTGGGTACTTCACCCATTATTTTGTCCCGTAAACAATATTATCTTCATTTGCATTTTAGTTAAATTGCATATTTTTTTGACACTTTGCTAATTAATTAATTTTTAATTCGGTTTGGAAACTTTCTCAATTTGATAGCTAGAATTCATACACTTTTAATGGAGTTTTATGATAAGTATTTTAATATCTTTTTGAATTGGTAAGTTGCAATAATATTTCATTTGAACGTAAATCAACGTTATACACAAATTTAGAAACTCTTTATTAAAGTTAATTGTATTGTGTTTATGTTTGAATGTTAGAAACCCAAATCGTATTATCTGCATACTGTTCAAGTACAAACAGTTATTTTGTTTATTTAAATAGAAGCATTTTAATGGCACTGAAAATAATATTGAACGGGATTTTATCTATTTAATTATTTATTCACATAAATGAACACATAAAACGACAAAAAAAATGCCCTTAAGTTAGGTATTTTATAAACTTTATTAATACAATACAATCTGCATACATCATACACATATATATATATATATTAGGTCCTTACATATGAAATTGGCGTTTTGTATGGGAGGAACAAAAAGTCGAATATTTTTTAATATAATATATTTAATTAATCAAAGTATGAACCATTATTTTCTATGCACTTTTGCCATCTTATAGGTAGTTCATTGATCCCTTTACTAAAAAAACCAGTCGGACGGGAATCAATAAAATCTTTGAAGGCGATTTGGACTGCCCCATCGGAGTTGAATTTTTTCCCTTGCAAGAAGTTATCCAAATTTCGAAAAAAATGGTAATCTGTTGGAGCAAGGTCCGGGGAGTACGGAGGATGTCTTAGACTTTCCAATTGAAGCTCTTCTAATTTAGTAGCCGTCTGTTGCGCAGTGTGTGGTCTAGCGTTGTCGTGAAGCAGCAGTGGCGTGGAGCGATTGACCAGCCTAGGTTGTTTAGCCGCTAGCTTTTCCATCATGGTTTGCAATTGCTGACAATAGACATCAGCCGTAATAGTCTGGCCAGATTTGAGAAAACTGTAATGAACAATACCGGCACTAGTCCACCAAACGCTTACAAGTAACTTTTTTGGGGTTAATTTTCGTTTGGGGCAGGATTTGGCTGGCTGGCCAGGATCCAACCATTGCGCTAAGCGCTTCCGATTATCGTAAAGAACCCATTTTTCATCACAGGTAATGATTCGGTTTAAAATACCTTCATTATTGTGCCGGTTTAGTAATGTAACGCAGCAGTCGACGCGCGTTTGCCGGTTTGCTTCAGTCAATTCGTGAGGTACCCACCTTTCAAGCTTTTTAATCTTCCCAATTTGCTTCAAGTGAATTAAAACAGTTTTATCACTAACACCGCAGCCTGCAGCTAACTCGGACGTGGTTTGCGATGGATCCGCTTCCACAATAGCCTTCAACTCTTCATTATCAACTTGAGTCTCAGGCCGTCCACGGGGCTTGTTCTGCAAGTCGAAATTTCCAGAACGAAAACGTTGGAACCAAAAACGAACTGTGTTTTCTTTTGCAACACGACCGCCATACACATCATTCACCCTTCGAGTTGTTTCCGCAGCACTAGTGCCACGGCGGAACTCGTACTCGTAAATAATGCGATATTTTAAGTTTTCCATTTTGTAAAATGAGTGACGCAAACAGAAAAAAACAGAAGAAAAAAAACAAATGAATGACGATCATCGAAGCACAAATACATGAGTCTATAGCTGTACAAATTTGAATTTGGAATTCCTTACCAAAGAGGAGAAATTTGTGATTAAAGTGGCCAGTACGAAAAACGCCAATTTCATATGTAAGGACCTAATATTTACACTATTTCTATCTACAGCTTCCTGTATTAAAATTAGTTATCTATTCGACAATGTAAAGCACCTCTTATCTCCAAGACAAAACGATAGGGCACTCATTTATCAGTTTAAGTAATGACGGTGAGCAGAATTTACTAGTTGGCCAGAAATTATCTCCTCCGCGCTAATTGCGATCCTCACACGATGAATATTTTACAAGCGTATCGCTCTATCGCAGGCAGTTTGCATAGAAAACAGGCTTAGATTGGAATGGAGAAAGGTTAATAATAAACATTTTCGTTCTCTAATAAAGATCACGTAAGATAGGACTGATATTTGCTTTTTACCCGAATTTAAAGGTTTAAATAGCTAAAGGTTTAAAGGTTCGAATTAATATTCAACAGTCGTTTATTTTATACATTGCATTTTATACAAATAAGTATAGTTAAAGTAGGTCTGACTGTTACAGTTGCATTGCAATACAACATTGTATGTTATAAACATCGGTTATGTTGAATATAACTAATTTAGTATGATTTGACACTGACCAAATGATTTAAAAAGATATTTACGAATTTATTTTTTTATTTATTTATTTAAATACACAATTGTCTGTCTATAAGTGACTAGTCTGTAAGTGACTAGGGTCCAACACATACAAAAGTAACAAATATATTTTTCTAATAACAATTTCAATAAGAAATTAATAACAATTTAAGATAAAATAATATAATTTCAAAATAAAATTAATTATATTAAATGTCAAATATAATAATAAACATTCCAAAAATAAACATAATAGGCAATAATAAAACAATTTAAAATATAAAATTAAGTTGTATACTCTTTATGCATAACTACAGTTTAAGGTATTCCACGAATCAAAATTTAAACCACACAAAACTGATTTGACTTCGCATTTTTCATATTACACTTTATTTACACCAAATCCGAAAAATAAAGCCTGTTTTTCACACTCTCAATCCAGCAATCCTGAATGACCACTAATTCGTCCGGGATAAAATACAGCGCTGTAAAGTTATCAACAAGAACGGGACCTACTCTAATGGGCCGCAAGGGACACGTTCTTTAATGGCCACTCGTAAATTCGACGAAAATAATTAAAATCGCATGACCGATCTACTACAGCAGAGGACAGCTGGATCACAACAGGAATGACCGTAACCCCAACATCTTAATATATATAAATCTCGTGTCACAATGTTTGTCCTCAATGGACTCCTAAACCACTTAACCGATTATAATAAAATTCGCACACCATGTGCAGTTCGATCCAACTTGAGAGATAGGATGGTATTTACGGCGAGAAAAATTCGAATAATTTCCGGGAAAATTTTATACCCGTGCGACGCCGGGGCGGGCCGCTAGTAGATTATAAATCAAAAAGTAAGTTAGTTCGTAACATCATTACTTCTAAATCTAGTTAAAACACCGAAAACGACATAATTTATACTACCCTACCTTTCATCAAAAAAAGATTTACGATTTCCGTGATTTACGATAAACTTCGCTGCAAATTCTCGCAACAACCTTTTGAAAAAGACCATCGAAAAGTAAAGTACCGCATCGAAAAATGCTTGTTACGTTTTCTACAAGTCTTTTGAGGAAATAATGTGTAAGTAATGTATAAGATTATTGAGCTCTCCACAACCAACAACAACACCAACCAACAGTTTTTGTAGCCAGTGTGCATAACAATCAAAAACTTATCTATATTTTTATTGCTTCCTCATTTTTTTAATACTTGTCAATTTACTTAGCCTATCACTTAACTGCTAATAATTCTATAATATTTCTAAAAGTAAACTAGCTATACAAAAAGTGGCAATCCGCAGATAGCAGTCCAAAACACGACCATTAGGAGCGAGTGGATTCGGATGGCACAAAGGGTTTTCCGTTCAATGAATAGGATCGCTTTATAGTTGGATGTGATGCTGCGATACAGACACTTAAATTGTCGCGCGAGAGTAATTTGCACAGCTTCCGAATTATGTTTGGAAGATATCTATATACTTGCTGTAACGTTGTTATCATCATTTCAGCTGTAGGACAACTGCTGAACATAGGACTCTCTCAATGACGTTCAAGTTATTTCGGTCTGAAGCCGCTTTTTGTAAATCGACAGTAGGCCTTCGTTAATTTTTTTTTCCATCTTGTTAGAGGAAGACTAACGCTGAGTTTCCTGGTGTGCGGTATCTATTCCGATATCTGCCGAAACACCAGGTCTGAAATGTGATATGCTACTATTTCTTTCCATGACCAAACATGAAATGAAATGGAAACAGAACGAAGCTGCCAAAAAAATCAGCCTGAGTTGCCTGAGTTGGTTAACTTAGCTTAGAAAGTCTGCAAAACAGGATGTATATTAAATACAACATATTTTGGCGAGTGCAACCATAAAATGGTGGATGTAAGACACTATATAAAATTTTAAACTATCGAAAATTACAATACCTTCAATATTCATATTATATTCATATCCAGGTGATTATGCATGATAAAAACGATAGCTGGTTAAAAGTAGGCCTTAGTTGGCACTAAGATCACCCAAATAGGAAAATAACTGTTTAGCTCTAAAGAATAAAATTAATAACTACCTATCCAATATCACTAAGATTGTACAATGTACATACTAAATGTACTTAATACGTGACCTTAAATACTGGCATACGAACTAGGTTTTAGCTTTCGCAAGACCCTAAGCTTTGAGTGTAATCTTTAACTTAACACCATCAACAACATAATCTATTTTTCCCCAGCATCCATCATAGAGGTTTTATGTATGTAGAATGGCATGAAATGAAGCTATCAATTGACAGGCCATCAATCATGAGGATCCTTAAGATGCATCACGGTGCGTCTTCAAGCTTATCTTTGAACGTCATTGGACCGCGTAATAGCTATTTACCTGTTAACCATAGTACAGAATATTAAGTAACATTCTAAAATTGCTTTGTAAGAGACGAATAAGAGTATTTCTTAGATGCATTGCACGCATATTATAGTAATAGACAGTTTTTTTTAATTGTTGTTTTTCTTGGTACTTTAAGTTACATACTCAAATGATATTTAATAAAATCGTTGCACTAATAAAAAATGTACGTGATACATTATTTTTATCAACTCATTGGCATAAGCTCCGGTTAGAATAATTACATTTGTGCCTTGCATTGTTACCCAGATTATAAGAGAATTTACCATATCCCAAAATGACATTTTTCACGGTAAAAAGTAGCCTATCTCCTATTTCGGGTTTTAGAGAATCTGTGTATCAAGTTTCACATAAATCCGTTGAATCGGGAAATACGGAAAAACAAACAGACTTACACATACACTTTCCCATTTAAAATATTTAAGTATGGATTATGTATCAAGTACCGATTAAAAATCAGTAAAAATTTCAAATTAGATATCAGTTTTTTCTGTAAATCTGTATTCAGTGAATAAAAATAGAGCTTAAAATCAAATAAGGTGCATTACTGTAAGTGCTTTACAATGTCTATATTTGGATTATCATGTCTCTCACTCGATTCTGATTTTGATTCTTTTTATGATACAGAGTATTAACAGGGGTCGACGGTTTGTCGCAATTTGAAATGTATTTATATTAGGGGATTACTTTTCCTTTTTGTTTTTCTCTGTTTTACTTTTTTTAACCGCCGAAATTAAAGCCATTGTCTGTGACAAAAAAGTTGTACAACAGTTATCATATTTACTGAAAACCAGTGTTATCGATGTGGCTTTCACACTACTCGTAAATGGTTAACCAATTGTTGCTCAAACTTAGTTAAAACTTTGTGTTCTAATGTTTTGTGACTAGAATTTTGAATTTGATAAATATTATGTGACCGGAAAATATCAACAAAGGTGATAATCTAGGTCCACTTTCTTTACTTACTTAACTAACTACGAAACAACTCATTTTACTCCTTAATATTTAACTTATTATAATAAAATAATAGTAATTTCTAGTAGTTATTATTATTCATAACGGCTTTTCGTTATCAACTATAATTTAATTGTTTAAAAAACCTGTAGCTTAGCAAACATTAACTGTTGAAGGGCAATAAGACTCTTACATCCCAAAAAAATATTGTCTGGAGCTAGAAATTAAAGATAAAAGAGCCTTACAAAGCCTAACCTTATCTAGTACCTACAAATTTTAATAATGTAACAAAAGCTGGTAAAATTGGTAAAATTTTATCATATTCTTTTTGAACAAAACATATTCATTATCTTATTAAAGTTGTATAAGATCTCCACGAAATTAGATTTCATTAAACGAGATTCATATTTAAAAGAAATACTTATCCACACTCAGCTGAGAATTGAAAAGCCCTAAAGAATTGCCTCATGCGAAATAATTTAACTTGGAAACGAGTTCTTTGCGAAAATTAAAATAAAATTCGTATCTTCTCTTTGGGCACTTCACACCGCGACTCCCTATTGAATTCGGGAGAATATTCATTAAATGACGCTTTAAAATTACGGGGCCAGCCGAAAAGTTTACTTCAATTGGTAAATAATTATAATTATCACTGTGGGTCCCTTTGGTGATTCGCAAAAAGCAAAAGTAGAACTTTTCGCTGCCCTCGTGGTTATTAAAATTTCCCAACACGGTCTAAACAAGCGTCTCCCAGCTTATCAATTTTGTGCTTTTGATCACTGACTTTAAAGTTCTGATTCTATTGATACATTCTGCGGATAACGATCAAAGCAGAGTTTGATTTTGCGGCGATAATTGCGGCGAATCCTTAATTATTTCGAGGGTAAACTTTTACGGAAGTTAATTTGAGGTTGACTGTAGTCTCCGTTTAATGGGCACTCTTTTGGTGACTTCCAATTTGTTTGGTTGACTGAAATACTCACAAAGGTCTATCAAAAACGTGAAATAACAGGTAAATTTAAATTTCATAGTACAGTCTGCTACTTTCATGCAAAATATTGTTCAAAATAGCAGACGGTGGAATACAAAACGTGTATGTAGAGGTTGGGTATATCACGAGCTACCCTTTTAACATTCCCCTCGCAAATCCTGCTACATAGGTATACTAGACGCTAAGTAGACATCTAGAGTTGGGGTGTAGAGAGGGTACGAAGTAATTATAAGGGGAAACATCAAGTGTGTCAGTGGATGTGTGACAAAAATGCAGGGGCTGGTGAAGGAAAGTGTGCCGTCACGGCTCGGTTCACTATGTCAGTGCTGATCTTTTGAAGATGTGGGTATCTGTGCTATTTTGGGGATATTTTCTTTTGACTTCGCTGTTTGCTTGTTCTGTTTGATACTTGACATTTTGATGAAAGCGATAAAAAGCTTACACTGCTAAAAATGTATCATTATAGGTTTTTTTTTTTAAATTTTTAATGGTATTCACCGTAGAGTAGATATTTATATTATTTTTCTGGTGATTGCTCAAATTATTTCGTTCGAGCACACTTGTTATTCGATGCAATATGCTTAAAAACATAGTCAAATGTGCCATAATAAATGAAATAATCTTATTTCGAATGTCTTATTGTATTTAAAGTAAAGCCCATCGGAAGATCATTATTTAAATGGTCAACAAATTGCTAGGCATTATGTGTTATTTTGTATGTATTTTTTTATGTGCCAGAATTTTCTTGGCGACGATAAGCTACTTAATTAAAGTACAAAAACACGGTCGGATAATATAAATTAGATTTATGAAAACAAGATGATTAATAGATAAATTAGACGTAGTTTCATAAAATTATTTACATTTTAAGGTACGTATACTACGTACTTATGTACATAAGTATAATTATTTATAAACGAAATGATTACTATCAAAACTTATGAACCCTAGTTTTATTTTGTCCGAAAAGGTATCCGTATCATATTTCATCGTTTAACTACCTGTAGCAAACGTTGTTTTGCAGAATGAAAAATAGATGATGGCCGATTCTCAGACCTACTCAATATGCTCACAAAATTTCATCAAAATCGGTCAAGCCGTTTCGGAGGAGTATGGCGACGAAAACTGTGAAACGAGAATTTTATATATTAGATATTCATAAAAAAAAACATTCAAAAAACATTCAATAACCTGCTACCGACATGTCTACCTCTATACCTCTAGATTAGGCACTACAAACTCCCTTTAAAAAAAACTCATTTAAACATAAAAACTTTCTACTGCAATTCACCATGCCCAACATTTACTTTTGTTGCCATGCCACTCACAAACTACGCTAGCCGTAACAAAAGCACACAAAGTGAATTTTTCCATCACACGATTGTCAGAAGCAAAATCGGGATCAAAATTGCAAGTTTTTAATATGGCTGTATGGCTATATGGCTGTATGGCTATATGGCTGTATGGTGGAGGTATTCATCAGTGTGATTGTATCGCCGCTTGGGGCCGACTGTTGCTACGCGAGGGGTGCTCGACATGAGATCTCGAAGGTATGGACATGGCTTCTAGAATCTTCTCGGGTTGTGTATAGATTTTTTAATTTTATTTAACGTTAATGTTTTAACAAAATTTCATGCCTTTTCTATTTATTTATCTTACAACTAGTACACACTTTTGTTTTATCTAGAGTGCAATTGATAAAAGGTATTATGAATTCAAATATAATTTAAAATAATTGTTTCTATATTATTATAACAACATATAAGTCGCTTATGTTAAGCACAATCAGTTTTTATTACTTAATTATACTTACATTTTTTTTTTTTAAATCTCATGCAAAATATTCGCCGAGTTAAATTTAGCATAGCTACGTATAAAATGTTAATAATTTATGTATTTTATTATTTATAGAAAACATGCCCCTTGCCAATGTTCAATGTGCTTTACCACCTAACTGATAAAACTGTGGTGTTCTATTCGCTTCACAATTCAGTTTGAAAAAAATCTAACTGTCAAGACAATGTTATTTGCTTGATATTTTTTTATATTTTATTGAACTATTTAAAGTTTAATTTTTAAGTTACAATTGGTTTTGATTATTATAATTATTATATTTTTTAACATTTGCATACCCACTTGCGGGTTAAATACAATATACTACTTGTACTATAATAATATCGTGACATGTACTTGAATTGAAATGTATTTGGCAAATAAATGATTGATTTGATTTGATTTAATTACTTAAAGCTCATCTGTCCCTGTGCTTGCTTCTTAGGAGATAAACGTTTTGATTTTAATTTAAGGACCCAACCGTTCTCTCTCTATGTAACCCCAAGTAACTTCATTCTATACAGAGTATAAAATCACACAGGCGCACCACCAGTTCCTATGACCTTCAGGTCTATTTATTTTGAATCCTTCTCCTTCGAAATTGTGACCCATATCAAAATCACACCATTACGCACTATATGTAGTAAATATTATATAGGTTTTTTTGACATATTATGTTATTATTTATTATTATTTTACTTTTTATAAACTAATTTTACAAGCCGCGGCGTTGCCCATGTTTTTTTGGATGGATTTTCCTACGGAATCGTCATATTCACATTTAATAGGCTATCTAACACAATTTTTTTTTCGGAATAGTAGTTCTAGATATTAGCGCTTTTAAACAAACAATCAAATCTTTAACGTTTTACTGTTGTTTTGTAATTTAGTTCGTAAGAAATGGTGTGCATTAAAGTTTTTATATATCAATCTATTAACAAACTCTTCAGCTTAGTTATATGAGTATAGATACCCAAAACTTACCTACTGAGCTAAATAAAATAAAAAAACACAAAAAAGGGGTATCTAAAATTTTAATTCAGATTCCTGCATCCCTGACATCCAGAACTGTAGACGCCCTATAGGTATGATTATCTGCAGATGAAGCTAGGGGATCTGAGTACATGCGTTGCTAGGTTACCAGTCCCCCAAGGTCAGATTTTATAATCACGTATATTGTATAATAGTATTTATATGTAAGGACAGAAGGGGAACACTGGATCGATTCATTTTGCATCCATTCGTGGCTGTTGGCTTAATTTATCGAATGAAGACTTTCACTTTCGTAATCTGTATTCTATTTACACTCGATTATAACTCCTAAATTGTTATGACCTCCTAGTATATCGGATTACTCTAAGGACCTATTTCACTATCCTACTACTACATTGTTCAATGGTTAAAATATAGAGCTATCTTGGTCCGTCACCATCTTATAGTAAAATTAGACGGCGGTTAAAATATATAGCTATTCGCTCAGTTACGTGTGACAAAGCGAAATACCTCTTGACATAACTAATCATTGCTTAGTGTACTTGGAATTAGTGAAACAAGCCCTCAGTATAATTAATTAAAAAAGTTAGATATATTAATTTATATTTGACCTGTCCAAGTATGTCCTATCTAAGGATACTTCTAAGGAAATAAACGTTTTGACTTTCACTTTCTTATATTTCTGGATATTAAAAACATTTTACGAGCAAAAGCAAAATACAATTCAACATTCTGTAAGCGATACTCATTCAATGGTAGTTTCCTACAGCCAGATAAAATACAGTCAATATATCCTCGGCGAAGGTTAAATGGAACGCTTTATCAACCAAAACCGATCATCAATAATGAATCTCATTGTTCCAATGGACGTATATATTCGTCTAGGTACTTGTATGTATGATGACAATTTCGCGCCTGACCGCTCGCGATTGGACTTCGTTTGTACACCGCTTTAGATTTATTTCGTTACTTGTTTTTTTTTCAATCCCCATTCGAATAAATTCAAATGCGTTGACAGCGAGTTAATTAATAATTTACAGAGCGTTGCAAAGTGAAATGAAAAAGTTTTTATAGATTTTTGGATATTCTTTGTAAACGTAAACATAAAAAATAAAGTAATCTATTTAAATAATTATTGTATGTACGATAAACAAACGATTTGTGTAAGACGCTTTATGTATTTTATATTGGTTCAAATACTCTGAGCCTGTTTGACCATATATATTTATATATTATACTCGTAGAGCAATCTCCGTCAGTCAGCCACTGACATTTGTTAGTTTACTTGATAGCATAATGATGCTATCAGGTAAACTGTCAGTGGCTAATGGTAACATATTTTGGTACTAATGAGTACCAAAATATGTTACCATTGGCTTTCTTAGCCGGATGTGATGTGTGTGAAGATGTGTATTAATGTGATTAAAAAAAAGTATCTTGATTAATTTGATGTTAATGATACAAAGTTTTGTACACTAAATGAATTGATGACAAAAAATTTAACTGTAAAGTATTATTGTTTATTTTTTCAAAATTGTACAGTGTACATAGAATTTTGAATGGGACAATTTTGCCCGAAATAGCATGTGGAAAACGCGAGCATTCGCATTTTTTTTACTAAATGTCACCATGTTATTTACGAGGGTCCGTTGTTTTAATACCTTTTCATTAACAATTTTAAGGTTCACTTTATTGAGGTCATAAATAACTCTCACGGAGCGACAGAAGTAATGACAAAAAATCTAATTTGCAGAACGAAATTAGCAATGGTTTTTAATGTCCGTAATTTGTATTAGTACAGAAGAAATTAATCTGAGCTGTAAATGTGCAGAATACTCGTTTTATAGACGGGCGTAAAATTGTAGATTCATAGTTCAAAATATGACATGATATTATTCTATATTTAGGAAAAAGATAAAAAAGGTTATGAGGTTATTAATTAATATAAACAAAAATTGTAGATTTTGATTTTACCTAAAAACTTAAATACTAATACAAAATATTCAGTTCTTGGTCTTAAAATGACTAAAATCTTTTTGAGCAGGGTAACATTCACATTATATAATATATGAAGTATATAAATATTCTATACCTATATAAGTTAAAACATAAAACATATTTATGATTTATATTTTTCATTATTTTCCATCCATCACCACAAAGAATCCATGGCGGGATGCATCTCATTATTCTAAGCAAATAAAAAAAAGAAACAATTGCTTACATCACTACGACAACCGTCTATCAAACCATGATTTCACTAAAACTTTGATTTGATGGTGCTTATTTTTTTTCATTCGTCTCACCTACTTCAAAAACATAAACTATCCATTTCAGACCTCCCAATAAATACACCCGGAAGCCACATACATCCTTTTAATCGAAATCTATTTCATAGAGGAAATGTCCCATGAATAGTGAGGCCTATTTGATCCACAGCGGCAACGCACGGGCGAACACCGTCGGATCTGTGATTCAATGGAAACTAACTTACGCGTTTCGACTTAAAATGTCGAGTAGCAGGAATCGTTTTTTGAAGTATTCAAGCTGGTAACAGAACATTACATAAGTAACTACAAAACTTTACATGATGTAGTTATAGTATTTAACACATTATCAACCCACTCTTTTTAACACGTCTCTTGTATGTCGAGTCCCGCTGTTAGAAAACTCTTTAAGGCTTAAGCTCACCTTTGGTACATTCACACACAAAATATACACACACATACACACACAAACAAACATGCATACCTACAGAAATATACACAACATAAGCATACAAGCGCGCTACTTATGTCAAGCATAATCTGCACTAACATAATAGTGTCCGGCAAAAACAACTCCGTCAAATATATAGTATTGTTTATGTATATGTTTATATGTATGTATATATATGCCTTTGAAATTTATTTATGTGCATATGTAATACTTGCTGACTAATGTATATAATATATGGATAAATATAAATATGTATAACAGAAGTATTTTGGGGAGAAGCGCCCATAAATGCACCAGTATAGGGGAGTTGAGCTGTTGTCGAGGTACGGATCCTCTGAGATACAGTCACTGATTAGTTCAGAAGGATCCGTAGCCTTGACTGTATGCGACATATGCCTCTTATGCTTGGTGCAATTTAAACCTAGTTCTAGTTTAGTTTTTAGTTTTAGTCTTAGTGTAGTTATAGGTCGTCTGTAAGACATCGTCCTATCGATAAGATGCACCTTTTGTAAATTTTTTACAATAAAAACCATTTTTATTTTATTTTTTATTCTGGCTAGTTATCATCTTTTGTATGTGTATTTTTCGGTGCAATATGGAATTTATGAATTACATCATTTTAACCCTTGGATTTGTAGCTAAGAAATTGGTAGCTAAGACGTCAAGACATATAAAAATAAAAAAAATTGTAAGGTTCCTTTATGTTACCCTTCTAATTAAATTGGCATGAACACAGAAAAAAATGTGAATAATAAAATATAATTTAAATATCTAACCTACTCAGGTGT
Source organism: Gymnoscelis rufifasciata (assembly GCA_929108375.1). Taxonomy (NCBI): domain Eukaryota; kingdom Metazoa; phylum Arthropoda; class Insecta; order Lepidoptera; family Geometridae; genus Gymnoscelis; species Gymnoscelis rufifasciata. Next base: position 4,468,379 of record OV815307.1, on the reverse strand, counting down.
GGCAATCATCATCATCACCCTATTAACGTTCCCACTGCTGGGACACAGGGACTTCTCTCTTGACGAGAGAGATTAGGCCTTAATTCACCACGCTGGCCAAGTGCGGGTTGGTGAATGTCACATGTCCTTCAAACTCTTTTAAAGTTCTCAGAACATGCCGGTTTCCTCACGATGTTTGCCTTCACCGTTAAAGCGCGTGTTTAAAGCGCACATAAATTTCTCAAGAAGAAAAATCCAGAGGTGCGTGACGGGGTTTGAACCTACGACCTTCGGAATGAAAGTCGAGTGTCCTCCCACTTAGCCAACACGGCTTATACTTAGCCAACACGGCTTATATCAGCATCTATCTTTTACATACATTGTTATGAAACTCCACAGAATTGGTTGAGTTCAGTTTGTCCTAGTTACTTTCATTCAATGTATATAAATAACCTATCCATTTCAAATCTGCCATTAAATATACCCCCGAAGCCTCATACATTTTAATCTATTTCATAGAGTTCATATCCCATGAATAGTGAAGACCAACAAAGACTATTTGATCCACACGTGAGCGATGCACGGATGAACACCGAAGTCCATTCGATATTGAATTGTCTGTGATTCAATGGAAACTAACTCTCGCATTTCGATTTTCAAAGACATCGAGTGTCCGGCATCTTTTTTGAAGTATTTAAGTTGGTAATACTAAAACTTTTTATGCAATAAACTTTTTCCTACACGATTGTCAGCACAACTAATTTTTTCTTTCATTTGCCTTTAACTTCTCATAACCCTCTACGTTATATGATATTAAGAAATATTTCATAGATTCGCTATTTAGATTTATAACGGAATATTTACCATGATAAAACCGTTACACCGTTACGTATTTACGTTATAAATCTTAATAGTGTTGATATTCATGATAGTTTCAAAAGTTATAAATCGTACATTGTTATAAATAAATAAATAAATATTTCCGGACTACTCACACAGCATCACCTAACCCCAAACTAAGCAGAGCTTGTACTATGGGTGTTATGTGCCTGATATACTACATAGATACATTTTTTTTTTTTTTTGTAAATACATTTATAACATACAGAGAAAACACCCAGACCCGAAACCAGAAATTGTAGATCGTACAAAATCTGGTCCCCCGGCGGGAATCGAACCCGCAACCTCCTGCGCCTCAGGCGGACGTTCGCCCACCGAGCCACAGAGGTCGTCTGAGAGGAGTTCAGAGGTGGTATGAAACTCAACAGGATTGGTTGAGCTCTCAATTTCCATTAATTCAATTCATCTCTTTTAATTGGACTCTTGTTGCGCCAGTTTGCCAGTGTCAAGTTAGTACAATTATAAAGTGTAAAAGATGTTACCTACTCAGTTGAACGCCATTTTGCGGCTCTTTCATTCAACAGTCGTTCTAAATTCTAAACGTATTTTTTTTTTATTACATTATAATATTTTTTTTAAGTAGCTATATCACAGACGAACTATTTTAAAAACAGATGATAACACAAACTCTACATCCCGTGTCCGTCCGCCTCGCCATTCAGCGCACGTTCATTTCTTTTTTCAACAGACTCTGTGCCCAGACTAAAATTACAGTGTTTTTCCTGCATCCCTCTATTTTGATTCGCCATTGTATGTGTTTACGGAGCTTGTTACGACGAATTCCGAAATATTCAGGCCTACTTATGTTCATAATAACTGATATAAATTCTGAAATTGTATTTTGGTTATTAGTAGGTTTAATTGTTTTTTTTTGTGATAACTATTATGTGTATACTGGAACTCGTTCTCACTTCGATTTATAAAAAAAGTATTTAAATTGTGTTGCAACGATTTCATTTCAAAAATCGAATAAGGCTATGATTGGAAACAAAATATTCTTTAGATAAATTGAAAACGGATCTCCTTTCTGCGGTATGTAGGTACTTATTAAAATTTTAAATAGAATTTATATTCAAAATCCATTTTGAAATTTTACTGTTCGAACGCGGTTCTTGCACAAACAAATCGTAAAGCCGGGACATAAACATGAACACCTTACTTGATTCAAAAGGAAATTGCTTATTTTACGTCAAAGTGACGGGTTTATTCGCAGTCTCTTACATTATCCGTTTGTAAATAAAAACTGTTTTACGATGCCTTGAATAGTTAAAATTACGAGTAGCAGTCTGGAATCGATTCCCCGTGAGTGAGGTAAGTGAGGGTGTTTTGTACTAAAATGTTAACATCCCAGACTTTGCTTTTTAAAGTTAAGGGTAAGTAAAAAATTAAAAGTCAACAGAAAATGTCATTGCCAGCCACGGCTGGATATATTGGGTTAGGAGCTTTACGACTACATCTCTATTTGACTAGGCAGTGGATGTGACTAGATCGCTTTGGGACTAAATCGCGATATGACTTCCCTTCATCATAATAATGTAATTATTTCTATTGGAAGGGGTCTATTTGATTAATATTCGGCTAAACCTGTGCGGCGTGTGTGGTGGACACTACCCATACGTGTTTCGTAATGTGGCCTGGAGAAGCCATCTACCTTCTAGGTCTTCATGTCCCATCTTAGACCACATCGTCACTTTACATCAGGTGAGATTGTGGTCAAATGAAGGCTTATCCAGGATTACAAAAAAAAGAAAAAATACTTTACTAATGGCTCTTGACACACCTACGTGACCACAGAGCGGGACATTTTCAGGATAAAATTTCCCGCGTTGATTCCCGCAAGTTCCCGATAGTTTTCCCGCAGACGCGTAGGTCGGACCGAAGCCTTACGATGTATTTATAAGCGAACCTTATCCATTAATCGATCACAGTGAAATAGGTTTGCTGGCACTGTAATCCCTTTTAGGGGAAAAGTACAAACCGGTAAAGTACGGTAAAGTAACCAAATATTACATTTTTGCTATTTTACGTTATGAAAACACTATTGTTAGTTAAGTTTAAAAATATCTTGTATATTTTTTTTGGTTAATCATTAGCGACGTTAACTTATAGTATAGCCATGCTATAGAACATTTGAACATAGAAATTAATAACAGCACTGTCGATTTAACCGATCTAACATGAAAACCCCAAATTAGTGTTCATTCTAGACTTCCTACAATAAAAACTGATAATTTATTTTCAATACCATTAACTTTAAGACATATGGCATATTGTTTAAAAGAATATTTCTCTCAAGTGCAATGTAACATATACTTAGTCAAAATATATTTTAATATACTTTTTCATTATTAATGATAAAGAACTTGACATACATATTATATACTTTACCCAAATTTGATTAAGTTTCAATTTATAATTATTAAGTATGACTAATTGATAATCAAGGGCCCTACACTAGGCTCCAGGCCCTTGACTTGGGATTTGTAAACTCTTTTAGCCTTTTGATATAGATAGATATATAAAATATACTTTATTACACACCAAACAAAGAAACAATACAATAAGAAATTATAACTAAACCTAGAATGCGTAATGAGCGATTTTATTGCTTAAATCAATTTCTTCCAGACAACCGTGGATGGAGTGAAAAAAATACAAATGTTATGGACGGTGGTTTATATACTATAAATACCTAATATCTAATGCTAAACCTAAAACTAGCCTATACTTCATTACATTTATCTATATGCTACAATAGATGAATTACTGTATTTTGATTTATCTACATATACGTACGTACTTTATTATCTATTTAATCATGTTTCATATTTATTTACTTTAAAGTCCTAACCCGAGCCTTAAATATAAGTAAGCTTATTATCTTGAATGGTTATGTCCTGTTTGTTCAACAAAAAAAACGCATGTTTTTTTTCTGTCTTTATAAAATTTCTGATTGTAGAGATTCTGTGTATAAGGTTTTATTTGGTTGATCAGTGTTAGCATCTACTTTGGGAAGTTCAAATAAATAAATATATGTAATAAAAAACCACGAAGCTATTGATCTTAAAATATAATAATTTTAAAAGATTCAATTTCACAAAACATAAAGTATTTTCTCCAATTAGGACTACTTATAGCAATTGTTGCGAGAACGTGGGAAGAACCATCTGTGTCTGAAACATTGCTCTTAAGTACTTGGAATCCTCAAGAAAAAAGGCTTTGAACGTTAAAACATTGTATTGCTTATTGTGAGTTGTACAAGGCATGGTGACGTCAACGTTAAATCTGAACGAGTGATTGTATTTTTTTCAATCAAATTTTTATTCATTAGTTTTATCTACCCGCAATAGGTACTTGATATATACACAATCCATAGAAAAGATACAACATAAATTTGTAAAGCACCTTAATTACCGGTCTTTTCGTGGATATGGTAATGATTATTTAGAGTCGTGCCAATGTCACAAAGTCATTACCTTAGAAAAGAGACGAATATTATCAGACATGTCATTTCTTCACGGCTTGTGTAATGGCTACATAGAGTGTCCTGAACTCCTAGATAAAACTCTAAGGTTTAATGTCCCACAAAAGAGAACACGACATACTAATACCAAACTTTTTGCCGTGTCGCAATACTCTTCTAAGTATGCGCAAAATTCCCTAATTAATAGATTACATAACTCATATAACAAGATTTTCAATGAACTAGACATTTTTAGTGGCTGCAAGTCAAACTTCAAACGCAAGGTCCTCGAAACCTTGCATCATAATAAATAGTATATATAATAATAATAATAAAGCCTTTTATTTCCAATAATCTTAAATAGTATATATAGCGTTCTTCTTAATCTATGTAAGTATCTACGTTCTTATGTATCTATATCTATAAAATATCTATATAATGTATTTTAATTTAAGAACTAATTTTGTTCGCAATGTTTACCGAATAAGGTTATTGTGGTAAGATGATTGTTTGTTATTGTTTTTTGTTTTTATTTTCTTAGTAATATATTTGTGGAATTGTATAAGGTAGTATTTTTAGATTTTGGATGTTGTTTTGTTTAAAATATACTTATTGTTTGTAATTTAAATTTCTCTTCTTTCTTTAATGACAGTCTGTGTAAATGTAAGTTTTATAAAATGTAAATCCGTTTTTGGCCTTATGACATAATTATAAGTTACTAGTTAAGATATATATTAAGGGCTGTGGATTTTGTTTGATAAATAAATAAATAAATCTAAACGGTTCGGCATCGCAGCCGCGTGTCACAAAATGGTTAAATTAAAAGCACCGTTAATAATAACAAAAGGTTACCATAACTTTTTGTTGAATTTGAACTATTGATATGTAGTATCAGTTTTATAGAGGTATATTAAATTTAAATTATAATATTTTAAGCAAAAATATCTGGTATGTGTGTATAACGAGGCTGCATTATTGGTTACTAATCACTCAAATCAAAGATAAAATTTCATCATCATCATTTCAGCTGTAGTATCTCTACTGCTGGACATAGGCGTCCCTCAAAACGTCCCAGTAACTTCGGTGGGTAGCAACCACCGCAAGCCCGCTACGTTCCCCAGGTCGTACGTCCATCTAGTTGGATAAAATTGACGAAAAAAAAAGAAAATATATTATCTGGTATGTGTGTATAACGAGGCTGCATTATTGGTTACTAATCACTCAAATCAAGGATAAAATTTCATCATCATCATTTCAGCTGTAGGATCTCTACTGCTGGACATAGGCGTCCCTCAAAACGTCCCAGTAACTTCGGTGGGTAGCAACCACCGCGAGCCCGCTACGTTCCCCAGGTCGTACTTCCATCTAGTTGGATAAAATTGACGATTTCTGTATTCTGTACAAATGATAAGATTGTAGATACAGAAAATATTTATTATTAGCAAACCCCTTCCGGCCTTGCTCGGATCTTCCGTTCCTCCGTTTCGAGAAGTCGGTTAAAATCTTATTTGGGTCTAGGAGCCGCTAGATAATAGTTTGGTCAAATGAGGTTTTGATACAGAGACCTTTCTTGGAATGTTACGGTTTTAATGTAGTACTTTCGAACGTTAATGGTTATTTTTATTTGAACTCCTGTTTCTAATTTAAAGAAATTTTGTAGGTGTTATGCCAGATTATTAACAGTTTTTCAAATGGTATAAAAATTCGTGAATTTTTTGTAAATTGGTTAGTTAGTTTGAACAAAATTTTCAAAAATTGCGAGTTTGAAAGTTTTATCTTATGATACTTTTATTAAAGCCCAAAGTTATAAATTAATTTAGGTGTAAGTACCGGTCACTATTCAGCTATATTTGTGTTAAAATCACGTGTCTAGTAAGAACTTTTTTATCAAATCAGTTCTTACTACTCAGATAATACAAAAAAAATGAATATCTACAAAACTATATAAAATCGCGGAACAAGAGGGAATTACCAATAACACCTTTAGACCAGGGTCGATAATTTTTAAAACCAAAAAAAATATTAGTAGGATGAAACCCATAAGAAAAGGAGGGGAATATTATAAAAATGAAAGAAAAAATAATTTACGGGCGATCTGAGGTCGGGAAGGGGATGGGGGTGAGTTTTTAAGGGTAAAAAATGTTTTTTCTCGATTTCCGGCAAAACTAAAAGTCGTATCGAAAAAAGGCAAATGGAAAAGTTGTAGGTAATAAAAAGATCTAAAACTTTTGTATATATACTCTTTTTTCACATCATCATCATCTCAGCCGTAAGACGTCCACTGCTGGACATAGGCCTCCCTCAAAGATCTCCAGTGGTTTCGGCTGGCAGCGGCCTGCATCCACCGTGAGCCCTTTCTGAGAGTCAGTTTCCTGTGAGTTCTTTTTTCACATAACCTCAAAATTTATGTGAAAAATCCAAAAAACCAAGTTTTTGGTTTTTTATTTTTATCTTTTACAAATTTTTTTTTTTAACGAAATTTGGTGAAAACTTACCTTTTTATGTCCCAAATACGCTGTAATTTATTTGATTAAAAATATTTATTCTTTCACCTTATTTTGAATTAATATAAAAAAAACACCCTAATTTTCAATCGAAAATTCACCCGTCAAAATTCAGCTTTTTTAAAAAAGTTGGTATTGTTTCTGTTCGTTTCTCCAAATATTGTAGATGTCTTATTAAATATTAATTTTATTAACTTATTTGTTTGTTAATTATAGTAGTATATTTTTATTTGCAATTTTTTTGTTATCAATGTCACATGTAATCTAACGTTTTTCGAGTAATTAAAGTGTAAATTTTAATAAATAGCTCAAAATTACTTATAATAATTAAAAAAGATTTTTCGAATTCGAGTTTTTTTTGTTTTCATTTTCTAAGAAGATTTACTGTAGTAACATTTATTTTTTTTTCAAAGTAGAGATTTCAACGAACAGAAACCATACCAACTTTTTGAAAAAAGCTGGTATTTTGACGGGTGAATTTTCGATTGAAAATTAGGGTGTTTTTTGATATTAATTCAAAATAAGGTGAAAAAATAAATATTTTTAATCAAATAAATTACAGCGTATTTGGGACATAAAAAGGTAAGTTTTCACCAATTTTCGTTAAAAAAATTTTTTTTTGTAAAAGATAAAAATAAAAAACCAAAAACTTGGTTTTTTATTGCGTAATTTGTGTAATTTTTTATTGCGTAACATATAAAATTGCAAATAAAAATATACTACTATAATTAACAAAAAAATAAGTTAATAAAATTAATATTTAATAAGACATCTACAATTTTTGGAGAAAGTTGTCGAATCTTCTTTAAATTATATGCGTACTTAACTTAAAGAACTTTTAAGTTAAGTTACTTAACTTAAAAGTTCTTTAACTTTTAAGTTAGGTAGTTAAATGACGCATTAAAACATTTACAATAAGAAAATTCTAAACAGCCATAGTCTATTTTTGGACAAATTGTAGAATAACGATGACGTAAGTGAGGCAGAAGCCGAGCAGCAGGCCGGGCAGGCCGGCGCCCAGCGGCAGCACGCGGCCCGCGCGGAACCGCGGCGCGCGCCCCTCCGCGAACTCGATGAACCGCACTAACTGCGACTCCACTACCGCATCTGATAACATCAAAGAATGAGTGAAACATTTCTGATTTTTATAAAACGAAAAAAAAATTTTAAGCCGTGTTTGCTAGGTGCGAGCACACTCAAGGTCGTGTGTTCAAATCCGCGCACCAATGAAGTTTTCGTTTTAAAAAATGGATTTGTTTATAAGATTTTTATGTATGTTAGTCTATAAGGTATATGTTTATATGGGCCTTAGATGCCTGAAATAAATGATTTATTATTTATTATTATTATTATTTAAATACGTGCTTTAACGGTGAGGGCAAACCAACATCGTCAGAAAACTGACGTAAATAAAATAAATAAATAAATATTTCCGGACTACTCACACAGCATCACCCCCCAAACTAAGCAGAGCTTGTAGGTACTATGGGTGTTAGGTGACTGATATACTACATAGATACATTTTTTTTCGTAAATACATACATATGATACATAGAAAACACCCAGACCCGAGTTATTGACACACAAACATGTTCAATAACTTTGAAGAGTTTGAAGTACATGTGACATTCACCAACCCGCACTCGGCCAGCGTGGTGAATTGAGGATCAATCTCTCTCGTCCAGGGAGAAGTGTCCCAGCAGTGGAAACGTTAATAGGGTGTTTTTTTAATCATCATATCATCATATGTATGATATAAGTTAAAAATGCGAAGATAATTTTAAAATTAAATGTGGTTTAATAAGGGTTACTTAAACCATAGATTTAAATTAATTACCGACTCGAATCGGTAAAAGTTTGATTGGTTTCGTATTTCGGACATGGTACATTTTCGGATTTACCGATTATGAGATTATAAAGAATACCGTTATAAAGGTGTATGCAAAAATTCAGATCGGTAGAAATTATACCGCATATTACTGGATTCATACCTAGACTTTTTAGAAACCAGGCTAACTGGCGAGCAGTCTTTTGTCTAGTCAATTTTCGGGTGGTTACAGTAACACATGTACGAGTAATTAATATACTAGCTAAATTTTAAAGAGCTGTAAAACATCCTGAAAAATTAAAATTAAATAAAATTTACTGTATATTTGACTGCCTCAGTGGCGCAGTGGGCAATGGTCCGCTTGCGGCGCAAGAGGTAGCGGGTTCGATTCACGCCGAGGGGGCAAGTGTTTGTATGTTCTGCAAGCACTTTTTTTGTTGGTCTGGGTGTTTAATATGTATAGTAAAAAAAATCTATATACATATGCATGTCTAACTATATTAAGTATATCAGATGTTTAGTTCTGTAACACAAGCTTAGAGCTTACCACGGGGCTAGATGTAGTTGTGTGAATTGTAAGGAAATAAAAAAAAAAATCTTACCGTTTGTTTCAACTAACTTGTTATGTAATATCAATTTAATGTTTTCAACTTCAATGATAATATATTCCGCAATCATAGCTGGTATGAAGAATGTTAGCAAGTAATTGGTCACTATTGCGGTAATAATCACAATAGTATTTATGTCTTGAATAGTCTACAAATTAATAATAAAAAAATATTGATCACATAAATAAATTTAACAAAGATAATTAAATTTAAATATAACACTGTGTATATTTAAAAGTTGGTAAAACGTAAAATTAAAGCTGCGTGTTGACTATTGCCGCTGCCTGAGCATTATCCGGCCGCGGCAAATCTATATTTTGGTTTTGGTTTCTGCCTGGATGTCGCGCGATCCATTTTTTAACACCCGACCATAAAAGGGGGCTGTTTTAAGTTTGACGTGTCTGTCTATCTGTCTGTCATGGCAACATAGTTCCTGAACGGATGAAGGGATTTCAATCTAGTTTTTTTTGGAGGTGAGTTTTGCCGGAGTATTCTTAGGCATGAGTTATGAAAAACGGTTGAGCCGTTTGAAAGTTATAGGTGGTGAAAATGAGGTAGAACAACCCAATCGAATCGAATCGAAGATCTGGAATTATACTCAAGTGGGGTCTCAAATGAAAACGCATCTCATACAAGTTACAGATTAATAGGGTTTTTTTTTCTCATAAGGAAACTAAGGTTTTGATATCGGGGGTTTATTTAAATTATAAATTATCGATACATTGCCTTGTGAAGTCAATACTCAGCTTTACGATATTAATTATCATAGACTTATTCTAACCATACTCACTGTTATTGAGAATCCACTTAACATTGTTTGCACTATCCACGTCATATAGTATATGGATTTAGGTATGTAATTGATTACTGCCAATACTATCTGTGAATGTAACATAACGAAACAGAAAATAATATTTGTATAGTAGGTACGAGTACTATACTAATTTATACAAATATTATAAAACTGAGAAGTTATAATAATAATAATAAAAATATTTATTTACAAAAATAATAATAAAAATATTTATTTACAAAAAGGTTTACAATAAGGTTTTTTTATAAAGTAAGTATACAATTTACATAATCAATAAATAGTACATGCCCATTTTAAACCTATTTTGTTCAAAGAAAATGACTCCTCGCTCTAACTAAGTTAAAATAACTTGTAATGAGACACGAGGGCTCTTCCCTCCGGCTACAAATAAGTACAAACAGCACTAGGTGTTTTGCGTAGGTATAGTTGGTAATTACTTTATAAGAAACAACTAAACAAAAATAAACTTAGAGTTTCTAAACAAAAAATATTAAAAAAATCATTAAGCATCGCATGTTAGTAGGGAAAATAATAAATAAAATAAAATAAAATATGAAGCTGAAAATCACTAATTACACAACAATCTAAATGTAGCCCAATACTAAGATTGTACCTCCAACAAGTGCTCTACCTGAGCATATTCTAGGTCTTGCAAATACCGTGTAACAATATTTTTACAGTCAAGGTTAGTTTTTTGTTGCAGTTTATTGGGTTTATTTAAGTTATTATATATGTAAGGCCCTAAGAACTGTGCATGGCGATGTGCAAATGATGTTTTGCATTGTTTTGCAGTGTATATTTTATATTTACGGCGCTTATGGGAAACGTTGATTTGAGGTGAAGCTTTATGTTGTTTTATGATAAGTTGCTGTATAAAAACTTTCCTAACTGAGAGCACTTGGAGTTCTTGATAGAGTTCGTAGGTGGGGTATTTATAAGGTTTATTAAAAGCCACCTTCAATACCGCTCTCTGCGCTCTTTCCAGTGGCAAAAGGTGTGATTTCGCAGCACCGCCCCATGACCTAATGCAGTAGAGTATTAGTGATTGACAGAGCGCAAAAAAAGTGGATTTAAGATGGCTTTTACTTGCCGCGTGTCGAATAAGCTTAAAGACAGCTATTAACTTACGAACTCTAGCAGTGACGGTCTTTATATGATTTTCATATGACATGTGTTGATCGATAGTAACACCAAGGTATTTAACACTTGTAACTCTTTCTAGGGTGCTACAATCACAGTTATGACTAGGTGAGTAGAGGCATTGATTAGAATGAGCTTTTAGGTTAAGATCCACGTGCGGTTGTCCTGGTTTGCGTAGAGAGAAGGTAACAAATTTAGTTTTCGTCGCATTTAGAGTCAGGATATTACTGTACAGCTGTTTTGATATTTGATTAAATCCATCTTGAGCTCGTTTAAAAATCTTTTGCCACGAATCGTCTCGAAATAAGAGCACTGTCTCATCAGCAAACGAGATAACTTTACAATTTTCGATCTGGGTATTACAAATTTGATTTATGTAGAGCAAGAATAGAGTCGGTCCAATTATAGAGCCTTGGGGAATCCCAAAAGTCACAGGTAGAGCCGTACTGGTGTACTCTCCTATCTTCACACTTTGAGTTCTGCCTGTAAGGTAACTTTCAAATAACTTTAGTTGCTTTCCCCGTATTCCTAGATCTTCCATTTTGTTCAGCAGTAGAGGTATGGAGACTGTATCAAATGCTTTGGCAAGGTCTAGGAATACGCCCATGCATTTGACTCCATTATCCAAGCAATCCACGATAAAATCATTTAGTTCCGTAACTGCGTCAGCCGTAGAGAGCCCTTTCCGAAAACCGAATTGATTACCTGAGATGAGATTGTAATGCTCTAGGTATTTGACCAACCTGTTATGTAGAGCTCTTTCGAGAATTTTAGATAGGGCTGGAAGTATGGATATGGGCCTATAATTACTCATGACTTTTTTATCACCTGCTTTAAAAATTGGTAGTATAATAGATTTTTTGAAAGAATTTGGGAAAACAGCTGTTGAAAAACTAAGATTGCATATGTGCGTAAGTGGCAAAATTAGATACTCTTTACTTTGCTTTATAATTTGGGTAGAAATATTGTCCCAACCAGTGCTGCAATTGTTTTTCAGTGTATTTATGAGCGATTCTATTTCAGTTGGTTCTATTTCTATCAATCCAAAAGAATGTAAAGCTTTGTCTCCCGTTGTATATATCTGTCTAGAATTACCTGCGCATATTTTATTGGCTAGATCTTGACCAACACTGACAAAATAATTGTTGATTAAGCTTAAGGTTTTAGATGTATCTTCGCCTTGCAAAAGCTCCTGTGGTAGAGCTTTTTTCACTTTAAAATTAGCGGTTTCGTTAATAACCCTCCAAATTTTTTTCGGATCTCTACCAGCTTCATCAAATTGGGCCCTTTCATATTTTCGTTTAAGGTTGCGCATAAGCTTATTAAAGTAGTTCCGGTATCTCTTATATACTGTTACTAGGACCTCATCATTCGGTGAGTTGCGTATCTTTTTATGATGCGTATTTTTTTTGGTTATCGCGATGCCTCATACACCTAATTAGTCCTGGAGTAACCCACGGCTTAATAGGCATATTACGACGTGGTACATTTTTTAGTTTTGTATTTCGTTTAATAATTTTCGACAGAATTTGGACAAATTCATCAGTGGCATAATTACAATCTGATGATTTTAATACTGGGCTAAAATCTGTATTTGATATGTCCTCTTTTACCGCTTTATAATCTATTTTAGATGTTGTCTGTAACATAGGCACTGAGACTTTGTTCTGCATAACTATAACTATAGGGTTATGATCCGTTATATTACTTTCTACAATCAGTGTTACAGACTTATTCCTAGATTTCAAGAATATGTGATCCAAACAGCTTGTTTCTCGGGTAGGAAGAGTATGGGTTGGTAATAAACCGTGAAATGCCATGAGTTCAAGATAGTCTGACGATTTTTTTGTCAACACATTGTCAACTATGTTAATATTAATATCTCCAATTACAATAATATTTTTGTATTTAGTTAAAGTCTGTAACACATTATCCAAGGAATCCAAAAATCTTTCCAAATTCGAATAAGAAGGAGAGCGGTATAAAGAGGCTATCGCGATATCCTTATTAATTACAGTGATGAGGCAGTTAGCATCTAGAAATATAGGTTCATATGAGTAAGCAACTATATCCGACTTTGAATAAACTACGACTCCGTCGTTTTGCAGTATGTGATTAGTGGTGGACGCAGCTACATACCCTTCTATTACGGGTAAATTAATAGTTTTTGACAACCAGCATTCCGTGAAAATAATAAGGTCGGGAGTGGACTTCATGCGTTTTACTAGTATTAGAAATTCATTTAAGTTCCTAGATATACTTCGTATATTTTGCGTGATTATAGTAATAGGCTTCCTAATATTTTCTACAAAAGATAAACATTTCTCCGGCGTACACACATACGTTTCTGAAATAGACACCTTATCTATACCGTCATATAATACTTCAACGTTCATTTTATATACAAAAATATGCAGATAATGTACACTGCGAAATCACATGCAGTGTGAGATGAGCGAGGATAAAATATGATTATGCGTATAACGGTATAGAGTTCAAGTTTCGAAAGGTGCCCGTATTCAGAAGGATTTATAGAAGTGACATTGTCAGTACTTCTACTTGGTGGGTTGCTGGTATGTACAAGTATAGTCAGGGATACGCCTAGTATGCAATATGTGAATTTCAGCTCATAAATAGAAATAATGCGAATTGCTTTGATTTTACAACTTAAAAATAAACAATTTATAAAACAACAAAGATAGTAAAAATAGAAAGTTATAAAATAGTTAATTGTAATAGGTATTATAAAACTGCTTAGTCATGCATCTTTTTCAACATCTTTCAGTTGCTCTTCGCTATTAACGTAGGTAATAGTCCCGCCATTCTCCTTGCGTAGACATATCTGCCCATTCGACGTCCAGCAGTGAGCAAAATTGTTTTGTTTAGCGTAAATTCTTGTTTTGTAGAAAAGACCTTTAGTTTTGTAAGTTAGGGATTCATTCACATATATAGGCCTAGGCGGGCCTGGTAGTTGCAAATGAATGGTGCTAAGCTTGTCCGTACAGTTATGTTTGTTGAATCGCTTTACAGCTTGTATAACACTGAACTTGGCATCAACAGAGGAAACTTCAATCTGAATTGGCCTCGGTGCATTTTGTTTACCAGGTAACCGTCTAATGTTGCGAATTTCTCTGCCTAGATCCTCCAGGCTCAGTTTTTTCAGTAATTTGCATGCGATTTCTTGAAGTTGTTCCTTAGATTCGACGACCGAGGAAGGTACATTTCTTATTTCAAATTTATATTGATTTAACTGCCTCTCCATGTAATCAATTTGTCTCCCTAATATTTGCACTTGCTCAGTGTTAACTATAGTTTTATTTTCTATTAGGCTTGTTTTTATCGCAAGATTTTCGGTTTCCGAGCTGAGATTATGTAATTTATGATCAGTTTCTGCCTTAAAGTTTTTCATTTCCTGGACTTCCTGTTTGATGACCTGTAGGTCAGTCCTAAGCGTTTCAAACTTATTGTCTTGATCTTTCTGGAAAGACGTAAATAAGTTTGTCATGTGGTCTGAGATCTGCTTTTGAAAGGCATTTAGCGTTCCCTCTAACTTGAAAGAGTTTACCAGCTCCGGACTTCGTAACGCTCTGCGTTTTAAACGGCGACTTGTAACCATGCAGTCATTATCTTGATCAGTTTCAGAAAGACTTGTACCTTGCTTTTCTGTTTCTAGATGCATCGATTTTGGAGGCGAATGTTGCATCATGATTTTTGTTATACTTCGGGGACAGAGAATAACTTATTGATTTTCTCAGCAGCCGCTTATGTGTATTGCTTGTGTATAAAATTAGGCGTTTAACACTTTCTGGTATTCTCTCAATTTTTCTAATAATTAATTTTAACAGATATATTTTTGATAATACTTGGTTAAAAAACTATAAAAAGTCACAAAGAGTGTATTACCCACAAAATATGAATGATTATTTTGATCTGGGCTAGGAATCGAAGATGATAGCTAGTATACGATAATTTCGAGCCGGCGGCACACGTTGTTCGTGGTGTAGTGGTTGCAATCCAGCGACTGGGTCTTCGACTCGATCGTGCGAGGTGAAGTAGGTCACTCACCGCGGCGCGAACTCTGGGGTCTCCTTGGGGCAGGTAGGCGCAGCACTGGCAGTCCGATCCGGGGTAGATATACCGAGGGCGAAGCTCCACAAAAATTCTAACGCGCTCGACGACACGTCCGTACAGTATGAGAGCCGAAAGGCAAGAGGTTATAGTAATAATATATCGTTTGGTTCCTTGAGCTTATCTCAAAAACTTTAGTAATGATTTTTTAAATATTAAAATTCATGCTCTGGTGCACAGCCGCAGGAAAACTCAAAAACCAAAAGAAAATATATTGCAGCAGCAAATGATACGTTATTTAAGTCATTTTAAGATTTGCATTGTGTTTCAATTATATTACTTACCAAAATATTGTGCCCATTCTTAAAAGTTTCACCAGATTGTATGATTGTTTTATACGTCATAAGTAATACAGATAAGTCGGATTTATTCAATGAAATATATTCGGATATCTTCTTCAATTCTATTTTTATAGAAAATAAACCAAAAGCGTAACTTAATATAATTATTTCAATACTCAATCTTATCCCTTGCGCAATATAATGAGAAACGGTTGTTTCCTTTGAATAAATTATTACATAAAGTGCAAATAAAATATTTGGTCCAATTTTACAAATTGTTATGAATAAAAAACGAACTTTCATCTGACTTTCTCTTTTTTGTGCAGAAAATTTAAGTTTATTTGATTTTAACTCAAGATGAAGTTTACACAAGCTTTTATCATAATTTTGTAGAATTAAGTAAAAAGTATACAAGATATAAAGAAAAACATCAAAATTAAATATAAAGACGGGATAAATAACACTATCCACATTCTCCTTGCCGGTGCCTAGCAAAATGTAAACTAAAAACAGAATTGTCTGAAATATTGTTATAAACTTAAAGAAAGCGTTTTTAAAGAGAGATTTAGATTGTAAAAATCCAAATTCTAACATAAAAATAACTCTTATAAGTACGTGATATATCCGCATAAGATCAGCAGAGTTCGATTTTTTCCGATGTTCAAAAAGATTATTTAATCGAGGTTTTGGAATGTCCATGGTTTATGTTCGTTACAATTTGTAATAAGGCTTGAACTGCAGTCACAAAGGTATATTTTGTATTCAGATTGTGATCAAATACTGTTATTGATAGTACGTACTGTCGATTAATATTTCAATTCTAAGTGCAAGTAAAGCTTACATGTACAGAATTCCTCACCATTGCAAATAAGATAACGGAACTCATCGTTATATTATTTACAAAGATTTTTAATTGTGTAACAACTTTGCGTGACAAAGCATCGCACATTGACTCGCATGACAATCGCACAAAGGTTAGGTACTATGCCGCCGCGCGAGGCAAATCGAGCATTTGCAAGCTAATATTACCTACATAAGTTTGCCGCTGTCGAAAAATGATCGCACGGCGGCATGCCGCTTGAAGGCAATATGCATGCAGCTCTGAATAAAGACTTATAGGCATACCAAAGATTTCTTTGTTTAAATTTCATAGTTATAATGTATCTGGATTTTTCAACACGTTCTAATATTTGTACTTTTAAGTTTTAATTCGTTGTTATTATTTTATTTTCCTTTATTCTTTGCTCTCCGTTTCTTTGTCTTTGTCTATTTTGTTAATTATAAATAAATAAGTGTAGTGTGTAAGTCTCAGATATTTATAATTGATGAAAAACTATAAAATAAATATTCACATTGAATAAATTATCACCTTTATTTAATTTTAAACACGTAAAAATATATTTTTACAATGGATTACATAAAAAAATCATATAAAACTACCTACTGTAAAAAATATATCAAAACGGAGAATCACCGGTCCCGAAGCTAGGCTAAAGCGACCGGTGACTAGGGCTGTAGAGAGAGGAACTTCCCGAAGATACGCGCCGAGTTCAGGAGTACTGTCTCCTGAATGTGATCCTTGATCCAGCTTCCCAGAAAGAGCCTCTGAAGGTATTGATCGAGACTCTTCGCTATTAGGCCGTTAACGGACACGACTATCGGAACGATAATCGCCGACTATTATTATAATAAAACAAAAAAACACAAAATTAGGATATTAGGATATTAGTTTCAACCAAAAGTTAGTTTATAAGTGGGGTTTATCACTTAAAAACATAACAGAAAGAAAAATATTTATTATTACACAAAAGCTAACAATTACAAAATTTCTAAAACTAATAATCAAATCTACCTTTAACCTACGTGAAAATTAAACATGACGTCTAATAAAGGGTCCCTGAATCAGCATAATGCATCTTCTATAGAACCCGTGCCATAGGGGCACTATGACAGAGCGCTGGTTTCAAGCCAGAGCCCGTGAGATTGACAACACCACAACTTAGAATCAACATTGAAAAAATGATGTCCTAACTTTTCGACTTTTCGACTGATAGATTATGTAGTTTATACAGGCTCAAGAGAGAGAGCCTTGAGAGAAGTAACTCTAAACATTAGGACTATAAATAAATACGAGGAATATGAAAAGGTCTTTAAGTATTATAACTAATTGAATAATGAATTATACCTAACTATAGCTCTTGTAGAAGATAAAATAATTAAGTACTTATACATTGTGTACCATTCGTTACCAGGGAAACCTTATCAATAAAATGATTTTTATCATAACTAAAATAGGTATTGTTTGTTGGATTATAATGGTGTAATGCGTTTGTACTCAAAATAGATTCATCATAGCCTCTTGTGAGATTGTTGATATTATCGCATCAGTATTATAACATCATTGGGTTTAATAAATAACATAATAACTTCCAAGTTTGTTTTCATTGAGTTCTTGTGTTTATAAGAAGAAAGTGAAAAAGTTGTACGTTTTTTTTTAAAACTACTATCTAAAGATCAACTTTGCTTTACCTTAAAAGATAAAGAACCTTTTTAAAATACAAATACTAGAAGCAGACATTGGTAAGACGTTTTAAAAAGTTTATAAGATTGTTCCAGTTTGCAGACAGTTTCCTAAGCTACGTTGTTTTTGTTTATTTATCATTTAGTGAGAGAAAAAGAGTTTCCGTTTGGACTACCTTTTACCCAGAGATAATAATAATAATAAAAGCATTTGTTTTGGACACACATAAGAATTAACAAACACAGTAAGTACATTCAATAACATAATATAAAAATAAAAAAATATATGTGAAACACTTATAAGGAACATTATATGAAAACAAAACATCGAACACATAGAACACTAAATACAAGGACACTAGGTATATGTCTAGACATACTATAGTAGGTATGTAGGAGCGAAAAGTGTGATGCGAACTTAGGCGCACTAAAAAGGAATTAGTCTCAGCTAAATGTCACCCTATACTAAGTACAGAGTAACGCCGGAGAAGGGTAAGCAAGGAGTATTATAAAATAAAAATCGTTTCTACTATTTATTTTAAGGGTTTCTACGCTTTATTTTGGGAGCAAGCCTCAACTACAAAACAATACTGAATTGTAATGACGATTGATTTTTAAATAACACAAACTCTACTCGGTTACGTCATCAGTAACATTGTGTAGATTCGATCAATTATGTTATGAACATATCCCATAATATATAAACACATAATGGAAATGTAATAGTCAAAACAGTACATTTTTTGTACCTATAAAAATGTTGAAAAAAGCGAGAAAACCTATTTTGACGACCTCTCTGGCTCGGTGGACGAAGGTCCGCTGAGGCGCAGGAGATTGCGAGTTCAAATCCCGCCGTGGGCCCAGATTCTGTACGATTTTTTTTATACGTAGTTTCGGGTCTGAGTGCATTCTATGATGGATATGTATGTATTTAAAAAAAATGTATCAATATAGTATAATTAGTCTACAAGCTCTGCTTAGTTTGGATTACGTAGTAAGTTACTATTATGTGATTTGGGCTTAGGTGACGATACGTGATTTGTCCAGAAATATTTATTTATTCATTTTTTATTTTTGAACGCTTAATGAGTAACTAAGGGTTTAGTTTGTAAAACTGAAATTGAACGGTAAGGTCCAAAATTACCGCGCAAGCCGAAACAGAAATGCTTACCCGTTCAAAATCCATAACTTTAATCTTCTAAAACAAATTTACATACACATTAATTTTCCCAACCCGACCCAAACCGCATAGGAAATAAACCACAAAAAAACAAATTACCTTTTAAATACCTTAGAAGCCGTAACATTTAACGTAATGAGATCCAACATAAACAAGCTTGCCCGAGAATTCTTGGACAGGAATGTTCGCCCTCTGAACTCAATGCGCTGAACATAATATTAAAGCAAAAAGAGTTTTGCATGTCAGAGCAAAATTATTTTATGAAATTGCAATTCAATACGTTTTTTTTTTATAATTTTGTTTTAATAGCAAAAATGCTAAAAACATATTCTGTAATAAATCCTGACATAAGGATTAGGGATAGGACCTAGGTAATCAAAAATAAAGATGATAATAGTTGAATTTATTAAAGAAAAAAAAATAATTTGAAGTATAAATGATAAATAGAACAAGACATTTTTTTTAAATATATATTTTTCCAGGTTGTATTTTAAACATACTTTAATGTGTTTATTAAGCGATGAAACTCTATAGTAATATTTTGTTGCATTAGTTGAGCTACTAAAGACAACACAATTTGTTCAGCACTTTTTGCCGCCCTATATTAATGTACACTGTACATTATTGAGTGAGTTATTTAATACTCAACCCACGTGCATTTTCGGTTATTATTATTGGGGCTTACGCGGACCGTAATCCAATGAAGCCTCATTTAACAGCATTTGGGCGTAACGTTATTTGCTCCCGGCTTTGCTTGAAGCCTCCTCGTACCCGTAATAGCACGAACAGAAAGACTATTCGGAAGATAACATAATTATTAAAAATTGCTCGTGATATTGCTGGGTTTTTTCATTAGGGAGGATTTCATGTAATTTTATTGCGAAACATTTTGAGAGTTTGTAATGTGGGTTTCTACAAATTTATGGAAGGCTTTTCTGACGTAATTTTTATTGTAAATTAAATATAGGCATTTCACCTACACATAATTTCAGACTTATACAAATGTTGTGCCGACCCTAACACAATGTGGGATAAAGGCAAGATAATGATCATGATAATGATAACAAAGAAATTTTTATAACTGCTTTCCTCACATTATTTCCCTAACACGAGTTTATAGCCTACAAAACTTTGATTAAAGGTAGTTAGAAAATACTTCACATCTCCCACTAGAATTTTAGGATCAAAAACAGTAACAAAGCCTTTGTGATCCTGAAAACTGTTTCCACAATCATTGAATGAATTGAACTGCAACCTTTAGAAAGGACTGGTCTGAAAGGCGACAATTTACAAGTTTAAAGCAATTGCAGGATAGCTCAGGCAGCACAGGTGTCGTGTGGGAACTATATTCTTGTCTCGAAAGCGCTTAAGGCCCTTTTACATCTAAAAATTAATAGCAGTGAAATTACTTTAAAGTATTTGGTATTTATACCTTCGTTTCGGTATTAATATAAAAATATAGATATAACAAGTATAACTGGTAACTTAAGTTACGAGTGACGTATAGATTATTTACATCGGGATTATGATACAGCTGCGTTATTGAAAGTTAAAAAGAATAGTTAAAGCTTGTAATTTACGAGTATTTCGATAGCGTTCGATAATTTCAAAAAATATAAAAACGTATGATACTAATTTCATGACAATTTATCTTAATTTTTCGATTGAATTTCAAATAATGATGTCTGTCTCGCTTATATGACCTTGTTTTCATACCATAGGCAGTAAGTTAGACGTTAACTGGGGGTAGAAAAATTGGTTCCAACAAAAAAAAGGTAAGTATTTTGTTTTTCATCCATTGAATAAATCTTGATGTCATATTCGTCTACATTGATATTACGAGATAAACGACCACTGCTGAAAGCCGCGATTTCATGTCCAAAGTCAAAAAAGTTTTTTTTTTGTGCAATTTTGAAGCATTACATTTTTTTTCAAATCTTTTAAAAGCTACAAGGCCCCTTACAATCTACGCTCCATTTACACCTTCAGCAATTTGTTCAGTATTCACGTACCTACCACGCAGTTATCTTTTCACTTCGCAGGAGCACTTTACAAGAGATTTACTATTGTTTTTGCTTTTAAGCTGACATGAAAATAGTTTTGTGTGCTTCAGACAAATTGTGGAAATAATGAGGCTGGAGTGTAAAGGTATCGTCGGTTTGTCTGGGGATTTCGAACATCAAAGTATTTTGTATTGCAATTTAAACTTGTGGGATTGAACGGCTCTTCAATAGATTTATATTTAGATAGTATAGTATATCATCATCATCACCCTTTTAACGTTCCCACTGCTGGGACACAGGGACTCCTCTCTTGACGAGAGAGATTAGGACTTAATTCACCACGCTGGCCAAGTGCGGGTTGGTGAATGTCACATGTCCTTCAAACTCTTTTTAAAGTTCTCAGAACATGCCGGTTTCCTCACAATGTTTGCCTTCACCGTTAAAGCACGTGTTTAAAGCGCACATAAATTTCTCAAGTATAAAGTAAGTAAGTAAGTAGTAGTAGTAGTAGTGTAGTTTGTATAGTATATAATATAGTACTTGATAAAAATACTAACCAAAATATAAAGAATAAGTGACGTGAAAAAATCCTTGAATTAACGGTATTTTTTATCAAATCGTGACTTTTATTATTGCAAAGCAGAAACGTTTAAAAATAAACCTATTACTATCAAAATCATGGCAGTCATCTTATGTTGATAAGCATTTTAAAAACATGAGAATTAATTGAAATCTTAGAATATGCGGCACCCTTTGCATGCCCACGCCAGTGTTGAGATGATTGCTTGATATTATAATAAAAACAAAAACAACAAATTACAACATGGTGATGATAATATTCTTTATATATTATACAAATAGAACACAGAATAATGAAAAGAATCTGTTACTGATTTATTCCATAAACAATCCCAGGGGTAACGAAACAGCACGTCGAAGCTTTATATCTTTACGTTTCCGTTTTCTAAAATTTCGCCCCATAACATTATGTTGATGGCAGCAATAACGCTTGAAATATTTACGAATATCCCAACAAACGAGGGCCCGTGATAAATAGAGTTGTTGGATTGACCGTGGCGGAATAAAGATTAGGCTCGATCGTAAAGAGAAGTACATCTCCATGATCGAGCCTAATCTTTATTTATTCGATGATGTTCGGCGATCGTCTTTTACATTTGCGGACAAACCGTCATTTGTTTTTTGCGTCCTCTTTCCGTCTTTCTTTTGTTTATGGGTTGGTATAAGTTATTATAAAAAATGCACAAAATTAAACTCAGAGCAACATCTTGCCCTTTTAGGCTTATGTTACGGGTACTATAAACTCTGATATAACCTAGTACCAGTGTCACGCAGGTTATGAATTGTTGTTTTAAATATTATTATTATTGGGGTTTTTTTTCTGTCTTAGGACTGGCATTAACTACATTTACATTTATTATTATTATTTATTTTAAATTGTCATTCTGATCTGAGCTTCTGAGCTTTGATGTCGTGAAGGCTCGTGATAAATAGAATGACCGTGGAGGATAATAGATTAGGCTCGATATTTGAAAAGTGTTTTTCGTTCGTTAAGATGTACGGCAATTTTGTTTGCAGTTACATTTGTGGACAATCCGTCATTTGGTTTTTGCACTTGCCAGTTTTTACTGTCTTTTGTTTTTGGGTTGGTATAGGGTAATCCTAACAAAATTGCGTTCGTGTAATAAAATCATGTCTTTTATTGTGCAAACGATCCACGCGTAGACTCCAATAATAATTTAAACATGTAGTCAAATAAGAAAGAATGAAGAAATAAAAATAAATATTTTGACACACCACAAAACACCAACTTTGACAGATTACTAAAAAATGTAAACTACTTCAAACCTATTTATGATAACAACATGTGTAATAAAGGGTCCTAGCGCAGTATAATGCATCGGTCATAGAACCCGAAAAGAGCACTGCTTTTCAGCCAGGGCCCTTGAGGCTGGTAAGACCATAACTTAAAAATATAGCGTGACAATGTATGAAGTAAAATATGTTAGTAACACTTTGATTGTGTGTGGATTTTAATTTATTAAATAACATAATAAAAAAAACAATATTTCCTGACCCCTCGCGGGAATCGAACCCTTTACATCTTGCGCCGCAAGCTGACCGTCGCGTCGCCCACCGCGCCACTGAGGCAGCTTAGTAATTTATGTCAACTTTTACTTTCATTTTCGCCTGTCTGAAAAGAAAATTAAACAATAAATCTAAATATATTACGACTCTATAAATATATCTACGACGATTCCGATTCCAATGTTTTAATTTCCTTTTAAGTAAAACACCATAATATTTAGTAGTTAGGGCACGCGATGCTCTTTCATTTGATACCCCACTCGAGTATATTTGCAGATTTTCTGTTTTCCTTCCCCACTCTCACCCCCATAACTTTTGAACGGCTCAACCGATTTTCATGAAACATGTCTAAAAACACCCGGTCTAAACTCACCTTTCATACAAAAAAAAACTAAATTGAAATCGCTCCATCCGATCGGGAGCTATAATGCCACAGACAGACAGACACGTCAAACTTATAACACCCCTCTTTTTTGGTCGGGAGTTAAAAAGCAGATCGCATCCATCATGAGACTGCATTTTTATCATGTCATAGAATTCAAACACAAATTCAGAATGCGAAAACACCCTCACAAAGCCCTAAACATTGGGATCTGACGATTTCATCAAATAATGCCCACTTGTGAGTTTCATTTGACCATCCCCCGTTCATTAGCGATGGATTTGCAGGTAGGTGTCGCGTGCCCCATTGCGTATTATCCCCGAACAATGAACACTTCTGAATGTCGACGTTGCTGTTTTGGTGTTTGGGGTATACGGGAATAAATTTATGGTAGCAAGTTCGGAATTTCAATTCGGTTTAATGCGGTCCGGAGAAGTCCTTCTAGATCATCATGCCCCATCTTAGACCATATCGTCACTTCACAACAGGTGAGATTGATTGTAGTCAAATGAGAGCTTATCTAGCATTAAAAAAAAGGTTTTATTTTATTTATTTTAAAGAACACACATACTTAAGGGAATATCATGCAGGTAGGTAGATACTTATTAATAAAGAGTGTGTTTACTTTACCCACCTACTAACTAGATAGGTTTATTATGTTGTACGAATTAATTAGATTGGATCAAGGAAATCAAAATGACCAGTCCACTGATCTGAAACTGAAATTGGTTTTAACGTGAACTTTTTATTGATTCCAATATGTTATGAATGTATTTTAGGTAGAGTTATGTGTAGCTTGGTTCAAAAAGAGCATTTCTAGGTATTGACAAGGGTCGGTTGGCAACGCACAGGTAATAATTCTGATGTTCTTAACTCTATTATCTTAGTCGAAAAAAATATACTCTTGATGCCTATCATGTCCCTTTGAACACAAACTGTGATTTGTCTTTGACTTATTTTATTTTAAATCGGATATTTTCTTTGATTTTGATTGAAAATCCATATTTTTCTTCATTTATGTAGCTTTAACAAATAAAAAAGGAGTGGCAATAAGGAAGGCCTTTGACCTGCCGTGGCCACAGTCTCTGTTAAATAAATAGCATAAATGTCGTCATTGTAAATATTTGTTAAGAAATACAAATATCATAAAAAAATACATATAGCTGTATTTGTCACTCAGAACAATATCTTGTCCACAAAGATACAGCCTTGACTCTTAATGATAATCCTAAATTTGAATATATATAATTAACTCTCTGTAGTCTAGAACAGTGTGTCCAACAATGTCCCTTTTGGTCAGCTAGTAGCAGCTTCGATACATTGTTGGCAATACCGCGGTCCCTAATTAGGCTGGACCCTTCAGGATCCAATTATGACGGAAATTTTGAATAGTTACACTAATAAATTGGCATCCCTTTTGATGTCTGATGTTCATTTCTGACGGATCACAATGCTGATTATTTGAGGGTTCGTATTTGTTGGAGTTTTGGGATTACTCATAATTTTTGTTATTATGTATGAATTGGAAACTATAATTTGAACACCGCTTTGTTTTATAGATATGATAATTAAATATTTAAATAAAAATAATATTATTTTTGTTTTAAAAATTACTTTCCAATAAAACTAGAACCTGTAATTTGAACGATCTGAGTTATAATTTTGACTATTCTGACTGAAACTTTATCATTAATCATGTAAATCTTTACATACCACAAAAATACATAATTAATTAAAAATAAAAACGGTTATATATTAAAATTTAATAATAATGCTGGAGAACATTATCCACTATAATCGTCATTAAAAATAAATATTTCACATTTTTATTGGAATTTGGTAGTGAATGTATGACGTAGGCATTAAGCCCAACTTTTTTGTTAATATATTTATTGTGCAATTGAAATGTTTTATTAAATGAATACTTTGGTTACCTTACAATATGTATAATAGAACTTTCATTTTCCTATTTTGTATTATAAGTACCCACAATGCTACTACTCTACATACTGCGTTCCCCGGAGAGCATAATCCCTTTGTCCTTCAATCATTCAAAATTAACAGAACTCCTCTCGATTCATGCAAGCCGCGTCTATCCGATCGCATTTCCCAACGGACGAAGAAGGATATCTAATTACGAATTCGATTCGTCTGATAAATATTCGAATAGAATTTACATAAACCGCAATTCCAATATTTGTGAAACACGGAGAAGGCGGAGATGAAATAACAAAGTGTTTAATAAATTGGCTGATCGTGAATTTGCAATTCTAGATGTTTTTTATGTTCGACTTGCTTGCCACCCCGCAATATTGCCGCGTTTGATAGATTTTTAGAAGGAAATTCATTTTTTCAACAGTATAAGTAACCTATGACATTTTTCAAATATTTTTTTATTAAATATAAAGTTTGCTTCGTGAACCGGAAATAGTGAATATTCGGTTCACGTAGCAAAAGTTTTTAAATCACAAGCGTAACAAAAATACGCGCTAATATGCGAAACTCCCATTTTTGAAAGTCTATCGCGTAATTACAGTTGCTACGTAACTTAAATTCCAGTTTATTGAACGTTCAATCCAAACAAAACATTCGGTTCAATATTTCCTTTGAACTCTCGATAAATTAAACAACCATAAAACGTATATCGAGACTCAGATGCAAGAAAACCATTCTAAAATAAAGTAATCATAGACACAATGAAAACTATTTTCCAAACAAATTGTCAATTCTGTTCCAGATAATGTTCGCTTTGAAAACGAATCAAACATCAAATACACAATATGCAGACGACATCAAAGACCAGATATACTCAATTATTATTGATAGTTGAAAACCCTTATTAGGTAGACCACGAAATAAGGCAATTTTGTGGACAAAAGCTCCCTCGATGGACGCCTGGGGTACTTTCTACATGACGGGTCGCGGCCGGCCGCTTTATTGAATTTCGCGAGTCGGATGACCACACGTTATTGTTCTGACGGACAAGTCCCGACTTTGATTTGGGTGCACACTACCTCGGGGGTGATTTTGAAGGTACATTGACTATGATTTAATTAAGAGGATGTTCAGTGTTTCGACATGGATACTGTGAAACTTTATTTGATAAATATTGGAGATATTCAAATTACATAATATCTCCATTATAATTATTATAAAGAGGTAGGTAAAGTTCGTGGTTCGTTTGATAATAATGATGTTTTGTATCGTCTGAAACCAATTTTAAGGTTTTTTTTTCCAATGGACTGTTACACGTTATCACATATTGATAAGGTAGCAAGATTTTAATCTAAATTATGAATTCCGGGGTTGAATTATTTATAAGAAATAGAAATAGAAAAACATTTATTTACAAAAAATAAATAAATAGAAAACAAACGCATACACATATAATAAAGCTTTTAAAAGTAAAGGATACAATAATGATTAAAACATTACATTTAAAGCTCTAAACAGCACTACAACATACATACAAACACAACACTTAGGTAAAGGGTACGCAATCGGGTGATGTGAAATTGTGAATCAAAAAAGGATTAATCTCAGCTGTGTGTTGTATTAATGCGCTTGAATCCAAATTACTATCGTCCCAAATGTTTGTGTCTTGTCATATTTCTTTATTTAGCCTGTTTTGTCTTACTACTGGGTAAAGGCCTCTCCCAATTCCCTCCAACAGTCTCTGTATTGAGCCGCTTGCCACCAGCCTTCCCAGAGAACGGCTCGCCAAGCTTTTTTTTTATCATACAAACAAATTATTTTTATAGTGTACATTGCAAAGGCATGAGAGTTTTTCATCTATTCTATTCTAAACCAAAGTAGATAGTTCACTTCCACTATCCTATAACCTACGAAACCTTTAGTAAATAAGATAATACATCAAGTCGGTACGAACCTAGTGTTTCTCCCGTCTAGTCGCCACGGGCAACCAACTATTTGTCCCGGTCAAGGGAGCTTTCAATAATAATTCCACGATAAATTCTGTGCAGGGACGGACTACTATGAAACTTATATTTCGATGGAAGGGAATTTCAAATCATAGTTTTTTAATTGGTAATTCTTATGTGGAAATAACATTTTATAATTGTAATATTATGCGGTGGTTCAATGATAAGCCAGGTTGTAATTGCAATTGGTTCTTAAATATGTTAGCCGCTAATTAACTTAATGTACGTTGGATTATGTTTGTTTATGAAAAATCAAGAGTGAGGCGAGCGAGCATTGCAAGTGACACAGCAGCGGTCACCGATGTGCCTTATATCCTATTTTGTAAATTGTTAGTTTATATGTATTAGTAGGAAACACATATCTAAATGTAGTAAGCCAGTTTAATATATTTTATTAAATATTTAATTCAGTTATCAAAATTTCATCAAACTTAAAGTAGCATAATGAACGACAACTCTAAGACAATCTAGAAATATTGATTTATTTTATTATTTATTAATCCACATTTTTCGGAAAACATAACATTCATTAAAACAAAAGTAAATTCCATTTATTATTAAGCTGTAATAATATAATACAATAAGAGTTATATTCAATAATTTATGTTGAGATAGTATACACATCACTATTAACCATGTACGTGGTGGATCTTAAAGGTACACGGATATAATTGAAATGTCCTAAGCTAAGCAACATTCCAGAACTTTGATATTTCTTTAGATTTTCCTTTCAGAGTAGGATCATATTTGAAGCAACACAAGGGATAATGCAACCTCGGCAATTAATTACTGCATGGCTTTTTGACAGCATTCCAAGCATGCTTCCTTTATTGAGACGCCGTGAGTCGAGGCGATAGAAATTTATTGTTTCCCTACACTATATTTATAGCATTCCATGCTTGTAATAATTCCACGGTGAAATATCTTTCAGTTTTGCTTGAGATTTTCTTAAAATAAAACAAGTGAAAAGATGTTTTATGGGTCTACGTAGTTTGTAGAGGGTCTACGAAAACTTTCGTAGCGGTCTACGCGCTAACTTAGCTGTGTATTTATTCAAATTATTTATGTTTGAGTAACGAATTGTTTTTAAAAATATATTCAATGTTAATATTATTATAACTATGATTTTACAAGCGACTTTGCCTGTGTGAACTTTCAGAGTTAAAGATTTGTCGTTTATCGTATATATTGCGGGAATAGTACTAATAGTACTTGCGATAGCATAATATCCTTCCGCGTACTTCCAACTGTATGTGCGCGTTATTCCATAAAGATTATTGGAGTGGATATGAAAAGGAAACCAACAAACAAATAAACAATCTTGCTTTCTCGCTTATCATCGTTCATTGCTCTTTAGCGATAAGACCGCCATTTTGTCACACATACATAATGTAGTTTTAGTTAAAAAACACGTGTGTTAACAGTGAAAGCAAATATCGTTTGAAAACCGGCATGTTTTGATAACTTGATAAGTTTGAAGTAAACGAAATAAGGAATAATCCAACAGTAGAAACATAAATAGTTATACTACGAAATTTTTAGCTTTTAGGTTCGTAAAGTGTTTGCGGTAATTAATTATTTTTTTGGCAGATATGATCGAGAGACATTATCTTATATTATACTTTGGAATTCGTTTTATGATGATAATGAAATACAACCTACGCCAACGCCACAGACAGAATTAAACGGCCCATGAAGTATAAGCACAGGTAAACCATTCATAAATCCAAAGATACCCATTAAACTAAGTCCTGTAGGTATAAAGGTTATTCACCTTGCTGTCTACGGCAATTCGTTACTGTAATGTTAGCAATCTGTCGCTCAGTCGAAGCTATAACTCAAGACGATGCACGATAACGATGTGGTCTAATACACGTACAGAATTGCGGCTATTTTCATTATGAAGAACACGAATTACAAGTTAATAAATTGGAGTATTTTTCATTTTTAGGGTTCCGTAGACAAAAGGTAAAACGGGACCTTTTACTGAGACTTCCACGTCTGTCTGTATGTCATCAGGCTGTTCATTTGAGAGATTATGAATTTCTGATGCAAAACTGCATTGTAATCTGTCGAGTTCAAAAGGTGATAAACAATGGAGTGACGCCATTTTTAACAGTTTTGAAAAAGATTAATAATTTCAATTCGGCGTGTATTTATTGGATTACCTCGTATTTTTTTTAGAAAGTTATCGTTGATCTTTTTGGCAAATAAGGTCTTGAATTATGTTTCATAATCCATATTATAGATAAGTATTTTTAGTCCAATGCCTACGTAATACAAATATTAAAATAACCCTTTCCAAATCCAAAGAACAAAATAATGCAAGTAAAAATAAACAGAAACATTTCACTCTTATTCAAACAAACAAATAGTTCTGTGATAGTTCATTTACTTTTTGTAAAGAAACCCGTAACATTGCAGCTGTACAAAGAAATTTCACTTCATCTCTTTTTTCGTCGTAAATGTGAAACAAACTCACTAAGTAGTGTCTTACGTACCATAAAGAGTTACTTGCTAGTCATTCAAGTTTCCAAGATTCGTTATACACTATCCGATAAATTGGATACGATATACGACGCACTCCGATATCATTTAAACACAGATTTCTAAAAATAGGTATGTTATGACTACCTCAATGGCGCGGTGGGCGAAGGTCTACTTGCTGCACAAGAGGTAGCGGGTTCGATTCCCGCCGAGGGGGCAAGTGTTTGTATGTTTTCAAGCTCTTGCTCCTTAGTTTGGGTTTTTAATATGGGATGATAAAAATATCTATATATGTCTATTATATTAAGTATATCAGATGTCTAGCACCCGTATCATAAGCTTAGAGCTTACCAAGGGGCTAGATGCTGTTGCGTGTATTGTTCGGATATATTTATATATTTAAGTGACCTATTAAATTAAAAAATATATATAATTATGTATAATTACTTTTATGTGAACCTGACTTCTCAAGATAAAATTTGTTCCTTGTGATTTGTACAAGGACGTATTGAGAGTCGATATTATACCTCTACATAGTTTCATAATAGGTGGTTATGTAATGTTTTGCAAAGTTGAAACAGCTTCACTTCAATTTAAAATTAACTGTTAACATAAAATATTTTTTTGCTGCGGGTTTTATAGTTTTTGCGTTCGTGGCTGTAAAGACGCAAGTGCCGCCAAGATGCTAATTAAATCATCTGTTATGGATGCAAGCGAATTAAATTTTTAATTACATAAAATATATAGTGTTTAAATAGATACTAAATTATTTCCACAATTTTATATTAAACAAATAAGTGTACATTGTATAAGTAATGTAAGCAAATTTTTTTTTGCCCTGATAATAATAATCTAACAAATCTGACAGTGTATCACGCCCCTAATCACCGAGCAGTAAGTATTCACATTCTACTAATTAAAGCAGTCTAATGAAGACCTAGGCATTACTGAAAGTGTACTTGAACAGTAAATAAAGCTGAAAATTAGTTTCTGTTTCTTTCCAAGGGCCCTTCAATATTTCAGACGGATTTTTTCATATTTAATGAGACTGTTAGTTAGTGCTTTTGTGAATTCTGTTTTAATTAAAATGTGAGAAGGTAAGAATATTGTCGAGGATTCGGAGCTTTATGACGGCGCACTCAGACATGAAAGCGTTTTGAAATATCTGAATAATAATTGATGAAATGAAAAAGCTTGAAAAATGAGAGCAATAAACTTATGGTTATAGGACCCTAGAATAAAAGGAACTTCGTCTTCAAGTTGTGTGAAGGTCTATAATACTTGTGTTATTTTTTCTGTAAAAAAAATATTATATAATATTATTACTTTTATTATATTATAATAAATTATGACTTATGGACAACATTGAAAATCTTACCCAAAATTTCGGTTAAAAAGAAGTAGCTTTACGTAACAAAGACAATAAAAAATGGGCGTCTTATATTTAAGGGTAAGATCAGACCGAGATGAGAAGCAGTGCGGTCTAAAATGATCCTAAATTACGTGGTAGCCGTGAAAGGCATACCACCACCGTATGCGTGAGAGAAAAGAATGCCATATGTCACGAGCGTTACATAACGAACCAATTCAAACGAAATCTTCCAATAGAAATTATCACTATAAAAAGTTAATGATCACAACGCTACTATAATACAAGGTCATCATGATCATCACTCCATTAACATTACCACTACTGGGACACAGTGACTTCTCAGACAGAGAGATTAGGCCTTAATTCACCACGCTGGCCAAGTGCGGGTTGATGAATGTCACATGTCCTTCAAACTCTTTAAAGTTCTCTGAACATGCCGGTTTCCTCACGATGTTTGCCTTCACCGTTAAAGCACGTTTTTTAAGCGCACATAAATAATACAAGGTAAGTACACTTAATTTATTCATTAATTTTATAAGCAGGCTCACAGCTCATATAACAAAATAAGTAAATTAGTTAAATAAAATACGTAAAATGGCAAAATTCATTTATTTAAAATAAGAAGTTAATGGCGAACAAACTACTTTGATTTATCTACACGTGTCCTGCGTAAAAAAACATTAACATATACGAGCGCCATCAAAACTAAACAACTACAACACTTACTTATTTAATAGCCAATAAAGTTTATGAAATTTATGGCGTATGTGTGGAGAATCAACCGCGACTTGAATAACAGGACCTTTGAGTGAAATGCAGAGCAAGGCGATAGTGAAAATTATACATCTATCTATTATCCCTCTAAACGAGCAATTTTTGTATTAATTGAATTGGATTTTTATAACAATCCAAAAGATTTTCATGACATTCAGTATACCAATAGTTTCAGTGGCGATTATCAATATACTTGCTTACTTTCTTAGAAAAAGAACATTTACTTTTAAAATACAGAACAAGGCTTGGTCTTATAAAATTACAAGGACGTATGATGAAGATCAGTTGCCAATAATACATACACTTACACAATGTTTAAATTGTGCTTGCAATACAACAATTGAATTCGTTAAAACAACAAATATTAATATTTATTATAAAAATATCTATATATTTATGTCTGTTTATTATATTAGAGCTTGCCACGGGGCTAGATGTTGCTGTATGGATTGTCAGGCAATATTTATTTACGAGTATTATTTATTTATGTGGTCTCAGTTTTTTATCAGCTATTAATTTAAACCGGTTATATTATAAACCGGTTCACCCTCCCATACGAATTTATCACTAAAACAAATTTAGTTTGCTCGGAAGTCTACTTGAAACTTTAATAAGGTAGTATGAGTAACGATGGCAATTTTACAATTTTCCCTTAGCTTGCACCGATGTATGGCGCGCACGAGACGCGAATTAAGCAGTTATAGTAGTGGTATATTTGGGGCTTTGAGTAACGATGCTGTTTGAATTGGGTTCCTGTGGGATTATTAGAGTAAATTAAATAGATTGTGTTAGAGGTACATATATGTGATATGTGACTTTTTATATTTTACAATTTTCTCGTAGCTTGCACCGTGATATATGGGAAGCACGAGACGCGAATTAAGCACTTAAAGTACGCGGTATATTTGGAACTTTGAGTAATTATTAGAGAGTAGTTATTGTTACTTTGCCACAAAACAAAACGAATCAGAGAAATATATGATTACCCATATGCCATAATTTAATTATTATTTTTTAAAGTCTTCTTAATTATTATTTTTAATAGTTAAAATTTTTGAGGTTCTTCTATAGCCAACATCCATCAACTCATCCACCGAAAACAACCAAAATATTGAATAAAGCCAAATCCTTAACCTGACAAGCTTCACCTTTATACCTACCTAATCTATTATGTCCCAACGAGTTGAAAGTTCATTAAATCACAATACACAATAAAATTAGAGGCATTCTCAATCCGTTGGGTTCGTGGAACGCGATTTCCATCGAATTAAGCAGGATCTTCACAACTATTTATAAAGATTCCGAGAGGGTGCAGCTATTCAGAATGTGAAATTTGACGTGTGAGAGCTTTACAATGAGCGCCTATTGTTGGTCGGATCTTAGCTTCTATATTGTTTGGTATTTATTGTAGTGCACCTTGTAGAAAAAAAATGTTTGTAAATAAGAAATCATCATCATCACCCTATTTAGGTTCCCATAGCTGGGACACAGACTTCTCTCTTGACGATAAAGACAAAAAACAAGACTTTTAAATAAATATAGTCTAATTTTCATTAGACTATTTTTGCCAAGTTTTTCCGGTAATTTTTAAAA
Source organism: Gymnoscelis rufifasciata (assembly GCA_929108375.1). Lineage (NCBI taxonomy): Eukaryota > Metazoa > Arthropoda > Insecta > Lepidoptera > Geometridae > Gymnoscelis > Gymnoscelis rufifasciata. Next base: position 4,434,376 of record OV815307.1, on the reverse strand, counting down.
TATATAACTAGGTACTCTGTTTTGTGCCTGTTATTCTGATATTACGGGTACTTTGTGAATGTTGTGTTCTCTCATTATTGGTTGTAGCACTTATATATTCTAGTATTTATGATCGTTCTGAATGTATAATAATAATAATATTTCCGGACTACTCACACAGCATCACCTAACCCCAAACTAAGCAGAGCTTGTACTATGGGTGTTAGGTATATACTTATTCAATCTATTGATGTATATTATATTCATTAAAATGAATACTCAGTCAAATACACACTACCGAAGAGAAGATTTGCTTTTTGCCTGAGTCCTGTAAATAAATGTTTATTTTATAACGAGGTCTATAGTTGATTGATTCGATAATAATATATTGATAGGAGAAAAGTGGTTTTCATATTAGGAACAGTAGGTAGATTATGGACATGATCGCATTATTGGATTTTTAAGGTTCAGGTTTTATTCTTATTTATTTACGGGACTTTTATAATTAATTACTTGTCAGAAAAAACTTACTTGATGAGTACTGCCCACAGACGAAGCCAGGGAATACTAAACTTTATTATGCACAGATAGCTTCATCAGTTCACCCTATCGTTTGACAACGACAAATGCATAATCCTCTACAGATCCATCGATATGAAACCGTACCTACACCATTTTATGTGAATAAGACCACATAAAGAATTGAAACGACTCACGTTTTCTTTGCCACTATATCTTGGTCCTTCCATTGTAACAATAAAATATTTGAATCCGATAAAGATCTCAATATTCTAAATTCAAACTAATTTATTTTTGATGTTGTTTTGTACCAATTGTTATTACTTCCAAGCATTTGAAAATATTCGACTTTTAAATAATTAATCTTTGACTGTCTTCTTTGGTTTTTAATTATGTATATTCGCCCTGTAAGTAAGCAAAAGTCACATGACCTTACAGCCTTGTCTTCCGTTTTCATAAAGGCTTAATTCTTTACAAAAATCATAATTCCATACGTACATGAATGAATAAATTGATTGATGTAACAAAAGTAAATTACTTTTATAATATTATTTTGTCTTCTTTGCAGAATAAAGTTTAATTTCAAAATAAAAGTACTCAATGGTTTTTTCTTACCTATTGCCATAGAAATTATAAATTACCTTTGATAAGAAGTAATGTATGAAAAAAAAGTACACTAGTACATACCTATAGTCCTATCAATTGTATAGATTTCTAATTAAGAAACAAATGCTCGTTTCCAAAATATTTTTCATTTAACATCCTGATTCGATTTGAAATTCGACCAACTCGGAAGATTATTACGGAACGGTGACGACGGGTCTCCAAGGACTGGTTTCGGAAACTGTAAGCGCGCATTTATAAAGATTTTCAAACACATTCCATAAATGAACACAATTTAAAGACGAATGAGTTTTGGGATTCGTTCCAATGAACATTCGCGTTCGCCTGATTGAATCGTAACGAGGTAATATTTTTATTTTTATCTGGTTTTAGAGATAAAGTAGATAAATAAAACATTCATCTTTCTATGCCTACCTTGAAGCTCATACAATGTTTTGCTTCTTTCTCAAATTCTATTAAAGTTCCGGTATCTATGTAATTTTAAAATGTCTGTATATTAAGCTACGTGTCTTTAGAAAGTTTTGCATAATTATGATTTATCCTAAAGCAATGCCAATGGAAAACAAAAATACTTAATATAGAGAATTTCTTACCCACTAAGATAGTTATTAACTTTCTTATTGCAAGAATTGCCATATTATATCTAGTTAATTATACATGAGCGATGACAGCAAAAAACATATTTTATCTTTAAACCTAAAAATTACGATCTAGTTGTCCACAAAAACACGACATAATTCATTTTCGTTCCTTTAAAAATAGAGTAGAAGTTGGAATAGTTCTTTAGAATAGAAGATGAAATAGTTCTAATAGTTATTACGATTTCTTCCTATCCACATTCTCAACACACGCATACGATTTAATCCTAAGAATATTATTTAAACAAAATTAAATCATAAACTTAATACATACAGTTCAATTTTCCCCGGCATTTTGCAAGTACCTACTCAAATTACATTGAAATAGGTCAAGGAGCTCTCCAGAGTTGCGATTGCTTTATAATTTGGTTCTATTGTTCGAAATTCAAATCTAAATCACAGGGGGCACAGAATATATAACGTAACAATGGATTCAGAAGCATCAGTCTGTTCATTTTATAGAGTTAGTAAGTAGATATTAGATTTTTTTAAATACTAACTGATGTAATGTTGAATATTCATCGTTTTCTGACATAAAAATAAACATACACCTTTCGCTCACATCGATTTGATTTTACTTGTATATTTGTCATCCAAAAAATATATAAACCCTTAGTGATAGATCACTTGTTTTATCACTTGTTTTATCACTTGTTTTTAACTTAAAAGCCGTATTATTTGAGGCTACTGACTAGATCCCTATCGAACTGTGCACGTAAGGACCTCAGCCATACCGTTTGGGGCTCTTTGATGCATGACTAATATGAATTAATCCGCTGTATGTCATCCACTCTATGCTAATGTGCCTCTTCTATGGCTTTCTGATTCCCTTTGGGCATAGAATTAAATATTGGAACAGCGAAACCGCTATGGTAAGATGGAATCATAATCACAATATTATTCATGCGAATGTTTGAGTTTCATTCTAATTCGGTTCTTATGATATGTCAATGTCAATTTTGAGTTTTGTGAAATGACAATGATAACTTAATCAGTTTTAGTATGTACCGCTATCGTTTTGTTTATCTTAATTAGGTACTGTGATATAAAAATATTTTGAGTAATTGTAAAATTCAATACAATCTTTACATAAACTAAAAAAAAAATATTATACCGATTCAAGATTCTACATTAATTTAAATTATACCTGAGAATTTTTCTTTTCACAATCACTTGATAACCGAGACCTCTAATCAAACTGATTGAATAATGAACTTAACTTACAACTCACGGGCAATGCTCAAATCAGTCCTTTGAGCATTGCCCGTAATAATCACCTTTCCATTATTTGATTGACATAAATAATCTTTATAAAGAGCCTTAGTATATCCATAGAAAACCCACATATCACAAAATAATTGATACATTGATAAAAAGCCCTTGAATTTGCTAACCTTTATTGGATGGCGGTTTTTGCGTCAAAAGCACTACTGTCTCGTTCCATTCAAAATGTCGCAGAAAAGTCATAAACGCTTAAAAGCAAGTTTTATCACTGAAATCAATTTCGTCACTGACATTGGGAATAAAGTATTTGTATACCCGTTCATAAAAAAATCCAAAGCCGCTGCATTTGGTTACAATGTAACCAATTTTCTTGTGCTTGTCACATCTATACAACTTTTCACTGCTTTGTGCATCAATCGATTCAGAGATTGGTTCGAAATCGTAAATATTGCGCCAAACCTCGCTGTGTGTTTAATGATATTGATCAAGTACTCCAAAATGAATACGCACAAGCAAATCTACGAGAACATTCTGCACCATTTCAAATTCGACGTTTGGGAGTCTATCTCGGATACAGACGAACATAAGATCATTCTGGAAAAGTATACGAATACCACACATTTGATACTGCGTTTTCAGTACTATTACACTTTGATTTTGGTGGTTATTGTGATACTGTTTCCTAGACTGGTTATGTTGATGACGGAGGTACTTGGGGGCGAAGCTCAGTACTTGTACCCTTTCGACGGATGGTACCCCTTCGACAAGGTGAAGTGGTACTACGTAGCCTACGTATGGGAGAGCTCCGCGACTACAATCGTGATTTTCATATATGCTTTCGCGAATATGATACATATATCGTTCACTCGATATATTTGTATGGAGCTTAAGATATTAGGGACTATGATGGAGGGCCTTGTTAGTGCAGAAGAGGTTTTGTGTTTAACGAGGAGGTTGTTGGTAGAGCAAACTCATTCGAGGATTAGGAGGAAGCTCAAATTTATTATTAAGAGGCACCAATTCTTAGTTGGGTGAGTGAGTCTTCCAAATATGGTGTTTAAGGTTAAAAATAACAGCTCTTAATCATCATTAGTCTGAAACAAAATTAGATGAATTACTATCTTCGCAGCAAAAGTAATTTAAATAACTCATCAAATTATAGGTCAAAACCTTATTCTATTTTCAATACAGATAATTTATTTTCTTTCGCAGAATAACATCGGACTTAGATGAGGTTTTGGGAGATGGATTATTAGTGATGTACGCATTCGGCTCAGTTTTCATTTGCCTCACTATTTTTACTGCAACGGTAAGATAAGATTTTCAATAGTCATTCATAGCAAGAATTGACTTTAAGCTCATATTATATTATAAGCTATAACGCCGTAGAAGCTTTGATATGAAAATTGTATATAAGTATATAAAAGAAACAAGCATAAGCTTAAAAAAATATAACCCGACGAGAGCAGACCGAGAGAACTGACAGCGAATTTTAAAAAACTATTTGTGGGTCTCCCACATGTCATATTTTATTGACTTATTTCATTCTACAAAATGACGTCCAAGAATTAGCTGAATAAATGTTGACTAACGTCATGTCTTTGGTGACTCGCCGTACTAAAATTAATAGATTGACGTGTGAATCATAAATAACGGCCTAGGCGTTTGGTCTGTATAGTGCTTCAAAATAACATACAGAAATACAAACATAAGCTTATTCAAAAATAAACACATTAGCATTCCTATAAAGACCCATATGAAGCGTTTATACAACTATTCTTACGACAGCAAATTAGTAAATCTTGTGATTACGTGAACCAGAAAACTTTTAACTAAATTTGGTTTTGTCAGATATATGTATCCTTCATATATAAACATAATGTTGGAGTACAATGGGCGGCCTTATCGCTATGAGCAATAATTAATAAAATAATTTAAATGTATAGTAAAGTAATACAAATATACTAAAAATATACATAATTTATTTTCAGGTTGTAGATAACTTGTACCTGCGACTGCGGTACGCTTCTTTCTTCCTCTCTTTACTTGTCGAAGTATTTGTGCAATGCATAATTGGTCAACTTCTCATAGATCATGTAAGTATTTGAATTCCAAGAGTTTTTTGATTTGTCATTCAATATACCTACGAGTAAATTTTCGTCCCAAGCTATGCTCGATGCATATTGCATCGTGGGCAACGATTTTTTCAAATAAATAGATTCCTAAAGTTGGACTTTCTTACAGCATTGACTAATCCTTAACTGCTGAGAATCAATCTATCAACACTGCAATACATCTAAGATTTAATATTAAGTGGAAAAGTAGCAAGCAAATGAATTTAATTAAGTTTGGAAGTCCTACCAGCTAAGTTATAAATCAAAAACATTTTGGCGTTCTTCCAACCTCTCGTATTTGTATGCCATACAGTTCGCCTCTTATTTAATAGTTTTATCTGAAACTAGTTTCTGGCTCCATTTTTGCTCGCAAGGCATTTTCTGAACTATCATCATCATTTCAGCAGTAGGATGCCCTCTGTTAAACAGGACTTTCTGGTCTTTCCAGTTGTGTCGGTTGGACGTAGATACTAAAAGTCTGATCAGATTGACACGCTACGACACGATACTTGAAGAAGCCAAAGAAGCTTCTGGAGGCGCAGAGAGCAGGCGCGCATTTATTTATTTATATGTAAATAGTTATAATTTCATAAACTGACCCTAAATTTTATTAATAAATAATAATTATGTCAGAGGAGTACGTCGTCACCGTCGTCTGTTTGTCACTCTTACGACTAGAACGCGCCATGCCAACAACGCGCCAACACAACGCACACTATTATTATTAAATGCGTACGTATGTGTACGAGAACACCAGCATGTGGATATTTTTAATGATAGTTATAATTATATTCATAAAGCAATTCGATATTTTTTAAGTTTTAATTTGTTGTGTTTATTTTAGTTTACTTTTGTTGTCTTTACTCTATTTAGTTAGTTATTAGTTTGTTAGTTAAGACTAGTTTGTAAGTTAGTTTAAGATAGTTATAATTGGTGAAAACTGTAAGATAACTATTCTTATTAAATAAATTATTATTATTATTATTTATAATTCCAGAGCTTGAAGTTAGAAAAGGCTATCTACTTCGCGGACTGGTCGTATGCCGACGAGGACGTGAAGAGGATTCTCCATATATTCCTGATCCGAGCCCAGCAGCCCTTGACTATCACAGCTAAGGGCTACGTCATTATGAACTTAGATACATTCAGTAATGTTAGTCGAGTAGAGAGGAGTCTGCTTTTTAACCTTCCAATAAATACAAAAAAAACATCTTTCGAAGTGATAGGTTCTAAATCTGCTTAATTTTTGTATTTGTTACCTCAGATTTTTTTTTATTTTCAGTCAATCAATTATTAAAACCAAATAAAGTATTAACTGACGCAGTCTTTAAGACTTTCCTCCAGTGCTAGTTAGAAACTGTGTTACAGCAAGGGAATGTCCCTCGTATTCATATAAAATACCTTACAAAGGCATAAAAATATATTTTGTTTTTGCTTTCACGGTGAGACCCATTTTTAATCTGATAAGAATCGATCAAGTAGTGTTGGACTTAAATCCAACATAAGGCATAAAATATGCATACAAAACGTCAGTTAATTTCGTAAAATTTAAATTATTTTGCGTTTTGTACTGTCATGTAAATAAAACATTGCTATTATGTAACATTATAATTCTGAACCACTTGAAACATCCTCATTAGACAGAAAATAATTTTTTTAAAGATTCATCGAAAGAAAACAATTCAATTCTTTTGATTGCTATGGAAACGTAACGAAACAGACAACTCGTTTCAACTCCCTCGTTAAAAACTTGTTTCATTCAGTATAATTTTAAAAGAGATGATTTACTTAGAAATTTTACGAACTACTTTAAATATTTTTAACTAGTTAACTTTCGAGTCTACTGTAGTTTTCAACAATGCGCCACAGGACGGGTCGTTAAAAATAATATTAATAGAACCCATCAATAGGGTAGATGACTACAAAAATATATTAAGTCCGTTATTTATATTACCTTTAAAAACTGTACCCATATTTTTTAGAAAAATCAAGTAGAGAGTGCATTGAAGTTTCGTAAACGTAATGTACTAAATGTATAGAATGTATAGGTTTATTATAATCTTGGCACTTTATTATTAAATTAATAGAGCAATAAAATAGATGCCCAGTATTTTTATACGGGCTAAACAGACGATCTAAACAGAATACCTTTTTTTTTATGTAGTCATCATGCTTATTGTTTTATTTTCAGATATGCAGTATGTCGTATCAATTCTTCAATCTTCTTCGAACTGCCTACTCATAAACATGGCTTTGAAACACCGACGCGGTTTCAACTATTTCTGCACTATACTTAGCTTTTGTTGACTATGAATATAATTATTTTCTCATATGTATTTCATTAAACTGAACGTAGTAATTGATTAGATGGTGATTTTAGTGATAATATAAAAATCCTCAAATAGGTCTTTGGTGCAGGCAATACAAAAAATATGTAATTATTTAGAATTGTCTAAGTATAGATTACTGTACTAAAATACCTGGGAAATATTAATACCTACTCAAAAAAATTAACAAGAAATTCGAAAGCGTAATCTATGTATGTTTGTCTGTTACGATTCAATCTCTACATCTATGTATTTAGATGCATTTATGCGAAATATATTGAAAAGGGGAAACCACGTATTAAAATACGGTATATTCCTCGGTATTTAAAAATACCGAGGAAAATTACTATCTGCAGAATATCCATTAAGCGCGATCAAAATCACGAGGCAAAGCGAAATTTTATTATAGATTATAATATATAGATACTATTGCATACACTGCAAGACTGCACATTCAAAGCATCAAAAGAAGTATAAAAACGAATATGAATATCTGGTCGAACATTCATAAAGAAAAAACTAGAAAAACGGCGCAAAAGAGCCGAATGAAGGTATTCAGGAAAATTATTAGGTGCACACGATAGCGAAAACGAGGAGGGCCGAATTGACAATGGCTCTGATATTGAAGTCTGGCTTATTGATCCCTTTACACTTCTCCGGAACGCTGAAAAACTTATATTTAGGCTCTACATATTAAATTATGTGGTTTTGGGTAAAAACTTTATGTATGTATCGTAAGGGGTCAATAATAATTGGACCATTCATTCATGATAAGAAATATCTGTTACGTTTTTAATGCTTGAATCTAAAATATTTTTATTATTATTATTATAGGTACTTACTGCAGTCATCTAATAGAATACTCATGTATTGTGTTACATTGAAATTTGAAATATTTCGTATATGTAAACATAACTCAAAAAAAAATTATGTATGTGTCCGGGTTATTATTCGAAAATGTTTTCCCGGCAAAAATTCGCTGCAATAACCATTCTTGGACTTCTACAAACATTTGAAAAAATAATTGGCCAAATTGGTACAGGCGTTGAGTTATGCGCTTAACAAAACATTTTGCAATCCATTTTTAGCCGCCAACTCTTGCGCCAATAGTCCAGAAATATTTATAAATAGAACTATACCAACATCAGCTTAGCGTCAAAAAAACCTCTTCCCGGACCCGTCTCGTCACATTGTAACTCGCAGGTAGTCTGCATGTCGTAAAAACAAGATGTCTACATTCATATCGGCGCTATGGGAAATGTGGCGCGAGTATTCTGGTTATTGCCAATGCCCATGGAGAGGATTGACGATGGTAATTCAAGTCGTTTTACATGACTGCTGAGAAGGATAAAATTAAATGTTTGGTAAAGTCGGTATTGTCGCCGTGGTTATTTCATGTAAGTTTGTTGAATTTTGTTAACAACTAGTTCAGACCAGCATACAATTTTCTTTAGTTGAAATAGTAATAGTTACTTGTATATTTGTTGAATTATAATTATTTTATATTTAAAATATGGATTGTTGAATAAACTACTACAATAATATTTATCAAACTTAAATGGGTGAATTATGGTGTTCAATGCTGACCTTTATTATTATTATATTATTATTATTTATTTAAATAAATAAACATAAAAACATTACATATTTACTTATTAATTTTAATAAATGTTTTACATTCTGACACTAGCCTCAATTCAATTCAGTTTATCTTCTTCTTCTTTTATTTTGATGACGTACGCAATTCAATTTATTATAATAAGACTTATGCGCTTGAAGCGTCAGTTTGCCAGTGCCAAGTTCAATAAAATTATAAAGTGAAAAAGATATTAGGTACTCAGATATTTTACTCGATGTCAAAAAAAAACAAAAAAAACTTTTCATTTTATAATTTTATTTAACTTGACACTGGCAAACATTACAAGAAACTGAACTGAACGCCATTTTGCGTCCAGTGACATTAGCCTCACCCGGAATCATACTATCAACCGATAATAGACATGTAATCGACAACTGAAATTACGGGAGCATTTGTTTTTTCCACACTCAACGCTGCGTTAAGAGAGCGCAGTTTTATGTACTTACCTCTAATACACTTTCAAAAGTGATCCCGTGACACCGTCGTAGCATATTTGTGTGTAACGCAGCGTCAGGCCTAAAAGACTTTTAAAAAGTCAAAGGAATACAACAAGCCCCCCTAATTTTCACCAGCGATCTTGCAAATTAAAAGACTGTCTTGACTACACTGAAATATGAACAGTAGTGTTTACTATAATAAGTTTCATGAAACCTAGAGTTATTAATTTAGATTTATAGATGGGTCGTCTAGGGGAGATTGGGGAATATTAAACATAAGTTTTTAGAACTAAACTATATCCTACTATAGATATGATGACTACATAAAAAAAACATTTAACTCTGCAATGGTGAAATAGGTATTCTGTTTAGTCCTTCGTTTCGCCCGACAAGATAACTGAAAACCTATTTTTAACTTTTTTTAATTAAGTAAGAAAGTGCCAAGATATACATCATCAAAGTTTTGGAGTTGGAGCTTGCGACTCATAAGTTTCGTACAAACTTAACTTTCGTACGAAAGCATTACGTCACGGGAAACTACAAAGCACTGTCTCATATTGATTTTTCGTCAACTTCTTATTTTTCATTATCAGAGAAAACTTTCTACAGTATCAGACATAAACTTTACTTTCGTCTTGGATACGTGCCACAATCGGTATGCGATGATGCAATGTTTGCGAACTCTCGTTATTATATATATTTATTTTGTAAATCGGTGGTTTCACACGTCAATTAAGGAGAACATTTGACCATCCTTGGATAATTGGCAATTTCTGTCCAGAAATGGTGCAGGGTTGCATACTAGATTTAGCTTCCAAATGGGAGCTAATAAGCTTTCTCTAATCTGGCCATAATATTTTCGAAATATATACCTACAAATTTAAGATTAATTAATGACTATTAAAAAGTGATAAACCTTCTCTTTTTAGGTTAACCTATTTTACAATTTTGTACTGAAAAACATTAAGACACATCCGTAACCGTCGCAAGCAAGATTCGAACCTCTAACTCCGAGAAAGCGCGAACGAAGGAAGGATGATTATGTATGCGTTAATCTTTATTGCATAAAAATTTTAAATAGTTATAAAATTTGTTAAACGTCCCCATTACACTTTAAGTATAACGACATGAACAATAAAATTAATCAGAACTATCACGAAACAAATAAAATATAATCTATCACGATTCTGTTGATTATTATTTTTATTGATAATTCTTATATAAAAGAGCAAAATTTCTTTGTATTATCAGTCTTGGACTCCAAAATGATAACTAGACATATATTTGTACTAGCTATTCTAGCTTTAGTTCCGACTAAACTATACACTTTTGGTAAGTACTTATATAATACTTCAAAAGAATATTTAAACTTTTTTATCTAAAGAGTTTGTTTCTTTGTATTTTTTTATTTGTGTTTTTTATCTAAAGAGTTTGTTTAATGAACGCACTTATCTCAGGAACTACTGGTCCGATTTTAATAATTATTTCAGTGTTAGATAGCCCATTTATAATATTAGTACCTATAGATAACCAGTGATTCGTGATTACAGACTTTACTCGGAGGTGGTGAAAGAGACTCCTAATATTTTATTGGAGGGTTGATACTGCTAATAGGTTAACATTTTCTGAACTCGCCACGCTAAGCAGGCGGGTTATCTATCTTTGCAATGCATTGAATTTTATTTTATTGTTTTTGCAGCTCACTATGTTCCTCCTACCGATATCTTAGAAGGTAATTATGTTTATTATTATTTTATTTATTTATCCATTACAAAAAAACGCAACAAAAAACCACAAAGGTATAAACTAGTGCTCGTATTATAAATACTGAAAATGAATTGAATTGAACTGAGAATTGATTTAATTAATTTGTTGTCTCGGATATTTCAATATCGTATAAAGAGATACATTTTTTTCTGCCCCAGTTGTCGCTTAGCCCTTTTACCACAGATTGAAACCGCACAAAAACGTCAATTTTCGTAATGTTGCTCGAATATTATTAGAAGGCAAATTAAATGTGATTTTTCTAGTTCTACATAAATGTGATCTTCGTCCACATTGACACTTACTTACCATCAGGTGAGATTGTGGACAAACATAGATCTAACTCTCATATAAAAAAGGCTAAACTCGTAACATAATGCATCTAATTTTATAAAGAACACGTTAAAATAAACAGCCATACAAACGATCATAACTATAATATTTTTGTTTTAGATTTGGTTATAGCAGCGTCGTCTGCATCAAGCAGTGGTAAATATCTGAATTATATTATTATTATTTCATCTAATTATATGGAAAATAATGTGGAAATGTATAGACACTGTAGGGAAAATATTTTAAATCATTATAGAGTACACAATTTAATTGATATTATAATTTGAGAGTGAATAATAATCATAATATTTCCGGACAATTTACACAGCCTCACCTAAGAACAAGAACAAGAATATTTATTTGCATCAGCATAATGTAGATTAAACCTAACCCCAAACTAAGCGGAGCTTTTACTATGGGTGGTCATGTAACTGATATACTATAGATACATTTTTGTTTTATATATGCAAACTAGTCGACCCGACAGACGTTGTCCTGTCCTACGTCTCAAAAATAATATCTAGTTGACCATATTGTGAATCTAAACCATTCTCGAGCCCACTTAAACACACACAACAAATTTCATCAAAATCAACCCTGCCGTTTGAGAGAAGTTCAGTGACATACACAATCACAGAAGAATTATATATATATAAAGATGATACAAAAAACGCCCGAAACAAGAATTGTAGATCGTACAAAATCTGAACACACACCCGTAACCTGCTTCGCCTCAGCCGGACCTTCGCCCAACGAGCAACAGATGTTGTCAATTATAATATATTTTAATTCTAGAAGTAACTAGATTTTTAATCAAAAAATATTTATTAAAGTTGTAATAATATCTTTTCAGCTTTAGGTGGAGGAAGTAGCAGCTCTGCTGGCGCAAGCAGCATTGTTAATGGTAAAATAAATCCCATCAAAAACAATACTTGTCAAAAAAACCAAGTCTCGCAACTCAGTTGTTCTGCGGTAAAAAGTTGTGAGATCCATGTAATACCAAGTCGGTTATTAATTTATTCAGTCTCTACTTAAGCGACTTTCTGTCTTAATACGTCCAGTCTCTAAGACCACGAACGTGGTCCATAACAATTGAAAATCAATTGTGTCTGGAATCTCCGTACTCGGAGCATTAAGTTGTTACGTAATAATTAACAGCATCTTGTAGTGACGCATATCAATATTAAAATTCTTTTATGTTTTATATAAATATTTAATATCACGTCCTTTTCTATAACCTAATTGAACATTTCTATTACTTCAGGGTCCGGTGACGATTGTTCCCCGGAGTCATCTATCGACGGTAAACATTTCCATACTTTTATGTATTTATTATGTCTTTAGTATTTGTTTTCATAGCGGCAACAGAAATACATGTTACCTCAAACTTTTAAGCTCTATCTAAATAAATAAATATTTCCGGACTACACACACAGCATCACTTAACCCCAAACTAAGCAGAGCTTGTACTATGGGTGTTAGGTGACTGATATACTACATAGATACATATTTTTTTTTATAAAAACATACATACGGGTCGCCCGGCGGGAATCGAACCCGCAACCTCCTTCGCCTCAAGCGGACGTTCGCCCACCGAGCCACAGAGGTCGTCAAATATGTCTATTTATCATAGTTCTTGAGATACACAACCTGTCGATAGACGGACAGACAAACAAACATACGACGAAGACCTATTATTAGGGTCCCGTTTTACCCTATAAGTACGGAACACTAAAATGTCATTCAATATACATATTACTAAAAATAGTTATGTTACTCAGATGCTGTCGTGAGCAGTTCAGCTGGATCTTCTTCAAGCAGCAATGGTAATATCCTCAGACGTGGACTCCTTCATCATTTTATACTTTTTTTCATAGTACTTACATAGACCTATATCAACTTGTCTCGGTCGCTCTACTGGCAATCTAATCAATAGGGGAAGATAATTAAATATATATATACCTTAATAAAAATTTATATAATTTCTTGCAAACGAAAATTGAGGGCGTTTCAGTGTATTGAAGTTTCGCGTGACGTAACGCTTTCGTAAGATTTGTACTAAATTTATATGTCACAAGTCACTCCGAAACTTTATAGCTCTTCATCTTCGCACTATCTTATTAAAATGATAAACCGATGAATAGGTGACCAAATTTTATAAAAAAGATAAGGTATCCAGCATTTTTGGACGGACTAAACAGAATGCCTAATTTAGGCATCATGTTTCATCATCACCCTATTAACGTTCCCACTGCTGGGACACAGGGTCTTCTCTCTTGACGAGAGAGATTAGGCCTCAATTCACCACGCTGGCCAAATGCGGGTTGGTGAATGTCACATGACACAAACTCTTTTAAAGTTCTCAGACCATGCCGGTTTCCTCACGATGTTTACCTTCACCGTTAAAGCACTTGTTTACAGCGCACATAAATTTCTCAAGAAGAAAAATCCAGAAGTGCGTGGCGGGGTTTGAACCCACGACCTCTAGAATGAAAGTCGAGTGTCCTCCCACTTAGCCAACACGGCTTTTTACATCATCAACGGCATCATGTTTATTGTACAAAAATTATGTAGGTACCGTAAAAGTTTATGTTCCATAATTGTAAAATAGTGTTTATAATATTAATTTGCCTGTGACAAAATCATTTCGTTTGACTATAGTCTCCATTCCGTTACATTACAATTTTACAGTAATGATAATTATTGACTTTTTCATTTCCAGGTGCCAACAGCGGCTCATCAGGATCAGCTAGCAGCGGAGGTAAATATATAATATAATAATAATAAATGTTTATTTCACACAAAAATGTTACAATTGCAAAGTAATTTACAGATGAGACGGGGTACAGAAACGACATTTACATAACAGAAAGTATAGATAACAAAACTAGGAGAATCCTGTATTATGGCATATCTATCCCTTCCTCCGGTTCTCCGGTTATATTTAAAACCTAAAAAAAGCCGTGTTGGCTAAGTGGGAGGACACTCGACATTCATTCCGAAAGTCGTGGGTCCAAACCCCGCCACGCACCTCTGGATTTTTCTTCTTGAGAGATTTATGTGCGCTTTAAACACGTGCTTTAACGGTGAAGGTAAACATCGTGAGGAAACCGGCATGTTCTGAGAACTTTAAAAAGAGTTTGAAGGACATGTGACATTCACCAACCCGCACTTGGCCAGCGTGGTGAATTAAGGCCTAATCTCTCTCGTCAAGAGAGAAGTCCCTGTGTCCCAGCAGTGGGAACGTTAATAGGGTGATGATGATGATGATGATAATTTTAAACCTTTATGGTTTTACAAAGTGCTAAGCCCTACGTTTGGTTGAAACTAGCCACTAGCGGCGAAGTTATAGGTTTAGTATACGTCTATGCGTATAATGGAAGACGTGGGATCGAGTCTCGCATTTCGCTAGTTACGTTATTTCGCCTTAGGTACGTTTTTCGACACAAATTTAACTTACTGACTGGTTACTAACCCACATGGTCACTATGGTTACTACCTGAATATTAAGTTAGTTTTGAAAACTTTTACCTACGGAGTTCCGTGGTTAAAATGTCTTTAATCTTCGTTGATAGAATACAAGCATATGTGATGTTTTCCTAATCAGTTCTGCTGCTGTTGTTCCAAAGCTGTGTTGTTCTATTCGATTCTCAACTCAGTATAAAACATTGAAGCGAACTGTCAAGACAATGATGTTATTTCCTTGATATTTGTTATTTAAGCAATTTAGTTTTATTAACTTTAAGTTGACCTGTCCATGTAGGCTATGTGCTTCTAAGGAAATAAACTTTTTGACTTTGACTTTAAATCAGTTTAATACACCATCCCTGAGACTCAAACTATCATAATACCAAATATTGTCAACTCCCCATGCAGCCAGACTTAAGTGCTGCTATAATTACTTTCTTAATCCTAGTAGGTACTTGTTTAAAAGTATAGTTTCGGTTTATTTATTGCAATAAAATAAACATGTAACATAAAGTTTTATGCATTTAGTGACCTTAACTAGCTTATTATCTTTACAGGTTCAGCAGACGATGGCAGTATCTCATCCGGTTCATCAGCTAGCAGTGGTGGTAAATTAAATATCCCAGATATTATTGACATATTGATTCTAAGAGAGATACGAATAAACACATTAAATGTTCAAGCGTCAGGTTCACGGTGGATGCAAGCCGACTTCGACTTTGTTTCCAACCGAAACAAAGTCAAAGTCATGTTCGATCAAGGCCTACTGCGTCGGTTGGATCACCAACCACGCAGTAGGCCTTTATCTTGCGATACCCTAAGGTTTCATAGCATTCTTTAAAATTAATTATTCCTTTGCACAATCAAGTTTATCCGTATAGTCGTTTATGAACTATTTAATCGGAACTTTCATCAGCACATTCTTTTTATTTTTTTTTATCGATAAGCCTTCTTTTGACCACAATCTCACCTGATGTAAAGTGACGATGTGGTCTAAGATGGGACATGAAGACCTAGAAGATGGCTTCTCCGGACCACATTACGAAACACGAAAAGATCGCTTCACGCACTGGCCCAGCCCGGAGGGTGGTGACAAGCCGCGGCCGAAGCCTACCACCAGAGACTGTTCTTGGCACCACTCGGAGGTTACTTGTAAGGATTCAGAGGGTTACCACTTAAAACGAGAATGACAAAACCTCCAAATATAAATTCTTAGATAATATTGGTTGTTTTACTATTTAATACTACAATTTATATCATTGACTAATTATTTGTATACTCATATTTATTTTACAGCATCTGGTGACGGTGGAAACAGTTCAGCTGGATCTGCTGCTAATAGCAATGGTAAGAAAATTATTTATATCCTTCTTTATGTGATATGTGTGTGTGTCCGACCGATTCCGACCACAGCGACAGCTTGTTTTCCTTGATGATATTTGAATTTGAATTGATTGTGGCCGGTGGTCGGGCTTCTATTCATCGCGCCTTGAGTCCAGTTTGACTCACCTTCTATACTCAAAATTATAGCTTCTTTATATATATCATGAATAAAAATATAATATGTATAATATTATAAAAATTATTTCTACTTCTATATGTAATAAAAAATCGTGTTTATTGTATGTATTATTAGTATATTATTATTAGTACTGGTTATACAGGGCAGGTTGCTCAGTCCACCATGACCGATTGCTCTCAAAACGCAGCTAACAAGGAACGATGGCGGCGCATTTGTACCCCTTAAACCACAACGACTATCGAGAGTAGTACTAAGAGATTATTATAATTTATATAATATTACATACTGAAAAAAACTTAAATAATAATTTTTTATTATAGTTTCGGGTGACGATGGCAAGGTCGCGGCTGGAGCTGCCTCGAGTAGCAGTGGTAAGTCCTGACTATTTCTTTATCAACATTACAGTTGTTTATATTGCTTCATATTCTGTTGCAAAAAGTTCTGTTCTGAACTAACCCACACACATTACTACTTTGAAATAATAATAGTAAATAGCGGCCCGCCCCGGCGTCGCACGGGTAAAAAATGTTCCCGGCAATTTTTCCTTATTTGCGACCTACCCTGGACTACGACAAACATTTTAAAACCAAAATCAGCTCAATCGGTCCAGCCGTTCTCGAGTTTTAATCAGACTAACGAACAACAATTCATTTTTATTTATATAGATAGGTACGTACTTTGTATGTCTTAAAAATACAATCTTGGAATTTTAAAGTCACGTTAAAAATAGACGTTTTGCCTCTCAGGCCACATAGTATAATGGTTTTGGTTCGTTTAATGTTCCGTATTAGGTGTCGACCACATTCTCGATATTTTTTAGCGAATCAATATTTCATAGCCATATCGAATAATCGCCCTGCATTATTCGATATGGCTTTGGCTATACCCCTACCCTAAACATCCTCAATTTTATGATATTGAGTTATGTACTTAAGTACTCCAAGATGAAAATCGTTACATGTGTTCCCGAGTGTGTGTTGTGATTCGACATAGGGTATATTTTAATTTCATAATCAATAGGGATCCTGACAAAATCTTAAATTATGTGAACCAAGGTGTAAAAAAATAATCTAAAAACTAGATACCTACTAATATGGTGATGATATTTTATTAATTAATGATATAGATAAAATAACGATATGATTCATGACAAATTAATGATTAATAAAATTAAAGACAATATATAAATTAGAAAATCCCATTTATCTAAATAATGTTAAAAACGAAACATTTCTCAACAGCAACTGGAAACGGTGGCAACAGTACGTCTGGGGCTTCATCAAGCAGCAGCAGCAGCGGTAAGAAAAATTAAAAAAAAAAATTTAGCTATCATATATCAATAATTTATTATACATAGATAGTTAAGTAATATATCTTTGATCATCATTATTAATCAATATGTTAACACTTATAGCATAATTTCAAAAAAAAAGTTGCTAAATGTTGCTTGCTGGCTTTACCTAAGTGAAATGATGCCCTGTTGACACGATGAGTTGTCTTTATATAACTTTTTAGTAATTGCCAATACAACCTGTTTTATTTGAATCAAGAATTTTGAAAAATAAAAATGTTAGCGGTGGATAACCCTTAACACATACCCCTAAGTATGAAAAATAGATAGTAGTCGATTCTCAGACCTACAATGACTATAACCGAATATGCATATAAAATTCATAAAAATCGGTTAGGCCGTTTCGGATATGTAATGTAACTAACACTGTGACAGAATCCTACTACTTTATAAAGGCGAAAGTTTGTAAGTATGGATGTATGGATGTTTGTTACTCTTTCACGCGAAAACTACTGAACCGATTTAAATGAAATTTGGTACACAGAATCTCTAGAGCCTGAAAAATAACATAGGCTACTTTTAACCGCGGGAAAACGTCATTCCGCGGGAAAATCCATTATAACGCGGGTAGCACCGCGGGACACAGCTAGTAATTTTATAAATAAGAAGATGTTCTGATTTTTCCAGCTTCCGGTGCCGGAGGCAAAGTGGCTTCTGCTGCCTCGTCTTCCTCTTCTAGCAGCAGTGGTAAGGATTTTGTTATATTATCACTATTCTTGAAAAAATCAAGTCACCAACTTGATGGTGAGAGATAACCTATGATAAATGGGTCATATATGTCACATTAAGCCATTGGCGTAGCTACCATGGGGCCCCAAGCCTGGGATGCTTTACAAAATTTTATTCCTTTATTAAGGAAAAATTTACCAGCTTGGGAACCTATATAAAATATGTTTAAAAGTTAACTTTACAAACGATATTATGAGTTGATAAAATTTCCCTGTTCCCGTTTTGTGAATGAATTGTGTAACTCACGATAATTTTACAAATCACTAAAATAAACAGTAATCTAAATAATAAGTTTTATTTAGATATCTAAGTAATAGAATAATAGAGAGAAGTATTATACTATTATTTTGATTTCTGTGTAAATATATGACATGCTTCATACATGAACTTACATGGATCATTACTTTTAGGTTCGGATCCAAAAGCAAAAGGATCTTCTTCGTCGAGCAGCAGTGGTAAATAAGTTTTAAAAGTTTTAAGCAAATTTAAACTTAAATTCTTTACACTATATTGAAATTCCAACTAAATAATCCTTCGATTTTTAATTTGATTTCTCAACTCAACAACATTTGGTTTCGTCTATAACGAATAGGTATTTAACAAACTGCTATGTATTACCAATGTAATAAAATCTCGTTACCTCCCCATGCCAGCAAGACAAAGACTTACAATAAAGACATAGGTACATACATAATATAGTACATTTACATGATGTTTATTTCCAATAAGCAATAAGTAATTATTCTGTAAATATAAGTTACTTATAAAACCCGTATTATTTGTGCGATCAGTAAATATAACTTTACATGAAAAGGTTTCAGCAGAGGTCGCGGCAATGTAGTTTCAAGCAGATCTTCAAGCTATGCCTCAAGTACGTAATATTTGTAAAACTCTAAATCATTGTAACAATGTAATTGTATGTTCGCTCTGAAATAAAACATTCAGCCGTGCAGATTACGACTATAGCACTATATTTAAATAATCTATTAAATACATTGCAAAAATAAATCTCATATCTGTTCTAATGTCGCATAATTATTTTATCTAATAACTAAGGTAACAATGGAAATACTGAGAATGAATTACTTAAGATTTCTTCCATAGCAATATTATGCCAAAGAGCTTTTAAGTTCCAAATAAATGAATGAGTAGTATTCAAAACGAAGTAGGTAGGTAAACGAAACCAATCGTTTTGCAGGGATAAGCCGGGGCCGTAGAATAAAAGCATCCTCCTCATCCAGCTGTAAGTAACCGTTGTTGAGACATCAAATTAATAATATAAACTGAAGGCTGCTTAATAGCATCGTAATATATCTCAAATATAATCCAAATAATTATATAATAAATTATCTATTTTTGCAGCATCAAGTAGCAGTCGACGACGAAGGCGTAAGACAACCAAAAAGCCTATAACTACTTCTTCTAAGAGCCCTACTAGCTCATCGTCGGGCGGTTCTACCTCGTCAGGCGGGTCATCCACGGCGTCTCCAGGAACAAGTAGCTCACAATCACCAGGAGGTTCTACACAGCCAGGCGGCTCCACATCATCGGGTGGCCCATCCACGGCATCTCCAGGACCAAGTAGCTCACAATCACCAGGAGGCTCTACATCCTCAGGAGGTTCTACACAGCCAGGCGGCTCTACATCATCAGGCGGCTCATCCACGGCGTCTCCAGGACCAAGTAGCTCACAATCACCAGGAGGTTCTACATCCTCAGGAGGTTCTACACAGCCAAGCGGCTCAACATCATCAGGAGGGTCATCCACGGCGTCTCCAGGAATAAGTAGCTCACAATCACCAGGAGGTTCTACACAGCCAGGCGGCTCAACATCATCAAGCGGGTCATCCACGGCTTCTCCAGGAATAAGTAGCTCACAATCACCAGGAGGTTCATCGACGGCATCTCCAGGATCAAGTAGCTCACAATCACCAGGAGGCTCTACATCCTCAGGAGGTTCTACACAGCCAGGCGGCTCTACATCATCAGGCGGGTCATCCACGGCGTCTCCAGGATTAAGTAGCTCACAATCACCAGGAGGTTCTACATCCTCGGGAGGTTCTACACAGCCAGGTGGCTCTACATCATCAGGCGGGTCATCCACGGCTTCTCCAGGAATAAGTAGCTCACAATCACCAGGAGGTTCTACATCCTCAGGAAGTTCTACACAGCCAGGCGGCTCAACATCATCAGGCGGGTCATCCACGGCGTCTCCAGGAATAAGTAGCTCACAATCACCAGGAGAAACTACACAGCCAGGCGGCTCCACATCATCAAGTGGTCCATCAACGGCATCTACAGGATCAAGTAGCTCAAAATCACCAGGAGGCTCTACATCCTCAGGAGGTTCTCCACAGCCAGGCGGCTCTACATCATCAGGCGGGTCATCCACGGCGTCTCCAGGAATAAGTAGCTCACAATCACCAGGAGGTTCTACACAGCCAGGCGGCTCAACATCATCAGGCGGGTCATCCACGGCTTCTCCAGGAATAAGTAGCTCACAATCTTCAGGAGGTTCTACATCCTCAGGAGGTTCTACAGAGCCAGGCGGCTCAACATCATCAGGAGGGTCATCCACGGCGTCTCCAGGAATAAGTAGCTCACAATCACCAGGAGGAACTACACAGCCAGGCGGCTCCACATCATCAAGAGTTCCATCGACGGCATCTCCAGGATCAAGTAGCTCACAATCACCAGGAGGCTCTACATCCTCAGGAGGTTCTACACAGCCAGGTGGCTCAACATCATCAGGCGGGTCATCCACGGCGTCTCCAGGATCAAGTAGCTCACAATCACCAGGAGGTTCTACATCCTCGGGAGGTTCTACACAGCCAGGTGGCTCTACATCATCAGGCGGGTCATCCACGGCTTCTCCAGGAATAAGTAGCTCACAATCACCAGGAGGTTCTACATCCTCAGGAAGTTCTACACAGCCAGGCGGCTCAACATCATCAGGAGGGTCATCCACGGCGTCTCCAGGAATAAGTAGCTCACAATCACCAGGAGGAACTACACAGCCAGGCGGCTCCACATCATCAAGTGGTCCATCAACGGCATCTACAGGATCAAGTAGCTCAAAATCACCAGGAGGCTCTACATCCTCAGGAGGTTCTCCACAGCCAGGCGGCTCTACATCATCAGGCGGGTCATCCACGGCGTCTCCAGGAATAAGTAGCTCACAATCACCAGGAGGTTCTACACAGCCAGGCGGCTCAACATCATCAGGCGGGTCATCCACGGCTTCTCCAGGAATAAGTAGCTCACAATCTTCAGGAGGTTCTACATCCTCAGGAGGTTCTACACAGCCAGGCGGCTCAACATCATCAGGAGGGTCATCCACGGCGTCTCCAGGAATAAGTAGCTCACAATCACCAGGAGGAACTACACAGCCAGGCGGCTCCACATCATCAAGTGGTCCATCGACGGCATCTCCAGGATCAAGTAGCTCACAATCACCAGGAGGCTCTACATCCTCAGGAGGTTCTACACAGCCAGGCGGCTCTACATTATCAGGCGGGTCATCCACGGCGTCTCCAGGAATAAGTAGCTCACAATCACCAGGAGGTTCTACACAGCCAGGCGGCTCAACATCATCAAGCGGGTCATCCACGGCTTCCCCAGGAATAAGTAGCTCACAATCACCAGGAGGTTTATCGACGGCATCTCCAGGATCAAGTAGCTCACAATCACCAGGAGGCTCTACATCCTCAGGAGGTTCTACACAGCCAGGCGGCTCAACATCATCAGGCGGGTCATCCACGGCGTCTCCAGGATCAAGTAGCTCACAATCACCAGGAGGCTCTACATCACCAGGAGGTTCTACACAGCCAGGCGGCTCAACATCATCAGGCGGGTCATCCACGGCGTCTCCAGGATCAAGTAGCTCACAATCACCAGGAGGCTCTACATCCTCAGGAGGTTCTACACAGCCAGGCGGCTCTTCATCATCAGGCGGGTCATCCACGGCGTCTCCAGGATCAAGTAGCTCACAATCACCAGGAGGTTCTACACAGCCAGGTGGCTCAACATCATCAAGTGATCCATCGACGGCATCTACAGGACCAAGTAGCTCACAATCACCAGGAGGCTCTACATCCTCAGGAGGTTCTACACAGCCAGGCGGCTCAACATCATCAGGCGGGTCATCCACGGCGTCTCCAGGGTCAAGTAGCTCACAATCACCAGGAGGTTCTACATCCTCAGGAGGTTCTACACAGCCAGGCGGCTCTACATCATCAGGCGGGTCATCCACGGCGTCTCCAGGAATAAGTAGCTCACAATCACCAGGAGGTTCTACACAGCCAGGTGGCTCAACATCATCAAGTGATCCATCGACGGCATCTACAGGACCAAGTAGCTCACAATCACCAGGAGGTTCTACATCCTCAGGAGGTTCTACACAGCCAGGCGGCTCAACCTCATCAGGCGGGTCATCCACGGCGTCTCCAGGATCAAGTAGCTCACAATCACCAGGAGGTTCTACATCCTCAGGAGGTTCTACACAGCCAGGCGGCTCAACATCATCAGGAGGGTCATCCACGGCGTCTCCAGGAATAAGTAGCTCACAATCACCAGGAGGAACTACACAGCCAGGCGGCTCCACCTCATCAAGTGGTCCATCGACGGCATCTCCAGGATCAAGTAGCTCACAATCACCAGGAGGCTCTACATCCTCAGGAGGTTCTACACAGCCAGGCGGCTCTACATCATCAGGCGGGTCATCCACGGCGTCTCCAGGAATAAGTAGCTCACAATCACCAGGAGGTTCTACACAGCCAGGCGGCTCAACATCATCAGGCGGGTCATCCACGACTTCTCCAGGAATAAGTAGCTCACAATCACCAGGAGGTTCATCGACGGCATCTCCAGGATCAAGTAGCTCACAATCACCAGGAGGCTCTACATCCTCAGGAGGTTCTACACAGCCAGGCGGCTCAACCTCATCAGGCGGGTCATCCACGGCGTCTCCAGGATCAAGTAGCTCACAATCACCAGGAGGTTCTACATCCTCAGGAGGTTCTACACAGCCAGGCGGCTCAACATCATCAGGAGGGTCATCCACGGCGTCCCCAGGAATAAGTAGCTCACAATCACCAGGAGGAACTACACAGCCAGGCGGCTCCACATCATCAAGTGGTCCATCGACGGCATCTCCAGGATCAAGTAGCTCACAATCACCAGAAGGCTCTACATCCTCAGGAGGTTCTACACAGCCAGGCGGCTCTACATCATCAGGCGGGTCATCCACGGCGTCTCCAGGAATAAGTAGCTCACAATCACCAGGAGGTTCTACACAGCCAAGCGGCTCAACATCATCAGGCGGGTCATCCACGGCGTCTCCAGGATCAAGTAGCTCACAATCACCAGGAGGTTCTACATCTTCGGGAGGTTCTACACAGCCAGGTGGCTCTACATCATCAGGAGGGTCATCCACGGCTTCTCCAGGAATAAGTAGCTCACAATCACCAGGAGGTTCTACACAGCCAGGCGGCTCAACATCATCAGGCGGGTCATCCACGGCGTCTCCAGGATCAAGTAGCTCACAATCACCAGGAGGCTCTACATCCTCAGGAGGTTCTACACAGCCAGGCGGCTCAACCTCATCAGGCGGGTCATCCACGGCGTCTCCAGGATCAAGTAGCTCACAATCACCAGGAGGTTCTACATCCTCAGGAGGTTCTACACAGCCAGGCGGCTCAACATCATCAGGAGGGTCATCCACGGCGTCTCCAGGAATAAGTAGCTCACAATCACCAGGAGGAACTACACAGCCAGGCGGCTCCACATCATCAAGTGGTCCATCGACGGCATCTCCAGGATCAAGTAGCTCACAATCACCAGGAGGCTCTACATCCTCAGGAGGTTCTACACAGCCAGGCGGCTCTACATCATCAGGCGGGTCATCCACGGCGTCTCCAGGAATAAGTAGCTCACAATCACCAGGAGGTTCTACACAGCCAGGCGGCTCAACATCATCAGGCGGGTCATCCACGGCTTCTCCAGGAATAAGTAGCTCACAATCACCAGGAGGTTCATCGACGGCATCTCCAGGATCAAGTAGCTCACAATCACCAGGAGGCTCTACATCCTCAGGAGGTTCTACTCAGCCAGGCGGCTCAACCTCATCAGGCGGGTCATCCACGGCGTCTCAAGGATCAAGTAGCTCACAATCACCAGGAGGTTCTACATCCTCAGGAGGTTCTACACAGCCAGGCGGCTCAACATCATCAGGAGGGTCATCCACGGCGTCTCCAGGAATAAGTAGCTCACAATCACCAGGAGGAACTACACAGCCAGGCGGCTCCACATCATCAAGTGGTCCATCGACGGCATCTCCAGGATCAAGTAGCTCACAATCACCAGAAGGCTCTACATCCTCAGGAGGTTCTACACAGCCAGGCGGCTCTACATCATCAGGCGGGTCATCCACGGCGTCTCCAGGAATAAGTAGCTCACAATCACCAGGAGGTTCTACACAGCCAAGCCGCTCAACATCATCAGGCGGGTCATCCACGGCGTCTCCAGGATCAAGTAGCTCACAATCACCAGGAGGTTCTACATCTTCGGTAGGTTCTACACAGCCAGGTGGCTCTACATCATCAGGAGGGTCATCCACGGCTTCTCCAGGAATAAGTAGCTCACAATCACCAGGAGGTTCTACACAGCCAGGCGGCTCAACATCATCAGGAGGGTCATCCACGGCGTCTCCAGGAATAAGTAGCTCACAATCACCAGGAGGAACTACACAGCCAGGCGGCTCCACATCATCAAGTGGTCCATCGACGGCATCTCCAGGATCAAGTAGCTCACAATCACCAGGAGGCTCTACATCCTCAGGAGGTTCTACACAGCCAGGCGGCTCAACATCATCAGGCGGGTCATCCACGGCTTCTCCAGGAATAAGTAGCTCACAATCACCAGGAGGTTCATCGACGGCATCTCCAGGATCAAGTAGCTCACAATCACCAGAAGGCTCTACATCCTCAGGAGGTTCTACACAGCCAGGCAGCTCTACATCATCAGGCGGGTCATCCACGGCGTCTCCAGGAATAAGTAGCTCACAATCACCAGGAGGTTCTACACAGCCAGGCGGCTCTACATCATCAGGCGGCCCATCCACGGCGTCTCCAGGGTCAAGTAGCTCACAATCACCAGGAGGTTCTACATCCTCAGGAGGTTCTACACAGCCAGGCGGCTCTACATCATCAGGCGGGTCATCCACGGCGTCTCCAGGAATAAGTAGCTCACAATCACCAGGAGGTTCTACACAGCCAGGTGGCTCAACATCATCAAGTGATCCATCGACGGCATCTACAGGACCAAGTAGCTCACAATCACCAGGAGGCTCTACATCCTCAGGAGGTTCTACACAGCCAGGCGGCTCAACATCATCAGGCGGGTCATCCACGGCGTCTCCAGGATCAAGTAGCTCACAATCACCAGGAGGTTCTACATCCTCAGGAGGTTCTACACAGCCAGGCGGCTCAACATCATCAGGAGGGTCATCCACGGCGTCTCCAGGAATAAGTAGCTCACAATTACCAGGAGAAACTACACAGTCAGGCGGCTCCACATCATCAAGTGGTCCATCGACGGCATCTCCAGGATCAAGTAGCTCACAATCACCAGGACGCTCTACATCCTCAGGAGGTTCTACACAGCCAGGCGGCTCTACATCATCAGGCAGGTCATCCACGGCGTCTCCAGGAATAAGTAGCTCACAATCACCAGGAGGTTCTACACAGCCAAGCGGCTCAACATCATCAGGCGGGTCATCCACGGCATCTCCAGGATCAAGTAGCTCACAATCACCAGGAGGTTCTACATCCTCGGGAGGTTCTACACAGCCAGGTGGCTCTACATCATCAGGCGGGTCATCCACGTCTTCTCCAGGAATAAGTAGCTCACAATCACCAGGAGGTTCATCGACGGCATCTCCAGGATCAAGTAGCTCACAATCACCAGGAGGCTCTACATCCTCAGGAGGTTCTTTACAGCCAGGCGGCTCTACATCATCAGGCGGGTCATCCACGGCGTCTCCAGGAATAAGTAGCTCACAAGCACCAGGAGGTTCTACACAGCCAGGCGGCTCAACATCATCAGGCGGGTCATCCACGGCGTCTCCAGGGTCAAGTAGCTCACAATCACCAGGAGGTTCTACATCCTCAGGAGGTTCTACACAGCCAGGCGGCTCAACATCAGTAAGCGGGTCATCCACGGCGTCTCCAGGACTAAGTAGCTCACAATCACCAGGAGGTTCTACACAGCCAGGCGGCTCAACATCATCAGGCGGGTCATCCACGGCGTCTCCAGGATCAAGTAGCTCACAATCACCAGGAGGTTCTACATCCTCGGGAGGTTCTACACAGCCAGGTGGCTCTACATCTTCAGGCGGGTTATCCACGGCGTCTCCAGGATCAAGTAGCTCACAATCACCAGGAGGTTCTACATCCTCAGGAGGTTCTACACAGCCAGGCGGCTCAACATCATCAGGAGGGTCATCCACGGCGTCTCCAGGAATAAGTAGCTCACAATCACCAGGAGGAACTACACAGCAAGGCGGCTCCACATCATCAAGTGGTCCATCGACGGCATCTCCAGGATCAAGTAGCTCACAATCACCAGGAGGCTCTACATCCTCAGGAGGTTCTACACAGCCAGGTGGCTCTACATCATCAGGCGAGTCATCCATGGCGTCTCCAGGAATAAGTAGCTCACAATCACCAGGAGGTTCTACACAGCCAGGTGGCTCTACATCATCAGGCGGCCCATCCACGGCGTCTCCAGGGTCAAGTAGCTCACAATCACCAGGAGGTTCGACACAGCCAGGCGGCTCTACATCATCAGGCGGGTCATCCACGGCGTCTCCAGGAATAAGTAGCTCACAATCACCAGGAGGTTCTACAAAGCCAGGTGGCTCAACATCATCAAGTGATCCATCGACGGCATCTACAGGACCAAGTAGCTCACAATCACCGGGAGGCTCTACATCCTCAGGAGGTTCTACACAGCCAGGCGGGTCATCCACGGCTTCTCCAGGAATAAGTAGCTCACAATCACCAGGAGGTTCATCGACGGCATCTCCAGGATCAAGTAGCTCACAATCACCAGGAGGCTCTACATCCTCAGGAGGTTCTACACAGCCAGGCGGCTCTACATCATCAGGCGGGTCATCCACGGCGTCTCCAGGAATAAGTAGCTCACAATCACCAGGAGGTTCTACATCCTCAGGAGGTTCTACACAGCCAGGCGGCTCAACATCATCAGGAGGGTCATCCACGGCGTCTCCAGGAATAAGTAGCTCACAATCACCAGGAGGAACTACACAGCCAGGCGGCTTCACATCATCAAGTGGTCCATCGACGGCATCTCCAGGATCAAGTAGCTCACAATCACCAGGAGGCTCTACATCCTCAGGAGGTTCTACACAGCCAGGCGGCTCTACATCATCAGGCGGGTCATCCACGGCGTCTCCAGGAATAATTAGCTCACAATCACCATTAGGATCTACACAGCCAAGCGGCTCAACATCATCAGGCGGGTCATCCACGGCGTCTCCAGGATCAAGTAGCTCACAATCACCAGGAGGTTCTACATCCTCGGGAGGTTCTACACCGCCAGGTGGCTCTACATCATCAGGCGGGTCATCCACGGCTTCTCCAGGAATAAGTAGCTCACAATCACCAGGAGGTTCTACACAGCCAGGCGGCTCAACATCATCAGGCGGGTCATCCACGGCTTCTCCAGGAATAAGTAGCTCACAATCACCAGGAGGTTCATCGACGGCATCTCCAGGATCAAGTAGCTCACAATCACCAGGAGGCTCTACATCCTTAGGAGGTTCTTCACAGCCAGGCGGCTCTACATCATCAGGCGGGTCATCCACGGCGTCTCCAGGAATAAGTAGCTCACAATCACCAGGAGGTTCTACACAGCCAGGCGGCTCAACATCATCAGGCGGGTCATCCACGGCGTCTCCAGGATCAAGTAGCTCACAATCACCAGGAGGTTCTACATCCTCAGGAGGTTCTACACAGCTAGGCGGCTCAACATCAGCAAGCGGGTCATCCACGGTGTCTCCAGGACTAAGTAGCTCACAATCACCAGGAGGTTCTACACAGCCAGGCGGCTCAACATCATCAGGCGGGTCATCCACGGCGTCTCCAGGATCAAGTAGCTCACAATCACCAGGAGGTTCTACATCCTCGGGAGGTTCTACACAGCCAGGTGGCTCTACATCATCAGGCGGGTCATCCACGGCGTCTCCAGGATCAAGTAGCTCACAATCACCAGGAGGTTCTACATCCTCAAGAGGTTCTACACAGCCAGGCGGCTCAACATCATCAGGAGGGTCATCCACGGCGTCTCCAGGAATAAGTAGCTCACAATCACCAGGAGGAACTACACAGCAAGGCGGCTCCACATCATCAAGTGGTCCATCGACGGCATCTCCAGGATCAAGTAGCTCACAATCACCAGGAGGCTCTACATCCTCAGGAGGTTCTACACAGCCAGGCAGCTCTACATCATCAGGCGGGTCATCCACGGCGTCTCCAGGAATAAGTAGCTCACAATCACCAGGAGGATCTTCACAGCAAGGCGGCTCCACATCATCAAGTGGTCCATCGACGGCATCTCCAGGATCAAGTAGCTCACAATCACCAGGAGGCTCTACATCCTCAGGAGGTTCTACACAGCCAGGCAGCTCTACATCATCAGGCGGGTCATCCACGGCGTCTCCAGGAATAAGTAGCTCACAATCACCAGGAGGATCTTCACAGCCAGGCGGCTCAACATCACCAGGCGGGTCATCCACGGCGTCTCCAGGATCAAGTAGCCCACAATCACCAGGAGGTTCTACATCCTCAGGAGGTTCTACACAGCTAGGCGGCTCAACATCAGCAAGCGGGTCATCCACGGCGTCTCCAGGACTAAGTAGCTCACAATCACCAGGAGGTTCTACACAGCCAGGCGGCTCAACATCATCAGGCGGGTCATCCACGGCGTCTCCAGGATCAAGTAGCTCACAATCACCAGGAGGTTCTACATCCTCAGGAGGTTCTACAAAGCCAGGTGGCTCTACATCACCAGGCGGGTCATCCACGGCGTCTCCAGGGTCAAGTAGCTCACAATCACCAGGAGGTTCTACATCCTCAGGAGGTTCTACACAGCCAGGCGGCTCTACATCATCAGGCGGGTCATCCACGGCGTCTCCAGGAATAAGTAGCTCACAATCACCAGGAGGTTCTACACAGCCAGGCGGCTCCACATCATCAAGTGATCCATCGACGGCATCTACAGGACCAAGTAGCTCACAATCACCAGGAGGCTCTACATCCTCAGGAGGTTCTACACAGCCAGGCGGCTCAACATCACCAGGCGGGTCATCCACGGCGTCTCCAGGGTCAAGTAGCTCACAATCACCAGGAGGTTCTACATCCTCAGGAGGTTCTACACAGCCAGGCGGCTCTACATCATCAGGCGGGTCATCCACGGCGTCTCCAGGAATAAGTAGCTCACAATCACCAGGAGGTTCTACACAGCCAGGCGGCTCCACATCATCAAGTGATCCATCGACGGCATCTACAGGACCAAGTAGCTCACAATCACCAGGAGGCTCTACATCCTCAGGAGGTTCTACACAGCCAGGCGGCTCAACATCATCAGGCGGGTCATCCACGGCGTCTCCAGGATCAAGTAGCTCACAATCACCAGGAGGTTCTACATCCTCAGGAGGTTCTACACAGCCAGGCGGCTCTTCATCATCAGGCGGGTCATCCACGGCGTCCCCAGGATCAAGTAGCTCACAATCACCAGGAGGTTCTACGCAGCCAGGCGGCTCCACATCATCAAGTGGTCCATCGACGGCATCTCCAGGATCAAGTAGCTCACAATCACCAGGAGGCTCTACATCCTCAGGAGGTTCTACACAGCCAGGCGGCTCTACATCATCAGGCGGGTCATCCACGGTGTCTTCAGGAATAAGTAGCTCACAATCACCAGGAGGTTCTACACAGCCAGGCGGCTCAACATCATCAGGCGGGTCATCCACGGCGTCTCCAGGATCAAGTAGCTCACAATCACCAGGAGGTTCTACATCCTCGGGAGGTTCTACACAGCCAGGAGGCTCTACATCATCAGGCGGGTCATCCACGGCTTCTCCAGGAATAAGTAGCTCACAATCACCAGGAGGTTCTACACCCTCAGGAGGTTCTACATCCTCAGGAGGTTCTACACAGCCAGGCGGCTCAACATCATCAGGCGGGTCATCCACGGCGTCTCCAGGAATAAGTAGCTCACAATCACCAGCAGGTTCTACACAGCCAGGCGGCTCAACATCATCAGGCGGGTCATCCACGGCTTCTCCAGGAATAAGTAGCTCACAATCACCAGGAGGTTCATCGACGGCATCTCCAGGATCAAGTAGCTCACAATCACCAGGAGGCTCTACATCCTCAGGAGGTTCTACACAGCCAGGCGGCTCTACATCATCAGGCGGGTCATCGACGGCGTCTCCAGGATCAAGTAGCTCACAATCACCAGGAGGTTCTACATCCTCAGGAGGTTCTACACAGCCAGGTGGCTCTACATCATCAGGCGGGTCATCCACGGCTTCTCCAGGAATAAGTAGCTCACAATCACCAGGAGGTTCTACACAGCCAGGCGGCTCCACATCATCAAGTGGTCCATCGACGGCATCTCCAGGATCAAGTAGCTCACAATCACCAGGAGGTTCTACATCCTCAGGAGGTTCTACACAGCCAGGCGGCTCTTCATCATCAGGCGGGTCATCCACGGCGTCTCCAGGATCAAGTAGCTCACAATCACCAGGAGGTTCTACATCCTCAGGAGGTTCTACACAGCCAGGCGGCTCAACATCATCAAGCGGGTCATCCACGGCGTCTCCAGGACCAAGTAGCTCACAATCACCAGGAAGCTCTACACAGCCAGGCGGCTCAACATCATCAGGCGGGTCATCCACGGCTTCTCCAGGAATAAGTAGCTCACAATCACCAGGAGGTTCATCGACGGCATCTCCAGGATCAAGTAGCTCACAATCACCAGGAGGCTCTACATCCTCAGGAGGTTCTACACAGCCAGGCGGCTCTACATCATCAGGCGGGTCATCGACGGCGTCTCCAGGATCAAGTAGCTCACAATCACCAGGAGGTTCTACATCCTCAGGAGGTTCTACACAGCCAGGTGGCTCTTCATCATCAGGCGGGTCATCCACGGCTTCTCCAGGAATAAGTAGCTCACAATCACCAGGAGGTTCTACACAGCCAGGCGGCTCCACATCATCAAGTGGTCCATCGACGGCATCTCCAGGATCAAGTAGCTCACAATCACCAGGAGGTTCTACATCCT
Organism: Gymnoscelis rufifasciata; assembly: GCA_929108375.1. Classification (NCBI taxonomy): domain Eukaryota; kingdom Metazoa; phylum Arthropoda; class Insecta; order Lepidoptera; family Geometridae; genus Gymnoscelis; species Gymnoscelis rufifasciata. Next base: position 4,402,340 of record OV815307.1, on the reverse strand, counting down.
CAGGAGGTTCTACACAGCCAGGCGGCTCTTCATCATCAGGCGGGTCATCCACGGCGTCTCCAGGATCAAGTAGCTCACAATCACCAGGAGGTTCTACATCCTCAGGAGGTTCTACACAGCCAGGCAGCTCTACATCATCAGGCGGGTCATCCACGGCTTCTCCAGGAATAAGTAGCTCACAATCACCAGGAGGTTCTACACAGCCAGGCGGCTCAACATTATCAGGCGGGTCATCCACGGCGTCTCCAGGATCAAGTAGCTCACAATCACCAGGAGGTTCTACATCCTCAGGAGGTTCTACACAGCCAGGCGGCTCAACATCATCAAGCGGGTCATCCACGGCGTCTCCAGGACCAAGTAGCTCACAATCACCAGGAAGCTCTACATCCTCAGGAGGTTCTACACAGCCAGGTGGCTCCACATCATCAGGTGGCCTATCCACGGCGTCTCCAGGACCTAGTAGCTCACAATCACCAGGAGGTTCTACATCCTCAGGAGGTTCTACACAGCCAGGCGGCTCAACATCAGAAAGCGGGTCATCCACGGCGTCTCCAGGACTAAGTAGCTCACAATCACCAGGAGGTTCTACTCAACCTGGTGCCTCAACGCAGCCAGGTAGCTCAACTCATTCTTCAGGAGGATCTACACAATCTGGTTCAACATTATCAAGTGGACCTACAAGGCCTACAAGGCCCACAAGACCTACTCGTCCTACTCGTCCAACACGTCGATCTACGATATCACCTACCGTACCTTCTTCACCACAATCTGGTGGCCCTTCGACGCAAAGGCCCACAACTCAACCAGGTGGTTCATTACAACCAGGTGGCTCAACTCAACCAGGTGGCCCATCTACGGCATCTTCAAGACCAAGTAGCTCACAATCGCCGGGAGGTTCTACATCGAGATCGCCTACGAGGCCCACAAGACCAACACGTCCAACTAGATATACTATCCCAACAATTACTCCTCGTCCATCAACGTCACCTACTCGAATTTCAACACAAAGTTCCATTTCAACTTCTCGAGGTTCGACGAGACCTGAAAGTTCAACCTCTGTTGCATCTACTCCTTCGACTATTTATCCTAGTCGATCTACTTCTATGGCTCCTTCGTCATCCACCCAGCCAACAACGTCAAGACCAAGGTACATCTGCTTCGCTCTTGGACAGAGAGGAATTATCCAAAAATTGCTTGACAAGGATCTGGAAATTGTCTGGTCGATAATATCGAAGTACAGCCCAGAAGTGCTTGAGAGGATTATTAGTTTACTGAACGAGTTAAGTGGTGCAGGTTAGTTTATTTTTTATTTGGCCTATATTGCGAAAAGTACCTAAATTACCTACCATTAGCTTACCTATGTAGCTTTAATCTTATTATACATTATCTTTTTTGATAATGATAGGTGTACCTATATCGTAGCATTTCTTATAGAACTATTTTTTTCCAGATAACAAAAGTTACGCGCCTGGTACTAAGAGATGCAACTGCACTTACGAATAATTTGTAAGTTTATTATTTATAACATACATATTAAATGATACACTTCTAAAAAAATTCAAGGTTTTATAGCTTTAAACACCTTACAAAATTGGATAAAAGTTTCGCAATCGAAGCTAGAAACTTAGGTCTGGCCGATAGTAATCTTAGGTTCGAGAGCTATATTGCAGAAACAGTATGACAATGTTTCTATAGGATAAGACTACAAAATCCGTCCATATTTATGTGACGCTATTCACATTACCTTATGTGATGCACGAATTCTGTCAAAACTTAATTACTGTTACATTGTGTTTGGTCCTCGGTTGCTCAAGAGAACTGCAAAACTTATTCAGTGGGTGCAAAATGCCCGTTTCTGTTTCACTAATGCCCCCCGCACACATGTTAACCCCTTCTTAAATGCAGCCAGCATGTTAAAAATAAGAACTCTCACTCAGAGAACTGAAACAATAAAAATGTTATACTCGGCCGGCATAAAACCATACATAAATAGTGTTAACAGAGAGCTAATATAATAATTATAGTTCATATAAATAAATAAAATAATACCAGACTAATCACACAGCATTACCTAAACCCAAACTAAGCAGAGCATGTACTATGGATGTTGGGTGACTGATATCCTGCATAGATACAGTTTTTTTAATAAATACTTACTTATGATACATAGAAAACACCCAGACCTAAAACCAGAAAATGTAGAGCGTACAAAATCTGGTCCCCCCGCGGGAATCGAACCCGCAACCTCTTGCACCTCAGGCGGATCTTGGCCTACCGAGCCACAGAGGCAGAGGCAAGGCAGAAGGAAATAAGTAAATATTTTTTCTCTTGTTAAGAAGTAAGCATGTTTAAGTTCCTCCAATAGTAAACTTATTTATCATTTGTTTGAAGAATCTGAAGTTATTTCCATATTGATTTATAAATTGGTTTTGTACAAAGGCTGTTGAGATACGAATTAAAGTTGCGTACTCACTATCATAAGAAAATCAGAAATCAATCCGAGGCGACGCGCCGGTGCCGCGCCAAAAAGTGGGTTGACGTTGACGCGTCAGATTTTCATGGTAGCACTGTATTATTTGAATACAAGTCGCACAAGTTTTTTTTTGTATTTTTCACGAATAGCGACGCATATTATTAGATGTATGCTTATTACCATACAAAAATGTGCTTTATCCACTGGTTAAACGAGTTGAACTTTGCGCCATATCGGCAGAATTTTTATGAAAGCAAGCGTCTTTCATGTTATACCCCATCCATGGGCGCAGTGGACGGGATTCGTCATAGTTATGTAGTAATTTACTATTCAGTGGTCATAGGTGCGTTCGTACGAACGAATGTGAAATTTTTTGCTTGTTTCCGTTCCGATTGCTTGATATAGGTTTTCTAATGACTAAAGTGTCAACTTCGACTTCTTTTTGTTGGGATTACTGGTTAATTCGTGTGTAGGTAGTCTATAAATAAGTTTTGTTTGTTGTGTGTTTTTGGAACGAAGTTCCTTACGGCAGGCTTGGAGGAGACAGGGATTTTGCTGCGCGACCGAACTAAAAAAATTAGATTAGATAGTAAAACCGTAAGAAAAAGTCCGTGGAATAAAACCGTTAAATGAGACGTGCGCAGGCGCGACAGTCGTATACACAAGCGAGTGGTGTATAATACCTTTCTCTTTCTCCTTCTTTCTATTCGTTCTCTCATCCCCTCTTCTCTTCTTTTAGTTCCTAATTTATGAATTGGCCGAATAATTCTATTCGAATGAAATAAGATTAGTCATAATTTAAAAGCAGTGTAACATTTAACTTTTAACTTAATGTAGCATAATTAACTGCTCTTTGTTCCTTTACAGGTCACGTCATAGCATTTCAACCCAAACCAGACCAAAGGCGAACCAAGGCAAAATGGACATTGATATAGTTGTAGCACTCGCAGAACATGATCTTATTTTTTTAGAAGGTACACAAAGGCAGGGTTAAATTATTCAGAATTTTTGCTAAACCCAAAAAAACATATACCACTAATTCTGTCAAACAGATAATTGAACTAAAGATTTGATATTCAATTTGTCGTTCTTGAGTAAAGAAAAAAACATTTGTCTCTTGGTACCCAAAATCGCGTTTAAATAAGTTAAGTAAGTTCTCACAATTAAATCATCAGTAGCATTTTGCAAACTGCATATTATTAGTAGACTTCAAGCAAAAGTATTGTTTGAATTCTGTTGAAAACAAAAGAAATTATGGAGGCTAAAAAACTACTTTAAACTTTGCCTCATAATAACATCAGCATAGTGCCATGCTTCAAATCAAAGATGTTGATTTTTGGCTGATTAAATGTTCAAAGTTTGAAATATAGTTGGATTAAACAATGTTAAGTTTTTCGACTACTAAAATCTACGTATGAGGCTAGGTTCATGTTTTGATTTCCGGTTGTGGGCCTACGTTGAATAGGCGCTTTATATTTTTATAATAAGTCTTACTTGGTTCAATAGATTCGAATTTTCACCGTCACCATCTTCGTTGTCACTTTTTAATACTTGCAGTTTCAATTTACTGAGGCCTTAACACCTTCACAAAAGGAGGAGATTTCACAATTATTTAGTTACGAACCGATAATAATCCAATTTACATTTCATAGGGATCGGTTTAGATGCTCTCGAGACTTGATTATCTTAATTTATGGCGCTGATTTATCTTCAATAAGTAATTAGCAAAATTATAAAAAGGTTTAGTTTTTAATTTAAAAATCCATTTTTATTTTCTATTACTGTGACATTGACAATTGAAAGAAACTATACTGATATAGTCTGACAACGTCATTCAAAATTTTTAATATTCCTTAGATTATGCCCATTTTAGTGAAAACCAATTTTGCATCATTCTTAGATCTCTCTAAGATTCTAACTTTCTCATAATTCATAGTAAAAAGGTTTCCGTAATTATTTCACATAAGGGGGTAAGATTGGACCAGATTTGACAACCATCGCTAAAAAGAGGTTTATTTATACTGATTTTGGAAAACGCGTTACTAATTGAAAGATTAGACACGACACAAGCACCGCACCCTCTATTTATGACGTTAATCTCTAGTTGATGAACTAGAGATTGATATTTTTACAGCAACATCTTCGCCAATTGGCCAATTGGCCAATTGGCAGAAATTTATAATATGATCATGTTCTGCAACATATTTAATCCCCCGAGCATCCCAAAAATGGAATAGATTTGTTATACCTTGAAATACTTGGGTAGTAATTATTACTGATTTTTGCCCGACAACTGGAGTGATGAGTCAATTACTATTATAACAAAGTACAAACGAAGAAAATTGGTCTAGGTGTATGTTCAATAGAGTTTCTATTATATTTATATACATACTAGTTAACCATAATGTGATTTTGTATTACTCCATTGTTTCCTAAATATAACCATTATAGCTTCTGAAATAAATAAATTTATTCCGCAAATATGTTTTATTTCGACCCATACTGCCATATTTCAAAAATAAACAGTAGTTTGACATCAAAATATATTTTATGAAAATATAATTTCATAGCCTTTTATAGAAAAAATTGGAAAGTAGTTTTGCACGAAAACAAAAAAGCTTTAAAAGGGCTCATAAATGCAATTTGCGTATGGAACTCTTTGAAGACGGTGATGTTCACTCAACACGGGTGTGCATAATAGTGCGAGATAAAACACAAAGTAGGGCCGCATTTCGTAACCTAATAGAATGCGTATGAAATCCTTTTGTGAAGCGACACGGTAGATCTGAATTTTATTATACCTACTGTCCGTATGCAAGTCTGTACACAAAAGAAAGAATTATATTTTACAGCATTTCGACGCGACTTCATGGTTTCAGGCTGATAAAAATAGTTTCAAAGCTGTGTTGAACAATATTCAGATACGAGTAACTTATACTTTTTCGTAAATTCTTAACTAATACTCTTCTATAACTTTTAAAAAACCGTCAAATCATGGTATGTTGCCCGTTTTAAATCATAATAATACTCTTCTTCTTGTTATATGGACTGCCCGATAGGTAGAATAAAGGAAAATTGCATTTTGAGTGCCTCAGTGGCGCGATGGCGAAGGTCCGCATGCGGCGCAAGAGGTAGCAGGTTCAATTCCCTCCGAGGTCAAGAAGTGTTACAAGCACTCGCTTGTAACACTTGACCTCGTCGGGAATTGTTTTGTAAGCATTTTCTCCTTGGTTTAGTTGTTTAATATGTTTTATTTTGTTATGAATGTTTATCAGACGTCTAGTACACAAGACTAGAGCTTACCGCGATACTATAATAGATGTTGTGTAGATTGGCCGTAAATATTTATTTATATATTTTAAGTTATCCCCGTACGTACTCTCTAATAGCTTGAGCTACTGATCTTAATACTAAAATGCCTCGGATAGACAGACGTCCAGTAACCAAGTAGAAGGACGGATGACTGGGTGAAAGCTGCGAGCTCACTGTATGCAATCCCACCAAAATTACTGGAAATCTGTACGGATGCATGGACGTCTTGCTGAAATGATGACGAAGACACGTCGTGTATAAAGCCCCTAAATTCAATAGTAAGCACATGCATCTAAAACAGACATACGCCTGGCGAAGACATCCTATCCACCCTCGTGAATTTCGTTTATCTGGTGAAATTGTGCATGAGACTACATCAGTGAGGTCTACAGCTGGCAAATCTTATTACCGTCCAATGGCCTTTGTCTCTGAAGATCTGGTGAAAATATTGCGAATAATAAAGGTATTGAGGAATTGAGAAAGTATTTCCCCATTTTATCTTAGGAGCAGTAAGGCCAGCAGCAAATAGCAGAAATAGTCGAAGATTTTGTATATATTTGTATGTTAACATAATTTGTATAAGCTATTAAGATTTAAAACGGGTAACATACCATGATTTGACGGTTTTTGAGCTTTCCGATATTTCGACGCTGTTGCAAGCGCCATGATCACGGAAACAACTGAAATATCGGAAAACTCAAAAACCGTCAAATCATGGTATGTTACCCGTTTTAAATCATAATATTGTTAAAAACCATGATAATTTAAAAAGTTTGTATAAGCTGTTTTAACAAATATTTTATTAGATAGGTGGTTTTTCTTTGGCCTTTCTTGAGATCATTAAAAGAAATTCCTTGAAGTCGAAATTGATTATTACTAATTTCAGCCCCATAAGAAGTCTAAATAGAAGTTGATTTCTTCATACCACCGCCTGCTGACGCCCGGATACGTTTAACTTAATATAAATAAAAACATATTCTGGTAACCACGGTTTTATTATTTATACAGTGTGTTTATTTACATTTATACAAAAATTACAATGATTATATAATACAAGAAAATATATTCCAAAACAAGAATGTGCGATACATTTAAAAAAGCATTATATAAGGTTTCAATTCATAAAACAAACAAAAAAAAAAAAAACAACAATTGCAGTTTGTTTTTAACTGTCCTTGTAATTGCATCGCATTGAATTCAACTATACTTATAGACTACTAGGTTAAATTGCAAAAGCAACTTTGTATTTTGATATTTTATGCACAGGTAAGTATTTACATACAATTAATATTACATTTTAAGGTATGAATCTATCACAGTTTAATGTATTTGTTAGGTTAGTTCAGAATGACAGAAAAGTAGGTAACTTAGGGCCCAACTTTATCTCATTACATACACATCAGCCATATTGAAAAAAAACGTTCATTTGCGTTAGTGACGAAACGCATCTCAATCGACTGAGTAAATGCGTACAAACAAAAGTGTTAAAATAAAATATGGACTTTTATTTAATACGTTTATACAAAAGCTAGGCACTGCTTTTCTCAACTATTTTATAATTATATTATCAACAAAAGAGAAAAAATATATAGACATAAATTTTAGTAGGTACAAAATTTTTAAGAATGAAATAAAAATTACTATTATTTTTCTGTTTTAATAAATTACATAATTCAAATTCACATTATTATTATTACTAATAGGTTATTCTATCTCCTTGCATAAAAACTCCTGTAGAAAAATCTCGGAAATGCTGGCCCTGAAAGTATTTATAATAGTTATTTTAGGTATAATATTAACAACATTGAGGCGTTTTTTTTTTAAAGTAGGGCAATATATGCAATAATCTCATAAATTTTATTGAATTTTTATTTGATTTACACAACAGAAAAAAATCAAGTAAGAAGTAGCTTTATTATGTTCTTATTATAGTCTTAATTATAATACATTATTAGTTAAGCCCCATTAAAAGGAATCCACAAAACCCTAAACCATTTGCTATTAGTACAACCACAGGAGTTAGTATTATGTTACACAATAAAGAGACTATGCATTGTCGATATTAAGAAATAAAACGATTGGTAGCAATTTATAACGAAACAACTATAATAATACCAATAATTGATATTTAAATATACTCAAGCAATACCGGACCGATAATTGCTTAATTCAAAATAAAACTTGAAATAAAATAAAACTCAATTAACCCATCAACTCGGAAGTTCGTTGGCAAATGCCGTAAAATCATAAGTTTACTTACAAATGGGAATTGTTAAATCAATGAGGATTATTTGTGAATAAAATTACTAGGAATGATTCGAATAGATATTACTCTGCTAGTCTGAGGGTTAAGAATCATTTTCTTTCACGTGGATAAGTTCTAAAATATATTGAGCTGCGTACTGACAACCTCCTTATTCTCCGTCAGTTAGAAACAACAGACAATATATAAATTGCGGGAGTAGACTTTACCCGCTACAAAAACAATTTAAAGCCAGATATGATCCATTCCAGAGTTAGTCAAATCTAAATATATTTTGAACCTTAGAGTTTGAGTTTAAAGTTACAAGTAGGGTGAGCGTTTGATTTCACGCTCGCCGGTTCGGAAATGCACAAAGTTTCCTTTTGTGGCGGTTCTCATAAGTTGATTTGTGACGGCACAACCCTTCAGCCGGTTCCGGTGAGGCGCCGCTGTGGCGCGACGCGTCACTTCCGGTGAGGTACGCTACAAGTCATGAGCGGTAGAGGTTTTATGAACTGACTATGGTTAAATTATATCTTTATAGCCTTACTTTAATAGTTTTTAGTTTAAAAATATACATAGATAGAAAACTGTAAAAAGCTACATTAAACTCAAGCTTCAAACTCGTATTTTTAATAATGTTCGTCTGTTTTATTGAAATTATAATTAATTGAACATCAAAAAAGCTATAGCTACCTTCGAACTGACTTATCCATTTTATGAATTGAAACTTTGTTTTGTGTTGAGATTTGTTTATTTTTGTTAAGTTGTTAATTACTATAGTTATTGATATGTGTATAAGAGTGTTATTTATTTATTGTTTGTTGGTTTAAGTTTTTGAGTGTTATAGTGCTGTTGTTGTGGATCCCTCCTCCTCCTTCCTAGGGAAGTTGGGAGGTGTCCGCTTAGACGGGGGACAGTTTTAACCCCCTTGTTCGACGTGCGCCACTTGATGGTAGTTGCGGTTCGCACACGCCGCCGCGCACCCCTGAATGCGCTCCGAAGCCGGTGGGTACGACGAGCGTCACTTGCGCGACGTTCGGGTACCTTGACCACTTGATGGTTAGGACGACTATGTGAGCCGTCCTGGGTGGTGGTGGTAGAGGTCTCAAAAAAACACACGATATATCCGTAAAACAAGGTGTCGGCACATACGACAGACTGACACGATACGACAGACTGACACGATACGACTGACCGACACGATACGACAGACTGACACGATACGACAGACTGACGTTTCTTCTGGAGTCTTCTTTCTTGCAGACTTCTTCTTCTTCTTTCTTGCTGACTTTTTCTTTCTTGCTGACTACTTCTTTCTTGAGACTTCTTTGGAGACTGACTTGCTGACTACTTGAGTACGATTTCTACTGAGCGCGTGCCCGCTCTCCCGGGTCGAAGCTATACCGTCGAGAGAGCGGCGCTAATCGGCCTAATTACGCGACCTATTTTTCGTTACGTGCCAACACCTTTTTGTCATTTATTTATACTTTTTGTTCACAAAACATAACAAAACCTTATATATTTGTAAAGGGTACACATTTCCCTACTTAGAAAACATAAAACATCACATAATATTCTTACAAGAAATAAAATACTCCCATAGACATCTTATAAGAACACGAATTTTCCTATTTTAACAATTTGAAATCTTTATAACTTTTTATCTACTTAACTTATTAACATAATTCCAACGACATAATATGTGCTATCAACAGACCTTTCTATTAATACTAAATACGTGACTATACATTAACAAAAAAAAAAGCTATAAAACAATAACTTGTTCAGCTACACAATGTTAAACATTTGTACGTAGACAATTCTTTGTCTCGCTACACCTATGTCTAAGGAACGAATTTCAGTCTCATAACAAAGTACTTAATCAAGGTTTGTAGGCCTTGATCCCTAACAAACAATAATAAAAACATAACTTAGAAAATTTCACAACTCTAAATATTTGTACATAATCAACAATTCTCGCTACACCTATACCTTAGAACGACTTCAGTCTCATAGTAAAATTACTTAACGTAGGTTTGCTGTCTTGATCGCCAACATTCTCCCCCTCGTGCTGTGCACCAACCTCCTGTGGCGATTCTCCCTGCAGCAGTAACACGATCCTGGAGCTGGGTCGGCGTAGCACTCCTCCTCTGGTCTCGACGTCGACGATCCGCACACGCCCGTCTGGTCCCGGATACACCTTCTGGATGCGTCCGCGTGGCCAGATGCCTCGTGGTAGTGTGTGGTCCACGATCAGCACGACGTCTCCGACTCTCAGGTCTGTAGGGCTGGTCCTCTTCGACGTCCTTCGCGGCAGTAGTGTGGGCAGGTACTCGCGCAGCCAGCGTTGCCAGAAATGGTCGGCAAGCCGCTGCGTCGCCTTCCATGTGTCCCGGCCCACGAGCTCGTGGTCCTCAAAGCTTCCTAGCCTTGCCGCGCCGCTGGACCGCCCAAGAAGGAAGTGGTTTGGTGTTAGGGCTTCCTCCTCAAGGCTCCCTGAGAGATGTGTCAGAGGCCGAGTATTGACAACGTGCTCGGCCTCCAGCAGGAGTGTGTGAAGTACCTCCTCGCGTGGGTACCTCTCGTGTAGTGTGGCGCCTAGCGCGGTTTTGATGGATCGCACCAGACGCTCCCATGCACCGCCCATGTTAGGTGCACCAGGTGGGATGAACCTCCATGTCACGCCGATCTTCTCCGCTTCTGAGATGAGGTCTTCTTTCTTCATATCGTCTATAGCGTTCTGCAGTTCCTTGCTTGCCCCGACGAAGTTGGTCCCGTTGTCCGTGAAGATCCTCTTCGGCATGCCTCTCCTGGCAGCGAACCTCCGTAGCGCCATTATCATGCTGTCCGTGGTGAGTGATGGTGCCAGCTCAATATGCACAGCCCTAGTGGTTAGGCATGTGAAAAGAGCTCCCCATCTCTTCTCGTGGCGTCTTGCTACGGTGATCATCATTGGGCCGAAGTAGTCGATACCGGTACATGTGAAAGGTGGATTGTGATGCATCAACCTTTCCTCCGGTAAATTGCCCAACGGGAGTTCTTGTGGGCGCGCCTTCCTCGTCTTGCACCATTGACACTGGTGCTGTACTGCCTTGATTGCTGACCTCAGTCCCATTACCCAGAAGCGTTGTCTTATCTCGTTCATGATCGTTGCGTGATTTCCGTGATTGTAGCGTCGATGATATTCCTCTATGATGAGCTGTGTTGTTTTCCCTTTACTATCGAGCACGATGGGTTTTACATATTCCCGGGCGATGCCCTGTATCGCGTCGATCCTTCCTTTCATCCGCAGAATTCCATCTTCTATGACCAGATCGAGCCCCTTCAATTTCCCGCTGCTCTCCACTGGTTGCCCATGTTGAAGACGCCTTATGTCTTCTTCAAAACTCCGTTGTTGGCTTATCCTCAGTAGGAGACGTTCAGCTTGCTCTAGTAGGTCTTCCTCCAGCGGCACGTATTTCCTCGCTGGGATGGTCTTCATTGGCTTGGTCTTCCCCCAGACTGTCATCTTACGACTGGAGTTGACATGTTCTTTCTTGGTTCTGCAGAGCCTGATAAACTGCAGAACCCTTGCTGTGGTTCTCCGTAACCTTGTCCATGTTGAGAACCTCGTTGGATCTGGAGACGCGTTGATGATGCGCGCAGTTGCTGTGACGCCCGTTGACTTCTCCTCGCCGGTGGTCTCCTTCTTGAATGTCCTTGGTGCGGGCCAGTGTTCTTCTTTTTGTTTCAAGAAGTCTGGTCCGGTGTACCATCGGTGGTTGCAGTTGAAGTTGTCCGGCACGTCCCGCGTCGCGTCGTCTGCTGGATTCTGTGCTGTGGGAACCCATCTCCAGTCCTGTGGTTTGGTGAGATCTTCTATCTCCGCCAAACGATGAGCCACGAATGTCTTGAACGTCCTCGGGTCCGTCTTGATCCATGAAAGGACGACGCTGGAGTCCGTCCAGTACGTCCTTCTCGTCACCTGAAGGTCCATCTCCTCTGCGACTGCGTGCGCGAGTCTGCTCCCGAGCAAGGCGGCCTGTAACTCCAACCTTGGAATGGAGACTGGTTTCAGTGGTGTGACTCGTACTTTTGCTGCTACTAGGATGACGTGGTACTCTTGTCCTAGTCCTCTCGTCCTCCAATAGGTGGTAGCTGCCAATGCCGTCTCGCTGGCATCCGTGAACGTGTGCAGCTCCCCCTCGGTGCGGTGTGGCGCCAGACATCTCGGAATTTGAAGATCCTGTAAAAGTTTTATCTTCTCCAGGTAGTTCGTCCATACCTTGAACTCGTCATCCTTGACTTCTTCATCCCAGCCAACACCGCTCCGCCAGATGTTCTGTAGTAGCTTCTTTCCTTGGATGAGGACTGGTGACGCCAACCCGAGTGGGTCGAAGGTCGACATCACTGCGCTCGTGACTTCCCTTTTCGTGGGTACTTGTAGCCCTCTGGCTATCTCTTCTGGGGTGTTCCGTAGGTTTGTCCTGAAGCCGATGGAGTCCTTTTCTGTGAACCAGCGTAGTCCCAGAGTCTTTTCCTCTTTCTCGCCTATGTTCACCTCCGTTTTCTCTACCGTGTCCTCGGTCTTCAGTTCCTGTAACAACTCAGGTTGATTTGACGCCCATCCCCTGAGCTGGAACCCCGCTTTCTCGTGTATGAAGCCCACTTGTTTTGTTACATCCCGGAACTCCTCTTCTGAATGGAAGCTGTGCAGGTAGTCGTCCATGTAGTGGTTCCGCTCGATCGCTCTCGCCACTTCTGGAAACTCGTTCTTGTAGTCCGCTGCGTTCCTGTTTTTGACGTAGATCGCTGTGCTCGGAGACGACGCCACGCCGAAGATAACTGATGTCATCCTGTACTCCTTCGGCGGCACGTTGCGGTTATCCCCTCGCCACAGGAACCGGAGGCTGTCTCGATCTTCTGGCCTGATGCGGATCTGCAAGAACATCTCCTTTATGTCGGCTGCCACCGCCAGTGGTCCTCTCCGGAACCTCAGCAGCACTCCAAAGAGCGACTGCAGGAGATCGGGACCCGGCAGTAGAGCGTCGTTGAGGCTTCTTCCTCCCGATCTTGCTGCGGCGTCGAAGACTATCCTGATCTTCTTCTTCAACGGGTGTACCACAGAGAAATGTGGTAGGTACCACAGCTTGTCTGTTTCTTTCGTCTCGGGTGCCTCTTCTGCGTAGTTGCTGTCGATGAGGTGTTGGATCTGCTTGCCGTATTCCAACTTCAGCTGTGGGTTCTTGTCAATCTTCTTTTCCATGTTGAAGAGCCGATGCTTTGCTGACGTGTAACTTTCAGGCATCGCGTCATCTTCATTCTTCCACAGCAGTCCAACCTCGAAACGACCGTCTTCCATTCTTCTACATGTCCTCTCAAGTACATTGAGAGCTCTTCCTTCGGAGTCCGTTGTAGGCCTTCTCGGTTGCACCCCGAGTGCCTCGATGGCGAAGTGGTCCTTGATGAGCTGATGCATCTCCTCTTCCGGCGTGCTGACATGAAGACACGTGTTGATAAAGTGCACTGCCTTGGCACCTCTGTTGTCAGTCCCGTGGAGCACCCATCCTAGTCCCGTTCTGGACGCGACCGGTTCGCCTGGCTTCCCTCTTCTTAATTCTTGAGTCACGATCAGCTCCCAGTTGTCTTGCCCTATGAGCAGCTGAGGCGACTCCCCTTCGTAGTGAAGAATATCGGTGATCTTCTTAAGATGTGAGTAACTTTCAATCTTCTTCTTGTCCAGGAACTGAGGCGTAAGCTTCAAATCGTCAACGGTTCGAACCCTCTTGATTGTTCTCCGTTGCCTTTGATGGACCCCCTTCACTTTGAGGTCGATCACTTGTGAATCCTTCTTCTTGATGAGCTTCCCTCCAACTGTCTCGATGACCAGTTCCTCTTTGTTCCCCCTAACACCGATTTCTTCTGCCACTTTCTTGTCCAAAAGTGACACCGTAGATCCCTCGTCCATGAGCGCGAGGATCTTCCTTGATGCCTTCGGCCCGAAGATTTCCACTTGCACGATCTTCAGGTAGGCCCTTGCGTTGTTCACGGCGTTCACCGACACCGCGACACCCTTTTCTTTCGAAGACGTATCTTCACATCCACCAGAGGTCTTGTCCTCTGGCTTGACATGCAGCAGATGATGATGCCATCGCTTGCATTCCTTGCATGGCGGCTTCCTGCAATCCTCCTTGCGGTGTGTTCCCTGGAGGCACTTGAAGCAGACGCGACTCCTCTTGATTATCGCCCACCTGTTGTGGACCGATGCATTCAGGAACTGCTGGCATCCGATGGGGAAGTGTTCACCCTTACATGCTGGGCACTTCTTCTCCACCACCCTTGAGTCCTGATCCCGTTCTTGTGTAGCGTGCGTCGCTTGTCGTATCCTCTTGAAGCCTCCTCCCTTGTCTTCTAACGTGGCGAAGGCTCCACATTTGTCCGCTTCTGCATCCAGGAACTTTGAAACTAGAGTTAGGTCCGAGAATCCCCCTTCTTCCTTGGCAGCTGTGTAGTCGTACCAACGAAACTTCAATATCGTTGGCATCTTCTCGACGATCTGCTTCATGATCTCCGGCGAGTGTAGGTACTGCGGCTTCTTGAGTCCTTTGATTGCCGCCACGCTGTTGGAGATCTGATTCGAGAAGGCACAGATGTCCCTGGGGTTCTCAGTGATTCTTGATAACGCCTTTATCTTCTCTAGTTCCGCTAGCACCAGAGCGTCCGGCCTCCCGTACCTCCTCTTGAGGGCTTCCATCACTTCTACTGGAGAGGCTTCGGAATATAGGAGACTCTTGATTGCTTCTCTTGCGCTGCCCTTCACGGCTCTTCGTAACCGCGCCATATTTTGCACATCACTGAAGAGGCCTGCGGTGTCTGTGTACACCACCTTGAACGCCGTCCATTCGCTGCTACTTCCATCGAAGAATGGCAGCTCGTGTATATACTGCGGTTGTGACGGCGCCCCTCTGCCTCCAGTGAAGGCTTCTTTCAGAGCAGCTGTCAGGGTCTGGATCTCTATCGTGGTTCCCCTTGCTGAAGAGTCTTCAGGTTTCACCATCCTCTGAGGCTCTTCGGGATTCTTCTTTTCTTCCATAACTGAAGATTCGATCCAGTCCTGCACCTGGGCTGCTTTATCCTGTACATCCACCTGGTCTTCCACGGAGTCTTCATCATCGCACTGAGCCAGTTCCAACCTGACTCGGGCCAGCTTGGCTGCTGCCTGGGCCTGCTTCAGCTCCTGCAACGCCAAGTCCTCTTGGGCCTTGAGTTCCCTCCTTCGTGCTGAAGAACTCGTGGTCCTCACAGACCGGGCTTGACGACCTGCCCTCCCCGGCTTCAAGGTCGTGGCAGAACCACCCGCACCTTCTTCCGGGTCCCTTACTGGGGCTTCTCTGGTCGTGTTGGTCTCATATGTAGTCGTAGTCTCTGTTGTTCCAGTGGTCGTGGTACCTTGTGTACCCGAAGAGTCGGAGGTTGTTCCCTTGGTTCCTGATGACCCTGACGCTGTCGCAGACGTGACTCCTTCTTTGCCCAACCGTTCTTCTGTCTCGCCCTTTCCAGAGGCGCGGGACAGAGGGCGCAAGGAGGCATCCTTCTGTGACCTGGTAACTGGCATCTTCTCTTCTTTATTCATCCGGGTTCTTCCTTCCGATCTTCTGGCTTCTTATCCTCTGCAGGGATCCGGCTCGAAGGACCAAAAACTGTTGTGGATCCCTCCTCCTCCTTCCTAGGGAAGTTGGGAGGTGTCCGCTTAGACGGGGGACAGTTTTAACCCCCTTGTTCGACGTGCGCCACTTGATGGTAGTTGCGGTTCGCACACGCCGCCGCGCACCCCTGAATGCGCTCCGAAGCCGGTGGGTACGACGAGCGTCACTTGCGCGACGTTCGGGTACCTTGACCACTTGATGGTTAGGACGACTATGTGAGCCGTCCTGGGTGGTGGTGGTAGAGGTCTCAAAGAAACACACGATATATCCGTAAAACAAGGTGTCGGCACATACGACAGACTGACACGATACGACAGACTGACACGATACGACTGACCGACACGATACGACAGACTGACACGATACGACAGACTGACGTTTCTTCTGGAGTCTTCTTTCTTGCAGACTTCTTCTTCTTCTTTCTTGCTGACTTTTTCTTTCTTGCTGACTACTTCTTTCTTGAGACTTCTTTGGAGACTGACTTGCTGACTACTTGAGTACGATTTCTACTGAGCGCGTGCCCGCTCTCCCGGGTCGAAGCTATACCGTCGAGAGAGCGGCGCTAATCGGCCTAATTACGCGACCTATTTTTCGTTACGTGCCAACACCTTTTTGTCATTTATTTATACTTTTTGTTCACAAAACATAACAAAACCTTATATATTTGTAAAGGGTACACATTTCCCTACTTAGAAAACATAAAACATCACATAATATTCTTACAAGAAATAAAATACTCCCATAGACATCTTATAAGAACACGAATTTTCCTATTTTAACAATTTGAAATCTTTATAACTTTTTATCTACTTAACTTATTAACATAATTCCAACGACATAATATGTGCTATCAACAGACCTTTCTATTAATACTAAATACGTGACTATACATTAACAAAAAAAAAAGCTATAAAACAATAACTTGTTCAGCTACACAATGTTAAACATTTGTACGTAGACAATTCTTTGTCTCGCTACACCTATGTCTAAGGAACGAATTTCAGTCTCATAACAAAGTACTTAATCAAGGTTTGTAGGCCTTGATCCCTAACAAACAATAATAAAAACATAACTTAGAAAATTTCACAACTCTAAATATTTGTACATAATCAACAATTCTCGCTACACCTATACCTTAGAACGACTTCAGTCTCATAGTAAAATTACTTAACGTAGGTTTGCTGTCTTGATCGCCAACAGCTGTATTTTTGTTCTTATTGATATTGTCTGGACTAGTTACAATTTTCTAAATTATTTTGTTTATTTTATGGCATGCTGTGGCTTCCAACGGAAGATCAGCGTGGTCTTGTTACATACAAGTCAACAAATGCTGAGCTGAAAGCCTTTTTGGGACACTTTATGTGACTTTACTAAATAATTCTTCTTTTATTTATATGTATTGTGTCTCAAATAAAATTTATTTCATTGTTTTTCATTTCATTAATAGGCGCGATGACTACATAGTAAATATAAATTCTGTTTAGTCCGGACGAAAATTTAAAACGATATTTTTCGCTTCATCAATTCAATAAGAAAGTGTCAAGATATAGAGCACAAAGGTGTTACGTCACGTGAAACTTCAATGCACTGCATCATATTATTTTTTGGTTTCCAAGAAAAAAAGTAATAAAACACGAACTGTTTTTTTTTACTATTATCTTAGTATCTTCAACATATTACAAATGTCGCTGCATGTTGATCATCATTATTTACCAGTGGACCCATTTATCATCTCATATCTTTTTAAATAATTATTTTCAATATTTTACTAAATGTGCTACGACACTTTGTCCGAAGACGGTTCACTTGTGTATACGGGTTTTACGTTTAACCGCTTAACGCAGCGTCAGGCTGAATACATCTCTCTCTCTCTCTCTCTCTCTCTCGCTAAAGTTAGGCTGTCAAAAGAAGAAGTAGGAAGAAAAGGACGCTTTGCTATCCGCTTCAGTAGTTAACTCAGAGCAAGCCCCCCAAAGATATAGACACCAACGACGACGGCGCAGACTTGACTTGTCTCAAAGTTCCAGTGCCGACAGAAACCACCAATGTTCATTAGGAAACAATGTCGTTTTGATTTCTGTTATTATGTGTGAAATAATTACCAACGAACGTTTATTTATATCCATGAACCAACTTTTATTCGCAATTGGATTATAAATAATTCTATTTTTTTATCAAGTACAAGAGCTTAAGACCACAGTAGCTTACTTTTTATATAAGAATAAGAATAAGACACATTTATTTCGGAACACAGTAAAAATATAAAAATAATAAAAAATTTACAAAACATACATTTTTATGAGACATATCAAACTGCCCATCTCAGTAGTACTAATAAATCAAATTAAAAAAGATAAAATGCCTTTTATTTCTTATAAAAAAAAATAAGTTAGCAAATAAAATAGTTTAATAGTAAGCAAGAAAAAAAATATTATTTAAACTTATCTATTAGATTCTTAATTTTAATTGTAAGTAGTTACAGATACTAGTACTCCGAAGGGATAATAAGATGTCTCAAAAACTCTTTAATACGCAATACCTAATGGGCTACACAGTTTAACCTGTAGCTCTGTTAATTTTTTTAGTAAAAAATTGCAATAATTTGGTTGTCCAAGTTAGTGTCTAACTACCTACCTATATGAACCCTTAGAATAGGCCGTAATTCCACGTGGGGAGAAAAGCCAGTAAACAATTAGGTACCTAAAGTACGTTAATTTATTTTTATTTCGTTTTGTACAAACATTATTTTTGTCACTCGCTTACAAAAAAACTTTGCTGAACATTCAAACACTGATTCGTTGTGCGGTTGAACCTGCTACCATTTTTCACCTTCACCCACTGCGCCAATAAGGGGTAGTCAAAAACGTGCATTGATTCATACATACACATTTATATCTAAGTATGTACTTGCATCCATCCATCAAATATCTCTATTCACAATTACAAAATGTATCAGCAGCAATTTATAACAGACTTTTCATTAAAATAAATTAATATATCAAACAGGACAAAACCCTCGCGTTTTTGAGTGAGCAAACATATAAATATGCATTAGATCAATATCAAAAGGTCCGAGTAAAAATGGCGAAGGCGGTATAAGTGCAAACTCTTTTATTAAATCATGGAACAAAATTTTCGCACCACTTCTCTCCGCCCATGGGTCGAGCAGAACAGCTGGGACAAAACTATACTGCCATATTTAGTAAAAATAAGTCAATTAAATCTAGCGTCATAGATCTATTTCGGTAGATATGTTTAAAAAATCTAACACTGCGTTATTTTTTATAAATATTATACATAATTACCTCCATACAAAAGTTACAAGTAAGTTAACCATTTGTATTTTTTTAACTAATGTTTGCACTTGGTACTGAAGTACTGAAATAATGAAAACTAATTAAAATAAAAATATAGGTTTCTAATAGCTATTGGGTAACTTATATTACTTATATACTTATATCGTCAACTTGAGAATATCAAAGACAATATTGAATTTTCTTCTAGCTTCTAGATATCTATCCACGCCCACATCGACTACCTGTTATGTACTCAAAATAATATATTCATCATAAAATAGAAAAGTGAAGTTTGCTTTGTTGCCAGAGGCGGATAAATATCTTTAGGCAAAAATCGCACTTAATCGCACCAATTCATGAGCATTATGATGAGAGAAATTCTACATATAGGCTATAAAGATAATTTGTAAAAATACTAGCAACACTATTTAAAATGTATCAAATAAGTCGTTAATATTGCGTTTGGTTGTTTGGATCGAGATATTCGTTTTTGTTTATATTTGCAATTGCACGCAACAATCAATATTTTATTTGTGTAAATAGTAGATATGTAAGAGATTAGTAACTTGGTGACAAATTAAAATATCCTTTTTTTTTCTTATCGCGCCCTATTTTGTACGCCCTTTACGGCCTCGCACCCCTGATTTTTCTTAGTTTAGATTTATCCACATAAACTAGTTGAGTCGTTGACTTCGAAGTCCATAACCAGTGATTGTAAAACTAGCCAAGCTGTTTTGTTCAAGCTGTAGCACCCATACAGAGCTTTGATATGTCAATTTCATAATTAAAATGCGTTTGACCGTAGACAGGGGGCTGCGAGATTAAGTGAGGGCCAAATTGGATGCTGTCGGTCCAAACGGACCCAAAATATAAATGAAGTCATAGAGAAACGACAAACATAATTAAAAAGGTCCAAAATGAATAATGAAAGTGAACAACTGCTCTTGTTTAACTAAGTGTTCATTTTCGGTAAACTTTTTATTATATCAATATTTTGCTATTTAGACCGGCAATAATGTTATAGTTAAAACAATAGTTAATACAGTTTTTTACTAGTGAGTTCGTAAGCTTATAATCATGTGATAAATAAGGTTTTATGTTAATAAAGAAATTGTTTACTCAACAGTGACAGGATAAAATTAAATTGAAATTTTAGATCATTGTCCAGGATATTATGAAGTGATTAGGTACCTATGTTTCAACTTTCTGTGATTCATTTGGTTCCAATATGATATTAGGGTAATGCTTTAAATGTGACTCTTCGTTTTTCTTTGTTTTATCATTGAGTAAGGTTGTGTTTCAAGGCACTTTCATTTCTTAAATGTCATTTTTCACATCGTTTCCATAATTACATACATATCGTATCTTAACTATTATTAAGTAACTATTCCCATTTATGTTACTCTTACTTATCTTTATTTAAGTTACCTATTAACTCCTCAACCATTCCGTCAGTCCGTAGCTGTGCTACATTAAAAATACAAATGACATACCAATAATTAAAAAAAAAATATAATTTAAATTAGTAGTTATTAGTAAATAATTTAAAAGATAATTTAATATAATTTAATTATTTGAGTAATTTAATTTTACTCCTCTATTGACATTGCACTGTTTTTACATTAAACTTTTGAACCTCGTTCCTTATGGTGTTTCTCTGATTGCATATTGTATTAAAATACACAAAATGTATAATGATAATTATTGTATCTTAATTGTTCGTACATCTGCTGTTACATTGACAAGACCTCTAAAGTCGTTATTTTTTAAGGGTAAGTAAACAACACAGCTGCTATATTTATGAATTGACTTCTGTGGATCGTAGGCGAAGGACTGCCCGAGGCACAAGAGGTTGCGGGTTCGATTCCGACGTAGATAGTGTACTACTATGTTCCATAAGATAAATAAAGATTTGAATTTGGTTCTAAATCAAGTACATAAATCACCTAGCATGAACACTGCGAGAGCTTAGCATATAACACCGATTCTTTAATAGTTTGTATTCGATTACCTAGAGGAAACAAATTATATAGCAACTGACAACTTAATTTACTGTCACACAACTCCGCAGCAATCACATTCGGTCTACGTTATGGACTGGATATTATAATTCACTCAAATCAAACCGTTTGGAAATCAATATGGCAGGAAATTGTAATTTCTATCCAAACCTATATTTAAATGTGTCGAAGCTTAGGAACGGTTTTGTATTGATTTATTGGTGCAAAGCTAATATTTATTCCTAAATGATAGTTGCCTGATTGTCTTTACAATTGATTGATTATTAAATTGTATACTTATTATAAATCAAAGTCGCATAGTATGACTGTCTTTATGTTCGCGATAAACTCAAAAACTAATCAACGGATCTTTATGAGGCTTTTAGCAATCGGTAGGTAGTGATAGAAAGGACACCTAGTTATTTAATATGTATTTTCTTCGTGAATATATAATAAATACAGACTACGAAATACAAGGTAGGTATATAATACTTTATGAATAATATTGAATCACATAAATATTCCACCAAATCAGATTTTATATTTGATAAGGACGTACAAAGCCAAGGATTGAAGAGATTTCTGACATTTAGTAGATTTCGCTTTTGGCACCAGACGTTTCAGATATCTGAAATGATAGTCTATCAAATATCTAGTATAAAGCTTTTGAATTAAAATGTTTTTGAAAATAACTAAATGATTTATACTTAATTTTATCTTCTGATCAACTCGACAGAGTATATTTAGTTTACTGAAAATGGGTTGGATATTAACTCCTAGTTATTATATTTACAAGGCGTGCCTCTAATACCTACTGATGTAGATATAAAAATAGATATTTATTTAATATTCTAAATATAAGCAGTGTTATAAGAAATATTCTTCTTCAGATCAATAGGTGCTTTTCGACAATATTTCGCCAAGGCAAGCCAAATTTAAATTTAAATTTGTTTGAGCGGGAAGAAAAAATACATTATATCTATACCTGTTTCATCTAAGGCCACATCTTCACTTGCATACATTAGTAAGTGTCTGAAAGCACCAACTTTGTCGGCCATAAAGTACCATAAAATTAATTACACATCTACAGATATTGTATCAGATAATGTCCATATCTACATTACATGTACATAATGTAGACATACCAAACCACACAACGTGAACTTGACTTAGTTCAGACGACCTTATCGAAAGCAATTGTTTCCCTGTTCAAGTTTATTTTTGTTAATACTGTTTATCCAGTCGGCCTGTATCACGACTTTCTGTTATATTTATATCTTAAATGTACCTATTACTAGATGTAGGCATTATTGGTTGGATTTTTTATTGTAGATTCTAATGCCTGAATTCATATTCAAATATAATATCAAATCAATGATTACAACTCATATTGCCTATTGTCAATTACAGACATAATAATCAGTAATTGAATACTTTCAATCAGACTTTCGTCATAGACTGTTTGCGACTGCGAATAACAGCATTATCATCTGATTCTAAAAAGTAAGTTAAGTTGGCTTATTATCTTGATTAATGCGATTTCAGATTAATTTATGTTTAATATAACAATTCTCCATAATAATATGATAGATTTATTAAAGCCTAATTTCCACGGAAACTGGTAGAATAAATGGACACCTCAGTACTCTTTAATTATGCTTAGTGGTATATACCTATGTTAAGTTCCAGTAAATTATGTAACGTAAAATTGTAGCATGGAAACTAAGGTCCGAAATGAGGTTAGTTAAATAGTTTGTTTAGGTTTTTATTTACTGATGTTGATAGTGAGGTAGGTTTACGTAATGGCGGTTACATCGGAAAGTAATTAATCGTTAGACCATATTATGTATTTTGTTTTAGTAATTACGTCATCACATTATGTACACACCAAAATAATTAGTAAACTTAACACTAATCGGTGCAAGCATGCAAAATGTGGTGCAAGTTATGGGAATATAAATAAAACAGTCAAAAAATTCTTTATTTTTATTATCATAAATAAAACATGGGCTATTTACAGCTTCAGATGGCGAAATCATAATTACAGTTAGGAAAATAGTTTCAACGTTAAAATATCCCACTTTAATGGGTTAATCCATAACCTAGGAATTTTGGAAGATTTATTCTACAGGGTAACATGCAGGTACCCATGCATAAATATAATAAGTAACGTAACAAAAATAATTTAATATTATATGCTATTCTCACACCAAGAAGTCCAGCATAGATCTAGAGAATGAAAAAAATTAAAAGGTTTTTTTTATTCTCGATCTTTATACGCTATGCAGGATGGAGAATTTCATATCTAATTATATCTAGATACACAGTGCAACACGATTACAAATAAGACTAAACTTTACGGCAAATATGTACAATTTCAAAACATTTATAATGTTTTACACTTTTTATTTCATTATAATTACAAAAATATAATTATTATCAATTCAGGGAGTTAAGCAATTTGGTAAATGGAGCCAATTGAATGCCAGTTATTTTAATAAAATTTTGGTAAAATAAATTGTATTTCGTATATAAAGCCAATAGAATGCCAATCAATTATAAAAAACTTGTGTACATAGTTTTGATATTTGAAAACACACTTGTTATTAAATTAATTTACTGTAATATTTCCAACGTAAACAATATTTTGCTCAATTTTGGAGCATTTTAATCACAACCTGTTATTTATTTCAATTTAGAAATGGCTTACTTTGATAGCTACTTTGATATATAAAACTGAGCTGGTACATACCACGTTAATAAAACTCAATATAAACGAAAATAACGAAATGTTATGTTTTGAAAATATCATAATGAAATACACTTATTATTTTCCTTTAAAATGGTACAAACCCCTACTTTGCGTAGTCATAAATCCGTTATAATATATTTATTTTGATCGTGTCGCACTATGGGTATTAGTGCTAACTACATGGGCTATTTCACCGTCCGTACGCGTTGCCAACGTTACCTCTGCCTCCTGGGGGCACGAAGCCGTACCCCGAAGCTCCGACGACGACGCCGCTGGTCTGGCCAGGGTCGCCGCTTGGAGATGGGGGGAATAGCACTGGACCTGGAAAGTAGAATTTAATTTAGTTAACATCAGTTTGAAAATCCGCTTGAAAATCAGCATTTCTCTGACCCTGGGAAGGCAGAAAGGCTGACGCAGAATAGGAGAGGTCAAAGGGAGTATTGAGGGAGAAACAGGGTCAATTTTAATATAGACAATTGTTGCAGCAATCGCATAGTTACGTGTGCATGAAATTCAAGTTGATCATTTTAATTTATTAATATAAATTTTAACCACAAGGTGAGTGGTTTATTGTCTAGACACTGATTTTATCAACAGCAGTAAATACATTAAGGTTTACTTTTTTAGTTGAAAATAAGGATAAAATAATTTGAATAAATTAATTTAGCAGTAAAAAAGTATTACAAAGACGTTTACGTTAGAAACCATGCAAGATCAATTTGTTGCATTAACTCTTAACATGACAGTAAACGGAGAATGGTATAATTCGTCATGCGAAATATAGACCTTGGTAATACGGAACTTGGCCAAACAAAGTGAATTCTTAATTTATTTATGTATCAAAATTATTAATCTAATTCTAGTCACAAGATTGTAACTCAGATTCTGTTAACCAGCTAAAAATAGCTATTAAGGAATTAAAATATTTAAATAGTATTTATTAATTTTTGGTTATTCGATCTTCTGTATTATGTGGTTTTTACCTAGCAGCCCTGAATTGGTAAAATAAAATTAAGAATCGTAGACAGAATTAAATTCGACAAGTATGAGGTGCCTCAAGCACCAATGGTTCCGTGTTTTACCAATCATTAAGGGCATATTTAAAAAAATCCGAGTAAACTTAGCAAAGGTTAGTTATGTCGAAAATAAGTGTCAGTAGTTAATAATGTCAAGAGATATCAAGTCTTTGTCACATGAGTGAGTGAGCGAAATGGCTCTATATTTTAACCATTGTCTAACTTTACTCTGTCGGTTATGGTGAAACAGGCCCATAATCTTATTCAAGACCAGAGCTTAATTGTTTTCTAGTAAATTTCTAAAAACCTATTTAAATCAAATTCTAGGGCTGGACATTCATTTAAAAACATTATTTATATCTATACGTTTATCCAAAAGGGTATAATTAATTTCAATAACTCAATTTATTTCATAGGCAGTTTTGTAATTATATAGGTAGGCTACCTTTAATATGAAATTAACTTAATAAAGGTTTTACTTAACCAGCTAGCAATTTTAAGGATAAAAGTGCAGTACTTAAAATTGCTTCATATTAGCTTGCAACTTGGTCAAACTCTATTTCCAAAGAAACAGTATTAACCTCTATATATTTTATTTGAATTTTGAAGGACTGAGTAAATATCACATTATTCACCCTTTCGGCCAGCTTGGTGAATAAAGGAAAAATAATCTACCTCGTCAAGAGTCTCTCTTTCCCAGTCATACCGGATTGGACTACCGTGGTGGAACATTGCTCCCCCCCTAGGGAGGCCTATGTCCAGGAATCGATATCCCTTGCTCGAAATTGAAAGAATTATTAAATGATTGTTTGGAAATGTATCTACTTAATATTTTAAACGGCTGCATTCTGACATTGTTTAATTAACCTTGTATTTAATTAAGTAGGTTAAAATTATTGTTTTTTTTTTCTTATCACGTTTATAATTAATTAACTGAATGAAGGAATTGTAGTTCAAATATATTTTTTTATGAAAAAATGCTGTTACGAGTTCATTCCACGAAATTACTGTAACTTATAAACCCCGGTCTGATGATAATTTGATTGAAATATAATTTGAACAAAGCCTAAAATACTCATACAACTGAACTATACAATGGATTTAAATGCAGTTTTTAAAAAGAAATAATCAAGGTTAATAATGAAGTATACCCAGTATTACTAAGGAAATTTCGCTATGTCGCTTGTAAATAATATATTAAGGCTTCGGCCAGACCAACGCGTCATCAACGCGGGAAGCGGGACGTGACGCGGGAATCTGCAACGCGGGACATTTGTGCCTAAAACGTTCCGCTTTGTGGTGGCATTGGTTTGAAAAGTGCCATAGTAATGTATGGGTAGCGTCCACCGAGCGGCAGACGCCCCGCTTCGCTTTGGTCGCGTGGGTTTAGCCGAAGCTTAAGATGGCTTATTATCTAATATGCTGTTAAATTTTTATCAAGGCGCCATCGTTAAATGTTACAAAAGCATAAACATACTAAAGTTCTACTGTATTTTATAGATCGTAAAATGTTTATCAATTAAATTCATAACATTAACCAATTATTATAACTCGGATAAAATTAACCGTAATTAGGTGACATTGCATAGTAATTTATTACACGCAATAATAAAAATGTGTCCT
Source organism: Gymnoscelis rufifasciata (assembly GCA_929108375.1). Lineage (NCBI taxonomy): Eukaryota > Metazoa > Arthropoda > Insecta > Lepidoptera > Geometridae > Gymnoscelis > Gymnoscelis rufifasciata. Next base: position 4,375,938 of record OV815307.1, on the reverse strand, counting down.
TATAACAATTGATTAATAACTTAGTAAGAACACATTAGTGTCACAATTCGCGAACATTAAATACACATTGTGAAATACTATCGAAATTTTGCCGGCCTCGGAATAGATAGTACCTGATAATTATAATTATAACAATGCTTCGTTTTGATTGGTCATGCGTAATTAGAGTGTCAAAATGTTATACCCGTTTTTTAGGGCTCTACGTTCTTATGCTGACGAAACATTAAACACAGTATCACATTTTTAATGATTTTTATGAGTGAAACTATTTTTTATGCTTAAACATAGGTGAAACTATTTTTATGCGTAAAAATTTAATAATGAGCAAGAACGCCATCGTTTCCATTGAATCTGAATTGCAATTTCAGCTATGGAAGTAGAATAGTCCCTGGATTTTCTACTAGATGTCGTACTCGGGGCTTCACTCGATAATACAAAGTGCAGAAAAATTTCGACCTATCACGTAATGGCGCGTTGGTGAAATTGGAAGCACGCCGGGGCGCAGGAGATGCAGGTTCGAATCCTGTGCGCGCGAAGGTTACGGATGTGTCTTAATCTTTTTCTGCATAATAATTTAAAAATTGTATCACATTTTATCAAAATTGGTAAAAAATTATGTTGTCTCATAGTTTTTAAATGTAGAGATTTATCTTTGGATTTAGTGGGATATGCACGCTTAAAACTAAACTATGAGCATTGGCCATTACTAGACAACTTAATTTGTCTACTCAAATCTCAATATTTCAGGCATCATCATCTCCGAGTTAAATTAGCCATTCATTAAAATATAGAGGTATTAAGTCAACTGACAACCGTCTGTGACCAAGATTGCTCTATATTTTAACCATAGACTATTTTACTTGAGGATCCTTAAATCAAAAATCATTTATTTAGCCTTGATCTGTTAATTTTACAAATACTTCGAACGATGGCGTCTGCAAGAGTTTGTAAAAACTGTGTTGCAGAAACAACAATTACCTCCAGAATAGGCTAAGTCATATTTCGTAAGCTATTTGTAAAATGATAATTAAGGTAAATTAAACAAAACTAAAAATTATAAATAATGCAATGTACTACTACTTACTTGACTAAAACATTAAAACCTTATAATCTAAAAGATTGTGAAATGGGCCCTAATTCTTTTATTTTCTAACAAACAAAGAAATATTAACGGTTCATGCTAATAAAAAGACCAACGACGCGACGTAACAATTAAGATGTTGAAATAAAAGGATGAGAACATGCACGCTACCGGAAGTAATTGAGAGACATAATTGCATTAATATTATAATTACATTGCGTGACCATCTCATGACAATAGCCTTTATATGTCATCTTCGTAGAATATACTCGTATTTACGATTTCGCAACATAGCAATAGTATATACATATATATATATGTATATACTTAGTGCCGATTTTTCTAAATCCGAAAATCTAGAAGACGGTTTATTGAAATTGTATGAAGTCGGACTTCAACGGTTTTTTTGTTAGACGGGTAGGTAACAGTTTTATTCCACCATATTTCGGTTTATTGCTTTGTTCTTTTTAAACTGATGTTTTAAAATCGACCTTTAGATGGACTTATATTTATATAAAGAGCTCGCCAGAACTTCGGAAAATAGGTTAAATCAGATAATACAGAAAAACTTTAAACTTTTTATGGTTTTTAACGATAGAATAGAATACTAAGTATCTAAAGATAATCATGATATTATGTTACCCGTTATAACTCTAAAAAATAAAGCTAAAGAATTGACACTTCAGAACAATTCTACGTACCACCAATACCAATACATTATAATGCAATCATACAAATTGGCGTTGCAAAACGTTTCATTAATAGATTAAAAGCTTATTAGGCTCCAGGGTTAAACAATGCAATGATACGGTATAATTTGATTAATTACACGATATTGTTTCGTTTTAGTTGTCTTATAAAATTAGTTTTAAGCCGCCAAGTTCCTTCAAAAAAATAGCTTTTACTTAAAATATACCATAACTTGACGGTTTTAGTGTTTTCCGATCGTTCGACGCTGTTGCAAGCGCCGATCACGGCAATAACTGAATTGTCTTTGTCTTTGCGATTTCCTTCCGTCAAATCGTGGTATGTTACCCTCTTTAAGTCATAATATTGTTAAAAGCCATTATCTATATAAATAAAAATGAATTGTTGTTCGTTAGTCTGATTAAAACTCGAGAACGGCTGGGCCGATTGAGCTGATTTTGGTTTTAAAATGTTTGTCGTAGTCCAGGGTAGGTCTAAACGGTGAGCAAATAAAGAAAAATTGCCGGGAACTTTTATTACCCGTGCAACGCCGGGGCGGGCCGCTAGTACTTTATAAAAATGCCTAAGGTTCACGGGTATTGCTGATTGTGACCCCCGAAGCAAAAGGACCGGTACAGGTGTAGGGGTGTAGTGTAGATGTGGCGTGTAAGTAGTAAACGGTTAGACCGATTTTGATGCAGTTTTTTTCCAGTTGAAAGCCAGATTCCTTGCATAGGTTCATGAGTGCCAGTATTAATGACAATTAATTGATAAGGCAGTTAAACCTAATGCTGTAAGGATTTTTTATAGTTTAAATTAAATGTTATATTGTAGTGTAGTGTATCAAAAATGCTGAATAAGTGTCGATCAAGGTTGTGATCGTGATAGTTACAGCACTGGAATCAAATCGAGAACCAATTCAGTTATATTTAGGCCACAAAGCTATTGATAAACAACATTTGAACACTCCAATATTAAAACGTCCTTCCTATAATACAACTTCTGTATAAAATCACTAGCATTTATTGTAATATCAAGATTATAGATTACCTTCGATTTCAATAAAACGCCTCAACCAAATAGATTATATTCATTAAGAGATTGTATCGTTGTTTTGTAACCACTGTTATTTCGCGTTAGATTTCAATAATCCAGTTCTCATATATATTATACTTAAAAAGACAGAAAGCTAAGACACTCTTAACAATAAAATTTTTGATTAAGTCTGTCTTTTCTTATTCTTAGTCATCATAACATAGACGGTAGGTCTTGAAAGAGGCCTTGAGATGAGCAGTTTCGGTCTGAAGCGCCTTGCATCCTCTAGTTGCAAACGCAACAAGAATTTGCTCTGGTAATCTTTGACAAAATTATTTGTCCACCTTGTTGATTGATATCATTGATATCAACGCTGCGTTTGACGTATACGCTGTCCATTCAAGAACCTTACTACGCGGTCTTTTCCACTGCCATTTCAAAAAGCCAGACCAATTTGCTTTATCGGTGAACATCGTTCTCTCAAATATTGTTCATTTCTGAAACTTGAAAATCCTTAATGGATACACAAAGGAGCAAAAAGCAAATATGTTTTTTGAATAGACTATTCTTTGTCCGTCTGTTTGTTCTTCTGGTCTGCTTTTTGTCAATTAAATCGAAATATTAGTATCAGATATGATGTACCCAAAACACAATCATACCGGTTAGATGGCTATTTAGTAGACTGGACCCGCAAAAATCTTCTTTTATAATATTTTTAAATCCGGGTACAAATTTAAATAAATAAATAAATATTTCCGGACTACTCACACAGCATCACCTAACCCCAAACTAAGCAGAGCTTGTACAATGGGTGTTAGGTGACTGAGATATATTTTTTTGTAAATACATAATTATGGTACATACATAGTAAACACCCAGACCCAATAATTAGTTTATAAAAGTTAGATTATTTGACGAATCGGTTGAATGGTTAATTTTGTCTATGTTAGATAAACGTCATTAGCATAGGCAAGATTCACTTTTGGCCTTGCAGAGGCACCGAACTACCGATGGTCAAGTGAACGTTCTAAGTTTTTGCACCGCTTTTTGTGACATAATATTGATGTTCGGCAATAATACGTAATTTAGAGGCAAGGTGAATGGAATATTATTGTTCTAAAGGTAATTTTTTAAATTATAATACATAATTCTGATTGACTCATTTGGAAGGCTTATGCTACTAAGCATTTATTAAGTATTAGGTAGCTGGCCCGTCCCGGCTTTGCTCGGATGTGAAACTTCGTCTTGAATTATTACCTATTGAATACTGCATATAGAGGAAGATCCGTTCAGTAGTTTTTGAAATCATGATGAACATAGGGATAGACAGACGCGGCAAGGGACTTTAAGTTATGGTAAATTTAGATACCTACTGTCGCGATACCAGCGGCTTCAGCTGCATAAATATGCAGTGTTTAAAATCTCTATCTCTTAAATCACATAAGAATAGAATCCATTTTATGGATAAAATATATCCTATTTCGTACTCCCAAATACTTACAATGTATCTACGCAAAATTTCAAGATTTGTTGAACTTAATGTGGCAACTACTAGATATTGATCATTGTTTTTTTTGTAAATGGTGTATATATCTTGCTTGCTTAATGTTTCTTTAAGTATGCGTAGAATGAAAATGTTAATAAAATGAGTATTTTAAGACTGGTGCTAAAAGTTTATATAACTATGCAAATAATTACCTATAAGTACATTAATCAAGGATGCTACTATCAAAATCCTCTCATTTCGCAACATCCACAGTTGACTGTTTTTTGTTGAACAATGCTTCATTAGTTTTAGAAGGGTCAGTCTTTAAGCACCTATAGTTGAATACTCGGACCGTTCTAAACATGGTAATATTTTGTGAACCGGCAACTCGAAATTGCACAAGACAGTAAAAAGCAACCTTAGATAAAGGCCTATAAATACATAGTTGTGAGTACTTCAGTAACTTTGTAACAGAGTATCTTAAAATAGTAGATATATCAACAAAACGAATATGACTAACAAAATAATATACCTACTAATACTATAAAGATGAAATGTTGTTTTTTTAGGAACTACTCGTCCGATATGATAAATTATTTCACTGTTAGATAGTGTAAAGCTAGGATCTTATAATCTGCGCGCATTTTGGTTATAGTAAAACAACATTTTTTTAATGGATCAATTTGGCATTATACCTACTTACCTCTATTATTAAAGTTTCATAATTTCGCGGTAGCTCTAGGATTAAATAAAGAGTGAATTGATTCATCCCTAAATGTATCTTCAAATTGAAACAAGTCCACATAAAGATTGAATCAGTGGCGCGGTGGGCGGAGGTCCGTCTGCGGCGCAAGAGGGTTCGATTCCCGCCGAGCGACGGGTCAAGTGTTTGTATATTTTTTTTTTCACCTTTCACCTTGGGTGTACAATAAGTATCATAACAATATTATAAACAAGTAAATCTCTGTCTTTGTCTATTATATCAAGTATATCAGGTGTCTAGTACCCGTGACACAAGCTTAGAGCTTACTACGGGGCTAGATGTTGTTGTGTAGTAGTATAGACATATTTATTTATTTATAGGTCAAAATCGACCCTGTTTTATTATCTTAGCAGGTAAGTATTACTGAGAATTATACTAGCGTGCCTGCAATAATTTCTGCTCTATATCTAACTACATACAAAGCAAAGACAGGTTTAAATTTATAAAAACGCTACCAGGAAATCAAATTGTCGCCTTTAGCAAAACAGTCGACATTGAGTCCAATACAGCTTTATGTCAGAAATTAGTTCCACTCCATTCAGATAATTATACACGACATTATAAGCAAAACCGCTTTTCACTACTTAAGTAGAACCTAACACTAGCTGAGATTGCTCTAAGCTAAGGGAGTATTAGAGCACTAGTGGCCAAGCAGTGGGGCTTTTGATTAAGAACTTAATCATAGCTTAAAGAGAAAGCTTTCATTGGAAGGCTTTGATAAAATTTTGAAAATTGGAGCGACTGCCTGTTATTTTCAGATAATTGTTCTAAACTAAACAGTTAAAGATGCACTTCTGAAACACTAATTAATTAATAACACGGAAACTCGTGTCATTCATATTTTCTTCTAAATAATAAAATTAAAAACCAATATCATACAACCTTCTACTGAAATAAAATGATTATATTAAAGTTATATTACAATGTTAATGTTTATTTCATATCAAAGAAAAACAAATGGAATGTTCTTGAGATAACCAAGTAGGTAGTAATAATTTAAATCAACTTACCTACAAAATATCCATTTAACGTTCAGTTTACGTAGTTATCCTATGTGACAAATTTATTACTATTTATTTTATATTATATAGGCTATTTGAGTAGATTACTAAATTTACACAAATAGCTACAGGTATGGTATGATAGTATGATTGGTATCAGCGAGGAATTTTGAAACTATCTAACACGGGTTTCATAATAATTATATATTAACCATTATTGAACAACTTGATTAATAACCACGTTCAATTTCATATTATACTAGTAAATTAAAGTTCCTCAGAGATCAATAAAAAATAACTAGCTTTAATAGATAGCTAATAATTAATTTTCCCTAGGTAAAAAGTAGTTTTTGTCCTTTACTGGTACTACAGCTTTTGTATGTAACTTACCAAATTTGATCCAAATCAAGCTTTGTTAGCAATAATAATCTATTTTTCCGTGAAGAGTGGGATTTTACCGTGGTAATAAGGCCTTTGTTACATAATTTTGTACTTTTTGTGTGAAAGAACAAACAAAAATGAGATTTATCACGTTATTTTTATATTCAGTATGACGTAAGTAAGACATAGTGATATTATCCAATACAATAATAAAATTATTAATAGTACGAGGTACACGTTTTAGTATCATTAAGTCACTATTATATTAATTAGATTCTATTATGATAAAGATCTGTTATAAATAAAAAATTGAAATCTTTACATAGTATGTATAAACAAAGTAGTTTTCCACTGTCTGTCTGTCTGTCTAAACCTGTATAATGCTTAGATCTTTTAAACTACGCAACGGATATTGACGAGGTTTTATGGAATAGAATGGGGATGCAAAAGATAGGTAGGTAGGTAGTTATTATGTACTTTTAAAGCGGGAAAATATGTTATTTCTGCGGGAACATCCACCAAACGCGAGCATCGCGCGCGGGGACTCTGTAGTAATATAATAAAACATATAAAAGTAAATACTTCGCAGTAACGTAATAATTAAAATACTTTTACAAAACTCTTTTGTAAAAGTAGGTAGTTCTTTTTTTGAGATATATCTAATTTTTTTTATTATTTGCTTAATTAATTATTTCTCAAAATACCTAAAAGCACCTTAATTATATGCAACGCCTGTCATAGTATAAATATATATGAATAAGTTATGCCGAAAGGTGTCAAATACCGTATTTCATCACCTCCGAGGTGCCTTTAGGAATTCTAGTTTTAGAAAAGGCAATTTTATCAAATGCCTATGCAAAAATATGTCAGCCATGTCAATTATAAGTATTAGAACAGTTTAGTTTGCAACCATGTCCTATAATATCAACATTTTATACATCGGCTAAGTAATTCCAATCTGTAGCCTACCTTGTTTACATTTAAGTAATAAATGAACGATATCAAACAAACTTTCATCAGACATAGCGAGTGGGCAAAACAAGGAATTGAATTATGGGACGTATTTAGGCCAATGAAAGGCAAAATTGTAGAGTAGGTACTTTATTGATCTAGCTAAGTTATGTGTAATCATCTTAAATCTTCCTATTTCAGGCATTTGTTTCTGACCAATAAATTAATTTTGCTTGAATATTTTGAAACAATTGTTCTTTTCCGGTTGAATGTTCAGATTGCATTGGCACAAATTTAAAGAACCCATATATCCCAAGTATATGGCAGCATGCTAACACATGCCGCGGCTGTCAAAATAAAAGACATCATGCATAAGGTCAAAATCTTAACTGTACTGTACGTATAAAGGAATTAAGAAATAAAGTTGTATAGTTAAAAAAAAAAATAACATGTTTTTATGAATTCACCTATCTTTTTTTAGTTTTTCTTCAGCCCATCCAAAGGATATCTGGAAGAGTTCACTTTTAGTGATACGAATAAAAAATGGAGGGCCCATTATTACACTTTTATCTACATGTGTATGTATGTAATTCATTGTATTGAAGCATTGTTCATTTGTATTGTAATATTGGCGTTTCAATAAAGAGTATTGTTAAATAATAGATAACTCCAGGCGCTACTTTACGGAAATCCATTCTTATGCTTCAAATATTTAGTGCTAATTCTGCAAACACTAATTATGATTTGGCTACAATGAGCGTTCAACTAAAGATGAGCGTTGTTCTTGGGACACCATCTGTGTATTATTATTTTTATTTTTTATATGTCCTAAATAAAATGTATTTTATTGCTTTCTTTCTTTTATTGTCAGTATTATCTCCTTTCTCTTTCTCATCTATCCCATAAATATATTCTATCTACCCTAGCCAAAACACAAAATACATTTTGGCTTATCTTTATCTCCTTTCTCATCTGTCGCTTATATAAAATAAAATAAAAATAGCCTTTATTACTGATAATTATAATACAGTTTATATATAAAAATAATTAAATAACAAAATTCTATCCCTTAATTTATATTCTATCTTCCCTAGCTCCGTCCAGCCAGAACAATGTCCCAAGTAAAAGGCCCTGTACACAATGGCCCTTGAACCGGCGTACAAAGCAAACTGTTCATTGCCGTGAGAGACAAGAGCAGAATGCCGCAATATGCAATTAATTCTAGCGCAACGTGTGTTTAGATGCCACATTTGTACTATAATGACTTGATTCACTTTTGTAGGATGCGATAGATAGATAGAAAATACTTTATTACATACACCAAACAAAGAAACAATACAATGAAAAAATGAAAACTAAACCTACCTAAATGGGCGGTCTTATGGCTTAAAGCAATTTCTTCCAGACAAACGTGGATGTGTGGGTTTATGGTCAGGATCTTATAAGATAGAGCGCGGTAGAAGAGTTCGGAATATCTAAATTTCATTTAAATTTAAATAATCTAAATTCATCAAAATGCCAATGATAAAACCTTTGTTCCAGTAAAAGTAATAAACATATATTTTTTTTTATGTTTACGATGAGCTTTTATTTTATACCCCACTCGAGTATTTTTGCACACATTCAGTTAAGCTTCCCCAACTTTAAACGGGTCAACCGATTTTCATCAAACATGTCTAAGTACCACTCGTGCGTAAGTCACCTTTAAAACAAAACAAAATTATATTACTTCATCCATCCGGGAGCTATGGTGCCGCTGACAAGCAGACACGTCAAACTTATAAAACTTATAAAATTATTTAGGTCAAGGGTTAAAAAAAATTGTTTAAACGTGGATCTCAAATGAACGCCTGACCGCTCTCTGACGTATTCCTCATGTGGTCTACAGACTATGAGAATCAACTGTTAAGATAATGTAAAGGAAGGAAACACAATTAATCTAATCATATAAACAGCACAAGATTATATTACAATGAGTGATTATCGTTTCATGTTTACTGAGCGTTAGCAAGGGGCAACAATACCTACTATACAAATGACACAGTTAAGTAAACATTAATTTTAATAATGTATATTATTTCGGCTTGTCAATCAGGAACAATAATGTGAAATGAAAGTGCTAGTTTATTAATTTTCAGGACTTAAACATATAACAATCACGCAGTGTGACAAACATTCCTAGGAAATTATGATTATGATCATATCTCTTGTATGGATGAAGTCATTTTAATTTCCATTTTTTTTGGAAAAAAAGGTGACTTACGCACCGTTGTTCTAATGTTTGATAAAAATTGGTTGAGCCGTTTAAAAGTTGTGGGGGTGAACTGGGGAAGAATAACCGAATGTGTGCACTCGGTAGAGTGGGATCAAATAATCAAAAATCAAATGAAAACGCACGTTTAAGCGTTTTGGAGGCGGCGTTTTTTTTTATATTTTAAATTACGATTATTGGAGTACTAACCTGTATTAGCTCTAGGATCTCTCGCTCCCGCCGCAGCAAAGTTGTTGAAGGCGGGTCCACCGAAACTAGTCGAGAAATCCGAGAAGCCGTAGTGGCCGAATTGTGCCGACGTCAGCGCTAGGCATGAGCAAAGAACTAGGGCCTGCGGACAAAGGAAACTTGTGTTCAATACATTTAAGAACTTACGCAGAATGGTTTGTTCCTCTATAGTGACCTCTATGACCCCCGTCTACCCACTGATCATACGAGTACCTCCGTGAAATAAATTAAAAAAATGTTAATATTTAGATCCTAAGCTATAGGATCAGGTATGTATGACAAAGTAAAACGTAATCATATTTTGTTTTTTTGTTTCCTCTTAATTTGAAGTGATTATTTTGACTACAAAGACTCGTGATTATCGAAAGTTAATTAGAAAGAAAGGTAATTTATAAATCGATCATGAAACATAATACACGTTACGAGTTTAACATTTAAAACGAAACGATCATGACCATAGATTGGCTTCTTGGGAAATAACGAAATGCCGAGAACGTGTCAATGTCAAAGTCAAATTTCAAACGTTACTCTCCGATCACGTGATCTCACGCGGGCTAGACTTTTAATTTGTGCATTACATAAATCGCTTGCAAGGCTAGACAAGGGTCTGTGTAAACAAATTCTACTTTACGCGCAATTCAGCATGCTGCAATATATTCTAATATAGCCATGCACGGGCCATAAAATACTAAGATACATATCTTATTACGCCCAGATAATATCATTAAGTTGGACCAAAACGCAGCAAGATTACTAGTTTTAAAATGACCAATCATATTTATTATCGCCAAACAAAGAACCTCTTAATCTTGTTACGTGGGTGATATAATTAAGTAATGGATTAAGCGTAGTTAGATATTTAATCAATTATGATGATTGAGCTGAGCGTAGGTATACATACGGCTTGCGTTGATCTTCCGCAACCTTGTTGGCTTTCGTAATCGGTACTTGCATTGCGTGGTCTACATCCTATAAGGTTTTATTCTCGGACTGTTACAATTATATGGTTACCTGCCTATCAACTTCGGTAAAATTAATTCAAATTTAAACTATTTGGAATTTCATTCATGTTTCTGAAGTAAAAGTACTTAGATAAATAATATGATGTATTAACATATTTATTTTGGGAGTACATTTAATTTCTAAAAGTTTTATCAAGAAAATACACTGAGAATATATTATTACAAAGTTAATATTTAGATCCTTAACTATAAGTCCGGCCTTAAGGGTAAAAAAACCATCTGGTCTTATTAAATGCGGTATACCTATACAGCTAATGTGTGTCAGTTAACATCGTCCCCGATAATATTAGTCATCATCATCACCCTATTAACGTTCCCCTGCTGGGACACAGGGACTTCTCTCTTGGCGAGAGATATTATTTCTTTATTCACCCCGCCGGCGCCGGCCCAGTGCGGATTGGTGAATGTCACATGTCTTTCATACTCTTTAAAGTTCTCAGAACATGCCGGTTTCCTCGCCATGTTTGCCTTCACCGTTAAAGCACGAGTTTTAAAGCACACACACATTTTTCACGAAGAAAAATCCAGGGGTGTGAACTGACCTTTGGAATGAAAGTGGAGTGTTCTCCAACTTAGCCAACACCGCACAGATAATATTAGTAGCTAAGGCTACTCGTAGGTACCTTCATAAAAACAATAACCTCTATCCTATCTATAAAGGAAGAGAAAATGCGGAAGCATATGTATTATAAGTAACACAGGTGCGATTATGTAAGCAAAGGCGTGCGTGCACTGGACTGGTTCTGCTCAAATCAAGTGTGTGAACTTGATATGTGACCTCAGCTGAGGTCTGTGTGACCCGAGGCTTGCACGTGGTGAAGCAAACCAACGGGTTTAACTCGACTTTACTAATTTTGTTGCATTGCTGATATGCGAGCATTTAGGGTCAACACATGACTTAGATATATCAGTTATAATCTTATAATTGTTTCTTCATCGCGCTTAGTGTTTTAGATTTAACAAGGGCACATCTATGTTATTGTTGGACAGTCGCCTTGCTTAGATATCATAGATGATGTTGATTGGTTACAACAAACCCCTCAAATGCCCTATGTTATGATTATTGATGTGAAATTTTACGCTCTTTACTTATTATTATTGAGGATATCTGAAAAACAAAAAGTCTAAACGTGTAAAATTTTGAACAGACAGTTGCGAAACGCCAGAAAATAAAAATAAATCATCAAATCTTTTACAAATTAGGTAATAAACATTATAAATACAGTAGAAAAGTGTTTTCGTTCGTTTATCTATTATTTTTTGTATGAATAATTATAATTCATATTCAATATTAGTAATAAAATCACATTTGGTGTCCAATCATTGAAGATTTTATCCATAGAAATAAATAAATCTCTGATATTTAAATAGATTCATGTGTAGTAACATTTTGCAACGTCCCTCTGCAAGGACAGTCAGGCAGACACATGAAAGCTGTGACGTGTTGGAATGCACGTCTGAATGGGCATACCGACAATGGTTCAAGTGATTGACACGGTAGATAAATTTTATTGTAACAATAATGATAGCTAATAAAAAAACAATCCATACTTCCATACCTATTTATTGAATGAATGTAGCTTTGTGTGTCTGTCTGTCCCTTTTTCACGCAAAAAGGAAAATACAGACACACAAAGCACACCCGACTGAACCGATTTAAATGAAATTTGGTACACAGATTCTCTAGAGCTCTACCGCTTTTTACCGCGGGAAAATGTCACTTCGCGGAAAAATCCATAATAATGCACATAACACCGCGGGGCACTACTAGTTATTAGTTTTACAAATATCTCTATAGGTATATCATCATCATTTCAGCTGTGGGAATAGGTTTATACCTCTACTTGTACTTATGTTATAGAACTGTAAGTTAGTATATACAAAATATAGACTGGTAATCAAACATGAATGAATGATTTTCAGCGGCAACAAAATAAGAAAAAAGATATTTAAATAAAAATATCACGATGACGATTGTATTGTATTTTGTTGCAATAAATGAATATGCGAAATAAAAATATCAAACGTTTATTGAATATTGAAAACGCCAGTCAAGTATCAAGCTACGTCACTATTAGTACGGCTTGTTAGCTAAAAAATATGTGAATTACGGTCCCATCCGGCAGAAAGCATGAAACTTGGCATACATGTAGCTTTTATATATGTGCTTCAATTTCGATAGAGAAACACGCTGGGAAATGACTCCCCCCCCCCCGTTCCCCCCCATTTTATCTCCCTCATTTTGATTTTTTTCATTTTTTACAAAAACGGTAGGAGTGATGAGTTTACTTTTCAAAGACCAAATAATTGACGATAATTTACCTATTAATTCCCCTGGTCTTCTATACACTCTGTGTCTTCCATCGTGCTTGTAGAGCATAAATTTTGATTCGTCGGAGAACATAACTTTCGACCAATCTTCAATACTCCAATTTACGTGGTTCTGGGCATATCTTAGTCTTGAAATACGATGGCCACGCTCCAGTTTAGGGCCGTTTGCAGGTCTAAGGGGTTTTAAGTAAAAAGAAGGTAAGCTTTTTACCCGAAGTGATGAAGAGGGACTGGTCTCAGATATAGGAAGCGTACGGCGACGTATTATTTTTGAGCCTAGATCATGATGCTGAACAATACTGATGGATGTTCCGTGAAGGGCACCTTCTGCTGTCACAGATGACGGGTTGTAATCAATGTTGTCAAAAGCAGCTGTACAGAAAACATCCGACTGCAAAGCTGGTGGGGAAACAACTCCTTCGTCTTTATAAATTTTACATGCAGCATCAGAAACTTGTTTTGAGCATTGTAAGACTCGATTATAAGATACTGAGAGACCATGATGAGCTAATTTCTCATAGGCGCGGTGTCCGCCATACTAGCCTGTATACATTTAGCTGCAGGGGACTGTACTTATACCAATAAGGATAAGCTTTCTTGCTTCGGAACAGGTCCCGTAAACATATTGTACAGACGCAAAAAAGGAGTTATTTCGTTGAGCCAGACGCCGTGAGCTGTAACTCGGGAACCAAACCTTCTACAATAATTTGTTATGTATCGTTTTGTAGCTTAATGTATACAGTTTTTAACCCTTTTGTCAATTTTATCACAACACCTTTCATTTAGCAGTAAGTGAAGTAAAAAGGAAAAAAAATATTAATTTTTTCATAAGTTCACATTATAATGACGGCTTTATTAAAAAACTATTAGTCTTATAACTATAAATGTGGTATCGTTTTGTAGGTAAATTATCGTCAATTATTTGGTCTTTGAAAAGTAAACTCATCACTCCTACCGTTTTTGTAAAAAATGAAAAAAATCAAAAAGAGGGAGATAAATTGGGGGGGAACGGGGGGGGGAGTCATTTCCCAGCGTGTTTCTCTATCGAAATTGAAGCACATATATAAAAGCTACATGTATGCCAAGTTTCATGCTTTCTGCCGGATGGGACCGTAATTCAAGCTAACAAGCCGTACTATATCCATTTACGGAGCAAATGCAATTAATATGGAGATTAAGCCAAGTCTAGGTTTAAACTTGCAACACTTACACACACAATGACAGAGTTGCGCATTACAATTAGTGCATTTCTAAAAATGTTTAGAAGCGATTCACTCTCACGAACCTGCATACACAAAAAAATTTTAATCATCGTATATGTAGGTACATGTTTATGAGAACACTAAAAGTAGTTGCGTAATGACAAAGAGACCTTTTAAACGGACACAGCATAAGGATCTGTGAATTCTCAACTCAAAATCAAATAAAAGCGTCCAAGTGTGAGTTGTAGTCGCGCACCGAAGGTCCGTCCGTACAAACAGTAGTACCTGAGTATTTGCTATGAATTTCAATGAAATACCTTTACGCGTTCATGAGCAAATAGGGTGTATGCCAAAATTGATCGAACAATCAAAACCCTGTTACTACGGGTACTTCTAGTACAACTAGGATCTTGAAATTTGGTACTAAACAACATCGCACTCGCACTTGGCTGCTTTTATTGAAGTGAAACTTCTTTAGAATCGTTGTGATTTGAAACCGGATGCAACGGAAATGGAAATAAGATTGGCTTACCTGTCGGGTAAGCCAATCTTAAACGCTAACAAGGTTAAGCAACTTTGCGCGACGCCAGTACTTGGATGGGTGACCGCCCGAACAAAATCTTTTTGCATAGTATTTTTTTTTGTTTTTTTTTATTCTTCTTGTTCTTTTGTCGATTTACTGAAGTTTCACTTCTATCGTGTGTGAATCGCACACACACCTTTTTTACATTTATATATATTTCAGCTCGTATAAGTATTAAGCTTTTCGGGATTTTAACATAATAGGACAAAACAGCAGGCTATAAAATATTACTCAGGTTACTTATTTTATTATTATAATTTATTTGATCGAGAGGCTTTTATGTTTCTTCTACATATGTGCAAAAATTACTCTTATATCAAGCAATTGCTAAAGTGTCATATTTATTACCATACATAATTTAAGTGTTGTTAAAATACATCGAATTGCGGAATTAAGTTTGAAACCAGTAAGTTTATTTTGTGTAATTCCCAACACCTACCTGATATCGTTTGGAAGGAATGCAGATTAAAGCTCTATAACTCGAATGGCAGACAAAATGCTGTAGCGATTTCGCAAGTCTAAGCTTTATTGAAATGGCTTTAATGAATGGCAAAGAAATGTATTACTTCTGGTAATATATGCTACGGCAACCGCCTAAGCGTGAAAGACCAACATATTTATGGCATAGCGTATGTTTAGGAATAAAATATGTAATAAAATACCTATGCATATGAATGTAATTAAAGCATTTCCTGCGCCGTTATAAATGCAGTGATAAAAAATATCTTACAATTTTAATATTGACCTTTCCTTAAGTAGGTAGTATAATTATCTATCATTGATAAGCCAGGATACACAAACATGTGACTAATAAACAATAATAAGCGACTATTATATGAATAGTGCGATTTTACTAAACGAAAACGAAAAATATAAAAATATTTTTTATAAATTATTCAGTTTATTGTATGCAGAAAAAGATTAAGACACATCCGTTACCTTTGCACGCAAATATATTTTTTGTAGAAAAATATAAAAAAATATAAAAACCTAAAAAGTGCAGTTTATCACTGCATTAAAAATCATTTGGTTATTAAAATAAATATACATACTGTAAACTTCGTCGTTGAGGATAGTAATTGCGTAATTATTAATCGTATGATCTATTTTACGATTCTCAAATACGCATCTTATTTACGTAAGACCTCATCAACCGATAAATACTGGTCCAGAGAATGGTACATTTTATGGGACAATCTAACAGACCTATATAGACCAAAGAACGTGTGCGTAGAGCTACTGAGCCTGCCAGGCGTAGCAACACAACCTACAAGCATAACGACCCTTTCTCTTAGTCGATTTCTTGAATAATCGTGATCTTAGGAAACTTTGTAGTATCATAGGAGGTACCGTGCAACAACATGAATTTACCATGCACAGACAAACTTATCTAACTTTTTGTTATATACAGTATACATAAGTCGTGGGAAGGCCACATAGACGATTCTTTTTAATTCTTCGTCATTTATTTTGTAATGAATCCTTTTCTATTATCTATCGTTTTATCTTAGCAAAATAGGGCTTAAGACTTGGCAAAGTTAATCCTTTTTTATATACCTGCAATCACCGTTTGTGTGTGTCAAATGAAGAGAAACCGCTATAGAAAAATCATGCTGTGAATAATGATGATAAAACATATTTAAAGGGCTATACTGATGTTCATCTATCGCGAGGACATACACATTGCTACGTTTCATAATTGCAAAGGACTATCTTACGAGTGCCATCTCATGTCCTCGTCCTAGCAAGGCCCATTGCGACACACTATAGCATAAACTGAGTTTAAATAAAATACCTTGATTTCCACTTTATTACCAAAATACCTTGAAATATTTGGTACATACTAGAACAACGCATCTGCTAATAATTTGCTGGATCCTACGTGGCTGGAATACAATACATAATTGCCAACCGAACTGACAGGTAGGGTCAATTGACCACTAGGTTGACCAAAGTGCGTGCTTGCATATTTGTGGCTAGATCTATGCAGACGCAGGGTTGCCACTTGCCTAGGGCTATTGTGCAATATTTGTTAAGCCTAAAGCTTAGTATAATTTAGTATCCTTCCATCAAGGGACGTAATTGAATTTACAGCTTATAATTTATAGCTAAGTTAGACTATTTATTCACTACGACTAATATTTCTTAACACGAATATATAAAATATTTAGATCAGGAAACTTTTACTTAAGTAGATAATAAATACACATAACCCTTTTCCAAAAATGATATAACAGAAATATAAATACGTAATACAATCTGGAGTAATACTATAAAAAATAATATTAAGAGGAAATAAAATTGGTCCAACAGTTTCATTCTATTTATCTGTCATCTGACCACCATTACCACAAATACCGAAATCGTCAAAATAAGCATACTTTAAATAACACTTACGGTTGACAATGGAAAAATAATGACCACAAAGCTTGTCCAAATAAGGTTGCAAGCCCTAGAAGTGAATTCTCAAATCACGCGCGTGCGTGCTACAGTGAAACCAAATCAAGTGTGAACGGTTGCGACAATATTGCTCAACACAGGACTATTGTAAAGATCTGTGTCGTTACTAGTACTGGAGTACGGGTACTAGTAGCTTAGAGTATCGGTCACTTTAGCGATGAAACGGTTTATACATGGCCAGGATAAACAAGACGGAATGAGACGTATTTATCCCAGAAAGTTCGAGAATAATGATGATGGTTAGCACGCGCGCAGGAGGACTGACGAAAAGATGGATAAATGACTGGATAAAAATTGCAAGCGCACGATGCAGGCTGCTTTCAACCGAAATAACTACATATCTACGATTGAGTTCTATCTGTGGTTCTATGCACATATTATATGGTTGTACTCATCATGATCATCGAATATTCTAAGTATTTTAATATGCGAAAGCAAGGCATTCAAAGAAATCAATCAAGCACTTAAATCGATTCCGTTTGAATGCATTTATACCGCTTTATAGTAAACTTGAAAGTGTTCTCAATAGAAATATACTAGACACTTTAGAGCTCACATTTCATTGTTAAATAATATCTAATGATGTCGCAGTATGGACGCGGGAGTCTTCACATCGTTACGACGATATGTCAAGCACAAATGCATACCGACAAGACTGTCTTTGCGATAATTCCGCTGACCTCAGTCCTTGGCAGAAGGCTCAATTTTCGTGCCTATGCCTAATTACGATAATTATTAAGCTGTATCACGCAAAGTTAATATAAACATCACGCCAGAGGTAATTGTTCATGTCCTGTCCTAAAATCTTGCGGAATATAATTTGCATGTGGATAAAATGGGGTCTAATGTTCCACTTGGGTGTTACCATGAATATATTAGCGGAGATTATAGAGTATTAGTGAATAGTTATGTACTGAAAAAGTTTTCTGGGAAATAAATACCATGGATATGTGCATAATAGGATGCTTGTGGGTTTGCTGGAAACATGCGCTACACCAAAAATGGGCTATCAATTTAAGGTTTAGCATACCTTTTGTTTTATAAATAACGGCTTAGCACGAGTCTACAAGCACCGGATAATAAAACAAATGAGTAGGTATATACGTTTTGTGTAGAGAATGACTTTGAACCGTCAAATTCCAGCGATAAAAATTTGATTGAATTCCGACCGAAGCATTAGGTTGGTGTTGCACAATTTATGCAATTATGAAATCTTAGATCATGAGTCAGAAACAGTAAAATCATCAGCGGATCAAGATAATTTACTTAGCAGGAAGCGCGCAATACTTTACTGGTGCTTACCAGTTGAAATAGTTTAATCTTTATCGCCGGCTTCATAACATTCTTACAAACGAAGGTACATTTTCTATACAAATAAAGAAACGAAAGATGCAAGACACAAAATCATTTATTTATCTCCGTAGTTTGTTCTAACGAATCTTAGAAATAGAAATAGAAAGAAGAAAAGACAAGTCAAAAAGCTAATTAATATCATAGACAAGCTTGAGATACAGCGCTATATTTAACGATAGCTAATCTTAATGATTTATTAAATAAATGGTTGTCTTATTATTATACTTTAATTTATTACATCTTGCTTAAAAGATTTGGGTCAGTTGGTTGAAGTCAGATCTATCGAAAACGAGACGCAACTGAGATGGAATGGATCATTTTAACAGTTAAATTGGATTAGTACACGCGTAACATTTTACTGTGTAGTCCGATATTTATGATTTTATTAAATTTTAATTTTATTGATTACTTAAGTAACTTTTTAACATTTTAATTACTGTAAGATTTTGGTTAATATGGTTTTAAAACACAACTTCACTACTTTTACTTCGTACTTTTACAAGCTGCACAATTTATTTCTATTGTCAAAACAACAAACTACTTACCACGAGGTTAACTCTTGATGTGTCAATTGTCTAGTACATAATATTTACAGATCACTCCTGTTTTAAAATGTCATAAATCTCAGATGTCAGCCATCTGTCATGTCTCCATTTTCTTCCACTTATCGGCACGTGTTCCTTCATTATGTATGAATGAGTAAGCGCCTTCCGTTTGCTTTCACTGTATAATTTGGTACGCATTATGACATGAACAAAATTTTAATCACTGAGGTTTCAAACATAACTCAATTCATAACCACCCATTTGATTAAAATATTCTGTGTACTAGCAATGTAATCCATACTTTGGAAATAAACTCTGTTTGTCTATCAGTTCATCTTTCACTACTACTAAACCGATTTAAATGAATTTGGTACATAGATTCTCTAAGAAAGGACAACAATATATATTTAATTTTAAAAAACGAGTATAACTATTGACGACAATTTGTTACTGTCATAATCAAACGGGTAGTAACGTGACCAACCCGTTTTGAAAATGTTTTTTTTTGTAGTTTACGTTAATCGCGATCTCCGACGCGTGTTAATGGAAACCTATTCCCATTATTTTCAAATTGAAATATAGTGCCAAGTTAGTTTTGAATATCATAATAAAATATAATAATACAAATACATACAGCCCCTGGCAAAAGCTAGTATCTATAAATCATCAATAATCGCTTGATCTATCATCATCAAATGATGGTCTACTCCGATTAACTAACTGGAATGAAATATTACCGTTGTCGTGGCAACACTGCCACGCTTGTGAATGTCGACTAGCCTAGATTGTCCTTCTTAAAATGTCGCTTTTATTCTAATTTATATTGAAATCACGTGATTTTATAATTATTTGCGAAGCTAATCTTGTTTTTATTAAAGGATTAAATAGCGATTATGTATTATGAAATATTCTTGGTATTTTAAAGTTCACAACTGCAATATTTACAGTATCTACTAGAATACCCGTTCAGTAAAAATTAAAATTATTGAAAGTTTACCCTTCTACATAAATATTATCTTAGGCTTTGGCCAATAGAAAGTGAAAAATCAAATTTTTATATATATTTTACTAATATGTGCATTGTAAATAATAGGTAGGTACTACGTCCTGAATTACTTTAAAAACAGCAAATAACGTTATAGTAACAATACAGTTATTCAAAAAGATTTGACTGCCTCAGTGGCGCGGTGGGAGAAGGTCCGCTTGCGGCGCAAGAGGTAACGGGATCGATTATATGTATGTCTGGGTGTTAATTTGTATTTTTTTTTCATATGTATATTACTGTACTACGTATATCTGACGTCTAGTACCTGTAACACAAGCTTAGAGTTTACCACGGGACTAAATATTATTGTGTGGATTGCCTAAAAATATTAGTATTTTCTTCTTCTTCTTTTTATAGATGGCGTCCGTGACTGGCTATATGGCCGTCAACAGCCAATGTCCGTATGTTTTGTTGGACATTTTTGATTCGATAAGATTTTCAACCATAAAACAAATTAGTATTTTATTTTATAGTCACAGTACTAGAATATTATAAGTGGTCAGTGACAATTGTTTTGGCGCGTAAAAATATTAGTACATATTTTATTTTTACGCGCCAAAATAATTGGCACTGACCACGACTTCTAAAAGTCTGCCTTCGGTAGACAAAATAAACTTGTCAAAACGAAAATATAGTACATTCGTAAGTAATGAGACTTAACCGCTTTGAAACATTGTACTTGTGGTTTAAATAACTTTAAATATGTAGGCGCGGCGATGCAGAACTTATACTTACTCAGTTAGTGTAGTCATTTTGTAGTAACCTTGGTTACTGGGTGACCCAAATACAAATGAAATAAGCCTTCCTATTAAATCACATGATCTGCCTCAAGAAATCATCGAGATATTTAGTTATCACAGCTTAATAAGCAATCACTTTGTATTTTCGTGTGCAAGGCTGCACAATTTAATTAATATTTAAATGCTATTGAGTTAAAAGTGTCAAACGAATGATTCAAATCAATATTTTAATCGCAAAGTCTCATTCGCTCACGGGTTTTTTTAAAACGTTACACTTTTATTTCTTAACTTACATTCACGCAGTGCAGATATAAATAAAAAAAAAATTACGCTGATCGACTTAAAACAAATTGTAGAGTAATCATCTGATAGGAAATCTAGCCAGTAGTTTTTAAGTATAACAGAAGGTTAGAAAACAAATTTAGCTACTGCAAGCTATTTATTTATTTATTAATTTCATGTCACTAGCGGTCCGCCCCCGCTTCGCACCTAGTTGACCGTATTGTGAATATAAACATTATAAACCATTATCCAACCCACTTAAGCACATATAAAATTTCATCAAAGTTTACTAAGACTGACACACGTACCGAAGATTTATACGAGTATATATAAAGATAGGTATATTTAAGAAATATATAGGGAGACCACTTAATACTACTTTCATCAGTTTTAGGAAGCATTCAAGCTATTTTGATTAGTATAGGCTCGACCAAATCTGAACTGCGTTCCTAGACGAATGTACGTATCTTACAATTACGTATCTTACATCATACAGCCATGAATGGCCATGCACCTCAGACTGCGCACCGGGAAGCCTTAGCGGCTGCGTGCGCGCATTACCATACCCACACTAGACACACATGTGTAGCGAAAACAGTAGCACAACTACTGACATTCATAGATACAGCTTTCTGTCTCCGGTTTGTCTGGGTTTTAAAAGAATTTTGACACAAACATCGCATTACAAAATAAAGTATAACCAATTATTAAGCTACGTATATTACATTTTTCAACCAAATGCGATGACAAACTTAGTTATTAAATCCAAAAGTTTGTGATCATTCATTTCCGGTCATAGATTTTATGACTAACGTGTTGATTGACGTAATGTTTACCGAAATCTAAGTTAGAGTTTTTGTTTTTGTAATCTAATATTCACATGAATAAAAACTTATTAGTTATGTCCTACTGTATATTATATTATTATTTTGTAAACAAGATATGGGCGCACTCCGCGCTTGCGAACAACTTGCAAACCGGTTAGCTTCCGCCTTCCGACTGCCGACAAATACATCGCATTTTTATTCGGTTTTTATATGATTTTAAGCTGAGGTCTCAGTGAGGTTGAGATCGTAAACTACTATTTTCAATGTGACATAAACAGTGATTTTATTTTCGTCATCGTATTTTTTAATTGCTTTTATTGCTTATTTAAGAAGACAATTATTCTGACGTAAGATGTAAGTTAAGGATGTGGTTTTGTTAATTAAAACTATGCCAGTATTATGACGAAGTATACAGTAGAGTATATAAAGAGCACACATAGTATATAGAATAGGTATTTTACGATCTGTTTTTTTATCAATATTCAAAATAAACATTTTAATAAAGGTAATTGGCTAAATATATAATTTTACCTCGAAATGGGAAACCAATGGGGGGCGAGAAAATAACCACCTAAATAAATGAAAACAAAAACAGATTAAAACCATATTTAAGTGATGTCTAGAGTGGAAAAGAGAAGCAAATACTATCCTTATGGTAGAGTCATGAAAATAAATCTTGATACTATTGATCTAAAATGAATAAGAGAGCTTTCACAAGAAAGATACTTTTTATCGCACGTCATTGACGTTTCTATAAACATATATAGGTTACGTTCGGAAGTTATTTAACGCGAACTTAACGATAACTTTTAACGATGAGCATAAAAGCTCAAACGAAGAAGTATTTGCACTTAATTCATCATACTTCCTGATAAGATAATTCATTGAATACTTGAGTTACTAATTGCTATGGCTATTAGAGAGGTTCCTGAGATTAGCGAGTGCAACCTTATAAACAAACTTGTTACTATAAAAATAGCATAGACACTGTAAGTCTATAGTTAGTATAGACCTATATGGAATAATATTGGAATCTTTTTGGTAAAATTAACTAAGTTGTAAACTTGGCTTTGTATTGGAATAACACCAAAATATTAAAGTATAAAGCCAATCATATAAACAAAGAAAACGAACCGTAACATGTCAATAAAATCCGAACACTCAAGTAGGTAAAACGCTAATGAAAGCATTCGCTATAGATATTTACGATTCACTTATTTATCAAGAAATTCTACTTATACGATCCCGCAAAACCACTCTCTCTGTTATGCCATCGGGCAAACGAAAATGTAAGTGGAATTGAGATCTACACTCAAACATTTACTTCAAATTTAATATCGTTTCATCATAATATGATGAAACGATATTAAATTTGATCCATATTATGGAAACCGATTCAAAATATAATGAGCACCAAAACTACAAAAATAACTTAAATAACTTAACCCTGAATTTAAACCCGAAAGGGCTACTTTAATTGTTTTTGTCTTCAAGGACGAGAACTGGTCTGATTCCATAACACAAGTAATTTACATCAAAGTTACTCATGTAAATCACTTGATCGTCATGTGCGTGCTGGTGCGTATAAGCTAAATATTATGTAATTATCTCACGCAACAAGATAAAAAAAAACAAAGCCGACAATTAACAACTAAACCAATTACATAGAAACTGCATTCGAGGTCAACTATTATGTAAAACATACAATGACAAGGCTTCAATGGACATTAGAATACTCGAGTGTACGGATTCACCTTGACTTCTATATCTCAGGAGGAAGTTCATCCGACGGTATTTCGGCTATTGACAATAATAGTTAGTCGCCAAGGCTTCAGCCTAGTTAGCGCAGCAGGCTCGTGTGAAGGCAACTCTATTTGTGTCATTTGAGATGATTATAGCCCCAGCTACTGTAATAGTCTCGTGTCGAATAGAGAAATAATAAACCACCTTGGTCAGCCTTGGGAGTCTAAGTAAAAAACGGGACGATACAAATGTCAATGTTTTTTACCTGGGATGTTGAACAGGAAAATCCGAAAAGCGTTATTGCTATGGAAAGCCCATTTAAAAGGTCATCACGGTCAGGGAACAAAGACTTTGTAAAAGTAAATTTCCACCAACAAAAACTTTAACTGATAGTATAACCAAGTATCCGGATTCCATGCAAAACAAATAAGATTTTGATGGCGATATGGATTGGTAACGGAATTATTTTACTCCAAAAATGAGGAAACGATACACAAATCTCACTTTCGAGATGAATTGTAGTTTAACAAATTCACTTTCTGCGCTTACGCAAACATTGTGCTCAATATGTTGGCTAACACTGTCATTATTGGTTGAAAAAAAAACGTCTTCTTAATGTATTTTAGGCTGTAAGTGGTATGTAAAGCTATGGAGCAACTAGTGACGGATTTCTTTACGATGTTCTGCTTAGGATAGAGTTACTACGACATAGTCCGTCAGAGTAAACAATATTTCGTTATGTCATGATTATGACACTGAGGGTTTTTAAGTAAAACATTGAGAAAATTGATATTTGTTTATAAGGTGTTTATTTTCTATAAATAACTACTTACTACAACTACCTGAATGTCCATTATTGTCGCAATGGGTAATAAATGATGTGATTTTTTGACCGACTAATCGGACTAATGGTCTTTACCATATAAATAGGTTTTTTTAATAATGTCGTATTTATAATTAAATTTGTGTAAATTTAAAGATAATGTAGAGTTCTAACAATCAATGGTACACTGAGTTTTACGAACACCAAATTATTATTATCAGTCAATCGTGGGCCTACCCTGGGATAGGTATCTAAACAGGTAAGTACGTCAATTGTGAAATTTTTACTTCTACATTTGATTAGACACAAATAATGTCCTTTTGTTATTGAAACACCCTCTTTTAGTACCTAATCCATAATCGCTAGAACCAAAGTCACCGCAAAGATTAATCAGAACCCGGAACCCAAAAGCAGCTGTATTGCAAAATAGGTCGTTCACCTACTATCCGCCTCGAAGGTCGTTTTTTGCATATTTCGGTCACGATGCTTCTTACGATGTGTCTAAACCGCAAAAACCTAGCCATTATCGTAAGACTATCTTTGTCTAACACCCTTGGCCGTATTAAAAGAGCATGAAGTATTTTTAGATAGGCATCTGATAACCGGATAGAATTAAGGTTTTTTCACTGGATATAATTAATTTCTCTAATGTTTTGTTATGTGGTAATTGCAAAATTGTATATAATATTTCGGATGTAATTGAGGGTAATTAATTACCTCGTTAGAGTTTGATAAAATCGAGGTTTACGGTAACTTTAATTACTAAAATCGCAGTAGACCAAGCGATTAGATGCGATTAGAAATCCAGCTGGTGATAGGATACAGATTTCAAATAAGTTATATTTTTGTGAGTTAGTTAATGTTCATCATAAAATATTAATAATCTCTATGAAATACCTATGCCGCTAAGTCCTCGTAATTTTGGAGGTGAATAATATTTATATATCAATATTATGATATCCATAGAACAACAAAATATGTATTCCAAGTTAACGCGCTATGTTATCCTGATCCAATTACCTAGAGTAAGTAGGTATATCTCTGAACAGACATCGAATAAAATTGACGCAATTTCGTTCAATGCAATTTTCAAAATAACCTATTTCATCGTTGTTTTGCACCTATTATTTTAAACGAATAGCTTTTACTCTATTATGCTATATGTACCTCTATTTTGTGTTAAACTTAAATTTGACATGTAGCTACAAACAGCGTAAAGTTTTATATAGGTACGTGATTAACTTTATTGCTATCTATAACATTAAAAATGAAGTGAATTGTAAAGAATAATTAACATTTGAAAAGTTGAATATGTATATGCAATAAAAGCTAATTAAAATTACATTATTAGAAGTATTATGCAGCCTTTAAAAAAACACTGACATTGCTGTTCCCTAGTATAGGACAAAAGCTACTTTTTACTAGTAAAAATTAGTTTTAACATAATTATAATAAGATAAATATGCACATGCGCTAGAATGAGCCCAACGCGATTTGACACCTGATATTGAGCCAGTTTACGACTCATTAGACAAATAATGTATCTATCCCAAGCGTGAAGGAACCTACAGTTCACATAATATTACGGGCTAAATATAATATTGGGTTACTGAGTGAAATAACGATCAGTTAAGTAACAGGAAATCTTTTAGATGTCTCTACATCCAGAAGATTTCTTTAAGATGCATTCAGCATTCATGTCCATCTAGTCATATTCAACAAACCAGACATTTCAGTTATAATGTCCTTTAGCTATAGGTATGGTAAATTTGATAGAGACCCACATACAAATTTAGAATCATTAATTGGTCAATTTCCTAGTTCATTGATAACGAATGGAAAATCATCAACGGCTATTGGAATATTTTCAACGTAAAACTGACGCTGCCAAAACCTAAGATTTGATTGATGGATAGCAACTGTCAAAAGCGTTTCATACATTTTGTGAATCGCGATGCACAAAAGTTTTACTTTTTTGATATAAATTTATTGTTGAAAACGGAATTTAAATAAGTTGAGTAGACAGTTAACGGGACTTTATTCTTAACAAAGCAAAGAGATAGCAATGTTTCTATGAAAATCGTTTTTATAGTTTTTCGTAACTCGTATTCCAAGTAATTTATATTAATAATCTCTATATATCGATTTCAGCACTTGGTAAAAAA
The DNA here is from genome assembly GCA_929108375.1 of Gymnoscelis rufifasciata. NCBI lineage: Eukaryota > Metazoa > Arthropoda > Insecta > Lepidoptera > Geometridae > Gymnoscelis > Gymnoscelis rufifasciata. The sequence continues at coordinate 4,348,932 of OV815307.1, read as the reverse complement.
ATAGATAGATTAGACCCTTAGACACCAACCAACACCCTTTATTCATTTTGTAAACGGGAATGACTCACGAAAGCTATTATGACATATTATGTGTATCCAACGTTTTTGAAACTTTAGTCTTAATTCTTTCTCAGTGTCTCTATGGAAGTCCTGTAGCTAAAATGATGATGATTATGTATTCTCATCGTAAACTAATATCTTGTCAATTTACTAACCAAAGTTACGAGTTTCGTACCTAATGAAAAAACTCACGCAATAAAACAATAAAACCAATTAAAATAAAACGCCCGCAGGCTATTCGTAGTCAAAATCCGGATACGCAAATAAGTGGATAATTGTCTGATCTATTAATAATATAATAGCAGTCTAGGAAATCCGTCTGCTGTCTGACAATGTCTAATATTTCATTAATTGGGTAACTGGACCCTGTCGAAGTGTCTATTGTTCATGGAGAGATATACGATATAATTTAAACAATAACTTAATTTGAAAGGGCTGCTAAATAGTAGTATAACTATTATTTTGAATGACATTTCCTAATTGATTTTGTTATAATTATTTTGGTTTTATTTTCTCCCTTATAAGAACTCTTTTTTGCGATAATCCCGTTGTATTTCGGTTAATTCATCAATCGAGAAACAACAGCTTTATAATATCTTTTTAATTTATGGTTAACGTTTATGTTGTTCTGCGGAGACAAGGTATTTTTTTAACATTAAAGGCCACGAAATCGAGCTTAAGAACAAATGACAATGACATTTATGAATATTATATTTATATTAATTAACTATTGACATTTTGAGGGATTCTATATGCGAAGGTGTTTTGTAAAGTTCTACCTCTATTTTTTTGTTCTAAAGCTTTGTCTAGTAGTGTTATAGATTTTGCCACCTAGCACTTTCAAATTTTTACAACAAACCCAGACAACCAAAAATTTACATAAAACAGGAAGAACCTCTATATTTAATCCGAAGTTCAAAATAAAAATTAGAGAGAGATTTCATTGCCTAAAGCATTTATTTTTGCTCAGTAATCTTAACTAATTGCATAATGCATAATGCAATTAGTTAAGAGTACTGATGTACTTTTTGCATTATATAATGTTAATATTTAGCAAATTCATTGGCATCATTATCATTCTATTGTGACTTTTGACACTTTTGTTTATTTTGGTTGTAATGTGAAAACACGAAAACGTGATACCCACATAACATAAAGTTTGTAGAAAAAGTAAAAGTAATGTGAATGCTATTTTTACTAATATCCTTAGTTTATTAATTTTAATTAAATAAAATAAGAATTTGAACACGGTAATCTTTTATTAAATTATGTGTCGACTTACATTAAGTCGACTAGTACAAAGGCAAATACAACTTCTATTTTTAAATATACATCTATGTATAAACTTTTTAAATATTGCGTATTATTAAGCTTGAATTATAATAAAAATTAGTATAACTACTAGTATATTCTCTCAAATAAAAAAACCTAATTGACTTAAAGAAAAGGAATTTAAAAAACCTTAAAAAAATTTGGAATCAAATTTAATTTGTCTCCCCACAATCATAAAAAACCTAAACTCTAATCTAAAAAAGCAAATCTTAATGATTTTTAATAAGTGACAAAACTCACTTTTTTGGTTATACTACTTTAAATAATTATATTATTTTAATTAATGCGAAGGTTACGGATGCAGTTTAATCTTTTTCTGAAATTTTTTTTATAAATAATTTATCAAAAAAAAATACTCACATATTTAATATATTGATGCATCTTGCGTATTTCTCACTATCACTAAATCACAGCAATGGTTGCGCGCTCGGCGGTGCGTAAGCGCAGACTGGACTCGCTGCAACAACGAACGTGGTAAACTTAACGTAAACGTAAATGTGCACTTATCACGTGAAAACGTAATCATTATTTTTTTACTTGCGGTGACGACGAGGGCGATTGTTGGTGTAAACGGTTTGTCGGTGTTCTCGAGTTATATAGGGCAGCGGTGGCGGGCGACCTCCGATACGCGGGAAGTATGTTTGACGTTTTGTTTATAAGATTTTTTTATTGATATGTCGTTTTTGATTATGCTAATTATGAGGTACATGGTGGATGGATTGAAATAAACCTTATGTTAAGTAAGGTAATGGAGTATTTGGCTAAAGTAAAGAAGGACTCTAGTAGTACTCTATGTTTATATTGTTGGGAACGTAAGAATAATTTATATAAGGAATTTATCTATTGTTATTAAAAGTTATCCAAATAATTTATGTTTCATTTACCTTTTATACAGGGTTTCCCAGAAATGGTGGATAATCCTGCACGTGCGTGTGCGGGGGGGGGAGGTGGGGCCCCAAATCCCAAAAAAAAAAATCTATTCCCAACAGTCCGCGGTCTACGAATTTTTTTGTAAAATTTAGAAATTTCCCAGTTTTCCTCACATTTGTGGGCATCACGTCCGCTACATGAGGCCTAGTTCGGATTTTTTTCTTTTAACGTATTCCCTAATAATGGTATTCCTAAATTACCTTTAAAAAAACGCAACTACTTAGGATAGTAGTTAACTAGTAGTCCCTAAACATAATTTTTATTTCTGAAATTTATTTTACTGCTAAGTTTGAGCACCTGTGGTATAAAAAAAATGTATTGGAGTTTTATAGCCAACCACATAAAAAAATTACCAACATCATAAGGATTCTAAAACAGTAGCATAAGTATCTACTTTAATGGTAAAATTACTGAGCTATAGCTACTAATGTGTAAAAGTAGGCGTTTCATTACAAAATTGCAAAATTATTTGCAGATATTTTTTTTTAGTTTTTATCAGTTAAGTAGAGCTGTCGACCCTAAAATTAGACTTTACTACCTGCTCGGCACATTCAGTTGAATTCTAAGCTGTGTGAGCGAGACAAACTGTGCTTGGGAAAATTGCGAGTGAAAGGGTCAACAAATCTCCTTTGTATGGTAGAATTCGTGTTTGGTTATTGTTTTGTCTCCGTAGTTAAAACTATTTTAATTTTAGTGCGTATTTCGACGTTCTCGACATCGCATGTGCTCTTGTTTTTCTGATTCTCGGTGACAAAATTCTACATTTGGCATTCTACTGGACTCGATTTGTGCATTTTGATTGGATTTTGTTTGTTTGGTGATAACTGCGACGACTCGGCATTCTATTGGACATTTGTTTTGTATATCAACAGGACTGTGTGATGTCACGTGAAATTTATACACCCCAAGAGTATTCCAATATGCATTACATTTACGGAGAATGTAGTGGCAACGCAAGTGCTGCCGCAACACTTTATCGGGAGAGATACCCGAACGCGCGTCACCCCGACTATCGCGTATTTACAAGAGTGCACCAAGCTTACTCAGAGGGCAGAATACCTGGTACTGGCGTTGGTGGCCCTAGGAGCAGAGGACGACCCCACAATCCTGTAACTGAAGAAATCGTCCTTGACATGGTGGATGAAGATCCCAGTATTTCGATGCCAGATATCGAACGCCGTACGGGAATATCAAAATCTACAGCACATCGTATTGTGAAAAAATTTAAACTGTATCCTTATCACGTGACACGTGTACAAACATTGCTACCACGAGACTACCAAGCACGGATTGTTTTCTGCAGTGAAATGTTAACAAGAATTCAAGAAGATCAAGATTTTTTCAGAAAAATTTTATGGAGCGATGAGACTACATGTAAAAGGGATGGGTATCTTAACCTTCATAACTTGCACAGTTGGCAATTGACAAATCCACATTTGATGAGAGAAGATAAATCCCAGTATCAATTTAAAATAAATTACTGGACGGGCATATTAAATGGAAAAATTATAGGCCCTTATGAATTGCCGGGCAACCTAAATGGCAACAATTATTTAGAATTTCTTCGAAACCAGTTGCAAATATTATTAGAAGATGAGCCACTAGCCATCCGGCAAGGAATGTGGCTCCAGAACGACGGTTGTCCGGCACATTATGCAGTGCAAGTAAGGAATTATCTAAATTATGCCTATCCCAACAGATGGATCGGCCGATTGGGGCCAATATTGTGGCCACCACGGTCCCCAGACCTAAATCCTCTGGATTTTTTTTATTGGGGCTGTTTGAAGGAGCAGGTTTACAAAAAACCCATAAACTCATTAGAAGAACTTCGACTTCGCGTCGCCGAAGCAGCCAGAATTATATCATCAAAAAATTATAATAACAAATTACAAAGATCTTTTATAAAAAGGTGTAGAGCTTGCATAAGGGCAACAGGAGCCCAATTTGAACATTTACTATGATTATTTTTATAATAAATACTTTTTTGGTAATTACTTGTTTTATTTTTTTCTTTTGCAATTTTGTAATGAAACGCCTACTTTTACACATTAGTAGCTATAGCTCAGTAATTTTACCATTAAAGTAGATACTTATGCTACTTTTTTAGAATCCTTATGATGTTGGTAATTTTTTTATGTGGTTGGCTATAAAACTCCAATACATTTTTTTTATACCACAGGTGCTCAAACTTAGCAGTAAAATAAATTTCAGAAATAAAAATTATGTTTAGGGACTACTAGTTAACTACTATCCTAAGTAGTTGCGTTTTTTTAAAGGTAATTTAGGAATACCATTATTAGGGAATACGTTAAAAGAAAAAAATCCGAACTAGGCCTCATGTAGCGGACGTGATGCCCACAAATGTGAGGAAAACTGGGAAATTTCTAAATTTTACAAAAAAATTCGTAGACCGCGGACTGTAGGGAATAGATTTTTTTTTTGGGGATTTGGGGCCCCACCTCCCCCCCCCCGCACACGCACGTGCAGGATTATCCACCATTTCTGGGAAACCCTGTATAAGTAATAGCGGGAAATTATAATTTAAGATTACAAAAAAATATGTATTTATAGCCACCTTTTTTAATTTAACACAAAAATCACGACCTTGCTATAAATTCGTATAAATTGCTAGGTAATTATGTAATTATTTATTTAATTTTACAAATTTTCAGCTTTTAAAAACAATGGTAGGTACAGTGAGCAAAGTCGTCTTATATTTGTTTAATGAAATTAATTAAGGGCCTTATGAAGATAAGATTTCATCGTGGGAGGTGCAGAGATTATAACAATAATTTGATCTCAGAATAATTTATATACTATTTAGGCTTAAGCGTGGGACTACCTTTGTAAAGTGCACAGGTAGGTCAATCACTCAAAATGTCAATAACCATATTAAACGTATAACTGATGATGAGTAAGAAGAATCTTTATAAACCTATCATTAAATTGGGAAGACAAAGAAAAGTTTTAATAACTTACCTTGAAGTTCAGATACTTATTAAGATTAAGAGGCATGCAGTCGAAACAAAATGGTTGAATTATCTCTTTTCAAAATAATTTTTAAATAATAAAATATTGCTGCACAAACCCAAAATATTAGTTGTCAATGTTATTATTAAGTAAAATAAACTCTAAATGTGTTTTACTGAAACAAACAATTTTGTATTTTGTATTATAAATAAAACTTGAAAATCAAGGCTTTTCAAACTCCAGATTTCACTAGTTAATAGTTTATTGTTTTGCTAACCTAATTCTTAAAATAAATCGTTGAAAAAATCGGTCCTTAGTTGTTAAACTTAAAATGGGACATGAATGAAATACCACGATCTTTGTGAGAATTAAAACCAAACACAGTAAAAAAAATTGCCTTTCTTTAGGGAAGCAAAAGTGTCACTTTTTAAATTGAGTTATGAAATACTCCAACCGCGGCAAGAATATAAGACAAGTCACACAAGTTCTTTTGCGCAAGTGGTAGCGGGTTCGATACCCGCCGAGGGTACAAGTGTTTTTATGTTCTGAAAGCAGCTTTTCCTTTGCCTGGGTGTTTCATAATGTCAGATAAAAAATATCTATTAACGAATGTCTTTTATATTGAGTATATCAGATGTCTAGTACCCGTAACACAATCGTAGATAATCGGCAATATTTATTTATTTTTATTTCAGAGCAAACCATATTTACAAAATATTAAACATTATTCCAGTTAACTTTGCAATATGTAAGTATACATAGTTTACTAAGACTCATGAGATAACTCTGTACCTAGCACATAATTAACTCTACAAGATACAAAATCATTTATGTACATACATTCAAACGTTTTTTTTTTGCACTTTTACTATAGCTTGTACCTAATAGAATTTTGACTGTATCTAACATAGCACGAAAACTCCTCACCATTATTATGTCGGCCATGAGATGTCAAAGTCTATAAGTGAAATATAAGGGGGTAGCTAAACCATACCACAAAACGCTTGTCCAATGCGGGACGGTGAGTGTGCCAGAGCCTAACTTTTGTTCTTCACAAGAAATAATAATTAATTATTTTGACATTCTGAAAGACGCACTAAATTATCTCGGCTTGTAGAACAGACTGATGAATTACGCTACTTTACTTTCTAATAAAAAAGCTTATTAAGTTTCTTTAAATTGTTATTAACATTACTCTTGAACGGATCATATTATAAGTTATAATATAAGATAAAGTGATCTAAATTGGTCAAATAAATAGGTATATTAGTAAATACTGTAGGTAATATTGTATTTTATTTATAATACTCTTAGGAATACTCGTATGTCCACATCCATTGCTACTCCCGTCCCGTACATCCCGTCTCATTCGTGCTTCATGATCTATGTCCATCCCAAGGTTGCCTGGAAGAGATTGCTATCAGCAATAAGGCCGCCCATCAATTCACAAATATTGTACAACTTTCTCTTTTTATGTTTTTGTGATTGTGTTCTATAAAGTATGTATTGTATTAGTTGTACCTTTTTATTAGAAAACAATCGACTTTCGTCCACTAAATACGGCATAGGTACTTATTTATTGTAGATAATTTAAAACCTAAAGATCGCTACTAGTCAAATTTTACTATTTTTGAGAAAGTCTCTATTTACGTAAGCTCAAGATATCGCCTTTTTTTTTAAATGGTTTGAATTTTTGTAGTGTAACTTATTAAACTCACCATTTCATATTTTGTATTCAATGCACCCATTTCCAATACCACAAAAATTTCAAAAACCGGAGCAAACTAGTAAGGTTTCCGCGATAGCCGAACTCGATCGAAGGTTGCCGAGGTGACTGCGCCCGCGCGGCCAGGGCCTGTGCTGGGCAATGTGGCAATGCCACAGACAGGGCACTTTTACAAATCCTTTAGATATTTCTGTGGTGCTCTTGAAACACGTTGCTTATTATAGACCGAATAGTGATCAAACTTAATAAAGACACAGAAGGCAGAAAGGTAGGAAATGAAGAAATCACATGATTGTGTAGGACTAGATTAATATACAATATGATAGACAAACTGCGTTTAATAACATGTTGAGTTGTATTTTTATTATCCCCCGACAAAAAAGAGGGGTGTTATAAGTTTGACGTGTCTGTCTGTCTGTCTGTCTGTTACAGCATAGCTCCCAAACGGATCGAGCGATTTCTATTTAGTTTTTTTTGTATGAAAGGTGAGTTTGGCCCGAGTGTTCTTAGACATGTTTTATGAAAATCAGTTATGCCATTTAAAAGTTATGGGGAATGGAGAAGGAAAACCGAAAATCTGCAAATATACTCGAGTGGGGTCTCAAATGAAAGCGCATCGCGTGCACATTACAAAATATTATGGTGTTTTACGTTTAAGGAAATTAAAGCATTGGAATCGGGATTTTTCCTTAAATATAAATTTAGATTTTTTGCTACAGTGTTTTAATTTATTTCTTGTGTCTGCGAAATTTAAAACAATTCGCACTAAAGCGTTACGTCTCGCGAAACTTCAATACACTGTAACGTCTTGATTTATTATTTGCAAGAAAATATATAATAATATGTGTTTTTAAAAAAAAAAAAAAAATTACGTTCTAATAATGGACTAAACATTTTTTTAATTCTACTTCCCTATTGTGGAAATTCTACTAATCCTTCTTTAACTATAATTCGTTACGAGTTTCGTGTGCCGCACGAATTTTTTTACGATACTACTAACTAAGCGTATTCCAATAATAATGATCACGTAAAACCCCCAGCTACGAGTGTTTGACTCTGACCCACTAGTGCAGACATAACAATTGAAATTACATTGCACGCTATATAACCTACCTTTTAACTATTAAGTTAGGTAGGTTATCATAGTTCATTGGGCGGTCATGGTCGTGTACTCCGCTGATAATTTAAATCTTCCGTGTAAGATAAGATTTCTAATTACTTCAGTTTATTCTTGTCTGCGCTTTAACTTAGTGGAGGGTTTCGATTTTTATAATGTGAGATGGATCGGATGGCTGGTTTTGGTTAAACAAGCTTATATATGCCATAAAGCGAATACCTAATCTATACAAGATGTTTCAAAATTGGTATATAAAGCGGAAGGGCGCATGGCGCTTGCAACAGCGTCGAAATATCGGAAAACTCAAAAACCCTCAAATCATGGTATGTTACCCGTCTTAAATCATAATATTGTTAAAAACCATGATATTTTAAAAAGTTATAAAGCGGAAGGGGTTGGAAAAACGCGCTCATAAAGAATATTTTTTATTCTATGATTTTTCGATTTGGAAGCCCATTTATCGTTAAAATGTAAATTACTTTTTTTCTGATTAAACAGTGGTTAAAGATTTGATTAACTTTTTTACTTCTTCGAAGGGTTAAAAAATATTTGAACTGTTAAAAGGGCTAAACATGACCAAAGATTACATTAGCTTAAAAAAAAAGAGGACCTTTTCAAAGAAAGGCCTAAAAACGAAATGAATAAACGAATAAAACAAGATAATGTTCTCCTGGTAGTGCCGTTCACACCCCTTCCGATAGACTCATACTAGGACCTAGGGTTCCGTGGACAGTATATACACATTTAACAATTAAAAATATATAAAATAATTTTTTTTTGAGTGTGTAAAGAAGGATTTTGGCGAGTTTACCCAAGCCAAGTACCTACTGGCCTCGTTTAATTTTATGAAAATCATGTTTGTTGTATTTGGAGCCTTCTTATATATTTATTTACCATGTGTTTTTAGTATTTATACACACGATTTATACAAGAACAGAAATATCATCCCTTAAAATTTCAACTCTCCATCACGGTTCTTGAAATACAGACTAGTACAGACAAACAGACAAAAACTACGAAGTCATAGTAATTGTAATTGTTTCCCGTTTTACATTTTGTGTATTGGACACTAAATGGTTACGTTACTTATACTACAGTTATATTACAGCTATAGCCACAGAACTAAATTTTTTTGAAAAAGATAAAAGGGTAGGGTGTCCTAATCGAAGTCCTAATAGTTCAAATTCCCACTGACAAAAAAAAAGTTATTCAAGTACTAAATGTGTTTGTCTTGACAAAAAAACGATTTATTGAATAAAATATTAAAAATATAAATAAAATTCATTTATTTAAGTTTATTAAAATTAGTAAAATTTTTTGGTTTGGGTTAGAAAATAGTAATATTTAAGATATTAGATATAGTTATTAAACTGTGATAATGTTACTTCATGCAATAGAAATACATAGGTAATATTAATATTATTAAAACAATTAAAGATTCCCACTAGCCATATTATTATTATAATTAAATCTTTCCTTTTTCACAATTTTAAATTTATAAATATTTTATATGTAATAAGTAACCTAACTAAGTCTATTTCAACGTTGTAATGTCCCAACGGGGCACATGTAATGGTACCTATATATAAAACTTAACACCTAAATTGTAAAAACATGAAACAACGAATAAATAAATGAATAAAGCGGTGTTTTAGTGATTCCATAAATTTATTAGGTACACTTATTGGTATTATTGGGTTTTCCAATTTAATAAATCTTCTTAGAATCATCAGCGCGACATATACATAATAATATATTAAATAAGCATTGAATTATACGACCATATTCTCAGTATCACATTAGACCATAAATAATATATCCCTATAAAATTTGTCGTATACTTTTCAAACGTATAGTTGATAAATCTATTTTTATTACTTTGTAAATTTACATTAGTTAAGAATTTAGTACCCATACTAAGGTAAAATTAACCTTCCGTTTTTGGTCGGTTAATAAACCCTGCACACTCTGATTGATTTATAACAATTGGCCACCTGATGAAATGCTAGAAAATTTAATTCATTACATCGTATAGCAACTTAGCTTCAGTTCCTTTTGTATGGCAATAATAATAAATAATAAGTATGAATACTTAATTTTTTGTGTTTTAAATTATTCCAGAATTTTAATCGGCGGTGGAACATTGTTCCGACATTTTGATGCAGCAAGGTCTAGAGGGAACCTCTATAATTGGCCAGGTTATAGGTCTATATATATATCATACATAATGCTGGGTGGTAGCATTTTTAGTAAGATTTCGTGAAGAATCTTACAATGAAGAAGCCTACAGGCGGCTATTGACACTGACCTAGTTAGCGCATCCATGGTTCAATGAACTAGCCTTTGTTGTTTCTGTTTCCTAGTAAAAACGCAATTATTCAATGATAAACAACATAACTTTTATTTCTGTAAAATATTTGTAAAATTGTCAAAAATAAATGCCTTAAATATAAAGCTTTATATCGGAGTTTTTCGACGCAGCCAAGGTCAAGCTTCCTTATTAAATGATGCCATAAATCAAGATTATCTGCTTATACCTTCATAATCAGCATTTAACGTCTCGAATCAATGTAAATAATTATTGTAGTTGTAACTAATAAGAAATATAAATTGTTTGTGTATTTCGGTCATTATACCTATTGAATATACATAGTTAAACTATACCTAAAATAGTTAATTTATGTGTCTCTCTTTGTTTGTACGGCTTTCACGGCAAAACTGCTGAACCGATTAGCCTGTGGTGTGGTGATGATTTATACATTGGATTAGAACTAATTTTAACCGCAGGAAAATTCTTTATTAGCATGGTAACACCACAGGAGAATTCTAGTTTATTTATATTCTAATAAACAGAGGATAAGTTTGTGAGCTTTTAACCCCCTGAAAGACAATATCAGGATCTACAGAAACAATTAAAAAATATATATTAATGTTTTATTATCTTTATCGAGGCTATATAAGGCTACTACCACGCAAAGATTCGTTATTCCCGATAAAAAAGAAGCTATATTTTCTTTTGCGTCTTTTTGATGTAATTACCTAAGTTTAAATTAAAGAACGTAATAGTTAAAGCTCTATTACATAAAAATTCAAACAATCCGTAATAAAATGAGCTAACATTGTCATTGTATCAATTATCTCACAAATTGGTGGTTCCACTGAACTTGGCCCCGATTCTGATTAAACAGCGTTTTTCGCCGTCATGGTTCGTTCAGGTGCGCAAGGTGAAGGCTCTCGCTTGTTGCAACTAACGTATTACAATTCTGTTGTCTTTTGTTACGGAATTCGAAATAAGCCTTGCCTACATTACAAAAATACTTTTTTGTACACGCAGGAGAATATAAATACTACAACACGTAAAAATTAAATGTACAATGCGAACTTATCGCTAAAATGCGATCTCTTCCAGGCCACCTTAGGATAGAAAAGAACTGAGATGAAAAAAATTGTAGGTTTGTACAATATTGAATAATAAATAAGTATTTATTTTGAGGTCAATAGCATCTACCTCTATAATAGCAATTCCATTGCTACAATAATAAAACAAAGGTACCTATATAATATAATAATAAAAAAAAATTACGAGTATTGCTATAGTTATTTCGAAAGGCAACATGGGAGCATAAAGCTAATCAATTACATAACATACATCTACAAAACTACAATAACATAGATTTTATTACATTTACCTATAATTATGTTGTTTTGGTTTGGATATGGGTAAATTCTTTCTTTTAATATGTCCACGGCTGGACTTTAACCTAACTTATGCTATCTTGCCATACTCGCCTCTTATTATTAAGTTAAAACTTTTGATATTTTAAAATTAAGATTAACAAAGGGTATATATATTAGGTCCTTACATATGAAATTGGCGTTTTGTATGGGAGGAACAAAAAGTCGAATATTTTTTAATATAATATATTTAATTAATCAAAGTATGAACCATTATTTTCTATGCACTTTTGCCATCTTATAGGTAGTTCATTGATCCCTTTACTAAAAAAACCAGTCGGACGGGAATCAATAAAATCTTTGAAGGCGATTTGGACTGCCCCATCGGAGTTGAATTTTTTCCCTTGCAAGAAGTTATCCAAATTTCGAAAAAAATGGTAATCTGTTGGAGCAAGGTCCGGGGAGTACGGAGGATGTCTTAGACTTTCCAATTGAAGCTCTTCTAATTTAGTAGCCGTCTGTTGCGCAGTGTGTGGTCTAGCGTTGTCGTGAAGCAGCAGTGGCGTGGAGCGATTGACCAGCCTAGGTTGTTTAGCCGCTAGCTTTTCCATCATGGTTTGCAATTGCTGACAATAGACATCAGCCGTAATAGTCTGGCCAGATTTGAGAAAACTGTAATGAACAATACCGGCACTAGTCCACCAAACGCTTACAAGTAACTTTTTTGGGGTTAATTTTCGCTTGGGGCAGGATTTGGCTGGCTGGCCAGGATCCAACCATTGCGCTGAGCGCTTCCGATTATCGTAAAGAACCCATTTTTCATCACAGGTAATGATTCGGTTTAAAATACCTTCATTATTGTGCCGGTTTAGTAATGTAACGCAGCAGTCGACGCGCGTTTGCCGGTTTGCTTCAGTCAATTCGTGAGGTACCCACCTTTCAAGCTTTTTAATCTTCCCAATTTGCTTCAAGTGAATTAAAACAGTTTTATCACTAACACCGCAGCCTGCAGCTAACTCGGACGTGGTTTGCGATGGATCCGCTTCCACAATAGCCTTCAACTCTTCATTATCAACTTGAGTCTCAGGCCGTCCACGGGGCTTGTTCTGCAAGTCGAAATTTCCAGAACGAAAACGTTGGAACCAAAAACGAACTGTGTTTTCTTTTGCAACACGACCGCCATACACATCATTCACCCTTCGAGTTGTTTCCGCAGCACTAGTGCCACGGCGGAACTCGTACTCGTAAATAATGCGATATTTTAAGTTTTCCATTTTGTAAAATGAGTGACGCAAACAGAAAAAAACAGAAGAAAAAAAACAAATGAATGACGATCATCGAAGCACAAATACATGAGTCTATAGCTGTACAAATTTGAATTTGGAATTCCTTACCAAAGAGGAGAAATTTGTGATTAAAGTGGCCAGTACGAAAAACGCCAATTTCATATGTAAGGACCTAATATATACACACCGTGATTTAACGGTTTTTGAGTTTCCTGATATTTCAATGCAATCGCATGCGCTATGATCACGGCAGAGCTGAAGTCCCAGCAATTTTGATAGCAGTTTTATTAGCAGACAAAGCAGTCTACCCTCATTCTCTGTCTTTTATTACAAACTGACGTACCCAGTAGTGCGTTAGTTTGTTGTGGACCTGTTTCACCCGAACGACGCACTTCTAACGGTATCTATCCGTCTGGACCGTAGATTTAGGAATATTTCCACTTCTAAAAAATCCTAATCCAACAGGATTCCAAGTTTAGCTTTTTGAAACCCATCTTCTCGGTTGAATTTTTGATGTTGTGTTCCAAGAAGATTTAGTAGTGGAGAGCTGAATTTCGCTCTCTGCCAACTTTTTCAGTTACAGTTATTACCGTAGAGCAGACTCTTTGAAATTTCTATACAATTTATATTAGGTCCTTACATATGAAATTGGCGTTTTGTATGGGAGGAACAAAAAGTCGAATATTTTTTAATATAATATATTTAATTAATCAAAGTATGAACCATTATTTTCTATGCACTTTTGCCATCTTATAGGTAGTTCATTGATCCCTTTACTAAAAAAACCAGTCGGACGGGAATCAATAAAATCTTTGAAGGCGATTTGGACTGCCCCATCGGAGTTGAATTTTTTCCCTTGCAAGAAGTTATCCAAATTTCGAAAAAAATGGTAATCTGTTGGAGCAAGGTCCGGGGAGTACGGAGGATGTCTTAGACTTTCCAATTGAAGCTCTTCTAATTTAGTAGCCGTCTGTTGCGCAGTGTGTGGTCTAGCGTTGTCGTGAAGCAGCAGTGGCGTGGAGCGATTGACCAGCCTAGGTTGTTTAGCCGCTAGCTTTTCCATCATGGTTTGCAATTGCTGACAATAGACATCAGCCGTAATAGTCTGGCCAGATTTGAGAAAACTGTAATGAACAATACCGGCACTAGTCCACCAAACGCTTACAAGTAACTTTTTTGGGGTTAATTTTCGCTTGGGGCAGGATTTGGCTGGCTGGCCAGGATCCAACCATTGCGCTGAGCGCTTCCGATTATCGTAAAGAACCCATTTTTCATCACAGGTAATGATTCGGTTTAAAATACCTTCATTATTGTGCCGGTTTAGTAATGTAACGCAGCAGTCGACGCGCGTTTGCCGGTTTGCTTCAGTCAATTCGTGAGGTACCCACCTTTCAAGCTTTTTAATCTTCCCAATTTGCTTCAAGTGAATTAAAACAGTTTTATCACTAACACCGCAGCCTGCAGCTAACTCGGACGTGGTTTGCGATGGATCCGCTTCCACAATAGCCTTCAACTCTTCATTATCAACTTGAGTCTCAGGCCGTCCACGGGGCTTGTTCTGCAAGTCGAAATTTCCAGAACGAAAACGTTGGAACCAAAAACGAACTGTGTTTTCTTTTGCAACACGACCGCCATACACATCATTCACCCTTCGAGTTGTTTCCGCAGCACTAGTGCCACGGCGGAACTCGTACTCGTAAATAATGCGATATTTTAAGTTTTCCATTTTGTAAAATGAGTGACGCAAACAGAAAAAAACAGAAGAAAAAAAACAAATGAATGACGATCATCGAAGCACAAATACATGAGTCTATAGCTGTACAAATTTGAATTTGGAATTCCTTACCAAAGAGGAGAAATTTGTGATTAAAGTGGCCAGTACGAAAAACGCCAATTTCATATGTAAGGACCTAATATCTTATCTCAAAATGCCGGACGCCACTGTCTATGTTTTGGCGTGTTTCTAGTTAGTTCCTTGGCCAAGTCATAGGGAAAAACGGGGATGGTAGTTTTTATTAAAGATTTCTATTGAGGTAAAGTACTTTAAGCACAATTATTTAATATAATTTTTAGGTATATAATTTCTAAAAAAACATAGGTAGTAAGTACGTTAGTATTTGTCTTTATCGAATTTAATTAAACATTATGTGCAAATAACTTATGCCACGTGGCTATATTACAAAAACAGAATAATAAATCTTTACAATTTCGGTGCCACACAAAACGCATCGATGTATTGATCCTAACTACCTAACGAGCTCAGTGGCTCGGTGGTGGGTTGGATTCCCGCAAGGACCAGATTTTTGGGTTCAATATTTATAGTTTCAGGTCTGGGTGTTTTCTATGTATATATATCATATGTAATGTATTTACAAAAATATATAGTTCGTTTCTTAACTCTAAGCTCTGCTTAGTATATGGTTATGTGATGCTGTGTGTGATTAGTCGGGAAATATTTATTCCTAATATTATTAGGAGGTAAAAGTTTGTAAAATTGCCTGGTACCACGGGAAAATTGATCAAACTCGGGTAACACCGCGGATTGCTGCTAGTTTATTATAAATAGGTACCAAAATGACCACGTTGCTATGCGTCTTTGTGACACATTGGACGTATTCAAAAGGAATGTCGTTAGAGGTGTTAGAATGTTGGAACTTATCTCGCGGACTAGGTTGAGGCTTGAGGGTCATTTTCGAAATAATTTGAAGGTTGAAATTTTAAAATTAAGGAGATACCAACTTCCGTGCGGTTCTTTTGAATAAATATAATACCGGTCATAATAGAACTTACATAAATTTTGTACCCAATTCGATTTTATAAGGTGAGATATTTTTTAATGACGTATGGTTTTAATGTAGCTGAAAGATAGACACAAAGGGTCACAAAAAGGATCATGCACAAATCTTCAGATTTTATTTTTAAATATATGTTATACCAATATTGGTGCTGTATAGTTTTTTTCAGGATTTTACGTTAATAACGTCAAAAATTATAAAATAAAAAAAATAATAATCGGGTAAATGGTATGTAATTTATTGATTTTATTTACGTGCTTTACGGTGAAGGCAAACATCGTTAGGAAACCGGCATGTGCTTATGATGTCCCATCGGTGCAATATATGCCTGGGAATAAAATTAACGTTATACCTATATGTAACCACATGAAACAACGAATATATGATTATGATGATGAAGTTATCGATATAAGTAAATAAAACTCATAATATTATACTAAGCTCTTCATGCTGTATTTCATGCATTATTTTGTAGTACCCAATCCGGGTCATGTTAAATACATGTCATGTCATATCATGCATCTTGTAAACAACAAAAAAAAACAATAGTACAAAAAAACTTGATTGTACACTAAAACAAAACAATAAATACAAAAATCACTAATATGAGGAATAAGTACAAAGGGCGGAATAAAAGAAGAAGTTAAAGTCTTTGACCTTTAAAATGTATCTGCTTAAAGCATAAATACAGTTAGTTTCATACTACAAGCTCACATGCGACGATGACATTAGGTAAGTAAGTACCAGATGTTTATATTTTGAAATATGAAGCCTGGAAGATATCGCTAACAGCGAAAGAGCGCCCTATTATCACTTTATATTGTATCACTTTATATTTGACGACCTCTGTGGCTCGGTGGGCGAACGTCTGCTTGAGGCGCAGGAGGTTGCGGGTTCGATTCCCGCCGGGGGACCAGATTTTGTACGATCTACAATTTCTGGTTTCGGGTCTGGGTGTTTTCTATGTATCATATGTATGTATTTACAAAAAAAATATGTATATTATGTAGTATATCAGTCACTTAATACCCATAGTACAAGCTCTGCTTAGTTTGGGGTTAGGAGATGCTGTGTGATTAGTCCGGAAATATTTATTTATTATTGTCTGTATAATTTTGTGGTAAACAATAAAGTGTTATATTTCTATCTAATCTTAATTAGGCAATCTACTTCAAAAGTAGCGGAATTCGTTTCATACTGATTCAACCGCCCATGCCACACCCATGTAAACCAAGCAACAAAGAATTCAAACTAACGTACAAATTTTCCGTTTTCAACGAAACGGAAATAGTAGCTGACTCAGATATCACTAATTATCAGTATCAAATTATCAATTAAGCCAATACGGCTACTTAGAATAGGATAATCGTAAACGGAAGGAAGGATGTTAGCCTTGTAGTTACTTCCTGGAATCGGAACTCAATGTCCTTTCGACTGACTGATAATAATGCACTGAATAATATCGTATTTCTAAATGAATATATTGTTTGAGTCATAACATCATCGTGTGTGTTCTATGTTGTATTATAAACGGATCTAGTTATTTGCTTCTGCTTCACTCGGTGCGATATGAACTGAAAACTATTTCAAGTACCCAAGATATATGTATATCGTTATCGAGGCATATTTTCGCTTGATAGTTCAAATATAAATAAATCAATTAATATTATATTATATTATTTGATTAAATAACATAAAATTTATTCAGTGATTAATTGCTCAGTGGGACGTGGGCGTCATAATTCGAATTACACAACAATATTTTTTTATTATAATATTAAGACAATGACAT
Organism: Gymnoscelis rufifasciata; assembly: GCA_929108375.1. NCBI lineage: Eukaryota > Metazoa > Arthropoda > Insecta > Lepidoptera > Geometridae > Gymnoscelis > Gymnoscelis rufifasciata. The sequence continues at coordinate 4,331,249 of OV815307.1, read as the reverse complement.
TGACTAAACGAGACAAACCATGCTAAAAATAAATAAACTAGTTATTCCCGTTAAAGGTTAAGAAAAGTAATCTGTGTTTTTCTGCATTTTTTTTTCGTTTTTTATTATATAAATTGCTCGACAAATTAGGAACCATAGGTACTTTAAGTACTTACATATAGTTTGCGTACGTTTTTGACAGCGCCCTCTGAATAAATTTATAGACAGGACAATAATAAAAACAAGTAGGTCCTGGAAATGCTTATAAATTTATATATAGACGTAGTTATGTTTACCTAACGCTATTATGAGTGGTTAATCATAATAATTATAATGAGTTTTATGACAGTGGGACGAAACAATTTACTAAATATCATATTATATTAACTCAATAATAAAATGCGATAATCTATTTACCTGCAACACAACGCGGAAGCCGTCCACGTGTATCATGCGAAGTTTTAATGCATTGTGTCAGGAAATAAGAAACATTAAGCCAATTATACTAATTTGTATAGAATAGTTAAAGATCCTGTATCCAACCGATCCTAGAGAAACAACCAACTATAAGTATCTAGGTACTTACAACTTTAAGTACTTAGGTACCTACCTAGTTAAATTTGAGTAAAATCGATTTCAAGTAACTATTTACTTAATGCAGTGCATACATGCAATGCAGTATCGGTTACTCTTAAAATAACTCAAACTAACGTTATCTAAAAGTTCTTATCGCTCTTCAGCAGCAGGGCGTCCACTGCAGGACAAGGTATTAAAAAACCATGAAAGAAAATAATAAATACGTACCTATTTATTATTTTCTTGCTTCGAAAAATCAAGACGATAGACGACATTGAAATGTCGTAAGACTTTCGTGCGCTTCCTTCTAAATATATAAAAATATTTAAAACAAAACGCACGAAAGTATGTCTGTACTATGTGTGTAAGTTACGTACCCGTCTCAAGAACTTTGATGGTCGCCATAGTGCTACCCGGAGCTGTTATTTGTGGGGCCCGCGACAATTATTTCAATAGCTAAACCACAAAACTCCAATACTTTTTATCCATAAAGAAACAAAAAGGGTGGTTGCGAAGTCCAGTCAAATTGCCAGAGATAAAAATAAACAGTAATTGAAGTACTTTTGGAGGTTTTGTCTGTTCACGTCCGTAAGTGGTAACCCTCTGAATCTTTACACGTGACCTACGGGTGGTGCTAAGAACAGGCTTCGGCCGCGGATTTTCACCACGCTCCGGGCTGGGCCAGTGCGTGAAGCGATTTTTCCGTGTTTCGTAATGTGGTCCGGAGAAGCCATCTTCTAGGCCTTCATGCTCCATCTTAGACCACATCGTCACTTTACATCAGGTGAGATTGTGGTCAAATGAAGGCTTATCAATAAAAATTAAAAAAAAAACCTAGTTTTTTTTTGATAAGGGCAGTGAATTTTGTGTAAGTATTTTTAAGTTGTACGTGATTAATGTTCAGTGCAAATAAACAGTTTTGGTGTCGTGTCCCATAGCCGACTGTAATGTTACAAAAACAAATAGTCCGTGTAAATATACTTTTTACAGGCAAGTAAAATTTGCTATTTGAATTGTTCGACCCTTGTTTTGCTAAATATCAGCTTAATATCGGTTCAGAAATGGATGTATTATTTTATTCCATTGATATCTACACTAATATTATAAAGCTGAAGAGTTAGTTTGATTGTATTTTTTAACCCCCGTCCAAAAAAGAGGGGTGTTATAAGTTTGACGTGTCTGTCTTTTTTTTTTTTTTTTTTTTTTTTATTATTGATAAGCCTTCATTTGACCACAATCTCACCTGATGTAAAGTGAAGATGTGGTCTAAGATGGAGCATGAAGGCCTAGAACAGGGGTCGGCAAGTAGTTTTAGGTAGGGTCCGGATATTGCTCGAAAATTTTTAAAAGGTCCAAAAAAAACAACTGATAATAATTAAGTACAGCTTTTTATTACCTAAAACTAGTGAGAAAAATTGCAACGGCGGTCTTGAGCCAGGTTTTTATAGTTTGGTTCTCGTGAAGAACAGCTAATTCGAAGAGTGTCTTTTATTCTTTCAGGAACGATATTTGTATTTCAAAAAATTCATTTTTGAAAAAGATGTTTCGCATATGTATGTCGAGCCAAACATAGTGGTCAAATTGATAGCAAGTTTTTTGCAATTTTCATATTTTTCTGGGACATGTTTGACCCAAAATTCTTCAGTTGACACCTTTTTATATATTTGCAAAGACACATCTTCTTGCAGATCGATTATTTCCATTTGAAGTGATGGCTCGACGGCGCGGCGCCGGCGGCGCGATGTTTTTGATCGATGTCGATGTTGTAAAACAGATTAATTAGATTAGGTAGGTACTAAGTTAGATTGGTTCAAAAATATTACGTATTTATACCTACATTACAATATTTGGCGGTCCGAGGTTCAACCTTTCGCGGTCCGCAAACGGACCGCGGTCCGCCTGTTGCTGACCGTTGGCCTAGAAGATGGCTTCTCCGGACCACATTACGAAACACGAAAAAATCGCTTCACGCACTGGCCCAGCCCGGAGGGTGGTGACAAGCCGCGGCCGAAGCCTACCACCAGAGACTGTTCTTAGCACCACCCGGAGGTCACGTGTAAGGATTCAGAGGGTTACCACTTACGGACGTGAACAGACAAAACCTGTCTGTCTGGGACATCGTAGCTCCCGAACGGATGGAGCGATTTCAATTTGGTTTTTTTTTTTGTATGAATGGTGAATCTGGCGCGAGTGTTCTTATGCATGTTTCATGAAAATCGGTTGTGCCGTTTAAAAGTTATAAGGTGAGAGAGGGGAAGGAAAACCGAAAATCTGCAAATATACTTACTAGTGTGGGGTATCAAATGAAAGCGCATCGCGTCCACATTACAAATTATTATGGGTTTTTCTTAAATTTTAAATTTAGATTTATAATCTCAGGAAATAATAATAATTCCTGAGAAAATACGTTGTGCCTGAGAAAATACAAAAACATGGGCAACACCGTGTATTTATTATTCTATGACCGTGTTAAGCTATATTCAATATAATTTGCGATGAGAAACACAATTTGCGAAAATGATATTATGTAGGTACCCAAAATGGGCACGTTTTTTTAGTCACATCTCCGAGCACACTATGTGTGTGTCGTATATCATCTTACTTCTATATGAGCTAAACCTATATGTCAATTACTACCTTTCCACATTTATGAAATTCCACTTTATGAGAATTTTTTATGTTATATTATGTATTGTAAATACAACTTTTGGAAACTGTACATTTGAGCATGGACTAAAAAAAATTTTTAGTAATCCAACTTTATGCAAATTCAACTGAATTGATATTCCACATGATGCAATTTAAGCATTTTGAAGCTCAACATTTTAGCAATACAGGCTTGCCTCGTGCGGGGACCGCCGCTGCTAAGTGAAATTGTAACGTGTGTGTTGATTAATAAATATTTTTGTATTTTTTTTTTGTATTTTGTAATATAACATATTTTTCCAAATACCATCCTGTACCTTATACCAACTCTACTACAACTACCCTTTTCTTTCTCAGCGTAATTCATCCTCGTACTTCAAGAAATATTCTACTATTGGAATCACTTCAGCTGTTCACGAGTTATGCAGTTAACCGAAAATTTTGCCATTCGTTTTATATTATAGATAGCCCTGTATGCATTAATGTTGGAACGCTCTTTAAGAAAGGTGTGGCCCTTGGCCAGAAAAGTGTGAAGACTGCTCTATTATCTTGGCACTTTTTTATCAATATGATAAATATACGAAATATATAATGTACTGTTTTTTGGACGTACTAACAGACAGGGTAAACAGAAGACCCTATTTTTATGTGTCGTCATCAAGCCAATTGTTCGCAAACCTGAAAAGTTTCGTTTGTTATGAATACCTTAACCATAGAAAAATAAATTACTACGTAATGTTAAAGCCTTAACCTTCAGTTTGTTGTTTCTTATTAAAAGTTTGTTAATATTTCAACCTACACATAAATATCTCGAGCCAGTTTAGCTGTTATCATGGGGCTATAAAATATCTCAGTTAGTTTTCTGTTAGGAAATAATTGAATAAAATATAATTTTGTGGTTAGTTACTTTATTGAAATACAAATACACCAAGAAAAACACTGAGTCTAAGCTAAATAGTCTATTAGGCTTAGACGGTTAGCTCCTTCACAATTCATTTAAATCTTTCCAAATAGTACCATCAAATAAATGTTATGCCGAACCAAAAACTAACCGTATCAAAAACCATAACATAGAAAAGTTAAATACTAAATATGTAGTATTTAGATTTATAACGGGATATTTACCATGATTGATAAAAGCCTGCAACGGAGGTCCAAACGGACACCGTCAGTATTGTGTGTCGCGATAGTGTGTTAGTGGGGTGTGAAACATGTCCCAGCTCTAGTGATACATTGACTCGTAATAAAAGAGTGAGAAAGAGGGTAGATAGATTTGTCTACCAATAAAACTGTTACTCCAATCGCTGCAGCTTCAGTTCAACCGTGATCGGCGCATGTAACTGTGCCGAAATATCGGGAATCTCTAAACACAATCAATCATGGTAAATATCTCGTTATAAATCTAAATAGTAAAGATAACCATGAGAGTTTCAAAAGTTATAACTAATAGTTATGAATATTTATGTAGTGTATTGAAATACAGTATAATTTTCAATACCTACTGTAAACTCCGGCAACTTCAATGGCCTGTTTCAATATATCACGGACCATTCACATAACAATGAAGCCTCGAGTCATTGTCGTAGCCAATTTTTAGGGTCCGTTGGCAAAAATCGTCTGTTTTTTCATTGAAACTGGTCATAAGGCTGCCTTGTTACACATAAGCTTCATAAAAATACACTATCGACTTAATGTAAAAAATACTTATAGCTAAGTTTTAAACGATCAAAATAATATCACAATTTACAAAACACGAAATAATTCATACTTTATTTTTGAGAATCTGACACATCAGGTATGTACTGTACTGCAAACTGTGTGTTTTGAAAATCATTGAATTTTACACAATCTGTAGTTTTTGTAAATTTTCTGCAAGCATGCAAATATTTTTTTATAAAAAAAAATAAACTTATCTTTAAAATCAATTTTGAAATTACAACAATAAATAAGTTATTTAAATTGATTAAGCTTAAATTTACGAAAAATATACAAAAATAACCGAAAACTATTTAAATCTTGATAACATATTCTGGCGACTATAAAATGATCCTTCTCATCTGGTCTGTAAACTAATTAAAATTTTCCGCTATTTATATGCAAGCTTTGCATATAAATAGCCTTAATCGTTTTTATGCTATCAGAAAAGGAAATAGTTAAAATAATTGATAAACAAACTGTTTTAAAAGTGAATATAAGTGGTTATGATTGGTATAAACAGGTAAAATATATTATAAATGTATGATCTATCCTAGGGAGCAGCGAATTTTCGTCCTTAGGGTTTTCTTAGACGAAGAACATGCGGCTGCTACGAAGCATCTTGTCCATCACGCGCAGACGCTGGGGTTTGTGCTCCAACTCGCTGTTGTCAAACGTCCTGCCGCTGTGAAAGAGAAGGGTATTATTAGTAATTATTCAGGGATATATTACTTGAAGGTTCAGGGAACAACAGATAAGCAGCGCAACCTTCACAGCCCCCGTATACTTTGCTGAAGGCTTTTTAGAACTTAATACATAAAAAATACAGATTTTTTTTTATTGGAATTCGCAGTAATATGTACTTTTGAAGTGATAACTTCTTACGAGAAGGAGAATCAGATTGTCACCATAACGCGTAACGCCGCCAGTCTATCTGGTACCTCATTCACGCATACGGCAGCGGTAGTCAGACTCCTCGCGCTAATTCACAGCGCTAGCCGTATTTAAGAAATAATAACATTTATTTGGTACAATTTGAAACAGACAAGAAATACAAATGTACTATTTGAAGTTAATAATATAAATAAATAGCTTCTGTCACGTTTTTTAATTTTTAATAATACGCGCGTAAAATTGTGAAATCGCTCTTAGCCACAGGTGACATACTCGGTCTAGAATATAGGTAGGGTAACGTAGCGATACTTACTGGGTGAGTGATCTGGCGCGCAGGCAGGCAAGATGGGCGTAATATGTGGGCGTTGGGTACGACACAGACCTGAAACATAATATATGAAGTTTATTGAAATCAAATTAAATTAAAATTGCTTTATCTTGTTTTTGTCACAAAAGACGAGTATACATTTAGGGTATAATTTAGGAACAGAAAAATCAAACTAAGCTATAAAACCAAAAAACTAACATAATGAACAAAATAATTGTGACCAAAAAGAGTCAACTCAGCCTTTGCTAAGTAGATACATTTAATTTCCTACTCCGCGCTGGTTTTCTGTTCTGCCGTCCTTATCATAAGTGCAATAACTAGGTAAAAGCTACTTTCGAGAAAAACGCGCATTAAGTTTTTTTATTTATTTTTCATGTATCTCAATTTCTATACAGGGTATCGACTTGAAACTTTCACAAGGCTATAGATTAAAATGTGTAGAATATTATGTAGTACCTTGAATTGGTAAAAGAGTTGGCTTAGTTACCTAAAATCACAGAATTTTACTTATGTTTAGTACTTTAATATAAATACATAGAATGATTACTAGTCATAACCGAAATAAGTAGTATAGTTATTTCCCTTATGATTAGCAATTTAACATATTTCACTTTTGAGTAGCAGGCAATCCCTATTTTTTCTTGTATGTTCAACCGATTAGTGCAATAAGTGTCTAACATATTTCGGTTTTCATTAGTAAAACAAGCTTAGATGTCAGAGTTGTTATATTATATAAATTGGAGTTGGATATTTAATTTATTACAGGTACTTAGTATACGCAGTACCTACATTTATTCTGTATAAATAAAACAATTTGGTACGTAATTGAATCTTTATTGTATGTCATACATACATAATCAAACGTCAAGTAAAAAAAAATTATTTTATTCTTTAGCATAATATGGTATATATTTATACATAGTTAATATTATAATATAATATATTATATTGTATTATATTATAATAGGTATTTATATGTTATTTTTATGAGTATTTATATATTTATTTATATTTGGAGTAATATGTAAGTCTATAGTATAAAATATTTGGATATAATTTTTTTGTTGTATTACTATTATTAATTATTATTTTTAAGTCACCGTCCAGTTATTTGCTGTGCATTTTACTCTCCATCCAAAGATTGTCTGAAAGAAATTGCTTTAAGCAATAAGGCCGCCCATTACGCATTTTGTATTTAGCAGTAAGTCCCTTTTTGTATTGTTTTATCTGTTAAGTAGTTAAGCTTACAGAACTTTTATTTGGAACAATAGGAAATGTTTTTTGTTAATTTTTATTTGAAGGAAATTCAATTCTTTCCATTCGCTATTGCCATGTTTCTCTTTGTCCTTTAACATGAAAGTTTCCCTTTTGACCCTGACCACCATGATGATCTATATATATATATATAAATAAAAATGAATTGCTGTTCGTTAGTCTGACTAAAACTCAAGAACGGCTGAACGGATTTATCTTATCTTTGTCTTAAAATGTTCATGGAAGTCTATGGAAGGTTTAAAAGGCGAGAAAAAATCGAATAGTTGCCGGGGAAAAAAATTCAATAAAAACCCGTGCGAAGCCGGGGTGGTGGTGAAAATGATCAGAGGACATAAAGGTGTGTCCAGGCTAAAATTACTTTACTGATGATTCATCAGCAGCAATCAGATTGCTATTAATGTCTACCAAAAAACACATAAACGCCCAGTTTTTATTCTGAGCCGAACAGTTATCAACCCATAAGACTATATTATATTTTGCGTCAAGTTTATGTACTAATAAATCTAATTTTCGAATATAAAAAACCCCCGATTTCAAAGCCTTAATTTCATTAAAGTAAAACACCATAATATTTTGTAATGTGCACGCAAAGCGCTTTCATTTGATACCCCACTCGAGTATATTTGCAGACTTTCGGTTTTCCTTCCCCACTCTAACCCCCATAGCTTTTAAATGGCACAACCGATTTTCATGAAACATGTCTAAGAAAACTCGGGCCACACTCACCTTTCATACAAAAATTTTAATCTTCTATTAAATTAATTTCTTTCTTTCATATTAAATTGAAATCGCTTCATCCGTTCGGGATCTTTGATGTCCAAAACAGACAGACAGACAGACAGACACAAAGACAGACAGACAGAAACGTCAAACTTATAACACCCCTCTTTTTTGGTTGGGGGTTAAAAAGGATCTGAATGAAGAAATGATGTCTTCTTGGCTTCGTCCAGACACAGTTTCGTTCCATCATAACCATACTTATTGCAGTTATCGTTAGTAATTCAATGAATTATTTTAGGTTACCTTGCCACAACTCAAGTTATTTCACTCTTGATAAGTAAAACAAGACCAAATCCCTAATATATTGCGGTTATGCTTAAGAAAAAAACGGGAATGGTAATAGATACGTAAAAACTGTCAAAGAAGAAAACGTAGATCTCATTTTGCTGATCACGAATATGTATATAACTCTGTTTGGCCCAAAACTCGAGTTATTGCACTTATGATAAGGACGGCAGTGTTGACCCTTGTAGTGACAGTTTGGCCATCTACACATTTTTTTTTACTTTAGGCGTTTAGGGTAAGTGTGTATTTACAACTTAACTGTCCCGTACAATAAAATTTACAGCTACTCCAAGTCCAGTTCACGTGTTTTTATTAAAATGAAACTGATTAGTTTAGAAGGACCCGTAGCCTTGACTGTATGCAAAATATGACTCGTATTACTTGGTGCAATTAAACCTAGTCTATTTTTGTAAATATTTTTAATAAGTGATAAACCTCACTTTGTGGATGTCTTATTCTTTTTCTGCATAAAAAAAATTATAAAAAACCTAGTCTAGTTTAGTAACTAAACTAGACTAGGTTTTATAATTTTTTTTAACTAAACTTTAGTTTTAGTGTAGTATAGGTCGTCTGTAAGACATCTACTAGCGATAAGATAAACCTTTTGTAATTTTTTACAATAACAACCATTTTAAAATACTGTGTAACGCTCATACCAAACATACATCCCAAAATTGTATCAAAAAAATAGTCACATTTCACTCCCTGAAGTTCACCGTGAGTCGTATGCGACTCATGGTACAGTTAAGTTGTTAAGTCCACTTATGGTGATCCCGATAAAAACGCTGCCGAAACTCATCCTTGGAACAACGTTTATCGTTCAAGCGATGATCCATCATTTTACGTTTTAGCAATTTCAAAGAACATTTTTAAGAACCATTTTGTATTGTTAACCACGGCCTGATTTTTTATACATATATTCACCTTTTTCTATTTATCAGGCAGATAGCTGAAACTAATGAGTACCTACGGCTATATTTGAGTTAAGAAAATGCTAAATGTAAAATTCACAAAGTCCAGGCATCACAAGAGACTTATTGGCAAATAGCTGTTCTGCTGTTCTTGGAAAATGACAAAACGTGGGCAACGTCATTATGGAGTAACGACAGGGCAAGGGGTGCTAAGAATTTCCTAGGCTCCTCACGGCTTGTGGTCTTATGAAAAGATTGTACAAATGGAAGAAGAATTGAGCAGGTTATGGATAGTTTGGGGTCAATTGTAGACTATTGTAGACTTTACATCGGGACCTCAAAGTGGACCTAGTCGCAACTACCATTAAACGTTTTGCAGAAGCTCACGAAAAAAGACTTCATCAACATGTGAACGTCGAGGCCATCCAGCTCCTCGACAACACGGACATAGTGAGAAGACTAAAACGGACAAAACCGTTTGAGTTAGTGTTTTAAATTAATTAGTGTCAATGTTAGTGCAGTGAGTGTAAATAACAATTATAAAGAACACAAGAACATATTGTCTTCCACTTAAATAGAGACAATAAGCAAAGTGTTAATGGACACATTCTTTATTGTACTTTACGTAGCAATTTAAGTCATTTGTAAAATTACTAATTAGTCTTTATAATGGCTAGATCGTAATATTGTTGTAGCAACTTTATTTGCGAAGCTTCATAAAAAAAAATTGTAGACTGTAGAGAGGGACAGGCCACGATAACCCTAAAATCTGGTAACTTGCTCTTCTGCCGGGAGGGCTTGGATCTAGTAAGTGGTACAGTCACCTCATGCAGCGAGAGTAGAGGTGGCAGAGGTAGAAGGTGAGCTGCTCCACCTCGTCGTGCGGGATCTTGCCGTCGTTGCAGATGCTGTGGTAGCGGGTGGGGCGCGCCGTGCCTTTGATAGCTGCGTGCGACACCTGAAGTAAACGTAAAATTAATTTATACATTTTTTAAGATAAACATATCATAAATATTATTTTGCACGTTACATAACAAATGGCGTTATTATAATTCTCATATGTTTATAATACTTTCGTATCTTGCACACAGGTCCCCTTGTTTTTCCTAATAATCCTATCCATTTAAGGTTGTCTGGCAGAGAGATATAACTAGTAATGTGGCTACTGATTGTTATTTTTAAGTTAGTCTGTAAGTATTGGTGTACAATATAGAAATTATCTATCTGTCCATTACTGGTCTAGAATTTATATTAATGAGTTTAAAATTAGATGTTGTTTTTTCAAGAAACTCAACCAAGAACCAGAAGTTTTCAAGGACCAGAAGATGGACAGCCGTCTTCTAAGAGCTTTTGTATGGATGTTAATGTGAATGATTAACACATACATTAATATGTATATGATATGGTGAATAAGAGCCGATTGCAAACGAAACCACTGGAATGAGGGTTAATGAGGGTCTAGAAAAACAGAATTAGCGTCAAGTAACGGAAAACAAAGATGATGTTTTTAAAAAAATTAAATCATTTAGAAGAACAAGAATTGGAGTTTGTGTGATTTATATATGGTTTCTCGTTCATAAATATTAATACGAAATAATTTGAGTGACGGGCTATGCTGCAACAGCTGCACGGATATGGCTGAAAAACGATCCATAATACCATGAGAATGAGAAACTCAATAAATGCTTTCACTTACCAAATAGAAGTCCAACTCCTTGGGATGGACGATATGTGTGTCGACTACGGTACCGGGCTCCACGTTCACAATGCGACGGTTACGGTCAGTGCCGAACAATCTGGAACAATCCTCTTCATTATTATCAAGAACTAGAACTTCTTTTAATAACATAATTATGCATAAAAAGAGTTTCACATTGTTGTCCGAGTTATATCGATGTTTTCACTTTCCAGCGGTACAATACATATAAACGAGCTTCGTTGCCCTTTTTATATACATATTTATCGTCGACTCCTTTACAGCCGAAGGACGTCCACTGCTAGACATGGGACTCAAGAATGTACAGTTACTTTGTCTAGTAGCGGAATGCATGTGTCGTAAACGCGATGCATTTTATAAGTCATCCTTCCTTACGTACGTTGGTGGACGGTCTACGCCAAGCTTTTCGATACCCGGTCTCCATCAGCAGAGCAATTTGAATTTGTATTGTATCCTATTGAGCCTTCTTTTATAGTTAATGGGTTCAAGCGGAGATACATATGTACAGCCAGCGTCAAATTGATATACGTGTCAAAATAAAATAAAAGCATAAAATCAAATTGATATAAGCAGAATTATTATATTAATCTATTTATTTATTATCTGTATTTGCTTTACTTTCCGTTATGGGATCATAATGTGGCTGGCCAGACCGAACATGGTTTTAAACATGTAATAAAACTTAGTTCTAGTTTACATTTAGTGTAGTATAGAATCTGTAAGACAAGGTAAATAACGATAATATGAACATTTTGTGAACATTTTTTACAATATAAACCCGTTTACTTATTTATTTAAAAACAGTATATACCTCGTATGATGGCGTTTCTGTACAAGCAGGAACAACACCTCAGGTTTTTCTTTGGAGAATCTAGAGTAGGCGGTCAGTAGTCCAGTAAGCTCAGAATTCATTATCTGTGGATAGCATGAGAATGTTACATGAACAAAATTCTTGACAATTGGCGATGCAAAGATTATCCGCACGCCTATAGCGGCGAAATTTAGAAACTGTCTAAGAACGACACTTTGTTTATTTGTTGAAGTTATATCTGATTTGTATTTATTATTTATGTTTTTCCCTGACGTTAATTGTAACGACAACTGTCAAAGTGTCGTTCTTAGACAGCTTCACAATTTTGACACTAGAGGCGTTAGTTAAAATCTTTGCATCGCCAATAGGGTAAATGAAGAAAAAATATTAAATAGTCCTTCAATTCGATTATTAAAAAAAATATCACGAATAAGGAAGGGCTAATAGTCGGACTAAACAGATTACCATTTTTTTATGACAGTATGCCCATAAAACTTCTGATTAGCTGATCAACCTCATGCTAATTAATGCTTATTTGCTATCATTTCGATGATAGTAAATTTGACCCATGTTCTGCTACTGTCCTTACTGTCACATCACGTTGTTTGTGATAATTATAACATAATAAAGGTGAAAAGTTAAGCCACCACTAAAGGTGGTGTAAGAAGCTTCTATTGTAAAATAACCGCTTACCTGACCAAATTGTCCTTCAGAAACTCCGTCTCGGAACACGTATATCTTTTTAGGCGGCTTTCCGTTGCGCTGCACGAATACCTTCAGGTGGTCGTACATGATCTCCGTAAACTCTTTAATAACCTCCTCCTGTGTTACAAACGTTATTAGATTTAAAAAGATGAAATCTATACTTAAACCAATATTATAGATAAATGTTATCTAATGCTTGTTTCTTTTATTACTACTGTTTACTATGAAATCAAATGAATTAGTGAACCTTCTTTTTAGGGTTCCGTACCCAAACAGGACCCTATTACCTGTATTCTTCCTCTGTATGGCTGTCTGGTTCCAAGCTATATCTCAAGAACCGTGATAGATAGAGTTGAAATTTTGAGAGTGATGTATATCACATGCCATGTTAGTGAGTTAAGGGGGGCCCTGATTTTCCGCACTTAGACTCAAAGGTGGTCCATTGTGCGTGGAGTGGGGCGCTAGTGTAACCAGCCCAACTCCACATGTCGTATCAGATGCCGTAACAACATATAGTAAATAATGGAAATTTACAATTTAATAAATCTAAATTTAAAATTCAAGAATGTTTTTGCCATTCCAATGCCTTAGTTTCCTTAAAAGTAAAACACCATAATATTTAGTAGTTAGGGCACGCGATGCTCTTTCATTTGATACCCCACTCGAGTATATTTGCAAATTTTTGGTTGTCCTTCCCCACTTTTACTCTCATAACTTTTTTAAAAGGGTCAACCGATTTTATCAAAAATGTCTAAGAACACTCGCGCGAAACTCACTTTCATACAAAAAAAACTAAATTGAAATCTTTTCATCCGTTTGGGAGCTATGATGTCCAGACAGACACGTTCAACTTATAACACCTCTCTTTTTTGTCGGGGGTTAAAACATATAATAAATAAATACATAAGAGGGCTCCCATACAACAAACATGATATTTATAAAGTAAAGCGAGTTTGCGCGAGGCCAGTACTTGGATGGGAAACGGCTCGAACATTATCTTTGTGCACTTTTATTATTTTTATTTTTTATAGTGTATAAACAGTACCTGGAACCCTAGGTGTAGTATGAGTTCATCTCATACTTATCGTGAAACTGAAATGAGTTATGAAAACCACTTACCTTAGGAGATTGGATGCTCAGCTCGATGTTGTACAAGAAACATTTAGGATCAATAGACGCCGTGACAGCAGCGATACTCGGTATGTTTTGCTGTAAAATAAAATAAATTAAAAATATTAATATTATTATCATCAATTAAATCGCACATAAATTTCTCACGAAGAAAAATCCAGAGGTGCAAGGCGGGGTTTGAACCCTCGACCTTCGGAATGAAAGTCGAGTGTCCTCCCACTTAGCCAACACGGCTTAAAATATAAAATATGTTATCTCATTGTAAATGAACTGTTTTAGTTTTTATGAGAAATAAATATCTTTGAACCTATGTTAGTAGGGATTTTTTGAAGTGAAACTTCTTTAGAATCGTTGTGATTCCGAACCGGATGCAACGGAAAAAACGACAGGTAAGCCAATCTTAAACGCTAACAAGGTTAAGCAACTTTGCGCGACGCCAGCGCCAGTACTTGGATGGGTGACCGCCCGAACAAAATCTTATTGCACAGTATTTTCTTTCTGTTTTTTTTTATTCATCTCATTCTTTTGTCGATTTACTGAAGTTTCACTTCTATCGTGTGTGTGGATCGCACACACACCTTTTTTTTCATCTCATTCTTTTGTCGATTTACTGAAGTTTCACTTCTATCGTGTGTGAATCGCACACACACCTTTTTTTATTGTTAATTTACCTGGTCTGGCGAGGGGTGAGTGACGTCAGCGCCGACGATCATGACGCCGGCCGGCCCGCCCGACTGGATGCAGTGCGGCACGCACTTGCTGTCCAACGCTTGGTTAGTGCCCATCAGCTTGGAGTTTACCTGGTTAAACAGAATACATTTATCAGGTGGTCACCACTGATGATCTTAAAACGCACTTCCCTATTCATATTATACTTTTTTATTATTCGACACATACTCTCGCTTTCAACGAAAAATGAGATTCTCAATTCGTCGCGCGTGACTCTTTTTAGCTTAATTTTTGCACTGAGCAGCTGAGCACTTGATATTCACTTACGGATTAATGACTTAATATTATTTTGTTTGACTATTTTATTATATTGCTATTTTTAAATTTTTTCTTTAGGTTCCATAATTTTTATCTATTGACGGACAATTTATTATTATACTAGCTTTCTGCCCGCGGCTTTGCCAGCGTTGTAATAGAATTTCCAGTGGTAAAATTTAAATGCTGGGACAACAGCTATGTCAAATTTTCTCCAAATCGGGCTTTTCTCGCGATTTTCCCGCGAAATGGAGTATTATACCGCGGTAAAAAGTGGCTTATGTGCTAATCTGATACGTAAGTACTTATAAAGTACTAGTAGTAAAGTATCATTAAAATCCATTCAGTCGTTTTTGCATAAAAGCGCAACAAACACACACACATCCTCCGAAACTTTCCCGTTATTGTTTAATTCAGAATTCAATAATCTAGATGAGCATGTAAGACCAGCGCCGATACGCCTGCCTCGTTAAATGGAAACCCTGTTATCTCATTTATTTGTTTTTTTTTTTGTTATATGATGTTCTAGGAGGTATCCGTGGTAACGGGCCAGTGAGGTTGGCTTGAATACAAGATGGTGTTTGAAATCTTTATGCTATATGACTCCGTTTAACAGAAAATAAATAAGAATATTTTAATTGAGGAACTTACTTTCAACAAAATATTTTTGACAGTTTGCCCGTTCATTCGACGCTGAACAGTCTGCTCCTTGATGCACTGGGTCAGAATTCCAACGTCAATTTCAGCAAGCTGTTTCACCTGAAATAATTATTTATTATTTATACAACTTTGTCAAGTAATAGGGAATATACTTTTTTACTGCTTTTAGCGTTTCTACTAGTTTATTCATTACCAAAAATATATATTTAAATTAATTGTGTAACGGGTTTACGTTCAGTTGAGTTCGGCCAATGGCAGGGCAGAGAAATCCCTTTGGAGGTTACGAATTAGTATATTCCCACCATAACGATACATACAGTGCCATTTTATGGAACGATAATCTCATTTGATGGTATTATGTCGATGTGGAGGAGGATGGATCACAAGATACAAAATCATTTATTTCCATTGTTTGAATTTACAAATCTTTTAATTTAACAAAGGTTCTTCAAGATAAATAGGAAATAAATAAATCGTCTCTGGTCGCTTCGCTTTAGATTCTATTAGAAATTTAGTTCATTTTTGTTCTGAAACTTTACAATGATTATTTGTCAGTGTTTTATTTATTTGTTGTTTGAGGAGATTCCGTCCCAAGCAGTTTTGTTACAAATAAATATTTCCGTACAATCCACACAACAACATCTAGCCCCGTGGTAAGCTCTAAACTTGTGTTACGTGTTAAAATAGACAAACATATATAGATACTTATCTATTCTATCATATTTTATCTCTCGTCTTGGGGTCGTCCTGTAAACTAACCCTGTGATAGTAGTCCCTTCCGCGGTTCGGCACCACGACGAACACCAGCCTGACTTGCTGGTCGTTGGATGCCTTCAGCAGGAGCGCGCGGACGTCTCTCATCTGCACGTTGAAGGCCATGGTCTTGGGTTCCGCGACTTGCATGCCCATCTGCCTGCCAGTTTGCATGATCTAAAAACAGAAAAATAATACAAGTGGAATTTAACATTATAAACATCTATTTCGGCGTATAAATATGTTTTGTTTTTTTTTTTACTCACACAGCATCACCTAACCCCAAACTAAGCAGAGCTTGTACTATGGTTGTTAGGTGACTGATATACTACATTAGATACTTTTTTTTTGTAAATACATACATATGATACATAGAAAACACCCAGACCCGAAACCAGAGATTGTAGATCGTACAAAATCTGGTCCCCCAGCGGGAATTGAACCCGCAACCTCCTGCGCCTCAGGCGGTATTATCTCATTAAAAATAGGTTTGTTTGTCTCGTCGTGTTTTATTTAATTTAATTTGTTATTTAATTTGTGCTATTACATACCAAGTCCTTGGCCTGATCATAGTTGCAAGCGTGCGGTGGCAACTCAATGCCGATGAAGCCCCACGCCGTGAGAGCTTCAGGTTTCAATAGTTTCGTAGAATTCCATTGGCCGCGACTGTACAAAACAGAATATTACAATTTATACAAGTTATTTTATTGTGTTGTCATAAGTAAGTAGAATCTACCTACACAAACTAAAGTTTTTTAAACAACATGCGTTGAACTGAGTCACATCTTTTCACTTGAAACTTTATTTAACTAGACTTTGGCAAACTGACGCTTCAAGCGCGGGGTTCAGATATAAGAAATTGAATTGAATCTCTTGCCAGCAGGGCGGCTCGCTATATCACATGTAAATGCTTTGTTACAGTCTTACAAACAACAAACAAATAAAAGCGTGGGTACGGGCGATGCGCGTAGTGAGCGTAGAGAACATATAACACCGAAAATACTGCCGTGGATTAGCATTCGCAAGAATATTACATTAATATTCACGAACCCGCACTTGCCAGCGTGGTGAATTAATGAATTAATGTTACGAGGATGGATCACAAGATACAAAATCATTTACTTCATTGTTTGAATTTACAAATCTTTAAATTTAACATAGTTTCTTCAAGATAAAAAAAAATAAATTAATCGCTTTTTTTACACTGGAGCAAAGAAGCGATAAGAAATTTACTTAATTTTTGCCTTATTTCTCTCGTCAAGAGAGAAGTCCCTGTGTCCCGGCAGTGGGAACGGGGTTTATAGGGGTATTTATGTAAGAATGTTTGTAAGGTTTCCGCCCTACACCTTTAGATGATATGATATGTATGATAAGGGTTGATAATTGATACAGGTTAACCTGATGACTTTGATTTATTGATATGTGAATACAAGGGACGACCGCGGTGGTCGAACGCGTACTGATGCTTTGTAAGTAAAATGCACCGCTTGCAAAGGTGCAAATGTGCGGTTTATACTCAAATCGTACAATGTTCATTACACACTGTGATACGGGAAGCAGAGTACCCTTTACACACGTACGCGATTATTAAAATTTCACCATGTTAATAAAGTTGCCAAGCCTTCGACAGGCCACGAATCGAGCCACCTCCAACCGAAATAACAGGAAGTCTGTGAAGGGTGACTTATGTCCAGCATATAATCCACTTCAGCTGCAATGATGATAATGATGAGGATCAGAAAAGTGAGCTTACCTCGGATATGTGACTCTCTGCTCGCCGCAGTTCAAAACCGGGGGAGTGAGCACTTTGGCCTCAACAGTCAAGAACTGATTGGATATCTCGAGTCCGAACTTCTTGAAGTACGCATTCTGGCTGTAGTTCATCTGTAATATACAAATATATTATTATTTTTCTTATATATTTTCTACTGATGATTAAAATTTCTAACAGTCCTGTTTAAGGTTTATATGAAGTATTTAGCTTAATATGGTGCAAAATCCTTTCCATACGAGAAGTTTGAAAGCGTCTTCTTTTTAAGGGAATTGAACTCTGTTTCTCCGAGTTAAGACTCGGAACTGTATAACCTGCCGTAGCGTATATGTATGTGATATAATTATGTGATCTACGGTACTGTTGCCTTATCGGAACCAGGCTTGTTCGGGTGTCTTTATATGTTTTTTTGTAAAGAAAACCAAGATAAAGAGCGACATATTTTGAATATTGTAATAGTTTTTTTTATTTACTAGATGGTCCGCTTTTATTTAGCACGGGTGATACAAACTTTTGACATTAATCACTATCTATTTCTTAAAACCACATAATAATCCATACAGTAGTTTATGAGATTGTTTATTATTTATTTATTTATTTATAAGGAAGGCTTACAGCTAAACACATCAAAATAAGTAGATAAATTAAATTACAGAAAGCCATTTATAAAGCCCTCGCGGACAAAAAACACAATTACTAACAAATTACGACGTTAAACAACAATAAACAATACTCGTAACAAAACTACACATGAATAAACTTAACAACAGACATTAATAGCAATAGCCAATATTTAATTTATGTGCATAAATCAAAACTAACCATGAACTATTTATAACAAACCTAAGAATTTAATAATTACTATAAGAAACCCCAGCATCGCCAAAGAAATTACTACTCAAAAGCCGCCGTGCTTTATTCACACTTGTGCAGAATAAATCAAATGTACTACACTCTTTAATAACATTGTTAAAACTGCTACTTGCACGATGAAGAAATGCATTTTGTCTATAGTTGGAATTTACTATTGAATTATATAATAGCGAACTATGTCTGACTGACTTGCGGGGAGCATTTAAGTTAAGTTTAGCAAGTAGATCAGAAGAATCTACTTGACCAGAAGCAATTAATGAACATAACAGAGAATCGCGGGGAGAAAAAAGCAATTTGTACAGATTTTCAACCATATTGTCATATACTATACTCACGCTCCGCGCCACTTCTTCGATTTTACGTTTGCGTTCTTCAGGCGGGGTCGCAGCCTCGCGAACCATTGTAGCCAGTTGGAATTCATTCAGTTGCTTTCTGATGGCCTGTAAGTGCAAAAGCAAAATTATTCATAACTTACTGCCCGCACGCGGCTTTGCCTGCGCAATAATAAATCTAATCTTTTGTCCATTATTGTATTATTTTCCCACGAAAAAGTATTTTATCGGTAAAAAGTAGCCTACGTGGTATTCTAATATATAAAAGCTTTTGTCTATTATTGTATTATTTTCCTGCGAAAAGGTATTTTACCGGTTATTATAATATGTTAGCTATATTATTGTGAACTCTCATAGAAATCCATCCAGTAGTATTTTCGTGAAAGAGCAACAAAAACACACACATACTTACATCCTCACAAACTTTGCGGTTTTTAATATTAGTAGAATTTATTAACTTCATTTCATCCTTAACATATAAACATAAGACGGCCACTTTTAATCAGGCTGGATATGGATAAACCTATATTTGAAAGCTTTTTCGGTTAGAAACGAACTAAGAGAATGTAACTCTAGTAAAAAATTAATAGACAAACTTGCAAGCAAAATATGTTTTGAGGTAACAAACAGGACATTATCGCGCAAAGAGATAAAGGGTTTGATTCCCGCCGAGTGGAAAATGTTTGTATGTTCTGCAAGCACATTCTGCTTGGTATAAAAACATCTAAATGTATATTATATTAATTATTTCAGATGTCTAGTACCCGCAACACAAGCTTAGCGCTTACCGCGGGGCTAAATGTTGTTAAATGTTGTTGTGTGGATTGTCCGGAAATATTTATTTATTTATTTTTGGTTATGACCTTGTTAAAAGTATTGTAATGATAGTTTTACCTGTCCATATGACACAGTGGTCAACTCCAGAGGATAATAGATACTCTTATTTCTAACACCAACCCACAGGCAAGGGAGCATTGGGTATTGAATCCTGCAAAAATATTATAAAATATCTTAAAAGGTCGTAAACATCGCTAACGCTGCAAGATAACAACATTATCTACCATCTGTCATTATACTCATTATGCACCAACAACCTCAGTAGCTCGGTGGGCCAAGGAAAATAATTGTACTTATATCTGTGTGATATAATTTAAAATTTAAGAAACACCCCCGATTCCAAAACCTTACGTTTCCGTTAAAGTAAAAATTTATATTATTTTGTAATGAGCACATAATGCGCTTTTATTTGATACCCATATTAGCAGGTATTCGGTTCTTCTTCCCCACTTTCAACCCTCATAACTAACGGCTTAACTGATTTTATCAAAAATGTCTAATAATAATAACACTAGCGCAAAAGTCACCTTTCATAAAAAAAAAACAGACGGAAAGATAGACATGACAAACTCATACTTTTTTTGGTTTAAAAATGTATGGTCACGTAAATTGTAACAACGAGGGATGCTTATTTATTTATTTATTTACAAAATTTTGGGAAAACTAACAGCTAGTATAAACTTTAAGACACTTATATAAAAGCTTGCAACTGTAACAGTCAGTTACAAGCACAGAGACGGCCAATTATAAGTTTCCACTTATAGAAAAAGTATAAAAAATATATATTGCTTAACCTGTCGAGCCCAAGGAATGTTATTAATTAAAAGAGAATGGTAACTGCTGTACCAGCAGGGACTTTCCTCTTGGCTTTGAGCAATATTAAAACTGCAAACTTGAAACGGGTAACAAAATACCATGATCTGACAGTTTTTGAGTTTTCTGATATTTTGACGCCGTTGCAAGCGCCATGGGCACGGTATAAACTGTTTGTCTTTGCGATAAGGCAGACGGTTATTCGCAAACGAAACGGTACTCTATTTATGGCTTGGTTGACAAACACTACTATTGACAAAAAACGGTCAAGTCAAGTCATGATTATGTTACCCGTTCAAAGTTTAAACACATAAATCATGTTTCAAAAGACTACACATCCTATTCTATAGCGATTTTTTATGTAAAGTTATTAAACATCATTATCACATAATGTTATAGATCTGTGTTGGCCAGGTGCACACTCGACTTTCATTCCGAAGGTCGTGGGTTCAAGGTTTCAAACCTAAACACGCAAATCAGATTTTTTTCTAGAAAAAATCATACGCGCTTCAAACATTAGCTTTAACGGTGAAGGCAAACATCGTAAGGAAACCGGCATGTTCTGAGAACTTTAAAGAGTTTGAAGGACATGTGACATTCACCAACCCGCACTTAGCCAGCGTGGTGACCAATCTCTCTCGCCAAGAGAGAAGTCCCTGTGTGCCAGCAGTGGGAACGTTCATAGGGCGATGATGATGATAACATAATGTTACTAACCTGTATCTCTTCTCGTTAAGGAAATAGTCATAGACAGACATCTTCCTGCCATCTTCCTTTTCGAAGTACAGCTGTTTAGGGTTTTCCTTTACGCTATTCACGATGTATTCTCGAGTTTGCCCTTCCAAAGTTCCACCCTTCAGCGTGCACACGACCTAGTTATAATAAAACACAATTATTTAAATTTCTCTACTAATCTATACACAAACAATTATGCGCTTCTCAAGCCGTCAGACGATACCCATGATGTTATTAATGAGTTTTAAAAATGATAAACCTCACTAAGTTTAAACTATTTATTTTATGTAGAAAAAATATAAGCAAACCGAAATAGGCCGAATAACCGAAATAATATATTATAAAAAAACTCAGCGTCGATAGCGCCACACACAGTAAATAATCTCCTTTTTATGGGGATTTGACATTTGTGACCACTATGATCCAGAAATTTTCTTCTGGTATGATCAAGCTTTTGAGGGTTCGTCATAGATACGCCCCTCGGTTATAAGCCCGCGATATCAATATACATGTACATACCATCTGCAATAGCGACATAGCGAACACGTTTAGCTGATTTGAACGTATTTTGAAGTTTAACTGTTGTAAATATATATAAATATTTAAATTTATAATAGATAAACTAATTAAATAAGGTACCAATGCATCCGCGCAATTAAAATCTTGTTAAAATATAGATTTTTTGCCAATAGGGAAAGTTAAACTCAACTTACCCGCAAGTTCTTAACGAAATCCTTGAATCTCTCTCCGTTGAAGCCCTGTTGTTCGAAAGGACGGTTGGGGTCCAAGTTGAACGTTTTATACGCCTGCACCATAGGCTGGTTAATCGGGAAACCTTTGTGGGCCACTGTAGATAATAACTACAGTAAATAAACGTTGTAAGGTAGACAACATACTCTATGTTTTTTAAACTAATATTCATCAACCAACTCTATGTTTCATCACAATCGGTTGTGCTTTTTAAAAGTTATGGGAGTTGGGAAGGAAAAACGAAAATTTGCAAATATACTCGAGTGGGATATCAAATGAAAGCGCATCGCGTGCACATTACAAAAAATTATGGGGTTTTACTTTTAAGGAAATTAAGGCATAGTAATTCGGGGTATTCTTTTAAATTTTAAATATAGATTTATATAATACATAGAAACACTTAGACATTGGAAAGGAACAATGAGTTTAGGGCATTATGTAACTGATACTTCAGCGGGAATCGAATCCCCGAGCTGCAAGTGAAGCATTGGTGTAGTCAAATTTGCACTCATAATATAAAACTGAAGTGTTTAACTGTTTTGTTGAAAGCTTTTGTTTCAGAAACTATGAAACCATAAGAAATCTTTCAACCTTCTTTGACGGGGTCGGGGTTTCTCTACGGGATCGAATCAGTCTCCCGATTCGATCCCGAAGAGAAACCCCGAGCATAGCCCTCTGCATAGATTTTTGCGCGACTCTAAACCTATGCATGACACCAGTAGTGAACCTGAACAACTAGTACATATTAGGACTCATTCTCTTACCATCAATATTAATGTAGGGCCGGTTGGTGAAAATAGCCGACTGGAACAGCCCAGTCCACATCTCCAACCCACCGCTCAGGTCTATGGGTCTTTCAGGGCGCTTGAAGAAGTTGCGACCGCACTGTAATAAAAACAACATTAGAATAAGACCGATACTAAATGGACTCAACACCGAGGGTTTACACATGTTTGATGAAATAAAGTTAAAAGGCTTAAAGTGGGGATACTCGAGTGAAGTTTCAAATGAAAGCGCAGCACATGCACATTACAAAATAACAAGACTTTTTACTTTTAAGTAAACTAAAGTTTTGAATTGGAATTTAATTTAATTTCAATATACCTAAAATTTACAATGTGAACGAAAATATTTCTTTGTCCACCTGAGTGTGTATCTGTTACTGTACGTAACAGATATTGTGTAATATACAAGAACATGTTTTTATTTCATGTTTGCAAATGTCACATGCTAGAAAAATATAAAAAAGAGTCATGATTTTTTGACGTGACAACGTCTTATAAATTGGTTTGCCGGGTGACACTTCAAGAAACTGCGTTACGCTCCGCTCACGTTATGCGCTCACAATGAGAGCGAGTGAGAGGCACGCGTCCCTTCCACTCGGGCATGGTTAGCCCGCCTAAGAGCGATAATATTTTACCACTGTCGTTGTCACGTAAAACTTTCGCCCGTATACCGACTTTACAAGCAACCAATTTTTTTACTAAACTTTTTAAAATCGTTATGTAGTCTCATAGAAATATTTCGTAAACAAATATAATACCTTGACGTAATCTTGCAGCGTCCCTTGACGCAGAATGACATCCATGCACTGAATCTCCTCTTGCGGCGGCGCCAAAGAACTTCCAGCATGCTCCATGTGCCTGTAAATATAAGTATCGCTCAAATCTATTTTCCAATAAAAAAATTCTACAGTATATCCTAGTAAACGTATTCTGCTCTTATTCATTCATTACCTGCCTCAGTGGCGCGGAGGGCGAGAGTCCGCTTGTGTCGCAAGAAGTAGCGGGTTCGATTCCCGCCGAGGGGTCAAGTGTTTGTATGTTCTGCAAGCACTTTCTCCTTGGTCTGGGTGTTTAATATGTATAATAAAAAAAATATCTATGTATGTATGTATATTATATTAAGTATATCAGATGTCTAGTACCCGTAACACGTAAAGAGCTTACCACGGGGCTAGATGTTGTTGTGTGGATTGTCAGCAAATATTTATTTATTTATTATTATTAATTATCATCACCCTATTAACGTTCCCACGGCCGGGACACAGGGACTTCTCTCTTGGCGAGAGAGATTAGGCCTTAATTCACCACGCTGGCCAACTGCGGATGGGTGAATGTCACATGTCCTTCAAACTGTTCAAAGTTCTCAGAACATGCTGGTTTCCTTACGATATTTGCTTCACCTGCGTTTTGAGTGTTTAAAGCGCACTTGAATTTCTCAAGAAGAAATATCCAGAGATGCGTGGCGGGGTTTGAACCCACGATCTCCGGAATGAATATAGAGTTTCCTCCCACTTTAATAATAATAATCATTTATTTCAGGCATCTAAGGCCCATATAAACATATACCTTATAGACTAACATACATAAAAATAGAAATCTTATAAACTAACTAGCGACCCAACCCGGCTTCGCACGGGTGCAATGCTGATACTGAATAAATAAATAATAAATAAATAAATATTTCCGGACTACTAGTACATTATTTTGATAAAAATCCTAGGGTTCAGCCTGCGTTTGCAATGTAAGCGGAAAAAATGTAAGTATTTACGACATCACATTAGAAAACTTAAAAATAACAGTACTTCTCCACTATTTAATGGATGTTTTTATACATATAAACCTTCCCCTTGAATCACTCTATCTATTTAAAAAAACCGCGTCAAAATCCGTTAAGTAGTTTCAAAGATTTAAGCATACAAAGGGATATAGGGACAGAGAGAGCGACTTTGTTTTATACTATGTAGTGATAGTGAAGTGTCAGCATCGTGGATCATCTGTTACGGCGATGTCGCCTATACGTACTTTGCCAACACGGCTAATTTCCGCCGTATGTCTTTTATATTCAGTATTTGGATTTTCCCGCGGTGAAAGTAGTTCCTGAGATTAGCCCGTTTAAACAAACTCTTCAGCTTTATAATATCTATACTAATATTATAAAGAGGAAAGGTTTGATTTTTTGTTTGTTTGTTTGTTTGTCTCGAATAGGCTACTGCACCGATTTAAAAAATTCTTTCACCATTCGAAAGCTACACTATCCCTGAGTGACATAGGCTATATTTAGTTTTAAAAAATAATAGGATTCTTACCAAACTCCGATAATGTAATCCATGGTGAAAAAAAAGAACCTAAAATCTTTCTTTAATCGCGAATGCTGCGAAAACTATTGAATATATAACAAAGTGATGTATTACAACTTTGTAGAACTTATCAGTATCTACAAAAAACGTCGTAACATAATATCTCTAACTATTATAGTTTTGTGACAATAAGCGATTTTTTTTAAAAAATAAACCTAAAATCTTTCTTTAATCGCGAATGCTGCGAAAACTATTGAATATATAACAAAGTGATGTATTACAACTTTGTAGAACTTATCATTATCTACAAAAAACGTCATTACATCATATCTCTAACTATTATAGTTTTGTGACAATAAACGATTTTTTTTTAAAAATGAACCTAAAATCTTTCTTTAATCGCGAATGCTGCGAAAACTATTGAATATATAACAAAGTGATGTAGTACAACTTTGTAGAACTT
Organism: Gymnoscelis rufifasciata; assembly: GCA_929108375.1. Taxonomy (NCBI): domain Eukaryota; kingdom Metazoa; phylum Arthropoda; class Insecta; order Lepidoptera; family Geometridae; genus Gymnoscelis; species Gymnoscelis rufifasciata. The sequence goes on along the minus strand of OV815307.1, from coordinate 4,305,463 downwards.
ATCATTATCTACAAAAAACGTCGTTTCATCATATCTCTAACTATTATAGTTTTGTGACAATAACCGATTTTTTTGAAAAAATAAACCTAAAATCTTTCTTTAATCGCGAATGCTGCGAAAACTATTGAATATATAACAAAGTGATGAATTACAACTTTGTAGAACTTATCATTATCTACAAAAAACGTCGTTCCATCATATCTCTAACTATTATAGTTTCGTGACAATAAGCGATTTTTTATATAAAAAAATTAAAATACCTCTGTTTGAAAAGGCTCTTTATTTGTATGTTGGTATTAATCCTTAACAAAATAAATTATTTATTATGTAAGATTGCTTTAAAACCTTTATATAACTTTTTGAATTATTAGATTCTGACATTCAATTCAAAAGATATCACGAGTTAATTTTTTTTAAATAATAGCTCGGCGGCTAACTATGCGTTGTGGAGTGGCAGGCGTCACTCGGGCACGGAGGTACGGGAGGGGGGTTAAGATCACGAAATAATCTGCCGCGCGGGGTCGGCTCCCAACTGAAAGGTCGTGTGCGGAAATAAAAAAATTGTCGCTTGATAATATTTTGTCGCTTAGTTAGTAGTTAATAATTCGTTAACAGGTAACTAATCCCATTCAAAAAGTTATTTTCAGAACTAAACCCTAGCATATAACATAGATATCTACTGAACAAATCGTCGGTTGCAGGTTCAATTGGGTTAACCACCAAAACACGTAAAATAAGTTGAGTATACAGTTTTTTTTAGTTTTTTTCTGCTCTTTCGAATAGCAAAATAATAGAATTCTAGCTTTAAAAAAATACAGTTACGCTACACATTTAAACTGTGAATTTGCAGACTTTCGTCGAAATTATGTTGTAACTGAGTAGGTATGTGATCCATTTACATAAGACGAATTGTTGTATTCCTATGACTGAAGAAGGTTAAGTTGGTGTATGTATCTTGGCAAACCAGCATTGCTCTTACACTAATTCTTAGCTTGAACTAAAAAATATAATTACACATACACCAATATAAAACCAACTTTCTTCAAAAAACTGACGTTACACCAATTGACCCGAACCAAGTTTATGTTTGTTGTCGGTTACACCAATTTGAGCATTGCAATCAATAGTATGTTTTCTCTTACCTTAATTTTCTTATAAATAATAAATCTAAATTTAAAATATAAGAAAAACCCACGATTCAAATCCTTCAATTTCCTTAAAAGTAAAACACCATAATAATGTGTAATGTGCAGGCAATGCGCTTTCATTTGATACCCCACTCGAGATTTTTGCAGATTTTCGGTTTTCCTTCCCCACTCTAACCCCCACAAATTTTAAACGGCACAACCCATTTTCATGAATCATGTTTTTTCACAAACCTTTTAAACAAAAAATACCAAGTTGAAATCGCTTCATCCGTTCGGGAGCTATGATGTCCCAGACAGATAGACACGTCAACATATGACACCCCTCTTTTTCTGTCGGGGGTTAAAAATGAATCGCAAAATGTGTTGCTAAGCGTATAACTCAACAACGCCTATACCAATTTAATCAATTTATTTTTTTAAATGTTTGTTGGAGTTTAAGGATGGTTTTTACGGCGAGAAAAATGCGAATAATTTTGAAACAATTTTGAATAATTACCCGTGCAAAGCCGGGGCGTGCCGCTAGTAATATATAAAATTTCCATGTCACAATGTAAGTTACCGTACTCCTCCGAAACGGCTTTACCGATTTTTACCAAATATATAAAATTTGGCGTATTCAGTAGGTCTGAGAATTCTATTTTTACTATCTATTAGATATGTGCGCCGCGCCGCGCTGATGACCGCCGCCGCCGGTCAGGCCTCGACGCCGCTGACCGTCGCGCGCGTCGGCGTAATCGGCGTGAATGGAATAGATATACTAAAATACTGGAAAGACCGGCAATCGTCTTTCCCTTATTTATCTACTTTAGCCAAAGGTATTTTGTGTGTTCCAGCGACAAGCACACCCAGTGAACGTGTATTTTCGGTAGCTGGCCTAACAATCACAGCAAAACGATCACGTCTATCTGGGACCAATGTCAATAAAATTATTTTTATACATGACAATTATGAAAAGTGCAAAAGTTCTGTTCAAGATATTAATTAGGTAAATAATGAAGGACTTGTGGCTCTTGTGCGAGAACCTTTATATTTTTGTTGATTTTTTTAATATTTTTAATTAGTCTTAAAAAACTGTTGATAAGATATGGGTATTACTTGGTATTACCCTATGTTTTTCTTTACTCCCGTACTTTATTGTTTTAGTCGCATTACCTAACCTACGTAATGCAACATTATTCTTGTGCCATCCATGCATACTTGATTATATTACTCTCAATTTCATTAAATTTTGATGCCAATGAATGTTGTTTTATTTCATTGCAGTTTTGATTTTTGACGCCGTGTACGCCGCCGTTTACGCCGCCGCTGGCCATTTTTGAGCTCTACGCCGCCGCCGAAGATGTTGGCATCGGCGCACATGTCTACTATCTATTTTTCATTTTGCAAAAAACGCTTGATGGGTAAGCTAGTATTATTATAGATAATAAGATGTCTAGTAGTACCTGTAACAAAAGCTTAGAACTTATCACGCGGCTAGATATTGTTCTGTGGATTGTCCGGAAATATTAATTGATTTATTTATTAATATTTCGGCCAGGGCACGTTCTCTGCTAAACAAAGCCAAGCTCACTGGGCAGTGCTGGATACAACTGGCAAGTGAGCTTGGCTTGGGTCTCCAAGACAGTGTTTGAAACCTTTTAACCCCCCTTAATAATTATAATAGCCTTTATTCAGATCAATTTAACATACATCATTTTTGGTTCGTGTCGAAAGGTTCGAATCTCGCAGAAATGTGAGCTTCGGTTCATTTATGGTGCGGTGCCAACTCAACATCTGTCGACGTTCTTGAATAAGCAGTTTGGCCGCAAGGGGTCAAGTTTCGACGGTTCATCGGTCGCCTACACTGCAAGGCGACACCGCCGTAACAGATGATCCACGATGCTGACACTTTAGTTTATAAGATTTATATTTTTATGTATGTTAGTCTATAAGGTATATGTTTATACGGGCCTTAGATGCCTGAAATAAATGATTATTATTATTATTATCTTTATTTCATTTTAAACACGTCAAAAATATATTTTTTACATTAGATTACATAATAAATTATATAAAACTACCTACTGTAAAAAATATATGAAAACGGAGAATCACTGGTCGCGAAGCTAGGCTCAAGCGACCGGTGACTAGGGCTGTAGAGAGAGGAACTTCCTGACAATACGTGCCGAGTCCAGAAGTACTGCCTTCTGAATCTGACCCTTGATCCAGCACTATTATTATTATTATTATTATTATAAACAAAATCTTAATATAACAAAACTAAATTAATTTTTGACTTAATACCACTGCACCTTTTTGTTTTTTTTTCTTTATAGATATTTGCGAGTCGGCAATGGCCTCCTCCAACCTTTTCCATTCTGACCTTTCTTGCGATACTCTGTTCACATCATATCACATCCAGTCGGGACTACCCCCTGCTCTTACTGTCTATCTACATTTTATTCTCACCGTAATATCTTGTTGAAGTCCACCGATCCCGTGAATTTCACGCTCACAGTAAAATTCATGAGTCTTCCATTGATGTCAGTATATTCAATCTGAAAAAATATAACTTTTGAAACAATCAAGATTATCAACACTATTTAGATTTATATAATTAAATCAAAAATTAAAATTTAAGAAAAACCCCGGATTCCAATGCCTTAATTTCCTTAAAAGTAAAACACCATAATATTTTGTAATGTGGACGCGAAGCGCTTTCATTTGATACCCCACACGAGTATATTTGAAGATTTTCGGTTTTCCTTCCCCACTCCCACCCCCATAACTTTTAAACGGTACAACCGATTTTCATGAAACATGTGTAAGAACAGTCGCGCCAAACTCAATTTTTATACAAAAAAAATTAAATTGAAATCGCTCCATCCGTTCGGGAGCTATGATGTCCCAGACAGACATGTCTGTCTGGGACATCATAGCTGAGACACACAGACAGACAGACAGACAACACCCCTCTTTTTTTGTCGGGGGTTAAAACACAATAAATCATGGTAAATATCCGGTTTGATATCTAAAAGTGAACAAAAGTGGAACGAATCCTTATAAATTTCAATGGGACTAAATCTTGAGCAAGAGACTCCCAAAAAAGAATGACTCATTTAAATAGGGTTATGACGACAAAAGTTATAGTCTAGCAAAATAAAAAAAATTGTTGTGCGAATTAAGAACCTCCTTTTTTGTCTGAAGTCGATTGAAAAACATTTCTTTTATCCAACAACATCTATTATTTAAAATAAGAAAGCTTCAAGTACATAGCAGCTCATCTCATTTGCTTCTATCATATGGATACGTGATTAGCTCGTTTTTTATGCAAAAATCATTTTATTATAAAGAATACATTCCAGCAGGCTAAAATTTCAGAATGTAATAGATTTAACAATTATGTGTTTAATCAATTTTGATACATATTCTTTGATAAATGTTTAACCCCAGACGCAAAAAGAGGGGTATCTGTCTGTTCGGGAGCTACGATGCTGTGGCATAAATAAATTAAGGTTTTTATTAAAATAAATAATTAAACTGTTACACCATCGCATACACAAGGTGTTTTCTATAATGGTATACATCGGAAAGAGTATGAACTGCAGGTACCAAACGATTATATTTTGTTCTACAAATTTAATTTATTTTTTTTTTGATTATATTTTTCGGGGTTTTTCTTAAATATAATACATAGCTCCCGAACGGCTAAAGCGATTTGAAATGAATTCAAATCGAGTAAATATTAACGTGTGGACCTTAAACTCACAGCTCGATGGAATAAAATAAGAGTAATTGCTTTCGCACCTACTCAAAGCGAGCCGTTGAGCTCTCGTTAAACTCAAAAAATCGAGGCTTATAAGGTAACCCGGGAAATAATAAAAATCCAACGATTCTGGTTCTTTAACAATGAAAATATGGAAACTAATGAGAATAGCTAATATAGTTTATTGCAATGTGAAACAGTACCTTATGATCCCGACGACTTTCCTTCTTGGAACTGTCCTCCACAGTATTTTTGTCGAGAAGTTTCAGCGTGTACCCGTTCTTATAGCCGTCGAAAGCAACAATCTCTTGCGGGAAGACTTTATTTTTGAACAATTTGTACACCTCCGGTATTATCTTCTTCGGTTTGTCTGGTATGAACTGGAAATCGTAGCGATGCTGGAAGAAATACATTCACCAGTTGACATTCACAATTCATCATTATCAATACCCTATTAAAGTTCCCACTGCTGAGACACTGGGACTTGACGAGAGAGTTAAGGCCTTAATTGACCACGCTGACAAAGTACTCGTAGATGTTGAAGTTGGTTTTTTAAACGAAGTATTTTTTTATTTTTTTTTATGTTCGCTAAGCCTTTATTTGACCACAATCTCACCTGATGTAAAGTGACGATGTGGTCTAAGATGGGACATGAAGACCTAGAAGATGGCTTCTCCGGACCACATTACGAAACACGAAAAAATCGCTTCACGCACTGGCCCAGCCCGGAGGGTGGTTATTATCTATACTAAGTTTGTTTGTTTGAACGCGCTAATCTCCGAAACTACTGGTTCGAATTGAATAATTCTTTTTGTGTTGGATAGTCCAGTTATCGAGGAAGGCTATAGGCTATAAAACATCAAGCTACGACCAATAGGAGCAAAGATATAGAGGTAAATGTGTAAAAAACGGGCGAAATTGTTCATCTTTGAAGCCTTCCGTTGCGTGCGCCGTGAAAACGGTTCAAGATACACAAAAAATATGTATTAAAGAATAATAGCTCTTTTAATGATCTAAAAAACAGTCCGGGATAGTATATGTCTATCTTTTAAGATTAACTCACAAAAACCGTTTTTATGGTACCTAATTTGGTCAAAATAATTTGTTTAAGTAGTATCAACATAATAATATTAATCTTTATTCAAATAAATATGTTGTTGGTTAAGAGTACTTCATCCATTATAACGCGGGTAGCACCGCAGGGCACAGCTAGTTAAGTATATATTTTATAGTAAAGCTTTTCATTACTGGCCGCAAAATCAGGCCTATTTTTCAAAATGGCGGACGTGTAGTTAGGGGTCGCAAAATATAGGTTTGCCTTTTTTTGCTCAGAAGATCACTTACCACAATAATAGGCTTGATAGTCATCGGCAGGTAGTTAGTTATGACGTTAACCCTGTTCGCCTGGACAGTATTGCCCAGGATTTTGGCGGGGATGGTATACTTGCAAACCAGTTCTTGCCTAGACTTCGGCAGCGGGAGGCTTCTGTCACCAGAAGCCTGCTGAGGTGCTTGGGTTTGCGCGTAGCTCGGCACAGGCCGGCCTGAAGAAGCAACAACTCATTGAAAAAGAAACGAATAGATTAAAAATAATGTTTTGTACATAAAACAGACGAGATAACAGTCATTAAATAGTTTGTTCCACAGCTGCTAGGCCGCTGAAAACTGCCCGGTACCAAACAATTTTAAACATAGTAGTAGCTGACATACCAATTAATTTGCTTGCATCAGAGAGTATATAATCACTACGTTTTAAGAGACGGGACTAGGAAGGAAAATTTTTTATCTAGGCAAATGTCAAATCGAAATTAACTATAGTGACAACACCAACATAATAAATATTATGTTAGTAGTTTGAAAGCAATGGTACCAACAAAAAGATAATTTAAACCTTAAAGAAGAAGAAGCGTAGGGTTGCACTCGTACAGAATCGAGTTTTATCGATATCGATGATTTAGATTTCTCTCAATAATAGGTATATGACATACATACTGAAAATGGGAGGAGGATTTAATAAGTACAGAAACAATGTGCAAAACAAAATATTTATTCATAAATACAATATAATGTTCATAGTTCTTACACATTATTGAACGCAACACCTTTAACATAATTTACTTTTGGTATTATTTAGATTATTTGTTATAGATAAATATATTAATTTTATTCTGTGACTAGCACATTATAACACTTAATAAAAGCGATTCAAGCAAATAAAGGCAAAGCGTGTTTGACTTTTGTTTGTTGTATTTACATTGTGGTTATATTACAAGCAATCAATATAAAATCTTACGATAATCTGTAACAAAATTTCATGATAATATACCTAGAACAGAAGTTAACATGTACGGTATGGATCCCTATAGTTCCTATACCTACATAATATGATTATTTTTTTTGTATTTTATTTTGACGTGTCTAAGTTTTGTAAAACCAAACAATGGAAATAAATGATTTTGTATCTTGTACAGCCATTGAAAATTCAAATTCAAGATATACATGAGAACCTCTGGCTAAGTCAAGTGAAATTAACATATTTTAAATAGACTTTGGGTATTATATTAACTAAAATTAATTGACTGACGAGTAAGTGTACTAGTGTACTGCTAGGAACGAGTTTAGCTGAATAGTTCCTACTAGTTCACATTTGGGAACTAGTTATTTTTAGGTCATCGCGTCTGAACTACACAAGACTACAGCTTCGTTGTTTGTTTGTAAACTGCCCGTTCGCAGCATCACGTGCGCATCTCTAACGTTTCGTTCTCCCTGTTTTATTTATTTATTTCAAAAACTTATAACTATTTTTACAGGCTTTACATAATGCAATAGTGTGATTATCTAAACTTATCTAATTATTTCTATTATAGCATAATGTATACATTGTTATCCTAGTAAATTCGTTCAGGGTACAATAAAATAGATCTAGTTCTAGTAGTCAGTGTGTGTGTGTGTGTGTGATCACTATTGTAAACAGCTCCGTTACATCGCTCTTGCTATTTTAATTAGAAACAAGCATAACACTATTTTGTACCTGGTGAAAGTGGTCTCTTCTGGAAGAGGGTTTATACCGGCATAACCTACACATCATCTGGATACACGGCAAGTCGAATATTACACTTTTAACACCAATCTACTTTTGAAAAACGTTTTGGAACTCACACACACAGAGATATTCAAACTTTTTGGAACTTTAACTGGCCAATTGCACGAAAGAACGATTTTGAAAATACCTGCGAATGCAGCATTTATTTTTTGGCATCACAACCAAAACAAATAACCAGCTGACAATTGACGTCTTATGAGTTGACATTGACATCTCCACTCTAATTGAAACCTTGCCAACATTAAATAAGTGTTACCACTAATATCTTATGAATGAATGAATGAACTTTCATTCTTTGGTGGCATTTTTATTTACGACTTAGAGATCCTGCTTCATAGACACTCAAGTGTTTGGATGCATTGAACATTTGTACTCAATAAGTATCTGTGAACTTCATATACCAAAAAAGGCCTCGTTGAATCGGTACACGATACTTCACATTTAATAAAGACACATTTTATAACTCTAATAGCAAACTACACATAAGAGTGCTCTGATATAATTATACTGCGAAATAATTAACTTTTTTGCAACAAATAAAAAGCAATGCCTAATCTGATCCAGCACACGCCTCCAAAAACAAAACCAAAGGATTCGGAAACTCAAGGCCCAAGCCAGTCGGAAACAGAGCAGGAATCTGATCGTAATATAAATCGCCGTATTAAAAGAAGAGCTATACGTAGTCCAGAACTACTAAACTCATTTAAATTGGAAGGAACGTTAAATACTTTCCAACAACAGATAACTGATCACATGACGCAGTTATTTACATCATTTCAAAAAGACCAAGACACAAAATTTGCTACGCTAATGACTGATATTCATACGATCAAACAAGAGGTACAAGTTATTAAAACTTTTAATGAAGAGACTGAAAATAAATTAAAAGATCTTGATTCGCGCTGTGAAAGCATCTCTAGCAAAACGACAAAATTTGAGAAGGATCTCAAGGCCAACACAGACAAAACCACGAATTTGGAAAACAAGCTTGATTCAATTGATCGGCAACTTTGTCAATACAAAATTGAGTTAAGAAATATCCCGTTTGAACCACGTGAGTCTGCTCAAGATCTGAAGTCTAAGTTGCATGAACTACTTAAAATCTTGAAGCTGGAAAATCTAGTACCTGATCTTCGTAGCCTGAAACGATTGTCGGGAAAACCCGATTCACAAAGGTCAGTCATCGTGGAATTAGCAAATTTGGAATCAAAGAAGAGCTTTCTTCATGCGGTAAGGCAATTCAATAAAGATAATCCGACTCATAAGCTGAACACCTCACACTTGTTGATACCGGGGTTACCTCAGCCTATATATGTCAGCGAATGTCTGACAAATAAAACAAAGGTGTTGTTCTACAAGACGAGGGAATTCGCAAAACAATACAAATACGCGCACTGTTGGACCTCAAACAGACAGGTCTGCTTACGCAAAGAAGATGGCGCGAAAATCACATTTGTAAAACATGAAGACCAGCTAAAAGATTTGTCTAAATGACTAAATTGCGTCGCGATCATATTATACCTTAATAAGTTTATAATCATGTCGGTTATTTTTCTGTTTTTAGAAATAAGTTATGTATATTTTTATCTTAAAGTACTCGTAAAATGTATCTGTGTTAGTTATATAAGTACTACTATTAGTGATATTAGTATGATTGATTCAGCCCCAAACATATTGTTCTTTAACCAATCTTGCCCAATAAATAATGTAACGCTTTGCAACAAACCCGTGTGCTTAAACTCAGTTACCAGTAAAGATTATAAAAAGCTAGACTTACCTCATTTTTTACGATTCGTACCTCTACACTATCTACACAAAAAAAACAAATAAAAACAATTATTATTTTACACTGTATATACTTATTGCAGTGTATATAAAGTCCATAAGTTGTTTATAGCATGACTAGTAATATAGATATTCTGTGTGATAGTATAGATGAGGTATCTGTTTCTGAGGCGTATAAGTGTAAACCTGAAGATTGCTCATCTTACTTAGTTAGAAAACATAATCAAATTATAATTTTAACTCAAAATATACGTAGTATTTCGAAAAATTTTGATGAATTTTTATTGTTCTTAAATCAATTGAATATTCTCCCAGACGTGATTGTTCTCACTGAATGTTGGCTCTCTAAATGTTTCAACCCTCCTAATATTGACGGTTATACTACAAGCTCTACAACGCAACATATGCTCCAAAATGATGGTGTAGTTGTTTATGTAAAAACAACTATTATGTCATTGTCGTATGAACCCGAATTTTTAAATGCAAACTGTCTTATTAGCATCATCAATAATGATATAGCCCTAGTTTCACTGTATCGCTCGCCATCTTACGCAAACATTGAATGTTTTATAAATTCACTAAATAATGTCCTAACAAATTTAACAAGGTATCGAAATATTGTCATAACAGATGACCTAAATATTAACATTTTAGAGAGTCTAGAAAATAAAAAAACTACAGAGTACTTGGACCTACTAGCGTATCATGGTCTTTTACCTGCACATTCTTATGCTGCTAGGATCACAAGCTGCCTTGACCACGTATTTATTAAGTCAAACAAAAACGCATTAACACTTGTAATTGAAAGCAATATTACTGATCACTATCCTGTTCTATTAGCTCTGCAAAATTGTAAAAATAAAAGATTTCTTCAAAAAATAACAAAGTAAACTATAGAGTTATCAAAGAAGAATTATCTATCACAGACTTTAGCTCACTACTATCAATTACAGATTGTAACCAAGCGACGGACAAATTCTTAGGCATGTTGATACAAATAATTAATAAAAATACTCAGACTCGCCTTTTGACCCGACGTAAATCGCCCTTAAAACCATGGGTTACTCCCGGACTGATAAGGTGTATGAGACACCGTGACAAGCTACACGTAAAAGCACGCAAATCTGCAATAGATAGCGATAACCAAAAAATATACAAAAGGTACAGGAATTTTTTCAATGCACTGATGAAGAAACTCAAAGCAGCATACGAGCAAAATGAATTTGAGCAAGCTAAAGGGGATATCAGGATAACGTGGAAAATAATCAACGAAATCACAAACTTCAAGTCTAAAAAGTCTTTATCTGAAGATCTCATACAAGGAGAAGACCCTAACCTTACCCTAAACAACGTAAATTACTACTTTGCCAACGTTGGTAGAGATCTAGCTAACAAAATTGCAGTAATCCAACGAATCCACCAGGGGTGAAAGTATGTACCTCCAAACCAATAAGCTCCTTTGGACTGATCGACGTGGAGGCTGGAGAAATATTATCTCTTATAAATTCCCTAAAATCAAACTGTTCTACAGGATGGGACAACATCTCAGCACGAATTATAAAAGAGAATAAAGAAGTATTGATACAGCCTATAGCTCACATATGCCACCTTAGTTTCACAACATACACATTTCCCAGATCTTTTAAAAAATCTATTATTCTACCTATATATAAATCAGGTGATAAAAAAACTGCTAGTAACTACAGGCCCATCTCTATTTTACCAGCGTTATCTAAAATTCTAGAAAAAGCGCTAAATAACATACTGGTAAAATACCTGGATGAATATAACCTGATCTCGAATAATCAATTCGGCTTTCAGAAAGGCAAATCTACAGCAGATGCAGTGTCAGAATTGAATGACTTTGTTGTCGATTCCATGGATAGTGGCAACAAATGCATAGGTATCTTTATAGACATGGCAAAAGCATTTGATACTGTATCAATACCACTGCTCGTGGATAAACTGGAGGGACTGGGAATAAGAGGAGAGCATTTAAAATTGTTTAAAAGCTACCTAAGTGATAGAACTCAACTTGTGAAAATTGGAAACTACACTAGCACAGAGCAACCCGTATCATTCGGGATTCCACAGGGATCAATTATCGGCCCGACTCTTTTCTTGGTGTACATGAATCAAATCTGTAATCTCAAAATAAAAGGCTGTAAAATAATATCATTCGCAGATGATACAGTATTATTATTCCAGGACAAGAGTTGGGAAAAGCTTTTCCATATCACTCAGACGGGTTTTAATGTAATGTGTAAAAGTCTCTATGGTAATATACTAACCCTAAATGCTGCCAAAACAACATACATTACGTTTTCACACCGAAAGCCAGGGCAACCAAGCATCTCTACTTTTGCTCTACGTGCCCACTCTATGCAATGTCTTACTGCAAATGTGTGCAATTGTGCTTGCCCCACGCTAAGAAAATGTGAAAGTACAAAATACCTAGGTGTAATTATAGATCAACATATGTCTTACATTATGCACATAAACACGATTACAGCCAGAGTAAGGAAACTGATCGCAGTTTTCAAAAAGATCAGGCACGTTGCTTTGGAAACTCAACTCAAAACTACGTACTACGCGCTCTGCCAAAGCCTGCTGTTATATTGCGTCAGAGCTTGGGGTGGAGCTGGGAAAACTCATTTGCTAAAATTAGAAAGAGCTCAGAGAGCAGTGCTCAAAGTAGCTCTATCTAAGCCGTACAGATATCCAACTACCCAGCTCTACAATGAATGTAATATACTATCAGTTAGGAAATTATTCATACAACAAATTATTCTAAAACAGCATAAGCAAACTATACATTTTGAAGTAAAAAATAAGAGATGTAAACATAAAATTTTCAAAACCATTTCATGTAACACAACTTTTGCACACCACCATTCAAAATTTTTATCGCCTTACCTCTATAATAAGATTAAAAAAATTATAGGTTTACATGAAAAATCTTTTAATGACTGTCGAGTAACCGTAACAAATTATTTGCAAAGCATTAATTATGAACAGACTGAGCAACTGTTAAATATTTTATCATAGTAACGGGCTAGATTAATCATATTAGTACTTTCATGATAGTAGTAGAATTAGTCTAGTATTTTTAGGAATGTAAGTAGTTAAGTAAGCAGCCACTGTATCTTGAGAAGAAATTGTAACTCGATCGTTAGGTGGAATTCATAACACGTTTATCTGTTAAAAGAATTTTAGTACCTATTATTAAATCTTGTCTTTTTATTTTATTCTAATACAGATAACTTGCAGGCATTTTATTACAACACTGTTCATGACTTTTTTGTACTAAACCTCAGAGCAAATATAACCTCGGATCTAAATACAAGCTTTAAGCTTAGTTAGAGCGAGGAGAGCATTTGATCTGACTAAGGTTTAATATAAGTACATACCTAAGTTTTTATATAAGATCCAATTGTATTATACATAAGTGCTTTGTAAACCTTAATATTATGAATTAACTTTTTTATTTATTTATTTATAGTTATCGGGATATGATGTGATTTTTGTAAGATCAAGCCCCTTTGAAAGCGTTGTAACGATTAATAAACTAAATTCACCAGCATTGTAAAATCAGTTCTACATTAGAATACAGATAGTAACCCAAAAGGTAAACTCTGAACCAAAGTGGACAAAAAAGCTATTTCAATTCACCAAAGAATGTCTAAAGACAGATATATCAAACAAAATATTAATAATAATGCAAAGTGTGTTACAACTGCAAACTATTTTATAACACATCGAGATGAATCCAAGAACATGATACTCCTATAATTTGTCATTTAAAAGAGGTAGACCAGGCTAAATCTGAAAAAAAAATATATATTATTATATTCGGAGAAACTGCACAACAAAAAAATATTTATTAATAATATTTAAGCTTTTGATCATAATTGACGGTTAAGCTGATATTTGAGATGACGAGCGTTGAACTGAGGATGTGGGAGACTATGTCTTGGTATTTATTTATTTACGGTTCAATACAATATCATGACAGGTTATTTTTTTGGCCCTAAAACGCGATGATATTTGTATTTATAAATCTAAATTTCAAATTTAAGAAAATCTGAGAATATATAATCATATTCTGAGAACCTTAAAGAGTTTGAAGGACATGTGACATTTACCAACCCGCACATTGCCAGCGTGGTGAATTAAGGCCTAATCTCTCTCGCCAAAGAGAGAAGTCCTTGTGCCCCAGCAGTGGAAACGTTTAGGGTGATGACGATGATAGCGTATTATGTTGTTTAAGGTACAATTTTTAGCGCACCATCTGGTTACACTCATAAGTAGCGATGGGCAATAACATGTTTTGCCAATACCATAACAGTAGCATAAGATATTAGTTCAACAATAGTAGCTTTCGTTTTAATAGTCGATTTTATAATAACCTTAAACCTGTGATAGCAGCTATTGCTTTCAATAACGACTGTGAAACAATAACGAGTTATCACTGATACACTATCGTTATTATAAATCACTTGTTATTCACAATAACAACTGGTAATTTACAATAACCGGTGATTCACAATAACCGTTTATTCTTGAGACTGATAACGCAATAGCTGGTATTGTGCCAATAGCTGCTATTATAACCGGTTATAGTTAATAACGCTCACCGCTACTCATAAGAAGAGACTAGCTGTTGAAGCCATAAATCGGCAAAAGCTTTTTTGTTGTAATTCAATTTATTGTAATATTTACGTCATAGTTATCTAAAGTGTATATAACATTAATAATGTACCACAACTTTGTAAGAAATAAATTTTAACAAGGTGGAGGCATAACGATAATAGTCAATAAAAATTAGAAATGGTTTAATTTAATTGATTTATTTCCAATAAAAATGAGGATCAAATTAAATGCGCCGAGGCAACATAGTTGCTGCAATTTAAAATTTCGTTCTCAAAGTACAGAACACAAATAAGACAGTCATGATTTTATGTGTAAACCGCTGAATTCATTAAATATTTATATAGACTTTTCATTGCACAAAAATAATATGAAAAAAAATTAGACCCTGACTTTTCTGAATACCATCACTCATATTAATAAGGTAAGCTTTGTCAAGGGATATATTTTAAGACCCTTTACGCCAAGCGACAACAAAGAACGACGAAGTCTTTTACGATCATAAACGAACGTAACCGAGTGAAACAGACAATCACTTCAGTACTTACAACAGAGCGTGACAGCATAATCAATCCGCGCGGGTTATCTTTCATTCGTCCCGATGCGATGAAGACAACTGAGCTAAAAGAAAGAGTTAGTGAGCTAGTTGAATTGTAAGTGAACTAGAGAGAGAAGGAAGGAGCACAACTGAAGTAGTTCTTTTGAAGGATTCATTCGTGAACTACACATGTCTTATAACGCCACCTAACCCTACAAATATAAATCCAACTCCTCAGCCTCAGTTTATATTCGAAGAGAGGTTCGAATTGTTGAGATACCAATTAAATATTATTTAATTTCAAAGACATTGTTTTGCAAGATTAACCTCCACTGTTATTAACGATTAGAATCTTATTCGTTCTCTACCTACCAAGTTTATCAATAAAAATCGATGATCTGCCTGTTTTTTATAGTCATAAAGACACTGACGACATATCCTGATTTAAACCGAACTAGAGCAATTCAGCGCGTTTGGTAAACAACCAACTGTTAATAACAACATTATTAATGTTATTAGTATTTACAAAAGATTTTATAAACATTATTATTATTATTTATTTTATTGTTTTTTTTTTTTTTTTTTTGAATTACCACAAAAACGCTTTAGCAGATTTAAGGCTCCGATATTTGTTGGACCTTGGTCACAAACTGTTGAAATCACCGTATATCCAGCAAGTCTCACTGTTATTATAATATTTTTAATAAGGCAAGCTAGCTTAGAGCTTGAAATTGTACCCTTAACGAAATAATGGGCTATTGGTTGTTTGAATTTTTTCCTTATGCCTTGTAGCATAAACACTAAAGCATGATCAGCCACTTCCTCAGTTGTACGCTCTTCATCTCCAATATCCACGTAGCCGTCAATTTGATCTGAAGTAACATTATAAATTAATCGTTTCTTAAGTGCAATTTCGTCAAACATAAGAACACATATTTTATTTTCTTCCGATAATTTTAATCCTTCCTTTTTTAAATGCGCTATTATAGAAGGATATACGCCTGGATTCATTTTGACTTTTTGTAGAATAGTTTGCAGTGTTCTCACACTTGGCAATGGAATTATTTGTTTAATATATTTGTATGCTTTAGGCGATCTTTTGTAAATTGCAATCGCTAAGCTTTTGTCTTCTTTGGTCCAGCGTCTACCATGTGGATTGCGAACTTGGTTTCTAATTGTAGCAAGAATAAGAGTTTTCAATGCTGGTGAATTTATTTTATCAATCATTGCAACTCTTTTCAGCAGAGTTTTGATTCTAATTTTACTATTTTGGAGTTTTTTAAGGAGTTTTAACTTTTCAGCGTCTTTTTTTGGAGTTGATGGAGCTGAAAGTAAAAATGCGATGAATAAATAATTATTTATTTTTATTATTAGGTATGTTGTTATTGTTACTATAGTATGTAAAGTAATGCACTCACTGGGTTTGTGTGATTCTTTGCTGTTATTTGATGTTGATGGAGCTAAAAGTAAAAATACAATTAATAAATAATATCACATTTTCTAATAATGTTGTTATTATAACAGTAAGTAAAGTAACTCACTGGGGCTGTGTGCTCTTTTCCTCTTAGTAGACGTTGATGGAGCTAAAAGTAAAAATACAATAAATAAATAATATCACATTTTCTAATAATGTTATTATTATAACAGTAAGTTAAGTAACTCACTGGGGCTGTGTGCTCTTTTCCTCATAGTAGATTTTGATGGAGCTGAAAGTAATAAGTAATTTTAATAACACAGATCACTTTTTTCTGTCATAATCTAAATTAAAATTTAAAATAACCCTGATTCCAGAACTTTATTTCCCTTAAAAGTAGATAGTCATACTATTTTGTAATGTGCACGTGATGCGCATTTATTTGAGAGTATATTCTCGAGTATATTTGCAGATTTTCGGTTCTCCTTCCCTACTTTATCCTCAAAACTTTTAAACGGGTCAACCGATTTCCGATTTAGAACACTCGCGTGAAACTCACTTTTCATACAAAAAAAATTAAATTGAAAACGCTCCATCCGTTCAGGAGCTATGATGTCCCAGACAGACAGACACATACTGACAGACAAGACACGTTAAACTTATAACACCCCTATATTTTGTCGGTTGTTAAAAACTAGTAGGTAGGTATTGTAAACTCACAACGTAAGCAATAATCGTGATCTATGGTGGTGAAATCTATTTTATTTTTGAAGATATGCAAAGGAAACTCGGTCAATTCTTCTTCGGCTATGACGTTTTTTGATATTTTAACTGTTGGGATAGCGTTACGTTTTAAACGACTTTTTTTTAAATTAAAATCTGTACTGTTAAAATGTTTTTCGCACAAGTATTTTATTTCGTGGAGTTTTTCAATGGGCAGATGGATCAAATCCCTGTTTCCGGTGGCCATTCTCTGCAAGCAATTTATCGATATAAAAATATATCGATGATTGCCTACACGCCTACCGTTTACTGAAGCGATACATAACACAGTAAATGTACTCACCGGTGTTCATCCAGGGGAAATTTTGCCATAAACTCCCTTTTTTTTCAGTTGTCTGCTGCACGATCTTCAAACATATTTCGCAACGAATACAATTTTTATACATTTTAATAATTTCGAATATTCGCGTTTTTATCTCAAGTACAGGTCAAATATTAGACTGACAGGTGACAAATTGACAATGATCCATGAAGAATAAAACCTATTTAACAAGAAGAAGAAGAATAATAATAACACTTATCTCAGAAGTAGCAGTTACAAAAAGATTTGCGAACCACTAAAGCGTATTTAATATTTGGAAGTATTATAGTCGCGATTAGTTTTATTAAGTTGGCATTTTTTTTATTAACAACTTCCCTGTCCAATGAGTCATATATGACTCATAGGAACGTATTAGAATAAGTTCATGAGTCACAGGTGACTCATTTCTCTACACGATTTGAGGCACACTTTTCGGTATGAACGTGACGTGATATTTTTGTAAATCATACGTGGACGTATAGCAAAAAACTTAATGTTTACAACGATTAAAAAAAAAATCGTGATTTTTTTAGATTTTGTCATTGTATCAATACAAGAAATTTGCCATAAATAAAACTATAATACTGGAATGTAAGGTTTTTTATTCAAAGAAAATATTATAAATCAATCAATAAATCAAGCATGTTTCACATTATAACATTCTAAACAGAATGCTTTTTCACATCTTTTGCATTCAGTGTGTACTTGCTTTGCTTTTCTTGCCAATAATCCTTCATTTTTCAATTTGGCATAACACCCAGTGCATCTTTTTCGGACGAGTTTATTGTTTTCATTTCGAGGTATTTCTTGTAGAGAATGTCCAGAATAGTTTGAAGAAGCTACTGACGATCTTGGAGAGAAAATGCATTTGTGTGGGTGTTCACATATGATTCATTGAACGTGGTAAAGAAAATTTATCGCCCTACGTTCGTGAGTCACATGTGACTCAAAAATAAACTAGTAAAAAAAAAAAGGTTATTATAAGGTATATGGTATATTAGTTATTTTTATGTTATTATAATGATGTTATTTAGCGTAATAATAAAAAAAACCTGTGGACGTGGGACACTATCAAAATGAGTTATATGGGGACAGGGAAGTTGTTAAGGTGGCGATTTTTTTAAAGCAATGCCTTAGCAAAGCTTTAAGTCAGATTCTATCATAGACACTTGCACCAGCCTGGCTTGCATTGACATTCCGTTTCTATCGTAATTTATTTATTATATTAAACTTGACATATGTGTTATTGACTAAGTATTTGCAATTTGACATATTTATTAAATAATTGAATTTGATGATTTGTTTGGTTTGACATTATTAGAACTGAAAAACCAGTGTAAACAAAATTTAATTGTGACGTATAATAATATTATCAATAAAGACTATTAATGACTATTAATGACAAAGGTTATTTCATTACCGCGGAGAAAATTTATAAATCCTGATTATCTAGCCTGTGTGATTACATGTCTACTTTTCACCGCGGGAAAATTGATAATTTCGGGTTAAATATGGGGGCTAACATTTGACACAGATATTCTTTACAACATACAAGCCTGAAAAATTGAATAGGCTCTCAAAGTATCGAGAAAAATATGTAATTTCACGATAACTTATTACCTGCCTGAACCTTAATCTAAATGTTTTTTTTTTAATACCCTGCGTATTATGCCTTCTATAATCCCTACAAGGTTTGGTTTTAATATCTCTGCCCGTTTACGAAATAAATAAAAAAAAACATTTTACTCCATACATAAAAAAACGTCACATTTTTTTCTTGAAAACGGGCAGGTATTTAAAAAAATCTTATCCTATAAAAGAGGTTTAGAATAACCTTTAGACCTTAATTTCAAAAAATCAGAACAAAATTCAAAATTCGGACTTTGACCTCTATGTCCCTGATTTAATCAATTGAAACCAGTGTGCGGCGGGAATCGAACGCGCAATCTTATAAAAGATTGGAACCTGATCTCAATTTAAGCAAACTATAAAATATTACCTTGAGATGGAGTCGGCGCGGGCGTCTGCCAACTTTGAGGAGGTTGCCGTTGAGCAGGACCTAGAGACATTATATAAATTGACCTGAAAAACATTATTTTTAGGATTCCGTACCCAAAGGGTAAAACGCGACCCTATAACTGAGACCTCGTCGTTTGTCTGTCTGTCCGTATGTCACCAGGCTGTACCTCAAGTACCGTTACAGATACAGATAGCAGAGATGTAGTATAAAAACAAATCATCATCATCATCTTCCTGACCTTACACCTCACCTTATGCCACATTACGTGGGGTCGGCACATGTTTTGAAGTGAAACTTCTTTAGAATCGTTGTGATTTCAAACCGGATGCAACGGAAAAAACGACAGTTAAGCCAATCTTAATTCCAGCGGTCCTAAATTACTTCCTTGGCTCACTCCTAATCTAGTAAAATATTGATCAGATTTAAATCCCGAGTACTCTACATACTGCTTTCTGTCTGACATATAACTGGCAAAAAAATTTAGTAGATGAGGAGTGAACCCAAAGGTTGCAAGTTTTCTCAATAAGGCGTCACTATCCACCAAATCAAAAGCTTTTTAACCGACTTCAAAAAAAAAGGAGGTTGGCTTGGCTTTAGAATCCAGCCGCAGGATTTTGGGGGTGCTGATTCTCGATTTAAGATGGCATTGGTTTCCCCTTTCCAAAAATACCACCCCCTCACCGCGTAGATGCGGACTTTTTTAAAAAAAAACATATATCTATATAAAACAATAAAGAGTTTTAATATTGATATGCGTCACTATAAGATGCTGTTAATTATTACGTAACAACTTAATGCTTCGAGTACGGAGATTCCAGACACAATTGATTTTCAATTGTTATGGACCACGTTCGTGGTCTTAGAGACTGGACGTATTAAGACAGAAAGTCGCTTAAGTAGAGACTGAATAAATTAATAACCGACTTGGTATTACATGGATCTCACAACTTTTTACCGCAGAACAACTGAGTTGCGCGACTTGGTTTTTTTGACAAGTATTGTTTTTGATGGGATATTCTTTACAACATACAAGCCTGAAAAATTTAATAGGCTCTCAAAGTATCGAGAAAAATATGTAATTTCACGATAACTTTTTACCTGCCTGAACCTTAATCTTAATGTTTTTTTTAATACCCTGCGTATTATGCCTTCTAGTATCCCTACAAATTTGGTTTTAATATCTCTGTCCATTTACGAAATAAATAAAAAAAAACATTTTACTCCATACATAAAAAAACGACACATTTTTTTCTTGAAAACGGGCAGGTACATATATCATTAAATCTTATTCTATAAAAGAGGTTTAGAATAACCTAAAGACCTTAATTTAAAAAAATCTGATCAAAATTGGGACTTTTAGCTATATATAACTGATTTCATTAATTGAAACCAGTGTGCGGCGGGAATCGAACCCGCAATCTTATAAAAGATTGGAACCTGATCTCAATTTAAGCAAACCATAAAATATTACCTTGAGATGGAGTCGGCGCGGGCGTCTGCCATGTTTGAGGAGGTTGCCGTTGAGCAGGACCTAGAGACATTATATAAATTGACCTAAAAAACATTATTTTTAGGATTCCGTACCCAAAGGGTAAAACGCGACCCTATTACTGAGACCTCGTCGTTTGTCTGTCTGTCAGTATGTCACCAGGCTGTACCTCAAGTACCGTTACAGATACAGATAGCAGAGATGTAGAATAAAAAACAAATCATCATCATCATCTTCCTGACCTTACATTACACCTCACCTTATGCCACATTACGTGGGGTCGGCACATGTTTTTGAAGTGAAACTTCTTTAGAATCGTTGTGATTTCAAACCGGATGCAACGGAAAAAACGACAGGTAAGCCAATCTTGAACGCTAACAAGGTTAAGCGCAACGTTGCGCAACGTTGCGCAACGTTGCGCGACGCCAGTACTTCGATGGGTAACCGCCCTAACAAAATCTTTTTGAACAGTATTTTTTTTTGTTTTTTTTATTCATCTCATTCTTTTGTCGATTTACTGAAGTTTCACTTCGATCGTGTTTTTGAATCGCACACACACCTTTTTTTTTGCTTCTATTTCTCTATCATCCGTCATCTCAACACTCAACAAAATATTTAATAAATCTAAATTTAAAATTTAAGAAAAACCCCCGATTCTAATGCCTTAATTTCCTTAAATATAAAACAACATAATATTATGTAATGTGGACGCGATGCGTTTTCATTTGATACCCCACACTAGTATATTTGCAGATTTTCGGTTTTGCTTCCCCACTCTCACCCCCATAACTTTTAAACGGCCCAACCGATTTTCATGAAACATGTCTAAGAACACTCGCGCAAGACTCACCTTTCAGACAAAAAAACTAAATTGAAATCGCTCCATCCGTTCGGGGGCTATGGTGACACAGACAGACAGACAGACACACAGACAGACAGACAGACAGACAGACAGACAGACAGACACGTCAAACTTATAACACCCCTCTTTTTTGGTCGGGGGTTAAAAAATTGCAAAGGAAGGCCACCCATTTTTAAAACGTATTTTTTATAAAGTTAAGCAACGTTGCTCCAGGTATCTTGGGTAACCGTTAACTGCTCGGTGTATAAAGTAATACCTCGGAGGTTCCGTTTTTTGCCATTTGGCTACGGAATCCGTTTTAATATTAATACGATGTCTAGGCTAGGCAAAGGCATACAGACCGATGAGTTCTAGTTAGTTGTATGATAGTTATAATAGGGTATATATATGACGCGAAACGTAAACATCTGATGAAATTGTTTTTCCTCTGTTTACTGTCTACGCTAGGGTTGCACTCTGGGCGAGCAGATTGCAGTAATGTCTCTTATTGGTGTCTTACTGATAAATATACAGGGTGTAATCAGACGGCTATCGAAAAAAAAACCGCAGTCTGAATATATTAAAAGATAAAATATTCTATTCAATGTCCACATGTATACTGCAATGTAAAGTTGTTGATCTAATTATATTATGTAGATAATCTAGCATATTTTTAACCCCCGACAAAAAAGAGGGGTGTTATAAGTTTGACGTGTCTGTCTGTCTGGGACATCATAGATTCCCAACGAATGGAGCGAATTCAATTTAGTTTTTTTTTTTGTATGATAGGTGATTTTGGAGCAAGTGTTCTTAGACATGTTTCATGAAAATCGGTTGTGCCGTTTAAAAGTTATGGGTGTGAGAGTGGGGAAGGACAACCGAAAATCTGCAAATATACTCGAGTGGGGTATCAAATAAAAGCGCATCGCTTGCACATTACAAAATATCATGGTGTTTTACTTCTAAGGTAATTAAGGCATTGGAATTGGGGGTCTTTCTTAAATTTCTAATTTAGAATTATAATAGGATATAATAAAAGGGCTTTATAGAGCCATGATGAAGACAAATACACAAGGTGGATTTATAAAAAAACACTGAAAATGCAGTTTAAAAAAAATTACATTCAAAATAATTTTGCTATTTTGGCGTTCGTTTGTTTTTGTGGATTTAAACTAGGTTAAAAACCATGATGATTTAAAAGTTGTATTTCACTCTTACCTGCAGAAGCGGCCGCTCCCTGTCTGAATTGTGGAGCCGGTCCTGTAAATATAAATAATTAGCTGTCACGCCTTCGAGCATTTAAATAAATCATCAAATAAATATAAATATTTCCGGACAACCCACATAACCCCGTGGTAATCTCTAATCTTGTGTTACCGGTATATGTGTAAAGGGACTTTCAATAGGCACGTCCGAACTTTGACAGTTGGTAGCGGCCTTCTTGTTGAAGTTCATTATCTTCAGCGATGAAACCCAATGCTCGGTGCGTTGACCGAACAGAACACTGATTTTGATAAAACAATTTTACCATTTGCACGTGTTGCTGAATGCTATAGCTCTCCATGATGATTCGGCAAAATAAAATGAATAAAAGACAACCAATTTCACAGATGTAGCTTCAACAAGATATCCGCTATTAACTGTCAAAGTTCGGACGTGCCTATTGGAAGACCCTTATTATGTGGGTCTATTATATTAAGTATATTATACTTAATTCTTTTTTCATAAGCCTATAGTGTCCTTTTGCAGGGCAAAGGCCTCCCCGATATGACTCCAAGTATCCTGATCTTGTGTAGAATGTCACCATTCGCGGTCATACGCATCTAGGTCGTCTCGCCGTCGCTTTCGCGGCCGACCTCTACGTCGAGAACCGTCTGGCTGCCATGGCGTCCATTTTTTAAAACATATTTTTTAGTTCCTAATAAATAGGTTAAAAACCATGATGATTTAAAAGTTATATTTCACTCTTACCTGCAGAGGAGGCCGCTCCTTGTCTGAATTGTGGAGCTGGTCCTGTAAATATAAATAAAACAGCTTGACAGCTTCTCGCATATAAATAAATAATAAAATAAATATTTCCGGACAATCCACACAACATGTAGCCCCGCGGTAAGCTCTAAGCTTGTGTTACGGGTACTAGATACAAAATAATTTATTTACCTATGTTTAATGGATTCTGCGGCAACAACGTATTTTCCCGTTGTAAAACGGGTATGTTAAATTGTACAGTGAAATTTATTAATGGGCTAACACTTTTATTTTACAAAACAGTACTAGACTGTTTTGAAAAATTTAGTTTAGCGTTTTCGAGCAAATAATCAAACAAAATCTTCAGCTTCAAAATATAACGTATAGAATAGATTGTATCTTACTAACCGGAAGGAGTGGAAGCAGCAGATCCCTGCCGAGCTTGTGGAGCAGTCGGGCCTGTCCCTGTAATAAATAATATATTTACCAACAGCAAACTTCGTACCGGGGTATATTACAGAGAAACATGCAATTTCGACGTTCGGGCAAAAAAATATTAAATTTTATGCTTTTTCGTGTTTCAAATAAACATACATAATGTGTATCGAATATAAATATTTAAAAAAATATTAAATAAAAATATTTAAATATTTCCGGACTAATAACACAGCATCCCCTAACCCCAAACTAAGCAGAGCTTGTACTATGGGTGTTAGGTGACTGAAATACTACATAGATACATTTTTTTTTGTAAATACATACATATTATACGTAGAAAATACCCAGACCCGGAACCAGAAATTGCAGATCGTACAAAATCTGGTCTCCCGGCGGGAATCGAACCCGCAACCTCCTGCGCCTCAGGCGGGCTTTCGCCCACCGAGCCACAGAGGTCGTCGAGGAATATGTACTTACGTAGTGTTTTTCTTTGTATACCTACATAATAATGTCCCAAATGATAATATACTTTAATTCAAGTGCTTAAAAGGCATTACCGTGGCTGTCACAAACCCCGAAAATTAATATTTTAATAGGATTATAATAATTCGTACTTGCAACTTTAGATAGACTCATTCGTGTTGCCGCGAAATTATTGCCTCCGTATAAGCGGACCTTGAGCCTACCTACATATATATATTTTTATTTTAAGTAGAGAGAGGATAATTACGGCGGCGGCGGCGAATAACATGTATAACCAGAGATGCAGGTTCGATTCCTGAGTGTGACATTAGTTAAGAGATACGACTTGGCATATTGGCATTCACACCCTTTCCGCTTCATATACCAATATCCAAAACACCTTGTACGTATATCTTTATATATATAATTCTTCTGTGAGTGTGTATGTCACTGAACTTCTCTCAAACGACTGGACCGATTTTGATGAAATTTTTTGTGTGTGTTCAAGGGGATCTGGGAATGGTTTAGATGTTTTTTTAATTAATTTTCAATTTATTAGTAGTTGTTGATTTTGGAATGTTTTACATTGGATCCGACAGACGGCGCTACCATCGCAGTGTCAAATTTTAAATAATATTCGAATAATTGCCGGGAAAAACAATTGAATAAAAACCCGTGCGAAGCCAGGGCGGGCCACTAGTAAGCATATACATATAAGCTTTATAGATGGTTATAGCAAATGCTGAGTGACGACCTTTTTCGAACCGTTTTTATTTTTCTCTTATTTTCTGAAATGTTTGTTTAAATATAATGTGTCTGTATTTGTTTATTTTGTTTTTCTTTGTTTTTAATTTATTATGTATGTTTTTATATTTACTGTGGTCCGAAATAAATGTGTCATATTCTTATACAAGGTATGTAGGCTTCTACAATGTTTTTATTATGTATCTAACAACAACTTCCATGAATGCTTATATATCTTACCTGTAGATGAGGTCGGAGTAACCACAGGTTTTGGCTGTGCAGCTGTAAAATATACAATTGATTATTTCTCATCTACTTATCAACTTTTAATCATACTAATATTATTAATGCGAATGTAAGTTTGTTTGTTACGCTTTCACGCAAAAACTACTTAACCGATCATCATGAAACTTTGCACATATACTCTTGAAGGTATTACAAGTAACATAGGAAACTTTTTATTTAAAAAAAATAAAAAAAAATAACGAAAAAAATAATTACCAGTACGAAGCCGGGGCGTGCCGCTAGTAAATAACTAGCTTTCCGCCCGCGGCTTTGACCGCGTAATAATAGATTTCCCGTTGTAAAGTGTGGCCTATGATATTCTAAGCAATATTTTTGTGTAGTTTCATAAAAATCCATTCAGTAGTGTTTGCGTGAACATATTATCAAAATTATTATTATTTTAGAGCAGTTCAAATTCTTGGAAGTCAAAGGCCACCTCATTTCCAGTGGGCATATTGAACAGCTGAGGCTGCAGTCAATAATTTGAACAGAAGTTTTAGATTAAGCCTTTTATACAATACAATACAATACTCTTTATTGAACACAAAATAATAACACACAAAAAAAAATTTACATATGATTAGATATCGTACTGAGGATACTGCACTTGCTGCGTGTTGCAGGAGCTTTATAAACTTAGATTTTTGCAACTCTAGGTAATTCTGAAAATCAGTGGTTGCACCCTGTGCAACATTTATATCTGAGCGATTGCTATTTTGCCGCACTGCAACACACATGTAAGGACCTTGATTTTCTTAGCTTTAACATTATGTTAGATACTTGAAGTTAATATTAAGTTTTAGTGTACCTATAATAAGTAAATGTGTATCAACGTTTGTGTGTTGAACACGCAAATAAAACATTTTAATTATTTTTTTAACTTTTTACTATGATAGGATATTGATTCTGAGAATGCTGCAATTGTTGCAGATGCATGTATGGTGTCTCTAGGATGTTAGTATCTTTAAAAATCGCACGCAAGGGCACTACAATGTTTAGCTCACCAGTAGGTGTAGTTGCCGGCTGCTGAGCATCTTTAGCGGCTTGGGCTTCTAGGACCGCTAGTGAAGGCTTTTTCCTGCGCCTGTTCTTGTTTTTAGCCGGGCCAGTCAACCCCAAACCCCCTTCATCTTCAGGCTCGGGATTGGGCTGAGTTGTCGGAGCGGCTGCTGTTGCCTAAAGGAGAAACTTGTTCTAAGATTATAAACATAAAAAATACGGCGAAATGAGAACCTTCTCTTTTTTTAATTTGGTTAAGAATAGAAAATCATTGGCTCGCTGATCAGGAAATCACAGGTAAAACTAAGAGAGAGCATTTAAGAAAAACTGTTACTTCTCAATACTACGTTTGAAATAGATAACAGTAACAACTGAATGGTTACAATCCCTGGGTTCCTTGACGATGTAAAATGTTACCAGTATACATTTGTCTTACTTAAATTCTTTAGTAGTCTTGTGTAGTTCGCGAACGACCTAGTTCGGAAGACCGCTCTTTCGTACGAACTACGCGAACTAGTTCGCAGAGAGACCGCTCCTTAGTTCACTAGTTCGGACGCGGCGTTGTTTGATTTTCGGATTCGGATTTGTTGTGAGCGAGAGCGGGCACTGACTGAACGCATTTTGCGCATTTTAGTTCGCGACCGGGAGCGTTGATTATTTGCAAAATAATATATTTTTATTTATTCATTATCTATCATAAATAAACACATTCGTAATATTAATACAGCTAATATAATTTTATTTTCTGCAATCAACTAATAAACGAATCTATTTGCAATATTCATCCACTATATTTTATTAATATACTGAAATAGTAAGTAATTTACTACTGCAAGCTGATTGATGAACATTATAATAATAAACAAAACAAGACAAGCTGATTGATGAACATTATAATAATAAACAAAACAGCGCGACGAAGCGAACGCCGAACGACTGATCTATTTAACCGGAATTTGTGAAAGGAGCGGACGAACTAAAAGAACGACCTAGTTCGCCAAAGACCGGCGAACTAAATTGATCGCTCCCGGTCGCGAACTAAAATGCGCAAGACTATTCTTTAGGTATTTTCTTATAATAAAATATGTTATATAATTATAATGTACCTCCAATGAGCTATTATTATAAAAAAATGAATAATTTAGGTATCAATCTACCTAGACCTCCATCCGTCGGCGATGTTTGCTCAACAAGGATTTTCTTCCTACGAGTATTTAATATTTGTTGTTACAAGTTAAGCTATCTCATGTCCGTCTCAGTACATAAGGCGTAATTTATTTGGTCATATAGCACCAACGTCAAAAATTCAAACACTATGTGCGTTAGCAAACGTTTTGGGTCAATTTGGCATCAACTTATAATGATAATAACATTAGGCTATTTGTAAATAAATTCCATTGATAATACCTTTGCTTCATTCTTTCCACCAGTAAGACCTTCTGATGGAGAAGAAGTAGATGCTTGAGCTTCCTCAAGCGAAAGTGTGCTACCGGCCGCCGTTGTCGCCTCAGCACTGGTACTCGCTGCTGGGGTTGATTTCCCCTTTTTCTTTCCTTAAACGAAACAATATATCTTTAAAAATATCGAACGTAAATCTTTTAAGATTATTTCTACATAAGGCTATCTAAATCTATACTATGATTCTTCGCGTCATACGTTCTACGCGCTATGCAATGGGCAGGTCATAACCTGCCCATTGCTTTTTAAGGGAACTTATACGCTTAGCTATGACGGTGACCCGCGTTCTTCTTCCTCATTTCAGATTTGATCCCGTAGAAAAACCCCCGAGCATAGCCCTTTTCATCGCTCGCCGAGCGACTCTGAGCCTATTTATAAGGTCTATAGTAAAGCACCAAGTGATACCAGTGATGACTGGCAACACGCACTGGTTAGACTTTCGTCAACGGACGAAAAGACGCTGCGAAGTTTCTGAACGCTGCCCTTCCGAGTTAGATTTGGCGATTGACCTCCGTCTCAAAGTTAGATCTACCTAATTGGAATTGGAATACGCGTCAACGACTTTAAGGGTCGAGTTCTGTACTATAATAGGTGTGAGCACAGCGTGGATTTCGTCTTGTCCATGTTTATTCTGAGGCCCACCCATTAGGAGACTCGACATTGTACTCTTTTATCAATCTTGTCAAAATAAAAGAAGTCTCTTTGCTTAGAAGATACAAAATGCCTTGATATAACATTAATATCGCAAATCACGAAGATATTAAAATCTATTTCCAATATTGTTGTCAAAACTCGAGGACGGCTAGACATATTTTGGTTATTTTGTGGAAGTATAGGGAAGTTGCAAAGGTCAATTCATAATTTTATTTGAAAATTTATGAGAACACAATTTTTCTAAAACGCTAGTTTCTTTAAAAGTGGAAATTCATATTATTTAGTAATGTGCAAGTGATGCGCTTTCATTTGATCTGCAAATATACTTTTCGGCTCTACATCCCCACTTTCACCCCTCATAACTTTGAATGGCTCAACCGATTTTCATCAAATATATCTTACAACTAACAACAAAAACAAGTCAACTTTCAAACAAAAAAACTGAATTGAAATCACTTCATCAGTTCGGGAGCTATGATGTCACAGACAGACACGTAAAATTTATAACACCTTACTTTTTTGCCGCGGGTTAAAAACAACATTTTCGCTTTCCCTTACAAAGTATTTCTAAGGCATTAAGATCACATCGCACCTTCGGTAGAACAGGGGCCGAACTACCAAATTTTCGAAAAATGACTTAAGTATGCCAAAGTGCTTTTAAAACGTATTTTTACCCGGAGGAACAAAGACACTCGTTGAATTCCATCTAATTTCGCCAGAGAGCGACAGTGCCTTTGTCACATTGAAGCGTTTTTTCAAACGTATTGGCGCGACAAAATCCTATTGGTCAGTTGTACTGGTGGGTCGTTGACTATTTTTGCGTAAACGAAACGAAACCGTTTTTTATAATCGGTCAACCGGTTGAAAAAACGGTCGACGTTTAACTGGTTCGTTCGTAGTTCAACGAATGAACCGGTTGAATGTCGCGACAGTTTTTTCAACTGGTTCAACCAGTTGAAAAAACTGTCTAAAACCAAAAAACCCATTTCTTAGAAGATAATTTGGTGGTACAAAGTCGGTCGAGCAGTTGTGCTTTTGTATGTCCAAAATATAAACAATCTCGCAGTCGTAAAATCTACAATTTTTTAATTCTTTGGTCGTCAGAATTTAAAATTTCCTTTTTTTTCATTCAGGTTCGTGTTTGTAATGTTTTATTTCGCTATAAATACACCGGCAATCAAATCATTACACATAGGTTCCTTATTGGAGGACATAAAAAAGCAAAATAAAGCTGACTGTTCATTCTGTAATTGAAAAGAACAACTGGACCAATTTACTGCTCAGCAGAATACAGAAGCCTAATAAGAAACGCCAAAAAAACAGGCAACGGCTTTATTGTCAATGACATGAACTTTGATTCATTCTTTGATCTGAAATCGCTGTCGGTTGAAGTGAATATTTAAACCTAAACAAAGACGTTGATCGAAATAATTTAAAACTATCTGAGCTAAAAGTCATTAAGCTCATTTATAGTTCAGAGACGTACCAATTCCGATATAGCTATCAATCAGATTTCTGGACAGAAGCTAATGTGAAAAGCCACACCGGTAACAAAAAAGTATTAAAGCTCAATGTGCTGTACACCAATCCCTGATCGGAAGAGAGATGACATAAGAAACGATTCCATATTTGAATGAGTAGGTACAGTAAGGTAGTGTATAGCACATTTTTGAAACGTTTATTTTTAATTTTTAATCAAGATGAGAACGATCTCACTTTTCGAGTAAATAGGTACATTATTATCAGCCGCACTCCGAAATGTCAATGATTGCTTAAACTACTAATATGTTTAACTAAGTTTTTTTATCTGTAATGATAAAAAAACTTAGTGTTAGTTTTAGTAAACATACCGACATAACGTCGTTGAGTGCGACTGTAATTACTGTTCCTTGTTTTGATTTTAGAAACTTTTATTTTGTTAGAATTTTCCACTCAGATACGTTCTATTTCCATTAAATCTGAGTGAAAATATACTATAGTCTTGTTTTCGTCTCTATATTTTATATAAATATAATAAAACTTTTATAGTTAATAATTTAAAAGTTAAATAATTGTTATTTTTATTGAAAAACATCCCATAAAAATAAAGAGATAAATGGACATTATTACTATTCTTCTTTGAATGTTGGTGGAACAAAGGCCTAAGTGTAGGTAAGTTTTTATATATATATGAAAATAATTAAAACTATAAATATTTTAGCATTACAGAGAGCATGAATTGTATGAAGAACTGATAACCGTTGGGGTAAACGTGTACTGGATTGGACACCAGGACTCGCAAACTTTGGGCCCCTTCGGCCAGGTGGGATGACGACCTGGAAAGACTGCTTCAAAGGCAAGAAACCCACATTTTCTTTTCTTAAAATTGTGCAGACAAGTACGAATACATAGAACTTCAAATGTTCTATAATCAACCCCTGTTCTTTTTCCTGATTAGGTCAGGCTAAACAATGTTCACCGGCTCAGTTAGTACTTAGAAGTTTAATAAATATGATTATAATCCTATTTATTCCTAGCTCAACGGTCGAGGTCTTGTGACAGTAGGATATGCGGATGACCTCGCTATCTTGGCGACCGGATGCTTTGAAAGCATACTATGTGACCAAATCAGGAATGCCTTCAAAACCATTGAAAGCTGGTGCAAAGAACACGATCTATCGGTTAATCCAGCTAAAACAGAACTCATCATGTTCACCAACAAAAGAAAACTTGGGCACCTAAAATTGCCCCAGCTCTTCAACACAAAACTTCAACTAACTAACGAAGTCAAATACTTAGGGGTCATACTAGATAGCAAGCTTCTATGGAACAAGCATCTTGACTTCAAACTGAACAAAGCATGTACTACATTTTACCAATGCAGGAGAATGCTAGGGAAAACATGGGGACTCTCCCCCAAGGTAACCAGATGGCTTTACACTGCCGTCGTAAGACCCACACTAACCTATGGAGCCATAGTATGGTGGATCAGAACAGAACTCAGCACAGCCAGAACGAAGCTGCAGCGCTTTCAAAGAATGATAGGCGCAGCCGTCACGAGCTGCATGAGAACAACACCGGCTGCTGCACTCGAAATTGCTCTCGATTTAGCGCCACTCGACCTACATATACAATTAGAGGCGACCATGTCAGCCCTTAGACTTAACAATCTTGGAATATGGGGAACCACCACAAGTCCACACGCACGTATACTTGAAAGGGCGCTGGAATACCAACCACTTATAGCAGCCCCGTGCGACCTCATGCTCAAGAAACCAATCCAAGACAAACCACATACAACTATCTGAAGGTCCTAAGGACGAATCAGGCACTGAGGAAGTGAGAATATACACCGACGGCTCTAAAACAAAGACCGGAACAGGTGCAGGTGCCCACTCACTAGACCTCAACATTAACATATCCATGACACTAGGCGAACACAGCTCTATATTCCAATGTGAATGTGCAGCAATAACAGAGGCGGCCAGGGCAATCATGAGAAGGAAGATAAATGGGTACCATATTAGAATTCTCTCAGACAGTGCCGCCACACTCACTGCCCTAATGGGCAGAGAGAGTAACTCTAAGCTAACATATGAATGCCACCTAGTGTTACAGGAGGCTTCCAAAAATAACACGATCACCCTTCAGTGGATCAAAGGTCACAGTGGATCATTCGGGAATGATGCAGCAGATGAACTAGCACGGCAAGGATCAGGAAGGAAAGCAGAAGGTCCGTCTCCGTTCCTGCCGCTGCCTTTCTCACAACTGCGCACCTGGATGAGAACTAGAATAAAAGACCTACACAACGATCGCTGGCATAATCTAACAGACTGCCGACAGGCAAGAACAGCAATGCCAGACCTTAACTCAAGGCAATCCAAACGCCTATTAAACCTTAAAAGAACGGACCTTCGAGTCCTGATAGGAACTATCACAGGACACATCACCCTCAACATACACCTCTATAACATGGGATCCACAGACAGCTCACTCTGCAGAGGATGCCTCAACAAAGACGAAACAGCTGCCCACGTCATCCTGGAATGCGAGGGAGTAACAGCACAGCGACGTGAAATCCTTAAGAACCCAAGGTCACTCCGAGAAGCCTGCGAAGACCCCAGGAAACTTCTGCACTTTTGGTCGGAGTTGGGCTGGTTACACTAGCACCCCAATCCACGCACAATGGACCACCTTTGAGTCTAAGTGCGGAAAAACAGGGCCCCCCTAACTAACTAACTAACTAATCCTATTTATTATTATACATTTAAATTTATAAAAATTGTTTAATAATTATTTAAACTATTTATTAAAAAATACATTTGATATATTCTTACCTTTGCCCATTGTAAATGAAGTATGCAACTAAACCTGAAAACAAAAATACAGAATATATGGTTTTGTTATACATTCAAGCCAGTATTTTTATGGTATTGGAATGTAGGAAACAAAAAAAAAACTATTTTGTATTCCACACTTGAGTGTGGCTGCCTGTCTGTCCTGCAGGTGACCCAGACTGACAACAGTTGTACTATAATTTAAATGGATACTAGTTTGATTTCTAAAATTTGTGTTAATAATATGATACACTTGCTCAGAACTTGCTCAGTTCTTACTTAGTTCACAGGTGATTTAAATAAACATAAACAGAAGATAATTTGTTTGGCTTGAATGCAAAAATTTTGAAATTAGATAAGTTTTCTAGTGAGGAAAATTCTAGAAATAATAATATTGAATACCAGACCATAAACAAACAGAACAGTGTGACGTCGCTTAGGTCGAAGGTTGTGAAAGTACAGCTAAATTGCAATAGAATTGCATCATAGTTTTGTATATAATTCACTTTGCTTTGATAAAATATGTGTGTGATTACAAGAAAGTAATTTCTATAAAAACAAAGAAACTATTAGTCCGAAAACACTCTCACAATGAAATACAAAATTTTCGATGATTAACTTTAGTTATACTTTTGTAATGAGTTGTTATTAATTTTGGCTCCAAGCAAGATGACAAGATTTGGATCCTCTGGTGTGGCTGGCCTCAACGTCTGCCTAATCAACGGGATCCGATGTGATACATTATACTTACGTATACGTTAGCAAAATCCTTCGGAGTTATAAAATAAAATTTACTCTTCAAAACAAAATGTCGACTGTTATTACTCTCACCGGACCGATCGATCGTATCGTGTTTTTGTTTTCTTTTAATGTTTATATTCGAGTTGTCATTGTCAAATGTCATAAACGCTGCTGGGCCAAGTCCTGGGCCCAACGTGTAGAGGTTTTTTATTTATTGGTTTACACATGGTGGTATTTATAAACAAAAGGCGTGTGGTAATGTGTGGTAATCGGATACTGCCGCGGTAAAGCTATTGCATAGCATTTTTATCAACTTAAGCAATTACAATTATATTATAATTAACAGTTTTTTGAAGTGAAACTTCTTTAGAATCGTTGTGATTTGAAACCGGATGCAACGGAAATGGAAATAAGATTGGCTTACCAGTCGGGTAAGCCAATCTTAAACGCTAACAAGGTTAAGCAACTTTACCTGACCGCCCGAACAAAATCTTTTTGCAAAGTATTTTTTTTTATTCTTTTTATTTTTTTGTCGATTTACTGAAGTTTTACTTCTATCGTGTGTGAATCGCACACACACCTTTTTTTATATTAATTCAAAGATATTTATGCCACCTAAAGGCGGGTTACAGATCTAAAGAGTCAAGCGAGGTATTTCAAAAAGTAATTAAAAGTTTTGCTATTTGTCGATAGATGGAAAAACTAAAAAAAGTATCACAGCTGGCTGTGCCGGTCGGAGGGGGGTGTTGGTTTTTTTTCATTACGGAATTTCTGGATTCGGTCTCCACGCTCAAGGCCCGCGACAGAAGCTATGCAATAGCTTAAAAAAAAGATGTGGTGTCGTGGGACACCAAGTAGGAAAGAAGTTCCTTCAGCTAATGTAAACTCAACACAATTTGGAAAAAAAACGTGCTCCATTTTATGTAGGTTTTCTTGATTATTCTCTTAAATTGTTGATTAGTTTTTTTAAGCACAGGGAAGTATTTAGGAAATTCAGTATTCCAAAAGAAATATTCACACACACACACACTCATAATCTCTATGAAGTTTCGCAGTTTTTCTAAATTTTTCCAGACCCTCAAAACAGCAAGAAAGATAACCTAGAAACCTTACAAAGATGTTAGTATGTAAATATAATATTAACCAATGTTAAAGCCGTGTTGGCTAAAAAGCCTTGTTGGCTAAGAGGGTACTCGACTTTCACTCCGAAGGTCGTCGGTTCAAACCCCGCCACGCACCTCTGGATTTTCTTCTTGAGAAATTTATGTGCGCTTTAAACACGGTAACACGCTTTAAACAGTAGGTAAGTAAAAATATTTTATTGTTTAAAATATATAAAAAAAAAAGATTTTTATTTTATTTTTGATCTGTAACTTTTAAACTGAATTATAATATCGAGGTGTACTTTTTGAATGTTGTATTAATCTTCATAATTTATTCTACATCCTCCAAAAATGATGGGTCTAGTAGATTGTTCAAAATGTTTAGGACTTTAGGTACTATTATCCTCAATGCATAACGTTGCACGTAAAGCCACACTGCGCGTTGTTCTTTTTAGTACATTGCGATCGTTTTTTATTTGATTTTAAGCTCAATCAATTACTTTTATTTTATTGAATAATCACAATCACTTCGGTACGAATATTATGACGAATTATAACACGACAAGTTTCATAATTCACACACCAGAGAGGACCAGTGCTCTGCTCGACGATCGCTCAAAAATTGAACTCTGAAACCATTGTCAGTTTGAGCTAGATAACCTTCTTACCTTGACCATGCCCGTGTCGATAACAGATGGCATTGAAACTTGGAACGCATCAATGCAGCGGCTTGCTTGATCTCCAAAATCATATTTATAAAATTCTCGTGTCACGGTGCTTGAATTCTAACAACTCATCCGAAATGGCTCGAACGATTTTCGACATGCATATCGGATGCATGCTTCAGATGATCGGATGATTAGGGTGGAGAATCGGACAACATCTATTTTCATCCCCTTAGATGTTAAAGGTTATAAATAGATACCCCTAAATTTTATTTAGGGAAAGTTCACTAATATTTTTTTAAAGAAACTTGGCCCAGTATTTACACAATGGTTGTATGGTATGGTTTAGAAAAGAACTCCAATATTATAAGCTTTTCAGATTTTCGGCGGTGATTTTGTTATTAGAATTAATTATTTTTCCATTTTCAGTGGCTTTTTGATTCACTGATTATTAAATCAGTGAAATAAGTATCATTTATCACAAATCAAGTTCTTATACCTATTTTCCTACATTATTATTATTACTTACAAAAGCTATTAGACTTTTTTGTCCGTTTTCGTAAAAAAATCGTTACTCAACAGTCTCTGAAAGTTAACAGTACTCTCCAATGTGAAGTGATGACTGACGGTTGAGAACGAACTGAATAATGCGTTCAACGTGTGAACGCACTTGGCGCTAGCTGTGTGCGCCAAGATACTCTGCAAGTACTGCAAGATACCTTGGCCCAACGTGTACTTCGAAAACACCACAGATTCATGACAAAAAAACATATACACATAGTCCACCATAGATGTCATTCATTCGAGTAGCAATTAATTTCATTCATTCATTCAATCAATCAAGCTCGGTCGATGGGTCGTTCGTTGTGCCAATTTTATTTGGTAAATGAAAATAAATATATTCGTTAGTATACTACGCGAGTAAAATAATCATCACACTGGGTACTCTCAATACTTTGTGAACTTAATATTATTTCAGGATTGAGATAATTTATTCCTTACATATATTTATGGCTAATGCTAGTCATGTGTATTGAACTGTTTACGGATTTCGCATTGTTTTCATTTTCAATGAATAAAACTGTGAGCTATGGCCTATCACGCCGGTGAAGCTACGAACTCAATTGATAATACAGTTGCTCCAAACGAAACATATGTTGTGGACGATCTTACTATAGTTCCGTTGGATAAAAAAAGCTTCGGTAAGTTTAGGTACACTACATGAATTTTACTGCTTACAACTTAAAAAAAACTTTAAATAAATAAATAAATATTGCTGTACTATTCTGATGATTAACAATATATCTTAGCACCATAAAACAACATCTGACAGACATCTGTTATTTTATTAGTTCATCTTCTAGCATGTTGCAATTCCATCAAACTTTTAAATAGAAACAATTGTTTTAGATGACTTTAACCTTCTTTACTGGTTATAATTCGTTAAAGACCATTATCAAATAGAATTGATTTTCAATGCTTTGTATTTTCTTGGAACTTGAGAAATTACTATGATGACAAAACTTAAAGTGAAAAAAGAAGAAGTTAGGCATTGGGGTAATGCACAATACACTCCAAAGTGAGAGGTCTGTGCAACTATGAATTAGAACCTAGGTGTTTCAATAATCTTTACAATCTGGTGGAATAGGAAATCCGAGTTATAAAAGTTTCAAAGGCCATTCTTTTTGTATTTCAGCTATTTGTGAGCTGTGCAGTCGTGTAGGGAGACGTGAACAGTTTTATCCTCGCAACAACAAGTTCTGTTCGCTGCGATGTCACGCGAGTAATTCCAGGAGACAGCATTGCCATTGGAGATTTAAATTCATGGAGGGGGCAGAGCACTTAGAAGGGTTCATCCCACTGGAACCGCTTCCTCAGTTGGAGCATTGGGAGGGATCATATCAGCCCCAGGTAAAACTATTTAAGTAATTAAATAAATAAACAACATTTTTGGTTAATAGTCCCTATTTGATGTTATGCACATTTGACAGATAATTAAAAGAATAAGATAAATGTGGTAATACCTTAGATTTAGATACATATAAATGGATTTAAAAACCTCTGAGCACAAATCAATCTTTTGCAAACAGACCTTTGCCAACTGTCTCTCTATAACAGACATATACTTAGGTGAAACACTACCTTATTTTTATGAAAGTTCTTTACATTTAACAATGTATGATTTTAATTATACCTAATAAATAATTTTACTTACAGCCTGGCCCTATAAAAAAAACAGCAAATGCCTCCCAAAGCTATGAATGGAAGGAGGAGTTATTTGGCTGTGATTTTCTTGCAGCCCCAGTCAGTCTATTCAAACATGCACCCTTGCAGGAAATGTGGGATAGCATGTTTGAAGGAATGAAAGTTGAAGTTAGAAATAATGATTATGATGGAAATGAGAAAAATAGTGACTATTTGTGGGTTGCTACTGTGTTGAAGGTAAAAAATATAAACATTGTTTTCATTTTTAGGGTTCCAAAACATACACGGAACCCATGGTGTATGAGTTGAGTCCCTCTTATGCATATCAAATTTATTAGATAATTTATTCTCCAATCTCTGTTAAAATTACATAACATATTTTTACAAAACATAGACCATTTTTTAACCATAATCTCCCCCATTGGTGATGACGAATTTTATTATTTATTTATTTATTATTAACTAGCACAACTTAAATAAAAATCTATTACACTAATTAATATAACATTTAGTAACAGTGACAGAGTAGTAGTAAAATCCTACTATCCTACTACTATTATAAAGGCGAAAGTTTGTATGTATGGATGTTTGTTACTCTTTCACGCGAAAACTACTGAACCGATTTAAATGAAATTTGGTACACAGAATCTCTAGAGCCTGAAAAATAACATAGGCTACTTTTTACCGCGGGAAAACGTCATTCCGCGGGAAAATCCATTATAACGCGGGTAACACCGCGGGACACAGCTAGTGTATTATATATTAACCAGCTTTGCCCGTGTTTTTAGGTGCTTTTTACGGGCACAACATATTTTCCCGCTGTAAATAGTAGCCCTTACTCTATAAATGGTCTATCTAACACTGAAAGATTTTTTGAAATTGGAGCAGTAGTTCCTCATATAAGTTTGCTCAAACAAACAAACAAAATAGATGATGAGTATATATAAATGATATAAAGTGTTTTTGAGCTGTAGACTTGTTTAGATTTTTTTTCGATTATATTGGTTCCATGTGGGACTTCTATGTATATAAAATCAAAGACCTTAATATAAGAAACTATGTATACAAATCGAAAAATCTTCTTGAAAAATATGTTCGCCTGATTATGCTATCTTTCCCCTTAATATACCATATCCAAAACACCTAGTATATTGTATGCTGCCACAAGATGACGTTTGTTTTCGTTTCAGGTTAAAGGTTATATGGGTCTCTTACGTTATGAAGGCTTTTGCAGTGATGATTCCAAAGATTTCTGGGTTAACCTATGCTGCGCAGAAGTTAACCCGGTTGGTTGGTGTGCGTTACGAGGCAAGCCTCTGATTCCGCCGAGAAGTATTCAGGATAAATATACGGATTGGAAAAAGTAAGTCATAACTTGAAAAGTCTGTTTAGCTTTTATCTAAAGGTGGATTTAAATCAGACTAGAATGACAGGAGGATTTCCCAGAAATGGTACAAAATCCTGTGCATGCGTGTAGGGGGGGGGGGGGAGTTCACAATTTGGTTTGATCACGAGGTTTCGAAAATTTCATAAATCCGAAGCTCTGTTTTTTTCATAACTTGTTAACTAATATTGCTTTTCCTTATATTAATTTTAACAGAACTCAAATACTTATGATAGTAATGTATAAATATATGGTGTAAAAAAATGTATTGAAGTTCTGTTAAGGATTCTAAAACATTAGTATAAAATAAGTGAGCTATTAGTAGCTATAGCTCAGTTATATTATATAAAAAATATGAGAAATAAGGTACGGAAGTTTGGATATGGTGATGGGTTACATTGGATTATCACATAGGCTAATTTTAACCCTGAAAATTCACTATAACGCTATAACGAGAAACTCCTTATTTATTATGAAAATAATAACAGTAAATGTTTCAATTGGGCACCACAGGCATAACAAATAAATTCCTAATTAAAAAATTACCATTTTAGTTAAGTTCTTTATAATTTATAATTATATCAGTTGAAGTTCAAGTTCTTTTAACGAGCTTATGGGTTTCTTGTAAACCTGCTACAAACAGCCTCCTTCAAACAGCCCCAATAAATTCAAAATCTCTCCCCCGCACACGCACTTGATGGTTTATCTGGAAAATACCGTAATGTACTAATATTATACAGTTTTAAGAATATTTAATTTAGAAAGCCTTATTAATTGTGTCCACAAACATAGATATCAAAGTGACCAGGACAAACGAATGCGAAATGTAAATCAAAATTGTTGCAATAATAGGCACTAAATAAAATTGGTTTTTTTTACAGGTTTTTAATGAAGCAATTGACTGGTGCACGAACTTTACCATTCAATTTCTACAATAAACTATCTGATAGTAATACATCCAGGTTTAACATTGGTTCAGTATTAGAAGTTCTCGATAAGAACAGAATATCACAAGTCAAAGTAAGTTTCAGAACGATTTGTCATCCTTGATTATTTATAACTTAAGTATTTTTAATAACGACATCTTCCAATCAGAAAACTGAAGAATACCGAATTAAAAATTAGTCTATAAAAACACTCGATTATTTATCTACCCTGATCTAACACAATTCAATGTTGAGATAACCTCTCGTTTGACGTTTCTTAAATAACGCTCACCATATCACTAAGCTTCTCAAACCATTTCTTAATCAAAAAAAACATTTAATTACTAGTAAAATAAATACGAGATGCCGGTGCCAGCTAATTAATCAAATAACATTGCTTTAAGGTAGCGACCATCTGCGAAATCATCGGCAAACGTCTCCACATAAAGTACTACGACAGTCAATCCGACGACATGGGTTTCTGGTGCCACGAAGACTCCCCTCTGATCCACCCCGTCGGCTGGGCATTCCGCATCGGGCACGACTTAGACGCGCCCGACAGTTACTTGTCGCGGATCGCGGCCGGCAGACTATCGCCCATAGACACCACCCCGGATATGTTCTACAAGTACCCCAAGAACGAGACTCCGCTTTTCACCGAGGGCATGAAGCTGGAGGCTATCGATCCTTTGAACCTGTCTTCGCTGTGCGCGGCTACTGTTATGCAGAAACTCAATGATGGTAAGTAGATGGTAGGTGGATACTGAATGTGATGTATAACAATTAATAATCATTCATCACTAGTGGCCCACCCCGGCTTCGCACGGGTTTTTATTCATTTTTTTTTTCCGGCAGTTATTCGATTTTTTCTCGCCTTTTAAACCATCCTAGACCTCCACGAACATTTCAAGACTATGATAAGATAAATTCGTTCAGCCGTTCTCGAGTTTTAATCAGAATAACGAACAACAATTCATTTTTATTTATATAGATTTATTTATTGGTCCATGGGGTTACATAAAGGTCTTACATTAATTTTATTCCCAGTCATGAGCCCCGTTGCGACATTATAACCTTAACTTAGGATGAGCTTATAACTAACATTTATGTTAAGACAGGTTGCAATGGTTGTAGTTTTGTAATTTTGATATGAAATTATCAATGTTAATATAATAAGGTAATCTGTTGATTCAGACCAATTTCTTGATACGTGGGAGTAGAAAATTATATGTTGTATTCCGACAAACTACATCAGTCATTGCTCAGGTCAGCCAAAGCCAATTTACACTGTTTACGCTGGCCAATAGTAATTTGGACTGATTTTTTAAATTTGACTGCTACAATATGAGAACCCAGAACAAACTATTTGAAATCCTGCGTGTGGAATTTACGCCTAATATAATTAGAAAGAATGGCTCTTCCAAAGTGCATTAACGCTTATAATTAACTTTAACTTAGTAAAATAAACATTTGATCATCACTATTATTAACGTTCCCATTGCTGAGACAAAGGGACTTCTTTCTTTGCGAGAGAGATTAGGCCTTAATTCAAGTGCGGTGCTGATCAAGTGCAGGTTGGTGAATGTCACATGTCCTTCAAACTCATTAAAGTTCTTAGAACATGTCGGTTTTCTTCTTTCGATTTTTGCCTTCACCGTTAAAGCACCTGTTTAAAGCGCACATACATTTTTCAAAAGAAAAATCCAGAAGTGCTCGGCGGGGTTTGAACCCACGACCTTCGGAACGGAAGTCGAGTGTGCTCCCACTCATAAAACATGGCTTAAAAAAAATAAACGTTGACATAAAAATTTTATAAACACGAAATTGATGATAATTCGTAAATGTTACAGTACTATTATACGATAATTTCCTCAGCATATATAGCAGGTATAATTTAAAATGAACTTTGTTAACAGGCTACATCATGATCAGAGTGGATTGCTATCCAGTCGACGAGTCCGGAAGCGACTGGTTCTGTTACCATCAGCGGTCGCCGTGCATATTTCCTGTGGGGTTCGCAATGGCGAATAATATACCGCTCACGCCACCTGTTGGGTAAGCCTTCATTTAGAGGTTTTATGTAGTAGATACAAATATAGTAGCAAACGACCAAGAGGGCGTAGCCCCGTTAGGTGGACGGACCAGGTCCGAGCAACCTAAATAATGCCCTTCACTCAGCCAAGGAGAGGAACAAAGTGACGAGCTACAGTCCAAATAAAGATCATGCTACAAATAGAGTATCACGACCCTCAGTAATGAGGAAATCGACGCGCGGAGGAGGTAGTAGATTAGCATAGGTCATGCTAATATTATGAAGTTTAAGAGTTTGTTTGTTTGTTTGCTTGAACGCGCTAATCTGAGGCTCTACTGGTCCGTTTTGATTAAAAAATATATATGTTTAAAAATTATATTTATTTAAATTTAAAAACAGGTTATATATGTAACTGCGGTAAAATACGTTGTTACCTCGGAAAATCCATTAACACGGGCAACACCGCCGCCGTCGCATGTAAAGCTAGTATATCTATAAAACATTTACTAACGCCTAAAAATATAAGGGCTTATTATATTAGGTCCTTACATATGAAATTGGCGTTTTGTATGGGAGGAACAAAAAGTCGAATATTTTTTAATATAATATATTTAATTAATCAAAGTATGAACCATTATTTTCTATGCACTTTTGCCATCTTATAGGTAGTTCATTGATCCCTTTACTAAAAAAACCAGTCGGACGGGAATCAATAAAATCTTTGAAGGCGATTTGGACTGCCCCATCGGAGTTGAATTTTTTCCCTTGCAAGAAGTTATCCAAATTTCGAAAAAAATGGTAATCTGTTGGAGCAAGGTCCGGGGAGTACGGAGGATGTCTTAGACTTTCCAATTGAAGCTCTTCTAATTTAGTAGCCGTCTGTTGCGCAGTGTGTGGTCTAGCGTTGTCGTGAAGCAGCAGTGGCGTGGAGCGATTGACCAGCCTAGGTTGTTTAGCCGCTAGCTTTTCCATCATGGTTTGCAATTGCTGACAATAGACATCAGCCGTAATAGTCTGGCCAGATTTGAGAAAACTGTAATGAACAATACCGGCACTAGTCCACCAAACGCTTACAAGTAACTTTTTTGGGGTTAATTTTCGCTTGGGGCAGGATTTGGCTGGCTGGCCAGGATCCAACCATTGCGCTGAGCGCTTCCGATTATCGTAAAGAACCCATTTTTCATCACAGGTAATGATTCGGTTTAAAATACCTTCATTATTGTGCCGGTTTAGTAATGTAACGCAGCAGTCGACGCGCGTTTGCCGGTTTGCTTCAGTCAATTCGTGAGGTACCCACCTTTCAAGCTTTTTAATCTTCCCAATTTGCTT
This sequence comes from Gymnoscelis rufifasciata, assembly GCA_929108375.1. Lineage (NCBI taxonomy): Eukaryota > Metazoa > Arthropoda > Insecta > Lepidoptera > Geometridae > Gymnoscelis > Gymnoscelis rufifasciata. The sequence continues at coordinate 4,261,937 of OV815307.1, read as the reverse complement.
CAAGTGAATTAAAACAGTTTTATCACTAACACCGCAGCCTGCAGCTAACTCGGACGTGGTTTGCGATGGATCCGCTTCCACAATAGCCTTCAACTCTTCATTATCAACTTGAGTCTCAGGCCGTCCACGGGGCTTGTTCTGCAAGTCGAAATTTCCAGAACGAAAACGTTGGAACCAAAAACGAACTGTGTTTTCTTTTGCAACACGACCGCCATACACATCATTCACCCTTCGAGTTGTTTCCGCAGCACTAGTGCCACGGCGGAACTCGTACTCGTAAATAATGCGATATTTTAAGTTTTCCATTTTGTAAAATGAGTGACGCAAACAGAAAAAAACAGAGGAAAAAAAACAAATGAATGACGATCATCGAAGCACAAATACATGAGTCTATAGCTGTACAAATTTGAATTTGGAATTCCTTACCAAAGAGGAGAAATTTGTGATTAAAGTGGCCAGTACGAAAAACGCCAATTTCATATGTAAGGACCTAATATAAATAGCTTAGTTTAAGATTTAAGAAAAACTCCCGATTCCAATGCTTTAGTTTCCTTAAAAGTAAAACATCAAAATATTTAGTAATGTGCAGGCGATGCGCTTTTTGCGTGTTGGCTAAGTGGGAGCACACTCGACTTTCATTCCGAAGGTCGTGGGTTCAAACCCCGCCACGCACCTCTAGATTTTTCATCTTGAAAAATGTATGTGCGCTTTAAAAAAACACGAGCTTTAACGGTGAAGGCAAACATCGTGAGGAAACCGGCATGTTCAGAGAACTTTAACGAGTTTGAAGGGCATGTGACATTCACCAACCCGCACTTGGCCAGCGTGGTGAATTAAGGCCTAATCTCTCTCGTCAGGAGAGAAGTCCCTGTGTCCCAGCAGTGGGAACGTTGATAGGGTGATGATGATGCGCTTTCATTTGATACCCCACTCAAGTATATTTGCTGATTTTCTGTTTTCCTTCCCCACTCTCACCCTCATAACTTTTAAACGGCTTAACCGATTTTCATGAAACATGTCTAAGAGCAACCGCGCCAAACTTACCTTTCATACAAAAATCCCCTCTTTTTTGGTCGGTAACCCCCGACCAAAAAAGAGGGGAAAAGAAAAACAAAATAGCCTTTTAGTCTATGTTATACGCTCTTACTGTCCTTCACGCTCCCACGCACCAAAAATGAGCAGACTCACATTATTGTTGCTTCGGCCCCAGGATAGGAACAGATTGATTGTAGCGGATCTTAAGACTGCTCCTAGTTGGATGAAATTACATTCAATATTATTCCAGATACACCGCCGAGAACTTCAGTTGGGAACAGTACCTGAATCTGTGCAAGGCCGAGGCCGCCCCCCGCGCGTCCTTCGCGCCCCGCAAGCACGTGACGTCACACGGCTTCGTTGCCGGCATGCGGCTGGAGTGCACGGACCTCATGGACCCCAGGCTGGTCTGCGTCGCGACCATAGCCAGGGTCGTTGGAGATCTGCTCAAGGTGAAAAGGAATAGGGTTATTCCTGGTTTGAGACTCGCAAGCACGTGGCGTCACACTTCGTGGCAGGCAAGCGACTAGAGTGCACTGAACTCTTTAACCAAGGACTTTTCTGCGTCGCGACCATATCCAGGGTCGTGAGTTATCTGGTGAGAACGTGCGAAAACGAGTTGGGGGTATTCCCATGCGGCGCATGCGTATGTCTAGTGTGTTTTTAGATCTTTGGCTCTCTCTTTTGGTTTGGTGTTTTTAGAGATATGACAACAGCGTCTGATGCAGTTGTACGTCGTATACATGGGACAAATGTGCACAATAGCTGTCCCGCTTTGCGTCGCATAGCTTCTCCGACCTTTAAAGACTATTCATTTACAGTTGAATTACATTATCTTATTTTGGGCACAGATACACTTCGACGGCTGGGGCCCGGAGTACGACCAGTGGCTGTGGGCGCACAGCACAGACATGTACCCGGTGGGCTGGTGCCGCGCCGTGGGCCACGTGCTGCAGGGCCCCAACAAGCCGCAGCCCGCGCCGCCGGCCAAGCGGCCTCCCGCCAAGCAGAGCCGGGCGCCGAGACGGCGGAAGAAAGTCGCAGGTTCGTCTGCAATTCTCTACCACAGCAATGCATCATTGAGCAGAATGTTTTAAGACGTTGCACCGAGACTTTTGAATAAAAAATCTATTATTTTTAGAGTTGACAATCATGCCTAAGGACTGTCTCTCATGTTTCTTCTATTCTACATTCTATGGCAGTAAAAGAAAAACCTAGGTACTCATTGTATTTGAAAGCATTCAGAGCCGTCACGACTAAAACAAAAAAACAATCCCAACATGCGCATAGACGTTAGGGGTGAGCTAGTGCATATCCTTAAAATATTAGAAAGTTTTTTTATATAGACTTGTTAATTTCAGAAAAGAAGGTAGCAACATTACCGCCCTGCTTAAACGAGAGCTCAAACGAGTCAAAAAGCTTATCGCCTAAAACTGAGAGCATTGTGACTGAGGAAACTGTAAATGAGGTAACAGTAAATCAGGAAACGATAAATGAGGAAACGGTAAACGAGGAAACGGTAAATGAGGAAACGGTAAATGAGGAATCTGTAAATGAGGAAACTGTTAACGAGGAAGCTGTTGACGAAGAAATGCCAATGGATACGGAAACTACACCACCCGTTACGGAAGAGGAGGACAATAAAATGGAGGTCGATTCGGAATCCAAACACAGTACGGAACCACCAGACGATAGTGAGGTGATGAGTGAATCAACACAAGACTTATTCGTAAGTTATAGTCATATCTATCGTGACAGTTGCAGACTTTGAACTTGTTTTTTTTTTAATTAAATATCCGAAACAAATTAGGCAATTCTCTTTAATTCTCGCGCATATGATATTTTAACGAATATCTAAAGTCGATCTTTAATTAAACCGAACTTACTCAAAACGAAACTTCGCTAGCGAAAGGTCATAGTGCCAAACAATTTTTGATTTTATCAAAATGAACTTCATCATGTCTTACACTTTATCTTTAAAATCATCGTTTAATAAAATTTAAATTCCTTTACAGTTTCAACAAACGGAATCATCACAAGACTCAACTCAGAATTCTCAGACATCCACCGACCAAGAAGAGAGTGATAAAGTGATACCAAAACTAGTCAACGGGACCATATCCCAGTCCGTGCTCGCATCAATCGATGTAGAGAACTGGACGTATGCAGACGTCTCCAAATTCCTGGCTGTGAACGATTGCGAACCTTACTGCCAGTACTTCGCTAAGATATCCGGTCCTATGATGCTCCAACTCACAAAGGATGAAATCATAGAGTTATTGAAGATGAAAGTCGGACCGTCACTGAAGATATTCGATCTGATACAACAATTAAAATGTAAACTCAAACAGCCTCAAGGGAGAAGGAAGTGATTGGATATACATACATATATTTATTGCAGTGACTGAGCGATCGGATAGTGGTGACTGAAGGACAATTATTTAGGAAACGCATGGAGCTGTATTCGGGTGATCATGGTACCAATAGTCCCATTATGAATAAGATTCTATGGAGAAGCCAAATTATCTAGCAATAACGGTGCCCGCGAATTAGGCGTTTCGTGACGTACGGCTGAGGCGCCAAAGCGGTGCGTTTGACATACGTCGTACGGGCGGTCGTTTGTTTTCACAGAAAGGCGTCGGTATCGACAGGAAATGGTTACCGTGCGTACGCAAAAACGCACATCGCGTCACTAAACGTGTAAATTGAAAGCACCGAAAAAGTTGTAATTATTTAGCTGGAAATAACAATCCTTGCTTATTTTACAGCTTTGATGGTCTTAAATTTAGGGCTAGATTTGTTTCCCATTTTATATGAGTAGGCATGCTATCACAAGCGAAATGCATTATTTATTATAAAAATTGTATCAGCTAAGTAACTATTAGTATCTTTGATATATTATTTTTATAACTGATTATAAAGTAGATGAAATTCCAAAAACTATCAACAATGTTAAATTTTAAGGATCAATTGATTTGAAATTAGTTTAATAAATACTGTGAATGGAATTGGTAATAAGAATTGATCTGTTTTAAATTGATCTGTATTAAATGGATTTTGAATCTAATATCCAATTTTAATCATGTCTCTATGAAATATATGTAATCAGCAAGTAATAGTGCCACAACAATTAATTTTAAAATTTGTGAATGTGATTTAGTTTTATGATTGTGCATTTATCTTTATTATGATATAAGGGTGATGAATGTGAATTTAAAACTTTATTTTTTTTAAGATAATTTTGTCAAATCTCCCTATACTTAAATATAGAAATTCTCAGTTCCATATGCAGACTAATGGTAAGTCTTACATAATATACCGTTCAGTAGCATCAGGATAGAAGTGACACCATTGCATTTGTAGTCTATTATGATAACCCTTTTAAGTCAATAGGGAATATTACTGCAATGTGCCTGTGCCAGAGTGTAGCAGTAGCGTTGACAGTAAACAGAGATAGAAAGAGTTTCTTGATTCTAGGTAAGCAGTCTTACCTATGACGAGTCCTTCAAAGCGAGAAAAGAGTTTTTTGATCATAGAGGTCTTATTAATTAGCTTGAATTGGCTAAACATAACTTAAACATAGTCGAGTATACTTTTAAGAATTCTATTTATTATTATTATATATTTGGATGCTTTTATCCATTTTATGTAGATGACTATTCTGTTATTCAGTACAATATAAACTTACAATGAATAACATTTTATCACTATAAAATGTTGCCAGATTTTTTGTATACTCATAGAGATTAGCAATTTCTTTTTTATTTTAACGGATTCATATTTATATGTAAAATTGAAATATGATCCACAAATAACCGTCTCAAAGTCTTAGAATAAAATTTAAAGTAAAATATGTCTTAGGGCCAATGTTTTAATCCTCCGATATCATCTAACGAAATGTATGCGAATGTATACTTACTTGGGTGTGGCGCTCGCGCCGCGCCGTTGACAGTTCGGCGTCTGACGTCTTTGCCGTAAACGTCGGTTATACAAAAAACGAGTAATGCCCGTTTTCAAAATGACTAGTCTAGTTATCTAAATAGACCTAAGCCCCGCCGCACATGCCGATATTCGCACTCATTCACGATACAGCTGTTACATTGTGCATGAGCGGAGGGGCTAAAGGTTTGTTAATTGCGTGTAAAATTTCTCATAAAACTTTATCGTATATCCGTTTCAACGTGGATTATATTTTCTTTAGGCTAATTTGATGAAACTTCATTAGTACTAATTTACTCATTACTATTTTAATAACACAAAAATATCTAGAACCGTTAAATTTGTAGCTGTTTTGATTAGAGCAAAGCATTGTTGGGTTTTATTCAAAAATTAATTGTATTTTACATAGAAACATAGCTTGAATAAAATGATAATCACTACAAATCTCTCCTGTGTCTAATTCATTGGTAGCTAAGAAAACTATTATTTCTATTACTGTAAGTTTTTTTTGGCTTGCTAGTTTTACAGCAATATGTGTGATGCTTTAGGAATGCTATAGTTATATAAATATCAGTAATTTCTCATTATGAATTTCTAGGTATACATATAAATCAGTTGTTTTAAAAATTGTACTTGGTGATAATCTGCCTTTTATCTACATAGTGGTTATAATCAGCTTCGATACATCGTTTGATAATTTTATTGCCCTGGTATTAAAACAATTTAATCAGTAAATTATTCTTTTATTTATAAAATATTGGACGGATTATTCTTATAACTAACTAGCTGTGCCCTGCGGTGCTACCCGCGTTATAATGGATGAAGTACTCTTAACCAACAACATATTTATTTGAATAAAGATTAATATTATTATGTTGATACAACTTAAACAAATTATTTCGACCAAATTAGGTAAGTACCATAAAAACGGTGTTTGTGAGTTAATCTTAAAAGATAGACATATACTATCGTAGACTGTTTTTTAGATCATTAAAAGAGCTATTATTCTTTAATACATATTTTTTGTGTATCTTGAACCGTTTTCACGGCGCACGCAACGGAAGGCTTCGAAGATGAACAATTTCTCCCGTTTTTTACACATTTACCACTATATCTTTGCTCCTATTGGTCATAGCGTGATGTTGTATAGCCTATAGCCTTCCTCGATAACTGGACTATCCAACACAAAAAGAATTATTCAATTCGAACCAGTAGTTTCGGAGATTAGCGCGTTCAAACAAACAAACAAACAAACAAACAAACTCTTCAGCTTTATATATTAGTATAGATTTGACAGGTATTTTTAATTATCAGTAGGGTATTTAACAATATCACAATTTAAATAGAGTAACGGGCCAGTTTATGCCGTGATCTGGCGCTTGCAACAACTTCGAAATATCGGAAAACTAAAAAACCGTTAAATCATGGTATGTTACCCGTTTCTAGTTTTACAGGTATTGTTAACCGTTATCTTCATTGCATATAAACATTTGGCTCAAAAATATTACCAATAGATTTCTTTATTTGATACTAAGTCTTGAATTATTTGTGTCGTCATCAATCTGAAACAGGCATGGGTAGTCAGACATAGTCAACATTTTAACAAATATCAACGCTGATTAGTATGGAAATATTCATGGTTACCTCTGCAGTTTTTTTTACGAAATCAGTGTACATTTACCTAATAATTGATTAAAATAAATAAATTGAAATATTCTAGCAAGGCAAGCCGGGGGAATGCAGGCTGACTAATAAATATTAATTTGGTGCTTTACCTCATTGTATGTGTGGGAACAACAGCCGCGTAGAGCGCACAGCATATAATATTCCCGGACCTTTGCGCGTGACATTTGTGGTATTCTGAGCACCAATATGCCTCCGTCATGCAGCCTAAATCATCATCTGAAATAAAACATTTTAGTCAGCATATTTATGAGAACAAGTTGAAATTATGAAAAAAAAATAACATGACTACGAATTAACTTTTTGGAGTTTACTCCTTAAGAAACGATTTGAGTTATAAGGCCCGGTATGGGAATTTTATGGGGAGTAAAATCAAGTGTTAACAAAAGTTGAGGCGTTACGTAGAAAGAGACAAACATATATATCTGTAGGATTCAACGTGTAAAAGAATGAGATGGAATACCGTCGAAACGTCACGTTCGAAATAAGAACTTTAACGCATTTTGATTGGTTGTTTGTTGTGTCTCTGGAATGCGAGTTACCATTTTTGACATTCGAATACGCGTTCGAAAAAGTATTCGTCTAGCATTCACTAGAATTTCTCAGTGAGTAGAGGTGAGAGTGCAAAGTTATTCAGTAAAAGCATAAATATTTACAAAAAAAAATTGGCCGGACGTTTCTTTTTCACTTGGATATCGTCTTACAAAGATAGCTTTTACGTTTTTGTGCAGGGAACTAAAACAATTGACGAATTTATGGTCCTCTCAACGCGTTTCGTTGGAACATATAATAAGTACCTTCTGTTATTTATTAATTAAAATATTAAAAAGAAGCTATAGTTTCGACACCTAATTAATTTGTTCTTTGCAGTATTTAAGAATGATATTATAATTCAAAGTGAAAGAAATCAATCATCCTAAAATTGGATTTGTATAAATTGAATACAATTATTATTATTTTGTAACATACTTTATGTAATACGCTTTATTGAAGTAATATAAACAATCCGAATAATTACAGATATATGTTTGTTTCTCTTATCATTTTAGCAGATGCGTCCATGTACCCTTTTTTTCTATTCTATGTACATATATCATAATATCGTTCGTAAGTAGTAAACTCCAATCGTGCGTCGTAGCTGACACACACACACACTTTTTTTTTGTTTCTTTTTACTGTCTATAACCCTTTTAAGAGAGAATGGTTCTCACGCAACTTTAGAATTATTTATGTATTTGCATAAAACATGAGTGTAAACATGGTTGAGATGACGGGTGATAGAGGGAAATGGAAACACATGTTGTGACAACCTCACATAGTGTGTGTGGGACAAGGGCAGGATGATGATGTTGAGTGTAAACATGGTGGTAAATTAAAAAAAGTGTTCTACATGTTTTGCCAATACCGTCGTGCGTTTTAATCAAAGATCCTAAACGGTCAGTCGAATTTAAAAGTGTTGAAAGAAAACTAATAAAAATTTAAATACCTATTCAACGATACCCCACATGATACTCGTATAGTTTTTTGATATATTTTTTTATTTTTAATAAATGGTGTCCAGAATTCGCACTAACGTCATAATTCGCGTTAAGCGTAACGTAATTGAATTATCACTAACGTCATTATAGTGACACTCGCCGGGTTAAGAGGAATCGATCAACGTATGAATCATAAAAATGTGTATATTGCTACAATGGAAAGTACAAACATAAATAGACTGCTAAACACATTACCACTCCTTTGCGTCGCGCATTCGGGTAAAATGGCAAGCCTGTTATTATATTAAAGTTATTTAATGATTATGATGATTAACTGAGAGGAATGAAAAAGCAAGACATATTTATTCTTACCTTTGTTAGTCTTTAACTCTTTAGCCAAATCTCTCGCGCAGGTAACGTAGAACGTTCTCAGAATGTCCATCTTGTGGGCGCCAGACATGCCGCGCCCCTTCTGCGCAGGCGCATGCAGATGTCGCGAGAACACACACCACTTCCTACTGACGTTTATGGCCAGGACGCTGGAATTAAAACAAAAGGAATTAATATATCGAAAGCGTTTAAAATGTCGTATCTTTTTTCAATACCTTGCGTATTTACTTCATTATTGTTTTTTTTTCAGTTAGTCACAGATCAAGGGATCACGGATCAATAACTATTACAGACAAACAGACACGTCAAACTTATAACACCCCTCTTTTTCCTTGGGGGGTTAAAAACAAAACACACCTAAGAACACACTTACCCCAAAACCGTCGCGTCAAACGACAGACTCAGCGGGAAATTCCGGGGGTAAATCTGTTTCGCTTCCTTTATGACATGCGCGTAGCCTTCCCAGCACTTCAGCACAATCTCGTCGATCTGCGCAAGAGTGGGCGTACTACCACAGATCACCAGGATATACACGTCCGCTAGGAGTTTGCAGGTAACTGCGCGGAATGCCACCTGAGAACAAGTAGAACTACTTATTAATCATCACATCTACATTCCACCGCCATCCATCATCCATGATGATGATCATCATTCACTGTCTGATTTTACCCACTGGGTAAAGGCCCTCTCTTGCTTCTTAAACTATCTAATGTCGTTTGCGAATCTTATACTGAGCGACTTTGTAGATGTCGACAACCCATTGCGCATTTGTGTTGCAATATAATAGTCCAAGAGCTAGTGAACCCTGGGAGTAACGGTCACCCTGTAAGGTTAGAAATTTGTATACTGTCGATTTATGGCATGCTAAGAGCAATAGCCATGACCTGGCAGGCGTCAGCCCTGCACGTCATCAGCCCCTTTATTTTTCGAACTGTTAAGTAAATGGGGTTTCAAAACTTGTTTCTGTAAGTTTGAAAATTGAATAGAATAAAGTTTATTTATTGTACATCTTAAAAAAATTTAACTGCTTCTGCTTCTCGAAAACTGCAGAAGTTCCGCATGTTATTTCACTTCTGGTCCCGCGAACTCTAAACGGAAGCGGGCAGAGAACAATGAGCGGCCGGCGGCGGCAGCGTGGGCCCCGCGTAGGCGAATGTAGCGACACGATCGACCAGGCAGGCGTGCTCCCGATAATTTGCCGATGAATTCCCGCTCATAGAGGGGTCACACGTGCGCAGCAAGTTCTTTACGTTTATTGCATTTGTATAACTACGTAGTTACGACGCTTACACTAAGCCCATCACCGCGCCCCGTGACATTCAATTTTGTCGTTTTAGTTTTTAGGATGCTGTCACACCTTCGGGAGTACAAAAAGGATAAAATACCTCTTCACGATAATCCCCTATGTGGAAACGAGTACAATTATCCCAAACATTTGCCAATACTTATCGTCTCTCTCAGCGCTGTAACCGAACCGAGAAACAGCGAATATTATTGGATTATTCTTGTGACATGTCCCCCATTGATAGATATACCTAATATAGGCTATTAATTGAAACAAGAGCAGACTTACATCAGGGCTCATCTGTGGTAAATATACAGGCGTGTCCCGGAGCGGTGCCCCGTCTTGGGCCGCCGCTAGCAGCAATAGAAGTCTCGCCTCCCGAGGATCCAGCTCGTGGAAGTCTGAGCTGGCCCCGACGAGGTGACCGTGTATACTGAGACACGCCCATCGACCAGTGACGTTCTCGGCATAGTTATCTAGTGCTTGCTGGAAATGATAAGTTAATTTCGGTTAGCTCCTGATGTTTTGGCATACTAAGACTCGACGCGGGCACCTGCGGCGTAAGGAACTCAAAATACCTACTAATATTGCGATCGCCAACATTATCTTCCTACAGTAAAAAGTCATATAGCCTTCCTCGAAAAACTGTCATCTAACACTTTTATCTGAGACTAGCTTTTCAAGTCACGGCGTTGCACGTGTTTTATGGATTTTTCTCCAGGATCAACTAGATTATTTGATAATTATACTAACCAGTGTGTAAAGGCATAAGATTTATAAAGACAGAACTGTGAATAAAATATGTTATAATAAGCAACTTGATATAAACCTGTAATTGTTGAGCTTGAGGACATAAAACACTCTGTATAAGATCTAATACTAGAGTTGGCTGAGTGCCCGATACATTAGGATCCAAAGACTCCAACAAAAAATCTATGATTCCATAGCACTGCCTAAGGTCTCGCTTCAATTGTTCCACGTTTTTAAATGCCTCTAGTTCTTTTTTTCCAATGCAGAATATCATAGCATCGTAGACGGATGATAGAAGGAGTTCTAAGTCACATTCCAGGCCACCTGCTGCAATTCCAATCATAGTGATACTGAAAAAAAGAAAATCATACTTTTGAACTAAAAATACATGCAACTAGTAAATTAAAAAATATGAGTTAAGAACAATATTTTGTTGCATTTGTATAAACATCAGTTATTGGAAGATACTGGCAAATAATAAAAAATGTTGAATGCTGAAGGCAATACATTAATTTTTATAAACATTCTTCTTCTTTCAATTATACTTTAAATTATGTTTCTGCTTCCATAATGAAATCCTCAACTATTTAACTAATTACATAGGTTGTATTATTTAAAATAAACTTGCTTTTTACAATATTCTTTCCATAGAATGTTCCCATTATCAACTTGTGTGCTTTGCATGGTAAGGTTGTGGCATTTGCTGAACATATTAATGCCATGCAAAGAAGCAATTGTGGAGAATTGCACCTGAAAATTAAAGTATTTTTTTCTTAGTTACCAAATAGTTACTACTTCATTATTTGAATTTCAGGGGGCAAAGTGCATAAACATCAATAAGGCCTTGGCCGAATATAATGAAATATAAATATTAAAAAGACAAGAGGTGAACAGTCAGCTATTTTTGAATCTTTAACAGGTTTTTATGCCTCTGGAAACTATGGCTATTTAGCGAAAAGCCCACCCATTGTACATTTGTTTTATTTTTTACGTGTTTTTTTCCATTGTCCTGAGTGTACAATAAAGTATTGTAAAGTATTGAAAATGATTCATCAATTCAATTCAAGACAAACAGCTGATGCTTCAAATATACAGAAACATATTATTGTTATGGGATTAAGATATTATTATACACTTCTATGAGGTAGGAATCCACAAATTAAGTTAACTTCCTGAAGTTTAGCGGCTATAAAGTATTGTTGAACCAAGACAGAGTAGAACTTACATTTTCAGTATTTCCTCGCTTTCTGGAAAATATTGGTACACCACTTTCTGTGGCCACAGCTATCACTATTACGGACATAGGTTATTAATTTTAGTACATTTAAATTAAAGTAGGTAGATTACCTATGTTATTGTTTTTTCTTTTTGCAAAACAATTTGGAAAATCTTAGTTCATTAAACTTTTGACATTCTCATGACATGACAGATGCTTATTATCGGCAAATATTACCTGTACGTGAAAGATTTCCCTGGCTTAAGGCAAAATAAGATTATTATTAGTGCAAATTATACTAAACTAATTCCTTCCTAATCACTTTACAACTGAAAATTGCTTTAAAATCCGTTTAAAAGAATCTTAGCGCAGACTCTTCAGATCTTAAAAGATAGCGCAATTTAATTATTTTTACATACAATTAGTTCAACATAATACCATGTCAAATTCTGCCACAAGACGTCTGAACATAGACATAGGCTACATATAGGTAGGTACAACATAGGCTTTAACTTTCAAATTATCAACCGATATCAATTAGTTTTTAATACAAAAAGGAGGTATTAAAAAGTAAGGTCGGTGTACGCTATTCAGCTAAAACGCTCTTAAATCAATACTATCATAGTTGACTTTCTGGCCAGAAGCAGACTACTGGATATAGGCCTCCCTCAATCACAATGAGTTTGCAATTCTCAACCCGATTGGTAATACCATCTTCTGAAAATACCATCCATGTTATTAATTAAAGTAACATAAATGAATAAAATTTGATGGATAAATGTATGTACACGCTTATCTTTCGAACTACTGCATCAAATTCGATTATTCTTTCTGTTTTGTTTTTGTTTTATAAGACGAGGTTTGTATGAAATAAAATCTTTATGCAAAGTGTTTCAAAAATGACATAAAATGCGGTTGTTGGAAGTTCGCCGGGACAGCTAGTGAGTTAGATTTTTAGAACCATAAATGGCCTGCTACACGTACCAAATCGACCACCGGCTGACATTCAAAATGACGTCATTGCGTCTATGATCGTTTCCGATCGTCTAGAATGCTATCGGAAGCGACCATATACGAAGCCTGTGAGAACGGCTGCTCTTCTGAAGATACCTACAAAATTTATGACAAGGTAAAGAAATTAAACGCAACTTCACTATTTCATGGTAGAAATAAAATAATATATCTAAAAAAAATATGGATGTATCTTTTATCTGACTTCATTTATCTACATGATCAAAACAAATAAATATTTATAATAAGTTTTAAGAAAATAAAATCTAAAAAAATAATAAGTAGGTAGTATTAGGATTAAGTAAAATAATTAAGTAACTTGTTAGCTTATTTTAAAATTAAGTTGTAACTAAAATAAAATAATATCTTATATTTAATTTTAAAAAGTACCAACATCTTTTATTTTATTTTAGTGAAAATAAAATATAATTCTTATATTTTTTAGTTTGTTTTGGCATTTTCCATAACAAAATAAAAAGTATAGTGTGACCATACCTACCACTCAACGGGAACAGCAAAATGCAAAGTATTTGGTTCAGTACCTATTAGTTCTATCTAATGTTGGTGAGATTCCACTACAAAGATCAATCAAAGACAGTACACAATAAAAGTAATCCCTTAAATATTAGAAACTAACAGATCTAATTAAACGGAATCCTCAACTTCATTTTTGGTCAACCCACTCTCAATTTGTACGTCATTTTCATTCTTATAAGGCACTGGAGTAGTAGTATCTGAAATAAATTATTAAAAATGATTACAATTTCCCACTCAACCAGTTTATAAAGGTGAAAATGTACAGATTGTGTACTTACTTGGATCTTTCGTCAACAATTTTGGACCCGTAATCGAAATAAGCAAAGCTCCTAAAGGGGCAGACAAAACCACACTCAATACGCTGACGGTTAAAATAATTGTTGCCCATTTAGTTTCATTAAGCTTATCTGCTCCAGTTGTTTGACCACTGTGGACCAGATCAATCGCAGCTGGGCCAAGGGCAGCCTATAATAAAATATAGTTAAATTAGTTCCTTCTTAAAAAATATATTTTTCAGATTCTTCTTAAACGTGGCCATGAGGTTTGTGTTAAATAAGTCGTCTTATTTAAACAACTTCTTCAAATAAAACTCTGTCTTATGATGAATGACTCATTTGTTTGTGATTCAGACAATATGATTCAATGATGATGTTTATATTATGCAATAGGTAGGTACTATGCATATTATTTTATCCTTTATTAAAAAAAATTATTTATGTTTCTACTGGCTGGTCCGTTTTGGGTTTCGCTCGAAAACAAAAACCGTATAAAGATCCGTTCAGTAGTTTTTCAGTTTATACCTAAAATAAAGATACAGACGCGGCAGGGGACTTAATTATTTGTGACCTTCTTAAATATACAATTTCCATGTCACAATGTTAGTTACCGCACTCCTCCGAAACGGCTTAATCGATTAGTATGAAATTTTATATGCATATTCAGTAGGTCTGTGAATCGGCTACTATCTATTTTTCATTTTGCAAAACCACGTTTGCTGGGGTAGCTAGTATATTATGTATAGTTATAGGAGTATGATAAACGTACATACAAATAATACCTCATGCTAAATTAAAGAACATATTTTAGACCTTAATTATTAAAAAAAATGCCAATTAATTTATCACCTGAACTGTTGCTTTAGCTGTCCATGTAAGGCCTATGAATAGCTTTTCTTTTGCGTTTAGCCCACAGCCAAAGGCCACTATGTAAGTAGCAATCGCTCGTATAATTAAACATGAGACTAGACATATCACACCCATCTTAATATCTTCAGGGTCTAGAGCGCTAATCTGTAAGTAAATATATAATAATTAATATATTGAATGCCAAGACAATACAAAAACAGCAACGCGCTTTTCAAAAGTTAAAAAGTTGAGTAAGTACAAATTTATAATAAGTCGAGATCCTTTCGAAGGTATAAGTCGGGAAGATGCTGTTGATTAATTGCTTATACAAATCAGTAAACAAATCATTACATTCTTTGTCAGCCTTTAAGTTATACAGGTCTACTCACAGTTATTTGAGCTCCGGTAAATGCAAATAAAATTGGTTCAAAGAAAATCCACAAAATTCTAAATGTTTCACTGATTGGATTTTTGTTTACAGTCCAACCCTGTTTATCCCAACAATAAGCAGCTACAAAACCGGAAGATACTATTGCTAATGGACCTGTAAAATAAATAACAAATAATTCACAATCCAAAACGTGGATCCTTAAGTCATTTTAAATAATAAAAGCACATAATGCACCTCTTTTTACGTTTCTATTGCTGAGACACAGGGATATCTCTTTTAACAAGGGAGATTTATGTATACAAATCAGGCTCTCATATACCACTCTGGCCAAGTGCGTGTTGGTGAATGTCAAATGTCCTTCAAACTAATTTAAGTTCTCAGAATATTCCGGTTTCCTTACGGTGTTTGCCTTCACCGTTTAAGCTTGTACATTTTTTAAGAAAACAAATCGAGAAGTGAAATCCAAGCGTGCTCCTACTCCTACATAGCTAACACGGCTCTTAAATTTAAATAAAACATCATAATACTATAGTTAGTTACCTGCACCACTCCATCCAATCATACTAGAAATAAATAACGAGAATAATCCTGCCAGGAATAAGGCTAGAAATCTGAGTGGAACAACGTATTTATCTCCTTTCTCAGGTATAATCGATAACATTGCTCCCCATAATGAACCAAATATTACTCCAGCTATAATAGACAAGGGGCCCTGAAACATTCCTATAGTAATTATTTCCGACAAACAAAAAGTGATTAGATCGTTAATAATACCAGTGTACCTACAGGGGGCTGTACATGATGTACATGTGATGTTTAAATAGGGGTATTTAAATAATGATGAAGGCCAATAGATAAAATTAATAACCTCAGAAAATATTTTGTTACATAAATAATAATAAATCATGATTGAATCTTTCAGACCGAGAGAGCCATAGACCGGAATGAGATGGGACAATCGAATATTACATTTTAAAAAACAAAATCTCTATATCTAAAAGACAATAATGATATTTTAACGACCTCATAGCTTCAGTACCTTAATAATGTTGAATGTAGTTGATCCAGTAGAAAACATTGCATTTAGGATTATTGCAAACACAGCCACGCTTACAGAGTCGTCAATAGCAGCAGCAGCTACAACAATAGTTGGAATTCCTTTTGAAACTCCATATCCAACGTCTCTTATTCTAAATAAACAAGGAACCACGACAGCAGGTGACACTGAAGCTATCATTGACCCTAACAGGAATCCTGAAAATTTTATAAATATATGTCATCTTTTCATTAATAACAAGTTTTATTTTTATTTTAGATGGGTTTTTGTTTTATTTTTTACCCCAGATCCATGGTAATCCAAGAAGGTAGTGTGTAGAAACGCTAATAGCGACACATTCTACAAGCCATGGCAATAGACCAAGTTGTAATACAGCTGCATAGTGCTTTTTCATAACTGCTGCGTCTAAGCCTAATCCAGCTCTTGTAAGAATTATTACCAACGCAATTTTCCTGAAATTATAATAACAATATCATTACTTCTAGTAATAAAACCAATCAATATCAAATAATTATTTATGTGCGTAGTAAAATATTATCTAGAGAAAATTAGGGTAGAAATTATTATGATTTATGCAGGCAAAAAGGACAAACCTCAAATCTTGATTTAACTTTCGATAATCATCTGTCATGTGTACAAGACCTACGTTTTGGAATAAAATTCCAGTGAAAAGCATTCCAATGAGAGCTGGTAGAGTCGTAACTTTAAGCCATACCCAACCTATTAAGTACGCTGCAATGACTAGCAGACTCATACTTAGTAGTTCTCCATTCAAACCAAATGACTCTCCTAATTCTGAGTAGAATATTCCCCAGGTTAGAAGAACTGAAACAAAATAAGGCAGTTGGGCAAACCAGGCAACATCATCGACAATTACTTAGAATTTCATTAAAAAAAGAATACCTACAGAACATTAAAATGCATAACTGTTGGGCTGTTTGCCTGTACGTCGAAAAAAATGGAAAAGGAAAAACTTTTGTCCACCAGGAAGGCTGCCAAGATGGGCTAGTATCCGCTTGATGACATCTTAGACATAGTATTTCCCACCATTTCCTAAAAACATAATAAATTAATATTAAATGTTTATGAGGTTGCCTATAAAGTTTCATTCTATACAGAATCCCTTCTGCTATGTTGTGAAGACAAGATTACGAATCTGTACCTAAATTATAAAAAAAATGAATGTATGGGGACCGATAAAAAATATTCACTTACCTATTCAATTGCTTCGTATCGCCGTTGGCACCTGATGATAAACAAAAACTGCTTTGACATTTATATAGAGGTACATATATAAATAAATTATGAATAATAAATCAAATTCTTTAAAATAAATTACATTACAAATTAGTGTTGATAATTTAACAAGAGTTAATATTTTGGTATTATTATTTTAACGCATTTTTGTGTTAGTAAATTATACACTTAGGTGATTATGATGAAAAACTGTTAAATTAAAACAATAAAATATTACCCTCAAATGAATATACACGAACCCCTAAAACACATAAATTAATGAAACACAATTAAACATAATGTAACATAAAACATTTATGAAAAGCAGGTTACGTGTAACTAACTACAGTTGTAATTAACCACCGAAATACAGACATTTTTAATTTAGTATTCCGAAACTTACTTGTGTTATGTGAAATTTGTGTTTCCATGTCTAAATTTAAATAACCTTTTCGTCGTCCTGAAAATAATTTTAAGATCATGGTGAACTTTTGCTGAAACCCTTTAAATAAAGAAGCAAAACAGGTATATTTTTATCTTTCGAGAAAGTGAAACTTAATACAGGTGTTCAACTATGAAGAACGGAAAACTGACAATAATTATTGTGCTAGTAAATAATGATAATAATAGTTATGAAATCTTATCGCAATGGATTAAGCCCTTAAATAGAAGCAATGTGTGTCAGTTATCAAAAGGTTTTAAATGCACAGTGTTGTACAATATTTTTAGTTTATTGATCATAAACGATTTAAAAAAGTTGTATAACATTTAACGAGAATTCAATAGGTATTACGTAAATCTTAAAATATAAGTACCTACTCGTACCTACCCACTCTTTTCACCTAAGCAGCCTTAAATATTCTTCGCAAATGATGAACCATGTACTCTGTTCCCACTTTTCATTATTTTAACTACCATAATCACAGTCACTATCATATACCTCGTAGGCTCATAGCAGCGCACTCAGCCTGTGTGCTCAAGCTAAACCCGTGTGTACAAAGACACATTTGCATACTGACTCTAAATACATTACTAATAAATTGTGTACTCTGGCTATTTTATTTACGAAGCAGAAAAGAGCGCGTCGCCTTGAGTCAAAAGTCAACAAGATAAAATTGTAGGTATGAACTGTATCTACTTACATTTTATGTATCATACATAACAGTAACATTGAACTAACTTATGTAGATGCATCTCGAGTCATCTGAATAATATCGAATGTAATAATGTATATATACATTATTTACTTACGTTTAGAACATATTAATACAGTTTTAAATAAAGTAGGTGTACTTGGGTTAATAATAATAATTTTCTTAATTAAAGAAAAAGAACTCTATTCCAAAATCTTCATTTCCTTATAGTACAAAAATATGTTATTTTGTACCATTTGATAAACATGTTAACACACCCACTCGAGTAAATTTGCACACATTCGGTTGTTCTTCCCAACTTACGGCCCCACAACTATTAAGCTAGCGGCTCAACTGATTTTCGAACATGCCTAAGAACACACACATTTAAGTCACCTTTTATACAAAAAAAATCTAAACATTGTAATCGCTTCATCCTATTAATGTTCCCACTGCCGGAACACAGGGACTTCTCTCTTGGCGAGAGGGATTAGACCTTAATTCACCACGCAGGCCAAGTGCGGGTTGGTGAATGGCACATGCCCTTCAAGCTCTTTAAAGGTCTTAGAACATGCCGATTACCTCACGATGTTTGCCTTCACCGTTAAAGCACGTGTTATAAAGCGCACATACATTTTCCAATAAGAAAAATCCAGAGGTGCGTGGCGGCTTTTGCCATGCCACAGACAGACAGACAGAAAATATAGTTTATAGTTTACTCGCATATAATTAATACGCTATATTTTGTTAGTCTATACATTGCTTGACTTTTATTCTAATACTAGCTGACCCCAGCAAACGTTGTTTTGCAAAAAAATTTGTAGTTTACTCCTTAAGAAACGATTTGAGTTATAAGGCCCGGTATGGAAATTTTATGGGGAGTAAAATCAAGTGTTAACAAAAGTTGAGGCGTTACGTAGAAAGAGACAAACATCTATATCTGTAGGATTCAACGTGTAAAAGAATGAGATGGAATACCGTCGAAACGTCACGTTCGAATTTTGATTGGTTGTTTGTTCTGTCTCTGGAATCCATTTTTGACATTCGAATACGCGTTCGAAAAAGTATTCGTCTAGCATTCACTTAGAATTTCTCAGTGAGTAAAGGTGAGAGTGCAAAGTTATTCAGTAAAATCATCAAAATTTACAAAAAACTTTTGGCCGGACGTTTCATTTTCACTTGGATATCGTGTTACAAAGATAGCTTTTACGTTTTTGTGCAGGGAACTAAAACAATTGACGAATTTATGGTCCTCTCAACGCGTTTCGTTGGAACATATAATAAGTACCTTCTGTTATTTATTAATTAAAATATTTAAAAGAAGCTATAGTTTCGACACCTAATTAATTTGTTCTTTGCAGTATTTACGAATGTTCATGTACCCCTTTTTTCTATTCGATGTACATATATCATAATATCGTTCGTAAGTAGTAAACTCCAATCGTGCGTCGTAGCTTACACACACACACACTTTTTTTTTTGGAGTTTACTCCTTAAGAAACGATTTGAGTTATAAGGCCCGGTATGGAAATTTTATGGGGAGTAAAATCAAGTGTTAGCAAAAGTTGAGGCGTTACGTAGAAAGAGACAAACATCTATATCTGTAGGATTCAACGTGTAAAAGAATGAGATAGAATACCGTCGAAACGTCACGTTCGAAATAAGAACTTTAACGCATTTTGATTGGTTGTTTGTTGTCTCTGGAATGCGAGTTACCATTTTTGACATTCGAATACGCGTTCGAAAAAGTATTCGTCTAGCTAATTCTAATTCTAATTCTAAGTGGAGGAACTGAGATCTGCACTGACATCTCGCCTAGGAGTGTTTTGTGCATTGTCCCCCTGCCTAACCAGGCCCCAACCAGCCCAACTCCCTGATGTAGCGGAGTAGGACTTTTTCGTCTAGCATTCACTTAGAATTTCTCAGTGAGTAGAGGTGAGAGTGCAAAGTTATTCAGTAAATCATAAATTCAATCAACAAAAAAATTTTGGCCGGACGTTTCTTTTTCACTTGGATATCGTCTTACAAAGATAAGATAGCTTTTACATTTTTGTGCAGGGAACTAAAACAATTGACGAATTTATGGTCCTCTCAACGCGTTTCGTTGGAACATATAATAAGTACCTTCTGTTATTTATTAATTAAAATATTAAAAAGAAGCTATAGTTTCGACACCTAATTAATTTGTTCTTTGCAGTACCTATTTAAGAATGATATTATAATTCAAAGTGAAAGAAATCAATCATCCTAAAATTGGATTTGTATAAATTGAACACAATTATTATTATTTTGTAACATACTTTATCTAATACGCTTTATTGAAGTAATATAAACAATCCGAATAATTACAGATTATATATGTTTGTTTCTCTATCATTTTAGCAGATGCGTTCATGTACCCTTTTTTTCTATTCGATGTACATATATCATAATATCGTTCGTAAGTAGTAAACTCTAATCGTGCGTCATAGCTGACACACACACACACTTTTTTTTTTTCAAAATGAAAAATAGATGTTGGCCGATTTTCATAGATACCGGATAAGCACAAAAAAAATGACATCAATATCGGTCAAGCCGTTTCGGAGGATTTCGATTACGCACCCCGTAACAGAAGAATTTTATATATTAGAAGACTAGTTAGTAGACTACTTTTGGAGGTTTTGTCTGTTCACGTCCGTAAGTGGTAACCCTCTGAATCCTTACACGTGACCTCCGGGTGGTGCTAAGAACAGTCTCTGGTGGTAGGCTTCGGCCGCGGCTTGTCACCACCCTCCGGGCTGGGCCAGTGCGTGAAGCGATTTTTTCGTGTTTCGTAATGTGGCCCGGAGAAGCCACCTTCTAGGTCTTCATGTCCCATCTTAGACCACATCGACACTTTACATCAGGTGAGATTGTGGTCAAATGAAGGCTTATAGATCATAAAAAAAAAAAAAAAAAAAAAAACTAGTAGTGCCCCGCGGTGTTACCCGCGTTATAATTATTTTTACCGCGGAATGACACTTTTCGCGGTTTAGATTAGCCTTTGTCCTTTTTCAGGCTCTAGAGATTCTGTGTACCAAATTTCAGTTAAATCGATTCAGTAGTTTTTGCGCGAAAGCGTAACAAACAAACTTACATTCACATTGATAATATTATATGCTAGCTGTGCCCCGCGGTGTTACCCGCGTTATAATGGATTTTCCCGCGGAATGACGTTTTCCCGCGGTAAAAAGTAGCCTATGTTATTTTTCAAGCTCTAGAGATTCTGTGTACCAAATTTCATTTAAATCGGTTCAGTAGTTTTCGCGTGAAAGCGTAACAAACAAACTTACATTCACATTTATAATATTATAGGGATTATTATCTATACTAATATTATAAAGCTGAAGAGTTTGTTTGTTTGTTTGATTGTTTGTTTGTTTGTTTGTTTGAACGCGCTAATCTCAGAAACTACTGATTCGAATTGAATAATTCTTTTTGTGTTGGATAGTCGAGTTATCGAGGAAGGCTATAGGCTATATAACATCACGCTACGTCCAATAGGAGCAAAGATATAGTGGTAAATGTGTAAAAAACGGGAGAAATTGTTCATCTTTGAAGCCTTCCGTTGCGTGCGCCGTGAAAACGGTTCAAGATACACAAAAAATATGTATTAAAGAATAATAGCTCTTTTAATGATCTAAAAAACAGTCCGCAATAGTATATGTCTATCTTTTAAGATTAACTCACAAAAACCGTTTTTATGGTACCTAATTTGGTCGAAATAATTTGTTTAAGTTGTATCAACATAATAATATTAATCTTTATTCAAATAAATATGTTGTTGGTTAAGAGTACTTCATCCATTATAACGCGGGTAGCACCGCAGGGCACAGCTAGTTATATTATATTAGGATTAGGATAAACGTATTTAAGATAGTTATATCGATTAATTACCGCAAAAAGCCATTCAAATTTATTAATTTTTTGAAGACTCTTCTACGATGTCGTAGCAGTCAAATATAAATCAGAAATGTATGTTATTTATTTAATTAATATCTCTCCCACCAGTTAGACGACCTCTTTTCTTATTGAAAGAAGATTAATTCGTTAAATTTACTCAACTTCGTTAATTTTAAATTCAACTAGCGGTAGGTAATTAATCAAAATTGTGCCCCCGGCAATAATTCGATTTTTTCCCACCGTGAAAATCATCCTTGGATTTCTACAAACATAAAAAAATGAATTGGCCAAATTGGTCCAGGCGTTATTGAGCTATACGCTAACCAACACATTTTCGATTCATTTTATATAATTGAAGGTAATCTTAAGGTAGAGTAAAGGTGATCTATCTAAAGCTATCCATGGGTATGGGTACCATTAATTTTATTTAGATATATTTGGAATAGTTACAATCTAATGATTTATTCCCGCCAACAGAAACGAAGGGAAATTTTCTTATATTTTAAATGGCAATATTTTGAAGTGACCAATGTCAAACCAAGTTAAATTGTCAAAGCCAAAATAAAAACAATAGGTTCACCCATGGAGTCGGTGTTGCGTTGTTGTTTTTTCACCTAATTAATTAGGTATTCATGTTCACTTTCAGTTGTTTTTAGTTCATAAAATTAGAAGAAAGACATGGCAATAAGAACTAATTCCTATTATATATCTATTTACTCATCCGTTTAAGAATGAATCTATTTATGTATAAATCGAAGCAAGTTTAATTCTCTACTTACAGTTGTTGACCAATCCAACTTTGTTAATTTAAATAGAACGAATCGTCTACCTAGTGTACCATTTCACGTAATTTCTTCTTGACTTTATGGAGTGATTATTAAATTATTCTAATTTTTATAAGTAATAGGCGTGCCGACGACGTGTGGTGCTTTAACGCAGTCACAGTCAGTGCTGCCAATTCAAAATAAACTCCGGAATCAGTGACGTACCTACTCTTAACCCTAGATTCATAAACATATGTGCGAGTAACACTAATAATAAACATTAGTCTCACAGACGAACATATTCAGGTATGGTTATTTATGACTTTTTAAATAAAAGAAAACAAATAAATAATTGTATTGTTTAACTTCTTTATTGAGTTATTTAAAACTTATGAGACTAACCAAAAATATGTTTTTTCTGAACAATCCAGACAGATTAGGCCACGGTGGTCCATACACATGACAGTTTTGCAGTGGTTACATTGAAACCACGTCATTCGACGCTTTTTGTAATCACAGAAGTTACAAATCTTTTTTTGAGTTCCACTTGGACCTGGCGTATCCCTGGAAGGCGTTTCATTCAAAACTTCGGCTATCTTCCATTTTAGGCATCGCCTCAAAGTTGGCATTTCGCGACGCTTACGTTACCACGGTTCGGTCATTTTCTCTGAAACATCTTTCATGAAAGACCTTCTGTTTGCTGGTTTTTTACCTTGTAACAACATACGAGTTTATGATTTTCATATTGAGCATGCCATAAAAGTAGCAAAGTGACCGTTTTTGTGTTTTTCTGCTACAAGATATACCACTACACATTTGATCGAAGGTGTCAGCGCCTTTAAACCAATTCTAAAACTTAATGATGTCTGGCTTTCCAGAAGAAGCAACAGTACCATTGCCATGAATGGTAGAAAGCAAGAGAACGTTTTTGAAACTGAGAAAACTGCTGTCGTGAGCTGATCGGTTGTTCATCATCTTGAGTCTCTTTACCATAAGAATCAGACGGGATTTCTTCTTCAATTTCGACGTGATCCTCGATGCCGCTCAAGCCCGCATCTCCTCGATGAGTTGAGTCATCGCCAGAATCGGATAAACAATTCAAATAATGCTCTATTTGCCGGTCTTGAGCGTCCATTTCTAAAATAAAATAATTTGATAAGAAATGCGGATATTTACAAGTAAATTCACACAATGTTACAAAATAAAATGTACTTGAATAATCATGAGCAATTAAAAATAGTATTACAAACTTACCGTTTACTTAATCAAACTAGAAATCTTCAAAATCGTGTTTCTAAAATTGCAACCGTACTCGTCAATTCTTACTCCATTCATAATCATTAGTCCCTCAGACGAATAAAACTCTCAAACTCCTCAAGAACACTTCACTGCGAGTAAAATCCACTCGCGATACATATTGTCGTATGACCTAGGAAGGTACTTGAGAAGTCAACTTTCTATCTCTTTCGCTCTAAAACTTTGAATATTTTTTACGTTTCGCGCGTTCTGTAAGACGAATGTTTATGAATCTAGGGTTAAACTTCTGATTATCCATTGTATCTACTTACACTAAGCACCCCATTTATAAGGGTATTTATTTTAAGTGTTGAAAGTTTATGTTAGTAGTTGTAAAAGTAGGTAATGTCTAATAATGACTTAAATTGTGTCTGATGTTTTTAATTCAATTTTACCAGTAACAATCAAAATTTAGCCATAGGTAGAAGTTGGTGCATAAATGCACCAATTATTAAATACCAAAAGTGCAGTTTCAGTTTGTCTGTTTGATAAATAATAAATTAATAGTAATAAAAGATACCTATTTATATAGATAGGTTATGAACTTTTTCTTTTTAATGTAAGCTGGTCTAAGTTCCTCTTGAATCCGATGTTCATTATTATTATTACTTACCATCAGGTGAGATTGTAAACAAACGTAGACCTATCACTCATAAAAAAAATATGTACTTCATTAGAATTCATTGAACTCATTTAAGCACAAAAAACGAGGAAGCTCCTTCATTATACCAAATCTGTGATTATACATATTTTCTGTAAAGATGACAGGGACAAAAACTATTACATAAGAAAAACAATTACACAGTATTTAAAGGATTTTGTTGGAAAATAATGATAATGTTGTAGGAGTGTGAGTGTTTTTTAATTCCTTGTTGGGTATTTAAAGTAAAATAACAAAATTATAAAAATCACAGTCGTTTATTAATTACTTAATAAATACTGATTACCTAACAGGTAATAATAATTAGGACAGAGATTTACCAAAAAAACTTTAGCGTTATCTTTGAAATGTTGAAATACTAACTACAATGTAAATTGAGTAAATACAATGGCTAAGTAAATTGTGAATGGGCTTGCACCACCCACTGCAGCATACATCATAAAAATATCATGTGAATCTTTTAAAACACGGAAATTGGTAAAACTCACTTTCATTTAATACATTTTTAACAACCCAATCAGGTACACAACATGTTTAATGTGTTATAAAAATATTGTAATTACGTGTTTATAATAGTCCCATCATACTTATTTTCAAATGAGACCATCATATTAATTCCCAGAAAGCATTATATAGAATCAGGTCCCATGCATAAATAAAATCATATTCAAAGTATTAACCCAAACTTGTGGATTTTTTTCTTTGATCTTGAACTATCATTGACACACTTAGTTCAGAAAACGATTTTAAATATCTCATTTATGCCCATATTCAACTTTCTAGGAATTAATCTAAAGTAAGATGGTATTTTGTCTACAAAAACAAAAGCTAACACTGATCATTTAAAAGCCCAGGACAAGTGTAAGGTGAAAAAGCTTTCCGCATTATTCCCTAGATGGCGTTAATCTCAATTTTCTTCTTACTTTGTTTGTGTACAGTGAGTGCGTCAGACAACATTCCACAAAAGTATAAATGAATATCATATTGTTTAATTAAGGAACTTATAATTATCTAAGTCATGGGCCCGTTCCTTAATACCTAACCCTACGGGTATGTATAAACACTCTATTATTAAGTCCATCTGCTTTCTATAAAGCTAATTTAAAACTATCTATGTATGCTGTTGAGAGTCCGCTTAAGATTGGTCGGATTTTCTAAACAACTATATGGAATGATATTGGGTCATTCCCAGAAAACAAAATTATAGCTTAAAATGCTTTTCACTTTTAGCCTTTGGTTTATTAGATTCAGAAGTAATAACTTCACTTCATGATTTGAGATGAGTAATCTTAGTATTTAACTCATCTTCAGTTCCAATAAAAATAATAAAACTAAGTACCTAGGTACATTATATTAACTAAAATGTAACCTATAAAATAAATCACTTGCCGCCCTATAAATTATACATAGGCTTACAGAAACGCATATAATGTAGTTTATAAGAACTAAGAATTCAGCATGCATTCTATGATAAAAATAATCATATCCTTAAGCACCATATGGCCACAAGCAAGCTAATAAACTTTGTTCAAATAATCACATCAAAATTGGTCTACTTATATACAAACATAAAAATAAGACGTCACGAAACACAAAACAGTAATAAGTACATGCTAATAACTTCGAAAGAAATGCTTATCTACTTGAAATAGGTCTACTACGTTGTTAAAGTAAAATTCGCAACTTCTACAATTTTATTTTACTCTAGGTATACGTACCAAAGTTTTAAAAAGTGTCGGTATATATTTAAAAGCCTAAAAGCCAAAATATTTGGTATTATTGGACAGAATATCATACTATTCAACAATTACGTCTCTAGTTCTGTGCCAACACACCCCGTTCTCCGTTCGCTGTTTTTTTTTCAGACCAAATCATCCTACATTGGCTTATTCCTAATTCTAATAACTATTATAAAACAGTTCAAATCTAACATACAGCTATATTACACAGCCGATCCATATAAACATCGTAACATACATATAGGCAAACAATTTTCTTTGTCCAGGCAACTAGCGAATTTACGATCACAAATAAAAACCCCGAGGGTAATTTTTAAGGCTTAATTCTGTTGATCAACAGATAATCCGAATATATCGTCATGTACACGGGCAATTTTTGAGTGATTCGATTATTAAGTTAAATATCTTTGGCTCGCCCATCCATCCCCAAATTTGTTACTCTCACAATAGTCTGCTGTCGATATCCTATCAGGCTTCGTTATCAACCAATTAATCATAAAACCGTTTTATAAGATTAAAGTAGTAACAAGAACTGATATGGAAGCTAGTTTTAGTCTAGTTCCTGCAAGAAAATCCGACCAACATTTAAAATGAAAAATGCAAACTTTGTGCATGTTGCCTATTGCATCATCTTCAACTTGAACTTTAGCACGAAAAAAGAGATTACTCTAATAAAAACGAAAAATGCGACTAAAGCGCCGACGTCCACCCAAAAGTTAGCATTATCCATTGACATTTGTTTTAAGAACTGGTCGGGTTTTCTATAATGGCAGTACGCTTCTGAGCAGTGTAGTTTCTCCCTTCCGAACCCGTACACAGAGAGCATGGCACCCTCGAAACCGTATCTGACGTAGCTGAGATAAGTGAGCCAGTGGAGATATCCTGGTATAGCGCTGAAGGTTACGAAGAAGCCCGAGAAGAGAACGACTGGGATTGTCGTGACGGGCCCGAGGTAGACGCCCGTCTCGATCTTCATAGCGGCGCCGATGAGTAGACCGAGGGACTGAGCGACCAGTGCGGTGAGGATATTTATTGTGGCGAACATGAACACGCGATCTGTTTGCATCGGTTGTCCGGTCATGAAGTACACGATTATCACGTAAACGCCACTGAATATTATCTGGAAAAATAATTGAGTTGCGTTACACAGGAAATGTAGATAGACAGCTACTGGATGAACGACATGAACATGATGACTGGAATAGCAATTAATGTGCCGTATTTTTAAAATAGCAATATTTATATCAAAAATATCTGTATGCAAATTGCGCGTCTGTCTATTTGGAATGCCAAACAGACAGACGCGCCATAAGTTATTATATATTTTTTTGTTGTATAAAACAAATGAGTTTTATAACAATCCATAAGATGATAACCCTCTATAAACAGACGTGTATCGTAACTGTAATTTTAACATGGGATGAAACTTAAACTTTTTTAACGTACCTACTGGAAGAAGTTAGTTTTGCTAAAATCGTGCATAATGCGAGGAATTAAAATATTTCCTCATGAAATATTTATTTTACTTTCCCCCACCAAGGCCTAGCCAGTGGATCATATACCTAATTTAAAATTATACAAAAATTGAAGAACGTGAGATAGCGAATCTATTACGGTTTATCAACAGTTTTACAGGAATTAAGATTAAGAACATAAAAGAGAAAATGTGAAATGAAAATGTGAACTAAAAGAAGAGTGCAATGCTAGTAATAAACTTGCCGGATTGTTTACTCAACCTTGTAAACAATCCGGCAAGTTTATTAGCAATTAAACATATCAAGAAACAGCTAGCATTGCGTGACCGTGAGTCCTTAAACGCAAGTGAAGCGGAAAACCCAGCACTTCCTATTTCATTCTAACAAAAGATTCATACTATTCAAGCTAATTGTACTTTGTTTCTTGCACCAACTCTTATTTGCATAGGTTTTTGGAATTCTTTTGCAATGACGCTTAAATGAAAACTTTGTACCTTACACGCTAGCGAAAGTTGCTTGTTAATAAAAATATTGAGTCCTTACCTGAAATGGTAGATCCGCTATAGTTTTCGCAAAGTAGAAGGCTTTCAAGGAATACCAGTAATTCAGATGTTCTCGCACAAACACGCTCATTTCCGTTGGGACTGTGGACAAAAATCAGATTTGCTCGTATTAGAACTAGATAGTTTTAATGTGCCTACTCAGACTATGTGATATCGAGGATATGATCATGTCAAAGTCAAAGTCAAAACGTTTATTTCCTTAGAAGCCTATGCTTACATGGACAGGTCAACTTAAATCTAATTTAAATAAAAACTAAGAATAATCAAGGAAATAACATAGTCTTGACAGTTCGCTTCAATTTTTTACACTGAGTTGAGAAGCGAATAGAACAACTCAGCTTCCATCTCTTATGTTGTTATTATAAAAATATCGGTGTACAACATGGTTATCACTTATACATTTTACATTTACAAACAAATGCTAGTCAAACATGCACATAACAGAAAAAAAACTAAATTCAGCTATTTTGACCATCCTAGTGGAACCGAGCTACATCTGTCCAAGCATTATCGTCTTTGATATAGTCCTCTGTAGAATAATAGGCTTTTTTCAGAAGACATTTTTTAATTAAAAACTTAAACTTTCGAATGGGTAGGTCAGTTATAAACTGCGGAAGTTTATTATAAAAACGGACACAATTGCCCATAAAAGATTTCCCTACCTTACGTAATCTAACTGTAGGGATATGTAGTTTATTCGGGTATGTCCCGCTGGTCCCCTCTAGGATTGTCCCCTTCGGACCGTGTAGAGGGGACAAGCGGGACATCGTATTAGCGATATCCCGCTGGTCCCCTCTACCGGTCACTCAGAGGGGACAAGTGGGCTGTTGAATTTTCCGATGACCCAGATGTCCCCTCTGGATAAGTAGCAGTTAAATTTTACTTGAAATTGTATATTAGAACTCCACGGGCACTCCGAGCAGTTCCAACTTGTACTATTTGAATTCTATTTGTCAGATATGACTGGAGAAGGTCTAATGCTTTACTGCAAATGCCGTAATGTTTTAATTTATTTATTAACGTAACGTGACTTACACAGTCATGAGAAGTTTAAAAGATCTCACATCGTATAGACAGCGAAAGTAAATATGCGAAGATGCAACAGTCATCTGATAGCTAATGGTAAAAATGACTGCCTCAGTAGCGCGGTGGACGGGGGCCCGCTTGCAGCGCAAGAGATAGCGGGTTTCGATTCCCTCCAGGGGGTCAAGTGTTTGTATGTTCTGCAAACACATTCTCCTAGGTCTGGGTGTATAATATGTATAATAAAAAAATAATTAAGTATGTCTGTTATATTAAGTATATCAGATGTCTAGTACCCGTAACACAAGATAAGAGCTTACCACCGGGCTGTATTCCATGTTGTTGTGTGGATTGTTCGAGAATAATATCAGAATACTCACATGTAAGAATAGTGGGCATCATAGCAGTGAACATAGTGAACATGACCGTAAAGAAAATACATCCAGCGTTGCTCGTTACTTTAGCCGCATCCTCGCCAATATCGTAGTACAAGAATCCGATCAGCAATCCGACAACCGTATGCGAAAATAGCCTTAAGTGCGTCAATGTCTGATCTCTCAAAATACTCCGGAAAGTGCGCTTTAGTAAGATCCAGAATTGCTTCCAGCCTGAAGTGGGGAAGCCGGTTTTGACTGGTTTCTTGGTGAAACTTTCGCTGGAGTCGAGTAGTGAGGTGGTGCAAGTGACAGGGGCTAGGTTGGTGGCGTTCGGCAGGGCTGGCTTGTCGGTGGTTACGGGTTCTGACATGTCTATTACAGTGCATGTTGGTTTATCTGAAAAATAATATATGTAAGAATATAAGTATAGGTACATTTAGATTCAAGATTTATTTTATACGACCGTACGCGGCTTTGCCCGCGCGTGGTAAAACAGCAATGTCCATGCCAAATTTTACTCAAATCGGGCTTTGCTCGTAATAATTATATAGTTTTTCCACGAATAGCGGTATTTTACCGCGGTAAAAAGCAACCTATGTGTTATTCTTATATGTAAGCTATATTATTGTGAAGTTTCATTAAAATCCATCCAGTAGTTTTTGCAAAAAACACACTTATTTCTCACAAACTTTCGATTTCTCAATCCTCTGATTTCGTCTAGTGTATGAAAATTAGGTCAGATAGAGCCGATTTGATAATAAAAAATCGGTCATTAGCATCGCAAATTCCGACTTCTGTAAACAAAAAGCCGAATCGGTGTCTGTGACGACAAGAACACACATTTACACACTTACTTAAATCCTCACAAACTAACGCATTTATAATATAAGTAGTCTTTGGGTCGACTTCTCAATCTTTTGATATCGTCTAATGTATGTAGATATGAAAATAACTTAAAAACTAATCATTCACTAAGTTAATAATTACGCAAGGTTCGTTTTCTGTAAACAATAAGCCGAATCGATATCGAAAACATTTAATTCAAAGCATTCTTTCAGTTTAGATTAAGTTACTACGGCTACACCGTGAAATGGCCTTAATCGGACAATACCACAGCTAAGTACATAAGGTAAATACCTAAACTATGTTGTGCCCATATCGTTGCATTGTGATGATTTCTTCATTATGCATCTATTATCAACATCTTATCAGAAAATTGGCTCATGCTCCCACCATTGATAACACGAAAAGAAAAAAGTTTATACTAGATTTTTGTTTTCTTTCAATAACTAAACAAAGAAAACCCCCTGCATTGTATAGGTATCATTATTATCTAGTCAACTAAACTTGGAGGTGATTCATGTTAATAGTTTTTTGATATCTACCTACCTAGTTTCTTTGTCCTTCCAATTTAGGCATGATACAATTCTTATACGTTTTTCTGTATATTATTTTACTGAGACCAAACACGATGTATTGAGGAACGACTTTTACTTCATTATTTCTCTGTCCTTGTCTAAACACTCCATTCTAACACATTCCATCTTTTACACAGTTCATCCATCTTTTCTTTGGCTTCCCTGCTCCCGCATTTCCATCAACATATTATAACTATATAACAGTATGGAGCATAATGAAAACGAATTAGACATAAAACATAAAACACTTCAAAACAAGGTATTGTCGAGTAAATCGTCAAGTAATGTTCGTTATTGTAGATGTCTTACTTACCTATAACAATAGAGAGTGCTTCCGCCTTTTGCATATTATTTTTGCTCTGGTTGTTGTAGTTCAGGTTCTGAGGCACGGACGACGATGAGGATGATGATGATGACTGGCCACGGCCACAGTTGCCCTTGTTTACTTCCATAACCAGTTTGTGGACCCAATCGCCGTGTTCGCCAGTCGCTACCTCCATTACTGGAATAGATTTATAAGATTACGTTCATGTTCTTTGTTCTCTATAATGCTTAGAGATTTTTTAAACGGGATTTAGGGCTTAACGGCCTTTTTATATGTGTTGCTACGCTGCAATTATGACCCGAATTTACTAACAGCTGTCTACTATCATTTAGTGCTAGTCATTCCTACATTAATTTGTATTGAAACACCGCCCTTCCAACCTTCGCCCGTAGTATCAAGGTCTTCGTTTACAAACATTGGAACAGCACTTCAACCATACATATATAGAAATAGGACACAATTTACTATGATAAGGCCATCCGTTAAAGATAACAATACAATTAACACGTATTTGTTTCTTTGACATTCAACTTTGTACTATTAATTTGGTATCTTATCTATCTATTATAAGATGCAGAATAATTTGTGTAAGCAATGGACATTAATGGACCCCGATGTTTCAATTGTTTCGTCTGTGCGTGATTGATCTCATTGATTCGTCTCCACCAAGTGGTTATTAGCAATTGAGGACAATAATTAATGCCGCGACAAATTCTTCGCATTCATTTGATGTGATGATAGACAATGATTTTGAATCTATAATATAAAAATGAATCGCAAAATGTGTTGGTAAGCGCATAACTCAACAACACCTGGACCAATTTGGCCAAATCTTTTTTTAAAATGTTCGTTGAAGTTCAAGGATGGTTTTTACGGCGAGAAAAATTCGAATTTTTTTTTCCTGTGCGAAGCCGGGGCGGGCCGCTAGTCATTAATAAATAATTCGTTGCACTATTTTTGTTTATTTCCGTCCGAAAGGAAAAACTAACTTTTTGAAGTGAAACTTCTATAGAATCGTAGTGATTTCAAACCGGATGCAAAAAGATGAAACGGAAATGGTAAGAGACACAAATACAATGCTTTATTTAAATTTCTTTGCGCGATACTTCGTAGTTGAGACTACGAAGTATCGCGCAAAGAGGTATTACTATATTTTATTTATATTATTTTTGTAACATACTTTATGTAATACGCTTTATTGAAGTAATATAAATAATCCGAATAATTACAGATATATGTTTGTTTCTCTTATCATTTTAGCAGATTCGTTCATTTACCCTTTTTTTCTATTCGATATATATCATAATTATAGTTCGTAAGTAGTAGACTCCAATCGTGCGTCGTAGCTGACACACACACACTTTTTTTTTATTCTTCTTATTCTTTCGTCGATTTACTGAAGTTTCACTTCTATCGTGTGTGAATCGCACACACACCTTTTTTTTTATTAAATATTTGTTATATTGACGGCCTCAGTGGCTCGGTGGGCGAATGTCCGCCTGAAGCACAGCGGGTTGTCGGTTGGTTCGATTCTCTGCTGAGGAACTGTTTAATTTCTGGTTTTGTGTCTAAGTGTATTTTGGTAAGACAATGTTATAAAATTTATTTTTAATTATATATCATGTAATTGCGCATGTTCCAGTTCGGATTAATGTGTAGAACAGGTGTAAAAGATGCATATCGGATTAGTAACAGCTGCTTTGTGATAAGAATTAATAAGAACGTAAGTTAAGTGCTACGTAGCACAGCCTTATCGGTCATATTCGAGTCGAGTCTAATCATCGAGTCTGGCAAGAAATTGAAAGTATGCTTGTCAACTTGGTACACATAGCTTACGCTATGTGTTGTGTAAAGCCAGTATTACAATGTATCTGCGAATCGCCTATCATCTTTCTAAGAAATATAAATTATGGTGTTAATAACTTACCGTAATCGGCCGGATTGTGATAACTAGGACAGTGCAGTTTCATCGACGACAAAAACGGCACTAAATTCGGCACGGTCCCTTGATAAATGCACTGTCCTTCCGCCAGCGTGTACAGAAAGTCGAACATCTCGAACAATCTTGCTGATGGCTGGTGTATGGTACAGATGATCGTACGACCCCCTCTCGACAAAGACTTCAGCAGTGATATGCATTGGAAGCAGGATGAGCTGTCCAATCCTGACGTCGGCTCATCAAAGAACATAACAGGAGGGTTATTTACTAATTCTAACGCTATCGATAGCCTCTTCTTCTGCCCGCCGGAGAGATTATTCGTTCTCGTGTCCCCAGCGTCGCACAGACCCAGCATCTCTAATATCTCGTTTATCACAATTTTCTTGGCAGTGGGTGACATGTCTTTGCCCAGTTTTAAGTTTGCTGAGACGTGCATCGCTTCCTTTACGGAGAGGTGGGGGAGGAGGCAGTCGTCTTGCATGATGTAGCAGGACATCTTTCTGAATCTTCTTAGATTTCTTTCCTTTCCGTTTATGAGGATGGAACCGCTGACATTGGACGTTCTAAAAGGAATATTCATTAGTTGTTGCTAAACCTCATTACGATGTGTTATATTTATGTTATATTGTTTAGATTAGTTTTAGGAGCAATATGCCAACTATTAATATTAACTCGTACTACTAATATTATGTAAACGTATATGTCTTCATTCACTAAGACCATAAACTGCAAATTGTTTAAGGATGTAAAGTCAATTTACGTGTTATACAAGAATAATACGATTCTTAAAATAAGTGGCATTTCGTTCTTCGTTCATAAGGTCTGGCCTTGCAATCGCGAAATTGGAAATAGAGCAAATAAACTCACTTGTAACCGGCTAAAATATTCATAAGAGTGCTTTTCCCGGCTCCCGAAGGGCCCATGATTGCCGTGAGCTCTCCGGATCTGAACGTGCCATTGATGCATTTGAGAAGAGCCTTGTAGCCTCGCTTCCGACCCTCACTCACTGAGTAAGACAGGTCTGTGAATTCTATGTCTACTGGAGGTCGTTTTGGAAGGTGCGTCAAAGCTGCCATGGGTTTCTTGTGGTCGCTGTACCCGTTGGGAACTTTCGGCACCAGTCCAGTCATGGTTGCTCCTGCTCCACCGTTGCACAGGTTTATTTGTGATCCGCTGAAAAGAGAATAATGATGAATGAGACTTTTTGAATTTTTGTGTTCAAGGTGCGTCGTATTTGAGTATTGTTGTCAGCGCTCTACTTAACGTAGACACAAGCATACCAAACGGGATTAAATTTTCCCTGGGAAATAGACCAAGTGTTAATTATGCATGACTTAAAAATACTGTTACCGACGAAAAAAATCCGTTAGATTGAGTAAAACGGAGAAAGGTAAAGTTACATACCAATTATTTGATATATTCATCATATCTTCAACACATTTTAAATAATTCAGATTATAAAAGAATAATGTGTAACATTCTTGGAATCCGTCATATTATAATCATATTGTTTATGAACAGAGAACTGGGTATTTATTTCCCTTATAATATCGTCTAACAAGAAAACAAGTTGCTTTTATAAAGTCTTACAAGTTCTCGTATCCGTAAAAACCAGCAGCTCACCCACGCGGCACGAACTTTATCGTGTTAACCTAATTACACAGTTAGACATTGTATCGTCTTGCCAGCCTACGAGAATTAGGCCTTCTAACTAATGCAAAGAATTTTGGAGTTAGACCGTTTAGTTTAATCCAGAGAAATACCAAGTAAATTCACCTTTAGGCGCTTCATGCCTGGGTAGATAAAGTGGTAGGTAGATCTCCGAAGAAAGTGATTATGTTGTCAATGGCATGGGAGAATTTATGTGTAACTTTATAGTATCATGTTGATATATAGTAGAAAAGGTTTATTCAAAAATGTTAATATAAGCTAGAATTTTCAATGGTACCTATCATCAAAATTTATTTACGTAGGAACGAAGCTAAACCACCTACTCGTTTCCTACTGAAATGTCAGTTTGTTATTCTGCCTTCTCGATTTGTTATATGTGTTTTCCATTCATTGCCTTTCAAAATAATTATACCCTGAAAACATTGGGATTCGAAATACATGTAATGGCCAGTCCATTACGTTATGACATTACATTAAGCCCTAAGCAATAGGTCAAATGAAAAGGTATAAAGGCAAGCACGGCCAGCATATAGTCAACGTTATACCTATTTCTGATTCATATCTATAATATCTTACAGAGCACTGGCAAAGTTCCAACAGTTGTGTGCGAGAATCCAATAGGCTGCTTCAATTAAAACTAAACCTCATTTACTGAATACTGGTTTTATTTAAGAAACAAGCGCCTAATACAGGATAGTAAATTATATTGAAGCAATGAGAATTACTAGTTGTGCAATTGATGTCAATTTGTACTTCGTGGCTTCCTCTACTTACTTGTCAAGTATAAACGCCTGACCCAAAAAATCTAAATTTGAAATTTAAGAAAAACCCCCGATTCTAATGCCTTCATTTCCTTAAATGTAAAACAATATAATTTAATGTAATGTGGACGCGATGCGCTTTCATTTGATACCCCACACTAGTGTATTTGCAGATTTTCTGTTTTCCTTCCCCACTCTCACCCCCTTAACTTTTAAACGGCTCTACCGATTTTCATGAAACATGTCTTAGAACACCCGGGCCAAACTCACCTTTCATACAAAAAAAACTTAATTGAAATCGCTCCATCCGTTCGGGAGCTATGATGTAACAGACAGACAGACAGACAGGTCAAATTTATAACATTCCTTTGTTTTGGTCGGGGGTTAAAAAATACTGAAATCCCTTCTCCAACAAAGCTTTTCTGTAGAGATCGCGAAAGCTCAAGTTAAATGAGATTAGGATTAAACTTATACTGATTGAATTGAAGCACTAATGGGAGCCCATCTAATTAAGCTAATCACCCTCAACTGTCTGGTTTTAATTAACGCTTTTGTGGGTTGGGTTTAAATATTACAGCGTCAGTTCCTCTTAGCTTGTAATGGGTAATCATCATCATCACCCTATTAACGTTCCCACAAGATTCAAAATTCAAGATTCTTTATTGATAACATAGGTTACAGGTCAGGTTTGTATAAAGGCGTACATAGTTTCAATTATAATCTACGTTTTTCCAATAAAATGGAAATAATATTAAATATTGGTTATTAAATAAGTCATGAAATGACAATTAATTTATATAAACTGTACAAAAAAATTGACATTTAAAAATAGATTATAATAAAAAGTCATCATAGCGATAGAAACATTGCTCGATAAGCCATTTCTTAAGTTTAATTTTAAACTATTTTTCAGTTGGAGCCTGCTTAATTGAGTCGGGTATCCGTTTAAAAACCTCTGGACCCATAACATGAGTTAACTTAGACGATTTTGTAAGCGTACGCTGCAGAGACCTCAGTTTGTGCTTATGGCGTGTCCCACTGCTGGGACACAGGGACTTCTCTCTTGGCGAGAGAGATAAGGCCTAAATAACAGAAAGACGGGCGGACTCTTCACTTCTTTTGTAATGGGTATTTTCAACAAAAAAAGTCTGTCTGTACGAACGTGGAGTTTAAAATTGGACGCCTGTTTGGCGAGATTATTTTTCTCTTTTTTTTAACGCGTGTAGGTATCAAGCTGACTTTATTAATATATTTTGCCCCTTGTAACTAATAAATCAAACTTCTTAATACAATAAAAAAAAATAGAACCGTTTATGTCTCAAAATCCGTCGATTTACGATATTCGGAAAGGCTAAATTAATAAAGTCACTTGTTGTTGTAAAAAAATTAAACCTCTTAAGTCAACACAAATAATTAAATTACTTGCAAAGGTAAGGTAACTACTTCCAGTATACCCTAATCTTGAAATTTCCTACGAAACAACATCTCATAACAAACATAAAGGAAGACTAAGTATTTTAGACAAATTCTGTTTTTAGGATTAATATTTAGACCAAAAATTTAAGATTATAAAATATAATAACTTTAAATCTTAAACCTTAAATTTTTGGTCTAAATATTAATCCTAAAAATAAAATTTGAGTTTTCCTTATACCTCGTATACTGAGTCATACTGGTCATACTCGCTCACCGAGGGTTCCGTACTAACTTATAGGTATTTTT
The DNA here is from genome assembly GCA_929108375.1 of Gymnoscelis rufifasciata. Classification (NCBI taxonomy): domain Eukaryota; kingdom Metazoa; phylum Arthropoda; class Insecta; order Lepidoptera; family Geometridae; genus Gymnoscelis; species Gymnoscelis rufifasciata. The sequence goes on along the minus strand of OV815307.1, from coordinate 4,224,014 downwards.
ATTTGTCTAAAAGCAGGCTATCTAGCTGTGTTCCATAGTTATTTTTGATTAATAGTATACATATATTTGTGTAAGCCATTTAGCATACCATATACATATTTCCAAATGACTTCAACTGTAGCTTAATGTCATAATGCACGCAGCATTTAAAAGCAGGAAGAAGTAAACAATATCAAGATTATAAAAAAAAATATTCACGCATTGAATTTTTAAGGATATCTCCATTGTAAAACGCACTGGCATGCATTTAGCACTGTACACGCTCTGACACTATCTGCTGTTCAATATTATGATAATAGTCCAAGAGCTAGTGAACCCTGGGAGTAACGGTCTCCCTGTAAGGTTAGAAATTTGTATACTGACGATTTATGGCATGCTGTGAGCAATAGCCATGACCTGGCAGGCGTCAGCCGTGCACGTCATCAGCCTCTTTATTTTTCAAACTGTTAAGTAAATGGGGTTTCAAAACTTGTTTCTGTAAGTTTGAAAATTTAATAGAATAAAGTTTATTTATTGTACATCTTAAAAAAAAATTGACAGGCGATTACAATAAGCAGAAGTATATGACAGGTCAATTAGAAAACGCACAGTTGATGAGGTAAAAAAAACTTTATCCTGTATACTTGAAATTTTTATATGTTTTTAAATAGGTTTCTCAGAGTAAGTATGTACAATGCCAGGCGGTTTCGAACAGCATAAGACCTTGCCAGGCGAGGGGACAGCTGCTAAGGGCGTGCAAAAAAGAAGTGTTACATGAACGCATATAGTAAATGTTATGTATTTTATTGGGTTTTATGCAATGTAGTTACATTATTTTGAACCCCCGACCAAAAAAGAGGGGTGTTATAAGTTTGACGTGTCTGTCTGTCTGTTTGTCTGGGACATCATAGCTCCCGAACGGATGGAGTGGTTTCAGTTTAGTATTAGTTAGTTGTATGAAAGGTGAGTTTGGCCCGGGTGTTCTTAGACATGTTTCATGAAAATCGGTTGAGCCGTTTAAAAGTTATGGGGGGTGAGAGTGGGGAAGGAAAACCGAAAATCTGCAAATATACTGCAGTGGGGTATCAAATGAAAGAGCATCGCGTGCCTATTATTAAATATTATGGTGTTTTACATTTAAGGAAATTAAAGCATTGAAATCGGGGGTTTTTCTTAAATTTTAAATTTAGATTTATTAACGCTCATTTTCTTCAGCATCATCCGAAATTTCGCTATCACTGTTTTCATCATAATCTGATTCTTCAACAATGTTTCCCTCATCTTAAATAGAAAAAAAAATTTAATGAATCAATAAGGTTGTTGAGAATTAAATATCAAGCTCAATACATTCCTCTGAAAATGATTAAATACTTAATTATTTAATTGTTTATGTTTCTTTTAATTAATCACTTTTATAGACGAAACCAAGAAAGGATCCTACCTTAATCTTCTAAAATATTCCTTATAGAGTTCTTTTCACTATCCTTTATTTTCATCATCAGACCCCTTATATCAGTCAAAACCCAATTAGATGAACGGTCTCAGTAAGTTAATTAAGTCCAAACACAAAGTACTTGCTGTAAAACGTTGAGAAGTTCTCTCAACTGCCTTTCCCTCCATCATCAGATCAACACCAGACGCTCATTAATTATAGGGCTTTAAAATTCTTTATATTGAATAATATTAAGAAACACACAAGTCAGAAAGACAATTTTTTCAAGAGTTTCCCTCAATTTCTTCAGGATTCCACCATAAGATTCTAGTTTCCTTACCATGGGACCACCACTGGGATACTCCCTTTCCAAGAAAAAAAAAATAATCGAAATAGGTTCATAAACGACGAAGTTATCCGCGGACATACATAATATATATATATATATATATAAATATATATACGGTCGAATACAGAAACCTCCTCCTTTTTTGAAGTCGGCAAAAAAAATAGTTGTATAGAACTTGAAATGCATTCCTCAGTTTCAGTCGATTCAGTATCTGCAGGTCCTTGTAAAACTATGTTGCATTAAGAAGATGGAAAGATGGAACCGTATTCCCGTCAAAGCAATTAAATCGTAACGATTGTCAATTAAGTTCCAACTGTTATTTTCAGGTTTTTTTTTTTTGACGAGTGAAGAGGTTGTTATCGCCTTTTTACTAGTTTAAAACATAAAAAAAATTTAATCAATAATTTAATTAAAAAAATAAATAATTAAATTATTGATAAAAAAAATTTTAACCGAGTAAAAAGGCGATTTTATAATTTTTATTTTTTAACAGTTTTTTTTTAAAACACTGTTGAAGAATCAGATGATGATGAAAACAGTGATAGCGAAATATCGGATGATGCTGAAGAAAATGAGTGTTAAAAATAATGTACCTACATTGCATAAAACCCAATAAAATACATTACATTTACTATTTGCATTCATGTAAAACTAAAATAATGTACCTATATTGCATAAAACCCAATAAAATACATTACATTTACTATATGCGTTCATGTAAAACACTTCTTTTTTGCACGCCCTTAGCAGCTGTCCCCTCGCCTGGCAAGGTCTTATGCTGTTCAAAACCGCCTGGCATTGTACATACTTACTCTGAGAAACCTATTTAAAAACATATAAAAATTTCAAGTATACAGGATAAAGTTTTTTTTACCTCATCAACTGTGCGTTTTCTAATTGACCTGTCATATACTTCTGCTTATTGTAATCGCCTGTCAATTTTTTTTTAAGATGTACAATAAATAAACTTTATTCTATTAAATTTTCAAACTTACAGAAACAAGTTTTGAAACCCCATTTACTTAACAGTTTGAAAAATAAAGAGGCTGATGACGTGCACGGCTGACGCCTGCCAGGTCATGGCTATTGCTCTCAGCATGCCATAAATCGTCAGTATACAAATTTCTAACCTTACAGGGAGACCGTTACTCCCAGGGTTCACTAGCTCTCCAGCTATAATAAAACGCATGACGCATTCAGTTCACAAAGAACTACGCATACATTAAATTGTCGAATCTAGGATTGAAGTTGACGTTTTCATAGAATAACATCTGTTATAACGGTACTTCGTTTATAATCTTATGTATGACGCATGGAATAATGCATGTATTTGACCTCACTGATGCAAATACTATCTTGTTGACTACTCACTTTAACTAAGCCAAGTTCATGGACTTTATTGTAATATAAGCGTAAAGTGGAACTGATGGTATTTGCATGAAGGAAAAATATTTTAAACACAAGGATGGGCGCTGTTTGACTTTCTAGTAAGTAGATACTTTATGTTTTATTTTTTTTTACCACAAAGGTGGCAGACAAGCACGCGGCCCTGATGGGAAGTGGCTACTGCAGCCTATGGACCGAAGCAACATCAGAGATATTACCTGGGCGCTGCCGACTCCGTAAATGCTTCAGGTTACCCTTTTTGAAATAACCCATACCTACTATAGTCCAAAAGGGAAAACCAAGTGATAAAGAACATATTCATGTTCTTCAAAAAAAATCTTGTTAATCTAGAAATTGTCTTTGAACGATGACAAGGACAAGACATTAAACTGGGATAACATCGCTTTTTGTCAAGACAAATTTTAGGGAGCTAATCCGGATTTAATGCGATTGTAGAGACAAAAAACACAGAGCCCTCCTAAGTAGGGGCCTTTACATTGTCTGAGATATTATCAATTTAAACAAGGTTTACATTAAGATAAGTAATAAGGTAAGTAGGTACTTATATTGTCTTACTAAAAAAAGGCTGCTTATTGATTTCACTCGCGAACCAACTCAAGATGAATTATGACGATATTGTATATCAAACGTTTCTGTTCCATCCAAGAAGAATCTTCACCATGCCAGCTGCTGGCTTAGCATGATAATTGTTGTCTTGGTAAAGAAATAACGCTGTCAAGGTCATTCATTCTTGTTTATATAGAATAGACATATTGTCGCGTTATTTAGTTAACTTGATTCATATCGTAATTCTTGTTTCGTTACTTTTAATAAATGAATATTGACATTTATAGAAGAGAGTTTGAATTTTGCCCCAAAGAGAAGTCTACATGTTTCAAGGCCAGACGTTATTTTTTTATTTTAGTCTCATTATAGTAGAAACGGGTTTTACTTTTACATGATTCGAGACCAAGACAAACTACGTAGATTTTGTGCAGCGCAAGTTGTTGCGTGAAGAGATGGAGTGTACTTTCATCTCTTCCCTGCAAAGGCAAAATGTGTACCTTTGCCCTTGTCTATTCTATAGTGGAATAGAAAGGAAATCGCTATGCTAATCTGACAGAGAAACGGGAGATCCTCTCCTGGCAGACCACCTCTCTACTTACCTACATACATAACCTATCTTTTGACGTCATTAACGTGTAAAGCTAGCCTATTATATAATATTATAGGCAACGTTATTCAATTTTATTAATTACATAGTCTTAACTAAGTAAATAGATACCACTGGCAAGGCTAATTTATTATTCATTGTGAAGGCACTGAATATAGTAGGAACTTTGTTATAATATTCTGAATGACTGCTTAGTTATAAGTATACCTATCGCGTACGATCTCATAAACAAGTATTCTTTTGTGACGTATTGTAATGGATGGCAGGTTAAAGATCTTTCCTCTTATTTAGACATAAAATTGCTTAGGACCTGTTTCACAATCTCTAAGTAAGATTAGTCAATGGTTATATTGATGAGCTACTTACGATAGGCTGTTTTCAACCATTTGTGTACAATAATTTAATTTTATACTCATAAGCTTTTATAAATATTTAATATGTTTGTACACAACTAAACGTTTTTCTTTCTTCTTTCATACCTTGAAAGATCCGCAGCCTTCTGTATCAGAGTAACACATTACTAGGATAGGAATGCCTTGAAAACCGCCTATCGACGCGAGTATTTTTGTTCTAGCATTTTCCTGGTTTCGCAGAGTTTCTTTGACAAAAACACATAATGGCGTAGTATTTTAGATGAAAAGCATTGTCTGTAGATATAAAACATAATTCAGAGGCCAACATACCCTAGAATCTGTCCATTATTGAGCTGCTCTGCTAGTGGGGGTGACTTCGAGCTGAATGTGACCTTCTCACTCATTTCCCCTCGACTCCCGCGCCCGATCAGAGGCAGGTGGATCTGGGTGCCTTTCGACTCCATCTTCAGGCCTGACGTCATCCTGCTGTTACCATCTTGGGGTCGGTGGCCCTGTAATGACAGAGAGAGGTTTGAAGTTTGGTTAATTTGTGATGTTTTGAAGACCCATCAATTAATACCTACTCTTTTTTTGGACATTCGTAAAGCTTTAGTTAACTATAGTTTTTTTTTGTTAAAGATAAGATCGAACCTTTAAGTAGAGGTTATTTATCCATACCACGGATTATAGAGGTATAATAGGTATAACGATACCTATCTAAGACTCGTTCCGTGTTGCATCAGAACGATGTCTTGTTTGTGCGTATACTCGTACAAAAGGTACCTATTTATATGTACATTTTACTATTACAAACATATAGAATTGTCAAAGTATTCAAATTAATCTTAGCTCTTTTTCAACTAAAAATATGCTTAATTGACACTATGATATTTATGATACAGATCGAAAGCATTTGGTCTGTATCATCTATACTAATATTATAAAGCTGAAGAGTTTGTTTGTTTGAACGCGCTAATCTCCGAAACTACTGGTTCGAATTGAATAATTCTTTTTGTGTTGGATAGTCCAGTTATCGAGGAAGGCTAATAGGCTATATAACACGCTACGACCAATAGGAGCAAAGATATAGTGGTAAATGTGTAAAAAACGGGAGAAATTGTTCATCTTTGAAGCCTTCCGTTGCGTGCGCCGTGAAAACGGTTCAAGATACACAAAAAATATGTATTAAAGAATAATAGCTCTTTAAATTATCTAAAAAACAGTCCGCGATAGTATATGTCTATCTTTTAAGATTAACTCACAAAAACCATTTTTATGGTACCTAATTTGGTCGAAATAATTTGTTTAAGTTGTATCAACATTAATATTAATTTTTTACTCAAATAAATATGTTGTTGGTTAAGAGTACTTCATCCATTATAACGTGGGTAGCACCGCAGGGCACAGCTAGTAAATATATAAAGTTATTAATTATAATTTGGTATGTGTAATCTTAACATTGTATACAACAAATTAGCTTTCCGATAAAACTAAAATAACGCAACATTAAAACTACGCAACGGATTTTGGTTTCTTATTCAAGAGGAGTATAATACATGAAAAATATAGTGCAGGTACACTAGCAGTTTTTTAAGTTTCTAATGTGATGTCGTTAATGATCTTATTGTCTTCTTTCTTTTTCTTTTCTTTCTCTTTCTTTGCAAACGCTGGCTGAACGCTAGGAGATATATCAAATTGATGGACTAGAGTACCGCTTGAAATGATCAACAATAAAGTCAACGGTGGTATAATCTAACTCTCAGGGATAACCCACAATAAATAAATTGAGGGGTTAAAATAGATAAATATGACCCTTTACCTACAGCTAACAAATTGAATAAATATTTTCGAAAATATTGATTCTAAAAGCAAGGAAATAGCGGTTAGAGTAGGGTCGTACCGTACGTAGAAATGCTGAATACACCCGTGCGAAGCCGGGGCGGGTCGCTAGTAGAATATAAATCGATCGACGACCTGGGTCTAGTAGTCTACGATCTATGGCTGAAATTATGATTACCTACTTAAGGTAATCATTTTAATCGTACTAAGTATTGTAGGTATCTTACCCTACCTAACCTAACCTAGCCACTTTAAAATAAAACGTGCCGTAAATTACAATTAACTTCGAATGCTCTTTTCTTTTGCTACGTAGTATCTATCATTCGCCTAAGGCTTAATCTTTCACAATTCCCGAACCTCTTTTTATGCAAAACAGAATTGGTTATTAGAAATCTAGAAACTAGCTGGCAACTAACTATGTGGAAACATATATAGTGGTTAGAGAACTAGGTTCTAAATGGGTAGGGTAAGTGCTCCCTCATGAATGAAACAAGACGGAAATCGATTAGTTCAAGGTTACGTTCTTTTGTTCTAAGCTGAGAATAATTCCTGTATTTCCGACCGGTGGCAGTATTTGGATTTTTGCTATTGGAATATCAAAGAATTATTAGAGTATTAAAAGTACTGTAGTAAATATTATCTAGGTCGTATCTATTCTAATATTATAAAGCTACAGAGTCTTGTTTCTTTGAACACGCTGATCTCAGGAACTAGTCGACCGATTTGAATAATTATTTCACTGTTAGATAACCTATTAATTATGGAAGGCTATAAGGCTTTTCACCATGGGAAAATATGTCGTTCCCTTCACGTTTGTTCCTCAAATAGGGTTTATAAGTCACATGAGTGCCAAACTCTCGTTTTTATTTTAGCTGAAATAGGCTAAGTGTATTATAATGTTTAAATATTTATCGTTTTCAATATAGTTTTCAAAATATATTGTTTATACCTATTTACGAATCGAACGAGTAGGTATAGGGCCAGATGAGCCAAGCGGTCGTTATTATTGAAGCCAAGTTATCAATCAACTCGAAATATACGTAACGACATACAGGTGGGCGGTTTTAAAAAAAAATGTCCGTTACTTACGTGGAAACCTTATTTCTAATGAACGGAATTCTCCATAAAATTTATGATAAAGCTAAAGACCTACTTTGATAAGAAAGCAAATGTGAAATCATGAAATCTATTAATAATAAAAATATTGGAATCTAATTAGCAGCTGCAATGGTATAGCAATCTTTGTATTTTCAAATATCTACTGCGTTATACAATTTTGTTGTTTACAACTTCATCGGATTATTTATATTCATGATATGATTTATCACGTTTTACGTTTAAGACATAACTTTTAACCTTTGTCCAATAAATAATTGTTCTAATGATCTGACGTTAGCAGGATAACTAATGATCAGACATTAAGATAAAATAATTAAGGATGTGTACAATATTTCATAGAATAATATGTATGTTAATAGATATTAAGAGTTAAACCCAAAACGTATCGTTCCATGTTAACGTTCTCAGTGCTACACACGTAAGAGATTTCATGTGCTTATCGACGGTGCTGCCAACTGGTGCCATCAATTAAAACGTTTTAACATTTGACATTCTGACTGTTGCATTAGTGCTGCCACCTATAGTCCCTGCACGTTCCCTATACTATTCTACGAAGTTATATTTATTTGTAGAGAACCCTTTGTGAAAAAAACATCTTACACATAACCGGATTATTTTACTTTCGTAGGAATTTATCCCTGCCTTCTAACAAAGCCAATTATCGTGAAAAATACTTACATAGTGGATTGCGTGACGTAACAACGAATCGTTTTCACGTGAAATGTTCAAGATCACGCAATGTTTTTGAATTATCGAAACGGTACTGAATTTTTCACCGGCTACGTATTTACGTGAATGTCAGGTCAGTTTCCAAGATTAGAACTCAAATATCATACTTTTCTGGTATGTAGGTACGCCTTAAAATATAATTGGCGTATTACTAAACCTTTAGGTTGCCTGTCAAAAATGAGGATACGAGACATTGTGCCTTACTCTATACGTTATGAGTAGGCCCAGAGTCGCACGAAAAGGTATGAAGGCTGCCAACTTTTTATATCAAGATTTCATACTTAATCTATAATTTTTGTGTCCAAAAAAATAGGTTAAGGCGAGTATAAGATCGCAGGTTCCGACTGATTGTTGAATCTCTTCTTCTTATCTGTGGTTTCGCTCTTGACAGAGCTTAAGTGTTAGAGGAGGAGGCGGAGATGGCTTTCTTCACGATCTTCCACCATCTCTCTCTGTTTGCAGCCTGTTCGATGCAGTCTGACACTGGGCCTCCCTCTGGGGGTTTCACTTAGTCAGTCCAGCGCATAGGATAGTGATTGTTGTATCTACAACCTACCCTTGTCTAAACAAAGCCCAAGTGCCGCCGTGAGCAAATTCGCCGCCAAAGGAGCTGGTGAAGCGTAAGGTCCGAAATATCCTCTGGCATTTCAGGGAGGCACGCTAGTGAGCACAATAGGTATCAGTCACATGACAGTCTATAAAATTAAATTCCTCGGCGAAACCGGTTCCAAGTTGAAAAAACCAAAAGGTTTTGGTTGCGGACTTTTTCTCAGAATTTATTTTTACACAATTAGGATTCAATCATTAATGATTGAACGTAGGACGCACTTGAGATTGGATCGAATTGAGTTTCATCGACAGACATACGGCGACGAATTTCTAAAAAAAAATACGTTCGTGATAACACTTCGTAGCAAACTTATTATTGCACGCTGGAGTTTAAGTATTAGGTACAAGTTGCGTACGAAGCAATTGGAGAGAAGAGGGAAATGGGAGTAAATTTGACACGGGATGACTCCCATTGCCCGCCTACATTACCTGTTCCTATCCGAATTTGAGGGCAGTATACTTAATTTACCTGAGTTTATTTACCCAGTTGCATTATATATACTTTTATATAGTAGACTTTATTCACCCAGGTTTACACGCTCCGCTCGTGTTTTCGTCATTGTAAAATAAAAAGCAAAGTGTCGAGTTTTTTGTACACTAAAAAAATATTGACATACATAATTTAAATTTGGTACGCGATTTTACGGTTGAATAGACTAAATACGAGTAGCGACGACGACATGTAGCATTTGTGGATGTCGCTTTAGCGATCGCTTATTAAAGGGAAATAATATTTCCCTTTAATACGTAACATATTATGTTACTTGAAGTGAAGCAATTTGTGGTGCTAAGAATTAATCTGAATTTGCTTAGGATTTTTTTAAATGTTTTTTATTCAAGATCAAATTCTCAACTTAATGGGACTCGAAAGCAAGTCTCCAGACATCGATGTATTTAAGTAATATTATTACTAGTGGTCGACCGGAGTGGTCGAAATTCGGCCAAAACTCAATAATTAAATACATAAAACATAGATTCGTGCTCTTATTCTCTACAATAAGTTTTATAGTGTTGGATTTCAGGCCATTCCTGTACAATTACATTACCTTTGTTTAACAGTTTGTATGTTATAATTAGATAACTGTTTGACAAAGTTATATCTACTCCAAACGTATTTCCATACAACCTTGAAAATTACAAGCCATTTGACAAATAATTGGTGTTTAGTTGACTAAACTGAATATTAAAAAGGTTTTCAGCTATATTCGGTTCTGGAACGAGAAGAGTCGACATTTGTTTCGAAACTATTTTTAGAGAATGTTATTAAACTTGCCCTGAATGTGTGCTATTCTTGGATTTGTTATTTTCGTTTGGGGTTTTGAGCAATGATAAGACAAGTTGTTTTATTCGGATGAATTTATGGTTTGTATTGATTTGGTTCCATAATAAGCCCAAACAGAACAGATTTTACGAATTTTTAACCGCCGACCAAAATAGAGTGTTATAAGTTTGACGTGTCTGTCTGTGTGTCCGTCTGTGTGTCTGTCTGTCTGTCTGGGACATCATAGCTCCCGAACGAATGGAACGATTTTTTTTTTGTATAAATGGTGAGTCTGGCGTGAGTGTTTTTAGACATGTTTAATGAAAATCGGTTATGCCGTTTAAAAGTTATGGGGGTTAGAGTAGGGAAGGAAAACCGAAAATCTGCAAATTTTCTCGAGTGGGGTATCAAATGAAAGCGCATCGCGTGCACATAACAAAATATTATGGTGTTTTACTTTTAAGGAAATTAAGCCATTGAAATCGGAGGTTTTTCTTAAATATCAAATTTAGATTTAGTTTTAAAATATATTCCCCATAAATTATAGTTTTTATTAAATCAAAATATATGAAATGTATATCATAATAATTCAAAAAACTCTAATTAAATTTGAAAAAGTATTAGGTATCGAATAAACCAGTAAAAAATCCCTAAATTGGCTTTTTAAAATATAACGAAATATTAATCGGCAATGACAATGTACCTATAGTTCATCAATATTCATTTGTCAGCGAAAATCGTTCTCGGGAACTCGGGATTCGTTATACGTATATAAAAGTGTTTTTTCTTAGCTAGTTAAGAAAGTGGACCAACCCAACTCGTTGAGAATATAATGCATCAACAGAAATTACATTTAATTATTGTCTGTTAATAATGTACATTTATGTACAAAGAAATGATTATTATTTGTAGTTTTACCAAACAATATACCATACAAATTACGTAATTAAATCCAAACGATAATTGTGACATTATTGAGAACAATGAAGTGTTTTTCGAAGGTACAAAGTTACAGTAGGTTTTAAATAATTCAACATTGTTTAATATACATACTTACCTACCTGATTATTATGCTTACAATTTTATTGATTTATGCTTACGATCGACGACCTCTGTGGCTTGGTGGGCGAAGGTCCGTCTGAGGCGCAGGAGGTATATTGTGGGTTCGATTCCCGCCGCTCCGTGTGACCAGATTTTGTACGATCAACAATTTCTGGTTTCGGGTCTAGGTGTTTTCTATGTATCAATGTGTCATTTGTATGTATTTACAAAAAATATGAGTATCTTATCTATGTAGTATATCAGTCACCTAACACCCATAGTACAAGCTCCAATTAGTTTGGGGTTAGGTCGGATGCTGTGTCTGTCCGGAAATATTTCTTTATTTTGACAAAGGCAAATTTTTTGATGAATGTTAACTTTCTTCTTTTTAATTCAAAATTAAAACTGTTGGTGAGGTTAAACGGGTAAAGTTTGCCTACAAGTCACGGTCAAATGTTGGTTTAGGAAACATAGTGGAAAAGGGTCCTAGGAAATTAACTTGTGTACACTACGGCTTTGCTCTAGCTTGGGTAACCTCAAACTGCCACGCAAAGCAGGCCAGTTAAAAAACTATTACTCTGTGTAATTTTAACCTCAGTTTTTACAAAATAAAGTATAGTAATTGCTTGCGTTGACTTTCTTTGCATTTTTCCTAGTGTGGTGCTAACGATAAAATTATAACTATTTATTATTTGTCTGTGGCTATTGTATATACATGCTACGGACTAAAAGGCCTATTGTGATCAAAAAATAAATTATAACGAGGCCTATTCTATTTCAAGCCAAGCCCAACCCCCATAAAATTGGCATAAATGAATGAATGAATGAACGGCTCATAAGTAAACCGAGCCGGTTGACTACGGTTCCAAATTTGACCAGAAATCTAATTCTAATTTCAAATCCGTGTACAGATAAAAAAAAAAAAACTTTTCTGACGTTAAATACCTACTTAATTATGATAAAATTAAAAATTGTAATGATATGCGATAAGCTATTACAAAAAATATTTTACGACACCCAATAATTATTTTCAAATAATTAGTGATATTAACAGACCATTACAGAACGCTTAGATAGCTATTTATGCGTTTTATTTGAAGCTGAATTCATAAAAATTGTGAGAACATACTACGCGATATACTTATTATTTAAATTGTTAATGTACTGACAAAGAGTCACATTGAAATAAGGTTGAAATCGTGATTCACATAACAATGCACGCTTGATAGCCCGATAGATTTGTACATGGACATGAGTCGGTACAAAGTTCGTTGTTAGATACCACACTAATATTGATATGCAATAACCGTTATTTATTAGGTATTCTTATGTATTATAATTAGTATTTTAGTATGTGAATAAATAAGAAAAACTATATTAAATGGTAAATCTACCTCTATTATACCGCAATCTGGACTGATGGTAGAGAGACAGAGAGAGAAAACATTTATTGACACAACACACACACATAACAAGGAACAAAACTACAATAAAATATAATATTTATATAATACTAACTACTATTTAAACATAAATGATTGATTGTGTTGTGCCAAAAGGTCTCGCCTCAGTATATGCAGATCCACCCTAAGGTGGAGTTGCGCTGATTATCAGTCAAGACCTAATAAGACCTAATAACAAAAAACATCTAAAACTTGTACTTACTTCATATATTCCTAAATTTTAATTGAGAATGAAGTGAAAGTGAATAATATAAAAATAGGGGTCACGGTTAATGCAGGTCGCTTCTAATTATTACAGTTTCCATGTGTTCAAATCAACCAACATAAAAATATGTAACAACAGTAAATGTTTGAAATTAGGATGTATTAGGTAAATTTTAACTAAACGAACAAAGTAACTAGAGCGAAAAGTATCATTACAACGGAAATCTTTTAGTTTATTTAATAAAAGTTTAAAAGAACGAGTTAAAAAAACAAGGAGTTATCGGAGCATTATTAACCGCTGTCTAGCTCAGAGGCAAAAACGTGGTTGACAATAGAAAGTTCTCCCAATTCGCTTATTCACAGACGCCAGGTGGCTTTTGTATAAATTTCGATAAAAAGGCAGGGAAGTAGTGTAAATATGGTTAAGCTGCCTCATATCATTCAGAGGCAGCTTCACCATATTGTAACTTGAATCGATCTATTCTATTCAACTAATCAGATACCTAAATCAGAGGCAGCTTCACCATACTGTAACTTGAATCGTTCTACTCCAACTGGTCTCCTTGATTGTGCTCCATTCAAACCACTTTTGGTAACAGGTTCCTACTAAGTTCAATTTATCGTGCTACTAGTCTCTTTTAACTCTGTTCAATCCATCAGATCTATCATCTACTCAGAATCAAATAAAGAATTTATGATCGGACTATCGACATGATTGTGAATTGATAACTGATCCCTATTCAGTTCAATTCATTGTGCAACTGGTCTCTTTTAACTCTGTTCAATCCATCAGATCCATCATCTACTCAGAATCAAATAACGAATTTATGATTGGACCACTGATATAATTGTGAATTGTTTTATCGTTCTACTCCAACTGGCCTCCTTGATTGTGCTCCATTCAAACCACTTTTGGTAACAGGTTCCTACTAAGTTCAATTAACTCTGTTCAATCTATCAGATCTATCATCTACTCAGAATCAAATAAAGAATTTATGATCGGACTATCGACATGATTGTGAATTGATAACTGATCCCTATTCAGTTCAATTCATTGTGCAACTGGTCTCTTTTAACTCTGTTCAATCCATCAGATCCATCATCTACTCAGAATCAAATAACGAATTTATGATTGGACCACCGATATAATTGTGAATTGTTTTATCGTTCTACTCCAACTGGCCTCCTTGATTGTGCTCCATTTAAACCACTTTTGGTAACAGGTTCCTACTAAGTTCAATTAACTCTGTTCAATCCATCAGATCTATCATCTACTCAGAATCAAATAAAGAATTTATGATCGGACTATCGACATGATTGTGAATTGATAACTGATCCCTACTCAGTTCAATTCATTGTGCAACTGGTCTCTTTTAACTCTGTTCAATCCATCAGATCCATCATCTACTCAGAATCAAATAACGAATTTATGATTGGACCACTGATATAATTGTGAATTGTTTTATCGTTCTACTCCAACTGGCCTCCTTGATTGTGCTCCATTCAAACCACTTTTGGTAACAGGTTCCTACTAAGTTCAATTTATCGTGCAACTAGTCTCTTTTAACTCTGTTCAATCCATCAGATCTATCAAAAACTATATACTCAGAATCAAATAAATAATTTATGATCGGACTATCGACATGATTGTGAATTGATAACTGATCCCTACTCAGTTCAATTCATTATGCAACTGGTCTCTTTTAACTCTGTTCAATCCATCAGATCCATCATCTACTCAGAATCAAATAACGAATTTATGATTGTACCCCCGATATGATTGTGAACTGTTTTAAGTCTTATCTGCTTCGTGTCTGGTTTGTAAATTATCTGTTTTCATTATGCAATATCGTGCTGCTTGCAATACTCGTCAAGTTGATTCACACCTTTGTCACCTCTGTTAAGTCTATTCCGTAAGTTTGTACCTGGTCCGCAATAATTATAGCCCGGAAGATGTAACTCAAACGGTAGATAATTTATAACACTATTGACCAATTTGGAGTGTATCCTTTATCAAAATGTGCTTTGTGCTTACTTATTCGTACTACATTACCCACAGCAAAACGGCTTTTTCTTTTAATTATTGATTTATTCAAAACATTACATTTATGCGTCACAATCTGTTTGTATCCTTATTAACCTGGGCTGGACTCATTTGAATAGTTCTATGCTGAGTATGATTGTAATCATCCACAACTTTATCTAAGGTTCCATCAGCCCATTAAAAATTACCTTTCAAACTAAACGTCTTATAAAGCTTGCCCTTTACAGTTCGTATAACTCTTTCGACAATAGAAGTCTTTTTAGTTGAATATGTTGAGAAATGGTTTATAGAATGCAATTACATCAGCTTTTTAAAACTTTAAAATCACATTTTACATTATTTTGATTAGATTCTATTAATTGTGTTAAAGGTTCTGTAACAGGTTTGAACATTTTATTGAGTTCATCGTTGTTTTGATCTTCTATATTTCTAAGTTGTTTGAGTTTATTTTTTATGATATTTGATGATGTTATTATCTGTTCTTTAATATTAAGACTCATCTTTTGTCTTTATGCTTTCACTTAATTCTTGCAAATGACGAAATTTTATTTCAGGATAAGTATATAAAAGTGTCTAGATTTTTTCTATATCTGCCGTTATTTAATTCAGAGTCTTTATTTATAGTTAAAAAACTATGTTTTTCTCGCCAAACATTATGACAAATATGCCTAAATGTATTCCATGACATATCTGAATTTACATGCTCATTGTATATTATGTTTTAAGTTTATTTCATCTTGTTTGAAGAGCAATAATAAATTCGTATTATCGTGAATCAACTGTTTCGGTACCCTTGAATATGTTTGTGAAAGATAAAAACAATATATTTGATTGTGTCTACCCATAGTGAAATAATTACGAATGTTGCTCTGACTTTCACAAACCACATCATCAAAAATCATCACCGTATTCGGTACTACATCATTTGGATATATAACTTTGCTATTATCACTACATACCTGAAACTTAATTTCAGGAACTCTTAATAACACTTCTTTGAGAAAACAATATACACTTTGGAATGAGGTTTTTGTGTATAAATTCAAGTTAAATCTAAGACCGTTTTTATGTAACAATAAAGAAACCATTACATTAGTTTTAACACAATTAGATGGACAAAAATCAAACAACGAATGCTATTAGGTAAAAATTCACCATGTTTTGATAGCCGTGATTTTGTTTCCAAATTAATAGGGCTAATATCCAAGCTTAACGTTTGTTTCATAAGCTTCATTGTTATGAAATTATTATTATTGCTATGTTTTTACCATTTTACAGAGTAAAATATGAATATTTTATGAGTAAAATAAACAATTTAAAAGCCATTATATTTATATTCATTTATTAAGAACAAGCAACCGCTAATTTATAAATACATTGAATACATTTTATTCACATTTTCATTTAATATAACACGAATTAGATAAAAATAAGCTAAGTGTATGCGTAGTGACCCCACGCTACTGTATCAATTTGATTTGGTAATATATAACGTTTGTCATCATTTCGATTTAAAACTAACTTATTTACTTCTTGTGAATACAAAGTATGTTTCAATGACTTAATCATATTCATCTTACATTTCAAATCTTTATCGTCAAACAAACATTCTGTGTAATGTTGTGAATTTAAAGATTTAATTACAGACTTAGATACACCTTTGGCTTTTTTATGACCTCTTTAGCACTCTTAATACAGTAAAGTTTGGCTCTTAGCCCCACAAATTCTGTTATTAATTCACCAGCCATCTCATCTTTGAATAAACCAGGTATTTTATTATGAATTCTCGGCATTCTGTAAACATTATTTTCACAAAATTACTGGTATCGAACTTTTGAATATCATTCTTAATGTCTTTATACACATCATCTGTATAAACGAAATATAACAAACTATCAGTATAACAAAGTTTTGCACTGTCGTCAAATTTTTGTTTGATATAATTATAATGGAATTGATACAGATGTTGTTTTGCGTACTCTAACACAATAAATCCGACATATATTTAAAATTATTTTTTCTAGATTAAACTGAAAGGCAGCAAAGATTTTTGAAAAAATGGATACAGATTGTAAATTTGGTTTGGCAATCAGTTTTCGAGCACCGATCGATTTATTGGTCTTCCCAATGAGATACCAGCTTAACATTCACTTGCTTTCGCTTATTCTCTATAGTTTTACCAAATATTGAGTTGTTTGACAGTTTGAAATAGTCTTTTTCAAAATCTGACTTTGAGGCTTAACGCAAACTTGTATTCAAATCTATATATTTTTTAAGAAAACTTTCTTGTCTAAAAGTAATGACACGATGAATCTTTTTCAATACTAGCCCTTGTTTTAAACATTCCTTTAAATGGACGTAATGAATCACATAACAATATTTATTATACAGATTTGCTATTAGTTTTTTAGATTTACTGCCTGGTGGAGCGAGTCACTCAACACAAAAAGGTAATTCGCCGTGTGCATTATGTAAGTGATTATTAGGATACTCCAAATCTACTTCAAAAATATATCCAAAATCCCTGTCATCCAAAACGTTTTCAATATTTAAACAATTTATTTCTTCTGGTGATATGAATCTAAAATCAGCAATGGGTATTTTTTTCATCATAACAAAACCATATTATTTATTGCAATCAAGATATATGAGGAAACTGGATGGATTCGATTGATTAAAATTTGGTAAGTATTATTATTTGCTTGAGCATGTCTCAATGTACATTGCGCTAAACCACCTCGAACTCCTTTTTCTAACATTTGATATATTTCAAGATTAGTTATTAATTCTAATCGAACGCCAGTATAAAGGAGCATCGCATCCCAAGCAGTTACATAATAAGCTGGATCTAGCTTGAAGTGATGCAAACTCATTGTTCTAAAGTTCTCGAATATATCGGTCAACAATAATATATCACAATTCAAATATAAATCTGTGTATTCACCCATGTTGATTATGTTAAATTCCTTCCAAACATTTTTTTCATGCGCATATTCGATTTCAGAAATATTTTGCTTCAATAAACTGTTATAAAACAACTCTTTAGATGGCAGGTATTTATTTTCATATTTGGAAAAACAATCCATGTAGTCATAAGGATAAATACCTTTTTTTTCTTATCAACTCAAACTGGCAAGTGGTGGTAAAAAATTTAGAAGTATGTTTAAAATCATTGTCATTCAAGCTTTTACTCAATTTATCTAGACTTGCATTCAAAAACTGAAAAGAATCAATAAATTTTACTTTTATAGAATAATTATTCTCAGTACCATCCATTTTAAATGACTTTGTGATTGTTATGTATTTTTCTTTAGTCTTAGGAATAACATTTATTAAACCGTCGTATTTTGTAAGCTCCATTATAAATAAATGTAAATCGTAACCAGATAGATTATGAAATACAACTGGTATAAACGGGCAGACTTTGAACATGAGGTTGCAATATGAATGTGCGGCACCTCTATACTCTCCAGTCATGTGATCATGATCGCAAACCTTATCACCGAACAATAGATGTTTGCAAATATGACAATAATCACTTGAATCATATTCATTTTACTGATTTTCGTTTAACTGTTTCATAGAAGTATTATATTTGATCAAAATATATATTTCACATCTTCCATCAAATTTTTAATAAATATTTCAGCAGCATCTGGATCTCTATATGAAACCAATTTATTTAAAGAACTGTCGAATGAGCAGCATATGTAATAAGCAAAGCAAGACGGTTTATGAATCTTAAACTTTGTAGTATTCGACTTTTGAGCAATATCTGAATAATTCACTTACAAACTTTCAAAGTCCTCATATATAATAAAAGGAATTTTTTGTTGTCTGTCAAAATTTTCAAACTTTAAATATGTATCAGGGTTCGGTAATACTTGTAACACCTTGGAACAATTATGTTTTTCAAATTTTCTTTGTTCATAAAAGTACTCAAACAACTTTCACACAAATAAAAAGAACCTCTATGTTGTGTTAGTTGCCTTCGCACTAGTTTCTTCAATTTTTTATCAAGCAATAGTGACCTTTATCGCTTTCAATAAATATTAAATTGAAATGATTCATTCTTTTATTAGCAGTCATAATATGGAGGACCAGTTACATATTTATTTCTCTTATCGAAACCAAACACATTAATACTTATATCTGAGTTATTATTTTCAAACATCTTTATATCATGAAATGATGGTGGAAATTTCATTCCATTAATATTTAAAACTTTCGAATAATGTGGGTAGGAACTGCATCTGTCTGAGATAAAGCCCGGCCATAATGCTCCAAAGGAAACAACATTCATCATTATTCTTTACATTAACACAGCTTTTGGTATTTGCCACGTAAGAAGGTAGCTTTATATATATGTACCTCCTCGCAATGGACAATATTTATTAATATTAATTTCTAAATGACTGAGTGATAAAAATGTCCAACCGGACTTTGTGTGCTCAAATTCAGTTAGTTTTCTTTTTAATGTTTCAACTGTTTTCTTTCGATAGGTCTCGTTGAATCCATTAATATCATACAATATTTCATATTTCGTATTAAATGATTTCAATTCCTTTTCTTTCGTTTTTGGTAACATATAAAATGCGAATAATTCAAACTGAATCTTAAGGCATTTGTGTTTTTGTAATGTAATTTCTATGATTCTATAAATATTTGTTTCATAAGCATATAAAAACTCTTCTGGTGTTATAAACATTTCATTTTCAACTTTCACACAGTAAGTAATGACTCGGTTTTTAAATGCACTTTAAATTATATAAATATTTTTAAATTCGCTTGCAACAATAATTATTCATTTTATGTAATTCTGTTCTCAAATGATATTGAAACTGTTTTCTGTTTATTTGTAAATCACATTGGGCACATTTAACAACATTTTCATCACTCATTAGCTCTCGGGTATCATTGATGTTGACTGTAAAGAAAAGAAAAGTAAATAATGTTATTAATTTCTTTATTGATACATCAATGTTTACAAGTATGGGATATGACAAAACGATTATAAAGTTACATTCAATATAAAAGATAAGTAATTATTATTAAATATAAGCTTTAAATATTTTTACTTTACAAAGTGCACACTACAACTGCACACTATAGTTAGATAAATAATGGTTAGGCACGCCTCTAAACTCCTTTCTTGCAGCTTTCATCACATTGGCTAAATGTGTCCAAAGCTCGCCATTAGCATCCGTTCTTATTTTTAAAGCAGACACAGAGTGTCGCCATCTATTTATTGGCAAAACTTTTCCGACTTCATCTGTTCTAAATACTTTGATTTCTATGTAGTGTGAACCTTTCTTATCAGGTAATATCTGTTTCGAAAGACCACTTGAAAGTTTATTTATAAAAACAGATTGCAGAGCTTCGTTAGAACAAGAAGGAGTAGGCATCTCACCATCACTGTCATCTCCAAAGAGATCCTGTGCCGTCACTCGAACCGGTGTGATTGGCTTGATAACAGGCTTTGTCTTCGAGGAATGAGGGGTCCGCGAACGTTGCTTCGGCGGCTCTTCACACACAGTAGCCGAGCATGTGATCTGTAAAACAAAAAAAAAGTTACTCAAACCAGTGAAATAATTTCAAATTACATGCACTCAATTAGCCTTACCCATTATTCGTCATAGTAATTTAATGAAAACGAACGGGTCGTTTCGAAAGAGAAACAGACACAGTTATAATTTAAGCATCTGAGTATAACTCACCTTTTCGTTTTATTTGTGTCCATCCTTATCTTCTCCACCTGCACCTCATCGTCTGATTGAGGGAAGAGGTCGTCTGCGAGCAGTGGCATCGATCTTGACCTGTTAATGATGAAAAGTATGAGATCAACTGTTTTATGAAATTATTGGAGTACATTTAATAATAAAATAAACTTTAATACTTACATTTTTTATTTGGGATGGTCCAAGTAGATTTTTCAGGAGTGTTGCTCGGTTGATTTGCTTGTTGCGAGTGATAACTTTGATCCAGACCTTTACGGTATTTATTGCTCCAAATTTCATTGTGTGTGTTGTATACTAACAGGATGATGTCTTTGTATTATAGCTGACTGTGCTAAAAATCCATACACAGATCATGAAGCATCAGCATTGGTAATCCTTATTTGGGGTAGTACACTCACGAGCAAAGAATTGTGTTCTATTCAATGAATATCGAGTACCTATAGTATGAAAATATCATACCGATAATTTGTGACGATGACTGTATCTGAATAGATGCAAAATTTTGCAGCTAGTGCATATCTCACAATATCATACAACTACTTTCGTAAAACTTCACTCGCTTAAATTAAATTAGGTAGGTAGATAATGATATATATGATTACTTAGTTTGCATTTCTCAAGTAGAGACAGAATTATCAAATTATATTTTGTTTAAATATTTAAAACCGACGCGCTATAATCGTTACCTATATAGATTTTATTACAAAAATATTATAACAGAAAATATTTATTTTGTTTGTCCTACAACTACCAATTAAAAAAAAAAAACAAAAGTTGTACCAATCGATAGCCATTATTTTATTAGGGTTTTATGAATTAGTTTCTTCTAAAGCTATGATTAATATCCATGGATGAAACGCAAACGAAGTCAGAGGTAAACGAAAATCATAATAATGCTTAAACAGACGAATCATATTGCACTCGCCTTCCCTGTGCATTAAGCCAACACAGCAAAAAACTGCATCATTCAGTAGATTATGATGTGCGATTTTAAACTTTAAAACAAATTTCAAAATTAACGAAAAATTATATAAATAAGAACCCCTGCAGATGTAAATCATAGTTTTATCATTTAGGAGCTCACGTACCGTGAAGTTGTAAAAAATGTCGGTAAGTAAAAATCATATTTAATTTTAAATTAGAAGTTAAAAGAGAATCTGAATTTTATTCTATTATTCAACAAGACTATCATTTCAAATGTTTTGATTGTAACTAATGTACGGTTTGTTTTCAGATGTCGAACTGGAACTATTCACCCATGTTCCCAACGTACCCGGTGACACCTCCGATAACTCCAACCAGAATGGAAAATCTTTCTGATTACATCAGAAGAAGTCCAGGGAACCTCGAAGTTTCCATTCAGAACAACCAGCAAAATAAGCCAATCACTACAATGTTTAAAAAAGTTTTAAGAGGTACAAAATTCATTAGGATACAAGTTTTTGATGCCAATCAACTTGATAACGTTGAAAAATCAATATGCAACTGCTCTGCAGAGATTTGTGTCCAACATGTTGTCGAAAACGTATCTAGCGATGATATTTATGCTCGTATAAATGATATAATTCAACTTATATGTAGGAACTTAATGGAACACTCATTGTAAGAGCTATTTTGCTTACGTTCAATTTCACTTTCTTACCTTAAGATTAGACTAAACTATTAGATACTATTAAAATAAGAGACAATATTCCTTAAAATGTAATTAAGTATGTTTGAATAAGTGGTATATTCATAATAAATATTATATCCTTACTAAATCAGTTGTTTTATTATTATTATAAATAAATACCTATCTGGTGTAGGTTATAAAGTAAAGCATTCATCTGAATATAATAAACCTAGGTTAAATTGAAAACAATTCACAAACATTTTAGTGGTGGTCCTTTCGAACAAAATCGTTAAACTAACTTATTTTATAAAATAATTGATAAATTGCTAGCCTCTGGACTCATCATAAAATTAAAGCAATCGGAGTGGCTTGAATAGATTACGATTCATAATAAATGTTAGGTATCTGATTGCATGAAGTAATCACTCAATCATTAAAGTAAAGCGATCGGAGTGGCTTGAATAGATGACGATTCATAATAGGTGTTAGGTATCTGATTAGTTGAATTGAATAGATCGATTCAAGTTACAATATGGTGAAGCTGCCTCTGAATGATATGAGGCAGCTTAACCATATTTACACTACTCAGGGAAATTCACTCCTGACAATAATTCCTTGGAGATTGAAAAGCGTTTCGTTTCGTACGGGTTTAAGTAAAATGTACGAGTAGATATCAACTCAGAAGGGATGAAACACAGCGTACGTCTAAGTGTTTTATCGTATAATCTAAATTTATCATTAAAAAACTCTGATTCCAAATCCTTTATTCCCATAAAAGTAAAAAGTTATACTATTTTCGATATTCGGTTTTTCCTTCCCACTTCATAACATTTAACACTAGCGACCCGCCCCGGCTTCGCACGGATGCAATGCTGATACTTACTAAATAAATAAATAATAAATAAATAAATATTTCCGGACTTCTCAAACAGCATCACCTAACCCCAAACTAAGCAGAGCTTGTACTATGGGTGTTAGGTGACTGATATACTACATAGTTTTTTTTTTATTGTAAAAACATACATAATGTATGAGCCCATAAAGCGCTTTACCACTTACCTTCTGAATTAGTGTAGTGGTTAAATTCAACATAACACGTCTGTATATCACAACCAAAATTATTATACTGGTGATTTATTTTAATCTGACCTAATCTCCTTAACTGGCTGGCAACTTAATACGATAAAAGGAGATAAAAGATATTAGGCCAGTATCTATGAAACAATTTCTTGGAAATCACCTGCAAGATTTAATTTGTAGAGTAAGTGCGGCAAATATGGACCACAATAAAGACTTTCTCAAATAAAGCTCTGAATATTAAGGTAAGATAGACTTTATTAATTTTAAATGGTTCAATATATATTTATTTATTACTAGCTGACCCCAGCAAACGTTATTTTGCAAAATGAGAAATAATAGGTAGTAGCCGATTGTCAGACCTACAGTGAATATAAAATTTGGTAAGAAACGTAAAGCCGTTTCGGAGGATTACGGTAACTAACATTGTGACATGTAAATTATATATATTAGATTAGAAAATATTCACAAAATTCTCAACAAACATATACAACCTAGATATAATCAATATTTTGTAAAATATGTCATATTAATGAATTTGCAAAGAGTAAACAATGGACCGCGGTCAATTGGTTTCAAAATGATATATAAAATAAATCAATCAGCTAATATAGCTATTGTATAGGTACACAAATAAATTAGTCACTTCTTCTTTGTGAACACATTCTTGATGAGCCCATTTCCCTGAAGGTGAGCTTACAATGTTATCTAAAAATTAAACCCCAAGTGAGAGAAACTAAACATGAATTTTTTTTG
Source organism: Gymnoscelis rufifasciata (assembly GCA_929108375.1). NCBI lineage: Eukaryota > Metazoa > Arthropoda > Insecta > Lepidoptera > Geometridae > Gymnoscelis > Gymnoscelis rufifasciata. The sequence goes on along the minus strand of OV815307.1, from coordinate 4,199,849 downwards.
CCTTCATATCCTGAGCGCCCTGGCCCGATACATAGGATGTTCTTTGAGTATCCTTTGGTCCATATTATAGAACTGGTCCATATATGCCACACTTACTCTGTTCTGTTAAAAAAAATGTGTGTGAATTTTATTACGTTCCGATTTGTTCTTTGTGGTTGTCTTAACCTAAGCCTAATAAATAATGTTGGGTCGTAAAAACGATACGTTTTTAAGAGCCGCAAAGCAAGATTCACCAATAGCATCGGGCGAATGTTTTTAAGCCTAACCCTCTTGTGCAAAATAGAGATAGCAAAGCTGTCTATGTTAGCATGCACTTTGTCACATATTATTATATCAGTTCAGTTTCTTGTAATTAGACTTTGCGGTTGAAACTACAATTTGCCAGTGTCGAGTTAAATAAAATTATAAAGAGAAAATTTTAGTCAGTTGAACGCCATTTTGCGTCCATAAAATTTCTTATCGTCACATTATATAATAAACAAATTTCAAAGTGATTGACATGGATGTTCATTTCAATGATCGTTCCATCACACACGCTCCCCCTTAATATTAAGTCTTCTTCTTTCTTTGTTCATTATGTTTGTTAACCATTGTTCTCATAAATTTTTGTAGTGCCCACATACAGTTATGTTGCAGCATAGACTTTATGTTTAGACATAAATAGTTTATTCGTAAATGTTGTCATGTGTTTTGGCTAAAACATAAAAAATCGAATGCTTACGACATTTTATCAAATGTATGTTGAGTTGACTATTTCGCATAAGGGGTAAGAATGTAGGGGAGAGGGGGGCTAGTTGTAACAATTTTTAGTTTTTTTGATAGGGAAGTCAAGATAACAAATATTCTAATAATAAAGTTATTTTATAGTAAAGGAAAAATATCCATTTATCCATAAGAATGATAATTGGGCTGGATTTCATAATGACTACTTCAAAAAAAAATATTTTGCAAACATAGTCGCTTGTTACAACATACCCCTTTCTTGGGGCAAGTTGTAACTGGTGTGGGGCAAATAGTAACAACATAATTAAAACAACAGGCAGGCATTTATTGTTTGGTAAACAGAATAAAACATAATTTTAATTACGCACATTAATATAACGTTTGATACTTACTAATTATAACAACAAATTTCTTACAAACTAATGATGCAACAAGTGTTTCTTTATTAATATTAAGAGACTTTGATTTTCGCTTAATTTCTATTAGTTCTCTAAATTTTCTCCTCTTCATCTGGCGTGAATACTAATCTTGGTTTGGTGTATCCAACAGAAAGAGATTCGCCCTTTTCTTTTTTCTTAATGTATCTATATTATAGTGACATATGACACAGGTCAAATATTTTTGCAGCTTGCCGAATTTTGGGATACTCGCTTGTAATTTCTCATCCTAAAACACAGAAAAATAAAGTATTGCAATATGTAGGAATTTTGCCCAGCTTTAGGATATTGTAATATTAGATATTTAAAAAACAATTTTAAATGCAAATAACGACAAGCATAGGTACACACTTACGTTTAAAAACATAAAAGGGCAAGTTGTAACATGTTACAACGTGCCCCGAGATGTCGTTACAACTTGCCTCATGGCAATATTTTGAACAATTTTGTTTATGAAAAAAACATAGTATAATTTATCCAAAAGAAAATACTAACTTAAGATAGCTTAACATTTTAACTACATAAATCAATTACAACTCACTTCAAAAAAACAGTGCAGTAACCTAGAATCAAACTTTACGAACTTTAGTTTTTTACATTACCTGGCAAAAATGGAGCACCTTCACAGGGCCACTCGCTGCGCACTCCCGCACGATACTGACTGTGTTCACGACGTAGGCCACCATATAAGGACTTGATTAGCGAAAATTTCAACACAAAATATTCGATAACTGCTGAGTAATTAAGCTGTTAATACTTGCCCCCGTTACAACAAGCCCCCCGCTCCCCTACAAGTGCCATAATAATGCATATGCATATTAATTTATCTCCATCTACGTGGTAAAACTGGCGTTGGCTAGAGCTAGTTACTCGCGCCGCCTGCTCACCCCGGTTCTAATGTAATCATATTGCTGCAAACCGCATAAAGATCTGTTTAGTAGGTATTGTTTGAGTTTATTGCGAGGCTTAGCGGCAGACGCGGTTTGTTGAAGACTTAAAACTAAGTATAAATTAAATAGACTAGGTTTCCGCCCGCGGCTTTGCTTGCGTAATAATAGATTTTCCCGCGGTTAAAAGAGCTTTTGTTTTTTATTGGCGCTACGGCTACGTCCATGCTAAATTTGATCAAAATCAGGCTTTGACTTTCCTGCGCAAATTGGTAAATTAGTTGGTTATTGGTTTCTGATATGTAAGCTATTAATGTAAAGTTTCATCAAAATCCATTCTGTAGTTTATGGGTGAAAGACAACATCCTCACACAATCACATCCTCAAAAACTTTCCCGTTTATATAATATTAAGATAGGATATAACAGTAACAAAACAACCTCTGAAACAAAACAAACTTAATGATGATGATAGGCAGATCTCAAGTTAAGGCTGTTAGAGTTTGGTTAATTGCTAATTCACACAATTAATTATTTACTCATGTTCGAGAGATTGTGCTAATTTGGTGTTAACTAAGTAGTTTGTTAACATCAGGCGTCAAAATATGCCGGGACACAGGGACTTCTCTCTTTGGCGAGAGAGATTAGGCCTTAAGTCACCACGCTGCGCTGGCCAAGTGCGGATTGGTGAATGTCACATGTCCTTCAAACTATTTTAAGTTCTCAGAACATGCCGGTTTCCTCACGGTGTTTGCCTTCACCTTTAAAGCACGTGTTTAAAGCGCGCATAAATTTCTGAAGAAGAAATAAATCCAGAGGCGCGTGGGTTTGAACCCACGACCTTCGGCATGAAAGTCGAGTGTCCTCCCACTTAGCCAACACGGCTTCTAATTTTGTTAATAAGACGATCTTCAATTATTTTTTTGTTTGGAAAAAACCAAAGTATTTTGTTTTTTTACTAGGTACTTTCTTTGGTTATATTTTGGGCTATTTAATTTGGACTCGCGTAGTAAGTTATTTTCTTCCCGAGGCTTAATACCTACAACTGTAGCCCCAAATTTTATTTTAGGATGGTTAGTTAGGTACAATACACAGGTATAGAATGTGCTTAGCGTGTAGATATCATATTAACCGCTTTCAAAGAGAGAGGTTCTAATATTCTTCTCGTTAATAACATCCATATTTTGCAGAAACTGCGTGCATATTATTTATTATTATCTATTATTTGGAGAACAACGTAGTTTTTTTACTCGGATTCACAAAGTAGATTGACACTTCCGTTCTCCCAAAGTTCTTTGATTCTGCTAAATGAACGAACTTAACAAATGTAAATCTACCAAGTTGAAAATACGACAGACAGCAAGTCTACAGGTGAATTGTACTGCACTTTGCGTTCGGCAGTATTGCAAGGGCCGGGTCGTTGAACCCCGGTCAAGGATGGAACGACCCTAGTGAGCGACCGGTAATAGTGTCATGGCAAGTCCTATTGAAAGTCCTCCGGCAATAGAAATACTGTCCAACTACCAAATTAATCTGCAAACACCAATACAGTATAAAATTATCATTGACGTGAAAATTATCATTTTAAACAAATAAAAATCGGAATATGAAAACAGAGCATTTTTATAAAATCAAATTATTTATTGATTTTATCTATTTAAAACGTCATGTTTCGTAGTAAAATTTAGTGCCTATGACCTACACAATAAATATCTTAATAAACTTAGTGTTTTTTTTTTTTTTTATATAAGTTGGGGTTCGATATCAAGCAAAGTCAAACTTTTTTATAATATGTGTGAATTTTCTATTTTGCTTAAATCGATGACGTGGTTCCTAAGAACGAATCTTCCTATCTTATATTTCCAGATCTTCCCATATTGACCGAGACTTTAGTTTCACCCTGTGTATCTTTTTATTATTATCTCTAAACTAATCTGCGAATTATTTTGCATTATTAAGAATCTCTCGTTCAATTAAACTCTTGCGGTAAAACCCTGTACCCGTTAATTTTGTAAGTTTTCCAAACATTTCAAAATAAAAGTAGGAAAAAGGTTTCTAAAACTGAAAATGAAGAATTTTGAAAAGCGAAATGATAGACAAAAGCGAAACAGACGACGTAGCGTAGCGTGTCGATAGAATAATTTATTCACGTGCTCCAACGTCTAGAGGTCTAGATAGCGCCTCGGTTCCGCTAAAATTCAAATTTAATTTAGTGGAGAAAAGAGGGTACAATTTCCAACGAAGTTAATACCAGACTGACATAATTTAGCTTGTATACAAAAGAAATTGTTCTTGTAATCAGCTTGCTTTAGGTGGGGTTTGACACATGTCTAAGTGTATGCTATGGAAGAACGTTGTCTCCTAATACAGGTTCTTAGTTACAATACAATATCCTTTATTGCAACATCAACAACATAAATATTACAAAGAATTGTGCATAACAAAAATTGAGACAATTGGCGGCTTTATCACTAAAAGCGATCTCTTCCAGGCAACCTTAGTTCTTAAAAAGAAGCATCTTAAGTAGGTACTTTTGTTAACATAACAAACATTTTATATTTTTTGTATGTCTTCAAGAGCCAATGACGCACTGACCAGACAATTTCCTTACTTCATTGCTAGCTGAGCATTATAACAAAATTATGTAGCGACTACAAACTCCTTGCATATTTCCCGACTGGTTTTAAAAAGGGTATTATGGCTTAACCCAACTAAGCATTTCAAATAGAACTATAATGAAAATTTCAAATAGAAGTATAATGGGTCCTATTTTGTATAAGATGATGATGGTACTAAAAAACCTTTAAGAATAAAAGTAAATGTTTTTATTCTTATAAGTTGTCTTCGAACAATACCTTCGTTAGTTTACATAACAAAATGTTCGTCTGTTCCGTATACAAGTAGACAAGACGGTATTACGCAACGTCACGGTTTGAATGTTACGTTACGCTGGTTGCATGCTTCGTATCATTTATGGTGGTATAACTGAACTTGACAATATAAGGCATAAGATTACAGAGCAGTTTTAACCCAGGTTGTAAAAAAAAGGTTTAAGGTCATACGGTTACGAACCTCAAACTTTGGAGAATCTTTTTTTTGTTACATTTACAAATTTTTTTATTTGTTTATAATTGTCCAGGAATGTAGAATGATCGAATGAAAATGGAAGTCAAATTTAATTCAGAATAAAGTAAATTCGTGATTTTATATAACAAAGTTGTTAAAACAGTTGCAAGTACATTGTATGTTCCGCGGGTAACAACTAACTACAGGCAGAATTCCTTTTTTGTAAGAGCATGCACGTCATATAATAACCTAACGAAATCAGGTATAGATATTGACTTGTTCAATACCACTACTCACAAACTGAAAAAAGAGCTAACTGAGCAATTCTTTTCGGAATATTTGATATTATTGTATGTTGTTTTTATTATATTGTTATTTTATTCTTATTAGGTCACATCTTTATTATTTATGTTCCTTAGTTTATTTATTTATTATTTTTGCCCAAAATGTATAGCTTCAAAATTAGATTTCTATATTTTTGTAACAGTTTACACAATAATGTTTGTCGTCTGCGTTTTTTTTTGTTTGTTCCATTATGTAATGCTAAAAATGGAAACTTTTAATTGGCCTTCTGTGTTAAGGCATGTTGAAGACATGTCCCTTTTTATTTGTCTGTTTATATTGTTTAGCTGTAAGTTTTCTTAAAATTGTTAAAATAATAATAAATAAAATTACTAATTTCTAATTCCGTTGTTAAATCAGAGGTTATTGTGATTAAATACATTATACAATATTTTAAGAGCAAGGACGCTGTGAACAACAATATAATAATTTTGTAAACTTTGTTGCTTGAGTTATTTTTTATAACTTATATTTGATAGGCTATTGATTTAAGATAATAACCCAAATATGAGTAAAGTTTTTTTTAAATGTGAATATAGCAATTTCGAGAAGGCAATGTACTCCGATACTTGACTTGCGATAGTTAGGGCTGAGCGGGGCAAAGTGACAATGAACAATACCATCTAAGGCCATGTCAGTTGAATTGAAAAGAAATGAAATACATTTTGTTAGAAGGGTATTTATAGGTTACTAAGTAAAATTACGTAAGACCACTGAAAAAATATATGAATCACTTTTACACAGTTTATTACAAATTAGTGTCTAACCTTTAAACAGTCTCCATCAGCACACCACTACAACACTTTTCACTTTTAGAGGTCTAGTCGCTACGACGCGCAGAAAACAGAATGTTGTGCTGAAGTCGCGAGTCGTTAAAATTAGGTTAGGTTTCACAACCGGAAACGACTCAGTACTACAGCTAACCATTCACTTAGTTTTAATAAATTAAGCGATACATTTAAAATTAATTAACTATTGTATAAATAATAACATAAATTCTGAATATTTATGGTTACATTATATATATTTTATTGCAACAAAATCTTTCCAACCTAATTTATTTTTAAATGATATCGTTTTTCAACTATTTAAAATGATTCATTATCGGAATAAAATAACTTAGTACAATGGATTCATTATAAATTCTGCACTTAATTAATAGTTATCCTTACAATTTTTAGTACAGTTCAAGTAGCAGTTCCTATCCCAATAAATAATTTGTTCGGTTTTTACTTAAAACATTGCTAGCTAAGGCTTTTCCAGTTGTCTCTCAAAATGTTGTTTATTAAGCTGATAAGCGGATGTCGATGTCGCTAGCAAGACAATTATGAAAAGACTAGTCATTGAATAACTACAGCATAATACATAACAGGCATGACAAATTTACTACTGTTTCGCGTGACCGAATGCACTAGAATATACGCTTTTATTGAGTTAATTCATAACGTTCTAACACAACAAAACATATAACGATACCAACGTTGCATATTCATATTTTATATAAGTATTCGTATTACTAAATATTTTAGATAGCCTGCGAAGATGTAGAAATTCTACGTTTAAGTAGGTTGGTCATATACGGGAAAATCTATATTATATCTTTAAGTATGGTGGCCGAAGCGCCTTCTCAGCGTAGATAATCTACGGCGTAGCAAGTTTATGTCTGTTAATCGTAGCACTTTGTCATCAAAGTCTACTTTTTGTTTAAAGTATTTTGGTCGTAGCATCTTCTCAGCATAGATAATCTACGGCGTAGCAAGTCTACGTTTAGTTTTGTAAGTCGTAAGAAGTAACGTAGAAGATCTACAGCCGACGTAGCCACTCTAACGTCCAGCGCCGCGGCGTAACTAGGGACTAACGTCCCAGCGCGCGTCACGCGCGCCGAGCGTGTAAAACGCCGCGTTTTTTCCGTTAAAACTATTTATCACATAAAAAGTACTAAACCTATTTCAAAACCGAAAAAGTATTTATTTTCCTTATTATAATTATATAAACTTGAATAATAATATGAATCATCTTACCTACATCTTCATTTACTAAAAAATTATCAAACAAAGGATGGTAGCATTTTTAGACTGATTTGGAGACCTATTTTGATAAATTTATTTAAAATACTTCCTCTGAACATTTAATTATTATTTTGGTACCGTTTTAACGGGGTTGGAATCTAGTTTTTTCAATAACATATTTAATTTTAATACAGATATCACAAGTAAATCATAAAGAAATTCATCATCATCATCACCCTATTAACGTTCCCACTGCTGGGACACAGGGACTTCTCTCTAGGCGAGAGAGATTAGGCCTTAATTCACCACGCTGGCCAAGTGCGGGTTGGCGAATGTCACATGTCCTTCAAACTCTTTAAAGTTCTCAGAACACGCCGGTTTCCTCACGATGTTTGCCTTCACCGTTAAAGCACGTGTTTAAAGCGCACATAAATGTCTCAAGAAGAAAAATCCATAGGTGCGTGGCGGGGTTTGAACCCACGACCTTCGGAATGAAAGTCGAGTGTCCTCCCACTTAGCCAACACGGCTTACAGATAAAGAAATTAACTTGCGAAAAATAGGAAAATGGCGGAAAATTTCTCTCACTTTATTGTCAAAATAAATTTTTTTTCATAATTTTTGTTGCCAGGTATGGGTTTTTCTAACTAGAATTTAGTAGAATAATTATTGACAATGACATCTGACATTGACAGTAGCAACTTGTCTTATTAGAAAATAAAAAAATCCGAAATCAAAGGAGCTAAAAACTCGTGTGGCCTTGTAGTACCATGGACGTAAGTCGGCATAAAGTTTTGTGGCACTACAGTACCACTGGACGTTCAAGTGGGTAGTAAGCTTCCGTATGTTTAGAGTTTAGAGTATGCAACTCGTAGCACTTTCATAGCGTTGTTGATCTGCGACGTAGCATGTCTACGTATTTTCGAGTATATCTGACCTAGCATTGACTATTTTAGATTAAAGTATCGACGTAGTCTGCTTATCCTACTCTCCTCAGTTAATATGTAGCATACTAGAATGTTTCGATAGGATATATATGGTGGTAATTATAGATTCTTAGCGCAGTGGTTCATTGATATAACAGATTATACAGGGTGTGGCGTAATGAGTGGATAATCCTTTACCCACGGTTGGGGGCATCGCGACTGTTCGGAAAATGACAAACTTTTACTAAATACAACCCCCCAACCGTGTGTTTTCTTAATAATTTATTTAATTACATTAAAAACCATTCAGTAGTTCTTGAGTGAAATAATTATAAAATATATCGTTATTTCTTCTTAGATTAAGAAAAACCAGATCAAATTTTTATTTTAAAAGTCTTGGGCTTTGCACCAGTACCTACAAATAGTAAAAAACTTAATATTATAAGATAACTATATTATAATCTGTTGAGTTATTAAAACATTTAAACGAACAGACAATGATAACCTATTATTTAGGGATGCATCGATACGCCTTTTCGCCGATACGATACCGATACCGATACTTTTATAAAAATATCGGCGATACCGATACCGATACGCTTTTTGTGAATTCAAAAATGAAGGTACAATAAATAAAAAAATAAATCACAAGACAGATTTATTTTTATTAATATAAGAAGTAGATAGTTTAATATTAGATAATTAAACATTTTAGTAATTGAAATTAATATTGATAAGATTTTTGTTCAAAAACAAAGTAACCTTAAATTTTTCGGAGAGAGGCGATTTCGCAATTCTGTTTGAATAAGACCTGCGCTGGAAAGTAGCCTCTCAGATGCTACAGAACTCATTTGGAAACTAAAGTACTTCTGCGCATTTTTTTTTTCAGTTTGGATATAAAAAGTCATTGCGCCCAACGAATGGATCTGCATCTCTCGATATATTGGGAGACCTTAGGTATCTCTCGACTTCTTCTTTGAGAGAATTACAGCTCAGAGTAGACAGCAACGAAATAGAAGAGACAAAACGCTCGTTTACACTACTTTTTTAAATTAAAAAGTATCGTTGAATCGGTCATAAAAATATCGTCGATACCGATATATCGGCTAACCCGAAGTATCGCCGATAATTATATCGGCATCGGTATCAGTATCGGTATCGGATGCATCCCTACCTGCGCTTTGAACACATGCTTTAACGGTGAAGGCAAACATCGTGAGAGGAAACCGGCATGTTCTGAGAACTTTAAAAATGTTTTAAAGGACATGTGACATTCACCAACCCGCACTTGGCCAGCGTGGTGAATTAAGGCCTAATCTCTCTCGCCAAGAGAGAAGTCCCTGTGTCCCAGCAGTGGGAACGTTAATAGGGTTATGATGATAATAATAACCTGAGTAATTTATCTAAATAATTTACGGAGCACGTTTACCTTGTCTTAGATATTTGAAGTAGGAAGCATAAATAATAAGTACAGGTTTTAGTAAGCACCAAAAATACCTAGGTAACTTATTAACATCTCAATAGTGCCATTATTATGACTGTTTATGGTTTTTTTACTGTTTATGGAGCCTTACAAAGTAGGCATACACTGATATATAAAAACTTCCGTTTATATTATTAAACTGAAGTTAAAAGTATCTGGGTATCTGTGAATGTGATATTAAGCAATTGGTTTTAAAATTTGGCACTTCGGTGATTTTGTGTACTTTTTTGTAGCTGGTATGTACCATATACAAGTATAGTCTATGGAAAAAATTAACATGATGCAATGTAAATGCATTCATACCGCGTTATATTCTGACTTAAATAAAAAAAATAATTGCAATAATTGATGGCAATTCAACATTGCCAACAACTATAGAATAGAATAGAAACCACTTTATTGTACACCACACAAATTAATAACAAACTTTACAAAAACCTTAACTAATTGAAAACAGGGTGCAAATGACGGCCCTATCGCTATGTGCGATCTCTTCCAGGCAACCTTGGGATGTAACTATTAACTATTTTGTATTTTAAGATGTCAAGTTCAGATGTGCGCGTCTTGGTTTATTTTCCTTAGGGCTCAAACTCTGCTAATTCTGAGAAATGTGTATTTGTTATGTCCAAAACTCAACAGGCAATAGAATATTTTAATCTGAGATATATATCAAATATCTCCATAATTTAAATGGTAACTAAACATAGAATATCAATTTACTCCTAAGCATATTCTTGACCTTCTGTGGAGTCATCGACCATTTCGTCTATAAAAAGTGGATTTCCGTGTACGCTTTTTTCTTAAAACCACATCGAAGCGTTTTTATCCGTTGTTTTGAAAACGTGCAACATAATGCAAGATAATAGTCTCATGTAATAAAATGATTAGCCTATACCATATTCTCTGCCAATGTGTTTTTATCAATTTGTATTGTCAATATAATAAATTAAATACACATGACACTGTAATGCATACGGAGGATACGAAAAAAATATAGTTAATGTGAGTCGGGTTTTGCCTACAGGATTGTTCGTTACACAATTCACAGAAAATTATTTCCGCTTTTATTAGATTCGACGTCTCGTTACGCCGTTATATTTGATTGTATTTTCAACAGATGTTTATTGTTAAAAAGGGGTTCTCTTATTACCAAATCCATGAATTGACGGATATTGGGTTATTCGAAGGCAAATCATTTTATTAAAATTCATTTATTCGTTGTTTCGTGTGGTGAAAATAAGGGTGTTATTTTTTAGATACCCTGACATGAGCCCCTTTGGGGCATTACAACTTTTGCTTTTATTTATACAAAGCCTATAGTAGGTTACTTATTAATTATTGTACATGGACACATGTTTTTAGTCTAAATATTGTTATAAATAAAAATAATACAAGATTTCCTCTATCTTTATTCTTGCATGTTAAAATTTTTAAAGAAAACATGTTCGCGAATTGCATGTAGAGCACACAAGGATCTTAAGTGAATCAGTGAAGTCCGTGTATTTATAGGACATTAATAATATTAACCTGCTAATCCGGTTTTGTGGGAATTTAGGGATTGTTATAATTAAACCTGTTCCAACCATTTACAACCGAATTAGGAGTATAAATGTGTATCTAGAGGTAGTTATTAAAATACTAGTAAGTCGTGTGTGTTTTGTTAGCTGAGTAAATAGTGCTATTGTTATAAAATATGATATTGTGTAAACTTGGTAATTTATTGTTAGTTGATTAATTTATTTTATGTGAGGTATATCAAAATCGGTCTAGCCGTTTAGGAGGAGTTCAATGACTAACACACGTACAGAAGTTCAATGACTAATACACGTAGGTACAGAAGATATAAATCTTCTGTACGTTAAATATATAAAGATAGGTAGATACTTCGATACGTAATCTTGAATTCCAGCACGTGTTTTTCAAATAGCTTAGAAATATTACCTACATAAGATTATGTTTATTGTTAGAAAGGTCTAACAGGTAGAACAGCTGTGTACAAATGTCTAGTAGTAAAATAGAGAAAAAATAGTTTATCGAAATTGTATACTAGCATAGCTTGTTCTATTAGAACTATTTCAATTTTTTTTACTAGGCTATAACAACCTGCAGGCAAAGGCCTCCCTCCTATCTTTCCAAGTGTCCCGGTCCTGTGCGGCATTCCACCATTTTCAATATAACATAAATCATTTTATAATTATTAACTTTTTTTTTTTTTTAGGATCGATAAGCCTTCTTTTGACCACAATCTCACCTGATGTGACGAGGTGGTCTAAGATGGGACATTAAGGCCTAGAAGATGGCTTCTCCGGGACACATTACGAAACAAGAAAAAATCGCTACATGACATTTATTTATTAACTCCTTTTAATAAAATGGGATTTATTATGGAATGGACGCCCACTATAGCATATCTCGTATGTAACAAATCATTAACTAAATGTGATACGTAATAATAATATTATAGATATAAAATAATTTATATAATGTGAAAATTATTTTGAAGTTTTATTTACGTGTAGATTTCTCGATTCTACAGGAGTGTTATATGGGAAAGTAGAAAGAGATACACCATAGAGAAGATGGATGGACTGTGTCTATGATGACATGAGTAAGAGGGAACTAAGTGTTGAGATGAAGAGTGACAGAGGAAAATTAAAAAAAAAAACAAGTTGTTCCCCACATATTATGAAATAAGGTCAGACTGACGATGATAGGATACGATATTCAGAAATCGTATAATACCACTGAAAAATCAACCCAAAATTTAAAACGTTGCTAATAAGTGTCAAAAAATTTGAGCAAAAAAAAAATCAACTCGATTCAATGTTTTTTTTTTTTTTAAACCTATTGACAGCCTACCCAGAAAAAAGATTAAGTTCCCATATACTCTTATTTGAATTCTGCGTACACGATTTATTTCTCGTTCGGTCAGTATGATACATGTCATTCGGTCATTTGTATGATACAAGTATTCTTTTTTTTTGAAATATGACATCAAATTTAACCTGTTAAATGAAACCTTCTTTCTTTTTTTAGGAAAAAAATATTTTTTTATGAACCATCTACCAATGTAGTTTTTTAGGATTCCGTACTCAAGGGGTAAAACGGAACCCTACTACTGAGACTTCGTCCTCTGTCTGTCTGTCTCTCTGTCCGTCTATCACCAGGTTGTATCTCAAGAACAATGATAGATAGAATGTTAATTTTGAGAGATGATGTATATCTATTGCCGCGATAACAAAAAATATTAAATAAATATATAATGGGAATCCCCTTACAACATTTTTACAAAGTTAAGCAACTTTGCGCCAGGTCATTACTTGGATGGGTGACTGCTCTGACTGCATCTTTTGAATTTATAAAAATTGGTTTTACTTTTTTTGCGTTTTTTGGAATGCAAAATTTGTATAATGAGACGTTCTCTTGCAACATATCGGAAACTTACAAATATTTTGCATCAGATAAGCTACATAGAAACAGTACAGCTGACACTAATTACGATAATTATCGTACGTAATAATTGTTTATAGATTTAAACTATATTGTACACGTGTACCGAAATAGTTGTTACTTATTAAGAATGTAAGTATAGATAATCGATAATTATTTACTCGATACATTTTATTGATCTGGTATACAATATTGTGTACTATCAAATAGTTATTATAATAGAGCAGTATAACTACCTACTTAGAATGATTATATATTAAGTATTTTTAAGTTAAATATAAATTATTTATATAAATTATAATTTTGTTAAGTATTTTGTATACCTAGGTATAAATTAGTGCTGGAAAAATGGCACTTAGATTTGGGGCTAAGCAATCTTTTAAATAAAGCTTAATTTGGTGCCTACTTACTCAAATATGCAAGTAAAATATTAATTACGTAGTAACATTGCAAGTAAATAAAAACTTTTCATGGAGAATTCTAAATTATAATACATTTATTTAATAATCAATGTAATGCAGATAAAATAATCATAAAATATTCATAAAACATTTTTTGTTGGCCGACACATTTCGTTCTTTATGAAATTACGAGTGAGAGTTGCGATAATATTAATTCTTGTTCGTCGCGGACAATAAAAAAGTACCAATAATGAGTAATAATCATACCAGACGCTTAAAGAGAATACTTTACATCGCCTTATTTACAAAAAGTCCATCTGAAGCTTTTGTCTTAAAAGCTAATCTGCGAAGCGATTGTGGAATTCTTACCTGGGTATCAATTTGACAGGGCAAATCCACGGTAACAGATGTCAACATGAACACGAATTACACTAACACTCACTCGCGCCTGTCACACTCATCAATTTTTTTTATAAATACGCACAAAGGAGTGTGTATTGCGGAGGTAACGTCTATGCGCCTCGATGTTCTTGGACCACTGACTGTGAATTCGAACTTCGAACACACTGATTCATCACAAGGCGTAGTGCTGCCAGCTACGGCTCGACTTGTGTTGGTTTTACGAACAATGGCGAATGGAACCGAGCCGCACAGCTGTTTAATGTTATTCAAACCTACATTTTAAGGTCGATGTTCATAAATTTTCGACATAAGAATAATATTATTCCGTATTAGTAAAATTTCTGTTATCAAATAGATACTACTTAGTCTGCTCTATAATTTTAGGTATCCATAAATTTTGATAGGTCATATCTTATCAATTGAAACCTAATTAATTTGATTTCGAAATTTATTCAAGGTTGTAATTTTCAGGCACATTTCTTAATGCTAGTTTATATCGAAGGGAATCTGTTACAAGTTACATCACAGCTAGTCGAGTCGGTCGCGTGCGTGAGGGGGCTTCGTTCGGTACATTTTCAGTGCAGACGTACTGGCGGCGACTGAAATAGAAAACATTTCCCGCTCTCTTCAAACATCGATTTCGGTCATTGTATACATCCCTTTCTGTCGCAATGTTCTCTCTTTCGCACAGACTGCGGATGTGGCTGAAACTGCCCTATTTCGGGACTGTTTAGAGCAACTGCAACACCTATGGGATTAAAAATACTTTTGCCTATTTTATTAAATTATTCTGCTCTGTTTTAACCCAGCCGAAAATAGGCGTAAGTTAGCCAGGCATAAATCAATATTGCTTCAGGCTCGTTTCAGGCCGCCTACCAGATTAGATTGTGTCGTAACTGAAACCAAATTACGAAAACGTCTTTGAAAAGATTTTTATAAGATACCCTGGGAGATAGTCTTGATATTTTCTAAGAATTTTTACCGAACCTAAGAACGTAAAAATAATAATAAATAATTTATCGTGTCAAAGCTCGCTTTCTACATATATAATAAATACTTATCAAATAATCTATATAGCCATCTATTATAATGTAATTGTATGTAGGTACTTGACAGAAGAAGTCGATTGCCCGATTAGATAAACTGATTTTTACAATACAGGTGCAAAACATTTTTATTACGTAGATAATACTGTAACCACAATCTCAACATAGTATCAGAATTCTTCATTTTGTAAGTCAAAGATAACCACAAAAATTCAAATATGTTTATTTGAACGAACATAAGTGTACAATTTCTTATAACAGTTTTAGATTCATTATTTTCTACCACATTCATTTAAACTTAACATAAATAACAAAATTTGAAACCAGAAGTTTCTTTAGATTTAACAATTAACGATTGATAGATAATATGAACAGTAAAAAATTATAAACTGAAAGTGTTAATCAATTATCAATTTGTGCCAACTATTTAAAATCGTTGAACAAGAACAATACGAAAAACTTTGGAATGGTTGCAATTGGAATAATAAGAATAAGTATACATTTAATCAATATAATTATTCAGTTCTCCTTCACATATAACTTTTACTATAAAATTTAATGTTAATGCTTTCATCTTAATTTTCTTTCAAGGGAAACAACAACAAAACGACAAAAAAAAAATTAAGATAAATAAAATTAATTATTTAGGGAATTAGACATGCGGCAACTGGGCGTTCAGGCAATTAGACATTATGGAGGTTGGTCGCTCGGGTTTTGGACATACGAGGACTGGTCATTCGGGAAATTAGACAAACGGGAAGAGGGCATAGAGGTAAGCACTTGGTTTGAAGGTCCCTGTAGGGAAAATTAATATTCCTTGAATTAGCCTATCAATTATCTTTCCGGATAATAGTTGTGTATTATATCATATCTTGGTAAATAAGTATTTCGAAACAACGTACTGTTGTTTCATAAATTATCACCACTTTTCGTCGTCTAAGAAACGTCTTAATTTCACAGTAGGATTTCACTCCACAGCTTTGACCATGTTATATAATTCTTTTGCGGGAATAACAAATTTCCCGCCTTATAACTTTAGTAAAGTTAAAATATTACGAGTACCTACCGACACTATACTGAATTCAATAATTTTATTTAAAATTTTACCTGCTTCTCACAGACAGAGAATCTTATTAGGAATTAACAATTCCCTATCTTTGTAAGGCGATTTGAAAGTCAATCTGACTCACCTCTTAACAGTAAACAATTAGCATTAGCATTCTAGGTTTTTTATTTTCCAATCTCTAACCGCTGGCATAATGCCAAATTCTAGGGACATTGCTCAAGATTGCATTCTCTAAGTAAGATTCTATAACAAAAGTACGTACCTACATGGTATTGAGTAATCTTACGGCTGAAAGCTACAGTTGCCAATTGGACTCAGTTTTATTAACGTGGTAAGATCTTGATAATCAGACAGAAAAGGCCCTTGTTCTTATGTTTTACGTACCTAATGTATTCATTAATTTGTTTTAATTTGTTTGTTTGCATCACTGAGGCATGACGATTTAGACAAGTCACATAAAATCTGATCTGAGTTAGGTCTGTTAATAAATGTATCTAAAAATGTATATAGATCTTAAAAGGCTCCTTTGGACTAATTTAAATTATAGAGGCTCTAATTTAAAAATCTAACTGACAATATTTAAATACAATTATTATGCAACTGTACAGAAATATTCAGAGATATCTACAGAAGTACAAATAGGTAGGCATCGTTAATTTCGATAGTACTCGTAGACAATTACTATATTTAGCTTTAAGTCCATTTTTGTTTTGTTTTATCTTGGTGTGTAATAAAGAGTTATATTATTATTATATTTATAGATGTTTTATAGAGTTTTCTGAGGGATTATGGTATTTATTCCCGTTGAAAACTATACTATGAAACTATACTATATTTTTTATTCCTAGAATGTCCATTGCATGGACTCCTGCCACACAGGAAACCCTAGTTTATGAGTCAGTAGGTTTTACTACCCCATTGTATTTTGAACTTGGAATTTTAACCAGTAAAGTTTATTTTTTAAATACTTAATAAATGTATCTACTAGCTACTGAAAGAATTTTCAAAGACCAGTTAGTTCCGTAATATTTTACTGGACTCTACCTCACGTTAGAACAATACAAATGAGCTTAACGTCAGTCAAAGATTAGACGAACTTTAACAGGTTGTTTGGGCTGTCTTGAAGAAAGATAGAGAAGCCTTTGTTCTGCAATACACCACTCAGATAATAACACACATAGTAGCACACCACACATGTTCTTAAAAAAAGTTATTAAGAGTATCGCGTTCCAAGAAGCAAAGTCAGTAATACATCTTTATATACATATATATGATTATTCTGTACGTGTGTTAGTCATTGAACTCCTCCTAAACGGCGATTTTGGTGAAATTGTTTTGTGTTTGTTTAAGTGGGTTCGAGAATGGTTTAGATTCACAATACGGTCAACTAGGTGCAAAGCGGGGGCGGACCTCTAGTATATATATATATAGATATCTAACACTTAAAGAATTATTGAAGTCTGAGCAGTAGTTACTGAATTAAGTATTTAAAAATCCATGACTTTCATTTCTATTCTGTGTATCTAACTGTGCAAAAAGAGCGTTTAAAGATATACACATATTTAGCAAACATAACTCGCTTCTGCGTCCTCTATACGAATAGTAAATATTGTCATTCAAGTAGGTACATTCGCACTCGGTATATAAACAAGTATGCAGAAGCGATAAAAATATGGGTTATCATATCACATTTTATTTTATTAACATAATTGACGTCTCAATGTACTGGTAATTAAAATTAGGTTATTGTTGTTGCATAAATTTGTGGATATTGTTGTGTTATTAGGTCATAAAGTGTAGGTACCTAGTTTCTTGGATAGGAAATTTCACGATCAATTCAGTTCAGTTCCTCTTCATGGCTCTGAAGTTTCACAATTACGCTCTAGAAAATCGTAGGCAACTGTGTAAGGTTAACGACAAAGTCATAAATGTTTTGTTTGACGGCCATTCCAATTTTGTGTCGAATAAAAATGGTACATTTAATTGAATTTGAAACTCTTATTATTTAACTTCAAATTCATGATAAATAGGTCAAGGCTCGATGGGATTGAGAATCATAAAAATCCATAGCCGTTTTAAGGGTTTCGGTTTCATTCAATCTGTTTCAGAAACTGCATCAATTTTGACCGAATTTTGTCCCGAATGTAAAACTGTGAGTTTGATTTTAATGAGGACAATATCCAAAGCACCTTTTACATGATGACAAGTATAAAATTTATCTCAATTAAACCAGAGTATCTTCCAATCATCTCTTTGGTATAATTATTCAATCAATTAGACATAATGTTTTCTGTCTATAACATCACAGCTCCCGAACAGACTAAGCGATTAAAATATATTTTTTTCGCTAAATAAAACCGTTACTTTTTTTATTTTATATTTAAATGATTGGGCACTAATCGTTGGACATATAAGTACCGGTCAAACACGGCATCTTTACCTATTTTTTAAACATAAAAAGGAATAAAATTTAAGATTATAGACTATTTTCGAAATTAGATTATTACTCAGCGCAAGTCTGCTACATAGAATATATTAAATTTAAATTGAACCAAAAATGCTCACAGGAAAAAAAAATATTTAACTAAATAGCAGACAGGTAAAATTGACACGATTGTGGCTTCTTTACCAACCTTTAAATTTCAATGAAAACGACTGGTTATTTAAAGACTAGGTAATGTTACTTGTTTAATGTATGACAAGCTTTATTATCAAAAATGGACATAGGACAATATTACCTTTTGAATGGCAATTCTAAATGGTGGGTAAAGTTGACACATGTTTCATAAACTTTTCATACAAAATCTTTGTAACATATAGGGCTGTCAAAAATGAAACAAATGGATAATGGAAAATTTCTCTTGTAATATTATTTTAAATCAATACTTATCAAATAAGTTATACTTATTTAGTTAGGTAGGAACTTTTTACACAGGTACCTACTATTATTATTTAAGACGCTCAGCGAGCTTTGCACTTTGCTTCGGTTTCACTGTACTGTACTGAACTTTTTTGTATAATACCAACGTAGGAAACGACCAGAACACCCTGAACAAATATTTGCAGATCGTAGATACATTTATCCCGAGGCGGGAATCGAACCCTCAACCTCCTACGACGCAGGCGGGGCGGACCATCGCCCACCACGCCACAGAGATCGTCCGATCATTTTTTTAAAGTGGCAGCCCTACGTGTAGGTCAAGATGACACTAGCACTACTTTGTCAACTTGACCTAACCTATAGTAACATTACCTCAGCCAATATTTCACAAAATTAGAAAGAGAAACAGTTTTAATCGACGTCTATGCATTCTCGACGTTTTTTTACGTAACATATTAAAATCTCACTTACCCATAAGCAGCGGTTTCGAAACTACAGAGACAATTTTCCACCAACCTCCTTACTGGCACTCAATCACGCTTCTATTATAACAACCATAATTTCACAGTCGACATTGCTACTAACTTCAAAAAACTTTATTGGTGCCATTAATAATCTTGGAATCCTACCAAACCGTTGTGATTGCTTGTAATTGAGCGGTATTTGAGATTTTGCGACTTATTGGCGGTGAGTTGAGCAAGGTAAAGATGACATGTAAAAGTAAAGATGCCGTGTTTGACGGTAAGCTTTTTTACTAACTACACTTATATTCTTTTCAGCCGGGTGTTCCGCTGCTGAGCTGCATGCCTATCCCAAATCCTTTCACATGTCCCTTCCATCTGCGCCCTGCGCCGCTCAGGGCAAAAGGTGTAAAGGGCGTCCCGCCAACGCTGTTCCTCTCGACCACTCGTCGTTCACTTAGTTATTATAATGTAGTTTTTTTTACAAACCACAAAGGTGTCAGTCTAGCATGCGGCCCACCAAGTGGCCGGCAGGAAAGTGGCTATGCCTATGGACGCATGCAACATCGGACAAACACATTACATGCGCGCTGCAGACCTTGTAAATGTTTATTATTTTTAACCCGCGACCAAAAAAGAGGGGTGTTATAAGATTGACGTGTCTGTCTGCCTGTCTGTCTGTGCCCTCATAGCTCCCGAAAGGATAAAGCGATTTCAATTTCGTTATTTTTGTATGAAAGTTGAGTTTCGCGCGAGTGTTCTTAGGCATGTTTGGTGAAAATCGGTTGTTTAAAAGTTATGTCGGTAAAAGTAGGGAAGGAAAACAGAAAATTTTAATTTTAATTTAGATTATTAGTATTGGTTATTGGATAGCGATAGATAAATTAATCCCAAACGTGCCAGAACTTATATGCTATGGGTAAACTTGTTAGATACAAAATCTTGTCCTTCTAAAGATTCGAACTCACAACCTCCCATTAGTCAGTGACATTGTCGCCACCAATCTAACTTAATCATCTTCATTCATATTATTTCAACCGGCTGTAGAACCGGCCGCTAATAATTAAAAAGTCTATAAAAACCAGTGAAAATAAACTGAAACTAAAAGCCTCAAACAAAGAGTCATGAAACGGTTATGCAGTTTACAGTAATATTCGGTCGTTGCCCTCGAGACTTTTTAATACCAACGACACGACATTGATTGAATAAAATACTTATATGTTTGCAATGACGACCTCACATTAGAAACCTCAAAAATTGTAGCCTATATGTTATTCTGATTGCTATATTGTGGTAAAGTTTCATTCAAATCCATTCAGTAGTTTTTACGTGAAAGAGTAACAAACATCCATACATCCATACTTACAAACTTTCTATTTATATACCACTTAATAGTAAGTAGGACATCCATCCATACATCCATACTTACAAACTTTCGCCTTTATAATAGTAGTAGGATGGCGCGGTCATAATTATTATCTGTATATTTGTTGTTTATACAGTAGAATATAAAAATATATTTTACAGACACCAATTAAAACATAAAATAATAATAAATAAATATTTCCGGACTAATCACACAGCATCACCTAACCCCAAAGGTGACTCATACTACATAGCTACATTTTTTTTGTGATTTATAATACATAGAAAACACCCAGACCCGAAACCAGAAATTGTTGATAGTACACAAAATCTGGTCCCGCGGAAGGAATCGAACCAGCAAACTCCTGCGCGTCATGCGAACTTTCGCCCACCGAGCCACAGAGGTCGTCAGATCGTAAATAAATAAAAAGAAAGTAAACCTAAAATCTAGCATGCGTAATATTTCTTATAAAGTTTTTTTTAGTTAGGCTTCAACGTCTAAAGTTATAATTATCAACTATAATTTATTTGCACGTACATAAATGATGGTATGTGGTAAGGTATGTGCCATTAAATCTTACAAGTTTTATATACTTAATAACCTACTATGTATGAACTGTATGTAATATTTCACAGTAAATAATCATGATACTGATTATTTCCTGTGTGACTAAGCTCATAATATTCCAGAGAATTCATTGAATACTCATATTATTTTATCTGTGCTGTTGACAACATGTAGGTACCATATGATGATAATGTCGCTTTGACTTTGAAATCACTTCAAATTAGTGGTCAGTTCGACTGAGTAATTATATTAGTACCTTATTTAAATAAAACATAGCTTTTTGAAATTCTTCTCTGTATTTACTTAACACGCTCACTGCGGCAAAAATCCTTAAAACTTTCATCTGGTGCGGTGGCGGTCCAAATATGCATCCATCGACCTTTTCTACAGTGCGTATCAATCCTTTTTGACCTGACACCGCGAGCAAAGATTAAAGAGCTATAACTTTGCGAATATGTGGTGTATAGTAATTTTTTTTATACTGCTAAAATGATCATTAACCCCATTTGTTTACATTCGCTTCGCCCCTGAATCTGAATACCAGGAAATGAGAAATCAACCAAGGAAAATGTCAGGTCGGAAACGACCGATATCGCACTAGAAAGTATTTTTCATAGTGATGGGACAGACAAAAATATTTGGGTTATCGAAAATAAAACAGAATTATTGTAAAAGAAATTAAAATTATGTATTAAGCGAATCACATGAGCCAGACAAGAACAGTGAACTTATATGTGTCTTTCTTTATAGCACTGCACGCAAAGAGATTGATTGCATTTGTTGCAATATGTTTTAATTTTCTTAACTTTCTTTTTCGCTTCCTTGCAATCTAAAGTTAGATGCAGCTTTTCATAACACCGCGCATTTTTGTACATTATTTGCGGGGTAAATTAACTTGTTTTCTAGAATACAAATCTTGCTGGTTGACGGTATTTGTTTTTTTTTACAGGTGGACATATTTGTGCATTTTCATCTAAACTATCTTCACTATCACTGTACAGGGTTATTTTTCTTTTACATTTGCGTTGCGCCATACTTAAATACCTGTCGATAAAATAACGATACGCACGCACAACACTGACTGGTGACTCGACGCTTGCGCGCGCGCTCCTTGCGGCAACAGGTCGGCACCGGTCATATACCACAATAGGCCCGCCGCCGCAAGGAGCGATGTTTTTTACCGTCAGTGCGATGGTGGTCGAAAAGAGCCCGCCACGATGTTTTAATGCCAAATATCTACATTTGACACCACGAGCCGAAATCTATATTTGTCTCTGTCTAACTCCTACAAATACCTAAGATAATCGTTCCGCACCAGCGAGCAAGATGTAGTTTTTACCGTACGCACAGGCGGTAAGCACCGCGGCGCCGGCGGGCCGATTCTGTGTGATCCGCAGTGAACGTGTTAACGAAGAAACAATTTCAGTTCATTCGTTCGCCCCATATACTTAAAAAGGCTAGATAAAGTTTTTCCTGCGTTTTTCCTATTTGATAAATCAATCAATATTTTTTTTCTGGACTTATTCACACAGCATCACCTAACCCCAAACTAAGCGGAGCTTGTATTATGGGTGTAAGGTGACTACACAGATCATTTTTTTTTTCTGTTTACATACTTATGATACATAGAAAATAGATATCTTATATCTATGTTTACGAGTGCTATTCTTACATAGTCATAGTAGTTCCTTAGATTAACTCGCGCATAAACAAACAAACTCTTCAGCTTTATAATATCAGTAAATAAATAATAATAATTTGCATGTAAAAAAACATTGGTAGGTACTAAAAACTTACTAAAACTGGCATTTATTCGAATTTTTAAACAAGTAGTGATAGTACCCTAGTCTTAGCTCTGTCCCTCGCACTAGGTCTCGTAAGAGCCTGTATTGTGAGGATTAAAGATAAAAAATATATGTATATACTTGAATATCAAATTAAATACCATACTTCTAGTACTACTAACACAAGTAACTTAGAGCTGCCACGGTGCTAAATATTGCGGTGTGGTTTGTTTTGCAATCATATTTATTTAATAAACGTTTAACTATTTAAACACTCTGCATACAGCCGACTGTGTTGAAAGGTTGCATCTGGTCTTGGGCAAGCTTTATCCATAGTATAATGTCCCCGAGCTCTGTCATTGCATCCCGTGATCTTATACATGTTGTATTCAATGGCAACTATAAGAAAAACGCTTTTTTTATATTCTAGATAAGCTTTCATTTGACCACAATCTCACCCGATGTAAAGTGACGATGTGGTCTAAGATGGGGTATGAAGACCTAGAAAGTAGATGGCTTCTCCGGACCACATTACGAAACGCGAAAAAATCGTTTCAATACATGTCAATACAATACAATACTTAAAAAAAATATTTATTGCAATACCACAATATAGGAACATACATAGGAGATACATTTTTCATACAGTGACACAATGGGCGACCTTATCACTAATAGCGATCTCTTCCAGGCAACCTTTGGATGGATCAGAAATTTGTTAATAAGAGAGAGCAGTGGTGGTGATGTCCTTTAAACGATCTTGCCGGTGCTAATATTTTTAACAAAATAAGTTATTTAAAAATACGTACATTATTGCTGTTAAATATGATATTTTGTACGATTTGCAATGTTTGACTGGGTGTTTTTCTATGTAAGGTATCTTAATTTTAATACAAACAGTATTTTAAATATCCACGAAACACATCATGATGAGCTACAAAAGCTAAGATATATATAAGTTATAAGTATAAATTATAAGATATAAGATATAAGATATAAGTTATAAGATAGATATAAGTTCCACATACAGCAATCGCACAGGCTTAAATTAGAAGAACTAACAGCCTTTGGAATTCATGTGTTGGGTCATTCTACTGAGTTCAATTGAAACAATAACATCTTCTAACAATCATTAATGTATGTTTAAATGGACGCACAAAACTTGAGACACCCGGTCTCAAGTTATGTGCGTCCAATGGTCCAAGGTCTTATTTCACTGTTTTTTTTTATTTATCGTGTTTGTTGACAATAAGATATTACCTAATTGATATTATTTTTTTGATACAATAACATGAAACCTTGCAAAGGGCTGGTCTCTATAAAATAATTATAGAAGTACTTTTTGGCATCGGAAAATGCTTCCAGACATTTAAAAAATCCATTCTTTATCTTACTATTTTACAACACGAATATTATCTCTGCCGTCACATATTAGTCATTCTACATTTCAAGACAATGGGTAGACATCCCACTGAGTCATAAGTATATGCAAATGTAGTCTCCGCATTATTTTATTACTAAACAAACATTAACATGTAAGCCGTGTTGGCTAAGTGGGAGGACACTCGACTTTCATTCCGAAGTTCGTGGGTTCCGGCATGCTCTGAGAACTTTAAAGAGTTTGAAGGACATGTGGCATTCACCAACCGGTATTTGGCCAGCGTGGTGAATTAAGGCCTAATCTCTCTCGTCAAGAGAGAAGTCTCTGTGTCCCAGCAGTGGGAACTTTAATAGGGTGATGATGATGAAACAAACATTTAAATGTAAACAGTTTCCGAGAAAAACTAGTGTCTCAGTTAGAAAATTCGCATGAGACGTTGTCAGTTACTTTACCACTGTTATGATATGAATACATAATAATATGAACCTTTTGTTTTTAGAAAGTGCTACACCCCACTTTAATGTATAATGGAAATCATGGGATCGAGTCCCGCATTTTGTTAGAAAGCTACGTTACTTCGTCTTATTTTTTAACCCCCGACCAAAAAAGAGGGGTGTTATAAGTTTGACGTGTCTTTCTGACTGTCTATGTGTCTGTCTGTCTGGGACATCATAGCTCCCGAACGGATGGAGCGATTATAATTTAGTTTTTTTTGTGTGAATGGTGACTATGTTGAGTCTGGGACGAGTGTTCTTAGACATGTTTCATGAAAATCGGTTGTGCCGTTAAAAGTTATAGGGGTTAGAGTGGGGAAGCAAAACCCAAAATCTGCAAATATACATACTCGAGTGGGGTATCAAATGAAAGCGCATAGCGTGCACATTACAAATTATTATGGTGTCTTACTTTTAAGGAATTTAAGGCATTAGATTCGGGGGTTTTTCTTAAATTTTATCTACGCAAATTAAGAATATAACGATATGAGGTATAAAGGAATTGACGTCCTACGGCTGGAAAATTTTAAATGATTAATAGACAGCCTCGTAGGTTTTAAGACAATTAGGATTTAGAACTAACTAGTTCGTAAGATTCCTACTAATATTATAAATGTGAAAGTACCTCATTATCAATCATCATTTCTACTCACACACATGTGTAGAGTAGAACAGGCGCTAAAGGAAGTTGAGTTTGCAAAACGTGAGGATCGGCAAATATGCTCAAATTCGTATAGATACCTAAGACAACAGAGAAATAAAAAAAAACATTTTTCGGCGGCTGTTGTGGTCCCTTTCCCCTTCTCCCCCGTTTTATCAAGAACCATTTCCTGATTCTGTTTCTTTTGTTTAAAGGTGGGTTAGTCAAGTCAAGAGTGTCTTTATGTTTTATAAAATATTTAAATAATTATCAAAACCGCTTAGGCCATTCGGAAGATGATACGAGTGAAATTATTTGAACAACTATCTATTGAACAATTATAGATTATTAAATATATAAGAGGTTATAGAATCATTCATGGCAATGAAAGATCTAATGTTTAAAGAACAATATATATAAATAAATATATTTATATATTTCCATATATATTTCCAGACAATCTACACAACAACATCTAGCCCCGTGGTAAGCAATAAAAGGCCGCGAGCTGGAAATAAATATTTAGAGCCTTAAACTTACTCAGAGCCTTATAAAGTTAGTTGTCAAAGCCGTGAGGTGTAAATTAAGCGTTAGGTAAACCAGGCCGCGGTACAAAATGTTGGGGACACGAACCAATTTGGTTTGGGATAGCCTTAGCTAACAATATAACGGTCAATAAATAAATCATATACTTATAGGTACTTTTTTACAGTAAATAATTCATCACAGTTCGAGCACTGCCACTGACTTATTGACTTAATTTCACTTTTATGTACGTATGTCCTTTTCTCATCTGAGGCCTTTTTCAAAGAATATGGGTTCATTCAAAGATATCATTTTGTAGTATTTACGTTGTTAGTGCGCAGTGTCTTTGTCAATTTAGTTGTATTCTTATTAATAATACTATGTGTGTGTCGGTTTGTTTGTCCGTCTTTCACGGCATAACGGCGAAACCGATTAGCCATGAAATTTGGCATGATTTGATTAGGGCACAGCGGACACAGCACTTTTAAGCGTAGGAAATTAGTAATTCCACGGGAAAATCAATTAAAACGCGTGTAACACCGAGGGGCACTGCTAGTTTACCATAGTAAAACACATCTTGAAGAGAAGAACTTTGATTCGGCGGAATCCGAACTCTTTACCTTTTAAATAAAAAAAATAATGTGTCGGTACCTCTTAAAACAACTTGTTCTGGTATAATACTCGTATTATCGTATTTGTGCTCCAAATTAAGCTAAAAAGGAAACACGTGTGATTGTGTGTAGGTAAATATTAATCATAGTGGACTCTTTCCATGTTAGTAAGCAGGTCAAGATGCTACGAGGGGTTGGAGCAGACTTGAAGTAAACTAACCCTTTCTGGATTAGATGTGTGCTTCAAAGCTACTGATAAACCCTCGGGACCATTCTCGCTTCGGTTATATCAATATCGCATTAAGTCCCGATTTCACCAATGGCTATAAATGTCAGGCTAAGCTCGTTTAACCACCTAACTGAGATCAAATTTTAATATTCCTATGGTTGATCTTAATTAAATGAAACTCGATTTGTAGCATAAAATGCTTAAATTGATACGAAGATTCTCATTCTGCACATAGCCCCAATTTTACCATTTTATGCCTCAAATTCAGTTTTATTGGACCAAGATAAACCATTGAAAATCGTGTGCAGGAGTGCTTAATGTTATTGACACATTCGTCATAACTTTACCACTGAGATGAAAGCATTGCACATGCGTACTTTAATTAACATGCCCGCACCAAAGTTTATGTTAAATGAAGTCAATTGGCATACAATTGGTTGCCATGCGTCATTATTAGGTACCTACATACATTCTAATGTATATCCACGGTAATACTATCTAAACAGTATTCCAACTCGGTCAAGACAGGGAAATAAATGTCTACAGCCTAGCCGCACGGTACCTGGACACTCGATTTGTCCACTACAGCATTTTAATTACATCTGCCTAGTTTGACTTATCATTTAGTTTTGCTATTATAAATATATATTTTTTTATATTAACGAATAAAATACTTTGTAAATGGAATATAAAGTGTTCAATAGAAATATTAAAATAAAAAAAATTAAAAATATTGACTTCATAATATATATATTTTTTTTATTTAAGTTAAAAAACTATGTTATTTATTTATTTATTTTACAAACAACAAATAGGTCTTATAAATTTGTGACCGAAAATATTTTCCCTTGACTGGGATTTAAGTAGTCGGGAGCGTATTTTGTAAAAAACATCAGTCGACCTTTTAGCGGCACAGTCGCGACTGCCTGTATACTTCGTGTAACCTTCGATCGAGGCGAGCAGGTATAGCTCGCATTTTGGCCCTTTGTATGAAGTTGGAATACTGTTTAGATAGTATTACCGTGGTATATCAGTTCCATGGTGTACATTGTTGTGACTTCTTTGTTGATTCGGTTCATTGTTCGCTGTTTTAAAACCAGGTTCCTGTCAAAATAAACTCTATCATGGAAAGGAATACGAATGGAACATTTTAATACGGTAAAAATAAAACATAATTATTAATTTAAGTATTTATGTAATTAATACAAAACCAAGAATTATTTATAAGAATTCAGTGCCGCATTGTGCTCGTATTGTTGCAAATAAAGTAAAAAAAATAATTAGTTCATAGAAACACCGCAGGAAATTCTAAGTTGTTATGTTAAAAACTCGACAAGGACTTGTCGACCACGTGCATCGTGGTTCCGTATATAATAGACCTACAATAGACTTATTTAGACATATATTCTAGCCGCGAAAACCGTCGGAAATGTATTTATCCAATTTGTTGGTTTTGTGGTTAGACATGTCCAACCATTATACAATTCACGTCCTATTTAGCCTAAAGCGATTCCCTTAAAATCCAGTTAGCTGTTTGCGATACAATGTTTGCCTGTCTCCAGATTTTCCCTGTATGTAAGCTGAATAATTTATTTGTTTGTTTACTCAAACACACGAACCGCAGGACCGATTTGAATGGATTTAAAAAACTCTTATCACTATTGTAACGTACTTATCGAAGAATACTGAAGGATAATTGCCGTGTTTTTAAGAAAAACTAGTGTTTAATAAACTTCCAATCAATAATTTTGGTAGACGGATCGTCAGGTGAGTATATCGAGTGAAGCTTAAGGGGTTTTCTTAAAGTTTTATAGATTGGAATGGAACCCTAAAATGAATCAATTTATTTTTCTAGTAATAGGAATCTGAGCCGAGCGAGATCGGTTTATAATTTATTCTGCAATAAAATCTATCAGTAAATGTTAAACAAAGGATGTTGTTGCCGTTAGTGCGCGTGCACTCGATTTGAACTAATTTTTAAACTCCATTGTCTCGATTTACATTCTTAACAATAGTTTACAAATACCTTAGTACAGTGTATGAGAATCATTCACACTGTTCTTTAAACATGTGGTTAAGTTGTTGGAAGATCGAACATAATTTTAGGTCGGGGATATCCAGTACCTGACAATGGTCGACTCTTTATTATCCAGTTCATTTGGTTGAAAGCTTCTTGGGACTAACTAGCTATTTTTTATTTAATCTTACCGTTTTCTTGGTGGACGTCCGACACTGCATTTTTAGAACTGCGGTCTCCAATAAAGTAGATCATCATCATCATCATCATTTCAGCCGTAGGACGTCCACTGCTAAAAAATAATAAAGTATATATTTATCGGTTAATGATTTATTGCGATTTATGTTGGTTTTGTTCTTTTACATATATCATTAATCATTATGTCTGACTCGATGACTATAATCGCGGAATCTTGTCCTTACCTTCAGATGAGCTCCATTATAAATTGCAGTGGAAGAAAAAAATCATTTCATTTTGTCATTATCATTATTTTTGTGACATATAAAGAATTGGAGGAACCACTTTCAAAACTAACGCGAGTAACACACATTTTAAAAACGGGTCGGAAGGAAATATTTTTTTTTATTTTTTTTTTCTTATGTTAGTTAAGCCTTCATTTGACCACAATCTCACCTGATGTAAAGTGACGATATAGTCTAAGATGGGGCATGAAGAATTGAAGACCTAGAAGGTAGATGGCTTCTCCGGGCCACATTACGAACCACGAAAAAATCGCTTCACGCACTGGCCCAGCCCGGAGGGTGGTGACAAGCCGCGGCCGAAGCCTCCCACCAGAGGCTGTCAGAGACCAGAGATGTTCTCGTCTAAGCTGCACACTGAGTCGTGTCCTAATCTTTGGTGAATCTCAGTTTTTTTGAGCATTCGGTTTTAGGATCCGACAAAAGCGAATGCTTATGTTCACTTGTTTTTTTGTGTTCAGTATGCAGATCTGTGAAACAATTTGGTTTCCAAACTCAACTGAATGGGTTCAACAAATTATATTTTATAAGGATTACAATATGTTACTTTATGGTAAAGACATAGTACTTATTAAGAATATTATTGTTATGTTTGTATTATAATAGTGTGCGCAATAAAGAATTATTATTATTATTAAAGACCATATTTTTTATACTTATGTTGGTAGCTACGTACAACTAGAAACTGATTTATATCTTAATAATACCAATAAATAATTATTAATTATTTAGTTCCATATCAAAAGTAGTTTATAATCCCAGAGGGTTTTTTTTTGTTTTAAAAAAAATTATTAAAGTGTTTTCAGGGTTGATGTAGTTGGGAGCATTTTCAGACAGTAGTTCTGTGACTGCAATGCAACAGTTTAATAATAGGAACGAGTATAATATTGGATCCTTGGAGTTACAGTTGCTGACAACAACAATAATTCTTCATTGTGTTTCTCAATAAAAAAATCTAAATAATATTTAATATAACATACTGTGTTATTTTAAATACCACTCATCATACATCTGTCTTATTATTGTAATGAGAACCAATCCGCCTTGAAAAAACCAGCTTAGTTCTATAATTTACTTTTGGATTCCAAGAAAATCGTATTCACCTAGGTGCATATTAACGTATAACTTCTTAGGCCATTCTGTGGAACAGAAAAAAAATAAAATACATTTTACTCTACAAAGCACATTCATGACGGGTTAAACAAAGAAAATGTGTACAGAATTCGGTTATAAATTAAGGCTTATCATAATGGACCGTATGCCAAGGCCGAAAACTCTAAACCGCGGATTTATTGTTCCGTCCTACAGCCATACTTAAAAGGACGTGGTCTGCTACTAACTATTACATAAACTGAGGCAGTGCAATGTACTGAAGTAACTTCCTTTGTACTTGAATAGGCGGCAGATTGCGTAACAGTTGGTGGTGCTCGGTGCGTTCTCGGTGCGCGCGTACTGGCTCGAACCTTTGCACTGGGATTAATATTAGTCATAGTAGGGTGGCTATGGCGGCGGAAGAAAATGGAGGCTGCTCTGAATATTTTTTTTCGTATTTTGCATCCACAGCATGAATTAACTTAACATTCTATCAAGCATTGATATTTTAATATTAAATAGGTAATATTATCTATACTAATATTATAAAGCTGAAGAGTTTGTTTGTTTGATTGTTTGTTTGTTTGTTTGTTTGTTTGTTTGAACGCGCTAATCTCCGAAACTACTGGTTCGAATTGAATAATTCTTTTTGTGTTGGATAGTCCAGTTATCGAGGAAGGCTATAGGCTATATAACATCACGCTACGACCAATAGGAGCAAAGATATAGTGGTAAATGTGTAAAAATCGGGAGAAATTGTTCATCTTTGAAGCCTTCCGTTGCGTGCGCCGTGAAAACGGTTCAAGATACACAAAAAATATGTATTAAAGAATAATAGCTCTTTTAATGATCTAAAAAACAGTCCGCGATAGTATATGTCTATCTTTTAAGATTAACTCACAAAAACCGTTTTTATGGTACCTAATTTGGTCGAAATAATTTGTTTAAGTTGTATCAACATAAGAATATTAATCTTTATTCAAATAAATATGTTGTTGGTTAAGAGTACTTCGTCCATTATAACGCGGGTAGCACCGCAGGGCACAGCTAGTTATGTTATATGTATTTTTACGGAAGGCTCAAGTCAAATGCCGTGTTGGCTAAGTAGGAGCACACTCGACCTTCATTCCGAAGGTCGTGGGTTCAAACCCCCGCGACGCACCTCTAGATTTTTCTTCTCGATAATGTTCGCTTTGAACATGTGCTTTAACAGAGAGGACAAACATCGTGCGTAAACCGGCAAGTTCTGAGAATTTTTAAGAGTTTGAAGCACATGCGTTATTACCTGCACTTGGCCAGCGAGGTGAATAAAGGCTAATAAAATTATCTAATAATAAAATACCTAATCTCCCTCGTCAAGAGAGATGTCTCTATGTCCCAGCAATGGGAACGTAAATAGGGATGCTTATGCTCAACTCCGTATTAGTCGTCATTCGTTTTTTCCATATTATGTATGTCACTTTGTGTTAACTAGAATTGGAAAAATATTTTTTATTAAAATGTGCATGTTATGCATAATCGGGTAAAATGCACACATTGTTTCAGACTTTTGAGAATTCTTTCAAACAAAATATTTTTCTTTCTATTAAATTATATTCACCATAAACTATTATGACCTACCGTTTTAGTTTTCACCTAAAATAGAACGCTTCCTGCAAAAACATTATTATTACCTGCTGGGATATCCTTTGCATTAAAACCCTTTGAAATTTATTTCTAAATCTATTTTAATAGATTTATATTGCAAAATCTAAAAGTATTTATTAAAGTGTTGCTTATTAATGACGTTATATTTTCTTTTTACAAGTCAAAAGGCCGTGTTGGCTAAGTGGGAGCACACACGACCTTCATTCAAAGGTCGTGGGTTCAAATCTATGACAAAACAAAAGAGTCACGAGTAAGAATACAATTAATATGGCTAAATAGGACACGGTCTAAATTAAACACACTACTTGTCTATAAATGTATGTTATTAGATGCTTTTAATTACTTTGTTTCTGTGTCATTATCATTAACGCTCAATTCATTACAGTTCATCGGTCAATCTCTTTGTGGTTAAATGGTAGGTACCTTAATAAGTCAAAACATCTGTGATCTACAATTTATAAACTGGTTAAGAAGGTCAATCAGATAGATCAGTCAGATACTGCACTTTGTTCACAAGCCAAAATTTTTCCAGTCATTATTTACATATTATTGTCGTTTTTTTGAGCAGAAACAGATGTACAGTCGTTACCTAATAATAAACTTGCAAAAAATCTACTGCCTCAGTGGCGCTGTGGCAACGCTAGAGGTAGCGGGTCCGATTCCCGCCGAGGAGCAATTTCTCCTTGGTCTATGTGATAAATATGTAAAATAAAAAATATGTATGTCTATCTGTACGTCTATTATCTTAAATCAGATGTCTAGTAGAAGTACTACAAGTTAAGCGCTTACCACGGGCTAGATGTTGTGGAACAGATTGTCCGGAAATATTTATTTATTATAAATATTTATTGTTATAACCGAAGCTGTTCTATTTACTGAAATACGCAGATTTTCTACATAAACGTAGAATCTTTACCTTTTCCTGGATTGCTATTTCAATTATAATATTAAAGGATGAGTCTTAATATTTTTATATTCACAAACATGTACATACCTACCTACCTGATTCATGGTCACCATAATTACCACTTATGGTCATTATTTCCACATCAGCCTCCTAGAATCTCTGCAATTCCTCAGTTACGCAAAAAGGTAAATAATCTTGACTGCAGTCTAGGAAATTATACATGACATGACAACGGAAGAATTCTAGTAGTAACTACCTAAGTATAGATATTACTAGGTTCCTGGTACGAGTACCTTATAGATTATTTTATATGTAAGGTATTGAAATATACATGGCAGGATATTATTATGATGCATTCTATCATGAAAAATCTGCGTACTACCACAGATTAGTCTAATCTGTGGTACTACGAAGCATAACAACAGGATGAAGGTGCTCGCCTATTATAGGCACATATACCATAGCTAATAAATAGCATTTAAAATGTCTACTACAAAATTTTGTCATATGTGCTGTTGGTGGTGCCTTAATAAATACACTCGAGAGCAATGAATCCGGGTCACTCAAAGAATCCAAAAAATCTCGGAAAGTAAGAATGCTAGGTTAATGCAATAAATTGTATTTAATAGACAATTTAATACTCCTTAAATGAAAGTTAAAAAAAATATGAGTCACCATACATTTTATTTACACAAAATTACATAAAGAAAAAAAACTGCTGATCTCTCCTTAAAACAAAAATAGGAAACATGAAATTTTTGAACTTTATGACGATTTTCTTGAATTTCAATACTTCGTATTACCTCCTCGTGCTTCCATTACTGCGTTTACGCGGTTTGGCATGCTGTACACCAAGTTCCTTATACGATTTTGGGGAATATTCTCCCATTCCTCTGTGAGAGCAATTTTGAGCTCAGGAAGCGTGATTGGGGGAGGGTTTCGTTGTTTTACGCATCTCCCTAGCTCGTCCCAAGCATGCTCGATCGGGTTGATATCCGGGCTCCGCGCTGGCCTTTCCATACAAGTAATGTTCATCTCTTGAAGGTAGTCATTCACAATCCTACCTGTATGAGGTCGGGCATTGTCATGCATAAATATAGCATCCTCACCCAAATTGACCATAAATGGACCAACGTGTTCGTTGAGGATTTCTTCCACATATCTTACGCTAGTTAAAGAGCCGTTTTCTATGATCACCAGCTCTAAACTGGAGCGTGGCCATCGTATTTCAAGACTAAGATATGCCCAGAACCACGTAAATTGGAGTTTTGAAGATTGGTCGAAAGTTATGTTCTCCGACGAATCAAAATTTATGCTCTACAAGCACGATGGAAGACACAGAGTGTATAGAAGACCAGGGGAAAGATTCAAGCAAGCATGCATCGAAGAAAAAGTAGCCTACGGTGGTGGGTCTGTACTTGTGTGGGCCGGAATTTCCTCTGAAAGTCGCACAGAGCTGGTGATCATAGAAAACGGCTCTTTAACTAGCGTAAGATATGTGGAAGAAATCCTCAACGAACACGTTGGTCCATTTATGGTCAATTTGGGTGAGGATGCTATATTTATGCATGACAATGCCCGACCTCATACAGGTAGGATTGTGAATGACTACCTTCAAGAGATGAACATTACTTGTATGGAAAGGCCAGCGCGCAGCCCGGATATCAACCCGATCGAGCATGCTTGGGACGAGCTAGGGAGATGCGTAAAACAACGAAACCCTCCCCCAATCACGCTTCCTGAGCTCAAAATTGCTCTCACAGAGGAATGGGTGAATATTCCCCAAAATCGTATAAGGAACTTGGTGTACAGCATGCCAAACCGCGTAAACGCAGTAATGGAAGCACGAGGAGGTAATACGAAGTATTGAAATTCAAGAAAATCGTCATAAAGTTCAAAAACTTCATGTTTCCTATTTTTGTTTTAAGGAGAGATCAGCAGTTTTTTTTCTTTATGTAATTTTGTGTAAATAAAATGTATGGTGACTCATATTTTTTTAACTTTCATTTAAGGAGTATTAAATTGTCTATTAAATACAATTTATTGCATTAACCTAGCATTCTTACTTTCCGAAATTTTTTGGATTCTTTGAGTGACCCGGATTCATTGCTCACGAGTGTAAATATGAAAATGAAAACTACTTATAATAAACTACTATTCTATCTATCTATTCTTATTATTAATTAAAGTCACCCGCCCGTCTTTCTGTCTCTAAAATCGGTATAAACTCAAGAACTACTTAACGGACTTTTGAGCAATTTTCAGAAATAGGTAGAGTAATTTATCAGGAAGGTTTTCGTATCCGTGCAAAGCCGGAGCGGGCCAGCTAGTTATTGATAATTATTTTGTCTGAATTGGTTTTTGGCCTTGGGAAAATAGTCAATAGACATTTAAGCAATTACCCCAATTTAATTAAAAAAAAACTATTTTAGATCTAAATATAAAAACTCATACTATTTTCTAATGTGCACGTGCTGCGCTTTCATTTGAGATCCCACTCGAGTATATATGCAGATTTTCGGTTTTCCTTCCCCACTTTTATACTGATTACACTACTACCTTTTAAAGTAATTTTTATCAAACATGTCTAAGAACACTCGCGCGAACCTTCCATATATAAGAAACTAAATTGAAATCGCTTCATCCGTTGGGGAGCTATACAGGGACAGACAGACAGACACGTCAAAC
The DNA here is from genome assembly GCA_929108375.1 of Gymnoscelis rufifasciata. NCBI lineage: Eukaryota > Metazoa > Arthropoda > Insecta > Lepidoptera > Geometridae > Gymnoscelis > Gymnoscelis rufifasciata. The sequence continues at coordinate 4,163,845 of OV815307.1, read as the reverse complement.
TTATAACACCCCTTTTTCTCGCGGGTTACAAATTTGTTGTTTTAGCAAAAAGGAGGCATTTAATTCAGCGCGTTTAAGTTTCATGAGGTTTTTTACTTCATAATTTATTCCCCATCAAATAAGATAGACGACTTCTTGCGTTTTAAGTTATCGCGTCTCGTTGTTTACGATACCTTCACGTATTTTCTTTTGTAGAGATATAAGATAACACTTGCTATACGACGCGGCGTTCCCCTTTTTCTATGGATTTTCCGAGAGAAAATCTGACGTTTCCCTATTTTCCCGCAGTAAAAAGTAGTATTGCCTTTCTCGATACATATTATTCAAATTGGACCAGTATTCTCAAGGTTACCGAGTACAAACAAACAAACAAAACCCCTCAGCTTTATTTCACTATACATTATTAGTATAGATACAAAAACAGAAGTTCATCTAAAACCTTGTAGTTATTGCTAATTGCTATAATTATAGGTAAGGTTGTAGAATTTTTTTAGCCCTAGATAATGAGCCTAAGTTATCTTAGTATTCAATATTCAAGGCTGTTCACTTCAGGTATTTCGCTGTAGATCGTAAGATATAGTGTTATTTAAAGTTCTAAGGAACCAAGCTGGTTATATAAATATTTATATTTATAAAAATAGTCTTCTAGTTAATCGAGGACACTTGTATTGGCGAATCTTTAGCCATCATTTTAGCTATAAGTCGTCCAAAGCTGGACATAGGCCAGGATTGTTGAATTACAAGTAATCATGATTCATATGATTACTTTTAAACTTTAGGTTTCTATAGAGAGTATTTTCATTATATGACAATGTTTTTTCATTCATATTGCTGGACAATCCTCACATCAACATCTAGCCCCTTGGTAAGCTCTAACCTTGTGTTACGAGTTCCAGATATCTGATATAGGTACTTAATATAATATTAAACACCTCGGCGGGAATCAAACCCCCTATCTCATGCGCCACAAGCGGACCTTCGCCCACCGTGCTACCGGGGCAGTCAAATAAAACCACTGGGCTGGGCCGATTCTTATAAAAACCTCGACGTGTTAGTCGCTGTTGCCATTTTTGATTTTCTTTTATTTTTCTAGGATGTTATCCTTCTTTTCTTATCGTGGTACTGCAGATAGACATACCAAAGTCTCAGTAATAGTGTCTCGTATTACTTTGGACCCTAAAACCTGTATTTTCATCGGAACGCAGACATCTGATTTCCTGCGGTGTGGCGTTCTTAACTATTAAATACCTTACTGTCTTACATAACTACTTTTATATACAGAACTACGGCAAAGCCATGAAATATTGGTATGATCTATTCTCGGCGGATCAATATCGTCTTCAACTTAGTTGTAGAATGCCACTCAAGTTCTTAGGTTTTATCTGAGGTTTTTCATACAATTAACAATCAGTGAGACGATATGAGGATTAAAAATCGCCAATCCATATTGCCTATTAATGGGAAATGTTATGCTTGTGTCTGTTTTTTATTTGTCTGGCAAAACGGTTGGACCGATTAGCCTGAAATTAAGTATGGTGTTACACATTGGATTAGGACATAGGTTACTATCGACCGCGGTAGAATATGTCGTTCTGAAAGAAAATTGATAAAAACACCGTGGGGCACTGCTAGTATATAATATAAATACCTACTATTTTAGGATAGATAGTATACTATACTACTTGAGTTTTATGTTTGTATTGGACTCCTCTATGCTACTCGTATGCTCACATTTAAATAAAGAAGACAAAACTGTTTTCGGTCACTTCATAGTCATGCTTTGTAAGTCTACGGAGGAACTCGGTTTAATGCTCGAAAGCTCAAAAATTTAAATTGAATTATTAGGTAAATAGTTTTGCGTGTGGGCTGCATTTTGCGAAAGGTATGGTATTACGACTGAGCAATAAGAAGAACCTAGGTTATTCGTAATCGTAATACAGCTGACAAAATTGTAACCTGACTTGAAACCTTTGTTATAAATAAAGAAACTTGAAAGTCATGAACCCAAATAATGACAAAATGCATACATACGCAAAACTTACAATTCTCAAAATGCACCTTTCTTATAACGTCCAACATAGAGCCTTTCGAAAAAAGTACCATTCCCTTATTGCATTTCTATGAAGCACCTTCTTGCACTTCTTGCTACTACCAACTAAGATAGGAAAATATTACCCATTTTTTTTTCAATATGTATGTCCGAAAATATCATTAGATACATTCATTAGATCTATCATCATCATTAGATCATTACCTGGAGCTTACGTTTTCTGGCTTATAATGTGCGCACTTATACACAATTTTATCATCGATAGCAATATAAATAAAACATATCAAAATTTAAAAAAATTGTTTTAATGCCAACCACCAATTAAAACAGCTACATACCTATATCTTCGGAATATAATAATAAATAACTAGGTACGTAATCTTCGGCTTTCTATATCTACTATGTAATGATCTAATAAAAACTCTATCTATTAGCTCAAGCAGAATCCAAACATTCCTGGGAAGGTATGCATACCAAACCAACATCTGGATTAACAGATGAAAGTTGCTGAACATTCTGGCGTAGGAAGCCCGGTGCTGGACACAGGTATTTTACATAAATTTCCAGCTGTTTTGGTTGGAAGCGGCCTACATCCAGCGAAAACACGCGACCTGACAATGTCATATAGGTATCACCACCGCCAGCAGCAGTGGCGTAGCTAGGTGATTTAGGGGCCTGGGGCAAAAAAAGCAGGCCACCAGGTGGCGAGCGTGGCGTAAAAGTAAAATAATTTAAAAGAAACAGACATTAGACAGTTGCTTATGCATTTAATAATAAACCTAAATTTAAATTTTAAGGAAAACCCCTATTCCAATGCCTTTATTCCCTTAAAAGTAATACACCATAATATTTTGTAATGTGTAAGCGATGCGCTTTCATTTGATACCCCACTCGAGTATATTTGCAGATTTCCGGTTTTAATACCCCACTTTCATAACTTTTAAATGGCACGACCGATTTTCATGAAACAATGTATTGTCTAAGAACACTCGCGACAAACTCACCTTTCATACAAAAAAAACTAAATTGAAATCATTCCATCCGTTTGGGAGCTATGATGTCCCAGACAGACAGACACACAGACACGTAAAACTTTTAATACCCCTCTTTTTTGGTCGGGGGTTAAAAAGGGGTATTTTCGTTTTTTTGTTTTATAATATGCAAGTTTTTTATGCTAGATTAGCCTTCATTTAAGTACAATCTCATCTGATGTAAAGTGACAATGTGGTCTAAGATGGGGCATGAAGACCTAAAAGGCCTATTTACTCTCTCTTTGAAGATATCCAGGTTGTAATATTAAGAAAAGACAGATTCAGGCAACTTGTTTCAGTCCTTAGCGGTACGAATGAGAAAAGTTGTCAAAAACCGCTTGTTGCGACTAGAGGGAATGTCTACCAAATAGGGATGGTAGGTACTGTGCCGTACAGCAGACGTACGGCACAGTACCATCCCTATTTTCTGTTTAGGTTCTGTTAGATTTAAAAAGCTAGAGAGTTTTTAGCTAGTTTAAAAAATAGGAATACTCATAATAAGGTTCGGGGGCCCCCTGGGCTTGGAGGCCCCGGGGAACTGCCCCGCTTAGCCCGCCGACAGCTACGCAACTGTCAACCAGTGGGGAAAGTCCTACCACAGAGTACTTTATAACTGAAACGTCCTACGCTGTGCTTGCCACACCGCGTTCTAGAATTTTGTGATAAAAACGGCCATCTGTTCTAGTGCTTACGTGATTGCGTGTCTATCGTAAGTAGGTACTACCTAAACAGGCAGTCAAAACAATAACAAAAAATTTAAACGGGTGAGATGGTCTAATACATAAAGGGTTCCGTGTATTTCGATATTTTACGCACTTACTGTAATAAATAAAAATACACCCGCACATATTGTTGAATAAAAATTGTTGAGTTTCAGTTCAAAGCATGAGCATAGAATAATAAATTACTACGCATGAGTAACCCAAAAATTATTCCTTTTCTCTCTAATTTTGTGTGAAATTTCTTAATGCGGTTCACAACATTCATCTACTTACCAAGTTTCAGCAATATAATTATTATAGTTTCGGAAAAAAGTAGCTGTGACATACGGCCTGACAGACAGACATACATGTCGAATCTATAAAGATTCAGTTTTTTTGCCATTTGGCTACGGAACCCTAAAAATGCTGTAGATTAACCTACCTATAAAATGTGAGCCAAGTTTTGATAATTTATCACAGATGATTGTGTAACGTAATGACGAAAGAGATATTTATTGAATTATTGTTATCACACAAAATAGTGCCAGGAATATTTATCTATAGTTACATGAGTGCATTTGCACTTAATGCACTTAGTGAGTCTATTTCACCGGAAAATAACAATATTCGCAAATTTAAAAACATTCTAGGAAATTTATGAAACTTCGAAGGAACCGAAGCAACCGGGAATTTATGAGAAAAGTGTCCAACACTGGGCTTCCTACAGCAGAATATTCAGCAACTTTCATATTTATATGTTGGCTACACAGAAAAGTTTGGTTTCTGCTTGAGTACCTAACTAAATATAGTTTGTACTAGTTCATTAGTTTGTTATAACTTTTTGGATTTAGAAAGCCGAAGATATCGTTTTAGGGTTCCGTACCTAAAGGTACCTGTCCATGTAGGCTATGTGCTTCTAAGGAAATAAACGTTTTGACTTTGACTTTGGTAACGGACCTGACTGAGACTTTCTTGTCTGTCCATCCATCACTAGGCTGTATCTTAAGAAACGTGATAGATAAAGACTCAAAAGTTTGAGGGATGATGTATTTCTGTTGTAGCTATAGCAACAAATATAATCTATATACCTTTATAAAAATGATCAGTGATGACATATGGCTCCGAGACGTGATGCTTCACCATAGGCCTCATGAATAGGCTCAGAGTTGCGCAACGAGCTATGGAAAGGGCTATGCTCGGGGTTTCTCTACGTGATCGAATCAGAAATAAGGAGATACGTAGAAGAACGCGGGTCACCGACATAGCCAAGCGAATTAGCTCGTTAAGTGGCAATGGGCAGGCCATGAGCGCGTAGAACAGATGGCCGTTGGGGCCGGAAAGTTCTTGAATGGAGACCACGAATCGGCAAACGGAGAGTAGGACGTCCACCAAATAGATGGACGGACGACTTGGTAAAAGTAGCGGGCTCGCGGTGGTTACAAGCTGCTACCGACCGAAATCACTGGAAGTCCTTGAGGGAGGCCTATGTTCAGCAGTGGACGTCCTACGGCTGAAATGATGAATGATGATGATGATATAAAAATGAATCCCTATTTCCCTTGGTCACGGCATCACGTCTGAACGGCTGGACCGATTTCGTTAATTCTTTCTTTGTTTCTCAGTTGAAAGACTGAAATTTTGTGAGCATATTGAGTAGGTCTGAGAATCAATAGTCAGCTATTAAAAATGAAGTACTTAATCATATAAATCAAGCATTTTTAAATGCTCTAACCGTCTTACTGGCTTTTAACAGTGTAAAATGAACATCAGATAGAGCCTAGACGAGTTAGACGATAAAGCGAGATAGCTCTTGTTAGAACTAACCTATTATTGATATGAATAACCATTGCTTAATTTACTCGGATTTGTGAAGTTTTTTTTTATGCTGGATTAGCTTTCTTTTGACCACAATCTCACCTGATGTGCAGTAACGATGTGGTCTAATATGGAGCACGAAGGCCTAGAAGGTAGATGGCTTCTCCGGACCACATTACGAAACACGAAAAAATCGCTTCAGGCAATGGCCCAGCCCGGAGGGTGGTGGCAAGCCGCGGCCGAAGCCTAACCACCAGAGACGATTCTTACTTAGCACCACCCGGAGGTCACGTGTAAGGATTCAGACATAACCTCCGAAAAATAAGCCTTATGTAATCAGATAGGTATCTCGTACCTACCCGTAACACAAGCTTAGAGTTTACCACGGGCTAGATGTTAGTGTGTGGATTTTCCAGCAATCTCTTATATAATACCTCTAGATTTATTATCTTTTTTACATATACTTACTTGAAATAGGTACCTACTAATTGTGTAACTACCTTACTGGTATTTACTTACAATATAGCAGACAAATTTGCTGAGTGGTTATGCATAATTTCTTAAGTTTTTACCTCAATAAGCCCTTCAATTTTAACACCATTTATTAGAGTTTCGCTGTGGGCACTGGCAGCGAAATAATGTTACCTCCATCTCATAACGTGGTTGCATTTGGACCAGACCTAGCTAAATTTAGCTCGAGAGGGGTAACAGCGTCGTCTTGACACCAACCCGTCTGCAAGCACTACTACTGTTCATGGAACATTGCATTAATAATTAAATAAGGCGCTTAAATTTATTATAGTTTTTGCTCTCACATTTTATATCAAAACAGATTTCATCCCAAATTTTTGTACTTAGTGCCTCTAGTTTGTATCAGAATTTAGAAATCACAAATGAGGAAATATAAATTTGTTATTTAGTCTTTGAAAGAATTAAAACTATCTTCGAAAATGTTTCATCGATTGATTTTGTGATGTTGGTAAATTGGTATTATTTAGTTGGTAGACATTTTTTGTGGTGCCAGCTTCAATAAAATAATTAGAAAGTTGGAGATTGAGAATATTTCGGAAGCCCTAAATACATAATTTTTAATAATGATACATACTCGTACATTAGAAAACAAGGTTCAAGTGATGATTATTTTTTAAAGACTTTCTCAAATGTTTTAATTACTTTTTGTTACATGTTATTCCTCATGTAACATAAAGTAAAAACATTTAAAACATCTAATAGTATAAATAATATTGTCATAAAACTTTGAAGTGATATATCTAAAAATGTTGGCTGAAAATTACTATAATTTCAAACTCAATCTTTGATAATGATTTTTTTATTGTGGTGCAGATAAATTTGGATACATGTATCTCTTATGTTTTTGCTGTGGGGTTTATAATTAAATTTTGAATGAAGTTATAAAAAACTGCTGATTTTCAAATAATACACAATATAGTTACATTACACTTACTTTACTTGATTGATTCACTTTCTTTAAATCCATAATTTGACCTCGTTAATATAGCATGCTCTTATTTTTTTTTATTCTTCGACGGGTTGGTTGGACAACATTATGTGGTGACATGGCAACATTTAAAAAAAAGTGAAGTGAAAGAAATGAAATGAGTTTACGACGAGAATAGGTCGCGAGTCGCATAGATTTTTGGTTGATTTCCTTTTCACTTTGCTTTCGTATACTTCGTAAGATCTAATAAACTAGCGTTAGATTGTGTTTCTGCTTGTAATTTGATTCAGCGAAACGAGCGCCGTTTATCCGATACCAGGATAAGTACAAGAGTGTCCGGACAGCATCTTTATCGATTTTCTTCCCTTGCATATGCTTTCAACCAACGCGAAGTGGTGTAACGAGGTCTATTCAGAAACGTAAAATCTGATTAGATTCTCATAGTAAAAACGATTACGTGCAGTGTAAGTGACATTCCACTCGATTCGGATAGTAATAGAGAAAGCGAAATGATGATGAATCCGCTAGACGTCGTAAACGCGAACCAACATCCCACGCAAAATGGAAGCAAGATCCAGCCCTGTAACAATGAGTCTAAGACTAATCTTATTGTCAACTACTTGCCGCAAACAATGACACAGGAGGAAATTAGATCGTTGTTTTCTAGTGTCGGCGAAGTAGAAAGTTGCAAGCTAATTAGAGACAAAGTGACGGTGTTTCCGGACCACATCCTCAACGGGCAGAGCCTGGGTTACGCCTTCGTCAACTACCACAAGGCCGAAGACGCGGAGAAAGCTGTGAACACGCTCAATGGATTGAGACTGCAGAATAAAATAATCAAGGTATCGTATGCGCGCCCCAGTTCCGATGCGATTAAAGGTGCCAACCTCTATGTGTCCGGGCTCCCTAAGCACATGACACAGCAAGAGCTAGAGAAACTATTCTGTCCATATGGCAACATAATCAGCTCCCGCATCCTTCATGAAAATGTGAATATGGGCCATTTACTGCAAGTTGGTGCCGAGGAACAGAACATACAAGGTCCATCACGAGGTGTTGCTTTCATTCGTTATGATCAGCGTTGTGAGGCTGAGAATGCCATCCGTGAATTGAATGGAACCATACCTCCGGGAGGTACAGGCCCTATAACAGTTAAGTGTGCAAACAACCCTAGCAATCAACAAAAAGCTTTGGCTCCGTTGGCTGCGTATCTTGCACCTACCACAGCTCGTCGGTTCGTCGGGCCTGCTGGTAAGGCCCTACTTGCCATCAACAAAGGTCTTCAGAGATTTTCTCCATTGGCTGATCCCATCATCCAAGGTAATGCTATGGGGGGCTCTGGGTGGTGTATCTTTGTGTACAATATTGGAGCTGACACTGAGGAGAGTATTCTATGGCAGCTTTTTGGCCCGTTTGGTGCCGTCCAGAGTGTTAAAATAATCAGAGACCCAGCCACTAATAAATGCAAGGGTTATGGCTTTGTTACTATGACAAACTATGATGAGGCTGTGGTTGCCATTCAGTCTTTGAATGGATATTCATTGAATGGGCAAGTCCTGCAAGTCAGCTTCAAAACAAATAAGAGTAAACAAGCATAAATAACAAAAGTCTAGTCAATAAATTATAGCTAATGCAAAATGTTGATCACTACCCCGTCATGGTTTGTCATCATTGACCTATATTTTATTGCTTGTTTTGATTTAGTAAAATATTGATGTGTGTACCAGAACATAATGTACTATCTTGTGATTTGTTAGTAAGTACCTAATTTGACATCATGTCTGAATCCCAGAACATTGATAATAAAAACTGTTATACCAATATCAAGCAAAGGTTCGAGTTTTAAGTCCACAAAAATAAATACAGATTAGTAAATATAGGCCATAAGTTACCTACAGTATTCAAAAACAGTGAAAGTACTAAAAATACCCATAGCACACCATGGCTAACTTTGTAGTACAGTCATGTAGAAAATGCTATAACTCAAAACTTATTTTTTATGACAGACATTTATTTGTCAGTTTGTTGTCATGAATAAAAACTACATACACAACAGGAAAATATTATAAAGTATGAAGATATGACACAATAAATACAGAGGTATGCATTTATACCTAAATAATGACATTTTACAGTGCAATAATAAATTTTACTATGAGTAAAAATAAATATATAAATTTATATTTCTATATTATATTTAAACCAGTGCAATTTATTTCATCATTTTTTGAAAGATAATAAATAATAGGTGCAATTAGTGAATTATCATACCTAATACATTATTTGTGTAATAACCAAAGATGCCACAATAATGACTGATAGTAAAAATATATTGAAGTAAGTAATACTTCTTCCATATGTGTTTATTCATATTTTATTATTAAGAAAGGCCCCATTACAATTTAAAAAGTAATCTCAAATATGTGCACAAAATCATTATTAGCTAAGATTACCCACTTACTATGAACTCCGTATGTAATAGGTGTTTTGTAATTAGGTTGTCTTATTGAAATAGTGTGCTTTGTTTATTTTTCTGAATATTTTCAAAAGTTTTTATCAAATATTATGACTAAAATGGACCATGACATTATACCTGTTTGACTAAATTACCTAGATATTGATCAACATTTTATTGGATGGAATTTTGTAAAATGTGACTTTACTCTTATCAGACTAGGGCACGTAAATTATAGCTATTGATTGTGTATTCTAGCAAGTGAAAGTCAAATGGAGGTTTATAATTTTTTGTAGTTAAATAACAGTTTAGAGTGCAAACCAACTCTAAAAACACATCTCATATATATATATAGATATTAAAAGGTCATCGCACAAATCTTGATCCAATACATTTTGACTTTCACACATGATATTGACTCTCTTATTAATTTGATCATAATTGTAATCACTATTTATTAATATATTTAAGTAACATAAAATTCATGGTAAACATAATTTATTCTCATAATCATCATAGTAATGATAGATCTTCATTTTTGGTGTTTATATTTAATATTGTGCATTAGTGTAAGTTCAATTAGTTTCGTAAATTTACTCATTATAAACATAATAGCGTAACCTTATCTAATTATTTGTATTTTTCCAAATATTCTTTATATAATTCAATAATAGTTAAATTATTAATAGTTAAATGCATATCATTATTGAAATGAAACACAGAGGCGAGATATTCTCAAAATAAGGGCTTGTACAATGCATTTTAAGTATAATTTTCTTTAATTAATTTAAGGATAAATGTGTAAACATTATTTATTTAAAGTACTTAAACTATGCGGAGCTAGTCAGTTATAATTTGCGCAACATTAAATTTTTAAGTACTATTACTTAAGTATTTAATATTTAATATAACTTTGTGTTCTCTTATTTATGAAGTAGTTTAAGATTTTATTTAAATTATTTTTTGTGTGGTGTTTGGTTAACATAGATTGTAATTAATGTCTTCAAAAACACACAACACATGTCTTAATGGTGTGTAGTAAATAAAACTAGTCAAAGGTAGATCTATTTATTACCTCTGAGTAATATAATGCTCTTAAAATATTTTTGTTGAGCTATTCATGTGTGAATGTTCTATTGTAGCTTTCTGTTACTTCAGTAGTATAAAGAAAGAATAACACCAACTATGAAATAAGTGAAAAAAAATAGGATCTAAGAGCCTATTTTGCTAGTTAAGCACCTTTAAACAGTGAATAAATATGTTTTAAGTTCACTGTTTCCAGTTAAGTGTCTTTTGATAATGAAATACTGCAAAAGAGCTGAGAAATTGTACATTTGATATAAAATGATCATGATTGTGTAGTTTGATACAACACATTTGAATGTCATTACTTACATTTTTATATACAAATATGTCACAACATGAAGATTTCGTCAGAAAGCATCGACATACAAATTAATTGATTGACTATGAAAAGTACTCTCAGCTAGCAAAGCTGTCTTCCTATTTTTACCATGAATTACCTACGTAAGTAGCCTTAGAACATTCACGATATGAAAGCACAGTTAGGACTTTGGCAAACTTATTATTAATTATATTATGTAATTGTTGTGTCGTCCCTCAAACAGATACGCTTGCGTCTCCACCGATAATAGAAACAGTATCACACCTGTCCCCCGATTCTGCAAGATTTTAAAGTAAATCATTATTAATTACTTATTCCAAATGTAGGGAAGACCTTTTTCATCCCTCCTAGCGTGATATTATTAGGTAGGTACAATATTGTTAAGGAAATAGTTTATTGACTTTCAGCCATCGAATTATGCGATACGGGTGGTTTTTGTGAAATAAAAAGCAATATGCTTGTCGCTCATTCATGTTTGTGGTATTTTATTCGTGTTTGGCTTTGATTGTTACAGCCGTTTTCTAAGACGCTCGTATACCTACACTAGTGTACTTAACATTGTTTTTCATTGTAAATGAAAAAAATCGTACGCCTCGCCTTGCAATAAATACATTGCTTGCCCGTTAAAGATTTGCTCACTGTTTGTCATTGTTTACCAATTTAGCTACATCCTGAACATCGTTAAAATCCAGGCAGAATCGGGGGCCTGTCCCGTTTAAAGTTTTGTTATGCATTAGTGTTTTGTTTTGTATTAACGTCATGGTTTTTATTTTGTTTAGAATAGTTTATGTTGTAACAAAACTAACATTTTTTCTTTATAATATTTAGTGTTTATTTTATCATAAATATTTTTGGTTTTTATTAATTTTGGTTCTTATTACTTTGGACAGGTTTGGGTAATGTAAGGTTTTGGCCTAGGATGTAGCTAGAGTTATAAGAAAGAGTACAAATCGCCGATAATGTATGAAAAAGCGTTTGGGCTTACTTACATTTAATTTTGAAATAATGTCAACGAATGTAATCTGACGTAGGGAATATTCATAGTAAATAAATATTGAACTTAGCAATAATATTTAAAATAATGTTTTATTTCATGATCCCACGTTGTAAAATTGAGTTAAAATACGTTAAATTTACAATCCATCAAGCCATTTTATTAATGCGTAAACGACTTCATTTTGTATCAAGAACCTATAAAAAATATTTGAAATCACTTTTGTATTTGATAGTACGAAAAGTTGTGTTCTTTTATAATGTATCTTTCAAAAGTCAAACTTGTTATCTCTATTATTATTATTTGCGTTGCTACTAAGTCACAAAATAAAAAATACGATTCCGTTGTTACACAATACGTACAGATACACCATACGCACCAACCCCAAATTATTAGATCGAGCGAGGGGTACTTTACCCTACCGAGCTTTCTAGGGGTGAACGAACTCAGCGGAGCAAGGTCGGTGAACTACGTGCGTAGAGTATTGATCCGCGAGCTGCTACTTCGGCGTTAGTTGAGTACTATTGCATGACTTCCTCGACTTGAGTTTGTAGTTTCTTAAAAATCCGACAAGCTTCCTATATCCGAGGCTTGCAAGTTCGTATAGGTTTCTTTATCCTTCTTTATAATTTAGCTTCATTTATACTTACCTACTTAAATTTACTAGCAAGAAGTAAGGTTTGCTAATAGCTATATTGTAATCCAATATGTAGGTTAAAAGTCATTGTGGTATTAAAATCAGGCAAAATAGTTGAAGGATAAAGAAAATACTTTTGTAGGAACAGGATTCTTTTGAACCAGAGCCTACCCCCGCCCGCAAACTGCAAAGCCTGACTCCAGCTCAGGCGGCTGAGCTGGGGTCAGGCTTTGGCCTTAATTCAATACTTTGGCAAAGTGCGGGTTGGCGAATGTCGCATGCCTCAACATACTGGTTTAGCTGGTTTCCACAGAATGTAGGCATACCTTCACCGAACCCCTAGCATACAAATTTTTTAAGACGAAAAATCCAGAAATTCAAGGTTCTGGTTTGAACGCACGACCTTCGTAACGGAAGTCGAGTGGGCTCCTACTTAGCCATCATAGCTTTTTTTACCCGACTGCACAACGCAAAGGAGTAGTAGGTAATGTGTTTAACAGTTTATGTGTGTTCCTTTGTAACACTTTACAGGCCAATCGCCTGGGCGGATCTTTTTAAATTCTATTTCTTCATAAATTTGTACTCTGCGCTGGAAGCGTCAGTTTGCCAGTGTCGAGTTAAATAAAATTAAAAAGTGAAAAAGATATTACTCAGTTGAACGCCATTTTCCGCTTTTTTTGATTCACACGTCAATCGATTCCTCTTTGAACGGCCAATGTCACTCAAGACATGACATGAAAATTCAACTTGGACTCCCTTTTGTAAAAATAAAAATATAGAAAGTCAACGAACTTTAAGTCATGTGGTGTATTGTTGAATAGGTATTTAAAAATCATTTTGTTTTCTTTCAATATTTTTCGATCCAGCTGACCATTTAGGAATCTATCGAATCAAAGTTGCGTAGCAACTATTCTCATTTAATAGGCTTGTAGATTGTTAAAATTCCTGAAAAAATAAAGTCACCCTCGGTTTATAATTTTTCTTAATTTCAGCTTTTTTAATGTAATTTTCATACATTTAAACAATCCCATTAATAAGTTTGTATGTGCAGTTGCCCAGGTACTGAGCATTTTAAAAAATAGGTAGCTTAAATTTTGAAGATTAAGCATTTCATCATCGTTATCACCATTTCAGTTGAAGGAGGTCTACTGATAAACAGTTTCTACTTGTTACAAACCACCAAATCAGCCGTTTATCTAGAAGGTGGACATGTTAATTAGCAGTTTTAATTTGATCATAATATCAGTGATTTGGTTTAAAGGTAGTTTATTTTGAATATTACCTATATTGCATTTGAAATACATGCATACAAAATATTTGGTATTTTGCATTTGAAATAGTAAATCTGATTTTTTTTTAATAAAAGCTATTTAAGCTTCTTTTTGTTTTTTTGTGTATTTTAGTCTTTTTTTTCTATGTTTTTACCTATTTTTCTATTTCTATTTCTGTTTTGTTGTTTGTGCCTTACTTTTCTTAAATATCAGTGTTGTGCTCGCCTATTTATGGGCACATATTCCCTAAGTAATAGTATTTACAATGACTACAATTTTTTTTTTGTTTATAATGTTGTTGGTGGTGCCTTAAATATATAAATAAAGCTTCACTGTATGTTTCTAACCGACTTCTTTGGGCGCGATTTTGACCCACTATATGGCCAGATTTCGTTCAAACTTTGTAGATTTAACAGAACAGATTCTGATGACAATACACTATTTAAAAAAAAAATGTTACACTATTCATAATTTAATAACTTTTATTTTGATTTAAATGATTTTCTATGGACTGCTAAGAACATAAAGGTTAACCAATACCCTCCTTCCAATTCAATATTAAACATTTTTATAAATACTCAATAATGTTAACTGTCTTTACGTCTTTAAAATTACTGTGTAAACGAGTAGTTCTATTGAAAAATCTTAAGAAGAGAGCGGCTAAATTTTCTTCTGCTCTGATTCCCACGTTAAGTACGCCACTGACTGGGTTAATAGCACTAATCCCATCAATAACTGGTCAGAGCGCACAGTGCGGCAGAACCGACATTGCTGTCACTGTCAACGTCAACAATTGTTAATGCCGACCGTCCCGTCGTTTTGTGAAAAGAAAAAAAGTGACAGCTAAGTTGACCAGCTGTTTGTTTTGAGAAATATAAATTTGATTGGAATACAAATGATTTAAAAATCTGTACTAAAGAATAATATATTAGACTAAGAGTAAACGATGATCATATATTTGTGCTATTAGGTCAAAATTCACATTTCAAAATTGTCTAGTTGTCTAAAAAAGAGATTTTGATAATGGATTCCCTCTCAAAGCAGGAGTTAATTTCTACGATAACTAAGCAGGCTGATCAAATAAAACGCTACGAAGGACGTTTGAGAGGTAATTAGCAGTGTTCAATACGTGTAATGGATGATGGATGACGCACCCTGAGTGACCACCCCTACCAATCTATCTAAACGATAATTTTTTGAACATACTTTATACAACATTATGAGGCGTTGAAAATCTCTATAGATATTATGATCTTTTACACCATGCACATTATTGACATGCGGGATCTATTACTAAAACAATGAAGTATATAAATATGTTTATGATAAGATCCATGCAACCAGCATATTTACTTGAAGGTTTTTCATGAATTTATATCACCAATTATACCAATTTATACCAGGTTTGCTATAGTGCCTGTTACAGTCCATAAGATCCCACATGATATAATTTCTTTTGTATCTTTTTAAATAGAGAATAAGATTGCTCTTGGTGACTTCCTTTAATGAATAAGAGAAAAACCACCACCAGGTGTATGTACATAGTGTTTAAGTCATCAGTTGTTGCTAATAATTATTGCTGCTTTACCCATGCCATTATCTATTTCCCTAAATATTAGTTTAACACTAAATTATATCTAAGTTTCGGGGAATCACTGAGAAATGAAAGTAACCTTTATATGCTATTACAACATAGCATTGTGTCTAAGGAATGGTTTTAACAACTTGAGTGCCAACTCCGCATATTCACTGGGTGTAGGTTAAGCGGGGGTGCCAACTCTGCAAATTTACCGGAGTTCCTAATGCATATTATGCAAAAAAATTATATCCAATTTCCTAAAGTCAACCTCTTCTCAGGCTGGCAGCGAATTTAAAATTTGAAAAAATGTAAATTTAAATTTGTAAATTTCAACTGTCCCAAATAGTGGGCTAACCAACACATAAAAGTCTAATTGGTTCATTAGAATTACACCTACCCTCCTATAATGTTACAAACCTAAACCTAAATGTTAGTATTGATGAGTAATGTTTATTAATTGTAATCACATAACTGCTTCTCTTACAGATGTTGTTGCAGCATATAAAGGCCTTGTTAAAGAGAAAGATGCCTTGGAGATCAGTTTAAAGGCATTGAATAAAACTAGTGTACCTGAGGATGGAGTCCAAGGTAACTGATAAAATCAAATATAGCCTTGCCCTGTAAAAAGATACATTCCCAAAACTGCAGAATGAGGATCAGAGTCAGTCAAAAAATAGGTTTTCACAACACAAATTTACAACTACTTAATACAACAGTGAATATTTTTCCTAAAGGGTACTTAATCTGCTTGGATTTAAATAGTTGTATAAATTGTTAAATGTTGTAAAGTGTTGATTTCATAGTAAAAAGCCATGAAAATACATACGATACACCGTGAATATACTGCCCGCAATTTATCAGTATATTCGTGTCGGCCACTCACGACGCACGACGACGCGACATTTCACAGCGAATAATAAAACGCTGTTGTATTATCAGAGACGTCACGCTGCTGTGGAGATTTTTAAATTTAATTTATTTAAACAAACATTGGAAAACATAAGATAATGAAAGTAAAAGATAAACGCCATTTCGAGTTCATACAAAAACTGAGCATTTATTTAAGTACCCACATATTCCAATTTACAATCAAATGACAAATACACAACATATCTTCCTTCTTTAACTTGATGATAATTATTTACAATCAGTCAAATAAACTATTACAAAACAAAACAAATTAACTAAAATTTAGTCACCTCAAAATTATACAAAATTACATTCACCAACCCGCACTTGGCCAGCGTGGTGAATTAAGGCCTAATCTCTCTCGTCAAGAGAGAAGTCCCTGTGCCCCAGCAGTGGGAACGTTAATAGGGTGATGATGGATGGATGAATAAGCAAAGAACATTCAATCAAAAGTATTAGGTACACCAATAATATCTGGCCAGCTTTCTGGTGGTGGTATTTCAATAGGCGGTTCATTAGTTGTATGAGAATCCGCCTCTGACCAGTCTGGGTTTTCATTGCCACCTAATCTATTTTCTGTTCTAACAGTTCGTGCCAAAATCTGATCTGCATGTCTATGGTGTAACTCACCACCTTCCGTTCTTACTCTATATGAGCTGGGACCCTCCACCATCTCCACGGTAGCCCTCTGCCACTTTTCTCCAGGTCCATACATGTGGACAAGCACTGGTTGGCCCACGGCGAATGTTCTATTGGGCGCGTGCTGCGCCGCCGTCTCCAGCTGCGAATTGCTCCGGCTCTGCATACTGTCAGGATGTAAAGTAGAAATTGCTGTTCTGTACTTACGACCATTCAGCATCTCAGCAGGCGTTTTATTTGTAACGCTATTAGGCACTGTACGCAAATGGAAGAGAACTTTACTTATCATTTCACTCCAGGGCATATTTAAATGAATCATTTTTTTTATTTTATTCTTAAACGTCTGTATCGCTCTCTCTATCTGCCCTTTTGTTGCTGGGTGGTATGGAGGAGAAAGCAGATGTCTGATTCCATTTTTCTTTAAAAATCCACTGAACTCCTCAGAAGTAAAGGCTCTGCCATTATCAGAAACCACCACATCTGGCAACCCTTGAGATGCAAAAATCTTTCTCATCACAGTTATAACTGCTCCACTACTCATGGTATTCACAATTTCAGCCTCCATCCATTTACTGTGGCTATCAATCATCACAAAGAAAGTCTTTCCTAAGAATGGTCCAGCAAAATCTATATGAACCCTCTGCCATGGTTTTTCAGACACAATCCATGTCTGTGGATCTTTCGGTGGAGAGTTCCTCACAAGCTGACACTGCTCACAGCTGGCCACCATCTGCTCAATGTCATTATCCATCTGAGGCCACCACACATAGCCTCTTGCATATGCCTTTGTTTGGACTATACCTGCATGAGGGGTATGTAATAATTTCAGCACCTGATCTTGTAACTTTCTAGGTACAATGACTCTGTTACTCCACAATAAACAGTCTTTAGTATGTGAAAGAGCCTCTCTTCTTGTCCAATATGGCTGCAATTCAGGGTCCAGGTTTTTATTTGGCCAGCCATGAAGAACCTTGAATAATACTTTTTGTAATAAAGCATCTTTTTTAGTTTCTCTAGCTATACTCTCAGCACTGACATTCCAGCCCCTGGGTTGTTCTTCCAATAACAGTACTTCCTTTAGCTCCTCTTCAGCCAATGAACCAATCGTTGGTGAAGTCCATCTACTCAAGGCATCTGCATTTCCAATAGATTTCCCTGGCCTGTACTTAATGGTATAGTCATAACATGCCAATTTTATTGACCAACGCAACATCCTTGGAGAAATCTGATCTGGAATAGGTTTTATTGGATTAAATAAACCCACTAAAGGCTTGTGGTCAGTAATTATACAAAATTTGCGTCCCATTAAAAATTCATGGAATTTCAACAATCCAAATATTATAGCTAAGGCTTCTTTGTCAATTTGTCCATACTTCCTCTCATGTACCTGCAATGTACGTGATGCCATCATGATTGGTCTCTCTGATCCATCTTCCATTACATGAGCTATGATAGCACCTACTCCATAATCAGAAGAATCACAAATAAGTAACAAATCTTTGTTTAGGTCATATCCTACTAATGTCAAATCTGATGATAACAATGACTTGGCTTTGTCGAAAGATCTCTGCTCACTTTCACCCCACCTCCATGTTGTTTTAGATTCCAGCAACCTATACAACGGCTCTAGAATGGTAGATCTGTTCGGTAAAAACTTTTGATAAAAGTTATACAATCCAAGAAATGCTCTTAAAGTTTCTTTATTTGTAGGTGCTGGTTTCTCAGTTATCTCCTTTATTTTAGCAGGTGCTGGGTGAAGTCCTTCGCCATCAATCATATGACCTAAAAATGTTATGCTATTTGCAGCAAACACACATTTATTGCTGTTCAGTCGAAAGCCTAATTCATTTAGTTTCTCCATAACCATGTGCAGTCTTTGATTATGCTGCTGTAGTGTTGCTCCAGCCACAGCAATGTCATCTAGTAAACATGCCACACCGTCTAAGCCAGCCAAACCTGAAGACATTACTCGTTGAAAAATGCATGGTGCTGCACTCACACCAAAAGCCAGACGATTTACTTTCATAAGGCCCATATGTGTATTAAGTGTCAATAACTTGGCTGTTTCATCGTCAACTTTCATTTGTGTATATGCATGTCTCAAGTCCAGTTTACTAAAAACTTTACCTCCACTGAGCTTTTCAAAAGCTTCTACTGATGTGGGAAGTGGATACTTATCTACTTGTATAGATACATTCACAGTAGATCTATAATCTCCACATATACGTAGGGATCCATCTTGTTTCATCACAATTCTCAACGGGGTGGCCCATTCAGAGTACCTCACTGGGGTCAGAATACCTGCCTCAATCATGCCTTTGAGTTCTTCTTCTACCTTATGTTTCAATGGAAAAGGTACAGGGCGTGGCTTCAGGAAACGGGGTACTGCGTTTGAATGCAGATGAATTGAAACTTCTGGACCGCTGTATGTGCCTAATCCTTCTTCAAACAACTTGGGATATGTTTTCATTAATGGCAGCAAATCTTCTTCAGCCCAGTATAATCCAGTTACTTGCAGGCCCAGAGATTAAAACCAGTTGCGACCCAAAAGACTAGGTCCCTCACCAGATACAATCACAAGTTCACATTGTGCCTCCTTTGTTCCCAATACAACATGAACGTTGGCCACTCCCTTAATTTTCAGGGCATCTCTGGTCCATGTGACCAACTTCATATTACTGCTATGGACTGCAGGTGGAGATGACCACAACATATTAAAGGTCTTTTCTGATATTATACTGCGAGAAGCACCGGAGTCAACTTCCATTGTCAATGGAGCACCATCAATGAGAACATTAACTCTGACTGGAGGTTGGTAGTTGTCCGCACACACATACACCCCCATCATATCTTCTGATCTTGATGCTGTTCCTTTACATTTTTCCTTGTCCTCTTCTACTTGGTGTATTCTGGATTTCTTATCACAGATTCTAGCTATGTGCCCATATTTCTGACATTTGTAACATTTTGCATTTATAAAAGGACACTTTTCTCCAGCCCTGTGAAATCTGCCACAATGTTTGCACTCATTGGAATTTATTTTGTCAATTTCCATTGGCTCCACGGCTGCTTGGCTAGATGAAGATTCAGAATACTGCTTTGGATACATGTCCTCAAAGGTAGCCTGGTAATTGAGACACATCTGTATCGCCGCCTCGCATGTCAACTCCTTCGTCTTCAACAGTTCCCTGCGCAGTCGCTCGTCCCGGACTCCCAGTACGAGCCTGTCGCGCATTTGCCGTTCCAAATCCGAAAAGTTGCACTTAGCTGCTAGTGTACTTATCGACGCTACAAACTCCTGCATGTTTTCATTTTGTAATTGAGAACGTTTGTGGAACTTCCCTGCTTGTAATATTTCATTTACTTCAGGTTCATAGAACTTGTCCAATAGTCGCAAAATGTTCGTAAATTTAGCATCACACGGACGTACAGGCACTAACAACGCGGCAATTAGTGCATAAATGTCTTTCCCGCACTGAGATAAAAACAAAGATCGGCATTTTTCTTCATCACTAGCCGTGTTCCAAGACAGTCCCGCCGCGGACAACGCGCAAAGTAACTGTTCCTTGTAATCACGCCACACATCAGTTTTCGCATTATATGGCCCCGGTAACACAATATTCGTCATATTGCAAGCCATTTTGCTGTAAAACACTATTTATTTTCCGCAGTCGCCACTAAAAGATAAACGCCATTTCGAGTTCATACAAAAACTGAGCATTTATTTAAGTACCCACATATTCCAATTTACAATCAAATGACAAATACACAACAGAAAGCATCAAAATATTTTATTTATCGAATTTCAGAATTATGTTGTTCACTGCAAGTACCCTATTGCTTCAGTAGATTTCCTCAACCATTCAGAGATTACCCTCAACCATCTCACAATCTTTACCGCTTACTATGTTATGTTATGTTAATAACAGTGTTTAATTGAGGAAAATGGATGGAAAATCATATTATGTTGACCCCATAATGTGGGAAAAATGATGTTGAAATAGTACTTAGGTACTTTTTTATTAGCTCTTTGAAGTGGCAGTGGGCAGGCCACATAGCACTTAGAACAGCTGACCGTTGGGGCAGAAAAGTTCTCGAATGGTGGCCGCGGATCGGTAAACGCTGTGTCGCCAACAAGATGGACAGATGACTTGGTCAAACTTGCTGTCTCATGTTGGATGCAATTAGAGACCGATCGGCAAAATTGGTCTAATGGCTGAAATGATGACTTTTTTACAAAATTACACAGCTGTTGTTACAATGCATTATAAGTACTTTACAGTCCTAGCTACTTGTAAAAGTTAGTATCAAGTTAATTCAATCATGTGAATATGTAGTTTCAGATGACTCAGTGGCTGCATTGACAGTTTCTCTGTCCACTTTAACAGCTGAGAAGGCTCGCATGGAGGAGGCATTTCAAGCTGATAAGAAAGTCACAAGAGATAAGGTATTATTTCTTAACATTCTAATTATTTGTAAATTATTTAATGCCCATATGCAAACTAACTATGAATTAGTTTAGTTTCTTTTAAATTAAAGCATGATTTGTAAATTATAAAACTGTGACTTTGTAAAGGGGCAAAATACATATAAACATCATGGCACTCTGTTTTATTCTACATGCTAGTACAGTATGCGTCACTAACTGCTAAGGCAAGGGTTACCAGTTAGCAACTTACATTCTGTATAATATAAATAAAATAAAAAAATCCATTTTTGAAATTTGAGCTTAGTCCTTATTTGATATACCTAGATATGTCTCAAGTTCATTTGGTTAATTGTTTACAGTATGAAAACTTACTGTTCTCTATGAGGGAGGAGACAAAATCACTCGTACAACAGCATTATGCAGAAATCAACAATTTGAAGGCGAAGATCTCCTATGAAATACAGGAGAGGGAAAAGGAGAGGGCTGACCATGCTGCTATGATGAAGTAATTTTTATGCTTAAATTGATTAACTTTATTGCAATATGTTTTTGGTTGAACGAGTTAGTTAACGCTTTTGTATTACTATTATTTTAACTAACTTAAATAAGGAGCTGGTTTTAAATCGAGATGTGTTTCCCTTTTTTTGTGGTGTCATATTAAATTTTAAACTTATTAGAACACTTTAAATAACATGATTTGCCCAAGATTTAACTACTCAACGAGAAACTTTATCTCTTCAAATCAATATAATTATAATTATATTGCTTTCATTTGTTTTGCTACCTGTCTTGTTATTCAAGAATCTTATTTCAGGGAGTTGCACTTAAAATTAAACAGCGAAAGAAAAACAAAAGAGAAACTCGAAGACAAAGTGGTACATTCCAATGAAACCCAAGGTACATACTTAAATAAATATACAAATCCCTAATATGGATATTTTAAGTATAGAAAACGCCCAGATAGAGAAAATAGATAAACCTGTTTTTACTTTTTATTTACAGCATCACAAGTGGAACTAGAGAAGCGTGTAAGAGACCTCAGTAGCAGCTTGGAGGCGGCACAAAGGAGGCTGCAGCGCGCGGAGGCTCGGACTGTAGAAACACCGACGCTATTAGTGCGTCTACAGAACAAACTCGCCTTGCTGGAGCAGTCGCATTCCGTCGCTATTAGAGAGGTGAGAAGTTGCTGTTAGAGGAATTACTAATTGTAGTAGCTTAGAGGCGGGACATAGGAAGCTGCAGTGCGCGGAGGCCCGGACTGTAGAAACACCGACCTTATTAGTGCGTCTACAGAACAAACTGGC
The DNA here is from genome assembly GCA_929108375.1 of Gymnoscelis rufifasciata. Taxonomy (NCBI): domain Eukaryota; kingdom Metazoa; phylum Arthropoda; class Insecta; order Lepidoptera; family Geometridae; genus Gymnoscelis; species Gymnoscelis rufifasciata. The sequence goes on along the minus strand of OV815307.1, from coordinate 4,141,167 downwards.
CCTGCTGGAGCAGTCGCATTCCGTCGCTATTAGAGAGGTGAGAAGTTGCTGTTAGAGGAATTACTAATTGTAGTAGCTTAGAGGCGGGACATAGGAAGCTGCAGTGCGCGGAGGCCCGGACTGTAGAAACACCGACCTTATTAGTGCGTCTACAGAACAAACTGGCCCTGCTGGAGCAGTCGCATTCCGTCGCTATTAGAGAGGTGAGAAGTTGCTGTTAGAGGAATTACTAATTGTAGTAGCTTAGAGGCGGGACATAGGAAGCTGCAGTGCGCGGAGGCCCGGACTGTAGAAACACCGACCTTATTAGTGCGTCTACAGAACAAACTGGCCCTGCTGGAGCAGTCGCATTCCGTCGCTATTAGAGAGGTGAGAAGTTGCTGTTAGAGGAATTACTAATTGTAGTAGCTTAGAGGCGGGACATAGGAAGCTGCAGTGCGCGGAGGCCCGGACTGTAGAAACACCGACCTTATTAGTGCGTCTACAGAACAAACTGGCCCTGCTGGAGCAGTCGCATTCCGTCGCTATTAGAGAGGTGAGAAGTTGCTGTTAGAGGAATTACTAATTGTAGTAGCTTAGAGGCGGGACATAGGAAGCTGCAGTGCGCGGAGGCCCGGACTGTAGAAACACCGACCTTATTAGTGCGTCTACAGAACAAACTGGCCCTGCTGGAGCAGTCGCATTCCGTCGCTATTAGAGAGGTGAGAAGTTGCTGTTAGAGGAATTATTAATTGTCGTAGCTTAGAGGCGGCACAAAGGAGGCTGCAACGCGCGGAGGCTCGGACTGAAGAAACACCAACGTTATTAGTGCCTCTATAGAACAAAGTAAACTGGCCTTGCTGGAGCAGTCGCATTCCGTCGCTATTAGAGAGGTGAGAAGTTGCTGTTAGAGGAATTATTAATTGTCGTAGCTTAGAGGCGGCACAAAGGAGGCTGCAACGCGCGGAGGCTCGGACTGAAGAAACACCAACGTTATTAGTGCGTCTTCAGAACAAACTCGCCTTGCTGGAGCAGTCGCATTCCGTCGCTATTAGAGAGGTGAGAACTTGCTGTTAGAGGAATTACTAATTGTAGTAGCTTAGAGGCGGCACAAAGGAAGCTGCAGTGCGCGAAGGCTCGGACTGTAGAAACACCGACGTTATTAGTGCGTCTTCAGAACAAACTCGCCTTGCTGGAGCAGTCGCATTCCGTCGCTATTAGAGAGGTGAGAAGTTGCTGTTAGAGGAATTATTAATTGTCGTAGCTTAGAGGCGGCACAAAGGAGGCTGCAACGCGCGGAGGCTCGGACTGAAGAAACACCAACGTTATTAGTGCGTCTTCAGAACAAACTCGCCTTGCTGGAGCAGTCGCATTCCGTCGCTATTAGAGAGGTGAGAACTTGCTGTTAGAGGAATTACTAATTGTAGTAGCTTAGAGGCGGCACAAAGGAAGCTGCAGTGCGCGAAGGCTCGGACTGTAGAAACACCGACGTTATTAGTGCGTCTTCAGAACAAACTCGCCTTGCTGGAGCAGTCGCATTCCGTCGCTATTAGAGAGGTGAGAACTTGCTGATAGAGGAATTACTAATTGTACCTCTAGTAGCTTAGAGGCGGCACAAAGGAAGCTGCAGTGCGCGGAGGCCCGGACTGTAGAAACACCGACCTTATTAGTGCGTCTACAGAACAAACTGGCCCTGCTGGAGCAGTCGCATTCCGTCGCTATTAGAGAGGTGAGAACTTGCTGATAGAGGAATTACTAATTGTACCTCTAGTAGCTTAGAGGCGGCACAAAGGAAGCTGCAGTGCGCGGAGGCCCGGACTGTAGAAACACCGACGCTATTAGTGCGTCTACAGAACAAACTGGCCCTGCTGGAGCAGTCGCATTCCGTCGCTATTAGAGAGGTGAGAACTTGCTGATAGAGGAATTACTAATTGTACCTCTAGTAGCTTAGAGGCGGCACAAAGGAAGCTGCAGTGCGCGGAGGCCCGGACTGTAGAAACACCGACGCTATTAGTGCGTCTACAGAACAAACTGGCCCTGCTGGAGCAGTCGCATTCCGTAGCTATTAGAGAGGTGAGAACTTGCTGATAGAGGAATTACTAATTGTACCTCTAGTAGCTTAGAGGCGGCACAAAGGAAGCTGCAGTGCGCGGAGGCCCGGACTGTAGAAACACCGACGCTATTAGTGCGTCTACAGAACAAACTGGCCCTGCTGGAGCAGTCGCATTCCGTAGCTATTAGAGAGGTGAGAACTTGCTGATAGAGGAATTACTAATTGTACCTCTAGTAGCTTAGAGGCGGCACAAAGGAAGCTGCAGTGCGCGGAGGCCCGGACTGTAGAAACACCGACGCTATTAGTGCGTCTACAGAACAAACTGGCCCTGCTGGAGCAGTCGCATTCCGTAGCTATTAGAGAGGTGAGAACTTGCTGATAGAGGAATTACTAATTGTACCTCTAGTAGCTTAGAGGCGGCACAAAGGAAGCTGCAGTGTGCGGAGGCCCGGACTGTAGAAACACCGACGCTATTAGTGCGTCTACAGAACAAACTCGCCTTGCTGGAGCAGTCGCATTCCATCGCTATTAGAGAGGTGAGAACTTGCTGATAGAGGAATTACTAATTGTACCTCTAGTAGCTTAGAGGCGGCACAAAGGAAGCTGCAGTGCGCGGAGGCCCGGACTGTAGAAACACCGACGCTATTAGTGCGTCTACAGAACAAACTGGCCCTGCTGGAGCAGTCGCATTCCGTAGCTATTAGAGAGGTGAGAACTTGCTGATAGAGGAATTACTAATTGTACCTCTAGTAGCTTAGAGGCGGCACAAAGGAGGCTCCAACGCGCGGAGGCCCGGACTGTAGAAACACCGACGCTATTAGTGCGTCTACAGAACAAACTCGCCTTGCTGGAGCAGTCGCATTCCATCGCTATTAGAGAGGTGAGAACAACATGCCCTTTAGAGCAAATTTTGCATGTAGTATGAATTTAAAAAACAATTGTCATAATAATAGTCATAATAGTCATTTATTGATAATATTGATTATAAGTCATAATATGGGTTTTAACGTGGTTGCCCAATGCCACAAATTTTTAAAATATAATAATAACTAATAACACAATTAATTCAAATGTCAAAATCTGAAATACATTAATAAATTAATATAAACAATTAAAATAATGTCTAATTAATAACGCCTAGCGTCTAATTAATAATTTTTAATGTCCTTTACATCATTTGAATATCTTAGGAGATATCAGTTTAAAATAACGTCGCAGCAAAATATGGTAAATGTATAGCGCGCGCATTCGTTATGTTCAGTTCAGTTCATTTATTAATAACATTCAGTTACATGTCAGAGTATACAAAGTAAGGTGCTATAATAATTATTATAGAAGTATATAAAATACAATTAGGTTATACAGAATAAATTAAAACAATGAAATAACATAAATTAATTATACACAATTTAAAGTCATAAATTCATGAATGACATAGATAGATTGAGATATCAGCCATTTTTTCAATTTCTCTTTAAAAGATTGTAAGGATATGTAGAGGCGCGGACAGTGAGGCACGTTATAGGCGGTCGGTGGTCACATTATACTCTACGACTATACGGCGCGGCTCAGACGCTTGGACGGCTCCTAACGATAAGATTACACTAGGCAATATTTTTAAGAATCTATTTTCTCCAAATATTTTTTATTATAAATATCTAGTTTATATGAGCTAGTTTATAATAGCTTCCTTGCGCTAGTGTAAAAAAAAGGCTCAGGGCGCCAAGTAAGAAACCTATCTGTGACAGTGGGTTCTACAATAATCGAGCAAACGCAGACGACAACATTTTTAGGTTACTATATAGACAGGGGATTGACATGGAGCCGCCGACATAGCGCCTGTTATGCCCTACGCAGAGTAAGACGCGCAGTATCGGCCGATGTTGTACGGACATGCTACTTTGCCACAGTTCACTCGCTCTTACAGTACGGAGCTGAATTAAGGGGACGCGCTGCTGATAGAGAGCGCGTTTTCCGTATGCAAAAACGGGCTGTGAGAGTGATGGCAGGCGTACCATGGGATACCACTTTTTAAGTCCGGCCGAACCACTTTTTAAGTCGCTAGGGATAATTACTCTGCCTGGAATAGTTATCTACCAGGTCGCAATGTATGTACGCGCGAATTACGAAAGCTTCACAACACGCGGCGATGGGCACGGCCAGCGCTACAACACCCGCGGAGCGCACAAGCTCGCCTCGGTAGGGCGCAGGTTGGCGAGGTCAGACAAGCTGACACACGTGCTAGGTCCCTCTGTCTACAACCGACTCCCGGAGCATATTGTCGCAGCGCCTAGCTTAAACTCCTTCAGACATAAACTAAAAGTATGGCTCATTGAAAAGGCGTTCTATAAGGTCGATGAATTTCTCGAAAACAAACTGTAAACTAAAAATTACATAGGTATGTTGTATTGTAAATTATTTGTATTGATTTTAATTTTATTTTATTTTAACAGTGACATTTTTTTATTTTCAATATTAATTTTTTAGTAGTTAACTACTAAATTTAAGTCTGTATAATTTGTTATTATATAATTTGAAAAGTGACTTGTAAACATGATTTTTACCAATAAATTGACTATCTGACTATCTGACTATCTGCCGCGTCTGTCTGTCCCTATGTTCGCGGTAAACTCAAACCTAGTGAACTGTTCTTTATGCAGTTTTTGGGAATAAGTTGAGTAATTCAAGATGAGGGTTTTATGTATATTTTGTTAGAGATGTGTAAGAATTATTCTTCTAATACTATAATGAATTTATATATACTATATAAATAGAAGCTGAAGAGTGTGTTTGTTTGATCGCGCTTATCTCAGGATCTACTAGTCTGATTTGAAAAGTTATTATAAGAACAAGAATAAGAAAATATTTATTATATATATTTCTAGACAATTCAAACAACAACATCTAGCCCCGTGGTAAGCTCTAAGCTTGTGTTACGGGAACTAGATATCTGATATACTTAATGTAATATGTATATAGATATTTTTATTATACATATTAAACACCCAGACCAAGGAGAAAGTGCTTGTAGAACATACAAACACTTTCACCCTCGGCGTTTTATTATTGTTAGAACTATGTACTTACAAAGGTCTTATAGTAGAGAGCAATAATTATAACATATTACAATTTTATATATTAAAAATTATATAACAGAATAGTTTTATAAATGAAGTCATTAGTAATAGCTCTCGACAATATTATTTAATATACCTACTATATTCAAAAACTTCAGTAAGGCATTTTGTACTAGCCACTTTTTTCAGTTACTTTTAAATTGCGCCTTTGGCATCGTTATAAATTCGACTGGAAGACAGTTGTAAATTTTGATAGCAGAAATATACGTACTAATATTAAACATGGTATTTATTATTAATGTGTGGAATTAATATATTATGTTTTTATTTATCGAAGAAGGCTAGATGGATGGACTGTGTGAAAGACGATATGTGTAAGAAAGAGGTGAGTGTTGAGATGACGGGTGATAGAGGGAAATGGAAGGAGAAAACATGTTGTGCCGACCCCACGTAATGTGGGATAAGGTCAGGAAGATGATGATTTATCTAAGAAGGCTGTCATTCCAAAAAATCCATTTTAACACGGGTAACACCGCGGAGCGATGCTAGTAGTTAATATTACCGTATCCAATTAATAATTGTTTCGTAATCTTCCAGGAACAAATCAAAGCGAAACGCGCCGAGGAATCCGCCCGCAAAGCCTGCGCGAGGCAAGAGGAAAGGGTAGCCTTACTGGAGAGCAAGCTCGCGGAACTGTCCGAGACTATCGGCGAGTACGACCTGCGGCGAAGGAACGACCAGAAACTCATACAGAAGCTAAAAGACTCTCTCAATGGAAAACTCGTTGAGGGGATATCGGAGAGGATTTCGCAAGGTAATTACTGTACCTGTAAAAAACATATTAACATGTTATACATGTAATACATTTGGAATCATAGGGGGGACTCGCAGATGTCTATAACACAGGCTTTTCTAGTCTAGCGTAGACATCTACGGCTCACCACATTCAATCTAGATTGCTAAAATTATTATTTTTTATTCCTAACTAGCGGCCCGCCCCGGCGTCGCACGGGTAAAAAAAGTTCCCGGCAATTTTTCCTTATTTGCTCAACAAACGACAAACATTTTAAAACCAAAATCAGCTCAATCGGCCCAGCCGTTCTCGAGTTTTAATCAGACTAACGAACAACAATTCATTTTTATTTATATAGATAGATTCCTAATTTATTAATTACAAAGAGGGGTTTGTTTCACAGTGACGATGTCACCCCCATGGGAGATCATTTCTTCATGGCATTATGTACTTATCTTAATATTTACAATATCAGTCTCAACAAGAAAAATAAAGTAACTCTATTGGTATTGGTAATTTTTGATCTAAAAGCAATATCTAAAACACGCTCAAAACACTCTTCATCATATCATTTTCAATCCACAAGAAATAAAATCATTTAAAAAAAAACTTAAACAAATTGAACAAAATCTAATTTAAAATTTAAGAAAAACCCCCGATTTCAATGCCTTAATTTCCTTAAATATAAAACAACATAATAATATGTAATGTGGACGCGATGCGTTTTCATTTGATACCCCACACTAGTATATTTGCAGATTTTCGGTTTTGCTTCCCCACTCTCACCCCCATAACTTTTAAACGGCCCAACTGATGTTCACGAAACATGTCTAAGAACACTCGCGCAAGACTCACCTTTCATACAAAAAAAACTAAATTAAAATCGCTCCATCCGTTCGGGAGCTATGGTGACACAGACAGACTGACAGACAGACAGACAGACAGACAGACACGTCAAACTTATAACACCCCTCTTTTTTTGTCGGGGGTTAATAACTAGGATCATTTTTGTTTATATATTAATTTTCTATGAAATAATGATGATTTCAATTGTAATTAAATTTAATAACTCTGTAACATGATATTGCACGCCATGTATTAGTATAATACATTGTTCTATGTGATATGATATTTAAGACAGATAACCTGTACTTAAGCAATAAAGATACTTTTACTTTTTAGGAAATCAATAATCTGGTAGCTTCGCTTTTTTTACATAAGCGCAAGGAAGCGATTAGAAACTAGCTCATTTTGTTCTGAAACTTTGCAATAAATATTTGTTAATCTTTTTTTTGTGGTTGGAGCAGATTCCGCCATAAGCTGTTTTGTCGTCAAGGTAATCCGATATTTTATAATAAGCTTTTTTAGAAAGGAAATAAATATTTTTATATACACGTGGTAACACGGTCGACGGATTATCGAAAGCTGAGAGATGGGTGACCTAAATACCTATCGATTGAACCCCCATGTATATTACCTGATTTTATATAGTTTTCGCGATATTCAGTTTTTTTTGTTACACCGACTTTGTTCAGAAAAACTAATATTTTGAGAAAATAATTCATACTAGAGTCGTGATTTTTGGCCTCAAACATAGCTGTATCGTGGCCGGTTCTTACACTTAAATCAATTTATAACTTTGGACGTTAATAAAAGAATCATAAGAAAAAAACTTTTGTAATTTTTGAGAATTTTTTCAAACCTTAAGAAAAAAAAAAAACATTTTTGACGAACATGATGTGACTCTTAACTATTATAAGAAACTGTATTAGTTATCTGGCTAATCATCTACAAAATATGTTTAGTTAGAACGAAGGGTTCTCATGAAAATAACCTATCATGTTCGAAAGTAGCACATTAAATCGTAACTTTTTAAGAAAGGCCTATGTACTAGAACCTCGTTTTCACCAAACTATTATTAAATCCGGCGGCTTCTAGACCATATCACTATTTTTGAAAACAAATAATTTATATTCGTCGTATAGAATATATATATGTGTTAATGCTATACGAATACGACTCTTTCTGGACATACATTTAAATATAGGGGTTCGGTCCATAACCCACGTAGCTCAACGTACATAACATTTAACATCTATGGCGGCTCCACATGAGGAAAATCTGATATCCCGCGATTATCGACGGCTGAACCTCCATTTACTTACACCTAAATATGTACCCCATGCCTCTAAGGTTTTTGAAGTGAAACTTCTTAAGAATCGTTGTGATTTCAGACCGGATGCAACGGAAATACGTCAGGTAAGCCAATCTTAAACGCTTACAAGGTTAAGCAACTTTCCGGAACGCCAGTACTTGGATGGGTGACCGCCCTTACAAAATCTTTTTGCACAGTATTTTTTTTTATTCATCCCATTCTTTTGTCTATTTACTGAAGTTTCACTTCTACCGTGTGTGAATCGCACACATACCTTTTTTTAATATCTCACTTACGTTTTTCTTTCAGGAGAACCATCAGAACAAACTAAAAGCGAGACGGATAACGACAAACTCGCGGACAGCGAGTACCTGCAGACACTCATTGACAAGATACACATTCTGAAGAAGGAGTTTATAGCTGAGAATGACAAGCTAGGCTCACCCATTGATATAACAACTATCTTCTGTGTAGAGGGGTATGAGAACGTGCATATGAAATGTGAGTATACTTTGAGTATTCATTATTACTTATACTTTGTGCACAAAAAGCAATGGCGGAGGACTTAATGCTAGAAGCTTTCTCTACCAGTCATCCTGGGCGTGCATAAAATATTTTATCCGTGAGTGTTCGCAATTATTAGCAACCCTAGTTACGTTCCCGCTGGGACACGGAGACTTCTTTGACGAGTGAGATTAGGCCATCGACAAATTCAGATTCTAATGAACTGAAAAATAAACTTGGAAAGTATGAGATGGTCTCATACATAGGGCTCCTTGTATTTCAATAGTTTATATTCTTATAAAAAATGACACTAAATAAAATAAATAAAGTGGAAAAAGTTGCATTCAGAGCGGTCATCCATCCAACATCTACTCACCAAGTTTCAACAATATAGTTCTCATAGTTACCTACTTATAGTTAGAACCCTAAAAATGGGATTACGTTTTACCAGGGATCGCAATTTTATTCATTATATTAAGCCTCCTAAATAAAAAAATAGAAAATAAATACTATTTTAAATGTTAGAAACATACTCACTTTTCGCGAGTCTACGCGCTGTATCGTAAACGAACAACCATACAGAAAAATTATACGATATTGTTTATATAGTCTGTAACGTCTGTACTTATTATTTCGAGACGGGAAAGTCGTAGAACAAAAAGAAATGGCACTCATTTTGGCATTTAATTAAATTCCCAGGTACAATCGAATATGAGAAGCTGAAAATGGAATTCGAAGCGTACAAGATCCAGAACGCCAAAGCTAGCAACAGCAGCGCCGAGGTTAAGAACGAGATAGACGGCCTCAAGAGCGAGATAGCGCTATTAAAAGAGAAGTTGGAGACATACAAGTTGATGTTGGATGAGGAAAGACAGGACAAAGCTGATACGCTGAAGTTGTATGAAGAGGTGTGTTTATTAATCTATCTAATTGTAGCTATACAGGGTTTCCGGTAACGAATGGATAATCATGAAATGGGTAATAAATAAATAAATATGACCGGACAATTCACACAACATCTAACCCCGTGATAAGCTCTAAGTTTGTGTTACAGGTGCTAGACATCTGATATACTTAATATTATAGACCAAGAAGCAAGTGCTTGCAGAACATACAAACACTTGGCCCCTCGATTAGAATAGAACCCGCAACCTCTTACGCAAGGGACCTTTTATAACTTATGGTACATTTTTGTACACTATGACTACAAATGTATGTATGCCATGGATTTTTTGTTGTCTTATTATTATTCGATAACTAAGCTATCAAGATAGGTAGTAAAAAAGGGATGGGAAATTGACTATTAGAAAAAACTTACCGTTAATAATTATTATTTTATTTTAAATTACAGAAACTTGTCCACGAGCAAGAGTTCCACAACGAAGTGACATCAGACTTAAAAACGCGCGTGCAAAGCTTGGAGAAGCAAGTATGCACGCAGCGAGACAGATACGCGGCCTTACTGGAGGAGACTGACAACTACATACGCGCGAGAAACGACCGCGCGCGACGCGTTAGCGCCGAGGAGACCGTGTGGAAGGACGCACACGGACTCTTGAATGTGAGTATAAGTAACTATGTACATATAGTTGTACGTAATAGGGATACATAGGCGTCGTTCTTGGAAATTGACAACTACATACGCGCGAGAAACAAGCGCGCGCGACGCGTTAGCGCCGAGGAGAACGTGTGGAAGGACGCACACGGACTCTTGAATGTGAGTATAAGAACCTATAGTTGTAGGTAATAGGGATATGTAGGTGTTGAAGTCTGAAAACTACAAACGCGCGAGAAACGACCGCGCGCGACGCGTTAGCGCCGAGGAGACCGTGTGGAAGGACGCACACGGACTCTTGAATGTGAGTATAAGAACCTATAGTTATAGGTAATAGGGATTTATAGGTGTTGGAGTCTGAAAACTACAAACGCGCGAGAAACAAGCGCGACGTGTTAGCGCCTAGGAGACCGTGTGGAAGGACGCACACGGACTCTTGAATGTGAGTATAAGTAACTATAGTTGTACGTAATACGACGCCCGTATATCCCATAGACGTCGTTGATGTAGACTGACCGCTGATGCGAGGCGACTGTATCAATCAATCAATCAATCATTTATTTATTTGACACAATAAAAATTACACAAATTACAAATGAATTCATAGGTTCCTGACTAGCCGCGGCTGTGTTACAGGAACCTAGGCTTCTCCAATAAGTGTTACACTGAGTTAAAATGCCAAATAAAGAATACAAAGACCTTACATATTTAAGTTTCATTTAGTTAAGTTAAATTAAAAATCAAAGTTAAATTAAAAATCAAATATGATTAGACAATTCCATACAACTCAGACAAAGCTTACTCCTCAGAAAAAAAAATAGAATAAAAGTTATTTAATTTTATAAATTTACTAAGAATAAAAATATAAATATAAATATATACCCATATAATTACAAAAAAATTATAATAAAATATATTGGTATATGAATTCGAATTTTACAAAATATTATGTACATTAAAATAATACTAATATATTAGGTCCTTACATATGAAATTGGCGTTTTGTATGGGAGGAACAAAAAGTCGAATATTTTTTAATATAATATATTTAATTAATCAAAGTATGAACCATTATTTTCTATGCACTTTTGCCATCTTATAGGTAGTTCATTGATCCCTTTACTAAAAAAACCAGTCGGACGGGAATCAATAAAATCTTTGAAGGCGATTTGGACTGCCCCATCGGAATTGAATTTTTTCCCTTGCAAGAAGTTATCCAAATTTCGAAAAAAATGGTAATCTGTTGGAGCAAGGTCCGGGGAGTACGGAGGATGTCTTAGACTTTCCAATTGAAGCTCTTCTAATTTAGTAGCCGTCTGTTGCGCAGTGTGTGGTCTAGCGTTGTCGTGAAGCAGCAGTGGCGTGGAGCGATTGACCAGCCTAGGTTGTTTAGCCGCTAGCTTTTCCATCATGGTTTGCAATTGCTGACAATAGACATCAGCCGTAATAGTCTGGCCAGATTTGAGAAAACTGTAATGAACAATACCGGCACTAGTCCACCAAACGCTTACAAGTAACTTTTTTGGGGTTAATTTTCGCTTGGGGCAGGATTTGGCTGGCTGGCCAGGATCCAACCATTGCGCTGAGCGCTTCCGATTATCGTAAAGAACCCATTTTTCATCACAAGTAATGATTCGGTTTAAAATACCTTCATTATTGTGCCGGTTTAGTAATGTAACGCAGCAGTCGACGCGCGTTTGCCGGTTTGCTTCAGTCAATTCGTGAGGTACCCACCTTTCAAGCTTTTTAATCTTCCCAATTTGCTTCAAGTGAATTAAAACAGTTTTATCACTAACACCGCAGCCTGCAGCTAACTCGGACGTGGTTTGCGATGGATCCGCTTCCACAATAGCCTTCAACTCTTCATTATCAACTTGAGTCTCAGGCCGTCCACGGGGCTTGTTCTGCAAGTCGAAATTTCCAGAACGAAAACGTTGGAACCAAAAACGAACTGTGTTTTCTTTTGCAACACGACCGCCATACACATCATTCACCCTTCGAGTTGTTTCCGCAGCACTAGTGCCACGGCGGAACTCGTACTCGTAAATAATGCGATATTTTAAGTTTTCCATTTTGTAAAATGAGTGACGCAAACAGAAAAAAACAGAAGAAAAAAAACAAATGAATGACGATCATCGAAGCACAAATACATGAGTCTATAGCTGTACAAATTTGAATTTGGAATTCCTTACCAAAGAGGAGAAATTTGTGATTAAAGTGGCCAGTACGAAAAACGCCAATTTCATATGTAAGGACCTAATATAAGATATATACTGTTTATACTTAACTTAAAAGTAAATTATGAAAAGAAAAAAAAACAGTTTATATTAGAAATGAAGATCTTTTAGTAAATTTTCTATTTCGTCATAGTTATAATTCTTAAGCCAATTGAAAATTTCATTGTTAAAATCAGATTTTGTCATTGTTTTTACTTTGAGCTCTTTATTAACTTTGTTATAGAGCTGGGGTGCAATAACATTAAATTGTTTGTGGGCAAAACGAGACTTGACCTGAGGTACAGGGCAGCGAAAGATTCTTTTATGTGATGTAGGCAAGGACGGTACTATTTTATTGTTATATCTCTTTAGCGTCTCGAATATGAACAGTTTACGAATGCTTAATACATCGGCCTGCGAATATACATCTGTCGTTGGGTGACGATAATGGAGTTGTAGCATCACCTTTAAAATGTATGACTCTCGGTTGTGAGTATAAGTTCCTATCATTATGCATCGACATCCGTAGTAAGGCTGACGGTAAACTAGCAAATAATTATAGCAGAGTCCGGATATAGTCACCCTTAAAGGACGATTCACACATATCAGTGAGCCCACAGTTCCGGCACAGTGCCGCATCAGTGAAATTATTCTTTCAAACATTCTCTATGGATGTATTCACACTTGTCAGTGTCAGTGTCGTCTCAGTACCGTCAGTGTCAGTACCGGCACCGGCCATCACGGACGTGATCGGCGACGACGATATTTTATCACGGATCACTGACATGTATTGAAGAGTGCCATCAAAACAATCGACGTCAATGCTAGTCTGAAGGGAACGTCGTGCACGAAGACCCGCAGAGAACTGTACTGTGCCTGATTTGTGTGAATTGAAGCACTGACGCACCACTGTAGCACGGATACGGAGCTGTAACGGTACTGTGCCGGAGCTGTGTGTTCACTGATATGTGTGAATCGACCTTAATAGTTTACAGACGCCATTAGTGATCAGGGGACTGTGTCGCCAGTAGCCATAGCAACTACGGTTCCCTGTAATGGTGTGGCGCGCCGCAAACCTAATTTAGCTGCTAACTTGTTCCTTTGGGTTTCTTTTTTGAAACGAAAATCAACACTGATCATGGACAAACACAAAATATACCCTGACTATAATAAATTAAGCATTGAAATAATACAAACATATAATAATTATATTTCAGGATGTATCAGCTCCGCCGCATATGCTCCACTACGCGCACGAGCTCGCGCGCAAGGACCTGGACATCTCGCACCTGCGCAAGGAGAAGCACGTGCTGGAGGGGTTGTACCGGGACTGCCAGAGAGACTCCACCATCGAGAAGGAGCGCTACAAGGAAGTCGTTCGCACGCTGAAAGAGGAAATCGACAGGTATTAATACCTCTATATATATATGGGGTATATTAGGCCTGACACCTGACGTCGCGTGGCCCGTGACGGATAATATTGTACGTGTTTTTACATAAAACCTCCTCCTCCTACTATTGAGACTTCGTCATCTGTCTGTCTGACCGTCAGGTTGTATCTCAAGAATCATGATATATAAAGGGATATAATTTTGAGAATTTTGAGGGATGATGTATTAGCTCTAGCCACGATTACAACAATTACTAAAATCACATAATAATGAAATATAATTAAGGTAGGCCCTTTACAGCAATCGTGACTTTTATGAAGTAAACGTTTGAATATTTTCGCACTTTTTTTTTAACTTAGTTTTGTTTTTTTTTCTTGCATAATGTGTATATACTGTACGCGGAACTCTAGATGTGTAGTATGAGTCCATCTCATATTTTTCAAATGTATGATTAATTGTATAATTATTCTTCACGAATAAATCAACTAAGCCTACCTTTTCTTGTCCGCAGACTAAGAAGAATACAATCAAGAGAAGGCGCAAACCTAGAATACTTGAAGAACGTGGTAGTTTCGTACCTCACATCAACCGATAGCGCGGGTCGACGCCACATGCTGAATGCTATAGCCACTGTGCTGCACTTTACCGACTCCGAGCGAACTATACTCTCAGCTTTACTGTGAATAGTCACTTAACAGTTTTTTTTTAATGCTCTATAAGCCTTCGTTTGACAACAATCTCACCTAATGTAAAGTGACGTTGTGGTCTAAGATGGGACATGAAGACCTAGAAGGTAGATGGCTTCTCCGGACCACATTACGACACACGAAAAAATCGCTTCACGCACTGGCCCAGCCCGGAGGGTGGTGACAAGCCGCGGCCGAAGCCTACCACCAGAGACTGTTCTTAGCACCACCCGGAGGTCACGTGTAAGGATTCAGAGGGTTACCACTTACGGACGTGAACAGACAAAACCTCCAAAACAAAACAGTGACTGGAGAATAAAGATAAAGGAAGGAAGATAAACTTCACGGTGACTTCCATAGACATACATCTTCCTAGATAACGCAAATGCATGTACTTCGCGTGTCCCAACCCCGACCAAGCGTCTAGGTCGGCCGCCGCTAAGTTCAGACCTCGCGCGTCCGTCGTTACAGCCAGACAACCGCATAAAATATTAAATAATATTCACATAACATTGCCGTGTTTTGTTTGATCTGACATTTGTGTGCTAGGAGACGATATATATCGGAACAAGCGATACTGTCGCGCATCACGACTTCATAATACAGGCAAAAGTATTTATATTCGTATCTAGAAAACTCAAAGTAAACGTAATAAATGTCACCACGTGACTTGGTGGTAGCAGTGAAGATGTCACGTTTATATAATTAAAGTAAATTAACAGATTTGTAATGTTAATAATTCCGTTCTGCATATTCGTAGATTTAACGAGCACGATAAACAATGTTTCTGCAATTGGCTAGATAAGTATTTCGAAACATATACTTAAGTACAAACTTTTCTAGTTTACATTTAACGATATTGTATGATATTGAATATAAATATATCATAGCAGATTTCATATTGTTATATGTATAACTACCAAGAGTGATCAATTTTGAAAATAATTTAAATAAATATGTTTTTGTGATAGGCAACATATTTTATATTGAAAAGAGTGATCAATTTTCAAAATAATTTAAATAAATATGTTTTTGTGAGTGGTTTTTGATTAATATAATTATGTAACATTCCCATAAATAGTGTGTATTTATGGAATAAGTTATTGATAATATGAACTGTAATATATATTTTTTATATTAAAGAGATGTGATTTTTTTAAACTTCATAACTTCGAATAAAGGTTCTTGAGTGGAGATCGCGGATTGACAAACTCAGCTTCGGACGTCCACGTCGAGTTGACAGATGGCAGGTGATTTGAAGAAAATTGCTAGTTCTCGGTGGTTGCGGGCCGCTTCTGACTGAAAAAAAAGGTAATCTGTAAGGAATTCAGATCTGACCTTCATCGTTGACGCCCTTTTAATGGAATAATGATGATAGATATCATTAGTAGGTAAAGTTAAGGTTTTATGTGGAAACCTAGAAATTGTTATGGAATTGGTTCAAAAATGTTGTCGTGTGGGTTGTCCAGCATTATTTATACTTCCTATTTATTCAGTTCTTTCTAAACTACGTGAATTACATGGTCTTGGGACCCCCAGGAGCCACACAGGAGTTCTACTCCAAACGGTGCATAAACGTAATTAAGGTCGCGATGAGTATTTTCAAAGTAAGAAATTATCCTGCAATAGGTATGCTGACAATTTGCTAACTCAAAGATATTAGATAGGTTTGGCAGCGGCTAACGACCAGCACTGAATATCCGAAACTACCTTACCAATTTTGAGTTCGCGCGTTCCAGTTTAATCTTAGAGGCGAGACTTAAAATAAACTTTTAACAGTTCACTCAGGTGGTCTCATGAAATAGTCGGTGGGTAGGAACTCAATAATATTCAAGTTAGACAATAAATTCGCCGCAAGGCGGTCGGAAGAACTAAGATTTCCTATGCAGCGATAACCAACGCTTCCCCTACCTATAAAATACAAAACAGCATTATATATTCCAAGGTTACATCTACCATTTCTTACACAAGGTATGGCATGTAGATTCATAAAACTCAGGTGTTGTTTATGAAGGTTTTACGAGGTACTTATCGAGGCCCACCCAATCTCCCTACCATATTTATGTACTGTGATATTATATCACGTGCAAATATCGATGGAACAAAGCCGGGGAAAGTAAAACTATTTTAGGGTTCCGATGTTCTGATGCGGATGTGATGGAACGTGAGTTAAATAAAATAAATAAATTTACCTAACCCGAATATAAACAGTGCTTTTACTAAGTGTTACCCGCGGTAACACTTAGTAAAAGTAAAATATCTCACTCTAGGGGTACTAGGTGACTTATATATTACTTAGATGCATTTTTGTAAATATATACTACATATACAGGGTTTCCCAGAAATGGTGGATAATCCTGCACGTGCGTGTGCGGGGGGGGGAGGTGGGGCCCCAAATCCCAAAAAAAAAAATCTATTCCCAACAGTCCGCGGTCTACGAATTTTTTTGTAAAATTTAGAAATTTCCCAGTTTTCCTCACATTTGTGGGCATCACGTCCGCTACATGAGGCCTAGTTCGGATTTTTTTCTTTTAACGTATTCCCTAATAATGGTATTCCTAAATTACCTTTAAAAAAACGCAACTACTTAGGATAGTAGTTAACTAGTAGTCCCTAAACATAATTTTTATTTCTGAAATTTATTTTACTGCTAAGTTTGAGCACCTGTGGTATAAAAAAAATGTATTGGAGTTTTATAGCCAACCACATAAAAAAATTACCAACATCATAAGGATTCTAAAAAAGTAGCATAAGTATCTACTTTAATGGTAAAATTACTGAGCTATAGCTACTAATGTGTAAAAGTAGGCGTTTCATTACAAAATTGCAAAATTATTTGCAGATATTTTTTTTTAGTTTTTATCAGTTAAGTAGAGCTGTCGACCCTAAAATTAGACTTTACTACCTGCTCGGCACATTCAGTTGAATTCTAAGCTGTGTGAGCGAGACAAACTGTGCTTGGGAAAATTGCGAGTGAAAGGGTCAACAAATCTCCTTTGTATGGTAGAATTCGTGTTTGGTTATTGTTTTGTCTCCGTAGTTAAAACTATTTTAATTTTAGTGCGTATTTCGACGTTCTCGACATCGCATGTGCTCTTGTTTTTCTGATTCTCGGTGACAAAATTCTACATTTGGCATTCTACTGGACTCGATTTGTGCATTTTGATTGGATTTTGTTTGTTTGGTGATAACTGCGACGACTCGGCATTCTATTGGACATTTGTTTTGTATATCAACAGGACTGTGTGATGTCACGTGAAATTTATACACCCCAAGAGTATTCCAATATGCATTACATTTACGGAGAATGTAGTGGCAACGCAAGTGCTGCCGCAACACTTTATCGGGAGAGATACCCGAACGCGCGTCACCCCGACTATCGCGTATTTACAAGAGTGCACCAAGCTTACTCAGAGGGCAGAATACCTGGTACTGGCGTTGGTGGCCCTAGGAGCAGAGGACGACCCCACAATCCTGTAACTGAAGAAATCGTCCTTGACATGGTGGATGAAGATCCCAGTATTTCGATGCCAGATATCGAACGCCGTACGGGAATATCAAAATCTACAGCACATCGTATTGTGAAAAAATTTAAACTGCATCCTTATCACGTGACACGTGTACAAACATTGCTACCACGAGACTACCAAGCACGGATTGTTTTCTGCAGTGAAATGTTAACAAGAATTCAAGAAGATCAAGATTTTTTCAGAAAAATTTTATGGAGCGATGAGACTACATGTAAAAGGGATGGGTATCTTAACCTTCATAACTTGCACAGTTGGCAATTGACAAATCCACATTTGATGAGAGAAGATAAATCCCAGTATCAATTTAAAATAAATTACTGGACGGGCATATTAAATGGAAAAATTATAGGCCCTTATGAATTGCCGGGCAACCTAAATGGCAACAATTATTTAGAATTTCTTCGAAACCAGTTGCAAATATTATTAGAAGATGAGCCACTAGCCATCCGGCAAGGAATGTGGCTCCAGAACGACGGTTGTCCGGCACATTATGCAGTGCAAGTAAGGAATTATCTAAATTATGCCTATCCCAACAGATGGATCGGCCGATTGGGGCCAATATTGTGGCCACCACGGTCCCCAGACCTAAATCCTCTGGATTTTTTTTATTGGGGCTGTTTGAAGGAGCAGGTTTACAAAAAACCCATAAACTCATTAGAAGAACTTCGACTTCGCGTCGCCGAAGCAGCCAGAATTATATCATCAAAAAATTATAATAACAAATTACAAAGATCTTTTATAAAAAGGTGTAGAGCTTGCATAAGGGCAACAGGAGCCCAATTTGAACATTTACTATGATTATTTTTATAATAAATACTTTTTTGGTAATTACTTGTTTTATTTTTTTCTTTTGCAATTTTGTAATGAAACGCCTACTTTTACACATTAGTAGCTATAGCTCAGTAATTTTACCATTAAAGTAGATACTTATGCTACTTTTTTAGAATCCTTATGATGTTGGTAATTTTTTTATGTGGTTGGCTATAAAACTCCAATACATTTTTTTTATACCACAGGTGCTCAAACTTAGCAGTAAAATAAATTTCAGAAATAAAAATTATGTTTAGGGACTACTAGTTAACTACTATCCTAAGTAGTTGCGTTTTTTTAAAGGTAATTTAGGAATACCATTATTAGGGAATACGTTAAAAGAAAAAAATCCGAACTAGGCCTCATGTAGCGGACGTGATGCCCACAAATGTGAGGAAAACTGGGAAATTTCTAAATTTTACAAAAAAATTCGTAGACCGCGGACTGTTGGGAATAGATTTTTTTTTTTGGGATTTGGGGCCCCACCTCCCCCCCCCGCACACGCACGTGCAGGATTATCCACCATTTCTGGGAAACCCTGTATATAGTTTTACGGAGTGTTTGTTTCTTGCTTGCTCCTTCGAAATACCAAGGTGGCACCAATCTCCCTACATTACGGGGATCGGACTGGTACAATCTCGTAAAGAATTCCTGAGCACTCCTTTGTAAAGGAAACGCTTTAAACTTTAGTGGATGCTGACCAAAACAATGACCCAAAACAATGGCCGAATGTGTAAACACCACAGGCCACGCCACGCTACGCCACGATTCCTTTTGAAGTGTGCGCAAAAACCGACAACTCCCCGATTGCGCGCCACGATTGACAATTGTCCGCCATCATATACCATTACCCCTATACACAATGGCGATGGCCTGTAGTGGGCCAGCATGGGCCATTGTATACTGGAGCCTTTAGGTCAGTTTATTTATTACAAAGGGAAAAGTCGCCATGCTATAATGCTGACCCCAGCAAACGTTGTTTTGCAAAATGAAAAATAGATGTTGGCCGAATCTCAGACCTACTCAATATG
Source organism: Gymnoscelis rufifasciata (assembly GCA_929108375.1). Taxonomy (NCBI): domain Eukaryota; kingdom Metazoa; phylum Arthropoda; class Insecta; order Lepidoptera; family Geometridae; genus Gymnoscelis; species Gymnoscelis rufifasciata. The sequence goes on along the minus strand of OV815307.1, from coordinate 4,121,387 downwards.
CTCACGAAATTTCATGAGAATCGGTCAAGCCGTTCGGAGGAGTACGGTAACGAACATTGTGACACGAGATTTTTTTTATATAAGATATTATTCATAAATTAATATCTACTGAACTTGTGTGCACCGTCATTAATTATTTTATTTTTATAGATCATGCTTAACCATTCAAATGTTGTCTGGAAGAATTGTATCACTTGTAACGTTTTGCTGTTTTTTTTTTGTAATTTAGTTTGTAAGTAATGGTGTGCAATACAGTTGTTATCTATAAAAAAAGAACACAACAAAAAATCAATCCATCTGACACGAACCGCGCGCGCGCTTTGAAAAACTATGATCCTATCAAAATCCAATACAAAACAGCCTGGTCAGATTGTGAAAACTCTCGTGTGTATTGTGCAAAAGACATTGTTGAAGCGTGAAGCGAAGTGTTGTGTTAAGGCGGAGTAGGCAGTCCTGGATATTTAAACTATCAGTATCTTTGTATGCTCGCCTCACGTTATATAAACCAAACCTTTCCTAAACTATCGTTGACCGGAACCTGGTCCCCCAAAGCGTTGCTGTGCCTATTTTATTGGAATGCAACACAAGAGTTTTTTCTAATATGTATACTTAAGCATATATTAAAGGTTGTCTCCGGCTTTTATAAACAAATTACCTACCGTTTAATGTTATTGAACTAATCATCCTAGATATTCCATTTTGGGTTCGATTGAAAGGTGTGGACGAGACAGATACATCGCTGGTTAAATGCTAAACTACCACATTCCAAAAATTTACTTTTTTCACTAGATACATTCAAAGTTTTCAAAAGTGTTTTTTTTATTTTTGAGCAAGTCTTTCTTATCATATTTATGTTTCACCTATCAATCGACGCGTAATTTTAATTAGAATTAAAATGCATTTTTAGTTTTTTCGTAACTTTAACCCAATGTCTTATAAAACCAGATAAGTGACTTTAGCATATAAAAATTGATGTGTTTATTGCTAAAAAATATCATTAAAAGACCACATTTCATAAAAAAATAAGGTTAATTAGACAGTTTTCAGTACCAAGTAGCATAATTCTATACCACATTGTTTATTATTCAGTCTATCAATCATTATTAATAAAACTCTCTACTGAAAATATAAAATAGAAATGTTAAACAGTCCCAAAAGTTAAAATTTCTTACGAAACAAAACAAAAAGGTATAAATTCTTAAAAAAAACACATTTTAATGCATTGAATACACAAGAAAAATTATGAAAACAAATGATATTTCTATCAAAATAAATGCTTCTTAGAACCATTAACACACTTTATACCATACTCTAACTGATATGTGGATAGACGAGACCAACATTTTGACAACTAATTACCTAAAATTAACTCGTGCATTATTGAAAACATTCTAAATGTAGGAAATCAGTCTGTATCTTTGATACCTAAAAACAAGACTAATCATTAAAGGTTAATATAAAATAATTCGTAATATTTTGGTAGGTATTACATTCTTTTGAATCAGCTTTAAAATACCTTCTGTCTTTGCTTGCCGGACTTTCGAGTTTTTGGGCATATAATTTCCTCACTATACAATCACCTACTACAATTTCAGACCCAGACTTTGTTTGCCTCTTTGTTAACGTAGAGACTGATCTTCCTGTTCGTTGGAAGTCTTGAATAAAAAAAAATATGTTTCTGTTTTCTTAACCGCTCTCATAATCTTAATGTCCGCCCATTTCACTTTAGTTCCGTTGGTGTCGGTGGAATAGTTGTCTACAGCCAATGATTTCAGGTCAACAAAGCTTTCATGCGTAAGCTTTTTTACAGTGTAAGGGGTGCCCTTTTTTTGAGGGGTGTTATTTATAAGTTTGACGTGTCTGTCTGAGACATCATAGTTCCCGAACTGATGGAGCAATTTCAATTTAGTTTTGGTAATATAAAAGGGTGTATAGCGCGGATGTTCTTAGACAAGTTTCATGAAAATCGGTTGAGCCGCTTAAAAGTAATGGGTGTGAGAGTGGGGAAGGAAAACCGAAAATCTGCAAGAATAATACTCGAGTGGGGTATCAAATGAAAGCGCATCGCGTGCACATTTCTAAATATTATGGTGTTTTACTTTTAAGGAAATTAAAACATTAAAAACTGGGGTTTTTCTTAAATTTTTTAAATATTGATTTATTGCTGTTTTAATCAATGTCATGTACAGATCAGGGACAAGAATGGGCAAAGACCTGAAAGCTCGAGTAATCATTCTCTAAATATTGGAGTGAATAGATTCCCCTTTATTTTGTGTGTGTCCCTTAACCAAAAAGTTGAAAAGTTGATGAAGTTCACGTAAAAGTTGTGTGCAAAACAAACGCATTTAAAAAAATAACACTTTTGAACATACACACAATGTAATAACAATAAAATTTCTAGAGCTAAGGTACCATATTTCAGAATGTGTTAAGTTTCCACTAAAAATAATGGTTGTATCTTGACTTCGATTTATAAGCAAAGGTACCATATTCCGAAATATGGTACTTTTGCATAAACATTTTAGTTAAAATACACTTATTATTTTGAGATACGGCCCTTTGGCATATAACTTTCGTGCGCTTCCGCAGAACACTCCAATCACAACTGACAATATGGCTGCTTGGCTTTGAAATTTGGCGCCAAAGTCTAATAATGCTAAACAGCCATATCTGTTTTTTGGTAGTTTTTAATGTGAAAACGAAAAGTGTCTTTAGCTCATACTATAAAATAACTATTTTAAATCACATTTTTGCAATAAAAACGATATTCACGATTTTTGAAATATGGTACTTTAGCATTTAACCAGCGACATCTACGCGATAACAAAAATGCTCCTACTAGAGATAAAACCTCTTTAGGTTTGAGTCACTCACACTTGTCCCGTTTTTTACGTTGGGAAACTTGGAGGCTGGGTGGGAATTTTAATAAGGGGATGGGCGTGATAAAGTGCTAACTATCTATAGGTAAGGAAAAATGAAGGTGCCAGGTTTCTAAAATGAAAGTTTTTTTACCATTATCATTTGTGACGGCAGATATTTACATTTTATACCTGTAGTGGGTAGATTGATATGTGAGTGTAGAAATTATTAAGCTTGTTTCTACCCGTCAAAGTCAAAAGAAAGGCCTCTACGAAGGCAGGTACGTAAAAAATATTTTGGTTCTAGTAAGTAATTTATGAAACGTAACGTCGTCCTCTTATGTTGAAGCTTGAAAACATAACAGAACGTAGGTATTGGTGGTTTTATGTCCTAGGTTTTGTAGATTTGAGAGTACGACCCAATAAACAGAATTCACAAGCTCTAGGCAATAATCACTTAATGTGGCTATCAATAATTAAAAAAAAACACTAGAATATAATAACTTGTATATTATTACTAGGTTTGAAAGTGTATTTTCTTGTTGGTGATCCTAATCCTACTATCCTAGTAATATTACGAGTATAAACGCGATCGTTTGTGAGTATTTCAGTGTGTGTGTTTGTTGCACTTTCACACAAAAACTACTAGATGTAGAATAAGAATAAGAATAAGAATAAGAAAACTTTATTGTAAAATTGTGTTGCATATACATAAGATCTTAAAATGTAGAATAGGTTTCAACAATTTTATCCATTTCGGACATACAATAACAGGTACTACATAAGGTACAGTTAAACTAATAAACTAACACAATAAACACGAATTAAAGTAGGGATTTTAATGAAACTTCACAGCTTCCATATCAGAATAACACAGAGTTACGTTAAAGCTGACGTTACTTTTACTTTTACGAAAAGTTTGAGACATATTTGGCATGAAAATAGCTGTTTTCTCAGTTAAACAAAAGCTACCTTTTGCTGCTGGAAAACGTATTACTACTCGGGCAAAGGGCTGGCAGCTAGAAAATAAATTATCAATTGTTGTCAAATGTGACCGGCAAAGACCAATCTAATACTTGGCAATGTACATTGTCTCGGTAGTAACATAGCTAACATCGATCGAGCATCACTGCAATCCATTGCAGATCCCACAAATTGCGCCCATCATAACCACCGCATACTAATGTCAGGCTATGATGGATGGGCCACTTTGTCCCCCGCGCAGTCGGTTATATCTGAACATTATAAACTTGGATTATTTGTAAATTTGTTCGAGAGATAAAGTTGGAACTGATTTGTTTTGTTTCGCAGGATGACTTTAGTTTAAAGTCACAAACAACAAAACTTTTTTACAAAAATATACCACGTTCTAGTACATAATCTATAATATAAAACTTTCTCCGTGGTTCTAAACGTTATCTGGGTGCTTAATATATATAATAAAAAATAACTATGAATAGGTACTAGTTATCAGACATAATAATACAATAGACATACTATTGTCATAGAATAATAAATTACTACGTAATTATATTATTATGTCAGATATCTAGTACCCGTAACACAAGCTTAGAGCTTACCACCGGGGCTAGATGTTGTTGTGTAGATTGTCCGTAAATATATATATTTTTTTTTATGAATCGCAAAATGTGTTGGAGAAAACTTTATATTCGCACTGCAAAGGTTTGAAATTCGCTCCCGGCTGCTGTCAACTACAACCTGAGTATCTTCATTTCAATAGTGAATAGGTACTTTCTGGATCCATGCGATCCATCCTAGTCCACATCCACTCTTATTGAGGAGGTGAGACTGTGGATAAACATAGATCTATCTTCCATAACATAAATGATGTAAGAGATACTTAAATCCTATTTTCTTCGTCAATAAAAACCTCATAGAATCAAACACAAATATTCTTTATTACAAATCTCAGAAATGTCAGATCTACCAACAAGAAAGAACAAATCACAGTTTTGCACCGTTCGATTGTGTCCTTAGGGAACTCAGAAACTCTTTTGTCTCCGCTAATGGACTCCGTGATTAATATACGGAACCCGGCTTACAGTTAATTACTGTTTTATAATTGTAGGGTTCTGTCGCGTGACGTCAGAAACCCCTCCGATCCGCGTACACCCGACACCACTGTTTGATTGTGTAATAATTTTACTTGACAACTGTGACCTATTTTTTGCTATTAGAACGTAATTTATATTTCCCTATATTTATTGGAACTAAGTTTTTGCTGCGCGACCGAACTGAAAAAAATGTTATAGTAAAACCGTAAGAAAAAGTCCGTGGAATAAAACCGTTAAATGAGGCGTGACAGTTGTATACACAAGCAAGTAGTGTATAATTGTACGCGCGCACGCGCGCATACACCCGCGCGTGCGCGCGTGTGTGTGTGTATTTGTGTGTGCGTGTTTGTGTGAATATTTATTTTAAAAGGTAATTTTGTCATAAAGATACATACATATATATATACATACTAGCAGCCCGCCCCGGCGTGTCGCACGGGTATAAAATATTCCCGGAAATTATTCGAATTTTTCTCGCCGTAAAAACCATCCTATCTCTCAAGTTGGATCGAACTGCACATGGTGTGCGAATTTTATTATAATCGGTTAAGTGGTTTAGGAGTCCATTGAGGACAAACATTGTGACACGAGATTTATATATATTAAGATATGTATTAATAATTATATTTAATTTTTTACAAATTATTTCGATTCTACTTTAGCGGAATGAACTTCGTTCCTACCAGCAATGTCTATCAGCTATCCTTAAATAAAATTGACACATGCTAAGCGCGCATACGATGTCGCGACCGCGCCATCAAAGCCTAATTTTACAATTAAAATACGGCTAATTGTAATAGATTGCCAGTTACAAAGAACATTACAAGTTAAATGCTAGTTATGAATAGCTTAGTAAGCAGCGACGCGGAGGGAAAAGTGGTGGGGGCGCGGTGGCGGCGCGTGTGTACAATAGAGTGGTGCGGCGGCGGGGCGGTGGCAGCATCGTGTGCAGGAGCGCTTAGATACATGTCCGATATTATGACACGTATAATGTTAATGGTGTATATTGATAGCTGCCAGGCCATTTCTTGACTTTTTTCAAATTATTTTTTTCACGTTAACGCACGCTAAACCATTATCATATTTTTTTAGCTTAAATTCATGGGGAAAATTTGATCGAGTGTTTAGTGTAAATTTTACATACATCGTCTAAAAACGAGACTTATGCCTTTGAAGTTTACTTTATAAAGTGTGTTTATGTTTTTCGTATCTCTGTGTGTGAAAGTAAACTTGATCAAGACCCAATATTAGTAAAAATAAAAATTAAGTTTTAGTCGTTATTTTTGTGATAATAACACACATAACATCAGCTTCGAAGCTTAGAGTCGGTACATTCAGATTATTAAATCAGAAAATCAATTACTTAGGAAAAGCTGAAGTGACTCTTTTTTAACCCCCGATCAAAAAAGAGGGGTAAGTATTATAAGTTTGACGTGTCTGTGTGTCTGTCTGTCTGGGACAACACAGCTCCCGAACGGATGGAGCGATTTAAATTTAGTTTTTTTTTGTTTGAAGGGTGAGCTTGGCGCGAGAGTTCTTAGACATGTTTCATGAAAATCGGTTGTGCCGTTTAAAGGTTATGGGGGTTAGAGTGGGGAAGGAAAACCGAATGTCTGCAAATATACTCGAGTGGGGTAGGTACCAAAATGAAAGAGCATCGCGTACACATTACAAAATATTATGGTGTTTTACTTTTAAGGAAATTAAGGCATTGGAATCGGTGGTTTTTCCTAAATTTTAAGATTTATTGTCACAAAAGTTTTGTTCTTAAATATTATAACCTAACTATTCGTGTTTCTGTGAAAAAATAAAGCATTTTTCATTTAATATCATGTGGTTTGTCAAAGGCCTCCCAAAAAAAGCTAATTCCGCTATTACTGCTCAAAAATTATAAATACCTACACAATACTATTCAACGTTCCCAAACACCCGGACAATAGCGCGGTCGGTATGAAACTATCGACAGTTTCTTGGCAGAGCAGATTTAATTACTCGCCTTCCGGGCCCGCGGCTTGGCAACACATCGCCTCTCTGATAACTATCATCTGCTATCCGATGCTTTTTGTTAATTCCAAACTTTTAAAGCTTTTTGCAAAACTAAATTGCGTTTGGGAACAAGGAGGTTCACTCAACCTCCTTGTTCCGAATAATAATAATCTTTTTTTTTCTCTTGTAACAATCAAATAAACATCTCTCTGAAAAATACTCAAAAGTCAAAAAGTAGAATTCGAATTATGAAATGGCACAAAGTAGAAATAAAAATGAAAATTGCCTAATCAAATTGGAATTCGAAGTTCAAAAATTTTATTCGTTCTTTGTTATTTCAATGAAACCTCAACCTTACTAAATACGAGTACTTCCTTGGTTTTATTCTACGAAGATTCCTAAATTACCTACTTCTACACAATTCTACACAAGAATGTATTTAAATATTTTGTTTTGTAGTTTTATCGTAGAAATCTAAGCAGAAAGGTGACTTTGTTGTAAGTATTTTTATAACCTAAGTTAATTTAGATGGTGTTTTGTTATTGATACGATAAGTTTTCGTTATTGTGTTTTTCTTGGGAGCTCCGGGCTTGTGAATCGAGTTGGTGAATTTATGGAAGTATTATAAATAAATTAAAATTCATGCCACACGGGCTCAACAAAAATGCAGTGCGAGGGACAGAGTTACCTACGCTACGGTATATTCATAAAAAACATCTAAAAATTTTATTCACACACTTCGTCGAATTTATGTAATCGTAACTAATTTAAAGATATAATATATATATATATATATTATATATTATAGACATGATGCGTCATATATTTTTTTAAAAAGCGCAAAAAAATGATTTTATTTTTAGGTGTCATTTAAATTAGACCTTTTTAACTCGAACGGTCTCGTACCTGCATAAAGAAAAATTCTAGAGGGGCATCAAATCCTACAACAGAGTAGGTATTTGATGTCCTTCTTTGAGAAGTTGAGTACGATCAAAGCAAAGAATGCAGAAAGATTTACATGAACATATGCATTTTCTTTCTCAGTTATGGTGAGGCTTCATAGTGGACAGTGGGCGAAGATTCGAGTCGTGTTGTCGTGTTGTACCGTCATCGTGTATACGAAATGTTATTGTCTACACTATCGGATAGAGATTAGTCTCGCGTTGCGTGCTACAAGATTTTGAAGTGACGTAATTGTCGCCAAGCTCACGCTAAACAAAGTCTTCGAATACTTCGCGTTGTTGCAACGATGTACTCGGTCACACACATCACGTTGACACGAATATTCGCCGTAGGTAACGTAGCCGCACCATTATATACACTTCCCATAAAAACAGAACAGAGAATAATACGGCGCCGGGTACAATTTAAAATTATAACGCATGTTCATATGTAGAGGCACTAGCGAAGACTCGAGTTTCTCTAATTAAAATGAAACTCGTGTTAAACTTGTAAATTACGCGACTCTGTTATATTTTGTCAGAAAGACGGAAGCGTTTTCTGTACGCTTCGTAGTTATTAAAGTTTGAGTTGTATTCAAAAACTAGGTACTAGTTGTAAGTGGAGTTTGTTGCGTTATTAATTAATAATAAATTTATAAACATGATTATTTGTGATTGATGACGGCTGTGCTGAGAGAAATAGGAGAATATTTACATGTTGTTTCGACCTCTTATTTGCGAAACTAAATGAAATGAAAAAATATATTAAAGATAATTAAAATTTATTATAAATTCAATGATCAAATAAATTTAACTAAAAAAATAATCATGTGAATAAGATTGTATAGATAAGTTGCTTTAAATTAAAAAAAAACGAGTAGTTGTTCAGTTGAGTACCGAATTTTTAGGCGAAGCTCTGTCAGAAATTTCGAAGATTGGAGGTGGGTGTCATTTAATATAGTGATAACTTCTTTATTTGAATATTGTAATTTCTTAACCTACATTTATTTCCTATCAAGTACCTACGTACTAAGCAAGGTTTTAACAATTTTGGAGAACACTTAAGAAGACAACTTAACATCAGATAGGAAATATATTTCATACTACGCTCTCAACGTATCCTTTTAAGATAACTTAGAACATTTAACGTATATCACCCATTGTCCTTGGCAAAGCACAATGCCACGTGACAATGGATGAATGTGTCGCTGTCGGTACAATGGTGGTGACAAATGCACTGACGTCAAAATGGTCCGGCCATCCTTTAAACTCTGTTGCGGTCGAGTCTGATTGATTGCGTATATTCTATCTCAGAATTTTAGTTACTTGTCTTTTATCTGGATAAAAATAATAACTATCATCATCATCAACTGTTGGATATCCTGGACATAGGTTTATCTTAATCACTTTTATTAATTTCGGTGAGAAGCTTACAACCAAGCTAAACCTCATAGTGTATCATCTCTACATCTTAAAACAACTTGAAAAAAGTATTTCAAACCAAGCTCTCAACGTTTCCTTTCAAGATAACCTAAAGCATTAAATGTACATATTCACCTATTGGTTAAGCACAATGCCACGTGACAAAGGATGAATGTGTCTCTGTCGATACAATGGTGGTGACAAATGCACTGACGTCAAAATAGTCTGCCATTGTTTAGTAGGCTCTGTTGCGGTCACGTGATTGATATTTTATTTCAATATTTCAGTAACTAATCGTTCTCTCATCTGGATAACCCTTTCCCGACCCTTACCGATATGACTGAAAGTCATTTAGGGAGATCCGGGGCATAGGTCTTCCCAAATAATTTTCAGTAGGAAATTACTAATATCGGTTGGAAGCTTTCATTACAAAACCGTAAAAGAAGCAGCTTTCACGTAATCTGTTTATCTTGGTTGATGTTGGTAACTAACAGTTTTTGATACATAAAAATTATGCATTATGAAAAAATATACCTACATAGGTACATTCCTAAATAGAGTACTTATAAGGCTCGGCGCAAACGGGCTACAGACTACAGCCTCCGGTGGCGGTCGCGTCACCGGTGTGACGGTGTATATCGTGTGACGTGTACATTTGTATGATTTTGGAGGTGTCAGATTGCAACAGTCGGTGGTGTGCGGAAGCCACAACTTTTTATAAACACAACTTAATATAATCTGTCTAGCTGCGCCCCGCGGTGTTAAAAATAGTGTATTCCGCGGCATGACAGCCTTCCTCGATAAATGGGTTATACACTGAAATAACTTTTCAAATGTATCATCATAATCATCCTATTAACGTTCCCACTGGGACACAGGGACATCTCTCTAGGCGAGAGAGATTAGGGCTTAATTCACCACGCTGGCCAAGTGCGGGTTGGTGAATGTCACATGTCCTTCAAACTCTTTAAAGTTCTCAGAACATGCCGGTTTCCTCAGGATGTTTGCCTTCACCGTTTATCACATCGCCGCCGATACTGCATGTATTTATTTATTAAGATATGTTCTGTAGTCTACGTTGTGAGTTGAGTCTCCATTCATTCTTAACATCAATCGTAAAGCTTTCAATTCCCTATAATGGGATTTGTTCCCATATTTTTTCGAGGAACAAGTTGACGTATGGTGAGAAATCTTAGGCACACGTGAGCCTTCGTCTCGCTCCTTCGTTTTATACGAAACAAAGAGTTATAGCCACTTCAAGAAATACTCCTATTGCTTTCAGCTTTGCCCAACAAATTTGCACCGTAACATAGTGTAGTAAAGTTGAATTTAGATGTAAAAATGGGGTTGGAATATGGTAAATTCAAATAATTTGGTTTGCGACACCCAGTGCACCTCTATCCTGCACTTGTCTGCCGCTCATTCGAATTACAGGGGATTTTGTTTTGTTTATGTCTGGGATTTAGATTACAGGATACGAGTTTTCATTCACAATGCTTTGTTGTAATGATACAATGGTTTTGAGGGATTTCTGGGCTGGTTTAACTGTGACATTTTAGATTGTGTAAATTTCGCACAAATCTTCGGAAACGAAACAAATTGTTGAAATTAGAAAAATAGTCACTTCAATAACATTGGGTTTCAACAATTCTATCCACTTCGGACATAAAATACAGTAGCTATAGGTACCTACATAGTAAAATACACAACATAATGAGTCCCTCAAGATTACAAAAATCACCATTATCTTTACATATGCACCAAGAAAACTAGAGAAAACAAAGCAACAATGTTCTAGTTACAAAGCAATATCAATGAAAATCATAACAAAAAACTACACCCAAGCGGCGTTGTAAAATTTTAGGTAGCAGAGGAACAAATAAAACTGATACGTAGACGGTATCAGGCAGGCTAGGCAGTATTGTCTAGCGGGTACCAAATGCACTTGCATATGTCGGTCTCGCGGGGCTACTGTGAATCTACGACCTCTGTTGTCCTAAGAAAGAACGCTGAATTTGCACAAAAAATAATGGAACTGGTTACTTCTCTTTTGGCCCGATTAGCTCAACCAATTCTGTTATAAAATATCTGATGACCATAACAAATAAAAAAAAAAGGTGTGTGTGCGATTCACACACGATTGAAGTGAAACTTCAGTAAATCGACAAAAGAATGAGATGAATATAGAGGTATATAACAAGGGTTGGATAATTACAAAGTTTAATTGTTTAAAAATGAAAGTATTTTGATTAATTTTAAAAGATATTTTATATTTTATTTAACTTATGTTACATAATCTATTGCTCAAGTTCCATATTTTCAGTTTCTGGCTTTTTTTTCATTTTATTTTTTTATATTGACGACACATTTCGGCATTAGTTTTCGGCATCTTATAAAATATATTATTTAGCACAACAAGATATAAAAATAGTCACAAACACACTGTTAGATAATAACACACCACGCTGACATCTTACTAAAAAGCTGTAATACGCAGCCGAAGAATTAAGCAGTGTGACACACCGATATCTGCTCTCTCGCTCTGGCTCACTAATAAAACAGGCGACTATTGTATTTGTGTCTCTTACCTGTCGTTTTTTCCGTTTTTATCCGGTTTGAAATCACAACGATTCTAAAGAAGTGTCACTTCAAAAAACGAACAAATAATTGTTGAAATATATCAGAACAAAAATGAGCTGGAGTTTCTAATCGCTTCTTTGCTATAGTGTAAAAAAGCGAAGCGACCAGATACGATAAATTTATTTCCTTGTTCTCTATAAGTATGTTCAATTTATTTATGTGTTTTGTATCTAAGATTTGAGAGAGAGAGAGGGAGGGGGGGAGAAAACATTTATTGACACACACATTACAAGGAAAAATACAAATTGTTAAGTAAAACAATGGAAATAAATGATTTTGTTATAAACAGATAAATTTGTTTGATCCATTTTTTGGATTTTTTGGAAATTACACAACAAGATCGTTTTTTATATTTTATTTTTGACGTTTCTAAGTTTTGTAAACCCAAACAATGGATATAAATGATTTTGTATTTTGTATCTTTCATTCTGCGACTGTACATTGTACAAAGTCGTGCGGTAAGTATTTATGCTCCCTGGTAATGCGCGCAGGTCCGACTTTCAACAAAGAGAAAACTCAAAGTTCATCGAAATGTTACTGGTAGGTTTTCTCACTCGCTTATAAATTTATAAATACCTATTATAAATGTAACGTTTACTCTTTAGAGTATCTATCTAAGTAGTAACTAAATAATATTGGTCATATCAGGGAGCTATTGTAACATGAGCATATCAGTTTACCACTTATAGATTTACCTTCTTATGCAAAATAGGTAGCAAAGCTTAGCATGAATTTGTTTTTTTTTATATTAGATATGTCTTCATTTGATCAGAATCTCACATGATGTTAAGTGACGATGTGGTCTAAGAAGGGGCAAAGACCCAGAAGGTAGATGGCTTCTCCGGACCACATTACGAAACAGGAAAAAATCGCTTCGCGCACTGGCTTGTTACCACCGGCCGGGCTAAGCCGGTGGTAACAAGCCGCGGCCGAAGCCTACAACCAGATACTGTTCTTAGCACCACCCGGAGGTCACGTGTAAGGAATCAGAGTGTTAACATTTACGGACGTCAACAGAAAAAACCTCCAACATCAAAATGAAACAAATGTTAACGAAATTGTATCTAATATAGAATTAGTTTAAAAAGCCGTGTTGGCTAAGTGGGAGGACACTCGACTTTCATTCCGAAGGTCGTGGGTTCAAACCCCGCCACGCACCTCTGGATTTTTTTTTCTTCTTGAGAAATTTATGTGCGCTATAAACACGTGCTTTAACGGTGAAGGCAACATCGTGAGGAAACCGGCATGTTCTGAGAACTCTAAAAGAGTTTGAAGGACATGTGACATTCACCAACCCGCACTTGGCCAGCGTGGTGAATTAAGGCCTAATCTCTCTCGTCAAGAGAGAAGTCCCTGTGTCCCAGCAGTGGGAACGTTAATAGGGTGATGATGATGATAGAATTAGTTTTGTATTCCTCATAATGAGTTTAACCTTTACAAGCAAAGCCAGTCAAACATAAACACTGTCCTCATTCCATTTTTTTCACAACCGTAATAAAACTGCAACCATTATCTAGCCGCAATCTCTTCAAACAGAAGGCGAATCGGAACCATACCGTCCCTTGAGGTTGAAACAAAGACTTTACATCCATTTCATTGTAAAAAGTATAAAAAAACTGAATAGTTTCAGAGTAGTTCGCCGGAGTAAGCAAATATCCAGGGATATTATCGGACGAGTCGTTCGTTCGATGTTTGATTTTTATGCGATTGCAACCGTTTTATTATGATATTGTGTTCGTCCTTTATCTTTACTGTTTGCTCTCTGGTGCGGGTACGGTTGTTGTGCTAAGGGCACAGATAAGAAGTAAGCTTTATGTTTGTCTATGTGACTACAGCGGTATGTTTTGTTGTAAGTATACAACCTGCGGCCAAACCTGCGAGACCATACTTTGTTATGGGTCTTTGCGCACCTACGCGACCACAATCCGACCACGCGACCACAATCCGACCACGCGACCACAATCCGACCACGCGACCACGCGTTGCTGACGGGTCGGTTTAGCCTTTTGCTCCAATAATGAAAAGGAACGTCTTAGTTTTACTGATTTATTATTACTATTAAATAAATTGAAATTTAAACTAGTTACATTTTATCATTCATAGTATCATTCTGGTAACTTCGTTTGACCACAAACCTTTACGTTCATCATCTCCCCGTAGTCTTGTATCTTGATGAGCTAATAATAGAACTCACTCAGATATACATATAATAATATGAGAGAGGCGGAATAATAGCACCCAAGCAGTACTTGGCATAGCAGGCCATAGGTGCGGTTAGTTTTTTGAATTCAAGACGGACAGATGTCACAAACCTTTTCCAAGCGACTGAGTGTAGACTCCAAGCTAAGGCAGTTAAAATGCAAATCATTATTCCATCGTCAAAGCCTCGCGAGTGTCTCCAAGCCCCCTTCACATATTTAGAAACGTTTGCGACGCGCGGACTTTTGAATTTTTCTCCTCTGCAGACGCTTAGGCGGCAGCGTGTTTGCAAAATGCTTCGTTGAATTATACTGATAGTTTAATAACATTTATTTTTATCTTAAATATCGAATATGCATTCATTTTCACACGTATCACCTTTTTCAAACACACATTTTTATTGTTGGAATCAAATTTGCATATTATTTTCTAAATTATTAACATTGCAAAACGAGTATTTTTTTTTAAGTTTCCGCCTTTTTTAATTCGAGAACGGTTTAAGCTATCATGTTTCTTTTTGGATTTGTCTCCGTTCCTAATAGCAGAATAAATTATTATCAAAATATAGTAGTATTTATCAAAGTAAACGAATTTTTAAAATTATATTATGTGATAAAGGTTCCAGTGAATTTCGGTATAAGTAAATAATATCATTGGCATTGCGAAAAAAAAAACTAACAATTAAACTTAAACGACACAATTATGTCTTTATTAACTAAAAATAAATTAAACAACAAGTACCGAACAACAAACAACAAAAAAAAGACAATACTGCTTAGTAAGTACTTATAATATAACACATTTCTGTTAACAAAATTTTTCGACGATCATAATCTTGGTGTATAACGGACGTCCGCTATGCACCACACTTTGTGAATACGCCTCTCTGCCAAGCTTAGTGTACTTTATGTATCTCAAGCACCGAATTTACACGTAAATTGAAATATTACACAAAATATGAGATGCTGTGAGGACCTTTGTGATATAAAGTCTGGAATCGTCTGGCTTAAGCTGAGAAGATACTTCCTTAACGTGAAATGAGAAAAGAACTTAGTAAATTGTGTTTTGATGCTCTTTTGATACTTGTTACCCTGATTGCGTGGAAAATTTCTTGTGGTTTTCATCATCATCGCCCTATTAACGTTCCCACTGCTGGAACACAGGGACTTCTCTCTTGACGAGAGAGATTAGGCCTTAATTCACCAGGCTGGCCAAGTGCGGGTTAATGAATGACACCAACCCGCACTTGGCCATCGACGCTATCTACACTTATTATAAACTAGCTTTAAAAGCCACGGCATTACCCGTGTTTTTGGAAAATATGTTGTTCCCGCGAAAAATAAAATTTTCATATTTAGCCTATAGCGTTCCTCGCTAAATGGACTATCTAACACTGCAATAATTTAATAATTTCAAATCGAACCAGTAGTTTCCGAAATTAGCGCTTTTAAACAAAAAATAGACATACTCTTCAGCTTTATATAATACTAGTCGACCCGACAGACGTTGTCCTGTCCCACGTCTCAAAAAACAATATCCAGTTGACCGTATTGTGAATCTAAACCATTCCCAGATCCCCTTGAACACACACAAAAAATTTCATCAAAATCGGTCCAGTCGTTTGAGAGAAGTTCAGTGACATACACACTCACAGAAGAATTATTATATATTATAAAGATAAGTATAGACGAAAGTCTTTATGTTCGCGATAAATACTAAAGCTACTGAACGGATCTTCATGCGGTTTTAAGCAATAAGTAGAGTGACTCAAGAGAAAGGTTTCTGCATCCGTGCAAAGCCGGAACGGGCCAGCTAGTATAAAATTAATTGTCATGACCAGACCATCTTAGTGAAATAGTATGTTATTTATCCATATTCCAATTAGCAAAAACCGCGTTAAACTCGTAAACTTTCTGCTAAAATTTAGTCCAACAAAAATCCTGTTAAAATTCATGTTACCTTTACTTAGAACTAACCAAGATTTAGCTCGCTAATCATCCTCAGAACATGTTAGTTCTAGACACTAATTACTTTTGGCTTTGGAGCAACTTCGACCACTTAAAGTTAGGCACATACTACAAAGTATCTTAAGTTCTGTTGACGTACCTTATACAGTTTACACTATTAATTAGCTCCTATTTTTAGAACAAAGTTTCAGCTATGAGGAGCTGGACTAAGAGTGATGTTCCTCCTCTCTTTAAATATATTTTTATAGTTGGGCACTTTGCACCGAGCTTTTAGGGCAATATGCACCAATTAATCTCTTTGCCAGGCATTGGCAAGTTTGGCATGTGGCCTCTCTAATGATAAAGGGACTACGGTCAGTTGCCTTTCTGTGGCCGATATTATGATAAAGAATTATGTATGTTGGTCACTAATAGACCTTAACAATAGCGCGAAGAGAAAAATTTAAAAGCAACTGTAGTTTATCTGGTGTTTTTTATATCTACCGCACTAATCAAGCAATAAAATTGTAGCTAATTTTAGTTATTAGGTGGGTACTAATATGGCAAAAAAAATATTTCGATAAGTGATTTCCTATGACGGTAGGTATTAGCAGTTTCTTAATCAATAAAGTTTATTCTATTCGTATAGGTTCAAGGTATCAAAAAGATGGAGAGCGCTAATATTTTATATTTGATTAGACTTATCACGTGACTTAGTATTAGTTTCAACCTAAAATGTGAGGTTATCCCTTTGTAAAATCAAGATGAAAATGGTATGTACGAAATCGTATTAGAAATTCCCTCATTTCTGACTATCCTATCTATTCCCTTCTATATTTCACAAAATGAAGTTTGACGTTCTGTGTCTGAAATGATTATAATAATTCTTTTTTACACATAAACTGAAATAAAACTTATTTCGGCTTGACGGACTTAATTGATTTTACTTTTTAACTGGAAATAATGAATGCCGCGGTAAAATCTATCACATCGCGGTACTGATTTATACCCACATTACATAACAGACCGTTATAGGGAACACTAACGCCTCTCTTAAAAATAACGGTCCGTGCGCATAACTATTCGTTGTGTCAATATTATTTTACAGACTGTCGCTTATTGAATTGGTTTCTTATGAGTACTCACATCATTGAAAGCTATGCATGAGACTAGACTTCCGAGTCATAAAGCCGTATCGGCGTGTTGGACACTGCGATAACCCCTGGCTCGACACTTACGCGGACGTAAAACCACTTTGTATGTTGGAGTGTTCTTCGAGGTGTTAACATTGTGATAAGTTGAATATAGCTCATATTATTTTGACATTTACTGCTCCAAGCTTTTGATACTCTGTGCTCAATATTATGCTGCTTAATTTTATCATTTTTATATCATCAGCGGTGACCTACATTTAAAATGTAGTGACCGCGTTATAGTCATTTAAACATATTGAAAAGATGAACGTAAAATTGGTTAAAAACATATATAATTACAAATATAAAAAAAAGTTATAAAGCTCTAACCAGTTTTCTGTGACACAGGCACAACTCATCAATGAACGTAAGTTTGCTTAACATAAATTTAAATAAGCCTGCCAAGTGTGGCTATTTTTAGCAAACCCTGTATTTATGTAAGAATCAATGTGATGTCAAGAAGTGGACGTACGATTGAAATGGTGGGATTGCTATGTATTTTCCAATGAAGTCCTTGCGAAGCACGCTGTTCGGAAAAACATTTGAAGTGGTACCAACGCCCTTGCGAAGGCCGTTATATCGAAAACAAGCGGTTTTCGATTTCACGGAGTTCAAGTGACGGTCTTGCAAACTACGCTGCCGAGAAATATTTTTTTAATTGTGGTAAATTAATGTTGAGAAAAATATCATAAATCATTTGAACATATGACAGTTTTATGACGTGTAGGATCGACTTATCAATTAATGTTAAGTCTGTTAAAAATTAATTGAACTGAAATAAAATAAATGAGACATACGGATGCGAGCAACAGTTGCAGTGAACAATGACTGGGGAAATTACTGAGCATAAAAACCTTCGGCGATTCGGGTGCCAGATAGTTTCAGTGGAAACACACGGTGAGAATCTCCCGGCGAGAGCAACCGCTTACAACATGAATACAAATTAAAATATATAAATATGTATTTGTTTATATTTTCCTACAATCCACACAACAATCTCTAGAACCGTGAGAAGCTCTAACTTTTTGTTACGGGTACTAGACACCTGATATACTTACTATTATCGACATAGTTTTATAGACATTTTTTTACACGTTGACTGTCCGTGTTGACATTACATGTAATGCATTTTTGGTCTGTTTGTGACGTTCATGCATTACATGTAATGCATTTGCCGAAGATAACTGAATCGCGTTTCCTGGGCTGGACTTGAGAGTTAGTACTTTGATTTTCTAGGGACGTATGAATGAACAAATAATTAAATTGGCGAAAATAAAAAGAAAATGTCCCATCGTATTTTTTATTGTTTATGGACGTCAGAAATTAAGAAGAAGGAGTCAGAATTTCTTTAATGGCTTCATTGAAACATATGGACGTACCAGAAAATTTCACAAAATAGACGGCACAGTCAACGTGTTTCTGGATGTTTAATCCAGACCAAGTAGAAAATGCTAGTGGATCATATTTTTTTCCCGGAATCCTGTTTTCTTGTTCTTATTTAGAACCTTTTGCCCGCGCTAAGGCTGTTTTTAGGGGTTAACATAAGAACTTGACTATCCGTAATTAAATTGAATAAATAAATATTTCCTGAATAATCACACAGTATTTACACTAAGGTTTTAGTATGGATGTTCGGTATTTGATTCGGTTCGATGTTCGATATACTACATAGATACATTTTCTTTTGTAAATACAAACTTATGGTACATAGAAAACACCCTGACCCGAAAACCAGAAATTGTAGCTGACACAAAATCTGGTTATTCCGGCGGGAATCGAACTTCCTACGCTTCAGGCGGACTGTCGCCCACCGAGTCAAAGATGTCGTCTTATCAAATCGAATCCACCAGTGCCTTCCTACTAGTCGTCGTACCATCGGGTAGTTGGTCTGCCACGACGACGCTTAGCTCCATTCTGTTATTGCCCTGGTCCATCGGTCGTTATTCCGCCTTGCAACATGTCCTGCCCACTTCCACTTAAGGCTCGCGATCCGCAAAACTACGTTTACAATTTTTGTACGTCGCCGTATTTCTACGTTCGGTATACGGTCAACGAGCGATATGCCGAGCATGGCGCGCTCCATTGCTCTTTGAGTTATTTTTATTTTTTGCATGTATTCCTTTGTGAGCTGCCATGTCTTAGCACTATAAGGGAGAATAGGCAGCACGTATTGGTTAAATACCTTGGTCTTAAGGTTCTGAGGAATTTTAGACTTGATATGTCTTCCAACTTTCCAAAGGCGGCCCATCCTTATTGAATCCTCCACGAGATCTCTTTGACATGTGACGCTCGGCTAAAACAAACATAATAATAATCATAAAAAAATAATTGAGCAAGGCATATAAAAAAGCAATATAGACGCTTTCATATTGACATACTTATTTGCAATGGCAGTACAATGATTTTCTTTTTTTTGCAAATAGTTGTAGGTGGTATATCCGCCCGTGTATTCTCAACCATTTGGCGGGTGACTCCAAAAAACTGGGTCCTAATTAAAAAGGCGCGTGCCAAGAAAACGTCAATATCGCACGGCTAAATGTATTACTTGGCAGGTAGTGGACTTCTTTTATGAACTAGTGTTTGCAATTTTGCCAGCCTAGAGAAGAGTAATTTATTATATCAATTAACTAGCTTTCCATGTCACATTTATTGCAATAGTCGGCTACAGCCAAAGCTGAAATAATTTTTGAAAACGGACCAGTCCGTCCAGTGATTAGCACTAAGCTAAATACCTAAAAATACCCCTTAGACTAGAGTGATGATCATTGGGTAACACACACTTGGGTAGGTGATATATTCATGGATACTTTATTGATCGCAATATATTTTTTACGTTGATGTGTCAATATAAAGGAATCTTTATAGTCAAATAATGATATAAAATTGCAAATTTTAAGTTATAAATTTTTATTAAGGCTTAAAGAAATATTTCTTTATAAATAACTTTGAAAATTATTAGTTTAATTAAATATATTTCAAGTTTTACGACGTGATCAAATCCAACATTTTTATGAAATAGCACTAGTTTCGTGGTCGGGTAAATACCCTTATTTATTTATTCTTCTTCTTGGGCTTCGCGCTGACCCAAGACAACAATGTTTTGCGAAGTCGCGCAGACTGTCAACGACTATTCTGTGTTGAGACATCTAGTTGCGTGGCAAGCTCTAAGCTTATGTTACGGGTACTTGACATACTTGATAGACATACATACATACATATGTATAAATTTTTTATTATACTTTATTAAACACCCAGACTAAGAAGAAAGTGCTAGTAGAACATACAAACACTTGACCTCAGCGGGAATCGAACTATCTACCTATTGCGCCGCAGGCGGATCTTCGCCCACCGCGCCACTGAATCAGTAAAAATAAAATAAATACTTAATAAAATTTATTGAAACTATTAATTTATGACAACCACTTAATACAGTTCCTCACTCCAGTTTATCTCTTTTTTTATAATTACGTTTGAGACTAATGAGTCGAGCCGTGACCACGAGCTACTGAAACGCCCTTGAAACGTATTTCCGTAATACGTTTATACGTCCCCGATTATACGTTTCGCTATAAACGCGATCAAATCAGGCTAAACTCGTTTTATCGCCTAACTGAAATCAAATTGACATTAAACCATATTAAACTCGATTTGCATCTTAAATAGTAAAATTGGATCTTAGTGATTCAAGATAAAGGTTAAGTTATATGTACGCATTATAGATGGAGCTGTATAAAATAAGGTATTCAATACTTACCTTTATTTGTAACAAACCTTATAGAACGGGTTACTATTACCTTATTTACTTTCATACTCGTAATTAAATTATAATAAAACAACCATATTTTCATTTTTCGTCGGTGGTATCTCTTCCCATAAAAATGCAGAGGCGGTGTAAGGGTGTTATAAATATTTTTAACGGCCTTATTTAATTAGGAACAGCAAGATTGCTTCGTGATGGTAATAGTAAATGAGGATAAAGCTGCGCGCCGACTGTGCCATTTTACTTACTTCCAGTTAAGGACGAATGATTTCCAGATTAATCTGTTACAAGCACTCCGCACCAACATGCACTGTGACCTTTACCATGCGATTTGTTTATTTAGTTGGCGAAGGAACTATATATACTATACGGCAACCCAGGCTAGTAAAAAAAACAATGTACCTATGTTTTTATAAAAACAACAGTGTATATTTGAGCCCCACGAACTCTGAAATAAAAATATTGTACTAGTGCAATTGAGACCACGATTTAGAACACTCATCATACTTCTCTGTGACAAACAGAACTTAATAAAATAATGTAAGTCTTAACCTTTGTCATTCCTGGAAACCTCTCTTAGACGCTTTTGAACTATTGAAATGTATGGAAATTCGACGATGTGCCATAAATACATGCCATTTTACTCATAAAGTTTGTGAAACCTTATATCAAACTAAACATCTATTACTGTACTATACCTTCGGCAAATAAATACATTATATTTCACATAGCACTACTTATTGGAAACATATTATATTGTGCTTCGTGTTCGTAATTTGCAGTAATTGGTTTAGGCCTTTATGAGTGAACACTGAAAACCAACAAAAACTTGCAGTTTTTCAGAAACAATGTAGTGTTCATGTAGACAATGCTAATATTTTACTGTCGTCTTTGACTAAGTTTCTTCTTTTAAATTATTGCGTAAATATTCAAATGTACACAGCACGGATAAAACTAAAATAAAAATAAAAACTAAACAACATCTAGTCCCGTGGTAAGCTCTTCGGGTACTCTTCAGGATCTGATATCGTTAATATAATAGACATACATACATCATCATCATCACCCTATTAACGTTCCCACTGCTGGGACACAGGGACTTCTCTCTTGACGAGAGAGATTAGGCCTTAATTCACCACGCTGGCGAAGTGCGGGTTGGTGAATGTCACATTTCCTTCAAACTCTTTTAAAGTTCTCAGAACATGCCGGTTTCCTCACGATGTGTTTAAAGCGCACATAAATTTCTCAAGAAGACAAAATCCAGGGGTGCGTGACGGGATTTGAACCCACGACCTTCGGAATGAAAGTCGAGTGTCCTCCCACTTAGCCAACACGGCTTTTTTTTTACATACATAAATAAATAATTTTGATTGTACATATTAAGCACCCAGGAGAAAGTGCTTGCAGAACATACAAACATTTGACGCCTCAGCGGGAGGCGAACCCTTCGGTCACCGCGCAACTGAGGAGGTCAAACTGCAGTGTTTTGGTGGATGAACGCTGGGGATTTTTTTCTGTGGCTCGTGGAAACAGATTAACTTTACGCATCTTAGAAACACAAAACTCGAAAACATATTTAATGAGATTCTAATCGATTGAATTTTTAGCATCGCAAGACGCTATTAGAATCTCGACAATCGACCTCATTTTTGATTTGGTATTTTGACCAATAAATTATGGTTTTGATAAGACAATCATATACAATACTTTTATAATTTTATAGTGTGCTTGTTACAAAACACACTATAAAATTATAATTGGATTTTGCTAGTTCACCGAGGATGGAAGCCTCATTCAGTCATAATAACATCAGATTCCGAGAGAAGTGCTATGCTGGAGTAACTGTAGTTATATACATATATTATGGCTGAAATTATGATGAATGTAAATTTATTTTCGATATTGTTTGCCAGCAAATATGCGCTCGGAATTTAAATAAATTGAAACGAACGTAACAAAACTACATCCAATCCACTTACCGGAACAGTTTCATCGAACTTTTTCAATTTAGTCAACAATCAATCTAACAGACAAAAAACTAACAACACTTGAACGGTTGTAACGAGCGGCAAAAACCAGTGGAAACTGGTGAAAACTAGTACAAATCGGTTTGGAAAAAGTAAAAATGTTGGACGGATGCCATCAGTGCCATGTAAGGATTGTGCAGTAGTTGTGACGAGGTCTTTTTTACTTGATAATAACGCATAGCAATGAATCAAAATAATAAAAAAAAAAGTGTGTGTGTGTCAGCTACGACGCACGATTGGAGTTTACTCCTTACGAACGATAATTATGATATATATCGAATAGAAAAAAAGGGTAAATGAACGCATCTGCTTAAATGATAAGAGAAACAAACATACATATATCTGTTATTATTCGGATTATATTTATTACTTCAATAAAGCGTATTACATAAAGTATGTTACAAAATAATATTAATAAAATACAGTGAGACTACGAAGTATCGCGCAAAGAGGAGACCCCGAGAATGAGATACGCTGTGTAATGTATTCCATCTCATTCTCTTACACGTTCAATCCTACAGATATATATGTTTGTCTCTTTCTACGTAACGCCTCAACTTTTCGTGTTACACTTGATTTTACTCCTCATAAAATTTCCGTACCGGGCCTTATAACTCAAATGGTTTCCTAGGGCTATTCTATGCCTAGGGAGTAAACTCCAAAAAGTACAAAAGTACCTACAAGTAAAAGTCCCTATGTACTTTCCAACGGCTGGGACACAAGAACTTCATAATAATACTACATTTTTTATTGATAACTGTTGTACAAAAGGTTTTATAACTAAAGGGTACAAGTTTCTACAGCTTATACTCGAAAGGATGTACAATAATACAAACTAGGTATCTATATATTATTATAATTTATAAACTTAAATTATTGAGCAACAAATTAATGAAATATATTTTTAGACTTACTTTAACAATTAACAGTCTCAGGAAAAATTAAAAACTGTAATATACTCGTATATATATCACTATTTAGTATAATCACAGTTTCTTTCATAAAATTATTTTAGATTGTAAAATGCCTTCTCTCTTGATCTAATATATTAGGCTTTAATTCACCACGTTAAAGGACATTTGACATTCGCCAAATTAGGGATGATAAAAAGATGTAAAATGTCCTTTATACTTTTCAAAGTTTTTAGAACATGCCGGTTTCCACGATGTTTGCTTTAAAACACGTGTTTAAAGCGCACACAAGTGTTTTAAGACGTCGTGCACGACGGGGTTTGAACCAACGACTTTCGGAATGAAAGTTGAGTGTTCTCCCGCTTAGTCAACATGGCTTCGCACCGCACCTTACAACGTCGAAAATTGCAAGTTGTTTTGTTTATTTTATTTAATAAGGAGAACCAATAGCTAAAATATAACAATAAAACACAAACAATGGTGAGCAAATTAAAGTAAAATTGTGTACAAAGTTGTTCTATGAATTTCTGATAGGAATATTTTAAATCCAGATGTAAGTATTGTATAGGCACAGTCTGCGTTAAATTGATATGGGTGTCCGGAATAGTCTTAATAATCTGACAAATATTCTGGACACCTATGTCAATTTGACGCTCACTGTATATCCCGGCTATATCTGGTTTGAAATGACGCCAGCATTACAAGCCAGAGGTTTCAGACCAATGACAAGAAATGGATGACCCATGAATGAAATGATACAGATTAACCTCGTAAACTCTTGTCCAACACATTACCCGCCCCAGTAGAGTCATTACCGTCGCTGACAAACGTAGCGGGTTCGATTCCGCTGCTGCCATTAATTGCACGCTGCCTGTAAAATGGTTTGAAGGCTCAGAATGGATTTGGATGGATGAATTCGGTTTGAGATGGATCGGTTTAGAAACGGTGGGGGTACTGTGAAACTAGTGCGTTAATTAGGTTTAGTTAAGCGTAGAGAGTAGGTATGGGGAAAATGTTGGAATATATAATATACATCAAGGGTTCTGACTCATAGAATATTTTGATATTAAACACTATACTTGTCAAACGCTTATATTCAGTTCAGATTAGATTTAAATAAATAAATAAAAATATTTATTTGCGTATTTAAATAATTACAAATAAATGTTGCATGAAACATAGTTGTGACATAAAACTTAGTGTTATCGAGAAAATTCCAACAAAAACATTAAACAGTATTATCGAGAAAATTCCAGCAAAAACATTAAACATTCTCCGAGAGTACAATATTGAGCTTTCTTTTGCATCAGTTTTCCTATTATTCTTAGAAAATTAAACTATTCAATTGTATTCCATTCCTCATGGAATAAAATGCGAATATAATAAAACAACCTGCGGAAGCGACAACGTTTTACACTTCGTAAAGATTAATTTTAGTTCTAGCTAGTTAAAGGCAACATTTAAAAGCAAAGTTTCTCAAAATTAGCTTGCAAAGTTTCTGAGTAGCCCCTCACAGTAAGTTGTTCGCGGTTTTGTAATAAATGGTGATGAGGCTAGGTTCTTTGACCGGCGATTTTCAGAGCGATCGGTGCTACGCCGCTACGAGGCTACGCCGTAGTAGTCTACGGCGTAGCACTGATGTTTTTACTTCTGCTAAATAGTCTTTGAGCGCTAATACTTTGCTGAAGTTCAAAATAAAATACTTTTAAATGAGTTTGTATGTTTTTAGTGATTTTCTTTTCTTTCAAGAGCGAGCAGTGCTCAGAAACTAGCTTTACTAGCTTTTATCTGCGAATTTGACCATCAGACTTTGTAAATTCCAGGAGAACATTAATTTGTTTAGGATAAAAAGGTGATCTGTTTCTCTCTTCATAATCCCAATTATGTTTATGCAAAATTTCAAAAAGATTGGTATGTGACTAACAAAATTAAAATGAATGAAAAACGTGAATTGTAACGTTGTGTGTGTGTGTGTAGTGTAATTAATTGTATGTGCTATTAAAAAGTGCATTATTTTTTTGACACTATTTATTTAAATGTTATATTCTGTAATTTTTTAAGCAAGTTGTATTTAAATTCTGTCTAGACAATAAACTAAAACATAAAACTAAAAAATATATTGTAAAATTACTAAGCAATTGTTTCAACATACAAAAAACCTTACCGAAACATATTTCAGTTAATGCTAAATTATCAAACTTAACACAAATGCGAAAGTTTCCCGTTATACATAACAATGTCAGCCGTTGCTAGTTAGCGCGTCTAATTATTCAGAGCGGGACTGTCGTTAAGTAATTCCGCGCCTACCTGTCGCAGTGCTGGATAAATAACCTAGGCGTACTTGTCACTGCGTTTGCTAAATGCTAAGTAGAATTAGAATTAAGTAGTTTTAATTTATTTGAGAAACAAACAGTACTTGCTAAAAAACTTTTAATTTAAAATAATTTATATCAAAGATTTTGATAGTTAAATATTATTTAGATTTATAACGGGATATTTACCATGATTCAACTGAGTTCAAACGTTATCATGGCGCATGTTACTGTGCCGAAATATCGGGAAACTCTAAAGACGATCATGGTAAATATCCCGTTATAAATCTAAATAGTATTTAAAACCATCATAGTTTTAAAAGTTTTAATAATGAAGTACATAAATTAAAACAAAATAAATAATTGGGTTTTGTGGTATGTTCATTGGTAAATAAACGATTTTATTTTATTTTAATTATTTTTATAAGCAATAAATTTTATATTTTAATTAATTTAACTTCATTCAAAATAATGCATGTCTCCCCTTTCGTTGTTTTGTTATCGCTCATGCTTTCATCGAAGGACCTCTAACCCGAGCATGTTTGATGGCGAAATGGCAACAATTTCTTATGTCGTAAAGTTCTTTATTGTATGGCATAAAGTTCACGGCTCGCACGCTGCTCTTGTTATTTTTTTGTTCGGTGATGTACAGTTAAAATAATCACAGTAAGGCAATCTTATTCATCATCATCATACCAGCCGTATTCTTTATTAACATAATGATATTTCTATATATTTAATATTTTAAATATACCTATTCAATATTAGTAGTTTTAATATGACAATACCACTATACACTTAATATTTTGTCATGTACTTTTAAAATAAATATAATTTTGTTTTTTAATTAACAAATTTTACTTTAAGTTGACAAGGTTACGGCGATTTAATGATATGTTACATTTTCATATTGAACTTCTTGGTTGTGTCTTTTGCTGTCTTTTCTGTATATTATAAAATTTTTAGAATTTATCGAAATCGATCGTAGCAGAAAAAGAACACCTGATCTAATTTACGGACAAAGTATTCATTGATTTATATTTACTATATCTTTGAATTCGGAACGCTCCAGCAATTTTGTATGAAACGGCCTGCTGGAGATATTAAATACTAGATTGGATCTCTTTTACTTATATTTAAACCAAAATTACTTATGGGAGTGATTTTTATAATATGAGGGGTAATTATATTAAAAATAAGCAGCAAAGGAGTATAAGGTTACAGTTAAACTTATACCATAATATCTAAAGTTTAGCCATATTTGGCCCTACTGTAACAATCTCATATATTAACTGTGTTCACGGTATCAAATACATCACGCAACCGACATGTAAGGCGACTTGCAAATGAAGATCTAAAAACTTTTTATCGCCCTCAAATGGAAACAATAAAAAGTTTGATACGAGTATAGGCACCTGCATTGCATTTAATAAATACGTACGGCTTGTTTCAACCCTTACAATTCCAAACATTACATGTTCAATGTTATATTGTTATAACTTCTGGGGAAGAGCAAATAATTATGGATGATTGGATGAGGAAAACGCCTAGAATTATATTTTGTTTGATTTTTATTAAAATGTTAATTAGAAATTGTACATATTTTCCATTTTATCCTCCGTTGATTCATAAAAACGTTGAATATCTTATCTCTTAAAAAATTCCGATTATTACAATTTTGATAGAAACACATAGTCAGTAAGTACTGAAAGACATGTCATATAAATTAAAATAATCTCTCATTATTAGGTATAAATTGTATTGTAATTTTTTAATACGTCTTTTGTGTTGACTCCACAACGACATTTTAGTCTCTCGTGTGACTCCCTTTGTACATAATCGTTCAAAAATACCGCTTTCCACAGCTAAAGACGCAGACATTCATACATAATAATATGTCATATGTATGACATGATGGAATTTGTAAAGTCTCAACGACGAAAACGAGAACTCTAAAATAGACTTAAATCAATTTTTAGTTATAGAAAGCAAAACCTCGCAGTACAGCTCTGAGAACCAATCAGGCGGTCAATTAAAAACTATTGCTTGTATATTCCCTGCACCCAATATAACCTGCACTTTACGATTCACCAATGAAATTCCGAATAGATTTTTCCCAACGTTCATTGGTATTCATTCGCTCAATAGCTCAGTGAGACACTTAGAAACCGAGACGGCATTCAGGTTTGATCACCGGCCAAAAGTAATTCCAGTCTCTTGGCACGACTCTTAAACTGTCCTCCACTATGTTAAACTGCTGAGAACTATGTTGTACTAATTTATTGCTTACTGTTTTACCGCGATAAGACAAATTTTCGCGGTGACATGCTTTTTTTCGAGTTAAAAAAGCTCCTTATGTGAAAAAGTCAAACAAACCTATAATAGATAAAATGTCGTACAACATTCTAAGAAGATACATTTTATATTTATGAGTTTAATTGTAAGTAACGAGGAGGTAACATATGCATAACAGAGATAGGCGAAGCACAAACAGGGTTTTTTAGGTCACAATAATTGGAAGAAGCCTTTCATTCCCATATTTAATCCGTCGCGCGGCCGTGTAAAAAAATGATATATTAATAACAATGTATCCATATATAAAAAAAATATTTACCAGTTACCGCTTAATTCAATTTACTGGGTTTTTATCGGGAATACCTACCACGAGAAAAGCTACTTTTTTTTTCTCTTGGGTTCTTCTCTGTACTGCCACAAAATTTCAAGTGTTTTTATGTTCTGCAAGCACTTTTTCCTTGGTCTGGGTGTTAAATGTATAGTTGAAAATATATTATGTGCGTATGTATGTATTTATTATATTGAGTATATCAGATGTCTAGTACCCTTAACACAAGGTGAAAGCAAGAGGCTATCCAAGGGGCCAGATGTTGTTAATATATATATTTTAATTTATTGAGAAGATTAAGCCTCATAAGGAATCAAACAAACTTATTTAATTTGACTTGGGATAGGACATATATAAAGTTTGAGCGTATCACACACTGTCTGGTAACTGTCCAACTATCATGACTGTTTCTTCAAACAGTTCCCAAGACCAAGATTTTACTGCCGCGCTATAAAAGCACTTTTAGACCGCGTACAATGTATGCTAATGTTTACTGCGAAGAAATTTGCTTTTACGAGTTGCGTCGAATCTGCACTCCCACTAAAATTTACTGGAATGTTTTTGTATTAACGTCTCTTTTAGATGAATATTATATTATTCCGGCATCTTTTTGTTTTTAACGACAAAAGTTGATGTTAATTTGTTTTTCTATCTTATCAATGCCTAATCTCTCTCGACTAGAGTGAAATCCTTGTGTGCCAGCAGTGTGTACAGTGCTATGATAAGTTTTCTATGACATATAGTTTTAAAGGAACTATTGTTGTCTACTATTTACTTATTAAATATATTCTAGATCATTTAGATTTTTTTAATTTATGGTCGATATTTCTATGACATGACAAGAGAGATCAGGCCTTAATTCATCACGATGTGTGCCTTCACCAAAGCACGTGTTTATAGCGCACGTTCAATTTTCTCCACCAACCACCAACCTTCGACCTTCGGAATGAAAGTCGAGTGTACTCCAACTTAGCCACCACGGCTTTTTTTGCTTGTACGTATTAAACCCATAATACGCAATGAATACGCTAAAGCACAGATCACAGTTACCACACAGTAGCGACGAGTGCAGTAAAGCACAAACAACGGTATGTATCGTGCGTAAATTTTCATTTAAGCCTACGACCGGCCGGCGATATTTCATAATACAGCCATTGAACTCTAAAATATTTCCGAAGGCAGTGTGAATAACTGCCTTTTGCTTTCGGTTACAGCTGGTTCAGTACATTAAAAACGATTATAAAAACAAGTTAAAGTTAAAATCTGCTACTACTTCCATACTTTTTATAAACTACCAGTGCTCCTTACACGCCTGGATTTTTCTGCGGAATAAGCTAAGCTTTATTACAAATTTAATTCAAATGGTTCTGTAAATGCAGGGATATAACAACAGAGTTATACATAACCTAATTATTATAACACCCTACAACTCACGTCACAAACTTTACATCTTAATAAGACTCATGACTGTGACTCATGACTGTGACTCATGACTGATAATTTAACCGAGAGACGTGTCGTACATCTATGAATTTACGAAAATGTGGTCTTAAATAATACAATTCAGCTTAAACAGCGTGCTTACTTAATTAATTAATAATTTTTTTCAGGAATATTATATAATAATATTTATTATATTAAGAAAACCTATTGTAATTTATGGTCCCCCATCGCGTCTGTCTGTCTTACTGTCTTTATTTTTGGTAGCTTTGGTTGTGTATTAACTCTGTTGTTACCACCCTCCGGGCTGAGCCAGTGCGTGAAGCGATTTTTTCGTGTTTCGTAATGTGGTCCGGAGAAGCCATCTTCTAGGCCTTCATGCTCTATCTTAGACCACATCGTCACTTTACATCAGGTGAGATTGTGGTCAGATAAAAGATTATAAATAATTAAAAAAAAAAAAACTGAAATACATCATCGTTTTTGAGATACGGCTGTATTCTGGTGGCAGATGGACAGAAATACAACGAAGGCTTAGTGATAGGGTTCGGTTGGGTACAAAACCCTTAAAATGTATAATAGTGGTAAGTGAATCAGCCATATTAACCCAGCTGGGGCATTTTGCGAGTATCATAGATCACATAGTAACTGTTATTTATTGAAAAAGTTGGTGGTGTGTGCGGGAACAAAGGAACGCATAGGTATTTTATGACGGGTCAGTTTGGATCTAACTGCAATTTATTTATAGTTACAAACTAAAGACTAAAAAATACGGCAGTATATCGAATTGTGAATAAAAAAATAAACGGTCTTCGGTACTGAGTCTGATCCTAGTATGGGAACCACAAGAAATATGAATGTTATTTAAGTTGGTAAATAAATTATTCTTGTATGTTATTGTTTACAACTGAAATCTACAGGCGGTATCGGAAGCTATGATTAAATACGAAAATATATAAGTATTTGTTTAATATTGTTTGTCATAACCCCTTTTTAAGCTTTCGTACCAAGGGTAAAACAGGAACCTAATTACTGAGGCTTCGTTGTCCTTAAGTCGTTTTATTCCTTTTTTTTCAATGAAAAATTTAAATGTATAGGTAAAACCATAAGACGCAACCCAAACTCTAAATCAATTTAAAATAAATGAGCTTAATTTTTCAAAAAAGTCCGTAATTTACGCTCATAAACTAGTTATTATAAATATTATGTGTACTATTCTGAAAAAAAAATTCTTTTAAAAATGTTGGGAAAATATTTGAAAGAAAAAGCAACAAGTCTTACATTTCATATCTTACCACTTTATTAGCAAACAAAGTTTCAAGGAAATAACTTCCTTGTGAAACATGAATCGTAAACTCCGAACTTAAGTTTTTTCGGTACAGTTTTAAGTGAAAAATGTTCCACAAAAACAGGAAAGCATTAGAGTAATAATAGTATACACTAAGTCGTCTGTATGAACTTCACAGATGTATTATTATAATATGTCTTCTTTTAATAATACATCTGTGATGCATTGTTGATAGAAGTCAAAAAACCTGAAAAGAAAAAATATAGTGACGCATATCAATATTAAAATTCTTTAATGTTTTAGATAAATATATTGAGACTTGGCCATCGCACTAAATAATTGAATTAACACGTGTTTTCAGGCGAAGGCCAAGTCTTAATATATTTATATAAAACATTAAAGAATTTTAATATTGATATGCGTCACTATAAGATGCTGTTAATTATTACGTAACAACTTAATGCTTCGAGTACGGAGATTCCAGACACAATTGATTTTCAATTGTTATGGACCACGTTCGTGGTCTTAGAGACTGGACGTATTAAGACAGAAAGTCGCTTAAGTAGAGACTGAATAAATTAATAACCGACTTGGTATTAAATGGATCTCACAACTTTTTACCGCAGAACAACTGAATTGCGAGACTTGGTTTTTTTGACAAGTATTGTTTTTGATGGGATATTATATTTAGGACGGAAGCCGTGACAGACAAAACTTTCAGTAACATACATAGATATAACTTTGAAAGAGTTATAGAGACAATTTTTTAGATTGATAATTAACAAACCTATGATTTACTTGTAACTTGAATTTTGTTTATGTATTTATATCTGAGAGGAAGTCCACAAAAGTCAAGTGCAGCTAAACTCAGGGGAGTAACGGCTGAAGTCGTAATAACTAGCCACAGTTTTATTTTTAATGCTAATTAAATAATTAAAGAGCAAAAGTAAAATAAATATCTTTAACACTCATAACAAAACTGTTTGTATTCGGTTTCAGTTTGAGTGGTCACGCGAATTTAGTGTATCGCCGCTGAAAGCGTAGCGGTGAAAATATGACCCTAATTATAATGCTAATACGCTATAATATTCCTTAAAAGCTTTTGGGTGTCACGGAAGTTTGACATTGAGATATCTTTATATATATAATTCTTCTGTGAGCGTGTATGTCACTGAACTTCTCTCAAACGACTGGACCGATTTTGATGAAACTTTTTGTGTGTGTTCAAGGGGATATGGGAATGGTTTAGATTCACAATACGGTCAACTGGATATTGTTTTTTGAGAAGTGGGACAGGACAACGTCTGTCGGGTCGACTAGTAGATATATATAGGAGCGTTTTTTTTATTTTAATTTGATTGTATAATATATACTATTAAATAAGAGAGATATTATTATTAGGCTGTCTACTGCTGGACCTAGATCTCCCTTATTGGCTCTAATGACATTAAGCAGCTTTGGCTTAGCTGGAGGGCACTCCTCTCCCACTGCTGGGCGTAGCGACTTTTTTGTTGACGAGAGAGATTATGCCTTGATCGAGCTGCTTGGCCAAGTGAAGGTTGGTTAATGTCTCATGTCAAGCTCTTCAAACATCTCAGAGCATGCTAGTTTCCTCACGATTATTGCTTTTACTGATTAATCACGTGTTTTAATGCCCACAAAAATTTTTCAAGAAATCAAGTTTAGAGGTGCGTGGCGTGTTTTGAACCCAGGTCCTTCAAAACGAAAGTCGAGTGTGCTTCCACTTAATGCACACAGCTGGCGGGTAGGCGAGCATAATATTAGGTGCTGTCATGTGGCGTTACCCCAAAGCTTTCACGTAATATACATATACTAGTCGACCCGACAGACTTTGTCCTGTCCCACGTCTCAAAAAACAATATCTAGTTGACCGTATTGTGAATCTAAACCATTCTCGAACCCACTTAAACACACACAACAAATTTCATCAAAATCGGTCCTGCCGTTTAGGAGGAGTTCAGTGACATACACACTCACAGAAGAATTTTATATATAAAGATAGAAAACAAATACATAGTACCCGAATAAATATGAAAATTATAAGATTAATTAAATTATAAGTCTCATTCTAAGCCAATTTTTTTTTTATTTAAGTGATAAAAGATCCCGTTAGTGCGGTCACCTATCCAAGCATTGGCCCCGCGCAACATTTCTTAACTTTGTAAAAATCATGGAGCTTATATATTTATTTATTCCATGTCCTTATTATTTGTTGTATAGCGGCAACATAAATACATCATCCCTCAAAAATTCAACTCTCTAGCTAACCTTTTGATCTGAAAAGTTCATAGTACTTTCATTTTTAAATCATTACTTTCGTATTTATTACCCTAGATATAGATGAAGGTTTTTCAATTCCGAAAGAATTCCAAGTTACGAAAAGCTGTAAACTCATCAATCATTAAAAAACTTACAGTCACTTTTAAAGGCATTCATTTCAAACCTGAGGTATTCTTCAAAACTAACCTATTAAGAATAAAGGCATAGCAGTCTTACAAGAAATATTTCATATTTTTCGTCTGGCATCTCAAGCATTAGCTTAATACACTCCAGACATGACTCATCTAAATACTTGAACTTCGCGACAAAACAAATGACAAAGCGACACGTCAAAACACGCTGCGCAAAAGTGCCTCCTTAATTCACTGAACATCGCCAGCAAAGGACATTGTTACAGGCAATTATAATTTCGTCCTCTCACGAAGACTATTACTCGCGCCGGCAAAAGTGCCTGGTCACGCGTCTTCAATAAATTACAATAAAAATTACCCGTGAAACGGGAGAGTGCAGGGATGCGGAGAAACTTGGTCTTGGAATACTGCTGAATGTTTGCACTGGAAACAATGGATACTATTTTTTTATTTTTTTAAACAAGGCATAGTGTATGAAAAATATAAGAAGACGTCGTGGTTTATACTGGATCAAGTGACATAAACAACGCGCCATCTTTTAAATTTTCCAAGAAATGCATGTACTCAGTGTCACAAGCACCATCCAATAATGCATCTGATAAAGATTTATCAAAATCAAGTCAGCCGTTGAGTTTTCAAAATGATCAATAGCGTTACTGTTGGCGCAAAATGTGAAAGCAATTATAACCACTTACTACGACTTTGTGACACGAAGTCTTTACGAAAAGTATTTTCAACATCTACTTACTGATTCAGAGGCGAAATGGGTAGCGGGTTCGATTCCCGTCAGGGGTGGAGTGATAAATATATGGTCTGGGTGTTTAATATGTATATTACAATATATATATATTTATGTCTATTATATTAAGTATTGGAATAATGTACAAGCTAAGAGTTGAGTGGCTAGATGTTGTTGTGTGGATTGTCCGGAATTATTTATTTATTTATCTATAAAAACTTCTCTTAATACCCAGTTCCAAGCGCATCACTAGTTCTGTCGCGAGAAAAAAATTAACAGGTGAACTCAAAGTAATGAGGAAACTTGGGAGATGCCGAAGGATCGCCAATTTAGATATTCAAATGGTGTTCCGTATATTTTGTAGATATTTGTGCTTTTTGCCTTCGCAGGTAAATAGCGGTGAACAATGGGAGCAGGGGACGATACACCTACTTTGCATTTTGTTTGCCGGGTGGTGTTTATCTGATTTGATTTCGGGAAGGTTTTTCGGAGTTTATATTTGGACACAGTTTGTTTTTTATTGCGTTCACGCGGGAGAATCGTTGTGTAGCTTTGTACCTAGTAGCTACTCGTATCTATTATTGTTTTTCTCAATTTTCAGGGTTCCGTACCCAACGGCTAAAAAAGAACCCTATTATCACAGAATAAATTACTACGTAACTATTTCTGTGACTTCATTGTCTTTCTGTCATGGCTGTATCCGTGATAGATGGAGAGTTGAAATTTTGAGGAATTATGTACTTCTCTTGCTGCTACAACAACAGATACTAAAAACACACAATATATGAATATATAAGGGGGCTCCCATACAACAAAAGTGATTTTCATAAAGTTAAGCGACGTTGCGCGAAGCCAGTACTTGAACTGGCGGTGTGCCCTTGCAATCTTCAATCTTCAATCTTGCATCTTCAATTCTCCAACTGCTTCTTTTTGCACTTTTAAAAGATTGCAAAATGTGTATAAACTGTTCACGGAACCCTAGGTGTAGTATCCATCTCATACACATAAAAATATTTATGTGTGTAGTAGATTCGTCCATAGTAGTAAGTAGATATTTTAAGGTCTCATTAATCGGTCACGCGACCTCCACTTTTGGCCTCCCTCAAAAAAAGAGGGGCTTAAGAATTTAACACACTGCGCTGGCTCAGGGCGGTTTGTTGCGGTCTGTGTTAAAAAAGCTATAAGGTTCTGGTAAAAATGCTTTAATATTTACTCAACATAAAATGAGACTGTAATTTTAAAAAAGAATATACCTGTTTCCTTTACAGGAGTCCCAAGAAAAAAGCTCTTAAGATGATGCTATAAAGTTCATTTTCCTAAAAATACGTTCTCAAGTGAACTTCTCTTGTAGCAACCAAATTGCTCTAACTTAAACATTTCGCCGGAACTCAGTTAGCATGTCACAAAAACTTGGTGACTCGAGTTAGTAAGTTGAGTGCCCGTGAGATGGCGTTAGACGTGAATAAATTAGGAGAGCATTTAAGCAAGTTAAACAGTTAAGATGTGTTTGGGGAAGACTGAAAACGATGGTTGCGTAGGTACAAAGTTTGGTAATTGCTAAAACTATGTTGATTGCTGAAGCAAACTGTGCATTATTCATTGTGAATTACTTTTATCGTCACGACTTTTTTGAAAATACCGCAGTGCCTCAATACCAAAGTGTTCAACCAATGTGTGTTGCCAGTGATGACATTCAGATCCGAAACGTGGTGCTTCATTATTGGTCTCATGAATAGGCTTAGAGAGCTATGGAGAGGGCTATGCTCGGGGTTTCTCTACGGGATCTAACGAGAAATGATGACGCTATGTCCCAGCAGTGGAAACGTGATATACATGTATAGAATTTGCACCCGTTCTAAGTCGGGTCGCTTGTATGATAAAAATACTAAAAAACCGAACTATTCTCTAACTTTTAGCCCTTTATTTTTTCCTTTTCCACCAACGTTAGTTTTTCACGCCATCAAAACACATCCTCATCAAAAATCTAAAGTTCCAGGCACACCGAGAATATGTTTAGTGTTTACAATGCATCAGCGCACAGCTGTGCAAATATGACGCGGCGTAATGCGCCTTAATTGCGAGTGTGAGTGCTTGCCGGATTAGGATGTTCGGTTATGTTGTCTAGCCCAATTTGTGTAAGGATTTTGTTTTGATAGTAAAAGCGTAGACTGTTTTGTAAGATAAATGAAACGTAACTTCGCTATGTAAAAAAGAAAAATAATATCAAACTCTACAAAAATATCAATTGCGACCAGCAAACATTGGTTACAGTAAAAGTCCAAAGTCTGTAAAAAATATATAAATGGCAAATTTTTAACGCAAAGCTAGACGGAAAATAATATTTTACCAATATTATGTTAAAAAATATTTTCGTAAAACTTATTATTATCTATCTATATAAATAAAAATGATTTGTCGTTCGTTAGTCTGATTAAAACTCGAGAACGGCTAAACGGATTTATCTTATCATAGTCCTGAAATGTTCGTGGAGGTCTAGGGAAGGTTTAAAAGGCGAGAAAAAAACGAATAATTGCCGGGATTTTTTTTTAATGAAAACCCGTGCGAAGCCGGAGCGGGCCACTTGTTAGTAATATTAATATGTTAACGCCTTAAAAACCTATTTCTCAGTTGATTATCTATAAGACACATGCAATGCTGTGGTAAAGTATTTTTGAATTATTATTCATACATTTATAGCAATTTACTCAACATAACTGCACCGTATTTGCGCTCCTCCGTTGATGCATCGTCAACATTATTTGCATGCCGCTCGGTGCGCCGCGGTCCTTATGTTGTTTTAGTAAATTACTTGTTGTCTTTCGTTTATCATAGTTATGCTTGCTTCCGCTTGATAAAGGTTTTGTTTTTATATAGGTTTGCATAATTCAGACAATAAAGAGTCTAGTTACAGCATCCATCTGTATAGCATCTGCACGAAATAATACCTACTGAGGTTCTGGCTGGTGCTATTCGTGTATATGTTTATAAAGTCAAAGTCAAAACGTTTATTTTCTTAGTAGCACATGGCCTACATGGACAGGTCAACTTAAAATTAATAAAACTAAATTATTTAAACAAAAAATATCAAATTTCGCTTCAATGTTTTACACTGAGCTGAGAAGCGAATAGAACAGCTTTACCAGTTATTACAATTTTGTAGTTATTACAATTTTAGAGTTCTTATTTATAGGTAACTATTATAAATTAAACATTTACAGTAAAAAAATGCTTGTCATATAAGGTAGCTATTATAACATGAGCATATCAGTCCTGGTCAACCAGAATTATTAGAGCCAGAATTATTCTATGATGAGTGCTCTAACTGGACTGCGTCATAATTCAGAGATGTTTTCAGAAATAAATCTTTCTATTATAATATTATTAATACTAATTACCATGTTGTACACCAATATTGTTATTAAAACAACATAAGAGATGAAAGCTGGGTTGTTCTATTCGCTTCTCAACTCAGTGTAAAAAATTGAAGCGAACTGTCAAGACAATGTTATTTCCTTGATTATTCATTCATCATTTAATCATTTAAGTTTTTATTTAAATTAGCTTTAAGTTGACCTGTCCATGTATGCCTAGGCGTCTAAGGAAATAAACGTTTTGACTTTGACTATAACAAGGTGAAAGTTTGGATCGATGACTGGGTGGAAAGTGATAGGTAGAATAATACATAAACAATCATCGTCTAACTCCACTTTTACCGTAAGAGTTTCGATAAGTTTTTGAATTGAGAAATAAGCATGTTTGACCTCGCATTTAATAAGCTGAAATTAAAATATATATATATATATATAATCCGACTGCGTCTTGATTTTTTGTTTATTTTTACTATCTATAACCCTATTAAGTGAGAATGTTTGATACGCAACTTCAAATCAATATAGATCCTAAATGGTCTATTGGATCACAAAACGTTGTAAGAGAGCTAATAATGATTTTTAAATACCTATTCAACGATACCCCACATGACATAGTTTGTTGATTAATTTTACAAAATGGCGTCCGGAAGTTTCCATATTGAATTTTCACTAACGTCGTTTCTTTAGTGACACTCGATCGACGTCTGAATAATATAATAGACACACATACATAGATACTTTTTATTTAACATATTATACACCCAGAGCAAGGAGTGAAGTGTTTGCAGAACATACGCACTCTTGAACCCTCGAAAATAGAACCCGCTACTTTGCGTCGTGCAGTCGGGTAAAAATAGAACCAAACTTAAAACTATAAGCTCTGGTATATTGAAGAACGAGTCTTCTCATTTTCCTTATTGGCTATACTTTAAAAGAGGTACCTATTCCCTGTATGTTTCGTACACATTTGCGTGACAAGGCAATTTCGGCTCTTTTTTCGACTAAATTGATGCGAGTTGTTGGCAATAATGAACATAGGTAATGGTGAGCGGTTTCATTCCGCTTACTACTCGTATGTTGTTTTGGCACGCATGGGCGAAATGCTGTGCAGAAGATATTATTAGTATCATTTTAGCCGTATGATGTCCAGTGCTCGAGACAGTGTTGCCTCTTTTACAAACTACCAAGACAATTATACATTCATTCGACACGTTTATTTTATTTATATATATATACATACGTATATATTGAGTATATCAGACGACTTGTACCTACCAGTAACACACCTTAAAGCTTACGATGGGGCTAGTTGTTGTGTGGAGTGTCCGGAAATATTTATTTTTATTTTATTTTATGTTCTATAAATTAGATTTTTCTCCGTGATCGAATGATTGTCCTCAATTTCATTCCATTGTAAAGGTGATGGACCCTAAAAATGGATGTGAGAAAGTTAATGTTTCCTTTTTCTTTTGTTAAGGAGCGCTACGTACCTACTTGTAAAAAATATTGTAATAACTAAATTAGTTTTGTATTGTTTGCAAACAAGGGTACGAACTCCCTTATCTGTAGTGTTTTGAAAAAAAAACCTTACACATTAAGAATAATTAAGTAAAAAAATAGAGCCAAGAACATTGTTATATACATATGTACCTTTATATTTTATTTAAATACCGAATGTAAATTACTTCCAGAATAAATCCAATTGTAGTCATTTTTACTTCTGACTAATAATAATTAATGTTTAGGGCGCAGCCAAGCTGTACTAGCAAATTACTGCCTACTCTTTGACTAGCTTTAAAAAAAAATGGGAAATTGATATTCGTTGGACAGAAACCCGAGCTCTGAAGTAGCTTCGATAGAGCATACAACTTAGCGGAACATATCCAATATTTTGTTAAACAGGAAATATGCAATGCTTTTTTGACGCAATACTTTTTGGTCAGAAGCCTCTTCGGAAATTGATGCCAAAAGATAAAAAAAAAAACATTTTGGTTAATAGCTCTAAGACTGCTACTTTGTCTACGTATTTTATTAGTTTCCTACAAAAACAAGTTCTTACGGCATATGCATATGCATACCCAATTAATTATTCTATATTCAAACTTTTAAATAAAAAAAGTTTGATATCGAATGAAGAATATGAAACCTTTTTGAGTCTGAGGTTCTGTCTGGTTCTCAGATAGAAGGAAATCATTTCTTACAGTTTATAATTTCACCTCCTTGTATTTAAACTCCGTGGTTGTACAGTCAGAGGCAGTAAGCAGGCTGGTGCAAGTGTCTATGATAGAATCTGACATAAAACGTAGTGATTATATACTCTCTGGCAGTAAGGGCCTCATTTTCCATTCCCTATTGAAATGCAGCTGATTCAATCGAGTTTTTATTCAATATCCAACTTTAAATTTATTTCTTTTCAGTCTATGAAAATGCGATGCTTAGATTTTTACTATTGGATGATTACCGGTCTTAAAACTATAAATATTTATTAATATGTAATCAATTACCTACGTAGATACATCATTTCTTTAATTGTGTCATTTCTTACATACAAACCTTAAAATAAATAATAAAAAAAGATATCTGTTATTTACATCATTTTAACAGATACAATCGGTTATTTTAAGTCGAGGTCAACAAATATTTAACTTTAAATTGGCATTTTCAACCGACAAAAAAAGAGGAGGTTTTCAATTTGCCGCGAATATAAAAAAAGCAAGAAAAGAACTTTAAAAACAAAATTAACGGCATAAAGACTTTTAAAGTTGAAATTTATGTAGTCTTTCTTTAAACTATATTTACCAAGTTCCTATACTAATGAATGTATACCTACTGAAGTAATCATGCCATTTGTATAACAATGTTAGATTTTGATAATATTTAGATAATTTGTGTTCTTTGATACGGGATTGTTATAGGTACCGGGTCAAGGTTTCTTGGGTATACTTCAAGTGAAAGAACTTAGTTTAAATGGTTTAAAGAAAACTTCTTAACTTTCAACATATCAGTTCACCTTAGATATATTTTTTAAGATTTTTCTGTCCTTTATAAATAATATTAGTAGGTACATTAATTGAAATAAAGGTATTATTCGCCAAGCTAAATCCAACCACTTCGACTAAAATCAAAGCACCACAATTCAATAACTACGAACGGAACGAAATCTCGAATTACATCTCGTACTACGATTTGAAAGCCTACTCGACTAGTTTTAGATATCGACTCGACGAATGACAAATGTTCATTGGATTGGACACATGTTCAGATGAGCTCGGCTCTGTGCACCAAACTCAAGCATGCTGTAATAGGTTTGACATGATGCGGCTCAATGTGATTTTTATGTGGAACGCTTACACAATATAGTACAATACAATACAGTTTTACAATGTGACTGCTACTGTTTGACGCCACAGATACCTATAGATAAATCAAAACAAAACAAATGCTTGATTTTCCTTGATTCCTTTAACAATTATCATCATATTTCAACAAATTCTTACACATACTTAACATATTATACATTGAAACCTTCCAAAATTACTCTAAAACTTGTTGAAAACGTCATGAATATATGAAATCTGTTTTGTAGATTTTGAATATATCCCTAACATACAGACAGATAGACTACATGAGATACAGAAAATGGTATTACAATCCGTTGAATAGTATTCTTCTTATGGCTTCATTAAAACTCGTTAACTCATATCTAAAGATTTACTACGAGTACTTTTCTATTATACATACATTGAAATTTCACACTAAAGCAAAATGCACAAGTCCCTTGAATATTTCCCATGATTTTCTAATAACGTCAATATAAACGAGAACCTATCTAAACAGAAGTATACACTAATATAAAAACCCCTGCACCGTATTCGCGTATTCCCTGACACGTAACACTATCCCGTAATATAACAAGCTAATGCGCCGACATCTCCTGAGCCAAGGCGCGCGTTTTTGGCACTGATTCATGATTTGTTTTGGCTATGAGACCCGCGGCTAGGGAAGGTGTACAAGACAGGACATTTCTCAGTGTCTTTTGTGAGGAAACTTTACAAGATGAGAGTTTACTCTCATGCAAACAAATGATAATTTTATCGTGGGTTATGACATTTTGAAGAAGGTAGGGCTGCTCAGAGTTTACAACGGTTGTGTCTCTTCTGAAGATTAAATATTTTGTGGATGTGTTGACGCTAACCAATTTAAAAGGGTGCTTCGCTTCAACTTGAAAAAAAATAAAAAATACGGAGTTCTTTTTTAGTCATTTTGATAAAATGTTAAATATGTCATTTTTTTAAGTGACATGAGGTCAAAAAATTTGGAAATATGCAAAATTGCATTCAACTGAGTAAAATTTTTTTTCACGCTCAACAAGCATTTTAAATAAGACAAAGTGGCCTTTTTAAATTTACGAAAAATATTTTAACACTTATTAAGTTAACCATTCGTGTGTGCATGCCCTAATACAGCTGCCATCCAAGACTTTCTGACTCACTAATGGACTAGTAAGTCTATGTTTTCGCATTAAAAATCTCATGCCAGGAATTTGTAAAATTGGAGACCTGAATTTTAATACTTGTGAATTTATCTTGAATGTTTACGTCTCTCGAGTTCTACTTAGTTTTATGCGACGGTAACCTCGTAGGTTTTTGATTTGTGGGTAAAGTTTAATGCGTATATTTTTGTGGAAGTATGCAGTTTCTTGTAAGTGTGGTTGAAGTACGAGTTATAAGTTTTGTCGGGATTATATTTTTTGAATTATTTATTGGTGACGAACTCTGTGGCTCGGTGGGCGAAGATTGGCATGAGGCGCACGTTGCGGGTTCGATTTCCGCCGTGAGACCAGATTTTGTACGATCTACAATATCTGGTTTCGGGTCTAGGTGTTATATTTGTATGTATTTCCAAAAAAAACTAATTTGTATATCAGTGCCCTTTGCTTAGTAAGGTGAGTATTCCGGAAAACTTATTTATTTATTAGTAATTTTATAAAGTGCCATTTGATACTAAGAATACTAATTTAAGATTTATATTTGAATGTAGTCTTTAACGGGCTTTTGTTAATGCTTCTGATGCCTGATATAAATGTTTTATTATTATTCATGATACCGGACTTGTACCAGCTAAACTCATTACTGTGTTGATGACTCAGCGTTCATTCCATGTAAGTAAAATTTGACACATTTTCCGGTTTTAGACTGACCTGAAATATTGCACATAATAGTGCCAACAGCGTGTATTTTAAATATTATGATGACATACATAGACATATCGTAAAGTATGCGGCACCACTGAAAACGCATTAGATGCTTATTTAGCT
Organism: Gymnoscelis rufifasciata; assembly: GCA_929108375.1. Taxonomy (NCBI): domain Eukaryota; kingdom Metazoa; phylum Arthropoda; class Insecta; order Lepidoptera; family Geometridae; genus Gymnoscelis; species Gymnoscelis rufifasciata. The sequence continues at coordinate 4,077,907 of OV815307.1, read as the reverse complement.
CCTTTAGCATATGCTGAGTGGTGACCCATTTACGTACCAAACTTTGTGTAATTATATTAATAACTAGCGGCCCGCCCCGGCGTCGCACGGGTAAAAGAAAATCCCGGCAATTATTAAATTTTTTCTCGCCTTTTAAACCTTCCCTAGACCTCCACGAACATTTCAAGACTATGATAAGATAAATCCGTTTAGCCGTTATCGAGTTTTAATCAGACTAACGAACAACAATTCATTTTTATTTATTTGGATTTTGTGTTGTATTAATTTGTATAAAAATTGTGTTATGTTAGAATGTTTTTGACGTCAATAAATGTTTTCTATTTCTTAAAAGAGCTTGATGGTGGCCATAAGCAATTATATAATCTAAATGTAAAGATAAAAAACCGATTCCTGTAAAAGTCTCCAAAACCTTAATTCCCTTTAAAGTAATTTTAATCATGATTATTTTGTAATATGCACGTGATGTACATTCATTTGATACCCCGCTCCGAATATGTGCAAATATACTTTCACATATTCGGTTATTCTTTTGCAATTTCACCCTCTACAACTTTGAAATGGCTCAACTCATTTTCAAAACAAATGTCTAAAAACAAACGCTCGTAAATCACCTTTAAAAAAAACTAAGTTGAAATTGCTTCATCAATTCACACTTATAACAACCCTTTTTTTCGGTTGGGGGTTAAAAGTACACAGCGTAACCACAACCTTATTTTCATTAAAAAAAAATATATATTTTGTAATTTAATCATGTTTTTCAAATCCATTTTTAATTGTTTCTTATGTTACCCAAAATAAATATAGGTACATTAAAACTTCACGAAAATTCAAAGCAAAGCCCACAGAGAAGTTTAATCAACCGTACCAACAAACGTTCATAAAACAACAAATAACTCAATTAATCCCGGCCCTTTTAATATCGCGTTTTGAAAGGGCTTAGCTCAGACATAATTAAAATCAAATGGCTGGAATTCATTATGTCTGACATGGAGAACCCACCTTAAGCCCAGTGGTAGAATAATGCAATGTTGCTTCGAAGGAATTAACATTTTATTATCAACATTAATGGTTCTTTAGCAACATTTTGAACTAAGATAAATAGAAAATTCTTTATTACACGCCAATACAATCAGAAAATAAAAACTAAACCAAGCCTAAACCAACTAAACCAAGCAACCAATATATATTTATTAATGTTTATAGTTTTATTTATGTAGAAATATGTAGAAGCATATGTGTTATTTAATATTCTTTATTAGATATGTTTATATATTTATTTATATAATTTGAATTATTTTCTTTCTTATTTCTTGTCTTTTGTAATTACCAACTTTGCCTCTTCCGTCTTTTACCATTTATTCCAGTCCATCCAAAGGTTGTCTGGTAAAGATCACTTTTAGTGAGAAGGCCGCCCATTGTGACACTATTATATGTATATTTCATTTTTTGTTTTGTAAATTGGTGTTCAATAAAGTGTATTGTATTGTAAACCAAGAATGTGTCATGATTACACACTTAGTTAATACACATTCATGGATTAACAGGTCAACGTGGACAGGTCGTACAGCACGAAGAACAGTTAAACCGTTAAGGCGCCACCGTGGACCGGCATGCAGAGCGTTTTTTTTTTATTATTGATAAGCCTTCATTTGACCACAATCTCACCTGATCTAAAGTGACGATGTGGTCTAAGATGGAGCATGAAGGCCTAGAAGATGGCTTCTCCGGACCACATTACGAAACACGAAAAAATCGCTTCACGCACTGGCCCAGCCCGGAGGGTGGTGACAAGACGCGTTTTCTTTTTGTATGAAATGTGATTTTGGCGCGAGTGTTCTTAGACATGTTTCATGAAAATCGGTTGTGCCGTTTAAAAGATATGGGGTGAGAGTGGGAAAGGAAAACCGAAAATCTGCAAATATACTCGAGTGGGGTATCAAATGAAAGCGCATCGCGTGTATATTACAAAATTATTATAGTTTTTACTTTTAAGGAAATTAAGGCATAGGAATCGGGAGGTTTTCTACAATTTTAAATTTAGATTTTATCTATTTCATTTATAACTGTTTTCATATATGCATTAGAGATTTGCTTTCATACAACAAAATTATGAGATGACTAAGGCCATTGGATTAACATAAGGCTTAAAGTGCTACTAAGTGGGGACATTTTAAAGCATTCTTCTTTATAAATGTCCCATTCTACAAAAAAAAAGGAATAATTTAAATGCATTAACCCTCTCGATCGGACCGTGGGGTCGGTTTTTTGCGGGCCCAGTCTACCAAAGAGCCGGTTCACGGCTGGTGGATGCAGGTCGTATAATTTCCAATTATTTCTAGTGAAAGTAGAAATAATACATATATTTAATTTTTATGACATTTAAAATTATTAGCAGAAAAAGAAATTAAAATAGTTTAACATAAGAAGTGAGGTTTATCACTTATTAAAAATCATTAATATTCTTTAGCCTGTGTCGATCCAAAATGAATCACTACCACTAAGAAATAGTATTATGTACCTACATGATCTTAGCTAACTTTGTTCAGTCATTTCCACAGATAAGAGTAACCCACATTTACACAAAAGCTTGTGAGAAGGGTACTATACATCTGATATACTGAATATAATGAGACATACATAATGTATATAGTATTTTTTTTTATACATTTTAAGCAAACAGACCTAGGAGAAAGTGATTGCAGAACATATAAACCCTTAAAAGGCGGGTTCATAAATACATTTCATTTAATTTCACATACAAAATACAGAAACAGAAGAGATAGTCCCAAAACATAGAATTTATATTTACTAAAGACTATTTAAAAAAAATAGAAGCAAAATTGTAGGTAACTTTTCTGCTATGGACAAAGCTTTATAACATTATGCCGGAAAGCTATGTAAGCGGAAAGGCAGCCATGCCGCCAAAATAAAATTTAGATTTTAATAAAATGCAAATGGTGTGTCTCGTCTAGTCTGACGGAACGAGCCGACATTTTATATGTACGTACAGTCCCGAACAAAACTGCATTAAACTTGTAAACATATCTTATCTGTCAAAAGTTCTAACAGAAATTCAAATGGTAAAAGCTAACAAAAGCTTTAAATAAAGAACGCTCTCGGTAATAATCTATTCATATTTAGAAAGTGGAGATAGCCGAGGCACTTTTGCTGTTAACATTACAATTTCGTATCTAGTGTTGAAATTCGGTACTTATTTTGTGTTTCGTGAAATTTAGTAACTGTATTCCTTTGGGATACTGTATTTCAGTTGGTTTCTGCTTGACGAGAATTGTTTTGAAATATTTCTGTGGGTGGGATACTAATATTAGTTGAAAATCATATGGAAATTGTGTATCTGCTTTATAAATCTAGTGAGTTTGCCTAGTGCTTTGACCACTGATGCAAATAGACACCTCGTACAATGTGAATACTTTCAGACAACACTTCTGACTAATACATCATGCCGATGCGGTATTTGTTTGAGTACCGACCAGTATCGTGAGCTGTACATTGAATATTTGCCATTATTGAATTATCGATTTGCCGTTATTGACATTGTTTTATCGATGAAAATACACGCGAATTTAGATATAATATATATATATATATATATATAAATGAAAAATGAGTCTCACTAAAACTCGAGAACGGCTGAACGGATTTATCTTGTCTTGAACTGTTCGTAGAGGTCTAGAGAAGGTATAAAAGGCGAGAAAAATCGAATAATTGACGGGAAAAAAATGCATATAAACCAGTGCGAAGCCGGGGCGGGCCACTAGTTATAAAATAAAATATCCATAAAAATATTACATTCATATAAATTTTATTTGTGTTTCACCAATTAGCTAATAACGTCCCGGACAACGAGGAGGGGTCAATTAAATGAGAGCGAGCGAGACAGAAAAATCGACAAATTATTATTTAATTAATATTAGTTAGACGAAGTTTATTTTCTTGTTTGGATTGTCTTTAGAAATCCAATATTGATAAACCTATTTTTTTTTATATAAAATATAATTCGCAATATATAATTTCTAATGGTGGGAACTGAATGGTAACTTAAATGGCTTGAGAAAGTGGTCCATAATTTAAGACGGTATAATTTTTTCTTACAAAATGTCATCCATAAAAACCAGATAAAAACCACTTGACGACAAATCCATTGATGAATTGCCAAAGACGCCATAACATTTTTTATTGTTCACTTTAATCTTCAGCTTGCACGCTGAGCCGGGAGAAAAGGCTGTTGTACACTAAACTTATAAATTTTAACACACAATTGTATAGTTTTCATATTTTTTTTCGTTAAAATGAAAGTCCAATCCCTAACAGACTGTATAAAGGTCCCATACAACAAACGTGATTTTTATAAACTTAAGTAACATTGCACGAGGCCAGTACTTGGATGGGTGACTGCCCTTATCGTATCTTTTTGCATCATCATCACCCTATTAATGTTCCCACTGCTGGGATACAGGGACTTCTCTCTTGACGAGAGAGATTAGGCCTAAATTCACCACGCTGACCAAATCCTCGGCGAATGTCACATGTTCTCCAAACTCTTAAAAGTTATCAGAAAATGCCGGTTTCCTCACGATCTTTGCCTTCACCGTTAAAGCAAGTGTTTAAAGCGCACATTAATTTCTCAAGAAGAAAAACAGAGGTGCGGGGCGGGGTTTCATCTTTTTGCATATAAACCTAAAATATTTTTTTTAACTATTTTGTTTTTGTTTATTGCAAAATGTTCACAAACTTTACGTTTAATATCTCTCTATTTCATACTTATCAAATATATTTTTTAGCTTATATCTTATTTATATATCTATTAAGAAATAACTATCGCAACTTTTTGTTAAGAAAGTAGTTTTTAACTTTTTAAGTTTTCTACTTTTTTGTTTATACTTAGCTATAGCAGACCACGGCCCTAAGTTGAAGGATCCTATACTTTGACTGATGACGTAATCTTGTCGTATCGTCGTAAGTTATGAGCCCTGACAACACAGATAAAATATATTTTTCCCAGATCACTTTTAATACTTTTTGTGGTGAGTAATTTGGCTTTCAAATTTTTAAGATTCTTCACTTTTCAGTAAGTTTTCTTATGCAAAATAGATAGCAAAAGTTTAAATTTAGCATAATTTAGATGACGCAAACAAGCGAATGCTAGAGGCGAGGATTTTATCTAAAAAACGTCTAATTTAACTCGGATAAGGGGATCAGACCCTTAGTAAGTCAGAGAGATGTATAATAGGGTGATTGGATTTAATAGTCACCAAAGTTTAAGTCAACATTATTATTAAAAATGTAAACAGAGGATAGTTCAAATTAAACACACCAATAAAAAATACTTCTATTTAACCCCACGCATTTTCATCAAATTATACAACGCGTTTTAATTTGCAATCCTAATGTAATCAAAACATGGCCCAGTGAGCAATTTTAATTAACAAATTATGGAATTTGTGCAGCAATTTATCGAGCATTAATGGAGTAGGCGGTTGATGTTGCGTTAGTTATGGAATTATGAAACTTCGGTGTTGGTCATGAACTAATGGCGTTTATGAGAGTGGTTTAAATTCAGACCCCTATTGCCCTGTACGTGTTATTAAGATGTACTGTCATTAATAGTCATTTTTTGCTAATATTGTTATACGTCACAATAACATTTTGGTTACACTGGTTTTATAGTACTAATAATGTCAAAACAAATAAATCATCAAATTCAATTACTCAATAAATATGTCAAAAAGTAAATATGCTGTTACTACTGTTAGCTATTATCACCTTAACCTAGTAAGTCTTTGAGTGTTCCATCTTATTTAAAAAAATATCCATTATTGTAAGGCTCAATAATGGGCAGGCCACATAGCACACAGAACATAATGGTCGTTGGAGCAAAAAGTGCTCGAATGGAGGCCACTGAATCGGAAAGCTCGTAGGATTTCCATCAACTAGATTGACGGACGACTTGTTACTTCAGCAATAGGACGTCCACTGCTGGATATAGGCCTCACTCAAAGATTTCCAAAAATTTGGGTTTAAGGCGGCCTCCATACATTGTTCCCACAGCCTTCACCAAGTCGTGCGTCCATCTAGTTGGGCCACCCTGTACTAGCCCCATTTAAATTGATATAAATTAATACTTTAGATGCACCCCGATTAACGTTCTAAGAAGGGGTTCTTCAGATGGACTCGTCTTTTTTATGAGAGTGGGGTAAATTCAGACCCCTATTGCCTTGTGCGTGTTGTTAAGATGTAATGTTAGATGCTACGCGCTACGCTAGCGGGCTAGTACAAAGCCTTTTCGATCTAAAAACTGGCTACATACGACTGGGTCCTAGACTTTTACTATCTGGATGATTTAATAAAAGATATTTTATTTAGCAATATGGCGAATATATAGTATTATAACATCTATTTGAATGTCCTACGCTGCGCGTTCCGTTGCGTGGCCTCCATTCGAGCAATTTTTTGCTCCACCGACCATCTGTTCTGTGCTATGTGCGCATAGTGTATCTGCAATGGGCGCATAGTGTTGGCGATGACTCGCGACGGATTAAGGCTTGCGCCACACAAAGGTTAATATCGTGTACATTCCATTCGGAAGGAAGTTGAGTAAGCCGATAGTTACGAGTATACCGGAACAATCTCAAGACACAGCTAGTGCACAGTGTAAAATTAGATATTTCATTCACTCTGCATTTTTTATTGTGGAATTAAAATTTTCCATAGAGGTTGTGACAGGCACGCACTAGGAATCTGGTCTATTTTAATGTGACTTCATCAAGTTAAGTGGTTAAAATTATTTTAGACCAAAGTAACGCTATTATTCATTAAAATACTTTGTGAATTTCCCTTGATATATATTTTAAAGTTTTTACTAATATTTAAAAAAAACGCGGGTTCATCATCAAACCTAATAAAAACGATATCGAAATACTAACATAGATGATATCGGGAACAATTTCACCGACAAATTTATTTGCAAAGTTTATAAATGGGAACTTTATTTTGTAAGATAGGTCATGAAACATATCTGAGTACCTAAGTCAGAAACCTGTTTTCACACTCTGAGACAAAAACTGATAATTTGAGAAAAGTAAAAATTTTTAATTTAACCTTATTAATAAAAAAGTTCTGTCGGCTAAAATCAGAATATTGGTTTATCAGATATCTATACATATTATAAACTAAGGTCTCTTGACGCGTCTGTCTGTCTTTATGTCCGGTATATACTCAAAACTTCTGCTGGCTTCTGAAAGCGGATGGATCACCGGTACTTTAAGTCCTTCAGAAGCTCTTCAATTCCTCCTTGCTCGGAGGTACCACGCCTGAAGCATGGAACAAAAGCGAAGTGGTGTTGTTTCAAGAAAGGTGATCATGCCCTATTAAAGAACTACAGACCCATCTCGCTTTTGAGCCATGTATTTAAGCTGTTCTCTAGGGTTCTTACAAATCGTCTCGAGCGCAGGTTTGATTACTTCCAGCCTCCCGAACAGGCCGGGTTCCGAAAAGACAATAGTACCGTTGACCACATTCATACGCTGCGGTAGGTTATACAGAAGACCGAAGAGTATAACTTGCCACTCTGTTTAGCGTTTGTGGACTATGAGAAGGCCTACGATTCGGTGGAAACATGGGCGGTGCTTGAGTCTCTCCAACGATGTCGCATTGACTATCGATATATCGATGTTGAAGTGTTTGTACAGAAACACCACTATGTCAGTCCGAGTACAGGAACAGAGTTCGAAAGAGGAGTTACTGCCTAACTCCTCTTTCGAACTCTGTTCGAAACTGTTCTGTACTGTTCTGTAGATGTGATATCTCCGAAACTGTTTACAGCCACTTTAGAAGACACTTTTAAACTCCTATAATGGAAAGGGCTATGCATCAACATAAATGGCGAGAGCTTCACTCACCTTCGATTCGCAGATGATATCGTGGTCATGGCGAAGCATATGGAAGAACTCAGCACAATGCTCGAAGACCACAATCGAGACTCCCAACGGGAGGGCCTCAGGATGAACATGGACAAGGTCATCATTTGTTAGGTATGTGTGTGAATGAGTTGAATTATGATGATAATTGTTGAAAGAATCGTGAAAATTCCAGCATTTTTTCCGAAGGTTTTGTTTTTTTAAAGGTATCCATGCCAACTGACAGAGTAATATTCCTAAAGCAAACTTTGTTACACGATTTTAGAGTAGGTAATCCAACCACTTGATATTTTAAGCTGTGTCGAAGATGCTTCACTGTTTCACTTAATTACTTGCACGCTTTTAAAGTTGGATAATTTGATCTCACCGGCAGCTCTACTTGCTAGATGCTTGATTTTATTTTAAATTAAGGTGTAGAATTTTTTTTTATTATATCAAGTACCCATCTAAAAAGTAGTACCAAAGAATATGAATTTCCTAGGTATTTTAAAATTGGTATATAAAACGGAAAGGGTGTGTATGGCAGTCCGCAGTCGTTATTAAACTTTATTAACCTGCAAGGGGTAAAAAAAATAATTACTTATATGTGCGATTCACACACGATAGAAGTGAAACTTCAGTAAATCGACAAAAGAATCAGATGAAGAAAAAACAAAACAAAAAAAAAATACTGTGCAAAAAGATTTTGTTCACGCGGTCACCCATCCAAGTACTGGCGTTCGGGACCCATCCGTTCGGGAGCTATGATGTCCCAGACAGACAGACAGACAGATACGTCAAACTATGCTTAAATTAGAAAAAAAACAAATGTCCCCAGTTGTTCATCAATATTATTGATACTAACGTAAGAAAATATCTTGAGATTACCAATTTATATACTTTACCATTACCTGATAAAAAAACGATAAACTTGCTCCTCAATCGCCTTCATCCAAATGCCTGTAATTTGCATCTTTACGAGCGATCACAGAATAAGTGCTGGGCCCAAATAAATCAAGAAATTATCCTGGTATGAGATCCAGGGACTCATATATATTATGTTGATCTATTTTAGGTATTTTGAAGGTTCCGTGGCTAAATGGCAAAAAACAGAAGCCTTCTGGATTCGTCATGTCTATCTGTCTGTCCGTCCACTATTTACCTTTCATTTATAAAGTTAAGCAACGTTATTAGTGCAATAAGTGAATAAACTGCTGATATAATACGGCACCCTCGGTAGATGAGTCCATTACATACTAATCAAATTTATTTAGTAATGGAATTGTTAAATTATTTCAATAAGATTTAACTGAAAATTCAAGGCGATTTTTTTTATTTTGTTAAATTAGAATGCCTATTTATTATAAATCTAAGTATTGCGAATATAATGTTATTTGAAATACTACTTTTAGAACAAATTTGTCAGACTTCTCTCTTGAGAGATTTGGAGAAGGTAGAACCTTCCTACTTCCTTAAAACTCATAAAAGTTCTTAGAAGCTGGTTTCCTCACGATTTGTCTGTATTTAAACTTAAAACGGGTAACATACTATGATGACGGTTTTGCGTATTCCGTTTAAAATTATAATGTGGTTAAAACCATGATATTTTAAAAAGTAGTCTAAAGTTTTGTTGTTTGTTGATTTGGCTGTAGTTTAATAATAGGTGATCTTCCTTGGCTCCTGGATCCCTTTCTCTTGATACCTCGCTCGAAGTACTCAAGTGCCTTAAGTAATTAGATTTGTACCGTTTTATGCGAATCTTGAACAGATCGTTAAATTCGAGTGCCTTGAAAGGAACAAACAAGGGGTTGATCCTTTATAAATATGATTTGATTCGTACTTGATATTTTTAAGCACGCAGACGAATCCTTATTTCGTTGAAATAATAAATACATTTAAAAAAGTTACGAATTTATGTAACAACATAAATTACGTATTTATTATCAATGTCAATACGACGAATACACATATTTTTTCTGGTCATTCTAAAGAAGCCCTTTTTAACCCCCGACCAAAAAAGAGGGGTGTTATAAGTTTGACGTGTCTGTCTGTCTGTGTGTCTGTCTGTCTGTCTGTGGCACCATAGCTCCCGAACGGATTTTTTGTATGAAAGGTGAGTTTGGCGCGAATGTTCTTAGACATGTTTCATGAAAATCGGTTGTGTCGTTTAAAAGTTATGGGGGTGAGAGTGGGTAAGGAAAACCGAAAATCTGCGAATATACTAGTGTGGGGTATCAAATGAAATCGCATCGCGTCCACATTACATAATATTTAGAAACAATTGGGGTACATTGCTTGCGTTGCGTTTGAAAGGGGTACCGGGTTCGATTACCACAAATAGGCCAGTGTTTGTACTCTGTTCCCTTCGTGCTTGGTATTCCCTAGAAACAAGTGTTTACGGAATATACAAATGCTTAAACAATGTACACATTTAGACACTTTGTTCCTGGTCTGGTTTTAAATGAAGAGCTCGGATGGTCAGAAAACAAATCATTTGTTGAAGATGTCCAATATAGACGGAAAACCACAATATTAACTTATGCCTATACATTAAGTATGCTGACTTTGTAATCCAGCCTTTGTTATTTATATTTCACTAAGACAGTCAGCCTTAGAATTTCCGATAGATCTACAAACATTGTAAACACTAGAAAACCTTGCAGCATCTGGGAGTTTTTTGAAACAACGTGAGCTCTGTTGTTCTAAACTCCATCCAAGTTGCGGTCGGCAGCTGAATCTTGTAATATGCATTTTTTGCTCCTCGTCCAATCGCTATTTCAATTTAAGTGTAGCCTGGAAGCTTTGTTTCGGAATTCAGTTAATTTATATTCTCCAGCATCAGGATGAAACAAGGCAAATTTAATAGGACAAAAATCTTTTATTAGTAACTACTTATTACAATACTTTTGACATTCTTCCTTATTGCATTGGGGGTTTCCTGTAAATGTAGGGAAAGATAAAAAAATAAAAGAAATAAAAATATTCAAATCTTAAATTTATAAAATTTCCCCGCCGATTCCAAATATTTAGTTAATTAGAAATCGTTTCATCCGTTCGGGAGCTATGATGCCACAAAGACAAAGACACGTCAAACTTGTAACACCAGGGGTGTTTTCGTTCCAATAAAATTGTAGTTCTAAATTCAAATTTCCCACTCTCTATTATTTTTGATAATTCATCGTGTATCGACAAATCAGGCATCGAAACGTCATGAACGACGTGCACAGGTTATATATATGTCAAGAGACAGGAGCGCGCTAGCAGCGACAAGAATACAAGAAGAAGGAATCAGATCTCATCTCACGCGAACCGAGCGCGCGCACCGCAAAATCTATAATCCTATCAAAATCCAATACAAAACAGCCTCGCCATATTGTGAAAAGTACCGTGTGTGTTGTGCTAACAAAGGACAGTGTTGTTGATGCAAGGCGGAGTAGGCAGTCCTGGATATTTAAACTGTGAGTATCGTTGTCTGTATGCTCGCCTCACATTATATGAACCAAACCTTTCCTAAACCATCGTTGACCAGAACCTGGTCCCCCAAAGTGTTGCTGTGCCTATTCTATTGGAATGCAACAACTCCGCTTTTTGTGAGGGGGGATAAAAATTAACCGGCATGGCTACATTAGCGATCGAAGATTCGTGTGGCGTTGGTGCTCTAAAACATGGTGTACGGGCTACCGCGATGTTCTTTTCTACGTTATTGGGATGAAGTGACGTAGGTGTAACCACGCCCATCCTAAACATCGTCTTCGCCCGAATACTTGTGTTGCAACGATGCACCCGGCCACACACATCGTTGACAGGATATTTGCCGTAGGCCGCTAATGTGGCCAAACCAAAACAAACAGTTTCTTTCCGATATCTACCATTTTTCTCCTTCATCACATTAGTATTTAGTCACCATATTATTGAATTGTATATTGAATGATATCAGATATAATCAGTTCATTTTTATTAGTTTTTTTTTAATACAAAAAAAGCACGATAGATAAACAGTAAAACTAATTTATGCTTGTTGTGCTATTCAACCCACATGACACAGTTTATTGTTTCTACAGTTTATTAAATGGCGTCCAGTAGTCGCCATATTTAATTACGCTGACGTCATGTCTTTAGTGACACACGCCGGACGAAGAATCGATCAACGATATGTTCCTTTGTAGCACTAGGCCAAAAGGCGCAGTCGTTTGGCCGATTCCTCTTAGTCCGCTTAGGATTTATACCAATTTAAATTTAATTCTCATTTAATAGGCATACATATGTACATAGACTGATAAACACATTATCACTCACGCAGTCAGATAAAAAGCCTACACGTACAAAACACGAACGAAGAAAGATCAAACAAAATAAACGCTATCTGCAGTCTGCCTACGAAATTATTCACAATGGATTACGTACATGTCCATCTACGCCACAGCCTTGATTTATAACTGGATAGTTTTTTCTTGTTATTAAACTTTGAAGGTTCAGGTTGAATTTTTGCTTTGGAAGCAGGTTGGCTTTCTTACCCAAAAGAGTTATACTTTTTTATCTGTTTCAAGAACTTTCCTTTGTTTTAATTTTTTGATTGGAATCTTTGTTTTTTTTTTGACTGGAACAATTGTTGTGTGTTACAATTTTATTTTTGGAGCCTTATTCTTAGTGCACCATTATGTTTGCCTCTGGAATCAAGATAATTTGAATATTATGTTTCGTTCCAATAGAGCTAGTGACCTAAGAGTAAGGTTTATGTTATGAAAGCTAGTTATTCTGAATCCAAAGAAATCAGTAAAATTGGACCCAATCGACAAGTTATAATGCAAACATATATTACGCCGACTTTTATATATTACTTAAAAAAATATTCAGGATCAAAAGATTCAGAGGCATTCTTAACATAAAAATAATTAAGATTATATATGTATTAGTATCGTTTATTCTTATTATATTTATTAGTATTTTATCATCGTAGAGTATGTCAAGACAAGGTTCAAGTCTCCTAAGCTGACAGGGGTTCTTGCCAAGCCTGTATAAATTCACACGCTGTATACCACATCAATCTTGCGAACTTGGGTCATGTTTTGCGCCGTAACTCAAAATTGCCCTGAATTTTGATGTGCAATAAGAACGTTATTAGTTGCACAGTGCCGCAGATTCTGTATGCAATTAGTGTCAAAGTGAAAATGGACATTTTAATAATGTGATAGCTTGTTCAAACTTTTGCTTGTTATTGTGTGATTTTAATTAGGTAATTTGATACGCTTTACACAGCGGCACCTAGTGGGCAACAATGAGGCATAACTTTTGTTGTTGAAGGTTGATTTTGTTTTAAGAATATATGCAAAATGAATTTTAAACTATACCTAATAACATTATGATATAGCGCAAATAAAAAAAATTAAGTAGTTATGGCAAAAATATACATGTATGTAAAAATGTGAAACTCGGTCTATTTCTTTATAATAAAATAATTTGTGATTTTAGACTATGCAGTTTATAAGTAGGTACGTGTACGTGATAACTAGGGTGATTTTTAAATTTTTATGCAGAAAAAATTAAGACACATCCGTAATCTTCGCGCACAGGATACGTACGGATTACGATTACGGATGTGTCTTAATTTTTTCTGCATGAAATTTAAAAATAGTTTAACCTGCAAAGTGAGGTTTATCACTTATTAAAAACATGAAAACTATGTGATTGTTAAACTTTAATAAAAAATTACGATGCAGGTATGCTAGTTTCACTGGAGAGAGTATTTTTTTTATGGGGACTACTCGTAGCGCTGCTCTTGCTGCTAGCCCACTCTCTCGTTTCTAGACACCATGATCCATTGCGCGAGCTTCCATCAGCAATCTAGCAATGATATCTAGATTTATTCGTATAAAATTAGAATGTGTTGGAAGCTCGCGACAAAAACCATAACGCCACAGCTCCAAGGGCTCGCCACACGTGCCAACTTCGAATCCAGAAACTAAACTTACATTACTATTCACAAACCTCTTACCGTTAAATCGGAGTCTACCCTGCCAGAAAGCCAGCACTATCTGCGGGCAACACTCACCGCGATTTATACACAAACTTGTTGGCAACTGGAACCTGAACATTAGGGTGTATTGTGTGAAGCGATATAAAAGTGTTTAAAGCCTCGGTTTGGCACCGGTTCAGGCGGATTTTTAATATATTGTTCGGAAAGTTCTGGGAGATTTCAACATCGTGTTGGCAAGACATCAATTACAGCGTCTTGGGTGGAATGAGTTGTGGCGCATTTTATCTAGTTTTTCTGATTCTGGAACTTTTATTATGAGCAATAATGGCAGACGTATTGTTATATAATTTACTAGGGTTACTCGAAAGTTTGTAGTTCCATGCATTTTTATCTACTCAGCCAATCTATTAGATAATTTCCATAGGTATGTAGATTTAATACATATTATTAGGAGAATGGGAAAGATTCACTATGGTAAGTTTATGCTATCAGATAAAAGAAGGAAAGAAACGCGGAAAAATCCCATTTGAGCACCAATCAATATTTTAGCTTGGTGCTCAAATGGGAACAAAAAATAAATAGTGCTTGATATTTTTTTTTTGGTTGTCTTAAAAATAATGGTGTGGGTTAAAAAATATAATTGTCATAAAGTAGCTGCAAACCCATTTATTATTAACTTCAATCTCATCCGTACCCAAGTTCAAAAATCATGTGCACTATTATACTCGTACGAATACTAGTCCTTTACGCCACGGCGTTACTCTTGTTTTATTGATTTTACAACGTATTTTCGGTAAAATAGCCTATTCACGATAAAATATATAATAGTGAACTGCCAGGACTGACAGACTGCCAGGCAGTCATGTTCCTGAGATTAGCTCGTTGTAACAAAAAAACTAATTCTTCAGCTTTATAATATTAGTACCTATACATTTATTAAAATAAGTACATAATTATTAAAAAAGAGCTAAACTAAATTAACTGGCCAAATTCTGGCAATTATTCGGCCTAGAGGCCTCCATCACAGAAATTCAGAATGTATTTATCAAAGCGTGAATGACGTGGCAAGCACGGTGCAGCTGTGTAGCCGTCGGCAGTCTTACCATCCGTGTTCCGATGCCAAAAATTACGAGAAGATATTATTTCTTAGGGCTGTGCCGTTGGGAGCTCATACAAAGCAAAATATACGTCACGGAGAGATTGTTTTAGATAATTAAAATGTGATCTCATTAAGATGGCTTTACTTTTTCACTTTTATGTACTTTTTTCCATAACATGACTGTTAATTCTGTTTAAAGCAGCTTGCATCTTCTTTGAAACTATTCCCGTATAATAACAAATGTCTATCTTAAAGGTGGACTGTAAAGAATTATTTTCAGAATCTTTCAGATCTTAAATTACCAATTGACTAACGAGCTAGCTAGAACTTAATGTTTAACGTGTTTTCTTTTTAGTAACTCCTTGCAAAGCACTGTAAAAATATATTAGGTTCTAATTAATTTTTTGGGTTTAAGCAAATTGACATCATTGTTTTATGCTCATCATTATTTTGTTTAGTTAGATTATGAATCCCTTATGACTTCGAGGAAGACCTGTGCAAAGGTTGAATTTGCATAGTGTACAAAACAAAAACACTTTATTGTACACCAAAACAAAGCATTAGTTACAAAATCACATAAAAGGAAGAAGTACAAAGGGCGGCCTTATCGCTTAAGCGCGATCTCTGCCAGGCGGGAGTGTAGTGTATTGGAAACATGGGTTTAGTCGGTCCGCGATCATTGTCCCTTCGCGTGTACAAGAATACATGAGGATTCCTTCACTATTAAAATAACCTTATAGGATTAGATTTACTGAACAAAGATCTATTCAGCGTTTCTATCTGTGCAAAATTACACCCACATCCAAAAGTTTCCGCATGATTGAGTAACAAACTTCCACACTTAAGATAAGAAGACACATTAAAGTACAAGAATGGGATGTCGTAATAGTTCCTCTAAGGGTTAACCCACACGTACCACAACCGCACGACATCGCAGCATGATTTGCACAAGAAACCACTTTTGACTACATTTCGGGGGAAATAGTGTCGCTATAGCATTTTATAGTTGTGTCGTGAAGTTAAGGTTGCGTTAAGCACAGGTTACGTTGAGTGTATTAGTTTTTGAGCCACTTTGAACGTGTCCAACTAAGTCCCTATTCAGTAAATAAAGAACATGCATTCTCACTTTATATACCTGATATTCGGCACAGGGTAGGACGTCTACCTACAAGATGGACGGATGATTTGGTATTGTCTGCGGGTGCACGGTAGGTGCAGGCCGCGTTCAACCGAAATAACTGAAGATTTATGAAGGTCGCCTTTATCCGGCAGTGGACGGCTGAAATGATAATGATGGTAGCAATGATGGATACACAGAGTAGCTACTTATTTATCTTCATACGCTAGACCACGCTCGAACGTGGTGTGGTTGTGGTTTTCGCGTGGTTGTGATACGTGTGGGCTATGCCTTAATACCTTCACAAAGCTACTCAGTAATTCCCGTCTCGCGAATAGTCAATACAATTGCCGAGCCTCGAAGTTCTGGAACTTGATACGAGTTGGACGTGTCAAAGGAATTTGAAGCCTCACCGTAGCACCGTAGTTTGCTAGTTTTTGTAAAGTTTCCATAGGGGAGGTTTCATTAGAATTTCCTTATGCAATGCTTTTATATTTATACACTCATTTTATTGCTTTTTACGACACACGCCGCAAGTCCTGAAACATAATATTTTTGTGCTTAACTTAATAAAAATTAGCAGTTATTGAACTTGACAAAGGTTGTACAATTTACATAACCCCTTTAATTACATAGCTTCTTTAGTAATAAAATCATTATAAGGTACCGTCGTACGCGTCAAAGACAAGCTTATCATCCATCAGGAAAATTGTGTAAATGAATTTAGTGATTTATATTATCTTAATTATATAACCTCTTAACTACATATCCTCTTTGGTTACAAGGTACGCGTCATAGATGTCTATGTCTATGATTGGATTGCGCCAATCACTACAAAAGAGGTTAAACTTGTGCTTAGGAGTTCTAAATTTGAGGCGAAAACATTGTTTAATATCTAACGCTAACTAAGCAAAAGGCTTCGTCCAAACCGAACCGTTTTTGGTAATGCTGCTTGCATTACCAAATACGGTGCTCTTTGTCCTTAGTCTAGGTGTTTTATATGTATAGCATAAAATATCTATGTTATAATAACGTATATCAGATGTCTTGTATCCGTAACACAAGCTTAGAGCTTACCACCTCGCTACTTGATGTTGTGTGGATTGTCCGGAAATACTAATTTATTTATTTACGGGTGGCTCCCTCACAGTTACGGTCGGTCGCGCTGTTTGGACGAAGCTTTACGCTACAAGCACAAGCAAGCTTCAAGAAACTCATAGAAACATCAACAAGTGGCAAATGATTGTGCGATAAATAACAAGCGTGCCTTATATGAGTAATGAGAGTAAATGACTTGTGTATGTGACGCCTTGAATATAAATTAGGTGTTCCAGGAATAAAAGCGATTTTTTTAGTTATGGCAGTTTTATTCGTTCTGAATAATATGTGAATAATACGCTTATTTCTTTCATGCTTTATTGAGTCTTGACTGTTGAAATTACGTTTTTATCAAATCGAGCGCGAGGATATAAAGAGTGTGGCATAATGTATTCATAATAAGCTCACCCGATCACTAGACCACATGATCTTTCCCCTAAATCTTGTTATCAAAATCCTCTGTCAACAATCACCCCAGCAGATTAAAGACTCAATATTCCAGACTCAATCAAAACAAGTACGTCATATCCACTACGTCACAGCCCAAACAATTAACCTCTTAACGACGTCATCACTCGCCGCTCAGGCGCCTCACGCATCGTCACCATAAAGAAACCTGGCGCCTACAGCCGTCCAGCCTTACCCGACCTGTGACATCCTCCCCAATCCCCCCTGGTTTACCTTTATTGTGGTGTATCCAGAGTGGAGTGGAGGGGGAGTGGTGGAGCAGGATAGGCTGGTGCTGTAAAAATGTTTACGCCGTTGACGATTCTCGCCTCAACGAGGCTTCAGTGAAGTGACATCGAGGGTTTGGAGGAGATAATTTGAATGCCTTCTGTTGCAAGACGCATTTTGTTGCATTCTCATTTGAATATCTATAGTTGTGCACTTTGTATAGCGTGAACGGAATATGATATGTTGACATAGGTAAAGTTAATGTGCAGATGTACAGTATTTTATTTTTTTATTTAATTACTATTTAAAAAAATATTTTGTCCGCAATGATCAACTGGTTCTGTGTAAACTAAACGTCACCTAATAATTAATAAATAATTACCGGTAATTATTTGGGATTACTGATTATTTATTCTTATGTGTGGATTAATTAATGGATCCTTTTTTTATTTCTTTCTTTAATTGTAACTGACTACCACAGTTCATTAATAATATCGCTGAAGCCTCGTTATTTTACTAAACACACTTACATCTTAACGTTATTTCATTATGTTCACTTATATTGTTTAAATGTAATTATTTGCCTTTTAGTTCTTATAAGAAAAAAAAACTCAATTAATTATTTATACAATCTTTCTACCCGTGCTTTCTAAAAATTACCCTGTTATCAATCAAATGGGTAAAGCATAAATAATGATGACTATTCTCGGACAATCCACACAACACCATTTAGAACCGTGGTAGGCTATAAGTTTGTTTTATGTTTAGTGTTCAGTCGAATAGCAAGTTCTTTATGATTTTCATCCTAGACTCTACCAAATTCTAAAATTCAAAAACTTCCAGTAACTCGCCTAAATCACTTTAAAGTAAAGGGTGTTTGTCATTTGTCGCACCCTCCTGCAGCTGAAATGGAAAAGCTAAGTTAGCCTTCAGAAATACGTATTATCGGGCCAATCCGCTCTACACTATTACAGTTTACCTACTCAGTCCAAGTAAGAAGTCTTTGGCGGCTTGAAACA
Organism: Gymnoscelis rufifasciata; assembly: GCA_929108375.1. NCBI lineage: Eukaryota > Metazoa > Arthropoda > Insecta > Lepidoptera > Geometridae > Gymnoscelis > Gymnoscelis rufifasciata. The sequence continues at coordinate 4,059,009 of OV815307.1, read as the reverse complement.
ATTTTAATTTATTGAATTTTGACCGTTCTTAGGGTTCCGTACCCAAAGGGTAAAACTCAACAAGGTCTCAGAAATACCTGGGACCCATTATGTTAGTGTTACTGAGACTTTGTCATCTGTCTATCACTAGGCTGTAACCCAAGAACCATTAGACATAGAGACTTTAAATTTTGAGGGATGATGTATTTATTTTGTCGCTATAACAACACATATAAAACACATAATAAATAAACATAATTATAAGGGGGCTCCCATCCAAAAATTTTATTTTTATGCAATGTTGTACTTGGATGGGTGACCGCATTATTTGTATCTCATGGCACTTTAAAAATAAGTCTTATTTTGGTTATTTTTTTTAATGCAAAATGTGTACAAACTGTACACAAAACCCTGGATGTAGTATGAGTTTTTCTCATACTTATTTTTAACCGAAAAAAGAGGAGGTTTCTCAGTTCTTCAATCAAAAAAAAAAAAAAAAATTCGACTATAAGGTTGAGGTCAATTGTATGATTTAAACAACTTGAAAAAAAATCGTCTACAATATCTTCTGTCTGACCTATATACCTGTTGGTGGTATGGTAGAGTTAGTGGTAAAATAATAATTCTAATGCTGACGCATACAATCTCAGGCACTTTACATAATTTAAAACAATTACGAAATATTTTTATTATATTCTTGGCTTATCTTCGTTTTGTGAATTATTGTTTTTACTATTATCTGTCAAATTTAATTGTGCAAGTTCAAAACTCTAATGCAGTTGAATCATATTTTCCCAGTTCAATTCTATATAAAGGGGATTTCCGCTCTGAAAATTATTTCCTGTCATTATTTATTGGGTATCAAGTTTTTAAATATATCTATCTTTATTATCGATTTGATACTTAAGCTAGCAGATATGAAAATTGATGAGTTACAAACGCTTCACCTTATCGTTTAAGACAGGGCAATGCATCTATCGCGGAGATTGGCTTGGGACGTATTCAATTTTGCCGTGCCCTATCTACCCGCCCTATTAGCTCAGCCCGATACGCTTGCACTTCATACTATTTGAATAACTGTAAAAACTCATTTGCAGCCAAAGAGGCTTATTCAAGTTTGTGTAACCAGCTTTGAGCTAATAAGAGATAAGCCATGAACTGATACCGATGTACCGAGTAGACCCTTCAGCAGAAGATATTTTTGTTTGAGCGGATTGTGAACAGATGAAAACAGTGGTCATTGGAGCCCGCGGGATGTGATCACCCTTTAGCTGAAAATAGTAGTTGCCTGAGCCCACGGGTTATGTAGACTTTTTCGTTGCAGATACATAGTTGTTATCTGAGCCCGCGAACTAAGCCTAGTCCACTCACCCACTCAAAACACTGATAGGGTTTAATAAACCTGTGGGGGTGTTACATGTGCGGGTCAAGTTGCCCAAAGAATGCATATTACCCGTAACACAAGCTAAGAGCTTACGACGGGGCTAGATGTTGTTGTGTGGATTGTCCGGAAATATTTATTTATTTATTTTTAATTTATTTGTCAATATAACGTTTGACATATTTGAGTTATACATTGGCATCTTCAATTAACGCTTCAAAAATCACGAGCGTCTACCAATAACAATAACAGTGTTATAGTCTATGTAGGTTTGCAATAGCATGCCAAAAATCCACTAAAATAAAAAAAAATCATATACTGTAATTACAAATTGATTGTCAGCACTGACCTCGGTGTTTGTCTTTTACAAATACTCGTATATCGTCAGAAATTGTGTTACGGGCGTAATTTTAGATAAAATCTTATTTCCTCAAAAAAAAATAAACGAAATTAGACCAACCCAAAAACAATGTTCAATCTTTACTCCCTAAGCTGCAAACGGCTATTAAGAGATTGATTTTTCTTCCCACCTGTGTTTAGAGTTCCAATTTAGCTGAGTGCATTCAGTTCGATAGGTTTCCTGTCAATACCGCGTTTCGTGTTTTTACGTGTTAATACTCGCTTCACCTGAGGCTATTGTAATTTGGCTTGATAACTCGGGATGGAAGGTTGAAAATATTTTGGTGACAGCCATTTTTGTAAATGAAAAACGAAAAACCAATTTTGCCGTTGAACAGGATAAAAGGGAGGGAATTAGAAAAAAATACGCTCCGTTATTGGGGTATTGAGGATAAAACAATGATTTAGATTTAGGATGTTAAACTTCACAGATTTATAAAATAGAAACATGATCAATCAATCTTGCTAATCCACTAATTTGGAAGTTATGTCTTTTCTGTCTGTATCTGTCCATCTTGTGGATATATAATACTGGGCAATTAACTAAGTTGAATGATTATTTATGCAAGCTCTTTTAAAATTCTTGTAGTATAATTCAAAAAGTTTAACTTAATTTCCCAAGAATAAAACGAGCGAGCTCTTAAGTAGCCAAGCCAACACATCGTCAGTCCAAATTTGGCTTACAGTCAAAAACGCTCGTGATATAAATAACCAAGTTACGTTATCTCTTTCTACCAATTTAAATTGAGTTCGGAGCTCATTCAGAAGCAAATGAGCCATGAAGAGCAAGCGAGACAGCGAATAACTTGAAAGTTTGCCTTTTGAAAAGTTGGTTGTATCGGCAAAGGAATGCAATAAAGTATTTGTATGGAAAGTCTCTGGTGAATTTCTGGAGTTGATTTCGCAAATTCGGTGGACAAAGTTTGTCAATCCTTTCTTTATTTAGCGGAAAGTAAAATAAAAATACGCGGAGATTGTTGTCATTTGAGTTTCAGACCGAGAAACTTGGTTTTTTCATATTGTTTTGTTTGCGAAAACAGACGGCCTGCTTCTCTACAAAGATATGTTTCAGCAAAACATTCAGATGGAGCTAAAACCTAACTAATTTTTCAATTAGCATCACAGAAGAAAGAACCATAAAAATGGCATATTATATTATTCTAAAAATTACCAAAAATTAACATTCCGATTGTAAAAAATACCATTTCAAATTGTATCGTAGAAAAGTCAAGTAGGTACCTGACTAAAAATGTTATCTTTTGATTCTTAACAAGAATTATAAAGCTTGTTAGAAGGCAGTAAGTTGGTAAAATAAACTTAATCTGGACCAAAGTAAAAAAAAACACGGACATACAAAATTAAAAAGCGCTCAAGCTTATAACACTCCAGTAGCAATATCAGGAAGCAATTATAACGTTGTCACCCAAAGGGGACCCGATTGGCGCTTTAGCATTAATTAGACACCCGGCTGCCCTATTCATAATAGCTTCAATAGATATAATAGGTGTTTTATCATATGAGGATGTAGAGATAAGTTTTATAATATTTTGGGCGAATTTACAATTGTCTGATAGGCTCTATCTGACTTATTTTAACACATTAGGCATTACAGATTACATTATTGTAAGGATTTAACTTTATATCAGTAGTTCTATAAATGTTAGTAGTAGATAAATGCTATTGAGCCTGTAGCACCGTGAAACGTAGGCCTTTAGATATCTCTCGCTTTAAAGTTGGTGGACGTTCGGTGAGCTTACCGATCTACGGTCCCAATTCGAAATTCGAAGTCTTCGCAGTTTAAGTCAGCATATTTAAGCTTTGACACCATTATCCAGTCGAAAAATACAGCGCAAAAGGTGTTTTCAAGCGATAATTCTCACCTGAACAACTGCTGTCACTTATGACATCAAGTCCGGTCTAGTTTTGAGTATTGCTACCATGTTTGAGATTGCTATCAGCTTGCAGCCTTCGACTCGATAGAAAGAAGAGCCCTCAGACTAATTGATGAACCTAACATAGGTACCCTGAGATTCCAAGCGAAATAACAGTTTTTTTTTTGGGGAGGCTTATACTCAGAAAAAGCGTAGTTAATGCATCTGTGCGAATTTCTCCAGGTGAATTGAGTATAGAGAGCCCCCAGTAGACGTTCGAGCTACGGCTTAGCTATAATGATGATAATGATGATGACTATACATGTTACAACTTACTTTAAATTCACTCGGAAATTCCCAGAACAAATTCCGAATCTCAGTAGATAGGAAATGAATGCAGATAAAGTAATCTAAAACTAGATGAATAATTCAGATGGAATTATAAGGTTCCGAAGAACGGGGTTGATCGCCGCAGAGAAGGAATTGTTTCTGTAAGATATTACACATGGCTAAGTAAAAGAAATTAATGTTAGAAAGATATAATCTACTGGTATTCAATTTATAATGTATTATTTTAATTATAACTAACAATCTTTTGTAATTTTTAAGAAAAGTTGCCTAAGTTATTTTTTATAATGTACACATACTTACATTTTGTACAATTCTTTATTTTCTTGTACAATCGAACCAACTGAATCATGACCCACTTGCCTGATAATTCGCTTGAAACTTTCAAACTTGTAAGATCTATCACGTATAATGCACTTACGACGTTTTAGGCACTAATAAAATTACGTCAATACAGGTCGCAGAGCTATGCAATTTTAACCTTTGTTATCATTGTCATAAAACCACATTTTACACTTATACAGTCATTGTTTGAATCTCGAGCTAGTTCTCGCTTATTTAACCTAAACTTTTTGATGATGGTAAAAATATATTAAAAAAATGGGGTGTACTACAAGTGTGTCATATTATGTCAAGTTGTCAGTCAATGTAAAAAAATACAAACTACATAGGAAAATGCTTAATAATTTTTTATAATGGCTAATTTGGAAGAACAAGGTTCTCGGATTAAAGAAAGCAGAAGAAAGTTTTTTTTCATTTCACAAATTTTATTACTCTTTTTACTTATATAGCTTGAAAGACCAACAATGGCATGTTTTTGTCCTTAAAATACTTATAGGAATGACGTGATTGAAACCTGTTAATGAATTAATCTAAAGTTTATGCTGGCTCTTCACTTGGCCGTATTTTCCCAAACATTACTGCTTTATTTTTGATTTTATATTCTAGAGAAACAAATGCGACTAATAGTTGACCAAATTAAATACGGCCAAGTGAAGTGGCACCATTACGTTCGTAGAAAACTTCTTATACTTACCTACGTAAATACAGATAAAGACAGTAACATCATCTCTTCTTTTTCATATACGAGCTTAGTCGATACTGTCCGATTTATTTAACAGTGCACTCAGTAAATGTCAGTGTCTAATCAAATGATAACAAGTTCGTTAACAAGGAAATAAATTTTCAAGCGAATTTCGACCTACTTGTATTTAAGGTGATAAGCAAAAATAAGCTTATGGTGGGTGATGATGATTCAGTTGGTTCGATTGTACAATACTTAATAATACTAACATCAGCATTGTGTGTGTGCAGTGAAAAGTCCCGTTGAAATCGGTCAGCTGTTACAGAAAAAGGAATTAGCTGGAACCTGTACTACCAAACGACTAAAATGTATCTTCGTGTTTATTAATTATTTATGTATTAGATGCAAAAAAAATATTTCTGTGTTAGATGCAAACTAAACTAAATCACATTTTAACCCTTAGTCTAAATAAATACAGCATACATCACTACACTATTGAACTGCCTCCACAGCTGGATTATCAGCACCTGCAGCTAGAATGTCGGGGAAGATCCCAGACAGCTTGGATCAGTTCTTCTGCTTGAAAATAATACCACTCAATTAGCTTCCGTAGTTTTATTGATATATAGTGCAATGTACCTCATACTAATCAACATTACAAGAAAATGTAAAACTATACAACCCCAACCCTCAAGTTTTCGTCAGCGCGATCTAGAAGTAGCCCTTTTTTGCAGCGACATTTAGCGACAGCGAAAAACCGAATTATTGCTGTTGAACAATACTATTGCATTTATAATGTGAGTTTGATTGTTTCGTGTTCGGATACTTAAGCTTAAGCACTCCTTAGGGTTCTTTAATATTTCAGATGCATTAAGCATTGCCAACAGCGCCCTTCATAAAGGAATAATGCCCGCTTATGGATCAAACAATTTAGTATTTTTCATAAACATTTTTGTTCTTGGACTACCCGTTTTTAATAAGACATCAACTCTTGTAGTCGTTTTTGATATGATCCCGAACAAATAAATAAAATCACTAGTAAAAAAATTTATCCCTAAGGAATATGAATGCATAAATCTATTTAGTTTTATATAGGACGGTTCTAAGAAGTAATATTATATATACTAGCTGATCCGGCAAACGTTGTTTTGCCATACTAAAATGGCTATTAAAAAATAAGGGTTGATCGTAGAAGTGTAAAAATTGAGGATTGTATGTATTTTTGTATGTTGTATCATAAAAAAAAAAAATTGGTTGCCTGTAAAGTCGGTATACGGGCGAAAGTTTTACGTGACAACGACTTTGAGTGGTAAAATAATTTTAATGTGAATTCATTCGTATAGTAGGAAGAAGGATGAAATAATAGTTACAATTTTAAACATTTATTTATACAAAGAATTATATTTAAAACATTAATTTATACAAAGAATCTCGCACTGAATTTCATATTAACAAAATTTTATTTTTACCTTTACACATACATACGTATTGATACGTACGGACGGTTTCGACGTTTTGACGGACAAAAAAAACAGATACACACATACACTTTCCGGATTTATATTTATATTAATGTATACCTACCTCTATATCAAGTTAATATCTCAACAATTTCGCAACAAAAAGTATTTAAGAAATAGGTAAATTATAAAATAATTTTGCTTATTATTATACTAGTTATTTACAGTTTAAACTTTTTTGTTCTAGAGAAATATTTAATTATTAAAAGCATTTATTTAAAATTTGATTGTTTAGTTATTATCCTTCATTTGGAAAAACAAATATTTGAATATAACACTCTAAACTTTACTACACTGCAAGCCAAAAACAAACAACCCATTCGAAATCAAATACACTACCGAATCTCTATCCAAATTTCCCTCTCAGCTTTCAAATCAAAGTAGTTTCAAGTAAACCCATTTGCGAATTCAAAACAAACCACGGGCGTAACAAAGCCGGCCACCGCGATTAGATGTACTGTGTGTTGATAGGCCTGTGTGGCTGTCGATAGGCCTGCATGGTAACAGATGGGCCTGCGAAGCCTCCAAAGCTGTTGATAGGCCAAATAGGCCAGATACGCCAATGGCTTTAGCTGGAATGTCCGCTAGTCCGCACTTCGTAATATACTGCGATTCTGAAATGAGATTTATTGGCATTAGATATTGGGAATTCGCTTTTCGTCACAGCTCTGTATTAAGTTTAACAAATATTATTACTGTTGTTTATAAAAATTGTTAAAATTATATCGGTATTTCTTCCTTTTTCTTTTTAAATGAAAAATCAAGAATATACGTTGTATTGAAGTTTCGCGAAACGAAACGCTTATCTGCAATTTGTACTTAATTTATATACGTAGGTATATCTTGCCACGTTTTTGTTAAATTTATAAAGCTAAAAATTGGCTAGTATTTTATGAACGGACTAAAGAGAATACCTAATTTTATGTAGTCATCATGCCTATTAAACGCTTATAGTACCTTGTCCTATGATGTGTCTTCCTAGAACCTATATCACAAGCTTAGAGCTTACCTCGGGGCTAGATGTTGATGCTTCATGGTCCAGCATTATCATTATTAATTGAGAATTTTCTCCTTTTTGAAGTCGGTTAAAATTAACAATATTACAATGTGACTTTTCTGTATCTTTTTTGAATTGCTTATTTGTTTCCTAGGGCACGATATTAGACCTATGTCATTGGTATTGAGAATTATTCGTCGCCGCAAACTTACTTAATAAAAGTTTTGAAGCGAACTAATTTTCTATTTATTTTCATTTAAACTAAATGGCTTCTTTATGAATGTTTTTCACAAATTGATGGTAGATGCTATAGCGAATTCTTTGGAAAGAAAATTAATTTAAATTAATGAAATTCTGTGTGACACAGAATCGATCTCTTTGACGTATTCGAGAGTGCTGCGAGGCTGCTGTCGACTTTTAAATTAACATGGTTTATAACAATTATAAACATAAAATAAAAAAAATATGGTATATTACCCGTTTTAAGTCATATTAATGTTATCAGCTTGTTAGCACATGTAATGGTTATACATATATACTTTATTTGATATCTTGTTTTTGATCCTTCTTATGAGTGTAGCAGTGGAAATTATTTAATCAAATTTGTTATCCCTTTTTTGTAAAAAAAATGTGTTTCTCAATTCAACATGAGTTTATGTAGATACCGTGAATTATTATGATTATTTTCTAATTAAAGTTGTTGCTTTTCAATTCGGTCTCAGTTTCATTAAATAATAAACAGTTCAGGAGTTATCTCAATAATAAATATTTTTCATGTTACGAGTCAGTTGATTTCTCTTAAAATTTAACATATTGGGGATAAGGCCGCCTATTAATACGGTTTTTTGTAAATTTTTCCGAGTTATATTATATTTAGGAAGTTCTGTAAGGTTATTGTAATATAGATACATAGATAGCTTCTGCGCGAATGTCTTTCACAAATAGTTATATCAAAAATGAAAAAGGTATTTCTTATGAAAGTACGCACGCTGTGGCATCTGGAATCGATCCCGTTAACGTAACCGAGAGCTTGTGATTGGCTCTCGGCTTCATTAATGTTTTGTAATGTGTTAATATTCTTCCATAATTTGTATAATTTACCTTTTTAAATAAGCATTTTATTGAGATCTTCCCTCATTTTAAAATCTTTATATATATTAATCTGCTGTACGTGTGTTAGTCATTGAACTCCTCCTAAACGGCTGGACAGATTGAAGTAAATTTGTCTCATTTTATGAGTTTATACTCTGGGTACAGTAACAAATAAAAACTATTGTAGCATCTAACATAAATCAAAAACATGATAACAGCAAACATCAAAAACAAAAACCTCTTAAAAACTTAACGCTCAAAAGCATAAAACTGTTGCAGTAAAGTGAAATTCAGTTTTGCATGACTTGAAATATTAATTCAGCTCTCACCCAGTGTAACCGAGGCCTATTTAAGCTTAACATGCCATCCCCGTACCGAATATTGGAACAATTTATGTGAAGACCTTTGTAATTTAGAAGTGCTCTCAAATTGGAGGCGCGAGGTTGACACCTTGCTCTGCTGGTTGAATTTAGATGACTCATTTGAGAGGGAATATAGTTTTGTGATTTTTGTGAGTAGCAAGTTTTGAAGTCTTGGCATTGTGGAGTAAATAGTTAATGACTAAGTCTAGCGCTTTTGAAATATTGGTTTGTTTTTGGTTAAGTAGATGATGATGTAATTAAATATTTGCGTGGGCTAAATATAGTTATTGAGTTCTGTTAGAGCTCGAAATGTTTTATAAAATGTTACAAGTTACTTTCATAAATTTCCTTTTATCTTTAAAAGAATTTCCTTTTATCATAATTTTCCGTTACAATTTCCAGGGAAATTATTTTCTTCGAGGAAACACCGTATTTTAATTATTTCCTTGTGCCGTCAACCCAAGCGCTTCAATTTAAAACCCAGATTATATTTTAGAGGCACTGAACACCGCGATAACCCATTTAGCCTCGCCCCTAATCATTCAAAAGACCAGTCCGCAAAATTAAAATACTCTGAAACATCCAAAAGTAACATAAGCAGTTAATTTATCTCTGTAGCAACTTAAAACTCAAAGGAGGACCGCTTTTAATAAAGCTCGAGAATAATCTTCCACCAGACTCAGGGACAAAGGCACAAAGAACACGGTTTATTTTAAAAACATGAAAATCAATAGCCACCGGCTTTCAGGGCTTGTTTCTCGGGGAAAATAAACATAGCATAAACAGTCTGTTGGGTTTAAAATTGATATGTGTAGTATATGTGTGATATCTAGCAAGTCTAGCAACGCTAACCATCTACTTCTCCTAATTGCTTAAAGGTCTTTTGGCGGTCTGCAACGGCTTCGGATGAAAACGTTTTCAAATATCGTTTTTGGTGCCAAGATGGACTAAACTGTTACGAGGTGGTCTTCTGAGGGTCGAGATTTCGTCGGAGGACAAGGAATAGGTGAGCCAAGGATTGGAATAGTGTAGCGATAACAAGAGATAACACAAAAATAATATATTTATAAGTTGACTTTGCAAAAAAGTAGAGTACAAATAGAACGCAAACCGTGGTTTGCTCCACAGCTTCTGTAACCTAATTACTGTGCCTACATCCTGACTTCAATATTCCTATTCATATTATGAATGCCAAGGTAACTATCTTTTTCTTTGTTGATCCCTTCATTCTTAGTCCGCTCAACCAATTTGGATGTCTCGAAACGGATAAAGGTTGCTTTTGACCGACGATAACGATGGTGTCTCAACAAAATAATATTTTATACAGAATGAATATATTTTATAATTGAATAACTATACAAAAACAATTCGAGGGAGTTAAGATTCTAAGTTCTATGGCAGATCTAACTTCCTCATCCATTAAAAGGCTCCATGTGATGCTATATTTTACAAGAGGGATTCACAATAACAAAGAATTGCAAAATGGACTCAAAGATTTGTGCAACATGACTATACTTAAACCTTCACATTTATTATTTAATACTCCTCACTTTTACAACTGCATTCAATCATTTCGAGTCCAATTTCAACTACGTTTGCATTACAAGTCGTAAGCTGAAGCAATTTATCATTTAGATTGTAAACATTTCTATACCTACGAGTAGAATGTTTCTAAGAAATATTTTTTTAATTTATTCATAACGATATAATGTTTTATTAACGATTTTTAAAGTACAAACAGATGACCGATTCAGCCTATTCTATCGAAACAGGACGGTTCGGCCCATATTCAGTCCGATCGTCTATTTAAACTTGAAGACTGCATATTCACATACACAGATCCGGTCTGGTCTCTATTCTGTTCTACTTATACAATAGGCATGATGACTTAATAAAAAAATAAGTATTCCGTTTAGTACGTCTATTAGCCCGTTTTAAAATAGCAGGACACCTATATTTTTATTTATCAATTTATCAAAGTTCCAAGATATAAGGCATCAAAGTATTGGAGTGGGGGCTTGTTTCGTATTAATTTAGTTTATTTTGCTCGAAAGCATTCAAGCAAAACTTTAATTAACTGTTTCTTCTTGATTTTTCGTTTAAAATATAAAAAATTTGGTGAAAATTTTGTTATGTTATCTAACCACTTGAACGTCCAGTGGTACTGTAGTGCCACAAAATGACGGAATACTTATTATTTTTTATTCTTCTAACCTATTATTTGTCAGATAAGCACTATCAAAGAATAGGAATAATCAGCGATAAGACAGTAGGCACAATGCACTATCTAATTTATAAATCGTGATCTGGTGGTGGTGCTTAGAACAGTCTCTGGTGGTAGGCTTCGGCCGCAGCATGCATTCCGGGCTGGGCCAGTGCGTGAAACGATTTTTTCGTGTTTCGTAATGTGGCCCGGAGAAGCCATCTTTGAACCTTTACCACATCGTCACTTAACATCAGGTGAGATTGTGGTCAAATGAAGGCTTATTTAGCTTAAAAAAAACACGTTTTTGCTACGTAGAACTGCATGAATGTCAGTGTAAACACCCTTGCAAGGTAGAAATAATCTTTAAATCTTAAATATCGGGTTTCCTGCGGCTAACACCATGTCAAAACAAAAATATATTAGATAGTCTCAAAAACTTATGTTTTAACCCACACAAAGAGAAGTAACCGTCGCGGTCCCAGCGGAGTCCTATCGCCGAACGGGGCTTAATCCTACTGCCGCCCCAACACAACTTACTACAAATGGAATTTGATTCTGGATTTAACTAACGGCATCTACTGTCTGTATATCAGTCTGCGTGCCCGGCGATATGATGCTTCTTAGGCCGCCTATGCATTTCTGTTGGTTTATACTTTAGATAAATTTGTTTTAGAGAGTGACTGTCATTCTACTCCCAGACTCCTAGCACTCTAAGTTTTGCGACGTTGTGACCTTTAAGTCAAGGGGTGTCTGGCAGGAGGGTGGATGGCCGGCAATGGGTGACGTGATTAATAATGTTATTCCAATGAAATATTAAAAAACCGCTTGTTGATGATGTTTTTAAGCAGCGGATGCATTTGAAACTGTGCTTCAGGGAAAATTATTAAAAAATTGAGAGAAATATAATCTTCTATGATATAAAATTTAATCGCAAAATGTGTTGGTAAGCGCCTAACTCAACAACGCCTGAACCAATTTATAAAATATGAATAATGAATATTGAATGTGTCACTTCATTTATCTTTCAACAATTGCTAAAAAAGACTTTTGATCGGAATCGGCTCGGTGATCGGTTGATCGCGAGAAAAATGTAGAAAAGGGGCCACAACAGCCACCGGAAACATGTATTTTTATTTTCTCAGCTAATCGAAATTGAGCACATTTGCCGGTCCTCACATTTTGCAAACTGAACTACCTTAAGGGCCCGCTCTATACAGAATTATTGGCCTTGTGAGTCCAGCTAACAATATCCACGAATACAGCCTCTGGCATCGACTGTACAATTCAGTGACGGCCCGTCGCTTTGTTCCTGTCTACCCTCGTCAGGGTATCAAATGTTACTCCGCTGAGAGCAATCATGGGTTCCGCAATGATTCTGAGTGGACCTGTTTCCTGTTTTATGTTGATAGAAACCTTCCTGGCTTATGGCGCATGACTTTCATGCATATTTTGGCGAGTTGGTTGGCTTTGTGAATGGTATTCGAAGTGTAATTTGACTTAGGTTTAAGAGCATTTTTAAAAAAATATTCTATCTGAATTCTCTTTATTACATTAAATATTCAATCTACATAATTACATTATTGATTAAGTAAAATATTCAAATGACATATTGTAATTGTTGAAAATTTTATTAATTAACCAAAAATCTCTTTCATTATTACTATTATTTTAATTCCGTGGCTAAATTTCAGACGCCGTGAACTATACCTACTATATAAATCTTCTTTTTTAATAACTTTATCTATTTATGCATCGTGTGCAATAGTGCTTAAGATGATCATGAAAATCTTGCAAGTTTCTCTCAATAACATTTGTTAAGAATCAGACGTGTAGTTCGTTAGCTATATTCAATTATCCATACTATTCTAACTAGAAGTTTATGATGTTTAATATTTTACTTATTATATAAAATTATATACTTACTAACTAATATACTTACTGCTTTATATATATACATATATCTCCAAATCGATTTCCTTGCTTGAACTTGCTCCATTTTTTATGGGCTCTTTCTTATATGCAAAAGTATACAATAGTAATAATCTAAATTTAAAATTAAAAAAACCCTTCATTCCTGAACCTTAGTAAAAAGTCATACTATTTGGTAATATGCACGTGATGCGCTTTCATTTAAGAACCCACTCGAGTATATTTGCAGATTTTCGGTTTTCATTTCCCACTCTCAATCCTTACCCTCATAACTTTTAAAAGGGTCAACGGATTTGCATCAAACAGTTCTAAGAACACTCACACGAAACTCAACTTTCATACCAAAAAAACTTAATTGAAATCGCTCCATCAATCGACACAGTCAAACATATAACAACCTTTTTTTTTTGTCGGGGGTTAAATTAAAATATGAGTCACATCTATAATGTAATGACAAACTAGACAAAGCAACACATGAATAGCAAACATCACTACAAGCTAAAGCAATGCAATAAGCATCACATCGGTTAGCGGGTCCGGCTGCGCATCTTACAGCTGTAACTTCGGCACTTGGCTGGCTTCTCTAACTTTGACTTGCTGTCATCCACTACCATTGTTCTAATTTAACATTAGAAGAATTGAACTATGATGAAATGATGTTCCTTATTCTCTATAAGGAGCACTATGTACGTGATTAAAAAACAATTTGATTGAAAAAGAGTAATTAATTTTTAAAAGTAAGCAGAAATGGTACGGACACCCATATCTGGTAGGTGTGTAATGTTTAAAAAGTATGATGAATAACAAATGCTTAAAACAAAAGAAACGTATTTTTATAGAAGGGGTGAAAAATATTTGGAACAAATTTTAGTAAAGTTGTTGCAAAATCATATGGCTTAATTTTAAGATATACATTTATACATGCTTTTACCGCTAATATACAAAAGCCATTTCATCAAATTTTATTTTAATTAATAGCTCGCTGACCCGGCAATCGTTATTTTACCTTACGCTCATCGCAATGTGACTGTCAGTTGTATAAACAATACTTTCGAAGAAAATACTAGATTTTCTCCCGTCTGCTTTAAAAAATTATGATAATAATTGAAGTAATTCTTACGCAACCCTAAAAAAATATACACAAAACCTTCCTCTAGATTCATCCTACCTATTGCTAAAATAAACTGCCTAAAGATCCGGTTAGTAGTTTTTTAGTTTATCACGAACATAAGGACAGACAGACGCAGCGGTTGTCTAATATGTACAGATAAATAAATAATTCGGGCCGAATAGTACTTGATTGGATACCAGAATGGAAATATCAATTTCACTGTGACTGAAAATTAAATAGCACAAACAAGTTATACCATTTTTATGTATTTTCACAAGATACAATACAACAATAAATGTTTTAACTCATTTGTAAAATAAAATTCAATTGAATTCGAGTAAACATCGACAATACAGAGTAACTCTTGTGGTTTTCAGAACAGTACGGTCCGAATTTAACAGCATTAAATTATTTTCGATGGCAACACAACAGAAACCAACTGCGGTGACTGAAACTTGGCGCAAGACGAGTAATCTAACTGCTCTGTTTCATAGTTAGGATGCATTTGGCTTTCGATCTTTGTTTTATCTTCAAATGCCATAAACAACTGAAATTGTGAGTTTAATACATTGTCTGTTTATTCAACGCACTTTACTACAAAAGCGTTCATGAATTCAGAACAAAAATATGTTAGTTCGCATTTGGTTGACTGGTTTATATCATACTTTCACGAATTACCTATAAATTACCTTTGACATTGCTTAAAAAAATGTACCACTTTCTTCGCATATAAATGTTATTATGATTTAGACGATTTTCTGACAAACATGAAAAATGAATAAAAATATATTTGAAAATATTAATAAGATTTTTATAAGAATTTACGTAAGATATACGATTTTCCATTATATTTATAAATTTGCATGCATAGGTAAAACAGATATGGTACTTATTTTACAATTGTTAACAACCTGAGACTCATGTTTGCAAATATATATTTTGATTTGGATGTCTATGATCATTACTTATAATTTTATTAAAATCTTATTAAAATATTAAAATCTCTCAATGATACGTTCTTCAAAGCAAACCAAACAATTTGTCAATTATATGTTACTTCTGGCATTTTAAACTAGAATACCATGCTGTAGTTGTAAAAGTAGTCTATAATCTATATAAACCTGCAATATTGCATTGATATTAGGTCCTTACATATGAAATTGGCGTTTTTCGTACTGGCCACTTTAATCACAAATTTCTCCTCTTTGGTAAGGAATTCCAAATTCAAATTTGTACAGCTATAGACTCATGTATTTGTGCTTCGATGATCGTCATTCATTTGTTTTTTTTCTTCTGTTTTTTTCTGTTTGCGTCACTCATTTTACAAAATGGAAAACTTAAAATATCGCATTATTTACGAGTACGAGTTCCGCCGTGGCACTAGTGCTGCGGAAACAACTCGAAGGGTGAATGATGTGTATGGCGGTCGTGTTGCAAAAGAAAACACAGTTCGTTTTTGGTTCCAACGTTTTCGTTCTGGAAATTTCGACTTGCAGAACAAGCCCCGTGGACGGCCTGAGACTCAAGTTGATAATGAAGAGTTGAAGGCTATTGTGGAAGCGGATCCATCGCAAACCACGTCCGAGTTAGCTGCAGGCTGCGGTGTTAGTGATAAAACTGTTTTAATTCACTTGAAGCAAATTGGGAAGATTAAAAAGCTTGAAAGGTGGGTACCTCACGAATTGACTGAAGCAAACCGGCAAACGCGCGTCGACTGCTGCGTTACATTACTAAACCGGCACAATAATGAAGGTATTTTAAACCGAATCATTACCTGTGATGAAAAATGGGTTCTTTACGATAATCGGAAGCGCTCAGCGCAATGGTTGGATCCTGGCCAGCCAGCCAAATCCTGCCCCAAGCGAAAATTAACCCCAAAAAAGTTACTTGTAAGCGTTTGGTGGACTAGTGCCGGTATTGTTCATTACAGTTTTCTCAAATCTGGCCAGACTATTACGGCTGATGTCTATTGTAAGCAATTGCAAACCATGATGGAAAAGCTAGCGGCTAAACAACCTAGGCTGGTCAATCGCTCCACGCCACTGCTGCTTCACGACAACGCTAGACCACACACTGCGCAACAGACGGCTACTAAATTAGAAGAGCTTCAATTGGAAAGTCTAAGGCATCCTCCGTACTCCCCGGACCTTGCTCCAACAGATTACCATTTTTTTCGAAATTTGGATAACTTCTTGCAAGGGAAAAAATTCAACTCCGATGGGGCAGTCCAAATCGCCTTCAAAGATTTTATTGATTCCCGTCCGACTGGTTTTTTTAGTAAAGGGATCAATGAACTACCTATAAGATGGCAAAAGTGCATAGAAAATAATGGTTCATACTTTGATTAATTAAATATATTA
Source organism: Gymnoscelis rufifasciata (assembly GCA_929108375.1). Taxonomy (NCBI): domain Eukaryota; kingdom Metazoa; phylum Arthropoda; class Insecta; order Lepidoptera; family Geometridae; genus Gymnoscelis; species Gymnoscelis rufifasciata. The sequence goes on along the minus strand of OV815307.1, from coordinate 4,042,430 downwards.
TATTAAAAAATATTCGACTTTTTGTTCCTCCCATACAAAACGCCAATTTCATATGTAAGGACCTAATATAATTATTAAATTGATTCAGTAATTTTTGAAATAAGCGCTTTCAAATGGTCTCAACTCAAGAAGTGTTTAACCATTTTATATTGTTAATATAATATGTTTCATAATAGTTTATCTATGTAGTAAACTCAAAGTACAAGCTCTGCCCCTAGTTTGGGATGCTTTGAGAAAAGTCTGGCAATTTTTATTTATTATAAAAAGTTTGGCTAAGTAAATAGATGTAAATAAGTAGCATAGAAAACATAATTATCAGTAAGTACACTTGGAACGACAAAATTTCCACAATTAATATATATAAAAAAATCTTAAGTTTACTGTGCAGACAAAAATAACTACGTACGGTCTTACTATAAAAACTTACACACGACATAGATACTTATTTAACAGTTTTATAATATTTCAACAATTGTTAAACGCATGTCTAAGCTGATTTTTTTTTTATGGTATGGCGGTATATGGTTTGTTTCTATTAATTTTTGTTTTAAAGTTTCATCATTAAAGAAATAACCTCTCAACTCTGTCAATAAGAATTTTTATTCCTCCATTCACAAGCGAAGTAATCCCTCGATAACCACAAAAAGAATCTCTATCGATTTTCTGTAATAACTTTCCCGAATAGCCAAATGAACTAAAAGAACAAAATTAAAATCTCTTGTAAAAAGTCGAGTCAAGGCTCTAATAAAGGCCATTGTCAAAATCCGGGCATTCAGCAAAGCACACAGAAAAGATGGGAATCATGATTAGGGATGTGCTAAAAACCTGACGTGAAGATTTGTGTTGGAAAAATTTGATATAAGGTACTCGTATATGTATTTATTGGGAAAATACGGGCTGCCGAAATAGCTACATACATATATTAGTTCGTTAAAGTGACAGTGGGCAGGCCATATCACGCAGAATAAACACCATCGTATGGGTAAAGTTCTCGAATGGACAACGTTGAATCGCAAGCGCAGTCTACTACGTGGATGGGCTATTGTAATTTAAACAAACAACCCTCCTTTCCTCCTTGGACTTGGTGTTTAATATGTTTATTAAAAAAATTAACATAATTTTTTTTAGGAACTCCAGCCACAGATTCACGGTCGCTGTAGGGCGCTTAACCGAAATAACTGGAACAGCAGATGTCCTATGTATATAGACTGAAATGATGAGAATTGGCTGGTAGGTACCATTGCTTTTATTATTTTTACTTAATGGAGATGTAACCGTCTCGGAGTGAGACGAGTAGAGCAGCAAGTATGTTTTGGTCCTCAATGCCGATTTAGGTTAATATACCATCTTTCTAAAAACAACAAATATTATTTCCGTAATTATTAATTATTACGGAATGCCCAAAATTATATTTTTCTTTATGTAAAGGCTTACATTTATTATCTCCTATAAAAACTGTATCCCATCACTACACAGAACTCTTTGTAATCAATGGGAATATGCTAACGATCGCATCCGAACCGACTTACAGAAAGAGGCTTAATTAAATCCACGATTCATATTCTAGTGTCCCGATACCCAATCAAAGGGGGAGATGAATAGTCAAGAGGTGGAGTTGCTAGCTATCTTTAGTTTGTTTTTGTGGGATGTACAGAGCGCCTTGAATTTTTCTCTCTGTTCTCTGTGAAATACTAGGTTATTCTATTATCATACAGAGAGGAACTACTTTATGTTGTATTTTAGGTAACAAACTTGGTACATGTCTTTTTTAGTGTAAGGTTAAATTATGTTGTGTATCTATTTATCTAGCTTCTGTTTATAAAATTAATTTTAATTAGTTTTATATTTTTGTGTAGATCGGAAAGAGATGGCTATTTTAATAAACAGTTAAATTAATAGGCTAGTATTTATTACAAAAATTTATAGCTAGTGCAGTTACTTAAATGTTCTTGTACCGACTCAAAAATAAGGTTTCTCAATGAAATTAGATTTTGTATTATAACTATTTATTTATAAACAGGTTTATGTAAAGTCGAAAAAATAAACTTCTGTTGACATCGAAATTACTGGGGCAGAATAATAAATTTCATTGATATCATCCCAGACATATTTTGGGATTTTATATGCAAGGGTCCAAATATGAATACTTCTGATTAGCTGAACGTGGTAGCGAAATATCAACATTTCTATGAATATGCAAGAAAGCTGCGTCGTTTATGGCCTACTGAGGCAGAAGTATTCATATTTATCGGAGGGATGCTGATTCAGTTTGCAAGAATTTGTGATACCTACCTAATTATAGTTATTTTGGTATCGCATTTTGGCAGAGTACTCAGGCTTTGATGCGACAAATATTAGATGAGTTCATTCTTTCTTCATATGTTAGTCTGTTATAATCTATTACATACTGTTTTGAGTAAGTTTGTTGTATATAACAGAATAAATGATAAAATACTGAACAAATAAGAAGTTGACTTAAATATTTAAAAGATCTAGGTTTGGGTTGAAGTAGTAGAAACATCCAAATACATCAGCAACTTTTTGGCATAAAAAGACTAAAAAATATTACGGCTGAAATGATATAATAAAGTACAAAATATCTTATATAAAAATACATTTTCATGTACTCTTTTAACCAATATCCTAAAATTGTCACAACCGACAAGACAGGTCAACAAAGTGTATTAATAACAGCGACCTCTAATATTTACGCAAAATAACCCTTATACCCTACCAAAATATACCATAAAATGTCCAGAGTACGGCCACACTGGGCCACGCATATTCTTGTCCACTTAATTTGTGCCTCTCATTTCGTGAATAGCGAGAATTTAGCGCAACTGAACCTATACGTAACATAACTTTTATTTAAAAATACTTTGAATTTTGAAACTGACTTGCAAAATATTCAAATACAAGGCGTGTTGACTAACAAAAAAATTGGTATTCTGTTTAGTCCGTCCATTAGTTCGTCCTTTTGTACAAAAATATAAATATAAAAACAAACTGACCTTTTATTTTATTATCGGTCATCTTATTTAAAAGACAGGTAAACTAAGTATATTGAAACAGCCGTCTCTCAATATTAAATCTACCAAAATAGACAATAAAATGCCTAGAGTACGGCCACACTGGGCCCCGCATATTCTTGAATCAGTGCAACTCAACCGAATCGTAACATGTCATACTTTTTTTAATAAAAATAAAATAATTTGCTCTTGAAACTGACTTGGAGTTTTCTAAACAACTGTTCAAAACAGGTTAACTAAGTATATTTAAATAGCCGTCTCTAATATTTGCGTAAAATACATATGTATATATATTATAACCTACCAAAATATACCATTAAATGTTCAGAGTACGGCCACACTGTGCCACGCATTTTCTTGTCCACTTAATTTTGTGCGTCTCATTTCGCGAATAGTGTGAATTCAGTGCAACTCAAGTTATTCGTATTCCACTGGGCTCGGGGCTTACCTCGCAATTTCGTACATAACTCGCAATTTCGAACATAGCTTGCATTTTCGGACATAATTAAAATTTCCCAGGAGATTCTGAGTTAAACGCTTCATCGCTTGCTGTTTACTTATGAATGCATTGTGTGAGGGAATATTTAAATGGGCTTTTTGATTTATTATGGACTATGAGCTTGCGTTTAAGCCGTGTGCAGCTTTAAGGCATGAGTTGAGGTTTTTTGATAGTTTATCCAAGATAAAATTATTTTCTGATTTTTACTTACGTTACTTACCTAACTCATTCAATTTTGTACCTTTCAGTGAAGAGGGATCTATGTTTCACTTGGGTATAATATGTAGATATGTATGTCAACGCAACTGTCTTGATATAAAAAAAATACTGGTAAATCTATAAAGTTGTTACTTACAAAAATAAATTTCATGATATGAAAATAGTATTTTATTTATTTGAGACTTTTGTAGTTAAATGTTGTGATTATGATGAGGTTTTGTCTGTTCACGTCCGTAAGTGGTAACCCTCTGAATCCTTAAACGTGACCTCCGGGTGGTGCTAAGAACATTCTCTGGTGGGAGGCTTCGGCCGCGGCTTGTCACCACCCTCCGGGCTGGGCCAGTACGTGAAGCGATTATTTCGTGTTTCGTAATGTGGTCCGGAGAAGCCATCTTCTAGGTCTTCATGCCCCATCTTAGACCACATCGTCACTTTACATCAGGTGAGATTGTGGTCAAATGAAGGCTTATCCATGATAAAAAAAAAAAAAAAATATATATATATATATATATATATATATATATATATAAATAATCCGAATAATTACAGATATATGTTTGTTTCTCTTATCATTTTAGCAGATGCGTTCATTTACCCTTTTTTCTATTTGATATTTATCATAATTATAGTTCGTATGGAGTAAACTCCAATCGTGCGTCGTAGCTGACACACACACACTTTTTTTTATAAATGTGTGAATGCAATTTTTGAGTTTGCTAAACTCGATGACATGGTTCCTAAGAACAAATCTCCTTATTTCTTATATTTTCAGACCTTCTTATACTGACCGAAACTTTTGTTACACCCTGTATAAATATTAATAATAATAATAAATATTTTCGGACTACTCACACATCATCACCTAACCCCAAACTAAGCAGAGTTTGGACTATAGGTGACTGATATACTTTGCCGTCCTTATCATAAGTGCAATAACTCGAGTTTTGGGCCAAACAGAGTTATATACATATTCGTGATCAGCAAAATGAGATCTACGTTTTCTTCTTTGACAGTTTTTACGTATCTATTACCATTCCCGTTTTTTTCTTAAGCATAACCGCAATATATTAGGGATTTGGTCTTGTTTTACTTATCAAGAGTGAAATAACTTGAGTTGTGGCAAGGTAACCTAAAATAATTAATTGAATTACTAACGATAACTGCAATAAGTATGGTTATGATGGAACGAAACTGTGTCTGGACGAAGCCAAGAAGACATAATTTCTGCATTCAGATCGTTTTTAACCCCCGACCAAAAAAGAGGGGTGTTATAAGTTTGACGTTTCTGTCAGTCTGTCTTTGTGTCTGTCTGTTTGGGACATCATATATCCCGAACCCCGAACGGATGAAGCGATTTCAATTTAATTTGAAAGAAAGAAATTAATTTAATAGAAGGTTAAAATTTTTGTATGAAAGGTGAGTGTGGTGCGTGTTTTCTTAGACATGTTTCATGAAAATCGGTTGAGCCGTTTAAAAGTAATGGGGGTGAGAGTGGGGAAGGAAAACAGAAAATCTGCAAATATACTAGTGTGGGGTATCAAATAAAAGCGCATCGCGTCCACATTACATAATATCATGTTGTTTTACATTTAAGGAAATAAAGGCATTGGAATCGGGGGTTTTTTATATTTTAAATTTAGATTTATTAGTACATAAACTTGACGCAAAATATATAGTCTTATGGGTTGATAACTGTTCGGCTCAGAATAAAAACTGGGCGTTTATGTGTTTTTTGGTAGACATAAATAGCAATCTGATTGCTGCTGATGAATCATCAGTAAAGTACTTTTAGCCTGGACACACCCTTCATGTCCTCTGATCATTTTCACCACCAAGTCTAATTGTCACTTAAAAAAAAGTTTACGACTTTGATGACTTCATAGATTCTGTGAAAATGACAAACTAAAAAAAATACCGTTAAAGTCATGACAGTGTCTGATTTTTATGACTATGAAGACTTTTCATCTCAGCTTAAAATAACACGGAAACACGGTACCAAGAGTTTATTTAAAACTAGCGGGCCGCCCCGGCTTCGCACGGGTTTTTATTGATTTTTTTCCCCGGCAACTATTCGATTTTTTCTCGCCTTTTAAACCTTCCCTAGACTTCCACGAACATTTTAAGACAAAGATAAGATAAATCCGTTCAGCCGTTCTTGAGTTTTAGTCAGACTAACGAACAGCAATTCATTTTTATTTATATATAGATCATCAAGGTGGTCAGGGTCAAAAGGGAAACTTTCATGTTAAAGGACAAAGAGAAACATGGCAATAGCGAATGAAAAGAATTGAATATCCTTCAAATAAAAATTAACAAAAACATTTCTTATTGTTCCAAATAAAAGTTCTGTAAGCTTAACTACTTAACAGATAAAACAATACAAAAAGGGACTTACTGCTAAATACAAAATGCGTAATGGGCGGCCTTATTGCTTAAATCAATTTCTTTCAGACAATCTTTGGATGGAGAGTAAAATGCACAGCAAATAACTGGACGGTGACTTAAAAATAATAATAATTATTAATAATAGTAATACAACAAAAAAATTATATCCAAATATTTTATACTATAGACTTACATATTACTCCACATATAAATAAATAATAGATACTCATAAAAATAACATATAAATACCTATTATAATATAATATTAATAATGTATAAATATATACCATATTATGCTAAATATCAAATAATTTTTTTTACTTGACGTTTGATTATGTATGTATGACATACAATAAAGATTCAATTACGTACCAAATTGTTTTATTTATACAGAATAAATGTAGGTACTGCGTACTGCGTATACTAAGCGCCTGTAATAAATTAAATATCCAACTCCAATTTATATAATATAACAACTCTGACATCTACGCTTGTTTTACTAATGAAAACCGAAATATGTTCGACACTTATTGCACTAATCGGTTGAACATACAAGAAAAAATAGGGATTGCCTGCTACTCAAAAGTGAAATATGTTAAATTGCTAATGATAAGGGAAATAACTATACTACTTATTTCGGTTATGACTAGTAATCATTCTATCTATTTATATTAAAGTACTAAACATAAGTAAAATTCTGTGATTTTAGGTAACTAAGCCAACACTTTTACCAATTGAAGGTACTACATAATATTCTACACATTTTAATCTATAGCCTTGTGAAAGTTTCAAGTCGATACCTTGTATAGAAATTGAGATACATGAAAAACAAAAAAAAAATCTTTATGCGCGTTTTTCTCGAAAGTAGCTTTTACCTAGTTATTGCACTTATGATAAGGACGGGCATAGATACATTTTTTTTTAAATACATACATATGATACCTAAAAAACACCCAGACCCGAAGCCAGAAATTGTAGATCGTACAAAATCAGGTCCCGCGGCGGGAATCGAACCCGCGACCTCCTGCAGATCTACTTATACTCTTATTTATATTAAAACTTCTCGTGTTGAGACAGAAGTCTGTTGACGGTCTCTTTATCAACAGAGTTCGACTTGATGTCTCATTTTTTATCAGCAGCTATACCATTATTCAAAACTTTACCACTACTACAACATCCCATTTTTATCCAGTCCATAAATATAAATACATTGGAAATTTATAAAATACACTCTTGTCAGTTTAAGCCACCCAACACTATAACTCACGTTACTCAACAAAGCCTAAACATGGTGTTCGAATGACCAAAACATTTCTACGCAAAATAAAACCAGAAAACGCCGCTAAAACTAAAATATTCTTTTTCACTCGACAGCTATTTCATGTGACGTTATAAAGGTTTGCATACACTACGAGATATTTCACACGATATGGGTTTGCATACACTATGCGTTACGCCCGCCCCGCGCTCGCTAGTAATTGAATGAAATGGCAACTATAACGTGTTTAATTAAAAACTGGCACCATGCCATGATGGACAATGTCTGGTCAACACTTTGTGAGATTGATTTAGTGTTTTTGTGTATGTAGCTCAGCCAGCATAGCATAGCTAGATATTAAAGCCGTAGGACGGCAACTGCTTGACTTTTACTTCCCTTGTAGGTTTTCAGTTTATAAAATTACCTCACTCATATAATCTTACCTAAAAATATAAGTAATATATTCTCACCATGAAGACAGAAAGCGTATTAGTGTAAATTGGTGTAATACATTTTGACGTGACAACGTCTTATAAATTGGTTTGCCGGGTGACACTTCAAGAAACTGCGTTACGCTCCGCTCACGTTATGCGCTCACAATGAGAGCGAGTGAGAGGCACGCGTCCCTTCCACTCGGGCATGGTTAGCCCACCTAAGAGCGAGAGAGACAGACATAAAAAGTGAAAGGCACGCGTCCCTTCCACTCGAGCACAGTTAGCCCGCCTAAGAGCGAGAGAGAGAGAGTGAGAGAGATAGGCATACACACCGGTTCATGTCTTGCGCTTCTATTTCGCTTAGGCGCCTGCATATTAAAATTATTTTACCACTCAAAGTCGTTGTCACGTAAAACTTTCGCCCGTATACCGACTTTACAGGCAACCAATTTTTTTCTATTATTAATGTTTTGGTGTTGTTACGGGGCAAAATATTTTCGATAATTTTATTTGATTAATTTAACCGCTGAAAATTTATTTTAATTGCTATAATGACAAAATAAGAGAATTTTACTATTTGTTTGAGAATAAAACCTTTAAAATAATGGAAATAATAAATTACTCAGTGGCGCAGTGAGCAAAGGTCCGCTTGAGGCGCAAGATGTAGCCGGGTTTGATTCCCGCCTAAGGGTCAAGTTTTTATTTCTACTAAAAGCAGTTTGTTTGTGTGTCGTAGATCGTAAAATCTTAAAAAGATGTTCACACTTTCCAATGCTACGTTGTAACCAATAAATAATGCGGATTTATAATTTTAAATCTATAACTCGTCTATGGTGTACCTACATAATATCCACCATCACTATATCTGCTGTAGGACAACCACTACTTGACATAAGTCATAGACTAGCTATTAGAGGCCAACTATTACTATTAGAGGCAAACTATTACTATTAGAGGCCAACTATTATTACTATTAGAGGCCAACTATTACTATTAGAGGAGGCCTGCATCCACCTTGTACCTTGGTTGTACGCTTACCAACTCGTCCTTCCATCTAGTTCATCTAGTAGTTTAGTTGGTTCAAATATTCATGATTCAATCAGTTTCAATAACATTTCAATTCAAATTAATTAAAAATTTGATAGTGTCCTAACTGACTTACCGACGATGAGTTATGCACTACGCCCGACGAACGCGGATTACACTCAATAAATTATTATGAAGCAATCAGTATAAGGTAAAAGTTTAAATACATTTAGTGTTGACGATACGATCTCAAATATACAGAACTGTAAAATATTTGATCGATTGCTGTATAATCCGATTCTATAGATAGATTATACGTAAAAGAGTGAGTCTTAGCAAGATTGAGAATTGATTTCTTTTACATATAAGATTTAACCGGCAGAAACCGCCAAAATATTTGTGTCGTGTTAATCTCTTCTATTTTTTTATTTCTAGAGGTTTGCGGCGGTGCCCAACAAAGTGAACATGATAAGTTAAGACGATTTTTGAGTTTTCCAATATTTTGACGCTTTTAAACGCGCCGACAAAGATTGATAAAGCGAAACCGGTCTTCCTTCTGAGTATTTTATTACGAGTACGACATTTTTGACAATATGATAATATCTATCATATTTAAAATGTTTACTATATTTTCATACGCCTGACAATCTGCTAATATCACATCTATGAACTTTTACTCTTTCTCAGTCATCTATTGTCATCTTTATAGGAAAAACTATTGCTCGTATGTTTTGAGTGTTCATATAATTAATCTGCGCTCGTAGCATTTTCAGTCTTTCTGATTTCCATAATAAAACAAAAGAACACTATTCAGAAATTGCCGTTCATCTCAAAAAGGTAAAGGGACGAAGGTCGTACCTTCTAAAGGTCGCGGCACAACAGCGACCGTAGATTTATTGGTAATATAATTTTGATTGATCGCCGCCAACTCAAGTTGAGGTCTAAACGACGTACTGAGAGCAGAAATGCTATCAATCATGTGAATTTCCCGAACTAATCGATTTCACTTTAAATTGAGACACCGCAGTTTGATTTAGCGTAAGTGATTTGTATGAGGAGTTCGGTTCGTAAGGGAATATTTTTGGTTGAAGTTTTGAATTTGAATATCTGCTGATGTGTGCCGTGTATGTTATGAAATATGAGAGTATTCATGTAGGGTAAAATAACTTATTATCCTCCACGTCCATTATATTCGTAAAAAATACTATACTTTAAAAACATCATCATCATCATCACCCTATTAAGGTTCCCACTGCTGGACACAGGGACTTTTCTCTTGATGAGAGAGATTAGGCCTTAATTCAATACGCTGGCCAAGTGCGTGTTGGTTAATGTAAAAAACATGTATTCTGAAATAATAATAATCAATAAGCTATTTACTAGTACTGGTACCTACCTAGGTAATTGAAAAAAAAAACATATACACTCAAGTGATGAAATCTCTGCATTTTTACTCGTTCATGCAAAACAACACCATAACAAGATTAAACTGGTACAGTATTAAAATTTCACGCTACGTTAAAACAAAAAAAAAACACTTCATTCGTCTAAACTCATTTCGAGGTACTAACAAACGCATTATTAGCATAATTCCCAACATACACGTCCAGAACTAAATCCATTTACCCTACTTTATATTCAGTAAAAGTGGCCAGAAAGGCCGGAGGATTTAACGGGAGAATTAGAATTTTACATTGTAATAGCAGTTCCGCAAGGGGTGAGAAATGGGGTAAAAGCGAGCGTGACGGGGACTGGCGGGTTCCGTATCCAACTTAGGTTCAATTTTGTTGGCTAGATAACCATAGATATAAAACCTCACAGTTAAGTTCACAATTAAAAAAAAAATGAATTATGTATTACTAGTTTTCTGCCCGCGGATTTGCTCTCAAAATAGTACTTTTCATTTTTTTCGCTGCAGCTTTTGTTTTGTATTGCAGAAATTGTTATGCTTTGCTGGTAATAATTGATTTTTACGCTAAATGTGGTATTTTGAAAAAAAAGGAGCCTATGTGTTGACCTGTTAAGCTATATTTTTGTGAAGATAAATCAAAATCTATTCAGTAGTATTGGAGTTAAAGAGGAACAAACACACTTACACACTTGCATCCTTACAAATTTTCGCATTTATAATATAAGAAATAATAGGATGAATGAACTCTGCACAATTTCATGAAACGTTGAATTGAAATGAAGATGGCACTAAGAGACTAGGAATTCAAAGTTAAAATTAGTTCGTGGAAGTGGTTCAGTATTATTAAAGAATATTTTTATTTTCCCCGAATTGAGCGAAGACGGATCTGCATGCTTCTTTTGCTCGAAACAAAAAGTTTGTTTACCGTAAACAAGAAAAGGGTTTTTATTTCACCTTTATTATTAAAATCAAGAAATCGGGATGATATAAAAAAAAACCATTTTATTTTTTACCAAATAGAAATCTTTAAAACGCGTTAAAAGATTTACAATGATCAGCTGTACAATAAGACTTGACTAAAACTCATCTAAAGTCTAATGTAGCTTGACAAATAATGGATGATTGGCATGTAATAAATGTACTTTCAACATTACTCTATGCACATTTAACCGATTCGAAAAATTACCTTAACCCACAACGCTACGGGTCAATAATACTTCAATTTATAACTGAAATATGTACTTAAAATTAATACGGTACTCTCACGCCAATTTTATCAGACCTAGAATTTATAAGTTATTAAATATACAACACTACTACCACTCAGAATTTTGAAACTGTACCCTAAAGAAAATTTAAGAATTATTGAAAGTCTTCATACTCGTAAAAGTACAAACTAATACAAGTCTAGTCAGTGTTACTCGTAGAAAATGATTTTTATATACCTACGTAAAACGTAAAAGGTTAATTAAACCCCGTTTATTGACATAGGTGACAGATTGCCACTTTGTTTCACACCATAATTTTATTTATGGTGATATTTGATTTCTTTTAGACTATAAAACTCTAATATGAATATAATGACAGTTTCATTTGAGATTTCCTGGTATGTTCTAGCCGTGGTTCCACTTAAGATCAGCGTCCATTCGAAAGCTGCAATTTAGCGGGATAGGACTTTCATCTGAATGTATAGGATTTGAGATGAAATTTTAAGTCCATAGATTCAAACAGAATCTACAGTGTCAGGCAAAACTGCGTCCACAGAGCCAAGGAGATCGTCAATGTAGAATTTATTTTAAAGCACAGGGACCATTACAAAAACGTGCCAAGAACTTTAAAGACAAGGAACCGTCTACAAAACCCATCTGCCACTAACAGCACTTTAAGTACCTAAATCCGAACACATGGCATTAAAATACTCGAATAAAAGAAGTAAGAAATCGGATTCCGGTAACTAGCTGAGACGGAATTTACGGGTAAGTTTCTTGGCGCCTCTTCAAAATATGTCACAGAGCGCACTCCGCAAACTCATGCAAATGTCTAGGGAACTGCTTTTAATTCAAATAAAGTTTCTTTTACAGAATTCTTTTAGATAGACTGGCGGATTGCCCACCTTGCTATGAATAGGACTGCTGTGTACTCATTCGAGAATGTTCTTATTTAGGCTTGAATTTACTGAACCCGTATCGTGACTTTGCAATAAAGTTTCGAATAGATTCGTTTCTTGTTGGAGTTTTTTAAAAAGGTTATTGTTTTCAATAAGCTAGATCGAACCTAGCATATTATATACATAATACGATGAATAACTATACACTTCAGGGCAATAAGGCATGATGACTACATAAAATATATAGGTATGCTGTTTAGTCTGTCTGTTAGCCCGTCCAAAAATATTATACACCTTTTTTCGGTTTATCAATTTAATAAGATCAAAATGCTGTGTTATTATCAATATTGTGTTAGGTGAACATTTTCATACACAAGCCGTGAAATTTTTGCCTAATTATTCCTTTTTATACCATACGCAACATGATTTCCAGTGTTCACTAACAAAGTACAGGTCAGGCCACATGCTTTATGCAAGGTAAACTCCGGGCGCCCTTTAAATCAAGTTCCATATAGTACACGTGTAGTATTGTTGTGCGCCCGCTCTCGCGCTGTCACTCCTGTTAATTAAACGTTCTCATTGCGAATATAGGGTACGCTGGAACGGCCATATTCAAATTTCCAAATGTTATATCATCAACATAATTTCGGACATGGAACGGCTTACTCCAGATGAGCCCTACGACTATCCTCTACGAAGTGGATAGTTGGAATATTTTTTCATAAATGCCCTGCGCGTCCCTTTCGAGCGACTGCAGGATATTTTTGGAAAAATATTCCAATTATCCCCTGTTTCATTTTATTAGCTACTGTTGGAAATAGGCATCCTTTAGAAAATAAAGGGTTTATACATTAAACCACTCCGTTGGAGCCTCGTTCGTTGATCGGAAGGGGACGACAGTAATACGGGTCGCTTGGCTTGGGGCTCTTTGAAATTCCTTATCCCCAAATGTCCATTTAGTCTTCTTTCTTATCGGTTACTGATATTTTTTACTTAAAATAATTTAATCTTTATCATTCAGGGTAAACTACAGGTGCCCTTTAAATCAAGTTCCGTATAGTACACGTGTAGTATTATTGTGCGCCGGCTCTCGCGCTGTCACTCCTGTTAATTAAACGTTTTCATTGCGAATATAGGATGGCTGGAACGGCCATGTTGGTTTTTTATACAAACATCTTTCGAAACGTTATCGTGCCCTCTTTACTTGCATAAAGTTCACTGCGGGGCCCAGGTATCCGATAGCATCAGGTATTTTGGAAGTTTTGTCTGTTCACGTCCGTAAGTGGTAACCCTCTGAATCCTTACACGTGACCTCCGGGTGGTGCTAAGAACAGTCTCTGGTGGTAGGCTTCGGCCGCGGGCTTGTCACCACCCTCCGGGCTGGGCCAGTGCGTGAAGCGATTTTTTCGTGTTTCGTAATGTGATCCGGAGAAGCCATCTACCTTCTAGGTCTTCATGTCCCATCTTAGACTACATCGTCACTTTACATGAGGTGAGATTATGGTAAAAAAAAACCCTCAACCATTAGAATGATGGAGGGATTGGCCGATACTCGTCATACTTCTGATGATTTTCCGTTAGCCAAGTCCTACTGCGGCCGTGGTGAAATACCATAATGATGGTAATTATAATGGTGACAATCAATATTAAGATTAATATAAGCTTTTAAGGATCCATTGCCATAACGTAACTACAATTTTTCTTGATAAAAAAAACCTCAATATCAATATTTACCATAGCTTGTAAAATATTAAAATATTCATGTTATTGAACTTTATTGGCAGAGCATTTTAATCAATGCAGACTTCACAAAGACATTTGAATTTATAAACAACGTCTTGTCTCTGGATAAACCTCGTTGAATATTCCAAGTTATTTGATTATGCTTTATCGCAAAGATAAAGACCTCTTGTTGTGTTTGTTGAAACAATGGCAATTTAACTATTATCTTGATTATATTACGGAGAAACTGAATATCAAATCAGGACGTTTATTAGCGGTTAAATTTAGGGTTTTGTTTTATGTACTTTTGATCTATGTGTATAAAAATAGTTTTGGCAAAGTAAAGTAAGTAAAGTTTTAGTAAAGTATAAACAAGCTAAAGTTCAAGCTAAACTCTTGAGTGCATAGAAAATTAATGTGATTATTATTTTATCAGAAATATTTCAGATTAGCTTATGGCTTCCTAATCCATAAAGATTGAGCTTATCTGCAGGTTTCGTGCATAGTGGCTCCAGTTGTCTATTCTCCTCGTTAAATATCATGATTCCTGTAGTTCTGATCTCGTTCCGAGTCTTTCAGTAGGAATATGAAATATTCCGCATGAAATCAGAAATAAGCATAATAGAATAGAAATATCCATATTCCTGGTGCAAATTGAGATACCAATTCGCAGTTGAATAAAGAACGCGGATCGTCAAATGGTACGTGAGTGAACAGATGGATGGGTTTATTGGGGTCATAAGCCACTTTCAACGGAGATAGAAAGGATTCTATATTGCATTGCACATCGTATTGAATTGAAATGATAACTGTGCTTGAGAAATAAAAACATGTTAACCACGGTTTAAGATTAAGGTACGTTTTTATATGTTTAAAAAAAACAATAATCTTCGATGACTTGACTTTATGTTTTGTTCAGTAACTAGTCACCATGTTTTAGAGATACGAAACAACAAAAACATCATGACTGGTCGCGTCAACGTCTTGAGAGCAAGTGTCATTGTGTTTTTTTTTAAATTTATTTCGTACTCAAATTATCCAATTTAGACAGATAGTTAATTACGGCACTTTTTGTTTTATTTTAATTTCGAACTTGACAACGGTTAAATCAGTAGCACAAACAAAAACAGAAAGAAGGAGAATTTGACAGTAGTTTACCAAAGTCTCAATGTCAGATTATTTTTTGAAATTTCAAAATAGGAATCACCTTATTTTATTCCATGTCACTTCCAGGATCCTAATCCCAAGTGATTTGCAATAGCACGTATGTGTGCGTCCGATACATCGGATGCAGGCTTGTGTGAAGTTTTTCCGTAATTGGTTTTCGATTTAAAGGTAGCTGCATAAATGAGGTTTCAAGCGGCAGCATTTCGCTTGCAAATGGGCATTACTGCGTGTTACTCTGCAGATGATGGGGTGTTTGTTTGCGGGGAACAAGCGGTATTTAAGTAACGGGGTGTATGTAGGAACATACACCCCGCTTTTTGTTTATATAGTATTTGGAACGGTATTGGCACATTATGGCAAAGATAGTAACATATAAGTTCAGTTGGATAGTTTTGTGTCAAAATTACCAGTCAAAATATATAATTAAAAAAAAATATCTAAGTATCGTCTTTATAAAAATTACTGAAAGTCGGTGAAGCTTTAAGTAGTACTTTAAGTAACTATGGACAAACTGTTTTACCCTAATCAACTAAATTTTACGTAAAAATTTAATTCACAAGGACTTTGGACAAGGCAGTCGTTCCGATTTCGCAACGTTGCGCCACAAACCCATGAGCCAAAATAGTATGAAGTATAATTGATAGTGATCTAAAAAAATGCCTTGATTTTTTGTAGTTATTGAAAGTCAGAAGTTTTTATTATTATTAATATAAAAGGTGATTCAATTGGTATTCAAAGCGGAAAGGGTTTAAATGGAACGCACCAGGCAAACATATTTTATAATGCAACACTTCGATTTGCAAAACCAAAAAAAAGCTTTAAGGTAAATCAATTTTATTCGTATTTTTTCTAGAATAACCTCTAAATTGGAATGTTCTAGAACAAAATATGTTCGCCTGGTGCGTGACATTAACACTTTTCAATTTTATATAACAACTAGCGGCCCGCCCCGGCGTCGCATGGGCATAAAATTTTCCCGGAAATTATTAGAATTTTTCTCGCCGTAAAAACCATCCTATCTCTCAAGTTGGATCGAACTGCACATGGTGTGCGAATTTTATTATAATCGGTTAAGTGGTTAAGGAGTCCATTGAGGACAAACATTGTGACACGAGATTTATATATATTAAGATTTTGAAACACTTATTATAAGAAGACTTATAAGAAACTGTCGCATTACCACAATGCACGCTTTAAAAATATATTAAAAGTCACATTGCTGCGGTGAGTGACCTAAGCACTAATCTTCATAAATCTGTCTGGGATTGACTTATACAAATGGGCTAAAAGACCATTCAAAGACGTCCGTATTGAGTCAGAGACGAGACGAAAAAACAGCTGAAGACTAAACTGTATTTATAAGGCTAGGTAATTTTATTTATATGAAAATAAAATTGACTTAATGTAAATTAAAGTCCTTTGCTGTACCTTTCTGTACATCACAAAATATATTTTTTAAGGCGGATGTTCAGCAATATGATGTAATTATGTATAGCGTTAATCAATCCTTATAAAATTTAGTCTTAGTTTCTTATTAAATAAAAAAACTAAATATTAAATTAAAAGTTTTTTTTTAATTTAATTTTTATGGTACATACACGATGGTTAATAATCTGTAAATTGGATCACCCCATCTCAAGGTATTTGCGTATGGACATAATATTCTGGCTACTAGTTGTTATTTAATTATGGTAAAAACACATAAGTTTATTAAAAAAAAAATATGTGTCAATGCAAGGACTTTTGTCAGTAAAAGGATGAAAGGAAATAAAAGATGTCCCGGAAATTCACTTTGCTCAATTTCGAATATGTTTTCCCTTCAATCACCTTTCCTAACATATCCACAAAGGGTAGTTGAGCCTGGCGGCAGTCAAACGACGAAGTAGCTTATTCGAAAATTGAAATGCAATGCAA
This sequence comes from Gymnoscelis rufifasciata, assembly GCA_929108375.1. Taxonomy (NCBI): domain Eukaryota; kingdom Metazoa; phylum Arthropoda; class Insecta; order Lepidoptera; family Geometridae; genus Gymnoscelis; species Gymnoscelis rufifasciata. Next base: position 4,025,259 of record OV815307.1, on the reverse strand, counting down.
ATTATAAAAGCTTTTGTACAATACTCTGTCGTTTCGAAACACGATATTTTCCGCGCTAACGAAAGTCTCTTTGCACGGGTGAATATAAAAACCCTTTGAAGTAAAAATTCAGGAAACTCCCATAATCCAAGCCAAGGAACTTGCACTATTTCTTTGTGATTCGAAACCATTTTGTAACCGAAAACTTTTGACGCACACTGAAACTTGGCTCTCTCGTTGCTGCAAAGTCAAATGCTATTAAAACTTTTAATGAGTTGAAGCATTCTTTCGGGCGAGTGTTCGAAGTGGTATTAATTAAAAAAGAGAAGGATCAGGTTCAAGACGGGCAGATGTTGCGATACACGGCCATGCGGGAAGGCCAACTGAGGAAGTTTTTGCTTCGCTTGCCAAAAACAAACTTTCGCGAAAGTTCCGTGCAAAATGTTACGTGTCCCGCCACTGTTTATCGACTCGGGTGAATTTCTTTTGGATGTAGTGAAATATTGCAGGCTTTGGGGAATGCCGTTTGAGAAATGGCGTTTTTAGTTTGGCGAATGCAACATTACTTTCGGTCTTACGAGGTGCCGGTCTGGGCATTCTGGCATCTGTTCTTGCACAATATTGTAAGGATCTCAATTCTGAGACTCATACGCCGTCAAAGGTTTTGCTTAAGTTGAAAAATCATGTATTTTATATAAATTTCGTTAAAAAATCGTAAAAAAATTATGATGGTTAGGAATAAAAACAATAAGAATGATATGTTTTTCGTATTATTATGTAGTCAGCCGAAGAAATTAAAGTTTTTGCGTACTTGCCTCAAGTTATCTCTGAGTATATATTTTTATCCTGATTGAAAATTCGGAGGAAATTTGACACAGAGAAATCGCGCACGATCGAGATACATCAGTCGTAAGTTCCTACTGCAATGTTACCGTATGTCTCACAATCTCACATCTTTTAAGGCTTAGGTCTAGGTTTAACTGATTTGATTTGATTTGAAAAAACAATTCTCAAATTCACGCGTAGGTATTTCTTCCATAGAACTTCTTCCCATGAGCAGTCTCGTTGTTTGTAAAGCGGTTGCTTGAAATTTGCTCATAGTTAAATTTTGTGAGGATCGATCCAATTCTTCTAGTGTGTTGAAAAATTTCGGCTACCGGCTGACATTTACCATACTAAAAATTCGATTGATTTTTCTAGAAAATCCACTTGTCGTATATTTTGTGAACTTTATCCCCACAATCCACGACATGCTTCCGCTTTCGCTGCTTCAGCTATGAACCTGTTAGATCCCTTACGCACGAGCGCGTTACATCGGTAGTACGTTCGTCTTTCTACGTGACCGTATGTCTCAGAAATTGTCTATTTTCCGATGAAACCAAACTTGCAGCTGTTTTGGTCAGCTTAATCAGACTAGTTTTTGTTGTTTTGGACTCTTAATCCACGTATTTTGAGGATAAGGTCTATTTTACCGTCAAATCATGGTATGTAACCCATTTTAAGTCATAACATTGTTAAAAACCATGATAATTTAAAAAGTGCTAAGGTCTATTTCATTATTATTTTGTAGTGACACTTAAACTTCTATCCTGTACTTTATTTTCCTGAAACCATTTACAACTTTAAAATAACTTAAGTTAGTCATAAATGCACATGGATTTTTTTTTATGATTGATAATCCTTCTTTAAAATTAATGTATTTCATTTCATTTCACCTCGAGGTCACGAGGATTCAAAGGGTTAAAAAACACAAAACGTGGAAATAGTAACTTAGAGCAAAAGACTCGGTAGAGGTTGCAAAGACGCGTAAACAGAGTCCAGGACATTGTACAAAGGAATAAAGGTACAGTGCGGGTAAAAAAGTGATTTCTTGTAAGTATTTCTTTTTTTGTGGAGATGAACGAACGAACCCTCTAAGCGTAATAAGTGGAATGAGGCAAAATTTATTTTAGCTCCAACATAGTAAGGTTGGAGTTAAAATTCATTTCGTCCCTTTCTAATACGAAAACAAAACAGACATAATTATATGAAGCCAATAAAATAATAATTATAAATATATATTAGGTCCTTACATATGAAATTGGCGTTTTGTATGGGAGGAACAAAAAGTCGAATATTTTTTAATATAATATATTTAATTAATCAAAGTATGAACCATTATTTTCTATGCACTTTTGCCATCTTATAGGTAGTTCATTGATCCCTTTACTAAAAAAACCAGTCGGACGGGAATCAATAAAATCTTTGAAGGCGATTTGGACTGCCCCATCGGAGTTGAATTTTTTCCCTTGCAAGAAGTTATCCAAATTTCGAAAAAAATGGTAATCTGTTGGAGCAAGGTCCGGGGAGTACGGAGGATGTCTTAGACTTTCCAATTGAAGCTCTTCTAATTTAGTAGCCGTCTGTTGCGCAGTGTGTGGTCTAGCGTTGTCGTGAAGCAGCAGTGGCGTGGAGCGATTGACCAGCCTAGGTTGTTTAGCCGCTAGCTTTTCCATCATGGTTTGCAATTGCTGACAATAGACATCAGCCGTAATAGTCTGGCCAGATTTGAGAAAACTGTAATGAACAATACCGGCACTAGTCCACCAAACGCTTACAAGTAACTTTTTTGGGGTTAATTTTCGCTTGGGGCAGGATTTGGCTGGCTGGCCAGGATCCAACCATTGCGCTGAGCGATCATCACAGGTAATGATTCGGTTTAAAATACCTTCATTATTGTGCCGGTTTAGTAATGTAACGCAGCAGTCGACGCGCGTTTGCCGGTTTGCTTCAGTCAATTCGTGAGGTACCCACCTTTCAAGCTTTTTAATCTTCCCAATTTGCTTCAAGTGAATTAAAACAGTTTTATCACTAACACCGCAGCCTGCAGCTAACTCGGACGTGGTTTGCGATGGATCCGCTTCCTCAATAGCCTTCAACTCTTCATTATCAACTTGAGTCTCAGGCCGTCCACGGGGCTTGTTCTGCAAGTCGAAATTTCCAGAACGAAAACGTTGGAACCAAAAACGAACTGTGTTTTCTTTTGCAACACGACCGCCATACACATCATTCACCCTTCGAGTTGTTTCCGCAGCACTAGTGCCACGGCGGAACTCGTACTCGTAAATAATGCGATATTTTAAGTTTTCCATTTTGTAAAATGAGTGACGCAAACAGAAAAAAACAGAAGAAAAAAAACAAATGAATGACGATCATCGAAGCACAAATACATGAGTCTATAGCTGTACAAATTTGAATTTGGAATTCCTTACCAAAGAGGAGAAATTTGTGATTAAAGTGGCCAGTACGAAAAACGCCAATTTCATATGTAAGGACCTAATATTACCGGACTTGTTATTGCGTGTTTCATAAATGGTATATAAAGCGGAAGCGAAATCTGTAAATCCAATATTTTCGTGATGTTTTTGTCAAGCCATTTAAAACAATATTTTATTGGAGTTTACTCCTTAAGAAACGATTTGAGTTATAAGGCCCGGTACGGAAATTTTATGAGGAGTAAAATCAAGTGTAACACGAAAAGTTGAGGCGTTACGTAGAAAGAGACAATCATATATTAGGTCCTTACATATGAAATTGGCGTTTTGTATGGGAGGAACAAAAAGTCGAATATTTTTTAATATAATATATTTAATTAATCAAAGTATGAACCATTATTTTCTATGCACTTTTGCCATCTTATAGGTAGTTCATTGATCCCTTTACTAAAAAAACCAGTCGGACGGGAATCAATAAAATCTTTGAAGGCGATTTGGACTGCCCCATCGGAGTTGAATTTTTTCCCTTGCAAGAAGTTATCCAAATTTCGAAAAAAATGGTAATCTGTTGGAGCAAGGTCCGGGGAGTACGGAGGATGTCTTAGACTTTCCAATTGAAGCTCTTCTAATTTAGTAGCCGTCTGTTGCGCAGTGTGTGGTCTAGCGTTGTCGTGAAGCAGCAGTGGCGTGGAGCGATTGACCAGCCTAGGTTGTTTAGCCGCTAGCTTTTCCATCATGGTTTGCAATTGCTGACAATAGACATCAGCCGTAATAGTCTGGCCAGATTTGAGAAAACTGTAATGAACAATACCGGCACTAGTCCACCAAACGCTTACAAGTAACTTTTTTGGGGTTAATTTTCGCTTGGGGCAGGATTTGGCTGGCTGGCCAGGATCCAACCATTGCGCTGAGCGCTTCCGATTATCGTAAAGAACCCATTTTTCATCACAGGTAATGATTCGGTTTAAAATACCTTCATTATTGTGCCGGTTTAGTAATGTAACGCAGCAGTCGACGCGCGTTTGCCGGTTTGCTTCAGTCAATTCGTGAGGTACCCACCTTTCAAGCTTTTTAATCTTCCCAATTTGCTTCAAGTGAATTAAAACAGTTTTATCACTAACACCGCAGCCTGCAGCTAACTCGGACGTGGTTTGCGATGGATCCGCTTCCACAATAGCCTTCAACTCTTCATTATCAACTTGAGTCTCAGGCCGTCCACGGGGCTTGTTCTGCAAGTCGAAATTTCCAGAACGAAAACGTTGGAACCAAAAACGAACTGTGTTTTCTTTTGCAACACGACCGCCATACACATCATTCACCCTTTGAGTTGTTTCCGCAGCACTAGTGCCACGGCGGAACTCGTACTCGTAAATAATGCGATATTTTAAGTTTTCCATTTTGTAAAATGAGTGACGCAAACAGAAAAAAACAGAAGAAAAAAAACAAATGAATGACGATCATCGAAGCACAAATACATGAGTCTATAGCTGTACAAATTTGAATTTGGAATTCCTTACCAAAGAGGAGAAATTTGTGATTAAAGTGGCCAGTACGAAAAACGCCAATTTCATATGTAAGGACCTAATATATCTGTTTGATTGAACGTGTAAAAGAATGAGATGGAATACATTACACATCTCATTCTCGGGGTCTCCTCTTTGCGCGATACTTCGTAGTCTCATTGTATTTTAACCCCCGACCAAAATAGAGGGGTGTTATAAGTTTGAAATGTCTGTCTGTCTGTCTGTCTGTCTGTGTGTCTGTCTGTCTGTTTGTGTCACCATAGCTCCCGAACGGATGGAGCGATTTCAATTTAGTTTTTTTTGTATGAAAGGTGAGTCTGGCGCGAGTGTTCTTAAACATGCTTTATGAAAATCGGTTGTGCCGTTTAAAAGTTATGGAGGTGAGAGTGGGTAAGGAAAACCGAAAATCTGCAAATATACTAGTGTGGGGTATCAAATGAAATCGCATCGCATCCACATTACATAATATTATGTTGTTTTACGTTTAAGGAAATTAAGGGATTGGAATCGGGGGTTTTTCTTAAATTTTAAATTTAGATTTATATATTTTTATTATTTTGTAACATACCTTATGTAATACGCTTTATTGAAGTAATATAAATAATCCGAATAATTATAGATAATTATGTTTGTTTCTCTTATCATTTTAGCAGATGCGTTCATTTACCCTTTTTTTCTATTCGATATATATCATAATTATCGTTCGTAAGGAGTAAACTCCAATCGTGCGTCGTAGCTGACACACACACACTTTTTTCTTTAATCTTTAATTAAAAAGAAACAACTTGCTTACCACGTAATGATTAATCACGAAATCTCAAGAGTCTCACCTATAAATTTGGAATTTGGTAGGTAAGTTTTATTTATAGAGTGTAGACGTCAGCTTAGAATCAATTTCACGAAACTCCACCATTTAGGGGGTAAAGATGGCATAGTAACGAAGGTCGGCATTGAACACCATAACCCGTTGATAGGTGGAACAAAAGTCCTATGTTTATGAACTAAGAAACTTGAAGTTTGGTAAGTTGGTTCCTTATAGTGTGTTACCATCCGGTAAAAACGGATTTTACAAAACTTAATCCGTAAGTATACAGAGTAAAACGGGGCGGGGGTTGAAAATTTGATATAAGAATTTAAAATGTCTTCTCTATAGATAGTATTAATAATGTACCTTCATAAATACCTGTTTAGCTATGTAATAAACTCCACGTAAATGGAAAAGTGTATGTGTGTGTCTCTTTGTTAGTCCGCCTTTCATGGCAAAACGGCTATAACGATTTGCATGAAATTTTAAATATTGATACATTTAAACAGGCTACATTTACCGGGGGACTATATCCATGTGTATAGAATATGTTACACTCCAAGCTAGCAAGCACATAAATTGGGAGAAGATTATCTATTTTATCGACAAGAGCTTATGAAAGGGGAAAATATGTTTATTTTCCATATATAGTAAAAAAAAAAAAGTTGTTTGTAAAATTAATAAATTGTTGCTTTAGGCATTTAAGAACAGAATTATATTTCTTAAATATTTAGTATGAAAAAAATTGAATTGGCATCTTATTCAATATGAATTGAATTGTCATTTCAACCAACCCTTAGGTTAACAAACTAGGTTTGACACAAACCTAAATAATAAAAAAAAAATTGTATTTTTTCCGAACAGTACTTACTCCTAACAGACAAGCAATGCAATTACGTCGCATCTCGGCCCAGACGCGAGTATGTAATGTTTATTTAGCTCTTCTTGTCTCAAGGCTTTGAGCGTAAGAAAAACCTTTGCTACAGCACCAAAAGAATTGATTATACACACGTGTAGTCTACTTGTTCTGAAAAGAAAAAAGAGAAGTATCATTGACCCTAAGACAATTAAGAGTAAACCAGTCACATTACACTCTCATACGTATACTGTATATACCTACATATATATGTATATATGTATAGGGACTGAAAGATTTTTGTCCTATCTATATTATGTAATATAGATAGGACAAAAATCTTTCAGACCCTATAAATGACTGTTAATTTCTTAATAAATAAGGAGGATTCACTTGTAACACTTCTAGCAAAACTTTATTATATACGAAAATATAATGCACGGATTTATTGAAGTCAGTAGAAGAAGAAACTAAAATATTACCAGGATACATGAAAGAGTAGGAAGGATAGTTAAAATATTTTAACATGTGGACGAAATACTGAACCAAATGTTTTCAGAAATAGATTTTGCTAGTAAGAAAATAAACTTAATTTCAATTCTTACCTTACTAATATCTCCCTAAGTAAATATGAGAAGACACCTCACAGCTTACAACGCAACGGTAGTCTTGGGAAGATGAAATATTTTTCGGATGGGACGACGCCTACCAATTTAGAAGGGTGTCGCTTCATCTTCGGAGGTGAAAAAATACGGATGAATCGCCACCTAAATAGAAAACTTAAAAACCCAAATCTGTATATTACCCGTTGTCTTAAAGTTTTATGCCCTGTGTTTCTATGCCACCTTAAACTTTAAAGTCACCATTTCCCATACAAATACCTAGTTTTTGTACCTTCACCGTAAACTACCAACAAACAGCGGTATAAACTACTGCAGTAAATGTTCCTCCAAACAGAAAACATTGAATTTGATGCACGCCGGTAGACGTCTCATAAAATTAACAATTCTTATCTCAGTTGACATCGTAAAACTAGGTATACGATCGTGGATGATGGAACAGTCGCTGCACAGAGATGATAAAGGTGGTTTATAGACTGCACACCGACGCGGGTAGAATAACAGTGCTATCATCATATGAACTGATATTATGAATGCGAAAGTAAGTTTATTTATAGGTTATCTCTGTACGCTTTATCTATTACGCCCATCATAATATGTCTAATGAAACATACCTATACCTATGTATGCCTATTATATTAACTATCAGATGTTTAGTTCCCGTAACACAAGCTTAGAGCTTACCTCGGGGCTAGATGTTGCTGTGTGGATTGTCCGGCAATGTTTATTAATATTAATTAGCGGAGTAACATTAAGCTGAGACTGCTCCTTTTTGGTACATGGCAGAATTGTGTTATTGTTTGTTTCTAGTGCAGTGTTAATGTATTCTGTAGGTTTAAAATTTTTGCTTTTTTTTTTTTTGCTTTACGTCCGTAATGCCAACATACCATCAATAGCTGAAAAACAGAGCTGAGCGCCAACCGGTAAGCACATTCTTACCAACGTCTAACAGTCGTATCTACTAAATGTGTTTAGTACTTAGATTCTATATTGTACTCGTATTGTAAATAATTTTTTTTCTTTACTTATAGCCATTAATAGTCATTTATTGATAATATTATTATACGTCACAATTACATTTTGTTTACACTGGTTTTTCAGTACTAATAATGTCAAACCAAACAAATCATACAAATTCAATTACTTAATAAATATGTCAAATTGCAAATACTTAACACATATGTCAAGTTTTAAATAATAAATAAATAACAATACAAACGGAATGACAATGCAAGCAAATTAATTGGTATGTCAGCTACTTATGATTTGTCAGAGAGCACTCTATGATGTGATGAGTCATAAGTATAAAATCACTGTTGTATGTGCCATCTTTTTAATCGTTATACTGTTTGAGCGTGTCGAAATAAAAGTCTAAACAAACTGTGTACTATATCTATCTCAAGACTCGATCACACTAATCTTCTTAAAATATAGCTTACCGTAAGCTATATGTATAAGTAGTCAAGTAGTGCTATTCAAGTTGGTTGTTAGCTCCCGCGGAGAACGACTTCAGAAGGACACTGGCTAACTTTCTTTCAGGAATAAACAAACGGTTCCCGCGGGACTTACGTAATACTCCTGTGAATTTATATACATGCTCTCACGCGGCCGAAAAAGCGGGCAAAATAAGGAAAAAAAGAATTTATTTTGGCCACCAAAAGAAAAAAAGACGAAGCAACTAACCACAAAAATACCTACTTACAAAATGTGATATAGAGAAGGTACTTGCTTCGGAAGTACATATACTAGAATTTGAACGATACGGAGAAGATTAGCATGGCCCCTGCGCAAGGATGACACGCAACATCGTGTAGCGTTCCACATTTTTACTACTGCTATATAAGCAAGTCCTAGTGCCAGTATGTACGTACGGTATTCAGCTTTAGGGCTGTACCAAACACAGCAATATCCAGATTATCCAACGATTTCAAAGAAAAAAGAACAGAATGAGATAAAAGTTAAATTTAACTGGCAATAACAATGACATACATCTACTTATTCATAGAAACTTTCGCGTTTATAATATTATGAATATTCTCTAATATTCATAACTTAGTATGACGCTGAATGTTGAACACCCACCTTGAACCCGAGAACTTTTCGGTTCGTTCAACGTTCACCTGCCACTTACTAACATTAAGCACCGAAGAAGCGCCTATTTCAAATTCTCCAGGTAAAATAGCCAATGCTTAAAATACAGAGCTATCAAGTCAACGGACAACTGTCAATAACTGACTGACAGCGATTGCTGTATTTTAATTATTAGCTATTTTACTCGGAATTGGCGAAATAGTTCACATTTAAAAACCGAATGACTTTTTTCACCAAATACGCCTTTCCATGTGTTATTCGCAGTTCCATCAATAAAAAGGCTTTTACTGTAATTATTATTTCGAATGATAGTGAGTGCATTTTCACGATCGCCGAGTTATTTATAGCGACAAGTGGGTGAGCTCGTAAAGGGACACGAATCATGCATATTACGATCCGTTATTTAGATGCTTACGGATGGTTTGGAAAGGTCTGGAATTCATGTCTGCTCGGCTTAGAGCAACATTCATATTACATTTCATATATCGTTTAGCGTTAAAAAAACTGGGATGTTTGAATATGTCAGTTTATTGTTGTCAGAAAATGTTAATTGCCTATTAAAATGGGCTAGTGTTATTTTACTGATTTTATCAACTCCATGTTTTTTGAAAAAATATATATATCTCGACAAGTATTTACGTTATAGTTTAAAATCTGACAAATGCATGGGATGTTGTTATTTCCAACAGTCGTTAGTGGCAACACATGGTAGGGCTACCAATTACGCGTAACATAACCTATACAAGTTACAAAAAAACATGGTGGTGTTAAAATCAGTAGAATAATACTAGCCAGTTTTAATAACCAACTAACATTTTCTCATAACAATAAACAAACATTCACAGCAATGAATTCAAACATCTAAGTTCTAATTCAACATCAGAAGCTTAGCACGTAACACGTTTCGTATGAATAATTCCGGGTTGCCCACACAAAAGTACAACTTCTAGCAAGTGGTTACAATTGGATAACAAAATACTTGGCCGGCCTACGAAAAGCGAAAACCTTCATTTGGTCCACTAATGAGTTGGTAGACTTTTTCAGGGATTTAAAAAAGAACTTGAACATACTTTCAAAGTAACAGCGGCCGCTGCCAGCCACTGTTTTGTTTTAGCAACCGCAACTTTTTAATGTTTATTTAGAACAAAAAAGTTTTTAATCGCATTTTTGGTGAGCCAATTCCGACGATAAAGTCTTCTTGGTTAATGCTTTTCGATTTTCGCGGCTTGTATTTTTAGCTTTTACTGGGCGGTAATGGTTTTGCTAAGTTGGTGTTATCACGTCAGCAAGACGTTTTCTTATTTCTATTGTACGTTTTTGTAAACTTTTGCACTAAGCTATTGCACCTTTGTAAACTTTTACATAATACATATAATTTTACTATACTTATTATATCAATAAAATGAAGTTTTATTGCTTAATTAAGTCACACAAGCTTACTAGGGGCTAGATGTTGTTGTGTGGATTGGATTGTGCTAATAAATTAATATAAATAATTTAGGTAATTAATAATTTCTAGAATAAAAAATAAGCTTACAACTTTCATGTCATTAGTATTACGAGACTGGCGAACATGACACTGTTTAGCATTTCCGTAATACCAATGACTTTTTAATTCAATTCAATTCAATTCAATTTATTCAGTAACAATTCACAAATCGTATTTGAATGTCTTAAAATTAAATACAATAACTTAGACTATAAAGATTTTAAAATAACATGTCAAAAATATAAATAACATAAAAATTAAAAAATAATAATAATAATAATTTTACAATGTATTTTGAGAGGCCCTAGAATCATTAAAAACATAAAAACTGCAACCATTTCAACTAAGTTACTCTGTTTAAGTAGTCATCAACAGAGTAGAAGCATCCATTTAATAATAATTTTCTCAATTTATTTTTAAAAATGTTTGGCTTGTCTATTGCTTTCAATTCTATTGGTAGATTATTGAAAAGCTTAATTGCCTGATATCTAACACCGTGCTTTGTTACATTTAGCCTGCAATCCATAGAATAATTGAGATCTTTCCTTCTAGTCTCGAGCCGAACCATTCTATCCTCCCGCGTCTCATACTTGTCAGGATGTAGAACAATGTCCATAACTACTACTAAATATATTTATAATTACTACTTTATAATTCGTTATCAAGCGTTACAATCAAGTCCACCGACTAAGGATGGATGACTTGGTTAAACCACGTTAAAGCCGCGGGAACTGAATGCATACAGTCCGTTTTCACCACACTAACTGTAAATGAATCAGGGATCTGTATGACATGTAATGTGACCTTCAAGCCTACTTCACGACCGCGTCAAAATATACAACAAAAAATACCACAGAGATATAATGATGACTTGGCGTAAATATTAATCACTAGCTCAGTTCATTCGATGTTACAGCTAAAATGATGATGAGAAGTACAAATTACGATTAATCCTCTGATAGGCCCCAAAAATAAATCTGGCGTTTGATGAGACATTCTCAGGCAAAGTTGAAGCAAACTATTATTTTCTTAGAACCACCGGCCATGGACAGGCTAACTTAAAATTCATCACCACCCTATTAACGTTCCCACTGCTGGGACACAGTGACTTCTCTTTGACGAGAGAGATTATGCCTTAACTCACCACGCTGGCCAAGTGCAGGTTGGTGAATGTCACATGACCTTCAAACTGTTTAAATGAGTTCTCAGAACATGCCGGTTTTCTCACGATGTTTCCTTCACCGTTAAAGCACGTGTTTAAAGGGCACATAAATTTCTCAAGAAGAAAAATCCAGAGGTGCGTTGGGGTTTGATCCGACGACCTTCGGAATGAAAGTCGGGTGTCCTCCCACTTAGCCAACACGGCTTAAAATTAATGAAACTAAATTTTTAATACAACAATTATCAAAGAAATAACGTTGTCTTGATAGTTCGCTTTTTTACACTGAGTTGAGAAGCGAATAGACACCATTGCTCTTATCAGTTGCTACAATTCTGCAGTTATTAAAATGTTGGTGTCTCAGACAGTTTCTGACACTCACATCAAACAACAGATTTATTTATGACAAAATCTCATGTTTTAACAAGAGAAAACAGTTATAATCCAGCTATTTCCTTCGAATGCAGTTCCAGCTTAGTTTGAGGCCCGCGTTATGTAGAAATGTACACAAAGGGCTATGTTGCCGTCAGCGGGTTTCCGACCGCGTGTGAAACATTGACCATTTGTTTCACTAACTTTAAAAGAACGATGTATTTTCTCTTACTTGAGATAGAGAAAACCTTTAAAAAAAATACAAAAAAAAAAGATTTTAGAACTATAAATTCCTAATCCATTCAATTCCATAATTTATGTAATGTGCATGTTTCTTTCAGCTTTCATTTGAGTGTATTTTTGGTTTAGATGTCCCTCTTTTACCCTCATAACTTTTACATAGGTCAACCGATTTTCATTAAACATGTCTAAGAAATTCAAACAACAAACTCAATTTTCACACAAAATAAAAATTAAATGAAATCGCTTCATCCGTCCGGGAGCTATGTGGCGACAGACAGACAGACAGAGACGTCAAACTCATAACAACTCACTCTTTTGCCAGGAGGTTAAATTTTTTTTTTGTAATTATGCCATATTGTTGGAGTTTACTCCTTAAGAAACGATTTGAGTTATAACTCAAAGGCCCGGTACGGAAATTTTATGAGGAGTAAAATCAAGTGTACCACGAAAAGTTGAGGCGTTACTTAGAAAGAAACAAACATATTATCTGTAGGATTGAACGTGTAAAAGAATGAGATGGAATACATTACACAGCGTATCGTAACTCATTCTCGGGGTCTCCTCTTTGCGCGATACTTCGTAGTCTCACTGTATTTTATTGATATTATTTTGTAACATACTTTATGTTATATATACGCTTTATTGAAGTAATATAAATAATCCGAATAATTACAGATATATGTTTGTTTCTCTTATCATTTTAGCAGATGCGTTCATTTACCCTTTTTTCTATTCGATAGATATCATAATTATCGTTCGTAAGGAGTAAACTCCAATCGTGCGTCATAGCTGACACACACACACTTTTTTTTATTTTATTATCTATAATTGGTCAACAAAATGTTTGGTTAAAAGTTCTGCCTAAGAGCCCTAAGAGCGCTATGAAAAATTTCATAAAATTTACAAAATTCGCGTGTTTGTATTATAAAATTGCTTCGGAATTGATATATTTGGAGCATTTTTTATGAGATATAACTTTTTAAATTATCATGGTTTTTAACAATATTATGATTTAAAACGGGTAACATACCATGATTTGACTCGGTTCGGTTCGTGTGAATAACCGTCTGCCCAAATCGCAAAGAAAATGACAATTCAGTTGTTTCCGTGATCATGGCGCTTGCAACAGCGTCGAAATATCGGAAAACTCAAAAACCGTCGTCGAATCATGGTATGTTACCCGTTTTAAATCATATTTTTTTTATGAGAATGAACCCGACGTATAGAAATCCATTCCAAGAAGAAACTTTTGTGGGATTGGTATGTAACTGGGTAGTAGCAGGCATTTGCTGAACGGACTGGACCGTAACTTTAGCTCAAAGTAGTAAATAGCTTATAGATATTTTTATTTATTAGATTACAGAACTGTGTGTCAGAGCAGTCTCATGCCGCCCAGGGCGATACTAAGCCTGCTTTAATAATGTGGACATTCGACTCATAAGTCGCCGTTACCGACCCAGTCCTGTCTTGTATTGACGTAAATGGGAACATGCTACTCGCCCATTACTGGCTAACATTTCTCTTTGTGTTTTGTTTTTCTGGAATAGAACATTTAAGCGGTTTTGTACGAATGAAGTCGATGTTTTGATGTGTAAGCGGATTTAGATTATTTTGGTTTGGTTTTTTTTTCGATGTATAATAATATTGTACAGAAAAAATGTAGATTGTTAGATAACATAAATACTTTTTTTACTTTGTTGGTACAATACAAGTTTCAGTCGAGTCGTTTACTTGGTTTCAGCAAACAGAATAAACACCCTCATTCACTCACCTGTCCAATTCACTTCAATATACGAAATAAATAGGTTTACCATCAGGTCACTTTTATCCAAGTCTGTTTTGGGCTTTTACCAGAAATGTGTAACAAAAGCACACACACAGGTACTTAACTGAGTCCCAAATTTTAAATATTAGGTCCTTACATATGAAATTGGTGTTTTGTATGGGAGGAACAAAAAGTCGAATATTTTTTAATATAATATATTTAATTAATCAAAGTATGAACCATTATTTTCTATGCACTTTTGCCATCTTATAGGTAGTTCATTGATCCCTTTACTAAAAAAACCAGTCGGACGGGAATCAATAAAATCTTTGAAGGCGATTTGGACTGCCCCATCGGAGTTGAATTTTTTCCCTTGCAAGAAGTTATCCAAATTTCGAAAAAAATGGTAATCTGTTGGAGCAAGGTCCGGGGAGTACGGAGGATGTCTTAGACTTTCCAATTGAAGCTCTTCTAATTTAGTAGCCGTCTGTTGCGCAGTGTGTGGTCTAGCGTTGTCGTGAAGTAGCAGTGGCGTGGAGCGATTGACCAGCCTAGGTTGTTTAGCCGCTAGCTTTTCCATCATGGTTTGCAATTGCTGACAATAGACATCAGCCGTAATAGTCTGGCCAGATTTGAGAAAACTGTAATGAACAATACCGGCACTAGTCCACCAAACGCTTACAAGTAACTTTTTTGGGGTTAATTTTCGCTTGGGGCAGGATTTGGCTGGCTGGCCAGGATCCAACCATTGCGCTGAGCGCTTCCGATTATCGTAAAGAACCCATTTTTCATCACAGGTAATGATTCGGTTTAAAATACCTTCATTATTGTGCCGGTTTAGTAATGTAACGCAGCAGTCGACGCGCGTTTGCCGGTTTGCTTCAGTCAATTCGTGAGGTACCCACCTTTCAAGCTTTTTAATCTTCCCAATTTGCTTCAAGTGAATTAAAACAGTTTTATCACTAACACCGCAGCCTGCAGCTAACTCGGACGTGGTTTGCGATGGATCCGCTTCCACAATAGCCTTCAACTCTTCATTATCAACTTGAGTCTCAGGCCGTCCACGGGGCTTGTTCTGCAAGTCGAAATTTCCAGAACGAAAACGTTGGAACCAAAAACGAACTGTGTTTTCTTTTGCAACACGACCGCCATACACATCATTCACCCTTCGAGTTGTTTCCGCAGCACTAGTGCCACGGCGGAACTCGTACTCGTAAATAATGCGATATTTTAAGTTTTCCATTTTGTAAAATGAGTGACGCAAACAGAAAAAAACAGAAGAAAAAAAACAAATGAATGACGATCATCGAAGCACAAATACATGAGTCTATAGCTGTACAAATTTGAATTTGGAATTCCTTACCAAAGAGGAGAAATTTGTGATTAAAGTGGCCAGTACGAAAAACGCCAATTTCATATGTAAGGACCTAATATATGAATATTAGGGTTATATTATTCCATTTGATCAATTTATGAAATCCTAGATACAGTAAAGTTGATTCGCTATGATAAAATTGGTTCCAGTTCAAAACTAGTTCCGCATCAGATCGGAACTTCCGAGAGCTGGGAATGCGACGGTCTACGGCTGACAGATACGTTAATAAGGCGAGAGATATTACGTGTCTCGAATTTGATAACTTGCTTGAAAACGCAGACCAAATTGCCGGTAGACACTTGAATTCAATGTGGGTTTAAGCCTACTATGGTGAGTGAAAGAAGGAATTGCATACTTTTTATGCAGTTGTTTATAGCTACGGAATAAACAGATAAACACGTCAAAAATGTTAAAAAAGGGTTTTTTGTATACTTTAGAACAAATATTTAATACGGTAAATGGAAGAATGATAGCTTTATTTAAGACCTATGATAATATATTAAGAGAAAGATTGATTTGTTTAAAATAATTAATATACTAAAACTTCTTTAATATACAAAAAAATACATATTGCATTCCAATAAAATAGGCACAGCAACACTTTGGGGGACCAGGTTCTGGTCTACGATGGTTTAGGAAAGGTTTGGTTCATAACACGTGAGGCGAGCATACAGACAAAGATACTCACAGTTTAAATATCCAGGACTGCCCACTCCGCCTTGCATTGACAACACTGTCCTTTGTTAGCACAACACACACGATACTTTTCACAATCTGGCCAGGCTGATTTGAATTGGTTTATGATAGGATTACAGGATTTTCGGTGCGAGCGCACGCTCGTGTGAGATCGATCTAGTTCCTTCTTTCTCTTGGTGTCGCTGCTAGCGCGCTCCTGTATTTTTTCATATATAACCTGTGCACGCCGTTCAAGACGTTTCGATGCCTGATTTGTCGATACACGATGAATGAACCAAAATAATTTAGAGTGGGAAATTTGAATTTAGAATTACTATTTTATGGAAACGAAACATTCCGCCCACCAAAATACAATGGTATTTTCTGATTTTCAGATTGATGTTGTTACGCATTAAATACAAGAATACTTACTAACTATTGACTAATGTTATGCTAGATTAGACTACATACTAGATAGGTATTCGTTTATATAAAGAAAGCTATTGAAGCTAGTCCTCGATAGGGAGAGGGCATAGCTTCACCAATGGACGATGAATAGAGTGATTGTTTGAAGTTTTTACTTCTGCGCTCCGAGCTATTCCATCGCCTCCGATATGGAGTGTTTCTACTCTGCCGATAGTCCATTGCAAAGGGGCACGATTATCGTCTTTGATGATTACCATCGCTCCTACGTTTAACGGTTTGGAATCTTTGGTCCATTTGGCGCGTTGCGTTAGTGAGTTTAAGTATTCAGATTTCCATCTGGACCAAAAATGTTGCTGGAATGATTGGAGCAGTTGCCATCGGCTGAGACGGTTAACGTTTATGTTTGTTAGGTTATCGTCCGCTACAGCGGTAAGGGGTTCGAGAGTGAGGAAATGCCCGGGCGTAAGATAAGTTCGATAAATATGATCGATCATTAAGTTCGTTAATGGGTGATCAGATAGTAACAATACAGAATGTTTTTGTTCATATTCTAAGCCCGATCGCGACATGCGTCCGACAACTCTAAGTACATGTTTGTCGTCTAGAAATACGTTCAGCCTTCGCAGCGGTTTAGATAACGGTTTGTTAGACTTTAAGAATGAAATTTCTTCAAAATATGAACTTGCGTGAACTTGTCGTATTAGTTGTATTGTTGCGTTATGACGTTCGACATTGTTTAAAATCGTTTGGTTGTTAGCGAGGTTCGGATAGCGAGCATTATAAATGAAACGATAAATATAGGTTACAATGTTGATTAAATTGGAAAATGAAGAGAAACGATTGATTAACTGAGTGCCGAGTCGGAGTTTACAAATTGTAGTTAACTTTCTCGATCGTGAGAACGTTAACTATAATTTGTATGGGATCGAAACAGCGCCTCTTGTGGCAAACTTGAGAAACATAATTTGCTAGTTTGAGATTCACTATCGACCGTCGATCGTCGACTCGTTTACGCTCACGTTCGAAAGTGAGAACGTTAACGCATTTGATTGGTTGTTTGAAAAGTTTCCCGAGTTCGTGTTACCATTTTTGACATTCGAATAGTAAACGCGCTCGAAAAAGTATTCGTCTAGCATTCACTTAGAATTTCTCAGTGAGTAGAGGTGAGAGTGCAAAGTTATTCAGTAAAATCATTATTATTTACAAATAAATTATGGCCGGACGTTACTTTTTCGCTTGGATATCGTCTTACAAAGACAGCTTAGTTTTTGTGCAGAGAATTAAAACAATTGACGAATTTAAGGTCCTCTCAACTCGTTTTGTTGGAACTTATATTATGTACTTTTTGTTATTTATTAATTAAAATATTAAAAAGTAGCTATAGTTTCGACACTTAATTAATTTGTTCTTCGCAGGTGTTCACGGCTCTCTTCTTTTTTGCTTCTGGTTCATACAAAAGCCAATTTGAGTAGCAAAACAATGCAATGAAATTTTTTTTCAGTTATGTGATGATCAATGCTACATTTTAAATGTTAACCCTAAGTTTGGAGGTGCAAAGCATGATTCTTTGTATGGGAAAACAGTGACTTGAATACATAAATTCAATCTCTGCACCAAAATAGAGAAATGTTCTGGCTTCTATTTAGGTAAAGTATCTTTAGGTACTTGATTTATTAAAATGCATTATGTTTTGATCCCTTTCACTATTCTATCTTTTACATAATTATTTATTTTTTAGGAGACTCTGGATACCCTCAGCACCCAGGCTAATGACTCCAATTTTAGATGCAAATACTGGTACACCAGAGGCCAATTATAATAACAAGCAAATGAGGGCTAGAGTAATAATAGAAAATACATTTTCAAATGCTGAAAAACAGATGGTAGTGCTTAGACAAGGATGGAGTTCACTCCATCCACTTCAAGCCACTCAAATATGCTTCTATTATTATAGCATACTCAGTATTGCACAACATAGTTATCAATCTTGGCATTGATCTAAATCTTACTCGGTGTCCGAGTAAGATTTAGGTGGGCCTAGTTAAGGTAAAATATTTCATATGATATTATAACAAAATACCTATTTATGTTACAATTAATCATTTCTAGTTCCAGGAAACTTAAATAGTGAACCGGGTTACAATGACTATGTGGAAGGAGCTGGAGCTACCAGCGGACCAATTTTAGTAAGAAGACTGATAAATAGTGTGTGATATATATATGTATGTAGTTCTCAGTGATATATTGTGTTAATGTACTATTGCTATTTATAGAAGTGTGCTTAGGATTATAAGGTTAAGGATATTGTATTGTGACAATGAATAAATAAACAAAATTATATAAGATTAACTTTATTTTATTACCTATTTAGACAGTCAGAATTGACAAGTTAAATTTATAAACTAATATACTTACTTAAATTTACAAAAATATAGGTAAACTAATCATTACAGAGTCTATTAACTAACTTATCTTACTCTTATTCCTATTGCTTGCCACTCTCTGGCTCTGCGCTTCCATCTCCCTAATCATATTTTGCTCTCTCCTCAAGCTTAGGTTACTCTATTATAAACTTTCTCCAAAACTCTTCAGCTTGTAGAAAATTTTGTGCTAGCCTCAAAATTCTTCAAGGAATTCTTGCATGGCAAGGTGGTGTTTGCCCAAAGCAAGTAGGCTCAGGCCGAATCAGATTGCTCTCACAGAGCCTTATAGGAGAGAGTGCATGGGCATCTGTAAAAATACATTAATGTTATTATAATCTTATTAACATTATAATTATGTTATCCTTAGAAAAGTTAAGTCTTACCTTCCAGTGCTTCCAATATTGTGAAATAAATCTCAAAAACAAATCCAATATTGTGACAATATTGTGAACTGGGGTTGTTACAGTAATTCTTTGACTGGGGCTTAGGACTGGGGCAACATATGATGTTGATGGCCCAGGTTCATCCCAATGTCTGAGGTCTCCATGCCTAGAAACAACAATAAACTTAGTTTTTTATTCGTCGATGAAACAACTTCACATAAATAGATCTAAACATCAAATAAATTATCAAACACTCACTGCTCCATGAACTTGTCTTCATTTTTAGACTGTTTAACTCATAGTTTCAATTTATTATTAATTTATCGGCCGGACACTTCTTCCTACTCGAACGAAAGTTTTCATTTCAAACGTAAACAAAACACAGAATAATCATAACATTTTTGATAGACAGCTGCTTCTAGACAAAATACTAGTAAAAATATCATTCTGAATTTAGCCGGTTAATGATTTGATGACGTCATGCTACCACCCTAACAAAAATATTTAACTATGCTCACGGTGAGTGAACGCTTTCGTATAGTTTTTGTCGATAGGCACTCGCACTTGCATGCCATTGCTTTTCGATTCGAATTTCGTTAGCTCGATTAACGAGATAGTAAAGTCATTCGAAAACGTTTGTGGAACTCCAACTCGGCACTCTGGTTGACGATGGGTAATTCTGAACTATTGTTTTCTTTCGCTTCGGTGATTAGTGATATTCGTTTACGCTCTTCCTGTACGACTTCTACTCCGTTGTCTTCGAAAGGATTGGACAAAGGCCTTGATCGCTTATCCTGAGACAACCAGCTAGGCCCCGCCCACCATAAGGCGCTGTTTAATACCTCTGCCTGAACATAGTTAGTATGTATAAAATCTGAGTACTGATGGTACAGGTCGGGATCGAGAAATAATCTTCGCTTAGTCGCATGAAATCCACGCAACTCAACATCACGTGAATTTTCGAAAGTGGGTCGAACATCGTCTTTGAATGGAAGGCGAACCGCACACTGTCCCAAGGCGACACAGGAGTGTTCATTTGTGAAAACCCTATCACAGAGTGCTTCGTCTGTTGTAAAAGTGTCTTTCGCGGTTGGCATGACGTCTAATTCGCAGAAACGTTGAACCGGCGTATGTAACTCATTATCCGAATGTGTACCACAGTGTAATAAGGTACTCGATACTATCCGCGTTCTTCCTAACAAAAACCACCCAAAGACAGAATTGAAGGCGGTAGGTTCGTTAGCGTTGCCCTTAATATGCTCATGAAGAAGTGATTCGGCAAACACATCCGCGGCTAAAAGTAAATCAATCGGTCCCGGAATGTCAAAATCTGGATCAGCGAATGAAAGAGAATTCACGTGTGACCAACCAGACGTATTCAGTTTTGCTATAGGTTGATCACCACATATAGACGATATCACGTGGAAGTCTAGTATGTATAAGACCTTATTATTAGTACCTATTTCACATTTTACATCTCCTAGTATTGAGGCAGTTGTTTTCCCTAAACTACTAACAGCGACATCTGACTTAGTTCTGGGCAAGTTCAATCGCTCAAATGCGGATGACGTAATGAAACTACTCTGACTTCCGGTATCAAATAAAGCACGGAACGATTGCATATTCCCGGATGCATCTTTCACCTGTACGATTGCCGTCGCGAGTAAAACGGTGGTCTGTGTTGAATGCGTGGATGACCTCGATACTAAGGTAGCCCTATTGTCGGAAGGTTCAGGAGCTTTTTCGCGATGTAATAAGGTGTGGTGTTTGCGCTTACACGTACGACACGAAAACACTGATCTGCAGTCTCTCAACTGGTGAGATGGTTTAAGACAATTGTAACACCATTTCTTATCACTTGCCGTTTGCATACGTTCATCAATGGACTTATTTAGAAAATCAGAACAACCCGATATCGAATGTGCACCTCCGCAATAAACACACTTAACTGGATACATAGTATTAGGCATCATCACTTGAGTTGGTTTCTGTTTGGTAGTGTTAGCAACGAGGGAGTGTGCAGCAGCACCGCGTTTAGGGCGAGTCGATGATGATGATGATGAATTTAATAACTGTTTATTTCCGCTTTCCGACTCGGTAAAATGTGTATCCCGCAATAAAGCCTCACATTTCGAATGCAGGTACTGCTTTAGCTGTAAATATGTAGGCAATTCGACGTTCGAGTGCTTCTCTTCAAAGTCACGACGCAAAGAAGTGTCTAGTTTCGATAAAATATGATAAATCAACACAAAATCCCAAGAATGTACTGGCAAACCAACCGTCTTTAAAATATTCAAATTCTCTTCTAAGAAATCAATCGATTTTCTGAAATTATATGCGTTATCACAGTTAAAATCTACATTTAAAATGTCGCGCCAGCAATTAAACGCTAAGTCCCGTTTGTTTTGATAACGTGTTACAAGCGCTTCATACGCTTCTCGATAATATTCGTGTGATAAAGGGAAAGTTTTCACCACTGTCAACGCGTCGCCGCTTAACGAAGATAAGAGATAATGAAAGCGTTCGGTATCGGACAATAAAGACGAGTTGTGAATCAACGCGTTGAAAGTATCAAAAAACTCGGGCCATTTTTTGACATCGCCTGAGAACACGGGTAACGAAATTTTAGGTAATTTTACGTTTTTAGTCGAATTGATAGGTATATCATGTTTCGAAGGTTTAAGCTGTCGATAAATCGATTTTATTTCAAAATACATCTCATCGCATTTGATTTGTAAACTTTCATCCTCCTCGATTCTATCCGATAAGTCGATAATGTCAAAATGAAATTCCTCAAACTTAGCTACGTTTAACGATACGTCATCATAATACGAAAAAAATAAATGTTGTTTCGATATATCATTAGAAGCTTGTAAACCCAACTCTAAGGTTTTAGAAATACGGTTAAAAACAAGCGTACGCTTCCTTCGCAAAGAAGGCAAGTCATTTTCTGTAAAACCTTTATCAATAGATTTTTTTGTTTTGCTTAATCTTCGTTTTACGGTCGTATGATAAGACATTATTGCTTAAAAATTTGCGACTGGTTTATGATTGTAAGTTTAGTTATAATATCAAAAACACAGCAATGACAACAAATAACAACAATATCTATAAAAAATGTAAACTAACAATAATATTACAAAGCGGTCCTTAGTAACTATTATGTAAGATTAGCATTCGATTGGTGTTGTTAACAACTTGCGAGCGCTGACAGCGCGTACAGCCTGCTATCTGCGGGAGGTTTACAAAACTACCCTTTAGTATGAATTGAGTAAAATTTATAACAATTAATGAATTTACGTAATAAAATAGTTTTGTATAAAAGGTGTATATAAGATGACAATATTGAAGTATGCACTACGTAATTGAATAATAAAAAAGGAATGTGCACCGATTTGTTTTGTTGTTTGCACAAACCTACACAGCGAAAATGGAATTATGTAGTTCGATATTTAAATTTAGGAAATAGATTGTTGTGATTATGTTAGGTATCTACCTACCTAGCCAAGCGATAATGTGTTATGATGAGCCGATTGATGAATTGTACACCGATTAGAAAAGTGTTTGTACAATTTTGTTCTCACACATAACAAGAGATAATTTTGTGTAAAATTACTTACGGAGGCAAACAAATATTGTTGGTTATAAACGTGTACCGATTTTGATTGATGAGTTGCTTTAACCAAGCAATATTATTTGTAACGAATGTATAAAGTAATCTTGACAACAAAATATTAGCTAAATAGGTACTTGTTTGACACGACGCAAAATCCTGTTCGATGTAAAACGATAATGCCTGTCCCTATTGCGTTGGATAATCAGGTAATAATAGTAAATAGGATAGCTAAGAGTGCGAGAAATACCTATGGTTTTTAGATAAAACAATAAGTCGATGAGTTTACTCGAAGCTGCGTAATTTACCAGAAAATACCAAAGAACAAAATGGCGGTAAGGTGTGGTGGATAGCGTGTTATACAAAATACAAAAAACAATGTTATCCCGGGTTTCGGCACCAGAAAAAGATGTTGCATTCCAATAAAATAGGCACAGCAACACTTTGGGGGACCAGGTTCTGGTCTACGATGGTTTAGGAAAGGTTTGGTTCATAACACGTGAGGCGAGCATACAGACAAAGATACTCACAGTTTAAATATCCAGGACTGCCCACTCCGCCTTGCATTGACAACACTGTCCTTTGTTAGCACAACACACACGATACTTTTCACAATCTGGCCAGGCTGATTTGAATTGGTTTATGATAGGATTACAGGATTTTCGGTGCGAGCGCACGCTCGTGTGAGATCGATCTAGTTCCTTCTTTCTCTTGGTGTCGCTGCTAGCGCGCTCCTGTATTTTTTCATATATAACCTGTGCACGCCGTTCAAGACGTTTCGATGCCTGATTTGTCGATACACGATGAATGAACCAAAATAATTTAGAGTGGGAAATTTGAATTTAGAATTACTATTTTATGGAAACGAAACAAACAAGTTAAAATTGAGAAATTACTATTTTACATTAAATTTATATCGTTGAGTTTATAGTATGTCTTTTGATGAGTATTGTTAAGCACTCCTTATTGTCCCAAGACCATGATAGTCGCCGACCGCGTTTGCCTCGCCGCCATGCTGGACCACGTAGCAGTCTTCGGACTTGTTGTATTTATTATACAGAGCGAACTATATATTGGATTCCAAGATTATTTAAGTATATGATGATTTACTCGGCACTTCTTATCTTTTGTCAAATCTCTCGTTATTGCTTGAAAAAACAGATGTGGTCACCGTCAATGATATACCAAAAAATTGTATGATGATTAAAATTAAAACTTTCCCATATTTCACATCATGAAAAATAAACGTACAAACCAATGTTAGTAGTTGGAAGTATATATTCCCCGTGACTTTATAATTTGGAGCCGACATTTCGGGCGATATTCCTGCGAACAAAACCATTGACACTCGCAAACTACGACCATTGCGAGCAAAAATTTATTACTTTTGTTTTCTCAGGATAGTTCCGTGTTACTTATTGCCATATTGATTTACTGCCATAGGTTTGTAAAGATGAAACTCCTCTATTTGTCGATGATTTAACAGTTCGAGTTTCAATTTATGTGCAATTAGAAAAGTGTGGGTGTGGAATAAATGATTTGATTTTAGAAGTGAAATTATAAATGAAAATGGGTTCATGTTGAAAACTGTTGAGTTGTTATTTTTTAAAATAAAAATATATTATGGAATTAACTATATAGAGGCAATGAGGCAAAGTTTCTTAGGAGCTTGAGTTCGAGAAATTCAAACAGTAGCACAATCATTTTCTTGGCTCGTTTGAAAGAATACATGAATTTCACAACGGTTTTGGGGGGTATGCAAACATAGGTACGAGAAACACTTTTTGTGTTTTAGAAGAAGTGTTTAAATTGTTCGCGGCCGAATGGAAAAGAAAAACAAGGACAGCGAATGTGTAAGCAAGATGGAAATATGAATTAAAATTTTTAATTATCAAGTTCTGAATATCTTTTTGATATTGTTTAAAATCATCAACGGCTGTTATTCCAATATATTCCATATTATTTAACGTAAGACCTTTCAGATAATTCTTCAACTCACGGTGCCAGGACGTGAATTGATGAACTTGCCTTGCGTAAAATCATACACAAATGGACCAATCGCTGCTAAGTGTATTATTAATATTATTTTACGTCAATACCGGAAATACTGGCACACGTGAAATAATTACATTTGGATGCCAAATGTTTATTCATCAGAGGAATAAGTGCTGCCAGGAAGCAGTCCAAGGAAGAGGAAGACGAGAAGACGAGAAGACGAGAAGACGAGAAGACCAGGACCAGTACGATGGACAAAATCTCTGGGTCCGTCATTAAAAGCTTGTTTCCAAGCCTCTATCTATCCCGCAATTCACTTCCGTAGCAATACAAATTAAATTTCATAATTTTCATAAAGTCACTTCGGCTCAATTTTTTATTTATGTCGGTAAAAGTCAATTAATATTTGTAAAATATTGTTTAATATAACTACACACGGCATGTGGTCTTAAAAGTACTTTCACATTTGTGATAATAATTATTTATCGTGAGAACTCTTGAATTACTTGCCCAGTACCTCAGTGGCTCGGTAGACGAAGGTCCGCTTGCGGGGTAGGAGGTAGCAGGTTCTATTCACACACTTTCTCCTTGGTCTGGGCGTTTAATAGGTAAATTAATAGGTAAAGTCAAAAAAATATCTATTTACGTATGTCTATCATTATTAGATATATCAGATGTCTAGGACCCGTTACACAAAATAAGAGCTTACCACGGGGGCACATAAGTTTTTTTGTGGGTTTTATTTCAATCAATTCAATTCCTTATAATAATAATCTGCGCTTAAAGCGTCTTGCCAGTGCCAAATTATAAAGTAAAAAGATGTTACTAAGTTGAACGCCATTTCGCTTTTTTAGTCTTACGGTAAATTTAGATAACAATAAGTAACTAAGAAAATAATTCCATCAAACTAGTGCCAAAACCTTCCGGAAATTGAATCGCAATACAAAAAGGTGTAGCGCACGGCGAGTTTCCTGTGTGTAGCGCTGATTAAATTTGCACGCGGCCGTTTGCGCCTCCATGTAGCACGCCGTGCCAGGGCACTGTTCGCGGATTTTTCACTTTATTCGATGGCGAGATTTCTTATGTTTTTTAAATTCTTTGCAACAAATTGTTGGATACAATTATTGATTGATGTAAATTGTACATGTAATCTTTTATCTTGAATATACATATAATCTATATAAATAAAAATGAATTGTTGTACGTTAGTCTGATTAAAACTCGAGAACGGCTGGGACGATTGAGCTGATTTTGGTTTTAAAATGTTTGTCGTAGTCCAGGGTAGGTCTGAACGGTGAGCAAATAAGGAAAAATTGCCGGGAACTTTTTTTTACCCGTGCGACGTCGGGGCGGGCCGCTAGTTTATAATATTATTATGGATTGTGAATAACTCACAATATGTGGTATTTTCTATCTATCACAAAGATTATCGTAGCTATTAAGTAGCAATCCATACATGTAGCCTTTTTGAATAAACACAGTCTCTCAAAGAAATCCGGTATTAGTAGTAGTAGCTCGGCCATTTCGCAGTCTTATTTTTCTATTTAAGGAACGTTTACAGCCGACCACAATAATACAAAATACTTATATGTAGATACATAAAGCTAATTACATGTTTTCAGGATTAGTGACAGTAAAATATATAAATGTGAGAACAACAAACAGCCACGTTATTAAAAATTAACACAATACATAATCCAAAAAAGAAAACATAAAAATTTATAAATACATACACACCGACAAAAAAAAACACTTATTTTACTATAAATTCATAAGGAAAAATCCTGGCTAAGCCGCCGCTTAAAGCTCTTACTCTTACTACCTCTTCTGAGTAGGTAGCTCAACGGCAAACCCACATATTTTGGAAAATATGTTAAGTTAGTGATAGTGTTGTGTTGTGTTTTACTACCTTGAATTCTATCACTAAGTACTTACTGTCGGAGACGCATAAATAAAGCAGCTGATATAATATCGGTTTATATTAAAACCGATAGAAAACCACATCGTGCACAAACAATAACAGCAATATCCAATATTTATCGTGTAAATAGCGTTTTGGTCTGAAACTGCGCACAAAATCTCTGCTGATTCTTTTTTCTTTCCCGACTAAAAGCATTATTGCCACGATATTCAAAGAAAACACACTACGTTTTTTTCCACTAGACATTTTAATTTCCTACGTTGTTTGGTGTTTTGAATGGGAGCTGTTGGTCGGTTCATGTCACAGCTTAGAGATTGTCGCTTGTTTAATAACAAGGATGGTTTGAGAGTGGAATCGGAATAAATAGGTTTAAGATTCTTTCAAAAGTCCGACGAGGCTCGTAGCCTCGTCTCAATGTGAAAGTTACTCTGTAATTATATTTTATTAATCGTTTAACCGTTTTCACTCAAAGGGCGTGAAAAAGCATACATTTTGTATGTGAAGTATGCGAGGTAGCTGCATTTGATGTCCACCAATTGCGACGTCTTTCTACGTGTGTTAAAGTTGATTTTGATTGGTGGATATCTAGTTCAATAATAATAATAATGGACCTCTGAAACAACTTGTAAATCGCATATAGTATTTTAAAAATTATATCAGTTTATCACATTTCTTTTGAACTTTTGGAGGTTTTGTCTGTTCACGGCCGTAAGTGCTAACCCTCTGAATCCTTACACGTGACCTCCGAGTGGTGCTAAGAACAGTCTCTGGTAGGCTTCGGCCGCGGCTTGTCACCACCCTCCGGGCTGGGCCAGTGCGTGAAGCGATTTTTTCGTGTTTCGTAATGTGGTCCGGAGAAGCCATCTTCTATGCTTTCATGCTCCATCTTAGACCACATCTTCCATTTACATCAGGTGAGATTGTGGTCAAATGAAGGCTTATCAATAATAAAAAAAAGAACTAATTTATTATCTTAGAGAAATCAAAAGAAACTTTCAGATTGTAACTTGTAATATTTTACATTCAAGGGTGGTTAATGAAATATTTTATTGAAAGATTATTATAAAACCTAAGTTCCCCAGCTGTGTACCAAACTGTGTCCGTTTCAGGAGGATTTTATTGAACGAGTACCGGCCGTCTGCTTTTTTAATAATCTTTGTTGTCTCGCGAATCTTTTTTCAGTGGCATTCCACGGATTCCCGCTTTGGTGGCTTGATTGCTGCGGCGTTAAGTTGAGAATAATTGGTTTCTTTGCGGTCCCAGAATGTTTTGTGTGGAACTTATTTTGGAGGGAAATGCTGGGCTTTGTTACTTTTGGAAACGTGGATGGAATTGGGTCAATCATAGCGGAAAGTTGTGAATTCATTCTTTGTCGGTGTTCTTTTAGGGTGGTTGAGACACGGTTTTTTTTTTGAGCCGTGGGATGCGTTAATTTGATAATTCGATCCAGTTGCGTTTCAATACCGCTATACTGAACTAACTGAAAATAAGTGATGATTTAGAGGACATTCATAAATATAAAACTACGCGCATGAGAGCTCATCTAATCAATATAAAAATATCTACCTAAACATGATTATAAGTATTTTTCGAACTAATTTTATATATTTTGATAATACTAAACTTGTAGGTATACCCCATTCAAAATGTTCACAGGATGCAAGTGTTTTAAAACTCCTCTCTATAGAATACAAGTTGTATTTCAACGTTGGAAAATGTAGATTTTCTTCAATTCTTCTTTAACTTTAGAGTGAAGCACAAAACTATATGCCTTGCGGCATTGTAAAACTTTATCCATACTTGACCAGTGTCTGCAATTTCGCAGAGTGTCATAGAATGGAAAAGAATAAATTGAATGTCAAAACTGTTTACAGTACATAGATGGTACAAAGTTTTGCACAATTGTCTCAATAGTTTCTAATTTAAAACGTGATTACATACAGTACGAGTACTTTTCTTGATTTCTTTATATAAAGCCATTTTCAGAACAAATATATGTTGTCTGTTTTAATAAATAAATAAAATAATTAAATATTTCCGAACAATCCACACAACAATATCTAGCCCCGTGATAAGCTTTAAGCTTGTAACAATATAGCTATCTATAAATGATTTATGGATAGTAATAATTTAGCATTTGACTGACCAACATCATTAAGTCTTAAAATAAAATCTTTTTACCCGACTGCACAACGCAAAATAATGGTTGTAAACATTTTTTTAAATTTAAACATAATTGTGGTTACGGGGCTATTAGTGAAAAGAATATCACAAAAAGACAGGTTTATTAAATTGTATTATTACAGTATAATTTTGTAAATACTAACAATAGACCTTCTAACCATTAATCCAATTACCCGAAGCAGTAGTACATATCCCTGTTCCCTGTACCTTTTTAACGAGATAAAGGGCACGTTATCCCTTCAATATGCTAACTGAGGGCTAATGTCTAGAGGCCAATAATTTACCGAAAGCAGCTCCCGAGACGTAGATAAATGCTATTTACAAAACAACTGGATCCCACCTACATTAAAAGAATAAAAGAAAGCAAATTTGTAAATGAAAATTTATGCCTTTCAGGTTATTTTTTACTTTGAAAGTTTTGCCGGCGTCAGATGTTATTGAGATTAAATTGTACGAAGTTTGGAAATTGTGATTTGTAGGAGTTGCTAAGTTTTTGTATTTTCATGTTTTGTTTTATTGCTATCATTATTATGAAAATAAACGTTTTTGCTATATTTATATAGCAAAAACGTTTATTCCGAATAACGTTTAATACGAATCACAATCTACGATTATCCGAGTGGGTATACTCGCAACCTAAAAATTTTTAGGATATCTTCCATCCATGCTATATTCTTATCTTATAGACAAAATTTCCATGTCACAATGTTAGTTCCTGCGAAACGGCTTTACCGATTTGTACCAAATTTTATATGGCTACAAATCGGCTTCTATGTATTTTTCATTTTGCATAACAACGTTTGCTGGGGTCAGCTAGTAATATTATAAATAACTCTTTCTGTATGTTTATCTATCACCCAAAAACTACCAGATCTCTTGGTCCTGAGGACATAGTTTACTTTTTACCACGGGAAAATTTATTATAACGCGAGTAACACCGCTAGGGACTACTTTTGTACGTATCATAAGGAAGTGTTTAAAAAAAATAGTTTTGTAATAATTATATCAGTCACCTATCATCCATAGTAGTGCTTAGTAAAGCTGGGTCCACACTTGTATAATTTCGGTGTATCACGATCAGGCGTATCGTATCGAGTATCCGTATCATAAGTACGGATTTTTTTGTATGAAAGGTGACTTTGGCCCGTGTGTTCTTAGACATGTTTCATGAAAACAAATTTGTTCATATAATATCTAACACCTACTAGGTGCACCTACTAGGAAGATCGCAGGTTCACGGTAGATACAGGACGCTTGCAACGCATAATACCCAACTGAATTTAAAGATTTTTTTACCCCTGACTTTATTTTTTGAAACTCTTAATTTTATCTTCATTGAATCCTGCTTATCCCTGAAATGCTTACGATTATTATGACACAACTCCTCCAAAAAAAAAAAAAAAGCTTAATCTGAATAAAAATTTCCTCCTAATTTTGAATTCTGACAACACAACCGTCACATTTTCGTATGCTAAATAGAAACAACGTTCAACAAGCCACGGGGTTCAGATGAAATCTGGACCAGATTTTGGTTAAGAATTTTCGTGTCTCGTTCTGCGGTTTTGCTAATTAGAATTTAAATTCAAATTAGCAGTGGGTTTGAGCAGAACATTTGTACAGAAAATATCAAATACATTCTGTTTTTGAATCAGATACAGACAAAAAATATGCTATTTGGTCTTTGGCTTCTCATGGAGGAGTTTGAATAAGGAATAAGGTATTTTGTTCTTAAAAATAGTAGTCTTGGTATAATTAGGTTCTTTTACTATTCTGAGAATTTTACGATACACAAAAGATACCTAAAATCAAATAAGGAACCTTCAGAGACCTCAGACTTTTGAACATTTACATTCTTGACAAAATTAAATAAAAAAAAAACAAGTTAAATACGAGGAGTGCCAGCCACATCCAATCATAAGATTAACCTATAAACATTTATATCCGAATCGTTCCTAGGAATTTTATCCATGAATAACCCGTATTTATTTTACAACCTTTTAATGGAAACTTATTTTTTCTGCCATTTCTTCCTTCCAAGCTTCCAAGTTGAGGGGTTACCTTTGATCAAAACGCTTGTTCTTGGTCACTGAAAGCGGCTTTTGACCAAAATAATGTGCAAATTTATAAGGTTGTAAGTTCAGCAACGGCGTCCTACGGTTAATATGATGATGATGATGATTAATTTGACTACCTACTATGAGCAGAAACAATATCAATCACATTTTCAAGCAATAAAAGAAACCCCTTTACTAAATCCTGTTCGCAATTGTACATCAAACAGAAACCATAACTTTCTATTCACTTAGTAGCAAACCGTTAAGACATACAAGTCTTGGACTTACTCAGCAAACTTCCTATCCCTACGTCCCACGGCAATCTAGAAAGAAGGGTGGGGGCAATTAGTCCCACAATTAGGGGACAGAATGTCCCAGATTACATAGCATTCCGGCGGACTAACAATGCTCGCGAACTAAAGATGCTCACTATTTTGGACTCAAGTTATTTAGTTGAGATTTAAGCTATATTTCCATTTAAGTGGTGAAAGTTATTTGCTTTGAAGTTGATATCAATACTCCTTTTTTGATTCGAATTACATTCTTATTTTGATACAGGTTTAAAACCTCTTTCGGATGCAAAAAGTTTGAATGTTTTGTGCAATGTCAATAAATGCTCTTTAAAATTGGAATATTTATTTGTATAGAACTATTTACTGCATCTATGCAATGCTTTAGAGAGGTCATGCATTTTTATGATACAATTTTTGTAGCTTTTTACTATTCACGTCCATAAGTGTTAACTCTCTGAATCCTTACACGTTACCTCCGGGTGGTTCTAAGAACAATATCCGATTCGGCTTCGGCCGCGGCTTGTCATCACCCTGCGGCTAGGCCAGTGCCTGAAACGGTTTTTTCGTGTTTCGTAATGTGATCTGGAGAAACCAAAAATCTAAATCTACAAGCCCCATCTCAAACCACATCTTAACTTTACATCAGGTGAGATTGTGCTCAAATGAAAGCTTAAACAATGAAAATAAAGTTGAAAGAAATGTTTATTTGTCACTCAAGGAATTCGAAGTTTAGAATGGTAAGTACAAGAACATTTTTGTTTCAATATACCTATCCGTGAAGTTCGTCACTAGCTCTGCAAGGCGATGTTACCAGGGGTAAAATCTATCAAAACGTTTTAATAGATTTTTCCGCGGAATTAAAGGGATACTTTTTTTATTCACTTACTCCTTACAAATTACGAACAATTAAGTACTTAGAGTGTTAGTGACTATATATAATGCCTATGAGCACCTACATAATTAAGGAAGAAAATATGTTTCTTACACAATACTATTTTGTTTAGCTTATCCAGTTTATCCCTTTTAGATATATATTGTTGATATTTGTGGTTTATCGAGATCAGCTTTCTAAGACGCAATGGAATTTTCAATAACAGCAAGCACATATTTAAAAAGCAAGTTCTTTGAAATTTCTTAAATACCACATTATATAATAATACGCCATATCCTTATGAAAACATATATACTTAAACATAAATTAAATTTTAGTTTTGGTGTCCAAAAGTAAAATAAATAACTAAATATGTAATTTATAAAGCAATCAATTTGTTTCTAATTAAGCTCTTAATCGGTTGGTTGTTATAAGTTAATTATTTTGTCACATTTTAACAGGAAAATGGAAATTATTATTGATTTTATTTTTGAAAATCAATCAAAGTAAGCTGATTCATTTTTAGATTAAAAATAAAAATATCAATGATAGAATGCGAGAACTGATTTCTAATTCGCGAAATACATTTTCGTTTTACTAATCTATTTGCTGCCGATAAACAACTAATTATCTCTGCAGTTAATTTGGCTGCGGTATTAGTTAGATAAACTAATCTAAATAGGGTTACGGGCCAATAATAGCATTAATAAATTATTAGCACTATTCTACCCTACCCGTTTTTTCCCAAAAACAAAACATCAAACATTAACTGTTAAAATATTTTATTCCTTTCCAATGGTGGTGCGATTAAATGAGCGGCCTACGAATATTCGTGTCAAAGCAAAGTGTGTAGCGGGTACATTTTTCTCACTTTTTATTGCCAAGTCTTCGTGTAAAGACGATGTTTGGCGTGGGCGTCGATAATATTACGTCATTTAAGAATCTTAAAGAATGCGACACAAATAATTAATAAATATTTCCGGACAATCCACACAACAACATTGTGCAAGCCCCGTGGTAAGCTCTAAGCTCGTGTTACGGGTACTAGACATCTGATACACTTAATATAATAGACATACTACTGAGGCAGATTTTAATGCACGAAGGCCCAAGTTTGCACTGATAGACGCACTTTCAATGGAAACTTGGATCGGCGCACTTAGACAGTTTCATCAGGTCAGGTCTATCCGTCTTTTAAGGAACATCCGTCCACCTATTCGTTAACCGTTCTATAACCTATTTCTAAATATCCCCGATAAAACCTCATAAACCATACTCTTTTCTTAGAAACTCTGCTGTACCCAAGGCGGCTACATTAAGTGATAAAACTGTGATAAATTAAACGGATCGAATTAATATGCGGTTATTCAGCACAAAGGATGCAATATATTGAATTTGTTTATGAGCAAATTACCTCATCGATTGGCTTTGCGGTGTAATATTTGAGCTCGTTAAGGTTACGTTTGACGTTTAATTATTATAATGTAAGCTGCACGCTCGCGGCTTTTCCCGCATAATATCAAATTAACCCCATCGCTAACGCTAAATGACCATGTCAGCTAGATGCTCTAAATATTTTCATTTCTATGAATTTTTTGATTACAACAAGTAGATTTTTAACGAAGAAACCACCGAATTTCAGTTTGGAATAGGTATTTCAATTATAACAAGGGCCGCGGGCACCGCCGAAAGAATGCTACCCCCATCTCCTTCCAAGTGGTTGCAACCATTTTCCAACATTTTAGATACAAATTGAGAACAATAAAATAAATAAATAAATAAATTTTAAATATTTCCGGACAATTCACACAACAACATCTAGCCCCGAGGTAAGCTTGTGTTACGGGTACTAGACATCTGATATACTTAATATAATATACATACGTACATAGATATTTTTATTATACATATTAAACACCCAGACCAAGGAGAAAGTGCTTGCAGAACATACAAACACTTGACCCCTCGGCGGGAATCGAACCCGCCCTCCTCCTACATACCTCTTGCGCCGCAAGCGGACACTCGCCCACCGCGCCACTGAGGCAGTCGTGGCGCGACAATATTGAAGGGCAACGAAAAATACACGTCCAATTCAACCTCCTCTTTTGTTTGCTCGGTTAAAAAGTTGAAACACTTTTATGATTCTAATTAAAATTTGTTAAGCCAGGGGCCAGTTGACCCATTCAACAATTACATAACGCCAACCGGGCCCGTGAGGCCGGTTCGAACGGACCCAGTCTACTAAAGAGCCAAATACCTGTACTCTTTAATAAAAACGTGGCAACTTTCGTAAGAAATAAAATACGTTATATTTTATTTCGGGCAGGTATTAAACATTCAGTATCCGAAAATTTGTCGAGGGACCAAATACGAGTACTTTTTGGGGCGCTTCGTTTTACCACTGCCCGTATTATTGAATTTCTGAGACGCCTAAACTCGATAGCGAATAATCGGAAAGGGCAGGCACTATCGTGATTTTGGAGACACTTGCCGCAAAAACCTTTCGCTTTTTATCTATTTGTTTATTTTATGTAGGATTTTTGCTTTTATTGTAATAGCTTTACAGCTTTCCGTGGTGCTTTGTGCATGCTAAGTGTGCTTGGCAATGTAATCAGGTATTATCTGGGTTCCTAAAGGGTGTTGGGAATCTTTATGGTATGTTATCATCGTCATAATAATAGATGATAGCAAATAAAATCCATAAATATGTTATTCCATCTATCTAGAGATGAATACAGATGTGTTAGGTGATAACTATGGAAGAAAATATTATGTAAATTTACATTGTGTAGCGAATATATTTTTTCATATAGTTCGTTATGAAAAAAGTTATAATCATGGATCCCACATTATACAAAAATAAATTTCTTTCATTTTTGTATTTACAAAATTTTATAAATATTTTTCTATGTTCGGCTTTTTCTATAGATATTTTGACTAAATAATACCTTACTTACGGAGAGTCACAAGCATTGCAAAAATATCACCAATTTACATACATACCTTGACAAACTTTATGAATATGTCAAGTTTCCTAGCCTCCCACCAAATTTGCGTTTAAATTCTTGCGATTGACAATCCAAATGACAGCATCACATTACAGATGATTGAATTTCTAAATTCTGTATTCAAGATGGCAAGAAATGAAGTGCCGTGCTACGGTCGACAGGAACTCAAGCTGGGTCCACATTTGTAGCACTTCGCTGTATCGTATCTCTTTGCGCGGCCTTCGTGTATCTTGACCTAGTTTGGACGCAAGATGATTATGCGAAAATTAAATGCCCCGACCCGCACTAAACGCGTATCATGATATAAATCTTATCCGATACGCGCACGTTTTGGTTGAATAAAATAAATAAATATGCCCGGACAATCCATACAACGATATCTAGCCCCGTGGTAAACTGTAAGCTTGTGTTTTGGGTATTAGTTATCAGATATACTTAATTTAGAGGTAATAGATAGAGTAATTCTTATTATATATTTGAACATCGGGAACCAACCTAGATAAAGTGTGGATATGTCTTTAGCAAGATACCCCTTAATGATACGATATACATAATACTAAACGGGATACTCCAAGACGCTACAAATGAGGGCCCAGATCCTAGCACCTTGTGTTCGATACGCGTATCACTTTCAGTGGTATGAATCTATTCTGATAGTAAATACAAGATACTCCTCAATAGCGCGATACGTGAAGAAGCTACATATGAGGACCCCGCTCGTAACACCTCGCGACCGATACGCGTATCACTTTCAGTGGTATTAATCTATTCTGGTAGTACAAGATGCTCCTCAATAGCCTGATACGTCAAGATGCTACAAATGTGGCCCCAGCTTTAGATTCCGCTGCCGCCTCAGTAATCGCGTCCCCGGAATCGAGTCTACCATCGCAGTTATCCGATTTACTGTACGCGGGCTGCATTCAGTTTTACTTGCTTGTCTCACTGGGAATCGTGAACTTATCCTTGAAATTTCAAGTGTCAAATAAAAAAAAACTTTATAGAAAGCCAAAAGTTGGTACAAAAAGTTGATGTTGTTTTTTTGTAGCGGCAATTACATAGTTTACACAAAATCTTAATAATGATGACATAAAAAGTCGGGCGACAAGCTTAAAACATATTTGTGCTAAAATAAATTTGTGGATCAAGTAGACTGTATTTGATAATTAAGGGTTATCAAATATTGGTAACACGTAATTAATAACAAATAACACGCATATATGAGGACATACAAAACTTAAAAAGTCAAGACATTTATTTCCATAAAATCTATATAACAAATAGATTACAAAATTCAAAACAGAACCAAACTGTTGCGTTTATCCCAGAGTTAAAAATTAATTATTCAAATTCAAATAGCATCATTGCTAGGCCACCTCCACCACACTATTACTATTGATTATTCGCGGTAACGCCAATTAAAATGTAAATTTGCGTTACCCTGGACTTCATCTTACACCGACGCTTCTCAAAGTTATCGTCTAGCAAACTTTCGAACGAAGCCAGCATTGAATAAAACATGCGACTGTCATCTGTTATTTTAAACAGGCAACGTCTCGCGATTATTACATTATTTTAATATCGCATTGGAAATTGGAGATGACATATAAATATTTTAATAACTATGCAAATCAACATCTGGGTAACCTCGAAGTAAATTTTGAGTAAAAAGTTACGCAGCAAATTCTCCATGAAAATACTGAGAATATTATTTTAAAATTAATTTTATATGATACTATTTCAAAAAAAGATTGGCGTACTAGGGAAGGAATCGAAAACACCTAGAACTATGTTATTTTATAAAAGCTGAATGTTTGTCTGTGAATGTGAAAAAACTATTGTAATACGATCACCGAATATGGAGTTTGAGCACTGGTTGCTTTTGGACATTATGATACTCTGCACTGTATCATTAATAAACACAAAGGTCTTTATGTTGTTGACTCTAAGACTTAGTCTTTGAAGATACAGAGTACAATGCGTAACTTAACAAGTTAAAAGAGTATTTACCTTTATAGTGCATAGAGCACTAGAGGTATATAGATGTTACCTAGTTAGTAGTTCAGCCTGGTACGAGCCTACTACGGTAATTGCTCTTAACGCCCTACTTCGCCAGGAAGCAATACCACACATAATAGTACCTACTACATCATAATCTGCGCTGTTCTAGTCTACAATACGTTACAATAATACCTGCCCATCGTGAATACTAGTTCTGAATGGCTTGCGGTTGCACTCGTTTAACCTGTTAAAAAAAAATATAGATTTGGTATTTTGGATTAAGATGTTTGCATACCATACATTTTGAATTATTTCAGCTATAGCGCGCAGCCGAATGGAACCTGCACTAACAGCACCTGTCAATGTTTTGGCAACTGCTGTTCGTGGACACAAATTGGCACGAGCCTACTACGGTAATCGCTCTAAAGGCCCTAATTCGCCAGGAAGCAATACCACACATAATAGGCGCACTACATCAAAATCTGTGCTGGCCCAGTCTTCAATACGTTACAATACCTGTCCATTGTGAACACTCGTTCTGAATGGTTTGTGGTCGCGCTCGATTGGGTATTGACTTCGGCAAGGTATTCCATCATGAATTTAGGTTTAATTCTTGGCATGGTTGTGGATTTTGTATGATTCCCAAAAATGTTAAAACCTCAGTTAATTTTATGTAAGCTAGGTTTTACACCAAACGGCGCATCGGCGTCGGCGCGCAGCGGCAGAAATGCGAACCGATCGGTGTGAATATTACCGGTGAAAAAAGCGCGATTGTCACTTTTCTAAGAACGGTGCTTGTATAAACTTAAAAACTTTTCTGTTTGATTAAGAAACTAACTCTTTAATGGATGATTGTTTATACAGGAGCTAATTATTTTATATCAAGAATTCAGTTTAGGCACTTATCACTTCGCCAAGTTCTTTATATCAATTTTTTTACACTATAGATGGAGTTAAAAGATACGATACGTTAATTATTCTAGAATAACTAACAATGCCGCACCAATAATGAGCCTAGTTAGGCCTAGTTGACACTATCGATTGAATATTCAGACCTAACACTCGCTACGCCAAATATTCGGACATACCGATTCGTGCGTGAACAGTTGGATTTCATCACAATTCCAGTTGGAAATTAGTGCTATGCTTGTTTGTGGAGCGTACCTACTCAAATAGCGGTTTTAATTTGGTAAAGTTTCAGGTGGTAGATGACCTTATTGATTTCTGTGAAATTTATTTTTAATTATAGAAAATACTTGTACCTACTCTATTTATTGTTTTTTTTATGTACACAATGTTGTATAGCCTTAAAACATAAAAAACTGTATATAATCAATATTATATTAAATAAAATAAATTTGATAGTTATGTTATGGACTCGAATAACACCTAGGATTCTGTTTACAGTTTTAACACATATTGCGATCAAATTTATTTAAAGTGCAAGAAGATGAAGACAGTTAGAGCTAAAATTCGAAATTCAACTTCGAAAATTCGAAAAAGTAATTAAAAGTGTGTAAAGAGATCTCTATTTAATTTAAGTAAATGTGTTTCACCTATGTGTGGATGTATAATACGAGTGTGATGTGTGTTGTGAGTGTGGTGTAAGTGTGTAGTGTGTGTGATGTGTGTTGTGATTGAGGTGTAAGTGTGTAATGTGTGTGATATGTGTAAGTTGAGAGTGTTGTTTGGGGGAGTAGAATGCAGTGTGTAAACTGAAACATTACTCTCTTTTATAAGGTAGTAATTCCTTATAAAAGAGAGTAATGTTTCAGTTTTATCATAATCCTGTGTTAAAAGCCATCTTGTTGTTTTGAATTTACATACTGTTGTAGCAACTTCATGTATATTCGACTCTTTGAAGAGAAATACATCATCCCTCAAAATTTCAACTCTCTATCTTGAGATATAGACTGGTGACAGACAGTCGACTTAATCTTGATAAAAGGGGCCCGTTTTACCCTATATTAAATAAAATAAATATTTCCGGACTGCTCACACAGCATCACCTAACCCCAAACTAAGCAGAGCTTGTACTATGGGTGTTAGGTGGCTGATATACTACATTGATACTTTTTTTTGTAAATACATACATAATGATACATAGAAAGCACCCAGTCTCGAAACCAGAAATTGTAGATAGTACAAAATCTGGTCCCCCGGCGGGAATCGAACCCGCAACCTCCTGTGCCTCAGGCGGACCTTCGCCCACCAGCCACAGTGGTCGTCGTTTAGGTAAGGAACCCTAAAAAGTAGAAATTGATTAGAATTTATAAGGAAGGAGTTTAGTCTTGTCTAGTTTAGGCTTATTGTGGCGGTGGGTCGCGAACATTTGTAAAGATGGTGTACATACATTTGTATGTACACATGTATGGATTGATGGTTTGCACGTATGTTTGGTCTGCACATAATTATATGCACAGATTTTTGGCACATTAAATTTATTATTCTCATTCACCTTCTACTTCGCAATTGTGACCGAGATTTCTCGAATGGAGACCACGAATCGGCCAACGCAGACGTCCGCCAACTACGACTAGACTAGGACGGAATACCTGGTTTGAAAGTAGCGGGGTCGCGGTGGTTACAGGCTGCTACCGACCAAAGTTACAGAAAGTCTTTGAGGGGACATGTACAGCAGTGGACGTCCTACGGCTGAAATTATGATGATGATGACCTTCTCCTAAGAATAAATATGTTCGTAAACTACACCATTAACCAAAAAATCTTAGAAGTTTATCAATAAAGTTCCTTATTTAATGTAAATATAAATCTGATTGGATTAGGAAATGTCATTTGAATTCTCTGAGCCGTAGAGCAAAAGTATATCCAACAGAAAGCAAATTCCAAGAACTGACAGTAAAAAATGTTTCAAGCGACGGCGCGTCTTATGAAAATTTCCGAGAATCCAAAGAAACTCCGGCACCCTAATCGTAACTTTCACATTTCTTTGTGTAATACGACATTACAACTTTTTTTAGAAATTAGAATTTCTAAATTAATATTTTGGCAAATATTTCCAACATGTTTAGCTTGATAAATTTAAGGCATAGAAACATTTGCACTCGTATACGGTACATAAAAATATTTTACTTTTTAAATCAGACATAGAGGCGGTAAATAAAAGGTTTCACCCTTGGTTTTATTTATAATATTCACAAAACAGACATTAATAGGCTTATTGTGCCTTTTAGCCAATTATATTCGTTTTTGTAAATACAAGCCATACTGTTCATATCTAATAACACAATTATTTTTATGCGTCATACATTTTAACACTTTTATTTGGACACATTGAGACTGCTTATTCCTAAGAAGATACAAGATAATCAATCATCAATCGATTAATCAGTTTGGCTTCACCAAAGGTAGATCAACTACTGATGCTGGAACACTATTGATAAAGCACATTTTGGGGGCTTGGGATAGAGCGCAAAATACTATCGGCGTGTTCTGTGATCTCTCCAAGGCTTTTGATTGTGTCTGCCATGCAACACTTATAAATAAATTAAAGCATTACGGCATACACAACAAAGCCCTTGAGCTTCTACATTCCTACTTGACCGATAGAATTCAAATGGTTCAAGTAGGTAATGAAAGATCCTCAGGATCAAAAATCGAATTAGGGGTTCCACAAGGATCAATACTTGGGCCTTTTTTGTTTTTAGTATATGTAAATGATCTCCCGTATTTTGCTAAAGACCTTTGTGACATAGTCTTATTTGCTGATGATACTTCTTTATTATTTAAAGTTGATAGGAATAAAAATAATTATAACGATGTAAATAACTCACTGTCACTAGTACTAAATTGGTTTACGGTTAATAACTTACTGCTAAACGCAAAAAAAACTAAATGTATTAAATTCAAACTCCCTATTGTTAAAGAATTTCCTACAAAAATCATATTAAACGATGAAATTCTCGAGCTCGTTGACTCAACAGTGTTCCTAGGTTTACATATTGATTCTCGTCTACAATGGAAACCCCAAATTACAAACCTTGCAGGTAGACTTAGTTCAGCCGCTTATGCAGTGCGAACAATGAGATATATCACAGATGAGGGTACAGCTAGACTGGTTTATTTTAGTTACTTTCATAGTATTATGTCATATGGTATCCTACTCTGGGGTGCTGCAGCCGATATTCAAACTATATTCGTGCTGCAAAAAAGGGCTGTACGTGCAATATATAAAATGAAACCACGTGACTCCCTCAAAGAAAAATTCAAAGAGATTAACATTCTAACTGTAATCTCACAGTACATTTTTGAGAACTTGATGTTCACCCACAAGAATAAGCACTTGTTTTTAAGAAAAAGTGACGTACATAGTATTAACACGAGAAGTAAAGAAAAATTACTAATTCCTACTTACAGACTAAAAAAACTAGGCAAATCATTTATGGGTAACTCTGTACGTTTTTATAATAAGCTTCCTCATAATGTAACAGAGCTTCCTATTAGAAAATTTAAATCATTTATTAAGAGAAGTCTAATGAAAAAAGCGTATTACTCTATAAATGATTATATAAAGGATGATGCAGCTTGGATAGATGTTGCTTAGTTCCACAGTAACAGGCTCTAATAATTCTGGTTGACCAGGACTGATATGCTCATGTTATAATAGCTTCCTTATATGACAAACATTTTTTTTATTGTAAATGTTAAACTTATAATAGTTACCTATAAATAAGAACTCCAAAATTGTAATAACTACAAAATTGTAATAACTGATATAGCTGTGTTGTTCTATTCGCTTCTCAACTCAGTATAAAACATTGAAGCGAACTGTCAAGACAATGTTATTTCCTTGATATTTGTTATTTAAGCAATTTAGTATTATTAATTTTAAGTTGACCTGTCCATGTAGGCTATAAGCTTCTAAGGAAATAAACGTTTTGACTTTGACTTTGACTTTGATACAAAATCATTTATTGCCATTGTATGATTTTACAAATCTTAGAAACATCAAAAATACAATAAGCAAAACATAAACAAAACTAACGATTAGGTACATAAAGATAAATGGAAAATAAATTTATCGTACCTAGTCGCTTCGCTTTTTTACACTAGATCAAAGAAGCGATTGGAAACTCTAGCGCATTTTTGTTCTGAAACCTTACAATTATAATTTGTTAGTATTGTTTTTATTCTGTTGTTGGAGTATATTCCTTCCCAAGCCGTTTTGTCGTCAAGGTAATCCAATATCGTATAATAACACCCGTTTTTACAAAGATTGTTATATACAAGAAAATGCCTATTGAATAAGCCTTTGCCTAGCCCATAGCCATTGCCACAAATCCCTAGACACACGCAGCCCGACCGAGAAGTCCGTCAGACTCACGATGCCTCGGAGCCGTAAATCTGGAGACTATGTGCAGTACTAGTCTGAGAGCACTTAACGCTGTCCTCGGGTTCACCTGTGGTGCAAGATTGCGGTGAATACCTTAGATCGAGCATTGAATCAGCAAGTGCAAGTGTTCGATTCATTTCGAACACCTTAGCAGCATCAGCGATCTCTCTTATGAAGGTCGCACGGCTACTACCACTGGTTCAGAGAAATGTGGCAACCACGAGTTGCCACTTACGACTGTTGGAGATTACAACATGTTGTAATCCCGACAGATAAAGATAAAATTTTAGTCATTGTTATCTTTAACAGTCGTAAGTGACAACTTGTGGTAGAGTCAATGACTAGATGTGGTAGGTAGGTATAGTTGTTAGAAATTCTCTAGGTAAATTATTTTAATTAATCTGATTATATTGACTACGATTTATGAAACGGCTCCAACGATTTTCGTGAAATCTTGTATGTAGACGGTTTCAGTGGCGAATCATTGATCTGGCTACGTTATAATATGTCTATTATATTAAGTATATCAGATGTCTAGTACGCGTACCACAAGCTTAGAGCTTACCAAATGCTAGTATGACATTGTTGTGTGGATTGTCCAGAAAAAAATTACTAAGACACAACATTGAATATAGCTCAGTCACCCAAGTAATAGATTTCTTTACATCTTTAGCAATGAGAAGCGGCTATGCAACATACACTTTTGACAATGAGCATTGCCATTTTGCCTTTC
Organism: Gymnoscelis rufifasciata; assembly: GCA_929108375.1. Classification (NCBI taxonomy): domain Eukaryota; kingdom Metazoa; phylum Arthropoda; class Insecta; order Lepidoptera; family Geometridae; genus Gymnoscelis; species Gymnoscelis rufifasciata. The sequence goes on along the minus strand of OV815307.1, from coordinate 3,981,798 downwards.
GGCATGCTTTGTACACTACTTACTTTACATTATGACTCTTAAGTTACATTCAAATGCTAAATAGACAGTTTCGAAACCAAATTATCTGTAACGAAGTTGCAAGAGATACCTTTGTTTATGTATGTACCTTCGAGGCAGTAAAGGATGAAGAAGTTTCAATTAAACTCACAACAATTTGACTGATGTGTGTAACTACTACACACACTTATCACACTATTACACTATCGACCCGACTTTGCACTTGCGAAAATTGTATAACGCTTCTTCTTGAATCACTCTATCTATTGCTAAACTACAAAAGAGTTTTGAGATAATCGCGACCACACAAACAGGTATACACGGAAAAGATAATGGATAGGATTTTTTTTTATTGTAAAGGGTAATGTTTTTCACATTGTGGTTCGAAAGCAAACACTCGTATAATGACAGGTCGAGTAAAAAGAAATATAATTTGCTTTGACATAAACACTGATTTGCCTAAAGACTTATTTATTTAAAATAATAAAACAAAACAAAACAAACTAAGAGCAACGAAAGTACTAGAACAATGTGAGCCATAGAGTTGAGAGGTGACCACAGAGCAAAAAGCGCGCCATAGCGTATACAATTTTATAGACTTGTATTAAAGGCGCGATAATTTAAAAATGCAATTCACATTTTCTTTTAAATAAACAACGGGCATTACCATTATTACTCCATAACATACATTAAATATAAAAAGTATGACAAAACGCTTTTACAAACCTGACTTTGCGAAACTAACCTCTGCTTTTACCCACCCGCCGTGAGCCTGTAACTTAGCCCCGGGCCATACAATCGGCCATACCGGTTTATGCGCTTTTTAGCGCCTCGGAAAGAGAAAACTACGTCTTAGAGGCCAGCTGCACCCCTCGACGTCGCTTAGTTGGCTGTGAATTATTTTTCTAGCGTTACAAATGCAAATGCAGCTTCAGCGGGATTTTCACAGGATTTTTCTAGAATATTCGGTTACACGTAAGGAGGTTTGTAAACTTACCATTTTAATTATAAAATATGAGCTAAGTATCCATTTTTAAGGCATTGTTTTTGAAAATCAATTGGTATATTTATAAAATGTTTTAATTGCCTTAAATAAGTATATTATTTACATAGGTAAATACATGTAGGTGCACAATATAATATAATACAATGACCATGGCAATGGTTTATGGAGCAACACTCATAATCCTAACAATGAGCTATATAAAATAAAACTTGCTCTTATCCAAGAGATTTAAAAATCTATTTAAAAGTACTAATAAAAATTAACATATGATATTGAGACCTGCTAATAAAATTTTATATATTAGATGTATGTTTATTAGAATGTTTTTATCTTCATTCATCAAGAGAAAATCAGTTGGTTCACTAAAACATGCCAAAGCTAAACAATGCACGTATTAAGTCGAGTAAGAGCATCATTATTTTTAAATTGTCATCTTCGATTTGTATTCTCAACATTAATCACCACTATTTACGTTATCACTGCTGGGACACACTTATTTATCCCTTGACGCGATAGATTATGTTAATACACCACGCTGGCCGTGTGTGTTCTCAGACCATCAACATATACAACAGCCTTCCGAAAAACTGGGTCTAAAATCCTTGAAACTATTAAGACAAATTTTCTTTTAAACATTTCAGCTATAGTTAACATTTTACCCTCACAATCAATAAGACTGCAGCAATTCACGACCAAGCTTATCGGCCAGCAGTAATCAAAGTGTAATTTAGCCAACGCCGTTATGTAATCTTTGAACGGCGCTGTAGCTTCTTGATCTGAGATAGGGCGTTGCATGTGCCCGTTGCATGCACGACTAATAGGAGCCCTATGCATTGCGAGCTTGAACTGACATACGGCCCGTAGGTTTAAACAGCTTGGGTGTAATCTAGATTAAAGTTATTATCTTAAACCCTTAATTTTGTGGCTTCTGTGGCTAGGTGGGCAAAGATACGCTAGGGGTTGTTGGGTGTGGTTTCCGCCTTGGAATCTAATTTTGTACTAAGTGTTTACCTATTACATATTATATGCGGTATAAGTCACCAATGGATAGCCCCTTCTGAAATGAAAACACCCAAACAAGGTGGCTTCGTACCACATCGTGAAAGTGTCTGTACAAAATAAATATCTATGTAGTTCATCATCAACGCTTTGTTGAGTTTTGGATAAGACGATGTATGATTAGTCCTGAAATATTTTATTTTTAATTCGGATTTAAGGCTTCTAGGTTAAATTAACGTAAAGTGTTGTTATATTTTGTGTTGAACTCAAGCCATCCAGAAAATTTAAAGTTTTTCCTCATAAAAGAAATTCAAAAACTACAGCATCAGGTGAAATTTCCAAGTTTTCGTGTCAGACAGTCAAATAATATGAACTATAAAAAGTTTCATGCGTTGGCCTCTACTTTTACTTAAATTTTCATGTTTCTTGGTTTCTCCGAGCCAGAGTATGAATTTGTTGAAGGACGTATTTAGTATGCTAAGCTTACTTTAAATTTTTTGGTATATTGGTAATCTAATATTTTTGGAACAATTCATTATATTATTCTTATTGGTTGTTTCCGTGATCATGGCGCTTGCAACAGCGTCGTAATATCGGAAAAATCAAAAACCGTCAAATCGTGGTATGTATGTTACCCGTTTTAAATCATACTACAAATCATTATTTCCACATTACTATCTTCCGGTAAATTTTCCTTGACGAGGTTCTACGGCGGCCACAAAAAATATATGGAGTAATATAGATAGATTGTTGTGTAGATTGTCCGGAAATATATATATATATTTTTTTAATTGTTGATAAGCCTTCATTTGACCACAATCTCACCTGATGTAAAGTGACGATGTGGTCTAAGATGGAGCATGCGAAGGCCTAGAAGATGGCTTCTCCGGACCACATTACGAAACACGAAAAAATCGCTTCACGCACTGGCCCAGCCCGGAGGGTGGTGACAAGCCCTACCACCAGAGACTGTTCTTAGCACCACCCGGAGGTCACGTGTAAGGATTCAGAGGGTTACCACTTACGGACGTGAACAGACAAAACCTCCAAAATCCATCACCTCCATTTATTTATAATATTCAGGTGTATGCGGCGCCATTCTTCACTATTTCATAAACAAATTTCGTGGTAAATCACTTTACCGTGTGTCACCAAAACTATCGACGTCAATGATGAGACTCCACCGGGGTGTTCAATCGACTTATAATCAAACCTACGATACGATCGCAGTATAAATTCCACTATGCTCTGAAATTACAGCGAAATTACCCACGAACTTTGGGTACTGTCGAAATTACCTACATAATTTGATTTTACACCCAAATGCAAAGCAAAGCGAGCTCAAATTAGGTTTCAATAGAATTTCGATGATTTAATAACAGAATAACTACAGGTAGTTTTCAAACCACTAGGGATTTTTTTATGAACTTTCAATAACTAGAATGAGATACTATAGAGATAGTGGTATTATTAAATTTATGATTAACTAACGATAATTATTGTTACTTAGTACCAGAGTTAATTCTTATCTGAACATAGTTTTGCAGCAAAGACTATGGAAAAGGTTTTGCTTGGGTTAAATAAAGGATAATTTGATAAATGCGAGATATAAGATAGAAATACGAGTGGTTTGTGGGTACTGGCCATATACTCGTAGCATTAAGGACATATGAACATAAGGGGTTCAATATTTCTCAAATGGTTCACGTCCGTAAGTGGTAACCCTCTGAATCCTTACACGTGACCTCCGGGTGGAGCTAAGAACAGTCTCTGGCCGCGGCTTGTCACCACCCTCCGGGCTGGGCCAGTGCGTGAAGCGATTTTTTCGTGTTTCGTAATGTGGTCCGGAGAAGCCATCTTCTGGGCCTTCATGCTCCATCTTAGACCACATCGTCACTTTGCATCAGGTGAGATTGTGGTCAAATGAAGGCATATCAATAATAAAAAAATATAAAAAAATAACAGATCAGGCGACATCCACCAGCACGATGTACAGATGAATAGTAAAAGGCCTCGGCTTTACTGAAAAATTATAAATTTATGAGGGAATCCTAGGTCCAGCGTAGGTAGTATATGTCCAGATTAATTTTATTTTATTATTAATTTTCACAGTTATAATTGTGTCGTTCGTACTTTAAATCAAATATTTATTATACTAATAACTAATTACTGCCATTAGTGTGATTGTTGCAAACCGTGATAATTAAATCAATGTAATTGAAACTGATGATTTGAATGTTCAACAATTATTACTAACGATCAATCATGAATACAAATTCATGACTAAGAGGAAACCGTATTTAAATCCGTGGCAGTTATGAGTTTATCGTACGGCTGGGGATTCTATAAGGATTTTCCATTCATAACTCCCGAAAAACATTCACATAATCCCTTACTTACAGGCAAAGCTGAATGCAAAAAAGTACACGGCAAAACCAGTCGACCGGCCTAAAATTTACGCGCTTCGTGGCTACCAGTAATCTCTTCACTTTTAACTGTGCTGCAGTTGAAATGTGGCGATCATGGGATTTCACGTTTGGCTAGGGCTGCTTTGGAATTGGTCAGTGAATATACGTTTATAAAAAAGATTTTCGTTGCTTTGGTGTGTGATATATGCGGGTGATAGATTTGATTTTAATAAGTGGAACCTAGCATTTTCGTCTGAAAATCAGTGCACCTCCACGCTCTAAGTATGGGGTTGCATTATGTCGAGGCAGGACCTTTTGGCACATCTTACAAAATAACTTTTCGTTTTCTAAGTCTGTAATATATATTTTTTTAGTGTAATATAGGTATTATCTGTCATATGCACACATTTGTAAAAATCAGAAAAAACCAGTGTAAACAAAATGTAATTGTGACGTATAATAATATTATCAATAAATGACTATTAATGACTATTGGTTGTGCTGATGTTTTTATGTATTTCGTGTATTTTAAGTGCCAATAAATACTTTCTCTTTCTATCTCTCAGTTTTGAATTATATGCGTAAAGAAAGAAATATTTAAATATTTGTGTTTTTAAAGTGATAACTGAACGATGGGAATTTTGTGATTATGAGCTGGTTTGTGTCATAACGCGTAACGGAGCGTGAGTTGGTAGGTAGGCTTCAGCTCTCTCACATTGACTCACAGCGCTAGGCGTATTAGACTGTTTCACTTTTGGCAATCTCCCCGATATTTAAATTAACTTTAAATACATAAACTAAATTGTAAAACTTACACGAGAGTGAGATATAAATTGGTTCTGAAAAGGTCACGGCTTGCAGCATTAATGACTATAAAGCCCAAGAAGGGACATGATAAAACTCCTTACAAAAAATATGTGAGTATATCAAATTAATAATCGTCGTCTAAAAATATAAGAAAATACTTTCCATAAACCTGACACAATTTATTAAAACATTATAAAATCATACAAATCCAAAAAGGAAGGGAACGATCAAGTAATAATAATAATATAACATTTATTAAAGTACCTGACTATTATTTGTTCTCACTAAATGAATAATAATAATTGGCGTCCAATCTCAATTTATATTACATCACCTATCGCCATATTAATTCATGAGAAAGTTTATTTGTAAATTCTAAGATTGTTTACCGAATTAAATTCATGACATTTTGCATACAATGTAGTTGGGAGTAAATGCTTAAATATATAGTATATGCGTAATATTTATAATATGCCATATTATGGCCTACCTTAAATCCCGAAACAATTTGTGAATGTTTTGTGTGAACAAATGCAAAGCTTTGTACATGTTTTAAAGCGGGCGAAGCCGTAGGAAACAGTTTTATATATTTAATTTATATGATCGTCTGGTGGAGTTTGAATCCACGACCTTCGGAATGAAAGTCCAGTGTTTAACCAACACGGCTTAATAATATACCTTATAAATAATGTGAAATGTTTGATATCTAACAAGATCGCTCATACATCACGCTATCTCGAAATTATATGATCGTCCAAAACCAACATTCATGTAACCTATTAAATATGAGTTACGGAATCATTCGTCCCAATATGCTACCAGTACAGGAACTTCACACAGTCACAGAGTTGTGGAATTCATGCTGGACCGTAAAAGCCTCCGTCCGGTAGCTGCACTTAGCCGGTTATTGTCGGCCATATCCGGCTGCGACCGGATCTGTCAACTGCAGATAAACAGAAAACTCTCCAAAACGGACCGAACTTCGTGTTTTCAAAAGAACTGGGGATAAAACATAGACTGCTTTGACTGTAAAATATGAAAATTCGTTGTTTGTTATTAGTGTTAACTAACAAACTGTTGTAAAACCAGTTCTTTTGAAAACAGGAAATTTGGTCCGTTTTGGAGAGTTTTCTGTTTATCTGCAAAAAGTAGCCACACACGCACAGGTATACTATAACAGATAAACTAAAGTAGCGTAAGCACTCCTAAATACCTAAATGGAACAAAATACTTAGTACTAATTCCACAACCACTTCTCCCTGGCGAGATTCTACAAAATTATCTTTAATCTATCAATTATAAGCACCCCTCTTTACGTTCACATTGCTGGGACAAAGGGACTTTATTCTTGACGATTAGGCCTCAATTCACCACGCTTGCCAAGTGCGGGTTGGTGAATGTTCTTCAAACTCTTAAAAGTTCTCCAACATGCCGGTTTTCTCCCGATGTTTGCCTTCGCCGTTAAAGCACAAACATTTTTCGAGTACAAAAAAAGGGGTTTGAACCCACGACCTTTGGAATTAAAGTTGAGTATGGACTCAATTAGCCATCAACCTATTAACGTTCCCACTGCTGGGACACACAGATTTCTCTCTTGGCGATAGCGATTAGGCATCAATTCATCACGCTGGCCAAGTGCGGGTTGATGAATGTCACATGTCCTTCAAACTCCTTACAGTTCTCAGAACATGGCGGTTTTCTCACAATGTTTGTCTTCACCGTTAAAAAGCTGGTTTTAAGGCGGACTTACATTTTTCGAGCTTACGGGCACGGCTTAATAATATACCTTATAAATAATGTGAAATGTTTGATATCTAACAAGATCGCTCATACATCACGCTATCTCGAAATTACATCAACAAATCATACATATCAATAACGAACAAGCGTTGATCAACAGCTAATCCGCCATGTTAGGTTGTTGCCGAGATTTATGGCTCAGAATTACTGTGGTCGCTGTCTCATGATGGATGAGGTAGCACCATGTATTATAAACTTTAATGCATATCTACTGAGTATGTATGTAACTGTAACTGTAGCCAATCTTTGGGTCAGTTCATATCACAGAACAAGAGATATTAGCTTTTTTCTTGTTCCGTCGTTCGTCGACTGCACGTATCGTGGCTATCTATTAATACTAATATGATAAAGCTGGAGGGTTTGTTTAAATGTTTGTTCGTGCTAATTTCAGGAATTATGGGCCCGATTTCAATAATTCTTTCACTGTTAGATAGCCATAATCAAGGAAGTGTACTTTTTACTTTGGGACAATAATGTCGTTTCCGTTGGATATCCATAAAATGCGGGCAACGCCTTAATAACTGGCATGAACAGCTAGGCTAAGCTAGCTAATACATAACGCTCAATTTGGAGGTGGACTACAGAAAACTCAACTACAATCACTTGTTAAAAAAAATCCTGCATTAACCGTAACTACTAACCTTTAAAGTGAAGGAGCACATAAATAAGTTTTTTAATCTAAATTTTATCTGTAGAAAGATTTTTTTAGCGATTGTATATTTATCCACAAATGTGGATAAATATACTAGCCTGGTTGTTTTTATGTTAAATCAAAATGATTTTCATTCGTTAAAAAAACTTTTTTTAGCAAATTTTATATCAGTTTTCAGAAATATAACTTGCTACCTTGTACTCAAAAAGTTTTTTTGGTTAAATTTCAATTATCGTAAGGCAGGATTCGGTGACACTTATTTATTTTAATTCTAAGAACTTTGTACCGACCTAAAAATTATGAATAATGATTATGATTACAAAAAGTCAAGCTTAAATTATTGAAATAAAGACATATAACTTATAACACAAAAAAAAAACTATTCGAAGTTTCTGTTCTTAAAAATGTATTTCCAAAAAAACGTTAATTCAAAACGAAATCTAACAAAAAGCATCCTAAATTTTGTCCGTCGTAACTCAAGATTTTTTCATCAAACCGTTCGTTCCAGGTAAAATTCTAATCTAGCTTTTGGCACAGTCCACCGTGTCACCGGGCGCCAAAACGTTTAGCTACTGCCAAAGCCACGACCCAATACATCAGGTAAAAAAAGGTTTGAAAATCAATGAGAGAGCACAATCAAAGCTGTTAGCTTTGATTGTGCTCTCTGTGCAGTGTGCAGCCTGTGCAGCCTGCGCACTGTGCAGCCGCTTGCCAAAACGCCGGACATTCGCACATCGCACATGGTCTCTGGGGACAAGTCGCCTGCCAACTGCAGAGAAGGGATATGAGTGTGACAACAATTGATGTTGTCGCTGACAATGTCATTTTGGCCGAGATTGCTAGAACGGTAGCTTTGATATTAATTGTGATTTGTATTATGTTGATTTTTAAATAAGGAATGGTTTTATATTGTAAAGGCGGGGCATAGATTTTGCAGTGCACTGATTTTGAACCAGAAACTATTTGGTGAAACTGTATAGTACCATATTAGAACATTCATCTTTGTAAAAGTAATGCATTTGAATATATCACATTAATCTATTTTATTAACCGATTAAACGATCAATAGGTTCCATCTTTGCACGAGTCTAAATTATACATAGTACAAAAGGTTTCTCTTTATTTGCTCTGTCTATTGTTGAAAACTACATTTAAATAATAAATTTATTTAAAATTTTAGAAAAACCCACCGATTCCAATGCCCTTATTTCCTTAAATGTAAAACAACATAATATTATGTAATGTGGACGCGATGCGCTTTCATTTGATACCCCACACTAGTATATTTGCAGATTTTCTGTTTTCCTTACCCACTCTCACCCCCATAACTTTTAAACGGCTCAACCGAAACATGAAACATGTCTAAGAACACCCGGGCTAAACTCACCTTTCATACAAAAAAAACTAAATTGATATCGCTCTATCCGTTCGGGAGCTATGATGTAACAGACAGACAGACAGACACGTCAAACTTATAACACCCCTCTTTTTTAATCGGGGTTAATAAATTATAAGATATAAGTAATCAACAGCGAAAGCGACTTTAATATGGATCATGAAAAAAGGTATATTTATAGACATTATTAAACCCAATCAAACCATGTCTCAAAGAAGTATTTGCAGTCTCAAACTAAGATAAAAACGATAACAAAGCAGTTACTCGTAAAGTTTTGAACTAATTATACAATATATTGTAACGTAAAACCGAAATAAACAAATATGACTTTTAATACAATTCCTCAATTACCCACCACCAAACCAAAACTTAACAATAAACAAACAGCCTTTCCAACTCAAACTCCGAAGGCAAGATTGGCCCGACAGCGGACAGCGGACAACGGACAGCGGACAACCCTGCCTCCAGCGGATTTATCCGCTCCAGCCTGACAGATAAATGACAGAAACGAATGTGTCGTAAACCTCACGCATTCAATTACGCTTTTTGGGCGAAGTGTAAGTAATTGCGGGGCCGTAATTGCTGCAGTTTATTTGCTCCCGGGGCCGGATGTTTTATGGAGAAGTGAGCTTTTAAACTGGTTTTAATAAGGATACTGGTGTTACAATTTTGGGGATTAAGCTGCAACTGCGCGGAAAAAAGTCAAGAATTCCTCTTTTTTTTTGGTTTTGGATACAATGAGTAAAAACGGGACCCTCTTATTTAGAATTCAGTTTATTAAGGTTATTTTGTTTAAGTCTATAAAACCATTATTTACGATTTGTATAAATCTTCTAGTAATCGAATAAATCTAGAATTTTATTAACTAACCGGTTAAGGTTATGATAGTACATGGAGCATTATTTATAAACCTAATTGTAATTTGTTTATTATTATAAAATAAGCGGCCCGTCCCGGCTTCGCACGGGTTTTTATTCAATTTTATTCCCGGCAATTATTTAAATTTTTCTCGCCGTTAAAACCATCTTTAAACTCTAATGAATATTGAAAAAAAAATTGGCCAAATTGGTCCAGGCATTGTTGAGTTAAGCGCTTAGCAACAATTTGCAATTCTTTTTTATATAATAAGATTATGTCCTAAGATATTTTTACGTATTTGTGTAGTTTTAAAAATTATTATTATTCAAGCTGCCTTTTTAAAATAAATTCATAAAGACATAAAAATGATTTCTTTATTTTTGAGTTTAAATAAACTAAGATGAAAAAACAAGGACTCGGTTATTTTTCGTTAAAATCTCACTGCATGAGTCTGGCGCACTTGAATATGATTATAAGAACTGAAAGCTTAACGTTTTAACATAATTAATTTTTATGTTGTATCGTGTAAATTACATATTTTCTTGTAAAATTACATGTGTAAAATTAAGTTGTGATTATGACTTTATACATCGAGTCGAATTAAAATAAAATAGTAAAATGTTCGGTATGCTAATAATAATCATTTTCCAATCCGTTTCATAAAAATTTCAAGTTGAAGTCGCTTCATCCATTTGGGAGCTATGATGTCCCAGACAGACATATAGACCCTCAGACGGAAATACAGACATACAGACAGACAGACTGACACGTAAAACTTAAAACACCCCACTCTTTTTTCGGGGGTTAAAAACTGAGAAGAATCACTTAAATCATTCCGAATTTTGCTACTAAGTTACGTGATTAAATTTTTATGTTTTTAATATCAGTTTCAACTTAAAAGTGAGGTATATGAGTTTATAACACATACATAAAAAAACATCATTTTCTTCCTTCATCCGTCATCATTCCAATTATTAAAAAAATCTGTGCAAAATACCAGTCTCAAATTTTTGACGTTGTGCGAATCTCAGAAAAACATATTTCCTTTATTGAGTACTATATAGTTAGATTCCGCAACTCACCAGGACAAAATTATAAGTATCTATCGTAATTAATTATTCAATCCTTTAATATCGTCCAATTGACTATCTAAATGTAAGCAAAATAAAGTCAGAAAGAGCCTATTATTAACATTCATACAAAATATTTTGTAATTACTACTTCTGCAAAAATTATAGAAAATGAGGATGTGTTACAAAACTTATGTATGGAGTTTCAAAAATGTGTTTAATGTACAACAAACCGTAATATTTCATAGTTTTGTAGAATGTGTAGTGTTACCGGCCTTACAAGTTGAGCTTACTAATCTCAGCGGAAACTCGTACACGCACGGCCCACTAGACCGTATCTACGCCATCTTCAATAATTAAATTTTATTGCCGTTCATAAATCTAGCTCTTATAGCGTGTGGGGTAAATAACGTTTCTATTGTGCTTTTGAAAGGCACAGAAGGAGGCTTAGCCAGTTCATAGCAGATTTAAGGCTTTAAAAAGTGCTGTGTTTAACTGATAATCCTTTGAATTGGATTAAAGGAGAATATAATAATGTTTAAAGAACGAAGAAAATTGCTATGGCAATATGTTATTGTGGGTACCTATGTATACAAAAAAATCCTTTTTACATATCCCGTACCTACTTTAGCTTGAATATTTTGGCTTGTAGTAGATTAAATGTCAATTTATTTATTTATACTTCCAACTAAAACAATACTAATGCAAGAAAAGTTAAATTAATTTAATTATATATATGTACTTGCGGCAACGTTATAAAATTCACGTAATAATTAAATCAACATAATTTTTTGCAAGTTAACCGGTGTTTTTTTGGTAACGAAACAAAGAATGGAGTATGTTACAATTTTAATGAAGTAACGTCATACTATTTGGATAACTAGTACAAACATAAAGACAGAATCTACGCACTAAAATTCCCTGATCATGTTCTTGTTACGTCGCCACACCCTTAATAAGTTTCACCAAAGCCAAGATGGCTTCCTTTACCTACATCTATCACTTTCATGTCGTAAGACGTAGTACATCGAACAAGTACCTTCCACGGTTTATTAGTATGTTAATTGTTACTCCCTGATAGAGTCTCTACCTGCATTGCGGTTTCTAGATGAAGCCCGAGAAAAATGTAAATGAGAGCTTTCATAACTTTAAGAAACTTTTAGTTTTAGATTCTGCTTTGTTGATGAGAGCTTACAAATTTCATAAGCTTTGTGTACTTTTATGAGATAAAGTCAGGTAGGGTAAATTGATGGGCTGGGTGGATTTTACGAGTTTTTATCTGTCAAGGAAAAAGTTGTGGGGTTGTTTGGCTGCTAAGAAAAGTCTTTTAATAAGTTCTGTGTCATTTTAATAAGTTTCTTAGCGAAATGTCAACCAGGTTTCACAATATTTGTGGATGATAACTAAGCAAGTAATTTGTACTGGCGAATATTCGCTAAAACCGTTTCTGCCGTCATTGCCGTCAGTCTAGTAAAAAATAAGTACAAATATCTTACTAAATCAAACGAAAATAATAGATGTAGTGGCATATATGTATATTCGTAATGGTTCGGTCTTCCAAAGAGCTCGGGGAGTTATAGTTGTTGGAAAAAACAGAGTTATCTATATAACCTAACCATATATGTTGGTTAGAGTGACCACATAGCTCGTAAAATAGATGACCGGTGACAGAAAAACGTCAAAAAAGCCCACAAATTCAAGAGTCAAGAGTAAAAGCAGCGCTGGATGTTCACCAACTAAATGGATAATTTACAAAGTCAAGAGTCAAAACGTTTATTTCCTTACCACATACATGGTATTTGATAAAGGCATCGGATTTACGGTGGATGTAGGTGGCTCCAACTGAAATCTATGAGGGTAGCGAATGTTCAGCAAAGGGTGATTATAAGTATTTAAGGAATTGTGATTTAAATGTTTTAGATATATTAAATATTTCAAGTGCCATTGAAAATAATATTGACCAAAACATAATACTCACGTAAATTTAAACTACCCACTTTAACAAGACAGAAATAAAAATATCTCAGGTGAACCACTGCCAAAAGTAAAGTCTGTGTGTGCCGCACAATAAAACTTGGTCCATGCACCTACAGACCAAACTTTCTACTTGTCGCTTGAAACTCGATTGAAACTTTTATGCATCGTCTTTCGCATATTTTTATGGGTGAAGTACTTGAGGTACACGCTTTTGGGAATAACAAGAGTCTGCGTCGAAATTATTGGGCAGATTCAAGTTTTATGCATTTTGCATTTTACATTTATTGTAGAACTATGTGACCATGTTTGTCAAAAAAGATTGCTCATTATGGAATATTTGGAAGTGACTGGTACTGGATTTGAAACAGTATTGTATTGTCATAATTTCATGTGCTGCAGATGGGTAAAATATTATGTCAAGGTAATAAAAAACCTAAGTTGATATATTTAAAGGACGCGCAAGATACTGATACTAAAATTAGAAAGGTACTTTTTGACATAATGATGAACCATCCATAATGATGTAAATAAAATAACTTCTTTTTTTTATAAAAATAAAATCTACTCTCACAAAAATATTGTTATTGTTAAGAAAAACTCAATATAACTACTTTTTTTATGGTTATCAAGCGAACCTTTGTAACAACATTGGTCTTTTATAATTCGTAACACCTGACAGTATTCAGTAAATTTCATTATTAAAATGAACCCTTTTACCAGCCCCGGCAAGGGCTACAACACAACCTTTAATAAATTTAAATTCATAAAGTTATCACGGCAATATGCAAATCACCGTATAAAAATGTTAATTATAGCGGCCCTTAAGCCTTTACCTCCATTACGGAAGTGCGAACGTCCATGGACATTTTATGTGAAGATTGTTGTAATTAATTTATTTGAAAAATGTTTGATATTTATTAAAGAATATCTACAACAATTCCAGTGAAAATTTACTGTCAATTTTCGAGGAGGTGTACGTTTTCTAGATATATGACATGTGCTACATTTTGTAGAAATATGTTTTCCTTTTTTTTTTATAAAAAAATGTTAAAGGATTAGGAAGGATTAAAATTACCGTAAGATTGCAATGTTATGAATACAGAATATCTTGACGTATTTCTGATGAACGCTACGATGATGCTTGCTAATTTGATTTACAATAACACCCTATAAGACTTAAGAGCTTCCCAAATATTGAATACAACCTGAGTGAGGCTACATAAATTCCATGTTGAGTGGATATCGTACATAACATCGGATTTATCCGTCTGTTTCATCTACACGATTGGATAATCTAATAAAACACCAAGCCAATAACCTGCTAGTTGTATTTTCAAATTCAAATTTAGCTGCGAAAGTGAGCAGCGAACCAATTTCCGCGTAATCCACGCACTGGATTGTATTTTTTACAAAAACACGGAAAACGTTTGCAAAACGAACTGCACACGGGCTATAGATACTGAGATACAGCTATGGCGCAATTTTCTAATCCCAACTGGCCGGGTGGATTTGCATCCAATGAATATTTGTTCAAAACATTTTGGCGGTAGGCGGCCCCCATTGTCAATGTAACTAAACTACAATTCCGACACGGGGGCGAGCAAAAACCGACTCTGTGTCTTAAATAGTAGAGGATGCCTAGGTGTCAGGGAATATTGGGGACAGGTATAGGTAGATATTCGATTTTGTTGTTTGTGTAACGCTTTTCAATACTGGAGCCTGTTTTGAAAACGGAAAGTTGAATCACCAATTTACGGGAAGTGCTGTCTGGAAATTGGGTCTTAGAGTGAAGAAATTGCTTTGAAATTAATTTCGCGCTTTAATGCCAGTAAGATGGGAAGTCGTTTCTTAGTAATAATTATAGAATTCTTCAATTATTATTTTTTTTATTCGGCGAATCTGAGTTATTTCAAATTTCTTTTATATATCATAGTTAAACTTTGTGTAGTTTCGCAACACTGGTTATTTATTACCTATAATTAGGTTTTATATTCGACGTTGTACTTAATTCAACCTAAATTTCTTGTGGCTTTAAAATTATGTACTATTTTTAGTAATTATGTCCACCAAAGTTGAGGAATATAGATAAATTATAAATGGTTTTTGTCCAATCATTTCTGAAATTTGGACAAATACAAAATATATGGTAAACATTTTAAAGATCATATTTTTTATATCAAACATAAGTTTTCAAAAAGATCTGAAACATTTTTTGCAACACAAACTGCACACATTGATAATTTCGAAGTTTGTCAGCATCAAATTTCCAAACTAAAATAAGAAATAAGACATACTCATGCGAGTTTATCACTCACACAGAACGGCAAAGTACAGACCCAAACTATTACTTTTTCAGTTTATATATAAATATATTTTTATTCTCAGAAGGTCCGGCCGTTTATCTCGTCCATTTAGTTTTTACGAGCCTGACCTTAAAATTTCCACAAAATAAACTCCCGACTCCTTACAACATGTTCAAGTTACGACACATAGAAAAACTTTGCGCGTAAAAAATGGAAGCCTACGTAAAGTATGCCTCTAAACAAAGGGCTATCTAAAGGAATGAGAAGGGTCATAACTCTATACGTCTAAAGGGACCGTAATAAAGGCATCATAGCTAAATTACTTTTTTTTTTACTTCGTATAAAGTAACAAACAGTAAAACCTGTTTAGGGTGCGTTTATAATTCTTTATTAAGGAAGCTAATCCTGTTGACGTAACTGAATGGATTTTGTTTATGGGTGTAATGTAATAAATGTTGATTATTTTGGTGGTAAAACAGTTATTAACTGGTAAGTTAATTTGTTGGGAATAAACAGTAATTTGTTTGCAAATTAAAGTGTCCGGGATCTAGCATTAATTAAAATACAAATTCGCTTTTCAACATTATGAAGAAAGTATGAAATCGATGAAAATAATACCATGCGGCCCGGAGAAGCCATCTACCTTCTAGGTCTTCATGCCCATCTTAGACCACATCGTCACTTTAAATCAGGTGACATTGTAGTCAAATGAAGGCTTATCCAGCAAAAAAAAAAAGATTTTGTTTACACTATGAAGTCCTTATCATTGGTAGTGAGTAAATCAAGGCCGTACTACTTTTTAGGGTATCGCACCGAAAGGGTAAATCGGGACCATATTACTAAGACTTCGTTGTCTATCTGTCCGTCTGTCACAAGCCTGTATCTTTAAATTTTGAGGAATGATGCAGTTCCGTTGGCGGTTTAACAACGATTGCCATGAAAACGGCAAAAATCTATATAAATAAAAATGAATTGTTGTTCGTTAGTCTGATTAAAACTCGAGAACGGCTGGGACGATTGAGCTGATTTTGGTTTTAAAATGTTTGTCGTAGTCCAGGGTAGGTCTAAATGGTGAGCAAATAAGGAAAAATTGCCGGGAACTTTTTTTCCCGTGCTACGCCGGGGCGGGCCGCTAGTTATAAATAAAAATGTTCTAAGCTTCATGTATAATAAAACAAATGTGATTCTACTAAAAAGTTAAGCATCTTAGCTCGAATACTTGAATGGGTTACCGCGGACTGCATGTATTTATTCCAATTTTGTTTTCAGTTAAAAAAAATATATATTCGGTGCTCTCTCGGTGTGCGAGTCCATCTCAGAGGTAGTTATCGATGTTGTTAAAATTATCATGGTTTATCACCATATTAAAACAAATCCATTTCAACAAAAAGCCGTGTAGGCTAAGTGCGACTTTAATTCTTCGTGGGCTCAAACGCACCTTAGGAATTTTCTTTGTGAAAAATGTATGTGCGCTTAAAACACTTTAACGGTGAAAGCAAACATCATAAGGAAAACGTCATGTTCTGAGAACTTTGAAGAGTTTGAATGACATGTGACATTAACCAACCCGCACTTGGCCAACGTCTATTAAGGCCTTATCTTTTTCGTCAAGAGAGAAGTTCCTGAGTCCCAGCAGTGGGAATGTAAATAGGGGTGCTTATGCTGAAACATATCAAGGTATGTACCCGTTTTAATCAGCCTTTTCTAATATAATTTCGTAGTATTGGTCTCTTAACCCTCAAAATCTCAGAGTGCCATCAAAAGATCAGCACCTGAGTAGGTGATATATTAATCTATATAAATAAAAATGAATTGTTGTTTGTTAGTCTGATTAAAACTCGAGAACGGCTGAACGGATTTATCTTATCATAGTCTTGAAATGTTCGTGGAGGTCTAGGGAAGGTTTAAAAGGCGAGAAAAAATCGAATAATTGCCGGGAATTTTTATTTAATAAAAAACCCGTGCGAAGCCGGGGCGGGCCACTAGTTATATTTAATATTTGCATTAGTTATTTTTTAGATTTTATGTCAAATCATTAGAAATCATAAAAATAATTTAAAATTTATTTATTTGGAAAAATATTATGTTTTATCTTTTGCATTACTTTACCAAGTATCGACAGGGTTAACAGTAAGGTAATTTGAAAACTTTCAATCTGATAGCACCCTAACCATTGTAACAGCACTAAAACGCACTCGGTCGCAAACAGTCGCGACAATTCACGCCATGGCCGCCGCGATATCCTTTTGTAACTGTTAATGCCGCTCTCATTATTACGGCCAATTCGCGTAATTTGCCGCTACGGCTAAACATGCAGCATTTATGCCTACTGCAACGTGTAAATAAATATTGCTGGGCTAATCACAATATCATCTCATCATATAGCGAAATTAATTTTTGTTATGTTTCAAAACTGATCAGAATTATGCTTTGGTTATAATATCCCGCAGAGCCTCTGAAGTCTCTGAAAATCAATAGCAGTCTTGGGTATGAAAATACCCATTGAATTTTGTAGGTCATGGTTTATTTTTATATGGAAAATAATTATTTGAGCTACCTTAATCTACTTAGTTTAGATAGGAATATTAAAATAACGAATTATGCACTCTTAGACCTTGGCTTCCAGTATTATATCGTATGCTGATTTCCGGTTAACAGCATCTTGCATCCACTACAACTGTTATTAGATGAGCAGATGAATAACTAAACATATAACCCATGTTTTTAATATAATTCATATGTGTAAGCATTCCATATATTGCTAAATATCTAATAAATTATATATATATATATATAATCTATGTATATTTTCCTAAATATTGACGCTTAATTATTTTGTAATAATTATAAACATTTAGATTTATAACGGGATATTTACCATGAATGATTGTATTTCGAGTTTTCCGATATTTCGCCATATTTACTCGTACATGCGCTATGATCTCAGTTGAAGCTTAGTTAATCTCAAAAGTTATAAATAAATGCATATTATTTGGCTTTATGGAACAAACACATGTCGACAAAAACATGGAATTCAAATAAAAACTGTGGTATCTCTGGAACTACCCATCTTAGACATGCTATGACAGGCTACTAACATGTGCCTTATTCTCTCATATTCCACAAAGTTACAATCAGCAATCATAAAATACAAAAACCAGGATTCAAACCAGTTTCCTCAGCCCTCCACCGCGGAGTACACAAAGGATTAATGGAAAACAAATACGGCGGTTGTTTCTGCGCAATGTGAGTTTAATGTGTGCCATTGTTGTTTTAAATGTGTTTTATGCAAATAGTCGGTAATGCATTTCAAATTGAGAACGGTTGAGTGGAGCATGGGAGCAAGGTTTATGCGGTGGATCTGCGATTTGTGCAATGGGGGTTTTTCATTACGATAGTCAATAATGCAGTTGGGGTAATTAAATGGGATTAAACATTTTTATTTCCATATAAAACTGTTTTTTCTAGTTCCTCGTCTACATACGATACATACATAGATGTCTAGTACTCGTAACATGAGCTTAGATCTTACCACGGGCTAGATATTGTTGTGTGGATTGTCTGGAAATAATTATTTATTTTACTGTACTTAAACCATATTCTATTATTTATTCTATGTATTAAAAATTATTTATATATTAAAAACAATTCACAAGACGTCTCTCAAAACACCTTACATTTAGAAGTTGTATAGTGTAATAAAAATATTAGAATAACTATGTCTTTAACTTACGGTATATTAGACATAGTTAATATTTAGATTTATAACCGATATTTCGGCACAGTTCACATACATATATCAACACACATATCAACCAACCGACCAGATAAACGATCATAGCGCATGTTACTGTGCCGAAATATCGGGAAACTCAAAAGACAATGAATCATAGTAAGTATTCCGTTATAAATCTAAATTGTGTCGATGACCATCAAAGTTACAAAGGTTATATAGACTAGACGACATAGTTACACTATTTTTATTTACCTTCGTATTTACAAAAAAAAACGATTCCTGGCTAACCTAACTGAATTAGCTAATAGAATACAATACAATACAAACATTCTTTATTACAACACCACAAATATAGGAACATACATAGGAGATACATATTACATACAGGGGCATAATGGGCGACCTTATCACTAATAGCCATCTCTTCCAGGCAACATTTATAATAGCTAATACACACAATAAGCCTATATATGCCTTATTTTGAGACTATTATAGAGATAATAAGGGTGAAAAGCGTTTATTGTACTGTTATTATTCAGATTGAGCACTTATTACGCATATTACGTTTTTTATTGAACGTTCTAATAACCTCTTATTAAGTCTGCCATTAATAGTGAAATCTTTTGACTAATTCTATTCTCTACTCAACTTCAATCATGATAAAAATACCGCTATAAATCGAATAAACTATGTCTTATATGACTATCTTCTCAATTACCAAACAACACAAAGCGAACAAATTTTTATATATACGCAAACAAGCCGAAATCTTCGGAAGCAAAATTGATTTCCCATTTACCCAAATCCATCAAGCCCCGAAAAAGCACATTAGGCTTTACCATCCCAAGACAAATCACCAAAAATCGAGTGCCATGCAAAATATACGAATCCTGTCCGAGTTTGTTAAGTGACTCTCGATCGTATAAGATCCTTTGCAGAAGGGGTGAATGTGCTACGCGTAAGCATTATGCATAATGGAAGCCGTGTTGGCTAAGTGGGAGGACACTCGACTTTCGTTCCGAAGGTCGTGGGTTCAAACCCCGACACGCACCTCTGGATTTTTCTTCTTGATTTGTCTTTGCGCTTTAAAACACATGCATGGTGAAGGCAAACATCGTGAGAAAATCGACATGCTCTGAAAACTACAAAGAGTTTGAAGGACATGTGACATTTACCAACCGGCACTGGCCAGCGTGGTGAATTAAGACCTAATTTCTCTCGCCAAGAGAGAAGTCCCTGTGTCCCAGCAGTGGGAACGTAAATAAGGTTAATCAAGATGATTATGCATAAGTGCACGCTTATTCTTCTGGCGAATTCAGTTGCAGCAAATTCCAAATAGTAGTGTGCATGCACAGTTAATTTTATTATCTGAAATCATTACCAAAATATGGGAAAAATTGGAACAGAAATCGATAAAATCTAATAGACAAGTGAAGTATTTGACAGACAGAAACTAAAAAAAATACAGTCGTTTAAAAGTTGAATTTGTCCAAAATAAGTGTATGCATAGCCCTCGCCAACAGTAATGTCGAATCGTATTTTATAAATAAAACCTTATTATTGAGTAACTGTAACTTATTTTAATGAATCCTTCAAACTTTTACCGAATCTCCTTATATAAAGTTATTACAAGACTTTTGGGTACTTCACTCACAAATATGGAGTGCAAAAGTTGTACAAAGAGGGTAGTAAATAATTTGTTCTAGCGACATCTGGGTTCATCCCCTTCCGTGTAGGGTTGGTAAAGCAGAGTTGTGTTACAGTGAAATTTCACATAGCTGTGTGGTTTTATGCAAAACAAATTAAGGTTTCATAAAGTACGGTAAGGTACTCTGAGCGTGACGGTTCATTAGGTATCACACGCAGCCTACAAAAATAAAAGTGAGGTGTGCCGTAAAAACGAAGATTTTGTACCATTATTACAACATCATCATTCATTTTATTGTCACGGTACCTTTTTTTTATGCTCGATAAGTTTTCATTTGACCACAATCTCACCTGATGTAAAGTGACGATGTGGTCTAAGATGGGACATGAAGACCTAGAAGGTAGATGACTTCTCCGGGCCAGATTACGACACACGAAAAAATCGCTTCACGTACTGGCCCAGCCCGGAGGGTGGTGAGAAGCCGCGGCCGAAGCCTACCACCAGAGACTGTTCTTAGCACCACCCGGAGGTCACGTGTAAGGATTCAGAGGGTTAACACTTACGGACGTGAACAGACACAACCTCCAAACCTGATTTAACCTTAAATTATTTGAACTTTTAATATACTCGTAAGCCACGGGGACCACAGTTATAATGTTGCTCCGATATCCTCCCGTAAGCACCGTAGGAATCCACCAGAGGTTACGCAGGAGCGTCTTCTTGGACCTCATCACCGCACATTTACTCGCGTTCTTCTTCGCCAGCCGTTATAAATCGTACAGAATCTGGTTTCCGCCTCAGTTAAACTTTATCCAAAGAAATCCTGAGAACGTCAATCATGGCGCTGAACTTAAAGATATTGTAAAAATAAACTTACCAATTGTTTTAATTATTCTTTATATTTAAGTGTCTGTAGTGAGACGATTCAGCTTGATACAAAAACTGCCACTATCTTTTTTTCATTAGATTATACAAATACTGGTTGTCTTTGTTTAAAGAAAATATTCCTATAACTTGACTGTCTCTATATTAAAAAAATAATGAGGAGTATGTATTACATTTCTATGTACCGAAAATGTCTTGTTTTATAATAATCTGGTGTAGTATTTTGTGGGCGAATGTATAGGAACCGAAAATATGAATAAAATACTTTCTTAACAAACCTATATTTTTATTCAATTAAGACCCAACGACAGCCAATAAGGCGTATATGACGAATAAAAGCAGTTGTTCCAACCCTTCAGTTGTGCCAAATTGTACGAGGAAATGAAATGAAACAGTCACACCTACCGCTCTATCGAGTTCTGTATCACAGGGTGCAATTTGTTTGGTAAATAGACGGTGTTGTCGAGACACCGTCTGCCAATAATAAGACACCTTGTGTCTATTTTACTTTTATTCGCGAGAATACAACGTGTTTGAGGAAAATGAGGCGCCAGGTGCTGTGTGTAGGTGTTTTTATGAATGAATTTATATCTTTGTTTGTGACGTAATCGGAGAATTTATGTGTTTTTGTTCGTAAATGTTGTTCGCCCGTTTGAGTTATTTGATGATTTGATATGGATGATTTTTCGGTGTTCTAATAAGATTTCTTCGAAATGGGGACGTACAATTATCTGGGTAAAATTAGTCCAGCAGGAAACGAACCGTTTACAGCCCCAGCCGTAAAGCGGCAAATATAATGACTGATTTTATTTACTGCTTTTTTTAACGTAAGAGGAACGTTATACAAACTTTAACATCAATTATTTTTCTATGCTACCGTATTTTGACATACAACTTTAGCTATACCTAATATTTATTAAATACATATATTTACTATCTATTATACACAATAATTGAGCTACTTAGACTTTATAGGGATGCTAATAATAAACATAAACCTTCCTCTTAAAACATTATATTATATTGCTAAAATCACAAAATAATCCGTTAAAATTCCAATAGTTTTTGAGACTAACGCGATTATATAGACAAGCAGACGCGACGGAGGAGTTCAATATATTTTTTTTTTTAAATTTAAAACATTACACACTTATAGACAAGGGAGTCCATATAATTTTTTGCTTACAAAACTTTGAATTAATGGGCTGCTTTATCAGCGATAATCTCTGTGGCTCGGTGGGCGAACGTCCGCTTGAGGCGCAGGAGGTTGCAGGTTCGATTCCCGCCGGGGTATTTTGTACGATCTACAATTTCTGGTTTCGGGTCTGGGTGTTTTCTATGTATAGTATGTATGTATTTACAAAAAAAATGTATCTATGTAGTATATCAGTCACCTAACACCCATACAAGCTCTGCTTAGATTAGGGTTAGGTGATGCTGTGTGATTAGTCCGGAAATATTTATTTATTATTTATTTATTTATCTCTTCCAGGCAACCTTGCCTTGCTTGATTAAAAAAATAATTAATTTCTTAAAATTAATTTTTTTTAAAACATGTACGTAGTGCTCCTTACAAAGGAATACTATTCAGTGATAGGATACTTTAAGAGCTTTCCTTTTGAGCAAGACATTGGATTTTGATATTAGCCCGAAGCGTTACCCGGAGCGAATTCACCTTCAAAGCCTCTTTGATTATGACAAACAAAGGTAGAATAATAATGTGGGCTTGCGTAATTTTTTCGGCGTTGAGGCGAGGCCGCTTTTTTTGATATTGTCTTTTGAAGTGGAAATAAAATGAAATGTATATTATTAAACTATTCATACATCATTATCTCTAAACTGAGCGTCGCTTCCCTTGTATTTGTTAGTCTAAATAAGCTTTTGCTATGATTCGTAGCTAACGAAATATTACTTATTGAATTTAGTTTTAGTTTATATCATTTAAAAGAACTAAGTTTCCTCATTTTAGATCCGTTTGCAATTTTCTTGTGGAAATATACAAATTGTTTCGAAATTGGGATATAAAGTGGAATGGCGACCATATTTTGTCCTACAATATTTCGATTTAGATGCTTTTTTTCGAAATTCGACTCATATTTTTTCAATCTCATCTCTAGGTCATGTTTTGCCTCATATCAGTTGATTTAAATTATTTAACCCCTGGATGATGTTAAAAAAGGTTATAAAAATCTTTATTGATCTTTAAGCACCGTTTTATTATTAATATGACACTAAATGTGATTTTTACTTTTATTGAAACCTAAGAAGGAATTCAATTAAAATAGAAAATTCATAGCAGTCACTCACGTAAATATTAGATTTACACATTTAATATTTTTTTCGTCAAACGGGGTTCTAAATCTAAAAATCATAGAACAAAAAATACATGAGCACACGTTTCGAACCCTATCCGCTTTTTGTATATGAATCAAATTATATAAGTAGCACTAGTAGGTAGAAGTTGTAAGTAGCATCACGGTTGCTTTTGCGTTCGGACAAGTGATTATTACAATAAAAAATAAAAAAACCTATACAACCATTCTCTAGTACTGTAAAACAAGCTTAGAGCTTACCACGGGGCTAGATGTTGTTTTGTGAATTGTCCGGAAATATTTATTTATTTATTTATTTTCAACTGATAATTTTACAATTAAAAGGTTTTGTAGTTCTTATCAGGCAATGGACGGGCATAAAGAAGGCAGAAGATCTAAGGCTAGCCCTGGAAAAGGAAGTCTGAAAAGATGACTGCCAACCTTCAGTAACTGAACACACTATAAAAAGAAAGAGATTTTATCATAATCATGCCAAAAACAAAAACTTATATTTATATAGTCTATAAATGATATTTGGTCATGTTTTCAACACCTCTAATTCTGACACAACTGCCATTTTTCAAACATAGTGAGATGTTTACTGGCCCATATCTTAATCCGAACATACTTTCGTTATTTACGCCATTCAAGATAACCTTTCAAGCTAAACAGAACTACCTTTCTCACAGGGAAAAAATAAGGGTAATAAATCTTTAGCTGTCAAGTAGTATATACGGCCGTAACGGAATAAATCAAGTTTACGTATCGTGGATAAAGTTGGGGAGAAGTCTGAGCAGAGACCTATAGAAAAAAATAGCACTTAATTTGGTAGGTTAATGAGATGTCATTTTATAATTAATAAAATCTTCTGATTTATTAGTATAAATATTTCACTTTCAAAGTTATTATGAGTTACACTATTCATTTTTAAATCGGATTATTCGATTTTAATCCTTTTTAATCGGGCTATCTCGTCCGCAGTGCCTCAGCCCTGCCGAACAGAAAGGAGTTGGAGCTCGCACCAACGCTCACAATGATGATGACTTCTCTCGACTATAGGTTGTCCGAAACTTTGAAAGCCAGGTATAAAATTTAACAATACGAGAGGAAATCCCGATTTTAAATTAATAGTAAAAATATTTATAGTACTACAAAAACATCAAGATATACGAACAAATACTGTTTTTTTATCTGAAACTTAGAGCAACCGAAACTAAACTTAGAGCATTCTACGTGCAAGAATTTTGCTTTGGAGCTATCATAACAAATTTATTTTTCCTCCTTTTGATGGAAAGTATTTTTGTCTCTCGATATTCAGATGAAACATCATAAAATCTATTTATCTACCTGTATGGTCCCGATTTTATCATACGCCATTACGCAATTTGTTAAAACCTCAGACTCGAAACCTCTTTTGGGGCCCGTTTTTTAAAGGTTCTACTTAGTTTCACCCACCAATTCTGTTAAAGAGTTTCTAAGTATAAAGTTTCAATGATCCGATGTTTGACAAAAATCAAATCTTGCATCTTGCACACTTCCCGATTTCCGATTGAGCTGAAATGTTGCATTAAGTCATTTCCTTTCTTAGCTGAGATGAAAAATTACGTGTAATTACTCGAGTGCAAAGATTTTTCACCTTATGCTTTATTGTTTCCTCGCTAACGTTTATTATTCTAAGTTTGAACGAAATCTTTGCTTGATTGGTCATCAAATTGTAAAAACTGATAAAGCTGTGTTGTTCTATTCGCTTCTCAACTCAGTAACATTGAACCGAACTGTCAAGACCATGGTATTTGCTTGATAATTTGTGTATAAGCAATTTAGTTTTATTAATTTTAGGCTGACCTGTCCATGAAAGCCTGTGCTTCTAAGGAAATAAATATATAGATTTTGGCTTCTATTGAGCACATGGATACCAAGCAAATTTGCACTCTTGTATAACAAATAACACATTGATCATGAACATGGATCGTTTTCAATTTTTCTCTGTTTCAGATACTGGGTCTTCTTCTTCTCTGTCGTTACACTCTTGACAGAGCGGTCGTGGTCACATTGAGTCATCATTTGGTGTTAGAAACGGACACAGCTTTTTTAACGATTAGCTTTCTTAGATACTGGGTATTTTGGTTAAAAAGACGTTGTAAATTTTACCAAGCGGAGTAAGTCTTAACAGTCAATCAACATTATTCTCAAAGTTATAACTGATAGAGTCTATCTTAGTTTCTATTTGTCCAAACGTCGTCACCTACTTTAACATAACAAGCATTATGGAAATTTCTTCGTTTTTCCCATGTTTGCTACGTAATATTGTCTTAACTTCAGGAATGAATAGAAATATATTTTTAGAATTATTAATTAAATTTAACTACATTATTTTAAGATGTCTACCGTCTAATTGAAATAAAGACTATGATAATGTTTATGTCTAGCTGTGGACGATCAGTGGACGCTGATGGTGATTAGTAACTTTATAAACAATTATGTAGAAATTATTTTAAAAAGTTATGAGCCCTCCATTGAAATCTAATAAATGTTCGATTAAATCAATTTCTCGACTCAGACTCTGAAATTAGTTATTTACATGGCTTTTTATATATCCAGTAGATATTTTTTTTATAACCTGATTGTATCAAGTTTAAGTACCAAACAAACATCTGGCCATAAAAAACGGATACGCATAAAACCTATTTGCACACATCTGTTCACACCCATACCCATACAAAAACGCCTATTTTTATTTCCCTTTTCAGAAGGCACTTGTTTTGTGCGAATTCATCGCCATCAAACGATTGTAATAAAGATAGATTAACGGTCGGTGCGGCTGCTACGTTACCCTAAGCTTAACTACGAACTACACAAAGAAAGCAGGCAAAAAAAAACGATACTTACCTAGCTCAAAAGGTTCACTGTCTCTAGACTGTGGTCAAGAATTTGGAAATAAAAGGTTTTTATTAGAATTGCTCAATCTACATTATAATGAGTCATTTATTCTTGTGTTTTGAATATTCTTTACGATTTATATTTTGGGTTGTTTTGAATGCAAAATGTAAATGTAGGACAAATTTAGTTCAACATTGGATATAATAATAATGACCCGAGTATTGTTTGAGTATTTTTTTAAATCGGCTAAAATAAAGCTAAAATTGTTACACTATTATTTAATATTTAGTTCTTTAGCATTGTTTTGTTGTATTATATATTTTTATGTGTGTGTATTGTATTGTGTATAAAGCGAAAATATGACAAATTCTAAGCTTGTGTTTCGGGTACGTAGACATATGTTATAGTTAATAAAATAAACATTAATAATATCATATAGATATTTTCATTATACATATTAAACAATCAGACCAATGAGAAAAGTGCGAATCGTGCTACCTCTTGCGTCACTTGTGGCATTATGGCAGTCATCGTCAAATAGGATATAGCAAGTTAAAAAGAATTGTTAACTTATAATCCATCTAACACTATCCTCCTGTTTTCTATATAAAAAAGTTCTATTCGGGCATTTGAAAGTGGACCGTAGCTTTTGCAGAATAAATAATTCAGTGGCTGAATTTATGGCGCTGGAAACTGGTAGGGAATAAGTAAAAGCTTAGGTTATGTGTCTTTGTTTCTTAATGATTGACCGAAGGTCATTGCAGGCTTGATCTATATGTTATGACTTAAAACTGGTAACATACAATGATTTGACGGTTTTTGACGCTTGCAACAGCGTCAAAATATCAGACCACTGTCTTTTTTGTTACTATTGATCCTGTCCATCCAAAGGTTGCCTGGAAGAGATCGCTCATAGCGATAAGTCCGCCCATTGTACTCCAACATTATGATTATGCTAATTCTATATTTGTTTTTTTTTGTGGGGTGTGCAATAAAGTGTTATCTATCTATCTAAATATCGGAAAACTCTAAAACCGTCCAATTAGGGTATGGTATGGTGTGTTACCCGTATTAAATCATAATATTGTTAAATCAAAAGTTGATCTATATGGTTATTCACTATTGACACCAGCTGATATCTATAATATACTAATATTTTATAGCTGAAGATTTAGATTCTTTGAACGCGCTAATCTCAGTAACTATTGGTCATATTAGAATAATTATTTTACTGTTAGTCGCCCCTAGTTCATAAATATGTGTCATATTAGTCAAGTAAATCTAGACAATAGATTTGTAGACATCATGCCTATTCTTGATAAACAATCAGCGTTGCTTTGTTTATTTGTAAGGCGACAAATGCTGAATTGAAGTCCCAATATGGTTTGTGCAAAATGTTACTAAATATTTTTTCTATTTTTCTATATGTAAGCGTCACCAATAAATGTATTCTTTACAATTGTTATGTTAACTCATCGAAGGAGGACTCATTATTGGGACTTATTATTAAAATTCGTTTTACTTTAAAAACAATATGTGTATGTACGTGGGAATTTGAGTTCTACATTTGATATCGAGATAAGTTTAAATAAGGGCTATTATAAACAGCATTTCTTAAATTTTGATGAGATTATCGTACACACTGTGTCTAAATAAATGAGTTAAATAAATAAATGAAATAAAAAATCAGTTGCAATAAAACATTAAATTTATCTCAAACACCACTCCCGGAAATTCGAGAACAAGAGCTATGTGCTGCTACGAACCAACAGCTAAGAATCTACATAATGTATTAAGTCTTCTCAAAAGCCCATCTATTAAGCTCGCGTTCTTGTAATTACTCCAGCTTTTTGTAAACTCGAGAGAGTCGTTTGAGGTCTTGTACTCAAGAAGGGATGGCATTAATCTTTATTACAGGGCGATGCTTCTCACAAAAGTGTTTATGTGGGCCGCAGTGACCCAGCGGAATGTATAGTCACAGGTGATAGAGCGTAGCTAGTGTTTTCTGAAAATATTCGTAAGTTTTTAATCTAGATTTGACTATGAAAATGTAGATGAATCGTAAATCAGACTTAAAACAGAAGCCATACCATGATTTGACGCTTTTAGACTTTTAGATTAGATAAGATTATAAACTTTATAGTACACCACACAAATAAAGAGTGAACTTAATAAAAACCCTAATTAAATTAGAAACAGAGTACAAAGGGTGGAATTATATCGATAGCGATGAGTGAGCTCTTCCAAGCAACCTTGGGCTGGACAGATACATAGAGTACTCATATATAAACCCACATATTTGTATATTAAACTTCACTTAACTTAACTTTTATCTCATTTAAAAGTAGTTGCAAGGGCCATGATCATGGCCAAACTGATGATACCGAAAATATATACAGATAACACTTTATTGTCTCCCACAAAATAATACAAACAGTAATAATAGAATACATTAAATAATTGTTATTAAAATATCTCATTTGTTTTTACGTAAGTTAAATTATTTGTGGCAATTTTTGTATTTTGCATTTTTTTTTTTGTTTTTCCAGGGTACTTGAATTATTTTTTGCAATTTTTGAATTGGTTTATTGATTCATCAATGAGGGAGACTATATAGATCAGCATTGGACGACCTACGGCTAAAATGAACATGATTGTGATTTTTTTAGTTAGACAGTTTTTCCAGCGTACTTGAATTATTTTTTGCAATTTTTGAATTGGTTTATTGATTCATCAATGAGGGAGACTATATAGATCAGCATTGGACGACCTACGGCTAAAATGAACGTGATTGTGTTTTTTTAGTTAGACACATATTTATTTCTTTGATATAATCATTTCAGATGAACTCACTCCTCATTATCCTTATGGCGTTTGATAATATTGCACGATAAATTTTTACTCTCTTACTCATCTGCTGCAGCTATAATGCTTCTCCTGTGACTTCGCTCGTTTGATCGCCGGACCGTTTAGTGAAACGTTGCCAATAACTTGTGGGGATTCGCGGGTAAGGATGCGTGTTTCAATGGGAATACGCCCTGTTGGCTTTTATAAATTGGAAAAAGTGTAAAAAGGGAAATTTCTTTTGGTCAGCGGCAACCGACGTATAAAATCTTAGGGACAGTTTCAAATTTCCATTGATATCAAGTGCTGTGGCGTTTGGTTTTATTAATATTTTTGTGTTTGAAACATTAATATTTATTCTGTTTGTATTTATAATAAAAATTATTTAGTAAGAACAAGGTTCTTGGCTAATATGTAATTACGTAGATGATAATAGATGTATATGTTTGTATATGGGTCAAGTGCTGGTATGCTCTGCAAGCACTTTCTCCTTAGTTTGTCTGTTTAATATATTGAAATTTGACATATCTATTAATTTAATTGGATTATAGGTATCTTACACTTAATTTTTTTCTGTGTTTATTTATATTTTTAACCCCCGACCAAAAAAGAGGGGTGTTATAATTTTGACGTGTCTGTCTGTCTGTCTGGGACATCATAACACCCTAACAGATGGAGCGATTATAATCTAGTTTTTTTTTGTATGAAAGGTGAGTTTGACGCGAGTGTTCTTAGACATGTTTCATGAAAATCGGTAGTGCCGTTTAAAAGTTATGGGGGTGAGAGTGGGGAAGGAAAACTGAAAATCTGCAAATATACCTGAGTGAGGTATCGTATGAAAGCGCATCGCGTGCACATTACAAAATATAATGGTGTTTTACTTTTAAGGAAATTAAAGCATTGGAAGCGGGGTTTTTTTTAATTTTAAATTTAGATTAATTCACATGATTGTGTTAGTATTAAAACTAGCTGTAATGTGACGTATAACTTTATTATCATTAAATGACTATTAATTAATATTATAAAAAATATTTTTTTACGTATGTCTAATATAGGAAGTATATCAGATGAATTAGTAACCCGTAACATAAGCTTATAGCTAACCACGGGGTTAAATGTTATTTTGTGAATTGTCTAGATATATTTATCTATTATGTATTAAAAAGTTTTAAACGAACGAAGCCAGACTAAAATGCTTAAGTATTTTGCCGCATTTTATAAACAGTGAAAATCAGCTTTCTACGTAGGTTTATTATCACGCCGTTATATCTTTTATAAAAGTGGTCTCAAGGAGCACTTTGCTTAAGTTGCATTTCAGACTACGATACCGCTTATGGGCAGATTTTGCATAACTATATCGTATAGATTTTTACTCGTTATAAAAGAACCTTAAGTTGGTTTTGGGTTCGATTACCGCCTTAAAATGATAAGTACCATAATGCAGTACTCAACATTATACTTATATAATCGGTAAAGTACAAAAATTTTCATATCTATGTCTATTACCTCGGCTTTAGATTATGTTGTTGTGTGGATTGTCTGGAATATTTATTATTATTGTATATACTTGTGTTGTTAGTTTTAAATACAAAATTCGTTCAAGAACTTCAAATTCAAACTTAAATCTATATACTTCCTACGATAAAAATAATGTGTTGTACTTACAAAATACGGTGTAATGCCCAGAATAATATCATAGTACCTGGAGCCATTTAAACGGTAATGCATGGTTTTTGTTAAAAATAATGTATTTGAATAATGTTCTAGACCACAATAGAAAGTTCCAGAACAATTATCTAGTAACTAAGGGCATGAGATGTATGCTTCATGGCTCGTTAACAGCTCATGAAAGTTCTTGAAGTTAATTGGCCTGAAAATCGATTGTACATAAATTATACCTATTTAATCCTAATTTTAAAGATAGGCACCAAAGTGTAGTTACAATATTCATTTAGAAAACTTGGTTTCATCATCACCCTATCAACGTTCCCATGGCTGGGACACACAGGGACTTCTCTCTTGGCGAGAGAGATTAGGCCTTAATTCACCACGCTGGCCAAGTGCGGGTTGGTGAATGTCTCATGTCCTTCAAACTGTTTAAAGTTCGCAGAACATGCCGGTTTCCTCACGATGTAAGCCTTTACCGTTAAAGCACGTGTTTAAAGCGCACATACATTTTTCAAGAAGAAAAATCCAGAGGTGCGTGGCGGGGTATGAACCCACGACCTTCGGAATTAAAGTCGAGTGTGCTCCCACTTAGCCAACACAGCTTGTTTACTTATGTGTAATTTGAAATTATGACATTCCTGAAAACCTCTACTGTGAGCTCGAGCACACGTTGCTGACAATTCGTACAATTTTAATAATTTTTTTTATTCTTATTTCGTTGATTCCTTTGCAATTACGTTTAATACGTATTTACGTTTCTTCGTCCACATCGACACTTTGCATCAGGTGAGATTGCGGACAAACAAAGACTAGCTCCCATAAAAAAAAAATACAGGTGAGGAAAACCCGTTTTCAAAATGAATACCATAGTGTAGTGGCGGAAATTCCAGCTGCATTATTTATACTCGGGGTTTTTAATAATAAGTTAAATCATATTTAACTATTTAAATTGATACAGGCTTCTAGAGTAGTCAAGAAAACATCTGAAAACATAAAAAAGTTCGTTTGCCATTCTTGTTTGTGTTATTTAATTTGTCAACTAACTGTAATTGTTTATTTAAATCAGTAATTGAAATGTCCATAACAGATATTTGTTCTTAAACCTTAAAATTGTGATTGTAATGTGTTTTAGCTATAAACCTAGTGCTGGAAAGAAGGTGCTGTTCGCGCGTCTATTCAAACTATGTTGAACAGTGTCAAAAACCATTCCTTAATAATATAAGTGGAAGAAGTGACTTGGTAACATAACGACCCAACCGAGATCGTAGGCTTGTCGTAGGCGGGAATTTTTTATTCTCAGCGATGTAAAATCAATTATTTACAGTGAAGGCCGAAATGAAACTGAAACTCATTCCATTTACAGCAAGATATTATCGGCTTGAGCGATCGCCTGGATTCATTTTCTTCATTTAGATATGCCGCTTGTTTCTAATAGTATTTGTAGTTGGAGATTTTGTATTACGATTGTACTTGAAGGTTATAATACATTCGTAGGCCTTTTGGAATTTACAAGAATCTCGACTGTGCCAGTGATAGAAAGTCTGCAATATTTTTTTGTTCTTTTTATTCTGTTTATAACCAAAATTATAGTAGCAGTTAGAGCGTGAATAGAAAAAAACATTATATAGGTATAAAAACAACGGAGGATAGAAAATCGGACAATTAGACAGATATGGAACAGTTTCTGTCTCATTTAAAATACGTATATTTTTTTATATCCTGAAAGGCTATTCTCATTGGCCTTTAGAGGGCAATCCGAAACGAAAACTGAACAAAATCATATTCATTTATTCGTTGTTTCATGTGGTTACAATTTAGGTGTTAAGTTTTAATATATAACCTTACATGAGCCCCGTTAGGACATTACAATTTATACAAAAATAGACTTGTCTTAAATCCAAAGACTTTTGGTTATTTAACGAATATAATTATCATAAGTGCGAGAATTGCCTTTCTGTTAAGAACATTTTCACCCCCGTAAAGTATAAACAACCGACTTAATGAAGAGGAAAAACTCCTTATTGCATTCCCAAAACAATATATTCATATACCAAAATAATTCTCCATATTTTTATCGCAGCGCTCCATTTTCCACGGTTCGTTTTTTCCGCTCCGTCACCCTCTCAAATAGAATTCACCTTAAAAAACTGAATTGAATTTTAAAAGAATTGAATTCTTTGTCCGACGATTTCAATCATTTTAATGGATTTTTTTAATAGTTGTTACAAAGTTTTACTTAGTTTCTCCTGTATTGATGGTTATCTGTAATCAAATCTCGCAAGTTGAAGACACACTTGGTGGTTTCCGAAGTAGCTGAAATTTTAGATTTTTCCCAGTAGATCTATTCATCAGACCCGTCATGGATCTAGTGGGATTTTTTTCCCATTAGATCCAGTTTATATATGATGGATAGATCTTCTGGGAAGTATTTTTTGGTCTTTTCTCAGCAGATTTATTCACAAGATCCATTATACGAATAATGTATGCGTAGCAATGTGTCATAATAATATTGCACTAAGCTTAATAATTTGCATAATGGGCTGGTCTGTAAAATAGGCTGGAATGTGGTTATGATGGATCATTAAAGAATATACAATACAAGATACAAAATCATTTATTTTAATTGTTTGGTTTTACAAAACTTAGACACGTCAAAAATGAAGTACAAAATAAACAAAGATAAATAGGAAATAAATTTATCGTATCTGGTGGCTTCGCTTATTTTACACTAGAGCAAAGAAGCGATTAGAAACTCTAGCTTATTTTTGTATTGAAACTTTACAATCATTATTTGTTAGTTTTGTTTTTGATTTTCTGTTGGAGCAGATTGCTGTTCAATTATTCGTCTTGATGAGCTAGTTGTCCTAAGATAACTAATTTGACTGCCTCAGTGGCGCGGTGGGCGAAGGTGTATTTGCGACGAAGGAGGTTTGATTCCCGCACTTTCTCCTTGGTCTGGATATTTAATAAGTATAATAATAAATAGCTATATATGTACGTCTATTATATAAAGCACAAAAGATGACTATTACCCGTAACTCAAGCTTAAAGCGTACCACGGGAACAGATGTTGTTGTGTGAATTGTCTGAAAATATTTATAATGATGATGAATTAGCATTTATAGCGAAAATAGCACGGAATAATATATTGGTTTAAAGTGTTTCTGACTTGAGAACTTAACTACAAGCATTTACCAAGTCATGACCTTGCTTAGTCATCGTGAGAAATGTTTTGTGTTCGTAGAAGTGCTACATTAACAGACCTTTTCATTTAAAAGGCCTATTTATATTTTAATAAGCACTTGAAATATATTTTCCTCCTAATAGAGTTGGTAGTTTCTTTAAAAGTATGTCTGTTTTCTCGTTGTCCATGTATTTGGTCCCATTAATAATGGGATTATATTATATATAAATTGAATGAACTTATTCTTACTCGAATAAATACAACATAGCTTTATCAGTTTTTACAATTATTTAGTTATAACAATTTTGGTGTTGTTGTATAAGAACACCAAACGTGTATACGTGTATACGTGGGATAACAATATCTCGTGGTCCGAATACTATGTGTCTAATGGTGCTTGTAGGTACTATCGCAGAAATACTTATAACTATAAACATTTTAATATTGCGCGAACTTAATTAATAGTTTATCAGTGAAATGACCTCATTATTTTGCAACAATATTGTTCTAATAACAACATAAGAGATGAAAGCTGGGTTGTTCTGTTTGCTTCTCAACAAGTGTAAAAAATTGAAGCGAACTGTCAAGTCATTGTTATTTCTTTGATTATTCTTACTCTTTATTTTAATTAGCTTATTGACATGTCTATGTATGCCATGAGCGACTAAGGAAATATTCGTTTTGTTTTTGCCTTTATTATTGTACCTTTATTGTGAATGTGTAACTAATAAGCATGACGGCGTGACGTCCTGGTTCTTCATTGTAGTGCGTTTGTAGTAGCATAGAATCAACTTAAAATGTCCGATGGCGTGAGCGGGCGCTCACGCCACTCGATCGCGCGACGTTTGCCTGCGGCCGGTACCGGTCGGTGCCAGCCGACCGGGCTAACAGCCAATCGAGTGAGCGCAGGTGGGGGGGTTGTTTACGAAGTGCACTGCTATTTAAAGTACAGTTTCAATAGTCCGGGGGACATTCTTTCTTTGGCTTCTGCTCTGTGCAAACGCTCCTCGTAGGAGTTACTAGTTGACTTTATCTATATCTTTGTTTAACTGAGCCTCAGATTATTTGTGTGATTGATATTGTCCGTTTAATCCCGTAATTAATTACAATTCAATTATATAATCTGTTTAAATCACTATGTAAAAACCTTTCACCTACAAGCATATAAAACTGTTTAACAATTGTAAAATAACATTATCATAACACTACTTCAAGCGGTTCTTTTACGTCAAAAATGTTATTTACTTGCTACCCTAATTTAGAGTACAAGGGAGCAAGTAGCAGGTACAAATGTAAAAGGTCTTTCATCTTTTTGTCTTATAAACGTCAAAGAAGATTGATTCGCTGTCTTCAATTCGATAATTACGAAGATGTGTCCTCCATTGATAGTACGACATAAGACGAGCGAGTAGGTACAATGGAAATCAATAAAACCCGGTCGAACCCTTACCCACACAAATTCGGGGACGGAAAGTGAATTGAATGGAGTGTACCTATAAAAATGTTGTAATATTATTAAACCAATTATTAAACTTAAACCATTTATTTGTGTTAATGAGATAAAAATGTTTATAAACAATATACATACATACATAATGTATGTATATTTTATTAGGTCTTGTATATATTTAATAGTTACTTGGGTTATTTGGTGGTTTTTAATAGGTAAATTTACTGCTAATACTGATATAGGTACTTTATTAATTTTTTTTAATTTTTTTTATTATTATTATAAGCCTTCATTTGACCACAATCTCACCTGATGTAAAGTGACGATGTGGTCTAAGATGGAGCATAAAGACCTAGAAGGTAGATTGCTTCGCCGGGCCACATTACGAAACACGACCCAACTGACTCTTAAAAAAATGTTTGTGGATTTTGTTGAAAATGTAACTCCCACAAAATGTAAATATTAACTTTACTTATTCTGTAGGTTTATGATATCATAATTCCACTGGTGCCTCTGTCAATTTATTTCTTACTGTATTTCTCCAGCAGTTGTTTTCGAAAAGAATAAGACATACTAGAAAAACTAGAATATTTTGATTAAAATTTCGTCGATTGGTTCGTAGTTTTTCCATGTAAAAATAAAACTTAAGTCTCTATAAATAGAAAATTATATATTGTCCATTAAGTTGTATTAAAAATAGGTAAAAAAAATACAATGCGACTCCATCCATATACAAACCGTCACACACATTCATCTCCTTATGACGCTTTTAAATACAAGGGAGAGGATTCGATAACACATTCGTATAGAGTGTTTGTGACATTGAGCTCCTTATATCGACGGATGAGGAACGGTGACCTCAATCGTCACAAAGATATCGCTTTCTGGTTTTAATGGTGA
The DNA here is from genome assembly GCA_929108375.1 of Gymnoscelis rufifasciata. Taxonomy (NCBI): domain Eukaryota; kingdom Metazoa; phylum Arthropoda; class Insecta; order Lepidoptera; family Geometridae; genus Gymnoscelis; species Gymnoscelis rufifasciata. The sequence goes on along the minus strand of OV815307.1, from coordinate 3,944,997 downwards.
CATTTATCGAATACTCGAGCTTGAGTTTGCGCGTTATCTTTCTATATCCTTAGCATCATGATCGCCTGGTAGTTCAAGTATAAACGTGCCACAGAATTTCACTTTCATTAACAGAAATATTATTTGCTGCGTTGTTTTTTTATTCCTTTGAAATTATAAATAAATGCAACTATTCCTTCTTATACATGTATAAGAAGGAATAGTTGCATTTCTAATAAAATTGCTTTAATTTTAGCTTCCTAAGCATAAATTCTCATTAAACCATGATGACGCGTAGGACTGACTTAACTAGCCATCAAAAGGGCTATGTTGTATGTATCTCGTAGGTCGTAGGTCTCTCCTACATATTAAATATGGAAAATAAACATGATAACTACATATAAAACTAAGCATTCTGTTTAGCCCGTCCAAAAACAATGGACACATATTTATTTTGCTTTCTCCATTTAATAGGAAAATGCAATGAGCATCAAAGTTCCGGAGTGGAGTCTTGTCACTAATAACTCTAATAAGCAAAAGCATTGTGAAATCATTAATTACATCACGCCAATCTTCAATGCATTGTACCGTCTTAATTTTCGTTTGGAAGAAAAAATAAAAAACATGTGTAAATTTTTATTAAGATTTCTTAATGACGGACTATTTATGACTTTTTAGTCATCATCCATATTGGAGATTCGACTACTTCGTATCTCTATAAAAGACACAGGCATAGCCATAGACGGATTACCACGACGCGATTACCAGACCATTAGTACGTAGAACAGATGGTTATTTGGAATCGGATACTAGAATGGAGGCGGCAAGTTGCAAAGACCTTTGAATGTCCGACTACAAGGTGTTAAGACGATCTAGTGAAAGCTAGATTAGGTAAAGATATCTTCAAACGTCCAGGGTTGAATCCATGATGATGTTGTTGATATAATAAAATGACTTCGGCTGCTACTAAATTAGCATGTAACCGTTGATTAGATAACCAATATTCAGTTGCCCCTAATTATTTGTGGTAAGCTTGGCCATTACAAATCAGATCCATTTCAATATTAATCTAATATTTACCAGGTTCTGGTTTTGTGTTTAATGCATAATTTTCGAATTTGGCTTTCGACACAAGTTCTGGTTTGATAATATGTTTTATCTAAGTATTGAAAGTTTTGATCAATTTAAAAGTGGGTTGAATATAAACTTTTTATTTCTTTATACTTTGGCTCTGACTCTATGAGGGTGCTTTAAGACTTATTCTTCTTCTTTTATGTTACTGATAAATAATCTATTGTGAATTAAGTTGAAAGGGCAGATTTCGATTCTTCAAAAACCACGAAGAGGGCGAAATCCCTCTAACAAAGAGCAAAATAAACTTTAGTTTTTTTTTTCGAATATTATATTGAATAATCTCGTACCTGGAATATTAAAAAAAGATATCAATCTTTTTTTAATATTCCATCCAACATTGATCAACCTGTTACGGGACCAAAAACCGTCCCTAATAGCAATTCATTGGGAGAAAAAAAGATCGATCACGTCATCTGAGATCACCCCTAAGTTTGCACCCCCGGGTTCAACGACCGAGGGTTGTCCACGCGACAAGATGCGAACCGGTTGCAACTGGTTTGAGTAATACTAGAATAGTTAAGTTTATTTTTAGTAACCATATTTACGAATTTCTAAATTTTGTGTACTTCTTTAAAATTTTAAAGCGTTCTTATTAATTAGCAGTGCGTTTTTTTTCTTCAGATAATTCTTTATTTGACCACAATCTCACCTGATGTTGAGTGACGATGTGGTCTCAGATGGGGCATAAAGACCTAGAAGGTAGATTGCTTCGCCGGCCACATTAAGAAACACGACCCTACTGACTCTTAAAAAATGTTTGTGGCAATCTATAAGTAAATTATTGGCGTCTACAATTATAAATTGTTATCGATCGATGATTTTAAGTATTTACTGAAGGCACTAGCGATTTCCGGAATATTAGAACAAATAAGAATATTTACTTCAATCAACAAAATAATTAGTTGAATAATGTAGTAATTTCCATCTGGTTTAAGTGGTTTTGAACGTTATAATTTCACGTTTTCTTAATTAAGCCAAATTCAACAAGTCAAAATTAAAATTATTACTATGTCGATCATTATGACGACGTCGGGTCGGTGGGTGAAGGTCCGCCTGAGGCGCAAGAGGTTGCGGGTTCGATTCCCGTCGACAATTTCTGGTTTCGGGTCTGGGTGTTTTCTATGTATCATAAGTATGTATTTACAACAAAAAATGTATCTATATATCAGTCACCTAACACCCATAGTACAAGCTCTGCTTTGTTTGGCGTTAAGTGATGCTGTGTGATTAAATATTTATTTATTATCATCATTTCATGATATAACTTTCTCAAAACTATGCTAACGAATCACGTAGTAAGAACAAAATGTATCCGTATTAGTATTAGAAAGCTGACGAATTTGTATGTTTTTTTGTTTGATTGTTTGCTTGAACGAGCTAATCTCAGAAACTACTTTTAAAACCTCTATCAGTGTTCGATAGCGCATTTATCGAGGAAGACTATAGGCTACTTTTTACCTCGGGTAAATACGTTCTTCCCGCAGGAAAATGCATAAAACACGGCCAACACCTAAGCGCAATAAACAAATAAAATCATTACGTTGTCTATTGTAGAACATTACAACATAATATCAAGTTTATTTGAAGGGTGTATTTGCGTACGTAGCGAGTGCCGCTAAACTTAAAAACTGATTGCACGACTTCATTATTTATACTGGACAGAGGGTTCCGAACATTTGTATATTTAATGGGCTTTGCGACATTTACTTATCCGGTAATTGCATTACTTCCTGTTGTAATGAAGGGTGTGATTTTTAGTCGACTAGTTTTATGAATTCAAATTCAAATTCAAATCTTTATTAACTTTTGGAACATGGTTGTACACTTAGTTTCGTCAAATAATATTATTTACCCACAATTAAAAAAAAAAACAATAATAATCATTAAATAAATACATTAATTCAATTAAAACCAAAAATAAAAAAAAATCAATCATTAATAAATATAGCAGCTGAACAGGGGCTTTGTCAACTTACATAATAATAATAGCAGATGTAAAGAGGCCTTCTCAAAGATGTCACACAAAATTATGTCCGAACAATTGTAATACAATAATTAACATTATACACTTATTTGATACAATAACAGACATTTAATACAATCACAGAAACACCATAAGGGTCGAGGGTAAAAACTTAATTGAAAATTAAGGCTTTAAAAAATAATAATAATTACATGATGTCAAACAAAATAAAATATTCTACAAATGTCTCAAATTATAATAGTTGCTGCTGTAAATGGGCAATGTCAGGTAAATAAAATAAATTCAAAATTATAATAGTAGAATAATTTTGTTTTTGATTTTATTGTATGTTATATTGTTTTGTGTTTGGGTAACTGAAGCAATTATAACGTATATAAAAGACAAGGCTACTCCATAAAAATATTGGTATTTTGGTTGATCTGCTAGCCCGTCTAAAAATACTGAACACTTATTTTTATTTTTAACCCCCGACCATAAAACTTTTTTTTTTGGGACCAACGCAATAAAATATCCAAAAAAAAAATTTAGTCAGTAATTTAAAAAGACTACACGTATTTTTTTTTTTTGCGAACTAATCATTAAGACGTAACTGTGCATTAAATGTTTGAGTGACGACATGCTTTTGTGCGATTTGTTTAAAATTTCGCACTATTTGCATTTTCTTATTCAAATTGATATAATATAAACCTAATTTTAAAATTTAAGAAAAACCCCCGATTTCAATGCCAATAATTTCCTTAAATGTAAAACAACATAATATTATGTAATGTGGACGCGATGCGCTTTCAGACAGACAGACACGTCAAACTTATAACACCCTTTTTTTTTTTGATTGGGGGTTAAAAATACTCAATAATCGAGACCCTTTATATATTTATTATACTCGCTGGCTCGCATACAACAATCGTGATTTTCATATTATGAATAAATTAATAATTAATATAATTAAGGTGATCTTGCGCAAGGCCAGATCTTGGATCGGACAACTCCAGATACATATTTCAAACTTAAAATAAACATTTTTTCAGATATTTTTTCTTTTTTTAACGCAAAATGTGTATAAACTTTACACGGAACCATAGCTGTAGTGTGAGTCTATCCTATAAATACTTTCAATTTTTTTATGTAACCTTATCTACTCAGTAATAAACAGTGACAAAGTGCTCGTAGGAGGACTCAAGGATTTCACCTTTGATCTTGGCACATTGATCAAATGATTACGATGAATAAAAAAACAGGTATTTTTATAAAAGTTCCCGAATTCCCGAAATACGGCGAGAACTGCAAAATTCCAACATCATCCATCAAACCTGACGCGTTACAAGTACAAGCAGAGTCACCACAAATGTGTATTCAGTAAAATATTTACTGTACAGCAAACTGCCCCCTATTTTGCTATCAAAAACATTCCATACATTACCACATCAATGCAGTTTCCAACTTAAAATTTCCTCTTTCCCGTTATTTCATAAAATAACAAATAAATGTAAATTTTATTGCGGTCGCTGTAGGTCTATTTCTCTCATACACAGCGCGCTCGAAACTGAACCCTGTTATTATATATTTTGAGGGAATAAACTGTTAGCTATTGGTAAATATTGTGTAGCTCTAAATTAAAAGAACGTATTTATTCAACCTATAACTTTTTTGTATCCTCTAACAAAATCCAGAATCCAAATTAAGATAATTTACCATCGAAGGGAATCAAGGAATAAACAACGTAAATAGTTGTATAACAAACATTTTTGAATAATTATTATACTTGTGATTTAATACCTCATTTCTTGTCTTCAGCCATAGACAGTCCACTTCTATACTTAAGCCTCTCTTCTTATAATCAAAATTGAGATAATATTAAAAATCTATACCAAAGCTTGTCAAGCAGAATACGAGTATCTAAACTAATCGCGAAAATACTGTATCAATTCCATTTAAGAACTCTTGCTCTCACCCGGCTAGATGCCAAAAGATAATCATCTCTATAACAAAGCAAAAAGTGAAAGTTCCACTTCCAAACTATAATTCGTTCTGTGGGATCCTGAAGCCCGAACAAAGGGTAGGTGACCTACTTATGTCGAATTTGTGAAGGTATAGAATATGGGGAAACTGCTATAGGGTGGCTCGTTTGTCCCAGAGTAGGCCGTTTGAGGGTTGAAATATATATTTAGAGTTTTTGAAGCTTTTAACCTTTCAAGTGCTTTAAAAGTACCGTAACGACAGTTGTTTATTTACAAAACCCAAATACGGTTTCCACACAGGCCATAAAGTTCCATTCCAGGCTTTTATTAAAAAAATATGAGTTTCTCTTAGTTCGTTATAAGTGAAGTGCTTATTTTATATTTCTACTTTTGGGACTCAACATTATAACTATAATTTCCTGTTTTAAATGTAACCTCAAATTATAATACCTGTTTAATTTTAATTCAGAAAAATAATATTAAATTTTTAACGACAAGAGTTCTATTGAGTTTCATTACAAACTCTCCATTTCGGATTATAAGTATTTGATTATTTTTTATGGTTTTAATGTCAGGTTGAATAACATGATAACGTTATTTAAAACCCATAAATAATAAAAAACCAATAACAACAAAATAAAATAAAACCAAATGAATCAAAGACCCAGTATTTCCTTTTAGAACCAAGTAAGTAAGTACTAACATTTTATTGAAGCTTCTCATCTCACAAATCGTCATTTCACATCCAAAACTCACAGAAAACGAAACGCTGGCAGAAATAGAGGGAACCTTTCTGGAACCCACACAAAGTAACCGAGTTTTCATTTCATTACAAACATGGCTGCTAGTTTCTTGCGGAACAAAAGTCGGGTATAAACGCGGACCCTTGCGCCCACAGAGTAAACACCACTGATAAACGAACAAGGTACTGGCTGGCTTAGAAATACGGATGAATTAAAACATTAGCAGATTTGCTTGTATATTTCATACTTTTGCTATGCAGACCGGGACGATAAAAATCTGAGAAGCGACAATTTTAGGCAAAACTACATATTAAATCAAATATTACATAGAGGTAGATAATCCACACAGAAACGTTAAGGCATAAGACGAAATCTTAAATTTTAGTTAAGCTTTGGTTTTGCGATAGAGGGTTTTTATAAAGCACAAGCTGTGCCCTGCGGTGCTACCCGCGTTATAATGGATGAAGTACTCTTAACCAACAACATATTTATTTGAATAAAGATTAATATTATTATTAAAGTAAAAAGTAAATAATTATTATTATTATGTTGATACAACTTAAACAAATTATTTCGACCAAATTAGGTACCATAAAAACGGTTTTTGTGAGTTAATCTTAAAAGATAGACATATACTATCGCGGACAGTTTTTTAGATCATTAAAAGAGCTATTATTCTTTAATACATATTTTTTGTGTATCTTGAACCGTTTTCACGGCGCACGCAACGGAAGGCTTCAAAGATGAACAATTTCTCCCGTTTTTTACACATTTACCACTATTTCTTTGCTCCTATTGGTCGTAGCGTGATGTTTTATAGCCTATAGCCTTCCTCGATAACTGGACTATCCAACACAAAAAGAATTATTCAATTCGAACCAGTAGTTTCGGAGATTAGCGCGTTCAAACAAACAAACAAACAAACAAACAAACTCTTCAGCTTTATATATTAGTATAGATTTTCTAGAATTTCTATAATGACATATCTATACCATTCTATACTTAGATATTTGACAATGTATTATAACAAAAGTCGGGTATAAACGCGGACCCTTGCCCCCACAGAGTAAACAACACTGATAAACGAACAAAGTACTAGTTGGCTTAGAAGTACTGACGAATTAAAACATTAGCAAATAGGTTTGCATTAATAGGGTAGAACTTCCATTAAAATATAAAACAAATTGTAACTATATTTTTTATAGTTGATACTTTTTGAACTGAAATAACATCAACATCACCGCATTTAAAATAAAGACGGTTTTTATTGTATAATTCTCATTATTAAATTTGTAATTTTTATTATCATTTTCGTTCACGTGACTCAAAACGCTAATTTTCAAAATGGCGTTGTTATGCCGGCCTGTGACGTAACTGAGTAGTACAAAACTGTAATGTCTCCTACACCATCTATAACAGAATTTTTAATTTAATAAAGCATTGTTCCTTTAGTTAAATATTATTGTGGTATGTTTAAAATGTAATAAGGAATCAAATAAAATGGATTTCCAAAATTAGTCAACTAGCCTATTCTGATAATTTTGTTTGAGATAACGAATTAACTTATAAGAATGATAAAATAAAATATCAGTGAGGGAAGAATTATAAAAAGTTTGAGAAGCATTTTGATAGATAAATAGATCGTAAATTGTTGACTCTCTTAGATTTTTGCAGGCCCAATCTACTAAAGAGCCCCAATGCTACCCGCACTTGAAAGACCTCAGAACTCAATATTAACACAACTCCATTCTTACTTAAACAACTGTGATGTCTCTACAAGGAAATTATTTGACTTTTTGATTGTGTTTACTGTAGCGCGGTACCGGGTTCTTTCCTGGTAATAAACAGATCCCAAGCACCCAAGACAGAAAGTAACTGGAGGCTATACCACAGTGTAAGCCATAGTATGTAATGGCAGTTACTTTTCTCTGTTGAGGCTCGTTCCACACGATAAGAGTTTTTTTATCATAAAGTCTTAGCACATGCAAAAACACAAAACTTCCGAACTGTTCAAAGACGAAAGCCAATTCAGGTAACAGTTGTATATAGAGGTAAGTAACTATTATATTTATTTTAAAGTAAGTAAGCTAATATTGTTTACTATTTGTGAATATGTTTGTATTTCCTATTAGGACTCCTTTGTGATTTATTAAACAATCCTGTTTTAAAATTGAAATAAATAAAAAATGTAAGAGTTTGTGAACATTTAATAAAAACGTTGTTTTATTTTCCAGTTAAATATGTTGTCAATGTTAGATATGTTAAATATCTTTGTTTTTAGCCGTTGTATATTTACTACTACTTATTGGGTACCAATACCAACAATGGCGGCCGGCTACAGTTTAATTACAACGAATGTATCCATTTGAGTATTAGAAACAGTAACAATATCACATAGCCATATGAAATGTTCGCTTCTATGAAAGGGATGCTATGATAAAAGTTTTAGCTGTCTTAGTCTGTTGTTTTTTAATACACCTGCATCTCGTATTAAGTATATAAATATAGGAGAATATTGTATATACATTATAATATGTATTAGTTCTAGATTTTCCTACACGAAAAATAGATGTTCGTTGTTGAAATTATAAAAAAAAAACACTTGACATGACTGCATAAAAAAAATTATATTCTGTTTAGTTCGTCTTATATTTTTTTACTAATCTGCATTTTTTCCTTCAAAAGTTTTTAGGTACCAATGTTTGCTTAGTTTGAATGATGGATCTGGTGTTAGTTACTTTACTCATATATATATACATTACTATTCTGTGTAATAGGTTTTAATGCATTCAATAATTACAGCCACTCCAAAGTTTCGTATTACCTGAGTTAATGGTTGCTGACGTTTACGTTTACAAAGAACTAATACAATTGATTTATGCATTATTATTATGGAGACTAACTACTAGTACTAGAATGTACATGTATGTAGAAAACTCTTAATTATTAAACTAATGAGTGTCAAACCCTCGCTCTGCAGCTTATTCTTTTTCTACAGTCCCTAAAAAGGCTTTAGTTAAATGTTGTATGGACTGAGCTTCTAACCTAAACTTCTGGGAATAAGTAGCAGGGGAGCAATCCACTCGAAATTATAACGGGGTGCGCCATCACATTTGATAGGGGCGAATTTAGCACTGATTCGCCCGAAACTGATATTGGAACTCGTCTAGTTGGGTTACCGGGATAATCTAGTTTTTAAGGGCCTTTAGGATAGAATCTGGGTTCAGTTTCAATTTAGAACCCTTTTTTGTTAAGAGTGGAAATGACAAAATATTTTTATACATTCTCTAACAGCATCGTATATTTTTCAAGTAATATTAATATTTATTAAAGTGTTTGTAAAACACAATAAGCGCTCCACGAGAAAGCCACCGCGCCGCCACCACGCTGCCACTGAACCGCTCCAATGTGCACACGCGCCGCCCTCGCTATACGGCTGTTAATAAAGCATCGCTTATTACAAAGAAATGTCAAGTAACATTACTGGTTATGAATGGCTAAATGAACCGCGTCACTGGAAAAGCGGCGGGAGCGCGGTGGCGACGCGGCGATGGCGCGTTTTGTACGTGTGCAGGAAGCATTATAATGATTTAAATATTATTTGAGTTATATAGCTGTAATTTTTACTCAGAGTTGTACCAACATTTATTTCAAAACAAAAATTTCAAATTAAGTTTGAAAAAGTTCATGTTTGAAAATTTATGCAAATAAACAATTCTAATTTGAAGAGTACATTAGAACCGCCAATATTTCACCGCTTGCCCATTAAAATGACAAGGCTCTAAAAGCTAGTAGTAATGCAACATTATTGGGCTTGAAAGTGGCTTAGCCATCTAGGTCACAGTATGTATCAATTAGGTACAGTAAAATACAGTTCGGCTAGGCACTAGTTATCATGTTTGAAGGATTATATTAATATACAAAACCTAATTTTGAAATAAGACATTACTTATTTGAAGAAAAAAGTTTACCATACTTTAAGAAATGTGACAACTTTTAATCAGCTTTTTCAGTTAAAATGTTGCGCAATGGACGTCAAGGGCAACTAACCAAAAGATATCTTATACCTTTCTTGTATCTTCTTGCAGACTAAAACATAAGTATCTATATATATAAAATCAACATTACTCTCAATAAAACTTAAATATTTTATTTATTTTACGGACATATTCAATAGAAGTCATACTACAAAACCAGCCAATTGTTTCATCCTTGTTTCATCCCACGTGTAGAACCAACAACTGGAGCCAACTACATACAAACAACACTCACCCGAATTGTGCTAGCATTTTGTAAATACGACACTTTTTATTTTGATTTTAATTTTACATAATATTTGCTATCTCTGGCTCATATAACTAAATTTGCTAAAACACACAATACGTCTTTTTATGCCTTATTTTGCGGTAGAAATAAACAATTATGAATAGCTTTTATTAAACTGCTATTAACACATTTATCACTAATTTAGGTTCACGAATAAAGTTTTTTTTATCTACCGTTTCTATATACTGCCTATATTAGTTTTATGTTTTTATATTAGTCTTATGACTAATATATATATAAAATCAACATTACTCTGACAATCTGACAATGCCCCTATACAGCAGCAACATAATGGTGTTTTGAATTAATTACTAGTTATCTTCACATGACATGTCAAAAATGAAATTATTTAATAAAATTTATTTGTATTTTAGCATAATTTGACAATGCCCCTGTACAGCAGCTCCATTTATTAATTATTATGACATTCTTCATTTATTTTATGTTTTGTCAATGCTACTTTTAGCAAAATGTGCTCTTTATTTTTGGATTTTATAATATGACATTTATGTAATTGATGTCATTGTCTTGTCTGTGACTTGCAGAGTGCTTATTATTATTTTGTAATATACTGTTTGAATTAAGATAATATTATATTAAGTTAAATAGAGTGAACGAAGTCAAGTGTACAGTGTTACCTACGACGAATAAAATACAATATACAATAAACAATAAACAATATAAAAAGTAAAATAATTTTATGAATACCCCCCGTTTTATTGTTTAATTCAAAGAAAAATAAAAAAATAAAGATAGTCGTGAGATCACAGAGCATATCTGAATAAATTAATTAATCATTTTTATATTCATATGTCAATTTGTCCATCTAAATGTGCAAAAACTAATATTTCCGTCAAAATGATCGTAATAGTTAAAATCGCAGATTTTCTGTTTGTTTTAATATCTCAGACTGACATCATAACGGATTATATTCAAAAGAAAAGTCGTACTACAAAACGCAAAACAGCTGGAGCCACCTAGATACAAACGAAATTCTTCCAAGATGTACCAGCATTTATAAAATGCTCGGAACACTTTTTATTTGTCAATTTAGAGATTTAATAATATCAAATGACGCGTATGTTCATTTGAAGAACTTAATCAAAAAAGTTACGGTGGATTAATTAATTAATTCATATCTAAGAGTGCAAAAACTAAATAAAAATATATCCATCAAATAGTTTCTGATATTTTAATTTGCGGACTAGTAATATATGTCAAAAATAAATACGTCTGAATATCTAAAATGCAGATTTTAGATAATCCGTAAATATGTAGATATTTACGGATATATTCAATAAAATGGTGCTACAAAACGAACCAACCAACGCAATGGTTGGAGGTAACTAGATACAAGCCACATTCGCCCGAAATGTGCCAACATTTTGTATACTATTTATTTAGCACTGTCATATTCACACTCGGGAACCTTTTAGTGAAATCATCTACTCAGAATGCTATACTAGATATGAAAGGTTTTTTGTTAAACTTTTAGTAAATTAAATGTTTAAAATTATTGTTTGTCTGTATATTTGTAGATACTGAAATGTTTTTTTTTCGCATTATGTAACACAGCAGTTTCATATTTTTTTGATAACGTTAAATTGACGGAAAAAACCTAATGTTCTATTTATGATACTAAACAATTGTAGTATAATATATTTAGACAAAATTAAATTAGGTTTGATTTTCTGATCTGTGATAGACGTTAAGAAAAATTAAACACTTTTTGTTTGCCTCCCTAAAAAACTGTTAAAAATACTGTAATAAACACAAGAAAAGAAAATGATCACTTTTAGCTTCACTGCTAAAGCAACATTTGTTCATCATTCGGTAACCGTAATTTGTATTTTCATGATATAAATTTACATATTTCCTTTGAACTTTATCTATTCAGACGTGTAATGAGAATCATTGAATAATTACCAACATAGTCACTGAAATACAAACCGCAGACGACCCAAAATGAAGAGGTATATTTCGCACACTCGACACTATCCACTAACCATCACTTTGCAATGTACTCATTTTAGTAAAACAACCTGCCTCGGACCCGTAGTCCGACTAATCGTTACACAAGTTGGCCAACTGGTTGCCTTATTAACTAAAGTGGCACAGTAAATAATTCCAACGAATCTACAAAGTTATTCCATCCTCAATTTTGACAATGATAATCTGACATCCTCAAAATCAGAAAGAGAAAGACCACAATTTATTTTTATATCCAATTCTACGAAAAACATTTCATAATATGACTGTGAAAATAAAACGATCGTAATTGAATGTTATTTGAGCTTTTCAATAAAATAAATGAACGAAAATACTCCAATAATTTAAATACAAATAACGATCACATTCCCTCGTTATTGAATAAAAAAAAACTGTCGAGTGTTATAAATTCTGGATTCTCGGAGTCCGGAAATTTTAAGGGGAGTTTCCTTTCATTTTTTTTCTAAACAACCATTAGGAACTGCGTGCGAAAATCATCGCGACTGAGGTTGGCAGCTGCGGGGTTGGGGGTGGCCATCCCTTTTGCTATTTTCGGGACTTGAATTATAGTCCGACCAAGCATTGAAGAGCTTTTACCGAATTTTGTGTTACGTTTTACGGCAGGATCCTCAGCGTGTCGGTTTTCTAAATTATTCACAAAAAAGTTTTAAAGGTTCGCGGACTTAGGCCGTAGGTATTTATAATTCCGGGTAATGAATTTTCCGGGTTTACGACACTTATTTTTAAAACTAAATACATGAAAAATCCAAAAGGGTTGTCTTTATTCTTATGAACATAAAAACATGTTAAAAACCCTATGAGATATGCGCTCTTGTATTTTTTATAATAATATTAAAATATCTTTAGTTTTCTTAGAGCTTACTAAAAATATAAAAGTACACAAACTTTTGCATCTCTAGAGCGTCAAATAAATTATTACAAGGCCAGAAGATATTTATTTCACACTCCATTATAATAAACAAAAGAAAATGGCTAATAAACATCCGTCCTAAATCATGTAACCCTCACGCATGATTGAGATAAAATCTAGTACAATCGACGCAGAAAAACTGCGCATAAATCACAGCCGGGCGCTTCAGTAAAATCAGGCAAAACAATTTATAAAATCACCGTTCAAATTAAAGGAATATTCCACATAATTTTGGTACAAAGAGACGCGACAGACGCGTCAACACGAGACGCCGCTAAACAAGAAATTCCAAATAATCAACCTATTCACACAGGGCGAATTTACTCGTACCTAAATCTACCGAGGGTGAGCGAAAGGGAGGATCGTATCAAGACTCGAGACCTCCCCATGGCGTCGCTATGAGGGACTCGGAGGGAATTTTAGGTTAGTGGACATGTAGGCATAAAGACGGGAACACGGCAAATTTGTTGTCTCATTTAGTTCGTGTCGTTTTGTGCTTTTGTTGTGCGTCGCGTCATAGTTCATCGTCGTATCGTGATTTAGAGTAAGTTAGTTAAGTGTAAATATATTTTTAGTGAGTGGTGAATTTTTGCGCGCCAATTTTCTCGCAGTGGATGAGCGCTCGGACTTTTCGGCATCAAAATAAATTATCTGGATGGTGAGTGATGAATTGTGTGTATTGACTGTCAAACGGTGAGTGGATATATAATAAAAATAATAGCACTTGTGTATAGACCGGTGGTTTGTTTGTAAACAGTGCCGCGTGAGCTTAGCAAGTGTAAACATTGACCAACATAACATACTTTATCGTGAGAAAATTATTTTGATAACGCCCAAAGCGCGCCGCGATTTCCGCGACCTGAGAAAGTGCCGCTCAAAAATTACTGTGAGACGTAAACTTGTGCCAAATATTGTAACCCATTTAGTGTTGTAAATAACTGTAAATAGCCGCCTAAATTTCCGCGCATTATCAAAACGAAAGCAAAAGTGTACAAAAAAAATAAAAATACATAAAAAACAAAAATTAAGTGTAAGAACATAAAATAAATCTCACGTCGAGAAAAACGGGGGTCGACGGTGTACAACAGTTACTATACGGATCGATAATATTACGCATTACGGGGTGACTGAGAGGAACGCACACAGACGCGCCACGCACACTCTCGCAGCCCACCCCACCGTCGCCCTCACAAACACAGCTTTAACAAAAAAAAACCGAATTTACTCATTATAAGAACTATAGTACAAATACTGTGATTTTAGTGTTCAATAACTGTGATAGTCATGTTGGTAGGCACGAATTTTGGGATGAATCCGATCCTGTTCGGGTATAACATGCAGGCTCCCGTGAGCAGCGTGAGCATGCCGCCTCCGACGCCGATGCTGGAGTCTGCCCCGGCGACGCCCGTCCATAGCAACCACAGCCACAGCCAGGCGAAGGAGAAGCGCTCTGCTTCGTCGCCCTTGACTCTGTCGGAGATCACGGGCGCTCCGCCCGGCGCCGGCAAGGATGCCGTCAAACTGTTCATCGGCCAGATCCCGCGGCACCTTGAGGAGGAGGACCTCAGGCCGATGTTCGAGGAGTTCGGGAAGATTTATGAGCTGACGGTGTTGAAGGATAAACACACCGGCATGCATAAGGGTGAGTTGTATGAGTAAGCCTTTGTGTGAGTCATTTAGGACTGTCATCTGGATAATAACAGGAAATGTTGTTTTTATGAGGTGAATAGGTTTATTTTGATAGGCATTGCGCATTGGATACATACAAAAATAATAATAGTTATGTCAAAAACATAGGAAAACGGCGCGATCGTGCGACATATACAAAAAGTCACAACATTTACGTAATATACACATGAAATGTTTTGCGTTTATTTATTTGTTCTTTATTTTGCATAAACTCTTTAAAGCAGAAAAGATATTACGTAGGGCTTATTCCAGAGTAAATTAAGCAATGGTTAGTCGTGTTAATTATACGAGTCAATGATTAGGTATATCAAGAGCTATCTCGCTTTGTCACTGTGAAATAACTTATTCTTTTACCATTGACAAACCTAATTCGGTGATATAGCCCCTTAATGTATTATTATTTGGATTAGAGCATTGGAAACGTCTTTTTTTAATTAGAAAATATAGCTGTTGCTGACATATTGAACTAATTACACTTTTAAAGACTTAGCAGAACATAACAACGCCAGGCTTAGAAAATAAGGTTGAGAATGAATATATAAGAGCTATTAAATAGTTTATGCCTTATTTATACCGAGGCAGTAGGCCACTTAAGACTTTACTCTCCTCTTTTAAAGTTTACTGTTGTTTTTAATGGATGTACTATATGGATGGCCTGATTGGGGGTCACAGGGTCCAAAAATGGGTCAATACTCCGCGATCGAGTTTATCGTCTTTATTGATACCTTTTTGAACTATATAAAATTATCTTAATTTTTTATTTAGCGGTCGTCCATTGTTTAAAATCCAACTTTCAACTTTCCGTTCGCACAATTTTTTAATATTGGGTACAAAGTTATCCTTTACACTTATTTATACATCAGGAACAAAAAAAAAAAATATCGCGCTTTATAAACGTATTTTTCTAGGGCGCAGATTGACTCAGGCTTGTTACTTATAATTATCACGAAGATAACTTGGATTTATAGTTAAATTTAAATAAATTAGTTTTTCCGTCTTAAAAAAAAAATAACATTTATTTCGGACAACACTACAAATTATCTTAAGCAACCAGCGGTTCTTTTTTCGTTTTTCCGAAATAGCTGGAAAGTACTTTTCTAACAGCTAAACTCTTGCTGTTAGCTGGTGGTTTAATTTATTTTATTTTTAAATTCCCTGTAATTTTTTAGTTCATCTTTTGAATTATAACGATAGTCGCAGTTTTTTATGTGATTTAATACAAACTTAGATTGAATCTATTGTAACCGCAGCCAAAGGACTTATAATTACGATTTGCGTAGTTTTATTCACACTAATAGTAACAGTCACGGCATGGAAGTAATTCTTTCCTTAGGGAAATAAAGAAACCCAGCGTAATAAGGGCCTTTACAAGGAATCCTGCAATTGAAGTCTGTTGACGTCATGGTTGAGCAAACTGTCCGGGAAATATAGTGACTGGTTTTCTATTATTTTTGCATTTTTCCTATTAAAACCATTTGTTTCAATTAAGCTTGTATAGGTTATTATCACACTATGGCAATCTAGCCATGATAAAGGCTAATCAGTAATTTTACTTAAGACTTAAATTGCTTTCTAGAGTAAAATAAGAACCGTGTCCATGACCACTTTTTTTACTGTGTCTATTTATAGGGGCAGACTCTGAGCTAGCTACACTTACTGCATTAACATTGATATAAACCATGATGTCATAAAAACAAACAAAATATTTTTTTTTCTGGTAGAGAATGCTTCTTGCATTAAGTCCTCCTCTGTACATTGTTTTTTTGTGCACAAAGTATAAATAAATAAATTTTTGTTAAGTATTTCACTAAACAAATATATTTTTGTATCTCATTACTTAATTAAGGAAAATTCATTTTGACATTTTAAGTGTGAGTATCGTGAAATATATAAGAGAATTTAGTAACTTTTCAAGAGCGAATCGAAACTGCTATTTCCAGAACAGAGTACAGAATAAAGATTGACATTGATTTGGGTTCCGAAAGTCCTTCGTTGAGTTCCTCTTAAATGGATTAACCAAACCCATATAAATTTATATTTATGCTATAATAGAGGTTAGCAGGAGGATAGATGTTGCTGTGTGGTTTGTTTTGTAACATTCATTTATTTAACTTTTATAAGGCTGAATACCGTAACTAGAGATATTTCGTATTTTGGTAATACATTGTTAATAATTATATTATACTCAATCCAAAAAAAAATAGGTAGGTAATTCATTCAGCCTTACCAAAAAAAACACAAATACGTGATAACAGTTTTAAAAAAATAATTAAGTATTACTTTTTCTAAACAACTGTTGAACGCGTGTATAAGCCGTTTTTATGGCTTTGTGGTAAGGTGTTAATATTTAGGATGTTGTCTATTGTTTCAATCAACGTTTTTGAAAATTCACTAAAGGACTAACGGAATTGGAGTAAAACAATACACATACTTTCCTTGAAAACAATTTGATGTTCATTCGATTATTTAAATTTCATAAAATAAAACAAATTTATTCAATAAATTCTATTTTGTTGGGTTTGAACAGATAGTCCGGTCAATTTAGACATTCGAAGTTACATAAAGTCCCAACAAGCTGAATTTCAGTGAAATTGTTTAAAACATAATTATAAACAATGTCTAGAAGTTCCCCATCATTCCCATGTAAGGAAAATTAAAAAACCGATTTTCATACAACATGTCTAAAGCTGGGTCCACACTTGTATCATTTCGGCGTATCGTATCCCCGTCGCGTATCCTCGGCGCGTATCATGATCGCTAGTTTGGACGCAAACTGATACACGTTAATGATACATGCCGTATCCGATACGGCCCGATCCGCACCCGATCTCCAATGATCGCGTATCAAGATACACCTCGTATCCGATACGCGTATCACGGTAGTATGGACGTATTTTGATACTGTATCATGATACTGTATCATGATACTGTATCGTGATACACCCCGAACCATCCTGTGTCGGTTTTTCCGCGATCATCAAAGGGGATACGCGTTGCATTGAACAAGTTTGGACGTGAATGCTTGATGCAGTGCTGCCAAACGACGACCTCTGTGGCTCGGTGGGCGAACGTCCGCCTGAGGCGCAGGAGGTTGCGGGTTCGATTCCCGCCGGGGGACCAGATTTTGTAAGATCTATAATTTCTGGCTTCGGGTCTGGGTGTTTTCTATGTACCTATCATATATGTATGTATTTACAAAAAAAAATGTATCTATGTAGTATATCCGTCACCTAACACCCATAGTACAAGCTCTGCTTAGTTTGGGGTTAGGTGATGATGTGTGAGTAGTCCGGAAATATTTATTTTATTTATATTTAATGCTGCGGCAATTACCGTGTTCTACGGCTTTCAGGCCAAAATATTACACAATGCACTGCCTACGGCTGCAACCCTGTAGCCGTAGCAGTTTCTACGGCTATTCGCAAATTCTACGGTAATTGATTAAATCCGATGCGCGAAATAACTCACTTCTCACTGACCCAAATATGATTTGACAGGAGATCGAGAGGAACAGCACTTTGGGATTGTCGATTTTAAACATCGGAGTAGCTAACTGTATTCGATTAATAATCCAAATATACCGAAAGCCAACATTGCAAAGTTGTCTATGGTTGTATGGACTTTGTTACTCTTGAAGTAACTTGTTACATTTTCTTTTTGAAGCGTCCATATTTGTAAAGTTAAATTTGATACGCTGAAATGATACAGTATCACATAAAAGTATAAAATGAGCGTCCATACTTATGATACGGATACTCGATACGCCACGCCTGATCGTGATACACCGAAATGATACAAGTGTGGACCCAGCCTAAGAAGACCCAGGCCAAACTCACCTTTCATACAAAAAAATTGAAATCGCTCCATCCGTTGAGCCGTTTAAAAGTTATGGGGGTGAGAGTGGGGAAGGAATACCGAAAATCTGCAAATATACTCGAGTGGGGTATCAAATGAAAGAGCATCGCGTGAACATTACTAAATATTATGGTGTTTTACTTTTAAGGATAATAAAGCATTGGAATCGGGGCATTTTCTAAATTTTTAAATTTAGTTTTATACTTATTGAATCGTTATTATCTCAGAAACGGTGGCTCGTAAGATAAAAAGTATTTATACATTTCTTATAGATCATTTTATGATCTATAATTTTGTCTCAGGTACTTTTATCATAAAACTTACCGTTTTGCTGAAAATCGCGATAAACTCATTATTGTAACCTTTGACCTTGAATAAAAAATTTTCCTTACATGGGAATGATAGGGAACTTCTAGACATTGTTTTTAATTATGTTTTAAACAATTTTACTGAAATTCAGCTTGTTGGGACTTAATGTAACTTCACGCTCATTTTTTGGTCTAAATTGACCGGACTAAGACCACAGTTTAACTTAAGTGAAGGTCACTTTAAAACAATCATTGCCATTAAAAATATAGCCTACTTTCCATTATTATAAAACCAGTATTGGCAATAAGTAACTACTTTAGTACTACGGAGTCAGTTAAGCTCAAATAAAGTGTATTAAAAGAAAACTATTATTAGCGTAGCGTTTACGGATTATTAATAAAAACTGCACATGCAAGCTAGAAAGCAGGTTTACAATGATCAAGTTTTTATTAACCGACAATTCAAGACTAAATAAACCAGACTTTTAGAGTGAAATAAAAAAATATTTCCACTTTCAATGAATAGATAGATAGATAGATAGATAATATCTTTATTGCACACCAATGCTTACAGATTAACTTAAAAATAACAATCAATAGCCACATACGTTGTACAATCGGCGGCCTTATCGCTTAAAGCGATCTCTTAATATTAGAGTATTAAGTCGTTACGCACCACGAGCTTGTTACAATTCAGTATGAATCGCCCAAGGGCTCTTTTAGAATGGAAGATGGAAGAATGTCGTGTCGAACCGCGATTCAAGAGATTCTCTAGAGACTATGAAAGGACAAAGGGTATTTTTTACCTCGGGAAACCTCTCCTCTACCTCTCATTCCAAGGGAAAATCCATTATAACGCAGGGAACATCGCGGGCACTACTCGTTATGATAATTTGCATACGCGCAAAGCCGGGCAGACCACTAGTTACTCTCTCCCTCAGATTTAAACATTTGGTTTGTTTTAGTACCAACCCAATACAAAATTTCGTCACTAAAACCTTACGAATTATTTACATATTTTTATGCTGTATAAGCCTTCATTTGACCACAATCTCACCTTATGTAAAGTGACGATGTGGTCTAAGATGGGACAAGAAGGTACATAGGTATGAAATTTAAATCCCTATCCCAGAAATAAATGTATGTTCTTAATCTTGTTATGTTTCTGGTTAAAATAATATTCTACTAGTGCGTGATTAAATTTCACGCAAATTTTATGACTTAACATTACACCTTAAAAAGTTGCGAGGTGTGAATGAATGTAAATTTGAATTTCAAATATGCTATTGCAAAAAATAATTCCATCACAAAGGCTTTATACTCAGAGGTATTTCATGATGGAAAATAAATAAGGTTATTTATGAACATGTTAATGAGGCTTGCGGTGAAAGAATTTTCAAACAATGAAATGTACTACTACTAGGACTGTATTAAAAGTTAAGGTAATTAATAATGTCACCTATGTATGTAACAAAATTGTGCTCATTGGATCACATTTTTTTTACTTTTTCTATTTATAGGGGAAGACTCTGTGTTAGCTACACTTACTGCATTAACATTGATATAAACCATGATGTCATAAAAACAAACAAAATAGATTTTTTTCCGGTAGAGAATGCTTCTTGCATTAAATCCTCCTCTGTACATTGTTTTTATGTGCACAAAGTATAAATAAATAAATGTTTGTAAAGTATTTTACCAAACGAATAAATTTTTGTATCTCATTACTTAAGCTGAAATTACTTAATTAAGGAAAATTCATTTTGACATTTTAAGTGTGAGTATCGTGAAATATATAAGAGAATTTAGTAACTTTTCAAGAGCGAATCGAAACTGCTATTTGCAGAACAGAGTACAGAATAAAGATTGACATTGATTTGGGTTCCGAAAGTCCTTCGTTGAGTTCCTCTTAAATGGATTAACCAAACCCATATAAATTTATATTTATGCTATAATAGAGGTTAGCAGGAGGATAGATGTTGCTGTGTGGTTTGTTTTGTAACATTCATTTATTTAGCTTTTATGAGGCTGAATACCGTAACTAGAGATAATTCGTATTTTGGTAATACATTGCTTATAATTATTTTATACTTAATCCAAAAAAAAATAGGTAGGTAAGTCATTCAGTCTTACCAAAAAAAACACAAATACGAGATAACAGTTTTAAAAAATAACTAAGTATTACTTTTTCTAAACAACTGTTGAACGCGTGTATAAGCCGTTTTTATGGCTTTGTGGTAAGGTGTTAATATTTAGGATGTTGTCTATTGTTTCAATCAACGTTTTTGAAAATTCACTAAAGGACTCACGGAATTGGAGTAAAACAATACACATACTTTCCTTGAAAACAATTTGATGTTCATTCGATTATTTAAATGTCATAAAATAAAATAAATTTATTCAATAAATTCTATTTTGTTGGGTTTGAACAGACCACAGTTTAACTTAAGTGAAAGCCACTTTAAAACAATCATTGCCATTAAAAATATAGCCTACTTTCCATTATTATAAAACCAGTATTGGCAATAAGTAACTACTTTAATACTACGGAGTCAGTTAAGCTCAAATAAAGTGTATTAAAAGAAAACTATTATTAGCGTAGCGTTTACGGATTATTAATAAAAACTGAACATGCAAGCTAGAAAGCAGGTTTACAATGATCAAGTTTTTATTAACCGACAATTCAAGACTAAATAAACCAGACTTTTAGAGTGAAATAAAAAAATATTTCCACTTTCAATGAATAGATAGATAGATAGATAGATAATATCTTTATTGCACACCAATGCTTACAGATTAACTTAAAAATAACAATCAATAGCCACATACGTTGTACAATCGGCGGCCTTATCGCTTAAAGCGATCTCTTAATATTAGAGTACTTATTAAGTCGTTACGCACCACGAGCTTGTTACAATTCAGTATGAATCGCCCAAGGGCTCTTTTAGAATGGAAGATGGAAGAATGTCGTGTCGAACCGCGATTCAAGAGATTCTCCAGAGACTATGAAAGGACAAAGGGTATTTTTTACCTCGGGAAACCTCTCCTCTACCTCTCATTCCAAGGGAAAATCCATTATAACGCAGGGAACATCGCGGGCACTACTCGTTATGATAATTTGCATACGCGCAAAGCCGGGCAGACCACTAGTTACTCTCTCCCTCAGATTTACACATTTGGTTTGTTTTAGTACCAACCCAATGCAAAATTTCGTCACTAAAACCTTACGAATTATTTACATATTTTTATTCTGTATAAGCCTTCATTTGACCACAATCTCACCTGATATAAAGTGACGATGTGGTCTAAGATGGGACATGAAGACCTAGAAGGTACATAGGTATGAAATTTAAATCCCTATCCCAGAAACAAATGTATTTTCTTAATCTTGTTATGTTTCTGGTTAAAATAATATTCTACTAGTGCGTGATTAAATTTCACGCAAATTTTATGACTTAACATTACACCTTAAAAAGTTGCGAGGTGTGAATGAATGTAAATTTGAATTTCAAATATGCTATTGCAAAAAATAATTCCATCACAAATGCTTTATACTCAGAGGTATTTCACGATGGAAAATAAATAGGTTATTTATGAACATGTTAATGAGGCTTGCGGTGAAAGAATTTTCAAACAATGAAATGTACTACTACTAGGACTGTATTAAAAGTTAAGGTAATTAATAATGTCACCTATGTATGTAACAAAATTGTGCTCATTGGATCACATTTTTTTTAGTTTCCTTACAAAGTACCCCTGTACTCAAAAACACAAAGACTTCTCTGTCAATGAAAGAGATTAGGCCTTTATTCACCAAGCTGGCCAAGCGCGGGTTGGTGAATGTCGCATGCCTTTTAAACTCTTCAAAGTTCTCATAACATGCCAATTTCCCCACTTTTTGCCTTTATTTGCCTTTAGCTTTATTTTTAACAATTTGTTTTATATTTTAATATTTATTGTAGATAATAGTTGAACAAATTAATTTCAGACGACAAAATACTAAACGAAATTATAATAAAAGACAGAGATTTGAAAGAGCTGTGGGAACGTAAATACGGGTGCCTATGCTTTGGTTTTTTTCCCTCAATATTATTGACTTTGACTTGTGTAGTTTTGTTATATTGTCCAACTTATTAGGGTCTATAATGTTTATATACTCTGGGTCTGGGTATTTTCTACGTATCATATGTTTATATTGTTTTGTTGTATTTTTTTTTGTGTTTTGGTGGTTTTAGAAACCCTCTAACACAGGTATCTCTATACTTAAAAGGGGTTTCCGCTGTATTTATAATATAATGTATAAATTAAGTAACTAAAATAAATCTATTTTATTGTATTTACAGGGTGATGCTGTGTGAGTAGTCCGGAAATATTATTATTATATTATTAATATTATCTATATGTTAAGATATCTTTAAAATATGCAAACGCATATAAATACAATTATTAAATCACAAGTATAAACCAACTTACGATACAAACAACAAAATTATATTAATAGCAATTTAATCGGTCATTAGTTGGCAACTCATGAAAAATATAATTTTCCCCACTTTAAATGCCAGCCTCGCAATAAGAAACGCGAGGCTCGAAGTACAAGCAAACACAAAATTGTTCACATTCATCACAAGTAATATCGTGCTCAAAATTGTAGCTGGCAAAGTACACAGTATTAAGCGCAATCCACACCGTATAACATCGAATACGGCATACGCGATTCCAAGTGAAAACGACTAATAAAAACTCTCCGCGACAAATTTTTCATCCACAGTCAAAACAGTTTGCGTGCGAGTGTACAAATAAAGCTGGAGACACAGTGGCGGGTGAATAGCTGAGTCTGTTTTTAACTCTAAACTTTATACATAAGTACATCAAACCTTCACTGTTCAGTGAGTTTAGTTAGTAGTATCGATCTGAAATATCCTATGCAGGTTTTTTTTTTTACTTGATGTAAAGTGACAATGTGGTCTAAGATAGGACATGAAGACCTAGAAGGTAGATGGCTTCTCCGGACCACATTACGACTCACAAAAAAATCGTTCTGGCCAGCCCGGAGGGTGGTGACAAGCCGCGGCCGAAGCCTACCACCAGAGACTGTTCTTAGCACAATCCGGAGGTCACGTTTATTGATTCGGCGGCCCCATCAAACTCTTGGATTTTAATGGCTACTCAAACACCCCACTACTTCAAAGTTCGGCTAGTAAGGGCCCAGTTAAGAAAATAAAAATAATTTATTTAGGTCCATATTAACAACGCACCTAAACAATAGGATACGATGACACTACCGAAGCTTTATACCGAAAATGATCCTGATTTTAGAAACTTAGAAATAAATCAAGAATTAACTTATTAAAAGATTTAATAATAACGGTTACAATATTATTAAAAAAACTAGGTTAACAGCTGAAATTATATATTATAAAAGTTATTATTTACTATTTTATTGGCTTGCGTTAGAATGTGTGTGTTATATACAAGTTAAAGATAAAAATATACACAAAAAAAATTATATTATTTGGTAGAAAAACTTGTTGTGGTAAAAAGTTAGGTTAGAGATACAGCAGCATCTCAGTTCCTCTACAACAGAACTATATTAATGAGCTACGCATTTAGAACATAATTGATTTAGACAAAGTTCACAAGATCAACACTACTAAATCAACTGTTGACTATCTCACAATTAATTATATCAACAATGCGAATTACAATAAATCATTATGATTTTGATAGAACTAAGGTACGAGTATAATATTTGATTTATTACTACTTCCTATCGATTCCTACTTCATATCGGTCTGGATTATTTCAGATATTCTTTTTTGTTTTCAAGCAAAATCGAGAGGTACTTTTGAACCTTCGGAATTAAAGTCGAATGAGCTCCCACTTAGCCAACATGGCTGAGTTTTCTTCTAATTTTAAGTAATTAATATTCTACAAAAATATACCAAGTTGAATATATCTGCTTTAAAAAAAAACTGACACATTTGATGACATGATGCCTTGTATGAAATTGAAAGCTATTTTTATTTATGGTTAAATGAAATCTCATTTATAAAGTTTTATTAAATTTTATATATTGTTCTTTTGTCTTTACTTAAATAAATAAATTAAGACTTATTAGTCCTTTATAATTAGTAAACAAGTTATCTATAGTAAGCTGTGCGTTAAGTGAAAACATAAAAAGCCGCAAAACATGTTATGAGCAGACTTGCATGCTCAAATTGAAAAATGATTTCGGTTTTGTTGCACATGAGCTGGTAACATTGTGTTAACGGTTTTTTTTGCATTGTAACAGAAGGTTGAGGATAAGATAATACAGGCTGAAAAAAGTATAACCAGAATATATGGCTAAAGGGTTGGCATTTTATTGTCTAACAAATTATGATACATATTTGAATTTTCAGAGAGTTAATTAATAGATAGACTCCATTTATCTGATGATTGAAGATTTTATCTTTAAGCGATATACACTAGATAATTCATAAATATTTTGGGATTGTTCACAAAATATCATTTAACTACAAACTAAGCAGAACTTAAACCAATTACGATTAATTTAGAATAATAAGCCAACTTTTGCGTGTAGTCAATTTTTAATAAGGATTATACAAGTTCGACAATTGTATACCTTTAGACAATAGAGGTATAGCAAATCATCGTATTTCGAAGGTTGCTTATCGTATTAATTTTTTGTAATAACATTCTTGGACTATTTGCTCAGGTAATATACATCATGTATAATTTAGTTTATATAATAATATAATAAAATGAAGTCCGTAACGGTTATATAGTAAAAATATGAAGACAAACCAAAATAAAATTATCCCAAACATAATTTAACACAAACATGTCCAACAGCGTTTATATTACGGTAACCCGTATCGAGCGAATTTTTCTCGCGTTGTTTTTATTTTATATATGGAATAGACGCCATCTTGCCGTGCATGCGCAGAAATAGGTCACTCTGCTGATAGATTGTGTTTTTCTCCGCAAACTGTGACAAAAGGGATATTGCCCAGAATTTATGGCATGAAATAAAAATTATGTAGAGTAGATCGGTAAACATGCTGCCTTTTCACGTAAAATTTGAGTATTATGCATTGCTTAGATGTTTATAAAACTGTTGTTATAGGTTTTAATTGAAATTAAGTGCAATGATAAATATTAATGACAATAAATATCTTGGTAAGTTTTTTTACTTTTGATTGTTAATATCGTAATAAAAGCATTGCTTGCGATTAAAACAGAAATCATTATGAACTACTTTTTTGGTTATACCCACGTTATAAATGTCTAATTATACACAAATCAATTAAATATTCATACACTTATTAAAATAGTTCAACCTAAGTGAGGTTTATGACCAAAACATAAATTAACACATTTTAAATAAAAATTCGCGATACCCTGTTTTGACAAATTAAATAACATTAGAATAAATAACCATTACAGAGCACAATAACGGCATTCTGACTTACAATATCCGGTCCGAAGTACCCCATAAACAGTATCAAAATTCCAACGTAAAAATCCCTATCATTATTACTACCTAAAATGCAATTACAATAAGTAGGGGTGAAGTTATGAGGAGGGGAGAGGGGACATAAAATTTAATAACACCATAGACTAGGGACAGTAGGAAGTCCGTTTTATTTTGTTAAGTTTGGAACGATAAGTGGGAAATTGACGGGAGCAAACTCGGATATTTCTGTAGCCGGAAGAGGAGATGTTCACTGAACTGAAGAAAAACCTGTTATAAAATAACAACAGCAATATCTGCAATAAATATGATGCATCCTTAAAATTATATTATGAGTCTGTTCACGCCTCGGCCATGTTTATGGATTTGCCGCTGTAATAAGTAGTCTTGCTCAAAAAATGAGATATAAGAATTTTTAATGGGCCCAGTAGTTTCAGAGACTAACATCTCAAATAAACAAACATCATTCCAGTCTTATATCACTTTAAAAAAAATAAGGTAGTTTTTAGAGATTATAATGGACGTTGTGTAATTTTAAATTCGAACTAAAATATAATTTATTTGAACTAACATCTAATTATATTATTACTTTGCGGCAAAATATATGTGTGCAGGATTGAGTTCCCACTATTAAAAAAAAATAACAACAGAAGCAAAGAAGCTCCTTTGTTTGCATTTTCTTTTGTTGTTCATTAAAATACTGCCTTGGAGACGTGGTATAAAAGAAGGTTGTTTTCTTTCAAATTAATTTCGCGACATTAAATATTGGGCTCTTTGTGTCGGAATGGACGAAATGACACTTGGGTCGCGATAATTACCAACGGAATGGAAGGGTTAAATTGTGAAATTATGTCGTGTTAACGGTAACGGCGTAACGGAAGGGATTTTTTTATTAAAACGGACCCAATGTGCATTGGGATGTCGATTAAAGCAATAAGTGTGCTCTAAATTTTTGTTTTTTAATTATATGTTTGCGTATATTGGATTTTTTAAATTCTGCGTTCAAGAATAAATTACAAGTATCCTACTACTATTATAAAGGCGAAAGTTTGTATGTATGGATGTTTGTTACTCTTTCACGCGAAAACTACTGAACCGATTTAAATGAAATTTGGTACACAGAATCTCTAGAGCCTGAAAAATAACATAAGCTACTTTTTACCGCGGGAAAACGTCATTCCGCGGGAAAATCCATTATAACGCGGGTAACACCGCGGGGCACAGCTAGTTTGTTGATAAATCATAGTCAAATCGGGTCGCTAATAAATTAACTATAATAACATGGTTAAGCCCCATATAGCTGAATCGTCTAGATTGTGTTATGTCTTTGTGAGTCGATGGAATGCTATTTATGCCTCTTATGCAAATTGTCTGGATTTATGAATATTAGAATTTAAAATGATCGAACAGCAAAACAACACTATCTTCACATGTCTTTAATTTTTAATAGACAATAAACGCTTTGATATATTATGTTTCGAGTAAACAACTGTATTTTATTTGGATATTTTTTGTTTTCAATCGGTTTTAAATAAAAGATATAATTTTTATTTTTATTTTTCATATAATTTAGATTTTTTTCGGTAAGTTGAATTTCCAAGTTATTTTGTATGTGTAATTTTTTAAAATACTGCTAGTAAAATACAAAAACCTATTTAATTTATCACAACTTTCCTTCCGAGTGCAATATTAAAAAAATAGTGATGTTTAAATGACATTAAAGAAAGTCTTTTTAAGAATACCATCTGTAAAAGTTTACAAACTTAGCTTATGCTATCTTAAGAGTCCATATTTTATGCAGACCTTCGGCTTATGAGGTATTATAATCACACGGACTAATTATATTTCCAGACGATTTTTCTAAACTGTCTTTCTTATTTTCAGTCTTCCAGCTGAATTGACTCTTTGCTGACTGAGTATTCTGCTTTTGATTTTATCTAGCTGACATGGTCATTTAGTGATGCAGTTAGTTTACTCATTGTGTTTTATCGTAACTATGAGTAAATAGAAGTTATTTTAAATACTTTTTTATTGTTTTTAATCTTAAAAGTATTGGAAAATTGGAAAGATAAAATCATTTCTAACAGGTTACTATAAGACAAAGATAAAAATCTGAAAATCCTAAAAATAACATATTATGATACAAATGACACAAACATTGTTTGTAGGTCATCGTCATTCAGCAATAATGCACTGAAATGTTTTTTTTTAATCTGGGAGACTGGAAAATTATTATGATATTGGTATTATTAAAATACCTCTGTGTCTTTGTCACTGCGCCACATCCCGCCCGATTATCGAAGGTACGTACAACAATACGCTTGTATGAGCAACAGTTTTCGTTTAATCGAGCAGAAAACGGGGTGTCATTTTTTAGGTTTGTTTTTTGCTAGAATATTCTTTGAACCTGCCTACTCATTCGTTAAAAATACCTCAATTTTTACAGCCAACATTAACCTGTTTTACAATGAAATAAGGTTCACTATCCAGCACTAACCGTTTACATTTACTGTCAATAAAATTATGCATGTATGGCGTTAGATTTACATAAGGCCTCCCACTCATACAACGATAAACGAGGCACCATCATACATATTTATTTATGGAAAAATTACGAAAAGTTTGCATTAAAATAAGGGTCAGATGACTTAGCTATTTGAAATTTTAATGGGTTTAGAGAATTGAACTGTTTTACAGAAATAGTTTAATACTGCGCTTGCTTGAAAACCTTTTAGCAATACTATATTATTTCCCTAATTGTAATTAATTTTTTTCTAAAGTACCATTTTCTAAAGTAGGTACAGTTTGCGTCGCTAACTGGTACCCCCTTTTGCATAGAAACTACTACTGCAAGAGGGCTACCAGTTAGAGGCTAAAACTGTACAAATTAAATTACAAAAATTTCATTCTAAATATATTAATTTCGACATGTTGAAAGGCATTGAAAGGGAAATACGACGTCACGCGTCGCTGGATATAGACCTCCTTTATGGACCAGTTATTTCGGGTTGATGGCCTGCATCCACCATCAACCCAAGTTATATATTTTTATTTATTAGACGTCCTATGCTACACTTATTCCAGGACTTAGAAATATCTGTTTGCAATGCTTAATGGCTTAACCAACTTCACCTATCACTTCACTTTCACCGTTTGTATTTAAAATTGGAAGGAAAAATAAAAAGAGCCTAGCAAATATTCACAAAAATTCGCCTACATCTCGACATTCAAGTGTTTCTCGCAAAAACTCTAATTCACAAGACAAGGGTGATCAAAAATGTGAAGTGGTGTCATTAGTCGCGCGGCACGAGGCACCAAGTGCTGGCATTTAGAAATGCACCCACCTATATTTAAATCTTGAAAATGCTTGGCATAGTTATATCTGATGATTATACAATTTTATGATTTTACTAACTTCATGATTTTTAGAAGAAATAAAAGTAAATAGTTTATAATTCTAATATTTTTTTTTATTCTCCTCCATCACAACTTTCGCTCAATAATTTGTGTCCATGACCAATCATAAATAATGCAAGCATCAATCAAACATAGATAATATGTTTTTAATTCATAAAAGAAAACGACCTAACTCAAGACTTTCTTGATTTCACAGGGTTTACTGTCGAGTATTCCATTACGTATGTTATCGATGAAGAAAAAGAAAGAATGCAGAATTTACATAAAATATTACAATTAAAGTTTACAATTACGAGTATGCTTAAATGGATAAAATAAAACCTAATCATCATTAACTTGTCAATTTCTCTCAACAGATTTTCAAATTGATTTATTGATTGATTGACAATATTTTCTTCGTATCCGACAATATACAACTCATCTTTGCGTAGAATCAGCCTTTGTTCATTTTAGTGAAACGATAAAAAGCTCTCACATTTTCTCATCTTGTCTACGCTACGATTGCTACGGCGTAGTACTCGTAGCTGGCTCTACGGCGTAGCCGTGCTACGATTCGCAGGTATGAAATGGGTCAATTGCCTACGTTTTTCTAAGCGGAGCCTCTTATTTGTTTTTTCCCTCACTTATGCAGCAGTCTTTTTGCTGAGTTAGAACTTTTACGTGTATTTTGGGGAGATGTTTTCGGAGATTGGTATTGAATGGAATTCCAGTGCCGTATTTCTAGTACGTTTCCGAGTTTGAAAGCTGCTGAAGTTTTTCATAAAATGGTTTGGTGAACTTTTAGTAAGAAAATGTAACCCTCAAAATAAATATTTCTGCAATAATCGTACCAAACCGCGATGCATGGCATTAGAAAGGAGAAACCTTCGCCCAGCAATGATGAAACAGCATATATTAAAAAATATATATATAAAATTAATATTAAATATTTTTACATAATATTTGATACAAATAGTTTCAAAATGCATACAAAAACACATTTAATTATTTAAACAAATCTACATGCTCAGGATATTCACAATCCAAAAAACCCTTCAAACTTACACCAATATTTTCAATATTTGCTAATTTAATACCCAAATCCAGTTGTAACAGAATCCGCACGTATTTTAATTGATTTTTATCCCTTCTAGCATTTTTGTGCGCGGGATGGGTCATTGTGACCCGGGGCGGACGCAATCAGCCGTCCGTCAATCAGCGGCCGCCTTACTTAATTACCCTCCATCGCATGGGGTTGGGCTGGTTCTGTACTTAATGCTAGGATATGTTTGTTTAGAGACTTCTTTTTGAAGGCGTTAACAGATTTGTCGCTGCATCTCGTGCGTTTGTTACTGGCGCCAATATACTAAATTACAGTGATTCTAAAGTTGGCAAGATCAACTAACATGATCTATAAAGATAATATGCATTTTAAATAGGCAATTGTCAGTCGTCGTTGCTTCTATCACGTTTCCTAAGACGCACACTTTCTATTACTCTGTTTTTGAACACTTACACATTTTGGTATTATATATTTCAAACAGGTAGTTGTTTTCTATGGACTGTATACTTACCCTCTACCGCATAGAACTAAGTCGTATCAGTACTTAAAGCTAAGACTATCTATGTTTGAACTCGCTTCGGCTTTCGTGTGGTGTATACAAGACATACACATTTTCGAGGAAATAAACAATTTTACAAATACCTACCTAATAACTTCATGACCTGATTCCACGATCTCCTAATTACTACAACCTGAGTGTCTTCAAGACAAGAGTGAATAGGTACCTTCTAGATATATTTCTTCTATACCTTCGTCCACATCGAAACTTTCCATCAGGTGAGATTGTAAAAATATAGATCCATCTCCGATTAAAAAAAAAATGATATTAATAATACATTTTATTTACTATATTTAAAAAAAATTTCTATAATTTCCGACTTTATTTGCATTTTAACAAGAAAAGTATGTTTTATAATTTTAATTTTGACTGAAAAATAAAAGTTTTTTTTTATGTTAGATAAGTCTTCATTTGACCACAATCTCACCTGATGTAAAGTGACAATGTGGTCTAAGATGGAGCATGAAGATTTAGAAGGAAGATGGCTTCTCCGGGCCACACAGGCTTCACGGGCGGGTTTTGTATATAAAAATTACGAGTAATATTTTTATAGTACATAATAAAATCTACTTATTTTTATAAATCAAATCGAACCTGTACGAGTATATTCATTTCTAGATTTTACTAGTAATATTGCACCAGTAATAAATAAAAAAGGTGTGTGTGCGATCACACACACGATAGAAGTAAAACTTCAGTAAATCGACAAAACAATGAGATGAATAAAAAAAAACAAAAAAAAAATACTGTACAAAAAGATTTTGTTCGGGCGGTCACCCATCCAAATACTGGCGTCGCGCAAAATTTCTTTAGCTTGTTAGCGTTTAAGATTGGCTTACCTGTCGCATCTCCGTTGCATCCGGGTTTCAAATCACAACGATTCTAAATCTAATAGTCTTCAGGTAAGCCATAGTATAGCATGTGTAGCTTCCGCGGCTGACGCTGTCGGTTTGCAGTCGCTTTGGCCGAAGCTTAAGCCAGTTTTATTATGCATATTGCTGGACAATATACAGAGCAACATCTTACCCCCGTGATAAGCTCTAAGTGTTGTCATACTGGTAAAGGGCAATAGTTAGTTAACCTAATGTAATAGGTACATACAATATAAATGGACTACTTTGCTTCAATCTTAATATATATAAATCTCGTGTCACAATGTTTGTCATCAATGGACTCCTAAACCACTTAACCGATTATAATAAAATTCGCACACCATGTGCAGTTCGATCCAACTTGAGAGGTAGGATGGTTTTTACGGCGAGAAAAATTCGAATAATTTCCGGGAAAATTTTATACCCGTGCGACGCCGGGGCGGGCCGCTAGCATACATATATAACTTTAACCTAACTAACTCATACCAAGAGTTAATCACTTTTAAAACACACAAATACTTCAGATGGTAACAAACCTGCTACCCCCTGTCACCGCCAAAATTAAATGATTGCGCAACTAACTTAAATTTTAGTTTAGAAAAAATACGAGTAATGATAATTTTTGTTTATATTTTTGTATATCTACGACTGGAAAACCAGGCGGCTGTGCGTATCTTGATGGTGTGCGTTTTATAGTACAATCACGTACAGCGCCCGCTTTTGATTAGCAATAGGATACAACGTCGAGGCTAGGACAACGCTGGCGATTATGTACAGGAATTTGTATACAGCTTTATTACAGGATTATGCTTTAGAGTCTAATTTCACTTAATGAATTGATTAGAAAGAAAATTTGGTATATAGCGTGCCTGCGGATGGTAGTGTAGCAGAGATCTTTGATGTTGTATTTAATTTTCTTGTTTCTATGTAGACATCAACAGTCACAGTTTATTTAATATTAAAACAATAATAAGATAATATTAAGGTATACTAAGATCATATTTTAAGAAGTTGTTCATCTCAGTCATAGTTGTGAAATGTGTAATGTGTCAGCCGAACGCTGACTTGGCAGCGCGGTGGGTGATGGTCCGCTTGCGGCGCATGAGGTAGCGGTTCGATTCTCGCCGAGGGATCAAGTATTTGTATCTTCCGTGGCACTTTCTCCTCGGTCTGGGTGTTTAATATCTATATAAATAAAAATGAATTGTTGTATTTATCTTATCATAGTCTTGAAATGTTCGTGGAGGTCTAGGGAAGGTTTAAAAGGCGAGAAAAATCGAATAATTGCCGGAAAAAAAAAATGAATAAAAACCCGTGCGAAGCCGGGGCGGGCCACTAGTGTATAATAAAAAATTACTATACAAGTATGTCTATTATATTAAGTATATCAGATGCCTAATACCCGTAACACATAGGTTATATCCTTAGCACGAAACTAGATGTTGTGTGGATTGTTCGGAAATATTTATTTTAAATTTAATTAGGGTCAATCTTCTGTACAAAAACCACACGACATTACAACCCAACCACATTACAACGACAACGCACCGACATTGCACCCGTAACGTCAGTGTCAACTCAATGGTCGATAACTACAACTTAGATGTGAATATAGTCTCATTGATTTGCGATATGGTTGCGTTGTCGTTGCAATGAGGTTGAGTGGTTTTGACGTGTGGTTGTAGTACATGTGGGTTGGCATTTATGTCGATATTGTAGATCCTCGCCTCTAATCAAGAACGTCATGTGCCGTACTCGCCAGGGCTTGACAACATCGGTGACTATCGTTCGTACACGAAAATCCTGATCCTTAATCATGAGAAAACTCCTATTCATTGTCCTTGAACGAACAGACTATTGTAAGCCCCAAACAAGACCAAGATAATGAATAACCAGATGCAGATACATTTCCAGGACCATTAATACTTTTAAATATTTCCGGACTACTCACACAGCATCACCTAACCCCAAACTAAGCAGAGCTTGTACTATGGGTGTTAGGTGACTGATATACTACATAGATACATTTTTTTTTTGTAAATACATACATATGATACATAGAAAACACCCAGACCCGAAACCAGAAATTGTAGATCGTACAAAATGTGGTCCTCCAGCGGAAATCGAACCCGCAACCGCCTGCGCCTCAAGCGGACTTCGCCCACCGAGCCACAGAGGTCGTCGAAAAAAAACTTTTAAAAGTGAGACATTGAGATATTTCGAACA
Organism: Gymnoscelis rufifasciata; assembly: GCA_929108375.1. Lineage (NCBI taxonomy): Eukaryota > Metazoa > Arthropoda > Insecta > Lepidoptera > Geometridae > Gymnoscelis > Gymnoscelis rufifasciata. The sequence continues at coordinate 3,910,505 of OV815307.1, read as the reverse complement.
AAAAGCCTAGATTTTATTTTAGCACAATTTTGGAACTAAACTTATCAAAGTACTGCTGTGTATTATATTTGAATAAAACCGTTTCACAATCAAAATGATTGTTTCAGATAATATCTTTACACGGCTTTGCACGTATTTTCGGATTTTCCTGCGGGAACAACATTTACCCGCGTTATAAATTGTAGCATATAGCCTTCCTCGATAAGTGGGCTATTTAACACTGCTAATATTTTGTTCAAATCAGACAGTAGTTCGTAATTTTAGCGCGTTCAAACAAACAAAGAAACCATTCAATTTTATAATGTAAGTATATTTTTTTTATTCAAGCAAGGTATATGAAAAGATGGATGGACTGTGTGAAAGAAGATATGTGTAAGAAGGGAGTGAGTGCTGAGATGACGGGTGATAGAGGGAAATGGAAGAAAAACACATGTTGTGCCGACCCCACATAGTGTGGGACAAGGGCAGAATGATGATGATGATTCAAGCAAGGTATAAACAACATCAAATAACATTTATCAATATAGATTAAAAAAATGTTTTTTTAGGTCAAATATTATATTTAGCATTGTTCAAAACTCGTTTGTAACCAATTACATTAATCGCTGATTCTGCGTGGGTGAGCGTGGGCGTTCACGACATAGCGCTGTAGTCACGTAATAGCCTTATGATGAGATATTTGTTCATCTGCTTAATAGATTTGAGAATTTTCATTGTAACTGAATTTAATAAATACCAAAGGAATGTATTTTTCGTAGATTTTTAGAATCCTTATTTTAATTATGGTAACCCTTATTGGATCCAATATGAGATAAAAATAAAGACAAATTAATATACATGCTTACGAATTTTAACGAAGTCCTGTTTAAAAATAAACAATCCAGTAAATAGTATTTTAAATACACATAGCAGGTATATTTTTTAAAAAAAATATCTCAACTCTCTCAGGACGTCCACACAAAACGGTTACATCTGTTAAGTTAATTTTTTTTATGTATTCGCAATAGATCAAAACTCTTACCACTTTTTTTATGGAACACTAACAATGTTAGTCAGTCGTCAAACTAGCTATTTTCATAAATTGACACTATAAGTAAGCCTAGTGATAAAATCATCATCATCCGAAGCCCAATTTCACCTACCTTTTACGGTCTTATAAAATTATGATTTTACAATATAAAACATTCTTTATCTTGAATCAATATAATTAATAATTATGAGCCAGAATAACATAGTATTAAAAATTAACCGCAAGTACAACATTTTGACCAAAACTGTAATATTTCCCAAATCAGGCCGAGTCACGTTATCAACTTATCTACGATAGGGCGTGGAGATAAATGAAGGGCAGGATTGGGTTTCAACTATAACACGCTTGAATTACGAGAACCTCACCCCCTTGAGAGGGAGAATCTTCCGTCTCGCTCTAGCTGGGTGATAAGGAATTAATGCTTTAGTGTTGTGGGTGACTTATTTTTTATTAAGACAGGATTTCTGTTTTCTATGACAACTATGTGAGTGTATTTGTTTGTGTATGAGAAATAAGAAACTGTACAATGACCTTGCCGTAGTAGCATTTCTAAAGGGATGAGTCAGTCTTAGTTGTTTTTTTTCTTTAGAACGTAGATGAGAAAGAAAGCGGTAATTATCAGTTTACTATTACGGGAATTGGTTTAGTTCATTATTTTGTAATAGAAATTAGCATGACACTGCACCCCTGTCGTTTCATTATAAAGTGTTTTAATATAACATTTAAAGATGTTCATCAAACAAATACAATTAGGTTGGCTCTTAAATTGCTGCAGTGATTTCAAAAGAGTAAACGTTATTAAAATTTTTTTTTTTTTAAATTGAAATCACATTAATGAATGTCAAATATAAAAGTATTCCGAGGTAAAACTATGACCAGAAAATCTCCTTAGCCTGAAAGTTTCGATGCACAACCAAAACATAATATACATTAAAATGTACTAAATCTTTAAAATATATATATATATGTATATCGTCTACTGTTGCATTGTCCCAACATTAGACTTTGCCCAGCTGATATGATGAAAACGACAAATAATCTCGCTTAGCGTGCGAATTAACAAGTACCAAATCCAATTTTTATCCTTAAACATCTTACGTATCGCCAACGATACGATCAAATAGGCGTCAGTAAATAACAGACCATTTTGAGATCTATAAATATCCATTACTGCTCAAGGTTCTAGTAGCATCGTGCTACGCGGCAACGCCGTAGCTTCTTGCTACGCCGTAGCTCCTTGCTCCGTGCCGTAGCAGCTGTAGACGTTTTATTAACCGTTCCGTTAGACAGTTTACGTGACAGTCCGACGTCCGGATATTTTATGTTTTGTTTTAGATTGCTTAGCGATAAACGGTTTTGGATGCTGTTTTTCTGTTATTTTGTTTGCGTTCGTTTTAATCGTAACGTAGACGGAATAAATGTTTTAAGCAAATAATCGACTATCTCATCTTATCTTTTGTAATGGTTTGAGTCATAATGGGATTTTATAATTATGATAGGCATGTTGAATAACTTATTTCTCTGGAAATTTCTGAGTTAAGCCTTATTTATCATGCAGATTGCTGTAAATCGTTGTTTTAGATGATAATAATAACCCAAGTACTGTTTCATTTTCATCGCATAGATCTAAATAAAAAATTATTCTGTTATATAATTTTTGTGATTTACATCAACCAAATTAACTTAAGGCGCAATCCAGAAAGTAAACTTCAAAAATTATTCAACAACGTGGCAACGATAACATTATTTTGTGTTTACAACATACCTACACATAGCAGGCCTATTCCAAGAGCGATAAAATCTCGCCATTATTAGTCCTACATTCAAAGACATAAAGGCTATAATGGTGTAAGCGAAAGGTTCTATTGCAATGTGTGCTTAGGGTGTAATTTGCCCTTTGTGGCGATGTATTGAGGGTAAAGTCTCTATTTTGTTGGGTCACGGTCACGTGGTTTTGACAGGTGAAAGGATAAAGGGGTTTGAAGAGAATTCTTTAAACCAAAATCCTAGAAAAATATTACAATTGTTATTTTCTTACATTTTTAATAATTATATACATTAGTATGTAGTCAATAAATCTACGGATGAGGCGACGAGATGTCGACTTAACAATCGCAATCTGCAGTCTTTGATTGTAATTTTGAATGATTTTATATTTTTATCAATATGATAACGATATAATGTATATATGTAATGTATTGGAAATAAAAACAATTATAATATATGGATGTCATATACTAACTTTATAACTAAGTAAGAGTTTTATAATAATGTGGGAGTATTTTATGTGTTATTTTTTAAGTTCTTAAATAACCTAATTATAACTTAAATAAAATGATACACTAAAAATATGCAAAACAAAACAACACAGCTTAATTATCATATTTTCATCAAATAATTATCCCGAGAAAACTGAAACTGTAACAACTTTCCGTCCATCAGAAATTCTGGCAAAAAACCTGCCACCAGCAGTTTGCAACTCGAAACTTACTATCAGAAAGTTTTGATAAGGGCCATGTGTGGAGTACGCATGCGCCGGGAAGTATAGGCTTTTGCCCTGACGTCACTCGCGACGCCGCGGCCAGTCGTAAGCCGTCGGCCAAGCCAAGCCGCCAGCCCGCCGGCCCTACGCGAACTCGCGTAAACAACTATGTCTCAACGCTTATGATAATACCAACACACAAACCAAATTTTGGTGTATTTATTTAAAATTTTGATGTATTAATTTCCACAACTTTAAGTGTTTAACGCGTTCGTTGACAGCCGGCGTATGTCAACGTGTCTTTTTGGTGCCATTTAAAAATAATTCTAAAGTGATATAGGTAGAGCATAATATATCGCGAGTACAAATGTTTAATTAATTGCCTTCATGCCTATTATAGTAATTAGTAGCTTTGAGCGTAAGTTAGAACGCTAGTTAGGATAAGATTGGAGAGAAATTTTAAGAAGTTTTAATTAGGATCGTATATAGTTACAAGATTACCTCTCAAGATGTCTTTGATTTGTGGAGGTGAGTGTCTGCGGGCTTAGACTAGGGATGGGTACGTCGGTGACTCACTTTCGATTTCGTAGAATTTGACAGGGACATTATCTCGTGATTCATAAGTTCTTGTCACGATATCGAATGCCGTTTGTCGACTACTAAATTTTGGTTTCGTTGTAAATGTCAACGGACTGACCTCTGCGTTGACATTATGAAATGCGTTTATAAATAAATAAATATTAAAAAAAAACACTTTAAAAATTCAATTATAATAATTATATATACGAAAATAATGGTAAATTTTCGTAAAAACATTGCGTTAGATCACAAGTTTTTTTTATTTTTCAACCATAACAAACCGGCATTTTTTCATGAAACACTTTTATATTATAGCATAATAATAACAAATATTACGTACACGTATATTTAAAAATAAAATGAAATTGCCGTTTTGGAATTTAAATTAAAAAAGATTTTATATTTGGATGATATATAAAAAAAAACTTTTGGATTTTTCTTTGCGATCAACGGTAAGCGTTAAAAAAAAATGTTTTGTTTATCATGTCAATTTGATCGTTTTATGGATCCGAAATTACGTTATGTATACCTCTGCAGTTCTGTTTGGCAGATTGATTTAAATCATATATTCAATAAATGTTAATTTTATTTAACAATGAATGACTTTGACATTGTCATAGTCGGCCATGATTTTCTAGCGCCCTCTACAGTCTTATTTTATAAACATGGAACGAAAGATACTAATTGTAAAATTTTTTATTATAAACACCGAAAACCCCGTGTTTTAAATGTATTGAATATTCCTTACTATGCCTTTGATAAGAACTTGTATTAAAGATATTCGGTGGATTATGATCTGTTGGCTCATTAAATTTGGCCTAGAGTAGTGAAATGAAAACAAAACACCAAATAATGTTTGCGATAAATAAATATTAATTCCTGTTGTTTTATGAATCGGACATGACATTCAACTTAATGCTAAACAAAACTGTATGATGTTTAGACTTAGATTTTTAGTAAATTTACTTAAATATAAATATATATTTGATACAAATTCATGTGAAGTTAATATGTTTATATTGAACTCTACCTACCTCCTATAGGTATATATATACATATTTACATACGTACAGACGACCTTTACAAGTTCGGATACCTACAGATAAGTTCGGCAGATTTATAGGCTTTCTAACTATACTTGACCTAAAACTTCTAGTGGGCTTAGGGTAACTTACTGTTAAGTTTATGGCTTAGAATAGATAGAGGAACGGAATCGATGGTTACATTGGATTAAGTGATAGAAATCTAGTCGTTTTAAATTAAAATATATTTAAATATAATACGACTGATAAGTTTATTTTAAATTGGATTTTAGCAGGAAATATTTTTTCCCACGAAATAAATAATAGGAAATATTTTTTCTTGTTGACAAACGGCATGAGATACTTAAACTTAATATAACATAATAAACGCAATGTATACGACATAATAAATTCACAAAAAAATAATTGTTATATATTTTGACAAAAAAAAACCACGTTGTAGAATACGGGCAAGTTAATGATGCGAATGATTATGATATTTCAATTTTAACGTAATTTTCTTAAAAATATCATTTTTTATCTGATATTTTTTAATCTCATTATGGAACTGTTCGGAAAACCAGCAAGAATAAGTGAAAATGGTGTTAAGTGAAAAACTGAAAGTGACGAAAACCAGTTACGCGTTTTATGTTGCAGAGCCTGCTGCCCTGATGACGGATCCAATATTAAGTCTTTACAAATCCCCTTTATCAGGTACGATATTTATTTTGGTGGGTGTTTTATAAATAAGGGCTTATTCACTCGTTCATTGCCATGAGTACATCGCTTACTGAACCAACGGGATAACAAACAAAAATGGATATAAGCTTAGAAATAAGGAATAATTATGAAAACTTTTATCAATTGTATCTAAAAAAAAAATACTTTTCAAATATAACGTTATGTGTGGATTTTATCCCCTTTTATCAGAATGCCTTCGTAGCAAAATGACTTTCAAGGTTAAGCCTACACCCGCTTTTAACTAACATTAAAAACACCCTCAAAGCAAAATGCCTTTAATCGATATCTCTTAAGTTGTTTGCCTGATTTGCAATACGTCTGCACTCCTGTCTAGGCAGCATAATGTCTCCAAAATTAAAATGACTTAAAGATTCATCATAACACACCATTGAACTAAGAATCATAAATAATTGATGCTAACGAAGAATTTTATAATGAGAAATAGGCTGAATAGCCAGAGTAAATCAAATGGCAATCTTTGATGAGGTCTGGCTAGAGATTTACAAATCACGTCAACGCTAGTGCTGGCACATAGATTAATTAATTAAGATAGATTATTCATTAGTGTTTGTGCCGGATAAGCCTTAAGGAAGTTTATTGATAGAAAAAGTAATGCCTCCCTAAAACTAAATGCAAATAAATAAGAGTCATGTGAGCCAAATTTAAGAATGCAAAGTAGGAGTTTGAAAAACATATACTTAAGTAAAAGAAACATGCTGGTCTACGGGCCAAAATACGTTTTCTAAAAGCTCCAAATTTATTTGAAAAAATTCAAATAACGTTAACGTGCCAAAAATGATAACAATTATATTTAGGTATTTTACTACGGAGATGTTTTGCGTTAAAGTCTAGCATTCTGATGAGTAAAAAAAGTTAGTATAAAGTCAGTTTGCATTAGAAGTTTTATTTTTAAATATATTTAAACTATTACACCTACAGACAATGGAGTCCGTACCCTTTTATGCTTACCATAAAAATAATGAATTTATAACAATAAATATAATTTTTTTAATCACGTACGCAGTCCTCTTTACAAAAGAAGTAAGAAAAACTCATCACAATTATATTTAAGGTACATTGGTTATAGGTTTTGAATTGAGCAAAGAGTGTGTCCGGTTCAATCCTTTAAACGTTTCGCGGCGTAGGCATTGCGATGAAAGGGGTTTATAGCAACCATTGCGGACTGGCTTCGCATTTAAATATGTAACTGTGTTATTGATAACTTTCAAGTACCTTATTGAAACTTACTTACTTTACTTACTTAATTTTGCACTCAGTATCTAGTTGTAATATTAATGAATACATTTAAATCAAGTTTAATTACAATTCAAGTTTTAAGTTTTAAGTTTAGATCTTTTACGATTCGTGATTGCTTGGACATGTGTATAATAAATTTAACCGCATAATAAAGACAATAAAAAATCGACTTGGTCATCATGTGGCTGAGCCCTTAGTGATAGTGATCGAATATAGTGATAAAATAAAGGTTGATCATATTTGTGGTACTCGATACGTACATGTTTGTGATAATGATTTGATAAAATTCATAATTATTTTTTCTAATAATAACAACTTTAGAAATAAAATATTTATTTATTATCATGAAGAAAGATATATCTCCTCCTTGTCATGTGTTTTCGGACAGAGGACAAGTTGGAGAGATATCTTCGCTCAAATATCCGGACTGGACTGTACAAGCAAAGATCGTGACAGAGAAACCAGAAAAAACTTGGGGGAGGCCTTCGCCAAAGAGGCGACTTTACAGATGTTAAGACAAATTAAAGTGTATGTGCGGACTCACACTTAATGACAAAACAAATAGACATAATACAATGAAAAATAATATTATAAGTTTACCTCTAACTAATTATCACGAAATCACACATAATATAGAAGGGCATTATTTCAATTCGGTAATCTTAATCTGTAATTGAATAATTACTGTTTTATGTTTATTTTATTTAGAATCATAAAGAATTTTATCATACTTTTATTTTATTGACAGATGACATTTCGATGGAAGTTATTTTAATCGACTGACCCTATTTGGATGTTTGCAGTTGAAATATTCAGTGGCATGGAATTTATTAGATAGTGAATTGGACAAAGCTGATAGTTAGCAGACAAACGTTTGTTTTACCAACTTCACTGGATTGTGAAACTCACCAACTATTATATTCATGAGAATCCCGTCAATTACATGAAATTAGATCTGATGCTTCAGACGACCTTGATACTAAACATGTACATAAAATATCCTTACGTGAAACTATAATTATTTAAATAAATAAATAAAATAAATAAATATTTCCAGACAATGCACACAACAACATCTAGCCCCGTGGTAAGCTCTAAGCTTGTGTTACGGGTACTAGATATCTGATATACTTAATATAATAGTCATACATATATAGATATTTTTTATTATACATATTATATATTTGAAATATAAAGTTTTTGTTTTAATCGCAAAATGTTCTTTGCGTAGCATTTATATAATGATGATTGATAAACATTTCCAGGTAAATTTAAATTCATATTCAGAGTACTACTTGTATATACATAGGTTAAACAAAAGATTTTGAACAAAATTTATCTGATATTTTAAATCAAACAATTTATTATATATGTTTTATTGTTTTAGTTTATATTGTTAAAGCTTATATAGACACGATAGATACGCCCTCAGTCATGAAGTTATTTGCATATCGGCATTTGATTATGACACAAACACTCAACATTATATATTTATATTTCATTCATGTTCCAATTTTTCTCGCCGTAAAAACCATTCTTGGAATTCAACGAACATTTAAAAAAAGATATGGACAAATTGTTCCTGGCGTTGTTAATATATGCGCTTACCAGCACATTTTTTCGGTTCATTTTTAAATTATAGATGTTATCAAACATTACCTGTAAAAAAAAACTAAATTTTAATCAAATAGAGAGAGATGAAAATTTTCCATGTTTTCATGTATTTTTAAAATAGTTCATAAAAGCTGCGAACCCTTTAGTAATGTTTTTATAATTAAAAGTGATGAAAGCCGCGCAAAGCCAAACGATGCGGCAGACAAATCTAAGATAAAGGTAGGCGCACACGAGATTCACTACATTTCCTACTTGTTCTAAGTAGTTTACACCAAACAGCAGATACCATTATATATAACTACTAAGTTTGCGATTAGATGATTTTGGCGGAAAAGCAGGCCAGTACTATTTATTATAGTCATGTAAGGAAAAAAGTCCTCCACAGTTTTTTCTTTGACTGGTGGCAAATCGCTGCAGATAGGGACATGTGGAAGGATTTGAAAGAAGCATATGCTCAGCAGTGAGACACCGCTGACTAAATAAAAAAAACAAAGAAGATGAGTACACTAAGTAACCCTTAGTATTCACCGCAGTTGTTGGTAGAGTAGGTAAAATATTTTTTGAGTGACTCCTCAATCCTTCTCTTTACATTAAATAAAGTGTCAACCAAACTACTACGAAAAACACTTGCTGTAATTAAGCTCTTTCATTATTCAGCTTTTAATAAAATTGATATTTTAATTAGACTTGTGTTACACAAATAAAAATATGTCATCTTTGTGTGCGACAACCCTTAACCTTTTTTATCTCATGTGTACAGAATGTATAACTCATTTCCTTAACGACGGGCAAGACAGCGTTTTTCTATTACGAGTTTATGTCAGCAAGCTTCCGCGGATATGTTTTAACGCTAACACGATGAGATATAAGGATTTCTTTCCGTAATGTTTTTTTTTATTCTGAGTAATTTACCGCTTGTTTTTTTAATTAAAAATCCTTAATAATGTTTATTGTTTAAAGGGAACGAGAAAGATAGATCACATACAAGTCTATAATCAAAATTGACAATTGTAATAAAAAAATTGTTAGAAAAAATTTTTGGAAACCTAATTGAATCAAGCCTATGAAATCTAACGCAACTTTAAATTCGATTGAAAAATTATTATAAAATTTCAATAACATAACATAACTTTAAAAGTCGGAAATTCTAGCACCTATTATAACCAATTCTATAATATAACCTAAAATTGGTAGATATTTTTCGTTTCTTCCTATTTTTTTTATCTTATCTCTCCCTCAAGGTCTATTGTTGAACGATCACAGACAAAATTATTTAATATCGATAAAAAACAAAGAAAATCTACCTTTTATAAATAATGTCTAAAAAAACAGTCAGAACAAGCTCTGCTTAGTTGAGAGTTAGGTGATTATGATTAGTCTAAAAATATTTATTTATTTAATATATCGAATTCGTTATAATATCATGGGCGCGAGAATTGCCTTCCAGAAAAAAAAACATATCAATATCGAAAACACTTCAAAAAGAGTGTCAAGCGATAACGTTATATCAATTTTTGCGCATTATCATTTTCTAATCGTTTTTATCCATAAAAGCTTCCTGAACAAAATGCGTGCGTCAATCACGTGCTGTATCATTTTAGTGCCTTTATGTCCCGCGACACTGCGATCAATCATTGACTGCCAATTTATTACGAAAACGCCTAAACGCTATTGGCGTATATTTAAAAATTCAACGATGTTCGATTCCATATTCACGGCTGGATGTCGGGCTGTAGATTTTATTTGAAAACTTTTTCATTATAATACAATATATAAATATTTCCGTCCAATCCACATACTTAATAACATCTAGCCCCGTGGTAAGCTCTAAGCTTGTGCTACAGGTACTAGATATCTGATTTACTTAATATAATTGACATGCTTTATATAGATAATATTTAGATGGAAAAGAAGGGGGAGAGAAAAGGTCTTCTGCGTATACATGCTCGTAATAAAAACGTTTATTAAACCTACAAAAAGTACCTGCAATTTAGCTTACCACGTAAAGATAGCGTGTACTTATCAGCCTTTCATATCTTTTTACCTCAATATATTTGGCTCTATAAAATTGAATCGCAATATAAATTTCCCGATACATATTTAAGAACCGTTCATCAATATCAAATGATGGGCCGCAGATAGACAACCACTGCGGTGAAATTCTGATATTTTTAATGCACAGAATTTACTATTCATACGGCTCCAATAGTTTATTAATGTTTAATCTTTGGTTGACGTAGATTATATAAAAAAGGTATTGTATCGATTCGTCTAAAGAGCATCTCGTCCGCCGGTCAACTGGTCTAAAACGCTAGTTCCTACATCACTGTTCGAATACGTATCAACTCGTCTAAAAAATTTATAATAGAGACCCGTCCAAAAAGTAACTCGTCTATATATAAATTTGTAAGACTGGACAAACTTTGAACATGTTATTTTCATAAAGTCTGCGAATAATCATTATTAATAATTCGGTGTTTGAATAGGCCACAAAGTTTTTGTTGAGTAGCTCTTTATACAGGTCACTAACAAAGACGAGTAGTTTTTTAGGTGAGTTGTTAAGTAGGAGACGAATAATCGACTAGCGTTTTAGACCAGTCGACCCTGCAGACGTGCAGCCTTTTAGATGAATCGATAGTATCCCGTATTTCAATATGTGCCATTTAGAAATAGCCCAAGAATAACTCACTGATTTATATTCAGAAAATGTAGCTTCGCAGAAAAATCAGAATTCATAGAATACATTTATTATGAGCAGATTATTTTTGATAACACATTTCAGAAAATGAAGCCACGTTCAATTTATTTATCGCTTTGTGGAATCCGTCACGTGATACTCTCAATTGCTCGATTATAAATGCAAATTTTAATTTAAATGCTTTTCAGTATTGGTCAAGCATCGGGTCATTGGCCATGATATATTAAATTGCACACTTAATATTGTATTTTCATAATGAATTTGCAAAATAATAATTTTAAGTGTTCAGTATATTTTGCTTCGTAAATGTTTTAAATTTGAGCAAACGGCAATTTAATTTCGTAGATTCAACGCTTGGCAAATTTATTGCATTTAAATTATTTCGTACATTGTTAATTTAAGAAAGTCAAAGTCAAAATGTTTGTTTCCTTCAAACCACAGGGCATACATGGACAGGTCAACTTAAAATTTATAAAACTAAATGATTATTTGAATTAGTTCTGTGTGGGGAAATAATTATCCTCTGCCTTTTTACCCGAGTACTACTGACGGGTATGTTTCAGCTGTACGTTATTATGTATATCTTCGTACCTTCTCAACGTCTAAACCGATTTTAAATGTTAATAATTAAAAAAAAAAATATTTCTGGACAATTTCCACAACAACATCTAGACCCGTGGTAAGCTCTAAGCTTGTGTTACGGCACTAGATATCTGATATACTTAATATAATAGACATGCATATATAGATAGTTTTTATTATTCAAATTAAACACCCAGACCAAGAAGAAAAGTGCTTGCAGAACATACAAACACTTTAACCCTCAGCGGGAATTGAACCCGCTACCTCTTGCTCGCCACCAAGGCAGTCAAGATATCTTATAGAATATAGCTGGATAACGTCAGTGACACAGCCTTTAAAAATATATGGAACAATTGACCCAGTTACCCGATTTTAGTCTTCGAAATATTTGAATCCCATCAGAGCTGTAATCAATCGAGTTCTATTAAACTTGTTTATAGTAAGCCAGTTTGTTCAAAGTTTACTCACTAGCAATTTAATTTTACTCCCACAAGTCTCGTTGCGAAATGCGTTGGTTGAATAACGGTTTGCTAAACCAGCCAAAAATAATACTAACACTCTCTGCTACACTAACTGTTATTTGGTGCCAAATGTTGAAACTTTTGCCATTTAATAATCGGGAAATGGAATCCTATCGAAATTTGATCAATGGCTCATAAGTCATAACTTAGGTCAAAAATGGCGAATGATATATGTCGTTTTTATGATATATTTTCCATTTTAACTGTATTTAATATTCGTTTCACATGTAGTTTGCTATTTGATAAATATTATTAAGTAACCAAAATTAACAATAACTAGAGGTATTTAAATTACTCAACGAATTATTTTAAAATACGAAAAACTTTATAATCCAGCGCTATTAATTTGATACCAATGACCAAAAAATAAAAGCAATAACTTCCAAAAAAAACTTACATAACATACAAATGCATAATGTTAAGAAACTCTTAGCCAAATGTTTTAAAATTGTCAACCTGCGAGGTTACGGAATTGTGTAGGTATCTTGTTTTTATGGAAACATGGTAGCGGAAAATATTACAATTACCTTCAAATATAGCTACAGTACCAGCCTAACCCATGCTTGTAAAAATAATCGCATATTTACCGAACACCTACCCACTACATGATTGTATCACAGATAATGCCATTCTCCTCTTCCGGGCATGTGGCATTTTTTACAATAACAATGGCATTTGTTTGTTGGCAACACTGGGATAAATCTGGCATTTTTTGTCTCTTTAAAATAGAAATAGGTAGTGGATTTTGCGTTTATTTGACAACTTTTTCGAATATTATATAGTCTCTCTGATAATCTATGAATTAATATAATCTGACTTTGGCTGTTTGATCTGTCATGAAATGACAAGTTAAGTTAAGAGTATGTTACACAAAAGCTTAGCAACTTATATTATGGAGAAAAAAAATGTTCAACTGAGAAACATTTTTTACACTTTATAATTTTATTTAACTCGACACTGGCAAATTGTCGCTTCAAGCGCAAAGTCCAATTAAAAGAAACTGAACTAAACTGAACTTGAAACTTAACTGAAATGCAAAACCTCAGTTATCTCTATTTGGCATAACCACGATGCCGTCTTGGCGAAGTGGGAGCACACTCGATTTTCATTCCGAGGTTTATGGGTTGAAACACCGCGCCCCGCACCTCTGGGTTTCTTTTTGAAATTTGGTTGAAACTAAAAAGGTGAAGGCAAAAATCTTGTGGAAACTGGCATGTTCTGAGAACTTAGATGAATAAAGGCTTACTATCTCCCGTCAAATAGGGGTGCTGTGATGATGATAATCTGACAGATCGCCACATGACTGTTGCATACAATACTTTTGCTTAATTTGAAAATGTTTGATTACAGACAAAGATTTCAAAAGATAACTTAATAAAAGCTTATAAAGCCTCACACCCCTGATAGGTTATAATCTGTGAGTATCTGTCATAACAATCTAATATCGCTTTGATGTTATCAGTCTAGTAACTTTTATATCAGATAATTTATAGAAATAGAAATAGAAATAGAAAAAGTTTTATTTACGTCAAAAAAAAATACAAACACAATACAGAGCAACTATAACATTAATTTTAGTTAGATTTATATACATGTGTAACAAATTCGGACGTAAATTGGTTGCCACTCAGCATGTGCTGTAGGTGCTAAGGAAGCAGGCTACAGCGCTGGTTTTCAGTGGTACCGTGTAAAGTGCAAGGCGGCGTTAAAGCGCGGCGTGACAGACGCCGCAAGTATGTACTTAATTATAAATATATCAGAATTAATACAAGAGAAAAAATAGAGCTGTTTTTTCATAATACAACATCAAAACATAAATACAAACAAGATAGTAAGAATAACAGAAAGATTATTTTTATAAAATTAGTAAATACAGTATCATTAAATTAATAAAAGATCGACTTATATAATTAATCCAGCATATTGAACAATCAACAGATGTTTTTTTAGGTTTGACTTAAAAGAATACAATGAGCATTTATTTCGTATTGGTGGTGGAATATTGTTCCAGCATTTAGTGGCAGCGTAACGAAAACTACCACGAAATGCAGTCGATCTATAGCGTGGATATATAAGAAACAACGCCGAGCGTGCTTGGCGTCTCGGAAATTTTAGTTTTTCGTAAAGGTACGACGGGGCACGTTTATTAATTACTCCAAAAAGTAGTGTAGCAAGGTGCAGAGTGCGACGCGAAGACATATTAAGGAGACCATGGTTTTTAATGTAAGGAGAAATATGTGACCGAGGAGGAATGGGAAAACAGAATCTTACGCACGCATTTTGGACGCGTTGTATAAGTTTTTTTGAACGTCCTAGCAGACATTCTCCAAAAACATTGTCTACATAATTAAACTTGGAAAGGATGAGGGAGTCACATAATGATATACGCACATCTGTAGCTAAGTATGAACGGACACGATATAAAATAGAAAGCCTGTAGAAACAATTACGAGCTGTTTGTAAAACATGTTCTTCAAACTGTAACTTACCATCCATTATTAAGCCAAGATTACGAGCTACGTCTACACGATCTATACCTACATCTGCGACGCGTATATCAGGACATTTTGAAATGATTTGTTTCTGTGTACTTTTTGAACCTAGTACCAGAAATTTCGTTTTATCTGGATTTAAATGCAAATGGTTAATATGGCACCAGTCACTAAGTCTCAAGATATCATTGTTCAGTCCTTTAATAGCAGCGTCCATGTTTTTTAGTTTGAAAGATGTGTAGAGTTGCACATCATCAGCATAAATTTGATATTGAGAATTAATGAAGTTTTGGGTAATATCAGCAG
Source organism: Gymnoscelis rufifasciata (assembly GCA_929108375.1). NCBI lineage: Eukaryota > Metazoa > Arthropoda > Insecta > Lepidoptera > Geometridae > Gymnoscelis > Gymnoscelis rufifasciata. Next base: position 3,895,181 of record OV815307.1, on the reverse strand, counting down.
AGTATAATATAAATAAAATTGGTCCTAATATAGATCCTTGAGGGACACCACGCACAACAGATTTCTTTACAGATTCAACCACGCTACCATCAATTTTATTTATTTGTACTATTTGCGAGCGATCAGTAAGATAGCTGGCAAACCATTTAACTGTGTTATGATTGAACCCATAAAAGGATAACTTAGATAACAATAATGTTGTATTAATGGTATCAAAGGCTCGTGAGAAATCTAACAATGTCAATAATGTGCCTTCACCTTTATCTTGGGCTAACAGTATATCGTCAACCACGTTCATTAATGCAGTTGTTGTACTGTGACCTTTGCGGAAGCCGGATTGCTTAACTGGTAGCATGTTATTGATCTCTAAATAAATACTTAATTGACTGCAAACAATTCTCTCTAATATTTTAGATAAAAATGGTAATATGCTGATTGGGCGCAAATCTTTTAAAGAAACAGGGTTATTGTTTTTGGGGAGTGGCTTTACTATGGCGGTTTTCCAGAGTGCTGGAAAGGTGTTTGAACTAATTGATGTATTAACAATTGAGGTTATCAACGTAAGCGTTTGTGGGAGAGTCAGTAATATCATACTCATAGACATGCCATCTACACCTGTCGCATTTGTTTTAAAAGATTTAACTATTTTGTAGACATCATTTTCAGATACAGGTGTTAATTTAAAAACAGATGTACCATGCCTATTAAACTCGTAGTATGTTAGATTGCTAATATTGATATTATCGTTCCCAGGAACTGCTAAAAAATTGTCGTTTATTAAATCCGGGTCTTGAAGATGCAATGGAATATCAGTAGTTTTATTGTTAAAATTTGCAATGTTGTTCTTAATATTATTCCATAGAACTCGAGGATTGTTTGAATTTTGATTAATATTATAATTAAAATAGGCTTTCTTTTCTTCGTGTAGTGCATTAATAACAATGCCCTTTAGTTCCTTATAGTATTTTTTATGACCCCCGTTATTAGATGAACTACTACGCGCATGGGCTTTATCTCTAGTATACATCATTTGCCTTACATTATACGTGATCCAAGGATACGATTTATGTTTTATAATTATTTTCTGTATTGGTGCATGCTTATTAAATAGATATAAAATATTAGTGCCTAATATTTCTACCATCATATTAACGTCGCTACTTATGAATTCATCCCAGTTTATGCTCTCTAGATCATGCTGAAATAATTCCATATCAATATTTTTTATCGATCTAAAAGATATCCATTTAGGTTTTGGCTTCTGTTTATTAACTAAAAGTTTGCATGTTAAAAATGCGTGACTACTAAGATCTGGGATGTGATTTACAACAATATCAATAAGAGGAGAATTCGAACATAATAAATCAATTAGAGTTGCACTATGAGCGGTGAAATGTGTGGGAACGTCAACGTATTGTGTGAGTCCTAAACATGCAATGAAATCCATGAACTTTTTCTTATCAGAATTATTATCTGAAACATTTATATTAAAATCGCCTGAAAGAATTATACGATCGAAAGATGAAAGTGTAGTTACTGTGTCTGTAAGTGCGTCCAAAAATGTGTCGACATTCTGCCAAGGAGGACGATATGCTGTGCCGAGAGCTATTTTATGACCATTAATGGAGAGTTTGAGCCATATTTGGTCCACCTCCGGTGTCTCCGGGTGGGCAAGTAAACGCGCATTGATGCCTTGTTTGATATAGAAGCCCACTCCGCCCCCGCGCTGCCGGCCGCCGACAGCGCTGCCGAAGGCGCGCGGCTTGTGGCGCAGCGTGTACCCGGGCACGGCGGCCGCGCGCGCCTCCTCGCCCGCCCGCAACCACGTCTCGTTTATAGCCATCACGTCGACTCTCATACGATCTATTGCCACCACCAATTCTTCATGTTTCGTGCACAGAGAACCTTTATTTAGTAAGCCTATTGAAAAATATTTAAACTGAATTATATAGGAAAAAGTAGAGTGAACGATCTTACAGTTTATAAGGTATTTTCTTAGGCATGAGACATGTCGGTCGTTAACATATAATTTAATTCCATCATTTAATTCTATAACAATCATTATTAAGCGCTTAGAATAATTCTTCCTTTTGTTATTAATTTTTTTTTCGCTATAGTTATTTACGATTTGTAATATTATTAACATTTGAGTAGTACTACTATATAAAATATGTATGAACAAAACAAAAACCATCTTATAATAAAAACAGTAACACATAACCACAGATACTAGAATAAATATTACTCCAAAAAATAAGAGAGAGTTATTGTAACCTCTCAGAATATTAATTATTATACTTATTATAGAAAGGCAATATTGAAGCCAACCTGTTAATTTCCAAAAACCTTAGGTATGTCGGCCTCGGATCGTATCCTTCTCGCAGGCTGGCCATGGTCGCGCCGCACTAGGATGGCGCCGTCCCTCGTCCACGCGAACTTCCAGCCGAGACGCCGCGCCTCGCCCCGTACGCGGTAGAACAGCTGCCGGTTCACGCGGGTCAGCCTCTCGTTCACGTAGACTCGGCGCGGCGGCCCGGGCAGGCCGAGGCCGGCGGTGTCGATGTTGCGTCGGACGCGCGCCGCACGCAGCAGATCATCGCGCTGGGCGCGGCGCAACAGGCGCACCACGATGAGACGCGGCCCAGCTACCTCCCCAGCAGCGGGACTAGCCGAGGACGCGACGGGCGCGGGGGGCGGGGCTAAGGCGGGGACCATCGCCGCGCCGCGGGTGGAGCCGGTGGCGGCAGCAGCCGTGGAGTCCCGGCGCATGCCGCCTACGCGGGTCGCGCTCACCACGTCGAAATCCGTCAGCTTGACCCCAAGTTTATTACTCAGAAGAGTCACGACATGAGTAATATTCTCACCTTTATACTCAGGAATTCCCGAAATCTCTACCTCGTTCGATATTAATTCCTGTTCCTTCTCATTTAAGTCTGTTTTCAGTTGGCAGACGGTTTCGTTTAAGTTTTCAATCCTCTCTTTAAGTATTGAATCTTCAGTTCCCACATCTAAGCGTCTTTCTATGGTATCGATTCTCTGCTCTATGCTATCACAACGGGTAGTTATCGACTGTAGAGTACCTGCTAATGCATCGATTTTTGATAACAGATGACTTGTAAATGACGTCATCTGCGTTGTGATGTATTCTTTTATAGATGACGTGATTTGAAGAGCTGACTGTCCATCATTGACTGTATCGTTGGAGCAATCTGTGTTTCTTAGGCGGCAGCTTTTTCGCAGAGTCACATTTTGGAAGGGGTCATTTACCTCGTCATCACTCAATATATCAAATTGGTTTTCAGTCGGAGTGAGCGGACTGGCCGGACGCACAGGTGGTATTGGTGGCTGCGGTGGTGGGTTCGAAGGGGATTTGTGTGCCGCTACATTACGAGCATTACTTCTGGAGGCCTTTCGTATGCATACGTCGCAACGCCACTTAGCCTTTTTATCAATGTCTAACAGAAAATATCTCTTTTCGTATCCCTTGCATTCAATATGGAAGTAGAATTTACAGTCGATACAAACCAAATATGTTCTCCCATTCACCATTAATTTACATTTCCCGCACACCTTATTAGATATCGGTGGAGACATTTTTCATGGAAATCTATGTCAACTTCCTTGGCAGTAAAGCAATATTAATAGATATATTATTAGTTACTAAGCGCGCATACGCGGCTCGCGGATGGGCCGAGCGCGACGCAGTGGGGGTGCGGGCGGGGAGGTATCGCTCGCGCGCGTCGCGATTTCTTGGAATTTAATCGTGCGAGCGTAGTAACAACACCAAATCACAATAAATCACAATGTATTTGACGAATTATTCTCCTTCTTTGAGATTATTGTATTATCTCATTAACTTGGTCACTAGTAGAGTTATGATAGAGTTTAATGATTAAATTATAGCACTTAAAACACTTATTTACTATTTTTTACGATTTAATTTACAAAGAGCCAACAAAAACACGTCTGTACGCCGCGCGGCTCGCCTCGCGCTTTTGTTAATTTGGCTGGTGGTCTTATCAATTTATTCATACCAAAGTGATTAATAACAGATTCAATTCTTATTACACCTATTTTGTTCAATTTCAATGTTGTCTCATTGTTATTTCACAAAAAAAAGGCTTTAAAAATAATTTTGGTTTTTTAAGGTTGTGTTAATCCATACTTGCTTCCATACTCATATTATAAATGCGAAAGTCACTCTCGTCTGTTCCTCTTTTACGACAAAACTATTGAACCGATTTAAATGAAATTAGTAATATACATTATAGGTCATTATAACCCGTGTAGCTACGCGGGGCACTACTAGTAATATATATTTTTTAGAATATCTAAATGAAATATAAATATACTAAGCGCAATTCACATATTATATGTGTATTTATGTATATATTATAATATGTAAATTGCGCTTAATTAGATCCATCTAAATTACTTAAAGATATAAAAGCACTTAACAGTCATGTAAAAGTTCTAAACAGAAGCATTTAAAACATCTCAGAGATTCTTCCAATTGACTTCCCTCACAATCGGCCGACCATCAGTACCAATAAAATGGCTGAAAAGGTTCCCCTATCTTTAAATCGGAGAAATTATAAAATGGGTTTCCATTTGAGTTTTAATTCAGGTGGGAATAAAATCCTTCGTTGGGAGGATGAAGAGCGAAGTATAATTGAAATTTTTCTTAATCCCCCGAGTTTTCGTTCGAATTTTTCCAGGTTATGGGGATAGATCTCTTTGCCTCTTTGAATCTCGTTTATATACAACTGCTTTTTTATTACGTTGTTGAAAAGTTTTTACTTATTTTAAGGATGATAAATATGTGTTTCTTGCGAGAGCTATCCTTTCTCGTGTACCATTTTAATAAATAACACTTCTCTTTTATTTTTAACCCCCGACTCAAGAATAGGGTGTTTTTTTTAAGTTTGGCGTGATTGTCTATTAATTTGCAATACACAAAATTATAAAGTATCGTGCATAATCAACTTTTGCACTAACTACTATGCAACATCCATGTACTTTCAAAAAGTGAAAAAGGACTATAAATCATGACATTCAAAAGTCGTCTGAATTCCGGTTAAATTAACTAACGTATTAAAATTATAAGGTTTCATTAAGAATGTTAAGCAGGACCTTATGCAAAATAAGCAAAGTGTTTTGGACTTGGTAATAATTCCACTAAAAGCCTCGAAAAACAGAAAATTAAGTTTTTAACGAGCTACAACATAATTATACAAAATAAGGAATAATTACGTGTTTTTAGCTCGAACTTTTATTTTAAAATGAATTAGTTACTGTTTAAGTAAGGCATTACGTTAACTTATAAGTCACAAAGTGTAAGATTTTGTTGTTTAAAATTACTGTTAAGAGAACAATAAAATATATTATAAGTATGTATGAGATGAACTCATACAAACTGGGTTCTGTGTATTTCAACGGTTAATATTTGTATTGTAAAAAAAAACACTTAAAAAAACATCTGTACAAACTTGCAGTCACAGCGGTCACTGATCCTTGTACTGACCACACTCAACTTTGCTTAACATTATAAATGAACGGAATTGCGGTTTACGATTTATGGCGTATTAATAAAAACTACTTAGTGGATCTCATTAAAACCAATTTATAGTGGAAGTTTGCATAGTACTGTACATCATATGTAGCCCTACCAAAGTCAAAGTCAAAGTCAAAACGTTTATTTCCTTAGAAGCACATAGCCTACATGGACAGGTCAACTTAAAATTAATAAAACTAAATTGCTTAAATAACAAATATCAAGGAAATAACATTGTCTTGACAGTTCGCTTCAATGTTTTATACTGAGTTGAGAAGCGAATAGAACAACACAGCTATATCAGTTATTACAATTTTGTAGTTATTATATTTTTTATTTATAGTATATTTTGTAGTAATTTTGTAGTAAGTGCTCATGTGCATGGAACCAACTCATCTCATAGTGTTTTTAAATGACTTAATTTATATCTACATACGTTAAATGTTCCTTAGCTACTGTTATATATGTATATTACAAAATTGATATAATGTACCTTTTAAATTGAGTCAAAGTTACCGAGTCAAACCATTGAGTCAAGGTTACCACGTAGGTCAAAGTCAAAGTCAAAGTCAAAACGTTTATTTCCTTAGAAGCACATAGCCTACATGGACAGGTCAACTTAAAATTAATAAAACTAAATTGCTTAAATAACAAATATCAAGGAAATAACATTGTCTTGACAGTTCGCTTCAATGTTTTATACTGAGTTGAGAAGCGAATAGAACAACACAGCTATATCAGTTATTACAATTTTGTAGTTATTACAATTTTGGAGTTCTTATTTATAGGTAACTATTATAAGTTTAACATTTACAATAAAAAAAAATGTTTGTCATATAAGGAAGCTATTATAACATGAGCATATCAGTCCTGGTCAACCAGAATTATTAGAGCCTGTTACTGTGGAACTAAGCAACATCTATCCAAGCTGCATCATCCTTTATATAATCATTTATAGAGTAATACGCTTTTTTCATTAGACTTCTCTAATCTTAATAAATGATTTAAATTTTCTAATAGGAAGCTCTGTTACATTATGAGGAAGCTTATTATAAAAACGTACAGAGTTACCCATAAATGATTTGCCTAGTTTTTTTAGTCTGTAAGTAGGTATTAATATTTTTTCTTTACTTCTCGTGTTAATACTATGTACGTCACTTTTTCTTAAAAACAAGTGCTTATTCTTGTGGGTGAACATCAAGTTCTCAAAAATGTACTGTGAGATTACAGTTAGAATGTTAATCTCTTTGAATTTTTCTTTGAGGGAGTCACGTGGTTTCATTTTATATATTGCACGTACAGCCCTTTTTTGCAGCACGAATATAGTTTGAATATCGGCTGCAGCACCCCAGAGTAGGATACCATATGACATAATACTATGAAAGTAACTAAAATAAACCAGTCTAGCTGTACCCTCATCTGTGATATATCTCATTGTTCGCACTGCATAAGCGGCTGAACTAAGTCTACCTGCAAGGTTTGTAATTTGGGGTTTCCATTGTAGACGAGAACGACCACCACGAGTTGGGACAGTTGGAGATAACAACATGTTGTAATCCCATTTGACAGATAAAGATAAAATGTTAGTTGTGAAAGTCTCTCAAATGCATGGGATTACAACATGTATAAATTTCTAACAGTCGTAAGTGGCAACTCGTGGTAAGGCTAATGTACACCAAAACAAAACAAAGGGCCTTACGATGAAGAAGCTGTCACAAAGTAGGTGCTCAAATGAGAATATGAGTTTTTGTGCAATATACGATAGTAATACCAGTTTACAAAAAATATTTTATTTTTGTTTCCATTTCAGCACCAAGTTAAAATATTGATGTTGCACAAATGGGAATACCTTTGGTGCTCAATACAGAGGTGCCTAAAAATAGGTGCTCAAACGAGAATGTTCTAGAAGCATATGTAAAGTTTTAGTCGCAGGTTTGGTTCGTTACCCGCGCTGACCTTCCACCGATGTATCGAGCAGATTGACCGCCCTACATCGGGCTTCCAAACAGTTTTCTAGAATCTAGTTTATAGCTATTATTATTTTCACCAGTATAGATTTACCACTGTGTTCATAAAATATTTCATTTTCTATATCAGACTTATAGGAGTTTAAAAGAACGTTTGATAAAAACGTCATTACGTCTGGTATAGATCGCTCTTTAGCGATAAGATTTGTTAATATTGTACAATAAAGAATATTTATCTCATCTTATTCATAAACCTTAACAATTCCTTAATCTGTTTGATTACAGTTCAATAAAAGCTCTTCACCCTTGTTTATCTCTATAATAGTCGCATAATAGTCTGTTATATGAATATATCAGTTATTTAAACAGAAATAACAGTTTTCATGAATACCAGCCATTAAACGTTTATCACAGTTATAGAATTGCCATACATGTAGGTACCTTTAAATTTGAAAGCTGCTTGTTTCTTCGTACTAATTCTTACTACTTTTATTTAACGTTATAATATGACACACCAACATAACAAATCATTATTATTTAAAAAGTAAACAATAATACGACAAAGGATAAACATTTGTGAACGTTTACGATCCATCTAACCACTCTTTTATTTATTTTAACTAAAACAGCTTTTTAATCTCTATATAAACTACCCTACTCACTAACATCCCCTAGTTGTAAACTACCTCTATGCATACGAAACAAGATTTAACTTACGCTATAAAACATCATAAACCCAAGCTCATGCTTAGGTCTTAACTAGGCGACTTCATTCCTCAAACCTTAATCATACCACCAATTTATTTAAAAACTCTAAGACATAAAGTTTTGATACAGCGGGAACAAAACAATGTAAAAAAATTCGCATTAAACTGTGACTACTTTTAGTTTATACATCAGTTTAAGAGCAAGATCAGTTTATACTTGACTGTGAACTATGAATTCTGATGTGGCCTGCTGTATTGTAGCGAATATTTTATATGCAGACTAGGTTTTCACATTAACCGATTTTTGCGGAAGTATAACGTTTTCAACAGCAATTAATAGAAGCCTGTTGCGATGCTCGATAAAACAGTAAAAAGTAAAGTTTTTTTTTATGTTTGATAAGCCTTCATTTGACCACAATCTCACCAGATGTAAAGTGACGATGTGGTCTAAGATGGGGCATGAAGACCTAGAAGATGGCTTCTCCGGGCCACATTACGAAACACAAAAAAATCGCTTCACGCAATCCAAGCAGACAAGCCGCAGCCGAAGCCTACCAGAGACTGTTCTTAGCACCGCCCGGAGGTCACGTGTAAGGAATCTGAGGGTTAACACTTACGGATGTGAGCAAAAAAAAAACATCCAAAAAAAGTAGTAGTAGAAGTTTAAAGTAAATTAAATTCAAAGATTACCGTCTACAACATTACAAACCCTAGCCTCTTACTGATATTAGTATGAGATAAAATAACTGACTAATGGCAGTAACATAATATCAATAAATGTACAATACAATAGGCATGACTATATACAAATAGGTATTCTATTTTGTCCATCCGATAGACCGTCCAAAATATTGGACATCTACATTTTTTTTGTTTTATTAATTTTCTAAGAAAGTTCCAAGATATAGAACCGAACCGTATAGATTTAGTAAAATTGCGAAATGCGTTCTTCTGTCAGAAACTTCATTGCACTGAATTGTCATGATTTTATGTGTATAACTATTTTAAATAATGTTAATTACGGATTTTTATTTTTTTAGTCATCTACGCTATGCAGTTGGTCCTAGGAACAGTCTTAGTGAATACTAAGATAACAGCTTACCCTGTCACCACCTTCCGTCAAGGCTAGTAAGCGTGTTTCATAATTTAGTCCAAAGCGACCTTTGTTCTGAGATATTGCGCTCCATCATTTGTCTAATCATAAACACTTACCTTCAGATGAGATGAGATCATTGTAAATGAACCAATCATTTATCACTCAAAACTGTGTAACGTCACATATTAACTTTTTAGGTTATCATGGTTTTAACAATATTATGACTTAAAACGGGTAACAAACGGGTTGTTTCTGTGATCATGGCGCTTGCAACAGCGTCGTAATATCGGAAAACTCAAAAACCGTCAAATTATGGTATGTTACCCGTTTTAAGCTTAATTTCACATATGAATGCAAAAAAAAGATTTATAATCAAGTGTTACTCATATCTAATGTTTGTGAGACAGTTATAACTGGTAGAAATCCACCATATCATAAGGTTGTCATAATATAATTAACACAAAAGACATTTTAATTTGAGATCATTTTTTTCGTTTTATTCTTAATTAATTACTGACTTCTGACTAAAATTTTAATTTTTTTTTATCATTTTATGACAATATTGAGGACTTTAGAAATAATTTAGTAATTAATGTATTGAATTATTATTATAGAGGTACAGAGGTACATTCAGATACAATGTAAAAATTGTGAATTGAATAAATTTTATGAATTATGAATAATAGTTTAAAAAATATATTTATCCGTTTTTAATCTTATTCAACGAGGGATCTTACTCATTGAATTTCTAACTTTTCAAGAACCTATGGGTTTTTATGTTTTAGGCGTTATACGTATTCACTTAATTTTGAAATAAATGTTGTGGTTAATTTAAATGCCAACCTTTGTGGTAATCATGTACGAGAGCCTTCCTTTCAAAGATACGTAAAACCAAGATGGATATGAGCTTGGGGTTGTGCCAGATGTCAATAAAACTTTATAGTTCCCTACATTGTTGTGTATTGATAGAATTCGATGATTTCTTTCTGTTACTTTAACCGAATATATTTGATAAGACAAAATAGAAACATTTGTATAACAGAAAACTAGATTGCCTATGATTTGCACAATAGACAATACATTTAAATAGAAAAATTCTATCTATTATATTGAGAAATGGGAACCGTACATGACTGCATTTTATGCATTATTCAAGTTATTTTAAATATCAAAACATTTCTAAGATACAAGATACAAAATTATGATTTCCATAGTTTGATTAAACAATTCTTAGAAACGTCACAAAACACAAACTTATCCAAGTATATTTCGTACTTATGAATAATTAAAAGTTTTCATATCATTTATAATTTTAACACTTAGAATAAAATAACTTCTTTTGAATTTATAAAACTTATATTGTCCCAATTATTTATAAGTCACTTAAAGTGTAAAATAGAACCGATTTCACAGCTCAATTATCACATTAAAAGAATTATAAGTGTTTTGTGTGCCAAAATTTATATTAAGCCAAGAATATGCTTTTAAGAAGATGTGTGTTATAAGTATCCATTGTCATTGGCATTACCTGTCCCTGATAAGCGAAACCAAGTACTTATCCCACTTCACTCAGGTAGCCTTGCCCGCAATTAAGCACCGATGGCTCTACACTCAATGGATCTAGAGTTCGATATTTTCATCTTGTAATTTGAGCTTTAAGCCGATGGGCTGTGAAATGAGGAAACTTTAATATGATTAGAATCTCTAGGCGCGACGTAATTTACAAATAGGCACAGAGCGTACTAAGTGAGTATCCCAAGCAGCAAAACAGTCTCAGAACACGCAATTTCTAAGAGTGGTAGGCTTTAAGCGCTCTTATAATTGTTTTGGAACATGCCTCGATCCTATATTACTTTTAGACAAGCCGATATGGCCTCAAAAACGCTCAGTCTCATAACCAAGTCTTATATATTTATATAAGAGTATATTACTATGCTATTGTAAGCCACTTACTCCTATAAAAAGATTTACTAAGACTGATTGCACTTGAGAAACCATGCTCTTAAATTCATATTTTATAAGCTCGTTTGATTTTATAATAGACTTGCTAAATGCTATTGTGAGAATTTCAGACTAATATAAGCATTGCATAAGAGCACTATGAGTATGTGCATTTCTGTTCTTATTTGAAACTATTATCAGATCAATAGCGCTGGATGAGTATACTATTAGAGTGATTTTGGATTAACATATTTACAATACAAAAGACAAGATGGTTATAAGAGCGTTTGATCTTAGATCGATTTTGGGAATACTAATTTTAACAATTTGAAGAGTAAAATTTTGCTGGCCATATATATGTTGTTTTAATAGTAGTAAATAATGGATTACAAAACCTGGAATAGATTTAAGAAAACTGGTGGCTACAGGAAAGTTGTTAAGAAGTACTATGAAATGTTAAAAAGAAAAACAAATATACCACTGCCAGGACAAGGTAGTGTAGAGAAAAATATCAGTGAGGGTTCTGCAGGTTTTGTTTTGTACAAGAAGTCGATAGTAACGATGGAAATTTAGTTTGTTCTATTAATGATAACAGTGAAGATGAATCTCCGAGCGAGGCCGAAACCATCTATGAAAAAACTTTCGTGTTAAAAAATGATGTCAGGAAATGGGCAAAAATACAAGACTCATTGGTATTTTAGGACGACTCCAGATATTATTCATTTAAATATAAATATAGACGGATTGCCAGTATCTAATAGTTCAAGACAACAACTATGGCCCATATTATGTAATGTTTTTGAATTGCCTATCTCCGTTTGCAATAGGTAAATATATTGTTATTTTTACATTAAATAGCTTAATTTGATATAATATGTGGATGGAAGATTTGTGATATATGGGTATAAAAGAGTTGCTAATAACAGGAAAAAGGTACTTCTAAAGTCAAAAGAAATGTGTCTTGACTTGAAGTGTTTTCTTGATTAGGTATATGCATTTTCTCTGTGTAGTCATGACAACCAAATATATTGATTTTATAGTTAACGAATTATCTAACATCTTGATACAGAAGGGACATTTATTGAAACAATTTGTTTGTTTGGTTATTAAAATATAATTTCGAATAAACACGTATTTCGTAAACGCACGTATCCTTTTGGCGTATTTTATTTGTATTGGTCAAAATGGGCAGAAAATATCGTGCTACTTTTTTTTGGCATCCAGTCATGCTCTCTTCTTTCTGCCCGTACTTTGCTGACCCATTTATGCCTTATAAGCTCTTCACTCGGGAATCTGTAAAATATAATATTAGCAGAGAAGCTTATGATGTACTGATGATAAATAAAAGAAGCAGTTACCATGTTGGTTAAGTTAGTTTTTTTTTCTCCCTGTCGATTTAAGGTTTTATGTATAATTGCGAGGATCCCTAATTTGTTTAAATATGGAGTTTGCTTTAGTATTCCGAATGCTAAAATTAGAGTAAACAATCTTACAATAGCCTTAGAGTGCGCTTGTAAAATGCAGCTATACATATGGCGACACTATCAATACAAAATAACAAATAATATATCAAAACGAGAACTGGAAATACCATATTTAATAAGGCGCATGAATTTTGAATCGTAAAACGAGGTCTACTTTACAGTAAATAATAAATTCCAATAGGAATACTTACCGTAAAACTCAAATACACGCACATGATAATAACGGCACTTTAGTATAAACAACTTCACAGCAACTTTATTTGTTTTCATTAATTTTTTTTTTTCTTCCGTGTAACTTTGAAACCAACACCCATACAACTTTCAGGCAACTTGCAGGCTTACAAGATACTTATGTAAAAACAATATTATCCTAAGTCGGCTTATATTAATTTTGGCTAGATTTCTGTAAGCTCAAACAGCATTCAATTAGACTGATATTAAAAGGATATTAAACTAACTATGCTTATAATTGGTGCCCAAACACGGGCTTATACGATTATATAGAAGTGATATAAGAGCCAAAAACAGTAGTCTTGAAATTGCTGTAAGCCTAGTTTTTGCTAGTTGGGATGTTAGATCTTTTTAGTTATATACATTTTTATTTTAAAACATTTTAATGCCATAGTTTATTAAAAAAAATGCTTTAAAAAATTTTTTAAATGTTAACAATATGTTATAATTAATTACCGGAAACACTTAAACAATTTAATGGATTTATTTTTAAGAACAGATTATGTAGTTGGTAGCTTGACAAATGTTTTTATAATGTTAATGAATATTTGAATTATGATGACAAATGTATGTTACCTTATTATTGAATGCCTAAACAATTTCATTTTATTTCATGGTAGTGTAAGGCATTATCATCATCACAGCCTTTTAGTCTACTAATGATCAATCTCTCGATCGTTATCATATTGACCTTTGACAATACTCAAGCTTGATAATGCGTTAAGCGTGCGTGGGCGAGTATTTATGTAAAACACGTACACAAGTGACAAAATGCCCCGCGACGTTGCGAATTTATGTCATGCCTAAATACTATTTATATAACTTGTACAAGCTATGGAAAGCTATGGAAAGGGCTATGCTCGGGGTTTCTCTACGTGATCGAATCAGAAATGAGGAGATACGTAGAAGAACGCGGGTCACCGACATAGCCAAGCGAATTAGCTCGTTAAAGTGGCAATGGGCAGGCCATGTAGCGCGTAGAACAGATGGCCGTTGGGGCCGGAAAGTTCTTGAATGGAGACCACGAATCGGCAAACGGAGAGTAGGACGTCCACCAACTAGATGGACGGACGACTTGGTGAAAGTAGCGGGCTCGCGGTGGTTACAAACTGCTACCGACTGAAATTACTGGAAGTCCTTGAGGGAGGCCTATATTCAGCAGTGGACGTCCTACGGCTGAAATGATGATGATGATGATGAACTTGTACAATAAAGATATTAAAATGAACTTCGCCTTATTTTTAAATAGCTATTTACAAGGTTATAAATACATTCAAATGCTTTTCATACACGTTTTCCTTACTTATATTTCAAATATAATATCAAATTTAAAAATTCCAATATCAAAGTATCTTGAAAACGTTAGCTAAAATCCCACCAGCTTTTACACAATCTCCGAGCAGTATCAAAGATAAAACAAATACAAGATAGTTCAAGATTCGAGTCACACTGTTTAAATTTGAAGCAGGGGTGCAATATGAAACCAGTCCAATCCACTTATCATCGTCTTGAGTTGTATTTGCGCCGGCAAGGTTAGACGAAGCCTGAAAAATGGAAGAAGTTTCATGCGATACAATGCAATAGAAGTTGTCATAAAATTACAGTATACATTTATTTATTTTATGATATCACGGTGGCAAAATGATGCAAAAAACGGATGTGGTTAAATTTTCCATTTTCAATATAATAGGTATTGTAAACTGTAAAATATTTATAAAAAAAATATTTCCTTCATTTTAGAGTCGTCAGGAAATTCATCATCTCGAAAGTATTAGAACCTCTTCAGCAAGACTTGTCTAGTTTTCATATTTTCAGATCTAAACTTGTAGTAGGTGTGCTATACTAATTGTAGGCATTGTTTATAAATCTAAAAAAATATATAGATCTAGAGCAGTGAGGGCCACCGTTTTTTGTGTTCTCAAGAGTATAATCAATCCTGTTTAGTCCTTCGGCAGCAGTATGTCACAACATCTCTGTATTTCTGTATTTAATTTTCAGAAATAAAATCGCGTAGTTAAATAATTGATGTTATTCGACATTCCACACCACACGTACATCAACGAAATTCGCTATTTGCTTTTTGGCATTACTTTTAACGTTGAAATATTTTTTTTACTCTTAAATGAATAAAATAACAACTTACATGGAATAAAAATTGCAGCATATTTTGCAAAATATTTTCTATTATTAGGTTCATCCACCGCATCCAATGTCATCCAAAGTTTAATTCCTTACCTACTGTGCAGAAACTTCAAGATACCTTAAATTCTGGCGAGCCACTTGAACCGAGTTCATTGTCAGATGACACCTGCACTCATAGACTAGATACTTAGAAATGTACAGCTGCAAAAGTCGCCGAGATTTCAGAAATAGCTGAATAAATAATGTTTTGAAATTTGACTGATAACCTTATGTAAGGATAACTATTAATTAAGTGCAGAATTTATAATGAATCCATTGTACTAAGTTATTTTATTCCGATAATGAATCATTTTAAATATGTAGTTGAAAAACGATATCATTTAAAAATAAATTAGGTTGGAAAGATTGTGTTTTAATAAAATATATATAATGTAACCATAAATATTCAGAATTTATGTTATTATTTATACAATAGTTAATTAATTTTAAATGTATCGCTTAATTTATTAAAACTAAGTGAATGGTTAGCTGTAGTACTGAGTCGTTTCCGGTTGTCAAACCTAACCTAACTTGAACGACTCGCGACTTCAGCACGACATTCTGTTTTCTGCGCGTCGTAGCGACTAGACCTCTAAAAGTGAAAAGTGTTGTAGTGGTGTGCTGATGGAGACTGTTTTAAGGTTAGACACTAATTTGTAATAAACTGTGTAAAAGTGATGAATATATTTTTGGGTGGTCTTACGTAATTTTACTTAGTAAGCTATAAATACCCCTCTAACACTTATCTCACATAATCAATACATTATAAGCACTCCTATTTACGTTACCATTGCTGGGACTCAGGGTCTTCTCTCGAGAGATTAGGCCTAAATTCACCACACACTCACGTTCGACTGCGGGTTGGTTTTCAAATGTCACATATTCTACAAACTCTCCCAAGTTCTCAAAACATGCCGGTTTCATCACGATGTTTGATTTCACCGTAATAACGCGAGCTTAAAGTGCATTATACAGTATTATATCCAGAGGTGTTTGAAATTGAATGTAACGAATGAAAGAACGAAGGAAGGAATGAACCTAGGATTTATAGTCGAGTGAACTCCGCCTTCGCCAACCCATTTTTTTACATACCTTTGTGTAAATTTAATAAAATATATCAATTGAGATAATGTTCTTGTCTTAAAGTTTTACATTTGAAATTAATCTTAGATAATTGCAATTCTAACACATATTTTTAATGACTATTTAAAAATGTTTCATAGTTTGCAGATGTTCTTTATTAAAATTTAATATTTTTGTCTATTGAGTACAAAAAACTTTTTGTCATAAACAAATACTGTACAAACACAGATATTATGTAGTCAATAAAACTTCCTTAAAACAAGTAGTAAACGGTAAAGTGATATTAAGATAAGTCAGAATTCAATGAAAACTCTCGTAAAATTTGTATCCGTTCATGTTTATGGAATTTTGGCGCTGACCTGTCTTTGAAACTCAACGGATGCTTAAATTATTCAACCATTTTGCTTTTGTCTTGAAATACCTTTTTGTTTCCTGGCCATTCGTATGGTATGGTTAAGATAAGTTGAGGATATTCTGGATTCGTTGAAAACTTGCAAAGTTAATTTTAGTATTTTTTTTTACGTTTTAGATTATATTCGCTTCGAAGCAGGCAAATAAAGCTTAGCTACCAAACATAAGTTGCAATGAACTTTATTAAAAGCATATTCATACTTTACTCGTATTCTGATGTAAACAAACATATAGAAATATAACATCCAGTGTCACAACTATGTAAGCCAAAGGCTGTAAAAAATAACATTCTTAAGTATTTCATCATGATCATCACCCTATTAATGTTCCCACTGCTGGGACACAGGGACTTCTCTCTTGACGAGAGAGATTAAGCCTTAATTCACCACGCTGGCCACCTGCGGGTTGGTGAATGTCACATGTCCTTCACACTCTTTTAAAGTTCTCAGAACATGCCGGTTTCCTCACGATGTTTGCTTTCACCGTTAAAGCACCGTTGAAGTCGTGTTGGCTAAGTAGGAGGACACTCGACTTTCATTCCGAAGGTCGTGGCATGTGCGCTTTAAACACGTGCTTTAGTACTTAATAACTATAAAATAATAATTGATGACAAATGAAAATGAAATTGAAATGACATACTAATAATAAGACTTAAGTTCCTTTGTATAACTAAACTTAATCTTCAGCTTTTTAAAGTACCCTTCAAAATTAAAACGTAGTTTACTTTATCAGTTTAATTTCAAGACATTTCAACAAAGACGTCACAATGCAGTGGCGTATAATAAAATAACATAAATTGGTTAGAAAATGCAAAAATCACCCTTCTCGACTCAAAGGCACGTAAGCAATAAGTAGCAATCTAATCTTTACTTCATGCAAACAAGCCATAATATTTATAAATTATGGACGGGATAGGGCTCGGCCACGCTTATAAGAATATTTGAAAACATGTTACAAATGGTAACACATTAGACTGTGAAATGGAGCATAGTCTGGCTTTAGTGGTAAGTAATAAAGATATTAAAATTTGTTTTTTTATTTTGCATTACAGATGGAACGACAGTTAACAAAAATTATAATATTAATATGCTTGGTTTGCTTGGATATTTAAAAAAAGTTGATTGTGAAGCCGCTTCTTTTTAAACACCGACAAAAAAAGTAGTATGTTATAAGTTCGACGTGTCGCTCTGTCTGTCTGTGTGTCTGTCTGCCTGGGACATTATAGCTCCTGGACGGATGGATCGACTTTAATTTAGTTTTTTTTTGTATGAAAGGTGAGTCTGACGCGAGTGTTCTTAAACAAGTTTCATGAAAATCGATTGTGCCGTTTAAAATTTATGGGGGTTAGAGTGGGGAAGGAAAACTGAAAATCTCCAAATATACTCGAGTGGGGTATCAAATGAAAGCGCATCGCGTGCACATTACACATTATAATAGTGTTTTACTTTTAAGAAAATTAAAATCGGGGGTTATTCTTAAACTTAAAAATTAGATTTATGTATATTTGCAAATAACTAGACAATCCAAATTTAAGGTCTGGCGCAAACGGGCTACTGACCACATCGACCAGTGTGCCAGGCACTAGCATGTCACACGATTACTTGTCGATGCGTAATACCAAAATGAGCCTTACAGATAGCGCGGTAACGCGCGATACCGGTAGCTGTAGTCGGTAACCCGTTTGCGCCAAGCCTTATACATATGCCAAAAATAATTATCTCCTATTACTATATTACACGTTTTAGAATAAATTTAATAATTGAATAATCATTATAATCATTTATAGCCATGCGGTGCAGTAAAAACAACAACTTAGGTGTAATCGCGTTTGATAGATGCAAATTGAATCATCAATCTTATGAATATATAGTATAGTATATAGTATAGTAGTTATTAGTATGTAGTATAGTAGTTATTAGTATGTAGTATAGTATAGTAGTTATTAGTATGTAGTATAGTATAGCAGTTATTAGTATGTAGTATAGTTAGTTAATAGTAGTTGAGTATATAGGTCTTTAATTACGCAAAAATTTTGGTTTTTAATTACGCAAAAAGCTGACTCATAACTTAGCATAATGTTTACAAAATGTTTTTTATGCAGAATATCTTAAACATTGTAAGCATTAGTCCACATGCGGAATAGTGTCATGCATTAGGTCTCGCATGGGGGAGTAATAAAGGGGTAATCACCCCTCAGCGGGCGGGGTGAATTACTTAGGGTGAGGTTTAGGTGCAAGTTGTGAGATGTAGCGTATCCTTGTATTAAGGCAGTTAAAAACTTTATTTAATTTATTATGACTTAAAACGGGTAACATACATGATTTGACGGTTTTTGCAACTTGAGTTGTTTCCGTGATCATGGCGATTGCAACAGCGTCGAAATAACGGAACACTCAAAAACCGTCATATCATGGTATGTTACCCGTTTTAAGTCATAATATTGTTAAATACCATGATAATTTCAAAAGTTTTATTAAATTCATCACTACAGGAATTCCATTGCTAGACTAAGGCCTCCCTTAAATATAATCATTTCTGCGTCCACCAACATACCCGCTGTGCCAACGTCACTTCAAAAACCGTTTCCTATGTCGGTGTCCCGCGTTCTACGTATCTCCTCATTCCTGATTCGATCGCGACAAAAACCAAGAGCATAGCCCTCTTCATAACACGTTGAGCTTCTCTGGGCATTTTTATAAAGGTTCTAGTGAAACGCCATGTTTTGGATCCGTATATCATCACTGGAAACACACACTGTTGACTTGCGTCTTGATGTACTAAAATATTTAAGGTGAGATAACGTCACGTGTACTTTATGTAATATAAAACAGTTTTATTTAGATTTATAACGGGATATTTACCATGATTGATTGTCTTTCGAGTTTCCCGATATTTCGGAACAGTTACATGCGCTATGATCACGGTTGAACTCAAATATCGGGAAACTCGAAAGACAATCAGTCATGGTAAATATCCCGTTATAAATCTAAATAATATTAATAACCATTATAGTTTCAAAAGTTATAAAACAGTTTTGTAAATGGAACATGTTTTAAAACAATAGAGGTTAATGCACACGAGCGATCACAACTTCTTTCACTCGAGCCACACAAAGTGTGACACACCGAGTAATGTTTGACTTGAACGGTCGGTATTTATTGTAACTGATGAAACGTGTAATTCTTGACTTCTGACGCCGTGCTTATTGCTTTATTGAACTCGGTGGCGCCGTTTTATAGCATTCACATTTCATGTTAAACTTAACACGAAATGTGAAAAATGTATTGATTTCAAAAATTTCAATGATATGCATGAAATTGAATACTTTACAAAGATTTATTTTTATTTGTAAACTGCCACCTATATACAAAACTGAGTTTAATCATACATCAAAGAAAATGTAATTTAAGTTTTTCCTTTACGGAAATATAAACATTTTGGTAAAATGTTATGGGTATCTATATAACATTTTACCAAAATAACAATTAACTAAAAAAAACTTAAAATAAGACTCAGTGAAAATAATTTTTAACTCAAAATGTAAATGCGAGAAGGCAAAGTCTGTTATTGTGTTTGTGATATGATTTTTTTATAAAATATCTTGTTTACTAAATCGTTTACATAAAATGAACAAACATATTAGTTTTAAGTACCTGAAGAAACGCGTAAATCCTGAATTTATTAGACTTCTTCCATTGTTATTGTTTTATTGAGCTCAGTGTCGCCATCTTTACGACCGAATACTACAAAATGTTGTTGATGGTCCATCAAATATTTGGAAGGGTATACACCCAGTTTTATAAAGGTTTCGAGAAAGGCTTCAAAGATCGTAACTTACAAAATTAGTGGGTAATGAAATCGTGAAAAATAAGCAAGGAGGTCAGTAAATTTTCTCTGTCGACCTTTTCTTATTTGTTAGAATTTTAAAGATATTGTGGATTGTATTGAATAAGAACCAATTCACTTCGTAATATATAATCAATTATTATTTTGTAACAGTATTATTTTCTTAGCTAACTCGCACTACACCCGGGCAAACGAAATGGTGTACAAAAAGTATAGACGTATATAATGACGTATGTCGTTACTAATGTCACTCTCAAGATTTGATTCGATTTTGCATCGAAATAGGTCAACCAAAATGAGGTTTATAACTTTTACAATTTCTTAATATCGACTTATTTGTACATAATACTTTACATAACTGGTATGACAAGCCAAGGCCGTTTTTTTTTTGTTAAAAAGTAGACTAAAAGCCTTCCGCGATAATTTGCTATCTTAAACTGATATAAATTAGTTGAAACAAACTCTCAGTTTTATTATAATATTAGAATAAGTTAATCACAGTTCACAGTTTTCTGTTTTATGTGGAATATTCTCGGTACCTAACCTTCCAGCCAAATCATTCGTTCATTTTTCCCTCTCCAAAATTTACAAATACCAGTAAGTATACAAAATTCTCTATAATGTTGTGAAGTGTTGCTATATTAGTACATACATAGATTCGTAGTAGCCGACATAGCGATGCGAATTTAATATCTGTCAGAAGCAGAGTGGGCGCGGAGTGGCACTCGCGGTGAGAAAAATGCATTTGCTATTTAAACACACAATCCCACAGTGTTGTACTGCGATATTTGTTTATTTAAATAATATAAGGAATAAATTTATGAATCGATCTACGACTTATTATTTTTTAACTTCTATTTTTACCAAATACAAGTATAAAACGAAACGCCAATGAGTAAATGCTTTTATATTTTACTCGTTTTAGTGTGTGAGTCAACATCCACATTAAGGTGTTGTTTGTAAAAAAAGTATTTATATACGTACGCATGTTTGTCAATATAAAACTTAGCAATTTCCAGTATTTTTATTAATTCTATGTTTAAATATTAGCTATCTGACGTTAAGATAGAATTGAAAATATAATATTTTATGACATCCGAGGGTAACCCTCCGTAATTAAATAACATTTATATAAAATTTTCAAATGATCACTGAATAAACGTTTCTTAATCTTATATATAAAAAAAATTCTTGTGTCTCAGTTTTCGTTGCCATACTCCTCCGAAACGGCTTGACCGATTCTCATGAAATTTTGTGAGCATATTCAGTAGGTCTGAGAATCGTCCAGCATCTATTTTTAATTTTGCAAAACAACGTTTGCTGGGGTCAGCTAGTGTTGATATATTTTTATTGTAAGTTGGACTTTGTTTAAATATTATTACACAACTTGTATTTAACCATAGTCTACCGTAAAAACCTTCTTTACGTATTAAATACGACGTCATTAACAAGAGAACCGCACACCACAGTAGGAATCGCGAGGCTGTTATGAGACATCTCATTTCATGTGGCCCATTGTGTCGTTGTTTGCTCGGCTATGCGCTACTGCATTATTTTATGGGGTCGATTCTGAAGGATTATTATCTCTACATTTCGTTTCTTATATATTTTTCATACCTCTTGGGTGCTTGAGACGAGATAACGACAGGAATTTCTTGAGTGGTCGGGAGAAAAATGTAAAAGAAATTTAGTTTTATCTTAGAAGTTTTTTATCATGTACTTTTCTGGATAAATTTAAGTTGAGAACGAGAACTAAACAATGATTTTGAGGATTTGTATCACTGTATTTTTTACTAACTACTGTTTTTAATATTTAAGGTGTTCTAACTATTTCAAAATCTCCAAAATTCGTAGTTACAACAAAATAAGTCTATAACAAACCCTCAAACAACGCAAGCTCTTAAAAAAACATCTCATGATTGATCATAACAATAAAATATGGCTGAGGCTCATTAATATCCATCCGAGGTAAGAAACGCAACCCCATTGAGGCCAAAAAATGGCCAAATTTTTCCTCAAAAAGCCAGTCTAGTAATGAAGATTATTCCCCGTTATATACAACAATCAAGCTTCGTTTATTCGGCTCATTCCATGAATTTTGCACAGTGAAGGGTGCATAAAGATAAACTAGGTTCGGCTTGCTTTTTCATTTCTGTAGAACTTTGAACCTAACGTTGAATAGATTTTGTTAATGGGAATTATTGATTTTGATGTTTATATATGAATATGAAGGTACGGTATATGAAGGAAAACACGTCTGGGGTTTGCCAACAATATGAAGATAGAGCTTTATCATTGCTGAATGCAAAAATAATATTGGTGAGAAAAATGTAATATTACGACAAAAAATGTAATATTACAACAGTTTAACATTATTAGTCATGAATTAAACAACGATTGAGATGATTGGTGGTTTTTGGGAACACCTTAAAATATATCTTACTTAAAGAGTCAATTTCATTATACATTATGAAATATATTTTTTTACCAAATAACCAGTGTTTTAAGGGTAGGTATTTCTATACAACTAATTTGAATTATATTAAATACAAAATATTCACGAAAAAGGGAAGGCACTTATTAAAGGTATGCATAAGGACATAATAAGAGTCTTGCTGACAAAAATTTTTTCATTTGTCTTGAGACAAAAACAAGTATTGTTAATTCTTGTTTAATTAAATAAATATAAATAAATATTTCCGGAATCACACAGCATCACCTAACCCCAAACTAAGCAGAGCTTGTACTATGGGTGTTAGGTGACTGATATACTACATAGATACTTTTTTTTGTAAATACATACATATGATACATAGAAAACACCCAGACCCGAAACAGGAAATTGTAGATCGTACAAAATCTTGTCCCCCGGCGGGAGTCGAACCCGCAACCTCCTGCAATTAACTATACTACACCAACCGTGTCCTGGCTGGTCACCGTTATAGTTATAATATTGTTGAAAATATAATTTAAAAAGTTTAACTCATAATTTCGGTAATAATAGTACGCCCCGTGCCCTACGGTTTTCGTGGCAGCACCAGTAAGTTTTTGTCACTGCGACGCTGTTTTAACTGCTACGAATAAATCATAGCATATCGTAGATCTCTTTATGAAAATGTGAAGCAAGGTTTTTGTGAGGACGTCTAAATGATAAATTAGGGATTATGAGTTGAATATTATTGTTGTTGGTATTAGATTATTTTTATTTTATGACTTTCATATGTAACTGCGATAAAACTTTAATTAGGGTTCCGTGCCCAAAGGGTAAAAAGAAACCCTATTACTGATATTTCGTCGTCTGTCTATCTGTCTGTCACCAGGCTGTGTCTATAATAGAGCGTTGAAATTTTGAGGGATGATATAATTCTGTTGCATTTTTAACAACAAATACTAAAAACTCATAATATTATAAGGAAGATCACATACAACAAACTTGATTTTTTAAAGTTAAGCAACGTTGCGCGAGACTAGTAGGTACTTGGATTGGTGACTGCTCTAACTACTTATCTTTTTGCACATATTTTTTTTTACTTCAGGTTTGTTTTATTGCAAAATGTGTATAAACTGTTATGGGAACCCTAGGTTTTGTGTGAGTCAATCTTATACTTAACGAATTTATTTTTATGATATCATGAAAAATATTAACCAAACAACTCTATGGACTAATATTATGGCAAGTATTCTAACTGAACAACAACCTATGTGCAAACTTATGAGCCGGAAATATAAATTTGAGGAGAAAAAATAAAGAGCCAATAATGTTATGCTGTGTTTGACGAGTAGTAGCTAACCATATTTGATCTTTACAAAACGATATTCTTAATAAACTTCAACTTAATCATATTTCCGCATCACTTGCAGTCAGGATTGGGTAAACCACGCCTTCTAATTTAAAAAGCCAATCTTCTTAAATCGGCCTTCATCAATCCCCTAATTCGCTAAGGTGGGTCCCATAGAGCGACACCGAATTAAGTGTGCCCTGTGATCTTACGTTCATGAACGTTGCCATGGCAACGCGTTGAGCAACGGAATATCGTGAATGATTACCCGGGATGAAAATGTAGCGAGATGACATTTAATCTATAAATTAATGTATTTTTAGGGTACAATAATTGCAATTTTTAAGTCTTTACTCATATTTTTACATTTAGTTTACATACTGTTAAATTCCATTAAATTTTTTAACGTTATCTTTAGTAGCATTATGATTAAAGCATACACTCATCACTTGGCAAATAGTGCAAAACAAATGCGTCATAAAATTCAATTTAATATTTCCGCTTCTTTTTCGAAAATAGACGAAACCACGCCTACTAATTTAAAAAGCCAATCTTCTTAAATCGGCCTTCATCAATCCCCCAATTCGATAAGGTGAGTCCCAAAGAGCGTCACCGAATTAGGTGTGCCCTGTGATCTTACGATGTTCAGGGCCGTTGCCATGGCAACGCGTGGAACAACGGAATATTTCGTGAACGAATAACCCCGGGATGAAATGTAGCGAGATGAGTGTTTCCAATTGGAGTGTTTATTATTTTTATTGCATCCTTACCAAGCTTTTTGGGAAGCCGTGTGGTAGGAGTTTATGTACAAACTATCTACTAGTATATAACACATGTATAACAGCACAAACCAAGTTTGTGATTGTTTTGACCACAATAAACGATGACTACAACAAAAATATGTTTTCTGTTTAGTCAGTCCATTAGACCGTCCAAAATAACTAAACCCCAATTTTTTGCTTCGCCAATTGAATTAAAACATCAAATATAACAAATATATAGAGTATTAAAGTTTTATTAAAGTTAATTTATTAGTGGAGGCTTGTGAGTGCTAAATTTTGTACAAATTGAATGATGGCGACGGTTACGTCACGCAAAACTTCAATGCAAGAAAATATAATTTTAATGGACAGACTTATTATTTATTTAAACGTTTTTATTTAGCTTGCCCTGTTTGTTTTCATTATTTTTGTCTTTCTTGGGTCAAATCTAAATAGTTTAGTCATCTACCACATATTAAGCTTTTAGTTATTTATTAACATATTTTTTTAAACTATCTATTCCTTCATCAAGCTAAACTTATCATCCCTAGAATTAAAGATTTTTGCAATACTACCAAACTATGTCATTGTACCATTCACAAAGAAAAACGAAATAAGAAGGATAAAACATGGTAAGACAACATAACCTTAAATCAACAACAGCCACCCGAGTTTATCATGAACCTGTGCTATTTACATAAAAGCGCCTTATCTTAGAAAGTTGCTCGTGAGAAGAACGCACGTTGTTAGTGAGATTAGGGGAGCTTCTGGGAATTGTTTCCGTTAAGTAAATTAGCCAAAATATTTTCCTTGTGCCCTGAATATATTTGGGTAAAAGGTACCTACTTCAGAAATGGATTATATTTTTGTAACTTATGTTAAATTTTAAGATCTTATGTATATACAACACAATTTCACAATAAAGTTTTCTTATTATTGCTATATGAAAATAATGAAGAAAAATTTTCGGATAATCCACACAACAACATCTAGCCTTTGAGGTAAGCTCTAAGCATGTGTTACGGGTACGAGACATCCTGATATACATAATTATAATAGACACACATATTATAGATATTTTTATTATATATATATATATTTAACATCCAGTTCAAAAACCTCAAACAGAAATAACTGAAACATGTACAAAAAAGCTTTGGTAATCTTTGTGTAACGTCAATTATCTCTAAATGATATAACAACTAGTTTCAATATGTATCTACTTCTGCTGCACTGCTCTGCATCTTCTAATCCCAGACTAAGCAAAGCGGGTATTATGGTTGTCGGATGATTTATGCACACAATACGTATGTATGTACAGTATGTTACATATGAGCGTTACCGGCATGAGTTCTTATACTCGTGATGTCATTTACATTGACTTTATATGTACGTACGTGCAAAACGTACGTACTTTGGATCTTGAACTCTTCACCCTGTCTTTACAGTTGCACGGTTGCTGTACTATTCTTGTATATTTCTTTAATGATTCTGATGTATTTACTTTGTACACCTTGGTATTCTAGCGTTTTCCAGATATAGTTGTGACTCAAAGAGTCGAAAGCCTTATTGTAGTCTACGAATGCTATATAATATTTTTGTCCGTATTCATTAAGTTTTTCTATTATTTGTTTTACTACAAGAATGTGGTCCACCGTAGAATAATCAGCACGGAACCCTGCTTGTTCTCTGGGTTGGTTTTGTACACTTAAGCTTATAACCTTCATGCCTTATGATAGTCATTCTCATGCGTCGTCCGCACCGCCTGCACATTTGGAACGCGCTCCCGCTGCGCTCGATCGGGCACGGTGGATTGTCAATTGGAAATCCGGCTAGAATCTACCCTACGAAAAATTTACCATACGATTAGCTCAGAGAATATCATAAGGCATGGAGAGACCCGGCTATTGAATTGTATGTTTTGAGATGGGTTTAAGATACATTGTAAAAAACGGGATTTGCTTTGATTTGTAATGAATAGACTTTATAAACTTGCGACGTTTCGGAAGTCAAGAGAAGTCTTAATCGGAAGGAGTGAGTCGGCGCGAGCCCTGTCTCCTTCCAATTTGTGCGCGCTCTTCATTATCTTCTCTATTTTATAATGTGAGTAAATCCCGTATTTTTTTTTTACAATGAATAGTGTAACTCACCTTAACTTAGAAAGGTTTAATGGTAGGAATGCTAGTAAAAATCTGCATAAGCTCAATTAAAAAGTCCATCGAACATATTTTTTTACATTCATAGCAATGTGATTATAAAATCATTTAATTGTAATTGTTTCTTTTATGCTCCGACCACCATTCACGAAAAGCAAATAATTTTCTGTTTGTGGTTTTTTTATGTTTTTTTTCTTGTGTCTGTTTGTTTGCTGTCTACT
This sequence comes from Gymnoscelis rufifasciata, assembly GCA_929108375.1. Lineage (NCBI taxonomy): Eukaryota > Metazoa > Arthropoda > Insecta > Lepidoptera > Geometridae > Gymnoscelis > Gymnoscelis rufifasciata. The sequence continues at coordinate 3,867,763 of OV815307.1, read as the reverse complement.
GTGCTGTTATTTGTTTGTACCAAAATAAATGTATTTCATTTCATTTCATTTTCATTTCAAAAAAACCAGCCCTAATTTAATATAAATAATTTTCAATGATTATAATTTCATTTATCTCTCCGTACATTCGTTGTTAGCACTTCATTCGATTCAATCAAATACGATATAAAAGGATCGAATTTCGTTGGAATTTCAATCTGGTTTCAACAATAAAAAGTTTTACAGCACATAAGCGGACCCAAGCCCACAGTACAACTCGATTGGTTTCCAAAGTTGCACATCAAATAAATTACGTAAAGAATTCGCAATATAGCTGAAATCAGTCGGAAGAGAATTTCTATCATGTAACAAATAATAGCGCATTCATCAAAACTAAAGCGCCCGTATTCAAGAGAAAAAAATGGAAGTCGACAGTTTTTTTGGGAAATTGGAACCAAAAGTGTCCTTTTTAATAATTTAAATTTTGTTCTGAAATGATAGCTCAGTCATAAAAACAAAATAAAGCATATTAGAAAACACGGTTTTATCTTTTTTTATAAAATTTATCTATGTAATATGGTAAGATTACTTGCTTAGAATTCTTAATTATATTCTGATGGAAATAGAAGTTTTGACATTTATTCGAAGTAACAACAACAATAATTATTTTCGATGTCTTTTAAGGGTTAGGGCACGATTAGCAATTGCAATGTTAGTTTGTTTTGGATATTTTATTAAGAATATAAATTGCGTTGACTGTCTTATGTCATGCATGTCTCTAACAATTGTTTCATAGCGATGGACGTTTCGTCGTCGTCGTCAATTAATTTATTAATAAAAATATTTGAGAGAGAGAGAGAGAGAAAACATTTATTGACACAACACACACATAAACAGTAAAATACAATTAAAAAAAAATAAGATATTTATATAATACTTAATACTAGACATAAATAATTGCATGTATTGTGCCAAAAGGTCTCGCCTCAGCATAAGCAGGTCCACATTAGGTGGATTTGCGCTGGTTTTCAGACGAGACCTAATGACAAACAATTTGGTAAGATTCTTCAATGTTGTATTCTATTTAACTGTTGGTTTGTTATTTCCTTCAAGCTATCCATATTCCCGGTACACAACAATGAATAAAACTCACAGCACATTCGCATATAAGGTAGCGGGACTGGAAGTAGCAATCTGGTACGAATATGCACACCTCGGCGGGTCTTCATTACCCTCTATTGTTCATATTTGAACCGAGTCAGTATAGCGTTGACCCGAATACTACATTCAATGATTATATATTATCGTAGTCCGTTGTATTTAACAGAAAAAAAGTTTTAATAAAGCGCTTTTGTTTCACAACCAAAGCTCTGTTTTTGCAAGTATCTATTTTTAAGAAATAGGTTATTAGGATGTTAACTAGATGGCAGATTCTTAATACGTTCATCGCTAAGCAAATATTAAAGAGTTTCTGTTCAGTCTGCGACGGACACTAAGTGCGTCGCTCAATGCTCTTTGTTTTCTATCAAGCTGAGATGATCACATTTTCTTAAAGTTGCAATAATTCTCAATATATTTAATGATTCTTAATTACGTAACTCATTACATTTACATTTTTTATTCTATGGAAACAAGATGACCGGCATTTCTAGAAAAAAAAATTGTCTTGACTTCCTATAATATGGTTCTTACGTATTAAGCAATATCAATAAAAACAAATTTTCTAAATAATTATTATTACAATAAATAAACTAATCAGTATACAAAAGTATTTAAATAATGGATAATTAACTTAGAAAAAAAAACGTATCGTAAGCCATGTTACGCTACGATGGAGCATTTGAATTTTTTTCTCAGTTTATTTCATTAAATAAATATATATTTTTGTATAAGAGGTGGACTCATACACCAAGGGCTGCGCGTAGTCAACAGTTTATTTACTTATTGTATTAAAAGGAAACACCTAAAAAAAATTGTGCAAAAAGTTGCAGTCAGAAATCTCTGTTGCCCAGCAGTGGGAACCTAAATAGGGGTGACTCTAACTCATATGCAACCACACATCATTTTCACTGTGTGCATTTTCATGAAAAATAAAATGCTGGCACGTATTATTTGTATATTCTATCATCAAACCTCGGCCTAAACAAAATTCAATCTGAGCAATATCGAAAGTTCCCGTCCAGTCGTACGGAATAAAATGATTTAGAAGCAGAAACTACTGCCCTGTCTGCAAACGTAAATTCCCTTCACGACCAATATCTCAATACAGACAAACCGAAGTTTTGTTTAGGAAAATACGGATCTTGTCCCGTATACCGGAATCGACATTGAAATATGGGTTTAGCCTCCTACTCTCATTCCCCGGGAGAGAACGAGACAACACATGCACTTAACCCAACCGTTTGTTAGGTGTTGTCTACGACGTCGCCTTTCGGCCTCCTCGGATGATTAATGATGAGGAGAATTTAAAAATTTCACCGCGACTTGGGTTTTTCGAAGCTTTTCGGGGATGTAGGTCAATTTATTTCGCGAAAATTGTGGCGCAACACTTCAGACGAATTTTCTCTGGCGGATATTCACTGGCAACACTGTATTTTAATTTTAGAATTTGTCTGCCGAATTTGCGAGAGCCTCGCATGTTTTCTGATAATCAAGTCTGTCAGAATATCAGACAAGTAAATTATAGAAACGATAAAAATTTGCAATCGTAGGAACGATTATTGTGTCCTAAATTAATGGTATTGAGGTACGTAATTCGGCTTATGTACGACAACACGCACCATCAATTTTCGGAACATTACTTTATTGACGTAAAATCCCCTTTTATTTTATTAGACGGTCAATAAAACGTCCACTGTTTTCTTTCGTGCGGACATAGCAGTTTGACACTTTTATTGGATCAATCGTCATTAAAGGCAGTAACCGCCAAATTCTTGACTAGTGATTTTAGATTCTATTGGATGGACTCAGGGTTGGTATTAGGGTGGATGTATTTGATTGAAAGTGGGGTTCGGTAATGAGACGGTCAGCAGTTATTGATTCTCGTGGTTCCATTAGGCCGGGTACAGAAGTGCGGACTCAGCGGGAGGTATCTCGATTGTGATCATGTTATATGGTCCTATCAGCGTTTCATTGGCCCACCTACGATCCGGTTAGGACTTGCTTAGTGCGATAATGTAATCAGGAAAGATGATATGAAACCTATTATTTGATGTCATCGTTCTATTGTTATGGAGCTATTTCATGACCCTTTATTAATAAGATTACGGTGATTAAACTATCACCGATGGATATTGATGGTTTGGAATTTATTTATGAAAATGGATTATAGCAGTTTTTAGTTTCTTAGTGTTATTTTATTAGTAAAAGCCGTGTTGGCTAAGTGGGAGGATACTCGACTATTATTTCGAATGTCATAGGTTCAACTTTTGTAAATCGCTTAAATCGATATATTAGATATTTATAGGGCCTGTTTCACCATCTATAACTTAAATAGCCAATGGATAAAATTTAGAACAATCTGGGTCAGTCAGTCACTAACTGTCAGTTGACTTGGTAACTGTCTATTATTACCATTATCTATTTTACCCGGAGACTGAGAATCAATCCTTTATACTATTAATCAAATTACTTGTTTATAAAATTATTCAGTATTCAGTATTATATTTTGTCTCACCTCGGTCCCTAAGTATCATTCCATACAAGTCCGCATCCATTCAAAACCTAACCTCAAAATAATGGAGACAAACTTACCACTTATACCTATAAATTGTAACCCTTGGTTTTATGCCCCAAAGTTAATAATGTGCGTTTCGAGGCAGCTCACATAGCAATTTAACTTTTCCGGGAGCAATTATCGAAACCAAATTTAATCCCGGGATCAAGGAACTCATATTATTCCGGCAATTAGAGGCAACTTTCAAGGCATTCCTCGGACAACAATTACGCCGGGATTACGTTCGGGACTCATAATATTGTCGCAGTGTTTGTGGGACAGCAAGGTCACCTTTAAGTAACTTTTTGGTCGGCGGTCTTCCAATCTATACTATCCATACTAATATTATAAAGCCGAAGAGTTTGTTTGTTTGAACGCGCTAATCTCCGAAACTACTGGTTCGAATTTAATAATTCTTTTTGTGTTGGATAGTCCAGTTATCGAGGAAGGCTATAGGCTATATAACATCACGCTACGACCAATAGAAGCAAAGATATAGTGGTAAATGTGTAAAAAACGGGAGAAATTATTTCATCTTTGAAGTCTTCCGTTGCGTGCGCCGTGAAAACGGTTCAAGATACACAAAAAATATTTATTAAAGAATAATAGCTCTTTTAATGATCTAAAAAAACAGTCCGCGATAGTACATGTCTATCTTTTAAGATTAACTCACAAAAACCGTTTTTATGTTACCTAATTTGGTCGAAATAATTTGTTTAAGTTGTATCAACATAATAATATTAATCTTTATTCAAATAAATATGTTGTTGGTTAAGAGTACTTCATCCATTATAACGCGGGTAGCACCGCAGGGCACAGCTAGTGTTAAATAAATAACTGGAATTACTTTTCGCTTTGCTCATTTTCTCAGTTAAATAATTAATATTTTCATAATTTTTAAATATAATTCGGTCTAGGTGGGCGGACTGAGATCTTCTCTGACTGTGCAACTCGCTTTTTTTATTAGTATAAAAAAACGAAGCGACCAGATTTTCTATTAATCTACAAATATGTTAAATTTGTTTGTGTTTTCTTGATTTTTTCTATGATTTGTTTAAACAAATCTTTTTCAATTAACAAACTATGGAAATAATCTATGTTTTATCATGTACCTCGTATAGGTAACTAGGTAGTTGCTAACAAACAAAAATCCTTTATGCAGCGAAAAAGAAATCGTACTTCTAAAATGGTTACTTTCTTAGATTTTACTAGTTCAAAAAGTAGATTTTAGCATAAGAACAAAAGATACATGTTATGTCGAACCAAATGATCCATGGAATTAAGTATTCCTTTATAGACAAAACATACAATATGGGGCGGCTCTTTATTAAACTGGGCCCGTGGGGCTGTTTGACGTAAAGCATTTAATTTATTACTTTTCTTGCGTTGCAGTCATAGCAACATTTGGTACGTAGGTTCACGAGCGCTGCATTAAGTATTGTGATCAAAATATCCTACTGGTTATCTTCTGGGTAATGTTTCTTCTAGGGTCCTACGGGGCCCGCGGAAGGACAAGGGAGGAAACGCGTCGTACATACTAGGAGAATAATTTAATTTAAAATTAAAAAACCCCCGAACCCCAGAACTTTCTTTCTCTTAATAGTAAAAAGTCACACTTTTTCATTTGAGACTCCACTCGAGTATATTTGCAGATTTTCGGTTTTTCTTCCCTATTTTAACCCTAGTAACTTTTAAACGGGTCAACCGATTTTCATCGAACATGTCAAAGAACAATCGCGCAAAACTCACCTTTAAAAAAAAATCAAAATTAAAATCGCTCCATCCGTTCGGGAGCTATTATGTCCCAGACAGACAGACTGACAGACAGACACGACAAACTTATAACACCCCTCTTCTTTATCGTTGGTTAAAAACATACTGTTTTTTAAAAAAGAAGGCGTGTTGCTCATTATTTTCCAATACTGTGACCAGGCCGCCTAAGATTTATCTGTGGAGTCTTCTCAAAGCGTTCTTTAACCCAGCTATTCTCCCCTGGCTGCGAGTGTCCCAGGATATCCTGTTAAATAGGTATAATGCGCAGTGCCCGGATTAAGTGCGTCGGATCATGTTATCCCTAATTGTGCTTTTAAGTACTTACCTACAAGTTTACTGGGGATTAAGAACCCGTGTCCTTGCTTAGTCTGTGTTGCTCTGATTTTTTGTTTCTTAAATGATTTATTTTTTTCCGACCTTTTGCTGGATTTTTAAGAAGTTTTGAATGAAACTTCAGTTAAATGTAGTAAAATAAAAATATATTATGGGATAGTAAAGGATTCTTCGGAATTTGCATACTAAAAAGATATTCAGTCTAATAGAGAGCCTCTTCCTTTTTTGAAGTTAAGTAAAAAGTCACATAAAGCACGATATATTATAAATCCAAGCGTTGAATATTTATTATATCCGAAACAAAAATTAAAAGTAAAAGCCAAGCCATCCTATGCGGTGATATTATAATTTCGTTCACTATTCAAAATATACTAGTCCATCCAATTAGTTAATAATGCAAGGTATTTGAAACAAAGCTTTCAACAGTTGCCTTGAAAGCGGTAATTGAATGAGTTGCCTAGTTCTGACACATGACACGCCTTTTCACGCTGAATAAAACTGTTATTTCAACAATGGCTGAGCCTATTGTGGGAAATGTGAATGTAAAATTATAAGAACACAGGGTAACAAAGCAGTTGTCTAATTATATGTTGATATTATAAGAATACAAGAAGTTGTACCTAACATGTGTTTAACCTTGAATATTATTTTCTTGCAGTTGTTATTTTTTTTTAATTTGTTACTTTTGTGGTTTTGTTGCATGAGTCAATTGAATCTCATTGAAAATAAGTCTCATATTTGAAAAAAAATTAAAAGACAGATTTAATTTCGACAGACAGAACACAATGATAGGAGTAAATTGCATATACAGCTAAGTTCACGAAGTATGTCCTCCATGGCTATATTTTAAGTGTGATTACTCCTAAAACATTATCAACTTAAAAATAGAACTCCAACACAAAGCCAACCGAAAAAGCTCATTTCTATTCTCAAAGGAGAAAAACGCACAAGGCTATTATTACGGGAAAAAAAACTGCGACGTCCAAGTAACCCGAAAAAACTAACCTATTCTGGAAACTAACCTAAAATTCCGAGTCCGGCTTTTTGCATCGCTGAAAGAATACTAATGCCTGGCCGGACGGATTAAGTCCGTTGAAATAGCCGGTCTAGCCCCGGAGCTTTACAGCTTAAGGATTGGTCCTGATTAAGGCGACTGTAGGCTGACTTGGTAAAGGCCGCAGGTTTAAGGTTGATGCTGACCGCCGACAAATGAAAAATCTGAAAGTCAATGAGGCTGCGACTCATTTAAAAATTATCTTTATTGTCGAGGTTGATTTGGGAGTAGTTTTGTCCGAGTTGGCACTTAAAATGTACCTATAAAATTTCCACTTGAGCCACTCTATTAATTAAAAGTGTAAATCAGTGTCCCAAAGACGAGCATACGTAGTAAAAAACTTTACAAAACAAACAACTTTAATTCACTTTATGGAAACAAAAGGTAAAAATATATTTTAAATATAAGTATTGTCACATAAATACTCAAAATAATACAGTTACTTTAAAAATGTTACGAGAGTAAGAAAATACCAAACTATTCAAAGCCTTCTTATCTTACCAAGAAACAACTAGAAAGTTAAATGTTGAACCCCGATTCCATCTTTCGATTTACCGCCTAACTGAGATTAAATGTACATTTTTGTTGAACTTGGTTCAATAAAACTAGATTTGTAGCATAAAATGGTGAAATTGGGGCTAAAGAAGTCGCGTTGTTCAGAACTGAACCTTAAATTCTGTCTTTTTGTTTAGAGTTTTCGGGGTCGGGTGTCTTTGCGATCTTTCTGTTCCGCGTCGCTGTTAATTTGATAGCAAGCTTGAGACTGGTGATGGATAGAGTTGTGTCTAGCTTAAAGACCTTTTTTTTTAATTCAAATCGCAAAATCGTCATTTAAATCTCTGTGTTTAGTGTGACGCATTATAACTGTGGAAATAGGCGAGATGTTTGACGAACCTATATTTGCATAACGACGATGAATTGTATTGACTTTGTACTATGTATATACTAAATGACGAGTTTCATAATCGGACACGACAAAACAAAAAAAAATGTTTAATAAATATATATTTTTTTTGTAATTTGTTATCATAGGAATCTTTATTGTATGAGTTAAGATAATGTAGTTAGGTGATATTGTTTTAAATTATTTTTTATATATTTTAGTAGATATTGATTTTTCTACGGTTTTTGTTGTAGATATTGAGGCATTTCCGCAAATAAACTTAGGAGATATTAAAAAAATTTAATATCTGACTAAATATTTACGAAACAGCCTGATTATCTCTTCAGTACATGCGTAATCATAATTTAAATGCATTCTATGCCCATTCCAGTTCCCATATTCCAGTTTGATTCCTTATCCAAACCATAAGAGATGAAATTATCATGTTTTGTAAGCATACAATATGGTTCGAGTGGGCGGTTAAAATAAATTATACGACCATTTTTAGAAAAAAGGGATCAAAACCCTTTCTAGTTTTTAATTATCTATAAAAAAATAAAAATATATACAAATCAACATCATCACCACTATGGCTAGCTACTGCATAAAGGCGTTCAAAATCCGCTATTGTGACCTGTCTTCAGTTTTCTTATCAAATACTTACAGAGTACTTCCATCGTCATGCCAGAAATTAAAACACATTTATAATTATCAGTACCATTCCAACTTAGTACATTAATACCAAGCAGACCAGTATTTAAAATAGGAACAGCAATTACTCACTGGTAAAATATTGCAACCATTTATTCTTCAGTGTATCGTGCTAGCGAAAAAAACCAAACGAACTTAGAACTTAAATCCAGTGGTATTATTACGTAATTAAGCAAGAAAAACGTGGGCCACCGTGAAACTACAAAAAGCGTGGGTCATAAAAAGGCCTACAAATCTGCCACGTAGAGGAAATATAAACACTCAGGTAGCAATGTGCAAATTGTTAAGACTAGCGTTTGGAAACGGTAAGTGACCTAATAATTAATCCGAATGGGTTCCGCTATAACTTCGAAATAATTTTCGAATTCCTAGTAAAAAATGTAGACTGCCTCAGTGGCGCATAGAGCGCAGGTCCGCTTGCGGCGCAACAGACAGCGGGTTTGATCCCCGCAGAGGGCTAAAGGTTATTTAATATGTATAATAAAAATCCTATATTTGTATGTCTCTTATATTAAGTATATCAGATGTCTAGTACCCGTAGTACAAGCTTTGAGCTTACCACGGGGCTAGATGCTGTTGTGTGGATTGTCCTTAAATATCTATTATTTATTTTATTTCCAAATTGGAGTTTGATTTGATATTGAAAGGATTAAATATTTTGGAGAAGGTCCCAATTGATATTGTCTTGGAGCAACTTAGTTGAGTAGTTGGCCGCGGTCCCTTGAAAGTTTTAATAAATTCCATGATACTAAGGAACTATCCAAATATTGTTATGGTTCTGGGCTTTTTTACAAATAACAAGTTCTGCAGCTTTTATTCTGATCAGTTTGTATCCTACACTAGCGGCCCGCCCCGGCGTCGCATGGTTCCCGGCAATTATTAGATTTTTTCTCGCCTTTTAAACCTTCCTTAGACCTCAACGAACACTTCAAGACTAAGATAAGATAAATCCGTTCAGCCGTTCTCGAGTTTTAATCAGACTAACGAACAACTATTCATTTTTATTTTATATAGATAGATAAGTTTTCCTGTATAGGAATAATGTCCAGTGTATACTGGATATAATCTCATTTATTTATCCTTAATACAAGAAGAAGAAAACTATTAGCAAACCAGAAAAAAATATATTATATTCGACCAAAAAGTGAATGTTTCAGTATAATTTTGTAACAATGTTTAAATTGGCATCATAAAAACTTAAACGGATAAAATATTTTGTTAATAAATTCCTGTGCGTATATTTAAACACACTAAGAACTTCAATATTATCTCCTTAACTCATATATCAATAATGCATTTTCATCTATAGTGTATCTAAGAGCATTATTTATCTAAACCGAAAAAGCAAAAACAGAAAAACACCACTTAAACGTTTCCCCGCAGACATTAGCGTTTGTCGAATTTCAAGCGCACAGTTTAATAGGTTTCCATGAAAAATTCACGCGACGGTACCCTAAAAAGTCTGGTAAAGAGAAATTGTAGTCACGAACATTGCAGGGCCATAAACAAATGAATATACGAGTGTGGGCTGATCTGTTTGAAGTGGATTATATTTTTAGTGGAGTACCGAGGGCAGGCCTGAAAATTTAAGGGAATCGATCTGATAGTACCTAAAGTGAACATTTTGATCGAGTTCGAACGGAGCTGATGTTTTTACAGAATTAAAAAAGAAGCGTATCTTTTTGTATAAGACTAGTAGATTAGATAAGATTTTTGTTTATGTTGGTCGTGCGTTAAATACAATTTTTTATATAAAAATAATAAATAAATAAATAAATCAATATTTCCGGACTACTCACACAGCATCACCTAACCCCAAACTAAGCAGAGCTTGTACTATGGTGTTAGGTGACTGATATACTACATAGATACATATTTATTGTTTTTGTTAATACATACATTATGATACACAGAAAACACCCAGACCCGAAACCAGAAATTGTAAATCGTGCAAAATCTGGTCCCCCGGCGGGAATCGAACCCGCAACCTCCTGCGCCTCAAGCGGACGTTCGCCCACCGAGCCACAGAGTAATCGGAGATAATCGTTTATAAAATAATTCCTTGTTATACTAATATTATAAAGCTAATATAGTTTGTTCGTTTATTGGTATGTTTGAACGCGCTAATCTCAGTAAGTACTGGTCCAATTTGGCCCATTTATAGAAGCAGGCTATATGCTACTGTTTATAAAAATAAGTTGTTCCCACAGGTAAATTCAAATACTCGGGCAAAGCCGTGGCTTTTTATAATATTTGTTTATATTAACTTACCTATGATTGAGCAAACGAGAAAAAACACTTTTAAAAGTGCGTTTACATTATACATAGATGCGAATCCATGTTTAGAAGGGGAAATCTTAAGGCAATTGAATTCCGTCAACAAAATCAGTTAAGTGATAATTTATTGCATACATACCTGGATCAACTATCCTCATATATCTGATTAATAAACAGCTATAAAAATACCTAAGCAACTAACTCCGTCATTAACATTACCAATTACGAAAATGTAAATGACACACAAATAAACTGAATGCTTTTAACGCCCGTCTCAAGAGGAGCAGGTACAAGCAAATCCACTAAAGTAAAAATGGGGCGAGATAAATAAAGTGAGTAAGAAATCCACTGGAAATTTTGCTATTAATTTGCATGCTTGCTGGCTCGCTGCGAGCTTTGGAAATTATGCTATTTGTTGAACGTGGTAAATATATTTTTCGCTTTTGGATTTTTAGTCTTACATACCTTAAATGCTTTGAAACGTGTACTAATAGAATATCACTTTATTTACTGTGATTTATATACTCCTTATTAATAATTGTAATGCGTTATGTCGGGCCTTCAAGTCCATTAATAAAGAAAGATCAAAATCAACTTATCAGATGTTAATTAGACCACTTTAAAAGCGCCTGAAAAAAGTATGAGTTTGCAAACATAAAAAAACCTTCTCCTTTATGAAGTCTGTTAATAACAAGCTATCCGAAAACTTGTTCCTAGCACCTTATGTATGTTTGCAAAAATAAACTTTAGCCAAGCAAATTTCGCAGGAAAAAATAAATCTAATTTTAGTCTCATCTTACCTCAACGAAGTATTACATTTGCATTACAATAAACTTTAGCACAGCCTCCGAGAGTCCAGCGAGAATAAATCGCTGGCCGCTTCCGTTCGCCATCTTGGATTGCGCTAACGGGTTCATTTCCTGCGCCTATACATTTCCGGTGCGATGTTGCCAACTCATAATTTTTGAGCTTTCAGTGTGTAAATTGTTGTGAATTTTGGCTTTTTGTTCAAATTTGTTCCTTGTTGTAGGTACAATGCAATTTAAATTGTATAGTTTTTCATTCTACTAAAATCCAACGGATTTAAGTATATCGAAACAGCTGGAGAACTTGAGAGATCGCAATTTTCCTAACAAAAGATGTTGCATTTATTTTAGTAGGCTCGACTTGAAAAGAAAAGAATCCGTACCACATGAATTTGCATCTCTTTGAAAGACAATCATAAGTTCCCCTTCTGTTGATCTAGCGATGCGACTACCGCCTTTGATTTTTCGATAAAATCAATGGCTAGATAACAAGACGGATTTATAACGGAATATTTACTATATTGTGTATAAGGAACGTACGAACGGCGCATGTAACTGTGCCAAAATATCGGGAAACTCAATAGACAAGCATGGTAAATATCCCGTTATAAATCTAAATAGTGTAGATAACCATGATAGTTTCCAAAATACATACTGTTTTCAAGGTTCTATAGGTTAACATGAAGGTATACTCGAATGTATCAGAAAACTTCCAAAGGATAAAAAAGGTGGTATTCATTTTAGTTTGTTTTACGTAGTTAAATCTAAAAACATAGTGCAAGCCATGGTCCGTACCATGGCCTTCTGAAATATATAAAGTTTCTATTATACCTAACTGGTATCACATTATCAGCTACCTGCCTTCAGAAATTACTCTTATACATATAGTACACTTGCTCCACGCGTTCGCTGAAAGGAACACTAGAAAAAGTCACTGTTCGTAGTAATATAAATAATAATAAGCCTCTTTATTTTCAATAACCTAAAGAAACACGATTGGAACCACGCTCTGGGTGGGTAGGTTCGTTGTAATATATTCACTGCATTTTAATAACCGACATGCATAATTCTGTTTTTTTTTATGTTTGTTAAGAATCATAGAATACGTGGTCCGATTTTGATTCTTCTTGTTTTAAATGAAAGTGTTGCTTGTTGTGCCGGACGGAATGATACACCCAAGCGCCCGTTGGTTTATGCGCCTGTAAACATCGAGTGTTATCATTATTAACCTCATTATTAAATGATCTATACCTACCTTGTACTTATTATTCATAGCCTGCATCTATACATTTAACACACACTGCAGAAACAAATGCAAATGAATAAAACACTCGCTTACTATAATTAAGCCGAAAACTTTAAGGTAATCAAATTCAGCTAGCACAAAGCTATATCATCGCATTCATGGGTTGAATTTGCATCGCCGGCCACTAATTAGCAGTTAGCCGGTTTTATTTCCAGCGGTATCTAAGCCGGGTAATCCTGCCACCGTAACGCCCTACTCATTACGTGGATTGTATTCCGAATGAATAGGAATTTGTGAAATGTTTTGGCCGCGTATATTGTGGGTTAAACACCTCTGGTTGAATTGTTTGGTTGAAACCTATCTAAATCTAAGGCTAATGAGTTATGAGCCATAGTTGATTATGTGATATCGATTGTCCATATACTCTCATCATTATCATAAAGAAGTTAAATTTAAATAATAAATAAAATAAATATTGAACAATAGACGCACTAGCAGCGGTACCTAAGCCGAAAATAAAATTTTTAAATTCAAGACTTCCTTAAATCCTTGGGTTACACTAGCATATAACGGGGCTAGATCTTGGTGTGGATTAATAAATAAATTTGGAGGAATTTGTAAATATTGAGGGTTGAATAATTCTGGTTGAAGCCTATCTTAGACTATTGAGTTATGAGCTGTAGTAGATAAGGAGATAGTACTTATGTAATGCCCATACTCAAAACAATGTAGTTTTTTGTATACTTTTAAATCGACCGCCGCGCCATCATATGTGTTATCAAAATATTACAACATTAATTTATTTTTTGATTGTTTACAATATAAATTTTGAAACTATCATAGTTATCAATACTATTTAGATTTATAACCATTTACCATGATTGATTGTCTTTTGAGTTTTTCGATTTTCATTTCGATTTTCGCAATAAGTGCTTTATCAATTCCAGGGTGTGCATTCCTGACATACTTCAATCCAGAGAGTGCGTCCAGTGCCCAGTCCGCGCTTCATGAGAAAAGGACGTTGCCCGGGGTAAGTGTACTATTTTATTTTCATTAATCCAAGTTACTTTTACTTGTTGTTGATATAAATTGTTAATAAGTCATTATAGGAGAAGCCACTGGCTCCTGAAATATAGTTTTTAACTAGTTCGGGAGCCTATGGGACGTTAGTTTAAAACTGTACCTCATTTTATGGCAAATAAAGAAGTTTTTACTTTATTTGACTTACTTTTGTACTTAAAAAGTTGAAATTACAATTATCTATAAAATGACTAAAACTACTATATTTCCGCCCGGCTTTGCCAGCGTAATTAATAGTAAATCAAACAGTAAGTCCGTGGCAAAATTATTTCAAATCGGGCTTTGCTCGCAAAAACTGCAAAAAATATTTTTTATCTGCGTTAAAAAGTAACCTTTGTATTATTTTGATATGTAAGCTAAATTATTTTTAAAGTTTCATCAAAATCTATGTGCTGGTTTTTCGTGAAAGAGTAACTAACACACTAACATGATCAGAAACTTTCACATTTTATAGTACTGCACAAGAAATTCGTGAAGGTCGTAATAACTTATAGCTGAGGCAATTTTTGTTTAGTAAGGAAAAGTCCTCGTGATATTTTTTATGGGAACAATGCTGCCGTTACCCGGTTTGATCAACAATCTTCACTTACGATAGTAAAATGTCATTATATACTCCGAAATCAATATGGATCGTAAACTACAAAGATTTCAGCAGTTTTGTGACAATTATTTCTTGTATTGTTTATGAAGTAAAATTAGTTGGTCTTGTGAGACCAATAACTTAATAATTGCATTTCTCTATCCCCTCCCCAGTCTTAAGAAAAAAAGTGTTTTTAAGTCATTAAATAATAAAAATTTCAGATACAAGATACAAAATTTGACCATTTTGTCTTGCTCCAACTTGGTTCTTAAACCATTTATATTTTGTATCTTGTATCTTGACAAACTTGATACGAAAGAATACAATTCCAGTCCAAGCTTTATGAGAAAAAGGAGGTTGGCTTGGATAAGCTTTTTGTCTTACAACCTTTTGCTTTTATTGTCTTAGAGCTTACGGTTCTCTTTTTAAAAATGTATGTTGAACGTTTCAGGTCATCCGAAGATTTCAATAGTTAGTTTTTGGCGCAATTGTTGGCAAGGGTTATTTTAACGTACCTTATATTGGTTCTCATCATCATGATCGCTAGAAAATTATAAAAAGAATAAAATTAAATTCTCATTAACCTATTACTTTTTTAATCGCTTCAAAACTTTTTATTTTGTAATCATTTGTGAATAGGAGTTTTTTGTGCACGTGGTTGCAAGCACCTACATAATAAATAATGTAATGGCGTAAAACTAGAAGACTATTGAAGAATAAAATCTTAAAGTGAAAAATATTATAAATACTAAATAAGCTCGCACGAAAAAACTAACAAAAAGGATTATGTTATCTTACCAATTTTACAGTTTAAAAAGTTTATGTTATAACAGATAATTATTTTCTTTTTATTTTAATCTGTTACTCACTTAATTTTTAAACTCAGTTTTTAAACCACATCCCCGTAAAAGTTTTCAAATAAACCTCATAATAAAGACATCAAATTTATAGTTTGCCTAACGGGGTAATTGCGTACAAAATAGAGCCCCGAAATTAAGCACTACTTTATATTCGAGAAGTGCCCACAGAAATTAGTGGAACAATTTTGTTTAAGGCTAACTCATACGAACGTCATTTAAAAATATAAGGTAAGGCTAGACTGTTTGCATTATTTTCTTTTTAAGAAAATAAGTTAGTAAAGGTATGTATAAAACTAGTTGATTTTCCTTTTTCTCCCATGAAGCGGTTTTATTTCTGATTAGCTCATGAATTAAATTAAAACAAGTTGCCTGCATCTAACTTTAGACACAACAGCTTACTTGAGGCTTTTTAAGTAAGGAGCATAGGCACATTATAATAGCCCTTCTTGCTCCACCATTGAACGCATGAAGCGTTCAATGATGGAGCATTTTATTTACAGATAAAATTAAGGCCAACAAATTATTACATTTATTAAAAAACAGAACAGAATCGAGGGTGAATTGTTGCTAGGTACTTAGTAGATTTTGTAAGAATTTTATTCCTAGAGTAGACAACGTTTTTGCATTGAAAGCTTTTCAAAGCACAAGCAATTAATTAAACAAGCGCCGAACTCAACGATGTGAATTTCTAAAATTGTAGGGTTTCAATTTCATCAAAAAAGACGAATTACGATTATTATTTTGATCTGAACCGTAATCTCCCTCAAAGTTAGAGTCGTCTCTCGCACACTCACAGAATATAAATTGTATCATTCCACCAAAACCCTAATGGAAAAGTAGATTAAATAATTCAAGAGAAAGAATTTTTTGCCCATAACGCTATTCATAAATTATGAGTTAACACGTAGAGGTTCCAAGCGTTCGAATGTACTTACATTATGTTCAAATAATATATTTTTTCTGACGCAAAATATTCCCTATACACAAAAGTAGGTAATATAAATCATTGAGATAAAAATTTTAACGCTTCGCATGATTTATGGAGAAAATTCTGTATGGCATTTTTGTACGTAAATTAAGGATCCTTTCGTTTTGTAAAGGAAAATGTTGTCGTGAATTTATTATATTTTACTAATAGTGCTAATAGCAAAAAACTAAACGTGCTTATTTAGATTTGTGCAGTGATCAAACGGATAATCCGTGTGTGATTAATTATTCTCTATGAAAATACAAGACACTTTATTACTCAATTGATATAAAAAATATTAGTATCCATTTTGTAACTAGCACGATTCAAAGGTATGTTCCCAATTTGATACGTCATCAATCGTCATACAACAAAGACTAGACTAGTCGCTGTACGGTAGACTTGACGTTGGTTGTGTTCTCAAATATTCACTTCCTTTGCTTTATCAACATCATGATATTACTCGTATTAGAACTCCTCTGCTTTTTAAAGAAATCAAAACATAACCTAAACGTTTTACATTTACGAATTCTCCATTTTGTATACGTCCATTCGCAAACAGGTCACGTGTGTATGTATTTGTTATGATTTTACAAACACGTACCGATAACATATGTATCCAGGTTCCGTTTCCTACTCGACTCGAGTCAATCCCTTGGAGATGTCCCGGAAAATTTCCCTATAAAAATATTACGCGAAGCCTTCCGGCATAATGCACTTGCGGCTGCTTAAAATATGGATGAGAAATTTTCGTATTTAGGTAGAAAACTTTTTTGTTTGTTTATTATTCAGAACGATTCATCTGGGAGATTGAGGAGAGCCGTTTGAGGGGTTAAAGAATGTGAGGCGATGCGAAAATATTGAATAAAATGTTTTAAAAATTTCGATGTCAATTTCTTGAGACATGTATGTGCGCTTTAAACACATTCTTTAACGGTGAAGGCAAACATCGTGAGAAAACCGGCATGTTCTGAGAACTTTAAACGAGTTTGAATGACATGTGACATTCACCAACCCGCACTTGGCCAGCGTGATGAATTAAGGTCTAATTTCTCTCGTCAAGAGAGAAGTCCCTTTGTCCCAGCAGTGGGAAGTTTAATAGGGTGATGATGATGATGTCAATTTGGCAGTGGCTGTCAAGTTAAGTCTGAAAGTTATGTTAAATATAGTGTTAAGTTATATATAGTGACTCTGTATTATCTAAACTACAATCCCTATTGTTAACTACTTATTCGCCACCGTTTGTCACACCCTCTCTTTAAATATTCCATTATAACTTCAATTAAAATGCATATTTATAGAATAATAGGCTACATTTGACTACTAACAAACAAGAAGCATTTCAAGTTCGAAACTAAGAAGGATGACCATTTCAAAGTACATAAAATCGTTACATTCACTTTCGTTATGACAAAATATCGTTGAATTCGTTTACTCATCATAAATGTTATTTATTTGTTTCCAATACACTCAAAGGACGTTGTTTTTGCTCACAACACGGTAATTATTCAGTATAAATTTTGTACTAAAATTACTTGCACATTTAATGTGACGAAATAATAAAAACAACTTTATTTTTATTGTAAACATCCGAGAAACTTTATCAAGTTCCGAGTCGACAGTGTTTTATTATATTAGCTCTTTGAAGTGGCAGTGGGCAGGTCACATAGCGCGTAAAACAGATGGCCGTTGAGGCCGAAAAGTTCTCGAATGGATCTAGTAGCGAGCGATTGGAATAATTAATCGTCTTTGAGGCTTATGTCCTGCAATGGGTGTCTTATGGCTGAAATGATGATGATGAGTGTTTTATATATTTATATAAGCGTTTTATACGCGCTATAACTCGAATTCGTTAATATATCATATTTATTTATAAATAAATCCTCCAGAGCGTAACATTTGGGTGTTTATGACTGATAAACTCTTAATATTCAAAAAAGTCTTAATACTTTTTACATGCAATGATGGCTGAAACCAGAAACAGTAGATCCCACAAAATCTGACTCAGGAAAAGAAAAATGCCGCAAACTTATACAAGTAGCCATTCCGACAATTTGAACTGCCGTTCCAAGTTGTATTACACAAAACTAACAAACCCAGCCTAATTCAGTTTGCACATTAAAAAATAAAAACAACGCAACAAGCGTAGCGGCCTAACTGCCAAACTCTTAAACGCACTCTTGGCACGAAAAGCGGCAATTGAAAAATGTAAATGATAACTAAGCGGTTTGTTTTGACTGTATATCACTTAACTGGAAGTTATCCAGCTGGTAGCAACAGGTCGTGCGTGCCTTGGATTAGCTCGAATAGAGTCATAGAAGTTGGAACGGATAATTAACAGTTAAGAATTACTTTCATTAGAATCTATTTTACCATCTCCGAGTTAAATAAGACAAAGTTTATAAAATAAAGCTGTTTCAGTCAGTCGAGACAAAGATAGCTCGTGATATAACTAACCATTGACACGTGGGTGAATAAAGTCTACTAAAAGTATATTTAATGCACCTGGGTAAATTAACTCAGGTGAATTAAGTATAGCGCCCCATATTATTGACAAAGATAAACATTGCATTGTTTACTCGGTTTTGTGAAATAAACAAAAAGTATCTTTTTACCTACTTAGGAACAGAAACCAAATCAGCAAGCATTTAATAATATATATTAAGAGACGTTGCATTCAGGTTCCCTAGTACACCGAAAATAATTAACACCTCATAAGCCGTTATATTTTATCTCTTTGGATATAATAAAGTCAGCAAGAATTTAACAGTTTAATAGACAGTGTGATATTGTTTACGGTACATTTCTCCCAATACAGACATTACCTTCTATTAAAATATGCGGTACTTTTGACAACTCAAGCGATAGACGCCTTTTCCCAAGGTATTCAATGTTACGTTAAAAGAAGACAATATGCTGATTATGACTTTTTTTATGTACCGGAATGAAAGCCATACTTTCATTCCGGTCGTAAGTTCAAACTCCACGCGCACCTCTTGATTTTTCTTCTTGAAAAATATATGTCCACTTTAAACACGTGCAAACGGTGAAGGCAAAAATCGTGAAGAAACCGGTATGTTCTGAAAACAGTTTGAAGAACATGTGACATTTACAACCTGCACTTGACGAGCGTGGTGAAATAACGATAACGAGAGAAGTCAAGAGAAAAGTCCCAGTGTCCCAGCAGTGGGAACTTAAATAGGGATGCTTAACGCAGCCTGTTATATTTTAACCCTTTCCAGCTATTTTACATCCCCACATGTGTTGCAGTATTGCCAGACCGCATTCTGGGATCAGGCGATAAATTTTGTTGGGCTTATCGCCTAATAATATGACTAATACACTTGTCTGCTCTTGTTGCGGTTGCTTCCTAGTACCTATTTGTTATGTAGATTCGTACGTATTTGTTCGCTTGTATTATGAAATATTTATAAATAGTCTAGTTTAGATTGCTATTGGATGGACTGTGTGAAAGAAGATAATGTGTAAGAAAGGAGTGAGTGTTGAAAAGACGGGTGATAGAGGGAAATGGAAGCAAAACAGCAAAACACACATGTTGTGTCGACCCCACATAGGACAACGGCAAGATGATGATGATGAGTTTAGATTGCTATTGGTGTCTGTTTGCTTAAATTTATCAAAAATATACTATATTAAAACAATGAAATTTTCAGACCTAATATATTTTCAGACCTAACTTAATAGAAAGAATCAGTGCAAATAATGAAAGGTTATTATAAACTTCATTGCAAGTCAGGGTGCTATTCGTTAATCGATCGCATCTGTTTTTTTTACATCTTCGATTTTAGATTATAATTATTATCGTATGCAGAATCATGAACCCTACATACAAATTTAGTAATCTGTATAGTCCGTCTCTTATCTTGTTCAAAATGACTGGAAACCGTATCATTTTAATAAGAAAGTGACAATATATAAAGTTTCAAATTAAGTACAATTTGCACGAAAGCGTTACGTCACGCATAACTTTAATGTACTGCAAGCTGAAAGAAGGCTCTTTAGTAGACCGGACCCGCTCGAACCGGCCCCTCGAGCCTGGTTGACGTAATGTTAGTTTTTAATCGGTCAACTGGCCCCGCTTATTGAATTGGTTATTAGAATAAGTCAATGAGAAAAGTGTTTCCACTTTTAAACAAACAAAACAAAGGAGGAGTTTCTCACATTCAGCGTGGTATACATTTTTAGTTAACAATTTATTGTTAATATTTTGTTCAGTGTTCGCGCGTCATTTTGGGCATTTTTCATTTAAACCGACTAAAAAAAAAAACTCTAGAGTTCTCGAGTTTTTAATGTGTATCGAATCGAAATGTTGCAATATGATAGCGCAACATTTTTAAGCCTGTACCCGCGGCCCTTGTTATTCTCAATAATTATTAATATTCCAAACAAAAAAACGGGAGTTTTTTTATAGAAATCTACTAGGGAAATTAGTTACAGTCAGCACCAATTCGATATTTTTGTTCAAATTTGCCCAAGCCCAGTCTACGAAAGAAGAAAATAATAAATTATATGCATTATGTCAACAGGCCCCACGGGCCGGTTTTTTTAGGTGCGCGGTCTACAAAAGAGCCAAAAGATAAAATAGCCAAATATTTTTTTATAGTCTTCTACTTTAGTTGAAGATAAATATCGATTAATGACTTCATCAAATAAAAATTCAATTCAATTTCAAAGTAAAGATCTTTTTTGGTTATTATAAGTAACATTATTATAAATCTAAATTAACAAATTCCAATGTCTTAATTTCCTTAAAAGTAAAACACCATAATATTTTGTGATGTGCACGCTATGCGCTTTCATTTGATGCCCCACTCAAGTATATTTGCAGATTTTTGGTTTTCCTTCCCCATTCACCCCATTACTTTTTTTTTAATGAAACATGTCTCATAAAATAACACTCGTGCCAAAGGCACCTTTTATTAAAAAAAAAAACTAAATTTAAATCGCTCTCGGGAGCTATGATATCCTAGACAGACAGACAGACACGTCAAACTTATAACACCCCTCTTTTTTGACGGGGGTTAAAAATACAAATGTTTCTCATAAGTTATCGAAACTATTTATTTATTATCTTTCTGTAGCTGTTAAATCAAATATCCGACAATACAATTAAATATACCATTGGAAATATCAGATCCGGAAATATTTATACATACCAAAACCGTAAGATATGAAATATTAAGAGTTCGTTTTAAAATGTTCTCCGTAAGCAAAACGCAGGTGGTCTGAAATTTCTAAACATTTCTTCTTATTGATAGCTCCAACAATAACATTCGCAAACATGTGCTAGCTATTTATTTTTAAAGCCAACGTTGCTTTGAAACATTTTTAGTATTAGATTTTTCTTAAAATGTAGGGAAGTTGTTCAAACTAGGTAATTTCGGTATTCTGCCGTTTGGTTTCAGTTTGTCTGAGTGCGCTTCGGTTGTTGGATAATAATATACCTTATATTCAAAGATTTGGAATATATTATTGGTAGTTTACTTATCTGACTCTTATCTTGGTTTGTCGATAAAATATTTATGAAGATTTTAAAATTTATAGGGTAACATAACATGACAAAACTAGTGATAGTCGAGCTCATAATAAAATACCTAGAAAGAGGGTAGAACGTTTTGTTTGTCAATGACTGTCTACCTACTTGCAAAACTTGCTTGTGATCATTCACAGCATAAACTAGTGGTTTTGCTGTCAAATGTATGGGATTACAATAAATGTTGTAATCTCCAATCAACGTTGCTTAACTCTGTAAATGTTATGTAGATGTTAACGATTATTGACGTTTTAAAAAACTACTTACTAGATCTCGTACCAATTTTCTGTGAAAGTTCGCATGGCTTTGTATATACATCATATAATTTTTCGGTTTAAATTAATATGTCGGGAATATCCATTAAACGTGGGTAACAGTGCGGAGTACAGCTTATTCTAAATAAAGGACAAAGGTGTCTTATAGCATTTCGTAACACGATCGAAAAATAAATCACAAAATATTCATTCATTCCCCACCAATTTTCTACCTACCACACACCAATGCTTTATTGACGCGAAAATTTCACATGTCAAATAAACTTGCAATATTTTCAATTAATAAAACTACCGCCGCCGATCTCATAACTTACACAAACAAATCCATTACGCGTATTTCCAGCGGCCTATAAAAACAAGCCAACACAATTATCGTTTTAAAACAACAAGCACGGAACTCCATTCACATTTATCCACATTGTCATTGCCATGACTCGGAAACTACAGTATGCAAATTAAAAAAAATAATCAAGTGTGATTTGGGACACGAGCTTTAAAGGGTTCTGTACTCTGCCTTACCACGAGTTGCTAATTACGACTGTTGGAGATTACACCATGATCTAATACATTTGACAGATTTCTTTGACTGCCTCAGTAGCGCGGTGGGATAGAGTCCGCTTGCGGCGCAAGAGGTAGCGGGTTCGATTCCCGCCGAAGGGTCAAGTGTTTGTATGTTCTGCAAGCACTTTCTTCTTGGTCTGGGTGTTTTATATTTATAATGAAAAAAGCATGTCTATTATTTTAAGTTGTCAGATTTCTAGTACCCGTAACACAAGCTAAGAGCTTACCACGGGGCTAGATGTTGTTGTGTGGATTGTCAGGAAATATTAAATTTTATTTTATTCTAACAACTAATTTTCTGTCTGTGTAAATCTTTATCTGTCAAATGTATGGTAATTACAACATTTTGTAATCTCCAACAGTCGTAAGTGTCAACTTGTGGCAGGGCTACTGTTTACGGCCTATCTGTAAATCGTAAAACGCGGTATCGCTCCAAAAAATACTATAGACGTTCACAACAACTAACAATGCAATACTTTATTCAAAATTTGATAAAAAAAGTGCGTAGTGGCTTACTATACGAATGTTATAAAGAGGTAAAGAGATTTATGACTTTGTAGGGGATTTCTGGATCTACTGAAGCGATTTGAATTAAATTTGGTACAAAGATTTCTCTTAAAATTCAGAAGCGCAAAAATAAATAAGTGGTTATTCTATTTTTTTATTCTAAATGACAGACTCGATATTTTATTAGTCATCTGCACTACTGTACAACTGACGATCTGACATTTAAAAAATAACCTTTATAATTATCTAGCGACACGTTACGGCTGTGCACGGGCGCATGTAAATTAAACGTTAATGATAGACCATCGTTTTAAATCTATTTCTGGAAACTACATTAATATCCGTAAAGTACTTACCAAAGCGAACAGAAAGCGTATGCGTTTTTTTTTATTAATTATTGGTTGTCTGGTAGAGATCTCTTTTTGTGACAAGGCCGCCAATTGTGACAATATTAACTGTATTTTAAAAATAATTGGTGTTCAATAAAGTGTTTTTATTTACAATAAATAATTATATTAAATCTGCGCTTTCGTTTGGTGCTAACAAGTGTATCCTAAAATTATTAATTTTATTGGACGTTTGTATTGATGACCAAACACAATTTCCAATTTATAAAGTTTTATTTATTGCGTTGATACAATTAAACTTTCCAGACGGTTCTTTCATACCTCGCCAACAAATGCTGAAATCTGATACTGAAACAACTACTGTATTTCTAATGCCAATGAATTTTCAGCTCATTGCTTGTGACAGATGACGGAAAAGAAACATAAAATTAACTGATTCGCAAGGAATCTAGTTGCTCAACATTTGTCTTATATCATAGAGCTCCAACTATTTCAGCTATAGTACGTATGTATTTCATAACTATCACCTATATTTAACAAAGCAATGTAAAATATGGGTGATATTAGGTTTCAAGTCACGAATGAAACAATGGCGAATTAAACATTATATTTATTTTTATTTTATCTGAAGCATATTAATGCTTGGCTGAAAGAGTATTGGTTGTATTCTTTGATGAAAAACATGGTTGTTTTAATTTGGTACCTAATATATTTATTTATTAAGACAGGACAAGGTAACACAAAAAAACAAACAAAAAATAAAAATAAAATAAATAAATATTTCAAGAGGTAGTAAAAAAATTTTACTAACATTATTAAATACGATTTGCTTACAACGAGATATTATTATTATTATATAAAACCTTTTCAATATTTTGCAATTGTAACAATATTATCCCGTATTTCTTATTATACTGTATTTTTATTTTAATTAGGTGACTATAAGTTTAATCAGAAGTGCTTCAAATCCATCTATTCCTCACCCCGGCAAAAAATTAGAAAAATTATATATTTTTTGCTTTGACTTGTGGTTGTGAGGTTCCTTCGATGCCACAGCGGAATCCTAAAACACGCTGCGAGTTTGAAGAGGTCGACTCAACTCTTTCACAATATAAATCGAGGAGCGCTGTGCCAGATGCACGTGCACTGGATTTGTTTATGGTCGTTGATTTAAATGAGTTGTGTTGTTTCCGGTTTTAATTATATATATTACTAGCTGACCCCAGCAAACGGTGTTTTGCAAAATTAAAAATAGATATAGTAGCCGATTCTTATACCTACGTATATAAAATTTGGTAAAAATCGGTAAAGTCGTTGCGGAGGAGTTCGGTAACTAACATTGTGACATGAACATTTTATATGTATATTAGACTAGTATTATGTAGTGCCCGTTATAATATTTTTTTCCAGGAATTGAAAATGCTGAATTACGCATTTTCCCACGGTAAAAAATTGTCCTTTTCAACCGCTAAAGAATCTTTAACCAATTCAAAACCAGTTCAAATGTAATTTCATTTAATTGGGTTATTAGTATTTTATTTTATTTATATCAAAAGGTTATGCTCAAACAATTGTATATTCAATATAAAAAAAAAATCCATTCCATCTTCTTGAAAAAAAAAATGTTCATATCAATTTTCTTTCAGGAAGAGGCAAAATGGCCGAAATAAAAAAAAATGTGCCTGAATTTTGTCTTTTTCTTGAAAAACGATTAATGAAGACGATTATGTCACGAGTAGGTATTAATTATACCTTGCAGTGAGGTCACAAGCGGGACTCTATCTTTAAACTTTTTGAAATTGTTCAAGCAAATAACATGAGTCCAGTATGTTTGCACGGTCTATTAGACTATTTTTATTTAGGTGGTTCGCCTACTTATATAAACGTTGCCTTACTAAGTCAAACAGATTTTATAAAATCGAAACTCTTCAACCTTTTTATAAAAAGTAATTAATCAACACATTAACATAAAAAGCTGTGTAAACCCGACCACAGTAACTCTGTGGAAATTATAAAATAAACTACATGCAATGTTTGAAACGCACGAGTCGGGCTCGCCTCGCTTCCTCTTTCCAATGGAATGTACGAAGCTGTTGTTTGTTTTTTTTATTCTCTATGGTTTTGACATTGAAAAAAGTCTATTAACTCTTTCTAAACTCCTTTTTGAAACTCAAATTGTAACTAGTGTCAAAACTATTTTCTCTATGAATTTGACTGTAGGTACTTTGTTTGGATTTAAATTGCAACTGTTATCATAAAGTTCACAGTTCAGTATGATTTCAGATTTAAATGGAGATAATTCTAACTTTATTGTTTAAGTTCTAGATAAACTTCGAAGTTGTAGAGTTAGATAATGACAGCAATGCTTTTTATTAGTCATGGTTTTAGTCTGGCAAGTGATAGAATTTCGAAGTTTGACTTCAAACCGTCTTCAAACGGATAAGATTTGTATAGCCCAAAGTAACTAATTACTGTTTAAATAATCTAAAATTAATATTTGAGTTTTGTGACTTTTGTGTTCAAATAACTTTAAAGTTAGTATTTAATACTTCATTTATTACAATAAATACATTTTGTTTATGTTGTTTCATAAACATATTATACAGTTGGTTTTCATTAAAATAACACATTCACATCATATTCACATATAATGTATTTTAGTATTTAATAAGGCAATTATTAAAACTTTCATAATAAACAATGGATAAAAGACTAACGTATGGGATATAGGAAATATACCTTATACTTATTTAACAAAGAGTAATCTAAACTTTATGTCAAAAACCATTGTGATCTGCTCTAAAAGTGATTACAAACATCAAAATGAATTTTCAACATTCATTCAAGAGTCCAACCAACAAAACAGAACACAATCACCAAAAAGCGGTTATACCATCTCTATATTTAACACACCGGCATCAAAGATTTGTGTTTAAAATTTGGTCTTATTTTAGCTTTACAACGCTAGTACACGTCACTGTACTGAACCAATGCGTCTTGAATCGACGGCTCGCGTCCGACGTCCGGTTGTGTTGTCCAGTGATAGAAGATAGTGTATTTGTGTCACATTATGGATTACGACTCGCTCATCTACTCGCATATCGCGAACTACTATGATGAACTGGTAAGAGATTATACGAATGAGTTTCCAGATTTCAAATTTCGAAACTTGCGTTCGGTTTAACTCCACTATTTAGTTATTTTTTTTCGGAAGTTTATCGTAATATTGAAATTCCAAGATGTATTCTTTTTAAATTCAAATTTCAAATCATGCGTTCGTTGTAGCTGCAAAATTTTTATGTTAAGAATTGATTCGAATTTCATTACTGATTATCCCTGAAGATCTACATAAATAAATTCAGAACCTTTCAAAATTTGAAATTTCGTGAAATTTCGAATATAGCGCTGGTTTTGAATCATTACATCCATAATCACAATTCAGTATGTTCTTTGCGATAAATAAAATTATTGTTATACTACGACAGACGTTTTTTTGATAAATGAATAAATATTACCAATAACTAAATTATTTATTTTAATATCTGTCGATATTTACCTACTGCTGTTGTTACAATCAAAATGTTTTTTAAAAGGAATTATACTACAGATGTGAGCTTGAACGAAGTAATTTATTTGACTCTTATAGATTAAACATTCATTTCTTCAATAAGAAAAACTCAGGAGACTAAGCTAAGTGACTTTTTCAAGATTGCATACGTACAATTCTAATTTAATCCAGAATTTTCAAGCGAAAACTTTATGTATTAAAACTGAATAAATAAAATATAAAGTCCTATCCAGTAATGTAGTTCTACAACTTGAAAAGTTAAATTAAAAACTTTCTGTCCATAACTAATTTTAATAAAGACATTTTTGTAACTTCGCAGCTTAAACTACTTGATTTTGTAATTGGCTTTTCGTACTTAGTTGCTTTTGAATTTAAAAACTTTTGCTTAAGATCGTCGGGATGGCTAGTCTGAAGAGAGCGTCTTACAAGGGATAGGTATCTTTTAAATAAACAAAACGAAATGAAAGCTTACAAAAGACGATAAAAGAAAAAAATATATATATATTCGGATTCGAGGAAAGCTGCATAAGTCATTTAAAAAAAAAATATTACATCTGATTATATTAAGTTTGACTCTCCATCTGAACCTTCCTTAATAATGTAAGAAACCATATTATAATTAAATATCATATAATTCATAAATTTGTTTAAATAAAAAAAAATTGGAGATCCAAACTTTTTTGACCGCGCGTCGGTTGCCTAACCTTAAAAAATATACTTTTATGTTTGACATTATGATAAATAAATTTATGTTTTTAATATAATGTTGTAATAGCGGCAACATAAATAATGCAATATAATGACTTAAAACGGGTACATACCATGATTTGTCAAATTGTTTGATTTTGTTTTAAACTATAATTATGATAAAAAGCAAGTTTTAAATAATGCAACTAAAGTTAGATTCTTATGGCCTGGTAACATAAAGACTATTATAGACATAGAGAAAAGGGTATTTTTAAGATTCAGTTTTGACCTTTTGGGTTCAGAACTCTTAGAAGTGTTAACGATTACGGGAACACAAATGAGTTTAACAAGAATATCTTACTGATAATAGAAAGCTTTGTATGCATATTCCAAAAACCCATTGTTCAACAGTATCGCAGTTTGTATGATATTCAGTACCTCATCTTTAACTTATTTAACGCATGTTAAAAGTTATGATAATAGCAATATATTTTGCTAAGGTTAAAAAGCCAACTATGATTAATATTTTTATTATTTACTAAGTACCAAGGAATGCTATGTTTGCTGGTTTTAAATACAGATTATCGATACCACACTATCGATTTTTATTTTTATATTATTTATAAATATTTGGCCATAGATTTTAACAAAATTTTGAAAGTTTATCATTTCTAGTTAATTATGTGAGTAAATCCCATTTTTATTTAAGTTTTTGAGTTATCTGCCATAGGTTATAGTTATCCTACTTTTTTTTAACAACAAGTCGACTGCCATAGTTCCTATAGTTGCGTTACCGTTTCACTTTACTATGCAGAGGCGAAGTACTAATTGGTATTGAAACCAATCACACTGCTCTAATTGTACAGTAATTAGCTAGTATTGGGAAATGTTGCGTTAAGATGCCCCTTACAGTTGAATGGTTATAACTGTTGCTTTGAACCTGACCGTGTTAAATTATTTTTTATTTTGGTGTACAACAAAGTGTTTTTGTATTGTATTGTATATATATCTATATTGCCTCCGATCTGTTTAACGTGCTTTGAATATAGAATGCTGGCGCGTTTTTACCTTTTAACTATACTGTTTAATTTTTTTACTACGTTTGGTTATGTTCTAAACGTAAATTACAGCAGTCAAAACTATTCATGGAAACATGTTGGTGCATCAGTCGCGATCCAGCGATAATGCGGTAGTGGGCAAGCTCGCAATCTACATTTAGTGTATACTACCTCCGATATAGTTACCGTGGTCTGAACTCTTATTTATACTTGGACAAATGCGTTCCCTTCAATACAATACTCTGAATTGAACACAACATATAATAAAGCACAAAAATGATAAAAATGTACAAATATTGTGAATCAATAAAATAAATAAATAAATTTCCGGACTACTCACACAGCATCACCTAACCCCAAACTAAGCAGAGCTTGTACTACGGGTGTTAGGTGACTGATATAATACATAGATCATTTTTGTTTTTAAAAATAGACTACATAGAAAACACCCAGAACCGAAACCAGAAATTGTAGGTCGTACAAAATCTGGTCCCCCGGCGGGAATTGAACTCGCAACCTCCTGCGTTAATTTGGGGCCTTATCGCTGATAGTGATCTCCAGGCAACCTTGGGATGGACACAGATCATAAAGCAGGAATATGACGGGAGTAGCAAATTGATATGGAGATACGAGTATTAATTAATACAATACTAATTAAATACCTTACCAACCTTCATGTTACAAACTTCAGCTATTAAGTAGGCTTTTGTCTAAATCTGTCCCTACAGTTGAACTGGTAGTGGGCAGGTAATATAAAGCGTAGAACAGCCATTGGGGCTGGAAAGTACTCTATTCTTGAATCATGGTTCGATGGCTGGATCAAACCGACTTTTTCGTCGATACGGTCATCCTGCATTTGTCGATTTGTGATTCAAGAATACAGAATTTTAAAGATAGAACATACAATACAAAAACGCTTTATTGTACACAAACAGGAAAATAAACACGTTAAACAATATTCAAAACAAGTGGTATAATGGGGGACCTTATTGCTAAAAAGCGATATCTTTCAGGCAACCTTAGGATGGAATACTCATCATCATCATCATCACCCTATTAACGTTCCCACTGCTGGGACACAGGGACTTCTCTCTTGACGAGAGAGATTAGGCCTTAATTCACCACGCTGGCCAAGTGCGGGTTGGTGAATGTCACATGTCCTTCAAACTCTTTTAAAGTTCTCAGAACATGCCGGTTTCCTCACGATGTTTGCCTTCACCGTTAAAGCACGTGTTTAAAGCGCACATAAATCTCTCAAGAAGAAAAATCCAGAGGTGCGTGGCGGGGTTTGAACCCACGACCTTCGGAATGAAAGTCGAGTGTCCTCCCACTTAGCCAACACGGCTTGTATAATCAAACAAGTAAATTACTAGTCAATTCTATTCTTTACCGTGCGCTGAACTTAGAATGCCGGCCATTTTAACTTTTTAAATAGACTGTTTTACTAAATCTGGTTGTGTTCTTAACTTTAATTGAAGTAATCAGTAGTACATGTAGTCCTTGCTGTCAAGTAGTCCTGTATTTTCTAATAACTACTTTGTGAGTGTCTTCAAGACAAGAGTGAATCCCTCAAGAGTGAATTACCTTCTAGATCTATGTGATTTATCTTCGTCCACATCGACACTTAACATTAGGTGAGATTGTAAACAAACATACATATATCTTTAATAAAAAATACAGTAGTCTAAACTATTTGTGAAAATATTTGGATGCATCAGTAGCGATCCAGCGATAATGCGGTATCGGCAAACTCGCAATCAACATTTAGTGCATACTGCCTCCGATATGGCGGTTTCCGTGCTCTGAGCGTGGTATGCTGGCGTATTTTAACTTTTTAACGACATTATTTTCCTGTTTCTAAAGTGCCAGCATTTCTAGGTCCAAATCTATAAATAAATATTTCTTAAATAAATATAATAACCCCAAACAAAGCTAAGTTTGTACTATGGGTGTTGGGTGACTGATATACTACATAGATAAAGCAAGTCTTATTCAAGTTTCGAATAAAATGCTTGAAGTCAAAGAGTTTTGTTCAAATTTAGAATTTTGCACGTCTAAGGCAAAACATCGTCGTTATTAACAAAAGAAACTTGTCTTAAACGTTTCTTTTTAAACTTTGAATGTGCAAAGTTCAAAATTTTTAAGAAGCATTCGATTCGAAATTTAAAAAGATATACAGAATCGATATCTAGCACAAGATTAGATTTTTAAATCGGAATGGTTCATTGTGTTGAGCACTGTTATCATGGGAATTTAATATGCTTCTGAAGTTACATACCATGTTTAAAGAGCCAACTCTCAAATTGGGATTTTTGCTTATCAAGAATCCTTCAAATGTTTCAGACATTTTATTTTATATCCTTCATTTTAGTTTAACTAAATTTATATATCAATATAAATTTAGATAAACTAAAATCAATCAATCAATTAATAATATTTCGAAGCATTTTTCTGAAATCACGTATTTTTGAATATTCTTTTAGACAACAGCTGATTATAATTTAAAAAAAACAGCTATAGTTTCGTACCTATATTATGCTATCATAAATCACAGTTCTACTTTACTTTTAAATAAATTACTAACTTTTACGTAGGTATAACATAAACATACTAAGAAGAATCTAAAATAATCATTCATTCAATAAAATAAACATTTATAACATACCGCAAACATCAATTGGTATATAACAAGTTTAAATTATAAA
This sequence comes from Gymnoscelis rufifasciata, assembly GCA_929108375.1. Lineage (NCBI taxonomy): Eukaryota > Metazoa > Arthropoda > Insecta > Lepidoptera > Geometridae > Gymnoscelis > Gymnoscelis rufifasciata. Next base: position 3,836,237 of record OV815307.1, on the reverse strand, counting down.
ATAATTTTCATAAACTACACGTATTATCAAACCACCAACAAAGCAACAATGGTGGTATTATCTAGCCATCAGAACAGCAACGCTATTAACCAGTAAAATACAATATTTCATCACGATTCACTAAAGCAAGAAAGGGCTTTCAAACAGAGGCGTATCCCGAAATAAAACCATAAAACTATTTGTAATAACTCCACGGTCAGTGTATTGTTTATGGCATCCCTGCACTAGGCGGTTTCACACGAACTCATGCTTCTAAGAAGTTTGTTTAGTTTTAAGAGTAGCTTGTCGGGGAATATGCCAAATGTAGAAATAGTATATTTGACTGCCTCGGACGAAGATCTGCTTTCGGCGCAAGGAATTAATAGTAGGTTTGACTCAATTATTTAGTTCCTTATCTATATAAATAAAAATGAATTGTTGTTCGTTAGTCTGATTAAAACTCGAGAACGGATGGGCCGATTGAGCTGATTTTGGTTTTAAAATGTTTGTCGTAGTCCAGGGTAGGTCTAAACGGTGAGCAAATAAGGAAAAATTGCCGGGAACTTTTTTTACCCGTGCGACGCCGGGGCGGGCCGCTAGTTAGTAATATTTTCTTGGTTATAGTTTAATTGTATTTAATATTATTTTGAAATGTACCTATATGTATAATGTATAATACCTGGTAGAAGAGTAAAAGTAAAAGCTATGATACTCTAATACGAATACAAAATTATGTGCTCTTTATAAATACTCACTACTTGGTGACCCTTATAACAAATTAATTGTAAAAAAAATCTCCAACAACTCCTGTTAAAAAATACCTCTAATGATTATCAAGTAATCACAAAGCAATTAACCAATATTAAAATCAGTTTATTTGACCCTACTCAAAATTATTACTCTTAGGGCTGTCACTTTTATGTGAAATATAATAATATAATCGTATAATATTATATTTCAATACTTATGGCATTACTTAAATGATTCATCATTTTTATCTATTAAAAATCAAAGAACAATAATTACAGTAAGATACAGAAGTAAAGATTCAGCTATAGAATGCGTCTTATTATTTTTCTACATTCTTCATTTCTCCTTGGTCTGGGTGTTTAATATTTATGATAAAAAATATCTATATGTGTATGACTATTACATATATTAAGTATATCAGATATCTAGTACCCGTGACACAAGCTTAGAGCTTACGAAGGGGCTAGATGCTGTTGAATGAAAAAAATAAATTGTTGCACGCGTTGTGCACGCGTTGTTAGTTTAAGTATTCTATTGAATACTTTTTGTTATTCTCAAGTTATCTATAATTTGTAATCAAGACTTGGGAACCGATCATTATTTTAACGAACACAATTTTAACAAATTTATTGATATCAATCATTTTCTTCAGCTTTACCCTCTTGAGACATTTTGTGGTGGTTTAGGTTCTAAATCCCATATTTTATATAAAATATTGTTTATTTGCGTTATAAAATTTACAAAAGAAATTTACAAATAACAAACATTATTAACACTATAGTTTCTTGAAAACCTGACATAGACTTGGAGACAATATAAGTCATTGTAACAGTGTATTTTATAAATAAATAAATAATTATATTTCCATAGCAAGCAAGAAGAACAGGGAAGAAGGAATTAGTTAATACATGAAAAATTAACCTTTACTCCATGCCATATTCTAGGAACTATTCCTTTAAATGATTCCTTCTCGCTTTTCTCATTCTAATAAAGGTCACTTGATATTGCCCAAAACGTTAAACTGAGCCAACCCTATCGGACCCAAATTAAAACGAGTTAATTATTGCCAGGTAACCGGTTATTCCGCAATGGCTTTGTCAAATATAATTTTCGGCCTGAATTAGATAACTGGGGTTATTGGATTAGATAATAATTAAATGGGTTATCAAAAAATACTATCAGCGTTTTCCTGTTAAATTTTAATCAAATGCGCTAGAGTATTTTATTATAATTTTAATGGTTGTAGTAAAGTGGCATTATGCGTTTAATGAAACTCAAAGTGTAATATAGATAAGTATGTATATGTTGAAGAGTTTTGACACCGTGATCTTTAAAAATGTAGATGAATCATAACTTCAGTACTTGCGATCTGATTTTACAGATTTCTTGCCTTTTTTTGATGTTTTTGTGAAGGTGACATTGAGTTAATGTAAGTTAGTTTAAGAAAAATTACAATAAATAAAATCATGCAGCAAAGTAGGTAAGCTAAAATAAATCAAAGCTGAGAGAATACTACCCCGTATTGCTGCTTTAAGCTGAGTATCCTAAATGTTGTTGTGTGGATTGTCCCGAAATATTATTTATTTATTATTAATACTTTATCACAATAATATGCACACACATGAAAAGCTTATCTACGTTTTTGAACTCATTTTGACATTTCTCGTTTAAATCCATGCTGTCGCATCCAAAAGTAATAGTTTGTTTAGAAAATAGTAACCATTTCTTCCGTAACCATCAATGCCAATATGAAAGCAGCACAGACCAGTAATTCTATTTTAATCAGTGGTATGATGGTTCATCGTAAATATTCCATTTGGTATCGAACGCATGCAGTTCTTGGGAGCTGAAAATAACTTGTTTATAGTGTATGTCTGTAGTCTTGTACTTGGAGTTCCGTTTCTTGTTGAATGCTATCGCAATTTATATCGTGTACTAGTTTTACATACTTTTCTTGATTTTTATAAATTTTTTTTGTTCTATTAATTGAAGAGTGTTAAAATTAAGTTTCGATGTGGACGAAGATGGATCCAGAAGGTACCTTATCACTTATTTATGCCTTAAAGACACTCAGGTTGTAGTCATTAGGAAATATAGCAGCAGAGAGCGAATTCCAGACCTGCGAACGATTCGATTTTTTGAACAGATTTAAATCTTTGATATTTAAATCTGGTGTTTCCAACTAAGTCTAAAATGAAACAACATATTAACATATACAAAAATTACCTACGCTTTTGTAACTTAAAATACCACCGAACGACGGTCTTAAAAGAGTACTTTATAGAGTAAGCGTGGCGAAAACTACTAAAGAGAAGTATAATTAGATTAGCAGTTTTTTATCTCACTCAAAAAATATCAACTACCATCGCAATGTATAAAACTCTTAAATAATTCAGTTCTCTTTAGTTCGCGAACTTCAGGGAATAATTTACAGCGCTACCTTGAAGATAATTTAGTGCAGTTCAGTTTTGTTTAGACAAGGCGCACGCATGCTTTGCAAGTCAAATGTTACGTTAACCGTGTATTTACACAATTATCTCCGTTGTGATTCGGATATTACGCAAAATGATGCTAGAAGTAATTTAGATAACCTATAATATTCGTTTGTAGACTACTATATGGACGAAGTTAGACTTGATAAAGTTCTAATCGCCGTGTAAACGAACATAGTATGATAATTTCAGATGTGTCGACTTCCGCTGACCAAAGGCCACCTTTCTTCTATTAAGAAATAGAATAGGTACTATTCTATTAACACAAAAAATCTATAATCAAAAAATCTAAAAGATTTACTCACGTAAAGAACTAGATATTAGGTAAAGATGCCCGATACGAATCGATATATTTCTGTATGCTATAATATCGATACCAAATATCGATAACAATCGAAACACGACCACACGATAAGCATCGATATATCGTTTCACTTGGTATAAATTTACGAATCCATGTTTGTTTGTTATTCTACTTTCAAGAACGATTCATTGAACCTATAATACATTTCCTCTGTATTTTTATAATGAACATAATATGTTGATTATAAAAATAATATATATTATATATAACTAAAATAAGGCAAAGAGTCTTTGGTTATAATGTCATCTAATGCTATTTGTTTTACCCCTTTACCAAAAGTGAACCATTATTGTACAGAAATTAAATGCGGTCTTGACCGCTGAATCACTGAATCGATGCGACTGGTTACAATACGTGTCAATGAGTTGTACGATTATTTGGGACATCTCTAATATATAGTTAATCTTTAATTATTTTTCCTATTATTTTTTATATCGCAAACTAGGTATTTCATTATGTAAATGAAAACATAACTTTCCGTATATTTTCCAATAAAAAGCATACTCGAAAACTAGACAGCAAAAGTCTTAATTAAAGCCCACGAAAAAAAATTACCAACAACATTGCTTGTGCATCGATTTTAAAAAGTTTGCTGAAAACAACCGGCATCCTCCAAGCTGGAAACTTCTTCAATTGGTCTTAATTAAAGGAAAACAGGCACGTAGTACGATCGGCAAGATAGCCGTATTGGCACAGCGGTCGGAAAGTTTAACTTTCTGAAACCTTATTTAGTTATTATAGATATGGGTGATGCTGGGTTGTTTGACGACAAAGTTTAGTGCTCCTGAACTCATTCGTTTTGTTGTGGTCGATTATTGACTTGTTTATAAGCTTTTATTTCATACCAATGCTACCAGTATCATGGAAATTGCTTTTGGTTTATCAAAATATACGCGTTGAATTGATAACCTAATCTTTTTTTGTCAGTTGAAAAACCGGTCTCGGTGTTTTAAGCCCCTCTCTTTATAACTGTAGCATAATATACTATTACCATACATAGAACAAAGCGGGTCTCTGACATAGCAAAGTGTATTAAATGAGTAGGCCATATAACCTATGGCCGATTGGGCAGAAAAGTTCTCGACTAGAAACCGCGTATTGGCAAGTCCAGTGTAGGACGTCCACCTACTAGATGGACAGAATACGTAAAGGCTGCGGATTAACGGTGAATGCAGGCAGCCTCTACCGGAAATAACTCAAGATCTTTAAGGAAGGCCTATGGTCAGCAGTGGACGTATTACAGTATAAATGACGATGATGATGAATGTACTATTCTTTCTCCCTTTTTTGAATTGATAAAATCCTTTATATATAATTTGTAGTTTCACGACCTTGTCAGATAACAGTGAAGGGAAATACATCACTACTGCGAGAGGAGCACACGTGTTACACATGTACCGCAAAATTGATGACCGCGTGAGCCGTCAAACCGAAATTGAGTTTCTTTTGTTTCGTTCGGAATTCGAATACTCCTGACTATTTCATCGATCAACATCAAAGGAATTTGAAAAAAGAAACTCGATTAAAGCAGGTTGGCGGATATTAGTTTTGCATGTGTGCTATTAGAACCTCCTTTGGTATACTATTTTATTTATTTTTGTATTTTTTATCACCTATTTAAATGTAGAACTACAACTGATAAACGTAATTGTCGTATGTATCGATACGAATTACAACCAAATAATTATTACATGAATTCTAATATGACTGAGCATGATCTAGTCAACAAAAAACATTTAGTCAATTGTGCTCAAAAGCGAAACATCAATGCACTGTATCGAGCTGATTTTTTCCAAGAAAAAAAAATGGGTATAATTTTTTATGTTATTTATTCTTATTTTTAGTCATCTAACCTATTAATTTTCATGACGTAGCCAGTTTCATCGAAATGAAGAGATTTAAATCTCAAACTACTATGTACAGATAATGAAATATTTTAAGAGTCTTCATGTCCCATCTTAGACCACATCACAAAATAAAGGTTTATCTAACATAAAAAAAAACGATTTTAAGATTCATGAGTAGAATTCAGTGATTAAGAATTCGGTCAAATCTTAATCGATATAAAAACTGTCAAAAAAAATGTATTTTATTTCTATAACGTTGTAAATCCTTTTTGTTGAATTTACTACAATATGTTAGGCTCGTGGAACGTTTGGCATGTGACACGTGTTCTAACAAATTGATGACAGTCGAGCGGTTAACACGGTGTTTGTTTATGTAAATAGTTGCAGCGGTTATTTTATTACTGACTAACTGTCATAGTAAACTACGCTCTTTTCATAAAACGTTGAAACGTTTTATTTTTTTTTATTTTATTTTATTTTTATATAATAATGCAAACAAATTTAGATTTTTATTGTTCTTCTAGTCGGGCTATTCCTTGTGACATACAGCTGAAATATACTTGTTTTTTTCATATATTAATAAGTATTTTTTGCGTATGTAACTCTTAAAACTTAATTATGTGGAAGATTCAATTTTATAAAATTTCTAGTCAACTTTCCAAAACTTTAATTAAAATAAAAAAATGAAAAATATTCAACCTACAAATTGAGGGAGGCTTATGCCCAGCAGTGTACTGATATGATTGATACCAAAGATTTTTTCAATAACAGACGTAAAAGAGGACAGCAGCTTATTTTATGATACTATTAAAACAATCAATTGGATAACAAATTAAAATACTAATTTTATTTATTATTATTAGTAATTAAAAAAGTGTATTCAAATAACGAATAAGTAATTTATGGACACGTTTCTTAAAATTAATAAGTTGTGTACCCGTTTGAGCGAATTTAAAAGGATCTGTTAATGAACGCAAAACGAACAATTTCGGCTTTTAATTAATTAACGATGAAAGCTCCCCAATAAATTCCAATTAACCAAAGTACATGAAATAACAAACGGGAAACAAATATTTGAGTTTCATCATGAATATAGACCAATCTTCTTAAAATTAATACAAGTAATATAATGTAAAAGTTTGATTTTATGCTTAAAAACAAACGAGCATGGAGAGAAATTCTCAAATCCATGATATAACAACGAATTCGAAATATATCGAAAACATAATGAAAAATATCACTAGCTGATCATCATCACCCTATTAACGTTACCCCTTCGGGGCACAGGGACTTCTCTCTTGGCAAGAGAGAGATTAGGCCTTAATTCACCACGCTGGCCAAGTGCGGGTTGGTAAATGTATCATGTCCTTTAAACACATTAAAGTTCTCAGAATATGGCGGTTTCGCCATTCGGTAGTTATCTAATAAACTACTCCATCATCGAGTAAAATTAGACAAAGTGTCAAATATACAGCTATTTCGCTCAGACACACGAGACGAAGCGAGGCAGCATTTGACATAACTAATCCTTGGCATTATTGACATAGCGAAACATTGCTTAGTTTACGCGCATTTTGTGAAATAAGCCCATAGAGTAATACGAATACAGTGAGTCACATTCAAAAAAATACACCAATAAAAATAAAAAATAACTATATGACCAACTGTCCCTAAGACCTTACACCAAGGGGTACAGGAACACATATCCTACCCTCATTGCAAAAAAGTCTTATTTTCTTTGTACACCCTAAGCCCGTCACTTGAATACCCACGGAGCCTAAATAAACAAGTTGTTTACTCTGAATTATTCTAAAAGAGCAGTAAAATGAAAACTTTAGCATTTCACGGAGGGTAAATGCGATTACTTAGATTGTTAGCCGTTTAGAGGATATCGTTTACATTTAATGGGATTGATATCGATTTAAGCTACAAGTGTTTGTGAAATCATAAATGTCATATTTTGCGAATAGAATCGATAAGCAGCTAGAAGGGCATGGTGCCTATTTGGCGAAGTTTAGGTGAAATAGGCGCACATTCGTTGCAGGATATTTGGTCTTAGAGTGTTATGTAATATTTTTGTTCCTACGAAACCCGATAAGTAGTGAGTCGGAGCTTTTAGTGAGGAGTGCACGTACGAGTTTTTTAGAAAAGTAAATTGTATTGTAATAAAATGGATTTAAGAATTAACGAAAAGGGTACAGACAATATTGTCTGTAGTGTGTTATGTATTAAAAAATAAAAAGTTAGAGCTTTTTACTCATAAATGGGCTCATTCTTGACCGTTTATCAATTAAATCTAGTAAATTAAATAAAGTAAAATAAGCAGTTATTAAGCCAGTATGCAACAAATTATGTACTTTATTTTATGTTAAAGAGATACACTTCATATATGTTAAAGAGATACACGATTGTTTCAACTCATATGTATGTAGAACAATCGTGTCTAGTCTTTACGGTTCATAAGATAGCCTACGAATAATTATTTGGTAAATAAATAAAACTATTGTGTTACAAAGAATCCTCGGTGTACAAGCCAAATTTTTGTATTTTAAATTAGAAAAACTGAAATGATAGATGCCAAACCTGCCAAAATAGCTAGTTGACACAATGATGACCAAAATATACCTAGAATTTCAAGTCATATCTTATACATATAATATTATAAAGGTACTCAATTTTTTTATTTTAAAGTTAAGTGGAGTGCTAATTACTTATAAGGTCACAGTAGGAGTATAAGGCAATATTGGTCCTCGTGGTCCCACCAGACAGACAACAGAGTAGGAGAAAGAGGAAACGGTCCCTAAAATAATGGTTAAAATTTCATGTGAATTTTCAGAGCACCTATCGCATCGTCGGTAACTCCAACCCTACATAGCTGCAAACATGCATGATATAATCCGATTTTAATGAAGTTCAGCTCATCCAGTTTCTGACTTTGTTTGATTAACTTTCCGCTAAGCCGTTCTGTTCCAAATTTTTATGTCATCCCAACATTTGATGAAGCTGAACAAATTTTTCAGAATGTTTAGTAGCATTTCTAACAGTTCCAACATTTTTCAACCATGTTTGTCAGAGGTTCTTTGTGGATACAGGCCGCTTGCTACCGAACTAACGTGTGTGCAACTAAAATATCTAAAACGATAAATATCACAAAAGTGCTCAGAGTAAGTCAAACATTTTTTTAAATACTTAAAAATGTTCTATGTATGGCTATTTCACTTAAACTGAGAGATTTTACGGTTTTACTCTCATATATACAGTCAAAATCGACTGAATGGTGTTAATATGAATTTAGTTTAATTGTGTCAACTTTTTTTTGGATTTTGTAATTACCTGAGTGGATACGTAAACTATTGTTAATCTGTTTGTTTCCCGAAAATAAATAAAAGGTCGGAATCCATAAAATATACGATATAAAGACTTATCATCATCACCCTATTAACGTTCCCACTGCTGGGACACAGGGACTTCTCTCTTGACGAGAGAGATTAGGCCTTAATAAAGACTTATATAAGTTTAATGACCAGCGATGACGACAATGCCAAAAATCCGTTATACTATTATAGTATATACTAATAATAATACTATAACTACGAAAATTAAAAAAAAATACGATATCTTTTGAAAATCTACTATCTACCTAGCTCTATAGTCTTTAAAAGGAGTAGATATGTTTGAGTATTCAGCGTCAGGGAATCAGCCGTGCTCAATATTGAATGTAGTGCTTTCACGTCTGAGCCGCACTCTAATCTGAGACCAGACAGCCATCTGTTATGGCAACGGAGGCGTTTTAGGATTATTATAAGCATACCGTTTGGTATTAGCGATTGATTTATAAGCGAGAGCGATAATGTTAAATAATAAATAATTTACTAGATGTTGTATCGATTTTTGTTTGTAACTATAACATGGACAATATTGTGTTAGTTGAAATAGTTTTAAATATTTTTCCTAGTATAAAAAAATATCACAATTTCCTCAATCTATTTATCATAAAAATATGACGTTTGATATATTTTCTACAGTGAGTTTTTGTACAATACGTGATAGGTTATTTATTATTTGCAACGAAACAAAATCGAACCAGAAAAATATAGGTATTGTAGTAAAAAATACTGAGTATATCTGCTTTATATAATGTTACTAGCTGTGCCCCGCGGTGTTCCCGAGTTTTAATTACTTTACAAATAATTAGCAATAAACTAAAATTGCGACTATAATTTGAGATTTAAACTATCCTATCTCTCAAGTTGGATCGAACTGCACATGGTGTGCGAATTTTATTATAATCGGTTAAGTGGTTTAGGAGTCCATTGAGGACAAACATTGTGACACGAGGTTTATATATATTAAGATATTGTTACCGTATAGTTTTTTTTATTATGAAGTAAAATAATAAGCCAATTTTTTTAGCTAAGCTCCATGTAACGTTATTAAAGCCTTAGGTTTATAAAATGGTTTAACCTGATGTAAAGTGACGATGTGGTGTAAGATGGGGCATGAAGACCTAGAAGGTAGATGGCTTCTCCGGGCCACATTACGAAACACGAAACAATCGAGCAACTTCTCAAAGATTAATAACTCTTATCTTACTCTTCAAAATAGAAATGCTTTATTATATTAATTAATAGCTCCAACAGATAATTGCATAATTGCCCCAAAGCCATTATCATTTTGAAATAACAGAATCGTCAACACTCCACTAATGAATTGTACACAGAAAGTTATTCACTACCGTTTAACCGACCTGCACGCAATAACGCTATGGTTACAGATATAATTGTGCCACTTGTATTTTAATACGGCATATATTTTATGCTGGCTTTTAATATAATTAAATTTCTGTTGTAAAAATATTTAAAAATTAATCAACGTACTTCATGGTTGTGAACATTTGATTGTATATTTTTGATGGCTATGACAAATACCTACAATTTTATTACAGATAGACATCAATGCATAAATTATGTATTATATAAAATTACTAGCGGCCCGCCCCGGCGTCGCACGGGTATAAAAATTTCCCGGAAATTATTCGAATTTTTCTCGCCGTAAAAACCATCCTATCTCTCAAGTTGGATCGAATTGCACACATGGTGTGCGAATTTCATTATAATCGGTTAAGTGGTTTAGGAGCCCAAAAAAAGATATACAAACAACAAGATATTCATCTTAAACTAATAGGCTAGATATTCAGTCAATTTAACAGTCAATTAAATCAAAATCCAAATATTAACATAATACTACTATCAAACATACAAACCGCCTTAGCTTGTAACTTAGGACGTGTTAATACGTTTACATGCCCTACATCACGGTACATTGCTTCCCTAAGACCCGCTTCCTTTGACTTTAATTGCAATTTTGGTAAACGGTTCCTTCTCAAATAAAACGTGGGAGTTATTTCGGACTTCACGACTTTTCTTTATTTCTCGAGGATTTTCATTTATTTTAGATGTTAATAATTTGACTTCGTTTCTCGTTTCTGTAATTTTGAACTTTTTGTATAATTCTTTACAAGACAAAAATACTCATGTAATGTAAAATTTACCTATTTAAATGTGTTTGCTTAAATGCTTTTGTAGCAAATAAAATATGTCTTTGTCCATGCATATACAATTTTAATATTTTTTAGAATTTGTTATTTTTGTTTCCGTGTCTGAATATTTTCTATATATATATTTATTTCTTTTTATATATTTTTGGTTTAGGTGATGCTGTGAATAGATAATTAATTGAAATTAACCTTTCTCTTTATTTCATATATTTTACTTCACAATGTATATCTCCAGGAAGAATAAATACATTATCTGGGTTCGTTCTAATTGTACAGACAGGCACAAAAGTTCTTGCGACAAAGGAACATTTCGCTACATTATTATGACGCTTGAGGTCTCTTCTGGTAATGAATGGCTCAGACTGCGCTCAGTGAATCGAGACGAGCTTATAGAGACTGTGAGAAAAGATACCTAGTCTATATTGCAGAGGTATTTTGTAAGTGATTGTACTTTGGTAATGTATTTTGAATTGTAAGTAGTGTTTGTAGTTTGTGAGTATACACGACTTACATTCCCAAGGTCGTGGGTTCAAAAACCGCCACGCACCTCTAGATTTTTTTTCTTGTAAAATATATTATGTGCGCTTTAAAAACACGTACTTACTTTAACGGAGAAGACAAACATCGTGAGGAAACCGTCATGTTCTGAGGACTATAAAAAGTTTGAATTAAAGCCTTATGTCTCTAGTCAAGAGAGAAGTCCCTGTGTCAGCAGCAGTGGAAACGTAAATAGGGGTGCATATCTATACTAATATTATAAAGCTGAAGAGTTTGTTTGTTTGTTTGAACGCCCTTATCTCCGAAACTACTGGTTCGAATTGAATAATTCTTTTTGTGTTGGATAGTCCAGTTATCGAGGAAGGCTATAGGCTATATAACATCACGCTACGACCAATAGGAGCAAAGATATAGTGGTAAATGTGTAAAAAACGGGAGAAATTATTTCATCTTTGAAGCCTTCCGTTGCGTGCGCCGTGAAAACGGTTCAAGATAAACAAAAAATATGTATTAAAGAATAATAGCTCTTTTAATGATCTAAAAATTATTATTAAAAATATTTATTATTTATTATTATTTATTTACCTAATTTGGTCGAAATAATTTGTTTAAGTTGTATCAACATAATAATATTAATCTTTATTCAAATAAATATGTTGTTGGTTAAGAGTACTTCATCCATTATAACGCGGGTAGCACCGCAGGGCACAGCTAGTATATTATATTTAATGTATTTAGAAGTGAAAACTTATCGACGTTGTGCACTTTTTTAATATAGGTAAATAATGTATACGCGGCATACCATTCCAGTTGCCGTGCGTTTGTGGTACCTTGAACGTACTTACTTTAATCGCTCCGCTGGCCGCGCCGCGCCGCAGACGTACGTCCTGAAACGCTCAAGTTGAAAGCACCCTAAAATGTTAGATGTTAGATGTTCTCTAAATCAACTTTGTAACTTTGTAATTTGAAGAGGAAAGCAATTCGTGCAAAATTATTCCGTATACATTCCAAAATATTCAAAAATGAAAGCGTTAATGTTCAAGTTTTACTTCTGCCGGCACTCCCGTAGTGCAAGCCATTGTTTTTGAGACTTCTTCTTCTGTCTGTCACCAGGATGTATCTCAAGAACCGTGAAATTTTGAAATGGAGAGTTGAAATTTTGAGGTATTATGTGTTTCTGTTGCCGGAATCACAAAGAATACTAATTACATATAATAAATAAATATTTTAACGAGTCAAAGCGATGCTGCGCGAGGCTTGGGTGATTGACTTGGGGGATTACATGGATGGGTGATCCGTCTAACTGCATCTTTTTGCAATCAAAATTGCAAAATATGTATAAACTATAAACGGAACCCAAAGTCATGTAGTTAATCTCATACTTATCAAATTTATTGAGCATAGTTTTTTTTGACCACAATCTCACTTGATGTTAAGTGACGATGTGGTCTAATATGGGACATGAAGACATAGAAAAGACTCTTGAAATATTTTATTATCTGCTGTTGTTTGAGATTTAAATTTACTTCATTTCGGTGAAATTGGCTACATCATGAAAATTATTAGGGTAGATAACTAATAATAAGTATAAATCCGTCATTTAAATGACATAAAAAATTTGGACAGCAGGTAGATGGCTTCTCCGCCGGACCACATTACGAAACACGAAAAAAACGCTTGACACACTGTGAATAGTTTACCTTTATGATGATGATATTGCAGCAAAACTCTAAGGCTCCGCATATCAAATATCGATTAACTTCGTAGAATAAAGCCCTCAAAACAAACCAGGGTAAATTTAATTATTATACAAAGTGGGTTGGCCTATCTGTGCCGGTATCGCCTGAGGCGTCAGGCTGTAATTGATTGATATGTATTGTACCCTCCTCAGTCAGTCTTTGAATTTCAGCTTTGAACAAATTCTACATTGAATTTGCTCATTTTAATAAATGTAAATGCTGGGGTGTTTGTTTGTGCACATTTTATGTAATAATGCACTTTATACAATACAATAATCTTTATTGAACATAACATACAAAAAAACACATCAAAGTTAAAAAAAATACAAAAATATCGAATCAATGGGCGGCCTTATCACTGATACGAGTAGTGAACTCTTCCAGTCAACCTTAGGATGGACACATATCATAAAGCACGAGTACAAACTTTAAAAGTTTCTGAAGGTGCCAGAGCATCATTCGTAAAAATGAGCAATGTACTGTGCTCAAAAAAACTGCACATTAAGCTCCGCTCAAGAATAGTTCAATGCTATGTATGGCTAATATGGTATGGTTGCGATGCATGGACTATACGAGAAGACCTTCGTAAGCGAATGGAGGCCTTCGAAATGTGGTTGTATCGTCGCATGCTGCGTATAAGCTGGACGCAAAAGGAGACCAACATCAATGTCTTAAAACGAATGTGTATCATAAGACCTAGTCTGGTAAGAACCATCAAACAGAGAAAAGTTGCATATCTTGGTCATATCTTACGACATGACCGTTATCAACTGCTGCAAACAATTATGATGGGGAAAATACAAGGCAAGAGGGCTGTTGGTGGAAGGAAAACTTCCTGGCTGCGTAACATCAGGCAATGGACGGGCATAAAGAAGGCAGAAGACCTATTCAGGCTAGCCCTGGATAAGGAAAAGTTTAAAAAGATGACCGCCAACCTTCAGTAATGGAGAGGCACTATAAGAAGAAGAAGAAGAAGAAGAAGAAGCTGCTGAACATCTGTAAAGCGTTGAGCGAAATAAAATTTAAAAAATATTAATAAAATTTGTACCGTTTTTATGCTATAATTTTTAAAGGTTCTAGTAACCAACCCGATATAGGATTTTGCTTTTTCAAAGTAAAACTTAGAAATATTAAATAAATGAACAATATTTATAGCCTCTGCACTGTAAATATTTAATAAAAATTCTCACTAAAATATTAACGTATTCCCCACAACCCTCACTGTTTTAATTATTTTGAAGTGAATCGTAGGAATATTTAATAAATACACACATATTTTTAGCCACTGCACGTCAAAAATTGAATAAAAAATTATCACTTAAACATTATTGTGATTCCCGCACTCATAACTGATTTATTTAAGGACCCTCAAAAAAGTATACACCTACGTTAACTTGGAGACTAGACACTAACACAAATCAATTTAAAACACTATTCTAAAATTTCAAAATGACTTGTCCATTAACACAAAAAAGGCCATCCCATTTCCGTCACGAGGATCCACAAAACGGACTCTTCGTCACAGATTCAGAACAATCCGGGGATCAGGACTTTTGTCCCGGTGCCTTTGTCGATGGTTCACAATAAAATTTTATCCCGGAAACCTATCCGCCGTTACCTTTTATTATAATGTTGCAGCTTTCCGGGTACTTTTCAGTGGGCCCATTGTTGGCGGGCATAATGGCCCGACCTCTTTATTCCGCTGGATTTTTGTGCAGAGGTGATGTTTAATATGGCCTTTTAGAACTATCTTGTTACTGAGCTAATAATGACGAGGACTGCTTGTTTGTCAGTTAAGTGTTACCTTTTTCGGGCCTATTGTGTGAAGGTTATTTGTAGATTGGTGCGGAATTGTATCAGGTTTGATTTTTTGCGGAAATTGTTAACTTAAAGTGCTAAAGGATTATGTATGCGTAACATGCGCATAATCCGTTTGCAATTTACTTAATATTAATCAATGCACTCGAAAATGATTAACTATTTATCATATATGCATCCCACTGAAGGGCAAGGACCCCCCTACCTTTCGTTCCTTTCATGGGACTTTACGTACCCTTGATATTCCTATCCCTTGCTAAAATATATACTCCAAGACCATGTCAATATAACAAGGGAGAGAGAGAGAGGGAAAATATTTATACAAAAAAATTGTAAAAGGTAGAAATTGTTTGTAAAAGAATACATAGAATTCTATGTATTTTACTACAGATAAAAATACCCACAGCGCGTCATCTACCGGGAATCATACCGAAGCAGTCTTGCCTTCTGCGCCACGACAGTCATTTGTTCCATCTTTGCTTTCACTGCGAATTCGATAATAGCAAAACGATTCCTGTAAAGGGCTCAGCCTACAAAACGCAACGCACGTACCGAGTATTAATAATGGCATAATCGCGATATAAGGCGCATTCCGGCACGATTCGGAATGGGGGCGCGTTCCGACGCTTCTCTTCGTATTAATACGTACATTAAACGTCATGCGAGACGGTTCATTGGGTTTGTAGATTATTTATTTGTATGATGAAATGTCGTTTTGCAATGTGACTGTGTTATGTTGCTAGTCAAATACGTCCTCCGAGACCATGTCAATATCGCTCGTGTTGATCTATCCATGTATGCCCTGTGCTTCTAAGGAAATATTTTTTTTTACTTTGACTTTGTTCACTCGATAGGCGATGAAAGATATTTATTTTATTTTATTTCTTTTTATTTTACGTGGTAACCCTCTGAATCCTTATACGTGACCTCCGGGTGGTGCTAAGAACAGTCTCTGGTGGGAGGCTTCGGCCGCGGATTGTCACCACCCTCCGGACTGGGCCAGTGCGTGAAGCGATTTTTACGTGTTTCGTAATGTGGTCCGGAGAAGCGTCCTACATTCTAGGTCTTCAGCTCCAATCTTAGACCAAATCCTCACTTTACATCAGGTGAGATTGTGGTCAAATGAAGGCTTATCGATTATTAAGCAAAAAAAAATTGCAATTGTTATATAAAAATATATATAGGTATAGTATGTAGAATAGTATTATATATTTTAACAACATATAAAAACACCCACATTGTGTATCTTACCGGGTATCATACTAAAGCAGTCTTGCTTTCTGTAAATTAGATTAGACGTCATACGAGGCGGTTCATTGGGTTGTAGATTATTTTATTTGATGAAATGTCGTTTTGTAATGGGATTTGGCTGTTGAAATTGTTGATGTTAAAATTTATTTGGCGAGACGCATTAAATATTGTTTACACAAGCTTTAAAAAAAAAATTGAATCAAAATTGATATTATGCGTTTTTAGAGTTAAAGAGATATTTGTGAGCTTTTTATAGATAAAATTATATCTAAACAACTAAGCAGAAGTTGAAAATGAAAAACATCTTGTCGTTGATTCATAATTTATAGAAAAGTACATTAGTATATTAGGCATGAATGATTAAAACCTATTTTTTTTGTTTTCAGGTAAGTCACTCATCTTTTACACGTCATTCAGTAAGTATACTCAAATCAAACTAACTTTGAAGAAATCTGTCAATTTTTCCAACATACTTTTTTTTTCCAAGCTGTATATTTTTTATCGGAGTAATATCAGAATATCGTTTTAGGGTAAAATAACAAGGTATGGCTGCATTCCGCCAATAAAACATGTCAAACCTCCCCTTAATATTCGTGTCACAAATTATTACTTAAGGCGCGGTGTTGACATGGCATTTGTCGCTTGTTGAAACGTTTTTGAGGTAGGTTCGTCTGTTTCCCATAAATTGTGCTTAAAAAATGGATGTTGGAGAGAGAATTGTGGCAAAAGTATTCTTAAATAATTTATATTTCTCTGATCATTGTCATCATTATTTTGTACACGTGACGTCCTTAAACCAACCCACCAAGCTTGTCCAACGATGGTTAAGTAATCGACGGATGTGCCTAGTACAATGAGATAGGTTTATTGGTTTCCCATAAATTGTTCTTAAAAATGGATGTACTCGTTTGAGAGAGAATGGCGTTGAAGTTATTCCTTAATATTTTTTTGTCTTTGATAATTATCATCATGCTTTGTAAATGTGATGTCCGCTGGATACCTTTCAAAAATATCTGAGTTAGACCAAACCTCCAAGCTTGTCCAACGAATATTGAGTACCATAGCTCGCGGTGGATGTGCCTATTTATTTTGACTTAATCTATTGCATTGGGAAACATCCTGTAACGATAGAGTAACAATTGTTGTTGAATAAATAAAATAAAAAAGGAGAAGTTGTGTAAGAAAGGAGTAAGTATTGAGATGACGAGTGACAGAGGAAAATGGAAGGAAAAAACATGTTGTGCCGACCCCACGTAATATGGGATAAGGACAAGAGAATGATGATGAAATTAAATAAAAATATTTCGTTGTTCGGTAGGAGATATTGCTGCCCGCTGAGGATGGCTGAGATCGAGGACGATGTTTGAAAACCCTTTATCTCTGACTAGTAGTGCCCCGCGGTGTTACCCGTTATAAAACATTTTGACATTTTCCCACGGTAAAAAGTAGCGCCTATGTCCTCTCTTAGGCTGTATAGAATCTGTGTACAAAATTTCATATAAATTGGTTCCTAGTTTTCGCGTGAAAGAGGAACATACAGATAACTTTCGGATTTATATTATTAGCATGGATTATATTGATTTGTCATTCACCATAGATTGTTGAAACTTTAACATTCGGTGAGACCTACTTATGTGACAATGACAATCACTTTTGGCTCAATTAGTATTATCCATTGAATATAATGATGGACGCAAAATGGCGTTCAACTGAGTAACATTTTTTTCACCTTACCAATTTTATTGAACTCGTCACTGGCAAATTGTCGCTTCAAGCGCAGCAAACAAGAAACTGAACTGAATTTATGAGTAAATAATACCTGATAACTGTTAAATTTAAATTTTAAATTAAATTTTAATAATAATAAGGCCATTTAGTCCAATATTCAAACTTATAAAACATTTTTTACAATTAAGTTCTGATTATGAAATGTTATATAAATTAAATTATCAATCATGCATTAAATTATTAATCCTCTCTTCATTAATTGGAAACCCATTTTTGGGTTTTAATAGATCCGAATAATATAACAAAGTTAGGCTAAGTAAATTCTAGAATCTCCGCTCTCCTAGGTTTTATAATTCAGTTCTTTCAAAGTGAATTCAATATGTGCAGAATTTTCTTCCAGATCTTTATCAATTCTCATAATGTTAAACAAGCTTTAATTTATTAGGAAGCTTTATTCAGCCGACCCATAAGTATAATCGATAATTTATATCGATTTAAAGATATACTTTTAAACTTTTATTTTTAAACATTTTATTGACAAAGAAATAATTCTATTCTAAATTGCTTTGAGTAGATTTTTCTTAAGTAAAAAATTTTTTATTGTAACCCTTTTTGGTTATACATCTATTTAACGATGCTTCCCAGTATGGTTTTGGGTATTGTTGTTTCAAATTTGCAAAAAGTGATTCAACGAAAAATAATTTACCATCATTAAAATATACAGAAGAAAAATAATTACTGGATCTGGAATTGAATCCAAGAATAAATATATGGTTTGCCGAAGCAAAATTACGAAAGCGAACACGATTTTCAACCTTTCCCGGAACTCAGAAATGTAAATTTTGGGCCATAAAACTTATGAAGTACTTTAGTAATGAATTCGAAATGAGGTTATAATAAAAGTCGTGGGGTTATAGAGTGTGGCCGGCGCGAAAATATAGTTGTAGGTACCTATGTTCGTAATTGTAGGCGATAGAATAAATTACCTCTTAGGAATTCACACTTCCTATCTAAATTATAATTTATTTATTACTATCGGCATTAGCACCCCTATCAACGTTCCACAGCTGGGACACAAAGACTATTCTCGAGAGAGAGATTAGGCCTTAATTCACCATGCTGGCCAAGTGCGGATGGTAAATGGCACATATTCTTGAAACTCTTCAAAGTTCTTAGATCATGCTGGTTACCTCACGATGTTTTCTTGCACCGTTTAAAGCTAGCACTGTTAAATTCATTATTTATACGGAGGTATTTTATGAATTTATTTAATTACCCATTATAGATAGCAATGTCTGATACATTGATATCTCATTCAATTAAATATCTACTTCATAGTCTCAGTTTTGCGTAGAGACAACTGGTTACGTTGTAAGTTTTGGCTGTAGGATAAAGGCCTACTCTTATTCACTTACTTGGAGGTTTTGTCTGTTCACGTCCGTAAGTGGTAACCCTCTGAATCCTTACACGTGACCTCCGGGTGGTGCTAAGAACAGTCTCTGGTGGTAGGCTTCGGCCGCGGCTTGTCACCACCCTCCGGGCTGGGCCAGTGCGTGAAGCGATTTTTTCGTGTTTCGTAATGTGGTCCGGAGAAGCCATCTAACTTCTAGGTCTTCATGTCCCATCTTAGACCACATCGTCACTTTACATCAGGTGAGATTGTGGTAAAATGCCCTCATTTTACCACAATCTAACCTTACCGAGCATAAAAAAAAAAAAAAAAAAAAACGCCCCTTTTTGTGCCTAGCCAATATTATATATGCCGACCATACCTACTTGCCGATATAGTATCATATTTTTTTTTATTTGAAACTAATGAACTAACGAACTACTTATTCTCATATTCTATTGATTTAGTATTTGTTTGAATGGTGATATAACTCTCATTTCTAATTAGGAAATGTTTAGGTCATCAAACATGGTTTTGAATTTCAAATATTTCCAGATAAAAACCTCAAGAGGTAAACAATTCTTCATAAATAATGACAAACTGACAACCGTCTGATTTAATTAAAGCTCCCTTCCAATATCCACAACCAGCCTATCTCATACTAAAGTAATATGATCGATAAGACCACGAGTTAAGATTGAATTCTACTTGTCTCTAACAAAAGTATTGATATGTATTGTATGTCCCTGTATATCAAACAAAATATTATAAAGCTGAAGAATCTATTTTAACGCACAAATATCAGAAACAACTGGTATAATTTAAAAAGTATTTCACTGCTGGATAGCTTTTTTATCGAAGAAGCCTATATTTACCGCGGGCAAGAACGTTATTCCCGTGCGAAAATCAATATAACACGAGTAATGTCCGAGGAAAAGCTAGTTTCAAATATAAAATGAACGCTTTCGCATCGAGTTAAGTTTCAAAATCGCTTGAACAATTTATGTCTTCTCAAGGTATACCCTCTTTTAATTCTGGGCCTTGCTCCCCAAAGACAAAACTTTTCATTTCGATATTAGCCATTCAGTCCCTGAACTAATTTATTAAGTTTCCTTTGGGACGGTATGTCAAAATAACATTAGTTTTGTGAACGTAATAAACTTCGAGGAGTTTATGGTGTTGAGTAATTAAAAATAGTTGGGTAATTTGATAATTAATTTACTTTGAGGTAGTGGTATTTGGGGTTGGGTTGCTAAGTGGTGTTTGGGCTGTTTGTCCGTCTATTTGTTATGGGTTTTTTTATCATAATTATTTCAAAACTCAGACAAATTAGACATGTTTCAGACTTCAATTTAAACAAACTTATATTATGTCATGATTGTTATAGGTTTGAAAGTTCGAATAATTCAAATGTTTGATGATGCATTTTAAGAAGGTTAAAATAAGAATACTGGCTGATTATATTTCGATCTGGCAACACTATTTCCACCACCACTAGTTCTGCAGGATATCACAAAAATAATTTTATCGATTATGGACAGACTTGGTTATTTCGATTCCAATTACAAACACAAATCGATTCAAATTCGAACATGTTTATTTACGTACGCAGCCTAGTTTCGAATCGAAGATCGTGATAGGAAAATTAGCGATTTTGTGAGTCATCGTGACCAACGAGTTTGAGGTCACGGACGTAGAATATTAAACAGTCGGGTTAGGTGTATTCCCGGGTGATCTCGAAATTATTATAAGGGAAATCGAAGACGGACCCAAATTTTTGGGGTAATAAAGGGAAATTTGATGTTATTTTTACCTTCTGTAAATTATTTAAGTAATGAAACATGTATTCGTGTTAATAATAGATTAAAAACCGTTTGTAAAGAAGATTTTGTTAATTAAGTTAAAAACGGTATTCAAAATTTATATTAGGTCCTTACATATGAAATTGGCGTTTTTCGTACTGGCCACTTTAATCACAAATTTCTCCTCTTTGGTAAGGAATTCCAAATTCAAATTTGTACAGCTATAGACTCATGTATTTGTGCTTCGATGATCGTCATTCATTTGTTTTTTTTCTTCTGTTTTTTTCTGTTTGCGTCACTCATTTTACAAAATGGAAAACTTAAAATATCGCATTATTTACGAGTACGAGTTCCGCCGTGGCACTAGTGCTGCGGAAACAACTCGAAGGGTGAATGATGTGTATGGCGGTCGTGTTGCAAAAGAAAACACAGTTCGTTTTTGGTTCCAACGTTTTCGTTCTGGAAATTTCGACTTGCAGAACAAGCCCCGTGGACGGCCTGAGACTCAAGTTGATAATGAAGAGTTGAAGGCTATTGTGGAAGCGGATCCATCGCAAACCACGTCCGAGTTAGCTGCAGGCTGCGGTGTTAGTGATAAAACTGTTTTAATTCACTTGAAGCAAATTGGGAAGATTAAAAAGCTTGAAAGGTGGGTACCTCACGAATTGACTGAAGCAAACCGGCAAACGCGCGTCGACTGCTGCGTTACATTACTAAACCGGCACAATAATGAAGGTATTTTAAACCGAATCATTACCTGTGATGAAAAATGGGTTCTTTACGATAATCGGAAGCGCTCAGCGCAATGGTTGGATCCTGGCCAGCCAGCCAAATCCTGCCCCAAGCGAAAATTAACCCCAAAAAAGTTACTTGTAAGCGTTTGGTGGACTAGTGCCGGTATTGTTCATTACAGTTTTCTCAAATCTGGCCAGACTATTACGGCTGATGTCTATTGTCAGCAATTGCAAACCATGATGGAAAAGCTAGCGGCTAAACAACCTAGGCTGGTCAATCGCTCCACGCCACTGCTGCTTCACGACAACGCTAGACCACACACTGCGCAACAGACGGCTACTAAATTAGAAGAGCTTCAATTGGAAAGTCTAAGACATCCTCCGTACTCCCCGGACCTTGCTCCAACAGATTACCATTTTTTTCGAAATTTGGATAACTTCTTGCAAGGGAAAAAATTCAACTCCGATGGGGCAGTCCAAATCGCCTTCAAAGATTTTATTGATTCCCGTCCGACTGGTTTTTTTAGTAAAGGGATCAATGAACTACCTATAAGATGGCAAAAGTGCATAGAAAATAATGGTTCATACTTTGATTAATTAAATATATTATATTAAAAAATATTCGACTTTTTGTTCCTCCCATACAAAACGCCAATTTCATATGTAAGGACCTAATATTAATATTGATTCCCATTACATTTGTTTTTCATAATCTTCACCATGCACCTTCTTCGTCATTGGACTAAGCTCGCCAATATGCAAGATAGTGCATATTATTTTATTCGAAAATTAAACGATTCTTTGTTAGCCAGCTAAAAAATAATAATTATTACAAAAAAAAATTTTTTGCTTATTAATTATAACAGATCGCTTGGGAACGTGCTTTTTCTTTGATACAGACACAGTTTATACAAAAGTTCGTATGTCTGTCAGTAGAAAATAGCTGTGGGGAGTTCTGAATAAACATAAACAACACTCAGGGTGAATAAAGTTGAAAATTGTTAATTTAGTAACCGAGTTTGTTTGGGTAACTTCAATGGGAAAAAATATTAACAAATAACCATTGGATTTTTTTTATAAAAACGTGTTTACGCTCCAGGCTCTTTAATGGGGCAACACTGACGAATTAATTATTTCCGTTAAATATTTTTAATTTACTTTTGCCCGGTAAGGATACTACGGAGTGACATTGTTTGATGATAAGCAAAGCTTGGTTTTCTGTATCAAAAATGAGTTTAAAGTATAAAATGAGTTTTTTTTGGCAAACTCGTTTTGCACGGAACGGTTATCAGTACAAGCATAATTTAATGTCATAGACACTTTCGTGATCAAGTGATATCAATATTATCAATATTATATTATCAATCATATATGCCGTTAGTTACACACTGTGTTTAGTATTTAGTTACCTAGCTGTTAGTTTTCCTAAAATTATAAAATAAAATAATAAAATAAGACAAATCTAACGATACCTCACACATCAGAATCCATCAATCTTTTTAGGCTACAGGGTACAAAGAAACATACATACCTATTTAAGCATATAATTATATACACTCAAATAAAACTGGCACTCAAAAAAACAGGCTCTCAATAATACCTATCTTAAAAAAAAACAGTTATTCTCCAAAAATTTACAATATTTTCACCTTAGATGACTTTTAAACTAATAACTTTTAAGTTTTTGGTTGCGACTCACTATCTAAGGCCTGATGCAATGAATCATACCTTCCGTTTTAGTTTAAAACTGTGTTACGGCAAGGTACTGCTTCATGCCTCGGCTTTTCTACTAAGCTATCTTTCTTTGGACTCCTTTCTAAAACTAAAACTGCTCGTCTCTTTGTTTTATTGTTATCGAGCTTAAGTGTTGTTAAGAGGTACAACCCCTGTGCCCCCGCAGTCGGAACGTTATTATGGTGTTGGTAATGACAACCTCCCGTACATTTTTTTTGTATGAGAGGTAATATGTTTTTACTACGACCATTTGTCCAAATTCATCCGTCCACCAAGCAGAAGAACAGATGATGTCGTCAAAGCTAGTTAATAACTTGTTTTTTAATCACCGTAATTGTAAACCCCTGTTTGCCCGAATAAGACGAGGCAAAAAGGAGGGCTATGACTTTGAACTGTATGATACTGTAGTTGTATGTTTGTGGCTATGGAGGTTCATCTGTTCCCTCATAACTTCTAAACCAGTTATTATAATTAGACAAATTAGGTGTCGTTGAAAGCCTCTTAATTGTCCGCTGGTTATAGGCTACATAACCACGCGTTAAAATAGCTACAGCGCCCTCTAGGAGACATTAAGTAAAGAAAAAAAATCCTTAGGTATCGTGTGGGGTATCGAATGAAAGAGCTTTGTAAGCACAATTCAAATATCTATGTAAATATTATTGACAACTATAATAGTAGGAAGATTCAATAATGTATAATATGTATCACTCAGACTATAATGTAACTGAGCAATTGATATCTCTAAGTGAGTGTACTGATTAAAAAAAATGTTATGTAAACGAAAAAGTATTCTCACAACTCTAAACTCTTTATCTCCTTAAATAAAAGAATAGAAATTCTCGGAGCAAATAGGAAAGCTCCATTTCCCTAACTGAAAGTAATTCTTCGCGGTCTAGGATCCAGACAAATTCATATCAACAAAACTGCACCAATATGAAGCAAACTGGATCCTGGACGAAACCAGATGCAACAAAAGGATGTATGCAATACTCGTACATTTGAATCTTGCGCGACTAGGGTTGTTGCGAATCTGAAACTATACGAGTGTGAAGCAAAACTTTTTGAAAGACATGAGTTTGATATTATATATGAAGCGATATAGGGGCCAAATACCACATTAACTACTTTTTATTCTTCTTTATTTATACATATAGACTATATTATTTTTACAGTCTTCTAGTTTCGGGTTTGGGTGTTTCCTATGTATAATTAAAAAAAAAAACACTTTATTGTACACCAAAACAAAACAATACTTACAAAATCACTAATGAGGAAGATGTACAAAGTACGCAGTTAGTAGTAGTACAAAGTATTTACAAAAATAAAAATATTTGTTTAGTATATCACCTATCGCCCATAGTATATTAGCTCAGCCTAATTTGGGGTTAGCTGATGCTGTGTGATAAGTCCGGAAATATTTGTTTATTTATTTTATGTTTGACGACATCTAAATGGTAGTGGTCAAATGTCTGCAGTGAACAAATAACCTGACTCCATCATCCAGTTTAAAAAACACTATAAAAGTAATTTTTTTCTCCACATGGAACTTACAAAAGATAATCTAAAGTAAAATAGGTTTAATCGGGTTTAATGTTGGTTGCTAATACGATTATTAGATATGTGAAGAGAAGAACATCCCTCTTAAGTCTCCTCAGATTTCATCTTAAGTACTTATTTGGTTCGTTACCGTAATAAAACTTTATAATTTAACTAGAGTAACTGCAAATAATTCGTGCAGCGGGTGATTGTTCCCTCGAAAATACACTCGATTCCAAATATAATGGGTCAGTCACATGAACCCGAATATCTCCCGAACTACGTATGCTATCTTAATTAACCGTGTGTACAATATTATAAAAGAACTCCCTACTATAGAGAATAAAAGCAAAGGCCCATCTCAACTTCCTCACTCAGCCGTAACCCTGGAGCAGTTTTATAATGTGTATGTAGATAGACATAATGGAGTTGAATCGAAGCCAAGAATGCACCAATTGATTATTGATATTGCAATGCAATGGTATATTGGTTTTTGAGAAAATGAGCCTGCTCTAAACGAATGTTGGCAACGAAACAATGCTTCATTTGGCCATTATTCTTAACTAATAATGGCCCGGTTTGGCGATTTTTATTGAAAGTTTCGAAACGAGAAGTTTTGCTGGCTTTTAAGTTTGAGAAATGTTATTGTTTTGGTATTTTCTTGGTTATAAGTGCTTTCATAGCTTGGTTTATGATGATAGAGGCTTACAGCTTTATTTTATTTTCAACTTCTGCAGACATGAATGGATTCCTATAGTTATAATATATTAAAGAGGCTTAGAGTAGCAGGAGTGTTTTTCTTGGGTCTTAAGTCTTAAGCTTCATCGTTTGGGCTATGGGACAGCCACAGATAAGAAAGAGGTGGAGGTAAGACTATAGACGCCAGTTCAATGGGGGTTATTGGGCCTATCAGAGCCTCGATCATTCTTCAGCAGGGTATAAGAGCCAAGGGCCATTTTGGTATGATGGTGTTTTAAACCCACTTATCACCATTGCAAAAGGTTTAATATAATAATATATGGTTTTGGACATTTCATAATAAATCTTTTCCATAATTAATCCTCAGGTCTATTTTCTTTACTATAATATTTTTGAAAACTAAAGATTCATCATAAAATCGAGACAAGTTGTTCATGTTTAAACTACATGTAAATCCTATAAACATTACAAGAAACTGCGAATATAACAAGCCTATCCGAAACAATCTGAATAATCTGTATAACTAGACATATCGCACCCGAAGCGTTGCCAAGACTTGGCACCTAGAATCAATTTGCAAATTACCTAGTAAAGGTAAATGGCCCAGGGCTCGGCTTCGGGCTAATACAATGAAATATATCAGCATGGATTAGGTTCTGGTAATTATATCTTGTTACATTTTATTTATGGGGTTTCAGCCTAGCTTATTAGCTCTAATTGTTACCTAAATATCATGATATATGGATATTGTGTTTAACGATCTTATTCTTGTAGTTCTTGTTATGGACACTTTTTCACCATCGGTTGCCTAACAGATCAAACCTAACAGATCCTTCATGAAAAGTCGTTATTAAAAATAAATACATTCATTCATGCCATTCTTTTGTTTTACGGCACGTTTTAAGAGAAACCTAAGGCCTGTTTCACTAGTAAAATTAGACAATGGCTAAAATATAGATATTTCGCTCAGTCATATGTGATACAATAAAATACAATACAATACTCGTTATTGAACACAACACAATAAAACACAAAAAAAAGATTCAATAAGCGGCCTTAGCGCTGATAGCGATCTCTTCCAGGCAACCTTGGAATGGACACAAATCATAAAGCACGAATAAGACGGTGATAGTGCGTGTAAGCTCTTGACGTAACTAACTATTACATAGTTACTCGGATTTTGTGAAAAAAGCCCTTTAACTTTAAGAAACGTTGGTGGAAACGGACATGAGACTTTCAAACAGTTGCAAGGTCTACAGACTGCTGGCTCACGAAGGTTTTTTTTCATATTTGCTGTAGGATGATCTGCTGGACAAGCCTTACTTATAGAATTCCAGTTATTTCGGTTGGAGGCGGCCGGCATCCACCGTAACCCATGGCCATTAACAAGCTCACGGAAGTAGCAAAAAATCGTTACTTCTTAAAATTATTCTGAGATGAGTCATTCTTATTAGTTATTTAATAATAATAATGGATACTTTGGTCAAGAACCTTTTCTACGCTTTTTTCGAAAATACCCAAATAATAGTTGTGTGAAAATAGTAATAATCGTAACCGGGTTATACTAAAACTCTCACAGCCTCGAACAAATAGAACATAATAAAATTCCGAACCATAACTTCTCACAAATAAAATAACAATCATAAAATAGAACGTAAACCTCATTTTAGAAATAAAAGAAACTTGCAAGTTCTCGGGGCCAATGGCGTCGCTCGTTTGAGAATAATAATCGCTCCAGGTAATGCCTCATACACACCTGAGCCAGAACAAAAGAAATCAGAAACTGCATTATGTTTTCTGCATGTGGAAATTCACATAGTTTTTCCTATTAAACATTTAAATTGCTTCTATTCGGTTATAAAGTCCGCGATGGTATCAAAACTACTCAGAGGAATTTTAAGGCAGTTTTAGTATGGTGGTTTCAGTAGTATATTTGTGTAATAAATTTGTAACCCGTGCAAAGTCAGAGCGTGTTTTTAATTTATGATTAATAGTAATAATTTATAGAGGGGGTATAAATTATAATAATTTTGTAAATTCTCCTTCCTTATTATTGTGCCATATTTTTTTTGTACAATAACATAAATTGTTCATAGTTCTATTTTATAATTTCAAAACTTAATGGACACAATTTAACAGTAATATAATAATAATAAATAGCTTTCTTAATCTCATCACTATTTCGAAAAAAATATAATAGCAATAAGGCCGCCGATTGTACAACGTATGTGGCTATTGATTGTTATTTTTAAGTAAGTCTGTAAGCATTGGTGTGCAATAAAGATATTATCTATCTATCTATCTAATATTTGGAATAAATAGCATAATGGCAACTTAAGCCTGAACACCCTATCAAATAGCCTATTTCGTATACATAACAAGAGGTGCCAAAATAAGGCAATAAAAAACATTACCTTCCCGTTCCTTATTCAATACGCCGTAGCAATTCGCTAAATGGCATCTAAATGTAATACGGGTGCTGAATATCTACTGATATTACGTTAACGATATGATAAAGTTCAATTTATTTTGTGTTGCCCGACTAGAGATGTTTCATAAGGCTTTTTTTTTTAATTGCGGTATAGTTTTTCTGTAAGGGCCAGTTTAAGCGACATTTAACAACTGTTAATACTAAGATTTTCACGCCAAAACACATACACGGTAAACTTGATAGAAATAAGATAGTCTTGGGCAATAGGCAGCTTTCAGTGCAAAGTTTGATTTTAGTCTATAAACCAGTATTTGTTGGGCAAGTTGTAAAATCATTGGCCCGGGCTTGTTTGATGTTGAATAAATATATTTATAGATGCTGATAACAAAGATGGCTAGATATTGCTGCGTAGATTATATTCTGTAGATAGTATTTACATAGTTACTTTGTGTTTTTTTTGTAGCATATAAAGTTTACGCTTGTTTAAAAAATAGAGTCAATACTAGACTTTAAGTTTTGTTCTCCAATCTGCCATCTCAACATCCAAAAAATAACGAAACTTTTTCACAGACTGAGATTAAAAAAATAAAGATATATTATTAGATTTATTATTTTTATGTAAGTCTATAAAGTATAATGTTTATATGGGCCTTAGATGCCTGAAATCAATTATTTATTATTATTATATTATATTATGTGACACTCGTCACTATAATATGAATTTGATTCTGTAAAAGCAATACTCAACTAAGAGCTTTGTGCTCCAATCTGCCATCTCAGCCATTACGAAACAGCATCCGAAAAAAGAAAACTTTTTCACTCAACGACTCGTAATCCACTGGACTCTTCGGAGACAAACAATGAGGTCCGACCGTGGAACAAACTGCACCCAGGGGTGGTATCGATTCGGTTGGAACTTACGACATTTGTTACCCCCGAGATAAACACGTTTGGCGGTTTTATTGACCTTCTGAGGCACGCTTATTTCGGAATGCATTGGCCACTATGACTCGCAGTCTATACAGTTCGTAACGACAATGGTCCTAGATTTATTCGCTGCTCATAAACTAGTGCTTTCTGGTGTAGAAATAGAACGTAACAGCTCTGTTGCGAATGGTTTTTGATTTATTGTTATTGAGGTTAGAATGTGTGGTTTCGTTGGTTATGAGTGTTTCTGTGGATTTCCAGATGCAAGGGAATTAGTTTGACTTCCACATTTAATTAGAAATATGTGTTTAAATGTTGGTGAATTTAAGCTCAGCTATGTTTTTATTTTGTTAATAAATTCCCTGAAAACCGAAAAAATGGCATTCCCTACAGGGCTTAGCAAAAAAGCCAACATCTTAAAATGTTTCCTAAATGTTTCAAAAAACCTAGCTTTGTATTGTATCATGATTATTTCCACTTTAACAGATAAAAATTTTTAGAACTAATAAAAAAACTTATTTCAACTTAAAAACAATATTCAATATATTATTAAGAATGAGTAAACATTATTACTGAAATAAAATAAATGTATAATACAATAAAAGTCAGTCCAGAAATAATCAAAGTGACTCTTAATGCAATTTAGCCCACCGTCCCTTCGCTTGTCCGTCTGCGGCGACAAATGCAAGCAGTACAGTCAGACTGCCAGCGATATTACTAATAAAATACCACTTTATTTAATTCAATCAATATTTGAACCCTGTTATGCAGAGAAGATCCAAACCCACAAAGTAATGAAGCGTTGATTGGATCTTCTCTGCTTAACAGGGTCCATTTATCCTTGTGATATCAATCTTTTGATGTATACTTGAATGGTTCTGTATCCCGTTTAGTCGGCATATTAATGTAAGATGTTTTGAAAAAGATGGCATAGTAACGTAGGTCGGCATTGAGAACCATAGCCCAGTTTTATTACCTACTGTCTATGTGTTGTGTTATGTGCATCAACAAATTAAATTAATTATCTCTCCCCTCTCACTCTCTCTCTCCATTATATCACTCTAAGGTGATTTCAAACCGCTGTCTCTCTGACCAATCCGATGTCCCGAACAACCACACCTATTTTTTTGGCCTGTAAATGGATAGGCGCGGCTTCGCCGTGATCACAAATTAAAGATTAACTTCTAACGGAATTGGCTTTTTACAGAC
Source organism: Gymnoscelis rufifasciata (assembly GCA_929108375.1). NCBI lineage: Eukaryota > Metazoa > Arthropoda > Insecta > Lepidoptera > Geometridae > Gymnoscelis > Gymnoscelis rufifasciata. The sequence continues at coordinate 3,805,752 of OV815307.1, read as the reverse complement.
GGCAAGAACACTGCTGAATCGAGTTTTAGGTTTAACTTTTAAAATGGGATTGAGTACTTGATTACTAATTCTAGCCTTCTTTAAAAGGTAATATAAATAGCTTTTTAATAAAAGTAATCAAATTTAAAAATGTGAAGAGTAAGTTTTATTGTTTGCTTAAATGAGCTAATTACAGGAATTACTGGTCCTGTTTGAAAAATAATTTCACTGATATAATAGTCTGCAACATTATACGGCGGGGCTCATTGGAAATTGAAAAATCTATAAAAGACGGCCAAGGCCGTGGCGTGAAATCTATTATTATAGATAAAGAGCAAGTTTGATTATTCATTTTGCGTTTTAAGCTTGTTTTCAAATATGAATAGATAATACAAATATAGATTTCACTTAGTTCTTTTTGGTTAAATCTTCTAACAAAAGAAATGTTTAACGGTGGGTGGAAGACGAAACCCGCAATTCAACACTTTTTTATATAATTTAAATATACAGCTCCGTTTTATTAAGTGAGGTGAGATTTAATATTTAATTCGTTTATATATATTTATAAGACGAGTTAGTCGAATTATTTGTCGAAATTTGACAGTCAAGACAGGGCTTTCAATTTTGCAAACTTTCAACAGTTCGCTTTCTTCATTTTTACTTAAAAACCATTTAAATATAGGCCTAAATTAAATACAAGTCAGCGTGTTTTAATCGAGGCTCAAGTGGCGGCAAGGAATTTATAATGACACTTGGTATGCAAATGTGAGCGGTGCTTCAACTTTCATAGCGACGCCTTACAAAGTGCCAGCTAAGATAGAAATTTGGTACAGAAAGCTATACATTGAGTCTTTTATGATGTAGAATATAATTTCCTATAATGTTTTCAGTCATGGTAGGCATACTTTTTTATGAACGCTCCGAGTCTGTGGTGATTTCTGCGATAACCTTATTTCTTAGTATAAGGCTTCAACCAAAAATACGTAGGGAAGTGACTCTGACTGACTCCATATTCAAGGCCAGATTGAAACGCTGGCTCATAGAAAAGTCATTTTATAACTATGACGAGTTCATGAATGGGAATGATTTTTAATTTATAAAAATAATTTCAATTTACATTATTATTTATTCAATTTTTTATTTTATTTGACATGTAATTAAAATAATAATTTATTCATGACATTCGTAATCATTGTTAACGATAATTATGATAAATAGACATTATTTCTATTTTGTGTACTTAGTTATAAATTAGACATTATTTTAATTGTTTATATGAATTATTAATGTATTCTAGATTTTGACATTAGTTATTATTAAATTTTGAAAAAGTTGTGGCATTGGGCAACCACGTTAAAACCCATTATTGTGACTTATAATCTATATTATCAATAAATGACTATTATGACTATTATTATGAAGCAACACGCAACGCGGGTGTGTCTATTTCATCAGTTTCTTTTGATGTTGACTGTATCTACTGTAGTATTTTGGTACAAGATATATTACGATCACATATTTAAAAACTCAAAACAATCTTCCTAAGGGTTGGAATAATAAATCAAAGAATGTAATGACTTTTTTCTAAATAAATTAGAATCATAAATTAATAAAGCAAAGTAAGATATACTTTGCTTTTATCTCACAATGCCATTATTCCCTTACTAAATTATTTTAAAAGGAATAAATTGCGACATAATTAATTTAATGTTTTGGTTCTCGCTTAGAATAATTGTATTCACTAAGACAGCATTTTTTGTGCTAACATTACTTGAACCTTGTAACGTTTCTTTTCACCTTTTGACTTTAATTCCGTAAAATACTTTTGGTTTGATTACTTGACTTGGCTAACGTTTAAAGTGAACTGTCTCTTTAGGAAAATAAAGTATGCCTGAATTCCTTACAAAAATGTAATTTTATTTTGCCATCACTTGATGATTTAAATCTACATTTATAATAAAATTACCCAATTACAATCACTTATAATTTTTTTTTGCGTGCAACATTGCGAGACCAGGATCGAATGCCTGAGAAATATAATTTATGTAATTATAGAATTAATATTAAGTTATAAGATGGTACTCGAGTAATCGTGCTTTATATACAAAACAAAAAAATAAGTATTTTTTATATAAATTCCGCTAGTAAGCTGACTAACATTAATTATAATTGGAGCGTTCGGTTGTTGTTGTTAATAATATCTTTTGACCCTGTATTTTGACAAACTGATTTATTAGTTATTTTATTAGTCTACTCTCTCAACACTAATGTATAACTCAACTTCCACACATTTCCGTAGACAAGAAGTCATTAGACAGACTTGAACTTTTCAAAAATAGTTTCACGTTTCGTACGTAAATAAAATAAATACTAGGATATAAAAATGGTCGTTGTTTTCGATAAACAACTCCACATAAATCCTACGAACACGCTAGAGACACTTAACAAATCCTCATTGGTGCAAAGCGAAATATTAGCTCAACATAAATTCGCTAAAATGTGAGCTGCGATGACGCCGTGTGAATATTCCGCCAATATCGTAAATCTCAATATAGGTGCAACGTTTTTAAGCTGTGGCGTGTTAGTTTGAATGTAGAATGAGCTGGCTAAATGTTATAAAATATGAATTCGAACTCTTTTAATTTAGAATAAGTTATTCGAACTCTTTTAATTTAGAATAAGTTATTCGAACTCTTTTAATTTAGAATAAGTTATTAATTTGAAAACATTCGATCGTAAGCCCGCCGCCATTTGGTTCAATAATTTCCAGCCAGATTTATTTATTAATGATTAAATGTAGGTTTTACTACATTATTTCAGGCCAGTACATTGTAAGTTGTAATTTCTGATTATAGCCGAGGGGTCAAGTGTTTGTATGTTCTGCAATCACTTTCTCCTTGGTCTGGGTGTTTAATATGTAAAATAAAAATATATATTATATGTATATCTATTATGTTAAGTATATCACATGTTTAGTACCCGTAACACAAGCTTAGAGCTTACCACGGGGCTAGATGTTGTTGGGGGGGTTTGTCTGGATATATTTATTTATTTTGTTTTTGGATATATTTATGGTCAAATCAATCTATGAAATTATGTATTTATGTAATATTCCATTAATCCCAATATGGGTGGGATGTTTTTAAGCTTTGTTGTGTTATAATATCGAATAGGTATTTAGAAGTTTCCTTAAATTTGCCGTCTAACACTTTCAGTTTAAAAAATGAATGGTCGTCCTAGGCGCCATTTTGTTCATTAATTTTCAAACAATTATTTTCATAAATGTATTGTTATTTTTAATAAAAATAATATATCTTGACTACCGCCCTTGAGGCGACATCACCAGACCCGAGAGTAGCAAATAAACACTCTCATTACAAAAGGTCTCGATAAAATAAGTCACAAAAATAAGATATTTAAATATTCAGATAAGTAAAAAAACCTGACATTACTGAATCAAAAAACTCTCAAATCGTAAAATCTTACACACGAGCGAGCTAATGAATAATGCACTATGTTTATGGAAAGTAAAGCAGATGTTCTCTCGCTTAAAAAGCTAACTAATGCTATTTTAGCTCAAGTTTGAAAACAGTTTGTAAGGCAGACGGCAGCTGTTTCGGTTCTAGAATAACTTCAAGTAAAACTTGCTTGGATGTGCCTTTATCAAACCAGGCGTGATCTTTAGACTTACTTTTTAGATTTAGAAACTTTGGTAATTACGTAATCTTTTTTTTTTAGTCTACACTGTCCCACTGCAGGGCAAAGGCCTCGCTTCTTCCACACTTTTTTCTTTTTTCCGAAATTTATTTAGTGGTTGGTCTATACAATAATAGAGAGCAAATTTAATTTCTAAATAGGTTATATATATATGGACATTAAATCCCATTTATTTAAGTCATAATGATTAAATTTATTTTATTACGACTCATTTGTTATCTTATTCCGATTTAGAGACAAAGTATTTTATCTAAGTAATATTTTAATGTGTTATTATTTTCTAAAACAAACACATAAATGAAAGAATCATCGAAGTTGATGCAGTGGTTTGGAAATTATGCGATTCATTTTATAACGAAATTTTTTTATTACCTATCAGTTAGAAATAGTTGCTTTATGCTTTAAATATTTCTATAGTTATATAATTATTAAAAAAAAACATTTTTTTTAACGCTTTTACATGTTAAAGAGCTCACTATTAAAATGACAGCTAAATATATTTATGTATATGTATTATGTATGTGCGAAGAGGCGATGAGTGTCTGGAGAAATTGATTATAATCGTTGGTAACACCGAAGGGAAACGATCCCGAGGACGTTCACCAACTCGATGGACAGATCAAATGAAGGTTCCATCGTCCTCCAAATTCTACGACACTGTCTGAGATGCGATGGACAGAACCCGATGGAGACAAATTATCCGCTCCCGATGTAACTCCGATGCTGACCACGATCCTCAGACATGAGGGACCGACTACAGAGAGAGAGATATGTATTATATTAATTATAAATCAGATATCTAGTACCGTAACACAAGCTTAAAGCTTATCACGGGGCTAGATGTTCTTGTGTAGATTGTCCAGAAATACCTATTATTATTATTACTTAGAAAAAAACAACCCAAACAAAAGTCAAATAGTTTTCCTTTCCCAAGGAACCCTCATCCAGCCAAAACAATTTTTAGACCGAGTCGCAGGTGCACTTACCAGCGTGATAGAAAACAAGCCTTAAAGTAAACTGAGTGCAAAGCATTCGCTACAGAATTTCGTAAAACAGCATTAACCGTAAGATCGTTAAAAGTTGAAAGTAGCTACGTCCATTACAGCGGAATGAGTATGCGATAGTTCAGCGGTCAACTTATATAGGGAACGTGTTGAGAGCTCCCCGCCTTCAGTGGCAGCACGTAGCAGGGTTTATACTTGAGTAAAAAACATTGTCCGGCTAAAATGAAGGGGAGACGTGGGATTGAGACGATATTCTTGTTATACCTATATTATGTAGCTAAGTATGTGCTATTATGCAAAGCTGTGTAAATAAAAATGTTAGGGGTCTATAAAATTTGGAGTTGCGAGACGTACTTCAAAGGCTCCGCTTACCGAGCTAACTGTCAATACAATGATTTTTGGAGTTTACTCCTTAAGAAACGATTTGAGTTATAAGGCCCGGTACGGAAATTTTATGAGGAGTAAGTGTAATCAAGTGTAACACGAAAAGTTGAGGCGTTACGTAGAAAGAGACAAACATATATATCTGTAGGATTGAACGTGTAAAAGAATGAGATGGAATACATTACACAGCGTATCTCATTCTCGGGGTCTCCTCTTTGCGCGATACTTCGTAGTCTCACTGTATTTTATTTATATTATTTTGTAACATACGTACGTATGTAATACGCTTTATTGAAGTAAAATAAATAATCCGAATAATTACAGATACTTATATGTTTGTTTCTCTTATCATTTTAGCAGATGCGTTCATTTACCCTTTTTTTCTATTCGATATATATCATAATTATCGTTCGTAAGGAGTAAACTCCAATCGTGCGTCGTAGCTGACACACACACACACACTTTTTTACTTGATAATTTATAGTTTTTATTTAAACTTTAAGTAAATTAACTTTAAGTTGACCTGCCCATGTCATGTATGCCATGTGCTTCTACGGAAATAAACATTTTGACTTTTACATTTGAGACTGTCTATCTCATTACTCATTACGTTCCTAAGATTTGTAAAACCAAACAATGGAAATAAATGATTTTTTTTCTTGTAACTTGTATTAGGTATCTGAGTATTATAGCCACATGTACTGATAATCTATAAGAACTTTACATGGCCATGGTGAAACAAGCCCCCAGTTTCAGGTTTAGTTACGCAAGAAACTCAGACTTCGTATCTCATAAAGGGTCAGGCTGTAGGTAATATAAGCCTATTTAACATAAATAAATAATCCTAAGGGCGGTTAAGGCTGATTTATAGGTCCCTCAGTAATTTTTGTAGCGCCTTAATTGAATAAAGAAGTTGAGAGCCCGGAGACTAAAATGTTTTATACAAAAAAGTTTCGTGATAGGTACAAATAATCTGGATGTTTTATGGTCTCTGTGAAATTGGTTTTTTTAGGTACTTTAAGGTCAATTTACATCAAACGAACTAGAGCTAGAGCTAGAATAAGAGCATTCTTTCGTAATCTTTTAGCGTATAAATAAGTAGGTTTTTTACTGACAAAAAATAGTCGACATTCAGTTTAGAATATAATATTTGATAAATAAATTATTTTATAATTAGAGTAGCTCATGTCCCAATCTATAATTATAAAAAAAAAAACAATAAATATAAATAACGTATATGAATGAAAATAGTATGCACAATAAATTTAAAAAACACCGAAAGAAGTAGTAAAGTGTAGAGGGGATAGAATGAGTATTCGCTCGTTTGATGTTAATCGACCTTTAGATTAAACTGACAAATAAAAGATTAATTATTATATTCATAACCACTTCAATTGTAATTATATGTTAAATGATAACAAAAACTAATTGTAGAATTTACATTCATTGAAATTGATGAACATTTTACCCCAACTTTTAGTTAAACTCAACTCAACTTCAACTTTCAATTTTATTTTTATATCATATACTGACTATTGAAATAACATCAATTTTTTTAAAGAACAAACAAATTAAACGCACATTTGTTCTTTTAAGTGTAAATTTGGGAGACAAGCGTTTAAAAGGGTAAAAATAATGCGAGATTCAACAGTTACTAACAGCTAGTACTTAAAAGCTTCAAGGGCGTGAATAATTAACCGGTAGAAATAGGACGCTTGCTACACCGCTGTTAGGCTGGTGCCACACATGTGCTATATTTTGTATATTTACAAAGAAATTATATTTGAAGTCGGCTGGCAATATACCACGCAGTGAATGAAGGCCACGGATCAGCAAGCGCAGCGTAGGACATCCAATAACTATGTGTGTTATTAGACATTATAGTGAAGGCTGCGGGCTCACTGTAGACGCAGGCTGCTGCCAGCCGAATTACTGAAAATCTGTGGAGGCTAGTATCCAGCAGAGAACATCCTACGACTAAAATGATGATGATGATGAAGAATTTTTGAAAAATACAATGCCATCGCCCACGTTCTCAATTCCATGAAACGATTTATAAATCAATTGCTTACCTATTTTTTAATGATTATTTATTGACACAAACCTGACTTTGATAATATTTAGAGATAAGAAGAGCAAGAAGTTAAACGCATCCGTTGATGAAAATAATATTACAAAACAGTATGAAAAATGCTCATTAAATTGTAGATATAAAACAACATTGTATGCATTTAGCTTAAACTGTTGCAAACGAGCGTGCAAGGAACTTTTCTTAATGGTTATAAGCTGTTACTGGGACGTACGGTTTCCGGGGTATAAACTACCGCCCACTGTTCGGGATCGAAACGTTGATAGTCTATCAAGTTAAGTATCAACGGGAATGTGAATTGTTCGATGAAGTTTTATCATGGGCTTAATAAAAAAGCCTGTTTATTCAAACAGTTTGTCCACATACATATAAATTACAACAATTAAACAAAAATTAAACATAAGACCTTAAATTTAATTAAAATTAGATTTGCAGCAGTCATTCAACAGACTCGCACCCAACCCATGGAGTCTAGTGAGTGAGGACTCTGTTGAATGTCTGCATGATGGTTTAATATACCATAAGCACCCCTATTTACGTTCCCGCTGCTGGGACACATGGATTTATCATTGGACGAGAAAGATTAGGCTTTAAATCATCATGCTGGCCAAGTGCGGGTTAGAATGTCTCATGTCAGAATAAAATGAATTTATTATTATGACTTATTTACATTTTGACATGAATTGGCATTGTGTAAATAAATTAAATTAATTATTAATAATTACATAAGTAAATTAATTTTTATTATTGAATGATGTTAATTATAAATAAATAAATAAATATTTCCAGACTCAGTTTTTTTCTGTTTCCGGCTAACGAAAAAAATGAGCGTTTTTTTAAATAATTTAGAAGCTACAATAAAGTACTTCATTTAGTTTTCAAAAACTTCCTAAAACGTTGTTTATTATTCAGAAATCTCGAGCCACCATTCAAGAGATGCTTTGATTTCTTGAATATTAATTAAACAGCGTCTTTGGGATTTTAGATGGAAATTAGGAACTAAGGGAGAAATAAATTTGCCGGGGGGTAAATTACGATTCACCCCTTATGGATTTTTGTGTTGTATCGTGAAACACGTCGGGGTCGGAATGCTTCACAAATTCATCATCATCATTCTCCTGCCCTTAGCCCACATTACGTGGGGTCGGCACATGTTTTTTCCTTCCATTTTCCTCTGTCACTCGTCATCTCAACACTCACACCTATCACAATTTGGGATGTTTCACAATTGATTTTGTACGATCTTGACGCTTTCTTCAATATACCTAGGGCGCTTCTTACTGCTACTATCATTGCGGTTCGAAAACACCCATACTTAAGAGACATTGGTCGATTCATACCTTGGTACGAACTACTCGCAGTATGAAACAACTAAACACTCTCACCTTTATGATGATCTTAAACATGAGCACACTTTTTTGTCACATTTATTATAATTGTTTTAAGTTCACTTTAAGGTATACTTACTTGTCATTTAATTATCATTTTGTGACAAATAAACATTTCTTTTCGCCGTTGTTTTTTCAATTTAAACGAAGGTATATCCCATACCCAGTAAACCAGACATGAGATCCATTTCGTGACGTAAAGCGATAAATAAAACGCTATAAAATGTAATAACTTGGAAAAGGCCCGGGCATCATAAAAGATGACCCCTTGTAATAAGTTCACATTAAGCGATGTACTGTACACGCTAAACATGCTAAAAGCGTGCCTGTTTGTATTACAAAGCTTTCTGATGTCTTGAGTGTTTTAACTAAAGTTGCACCTTGTGTTAGGGAAACCTATTTCTGAAAGTCTAGATTGCTTACGCTGTCCTCAGTACCTACTATAAATTTTAATTTTGTATTTTGAAGAAAACAAGCTGACCCTAGCAAACGTTGTTTTGCAAAATGTAAAATAGATAGAAGCCGATTTTCAGACCTACTGAATACGCTTATAAAATTTGGTAAAAATCGGTAAAGCCGTTTCGGAGTAAAATGTAAAATAGATAGAAGCCGATTTTCAGACCTACTGAATACGCATATAAAATTTGGTAAAAATCGGTAAAGCCGTTTCGGAGTAGTACGGTAACTAACATTGTGATATGGAAAGATAAGATAAAAGAGATACTTTATATAAAAGATTTATTTATTTTATATATTAGGTTTTATCTTGGCTTAAAACGTACCTTTGCAATATTATGGATAAAAGTAGACGGATATAGACATAGGAAAAGTTGCATCTTGTGTTAAGGTTTCATATCTTCAAATAGTAAGCGAAAATCATTATACGTTGATGACTATACGATCAAGATTTTCTATAAACATTTCTTAGGCTCGACATACGCCTTACGCTGCGTTCTTCCTTTTACTTCGTTCGTCTTACTTTGTCGAATATGATTTTTTGTATCGAATATGATTTTTTGTAGTTTCCGGGTCACACTAATCGGTCGGCTACAGTGTTTTAATGTTAAAGTTCACTAGAGCATTAGGTTATAAGATCCGACAAAATCAAATGCTTGTGTTACTCCATCATAGTTATTATAGTTGAGGTGAGAGTTTAACATATCTCGCCCTACTTTGCAGGCGAATAAAATAGAGTAGTATTCTAAAAGAACTTTTAATATTGCACTACTAAGAAGGATTTAAATTGACTGACTCAGTGGCGCGTAGTGGACTCCCGCCGTGGGGTCAAGATTCAAGATTTTTAAATGATTCTTTATTGATAACATACATAATGTATGTAGGGTAAGTTACAGGTCAGGTTTGAGTCCGGTATAAGTCTTTGTATGTTCTGCAAGTATTTTTTCCTTGGTCCTTGGTTTAACAAAGTCGTATAACATATCTATGTATGTATGTCTATTAAATTAAGTATATCAGATGTCTAGTATAGCTGAAATATTTATTTATTTATTTTAATCAAATACCACAGCCACAAAAACCTTAATAAACTCTTCCATCTAAACATCTACGCAGAAACAACCCCATGCCACAGTCAACCTAACAGTCACTACCCCAAAAGGGGTGACAAAACACCCCGTCCCCATGCGTAAACGTTGCTATTGAGTGAAAATAAATACATAATGAGCCCTTCTAAGTGAACTTCTGGATGACAGTTGGGATTTGAACTGAAATTAAACTTGTTTTGGGTACATAAGCTGGCTTTTAGCATTGTTATTGGGGTGCTGGAAATGCTTAATTTTGTTTCCGATTCTAAGGATTTTCATTTTCACGTTATTATGTTGTAGGGAAATCATGGGCTGATTTAATTGGAGGGCGTACAGTTATTTGTAGGCTTGAAGCAATTCTACCGCCTTTGAGCCATTATGGTAAAGGCAACAGAATGCATCAAACATGTTATATCATTTTCAAAGTACTGCGTTAAAAGAGATATAATATAGGAAAATTTTATTTAAATAAATAGTAATAAAAAAAATGGTTTTCTTCAGTTACAGCGTCCCAAAACCGTATGAAAAAGATTTTAAGATTTTTAGGATAAAATATAATAAAAAATAATTCAAATACATCAATATACCTTTGCAATTTCACAAAAAGTTGGTGTGAAGTTTTCTTCGACGGGTAGACAGACGGACTGTACATAATAATAATAATAGTCATAATAGTCATTTATTGATAATATACATTATAAGTCACAATATGGTTTTTAACGTGGTTGCCCAATGCCACAACTTTTCCAAAATAAAATAATAACTAATTTCAAAATCTGAATTACATTAACAATTCATATTAACAATTAAAATAATGTCTAATGTAATACCATCATTCCTATTATTATTATTAATTCAATAGTCTTTGCCTTGACCTACGTTTTTACGATATTAAACTATGGCGGGTAAATTTAATATCATATCTCGTTAATCCCTAAATACTTTCCCAACACAGGCCTAGTATAATTTTTAATATCAAATTTAACCCGTTGCATGTATTCAAAAAGACGTATGTCCCGTTCACGTCAGTGCGATATCACAATACCATTATCAGCTCATTAGCACATTGGACAGGTTATTTATCATGCTTATGCGTCAATGCTTTCACACGATACTTGAAAACCTTTATTTTAATATGTTGTTGGAAAAGCGGATAATATCCTGTAAAATGTTTTTTTTTGTTAGTTGTCTTGATAAGATTTTGTCTCTGCGTCTTTCTAAATTAATTGATTTAGGGCTAACCCTAAGGCTTATGTCACAAAATCCGACTTAACTATGTAAGCTTATATCACAAAATCCGACTTTACTATGAATAGAATAATTTATTTGCCTTTTTATGCAAACATTGTCTAACTCTGTTTTAAACATTGTCCAACTTAACTCAGAGATGGTGAAACAGGCACTCATTATAAGAACATATTTATTTAGGTATTATTTTGGCTAAAACTATTATGGTGGTGGGTACTGGTTTATGTTAAAGTTAGTTAAGTAATTTTAATAATAAGAAGGTACGGAGTTACTAGTTAGTATTTAGATGCGTGATTGTTAATTGAAAACTATATTTATTAATTATTTATAATTTGTGCACAAAAAAATGTACAGAGGACTTAATGCTAGAAGCAATCTCTTCCAGTCATCCTGGGCGTGCAAGAAAATAAATAAGGCACTATCAATATAATTAATTAGTGTCTTGATAAACATTACTTACTGGCTTGAAGACACTATAAGTAATTGTAAAAGTGTATTTTATGAATAACTAGCTGACCCCAGCAAACTTTGTTTTGCAAATAAAAAAATAGATGTTGGCCGATTCTCAGACCTACTCAAAGCTCACAAAATTTCATGAGAATCGGTCAAGCCGTTTCGGAGGAGTACGGAAACGAAAACTGTGACACGAGAATTTTATATATAAGATAAATTAATTTTTAGATTATTACGTAGATATCACTTAACCACTCGGGTTTCGATTTTCAATGAGATTATTCAAATATTATGTACATTTAATTAACACCGATTAAATACTTTACCATTTTGAACCTATTTTTTTTTCAATGATAATGATAAATTTTTTTCATCTTTTCAGCCGTAGACCGAACTAACACTTCAAAAAATCGTCTTCTTCTTATTTTCCCTCATTCCTGATACGAAGAATGAAGAATTTCCTATGTAGCAATATTGTTGTTCGCGTATAATTCAACGGAAATAATTATTCAGTCTGCATTTCTGGCTGTGAATAAACAAAGTGTTCTAAGCATGGCATTGTCTGGCCTGGGCCCGCATAAGATCCTCCTACAAACACACGGATGTACAGTTTGTGTTATGCAGATTTTGTTGTATTATCTCAAAAACGAGTAAAAATGCTTAGTTTTTGTTGTGCAAAATGTTTTCAACACATATTCCTTGTCCAAAATAGTTGTAAGGGTTCCGTATCGAAAGGGTAGAACAAGACCCTATGGCTGTATCTTAAGAACGTTTAACTTTGGAGAAGTTAACTATGAAGCCGTGGAGTATTCATTTTAAAGGATAATGTATTTCTGTTTTTATACAATACATTTTTTATTTATATGACAACTGGCAACACGTGGCTACATGATGTGTCAAAATGACAAACCTTCTCTCTTTGCTGAAGGCGGTTAGTTCCTTGATGTTCACTAGACAGTTCTAAAATATCCCACGTTTTTTTTTTGCAAAAGGCAAATTTCCGTTATGCCCACGATTCGCCTGTTTCACCGTTAACAATAAAAAGCGGTGAGCAGCATTTTTGTCGCCCGCCCGATTCGCCGCGGTCGCAATATATTTTTTAACAAACGCGGCGATTTTTAAATTGTTCTCGATTAATCGTTGGATTCGCAGTTTTTAAGCCACAGCTAAAACTTGAAAAGTCCTTCTCAAGTTAAAGTGAAATATATATTTTTTTATATTTTGAGTTAATTATTTTAGTACCTATTACTTTTTTATTATAATTTTATCAGTTTGACTTTAACCCGATTTATTTCAAGGTAGTTTTTGAGAAAAAAAATTAAATTGATCATGTATGTCTACTGTTTAGCGATGTGACATACATACTCGCAAAATTGAATACCAGAACATGTAAGTACGAGTAGGTAGGTAGGTATATTTGCAAGTATTTTCTCTTATACTATCCCTTTCGATATCCCAATAAATAGCTGTGTCCATTTTATGGTTCAAGGTATAAAGGTCATTTTCTAATACTAATTTTGCAAAAAAAAAACTTAAATGAATAACAACTCTCCCTCTCATCTGGTTTTTAAACCAGGTACGTTCAATACCTTATCATTATACTGGGGAACTGCAAAAACACGTTATTCCTTTTCCTTCATTATCTGAAAATTTTTGAATTCCAGTTCAAATATTATTTTAACTACCATAATGACTAAGAAACTTCTTCTTAATCGGTACACTCTTGCCAGAGTGGTCGTGGTCATCACTGGAAGTTTCCACTTGTGACACGCTTCACGGCTCGTCTCCATTCCTCCCTAACAGCTGCTCGACTGGCGCATTCGTATAAGGGGTCGTCCATTGCTGTCTAGAAGTTTCGTTACTGTTTATTTGTAAGTTTTTAGATAACATCTAATTGTATTATACATTAGTGGCCCGCCTTTTTTAAAAAAAAATCCCGGCAATTATTAGATTTTTTCTCGACTTTTAGACCTTCCCTAGTCCTCCACGAACATTTCAAGACTATGATAAGATAAATCCGTTCAGCCGTTCTCCAGTTTTAATCAGACTAACGAACAACAATTCATTTTTATTTATATATATATATATATAGATAAGTGCTTTGTAAACCTTAATTATTATGAATAAACTTTTATTATATTTATTATTATTTGGTGCTGTCGTCACCACTAACATATCATACTTTAACTTGTCTAATATAGAACTGACAGCTTAGATTCCCTTTGATAGCAACAGCACAAATTTAGCATTCTTTGAAGTATACTTTCCTTAAACTGATCAAAATTAGTATCAATTACGAAATCTGGGGCAGACGTTCCAACGAGTTAGGCTTATTTTACCACATAAGAAATACTCCCAATCTATTAACAGTAAGCCCCGCAAAAAGCAAAATGAATATTGAACCTGACAGACCGTCGATGGAAATAATATTCATTATATCTTATTGCGGAAACAATTACAAATGTAACAGATGCTGCCCCAATAATTCATTGGATACCGTGTTCGATTCGTTCATTTTATTTTTGTTTTAACGGCGGAAGAATAACCGTTTTCGAAATATGGCGCTCCAGTTAAATGTTCAATGAACTTGCTTGATTTTAAGATGACAACCTTATGATAACTATATCTATTTCAATTTATCACAATAGACAGAATGCTGTTTGATGACAAAGTCCAACGTCGATTAAGATAAATAAATATTAAAATATTTTTTTACAAAAAAGTTTGAATTTAAGGTGCCTCTGTCTTATTAAAAAGTTTAAATACGGGGGATGAATGTCTAAACAAAACTATAAAATAATGTTTTCAGATTTAAAAAACTATATAAAAAGGTCACTTTTGCTTTCCTATCAACAATTATTGTCTACGGCAACGTAATTTGAAGACCAAAATTATGCGCTCAATAATGTGCCTACACAAAACTTAAATTTCTATAATTAATCCTATGACAGGCTTTGCCTAGAAATTACAATAAATTAAGCTATTTATTAGTTTAATTTGATAGCTCTAATTTCAATAGGAAACCGATAGCTATTTTTGAGCTAGCTGTCTATATAGTTTATGGATATTTTCTACTCCGTCTTAAAAGTAGCGCACGATACAGAATGCAATCTTTCATTCTTCAGGTACGTGCCAAATAAAAGAAACTAGACGCTAAAGAAATGACTCCTTTTATTGGAGACAAACTATCATGTTACAATTCAACGGAAAGCATTATTTATTTCTGCATTCGCGCACTGCAGACTCAGCCATCGGTGAAAAGGGGCATTTTTAACGCGCTATTAACTGAAATAAAAAATATTGCAATATTTTATTCGTTGCATCTGGCGCACCGGATCTGAATCGTTTATATCCTCGAATTCAAATGAAGCAGTTACGCTGGATATTCTATTCTGTACGAAATCTCAAATGGGGATGAGTTACGGAATTAATTTATAAGCTAATGTGAGCTTTTTGTGTTTAAGTTGAAATTATAACAAAATTGTCTGCGTTAAACAAGAACATTTGTTATTAAAGGTATACTCGTATTATCAAGTTTGGGATTTGAATTCTTTGGCTGAGGGAAAAACATGAAACGTAACGGATTTAGAAGCTATCAGGTTAGACAAAATGCTTTAAGACTATCTTTTTGAAGTGAAACTTCTATAGAATCGTAGTGATTTCAAACCGGATGCAAAAAGATGAAACGGAAATGGTAAGAGACACAAATACAATGCTTTATTTAAATACTGAGGTATTGCTGTGTTTATTGTTATAAGTAGTAGACTCCAATCGTGCGTCGTAGCTGACACACACACACTTTTTTTTTATTCTTCTTATTCTTTCGTCGATTTACTGAAGTTTCACTTCTATCGTGTGTGAATCGCACACACACTTTTTTTTTTTAATTTGTTTTTTTGTCTCGTAGAAAAGAATAATGTCTCAAAAAATAAAATGTACCTACTCGTATCAGCCCAGAAACTTTTTGATTGACTTTACAAAATGCTGTGAGGAATTTGCAGGAAATTGCAGCTGAAGGCATCTTTAATGAGAATATCTAATTTTGATCCTGTGCTTTTTAACTAATCTAGGATATGGTTACCTTTATTATCTATTTAATATTCGATTTATAGCAAAAATCAACGATAATAATTTAGATAAATATCTTTCAGTTGCCTTAGAAAACAATTGCATCACTTGGCAGCTGAAAAAGAAAATCTACATGCCTAAAACATAGCGCCCTATATCAAAGACAATTACACAAAATATTCACAAATTCCCATCGTTATCTACAACCTTCCACCCATAAATTGGGTTATTTCGACACCGAAACTTGCTGTAATTCTATGTTTGGCTTTTACCGACGACTGCTCAAGCGATAAGTTTATCGCGAATCAAACCGACTCTAAATCACAATTATACGAAACAGGGAATTTCGGCCGGGCCTCTGTATTGTAGACTAATGTGTTCTTGGATCTATGGCGGATGGAATAGACTTGTAAACTTATATTTTATATGTTTTGGCTCTCTGAACGTATTTTGTTGTGGTTCAAGAAGTTGCTGCTGTCAAGATGGGCAGCTGCTTAGATAGAGATAGAGTTCTACCCACGGCGCCCACGGGAGGAAAAGGAAGGCAACATATATATGCCGGTGCTCTCATCTCCGTTAAAATAATACTCCGTTATTAAAAACAATAACTAGCCCCTGAAAACTTTGTGTTGTTTCTAATTTTTATTTTCTAATTTCACTTTCCTTAAAAACTTTAATCCCCAAAAGAGTATAAATATAATAACTTTTCTTAAAATATGCAGGAGTATTTCTTATGAGAAACAAAACGCACTATACTCCGTAAGAGCTTTCCGCAAACCAAAAAATTAAACCATTATTTTCAAGTTGTGCTATTTCCATTCTAGTTACCTCCACGTTCTTGCCACACTAGCATAATGCAATTGCGTTCCTCAAAACATAATTGTCTCAATCAACGCGCAAGCAATTCTTCCGAAAGCGAATATACGCCACAGCACTTGCAAATACAGCGAATTATGAGAATGAGCGAAAAACCGGGAAATTCACGTTGCTCGGTTTGTTAGCTCTATCGCATTAGCATTCGGTATTAAATTGTGGTTTTAGGCTGCTGAAAATGAAAAATGTATGGAATTAGGAAGTTTTATGCCTTCAATTTGGAAATGTTGATTGCAATTCGTTATGAAAGGAAGCAACTGTTTCAATATATTTTTAACGAAGGGTTTTTATCATACTAAACAATTGATATAGCATTTTGCATTGTATATATAATATATATTCTTTCCGAATTGAAAATATATAATATGATTCTAGAACTCTTGCTTACAAGTCGAATGACGTATTTTATTAGATTTAAAAAAGGCGTTTTCTGATAAATAATCAAACAAAAATACTTTGCGCTAGAACAACTAAGATGCGATTGATTCGCTTGAATGTATTTATAATGATCATGTTTTGAGTGTTTGAAATTTTGCAAGTATGTAGTTATCTGAAAAAGACGTTTGGTTGATTATATAGCTCTTTGACTTAGTAGTATTAAGTAAACAATATAATTAATAATCAAATGACAAATTACAAGAGAAGGTTTGTGACATCCGCCAATGTTTCAGACAGTTTCACTCCTGATATTAATGATGGCATTCAAACTTAGACAATTAGAGATGAAAACTTTACGTCGACTTAATATTTTATGAAATTCATAACGATTCTAAGACGTCGCAAAATTTACAAAAGATAGCATAAGTAAGGTATTAGCTATTCAGAGATTTATTTACATATATTTTATTATGCGCTCAAAGATATCTGACTTGTCTAGGTTTATATTTAAGGACCAGTTTAATAAATTTATATATCTTGTGATTTTTTTAAATTCTCATGCCCCACATTAATGCGACTCATATCTGACTCAATACCAAATCCACCTTGCAAACCCCAAATCTGACAAATACAATATAACAATATATACCTTAATGAAGATTCTCATGGATATAAAACAACTTAGGAAAAAACAAAACCACAATCAACTGTACAACATGCATACCTACACAACAAAATTTTTTTCATACTATTGTGAACAATTCCCTCTCGACAAATTTTATCTTTTGATCAATAGAAGAGATTATTCTTATCATTTATTGGACTTTCGATCAATCGCCTGAACTTAATTTCCTGTATTGTCGAAATAAATCATAAATATGTAACAACATTTACAAATTACGTCCATTTTATCGTTCGCATCACTGAAAGCTTAACATTTACAATTCACGTGAAACAAAATGTAACATTCGTACAAATGAAGCCATTGCACGAGCGCCCAAATATAAATCATTGAAATAAAACTGACGTTATGGCGGCAGTATTAACTGATCGATGATTAAGTGGGGATCAGAAGGAAGAAAGTATAATAAACATTATATTTTAAGTATAAATTATATAATAAATGAGACAATGATATATATGTATGTGTTATACAATATGTATACGTTTTGGTCTCCTGACATTAGAGCTAGATGTTAGCTTTTTACGCAACTGTTTATGGTGTTTCCCTGACATAGTGAAGTTTTTTTTGTTCTTTTTTTTTTAATAATATATATCCTTTATTTCAAAAGGGTATGTTTGCAAGGTGAAAAGTGCTTTCTCTAATTGATAAATGTGAAGAAATGAGTTTGTATTTTAGATCATATTTGTAGAATTAATTCTAATAAAATATCTATAATCTATACTAATATTATAAAGCTGAAGAGTTTGTTTGTTTGTTTGTTTGTTTGTTTGAACGCGCTAATCTCCGAAACTACTGGTTCGAATTGAATAATTCTTTTTGTGTTGGATAGTCCAGTTATCGAGGAAGGCTATAGGCTATATAACATCACGACCAATAGGAGCAAAGATATAGTGGTAAATGTGTAAAAAACGGGAGAAATTGTTCATCTTTGAAGCCTTCCGTTGCGTGCGCCGTGAAAACGGTTCAAGATACACAAAAATATGTATTAAAGAATAATAGCTCTTTTAATGATCTAAAAAACAGTCCGCAATAGTATATGTCTATCTTTTAAGATTAACTCACAAAAACCGTTTTTATGGTACCTAAATTTGGTCGAAATAATTTGTTTAAGTTGTATCAACATAATAATATTAATCTTTATTCAAATAAATATGTTGTTGGTTAAGAGTACTTCATCCATTATAACGCGGGTAGCACCGCAGGGCACAGCTAGTAGGTTATAAAATCATATTTTTATAGCATCGTGTAAATCGTGTTTTATAGGTTTTCCCGAGGAAATAACATCTTACTTCTTTAAAAATAGCTATGAAAAAACTCAAACACCTAATTTAAATAATGAAAAACTAACTGAGTTATTTATATGAATATATTGATGTCTAAAACTACCGCATTCAGAAACAATTTCAGTCAGATTTATATAAGCAAATTTATTACAAGCTTGTCCAAGGTCGCATCTCGTCTCTCAAGCCTGTTTCCCACAATTACAAAAGTAAGTCAAACCAGCCGTACCGGTTTATTTATTAATCTTTTTGTTCCAGGTAAGTGCTACAAATGGAGAACCAAACAGCCGCTGAGTGTTTGTGAGTTATTATTAATCGCCCTAGTTTAGTTTGATAGTTTCATTGGAGATTATCTTGTTGCGAAACTGTTGCGGTTGAAGAGAAACGTGATTTAGTGAGGCTAGATTGGTATAGAACAAATAACTGATATGTAGTTTCACAAGGAATAGTCAGGATTGATACATTTTTGGATGTAGATACAAATATAAGGAGCAATAAAGCGGAACTCAGGTTTTGTCTGCAGTTCGTCTCACTTCCAGCCATCCATATAAAATACGAGTAGTGCTTAGCGTGACCTTAAATAGTGACGATTAGATTTATAAATTTGTCACTAAGCAGTTCAATATTAATAACGCTACTAAATCTTCTTCAAAATATGTAATGCGCCTATGTTTGACTAACTTGCGATCGCTTAATATGGCTAATATAACCCAGGGGTAAAAATATACATACGCTTCCTACTCGTTAGCAACGCGGGAAGAGGTGCAAGACGCGCGAGCGTCTGCAACGCGGGAAATTCTTGCCTAGCAACGTCCCGCTTAGTGGTCGCGTAAGTGTGCAAAAGAGCCATTGAGTAAAGTATGAGAAGCGTCCACCGCGCGGCAGTCAGTCGCTTTGGTCGCGCAGGCTTGGCCGAAGCTTATCATCAACTCACTGAAATTCGACAGATAATCGCAATTTTCTCAACTTGAACCATAGAAGTTTTGTTACTGTAATCTAACGTAAGCTCTATTCCTTCTGTATGAAAATGGAAAAGCAGTTATCATACTTTGTTAATCATCTAAAATTAATGTCATGTGCTAAAGCAAAATGCCTGCTATAAACATAAGCGTGGCACGGTCGGACGCGCCACAACAATGTTGCTTGCGGCATATGCTTGCATACAGGGTACTCGTGACAACAAATGAGAGCGTGTAGACGCGAGATTTTTGTATCATAACCTTTTGGAAAATAAATAGAATATTCATAGAAAAAGGTTTATTTCGTCAAAAATACAAATTCGTCAACTATAATATTAATTTAAATTAGAATGGTATACATGAGTAACAAATTCGGACGTATATTGGTTGCCACTCATCATCCATACCCTATTAACGTTCCCACTGCTGGGACACAGGGACTTCTCTCTTGACGAGAGGGATTAGGCCAATTATTTTGCATCAGAGGTGTACCTTTATAAAACTCATCTTACTAGTTATTAGCTTATTCAGCTTAGTATGAGAGGTAAACCACTTAATCACTGATTTAAATAGCTTGAAATAAATTAAAAAGCATAAATATAATAGTTACAGGATGACTAGCTCAAAACTGTTTCAAGCGTTTTTGTGAATGTTTTATTGTTGTATATATAATCATTACTAAACACAATGAAATAAATATTAACTGATATTTTTTCTGAAAAGCTATAATTCTACATTCTCCTAAATAGCAAATTACGCGTTTGCGCAGCACTTGTACGCGTCAAACCGGCGAGCCGGTAGTTTTCCTCGTAAATAGATTATCCAGTTGTCAGCGTACTTGTGAGCCGAAGCGAATCTATTAAGCGCGTTATTTCCGTTCGCGCAGGCCAACCAAGATATTGTTTGCTAGATGTGGCTTTTGACAAAAGTCAAGCAAAATATATGCTAGAAGGTGGATTTATTTTTCACGAAAATACAGTGGAATTTAACCACCTGCTAAAATAATGGTTAAGCTTTAATAATCTGGAGATGTCCATAAAAACCAAGCTTTTTGTAAATTTTTTTTACAAAAGCCAGTTTTCTTTACTATGACATTTTTCTTCTTATTTCCTTAGCAAAAATAATTTCTGTTTCTTTTGTTTATGTTTTGTTTTTATACTATAACTAAATTAATTCATCATGGATCAAAAAAACTCTGAAATCTCACTCAGATTTCTCAGATGATGTTTTGATGTAGTATGTACATGTACAAGAACGTATATGTACAAGAAAATTAACAAATAAAATTATCTATAATATATCGCATTCATACTAATAGATCGACCTAATGACTATCAGGATGAATTCGATGAATTATGAGTATTCATATAATCATTGTTTTTTATTATAAAACCACGATAATGATGAACAACTACTATAATCAAATTCAATTATTTGGCCACATCTAGTAACTCTACAGCACCCTGTCCGCGTACAATTCGAACGCAAAGCTTCCAAAGCAATCGATTTCCGGCCTATTCGACTTTAAACGGGAATCAAACCCGATATCCGACGGATTTACTTGCGGTTCTGCTAGTTTCGTAATGAATGGAGTGGCCTGCTTTGATTCTGTTAACTTTGGATGATATCAATTAGAATTAACTGGTTTGTATTGTGTATCAGTTTGGATATTGTGTCCTCGGTCTATAGTAGAGCATAATTACATAGTTAGGTATAACCACTGCTGAGACACAGGGACTTCTCTCTTGCCGGGGGAGATTAATAATAATTGCTTATATTTTGGAGGTGGGTTGCGCACAGACTTTTCACGGTAGCAAATATACTAATTGTAAATCTTTATAAGAACATGTTTCTGTGTAGTGAAAAGCTGAAATCAAATTTAAGAAGTATTTTAATAGTAAATACTACAAATAAGTAAATAATTCTGCCCGAAAATAAGCATTTTTTTGCGTTGAATATCGTTTCGTAATTTCTGTTGAAATGCTTTCATTGGAATATAATCGTTATAAAATTAATTTAACTGTAATACTTTGGTTTGCGCCTTCTCGTTCTGTCCTCATTATGCGAATATCAACAAATTAGTTATTCAAATAAATCATCATTGCAGCGGTCATGTATCACCCATCAATAATTTGGAAAACCTGTTATTAAAAATAAATATATACTATGAGTTTGACTGTTGAAAATGGTTCCTAATGTAAACTGCAAACATTTATTCAAAAGCGAAAATTTGTTTATCTTATTGCCCCAAAAATATCACAACATTTTTCTATTCATTGCTACCTAATCTGTTAAACCGGCCGCACAAAATACTTATGAAACCAATTTTTCGAATCCTACGATTACAGTTTACCAATCGGATATCAAATGGCTATATCGATTCAGAATATAGGGATATCGAACAGGTACAATCGTATATTGAATGGGTTTATCGATTCAGAGTATAGGTGATATTGGCCACTTTTATTGCTAAGGCAAATGGTGGACTCCTTATCTCGAGCCTGCATGCGGAGTTGTAGTAGCTATCCTATGTAGATATCTGTATCGAACCGCATCACAGTATTTAGAACAGCTGAATCAATCTACAAGAAATTCTGATAAAAGCTCAGAAAAATAGCTAAAAATGCCGTGTTGTGTAAGTGGTAGCACACTCGACTTTAATTCCGAAGGTCGTGGGTTCAACCCATTGCACATCTCTGGATGTTTTTTCTTTTAAAATGTATATGAGCTTTAAGCAAGTGCCGATGAAGGCAAAACATCGTGAGCGAACTGGCATGTTCGAAAAAAATAATGTTTTTAAGAACTTTGAAGAGTTTAAAGGACATTTGACATTTCCAACCTGCACTCGGCCAAGCAGCTCGACCCAGGCATAATCCCTCTCGTCAAGACAGAATTCCTTGTGTCCCAGTAGTGGAAACGTGAATAGGGGTGTTGATGATGCTGATGTAGTTTCGGTAGTACGTGCAAATTCGTAGCACACGAGTTGTATTATGTTTAGAACTAGTTCCAACATTTCTCACACTATTGGAACTCACACAGCATAGCCTATAGCCTTTCACCTGCCCAAGCCCACCGGAAGCGTTTGTACACAAACTGGGCAGACAGGCGGAACTGTGAGGGAATTATTGTCGCTTTCTCTGCCCCTTGCTTTGTTAATGTATCTCGACAAACGCTGCAGCGAGCTACGAACTTATTGTTTCTGAATGGAATGGCCCTGGAATATGCTTCTACCTGACTACAAATAGGGTAAATTTTCAAAACACATATTTCATACGACACGAATATTTCGTAGGCCGCTAATGTAGCCACACCAAAAGTATTTCTGACATTTTGAATTATCCCCAAGACAGCGCTTATCATGTATAATGCCTATGTAGGACATCTTAGGATAATGGTAATCATCAAATGTAGCTAATTACCTGGCTAATTATCTGATTAGCTAGTTACTCGAATAATGTAGACCCGAGGATCAATTACGTTGTACTCACGGGTGAATTAATTAGTGGCTGATTACTTATACTGATAAAATTATATTAATAAAGGTTTGTAATTCTCAAATTTTGTCTTACTCAATTTAATGTAGACCAGATATAAACTATTACACGATAGAAAATAGGCCCTAAATTAAAATAAGAGATAAAGTGAAAGAAATATTTTGTTTTAATCATTTTCATTATTTCAGCCGTCACATTTGAAGACGTATGTATACCCTTGGGGATTTACAAAATTCTCATCAATAATCTTAATTGAATTCTAGAAGTTTTATTTGCAGGTGGTTATAATTAATTAATTTATTACATTTATAATGGTAAATCCAACATTTATGTGTCTGTCTATAAATTGCTTAATTGTTGAAAATAGGGATTTTTAAAAGCCGTGTTGGCTAAAAGCCGTGTTGGCTTAAAAGCCGTGTTGGCTTAGTGGGAGGACACTCGACTTTCATTCCGAAGGTCGTGGGTTCAAACCCCGCCACGCACCTCTGGATTTTTCTTCTTGAGAAATTTATGTGCGCTTTAAAACACGTGCTTTAACGGTGAAGGCAAACATCGTGAGGAAACCGGCATGTTCTGAGAACTTTAAAAGAGTTTGAAGGACATGTGACATTCACCAACCCGCACTTGGCCAGCGTGGTGAATTAAGGCCTAATCTCTCTCGCCAAGAGAGAAGTCCCTGTGTCCCAGCAGTGGGAACGTTAATAGGGTGATGATGATGATGAGGGATTTTTAAATGATATTATTAACAATCCGTTTAAAATAACAAAATAATTAATCCGATTTTTAAAATACTATACCTCCAACGTAGACCCTCTACGACGTCGGCCTTCTATGACGTAGACGCTCTACGCCGTAGCAAGTCAACATTTCAGTGGCCATAACGCTTAAAAGTAAGAGATTTAAGTTGACCTGTCCATGTAGGCTATGCGCTTCTAAGGAAATAAACGTTTTGACTTTGATACGACGTGGCCTTTACCTACTTCTTTAAATAGTCCCTGGGTGTTTCATACCGTGGATTGAATAGCTCACGGTATGAAACGACTAAAAAACTCAAACCACTGAAGAAAGGGTGCTACGAATCTTAGTATTTGATACTTTATTATCTGTAACAAGCAGCTAAATATATCGAGATATTATCTAGCAAAATACAGTAAAAATGAAGTTTGCGGGTTCAAATAAATATAAAAATAAATAAAATGAATATTTCCCGGCAATCCACACAACAACATCTAGCCCCGTGGTAAGCTCTTAGCTTGTGTTTCGGGTACTAGACATCTGATATACTTTATATAATATACATTAGTACATAGATATTTTTTAATATACATATTAAACACCCAGACCAAGGAGAAAGTGCTTGCAGAACATACAAACACTTGACCCCTCGAAACTCGAAACACTTGACTGAAGCATGGAGATATTAAATCAATTAATATCTCTATGCTTCATTTATGCATTAGTTATTGGACATTATCCATATCTTAGTGGAAATCCGACACTGCGTCTCAGAATCTTAATTGTAGATGTACAAATTAGTTTTGTTGTAGCTTACACGTTATCTCCTCATCATCTTCATCGCTATTTCAGTCTCATAATGTCCGCCGGACATAGGCCCCCCTCAAAGACACGTGACCTCCGGGTGGTGCTAAGAACAGTCTCTGGTGGTAGGCTTCGGCCGCGGCTTGTCACCACCCTCCGGGCTGGGCCAGTGCGTGAAGCGATTATTTCGTGTTTCGTAATGTGGCCCGGAGAAGCCATCCACATTCTAGGTCTTCATGCCCCATCTTAGACCACATCGTCACTTTACATCAGGTGAGATTGTGGTCAAATGAAGGCTTATTCAGAATTAAAAAAAAAAGACTTCCAGTAACTTCAGTCGTTAGCAGCCTATAACCCGCTGCCTTCACCAGGTCGTTCGTCCATCTAGTTTGGCGGAGGTCCTACTGTATAACCTAAAATATAATTCAATGAAGTCTGACAATAATTTAAAAGAATGGAAAAATCCGAGGCGTAGTTTCTTCCAGCATTATCTTCGCGATTACCGTTAAAAGAAACTGGCCGGTGCCGAGCGCAGTAACAGCTTATGGGCTCGCCGTTACTCTTTAATGCGCTTTTAAGTCCGTTGTTTCATATTCCTCGACTTTAAAAGTCTTCATAGACTTCGGATTTGAGGATTTTTTCGTGAGCTCTTCGTAAAAGTATGGTATTTTTAAAGCTCTTTGTAACTGCTTGTTCTTTTTGTAGAGGCAACGTTGACTGAAGATGTAAGACTGTTGATATTCTGTTAAAATATATTTAATTATATTCGTTTCATAGAGAAAAATCCGGACTGGGGACCAAAATAAGGAACGCAGATAAATAAATAAATATTTCCGGACAATCCACACAACAACATATAATATACGTATGTATATAGATATTGTTCAAAGTGGTGCGAATACCACTGACGTTGTTAATAACATTAAATATCTAAATATGCAGGTTGGATTTTAGAGATGGGATTACATTAACCGCAACGTAATTACAGTAGCTGGCAATTTTTATCTTTTCTAGTACTCAAACCTTTGTTGAGCCCATAAAGTCATTTGATTATGAAATAGGATCAAATAGGGTTAAAAAAATATTTTTGCCCTGTATTTATGGTCCCATCTCAAAACAATCACTTTGTATATGCAATTAATGATAAATCGATTGGCTATACTAACTCAACGCTTTTCAACGAGCAAGTTCACCTCAACTCCTAGTTATAAATCCAGCACCCATTCCAACGATTTAATCCCACACTTATATTAATGACAAACGTTTTGCAGATTACCAAACAGTTAGTATACCAGTAAAACCATTGTGCTTAAACTATCCAGTAATGACTAAGTTTCAAAGTTTGCACATCATTAACTCCGATGGTTGTTCACATCGATTTTATTATCACCGCGTTGAATTAACTGTAGTTCCGACATGTTCTGTTTTACTCTACACGTTTCGGACGTTCATGTATTTAATGTTATACGAGTGAAATCGTTTCGACCTTAGATAATTATCATCATCATCTTAGGCGCCCTATAATACGTTCCCACTGCTGGAATACAGGCTACTCTCTTGACGAAAGAGATTCACGAAAACGGCTATTAAAAAAACATCACTGGTCCTTAAAACTCTTCAATTTTCTCAAAACATGCCGGTTTCCTCACAATATTTGCTTTCACAGTAAAATAACGTGTTTAAAGCGCACATGAATATTTTATGAAGAAAAATCCAGAAGTGCGTGGCTAGGTTTGAGCCCACGGCCCTCGGAATTAAAGTCGAGTGTTTTCTCACTTAGCCAAGACGGCTTTTTATGTTAAACAGTAAAAAATAAAGCTAGATAAAATAATATTTCTTTTCTAACAATTTTCACTTGTTTTTTAGAAGACGTACCATGGATTATGAGTCATATTTTTTTTCAAAATAATAACACATTCTCTTTTTGATGTCTGAATGCTTTTTAAAGGTAGTCACAGACGTACAGGTATACCTGACAGGTTAACTTCTACGTTAACCTACCGTTAACATTCAGTTGACCTGTGCAGGTAAACAGGAAACCTGTACAGGTTGTATGGATTCTACTCAAGTCTAGCTTAAACCTGTACAATTAAAGCCATCACCTTTAATCAGCCGCATTTAATCTACCGATGTGTACTAATGACATGATTATGATCAAATTCTTACTTATATTAAGATATCAGAATAAATTTCCAAATAAACGGTGTACTCCACTCGTATGCTGCTGAATTTTTACTACAATTACAGTACAAAAATCTCAGCAGCCAATGAAATAAACTTTCTATTACGATCGCGAGCACCTTCAGTATTCCACCTTTTAATTTTATTAGCGGAATAATTTGCACATAAAGCCAAGTTCCATTAGAGCAAGAAACCTAATTGGGGTTTATTAAAGCTTTTAGCGACACCTACTGGGGAATTGAACTTCTTGTAACTTGAAACTTACAGAACATAATACGGTTTTTACAAAAAGATTTTATAGCGTTTCAAAAAGGTGGTTTGTTTTTTGTTGAAATATTTTATATAGATAGCTTGATGAAGTCTTTTTCCAAAATAATAAAACATTTACAAACATCGTTATGCCTTAGTAATATTTCAATTTCGTAAAGATTTGTTGGTTATCAGTTGTATAATTTCTGTTATTATCGATATCCTACTAATATTTATGGACGCGAAAGTTTTTGAGGATATAAGTGGGTGTGTTTGTTGCTATTCTCGCAAAAACTAAAAGAAAAGATTTTTATGAAAATAAATCTGTTATGATCTTTTTACCTCGGTATTGTCGATCGGTTCAACAATTCGTGGGAAAATCAATCATTGCGAGCAAATCTCGATTTTGTTCAAATTTGGCAGTGTCATTGCTCTTTCTCAATAAACGACTTAAGTTTCTTTTTAAAGCGCGGGAAACTATTAACTTTGCGGGCAAAGTCGCGGGTCACAACTAGTTTTATTATAATAAATAGTCTCCCGCCAGTTAGTCTTTGATTTAAAAAATATTTAGGGCGCTTTAAGGCTCTGTGAGAGAAAATAAACAACATTTCATTACATTGCTTTTCATTATGATACCCATATCCAAATTTTGATCTTCCCAATCCTTGTTATCGAAAGCGCTTCGACCCCACAGTGGTAATTAAACAAAGTGCCAAAAAAACAAATTTATGCTCAAAGCTCACAGAAACACCAATATTGAATCAGACAGCAATGAAATCTAACAATAAAACTCAACATACCAACACAATCAACTAGAAACATTGACTATGTATAATCGAATTGCTTTCACCCTTTTGCTTTCGACTCGGCTTCAGTTCAAACAAATCCCAAACAAATCAATCAAAACAGCGCTCAAACCAGATTCAGACTGAATCACGAGCAAACTAGTAAATTACAGTCTGATATATCTACCCAGCTCAACAGCTAGGATGTTGTAACGCTTTTCAAGCTACACAGAGTTGGTTGCAGCTAATAAGCGAATCGAGGTAGATTATTTATCTACTCAATTTGTAATGGTGCTGCCACACTGCTGTTTAAAAATGTTTACAAACGTTAGTAAACATTTGTTAAGAACTTCGATCACAATGCCAAAAATCTTTTCATGTTAGATATTGGAAGTAAACATGTAAACAAAACCAGTTGTTATAAAATAAAATATATTGTATAAAAATAAAACTTTAACAAATTACGCTTTCTTTTTTTAAACAAAAATAAAAGGAATCTTAATGAGAAAATCTTCTTCCATTTTCGTGTAACGTCGCGGAACCTTAATCCAAACAGCAAGCGAGCCTTTTCTTCAAATGTTATAAATGTTTGTAAACATCTTCCACCAGTGTAAGAGCAC
The DNA here is from genome assembly GCA_929108375.1 of Gymnoscelis rufifasciata. Classification (NCBI taxonomy): domain Eukaryota; kingdom Metazoa; phylum Arthropoda; class Insecta; order Lepidoptera; family Geometridae; genus Gymnoscelis; species Gymnoscelis rufifasciata. The sequence continues at coordinate 3,776,838 of OV815307.1, read as the reverse complement.
TTAAAATTTATAACAATCTAAAAGAATGTAACATTAATTGTTAGTAGCACATTATGACAAGGATTGGCACAGCGCGATGTGCGGTAGGGTAATTGGGAGTCCTTACCCCATCAATGAGACGACAGGGGCTGAAAATAATAATAATTAGTAGCATACATGCATGTTGAATGTCTGTTAGATAGTTTGCGACTGCAGTTTTCCTCTGAATATCAGCTGACTCAACCCGATGCAAGCCACGTATGTCTTACGTGCAGAAATTCTCACATAAAGTAATAATTCGTCACGTATTCAATTTCAAACACATCCCAGAGCTAAAAACGACAGTGAACAAGCGTCGGACAGGACATCCGTCACAGTATCAGCGCGTTGTCTGTCGGTCCCATGTGCCCAATCGATTTCGCATTAGTGCTTTCACAGACATACGACAGTCGTCTGTAAGTTGCTTAAAAAATGTCATTGTCAAATTCGCTTTGTACTGCTTTTGCGCGGGTTAATTATTTTACTTGTTCTTTTTTTAAATGCACACGTTAATTTACTAATTAGTCAAATGGTTGTAATATAAACCATTTACAGCGTGTAGAAGCAATTCAATATTTTGGTATTTCGTAGTAATTAGTAACGAAATTATACAGAGCAGAGCTATACCTGCTGAGTTGCTTGTTTAGGTTGAAAGTATTTATAAATATTTTATATTTATAATGGTTTTTAACAAAGCTCACATAGTCACGGCATAAACTCTGGCACTTGCTACAGCGTTGACATATCGGAAAAATCAAAAACCATAGTGAATCCATAATCTTGCAAAAAAAATATTGAGAAAAATAAACCTTTTAAAATTGACAGAAAAATCAACAAAATAGGAATTTCTTAAGCCTAAAAGCTCCTTTTAAAACAATATTTCATTTGCTTTGCTTTGAAAATCAATCAAATTTATCAATTAAATTCACTTAATTAAGCCGTATCCACTAATCCGCGTTAATCGATAATCAATCAATCACTCCTTAATTTCAATCAGCTGCATGGGTTGATCTGTAATTGGTTGTGTTATCGCTAGTGTACATTGTATATTTATTACTGTACTGCTTTCTGCTCGGATGTTTAAGGTTTTGATTGACAATCTTAATAAAAAGAATAGAATCTTATTAATTAGAGTGATTATTAGAAATTGTTAGATCAATCAAAATCGAATTAATAGTTAATTATTCTAAATTCAATCTATTCTTTACAATAAACAAAATATTATTGCAAAACTAAGAAATAAAAATTTGTTAAATAGTGCGAATAGATGCAGTTCGAGCAGTCACAAATCCAAGTACTGGCTTCGCGCAACGTTGCTTAGCTTTGTAAAAGTCACGTTTGTTGTATGGGAGCCTAATGTATACCTCAATGTATATTTATTAGTTATGTGTTTTTTGTATTTGTTGTTAAATCGGGAAGAGACATACAACACCCTTTAAAAAATTCAACTCTCTATCATCACTTCTTCTTCTTGAGATACAACCTGGTGACATACAGACAGACAGAAGACGAAGTTTTAAAATTAGCGTCTCGTTTTACCTGACTGGTATTGGAACCCTAGCGTTTGATAGCCCATTTATAGAGGAAGGGTGTAGGCTTCTATTTACCTCGGGAAAATACGTTGTTCCTGTGGAAAAATCAAAACCACGGGCAATTCCGTGGCGTGTAAAATTAGTCATCTGTAAATACACACTGAAGATGCTATAATCAATTAATCGTAATATACTATGATTTAAAACGGGTAACATAACCATGATTTGACGGTTTTTGAATTTTCCGATATTTCGACGCTGGAAAACTAAAAAACCGTCAAATCATGGTATGTTACCCGTTTTAAATCATAGTATTGTTAAAAACCATGATAATTTAAAAAGTTAATCGTAATATATTCCATCAAGCACAGCAATTTTAAACACAAGGCACTAGCCAGTTACAATGACATGAATATTGAATGGGAATGACAATAATCTAGCTCAGACGGATAGACGGACAGACGCTTAGGAATGCTAATGTGTAACAGCTTGGTTATAAGTGTTGCTATATATTGTATGTACACTGTGGTGTATGTTTGCAGCTTGAGGAAGATTAGCTAGAATCTGGTTAGGCATGCTAGAATACACTGGAATATCGCATAAGTAGTACGAAGGAGCCTAAATTCAAAATATTGAACTTTATTGACTGTCTCAGTGGCGCGGTGGGCTTGCGGCGCAAGAGGTAGCGGGTTCGATTCCCGCCGTGGGTTTGAAGTGTTCTCCATGGTCTGGGTGTTTAATATTTATATTAAAAAATATCTATAGTATGTCTATTATTTTAAGTATATCAGATGTCTAGTACCCGAGCACAAGCTAAGAACTTACCACGGGGCTAGACGTTGTGGTGTAGATTGTCCTGAAATATTTATATATTTCGATTTAATTTTTGCCCTCAGTTGAAGAAAATATTATTATAGATGACTCTATAACCAAATTCTTTCAAAACAAAAACTATCAAGGATATGTTACTGTCTTGACAGTTTGCTTCAATATTTTATACTGAAGTGAACGAGAAGCTGAGAAACGAATAGAACAACACAGCTTTACCAGTTTTTACAACTTTGTAGTTATTACAAGTTTATATTATTAATAATAATAATAGCTTCGTGACCGGTGATTTTCTGTTTTGATATTATTTTACAGTAGGTAGTTTTATATGTTTTTTTTTATGTAATCTATTGCAAAAAATATTTGACGTGTTTTAAATTAAATAAAGAGAATAATCATAAATCATTTATTTTAAATATTAAAGATGTTATATACTCTGCCTTGTAACTCAGTGTCAGTGATTACCCTATCAATTCTGCAGTCGCCTCAAACAAGCTGACTACAATGCTAGCTTCAAGCGCCGGTTAAGTTACACAGCACAGAGTATAACTGAACATCAATCTATATTCTAGCCGCTTTATCCATTAGCATGGTTAAGCATCTGCAACGTGCGTTGAAGCTTTGAATGGGTATAAGGTAGTTGAGGATAATTATGTACTTTTGTAACAAGTTAAATGAGTCAATAGATCTGTTTTGAGAAACCCAAAGCGAATATAAAAAAATAAAGAGCTGCAGACAGAAGTGCAAATAAATAAATAACTAGAGGTAAAATGTGCTAGTGAGGTGTGTGTATTAACTATCTCACAATTTGGCAAGATAAGTTTAGTATTACTTTGAGTAGCTGTTCATGTATCAAGGGGCGATTTTAATTCCTGAACTTGTCTTCCATCTGATACATCAAACCTTTGTAAGTTCTCAAATAGATTGGTAAGTATAAATAAATAAATAAATATTTTTGGACTAATCACACAGCATCACCTAACCCCAAACTAAACAGAGCTTGTACTTGGTGTTAGGTGACTGATATACTACATAGATAAAAATTTCTTGTAAATACATACCTACATATAATACCCAGAAGACACCCGTCACAGATGACATCAGAGTATTCACTCTAAAACAAATGGATAAAAACTTTCCTGTTTACTTTTCCTGTAAAGTTTCCTGTTTACTTTTGTAAATGAATACACACCACATTCTAATCAAACCAATTTATTTTTACATGAGGCAATAACTTACCACAAACATTTTTAAATTTACGTTTCATAACGTTCCCTTTCCTATCAGGACACAGAAAATCTTCTGAAAATTATATCCTGGAATATTATTATATAAATTATTGTAATACTCCTATAGATACACACACAGACACAAAAACAAAACACCCTTTCATTTCATATACCTAATACTTTATCACACTAGCCGTATTCATCTGTTTGTATCGTAAGTTAATTATTCTTAATCTGTATGTACCTACTTTCAATAAGCAAGAGCGGAACCTCCTAACACAGGTATCTCTATATGTTAAAACGGGGTTTTCTGATGTATTCATTTATAATGTATAGATTAAGTTATTGAAGTATTTTATTTTTTTATTATTTTTATAACGACGTTTCGTTCAGAGGCGCAGCCCTAACGTGATTTAACTCCATCGCCTACGACACACAGAATGCGGCAGATTTATTGCAGGCACTCTGCGGCCGTCTCAGCTGATGTGCAAGACACGGATTTACGAGACACTTATTGGCTGCATTAAAACCTTCCGTGACGTTGTGACACAATAATTAATATGCTCGCATGATTTATCGGTGTCTGATGCTGGTCTGATCTTGTACTGGCTTACTCGAATTTCAATCTGGGTTACGTTGTATATGTTAGACAACACGTTTGAGGTTTAGTTACTCGAAACGAATGATGAACGAGTTGTATTATATAAAGTATTACATTTCGTGTGTTCGTTTGCTTGAGATCTTTTTAAATATATATTTTTTTAATATTTCCGGACTACTCACACAGCATCGCTTGACCCAAACTAAGCAGAGCTTGTGCAATGGGTGTTGGCTACTGATACTGATGTGTAGGTGACTGATATACTACAAATATACATTTTTTTTTGTAAATACATACTTATGTTATGTAGACAATACCCAGACCCGAAAACTGAAATTGTAAATCGTACAAAATCTGGTCCCTCGGCGGGAAACGCACCCGCAACCTCTTGCGCCTCAGGCGGACGTTGGCCCACCGAGCTACAGAGAGAGAGAGAGATATAAGAAAAAAATATGACAACTTAACGCATAAATATACCTACATACTTTAATATGACAGGAGAACGTCTTCATAAATAACTACAGATTTTCAATAATCTCAATACTTTTACATTAAACTCTTTCGAAAAAGCCATTTTTCGAGTAAGCGTTATCCAAAGTCTTTAGGCAGACGATAATAACACTTGATGAACGTTTCTGAACAAACTAAGTGTAGAAATTGGTAGAATGCCCTATTATATTGACAGAACATTACAAAGATAGCAATATCACGCCACCATTATGCAACGTCTTCAAAACATAAGATATCCGTGCTTCACCGAAAATATCCACAAGCGATGCTACTTCCAAATAACTACCTATCGCAACTGCTTCTACTATCTTGATATAGCAAGTTACTAAGCCTGGCCCAACATAATCGAGCTAGATATATCAGTTTAGAGTTACCTCAAGTCGTCACGAATTCAGCCCGAATTCCGTGGCACGATGCTATAGTCCGATCGCGGCGCCTGAGGCGACATGACAAACTGCTCAACTGCACACGAATACTCCAATATACTGCACGCTGTCTCATGTCTTTCTGTAGAATGTATAATGTAAATAGGGGTTTGTAAACAAGACAATATGTAGGCTTGGAATTGAATGCGGCCTTTTCCTAGACTTAGATATGTAGATCTATGTTTGAAGGTAAAATTTTCAACTAAAACTTTCGTGGTTAGTGAAAAAGTGATGCCAAGATTCTTCATTAATTGCTTAAATATGTATCTATACATTTATTTACCTGTCGTTTCAGTCTGTCTCTGATATTATGTTCTAGATAAAAAACTACTGAAAGGTCTTTAATGTGGTTTTCAGCAATTGAGTGATTCTAGAAGAAGGTTCTCGCATCCTTCATGCATAGACCCGTGATACGCTCTAAGCTCGTTGAATACGTTTAAATTTCTTCATAATATTAATATTACCACCTAAAAATAATCCTGCGTCTTACCTCGAAATTCACAGTGCAAATTTCGGAATTACATAACAAATATAACTAGAAATAAACCTGTCTGGGTGCAAGGAAATATCGTGAGAGCCGGCAACGTCTCCACAGGTGCCCTGGCGTTATTTCTTTCAAGCTTTTACCACAGTTCGGTTCTTTCTAAGATGTGAAATAATGTGACTTGGAGTTTTAGGAGGTAGTTTGCGAGCGGTAATTGCTTTAAATAATAAATAGAAGGACTTCCTTTGTTATTTTCATTCTCAATACTTAAACAAATCTTCAATTTCTCAATTCGTGTCTGATATATTATATCCTCTATGCGTTTGCAAAAAAAGCATTTAATAAAAAATTTCAGTCACAACACCCATGGTAAAAACTCTGCCTTATTTGTGGTTAGACCATGGTGAGTAAATAGTCCAAAAATATTTTTTTCTTTCAAATCTGCACGTCCGAGAAAGCGCCCCGACGTGCTACCAATTACACAAGCGCGCCAATCACGTGATAGGTCAAACCCTACATTACAGGTTGGCAGGTAGAAAATTCCTAAGCATTAAGCCCAACTTTTTGTACACAATTCAACTTTGTGCAAATAAAGTGTTTAAATATTTAAATAATCCCTAAGCACTTGAAATATCGGGTAAGGCCCAACTAACGACATCTCGTAGAAAGTCCCAGGACTAAATAATAAAAAAACATTAATTTATTTAACGACTTTATAATGTTTATATTGTAATTTATTCTTCTGAGAATGCTTTGCATTTTCTTTCTATACTCTGCATAATTTGAATGCATACATTAAAATCATATCCACAAACACTATCCCACTAATTACTATTTGAAACTGTCAACTACCGAAATCGGTTCAATAATAAACGGTGCCGGTGGCATATATTATCAGTTCATCGGTTGAGCTAATGACACAAAATGTTTGTAAGGGAATTATTGATATGGCTCGCTGCGTTTGTGAATTGGTTAAAATTGTATGGACAAGCAGGGAATGTAAGTGGCCCTGATTTTGTAATGGTTTTGTAATTTGTACTAGTTATTTGAGTGTGCTTGCAAAGCGGAGTTATATAATGATGGGAAGTTACATCGCAGCGTTCGTTACTACTTGTAAGATAAAGGTTTTTCTTTATTAAGCGCAGAATCAGTTCAAAACAGTTTAAAAAAATTAAAATCAATTTATGGTATCAATTAGTTTTTACTTTAAAATGCCTCACTTGTAAACCTATACTTAAATTATTAAGAGGTAAAATGTGATTGTTTGTTTGTAATGAATAGGCTCCGATTCTACTGAACAGATATAAAAATATTTCACCAATGAAAAGCTACTCTACGAGTATCCCCTAGTAACAAAAGGCTATGTTTTATTTAAAAATAATAGTAATTCTTACAAAATCTTCAATTATATTTTTAACCAAGCTGTTAAAAATTACCTCAAAACAATAGATAAGCTAAATGGGATGACAAAATGGCAAAGCAAAAAGTTTGTTAATCTGAGTTATAATTACTTTTTAATTTGTAATCACAGATTAAGTATAGTAAGAAAAGAGAGGAAAAGAGTTCCTCCATGATTAAGGTTGTCACCAAAGAGAATTAAAATCGTTCTCCGATCCCTCATAAAGATGATGGAGCCGCGGCGGACTGCTCTAACAAGAAAATATTATAAATTTACTTGATATGCACACATAGTTACTGTTCGCTTAGTTCACAATCGTCAGTCGACTCCAATTTTCTTGGTCATAAGCGATTTGCAACCACCATGAACACAGCAGTTTTCACTAAATTATCCATCTTGTTTTACGTCCGAAGGTGCGCCAGCGTGTCCAGTTTCATTTCTATTTATTTTAGTCTAGTAAGAATGGACTACAACAATAATAAAGAAATATTAGGTATGCAAAGGCCTTGCATACCTAATATTCTCTTCTCTTCTACCCTAATATATAGGTAGCTCTTCTAGTTATAAACTTTTGAGTGAAACAACCTTTGATTTGAACGTACAATGTTATAACAAAATCAATTTCGTGCCGGGTGCCCGATCATTTCATGTTATTTGCAGCGAGTCGAGTCACGTAGAGGCCGCACGTATGCTATGTCCACCTCGCCTTCTTACTCGGATTAGGAGAATTAAGATCTCAGTAACGTATCTTTGTTTGCCAGACGTTGCTACTGATCTCTGGAGGCTTGTTGGGAATTTGAAATTTTAAGCCAATTTCGCTGGGTTGTCGGAACATGTGCTTTGAGTTTTGTTTAGTTTTGTTTTTGTATTTTGTTTGCGGACAATTTTATTGAAGTTTTATAATTGGATGTTTGTATTGACTGTTCAAGGAATACCCTAAATATTTTAAATTCTTTTTTATAACCTATTTTTAAATCAACCGACCTTTGATGCATATTTCGTCTGACTACAGGAAAAAAAAACCGAACTAAGGGATTAGTTCGTTAAGGTGGCAGTGGGCTGGCTATTTAGCTCAAAAAACAAAACAGAATTCCGTTGCGGTAGGAAAGTCCTTAAATTGACAATTCGAATTGTCAACTGCAGCGTAGAACGTCTACTAAGTGGGTGGATACATATTTAAAATTAACAAAATATCTAATTAAATTCATGAAAAGGCTTTATCGTGAACTATAACCTTAGTAGTACTATTTTGGAATAACATTCTAAAATAGTACCATTGGTTCCAGTCAGTAAGAACCAATTAAAAGTACACAATTATAAATGACACCTGTCTACACAGCCACCCATGCGGTGTATAATTCAAAATGTCAAACACACTGTTTCATATCAGATGAATCATGTGGAATGGCGTAAGGCGTGATGGGTAAATTAAACTGATTTCTATTATTTATTTGGGGCAAAAAATCGTTTGTTAAAATTGCTCTAAAAATGATAGTAAAATTTATAATAGATGTATAAGCGCGTTTTACGGTTTTTAAATGGCTTTGTAATTATGTTGTTGTGTGGATTCTCCGGAAATATTTATTGATTTATTTATATAAACGATTTTATTATATTTACGGACAAAAATCTTTTAGCAACAATAGTGACAGAAATTTAATTTCTTTGAGTACTCAAGTCTCAAGCCCCTATTCACTCCAACTAAAAGTCTATCTTATTTCTCGCAGAATTCTCGCTTTGTAAGTTGATTACTAACATGAGACGGGGAATGCAACGAATCACATTCATAAGTTTACATTTCGCTAAATTAATACTGAGGTAATACTTCGGTTCTCTACAGACATCTTGTTTATGCAGGATCAAAATGGATCATCCTCGTTTTGTTCTTTGTGCGGTTCACATTTATATATTTTTAGAACATAATACTCGGTGAACTGATTGTAATGTAATGTAATAATCGGAATGAAAGCTGTGGCTTGTTATTTTTATTAATGAGTTATATAGTTTTCTTTTGACTGCCTTAGCAGCCCGCAGTGGTAGCGGGTTCCCGGAGAGGAGTCAAGTGTTTAATCATTTGTCAAGATATGGAGCATCAAAAATCCGGAGTAAATATAAATCGCCACACGGTACTTCAATGCACTTGATTTTTCGTTAGCAAGAAAAAAACATAAACAATTGTAATCTTGATTTAAATAATCTTAACGACGGACCTATATTTTTTTAGTCATCTACCTATTTCAACGCCTATCTCCATTTCTTCCCCAAATAAAACCTTACAGACTTTTTCCACCATCTCAAGTTAGTATCCACTAAGCACGATTACATTAAAGTTTAAAAGCAGCTCCCAAATTCGAAACAAAAAAGAAGCTTAAAGAAGACGCTAAGTGAATAAGTGAATAGTTAAACTCTCATGATATTTACATAAAGCGAACATTAGTTTGCTGCCATGAGCGACGGGAATTAAGCCCTAATGGCACATAACGATGGCTAAATTAAATTATAAATCATGGGATATGAAACTAGATTAATATTTAATTTGAGATGCCTTCGGTGGAGAAGTTTTGGTATAAGTTATTCAGAATGATAGCGTGAGGATTTACTATCTACGGCGCGTGTTTAATTTAAATAATATTTCAACACGGGAGCTTCAACATTACATGCCAAGCCTATGTAGCATAAGCACACATATTTACGTTCCCACTACAGGGACTTCTCGGGAGAAGAGAGATGAGAAAGATTAAGGCCTTAATTCACAATTCACCACTATGTGTGGAGAATGTCACAAGTTTGCAGTACATGCCAGTTTCCTACGATGTTTACCTTCATTATAGTACGTGTCTTAACAGAAGAAACTAACGTTATTACGCAGAAACAAGTCTTATTGTTGGAGTAATTAGTACCGTTATTGGTCAAAATATTAAATTTATTAGAACCACTTTTTTGTTATGACTACTGATTTGTCTGCCACATTTTATATAACTAAACGTGTGTTGCCCGTTCCGGGTTAATTACTAGTACTGTTGGTACTAATTATCCACTTATACCTTCATGAATATCTGTTAAAGTCCCTATCTATGAAAACTAGTAAAATTCATTACTTGGTTTAAAATATCAAAGCGAACAGATAGTAGAAACGACTGTATAAAAACCAACAAAATATTAAATTACAAGTTCAAGTATTTCTAATAAATAAAAAAACAATTTTACAAATATGAAGATACTAAAATTCTAAAAGCAAAATGGCCTCAACCTTTGCACTTTAGCTTACTTCCGTCATCAACCCCATCATAAAATCATCAATGAATCTAATTTTAAACATGACTCCTAGCGTCAGGGGGAATACTAATTGCCTGCCCTATTTTCCCTACTATTTACCCCAGTCTCCTAGGGGAAGGAACGCATTCCCCTCCCTACAACTATATGATTGTATATTTGTATATGAAGTTCTGCTCCCAAATCAGCCGTCTATAATTGTAGTGTTTAAAATTTACACTGTGTATGTAAATTCTTCTTGTCAAAATTCAAACTATTTTAATAATGAATGTTATGCATAAGGAAAAAAAATTGTCGCTTATTCATAAATATATTAGTAATAGTTATCATATTATTATATTATCTCTATGATTATTTTTTGTTTAATGTATTTTCTTTTGACGTGTCTAAGTTTTGTAAAACCAAACAATGGAAATAAATGATTTTGTATCTTGTATCAAAGTATATCTTGGTGAACAATAAAAACTTACCTGATTTTATTCGTTATTGAATGTATTTTTAAACTGTCAAGTTTGGTTTGAATATTTTTTTAACGTCACTGTTCAAAGTTGAATTAGCTGCGAGATAATGATGAATAAATAGTTACAATCTCCACTAAGTATTCTTAGATTTTTCTCAATCATGTAAAACTATTAGCCCACGAGCAGAAAGCAGTTTTCATAAAATAACCTAACTTAGAACATTTCCACTCCACTTCATTCATAAACGAAAATAATAGGAAAAACTAAAAGAAAACCTTTTCACGTTTCTCTGGCCAAGCCCCTCTGCATGACTATGCGAATGTATAGCGTAATAGAATAGTCTAAACGGTATGTAATTGCCGTCTTTCGTTGTTTTCATTGTTCGTTTTGTAGTCGGTTTGTGTGCGAACTGGCTTGAACTGGATTTTTCGAGTGTAAAATGGCTTAATGTTGTGTATGGTAATAAAGAAAGATGAAGCAAGCTGTGATTTACTTTATTTACTGGAATTAGGATGTAAAAGTAAAATTTACTGAATTTTTTTTATATACTAACTTTTTACTGACTTTAGAAGTACATTTATTTTTAGACGGAAAAACGGACGCACTTTTTACTACAGTTTTGATACACCTTGTTGCTTATTTTAACCAGTGGATTTATTATATTTCTTACAATATATTTCGAATATATGAATTTTTATCTATACTAATATTATAAAGCTGAAGAGTTTGTTTGTTTGTTTGTTTGTTTGAACGCGCTAATCTCCGAAACTACTGGTTCGAATTGAATAATTCTTTTTGTGTTGGATACTCCAGTTATCTAGGAAGGCTATAGGCTATATAACATCACGCTACGACCAATAGGAGCAAAGATATAGTGGTAAATGTGTAAAAAACGGGAGATATTGTTCATCTTTGAAGCCTTCCGTTGCGTGCGCCGTGAAAACGGTTCAAGATACACAAAAAATATGTATTAAAGAATAACAGCTCTTTTAATGATCTAAAAACAGTCCGCGATAGTATATGTCTATCTTTTAAGATTAACTCACAAAAACCGTTTTTATGGTACCTAATTTGGTAACGCGGGTAGCACCGCAAGGCACAGCTAGTGATTTTATATAAAATGTAATTCACAGTTACTTCCATAATTACAACTCAAAAAACTAACATTGTTTGATCTTCATTATAAATAGCATAGCTTGTAAAAGACATAATACGCAATCTTAATATCTCAATTATGAAAGAAATGTAGCCAGTTTTATTAATATGGTAACAGCTGCAAGCTTAACAAAGGCGTAATGGAGTGTAATGTCGAGCTCACATTAGCTACTTAGCTTATATGTATGTATGGAGAGCAGTGTTGGCGTATCTTACATGAAGTAATACGAAAAGTATTTGATATCAAAATCGCTTAGTAATGAATTATCTGTCATTGACAAAATCAATCTCGTTTGGGTGATTGAAATAAAACAAATCTGGATCAAAAATAATAAATACAAACTCTATTTCTTTTTATTTTACAAATTTGGAGTATTAAAAATAAGATACTTAAGGCTCGTGTCTAAGTCTGTATAATTTGTGGTAAAAAGACACTTTTGTGTCCAGTCTGGTATAAAAAGGTAACTAGACCGCCATTTTGAAAAAAAGAGAATGACGTGCAAATGTTTAAAAACAAAAAATAAACAAATATCTAACTTATACGGTTTCAGAGTTGTTCTTTTTAGTACAAATATTTGCTATTGCCATTTTAAAAACTTAATTTCACGACCAGAGATGAATCTCATGTAAATCAACTCATTTAATGTTCATAAGCAAATACTGCAAAGGAATGAAATCTCTTACGCGTTTTTTTTTAAGATACTCAAGTTCAAACATGCTTTTTCATACTTTTTAAACCAAAATATCTGAGAATAGAGATTTTATTACTTAGCACTTATTGTTTGTATACATTTACCGTCTCAGTTGACATGAGTTTCATCAATGGCCGCATAATCACGTTTTATTTTCAAAATGTCTGACGAGTAGGTACGCCAAAATATTGGAACCCCTTTTCAAGAAATAACTAAACAAATTTCTTATTTAAATTTTAGGCTAAGAAATCTTTATCTGCATATATACATATATAGTATCTGTATGGCAGTACGTGCATGCGCTCTTAGGTAAATAAACTACAATTTTGCCTTCAAATTCATAATAACTAAACTTAATAGTTTCGAGACATCTTCACGAAACTCTTCAAGAATAGCTACATGCTCTGTGTAAGGTATTCCAGAACTTGCAACTTGCCGCTACAGCTAATTATTTTAGGCAACCTGCAGTACAAACTAGCATTAAAGGGAATGCATGCTGGGCCAGGTGGTGAGCCGGGGTTCTTACGTGCGTTTTTTTTTTAAATATTTCTTGTAAATTAAAATGTTATATTAAAAAAACGCAATGTTTCACGAAGGCTGACCATGGCTGGCCTACCTCGTTGAGCCATCAGTCCTAGGTATAAATACTAGTCAATTACTAAAAAAGTCGAATTATAAAAAAAGAGGGGTTACCATGCCAAGATCAAGCTATTTTACCGATATCTATTTTCCGAAACGAGGTTGTTCACTATAATAGGACTTAAGAATGTGTTCAGAGTTGCTCAGAAATACAAAAAAATTGCATAAGTAAATCGTCAAAATACGTTCTATGTAGAAAAAAAAGTACTCGCATTTTATATTATAAATACAAACAATAACTGTTTACGCGTACAGGCGTGCAAATTGAGTGGAACTCTATCACTATAGGGGTCAACGGAGAACCAGCACTGAGTAGGTTATCAAATGTATCTACGTAACTTAAGCTTAGTTTACTCATTTTTGTCACAATAAGTTGAGTTTAAAGTATAAGTTTACTCATTAAAGTTATTATTTTTTTCGTTTTATAACTTAGTTTGATTTTTTTGGTTTCATCTATTATTAACCTACATGTATTTTCATGTTTTTGTGAGATATATAGCATTTTTCATTTCATTTCTTTCAATTAAACCTATTCTAGTCTGCACTTCACATTTTGTCAAAACCGTATGAAAATCTGTTTTTAAGGTTATATCGGCTCGGTATAATATGTATGTATCGTGAACATACCTCTACATACATATTATACTGAGCGAGAGAGCAGGTGACTTTAGTTCATAATACTCGCGTTGTATTTAGATCTTAAGATTAATATTTTAAGTATATTCTAAGTACAAAAAACGCAGGTAAGAAACCCGGCAGCGAGACGAGCAAGTGTGTTAATTAGAGGAACTTTATCTTGGCTTAGCGCGATGATGCGACGTGGCTTAGCGACTCAGGCCCGACTTGCAATAATTAAGTTGAGACTTTCGGAACTTGAAATATGTTCATAATACGGCTTGGTGTTAAGTTATTTTAGATTGCTTTTGTTTTTTTTATTTGTATTATGTTTGAGATAAATGGGTAACGTTATTATAAAGCCAATGTTGGTATAGATTACTGTGGCTTATCTAAAAATGGCAAGTACAAACACAAAGTTCAAAAATTTCGCAGTACCTTAAAAAAAGTTTAAATAAAGTATTATAATTTAATAAACACAATCAAAATGCAGTGTTTTTTGATCCACAGCCACATTACCATTTACGTTCTACGTTAATATAAAAATAAGAGTGTAACGAAAAAATTACCTAAAAATGGCTTTTAAAAGTAAAAAATTAAAAATTCACTAATTACAATTAAGGGTGCGAAGATATTTAATTTTATTTAATATTTAATAATATTATAAATGCGAATGTAAGTTTGTTTGTTACGCTTTCACGCAAAAACTACTTAACCGATCATCATAAAACTTTGCACATATACTCTTGAAGGTATTAGAAGTAACATAGGATACTTTTTATAAAAAAAAAATTAAAAACCACTGCGGGCGAGGCCGCGGATAAAAAGCTAGTATTACATAAACAACGAGAAAAACGACCTTACGTTTTGAATAATTGCGAGGGAATATAAAATAGCCACTTTTTTATATTTAATTTTCACTATAAAACTATGATAAACTTTAAAAAGAATTGACCAAGCATGTTTTTCATACAATAAAGATTACCAAAATAAAGAAAACTGTCCATTTTGAAGTCATGAGTGTAATGTCATATAGTTTCTTCAACACAACTTCAAACATAATCCAATCACCTCCCAGCAAAAACAAATGAAACAACACACAACTTAGATGACTACGAAATTGAGTTACAAGTTAAATGCTCCAAACTGTCCTAAGCCATGTGTCTAACTTGCGACGGTATAGTACTCACAAGAAGTGGGGCTGATGTTGGATTAAAGTTTGAATATGTAGGAGCGTACTTTACTGAGCGGCTCTCAGACCGCATGAGTTGTTGAGTGTCGCCGATTGAGGAGGTTGCAAGGATTATTGTCTCGTTTTTGTGGGGCTTTGATTTTGGATATGTTTTGACTGTGAACTTTGAGGCTGGAATTCATAATCACAAATATTCTATGATTAATTGCTTAGAGTCAATTGTTACAAATTACAGATGTAATCATTGATTTAAAGTTATCAGATATAATTTGCGACACCGCAATATGATTTCCGGGTCATCTTTAATTAATATTATAATGTAATGTTTATGTGATTTTGAGAATATTTGTGACATTGTAGCCGGTACCGGGTGAATAAATTTTGGTAAATTAAGTATACCGCCCCGTAACCTCTGGATCAATTGAACCGATTTTAATGAATTTGGTACACAGGTTCTCGAAAGCTTGAGAAGTGGGAAAATCCATTAACTTTACGGTCCACCGTATGCAACTTTATAAAATATCTTTCCACCGTATTTTACACTTATGCACCTCAATATATCCTGCTTAATATGACCTAGCTTTCGTTAAAAGGATTTAGAAGTTGTAAGCCCTGTGGCACTGATAGAGGTAGCCCGACCTATGTGCGTTGTTAATAGTACCCTAAAAACGTACCTACCTTTTTTGATAAAACTGAGTACCTAAGCCACATAAGAGCCAAACAAAGTTCGTATTCGTTTAATAACGAAAGCTAAAGACAATGTATCAGATAACGGCTAGGTGTTTAAAATATAACATATTCAACGAACATCCTCAAAAAATAGATAAAATATTCAATACTGAATGTAATCTTTTAACACTCAAACGATCCATAGAAGCCAAATAGATTGCATTTTTGACGCGCTGCCAAAATGTGAGGTCTTGGCTCAGGTTTATTTACAAATGAATATTCATTTACATCTAGCGATTCATCAAAAAAGGCTTAAATGCGATCCATCACACTGTCTTGTACAGTTGCGAGTAAGTGATGTATTTAGGGTGGGACACGTGTAGATGATAAACGTGTTACACGTTGATATTCCATGACACAGGATAGAATATCTTTGTTAATACTATCTTAAGCATTTAATATGATTTAACTATCTTTAATTTTTTATAGAAGCTATTTTGTAATTTCAAGATAAAAAAATAAAAATAATAAAATTCGTTTATTTCCTCACACAAACCTTAATGATAATGGATACAAGTAGGAATAGGGTAACATTTAATATAGGTTTGTGGGATACTGGTGCCTGAGGTAGGTATATCAACCTGTAGGTATTACAGATCACCAGGGCCTCTCACTCGCTAACAAAAGATGTAGGACATTCTATTAGACGAGAGGAAGAAATAGGAAGGTTTTTGATATTAAATATTGTTGCAGAAGTCTTTCTGCAAAAAAATTCAAAGTATGAGATGCTCCGTTTATTTAAATCTAATAGTTCATGCGCTTATTGTAATAAAAAGAGACACTTAATTAAAAAAAACCGGACTCCCATCCAAGTACTGCCTTCGCTTATCTTTATAGGTAAACTGTTAAATTACGGACAGACAGACATGACGAATCTAAATTTATCATTTATTCAGTTTTTGCCATTTAGCTACGGAACTCTTTAAATAATTACATTAATAATTAAATTGCTTGCGTAGATAAAGCTTCAAGAGATTACAAACAAACTTACTTTCGCATTTATACCTACCTAAAGTAACACAACAGTTTAGAAACTATTTTAACACGATGAAGGTCGAAGCCCGTCGATCAATAAATACTCATTGAGCCGGAAGTCAAACTAATAAGATTTTTGAGAGGTGAAATTTTAACTGAAATTAAACCGATTATTACTAAAAATTTAGTTAAATTGATGGCAAGACTTTATGATTTACTTTTTTCATGTGTGTTTTATAAGTATTTCTTCATTATTCACGTAAGTTCTTGTGAATGAAAATTATTTTTCTGCAGTAGACGTCTGCCGCTAAAATATTGAAGATGTTTTCCTATCTTTATATTTTTATGACCACACTCAGTAAATTAACCTTTCCAGTATTTGTTCTGTCAATAAATTGTAGCTATAATTATGTTCCTTACCAGTGCCTTACAAATAACCTTTCCATGCCAACAAAAACCTTGAAATTACATTATACTACGACCAAAAGCATCAAAGAAGCTCCTAGGTACTTTCAAACGAAACCTTTTTGTAAGAACGTGACGCGCAAACGTGAACTCGAAGGGTCTTTGCCAAAATAATATAAAAGGTCATATTTGGCGAGCAAGCGTATTGAACCCATTCAATTGAACTTTTTAAATACTTCTCGTGTAATTGTTACTGTAGACGTGCTTTCAACTTTATTGAGATACTTTTATTTTCTTTGTATCAAATGCAACTTACCGCCTTTTGTGAAATGGTCCTAAACCTATATTACATAAAATGTAGTTAGCAAAAGTTTATCCTTGTCACTGACTTTGACATTTAATTTTGTGTAAAGGAGAAAGAAATAATCTTTATATATATAATTATTCTGTGAGTGTGTATGTCACTGAACTTCTCTGAAACGACTGGACCGATTTTGATGAAATTTTTTGTGTGTGTTCAAGGGCATCTGGGAATGGTTTAGATTCACAATTTTGGAAAAAAAATTGAATAAAAACCCGTGCGAAGCCGGGGCGGGCCACTAGTTATCTTATATTATGCTAACTTAGACAACTTTCCTTCTATTTTGCTTAAGGTTAATCTCTACTAGCTCTTTCTAATACCCAGCTTCAATCGCCCCTTCCGACTGCTGGCACAAAGGGTCTTCTCTCTCAGCGAAAGAGATTAGGCCTTAACTCACCACGGTGGCCCAGTACTGGTTGGTCAATGACACATGTCCTTCAAACTCTTTAAAGTTCTCAGAACATACTGGTTTTCTCACGATATTTGCCTTAACCGTTAAAGCACGTGTTTAAAACGCACATCATTTTCAAATCGGTTTAACCGTCGTGGGTTCAAACCTCGCCGCGGAATGAAAAGTCGACTTGGCCAACACGGCTTATAATATATATAGTAAGTAGTTAGTCTAGGTACCCTAGATCTTGTTCAAACAAGAACCATAAAACCGTTGGTTATTTACTCTCACCTGCATAGTACAGTATAGTCGATCTTGCGACACGTATATAGGGCCAATTATGTTAGCTTGATGAAATTTGCATTCATTAGTCGAGTGCAGAACGGCTTCGGACAAAATGTCAACTGCTTTTTATTTTCAGCCCCCGTGTTATTAATGTACTTTTGAAAATGAAATTATACTCGTTTTATAACGTTGTTTATTTTAAATTTAAGCTATAGCCCTTTAAAAACGCTGTGCTGTTTTTGGTTATTAATTTTAGGGAGGGAGAGTTGTGATACTAAATCAGCTGTTTTTAAAATGAGTTCTAACAGCGAAAATTTAAATGCATTTTCAATGCAGGGTTAATATTATTTGTACATTCGGTCAGTGTTGAAAATTATGCTTGATATAAAGTTTGACCAGAATTTAGCTATGAATAAATGAAAGGTTAAAAGTTTGTTTAAAGGATTAATGTTTACATTCTATCAATGAAATAGTTTTATTTTTAAGGATTATTTATCTTCATTTCAGCCTTTGGATCCGTCAATAATCTTCAGTTTTTACGATAGAACGCAGTTTAAAATCTATCAATCAATAGAATATCCCCTATATATTTTAATTAAAGTATTTTCTATACTAAAGATGTTGCCCTGTGATTATCGCTATTTAGCGATAAGGCATTGTACCACTTGTTTTGTATTTGGTTTTACGTGTTTATGTTGCTGAGTTGTGTATAATAAAGCGTTTTTGTATTTTTATATGTATTATAAATTGTAACATATTTTGGGGTAATAAATTTCCTCATATCATCATCGTTTATATACTTCCTTCGCATTCTCCAAAAAACAATAAAAAACTTGTCTCTCAAATGAATTTCGAATCAGTGATCTATTGAGTAGCAAACGTTCACAATGCTTCACTGAGACAGTCCATAGACAAATAGGATTGAAATAGATTTTCCCCCGAGAAAAGATTCACCGCAATATGCAGATTAAATACTTGATTAAACATTGTGCAATATAAGTTTTACAAAATGCCACAGACATTCTAAACATAACACAGACCATTCCTAGAAATCTCAGAGTCATCGTCTGCGACGAATCTCTGACAGATTAAACGTAACATAAAACACGGACTTTAAACCCGTAATAAAACCCAGTGGGTTGAACCCCCAACTCCCTTCACCCCTAATAATCGAGTTGGGTCCAAGATGTCGCGATCCTCTATCCCTTCTGAGTGTCTTGCGAGTTGCTTGAGTAAATTATCATACAATTTACCGGTTCAAAGCAGTCCTGTGATCTCATTTTTCTCATGAGCATGACTGTGTGTATTTGGCAGATGACGGTGCAAAGTCACATATTCAATTACGTTAAAAAGAAGTAGAATTCTATTTTTGTTTAAGTTTTGTCGAAGAAGTGTTTCATTCAATTGTTTTTTTTTTAAATAATAGTGAATGGTTATGAACGAGTTCCGAGTAACAAGGACATCGGTTTCTGTATGAATATTTATCTAATGGTGCTGCACCACTTATCATCATCATCATCATCCTGCCCTTGTCCCAAACTATGCGGGGTCGGTCGGCAATACATGTGTTTTTCTTCCATTTTCCTCTATGACCCATCATCTCAACGCTAACTCCTTTCTTTCACATATTTGCTAACGTTTCTAAACATTTAAACCTTTAAGAATATAATTTGAATCTTTAGTATTTTTTAAATCTACGTGACATATAACTTTTTAAATTATCATGGTTTTTAACAATATTATGATTTAAAACGTGTAACATACCATGATTTGACGGTTTTTGAGTTTTACGATATTTCGACGCTGTTGCAAGCGCCATGATCACGGAAACAACTCATCGTGATCATGGCGCTTGCAATATTACTAGACATATTTATCATAGACATATTATCCTGTGTGAACTGACTTTCACAAAAAATATGACTCCAATTTTCACATCCTATAACCTAAAATATATCAAGATCTTATCATTTTATCACATAAAATGGACTCAGCTGAAATTCAAAATTCTCAAACAGCTTCTATATACACTTTGGACCCTAATAATGTTCGTTTGAGTATAAAACCATACTAAATAACACTAAAACACTGAACAAAAGAACTCAACAAACAAACCTTATCTCTAAATTTCGTTCAGTAGGAGAGCTTGTGTGAAATTTTAATGAAACTCAGCTCAGATAACTAAAATGTATCCTTTTTCCGACGAAAAAAGTGTTAAATTTTGTTTTGGAATTCTTTGCAACTAATTTCGAAAGAGCTTTTCTGAACTTATGTTTTATAAAACACCTTTTTACTCTTAAAAATATTAAGTAATAGTTTATAAAGCATTTTCTACATACTTCTCTGCATAGTAGAGTACACCATAACATAATTAGCATTAGTCAATTAATATTAACATGTCATATATGAATGGTTTTACACAATTAATTAAAATAGATTTTAATTACGTATGTTTATAAATACATTTAATCTGAATTATAACAAGATTGATAGAATTTTTTATAAATTTGTTAAGTATGAGATGACTACTACACCTAGGGTAATCGTTTTACCCTTAAGGTCCAGAATCATAATAATCTTAAATATGTGAGCACTGGCTCACTCATAATATCAAAATCAAAGTATCAAAAATATGATAGCAAACTTTTCTTACTAGTTTTGGAATGCTTTTTATTGTAAAACTAAGTGTTTGTAAAGAATACAATTAACAAACTTAGACTTATAAGATTTTATAGAAAATGTACATAATTTGTATGACAGTGATAAGCGCTTTCCAAGTTTAGACAAGCCATTTTTGCCCTAAGGGCGCTTCCATACACATTCATCAACCGTAAAGTAAGAAACATGTCTGATTTTATCTCCCTTATTCTCTACTGAACGAAACTGTACATGTTTTCGCGAAAAGTTATAAGCAAATATACAATACTAGCTGTCCGCCCGCGGTTTTGCCTGCGTTCGAATCAAGTTTCCCCTGGTAAAAGAAGATGGGATTTCCATTTCTGGGAAAATTTTAGTAAAATTTGGCATGGAAATAGCTGTTATTGCCAAATTTGACTCAAATCTTGATTTGGTCGTAATAATTGTATGTTCCCACGATAATCGGTATTTTACGCGGTAAAAGTAGTATATGTGTTATTGCGATATGTAAGCTGTATTATTAATGAAGTTTCATCAATATCCATCCAGTAGTCTTTGCGTGAAAGTATAACAAACATACACACTTACTTACAAACTCTCGCATTTATAATATTAGTAGCAATTTTTTTATATACTTAAGTACCTATACTTGGCATAAGGGTGCGTGTACGAATAACAAAATACCTCCAAGTATGCCGTATATTTTTAACGAGAGTGGATAAGAAATGGCGACAACATGACACAAATAATTAATTATGAACTTCTCTTATATATTATGAATATTTTAAATCTTTTGACGATTATTTTAAAGTAAACAAATTGTGTTTAGCAAGAGTTACTACCTACAGCAGTACCTTAATAAATCGTGGTCCATAACAATCCTAGTACTTTTCTTCCCAAACAGAGTTTCTGATTTAAGTGGCGATTAAATTGAAACGTCTCGGCTGGCAACACCATCCATCAAACGGGACGTTTTACTCAGTGTTGCCAGACACGATATTACGGTCATCAATTTGATGTTACAAAATAAAACTACGACGCAAAACTTTGTCAAAAACTATTTTTGTACAAATATACGTGACGGATCGATGACAAGGAACTATTGTTATCTAGAAATGATATAAGCAATTGATATATATGTTTCTGTATTTTTCTTATGGTTACTGTTATGTGTATACGTTGTTATAAAAAGTGTCATTTAAAGATCTACACGTGAAATGTCAATCATGGTTCGCTTAACTACCTGTCAAACTACCGACTACATCATTTTAAAAGTTGCTATGTTATCACTATGTATACAGTTTCAATCTTTTTTTATGATAGGCCCAATATACATGTAATATTATAACCAATCATATATTATTAAAATGATTATTTTGAATTTATGTTCATTACTAGTTAACCAAAGGTTATCGTAGTCCAGATTCGTTCTTGTACTCGTAACTCCTAAAAAGCCAGTTTAATATAATATAAACATATCTAATAAATAAATCTGGGAACTCAAACAAATTGCCACATTTAGTGATCTATAGATCTGTACCGTGCGACACAAAGAGCCGAAAACTGTGTTCAGCGCCAACAAATGAAATTTTTCGATCGAGACGAATGATGACTATACATTAGTCTTTCATACATCCCAACAATGCCGCTTTCAAAAGCTTCATGAAGGATTGATTTATTAAAAATATGCACATTTCAGTGAAAAAATACACTTTTCATTTACTGTGTGTAAATACCGTAAATAAATCCATTGTTCGCACTTTCGATATTAATATTTAAAGAACTTACAGAGTTCGTGATTTAAAAATGTGAATATATCCACGTTTTGTTTATTACCCGACTGCGATTTTTTCGTGTTTCGTAATGTGGCCCGGAGAAGCCATCTACCTTCTAGGTCTTCATGTCCCATCTTAGACCACATCGTCACTTTACATCAGGTGAGATTGTGGTCAAATGAAGACTTATCGAACATAAAAAAAAAGTTAAATATTTTTCGATCCGGCTAACTGTTCGAATCTATATCGAATCAAAGTTGCGTATAATAAAAACATTTATTTTGTGCCACAATAGAAAAACTTAAAACTAGAAATGGGTAATAATAACACAATTAGGCAACAAAAAAGGTAGACGCTTAGCATTTGATCCAGTAGCTCAGAGCTGCTGATTACTGATATTCTGACAACCACACTCACTTAATATGCTTATGGACTGTAAAAAGTCTCAAAAAAGTTAATTCGCAGTCGTCTTATAATAGTTTTAAATGTCAGCTTGTAACATATTTATAACGGGAGAATCAACAAATTTTAAACTATCATCAGTATGCTGTCTTAAAGCGGTCTTCTGATCATGTTGCTTGCATAAGGGTATAGAAAATTTATTTTATTTACATGTCACGTATTTAAAATAATATAAAACCCAATTATGTCATCAAAATACCAATCAAACACTCAAAGCACACTATTAACAGCAATTCCAAAATAATTAAGTTTCATTAAAGAAAAAAATCACATACAAACGAAGTCTGAGAATACTTTTCAGTCCTCTCGAGCTAAGACACCCTAAACCAAAGATTACTACACTTCATGCCTTTCAGAATCTCAAAGTTCATTGTCCAGCTAAAAGTCACTTTCGCCGTCACAATTTCAAGAGCGTCTTCCAGAGTTTATAGCTCTTGTCTTCGTTTTTAAGTCGCTAGCTTTTTACTGC
Source organism: Gymnoscelis rufifasciata (assembly GCA_929108375.1). NCBI lineage: Eukaryota > Metazoa > Arthropoda > Insecta > Lepidoptera > Geometridae > Gymnoscelis > Gymnoscelis rufifasciata. The sequence continues at coordinate 3,753,296 of OV815307.1, read as the reverse complement.
CTCGGACGTTGGTGATTTTATTTTTCAGATTATATAAAGAGCGCAGTTTTCAAAGTGCACAGACATAATATAAAAGATTCTGCTATCGCTTTTATTATTTTTTTACTTAATTTACTTAATACGTCCGGACGAGGGATGGCCTGCCTGTAACGGCATGGGTAACGGATTCTATTTTTTTTAGGCTATCTATATGATACAGGGTTCTTTTTAAACAAAATCGAAACAAACAAATTAAACGAAACAAGTGAAATGTCTTCTTCTTGAAAAACTTGCTTCATCATAAACCTCGTCACCTACTTACTTTTTTAATGATTTTTAATAAGTGATATAACTCACTAAGCAAATAAAACTATTTTTAAATTTTATGCAGAAAAAGATTAAGACACATCCGTAACCTTCGCGCACACAGGATACGGATAGGAAGGTTACGGATGTGTCTTAATCATTTTCTTCACTCGTGTCTTTATTGAGATTGGATTGTATGAATTATTGTGGAAAAAACCAGCCTTCATTTAACCTTCTATCATTTGGTTTTGGTCTGGGTAATTTTAAAGTTGAGAGTTTATGAGATTCGTCTACGGATAGACTAAGGGCCCGTTTCACCATCTCTGAGTAAAATTAGACAATTGTTAAAATATAGAGTTAAACGCTGTGACGAAGCATTATTTATCGAAAAACAAACAATTACAATTACTTATCCAAAACACATCTCTTCTTAATCGGTACACTCTTGCCAGAGTGGTCGTGGTCATCACTGGAAGTTTCCACTTGTGACACGCTTCACGGCTCGTCTCCATTCCTCCCTAACAGCTGCTCGACTGGTGCATTCGTATAAGGGGTCGTCCATTGCTGCCTTTATTTGATCTGTCCACCTCATGGGCGACCTGCCTCGCGCACGGGTACCTTCAACCCTACCCTGCACCACCAGACGCTCTATGGACATATCCCCACGCCGAGAAACGTGCCCGAAGAAGGTGAGAATACGGGCTTGCCAAAACACATATGTCATACTAAAAACCATTTATATATTGCTAAGTTTACTCGGATTTTATTTAATATCCCTAACTCCTTCAAAACCAATCGAAAGCTACCTACAGTTAAATAATTATTCAAATCAACCACAAACTGCACCCCATCCATCAGACAGTAGAAAAACAAATGCTATTTACGTTCAGAATTGCCTTCGTTATTATGGCCGCCACAATTATGGTGTAATTGAAAACGGAGCCGGTGACGTCACCTTGTAATATAGAGATGACGTCACTAGTGTACGGGTTACACGAGGCTTAGATTATTTCTGTAGCAAGAAAATGCTTTGATGTTTACAATCTGTGTAAGGGCGAAAGGGTATAGATACCTTTTTTTTATTGCACACCAATACTTATTTGAGACAAAGACTAAATTAGAAATAACAATCAATAGCCACATTAGTTGTACATTCGGAGGCCTTTTTGCTAAAAGCGATGTCTTTTATATCATTGATCAGAGAATGGTCAAATAATATGACTATTTTCGTTACGAATTTATTAATATATTATGAAAATTTAAAAGATTTTGTTAAAAAATATGTACGTGTCCTTATATCACTAAATTGTACTCATATTAAAATCTCTTGTTTTGGATATCTTTATCCTATGGATACGTAGGATAAACTAGAATGACATAGTCTGCTGAAAAATATGACCAAAAATTCCTTTTAGGTCTCTCTAAGGATCTGATTATAAATTTATTTAAGAGGATCTATATATTTTTTAAGTTAAGTTGTAAAGTAAAACTGCAGTTTTGGTAGTTTCATACAAATCATTTAACAGTTAGTAACAATGGATATACCCAGTTGATCTACGGATGCTTCTGAATAATAAGCCTTTGGCTAATGGATAGCAGACCAGCGCTCTGTTAAAAGCCATGAAAGATTCTGATTGGCCGAAGGTTATGACGAACAATTCCATTACCAATCAGCTTACATCCGTAACTACTCATTGCGCAAATGAATTGCCCGAGGCTTCCGTTGAATTGACGTAATGATCAGTGAATTACTGAAAATTCATTCATTTGCTTGAATTTCGCGCATAAATAAACGGAATAGTTGATTCGTTTGATTTTAATGAGGGTTTAAGCTTTATGTTTAAATTGTTGGGTCGATGCGAATTTTATTACACGGTTTTTCATTATAATTATAGATAAGTACTAGGATGGAAAGGTCTGTTTGTACATATATACATCGAGTACTATTGAGACAAGCTGTGGGAATCAAAATACCTCTTTTTAACCCCCGCCCAACAAAAAGGGGTGTTATGAGTTTGACGTGTCTGTCTGAGTGTCTGTCTGTCTGGGACATCATAGCTCCCGAACGGATGGAGCGATTACATTTTAAGTTTTTTTTTGTATTAAAGGTGAGTTTGGTGCTAGTTTTCTTAGACCATGTTTCATGAAAATCATAATAGATGCGAATACCTTAGTCCTTATTCCATTCGGGGTTCTGCTACACCGTTAACCCACGTTCATAATCTTGTCATCGGTTCATCTGCCTAGATGTTTTACGGTGTGCTTGTCTATCCGCGGTCTGTATTCGATAACTTTTCGGTCGCAAAGATGATCTATTACTTTTAACATGTAAATGCCATACTACATATAAAGTTATACTTTACATGGCATCTCATTGCCTGATATTATCTAGTCCGCTTGGCTAAGATGTCAACTTCAGATCTATTTTCAATACGACTAAAAAAACTGTTAGTATACTTATAAGCCTATGGAACCAAGAAAAACGGAGCGAGATGATTTTTGGAAAGCGGCTTTGAAATTAGGTGGACTTTAAATAACTACTCAGCCCTTGAATTAACCGCAAAATCGTCAAGCCTTGGTAAACCAAAAATGGCAGTAAATTATCTTTTTCCAGAATTTTTTTATGGATAAATTGTTAAAATGCCTTATCCGAAGCACACCAGTCAAAATCCTACACACAAAAATTAGCCGCATTTCATCACAAAGGCCGGATGCAGCCTCCCACAAACTTTCATACACAAGCGAAGGGTTTAATTGTTTTCCTGTACGAGATGCTGAGAAAACGCGGCTAAAACGAGACGGCGCTCCACTTTTAGCCAGACCTTTTGTTCTGGGAATTCTAATTTATAATTGAATGGTGCATACGTGGATACTTTTCTTGAATGCTCTTGGAGAGTGATAGTGACAGAATGGATAAGTTAAATAACCTTTACGTCCCCTGGATTATATTATTATCTGGGTGTTTAATATGTATAGTAAAAATATCTATACATGTATGTATATTATATTAAGTTTATCAGATATCTAGTACTCGTAACACAAGCTTAGAGCTTACCACGGGGCTAGATGTTTTTGTGTAGATTGTCCGGAAATATTTATTTATTTATTATTTTTAGTAATGATTTAAAGCGAAGTCTACAATTTAAGAAATTCGAGCAATGGCAACTGATGATGCTGAAAACCAATTTTTTTGCTGGATTATCTATGATGGATTGGGTCAATGGATATACTGGGAAAGTACCACATAATTAAAAAAATCTGACTTATAATATTTTTCCCAAATGTCAAAAAACTCGATTAACCTCAAATAAAGTTTCAAGATTTTTTGCTTAAAAATAAGACAAAAACTTTTAACTAAGCATCGTTAAAAGTTTTGCTAGAGACACTCAACTGAATACTTTTGTTTTGCTTACATTTAAACAAGATGCCAGCAAAAACTTATTAAGTGAAATATTTTATTTTTTCAGTATATTATTGTAAAGTTTTGTATAATGATAGAACCTTATCGAAGTACCGGTAAACATACCCGGCAGGCCAGCTGTCACATGTAAGTAATTGATGACTATTTGTGATCCGTGTCTATCATTGACTTTAGAATCCTTTCAATAGTGCCGTAAGCGACACTTTGATTTTTCATTGTATCTTTTAGAACAAGAGATACATTATACCTCTATAGTAAAACCTCACGGTGTGTTAAAAATGGAAAAATATATTTTTAGTTTGCAAATCGGTGAATAATAGATGTAATTAACAGAAAGGAAAGTGAACAACTGAATCAACTTTAGGTACCTTATGTTTAAAAAAAATATTTTGTGTTAAATGGTAATATTTAATCACACCTTGCGTCTCAGTTTTTAGTATAGCTCTCGTTTAAACCTTAGTGGTTTTTTGTTGCTATGTTAGTGATTTACTAATAAACATGTTTTTTTTGTGAGGATAAATAATTATAATAAAACTTGCTAGTATTCTGTTAGTATATTAACGCTTAGGTTTTTTATTTCTTTTTATGCTAGATAAGCCTTCATTTTAACACAATCTCAACTGATGCAAAGTGACGATGAGATCTAAGATGGGGCATGAAGACCTAGCAGGTGGAGATGGCTTCTCCTGACCACAAAAAAAAAGTGTGTGTGTGTCAGCTACGACGCACGATTGGAGATTGGAGTTTGGACCGATAATTATGATATATATAGCATAGAAAAAAGGGTAAATGAACGCATCTGCTAAAATTATAAGAGAAACAAACATTAATTATTCGGATTATTTATATTACTTCAATAAAGCATTAGTTAGTTACTTAGTTTCATAAAGTATGTTACAAAATAATATAAATAAAATACAGTGAGACTTCACGCAAAGAGGAGACCCCGAGAATGAGATACGCTGTGTAATGTATTGTATCTCATTCTTTTACACGTTCAATCCTACAGATATATATATGTTTGTCTCTTTCTACGTAACGCCTCAACTTTTCGTGTTACACTTGATTTTACTCCTCATAAAATTTCCGTACCAGGCCTTATAACTCAAATCGTTTCTTAAGGAGTAAACTCCAAAAATGAGTTCAATGATTAGTACTAAAAAAACGTTAGTGAACAGTGTCTTAGCAATTGAGTGCCTATAGCATAAGTTTGTTTTTACCTTTTCACTTGAAACTTAACTATTTCTGCCTTAATTATCAAACTTAGTTTGATTTCCTAGCATGAAGCAACCATAATGTAGTTATCTAACTACTGATGAAAACTTGTTTCAAACTCAAATCGATACTTGAAGTAGTTTGTATGCATTACGTGTGTTCGAGGACTATAAGTTTGACGAGACACGAAAGGTCTGTAATAAAATATGAATTCCCGAAATAAATCTACGTCAAATGCATGAATTTGTAGAATTTAAATTTTCAAAAGTTTTGTGAAAATTCTGGCAAGTTTATTTAAATAAATTTAATAAAGATAGTGCCTCTATTGACTATCGTCGTGTAACAAATACATATATAAAGGTTAATTTAAAATAAATTCCAAGAAATAATTATTTTTTATATAAATGTGTCTTATACATTATTGCCATTTGTCCACAATCTCACCTGATGTAAAGTGATTAGTTGTCTAAGATGGGGCATGAAGACCTAGAAGGTATTCCTCCATAATAATGATTATTCCTTCTTCTACTTCATAATACCACTTTTCTTCTTGAAAAATAGTGGAGTATCCAAAAGAGAATTCACTTTGCCACTTAAATCGTAAAATGTCGCTTACAACATTAGTGTCTAACGGACTCGTTAATGACATTGTAGGTAATTGATGGTTTTCAATGCATCGAGGTAATTTTCAATTTGTAGTCACTGCGTACTTTGTTTACTGAAGGTAATTGATTTGTTTGTGGTGCTCTATTTTTAGTAAGTTTCAGTTAGTTAGCTAGAGAGATACAATACAATACAATACTCTTTATTGAACACAAAACAATAGCACACAAAAAAAAGATAAAAATGTACAAAACTTGTGAATCAATGGGCGGCCTTAGAGATACCTATTGGTTATCATCATCATCACCCTATTAACGTTCCCACTGCTGGGAGACAGGGACTTATTTTCAGAGACATTAGGCCTCCACGCTGGATAGGTGCGGGTTGGTAAATGTCGCATGTCCTTCAAACTCTTTAATGTTCTCAGAACATGCCGGTTCCTCACGATGTTTGCCTTTACCGTTAAAATACGTGTTTTAAAGCGCACATACATTTATCAAGAAGAAAAATTCAGAGACGTGTGCCGGGTTTTGAACCCACGACCGATGAAAGTCGAGTGTGCTCCAAATTTGCCAACAGGGCTTTTTATAGACTGCGATTTGTAATAGTTTATAATAATTATGAATATTAAGATTTTGGATATTTCTTCGTAGCTGTAAATGTCTTTGATCCGTTGAAATGGTTTACTTTTTAGTCAAGATAAACGTATTTCTAGACTTTTAATCTAATAATAGTTTTTTTTTATTTGCAGGTAAGAAACACTAAGATGAAAAATACATAAAAACAATATGGACAATGGCTGTTAGTAAATATGAAGTAAGTGATATTTATTACACAGAAATGCAAAGACGATCGACATAACATTTTTTCAAGCTCATTTAAATATTCCTAATAAATAACATAGACCGTAACTTCAAAAATAATTAATAAACATTTATAAGAAGTTTCTAGAAATATACATAAGGCTTATCGAAGCGTTTTGATAATAATGTTTATCTGTAGGCCTATTAACGTCGAAACAAAATGGCAAGCACTATTTGTCGTTTTTGAGGTATTCACTTTTTTCACACACACTCACTAAGGACAAGTAAGTTTGTCAGACAAAATTAAATTTAATTCTGAAATAAAGGACGCTACTCAATAATTATTGAAAATCTAAAAATGCGAAATGTCCTTCATTTAAGCCGTCGGACGTCCACTCATGGGCTTTTGCTTTCCTCAAAGATTCTATTTACTTCAGTAATAATATATATGAACTAAAAATATCTACAAAGCTATAATAACCAACACAAATCCGCACAAAACTGATATATATAAATATTTTGTAATTTAGTTTCCTAGAAAATTATTAAAAGTACCAACATAAATCCACACAAAATAAAATTAAATAGTAGTCAATTTAGTTTTCTAGAAAATTGTAAAATATTCCCAAACGACGGGTTTTATGTAAACAAATAAATCCCTTAAGTGAATCCCCTTAATTTACTTTATAGCACCGTTAAACCCTAATTTGTCCAGTATCGGAGCTAAACCTAAGCAAACTTAGAGGATGAAACAATTTGTGCACCCTAATCAAATGAGCGTAAAAGGAAAATTTTAAATTCACCGACGGCGTATCTGCATAATGACTTGGTCTAACGACTCAATCCCTGAGGTTACTGTTTTATTAAAACACCTTTTGGCAAATGTTGCGAAAATAATTATGGAAATTATAATGGTCAGTCTTTTGGAATTTTCTTCGCATTAGCTGATTTGATGGTTTACTTGTAGTTTTTTTTCTTATTTCTTCGGCAGAAAAGAGAGAGAGTTAAATATAATTTGACGACCTCTGTGGCTCGGTGGGCGAACGTCCGCCTAAGGCGCCGGAGGTTGCGGGTTCGATTCCCGCCGGGGGACCACGTACGTGTACGATCTACAATCTCTGGTATCGGGTCTGGGTGTTTTTATGTATCATATGTATGTATTTACAAAAAAAAAAAATATCTATGTAGTATATTCAGTCTCCTAACACCCATAGTACAAGCTCTGCTTAGTTTGGGGTTAGGTGATGCTGTGTGAGTAGTCCGGAAATATTTATTTATTTATATTATTGTCTTATAAGGTTACAAATCCTTCTAAAATTAAATTTTGTGAGGATGAAGTGTATTGTTGCTCTTTCACTCCAAAACTACTAGAGGGGTTTTGATGAAACTATACAATAATGTAGATTATAATATCAAAATAACATGTAGGCTACTTTTAACCGCGGTAAAATGAAATTTGCTCGTGGATAATCAATTATTGCCGCCTTTTATAAAAGCCGATTTGGATTAAATCCGGCACGATTAAAGCTGTTTCCGGGTGGACAGCTTCTGACAAATAAAGGAAATAAATTGCAATAATTATCACAACCGCCCTCGTCGATTTTCCTTGATAAAAACAATTTAAATGTTTATAATCATAAATAAAAAATATATTTGATAAAAATTCTCCAATCTTGCGGTTTGAATCGAAAACTTGAAAAATTTACGTTCATATCGAGCAATATTACAAAACACATTGTTTACGGTAGGTACTGCATTACACTTTTACAATAAAATCCGCCAATTTATTTCGCGTCTTCAATTGCTAAAGTTTTCAGAAGAATGAGCCCGCGACAATTGAAAATTTTCAAAGTACTTATTATATTTTTCGTTCGTGCACCTGAGAATTTTCAGTTGTTAAAGGTTTAAAGATTTGATTGTCCTAGAAACTTGGCCAACATCTTTATGTTAATTTTTTTATTAAAAAGGCAATTTTGTTTTAGTTATAAATAGTAAATCAATTATGTATTTTACTTATAAACACGATTGTTTACTAAGAGATCGACGACGGTAAACGGTTAAAAAAAATAAGCGATAACATAAGGGGGTAAAGACATTGTAAGGGAAAAAATAAACGGCAGAGGCTTTTATCCAGAAATGTACATTAAACATTTAAAATTATTTAGAGGTAAAACCACGCTTAAGAAATTGTATCTCAAACATTCTAGTGACTTATGAGTTCCTGGTACCTTTAAATAGTATTGCCCATCAAAGATGAAAAACTTAAACTGCGCTTATGAAATTGACTCTAATCTCAAACATTCTACTGACTTATGAGTTCCTGGTACCTTTAAGTACTATTGCCCATCAAAGCTGGATAACAATAACGTATCGATTTACCAATATCTCAACTGCGACAGCCTTTTAAAATGAGGGTAGATTTTAAATTTTCAATTCAGTGACGTCGTCGCAAAATAGACTTGAAGCGTTGACTTCAATTTAACGGAAGATTTTGCACAGTGGGTAGGCATTGTGCGGGCTGGGCTAGCTTTTGTGACTGCCACTTTGGTATTCAAGTATGAATTTCAGATGGCTTAGATTTTCTTGGATAGGAGTTCTTTTAAGTTTCATATAAGATGTGTAGATGGCTCTTGAACGTGCGGTCTTAAGGCTGGCGTAAACTGATCAACTTATCCTTTACATACGATTTTTCCTATACTTTTACAAAATTTTTGTTCATAAATAATAAATGCTAACATAATTCTATTTTGGCAATTTTTTTTAAGTCTGTTCAGACGGAAAAAAATGTAAATAGAATCAAACACTTTTCATTGTGTCTATCTTAGAAAAGTGAAGTACGAAGATCAAAGCTTTCAATGTATCTTACAAGTTTCAAGTTTCTTTATTTATTACAAATGGTAACAGGTCAAGTAACTATACATGTTGGTACATGTACTTAAAACAAACAAAAAATATCTTTCATGAAAACATCCATTCTATTCTAAAATATTTCCTTGTCAGTGACATTTATTATCAAGGTAGAGCAAACCCACAATCATTACTTAAGGATTAAGTTTGAGAAATAGCTAAGATACCTCCCACCTGCGGGCAAGATTAATTAATAGTGGAGTTATTGCCTTCTGCGCAATACCGTTTTATCATAAAAGACGTAATCCTAAGGCTGTAATCCCTCGAACGATACCACGCCGTGTATACAGATATCTACAAAGATATACGATGCTTGGAAGAGATATTTAAGAGATAAAAATACTTGTAAAAAAATACCAAATATTATAAAATTACAAGTTTATCCATGACATGCATGCGTGGAGTTTGTTATTTTAACACATAAATATGAACTGCTACTATATTAATGTATATTATTAATACACCTCTACACCGTCTATGCCTCTAGAGTATCATCATCATCATCATCATTTCAGCCGTAGGACGTCCACTGCTGGACATAGGCCTCCCTCAATGACTTCCAGTGACTTCGTTCGGTAGCAGCTTGCAACCACCGCGAGCCTGCTACCCTTACCAGATCGTCCGTCCATCTAGTTGGTGGACGTCCTACTCTACGTTTGCCGATCCGTGGTCTCCACTCGAGAACTTTCCGGCCCCAACGGCCATCTGTCCTGCGTGCCACATGGCCCGCCCATTGCCACTTTAGCGAGCTAATTCGCTTGGCTATGTCGGTGACCCGCGTTCTTCTACGTATCTCCTCATTCCTGATTCGATCACGTAGAGAAACCCCGAGCATAGCCCTTTCCATAGCTCGCTGTGCAACTCTGAGCCTATTCATGAGGCCTATGGTGAAGCACCACGTTTCGGAGCCATATGTCAACACTGGCAACACACACTGGTTAAACACCTTCGTCTTTAGGCACTGAGGTATATTGGATGAAAAGACGTTACGAAGTTTCCCGAACGCTGCCCATCCGAGCTGGATTCGGCGATTGACCTCTTTCTCGAAGTTGGACCTACCTAATTGGACTGTTTGTCCTAGGTAAACATATGCGTCAACAACTTCGAGCATCGAATTCTCAACCATAACAGGGGTGGGCACTACATGGACATTCGACATGACCTTCGTCTTGTCCATGTTCATCCTGAGGCCCACCCGTTGGGAGACTCGATTGAGGCCTTCTAGCATTGTACTAAGTTCCTCCGTCGATTTTGCCATGACTACGATATCGTCAGCAAATCGAAGGTGAGTGATGCATTCGCCATTGATGTTGATGCCTAGTCCTTTCCATTCTAGGAGTTTGAAAGCATCCTCTAAAGTGGCTGTAAACAGTTTCGGAGATATAACATCTCCCTGCCTAACTCCTCTTTTCAACGGAATCGCTTTCGAACTCTGTTCCTGTACTCGGACTGACATGGTGGCGTTTTTATACAAGCACTTCAACACTTCGATATATCGATAGTCAATTCGGCACCGTTGGAGGGACTCTAGTACCGCCCAAGTTTCTACCGAATCGAAGGCTTTCTCGTAGTCCACAAACGCTAAACAGAGCGGCAAGTTATACTCTTCGGTCTTCTGTATAACCTGCCGCAGCGTATGTATGTGGTCTACGGTACTATAGCCTTTTCGGAACCCGGCTTGTTCGGGAGGCTGGAAGTCATCAAGCCTGCGTTCGAGACGATTTGCGAGGACCCTAGAGAACAGCTTATAAACATGGCTCAAAAGCGAGATGGGTCTGTAGTTCTTTAATAAGGTATTATCACCTTTCTTAAAGAACAACACCACCCCGCTTTTGTTCCATGCTTCAGGCGTAGTACCTCCGAGCAAGGTGGAATTGAAGAGCTTCTGAAGGACTTTAAGTACCGGTGATCCACCCGCTTTCAGAAGCTCTGACGTGATTCCGTCCTCACCCGGCGCCTTGTTGTTCTTCAGCTGTCTCAGGGCCATTCGAATCTCGTACAGGCTGATGTCCGGGATGTCTTCGGTGTAATGTCGGGTCAGTTTGGCTCTTGGGTCTTCTGCCTCACTGATTACAGGTTTTGTGACCGACGCGTAGAGCTGCCCGTAGAACTTTTCGACTTCCCTTAACACTTCCGCCTTCGTCGACGCTACACTGCCATCATCCCGCTTCAGCTTCGTCATCTGGCTTTGCCCAATAGACATATCTCTCGCGAACACTTTCGAGCCCTGGTTCCGCTCTATCGTATCTTTAATACGAACAGTACTAAAGGTACGGATATCGTGCCGCAAGGATTTTGAAATTCGTCTATTGAGCCGCCTATGGGACTCGGCATCGTCGGAAGATTGTAGTTGAAGTGAGCGTCGTTCAGCCATAAGGTTAAGGGTGTCTTCAGAGAGTCTCTGAGTTCTAGCGGTACGGTGGGTCTTAAAGAATTTTGACCCTACCGTATGAACAGTCTCTACGAACCTGTTATTTATCTCGTCCACTGATGCGTCATCTTCTAGACAATTAAAGCGATTTGAGAACTCGAGTTGAAAGCTCTCGGGGTTTTCGATCTGAGCACGAGTTGGTCGGAGCGTGGACTTCATCAAACAGGACCGTTCAAGTTTAACGTCTATATTCAATGTGCCTCTTACGATTAAGTGATCACTGCCGGTTTTCACCCTGTGAATCACAGAGACATCATTGAATATCCGTTTCTTGTCGGTCATGATGAAGTCGATCTCATTTCTCGTGAAACCATCGGGACTAATCCAGGTCCACTTCCTGTGAGGCGGCTTCTGGAAGAAAGAATTCATCATGAAGAGTCCTTCTTTCTCCAGGAAATCGGCCAGCCTCTGTCCCCTACGGTTTCGTTGCCCATAACCGAAGTTCCCCACTCTCAACTCATCATCGCTTCTCATGCCCAGCTTCGCATTGAAGTCCCCCATAATAACATTGAAGTGAGTTTTATGACTATGTATGGCTCTACTGATGTCCTCATACATAGACTCAACTTCCTCATCTGGGTGTGCCGAGGTCGGTGCATAGACCTGAACGACCTTAAGCGAGTACCTCTTGGATACTCTGAGTGTAAGGTATGCGACCCTGCTCGACACACTGTCGATGGCAATGATGTTATTCACGAGGGACTTGTGAACGAGAAAACCGACACCACCTTGGGACTGTTGGTCGCCCTCCCGGTAGAAGAGCAAGTTACCAGATTTCAGGGTTATCGTGTCCTGTCCCTCTCTACGGACTTCAGATAACCCTAAAATATCCCACCGTAACCTGCTCAATTCTTCTTCCAGCTCAACAATCTTTTCATCAGACCTCAAAGTTCGGACATTGTGTGTTGCCAGGGCCAAGTGTCGTTTGGTAGATAGGTAGCCATACGTCTCCCGGGGATTCTTAGCACCCCTGGCCCTGCCGATACCATGACCGCTACCGTAGCCAGGCCTGGCGGGGCCGCCGGGAACTCGGGGCCGTGTGTTATCGGTGTACCTTTTCATTGAGGGGGTTTGCCCATACTCGCCACGCTTGGCAGGCGGGTTGGCGAGCGCAGTTATTGGGTGTTGATGACCAGAAAGACGCTGCTGCCCATCTTCTGGAAAACACAATTCCCTTGGCCGGGTCCTACGGCGCCCACGGGAGGAGATGGGGGGCAACATTCTTATGCCGGTGCCCGCGGCAAGAGTATACACCTCTAGAGTATACAACTCAAGTTTTAAGTCTTTCTTCAAAACATAGGAATAAAGGAGATTTCCATAGTAAAGTTTTGTGTTTTTGACCAACACAAATTTAAATAATTATTAATTTAATTTTTCAAAATGTTTTTTTTTAGGTTCTATTAACACGTTTTTAATTACATTCTTTTTTAAATTGATGTCATGGTTCCTTAGAACAGACCTTCGTATGTCTTATAGTTTCAGTCTGAAACTGAAACTGTTTAGATAATTAGATTATCTACCAATCGCATTATTTTATCTTGGTAATTCTAATTTAACATCCATATAATATCCATATAATATTTTTATATATTTTACTAAAGCAATCTTTAAATAGAGATGGAAAAAGATAGATTCTTATGAAAAGTTTTATTTTATCTGGAAGTTCTTTATCTTTTTCCATTAACTAATGTAATGTAATTTCTTATCTAACTCTTATTTTTCCTCGTGTCTAATCACAAGTTATTTATTAACTTAGTTCAAAAAGAAGACTCATTGTTATCATAGGTAGGGTGTTCATTATGGTAAATTGTTTAAACGCTTAAGAACTAATTTAATTTTTAATGCAAAATTTATTCATCCTTTGTTGAACCTCATTTTTTGTGATTAAATACACTTTTGTTTTATTTATAAAGATGTTTCTTGTCCCATACTTCTCTTCAAATATGTACCTAATATATTCAAAATCAAAGATATCTGTTCACCCTCTGCATTTCTTAAAGATTTCATCACAAGACCTCTTAAAACCCCCGAATCGCTTCCAAAACCATCCCCTAGTCTCATCCAGCTTGCAATACTACCAGTTAAATCCAGTTAAAAGAACACCCCATAAAATAAATCTCGCAACCTAGGCACATCCAGCGACTAAGCATCACCGCCCTATCAAAGGCTCGTTTGCACAAAGTATAGAGTTAAAGTATATCTGGAGCCGATGCGAGCGCCGTCCAAACGGCTTTACGAACACTTTTTCCCTATTTCCGAACGAATAAAAAGGTTTGGAAGAGGACTTCATGACTTTTGTTATGTCGTATACGGTTTATACATACATGTGGATTTGGCGGCTTTGAATACAGTGGAATTGCAACTGGGGTGGTGTGAGTACGTATATTTAGCGGTGGTCTGTGGTGCGTTTTGTTGGTTCTAATATTTTTGTTTGTATGTGCGTAGATGTTCTTAAATTTTGAAATTGTATCCATGTAACAGATTGGGCCCAATGGGAACCAATTAAAATTAAGATAATAATATTTCACAATACAACTTAAAACTGTATTTGGGTCATAGTTTGCTTGCCGCATATAAAATTATTACTTACTATCTGTAATGAAATAGAAAAAATATCTCAATAATTATTTCTTCAATATATTTTTATTGCTACATGAACATCTTATAATAAGTATATATTATATATTATCTTATAATAAATAACAAATAAAACTTATAAATAAAATTAAATATTTATTCTCTAATATATTTTTATTGATACACAAATACCTAAAGCTGGGTCCACACTTGTATCATTTCGGCGTGTCGTATCCCCGTCGCGTATCCTCGGCGCGTATCATGATCGCTAGTTTGGACGCAAACTGATACACGTTAATGATACATGCCGTATCCGATACGGCCCGATCCGCACCCGATCTCCAATGATCGCGTATCAAGATACACCTCGTATCCGATACGCGTATCACGGTAGTATGGACGTATTTTGATACTGTATCATGATACTGTATCATGATACTGTATCGTGATACACCCCGAACCATCCTGTGTCGGTTTTTCCGCGATCATCAAAGGGGATACGCGTTGCATTGAACAAGTTTGGACGTGAATGCTTGATGCAGTGCTGCCAAACGACGACCTCTGTGGCTCGGTGGGCGAACGTCCGCCTGAGGCGCAGGAGGTTGCGGGTTCGATTCCCGCCGGGGGACCAGATTTTGTACGATCTATAATTTCTGGTTTCGGGTCTGGGTGTTTTCTATGTACCATATATGTATGTATTTACAAAAAAAATTTTCTATGTAGTATATCCGTCACCTAACACCCATAGTACAAGCTCTGCTTAGTTTGGGGTTAGGTGATGATGTGTGAGTAGTCCGGAAATATTTATTTTATTTATATTTAATGCTGCGGCAATTACCCTGTTCTACGGCTTTCAGGCCAAAATATTACACAATGCACTGCCTACGGCTGCAACCCTGTAGCCGTAGCAGTTTCTACGGCTATTCGGAAATTCTACGGTAATTGATTAAATCCGATGCGCGAAATTACTCACTTCTCACTGACCCAAATATGATTTGACAGGAGATCGAGAGGAACAGCACTTTGGGATTGTCGATTTTAAACATCGGAGTAGCTAACTGTATTCGATTAATAATCCAAATATACCGAAAGCCAACATCGTTGTCTATGGTTGTATGGACTTTGTTACTCTTGAAGTTACTTGTTACATTTTCTTTTTGAAGCGTCCATATTTGTAAAGTTAAATTTGATACGCTGAAATGATACAGTATCACATAAAAGTATAAAATAAGCGTCCATACTTATGATACGGATACTCGATACGCCACGCCTGATCGTGATACACCGAAATGATACAAGTGTGGACCCAGCCTAAGGTATCTCCTCCCGTACGTGTGAGATAATTATCAAAATCATCAGGCTTTGTTTGACATACATTATCTTGGAACACACAGTGCGTGCTACCAATGAACCCAAGTTGGCAACCCTCCAAAACAACTGAGTACCTGCAAAACTCAATTGTGCGTCGGATAGACTTGCTTATCGCATACCTACTGGACGATATAACCTTGACAGACTTAGAGACGCAATGCAGATTCTTACCGTGTAAGCAACTATGGACGTAAAATTACATCCGTACAATTTTCAGGCGACTTTGAGGAGTTCAAAAACATACAAAGCTTTTTCAATGTTTTTATATATTTTTTTTATTTTTATAAAAACATGACAACCAGGCATACGTCCGACAGGAGCCCGTAATCTTTTATGTTTTTTTACAAGCTTCATTAAATTAATTATTCCAATACATTTTATTTTTAATCACGTACGCAGCGCTCCTTACATAAAATCAAATAAAGATAAGTCATTTATTATCCAACACGCATTACAAAGAATAACACTTAAAAACCTTCAATTATACATAACTTATAATTTTAGTTAACGTTAAGGTTTTTACCCAGAAAAAAAAAATTCGCTTAAAAGTGCAATGTAACGTTCAAATCCAGTCAGGGCACGATAGGAAACCAAATATATTTAAAATAAACACTAACGGCTTTTTAAGCTACTAATGTTACAAAAAAAAATTCCTTAAACCTTTGAAAGAAAATACTTCTTGAACTCAAAAGTATAAAAAATGAGTAAAGTCTATCTATTAATAATTATCCTATAATGTAGTTACAACTAATTGTTCTACTTGGAGTAGGTGTAAATTTTCGCTACGTATGTTGTTTTCTGGATTTGTACCTCCTTATTTACTGAAGCTGGTTAAAAAATATAGGATATAACCGAACTGTTTTAAACTCTTCAATTTACTAAACTAAGCTGGTCATTCTTAAAAATGTCCAAGTTCACCGTATATTTCTTCGAGGGACGAGCCATTAAGCCGGGCCTCCACCTGATGATATAATTTAGTTAATATCGATCGCTGAGGATTAGCCAAAGACTAATTGTCCAATCATGGACACAGTTTAAAGAATAGTGAGGCGGAGAATTTCCACTTTGCTGTTTGAAACTTTAAGAAATATGTTTTATAGGATAAAATAATGACACGTTATTTTTTCTAGATAAATTTTGTATTAAAAATTTGAAATGAAGGGAAAGTTTTTGATTATTGCAAGTTTTCTCTATTAAAATTTCAAATGCTATTTTGGAGCATTGTAACACATGGCTATATAATATACTCGCAGTTTCTAATTGTCCAGCAATATTTATTTTGTTTTCTTACTTGCAGTTGCTTTTATAATTATGTGCCAATATATCGGAACAGAAAGTTTGGGATTTTTATTATGTTTTGTCCTAACGTGATAAATTCTAGAACTGGCATGAAAAAGACAAGGTCCATTAAAGGCATGTTTGCTTTATAATTATATAAGTTGGGTTTTAAAGTCTTATAAAGATTGCTTCAATCACGCTAATGACTCTTCAATCGTACTCAACGATCAAGTCGTTTGGTTAGATTTTTTTGTTAAATTTCAACTAGTAAATTCAGTCAGAAATACGAAACATTTTAATAATTTTGCAAAAGGTATTTTAATTTGTGTGAGCGTGTCCATATTGCATTGGCAATATTAAAATATCAAAAATAAATGTTTGATTCCTGCGTACCTACTGTATATGTTTCTATATTAATATAATGTCCTTTTTATCAATTACGTTAACATAAAAAACGAAGCGTCCAACTTTTATCCCTAATTTAAGCTTAAGCTGAACTCTGATCAGTTTAATTGGCTGATACTGCAAAGTGACTTGGTCCTAAAGCAGTTAATTGATTCTGAACACCTATCGGACGCTGCCGGTTACACCTTATTTGATAATTTAGTTTTCATTTAGTCAACGCTTAGTTCATTAGAGTGCTTAAAGCGTTGAATTGAGCTTTGAGTTGAGAATTTTTGAAAAAAAATCACTTAAATAATTATACGTAAAAATATACCGTTTTTTTTATTCAAATGTAAATATTGCTTGATGTTTGATGGTAAGTGACAGTAAAAATTATTATCTATACTAATATATAAAGCTGAAGAGTTTGTTTGTTTGTTTGTTTGTTTGTTTGTTTGTTTGAACGCGCTAATCTCCGAAACTACTGGTTCGAATTGAATAATTCTTTTTGTGTTGGATAGTCCAGTTATCGAGGAAGGCTATAGGCTATATAACATCACGCTACGACCAATAGGAGCAAAGATATAGTGGTAAATGTGTAAAAAACGGGAGAAATTGTTCATCTTTGAAGCCTTCCGTTGCGTGCGCCGTGAAAACGGTTCAAGATACACAAAAAATATGTATGAAAGAATAATAGCTCTTTTAATGATCTAAAAAACAGTCCGCAATAGTATATGTCTATCTTTTAAGATTAACTCACAAAAACCGTTTTTATGGTACCTAATTTGGTCGAAATAATTTGTTTAAGTTGTATCAACATAATAATATTAATCTTTATTCAAATAAATATGTTGTTGGTTAAGAGTACTTCATCCATTATAACGCGGGTAGCACCGCATGGCACAGCTAGTATTCAATATAATGATGTAACAGTACTTCTGAAGTTTTTCCTCTATAAATATATTGAATAGTTTACTTTTCCTGACAAAATATTAAAGAAAATCTTTGGATTAAAAAATCTCAAACCTCTTTTAAGTTAATAGAATCAAATTAACATTAAATTCTACAAAGTTAAGCTGAATGGGGTGAGGAAGTTTATAAAGCTGTTATGATCAATGGGAGACCAAGGTTTATAAAAAAAAATCCACAAACATTATATTAGCATTAAAATTATGTAGAACTGGCAGGTTTTCAACATAATTTTAATAATGAAAAAAACTTGTATAAATTCAGATAAAAATATTAGGTCCTTACATATGAAATTGGCGTTTTGTATGGGAGGAACAAAAAGTCGAATATTTTTTAATATAATATATTTAATTAATCAAAGTATGAACCATTATTTTCTATGCACTTTTGCCATCTTATAGGTAGTTCATTGATCCCTTTACTAAAAAAAACAGTCGGACGGGAATCAATAAAATCTTTGAAGGCGATTTGGACTGCCCCATCGGAGTTGAATTTTTTCCCTTGCAAGAAGTTATCCAAATTTCGAAAAAAATGGTAATCTGTTGGAGCAAGGTCCGGGGAGTACGGAGGATGTCTTAGACTTTCCAATTGAAGCTCTTCTAATTTAGTAGCCGTCTGTTGCGCAGTGTGTGGTCTAGCGTTGTCGTGAAGCAGCAGTGGCGTGGAGCGATTGACCAGCCTAGGTTGTTTAGCCGCTAGCTTTTCCATCATGGTTTGCAATTGCTGACAATAGACATCAGCCGTAATAGTCTGGCCAGATTTGAGAAAACTGTAATGAACAATACCGGCACTAGTCCACCAAACGCTTACAAGTAACTTTTTTGGGGTTAATTTTCGCTTGGGGCAGGATTTGGCTGGCTGGCCAGGATCCAACCATTGCGCTGAGCGCTTCCGATTATCGTAAAGAACCCATTTTTCATCACAGGTAATGATTCGGTTTAAAATACCTTCATTATTGTGCCGGTTTAGTAATGTAACGCAGCAGTCGACGCGCGTTTGCCGGTTTGCTTCAGTCAATTCGTGGGTACCCACCTTTCAAGCTTTTTAATCTTCCCAATTTGCTTCAAGTGAATTAAAACAGTTTTATCACTAACACCGCAGCCTGCAGCTAACTCGGACGTGGTTTGCGATGGATCCGCTTCCACAATAGCCTTCAACTCTTCATTATCAACTTGAGTCTCAGGCCGTCCACGGGGCTTGTTCTGCAAGTCGAAATTTCCAGAACGAAAACGTTGGAACCAAAAACGAACTGTGTTTTCTTTTGCAACACGACCGCCATACACATCATTCACCCTTCGAGTTGTTTCCGCAGCACTAGTGCCACGGCGGAACTCGTACTCGTAAATAATGCGATATTTTAAGTTTTCCATTTTGTAAAATGAGTGACGCAAACAGAAAAAAACAGAAGAAAAAAAACAAATGAATGACGATCATCGAAGCACAAATACATGAGTCTATAGCTGTACAAATTTGAATTTGG
Source organism: Gymnoscelis rufifasciata (assembly GCA_929108375.1). Classification (NCBI taxonomy): domain Eukaryota; kingdom Metazoa; phylum Arthropoda; class Insecta; order Lepidoptera; family Geometridae; genus Gymnoscelis; species Gymnoscelis rufifasciata. The sequence continues at coordinate 3,733,572 of OV815307.1, read as the reverse complement.
AATTCCTTACCAAAGAGGAGAAATTTGTGATTAAAGTGGCCAGTACGAAAAACGCCAATTTCATATGTAAGGACCTAATATAAATCGTCTGCGTTGGCTCATAGCCATTCCTTCACGCTGGATTAGTATTATGACTACCATCACCTAAGAATTAAGGTCACGCAGGTCACAGGTCAGAGGTCAAGGTGAAGGGTCATAAGTCTGACCCTTGCGGTTATAGTACGGTTTCAAAATAACCTTACCTAATCTGTAGCAGCGGTTAGAGAATTAAGTTGTTTGGGTGTGATTGGGAAAATATTATTATGGTTATTAAACTTAGGGCCGCTTTAACCAATATCAGGATAAAGTTTAATAGATAAAATTTCAGTTCAGTTTCTCTTCATGGCTCTGCGTTTAATGCGGGACAGTTTGCCAATGTCCACGTTGAGATTTCGTCTTTGTTGTAAAGAAAGTTATAAAAAATTTCATTTCATTTTATAAATTATTCAGGTTGAAGTTGCCTGACGTCTCTTTTCAGTGTTTGGCGGGTAAGTGACAATTTTAGTCCGCCATCTTGTATTTTTATTAACAGATGTTGGAAAAATCGCCCTAAAATCGATCGTCAGTATAGCAAGCACGCGGTATATTAAAAGCATGAGATAGTAATAAGAAAACAATTTACCTACATACAATTGTTGCAATTTATATAAATTAGTATGTCCTTTTAAAATTAGTAATGAAAGTTTAAAATCAAAATTTCAAAATGTTTACAAATTTACCGTGGTGGGGTACAAAAGAAATATTACTGTAGTAGAACACAAAACAATACTGAAAGAAGTTGAGTCGAGGTTTAAGTTCTTTTTATATTATTCAAATGGTTTTTATTTATTTGCAGCAAAGGCGTCAAATCGTGCCTGGGAGTTCAAACTACCCATAAAACATTGCTTGGTTATTTATGTTTGTTTTATTAGAATCTTGATCAATTTCAATAAAAATTGGCGCCTACTAGAAGCAAGCTAATTTACGAGCGGGCTTTGAACTTCGTTTTTCGTATGAAAATGATTTGCTGTTTATCGTGCTAGGCCGATATTGATATTTTAATGAATTTGTCTGTGAAAATTCGTAAGCATGTTTGGCACCGACGCCATTTTCGAAAGGAAATTTTCGGTCTAGTGGAAATTCAGAATTCTGAATTTAAAACTCGAAATTCGAACCGGATTTTAAGTAACTTACTTTTGATTAGGATCCTCTGAATTTCAAAAGAGTTTTAAATCATCTTTAAACACCAACAAAAAAAACCCTTAAAAATATTTAAAACATTTACTTTTATATAAAATATATGGAACGATATGAAAGTTTAAACAGGGTTGTTATCGCATTTAATTTTATAGAACGTTATTTTATTATTACATATTTAATGTTTCTAGTTGTAGTAATTTCGATTATGTTGCTATGCTTTCATTTACCGTGAATAATATATATCATGTAGCAAATTGAACCGCGGATCGGGAAACGCAGCGTTGGACGTTCACCAACAAGATGGACAAATGATTTGATGAAAGCTGCCGCTTCGTGGTGGTTGCACGTCGCTTCCAACTGAATTGGTAGTCAAAGTCAAAAAAAGGCAAAGTCAAAACGTTTACTTCCTTAGACGCAAATGCATACTGCTACATATGCATAGTCAAGTCATTAAGGGAAGCCTACGTACTGTCGCTGAAATGATGATGATGATTTTCACAGTAAACCCAACTAATATAAACAAAAAGCCAGTGCCACTCGTTTGTCCACAAAGCAATTAAGCTTTATTTGGACCAAAAACAATTTCGTAATGTCTGCAAAAAATAATAGTTCCGATAAATTGGATGGAACACAGGTACATACAAATATACTAGCAAACAACTTCCGGCCCATCAATTTTATGGTCCATAAAGAAAACAAATTCATTCCTGCCTCTATAAAAGCATACCTTAGTTAGTTTATGTGAGATGTAGCTGAAAGCCTATGTTTTGGGTTCACGAGAAAGCAATTGGTTTTAAGCTTGATATTTTTCCTATCGCATTAGCACAATAGCAGTAGGGTAGACCGGGGGCAATAGCAACACTTTTTGGTTTTCGGACGATTGTACTATATAAACTTGGGTATTTTACTATAATGAGTATGTTTTTAGAAACCTTAATTCAATAGCTATAAACCATTTTGTTGAATTTTACGTAGGGCTTACAGAACATAGAAAAAATTTGGTAAGAATGATGACAGGGCGAGTGCTACAATTGACCCCTACTCTGGGTCACTTGTACCAAAAATTTAAAAGGAAATAAAATACAAACAAATTATCGAATCATAACTCTTATATCGTATATTTGTTATTTTGGCACTTATTAATCAGTCTCTATAATTAGGAACGTAAGTTTTAGGAACAGTGCTACAAAATTCTCAAGATAAAACTAAACAAATTTAAATTAAGTTTTCTCCACTTTAAACACAAATAACGCAAATTCTTATAGTTTGGCATAATCTCTCTGGTCTAAGCTGTGATTAAGAGTTAACAAATAGCTTATATATCTATAATTATTGTAAATAATTGACATGTTATATTTTCTATGGAGTTACAATTGACCCCTGGTACAATTGCTCCTGTTAAACTTTTAGTTAACATTAAGTAAAATCATTATCTATCCAGTAAAAAAAAACAAAAAAAAGTGCAAGATGGCGAAATTCACTAAATCATATTGTTAGGACGACAGAGTGTTAAAAATAACAATATAAAACTATTTCTTAATTATTATTTAACCTAGTTTGTACTCATTTTTATACCTAATTCTATCAAAGTTATAATTATTTAAACGAAGATATTTTTTTATATTAATTGTAAAATAAGAGTTTTAGACTTCCAAGTAATTCTAAAATTTCAGTGAGGTATCCATCAAAATATAGTTATAAGTACCTAATTCGGTAAAACTTATGGTTAAGGCAGACATAGTTTGCTTCCTGGGGTTTACATTCTTCGTGAGCCCACATTTTGCATTGGTTACATTGAACCCACGGTTCATTAGGCCTACTAGCACTAAATGGCTCCATACAAACAACGCAAAAACATTCCTCTTCACTACTTTCACAGGCATCATCTCCTGGCTTAATTTTCATTGTCGTTGGTTGGGTTTTTTTGCCTCTTCCTTTTCCTTTCTTGTTCTCTTTATCTCCAAGATTCTTTTTAACTTATTTCGATCTTTTCAACCTTTCTGCAGTTTCTTTCTCTATTGCTTCTTTCTCTATCCTTTTCCGGGGTATCTGTGTAAATAGCGGTTTTTCTTACCTTTCTTCCTCGGTTAGTAATTTAACGAGGTGGTGCTTTGGCAATGGGCGAACTACATCAGGTGAAAAATAATTAGTTAAATAACTAAATATTATAGTTAAATAAATTGTATTAGGGGTCATTTGTACCACGGGGTTAATTGTACCGTTACAACTGTCCCCAAAGACGACGGTACAATTGACCCCAAGTATAGATTTTGGAGAAATAACTAAATACCTCGGAACACTGTTGAGCTTTAGACACACAATATTGGGAATTCTAGGACTGAATACCTAGGTAAACGCGTGGTTATTATATAATTACATGAAACACAGTAACCACTGAGTGACAGAGCAATCAAAATAGCAAAAAAAATTACCTTGGGTGCTTGAAAATAAGCAAATGCTCCTGCAGACATCCGTTTTGCAGCGAGCGCGCTGTCGACTAGTGAACAAGTCGGGACACATAAGGCGCGTGCCCCCGGCTAACGAACTCACAGACAGGTCGCCTAGTAGTTGAGATATTCTCAATGGTACTATTGCCACGTGTTACTAGTGACCCCGGTCTACCCTAATTAGTTGGGAGCGCTCGTATTTTGATCCGCATTTAGAACATGATATCTTATTTAAAATTAATTTGGAGATCAGGGATTTGTGTTTGTTAAATAGACACTTTATAACGTTACTTCAAACATTTGGCACTCAGATTAAGAAATATTTTTTTTTCTCTTATCGTAAAATTATTTTAAAATAAAATTTTGATATAAATTTTGTTTCATAACACCCGGCTTTCCTGAACTTACACACAATCTACACGTACAGAAACTGCATTTTGTAACACTCAATAACTTATCTATAGAAGGCCCCCTAAGTACCTCACGGCGATAGTCCGAACAGAAGCAAATTACTGCGATCAATTCTGAAGCCCGGGTCTGCAGTGTTGCAATCTTCAACTTGTCAATGTCACTTTGACATCGCTGGAAGAAAGACGGCCTGATAAGCCAACCGTGTGTGGTGGAATCTAGGAACAGTGAGGTCAATGATCTCTTTGTTCGAAGATTCTTAATTTGAATACGCTTAATATTGCGAGTTACAACCTTGAAATTGGCATTACGAACTCTTTTCTAAATTAACATTTAGAAGTTTATCATTGACACACGACTAGTAAAGGAAGAGTTTGTTTGTTTTATTGAACGGACTAATCTCTTACTCTGACATAATAAGAACTACTGAATAATAATAGGATTTGAGAGATTTTCAGTGTTAGATAGCCCAGCATATATCAAGGAAGAATAGATATTAACGCGAGAAATACGTTCGTTTACAGTACGTTGTTTCCGTAGAAAAAACCATTTGTCACGTGGTGTGGCGTGAAAAAGCCTTATACCTACCATGTTATTATTTTTGTTCATAATTAAATAAATGCTTTCAATAAATTTATAGTTTTCGTTGATTCAATACATTAAACAGAATTACCTTTGTGTATTGCTTTTAGCATGCAACCCAATGAAAATATGTATTTTATTATTATACTTTCACGCAAACAAAATTGAATTTTAATCCTTTGCAAATTCTCTTCAAATCCTTTTTTTACCCGTGCGACGCCGGGGCGGGCCGCTCGTATTATATAAAATTGATGTAGTTACTCGATCAGTCTGTAGTATATGTATGTTTACAATAATTTCAAAAACTACTTATCGGAATTTTGTGTGGTTTGCAAATTGAGCAAATAATTTGTCCGTCATTTGTATTATAAAAAAAAGTACACGCCCTTTTTTTTGCATATAAAATATCAAGATGATACGAGCTTATTGAATTTTATTTCAAGAGCTTCGTGCGATTTGTACAAGCAAGCCAGAAGCTTTAAACTTTAATGCCTATATCTTTGCACTTTCTTATTAAATGAATCAGCAAAATATAGGTTTCCAGTATTTTTTTACGGGCTAACAGGCGGACAAACAGAATACCTATTTTATATGTCGTCATTATGATTATTATTATTACTATTATTTACTTCATTATTATGACATAATATAGATCATTATGACTGTCTTGGCCCCAACTACAGAGCGATAACAAGTCAAACGATGTTGGTAAAGCATATTATAACGGAGAATGTCTCCCGTTCTATCGTTCTATGATTTACCAACATCAGTGTCCCTTCGGGCTACTTCGGTGGCCACGTTAGGTTAGATTTCGGCTTACCTTGAATCACTTCCTTTTGTATCCCTAGAATTGTAGACAAAGCACCTACTAACTACTCTAGTATGATGTTCATCATTCTACTAGTTGAAAGGAACCCCTTTAGACTAGTTGTCTACCTCATCACAATTTAAAATCAAATATAACTTTCTTTCGTGCATACTAAAAACGCAATAACGTTCTTGAAACAAAATCCCGGTGTAAACTGAAACTTGGCATCAACAGAGCGAAATAAATCACAGCTACTTGGAAAGCGAATCACAGCCAACGCAGATGGTATAACCATGTCACTTACACTTGAGAATGCATAGCCGAAACGCAACAATAACTTGTTTGAAACTCACGTACCGCTCACACCATATTGCATTCTAATAAATTTCTAAATCGACAAAAGTCGTTCCGTATTCAGCGGACGAATCTGCACTATAAGATCATTGTAAGAAAGGACTTGTTTTGCGTAGATAGTTGTCTAGATGTCTTTGGAAGATAAGGAGATAGGATGCAGAAAGTGCTGGTTAAGGCAGAATTAGTATACCCATACGAGTGTTTAGTATTTTTTCTAAAAAGGTTTTAATCGAAACAGCACTGTGTTTGTTTGTGCACTATGCACATCCAGTCTGTACCACATGGGAATCGCTTTTTCTCGTGTTTATCGTCAACGTTCATTTTGTGCTAGTAACTTCCTTCTGAAACAGCTGACTAGCTTCAATCAGAATATAGGACGTTATTTTGTGTCTCGTTACAATGTTTACATTGCTTTTAATTAAAAACTATGTGGAATGAGACTAAGCCTATTTGGGCTAAGACTTCAAGCACTCTATAACAGAGCTGCACCATCGTCGCATGTACGCACTAAGGTGCAACCAATTAAAACAGAACAAAAAAAAATCTATCGAACTATAGTTAAGTTTGTTAATTTTCCTATTTCAATGGTAAAAAGTACTCTCGAAAATAATTGAAAAATAAAAATCAAACCAAACTCAATCAAGACCGATGTACAGTTGAAGTGTAAAGCACAGAGATGGTGCTCAATTCCATCAGCATAAATAAGTAGAAATTTTAATTGATAAAACTATGTTTATATATTGAATTTTATTTGATTTTAATTGACTTTTTATATTGACATTGACATTTTAAGTTTAAATGACATATTATAAGTATAATTTTTGTTTGTATTTAATCTAATTTGAGGCAACCCATTTGCAGTGTACCTCCGGGTGCATGTTCTCGTAGATATCACATAAGACGTGACATTGTATAAAACCTATTATCTGTATAAATAATATTTCTAAACATGTGAGCAAATAAATAAAAAGGAAAAATATATATAGAGGTAGACAATTAATTATTACATAAACCAATGAACATAAATACAAGGTAACATTTACACCTTATTCATAATAATAATAAACCATCATTTATTTCAGGCATCTAAAGCCCATTTTAACATATACCTTACATATTAATATACATAAAAATATAAATCTTATAAACGAAGTAATGAGCGTTCTTATCGCTTAAAGTAATTTCTTCTTTTAATATACACAATGACCATTTACAAAGATCAGTGCTAGTCGCGAACGCTTGCGTTCCGTTTTCGTATTTCTTTTAGTGGTCGTTTTGGCGGCTGTAATTCGAGGTCTGGTGTTTTGCGTCTGTTCCTAAAATATTTTGCCGCTTCAAAATGTTTAAGTGGGATTTTTCAACGTTGATCTTTCCATTTCCTTGTTATTGCATATTGTCTCTCTGGGGCTTAAAGATAATGCAGTTGTTGGAATTCTCATTGGGTTCGTTGATTTAGAGAGAAGGTTTTGTTGATTATGATGTGTGTTTTGTTGTTTACATTTGCTGTGCAAAGTTAAGTTAGTTACAAATTACGTTTTGTACTAATAACCCCCAAAAATCTAAATTTCTTCTAAACATCTTAGAATGCATTAGCAACGGATATTTAAATTAATAAGCAAACTGCAAATATACCATTACGCAAGTGGAACCACATACTTATACAACGAAACAATTTATTTATAGGACACAACAACCAGAACAACATCAGATACCTCTAACCAAATTCCACTCTTTCAGACTCGTATCCATATATTTAAATAAAAACTTCATGATACTTCCTTATCCAAAGGATAAGAAAGTATAGCGAAACAACATTACCTGTATCATATCTGATAAAGGAAAGCTATACCAAAAAGCCGTAAAATATCTCTATAAGTGCCACCCCGCCTCAACTGCAGTAAACGCCCTCACTCCGGCACCGTAAGACGCCATAAAAGCGCTTTTGCCTCTCCGTTCCTTTGCCGCTTTCGCTCACAACTTTCAAGGCTTGCCTTGAGGGGACAACAGCCTATCACTTGTCTGCAACTGGTCTGGCATTAGTCTGTCCCTCAGAGATGTTTATTATTTTGATTGTACCTAATAGTACAAAAAACACTGATTATATCGTTTACGATATAGTGTTTTAACACTGTAAAACTAATTGTAATCTAGCTGTAAGGTTTCATAATCTTTAGATTTTTTTAATGAAAAGCCGTGTTTACAAAGTTGGCGCGCACACTCGCTTCCATTTCTAAGGTCGTAGGCTTTAACCAAGTAACAAATTTTTCTTCTTAAAAATGTATGTGCGCTTTAAACACTTGATTTAACGTTGAAGGCAAACATTGTGAATAAACCGGCATGTTCTGAGAACTTGTCAGAGTTTGAAGGACATGACATGTCATTCATCAACCCGCACTTGGCCAGAGTGGTGAATTAAGGCCTGATCTCACTAGTCAATAGAGAAATCCCTGTGTCCCAACTGTGGGAACGTTAATTGGGTGATGATTATGTATGTCATACAAAATAATGTAACCCTTAATTTTGTCCACCATCACCAACCATACAAATATCCCCCGTTTGTTACACAAAAGTTCAAGTATCGACTCTTTACTTTATTTGGCCCGTGACTTCACAATATAGAATCGCTGTGATAACAATGCGTCTTTAATGTAATGAAGTTCTGAGCTCGTTTTGTTACGGACGGATTTCGCTACGTTTTTGGCACAGCCATGTTGTTTGAGATTATGTAGACGGCCTTAAAATTTCGCTGGAAATTTTTACACTCTCCGTTGAAATCTCGAATGAGATGTTGTGGTTTTATAAACTTGCATTTTATCTACGAGTATTTTAGGTGCATGTTGTATTTGAGCTTTTGTAAAATAATTGGCGGGGTATATAAATAATCATTTTCAGTAAATCATCATATTATGTAAGTAATTAATCCAAAAAGTTTTTAAAAGGACAGATACCACAGATATACAAAAGGATCGTTGGGTCTACAAACTAGTTGGACAGATGAATTGGAAAGGAACAGTAAAACTATAACTAAGGTTCTTTAATATATGTACCTATTTAAAACTAGCCACTGCAGTGGCTGAAATAAAATAACGAATATGAAAATTATTGTTATTCTAAAATGTTTAAAAAAGCTTATACAAGGTGTTTAACAATTGGTATATAAAGCTGGGTGCGAATGGCACGGCCCTGGTGAACATATGTTGTTTTACAACATTAAGATTTGGAGGCGTTCTTTTAAATCAAATGGGTTAGAAAATATATTGTTACCATTTTTTTTATTTTCTTATTTTGTGAGAGCCCTATTTCGTTTTGTAGTAATTCTATCAACGAAAGAAGATAAGGCGAGAGTCGCAATACCCTTACACGCATTTATTCACCATAAACTTTATCTGAATCTAAATCAAAGTGTAGAACAATCGTAAAACTGTTTCATTTCGTACAAAGTTACGCGTGTTTTGATGTTTTAATGTGACATTTTGCATTTGTGAATTATAAAGTTTGAATTCCTTAGAGACACAATCAGGGAGACGATGGGGCACTGCTTGAATTTATTGTTTTAATTAGTAGCCTAAATGGTTGGGAGAATTAATTTAGAGCCTTATTCCCAGAATTTTTTGAGCCTGACTGTGTCAAATGTAAGTTTTTGTTGTTTTAGTACTGTAGTGAGAGACAGATATTCCATTTCATAATTTTTTTTATTTAATAACAAGATGACCCGTTTTGGCTTTACTCCGATACGAAAACCCGTTTTTTTTTAATCTATATATTGCAGAAAACCGCATAAAGATCCATTCAGAAGTTTTTGATTTTATGTCGAACATAAAGGAATATAAAAGACTGAAGGCAGACTGATGCGGCAGGGGACTTCTATTTATAATTACGTATAGATGTTGGCTGCCTTTTTTTCTGTGGACCTAATGTGAGGTTAATTAAACTGTAATTAATGCAAAGCAAAATTGTTATGGCAAAAATAATGATATTAATGGTCAATCCATACAGCAACATGTAAACTCCCCTCGTGGTAAGCTCTACGCCACTATCTCGGGTACAAAAGTGAGATTAGGCCATAATTAACCACGTGCAGGTTGGTGAATGTCACACGCCCTTCAAACTCTTCCAAGTTCTCAGAACATGCCGGTTTCCTCACCTGCAATCAAATTAGCAATATCTGCCTTCACCGTTAAACCACGTGTTTTAAGCGCACATGCAATTTTTATGAATAAAAACCCAGAGGTGCCCGGCGGGGTTAAACCCATGCCTTTCGGTATAAAATAAGGCTTTGCTTCCATTTAGCCAACACGCCTTAATTACTTATACCTTAAAATATATTTTAATACAGACCTAGAAACAAGCTTGCAGAGCAAACACCGCTCCCGTCTCGCAAGAGCATCGCCCACTGCGCCTCAGTTGAATTCAAAACTACTTGGCATTTTGGACGAGGTACTTGATAGAATAAAGACATCTGTTATACAATTACTTATACTTACCTATAAAGATATTTTATTGTAGACCTAGAAACATGCTTGCAGAGCAAACACCGCTCCCGTCTCGCAAGAGCATCGCCCACTGGTCTCAGTCGAATTTAAAACTACTTGGCACTTTGGACGAGGTACTTGATAGAATAAAGACATCTGTTATACAATTACTTATACTTACCTATAAAGATATTTTATTGTAGACCTAGAAACATGCTTGCAGAGCAAACACCGCTCCCGTCTCGCAAGAGCATCGCCCACTGCGCCTCAGTTGAATTCAAAACTACTTGGCATTTTGGACGAGGTACTTGATAGAATAAAGACATCTGTTATACAATTACTTATACTTACCTATAAAGATATTTTATTGTAGACCTAGAAACATGCTTGCAGAGCAAACACCGCTCCCGTCTCGCAAGAGCATCGCCCACTGGTCTCAGTCGAATTTAAAACTACTTGGCACTTTGGACGAGGTACTTGATAGAATAAAGACATCTGTTATACAATTACTTATACTTACCTATAAAGATATTTTATTGTAGACCTAGAAACAAGCTTGCAGAGCAAACACCGCTCCCGTCTCGCAAGAGCATCGCCCACTGGTCTCAGTCGAATTTAAAACTACTTGGCACTTTGGACGAGGTACTTGATAGAATAAAGAGAATTGACCAGTCAGCTTTCTCCGGTAACAAAAGAGGCATGGGAACTAGCAAATGTTTACACTCGCTCGTCTGCCATTTTCTCAAAGCCTGACATTCTGTTGAAAAGGTGACGGGTTAGTTCAAAGCGAGACTTATTTATAATGTCACTGATAGTAGTATTCTAAAGGGTCTGGATTAGGTAAGTGCTTTGTAATATAACATTAAAGGTCAGGTTTCATACAAATACGTTTCATATTTGAAAATACAGAAAGAGGTTTGAAATATGAATGTGTATAATTTCGTGTAGGTGTTTCTGTAGATTATTACGCGGGAACGACGTATGTAGCATATAGTATATATGTAGCATATAGTATATTATGTAGCGTTATAGTATATATGTAGCATATAGTATGTATGTATGTTTGGAGGTTTTGTCTGTTTACGTCCGTAAGTGTTAACCCTCTGAATCCTTACACGTGACCTCCGGGTGGTGCTAAAAACAGTTTCAGCTTCGGCCGCGGCTTGTCACCACCCTCCGGGCTGGGCCAGTGCGTGAAGCGATTTTTTCGTGTTTCATAATGTGGTCCGGAGAAGCCATCTTCTAGGCCTTTATGCTCCACCTTAGACCACATCGTAACTTGACATCAGGTGAGATTGTGGTCAAATGAAGGCTCATCAAGCTTAAAAAAAAAACCTTTAAGTATATCTCGAAAATAGACAATCTAACAGAACTGGGAGATCAGCGTTGGTTTCTAGCCTGCTGGTAATCAACACAATGCTGAGTCAGTGACCATCTCGTAGTGTTTAGTTAACATGGACATACCTGTATTCTAAAACTCACTATAGTTTTAGTTATTATTTAGCATATAAGCTTTACATAACTAATAAATAGATTTTTATTTATTTATTTATTAAACAGTGAAAGAATTGGTAACTTTACAACGTTAATTTAGAAAATTGGAATACATTATAGCAAAGAGTACAACAAGCCAAGGTTACACATACCTGGCTGACTGCCTTACTAACGACTTTTCCTAAATTCAGGGCCCTAAAAAGGGCTACATTTACCCCACATTTGGGTACAATAGCGAAGCATGTGGCGCACGAATATTATACCCCAACGGAATTTGTTTAGGAATACCGATATAATATCAATGTGAATGCTATTTCCACGGAGGCATGGGTGGCATTTATCTATGATAGATGGGCACAAATACATTGATACCCAAATAAATGCGTGTTTTAAGATTGCTGCTATCTGTTTAATACATAAAATATATAAATAATTATAAATAAAATTTTAGTTGTTGCACTAGAGTACGTTTCCGTATTGTTAACCAATTTAAAACATACATGTAGTAAAAATTTAGGCATGATGGCTACAAAAAAAAAATGGTAAGCTGTTTATCTGGATGTCTGTCTGTTATCTCGTCCAAAAAATATTAAACACCTTTTTGCTTTATCAATTTAAGGTAGTTAAATTGATAAAGCAAGCATGTTTCCTAGCTTATAGTCTATATCCTTCCCTCAGTAAATGAACTAATTAACACTGAAATAATGTTTGGCATTAAACAATCTCTTCACATTTATAATACAAGCTTTATAGTTAAGAGAGTGCAAAGATACGAATAGAGCATCAAAGATCTGGAGTGAGGACGTGTGACTGCGAAATTTAGTACAAATCGGTCGAGAGCGTAACGTCGCGCAACCTCAATGCACTGTAGTGTCTTGATTTTTCGTCTGCGAGCAAAATATAAATTACGGGTAAAATATTTTTAAATAATCTAAATAACGGACTTATTTTTTTTTTAGTCATCTACCCTATTATCCACTTGAACGTCCTCTGGCACTTTAGTGCCACAAAATTTTACCCCGACTGACGTCCATGGTACTAGAAGGCTACACGAGGTTTGCTCTTTTGGTTTCGGATTTATTTAATATCTATGATGCCAAGTTGCTACTGTCAATGTCAGATGTCACTGTCAAGAATTATTCTACCAAATTCTAACAACCCATACCTGGCAACAAAAATAATAAAAAAAATATTTTTACATTAAAGTGGGAGAAATTTTCCGTGATTTTCCTCAACCACCCAAGCTTTGACCGCGTCCGCCCCGCATAGATTGCGAAGACGGTGTGGAGTTGATAACTATGCCAATAATTAGAAATGCATCCAAACTCACTATTTCACATATGAGGTATCTGGGACTGTTCGTTCTTTAATAAAATATGCGAATCTTTACTTAGCTCTTTTGGTAAAATACTTAAGAAAAAATTGTTGTAACTATTTTTTCTTTGACTAGTATTGGGTGTGACAAATTCAATGTCACACCCAATACTATTATTTTTTAATAGTAAATGATTATTTGAACTTTCACTGACCTGATATTAATTACTATGTAAATGCCATTGCTATTACATCGCCCTTCATTCAATACCACTTTAAAGGTAACCAAAGGTCAAATCTAATGCTGCTTATAAATTATGATCATAAATTTTCTGAGTAGGTAATAAGTTTGTTGTAAAATTTTATTATTTATGTAAAATGTCACCAACTCAAATTGCTTGACTTTTGTTTTCATTAAGAGTTCATAGGAAGGTGACCTGTAGGTAACCGAATATTAAATACTATCACGAAAATTAAACATAATCGTTATAAACTGCTGTAAACATAATTCTTATGTTTTTTAATAAGAATGCACATAAATGTTGATGAATAAATGTTATAATTTTCGAATAGAAATATTTCAAAGGCACATAAATAACCTTAATGACTAACCTAAATTATGGTATATATATAACTTAAAACTAATTAGGGATTTTTCTTCGTGAACAAATCTCTGAAGTCTGATACGACTTCTGCGGGCCAAAATTCAGGAGCGACGAATTTTCTAAGTATTCTTCTGATCCACTAACAAGATGGATGGTTGATTGGTGAAAACTTTAGGTTTATGGTGGTAATAAGCTGCTTTTGAAAAAACGGGAAATTATTAGAGAAATCTTCTGTTTCATTATGTCTTCCTTATTAAACTAAAAAATTTACCTAAAAATATATTCCATCAAAAATACCCAAGATCCAGACTCCATTCCCCAATCAATAACCAAAAAGCCTTTTAACATAAAACTCCTATAAACTGATTTACAAGCCGCCCAAACTACGTAAAGTGACCAGAGCCATAAACAATTTAATACATGATAAAATTCAATGCCAGTCCGGGCACCCTGTCATAAACCGTCCCGAAAAAAGTAGACCTTATGCAAAGTATGTGGAAGCCAACTTAATACAGTGTTGTGCACAAAATGCTGGCAAGACTTATATCATAAACGTCAATGTATGAGTGGATGTACGTTACTCCTTCAGTCTCGAACCGCTGAAAAGATTTGACAGGTTTCGGTATATAATATATATTATATTATATATTATACATAGCATGTCGAATTCAACTAAAGCTACTTTTTATGTCAGAAAAATTAACCGTGTGGACAATTGATTTTAACGCAAGTAGATATTGATTTTGTTACTCATATAGAATAGGCATAATCAAAATGAACTGTTTACTAAAAACAAATTTTTAACAACAGTTAAACCGCCAAGATCACGGCATAAACCATTTATACTGTAATCATATAGCGTCAAAATATCGGTAAAATCAAAATCCCTTAAATCATAAGTTAAGTTTTACTGAATTCTCGCTTTTTAATGTTAAAAAAATATTACGTTTTAAAAAAAAATTAGAAAAATTACTATTAAAGTCGATAAATCACGACTTTAAAAGATTTTTACATATAATATTTTGCTGAATGTGAATCATAATTTATATCCAATTTTTCAAGTTATGGTATTTTTGATATTTTCAAAACTAATTTCGACATATTGTTATATCTCGACTATGAGGTATAATAATAGAACTGCCAAATAACAAAAACCAAGACACAATATTTCCTATTGTCCTCAGGTCCTTCAGGATATTATATTACAGCTTAAATAATGCCAGAGGTGTGGCGTGCTGTCACTATTATCTAGAACCCTCTTTATATTTATGGCACAGTTTTTCGGGGCCCTTGGAAAAACGCTGCACGGCCAAATTCTTTGCGTTCTTTTGCGTATAAATCTATACTGTTCCCATATGTTTGGATATAGTATACCTAGTTGTACAAACATGTATAAAAAACTAAGTTATAAGCGATACATTTGAGCTTAAAAATGGGGAAATATTTATATGGTGAATTAAACTTATAAGCAACTAGTAGTGCCCCGCGGTGTTACTTGCGTTTTATTGGATTTTGTTGCGGTAAAAATTATATGTCGTTTCTGAGGCTATAGAGAATCAGTGTACTTTTTATTTAAATCGGTTCAGTAGATTTTGCGTGATAGAGATACAGACAGACTTTCGCATCACATTTGACTTTAGAAGAGGCAGTTGAAATAGTTATAAGATTTTGTTAGCCGGTTAGCTTGAAACGAATTTCAGATTAGTCTACATTTTACCGTACTTAAAAGGATAATCCCTGTTTATTTTATTTTAGTCGATGGTTTCATCATGATTTGTCTTCGCAACAATATTAACCATGGAACTTGCACCGCAGTACCAAAATATCCATTTCCCACAAATAACCAAAACAAATTAGAAAACCCGGAATTAGAAAAAAACATGATTAAGCTATTTTGATTCAGAATAGTTGTCGCGTCCCTCTGAATTAGCCATTATGATACATTTTACATTCGTCTGATGTTTTGTCACATTTTCTGTTGTCAACCACGCTTAACCCCTTTAACACTTGCACCGCAGTATATCCGCAAAATATCCGAAAATATCCTATCAAAAAACCATTCAAAACCGGGAAAAATATGGTTAAACTATTTGGGTATAGAGAAAATTGTCGTGTTCCTCTGAGACACATCATGATACATTTTACATTCGTGGTTCTGTTATTTTGTCACACTCTCTGTTTTCAACCACATTTAACCCCTGGCCGCAGTATCAAAATATTCGCGAAATTTCCCGCAAATACCCATAGCGAACACCTGTCCAGTACATGCGACTTATTTTGCTTCCCGACCCTCTCCAGTTGGCTTTACGGTGCGCTGTTTTGGACACTTTTTCGTGACATTTGTTTATTTTCCACGCTATCGGCTTCCGAATTGTTGTGTCGGCTGGGGTGTAAATAAACGCGGTTTTAGAAGCAGCTGATTGTTTATGTTTGAGGGGTTGGAAAGTTTTATGACTAGTGCCTAGTGTTGTGATTAAGCGTTTGATCTCGTGTTTCGTCTCGCGGTATTGACGAAAAATAAATAGGGTTCTCAATTTGACGAGCATATTTTTTAAATACTTTTCTTGCATTATTTAATAATAAAAATTGTACAAACCATTGAAATATTATTTGAAAACTTCCCTATTGATATTTACAATAAATTAATGTCTTCATATTCACCCCTATTTACGTTCTCACTTCTGGGACACAGGGACTTTTCTCGATTAGGCCATAATTCATCAAGCTGGCCAAAGGCGTGTTTGTGAATAATGAGGTGTATTAAAAAAAGTTAAATTGTATGCTTCATTATATTGTAACTGGTTTCCTCACCAAAAAGTTTTTATACCATTTCAAATGATCATGGTAGTAATATTGTTTTCTAAATAAGCGCTTTATTTCTTACTTTCATTGTGATAACAAATAACTGTATAATTTTGTTTTTATAAAGTACTTTAAGTAATGTTAACCTTTTTTTGTCCAGAGTTACAATGAAAGCAAGGTTATTTCTGTTTCCATAAAAGCGTCTGTAATGTTACGATAATAGTACATTCTTCGGAGAAATAACTCTATGCGTGAGTTATTAAAACAATTTCTATGAAAAGGGTTATAAAGTATTCTAAGAAATATACTTCGAGTCGCAATCAAAGTCCAAACTGATGTCTAATTATGATAAGGTTTAAATAAACGGCTTTTATTCATAAATACTTGAGTTTGCTTTTGATACGTAAGTTCATTGGGAAAGGTCATTGTGGAATAATACGAGTTTTACTCGTACATATAATTTTCAAATTATAATGAATTATATAATATTTTTTTTTTAATATTATATATCAAAAGAGTTTGATTATACGCAATAATCCACGGAACTACTGATCTGATTTAAAAAAATATTTCAGTGTTAGATAGTTTATTAAAAGAAGAAGACTATAGGCTTTTTACCAAGAAAAATATGTTGTTGTAAAAATATTACTTATTATTTTCATAGCTTCTGTAAATCGAAATGTCTTGGTTATTATTATAGTAATAAGTAGACAACTTAAATAATCTATTTAGTTCTTTCTCCCAACTACTATACTTTCGCATTCTGCGAGTACCTACCTAAAATCTGGAACACACATATTATTGTGTTAGCATTGCTGTATGTTGCGTAGCTGTATGACCAGAGGGCATGTCAATGAGATTGTGCCTGTACCACAATCTCAACGGATATTCCGAGTATCTTGACCGGGGCCTTCCGCGCCATTTAACAATGTTGCCTTGTGGTTTCACGCTGTAGGCAATATCACGCACTGCGAGAGACGTCCGACCCTCCTGGGCAAAATTACAAGGGAATTATCCTTCTAATTTTGCCTAAGACAGTCTTGCTCGAGCTATAATTACCTAAGGTTAGCAGGACTACCATTAATTTAATTATTATTGATAAGCCTTCATTTGACCACAATCTCACCTGATGCAAAGTGACGATGTGGTCTAAGATGGAGCATGAAGGCCTAGATGATGGCTTCTCCGGACCACATTACGAAACACGAAAATCGCTTCACGCACTGGCCCAGCCCGGAGGGTGGTGACAAGCCGCGGCCGAAGCCTACCACCAGAGACTGTTCTTAGCACCACCCGGAGGTCACGTGTAAGGATTCAGAGGGTTACCACTTACGGACGTGAACAGACAAAACCTCCAATAATAAAAAATAAAAAAATTATTCATTTACAAAACACTAAATCTTAGAACTATAACTTAAGATACGATGCTCGCAGGTATAAAACTGTGTCGCGGTTTGCAACGCCTTCCAATTTATGTAGGTAACCAAAATACTGACTAAGAAATTTAGTTGCACTATTAAAAAAATAAAACGTGATTGTGATCACAGAGTTAAGCGTTCCTTGTTCGACTCATTATCATTTAAGCGTACGATGTTTACTGCTACACTTAGTTGGTTGTAAACTTGGTTTTAGAAAACTGTATAAACTTTGAAACTGTGTTTGCATACGTCATTTTTGAACTTCAGTCAATCATGTTTTAATAATGAAACAAACTTTACGCAAACACTGTATTTTTTAGGTATACAATAAAGATATTTATAAATAAGTAGAAAAAATATTTCCAAACAATCCGCACAACAACATCTAGCCCCGTGGTAAGCTCTAAGCTTGTGTTACTGGTACTAGACATCTGTATTCCTTATATAATATACATACACACATATTTTTTATTATACATATTTAACACCCAGACTAAGGAGAAAGTGCTTGCAAAACATACAAACACTTGACTCCCGGCGGGAATCGAACCCGCTAACTCTTGCGCCGCAAGCACCCCTTCGCCCACCGCGGCACTGAGATAGATTATTATACTGAGGAAGGCTTTATATCAAAGTTGTGGTGTAGGCACAATAAAGTGATGTATATCTACCTACCTATCTATCTACGATCTGTATCTTCTAAGCTTTGCCGTCATTTATCACGTAACCCTTATTACTGAGAAGTAATGAAAAATACGACTCAACCCTTATTACAGGGGGAGTGACCGCGAGGGATATGTCTACTGAAATTTATGCGGGTGTTCGCAAAAATCTGTTTATCAGATTAGATTTGCATCTGGAGTAATTATGTGTGTGTAGCGTTTGAAATTATTTTTTTATCATTTGATATACCTACGGGTTCGGTCTTACAAAATTTTTGTATTTTAGTTGTTTTGTCATCATTTCCTTGATTTCTAATGATGTAAATTACAAAATATTACAACTACAACGATATCTACCGACATGATAGATTATTTTTACTTATTTTTTTGAATGTTACACTAACTTTACGAAAATAAAAATACAATAAAAATTGTATGAAACTTAATCGCATTTATTTTTATCTAAAGCATGTAAAAAAATGTCTATAACATTCGTTTGTCATTATTAATCAATGCGAAATTAGATTTTGGAAGGACTAAATACTGTATAATTTATTTTGACTAATTTAATTTAACTAGGCACGCATATGTGAAGAAAAACATAAAATATACTTAATTAAAAACCTCTTCACTAACAACGATAAACTTAAAACTTGTACAGAATGTACAGTAGCGCCATCTATTAACATCCAAGAGCCCTCAGTCCTCCCTTACTATGCAACATTTCCACCTGGCGGCGACATGTAGCAAATTCCCGTATTCCAGAAGGAATTGCGAGAACCCGCTAGTAGACAGTTGTACCACGTAGTTTCAGGGTTTCAGCAGAGATGGCGCTCTGAAAAATTCTGTAAATTTAATAAAATGCTTTTCGTCCGATTTTAAGTAAAATGTATTTTTAGAGTAAAGTTTAAAAAAATCTGAATAAGTCATAAATGTTATAAATATTAAGATTAGTACTGAAATTAGATTATCAATATAAGTACTCCTATTTATTTTCCACTGCTGGGACACAGGGACTCCTCTCTTGATGAGAGATATTATTATTAGGCCTTATTAAGTCACCACGCTGGCCAAGAGCGTGTTGGTGAATGTCACAAGTCTCTACCAAGTTAATAGTAAAAGCACGTGTTTTATAAATCCAGAGGTGCGCGGCTGGGTTTGAGCCCACGACCTTCGGAATGAAAGTCAAATGTGCTCCCACTTAGCCAACACGGCTATTTAGGTACTTTTTTAGAACTGAAAAAAAGTATATGAAGTTTTAATACCTTTCATGTCTTTCTGTGCGTCCATATTTTTTACAAAATTAAAATTTTTAACTGAATAATTTTACGAAAAAGAGTTATTTTTATTTTTTTATTTATTAAAATAGGCTACACCAACAAAATATAACAAACACTTTAAAATAATCAATACACACATATTATACTATGATACATATTCTAATGAAAGGTGAGCACAGCATTTACAAAAAAACATTATATATGACACAAACAACAGCTAATATTAAAAAAAACAGAAACACTTAAACAACATAATATAAAAGAAATAACAAGTAAAATGACAACAAGATTAAAAAAGACGTAAAAAAAAAGTTATTAAGAATCTACGAATAATTATTACTTACTTAGTTGTTAGATCAAATGGAGAAAAGTACATGAATAGCTTACTTTTAAAAACTGACAGTGAGTCTCTATATATATCCAATTTAGGTAAATGTTGTGTTACTGAACTCAACACATACCATGATCTAACGAGGGAGGAATTAAGGCCTAATAATTTAATTACTAAGACGCTTAGTATTTTTTGCTTACTTGAAAGTACCTAACTCTTTCTTAAATTAAGTATAATATCCTTAATATACGAGGTTCAAAAAACTCATAAAAGGTACAAGAATACTCCATTAATTTTCCATAAATATTTTCAACTTTGTACAACCTCAGACAACTGTAAGTACGCACTAGACATCCCCATAAAATGATGAAATTCAAAAATATTGCATCCTTCCGAATACCATTAAAAAGCGCATTTGAAAAATTGTTATTTCGGTCACAATAACAGTCAAATAAATCTATAACGTTTCACATTATTTCAGATACTCCAAAAATTTTGACGCATAAAATTCAAATAATGCCCGTATTACATGAATTACGGGTATTCGTATGAAGTAAAGAATGATATTGTATGCATTTTGCATGAGCCGTATTATCGGATATGGCAAAGAATTTGAATATTCCAATACCAACGGAGTAACAATGGTTCTCGATTGATTAGTTAAATTGTCAAAATGTGACTCTTTTAACTATAGACTCGAGTTATAATGGATTTTCCCGCTGTAAAAAGTAAAATATGTGTACCAAATTGAAATCGGAACAGTAGTTTTTGTTATTAGTTTGCGTGAAAAAAAAAACAGGCAAAAGAGCTTCTTTCGCATTTATAATATAAGTATAGATACCGTACCTGTACGCCTCTAGACGTCTATTCTGCCTATAAAAAACGAGTTCAAAAAGGTTCAAATCATATTTCATAGACTATACTCAAGTGAAAAACCATGTTCGAGTAACCAATGGTAGAAGACTGGTAGGTAGTGCGTTTGTATGTAAAACAATATGTCACACGATGCTCACACAAAGCATTCCTTTATTATCCCACCGGTAATATTCGTGGAAACTATTCAATGCTTTTATCTTTACAACGGATTTTTGCTAAACCCCATAGTAGGTTATTGCTATCATAAAATGAAATTCTTGTTTATGTTTTGAAAGTTTTTGCATGTAATAATGGAATGGAGGTATTTTTAGCTATTTCTGATGACAGAACCTTTATATTTTTAAAATCTATATAAAGGAATTGATTCGTTGGAGAGATTACTACTAGATTACATTATACTATATGGGCCTGTTTCGCCATCTCCGAGTAAAATTAGACAATGTTTAAATATTGAGCTGTTTCGCGCAATCACATGACTGTGACAAAGCGAGATAGCTCTTAATATAACTAATCATTGCAAGTATGTGAAAAATCTGTGAAAAATAATATGAAAGGGTATCGATAAATAGATCTTTATCATTTAGTTCAAGTAAATTTCAAGACTTAATATTTATTAATACTACTATTATACTTAAAAGAACAAAAATAAAATTTTATTTGTGCACCAACGGTGTGGCAGCAGTTGGGGTTTGTTATAAAAAATATTCATTTATGAACAGTTATTTTATTACCATATAAATTTTAGGAAACTTAATGATTAATAGCCAAGTTTATAAAAATATACCTTTTATACATAATATTGTAGTGGGCCCAGTCGCCTGTATCCTCAAAACAAGCTGCATAATTATTACTTTTTATCAAAGAAACAATTAACGAGGCCTATGTCAAGTAAGACTAATATTACTAAAGTAATTATTTTCTCAAGAGTGATTAAGTGCTCAATATTTTGCTCAGTCTATAGCTATCGTCTAATAATATCAAGAGGATACTTTGGAACAAACTTACATCTTAATTTATCTAGACTCAAGTTTGTGCTCAAGCTCGATAGAGTCTACAGAAGTTTGTCAATATTTGATAGGTGCAGTCTGAGATCTGAAGGAAGTGAATTGTGAGGCTTCTACGAACTTTACACAGTTCTATGGATGCGTAAATAAGTTTTTTTTTGTCGTTAATATTTATCCAAATTGCAATGAAAATCTCAACGCAAAGTATATTATATATTATTATTATATTCCTATTATTTTACTGTGGTAATTTGTTTTTCAAAAGCACATTTCTTATTACCTTCGAAATTACAATGACATGTAGTTTAATAAATGTATCCGTAATTGAATGTATAATTTTTACATTGATAGAAAGTACAAGATAATGTATATCCGCTATAATGTACTCTTTAATATTTCTCTTTTCTTTGGCTATACCTACGGGAGCATCTGCCGCGCGGTGGATATTACCCTTTTTATGGCTGTTTGCATACCTACGCGACCACCGATGTTTTTAGGCAAAAATGTTCCGCGTTGCAGACGCTCCCGCGTTGCTTAACGCTTTCCGCGTTGCAGACGCGTAGGCTTTGCCAAAGATTAGGGTTGGCCAAACCTACGCGTAAGAACGCGGAAGGTACTAGGAAGACCTAGTACAATGGTTTTTGTATTTTAATATGTTAGCAACAATAGGGGGATTAAAATTAATATTTCAACTTGCACCCGTAAAAACCTTGGATAGACGCTAACCTTACAAGATATATGTTGTACCTGATTTCAGATAAAAGCATCGCTACGTATAAAAAGTTATGAATATTTACCTACCTATTTAAGGTTCTAAGACAAAGTCAAAATCATAACGTTTATTTCCTAAGATGCACAGGGCATACATGGACAGGTCAACTTAAAGTTAATTGAGGTAAATATTTGAATATAAAATATGAAGGAAGTAACATTGTCCTAAACATAACGCCATTACGATATAAAGTAAAATTAAAATTCGTTTCTTTCGTAAATTAGGTACATTTTCCAAGCAAATTCTGAAAAAAACTTATATAATATCCAAATATCAATTTCATAAAAGCCAAACCCTTTCTCAGCTTCCAAGAAATATCTCATTAAGCGGAATATAACGTCCGCTGCAAAGTTAGATTGGTGTCCAACGGTTTGATTGCCGCTAAGTTCTGATAGGCAATTTCCTTCGCTTTGTACACGGCTTCCTTTCTGCGTAGAAGCTAGAATGGCTTGAACCGAGCAACGGGTGTAGCAGCAATCATGAAGGTACAAAGACGACAGATCTTGCGGG
This sequence comes from Gymnoscelis rufifasciata, assembly GCA_929108375.1. NCBI lineage: Eukaryota > Metazoa > Arthropoda > Insecta > Lepidoptera > Geometridae > Gymnoscelis > Gymnoscelis rufifasciata. The sequence goes on along the minus strand of OV815307.1, from coordinate 3,710,215 downwards.
GTCCTGAATACCTGGTACGATCGTAGTGGATGCACATTCTGTTAGCCTGGTATCGGGGAAATAATTGATGTACTTTGCAGATGTAGCTCTCAAACTTTATTTATTTCTTAGATATTTTACAAATTATTGAAAAGTAGAAATATTGTAATGAAGTAACTATAACTTTTAAATGATCATGGTTTTATACAATATTATGACCATGATTAAATGTGTAACAATATCATGATTTGACGGTTTTATTCTTTATGAGAGATTTCGAAAAAATCGTGAAGGTACAAAACGACATAATCATGCGGGGTTCTGAATACCTGGTACTAATGGGTTGATGCATATTCTGTTTAGTACGGGGAAATAATGCTTGTAGGTATTTTGCTGATGTAGTTCCTACAACTTTATTTCATTGTTGTACATTTCGCAATTTAATTAATTAACTAAATTTTTCGCATAATAGAAACTAGGATATACATAATAATCGTCATAGTTTACGTGAGTAAAACCAGTTTTCAAAATGAATGGTGTAACTCGCGTTAGTTAAGAAAATTTCGCAATTCATTTAAAGGTGGAAATATTATCATTTCAGTGAAATTACCTTTTCACGTAATCGCAACACAGAAACACTAAAGATATCTACATATTTAGCAATTGAAATCTGTAAGAACGATTTTGAAAAAGGAAAAATATAGTCTCTACGGAACAGTAAAAACAAAAGAAACCGAAAGAGAATCTGAAAACTTCCACATCCAAAATTGCATATCCATCACAACCTGCAACCCGGTAATATTAATCTACCCTCTCTACAAAAAGTATCTCAAGTTTCCAGGAAGGGGGCATAATAGAGTGTCATCTTCACATAATAAATGATTATGCTTTATCTCTAAGGTTACCTCTTATGGTCCCTGTTTGCGGAACCCCTTTAGGGTCGTAAAAAGATGGGTAGGTAGATTTGATTTCTTTCATTTGTTTCTTTGTATTAGTGGAAAGTTTCGACTAGAACTTAAGTTATTACTCGTATTATGCCTTGCTTTGCTAATATAAGTGTCTAAAGCAAATGACTTTTGCACTTTACTCTAAGTTCGATGGACAATATTTTTAAGTATGAGCATGCATTTGTTTTAAAGAAGTACTTTATTTATAATATGATACATTATTGACAACCATTTATGTGCATTTAGCACAGCTATGAGCAACAGGCGTAAATACGATGAGTTTTTCAAATTTCTTTTTAATTCTCAGACTACCCACTTGAACGTCCAGTGGTACTGTAGTGCCACAAAACTTTATGGCGACTAACGTCCAGGGTACTAGAGTGCCACACGAGTTTTTGGTTTTTTTATTTCGGATTTTCTTTATTTTCTAATAAGACAAGTTGCTAGTGTCAATGTCAGATGTCATTGTCAATAATTATTCTACTAAATTCTAATTAGAAAAACCCATACCTGGCAACAAAAATTATGAAAAAAAAAATATTTTGACAATAAAGTGAGAGAAATTTTCCGCCATTTTCCTATTTTTCGCAAGTTAATTTCTTTATGATTTACTTGTGATATCTGTATTAAAATTAAATATGTTATTGAAAAAACTAGACTCCAACCCCGTTAAAACGGTACCAAAATAATAATTAAATGTTCAGAGGAAGTATTTTAAATAAATTTATCAAAATAGGTCTCCAAATCAGTCTAAAAATGCTACCATCCTATGTTTGATAATTTTTTAGTAAATGAAGATGTAGGTACGATGATTCATATTATTATTCAAGTTTATATAATTATAATAAAGAACATAAATACATTTTTGGTTTTGAAATAGGTTTAGTACTTTTTATGTGATAAATAGTTTTAACGGAAAAATCGCGCAGCGTGTCACGCACCGCTCGCGTAACGCGGGCTGGGACGTTAGTCCCTAGTTACGCCGCGGGCGCTGGACGTTACAGTGGATAACTAATTTTGCAAAATGTATCACTTAAAAAAATATTGCTACACTCATAAATGCATAAGTTACTAAACAATATTTTTTTTTACTAAAATTTGAACTTAAATTCATACCAGACCATCACGAGCTCCATAGCCTTTTAATTCTGCACATGCTGTTACAAAAGCCAAAATGGCAAAACACACTTTTTCGTAATAAAACATTATTAACTCATACAGATTACGAGAACGCGAGTATAGAGCAATAAGTGTACAGAAATAATGAGCTATTCAAGTAGCAACAAGGATTTCGAGTGATACTCGCTTTATTATGAAACATGAGGGCGAAATATTATACAATAATAAAACAATATTATTATCGAGAGCATACTCTATTTTGTGTAATATGGACATAGTTTTATTAAATTGTTTGTTACAGGGAAATTAATTGGGTAAAATGATGATGAAATGTTTTCGTTTCAACGTCATTATGATTTAATTTCAACTAGCTTGTTTTGCTATTTACCGCGTTTTATTGGTTTTCTCACAGAGTTAGGATTTCTTTGCTATTTATTTGTGAGCTACCAAAGCTTGCTAAATATATTCAAACAGCTTAATGTGACATCTTATCTGTCATATTCTTAATTTTTGTAGGAAAAATTATGACAAAATAACGTAAATGAAATAAAATATATTAAAAATATTTATTTTTTGATCTATTAAAACGAGCACTTGCAAAATTGTGTTTAAATCTCGATTCTTGTATATATTCTCCAACGATTCTTATCTTAAATCGTGATGTGATAAGTCGCTAAGTTACATTAAAAAAAACCAGCACGGCCACATCCAGGTTCTACTTTTTAATAAACAGGAGCACTAATTCAATAAACTGCTGGACAAGGCACTTGTGCGTACATCGTAAACACAGTAGTGACATGTTTACTCGCCAGGTGGGGCTAGCAGGTGGGCCCTTAACGAGCGAGGAGACTTATTGTCTGTCAATATTTGTAAGATCCCTTCATAGTCATTCAATTTTGTAACGAATTGAAACACTAGAAATTGTATTGATAAAAATATCTTTAGGTAGATTTGTAAAACATGTAAATGGTTCATAGATATTTATATTTAAAGGTAGTTATAAGTTTAATAAAACTGCTTGTTTTCCAATTAAAATAAAATAATTTTCACTATGGTTAATGTTATAGAACGTTTAAATTAATAACACATTCTTCACAAACCTATATTAGTTTAAAATATGTTTCATAACTGCTTCTCTTTAATAGTTGCAAAATAGGGAATAAATAGGCGTATTATGTGTTTTCGCTTATTCAGTTCTAGTACAGAACGATTTCTACAGTTTGTTTCTAAGTTAACCATCCAGGTTTACGAGAAAATGTTTACGTCTAAAACAAAACAATTGTGTTACAAATTCAATATAAGATTAATCCCTGTATGTGTGCTTGTCTGTCACCATCAATCTAAAATCTTGAACAGATGAAACTTGACCCGTAACATAACCTACTGATTTCCACAAAAACAGTAAAATAAAGATATTGTATGTGGTTCTACGATCTAAAAATGGTTCTTACTTTGTGTGCTAACATGCAAACTCAATAAAAGCACTATGTTTAATTCTAATACTGTTATGTTATGTTTTTCGAGATACAAAATCTCGTTATAACGTTTGATTTTCCGTTACTGTGTAAGATCGACGTCGTTATGCGGCCTACAACCTTGCTACCCTAATTAAGGATCCCGTTACCTCTGTTACCTGAGATCATAATTAACCACAATATGTGTGGTATTTACCTGCTCGCGTAACATACGAAAGGAAAATTGGGTTAAAATGTGGTTAGGTATATGTTTAGAATTTGTTTAATTCGTTTTTGTTTTCATACTTTGTTAGTATGTCAGACTGATGATATTATTTTAGGAAACGGCAGTATTAGATATACTGAAATGAGATGATAATATTGAAGAACGAGGATCGCGTATGATTTTCGGTAGTTTTTGTTTTTTTTCAAATAGCTTAAAGTTCTAACAATTAAACACACCACGTTTAATTTACTAACTAACTTACTATCGTAACTTGAAGACATCAGAATAATTTTGTCTGATAATATATTTTCCATTTTACAGGTAAGTTGCGTGATTCAACTCAAAAGTGATATTCGTGAGTATATTAAGTTAATATAAAACCCAATAATATTCTCTACTGGAAACATCTGCGCCTATAAGGTCAGTATTTAAGACTCACAAGGACTAGTTCTCGTCTAAAGTTTAGTTCACCTAAGTTAGTTCACAACTTTAGAAATTTTAGTTAAAAACTTTTAAACAGATAACCTGATTACTCAAATGAATGTTTTAAGGTTGGTACAATAGTATGTGGTATATAATTGATTATTGAAAAAGGACAAATTAAAAAATATAACGTAAGTCAAACCCGTTTTATTGTTTACTAATATTATAGAACTGAAGAGTTTCATTAAACGCACTAATCTTAATAAGTACTTTTCGATTAAAAAAAATATTATCTTGGAAGGCTACTTTTAAGTGCGAAAATTCTATGATGTATAAAATCGGAAAACACAGTCAATGCCGTGGCGTGTGTGCGCTATTTTATGATACACGACGAAAATTCCAACTCCACCTTACACGAAAAATCCAAAAACGACACATTATTCTTGGCATACAAAGGCCACATACAATATTGCATATTGTAACATCTTCTTAACATTCCGCGTGCATTCACAATAATCAGATTCCGGTGTAGTCCATACTCTTCATTAGGTTGAAACGTAGACCCTTTAGAATAATTAATGTCTACTATATGATTAAGCCACAATACTATGTCATCAACGTCATCAACATATACATAATTTAGATAGAAGCATGCTTGTGTCACATGTGATACTGAACAGCTGGTGCATTTTGAAATAATAATCAGTAATAATCAGTAATAATCATTTATTGTTTGTGAATTAATTACAGTTACATGGAGTCAGGTAGTAAGACTAGTTTAAAGTACAATTAATTCTGCTACAGGAGCATACAAACATTATAAATAACAGTTAATAAAATTATACAAATTAAATAAAATTTATTATTACTCATTAAATGTCATAAAATAATTATTCAATTCAATTAACAATTAATTTATGTCAAATTCATTTAAAAGTATGGTCATTAATAAAATCATCAATGGAATAATATGCTTTTTTTAATAATATGTCATTAAGTTTAATTTTGAATTCACTAGTGGACAGCTCACGAACAGACTTTGGAATATTATTGTAGATTTTTGTCACCATACAAAATAAACTTTTTCGCAATTGGCCAGTTCGGCATGGTAGACGGCGTAATTTGCCCTCTGAGCGACTACCTATGGTAAACCAATTAAATTGTTCTTTATTGGTTTGAACAAAAATGGCTACTTCATAAATATAAATTGAAGGAAACGTAAGTATTTTTAATTTGATAAAATGTTCTCTACACGAGTCACGTTTTTTTATTCCACAGATCGCTCTCAAACAGCTTTTTTGTGCCCTGAACACTCTTATTTTATCTGATGCATTACCCCAAAATATTGCTCCATAGCGTAAAACAGAGCTTACATGTCCATGATAAGCCGCAAGCAGGGTCGATAGGTTTGAGACTTTTCTTAATTTAGATAGAGCAAAAGAGAATCGTTTCAACCGTTTACAAATGTCATCAATGTGCAATTTCCAAGTTAGTTTACTGTCAATATTTAGCCCTAAGAATTTAGTACTGTCAACTTCACCAACGATATTATTATGATATTGTATTTGAATATCTAAATTTCTATTGTCACGTTGCTTAAATTTCATTAAATGTGTTTTGGTCAGATTTATATTCAAATTATTAGATGATAGCCATTGTATAATAGATGTCAAAGTAGTATTTATGTCAAGTTCAAAATTATGGTATTTATTATTAATAAATAATATAGTACTATCGTCCGCAAAAAGAGTCATTGAATGGTTAGTTACAGTAGGCAAATCATTTATATAGGCTAAAAACAAGAGGGGACCCAGAACACTACCTTGTGGAACACCTTTTGTCACAACCCTTGATTTAGACTCAAATATAGTGTCAGCTTGTGTTTTTAGACATATTTTGTTTATTTGAGTAACTTGTCTTCTATTAGTAAGATAAGATTTAATCAATTCATAAGCTGTGCCTCTAACACCGTAGTCATATAATTTATCAAGCAAGATACTATGATTAACAAGATCAAACGCTTTCGTCATATCCATATATAATGCTAAAACAGTCTCATTCTTATCCCTATTTGTCATCACTTTATAAAGAAAATCATAAGTAGCTTTTTAGATAAACATGTATTTAAGGATCATGAAACGTTTTGTCTTTGATTTCGACTTTGACAAAGGTATTAATAAAACAAAATCCTAATGTAAATCAATTATAAATTTAGCAAGCTTTATAAGGTATAGCGGTCCGCCCCGGCTTCGCGCAGGTAATTATTCAAAATTGTTTTCCCGGCAATTAATGTAATTTTTTTTCGCCTTAAAAACCATGCTAGGACTACCACGAGCATTAAAAAAAAGCATTGGTTAAATTAGTCCAGGGGTTATTGAGTTATGAGCATACCAAAAAGTTTTGCGATAAACTTTTTGGTATACTACATAAATAAATAAATATAATATTTCCGGACTACTAACACAGCATCACCTAACCCCAAACTAAGCAGAGCTTGTACTATGTGTGTTAAGTGACTAATATACTACATAGATATATATTTTTTGTAAATGCTTTCATATGATACATAGAAAATATTATCTATTGACTAATCAAATGTATCTAAAGCCATACTCATCTAGAATATACTTACAAGCCCAAACTCATTTTTTATAATATTTATTAAAGTGCCTATAGCAGATCAACTCCACATCATTATAATATTGATAGTTAGATGCGTACATAACGTTAGCTCAATTTGAAAACGAGAACTGCGTTTACTTCTTATAATAAAAACAATAATATCAAAGTCTTATAATAAACGACCATATTTTAGAATATTAACATGCAACGACGATCCAAATTTTAAATTATTTACACAGATGCAGCCATAATTTAATGGGTAGAAAATTCCATAAACTTATCATACCTAGATATCCTAGCGTCCACTGTGGCAGCGGGGTGTAATACGATTAGTGACAGCATAATTTGATATGTGACTACTGATGGCGGTTAAATAGCATCGCAGTGATGTTTGTATTTTGCCTGTACATATATATTTGATCCCGAACTTGTAGTGTCATCTCACCAATATTTAGGTGTATTAATAATAATATAACATCTTGATTGCGTATTTGATACTTCATATCATTGACGACATCAAATATGCACTCAAGTAAGAACTTAGTTAGGGTTGAGTATGATTTATTAACACGGCCCTTGGATTACAAGTATCGCCTGGCACTCGGATTCATAAAAACTGCTTGAATTAAGGCCTGATCTCTCTCGCCAAGAAAGAGTCCCTGTGTCCCAGCAGTGGGAACGTTAATAGGGGATGATGATTTTAAATAAAAAGCTTAGTTTGATCTATTATTAAACAGATATAACACAAATATAAAAAGTAAAAAAAACAAGAATTTAGGCTTTTAGGTGTGATATAAAAATTGAAATATGTGAATATATGAATACGTAGGTAAGTAAATTTTAATATTAATTTGCATTTTTAAAAATAATTATTAGTTTACGAAATTGCGAACATATAAGTATAATTTTTTCAGCTTGCTTGCGGTGTGGCCTGCGATGATATTTAATGACGTAGTAGGTAAAAAATTAGAATATTTATGTCTATTCAGTTCAATTTTGTGATCAAATCAAAATTCGTTATATACACACTTTAAGATTATTTTTCTAAATAATTATGTACAGCGTAAACTATGCGATGTAGCAGTTCTAAGGCGTAGAGGAGCTACGCTGTTTTCGTAGAGGTGCTACGCTGTTTTCGTAGAGGTGCTACGCTGTTTTCGTAGAGGTGCTACGCTATTTGATGAGTTTAAAAATCGTGATAATATTACGATTTTTACAGATGAGGTTAGATTGAAAGATAAGATCAAAATCATTCTCATCTTCAAAATGTTATTTATAACTTTTGTTATTGTACTTATATATAAACCTAATTTTAGTAATAAAAATACCAAACTCTCAAAACGGGTAACATACCATGGTTTTGAATTTTGACGATATTTTTACACACAAGAAATATTTATTCTGGTTTAAACAAACTTAAAACTCGCCACAGGGCTGACCATCAATATTTATCAGACTCCATACTCTATATTCTAAATATTTGAAGCTAGACCTCCCAATTTAGTAGCCTATTTATAAGGTGTGCCGCGTCCATACCACATTGAGGCTCTGAAGTACCTACCTAATTTATTCAATATAGAACTTTGCTGAAAGAAGACTTTTTTTTTTTTTTTTTTTTTTTTTATTTTAATTAAAAAAAAAAAGAATCTTTATTCTATGATATAAGAAACACGGTCTTCTAAGTTCTGTTTGAACTTAGAACTTTAAACACTTCCCGCGTTGCTATCGTTAAAGTACTTCCTTTCTATGTAGCATAGCCATTGGACACCCTAAACCCAAATACACTTATATCTAGATAGATATCGGTATTTGTGCCCAGTTTTCGTAACAGTAAATCCGGACATGTCACGTAGCACGCCCGGTGAACTACAACAAAAGCTTGTTAGACTCAGCCTAACAATATAGTGGAGGTGTGCTATACGGCTGCCTGTTTGCGATAGGCACGAATGGAAAAGTGGTTGTTTTTGTTCAATACATTTTTTAATATTTTGAAAGTTTCCCTATTCAGATTTTTTTGGTTATAAAATAAATAAATACCAACTTTATGAGTTTTTAAGAAAAAAAATATTTTCTCTTTCACTTTCTGTTGCCTTAAGACGGGTTCCACATGAGAGCCGAAAACACTTTACACCACCATTATTTGTCCACACAAATGAATAGCATTTCTACTTTCTTCGAGATCCCATGAACTTGTAAATATCAAACACTGAAGATGGATTTTATTTAATGAAATGTTTTTGAAAATAATGTATTAGAATATTTTTATTGATAGCGGTTTGAAATAATTATCGAAAGTAGAGCTCATATTATTTAGTCTCCAAAAATCGATACAATCGACCCACTGCTACCCAATTTTGTTTTCAATTGACTTATTAAACTTTCACCAAAGACTTTTTCATAAACTTACTTAACATAAATGAGCTTACAATTATTACACACTTCTACATTATGTAGAAACTTCCCTAATTCCTTGTCTATAAGTGAGCACTGTAGAACACGAACGAACACTGTATTATATTGAATTATAAATTGAATATGGATTTTTTTATACCAAATGTTTTTGAAAATAATGTTCTATAATATTTTTAATGACAGATTATCATAGTCGAAATTAGTGGATCGAAATTATTTTTGAAAGTACAGCTCATATTATTTAGTTACTAAAATCTACCCACTGCTACCCAAATTTAAGTTTTATTTTAAATTAATAAACTACCACCATAGACTTAATAATAATAATGAACGAAAGTCATGTTACGAGAAGAGCGTTAGATATGAAAGTGGATGGATATGTGGGAAGAGGGAGGCCAAAGAAAAGATGGATGGACTGTGTGAAAGAAGATATGTGTAAGAAAGGAGTGAGTGCTGAGATGACGGGTGATAGAGGGAAATGGAAGAAAAACACATGTTGTGCCGACCCCACATAGTGTGGGACAAGGGCAGGATGATGATGATGATGACTATATATATATATATATATATATACTTATGTAGAATCTCCCCTAATTCCTTGTCTATAAGTGATCACTGTAGCACACGAGCGCCATAGCACACTGTGTACTGCAGTAGACAATAGGTCGGTAAATTCGAAATTAGTGTGAGCGGGCAAGCGCGAAGTACATTAATGAATGACCTTTGTCAATAGCGCTGACGGACAGAGATAACAATATGAATAGACTGACGCATTTGGGTGAGAAATTCGGAACTGCGATGCTAGAGGAAATAATTATAGAAACTTTGGTGTTGGTTCGTAATTGGCACTTATAACTATATACGACACAGGCAGTGTGTGGAGACTAACGATAAATATTAACCACAAAATTGTATTAGTAAATAAATATTTTTCATTTTAATGATGTCATATCACGAGTTGCCACTCACGACTGTTGGAGATAACAACATATTGTTATCCCATACAGTTGACAGTTAAAAACAAATATTAGTTGTTAATTATCTGTCAAATGCATGCACTCGTGATAGGGCTAATGACCTAATTATTATATTTTAATCGTAAGTGTAGATGAGAATCGACCACTTCGGTTTACCTACAGTTACAATAGGGCTAGTAGGATAGTTACAATACTACATGAAAAATAGGTACCTAATCTGTGAAGTCCGCCAGTTAGCCCGTCCAAAAATACTGGACAACTATTTTTTATTTATGAATTAAATATGAAAGTAAATAATAAATAAATATTTCCGAACAATCTACACAACAATATAATATAGTCCCGTGGTAAGCTTTAAGCTTGTCAATCAAAACTCCAATGCACTGTTTCGTCTTGATTTGGTTTTTGAATAAGGTTTGCAAGAAAAAGAGAATTAGGTAATTTTGTTTTAAGTAATTTTAATGACGTTCTAATTGTCATTTAGTCATCTACCCTATTATGCCGTTTGGTAAATAGTTGATGGATTTTGAATTCAAAGTAAATAACCAGTTTAATTAAATAACATTTAAAGTCTTAAGCGAACAAGGATCCCCTAGATAATATCGCCGTGTGCACACGTGGTTTAACGTTGATACTAATAATAAATATAACTATGTACTTTATAGTGTATTTGCTTTGAAACAAATATTACACACAGTATAAAGAATAATAAATTTAACTATGTACTTTATAGTGTATTTGCTTTGAAACAAATATTACACACAATATAAAGAAATAATACTGCAAAGTATATTTTACTAACAAGCAAAACTGAGCTTTATTGTAAAAATGAAACCTCATAGTTTGACGCCAACAAATTGCTTGCATGTGATCCTTCATTGTGTCCCAAGCCATAAGCGAAAAGCGGTTTAAGTCTTTCATACGAATCTTGTTTTAAGAGGACTTACTTAATAATAAGTAGCAAGGAAACAAGATAAACACTGGCTAAGTTTAAAAAAACATTTACAAATTAATTTTACGAGTCCATCTTTTAACTCACCATGTCTTGTCTTACATTAAAATTATTTGAGTAAATGACAGAGTGGGTTAAAAACACATAGTCTCTGGAAATTGCCGATTGTGTTTTGTTTTCATGCAGCATTTATAAGGTTTCTAATTTAATATTAAATTAAAAAAAAAACAACAAAATTTAATTTTTTCTTAAATTTTATTTCAGCCTTTCAAATATTATTTACTATATACTGCAGTTGTGCTCATATTATTATTATTATTATTATTATTATTATTCAGCCCATACTGTCTCACTGCAGGGCTCGGCCTCCTTTGTTCATAACATCGCACTTTTATTAAAATGTTAATGGTATCTGACAGACACAGACCACAGATTCTAAAAGTCTTACTCTATCATAGTACCATAGACACGATACAAAATAATTTATTTCCATTGTTTGATTCTACAAATGTTAGTGTCATAATAGTTCCATATAAATGACGGCAGAGTTTATATCTTAAGCCGATTCATCGTATGTTTAAAACGTAGCAAATTGCCCTTTGAACTAGGCATTGTGCCAAGCGACCGCATATTTCTTCATTCTGCATGATGGAGGATAATCTAGAATCTTCTAGTATCTTGCTTTGCATATACATTATGTATATTATGTACTCATGGTTGAGGATACTGTATCTAAATGGAATTTTGACTATGTATGTTTTTTAATGTTCGATAAGCCTTCATTTAACTACAATGTTACCTGATGTAAAGTGACGATGTGGTCTAAGATGAGACACGAAGACCTAGAAGGTAGATGGCTTCTCCGGACCACATTACGAAACACGAAATAAACGCTTCACGCACTCAGCCCGGAGGGTGGTGACAAGCCGCGGCCGAAGCCTACCACAATAGACTGTTCTTAGTACCACCCGGAGGTCACGTGTAGGGATTCAGAGGGTTAACACTTACGGACGTGAACAGACATAACCTCCAAACAGACAAAAACTCCGTATTAGGTGTTTAATACGTGAAGTGTGGAACCTGGAGACTTGCAGTCACAGGTTTACCAACGAAATCTTATATAACCTCCAGCCTATCCCAAGACAGGTTCACACTGATAACTAATTTTCTTATATGACTAGTGTCATCTTAGTCTGACAAAGAACCAATTGTGAAAAAGTGAATATTATTATTATTATTTATTATCTATTTAGTAAGATTCTGCATAGGACTGGGATGATTAGTTATATCAAGAGCTATCCCGCTTTGTCACATATGACATAGCAAAATAGCTCTTTATTTAACCATTGTCTAATATTAGTTGGAGATGATGATTCAGACATTCACAAAAACATAGAAATAAATTACCGTTACCGTCGACTTTTAATTTAGCCGAGACTTTGAGAGGCATCTACTTCGGTCTTTGAAATTAAAACGAAAACATACCGTTCAAAGTTTCCGTAAGTAATATGATTCCGTTTTGATTGCCTTTTGCCGTACTTTATGAGAATATGGCTGCTCGTTTTGCATGGCTTCGTAGGGATGTGGAATTGTTGAATATTCCTCTTTCTTATTTTATTTTCTCGCTCCTGTCTGGGCTTTAGTGATCGGTAACGTGAAACTGACTTGTTATTTATTTTCAAATTATTACTTTTGGCTTTCTTGTTAACAATAGTAATACAGAGGGTGGTAATAGCTGAAGCTTATTATATACAATACAATACAATACAAAAATTCTTTATTGTAACACCACAATATAGGAACATACATAGGAGATACATATTTAATACAGTGACAAAATGGGCGACCTTATCACTAACAGATCGCTATTGCCTGGAAGAGATCGCTCTTCCAGGCAACTTTTGGATGGATCAGAAATTTGATAATAAGAGAGAGAGCAGTGGTGAGAGTGATATACTACTTATAGATACCTAACAACAATTTGTAGTAATCATATCTGTACTATTTCTTGCCTGTAGTTATACAAGTTTGCTTTTTGATTTTTCGCGTTATGGTGCGGCTACATTAGCGGCCTACGGCGAATATTCATGTCGCGATGTGTGGTCGGGCACATCGTTGCAATGCGAAGTATTCGGGTGAACGGTTTAACGTGGGCGCGGCTACAATTACGTCACTTCAGAATCATGCGCGCAACGCGACACATATCTGTCCGCTAAAGTACAGAAGTACCCTACATCGCTTATACCCGTTCACGATGTGTTTAGCACGCCAATGCGACGAATCTTCGCCCACATCATTAGGAGTTTTTAACTTATTCGAGCCTTCCGGATTATTTAATTACACTTATGAATGCTGGCTACTTTAGTACGCAACGCATCGTTTTGAACGCAATCTGAAATTATGATATGATAGCGTCATTGGATAAAGAGTGCTTAATGATCATGATTTGAAAATAAAAATAATGCAGTGGTATACGTCTGTTGATATTTCGCTCTCAAAATTAAATAAATGTCTCAGTAACTTGTACATACGAATACGTCTAAAACTATATTTAATCTATTAAGACCGGGATATTTACCAAGATTGATTATCTTTCGAGTTTCTCGACATCTAAATAATAACCCAACCTTACCTAAATAGTATTGATACTACTATTGATATATGAAACCATGATAGTTTCAAAAATGATATATTAAATCTAAACGTCTAATATCGTATTTGCATATCTAAAGAAACACGGATGAAATACTAAATAACAGTAGGTGCCTCAACGATGATCTCTTCGACCCACTTAATTAGCGGTTTTAATTATTTTTTTAAGACAACTAAATCTCTATAAACATAAATTTCATTTATAATACTAGTACCAGTAATCCTAGCCTGTTCTAACAATATCAACTTAGTCTTTGAAACAAATTGCTACAAACAAGATTTCCCGGCCAGCTTTGAAATAAACTCCACGGAAAGTAGGTACGAAGGCTGTCCAATAAGAGAATGTCTTATGACCTACATAAAACGGCAGTGCGGCAGCTTGCCAACTCAGCCACTGGCGGCCTACATCCCGTAGGCACTACTACTAGAATTCTACTGCAGTGGTCCAGGCGCCTCCGCCTACCGAATCGCCTCACATTCTCAGCCAACAGTTTAAAATTTCCGCCAAAATCAACAAGTGAATAGGCGTAAAAGATGCAACTTGGCACATCTGGCTTGGCACCTTGCCACGCCACGCCTAAGCCCACCATTGGTTAATATAGTTAACCAATTGACAAGCTCTTGTTGTACTATTGGTGGAAATATGAGTTAGGTCACCTGACGAGTATTTGGGTCATTGGGTGGCGGGTGAAAAAATTGTTTGCGCGCTGCCGATGGTCGATCCGTCGCTCTGAAATTGCATTACAGGGTTTCCTGCGACGATATTGCAAAATTAGATTCGACCGTAGTTTTAATCATATTATGCTGATGAAATTATGTTCCCGCATGCGAAGTAAGTGACAAATGATATGCAGCTATGGCGCGGTCGAACTTCCTCCCTGCAATCTATTTACGTAGAGGTTCCTGGAAGGGTGTAAACAGGAATACGCTTTTGAATCGATGCAAGAGTTGTTTTGGATAAAATATAAGAGTTAGGTGAGCAAAATTGTCTGTTATAAATTTATAAAAATATATTTTGTATTATTGCTTTTTCTTGTCAAAAACAACAATATATCACTGATACGATGACCTCGACTAATTAGATTACATCGGTTCTCAACAACCCGAAGTCACTAACAGATAACTTCTATTTTCATTTTTGTTTTGTTATTATTTATTAAAGTCTTGATGGTATTTGAGCTACTAAATAACAAGTACCTAATACTCGCACAAAAATGAGTCTCAATTATATTAATACTTTAACCAAAAGCTCTCCACCGAATCAAAAGAACTCGCAACATTTCCTTTTTTATTTAGTGGAAAAACGTTTCCAACTTTATTCAATTTTGTATTCATAAAACCTTTGAAAGGGTCAGTCTGGGTTACGAAATATCGATGCACTCAGGACATAATGGAACGTGCTATAGCTTCAGATACATACCGTCGCTACGCAGAATACGCTCCAATATACGTAGCTACGTAGTTTGTAGTGATGGAATTCGTGTTGACGTATCGGTAACCCTTTCCGAGCATGCATGCATTCCGGCCATGACATTTTTGTAACAAATATAAGTATGAAATATCAGTAAGCTATGTGTGTATGTGTGGGTAATTAATTGGAGTTTTAAGTTGCCTTTTTATAAAGATTTAATCTTCCAAAGACCTTTTTTTTACTAACTACAATGTAGGTATGTTAAATCATAAAATCATTTATTTACTAGAAAAGAGCATATAACAAAACTCGAATGTTAGCGAAGCTCAAACAAAGAAAACATGCTTGTATCTTGAGAGTTCAGTTTACAAAATGGCGGGTCGTATTCATAAAAAATAATACTTTGCAGTTATATTACATCGCAGGTATTTAATGTTCAACCCTCGCAGATAATTTAAAACTTACTACAAAGTCACCTTCCGATAATATCAGGAACATCACGCACGTGAAAAACTTATAACGAGGTATGACACTCAATTTAGAAATACACCTTATTCCAAGGTAACAAGGTTCATAATCTTAGCTAGTCTCTTAGCACCGTCGAGCAGTACAAATGCGTAGTTAGTGCGTGAATTCATGCGAAAATCTTGCAAGCTTGTTAACTAACAGTTCACTTTACTATTAATTCTCGAAGTCGTAAATTGTGTCACAACTAGCTGTGTGTATTCGAATTTGGAACAAGAATTAGAATAAGAATTTATTTGAAAGTGAAATGGTATGTTGTATGTATATTCGAATTTTGAATGAAGGTATGTCCGTTGCTATTTTTAGCATCGAATACAAATTTTGAATATTATTCGAATGCCGAAGCCGATCAGAACCATTACCATGTAACGCAATAAAATAAAATGGAGTTTTAAATATAATTTAAATAAAATAGCCATAGGGTTTAGATTATTCTGAAGTAATAAATGTCTTTATGCCTGTTTCACAATCTCCGAGGTGATTAAAACATAAAGCTATCAAGTAAACTGACAACTGTCAGTGACTGACTGGCCGAGATTGTTATTTATATTTAATCTGATCGAGAACCAAGAGTAAATCTTATTTTGATGTTAACGCTCCAAGAAATATAGCATTCAAGTTTGCAATAAACACGCCTCAATGCGTTTTATGATGAATAAATCCTTAACGGAAAGATTTATCATGTATTGGAAATTGGCTTATAGGAGAAATCTTTATCTGCTGATTTTATAAAATGAGTCTAAGTATTTATAATCACTAGGAATTAGATTGAAGTAATTTGTTTAAACACTATAAAATATCTGCAACTGCCCATTTTGGAATAACGTGATTCTACGGACAGTGATGAAAATATCAATCAACCGAGTAAATGCTTACAAAATAAAACTGTTACATGATCAAATATCCTCATTATATAATGTGGTTTCTGAGATATTTAGGTCGAAAAATTTTTTTATAGTTTTAAAACCCAAATATCTCAGAAACTTTATTAATTAGTGGTGTGGTTCCGTAACACTTTTTGCTTGTTAGCATTTACTCTGTCGTTTGACATGCGTTTCATCACTAGCCACCAAAACAAGTTTTTATTAAATTGGCGAAATAGAAGATGATAATATCGACGCCCCCCGCGAATAATCCGGTAATCGTAAAAGTGTAAATGTTCAGGAAAAATAAAAAACCATTTTTCCTTAATAACTCCATTTAACAACAAGTATCAGAGACTTTTTATATCGCATAAGGAAGTAAATTTTTTCAGTTATCTGGTTATTTCAACAAAATTTAACTAGGCCCATGGGCTTCCTTATAATTTAGCTGGATGCATTTTACTATATTAGTGTACGTGAAGGTCTGGTCAGGAATGTCACTTACGATATTGTTCGTGTAAGTTTATATTTTCGACGGCAACAGTAAAATCTTCTTGCGATATTATTCGTGTAAATTTATATTTTCGATGGCAATGGTAAAATCGTGTAACGCTATTATTCGTGTAATTTGTTTTGTATACTGAACATTTGTAAAAGCCAATTATGTGGTTATTCGATTGTTTGACAGTAACGTACATTTTATTGTTATGACTTTTACTGTTTATTCGAATAGTTTACTAAAGTATTATTTGGTGATTTTTATAGTTTATTTTATGAAATAAAGCCTTAATTTCATGAAATATACTATAAAAATAAAGGGCATTCTAGTAAACGAAACAACTTTGGTTAGTTACGACTATCACACTTGATTACACAATCATGAAAATTATAATAAGGTCCTATTACAGTTAAAATTCTTAATCAGAATCCTCAACGTGACCTGATTCAGTATCACAAAAGCTTAAGTTCCTATAAAATTGTTGATAATGGTGGGGAATTGCTTGGGAGTTACACAGGCTTAGGAGATCGTTATACAGAGCTTTCTTAATAGGGAGGGGCTTGTCGTATGCTGGCTTTAATTCAATACTTTCAATTGATTTGGACACCTGTTTCTGCCGTCGCTGTCTACTTCTGCCTGCATCGTAATCCAATTCAATATCCTGCATCCAAACCTAAACGAGATGAGGAGTTAAAAGTGGAACAGATGGATTTATCAGGTGATTTACGTATCCTGAGCGAGGAAATTGCAGATCTTAAACAACACCTAGCATTGGCCGTTAAGACCATCGTCTCTTATGAGTCCAAACTGGAAAAGTATGCCGATCATGTACAATTTCTACATAATAAGGTTATAGAATCAGAAAGCCGGTATTTTCAACCTCCGCTTGGGTCATCTGACGGTAACAAAACGTTGGTCGCTCCAATACAACTAGTTGAGACTCCGTTGTCGTCCGACGAGTTCCCGGTGTTGCCACTTACTATGCAGCCGCTTACAAATAACCATAGTATACGAAGAGCAAAGAGCTCTGCGGTGTCTAAGTTTCCTATATCGGCAAACAATACTTTGTTGGTGACAAACAATAATGGAAAGGGCGATGAAACTGAGATGACTTCGTCTACGAATGTTCGAGGTTGGACTTCAAATAAGAGGCTCTCCGAAATAAAAAAAGGGGAGAATAACTTGTTGAACACCATCGTGGCTGTAGAAAGGAAAAAACACCTTCATGTCTGGTTCTTACACCCTGAAACTACCGTGGAAACCTTGACAGATCACGTTCAATCTGTGTGCAAAACCTCTGAGGTTAAAGTTGAGAAAATAAAGCCGAAGAGTAAACGTGATTACTCATCGTTCGTAATAGGTGTTCCTGAAAGCGCTTACGAGCTGTTGTCTAATGGTTCCGTATGGCCTGTGAATGCTGCGTTCTCTGAATGGCAGTGGTTTCGAAAACACACAGCAAATCGCAACGCCGTCAAAGCACAAAAACCACCTTCGCTCTAAGCCTCGCCCCCCAATATGCGAGTATATACTACCAGAATGTACGAGGATTAAGGACAAAACTAGACTTGTTTACCCAGGGCATGCTGGCATCGTCAGAAGACCTATTCGCGATTACTGAAACGGGTTTGAATGACTCGTTCAGCGATGGCGAGCTTATTCACTGTTCATCGTTGTGATCGTGCGGATGGACGGAAACAAGAAGGCGCTTTACTAGCCGCGGCCCCGTCCCGCCTAGACTTGAGAAATATTGCACTATCCATTAATGTAAATGATTTCGTATTTGAACTTGTATGCTCTATGATAACAGGAAAGAGTAAAAACCTTTTTGTATTTTGCGTTGTATACATACCTCCTGGTAGTAAAGAACAAGAATATTTATCATTGTTTAAAGAAATCGAGAAGTTATGCTCTCGTTATCGTAAAATGCTAGTTGTAGGGGATTTTAATTTATAATCGGCCTCAACTGATATAAATAATTACTACGAGTATTTTGTTGCTGACTGTGGATTTCATCAGGCTAATAATATAATGAATTGTAACGATCGAGTTTTAGATTTAGTTTTGTCCAACTTAGATGATTTTGATATAGAGGTAAATGTTTGTAATAACCCGATTGTACCAATTGACAATCAACATCCTCCACTTGTTGTAAACTTGAGATATTTTGATAGTCACCGGCTGTGTGGTGAACCCTGCCATACTTATGTTCAGTCTGGGACTCAAAGATGTCAATGGGATTATAAGAGGGGGACTTGCTAAGTCTTTATACTGAAATCGGTACTATAGACTGGTCGATGTTATATAGCATGAAAGATATAAATAGAGCTGTACCATACTTTTATTCATTAATAAATAATGCTATCGATAGGTCGGTGCCGCGCAAGGACAACTATAGTCATAAAAACGTCCCTGTTATCCAGATTGGTATACCCGTGATATTAAATACGAGATAAAATCTAAGAGTGAACTGCACAAAATATATAAAATTAGTAAGAATATAAATGATTACCATGATTTCTCAAATAAGAGAGCGCTTGTAAAAACAATGATTAAAGAGGCTTACGATGCATATATATATACGTTACAAAGTCGTTTTTCTAAAGATCCGAAGTCGTTTTGGACTTTTATAAAATCTAAAAAGTCTAAATTACGCCGCTCTTGTATCATTAAAGAGGGAAATGAGCTGTCTCCGTCAGAATGTAGTCAAGAATTTGCGAGCTATTTCCATTCAGTCTACAACGATAAACCTCCTAGACTTGATGTTGCAGAGGCTATGCGCGCGGCGGTAGGAAGCAGCGCTCAACGCGTGGTAGTAGAGCGCTTGACACACTCCGATGTCAAATTTGCACTGAAAGTGCTTAAGCCGAAGTTGTCGTATGGTCCTGATGGAATTCCATCTTTCGTTGTAAAGGATTGTAGAGAATTCTTCATAAATCCTCTTTTGTATATTTTTAATCTTTGCATAGAATCCGTTGCAATAGGCATAACCGAAGTAAGGAGCCACTCGATAATGAATATGGCTGGATATCGTTTTCTAAATAAAACCCCGAATAAACCTGTACTAGCACTTACTTAAATAACGTAGAAAACTTTTTACCCGAATAATATCGTAACAATGTATACTGTCAAATCATATTGATATTTTGTTTCGTAAAGATCTAAAACCATATTATTCGTTTAAAATAATTTTAAATTATTTTTTATGGAATATACGCGTAGTTTTTCATATCTTCGTAAATAAAGATAGAAACATTCTGAAAAAAATTCACATAGTGTATTTTGACTTCTAGATGCCGAAAAACGCATAACATGAAAAACCCCGTAATAGGTCATTACCGGATTATTCGCGGGGGACGTCGATATGCAAACGCTCCATACTTGAAAATGACATAAACCCTTTTGTGAAGAAGAAGGACCAACATCTTGTGTGTATATAAAATGAGTGAATAATCAGCCTGTAATCATATATTTTAAATTAAAAACTATTTCTTTATCTAAATCTTTATCTTCGTATTTTTTCCAAAATGGAGAATATTTACCAACTTTAGCCTCAATAATAAAAATATTCGCTGTTACATAACATAAATCCGATTCCTCCGACCACTTCAAAAGAAAAAGGAAACATTAAAAGCCTCTGTCAAGACTCGTCTTCCAGTCCATGTGAAAAAGGATTTGTATCCGCATGTCCGTACTATTCAGATAAAAAACTTTAACGGGACGACGGGCAGTCAAAAACTATCATATGCATTGATAAAGGCGAGATATCGGAGATTATTTCTCGTCGGCAAAACTCTGTAAATACTTTTTGTTTATATAAAAATTATTGTAGTTTTATTAAAAAAATGAGCGAGAGTTTTTAATAGCTTCTTTGCTCTAGTGTAAAAAAAGCGAAGCGAAGAGATACGATAAATTTATTTCCTACTAGTGGCCCGCCCCGGCTTCGCACGGGTTTTTGTTCAAGTTTTTTTCCCGGGAATTAATTGAATTTTTCTCGCCTTTTAAACCTTCCCTAGACCTCCACGAACATTTCAAGACTATGATAAGATAAATCCGTTCAGTCGTTCTCCAGTTTTAATCAGACTAACAAACAACAATTCATTTTTATTAATAAAGATGTATCTTTAAGCACCAATGTTTTTTTTTTTGTATTTTATATATGACGTTTCTAAGATTTGTAAAACCAAACAATGCAAAAAAAAATATGTTGTATCTATATCGCTAACAAGGCAAACATCGTGAGGAAAGCGGCATGTTCCGAGAACTATAGAGAGTTTGAAGGACATGTGACATTCAACAGCCCGCACTTGGCCTGCGTGCGGGTAAATTAGGTGAATAAATGTGTCCCAGCAGTGGGAACGTTAATAGGGTGATGATGATGATCTTGAATTATGAATTATGACTCACTTAGATTTTGACATTAATTGACATTGTGTATAATTTAATTTTCATTATTTAACTATTCGTAATTAAAACAAATATATTATAACGTATGTAAATTTTTAACATACGTAATAATATTCGGACCTGTATGCAAATATAACCTGACCTTTGTTATAAATAAAGAAACTTGAAATTTGCGTAATAACCACCCTCCGGGCTGGGCCAGTGCGTGAAGCGATTTTTTCGTTCGACCTTCTAGGTCTTCATGACCCATCTTAGACCACATCGTCACTTTACATCAGGTGAGATTGTGGTCAAATGACGACTTATCGAGCATAAAAAAAAACTACATAATTATTGAGTGCTAGGATTGCTCTAGCGACACCAGGCTCTGATTGGTGCATAGTACGCTGTCACCGGCACAGTAGCCTTGTTCCAACATGCTCCGTGATCCCTCGATAATTGCATCGGTCTTTTATTAATCCTGCTGCTTTGTTGATCGGCAAAATTTTGCCTAAATGTCACTTGCAACTGCGAGGGGATTAATGAACTTTTTTACCATTCATTCGTTTTTAAAGTATACCTATGTCTAAAGTATCATAAGTGAAATTAAGATTTGCCTACGTTTTTGAACGCTTAGAAGTTTTGCCTACTTGTTTAAGATAAAGTATCGTATGCAACTGTATATAAATAGGCATTAATAATCTAAACCGATGTTATTATGAAGTTCGATTCCGGAGCGTCCCATTAAAACGGTTCGGTGTTTAAGGTAAGACCCCTCATTATAATACAGCGCCATAAATCACTATTTGAGCATCGAGAAAAGTGACCGCCTTACCACAAAAACATAAACATGTTTTAGACACGCGTTCAACAGATATTTGCTTGACAACTGTTGAACACGAGCCTTAGTCGTATAAAAAATAAATATTACACAACAACAACTAGCCCGTGGTAAGCTCTAAGCTTGTAGTACTAGACATCTGATGTGCTTAATTAATACATAACATACATATTTTTTTTAAATTCAGTGAGAGTTTCAGAAATTAGCAATGAGTTAATATGACGTCATACAGCGATACGATTGGTTTATTTCCGTATGTTTGAGAGCAAGCAGGCTCTGATTGGTACATAGCTTGCTGTCAACGGCACTGTTGTCTATTAATTGTTCAGTTGCTTTGTTCCATCATGCTCACGGAGCATACCCAGATAATTGCATCGGTGTATATAATCCTGCTGTGTTTTTTTATTGATTAAATTTTGCTTGAATGTCGCTTGCAATGTGAGATAGCTTTATAAAAGACTTTAAAGTTCTTTAAAGATAAAATATATATTTTTCGTGAGGCTGTTCCAAATGGAATGGCGAAATAATACCCAAGTTAAGAACCTATTAGACTAAGATATTGAATTATCTTTTAAACATAAGCACTAATTGTCTATCCCCATTTGTAATATTATTATAAATTTATACTAATTTGTAACGAAAAAGATATGAGCAGTTAATTTAAATAGTATTTAATGAAGATATTTAAAGAACCTATTTCAATCCTTAAGCCGACGAAAAGATTTTAAACTTTATAATCAGAAAATATAAGGAAATAAAAAATATTTCAAAGTCAAAAGTGATCTTAAACTGCATAGTCAACAGTAAATTGGACATTATTTTATCTTCTTATTGGACAAAATAAGAAAAATAATCAATTTTGAAAGTAACATATATTACATCACTGTTTTCAAATTAAACTTTTCAAAAATCGGTTCAATATTTCATAATATAAAGCCCAAATAAGTACTCGTAGTTAGTCATAGCTAAATTACCTACCAAGAAATACCGTACTGACTGTAGGTAAATAAAAACTTTCGCTAAGCCCATCATAATTTATGTTACTTACGTCAAAACACGGTAGAGCTAGTTATTTCTGTTCTGACATAAAAGCAAAGAAAACACATTCGCAATGTTTATTTCGAACTCCTATTCACCATCTTAAAGTTTGCAACAAAGATTTAAGCCTACAAGAGTATCAAAGAATTGTCTCTAAGACTCCTTTGTACAGATACACCACAGAAATAACCACAGTAGCATATCGTGAGAACATTTACACTTGTTTGCTTTCAGACGAGTGATCTGGCCAAGACGATCACGATTCATGTCAACTGGAAAATCGACAGGCTGTACTATCTGTTTCTACATCTATGTAACATCAGAGGGTAAATAGCCTTATATGGTTTATCTCTTTGGTGATGGTGTAGACTGTAGAAGAATAATGAATATTCTTTATTTCCATAGTAAGATAACCTACACCTACAGATATATAAGAAATACATTTTATTTTAGTTACTGGATGGTCATGGGATTTACACTCAGGCAAAAAAGCGAGTAGAATCTCTTGCTCATACATTTGATATTCAGTAATCTATATATCATAGGTTTGTTCGTAAATGGGACACTTCCGTTTTCCTTTTCAAGTTTTTCTATGTTCCAGCTTATTATTTAAGTAATTTGATAATTGTAAGCCTAGTGAAAAGCAAATCAACTTTCTTGACTTTTAAAACTTATCATGATTTTTAATAGCTGTCCCTTATCGGTTAGCTAACCATAAAAACTTATTGTTATAATTTAATCAAACACTAGAATTTAACCTGTCTATCCGTTTAATATTGTCTCATCATACTATAATATAGTTCTAGTTTATATTTAGTGTAGCATAGGTCATATGTAAGACACCTTATTTTCGAAAAGATAAACCTTTTGTAGAAATGTTTTAGACTAAAAACCAATTTTATTAACATGTCCGACGTTATTCAAAAGCAAGGCATAACATTAGGCTTTAATTCTCTCTGCTTTAATTCTCTCTGTGTTTATATTTTTAAGCACAGCTCCCTTCTCTAAGGAAAATCAAGTAAACCGCAATTACGAAAGCCAAAGACCACTAAATTCATTTCGCCATTATCTCGACCAAAAACTAAGCTCGGCTCGCATCGGCCACCGTCATTCGTTCCGCATAATCCCCATTAGGAGGAAGCCCTAATGCGGCTATTGTCCTGTTTCTTTCTTATCTGCACTGGAAAATTTGTCTAGAAGCTGTAAATAGTCTAAAAACGGGACGCGGTCACACTGCAACATACTTATATGTAAAAGTTAAAGTAAGCTTTAAAGTCTAGAATCTAGTTTCGATACTAGGCGCGCGCGTAAATATGAACGGGGCAAACCAGATTTTTAAATGTTTTACGAATTGTTTACGAATTCTTTTTTTAGTCAGGGCCATCAGTAATATACAGACTTTTAAAATTGGTGTTAAACTAGTATATTATTTAGGAAAATAATAAATAAATTTATTAAATAAATTAATTATTAATAAATTATTATGAATTGGATGAAATCATATACAACTCTTAGGCTAGTCTACGAAAGTCAATAACATGTTATTTTTATACGTTGTTGTTATACCAAAAACCCAATGCAATTAACAAGAGCTTAAAAAACTCACGCGGATATTTTTTGGCCAGAGCGCTACATTTCTATGTAACATGTAGTTCGGAGCGATTTATTTTAGCTGCCTTTGCAGTGGGGCCGTTGCGACGCTTGTTAGAGCGCTGCACTTTTTGTTGAACGAATAAAACTTGGACATTTTAATTGGTGACTAGTTTTACATGTATTTTAACTAAAAAAATTAACCTCACATTGATCTTTTCACGAATCTTACGTAAACTGAAGTTAGTAGGTAGGTAGTTTGAATTTTGTTTTTCCATGAAATTACATAAATATATTTTTTTGACACATTTTTTGTTAAAATTGAGATACAGATTATAAAGCAGATGGCAAATGAATATTACATATAACATAACTATTAATCAACTTTAAAGTTATGATAATACATCCATATGTGATATTCATTTTGGCCGCCAAAGGCAAAGTCAAAATCAATTTTTTTTCGTTTGTTGCCAGTGGGATTGTTCCCTGGGTGATAAAAACTGGGACCACAGAAACTAAAGACAGTCGTTCCCCATGAATTCAGTTAGCCTTAGTACCTACTCTAACATACTGTTCAATGTTTGTTTACTCTTTATTACCAGGATTTAAGTACAAACTTATGATTATTACGTACCATTTCACGAAAGAATGTTAGCAAAAATATAATTTCCATCGTCGATAATACGTAGCAGAATAAAGCAATATTATTT
Source organism: Gymnoscelis rufifasciata (assembly GCA_929108375.1). Lineage (NCBI taxonomy): Eukaryota > Metazoa > Arthropoda > Insecta > Lepidoptera > Geometridae > Gymnoscelis > Gymnoscelis rufifasciata. The sequence goes on along the minus strand of OV815307.1, from coordinate 3,684,592 downwards.
CAATGTTTTACGTTGCTCCTGATTAGGAACTTGTGATTGGATAGCAATTGGCTGAGTTCAAAGAAGAGCTTATTAGTTGATTATATTTCTATTTATGTATATTCAATTGGAAGAAATTATTTGTGTGGGTTAGTTATCTCTGTGGGGCTTCTGAGGGATGATGGAAATTAGATTTGATTTTACTTTGTGCAAGATAAGATATTTTTGCTCACACAAAATGCTAAATATTACTTATTTTTTTTAAATAAGAAGTATAAAAAATAAGATTTCGTAACATGAGTTTTTTTCATTATGGTAAGAACTGAAACTAAAGGATTTTTTTCCTAGAAACCATGTCATTGATTTTATCTTATTTATTAATTGCATTCTCACATTAAAAAAACATAATTACATTCAGCTGGAAATCGAAATAGACTATTTGTAAGAAAAAATCGAACATTATTTCTTACAGATTAGCTGTTTCCATGAAAAAATCTAATAATTAATAAAATTACCTATCCTAAAAGTTAAAAGTTGAACCTTTTTTATCCAAAAGAGAACCAAAATTTTCTCTGTTAAATAAAATTTCATCCGTATTTTCCATTGGATCATGTTTCTTAGGTGCTTTTAATGAGAACATAATGATGAAAAATATACTAGCTGTGAAGCAGTCTTATTAATTACAGACAATTTTTCTACCAGCATTCTTTATTGCTAGAAGCAAACGTAGTGCGATATATATACATACATACTATAGATTATAGAGCTTTCCAGTGTTTTCGTGTACGTGATTAATTCCTGCTTCCTTGTGGATGGGGTGAATTCACTCTTCTTGTTAGAATTCATTAATTGGTCTAAGAAACATCATATAAAGTTTTTGTAATTGGAATTGTGCTCAATAATACGCCGATAAAAATGAGATAAAATGTATGGGCTGGTGATTGGTCTATGAAAAATATATTTTGGTAACTTAAGGCCCTCAAAAAGTTTTAACGACATAAATGAAAGCAAGTTAGTGCGCATTATTTTAAGGCAGTGAGCATGTATTGTATTGTTTTATTTTCCGTTTCTTGTTATAGCTATGACTAGCAAAAAAGCCGATGATATTAATAAGAAGTATTTTCATAGATTAAATACATGACAAAATGTGAAGTTACTTCGCGTAATGTAAACATTGCTCATTTGCAGCGTGCAATGAAAGAGAACTTTCTAGAATAATTTCAAGTGCTCTTCTCACTAAAATTACACTCTTGATTGTTCCCAAGATAAATTATTCGCGTCTCAAGTCACTCGGCTCGTGGAGATCACTCAACTGGAAGTGGCCGTACATCTTTGTTTTAATTTTTTTTTAAATTATATTCTTAATTATACATACTATACATGCGAATGTTTGTATGGATGTATGGACGGATATTTAGGAGTGAGATCAGAGATTTTGTGCGATCTACAATTTCAGGTTTTGGATGTGTGTTTTCATGTATCATTTTGTTACACTTTTACAAAAAATAATTCTATGTAATAAATCAGTCACCCAACACCCATCATAATAATAATAATAAAATAACTCTTTATCGACGAGCTAAAACAATACAAAAAAGGACTTATTGCTAAATAAAAAATACGTAAAGGGCGGCCTTATTTGGTTAAACTAATTTCTTCCAGACAACCTTTGGATGGACAGGAAAACGCACATCAAATAACTGAACGGACCATAGTACTAGCTCTGCATATTTTAGGGTTACGTGATGCTGAGTGATTAGTCCGTAAATTAATAATTTTTATTTTTTAATATTTAAAAGGTAGTTTTTACTGCAGTTATGTTTTGAAATAAACGATATTATTATTATTATTATGTTCTGCTTTCCAAGCTAAACACTGCGTGGTGCCGCCAGTAAAAAATACATTATAGTCTATGTTAATACATTTCAATTGAAATATATCGTGTATTTTTGTTATTTTTACAATACGCTTTGTAAAATTCTATGGCTTGATGCTGCGTTACGCATAACTTTTATACGTGTTTGACATTTATATTATTTATATATTAATTATAATTAATTATTGCTTATTGCTAAATATAAAAATGCGTAAAGGGCGGCTTAATTGGTTAAAGGAATTTCTTCCAGTCTCAGCTAGTCATTTATAAAAAACATTAAAAAAAATTAAATTTATTGCGCCATCTAGTGAGCGCTACGTAAACTCACGTCAGTTATAAATGTTAGGCGACTAAAAAGGTGTCGCTTGAATCCGACCACGTCTGCAGTCTTGATAAATGTACCGTAAGCCGGGCGCTCGATTAATAATCAAGTTGGTACGGAATTTCTTACGTGAATACTACATTTTGGTCACTATTATTAGTAAAAGTATTTTTTTTATAAATTTACTCTCTTGTACGAAATATTTAAACAGCTTTGCCATCGATTTTGACTTTAAATGTTAGACTATACAATGACTGTATTAAAGTTATAATAATGATTGTAAATTTAATTTCGAACATTATTAAAAAGGTTGATATCCAATAGACATTTTATCAATAAAACTATTCTGTAACACGTTTGAAAATGTTTATTTACATAGCTTAAACGATAAAATAAAAACAGAATTAGAAAATAGAAAGTTTCTGACTAGGACCACGCAGTAATAAATATTTAATAGCTGTCTTTGAGTAAACTCTATGATAATAACAATTTTTTTGTGTCGACTACAGCTTACAAGATAAGAAATAAGTCTTGGGAAGCAATAAGGCGATATTAAAAATTTCCTTGTTTATCCGCGATGTCGATTGGAGGAGTACCTGCTCCCCTTTTGAGCTTAGTTCCGTGTTCGTGAATAAATACTGTCTGTCTTTATGAATAAAACTTCTTTGATGGGTTTGTAAAAGCCGTGCTGGCTATGGTGACTGTCAAGGCATTAGTTTTATAATAATTTCTACTCATATACCAATTGCTGTGCTAAGTCAACATTATAAGCTTGATTTCAAATATAAGCATTTTTTGTAACAGCCATCCATTTTCTGCCAAAAAAGTTTTCTACACTCGACTTTTATGTCGAAGGCCATGAGTCGAAACCCCGCAGCGCAACTCTGGATTTTGCGATTTGAATAATATTTTTTCTCTTTAAGCAGATGCGTTAACGGTGAAGGAAACCGGCATGTAATAAGAGCTTAAAATTCTTAGTTTTTGTTGTCAAAGTCATAGCAAAACGTTTATTTCATAAGACGCACAGGGCATACATGGAGAGGAAATCACAATGTCTTGACAGTTCGCTTCAATTTTTAACACTGAGTTTTACTGGTGGGAGGCTTCGGCCGCGGTTTGTCACCACCCTCCGGGCTGGGCCAGTGCGTGAAGCGATTTTTTCGTGTTTCGTAATGTGGCCCGGAGAAGCCATCGACCTTCTAGGTCTCCATGCCCCATCTTAGACCACATCGTCACTTTACATCAAGTGAGATAAAAAATAAAGGCTTATCACACATATAAAAAAAAGCGAATAGAACAACCCAGCTTTCACGTTGACAGTTTGTGAATAAGCTATATACGCATAAGTGCTATTAATGGTTTTATACCCACAAAACAATCCCAGCTAAGACAACATTATGAGCTTGATAACAAAAATAAATATTTTTTCTAATAGCTCATCCTTTTTAACCCTAAAATGAACACCGACCCAGTTGCACCCAACCACAACATCCAACGTGTTACATGCAAGCATCACACGATGCAAATCACTCGCATGGATAACACGCCTCTCAGTGCGGTCACAAAATGCAGCGGTTGATCTGACTCCCTTGGGATTGCTTGTCTCTGTATTTGATTTAGAAATTATGGATGTTTGTGGAACGTACCTGTATTTGCTCTGATGTACAGGAATTGGAATATTCCTACTGTTTCAAGTATAGTATAGTATATATAGTATAGTGTTATAAAATAATTAAATCTTTCCGGACAATCCAAAAAACAACATCTAGCCCATGGTAAACTCTTAGCTTGTGTTACGGTTACTAGACATCTGATATACTTAATATAATAGAAATACTTACATACATATTAATATACATATTAAACATCCAGACCAAGATAAATATGTCATATGATTTACTTTAAACAAACGAATATTTTATTTTCAAAACGGATTTTACTCACGAAAACTAACTAATATTTTAATGTAGGTCATCAAGCTGTGTTGGCTATGTGGGAGCACAATCGACTTTAATTCCGTAGGTTGTGGGTTCAAACCCCGCCACGCACCTCTGGATTTTTCTTCTTGAAAAAATGTATGTGCGCTTTAGAACACGTGCTTTAACGGTGAAGGCATACATCGTGAGGAAACCGGCATGTTTTGAGAATAACAAAAAAAAGGGTCTGAAGGACATGTGATATTCACCAACCCGCCCTTGGCCAGCGTGTTGAATTGAGGCCTCATATCTCTCGCCAAGAGAGAAGTCCCTGTGTACCAGCAGTGGGATCGTTTATAGGGTCATAGGTCATTTTTTGAATAACTTATTCTATTTCTACATAAAATGTAACCCCGTCCTAGTTTCGTCGTCCAACGTGTTAGTTTGCAAGCATCATACGATGCAAATCACTCGATGCATAACACGCCGGGTCGCAGATTGTACACTGCATCGGTTGATCTGGTTCCCTTGAGATTGCGTGTGTATATTTGATTTAGAAATTATTGATGTTCGTGCTACATACCTGTCTTTGCTTTGATGTACAGGAATAAGACTATACTCATGTTTGACGTTGTTATCGACTTCATAGAGTTTAAAAATCTAAAAATGTGTAATATATTCAGTATTCACTTTACGTGGTATCTTAGGGAATAAATAAGAACTACAAAATTGTAATAACTAAAAACATTTTAAAACGGATATAGCTGTGTTGGTCTATTCGCTTCTTAACTTTTGTAACTAATATAAAGCATTGAAGCGAACTGTCATGACTATGTTATTTCCTTGATCATTTTTGTTTAAGCAATTTAGTTTGATTAATTTTAAGTTGACCTGTCCATACCCTGCGTTTGCCCTGTATTTCTAAGAACATAAATGTTTAGGCTTTGACTTAAATAATTACCCACCTTAACCCCTGGGGGTGTTGTCGGTGGGTAAAAAGCGAATATTTTTTCTAATAACCCATCCAATTTCTACCTAAAATTAACATGGGACCAGTTTCACCCACCCTAAACACGGTAGGTATGTGTTAGTTAGCTAGCATCATACGATGCAAATTACTCGCATGCATAACGCTCCGGTCACAGATTGTAAACTGCATCGGTTGATAGGGCTCCTTGGGATTGCATGTTTCTGTATTTGATTTAGAAATTATGGATGTTCGTGTAATGCACCTGTGTTTGTTTGATGTACAGGAATTAGACTGAACTCAGTCACATGTGACAAAGCGAGATAGCTCATAACATACCTAACCATTAAAAATACAAAGAATGATAACCCAAACAAGATTAGTGGCATCTAAAAACAACAGATTCAAAAAGCTCCGTTCATTAGCACCGGTATCATATTTAAAAACTTCCGAGTACTAAAACGATAATAGATCGATCCTGTTCAAACTTCGGCTAAACATACAAAGAGTTGCTAGAGCCGCTCCAATTCCTCAATCGATCCAGCCGGACTCAATCAGATAGTGTTTATCTACCCCTACTTTGTTTCACAACTCCCAATTTCCCATCTCGAGTTTAAACTTTTACTGGCAAATATTTAATCTTGCAAAGATTCTCGGTATTTATGTACGGTACCTTTTTGTTCGGAAGGAATAAAATATGAAATAATTTTTAAATTTATTTAGCCACTCTAACGTATATAAACATTCTTAAAATTTGAATAGAAGCAAGCAAACCATAAGCCATTTCATGATAATGAGTATTTCATCAATAATACTAAATCAACAAAACTTACAACATACTAGTTTTGCTAAAAGAAATGTGTGACAGCCGCATAGAAATTTACAAGTCAACTAACACAGTTATTTTATCACAAAAAACCTTACGTCATACATATTTCCAAATTATTACATTGCAAGTTATGACCAATAATATTTTTCATAACAATCACATTCATTTTTAATACCTTCCTGATAACAAATAATATAAAACATATTAATGTATATGTTTGCAAGGAGTTCATCTAAGAAAAGCTAATTAAAAATCTAATATGGCAAAAATTAACTTTTAAATGCTTCGCAATTAAAGTACGAGCATGTAATGCACAAATATTTGTGAAATAATAAGCTAAGCTAAGGTATAATTTTCGTGATTCCAATAAATATCAAGGAGTGAGGTTATACTTTCAAAATTATCGCAAAAACTATAACTTCCTACGAAATAACTAGAATGAATAAAATCGCCCCAGGAGTAAAAGCGATAATTCCCATTTTTCTGAAAAAACTATTATAAGACTAATAATCTCAGAAAACTAGAAGAATCTAATTAATTTTGCACGCATGATTCGTATGTGGGTATCATGTACTTGATGTTGATGAAGGCATCAGGCCCTCCATATCTCTCGAGGATCTGCAGAGTTTCTTCGATCAAGTCCGCGGCGTTTTCTCCTTGGCTGGTAGAATGGTCTATACCAGCACCGAGATTTCCTGGAATAACATTTCATGTTAGCATTTAAGTTATCCTATCAGTAAACAGAAGCGTAAGGGTGTTGGTGATTAAGTTGGTGTTGTTAAGAACTCGGCTCACGTAATAGTTATAAGCCGAAACTTTGACGCTCTAGATAAATAAAAATATCTGGACAATCCACACTCCACACATTAAATTACCTAATAAAGCGAAAGTAGGTGTTCACTATTTTTGGACAAGCTTAGATCAGCTGATGACAAATATTTTAAGCCCTGGGTGAGATATGAAAATATATTTTTGAATTTAATTATATTTTGTTAACTTTAAAAGTAAGTACCTAATGAAGTATTATAAATCACCACTTTGTGCCAAGAATCTTTTGTTATTATTTTTTTTTTTGTTATTATTGATAAGCCTTCATTTGAACACAATCTCACCTGATGTAAAGTGACGATGTGGTCTAAGATGGAGCATGAAGGCCTAGAATATATAGATTAACCACGGATTTAATTAAATTAATAAAGCTATGATAATATAGGCATTCTCTCAAATAATATTTTATACTATCAATAATTTGCCTCATAAACTTTTTCTATTTATACTTTATACCTACTCTTTAGAAAACTCTGTAGCCGATGAGAAATATTATACAAAATGTTAATAAAAAATTAATTGAGACATGCAAAGGCACGCCTGTAATGCATTCGCAAAAGGCTCATACGACGCAATTTACAGCGTCTAAAAGCAAAAAAGCCTTTGATTAATTTCGAATCAAAGCCAGCATAGCTTTGAAATTTTATTAGTAACATTCCCATCCAATATGAAGGTAATCAAAACCGAATAAAAAACTAAACCCTTTCATACGATGCGTATTGCAAAATGGAGATTGAAAATATATGATTGAACACCGACTATTTTTAGAAAAATAAATAGTGTAGGCATTTATTTACAGTTTTCGGTTTGCAGCTACCAATATAAAAAAATATATATCACATTTCGTACCAAATAGTTCTGTAATTATTTATTTTGTATCGTAGTGGAGCCATTGCAGGGCCATTGGGGGACATGAAGATTACAATTTAAAATTATACCCAAGTAATTGTATTGAGTAATGAGTCTTGCTAGAAGAAACTGAGCTACAACTTCATTGAAACATCAATCAAATTTGCGTAAATAATCGAAAAGCGTCATTGTTTTTTTAACAACAAGTTAATTTTGCACTAAGTTTCATATACAAAATTGCAAGGTTTTTGACATTATTATTTCTGTTTTATTTTTAATTAACCAATTACTTATGATTAAAGACTGCTCAAGAACCACTGAACTGTAATTTTAGTAGGACCAATTTAGAGGCAATAAACAAAATCAAATAAATATTAGGTCCTTACATATGAAATTGGCGTTTTGTATGGGAGGAACAAAAAGTCGAATATTTTTTAATATAATATATTTAATTAATCAAAGTATGAACCATTATTTTCTATGCACTTTTGCCATCTTATAGGTAGTTCATTGATCCCTTTACTAAAAAAACCAGTCGGACGGGAATCAATAAAATCTTTGAAGGCGATTTGGACTGCCCCATCGGAGTTGAATTTTTTCCCTTGCAAGAAGTTATCCAAATTTCGAAAAAAATGGTAATCTGTTGGAGCAAGGTCCGGGGAGTACGGAGGATGTCTTAGACTTTCCAATTGAAGCTCTTCTAATTTAGTAGCCGTCTGTTGCGCAGTGTGTGGTCTAGCGTTGTCGTGAAGCAGCAGTGGCGTGGAGCGATTGACCAGCCTAGGTTGTTTAGCCGCTAGCTTTTCCATCATGGTTTGCAATTGCTGACAATAGACATCAGCCGTAATAGTCTGGCCAGATTTGAGAAAACTGTAATGAACAATACCGGCACTAGTCCACCAAACGCTTACAAGTAACTTTTTTGGGGTTAATTTTCGCTTGGGGCAGGATTTGGCTGGCTGGCCAGGATCCAACCATTGCGCTGAGCGCTTCCGATTATCGTAAAGAACCCATTTTTCATCACAGGTAATGATTCGGTTTAAAATACCTTCATTATTGTGCCGGTTTAGTAATGTAACGCAGCAGTCGACGCGCGTTTGCCGGTTTGCTTCAGTCAATTCGTGAGGTACCCACCTTTCAAGCTTTTTAATCTTCCCAATTTGCTTCAAGTGAATTAAAACAGTTTTATCACTAACACCGCAGCCTGCAGCTAACTCGGACGTGGTTTGCGATGGATCCGCTTCCACAATAGCCTTCAACTCTTCATTATCAACTTGAGTCTCAGGCCGTCCACGGGGCTTGTTCTGCAAGTCGAAATTTCCAAAACGAAAACGTTGGAACAAAAAACGAACTGTGTTTTCTTTTGCAACACGACCGCCATACACATCATTCACCCTTCGAGTTGTTTCCGCAGCACTAGTGCCACGGCGGAACTCGTACTCGTAAATAATGCGATATTTTAAGTTTTCCATTTTGTAAAATGAGTGACGCAAACAGAAAAAAACAGAAGAAAAAAAACAAATGAATGACGATCATCGAAGCACAAATACATGAGTCTATAGCTGTACAAATTTGAATTTGGAATTCCTTACCAAAGAGGAGAAATTTGTGATTAAAGTGGCCAGTACGAAAAACGCCAATTTCATATGTAAGGACCTAATAAATAAATATGTTGTAACAATAATAGGTCTCTAATTTTACTGCTAATAAAAATAAATTTTAAAGAAAGAATACTTGAAATGTATATATATTTTCGGATTTTCGCTCGCTAGAAACATCACTCAAGCGTGTCTGTTCCATAAAATCTCTCACATCATCCCTGCGAAATAGTTGTGGTCGAGAAATCTCGTCTTTGCACTCTGTTTACTCAAAGCTAAACGTTTTGTAAATTGTTCGTCATTATTACTACAGCTTTGGTTAAAATGAGCAAGAAAAGTAAATTGGGCGATAGTGCTCCTTCTAAAATGTTTAGGTTGATTCAGCGTTAAGTTTATTATGCTAAGTTTATTATTTTGACTTTGCAAATCAAAAGGTGACTTTCTTATTTTCATATTTTATTAAAATATTTTTGGTGGGCTTTATTATATTTGAGAACATTTAATTTATTATTTCGAGATTACTTAAAGCATGTACAAAATTTATTCGCTTATAATTTAAGATAATGCTTTGTAAAAATAATTTCAGAACAAACACTTACACTGAAATCGCAGTGTCTTTGAATATTCAAGACGTTACAAGAAGTTTGAACGTCTCAAATTTGTAAATGTTCTTAATTTATTTCAAGGTATTACATATTCACAAAGCATTATCGTATCATAAGCGAACAAATTTTGTACATTTTGTAAGTAAGTGGACTTTTAATAAAACTACATACATATACTTCATTGTGATTATTAAGAAATATCCAAAAAACAGATAAAATAATCCGAGATAGGGTATTATGATGATCGCTAATCTACGTCAACTGAAGTTTTTTGTCCTTGAACAGGTCGAGTTAAGTTAGAATCTGTCTGGTAGTAGAACGGGCCCAAGCTCAAGCCGGCCGGGCCCAGTTGACGTTACGTGGTTATGTGATGTTTTGAATGGGTCAACTGGCCCCGCTTGGTGAATTTGTTATAAGAATTGACACTGAAATGTGTTTCAGCTTCTTAACCGACAAAAAATTCGCCGAGTTTCTCAATTTGACGAGTATGATATTTTTTTTGTTTTTATTTTAAGTTACCTCAACTTTGATAGGGCGTTTGTGAATTACATGGTATTCGCCCGGGTCCACTTACTATTTATGTCCTTGAACAGATTGAGTATCGGTAGAATCTGCCTGTAGTACGGTACTAGGGCCTCGCCCACTCTCTCGCAGCCGACCACCAGCATCTGAATGCATCTGAGCGCGTGGCAGATCACCTTCGGACGCTTGGTTGACAGGGCATCTATGAATTACATGTTTGTTAAAATTAAACTCGAAAAGCGACTTAAGGCTCCGTTTCAACAACAAAATGGAGGAAAGAGAAGTTAGAATGTTTATTTTATTTGGTTAGTTAAAAAAAATTGTTTTAGGAGAAATATCCACTCATTCAATTAATATAAGACTTACGTTAGTTTAGATAACTACTGTGATTGTTACTCGAGATAATGTACAAATCCATCCTACCACATTAATTAACTATTTGACAACCAATTACAAAATAATTTATAACCATTGTTTAATTTTACAATTCTTTGAATACTTAACTTATTGAATCTAGTAAAAATAAAACAAAGAAGAGCCATTATGCCCTTCAGCTACACAGTCAGCAGCAAATAATAATTGTACTTCGAGAATACCAGAAGTAAATTAATTGAAAAAGGAAATAAAAATCTATCTCAATCACAAAAATGTTATATATCTGAAGTTGCTTAAATAGACTTACTCTTGATAGGAATGATGAGCTGCGGCACAACTGGTAGGACCTTGAAGGATCCCTTTGCAATCAGATCATTGATGCCTTGCTCGCAAATGTAGGTATACGGGTAGCTGACCTCAGATAGCCCGTCGAAAAACATGGGAAGGTAGTGGTGGAAATCCAACTTCTCTATCGGCACCTGATATATATACGAGTAATTCAAATAACGAATAAAAGCACCCTTATTTACGCCTCACTCCTACTGCTGGGACACAGAGACTTCTCTCTTGACGTGAGAGATAAGGCCTTAATTTCTGGCGGGTCTTGTCCATTTTATATAATACTAGCGGCCCGCCCCGGCGTCGCACGGGTAAAAAAAGTTCCCGGCAATTTTTCCTTATTTGATCACCGTTTAGACCTACCCTGGACTACGACAAACATTTTAAAACCAAAATCAGTTCAATCGGCCCAGCCGTTCTCGAGTTTTAATAATAACGAACAACAATAAATTTTATTTATATAGATTATATAGTTTTGACTCTTGAATGCTAAGAAAGATATATAGCGCTGTAGCCAGCTCCCTGAGCTTCTACAGCATTATGCTGTTATGTTAACTTTAATTGTAATTGTATTGTGTGTTTATGACGTAAGTAAAACTTTTTCTATTCTATTGTATTTTATATAGCAAGGGTATTAAAGTACTGTAATTCCCAGTGTATTAAAATACTAGGATTCTAAGTTACTATTGAAATATATCTTGGTTTGGACTGAGTAACTATGATGACAGTTCAAAAAATTATAATAATTGAATGCAGAGGAGAATCTATTTCTGGCAGCCAGTGGCTGATACTCTTGCATACCTAAATCAACAAAAGTACATATAAACCAATCATAAGTATTAAAATCATCTTTACCCTCCAAACCAGCTGCTTTCCCTTAGGTCCATACTCAATGCCGACAGGAAACTCTCCTCGCTTGTAGCATTTCCTGAACATCGTCGGCTTCATTGGCAGAGGATCTCTGATGCCGCATTTTGGAGGTCCAATCACTTTCGTGTTCTTTTGTAAAGCTTAAAAAAATAAACACCAAACTGTACAAATCTACGAACATGACAAATCTAGAAGTGTTTAGTTTTTTGCCCTTTGGCTACGGAACCCAAAAAATAAGTTATGAATAATATGTAATATGAGATGAGCTAGTCCAAAATATTCAACCAACAAAAACCACCTACACCGTGAAATAAATAAGTAATCGCTTGAACTTGTCATTATAACAGTTATGATCCAAAAACATAGATCCATAATTAGAAATACTACTTATTTCTTCTGATTACAAATTTAAGCTGGATTTACACCCAATAAACTATTCTTTAAAAATCCAACCTAATAGAAGTTAAGGTGTATATGACTGAGGTTTACTGCGCAAAAACATTTTTTTTTCAGATATGCCAAATAACATCAAAATACTTTATAAATCCCAGTTTAATTAATTTTCTTACCTTGGACGGTAAAAGCAGGGACAATCCTCGGCTTCTGCGGCTTCTGTCCTTTCACATACACAGGACTTGGCAGATGCAGAGAGCTCCTGAAAACCCTCCCGCACTGCTCAGGGTTACAAGGAGGTAGCAAACTCGGCATATTTCAAACCAATACCAATAAACAGATCAAAAAAACATGATACTCCTCGATGCCGGGGTAAATAATCCAATAATATAGATCTAAAATGTTGACACAAGTAATAAAATAAGAAGGTAAATTTACTTAGGGCAGGGTCTCGCCTGATTGTTTATTTTGCAACATGATCGTTGCTAGGCAACAGAGCTATTGATTGGCGACCGTGGCGCTGCCTGGTGGAGCGAGGGGTAGAATTGTGTTATACATTGGACTATGCAAAGAGGATTTAACCTGATCGTGCGAGAACTTTTTATAAAAAAATAACACCTCATTTTAACTAAGCACTGAGGCGTTATTGCCAAGGTTTAAATTAAATTATTTCAAAATCCAAAAACGTCTCCGTTACGAGTATATAAATAAGCAGTTGCTTTTAATAAATAAATATTTCCGGACTTCTCACACACAGAACTTGTACTATGGGTGTTAGGTGACTGATATACTACATTGATACATTTTTTATATGTTTATCATTCCTGTTTTATCGTTTTAAATAAATTGTAAATTTTGTTGTAAATTTTACGAGTTTACGGAGTTTATATACCCTCTTTACATCATTGCTATAGTCTGACTATTCGATTTCAATAAAATAAAATATTAAAAAAATATAGCAATTTATTTTCTAATTTATCATTATCGTATGATATTTTTATATGTAACATTCAAAAGTACTACTACAATCTCGTGCACAATTTCTTGAACTCGGTTTTTATTCCGAAGGTCGTGGATTTAAATCCCATCCGATTTTTTCAAAAGTTAAAATATTTCGTTAAACGCATACACCAATTTCGTTGAACAACGAACTTAAAAAAATCTATTGCTAGTTTTTCATTCTATATTTGTACCTATCAAAATTTAATCAATCGTACGTATTATATAGCTATACAAACATACAAAGAAAAAAAAATTGCTCCAACTTGATTTTTGGAACTCACTCGCTTATTAAATCGCATTTTTTTTTCAAATATAGTTTAAATGTAATATAATTAAAACAGCATTCTTAAAATTTTTATAACGAAACAATATTTTGAGTTTTTTTTTATAATCGCGGTGAAAGGTTATAAATCGGTGAAGTATCAAAATCACCTAATTGTGTTTGTTTATGATTTTCGACGTCCTGCGAACGGGGGACTGATCGTGTGGCCACAGACTTAGCGATCTGGATTTAAATTTAAAATAAAAATAAATAAATAGAATAATTGCGGGATGAAGCTTATAATAATAAGGTAACCTCTACATTTCATCTCAAAAAATGTATGTGCGTGCAAGGCAAACATTCTGAGGAAACCGCCATGTTCTTAGAACATGTGTCATTCACCAACCCGCACTTGACCAGCGTGGTGAATTAAGGCCTTATCTCTCTCGTCAAGAGAGGAGTCCCTGCCTCCCAACAGTGGGAATGTTAATAGGGACGCTTATGCTTATGATATGCTATAAGTAATTTCTTAAGAAATAAAGTTTAATCTACTTATTGATCCATAACACTGGCCAGCATAGTTTATATATCGAAGTTATAAGCACGGCAGAAGTTCAACAATCACCTTGATCCAGTTTCCACCCCTGAAGTTGTGAAAATGATGCCATAACTTTAGCTGATATTAATAATACGTCAATATGAACTTTTGAATGTTCCGCATCATAAACATACCGTATGGAGCAAATTTAAAGTGATTTTATCGTCAAACTTGTTTTATTATTTTTATAGGCGAGGGCAATATAATATTTACCTATAAAATATATGACAGATTCTTAAAATCACAATTTAATATATTTTTGTGTACTTATGCCTTTTTAATCAATTATAGTGTCATCTCTCCTCTATTTTTAATTTAAAATAATATGGAAAATATTTTATAAATCCGTATTTTAGCACAAAACAAGAATGAATGAGAGTAGCAGGCCGTTATAGGCACGGAGACTACAAAAAAATCTTCTTGTTTACTCCGTCTGTTAACCCATCCAAAAATACTGGATATCTATTTTATGTAATTTCAATATGCGAAGATTGATGATCTATTCATCAATGTTCCGGATTGGGACTTGTGATTGAGAAATTTAGTACAAATCGCACGAAAGCGTTACGTCACGGAAAACAACATTGCGCTGTAACGTTCTAATTTTTCTCTTGCAAGAAAAAAAAATGAAAACGTTGGCGAGACGAATTTTAGGACTTTTGGGAAAGTTGGTGGCAAACAGCTCTGGACAGGGATTGTTGAAGGGAGTTTGAAGAGGCCTTTGCCCAGCTGTAGGACGACATAGGCTAAAGAAAAAGAAAAAAACGCGGGATCTATTTTCAAATAATCTAAATAACTGACTAAACATTATTTTTTAGGATATGTAAGATTGATGTAATATTCTGAGATGATTGATTGTAATTTTTTTTTTTATAATTATCTTGTATCTTTTCAAAGAACACAAAAATCAAATATTATGATTATTTTGTTGAATTGTATCAATCTTAGACTGCAAGATATAGGTGCTTATTTAATCCGATGATCTTTTTGAACAGAATGTAAAAATAAAAATTGAATTTAACTGTATAGTAGCAAAAATAAGCACTACTCACTTAGATGACGAATAAAAACATTTAGCTAAATGTACTCCACAATATCACTTAGCTGTCCAGCGGGATTGCAAAGATTAAAATGGGTTGAATTCGTTTGATGGCATCCCCGTAGGAGGTCCATTTACTTAATTATTGAATTAAAATAAAAGGTATATCAACTCCAGGTGGCTTTGCAAGGGAAGGTTTTAATCTGGATTAAGATTTTTGTCGCTATAGTGTATTAAATTTTATTATTGGCTGTTGTTGTTTGATTTCAATGGGAAAATAATTATTATTATCTGCCATCAGATATTCCAAGATGGATAAGCTAAAACATATTCATATTCATTTATTCGTTGTTTCATGTGCTTACAATTTAGGTGTTAAGTTTTATAATATAGGGTATATATACATGAGCCCCGTTGAGACATTACAACTTATACAAAAACAGCCTAAGACTATAGTAGGTAAGTAACTTATTATATATTAAATATTTATAATCTATACTAATATTATAAAGAGGAAAGGTTTGATTTTTTGTTTGTTTGTTTGTTTGTTTGTTTGTCTCGAATAGGCTCTGAAACTACTGCACCGATTTAAAAAATTCTTTCACCATTCGAAAGCTACACTATCCCTGAGTGACATAGGCTATATTTAGTTTTCAAAAATAATATGATTCCTTACCAAACTCCGATAATGTAACCCAAGGTGAAAAAAAAGAACCTAAAATCTTTCTTTAATCGCAAATGCTGCGAAAACTATTGAATATATAACAAAGTGATGTATTACAACTTTGTAGAACTTATCATTATCTACAAAAAACTTTGTTACATCATATCTCTAACTATTATAGTTTTGTGACAATAAGCGATTTTTTTGAAAAATTTAACCTTAAATCTTTCTTTAATCGCGAATGCTGCGAAAACTATTGAATATATAACAAAGTGATGTATTAAAACTTTGTAGAACTTATCATTATCTACAAAAAACGTCGTTACATCATATCTCTAACTATTATAGTTTTGTGACATTAAGAGATTTTTGTGAAAAAATAAACCTAAAATCTTTCTTTAATCGCGAATGCTGCGAAGACTTTTGAATATATAACAAAGTGATGTATTACAACTTTGTAGAACTTATCATTATCTACAAAAACGTCGTTACATCATATCTCTAACTATTATAGTTTTGTGACAATAAGCGATTTTTTTGAAAAATTTAACCTTAAATCTTTCTTTAATCGCGAATGCTGCGAAAACTATTGAATATATAACAAAGTGATGTATTAAAACTTTGTAGAACTTATCATTATCTACAAAAAACGTCGTTACATCATATCTCTAACTATTATAGTTTTGTGACATTAAGAGATTTTTGTGAAAAAATAAACCTAAAATCTTTCTTTAATCGCGAATGCTGCGAAGACTTTTGAATATATAACAAAGTGATGTATTACAACTTTGTAGAACTTATCATTATCTACAAAAACGTCGTTACATCATATCTCTAACTATTATAGTTTCGTGACAATAAGCGATTTTTTTGAAAAATTTAACCTTTAATCTTTCTTTAATCGCGAATGCTGCGAAAACTATTGAATAAATAACAAAGTGATGTATTACAACTTTGTAGAACTTATCATTATCTACAAAAAACGTCCGAACATCATATCTCTAACTATTATAGTTTTGTGACAATAAGCGGGGTTAAGATCACGAAATAATCTACCGCGCGGGGTCGGCTCCCTACTGAATGGTCGTGTGCGGAAATAAAAAAATTGTCGCTTAGTTAGTAGTTAATAATTCGTTAACAGGTAACTAATCCCATTCAAAAAGTTATTTTCAGAACTAAACCCTAGCATATAGCATAGATATTGTACATATCGTCGGTTGCAGGTTCAATTGGGTTAACCACCAAAACATGTAAAATACAGTTTTTATGTTTTTTTTTTGCTCTTTTGAATAGCATAATAATAGAAATCTAGCTTTAAAAAAATACAGTTACGCTACACATTTTAACTGTGAATTTTGCAGACTTCCGTCGAAATTATGTTGTAACTGAGTAGGTATGTGATCCATTTACATAAGTCGAATTGTTGTATTCCTATGACCGTAGAAGGTTAAGTTGGTGTATGTATCTTGGCAAACCAGCATTGCTCTTACACTAATTCTTAGCTTGAACGAAAAATTATAACAACACATACACCAATATAAAAAAAAACTTTCTTCAAAAAACTAACGTTACACCAATTGACCCGAACCAAGTTTATGTTTGTTGTCGGTTACACCAATTTGAGCATTGCAATCAATAGTATGTTTTCTCTTACCTTAATCTTATTATAAATAATAAATCTAAATTTAAAATATAAGAAAAACCCCCGATTCGATTCCTTCAATTTCCTTAAAAGTAAAACACCATAATAATGTGTAATGTTCACGCAATGCGCTTTTATTTGATACCCCACTCGAGATTTTTGCAGATTTTCGGTTTTCCTTCCCCACTCTAACCCCCACAATTATTAAACGGCACAACCGATTTTCATGAAACATGTCTAAGAGCACTCGCGCCAAACTCACCTTTTAAACAAAAAAAATAAGTTGAAATCGCTTCATCCGATCGGGAGCTATGATGTCCCAGACAGATAGACACGTCAATGACAACCCTCTTTTTTTGTCGGGGGTTAAAAATGAATCGCAAAATGTGTTGCTAAGCGCATAACTCAACAACGCCTATACCAATTTAGCCAATTTATTTTTTTAAATGTTTGTTGTAGCTTAAGGATAGATTTTACGGCGAGAAAAATTCGAATAATTTTGAAACAATTATGAATAATTACCCGTGCAAAGCCGGGGCGTGCTGCTAGTACCTAATATAACCTTCATAAGTTTTACAGTTCTTTCGGTTGAAAATGACCTGCATCCACGTTGAACTTATGTGTACCAAGCTATATCTAATATATAAAATTCTCGTGTCACAATGTTCGTTCCCGTACTCCTCCGAAACGGCTTACCAGATTCTCATGAAATTTTGTGAGCATATTGAGTAGGTCTGGGAATCGCCTACTATTTATTTTTCATTTTGCAAAACAACGTTTGCTGGGGTCAGCTAGTATAAATATAAGCATTACCTATCCGTACGACCTTCTAGTTTGGTGGAGATGTTCTACTGGTCTCCCGAAATTCGGTAGATAGGTTATCTAAGGCATGCGAAGGCAAGGGAGGAAATCTGTTTTAACGTAGCACCGCGGGGCACTGAATAGGTATATAAGGAACATTTCAACGCCGACAAAGCATGGCGCTTGCAATAAATAAGACTACTGCTTTCGGCCAACGAAGACTTATGTACCGCACCCATTTCGTTCTCAGTCTGCTGTGAATCTGTTTTATGGACGGTACGTGCGACCAGACTCAAGCATAGACGCTCGTAAATCTTGTACTTGGCTATGCTTAGAAAGCCTTAATTGCTAAGACCTCAACTGGGAAGTATTTTGCTTGGACAGTGTGGACTAGACCTTGTGAAGTCATTTTGTCGAATTTAGAACGGAAAATTTAATTTACCCGAAGTGTAAAAATGTGTAAATATTAATATAATTTTGTTACTAGATTGACCTGATGAAGCTTTGAGCAGCACCTTAAGGAAACATTTATTATCCCGGTTAATCTTTAAATTCGTAGCTAAATCGTTAGGACTTGGTTGAAAAAAAAATGCCAGAAAATTAAGGTAAAATGTTGCCATTCTAATGATATTGACATAAACACGAAAAAAAGTCATCATCATCTTCACCCTATCAACGTTCCCACTACTGGGACACAGGGACTTCTCTCTTGGCGAGAGAGATTAGGCCTGTACGAATTCACCCGTTTGTACCAATTCACCACGCTGGCCAAGTGCGGTTTCTGAATGTCACATGTCCTTCAAACTCTTTTAAGTTCTCAGAACATGCCGGTTTCCTTACGATTTTAGCCTTCACCGTTAAAGCACGTGTTTTAAAGCACACATGCACTTTTCAAGGAGAAAAATCCAGAGGTGCTTGGCGAGGTTTGAACCCACGACCTTCGGAATGAAAGTCGAGTGTGCTCCCACTTAGCCAACACGGCTTTTTACAAAAAAAAAGTAATGTGAATAACCGAGCATAGCCTTGTATTTTCAGACCTAACAAAGCATGCATGCGTGAACCTTAATACAATGTGTTTAATAAATTATTCTACTGGGATTCCAAGTAAAGTATTTGAACAAGCTTTAGAACTATAATAATCTAAAGCTAAATCAGTTTGGACATGCTGCACGGCACACGAGTAATGAACGTCTTTATTTGTCGTTAGAAAAGCAAGAGCATTCCGTAAATAACGGAATTCAAAGCGCACTAACGACGCTCCGTGATATCTAGGACTCTATTTGGTGATGTTGCGACATACTGACTAGTTTATTTCGTTTACGAATGTGTTTGGGTATGCTATAAATTAGAGAAACCGCTATGCAATAACGGTAATGGTTCAAAAAATATAGAAGTACTTTATATAAGTTGGGAGCACGATAATGCCTCAGAGACGAGAAAGCGAAGCATACGCGCACTACATTTTCCAATGTATTGTCTTGTTATTGTTTGCAGTTTGTATTTTATTTGTGGTGTACAATAAAGAGTTATCTATCTATCTATCTATCTATCTATCTACATTTTTCTCTAAACATTTCGTAGGTTGTTTTAACCCTCATTACTTGGGTTGTAGTCAAAGTCAACATTATAACATATATTTTCTTAGAAGCACAGGACATACATGGACGGGTTTGGTATATATGTACCAGATATACCAAATTCACAGGATATATCCTGAAAATCCTTGAAACATCATATATGATGTTTCAACTGCATATCTCTTACTGATAGCTTCTTTTTATTAATGTCTAAAACCCCCGATGTCGTCACACACTCACACACTCTTGTTCAGCAAAAACGTTTGAGTAGAATAATATAAGAGGTATCTAATAGTATCGTTATACTCCTTGTTACTATACAATATTTTTATATTATAAATAATTCCGGACGATCTACACAACAACATCTAGCCCCGTGATAAGCTCTAAGTAATAATAATAATAATATTTCCGGACGGTGATGATGCTTATGAAAAACTTCATTATTATTTAGAAATATATATAAAAAATTTAACGTTAAACATTGTTCTGTTGTATTATAATTGTTTATGTTTCAATAAAGAATATTGTATTGTGTATTGTAATATAATTTGGTATTTTAAATTAATCATTTATTATGTAACGTAAGTTTGAAATGCTAATAGGTTATTTCTTTTTGTTTCAGGTACGTTGCAAAAAGTTTGAGGGATATAATATATTTTTTAAATATTTTTACAACACATAAAACTGAATAATAACCAAATAGTAAGTGATGTACCTATCTCAGTAACCGTTAAACAACGTGTAATTTCCCACGTAAATAACAGTTTCAGTAAATAAACCAACTTGTTTACTTGCATCAACGTTGTTAGGTAACGTATTTGTTCTGCGGCTAATTTATCTGACAACCGAGAACGAATGGACATAACTGCGATAAAGTTTTCACCAAAAGTCTGTTTGCTTTGAGATAGAGTCAAACTAGCTGGCGCTTCGCAAGCAATGTAAAATTAACTTCACTAATTAGATTTCAAAGTGCAAATATGAAGCGGTTTTTTGAATACTGGTGTTCTTTTATAAGGAGAAATTTTAATTTGATTCTAGTAAATTTTGAGAACTTTTTCTAAAAGTTTAGAAATTAATTGAGAATGTTATTACTTTATTGTTATAATTTCAATAGCTTTTAACATTTTAATTTAAGTCATTTTTCAAAATGGGATGTTTTTAAAGTTTTCTTCAGTTAACAGAATTTTATCGTTTTTTTATTGAAAATCTGATGCTTTCGAACTTAGAGTATAATTTTTAGTCCTTTCTAAATATTATAGTTCCATTAACTATACATATGAATGTCTTTATATGTTACACATCTCTATTTATTTATTGAGAAATACAACAGCTGATACATTACAATTCAAGCTAGTATAATTACAGTAGGCTAATTAATGATTTTCGCGTATATAAAAAAACTACACAACTATAACTATCTTTGCACGGAACCGACGACATTCCAACCATTTATTACCCTGATTAAATCCAGTGCATTCAGAACCTAAGCTCTACTCTACCTGGAACCCAGACAGCGATCTATCATTGCGGATCTCCCCAGCATCCCTACATCTTCCTCCAAAATTACCTACTGGCACTGACACTTATGAATGTCATAGTGAATTAGTATGATGGTAATTACAATTTGCCTGAAATAAAAAAAATCAAGGGTTGAGATATAGAAAATTCTTTACACACACCAATAAACATAAATACAAAATTAAAAATAGTAAGGTAACATAGGTTGATTAGTGGAGTATTAGTAAGTAGGTTTTTTATCTTTTTTCGAAGAGGTTTCTAAATTCTATTTTTGAGTGTGTTCGCGCATAATATCGTGCTTTATGAACCGTTTTTGATGAGTCATTACGAGAGTTATCAAATGGAGATATTCCGAGGGTTCCATGATAAGGAAACAAAGATCATCATTTGAGGATGAACTTTAAAAAATCCTTGGTGGCTACCATGTTTTTGATGGCTGGTCCCTCAAAAATGGAGACCCATTTTAAATTTATAACAAAATTGCTCAGTTGTTCTCGCGATTTCTTCTATAATTGATTGCCCAATAAAACAGTTATCAAAACGGTGGACTTAATGCCAAGGCATTTTTACTTCCTATCCATAGGTAATTGGTACGTTTTTAATTTGTCGTGTTTTGCCTAAAAAACAATATTTGAATATACTTATATCGTGCGTTTCTTTACTATAAATAATAGAAATGAAGTCGGTCTTTCTGTCAGATAGCTTAATATAAAAGACAAAAAAGCTTTTAATAGTCTTGTTTTGTAATAAACGCAATAATAACTTTAAACTTAAGAATTCTGTGTCAATTTATTTATTCAAACTTGTTTTGAATAAATATTTCTGGACTAATCACGCAGCTTCACCTAACCACAAACTAAACAGAGCTTGGTACTAGTTTTGTACTAGTTGTAACTGTTTGTAAATACATTCGTATAATACATAGAAAATAACCGGACCCGAAACTAGTAACTGTAGATCGTACAAAATCCGGTCCGGCGGAAAACGAACCCACAACCACCACTTCCTCCGCCCACCGAGCCACCGTGGTCGTCAATATGAACAGTATTCAAACGTTAGCTTAGAGTTTTAAGTATCTGTTTGTGTATATAACATCACCATTAAACATACAGGCCCTTAAAAGAACATAATCTGACTACCTTTTCCGGTTGATGAGCCAATTACGTTAACTCATTATTTTCGTTCTTGATTCTACGAAAACAGGTTAATACACACAGATAATATTTAACAAATGAATTCAATTAAATAAATGTGAACGTGCCTTCAGTCTCCCATTCGAATTTTAATAAGCTTATGTATATTAAAATGTCGCAGATCGCATAATCCGCTGTTTTACATTACCGCATGTTTTTGTATTTTTGCAATAAATAAAAATATTCGGACACTCCACACAACAACATCTAGCCCCGTGGTAAACTGTAAACTTGTGTTACGGGTACTAGACATCTGATATACTAAATATAATAGACGTACATAGAAAGATATATTTTTATCATACATACTCGTATTAAACGCCTACACTGCAGCGCGGTTTAATTATTAGCCGGGTTACATTCAGTTTAACGGTCAGCGTCATATTGATATAAGCGTATAGAGTACTCAAAATAATATGAACCTAGAACGAAATTGATCTAAGCCGTTAGAATCATCATAATGTATGCGCTCATAGTGGTCAAAATATTTCACTTCTCATCATCTTCCTGACCGTATCCCACATTACGTGGGTCGGCACAACAAAAGATTTCACTCGTATTGTTTCATATTATTTATTAATTTTATTAATTATATTTTCCGAATCATTACAAATTATGCCTATCTATTTAATACCTCCAAATCTATATTATAAAAATGAATCGTAATTATGTGATGGTAAGCGAATAACTCAACAACGCCTGAACCAATTCACCCAATATTTTTAAATGTTCGTAGAAGTCCAAAGTAGGTTTTAACCACGAGAAGAATTCGAATAATTACCGGGAACACAATTCTGAATAATAACCTGCGCGAAGCCGGGGCGGGCCCCTAGTTTATGGAAATGTTATATCAGTTACCTACTTAAGGTGATCTTTAAAATAGCTAAAGTTGAAGTCCATAAAGTTTCTTCCTATGCTCGCTATTTCTGTAGATCCAAGTGGTAATTTATAGCCGTGTTGAAAGTTAGGCAATCGGTTCTATCTAGCCTCTTTCACTAGCTTAGCAAGATCAAAGGATGATAACAATTCTCCTGAAGCTCTCAACGAAGCTTTTAATGTTTTTATTAATTAATTTCGTCAAATATTTTTAATTAATGATAAGCAGACCGTTAGCAGCAGCTATATTATTATTTTTTAACATAAAACCAGTACGTGTGGTTTTTCTATGGATATGTCTTCAAAGACGATATTGAGGTTACTAACATCATTTTTTTCTAACCAATAGTTTGCGCGAGAGACATTTCCAAAGAAGTAAAATTTAAAGGTAAAATCCACAAGTCAAAATGGTCGAAAAGTAAATTGGGTTGGTTTGTCATATACCAACACAACAATATTTTAAGTATGGGGAACCCCAAAATTTATGTTCTTTTTCTATTTTTGTGTGAAAATTAAATCTTTACTATAATACATCTACTTACCAAGTTTCATATAGTTCTCATAGTGTAGCAAAAAAAGTGGCTGTTAAATGTGGACGGGCAGACAGACCTGTCGAATCTTTTTTTGTCATTTGGATACGGAAGCTGGGAAGACATGAGTTTTTTCAGTACAGACATTAAAAGTTTACTTTTGCGATAGCAAAACGTTGTGCCAAATCTGTTGAATCGAGAAGAAAGGGAAGTACCTTTCTTCTCTCTTAATAATTAATTAAATCTGACAAACGAATGTAACGAAATAAAATTCTACTAAACTTCAATTTCATTGGCAAGCATGGATTTTTAATGGTGTATTGGGGAGAATTCTCATTTTGTTTTTGTAACACGAGAAAGGTTAAAAAGGTACAACTGCTAATTAATTGTTATCTCCATTTCAAAATGAATCAGAGTCGTTTTATAATGAATTGGTATCGGATTTTTATTTTAATGCTTTTTTTTATTATAAACAAAAGCGGTTGAGTGTATTTTTAATAAAGACAAATACAAAAACGGATCGTGCACGTTTGTTGTGGGGCTTGATTTAACTACAAATAAAAATCTATTTTGACATAGTATAAAAACAAACCTATAATTATTTTTTGTATAATTAACAATTGTCTTGTGAAACAAAACAGTACTAATTATATTACTGGTTTCTTACTAAAATATTGGATGCGGCTTACAGAATTTATTTGAATCTCGACTAAGATAATATAATAGTTGTATTTATTATCTGAGTAGATAAGCAATAATGTGACCTCATGATTTGAATTTTAATGTAACGTTTGTTTAATTTAACCAAACACTACTTTGATAAAATGCCAACTCATGAATAACATAATTTCTAAGATTTCGTTCTACTAATAAATAATCAAATTTTAGTGGGCGTAAAATCATGGCCATTTTAAAATAAACCAACGCCAATGAAAAGAGTCAATCACAACTTCTCTTTATCACAAACATCCGCCTCGGGTTGCCATAGCAACGCGTTTCAGCGCCTGCGCGCCCAAACTCCGCCCTAGCCTGTTGCTGTCGCTACCAAACGCACCGCCAGTCAGCCGCCGTCGCTCCTACCCATCAATAAAATAACCGATGAATCAATAACCGGGTACCCGTTATCAATAAACCAGCTTAAACCAGTTTTAGCTGAAACTGAATTGGTCCAATTTCAAGTTCCAACTTCCAATTCACACTAACTGTCGAACTAACGTTCGTCGTTCGAACGAATGTCAAATTTGGCCTCGAATTCCTTTTTTGATTGGCTTCCATGATTTGATACGCGTAGCTGAGTTGAGCTGGGGTCTGGTTGATAACCGGTAAAAAGTGTTAAACATTTGATGAGAGGTAAAAGTGCCGTGAATTACCGCGATAACGGCTCGCTGAAGTTTCTGCTTACCGCGCTCCGGTATCAGGTAAGAATATCATTAAGCACATGACATACAAGAATGATAAGTTAATATACCAATTATGAATGTGTCAAAATAAATCAGAAAATGAATATACTTTTTGGACAGCTGACCCACTGATATATTTAAATATAAAAGTAATTAAAAACTATAGATTGATCATTAAAGTGATTCCACTTAGTTACGGAGGCATAAACGGTCCTTTTATTTAAACTTTGGTAAGCTTTCTCTACTAAACTAGCCTAACAGATTTGACTCATAGAAATAAGTAAGATGTAGGTGAATTATAATTATTTATTTTAATACATAAAATATTGTTCAAGATGGTAAATTGTAAAAGTTTTTTATTTATAAACCATAACTTTCCCACAAATGGGAAAAGGTCAAGATTTTTGGTGAGAAATAAGCTCGCTCCGCCATCTCATGCTGGGTCTTTCACGTTTTTTCGCGAGGTGCTAGGCATGTTATATTATAATAAAAAAATATATGTACTTTTGACAATACTGAGTAAGGATATTAAAGCGATAAGAGAAAAAAATCTAAGATATTGATTCATATTACACCAGCACAACCGCTTTTTTTGAGCATCTTTTTTTTGGCCAACTATGCATTGAGCAATAAAAGTATTCCCAATCGAGCACCTAATATTTAAACGTGGTGCTGAAAATAGCTTCGGCGGTCACATATCAAACATGATGCGACAACTAGTGTGAATTAAACTTTAAAAGGTAATATCTTGGCAATCATTCCTTAACTCTCCATCACACGTATAAACATTACATAGGTGTAGCAGCAAAGTAGCAATTTATTCGAGTCCGCAAACAATCTAATTTAAATGTAAAGTGAAGACTGATGTGCCAATTTTCTCAGTCTCACATGGCCTAAGGGGTTTGCCGGTTCAGAGTGGATATCTCTGCATTAAGGTTATATGAACTCTGTATAACTGTTTTCATAATGAAAATAGTTTGCCGTGATGTTGTGGGAGCAAATACGGAATATCATTAAATAACTGTGACGTCAAATACTGCTTTGAGAGTTAAAATGGGGAAGTTGAGAGCAATCTGATGGATCACTTATTAAAATTAGCGTCTTCGCAGGAATTTACTATTCAATCATTAGTTAAAGATTTAAATGTTGTTTTATAATCAATTCAAGATTTCTCTCTAAAAAGATAATAGGCAAAGGAAAAAATATAAATGACATATAAACACAGAACAAAGGCAAGGAAACGAAGCTAATTTGAGAACATTTAATGTTTTTTTTTTAATTGAAGGCTATCCACTGTAACGTCCAGCGCCCGCGGCGTAACTAGGGACTAACGTCCCAGCCCGCGTTACGCGAGCGGTGCGTGCCACGCTGCGTGATTTTTCCGTTAAAACTATTTATCACATAAAAAGTACTAAACCTATTTCAAAACCAAAAATGTATTTATGTTCTTTATTATAATTATATAAACTTGAATAATAATATGAATCATCGTACCTACATCTTCATTTCCTAAAAAAATATCAAAAATAGGATGGTAGCATTTTTAGACTGATTTGGAGACCTATTTTGATAAATTTATTTAAAATACATCCTCTGAACATTTAATTATTATTTTGGTACCTTTTTAACGGGGTTGGAGTCTAGTTTTTTCAATAACATATTTAATTTTAATACAGATATCACAAGTAAATCATAAAGAAATTAACTTGCGAAAAATAGGAAAATGGCGGAAAATTTATCTCACTTTATTGTCAAAATAATTTTTTTTTCATAATTTTTGTTGCCAGGTATTGGTTTTTCTAATTAGAATTTAGTAGAATAATTATTGACAATGACATCTGACATTGACACTAGCAACTTGTCTTATTAGAAAATAAAGAAAATCCGAAATAAAAAAACCAAAAACTCGTGTGGCACTCTAGTACCATGGACGTTAGTCGGCATAAAGTTTTGTGGCACTACAGTACCACTGGACGTTCAAGTGGCTATGTCCAAACGCTGGATCGAGAAGCTCGAGGAATGAGATGCGGAGGCATTTAGCATACTATTTTATATGCCTTATTGAACAATTTTAGTACCTACACTATATGCAGCAACTTTGACTTATTCACCATAACGTAGCCTAACATATGCTTTACATACGATATATAAGGTACTTATAAGGTACTTATTTCTGAGGTCATAACGTACCTATGAAAAAAGTTCTATTTTGACGATGTGTTCATAAATATTTATGTTTAAATTAGACAAGTTAAATACTTAAGCTTAAATCAGTAATGGACAGAGAATAAAGACATTCCATTTCCGAGATTTCGTACAACTTAATCAATTTAGCTCTTGTTTATTTTAACAATAGCCGTTCTATTTGAAACGTTTTCAATCAGGACGACAATGCAGGCCCAGTGCCGAGCACTGGTAATCCCGTCTTCAACCCGTCAAACGGGAATTAACAACTTACGAAGTGTTTCGATCAAACCGCTGGAAAATAATCGAGTTTTGACTAGTTTGTTTGAGTCTGTATGAAAATAAACTAGAAGATGTCAGTGTTTCCATGTTTGTTGGAAGGTTTACCTGCATCGTTAAGTTTAATTTGATATTCCTTTGAGTAATTTTAGAATATATTTCCTAAAATTACAGTGAAGCTGAAATGTATTTTGCTGAATAGAACGTTTACTATTTATTATCATAGACATCAAATTCTTGAAAAAGTATATCTATTTATATTATATGAGTGTAGAATTAAAAGATGCCTCTCAAAAATGCTATTGTTGTTCGTGATAATTAAAAGGTTTTTACATGCGTACATAATGACGGCTTTAAATTTATGGTTTTGTTATTGGGTTATCAAACAAAACTTATCGCGTCAATTTAAGAATCTCGTTTTTGCATTGAAAGTCGGCTAAATACTGAAGATTTTTGTCATTACTATTATTCCAATGTCTGACAAATCCATTTTACTTGTTCACACTGATTTACGGATAATCCATGTTTCTTCGTCCGGTTCTAATCCGAAGTCGGACGCAAAAGCTAACACTCAAAGTACAAACAAGTATTATAGAAACTTCGCGCTTGTTTTCGAATTAATATTCGTTTGGTTGACTGAAATGAGCGAAATTTATCGCGATATGACAAATGTTTTCGGGCTTCTTCAAAGTTGTTTAAATTTGTTTTCTGTTTCATATAATTCTATGAAACGAGAGTTTAGCTACGTGCTGTCATTATAAAATGTGTTATAGAAATATTTGATCAAAACCACATTCTAGTGTTGTCACAGCTTGGTATATATATAGTTAGAAAAAAAAACAACTTTATTTATAAATAATTAGTAATTATTTTTTGAAACATACATATTTTAGGTGTCTGTGTGTATTTAACGTTTGTTGTTTAAAAAACAAGAAATTACCCCTCATCTTACACCAGGAAGATGTTAACGATCTACATGTTTTCTATGACCTTTTGTTTTCTATTAAAAATGTGTTTTTCAAAATTCAATGTGATTATAGAAATTTCAATTCTCATTATTATAACCATTGAATACAGAATCGTCGTAATCTATACAAATATTATAAAGCCGAATAATTTGTTTGTTTGAACGCGCTAATCTCAGGAACTTCGTGTCCGATTTGAATAATTCTTTCACTGTTTGAAAGTGTATTTATCGAGAAAGGCTATTAGTTACTTTTACTTTTAAAAATCCATAAAACACTGGTAACGCCGTGGCATGAAAAGTTTGTTTTATACAGAAACCGGATTGTCCGGCAATATTTATATTTACGTTCTTCTTATAAAGCCTCTCTATTATAGAAGGTCAACTCTCATGTAAAATTTCATAAAAATTAAACAAAAACCGGTCGTTATTAAAAACCAAAATATTATGATCTGTTTTACTATGTTTCTTACAATATTCGCATTCAACAAAACGCAACGATACATCATTTAAAGTTATATCAATCACGCATCTACAAGTGATGGATGGTTATTATTTCGTACACTTTAAACACGAAAACTCACTTTACACGAAAACAAAAAATACAGTTTTTAGTGAAAAACGTGATATGATAATGGATCCGAGGTTTCTGAAAACCGTTGTTCTTCATTGCACCGATATAATATATTGTTAAAACTGAAGCTCAATTAGGAATTTTCAGTTATCATAGTAATCAAAATTTTTTTTGCACTGGCTATAGAAAGGGTTGTCATAACGGTGTGGCTAAATTAACGGCGGCGGTGTTTTCTATGTATCATATGTATGTATTTACAAAAAAAAATATGTATCTATTTAGTATATCAGTCACCTAACACCTATAGTACAATCTTTGCTTAGTTTGAGGTTAGGTGGTGCTGTGTGAGTAGTCCGGAAATATTTATTTATTCGTGTTTACGCGATAATGTAGCCGGGTACATTGTTGAAAAGCGAAGAATTTGGTGTGGGCGTGGCTACAATTGCGTCACTTCAGAATCTTAAGGCGCGTAACGCAACACAAATATTTGTCCGCTAATGTTGACAAAAACATCTCGTATACCCACGCGCTATCTCATTATATTTTTTAAATTCAAATATTAACAATGAAAATATAATAATTCAACTTCATACTTTTGTCGTTACACATTTTCAACTCGACTCACGTACGACTTTTTATAAATAGAAATTCACAACTAAAATATATACCTAACACCAAATTTCATTACACATTAAAAATTCGACTGTTAAAGAAAAAACGTCTTTTATGTATGTTTTTCTCATATACGCCGCTTTATAAATAACTAAAAACAATGTGTTATTCCGTTAATAGCCGTGTTGGCTAAGTGGGAGGACACTCGACTTTCATTCCGAAGGTCGTGAGTTCAAACCCCGCCTCGCACCTCTGGATTTTTCTTCTTGAGAAATTTATGTGCGCTTTAAACACGTGCTTTAACGGTAAAGGCAAACATCGTGAGGAAACCGGCATGTTCTGAGAACTTTAAAAAAAGGGTGTGAAGGGCATGTGACATTCACCAACCCGCACTTGGCCAGCGTGGTGAATGAAGGCCTAATCTCTCTCGTCAAGAGAGAAGTCCCTGTGTCCCAGCAGTGGGAACATGAATAGGGTGATGATGATGATATGACGTGTAATTATATTTACACCCTTAAACCCCACGTCTGTAGAACACTTGTGTTTTTTTTTCTTCTATTTGCACAGAGTGCTATTTATTTGAATCCTTTTTTGGCTATGAGCTAGAAGTTCATTTTGCATTAATATTAGTAAGCGGAATCAGGTAATCGATAACACAACAATGAAATTAATTCCAGCGATTCGACTTTTTAAAACAAAAACTCTCGAACAATTTTGTGAATTGGCGTCGGCGATTAAGATTCATTATGACTGTAAAGTTTTATCTCCGCCTTGAGTCGGCTTCAGAACTTTTGGGCAATAAAGCATTTTGGCTGGTTTTGAGAAGCTCTTATTAAATACGCATTTATTAGGCGATATTCGGCGACAAGACATCGGTGATTTATATATTGAAACCTACTCGTATTATATTTTATTTTATTTTAACTCAAAGAAAAAACAAGTACCTAGGTTGATTTATATTTAAGAATAATATAATTATTGTGTTTAATTCTCAGACGTAACTCGATATCAGACTTAGTCAAAGACAAATTCAAAATGTTAATTACCTTAGAAGCACAGGGCATAGATGGACAGGTCAACTTTAAGTTAAATTTAAATAAAATTCAAAATGCGCTCCAATTTTTTACACTGTGTTGTGAGGCGAAAATAACAACCCAGCTTTCTTCTCTTATTGTAACAATATTGGTGTTGTTAACAATACAACATAGATTCCACTTATATTTTTTTCATTTACAAACAAATGCTAGTCGATATCGAATGATCGAAAACTAAATTCTAAGATTTTTACAACTACAAAGGATTCTACGTAGCCGACAACAATCATTTCCAGTACAATGGCATAGCCCCGCTTCTAAAAATACTCAACCAAAAAATAAATTTAAAGACTCCGTATTTTGAAGCATAATAATTTGCAAGCATCCTCGCCTCATTACACGAAAAATGTTCATATTAAAATAATGAACATAAAAATGTTTATATTAAAATAATGAACATTTTTCAGTTCGTATTAAAGCTAGCTGCATTGAAGCTGTCAGCTGCCACTAGCATTGTCCGTCACAACAAAACCCCGCGGGCGCCGTGTTAAATACGCATTGTGTGATTTTAATACGTAGGCTATATTGCTCTGTCAGATTACTGGGAAATTAAAACTGGATAATTACGGACTTTGTTTTGATATGGTGGAAAGAAAATCCATCGATACTTATACTAATTTTTAATGCGAAAGTAACTCTGCCTGTCAGTTCTTCTTTCACACAAAAACTACTGAACTGATTTAAATTAAGTTAAGAACATAGTTTAAACAAATATTAAGAGCATACATAATATGGGATTCAAAACTTGAAATTAGAACTTAAGTAACATTCTCACAGAAACTACACTTGACTGATTTTTTGGGTACTTACGCTGGAATTTATAGTAACAAAATCTCCAGTTGCTTACATTCGGCGATTGCAAGACAACTTCAGGTGTAATCATAGATTGAAGGTAAACAGAGATTATTTGTGACTTATGAATCCTGACTTAACCTTCTCAAGAAAATATTTCACATGTACAAATCACTAAAACCTTAAAAAAAATTCTTACTCTTTTATCAGAATGATCTATCACGGTAAAAGAATACTCGATGCATTTTAACTACGACACATTTTGTTAACAACTATGCGTAATAAGACGACATTTACGACCATGTACCTACATTTCAAAGCGTATTGAAAACTGCTAGATTCATGAAATCATTCAAAGATTTTCAATATCTTTAGCTTCATCCCGTAACAGATAGGTACCTATATCTGAAATAAAACTCTTTGCAACTTCCGAAGCATTCAATTTCAATTTAGTTCAAGTACAAGAACTCCAAAAACGAGATGTCACAGGTAGAAGAGGTTTTATTATTGAGTTAGAACGGCCGGAGCTGAAGTGCATTGGACCCACTTCGCAGCGAGTGGAATAAATGTATGGGACAAAATCTCGGATTGTAGGTTTTTTTCCATTCTTTGGGCAAGTGATCCCGCAGAAATTGTATCCCATGGGGTAATTTACCCCTTTTAGTTTATTGCGTAGGTTTCTCATCTATATAAATAAAAATGAATTGTTGTTCGTTAGTCTGATTAAAACTCGAGAACGGCTGGGACGATTGAGCTGATTTTGGTTCTAAAATGTTTGTCGTAGTCCAGAGTAGGTTTAAACGGTGAGCAAATAAGGAAAAATTGCCGGGAACTTTTTTACCCGTGCGACGCCGGGCCGCTAGTTAATAATAAAAGTAATTGATAATTAAATTATACGTCACAATTACAGCTGGTTTATAGTAGTAACACAATCATGTCAAAACAAATTAATCAACAAAAAAAGGCAAATCAAATTCGATTATTAATTATGTTAAATTGCTAATATAATATATTGACTGAAGTTTAAAATAATTAATCAATTACAATTTCTTGTCCCAATCGTCGTTCTATATTTTATGACTGGCACGTTTCACTTAATTTGGCACGCGTTCATATAGACAATCTTGGAAAACTTGTTAATTTTAAAATGTAATAAATAAATAACAAATAAAAATCTTTTATTTCGGACAACAATAATCCATACTTTGTTAGTAAACTTAATGAATAGGGTTAGTAAAATAAATCAGATCATATTCTATTAAATTAAAATTAATCTGAATTAATCTATCATATTCTATTAAGTAATGTGTATGGTTTTAATTATACTCGTATGACAAAAAATCAGTTAAATTAAGCATTATTGTTTTACAAGAAAATACCTTTAACAAAAAAAAATACTTCTATATTTTTTAATCACTATTTTCAAGTGATATTTTTGTATGGGATAGTAAACCGTCTGTCTTTCCTTTTACGGATACAGCAGCGGTAGGTAGGCTTCTTCTCTCACTGTTGCACAAGCGCAAGCTGCATAAATATCAGCTTATCACTTCTGTCGGGTGGCCTGAAACGCGCACGTATTTTCTAACACTAACTGCTAGAAACTAAAGCAAAATACAGCTAGCCACGTCATTCTAGCTTTATATTTAACAAGTTACACAGTTGTTATTGGCTTTTGCTCAAAAGTCTGTATCGGCTATAGAACTTTAAATAATTATAACAAACGCAGTAATCACCGCCATAATAGCGTCAAAATCAGGTTTTCACCTAACGAACTCTCTTATTTATTGGGGAACCTTCATTAAATTCGTCACGGGCTGCCGCGTAGGCGAGCGCTCTACGTATTTTGCATAGTTTGTTTGTACGCGAAATTGTTTTGAAATAGCTACCTCTATGTGCTTATGGGTTAAAATTATAATCGATTTTGCTGTGGCGCTTCAAAATGTTACTTTATACAGTCCATAAAGCGGTTAGAAATATGATACCTATCAACATCTAAGAACTTACTTTTGACTGTTCAAAATCGTAAATTATTTTGAGTTCTCTCGATTTTCCACAAAAGTTGTGTTTAACCATGTTTGTCCAATCGTATAATTTTAAGACGAAGTTTAGTGGTTGTTCAGGATTCGAGCTAAATATCTGTCCGGAAGTTTTCAATTGAAACACCTCTCTAAAATAACATTGAAAAGTTTTCTTATCTTACATAGTATGTTTAAGAGCAAACTCAAATGTTTTTGACTAATATTATAAGATAGACGAATTTATAAATGATTGTATTGCTAATATTTGAATTTTATGTTATTTAATTTACTTACTGTAATTTTTAATTTCTTCTATAATCTTTCAATAAATAATTATTAACGATAAGATGTAAATATGTAGTTTTGTTTATGTTATAATAATAAAAATGTTGAATGTTGTGTAACTAAAACTTTGCATACCAACTGGTGAAACATGTTGAAACTGTATTAAATAACTAATAATATCCCGTAAAAACATGTTTTATGGCAAATAAATTATTTTTATTCTTATAGTATCTTATTTCTAAGTAATTTTATTAATTTAATATTATCTATAGTGTGTTTTTGACCTGTCTAAGTTTTGTGTATGCAAACTATTGATTAAAGTAAATGAATATGAATATAACATTGTAATTTATAGGTTTAAAATTAAAATTTATTTGTTTTATTGCATTAAGTAAAGATTCTGTCATTGCAATTTGTCTGGATTATTTAGGCTATATACCTAGTTCCAAAGTAGTTCTAGTAGTAAGGTATACTACCTAGTTCCATGATTGCTCTGCAGTATAGAAATACAAATCATTTATTTTCTCAATTGTGGGCCCAATAGATTTTATTTCAATGTCAGTTCCATTACATTCTGTCTGTCAGTGCGTGCAAATTATTATTTAATTCATATGCTAGTTATGTCAAAGCTATATAAATGAAATAATAATAATATAATACATCAAATCGCTAAAACTTATACACACATCAAAATACAAACCTCCCGCAAACATAAAGTGCGAATATAGTTACAGTAATTTAATTTCCAACACATGATGCTAAATCGGTTTGCAAGAGACACTCAGTAAAACACCGTAAGTCAATGCCAGCACCTGGCACAGTCAGAACCAATTACACTAACGCCGCTTCACTAACGCGCGCGACACACGGACGGTGCGGATGGTGCATCGAACACTTATAGTGTAAAAGTTTCTCCTCAGAACTATATTTCTTAAGATTTCAACGTCGGATTTTAACGGTCGCCTACACTGCATAGCGACACCGCCGTAAAAGATGATACCATGATACGGACACGATGGATATTTTAATATATTGTATTATTATTTTGTATTTGTATTTTTGTGTGCAATTAAGAATTTATTAATATTAAACTTAATTCGTATTTGCCTTGGTCGGTTGACTGATTAAATAATTTTTAAACTCAGTAAAATAAATAAATATGGATCAGAATGACATATTATGCTAAATCGGTTGGCAATAGATACTCAGTAAAATACCGTAAGTCAATGCCAGCACCTGACACAGACAGAAACAATTACACCAAAGGTTGTCTGGAAGAAATTGCTTTAAGCGATAAGGCCGCCCATTACGCATTTTGTATTTAGCATTAAGTCCATTTTTGTATTGTTTTATCTTGGTGTGTAATAAAGTATAATATTATTATTATTACACTAACAGCGCTTCACTAACGCGCGCGACACACGGACAATGGTGAACTTTAGTTGCTCCAATTTTCAGTTTATTGAAAGGCAATTGAATTTGTCACGAACAGTTAATATTTAAAAAAAATATTGATTATAGGGTGTTGTGTGTTCTACACTATTTTATTGGATATTTTAAATAATATTGTAATCTGTTAGAAGCTTTTGATGACCATAAAACTGGTTGTTAATTAATGATGACATTTCGTTTGTGTTTATGATTATGTATTTTTCTTATCTACTCTTAATTATAAGTCAAGTTAAGGAATAATTAAGTTTAGTAAGAGGCCTTTGAATCCAAACAGAATATAAATTATATACATAATACACTTTCTTAAGGAGAAGCAACTACAGCATCATTTTACTGAAGGAGGGGTGAAGCACTTGCTTAATCGGGGCTGTTATACTGACCCCCGGTTCAGCAATGGTGGTGCTCCTGACAGTCAATATCAACAGATCCAGACAAAGAAGTGTTTTTTTATGGAAGAAAAATACGTCCTAGCAGACGTTAAATTGATTTCAATGATACTTCTACAAATTTAAGATATTGCGGTGACTAGATCAGAGGGGGTGCTCTTGCTCAACCGAGGCTGTTATTCTTCACCCCGGATGTGCAATAGCGTCCTTTCTGTCAGTCAAAAACATCAATGCCGAGCTCCGAGATGAATGATATACCTACAACCTTTTTACTTTAACAAATCGAAGATATTGCGGTGACTAGATCAGAGGGGGTGCTCTTGCTCAACCGAGGCTGTTATTCTTCACCCCGGATGTGCAATAGCGTCCTTTCTGTCAGTCAAAAACATCAATGCCGAGCTCCGAGATGAATGATATACCTACAACCTTTTTACTTTAACAAATCGAAGATATTGCGGTGACTAGATCAGAGGGGGTGCTCTTGCTCAACCGAGGCTGTTATTCTTCACCCCGGATGTGCAATAGCGTCCTTTCTGTCAGTCAAAAACATCAATGCCGAGCTCCGAGATGAATGATATACCTACAACCTTTTTACTTTAACAAATCGAAGATATTGCGGTGACTAGATCAGAGGGGGTGCTCTTGCTCAACCGAGGCTGTTGTACTTCACCCCGGATGTGCAATAGCGTCCTTTCTGTCAGTCAAATACATCAATGCCGAGCTCCGAGATGACTGATATACCTACAACCTTTTTACTTTAACAAATCGAAGATATTGCGGTGACTAGATCAGAGGGGGTGCTCTTGCTCAACCGAGGCTGTTATTCTTCACCCCGGATGTGCAATAGCGTCCTTTCTGTCAGTCAAAAACATCAATGCCGAGCTCCGAGATGACTGATATACCTACAACCTTTTTACTTTAACAAATCGAAGATATTGCGGTGACTAGATCAGAGGGGGTGCTCTTGCTCAACCGAGGCTGTTATTCTTTACCCCGGATGTGCAATAGCGTCCTTTCTGTCAGTCAAAAACATCAATGCCGAGCTCCGAGATGACTGATATACCTACAACCTTTTTACTTTAACAAATCGAAGATATTGCGGTGACTAGATCAGAGGGGGTGCTCTTGCTCAACCGAGGCTGTTGTACTTCACCCCGGATGTGCAATAGCGTCCTTTCTGTCAGTCAAATACATCAATGCCGAGCTCCGAGATGACTGATATACTAACAAAATGTGAGGATACAGGCGACTGGACCCATACATAACGGACCGCGGTCCCAGTTACCTGATCGCATTTTTGAATCGGTCGACTGGGACCATGTACCTAATTTGCTTTAATGTACAGTTAACAGAAAAATCAAGTTACATAACTCAGGATTTATTTTATGTAGATAGTATTACAGTTAAGTATTTTTTTTAGTAAGAATGCCAAAAACACTAAATGTGAATGATTCCTAAAGTGAAGGACATCCAAAAAACGCTGCCCTTTGGCTTGTTTGTTTTGTTATGCAGATATGTTCAAAAAGACCTAAATCATTAAAATTTTTGATGAAAACATGCAAGTTCTTAAAGATAATGGACTACATCTTGTGACCAAGATACCTGCTTATCAAAATGTTCAAAAGTGACTGTATAAGGAATAACTCTGTGGGAGCCAAAAATGCTATCGAACAGTGGAATAGTCGCATAAGGAAGCTTATAAAAATAAAACCAAATATTGCTCAGCTATTAGAAGGGCTGCAAAAGGATGTGCGATACTACTCTGCGGCATTAGAAAGTCCAACCAGCATCCACTTATTAAAAAAAAAGCCTGAAACTATCGCAAGGCATAAAATAATTACATCTGCTATAAACGAACTAGTATGTGGTCAAATAAGTATCGGCCACTGTTTGGAGAAACTGAAATATTAATAAATAATTTGAATTGCATGTTTTAAACTGATAACTATGTTGTTTTGTGTTTTAATATTTGTTGATTTTTAATTGTTTAAATAATAGTGTTTTTTGCTTAAAGCCAAGAACACTTATTACTTAGGCTTATTATATTACTGTGATTTTCCTATGATTGTTTAATGTTTTTTATTTGCTTAAAGTGATGGTACTTTATTTATAGAGTATATTTGTATTTCTAACGTAGAAACTTAAGAGATAACTAAATCGATGCGAAGGCTGATTTTTAAATTCCTATTATTAGGTTGTGTTAGAACTCAAGGTTATTTATTATATTTTTTGCACAATAAGACATAATGCCAACAGTACTTTAAAAAATAGATTTGTGGTATAAATTACGTGTGGTCCCACTCGCCCAATGAAATAAACAAGAAAAAACTAATCAGGTAACTGGGACTGCGATCCCAGTTTTGTAGTGGTCCCAGTCGCCTGTATCCTCCAAAATGTTTTCCTTAACAAATTGAAGATGTTGCGGTGACTGAGTCAGAGGGGGTGTTCTTGCTCAACCGAGGCTGTCGTACTTCACCCCGGATGTGCAATAGCGTCCTTTCTGTCAGTCAAAAACATCAATGCCGAGCTCCAAGATGACTGATATATGTACCTACAACATTTTTACTTCAACAAATTGAAGATGTTGCGGTGACTGGGTCAGAGGGGGTGTTCTTGCTCAACCGAGGCTGTTGTACTTCACCCCGGATGTGCAATAGCGTCCTTTCTGTCAGTCAAATACATCAATGCCGAGCTCCAAGATGACTGATATATGTACCTACAACATTTTTACTTCAACAAATTGAAGATGTTGCGGTGACTGGGTCAGAGGGGGTGTTCTTGCTCAACCGAGGCTGTTGTACTTCACCCCGGATGTGCAATAGCGTCCTTTCTGTCAGCCAATACATCAATGCCGAGCTCCAAGATGACTGATATATGTACCTACAACATTTTTACTTCAACAAATTGAAGATGTTGCGGTGACTGGGTCAGAGGGGGTGTTCTTGCTCAACCGAGGCTGTTGTATTTCACCCCGGATGTGCAATAGCGTCCTTTCTGTCAGTCAAAAACATCAATGCCGAGCTCCGAGATGACTGATATACCTACAACCTTTTTACTTTAACAAATCGAAGATATTGCGGTGACTAGATCAGAGGGGGTGCTCTTGCTCAACCGAGGCTGTTATTTTTCACCCCGGATGTGCAATAGCGTCCTTTCTGTCAGTCAAAAACATCAATGCCGAGCTCCGAGATGACTGATATACTTACAACCTTTTTACTTTAACAAATCGAACATATTGCGGTGACTAGATCAGAGGGGGTGCTCTTGCTCAACCGAGGCTGTTATTCTTCACCCCGGATGTGCAATAGCGTCCTTTCTGTCAGTCAAAAACATCAATGCCGAGCTCCGAGATGACTGATATACCTACAACCTTTTTACTTTAACAAATCGAAGATATTGCGGTGACTAGATCAGAGGGGGTGCTCTTGCTCAACCGAGGCTGTTATTCTTCACCCCGGATGTGCAATAGCGTCCTTTCTGTCAGTCAAATACATCAACACCGAGCACCGAGGTGACTGATTTACAACATTTATACATTTGGTTTATATTTCACTGGCACAAGGGACCCCATTGCTCACCCGCGCAATAGTGTCATTTCTGTCTGTCAAATACAGGAACGCCGAGTACCGAGGTGACTTATTTACAACATTTATACATTTCGTTTGTAAAACAAATGTCACATGTATCGATCTTAATTTATTTAAGTGAAGCGATTTTTTCGTGTTTCGTAATGTGGCCCGGAGAAGCCACCTTCTAGGTCTTCATGTCCCATCTTGGACCACATCGTCACTTTACATCAGGTGAGATTGTGGTCAAATGAAATCATATCGATAA
The DNA here is from genome assembly GCA_929108375.1 of Gymnoscelis rufifasciata. Taxonomy (NCBI): domain Eukaryota; kingdom Metazoa; phylum Arthropoda; class Insecta; order Lepidoptera; family Geometridae; genus Gymnoscelis; species Gymnoscelis rufifasciata. The sequence continues at coordinate 3,644,745 of OV815307.1, read as the reverse complement.
TAAAAAAAAATTAAAAAAAAAAAGAATAAAGTAAAATATTAATAATTGTTTCGTTCTAAATTTTTGTATGTAATACTTTAATATTTTGATAGTAGTTTTAAGCCTATTTTATTAGTTAACTAATTGAAATAATATAAGACCTATGCGATACCTAGATGAACAGGGATTTAAACACGAATTATGAATCATTGTTATTTTAAATTCACACATACTAGACTATGCTATGACACAATGTGTAGAAAATTATTATGACGATACAAGGATATACGCCTGATAACTTTAATGCACCCTAGAAGTGTTTTTGTTTATTTTAAGCAGATTTTAACAGATTGACTGAGTCAGAGGGGGTGTTCTTGCTCAACCGAGGCTGTTGTACCCCCGGTTCACCCCGGATGTGCAATAGCGTCCTTTCTGTCGGTCAAATACATCAATGCCGAGCTCCGACATGACTGATATATCCTAATATGTATAATATGTACCTACAACATTTTTACTTCAACAAATTGAAGATGTTGCGGTGACTGAGTCAGAGGGGGTGTTCTTGCTCAACCGAGGCTGTTGTACTTCACCCCGGATGTGCAATAGCGTCCTTTCTGTCAGTCAAATACATCAACGCCGAGCTCCGAGATTACTGAAATACCTACAACATTTTTACTTGAACAACCGAGGCTGTTGTACTTCACCGGTGAGGTGATGATTGCGCAGCCATTTGTAACAACAAGCCCTAAAATACCCATATGAAACTTCGGGGATTAATTTATATTTTATATAAATAAATAAAATATTTCAAATTATATTGCAACACTTTGACTATGATTTGTGACAATTATAAATTAATCGACGCCGCGCAACCGCTTGAAGGTTAATCCTTACAGAAATACAGAATTTTATTCATTATACCATTATTAAATGTTTAAAATTAATTAATTATATATAATATAATACATTGTACCAATTCAGTGAGCCACTTTCTCAGTTTGTTTTTAAAAATAGGCGTGAATTAAGTTCTTAGGTAGGTAGATAGATAGATATGCATTGATAGATGTGTACATAATAAGTTATTAAAAAAAATAGGACAAAAGAAAAACAGTTTAAAGGTTGACTTGTTTAATAAAATTGAAGGACAATTTTATTAAACAAGTCAACCTTTATTGTATACCCATATGGTACAAAAAGGTGAGCTTGCTATAACATTGTATACCAGCTTACCTTTTTATAAGACTCAAATCTTTAATATTTATTTCTTAAAATAATTACTTCATAAGATCACTATCCACTGTATCCGTGTGTCACACACTCAGCCCGCGTAAATCATTACAAAACTTAAAACACACAAATAACAAGTTTGTTACAGCACACAGTCTGCACAAGTTGGGGTAATTTGAATACGTAATCATCTCAGGTGCTGTGCTAGTGTCTGAAGGCTTTATGTATGAGCCTTGTATATCATTGCTCAGAGGTGTCACAACCTTTTGTTACTATTAACTGTGACCTTTACTGTACGTACCTACTATATTTTCTAGGCATGGAGACGAAGAAAATTGTCGTTAATTGCGAATATTTTACTTAAAAAGGGCATTAGATTAGACACGATATAAGAGATAGTCTGGTACTTCCATATAAAAATTCGTTTGAAGAATGTTCTAAAAAATCCTAGTAAAAGTTGAATTGTATTCTTCATCTATTTTTTCAGGTTAATAGTGTCACATTAATATCAAATTTCAAATTAATAGCAGAAATACAACGTTATAATTGAACGCCATTTTGTGGTTTAAAATAAATCAAAGTCAAAATAATTGTAGAAAACAAATTAAGAAATTGTATCTTTTGATTTGATGGCTAATTTTTTGTCTCCTATTATAAAACATCATTGAAAATTTAACGATAAACTAAAAAATAACATCAAATGTTTATCCCAATGGCTGTCAGGAAGTAATAAAGAACATTCCCTTCGTAATCACTAATGAATTTTAGGTAAGAATTCTTAAAACAAAAGCAATTTCATTAAATTATCCGGTCAAGACCTTTTTCATAAACCAAATTAAGGTCCTCCGAGGGAAACCAAACGCTGGGATGTTCGGATGGTCCAAATCAAACAATTATTTTCGTAAATTGCATTCCCTTTGCGCTAACAATTCTAAATTAAAGCTAAAGATACACTGAAGGCAGGGGAGCAATTTTCCCAAATATTCTGATCAATTAATTTGGATGGTCCTCTAAATGAAACTGGGCATTTTTGGAGCGACGCTGTTTAGTCTATGGAGATGTGACTGGTAATTGCATCTTGTTGGGTGAAATCCGAGAAGAATTACCTGAATATTGCTGTTATTTTATTTATAAATAAAAAGTTATATTTTTATTTTAATCTAGTCAAGTAAGTCTTTAAGATTTGAGTATAAATAAATATTCATTATGTTTTAAATGGGTTAGGTATTTGATTTTAGCTTGAAAGGAGAAACTAAACCAGAAATTAGTGGATAGCCCTTAAAACTCACAGAATTCAGTAATCAACAGGACATGTCAGTTAATATTAAATACATTATTTTGAGAAAAGAACATTTGTAATCTTTATTTCATACCTAACTTTATATCTCATTTTTGTGCAAATAGATTATGATGTTTTCGAGAACCATTCCAATGAGGGCCAAAAGATATTCTCTAAGATAAACTCACAAAATGAACAGTCAACGAATGCCCGATTTAAGATACGTTTCTACATTGAAAATTAATATCCTTTCAATGGCTAAGATCTTTTCTAAAGGCTAAGATAGAAGAAAATCTCTGAATCAAACACTTTGAAGAAAGCTTAACTACAGTTAGGTTAAATTTGACGTCAAAGGAAAGGTAAAACGTGATATAAGCAGATTATGTTGGTCCTCGTAAAAAGGGAATAAATGGTAGAAAAATGTTTCAGTGTGTATCGCGGTGTTTTTGTAGAATTCACAATAAGCACAGGCTTTGCTGGGAGCAGGAGTATTAGATTGTGAAGACACTCGACTTTCACTCCAAGGATTGTGAGTTGAGATCTTGTACCTTTAGGTTTTTACAAAGGAGGTTTACACTCGCTTTTTGCAGTGCTTTTAGTGTTTCATGTTTTGCAAGCACTTGTTTTTTCTGGGTGAGTTTAACTTTATTAAATATATATTGAAAAAAATCTTTCAAAAAAAATTACTGCTGTAAAACTGTAAAGTTTAAAATGATGAAGTTGTCATTTATAACCATATTAACCAAGTTCTTACTCTAATTAAAGTTTTATAAAGTCGGGTAAAATGAAAAATGTCCAAATGAAGCGCGAACATTGAACAAATCACAATAACTCGAGAACTAAATATACACGATAAATGTAAGAACCTACTCCTTTTTTGAAGTCGGTTTAACTGAAATGCTCAAAAACACTTATCAAACAAACAAAATCCCAAAAAATAAAAATTAAATAATACACCATACAAAGGTTGTCTGGAAGAAATTTTTTTAAGCAATAAGACCACCCATTACGCATGCTAGGTTAAATTTTCCATTCATAGTTTTGTATTTTTGTTTATTGGTGTGTGTAATAAAGAATTTTCTATCTATCTATTCTATCTATCTATTATCTGTTAGATAACCTTTGGCTAGGTGCGACACCTATGACCACCAAATATTATACCAAATATATATGTATGTAATTTAATGAAACATTATGACTTAATTTAAATAATCGCTTGTCCAATGTCTTATTTAATTTTTATAATTGTAGTTGTGTAACACAAAAATCAACATTCTGTAAATATATTTTGTATAGGACATATATAAAAAAACAACTAAGCACAAAAATGTAGCCTCAGAATTCGGCCATCGTTCTGAAACGTGACAAAATAAAAGTAAAGTGAAACAATATTTGGTAATAGGTGGAAGAAAACTTAATCTAAGGTCCTGTTAAGTGACACTTACGTTTGAGGGGCGAATGTAAGTTGATTAAGCTGTTGAACTTTGTTATGCCTCAAGTTATCAAAGTATTTTATTATTTTCTTGAAAATTAAAGAGCCTCCTAAAATTTATCGAGATCCTAATATCTTAACTAAATGTTTAAAAGAATTTTAGTTATTTTGTTGTTTTTATTATTAGAATATTTAAATATTAAATAACATTTAGTTAAGATAACAATATTTAAATATTAATGATAAAGTCATTATTTTTCGATTAGCATATTTTAGGTTACATATTTCAATGCAGTAAATGTTTAACTTCGTGATATATTTTTTCATAAGTATTTTTTGTGAAACTATTAAATGTGTGACAGGAAAGGACAGACTAACAGACGAGCCGCAAAGTCTTTATAATATAAACTAATTAATTTATTTAACCTTTTTCATCACGGAACCCTAAAATGCGAATACATATAAAAAGCTGCTAAATATGAGTTCTACTAATATTATATACGCGAGATTTGGTGAGGGTGTGTATGTGTGTTTATGGCTCTTACACGCAATAACTACTAAAGGAATTCGACGCAACTTCATTCAAACATAATAATGTACATTTCAGAATAACACTCAATTCATCACCCTATTAACGTTCCCACTGCTGGGACTCAGGGACTTATCTCTTGGCGAGAGAGATTAGGCCTTAATTCACCACGCTGGCCAAGTGCGGGTTGTTGAATGTCGCATGTCCCTCAAACTCTTTTAAAGTTCTCAGAACATGCCGGTTTCCTTACGATGTTTGCCTTCACCGTTAAAGCACGTGTTTAAAGCGCACATGAATTTCTCAAGAAGAAAATGAAAAACATATTTTTTTTAAAATATATATATATATTATTTATATGCTTCTTTTTCCGCGTGTAATGTCAGTTTTTACGGAAAAATCTATTATTGCGAGTACAGCCCGATTTGGATCTTTGACACACACAGCTGTTTTCCCAATAAATGACATAAGCTCCTTTTTATCCATTACTACGCCAAAGCCGCGGATGGACATATAGTAAAACATTTTCTAATTTTGTCCAAAATTTCTGTTTCAAAACGTTTTCGAAACTCGGTATTAGATACTTGAAACAGTCCAAACATTAGACAATGGTCGACATCCTACATAAAGGCCCGAGCATCACCTTATTAAGACACCCTTTGTTGGGAAGTACCTTCGTCATAACTGATTAATTGTTTACTCTAAGCAACTGTGTACGGTTGGCTTGAATGGGAGCGTTGTAGCGGTAATATAAGGTTCGGTCATTTTCGTTAGGTTATTTCGTATCACTTGAATTTAAACAGAAAATGTGTTATAACACATTTTCTACACACAAAAAAAACATACAACAATATTTTGTAATATGTTTTTTCTGTGTGCAAATAAATAATTTACTTACTTTAGTTCATAATATGAATTGCTATTGAAGTATATTCATAATTTTTAGGTATAATACTTTTTGTCTTCTAATTAAATCAAAGTGTGTAATTTTTAAAAGCTCTTAATTTTTAAACATTTCATAAAATAGGCATAGAGAAAACATCTGTGGTGGATAAATAATTTAAAAAAAGTTGCCATGGTTTTTAATACTATCATACCTATTATAGATTTTTTTTCTGACATGTCCTGGTAGACAGTAAACTTAATCTAGAAGCATTTTCTGATTCCAGCATTAGTTTCTCTCCTAAATATCTGAACATTTAAAACGCGTCAAGCCTGTTCACTAACCCGTTTTGATAGAGTTTTACAATAGAATTATACTTTTTTATTATGTCCCCTGTAAAAAGTAGTCTGGACTTCGTCAGTATCGGCAATTGTTAAAGTGTTTTTTTTTTCAAATTATACCAGTAGGTTCGGAATAAAGCGCGTTCAAACAAACAAGCTCTTTAGCCACATAATATAAATACAGATTGTTATAGATGGACACGTTACACGTGATGTCTTCCATGGCTACAACGTAACCCAATACAAATTGTAATCGGACCCACCAAAGAGACGGACACCAGAACAATACCGTCACATCACCTCGAAATATCTCTATCCCAGAAACCTCCATTGACATAAAGGCTATTTCCCCTCGCAGACATCCCGTAAAAACAGCTACCAAATTGTGTGTGAATAGATTTAATCTGCTTTCGTTGGAATGGTTCGTTTGTCTTTATAGCTGCGGTTTTTTAATTTATTTTATTTTTCAATTCTTTGAAGTCGTTAGGTCTGGTAAATGGCAGTGAAAACATTGGTGATTGAAGATGGTGCGAAATAATTCTGCATTCGTTTGAACTCTTTTTGGTTTTGTTTTGTCTGGGTTAGATTTATGCTTACTCCCTGTACGTGTTTGTCATAAATTTAGAAATTGTTTGGAATGGAAATTCGTAGCAGATTTTGTTCCTTATACCACACTAGATTTTGCCTGCGGCTTCACCCGCGTGTATTTGCTGACTCATTTAATTCGTACATCCCACGGGAATATAATGTTTTGTGAGACAGCCCATGGCTTTCTAAGTATTCCTAAATCATGATAGTTGGGGATATATTCCCCGTCGTAGTCGTAAAAAACAAATAAATTATTTTACAAATATTAAATACAAATGAAAAAGTGCTTAATATACAAAACCTGCACCCTTGGCGGGAGTAGAACCCGCTACCTCTATTGGCACAAGCGTACCTTCGCCCACCGCGGAACATGTGTTATCATTTTTGCGTTATAAATTCATTCATTTATAGACAAGTACAAACTGCCAAGCATTAGATCGCGTTTTCGAAGCGCTCTAATAAATATAAGGGTTTAAACTACTCCATATTATATTTTATTCCACATCTGATGTCGAAGGTTTTTATAATGTCTTAATTAAGGAACCAATTGAGAGAATTTATACATTCCATATTGTAGTAAAATAACGCTTTATTCAAACCCACAAGGAAATTATACGTTAGAAGCCAGAACACGAAGTTGTATTTTGGGTGGTATTTTTTATGAATCCTAGCTAGATCTTAATCTCTAAAACTGCCTCCATACTAAATATCATAAAAATAGTTAGACCCGTTTACGAGATTCCTATTTATGTTATGTGGTGTATTTTTTATCGTTTCTCCTTAACCCCTGCCCGAAAGAACAATGTCCATGTTTCTACATTTATAAAAAATAAAACAAAATGTTTGTGGGATTGAAAATAATGTTTTGAATCATTCATATTCAAAAGTTTTTTTTCCCTTGAGTAATAATAATATTATCAAATTAATAATTAATTACAATATTATCACTATAAAAGGTTGTGACTTATGAAATTAAAACTAATTATTATAATTCTATAACTTCGTCAGCATATATGCAATCAAAATCAAATGTGATTTAAATAATAAAAATCAACGAAACTTGCGTAGGTTTCGTTCACTGGTTTTCGCATGAACGATCACGGATTCTGTTGATTTTTCATCTGGTTGGTAAACAGGTTTATGCATTATGTCGTGTATCGCAGAAAGATGGATCACGGGCAAACAACGCGGAATCTGTTTATTTATATCAATGTTTATTTAGTTGGGAGTGAAATGCATTTTGATATTTTGATTTTTGAAATCTCTATGCATCTCGTACTACTATCTAATGAGGTAAAACCTTTCTGTTATTAACTTATTTGTCTCTAAAGATAGGTTTGGGCTGTTTGAAAATTTGCATGTTTTTGCAATTAACATTTATTTGGAAATAATATAAAATATAAATAATATAAAATATAAATAATAATCATAATATCCTCGATTATTGATCGAATGCACACACGGTTTATTAAAACACATATGGGTTTTTAATTAGAATCATTTTAGATTTAACTCGACATTAAGGGGGCCAATAGGGCCAAATTCCACGATTATGATCAAAAATTTGCATTATAATTTTGCAATATAACCTCGGTTGAGATACTCGAATAATATAGCGTGATAGATAAACAGAAAAAAAAAATTTAACCACTTAAAAAATTACTTAGTTGACAATGTTTAAAATATACAGTTGTTTAACTGAGTCACATGTGATAAAGCGAGATAGCTGTAAAGAGCTATCTCGCTTTATCACATGTGAACTAACCATTGCTTGGTTTACTTGGATTTTGTTATAATCCCGAAAAAGTAGTGAGCAAACGTCTTTGAAATAATGAAATGAAATTTATTTATTGCTTGAAATATGGTTTACATAGGTGTCAGGTTATTTATACAGTTCTACATACTTCGTCAATTCAGATTTGACATGCAATGTCAATTGTAATTAAGGAAAAAAAAATAATTATATAAATAATAGAATGTCAAATATTTAGGAAGTTAATTTAAATTACAATTTAATATTATGTCTGATGTCTAGTATTTAAATGATCTTTTACATTGTAATACGATTTGTCAATAAGCCATTTCTTAATTTTTGGTACAAATTTGTTTATTGGCAATTCTTTTATATCAATAGGGATATTATTAAAAATGCGTCCACACATTGCCAGACAGCTTTTCTGGTATAGTGCCGTCTTTGGAGTTCTGGATAAGACAATTCTGTCTGGGTTTCTTACCGTTCTTGGATAAATATCGCTCGCTTTTTGAAAAAATTCCGGATGTTCTTTGACAAATTTCGCACATTCAAAAATGTACATACTAGGCAAAGTCAACAATTTAAGCCTCAAAAATACAGGACGACATGATTCCCATGGCTTTATACCTACGATGGCACGAATACACTTTTTTTGAGTTCGGAATGCTCTATCAAAGTCAGTAGAATTTCCCCAGTAATAATAAAATATAAATATGTTCGGACAACCTACAAAACAACATCTAGCCTTGTGGTAAACTCTAACCTTGTGTTACGGGTACTAGACATCAGATATAATACTTAATATCCATATATATAGATTTTTTTATTATACATAGGATGCAAGGAGAAAATGATCCACTTAAAATAATAAGATGCTTACCCACGATACCGTAAAAGTAAGGTGTCGCCTATCAATCCCAAAACCTCTCATCAGCGACAAATGGCGTGTTAAAACATTTGCGGCTACGCCAAGAATTGTGCTATTGGCAGCTCGCAATCGGGGCTTGCGGTCGCCGGCGATTCGTTGCGGTTGCTGTGTTATACCGACTTTAATGTTGAGGTTATTAGACTCTCTCGCTCTCTCTTCAAATGTAGAATGAATACTACGGGATCTTAGCTTCCCTTGTATAAGACATTATATTGGGGCGTTGCTATACTTGCCACGCTTGGGCTGCGGGTTGGGTCATTAATGTTCAGCAATTAATGTAGATCCTGCGACTCCACGGAAAAAGCACGGGTAAATGTGTATGCCAGGTTTCTTCTTGGAATTTTAGTTATAAATGAAAACTTTACTTGATTCTAGAAACCAGAACTAACATTACTTTTCTGTATAGTCGCACAACATCGCATAACCAAAAGTCTAGTAACAACCGTAGTTTGGTCAATAACTACGTAAAAGGCACGTAACATCTTGAAAGGACTAAATGCTAGGTCCGGGTCGTATCGTTATTCAATTTACATGCAAATGAGAGGACTGTGACCGTGCCAATGTAGCTGATGTATCGCGCCAGGACGTGTACTGTGAAGGCTGAGAAGTTTGGTGTAAGGGGATGAAGGCAGCGTTTTTTAAGCTTATTCATATTCATATTAATTTATTCGTTGTTTCATGTGGTTACAATTAAGGTGTTAAGTTTTATTTATACCCTTACCCTTGATTACTACATATATTTACTATTTACTTGAAGAAATGATGAGCTGCCAAACTCTTCAGTATTATAATATTACAAGTTTTTAAAGCCAGTTAGTGCTGGAGAATAAAATAATCCTTCTTAATCTTAAATTAATAAAATAATAATTCTTAATTTAATCCAAAACAATTGAAGTTTTCCTAAAATAATAATGAATACTTACTTTTTTGTAGATACCATTAAAACCACCAGAAAATGCATTGTATATGCAATTGCAAAGACTTTTTTACTCGCACCAAGCGCCAAGAGCGTGCAAAATATGACGATACCTGTATGTGTATACGCAGAGCACATACGTAATGCGAGTATGTAGGGGTTGACAGTATTGATAGGTCGCATCGGGCAGGTGGCCGGGATTTTAATAATGTCTGCTCAACAAACTTGATAAAATACGCTCGATGATGCGTGTTAACTATACTGTACGAGGATATTGTCAATTTAATTAAACACGAGCTTTTATTGAAAACAATGCATCCATGGCTGAAGGATGACATAAAAATAATAAAAAACCTGTAGCGCTACGGCGTAGGACGTCTACGCTGTAGCACATCTACGCCGTAGTCACAACAAATTTTAAGGGAAAAATCCGCCATTTTTAACCGACTTCAAAAAAAAGGAGGTTTCTCAATTCGACCGTACTTTTTTTTTTTTTTATGTATGTCCGCGGATAACTTTGTCGGTTATGAACCGATTTTGATTATTCTTTTTTTGTTGGAAAGGGATTATCCCAAGGGTGGTCCCATTGTAAGGAAATCTGGATCTGGTGGTCTGAAGGAATTGAGGGAAACTCTTGAAAATATTGTCTTTCCGACTTGTGTGTTCCTTTATATTATTCAATATAATGAATTTTAAAGCCCTTTTATTAATGAGGGTCTGGTGTTGATCTGATGATGGAGGAAAAGGCGGTCGAAGGAACTCCTCAACGATTTACAGCAAGTACTTTGTGTTTGGGCTTGATTAACTTATATTACGGAGACCGTTCATCTAAATGGGTTTTGACTGATATTAGGGGTCTGATGATGATAATGAAGGACAGTCAAAGAAACTCTATAAGTTATATTTTAGTACAGTAATCACTAAAAATCGTGAAATAAAACTTTTTTGCCAAAAATTAAACCAACTTCAAAACAAACTGAAAAGTAAAAAATAAATTAACTTTACAAATCATTTCGACATTATAAGTGATAATTAAAAGAAACATAAACAATTAAATAATTAAGTATTTAATAGTTTTGAGGTCGGTGCCAAGTAAATACTACAAAAAACTTAATTCAGTAACAAATACATTTTTACCTACACTATGCACAATATCAATAGATGTGTCAAAATAACATACTAATTAACAGCATTTAGGACCCAAATAGAAATGCTTACCTACCTACCTATATCCGCGAATGGACCGATATTTAGAATTAATTTCCTACTAATACCTTAGGTATGGCTTGAGTTGTGAAAAAGATTGATGTTAAATCTAGTTATTGTTTACTTGGCACCGACTTCAAAACTATTTAATACTTAATTATTTAATTGTTTGTGTTTCTTTTAATTATCACTTATAATGTCGAAATGATTTGTAAAGTTAATTTATTTTTTACTTTTCAGTTTGTTTTGAAGTTGGTTTAATTTTTGGCAAAAAAGTTTTATTTTGTTCGCGAACTTCATTTTATTTTAGTGATCAACAAATCCAAAGATAATTCGATACTGAAATCAGTTCAGCAATTGATCAATAAGTAATTCCAATTTACATAGGAATAGAGATACACAAATCCTCCTACTTACGTAAAATGTAAAGGTTTTATTATGTTAACTAGTAGTGGCCCGCGGTGTTACCCGCGTTTTAATTAATTTTCCCGCGGAATGACACTCCCGCGGCTTAAAGTTGCCTTTGTCCTTTCTCAGGCTCCAGAGATTCTGTGTACCAAATTTCATTATAATCGTAATAAACAAACTAACATTCACATTTATTATATTAGTAGGGATTAAAATAAACCCACAAATTTACTCTATTTATTTGAACGCCACTTTAAAATAGCATAAATTCAAAGGTAATCGCTCAAATCCAAAGCCCAAATGATATTCATAAGGTCGTTAATGAACGCACAGTGGGTGTAGGCGCATTTAAAATTTAAAACAGCGTGTCACTTCATACCTATTCAACGGCATATGAACACTGAATTATAGTGACAAATTACTAGGCTTAGTTCTATATAAATGGGTTTACAATATTATGTCTTAAAACGGGTACCATACCATGATTTGGTTTTTAATGGGTACACTTCGAAGGTATTTGAAGTAGAGAAGCGTTCCGTTTTCTTCTAACATTCTGCATGAAACCGTAAAAATGTGTATTTTTAAAGATTTCTTGTTTATAACTATACTAGCTGTGCCCCGCGGTGTTACCCGCGTTATAATGGATTTTCCCGCGGAATGACGTTTTCCCGCAGTAAAAAGTAGCCTATGTTATTTTTCAGGCTCTAGAGATTCTGTGTACCAAGTATCATTCAAATCCATTCAGTAGTTTTTACGTGAAAGAGTAACAAACATCCATACTTACAAACTTTCGCCTTTATAATAGTAGTAGGATCTGGGACATTTTTAATTACTGGTATATTTTGTTTACTTCAGATGTTGAACTAAGGATTTTGAAACATAAATAGCTATATAATGTATCTGTTTAGGATATCTTTAAAGAACTTAATTTGTTCTTATCAAACAAATTAAGATATTTCAAGTCAAGTGGGTCAAGTCTACATGTGTTTTATAGACTACGAAAAAGCGTTTGACCGTGTTCAACACGAGGTACTAATCAACGAATTAAAACGCATAGGTCTAGACGGCAAAGATATCCGCATTATCAAAAACTTGTACTGGAACCAAACGGCAACTGTGAGGGTAGATGGAGAGGAAACTAATCCCATTTCCATAGAGAGAGGCGTCAGACAAGGCTGCATACTTTCCCCCCTACTGTTTAACGTATATTCTGAAGCTATCATCAAAGAAGCGCTTCAAGATACGCTGGCTGGTGTTGTCGTAAATGGTAAAGCAATAAGCAACTTACGTTACGCAGATGATACAGTACTTATAGCCGACAGTGAAGAAGACTTGCAGAAGATAGTCAACAGGGTTGCGTTGTGCAGTAGGAACGTGGGGTTAAATATGAACATTAAGAAGACCAAGTTAATGGTGATTTCTAAGGTGCCAAAACATATTTCTATTTTCATAAATGACCAACCTTTGGAAAGAGTCACCAAGTATAAATATCTCGGTTCGTGGCTTACTGAGTCGTGGGAGAGTGAAATGGAAATACGGACTCGAATAGAAATAGCCAGAGCAGCTTTTCAGAAGATGAAGAAAGTACTCGCGAACTTTCCATTAAGCTGCGAACTAGACTGCTTCAATGTTATATCTGGCCTCAAGTCTTGTATGGGTGTGAATCGTGGACGTTGAAAGAAGACCTCCGAAAGAAATTGGAAGCATTCGAGATGTGGTGCTATCGGAGAATGCTACGAATAAGCTGGATGGACCACATTACCAACGTTGAGGTGCTTAAGCGTATGGGCAAGAAAGTGGAAATAGTACGGACCATTAAAATAAGAAAAGTCGCATATCTTGGTCACATACTTCGTAACCCACGGTACCATCTATTACAAACTATGATGATGGGGAAAATTGCCGGAAAGCGCAGAGTTGGTGGACGTAAAATGTCATGGCTTCGGAACATTCGACATTGGACTGGCATTAAAACCGTGGAACAGCTGTTCAGGATCGCCATGAACAAAGACAAATTTAAGGAGCTGACTGCCAACCTTCAGTAATGAAGTGGCACCTAAAGAAGAAGAGAAGGGTCAAGTCACTATTTGGGTATAATATCCCATATTAACCATGATTGATTGTCTTTTTCTTCCATAAATATATTTATAAATAATAAATCTAGTATTGATAACAACGATAGTTTCAAAAGTTATTCATAACATGTAAATAAAATCAACACATCAAACTTTTTAATGAAGCCGCCTTATATATCCACAAAGATGTCTGTCAGACTCGACGGAAAATTGCACAATATTTCTCAACCGTCTCACTGGTTATTGCGACACCGTTCACACTAAGAGCATTAAATTTAACAGTTCTCTAAACAGTACATTGTGGAAAGGAAGGGAGGCTTCCGGCGAGTAGCCGACTCAGAAACCAAGATATTTTACTTGCTGTAATTGGTTTTCTAAAATGTCAGAAGCATTTAAAGCTTTTTCAGTTAAATACAATTTGTTTCTTTTATGCGTTCGGTAACTTTTTTTGAAGTATTTAAATTTTTAGGTCAATTAAATGTTTAAATAAAACTTGTTATTTTCATTCGTTTTTTTAATTTTTATCAATCTTAGTTTGAAGAGTTTGACGAACATGTGACATACACCAATCCGCACTTAACCAGCTTGGTGAATTAAGGCCTAATCTATCTCGTCAAGAGAGAGAGTTCCTGTCTGTGCTGCTGTCCATAGATTACGAACGTAAATTAGGGGTGTGTTTATAATCTTTTTTTATTCTAGGTTACAATTTATTTATAAAATACAAAGGTAGTTTAGGTATTTTTTTTATAAACGTATAGCTGAGAAGTTGATATAATAAACTTGGGAAAGAACGTTTGGTATATTATATTAGGGTTTATTTGTATTATTTGCAACCCTGCAAAGAATATATGATTCTGTGAGCTCTTTTGTATTATAATCTTTTTTTGGGGTATCTGTATTCGATGCATAGAGTTGTGATGTTACGAAGACAATAATTACGAATATATCACATCAGAAATAATTTACGTCAAGTAATCATCGTTATTCGTGGGATGCATGATCGTATGACGATTATTTTTTCTTGAGAGGAATAGAAACGTCACGTTCATAAGTGAGTAAAGTGTTTTCAAATTGAATGGAAGTCGAGTCGCTCGACAAAATGGTTACATAATTTTTACTGAACGTATTCATATACCGGCCGTATATAAATAAAAACCGTGTTGGCTAAGTGGGAGGACACTCGACTTTCATTCCGAAGGTCGTGGGTTCAAACCCCGCCACGCATTTGATTTTTACTCTTAAAATTTTACCCCGCCCTCTAGATTTTTCTTCTTAACACGTGCTTTAACGGTGAAGGCACACATCGTGAGGAAACCGGCATGTTCTGAGAACTGTAAAGAATTTTAAGGACATGTGACATTCATCAACCCGCACTTGGCCAGCGTGGTGAATTAAGGCCTAATCTCTCTCGTCAAGAGAGAAGTCCCTGTCCCAGCTGTGGGAAAGTTGATAGGCTGTTGATGATGATGATATTCATATGACATTTTGCTTAAATGTTAACTTCCTAAAATATTTGAACATAATAGTAAAGATACATATATCTTCTGTTATTAAAATATTCAAAATATTTAGAAGCTTTCTACTCGACGATTATTCGAAAAATATTCTCTTAGGTTTTTGAGTACTGATGCTTTCACTTTCTATTTTAAATTAGTAGGTATCAACCGAAGTAAAAAATTATTTAACTAACCCTTTTTGTGATCCCTCAACTCTGTTTATTTTTTAATTATAATTATTTTATACTAAATTTATTACTCATTTTTCACTTAAAGTGATTACTGTCTTTACCAACAACGTCATTAGCAACCTATCTAGTCCTATCTTACGTATAGGGACACGTGCGGCTCAAAGGGTTTTCAAGAAAGATTCCTTAATGAGGACACTGTTCTTAACGCCTTTTGTACGCGTCTGTGTTTTAGAGCTCATTAAATTAGGGGAAAGTACAGTTTGCGACAAAATGTAAATAGCCGTGTCTTTTATTACAATTTAGTTTAACAGGAAAAAGAAATATGGGAATGCTGTGAATTTGTCGTTTTCAATAAAATATATACTTAAAGTTAGTACTGATCACAGAAAATGGTGTATTATGTCTCTGGAAATAAAAATATTAGTTTAAAAAAATATATAATTTTACTACCTACGTATCAGTCGAATATATTTTTATTCTTTTAATCATAATCAACTGCTTGTATTGTTGAAATACATTGTATCCCATGGGTACCTAATATTGACCCTATTTTTACACGCTATATTTTTAATTTAAGGTGTTGTGTCACAGCACCGTCTTTTAAGTTCATCATAATTGTTAAGTAATAAAGTGTAATTATCATTTAATAGTACCTTGTATGAAACAACTAAACGTAAGGATAGTTTTGCGAAAAATAAAAAAGGACGTCATTGAATGAAAATTGTGATAAACGATGATTAGTTTTATGTTATCAGTATGCTTTCTAATTTAACACCTATGAAATAAATAAAAACTGTTTATTCTATATCCTAAAATTGGTCTATAATTATAAATAAATTTATTTAACAAGTTTCCAGGTTCCGACGTTTTAGGTTGGAGCCTGGCACAACTGTAAATGCTTATAAACAAAAAAGTGTTATTTAACCAAATCTCTAAATTGTACAAGTCTTACTCTAAATGCCAAAACGGCTACGTTTCATGTCAGGGAATTTATTATGTAACACCTTTATTGTAACCATATGAAGCAACAAATTAAATAATAAGTATCAGGTTTTCTCAATAATTTTTTTCAGAATGGTCGACTAGTAGGTATGACCAAAATGTTGGAAATCTTTTGAAATAATTTTGTGATTTTTTTAAATTTTGTACCTGATTGTACCAACTCGTAATAAATGTTTTTGGCAGTTTAGTTTATACGTAATGCGGTGTGCATTGTGTATATTATCTCCTCCACTCAGTGGTCGGAAAAGGTTAAGTTTATGATCGGGAAGTAGGTAACTACGGTAATGAGGTAAAAACTGTTAGTGTTTTATTTATAGAATTTTGAATAAGTTAGTAATAAATTAAATATATATGTGTACATAAAATAAATAAATAAATATTTCCAGACAATTCACACAACAACATCTAGCCATCTAGCTCTATGCTTGTGTTACGGGTACTAGATATCTGATATACTTAATATAAAAGTGATACATATATAGATATATTTACTATACATATTAAACACCCAGACCAAGGAGATTGTGCTTGCAGAACATACAAACACTTTCACCCTCGGCGGGTATCGAACCCGCTACCTCTTGCGCCGTAAGCGGACCCTCGCCCACCGCGCCACTGAAGCAGTCATATGAAATGAAGTGATATGACATTTTGGATGTTAATAATAAAACAAGCAGAACCCCTTGGTGCAACCCGCATTAAATGGTTATTTAGTACATTCTTCTTTCACAAAGACTCACAAACTTTACCTCTTAACCTTTAGATTAGTTTAAATTGAAAATTACATTATAATCCATTTAGTAATTTAAAAAAGAAAGCAAGCATTGTGAGTGTAATTGACTTTATTATGGACTATGTTAATTGTCATTATATATTATAACTAATTCCTCAATTAAGTTTAAAAATTCAAAAACATATATTGTATCTAAAATTACAACATACAGTATTTTAACACTATATCCGGCTTGCAAACACTAATTCAGTAAATATGTGTAGATACGCCATTATCAAACAGGGAAGAGTCCAGGGGAGAGTCGCCTTTAGAGTGCTAATTATGCACTGCGTCCAACTTGATTTCCCCTGGCGATGTCCTATGCACTGTTTTAATCATATCTCTCAGAAAGAGATTGCTTTTCAACAAATAACGTGGATACGGTGGCAGTAGGGATGTGACAGTGCTTGTCGATTATTGATTCGATTATCCTAATGCAAGGTATAGGTAAAGGTGTTAACAAGTGCCTTGGGTTTTTTTCTTTTTAATAAATGAACATAATATCACTGATATATTTTATAGATTTATTTTTGTAGGTTGAAGGTAAGGGTTAGAATCTTTGCAAACACCATCATATTTATAAGTTATAAAATATGTATCTACTAAGCGTCAAGTACCCTTTTATATGTCTGAGAGTTGAGAATAAGACTAGATTTTAACTTTATATAACTCATGAAACCATATAATGATAAAAGGATCAGGGCTGATTTTTCAATTGTCTGATATGCTCAATCGTCTAACCTTCTGAGATAAAACAGTTTTATCGATATCGACAGTTTCTTTGGTAACATCACTAGCGAAAGGGATTGCTGTGTAATTCACTGTTACGTTTGTTGTTTGAATCTCGTTTGGTTTGGAGGTATTTAAAGGTGATGTGGACTCCATCCTACCTTGTTACTGGTTTAATCCATTCACATTGTTTTTTTCAGTTAAGTGAAAGTTTATAGTTCTCTTGATTAAGCTATGAAGGGCTTTCTGGGTAAATAGTTATTTTACCATACGGCGCGGGGGCGGAGACAAATTCAACAAATCGAAAATCATTTAAAATCTATTTCCAATATTTTATTTTTAAATTCAAAAGTTATTTTTAGTTATCCTTGTTGACTACCAATGTAAATTGTATAAATGCTTAAAACCTGCAAACAGCAAAAGAGAAAATAAAACAAAGTTCACATGCAAAACTCTTCGAAACACCATTCTGCTTAGTTTTCTTATTTCTTAATAGAAGCTAATTCGGAACTCATGGGCTGAAGCGATTTGGATAAATTCTTTATCAACGTATCTATATTACTTTGTGTATGTTATATTATTAAGAATTATTATTATATACTACATAGATACATTTAAAAAAATGTATCTATGTAGTATATCAGTCACCTAACACCCATAGTACAAGCTCTGATTAGTTTGGGGTTAGGTGATGCTGTGTGAGTAGTCCGGAAATATTTATTTATTTAGTTATTTGATGTCTAGAACCCGTATTTTGAGCTTACCACTTGGCTAAGTGTTGTTGCGAGGATTGTCATAATAATGGTCGTAATAGTAATTTATTTAAAAAAATTATACGTCACAACTGGTTTATGTATATGGTGATCATCATAATAATTCGAAAAAAAAAAAATTATCTTGCTGGTTATCTACAAATACGGATTATTGAGTAGAATGTTTTCTACTTAATACGATATTCTCATTTATTTACGCTATGATTCCGCAACTCAAATGCTGCATTTTCCGGCGCGTATTTTATATTCACAGCCATTTGTACCAACAACTGCCTTCCACTTAAATAAATATTACTAAAAAATCTAAATCAAAATATAATAATCTTCACTTAATCCTTCTTAGTTACAAGTGAAATCATTATCACCAGTAATCCACCCGCTACATCTCCCAACAAACACCATCCACTAAGTTGAGCTTGGATGAAAGAAACTGCATCTTAAGCGAATACGTGGAGTCAATTTGTGAATAAAGTTCCACAGTTTTGCGATACGAACAGACTTTACCGACTTCGCAATAGTTAGCTATAGTTCGTTTGTAAGTCTTCGGTAAGCTGTTTCTAAATGGTCCACGATTGTCTGGCGTCGTAAAAAGTTTGCTCACTTATTTGACTATGTTGGGCTATAGGTTACTTAGTTATTTTTGGATTTTGGCAACTCAAGGGAAGATTATTGATTTAAGCTTTTGCTTCAAACATTTTGATTTGAAAACTTGATCTCATTCTGGCGAACGGCTTCAAAAATGTTCATGATATTTAGCAAGTTCTACCAAGTTCGAATTTTAGAGAACGTAGGTTGACTAAAAAAATCTAATTTAGGTTAATAAGTAGGTATAATTTACAAAGTTAATAATCTCTTTTTATAACCTCTAGAGGGTAGACCGTATATTTGACAGTAATCAGTCTGCCTACTCTTGAAAACAACAAGTTTATGCCTTGATCATAGCGCTTGCAACAGCTTCGAAATATCGAAAAACTCAAATATCATAAATCATGGTATTTTACCCATTTCAAGTATTTTGAAAAACCATGATTATATGTATAATAAGTTATATTTTAAAATAAATCCTTACTCGCCTCATAAATACACACTCTCTTCAAAACACACACGTAATTCAAAGCCTTTCGAGAGCCGAAAGAAAAAGCCTTAAACACTTCCTCAACAAAACATTTACGTAAACTCGTTTTAATAATTCAGAAGGAAACTTAAGATTAAGGCCTACGAAAAATCGGCAAGTTAAATCACATCTTTTGAACTAAGAAAACCGTAATCCCGAAGTTGGATCGTCAAACACTCCATAAAGAGTCTGCAAATCCGGTACAAAATTGTTTTTTCTTTTCCCTAACCACTTTCTGTACCTGCAGATAACCCTTCCTCGCGGATTGGGTAACGATGACAGATGGACGAGTTTAACTCGAATAACTCGTAGCTAGAGTTGGTTTTACGCCATTTTTTGTTTTTATTGATATTTATTTTTTGCAGGATTTTTCTTGGAAAGTGGATTAAGGTTGATGAAGTGAGGGAAGTGTAGTGTTGTTTCATATAATAATATGATATAGTCTGTGTTATTTGTATCTATGATTGTGGGTATTTTAAAATGGATATTTTTTGAGCTTTTAAAGAAAATATTTACAAGTGTGTTTTTTATAAGTTGGCAGTTTTTGTAGAGATACGTTTTCGATTGCATTTAAAGTATTATTTAACCAGCAACTTGGGACTTAAAATGATTAAGTTTGCCCAAGATTGTTCAGCCTAAGCCTAGCAAAGAGCAGTAATCCCTTCAAATCAGTCGCCGACAAGGTCTGCTCGACACGTACACGGATAATTCCTCGATGAATATTGATGACGTCACTTTATTTGCTTATTTATTATAGCCCCGATAATAACTCACGATTCGGTAGCTTTCGCTGATCACATTTCGAGGTTGAAATATTGAATAGTTTCGCTGTTTCCGCGGCTTGTTTTTGTGTTAAATAGTGTCATAATTCATTGGTTATATGGCCTAGGCTATTTTGTAAATTAAACAATGCGGTTGTTTGGAATTGCAATGATCGTAACATAATAATGGAAAAAAACATAGCGTGGTGTTACCGTTTGTCAAACTCTATTATAATTAGCACAGCTTTGCGGTGTTGGGCGTAGTAATGCATTCCCCAAAGAAAGTTTTTGTTTTGTTATAAAACTTTAGTATATATTATGTATTAATCCAGATAATAAGCTATGTTATGTATACTGCAAGTTTCAGTCGAACCCGTTCAGCCGTTTGATCGTGAAAGTGTAACATGCATCCACACACCCATAAAAAAGTCACGTGTTTAATATTTGTAAGATATTAGTGTGCTTTTTTTTAAAATACTCACACACCTTATTTATCAAACAAGACACTTCAATAAAATTAACTATGATGAATGGAAAAATTGTCTGTTGGTTTCATCAATCAACCAAGTTAGTTTGTGACTAATGGCCCTGTTATAGTTTACGACACGATATTTTATTACATATGATGGAATATTTATTCATGATATTCTCATGTTCTTTTATTATTTTTATGCCCAATATAAAGAGGAAGAATATAATAACACGTAAAAGTAACGAACATTTTATATTTCATAAAAAAATCAGGATTCTACCTATAATAATGTATAAAGTCAGTTTCAAGTAAATTAAAATCCCATCAAAAACAATACTTGTCAAAAAAACCAAGTCGCGCAACTCAGTTGTTCTGTGGTAAAAAGTTGTGAGATCCAAATAAATCCAAGTCTTCAAATTTCGTCTCAAAATTCTTTAATCTATAATATAAAAATGAATCGCAAAATGTGTTGGTAAGCGCATAACTCAACAACGCCTGGACCAATTTGGCCAAATCTTTTTTTAAAATGTTCGTTGAAGTTCAAGGATGGTTTAGAATTATTGCTGGAAAAACCCTAAAAATAGCCCTTTTCTTTTTCCCATACAAATGATTTGTAACTAAAACGTAGTCAATTTGAGCTTTATTGCTATGGCATAAAGTTCATATTCAATTACAAGCACTCACTGTTGTCTAAGCAATGTAGGTGTGTTCCTAACGTCAAAGATCATATCTATCAAAAGTATATAAAATTTTCATGTCACAATGTTAGTTACCGTACTCCTCCGAAACTGCTTTACCGATTTTTACCAAATTTTATATGCGTATACAGTAGGTCTGGAGAATCAGCTACTATCAATTTTTAATTTTGCAAAACAACGTTTGCTGGGGTCAGCCAGTGTTTTATATAAATATATTAAGACTTGGCCATCGCCTGAAAACACGTGTTAATTCAATCGCCTTTTGAATTTTTTCTATAAGGTTTTGTTATTCTATAAGGTTCATGTCTATATGGGCCTGATATAAATGATTTATTCATTTATAAAACAGGTCTATATTTTACTAGTATTTTTATATTAATTAGTGTATAGCCTACTGTCAAAGTAAGTAATTCGTCTTTAACGAAAAACTACCGCAAACCGTCTTATATACAACAAATTATTGTAACGATATTAACGAAATGTCGTTAGGTCTAAACGAATCACACTAAGCATCTGGCACTAATGGTGTTATTGTGATAAGCGCTGGTTTTTAATCATCTTCGCTGACAGTGCGCTAATTCGTAAGTCCTTTCAGACTGCTGGGTGTGGCGACACATCCATCTAATAGATAGACCTATTAACTCGTGGCGTGCTATGAAAGGGTGTTCGTTTTATGATAGAGATGGTCGGTTTGTTATGAACGACTGTTATTTGTTCACGATTATCTGATTAGTTGAAGTTTTAACGGACTAATAACACAGCATCACGTAACCCTAAACTAAGCAGAGCTATGGGTACTATGGGTGACTCATACAATTTTTTTTTTGTAAATGCATGCACATTATACTTTGAAAACACTCAGATCGGAAACCAGAAATTGTAGATCGTACAAATTTGGTCCCGCAGCGGGAACCTGCAACCTCCTGCGCCTCAGGCAGACTTTCATCCACCGAGCCACAGAGGTCTAAATTGATGAAAGTAGTTCAATCATGGGCACTATTTGAATAAAATTATTCTGATTATTTATTTTTCTTCTAATCGTTGATCTTATTATTTATGAGAAATTGTAACTGATATTTTTGTACGTTTTGTCGTAAGTTAACACAATGCCAAGGACCTACCTGGACACTCTGAGCAATCAAACTTATAACAGCCCTTGCTGTCGACGGGTAAAAAAAAGGTTTAATCAGTAACATTACTGATAATCCACTAACTAGACCGAGTCATACTTTTACATTTTACCAAGTTATTTCACAAAACTTCCTTAGCATAGCAAAATGAGTTGAAAGTAACTTTTATTTTTACAAATTCTCCAAACAATGATACTGTCTCCCTGCGTTTCCTTTGATTTGTACACCCATTCGCCGCGCGTCTACGCATTTTAACGATTCCACCTTCAGCTATTACTTTTAGGTGGAACGATTCTGTTAAAAACTAAAAAGGGTGTTATATTATTCATTAAAAAATGGGATTGACTCATGTTTTTAATTTAGTTATTAATTTATTACATTATTAATAACATTATCTGTCAGGGTATTTTCTATGTATAAGATGAAGAAGATAAGTATTTACAAAAAAAATGTATCTATGTAGTATATCAGTCCCTGACACCCATAGTACAAGCTCTGCTTAGTTTGGGGTTAGGTGATGCTGTGTGATTAGTCCGGAAATATTTATTTATTTATTTTATTTATTATAACGTTTTGGATTTCGGAAGTCAAGAGAAGTCTTGGCATGTGAAGGCGCGAGCTCCGATACCTGCCAGTTCGCGCGCGCGTTTCGTTTTTGAAACTGAATGGTTTTCAACAGTATCTAGTTATATTAGGTGAAAAAAAAATATTATTTTTAATTATTTAAAAATTTGTGTTTTTCTCAATAATCCATATTTAACCCAATAAATTTTATTGATTGCTGAATTTTTTATTTTTTTAATGATAGCCGAAAATGATATTGGTGTCCAATAAAAATAAATAATGTACCTAATTATTATAGTATGTATGATTACAACCAATGCAGATCATCGAGTTAAAAAAAAACTGTGATTTTCGTGTTCAGTTTTAAACTTTGTTGTCCGATCTTTTTAATTCACATTTTTTTTTGTGTGGAAATCGTCTACTGATCTTCAATTAGATGATATCTGACATTTATAGTACTTTATGCATTGAGAGATTTCGCTTCAGTCCGTAGATAATGATTTTTAACTGTGAATCATTATACTTTTTATGGCATTGTGATTCTGTTGAATTTAACGATGTCCCTATTCTAACCGAGGTACTTTTTATAGACTTGCAAATGTCTTGACTTTGTATAGAATATTTATGGTAGGTAATTGTATTGACCCGTCATAAAATAGACATAAAATGGTAACAGGCTAGTAATTTGTGTTTATTTATTTCGGAAAACAGTATTACAAACTATGTAGAAATTATACCATACTAAAAGTCAATGTTGCTACTAGTAGCAATAATACCAATTTTGTAACATATAATATTTCAAACATTATAATTACTTGTAGTAACATGTAGTCCAAAGTATGGTCAACGTGTTAATACTATCAGTCTTAGAACATTTTCACACAACCTACAGTTGACTCTCGTCAACAGAGCCAAGTTTTATTTAACTTGTTTAAAAATAAATCAATATTAATTACCAACACACTTCTCAAATAGACTCAAAATACTCCTAAAATAAGGTTATTTGCAACACAGCTTTTAGCGACCTATAATACTACAAAGTATCTTATTGTCTCCCAGGATTGAGTCTAAAATGTCTTGGCAGTTTACAAACAGCGTATAAACCGCCAGCTCGTGACGTCGTAACTTCCCCGTCACATAAACACGGCGGACTCAACAATAAGGATTTAAGCGGTTTCTAAAAATGGAGCAAAAAGTATTTATTGTTGACCCGGATAGTCAGGAAGTGTGTTAACTGTGAGCACTAGGTTTGGTTATTATTTTCCTGTTTTGAGTCTTTTCTTGTGGTCCGGTCCTATTTTGTCCATTAATGAGACCATGACGGAGGGAGAATTGTTTCTCGCAGTCCCTTTAATTATTTTTTACTTCTTATAAAATTATCCCAAAAATATTAATAAATTAATAACAAACAACAATGAAGGTAAGATAATAATGTTTATCATCTCTGAGACTTATTATAGGTACTTGACATGCGATTTGCTTAAAATATTATGCAATTACTGCTAATTTATTGAAAGCCAGACCACCTGCACAAATCAGTTATGTAATAATTGTGTCCTATTATTAGATAAATTATCAAATTATCCATCAAATTATTATGTGTGTCATATCAGTGCCCGAGGTCATTTTACGAAGAACATAAAACACATGAGCCACATGCGGGTAAATCAAATAACGATAGACATAAAATATTATACAAAAAACAAATGTGTTTTCTGTAAACTTTGTTTAAAAACCATCTAACTTACAGCCTGTATGCATGTATGCCAATGTATTGCGGATTTTCTCTGCTCGCGTATACTAGGCGAGTTCACTTGATGAAACCAACACAGAGCGTGACGGATAAACCTTTTTCACATCCTACAAAAAAATATGTGTGTTATGCGCCAAAAGAAGAAGAAAAGATCGCTCATAGCTATAATAATTTGTTAAGTTTTTTTGTTTGTGTGGTGTACGTACAGTATTTTTTTTTCAAATCTAAAAAAGTTTTCACTTTAAAACAGCATCAACTTTTCACTTGCGACGCCCAAAATCCGAATCAATCACTGATCCACTACCCTGATCATTTACTTATTCAGATTCAACGCCGGGACTTTATGAACCATCCTCGGACTGGCTCCGTAGATTACATTGTAACGCAAACGTTTCAGAACCTTTTGTAAATCTACTCTTGATCAACTGTTTTTTGTTGACTCTTTATGTTGTAGGAGGAATGAACAGATATAAAGACTCTTTTTTGTAGAAATTTCAAAGCACGATAGCAGCGAGTTTATTTTTGGAATTGCGTTTTTGGAGTTTACTCCTTAAGAAACGATTTGAGTTATAAGGCCCGGTACGGAAATTTTATGAGGAGTAAAATCAAGTGTAACACTAAAAGTTGAGGCGTTACGTAGAAAGAGACAAACATATATATATCTGTAGGATTGAACGTGTAAAAGAATGAGATGGAATACATTACACAGCGTATCTCATTCTCGGGGTCTCCTTTTTGCGCGATACTTCGTAGTCTCACTGTATTTTATTTTAGTACTTTCCATTTACCTATACGCTCATTATTTTTCATCTTTGGTAGCAGGACGAAAAATAGTTCGAGATCTTAAATATTACTCAATTATATTATTACGGATGGATGCTATGCCACTTTGCACAAAAAAAAATGCGGACAGTCGTAACAGCATCCTAAACAGCGTCGGAGAAAACATTTATTCTCCACTGTGGACGTGTCTTGTGTGGGTGATTAGAGGGTATTTATTTCCTTAACTAATCGGTCTCTGCACATTTTACTCTCATTAAAATATAATTTAAATATAAATTGTGTGTGTAATTTTTAATTTCTGCAAATATGGACCTGTGTCCGATATTAACCATTTTTATTTATTTATTATAATCTTCTAATATATAAAATTTCCATGTCACAATGTTAGTTACCGTACTCCTCCGAAACGGCATTCATTAGGTCTGAGAATCGGCTACTTTATATTTTTCATTTTGCAAAACAACGTTTGCTGGGGTCAGCTAGTATTACCATATTCTTATAGAACGAACCGCCAGTAAATAATATAATAATCAGCTATAAATAGATTCTTATATTTTTATGACCCAATTTGTGGTAAGAATTCTCTTTCATAAAAAAGTAATAAGTTTACGTTTGACTCTCTTTTATTATTAAGATTTGAGAATATATTAAATTATACTCAAACAAATAAGGATACTTTGATCAGCAACATTTCCACCCGTCTCCACAAAATAAGCTTTAAATAAGACAATTACTGTCTCCCAAGCTAAAACAGCCCGTCACATTGAATTACTACTCAACTCTCACGCAGAACTCATAAATTCGTTACAACTGATTACCAAGTTCGCTGGAAGTTGTCAACACAACTCTTCTACCTTCGGGAAATTTTTTCATTGTTACATATCTCATGGATTTTGCCATCAGAGTTCATAAGAGCGCTACGCTCTACGTGATCCGAATACCATCTCCTAATATTCATCGCTTTAAATCGACTTGATGCGAGGGAAAGAGACAAATGTAGCAGATAGAAAGAGAGCCCTTTTCAGCAACATTTCGTGACCTCTCAGCGGCTTCGGTCCGTAGAAATATGGTCGGTAATAACATAAATCCCTTTGGCATATAAAACACTAAACGCCCCCCAGAAGTGTCCTAAGGTTTTTACGGTTGGCATTCTCGCGCGTAAAATGTTGAGCGTTTATGAAAATTTTGCGAGGCTGTTAATTAGATTTGTGTGCAATTTGACGGCAGTAAAACATAATTAAATAGTACACGCTTTCAACTTTTTCATTGGTCCCTGGGTACTTTAAATTTTGGAAAATTTATGTGTAAGGTTAGCAATTAATGGAATCAAGTGTGTATACGAGTATTTTGTGTTGAAACTTTTTGTTTTTGTGATATCTATGAAATAAGGCAAACAGATGAAACCATATCGTAGTAAAAACGTTGTTTGGTATTTGATTGATTGCATTTAATTAAAGACAAAACATATATAACAGACCATCAAATACTTCGGGCGTGTTTATATAACTTTAGAACTCCATATATTATTACAAAATATTTTTAAAAGTCTATCTATGAAGTCTATATATGAACATTTTCAGCACTGTAGTGCTGAAAATACATATATATGAAACCCAAATTTTGCATACCTCATTATTACATCTTGTCGTACGTTAAAATATCGTATAATTAACTTCCATCGAAATTTTCCTGCCGTCAAATTATGTTATTGGCTTCTTGTTCAAAACATGGTGTGTTTTCATACAGTGTGGCTGTTTAACGACGTGACTTCATTTGTATGCGTCTGGCAATCACAGCTCCGTAATAAACGGAGCCTTTTCATGTGAACTTAAGGTTCATTTCATAATACTACGCAGTTTTGCATTGAGATATCTATGGTTGTAACTAGAGTATTGTATTTTAAACTAAGCTATTGAAAAGCTTTTTAACTTTGCTAATGAACAGTGTAATGAGTACTCCTATTTACGTTTCCACTGCTGACACTCGCACTTGTCTCTTGACGAGAGAGATTAGGCCTTAATTTAATACCCTGGGCAGTTGCGATTTGGTGAATGTGACATATCCCTCAAACTCTTACAAGATTTTAGTATTATAACTAAACTAAAAAATCGCAAGAAATAATATTTAGAAAGCCATACTAATCTCAAACCTATTTTTTTAGAATCTATGCAATAAAATTCAAATATTTGAATGAACATTTTGCCACTGTGCGCGCACCTAAATCTATTTTCAGTCGCAATCCGGACGCCACTCATAAAATCAACAATACTTTTTGATCCGAACTCTTTCAATACTATCAAAGAATAAACTTCATATATTCAATGTCCAATAGTCAAATATAGATTATTTACAACGGTCACGATACACAAATATCAAAGGGTAGGAATGCTTGTGACCGGATGTGTGCCTATGGGGTAAATAAAGGGCGCTTCCTGTGACAAATATTAAAGCCTAGAGCTTTTCATAAGCAATGAAATGTACTCTGGAATTCAAAGGAAAATTGGCTATTGTACGAATAAATTTTGGGAGTGGGTTTTATAAACTTTTGGTCGATTTTATTACGGTTGACTTATAAGTTAAATTTTTTCTATAAATGTGAGAATATATAAATTAAAAGATGGAATTATTGATGATTTCTGGACTAATATCTATAAATTTAGAGAATCTAGGCTTATCACCAGTTGATATATGTATTATCCTTCGGTGAGAAAACTTTACCATTGTTTAAATGTGTTATTAATATACTTCCCATTGTATTTAAAAGTGTTAAAAATTATCTACTGCTTTATCAGATGAATCACCATGAAATAAGCTATACCGGGGACTTCAACATTTCTAGAATAATTGCATTGATACATTTCAACCTTTTGTGTTTTTATCGTAGTATTATTTAGTAACCATCACAAACAAACGCTGATTTAAAAATGCCGAAAACAAACCAATACTCAATCAAACGATAGATACGAAATTCCCAGACGCTATAATCAAATTAATAAGAGAGTTGATCACATTAATTCTGTTTGTACGACGTCTGTGCAGCCCAAACCAGCCATTTCTATGTTACTTTAAATATTTGCTCGCGTGTGCCACTATTTAAATAAATGTGCAATTCTGTCTGTGCTTTGACTTCGACGTGAGCTCTATCGTATCACTTAGTGATGTTTGAACGTGTTTTTCCATTTACTAATACTGAATGCAGAACGTTATCAAGTCTATGTTTACATTATCTGAGACAGTACAGCTAATTCCATTAGCATTTGTGTAGCACTTTTGATTCAGAAGAATGCCTTGCGTTTGCTAGGCTAGGCTCGGGGTTTGTTCATCGGTTATTAAGAATATTTTTTTTTTTATTATTGTTAAGCCTTCATTTGTCCACAATCTCACCTAATGTAAAGTGACGATGTGGTCTAAGATGGAACATGAAGGCCTAGAAGATGGCTTCTCTGGACCACATTACGAAACACGAAAAAATCGCTTCACGCACTGGCCCAGCCCGGAGGGTGGTGACAAGCCGCGGCCGAAGCCTCCCACCAGAGACTGTTCTTAGCACCACCCGGAGGTCACGTGTAAGGATTCAGAGGGTTACCACATACGGACGTGAACAAAATCTCCAAAGAGATACAAACGATGAGGAAAAAGTTATCGACTGGAGACTGCGAATAGGCAAATATAGCGTAGCACATCCAACTAGTATATTATCTAGTGTTTCACGCTGGTTGCGACAAAATCAAAGACTTAACTTTCAGTTATTCCTATCCTAAGGTCTAAGTCCAGTCCGTGAGTGTAGATTGTTACATGAAGTTATGAATACTGTCCAAATCGGTCTGCTGTGACTGTGATTTTAAAAAGTCTACTGATAATATGTTTAAGTTAAATCGTTTTATATCTGGGGGCACGGTAGCGTAAGGGCTCTACCTATATTTTCTCGATACATTTATATATACACACACAACACAACACAACTTGTTTGGTTGTTACAACCTGCAAAAGGAAGTGGAATCCCCAAAAATATTTTCATGTAAAATGACAACAAAGACAACATGGCGTGCATTGTCATAAATTTATTAGATTTCATATAGAGCCAAACTTATTATTACTCTACGCCCCCAAGTCTACAAGCATCTTATGTCACAATAAAAAACTTAACATTTTTGCCAAGATATGTGGCTTGGCCGTTGAATTACCGCAAACACTATTGTGTAAAAGAACAAAATCAACGCCCATATAAGGTGTGGCGCCGCGCCACGTGTGTTGGCATACATATTTTGGAGGTATTACATTTTACTTTTAAAACTTGATAGTCTAATTCGAAACCAATACATTTCCATCCGATTCCAATTTTAATTTCTGTTGACTCTAAAGAGCATTACTCATTCCCGTCTTGATAACAAGCTGAAAAATTGAAAAATCTTCCGTGAGCCAATACAAATTGTAGCACCTGACAAAACGGCGTGATTTATTAGCAGCAGCCGAATGTTTGCGCGGATAAATCCACCGCATTTCGTTGCCAACGACCCCTGAAAGCGTTCAAACGATTCAGTAACTCTAACTAGGCATTGTGGCGTTCAACTCTATTGCCATCGCTGCTTTGTTTCAACAAGTCGTAAAGTTCGTGACAAAATGCTTAACCTTCCTTATTTCAGCTTTTTCGGCATTGTTAGTGTTTTTAGGGTTTTTTCGCAAGATTTATCAAGTCATTGTATATAATAATAAACCATAAGTTACTCTTACCTGACTTCAGTAAGTTGACTGGTTTTATAGGTATGTGTTTACTCAAATGTTATATATACTTATAACACCTTTTCAAGCTCTGCTCAGTTTAGGTTAGAAGATGTAGTAAAATATCACATTTTTATACAGAAGATATAATATTAATATATAAGCTATTTAATATATACAATAAATCTACAGCACTTCGTTGCCAACAATCCCAATGAAAGCGTTAAAACGATTCAGCAACTAGGCATTGTGGACTTCAACTCTATTGCCTAGTGCTTTGTTTCAACAAGTCGTAAAGTAAGCCTAACTTTGTGACTAAATGCTTTACCTTTCTTATTTTAGCTTTTTCGGCAATTTTAAAATGTATGGGAATTTTATACTGCTTTTTTTTATTTATTAAACCTAAATTATTTTTACCTGACCGACCTCCTGCTTGATTGGTTATTTCTGTTGGTATGTATATGGTGTATTAGTAATACCTAATTACTGGCTCCACTTACTTAAGATGATCATGGTGTGTATTAAAAACTGAAATATTATTATTAAATTAAGGGAACCTTTTCAAACTAATTCAAAGTTTATCGTTTATGACTTCAATACATCCCTAAATTTTCCTTCAACCCAAATATGGAAAATGCCGAAATAAATTCTTGTATTACGTCTAACTTTTATTGTCTAACCCTTGTTTACATTATTTTCGAGCCGCAAAATTGTTCGTAAAATCTAAGTAGATTTTGAGTATGATAACGCCAATTGAGCTCAGCTTTCAGCTCATGATTAAACTGTCAAACCGACACGTCGGTGTTTTATTGTGTTTTATAAAGGTTAAATGTATCCGAAAATGTGTTTCTAAAAGTCTTATGTATAGGCTCAGATTCACTTAAAAAGCTATGGAGAGGGCTATGCTGGGAGTTTCTTCGAGATTGTATGAGAAGTGACGAACGTTTATAGAATAGGAAACATATTTTTCAGGACTGAAATATCTTCATATTCTTCAGATTCTAGAAGGCTATTTAATATTTCTTGGTCCATAATTCAACTTAGTGGTTCGGATTATTGTATAATTTAAATTTATTAGAGATTGTAGATTTTTGAGCAATAACGAATTTATTGATATTTCAGTTTTGTTAGACCTGAAAATTCGGCGAGAGATCTAAAGGTTTCGTTTATTTTAATCTAAAGTTTTGATTTATTTTGTTGAAATGTTATTAATGTTTGTTTAATAGGAAAAGTTGTTAGATTCAAGTAGATTTTACCTTTGTGTGTATATTTCTAAAAATTATTCGCATTTTTATTCATTATAATGATTGAAATAAGGTCCTAATAATTTCTTTATAGTTTCGCAAATATCTGGCGTGGATGAGAAAAAACGTAATAAATCATTTGGCATACACAGATTTCTTATTTTATAAAGGTGTCAAAATGTTAAAACACAGGCGCAAAAAATTATCTGTCTGCAGAAAAATATTAAAGTTTTTACATTGAAATTGAAAACTGTAGTCTTGCGCGGAGCTTGTACACATAATCTTATGAATCTTTCACCTTAGGCAAGAGCTGCCTTGAATAAATTTCAACTTTAGCGTGAAACAAATTACTTTTGTAGTAGAGTGAATAGCTTGAAGCCGTGGACGAATATTGAGGCAATCTTTGAGCGTCAAGCGTCATTCAAGCTTCAGCTGACATTAATGGCTGGATGACAAAGGCAAACTTAGGTTTACGACGATATACATGTATGTACACAAACTTTGCTGCGTCCTTAACTAGACCATATTTAAGTAAAAAAAATACCATTATGTGTTCACGGAACTAAGCAGCGTTTGTAAAGAAAGCGAATGCTAATGTGAACATAAGTTCGTGAACCTATGAAATTCTTCATGTATTTGAAACATGGATTTCTAAAATTTTAACGTGGATGTAATAAATAATTGAGTCACAAATATGTTGTCAATTTGACAACTGTATTTAGACAGCAGAGAAAAGAATAACAACTGTGAAAATGCAGTATTTGTTGCCCAGAAATGTACGTTAAAGCGAATCTCAGAAACTATTTAGTGAATTTCCTTCTTTTGGCCCAAAAGTTGAACTAAGCATTAAAATACATTCATCCTGAGTTTGAGGTATGCTTGTATTGAATAAAATAGTTTTTTTTTACTATCCGCGTTATATTTTAAAAGCAAGTTGCTCTTTCGTGATAAAAAAGACAAAACTCCCCAACAGATGGTCTACGGCAAGAATCTAATACACTTAGAAGCGGCCATTTTAATATACGTCACTGGAACGGGGTTCCGCAAGGGACTGAACTCGGCCCACTTTTATTCATTCAATACCTTTTTCATGAAATATGCAATTTTGTTCGGGTTGTCTCAGTTTGTTGCAATATAAAGATTGTTTGAAGTGTTGTGTTCATTCAAAAAGTTTTACTTGAATCTTACTGGTACATTTTAAATTTTTCCTTTAGAATGATTATGTTTAACTTTTTACGCTGGATATCAATCAAAAATGTGTATACTAAATAAAAAAAATATTTCTGGACAAACCACACAACAAAAATTAATATTAAATAAAAATAGTAATAGATATGTATATTTAATTTGCAAAACACATGGCAATAATTTTTTTCAAGCAATATGTATATGTGTATCCGAAATAAGATTTCTCTTTATGTTAACTCAGATGAAGTCACAGGCTGAAAATAATATAATTTATACGGAGAAATGTCTGCTTCCGTGAACTGCGAGAGACTTTCTAGAATCAATTTAGTTCACAAATTGTTTGTTGGTTCTCTTTATTGTGCGGTGAAAGTGAGAGCGTGGGTGAACTATAATTAAACATAAAATTTGTACCATGTTCCAAGTAAAACTAAATTACTATTTTTAATTCCAGAAAAAAAATATCACGATAAATATGATATAGACATGTAGCGGCTACAAGTAGTTTCAGGATTGGGCTGACGCGCAGGGTTTGAATTAAGGGTATTTTTGAAAAGGGTTTGTTTACAAAGAACATTTTTAGGTTATCTTTTGACACTTTCAATATTGTACATTCGACGTTTTATACAGAGGTGCCACACCGCAGGTGCTTAAAGGGCACCCTTGGGAACAAAATATATTTTGTTCCTATTTGAACTCAATGCCTAGGTGCCCAAAATAGGTGCTCAAACGAGAATACTTCGTTTGTACGAGACGACCTCGCAGATTGATATGCCACTACGTTTCATTTTATTAATCAACTTATCTTATAAATTCTAGAGTATGTTTGAATGAATGCTTGTCATCAATTAACGCTATCTAATTAACCAATCTTGATTTTTAATCCCGTACAACGTACAAATTTCGTTGGATTAACCAATACCCTCAAATTCATACCAGCGGAGCCCTTGGATTAAAGTTGTCGTAACATAAGAATACTATACTGGAATCCACTCTTAAACTGGGACCAAACCTTAGAAGCTTTTATGTTTGCAGTGGTACACAGTAAATTCAATTCTCATCCGAGTTGTATGAATATGAGCTTCTGATTTTAACCATTATTGTGGAGGAAACCAGAATCATTGTTTATTCTTTAGTTTAACGTTTTTTAAATACCTTTCCATGGCATTTCATTTAAAATACAGTTAAAATATACAACAACTGTACAACAAAGCAACATTATTTATACTCAAAATATATTGCTTCACTTTTTAGAGTTTAAGTAAGAAAAAACTAGCTTCATGTTGATCTGATATTTTATCAAAAGTTACCTTTCTGTTGAAAAATTACCATAGTAAAAAGAGTATTACAAAGTAACATAATTTTCTTATAACCAAGTGGAAAGTACTCTTACATTACATTACCGGTAGGTATTACTACACCGCGAACACAACTAAAATCCAACCTACCTACACAGTGTAATTTACCAGTACATCATTTTAATAGGCAATCTTCTAAACAATTACTAGAGGCCACGAAATCACTCAAGCCAGCAGCACTTCTCATTAAGCCCCTGCACACAGTGAAAATAATTGCTTATGATAAATGCTCACCGGTCTCAATAATATATCACTGGGTGCTGCGATCTTAATTCCTTGCCGCCCCTTTTGTTCTTTGAGGTGTAAGTTATAATCGAAAGCGGGAAAAGTTAAAATAAAACAAAATCCTGTTCCTCATGTTATAGGTTATTAGAATTGAATCTGAAAATATTGAAACTAGAACTTGCCGTGCAATAAGATTATGTTTATGTTGTACGGTATCACGAAAATAAGGTCGAAAAATAACTGGCCCTAGGCTTCTAGATTTTTTCATAAACATTAACACGATTTTTTTTTATTATTCTAAATTAAAATCAAGACGAAACAGTGCATTGAAGTTTTGCGTGAAGTAACTTTTAGTGCGAGTTGTAAAAATTATATGTCGCCCCCGGAACTCAGTCTGAATGTCTCGGATGATCAATATCTTGGCTACTTTCTTGTTAGTGAAACATATGGGTCTAGTATTTTAGGGCGGGCTAACCGACGATCTAATCAGAATACCTCTTTATTTTTATAGTCATCTAATGCCTAATTATGTAAATTATTATTTTCAAAAAACAGACTGGCACATGCTGACAAGATTTATAATTTGTTATTAACGTAATTTCGTTTTTGTTTCAGGTAAGTTGTTTAATTATTATGGACTCTTCGAGTATTCATCATCGACAGCATCACAGCAGAAATGGTACGTATGTAATCTAAATTCAATAATAGGTTAATCGGGTATTTTTTTTCTGGGTTTTAAATAATAACAATATAACTCTTTATTACACACCAAGATTAAAAAATACAAAAGGAACTTAAAGCTAAGTACAAAGCGAAATGTGCGGCCTTATTGCTTAGAGCAATTTTTGTGTCCGAGTTGTCGCGTTACCAGCGACTAACCGCCATACAGATTAGATGAAGCCCTTGTTGACACTAACAAAACAATGTACAAAGAGCATTAAGCCCAACGCCAAAGCATTTTCTACCTGCCAACCATTGCAGGTCTTAAGATGTATGTTGGCGTGCTGGTACAAAATCAATTATAAATCAATCCTTACATATACTATCGCATTCTTATGTAATTTGAGCTTTAACCAATGTTCTTTCCCGAGCTATTTTAAAAAGGCCCTTGTCTGTCCTATTTACAAGGCTGGCGATAAAAAAAACCCATCCAACTACAGACCTATCTCTTTGCTCTCCACTCTTTCTAAAATCATAGAAAAAGTGATGAACAAGAGGCTTCGTAGTAATCTCGAATCAAACAAGCTTGTTAGTCCCAACCAGTACGGGTTTAGACAAGGACGTTCCACGGAAGACGCTGTTCTTGCACTCACAACTTATATTAAACATCATTTAGATAGCGGAAATAAATGTCTAGGTATCTTCCTGGACCTACAAGAGGCCTTTGACACCGTGTCAATTCCTATACTTCTGTCTAGATTGGAGGCGTTGGGGGTAAGAGGGTTAATCCTCAATTGGTTTAAAGACTACTTAACGGCGAGGACCCAACGAGTTTGCCTAAATAGTCTCATCAGTGATAATGCTCTATGCACATTTGGAGTCCCGCAGGGAAGTACTTTAGGCCCTACACTGTTTCTAGTGTACATTAATGAGCTCTGTGGTACTTCCCTAGTTGGACTAGATGTATTAATGTTCGCAGATGACACAGTTTTACTCTTTCACGACAAAACGTGGCCTAATGTGAATAAACTAGCTGAGAATGGGTTGGCAGTTGTTAGCCAGTGGTTAGAAAATAGTCTTCTAACACTCAATGCTTCAAAAACTAAATACTTGTGCTTTAGTAAAACTAATACTGAATGTTCACGTCAATCGGTAAATCTTAAGCTTCACACTAACCCCTGCAATATTGATAACTCACGTGAACATTGTAATTGCTCAACCCTTACTAGGGTTGACAATATTAGATATTTGGGGGTTGTGATTGATGAATCACTAAACTGGAAACCCCAAATAACAGCGGTAACATCAAGAATTAGGAAACAAATATATATATTTAAAACGCTAAGATCTATCATGAATAAGAATCTGTTAATTCAAATATATAAATCTCTGTGTGAATGTATATGCAGATATTGTATTTGTACGTGGGGAACTGCAGCAAAATCACACCTCATTTCAGCTGAAAGAGCTCAAAGGGCTGTTTTAAAGGTGATGCTACAACTCCATTATCGTCACCCAACGACAGATGTATATTCGCAGGCCGATGTATTAAGCATTCGTAAACTGTTCATATTCGAGACGCTAAAGAGATATAACAATAAAATAGTACCGTCCTTGCCTACATCACATAAAAGAATCTTTCGCTGCCCTGTACCTCAGGTCAAGTCTCGTTTTGCCCACAAACAATTTAATGTTATTGCACCCCAGCTCTATAACAAAGTTAATAAAGAGCTCAAAGTAAAAACAATGACAAAATCTGATTTTAACAATGAAATTTTCAATTGGCTTAAGAATTATAACTATGACGAAATAGAAAATTTACTAAAAGATCTTCATTTCTAATATAAGCAGTTTTTTTTTCTTTTCGTAATTTACTTTTAAGTTAAGTTTAAACAGTATATATCTTATATATTAGTATTATTTTAATGTACATAATATTTTGTAAAATTCGAATGCATATACCAATATTTTTTTTTTTTGTAATTATATGGGTATATATTTATATTTATATTTTTATTCTTAGTAAATATATAAACTTAAATAACTTTTATTCTATTTTTTTTTCCGAGGAGTAAGCTTTGTCTGAGTTGTATGGAATTGTCTAATCATATTTGATTTTTAATTTAACTTTGATTTTTAATTTAACTTTACTAAATGAAACTTAGATATGTAAGGTATGTAACTGTCTTTGTATTCTTTATTTGGCATTTTAACTCAGTGTAAAACTTATTGGAGAAGCCTAGGTTCCTGTAACACAGCCGCGGCTAGTCAGGAACCCATGAATTCATTTGTAATTTGTGTAATTTTTATTGTGTCAAATAAATAAATGATTGATTGATTGATTGATTGATTACATAATATTATTACTAAATTAGATAAAGATAAAAAAGATAGAGATAAAAAACGTTTATTATGTAATAAGTTAAAAGTAAATTAAATATTCTATAGATGTTACATAGAGATTCCTAATGACATAAATGGACACCATTCAGCATGTGCTATGACAGAACTAGGTCCTGTCATGTCATATAAATTAGAATCTAAAGGAGGCTAATATTTAAAACGTTACAATCAACTAAAAATATTTAACAATTTACGAAAACATTACGTGTAGATTTAATCAGTCTTGACTTCAATGAGCGCGAAGCCTATAAGTCCACACTTGTACCACAAGCTAACCTCGCAAATGCTTATTTATGTTCGAGCTACAATGAACCTGTCCCGCTTCCGATCCGTTTCGCGGCATTAGTCCCGCCATTGTTGGCCTGCATCTACGCCATTTTTAAATAGGCTTTCGTTGACGGTTCTGATAATCTGAAAGCGCTTTTGACTTTCCACATTTTATTTATTTCATAAAAGAAATGCAGTTCACCTATCCCATTTCTATGAATGGTAGCTATCGGTAAATTGAAAATCTTAAAACTAAGTTATAATGATTAAAATTTTTATAATTATAATGCTATTGTTATAATTTTATTATTATTATTGCTGACGTAGGATATACACTGCAACGGCGCATACAGTAGACCTCATCATTAATCATTAAGCTACTTTGATCCTTTTCATAAGCCCGATATTGAAATAAAGTGAACTTAAAACAATTATCATGAAGTACAGTTCACTTATCTAGTAAGATCGCCTAATTGAAAATCTTGAAACAGATTTCTAAGTAGGTAATCTATTATCTGCTGGCATTCTTAATGAAACTTATCCTTTCAAGTATCTTCCATAGAGAATCAATCTATAGAGTTTGTGTTGCCCGAAATAGATTTTAAAATTGGAAGCGGTATTTCAAAAGATGTCATTCACATTGTATTCAATAACGTTCTTAATTTAATCGATTGCGTAGTTAAATAATTTGTTGCTTTTTATTTTTCATAAGATGAAGATACATCTACACCGATACAGATTAGAGGTTTTACGTCAAGTACGTACTCCAATAGCAAGATAATAAATATCAATTTATGAAATATAAGTCTACGAATTTACTATTATTCTGTACCATGGGTCTAAATTGCCACTAAGGGCCCAATTACACCGTACGAAGCACGCTCGACTAAACTCTAATAGTTAGACATCCAGGCGCCAAACTACTTTATTATTTATATTCAGATATAGAAAAAAAATGCATTTAAAATGAATAAAATAAAATATAATTTATATGTAAGGAATTTATAGTCGACCTATTTTTTCAAATCTGTTTCTTAAATTGTTAGTTACGGAAGAGGGTGCCTTCTAATACAAGTATTTCCATACTTAACAGAAGGTCTCCAATATTGTTGTGCAAAATTGTAAACACTGTTAATAAAAATAAACATTTTGTATTTTTGTATTTGTATTTGTAAATGACTGAATGTAATATCTTAAATGACAAAAACAATAATTTGTTATGATTGTAACCATTATCCCAAATGGTTTGTCATGATTGTAAAAATATATCATGAAACTCGGAACCTGTAACCCCGGTAAGGTCAATAAAAATACGATACAAAAATTTAACATAAATTATTTCGTAAAAACAAAATCAAATTTAATACATGCCTTCAACCGAAAACAAATTACATTTTAACCACCCGTTTGTCAACTGAGTTGATAATGTTAAAAGCTATATCTTAAACATACGTACAGTTTCATTAATATAAGGTTAATAGCAGGATTGGTCAGATGTAGCTCGGTTCCACTAGGATGGACAAAATAGCTAAATTTAGTTTTTTTTTCTGTTATGTGCATGTTTGACTAGCATTTGTTTGTAAATGTTAAATGTATAAGTAACCATGTTGTACACCAATATTGTTATAATAACAACATAAGAGATGGAAGCTGATTTGTTCTATTCGCTTCTCAACTCAGTGTAAAAAATTGAAGCGAACTGTCAAGACTATGTTATTTCCTTGATTATTCTTAGTTTTTATTTAAATTAGATTTAAGTTGACCTGTCCATGTAAGCATAGGCTTCTAAGGAAATAAACGTTTTGACTTTGACTTTGACTTTGATAAAAAAAACGAGTGCAGAACGCCTGACAGAAGTGACAACCTCTTATACAGTTAGCGCTGCGGTAAGCTAGGCAGACTGTCGCCGTTACGAGTTACGAATTAAACCGGTTTACCCTTTCATAAGAAGTTATAACATCCTAAGGTTGCCTGGAAGAGATCGCTTTTATAGCGATAAGGCCACCCATTGTACTACTAACTTTGAATTTTGTTTCACGTGCTTAAACACCCAGACCAAGGAGAAAGTGCTTGCAGAACATAATAATATAAACATGCCACCGAATCGCAGTCACCACGGACTAACCAATCGAGGCGAAGTGTGTCGGGTACAGGAAATCCCTGGTCATTAATGTGTTGTGTATTGTAATTTTTTAACTTCATAAGTCTTCCTTATTTAAAAAATATATATGTTAAGAAGACACACAAGGTTTTCTAATGGCTCTATAAAAGATACGGCTCCTGGATCCCACACTATAAGTTATGTCGTGTAATGGCGCCTTTCATCGAACGTCTAGCGGAACATCGAGCAAAAGTCTCCTTCTCGTGCACTTTCATTAAGAGAGAATTTATGGTTCCGTACACAGTAATGTAGGTATTTACGGCGCAATTCTCGATTTGACGACATTGATAGGGAACTGATTTTGACAAAGTCTTTTCAATGTGTTCTCGTTTTTAGGGTTCCGTACCTAAAAGTTGAAACGGGACTTTACTACTAAGACTTTGTCGTCTGTCTGTCTTTATTTTTGTTGTCTGTCACCAGGCTGTATCTCAAGAACCGTGATACCGTGTTTTTTTGATGTATTTCCCTGGCCGCTATAGCAACAAATACTTAAAACATACAATATATATACAAGGTGTTTCAAAATTAGTATATAAAGCGGAAGAGTGGGGAAGGCACCAGGCGAACATAATTTCTTCTACGATGTTTCGATTCACAGGGGCTAATAATATTTTATTATTAAATCAACTGATATGAGTCTAAAAATTACCTAAAGATAGGCGAAAAAAATATGAGCCTTTTTATTATTAACTAGTGGCCCGCCCCGGCTTCGGCACGGGTTTTTATTCAATTTTTTTTCTCGGAAATTATTCGACTTTTTCTCGCGTTTTAACCCTTCCCTAGACCTCCACGAACATTTCAAGACTATGATAAGTTAAATCCGTTCAGCCGTTCTCGAGTTTTAATCAGACTAACGAACGACAATTCATTTTTATTTATATAGATATATAAAGGCCAGAATGTATATTAAAACATAATCAATGCTAACTTTAAATCCATAATTATATCTCTAATAAGGATCAGTTCACATTCATGCGCAATAATCCGTGAATCGTTGATTCGTCACAACAGTAATTTCAGTTTCGGTAATTAATCACTCATAGTATATTTTTAAGCTGTTTAATATTCTGCAACAAACTCATAGACGATAATTTGGTGTAGAACAATCTGGAACATCCAATATTACACATAGGACATTATGATAGCGCACTTAAGTCACTTTACGAGCTTTAAGCAGACATTATTGAATATTCAGGACATGGGGGAGTCATTGTAATCTTCATATTGTACTCATAGGTACTATGATCTTTTGTAAGGAATCTCATCTATTTTAATAATGGAATTTATCTATGAGTAAAATCCAAGAATATTTATATACTTTAATGAGATAGTAGTATATTATCTTCCGGCTGTAGATTCAATATTTGCATTTAGAATTAGAAGGGAATATTTACCATGATTTACTAGTTTATGAATAATTATTTATTAATAAGTTCAAGGAAAATATTAACGGATAATATTTTTTTATTTTGTTTTCATATAAGCCCTCGTATTTATAAAAATTATTCACTTTTTATATCAGTGTTTTATAAAGTTAGTAGAAAGGTTTTTTTTTTATGTTTCATGCCTACTGCCCGGGTTTATCTGATCACAGATAACAACTCAGAATATTAAAATTTGTATTATTATACATTTAAACGTTTCAATCTAACAATGTTTGTTTATCCGAAAGGCTTTAAAAGAGAGTATTATGAGATAATACAATATGAGCCTCAGTTATAATTAATTTGAAAGATTTTGTGTAATTTTTCGGTACATAACAAATTGAACGTAAGACATTGATGGACCTTAAATTGAGTGTATTAGAGAAAAAGAAACATTACTTCAATAAGAATACCCCTTAAAATTTTATTAATTAATTTTCTAGTAATGACTTATAATTACTTATGTACATTTACGCAATGCAATGCGAAAACCTAAGTGTTTACCTATTGCTGTATAAAACCTTTTTATAGTATCATACACGAAAGCAAAGTAAGGCGTAACTCTAGAACAAACCCGCGATAGTCAATTGCATCAAAACTCACTGTATCTACATACAAAGTTCACAATCTTTGATAACTCCTTAAATTATTCTCATTGTACTTTGACATCGCAATTTCATATCGTTCAAAGCCCCTGAACGTATTCACCTCACATTTCATAGCCACTCGTCTGCCCCCGCCATATTTGTTTAATATTTTCTTGAAGAGGCACGGGGCTCTCATACATATTAGATAATGTCTTTGCGCCGTTCTTTCAGTTTAAACTCCCCGATATATTTACGTTGCGATAAACTTCATTTAATATGTAAAAGGCTCTCAAAGAGCTTTGGTAGGAGACTTATATACCCAATACTCAAAATGCAGAGCATTGATTTTGAAAATTACGGATAAGGAAATTATGTATGTTTGAGATTGCTTAAACTAACAAAACACACTTATTCCGTGATTTAACGGTGAAGGCAAACATCGTGAGGAAACCGGCATGTTCTGAGAACTTTAAAAAAGAGTTTGAAGGACATGTGACATTCACCAACCCGCACTTGGCCAGCGTGGTGAATTAAGGCCTAATCTCTCTCGTTAAGAGAGAAGTCCCTGTGTCCCAGCAGTGGGAACGTTAATAGGGTGATGACGATGAGATTGCTTGTCATGGATTATTATACAAAGTAACTAGATATTCATAATTCGTACGAGTATAATAATTTTCTAAGAGACTATGTAACAATTTCAAAATTAATGGTAAGCGCAGTCAGTGCCTAACAAAGTTGTACGATTATCTAAACATTTTTCTACAGCAGAGACCCGTCTTATCTAATCATAAGAAATGCTATTCAATATCGTCAAAGCTTTTCTAAAAAATCGGTATGATAAAACAATAGCTATTTTATTAAATCTTGTCTAAGGATATCAATATCTTCAAGCTATTCACGGAATGTATTGAAAAAACGCGATGAAACTTTTACGAGGCCATAATCTTGCCTATTTCAAGGGTCACTTGGTATTTTTAAAAGCGAAAATCCATATTTTTATCGTAATAATAAAATAAAGATTATCGTTAAATGATCGGGGGGTTGACCGCTAAAAGCTTTGTGTTAGGTTCCAAATTTTGATACCTACAGATGTGTTATTCTCGGCTGGAGTCCTCGATGATTTTTTTAATATTTCGTTCTCGTAATATCACTGATATAATGTGAACCAGCAATTCTTGTGACAGCCACTTATAATCTGCTTTGACCATTTCATAATTATACATTTAAGAACCACACAGAAAATTTACTCATAAACTATTTCCGTCACATAATAAAATAACTCGGAACTGCATACGTTCACGTGGACTTGTTAAGTAAAAGATAAACTTTCTAAAAAAAAATTTGACTAAACTCGCATTGCTCCTATCAAAAATAGATATTTGACGTGTTTACAGAAACAGATAAAATAAACTTACGTACCGAATTTCAAGCGTTTTTATTTCCGAAAAAAATCACCAATTTTGGCTTATTTATATTATTATGGTAAATAAATGAAATTGAAATTGAATATTTTCCATTTCTAAATTACGTCCTTACATTTTTTTTTTGTATAAACCTTTATTTGACCACAATCTCACCTGATGTAAAGTGTTGATGTGGTCTAAGATGGAGCATAAAGACCTAGAAGGTAGATGGCTTCTCCGGGCCACATTACGAAACACGAAAAAATAGTTTTACGCATTAGCCCAAAAACAGTATCTGGTGGTAGGTGGTTCTTATCACAACCCGAAGGTCACGTGAAAGGATTCAGAGGGTTAACACTTATAACGGACGTGAACAGAAAAAACCTCCAAAAACCTGTCTTGAAAGTAACAATTACGATAGATAAATATTTCCACCAAATTATAAACTCTTAGGAATCGTCTGATTACAAATCGAATTATCTTTTCTTAGAATTATACACGATGAGACGTGCTCATTGGTAATTTATAGATTGCAACTGAAATACGGAATTGAGGTATTCCGTATTAATACCTCTACTAGTCGACCCGACAGACTTTGTCCTGTCCCACGTCTCAAAAAACAATATCTAGTTGACCGTATTGTGAATCTAAACCATTCTCGAACCCACTTAAACACACACAACAAATTTCATCAAAATCGATCCTGCCGTTTAGGAGGAGTTCAGTGACATACACACTCACAGAAGAATTATATATACAAAGATAAGTTACAACTGTCAAAATGATCATGGCAGACGGTAGAAGTAAATATCGGATACAAGCGCGTGAAACGGGTGCCTATGCAAATTTCATTTGGCCGTAATCCACTCAGTGAGATTGGTGTTGATTGATAGGCGTAAATTGGAAATAGGCTGGAGCGGACAGCGTACTACAAAAAGGGCTGTTGACGTCCTTAACTGCTAATTTTCTGCTGATTTCACGGTTTTTGCAAGGTGTTTAGGTGATTTGAGCTTTAGTTCTGCTTTTGTTCTAGTTTCAAGTTCTTAAAATACTACAAGTCCATATTTCATTAGAGAAGTTCTCTAGTTAGATTTAGGTTAATGTATTCAAGTATCAATCATACCAATAAGACCGCCCATTACGCATGCTAAGTTTAATTTTACTATTAATTATTTTGTATTTTTGTTTATTGGTGTGTGTAATAAAGAAATTTCTATCGATCTATCTAATCTTTGTAATTTTACGGACAAAATCTGAAACTATGCTTACTTATTGAAGTTCAGGTCTATAGCACTCCAGCGTACGTCTTTTTTCTTAGAAATAAACCGGTCTATCGATTCAATTCCTGACAAGAATTAAAAAGTTTAATT
This sequence comes from Gymnoscelis rufifasciata, assembly GCA_929108375.1. Lineage (NCBI taxonomy): Eukaryota > Metazoa > Arthropoda > Insecta > Lepidoptera > Geometridae > Gymnoscelis > Gymnoscelis rufifasciata. The sequence continues at coordinate 3,599,960 of OV815307.1, read as the reverse complement.
AGTATTTAAAATCGCAAACTATCCAAACAGTTGCCACATTCCATCTCATACGAGCTAACGCAAATACGTTCTTTTGAGTGCAAAAGTTTGGTAAACGTTTGCATTAGAATCTGAGGGACTCAGGCAGGTCTGAAATCCTCTCGTTTCATGCGCGATCACGTCCGTTGCGTATCTAGAGGGGGGGGGGGGGGGGGGAGCACGGCCGAACAGTGTTTTATGGGGCACACACTTTTAGCATCATTTTTAGAATGTTTAGACTCTGTTATGCTGAGATCTGGACGTGGGAAGAGATTTTTGTTTGCATGAGATTTTTTGGGAAAATGTTGAGGATACAAGGCAAACTCTGTTTTTCTTTCTGTTTTCTCTGGAAGTTTGTTTTTAGTTTGAATCTACTACTACTACTACCAAAAAAATATTTATTTTTCGGTAAACTTTAGAAGAGTAATCAAGTAATTCTATTTTATAACTTTATCTAAAGCCGGACAGGCGAAACCTCTTAGCATGTACTAGCATAATCTAAGTTCCAACAGAAGTTTATACAACAGCTTAACTTTATTGCGCTTGAGTAACGATCGATGAAGTTACGTGCTTGCGGCTACTGCGACTAAATTTACTCCTCACAAGAATTTATCAATATCGTAATAAGCTGGGTTAGCTTAAGGTTTAATAAAATAGCTCTTAAATTATTATACATTGTGAGGTCCTGTTTAGCTGAAAGTACATTTTCTCCGACCAATTTAATAATCAATCGATACATTGACTTTAAAGAACTATATACTTTTATTTGTACCTATACAAGTTTACCTACATGCTTTCATGTTTTATGCAAATAGATGATTCTTAGTCTTATTCTTAGCTGTTCTCAAATGATTTGGTTGTTACACATCATAGAGGGAAAATAGGTAGGTAGGTAGGATAAAATGATGATGATATTGTCCTTTTCCAGATTTTGGTGGTCCTTTGATGATTTTAATAATGATTAATAGGAAATTTATTAAATAATGCTTGGGACGGAATTTATGGTCACAAATAATCTATAATTACTTAGTATTATTCTTACATCTAAATTGCCTTTTAAGTCAAATGCGCAATTATATATGAGATTGATTCAAAGTAATCAGACATTTTTCGCTTATGAATTCCGGCCTTATAATATTAAAGTACTATACCTCTAAATTACTTTCTACAATTTATTTTGAGCAACTTAACAAAAATTAACTTAAATTATACAATTTAATGTGAAGTATATAACTGATGGTTCTTCGTCTGTAAGACAGTATATTAACCCTGTAGCTCACATTACGTCCACACGTCCACGTGAAGCGTATGTAGTTCCGAGTTATTTAGTTACGTGCCGGAAATATTGCAGTGGGTCGCTTTAATGGAAGTTAATATAGAACTTTTTGAGCGTGCTTTAAAGGGTTAATTTTCTGTGGGTGTTTTATGTGTCTAAAGTATAAATGTTACGGTCAATGTAGATTTTATATAGTGAATGTTGCATAATTATAAAAAAAAATTAAAAGCCATATTTCTATATTGTGTGTCACAATTTGACATAGTCGCCCAGTTTAGATTTATAACGGGATTTTTACCATTATTGATTGCTATAAATCTAAATAGTGTTGTTAACTATGATACATCTAGAAGTAATATAGTCACTCAGACCTCCCTTAAAGTATACGATAGATTATTACAAATTATTATTTTATTATCTCAAGTGAAATATTACAAAACAGATGGTACTAAGTCGGTACTACGGTATAGTATACTTAAGAAATACCTTTAAATTCCGGTGTTTATACCCAAATCCATTTCCATTTCCTTTATTTGCTATCAGCCTACACCAGAACCCGACGCAATAACACTGACAATAACAATAACAGAACGCTCTCGAATCAGATCGCAAAGTTTATTCTATAAGGTGCTCGAGCTGCGAACATTTATTCACGAAAACCTGCGACATCATACAATCCAACTGGAAAACACAAAATACGATACAGTTACGGACTTTGATACTCACATCAAAGTGTTCCTCGCTACCTTTAGAAACCTGTATAATTACTTGTTTTGTAAACGACATTTCAGTTAAATATTACTGCTTTATTTCTAAGTGAAGTTGGGTTATGCTCTTTTCGCTAAGCAGGCATTTAATTTGGGGAACGGTTGTGATATGTAACCACAACGGGGACGTTATATTTGGAGTAATTTAAGGATGTGTTAATTGAAACGTTTCTTGCTGACGAGGAGGTTGTTACAGTTATGTTTTATGGTTATTCATTTTAGGTGGAGATTATATATTCCTGAGTATTATTTAGTCTTTGTTGCTTCTCTCAGTTGCAAAAACAATAAATTTAAGTTTTTTAGAAGCCTTAATTTAGAATGCTTCTATGTGACTAAATATTAAGTTCTAATTCCGCTCACACTTTTCTCTCTGGAAAGATTCTACAAAATTAACACGTACTAGTTCACGTAAGTAACACGTTCTAGGCCTTCATGCTCCATCTTAGACCACATCTTCACTTTACATCAGGTGAGATTGTGGTCAAATGAAGGCTTATCAATAATAAAAAAAAAAAAAAAAAAAAACGTACTCACCCTCCCTCCTACTCACACACATGCAATAAAAAAAACATAAGCACCCCTATTAATGTTCCCACTGCCAGACACAGGGACTTCTGACTTTGGCGAGAAAGATTAAGCCTTGATCCACCAAGCTGGCCAAGTGCGGGTTGGTGAATGTCACATGTCCTAAAACTCTTGAAAGCTCTCAGAACATGCCGGTTTCCTCAAGATATTTGCCTTAACCGTTTAAGCACCAGAGGTTCCCTTCGGGGTTTGAACCCACGACTTTCGGAATAAAAGAGTGTGCTTCCACTTAGCCAGCACGGCTTGTACACATGCAACGCAACCAGAGAAACCGCAATTTTTTTTTGTGCCGGATAAGCCTTCATTTGACCTCAATCTCACCTGATGTAAAGTGACGATGTGGTCTAAGATGGGACATGAAGAACTAGAAGGTAAGCTTTCGCTAACTAACACATCACGGTCGTAGGTACTGTTCTTCCAGGGAACGTGTCAGTGCATGAAGATCATTTAGAATGGATTTCCACAAATTAACGCCTGAATCAATCAATTAAATTATACATATTTGCTTGTAATAGTGGTTTAACCTGACACACTTCTCGGATAACATATTTTTTTTAAACATGGTCTTATTATAGGGATTAAATTATAGCTAATTCAATGAAGGAACTAGAAACCATAGAAACTCTGTTATAAGGAAATAGTTTCACTTAAGTTCAGGCTTGTATGATTCTTATACCTCTAGTTTCATAAGATTTACTTTTTATGATTGTTAAACATTTAGGCTAAAAAAAAAACAAATACTTTTCAACTTTCTGCAGTAATGAAAACAAACATTACACTTATAGATAGAACGTACAGTTTTTTAACCAAAGTCCTACCGGCTTGCAAAAAATACGCAGTGACCGTTTTTGTGACAAATACTTGCTGTCTAGCTTTGATGCATTGAAACATTGGAAAGCCGTTATCGACAAAGCCACGCCGTAAAACTCTCAAAAGAATGCTGCTTCATGGCTACATTTGTTCTGTACCGTTATTAAATTCATTATTTATGTCGTCGTTATCATATTCAATACTACATTTAGGCAAAAACATAGCCGAACTTATGATTATTTTATATGAGACCGAAATGCACCTTTGTTTACAGCAAATAAACGATTAGCTTATCAGTATGTTATGCGTCGTGGCAATATCGAAAAATTCGATTACAATTATCAAGTCGATAACGTTATTAATAATCGTGAAATACACATAAAATGCATTTTTACCATTAAAGGCGCTGTAAAGGATTTCTTAATGATAATGATAAATACAATGGCAAAACGAATTTGATAGTTTTCACTATATCTGGCGAGAAATATGTATAAGCGATGACTTAATATAAGCCATTTGTGTATAAAATAAATAATGATCAAATGAAAAAAAGCCGTTTTGGCTTAGAGCAAACTCGACTTTAATTCCGAAGGTCTTGAACGTTCAAACCTCGCCGCGCACATCTGAATGTATCTCATTGAAACCTTGAACATCGTGAGGAAACTGGAATGTTCTGTGATGATAAACGAGTTTGAAAGACTTGTGACTACACCAATTCGCTCTTAGCCAGGCGTGGTGAATTAATGCCTGATATTTCTCGCCAACAGAGAAGTCCTTGTGTTTTATTTATTTATTTAAAGACTTTATTTTAACAAAAACTTTGTACAAAAAGGTGGGCTCAATGCCTAGGCATTTTCTACCTGCCAACCTGTATCGGTTGCTAACATTGTTCTTAATTGTGTTCCAGCAATGGCGACGTAAATAGGGGTAAATAAGCAATGATCAAGTTGTAATCATGACGATTTCTAAGATGTGACCAAATTCTTCGATAAACACGACTCATGCATAAACTCGAAGAACATAACCCACTTTCTGGTTAATGGCCTACAATGCCTTTCTACCTTTAGTCAAGTTCATGCAAAAATAATGTATGGTTATACAGCTCGAGTGTGCTTTCAATAGCTTTTTTATTAGTTTTACAGCGTTTTTACAGCTTTAATTGAAGTTGACGCCGTTTCGTGCGCCTTTATCGCCTTTTATTTGCCTTTCACAATTGCGGATTAAAAATACTGGTGTTTTGTACTTAATGCTTCCGGTTGGATATTCGCTGTGTAATTTTAGGATATAAATTTTGTTTTCTTGGAAATTGTTGTAGAAACTATGTTTTAAAAGTAGATTTTGTTATGTAAGACTTGTAAAAGTGCGTATGTATAGCGTATATAAATGCACTTATAATGTAAACGTGTGGATATTCTCTCTTTAAAGTGGAAGTGGGCAGGCACAGACAGAACATAGAATAGATGGTGGTTGGGGCCAAAAAGTTCTCGAATAGAGGCCGCGGATCGGTAATCACAGCATGAGACAACCACCAACAAGATGGACAGTTGAATTGGTTAAAGTTCTTTGGTTTGGTGGTCTTTAAGGGGCTTGAGGGCTTAAGCCCAGCAGTGGGCGACTATAACTGAAATGATGATGATGATAATCCAGTCTACCAGATGTTGTTTAAATGTTATCCATGATATAATCGCCCCTTATTGTCCATCAAATCAAATAATGCGGAATCACGTCGAAAATAGCTACACTATTTGTTTTTTCCTTATAGCCAAGACAGATGATCTTTGCTAAGACGTTTATTTGTAGGGAACCAAACAGCTTGATCGGGCTGCGGACGTCAATTGAGATTAACTGTTAATCGATACGAAACCCTAATTGAGACAAAAAAACTGTCTTCATTCCGCTTCTGCTGACTTAACTGTTAATTAAGGAGCTTGGTGCTTTTAAGTGAGTTTCTGGCGTTTAAAAGAATTCAAGCTATTCACCAGATAGATGAAAAGGAGGATGGGTATGATTCTCTATGTAGCTAAAATGAATTAGGTTTTCTGAGATTTAGCGTTGACGAAGCGACTGACCACCGCACCGAAATCACCGAATAGACTAAGATCGTTTATTTACCTAAACAGTCTGTCTCAAGATGGTCTGAGCGCTAGGACAAATTATAGAAATTGAAATCATTTTTTTGCAGCTAAACACAAATTAAATCAACATAAAAATTATACAACTTATAATCATAGTTAAACAAATTTGTCTTCAGCACTGCAAAATGGACCTTACTCAGTATAAGCGGGAAGTATGCAGTACAACCCACGCTGGTGTTCCGTAAGAACCATTTTGTAGTTATAAGGAATTACCAAAGTTATGTTTCTCGTTAGTGACTGTTAGATTTTTATAACCGCGTTTGTTTATATGATATTTTTGTATACCCCTGTACGGAACATGTTCAAGCACATTATCTTACAAGTTTCACTGAGTAATAACAATACTAGACTTCAAAATGGCGACAACCAGACGCCATTTTATGTTACGGTGTCAGAGAATCCAATCACCGTCCATTAACATTTTTAACAAGACGCAAATTATGTTTATGTTTAAATGCTCTCGTAACTCCTGATTTAACTGACTACTATAACCGACTTTCAACGTAAAATGCATGTGATCAATTTAAAGCGTAATAATAACGTCGAATTGGTTAAGTCATGAAGACACAGGAGTATGAAATTATTAGAAAACAAAATGGCGGTTTTATTTATATTTAGTACCAACCATTGAAATTTTAAAAACTCGATGTGCCAGTCCGATACATGTGTTATAAAATTACTTTTAACTACGTCTACTAGATATATAAATATATTTTTTTATTCCAATCTCATAGCAGTCATTGAAAAGTTTGGGCAGCAATAACCTTAATAGGAACAAAGCAAGACATAAAGGGTACGATCGTGTCGCGGATGCGAGGCGACGTCCCCATTGACCTCGGTGCAAGTTGCACAATCGTATAGGAAATGGTGTGAGGCGGCAGCGGAAGCGTTCAATATGTATTTCATTTGTGAAGGTGTTTTTTAAATAAAATGAAATAAAGTTTATTTTGCGTCACAAAATGAAAAACGATCTTTTATACTAAACTTATAACTATTATATCGATAAAAATGGTCGTTACGTGGCACCATCACGAAAACTGTGGATTTGTGTTAGGCAACAAAAAAAGATTCGTAAATTATACAGGTTTATTTACTATTTGAATAAGGAAAGTTGCAAAATGAAGTTCGCGACGAAATGATTTGCTTGCACATTACAACTTCTATCAAAAACGTGTTATACCATACATCACGTCCTTACACGTGACCTCCGGGTGGTGCTAAGAACAGTCTCTGGTGGTAGGCTTCGGCCGCGGTTGTTTGTCACCACCCTCCGGGCTGGGCCAGTGCGTGAAGCGATTTTTTCGTGTTTCGTAATGTGGCCCGGAGAAGCCATCTACCTTCTAGGTCTTCATTTCCCACCTTAGTCCACATCGCCACATTACATCAGGTGAGATTGTGTTTAAATGAAGGCTTATACAGCATAAAAAAAAACAACACTATGCTCTTACTGGCCAGCATTCTGTTATCGGCCTGTTCTATCAGTCGTCATTCCACCTTGCTACGTGGCCACTAAGTTTGGACAATGTTAAATATAGAAACTGGGTACATTCATTAAACTGCTTCAGCTTGTAACTCGACACCATTGCAACAAGACAATGTGATACTCTGTGTCGAATTTGCCAGAACGAGTACAGCTACCGTGAAACAGGGCAGCCTTTGAACTTAGTCACAGTTTAACTAATCGAATACCTAGGAGCCGGCTTGCTATGTGCTATACCATTTTCTAGCATACTCAGACTTAAAATAAGTATAAGAATGGAAGAGCTTTTGAGTTTGCTTACCTGTTCTAGAAAATAAATATACATAGTATTTTAAGCAGAGAATAAGTTGAGCCAAAGCTTTTCTATTCGACTTCACCTCGAACTCATTCGACTCATTTTGTTGTTCAAATCAACCCATTCGAAAAGAGCCCTTGGGCGATTCATACTGTGGTAAGAACAGCTAACGGTATGAAACGACTAAAGACCCAAATGTCCGCTGTTGTGTTTAAGCAAAATTAACGCGTGCTCACGGTGGATTTAGGCGATTCTAGTAAAAAAACTGGATTTTTTTTGAGAGGACGTTATCGAACATTAGTTGAACTATACCTCAAATTAGTAAAATTAACAGGAACATAAAATTCTATTGTGTGACAATTTTGTTTTAGTACTGGAATAAGTACTAAAACAAAATTGCTAATTAATACTTCAGAAATTTACAAAAATTGTATGAAAATAATCAATATCAATATCTTGCTATCGATCCAACTTATTCTAATCACTAGTAACCCCATGTAAACATGACTCAACTATTTACACGATAAACAGTGTAGGCTCAAAACTTCCAGCTAATATTTACACCGTTTTGCAAGTCCTCTGCGAGTCAATATTAATCGGGGATCCGTCAATTATCAGTGCTTAGTGATGCTGAAAATCGGAGACTGGGTACACGACCCGATAACCGAAGTTTGTTATCTGTTTACTGCTTAGTTTTGGGTTATATGAACCCTGAATATGAGCTACTACATTATGACTTTCGATTCTTTGTACAGGATGCCGCAAATTGTTTATATTTAGGCGTAGAATGTTCGCCTTTAAAATTGAGGATTTTTTATAGGTTCTATAGATTTAGGGCTTGTCTCAACTCTGTCTCAACCTCCAAGCAAAATTAATAAATAAAGACCTAATCGCTCAGTCACATGTGATGTGACAAAGCAAGGTAGCACTTAACTAACTAAATTTTAACTCGGATTATGTAAAACAAGTCCTTAGTAAGACCACGCTAAACCCTCTAGCTAAAAGTTAAATCACTCCACCACGTAATCGAAAACACAATCTTATGTAATGCATTGTTAATAGATAAACACAAACAAACAAATCCTAAAACTCATAGACGACTCAATACGAAAAGTTTCTGATGAGATTCGAGAACGGTAAACAAGAAAGTTAAATTGTTAACTTTGATAATATTTCAGCAAGGCTGTAAACTGAGTTTTGAGCAAACATAGTGAAAATTCGGAAAGTCTCTAACCTAGCTGTCCGTTTATTATGATAAATATAGATTTGATGTAAAATGTAAAAAGTTGATTATTATGTACTGATAAAACTATATTATCACTTGGACCTCTGAATTTTAATTTCATATTTTGCTTTTACACGGGACATGAAAGAATTGTTTCGAAAAAAACTGTTTTTTTTATAGACATAACACTAATAGATTTTGTATACAGCCAAAGAATGACTTCACTAAAATCTATCAATCCCTCATCCAACTTCCGAAGTATTAAAATGGATCATCAAAGAAATTTCAAAACTCACGCCGCCACGATAAAATCGAGATTTACCAAATCAGAAAACTTTCCACGAAAAAATATTCATTATAACTTTGGTATACATGCTACTCATACTAATTCTCCGAGGATGTGACAGGAGTTGGGATCACAGACGCAAAAGCAATTTTCTATGTTATTACTACGGTGTTACTTATTTTGCACCTGAGTTAACATCAAAACCTATAGGGCAAAGATTATTTTACTGCCAAAGAAATATGTATGTTGCTATACTAATAGAGGAAAGTTTTGTCCATAGAGGTACTGCTATTCGCCTAACCCTGTTGTAATTTGATATATCTCTTAAAACATAAAATGTCTGGAATTATTGTTTTTTAGGGTACCGTACCTAATGTCGTGAGTCTGTCTGTCACGAGGCTGCATCTTAAAAACCGTGATAGATAGTTGAAATTTAGAGGAATTGTGAGGTATTGTTAATTTCTCTTGCAGCTATAACATCAAATACTAAAAACAAATATTAAATAAATATATAAGAGGAGTACGTGCGACACGCCAGTACCTGGATGGGTGACAGATTCCTATTTAAAAATCGTAAAAGATTTTCAAAATATAGGAGTTTTTTTTTACTCTCGATAAGCCTTAATTTTTCCACAATCTCACCTGATGTAAAGTGACGATGTGGTCTAAGATGGGATATGAAGACCGAGAAGGTAGATGGCTTCTCCGGGCCACATTACGAAACACGAAAAAATCGCTTCACGCACTGGCCCAGCCCGGAGGGTGGTGACAAGCCGCGGCCAAAGTCTACCACCAGAGACTGTTCTTAGCACCACCCGGAGGTCACGTGAAAGGATTCAGAGGGTTAACACTTACGGACGTGAACAGACAAACCACCTCCTTTATCAATTCATCGCATACATAATGTCTTCATTATATTTTGTGAAACTTTTACTTGTTCCGTAATTAGTTCAAACGCAATCAAGTTTCCATCAGCAACAACATTATCTCTTGTATTTGAAATACCAGAGCGTCTCGCATAATAATATCCTTAATTATTTACGTCGGAGAAAATCTCAAAATCAATCTAATAAGATATGCCATGAATACTGTTCATTTGGATTTCAAAGAGAACTTTGATAAGATGAAGCCATACATTTCAATTGATAAGTTAAATTTTGTCAGACCTCTATTCAATGTGTTTCAGAAATTTATCTTTGGTTGATTGCTTCCTGCTGGGATAATAGCTTAACGAGTATTTCTACAAATTCTATAGTCCAATTTTATGATATTTTGTGTAATTAATTTGCTTGACATTGTCCTAATTTTTTGTGGCAGTTTTCTGATAAAACGGAACAAATCAGTTTATTTACATATTTCTGATCAAATAATTTCAGCTATAAGATGCCCACTGCTGGACATAAACCTCTCTCAAAGACGACCAATTATTCCGATCGGACTATAATTTCATCCACCGTGAGCCAGCAACTTTGACCAAGTCATTCGTCTATAATTTTGGTAGTCGACCGACGCTGCGCTTACCGATCCGCGGCCTCCATTCAGGAATATTTCGGTACCCAAAGACACAGTGTCTATTTACGTTGAAGAACATAATAATTTTCTTGGTTTTCGCAGATAACTATCAGTTGTCGTCATCACCTCACTTCCATCTAATGCACCGCACTACTAACGATAATAAATGATATGAGAGGGTAATATAAAGTATATATTTTCAATACGTGCTCACTATGTATAAATATAGGTATACTATTTATTCAAAGCCGTACAGCGCTACTGAATTAATCCGTAACCCACCTTTCTTTTGTGAATTTCTTCGCGTTTTCTTTGTTTAGAGTTCCGTGAATAACTCAATCAGAACCCATCTATCAAGCTGTCATCTTACACAGAAACACTTTTCAGTGTAAGCCTGTTTTGGGCAGGTAATGACGGGGAAAGTATGAAAGCCAAGGAGGATGGATTTTGTCATTTGCGGTTTACCATTATTTTTAGCACTTCACTGCAACTTTTTGTGAGGAGTTTGTAGTAAAATTTTTAGGTGAATTAAAAATGTGCCGTAAAGTTTTTTTACACTGAAACACTTCACAGTTTAATGATGTTATAATTAGATTAATGAACACTAATAGGATGATCCTCGGGAGTCTAAATCTTGAACGGAGGGATTTACTAGACAATAGGCATGATGGCAACATAAATACAAATACCTACGTATTCTGTTTTTTCCGTCTGATAGTCCAAAAATAGTACACGCACCAATTTTTTGTATTAAATAAAATAGTGTCAAGATATTGAGCATCAAAGTTCCAAAGTGGGTACTTTTAACGTATAAATTTAGTACAAATCTCAAGAAAACGTTACGTCACGCGAAACCTCAATGCACTGTAACTATTAAACGTAACAGTAAAAGAAATTAGTGAAAATAGTTGTTAAATTCCTTTTATTAATTGGACTTATTATTATTTATAGTCACTTACAATATTGTTATGCTATACGAGTACCTTTTAAGTTTTATTATACCTCTACTATAGCAACTTATTTCTCCTCGTGCTACTGAGCTACTATCAATGAATGCAGCATTTCCATTAAAACCTAAAATTGACACAATCAAAATTTAAGCTAGTTGCTTAAATTTGGATTGTGTTTTTAGTGAAAGAAATTAATACCTATCCAAATGTGGCCTAAATTTTAACTCAAATGCAATATTTTTTCATAGAAAAGCCATTGACAGAATAGTAAATGTTTTAAATACACCAGGCCCCCAGCTATCATCCTTCGTTGCACTGTAACTAAATAACGCTTGCAAAATAAAATCCTACTACAGCTCCCTGGAAATCCATTCTATTTTACTGCACAGCAAGTATTTCAAATACGCTGAAGGATCGGTCATGATACTTATGTTCACGGGCAATTTCATACGATATTTTTAAAGAAATTTATCGAGCACGCCAGATATTCAAATATGGAGGACGGGACGAAAATATTCCACAAAGCATTGTGATATTGCAAACAGGTTTGAAGGAATATTAAGGAGATTTAGACGGTTTGCATGATTTTAACAATATCTTTCTTAGAGATAAAAATACTAGATATTTAATGACATATAGTAAAGAGCTGCATTTCTTTTTAACTATTATTAATTATTTTATGTGCGTATATATAATACTTACAAAAATATATACAATGCCTTCTGTTTACATAACATGATGTGTCTTTAGTTGTCAAAATAAAAAATACCGACTGAGCTGCTAAGACTTATCGCGCTCTCTTGACCGGCAAATCGAATAATTTTAAAACATTATTTTTTCAAAAAAAACGCCTTTTTGCCTGTTATTGTGATGAACACGTGAGTTTAATTTCAATGACAACCGGAAAACACTTTACTACAGTTTCATCTCAAAAACGAGTCCAAGAAATATTCCCAGAAGTCAGTTCAATTAATTCGTTCTTGGAAAAATAATCATTTCACCAATTCTCCAATACCTAGTAAACTGGACTTACATTTTTCGGATTCTCATTCCATTCTTCCGAGAAAGGAGAAACTCACTAGATTTTATCTAACAATATTACTGTCTGGAAGTCAGTGTTAAATGTTTGTGACGGGTGGAATAAAGGGACACTGCTGCCTCGGAACAATATCTTTTTGAAGCGTGCTCTGAAGGTCTAGAGAAACATTGGGTATTTGCCACAGAAATTAAACTACATAGATAATGGTTACTATATTTTTAACCCCCGACCAAAAAAGAGGGGTGTTATAATTTTGACGTGTCTATCTGTCTGGGACATCATAGCTCCCGAAAGGATGGAGCGATTTCAATTTAGTTTTTAGACCTGTTTCAAGAAAATCGGTTAAGCCGTTTAAAAGTTATGGGGGTGAGAGTGGGGAAGGAAAACCGAAAATCTGCAAATATACTCTAGTATGGTATCAAATAAAAGAGCATCTCGTGCTCATTACTAAACATTATGTTGTTTTACTAAGGAAATTAAGGCATTGGAATTGGGGGTTTTTCTTTAATTTTAATTTAGATTTCAACTAGAATGTCTACCCTGATGCCTGTTATTTTAATGTAAATTTGTAAAATTTGTATGATAACTACTAAATTTGAATGTGTCCTACGTCGTAGGGCCCGCGGTGGATCACTTTTGTACCGTACACGTACGTACGTAAGTACTTACCCCGCTTAACGTAGCGTCAGGCCTAATACAGCACTCAACGTGAATAAACACATTATATACAGTAAATTATATTTATTAATATTAAGACATTTAAACAAATTCTCGTATAAAGTGCCTAATACACTTATCGGTATTTTATATGCCATGGCAGAGCAAAATGTACAAATATTGATGTGTCATTATTATGTCAGAAACATGAGTAAGAATTTTTCCAAAACACAATTTTATATTTATTTTAATAAAATTTGCTTTACCGAATGCAATTTACACTGCTCCTCGGATTAGAAGGAAATACGTGACCGTTACAATTTGTCAGAGGTCATTTAGCCATTCGATGAGTTCTTTGGCCGTAGAATTTTATTTTGAAGCGATCCTGTCTGGTTGGAATCGACTCCAATATGTTTGGAAGCACCAATTTGCTAAAAGTTACTTTGTAAACGTTTTATTTTTGAACTTAAGATGTAAAATAAAACTGCCGCTAAGCAAAATTGTTTCGGGAATGGGCGAAGTTTTGCAAATCATGGTTTTTATTCGGTATTCGGTAGCTGGCATTGAATGCAAGGTTGTAAACATTTATGAGTTTGGAGTTATTTAACGGGAATTTGCCAAAATTAAAATAAAAAGCTACTATAATTATTAAATCATATTATAAAAGGATTATGAATATAATCGTAGGATCTAATATTTTCAATTCGTCAAATTCAATGTAAAGTTAAAAAATTATATGTATTTTACATTCCTTTATCGATTTGGGATTGGGTATTGTGTAATTTACGGGGACGGTAGCGCGCAGGAGATATCTTTGATGTAATCTACGTCCATAGCCTGTGATATCCACTTCCAGATGGTCCGGATGCATTTCTGTTAACTCAAAAGTATAAAAAAATTCACCAAAATAAAGTGTGAAGTATTTAAAATATCATATTTTGACTTAAACTTTGTCTTATAATATTATATATTATTATCTTTATTATAGTCCGAAAAATCTTAGCACAGTGGCACGAACCCGTGTTAACTATGTATATTTAATGCGTTCCTAAAAACACTTAAAATGTATACCTACCAATCACTAAGAACTAAAATTAGTAAATTCACCACCAATTTCCAAACAAAGCCAGCACAACCACAAACTGCTCCAAACAATTACAGCGAGCGTTAAATGTGCTCCACAAAAGAAATTACTTAATTCTTTCTAAATTTCAGCTTCTCGAGCTTCGTCTAACGGGGGAGAGTTATTTATCTTTGCTACCGTATAATAGAATTTAATTAAGTTAGGTGCGACATAGCGCGCGCGCCAGGAATTTTGCGAAGTTCAAACCCGATACATAGTACTTTATTTACAATGTTACAGGTAATACAAATGAAAGTAATGGTTGTGGGCTTTATCGTTTTAGGTTAGGCTTGGTTAATGGAATGGAGTATCGCGCTTGGTAATAAATGGAGCTGGACTAATCATGAACTTTACATAAAATGGCCAGCGTGGTGAATTAAGGTCTAATCTCTCTCGGCAAAGAAGTCCCTGTGTCCTAGCAGTGGGAACGATGTTAAATATATATATATGTAATGTTTTTCTTCATTAATCTTCTAATTTCTTATAAAAAAGTCTGAGACTAGCCTTTCAACGTCTTCCATAAAATATCCTGAATTCTCTGATATATAACATGATTAATTGGATCGAATTCATTCCAACTAAATTCTACACACTTTAAATTCTTTGCCACAATAACATTAACACGGCTCAGACAAGCGTTCAATAGTTTTTTAAACTTTTTTAAAACAACATTTAAACACGTGTCTTAGTAGTGTTTATGTTTTTTTTTAATAAGACCGTTATTATTTTTATTTATATATTTTAGTAGGGAAATCTAATATGTAACCTCATATGATGAAGGATTGTATAAAAGGAAAGGATTGTATGAGCACAAAGGTGATGTTGAATACAAGATACAAAATCATTTATTTCTATTGTTTGGTTTTAAAAAACTTAGACACGTCAAAATTAAAATACAAAAAACAAAAAAAATAATCATAGGTGCTTAAAGATAAGTAGGAAATAATTTTTAAAGCATGTGGTTGCTTCGCTTTTTTTTTCGTATTGAAACTTTACAATCATTATTTGTTAGTCTTGTTTTTGATTTTGTGTTGGAGCAGATTCCGTCCCAAGCAGTTTTGTCCTCAAGGTAATACGATATTGTATAATATGTTTTTTTACAAACATTGTTTTTTACAATATTTTTAAATTTAGTAATTGTCAACTGTTCCAATTCTTTGGGAATCTTGTTGTAGAAGCGTATACATTGCCCTTTGAAAGATACATTAACCTTATGCAGCCTAGTGGTGGGCAAAGCAAGATTATATTTATTTCTTGTATTTACATTGTGTTTATCACTATTATTTTTTATAAAATTAATATTCATATGCATATACATAATGGCTTAATAAATATATTGTCAAATGACGGTTAATATGTTTATTTCTTTGAATTTATCACATTGAATCGCGTAGAACCAGGCAAAATTACAAATTATTGGTAACGAGATTCAACCAAAATGTGAATATCACTTTCTTTTATATAATTCTACAGATAAATATCATGAATAATCACAAAACAAACCCTTATTAATATTACTGGGTCAGTGTAGAAAATTAAACAAGCTAGAGCTTACCACGGGGCTTGATGATGCTGTGTGGATTGTCCGGAAATATTTATTTATTTATAGAGCATTATTGCGTAGATCATTCACAAACCCACATTTATCCAGCGTGGTGAATTAAGGCCAAATCTCTCTCGTCAAGAGAGAAGTCCCTGTGGGGACTTCTCTCTTTCCCACTGCTCCCACTGCTGGAACACATCCCAGCAGTGGGAACGTTACAAGGGTGTTGATGATGATGATGATGACTTATTCACTTATGTACTATATGTTTATACTATATTTATATGTAGATATCTGTATGATAATGATATTTAGATGATATTGTTATATCTATACTAATATATAAAGCTGAAGAGTTTGTTTGTTTGTTTGAACGCGCTAATCTCCGAAACTACTGGTTCGAATTGAATAATTCTTTTTGTGTTAGATAGTCCAGTTATCGAGGAAGGCTATAGGCTATATAACATCACGCTACGACCAATAGGAGCAAAGATATAGTGGTAAATGTGTAAAAAACGGGAGAAATTGTTCATCTTTGAAGCCTTCCGTTGCGTGCGCCGTGAAAACGGTTCAAGATACACAAAAAATATGTATTAAAGAATAATAGCTCTTTTAATGATCTAAAAAACAGTCCGCGATAGTATATGTCTATCTTTTAAGATTAACTCACAAAAACCGTTTTTATGGTACCTAATTTGGTCGAAATAATTTGTTTAAGTTGTATCAACATAATAATATTAATCTTTATTCAAATAAATATGTTGTTGGTTAAGAGTACTTCATCCATTATAACGCGGGTAGCACCGCAGGGCACAGCTAGTTTTTAATATTGTACACCCTTACCTCCTTTCCATTTTAAGTAAAGTTTTCTTCATCCTAAGGTTGCCTGGAAGAGATCGCTTTTTAGCGATAATGCCGCCCAATGTACCACTTGTTTTTTATTTATTTTGTTTTACGTGTTTATGTTCCTGTGTTGTGTACAATAAAGCGTTTTTGTATTGTATTGTATGATGATGATAACGTAGCTTTATTTCACACATAAAGCAGTATCACAAAGCTAAAAACGCCATCAAAACTTAACAGTCATAAGCACAAAACAAAACTAAAAAACTGAAGCGCTCATTTAAAATATACTTTGAAAAAAAAAGCGCTAAAAACGAGCGGCGGTTTTGAATCGCTGACCGGAACCCATTTGTGGAAGTCAGAACTCCTGATGTTCGCGAATTAAATTCAAGCTACAGCGAACACCTTTATTTGGGTTTGTAGAATTCTAGCTCGAGCTAAGATGAGTAACGTGTAATCGGAGCTGGGACCAGTTTTTGGAATGTATTTCACTTGCTGTAAATGCATTTTGATGCAATTTGCCTCAAATAATAATAAAAATAAAAATATATAAAAATTAATAAAGCACCATTACTTACCAGCTAGGTCTGACCGCCCTGTATTGTGGTATAATGCTTACTATACTATTTGTATATGTCTAAGTCAAGTTTTCAAGTTGCTTGTTTTTTAACCTTGACAGTTATTGGTGCCAGATCTCGGATGTAGCTGGTGTGGATTGAGCTAAAGCTTTTACTAGTAAAATCATTAGCGATCTAGGTGAAGGAATCAATCGAGCGTACTACGCACCAAGTTATTTAGTAATAGTTTTGCACTCGCGGCTTTGCATTTAAAAAATAAAAACATAAAACCAACTTTTAATTTTTTTCGAATTTCTTACGCACGTGAATTCCTCCAAGGTCTGGGCGTCCGTGTTGGGCACAGTAGGAAAGGCATAAAACAAGTTTTCAACAATGTGTGTCATCAGGAAGAAGATGCTGATTTCGAATTTGTTAAATTTACAATTCATTGTACGCACTGTGGTTAGCGAAATAATGAACTTCGAATGTGTCTCTGCGAAGCATACTTTACCACCGCCGCCACCTAGAAAAAGCACTTAGGATAGATATAGAGTTCTGGTTTCTCTTGAACAGTTATTGTACGTTATTATTTCGGTAATATTAAATAAAATATATTATTAAAGTATCTGAACAAGATAACTAGACTGTTGTTTGTAACTTTCTAAAATCATTATTTAAATGTATTTAATGTCTAACTTACTTAATATGTAAGTTACGATAACTTTCAAGTGGATCATTTAAAACAATATAGTCTAAATCTAATAAGTATATAAAATTTCCATGTCACAGTGTTAGTTACCGATTTCTATCAAGTTTTATATGCATATTCAGTAGGTCTGAGAATCGGTTACTATCTATTTTACATTTTGCAAAACAACGTTTTCTGGGGTCAGCTAGTCTTTATATAACTCTACCCCATAACAAAAGATACAAACATTCCAATGCAACAATTTATACAGACCCCGCTGGCTCAATCGAATCGCTGAATGGTGGCAAATTAATAATCGTATTACTTTTTTGGCAGAATGCAAATATTTGATGATTTCGCTTGTGGGCTGCGCAGATACCGGGGAAATACAGTTAGTACGTGCGTCCCTACTAAATTATAAAATCAAATGTTTATTTCAAAGTGCAAAAAAATGCAGTCGTAATAAGCTTTATAAATATCACGTTTGTTGTCGTTGATGTCTTAAAGATTTATTAATTTTGTTTTTAACATAAAAATACCATCCCTCAAAATTTCTACTCTCTATAGCGGTTCTTGATATACAGCCTCAGACGGAAAGACAGACAGATAGACAGACGACGAAGCCTCTGTAATAGGCCCCCTTTTCCCCCTTTTGGTACAAAACCCTGAAAACCACTTAATATCTCGTGTAATAGAGCCGCTAGGTACCAAACTTAACGAGATAGAAACCTTAACCCGATTAAGCTACTAAGGTAATTCAAATTATTCCAGCACATGGAAGCGCCAAGCGAATTTTGCGCCGAAATCCGTGCGAACCTATGAACCTAGCCGGCGGCAAAAAGGTGTCGGCCCGTGAAAACTTAATTATTCCCACAGGCCCATTCGGCACACCCACGTCGCTTCATGAATTTTTAACAGAATCACAACACCTCACGTGACTACGGATTAATGGTGTTTGGAATTAAAACTCTGGTTGCTCGATCATTTGACTTTTATGATGAATTTATAAGTGATAAGTATATTATAGGTTGAGGTGGATTTTATTTTGGAAACTTTGACGGAATTCAGTCAAAGTAGTTCTGTATAAGTGCAAGAAATAAAGCAAGTGAAAATGAGAAAAAAAAACATCATCATCGCAACCAGTGTTTGACAAATTCTGGGCGCAGGCATAATTAATTAATAAATACAAATTAATTATTAACTATATCAAACGAATAGCCCACTCTATACTAGCACTATCATTGAAAGTGAAAGGTCATTGAAAGGTTTAAAGATATTTTATTCTCAGAAGAACAAACAAGTTCACATAATAATGAGAAAATACAAATAATGCTTATAAACAAATGCTTACCGCTAGCAATAAGGGGTATTTTAGTAAACAATAAGATATTACATACAATATAACCAAAAACTAAACAATAAAAATCAATTAATAAATATAACATAGATAAGTTCATATAAAAAAACAAGAATATAAAAACATAAATAAGTTTGAAAAATTCAGTCAAAGTATTATGTTTATGTTCCGGAAATGTAGCACATTCAAATAAGAAAAAAAATACAATATAATTTATACCAAACGAGTGGTCTAAACTCGCATTTTTATGCCTCCCTTTGGTATCGTAATCTCATTATTTTGCTTACTTTTTACTTGTCAACAAAAAACATAAACACGACTTAGATTTGTTTAACAGTTGCTTAAAAAGATATCTAAGAATGGTATTTGATAAATAACTGTTGAACGCGTGTCTAAGCCGTGTTTATGTTTTGTGGTTAAGGTGGTGTGTGTTTAATAAGCCCGTGTGGCAAAAAGACGACATGATTTAGACGGATGGGTACACACTGGCTCAATGTGAACTGTAGCGACAAAATCCATTTAACACTAAAATAGTTAAATCAGGTACACAGTGTTAAAGATCAAATTTGACTGATCCTAACTGACTGACCTTCGAGTGAGCCGCTAAAGTGAATCTAATAATGTCCGGTGAAATCCGACGAAAATCCCCGTTGATAAATCGAATACCGCTGAATGTCGAACAGCGCGTCTCGCCGCCTAATTTACGGTGACAACAATGGGCTTAAAAATTGTACGAATCGGAAAAGTATTTATTTGAAATACGATGCAGGTCCCGGATTAGTATTTATTTGAAAAACGATGCAGGAAGATCCGTTTTGTAACACATTATTCTTGGAATTAGAATCCCTTTAAAAAATCCGGGAATGTAGTAATGTCATTATTGTCAGAATTGTTGAAACTGTTTTAATACAAAATAAATTAAACACAATTAACAAGATTTTTGCCTGTATTCATGTACGATGATGAAATTACCAAATTAATTAATATAATTAATAATAATAATAATTAATAATTCATTTATTTGCGAGAATGTTTGTACAATAGGTCTTAAATCTAAATTAAATGTCCATTAACACTCTACCTAAACAGGTGTGCAAATCTCTAATAATTACAAGTTATTATCTATAATATAACACTAAAATATACATTAAAAAAACTAATTTAGTAATAAGAATAACGAATACACATTAATTAATTGAAAATTTAATCATAATTGGTAATTAGGTTATATGTCAAGTTTTGAAATTCATATATTCATGCATGTCATAAAAACAATTTTCTAAAAGCCAGTCTCTTAATTTAATCTTAAATTGATTTAAATTTAAATTATCTTTTAAAGCGTCAGGTAGTTTATTGTAGATAGTAATGGCATGATAGAAAGAATTACGTTTAACTAGCTTAAGCCGACATGGTGGGACGTATAACCTATTTTTGTGCCGAGTATGTCTAGTCAGAACATCTGCATGCCGCTTAAAATACTGAGGATATTGCTTGACAAAGACACATACATCTCTGATATACATGCACGGTAGTGGTAGGATCCTAAAACTCCTAAACAATGGCTTACAGCTGTCTGTGCTCCAGTATCCACATATAGCGCGGATGGACTTTTTTGAGCTCTAAAAGCTCTGTTGAAGTCTACAGAGTTTCCCCACATTATGAGACCGTAGGCCAATATCGATGAGACGTAGCCATGGTACGCTGTGAGAGCAGCCTCCATAGATACGCGCAGTCTAAGATTCCTAATTGCATACACGAATTTATCTATTTTAATGCAAATTTGATCAATATGTGCTTTCCAGTTTAAGTGTTTGTCAATTAAAATACCTAAGAATTTTACATTCTGTTCTTCCGCTATAAGTGCTTTGTCATAATTAATGTTAATATTTGCATTTAAATTTTTGTATGTCCCAAATTGAATTATATTAGTTTTACTCAGGTTAATGTTAAGATTATTTTGATTCAGCCATTCAATTGTCTTAGTAAGAGCGTCAGTTATTTCTCTTTCGAACGTCCATTTATTATGTCCTCTAATAATAATCGTTGTGTCATCTGCAAATAATATTGTTTTATGCTTTATAATGTCAGGAAGGTCAAAAATTTTAGATTTTAAAATTTTAAATAATTGCTGGTTTGGTTCTTATGATAATTTAATCAATCATTAAATGACAGAGAGTTAGATATATTTTTTTTAAATAAAGTGTTAAATTCTAATAATCTTAAAAAAATATGTTTACTATCGTTCTACGTACATCTAACTTCGACGCAAAAGCCATCACAAAAAGAACTACACCTATGATAGCAGTGCACACTGCAACAAAGTCCTTAAAACTAAATTTGGCTTCGCCAGCCACATTTGGGCACATAATAGACAAAATTAAACAATCCAGGTTCGCCTTCATCGGATGCGACAAAGAGGACGATATAGATTATATTATAATATATAATACTACATATGCTAGTATGCAATTGTATCATATGTTTCAAGAGTTGAGCAAATCATCACGAAGCAAAGCTTAACAGAAAATAAATATTAAAAAGCAGAACCAACAACCGAGTTTTATAATACCACCATCCGATCTCCATAGAGACCCATGTCCGATCAATACAACTCGAGTCGCCTTGTTCGAGGATAATAAAAAAGTTGAATGATACCGTGTTCACCCTATCGGAAAATACGAGTGGGCCTTTAGTTCTCGTCCGGTAACAATGCCGGTACAGTTGGAGAAACAACTTTGTTTATTAGGCCTCCTTGAAATATAGTGAGATCTGTTATTCTCTCTGCTAGGAATAATGGTAGGAAATCGAAGTGAAGGTTGAATGGATTGAAATAATTAATAATAGACTTGATATTGGAAGGTAAAGTGAATCACCGGGCCAGTTAAAACTTTTTTTCCCCATGTGGCCCGGCGCTTGGCCAAGTCACCGGGCCAGATGGGATACACTCGATACAGGAGTAGAGCAGTCGTTGCATCTTAGAATCGGGGTTCGAAATAGATTCATGAAAATATGGACAATACACTTAGCACTTAGTGGTTATAATAATGGTATTCTTGCAGCACCAAGATCTGCTAATCCCAAGTGTGGCGCGAAACAAGCCATGGTATTTGCAGACTCCAGACTAACATTATACAGAAAACATGCAGGAAACGTGTTTGAAGAACATTTACACTGATGAGTCGGGAATAGAATATTGGGAATAGAATATAAAACCTTCAACCGCGACCGAGGCAATCAGAATACAATATTTTAATCATCATTTTAGATTTACGAGATCCATATTTTGTTTTAGTTTTACTCATAATTCTACTTATACAGTTTGGTTTAAGGACAAGAGAAAGTAGCGCTACCAAAATGAAGTTATTTAAATGAGTTTCTTTGTGGCGAAGGTTCGAAATTCACTGTCGCTTTTTAAATTAATGCCTCAGTCTAAACTAAACTAATGCCCCATTTCATCATTTTATGCTACAAATCGAGTTTTATTGAACGAAGATCAATCATAGAAAAATGACAATTTAATGTCAATTTCATCATAGTTAGGCGGTAGAACGGGCTTAGCCTGACCTGATCAATTAGCCATTGGTGAAATCGGAGCTACAACAACAATATTATTTCTAACAAAAATTATAACAGTTTTTTCTATTACCCGTACCCATAGGCAACGGCACCTGATTCACAAAATCCGGCGCCCGAATTCCCGCAAGTGCCAACTTTCACCAAACGCTCGGAATCTCTACATTCAATAGTCTTTGTAAATAGAATACAATTGCTCTAAACTCTCATATGATCAAGAAAGGTTTCACAAAAGGCTGCTCAGTAAGCCTCTTGAGCACGGGGATTCTACTACCTTAATATATCTTGAGGATAGTACCTTCTGGTCCTTGTAAGACTTGGATACCTATTTTATATTGTAAGGTCAATATGTAAATATAATTAGACTTAAACTGATTTGTTTTGTTACATAAATATAGTGATGCAATGTTAGTAATTGGAGTCAACCGCGGATGAACAAAAAAAAAACAATGTAATAATAATCACATCTCGTTGATTTTGATTTTAGTCATGTTGTGGTAGGTATTTTTATTATTATATTTGGGTTAACTTGTAAATTTTTTAATTACATAATATTCCATCACACAATTGAATAATGCACAGAAATTCCCAATTTATATTATTAATTGATAATTTCGAACCACATGAAAGATTTGAAATATTTGCGTGAAAATATAAAGGTTTTTTTATAATTTAAAATCGCAATAGATGATCAGAATGTACATAATGTACATCGAGGCTAACCTGATATTTTGAAGTAAGCAGTTTTTTGTCGACAACCCTATTTATTTTCTGACAATTAAATAAAGAACTGCACGACACGAGGCACGTTCGTTCCGGAACTCAATCCGGGTCGCCAGGATTATGCGTTTTATCTGAAATCTCTTACCGATGTTTCTGTGTAATTGTGGATTACGGTCCGTGTTTTCAATTGTGCACTCTGTTTTCTTTGCTGTTTACGGGTTAAAGCTGTTTCACGAACATTTTGAGTCTTGTACCTATTACTTTTTTTTTGAAGCGGTGACGTTAAGACTTGCTTGGTGCGTGGTTCAGAGAGTACAACAAAATGTATATTACAAGGGCATGTTTCTCCATCTCTGAGTAAAATAAGACAACGCTTTGAATAAAGCTCAATCACATGTGACAAAGTAAGATAGTTCTTGACACAACTAACCATTGACACATTTCATATTTTAAAAATAACTAACCATTGTTTAGTTTACAAATATGCTTTACTGTTTTTACCATAATAGCTTGTCACAATTACATTCTTAAAAAAAGTCTTTTCGTTATTGAAATAAACATAATATGATAGACATTTCTAAAACAGACAGTATCGTGCTTAACATTATTTTAAATTGACTCGAATATTGCTTCCCCACATGACAATAACCTAATGGGGTCCTTGAAAACATTCCATTGTTGAAATAAGAGTCTTATTTTTCCGGCTTCATTACTATCGACAATAGGTATGCGAGTAGGTATTATATAAAAGCGATATTCATATCAATTCCGAAGCACTAGAACTGTGGTACAATCTCGGCACGGCAAGCCTCGCAACATCAAAGGCCTATTGAAATCCGCGCTTCATTGTATTAATATTGCTATCGGAAAACTCAATATTGGTGGTATTGTGAGTGGCTCTGGTCTGTGGCTTTGCTTGGAATTATACAAGCTGTAATAATAAAATTATTTAACTGAAATTGTTTTCAATATTTTCGTGGAAAAATTAACAGAGTTTCTAATGCTTATTTTAAAATAACGAGATTTGGTAATTTACATTATTTAGTTGAAGTAGCTTGGGGAAACCCCTCAATCCTTCTGATGAGAATTCCCCTGGACGGAGAGATTCACCATTTTCAAAAAAAATACGATAATTTTAGCGAATATCAAAGGGAGGCTAGACATTTTACGGTTGAAAAAAGAGAGAAAACAATTCAAAAACAAAAAATGTTCAAGTCAATTTAGTGTTTTTGAATGTATCAAACCAAAATCAAAAACGTTGTTGACTAATCCACTTCATTATTTTAGGGATTCATTATTAAATTCTCTCACAAATAAAGAATAAAGGATAAATATTTCCGGACAATCCACACAACAACATCTAGCCCCGTGGTAAGCTCTAAGCTTGTGTTAGCTTGAATAAAATGCTTTGAAAGGTATTTGATATGTATACGTGGTTTGCGGGGCATGACCTTGCTTTAACATAGTTTCTAACTAGCATAGTAGGTAAAGTCCTAAAGACTTAATTATAAAATAACGATGCTTGGTTTTTAATAAGAATGAGATTTCTGTCATAAAGTATAATAACATTTTATCTACCAGTTATCTAATTTATTCTGCGTCAAAAACAGCTATTCAACTTAGGAAGCTGCTTACAAGCATTCCTGCCACACATAAGTATTGATTACCAATTTCCGTTGCCACGTAAACTCGACAATCGCCTAAGTAAGTACAAGCAAGTGCAAAACTTGGGGACTTTGAAGGTTCTGCGTAAATAAGAACGGAAGCTTGTAGCCTGAAGTCTGCAAAGGGGAAATCGCGCACAGAAGGCTTTCAAAAACTATATAAATAAGCTTTGAGGCAATGAGCAGGATGTCGGTAATGGCGTACGTGAGCGCAAAATGCAAAGTTTTGTTTTATTCCCAGTGATATGTGTGATTTATTTAGGTGAAGGTAAATTAAATGATTAAGAAATTGGGTGATTTCTTTGAAAGATACATTTTTAAAAGAGTTTTGTATGATATCTGCAAAACGTATAAACAGTTTTTACAAATAATATATGTATGATTGCTGGTAAACAAATATAATAACAAAATGTTTGAATCGTTTTGGTAATTAATTAAGTAGTTGTTAACTAACTGATTTAAAGTTGAAGATTGTATAAAGTTGGATATTCATTTATAACTCGGGGATTATGGAGTCTTTACAAAATAAAAATCTTATTTGATCAATAGTGAACTACAGTATACACTTCCAAAACGAATGCAAGTTACACTCTTCATTTTGAAAACGGGTTTAACTCACCTAAAACACTTACGTGAGTAAATTCCATTTTCAAAAAGTACAATATCCACGTTCACCTATTTCTCTTTTTCATGAATAAATAAATGCTAGTAGCAGTAAATTTATTCAAATCTGTCTTCATAATTGAGTTGTACCGGCAATTACCAAAATGCCCCAAACCTCTAAATAATAAGTTCATCGATGCGTCGGCCGGATACATAGCGAAGGAACTTCCTGTTTGTAGCTGCGCGCGGAAATTCAATTATACGCCGGTAAAAGAGGGCGGGCTTCTAGCTTGAGCATGTTTACACTGTACTAGTACTTCAAACAAGTACTGGTTCTCGTTATCTAGTACGATATCTCCGCTTTAAAGCTTTTGATGGTTAAAATGAAATTTAGAGTGAAATTTTTATCTCGTGGTTACCTAAGTGTAGGTAGTTTAATGATTATGATGATTGTATACAATATTTGAAATAGGTCCAGGTAATCCGTTTAGTTATTTGAACATGAAGATAATACACAAACACAATTCAGTAAAACTTTAAATCTATACTTATAAAAATAAATAAATTAAATAAATAAATATTTCCGGACAATCCATACAGTCTATACTTATTATAAATTAAAGCCCCCAGCCACGTATGTCTGCCTTTATTTTCGGATTTGCGATTGCCCATTCCGGCTTTCCTCGGATGCGAAAATTTTCCTTGAATCGGATGATTAAGTAACTAGCTGTGTTACTAAGATGCCTGCAAACTTAAGCTTAAATGAAAGTCATAATAATCATCCAAAGCAAATTTTAACTAAACATTGACACCATAAAAATAATTGCCTTTTCCCAAGAAACTATAATAATACATGCAACAAGACAATGAAAACGCAGTACTTAAATTATGACATGTTGAAGTAGTTTTTCCGTGGGTCTTCGTTCAAGTTATATTTACTGGCGCAGTGTAAGTGGTCCCCGGGGCGGAAGTGGGTCCAGCGCTGCGGCCACGTGATCTTGAAATTCCACTATGCTCTGTGATGATATTTCAAGTCCTTCCCTCGGAACTAAAATTACTTTTGAGTTGGGTTCCTTTGCAAGGATTTTTACCGACAATTTCTGATTGAATGAAATATAGTTATTGTTTTTTCCTTTAAACTTCTTTCTAAACTTAATGTTTATTAATATTAAGTATTTACCTACCAAATTATACTAGGGCTATAAACGCTCATTTTACTCAAAATTTGCTTATAGGTCATATTTCAGTTCTTATTATTGGCATCGCGCTTGCCATATGCTACGACTTGCCAGTGTCATTCAGTTACTTGAAAGATTAGTAAGCTATACAAAAAAAATTATCGGTATCCAGAATGCAGAAACATAAAAATGTGGAACGCTTCACGATTTTGCGTGTCATCCTTGCGCAGGGGCCATGCTAATCTTCTCTGTATCGTTCCAATTTTAGTATATGTACTGCCGAAGCAAGTACAGATCATATTTTGTTGTAAATTTCAACAATACAGTGACTTAATATTTACAAATACAGATAAAAAACACCTTATTGTACACCAAAACAATAGTTTCAAAAATCTCATATGAGGAAGTAGTACAAAGGGCGGCCTTATAGCTTAAGAGCTATCTCTTTCAGGCGCCGTTTTTTAGGTACTGCTGAAACTTTTATCATTTAACTACAAAATATATCGTTTGAAGTCAATGAGAATGCGCACGCTAAATTATATGGGTTGTAGTAGTTATTCGTGGGGTCTTCGTTCAAGTTATATTTACTGGCTGTGTGTAAGCGGTCCCTGGGGTGGAGGTGGGTCCAGCGCTGCGGCCACGTGATCTTGAAATTCCACTGTTCTGTGATGATATTTCAAGTTTTTCTGTCGGAACTATGATTACTTTTCAGCGAGGTTCCTTTGCGAGAATTTTTATCGGCGATTTCTGATCAAATGTGTTTTTATTATTTTTATTATTATGTTTTAAATATTGTTTTTTTTTTTGTGTTCATACTTAAGTCATTTTTATTGTAACTTTGTTAATATTTTTATTTATGTTTTCATGGCTGTGTTATTTTTATTTTTTTATTTTTAAATGTGCAATATACTCTGTCATAAGTGTATGTAGTGTCAGTCAGACTCGCGCCGTCAATAAGGTACCACTGAAAATCAGCGCTGTCGCTACTCCCTGAGCAACTTCAGCACATGCTGAGTGGCAACCATTTTGTTTCTGTAGTGTTTTATTATTTTTAACTAAAATTATGTATGTTTGTTAATATGTTGGAGAAACAAATAAAGATTTTCTATTCTATTCTATTCTATTCTAAATGTTACGCACTTTCTCTTTGGTCTGGGTGTTTAATATTATGATAAAAAATATCCATATGTGTATGACTATTATATTAAGTGTATATCAGATTATGTAGTACCCGTAATACAAGCTGTAAGAGTTTACCACGAGGCTAGATGTTGTTGTGTGAATTGTCCGGAAATATTTATTTATTTATTATATTCAGTTAGTATTAAGCTTCTT
The DNA here is from genome assembly GCA_929108375.1 of Gymnoscelis rufifasciata. NCBI lineage: Eukaryota > Metazoa > Arthropoda > Insecta > Lepidoptera > Geometridae > Gymnoscelis > Gymnoscelis rufifasciata. The sequence continues at coordinate 3,571,738 of OV815307.1, read as the reverse complement.
TTTGTACTGTTTTGATTTTCGTGTGTATAAAATCCAATTATTATTAATAATTCCTTTCCATAGTTTATCTTTATACAATTTAAAACCGAACATGTCCTCACATAATAAAACATACCTATAAATTTCATTCTGAACTAAAATTACTTTTAAATTATACTTTGTTTAATTCATTTGAAAGCAAAAAGAACTAGGACCTTTCTCGCTCCGAGTAATATTTTATTCATATCAAATTGATCTAGCATTTAGACAAGGACCTCGTAATTGCATTTCCCTAAGAGCCCACGGCTGGCCATCACATAATGGCAGAACCGCGAGGGCTCTTGCACTAACTTGCACAAATGTTAGCTTCGGATAGGGTATCCATAAAATACGTATTAATTTACTAGCTAACCCGAGGCAGTCCCAGTAAAACTACTTATTAGAAAATTTCAGATTTTCTAAAAAGTAGTTTTACTGGGACAACCGTTATCAAAATCTTCCTAATCAAATTTGATCCAAATCGGGCTTCGTTCGCATTAATGGATTTTCTCGCCGAAATAAGGTACTTATTTCAACGGTAATAAGGAGAATAATGTTTATTTCAAAACGTAAACTAGATATTATTATTGTGAAGTTTCATCAAAATTCCTTTAGTTGTTTTTGCGTGAAAGAGCAAAAAACACACACATCAATCCTCACACACTTTTGCGAATAAAATTTGTGAAAGTTCGTCTTACAATTACGTAGGTAAGGATTGGCTTCCTAGTTCTTGAGCTAACTTCAATAATTGGGGCGGTAAACTTAATTCACCAAAGGCATCAAATACACTTTTAGTTGACTTCATTCACTCTAAAATAAAATAAAAAATTTTTTTATTAAAGATTTTCTTATTACTCTAAGCTTTCATCATGGTTACCCCACAGCATCAAATGCTCAGAAAGTTCAGCGAAGGAGTCTCGCAGTAATCAAAGAAAGCGTTGTTCTCTCAGTTTACACTCTAGGTATTTCTAGGCTTTCATTCCATTTACTGAACATTCTTTTGATATCCAACTTTTCTATATTTACCCCGGGGATAATATTTCAGTGCGTAATTTCCAATTATTAGATTTCACAGTGTTTTCTCAATATACAATACACGGATTGTTTTGTTTATTGAACTGAATTATTTGTAAAAGAAAATTTCAGATATAATGTATATCTGAAATTTTCTTGCAACCATTGGAATTTTTATACAAAGATGTAACGTTATCAAATTCACTATTTAAATTATCATGGTTTCTATCAATATTAAGACTTATAACTGGTAAAAAAACATGACATTACGGTTTTCACCAGATTCATCGAGAAACTCAAAAACCGTCAAATCATGGCATGTTACCAATATACAATACGCGGATTGTTTTGTTTATTGAACTGAATTATTTGTAAAAGAAAATTTCAGAAATACTGAAACATTGGAATTTTTAAACAAAGATGTAACGTTATCAAACTCACTATTTAAATTATCATGGTTTCTATCAATATTAAAACTTACAACTGGTAAAAAACCATGACATCACGGTTTCACCAGATTCATCGAGAAATTCAAAACCGTCAAATCATGGCATGTATTCCAATATATGTTTAGTTATTGATAAAATCAAATCAATTTTTACAACACACGTGGAAATGATAAAATATTGAAAATAATAGGTACATTCCTTAATTAATTATTAACTTAGATGAGTTCAGAGCTACTTGTTTGATTCTCCAGTGCAAAATATTTTTTTATGTTCAATATACAAAAATTTTAGCAAAAAGAATTTTTTAAACAAATTGGTTTTTTATATAAAGGCTCTTCCCTGTCTCCCTCAGCGTCACTCATTGTAGTTGGCAATAAATCGGTTGATGTTAAAATGAAAAGATTCTTCAATGGATTTTAACACAATATAATATTTGTTCATGTAGAAAACTAATACGACGAATATCTTCTATTAGGCACTAGTAATAAAGTTCAACACTTAATAATCGCTTTTATAATCAATATACGATGATTTAAACGGATTTAATTCACAGACGTCGGCGATCCGTCAATGCTTCGTCACGCGCCATATTTCTTGTTCGCTCAAGCCACAGACAGCTCAAGCCAATATGGCCACCCGCTTTGACGTTCCACCAGAGCGAGTTGTCAGAAACGTCACTCTCGTCCGTGTAGATGTCAGATTAGTTCGCAACAATAATCATAGATGGCGCTTTGCGAGAGCGCCGTCACGGCCGGACTGACAGTCGACCGTCCACGGGCGATCATTGATGTAGTCACTCTGTAATCATAAGTGAAAGATACATATCACACGCTCGTCCATTCTGACATATCACCTTATAATATGTTGGACCGGACAACTACGTCCCTTCGACCATACCAGCGTATGGACCGGACAATAGCGTCCTATCGACCAGCGTTATCTCCCTTAATCTCACAGAATAAAGTAAAGTAGACCTCTGCGTCCTTTCGACCAAGCATGGACCGGACAACAGTTCCACTTAAATCGAGTCAACGAAACATATGGACCGGACAAGCGCTTTCTCCAAGCACCGTCCCTTCGACCACAATAAAATTTTACATTCACATTCACATTTTACATTCACTAATGCGTCCCTGCAAACGAACCAAAGCACATAGAACACTATTGCTCGGGTTCCGAATCGGACAACATTATCTTACAAGCCACAAAGAAATTATTTAACTGCAAATATAACTGTTTAGTACCTCTGGTTTGCGGACTATCTTTCTTATTGCGCCTCTCTTCATAGACATGATTATTAAATAATTTATTTTAATTGTAATCGGCATATTTCATTTAAATTTTCGTATTATACGGTGTAATTTTCGGAACAGCATGATATTGTATCTGAACCTGCAGTCATTGTGTCAGAGTCTGCGGATAAGGTATCGTAACTGCACACGGATATTGTGTCGCTATTCCCATCACAAGGACCCCCGTTTTCAACATCATCTGGCGCCGTCACGGCCTCCTCATCACTACTTTCGTTCAGCATGCTCATAGCTACTTCACTTAACCCTACATAACCTTCAGGTACGAGACGCAAGTTTTCGTGAGCGTATTTGTATGTTCTTTGCGACCCATTAAGATTTTTCAGTTCGTATCTATCATTATCGAGGACTTCGGTTATAAGAAAAGGCCCTTTAAATTTTCGGTCTAACTTTGTCTGATTACGCTCAGAGCTTTTAATAAAAACAAAGTCCCCTTTGGCAAATGGTTTTACAGTGGCTCGACCGCGATTAAACCTCTCAGTATCAGATTTAGCTGCTTTTTCTATATTTTCTGAAGCTTCCATTCGAACAGAAGTCAGATCAAGGCGAGGATCTGGAAGACTAGAGGAGATTTTAGCTAAGCCCAGAGACTGCGCACGAATACCGAACATGAGCTCCGTCGGGGAAAATTTGGTGACTGATGATTTTGTGCTATTAAGTGCTAATTGAACCTTGCCAAGCTCATCGCGCCAAGTTTTATTGGGATTGTTTTCCACAATGGTCAAAAGACTTTTTAATGTGCGCATAACCCGCTCAACCTGCCCATTTGCCCTACTCGATCCCGTTGCGATGAAATGGAGTTCTATGTTGTTCTCTGAACAGAACGTTTTGAACTCTGTACTTACATAGCAACGTCCTTGGTCTGCTATAACGCGTTTTGGTGCTCCAAAAAGATTAACTGCTTTTTCAAGGGCGACTACAGCACTAGCGGAATTTAGGGAAGAAGTGTGTTCCAGTAATACATATTTTGTAAATCCGTCTATGATTACGGAGCAATATTCTTTTTGGTCGCTTTTTCCACTTAACTTGCCTGAAAAGTCTATGTGGATCGTATGCCATGGCACTGATACTTTGGGGATGGAGTGGAGACGTATAGGCTGCGCTCCGGATGGGCCCTTGGAAGCTTTACAAATGATACACGAGTCAATATACTTGCGAACGCATTTCGACATCTCTGGAAACCAGTAGTGCTCGTATAACTTGTCTATGGTTTTATCGCTTCCTAAGTGTTGGATTTCGGAGTGAACATGGTTAATGAGCGTCCATATGAGTGATCGTGGCACAATTGGAAGCCAAGAACAAACCTTATTCCTATTGATCTTTCGGTAAAGCAATCCGTTGCGAACATCATACGTACTCGCTACCTTCTCAGGAAGCTCTTTATTAGAATGTTGCTTGATAATATTTTGAATTTCAGTATCCCTTTTTTGCTCTACTAACAACCAACCCTCATGAAGTTCTGTAAAGTTTACTTCCCTATGCTGCGGTAAAGAACCGGAAGAATTGGGTTTTACACCATTGACAAAGTGATTTCGTGACAAATAATCAGCGTGCTCCATATTGCGACCTTCTCGATACAGAATGTCGAAGTCAAAAGACTGCAGGTACGCCCACCACCGATGGACACGTGGGGTCAGGTCTGTTTTGGACTTTGATGCTTTCAACGAGTTACAGTCTGTGAACACTGTGAATTTGTGTTTGTGACCAACAAGATAATGACGAAAATGCTCTATTGCTCGCACTACAGCCATCGTCTCAAGCTCATATGAGTGATATCTTGACTCAACTTCGGTTGTACGGCGGCTGTAGTACGCTATAACATGAGGCATAGAGTCTTTCTTTTGTATGAGAATCGCACCATATCCCTCAGAGCTCGCATCAGTGTGTAATTCGACTGGTAGCTCGGGGTCAAATATCGTCAATACTGGACTAGATGTCAGTACAGCTATTATGGATTGACGGATCGATTCATGTTTATCTGTCCATTTAATGGGACCTTTCAAACTCGTCAATGGATACAAGGGGCCAGCAATTTTCGAGAAATTAGGGATAAACTTCCTGAAGTAAGAAGCCAGGCCTAAAAACTGTCTTACTTGTGTTGCAGTCTTGGGAGGTGGGGCATTTGTTAGAGCCTGAATTTTAAGAGAATTGGGTTTTATGGTACCTGATTCGATAGCGTAACCCAAATATTCTATTTTAGTTTTCATGAATTTACACTTTCGCAAATTGAACGAGAAGCCTGCTTCTGAAAGGGTCCGAAGCACCTCATCTAGTCGTTGAAGACCATCAGTAACATCCGAGGAGTAGCATAGCACATCGTCAATATAGGCCAGTGGTTTATCATCTAAGGGCTTTAGAGCATTATTTATGCACCTCTGATATACGGAGGGCGCGTTGCGCAAACCAAATGGCATGGCCACATACTCGTACTGCCCCTCGGGTGTGACGAATGCTGTTTTATGAATGGAATCAGGATGTATTAGAATTTGGTGGAATCCTGAAGCCATGTCCAGAGATGAAAAGAAATTGGCACCGGTAAGTTTGTCTATCTGCTCCTCAATGAGTGGTAATGGGAAATGTTCAGGTATCGTATTCGAGTTTAGATGCCTGTAATCGACGCACAAACGATCGGTTCCATCTTTCTTCTTTACGAGCAGTATTGGACTAGCAAATGCCGAAGAACTTTCACGAATTACACCCGCATCCAATAATTCCTGAACTTTTTGCCTGACTGTAAGTTTTTCGGCAGGTGCTAGTCTATACGGGCTTCTGCTAACTACTTTTTGTGGGTCTTGTAATTTTATTTCCATTTTCCCCGTCTTGACTCGCTTACTTGGAACACCCTCTATAAAATTATCAGCATATTTATTCAGAATTTCAATAAGTTTCATCCTATAGTTTCCCGTTAAATCAGTGTCTATCGCATTGAAATAAATTTTACTTTTCTGTACTCTACATGTGTTAGTTTGCTCTATAGCTTTAATCACAAGGTTATTGTTATCAATTTCAACACGAAAACCGCTGTTTAGAATGTCCCTACCTATAATAATAGGGTCACTGATGCACGTATCAGGGACAACATGAAATAACAAGTATGTTGAAATATCCCCAATTTTGATGGCACTGTAGATTTGCGATGTGCACTTCAAATCGTCTCCTCCTATTCCAGTAAGATAAACTAGATTTTTATGCATGTTACCCTGAAAGCATTTAGTTAAACCCTGTTTAAGCAATGAGCAAGATGACCCGCTATCGAAAAGAAAAGGGACTGTCTCACCAGATGATGTTGTAAGGGTACCTCTTGACGACTTATGCTCGCAAGTTTGTACGCTTTCCTTGGCCGTCGATCCTATAATCTTCTTTTCGTTGCATGTGGTAGACAAGTGACCTAGCTTGCCACAGGAGAAACATTTCACTTGAGCTTTTTCAATAGCACGCTGTGACCCGCTACGTGCATCACTAGATTTATGTTGCAGATGTTGGTTTTGGACACGTTTCCAGCAATCTGCTTGCTTGTGTCCAGGTACACCACAGGTGTGACACGTTCCCGTAAATTTGGTGTCTGACAGACGTGCCTTCTTTCTGTCGGGCTCTTGACCAACATTTCCTTCTGTGCGCCGTTACAAAGAAATGCCACCGAGTATGCGAAACAATTGCGTTCTGGTACTAATGACGTGTGAGTTTAACTCGCGGCGTATCATTCCATCTTTGTAGGATAGTACCGAAATAACGAATCCTGTGATAACTTCTTCAGCCATTTCAAGTTTTGGTATGCGCTCGATCATATTCCATAATCTCATGGCAGCAGCAGCTGCTGTTTCCTTTTCACTGATTTGAAATCGCAGAACTTCATCAAAATGATCTTGAACGCACTTTGGTTTCGCAAATTTGGCCAATAGCGATTCCTTTACCGTGATCCACTTCAAATCATTGAGATTTAACATTGTTAAACAATTTGCAGCCCGTCCTTTGAGAGCGCTGGTAAGTGCCATGAGTAAATCGACCCCTGTTAAGCCCTTTTTGTTTACAATCATCTCCGTAACCCTGCACCATCCTTCAATGTCAGCATCGTTGTCGTCAGGGTTAAACTGGATAAAATAGGCATTACTTGTGCTCACTGTTTGCGTTTGCGACTTATTCAGGATACGAGATAGCAAACTTTCCATGTTGCTAAAGAAGTTCATCGCGCTATGTTCCGAGCTAGGTTTTTCATTTGTGGGGGAATCTTTTGATCCCACTTCTGATAAAGGCTCTTCCCTGTCTCCCTCAGCGTCACTCATTGTAGTTGGCAATAAATCGGTTGATGTTAAAATGAAAAGATTCTTCAATGGATTTTAACACAATATAATATTTGTTCATGTAGAAAACTAATACGACGAATATCTTCTATTAGGCACTAGTAATAAAGTTCAACACTTAATAATCGCTTTTATAATCAATATACGATGATTTAAACGGATTTAATTCACAGACGTCGGCGATCCGTCAATGCTTCGTCACGCGCCATATTTCTTGTTCGCTCAAGCCACAGACAGCTCAAGCCAATATGGCCACCCGCTTTGACGTTCCACCAGAGCGAGTTGTCAGAAACGTCACTCTCGTCCGTGTAGATGTCAGATTAGTTCGCAACAATAATCATAGATGGCGCTTTGCGAGAGCGCCGTCATATACATACATCACTCAATATTTTCCCCTTAAAAAAAAAAACAACAAAAGCAAATCCTCTTGAACAGGAAATATTAAGAATATACTAAAAATGACGTTTATTTTCGCAGCCAATTAAAAAGGGATTTTGTTAAGAGGCAGCCGATCGATAGCTTAATGTTTAAATGATGAGTAGGTACTTCAATATTCTTTACAAAAGCTATGTTGTGAACTCCATTTTGGAATATTGATAATTATTTATATTGTAAATTTACCTCAACAACCAAGTAATTTCCAAGCTGGTTTCTAACTCTTCTATCTATTTAGTTATCCTTTAGTCAAGTCTAAGTATAGTGAATCATTGTTGAATAATTTAAGGTAGATTTTATTATGTTTCGGTATTTGTGACTTAGAATGTTTATTTTCATTACTATTATTACTTAGACTTTACAGCAATATCCAAATATACTTTATTGACAAATGGATATTACTCTACGTGTAATTACTGTAGAAATACACGTTGGTAAGTTGTTTTAAGCACTAAAAGTTCTACTTGGTCTTTAAAAACACTATTTAGCTTGTAAAGGAAGCATAAAACATTGCAACTCATAAATATTTCGTGAATTTTAGCGTTCAAACGGTATTTGTGACTTAGAATGTTTATTTTCATTACTATTATTACTTAGACTTTACAGCAATATCCAAATATACTTTATTGACAAATGGATATAACTCTTCGTGTAATTACTGTAGAAATACACTTTGGTAAGTTGTTTTAAGCACTAAAAGTTCTACTTAGTCTTTAAAAACACTATTTAAACTTGTAAAGGAAGCATAAAACATTGCAACTCATAAATATTTCGTGAAGTTTAGCGTGCAATCGGTTTTTTTTTTATTTAAACCCTAAACTCGATATTTTGTATTATGAAAATTGTAAACCCTCTTCCCCGATGACCATTCCTTGTTGAGGGAAATAGAAACCTCAGAGAATATACATAGTACAATATCGTCACAGTTTACGTGAGTAAAAACGTTTATATTAATAGTATTGTACGAAATATTTTTGTGTTTCCCGGCTTGGAATGTACACTTTTACACAAAGCTAGTATCTAAATAGTAACAAGCGATTTATATAAAATCTAGTGCAGCGGTTTTCAGACCTCGTAAAACTTCCATGGAGCCCGCAACTGCAGCCACAAAGAGCACCGTAGCGTTACAAACAGGACACTAAAATTTTATCTAGAATAATAAAAATATGACATGGCCATCGTACGTTATCAGATCACGCTTGGTTCTGAATTTGAATGTAAGGATTCGTTTTTCAAACTTGTATAAAAAGATTCTTTGAGGATTCGATATTTAAACTTTTACTAATTAAATTGCCAAATTAAAAATATATATATATTTTTATGAAATTTTAAGACCTAAAATATAAAACCTTTTGTGATTATTTATTTATTTATATCACAGTTACAAATTTTAGGGTTTTGAGCCGTTCGACAACTATGACAGCCCTGTTAGTACCGTCCATTTAAAGGAAATGTTATATCTAATATATACATACATATTTAGATAGCTAGACTAAGAAATAAAATAGTACAACAATTTATAACGTAATTAATTTTTCTTCTGTTCTCCCGTGTATTATATTTTTTGTAGGTACGTCTCATTCGTGAAAATATAGACAACAATTTATTTAAGACTTTGGCATTGTACTTTTTTGTACAATGGATTACCAATTGATATTATATTTTTTTCTATTTTTGAATGTATTCTTCAGTATTAGGATACTTTCTTGTTTCAACGGAAGCGTAACATACATTTTGTACTCACGATTCAAGCTTATCCACAGATAACATAATAGACCATAGTAAGCCGCTCAGAGTAAATAGAGCTTATGGATTCCATGTTTGAATACATTGCTTTGAAATCCCTCAAAATGCAGGATGATTTTCAAATAAAATAACGTTAAGATAATGTAATGAAATTACAAAATTATAAATACGATTTTTGTTTAATTCAATTTTATCTTAATTATGCAAATCTGGTTAAATCGCACATTCCTTCATGTTTCAGCATTCAATCATTTAACAATACTTTACAATAAAAATACATAAAACAATGCTTTCAACTTTTACAACTTCAAAATTCGAATGTTAATTCCATCGAAATGCCATGCAACTTATGCATGCATGGCTGATTACACTGTGAAGATTTTATATCTCATAAGAAGGTTTTATTTCGTTAAAGTTTGTCTATGAAACTTTAGATATGCATTGTATGTGGATAGCGTTTATGTGCGACTTAAGTGTAGTATTGCCGTTTTCGTAACAGTTTATTGCCAACAATAAAAATGCATCGAACGTAGTTGCTCGTGCGATAGCTTATTTGTAGTCTTATGCGATGCTATCAGACAATAACGTGGAGTGAACAAGTTTAGGACTTTATTGGATTGTCTCCTTTGCTATGCTTAGTGGAGAACGCATCGTCAATTTACTTTTAGTCGACTTCAAAATATATATTTTTTTTTATTTAATTACAAAAGGGTATTGACACACAGTGATGATGTCACCCCAATATTTGTTACACAAATTTTTACAATCATTAAGAATTAACCTGAAACACACAACTTATATTCATTTTGGTATTATAATGGTAGGTATAACTACTTTGTTGTACAGATTTGAGTTTTTCGACATTTTGGCAAAATCTCATGCAACAGTTCAACAGTGATTATGGCGCATGAAGCCTTTATAAATCTTTATTATGTTGATTACTTTAATAATTGCAAACATTATATTTGTGCACACATTTCTTGCATTTATATGTAAAAGTGATGCTCCTAATTGAAGCCTCATTTGAATTACGATCGTATCTTACTTGTACTAGATATTATGTTACCTTTATCGTAGTAATTTATTATTGTGTGCCTTCATTATTGAAAGTATTTGCCACTAGATAAATCGTAGTAGTATTTTTTAAAATTTACGGTTATTTTGAAATATACAATATCATAATAGCTGCTGACGTTTTAATAAATACGAAACCCCTCTCTGATATTTATCTGCAGCCCGAAGCGTGCATGTTCCGTGAATTAAATCGTGTTCGTGAGATGTTCAACTCGGTGATACGTTGATTGAAAGGCATTCGCGTACGTGATCTATAGTTCCGCTTGCTACCAGTTCAAGTTTCAAGTTAATTTCCATTGGCTTGGCAAGTTCCAATGATTAAAATATAATGTCTTTGGTAAATATTTGATATCTTAACGTAATATAAAATGAAGTTGCTTTCTATGTCTGTTCGTTTCGATTTCTAAAATGGGTTAGTAACGATTTTAGTTTTTGTTGACGAGCAACTCTTGAGACAAATCGATACGATTAGATACCCACTTTTTCGCAACAGATAGAAAGATTGAAAAGAAAAAATATCTCACAATCTTTACCTCTTAATATAAAATACAGTAAAGAGAACTATTAAATAATATTATAGTAGTATTTTATTCTGTGACAATTAATTGGCGTCTTGTCTGTGACTTACAGAGTGCTTATTTTTTTATACTTTTTTAATAACGATTATATAATATTAAGTTAAATAGAGTGAAACAAAGTCAAGTGCACAGAATGTTACCTACGACGAATAAATTACCAATATACCGATACCTATTTATTCCTTTTTCAACAGCTCCATATACCAGTGTCGCCATCTATGAATCAGCAATATAAACCGGCTGCAAGACGAGATAGCGCGCTGCTAGTCACTCGTCACGGAAAGTAAGAAAAGTGGCTTTAGCGCGCCCATCCGCATACAAATAGTTTACAAATAGCATTGTCGTGGAGCCATGCCGATGCCTTGCTTAAGTGAAATTAGTGCCTTTTGTTCGTCTAGATGTTGTATGGGGAACTTTCGAGTTTATGAGAGTTTAAAAAGTTTGTCAAATTTGGACTTAGCTCGTGTATAAGTTAAATTTTGTTAGTGTGTAAAGTAGTTTTTCTGTGAAATTTACTATACATATATTACAAGTACATATGTATTTTAAGACAACAATTTAGATCTTTGTTTCTGTTTACATAAGTAAGTAAGTACTTACAAAAGACAGTAATTTATTTGGCCTCTAACGTTTCATACGAAAACATTTTGCTGGTGATAAAGGCCAATAAAAATAAATTATAATAATCTATTTTCTTCATGGGAATATAATGGTATGATGGTAAGGTACTACTTTCTTTCAAAGTCAATGTTTACTTCCTAAGCACTGGGCATACGTGGAAAGGTCAAGTTAACGTTAGTAAAACGCCGAAAAGCAAAACGCCAAGAACATATTTTTCATAAAAGCACATTCTAATGTTGCATTCATCAACATCGGACATAATTTAGTAAATCAAATACATTTATTTATTCCACCTTGTATTACTCTCCCAAGTTCTGTATTCAGACATAAAAATCCATTTCCTTTCAACTAAAACGTATCAAAGGCGAAAATTTACAACCGGAGCAGACATCACAAAAATAAAAGCAAATGTAAAAAGGTTTTCATCTTGTTTAGTCAGGGAAGCCTGCGAGGCGTCTAACTGCGAACTAGAAGTCAGGTGGTGCAAAGAAAACTCATTACTTCTCATTCAGTTGGGGTGCATTCAGGTGGGGCCATCGATGAAAGGGATTGTTGGCGTAAACACCCATTAGTGCGCGCTTGTTGTGTAAAGTGATTTGGGCATCGTGTTTTGATAAAAAAAAAACTAACCTGGTATGCCCCGTGTTAGTGAAAATAAATCGCCTTCATAGAAAAAATAGTTTTTGTCCTTAAACTAAATGAAGTTTGAGACCGTCTGAGAACAAAACTTTATAACATAATGACTGTTATTCCTACATTCATTTCATATATTGCGTTTCGTGTAATGAATGATAGATGGTAAAAATATCGATATTTTCCTAAACCATAATAGTAAACATAAAGTTAAAAATAAAAGACTTTACTAAATTAAAAGACTTTTATCAAACTTAGGTCACCGATGACAAATTTATATTCTAACTTTTTAGTCTAAGTAATTGTATCGAACTCAGCACTTACAAAATTGCAGCTATAAAAGCAACGCTCTAAGCCACATTGTAACTCAATGAAGTTCGAAAAACATTTCTAATTTATAGCCTAGACCACATTCATTTTATTAATACGGATTTATCGGTAAAGTGAGACAGGGCACATTTCAGCAAAGAGTTGCCGTAATAAATTTAAAAGTACCACATCAGTATGCTGCCGGCGTTCTTGAACACCAATACGGGACAAAGCAAGACATATTGTGCTTATACCAATGGTTCTGTGCCGTTTGATTTTACCTTTGACTTTTGAATTCTATTAATAGCGTTCGAATGAGGTTAGACATAAAACAAAAATAGAACGCATAGATCGACAATCGAACTTTTTTTAATAAAAAAAAGTCTTAATTTGAATGTAGTATTTCATGTGTCAATTTCCGGTCAATCTGAGAACGTGTGTAGGGAGACTGCAGTGAAAGCAGTAGTTCAAAGCAATAAAATGCAACATTCCTTTTCTTTTCATAACTGAATCCATATCCTGTTTTCAGAAGGTAAAAATGCACTCATAACTTTTGAAATGTAGGAAAATGTATCCAAATTAGATTTACACGTAAACCTAATAGTCACAGTGGAAAGTGTTCGGGTGATTTGGGAGTGGGCCTACAGATTGAATTTATCCAGGTCCCAGGGGACAGGCAGGCGGGAGATAGTTTTCTGGAAAGAATTTCAAATTTTATAAGGTATAAATTTTAGAGATGCGGTGAAAATATTGGGAATTATACAGATTTTGGGGATTTATAAGAAAAATTTCCAAGATATTATAAAATATGGTAGAAAAAGTCAATGAACAAAATGTTCGCTATTTTTAATCACTTCAACACATTGTAACGTCTTGATTGTTCAAGAAGAATGAAAAAATACAGATACATTTTTTTTTAATAATCTTTATAAATTACCTATTATTTCTTTTCAGTTATTTACCCTTTTCTATGTTCAGTGAGTATGACAATATAATTGGAAAAACTCTAAACTATGTCATAAAGGGTAGGTAGTTAGTAGGGAATCAATGTTTTGCTATGCTCTATCTCATAAAATATCCATACAATTATCATATAAAAATCTGGCTTCTAAGTAAAAGATAGGTACGTCTAAAATAGGTCAACAAGGGCTTTTATCTTCAAGGAAAATTAAATTTTCTGCTATTTGATATTATAAATCTTATTTTATGACTTATCCAGCGTGAAAGGTATTTTTGAATCTCCTTTATAGCTTACATACGTCTGGAGTCCCAACGGGCACTTTTTCCGCCATTATTTCAATAATATCACTTTATTTTTTACTACTGGTACCTTTTTATTATTCATGATAATACGCCTTACATTAGCTTGTTGCTCTTCACGTTTTTACGACCTTTCGTTTTTTCTTTTGTTATGCTTTGGTTTTAGGAATTTTTATGTTGATGTCGTGTAGGAAAATTTTACATCCTTTCTTGGAAACAAGATCTTTGAAAAACAAGTTTTACTTGACATTCAAAAGTATAGAATACGTAGTCATATTTATGCGCTCTCTTCTCGGAATAAAATATAAATATTTCCGGACAATCCACACAACAACATCTAGCCCCGTGATAAGCCTTACACTTATGTAACGTGTTCGACATCTGATATAATATTCTTTTAGCTCACGTGTCTACTGGCATCGATTTTGTGTTGAATTACAATTATTATAAACTAGTAGAGCCTCTTTCTTTGTAATATTTACGTTGTTGGTGTTTCAATAAAGAATTGTGTTTTTATTATTGTAGAGCCCCGCGGGGTTACAGCTTCATAACGGTTTTTCTCTGAATGTAATTTTCCCGTAATAAGTAACTTATGTCCTTTCTCAGGCTCTTGAGAACATATGTACCAATTTTAATTTAAATCGTATCACTAGTTTTTGCGTTAAAGAGGAACAAAGAGACAGAGTATACTTTCGCATTTATCTATATAAATAAAAATTAATTGTTGTTCGTTAGTCTGATTAAAACTCGAGAACGGCTGGGACGATTGAGCTGATTTTGGTTTTAAAATGTTTGTCGTAGTCCAGGGTAGGTCTAAACGGTGAGCAAATAAGGAAAAATTGTCGTGAACTTTTTTACCCGTGCGACGCCGGGGCGGGCCGCTAGTTTTATAATAATAGTCAAAGTCAAAACGTTTATTTCCTTAGAAGCATGCCTACATAGACAGGTCAACTAAAAGCTAATTTAAATAAAAACTTAGAATAATCAAGGAAATAACATTGTCTTGACAGTTCGCTTCAATTTTTTACACTGAGTTGAGAAGCGTAGTATTGGTTTTTCTATTCTCTTTCTCTTCAACGGTAATTATAGCCACTACAAGACTTAACCCATACTCACTAGTTAAGGGCTAGATGTTTCTAAGTTAACGAAAAACCTGAATTTACGTTGAAATAGCAACTGGTCGTTTTGCAATGGCAATGTATATAAAACTCAGCGTGACCCCTCGAAAGCTTCTGACCCGGTTTCCGTCTCCTGACCCGCCCTGAATCCTTATATCACTCTTTATTTACAAGAGTTCACCTACAAGTTTATACGAGAAAAACAGGAGGACGCTACTGAGTATTTTAACCATTTTCACACAAGACGACGGAAATATTATATTTAAGTAGAGTTTATAATAAAAGTACCTTCAACGATTGTCTTCTACATAAATCATAATTGTGTAATAATTGTAAGCTCAAAAATGTTGAGTAAGTTCTTAAAAAAGCCATTGGTATTAAGTATGTGGTGAACGTTTAATACAAAAAATAATATATTTATTTTCTTACTTCTCTTAAGGGAGGAGGAACTATTATTAGTTTGGTCAATTCAAAACGAGGTTTTGGTACATACCTAGAATTTCTTCCTACGTTGTACTTCCAAACATTTTTGTGTAAACCCTCGTTCTAATTTTAACAACAGTTTGTAAGTGATTAGCCAGCTTACCAATACAGTTTTTGAAATAGTTAAGAGAATAAAATATTCGTGATTTTTATTTTTGAAATGTTTTTTTTTCTTATGGTAGTTTTAAGTTTCAAGTTTATAAAAGCCCAAGGTAATAAATGAATTATTAAAATGGAATATTTTTCTCATTATATTAGTTTTTGTAAACCAAGGTGGTTACACAAAAAAAAAAGATGAATTCATACTTAATTGATCTTTCACTAATACTACCTACCTCTTAATTCTATTTTAGTCAATTCGAAGGGCTAGGTGTTTTGTAATATGCCCTTAGAAAACAAAAAAGAAAAATTCTGATTGTACAAACAATTAAAAATAAACCAACCGTCTAAATAAATTCCAGATGACAGATAACGTCAATTAATTTGACAAAAAGCGAACCTTCGTTTAAAATTCACAGGAGCATAAATTAATTATTTCCATTTCCGGCAGTTTGAACGGGAACCTTTGAGAAAATTAACTCACAGCCAATCAAACAGACATACAATTATACCGTTATGTGGATGCATCATTATTACAATCTGGTTCGCTTGTAATGAATTGCCAATTAGCTCTGACCTTATGTATGTGATAATTACGGAGTTTCGAGGCTGGAGACAAGATGGAGGTAGGGGTGGCATAGTTCTCCACCTCTGTATTTATTGTGAATATGAACGGAATTATACATCGTAGCTAGTGTTGTATAATTTTCCGACGAGTAAGAGGTATTTTCTAATTGTTTTTGTTTCAGTAGCAAATTACCACAATATAATGATAAAAATTGCTCCATATCCATACTAATATTTTAGATGCGAAAGTAACTTTGTCTGTTTGTTCCTCTCTCACGCAAAAACTACTGATCAGGTTAAAATGAAATTTGGTGCACAGATTCTCCAGTGCCTGAGAAATGACATAGGCTACTTTTTAACTCGGGGAAAATATCATTCTGCGGGAAAAATCTATTATAAAGCGGTAATCCAATATTTAAAGATATGCACTTAAATCTGTAATTTAAAGTCAAAGTCAAAGTCAAAACGTTTATTTCCTTAGAAAAACAGGGCCCACATGGTAAACTTAAAATTAATAAAACTAAATTGTTTAAACAAAAAATATCAAGGATATAACACTGTCTTGACAGTTCGCTTCAATGTTTTATACTGAGTTAAGAAGCGAATAGAACAACAAAGTTTTCTCAAAAAATGTATAATTAAAGCTCTCTCAAAAAAATTTAAATGTTGAACTAACCGTTTAAATGCCCGCAACGGTTTGTTTTTTTTCCACTGGGCTGTATGATGCTGTGTAAGCCGTGCCGTATCTGTTGTCCCGCAATATTTGTTAATGTTATTATAATCATGTCTAGATTTTTAAATTAACACTTAGTTGCCGTAAGCGAAGGTTCGCTTGATATCTCGAAGGATTCAGATTTTGATTCTTCAATCGTACTTCAAGATTTTAGAAAAGAATAGCCAATTCTGTATTGTAAATTAAATATTTGAAATTTCCGGGTTAATCAATACAGCATCACCTAATCCAAAAATAACTAAACATAGCTTGTACTGTGGGTGTTAGGTGACTGATATACATAGATATTTTTTTTTATTGTAAATACATACATATTATTAGTAGATTTTTTATATGGTAAAAAAATCTGTTCTGCCTAATGGAGATAAATCTCAACCTTCGGCACCTCAAATGAACCTTCCCTCCCAACAACAGAGTTCAAATCCTCAGTTCAAGGCATGACCAACCGAGAGTCTTGTCCAACATAACGCACTAATTAATTGGTAATCCATATACAAAGCAAATCAATTAGAGCACAATAATTAGGCTCTATAGCATTTGAGGTGCGGCTTAGCTGAAACTGTGTACAATCTCCTATAGGCATTGCAGATTACAATGCTAAGGTACCTTGTGCATTGCGTCTTATTGTAGTCTTGTTGTCTGGTTTAGAGGAAAGGTAAGGACTAGGGAATTTAGTTCATGTTATGACAATATAAGGAAAGATACTGTATGTGAAAATAAATCTTATTAAGAATAAGATTTACTTTCATAAACATGGGCGTTTAACAATATTTTAGAATGTAATCATAATAATGATTATTTATGATCCCTCTTTTATAAGAAGAAATTCTCTCAATGAGAGAAGCCTATTTCGTATAATATTATTTAAGCGGACACCCACACATGATACAAAATTATCAACACGTTAATTATCAACACATATCAGTTCCACAAATAAACCTGACGCTAGTATAATGTATAATGATTTTCTACAAATCTAAAGACATTCACAACACAAATATCAAATTACCAACCCTCAACCGTCAAACACCCATATTCTCCAGAATTAATACATTTCGTCGACATAAATAACATCCTATGCTAATTGTAAGTCGGCGGATGCAAATCCAATTGCTGCGTGGCCGGCTAGCTGTCGCTCCGCCTCACCGCGGCGGTTAATTTGCCGGCTAGGCAGCGATGGCAGCTGTCTACGGTGTAGCTATGCTGAAATGCACCTTTGCTTCTAGCTCCGGTAGATTACACAAAGTTTTTAGCGAGATACAAAAACCTGGTTCAGAAGAAAATATTTTTAAAATGCTTTTGAGTTTTTTTTAGGTTTATCGTGATTATGGCATATGAAATTACGCCTAAATATCAGGGAACTCAAAAAGATATATTTATTTATTAAAGTCAGTAGATGATTTTTAATATAAAGTGTTTTAATACTATTGTGTAACATTAATAAATTGCATGTATTTCAATCCTCGGATATCGATTATCTATGCACGAAACATGTGTAAGTCAGAAGATGCAAATCTAATTGCTACGTGGCCGGATAGCTGTAGCTCCACCTTACCGGGTGGTTAACTTGCCGGCTAGGCAGCGATGGCAGCTGTTTACGGTGTAGCAGCTATACATAAAAGCAGCTTGCTAGCTAGAGTAGATTCGAGAAGTGTAAACCTGGTTAAGAATAAAGTTTTTTTTTGCAAATATTCCATTTTTAATCAGGTTTTCACTAACTAATTTCGTCTTTAATTTCGAGTTTTTTGAAATTTTGGCAAATTATATTGCAACGAAATATCAAGGAACTCAAAAATATTTGTACGTATGAATATGCTGAGTATTTATAGCATGTTATTAGGCACCATGTATCAATCCTCTGATATTGACTGTCAAATGGATAAAACACCTTGTAAGACGGTGGATCCAAATCCAATTGCTGCGTGTCCGGCCAGTTGTCGCTCCACCTCACCGCAGCGGTTAATTTGCCGGCTCGGCAGCAATGGCAGCTGTCTACGGCGTAGCAGCTATACAGAAATGCAGCGAGCTGGGAAGGCTGCGCTTCGATGAGGTATACTCACAAAACTTTTCTAAGAAGCGAACACCTGAATAAAAACGGGATATATCATTATGATTTTTGACTATTATCGTGATCGTGGATTGTCCGGAAATATTTATTTATTTATTTAAAAATTAAGTTATAAAGTACTGGATTCTATTTTCTAATCAAACCGAACGAAAACTTTTAATGATCAAAATTATTTTAAAGCAATATTAAGTAAGTATGATGAATTGTTTGCCTTTTTAAACAAAGTTCACCGATCAAATTAAATTGAAACAATTTCTTTCAAATCAAAAACATTTATGATTTAAACTTACGAACTTCGGTAAGTGATAAAAATGAGATTCAAACGAGTAGGTACCTAAGGGCTTATTTTACTAGTATCTATAAATCGGGCTAAACTCAGTTATACCACGTAGCTGAGATCAAATTGCCATTTTGATCAAAGATATTGCTTTAACTTGGTTCAATTAAGCTCGATTTGTAGCATATAAAGTAAAATAATCTAAACCATCTAACTAATTCCAGAACTTTGTTTCCCTTAACAGTAAAAAGTCATACTATTTTGTAATGTGCACGTGATGCGCTTCCATTTGAGACCCTACTCAAGTATATTTGCAGATTTTCGGTTTTTCCTCCCCACTTTTACCTTCATAACTTTTAAGCGGGTCAACCGTTTTTTTTTAAACATATCTAAAAAATTAACTAAATTGAAATCGCTCCATCCGTTCGGGAACTATGTCCCAGACAAACAGACAGCCAGACAGACACGTCAAACTTATAACATCGATAACTCTTTTTTGGCGGGGGTTAATTAGGCCTAAATTATGTTGATAAATACAATAGTTTAGATGTTAAATACATACTAAACCTAGTAACGTTACTGAATATTCTGTATATTATATTCGCAAATATGTTGTTTACACACATTAACACTGTTGTTGCCATCGCAAATCAACCATGCCTTCCTTAGATTGTAACAATATTATTTCAAGGCTATTCGGAAGATTTGCATTGTATAGTAACCAAATATTTACAACAACAAAACACACATATAATGCATAATATGTACCTATATTGATACCTAACCGCAAAAAAATATATAATATTTCTTTGTAGGTATATACATTTATTTTTGTTACTTGATGTATAATTACCAACCTATAGAATACGCGTTAAATTCTACCTTAAAGTCTATTGTGGTACCTTTTAAGTTTCCGAAAAAAAACATTACATAAATTTACACACAGTTAATACCTACTTTAATAATTATTTAGGTGATGCTTAGCTCATTATATTGATTAAATTTATTGACTAGAGATGAGCAACTTTTTACCATAGCAAATAGGTTATTCTTATAAGAAAGTCCATAATAGACTGCAACACCTGTGAGTATTGGTACTCGTAATACAATACTAGGAAGAACACATGTACCACACAAACACACACACACACACTTACTCCCGGGTAACTTATTTACATACATAAGTCCTTAAATCGTTATTCTTGTTTATCATCAACATGTTTATAGTATTTCAAATAGTTTACAAATTATTTAATGCGTTTTTATTACGCGTTAAATTTAATAAAAAGTAACTAAGTTTGAACCAATTTGAACACTTCGTACTTTACCAATTTTACGGAAGTCAACTCTCAATTGTACTTAGAAACATGTATTTTTGTCCTTATAGAGACTTTTTAATTAAAAACTATGACTATTACTAAATTTAACAATACCAATAATAATAGGTACTTAACACAAAACATTTTATGAAACAGCCCTGATACAAATCAAAACACTAAAGCGTTACTGAACATATTATTTTAATCGGAATATTGATAACAAACCCTATGGAATCGAAATTCAATAGAGGCGGAAAACAATAACTTTATTGTTAGTCTCATACGAACTGTTTGCTTGTTAATAGGATTCTATTATTAACTCAAATCGTAAATATTAATTGTTCACAAAATATAGCATAAATTTTGAAATTCAAGCCTTTCGCTTCCATAAATAAATAATACTTTTTATATTTCGTGTGTTATATTCAATAAGCGAAAACGTATAAATGGTTTATAGTTATTAATTTGTATAAGATAAGTTATAAGAACTGATAATTTTGCATACTAAAATAAAATATGAAATCAAATTATTTCTAAGGTTCCGGTCAAAGAAAATATTCAATCGCTGAATATTTTCTTTGACCGGAACCTTTGGAGGTTTTTCAGTTCACGTCCGTAAGTGGTAACCCTCTGAATACTTACACGTGACCTCCGGATGGTGCTAAGAACAGTCTCTGGTGGTAGGCTTCGTCCGCGGCTTGTCACCACCCTCCGGGCTGGGCCAGTGCGTGATACGATTTTTTCGTGTTTCGTAATGTGACCCGGAGAAGCCATCTTCTAGGTCTTCATGCCCCATCTTAGACCACATCGTCACTTTTTAAATCTGGTGAGATTGTGGTCAAATGAAGGCTTATCTAACATAAAAAAAGACCTCCCCTCTATCTTCTAGCTAGACTGTAGTCAAAAGTTAGCACATTAAAAAAAAGAAAAGTTTTTTAAATCTTTATTCATGCTCAACTAGTGACCAATACATATTTTGAAAGGGTACACTTTGCATTAAACATAAACGTTTCTTTGGACTCCCTATGAAAACTACATTAAAATCTGCTCAGTGGTTTAAAAGATTTAGCCAAAATGTTTTGTCAAACAAAATATAACTCGTATTTCTAGTTAAAGAAAATTAACTAACGTCTTGTCTGTGACTTTCAGAGTGTTTATTTTTAAAACGAATTTAAGTATACAGTACCTACCCACGACGAATAATTCCAATTTGTTTCAGACAACTTTTATCCACAATTCATATTTAACAATAAGGTGATAATTATCTACCTACAAGTGTTATTCTCTTTACGAAACACTGCCTTTAGCAATTATTATTATAAATACCTCACACCCTCAACAAAATATTTCCGAATTGAAACAAACTCGTTATTATTTGTAACAAAGCGGCCACCGGTGCCGTTCACACGTCCACTTTTTGTTCTATTACATTGAATATAACAATGTACTTCACCCTAGTTCCACATAATGTTGTTCGGTGGACGAAATCAGTGGTGTGTCGAAAGGGGATAATTAAAGTTGGCAACATTGTTCATGGCAGTGTTTTGTACGTGTTTTATTTTATGGTAACATTTTAACGGTTGTATTTAATTTTCACTCTTTAAATATCTGTTTGTTTTTATCTGTGGTATAAGCCCAAAAAGAATAAGACCTCATTGAGAATGGGTATGCTTTCTACGTTATACATAATTATAAGCCTTCGATATTTAAATTTGAAATTGAATTTACAGTCTAACTAAAACCTCATCAAAGTTCAGGAAAGTTCCAGATTTAAATGTCGAAGGTTTGTAGTGTTGCAATCACACTGCTGTTTTTTGCACAAAATATGAAAGAGAAAAACATTTTAAAATATTCCAGCTGATTCACTCGCCAGACGCGTAACATGATTAGACGTGGAGTAATTTTATTGAGGATTCGCACCGTGGGCGGGGTGGAGTTGCCATGAATTTTACATGAATCTCGTGACAAGACTCGTCATTCATTTTCGGTAGACGGAGATGTACCGCAAGCTTGTTTGTCCCTATTGTACGGTGTGCATTTTCAGCACAAACAATGTATTGCAAAACACAATCTAGTCCTCAAAATATAATAGATTTGAGAAGAACGTGAGAATGTAGATTGCTATTATTGAATTTTACTTAACTCCATGTCATCTAAAATAGTTGCTTCCTAACACCTACTAATATCATAATGGTATAGAATCTAAACAAACTAAATGCGTCTGTTTTCGTATTGTTACCCTATGTTTAAGTTTTCCAAATAAATACATTTCTATTTATTTATTTATTTAAATATTGTATTTCATTCCTGGCAACACAGGAAAATACGATTATCAACTGACTCTTTTTTCGCTCCCTCTTTCGCATCGCTTCTTCCCTCCCAGGTACTGCAAAAACGCAGCCAATAAGCAGTCTTAAGAACCAGCGATGCATTTATCACTGTGATAATTCTGTCCATCTTTTCTACATTCCTCAAGCGTAGTTTTTTCTACAATCTGCAGCCGTCCTTTGTTACGGATGATTTATGCTGATGCTCGAACATTTTTCAGCATTATTTCGTTTCGTAAGCTCATTTTATCTTCAGTCTGGCTCGATATTTTAAGCCAGGTGTTGTTGTTGATCGAATTGCCTATGTTTCTGGGGTACTACTTTATTATTAGTATATATATTGAATTATAACTCAAAGCTTTTATCTGTTTTATTTCCTATGTTAAATGTTAAAATTGATGTACCTATCGGATGAAACTTGATACATTCTTTTAAACTTTTATAGAATATCCCTACAAGAATTCGGAGCAGAATTATGAAAATTTAAAAACTGTTAGAAAAGTGCGTACTCGCGTCGCACTCCAACTCATTTACTTTTTATTTTGCTGTAAAAAAGGAATCAAAAAGCGAGCGGCAAATTCTTTAATTTTCTTAAGGAAATTCCTTTTTACGTCGGAAGTTCAAATTATTCCTTAATAAAGTCGCGTGGCGTGAATTCCTTTGATGGGGATGAAATATTGCCTAGGTACCGATTGGGGTGACGGGCAAATCCGTGCCTACGAAATAAAATGAATTTGGCCGGGAGCAACAGTAGAAAATTGGATATGTCATTTTGTTTTTTTTTAATGTTTGCGGCGGTCGGGGCTCGCGATAGGATTATGTGCCTGCAGCGAGCGCTCTGATTTCACCTGCCATACCGGCGGCTTTGACACGTATCGATTGTCGAATTGCAAATGGTAATTCTGCTTATTTTTGAGGGAGAATTTGTAGCGGTCGCTCACGGAGGTTTCTTTGAATGTTTGTTTTTGGAAGCTTTGGCGTTTTTGTATGAGTGCTGTATTTTGATATGGATATAATTATAGTTATAAGTAATTTTCTTTAGAATGGAATAAAAATTACATAATCTACAACTTTTTAGAGTTTTGTATTCCCAAGGTAATACGGGAAAAATGATCTGTTGATGCTATAACAAAAATTAATAAATATTATAAGGGGGGTCCCATACAACAATCGTTATTTTATTAAAAACTTATGCAATGCGGCTTTTATTTTGATGGGTGACATCGGATTGTAACTTTCGAACATTAAAAAAAAAAAACTTTTAAAAACAAAATGTGTATTTACTATCGAATAAGACAGAACGATCCGTGTATGAGTCCATTTCATACCTATCGGTTTTATTTTCATTTCCATCGGTTCCGATATTATCAAATTATGCTTATTATCAAATCTAGCAAGAATTTTACACACCTATCGGTTTCTGGTTAAGCTGATATTTTATGAGCATTCTTATTATGTCAATCACGACATAAAATAAAATGACCATTAATATTTTTTTTACAATTTCAGGTCCTTAATGTACTCTTATCCTAATTGAACTAATATTATGCATCAATCTGTATATAAAGTATGAAAAGCCATACTCATACCTACCTATGTATGTTCCACAGTGACTAATAAAGGCACCTTCCGATACAAGCATCAGAACCGACAGGAAACTAGAGACGCGGCAATTTGCTCCTCTACGGTAGGGCGGTTACATGGCGCTACTGGCAAAGTTAGCTGTATCGCTATTTTAGAATAATACATCTATTATTTGTTCATGTCTACGTAAGCTGCACGAAGGAAATTCTAATATCTATGATATTATAACGAATTCGATATATAACCTAAAGTCAATACATTTTTATAGGTTTTTTTTTATTTATATAACTTAGTATGTGATTGTTTAACAATATTGCCATTCGGAGGGCAATTCTGGTGCTCATGAGTAAAATGATTCGTTAGAGAACCAAAAAAAACTAAATCGCTATATATCGAATTCGTTATAATACCATAGACGCGAGAATTGTCTTCCTAATAGTAACACAAGTATAAATCTATTATAAACCATTTTCTTAATGATTACCTACTGCATTAAAATCAGTTACACTAAAATTAATTGCTACATAGGAAAACTCAGAAACACGTGGCATTTGCCATCATTTTGAAATTTTAGAGAGTTTCATATTTAACCGACAGCGAAAAAAGGAGATTCTCAATTCAACGCGTATATTTTTAAATTTAGAGTTTCACATAAACTCATATTAAGATTCCACGCGAACATAGCCACTGGCAACAGTAATTAAAATGTAAGTCTGCGATAGACTTCACTATGCTCTCTCACGGTAGCCCCCAGCCCGTGATAAACGCTCACAAGTTTGTTCATCGGAATACCTGCTACAGGATGTTTAATTTATTTTATGCAATAAGGAAGGATGCAAAAGAGCGGGCGAAGTTGCGTCGGAAGCACCCTGTAACTTACGGCTTACAAACAAGGAGAGACGGGCGGATAACTTAGTAGTCTGGATTTCGATTACAGTTTTTTCTCTTATGAATAACAAAAATAATAACGTATATAATAATTTATATAACACTTACTTTACTAATGCGTTATCTACCTGCCAACGTGAATACATAAAGCGGTTAAAAATAGTTTTTTATGTAATATGTTAAGGAAACTCAAAGTTTTACCCCATTTTACAGAAATAGTAGAAAGGAATGATTAATGATAGAATTAAAAATTAAAAAACAAACACAATTTGTTTTTTAATTTTTAATTTTACTTCTAAAGCGCCCTCTTGGTCGTCTTATTAAGAAAACAACATAAACATAACTTTATAGATGAAGGTTTTTACTGTCTTCTCCGAACAGAAAAATAATTCATCCAAAATAAAACTTTTGTTTACTAATTTAGATTACTTATGACATTTTTATTGTTCCAGGTAAGCAACAACATTTTACGCCAGAGAACGACAACCGAAAACAGATATGTAACACGTCCGACGATAATCACGCGATTGCATTATAAATCAACACCTCCCAACGCGAACACACCGCTTACGGCGTTAGCTGGCTCGCTTAGGGATAACATCTCAAACGCGCACCGCTCGACATCGATCGAGATAGCCTATGAGGGCTGGGCTTAGTGCTGGGCAAGGGTAAAATAATACCTATATGTAGAATATATGAGAATCACAGTGTCAGTCTGCTCGGAGTTGTGACCAAAAAAAAACGTACGGACAATGCTATTATGTAAATATATTCGCAAATTGTGTTTCATATCGCCAGTTATATTTAATATAACAATGGAATATAATACATTACTGTAAAAAAACTTTTCTGAGAAGATACTACCAGATTTTGGAAGAACGGTTTGAACAATTCCAAAAACTAAATATTACTTGTAGAAAAAAAGAAAAAATCCGACTTTTAAGACCCGAGTTAATAGGCTTTTTCTGGACAAACGTGTTCCTTCATTGACTTCGTCTCTTCGGGCTAAGCTGTAGTCAAACATAAGCCCATATTAAAAAAATTGTGAAAAATATTTTTAAATTATACACGGATTTGTATTATAATATATTTGGTTTTTGTTTTTTTTTACACAATAATTATTTATTTGCACTGAACAAGTAAAAAAAAACAGATTACCTAAAATTGCCTAAGCAAGGAAAACTATTACACAATCGGTAATTTAATCTGTCTCTTTTTGTCTCTGACAATTTGAACTTTAATAGGACTTCTCGCTCCCATTTTTCTTGTTTCTTCTTGCGCAGTAAAAAAAAATCCAGTTCTGTGGTACATAGGCAAAATAGGTAAAAAATACCAATTGAAAAAATATGTTCGTACATAATTTACCAAAAATTTAAACTGAATAAGAACGGTCATAATATTTTAGTAATGATAAAAGATGTCAAACGTTAAAGCAATTGATCATCTACTCGTACTTATCCAAAATTTTACTGATTTTGAGAACCAAATTGATTGTTGGTAAATCGTATGTAATCTGACAAAAGTGCAGTACATACCTATAGTAGTAAATTTTAACCATTTAAATAACATAAATTCCTGTTAAGCTTTCTGAATGTTTTTTTTTAAACACTCAATTTAACTGTTGTGAGAGGATATTTAAATATATTTTTTCCATACAGAGATATTAACTTATATAATTTTTTATGTTATTTACTTCACTGTTCTTTATTTATATAAAATAATTATCTAAAAGATGTAATATTATTTATTTTAGTGATGGCATAATAGTGTTACATCACTAAACTAAGCACTTGCCCATATCACGCAACAGGTAGAGTAAAATATTTTTATACCCATAATGTATCACTTGGCACTCGAGACCAATCTTTTAGTGACGTGATTCGATTCGATATCGATTGAGCTGAACTCGATATTTCAAATCGACAAAATTTATGTGACGTTGAGAGGCGAGTTTAAAAACAGAGCTGGTGATCCGAAATCGAACTAAGTTGAATTAATGTCTATAAGAAATTTGTTATGACAAGTCAATTGGAGGTTTAAAATTATATCTACCAATTAGGTTTGTCTAACTAAAGCAATTTGTGTATTTGGTAAAAGCTACTGAAAATCATTATATTTTTAGGATTAAAATGTTGAATAGCACCTTGAGAGCATAAATCTAAATTTAAAATTTAAGAAAAACCCCCGATTCTAATGCCTTGATTTCCTTAAATGTAAAAGAACATAATATTATGTAATGTGGACGCGATGCGTTTTCATTTGATACCCCACACTAGTATATTTTCGGTTTTCCTTCCCCACTCTCACCCCCATAACTTTTAAACGGCACAACCGATTTTCATGAAACATGTCTAAGAACACTCGCGCTAGATTCACCTTTCATACAAAAAAAACTAAATTGAAATCGCTCCATCCGTTCCAGAGCTATGATGCCACAGACAGACAGACAGACATACAGACAGACAGACACGTCAAACTTATAACATCCCTCTTTTTTGGTCGGGGGTTAATAAATAGGAGCCTAATAAATCTTTTATTTTAGTGTTCTTTTCTTGAACCTGAACCATTGACCAAATACATTTTCTAAAATATAAAGGTAATTCATTTCCTAAAACACACTGACCTCCACACTCTTCTTCTCTTACACGTGACCTCCGGGTGGTGCTAAGAATAGTCTCTGGTGGTAGGCTTCGGCCGCGGCTTGTCACCACCCTCCGGGCTGAGCCAGTGCGTGAAGCGAAGAATTTCTAAAACCCTTTATTTTAGCGCGTAATAATATTTTTACTATACAATACAATGCTTATAAACCTCTGGTTTATCGATACGTTTACCCCAAGTGTCCATCACTAGGCCTAAAAGCACTACTTACTACGAATGAGATTGCTTTCACTTCGCGTTCACTTCACATCTCATTCCAGGAAAATGCGAGTCATTCCATTATTAGAGCAAGAGTCAAAGGTAGAAAAGTCCAAAAGTCAATAGCGTAAAATGTTTCGCGCCACTGGATTTGGGCGGTTCTCTGAAACTGTTTATTTGGTCAGATGCATCGGATATCAGATGTATTACAAACATTTTTCACCAGAATCAATAACGAACAAAATGTTTACGCAGAACACTGACAATGCAACTCAAAAGGTATTTAAAAGTGTAAAATATAAAATCCTTTTTTTATTTACACATTATTTTATTGTAAGGGAGTAAGGGTTTTATTATGGACATCTATTAAATACCTACACAAAATATTTAGTTTTCAGGGTCTAAGGGCTATTTAAAAGTAGTTGTATTTCCTTGAACTTGAATCTGGTTTTTATCTAGAAATGCGTGTTTTTTTTGTACCTACCTATTAAATATAATCGGAATATTTTATTATTGAAATATCTAATCCATCGATTCATATTTAATTACCTGTAACTTTTTAAAAAGTATTCCACATTGAGAGAACTCCAATGTTAATATAAATAAATAAATATCTCCGGACTAATCACAAAGCTTCATTTAACCTCAAACTAAGCAGGGCTTGTACTATGGGTGCTAGGTGACTGATATACTACATAGATACATTTTTTTTTGTAAATACATTTATGTAGTATAGAAAATACTTTCATCATATGACGTAAAAAATAAGTCCCGGTTCTTAATCTATATATGCGATGCGATTACCACTAGGATCATTTCTTTTATTTTATTTGAACAAAGAAATGCCCTTATACCCCATATGCCTCAGATTTGGCTTACATCACGCAACGTCAGGTGTTTTTGTTTGAGTGATATTTTTGTTTGTTTACCTAACATTAGGAACTCTTTGGAAGATTATGATATGTAACAAGTAGGTACGACGCTTTTGTCTTTGTTAGACACTATACCTCTGCAAATTTGACCTCTGTGATACTTTTAAAAGCAGTTTTATGAACTTGACATTTATTTTGAAAGTTTCATTAAAAGTCTTAGTAACAGTTTATGTGAGGGTCAGGGAGTTATAAGCCGACCATAGTATACAAGTTTAATCAAGTTACAAATGTAAGTCAACAATAATAAAAAAAAACTTTATGCTGTTAGTTTGTGCTTGAAAATAAATACCAATCAATTTCATTTTATATTTTTTTGGGAATAGAATTTGTTGGTGATTAGTTCTTTATAAATAAAAAAACGTCTAATACGATTATTTGTCAATCGACGGTTGTTTTCAAGTTTAGTACAGGTTAAGTTGTCCGGAGTTTACATTAAGAACCGTAGGCATTTTGCACTCTATAAAAAGGAGTATTTTGTATGTTTCCTGAATTTAATATGAGAGATCACCTCAAATTTAATATCCTAAAGCTCTATATAATTCATACCTCCAATTAAGCAAATGCAAGCCTTTATTCATAAAATACGCTTTCCCACAGTCGGCTTAAGCAAAGTTGAGTATCCACAGAAACAAGATCTGTTTTAATAAGCACTCGAATATTAACGTGGAAATTATATTATTACCTGCAAACTCCGGCTAATTTGATGAAAGCAGAGCCTCTATTTTCGCTCCAAAATCAGAAGATTTGAGCCCAGTATTATCACAGTCAATAAAATTAATGTCTAGTTCAATGCATAGTATTAATATTTATGGGGATTTTGTGACGGATAAGGGAGCTTAGACAAAAAATATTTTCTGTATCTGGAGTATCATAGTATACCGCCTGCTGTTTTTCTTGCCTTATTAGAAACAATATGACCGGTCATAAGCTGCGTTAATTATAATTTTGTATATCCGTTTCAGCAGCATATTACTTTTCTGAGCCAGAAAACTGCTATAATGGTATAATAACATTACATAATAATCATTTATATTATATCGCTGGATAATAATCTAAACCGTAAATTTATCAATTTGCTAGTAATGGCTTTCTGGCGCTTCTTATAACTTCGTTCTCCTATAGAAAAAGTATAAAAAAATATATATTTCTAAGCCTATCGAGACCAAATACTACTTACATATTAATTTAAAAGGACAAAAGAAAATTATGCTTATTAATAAACGCTTCAAGTTGCACGTTGATGAGTTAAACAGATCAATATCAATATTAACTGGTTTTATCCAGTTTTCATGATACACTGTCTTGAAGTGATCTAGCTATTTAACCCCAACCGGCATTATACCGTTGAAATTAAAAGTTAACGTAGTCTCGGGTGGCTTAATGGCATTTCGGTGTTTGCATTGCGTTTCCCGTTTCACTTTTAATCTTGGACGGATTGACTCGTTTCACGTCGAGCTGGCAACATTATGAGTCTTTGTGATTTCTATAGTGGGCCCTTCGATTTGAGTCAGTGGGTCTTGATTTTGTCAATCAATAATTAATTTTGACTGAGGAAGTCAGATTTTTTGTTAATGGACTGGTTTTAAGTGAAAGTGCGTATTATAATAATAAACCCTTAGTAAGGGCTTAATTCACAAATACTTAACACCTCGGTTATAAACATGGAATTTCTTAATGTTCTATGTATGTTTAACTCACTTTCGAAAAACTAAAATAAAAATATATAGACTCTCATATTATGACCCTGAAATATTTGTATTTAAACCAATAAAATAATAAAGCTGTGTTTTGTATATAAAATATAAATGTTTCTAAGCAAATGCTATACAGGGTGTAAACAAAAGTTTAGGTCAGTAAATAGTGACTTAAAATTATACAAAATGCTACTTTAACTATTTTAGATCATGGCATGTACTAATAACCCAAACATATTGAAATGTATTTTGCAAATGAATTATTGATTTGATTTGAAAAGACATCGAATACGATACCCAAAGGTGGTAAGGACTATTTTTCTCTTGTATTACAAACTCTACTGACTGTCCTATTGGGTCATGTCCCTATTATTGCATCTAGGTCACTCGGCTCTATGTAGAGTGACCATGTGACATATGGAACCAAGATTTGTCCAGTACAAGTGAAATGTACTAAGACTCTCTCTCGACTCGATTCAAAATGTTGACTTTAAGGCAAATATTGTATTGTTTGATATCTATTAATTGGACCCCTGACAAAAAGGGGAGCGTTTTTGTGTTTGATGTAATGGGTTATTCCATATTCTATCCAAGACTTCTGATCCCATTTCTCAAATCAATAATATTTTTATCTCATACTAGTGGCCCGCCCCGGCTTCGCACGGGTTATTATTCAATTTTTTTTCCGGCTATTATCGATTTTTTCTCGCCTTTTAAACCTTCCTTGGACCTCCACGAACATTTCAAGAATATGATAAGATAAATCCGTTCAGCCGTTCTCGAGTTTTAATCAGACTAACGAACAACAATTAAGTTTTATTTATTTATAAAGATTTCAATTAAATGCTTTGGTTAAGCAGGGTTTTCAATGCTGTTTATTAAACTTAAATATATAAAAGCATTTAAAAGGCTCCTATATTAAATGGCAAGTTCCGTAGGTACAGTACAAAACATAAAAGCTGGGGTCAGGTAACTAATAAACATTCGTTATAAAACCTAAACTAGATATTTCAAGTTTCCTTACGAATTCATTTTGATCATAAAGCACTACAATAAATTATTTAATATTAACAAAAACATACAAATATCGACTCACTTTTCGATGTATTTCGAATGTTCACTCAGCTTTTTAACAACACAAATTCACGGTCCGAACTACCTTCCAACAAAATATCACACAACGCTGTCATATAATATTTTCGTACCGTCCACATTGCTCCACTATTCAGCGTTCTAAGCTTTAATCCCTAAAGGCCGTTATGGCTTATCAGGGCCATATCGGGTATGCATAGGTATGGTATAGGTATACCTCGATAGGGCATGATCCGGCGTCCGGGAAAGATGCAATTGTTCCGCTTGGCGAGCCAACTAACTGAGTTGCCCTTCATTACTGCTAGCCATGTCTGCAACCGGTTAGTGGCGAAATCTGAAATTTTGCACGTTCTGTTTTATATGAAATTTCAGTCTAGGTTTGGTTTTCAATATTTTTTAGGCTTTTATATGGTTGGTTTTTGTTACGAGATATTCAAACCTCTGGAATTGGAACTTTCTGTGCGGGTTGTTGTAAGTTTGCTACAAACTAAATTGAGTTTGTGATGTAAAAAAATTATAGACTCAGGAAATACATAAACGGTTACAAAAAATTTAATAATATATGGCCCATTAATAAGGACAAGGATTTATTACAATTTTGCCGCGAATATTTCTGCGGGAAAATCTACTAAAATGTCTTTTTCGAATCAATGCTTAGTAGAGTAAAATAGTCGATGGATTTCCTGCAATTGTAAAATAAAATATTTATTAAACGGGCTACCTTGAATCTTAATGAAATTAAGTAATTCTTTATGTTCAACTTTTACTTAGTCCTTATAACATAAATGCTTTTAAATTTGATTAAAGATAAAAACTATTTGTGAAAACAGCGCTTTGAATGGTTTGGCTTAGGAAAGGTTAACCCTTTCGCAGCCATGCAGCACTATTATGGTTTACCAATAATTTCCAGAACTAATATTAAAACTACGTGGATGGAGGTTGCAACTTCGGCGCCGGGCTTACAAGCTCTAATCCATATGCTTGGAGAACGGCTGGTAAACTTTTTATTTAAAAAACTACGATTATGAAATTATGAAATTCTAAATTCTATATCTAGAGAATTATCTAAAGGCTATTAAATGCCTTCTATATGCTACTACATAATTACCTACGTTATTCATTGTATTCTTCTAGTGAATAATTCCAGGCATTAAAACAAAAAAAAAAAA
The DNA here is from genome assembly GCA_929108375.1 of Gymnoscelis rufifasciata. Taxonomy (NCBI): domain Eukaryota; kingdom Metazoa; phylum Arthropoda; class Insecta; order Lepidoptera; family Geometridae; genus Gymnoscelis; species Gymnoscelis rufifasciata. The sequence goes on along the minus strand of OV815307.1, from coordinate 3,538,787 downwards.
ACTATTAAATCTTGTTATTAATTATAAAATTATGTAGTGAGTGATTTTTTTTATATTTTATATTTATGTGGCTACAGACATACATCATCCTCATTAAATTTCAACTTCCCATATAATTTCAACTGGTCCTGAGATACAGACTACAGACAAGTGACAGATAGGCAGAGAGACAAACAACGAAATGAAAGAAAGAAAACTAATTGTATTAAGGACAACATAGAAATGTATTGTATATAAGTGCACATAATATAGTGCCAAAAAGGCCCTTAACTCAGTATGCGTTATGTTGCACATGACTACGGACATGACACTTTGGTTACGGAATATGGCCAATGATTTGACCGCAACATAAACACCGATAGTAAATAACATAACAAGCCATATTCCAAGTTCTATGGTGCAGCATTCCCGAAAATTTCCGAGCAACCCTTAACTAATTTCCCACCTCACGCCTGCACGTTCCCGGAGCACATTCGAAAACCACGGAACACGATTAAGTCCACTTCTATACAACACTATTACAACAAACTATACCGCCTTGAACCGGCTCCGTCCGGTTTTAGGGCTGCCAAAACTCCAACTCACGTAGCTGCTTCATAGGTAATTTATGAAGTTTTCCTGGAATAAGTTGTGTGTGCAGCTTTTCGGATCTAAGTTATGATTCGTTTATTTTATAGAGACCAGTGTGCTTCGTATCTTATGAGTTAGGGTAACTTATAATGTGAAACGTAAACAAGACAGATGCATTATACGTAAAACGATAAGGATAGGAAACTTAAATTGTAAGATTTTTTTTTAAATGTTTCTATGGGCCTAAGATGCCTGAAATAAATTATTATTATTATTAAATTGTTGACAAATCTGCAAAAAACTTAAGTTTTAACCTATTATAGCTAGAGAGTGAAGCATTTTCAGATATTAATAAATAATTATTAAAATTACAACTTATCATACTATAATGAATAAAGCTGAAGAGTATGATTGTTTGCTTTCCAGAAATTAGCGAATTATAATAATAAAAAGTTTTGTTGAGTAAAAAGTCGTATATAGCTAGGACATTCATGAGACCTTATCTAATTTAATTTGTGCATTATAACAATAATTAGTTACAATATAACTACTTCACTGAACTTGCTGGATAATATTTGACTTATAATGAAATGAAGCTACGAATCAAATAATAGATATAAGTGCGGTATATTATAAACGCGACCAGTAATGCACAGCTAGCTGCATGACTTTTACCCTTCGCGCTAGTTAACAAACTGTGTTACGAATGTGTTGTGTTGGTGAATTTAATCCAAAAAAGAAATTCTTGGGATTTATAATTAATAGTAATGACATTGAAGGACAACTTTACTGAACGTGTGAAAAGAAGATACAGTAATGATAAATAGTGAAATGTAATTTTAGCCATGCCAACCCTACCTAATAAACCGGTTAAGACCGGTTCCGTCCGGAAATGTTCTTTACTTCTTGTTAATGTAATCGCACGCCGCAAACCCAATCGCTACTCGCCCGTCTGAACGAACCTTTTTTTAATTCTTTTTTTAACGAGCCCCGTTACTTAACGAGGTGATTAGGAACGAAAATTATGTAGATTAACATAATAATGATTTGGTTTTATGTTTCTTTTACGGGATATTGGAAAGTGTAGCTTCTTTAATGAGTTTTATAGGCGTTATGCAAATGATTATTACTGAGAGATTGTTCAGTTTTGCGAAATTGTTTTTTTTTATTTTGTATATCGTGCAATATATTTATTAGATACTTAAGGATTTAATGATAGCCTTGTCTATCATAAAATCCTTAAGTAAAAATACCAAAATATTTCAATAACAATGTAACATTTTTGGTATATTTTTGAAACAAATAGTTTATTGCACAAATTAAATTATTTACAATCTTGATTAAAAATCTCCCTATACATATTAATAAAGTATTTACATTTATACTTTTTGAATGTGAACTACATTATACTTCTTTATATACTATTGGACTAATTTATGTCGCACAGCAGGCGTCTTATGACTGAAATTGGGAAAATAAATATTTTTTTTTACTGTAGCATAGTTTTCCCTGTCCATCTGCACTTGCACTTTAGTGAAAAAATAACTGTAGAAAGTTTTAAAGCAGTGCATTACGGTACCAAGAGCTTTATTTGCACTCAGTTACTGCACAATGGTGTCACATGCTATGACTGTTACTTTGTATCTGCACGAGACAGGGAGAAATGCTCTGTTTTTTAGAAGGTACTGAAAAGGTGGTGAAAAGGAAAGAGGTGTTAAAAAAACCATGTTTGCTAAGTGGGAGCTCACACGATTTTCATTCCGAAGGTCGTGGGTTCAAACCTCACCGCGCACCATTGGGTTTATCTTCTAAAATAAAATATGTGCGCTTTAAACTGGCGTTTAATAATAAAAATAATATAATATAATTCATTTATTCAGACAGTTTAAGCATGCTGTTCACAAAAGTTCGGTGCTTAGGAATACCTTGCCATTCCTCCACCAACCTCTTTTACAACCAGTTAAAATAATATGTAATTAGAAGCGCAACAAATAAGTCTTTATTCAGTTCTTTATTTCATTGGTCTAACTTCCACAGTTCCGGAGATATTTTGTTTTCAAGACTGACCCGTTATTTTTAGAGTGTATAAAAGAGTTTACTATTTTGAAAAATGCACACATATTATGTTACGACACATATGTGTGCATTTTCTTGTCTTAATATAGCATGAGTATATCAATGAATACTTAAACAGGCGAGACATGTTAGTAATACTCTCCGCTCCCTATTTAATTCTACTCCCGCGAAACAGTGAAAAATAATATCCAATCAGATGAAAGCTTCGCTGATGTAACATACAGAATACTACCACTATGTACATTTGTGGGCACATTATGGAAACGAATCGTTTGTTGCATTGTTATAGCTAGTGTTAGTTTCACGTGAGTCCTTTATTACACATGCTAATATACTATACACATAACGTAGGTAGATGGTAGTAAAAGGTACATATAGTCTAACTTTGTTGCTGATATTGCGATGTAAATTATATCGTAGTATCCTGTTGTATCGTATATAATATTGATAAGAATATGTTTGTAGTAGGTACAAAAAATATCTCCGGACTAATACCACAGCATCACTTAACCCAAAACTAAGCAGAGCTTGTAAATAATCGAGATATTTATGAAATTTATAAAATAGAGTAACGTTTTTAACGCTGAATCAGATGTACTTATATACCTCTATAACATATAAATAATTATGTAATGTTGCATAGGTATTGGTAGCACATTATAGAGGTAGTCACAGATGTTTCTTTAATTTAAATAGTTCAAGTATGAGAGGTGTAACTTTGAGGAATAATTTGGAAAAAAATGATCTATGATGAGCATGTGAAAATTGATGGCACCTAGTAACTTAAAATCTTGAAGTTTAAAGATTTTTTTACATAATAATGCATTATCGGTCAGTAGAAGTAAATGTTATATTTATATACATATATCTGTTTTCTACACTTATTAAAAGTAATGCAAATCTAAATAAAGCTCCTTTATATATAACATACAAGGCATATTATTTTGCAATAAGCGCATTATTTAATTTCAATCAACTTGCCCTTAAGAAGGCACGCAAATAAGGCTCTCAAGTCGACAAGTGTACTTTTATTTTCCACTTAACCCGTTATTACTTGCGTGGGTTATTTTACACCCCAGAGCCTGTTTAAATGTTTCTAGTAATGGTAGTTTTAAATTTACAGCTCTGATTTTTAATGTAGCTTCCTAAAACAAATGGATCTTTATAATTTAATTACAAAAACACTGTGTCGCAAAAGGTATACGTAGGAGAGTGCGTTTGGGCAATGACGGCCATTTTAAAAGCCTGAATTTGCCTGAATTAAAAAAATGTCGTCATTATTATGTATTCTGTTAGCATGTTGTTTCAACATCTATTAAATTCAGTGACAAAATACATTTTTGTTTGGAGTGTATTAAAAATAAATCTATATTTCACTACCAATTTGAATGTAGTTAATAAGTTAATTTCAAATCCGGGGTGTAAAGCTCCCCACGCGGGTAGTTATGTAAGTATTTCGCCGCAAGTAATAACGGGTTAAAACCCATAGAGAATACTAGAATCCAAAGAAGGGTCAAAGGTACTTAAAGGTGAGCTGGATGTCATCGGCGATAACAATGTCATTGCAAACAAAGGGGGGTTCAGACAGACAGGACAAGCTCTCGTTATTAATGATGGCAGCTTTGGTGGCAAGCCTGCAATACAATTTTATAAAGATAATGGCAATACCTGTTTTGTTTTACAAAGTTGCTTATTTCACAGACTTACAAGGTTAGGGGTGATCCCTTGGTGGGCATTTTTCTTAGTTACGGACTTTTTGCTGAATAGTTCTGTACTTAGGTTTGGCGTTTAGGGATTTGCTTTTTATTACTCACATCAGTTAGTTTGAATAACTGGCACGAAAATGATAGACATTTATTTTTCAGAGACTTAATAAATTTACTCGTAAGTCTGTTCATTCGTTATTGTACACTCAATACTTTCCAACCAATATCACGCCATGTTTTGAGTTACTATTGCAAATACAACCACAAAAAAATCTAGTTCTCGTATAGAAAAGAATGTTTTCAGTAAGAACTCTTAGCCTCTGTAGGATTCACTGAACTTGAAGCCCACAGTAAAGGTAAAAAGACTCATTCTTTTGACAAACGGTGCTTGCTGTTGTGCATACAATTTTGAGGGAAAGGTGGCTGGTTACATTCCGACATTTTAATCAACCTGTAATGTTTTTAAAAATGTTGGTTGTGGTGGGATATTAAAAAATATATATATATGCTTTATTAATATATGTATGATAAATAATAGCGACTGGATTTGGACTTGATCTTTTCATGAGTTGAACATTGTATTCATCACTTATACTATGGACCAAGTGCATTATCTATACTTGTCAGATAGCATAGTGCTATGATTTAACAAAGCCCTAAAAGTGGCATTATTATGGAAACAAACAACGAATAGTAACAAATGATTGAATAATCTAAATTATGAATTGAAGAAACATATCTAAGAACACACGTCCCTACGGTAACTATGATGCCACAGATAGACAGACATACACGTCCAACTTATAACACCCTTAATTTTTTGTCGGGGGTCAAAAAAAGATAAAACGCTGATCTCAAGGCATTATTTACTAGTATCACCTACTAAAGCTACAAAACATTCTCAAACCAGTTGCAATATCTGGTTAAAAAGCACCCACAAAAACCGTCTACGAAGAACGGAGAATTTCTAATGCAAATGTGGATACGTGGTTCATTATGTTCTGATTTTAGAGCGTTTAGTGAGAGCGGGATTTCTTGCCGTTTCTTTGTCGTTCCGGAAACGCCACGTTGTTTAAGTAAAGCAAGCATAAAGTGCGGTGGAGTGCTTGTGGAATTAAATTTCGCTGAGTTGGGAGTTTCTTTCGGTTATTTGAAGTCATTTGGGACATTTTTAAACAAAGGACTTTTATGGCTGCCTGTGATTTTGTTCACATTTACCTTAGAAAGTACCTTTGTAAGCATTTGCGCCATTTTAACTGTTTTAAGATTGCGCCGATAAGCCGTGTTGGCTTAAGTGGGAGGACACTCGACTTTCATTCCGAAGGTCGTGGGTTCAAACCCCGCCACGCTCCTCTGGATTTTTCTTCTTGGGAAATTTATGTGCGCTTTAAACACGTGCTTTAACGGTGAAGGCAAACATCGTGAGGAAACCAGCATGTTCTGAGAACTTTAAAAGAGTTTGAAGGACATGTGACATTCACCAACCCGCACTTGGCCAGCGTGGTGAATTAAGGCCTAATCTCTCTCGTCAAGAGAGAAGTCCCTGTGTCCCAGCAGTGGGAACGTTAATAGGGTGATGATGATGAAGATTGCGCCAGGTCCACGAGACTATAAGTCGGTGGTTATGAAACTTTTTCCGGTATTTTTTCTTTCTTTTAAGTATAAAAGTCTGTCACAATTATATAGCTAGACTAAAACCGGTCACTTAAATTGAAAGTAACAATGTTCTTAAACAAACATTATTCCTTCAGTGATGCGCTTGTAAACGAATAGAGTTCTAATATTAGGAAAATGAGGTTGCCCTAACCAAAAATTGTGTCACATCGGTCTCTCAACATTCCAGTGCCAGGTAGCATAAAAATTTAACACTCACCAAAAATGTGTAGGTTCAATGCAGCATACATAAACTGTTAGTAAATTTGTGAAACTTGAGGATATTTAGTTTTCAGAAAACGTCTTATTTTAAATCCTTTTTATGTTTTATAATTGTTATTTAATACATTAAGTTATGAATTGCTATATTTAAGAATGCTGTTGAGGGAAAAAAAAAACCTTTGAATAAATTGTTTAAAGTTCAAATAATCAATGCCTGTGAGTCTTATGCCGATAATCTTCTTTAAATGTCTAAATATTTTTTTATATCTGTACTATTATTATTCGTTTAAATAATACACAAGAACGCTATATTTTTCAATTTTCTTGTCAAGCATCATGGTCTACTAAACCTCGCGTCGGTACTTGTGTAAAAAAAAAACTTACCTGGTTTCTTAAAGGTAAAATTCCAGTTATTTGCTGTGCATTATCCTCTCCATCCAAAGGTTGTCTGGAAGAAATTGCTCTAAGCAATAAGGCCGCCCATTACGCATTTTTATATTTAGCTTTAAGTCCCATTTTGTATTGTGATATCCTGGTGTGTAATAAAGAGTTTTATTATTTTATTATTATTATTAAAATTTTGCATCAATTACACACACGCCCCTGTTACACCGAATAAACCTTAAAATACGACTCGGCGGTGGTATAGGTTACTCATTCTATTTATAAATTCCCTTGTCACTCCGTAAGACGTTTTTGCAAGCGAGCGCCTCCAGACCGCGCGTAATTCAAAACATTAATTTTCCTAATGGAGTAAAGCCCCGCTAAGCCCGACGACAGAAAACGAATGTCGCTCGGAGTCACTGGATGTCGCCGTGCGTAAACACAGACTGTTGCGCTTCCTGCTTAATTAATTAAAATGCAAACCGCTGTGGTGACTTATTCATTTCGAATTAACAACGCTAGTTTGATTTACGTGCTTATCTCATTGAGAGCCGGTCAAGATTACGATAATAAGAAGCAAGATGCCTTGTCATCATCACAGATTTGAATAGAAGTAGCTCACCTGCTTGCGTCATTAATGTCACGAAATGAGCCCCTTTCTTCCAAAATACGATCCCTTTTGATTTACTGAATACAGTTATGAGAATAAACCTGTGTTTGTTTTTTATTCCCACTTTGAAATTCAAATTCAACTTCACGGATCTGCTCATTTTTGGAATTAAAATCATGTAAAAAGGCAATTATTTTCCGTGATACTTTCTCATTTCCCTAGAAATAAGGTGGGTGCGGCTCAAAAATGTTTAGCTACAAAATATGTGAGACGTGCTCGCACAGTCGTCTCAGCCAGTTACACGTACTCGCTCTGAGACTTCATTTCCTTTGCGTGATGGATGACTGTGTATCTCCAATGAGATTTATAATGGTGTGTCACAATTCTGGCGACGATGTGTGTTCGTAGGGATTGATGTTTTAAACACTGTCAAATAACACTGTAAACTAACTTTACTGATTATTGATCCATAACAAAATTTACATAACCACTGTTATGGCTTGAATGGAGACGAGATTTGAATTTTGGTATTATGAATCTCGATAAAGTTGTTTAAATGTTTCAATTCTACTTCACTACATGTGGCATACATGTAATGTTTTTTTTATTGATGGAAAGACCAAATATTTTAGAAAAATCTTCTCTTAAATGCATAATAGCATAGCGTATGCTCAGTGAATTACATTTTTGTCGTTTTTCACATTTTTATTTCATCTTAACATTATTGTAAAGCATTATCTTCATCATTTCAGCCACACTACGTTCACTGCTGGACATATTCCTCCTAGGTAATGATTTCCCTTATATCGTTCACTTATACCGGTCGAAAGCGACTTGCAACCACCGTGAATCGGCAAAGCATATTATAAAACATATTTTTATTCCCGATAAGGCGATGTGATCACAATAAAAAGCCTAAAGCCTTTCATTGCTTTTGTAAATAAAAAAAAAATAAAAAAAAGTTATTCATATAAAACAAAAATGCATTCTCACAATAAAAACATTAACTCAGAGCATCAAAGATAAAATTAACGAAAATGGAGGTATTCTACTCACAGACACAATAACACCAGAGCACTCAGAAAGCGATCATTCATATACATAAAACGAAACCCTAAGACGATCGTAATGTAATTGCACCTGAAATGCCCGTCCGAACCTGGAGGAACATTTTCTTAAAAGGTTGTCCATACGCCGCACGCGACCATTACTTATGCATTAACCTGCTAAAGCGGTCCCAGTGGTCCCACTCATGATTTTATTCAATTCCTTATCTATTCTTTTGACACAAGTGTTATTATGTAATTGGTTTTAACTGGCTCTTTCTGGTTAAGAATTTTGGTAGAACAAGTAAAATTAAAGTCAGAGTGCACAAATTTGATGAGCGGGTTTTTCTGTTCACGTCCGTGTGTGTTAACCCTCTGAATCCTTTCACGTGACCTCCGGGTGGTGATAAGAACCACCGACCACCAGAGACTGTTCTTGGGCCAGTGCGTGAAATGAATTTTTCCTTTTTCCTGTTTCGTAATATGGTCCGGAGAAATCTACCTTCTAGGTCTTCATCTTAGACCTCATCGTCACTTTACATCAGGTGAGATTGTGGGAAAATGAAGGTTTATCCAGCATAAAAAAAACTCGATAGAAATAATATTTACATACCTCGAATTTTTCGACGTGCATAACTTGTGTCCCTAATGAGAAGTCACGTGTGTATATAAAAAATTAAATCTATAAAAAAAAGCGAGCGGTCTGTTCTTCATCTCTTCCACATTCTTAATAACACTTCTATCTCGATTTTTTGTTACCAAATAAATAAAATACCATTACTTTATTTCACAAAATTGTCCACATATACAGCTGCTATTCGCTAAACATCCCAAGTTTTCCCAGCCAGAGTCGTAATGACTCCCAAAGCGGAAAAACCCGTAGAAATAGATAATACAAGATTATTGCGAGAATCTCAGCACTTGTTCTACTGAAATATATTAACATAACCCGCCTTTATGTGTTTTGTTATGAGCATAACTACGTTATTATGTATAGTGTATGATTTAATAAAACGGAATTAGGCTGGGGAGGGCTTGTAAATTTGTGAAGGAAACTTTGTTTGCTTTTCGTACATCAATACCGATATTATTAAAGTATGTTAATATTAATTACCCGTTCGGAACTACGAGGGTAGATGAATTTGTTGAATTTTCGTGGAACAGATCAATTGTTTTTCTATCGTCCGTATACTTATGGATCTATAGTCAGGGATTGTTTCACAATCTAGTAAAATAAGTCAAGGGTAAAATCAATGATCTGTTAACACAAAAGTTTTACACTTTCGTGTTAACAGATCATTGAGCAAGAAATCTATATATTTTTTACTAAGATTAAGTTTACTCAGAGATCATGAAAAAAACTCTTATTAGTGAGGTTAATTTTATTTCTATCGGAAACTAGATATTTGTTTTTGAGTTTTTATCTATTCAATACTACTTCATGCGATATGAGTTTATTGGATGACTCAACGATCTATACTCAACGATATATACTAGCCTAGACAAAGAGCGGAGCAAATTTTTTTATTTAACACGTATTTTTTTGGGTCCAATCTAAAAACTAAGCAAAACTTGTACAGTCAAAAACAAAACATTTTTCAAGTTTACCAGTGTCAATTTCAAACGAAGCCTATTTTTTTGGTTAAAACAAATTATTATTACAACCCCGAGGATCGAGAGATATGTTACTTACTTTTGACACGTTTTGTGATTCTTTAATTCTTAAAATATAAAGTCAGCAAATTTTGAGTTAATTTATTGTATATTATATTATTTTAAGGCTCTTTTCCAACAGTATATATTTCACTAAGATTAGTTGATAAAATATTGAACTCATGGAGAAAAAATAAGGTCTTCGTAACAATTTTTGATCGTTTAAACGTCGTAAAAGAACAGAGATATCCGACTAATCGATTTCCTTTTCCTCTAAAATATAGGTGCCGTCAAGCTCTTTCGAAATCATTTGCTCCAGCTAATAGGACCACCTCCCAGGGCCATTCAATAAATTGTTGTAATTTCATGACACGACAAAAATATAGAGAGTAGTCATTTATTTTATATATCGATACTAGTTTTAGCTAAACGATGAATTTAACCGTTGTTTTATTTTATATGGTACAGACACAAGTCACTAGTCCATAAAAAATCGCATGATATTTGATATGGAATAACGACCTCTGTGGCTTGGTGGGCGAAGGTCCGCCTGAGGCGCAGGAGGTAGCGGGTTCGATTCCGGCCTCGGGACTAGATCTTTTAATATCTATAATTGCTGGTTTAGGTGTTTTCTATGTATTATTTTTCTATGTAAATGTACCCTATATATTTACAAAAAACCGATAAGAAAGATCTAAGCATCTAAGCCTGTCTAAAATAATAATCAGTTAAGAAATAACCAACAAAAGTATTAAAATATTTGGAAACGATTCCGAATATAGTTAATTTTAAGTTACGTACCGCAAAAACACAGGGAACCTGCCTATCTGAACTTATAAACAAATCCAAAGCCACCCCGGCCCCAAAACAATAAAATAACACCAAAACAACCTTTATATTATGAACTGGCAATAACTGGGCCGATGAAGGTCAAGAATTATTGCAATTGCCGACCGGTTAGACCGTGCCCGACCGCAACGAAACCGGATGTGATGTAATTTAGACTACCTTCCGGTGAAAAGAAACAGGCCTTTCAATTTTTTCCTGAACAGAAGTACGGGTTTATTCCTTAGGATGAAAATACGGAGGCATTCCGGAAAAATATGGAGCAGGATACAAGAATCGTATTTGTACGCTGTATTGAATTTTGATCGAACATTTTGCTACAGTTTGTGCAAATACGGATTGTAACAATGTATATTTTTGAATGATTTGTGGTTTTTAAAATTCAAAATAACTTTTATTTTTGATGATCATCACATTTGGGTAGGTGATAAATGTTTAGGATTTTTTTTTCGTGTACAATATCATTAGATTGGTAACAAAAAGGTTCCTTGAAATATTCATTTTTCTGAAAAATTGTCTTGACGATTTAGCGGTAAATTTAAAATTAAATGCACTTAGTAATTTTTGCCACCTTCAGAAAAGGATCCGTAAAAAACAAGGTAAAATTCGTGTCGTTGTGGGTTACCCGCGCTTCGCGAACGGCTCGCAGCTAACTTAATAAGTTACAGCTAGCTTTTTTATTTAAACTTCGTAGTTTTTATCCGTAAATCTGATTATCTGACTTGTAATAAGATTTATAGGATTAACAGCTGTGTTGGGGTGGTAATTTTATGCCTACATAAATTGTGATGAATGCAAATGTTTTCATTTTTATAAATGCAGATCATTTTCAACATAAATAACTGGACATTTTATAAGATATATTTCTATTTATAATATGTATGTATTTACAAAAAAAAAGTATCTATGTAGTATATCAGTCACCTAACACCCATAGTACAAGCTCTGCTTAGTTTGGGGTTAGGTGATGCTGTGTGAGTCCGGAAATATGTATTCATTTATTTATTATTTAAGATACCGTCTAGTGGACGCGATACGGTTGAAATCATCAAACATTCTATACAACAATTCTAATAAGCCAAATATGCGTAATAAGCAAAATTAGTGTAGAACACAAAAAAAACATATTTTTTTATACCGTGCACCATTAACTAATTCCCCCCATCAAATAAAAAGCGACACAAAACACAGCCTTCAAACGTCAGGCTTTACGGCAAAAACAATAACTCGCGTGAGTTCATAAAGAAAAAAAAAAGTAATATGCGAGTGACATTACCAACATAATAATAACGCCGTCTGTCTGATTCTCGCTTCCTTTATTAGCCGTCCTGGTTTACACTGACGACTTTTTTATTTCTGGTTATCTGTCTACGAGACGTGTTTTTGCTGCTTTCAGGGGTCAGCAAAAAGATCGGACGTTACAAAACGTCGAAATTCTAAAAGGGTACGTTTTTTGCGATGCGTCTGTTTAGTGTTGACATAGACGTCTGTTTAGTGTTGACATAGACGTCTGAAGCCCCTTGAATGATTACTTGGATTTATAAATATTTTTTGTGATGCGGAATGGCATTCATTTGTGTATCGTGTTTTAATTATAATATTTTTAATGGCGTTAGCTAAAAGAGTGATAAAATGTTCTGTTTAGTTTCGTTAAGTAATTTTTTTTATTAATTAGTTTTTGAGCGAATACTGCTATCGAAGTGAAACATTCCAATAATTAATTAATGAATAATAAACCGATTTGTCCATACGAACATACAGAACTAACTCAACCCCCCATATATAAAATACTATATTAGATTAAAATATATCCATGGCATTCGTTTGTCCTTGTCACTCACTTTGATACTTGTGAATGTTAGAAAGAGACAACATTCATGCTTACCTTGCTACCTATTTTGCATAAGAAGGTTAACCTAATATAGTTTAACTAATGGTAGCCTGTAATAAATAATTAAATTAATATTTTAATAATTATTAATGTATCAATTTATGCTTCTATCATTATCCTATTAAAAGGTTAAAGATAAAGTATTTTATTTTATAATGTGGAAATGGGCCACAGTCTTTAAATTAATAACAAAGTTTGATATAAAATTTTGTAGTCATTACCAAAATTATTCCTATTTAAAAACCCTTTCAAGCTGTTCCCGCTTGACATTTTTAAGCCACCTTTCACCATCGTAAAATAATTTTACACGTAAACATTTTAGGGTTAATAAAGCGATGCAGTCGGGAGCTCATGTAATAACTACTGAGTAGTGGACGAGATGTTTTACAACTTTTTTCATTATGTTATAACGAAAATAGTTTTAAAGCTAGTTAGTATGAGGTTATTTTTGCCCTCTGTTTACAGTATTATTTAATATTCATGGTGATATGGGTATGAAATACAAGCCATTTTGTGGGTAAGTTCATCTTTTAAAGAATATATACTATTACATCTTTAGTTGTACGCTATGTTTTGTGCACAACTGGTCGTATGTTAATTACTAGAAAATGTTTCGCCATTTGACATGGATAATTAATAGATAGACGAATACTAATATTGATATAGTATATTATACACTATACGATGAAGGTTCGGATATAAGACTATAACAACCTTTTGCAATAAAATTATAATGGGGTAGATGACCAAAGAATAATAAATTAATAAATCCGTCATTAAGGTTACATACTTAAAAATATTGTACGTATATTTTTTCGCTTACGATGCATTGCATTGAAGTTTTGCGTGACGTTATGCTTTCGAGTAAAATATACTAAATATTTACGTCCCAACAAGCAAGTCCCACTACTGAACTTTGATGATCTATACCTTGGCACTTTCTTATTAAATGGATAAAGCAAAAAGTTGTGTATTTTGGACGGACTAAACAGAATTTATATTTTGAATATAGTCATCATGCCCATGTATGGATCAAGTTTTCCAATAAAATGCTTATAGCAATATTTTGCATCTCAAAACCCGTTTATGGGACTATGTTTCAATCTTTAGACATCTACCCTAGCTAGTTTTTAATTCATACAATATCCAAAGACGTTACTTCACAGACTATTATTACATATAAAAGACGCAATGCTTTATGGCCATTCAAATAAGTTAACGCCTGAAAAGATATAGAATCGAACGGCCTACACATCTGTCGAAAGCGTGAAAATATAATTATCATTGGATCATTCCCGTTGCCTATCTCAACCACCTACCTTCACCTGGCCCGGGTAGCCAGCTTCTTAGAATGGGCCATAACTATAAAATCTTTAGGCATTTTATTGCTCTCATAAAAGTCGTACTTTACATTTAATTGTAATAGATGTTGAAATAGCTTCGCGGGACCGCAAGGGTGGGACGCGGTTTAATTGAAAAAAAGGTATTCTTGGTTTTATTTAAATACGTCTTGGTTATGCAGAGTTTCGATTATTCGGTTTTGTAATCGTATAATAGAGAATTGAGGTCAAAAACCATATGTATGTATGCTACTGTATTATTGTGTTTATTTGTATTAAATATTTATAATAAAATATCATACTTTGTTTCAATAGCAAACAGAATATTTGGCAAATAAACCCAAATTTCTACGGAATCATTTAACATATATCAAATTATAAATGTACAGGTTTGTAAAAGCCGTAGTTCAGGTACAAAACTGAATTTTGTAGATCCTTAAAGGGATTGCTTGTACCACACTCCCAAAGCCCGGATTTTCGAATGAAGGTCGCCAGTCGAATCCACTAGATTACCATAATTGATATTAATGTACTAGGAAAGGTTTAATTAAACAGGACAAAGTAAGTCTTGAGAACTCGTAAATTGAGAAGCACTATTTTGGCCGTTTTCCTCGACTGGGGATTACGTTGAGAATATTTTTCTGGTTGATTTTTAAATATCATGGTGGTGGGCCTGTCTTTGCTTTTACTTCCTCGCGAATATTTGAAGTTTTTCATTGTACTAGAAAAATGAAATTCTAAATAAATATTTTTAAATTATAAATTAACGTTTTACTGAAATAAATCTTTTATAAAGTAAATGTAATTCACGTGTAAATAATAAAAAATCCGCACCCCTATTTACGTCCCCACTGCTGGGACACAGGGACTCTCTTGACTACGGAGATTAGGCCTAAATTTACGTAGCTGGATAAGCGCGGGTTGGTCAAAAACTTCAAAATTCTCAGAGCATGCTGATTTCCTTACGATGTTCGCCTACGTGCCTATAGCACGTGATAATTTTTTGAAAAAATCATATCTGCGTTATTACTGAATATGAATATAAATAATATCCTTCTATTTCAGCACTATAACTTTACTGAACTCATATAAGTAACTAAGTTTCATTTTCGTGTAACTTATAAGACAAAAACCTCACATAAAAAGTGAGGAATGAACACGAGAGTTCACACTGTTTTGACCCTTAGATCAAATTAACTGAGATGTAAGTTTTTTCTCTTCGCCAGTGAACTCTGAATCTCCAGGGTAAATGCAAAGTTAATGTTTCGGAAAAAGTATGAAAATAGTAGATTTATTCTATTTAAATCTTGTTGGTATTTGATTGGTGAACATTGTTGAATATTCCTCCAACAAAAGCTTTATTTCAGTACAATTGGAAAAAACTATCTTTATTACTATGACAAAAAAAATCCCATAAACTCTGTGATTACTTTTTAAGGAATACCTAAGCTTTAGGCTACCTATCAAATAAACTTAGTGAAATATAGTAATTTCGACAGGGTAACCACCAGAATAATATTGAAAATATTCTTAATTATATTACACACATTTATATGCACATTTTATCCAAGCGGACCATAAATTAAGGACCATAAATTAAAGTTTATGTCTGTCCGTCTATATGATCGTGATAATTTTAAAATTGTCTGTACGCGCTAATATAATCCATTATTTTTTTTCTAAAATAAATAATCATAAACGAAGTATTAAAACACTCTTTTCATTTTCAAAAAATTGAAGCGAACTGTCAAGACTATGTTATTTCCTTGATTATTCTTAGTTTTTATTTAAATTAGATTTAAGTTGACCTGTCCATGTAAGCATAGGCTTCTAAGGAAATAAACGTTTTGACTTTGACTTTGACTTCAAATTGAATTGTCGATATTCATCGAAAATAACCGTTGCCAACCACAGATGTTGTCCAACCACGTCGCTTCCTCATCACGTACGAATCGCATCAGTAAAAAACACCAGAAAATAACTCAATGATCATTTTTAATATAACGTAAAACTTACTACTGTAATAAAATCCTGAATAAACTATTTTTTTGATCTTTAAGCTAAACAATGTGTTCAATATGTAATCCTAATCCACTTTTATAAATTATAATTATCTCATTAAATCATCAATAAAGAAAAATCTCTCTATTAGCTTTTATTTGTAAATCTATACATATAATACATTAAAGTCGCCTTTATGTCTGTCTGTCTTTATGTTCGGGAAATACTCGATAGCTTCATAACGAATCTTCATGCATTTTTTCACTTATAGGTTGAACAATTCAAATTTCAACCTACTTTAAAATTGTTGGAGTCGGAAAAAATCAAGCATTTCCTTTGAAAGTTTTTATTTATTCATATTCATCATCATCACCCTATTAACGTTCCCACTGCTGGGACACAGAGACTTCCCTCTTATCGAGAGTGATTAGGCCTTAATTCACCACGCTGGCCAAGTGCAGGTTGATGAATGTCACATATTTTTCAAACTCTGTATAGTTCCCAGAACATGCTGGTTTTCTTACGATTAAAGCACGTGTTTAAAGGCCCACATTAATTTCTCAAAAAGAAAAATCCAGAGGTACGTGGCGTGATTGTACCCACGACCTTTAGAATTAAAGTCACTTTGCCAACAAGTTTTATTTATGTTACATCTGTCATTTTAGGTTTCGAATGCATATGGCAAAACAACGATTACCGGGTCTGCTAGAAAGTACCTAATTTACTTATATTTTTAAGAAGTACATTCAATAAACACCCATAATACAAGCTTTATTTAATTCTCTTTTTAGACGATGTACAAATAATCCACAAATATACATTTACGCCACGATCAAAGAATTTCCTACCACTGTCACCAAAAGTAATTAAAAGCAAAAATCAAATCCCGTAAAGTTTTAAAAACCTTTTCAAACGGAATTCCCGATTTTCCACTGCAGAGTGTAAACTGGTTGCAGTTTTTGCGAAACCACGTCTCGTATCGTCACGTACACTCGGTTTGCAACAATTAAATCCTTCATCTGAACTGCGAGGCACGGATGCAGCTCGCATGAAACTGTATGATATTGATATAGTTCTATTCATTGAACGCTTTCTAATGAACTTATTGTTTACGTTTTCAGCTTTTGAAATAGCTATATAAGCTTTTATAAGTAAACTTAATGTTCTAATGTCCAAACCGGGTTCATGAATCTCACTAGGTATTATTAAACACCTAAATTAAAAAATAATACATTAACTTGCAATGCTCAAATGTTATTGTATAGTTTTACTGGCAAAACTTATAGGTAAAACTCTTTGCAGTAACACTGAGTTTCATAGTCATCTCTCAGTTTTGTAAAATAAACAATATTTTGTTTAAGTTCATAAATAAAGGTATATTTTAATTCAGCTGCATCCTTTTAGGTATATCAATTTTAATATATGAATATTCCTAAATATATTTTTAATGGATATATATCAAAATCAGACAAATCCGTAGCTTTCTGTATAAAACTTGAGAATGTTGAAAATAAAAAACTTAACGAAAGACTAGAATCTTCTCCGTTTTTCATTGTCAGTTAAAAATCATACATTTGATGGCACGAGAGAAAAGTTGAGTGCCACAAAATGCGTTTAATAGATAAAAGGTGGCACTTTCTACCCACATATTTTATTCAAAACGCTGTGAGTGCGACCAAGGAGTTCTAATGAATTTTGCGAAGGCGCCCCACACCGGTCCTTTTACGTACTAATGGGTAGCTTATTTGCATTTCTTATGTGTTTCAAATGCTGTTGTTTTATTTCAGTATTTAAGAATTACGAGCCTCCACGAGGCTGGCTGGCAATAAAGTAGAGATACGATAACTTATGCCATGTGTAGACAAATAACGTCATTTTGCAGGTTACTCATGATAAAGATTGCAATATTAAGGGAGGCCATTTTCCAATATCAGGGTACTATCGCATTTTTACAAAGTATAAAATGGAATCGTTTTGTCTGTTAGACTTAACTATCAAAGTATGTAACGGATTTAAATGTAATTTTATTAATAAACAGATTGATTCAAGATTGTGAAGTGACGTAATTGTAGCCACGCCCACGCCAAACATCTTCTTAGCCCGAATACTTCGCGTTGCAATAATATATCATAGAATTTCAGTGTTTATTAAGACATTAAAAAAAGTTTAACGATTTAAATTAATTATAGCAAAAATTATTACATTTAAGACTTATGAAAAGCATGAAAATCTCTGTTCACAAAAACTATTAACTAGGTTTAACTTTTTAAATTATCATGGTTTTTAACAATATTATGATTTAAAACGGGTAACTTACCATGATTTGACGGTTTTTGAGTTTTCCGATATTTCGACGCTGTTGCAAGCGCCATGATCACGGTTGTTTCCGTCAAATATTTTAAATCATAATATTAACTAGGTTTTTTTTATATTATTTAACAATTAGAGAAAACATCGTATAATAAACGTTTTAATCCCAAATTAGAGCTATACGTGTTTCGTTGATAGAAACCTTTTAATTACAAAATGAAGCACTCATACGATAGGTTACAGCAAAAATCGGCACTCGGCTACTAAATCCGCGCGTTACCCGCGTCGGGCGCAGCAATAGCTCTAGGCTACAAAGGACCCAAAGAAATTCCTTCCTATCTGAAAACTTTATAATACATCTGCAGCGGGGATTATAAGCGCTTGTTTGGCTTAGCGGAAAGAAGCCGGGGTGAGGTTTGCACGGAGCTTAGTAAAGTTGCGTGGATCAAACTACGTGACGTAATTAAGTTTGAGCCCGGCACCCATTCGGAGACTTAGTTCTGTCTACTCACAAGCATGGGATGTTTTGACTTGCGTAGCTGACTATTGTCCTGTTTGAAACTGACCAAAATATAGCGAAATATTTGTGTTTCAGCTGAGTTTTTGATTAGTTATGACAAAATGACACGTTTCAATGTAGATAAATATTTGAAGACTGTTAAAACAGCATTATTCACCCAAAAGCGAGAAGCAAGAGCTTGAACTACGATTGTGTAAGGTTTCTAATACACTTCCGTTTAACTAATTATATTTTTTTACCTAAATATAAACTGTGTTTCAAAAAATCCGTACCCAAAACTAATGTTTGTAAATCGCTTAAAATCTATTTTTTCGGTGGAAATTAAACCCACCTTGAAAAGAGGACTTTTAAACATACAACCAGCTTATTATTAATATATTTTCGATTAGTATGATTTAGACTTATTCATACACGAAAGTTCCAGGTAAAGTATATTTTAGTATAAATGCTTTTTGCAATTAACATAACGCAAAGAAAAAAATCTAAAACGATGCAGTCAGTCACCAATCCAAATTCAGGCAGCGCACAACGTTACTTAACTTTATACAATCACGGAAACCTAAAAATATTCTCATCTACCATAATTTGACTCTTCATTCATAATCAGTTCAATCCAAAAGCAACCCATAATAAATAATTCCCTATTAAACACCCAAATTCCGAGTCAATTACTAAATCACATCTGTAATTTGAAATGTTTGCCTTTGGGAGGTTAATGGTCGATTTAAACTAAGCAGAGGTTAACTATTGGGGTACTATTGGGTAGTCTGGTCTCAGGGGAGGGACGACATGCTCCTTAATGAAGATATGGCCAAGAACGCCTTAAACGTAACCGGGGATAAACCGAGACGTAAGGGTTCCGTGGCATTGTTTAATAAAATGTTTATAAAGGTTTATTATTTGAGGTAAATAGTTACCAGTACTAAAAAGCCGTATTGGCTAAGCGGGAGGGCAATCGACTTTCATAGCACCTCTAGATTTACTTCATGAAAAAAGTGTGTGTGTGTCAGCTACGACGCACGATTGGAGTTTACTCCTTACGAACGATAATTATGATATATATCGAATAACAAAAAAGGGTTAATGAACGAAACTGCTAAAATGATAAGAGAAACAAACATATATCTGTAATTATTCGGATTATTTATATAACTTCAACAAAGCGTATTACATAAAGTATGTTACAAAATAATATAAATAAAATACAGTGAGACTACGAAGTATCGCCCAAAGAGGAGACCCCGAGAATGAGATACGCTGTGTAATGTATTCCATCTTATTCTTTTACACGTTCAATCCTAGAGATATATATGTTTGTCTCTTTCTACGTAACGCCTCAACTTTTCGTGTTACACTTGATTTTACTCCTCATAAAATTTCCGTACCGGGCCTTATAACTCAAATCGTTTCTTAAGGAGTAAACTCCAAAAAATGATGTAATTACATCTCAATACGTGCTTTACGTTAAGGCAAACATTGTGAGGAAACCAGCATGTTCTGAGAGCTTAGGAGAGTTTGAAGGACATTGTGACATATCCTAACCAGCACTTGGCCAGCGTGGTGCATTAAGGCCTAATCTCACTCGTCAAGATAGAAGCCTCTGTGACCCAGCACTAGGAGCATAAATAGGGTGTTTATACTAACAAACTACTCAATGGGTCTTTCATATCTGGAACTGATTTATCCGATTTTTATTAAATTGACAAAAGTTCTGCAAATATCTGTTATAGAGTTCACAGTTACTCAATATACGTCAAGTTAAAATCAAAATTCACAATTGTGATCACAACACAAGCGTAACCGAGCATTAATAACAGCCTATAGCCGTGAGCTAGTTTCCGAAGCACTAAATAATCATAATGACACACGATTTGTGGACCACTAACACAATCAAGAGAGCAATTCACAACTACTCGTACAGGGAATCACTCATGCGAAACTACTAAAAGCTGTTTCGAATTTCCCTCAAGCTCCAGCAGATATCAGTAACTCGAATTAATTAAAATGCTACAGAAATTCCTTAAATCATGAATTCAAATCAAAGTTGAGTGAGCGAAGCAGTGGAGCGTGAGAGAATAATATGAAGTAGACAAACAAACGGAGCTTATTGAAATCATCTTGTTCAAGTTTCACAGAAATTGGAGAGATATTAAAAGTTTCACGGTAGGTTCACTCGGATGCGTATTTATTTATGGCTCTATATTGTTTCAGTACGCTTTATTTATGAAATATTCTAATAGCGGAGAGATAAGGGTTATGTGTATGTTTATCTAGTCTTTGTAACTTATATACTAAGTCATAAAATACGGATACTAAAATTTGTGTTATTTTTAAGTTTCAGCCAATTTTATTCCAGTCAAGATTTATTGTGTGGAAAATAGAAATTTTCTTAATACATATACGAGTATTCTTTAGATTCTCAAAATGGAACCTTTTTTAAGTATGTCTTACCGTGGGAAATTCCATTTTAACGCGGGTAACACCGCGGGGTATTAACAAATATTTCTGGACAATCTAGACAACAATATCTAGCCACGTGGTAAGCTATAAGCTTGTGTAACAGGTGCAAGATATCCGATTACTTATTATTAGACATTATATATAAAATTAAATGTCCTTTCGCGTTTTCCATAAACATGTTTAAAGGGCTTATATGCCCACTACAACCTGCCGTATAAAGTGCCGTCCTAAATACGCAAAATTAAATAACACTATCAAAGGGCGTTGAAATATTGTCCAGCTCCACTCAATTTTTCGATAAAAGCATTTCACGCGCACATAAAGTTGGCCGACGAGAAAAATTCTATGAAATCAGCAGATAATCGAGTTACTTACACTCCCAAAACTCGTAATGCCTATGTGTGACCGTGCGCCGGTCAAAGGCTCGTATGCCGCCGAAATTGAATTTGCCTGTTTCCACTTTCATAGGACTAAATGCTTGTGGCAATTAATTGGTGCGGAAAGTGCCTTTTGCCCCTTTTTTGATCAGTTGGGCACAACTATATGGGATGAAAGTGAATGGCTTTGCCTAATTATGTCTTTGATATGGACCGGGGATGGGAGGAGATTCTCTTTTACTGTGATTGGACTGTTTTTGCCATTCAGTTTTTTTGTTTAGTATATTTGCGGTGCACTAAAATGTGGTGGGTGCGTTTTTGTTACTTAGATTTAAAGAAACTTATTCTGTAACTGCTTAACATAGATATTTAAATGTCAGATTTTAGAAATCAGACTTTAAAAACTAACTTTTAACGTTTTTCGTTATTTATTTCGTTTACAGACAAATTATTTAGAAATATTATCAGTCTAAAAATTAACTCACAAAACGACTTAGCAGAATAAAACAATGATGCACAAAATGATGGTGGAGTTTTATTAAGTAAGATGTAAAGAAACATACATTCTGTTACTGTTTTGCATATAATAATTTAGAGCTAAATTTTCTAATCAGGTATTGTCTTGACAGACAAATCATATAAATATATTATCAGTCTTAAAATAAGTTCAGAAATGCTTAATTGAAGCAGAATATAATCTAGATTTAGGTACTGTACTACTGTGTAATAACTACAAGAGGAAATATAGTTTTAAACTGATTTCAGCTTTATTATTTGTACAAAGAATGACAAGCCTATTTATTAGTTTCATTGATTGAAAATATAATTGCATTTCATCCGTGCATTGATGTTGAGAGCCAATGCAAATATAATTATTTCCGAATCAAATACTACTGCGTGGTGTGTATTGTTATCTATATTATTATTTTTGTGTATGGCTTAGAGTTGTTATGTCAAAGCATTTAGGTTTTTTAATATAAATGTGCACACAATATACACCCTACACTTTCCACATAATCCGTACTATAACTCGACAATTCAAGGAAAATGACAATGTTTAAAATTGACAAATACTCTTTATATAAGAAATACGCACTAAGCAAAAAAAAAGAAATATAATAAGACATATTTATTTCACACCACATATATATATTACATCAATGAAATAACCTTAATCTAAATAACACACAGTCTACAAGAAAAAATTCTAAATCCAATAAAACTCAAAAATAAATAATAACTATGGAATACTCATTGAAGTCAAGTCTGTTTCAAAACTTTATCTATTCTGTAAGACTGTAGTCAGTCGCAAAACAGCTTTGTCTTGGGTCTGGTCAGTCACACAGCATAGTTCTATAATAATGTTAGCAATATTATAGCGCTGTTCTGTAAATTTATAATTATAAATTAGAATAGTAAATGCAATGTAATGTAGTAAATGCGCAATTCTGGTCAAATATTACAACGAACTGCTTAAGATAGACTGTTTGACTAGATAGCATCTTCCATTACCAATTCCTTTCTTTAATTTCTAGTTATAACCAGTTGAGATCGTTTCTCATGCAAGATTATGTGATAAGCCGCTTCATAACGGAGGGACTCGGCTTAGGAGAGACAATTTCCGGGCAGCTCTGGTTCCGTAATAGGCCATCTTGTGGTCTATCCATCGACATTTCATCTCGTGATTGGAGGAGATGAATGTGTTCATGCTGGATGCTGTCAGTGGTTTGTTATAGGACCATTAAAATAGTAATAAGTTGTTGGGGAAATTATATTGGGAGTTTTGTTATGAAACATGATTATATAAGTTGGTTAATCGTACTTCTTAATAGAATTCAAGTGTTACAACAGTTAAATTAGGTACATATTTCGAAATTTATAATATTTTACATAAATATTTTACCTGCCCTTATCCTCATAATAGGCCTTATGATGCGGCTTCATTAACGTTTTACGGCGATTATTTAAATAGCCTCAATTGAAAGTCACACTTGCAAAAAGTGAAAAAATCTAATAGCAAATTCTCCGTTCTCAAATACGAGAAATTCCAATTGGAGCACCAAGCTTAAGAATTCCAAAGTTATTCCACCAAAAGCACCAATTCTAAAGAAAGGTCTAGTGACGAGGTTGTACGTAACTAATCAGTAATACCAATAAACGAAAACTTAGCTTAATTTTAGTTCGCACTGATTCTAAAGCATTTTATTCACTGTGACAAAACACCGACACTTATTCAGTCACCGTATTGATTGGTGGTGTTTGTAAACTGGCCCCACATTACGCACATACAATATGCCTTAAAACTACAATAGCCTCAATTGTGAGGCGCGGCAGGCAATCAATTAACGGCGCGCCTCGTCAAACTATATGTTTGCCGTGGCTTTTCCTTTATTAGTTTCTGACCATAGCTGGCGCCTTTTCTTCTTTATTGCGTCTTTTCACACCAGTCGATTATAGTGCCTGGTTATTTTCTGTGCGTTCTAAGTGTTTATGGAGGATGCATTGTATTATATTGAAGAATGATATACAGTAAACAAGTTTAAAAACAAACAAAAATAATGTATTTGTGTCCAAAAATATTATAATTTATATAGTTTATATATATTTATATAATTAAATATAATATTATTGTATTATTAAAACGTACTCGGAATGGTCTGAGAACTTTATAGTTTGAAGGACATGTGACATTCACCAACCCGTGGTGAATTAAGGCCTAATTTCTCTCGCCAGGACAGAAGTCTCATGACCCAGTAGTGGGAACGTTAATAGGGTGGTGATAATGATGAATAAAAGGTATTTATATAGATTTTAGGATATTGTTGGACAATCACACATGATAATTTAGACCAATAGTAAACACTGCACTGAAATTACCGATACAAGCTAATATGCTTATAATATATTTTACCTTAAGAAAAAAACCTTATTATTCAACACTACAAAGGGTTTTTTATAATTGTAGAAAATATAAAAGTCTTATTTATCCCAATCGTAGTTGTTTCCCTCACTCCTTTCTTTTTTTAATTAACCCCTGCTCATAAAGTAAAAATGTTGTATTTTCAACCTAAAAGTTATAATATAAAGAACAAAGTATTACTTTCATCAAAGATGCGCTAAAAGTTGAATGGGATTCGTTATCTTAACTCACAGAAAGAAATGTTGAGGCGTTCAGGCCAAATTGTGAAATTGCAGAAAATGCCTTTTTTATAAATCCCTCGACCCAACTTGGTACGTTAATTGTTTTAGTAATTAGTACCTACTTACTTCATTGTAACAATTCCAAAGTTTTGTCTTTGATAACTTTTTAATGATTTTTTCGACGAAAATTTTTCTTTTTCGCAAATTGTTACCTACTACGTGAACTTTAGTCGACAAAGGCATAATGAAGTTTTTGTAGAATTTTTATTTTGTGGATAAAACTACGTTTAAATTTATATATAACATTTATATACATAGGAATGAATCATTATTTCGTTATCGACTCATTTCATATCCAAGAGACAAAAAGGATTGGCTGAATTTTTTGTCTAACAATTTACGCTCGGTTCCAAAAATAAAGGGTCAGTTGCATAAACCAAAGTATCTCCCAAACAACGAACACACTGTTCAATTGAGAATTCAATTATCTCGCATAATTTCCAAATTAAAAAATACTTAAGTCATATTTTTCAGAAAATTAAACATTTACTATGATTGTGTTTTTTTCTTTTCCATCACTTTCTCATTTTAGTACTCTGTATTGCCTCCACGAACTCTGATAGCTTCCAGGCAATTAGACATGCTGTACACTAAATTTCGGAGTTTTTTTCTGTTTTTTAATTCATTGATCTAACTCTTACAGTTCTGGAGATATTGAGTTGTTTGACTGACCCGTTATTTGGAACCGATTACATACAAAACAAAACAACATTGTGTTAACTATATTCTCCGGAACATCTAAATTAATCCATCGTATCCGTTTCTACATCTAAATACATTAAAAATACCAAACGAAATTCCCGGCACTTTGACCGTGTCTAAGTCAATAAATTCATCTTATTTAATCAGGCGAAAGCACTTAGAGCGGTATAGAGGGAAATTTTACAAGTATCCTAATAAAACTTGGGAGTTTCGGAGCCAGCCAACTTGGTCTGCAAACGGCCGAATTATTCAGCAAATTCAATACTTACGAGCCCGCAATAGGTGGCTACAGAATATTCACTGTTTTAAAATTACGCTCTTACAATGGATCAAATTGAAAATAAGGAAACTGTTTTTGAAATTATTTTTAACCCCCGACCAAAAAAGAGGGGTGTTATAAGTTTGACGTGTCTATCTGTCTGTCTGTGTCACCATAGCTCCCGAACGGATGGAGCGATTTCAATTTAGTTTTTTTTGTATGAAAGGTGAGTCTGGCGCGAGTGTTCTTAGATATGTTTCATGAATCGGTTGAGCCGTTTAAAAGTTATGGGGGTTAGAGTGGGGAAGGAAAACCGAAAATCTGCAAATATACTAGTGTGGGGTATCAAATGAAAACGCATCGCGTCCACATTACATAATATTATGTTGTTATACATTTAAGGAAATTAAGGCATTGGAATCGGGGGTTTTTCCTAAATTTTAAATTTAGATTTATTACATAATGAGTAAAAATATATATAATATCAATATTACTTTGTAAGTTTGAGACTGATCATTCAGTAGTTGGTATGAATTTTAAACAGTATGATTAAATGATTAAATTCTTAACGTATTAGTACAAAAAATAATCTTAAGTTTTTTTTTAAATTAGACACAGAGCATGTTCACAAAATTGTATTAAAATAATGTTTAAATATCAGAATAATTATTATGCTAATATACAATGGTAGTATTTTGTATTTAATTTTGTAATCTACAAAATCATAGCATAAGGACATGCTGTGATATTCACAAAATCTTACTATACCTATATAATAAGCCTTTGCATCTAAAACATGTGATTTAAGTAGAATCGCGGCAGAACTTGCGTTCGTGGCTGTAAAGACCAATGCGAGAAAGGATCTCTGGGCTTCACATCGGCTCATTATACCTATAGGTATCATCAATAGAACCAAAATGTTGGTTAAATCTTGAATAAGTTTAATTGTTTCCTAAAAATCTAGATAAAACGGGGCAAAAACTCGAAACAGAAAGTTTGTATCGCAAATAAATTAGATAGAAAGATAGATGAAGCGTTTATTTATAAGTAACTCCAATCACACACATACAATAATCGGGTGGAAAGCAAAAGGATAGATTAATAACATAAGATTAAATATAAGTTAACATGATTAGCGCATGTGTGCGTTGCAGTAAAACAATAAGGCCACAGCTCAGCGTAAAAAAATCCTGAAAACCTTCCAGTTCCTATATTTTACCCCTGTTTGTGCCTCGTATTTCATGATGAGTGCGTATTGCGTGTGCCTGACGCTCCAAACATAAGAGCTGGTCAAACAGACAAGTGAGTCTGGGTGTTACTTCGACACCTAACGTACTAACTTTGTAACAGTTCGGGGTTGCAAAAATGCGAGCGTTTTAATGGATTTCCCCGCGGTAAAACGTAGTCTTTGTCTTATCTAAGGCTCTAGAGAATCTATGTATCAAATTTTATTTAAATTGGTTTAGTAAAGTTAGCGTGAAACAGACAAACAGAGAGATTTTTTTTTTATTCTTGATGAGCCTTCATTTCACCATAATCTCATCTGATGTAAAGTGACGATGTGGTCTAAGATGGGACATGAAGACCTAGAAGGTAAGGTAGAAGGAAGGTAGAATTACTTTCGTATTTATTATATTAGTACGGATATTACTGTAAATTCATCTTTTTGCAGACTTTACGGGTGCGCGTGATGTTCTTGTCTACATAAGCGGACAAAGATTAGTATCGCGTTTCGCGCAGATTAATTGAAGTAATTGTAGCCACGCCCACGGAAAACAACGCCCGAACGTTCGCGTTGATACGAATATTTAGCTATGGAATATATACCGCACCATTATCAATATTATCTTACCCTTCTTCTTCTCTGTCGTTTCACTCTTGACAGAGCGGTCGTGGTCACATTGAGGCATCATTTGGTGTTGGAGACGGACACAGCTTTCTTAACGATCGCCCGCCATCTTTCTCTGCTTGCAGCCTGTTTGGTGCAGTCTGGCCCTGGGACTCCTACTGCGGATTTTATTTGGTCAGTCCAGCGCATAGGTGCGCATATCTTACCCTTATACTAACCAAAAGTATTTGAATATAGTATGACTGACTTTGAAATGCCGTCATTAGTACCTTGATAGAGCGCAATAAAAATTTGATGATATTTATAGAAAACAATAAAAAAGTTCACTTGTTAAATTATCATGGTTTTTAAACATTATGACTTAAAACTGGTTACATGTGGTATGTTACCCGTTTTAAGTCATAATAATAAATTTTTGATAGTAAACGAAATAAGCTATGTTTCATCTCAAAAATCTTACCATACACGAGTAAACATACACGGTAAAAACTTGTTCAATGTCGAATGTATGGACATAAAATAAGTTCACTTTATTAACCAACTTTAAAAAAGGAGGAGGTTTCTCAATTCGACCGTATATAGGTATTTTTTTAACATAATATATTCACCAAAATGTCTTAGTTAAGATTATGTTGAAATATGTCGAGCGTTTTTGTTTCCCTCTTATCTTTGGCACAGTTTAATTTTATCGTGCACGTGTGAACCTTAAACATGAATAAGCCAATCATACAAACACTTCCCTTGTTCCGTGACTTGTAAACGAGTTTTGGGCTCAGTCGCTCGAAAATAATCCTGTATAATTACTAAAAGACCTACTCATAGCCAAGTTTGCTAATAAAGTGGATGGTTGAGTTTCGTACAGACTGCTTTCGGGTAAGGACGCGAGCAATTTGTTTCTTAAATATTAAATGTCAAAGGAAACTAATAAAGAATATCGAACATCGGCGGCACACTAGTCCGCCATTATGAAAAAAAATAAACGCATGAGGTATTTCTCATAATATTGTAGCGTCCTAGAAACTGTTCTGTTCATAATTTTTTTATATTTTAAAATTAATTTTATTTAATATTATAACTCTAAATGAGTATGTATGTATGTTATATCATTTCTTAATTTTTTAAATGTTTTTCTATCTTCGTTTTTTTTGCGGGAACAACGTATGTTACACGGTAAAATAGCCTTTAGCCTTCCTCGATAAATAACGTGTAACATACGTTGTTCCCGCAAAAAAAAACGAAGATAGAAAAACATTTAAGAAGATTGAAAAAAACCATCAATCTTTTCAGTTTTATAATATTAAGTAAAAATAAAGTGAACCTTTTACAATACTTAAACTGACAGAATCGTAATGATAAATTAAATTATAATATTCAAACCTTGTCTTTTTCAACTACAGTGTACCCTTACCCTACTAAAGATCGAAGTAAAACTTCTGAAATTGATCCGAAGTGTACCAAGTTTCGTTCGTCTCTGTTGGCAAAGTGTGTACTTTACTGTGTACAGTCAGCGTCAAATTCATATCAAAGCGTGTAGATTATTCGCCGGCAAGCAGTTAGAATTAACATAATATCGTAAGTGGTCAAAATTATCAATGCAAAGAAGATTCTCAATGACACATTACACTAACCGTGTCCTGGTGGATGAACGGTTATACACTTTAAAGTCAAAGTCAAAACGTTTATTTCCTTAGAAGCACAGGGCTACATGGACAGTTCAACTTAAAAGATGTTTACGGGTAACGGTGTTTCCCGTTATAAGTAGTTAAAACAGGTACACCAACATTGTTAAAATCCTAACCAAAAGCCTAAGAAACAAAACAGAACAATAAAATCCAAATCCGTTCAAGCCAGAAGGTTCTAACCGCAACAACCTATTTACAAAACAAACGGTAGCTGGGACAATGTGTTAGTTTCGGTCTCGAAAAGTGTTACGACTGTTGGTTATAATTGAAAAACGTCAGGCGCACTGACGTCCCGCGGTGCCTGGGATTAGGGTCCCCTGTCAAAACACCGCCAGGAAACCATTTGGTTTAAGTAGAAATTAATCTTTGGATTTGTACTATGTTGATTTTTTGAGATCAAAGCTATGGAAATGAGCTTGGTTTTGTTGTTGACGGGCACAAATGTCGGATGTATGATTTTGAAACTAATATTTTCTGGGACGTGAACCGTTTCACAGGCTTTGTTAATGAGGTTGAAATGATTTATTTTCAAACATGTGTTAGGTTCCTTTATCTATCTCTTTAAACACGTGCTTTAACGATGAATAAATGAATATGAATCCAAACATCGTGAATAAACCGGCATGTTCTGAAAACTTTGAAGAGTTTGAAAGACATGTGACATCACAAACCCGCATTTGGCCAGCGTGGTGAATAAAGGCCTAATCTCTCTCGTCAAAAGAGAATTTTCTGTATCCCAGCAGTGGGAACGTAAATATGGTGCTTATGATATACGAAAACTTTTTCAACAAAAAAATGTTAGGTAAGAATAGGATGACAGAGATGCAATCTTCATAAAAATGGAATCGTTTAAAGTACGTTTGGTTAATTTTAAATTTGAACTATCAAAGGCACGTCTTATAATATTTGTGTCATTCCAATGTTGCACCTACATTAGTGGGTGAAGATTCTTGTTGCTCTGGAGCTCTTAAATCATCGTGAATACGAAAAGTATACCCAATGTTTTATTACATGAATGGATAATTTTTTTTTTCGCGTTGCGCGCTACAAGATTCTAAAGTGACGTAATTGTTCGCGCCCACGAAAAACATTGTATCCGTTCGAATACTTCGCGTTGCAACGATGTACCCGGCCACACGGCATTTACACGAATATTCGCTATAGGCCGCTAATGTAGCCATCACAAAATTTTTCATTATATTTCGATATCATAACGCCATCAAAGACTACAGCCCATTACATGTACCATAACCATAGATCAAACATAAGAATAGTGTTAGGCAAGGTATTAAATATCGATGAATGAAGTCGGTGAAGATTAAAGATTAATACATATTCTCTGGTGGTAGGCTTCGGCCGCGGCTTGTCACCGCCCTCCGGGCTGGGCCAGTGCGTGAAGCGATTTTTTCGTGTTTCGTAATGTGGTCCGGAGAAGCCATCTTCTAGGTCTTCATGCTCCATCTTAGACCACATCGCCAGTTTACATCAGGTGAGATTGTGGTCAAATGAAGGCTTATAAATAATAAAAAAATAAAATAAAAAAAAAACCTTTTTGACAAATTTTATCTTATATTTGTTTATCGCTCTCTCTTATCACTTAAGCCTTCCCGGATGTTATTAGGCACCGCCTCTGCAACGGGCCGATCAGAGACATTATTTTAATCATAAACGTCGTTCGCATAAAGCCCTGCTCGGCTAGTAATCATTTTGTCAACCTCCAGCATTGCTTTAACCCTACGAAATAGTTTTCCAGTTATTTGAAGAGCTATTCACATTTTTAATTTACAATATTTTATAAATCCGAATAAAGTCTGCTTATATCACCAAGCAAGTCTCGCGCCTATGATACACTAACGAATTCTATATATACCTTCATCTAATCGGTATTTTTTTTTAGTTTCGATTTTTAATAATTTTGTCTTTAATTTTTTAACAGTTGGCCTAGAAAGAGAAACTTGTACTTATCATTAATAGATTCGTAGGAAAACCGAAAAAATCTACCGTCTTATCTTATCTCGTTATACCTCTATATTGAATTCGTAATAATAATCATAGGCGGATATGCGATGATGGGAGGATAAAATAACGTTCAGGTTGCCCAAGACAAATATATAATTGGTAAATATTCAACTTAAAAAAAAAAACTCGTTCACGTAGGCAACAATGTAATAAAAATTTTAATGCGTAAAAATTGGTTCTGTGGTTTTCAAGTTATGTTCAATGATCCTTATTTATATTCAACAGACTTTACTTGTATATTATAAGACCTTTTATTTCGACCAAATGAAGTAGGTAGACGTGTTCAACAATAGACCTTTTATACAACCCACCTATAAGTAGGTAAGTACATGTTAGAATTATACAAAAGCCCCTCGGCTACAAGACAGAACAAGCCTAGTTTGTTTGAAAGGATATTGCAGGTGGAGATGCCATGCAATATCCTGTCTGTCGAGGAATAACTAGTAGGTACCTATCAGCTGGGAAAGTTTAATAGTGAAAACAAAGGGTAAGAAGAGATACGGTTCTTAAGATTGGAAACGTTGTGAAGAATTCATCTAGATTTTGTGATGGAGCTTAACCGTAAAAAAACATCATTAGCCATACAAGTCTCGAACTTAATTAGAGCGAGGGGCTGAAACTAAGAATAAGAAACTAGGTCTAAACTAAACACTGTACTGTTACTGTTAAGGCCTTTTGAGATAAACGATATTATTATTATTATACCATGAGCTGAATAGTTTTTTAAGTTGTTTTTCGAATTATGTGAAATTGGTAACCACCACAAAAAAAAAAACAGCTAGGACGTTTACATTTTATAAATCAACATATTATTATATTACTATTAGTAATTAGGTATTCTTTGTTGAACACAAAATTACAAAAGCACAAAAAAAGAGAAAAGTCCTGAATCCTAAAGTTTGGCCTGATGGGTATATTTTTGGTACTTTGTTTCTCGTTAGTTGTCTTAGTTTTCGGACGATTAAAGTAAAGGAAACAAAAACAGAAAACGTTAATAACCATATACTCAAGTAATTCTACAAACAAAACTGAAAAAAACTATTTATTTATATTATTTATTTGGTTTTAATTAAATTATTTAAAAACGAAATACTTGTGAGAACATCTTCGTGTATCTGATGACAACTCGTGCAAAGATGGCGTCAAATTCTCGGTAAGATTCAAACCATTAATATAAAAACGTATAGTTAAAAAACAAAACATAAAACCATATTTTATGTACAACAGAAATAGGTAATAGTCATTGCTTTATTATTTCCCGGCGAGATGTTATTTAACAAGCAATAATTGTTTCAAGCGTTAAGGCGAAATGATTTGCTGGGTACAATGTACTGCTCGGTCTGTTGTGAACTCTCTTTGATGTGAGGCCTTACAGTTTTATTTACGATTAAAATGGCCTTTATTGAGTTGCTTTTTTAAACACTTTGGTACTTTATAAATTTTCTGAGTTTCTTTGTTAGGATAATTCGACTGTTGATGTTTGTATAAACTATAAATACTATCCCCAAGTTTGTTATTAATTGTAGATAGTTTGAGAAATCATTCATCAAATCGAAAAACTGTTCATATTGATATGCGCAATAGTTAAAAAAAAATGTACATTGCGAGCACCAGCTTTGTGACAAAACTAATTTCAACAATTTCACTGGAAAGCAAAATAATATGAATGAAACTGAAACATAAATCATTTAAAAACATAAAAAAATATATATTTACTATCGCACACTACCACCACCCACATAACGTGAATGTACCTAAGCGCTGAGCAACACAATCAACTTTCAATGTTATTTATTTATTTATAAGGAAGGCTTACAGCTAAACACAGCAAAATAAGTAGAAAAATTAAATTACAGAAAGCCATTTATAAAGCCCTCGCGGACAAAAACACAATTACTAACAAATTACGACGTTAAACAAAAACAAACAATACTCGTAACAAAACTACACTTGAATACACTTAACAACATACATTAATAGCAATAGCCAATATTTAATCTATGTGCATAATCCAAAACTAACCATGAACTATTTATAACAAACCTAAGAATTTAATAATTACTATATGAAACCCCAGCATCGCCAAAGAAATTACTACTCAAAAGCTGCCGTGCTTTATTCACACTTGTGCAGAATAAATCAAATGTACTTCACTCCTTAATAACATTGTTAAAACTGCTACTTGCACGTTATTCCCGGAAAGCTAAACTCCAATTGCCCCTGTAGGGTCGTGGTATATAGACTGGCTACGCAGAGCGATGCGTGCTAAGACGACGGTGTTGTCGCAACGTGACCGGGCGAGGGCGGGCGGGATCACCGGCTTCCGCCCTAGAATACTTTATAACTGGAAAATAGAAATTAATTTGAAATGCGCTTGCCTAGTTTCTACAGGCTCAGTCGTTATAGTTAAACCTAGTTATGAGTATTTAATCTTGAGGTTGGTTGACTCTTCAATTATATTCTAGTTGATTAAATACTTAGCTTCAATAGGCCGGTCCGCTTAATAAATATGATTAGTCTATCAAAGAGTTAAGCTTAGAGTTTGTATATGAGATGGAGTCATAAATAAGGAAATACCGGCTCGATAAATGATGATTTGATAAATCGCAGTGTATGCAAGCTACTTACAACTTAAATAACTAAAATATACGCGAAAGGTTTTAAAAGGGTACGAAAACCTTAAAAATAAAATACACTGATTTTTGTTCTAAATTTCATCTCTATTTACGTTATGAATGTAAACAAGAATATTTAAACATTGGGTTTCAAATGTAAACCAACGCTCGCAATTGAGATTGATTAAAAAACGATCAAAAACAGTTTTTTAATCCCAAAAATACATTCAGATATCGGTATATCAGATACACTGACCGAATATGAGATCAAAGTTGGACCTGAAATGTACAGAAATGTTTACTTTTCATGAATAAATATTGGCCGCGGGTAAACGACATGTAGCTCGCCGCGGGCCAGTGAAAGCACTCGATGGTATTATTAGCTTGTTTCAGACCATCATCAACATCATTTCAGTTGTATATTTCATAGCAGACTATTTCAAAACACTAACGGAACACTACATTCGTTTTTTAAACTTTATGCAGAAAAATTAAGACAAATCCGCAACCTTCGCGCACAGAATTCGAACCTGCATCTCCGGGATAGAGCCCTGACGTGATAACCAATTACACCAACGCGCCATTATGTGATAGGTCGAAATTCCTCTGCACTTTTTATCATCGAGTAAAGCCCCGCGTAACGACATCTTTTGCAACGACAACCTCACTTAGCAAGTGAGGTTTATCACTTATTAAACATCATTAAAAACTACATTCGGTGTCTGAACAGTAGTGTCTCGGTTTTTCTCTCTGTGAGACACTTTATGATGTAGATATACTCTGTGAATATTGTCATAGTTTAAATTTGCCGTAACGTAATCCTTACCTCATTCTTACTTGTCTAATCCAGTTATAGATAGTTAGTTATACCTAGTACAGAATAAAATAGAATTTAAACCAAAAGACCAGAACTCGTCTATACCTCCCGGTCCGGTTCGCAAGAACACCCTGTCGTCAAGCAATAAAGCAGCAAGTCGCCGGGCCGGACCGAACCGAGCCGTAGGTGTGTCCCAGCCTTATAGTTTATCAAAAACAATTTAACTTCGTAAAAACCTCTGACATAGCATTGTTTGGCACAATGCTCTATCGTCATACAAATACGGTAATCCAATAGGAGCCGCGCTTCGTCCTGATTACTGCATTGTTTTCTGTGAACTTTTGTAGCGAAAGTTTCACATGAAAAATATTGTTAAAAACTATGTGCAACCGGACGATGGAATGTTTTAGTTTTTTCTCTGAAAGTAAGCGTAAAGTGCATATTTGTATAAATTAAGTATTAATAACATATAGCGAGTTTTTTAAATAAGATACATTATCTCAAAATTATGGTTAAATTTGATTTAAAATTCGTTCTACTAATACTATGAACGCGGAAGTTTGCGTAAGTTGCTCTTTCATACAAAAAATACTGGAGGGATTTTGATGAAACTTCACAGAAATATAGCTTACATATCAGAATAACATATAGTCCTTTCTTTATATACAACCACATTATGCGGGAAATTCTATTATTGAGAGTGAAGCCAAATTTGCATCAAATTTTACACGGACTTAACTGTTGTCCCAGTTGAGAACAAAATCTACTTTTACCGCGGAAATATAATATGTCATCATCACCCTATTAACGTTCCCACAGCTGGGACTCAGGGACTTCTCTCTTGACGAGAGAGATTAGGCCTTAATTTACCACGCTGGCCAAGTGAGGGTTGGTGAATGTCACATGTCCTTCAAACTCTTTTAAAGTTCTCTGAACATGCCGGTTTCCTCACGATGTTTGCCATCACCGTTAAAGCACGTGTTTAAAGCGCACATAAATTTCTCAAAAAGAAAAATCCAGAGGTGCGTGGCGGGGTTTGAACCCACGACCTTCGGAATGAAAGTCGAGTGTCCTCCCACTTAGCCAACACGGCTTTTTAGCCAACACGGCTTTTTTATATAAATATGTATTATCACCCTATTAATATTTTAATTCACCGTTGGTGAAAGCCGCGAATGGAAAGCTAATATTTTTAAAACTTGCCTTGTGTCGTGCTATTAATATTTTTTTTTTTTTAGTTAATGAATATTAAAATTGTTTTTTCAATTAATTTTATATACTTTTAAACCTTTTCGTTGAAATTTCTCACATCACTTGATGTTAGTAATAAGGTTATGTTAGAAATTTCAGCAAAAAGCTACAATGCATTGGAAAACTAAGTATATGACCCAAATATATATCTCCCTGTTCTAGATATCTGAATGAATTGCCCGTATCTTAACTTTATACGGCATTCCTGTGTTCCATGTTTTAGAGGGAAGCTTAATTGAATTCACCTTTTATGATATCTGAAACGACCGATAAAAAACTTTAATTCGGTCGTATAAAGTCCACATTCGCTTATTTTTGGAGTGTCACTTAAGACTTTGGTAGTATAGGAAGTTTTTTATTTGACTATACACCTTTGAAGTACGGTGTTGCTTGATAGCTACTGAATTTGAATTGTATCTCTTTTCAGAAATGCTAGTTAACTAACTTATGTTTGTGTGTATATAGGAAGAAGGCTTTTATACTTTCTCTTTATGTACCAAAATAAATGTATTTAATTTCTTTAGCCGTAAAATGTGCACTACCGCTTTTGACATCATTCTGGACCGTTGCAATTATTTATGCCGTATTCGTCCCTTGAAAGCTCTGTCCATTTGAATAATTCGTATTCTTCCCAGTTTATATTTCTCATTTTAATTTTATATAAAAATATATATGACTGCCTCAGTGGCGCGGTGGGCGAAGTCCCACTTACGGTGCAAGATCCGAGGTAGCGGGTTCGATTCCCGCCGAAGGGTCATGTGTTTTTATATGTTGTGCTATCAAGTTCTCCTATGTCTTTGTTTTTAATATGTATAATAAAAATATCTATATATGAACGTCTATTATATTAAGTATATCAGACGTCTAGTACCTGTCACACAAGCTTTAGAGCTTACCATGGGCCTAGATGTGTTGTTGTGTGAATTGACATTTGTCTTTTGAATGTTCAAGAAGATGCCTTTTATATACGATTAATTGGTTAAATTCAAATTCTTTACCCGAATGTTTTCAAGATAACAGTGAGTAGGTGTTCTTGATATTTGTAATTAATCCTTATCTACATCGACATTTACCATTTTTTTTTATTTTAGATAATCATTTATTTGACCACATTCTCACCTGATGTAAAATGACGATGTGGTCTAAGATGGGGCATGAAGACCTATTAAGGTAGATGGCTTCTCCGAGCCACATAACGAAACACGAAAAAATCGCTTCACGCACTGGGCCCTGCCCGGAGGGTGGTGACAAGCCGCGGCCAAAGCCTACCACGAGAGACTGTTCTTAGCACCACCCGGAGGTCACGTGTAAGGATTCAGACGGTTATATACTTGAACAGAAAAAACCTCAATTTCTGAGATTGTGACAAAAATCCACCACCTGAGGACAATTCTTACAACAACTTTCATACAATAACGAGTTCGAAATATATTGAAAAAATAAGAAAATATCACTTACTGAATATAATATAACGAATGTGACTTTACCCATTTGATGAAGTATGCTATTTTGGATCGATTATGACATTTATAATCACAAATTCGTGATTTTACTCAAAATATCCGCTTCCGAAATAGATCGAAAAATAGCGGGTTGATGAGTTAAAAATAATTGACTGCCTCAGTGGCGGTGAATGTCTGGTTGAGGCGCAAGAGGTTCCGGGTTCAAATCCCGCCACGGGGCCAATATTTGTACGTAATACAAGCACTTTCTCATCGGACTGGGTGTTTAATATGTAAAAAAAATATATATTATATGTTAACTGTATCAGATACATATAGATGTCTAGTACCATGGGACTAGATTCTGTTATGTGGATTGCCTGGAAATATTAATTTATTTTATTCTCATAGAGATACAAGTTTGAATTTAGAGTGTAGCCAGATTCTTTGTTCAAACTAAATTTACTATTCATATCGTCAGACGTCCATTGCAGTGGTTTGCTGACCTGCAAACTGCGTAGGCAACTAAAACTGACCGTATAGAAAGCGTCCCGAAATGTTGAACTTGTTAAAAGCGACAGCGGACACGTCGTAGGTCCACATCAAACGAGGTCGTGTGTTTCTTTAACTTGTAAGTTATAAGATTAGGGCTTTTGAGAACTTTCCAACCGACCTTAAGAAAATAGATTGTTTATTTTACAATAAAATACAAAAACACTTCTAGACCAAAGCAAAACAATAGTTACAAAATTCACATAAGAGGAGGAAGTACAAAGGACTGTCTAATCGCTAAAGAGCGATCTCTAGGCGCCTCTTCTAGGCAACCTCAACCTTGATCTAGCTTCTTGTTTGATTGTTACGTCAGAGATTTTTTTCAAAACAGAATTTTGGAATTCTGGTTTTACTTAACTTATTGAATTCCGCGAGGGTGCCGAGGGACCAATATTTTTTTTTATAAGTACATTCTTGCTAAGATGAGTAGAATAGATTAAATATAAAAGGATATTTTATTATGGTGTTATTTCAAAACAATCTGATTCCTTTTTCATGAAACATTGATTACCTTCATTCATTTAATCAATAGTTTGCATACACAAACATCACAAATACATCAGTAAAAAAATATATTAAACTAGTATAATATGTGGTGCTCGTTTATCTTTGTCGTCAAGAAAAATGGTTTATTATTTTGCCTGGTGTAAACAGATTTTCATGCCAAGTCAGCGCTGGCTTCTAATGCTGGTGAGGATAGAGCGCCCGCCTTTATTTCAAACCGCATACCCTACGACCCCTGCGCCAGCGTTGCGGACAAGGTGTAAACGCTTTACGCCAGTATTCGCATTCATTTTTACTTTTTACTTGGAATACTTGAGGACTTCAGTTTCTAATCAGACAGTCTTTTTACAAATTTACGCTTCAGCCGATAACTTGCACCATACTCCTGATTGGTTTCATTTTCAAGTGAACAGGTCCAGTCGACTGTCACACTGGACTTCCGACTTATAACTCCACCAGGTATCGACCCTAACCCCTTGTAATAAGGTCCATTTTACCCTACCCTGCCTAGCTAATGACTCTCTGAAATAAAGTGGTTTCTGTGAAGGATAATTTTTTGCAAGGGTTTTTTATTTAATGTGTAATGAGCAGTTTTTGTGGTTATTCGGTGTGAAAGTGAACTTTTTGTGTCGAAGTAAAAAATACTGCCTTATTTTCTGCCTTTTAACTTTTTACGAGTTGTGTACTGGTTCGCTGATAAAGCAGCTGGCACTACTTCATTTTTGTTTATTTCTGCAGAACAGACTGGTTTGTTTAAAATTTTTAATGCAACAAAACAAATATATCTTAAAAATGTTTGCTAAGCTCTTCTAAGCATACATATATACAGAATGTTAAACATTTTTGTGCAAGAACTAAGTTGAAAATATCTTAAGACTCATCTTTATGACACACGGACTAAGAAACATTTTAATCACCTAGCATATTAGTTAGAGGACATTTAAGCTTTGAATTAATGTTATATAATGGTTTTATATGTTATTCAATGTGTTTATAATGGACTATCATAAATTATTTTTACTGTTAAAACTAATTTTCATAACCTAATGAATAATCTTGCGTTGAGTTGAATGGTACGTCGTATGTGGGGTCAATCAAACATGTCTGCCTCAGCTGTCACAGTGTTAGGCTGCTTTACAAACAGATAAACATTTATAAAAGTTTTCTTTGGAGAATGAATCACATATCAAATGTATGTTATGTGATGACGGAGCTCTCACTTTATTTTTCTGTTAAGACAAAAATGTAACCCGGAACCTCTAGACCCTCAAAAGTTCAAAAATCCTACAGATCCTCTGGCCAAGTCAAATAAAGTTCACATAGTAAAATTAGATTTAAAATATTTTTAAATATTTTGTATTTATGTTCATGGGTGTGCGTAATAAAGAATTTTCAATTTTTTTTATTGTATAAAATACATAAAAAAATTGCGTACATCTAGTCAAATAAACCTGTCTGGAAAATACACGTTCATTATTTTAACTATTTATCCAGAAGCCTAAAGATCCGTGCTCTGATATAGCCAAAAGCTCCATAATGACAAAGAAAAAAACGCGGGCTAATTCTCGAATATACCAAATAGTCCAGGAAGGGGGTGTAAACTCGCGCTGCTCAACCCGCCCCGTATCCACAGCCTAATCCATCTGTCTGCTCAGCCATTAGTCACAGTCCCCTGACAACTGGAATACAGTCCAAAATATCATTTTACAGTTCAATTCCCAATTTCTCCTCATCAAACGTTTACTAATAACCTTGTGGTGCGTTTCTGGTGATTTCACGCTAATTCGAAGCATTATTCTGCTTAAGTGGCTCAAAAGGGTTTATCTTCTTATTTTAGATTTAAAATCCAATTCTAAATGTGAATAGGTAAATTTATTGTTCTCTGAACTTGTTTTTATTATTTGAGACACTCCAGTTTTGTTTTGTCTGTTCTTTTTATAAAAAATGGACTATAACATACCTTTCGTAAGGTTCTAATGAATCGGCACGCCTCGGTAGGTGACATGATTTTTTCTGGCATTTTTGGTTGAGGTTTGTCTTGTAGATCTTTCTAACTTGGAAATAAAAAAAAATCTAAGACGTAGACCAGCTACGACGTAGACCATCTACGACGTAGAGATGCTACGACGCAGAACACGCCACGGAAGTCGCTGGTTTTTTGGTAAGAATAATGCATGATGTTTTATTCGAAATCCACACGCGGCTAAAAACATCAAATAATGCCTCTGGAGCCTTTTAAAATATAACAATATTAAGTTAAGGTTTAAATTGAAAAATGTACCGCAGAAATCGTCAAAACTTTGAAAATCCTAAAGTCAGTAAAACCAATCGGCCCTGTTTGCCCGATTGGGTAAAACACCATTCTAAATTCTAACAACGGCACTCTAAGCTGCGATCTCTTCAATTACACCACAATGCCCTGCTAATTGGGTTAGAAGTGAGTTTGCAGGTTTTGAATCCGGTCTTTCGGATCAGCTTAAGCCCTTTAAGTCATATGCCGGGCTTCTAGCTACCGGAAAATTTACGATTAGATTGAAGATAATATATATTGGAATAGGATTAATAGTTAGTTTCAGTTTGTGTAGTTAGTTACTCTAAATTTTGAAGTTTACTGTTGTCACTAGCTGATGAAAATAAGTAACTTATAACTAATATTACTTATTTTCATTGAAAGAAATATATCTACAATACACATACATCTAATTTCATCCTCGCTTTATTTTTCTTTTTCGAAGTTGTTTAAAAAGAGCACACGAATTAAAAACAAAAAATTATAAGCGTGATAAAAATAATTTTGTATAAAAAATTTAGTTCAACACACAGTTTTAATATGATATTCCCGGAACAGCTTTTGTAGGACAGCGCGCAATTTATTAATCATATTTTTTGCATTTTTTTATGTATTTTATACTTTTGTGTTCTTTTATTGCAAAATATAAACTGTAGCCGGGACCCTAGGTGTAGTGTGAGTCTATGCCATATTTATTCAATTTAGTTCTAGTTTTTAAAGTTAAGCTAGAAAAAATCGAGCTTAGTTTAGTTTGGCTGCGTCGGTAACCCGCGTTCTTCTCAAGGCCTACAGCGAAGCACCACGCTTCTGATGCATAGTTTTATTATTTTCAAATGCGCTGATTAATTACTTGTCAAAGATAAACATTTTTGTCCGGAAAGACCAAACTAGCGTGAATATATTTCAAAGTTTACCTTTTTGAACTGAATCGTACCTGAAAGTATACACCATCTCTCTCGACCGACTTATTATTTGGCAGGCCAGGATCAGGCTCAAGTTGCTATAAATGGTTAATAGTTTTATTAGAATAAGAACTAAACTACTATTAAAAAATTACAATTTCATGTAAATTTAATATCAGTTAGGCAAAAGAGTTTAGTCTGTTCTGATGGCGTTTATAGCCTAAAATGTTTTAATTGTGAAATCAGGGTTTAATCCTTTCAAATAATAAGTCGAACGCTAAACATCCGACACCCACTTGTCCCACACCTGAGACGTAAGCAGTTTGCGAACTGGGCTGCATACGCCAAGTTTTAATGGGATCCCTGTAACTTTGTATGAGGTGTGAATCTTGCTTGATGCAATCTTGTTCTGTACTTTGTTTATAATGAGCGGTATATGATATTTAGTTTTAATGTTTAAAAGCCCGTAGCCCGTGTCCGTAAGGTATGATTTACAGAAAGTCAAGATTTAAATTATTTTGGTCACGAAATGCACTAATACCATTTTTTTTGTACCTACTTGGCAACGGGCGAATTAACAACTATAATACAATATACATATATGTGTAAAGCTATACGAGACTATAATAATATAAGCCCGAATTTAAATCCACATTAAATACAAAAAATCCTGCAGTCTCTTTATTTTCAATTAATAATAAATACATATGTTATTCAGTTAAATACATACATTGAAATACATCCTACTACTATTATAAAGGCGAAAGTTTGTAAGTATGGATGTATGGATGTTTGTTACTCTTTCACGTAAAAACTACTGAACCGATTTAAATGAAATTTGGTACACAGAATCTCTAGAGCCTGAAAAATAACATAGCCTACTTTTTACCGCGGGAAAACGTCATTCCGCGGGAAAATATATTATAACGCGGGTAACACCGCGGGGCACAGCTAGTATAATATACACAGATATCATAGATTTTTGTCTCCACGATATAAGCATATCTGAGTGTGGAAGCTATATATATAATACAATTATATATTTTTTAATTTGTTCAATAAATATTATATCATTTCATTTTCATCAACAATCTCAACAAAATTTCGCATCTACCAACATTCATATAAAATTAATGTAATGGTTAATCAAAACCCTTCCATTGAGGGCTTCCCAATTTAATTGACCTAGAAGCCTCGAGATGGCCGATTATTAATAAACCAAATGCCGCCAATTATTTACATGAAACCAATTTTCATGAAACTCTAAATAACTGGGAGCAGGACTAAATTAGATTTTATTTTGTTTCACGTGGAAAGGGATGTATGTGTTTAAATATAAATTGAATATTCGACTATTACGATGTCAGGTAATATTAAACTGATATTACTATTTCTTAATAATAATCTGTGTGGAATTTTATCAATATCAATATTTTGAAATACGTACAATAATTTTAGGATTTTATACGTAAAAGAAAGTATACAGGAATTCTGTTACGACGGCTTAATCTAGTATATTTATGTATCGTAACATGTATTTAGGTGCTAAATAAACGAATCTACACTGTTTTGTATTAGTCACCACTCACCTTTTCAACAAACTGTGCTAAATTTTGCGTTGGATAATGCGTGCTGTGTGTGTGTGTGTGTGTGAGATCACACACATATTTGACTGCCTCAGTGGCGCGTTGGGAGAAGGTGCGCTTACGGCGCAATAGGAAGCGGGTAGAGGGGTAGAGGTGTTCTGCTAACACTTTCTACTTAGTGTTTAATATGTATAGTAAAAAATATATAATGTTTGTATATCTGTATTATGTATATCAGATGTACCCATAACAAAACTTTAGAGCTTACCACGGGGCTAGATGTTGTTGTGTAGTAAAAAATATCTGTTTGTATATCTATATCATGTATATCACATGTCTAGTACCCATAACAAAACTTTAGAGCTTACCACGGGGATAGATGTTGTTGTGTTTTGATTGTCCGGAAATATTTATTTATTTTGTTCAAAGACCTATTTCGCTACGCATTCAGATTTGAAGTCTCTATTTGACAGCGGTTTTGACTCCAGTACTCATAGGGCCAGATACGGCTGCTACTGGCTACTGCAATGCCTTAATTATTTTAATTTGTACCTGGTCTTTTTTACCTCATATCTAATTTGTGAAAACCCAAACATTGTTGAAGAAGCTGATTTAGGGACTGTGAGCTTATAGTAAAGCTCCACGTTCTGGATACATAAATTACTGTCATAATTGGCAACATAAACTGATTAAAGGCTATCGTTACCTTTCGTACGATATTCTGCCCAACACCGTGTGCATTAAGGTTATCCAAGTTTATTTAAGAAACACATCTCCTTTGATCGTGTTTACCTACAGATCATTAAAACTTTTTTCCATCTGGTAGATACGTGGAACTTTTAACAAGCCACGTGATCGACGGCTGAAGATTTTTTCGTTTAACAAGACTGAGATGAACTTGAATTCGGTATAAATCTGCAGATAGAAAGTTGGATTGACAGAGTTTTATTGAACTGAGTGAAG
The DNA here is from genome assembly GCA_929108375.1 of Gymnoscelis rufifasciata. NCBI lineage: Eukaryota > Metazoa > Arthropoda > Insecta > Lepidoptera > Geometridae > Gymnoscelis > Gymnoscelis rufifasciata. The sequence continues at coordinate 3,494,488 of OV815307.1, read as the reverse complement.
TTGCAGGTAGGGGGAATATCGTTATCATGTATGTTCGAAAAAACTTCTACGAGATATTCACTTTTTACAATAAGGTAGATTACTAAAAAAATGATTAATCCGTCATTTATATTAAACTGAATTTTCCAAACAAAAAATCGAGACGATACGGTGCAGTGAAGTTGCACGTGAAGTGACTTTATACGTCACAAGCTATGGAACTTTGATACTCTATAGCTTAGGCATTTATTTGATTAAATTGATGAAGTAAGAAATAATTATCCTGAATTTTTGGAGGGCTAAAAGACGGAGTAAACATAATTTAATAACATCATAACATGAGCCTATAGCTTTTATCTCGCGGTCTTCGACACACGTTAAAAACTATTTGTTTTTCATGGTTATCGGTTACGATTGCACAAAATTAATTATTATTTTGAAGATTTTTAGTTACCAAAACAATATAGATATACCAGAATAAAATAAGACAAATTCAGTATTTTTTAGAATAGATTAAATATATTCCTTTATTTTATTCTCTTGATAACACTTTAAACCTGCAACTTCGAGTGGTGGTACAAATATTTCTTCTTCTCGTGTCGTGTTTATGGGGGGTCCTTATATTTACTATGGCATTATTTATTTATTTATTACCGACAAGTTTATTAGCAAGTAATTTCAGTTTAACATGCACAGAGTTTATGGGTTTAATAATAATCAAAATAGTAATCCCTGTATCCTATTATCGAAGTGCTAAGTTCGGGATGATCTACTCAGGCCGGGGTATTAATGGCATTACTGGTACTATGAATTTGCCGTTATGTAAGATATTAATAATTTGGGATTATATTGCGTGGGCTTGGTTATAGCGAGGACGTATTTTTGACCGGATTTCTAAAAATATTGATTTATTATAAACAAACGTGTCGATGTAATTTATACATGTACGTAATAAACCAACGAAGTAAGATAAGCATCTCACTTTTAAAATTATGATGTAATCATTTGGGGTTGCGATGTGTATCGCCGGTTATTCGCCAAAACAAGGTTAGTATAGTGTGTCGTGATCGAGTTGCGTTCGATAATGAAACAAGTGTTTTCAACACAATTATTTGTCAACTTTGCAATAAAAGACTTAGAAATAGTGTAGACCGGTTCGTTTGTGAATAACTGTCGACCGAAATCGCAAAAATAATGACAATTCAGTTATTGCCGTAATCATGGCGCTTGCAACAGCGTCAAATTTTTTATGTGTTGTATGTAATTTCCAACAAACTAATGAAGAAATAGCTTATCGAAAAACCCTATTACAATGTAAACGATCATTTAAATACTAAACACAATAATTAGACATTATTATATTGTAATTGGAATTAACGAAATATTGACATTGTATAATTATTTTTTTTCTTTAATCATAATTGACATTGCATATCAATGAATGATGAAGTATGTAGAACTGTTTGAATAATCTGACACCTATGTGTACCATATTTCAAGCAATAAACTAATTTCCTTTAATTTCATATACAAATACAATCCACCATGGAAATCTGATGTCTAGCTAATCTAACACATAAATTCCACCTGTTAATTTCCACGAGCAACTCACAAGCCCTGAGTCCCCGGACCGGACTCAATCTCATTAACTCCAAGCTTATTTAGTCCCATCGTTCATTTTGTGAGATAACTTTAGTTCTCCGTCACAGTTTTTGTAATGGGATTATACAGAATCGTTTTAAAAGCTTACTGGGTTATTATAACAATGTCAGCGAGAATCACTCCCCCTGCTTTAAAAGGTGAAATCGTCTTGATTGGACAGAATTGAAACAATGAGTCATTTATTAAGATTGGAATGGATTTTGTGCTGGCGAGATATATTTAAACTGAATTTATATATTCATTTGTATTATATTGCTATTTTTAGTCGTATGATTTATTCCTTATTTATTATCTAAATTTGTCTAGAATTCAGTTTTTATAGAATGTAAGACAAGTCTAAGAAACTAACCTTTGTTAGAATGTATGTATCCAACGCTTTTTTTCATAAATGGTATGCATTTATTTGATCATAGTCTGACCTGACAAAATGAATAATGGTTATAATACTATTTTCACAATAAAAACAAAAAAAAAAACATAACTGTCGTAAACGGAAGATGTGATCTATTAATAGCTAGCTAGACCTTCATGCTCTATCATGAAAGTTATTGCTCACGAAATATCTGGTATAACCATGTAATACTTTGCTAAAAAAAACACAAAGAGTCATAGAGTAAAGACAAGCATCTGAAGTTTCATCCCATAGATAACAGAACATTATAAATTTGAATAAAAACTCCCCAAACTTTATTTCAATGGCTCGAAAGCGATCTGGTAATTATATTTAAGTTTTTACAGCCGTTTTCTGAATCTTCACGCTATGAGTTTACAGGGTCGTTAAATCCCCCAGGTTTTATGGGGGTGGACGGAATTCACCAGATAAGAGCCTTTAGGTATGGACATTGCTCTGACACTTTTATAATCATAATAGAGTTCATTGTGAAATGAGTAACTCGTAAAATATTTGGGAATATAACACGAGGCTGTATTTTTATACAAAAGATCGGTCAAGCTGTTATTATGTTGATTAAATCATCATCATAACCCTATTAACTTTCCCACAGCTGGGACACAGGGACTTCTCTCTTGTCGAGAGAGATTAGGCCTTAATTCACCACGCTGTTCAAGTGCGGGTTGGTGAATGTCACATGTCCCTTCAAACTCTTTTAAAGTTCTCTGAACATGCCGGTTTCCTCACGATGTTTGTCTTCACCGTTAAAGCACGTGTTTAAAGCGCACATAAATTTCTCAAGAAGAAAAATCCAGAGGGGCGTGGCGGGGTTTGAACCCACGACCTTCGGAATGAAAGTCGAGTGTCCTCCCACTTAGCCAACACGGCTTTTACTTCTTTTTTTTATGTTGATTAAGTAAAAATATATAAATAGGTACTTATTGTATTCATTCCCGCTTCACCAACTTAACGTCGTTAAGAAGAAATATATTAGTATTGTAAGAATTCTTTACAATTGTATTGTATATATATTTATTCATAACACCAAGCTACATGTCGAATGTAAATTAAGTTATTTTATAACATTAAATATCAACAAAATTCATATTATAATTATCAAGTTTCATTATTTATACATTATCGCAAAATTACAATTATACAACTGAATATGACTTCTTATCCTTTCCCTGAAGAAAGCGCCTCCACTCTTTTGTTCTATGTCATGTCTTAGTAGAGATTTCAATTATAAAAACCGTTGGTGAAAACAGGCATAAATAAATGTCATCTGCATAGTTTACTCGAATATATTTTAGTATTAATATAACCTTGTCCTTATCAATCACTTTGAAATTTAAATTTATATCAGTGATAAAATTAATTTTTACTAATACATCATAAGTATTGATAAGAAAAGAAAGGGTCTTCTTAGTCTTTTTGTTATAATATGTATAAGAACACCAAAATTGTATTATCTACTAAATTGTTAAAGCTGTGTTGTTCTATTCGCTTCTCAACTCAGTGTAAACATTTGAAGCTAACTGTCAAGACATTGTTTCTTGATATACATATTTATAAATTTTAGTTTAATAATTTAAAGTTGACCTGTCCATGTATGCCCTGAGCTTATACAGAAATAAACGTTTTGACTTTAACCTAATTATAGACATATCTAAGCCTGAATATTGAATTTTATTTAAAGTCTACTTTTATATAAGTTACAATAATTATTTAATAAAAAATATCAACATTTTCATTAATTAAAATAATTTCAATTTGTAGTACAATCCTTTCAATAATTGAAAATAAAACATTGTCTTTATATTTTATTCCTATACCATTATCTAATTGCATTTCATATAAATTCACAATCCCTTTCATCTGGTTAGGTATGTGACTATAAAATTATTTTATATGGCTATTAACTTCCGCAAATGCAAGCCAGACATCTTGTAGTCCATATGGAAGATGTATATTTTAAAACAGTTGAGTAATTTTATACTACCATGTGACACTGCGTCGTATTAATCTTCCAAAGAGCTCGGAACTAGAAGCATGCAATCAAGCTTAAAGTTGTGTTGATAAATGATAAACATACGCAAAATGAATCATAAGGGATACAAGTTATAGAATGTTGTTGTTCTAGATGATTCTAGAAAGTTATTAGGCGATTTCACCAGTGGCTAAAAACGCGATCGGTTTTACCGCATAACTAAGATCGAATAGCATTTGTTTAACAAGTCAAAAAAAACTTGAACCAAGGTTCAGTAATACTCGATTTTTATCATAAATGGTGAAATACGTTCGTTGCGGTCTAGTTGTTTAGTCATTTGCCTATTAGTCACATCACAGTATCCTTAGAAATCCACTGCAGGATTCTCCTCTCCCGTGTTATATTTACATACATGACTCATTAAAACACTCTGTAATTATTTAACTGTTTTCGAAAACAAGTCAAAATAAAATCAGGTTTACGTTTTATGACTGTATCTTGTTATCCAACGCTCAATTTGATTAAAAATTATGGATATGATAAAGAAAGTTGATTTACGTACTCAAGAAATTAAAAAAAAACTATTTCATAAATCACAGATACCTTGTATTATTGCTAAATATTTTCCATTTAATTTTATTATATTTTTGATAAACAAAAAAATAAAACTAGGAAATTGCTCGTGTACTTTTGAATATTAAAGTTCCAGTTTTGAATGAGAGCTCCTTGAGTTTTCATAGCACTGAAGTACCTAGTGTTCTATTTTAGAAAAATCATACAATACAATATTTTTTATTGAACACAACAATACAAAAAAGAGAGTAATGTACAAAAATTGTTAATTAATAAGCGGCCATATCGCTGAAAGTGATCTCTTCTAAGCAACCATGGGACGGAAACATATCATAAATCACGAATAAAGGTGTCATTAATATGTCATTAATATTATAAGACCAATCGTTTCTAGAATTTCGATCTCGTATAGAAGTTTCCAGAAGCGTTTCATTCAGAATATTTACTCCATTTTAAAATGAGAGCGCATTGTTTGTCGTAGGCGACTTTAAGTTAATTTAAAAATAAAACAAAATAACCTTCATACTTGCTTGTTGAAAACTATTTTAAAAAATACAATACTATACAAAAACACTTTTTTTGTACACCAAAACAAAACAATAGTTACAAATATCGCATTACACAATCAAAATATGAAGAAGTAGGTACAAACTGCGGCTTTATCGCTTAAGAGCGATCTCTTCCAGTCATTACTTATAAGTATTTCATACATCAAAAAATAACGAGTTGCTATTTCTTTTTGTAATAGAGTGGATTCACTAGTATTTTCATGTGGTATCATTAATAATTTCAAATGAAGAACCACCTGTCACCTGTCATAAACTCAAAATATTCATAGTTGTCACAAATCTAAAGTTATTGTCTTCAAGCCAGACGGCTAGCTCATATATCACGAAATTCATGCAACTGTAGACTAAAGCCAACTTTAAAGTGGCAACACTGGATGAGGTTATATTAAAAAGGAAATTGACCTGTCACTAACTATTTTGGACATGTGTTTAAAGTTGTATAAACTTTTCGAATGGATATAATGGGCACTTTTTGCTCAGCTTCAGACATTCGAATTTCAAGTTTGACGTTTTAATTGTTTTCATGCGTTGAAGATTTAAAAAGTAAAAGCAGTAAATTGATTAATTTATGAGTTTAAAATTATTTCAGTGTGTGTTTCGATTATTGTGAAAGTTATATGTATGTGGAGACATTATTGTATTGATACTTTATTTAATTTGGAAAATCCGTATGAAGCGGGAAGAACCTTGGCTTAAATACTTAATTTAACAAATAAAAATATACTCATGTTTGGTGAGCTGTTCAATTTGAAGCAAATTTACATCTGTATATCCGCCATAGTGTTTTTCTAATTTAACCTCATTCCATAAACAATAAAAAAATAGATCATACGCAATGATGACACAGCAAAACCGAACACCCTAAGGGCTTCACCCTCAACCTCTTCAGAAATCATTTATTTATACCGAATCGAGGCACATCGCTAGTTGACCGACCCCCCTCATCAACCTTTGACATATGTCAAATTGCTTTAAAATAGACGTGACGAGGGACAAAAATAAAGGCACTGGCTATGGGGTCAACGGTATTTATGAACCAGTTGAGAAATTCGCCTAGAATAAGATTCGGGAAGCTATATTGTATAGCTATATAGTTTTAGTGGATTAGACGTATTTCTGAGGCGACAATAGGCGAGTCGACTATTTAAAAATAGGCATTTGACTTAGTCCCTCTGTAAGACCGCCTAAAAATACTGGACACATATTTTTTTGTACAACAATAAAATAAAAAAATACCAAAATAAAGAAAATAAAATTCTGAATATATTGTGTACTACTTTAGCAGACTCAAAAAGCTACTATGAATATTATCTAAATACTTAGTTATTGGGTCATAATTGTTATCCATTCAAGGTTGTCTGGTAGAGATCGCTCTTGAGCAATAAGACCGCTAATTGTCGCATAGTATTAAGAATATTATTGTTGTTTGTATTATAATTGTGTGCGTAATAAAGAATTATTATTATTATTAATAATAATTGTTAAACCCAATCCAGGTCCATGTTTGGAACTGTACCTATATTTTAAGAACTAGTTAAACCACATGATTGCAACAAATAATTTTGAATTTGAGTTAACGTCACCGTACAGTATAAATCGTAACTAAACGTGACGTTACGTTAAACTTCAATGTATCGTGTCTTCACTTTTCGTTTGCCAGTAATAAAATTTAATTGAATAATCTTGATGACGGCCTAATTAATATTTTTAGACGTCTCGCCTATTTGTACCATTTTCTGTGACATTAAACGGTTAGTATATCGATAGATATAATAACACATGTGTTAGCAGGGCCGACTTCGCATGGGGGAAGTTATCATGGTAAGCTTTCTCTTGAAGCTATTATTATTTTTGAAAGCTGAATTTAAATACGTTGAAAAGTTAAACACTTAGAGAGAAAAAAGCGGAAGCCACTTTGTTTAATACTTATAATCGTTATTTAATCTTAATATCGAGTACTGGGTAAATAAAGATAGCGTTTATTTACCCAAAATTCAGAAATAGTTCTGTAATCCAATATATCCTGAACAAATAAGCATAATTTTAGTTCAATAACGCTTATAGGCAGTTAGAAACTAGATATTCAAATAACGCAGACAAGTTTTGAAGAGATCCTAAATAATTGACCGTTGAGACTGAACAGCAGAGCTTAATATTTATATCCAATTTAGCTAGAAACTTAGTCAAACTCAAAGTTTTAAGTGATCAGGAGGGTCCGAAATCGACCTCTTCAAAATCAAACTTAACACAATAACAAACTCAAATACAGAAGACGAAATAGTTCGCAAACAATATTCACCTGTAAGCAAGCCTGAAAGTTTCAAGCGAAACTGACCCTTGTGCCACTAAAGTGGTAAACAATAGTGCTAATTATTGTATAACGCAGATTCAACTCACGTTCCACGGCAGGTGACCCCGCCTGTCTTGAATCCAGATGGAGATTGATATAAGGTTCGTGGTTATGTTTTTGGTGACTGAGCTGCTGCTGAGTTCAGCCTCTGTAGCTTTGCATAATAATGTTGCGTTCGAACGTAACTTACAAATGCAAATTTTTATGTTGTAAGAGGGTGGAAAAGGAAAACTGCACATTTTCTTCTCTCAGCCCAAACCCACCTGAGGAAAACACAATATTCGAAACCTGCCACAAAAGTGCCATCCGCATAAACATAAATTAATATCGGCAAACGAGTTGACAACCTTCCAAAAACATAAATTGTTTGTATTTTCCCCGCACCAAAAACAAACCTGTCATCTCGGAAGGTGTTTTAGAGGCGAACTAACTTATCCAATTCCACAGACTTGATGAATGAATCACCTTTTTTCCCTCTATTATATTTCGTCTATAAATAACCTGGATAAAAACAAAGGTCTGCCGGACCGGGGACGTAAATAACGCGTTATCAGTATCAGGCAGCGCGCTTCGAAAGCACGCGAGCGGTCGGGTTGACCGCGCGTCGAACGGACGAAGACACGATGATTTATATAAAGTTACTCTGAGATCCCTTATCTGCCAACTTGCGTTATCTTATTGCGTGTTTCCTAAATAATTAATGCAATATAGGGCATCGATTGTGAGGTGACGGGCGGGCGCGGGGCGGGCGCGGGGCGCGGGGGTGCGCGCGGCGCACGCACGCGATTGGCTGTCACAGCTGCGTGAGTGCGTACCTCCCCGCGTGCGTACGGCTCGGCCGCTCGCTCAGTCGACGTCCGAGCGCCGTGCTGTGAGGGTGTATCGCGTCGATTCTCAACTGACATTACGATCGCACACGCGTCGCTCCGCTCTCTCTTGTCAACAAACATACAGTTTAAAGTTTCTTTATCTATCAGGGCATAATAATAGCGGTCCATATGGTTCATTTAGTAGATATTTTGCGTTCTGCGAAGGTTGAGTACCCGCCTCCGCCAATTATTGTAAGTAAACTTTGGAAAACTTTTTGCGAGTTGCACTTTTTTGATATTTTATTTTACAATGCAGAGCCTGCAGTTTGTTTTGCTTTATTATTATTTAATTATGATTTATTCTTGCTTAGTGGCTTGATTTTTTTTATAAAAAAAATGTATTTTGAAATAAAGTATTGTAAATAATATATATATTTTTCTTTTATTTGCCTTTTATTATTATACCAATGCTTATCTAATAAATAATCTTATTTGAATAATATTTAAAATTCACATTTTTGTACATACCTACATAATTAAGAACGTATTATTTTTGTACCAAATATCCTATATCAATTTAATATTCAAAAAATAATAATATTAAGAATCACCGCTAAACAATTCTATATTTTAGATTTTTTCTGAGCTAAACATATAAAAAATAATGACCACCTCCTAAAAAGCCTCAAGAACATTAAACTCCATAAAATCTTACGAGAAAGCAGCCGATTTGACCCTTTCAACATCGTACGACGCCGCAACGCGTTATGGATTCCAAAACTGTCCCATCCCATATAAGTAGAACATAAAAAGTTTTATCATGACCCACAGTAAGGCCGAAACTTGTAAAAGAATATTCTGTTCTCGGCCCATTACCTCCTCGCCACGAGCAAGCTACATTTTTTCGCAACTTTTGGGTTAACTGTTTGTCCAGCATTATAATACTTTGTAGACACGATGTGCCGATATTTTCACGGGAATTAATCAGCTGTCTAAGTTTTGCGGTAACACGGCCCTTTTCGATAAAAACTTCGGCGGAGCCCGTTAGTTTTATTTTATTCGGCGAGTCTGAAATTGTGGGGGTTTACTAATGAGAACATGTTTCCCGAGATTTTTCTTTAATATTTTGTAGGCTTTGGAGGAAAACCTTCCAAAAATTTCAACAAGACCATGTAAAACATAAATTCTTAGGTTATTTCTTAAACAAAGTTTAAATGGAGTGCTTTTCGACCTTTGCGCAGCCATTTTATTAAATTACCTACTTGATAAATTCTGTTTAAGTTTCGGGGATTGGATAACGGATTCTTAATTTATGATCGGTTTTACTTTGCAACAAAAGCTTATAATTTTGTTGGAAAATTTCTTGTCGGCCATTAACTTTTGGACTGCGAACTTGTCTTTATTAAAAAAGAACAATCGCTTTCAATTAGATTTTTCTAAGGTTCTAATTAAAATCTATTTTGAAATAACCCCTCTGATTTCGAAATTTAAATTCCGATTTTAAAAATAATTGTTGGACCCTCTAAGGTCTACATTACACGGGCGCGTTTTGAGTTATGGGTACAAGCGTGGACCATTTGCATCGCCCGTTATAACGAGTAGCAAAGTTGGGATGGGACACGTATAATTTAACTCGTTATCAAACAATGCTTGTTTCAATCTAGATACTGTCACTGTCAGGATAAAAATTAACGAGCGTTAATGAATGCGATGGTGGTTTGTTTTTCTGTTTGTGCTGCCGTTCGAAAAATAATGTCCAATTTGTTTTTGTTGACGGTTCTGTAGCCTAGTGACGACGTTGGATAGTGATGTCCATCTATTGATATTACTGGTTGTTTGTTATAGTTGACAATGACAGGCGTCCGAGTTATTTTTTTAAGGTTAGGTTATTTTTAGCGAAGGGCAGTGTAAACTGAGAGTCAAGTATTTGTATGGGTAATGTACAATGAGACCAAGTTAATAGGTACTATAATTTTGAAAATTTGTACTTCTTGGTATAATAAATACATTTATTATATATCTCACTTAATTAAAATAAACATGACTGCAGTTTCACTACTAACTATATACTAACTTGTGGAAATCTTTGGAAATTTTAGAATATTTACGTTAAAACCCTTATGGCACACAATAATGAACAACGTAAAAGCTATTTTAAAAGTCGTTTAACGTTGACATGCACATAATATAGATTTTATCTTTCATGTCATTACCATAGCGTACCTTAAAAGACAAAGGATGCTTCGATTAATCATTTTAAGGTGAAAATTTAAGTTTACTTAACATTTTTCATACAAAATGAAAATGCTACGTTTCAGTAAAGGTTTATTTCAAAAACAAAACGTTCTTGTTCAAAGGAAATGAAAGCTCGGGACAATTTGTATTTACTGAACAATGACAATGTGGCTTAAAGTAGTCTCGCTTGTTAATATTATATAATAAAATTACCCAAAAAAAACACATTTCAAATAAAAACTTTTAAAATTTTGTCCTAAAATCAAGGAGGTCACTTGCCATTGTCAAAAAGTGTTGTCTCACTACATTAAACATTAGTATCTTGTAGGCAGTGTACAATTAGGATTCATTATCATCATTCCGAATGTAAGACTTTTAGATATTGGCCTCTTTCATTAATTCCCTGTACCTTATCGCGTAAAGACGCAATCATCCGTTCTTTTAGTTGGTGCACTAAACGACCACCACCAATATTCGAATAATATACTTAAAATTATTATTTTTTAATAATAATTTACTTAGGTTTATTTCTGACGCATGTTTGATAGTTATTTAAGATCAATAGAAATTTAATTTATTCGTAGTTAATGCTTATATTAAGTTAAAAATAAAAACTGTAAAGTTATATGAATGAAAATTTTAGTCTGCAATTTAGTGCCGTAGTAATCCAGGATTTGTAGGTATTTATCAGAAACCAGACATTGTGATATACCGGATATTGTGCTTTTTACTCCGATGAACCCTGTTTATTATTAATTTATTTACCCTATCAAAACCTATTACTAATAATGAGTTTCCTATCCAAACCTTAAAACGCCATTAACTACAAAGTCTCGCCAGTGAATAAAAACATGTTTGTTTATTCTCAAAGCAACTAAAACCCAAGTTCTTTCAAACGATTCCAATACATTCTGTTCATTTCTTCAGTTGAGCCTCACAGCTCATTGGTCAAAGCTTTCTTGCTGTAGGCTTCAAAGAAAAACGATATACCTACTCGCTACCTAGCTATAAACCCCGCCCATTGCAAGGCGCATATATTTCTGTCTCGCTTCGCCGCCGTTTCACTTGCTAATTTCAGCAATTTCGCTCAAATAATACATGGTTTATGTATCACGATGAATATGTTATGAAATTTTGTTGCATTTCATGAAATTCATTGGGTGATAGACGTATTTTGTAAGTGTGGAGAGAGGTTTAAATTTCGGGGAAAGGAGTTGCTACCGCGTCGTCAAGATCTTCAATACCTATATAACTTGACATTAGGCTTGTTTCACATAATTCAAGTTAACAAAACAATAGTCAGTCGTGTCAATGATTTGTTATGTCAGGAGCTATCTCTGTTTGTCACATGTCACTGAGCGAAATAGCTCTATATTTTAAGCATTATCTAATTCTTATCGGAGATGGTAAAACAGGCCCAGGTCCAAATTCTAAACACTAAACCAAAAAATTGAATCTCTCTAACTATGTATTTACTTTATAACTTTTATAACTGCGATTATAATTTTCCAATTGACAAGGTTTTATCGTAATTAGTTCAAAAAATGTTACGGAGATATATATTTTTTATTTACCTAGTCACTTGAGGCTTGAAACTTGAGAAATTCATATTCTCGTGACAAACACATGGACATTTATCTTCCGTTAACTTAGGCACGTTTGCCCACGGTTAATTGTGTTATCTTCGTTAAAGTATTTAAGTATTAAGAGCAACTTGAGAATAATACAATTTTACTATATACAAACTTAAACTATTATACTAATTCAAAATCAGGGTTACCTGTATAGAACCTCATTTCAAAATTGATTCATTCATAAATTCTATTCTAATTCTAAATCTCCAAGCAATCGAAATTTCAAATATTTACATTCACCTCGCAACCGTTTGCCTCACGTCAAATACGCGCCTTACAAAATGGAACGGAACGAACAGACCGCATCCGCGAAAATTCGAATTTCGAAGCATTGCGGTCGACCGTTTAGTTTACACGCGCAACATGCATCGCGCCGGGGACTAACCACACCACAGTTAGATCCACAGACACTATATCTGCATTCTAAAATCAAAACACCAACTGTACCATGTAAAAAAAAAACAGGAAAGGAAATGGAGCCGTTTTACAAACTAACATTTTGGCTTTTGGGTTGTAATAGTTAGTAAATTTTTTTCACTGTATATTATTGTTTAATATTTGAGTTATCATTATCATATAAAAAAATGTGATACGTACACTTTTTTTTTTTAATCTATACTGTTATTTTGACTGTGCAAAGGATTCCTGGGTAAGAAGTCTTATCGTCGAAATAAGTTTAGACAAATTACCGCCCAATCCAAATATAGGCAAAAATCATTCTATCATTATTTTCTTTTTGGCTGTTAAAATATTCCTGCCCTCCTTTACGGTTCAAATAATCCTATATGTCCAAGCGCGCTGCGTTGTCTCGCGTGAGAGGTATGAATACGATTTTTTTTTCTCTTTCTGATAAAGGGCTGAGGTTAATAATTTTATGATAATATTATATTAACACTGTATATTGCAGAAGTTATACCCATAGACTTATACCCGTTTCGCACAACTGTTTTTTTTTTATTTATCCGCTAAGATGGGTCATAGAACAAAGAACATCTCTCTCTCATCTCAGTATTACAGAGAGTGAGTTAAAGTTAATTTATTTGAAAAATATATTCTTTATTATTAGGGATTGTACAGAATTAAATTTGTAATTGTAAAATTTACAAATAACTACATTTGTACACCAAAAGTGACAACCAGAAAATATGCTACAATTCGTTTAAATACAAAGACACCAGAGAAAATAAAAAAAAAACATGAGTCCGGCGGCTGGCTGCACATAAACAATTTTACTGCATTAAACCTCTTTGGTAATTTATAGTAAAAAGTAAGTAAAATCATTTATTTTCGACTTCAACACACATACATTCATACACATTTACTTATTATACATTACACTATTAAACAGGAACACTCAAACTTAACATTAACTTACAAGTAACTAACTAACTATAAAGATTTTATACGCGGAGTTATCGATGATATCTATCATTTTTTGGTGGAGTGTGATTCATTGTATGAATCTAAGCTCCTAATAATTGTTTTGAATAAAAAATAAAATAAAAAAAAACTAACTACCTAGTTCTATAAGTAAGAAAAACTCTAAAATATTCGACGCTGACAAATTCCAAATTTATACTCTAAAATATTCATCGCTGACAAATTCAGAATTTTGCAGAAAGCGACTGTCAAATTAACCCCACAACTGCGGCAGTTAGAATACATTACGGAACAGTTATTGTATACAATGGCGCTGATTATCGCCGTCATTATTCTACTTCTCATTAGTGATTTTAGTTTGTATTCGTTTGTAACTATTCATATGATGATTTAAGTTGTTTTGGTAAATTATTGGGGACAAGAATAAAAACTACGTAGCCTGCCTTATACAAGGTGTTTTAAAATTGGTATTTAAATAGGAAAGGGTGTGAATGGCACTGACCAGGCGAACATATATATATTATAATATATATTATATATATGTATTATATATATATTATATATATTATATAACATATATATTTTTATTTATTGGTCTACAACATATAGATTTGTAAACCTTTTTTTTAGAAAAAAGGCCTTTTTTTAGCCTTATCTTATCTCTAGGTCATGTTTAGCCTTATATCAGTTGATTTTATTAAATCAGTTTGATATAATTTAAACTCTTTTGGTCAGATTTTTTTAATTGACATTCAGTCACGTCTGTCGCTCTATCTGTCTTCATGTTCGCGATAACCTCAAAAACTGCTGAACAGATCTTTATGCAGTTTTTAATAAATTAACAATAGGTATAGCAATTTAAGAGGAAGGACTAATCGCAGCTAAGCCGGAACGTGACAAGTAGTATAATAAAATACGGAATTTATAAAAACGAATTTAGGGATATCTATAAATTGTCTGACATTTTATAAAATCCAGCAAAGACCATAATAGGATTGTAAAACGACCCTAAGTATAACAAATAATGTGGTTTTAATTCAAAATTGTAATAATTTTTTTTATTACAGATGAACCGGGCAATACAAGTGAAACCAGCAGATAGTGAAAATAGAGGAGGTAAGTAGTTATTTTATCTGTCTCTCTCTTATTTCTTAAGATAGTCCTAAATATCATGGTGCAATAGGGAAGATTACTAAAAAATAATTAGGCTGACATTAAAGAAAATAAAAAAAAGTTATACAACTATTTCATACGATTTCTACTAAATTTATACCTTAAACGGCCACGGGCCCCGCTTCGGAATTTTAATGTTCTATCTTAGCACTTTCATATTAAGTTGAAAAAGCGAAAAATAGGTGACCCGTATTTTTGTACGGGCTATCAAACGGACTTAACAGAATAACTATTTTTTTGTGTGGTCATTATGTCTATTTTAGCAGGAACTTATTTCATGAGAAATGTAGAAAATAATTTCAAGGAATGATAAGAACAATACTGTAACTGGATTCCTTATCAACCCAACTCTTAGATTTAAATTAGGTGTTATTATTTCAATCTATATACATATTTCTAAATTTGTTTTTTTCAATGTTATAGAGTCGCATATAATAATAAACCATTTATTTAAGGCATCTAAGGCCCATATAAACATATACCTTACAGACTAACATACATCTTACATATAAAATTCTCGTGTCACAGTTTTCGTTGCCATACTCCTCCGAAACGGCTTGACCGATTTTGATGAAATTTTTTGTGCTTATCCGGTATCTATGAGAATCGGCTACAATCTATTTTTCATTTTACAATACAACGTTTGCTGGGGTCAGCTTGTAAAATATAAATCTTATAAACCAAAGGGTCCGCATCGTGGATCATCTGTTACGGCGCATATGAAGCTATGTAATGAATCTTTAAGACATGGAACAAAGAAAAACAGAGATTTGATTTGAAAGCTGAAAGATACTCTTATACCAGCTTTTTATTAACGTTTTTAATTTATTCAATTATAATATTTTATTGAAAATAATGAATTGACTAGGTATTTATTTCCCTTAATTGAGTCTAGAAATAAGGGTAACTTTCTTGTTCTACTTAACTCGCCCCCACAAGCCCTCTGGTAACAATAGCCTGAAATTGATAATTTGATAAAATACAATAACTAAGTATAAATAAAAAATACTATTTCTTGCTAATATTTGGTTATCTATGTAATCTCGATGAGTAATTTTATCTGAAATGAAATGTAGCAAAATTTTGATTAATTTGATTGAGTTTGCTTAGGTTAAAAAATTACCGAATATTGTCAAATTTCAATGGAATTTTGAAACATCCTATCGATCAAAAATATTTCATTCCGTTCAATAAAACAAAATAATTTATGATCAAACATAGAAAAAGTGAGAATAGATTAGAGCCAACTCTTTTTGTCGGTTATTGAATCTGTCAAAATAAGGAGATCACGCGGTGCCACTGTATAGCAACAAAATTACAGTATAACTTACTAGTTATACTGTAATTTTGTTGCCTAACTCTACTTCGTGGACAGAGACACGTTCTTGGTAACCCTATAGACCCTATTTCTGCCGCTAATTCTGAGTTAGCCTGGCCCAGTCCTAACGTAGAAAATAGCAAACACTAAAAATTGTACCGGCCGACGAGCCGAAGAATCCCCTTTTCTGCCTTTTCTCCTTTTCTGCCTGTAGGTGTAACTTAACACCCGGGAGAAATAATCCATAGACCTCGTATAGTGGCTACTGCCCAAGCTAAGCTCCGTACCTAAGTGGTGCCCTGGTGAATGCTGTCTCTTCCCAACTTTGGGGGCGCCGCCCAAACGGAACGCTGATGCTATCGCGTTGTGTCCGGTTAGGACGCCACCTTGGTTGAGACGCCTTCTGCGTCATGATATCTGCAGTAAATTGCATCAAAGTCTATTAAGTCAAATAAACGACATTCAACACCAAAAAAATATTATCAAAAATTAAACATTGACTATAAAAAAATTATTTTATAGGCCGTATTGGTTAAAGCGATCTATCTGTCCAAACGATGCCAGGGTAGCATCGTTTGGACAGATAAAATATAAATTTAACACACTTAGCTTAGTGATTTAACATTACTATAACAAAAACATACACGGCGAATTGAGAACCTACTTTTTCGTTAAAAGTCGGTTAAAATATAAAACAGTGCCTTAAGCCGTACAGTATCGGATTTATTTTAATCTTATAAAGTTCGTTATCCAAAGTTCTTTGCTGCTAACTAAAGGTGCATGTTTATAACTTAGTCAGGTATCATAACTTTAGTTGTTCTGAGGAGCTGATCGACTTTGTGTAATAAAGTTCTGAGCTCTTAATAAAGGAGTACTTGATATTTTCAAAGATATTCTAGTACTAATAACAGTCCTGAAGATAGCATAAAATAGATAGCGGGAAGGAAGTTGCAAACAATGTCAACCACTAAAGCGTCGGCGAGACGGTCTCCAGGAATTCTGAAAAATTGCAAAATTATTCACAACAATGGGATACAACCAGCTTCAGTAAAAAACGTATAATACTGCCTTAATATGTCTTATATTTATATGTTGCTCGCCGTCCGCTCGGCTTCGCACGGGTAGTTAAATAATATTAGATTTTTTCTCGCCGTAAAAACTATCCTAGGACTTTTACAAAAATTAAAAAAAATACTAAATTGGTCTAGGCTTTGTTTAGTAATGCGCTTACTAACAAATTTTGCGATACTTTCACAACTAATATTAAACGTTATGCCGAAGCTCACGAAAAAAGACTTCATCAACATGTGAACGTCGAGGCCATCCAGCTCCTCGACAACACGGACATAGTGAGAAGACTTAAGCGGACAAAACCGTTTGAGTAAGTGTTTTAAATTAATTAGTGTCAATGTTAGTGCGGTGAGTGTAAATAACAATTATAAAGAACACAAGAACATAGTAACTTCCCCTTAAATAGAGACAATAAGCAAAGTGTTAATGGACACATTCTTTATTTTACTCTACGTAGCAATTTAAGTCAAATGTAAAATTACTAATTAGCCTTTATAATGGCTAGATCGTAATATTCTTGTAGCATCTTTATATAAGAAGCTTCATAAAAAAAACTTTCACAACTACTGATCTCGGAGGGAAAAGTATCTTTTCTTAACTATTTGAACATATGTATATATGAAACGAAACGTTATCTGAAAGTTCATTCATAATCCAAACGGTTACTATCAAAATAAAAACAAACATATCTCAATTACAAGTAACACGGCCATTGTAATTTAATTTGGGGTCAAAATGACCCAAAGAGGGGGTTATGTTAATAATTCAGCGGCCATCGGTAAACCGAGTCGGTCCCCAAGGAAATTATTGAAACTTAAACACAGAATAAGTTACGGACGAGAAAGATACGCGTCAAATGAATTGGGGTACAAAACTTCAAATGCTCGAGCTTGTATGTATGATTAAAAAGAGATATCAGACATTTACAAATATTATTTGATATAAATAAATTATGTGAGTATAAATAAATCCGTGAAAATTAAAATAAGCTCGTTAGTGTTTGTTACAATTATATGTCGGCATATGGAGCCGTGTTGGCTAAGTGGAAGGACACTCGACTTTCATTCCGAAGGTCGTGGATTCAAACCCCGCCACGCACCTCTGGATTTTTCTTCTTGAGAAATTTATGTGCGTTTTAAACACGTGCTTAAACGGCGAAGGCAAACATCGTGAGGAAACCGGCATGTTCTGAGAACTTTAAAAGAGTTTGAAGGACATGTGACATTCTCCAACCCGCACTTGGCCAGCGTGGTGAATTAAGGCCTAATCTCTCTCGTCAAGAGAGAAATCCCTGTGTCCCAGCAGTGGGAACGTTAATAGGGTGATGATGATGATATGGAGACATTCGTGAATCTCATTTGTCTATTTCAGGTTATATAAAACTGATTCGTTTTTGCCATTTCAATTATAATAATCTTCTGGGAATAAGTAACTTAACAATTTTAGTAGTTCTGTAATAAATAATAATGGGATAACATTATATAGACATACATATACCTCTATACCTAAACACACTTTTTACATCAACAACCTAATGAGTTTACATTTCATGTATAATTTCCCAAAGCATACATTTCGATGTTATCAACGTAATTTAATTTCGTTGACAAGTTTTACAACATTCCCTTTAATTGTTAAAGGCACTCGAATTAGTGCTGTAAATGTGAAGACACGCAATCATATTGATTGAGTAGCAAGCAGTCTAGGCAAAACGAATAAATTTAATAAGTATGAGAAAGACCCATACTAGATCAAGGGTTCCGTATGCGTGTCCAAAAATATGTTTTTTTTTTAAAGTTCAGTAAAATGCTTTGTTATTAAGTTATGTCTTTTTATTTGTTGTTATAGCGGCTACAGAAATACATTCCTCAAAATTTCAACTGTCTAACTATCACGGTTTTTGATATGCAGCCTGGTGACAAACAGAACGAAGTCTCAGTAATAGTTTGTAAAATTTTACCCTTTGGGTACGGAATTCTAAACATTAGGACATGTTTTTATTTCCGAATTATACTTAATACGAAGAATAACAACAAGTACATTTATAACATAAAACAACCGACTTTTAGTTTGAAAATATGAATTAAATATTGAGTTAAAACTCCGGCCGCGCGTTGTCTCATCTTCTCCCGTGGGCACAACCATTTCCAAACATTTTACATATACATTTATTGAAGATAACTCGAGAAATGGAAATACACGCCAGAGTCAGAGCATCCGCCTTTTTTTATCGGCTAAAAAAATGCCCAAAAACCGCGTAAATAATCGGCATAAAATAAACAATTACAAAAATCACACTAACTAGAAAATTAAAATACTTGCTGATTGTGACCCTTCTTTTTATTTTTAGTCAGTTTGAATTGTAAAATAATTAACATAAATATAAATAAAAAAATTAAAAATCTATACAAAAAGCACGTGAGATTCGAACCGGGGTCGACCAAATTCGGTATAAAAGGAGGACGTTTTTCAATATAACTTAAGAACGGGTAGGTCATAAGTTATATTGAATTATACCAACTATTATAAAATTTTAATGGAATCAAGCTTTCATTTAATAAAAAGAGTCATCGAAATCCATTCACGAAGCTCTTTTATAATATTTTACAAATGTTTCATTTTAATTATCCAGTATTCTTGGCATCTTTTGAATGCTGATTTTACGTAGGGCAGTATATTAAATAGATAGGATCATTATTATATTAAGTATATTACTATTTTAAGCAAACTGCGTTTTACATAAACAAAACATTGAATAAGGTTTTAACTGCTCCATAAAACCAAAGACTGATTACTGACTAATTTACAAATAGATCAATCATTTTGTATAAATTCCTATTATGGCCCCCAAACCCATACAATGAGAATTCGAAATATTTTATTTTGTTTGAAATAATCCGGTATTCTTGTTATCTTTTTATGATATTATATAACTATAAGCAAACGCGTTTTACATAAACGAAAACAGTGAATAAGGTTTTGGGCGCCCCATAAAACCAAAGACACAGATTTTCAATGTTCACAAGACATAGAATTATTTAAGCAGAAGCATCGCCCCTCAAAACTAGGAGTATTGAATAAGTCACGAAGCGTTACCGCCGCCGTTACAAATGATATAATAATAGATCGCGTGACTTCCCTCCTTATGCACCGTCTTGAAAAGAATCATTTTATTGCCAGTTTAAATCACATTGCAACAGTGCTCCAACAGATAATAAATTAGTAGATAATGCTATAGTCTTGCACAGCACCTGTTTTATGTGACTGACTTAGGAATTAGCCTTTACTTTTTTATTTGGATGTCTGGAATAGAAAGTATTAGTATCAAATCCTTTTTGTATAGTACTCGAGTTTTCAGATATTTCGTCGCTCTTACAATCGCCTTGATTCACGACTTAATTTTCGTACGAATTTGGCCTAAAGTTAATTCTATAACGAGATAAAGTAAAGCTAAGTTACAATGTAACAAAGGCTAGTTTTACTCGGTCAGCGCGATATATTGGATAAGTCTCTGAGACCGGTCAATTTATCAGTGTCTCACCATTCGACACCGCGATGATAAAACAAGACGCCCTCTATCAAACCCCGAGATGCTTATTTACAATGATATACTACATTATATATATGTACAACAACGTTAAAGACAAGATATTATATAATTCGATTCTTTATAAATACATATATTCATATGTATATATATATGTATGTATATAGATTATTAAAAAATAAAGACATGCATTTACGGTGAAGGCAAACATCGTGAGGAAACCGGCATGTTCTTAAAACTTTGAAGGACATGTGAAATTCGCCAACTTGCACTTAACCAGCGTGGTGAATTAAGGAATAATCTCTCTCGTCAAGAGAGAAGTTCCTGTGTCCCAGCAGTGAGCATGTAAATAGGGATGATTATGTTGCTTAATAAAAAAAATATACTTATGTTAACTGGCTAAACTAAATCCATACTCAGTAATGTGTGAATACAAACGAATTTCCGGAAACACCAAATTCCAAACACAAAGTTTGAGGAAAAATAAATCCACAAATGACAAAACTTAAGATAATCTATCTCTAATGTGAAACTTTTACACTCCATTTTCAAAGTATATCGCGTCGAGAGGAATTTCTCGGAAACTTGTACTCGTAAATATTTTAAAGTTGCGGCTGAAAGAAAAGTGACATATTCTGTGAGGTTCTTTCACACAACTATTGGCACCGCTCGCTGTGATCATATTGTTTCTGTAGTTCTTTTCTTTTACGTTTTTTCAGTACAAAAAGATCAATTAGAGTCATCTAGCGCTTTTTGCGACCATTACAATTTGAACAACTATCAAACTAACAGGGTAATAAAAAGAACAAATATTTAAGATTTAGTATAGAATAACTACGTAAAAATTGTAAGATTTTACTAGACTTTTCAAGACTGGTAAAAAGACAAACTAATTTCAATTTTTTTAATGTTTGTTTTAAGGACAATAATGACAATGTTACGTTAACTCATATTCTAATAACAATTTTCAATTCAATTAAATTATTTATTTGCTTACATGTACACATATTATATAGCTTAGGAAATTATACAGTCACTTATGTCAATATGTACATGCACTGGGCACTGCGAATGGGTTAACGTCATTAATAATTGTGAAATGTTAAAAAGAAGATTACGAAGATTTATTACTATTATAATGTAAGTGAAATTATAAATACAAGTCGAGATAAATTATAAAACTCAAATATAATATTAGTTTAATTAAACAATTTTAATTTAATTTGAAATATAATTAGATGGCATTATCTATGTCAGTTTATCATTGAGAAATTCTTCAACGGAGTTATAATATTTCTGAAATAGTAATTTGATTTTAGTTGATGCAGAAATTATTTTGCTTCACTTTACCGAAAAATATACTGGATACTTTTTAAATTATAAATCATAATCCAGCATGATTTTCGTTTTTAAATTAAAAACATCGTACTTAAAACTAGTAATCTCAAATATTTAGTAAGATATTTACAGCACGTCCCTATAGATTGTTTGCAAGAGCCCCGTGGTGGACTTCGGAATAAGCCTGTCGAAACAGAAACTGGAAATATAAAAGTTTGCCGGACTCCAATGTTTGTTTCCGATGCATTTCATCTGTAGACAAAATCGCAAAGGCCTCTGTTAGCCTGTCTTTTTAGACATTGTTTATTTGTGGACGGAATATTTCATGATTTCAAATGTTATGATTTTCACCCGCTTTCTGCTTTTAAATTTAAACTATTATTATGTATTTGATATCTAACCACTAATCAGATGGACAGATGACTTGGTCAAAGTTGCTGGCTCACGGTGGATTTAATTTGCGAACGATAGGTATAATTGGTCATCTTTGAGATTAATAAGATAAGATAAGATAAATATTCTTTATTGCACACACAATTAAAAACACAAAACTAAAAATAAGCACTTAAGACTATGCGACAAATGGCGGTATTATCGCTAAAGAGCGATCTCTACCAAATTAATTAATGTCCAGGAGTGGGCGTCGAATAGCTGAAATAATGGATGTAGATGTCTTCTCTAAGAATTTTAATCGAATTTTTTTGACATCTATTTAACCCTGTGGGCAGAAAACCCAAAAAAGGGTTGCTTTTTGGGCATCCGCCACTTTTTACAAAAGCCTCGCAAAGAACAAATTAATCGACCACAAAAACGTAGCAGCATCCCAAATCCTGTGATCCTTCCCATATTACATCCCAATTATAATTTCTGAACCATGTCCTTGTTACCCACTCGCAAATAGCTTAGCAAGAAAGGTTTCGCCCAATTCAATTTTGCCCAGCCCTTAAAGCTTTTTAGTTCGTCATTTCGGGGCCATAAGCCTAAAAGTTTTATTTATGTGGTCGGCTGGTTTGGTACATGCCAAATTGAATCATTGTGGTCACGTTGTCACGTTTAGGGTGTCTTCGGGGATTAATGCTCGTCTTGATTTTATTACGCGAAATGCGAAAAACACATTTATTTTACGGCAACATTTGGGTCACCGTTTACGGAGAAGTGATAAAAAAACGAATATCTAAGGCGATGATTTAGACATCAGAATGCTATCGACAGTTTAAAATATAGCGTAGAAATATCGAGCATTTCTTTTCAGATTTTTAAAGCAAGCCGCGATTTCCGAATTCGCTTCGCCTTTGAATTTTCCACATCGACACAAAACTTTATGATATTTTACGGCGCACCTGTCTCAAATATCGAACAATAACATTTAGTCTATTGTCTGAAAACTCTACGAAATAAGATTTGTCGGTGCTCGCGCAAAACAAAAAAAAAACTAGAAGACGTAGAGGTTATCGGATGCCTTCGCCGAGGCACCCAGATACACTGAATTATTTATAAGTGTTGCCAACACACGTTCTAGTAGACTTATGAATTGTACACATTTTAGCACTTATGAGCTGTTAATAAATAATAAGTGGGAATCCCACGTGATGGGGCCTCTCACGGCACGGAACTAGGGGCGATTCAAGATAGTCTTATCGAATACTTTCTTCCATTTATTTACGTGTTGGTATATTACCGCACTTTTTAAGGTGGCATTTGTTTATTAATATGCATTTTGAACAAAACTGAGTGCTAAGGAAGTTTGATTGAAAAAATAAAAAAAAAACTTGTTACTTGAATACAAGATAAAGTTTTTTACCTTTGGAATCGGGTTGAAGCCCGAAGCTGAGGTGCAGGTTCGAGTCCTTCGTGCGAAGGTTACGGAGGCATCCTAATCTTTATCTGCAAATAAAAAAAACAATTATTGTCATTAATGATTTATTGTTTAAATTAGATCATTTTTTTAATATTAACTTGGGAATATTTGAATGACCTATTTCGAACATTAATCCACGTACGACGCAATATCAAACGTTGCAAAGACCTTAAACCTCATATAGAATGACGTCACGGTTAATAAAGTCGTAATCTATGCACTGAACGACTGAAGTTACGATCTAGCTTACTATATGGATCATGTTTAATGGGAGGTTATATAACTAAAGGAAGTAGTGGCAGCTGTTCTATATGCAGACTTTCTAAGAACTAACTTAATAAGAATAATTTAAGATTATTTGTATACACGTTGTAATTTAAATAATTTAATAACGTAATTTTTAATATTTTAAAATTGAAATGGTGTCACGGTGCATTGCAGGATAGTTTTAACGGTAAAAATCTAAATTTAAAATTTAAGAAAAACCCCCGATTCGAGTGCCTTCATTTCCTTAAATGTAAAACAACAAAATATTATGTAATGTGGACACGATGCGCTTTCATTTGATACCCCACTCGAGTATATTTGCAGAGTTTTGGTTTTCCTTCCCCACTCTCACACTCATAACTTTTAAACGGCTCAATCGATTTTCATGAAACATGTCTAAGAATACCCGCGCCAAACACACCTTTCATACACAAAAATACTAAATTGAAATCGCTCTATCCGTTCGGGAGCTATGATGGAACAGACAGACAGACACACAGACAGACAGACACATCAAACTTATAACACCCCTCTTTTTTGGTCGGGGGTTGATAAGGGGCTCCCATACAACAAACGTGATTTTAATGAAGCTAAGCCACGTTGCATCGAGGCCAGTACTTGGATGGGGGACTGTTCTAGCTGCATCTTCATGCCCCATCTTAGTCCACATCGTCACTTTACATCAGGAGATTGTGCTCAAATAAAGACTATCAAGCATAATTTTTTTTTTTTTTTTGAAAAAGAACAACATTTAAATCTGCCTCTGTAATTATGAGTTGTAGAAGGAATTTATAACCAGATTTATATCGCGTTAATATAGTTTCTTTAATACCACATCAAACCCAAGAATACTATGATAAAAATGAAACGTAACTAAGTTCTACCCGACATTAATAAAAGTATGATTCGGTAGATTCAATATTGCCCGGGAAAAAATGTTAATTTTGTCCGGATGGAAGCTGAGTGTAATAAACTGTTTTCTGTTAAGCAAATATTTTTCTTCTCGCTCTGATTTTTACTTTCGGATACCTATATTGTGTTTGCCGAAATTCATATTGGGAGTAAAATATAATATTGAAATATGAAAATGGAACATAAAATAAAATCTAGGAAATCTGAGTAGAATACATAATATTGAAGTGAAAATGAAATGAAAAATGCTTTATTTGGCACAAAAACACGAATAACTATACGTTTAGGTTATAATAATATAATAAACTGAAAAAATTCATAAACATTCTACTTATTTTACAGTCAGATTGGTTTATAATTTGATAAAAAATAACCATTATCATTATTGAATATCAACATCCAATATCATCCATATTATTCATAGGTTTTGGATCACAAAGCAAGCAAAAGATACTCATATAGACACCGTGGAGACGCAATTCCAATACACGAAATACGAATCTAAGTAGTTGCAAAATAGTTGTGAAATGAGTGGGTTTTGAATAAGCTTTAGTCCGAATTAATGAGGCTCTGCAGTAAATGGACGCTCGAGCGCTATCGGCCGGATAATAAGTTTCCGACCGGCTTGTTATTTAAGATGCTCTTGTTAGCCGGCGGACAGTTCTGCAATCTCTTTTATGGACCAATAATACTTTATTTCAATAATTGTGTCTAATTTTATTTTATCTGTAGTCTCATTAGACTCACTGTCTCTGTCTGTCTCTCTATCTCTGTAGCCATAAAGATTTGCTACTTAAAACTTATTACGTGTGAAACCAAAATGATATGTTCGTGATAAAATGATTTGTAGGTTACTGTCAGTAAAATATGTATTACTTACTCCCTGAACATAGTCATTACATATAAAAATACGTAGGTGAATTTTACAGCATACTCTTCTTTTTTGACAAACGGACATACACAAAGACAGACAACGAAGTCGTAGTAATAGGGTCACACACTTTGGTTACGGTAACTCTAAAAATGAGTGTTTATTATATGAGCAATGATAATATATTTAACTGCTGCATAATCAAAATCACTCAAACGTCGAGTTTGATAAAGGTCACCGTTCCTTAATCCATTATTCGAACCATTCGATTCATTCGGCCATCCTGAATTAGTGATACAACTTTCCACTCAAATACGACACGTAGGTCATATTACACGAAACGATCTAATACCCCTTGGCCTTTTAGTTACGACTCTTTCATCTTTTCATTCATTCAATCATTCATTCGTTCATTCACTCATACCGTGAGTAAATTTTTATGTGGGAAATAATTAGTTTCAGTGCTAACCGCTGATGAGTTATCAATCAATACGAGAACGTGTTTATATGTACTTTTTATTATAATGCTCTAAGTTTTTGTTAATCTTCAACTGTTGTAATAATCTTATAACCTACTTACGCATTTTATATTGCGTACATCTGTGGTACAATGTATCTTAAGTATTTTCTTGTATAAATAAAATTGTATGTGTGTATGAATATATTGTTCGTAATAATTATAGTAAGGACTCTGTTACAGAACTCGATTTGTCGCAGTAAGAAAAAAAATCATAAGTTTTTTAGATTTGCATTAAAAATAATATCTGCTGATATTATCGTGTAGCGACAATATCAGCATTTAGACATACTTATAGATAAATATATAAATAAATAAACACCTTGCAATCTAATTAATAAATATTAAATTTGATAGATTGATAAAACGTTTATTTGGTAATCAGCAAGTTAACAAAGTAACAGTTAATTTCTCGGAAATAAAATTTATAAAGCAGCACATAATAATAACCCACTTATTACAATTTTATTCTTTGAATTATTTCCATGTTCAGCATTTTTGGTCGAACAATTTTGTACAATTCGTGAAAATAAATATGAGAACGGTTTTAACGGAATGAGGCATTAATTAATGTGGAATTTCTATAAAATTAACAGTAATAACAGTAGTATTTTATTAATTTCAACAGTTTTCAACAAAATCCTATATTTCTGGTATATCAACATAATAAATAGAATGATATTGAAACATTTAATCAAAAGATTGTTGTTTGTATTCAGTGGAAGGATTGGATGGATTTAAAATGAATTTGTGGAAATAAATGGCAAATAAAATATCTGAAATACTTAGAAATCCTTTTTTTAAATCCAAATTGTTTTTCCAACCCAATAATAAAGAATAGCTGTTCATAGCTCTCATTTCGATTAAAATTTTACACTTGTAATTAACTCTACAATTAGTTATAGGATACTGGGTAAAAACCACGGATGCGGCGGGTAGGGTACTGGTCGCTTCCAACTGAAACATGAGCCTTTAAACACTTGCTTTAACGGTGAAGGAAAGAGAAAACAGTCATGTTCTGAGAACTTAGAAGAGTTTGAAGTACATGTCAATTTGGACTTTGGACTTTTATACTTTCACCAACCCGCACTTGGCCAGCGTGTTGAGTGAGACAAGTCCTCGTGTCCCAGCAGTGGAAATGGGGGGGGGACACAACAAAGCAGAGCTTGTACTGTCGGTGATAGATGACTTTTTTACTACATATATTTACATTTGATTTGTAACTACCTTCATATATGATGATAAAGAACTCAGTACCTATAAAATCGTAGTTCGTAAAAATAATTTAACCATCAGACTCGCCCAGTGCCGTATTTATCTATAATTAAATTTTTCGCATTACTTTTTTTCGTGTTTTTATCAATATCACTAGAAAGTTAACATAAAGGATGACTGTTACAGAATGCTTCTAGCATTAAGTCCTAATAAATAAATAAATAAAATAAAGGTTCCTTTAAATTTTTTTTCATAAATATTCATAATAATTTTATTTTATTACGTCTTTGACGATTATCGACAAGAGCGGGGTATCACACTGAGCCCGGAAGCGTCCCTTATACGGTCCAATTAGTCCAATACTTATCGAGGACTCCGCCCAAGTTTATGGATGACGAATTTCAATACGTCACTGATCCCTTAACTTTATCTAATATTAACCGCAACTTGTCAATAACAATCTCCATTATTAAATTCCCAATTACACCGTATTTTAATGACAAAGTCCCTATTTTAATGACAAAGTCGTCCGAGTGTTGTCCGGAACGGCCCAATAACGACCTAACGGATCGACCCATTGATTGTTTAATGGCATAGATAGGATCTTTGTAACGTGTGTGTTTTAGCTTTAATTACGCATTTTGTTATGAAATTCTCATTTTGAGCTTAATGAATGCATGCCCATCAGGGTCGTGGAAATTGATTTAATACCGTCAACAAATTTTGTACTTTTGATGTATTTATAAAAAAATTGTGATTATGGATGCAGTATTTTATTTCTTTAATTATTTTACTAATAAATTTAAATTCACCCATCCAATGAAATTTTATTGCAAATATTGTGCGTTCTATTTAAAAATACATTATTATTATATGTAATGTTTTAAAAGTTTTGTTGATTGATGGATAGATTCAGATATTTTTTTGTGAATGCAAATTTGTTTACAGACAGGACAATAAACAGTAAATCTCAACTTCAATCATTGAAGACATCAGTAATATCATCGTCTCGATTCGCAATAAGCTTATACTAATTAACAACCATATGATTACATCTTGAATTACAAACGGGACATGTCGGCACGTCACCAGTTAATTGAGAACTAATTACAGAGCTCGATATGCCTTTGCGCAATTATGTACGTAGGCACCTTACTGAGCCGAATTCAGGCCTGTTGTTCAAGAAACATGTATACACATACATCCTTGGACATGGCTGATCCTTGTCTATGAATAAAAGCAAAGCAAAATAATAAAGAGAGAGGAGCAGGAAGAAAAATTCAGGTACATCAGGCAAATGGGGAGATGTCACTGTTCAGCATTATTATTATGTTAAATAAAATTATCATAAGAAACCAGCATATAATTTATAGTATAGGGGTTATGCCAAGGGTTGGCTTACCTATATTTTTCCTAGGTATAAGTTCTAGTGGTAGGCGGTGCACGGCAAACACAAGTCCACGTGAATAAAAGTTTATTAGGAAAAAGCACATAAACAGAAGGCAGAAAGAGTCACAAGCACGGAGATGAAAAGCACAGAGATAATTTTGCGAATAATATAAGCGTCTGATGTAGGTACATAAGCCCGAGAAAGCAAGCGTGCGCTTCGCGTCGCATCAGAGGTCTGACTGGTGGCGCGGGCCGTGCGCCAGCGCATTGTATATAATTGCCTATGTATTAACCAACTAGTGATGGGGTAGTGTCGATAAAATATAATAAACTCGATAGATAAATATTATATGTTATAAATTTTGATGAAATAAAGTCTTATATTATAATAATTATAAAAATACTTAATATTTAAAATAATGTTAATGTACGCCACAATAGGTTTTGTTAAGATAGTCAAATATATCTGTCTTTGTCTCAAGAACCGTGATAGAGAGAGAGCTGAAAATTTTTGGGACGTTGTATCTCTATTGCCGCTATGACAACAATCTTAATACATATATATAAATCTCGTGTCACAATGTTTGTCCTCAATGGACTCCTAAACCACTTAACCGATTATAATAAAATTCTCACACCATGTGCAGTTCGATCCAACTTGAGAGATAGGATAGTTTAAATCTCAAATTATAGTCGCAATTTTAATTTATTGTTAATTATTTGTCTGTTATTATCTACAGGTTAACAAAAGTGTAAAATTATTATTTTTTATAGGTTGTCTATGATTTTTCTTGATAAGCTATTCATACGTGGTGGTAATATACTCTTTGAGCTATTGTCTATGTCTCGAAAGTTCAATATTCATTTTATAGGTTGTCTATGATTTTTCTTGATAAACTATTCATACGTGGTGGTTATATACTCTTTGAGCTATTGTCTATGTCTCGAAAGTTCAATATTCAACATAGTTTTCAATAATTTTTTTCTGTCATGAGTTTGAAGTACTTAATTATTATTTTTTTTTTTTTTTGTTAAAAGCGTCCGTGAAATAGCGGAGATTATCTATATTCTTTATAAATAAAAATGAGTTGTTGTTCGTTAGTCTAATTAAAACTCGAGAACGGCTGGGACGATTGAGCTGATTTTGGTTTTAAAATGTTTGTCGTAGTCCAGCAGGGTAGGTCTAAGCGGTGAGCAAATAAGGAAAAATTGCCGGGAACTTTTTTTACCCGTGCGACGCCGGGGCGGGCCGCTAGTTACTATAATAAAACCTATTTTATATATATATATATATAAGGGGCTCCCAAACAACGAACGTGTTAAATCAACCAGTTAAGCAAACTTGCGCTTGCATCTTTTTGATATTAAAAAAAACTAATTTATTTTATTTTTTTATTGCACAATGTGTTAATACTGTTACCCGGAACCTAGGTGTAGCATGCGCCCATATCATACTTATCAAATTGATTTATTCAATCTTCCTGTCGTAGTCTTTCGCTGGAACTTGAACTTCATACAAATCATTGTAGCGATTGAATGTGAAGTGATCATTAAAAAGTCACATTTATTTAAAACGAGAATATCTAGTATACCCATTTTTTTCTAAACCATAGCTAAAAAATCTTCAAGAAAGCTTTCAAGCATTTAGTTAAAGCCGTTCAATGGTTGGCTAGATAAGCCACTAGTCTAATAAATTAAACATAGAAACAGTCGGCATTGACGGATGTTTGGTTGTGGAGCAGCTGACTTAGGCACCTTCAAGCCCAAACCTGAGGGTTGCTCTCGATCTGCATAATAACTGGAACAGACATTATCGTATTTTAAATGATTATGCAGAAAAAGATTACGACGAATGAGTCTTAATTTGTCACTGCATGAAAATTTTACATAGTTTTAATCTAAAAGGAACTTAACACTTATTAAAAATCATTAAAAAATTATTGTTTTTAAATATTTAACACAACGTATTTTCTCGAGGTAAAAAAGTCGCCTATAATCTTCCTCGATAAATGGGATATCTCACACTTTCAAATGCGACCAGTAGTTCCTAAAATAGACGCGTTTATACAAACAAACATTTCCGCTTTATAATATTAATAAAGATACAAACAAAATAATCCTAATGGATTATAGCATACCTACCTACCTTATCTCACTCACCATAACACAATTACAACCACCATCTCAAGACTAACGTTATTTCAGACGCGTTACCTCCTAACTATACGCGTCCTAACCGTAAGCGTGTATTACCACATCCAGCGACATTGTCGTCTGCAGTTCCACCGTAAATTAATCAGGCGGGACAGCGGGGATAAGCGCCTCCAAACTTTCCGTAATGACGGATTGATGAAAATTGCCACCGTACCGAAACGATTATGGTTAATCACTTTGAACAAAAATATTACTTCCAAGATTGAAATATAGCTGAGCGGTAATAAATCTACTTTGGATAAGGAGACAGATAAAGTTTGCTGGGTTGTTGTTTTGAGATTAATTGATAATAGAGATTTGGACAACACGAACATCGCTTTGCATTGACTGTTGTAATTTTTAAGTATGCTTATTTAAAATGTACCAGTACTTATAACATACTAAAAAACAAAACTATTGTATGGATAATATTGTATAGTCCGTGTAGTGACACAGATTAGCATTAAAGTACGCGGCGCATACGCGTTTGGTTAATTCAGCTTTTTCATAGTTAGGCGGAGTCTCGCCAGTCACTCTTCAGTGCGTGAAGCGATTTTTTCGTGTTTCGTAATGTGGTCCGGAGAAGCCATCTTCTAGGCCTTCATGCTCCATCTTAGACCACATCTTCAATTTACATCAGGTGAGATTGTGGTCAAATGAAGGCTTATCAATAATAAAAAAAAAAAAAAAAAAAAAAAAAAAACCTCAGCCGTGTTAAAACATATCCTATTAAGGATTAAATAAAAAATATAATTGTAATAACCTGTAACGTGTTAAATGAATAGATTCAGTATAGTGCAATAACTCTTTTATTTCAACCAACTCACATACATAATCACTAAAGACTAGTTTAAATACTAAAGTGGTGACCCCGACGTGACTTCATATTCGAGAAAATAATTCATAAATTTAAAAACTACATTAATAAAAATAGTGGGAATCTAATACATACTATTTAAAAATACACGGTTTTTTTTAAATTGTGACAGTTCAGTCCTTAAACAGACTTCGAATATAAGAAGAACTGATAAAGCAAATCTGTTTTAGCAGCAATGACATTACCTCAGAAGGCTTCAAACAAACTCTATCCACAAAGTCAACACAACTCCGCAACAAAGAACAGTTCCAGTTAATACGGGACTTATCCGTGCCCAGGACCCGAATCATTGTCGTCTCATTAATGTGCAGAACTTTGTCCGGACACGCCTATTGGGCCCAACTTCAAGTTGCCCCGATAGTTTAGGAACATCTTGGACTAATGAGCCAATGAAGCTGCATTGATGAGCTGATTGGAACTAAATTGAATTTCGAAGGCGGGTCACGTTTGTTTTGACAAAGACTTTGACAGGGACCCATTTTTTTAAAAACCGTAATGGAATTTGGAATTTTATTCGAACTCTTTGAGGCCAGTGTTAAATTTTATGGAGATTTTATAGTATACAAAAGAGGTTCATTAAATGGTCTTGTATATTGACAATCTTCAGCCTGCGGCATCAATCAATTTGTTTGATGGCTACTCTAATGAGTTCATTGATGTTTTAGAAATACGCAGGTACTCAATGTGATGGGCATGCAATAAATTATACGCAATTCACGAATTGGCCAAACCATCAACACAATTCCAGCAGACTAGTTTCCCATTTCCATATTAATATTGCTCGCAAGCTACTATTTCGGGGTAAATTAATTGCATTGGTCCAATTTAGTTTTGGACTGGATCAAACCGGTTCAAACCGGACACCGGCGATTATGACTATTAAATGTAACCACGATACGTTCGCTATTTGACGGTCGTGGTTGTGTATTATGGAGTGGTCTTGGTGGTTGTGCTCATGTGTTATGTGGCGCTTTCAACCGACCTTTTAAATTGATATACGGTTAAGTGCTTTGCGGTTGCAGCTATGTCTGTGCTTCACTTCACTCATTAATCATTTTGACATTACGCACAGTTTAGTCACGAGAGCAATTAAAATGTTAAATTGTCACAATGCATTTCCTTCTCGTATATTGTGTATAACAGTCACATTAAAAGTGTATTGCCGTCATTTTACCAACAAAAACCCTTTCTGCTTAATCGCCGCCCATAAAAACTTTTTCATAGCACATGCCGTAATGTTTAGGGCGATTGTTTTAACTGATTGAGATAAATAGAAATGATAACTGTCTACAATATATTTATAGCCATTTTACGACTTAGCGAAGTTTATGTATGACTTTTAGTGTTCTGGAATATGAAATTCTGCACGAACTGAGCTAAATTGATTACTGAGGAAAAACAAATTTCAATCTTCTGTGATTAATTGGAATTATATCAAAATCATAATAATTGACTGAATTTAATTTGGCTATCGAGATGGTTAAACAAATTTGATATCGCTGGCTTCCTTTTGGTGAAATATCGGCTTTAGTGAGGTAGCCTTGCTTAAACTAAATTCAAATATAAATTTTGATCTCTTTGTAGCATAGACAGTTCGTTCCGGCTAAGCGGATACCGGGCCTTATTTACGGCGATATCCATCTGTCAGATTGACTATAGAGTTTAATTAATGCTTTCGTAAATCCGTGGCGTTTTCAGTGGCTGTCATTGTCAGGCGAGGGGTGGTAATAAACCAGTGACTGGCAGGGTGATTATGTTTGGGTTAGGTTTGTCCCAAGTATTGAACTGGATATAAATTGTTATAAGATGCAATTTCAATTAGGAATTAGTGATAAATTGAAAATTGATGAGGTAGGAAACGTCGTGCTGAATTTACTTTGCTGTTAAACACAAGATGGTACTAAATGATATTGAAATAACGGGTCTGTTACATAAACCCGAATATTTCCCGAACTATGCTATCCTAATGAAGCGAAGGCTGTTCAATTGCGAATTTAATTATGAAAATAAAAATAAAATTTATCAATCTTGAGATTTAAAACAAATAAAGTAAATCATATTTTTCTGAAAATTAAATATATTTTATGTTTTTGATACTTTTCATCACTTTCTCATATTTATTGCATTGATCTAACTTTTACTAATATTTTGTTTTTTGAACCGAATGAACCTAGTGTTGAAATAGCAACGTTTCTTTATAACCGTCTTCTTTAAAACTCGACTTTAATTAAGAATTACTATGACATATATCAAACTTTTCATAATCTATGTTTTTACGAGGAATACAAAACGTCTAACGAAATAAACCGTACTAACTTGTCGAAACAAAATATTTTTGCATCATGAGAATATTTATTAAATTATCATTGGGACCAGAGTTTGGAAGTTTGCAAAAAACTTATTTATTAATTCTAGTGAGTATAGCAATAGTTACAATAATCAGTTTCGTAATATCGCAATTTCATCAGTGAATTCGACACCTCAAAATAAAACAGAGCTTTTAATCACCTTTATTGGTAACTTTACCAGCATTAAATCATTTCACCACATTATCGCCGCTGTAATGTGTCATAATCAGATTAAGGACGTGAGGTTTTGGGGTAAAAACGACGTAACTAAACCGCAAAGGAACAATTAAGATAGTTTCGCATTCGAGTAAAATCTCTATGTAAGTGTGTGCGTAGCCTTAAAACTTTGCGCAGTCGGTTAATTCATTTTAATAGTCACAGGCTTTGCAAAGTTGAACTTTCTTAATATTTCTACAAATGTAGATTTTACTTAAGTTTTGGTAACAATTATTTGGGTTGTTCTATTTGGCAGATTTATTGTAAGAAAGAAACAGCAATAAAGGCTATTTTTTTTATTTTTTATTATTTGGCTGTTCAGATTTTCATATTAAAGAAATTAAATGATCTAAGCTTTTGCAAAAACAATAATTTTATTTTGGTTAGTGTAATGATTTTTTTAATAATATCTATCCATCATTAGAAAAAATGGCTACTTTGTAAGAAATAGTTTCAATGCCAAAATAAGGCACATATACCATTTTTATAATAAAAATTTAGGAAATGGTCGCTCAACAACAAAGCCCCCTAGTGTTTTTTTAAATATATAAATAAGTTTAGGAAAAAAATATTGATTTTGTTAATTAGAACAACGTAAGAATATAAGAACCTACTTTTGGCTCCAAGCAATTTTGTGTCCAATTACAAAGAATGCAGATTATTGCAGATGTCAATAAGCAATGCAGATGGCATTGCTTCTGGCAATTACCCACGAAACTACAGCTCCTGCAGTCTTGCTCCTCAATGAACACAGTGGAAGTGCATCCGAGCTTTCCCCCGCGGCGTGCGCGCCCTTTGTCTCAAGGCACCTGGCGACCAATTATCAATGTAATTGGCCATTCAACTCGCTACGGGCGAACACAGCATACCTAATTAATGGAATCAGCTGAACATTGAAATTTTCGCTTCAACGACCCCAAGCTACCTACAGAGCAATTTAGAAACGAATTTATGTTAAAACTGAAAGGGCGCGGCTTAATTGGTGAGCCAAAGACGCTGTGACCTTGGGCTTGATTACGCAAAAACGGGGGCCCGTCGCGGATAATAAGGGTTCTGATAGCTGGGGAGATAAATAATTGTAAAGTTATTATACGGGACACGGCGTCAGGTAGGTAAATAGCCGTTTGGATTTTATCAGGAAACGGAAATCTCTGCGTGCAGGAGCAAGTTGGAGATAAGGTTTTAAGCTGACACGCGAGGTAATTTGTTGATTGGTGTGATGAGCTTTCCGTCACAATCAACTACGGACTATCTTAAAATTACCTTTCATCAAATTGATGATAAGGTTTGATAATAACAGTAAGGCTGGTCTATTCTACCTTGATTATCACTTATCTTGTCAATCTTGATTCTAAAAAGAAACCGCTGAGTTAAATATATCGAGAAAAACAGTTACAGAGTTTAATTTAACTAGTACAGGGGTGAATGATCGATTCTTACGAAATGTGACCCACTTTATGACAGCACCGGACAGACCGCCCTATTGTGAAACACAAAGCACTATTCACAGTATTCACGGTCTATGGAAGCTTTTGAGTACGATACATCGTTTCATAATTTGGTCATTAAAATGACAGGTCAAAGAATTTTCCTGCAAAGGTTCCGGTACAATTTCTGCAGAGAATGTTTTGTAAAGGGAAGTTAAATTTACTGTATTTTCGAGGAGAATTTTCGTGTATTCTCTGGAATAAGTTGAAAAGTTACATTTGAGTATTTTAGCAATGTTCTTGCCGTAATTTTCTTTAAATTTATGGGTAGAGCAGATATATAAATAACAACTTATTTATAAGAAAAATATACAACACCAAGCCAAAGACTATAAACGCAGGAAACAATTCACTAAACCCGATATTGAGATATATTCTGTTACAAATTCAAAAACCAATTTTCGCAGCGGAATCCCGAAAAAGTTGCCAAGTTGCAGTAAGCACCTTTTACCCCCAATCAATCATGGCAACATATTGTTCCTGCAAGGCGAAATGCCGATGTAACGTGTATTTATGAGGACCCCCGATATTATTGATAGGTTTCATGCAACATTAGCGCTGATTGGTCGATGGATGATGCTTGTTGTATTTATGAAAAAAAAATAAGATTACAGTTTATTATTGCAAGCATGCTTGCCAAAGGGATCTGTTAGACTGAGAGTGGTCAGACGTTCAAGCGTTCAGAACATTTTCTTTTGTTTTCCATGTGTTGTTCGGAAGCCACTTGAACGACTGACCGTTCTCTATGTGACAAGACCCTCGGAAGCGCCGTGGGCGAAGGTCCACTTAAATGCTAGGGATTTTGGCTAAGACCAGTGTATGTATGCCATCGTCAACTTAGAACATTTGTTGTTTGATTTTTGTAGATTTTTATATTGTAACTATAATATAAAAAATCTCATTATAACTAAGACCGATTAATGCCGATAGTGAATTTCTTCCCTAAAGATAAATTTTGAATATCGGTGAAAAATAGTCTTCACCAATATTGAAAGCTATGAATATTCCTTGTTTTTGACCATCATTCGAATGCAGACAAACATTCGAGTAAATAAATTAAAATAAGGTGGGTAGGTAGGTACCCATTTTTGCATACCTATACAAACCCTGCTGAGTGTTTGACTACACACAGACAAACCTTTAATTATCATAACCTATATTGGTAAACCACTCAATTAGTATCGAAGAATTGGAAGCTAACCGCCGTTAAATTAGCTTATTTAACGCAGTCGTATTAGTGCTTAATGAGGGTTGCGGGTGCTGGATGCAGGGTGATTGCATGGGATTGCTAGATAATACAATTGTGGAATTTTTGATTCAAAAATAGCGGCCCGTCCCGGCTTCGAACGGGTAATGATTCAAGAATATGTGTTTATTTCATAAGTTAAAATTGACTCTACATTTGAGTAAGAAAACGTTTGTATGGGATAAAGGAAAGCTGTTTTAAAGGTTTCCCGGCAATAATTTATTCTTGGATCCATCCATCCATCCTTGGACTTCTAGTGACATTAAAAAAATAGAATTGGCCAAATTATTCCAGTAATTTTTGAGTTTTGTTTACCACCGCAAAATGTGTTAATTAAATTTTATAAAGATAAGCGTTAAGATATTTAGATATATTTAGATCTTCATTTCAACGCAATGTGGTGTTATTTTACTTTCTGATACTAATGTACAGCTTAGCAAACTAGTACCAAGTACAGCAAGACTGTATGTGGTGCTTTAACATGAGGCTTACATTCGTACTACCAGTCGAACAACATGGTTGTACTATCTCAGAGGGATAAATGCGTTCAAACTGGTATATTATTATAATAATAATACTTTATTGCGCACACAATTATAACACAAACATAACAATAATATTCTTAACACTATGCGACAATTGGCGGTCCTATCGCTCAAGAGCGATCTCTACCAGTTGTATTATTTATGTTTTTATTCCTAGAAATCAATAGATAGGTTGTATATTAAGCTGCCCTTGATACAAGATAAAATGTACTAAGTCTTTTCAGGGTAAAACTGTGTTTTGTGTGTAAATTTATATTATTTCAAACAGTTGTAAAGCTCATATTTCCTCAAGCGTACCTACCGCTTGAACAAAACTCACAAGTCCCAAGGTCCCCTCATCACAATTTGTAAAACAAAACCCTTACATTATGACACAACATTCAAATAAACGCAAAAACACGAGCAAATTACAAAGGTAAAATCCAAATTATAAAGGTGCACACACTTAACGAGTCCAGCGGACATTTGTCCAGCAACAATGTTCGGAAATATTAGAACCAGTTGGGGTTGGTCATTAAATTCAGATTTATGTCCGGACAGCTGGATATCTCTCCCATGCGACTCTGCTAATGACCATCTAAATTGAGATAATTTCACAGAGAGTTGGTAATAAGGCCACAGATACATTCGCAGGTCGGATAGGAATGGCATAACTCAGTCGGAAAATCCAGAGGCTAATTAAAAGATGAAAGGTTAAGTTTGGGGTGGCTTTAATTTGGAAATTACTGCGCTAATAAAGTTATGAATTAAAAAGTTTGTAAGGTTCTCTTTGGTATGAAAAGTTAAATAAGACTTAAGCAATATTTTGGTAGCGAAACGTTACATCGAAGTTGGAGCATAAAAGCGCCTAAATAACCGATAACACCCCATTGTTTATAACATAATCCCACATCATAATCAGATCGTTCGCCTCCGCCGGATGTTTACTTTAATTCTCGGATAAACCCCTTTATTGGGACCAAACGGGGTAAAAATTACCAATTCTCTGCTTTAGTGGGACCCAGTAGGGAGCTTATTAAAACGTTTAAGAAAGAGGAAGTTTCTACTGTACTGCAAATTTTACTTAGGGGACTCATAAGCGTGTAACTGACTTTTAACTTGACTTTTTGCGAGCAAGTCGCCTATGAACTGCGCTTTGGTGAAACTTTGCAACTTCCTACCAAGCAATACGCCTTTGTTTTGCTATTGTGCAGAATGTTTTATTTTAATTTAGCTTTAAATAATCTTAATATATATAAATCTCGTGTCACAATGTTTGTCCTCAATGGACTCCTAAACCACTTAACCGATTATAATAAAATTCGCACACCATGTGCAGTTCGATCCAACTTGAGAGATAGGATGGTTTTTACGGCGAGGAAAATTCGAATAATTTCCGGAAAATTTTTATACCCATGCGACGCCGGGGCGGGCCGCTAGTATTCAATATAATTAACATGT
Source organism: Gymnoscelis rufifasciata (assembly GCA_929108375.1). Taxonomy (NCBI): domain Eukaryota; kingdom Metazoa; phylum Arthropoda; class Insecta; order Lepidoptera; family Geometridae; genus Gymnoscelis; species Gymnoscelis rufifasciata. The sequence goes on along the minus strand of OV815307.1, from coordinate 3,455,088 downwards.
TTTAAAATAAAACAATAACTAGAAATATTTCCGATAATTCTGATAAAATCGGAATCTTAGATAATCAAAGATACTAAAAAACTTAAATGATATGCACATATTAGGTCCTTACATATGAAATTGGCGTTTTTCGTACTGGCCACTTTAATCACAAATTTCTCCTCTTTGGTAAGGAATTCCAAATTCAAATTTGTACAGCTATAGACTCATGTATTTGTGCTTCGATGATCGTCATTCATTTGTTTTTTTTCTTCTGTTTTTTTCTGTTTGCGTCACTCATTTTACAAAATGGAAAACTTAAAATATCGCATTATTTACGAGTACGAGTTCCGCCGTGGCACTAGTGCTGCGGAAACAACTCGAAGGGTGAATGATGTGTATGGCGGTCGTGTTGCAAAAGAAAACACAGTTCGTTTTTGGTTCCAACGTTTTCGTTCTGGAAATTTCGACTTGCAGAACAAGCCCCGTGGACGGCCTGAGACTCAAGTTGATAATGAAGAGTTGAAGGCTATTGTGGAAGCGGATCCATCGCAAACCACGTCCGAGTTAGCTGCAGGCTGCGGTGTTAGTGATAAAACTGTTTTAATTCACTTGAAGCAAATTGGGAAGATTAAAAAGCTTGAAAGGTGGGTACCTCACGAATTGACTGAAGCAAACCGGCAAACGCGCGTCGACTGCTGCGTTACATTACTAAACCGGCACAATAATGAAGGTATTTTAAACCGAATCATTACCTGTGATGAAAAATGGGTTCTTTACGATAATCGGAAGCGCTCAGCGCAATGGTTGGATCCTGGCCAGCCAGCCAAATCCTGCCCCAAGCGAAAATTAACCCCAAAAAAGTTACTTGTAAGCGTTTGGTGGACTAGTGCCGGTATTGTTCATTACAGTTTTCTCAAATCTGGCCAGACTATTACGGCTGATGTCTATTGTCAGCAATTGCAAACCATGATGGAAAAGCTAGCGGCTAAACAACCTAGGCTGGTCAATCGCTCCACGCCACTGCTGCTTCACGACAACGCTAGACCACACACTGCGCAACAGACGGCTACTAAATTAGAAGAGCTTCAATTGGAAAGTCTAAGACATCCTCCGTACTCCCCGGACCTTGCTCCAACAGATTACCATTTTTTTCGAAATTTGGATAACTTCTTGCAAGGGAAAAAATTCAACTCCGATGGGGCAGTCCAAATCGCCTTCAAAGATTTTATTGATTCCCGTCCGACTGGTTTTTTTAGTAAAGGGATCAATGAACTACCTATAAGATGGCAAAAGTGCATAGAAAATAATGGTTCATACTTTGATTAATTAAATATATTATATTAAAAAATATTCGACTTTTTGTTCCTCCCATACAAAACGCCAATTTCATATGTAAGGACCTTTATGATCAACATTGGCAGGTATATTGGTAATTTATTCGTCGTAGGTAACATTATGTGCCCTTGACTTCGTTTCGTTTTAACTGAATATTATATAATATTAATTAAAAAAGTATAAAAAAATAAGCACTCTGCAAGTCACAGACAAGACCCCAATTAATTGTCATAGTTTAAATACAATAATATGGTAATACAGAGACGAATACGAGATCTATCAATCATAATATTTTCAAGCTTATTACATATGATATAATAAATAATGGCTTTAATACAATAGTCAGTTTTTATGTCTAAGTTTTGTAAAATCAAACTATGGAAATAAATAATTTTGTATCTTGTATCTTGTATCTTGTATGGAACAGGTTTAGTTAGTTATAACGTATGCGGCGTTCTATAGGTTCCTGTAAGTAGTTATAACGCGAGCAGTTTATACTATAGGTATAAGTAGTTATAACGTGTGCAGCGTATTCTATATGTAGTTATAACGCGAGCAGTATATCCTATATAGGCTCCAATAAGTAGTTATAACGTGTGCAGCGTATTCTATATGTAGTTATAACGCGAGCAGTATATCCTATATAGGCTCCAATAAGTAGTTATAACGTGTGCAGCGTATTCTATATGTAGTTATAACGCGAGCAGTATATCCTATATAGGCTCCAATAAGTAGTTATAACGTGTGCAGCGTATTCTATATGTAGTTATAACGCGAGCAGTATATCCTATATAGGCTCCAATAAGTAGTTATAACGTGTGCAGCGTATTCTATATGTAGTTATAACGCGAGCAGTATATCCTATATTGGCTCCAATAAGTAGTAATAACGTGTGCAGAGTATTCTACCTCTATATGTAGTTATAACATGAGCAGTATATCCTATGGGCTCCAATAAGTAGTTATAACGTGTGAACAGTATTCAATATGTAGTTATAACTCGTGCAGTATATCCTATAGGCTCCAATAAGTAGTTATAACGTGTGCAGCGTATTCTACCTCTATATCTATGTAGTTATAACGCGAGCAGAATATAATATATAGGATCCAATAAGTAGTTATAACGTGTGCAGCGTATTCTTGTGTTTGCAGGGGGCGCGTGCAGTCGACGTGCCTAAGGATTCAGGTAGCGTTTGTTGTGCGTGCAATAGGCTAAACTGTTGTCACTGTTTGTGGATAGCGCGTAGTGAGCTAGCTACACGTCGAATCGAGTGCCACTTTCTCTTGATTGTTTTATGACAGACTAGAGACGTACCCTGTATAGGTTTGGGTGCAATTCATACATACAAACATCCTATTGGGTGACTCTATTTATTAAAGTTGACAAACAAGCGAATAGACAACGGCAGTGACTTCATTATGTAAAGAAGATGGTACAAAATGTTTTAATCATAAAAATAGTTGTTTAGCTCTGTTTCGTAAATAACATAAGAGTTTTGATAAAAAAATGGTTAAGTTTGTTAAAATCTATTAAGAATATCACAGTAAGAACTTGTATCTCAACGCTCTATTTTCTGTAAATGTATAATAAATTTAGTCAACATTTTCATTCTTACAAAGAATTTGTATTTTCCTTCATTGTGGAATTATTTGACAAACAACAGTGTTCACGTAGAATTTGTGAACCTATATATTTCTCGGCATTCGGGTTGAACCTCACAAAGTGCCAAATACTATTCCATGCGAAATACAATTTTATTTATTTAAATTATCTAGTGTAACCCGCGTCTTCGTTCGGTTATTGGTTAGACAAAAGCAAGTGGCACTCGACCGAGATCCCGACGTGCAGCGGACATACACTCACTGTGCACATTAGTAATCGTCGTGCTGTAAACATATTTTATTTTTATCATTTAAAAGCGTATTAGTGTGAATTTATGTTTCCCATTTGATACATCGATTTCTGTATAGAGCCGTCCACGCATTAACTGGAATTGTCGGGGTTGTTGTAAGTAAGCTCCAACAGAGTAACCCGAAACCTTCGAGGTTTTCGTAGCAGTTTCGTAGACTACGGGACCCTCAGATCATGCAACATTAGTGTAATGTGGCTAATTTTTTATGTGTTTCTTACCTGGGTTTGAATTTTGTGCGTTTTACCGTTGTAAAATTAACTAAAACTGTGTGTTATGTGTCTATACCTAGCAAGCTATGGTTGTTGTCCACCGTGATTAGAGAGGGCTTCGAGGGGTTACCGACTGATGCTGAGTGTATTCAGAAAATATTATAATAGCTGTGTTTTTGTTATATTCCGTTCATCTGTTTCTGAATACACAATTCTAGGCTGTCCCTATATCAACATTGACAACAGTAGTTTTAGTCTGCGCGCACACTGCGCTACAAAAATATCAAAATCTCTAATAAACTATAAAAAATATTTTCGAAAAGCTTATAAAGTTTCCTAAATAACGCGTTGTATGTTAGCGGTTTTGATATTTTAAAAAAACAAAATGTTTTTGGATATTGTTAAACTAGCTTTTTTTAATTTTCTGTGTACAATTGAACTAAAATGTTGTTTACTAAAATATTATCCAAAAATTCATTGTATTTGGTGTTTGGGAGACTCGAGCTGATGGTGGTGTTGTAATCCTTTAAAGAACTTTAAGATTCTACTTTTGTAACAAACTTTGAAGTTCCCGCGTACATTCTGGCAATTATAGTTACATAATGGTCGTCAAAGCAGACTTTACATCACCACTTTCAAAGTTTCTAAGGGTAATCTGCACTTAAGTCCAGCTAAAGTTGCTCAGGCACCACTGCTAGGCTTAATGTGGTGTGGCTGATTGTCGGATCGCGTTCCGTGGCTAGTGCGTTTAATTTAAACTGTAGATTTGTACTTGAATATCAAGATTGCCAGATTAGAGTAGTAAGAACGCAAACTAAAAACGGAACGTGCGTTTGAACGCATTTATCGTGCAGTGTGGCTGAAGTTGCGTTCTTTTCAGATCGGAAGCTGTTTGTGGGCATGCTGAGTAAACAACAAAGCGAAGAGGATGTCCGCCAACTGTTCACACCATTTGGTACTATAGAAGAGTGCTCGATACTACGCGGACCGGACGGTGCAAGTAAAGGTGAGTGCTTTCTTTGGAGGGTCCTTAACGTTCCTTTCAGGGGAATTGAATTATTCTAGGTTGAACCTTGGTTAATGCTCGTAGTCACTTTGAACCTACATAAAAATATCCTTTTGATTAAAAAATCGGGACTCATTTTCATACTTTTTATAAAAAATATAAAAAAAATATATTATTATGCTAAAGACGTAAATTTATTCTATATAATATCTTTATCTATTGCATAAATTCAATATTGCACATATTATTTGCAAACGTTTCGAAAATTATATTTTAACGAAACAGGTAAATATATTTCCTCTACCTTTCATATCACAACGAAACAAAGGACACAGCTGCCGTCAATAACTCTAATGAGATCGCACTGACCCAGTCTTCCTGTAGGTATACGCGAGTAGGCACTTCACCGCCCGCCCACCGCCGCCGCCCATCGTTACACCTACCTTGTTACTGTATACTCCCTGATATTCTTATAGTAAAAATAACAGGCTTTTCTGGACATCTGACAGATACATTTGTATATAACAGTAATATACTAGGTATCTTCTCGCTAAACAAAAATAAACCTTAAGTATATTCAGCAAAATCTACTTTAGTAAAACAATATAAAGGGCTTCTATTGGTTGATATAGAATCGTATTTATTCCCAAATAGATACGTGGAATAGTTTGTTGTGACTGAGACAGGAAGTCATATCGAGAGCTTTGTATGGATGCCTTACAATCAACTCTAATAATGTCATGCTCTAGTAAAGATCATTCATTGACATGGATATAATTCCAAATGGTTATTTTTATTTGTCCTCTTTGGAAACGGAAGAAAAAATAATGTCTAAAAAAATCTACCACCAGAACAGACAATAAAAAAAAATCTAGTTATACTCTACGTTTCAACAGTAACATTTGTTTATTATTCCGAGTTTGATGTCTACTTGAATGAGGTTCAACGATTAATTTATTATAAGCAGTGCAATCAACCATATTAATACGTCTGAATACACAAAAGCCATAAAACATTAAGGCATGATAGTTATAATGAATGCGGGCATCCAATGAATTATTTACGATTTGTTTACATTATACCAAAGAGGTCGGGCATAGAACCTGATTCACGGCGTGGTCTTGAATATTTTTGTGCTTCATAAACATGTATAGCTACTTACTTTCAATTTAATGTGCTACCTGCGAAAAATCTTCACGTTTTTTGAAAGGGAAGATTTTAATTCGTTTTCGATCTTGCAGGAGTACGGCGCATATTTTGCCAACAGCTTTATTTTCGAGTGGGTTTTTAAGAACAACTCTCGAATGGTGGCGTTGTTTCACTGTAGATACAATGTGTAATGTAATTCGAAACAGCTTTCGAAATATTTGAACGTGTTTATTCCAGAGGAACAAGAACTCAGTTACTCCTTGGATACCTTACATAAAAACAGCGTTTAAGAACTATAAGCAAGAGTGAGACAATAAATAAGACTATAAAAGTTCCAAATTTTCAAGTGTAGACGAAAAATAATGACATCTCGTAGATAACTTCCGCAAGTCACATTCCAAAGTTCAGCACAACGAAAGTACACAAATGACGTAATAGGGTACAACAGACTGTAAAGTAATCTGCGTCAGTGTTACCAACTTTAATTTCATTTCGTACACAGAAATTGTACAGAGATGGAAGTGGAATTGTTGGATTTTAATTGAGATCTGACTCCGGCCGTAAAGTTGGGGAACGCTGCGTTGGCTGCTGACTGAGGTGTTTCCTTTTAAATATCTATTTGACTTTGCCTTTTTTAGGGTGGGAATTCGAGTTAACTATTTTTTTTAATGTTAAAATAACGACAATAGCGAGACAATAGAGACGACATAGTACGCGCCGCGGGTCGTCAGTCATTAATAGTCATTTATTGATAATATACGTCACAGTGACATCTGGTTTTTAGTACCAATAATGACAAAACAAATAAATTACCAAAAATTCAAATAAAAATATAAGAGCAAGATACCTATCGTCAAATTAAATTAATATATACGTTAAATAATTCATTGGAAGCGTATAGCACAAAACGGTTGTGGATGGCACGTACTCTGTCAGGCCTATGTGCCCAGCAGTGGGCAAAATCTGGCTGTGATGGATGATATGGCAACTACGCCAGGTACCTTACAGGAGCAGGATGATTGCATAATTTTCTAGTTTGTCTGTGGAAGCAATTTCCTTCTATCAATAGCACACAGGCTCAGATATGCAAATCTCGCATGATTTATCGTTTGATGTTGCCGCAGTATTTTAAAACCATAAAGTCCCATCAAGTGCAGATGTACTGAGCAACCGAATGTTAATTCGTCTTAATTACTTAAGGCTCTGTGGCGATAAAGTATTTTTTACGAGAGAAAGAACATTATCGTTAATGTTTTCTCCTTGTAAATTAAACGAGAGGCTGGCTTAATCTGCACGGTTCAGTTCAGTCAATGGATTTTCGGGTTACTCTGGAAAATGACTGGATATTATTGCAGAGGAGAAAAAACCGGTAGACTTCGCTTTAACGCCTTTAATAACTTTCTTTCTAACGACCATTCACCCAGATATCTTTTTAAAACCGTATTTTTTCAATATTACACATAGAAAGCAACTACTTTTAATTAGACTTACGTAAGCACTATAGTTCTCTTAACGAATCGATTAAAATACGGTTAAGCTCTTTAAAGTGGCAGTGGGCAGGCCACATAGTGGTACAGAAGGGCCGAAAAGTTATCGAATGGAGGCCGCGGTTCGGTAAGCGCGGCGTCGGACGACCACCAACAAAATGGAGAGATGACTTGGTTTAAATTGCTGGCTCACGGAGGATGCAATTAGTGTCCGATCGGAATAATTAGTCACCTTTGACGGCTCATGTCCAGAAGAGGGCGTCTAATAACTGAAATGATGATGATGATGATCCATTACTAGTTTTTGGGAATACTCTTGGCTAAAGATGCTCGGATTTTTTTCTAAAGAAAAAGCTCTTACAACAAATGATACGGGGATAGAGGAATGTTTTTCTGTGAAACGTGTCACAGAAAAACATTCTCCATAATTTGTTTGTAAATTTGACGAGTTAATCATCAACATCATAGTATTCTATTTCCTTCTCATAAAAAGTCATTCTAGAAAAACAACCTTGTCTGTTTTCTAATTATAAATGTTATTTACAAATACAACGTCTTGTACAACCTTTTTCCCCGTATCATTTGTTGTAAGAGCTTTTTCTTTAGAAAAAAATCCGAGCATCTTTAGAAATTCGCCTAAAGTATTCGTATTTCCGTAATCATTGTACAGTGTAACGAAGAAGCAACTAATTAACCCTTTGTAGGGCAGTAGATACTGTTGTGTATCTGTGGCGAAGGCTTTTAGGTATTTGTGAAAGGTCTGCCATGATACTTTTGTAATTATCTCGTTTTTACAAATTGTTAAGTACGTGTTCTCGAGTTTGGAAGACAAGACGGAATATAAATACTTGATGAACTGTGAAACTTAAAACAACAAGAAAGGTTTCTTATTTCATAGGTTGTGTACTTGCTTTATATATTTAAATAAGATATATATAAATAAATACAAGTGGTCAAATACAATTTGGGACAAGCTTATCCCAAGCAGTGAAACATCAATCATAGGCAGTTCCTCAACAAGTTGAGTCAACATTGCAAAGTGGTTAAAATTTATGTGCCATTTATTATTTTACTGATATAAAATCATGCCAAAGCATAACCTCAGTTCAGTTCGGGTATTATTGTATACATCCTTATGTTAACCATAACATCAGTTAAAGACCCGTTAAACGACTATCCATATCCAGTATCTAGACCCAAAATAAGCACTCAGCTTACGTTGGTTAGCATTTTACTGGAGTCCTAAAAGTCAGTTTTACTTCGGAATACGTTTGTATAAACATAAAATATCATTAAAAAGCACCTTTTATACATCCAGCACTTAGGCCACGTCCACACGCCAGTAAACGGCGTACGCGGACTAAATTGGCGATATTTTACGGGCTGGTCATTAATGCGCCCGTAAAGCTTTACGATGGATTCCTTGTGAGTGTGACCTACCATCTTATTGCCGTGGTTTACCCATCGCTTTGGTAGCAGACTGCAGATAATTCCCTAGCAGATTTCAATTTAAAAATTTTATGAGTGGCAACGATAAAATAATAATAAAAAATATGGATTTATGATGGATATGATTATCACTTAGACTTATCATCATTTCAGTAGCAGGAAGTCCAATACTGTAAATAGGCCTTACTAATGATCAGATTATCAGTTATGTCGGTTGGAAGCGAATTGCACCTACCGCAAAGTTTTCACAAAATCATCTGTCAATCGTTGGCCTCCATTGTAGAACCTTTCAGCCCAACGGTTCTACGTGCTACACGGTCTGCTCACTTTTACTTCAATAAGCTATATGTTTTCACTGGCAGCACACATCAGTATGGTTGCATTTTTTTATCAATGTGAAAAAACTCTTTATCTTCACATCAATTAAAAAAATGCAACCTAGGTACATGTCCACGTTTACGTTGCTTCTATACGCTTTTCTATGCAAAATTTTAATAAGTTTTTTGATGTGAAATATATTCAAATCAGCGTCATAAAGCAAATATTACTAGCTTGTACTTTTCTTCAATAAGTAGTCATTTTACTTTTTTCTCACTGCCAATCTGTTTCCGTCTTAAAAAATAGTAACGTAAAGGCAGCATTCTTGTTTTTAAACAATATCTCCGACTGTCGATTGCAATTTCTTGGCTGAAATCTTGAGAGGTATTTCAATCAGTCTGCTTTAGTTCAATATCGAGCGGCGTAAGATGGCCGACGTGAGCGGAGGAGATAACACCACGAATTGCAAATTAAAACGACGTTTATTGACCATTACGACATTTTGTTACTCGACCAAAAGTGATTCTGCGTTTAACTGGTGTGGGCGCAGTTTTATAGCAAGAAGAATTAGGTTGGGTTGAGCGATCTAGAACGCTCTAGATTCTAGATGTCTTGAAATGTTTATTACTTTGCGTTATGTCTTTTGGTTATGGGGATGGAAATTATAATATGTAGGACTTGTGTCATTTTTTAATTCCCGATCGAAAAAGAGGGGTATTATAAGTTTGACGTCTGTCTTTCTATGGCTTCTTAGCTCTCCAACGCATGAAGAGATTTCAATTAAGTATTTATTCTAATAAATACTCTCTCTAGAGCTCGGTAGAGCCATTTTAAAGTTATGAAGGGTGTAAGTGCAGAAGATGAATCGAATATCGACTATAAATCTCAAATCAAAGCGTATCAGAGGCACATTACAAAATAATATGTTTTCATTAAATACTAGCTGACCCCAGCAAACGTTGTTTTGCAAAATGAAAAATGATAGTAGCTGATTCTCCAGACCTACTGTATACGCATATAACATTTGGTAAAAATCGGTAAAGCAGTTTCGGAGGAGTACGGTAACTAACATTGTGACATGAAAATTTTATATACTTTTGATAGATATGATCTTTGACGTTAGGAACACACCTACATTGCTTAGACAACAGTGAGTGCTTGTAATTTAATATGAACTTTATACCATAGCAATAAAGCTCAAATTGACTACGTTTTAGTTACAAATCATTTGTATGGGAAAAAGAAAAGGGCAATTTTTAGGGTTTTTCCAGCAATAATTCTAATTTTACTCGCCGTAAAAACCATCCTTGAACTTCAACGAACATTTTAAAAAAAGATTTGGCCAAATTGGTCCAGGCGTTGTTGAGTTATGCGCTTACCAACACATTTTGCGATTCATTTTTATATTATAGAAGATTAGGGAATAAAGGTTTTGGAATCGGAGATTTTTTTATTTTAAATGTAAGTTATACAGAAATAGGGGTTTGAAGTCGGTTGTTAGTTCCAAAATTAATATTGATTTTTTACTAAATTTAGTTTGAAGAGGATTACCTATAAATCGAATACGAAAAAGATAATTTCAGATTCAAAATGTTCGTAAATATACAATTCATTTTAAAAACAGGATTCCCTTACGTAAACACTTACGGCATTGACTTGAAGGTTGCTGCACTATGCCATTATCGCTAACAGAACCATTCGAGAAAATGTAATCCGCTTCATTCTAGTCATGGTAATCTGATACTAAAGATAGCTGTTTCATAAAAGACTGGTAAAACGAACCCGGAAAATCGCCAAACATCAAGTCGCCCAAAAGACCAGCTGAAACGAAATGTATTGTCATGTAAATCCACCCAATGATCTTCCTAAGCTGCAAGAGGTCACCGAAATACGCTCACAATCCCTAAAAACATCATAAAAAGGGAATGAGAAACGCTGACAATCACAGGCATCGCAAACTGCTATTACCACCCCAATGAGCCGCTACGACCATCATGAGATCAATATACTAAGACATATCTACTCTTTTCCCACCGATATAGTAATACCGATATTTTTCCTATTTCCCGAACTTTCTTGCCCGGTTCAATATAAATTCCATCTTATGTAGATGCTGGGTGGCGTTCTTCGCATTTCTTAATCAATTTATATTTTGAAAAATGGTCGCTTGGTATTCTGCTTGTGATAAGGAAATACCTTGGGATCAGGGGCTTCGCGACTGTAGGACTTTAAGGAATTCTGCAAGTCGTAGTAAAACTTATAATACGTTCACTGCTCGGACTTGGTGGGGGGACTCGCAGAAGCTCTCTTACGTTTTATTCATTTTTACATCATCATGACATACATATGTATATAGGATTTACTTGATTCTTATGGTGTGGCTACATTCGCAGAATAAGAATCAAGTGCCATGGGCCGCTGCCTACGGTGAATATTCGTGTCGACGCGATGTGTGTGGCTAGGTATATCGTAGCAACGATAACTATTTGGGCGCAGACGATGGTTTTCGTGGTAGTGGCTAATGTAGCTGGACCATTAAAAATTATTTTATTTATTTAAGTCACCTCATTTGCAAAAAAAAAATTGTGTACAAAAAGGTGGCCCGTATGCCTAGGCATTTTCTACCTGCCAAAATAATGACCTCTGCTTATTTTTATTCATATTTCATCATTAAAATATATGTATATAAGTTTTTTTTTTTGTTTGTATGTATTATTGTATGGTAGAAAAATAAATATCTTTTATCTTTATCTTTATGTCCTCTGTATAAGGTGTACGGATTTCCAATATAAAACTTTTTAAATGTATATAAAATATTTCACAATAATGAAGATTAAATGAATGTTTACAAATCTTTTGTAAATAATCTCGTATTTCACCGAAATCTGAGCGATAACCGAAACTTCCCCGAATCCCCGAAACTTAGCAAACATTTTGTAAATCCACATCGACTTGGCGGCTTTGTTATACATTTTTATTGGCAGTAATCCTACTTATTCTCTTGCAATCGAACACCCGAGTTCCTTATTAACAAGACGAAATACAATAATCTCGTAATTCCAAGCGAACCTTTTCGCTTTAGTAACAAAATTTCGCCAAACACTCCGAGAACAAGTAATCCCATTTTGCGCTGTTCGAAACAAATACAATGCCGTCTGTAAAGCAAGAGGGTGCTGAGCTGCTTCAACCTTAAGTCTGGGAGATAAAGTTTAGTTTAGTGCCGATATCTAGCCGTACCTTGTGCAAAGACATTCGAGACGTAAAATATACGTACTTATAGACACTACTCTCAAATGACAAAATAGTCGGTACCCATTTAGAAATACGAGTAGCTTTCGCGTTCCTTCTGTTTGTTTTGGACTTGTAATTAATTGTGTCTTGCTGATCGAGTTCAGCGAGATACGAGATAATGTAGATGTACTTCAAACAGATTGCTGGATTGAAATGTTATTTGACCTTTACATCGATAGCTATCGGCGATAACGCTGGATGGATAGGTAGCAATAACATTGAGATAAAATCAGCCTGAACAACCGCATCAAACGTGTTGATCTACAGGGGAGATAATGTATCTCATGCGATTTGTGGATTGGCTAGGATTGACTCATGAAAACGATTGTTTGATCGAGTTCTTTTATCACTTAAAGTCTACAATTTACATATTTGTATAAGTCTAACTTTCGTTTATATCTAAACTTATGCTCTGACTGGAACTTTTTGCACAATTTATTTAATAAGTAATTTATTTTTATTATAAGTTTTTCAAATACACGGAACCCGTGGTGTAGGTATGACATACAGCGCCGCTGATTGGAACTGATTGGACCCGCGAAGCCTTTGCCTCACGCACTGTCAAGTGTGTGTTTATCTACGTACTCTAGCTATTATATGCTTTTGTATAAAATTCCACTCTAGTTACTTAACCCAGGCATCAGCCACTCGCATATTATTACACACCTTTATATTATTTTCATGAATATAATACTTGCGTACAGAGCGCCGGACACCTGAGGTGTCATCATCTAATAGGGATGTCCCGGCCGCGCGTCGGAATACTTCAGATTGACGTAAATTATCTCAATATTCCTTTACTCGACAATATCTATGCTATGTGTTCTTAGGGCCGTTTTTACCATCTCATAATTTATTATTAATATAGTTATCAGACTTAGATAAAGTAAGCTGAAGTCTATATTCTTTTGCGAGAGTTTCTTAAATAATGAAACTGGCAAAATAATACTCATGAGGCTATTTACATTGTCCTTGGGTACCCAAGTCGATCACTTTTCACTTTTAAGAGCTCTGTTAGTGCAAAACACTGTAGCTTGTGCCCCGGCGTCTCATCTCACCATCATTGCCGTAAAATATTACCGTTCGAGAATATTCTCTGAAAATAGAGACTGGTTTCGTGATTACATTGGAAAAAGAATGCACCAGTGCCGTTTTATGGTTTTCCAAATCGATACGTGAAATCCCTTGGGTTGGTCTTAGAGATATCAGAAATATTTTTAAATCTTCAATGTGGTAAGATATATAATAGTATAGCTACATTTATAATAAAATACAGAGCTATTTAAAAGCAAAAATTATTGAAATTCTTTGTTAACAATGAATAATTGTTTCTAGACCTCGTTTGTATTCCTGGCATAATAATAATAATATATCTCTTTATTACACAACAAGATAAAACAAAACAAAAGGTCAACAATGGCGGCCTTAATCAATATCATATTTTACGTGTTTGCAAAAATTTGGAAAGCTTATAAATAGAAAAACCTGAGTTTCTGCGTTTCTGATTCCTTTCTTGGTAGACGTTAATCAACATTTGGAAAACAGAGCTTCGACTAAAATCATCTACCAAAAGCACGCAAACAGGATTGTAACGCTCCAATAGAAAGCACATTTTATTCAATGTGACTAACCTCTATAACGTGACATAATCCCGTATCTTATTTGGCACGTATCCCGAGCGATACGATACATATTCCTGCACAATGGTACAAGCTTCGTCCATTTTTATTACGTCCTTTGTAAGGCAAACGAGGTTACGTCACGCCGTTACCTTTGTGACACACTGACTTATAATGCGAGAGGGGATGTGCTTCTATGAAAATACTTTGCAGATTTCGCAACGCTTGTTATAATTTCATAATAGAATAATTAGGGCTGGTTTTCACGGCATGATAAAATAATAAAATATCAAAAATAAAATGACCAGATTAATAATGTTTCTACGATTTATTTTGTCATCTTATCTGTTGATTTATAAAAAAAACTAGCTGACTCCTGTAAACGTTATTTTGTAAAATGAAAATTAGATGGTCGCCGATTCTCAGACCGCATATAAAATTTTGTAAAAATGGGAAAGCCGTTTCCGAGAAGTAGTACTGTAACTAACATTGTGACATGGAAATTTTATATATTAGATATGGTTTACATTATTTCACACTACTTTTTTTTGCTACATTGCAAATCTGATATCAATTTCAATGTGTTAATAACTTTTGAAATTATCATGGTTATCAATATACTATTAAGATTTATAACACAATCAATAACAATCTATCATGGTAAATATTCCTTTATAAATCTAAATAGCTCCAATTTTTTGTTTCCTTTTTTTTCAATTATATGACACTGACTAAATTTACATTTCTCCAATAGCATAACTAGGTTTTGTGTCCCTACTTGTTTTGTAGACGGAGCACATAATACGTGTCTGCGAGCTTATTACACAGAGGAATATAGAGTGACGGAGACAACGGGTAATTTGTTACAAAATCAACGTACAAACTTGCAATCTGATCTAGATTGGTAAACGTGAAAGTTTTAATGAAATGTAGATGTATTTTTTGTTTTTTTATGAACAATCTGCAACAAACTATCATGTCCAGTAGACGTCTAATAGTTAAAATGTATACAGTAATAAAATAAAATAAAAAAAGGAAATCTGTAAGAAATCTTTTAGAAATATTTTTTTAATTGTTTTTATTTCTAATACGAGTAGCATATTAAAATCCTACGTTTCGTTTGTAGACGTAATTTTTTTTTTATATCAAGTCTGTTAGTATTTTGTTAATATTAAAGATTTAAAAACAAAGCCCAACTTACAACAGTGACCTGACAGAAGTAAAAGAGCAAGCACTAGGTAGAAGCGGACTTGAGACCAAGAAAGCCAGATATAAAGCTAAGCTACTACAAAAACACGGCCAACATATGCAAAGCTTAAAAGCCGAAAATGTGGAATGGTGAAATTGAAATCTCATTCGCTGGGACAAGGGTACATGACGCGGCGATTTCCTGAATTTTATGGCCGATACCTTATCTGGTGTTTTATTTTTTATTGACTTCCAAGAGATCCCTTTGTAATAAAAATAGAAGGTTAATTTTGACCCAAACGTGAGTATCTATGGAGTTTACAAGGGTTTTATTGATGTTCATAATTTTATGGGCTTTACCTTTCTTTGACGATATAATCACGATTATTAGATTGATTTTAAAGCTATTGTAAGGCTTTCGCTATTCAAGTATAAGTTTTCTTAGAATACGGTCTTAAAAAATATATGTTTTTTTTCTGCGGTTATATTGTTTCTTATACATCGAATATATTTTTATGCATAATAATTGATAACGAATGAATGTTTTAAAGTATGATGTCATTATTGGGGTTAAAGTTTCTGACTTCAATGAAAATCAAGTACTGAATATGATAAATGATAGTAATGAGAATAATTTAATGATATAGTTTCGCATTGTATAGAATTAACTAAAAACTGAATTGACTTATGAAAAGAACTAAAATTACTTTGACTTCGAGTCTAGAGATGTCTTTACTCTTATTGAGAGAAGTATGGACTCCTGAGCCCCGTTTTAAGATGAATAGTGACTAACTAAAATTGTATGTTATAGTTTCACATATTGAATACAGAATAAGTAAGCAAAATAAATACTGAATCTGGTTTTCTAAGTGTAGGAAATGAACAAACATTAAAAACAATAATGTTGTCCTACTTAGCGCTTGTACTCTCACAATGGAGAGCTCACGCGCTCAACCCCGCCGCGTCAAAGTCAAGCTCATTACAGTTAGTCCGGGGTACCGTTGCAGCTTTGTTACTTCATTTCAAAATATATCAATTTCAAATATTGTTTAATAACGGCTTAATTCGTAGGATATGCATACGTCATATACAGTACAAAATTACTACGTCGTTGATAACAAAAACTTGCTAAAGGGTTGACAAAATAAATAAAAATAAAAAATATTGTCTCAGTCTTTAATTAAATTCAAAAGTTAATTAATGTTGAATTATCATTTAACGCGGGATGCTTAACGTTACACGTTATTATTATTATAATTCAATATAACTTGACAAACCTGAAGTCATCCGAATCTACACACACATAAATTGACCATGCTAACAGCAAACATTTTGCTACGGCGTAGACAGCACACATTTGCTACGGCGTAGCAAAAACGCGTGCTTAGGCTACGTCGTAGCAAAACCGGCTCTCATAGCAAGCAAAATTTCACAGCTGTCAGAACACGACCGCGTTTGTCTGCCAATGAGTTAAAGCTGTCCTTGTTAATGCGTTAATGTTAGTTTCAACCCAAAGAACTAAAGAAACACACCTAGACCCCGTTTCAACACATAAGAATTAAATTAGTAAATCATTAAAACATCAACAGCTATCAAGGCAACTGACAACTGACAGTCACTGACTGACCGAGATTGCTCTATATTTTACCCATGTAATCGTTTACTCGGAGATTGTGAAACAAGCCCTAAGCGAAATAAGCTCTCGCACTAAAAGCGAACACAATTCCACAGCTGTCAGAACACGCCGCGTCCGTCAGTGCCCGCCCCGCACGTACCGCAGCGACCGCAGCGAAATGACGCGCGGTCTGCACTCACGCTTGAGATTCAATGTGTTAAAACTGTGCTTTTTAATGCATTCATGTTTGGGATGGATGATACTTTTAAATAGTACTTAATACCTTTTCTTCAAACTTTTCTTGCGTTATTTTAAGTATAGAAATGATTTGACCTCGTTATATAATTACACGAAATGTTATCTATCAGATTTATAGCCGTTTTATTTAATTGAGCTCGTAGCCCGTCAATCGTGCCGTCAATGTTCAAGGAGTTTGTAAACATACCACTTATATTACACACACGTATATCACTTATATGTATATATTAGTTCGGAATTATATATTTTTATTTTTATTTAATCAGTCTTTTTCGTCTTTAAAGTGGTTTTATGGACAAATTGGATTTTTTGTATGAAAACGGGTTAAAGTTGTTATAAAAGGTTACCTATAATAAACATAATTCAATTTATAGGTTTCTGGTTTTGGTAGTACCAATATTTATATAAATTCCAGTGATCTAACTTCATAATATATTTATTATTTTGAGTTACACTGTCATTTTTAAAGAAAGGTCACATTAATTAACTATTAAAATATTTAATAGTTAATTAATGTGTCTTATCTTATATCCACGACCTATCCTATATTCTACACGTGTTTAATACACCAACTCTATAAGCCGTACTCGTGGGTTGATCCTGAGTTCTGCGCTTCTTATCACAAAACAATGATTTTATCTTTCTGTCACGCATTCGTTCGCAAATCAAAGTTATTAAGAAATTCTAAATTATTTTTAAAATACTATAGTCTATCTGACTTAATTAGGCACTTAATCCAAAAACCCCTCTGAACAATAGCATTAGTGAACAATGACGTAGGAACCGTGGCTCGAGTAGTTCCAAGCGAGAATTAAAAACTTTTAAAAGAGAATTAGCTCAGTCATTTACTATCCAGCTTTTTTCCTGTTTTTGACAGAAGCTTATTCGTTAAAAGTTTCAGCTTGTTTTAAAGTTGCCGCCTTTTAGCTTAATAGGGGTTGGTTAATATTTAAATCAAGTTAGGTAATTTTTATTTAAACTTTTATAATAATTATACAGCAATTAATAATTGAATTTCGAATGTGTAGATAAGTATTTATAAATTTTATGCAGAAAAAGAATAAGACACATCCGTAACTTTCGCACGCACAGGATTCGAACCTGCATCTCTGGGATAGCGCCCCAGAGATGCAGATGTAGTAGATAAGTACATAAAATAAATCAGGATAAGCAACATAATCAAATAAATTCATTCGGTTTGGTAAGTTATAGAGGCAATGGATAGCCGTTGGTGTTGAATAGAGACTGCGCAGCGTAAGACGTCGAGCAACAAGATAGATGGATGGCTTGGAAAAAGCCGCGGGCTTCTTGTGGACGCAAACTGTGTCCAACCAAAATTACTTAAAACCTATGTATCATTATAGTTTACGGAACTTAGTCTTCATTCCAGCAGTAGAGATCCGACTTTCCTGATGACGTACTCAATATAACATTTCTTAGATTTGTAAAATCAATCAATGGAAATAAGTGATTTCATATATTATTATATATTATAACTTAAGAATGAATCACCGCAAAGTCGAAGTCGAAGTCGAGCAAAACTTATTTCTTCTACGAGTAAGTTGAATCCATTAACCGTCTAAAAGTGAATTACCAACATCAGCAATATCCTGATATTCGATTCAATTGTTAATACATTAATCGTAATAGAATTCAATAGAATCTTCACCCCGTAACTGGCAGCCTTAAGATGCCCTTCCTACCGTAAAATAGATTGCAATTCACGTTCGTCACGTTAACGCTACGTCATGATGACGGAAGGAACGTAGCGTAGAAGGAACATAGATCTGAAACTCAGTTTAACGAAAAATATACGCGAGTAAATAATAAAACGAAAGCAGTTTTATTATTTTTAATGGCAATAAGGCTATTTGGGTGACATGTTTGTTGCTTTTGTCTTACAATGGGTTTTGCTATGGATGGTAAGTAATTGTCCTTTTAATTTATTAATGTTATCGAACGGAGAATACTTATATGCAAGTTTGTCTTTCCGACCGTGAGGTGTCATGGAAGGTAGAAATATTAAAAACGGTTTTGGATTTTCTGTTTTTTATTGATTTTAGCTTTTATTTCGTTAAAAACTAAAGTTGCATTAGCTAGCGGAAATAAATTGTACATTTATCAACAAAATAACGGTAATATATTATGAAACTTTTATTCTCTTCACTTCATCAGACGGTGGCTCAGGTTCGTATGATCACAGATATTTGAATGCCGAATCAGTGAAGATATCCTTATTATTATAAAAAATACGTTGGGTGCGAGTTGCGTATCTAAACAATTCTTTACTTCAACAAAGTCAGAAGCCAATTCCCCTAAATACCATAGTATATTGATATCGATGATCATATTATTTGCGGCGAAGCGAAGTGAGATATTGATGGAATGTTTATGGAAATCATGTACTGGCAGATGTTAGTCGTTGCTAAGTTCTGCCAAGTATTCCGCTTGCTAGCTTATGTCGAATATGGTCTGATGCCAATCTTATTCCCCTAAGAGCATATTATGGTAACTGAATCTGATGACGAGGACGTTTTGGCACAAAACCTTGTTTTATTCTTGGCGCGTAGGATAATATCTTCAGATAACTAATATTGAGAATCACAAAATTATATAGAGAACACACAAAGTGATAAAATAATAAATTGGAATACAAGGAGCGGGCTTATCGCTATCGCTTATCGCGTGATAGGTTCATTACCTTCAGGTGATTGGAAAGGATCGGAATTAACTAGATAGTGGTAAAGTAAAGACAATTAATGAAGATATTAACATTACAACTTTCTCAGGAGTTGTGATTGAGTTCCAAGAGAACGCTTATGCCTATATAAGCTGGCTTAATCGTCGTCTATAAATACCTAGATTCCACAGGAATATATGTAGCGAGGGCAATCACAGACTGACTAGTAGCTAGTAGTTAAATAAGTTCCGTTGGTACGAAAAAAATATTATTGGTAAACTGTACAAATATAACCTCCTTAAAATGAAGTACAATTGTTTACATTAATTAAATTAAACGAAACAACCTGAGCACAAACAAAATAGTATCCCAACAATTCAAAGGATCTGTAGCAACACTCCAATCTTATTCCAAATTAAACTTGGTTTCCTAAAACAATTAAGCGTTCCGTGCTAAAATCAAATAATTTTCGCGAAGCATCCAAAAGCTACTTTAGATTCCTTTGAGTTCCGAGTTTTTGTAATGAATTGTCGTTTAGCGAGTTGAAACCTGGGGATATAATTTAATAGCTGCTCACAACATAATGGCTTCAATGAGAGGTAACGAGCTATTTGATTACTGTGAGGAATGGAACGCATAGCTTTGCAGGGTATAAACTTACCAGCTCAATTTCATGAGGACAGAGAGAGAATTTGTTTTAAGAACTCTTGGAGTGTTCGTTTGATGCTTGAGTCCATTCGGCAACTTACATAATCATTTTAAAAACAATAAAGTGTTCAATGCAAGTATACAAAATATATAATAGGCACCGTTGATCTCTCAATTTCTGATGAAATATATCGTAATCATAATCAAAATCTCCTTAAAACAAAGTTTATAAGAACAGTCTAATGCTCTTCTAAAATAGACACCGTACTGTCAAATTTGATCTACCTGTATCCCAAGAATGCGCCGAGCCTAAACGAGGCTGCGGTTTAGTGACACGCTGTATAGTTACACCCTGTAATTACACCTGAGGGGGTCTTGCTAAATGAGGGCTCTTATTAAAGACACGGCAACATTTTTCAAGTTAATCGAAGCGATTTAGAGGCTATCTATTGAAATTGCTGGGTATTTTTAATGGTTTGCTTAAATTGGGAGAGCGCCAGATACATTTCAAGATGCCTTTTAGTTTGTGAGCGGTGATTAAACGCGTAATTCGTAAGATTAGATCGTTCTTTTGAGTCTAGACTTGTTTTGAAACCTGTGTTTTAGATGCGATATCGGTGGATAGGTCATTTGTTCTGTTTTATTAAACTATCTGTTGTGTATTTGTCATTTGATTGTAAATTGGAATATGTGGGTACTTAAATAAATGCTCAGTTTTTGTATGAACTCGAAATGGCGTTTATCTTTTAGTGGCGACTGCGGAAAATAAATAGTGTTTTACAGCAAAATGGCTTGCAATATGACGAATATTGTGTTACCGGGGCCATATAATGCGAAAACTGATGTGTGGCGTGATTACAAGGAACAGTTACTTTGCGCGTTGTCCGCGGCGGGACTGTCTTGGAACACGGCTAGTGATGAAGAAAAATGCCGATCTTTGTTTTTATCTCAGTGCGGGAAAGACATTTATGCACTAATTGCCGCGTTGTTAGTGCCTGTACGTCCGTGTGATGCTAAATTTACGAACATTTTGCGACTATTGGACAAGTTCTATGAACCTGAAGTAAATGAAATATTACAAGCAGGGAAGTTCCACAAACGTTCTCAATTACAAAATGAAAACATGCAGGAGTTTGTAGCGTCGATAAGTACACTAGCAGCTAAGTGCAACTTTTCGGATTTGGAACGGCAAATGCGCGACAGGCTCGTACTGGGAGTCCGGGACGAGCGACTGCGCAGGGAACTGTTGAAGACGAAGGAGTTGACATGCGAGGCGGCGATACAGATGTGTCTCAATTACCAGGCTACCTTTGAGGACATGTATCCAAAGCAGTATTCTGAATCTTCATCTAGCCAAGCAGCCGTGGAGCCAATGGAAATTGACAAAATAAATTCCAATGAGTGCAAACATTGTGGCAGATTTCACAGGGCTGGAGAAAAGTGTCCTTTTATAAATGCAAAATGTTACAAATGTCAGAAATATGGGCACATAGCTAGAATCTGTGATAAGAAATCCAGAATACACCAAGTAGAAGAGGACAAGGAAAAATGTAAAGGAACAGCATCAAGATCAGAAGATATGATGGGGGTGTATGTGTGTGCGGACAACTACCAACCTCCAGTCAGAGTTAATGTTCTCATTGATGGTGGTCCATTGACAATGGAAGTTGACTCAGGTGCTTCTCGCAGTATAATATCAGAAAAGACCTTTAATATGTTGTGGTCATCTCCACCTGCAGTCCATAGCAGTAATATGAAGTTGGTCACATGGACCAGAGATGCCCTGAAAATTAAGGGAGTGGCCAACGTTCATGTTGTATTGGGAACAAAGGAGGCACAATGTGAACTTGTGATTGTATCTGGTGAGGGACCTAGTCTTTTGGGTCGCAACTGGTTTCAATCTCTGGGCCTGCAAGTAACTGGATTATACTGGGCTGAAGAAGATTTGCTGCCATTAAAGAAAACATATCCCAAGTTGTTTGAAGAAGGATTAGGCACATACAGCGGTCCAGAAGTTTCAATTCATCTGCATTCAAACGCAGTACCCCGTTTCCTCAAGCCACGCCCTGTACCTTTTCCATTGAAACATAAGGTAGAAGAAGAACTCAAAGGCATGATTGAGGCAGGTATTCTGACCCCAGTGAGGTACTCTGAATGGGCCACCCCGTTGAGAATTGTGATGAAACAAGATGGATCCCTACGTATATGTGGAGATTATAGATCTACTGTGAATGTATCTATACAAGTAGATAAGTATCCACTTCCCACATCAGTAGAAGCTTTTGAAAAGCTCAGTGGAGGTAAAGTTTTTAGTAAACTGGACTTGAGACATGCATATACACAAATGAAAGTTGACGATGAAACAGCCAAGTTATTGACACTTAATACACATATGGGCCTTATGAAAGTAAATCGTCTGGCTTTTGGTGTGAGTGCAGCACCATGCATTTTTCAACGAGTAATGTCTTCAGCTTTGGCTGGCTTAGACGGTGTGGCATGTTTACTAGATGACATTGCTGTGGCTGGAGCAACACTACAGCAGCATAATCAAAGACTGCACATGGTTATGGAGAAACTAAATGAATTAGGCTTTCGACTGAACAGCAATAAATGTGTGTTTGCTGCAAATAGCATAACATTTTTAGGTCATATGATTGATGGCGAAGGACTTCACCCAGCACCTGCTAAAATAAAGGAGATAACTGAGAAACCAGCACCTACAAATAAAGAAACTTTAAGAGCATTTCTTGGATTGTATAACTTTTATCAAAAGTTTTTACCGGACAGATCTACCATTCTAGAGCCGTTGTATACCTATACAACGGCTCTAGAATGGTAGATCTGTCCGGTAAAAACTTGCAACCAGCAACCTTGCTGGAATCTAAAACAACATGGAGGTGGGGTGAAAGTGAGCAGAGATCTTTCGACAAAGCCAAGTCATTGTTATCATCAGATTTGACATTAGTAGGATATGACCTAAACAAAGATTTGTTACTTATTTGTGATTCTTCTGATTATGGAGTAGGTGCTATCATAGCTCATGTAATGGAAGATGGATCAGAGAGACCAATCATGATGGCATCACGTACATTGCAGGTACATGAGAGGAAGTATGGACAAATTGACAAAGAAGCCTTAGCTATAATATTTGGATTGTTGAAATTCCATGAATTTTTAATGGGACGCAAATTTTGTATAATTACTGACCACAAGCCTTTAGTGGGTTTATTTAATCCAATAAAACCTATTCCAGATCAGATTTCTCCAAGGATGTTGCGTTGGTCAATAAAATTGGCATGTTATGACTATACCATTAAGTACAGGCCAGGGAAATCTATTGGAAATGCAGATGCCTTGAGTAGATGGACTTCACCAACGATTGGTTCATTGGCTGAAGAGGAGCTAAAGGAAGTACTGTTATTGGAAGAACAACCCAGGGGCTGGAATGTCAGTGCTGAGAGTATAGCTAGAGAAACTAAAAAAGATGCTTTATTACAAAAAGTATTATTCAAGGTTCTTCATGGCTGGCCAAATAAAAACCTGGACCCTGAATTGCAGCCATATTGGACAAGAAGAGAGGCTCTTTCACACACTAAAGACTGTTTATTGTGGAGTAACAGAGTCATTGTACCTAGAAAGTTACAAGATCAGGTGCTGAAATTATTACATACCCCTCATGCGGGTATAGTCCAAACAAAGGCATATGCAAGAGGCTATGTGTGGTGGCCTCAGATGGATAATGACATTGAGCAGATGGTGGCCAGCTGTGAGCAGTGTCAGCTTGTGAGGAACTCTCCACCGAAAGATCCACAGACATGGATTGTGTCTGAAAAACCATGGCAGAGGGTTCATATAGATTTTGCTGGACCATTCTTAGGAAAGACTTTCTTTGTGATGATTGATAGCCACAGTAAATGGATGGAGGCTGAAATTGTGAATACCATGAGTAGTGGAGCAGTTATAACTGTGATGAGAAAGATTTTTGCATCTCAAGGGTTGCCAGATGTGGTGGTTTCTGATAATGGCAGAGCCTTTACTTCTGAGGAGTTCAGTGGATTTTTAAAGAAAAATGGAATCAGACATCTGCTTTCTCCTCCATACCACCCAGCAACAAACGGGCAGATAGAGAGAGCGATACAGACGTTTAAGAATAAAATAAAAAAAATGATTCATTTGAATATGCCCTGGAGTGAAATGATAAGTAAAGTTCTCTTCCATTTGCGTACAGTGCCTAATAGCGTTACAAATAAAACGCCTGCTGAGATGCTGAATGGTCGTAAGTACAGAACAGCAATTTCTACTTTACATCCTGACAGTATGCAGAGCCGGAGCAATTCGCAGCTGGAGACGGCGGCGCAGCACGCGCCCAATAGAACATTCGCCGTGGGCCAACCAGTGCTTGTCCACATGTATGGACCTGGAGAAAAGTGGCAGAGGGCTACCGTGGAGATGGTGGAGGGTCCCAGCTCATATAGAGTAAGAACGGAAGGTGGGGAGTTACACCAAAGACATGCAGATCAGATTTTGGCACGAACTGTTAGAACAGAAAATAGATTAGGTGGCAATGAAAACCCAGACTGGTCAGAGGCGGATTCTCATACAACTAATGAACCGCCTATTGAAATACCACCACCAGAAAGCTGGCCAGATATTATTGGTGTACCTAATACTTTTGATTGAATGTTTCTTTGCTTATTAATTTTGTATAATTTTGAGGTGACTAAATTTTAGTTAATTTGTTTTGTTTTGTAATAGTTGATTGGACTGATTGTAAATAATAATCATCAAGTTAAAGAAGGAAGATATGTTGTGTATTTGTCATTTGATTTTAAATTGGAATATGTGGGTACTTAAATAAATGCTCAGTTTTTGTATGAACTCGAAATGGCGTTTATCTTTTACTATCTAAATGTTATGTAATTTCGTGAGTTGTTTATATTCATTAAAGCGATAGATTCTACCTACCTGAACAACGACAGTGCTATTTTGCTTTACTATAATTATGGCTTAAAGAATGTGATAAATCAAATACCGTTCAAATATTTAATATTTCTGTATTTCGCCGTGGCGTATGAAACTGAATCAAAAATCGGGAAACGCAAACATTGAATGAAAGTTGCACAGATATATTTTTATATGTTATCTTATATATAAAATTCTCGTGTCACAGTTTTCGTTTCCGTACTCCTCCGAAACGGCTCGACCGATTCTCATGAAATTTTGTGAGCATATTAAGTAGGTCTGAGAATCGGCCAACATCTTTTTTTTATTTTGCAAAACAATCTTTGCTGGGGTCTGCTAGTATCCATATAAAAAGCTGAAATATTCGTTTATTTGTTTCACTTCGGTACTGTTGGACATACATATTGTGACATCAACATCATTAAAAAAAGTAGATAATTATTTTACAACACATATATATATATTCAAAAAAAACCTATTACATTTACACTTCAATAAAAAATAAGTCAATAAAACGTTCAGTTACTCAAAACGAAACAAGTACGTTGTTTAATTACGTTATTATTTTAGAACATAGCAATAACCTTATCCGTCCCTATCGAGTTCATTAGAAGCCAAAAGGTGCGAGGGAGACGAACATTGTTCCGCTCATTAACTCGACAACGATGTGACACTAATACACTGAACTGGATGAGGTATGGCACTAGTTCTGCTTTGGTGCCGATAACCCGTGAATGTTGTATCACTTTTACTTGTAGTACAGTAGGCGTACTATAAGTTTAAGTAACTTAGTAGTCAATCTAAAAACGTCTAATGCATATAATTTTATCTATATGTATATATGTATGTTTATATAAAAATTAAGTATATCACATGTCTAGTACCTGTAAAACAAGCTTTAGTGCTTACCACTGGGCCGATGTTGTTGAGTTGATTTTAACGCAAAATAATAACCTTATAGAAATAAACACAGAGATCTCTTTAAGAAATAAACGTATATATTTTTTTTCTAATAAAAAAACTATGTTTTTCGATACAGATTCAAAAAAGTCAAATGTTTTAGTAGTTCTTGAGTGATAATAACTTAATCTGTATTTGTAAAAGTTGATTTGACTTACTATTTTTATTATATTTTATTTGATATCTATTTGATGCTCATATATCCCCGACGTTGTTAGGTGTGATGTGTCCATCTAATCTTCTGTGTGTCTAGGGAAATAAATATCTTGACTTATGATTCAAACTCGGAAACCCGTTCGCAGAAAACATGAATTCGTAGAATATTCTGCCCGATATGCTATACTTATAAATGCAAACACGAAGAATTAATTTATATACACATGATAATTTAATAAATCGTAAAGATATTTGCGCTGTACCGTGATTAACCTCTCTCTGTTTCTTCAAAAATCCAAGCCACGTCCAGATTTGCTCAATAAATTCCACGCAAATTGTAATACGATGCGTCCCTTCGGAAAATGAAAAAAAAACTTGTGTTTGTCATAGAATATTGAGGCCCAAGTCAACCGGTGAGAATTAATTAAGAAAAAAGGTACAGTCTTGTTAAAATTACTTTGAGAAATCACTAACTAAAAATAAATTAATTTTATGTTATTTAAGTTTGCTTATACCGCTTGCTATAATAGTAACAGTTTCGAATACCAACAGATTAATTTTCTTATATGTTCGATCATATTCTTTATCATGTATAAACATAATTAATGTGTTATAGATAAAAAATAATTGCAACAGCTACATTAAGAGCATAAGAAGAAACTAATACATGTATTTAAATAAAAAAAAACACACTTGAGATATTTATTTAGACGTCAACCAACAAAAATAATATTAAAAAAATATGCTTCAGTATAATATGACTTAAAACGGGCAACATACCATGATTTGACGGTTTTTTGAGTTTTCCGATATTCTGACGCTGTTACAAGCGCCATGATCACGATCAGTTGTTGTTTAATCATACATAAATATATATATATCATAAAACCATGATAATCTAAAAAATTATACTTAAGTATAAGACTTACTTTGTTGACTAAAAACCACAAAAAAGAATGTATCATTACTAGCAAGCGTCTGTCTGTGCCGGCTTTAATCTACTCTTAGCCCACGGCACTTACCCGGGAGAAAGGGCGGATAAAGTAGGAATTTTAATAAAGCAGGGTCACGTAAACATTGATGGGGAGACCCGGCCGGTGAAGAAACGACCAATTTGTAAATCAGGGACTTCCTGCCCTTAATAGGGAACGATGTTTGTTCGGGAGAAAATTTCGATGTAACTAAGCTATTTTGTGATTTAATTAAGTTACTAGCAGTCTTTGATGGTAGGTGTATAAATAATAAATCAATATTTCCGGACAATCCACACAACAACATCTAGCCCCGTGGTAGGCTCTTAGCTTCTGTTACGGGTACTAGACATCTGATATACTTAATATAATAGGCATACATAGATATTTTTTGTTATACATATTAAACACCCAATCCAAGGCTTGCAGAACTTACAAACACTTGACCCCTTGGCGGTATTCGAACCCGCTACCGGTTGCGCCGTAAGCCGACCCTCGCCCACCGCGCCACTGAGGCAGTCATATAGATAAGGCATTTGTTTGTAGCTCCATGGAAAGCAAGCTGAAGAACACATAGATGTGTAGTCTCTCTCTCTCTCTCCCTCTTTTGCTCTCTATTCAGCTGTTCAACGACTGGGCTTGAGCCTCTCTTAAAGACTAACATGATATTGAGGCGTTTTCATACGGGCCACGCTTGGAAACTCAAAGTAACTCAAAATATTCATAATTTTAGTCTACCGATTAAAGTTCTAATATACATAATATATCAACGTAAAATTATCAATTAATGTTAACTATTCGTATTGATTCAATGAGAATGAGAATAAAAACGCTTGCAGCGGTTATACAATCGCAGTATTTTGGGAAATAAAATCATGATGATGATAATGTATTATTATGAATACCATAATCGAATAAAATAGTACACACGTTTAGTAATAATTTATTCTGACACTTTAATAACTTAAAAGGTGTATCAAAATTTGTTACCTTGCTAAATTCAGAGAGCGCTTTAATCGCCTCCCATACACGAGTAAATTAACTAAACCATCTCTATATTAATAAGCAATCCTCTAAGACTTTCCCTCAAACTCCATACTAATAATTTATCCCATCATAACACGGCACATGATTTCAATACCATGATTATGATTCCGACAAAATCCGAGGCATGAGAAGCAGAAATTAATTAGGTCGGCTTTACCCCAGGCAGGTTTAATGAAGGATGATAAACTATCATTTTTATGAAAATATTATCTGGGGGCTGATATATTAGCTATATAATAAGTCGCTTTATTAGCCCGCCCGTAATATGATTCCCTATTGTTATTGTCGAAACGGATACCCCTATACATGAATAGCTGTTTTGTTTTCCGTGTTACTTAGATACACAAAGGCTTTATCTTTGTTTTGTATATTAAATTTACCGAATAAATACATGTACAAAATATTGCGAGGACTACTATCAACTTCTTGTTTGCATAAGATTTTTTGAATTCTTCGTAATGTCAATTCGTTTTTACCGTTTCCGTCTGAACCATATCACAATAAAATATTTGTTGTAGATAGAAGTCTTTATACGCGAGTTTAAATAATTTCCACGTAAACTCGGGGTTAGGACACAAAGTAATGAATACATAAGCAAGAAAATACAAAAAATGTACCATAATAAAACTAAGTATAAAATATTGGATGTATGTCGCGCATTACTTTTTTTTGTGTTTGTTAGTTTAAGGACAAGGTTTTATAAAATTAAATCAAAGTTTTATTTAATATTTGTTCAAATATAATATCATATATCCTTTAATAAATTTAGGTATATATTTTTAATTCGCCCTTTAGGCTGGAGAAAGTCAATTTATCATAAAACCTCGGACAAAAGACACTTGACCATACAGCCATGCTGTTCGTTTTCGTGTAAACGAGGTTGTATGTTCAAGTGACTTTTGCTTGCCTGAAGGGCGAATTACAATACAATACAATGTTCTTTATTGAAACACCAACAACAAGGATAATATGACAGATAAATGTGCATAGTATAGAGAGACACGAGAAACAACGAGTCACTAAAAGTGACTTTACTACATATACATACCTACCTATTTCTATACTTCTACTAAGTATATTATAAAAATATATTTATGTTTGTTAGTTTCGGTGAAACTCAAGAGGCTCTGGACTAATGTGGCAAATGGTATTAGTGGCCATTACGTAATAGCCGGTTTAGCAAGTTTTTCAATTTAAACTTTTTTTCATATAATTTAAATAAATTGAAAAAAGCTTAAATTAAAAACATTCACTGTAGTCTTTCTATGTGTACTAAATGTTATGTTAAACCGTTGCAAAACTGACCTTTTGTATTAGTTACCGTTACTATCAAACCCTCTCACTGCGATTGAGGGGGCTTATTTTCGGCAGTTGACTTCCTACGGCCAAAACGAACGAACTATCAAAACAATGGATGCTACTTTGCAACCATTACTAAATCTGACAATCACAATATCACGAGATCTCTACAAGTCAAAAAAGAAAGGTATTAATCCGGTATTAGGTTGATGGTTCATATTTTAGTGAGATATTTGCCTACTAGAAAGTATGCATCAACTCACTCTGAAATGTTGCCGCCTTATAGCGGCTGTGACGGGATTCACATTTTATTATTTTTATTTATTTCGCAAAGACCTCCCTCAAAATTTAGGTGTAACAAATTTCATGCAACTGTCAAAGAACTTCAAACTAAGTAACTTAAGTAACGCAGCAGCCGCTTCTCGCTATTTTCGGTCACCATGGAAGACCAGCGCTATGACAGGACCTAGTTCTAGTACAGCACATGCTGATTGGTTACCATTTAGACTATTAAGAATGACTATGTAACTTCTGTACAATATTTCATTGACGTTTATTTTTAACCTTTTTTCTTTACTCACTGCCACAGTATTGGCTAACCTATCTATTGCATTATCTATCGCTACGATCAGAACAATTTATACTAAACTGCAACCTGTACGATTTTGGCAAAAATCTACCCTTCTTTCGACCGGTCCTATAAAATGATGATGACTCTATGTATCTCTACATATTTAATCTGAGCCCTTGTACCACTCCAGGTCAGCGGTTCGCATCACTACGTCATTAGTCACGTGGCCAGTGACGTCATTAATTAATGAGCCACGCGTCGTGGGCCCACTAGTTTGTCATGCTCATATTCCGACACTGGTTGATGGTTATTATGTCCGATGCTGTGATAAAGTTGTCATAGAGGAGTGTAGTAAACCTGCCTGCTCATTGTGAATCGACTGCATAATGGGTCAGTTAACGAAAAATTAAAAAAATAAATAAGGCCGTTGAAGTGACAGTGCATTGAAGTTTGGCGTGACTAACTTATCTTATCTTCTCTATTATTACTGTTCCCCACTATCGCCAGTCATCATACAGAAGTAAAATTATGGGTTGGCCTTGGGCTGTCTAGAACACAAATTGAACTATATTTAATTTTTGTCTAGACCTGAAAATGACTACTGCATAATGGGTGAAATACTCAAATTTACAAGACTAATTCATATTTTTCCTACATAGCATAGTGACATGAATATATATTATCAGGACATCTAGGTACAAACATTGGTATGGTTTTATAACAATTTGGTAAAAAATATTTTGAAACAAGACAAATGCAGAAATTCAGAGTTCCGTAACAAACGTCTGGCTGACACCTACACTTAGGCTAAGAACCTTAATTATCATATTGTTGTATAAAATAGCCATTAAAAGTCAACAAAAGACGATAGCATTCAACTTGGGCAAAAACAGGCCTCCAGAGGAAGTAAATAAAGGCCCCGTTACATGATGGAGCGACGTCGTTTGCATCGTAACGCAGTGGCTTTGCAGCTTTACTGGGGATAGTTGCTAAAATGTGCCGCTAAGATAAAACCTAAATCACAATATGGTTAGTAGGTTATTGTTGCAAACCCTTTTAAGACCAAAACTTTTTGCTTACAAGGTATATTTGTATGAATCTTGATAATTACTAAGCAAAAAATGCATTTTATTTTTTTCTATGTCTTACTAAATATTAGTGACGGCAAATCCAGCAATAGCCAAAAACAAAATGTAGTTATACAATTGAAAACGTTGTCAAAGTCTTATCGTAATGATATGTTAAAACTTAAACATTTATGCTTCAAAAGTAGTTTTTAAGCAATGCATTAAATATTATCTGTCCCTGTTTAAAATTCATTTTATCACGACTCGTGCAACCAACTTACCCAGTGCAAACTCAGCATAATATTTGAAGAGGGAACGACAAAAAATCTTCAGTTTGGTCACGTTGCGTACTAATTTGGTCTCGGGGGCGCCTGCTTGGAGTTATGACTAGAATTGAACACTCGCCTCGTGTAATCAGGCCTTTGCATATTACAGTAAAGTTATTCGAGTAATGAAACAACCTTAGCTAAGAAATCTGTTACGACATGAATAGCAACTTCCAAAATAATCATCTTTGTGGGTATCCAACATTAGATCGCCAAGTCAAAGTTATTCCAGAAGTTTTGAATTCCAATGACTATCTTTTCTACGTACAATGTGGACTGTCTCGTGACTGTTTTAAACACCAACTCATTATTTCTCAATAACTTCAAAATATTATTCCAAAATTTTACTTGAATGTATTGTTATGTTTTTAATGCTTTAAATTTATTCCAACTATCATGTCTGACGTCATGTTTTCATTTCATTCAATTATTTTTAATGGCGTCATATTTGTTAATACATGTCGTCACCCTCCGTCATAACATGAAATGAAGCTTACCACTTGGGTCTATAGTTGAAAGACTAGTATATTCAAAAGAAAGCGCTTAGGAAGGTTTTTGTGAAATAATGGAAACAGTTTCAGTACAACTGAGGAATTTTTGAAGTTTGTGGATAAATTGTGTATTTTTGTGACATTTATTTTTTGGCATTTTCACCGTTCACTTTTTTGTGTCGTATTATACCTACTACTCAAAGCCAAAAAATTAAAATAACGATAAAATATCGGGCAACACAAAACCCGTTTTGAGTTCTCCCAAGTAAGTTAGTACACATGTCTTTTATGTTATTTTTTTAATCTTAAGATGTTTTTTGAGCATTTTGTACAATAATAACAGAACATTTTTAGATTTTGAATAACATATATTCGTAGAAAATAAAAACCTCTCATAATAATCTAGGGAGTTTAAACTTGCAAAACTAAAAAAAAAAACAAAAAATATATCCATTTAAATTGAATTGCTTTCATATATTTCCACATCAGAAACTTGCACAAAGTCAAAGAGACTGACGTTTTGTCTAAAAAAGCTGGGGCAAAAAGTGCTATAAAATGATGGTCGGCCGCACCTCACGCATGGGCGAGTGGGCGTGCGCGCGGAACATTTTAATGTCCCACACTTGCGAATAAATGTTTCAACCGACGTTAAAAAGGGAGGATGTTCTTTATATTTTATTTTGAAGTTAGTTGTTTGTTGTAAATTATATAATTAGAGTTCAACCTCTAAAGTAATAAAGAACCTTAAACAGATCTTTTTTGCTTCTGTTTGATTCATACATACGAGTATTCTTCGTTCTGGACTTCAAGAAACTTAAAATTTAATATTATATTGAGTAATTTTTACACAAACAGTTTTACAACTACGTTCAAAGTAGCTACATGAAAATTTCAATCAAAACAAGGAGATCTGGTAAATTAGTAGACATCATATTTCCCAGTAAAAGTCTCATTGCTAAAATGTAGTAAGAATTTAAGTAACTATTAAAAAATCATTACAAAGGAAATTATACCCCTGATGACAAAGATGAGGTAAAAGACATCGTATTTTATTATGAATATTATGGTACGGCGACGTGGATGCTATCGCAGGAGATAATCACCCCGAGCTGCCCGGAGTGCCTTAATGAAGTGGTTCTTCGAAAAAGATTATTTTTTATTAAAAAGATCTTACAACTTGATGAAAAAATTATATTTACCTTCTTTGTTGAGCAATTAAACGCGAGTCAACAATAAAATCGCGGCTCAATCTTGTTTAAATGTCAGACAGCCGGCTCAATGCGAAATTATCATAAAAAGGAAACAATAACCGTTTTTAAATTTCGAATTGGTATTGCTTTTTATGGTGGGAAAATCGTAATTTGCGAGCGAAGAACGTTTGAAATTTGAATTTCCGGAGGCGGTCGGGCGCGGCCGCCCCGCTTCGGTAATTAGAGGGTAATGAGAGCAAGTGTGCGCCTTTCTGAGATGTGACGTTCATTTTTCCGAGCATATTTTGTTGCGTTCTTTTATTACGTGACGACTGAAAGCTGACTGCGAGTGCTATAAAAAGCTCATTAACTTTTCATGGTAGCAATAACATGTTGTGATATTATTGCTCATGATGTTTATACGCTGCTGAATTATTGTTGAAGTAATAAAATATTATCATTTCTACTTTGTATCTCGTATGTGACGAAAATCTCGATTTACAAATTTCACCGTTTACTCCAAACTAAAATATAGAGCAAACATTCCCTAACACTCCCGGAGACGCTTTGTATTCATTTTTCTACTACAAAAGTTATTTGTATTCATTCCGCGCCGCCATATAAAAGAACAAGGAAAATAAAAATAAATATATTGTGTATTATGTCACGATTAGTTGACGAACAAAACTCCAAAGGAAGTTTGAACGTTGCTATTTGGGACTTGTCTTAATTGGCAAAAGTTTCTTTCTGTCGCGGAGGGCGAACGGAATGAA
This sequence comes from Gymnoscelis rufifasciata, assembly GCA_929108375.1. Lineage (NCBI taxonomy): Eukaryota > Metazoa > Arthropoda > Insecta > Lepidoptera > Geometridae > Gymnoscelis > Gymnoscelis rufifasciata. Next base: position 3,421,129 of record OV815307.1, on the reverse strand, counting down.
CGAACGGAATGAACGCACGGATGAACGAATGAACGATCACAGGATGGCGGGGTGTAATTACTCAAAATTCCCGAGAGATAACGTACTGTCATAGACTGTAGAGGGCCTTCCGGCGTTAATTAAGTTTTTGGCTCACTAAACATTCGCGAGGAGAAATTTTCGGAAAACTGCCTCTTTCTATGTAATATATGAGACCATGAATAATTTACATGTTCTGCCGGTGACTTTTCTTTTAATCATTAATGAGTCCTTGAGGATAATGTGACATGTTTTTATCGTTATGAGAGTTAATTGACTTTAGAGTTGATTGTTTTTCAGACTTATATAATAATCATAAATAATTTATTAAAAACAAAGGTATTATATAATTAAAGCAGTTTTAAGGACTTTCTCCCGTCCTAGTTTGAAAATGTGTTACGTCAACGTAATAAATAAGATAACTTAAACCAACTGCGATTTCACATTTATTAGGTATATATACTACGGTATATACACAAATTTTCACAAAGGCCCAATATTTTTAAGAGTAAATAACACATTTAACAAAAATTAAGAAAATACTTTCGTATATTCGTAAGGATTGATGATATTTCAAAGTACACTTGAACGTGTAAAACTTTTTTCATATATCATTTAAATTATCTAATAACTTCAATGCGAACGTAAATTGTTAAACCCGGAGTTGCGAGTCAAAAACTAGAATAACGCATAAATATACAACAGTAATTAGTAAACTTTTGACAGCTGTCATAAATCACACTCGTACGAAGAAACAACAACAAGGAATTTCAATTAGAATAATTTGTTCATAAAGAATGGCGGAAGATTATCTGAAGGGTTGCGTATTTGGAATAACTGAGCAAAAATGAAATGGTGCCGAGAATGTTGGGAGTTGGGGTTATTTTGAACAAAATCCCAATCGTGAATAAAGAAAAAAAAAAGAAAAGCAGTTTCATGGTAATATTTTAAACATAGAACCATCTTTTTTATTTAGCAAACACTTCCTCGTAATTTAATAATATTTTCTTCCTCTTTATTGTTATGCGAATAAATTGCCAAATAAGGATTTATTATTGTCAATTGGATATTGTTATGCGATAAATGTTATCTACTCATAATAACATTATTTCTCTTTATATACGGACATGAATACGTAACCATTTTGTAAATTAAGACTCATCGCAATTATAGTATATACGATGTAATCAAATTTATCTTTGTAATGTCCACCGCAAATCCATTAGATATGACTTTTGAACAATGAACACAATGTGAATGTGGCATAGGGCCAAATTTTGTTCATCGTATGTCCAATTGTTGAGCATAACTTTACAAGTTGCAAGCTGTATGCGGTTTCCGGTTAAGCTATTGTTTTTCGAACATAAAGCTATCGATAAATGAGGTTTTATATGTGATTATATCGTGGTTTTTGGGATTTAGTGCAAATTTTACGGGATCATCATGATTTTGGTTTATAGCAACGTATAAAATATTTCATGCATTTTAGCGGGAATTTAAAATCCTTTGTATATTCAAACTGCTATGAAATGTAAAATGTGTTGGACATTTAAGCCAATGTGTTTAAATTGTATAGATCATTTAAATAAATATTTAAGAACAACACGCCATAGCCAAAACATTATATAACACACATCAGCAGCTTTAAAACACGAGAAATATTTACTCCGCCGGACAAAAATTAAATTGTGAAACTCGAGCTCATTTTATGAATTCGCCGAAAATGAAGTCACAAAATTATAAAACAATTTCCATTCGAGTCGGTTACTGCCGAGTACGTACACTCGTGAAATGCAGCTCGACCGTAACACGTACGAGTAGTACGAGTTTTCACACGATTCTAGTAACTGGACCGAGTTACTTGCCCATTGCCATCAAATTGTCAATAAAATATACTCGAAATTATTTTCTTCTACAAACTACTTTATACAAATTCTGTTTAATTGACTAACAAAATAAGTGCGCACAAAATTGAATCCAAATTTGAAGTTTTAACAAACAGCGGACATCAAGTCTGCAAATTGGTCTGCATTACTGAAGGTAAATCGAGATACCTTACAGATTTTGAATTAAGAGCTAGGATAAAAATCTAAATTTGACGGAGAAAAAAAAAATTACGCAAAATCGGTAGGTACATAATCGGTAGGTAGTAGTACATAAAACATTTTCGAGCCGTTTAAAGTCACACTGCTAGTCGCAAAAAAAATCTGCATGTAATTTTATACGCATCATGCAATTTTGCATGTAATTGTATCCCTATCATCATCACCATAATTTTTCAATATACGCTAGGTACTCGTATTTCTTAACCACAAAACTAATTTTGAAACGCCTTTCTAATTGAATCCAGTGAAATCATTGTGCGTACAAATGTATCCTTCACAATAATCAGCGAAACATCTCCACGGCCTCACGTACGAATCTGAGCGCGAGAAAAAAGTTTTGATGTAAAAAGTTCCTTTTATTTGCTGTGTTCAAAACAACTTCACGTGTACTTGCCTACTCGCGTGCATATAAATTTTCCGTAATAAATCCTTCCGAGACGAGTAAGGTTTAACGCATTTTCATTTTGATGTAATATTTATGTACATATTTAGATCAGTCACCAGTGGTCCTCACACTTTTCCGGCCAAGGGCCACACATGACAAAAAAGTAACAGCTATTACTTTTTTGTAATGTGTGTGTGTGTGTTTTGTCATGGAAAAGTGTGAGGACCACTTTTAGTGCGTTGCACACTGATACCTAAATACTAGTTCAGGCGCAATAATCATTACTGCACAAAAGATAACATAAAAATTTGTACAAAAGGTGGGCTTAATGCTAATGCATTTTCTACCCGCCAACCTCATACCTCTATATGTTTTAAACAGGAAGTTAGCGTGCGAAAATTTACAAATAATAATAAATATTTATTCTAAAAGTTATAATCTTAAATCTCATATTTGGTACGTAATATTAATACACAAATAACATAATAATAGTTCTCATAAAATTATAAGGATTTTTGTTAAAAATAGCTTTAAGTGATTCTCTTAATATATATATATGTTTATTACACGGTACATCATTATTTAAAATATAAAAATGCATCGCCAAATGTGTTTCTAGTTTTGTATTATATATTCGTGAACTTTATACAATACAATACAATACAATACTCTTTATTGAACACAAAAAAAATAACACACACAAAAAGATAAAAATGTACAGAAATTGTGAATCAATGGGCGGCCTTATCGCTTATAGCGATCTCTTCCAGGCAACCTTGGGATGGACACAAATCAAAAAGCACGAATAAGACGGGAGTAGCAAAATAAAATGGAGATACGAGTATTAATAAATTTAATACAGATTAAAAACAATATTACAAGATTTTAGCTATTATGATACATACATGAAAACTATAAATAAATATAAAATACTTTTATTTACATACATATCATAAAATGAACCTAATACTTACATAATACTTATTTATAATTATAATTTTTAATTTTGTCCAGTATTTTTTGACGGACCAAACAGAATACCGATTATTTTTAGTAGTCATCATATCTTCTGTTTTTAAAATCAAAATGAAGTTCTAAAACTTTTTTATCTCAATATTTAAGGTAGTTCCTATCATGTATTAAATTTGTTTAATCATGTATAACAAAACACTTAACTAATAGGCATTGAACAAAAAAACACATCGGGTAGAAGCTATCATTCTAATTTCAAAGATTGTACATTCCATTATCTAAATAAAACTTTAGTATATATTATTTCATTCATAGAGTTAAAGTTTAAAAAGTTTCTAATACTAATTTACGAAGCTTTTCTGTAACACATCCACCGCTTTTCAGTCCATAATTTTACATCTCAAAACCTAAACAGGTGATATATATTTCTAAAACGCCATAACTCAGTATTCTGTGACCAGTGTTGAAGCGATAGGAAGGCGCGAGACGCCCACTGCATACTAAGCAGGGATCTTAACCCCCAATCTGCCGCTCAACGCGACCCACCGATAAAGGAGACGAACATTGATTTTAAAATGGATATTTAGATTGAAGACGTATTTTAGGATAAGGTAACGTAAAATATTACGAGGAAATAAAAAATATATGGATTTTCTTCAGATATTTTATAAACTAGTTTTACTTTTTAAACTTTCATGGTTACCAACAGTTTGAGAGGGCAAACAGTAATATTTCAGTCGGACAACATAACAGCCATTGCCTACATAAACTAACAAGGTGGGACAAAGTCCGCTACGAATCGCCACAAAAATACTGCACCTTGCTCACGAATACAACTTTCGTCTAAAAGTCAGGTACTTACCGGGAAGATACAACAGCATCGCAGACAGTCTATCACGCCAATTACCCGAGTGGCAGTTCTATTTAGATTTATAACGGGATATTTAACAAGAGTACAACTGTAATCATGGCACATGTAACTGTGCTGTAATATCGGGAAACTCAAAAGACAATCAATCATGGTAAATAACCCGTTATAAATCTAAATTTTACTCCATAGGTGTGTGTAAGCAACGGTCGACTGACTGGAGCGATGTATGTACTGTTATATTTATTTATTTATTTAGAGCTGGGCGCCCACGACTTCATTCACGTGGAGTTTATTAAGCTAATTAGTGCCTGATGAAAACATAGGTCAAAAATAGGTACAAAATTAAAAAACCTGCACACTATTAACAGAGTAGGTATATGTTTAAAGTTAAAAGACTCATACCGCAAAAACATAGGCTTACCTTTAAAAAATATATATTCCCATTTTATACCCTAGGGGTAGTTTCGTAAAATCCGTTATTAACTGACTTCTACACCTTATAAAAAAAAAACAAGCATGCTTTTATATTTCTAGGTATTTTATTTCTTGGATTTTCGTCAATCAGTGAGTGGTAAAAAAGTAGTTTCTCTTTTATATTGATTCGACATAACAGACAACTATTGCAATATTCTTCTGAATACACAACGCTATAGTAACATACGAGTATCAAATAATACGTCATACAAGCCGCAAATCTATTTTAGCCCAAAAATAAGACCTTCCAATCAGAAACTCGGAACACCCAAGAAACCCTCAGAAAGTAAGTTTGCAGTATTTCCCGAAACGAGCGCGTATTCAACACGTCTGCGACACATGTCGACTGTCCCTATCAGGGGCTCGATTCTGGAGAGACTTAATAAAATGACATTTTCGAATCACCGGTGCAAATTGGGAACTTACAGCGGATGGTATATTTATATTATTTTTTGCATACTAGGTTGTTTTGTTTATTACTTCACTTAAGTGTTTTATTAATTCCTTCAGTGTGTTTTTAATGGGCAACTGGACATCTTTGAGAAAATAATTGACAAGACTAAAATGTATGATATTGAATCATCTTGAGGGTTCTAGTTTGAAGGTAGTGTTAAAAAAACTGTAGGTAGTTTTATATATAGTTGGTAGCTTAAAATTAACTGCTTAAAATGGAAACACTTTCTTACCTTCTTACCAGCTACAAGTTCTATAAAATTTGCACGTAGGATATGTTTGTACAAAGATATGTATTTATTCCCATATTATAATATTGAAATAAAATTTAACAAAAAATATGTTTTAATACTCTTTTGAAAACAATATGAATAACCATTGAAGCAGTTTGTCTATTTAAAATCTTATATCATCCTATGTATCCATACAAGACCATCACAGTTAAAAGTAATTTGCATATCTCTAAAACGATACTTTAAACTAAAACCTTTAAACAAATATTAAAAGCACCCAAAACAACAAATAGTTCCAGTGCAAAAGTCACTTATTCATTTATTTCAACATTCAAACAATTTCAAATAGGTCAACCAAAATTATATTTAAATTCATGTCTATTCATCATAAATCTAATACTAATGTAACCAACTAACGTCATTGAATTTTAGATTATCTAAATGAATACTGCTGATTGCCATGTTTCCATAACCTATGAATAATAGAGTTATTCACAGCGCATTATAAACGTTTGTTTTGAAACTTAGTTTTATTCAAACAGCTGTGTTTAATAGGCGTGATGACTCCATAAATAATAGGTATTAAGTTTAGTACTTCTGTTAGCTCGTCTAATAATAATGGACACCTATTAGTAGCTTTTTAAATAAATGCCAAGATATCTATATCTTGGCATTTATTTAAAGAACATCTAAGTTCCGGAGTTCCTTTTATATTTGCTGTGGTCATTTTGAACTGATATCTGTGTTGGGAGGATAGTTCTTGAATGGGCATTTCAGTAACATCGGCCATCCAGAAACTAGATGCCATCTAGTACTATTATTAAACGCCCATCTAGTAGATGGACGTATAAACTACAGATCACGGGTTCTCCGTGGGTGAAATAACGTTAAATAATGGAGAATAAGGTTGAATAATAATTGAAGGACGGCTAAAATGATAATTAACCTTTATAAGTGTTGAATTTTACTGTAATTTATTTTAAAACTGCTTTTTTTTTGTTTCAGGTAAGACAAAGTTCTAGCTATCCTACAGAAACCAGCCACAAAACAGTAACGGTAAGAAAGTACCTGTACCTAGTACATCAAACGTGAAACTATCTAGTATTTTTCAGCCCGCTAAAGTTTATATCTTGAGTTGTTATAAAGAGTTGGCATGTTAAATCGCTTTATCGAATCCCCAGATCCTTGCAACCGAAATTCTGGCAAGCCGCTGACTAGCAGGTTTATAGGGTTATTTGAAGGACTTAGTATTACTTTCAAATGAAATTAATACTACATTTTATATAAGACCTTTTTTATTAATAATTTTTTTTTTTGGCTGAAGCTACACTCTAGTGAAAGCACACTCACGACTTATTATCAACAAGCTTAGATCTCAGCTAAGCTTATATACCTCTATATTTGGCTACTATATCACTTTAGTAAATGTTGACCGATACAAAATTGTCTGTATCTGTCCAGCAGATAAAAAATAATATAGTATTTTTTACCTTATTTTAACCACCATTCAAATTACCACCTCTATTTTACAATTGAAGATAATTACAAACACGCGCTGAGATATTGCGTCTCCATATTAAACTCATATCTCCCAAGTTCAAAGAACCACGAATATTTAGGTGAGTTTCATCCACATTGATGGCTGTAACATATTTCAAACAATTTCAAAGTGTAATGTGCGAAAAATAAGGTTCGCGTATCGCCCCGTCCCTGCCAACTCTTCTCACGATATAGCCGCGAGATATTAGAAAACATAGATTAGACCCTCAATTTTCGTGAGATGAAAATATTTTGAAGATATATTTTTGATACTGACTTTTCGCTGTAATAGTTAGAAGTGACTTTAAAAAGAGATCTATGCGAGCTGTAAGGTAATTAGCTCTATTCACAGGAACTCAATTTTATTGAAATTCAACTGAGATTCCTAAAAACTGATATTTTATTTTGGCGACTCTTGATTTATTTTTAGCTGGCTGAAAATAAAAATTAGTCAGTGAAAGTAAATAAACAAAATTGTACATGAGTAGGTATTAAGAATTCTACTGATGGATAAACTCTTACATTACTTTCTTAACTTCAGAATGAATGATGCAGCTATTAAAATTTTAATCAAAAGGTTGCCTTCAACAATACAATTAACATAAAGAAAGAAAACTTTAATCTTCAAAGCCAAAAGTTTAGTTGTCTTCAAAAATTTTAAATTCAGAATTCTAAAACTAAAGAAAATAATAAACATAGGTTAAAAAAAAATTTAGCCACCATCAATCTTCAAAAAAGATTAGGATTATTAAAACTCTGAATTTAGAATGTTGGCAAACTTCTTATCAAAACTTAAATCCAAAGTTCTTCTAAATAAATACAGATTAAGAACATTCAAGAAAAGAATAAAGGTGCAAGCAAAAAGTTTAGTTGCCTTCCAAAATTCTAAATTCAGATTCCTTAAATTCCAGTGCTGCACTCTAGCTCGGAACAAATCGCTTATTCAAATCCAGTGTCGTATCTAGTAACTCTAAAGCCTTGGAGGCTCACTGGGAACACGAGATACAACTGATCCGTTTTGTTTCCTCGAAACTACCAGCGAGCGTCGGAGATATTGAGTGAGCAGATTCGGGAAATATTGTACTCTTATGTCGCGAGTTTGTGGTTCTGTACTCTAATCTAGGTGTAAGTGTCGATAGTTCACACGTTTTTGGGGGAAACTCTATTGAAATAGATGATATTGGAAATTGTTGAATTTCGTATATGTTTCAGGCAAGGTTTTCGTCTTTGCTAGGGTTTTGCATTCCATTAAGTATACTACTATTTATATATAGGAAAAATACATCTTTATGATGATGAGGCTTTTATTAATAGGTACTTAATATTATGCTTACATTTAAGTAAAACTGAAGAAGTATTTTGGTTTCTCGGATACGGCAGTGTAGTAAAAGCAATAATAATGAACCCCACGTAATAAAAAATATTTTAACAAAAATATAATACAATATAACAACTCGCTAAACCTTTTGAAATGTCAGTGATAATATATATAAAACAGTTTGCTTTTTAGCTAAAAAATAAGTATCAAAAACATTCCCCTTTAGATATGTTTTTAAAAGTTGCAAACAAAAGGTTGAGAGTTGTAATAACCAGATATACCAAATCAGGTTGTTATTTTTATTGGTATCAACAGCAAACAAATTAAATTCAGTAAGTTATTACGTTCCGTTCCCCTCGGTATCGGTGAAATACAACGCACGGGAAATTTACGAATAGGAAGCGAATAAAAAATGTCAGGGTCTACCAGAGACAATTTTTTTATCTGTGGTCTCACCAGAGAATAGTGAAAGGAAGTGCCATTGTTTCGTCTTTAAAAGATTGGATCTTCCGTTTGTCTTTTGAGTGATTGAAAAACTTGGTTCTTTGTTCGATTACTTTTTGTTAAGGATTTTTAGTACTATTGGCACTCAATATTGTAATATATTTAGTACGAAAGTTTGTGTAAAGAAGAAAGATATATTTTCTTAAGCATTTTATTAAAGCTTTGAGTAGATATATTTTAATACTTTGATTTTTGTGCTACTTTATTCATATAATCGAATGAGTTTTATATTATTATATTTATGATATTTCTGCAAAAGAAGTATAGAAAATCGAATGTTGAATAATACCAACCGATAAGCAACAAGATATTGCTTTCCAGTTCATAAACCACGCTCCTCCAAATCAAGCATTTCACCCACGTATAGGATTCACCTCAACAATACAATAAAAATGAACCCTTCTCGTAAACATGAGGCAGTAGAATGTTCTCAAACGATCTCGATATATTTATACTTATTTGATTGACTGAACGGACAGGTCTTTTACCATCTGTCTAGATGAGAAATCTGTATGCTATTAGATTGCAATAAAACTCATTAGTGAAATTCATAGATAACCCAAAAAAAGCAGAAAAGAACGTTCGATTCAAATTTTTAAACAAAACATAAAAACAACGCAATAACAAAAAAGGTTTCCTCACACTCTGTTCCAAATTTGAACAATCAAATGCAATAGAACACTCGTAATACAAAAGTACAGTGTGGCCCTCTAAAAGAAAATTCCTTCACATTGGGGTATCAAGTGATATGAGGCCAATAAACAAGGCGGCTGGAACATTAATCCGAATTAAATGAGCTGGCACTAGTTCGGCTGAAGGATGTGCGGTGGGATGGGTGTGAACCTTTTTGCGTGTTGGAGGCTCGTTTGTGTAGCATCGAGTTATTAGTGTAGCTATTAACTAACAATGACAGAACTATCACCGTAATTCATATTGTCATCTAAGTTGCATTAAAATGTCTACAAACATAAATATGTAGGTTATTTTTAGTAAATAATCACTTAATAAGTATAGTATTTTGGCATACTGCAATCTAATTTCCTTTTCAATCAAATGCTTCACATAAAACTTTTACAACAACCCACAAGATCTTTTGTTGGTGTTCGACGGAAATAATCGAATGAAAAAATACTTAGATATAAGTTAAATTAAGCAAACATGCATAAAAATAATTATTGCTATGTTCCATGAAACAATTTAGAAAAATACAAAGATAGGACTTTCAAACAAATTTGTGTATTAATTTAATTAAAAAAAAATAGTTAAAGTAATGCCTTGTAGAATCGTAATCTAACTAATAAATAGAAGACATTCAAGGCTTTTACTAGTTCTTACAGTACCTAAACTTAGCTAGTAAATTAAATTCTCTCTGTAAAATCCAAAGCAACTTTAGGGCTTCTGAGTATTTCTTTCTCCGCAAAAGCGAAGCCAAAAAAATATACTCTGAGTTAGGTGCACCTCGCTACCAAAGCATACCTGAGACTTCTCGCCTTTTCCGCCCCAGTTCAGTTAATAAAATATAAATTACAGCATTTTTACACGACAACTTCTAGCACATTCGGACACAAAAGACTTACCGAAATATGAGCGTTGGAACGTAATTCAAAAATAATGTGTTCTGTTTTTAAAAATGCCTTTTTTAAAAACAAAACACATTATTCTACAAAAAAATTACGTTCCTTATTTGATTTACAAATTTAGAAAAACTATAATACTGAAAAGTAACAAAATTTCAAGGTGTCAAAAAGTATTTCCCAAAATATATGTGTATTACTATTAAATAACTCGCTAAGAGGGACCGTCATAGGTACCTCTTAGCGGATTATTTAATAGTTCTGTACAGTATTCTTGGTTCTGTAATTTTGGCAGTAACAAGTCAATACAATACAATATAATACATAAACACTTTATTGTACACACAGGAAAATATAAATAAATTAATAAATATTTCCTGACAATCTACGCAGCAACATCTAGTCCCGGGGTCTGCAAGCTTGTGTTACGGGTACTAGATATGTGATATACTTAATATAATATGCGTACATAAATACATATTTTTAGAAATAAAACAACACATAAAAACACATGGTACAATGGGCGGCTATACCGCTTTAAAGCACAGTACAGTCTTAAGAAAGGTTTTATAAATATTACAAAATTTGTAACATCAATGATCTCAGTCACTTCAATCCCAAACCCAATCTATAGAGTTTAACACCTCATTTCTTTTCAATACCATTACACTTTTACAATGGCGTAATTTCACGGGTTTACGATAATGTCACACTCATTAAGAGGCACTCAAAGAGTGGGGCATAAAAACCCATGTCTGCTAATTACTTAAGCAATAATTTTGCACGAACAAACCGACTGACACGCGACCGGTGTCGAACATTATACCGTTAATTAGTTTTCAACGACAACCCTAGTTTAGGGGTGTCAGCGGGGAACACCTTGAGGTGGCGGGAGGTCAAATGTGCATTAATCTTTTCTTTATTTTCTGGCATTTGAATAGTCTTGAATATACAAGAAGAAGACTAAATGGTATAAATAGACTATTGTTTATAAATGGTGTTTAAGTTCCTGTGAGGGGTACAATAAGGAGTTTTTGTATTGTATTTGTATTGGTTATAACGAAATGGAACTATATTAATTAATATTATATTGATGGTATATTGATATAACGAATTGAGTAATAAAACATTTTTTTATCAGAAACAAGCTTTCCGTCTTGGTTTTGCTTGCGCTTGTATGGATACTTCCGGAATTACAATTTTGAGATACGTTAGCAGTTTGCCTCCTTTCACGATCACGAGCTATCGATATACCAAACTCCATCCAAATCTGTTCATCATTTGTAACAGAAGTGATATCCGACAGACAGTGTCTACTTCACATTTAAATAATGAAATGATCGCTATATTCATTTTATATAGTATGTATAATAAATATTATAATATTATTTTATTTCAAGTCTAACTTTTAAAGAACCTACTAAATGTTATAATAGCGTTGGCAACCCTATTCAGAATGACAACACTTTGTTAGACGCGATCATACTGACGCACAGCACGCCACATTCACATATTAAAAAGTTAATTAAACCATACACTTTGTGGTATTGTCCTGTAAGTAATAATTTTATTCCATTGTATTATTGGGTTTTGTTGTACCTACGTAGTACTCATACTGATACTGTGGACCTATTTAATAGATAGATAGCGATGTTTCTACTTTAGACTCGATACTTTGTTAGCGTTAGTATTCAAAGTGAAGAAGTCCAGTTACAACACCCATCCCAATCGCACCTGCACGATTCGCACCTGAACTAGTCCATACATGTCAGGCCCAGTATGTTAAGACTATAAACCATTCCACAAATTACATACGTATGCAGATTGTTATTAGTGATATTATTTTACTGACGATAAATATAATGCTATCCGCCAAAACTCAAGTCACTAAGCTGGCTTTGTACTAGAGAGGAAACAGAAACCCGATTTGCCAACCGTACCACCGAGAGTTCTAAAGAAAACACGATGTAATTCCACCCTAAAATTACTTCGTAACTTCCAAAATCAAATAGACGTTCCCAATAAAACAGAATAGAATTCCCAATTCGAAAATCTAGCAAACAAAGTTTGTAATTTGACTAACTACACTTGACTAAAACACCTAGGTACCTCGGTCCCAATAATCATTAGAGTCTGTTTATTTAGTCCACCGCGCCCGGGCGGGTCTTCGTAAATAGCGATGGGTTTAATGAATTTCTGTGCCCTGTAGTGTGTAGTGGGCGTACGTGCGCTTTGACATTTTTGTTTGTGTGGCCGCCTGGTTGAGCTTAACGCTTATAGAAATGCAATTTATACGGCGAAATCACATTTAAATATGCGCCGGTGTCCATACTGCGTCGGGTACCTTTAAATTTTTGCATATTAAGTTATAGGGTAAGTTGACGGCATGGATTCAAGATATGTGATCCATCTTAGGATCTATGCAGCATGCGCTACTAATGTCCTAAAGGTCTCGTTTGAATTGAAATCAAGTATACCTACAGTTTACGCGACTAACTGGTAACCCATTCCGCATACAAACCACAACTGCAAGGCGGTTCCAGTTAGCAACGCATACTGTACAAAGCGTTGTTTAACTAAATTCTTCTTAAACATATGTTTTTCATATATACATGGGCGGACAAAGATTCGCCAAAAATTTGGCTTCACTAGAAGGCTTGTTATTTAAAGTCACTTGCCCAAAGTTGGTATGAGATACATCCTGATGACAAAATATTAAGTCGCACACCGAGTGAAAGTCCGTTCCCTTCAAACATTTCACACGTCCATTACATAAAAGCAATCGAATAGCACCCGCAACCCACACTTTATCGAATTCGGAAACAAAAATAACATTGTATCATAACAATTTCAGTAATGATCGAATCATGCGATGCAAAGCGTCGAGCATCGACGACTGCGGCCGAATGCGATACGGTTATGATATTTCAATAATGCACTGCGTTATTTCGTTTCAATTTCAATGGTTTATTTGCTGTTGTCCGATGTTTACAGCGTACGAAACACGAAACAGTTTATATAGCTACGATTCGTTGTTGTCAATTGCATTAAATTTTAAAGAGTTATTTAATTATTTTACAAATATACAGGGATTTTACAGTCGGTTTGTAGATGGTGAATCGAATGCTACAAATGGTAATAAAAATCGATTCAATAAAACTAGTAGGAAGTTTTGATCGGTTTTTATCCGCGTGGTTTTTTTTTATTTCACATTTCACCCTCGGGCCATTTCTCGTGAAGGGGATGGGATAAGCACATAGCTCATTATGCGCTTATTTCATCGCATATTATGCGTAAAATAAGTTTTTATAGATAAAAAAAAAAGAATAAGCTTTGCTACTTTGTACACATAATCACGTCATATAATATTAATCATAAATCTGTAAGGAACAAGAAAGAATAGCTGCTGTCTTGACAAGAGTCAGTTACGCAGATCATCTCCACAAATTCTTCTTCGTCGTCGTCAAAAAATCGTTATCTTCCGACAAAACGTTTCTGAAGTGTCACCAAAAACACAGAGAAACTAAAACTGTGCGAAGAACAACACAAACAAAATTCAGACATCATAAAATACACATAAAATTAAAGAAGCTATAAATTAATTTTAATTCCAAACGATAATTATCTATCTAATCAAAGAGCACCTTATCAAGCCCTTTGGCTTACTCGCAATAAACACTGCTTATTCCAGCGGTGAAGGAAAATAAAAAGTAATTATAACTTTGTCATCCCGATGTCATTATCTGGATTACTCCTCCGGGACTGCGATAGTTAACATCACTTCTATATTAATTCTCGCACGGTTTATCCGTCGGTTATGGAGATAAGGACTGTGTGGATGGAGACTTTCATATTACCTATTCTTCTTTTCTTTGGGGAATTGCAATTTGAAGGTTGTAATTGTATCCATTGTGGACGAACAAAGGTAATGAAAGAACATTTGAATTCGGTTATATGGTTTACTGGATCATCTCTGTACTAATATTATCGCTTATGGTATTCTGTGACCAACTGGACCCACAGAAAATATATCCCACCAGCTAATTGATCCCTTTTATATTATGTAAGATACAAAAACAATCTTTATACAGAATTACTGAATCACTATATACTTAAATACAGTAAGTTACATACAGAGACAAATTTGTGCATTATATATATTTTTTTTCATTTCATGATTAAACTATCGGCTACTTTGTTAAATTTTATACTATTTAAAAATCTTTTAAATTCCTCTATCTATTAAAAACGGTAATAAAATCTGATTAGCAGTTTAAAAGATCTTATCGAATAGACACTGGAAGCGACTTACTTTTATACTGCGTAAAGATAAGCGAAAGCGACTAACTTCTATATTACCGTAGTCAACCCACCTTAAGCCCTGGTACACATTTTTATTCTTTTGACGCTACATAAATAGATATGAGATACGTTCCGTCCCGTAAAAATCACCGTCTTGCCATAAGAAAACCCTACTTGTCAGATCTGCAATGCGTGTCCACCTAAAAGGTTATTCACGCCGCACTCTTTAATTTTTCACGGTAATAAACTAAGCATACGCTTAAAATCTGAATTTGCCTAATGAGCGTTCGTGCTCGGTATAATTTCCACTTGGCGCCTTGTTAAGGGGTAGTGGTGAATTTTTCACACAGTCGCTTAATATTAAATAGTTTTCGGCCGTCAAGCGCGGAGCAACAGGTCCGCGTGATTAATGATACGGTATTTATAATGTATTAGGTGTGCGGATTTATTTGACGGCGCTCGGGGAATTCGTGTAAAGTGTGCAGTAATGTAAAAACCCGATGGCATATAATATCAAAATACGACGTCAATACGTATAGTCTTATAATCTACGAAAGTACGATCCTATGCAATAAATTTAAACAAGTTACACTGTGAATTTCAGTGGTAAAATTCAGCGAAATATTTTGAGAGCTTTCGGGATATTTCGTTCTTTAAATTAAATTGAAAGTCGCCTCAGCAAGGTTCATCCAGCGCACTATAGCCCAGTTTTTGTTCCTGCAAGTTAATGAATAGCAAGCCGTGTCGGTCGGACAATATTTGCCGCCCTGTTTGTCCAACCCCAATAATTTAAGGAGTATATTTTGCGAGTCCAATTTGCAGTACCTCTGCGGTATTTGGTATTTGTTAAGTTTATTGTGCGATCATGTTTTTGTTGATTTGAGGACGGTCGTAAATTGTGGTTCGTGACGCTTCCGTGATGAAGATATTTACATCAGAGGTCCTTCGCCCTGAGCCATTCTCTTTTGTCGCATAAACAAACTTGAATATTCAATTGGAATTGTTGTACTTGTTTATTTTAGGAGCACATTTGACGCTCCGCAGCGGTGGTTGATATTTGAACGAACCGAAAATGAATTCCGTTTATTTACTACTTGGTTTCTGATTTCAGAATAGGAAATCTTTAAGCAGCTAATTTCTTGGATCTCTGTGCTTAAAATTTACAAAGGAGTATATTTAATATCGTATAGACTTTTTATTAGCAGAAAATATTTACGGTCTGTAAGTCTGTACCTATTCACAAGAATTTAATTTTATTCGTAGTGAAATTCCTCAAATTCCAAATAGTTCTTTGTACAGCAATCAAGGATAAGAAGAGACTAAAAAACTATCGTTGTTTCAGCTTAATTTTGCTTTAATCTACAAAGCATTATAACATGTTACACTAAAACAAAACCGAAATGTAGCTGGATTTATTAGGGTGTTACTGAACCCTCGTACGGCGCTCTCGCTGTCGGTTTTTGATTCCCCAATAGAAAGAGGTAATTCCCGAACTTTTAATATCTACCTCGGTATAACATTCATAGTGAAGGATTACGCCTCAAGCGATCCCAGCTTGGGGATCAAATATCAATCTGCCAGAGTCCCAGGACATCCCTATCCTATAGGGTTGTCGCGGCTTAAAAAACATTGATAAGTACAATGTTGATGGACAAATTCGAGGAAATAAACTGAAGTACTCTTTTTGTACAGAGGAAGTTTGAATGTGTTTTATTTTTAAAGGGTCACATAGCCCAACCTAACACCTCGAGGCAAACCAGAGGACTGACAATCATGCTGAGATGATGTTTATAAAAAAAATAAGCCTCCGTCATGAAATATAAACGTATCGTTAAACTTAAGAAAATATATGAATTGGTTTAGTTACTACTTATCTGAAATCTCAAATAAATAATTATTTATAATGTTTAATTTATAGTTACTAAACAAAAAACAAAATTTTTTACTCAACCAACAAACATAATAAGGCAAAAATTCAATATAATAAACGGAAATCGGCCACTGAAATCTTCACTGTAAAGTTATGTGCATTCTGAGCAAGTTTTATAATTTCCTCGAACTTTATTTTCCTGCAGTAGGAAGTCACAAAACTTCAGAATACTAAAAAATCCATCTTTTTTGGGAGCCCTAACCTCAGAGATTCTTAGAGTCTTATACGAACGGCGGCGCTTTGTGTTGCCAACCGTGAAATGCGAATTTGGCTGCAAATTATGGTAACACGAAGGTTCTGTGGCAATGTGCTGGCAATACGGAATCAAGAGACATATTGCCGTATTTTCATAGACTAGGCTCTTGTCTCGGTAGTATTATTCATACATATTATCTTTATAGAAGGTGTTTTGAAATTGTTATTTAAAGCGGAAAGGTTAATGGCACGCACCAAGCAACCATAATACCTATGTTCGAAGATTTTTTAAATGTGGAAGCCCATTTGTCGAAAAAAATCTTTAAAGAGTAAATCTGTAAATCCACTTTGTATAAATATAAATGGTATTACCGTGCTCTAGTAAATCATATTTTTAACCCCCAAGGCAAAAAGAGGGGTATTATAAATTTGACGTGTCTATCTGTCGCATCCTAGCTCCCGATCGGATAAAGCGATTTCAATGTTTTTTTTTATGCTAGGTTAGTTTGCGCGGGTGCTCTTAGTTAGACACGATTAATGAAAATCGGTTGACCCGTTTAAAAATTATAAGGAGTAAAAGAAAATCGGAACATCTTCACTCAATATACTCGAGTGGGGTCGTTAATGAAAGAGCATGATGTGCACATTACAAAATAGTTGTTTTTTTAAATGAACTAATGATTTTGTATCTATGGTTTTTTAATTTTATTTTTAGATTATGTCTTAATACTATTGTTGATTACGCTACAATTTGATATCCACTTTTGCACCTTTAATAGGACAATTATTTATAAAAAAATATTTAAACTTTGATTGTAAGTTTATTGCAAATAAATCCAACTTAGTGCTTGTTTCTATGTCCCTACCTATGTGTGCATTTACCTGGGCCCTATATTTGAAACAAATACAAGTGTACAGGTCTTGTATTACAAGTGGGTAGCTATAGAACCGCTTGTCCTTCCTAGTTAGTATAAAATACAAGCATTACCACTACACAATACTTATCGTACTTAGAATATTGCACAAAACTTATTTCTAAGAAAAAAAATAAGAAAACGTACTCAAACACAGTACACCAAAGAGTAAGTTGGTCGCTAAAGGGAAAAGAACAGACGTGTCTAACTTGCGGCTAACTTCGCCCAACTTCTACGATCAATCTTACTTTCGCTCTTCACGATAGATTTTATTTTCGCTGCCGGAAATTTATTCGGCTGTAGACATTATTATCTACATGTTTGATTTATCATATTTGAACCGGGGCGCTGTGTGATTGGAGTAGGAGGTCGTTTCCATAATCGATATTTTCATACTCTGGCACGAGAGTTGACTTTATCACGTTTCGAATGATCTCATCTGTTTTTTTTAAGTGTGAATGAGTGAACTTTATCTAGATTATACTAGTTTATGTAATCACGAGTTTATCGAGAATACCTGATCAAATCGGTAATTTTATTTTACTCGATGACAGACTTTGTCACGTTCCGAAAAACTCGTGTAATGTTTTTTGATTAGACGTAAGACTATGAAAACGTGTGTTATATTGAAATACCTGTTCTAAATTTTATAAATAAAATCTAAATAGAGGCTATATAATTGAGCATTCATAAATTTATTTAATTCCACAATATTTACATTGTATTTGAAAATTACAAAAATAATATGCAATATTTCTATTAATATGTAATGCATTAAAAAATAAAATAGGAATAATTGTATTACGGTAGTAAAAATATATTTTAATTGAAATAAATTAGATCTTTGTTTGGTCACAATCTAACCTGATAACAAGTTACGATAAAAACGAAATGAATCACGAAGGTCTAGAAAATTTAATAATATAATTGTTCAGTCAGCTATAATCGAACCCACTGCTGTCCAGACTTTCCTCCTTTACGCTACTAAACCAGCCATGGCATTCAAAATGCACCGAAATATGTGAAGATACCTACATCCATAATTTATAAAAATGCCAGCAAAAGATTCTTAAACCCGGTGTCACCGAACCAAAAACACACCATCAGCATAACTCAGCCTCACTTGAGTTCTCGAATACGGTTATTCGTTCGCAAATAATGTGGAAGAAAAAGCATATTATGTAAAAGACATTGTCACATAATCGGGTGCAGTGGGCCCCTAGCGATTTGCATTGGGGAGCATGGGAGCATTCTCGGGTCTTATTCAATATTTTACGTGAATCCGCGCACAGGTATGCCTTTTTGTGGAAATGTACATTTGAATTTAAATGATGAATGGAATTTTGCACGTTAACATAAATTAGTACGTTTTAAATGAAAGAGGTTGTAATTATTGCGCATAAATATTTTATAATATGTCAAATAAGTCGTTGTACTCCTAAAAACAATGACACAGCTGATTAAGTCTCGATAACGTTTTACTATGTATCATAAGAAGAAAAATATATATAAATGTACTATATCAGTCACCTAACACACGTAGAACAAGCTCTGCTTAGTTTGGAGTTAGGTGATAGTGTGTGTAGTCCGGAAATATTTATAATTATTATTATATTATTAACCAACGCAACCAAGACTAAAAATGCTATAATAACCGTCGCATCGTATCACATGTTGTTAAAAAAACCCTTTGGACCTTCTGGTGAGATGATCTTTATAAAAATATAAGCTACTTAACCAAGTATAAATAATAATCTGCCTTTAATATAAAAGTTTAAAGGGTTGAAATCGCCTTAGAGTTGTACTTAGCAAAAATCCTTTAAAATACGATCAAGTACCTACCACTAAAAACAAAATAAATGAAGTCGCTGTAAAGATATACTTTACGAGAATCGCTCAAAAATGCGGTCACCTTGCATGAAGCATCACTAAAACTAAATATCTCTAGTAAAATAAACTATTAACAAGTCATGAAGATACTAAACGTAAGAGCAGCTCTAAGTGATTGGCGGTGCTCTGAGAACCCAATTCATTGACAAGACTGAAGCTCAGCTTAGTGGAAACTGGCCCGTATTTACATCTGTGGAAATACAGACATGAGCAGCGAAGGACCCTTAGAAGGCTGAAAGTATCGAAATTCTATTTATAAATGACCTTACCACTTGCCTTGTTATAGTTGCGTCGCTTAGAAAGAATTGTAGATAGAACCGGGTAGTTAGATCTTAATTTGACTTAATAGCCTGTCTGGACTTAGTAGTCTTAATTGATCTAGACTAGATCGTTTCTTGACAAAATTTAATACCTAAAATCTCGAGTACATTTTGAGTTCAATACTACATGATACTACATAAAATATATATTTATTATATTATAACGCACTTTATCTTTGACTGCCTCGGTGGCGCAGTGGGCGGATGTCCGCTTGCAGAGCAAGAGGTAACGGGTTCGATTCCCGCCGAGGGTAAAATTGTTTGTTATGTTCTGCAAGCACTTTTCTCCTTGGTCTAAGTGATCAATATGTAGAATAAAAATATTTATATATGTATGTATATTATATTAAGTATGTATAGTATATTATATCAGATATCTAGTACCCGTAACACAAGCTTAGAGCTTACCACGGGGCTAGATGTTGTTGTGTAGATTGTCCAGTTTTTTTTTAAATATTGTTTCTATTATTATAAAGCTGAAGAGTTTGATTGCTTGTTTCAACGCGCTTATCTCAGGAGCTATTACTAGTCTGATTTGAATAATTATTTCACTGTTTGATAGCCTATTTATCGATATCGGCTTAGACTTGGATTTTTTCCCGCGGAAAAACCACAAAACAGAAGAAATGCCGTGACTTGAAAAGCTAATATAGAAATATATATACGACTTCCTGCTATTTGAGATTTGTTTTTATGTAAAAAATATCATGTACAACAATTACCAAATATAGCAAGTCACATACCATGATTTGATTTTGAGTTAATTGTCATTACGAGTATTCCACTGCCTGTTCAGTACCAATAAATAAATAAATAAATAATAATTTATTTAAAACAATTAGTTATTTTAAAGCTTTGGGCCAATTATAACTATTTTAGACTTAAAAACTAGACTTATTTATTACACACATATATACAATTTAACAAAAATTTAATAGAGCACACAAAAACAAAAGAAAAGTAATATAAACAATCATAACTAACTAAAACTTAAAAAATGTTTTGACTAATACTTTAACCCTTCACAGCTCATACCAACCCATATGGGTCAATAATCAAACTTACTAAAAGTTGAGGAAATATTTTAATGACTGACCTAATATGAAATACTCGAATAGCTTTACGAAGGTCCCTTCACGCTCGGCTTGGTCCCCAACGAGGTACCCTTTACCCGAC
The DNA here is from genome assembly GCA_929108375.1 of Gymnoscelis rufifasciata. Classification (NCBI taxonomy): domain Eukaryota; kingdom Metazoa; phylum Arthropoda; class Insecta; order Lepidoptera; family Geometridae; genus Gymnoscelis; species Gymnoscelis rufifasciata. The sequence continues at coordinate 3,399,956 of OV815307.1, read as the reverse complement.
GCACAATGGGTGGGGTTAAATACACCCGTGCTCAGGTAACCGCCATGATTTCAGATTCTGAATTATATTTGATGGATTGGCGGTACTGTGGTTTATATTGCTGTTTATAGTATGGCATGTGTTGAGAATTTTCTTGGTTGAATAAGTATGTCCAAAACCTAAAAGCAAGTCTTATTTTATAATTATTTAAATTGTCATGCTTTTTTAAATTATTATGACAATGGGTAAGTAATTAAGTAAAATATGATTATTTGCACATAACTTTATAACTAATGACATAAAATAAACTAACATATCATGATAAATACCATATTTAAGACATTTTTAAGTCATAATAAGTTTTATTGTTATATGGATCCGTACCCAAAGGGTAAAATAGGACCCTATTGCAGAGACTTCGTCGTCTGTTTGTTTGTCTGTCCATCTGTCATCAGCCTACACCAGCCACCAGACTCAAGAACCGTAATAAATAGAGAGTTGAAATTTAGTAGTAAATACAAATTTTACACAAATAAACTTAGTTGTATAGGTTGAAAGTAGGTCATTCAAAATAGTCAAATATTATGTAATAATATAAAATTTGATTGAAAGCATTTTTTAAGCGAAGTTGTCGTTTTAAGATCCATTTATTTTACCAATGCAAATCGGTAAAGTCTTTTAAACCTATTTGTCATTCAGTGAAAAATCCCTGGAATAAATGTGTATTGCAGATAAAATAAACCTACAAATACCTCTTTCTCAGTAAATAGTCATACACATTTAAGCCACATTTTCCAACAACGGAACTATATTACCAAAATGTTAATATTGGAAATAAATAAATACATTTTTCCGGACAATCCACACAACAACATCTAGTCCCGTGGTAAGCTCAAAGTTTGTGTTTCGGTTACTAGCCATCTAATATACTTACTTAATATAATAGACATACATATATAGATGTTTTATTGTACATATAAAACTACTAGACCAAGACACAAATAGACGTTGGTATGCATAATATATTATTCTAGAAACTTAAACAACACAATTTAAACCGTTTCATCGTTTTAATAATTCAAATTCAACTGACTCGCTCAAGCTTATCCATATTTTATTATTAAAATACATTTTATCGGAGTGAAAAATACTAGAAGGTATAATTTATTCTTAAAAAATCCGTATAACTCTATTTTCCATACTTCATTATATGTTTTACAAAAACCTATTGCTTAATGAATAAGATTTTTCTAAAACCAGCAATTTTAAATAAACGAAACTCATACTTCAGTTTGATTATGGTTTTGATGAAATTGATTATTAATCTATTAATAAGTAGCTGGAACGCCGCATCAAGAGAATTGAGTCAAAATACCTTTTAATGTCACACTATTTAGAAATCAAAGCCTACAGGGCCTCAGACTCTGCAGTCTGAGGTTCACTGCAGACCGAGCCCAATTACAGTATTGTTGTAATAACATTGACCCACAAAATATTCTCGTCCATTTAACTATCAATGATTTTTTAAGTTCATAGCCTGCTACGATATCCAATTTAATTTTGTCGACACTTAATTGAAAAACGATTTAATGTCATAATAAGCACTTATAGTAATTATTATTTAGTCAAAATTACAAGTTAAAATATTATTCTAAACGAGGTCATGTCTTCGTTCATTTAACCTTGATTACAACTATTTATGCTTACATATCTTGTGTTACTAAATTCAGTGGTTTTGAAATAAAACGATTGTATTGTAAATCGGGTTTGCCACAACAGTACTTTAATCGGAAAGCAACACATAAGTAGCTTCAATCTGATAGCTACACGTATGTGCAGCTATCCTATTGAAGTACAGCTGCATCTATATGCAAGAACAAATAACCTGTGCTGTAACCACACGTCGCGCGCGTAGCGTGAAATTCAGGGGCGCGCGGCGTACCGTGCCTTGGTTAGGAGCCATTGTGCCAGGATATTGAAGGATTAGTGCTGTCTATACGCACGTTTTTATACGCCCCGCCAAATTGAACTGCACGGCTTATTGTGACTGCTAGTTGGATGTGGAAAATAACGGAGGATTTGACTTTGATGGAATGGTCTACGTTTTTTAGAGGAAGCAACCTATTGGTTGATTTTCAAGCGTTGGACTGAGAGAATTAAATACGGATAATAATCAACATTCTTTCTCTTCCTCTCCTATCAGCCGTACAATGAAATTGAACTTGATTTCATATAAATATTTGTTTGAGATAATAATTCTTTGTGGAAGGGCAGGGCGGGCATTCCCCTTTGGGCAGCTCTGCTGAGCAAAGGGGAATAGGCCTTTGCTCAGCAGTGACACGATATGGGCTGAAAATAAACAAACAATTTAATTTGGACTCAATATATCCAAGTTTATGCTCCACCGACTCAAATGAAACAGAAACAACCACATTAACCAAAAAATCTTCGCTCGAAATGAAACATAATATTTCGTCTAACCGATTACCTTGTTAGCTATGTCTTCATCAAATCCGGGGCTCATTAATCTAAAGCCGTATGTAACATTGTACATGTTAATAACAACTCTGTCATCCTGTAACGACGTAGGCTTGTTATAATGACGGGACAACATTCTCGCGTTACGAACACGTCATTAATGGCCTTTGACACCTGAAACTGGCAACATGTACGAACAATTATCGAGCGAGATAATTTAGGCTTTATGTGAACGTAATTTGTGCTGAGTACCTACTCCTAGTCAGTTTTTGTAGCAATGCCTTAATATGATTTTGGATTTGACAAAAATAAAACATGTAAGAGAAGTTTGGCTTGTTACATCGCATTATACTTAAATAGAACCGAATATTTAGTATTTAATCCGAATCCGCACCCATTCAGGACTGAATATTGGGTTAGTTTGGATTGGTATTTAGAATGGATTATCGCAAAGTTACGCCCGAATTTAATTATTAACATGATTAAATTACTCAATTCATAAATATTGACAAGTCATCATCTTTGACCTTTCCCATATTACGTGGGGTCGCCACAACATCTTTTTTGCTTCCTTTTCTGAAATTGAAGTATTGACAAGTGAAAATATTATATTCTCAAATAACAATGATTTTGCAACAAATTGAGATTTTATTTCAAACAAAATGTACCATCATCTTATACATAAAAATAAATCTCAAAATGTGTAGCTAAGCGCATAACTCAACAACGCCTGGACCAATTTGGCCAATTTTTTTTTAATGTTCTTTGGAGTTCAAAGATGGTTTTTACGGCGAAAAAAAATCGAATAATTTTGTATTACCCGTGCGAAGCCGGGGCGAGCCGCTAGCCGCTTTTTTCTCAAATCAACTTTTTTTTCAAGCTCTGCTTAGTTTGGGGTTAGGTGATGCTGTGTGAGTAGTCCGGAAATATTTATTTATTTATTTATTTAATGCCTAGAACTGTAATTTTTTATCATTGTTGATAACTACAAAAGCTTCTCAATCCAATTTAGAATAGGTAACACGTTGTGGCTTTACCGTTACGTATGTAACAGTGGGCGTTATTTATTTCATTCCACACAAATGAATAAAAGTCAGTGGCCGTGAACAGAAGAGGCCGAGATATTGAGTGCTGTATCACACCACCTCGTAAAATAGCTGCAAAGTAGGGCTGCGCTTGTGTTTATATCGATAACCTGCCACCATAAGTAACAACTATCGATAATGTTGTTATTTCACATTTTGATATGAATTCCATTGTTTGCGTTAGGGTTTGATAATGAAAAAACATGTCTCAGATACTTAGATGTAAATCAGCGATTTAGTTTTAATACAAACATATCTGGAGTTAACGGTGTGATAGGTAAATGTATCAGAAAACCAAAAATAGCTAGTGAGGTCAATGAGGTTAAACATCGATATCGTGCATCGATCATCCGCACGCACGCGAGTAACGCGCCTTCACACTCGCTGATGTCACATTTTCAGACCATCGGAGCGCGAAATAAGTACATTTTTGCGCGCACCATGTGATATAAAAAAATAATGACATGTTTTAAAAGTAAATCTCGCTATTGACACATGACAGGGTCCCGGGAATTGAACGGCGTAATGTAAAACTGTCAACTTGCAGCCGATACGGAGCATATTTGCAAAGAAAAGTTAAATCGGGTGCCTTTAGAGTTAAGAACTCGGTTGGCTTTGAATTGTGAAAAATGGAGTGAGCTTTGTCGTCGCCGGCTACGGCACTTTAGAATTATCGATAATTGGGCGCGGCCATACTTTAAATTCTGTATAACTTGTGCTGTTTAGAAACATGTTTAAAAACCAATAAAAAATATTTTTTTTCAAATTAATATTATTCTTTAGCATTAAGATACACAACCTCGATTTAAACTTATTTTAGACAGGTACTTGGAACAGCCTACTTTGCCTAAAACAATATGAAAATATTGTTTCCTCCAACCTACGACCGACTGGCTTATAAATTGAACGTGGACGGATTTTCGCACAAAGCATTTTTTAATGAGACCTTTAAGGGCACCGAGACTTTGATGCGATAACTTTTTTCGATAATTTCGTCTTCGCCAAGAAAAACATAGGCTGTCTTTGTCATTCACTCGTTATATGCGCTCTCGCCGTCTCTTTCTGCGAAACTGCAAACGAACGCTTGAGGCATCTGCAATCAATGGAGCGAAGAAATTGAAATAAGATAGCTAAAGGTAGCACCGGCTCATAATAAGAACTCGATGTGATACTTTGCCGTCTTTCAACGGAGGGATTTTTCTTTGTATGTAAGGATCATTTCCTCTTTACGGTTATTTAGTACTGTCAGCGAACCGACAAGCAAAAGAACAACTGAGGAAGGGAAAGTTAATTTGGTCTTCTGATGAGATTCAATGATAGACGGGTTTATTATCGGTTGACTGTGCAATTCCGTTTGTACGTTTTCATGTCCCGTCCCTACGTGGCCCGGGCAGGGTTAAGTACTTAGTTGATGGTTTTGGGCAACCTCATAGCTCTTTCATACGGATGTTCCACGTAAGATTGTTTATCCGACTTAGTTGTAAGGAATTATAGCGCTATACTTATGTATTTTAAATTATGTAAATTGAATTCTACCGAAGAAAATGACTAAGAAACTTTTTTCATTCCAGGTACGTTAAAAATCTCGGCAAAACGTGAGTTGAATTTCAAAGAAACAGCCGCAAAACAAAACCAGCGAAATATTCGAAATCAATATTCCCAATAAGCATAAATTACAGAAGCTCAACACGAAATCAATCCGACATTACACATTCCATAAATTGTCGCTCGGAAACAATTTGCTTGTTCAACATGAAGACGTATCGCTGTGAGATTTCAGAGGGAATATTTTATTTGAGGCTTAGAGGATCCTGTGCAAACAAAAAGCGTGAACGCTTTTTTTTTACCGAAAAATGAGAAAACTGTCTATATGATTTGCTTTCCAATAAATAAAATGTTTTCGTGTGTAAACACCTCGCTCGTGTGTTGGTGACACAAATATTCCATTGACCAAATAGAAAACTCCTATACCATCGGTATATGTATTATCCAACATTTGTATCGAGCAAACCAGATACAAGTAGTTAGCAAGTTATCAACTTTGTCTCTTTAAACTTAATTATTAACTGAGCATTAGACTTTTAAAAGGCAAACTCATATTTTTCACTACTTGAAATCTCCGCTTTTTCCTTACACATAAGTTTTATGCAAAATATTTATTACTTACCTCCAAAAACCTTTAATACAAAAAACTTATAATAATACAGCTATGTGTATTTAGAATGGAATTCCAAAAAGCCAGAATCTATATTTAGTACTAAAACCCCAAAAGCCTCAAATACTATTACGAATTTGTGTATTTAGAAGTTATGCCTGAGTCTACCCCATAACTCATATTAAACTAAACTTGTAATGCACTTGAATCTATTCGCACGTATAGAAGTCTTGCACAAGTCACTTTCACATCTCATAGTCCGGATGCGACTACGAAACTGTTTTGTCCGTAGCCAAGAGTCCGAACTCCATGGTTACTTACGTACTTGTCGGTTTCATAAGTCCCTCACTATGTATAGCTTAGGTGGTAACTTAGCTGGCCGTCAAGAAAAACTTTAACTTTGCAACTTGATTATTCAAATTATTTTGATACATTCTACGGCATATTAAACTCTTAAGGTTTGTTCTACATTTGTAGGTTAATAAACAATTCTAGTACATTATTTTAAGGAGGAACGGGACTCATCATCCTCATTTCATACCAAAATAATTGGCTTGAGTTCCTGGGATGTTGTTTCCCCTCCGGAGCCAGTTATATGCATTCAAGTCAAACTATTTTTTATGGCACCTCACTAGCTGCCTAAGACGTATAAATAAAAAAATGGCGGTAGTAAATAAAGTTTAAAATTTTCAGATTTGTGTTTGCGTGAGTTCTTACTATCTCCATTTCATTCCATAGCTTAAAATCAATGAGTTTATTATATTTTATTCCAGTAGCCTACTCTACTCTACGTGTGATTTTAAGCCTGAATGAAAGTTTACCACTGAAACTTACTGAATTCAATAATTTCATATTTTCACAGCGCTGGATAATTTTACTTTATGCTTCTTATAAGTTTCAAATGTTTATTTTTCTGAAATGAAGAAAAATAAATAAACGTATAAATTTTCATTACTGCATATTTACATTCAGTGATCTTTGAGACTAAGTTATATGAAGGCGAATAAAATAACACGTCTGAGAAATTGTTTTATAAACGAATTAAATAAATTGTGAGAGATTCGTAAATATGTTTAACTTTTGTGAAAATTTTGGAATTTCTAAGCATGGCATGTAAATTGAAATTACCTTCACTAATATTTTTTTAATAAAAACTTAGACATGTTTACCTTAGAAACAATTTTTTTTTTATACGAGTCTATGGTTAATTATGTAAAAGCTATCCAACTTTAACCATTTTCTAATTTTCTCTAAGATGATGGAACAGGTTCTAACTATAATAATAAATCCTGTCTTTAAATTCATGATAGGTTCCCAAAATTTTCTACATTTACCTCTCGATAACTGTCAACTGATAAAGTTAGAAAGATTATGTCAACTTATATAACCTAACAATACAATACACAATACAATACTCTTTATTGAACACAACATAATAAAACACAAAAAATGATAAAAATGTACAAAAATTGGGAATCAATGGGCGGCCTTATCGCTGATAGCGATATCTTCCCAGATTCCAGATTTTATACGATCCGGTTTCGGGTCTGGCAGTGTTTTCTATGTATCATATAAGTTTATTAAAAAAAAATGTATCTTTGTCGTATATCAGTCACCTAACACCCATATTACTAGCTTTGCTTAGTTTGGGGTTAGGGGATGCTGTGTGATTAGTCCGAAATATTTATTTATAATTTGCGCTATAGAGGTCACAGCACTACTGGGTTCCACGCAAATACATCTTAATGTAAATGTGAGCAAGCTTAAGGGTACAGACTCGAGTACTTTGTGAGTACACTTTGCCCGCTTGTCCGCTATCAAGCGAGCGCGCCCGCGGCGTGTAGTCTCAGCGATCATCGCTGATAAGGACGTAGGGCTGCGCGCTGGGAGAAGGACATCCTTAACTATCAGATCGTCTTTAAGATGTCTCTGAGGAATTGGAAACTTGATCGTTAATAATCATATACGTCAATTTGGAGAATAATGAAAGTTTTTTAATTCTATTGATTTTTACACTAACAGATTTGTGGGTAAGAAAACTTTCAGAAAATCAGCTAATTTTAGTTTAACGCTTACGTTAAAATGTACACTTTAATTTTTTTTAAATGCATCAATAATTTGTCTTCGTCTTTCTACCTTTGTTCTACAAAAGCAAAACAAATGCAAAGTTAATGGATTTTAACAAAAAAGGTCATGTTCGTTATCGCTAAAATAAGAGAAGGTACAATTTTAACTTTAATATTTTTCGTAAAGTGTTTTTATAAAATTAGTTGATTGATAGAAGTATAGAATTGAACTGATATTAAACAATAAATCGAGGTATTCATTGACTATAATTCCAATTTGAAAGAATATTTTGTCCTGACCTCCCCTGTGTCGCTGGCCTACTCGGCAAAATAATGCAACGTAGCGACAAGCAAAAGCTGCTGACTTCACAACCCACCTTTTATTCGGAGATTTAACTCACTTAACATTCTGACGAAAACGAATTTCACCCTCTCTGTCGCACTGCCGCGATTTTGTATAGCGCCATCTTCCTTCCATGGCTTTCTTCATTCATCACGCAAATTTCTTAGCTCAACGTATAATTTGATCGAGAACAGAATGCCGTGTCAGCGAAATTCAAAGAAAAATGTCGGATGATTTTTGTTTCATCCTGTGATAGATTAGAATATAAATTCTTTAAAAGTAGTGTCGGGATTACTTTACAATATTTATAAACTGTATTTACCTACCTAAGTTAGTTCAGTTATTGTATAATTTCGGATAGAAGGATGGTGAAGAAAAAGGTGAACCGGTTTCATAACTAAGACGGTGTAAAACTCGGGAAAATAACCTCGACGCTATTTTATATTCTGCCTATGTCGTAAAGCAGCCAGGTGAACTGCTGTACGTGTTATTCAAATTCATAAAAATAATTTCAATATCATTACGTTCACCTTAAGACTCTTTTTACAGCCGAGCCGACATTTTGTTTTTAGGTTACTTTCAACAACTTCTGTTTTAAAGGACCGGACGTTTCGACATAGGACTAAAGGTAAATATGTAGCCCTGCCACGAGTTGCCACTTACGACTGTTGGAGATTGAATACTGAAACTTAATATTAAAACTTGATAACGAATGGAACAAAGCTTGTGATTACAAGTTTTGTATATATCGTTATATTTTTAAGATTGTAAGGTTAGGTTCAGCTAAAATCCTGTAATATTGTATTTAACCTGTATTTAATTTATTAAAACTCGTATCTCCATTATAATTTTCTACTCCCGTCTTATTCGTGCTTTATGATTTGTGTCCATCCCAAGGTTGCCTTCCTACGGCGGGAATCGAACAAAGTCAAAGTCAAAACGTTTATTTCTTTAGAAGCCTATGCTTACATGAACCTTCACCCACCGATCCACTGAGGTCGTCGTTTATGTTGTTTTTTATTTATTAATAAATATTTTATATATTATCTTTGACATGATTTCTGTAGCTTTAATCAAATGTAAACTACAGTATCCGTATTCTTAGTGACTTTATTTTGTACCAAGTTGAAATTGAGACTGAATAATATCTGGTATTTATTTGAAAAGTACAGCAATACAATTAATATTTGAATAATGCTGTAGATCATGTTAATAATTTTTATGTATCATCATATTTCAATTAGGTAATTGAAATATGATAGCCTTTCAAACACATACATACCTTTTAAAGTAATAATTTTGTCCCATATTATATGCTTCGAGATAATATAAAATAACTACTTTTTAACCCCCGACCAAAAAAGAGGGGTGTTATTTGTTTGACGTGTCTGTCTGTCTGTCTGTCTGGGGCATCATAGCTCCGGAACGGAGGGTGCGGTTTCAATTTTCTTTTTTTATATGATAGCTGAGTCTGGCGCGAGTGTTCTTAGACACTTAATACAAAAATCATAATCTATAAATGTTTCCTTCCTAATTCAAATTCATAACCGAAACCACTTTAACTAAGCGATATTTTAAAGCGAAATCTATCTATGTAAATAAAAATGAATTGTTGTTCGTTAGTCTGATTAAAACTCGAGAACGGCTGAACGGATTTATCTTATCATAGTCTTGAAATGTTCGTGGAGGTCTAGGGAAGGTTTAAAAACCAAAAAAAAATCTAATAATTGCCGGGAAAAAAATTGAGTAAAAACCCGGGGCGGGCCACTAGTGTATAATAAAAACTCTCAACTACAATAAACATCAACCGGCAATGAACCATAAATACGGCGGGTAGAACATAACAATCATCTTATGACGGATAGTAAATATAAGGACGAAACTAGTCATCTAATACCGCCAGACCCCAATTGTTCTAGAGACCTCTACATTAGCACCACAAAGCTACCCATTCACGCGAATAGGCGGTAATGAAGTTGAGTACCGAATAAAGTACTAACGATTTTACCGTCTTAAACAGGGCGTTAACGAGACAATCGTCTTACGCGTATTGTCTTTGTGTCGCCTGTGAATGGCGCGCCTTAAGGGGACTCGATTCACGCCTGTTTTCACACAAACACTTAATTACTTAAGGCGTGTAGCCTTTGAGACGAAATTAAGAGTTTAAATGCATTGCAGCCGTGTAAAGTATTGTGGAGGCGGAATTAAAACAGTGAATTACAGCAGTGTCAATTTTCTCAACTCTTTTCTCAAATAACCATTTTCAATAAGATCAGATTGTAAAATTTCGCGAAAAACATAAAAATATTTAAGTGTAGGGATTGTTTACGCAACATAGTTTGGCCCTGCTGCTGTGAATCCTGAACTTTTATAATTCGTTTTTTTATATTTTTTGCTTCTGTGCCATGGATGAGTGGCAAAGTGACTATGAATATTTGAAGTTTCAAAAATGTTTTATCTTTTGTTTTGTGAAAAAGTAACAATAACCTGAAGTACGCTGGACAATCCACACAGCAGCATAGCTCCGCGTTAAGGTACCTTACAGTAGGAATACTGGACAACCGACTTATTTACTTCAATGCATAATATGTAGGTTTTTTATTATATGATGAAAAACACTCAAACCAAGCATAATATAAACACTGCGCCACTCAACTAACATAAAAATTTTTGTTACATGAAAAAATATGTACCTAACGTAATCGTAACACTGTATACCTTTTTAATACCCTCAAACAATGTAGATATGATTATAAAAATGTGAATGTACCATAATGTGTACAACCATCTCCTTAACAAGTACGCAATAATAACCGCCGACAAAGCGTGCGTTTTATCGCCGGCTTTATAATAAGTTAATATCTATGTATGACAAATAATATGGAAGTCGTGAGCAAGCCCCTTTTACGGCCTGTGTTGGATATGATATACCTGCCCTGTCTACCCTATCGTTTTATGTGCTACTTCATCTTTCGCAAGTTGGGATGAAATACGTTTTGCACAACTAGGTTACCCTCGGGTTTTGTTGTCTCCGCAATTTCACATTGTGTACCAAGATATCTGAAGCCCTACGGCTGTATGGACATATTGAGGTTTCTACATTTACTTGGTACGTTTACTTGATGGTACTTTGATACTTCGTAGTGTGAATTGGAGTTGACACACACGGCCGGTTAGTTAGGCGAGCGTGTCTGATAATAAAGTAATCTTTAAGAACCCTTAGAAGAATAAATACTCTTTCGGAACCGATTAACTTATAAACCATATTATAACTATAAATATTCAGCATCTACATCTAATACACCATCTATTTATCTTGTAAGTGTATTTTTTTATTTTAATATGCCTTAATAACAAGACCTGTGAAATGAAAAATCTGCACGCGTTGTTACGAAAATCCCAAAACAACATAGGCACCTTGTAACAATTTTGACTCCAGCAGGAGATAACAACGTGATAAAAAAAAAAGGTGTGTGTGCGATTCACACATGATTGAAGTGAAACTTCAGTAAATCGACGAAAGAATAAGAAAAATAAAAAAAAAGTGTCAGCTACGACGCACGATTGGAGTCTACTACTTACGAACTATAATATGATATATTATCGAATAGAAAAAAAGGGTAAATGAACGCATCTGCTAAAATGATAAGAAATACAAACATATATCTATAATTATTCGGATTATTTATATTACTTCAATAAAGCGTATTACATAAAGTATGCTACAAAATAATATAAATAAAATACAGCAATACCTCTTTGCGCGATACTTCGTAGTCTCAACTACGAAGTATCGCGCAAAGAAATTTAAATAAAGCATTGTATTTGTGTCTCTTACCATTTCCGTTTCATCTTTTTGCATCCGGTTTGAAATCACTACGATTCTATAGAAGTTTCACTTCAAAAATCAAACACTTCAAGTATATTAGTAGGTCTACAAAAAAGTATTACAGCTAAACATAATAATTAGTTTGTAAGTATTGGTGTACGATAAAAAATATTTATCATCATCATCATCACTATAAACGTTCTCAGTGCTGGGACACAGGAACTTCTCACTTGGCGAGAGAGATTAGGCCTTAATTCACCACGCTGGCCAAGTGCGGGTTGGAGAATGTCACATGTCCTTCTAACAATTAAAGTTCTCAGAAAATGCCGGTTTCCTCACGATGTTGCCTTCACCGTGTTTTAAAGAGCGCATACATTTTCAAGAAGAAAAGTCCAGAGGTGCGTGGCGGGGTTTGAACCCACGACTTTCGGAATGAAAGTCGAGTGTAAAAATATTTGTGCATCTAAATATCTACTTATTGAATAAGTACCATAAAAAATCGTAATTTAGTAGACCTGAACGGGACCCTTAATAAGAAACACAGTAGCTCATGATAAGACGCGTCACGTAGCTAATAATGCGCGGACACACGGGCGCCGAGTTTGGCGAACGTGCTTCAGATGTGGGGCTGTGGAGATGATATCTTTGTTTGAGGGTTTATGAAAGAAATCGATGCGTAATGTGGGTCGGATTAATAGAGCGCCACAATAACAGTAAACATTTATTACACACAGAAATAACAACAAAACAGTACCGAATTTGTAATGGGCGATCTTATTGCTTATGGAAATTTCTTTTAGACAACCTTCGATGGAGAGTAAAATAACAAAAGTAACTTTTGCAGCAGTAAGCTCAGCATATTACAAAGCATATTATACCTTAACAAAAATATTTTTTTTTAGTTCAGATTGACTGTGACTTATTCAAAATAGTATTTTGTAAGAAAACATGGTTAATCTATTAAATTAGGAAATATAAATTCGAGAGACGACGAAAAACAATAGAAACGATTATCAAAAGTTTATGTTATGCAATAGGTATTATATACATAAAAGTACTAGCTGACCCCAGCAAACGTTGTTTTGCAAAATGAAAAATAGATAGTAGCCGATTCTCAGACCTACTGAATACGCATTTAAAATTCCATAATAATCGGTTAAGCCGTTTCGTAGGAGTATGGTAACTAACATTGTGACAGGTGTCATTGTGATTTTATATATAAGATAACAGTAAACCTTACGCCAATGTTACTCATCATAAACGTATAGAACAGAAGTTGGTCGAGCCACTTTACTAAGTAGCTAACAAACGCGTCGGTGTTGCAAAACGCATTTAGCAATTACCTTAATGAGTATGTTGCAGCTAACATGCTAGTTGCCTTTGAAGACTTTGAGTCGCCAACTCCACACAGTCGGTTTACTTCGGTCAGGGATACCGTAAAGTAATTCTAACAGAGATGTACGGTGTACGTGAGAATTCTTACTGTTGCAGACAGTGCCGCGAGTTTGACTTATAACAGCTCTCAAGACTCCGTCTGTAATTGGATGAAATGTTTTTATTCAATGAACGTGTGCGGAATTCAAACGATGTTTTTTCAATTATGAGAGTTATGGTTTGCTTTAAATTTATAAGTTGGCGAGTTTGTATATTTTAATAGAAGTTTTTCATATTGTAATCACGAACAGTCGTGATTTGTGCATTCTAGGTATATTAATGTTTCTTTCGTAAGGACATTCGTGAATAGGATATACTCCTAATTTATTTTATTAAATATTTAATTTAATTAAACATTTTACTCGTTATGTAAGTAGGTACCTACCTTTTTTCATGAATAAAGCAATTTTACAGTAAAGCCTTTAACGCAAAAACTACAACTCATACAAGTTTATACCCCAAACGATAAAAATAAGAGCATAATAGTTAAACTTCCCGCAAACCAGTTACAGGACAAAGAAACCGACACAGTCACCACAGCCGAAAATCACGAAAATATATTATTTTTATATCGTTTTTACTGAGATAGTCACCGGCGATTTGGCAAACCATAGCCTGGCTGTACGCCAAACAGTGAAAGTTCAGACATCGCCCAATGAATTTGTTTATACAAGATCTTTGGGGAGGCTCGAGCCAAAATTCGAGCCTTGGAAATCGAAAGTCAATGTAAACATTGGAAATTATATTTACGATCGGCTGGGGTGAATCAGGGTATAGCCGCTTCGATAGAATCTTATGTAAAGTGAAATAGGGTTTACTTCAGGATAGATAGACAGACTTGTTTCGAGGCGACAGGTATCTTGCTGCTACCAACGGTTCAGTGGTATATTTGGGTGTTAAATATACAATATAAATACATGTTTTGTGGCACCACATCATACATCTGATAGAATCCAAATCTATAGCATGTTTATATAGTAAAATTTCTCATCTTAAATTTCATAACACCGGTATGTTACCAACTTGTATCATAATAAGTATTTTTGTATTATAATGATTTACAATTATATCATCTACAAAATAATGTATATAAAATACAAATAACTAAGATTTTAATTATCTGTCTTATTTTTGTATATTGAATAAATAAATCAAATAAACATATGTAGATGTACGCGAACTGTAGCTGAAATACAAGGAGAAATACAGAAAATAGGTCGAGGTTTGACGTAACGAGCTGTAAAAAGACAATTTAGCCACACCTGTGTTCTATTTGCTATTCATTTGTGCGACGAGTGAACTGTCGTTTCATTACAGAGAATGACACAATGCAGAACCGTCCGCGACACGTCACTGCCAATAAGGTGTGCCTTCTGAAGAAGTTATGGTGCTAAGTAATGACATTGCGAAAGAATGATAAAACTAAGGGCCTTTTTCATAACCTTCGAGTTAAGTTAGACAATGGTTAAAATATAGAGCTGTTGCCAGTCACATGTGACAAAGCGAGATAGCTCTTTACATAACTAAGCATTGCTTAGTTTACTAGGATTTTGTGAAATTATCCTATGGTATCTACTTAATATGAATGCTTTGTTTAACCGTTTATAGAACAAACTTGAAGTTTGTTAGCCGTGTACCCTGTGAGTTTATTTTAATAATACCTTTAAATTCAAACCATTTAGAAATATAATAGGGAAATTATCATTATCAGGCACATCTTGCGTAAAGACAGGCGGCAATGAATAGGCAGTCTATGATACCTACTATCATTATAAAAATATAACCTTCAAAGGACAAGTAATAATACGGATTATAATGTATCATCCTAACCATTGGTCGATTTCACACACGCATCATAACATAATAGTATCTAATGGAAAAGTAACGTAACTGTTATAATGATTTTTCCAGAACGTGGTTTGACCGCTTACAAAGAAATTAATCCCCAATAATTCTATATGGCTTTGGAACGGAAATGACCGGAGGCAAGAAATGTAATTACTTAGTACGTAGCTTGGTCACGGAATCACAAAATATATTCCGGAAAAATTAGGGATATTTCCCTCGATTGTACGAGATAATGGTATATACCGCGTTTCTGCGAAGCTTTATGTCCGTCGTAAAGTTGTGCCTGCTTCAACATATGCCCTATACGATGCGACATATCTACCACCTAGGGTTGATATTTGATACCTCTAGAAAAAATATAATGGTAATAAATCAACAGAATAGAAAAGATGATGTTATATACGTAGATCTAAAATTCTATAGTTTATATTTTCAACAGTGAACAGAGTCTGTGCACCGTGCTACGAGTATGATGATAAAAATGTAGAAAATTAAAATACTAGTAAATATTTGATAATTAATTCGACTTATTGATTAATTCTTGCTTTCTTCTAATTCTTATTAAATTCTTGGTTCATTGTTGCTTTTTTCATTCAATTTGGCAGTTCGTCAGCCCTAGACCCTAACGTTTGACAGCCCTGAATGATGCGCGAATAAACGCCTTTTTGTTCCGGCAGGTTATTGTGGGACTCTTTATTAAGTCGGGTTATAGGCTGCGAGGTGCTGCAGCTATAAACTCGGATGGCCTCATATTGTTTGTGTTACTTTTCGCGAAATTATTATCTTAATATTTGATGGGTCTACAGTCGACGAAAACTGGCAATACCAGAGTAAAAGTAGAATATTATATTATTTTATTGGTACCGAGAAGAGGTCCTGTTGTATGAACATGACCTATGTTGTATGAAAAGATGTTGTGTTGTAAAAAAGGAGGCAATTAATTGGACGAAAGTTTCATATATGATAATTATGGGAATGTCTTTCTTTCCATCCATTGATCAGAAATAATAAATCGACTGAATGGCTGTTAACAAACTAAAAATAATATTCATACAATTATATTACGGTGTGCTTTAAATAAAACACGCTGAGTCAGCTAATAGTGAGCAATACCTACCATAACCGCTTTTTATTAAAAAGCTAAAACACTCATCACATTTATCATATCCGTATTTACATCCAAAAAATCCACATTACTACAATCTAATTACAATTTAAGCGCTTTTCAATGTTTATTTTGACTTTAAGCACTTCCTTTGGTTTTGGTTCAAAGCACACTTAACTTTTAAGTTAATTAACATTGGGTAGGTTGGTACGGTCAAAACCAACAGGACGGGAGGTTTCTCTTATGTAAATGTCGGTGAAGCCTTTGGGAAGAGTAGGTATGCCTCGCTTGACGTTTGCTCAAGTCTGTCTGTTTAAGGGCACACAACTGGTTTTGGTTGAGGGGTATATATAAGATGTACCTCATGTTTATATTGTCGTGAAGTTTATAGAAATAATGTACACAATTACATACACAAGGCTTAAAACGTTTTCAAATTTTACAGTTTTAATATAAATTTTGAAAATAAGTCATGTTGTTATCCGTAGACGCTTCTAATATTTTTAAGTATTAAATAGGTACCTCACTTGTTTTGTAGGCATCGGCACAAATCTAGATTTATTATGCTACGCAAAAAGATACACAAAGGGTGGGAGCGAGAAGTCCTTATCAGTGTTACAGCCGAATGTAACATGACAAAAACAAATACAGTTATTGGGATTGAATGTTAAAGTTAATTTTTCTTTTCATCAATCAAACAAAAAATTCTGCTTGTAATCAGCTCAGAAAAATAGGTTTCCAGTTTATTATATTCCATTGATATATTCTATAAAGTTCGCTATTAGAAACACAATTTGCGAACACGATATGAGCAAGTATGAGTAATATATACTACTACTATAATATTACTATACTTGGTGTGGGTGTTAAATATGTATAATAAAAAATATCTATATTATGTATGACTATTATATTAAGTATATCAGATATCTAGTACCCGTAACACAAGCTTAGAGCTCACCACGGGGCTAGATGTTGTTGTGTGAATTGTCTGGAAATAATTATTTCTTTATTTATTTTTATTTTATAATAATATTTATTCAAAAAACACTAAAAGCTAAAAGTAGACAAAAATCCTTAAAATTTAATTAGAACTATTATGTATTTATTTTGCCTAAACTAGGAGAATCCTGTTTTTCAGGCATGTAGTACCTAAGTGTTTTAAGGTTACGTCTTCGAGCAGACTACACTAGTATACAGACGAGTATCTAAAAATCCTATATATAAGGGCGTAGGTCTGCTTTGCGGCTCAAAGAGTAAACTAGTTAGGTTAGCCAGGACATGTATGTATACACGTAAGTACTTTCTCCTCCATCATTCCCACCAGGTATAAGCATAACTAACATAATAATATCATCATTCATATATGAAAGTTGTGTTTATATCCAAAGTTGTGTAGAAGTCCCAGAAGACCAAATATCTTAGCTCGGCATTTTTTATTTATTATTTATTTATTTATTGTTAAAGGGCTATGATGTATGATGATTTACTTAGAGATACATTTATCATATACATAGAAAAAACCTATAAATAAATGAAAACTTTGAAAATTTATAGCGTAGGTAAACAGGAAAAATATTTAAGTTTATGTAATAATTGAAAATGTAAAACGGTAAACGTTTCCCTGGGAATCAAAGCATGGCCTCAATAAAACAATTTGAGCCAGCCTTTACCGCGCTGACTGAATTCTAGTCATTTCCCCTGCTTCCTCGCTTTCCGAAGATCTGATTTCCTTCAAACAACTTTCTGGGAGATAGAAACTATTTTTTATTGCTAGTAAATTTCAATCAAAAATAAATTAAATTGTAACGACACATTTTTCACATAGTTATTTACTAACCTTAGAGTCCCACATTGCCGATCGGCTTCCTTTTTTCCGTGTTTATGTCAATGTCATTAGAATGGTTACTCAAGGTATCTTAAATATTTTTTATTATCGTTATTTTTTGCCATTTAACTTAATTTAACAAGTCTTCACAAATTATCTAAGAATTTAAGGATTAATAATTAATAATAAGGGAGTTAATTCGGGGTAATAAAATAATATATATAAAAGAATTGCTTTAGTCTGATGCAGGTACTGTCTGAGTTTAATTTAATACATCGAAATATTAGCATAATGTATATCCTAGTTTTAACTAAATAGGTACTATTCCTATAGTCTGACTTATTAAGATTGATTCTTGTAAGTAACATGTAAAACATTAATGGATCATGTGTCTGACAAATAAATATATTATTATTATTAAACAAATTTAGATATTCTTTATTATTGAGCTTTAGCTAAATTTAACTTCATTGCTGTATCAATTATTTTCCACTTAAAATAATTAATTTAAACGTAATTTACCTGGGATATGAAAAGTTCAATAATATTTAAAGCAAAAAAAATTTCTAATATATCGAGCTAATATGTAACTAAAATCGTCCGTGTGTAATCTACCTGACTCTGAAGTCTGCGCCCGACACGCACACAAGAAAACAAATTCCCGTCCCCGCAAACACATTACAGAGTCGAAATGTGTGTATTTGTGCGACGAGATTGTGTACCTATTTATTTTTCGTCCGAAACACCCCCCCTCCAACCGTCCCCTACCTCCCCCTCGGACTCACGTCACACTCACATTATTTGCCCGCTTGAGGGTATTTACTCACGTGCTGGCGCCAAAACCTACTACTATATTTATGTACGGGAACCCACAATCAAAATTATTAATGCTTTTTATGTATGGAAATCTGGGGCTTTGTCCGGACACACGGTTCGCGCCGAGAAATGAATGGAGATGTGCAGTTATGAAATTTTACAATTAAAATTTTCTAAGCAACTTTCTTAATGCTATTTGGACCAAGTGCTCCATTCATCTAATTTGAGGAAGCCCTAAGCTGGGCTTGCTGTTCTGATAGTTGTATGCCAATATCATGAAGTCGCCAGGGTTCTTAGGCAAGGTTTTGTATGTAAAAATTTTTATTTTTTTTCATATTTGGATTTTTTACATGTATACATATTATGTAGGTACATCAAAACTGAATGTGGAAATTTATAAGTAACATCCTCAAAATAAAAGATGGATTGATATTGATAACAAAAGAAGTAAGAATAAAGGATGCGGACAAAGAAATCTCTGATGTTAAACGGACAAAATTAAATCAATCAATCAATGATAGATTCAATTCAATGCACGCAGATACATGGTCGTAATTTGTTGTCCAGCGAATTACATTTCACTGCAAAAAAAAGTCCGATCCATTCATTTCACAGCGCGTCGGTCGCTCCCTAAATCGCTTTTATTCGTCGACTGACTTAATAATATTCTGTAATTAAAAACCTGTGGAGGTTTCACCGCAGTTATGAGCATTTTTTACGGACGCGTGTTAAATTAAAAAGGCTATTAATCGTCTTGCAATGGCCGCTCGACTTTCTGAGATAAATAATGCTGTTTGCAAAAATTTGTACGTCAAATATTCCGGAATTCGTGTAAGCGAAATTAGGGGTATTAATTTGAAGCTATTGTTGTAGCTGAGCGGATGTTTGCGCCTTTTATTTACAGGAACAACAAGGCTGTGACCTGATCGTAATCTGAAACGAATTACAAGATAAAAATTATTGATAAAAAATCTAGGTGTTACTTTTTATATCGTATGCCAACATATAAAAACATACATATTTTTTTGTTTGTTATTTAAATAGTATTTTGTGAATACAATAAGTTGTACGTCATTTGAAACAAGTGTAGCAATATTTAAGTAGTTTTTAGTAAAATATAATACAAATTCTGACAAAACTATTTCAATTAAATTTGCGTTACGGTAAAAAATACTTGATTTAATTCGTGCATTTTTATGTTTAACAGGATATTTTCCATGTTTATCGTCTCATGTAAAGTCTTACTTCAATGTAGCCCAGGTCACACATAAACCTTTGTTATGTCACCGATCGATCAGCACAAAGAAGCATCTGAACCGAGGCCTACCTAATACTTCCTTATTCTTGAACAATGAACAATCTTCGTAAATTCAAATTCAAGACACGTTTATTTCCATGGGATCATTTATGCATTTATTTAAAGATTTTAAGAAAGTTCACAGCTCGGTTACATAAAAGAACACAACTTTGATGTGAACACATGGCTAAGTCGGGCGCAGTAACGCTGCGTTCACACGATTTAATAGATCGTTACACATGTTACGTGTCATTATTGATTCATATTAATCAAATAAATATTGGCATAGAAAATAAATAAAATAAAATTCATTTATTTCGGAATACATTACAAATTAAAAATTACATTAAGATGAGGTCCATATCATTATTAGTAACAATTAACTTATACTATGTTAGTCTTAAAAATATGTCACAGTGAGACATTATTTTTAACCATGATACATACTCTCATTCGAATAAGGTCCAACATCTCATTGGTTGCGGCTTTTCTTTCCCATACCTTACACCCAATATAACGCTTTACGAGCGATGTCTCGCTTGAGGCTGTCATCAGCCAGAGCGCATGGACGGCTTTAAGATTGAAACTCTCACGATATTTTATTTCAAACACTTAAATAGAATGAACTTAGTTCTCAACTAGCATTACATTATTTAAAGTTAATACGGGCACGAATTAGGTATGCTATGGACAAAATGCAGAATGGCAAATTTAGCGAAAAGAGAGAAAGCCAAGTAAATAAAGTATTTAAGATAGTATCTAGCATACTTGAATAATCATATAAATAATATTTTACAAATTTCGTTTGGTTGAGTTATTCAAAAATAGAATTAAGTACCAACGTATTTCACGTAGGCTTTGTAGGTAACCCTCTGCTTTCTAGACTATCAAAGCATATCGTCGGCTTACTGCAAGAAGTCATTAGTCGCAAGAAGTCACTAACTGCGTTAGATACACCAATGAGTTCGTCTCGATGAGCTCTAAATTTTGGTAAAACTCACTAATTTGTAGCTCTTCAAACTTAGAAGTTATGGCTTGGTAATAAAGTCAATAACTGCATTTTTGGTCAATCTGGTTTCATAAAATTAATTAAATTACATTAATATATTTTACCAAAAGAAAACAAAACACAATTGTCATTTTTATTTTCATACATAATTCATTTATGTGACATATCAACATTTTAAAAATGCTTTTACGTTTACAAACCGTGGATTAAGTTTTGCTTGAATTCATTATTTGCACTTAACTAGTTTTGACGTATCATACTATTTGGGAAAAAAAAATACTAACGGTTTTTAATGATTTCTATCAAAACGAGTAATGTTTTTATAGAATTCATAATATTCACATTAATTACTTTTGCCGAAACATGGCAAACAACTTAATACAAGACTGAAATCGCCTGAATGATGTATTGTTTTATTAGTGATTTTTGTTATTGTAAAATTATACAGGAAAATGCATGTAATGACTTTTGCACACATACATTTAAGCCAACATGTAATGCTTGTTTACTTTATAAGTTGCCGGCGAATTTTATGAGATACAAGATACAAAATCATTTATTTCCATAGTTTGGTTTTACAAAACTTAGACACTTATGATT
Source organism: Gymnoscelis rufifasciata (assembly GCA_929108375.1). NCBI lineage: Eukaryota > Metazoa > Arthropoda > Insecta > Lepidoptera > Geometridae > Gymnoscelis > Gymnoscelis rufifasciata. The sequence goes on along the minus strand of OV815307.1, from coordinate 3,378,084 downwards.
TTAGAGCTATGAGATGCAATTCAAAACTGATAGTAATAATTACATTGAATATTGGTTTCTCATTAATAGATGATTATTACATAAAATAATGTACATACCTAGGTTAGTACCAGTAGGTACCTATTTAAAGTTTCAATACCAACTTGTTTAATTTGTTACAATTTGAGAAATGAGCTAATCTATCTTGGTTTCAAATTCTACATTAAATAATTAAGTAGGTATTTCTATTTTTATTAATACGAATATTAACGATAAAGCAATCGAAGATTTATGTTGTTTACGTGTTGCAAAAAAGTTGAACAACCACCCAAGGTTCCTAAACCTAGCGAACCTACCTGTGGTCTGAAGTTGATGGGAAAAAAGGAAGCGATGAGGTGACAGTTACCGAAATATCAATATTTCCTGATTGATTGATTTCTGTGGCCATTTTAGTTATTTTATTAAGTTTTTATGAACAAACAAGGTAATTCCTTAAGTTTTTAGTAATAAAAGACGTTATTTTAAGATTATTTTGTCTTTTATTACTTGAAAGAGGCCACTAATAACTTTGTTGCAGAAATATTTAACTCCAGTATAGTCAAAACTTTTTATCGCAAGAAATCATTATCTTTGCATTTTTAGCTTTTAAAAAAATTTCCATGATTAAATTTAGACTGATTTCAGCTGTTTATATAATAATTAAATATCACTATATATTGGCGTTTAAATTATATTGATAACTGCCGTACTTTTGATGATATGGGCTCTTAAAGTCATTAAAAGTTTAAAACTGATTTTGCCACACTTTTGGATTTGTCGGTTAATGACTTCTTGCAATAAGCCGACGATATGCGCACCTAAATATATACCGTCGTTAAAAAATTCATAGCAGTTCACGATCGCTTGTAAGGAAAAAGTAACGATCAACTAGAAATAGATACGTTAAACACAAAATCAATTCTCGACAACAAACTATGGTTCTATCTATTATTTTTCCCACACTTAAACCGCGGTCCAAAGGCCTGTTAACTAACTAACCATGCCTGTTGAAGTCTGTATAGGCCACCACAGGTCTCATCGGATGCGTCGATTCTCATGGCCTGTCGGCCTGGTTTGGTGCGATCGGGCCTGTAAGCTTTACTTATATCTCTCGAAGCTCAACACAGCAATTGTTGTTCTCAACAATTGCTCTGAGTTTCGTCACATTTCTATACACCAATGGTTGCCGATTTCACAGTCCTCTCCTATTAGCATCAAAAGTTAAGTTAAGCCGAAACCAATTTTGATTTAAATAAATGAAGCATAACATTTTTACTCCAAGGCTAAATACCAGGGCTGCATAAACCATGAGAGGCTTTCGTGACCCGTAATCTTGACTCGATGAATCTACGTACCTCTTTATCGTTTCTGCTATCCTGGTATCTGATATCGATTTTGCTATTCTAATATTAATGGTTTTATTTAACCTTATTTAACTTTATGTTTAAAATATAGGAATTATCAGCAGTCCAAGTATTCTGATAATAATTTTGCTGCTGACTATACAGGATAAGAAATTTTTGATTCGATTTTGTTTCGTAGCGAATCCACGATAAACCCATTATATTCTTGTGAATAAATATTTCCGGACAGTTTATTGTATGAAACTGACGTCTTATAGGTATTACATAGTACGTTATACATATGTATGTAGGACTATTTTCCGAAAACATACCATGATTTGTCGGTTTAATGGTATATTCCCCGTATATGTGTTATTATTACTAAGAGCCAAGATAATTTCAAAAGTTATAGTGGCTACACTAAAAATTTGGTCATTTTATTCCTTTTTATCGCGGAGATAAATCAGGTGGAGCATATTTCAGTTTTATTCAGTGGCATACGGAAGAGGTTGGACCCGGATTATCCTGACCCTAAGAACCTCTTTATTATCCGCAACTGGCTGATTACTTCCGGTTCTATATTGATAGGCTTGAAAGATGAATACAGTTGACTATTTATTTTTGATAGGTTCTTGTCAAAGACATTTAAGACAATGTTTAACTTATATTTTCAACATACTATGTTGGTTGTTGAATAGATTTAAGGCTCAAAACTGAAGTCCAATAGGCCAAACCATAAAAAAATCTATTGAACCACTGTTGAAACGTGTTATATTCTTTTGGTCATGGTACAATGGTCATTTGATTAGTAGCATTAGGATATGATGTCTAAATATGATTCGAGCAAAGCCTATTCAGAGCTAGGCAACTGTATGAACGTTATTTTCTTTTGGAATAACGTTATAAAGTGTAAAAGCCGCAAACCAAGGCAATATTTATATACAAAAGGCACTTTCTCATCCGTAATCGCTCAGTCTCGATTCAGCACAAGTGCCCCGACAAACCCACTTTCAATGCGGCCTTTTAAGGCTTTTCACGGCACGAAAACACCCTCTTTCAGTTCTAAACAAAATGTCTTACATTTCTAAGAAACATTCGTCAGATTATAAACCGGTCAGGATTTCCTCCGCTTGAGAATTGAGTCACCAACCCTTTTTAACGTATTTGGGATTCTTTCTACAGATCTTCGGAAATTACATATCACTTGTCATTTTGGGGAGGGCAATAAACGAGTATTTTTTGGACACAAGAGCTCGTTTCGGAGATTTCCTGTGCAATTGACCCCAAAATAACAGGTTTGTTTGAAGATATAAACTCGGAACTCTCACTTAGGAAACAGGCACTCTGCCAAAGTCCGAGTCGGATTGCTACGCGATGTGCCAATGCTAGAAAACATTACACGTAATGAGTGTTTTTACACGGTTTAAAGAAATAGTGAACACTCTTGCTTATCCAAGATCTTACTAAGTCGTTTTCTATTTAAGTGTCTGTGTAGAGATAAGAATTTCCCGTAGCAAATATAATGACGAGAACGAACATTAACCCCTCCTGAAAAAACTCATCCCTGGGTATTATAGGTGCTTATGTCTTCTAAGTAGTGAGGTCCATAACCGTATCGATAAAATTATAGAGCCGCTAAGCTGGCCGGGCATATAACGTGCTTTAACGGTAAAACTTGAGCTTCCCTTAATAAGCGGCCATTCTCGCGATTTTTAATTTCGCCGCAGCACCCGCGGGCTACGGTCGCACGATTTAGCTTAATGGATTCTTTTAACGACCAAATGAATATTTAAACCCAATGCCGTTAAATTAAAATGATATAAAATTAATTCTGGTGAATACCGTTGCTGAATTTTATTGGTTTTACAATTTCTTTCCCGTCACAATCATTATTGTCATTGATTTCGGAATATTTAAATGTGGAGCTCCAAATCTTTTTGGAAAAGTTTCTGAAAAGAGATTTCATCACGAATTTAAATAAATTCCTTATGAATGGATTTCAACGGGCCGAATTCGTATTTTCTGAAGTGTCTCTTCATAAGCACCTACTCCTCAAAGTCTCTCTCAATGGTTTTATATATTTAAATTAATAGGTTCGTAAAATGTTTGCCCATCTTTTAGATATACACGTTAGACTGAAATATCGACATCGATAATATGGAAGCACCGCACCGTCATTGATTTCCCAACAACGTCGAAAACAATTTGCTATTTCACCGTAAACTCGACAAATACCCACCAGCAATGAGCAGCACGTACTGAAAAAGAAACTGCATTTCGCCCATTAGTTGTTCGGCACTCTTCGCTCATTAATAGTAAAAAGCAACCGCAGCGGAGCGGCAGCGGGCAGACAGCGAATGAAATGGGTAATAAAAGTAATAAAGTGTATTGTTTGCCTTAGATCGATAGCCAAAGACCCGTTTAATTAATGACCAATCTCTCGAGACTCACCGGCACTTACACTAATTAATTAAAGTCTGTTGCAAACGGAGTAATAAAGTGAAGTTTCATGTTTGCTTTCATTGTTTTAGAAGCTGTATTTTTTAATGATGATAGGGTGCGGCCATTGATCGATTCCGAGAAGTCGAGCAGGGATGGAGGTGATTCGATCCGAGCAAGATTGGGGCGGCGGATTAGATGGAGGGCTATCAGTGCGATACCCTCACCTGAGCGGATCATTTAGATGACGACTAAAAACAAGTGCCGTCGCGAACTCGCTTCGTGATTTGAGTCGTAACCGTAGCTTTTTTTACTTAAACGACCGTAGTCGCTCTCCCGCTTGAATAGCTGCATTTGCAAAATGAAAAGATTTTATCGTTCCACATTTTTTCTCTTAGTACCTACTCATTCCGTCGCAGTGTTGTGATTTAATCGTGATTATTTTGCTCGTGAAAAGTGCGCTCGCTGAACACCGTAATTGTTATGAGTTTTATAGGTGCGTATAAAAATGCTCGCACGTTTTATGCATACGAGTGTAATGTGGAGTTATATCGATGCAATTTGACATTTTATTCTTTTACCCATCACTATAAAATTGTTACACGGCAGTTCACAGCACTGCCGCTTGTTTCTTTTTTTGACAAAAATAAAACTGAATTTGGGAAAAAATTGTTTCATTGGGTCCGATAGGAACCAATATTTTGTGCTACCTTTGATGTCGGCTTATTTAAACATAGGGGTTTCGGCGGCCTATATTGCGTCTCTTCAAAACGATTTCACAAATATATATTTTTTTACTTTCTTTTGGGATGTTTGTTGACATAGATATCTTTTTTTGTATACATTTGTATCAAGTTACCGTTTGTGAATGTTGAATTTAGTATTAAGACTACCTACAAAAGACTTACCTAGTACTGCAGTTGTTCATGTATATCTTAATATATATAAATCTCATGTCACAATGTTTGTCCTCAATGGACTCCTAAACCACTTAACCGATTATAATAAAATTCGCACACCATGTGCAGTTCGATCCAACTTGAGAGATAGGATGGTTTATACGGCGAGAAAATTCGAATAATTTCCGGGAAAATTTTATACCAGTGCCGGGGCGGGCCGCTAGTTTATTATAATTTAGTGTTTTAAGTACAATTTGTTATGATGATGTTACACTTATAAAAATATTATGTATCTTTAATAAAAAGTAAAGTAACTGTGACCCACTACGGAAATTTTACCAGTAACAAAAAATACAAAAGTATATCTTCGCTCACGACATACAAAAGGAGTAACCACAACAACGTGAGGAATGTTCAGATAATGATGATGATGAGAACAAAGCAGAAGTGGAGTATGGAGCAGTCGCGCCACTCAGCGGATGCTCGGCCGGTTCCCGCCCATTATTTTTACGCTCGTCGACCGCCACTCAACGCTAGCGAGCAGACGTACACTGACTACTAAAAATGAAATCGAAAAATCTGAGCGAATTTTCTTAGTATTTCTTTTGTTGCCATTTTTGCTGGTCTTAAAGAAAGAGTTAAAATATGTTATAATATATATATATATTTTTATTTTTTGCTTACAAAACTAATTGATGATGATTCAAATAAGATTTATTACGGTCAAATAGCATATTGTTTTCGGGAAGTTACTATAGAAACCGAAACGTTTTAAAAAATTCAATAATCATCGAGAGAATATATTCCTAGAACTCACAAATCCTCATTAGATTGGCCTAATTGGAGTCAGAGCGGTCGGAATTCATCTCATTAAGACTCTAAAGTAGGAGCACATCAAAATACCTTAACAGAGACCCTCTAATGCTTATCCCGACTGACCTAACTAGAATGTTTCTGAGATTTTCCAAATTATCCCTACTTTGACCTTCCTATCTGGATTTGATCTTTTACTTGAGACAGATTTTTTTTTGTGTTCTTAAGGTATCGCTTAGAGAATGAAAACAAGTTTATTAAGGTAGCTATTGTTTTTTAAAGCTTTGTTAGAGATTTTTATTTTGTTTTTAAACTCGCTTTGAGCTTTTAAAATGTCAGTTAGAGTTTGTTTTCGAAATATAGTCAAAAGGTTTAGGATTATCCTATCTCCTGATTCATCATTAGTCATTTACTTCGACTTGTTTACATTCCTGTTTACAACCTGATTTCCGGTCATTTTATTTGGAACGATCTATATCATTCAATTAGATGAATAATATTTAGTATATTTTCTGTTAAAAAATGAAACGTATTTTTGAGCAGCTCCGAAAAAAAATGGGAAGAATGTTATCTACGGGAATCGCGTTTATTTACTATAGTTTTATTTTGTTATGAAGACGTTTTAACAGTCTGAGGTTCTCGAGCTCTATTTACTGACTAGCTTTACAAGCCACGACATAGCCCGTGTTTACGACTTTCCCGCTGGAACAACTTATTTTTCCGCGGAAAAGTCTATATAGCCTTTCTCGGCATATTTATTTATTTATTTATTCAACAACAATTGTTACTCTATCTTTACAGGATGTTTATTATGGGCTATCTAGTAGTTTCTTATAGATTAGCGCGATCAAGCAGTCAATCAAACAAACTCTACAGCTTTATAATATATGTATGTATAAGATACAAGATACAAATTCATTTATTTCCATTGTTTGGTTTTATAAAACTTGACCCGACAAAAATAAAACACAAAAAAACAAAAAAATAAAATAAATTTATCGTATCTGGTCGCTTCACTTTTTTTACACTAGAACAAAGAAGCGATTAGAAACTCAAGCTCATTTTTGTATTGAAACTTTACAATCAACGAGACGATTGATATCTGTAAAAAATTTACCCGCGTAAATATATAGATCATTTTTTCATTGCACACCAATACTTACGGAACTTAAAAACAACTTAACTTAAAAATAACAATTAATAGCCACATTACTAGTTGTAAAATCGGCGCCCTTATCTTATCAACGCGTAGATAGTAACTAAAACAGTGTTTATATCTAAATCGAATGTGTTCGGCAGTGTACAATATTCGGAATCTATGAGGCTGGCAATCCCCGTGCCTTATTTTTCCTTTAATGATCAGTGCTCGCTCGTTCCGGCTCGATTTAAAAACCAAATTTCTTTTCGGCGGGCAAGTGTTTTCACTGTTCTTTTCGAGTTCGAAGCTGGAATAGAAGATGTTTGATTATCTAAAACATTTTATATTTACACAGCTTTTAATCTTTTTTATTTATCCTAAAGTTTGCAAGGATCTGTTTGTAGGTACTATTTATAGAATGTTACCAACAAGGTTGGGTATTCTAGCCATCAGAGAACCCATGAAAGGATACTACAGCAACACCGACAGTACATATTTTTATGTATGCCAATTATTGCAGTCGCCGAGGTCGACTGCGAAAACGGCCAAGACTACATTATTGTATATATTATATCATAAAATGTTATTTCATTTTGCAAACAGGTATTACTTACGTAAATTGTTAATTTCCAAGTTTGAATTTCGGAAGTTTTTTACCTTGAGTAAAACCTATGACAGACATGGGCTAAATTTATGTTTATTAAAGTTGTTTTACCTTGAGTAAAACCTATGACAGACATGGGCTAAATTTATGTTTATTAAAGTTGATAAAAACTAAGTTTTAATTAATAATAACCTTAGTTACAGCATGTAGAAAAGTTGACAGTTGGGAACCGATAGGTTCTTGAATAGACACGATCTGCAAGGGACCGTAGGACGTCCACCACGTAGATGGATGGATGACTTGGTAAAGGCCGTGTCTTCACGTTACATGCAAGTCGACAAAATAGAATTTTTTAGGTATTTCGTATAGGTCTTTTTTTTTATGCTCGATAAGTCTTCATTTGACCACAATCTCACCTGATGTAAAGTGACGATGTGGTCTAAGATGGGACATGAAGACCTAGAAGGTTGGCTTCTCCGGGCCACATTACGAAACACGAAAGTAAGGTCTTAAGAAATATATTGTAATGTTATTTATTTTTTAATTTTAGCTTATAGAACTGAGTAAATTCTTAAAATAACTATAAAAATTGGTTGTCAATGTGAAATGTAGGTTTTAGGATTCAAATAAAATCTGGCAGAGTCGTTCCAAAAAGCAACGCCCCCTGTAAGAACTTAAACTTATCATAGATTAGATTAGATAGATCGTTCTTATTTCGTGTGTATCTATTTATTTAATCTTTTGTAATTGTATGTGAATGTTAAATTCAAAATGTAATAGATATATATTTTTTTGTTTGTTAGGAAAATAAATGTATTTTGTTTGTTTGTTTGATTAAATAAGATTTAGAACGGTGAAAATAACATAATATTTACTCGAAGCTACTATGAAAACTGTATAAAAAAATCAGTCATTAACGTCCTGCGTCTAACATAATTAACTTTAAGTTATGAATAATTCAAAACAAATACAGATAGCGGACACAAGTCTAGTAAACAGAATCAGGAATGAACTTTCAACAGGGACATTGTCGATGATGTAAGGCTCATAATTTGCATATTATTGAACTATTAATAACAGAGCTGCTGACTGCGCGGTGATTTAACTAGACCCGACCTGTACCCCTACCACGAGTTGTCATTGATGACTGTTGGAGATTACAAAATGTTGTAATCCCATACAATTGACAGAAAAAGATAAAAGCTGTGAAAAATCTGTTAAATTCATGAGATTAAAACATGTTGTAGTCTCCTACAGTCGTAAGTGGCAACTCCTGGTAGGGCTACTACTCGCACTGAACTAGAGTTCTTATATAACGAACATTATTATTGGTTTTTAGATAGATTCGATAGATAGGGTTTATAAGCCATACTTCACTAGCTTTGTAGAACAATCAGACACTAAAACTGGCTGTTTTGATTGCTAAACGTGTGTTTATATAGAACTATCGATGGTTGCTTTTACAATAAATTTGCTATGTGGCTTATAATAAATGTTGGGACACCATGGAAAGAATATTCATAACATTCTATATTTATATATATCTGATGGGCAGCACCCACTGCTGGGTAAAGGCCAAACATAACATCATATTTAACCCTTTGTAACCTGTGTAATAATCTTCCTAATTTCGCTGAAACGTATGTGTATGGAAATTTGACTCCATGATTTGTTGAAAATGTGTTTTTTTATTATTTAATTATATAGCTTCCTTAACGTTTCTGGAAATTTGTGCATCAGACGTAGAAAAAAATAAAGAAAAATACGTATATATTACTAGCCGCGGACGGAAACTATCATTACTTTTTATAAAAAAACAAATATGAATCATAGATAATAATGGTATGGCGAAAATGTACTTATGTAATAGTCTGATTGTTGTCCAATAGTTAGGACAACGCACGCTGATAAAGCCATAGCTTTGGTTTAAGCTCCGTATTCAGATTCCCTCATTTATTGCAGTCACAAACATTACAAACTAACATTTATGGACCCATAAGAACTTCAAGGTTGCAGCAAGACCAAGACAAAAGGCTATATACAGTAACGATCCATTTCCGAGTTGTCATATTCGCTTTGTCCTTAATACGAGCTATGTCCTTACGTTATTTCTGTGCAAATAAAAATCTGCAACTGAAAAATGACGTCACTTCCAGTGAGTCCCCCAAAGCCACTAAATTGCAGAGCTTAGTCTGGTTTCTTATTTTTGTTATCAAAATTTAAGGCGGCAATGAATGGCCGTCGCGAGAGGCTAAAAAATAGGTGTATTGCGTGCCGTGCGAACGTTGTTGGCTCTGGCGCGAGGCATAAGAAGCAGCTTCTTAAATATACTTATATTTATTACTCTTTAAATAGTGTATCTCCTCTCTCAATGGATTTCTTCTACGATTTCTTCAGAAGGCTTTCGACCTTCTTTAGAAACTTCTCCCATCTGAATTGACTGCAGAATAACTTACCACAAATATTCAAAATAAAAATAACGCTATTTCGACAGTTGAAAATTGCTCTTTTATAAAACCCTGGCTAAAAATGTAACCAAAATTAGGTAAAATAAAAGCGATCGATGGTAATTGTAATTCCCATTGATCGCTATTGAAATAGGCTGTATATTCTTAGCTGCTGTGTCAAACGCCACAAAAACTATTTTATGAGAATAAAATAAATCGAATTAAATATTGAAATCGCTGTCCGCTTGTGGTCTGCAACCGCGTATTTATCGTAAGCTATTAACTGCTTAGTCTACGCGCTTTATCAGCGGGTTCGTCGTAACACTATCTAAACGATGTTTGAGTTGTAATGCGACTTCCAATCTATTTGCTGTGCCCTGCGTAATTAGCGCGCAGTCAAGGGTTGAAAGGGCTATTCTTTGTAGGAAGATTGCATAATACATGTTACAAATGCGAACTTTAAATTTGAAACAGTTTCTTTAAAACAAAATATCTTTGGGAGAGGTTTTATGAATATTTATTTAAAGTAAGTTTAATTAAATTGTTACTATTTATTGAATTCAAAAATTAACAGACATGGAATGATTTAATATAATGTATTTAATTATATTTGCGTCAAGTTTAGGCATATATAATTACATTAGGACAAATTTCTCAGTAATTTGATTTATTGAGTCCTGCAATATATTTGGGCTATTCTCATAACAGCTTCTAAAAACATCTTACCTAGCAAAACGCGAAGTTAGCTGGAGTAGGATACTATGAGTCACACTCAAATCTAGATACTAATATTCTATAGTCAATTTATATATAAAATAATTATGACATAAAAAACACGACCTAGGTGTATAAATTGTAAATATACTAATTTAATGGCTTTAGTGAGAAACAAAACAAACCTCCTGCATCACAATCGATGATTTTTTCTTCTATAAAAACAAGTTACAAACAAAACAGCTCCGTAAACTAATAAATAAACGAAACAGCCAGAAAACGCATAAAACAAAAGTTCGCACTTCGTTCGTATCTATCCGGCACAATTAGCGGCGTTATCGCGCCGGGCAGGCCTCCTTACCCCGGCTTCCGTCAAGCCTATCGTTATTAACGCCTCGACTATCGATATTAAAGGAGCTTTTTTTCTTTGGAGAAAGCCTTTGTCTTTTGGATATCCATCGAGGTAAAGATATAAATATTTTAGATTTAGGACTGAAACCGCATGGAAAAGACGCTGGTAGAAGGTGAAGAATATGGGTTAACGTATTTTTTTATAAAAATCGTTAGGAATTTTAAAAGACAGTAACAGTATAAAGAGAAAATCGTAACAACTTAAAATACTCAGTTTTAATTGAAAACATTATAATGTATTTTAAATTCTCAAATAACTACGCCACTATTTAAATATCGAAATAGACAGAATTTATTTTACAGAAGATAATAAACCTATGACATTTTTATAAATAATCCGGGTTTAACGTCGCCGATAATACTGCCGTACGTGCCGCCGGCGCAAACGCCCGATAGACCTTAAAGAGCATCGACATTCTCACAACCGCGGCTATATCGTAAAACCCCACTAAAATTTCCATAAAAACACTCAATATTAAAAAGCTGGAGTTGCGCTATAAGTCGGTCCATGCGAATAGTCGGTTCGATTCGGGACATTCGTATTCCGTGCGCGCGTGGCGCCGCCATATCTTTTCACTACCTTCGTAAGGGCGTGTGCCCGCGCGGTTGCAAACTTGTTATAAAGAGCTCAGAGCGCCCCTTAAGGCACTAAGATGCTCACATGTAGGCACGTGTGCGGATCGCCTTATCTTTTATGCCCCGTTTAATATCGCGATTAAGGTCGCTATCGATTTCTTCGCTCTTGTTTGTTGATTTTGTGAGTACATACTTATATTAAAGCGATAGGTGATATTAAAGCTTCGCGGCTCGTTTTGAGTTTATTCCGGCTATATCGGACGGATTACCACGTTATTATCTTTAAGGGTACATGCATGGTACTTAATCTCAAGAACGTCTTTGTATATACAACATTGTTACGAATAACTTTGAACTTAAATTGCTCGGTTAATTAAATTAATCTCAAATAAATATAATCTGAACAAGAACAACTAAGATTCCAAGGATCCAAGTTGATTTTACAGACGGGTACTCGACGTCTATACTTAATAGAATATGCATAAATACATAGCGTAGATATTATATACAAAACACTCAGACCAATGAATATTGCTCGCAAAGCATAGAAATACACTCGCCGAGAATTGAACCAAATACCCCTTGCGCCGAAGCCGCAAGAAAGATACATAGATTTAGGATAACATAAAATTATTCCAGCGTAAAGTTTATCCAGGAGCAAACAATGATTATCAACTCTCACCAACATCTATATTATACCATATATCTATACTAATACATTTAACGCTTACTAGTTATTAAAATAATTTTAATTGAGATATTCAAAAATATGTAATTACCGTAAACATGTAAACAATTGAACTTACCCTCCATTATTGTATCGTAACAGCGTTCGGCGTTGTTAATAAATGATTTAAGCATGCGAACGTCCCGTGATTCGTAAATAGGCTGTGATACGTTCTCCATAATTTCCTCGTGAATAAAATATGAACGTAAAAGCTCATCAAACTTAAGTAAAAGTGAATTATGAATCGCTCAGCGTTGAGTGCTTTAACTAAACGACTGAAGAAAGTCCCGGGGCCTATAGGCTTGTCTTGTGTTTTGGGGTTAACTAAATTGTTTAAGGTATATTGTAAGGTTAATTATTAAGTGTTTATTTTAATTAGATGTTTCTTATAATATATGACTTTTGTGTTCTCATGCAATATGCTATATAACTGCATAAAAATAGGGCTTCTGCTAAGTTCATCTGTTAGCCCGTCCAAAATACTGGACACCTAGTTTTCGCTTTATCAACTTAATAAGAAAGTGCCACGATATACAGCATGAAAGTCCTGAGTGGGGTTCCGGCTTGTGACTGCGACATTTAGTACAAATCGCACGAAAGCGTTACGTCACCGAAACTTCAATGAACTGTAACGTCTGCATTTTTCGTTAATAAGATATAAAAATACGGGTGCTTTTTTGTAATCATCTTAATAACAGACTAATTATTTTTACAGTCATAACCAAGTAACTTAAGCCAATTTCTGGATTGGATGCTACTGGTTCGCTACTTACAACATGGCATGAAATTGAAAGTAGAAAATCTGGGAAATTGAAAGTAGAAAATCTGGGAAAGTGGTCATTTTTTTTCTGAACTTATTGTTAATCAAAATCAATTGAATACGTTATTTTTACCGCAATACCGGCTTATTTTAAAACGATTGTAGGGGTTTCAAGTTTTCTCATTTTCAAAGGTCTATATAATGTAATTCCCTTATACAAATTACTTCTAAATATATTTAAAAACTCGACAAATATTGTCTTCAAAACATTGAATAAACCACCCAAGAGCCAGAGTGCAAGATTGTGCTATCCCTTTGACTTCGTTTTTTCCGATGACGTAACCAGTTGCGCCATTGCTGATGCCCTAATCTGATAACCCAAAGAACCGTCATATTATGCAACAGTAGTGGCACGCTAGAAACCATTTTAATTTAATGAAAACACTCAATTAAAGTGTTTTCATACTGCGATTCAGAAGTAATTGTAATGCACCAAACTAATAACGAACAAAATAACTTGTAGCTTTAAATCGTTTGTTGCTTTCTTACTTTACAAAGTTCGTGTATCGTACGGCTATCTGTGGTCTGTACTTTTTGTAGCGGTGAACGAGTTTAGTGTATAGCTTAACTATTATTTCACACAGCCCAAGGTAAAAATGCTCGTAACGGAATTAGTGTACAACACAAAAAGCTAACAAATATTTATTGACAAAATAACATATTACAAAATATATTCTAGGGTCTTTGCACCTAAATAAAAATGTGAAGTGAACGAAGAACCAATATTAAAATGGTATTTCGTCAAAGTTAGAGTTTTCAGGTTTTAATACAAACCATGATACCGATAAATATTATACATTATACTAAAAAATATTTTATCAACATATGTAAAGAAAAGAAAATATATTTATAGAAATAATTCCATTCTAAGAATAGTAAATCTTGGTAGTCTACATATTCTTTATTAAGAATACTCACTGTCTACGACGCTACGAACGCCTACGCCGTAGCGCCTACGACACGCTACGAACCGCATCGCGTGACCGCGTTGTTATCGGTAACGTCTGCCTTCGTTATTGCGCGGACACCTTTATCCATCAAACGGCAATGAAGAATCTAATTCATTTTGTATACAGGGTTGTCTGTTTAAAGCTTCATAAATTGTAAAACAAACTTATAGTTACCATAAAAGTGTAAATAATATAGCTCTTTATTAATTTTAATACTTTCAATCAAATTATATATTTATATGTATTGGGATGCATAAGTATAAAATACTACTAAAATATATTACGATATATGAAATTTTTAATAGCGCAATAATAATTAAAAGTTCCATAGTACATCTTACTTCTAAGACTCATTAGTAAAGTTAAATTCATAATAAAGTGCTTTATTTTGTTTTGTCATTAAAATAAATATTTATAAATCGACAAAATATAACAATAAAGTAAAAATTATTAACGAATATAAATTTATTAAAAAGAACTGGCCACGAGAATTTACCTCATAGAACACAATAAGTTAAAACGGAGTTTACTGCGAATGAGGGCAGTTTAATCATCTTTATTGGACCCCAACTGCGGGCCACAGTAAATTCTAATCAAGCTAATGCTATTTAGATTATAATAAAATTTAATGCTCCAAACTTTGTCCATTGTCATGGTTGTTAGGAATAGTTGGGCACTGGGCGATTTAAGTTAGTTATTTTTAGATAGGTCATCTTTGCACTGCACTCATATTATTCTGCACAGTAGTTTGAGAAATTAATACTTTATCTTAATACATTATTAATAACATGTGCAAGTGCTTAAAATATATTTTAAATTCAACTTTTGTCGGGTATTTTTGAATAAAAAGTAATTTAAAGACAATATACTCGTCGAGACTAACCATACGTGCCCAAACTAGATAGTTTTATCAGAGTCCCTCCTTTTTCACCAGCTCTAAATTCTCATTACATAGTTATGTCTCTTGACTTACTTGCAAAATTTCTCAATCGGTAACCAGGAATTGTAAACATCGAGACAAGTTGTCTGACATAAAAAGCATGCAGAACTTACCCGCTTAACTTACTAGCCCTGAGGATTTTAGAACTATGTTTTTTTCAAAATAATTACAATGTCTAGTATATTTATGTTTCTGCTTTTTCATTAATATAGTCTTAATAATTCTTGTAATCATTTAAAGTATTATAGTCCATAATTAATTTAAAACCACGCTACCACAAAAAGAAATTGTGGAATGAAAAAAGCAATTTTCCATTACAGGATATAATTATCGTAATTGTTGCAGGCTGGAAACAAAATAACTTAATTACGCGGAAACATCGACACGATAACACAATTTCACTTCTTGGGAAAAGAACAAAAAAACATGACGAATCATACGTCAATTATGAAAACGAAATTAAATTTTAATATAAATCAGCGGCTTGTTTCATCTTCGCAAATGAGAAATAATTAAATCGTGGTTGTTATCGAATAATTTGAGCTCCGACCGACTGGAAATATTGTTTACCAAGTTACAGGTTAATTTAATTTAATTGAAATCAAATAAACATCTAAGCCATTGCTTTAGGCTGAAACTTCCAAAGACAAATAACTTT
Source organism: Gymnoscelis rufifasciata (assembly GCA_929108375.1). Taxonomy (NCBI): domain Eukaryota; kingdom Metazoa; phylum Arthropoda; class Insecta; order Lepidoptera; family Geometridae; genus Gymnoscelis; species Gymnoscelis rufifasciata. The sequence goes on along the minus strand of OV815307.1, from coordinate 3,362,587 downwards.
AAATTAACATTTCTACCATTGTCTATAACAGAACTTGCGTATAGTTCAAAGCTGAAGTTTCCGTACCGAGTACTCTTGGATAAAATGTGATCTCCATGGAACCCTTCCTGTCTGTTATGAAGTTGAACCATCGACCTCATTAAACGGAACAAAACTGCCGACGTCTGCCATAAATACGGCAGAAGCACAGAGGGCACGACTGAAGCCCTACCTCGCAATTTTCGATAAGTTAAACGCGTAAGGGCGCTGTACACGCATAAAGACGTCGTCCCACTGAGCCAGTCTATCGCTTTATGGACGCCAATCGTGCGTGAAACAGCTACACGCTAACTCGAACGAATGTTTAAAACGACTTCCATGCCATTGTTTCAGACTTCCAAATGGCCTCGTTGTTCTAATGTAACTTGATTGTGAAACAAAGAGCGGCACTGAACTCGCCTAACAAACTTTTGCAATGCGACAGTCTTTTGTCTTTGCAAAGAAGGTTCGCGCCCTCTCGCCACCGACTGGGCGCTTCCATTTTTCGAAATGTGTGTACGAGTAGAAGTTAACAATGCATTCAGTTTGGAAAATAAACGTAATACTTCTCTTTAATGTACGACTATGAGGTCTTCATAATTAGTTCAGAATTATAACATCTTAAACAATTCATTTTACTAACATTCACTAAAAATTATTGTAAAAACCAGCATTTTTCTGCACTTAGCTTACACATATACATATGAAAGAAAAAAAAGAAAGCAAAATACCGAAGCTGAAATAAATCCCACTCGCACTTCTAAATCTTCGCAATCTGCGCGAAGCTCAACAAAACTAATTACCTACGTTTATGTAATAGATCCAGTACTAAGTCCCTTGGGCTTGGATTTAATTAGCTATCGTCTTGCAGCTAGTTTCAGGTGTAAAGAATAGCCCGGGGCCGTAGCTACCACTCACGGAATAAAAGCCAGCCTCTTTCGTTACTGGAGAACCCGTTTTGAGGTACTTAAAACAGCTAATTGAAAAGCTAATATTCACGGCATAACATTAATTATGCTCCAGAGGGTTACTTGGTAATCTCCGTAGCGAAATCCTTATTATTTTAAGTGATACGCTGATGTTTTAAATATTAAAAGGTTGCTTTTACTGCGGTCTGGCTGGAAGACGTTCGGTTTTTTACTTTGTAGAGCTTTATCTATTCTAGACTAATTGTAACTATAAAAGGCACGGAAATTCTTTAAATGTGTATTAAAAAGTTATGGTGAAACCAATAAATTTGGCGAACCTTTTTTTACCCTTTCATAGAAATCAAACTCTTTGCGATTTAATGAAATTCTGACCATCTTCACGCCATCTTGAGTTCCAATCAAAGCTTCAATAATCAAAATTAATGTATTCAATAACGTCGACAAATTAGAAAGCCCCCAGTTTCGGCCGTTTTCCTTATTTTTACGGGTGAATGTTTTCGAATGTCAAAAAATTGCGCTATATTTCAAAGTGGGAACAAATTCGAGAGATAAACGCGTCAGGGAGTTGGTGTGTTTCATTGGAGTTGTTATCAGTTGGGTGGCCGCGGCAGGTCGCCCGAGGGGTCAATGGAGATCGAATGAAAAATTGCGACGGTGCAGTCAGCTCGAAGTGACTGAGATCGTACGAGTGGGTTAATACGGGCCGTACTTTCAACTGCTTCAAGTGGAATGTTTGCTAGCTATGTGACTTTGTTAGTCACGGAATTTGAACTGGCTTTTCCGTTCGTCGCACGCTTTCAGTTCGTAAATATATTTAACTTTAGAATTTCCGTCATTGTTCTTTTGAAGTAGAATTTGAATGAGTTGTTTTCAACTGTTAACTTATGTACTCGTGCTTTGATTCTTCAGTGTGAATGTTTAACATAAATGACATTACTTCAAAGGAAGATCATTTATTCATTATAAGCAGTGATAGGTATATTGAATTAGGGTCAATAATATGACAGGCATAATATTAATATTGTCTGTATTAATTCCTCCGGAATTTGATAAGTATAATTTGATATTTTTAACAAATAAAGGAATCATAAGTCCTAGAACTGAAGAGAGCAGTCTTTTGTTGAAAAATGTTTACAAACGTGGATTAACCAATTGGTAGATTTGTTTTTAACATTTAAGATATGAGCATTTCAACCTGAAAATAATCAGTAACGCGGCTTGATGTAAAAAGTTATTCACTATCCTCTTCTACCATCTAAGATCGATATTAATTTGAAATAAACTTAGCCAATGAAACGTTACATTCCATTTCCAATCTTCGACATAATCACTCGATCTACTAGGTTTGTACAAAGCACATAGAGCTCCCAAACAAACGATCAGAACTCGATGGATCGACTGTTGTTTACACTCGGGAATTCATCTCGAACATCACTAGATCGTACGCGCGGAACTTGCTCGCACGAACAACTTTCAAATGAAAGATTCCAAGCATGCTATGTAATAATATTAAGTTTGGAGTTTAGTAAACTTGACTATTAGATCGGGCGTCTTGTGTCTCGGTTCAGGTTGCATATTTTAGATTTACATTCTCTGGGTACGTTTTTCTTTATGCTAACTCACAGAAAGGAAAGTTATAATTATAAAATACAAAGTGATCACTAGCTGACCGGCATTTAACGTTGTTTTGCCATGTACTTTTTATCACGAATAAATAAAGGGGGTTGATCGTAGGAGGCAGAAAATTTTATATTTTGTATTTGGCTTTCTACCCAAGTTTGTGGCACCTTGTATAAACATTTTACATTATTTAAAAAAAAACACAAAAATAGAATCGTTCAATTTGATGCAATAGAGTAGTCAAGAAATATTTATTTATTAATCTTTGAGAACGTGCTTCAAGTAAGCAAGTATGGTAAATTGACGTTTGCTTGCCTACAAGACGAATAATAAAAAATACCTACATTTAATATGATGATTTATAATTTTTTACAAATTATCTTATTTGATTTTATTTTATACAAACCTTGCCTAAAAGCAATAAACACGTTTAAGTATTTTCCGATTTGTGTAGTAAGTAGTTGGGAAGTAATGCATGTACCTCTATAACAATACATTTCGGAGATCCATTTTTATATAAATAGATTCTTAAACGTATTCCTAAACCAAGCCTCAATATCATCGTACTTCCAAAAAAAATCATATTTTTTTCCTGTTGTCAAATAAATAAGAGGTTTTAAGATGTTATCAAGAAAACTTGAACAAATATTGAAATGGAAATAAATCTTACCAGAATATTTTTGGCAAAAAACATTCAACACCAAAACAAAATCGTTAAAACTTTCGCATCTAAATAGGTACTTTTGCTCTGAATATTTTCAATACATAAAGTCGTACCTGCCCCGTGGGGCATTGATTACAAAGTTCTTCTTGGCACCCTCTCGAACAAACTTCTGATATCTCAGTATATTTGTCATGCGAGTATCTACTTTCCCGATTTATTGATATTATTTTCAAGAGTGGAAAAACATGGTGAGATGATACAAAATTGATAATAGAAAAGTATATTACAATTTCGCGCCTGATGAAGTGCTCAATATAGGGACTGGTGAATATTTTCCGATGGTGTTTGAAATTGAAGTTCTGAATGATTCGCGGAAGCTTGTTTGCTGCGAGCTTATGTGATTCAAGTTGACGACGTCGAGCCTACGTTTGAGAGTTGCAGACAATTTCCTGTCTACGGGGACGACCTTTGAGCCCCCTCGCCCTCATACCGGCGCTGACACATGTGTACACGACGTGATGCCTGTCAAACGTATAAAAGGTACCTTCAGCAATAAAAAAAGCTCTTCAAAGAACCTTTGACAAATTATCCCGTTAAACTGACAGCAAACACCCGCCGCCCGCCCCCGCGGCGCCCCAGACATTCTATCGACTCTCGATTCGCAGATAAAGACTAAACTTCACCCATTATTTCACGCCGATATAAGTGTCACTTTTAGGTAGATACATTTTGTACAGTTTTTAAGTGTTCCCATAACGAACGCCGAGTGCCAAAGTTTTTAACGAAAATGCTTCCGATACATAAAACCATCCGATAATATTTGTGTTCGACGGCGACGCGAAAACATTTCGGTAGAGGCGCCCCCTATCGGTCGGCTATAAAGGCCTTTCGCGCGATAAAAACTGATCTGTGAGTTTGTTCGGCAACAACAGGAAAACAGATCTTTGGCGCAGGGCCAAGTCACCTGAGCAGCACGACGCACCCTGCGTGCTCGACTCTGCACTCGCGATAAAGGGTTAACAAATTGCAGCCAAGTTCGCAGCACACGTCGCCGAATGTGGAAGCAGTAAATAGTTCCATGTTTGTCGGGGAAGTTTTGACTTCTTTCCCGGCCGGCGAGTGACGCGCTCATAATGGCGCTGCGAGGGCGGCCGCCCGCGGCGCCGACCGGCTCGCTCCTCAATTTGCTCCTCAGATTGTCGCCATTTAAATTGTGTTCCTCGCACAATCCACGTTATTATTCTTTTATGCCGGCGCTTGCCGATCGTCGCAGATTGTTTTTTTCTCGTTGTGTATCGGCCCGCTTATTTTGCGTTGTCTCTATTTTCGCAGAAGGCGGGCGTGTAAACACGGCACCGGCTTAAAAGTGCGTCCTAATTTATTTGAGGAGCCTTTTGGAAAACGTTTCGGCTATGCTCTTTTATCCAGTCGAACAAAGGATAATACGAATAAAAGCCAGTCGAGCATAATCGTACTTTCGCCGTCGAGAGCTCGCGAGAGATAAAATAGTCACCGCAATTTTCCCCGTGGAGTTTGAACCTTGCGGCGGTTTTTTTCCCGGATTCGAAAGCTGATTCAATAAGAAGTTACGAGCTCTCTTTAGTAGATGTAGAGCTATGTTCGAACAAAGGAACGGCTGTATTATACATCGCCGTTAGGAGCGAGACGAGCTTGTTGATTGTTTATATTCGATTACGTAGAAACCGTTGGACCAATTTCCAGTGAGGCGTCTCGCTCGTCTTAAAACATCCGAGACGCTTGGCTTGAGTCCGACACTCTGCATAATCAATGTGCTAAACCACATAACAATAACGTTTACTCTAGCGTTCTTGAGATGCATGCAGTCGATTCTGTTTAAACGGAAGTTTCTACTTCAAACTAACAAATCAAACCCCACATCTACAAACTGTACTATGATAGCTACGACTGTGTACTTTGAATACTGTATCATAACAACATAATTTTATCCGGAAATTTGCTACAGCAAAACTTGCCTTATTTTTCTCCGGTATCCTTACATTTATTTCATATCTTGATAAAGTACCGTCGTAATCAAACATGAAGGTAGCATCTGTTTATAATTTTCCTCATAAAAGCGGCAACTCATCTTGATCTATACGATTCTTATAGAGCGCGCGCTCTTAGATCAACGTAACTGATTTAGTTGCGGAGCGAAGTTGGCGGATTTCGGTAATCCTATCCTTATAAGCGGGGATCCATCAGTTGTCATTAAGGTAACACGACGACGCATCCACGGCTACATCACACCTGTATCTGCTTGCAAGATTGATAGGACTATGGGCGAGGATACGGCGCCATTTTGACAGGTTGTTATTGAAAAATTGAGTGATAATACCGAGGTGCTCGTGTTGTTTAAGATTTTTGCGCGTTATTTCGCGTATAATTGATTTGTTTATAGATGGATACAATTTATTAGGACGTATGGATGACACAAAAAAGCTTTGTATTTCGTAAACAAATTGAATTCTGAAATAATGAAAACAGTCATTCAAAACATCTTTTATCGATTATCACATAGCATTCAATATCAAGTCAATCCAATTTACTTCTCATAATAAGTCTCCTTAGAAGTAGCATTAAATTGTCGACGTTTTTGTTACAGGTTGTGCCTTCGTCAAGTTCAGCTCACACCAAGAGGCGCAAGCAGCCATCACCAGTTTGCACGGAAGTCAGACTATGCCGGTAAGCTTGTCAATACAAACAGTGTTCTTTTTTTTTTTTAATGCTGTCTAAGCCTTAATTTGACCACAATCTCACCTGATGCAAAGTGACGATGTGGTCTAAGATGGGACATGAAGACCTAGAAGGTAGATGGGTTCTTACAACTTTACCTCGTTTTCAACAAATTTATAGCCCATTACTAAGACATCATCTTTCTTAGTCCATAAAGTTTATAGCGGAGTTTAGATCTGTCAATTGATTCCTATTTGCGTTCTGAAGGCCTTTTAATTTAGTTTGCCAAGTCATGTTACTAGTATAAATATTGAAATGAAATAAAATTAAAATTTCCTTAGAAAATGGGGAAAGTAGTATTATAAAATTATAGTTAGTGTAAGTAAAATGAATGCTTCTATTCCCTTTTGTTAACATAATATCAGTGCGCCTTCAAATAACTTAGAAAGGAGGAGATAGAGCAAATTAAACGCAATGAGATATAAGAAAACCAATTTTTGTTTAGAGACCGCTGTAACCTGTTTTCTAAGGCTTAGCTTCACGTACGTCACGTCTGTCTTACGACTGACTACCGCCTAATATGTAATATATATAAAGCCGCTCACACCTAAGACTATTCGTATAATAGATTTAAGACATGTATGTCTCAAGACAGACTTGTCTAAACCTTAATGTCACTACAGGATACCAAAGCTCAATTCTGTCAACAGTCTGTTGACATACCGTGGTTGACTTGTGAGTCCACATGTTACAAGTCAAAGAACGTCATCTATTCCGCTTGTATCTACGAGTATGACAGAGACAACAAACAGGGAGTTCGACAGTCCGTGTTTATTTGTTTTACGTCTACGACACTCGGACAACGCAGTGACGGTGTTTTTAGTCGCCTGAGATACGTTATGATTTTAATGTAAAAGTAAAAAAGGCCTTAAATTAATACTTGGACATCTAGTTCCTTAAATATTACCTAAAAGAATGAGTTTCGATATTGAAAGAGCTGATTTTCTTAAAAGTAAAACCTTATTTTACCATAGATCTTTTGTGAGAGGTTTTAAAATCGAGCGGTTAATAGAATAGTAGATTAAAATAATAATAATAATAGCTTTCTGATTTTGTCTTTGAGTCGAAATATTTTTAAACTTTACTCATTAAAACACTTTAATTATATAGTACCAATCAATCTCAACAGACAACAGCAAACATTAATTTGCATCATAGAACAGTGTTTCGCTTTCCGTCTTGTTGGAAAATTTGTATTTCTATTAACTCCGTGTACTCCAGTTGACTCAGCACTTCAGCCTCATAAGTAAGCACATCCTAAACATACAAAGTAGCAAAATTTCCTCCGCCATGTCACGACCACTAATTAAAAGTTAACTCTGCATCGGACAGTCAATTTTAGCACTTTTTAGTCTCATCCGTTTACAACTCGAGGGCAATTTGTTAGCGTTTTCGAAGCGATTTTAATTTCTGCTCGAATAGGAATGTTTCAGTTTAGTTCCACTCGTAAATTCGATTTTCAATAACATGGTGCAATATGCTGTGTGGCAATTTCCGTGTTACTAGTTTAGTTATTGCCAATAATTCGGTCTATGCCTTTGACATGTTGATGATAGTGGAATGTTTTTTATACAAATTGACACCTATTAAATTTTATACAAATTTATTGTTACAACTTCAGTCCCTTCATTTAAATAAAAAAATGTAAATGTAGTGACGGCGTGGAAGTACAATGTTCGAGGCATATTTATCATTTACCCCTAAGTATATCTGATCCAGGTTCAAGATTTTTTTTAAATACAATATTAGACTAACCGACGAGTTTGGTAGATTCTCTTCAAATAACTGGATATATGATGAATAAAAATAAACTACTTATTCCAACAAAACCCCCTCCTTATCAACCTATCTTTACTTATATTATAAAGCTGAAAAGTGTGTCTATGCGCTAATTTGAGATAAGCTGGACCGATTTTTTCCCGCGGCAAAATCCAAACTACAACGAACTGATATAACCCACTACTCAAAGCACAGGTAAAAAATAGTAATTACACATCTTTTGTGCTCCTCTCGATGAGACTGTAATCCCCTCCTGGAATAGGATCCGTGTAAGCCTGTCATTGGGAGATTCTTCAATAAGCCATTTGGTAACAGATTTCCAATGAACCTTCCGCGAAATATGCTGAGCTCTCTCTTCGTCTGGCGCTGAGTGGTTATCGATGGGTACATATTGAAAATTTAAGTTTATTTGTAAAACTTTACATACTTATTTCTCAAATGCTTTGATAAAAGTAAAGTTAGCTCAAAAAACTTACAAAGCGGACCAAAGCTTTGGTTTAGGCAAACTTTAAATTTACCATAAACGTAATTATCAAGGACAAAAGCCTATTACATTATTACAGTAACAGCGCAGTCAATAATAATATTAAAATCATTATTTTTTTCATTAAGAACTTGAATTGTTTTAGGAAATTAATATCCTAATCATTAAAATTACATAGTTCCTATCTTATTATTTGTTCGTTTTCAAAATCATTTAGTTTATCTTGAATTTTTGTTAAGTTTTAAGTAATTGAGAAGGAAAATTTTATTCTAAACAAACTCCTAAGGGTTTTCAGAATGTTTTATTATAATATGTTTGAATGGAAACTTTTTAATAAATACATAAGTTTCATTTAGCTGTATTGCATCGCTAAATTATCTTGACAAATAAGTGTCTTACACCGATAATAAAATACCGGGAAATTTCGGCCGCATAATACTGTCAAATATAGTTCGTGCAAGGCGGCGATAATTCCTGCGACAGAATCATACAAAAGACCCTCCTTGACTCGCCCCGGGCCAGATCAGACCAGCCACAGCTAAATCTAATAGCAATTTTGTCCGTAGCTCTCAAATATTGATCTACGCTTTAAGCTTTGTACCTTGCATTCTTAACATTCCCTGTTTGTTGACTGAAATTCTCGGTTGGCTTTTGACGTTTGCACTTCAAACTGCCTTTGACAATTTTAAATTAGTTGCCTATTTCACGTTTGGCGAGGTTCTATAGCAACCGCTAATTTCAATTTGGACGTAGCTAAATTGATTCATATTTGGAACTGGCAAAATGGCGGTTGATTGGGTAACAACTTTAGACTATGTACCTAGCTGTAGTCTGTGACATGGCAAAATAGAAAAATGTTAATTTTGAAGATAAATTTTAATAATAATGCGACACTTTCATATTAGTACCTCTCCTACATTTAGGCTTTTTTTATAAAATCTAAGATCACTCTTTCTAAAATCTCTTTTGAAAATAGACTCTATTTTGCAACGATTTAATTTTTTGGATTAAATCCATGGCAACAATATTATTACATTCATTTAAACTGGAATAAAAACGAACTTTCCACACAAAAACTACAAAAGCCAGAAATGCAATGTTGGTACATAATAATTTAGAAGTAGTTTCTCTCATTGGTCGCATCCATATAAACCTATTTTATTATTGCCGTATACCTTTCCCCGTTCGCATTCACAATGCAAATATGTACTTTGCCGAATATATGTCCTACCCATGGCTCTTTCGCTTTTTTACTTTTATGGTAGCTGCGAGCGTATGGTATGCTTTGTAAAATACTTGCTTTTGAGTCACGTATGCACCTGTGACTTTAATAATGTCCGGCGGGGTTATTGAACAGCCATCGTTTTATTAAAGTGCTTTTCGAGTCGATTTTAAGTCGAACTTAAATTTGAGGAAGTAAATACCAATCCGAAATTTAGTAAGCTCTTCTCCGTCTGAAGGTGAAGTTTAGGTTTTTGAATTCGGTAGTGTAGCATGGTAATCTTAATTAGGTTAAACCTTAATTGTGATTTGTGGTCAAAGTCATCTTCAAAACCTAAATAATATAGTATAAGATGTATATATTATATCATTGCTTAGACTTTTGTTATGTGGTAAACAAAAAGTTTGTCGTGCCAACTTGATTATATTCATATCATAAAACAGGTCAAACCGGACTCTTCGAATTTATTGCAGGTGGGTGAGGGGTAGCAAGTGAAAAATATAATAAATTAATTTTCCTCCACCCCCTGTAAGCGGAATAATCCCTGGGGGTTGCTTATCGTTGGAAATAAGAGAATAAATTTGGCTGTCGGCAAACCTTCTCCTATTTTGTTGATGTATAACAAATATTGATGATTATATCTAAATATCAGATATGAAGATCCAAACGTTGGACGTCCAATCCTTATAAGTATTATTAAAAAATTCTAATTATAAATACTTTTAGGAACAATCTACCGTGTATTATAATAGAAAAACAACAAAATATAAACTAATAAACGTTTTGGCTTGTTTCAATCAATTGTCTTTGATAATTGGGACCAACGAAGCCTTTTCTTAGCTTAGCTTATTAGGACTTCAAGACCTTCAACGGAGAATTTCACAATGCATCAACACAGAAACATACTGTTTTGTGTTTTCAAGTTTTATTTCTATATTAAAATCTTAAACGCAATGATATAATAATAAATAAAACAACTGTCAAACACCTTTGTATAAGTTTATACGATAGGCGAAAACACTTCACGCATTTTTGAGAAAATTGCGAGTGCAAATTAACATAAAAATTAAAGATTTAAATTTATTGCGAATTGAGTAACATAAAGTCAAACTTCTATTACGCAACCACCACTTAGCAACAAGACATTACTAATCTTTTAATCACTTCTACTGATAGTTATTTTAGGTGAAACAGAGTATTTATTGAGGGTACGAAGACAAAAACTAATCTTAAGGCTCCGGAATGAGATGCTCGGGTAATGAGATGCTGTTTGTCTAACCCGACATATCAATACTACTTACAGTATAATTAAAAATAACATTGAACATTTTCCTATTGGCCAGACCTATGAACAGTAAACAAATCATATCTATTTAATTAATACATTTCTCAGTAAAGTTACGTAGAGATCGTAGATTTAAATCTCAAGTTCTAATATTTTTCAATGAAGATCCAACATAAATTAAGACATTAAAACGCCCGAATGAAGGGGACATGAATTTTCAACCGCAAAAACTGTTTACTCCTTTATTATTGTTAGAGCACTCCCTTCCGGGTCATTTTATAATTGAGTTATAAAGCTATAAACTCCTGGAAGTTGGAATGAAATTCGCGAATGAAACCGCCTGGTTCGGAAATATATGGCTTAGTTTGTTATACCCTAATTTTAATGTAGTACTAGTATATACAGATTAGAGCTACAGAATGGAAAATTGAAGTTTACTTACAGAATTCATTATTTGCTTACTATTATAGATTTTTCTATGTAACATAATATATGTAATATTCCTATCTTTCAACGCCACGAAATTATCGAATAATATTTGCCTGCGGTAAAAAGTAGCCTTATAAGTTTAAGTTATTAATTAGCTATAAAACAATGAAGATATGTGTGATTTTTTATAAAATAAACAAAAATAAAATCTGATATAAGCGCGTTCCAAAACACAAACACACTCTTGATTCATTATAAATAAGCTTTTAAAAAATAGCTGTGTAGAGCAAATATTTCTTTTTTTTTTGCAAAAATAACGTTTTACTTTTGTGCCTTTAAATCAAATTCCGTGATATTTGCAATGTTCGTTACGCAATTACCGAAAAACGGTTGGTGTATATTGTAATTCGAGTCCAAAGGAAACCCGACTATCAAACGAAAGCAATTAAGAGGCCAGGTAGAGCCTGGCTTGATTGTTTAGTCACACATTACAACTTGATTATGTGACGTCACTGCCCTGAATAAACATGGCGTCCATTCTATAGCTACATTTTGAAGTGTGTATGTAAGGATATTAATTTAAAGATTATTTTTTATTCTAGTGATAAAGAGGGTTTTCTAGTTAAAACTATTTATTCTAGTAAGTTTCTTTGTAGTTTTTGACGAAACTAAGTGTATTGTAATTTACCTATGGTTTAAATAGAATCAATTTAATTGTACCATATAAATATACAGTAGAACTTAATAACATATAAAGAATTAAAAACATTCTTTAAATTCACAATATTAGTATAAAGTGGTGAATAAAGACCTAATATCTCTCGTCAAGAAAGAAGTCACTCTGTCCAAAGCAGTGGGAACGTAAAATGGAGTGCTTTTGTTTAATTTTTTTACTGAATAAGTTCTATGATATAAGCGCTTTTGACAGTGACTGTCCGTCTGTCCCCTTTGCTTACTTTGCTTTGCAAGGATCGCTGCAAACTACCTGACCAATCATTCTCTCTGTTTGTCGTAATTGTTACTTACTTGTTACTTTGTAAACTTACATTTCTCAGGGCAGTATCAAGGGGAAATACGGTAGAACCTACCATTTTTCCCATTTACATGTTTTGGAAGCTAAATATGACAATAAATTCTATGTTTTTGTCTCACATTCAGTACATGATTTACTGTAAATAATCACATGAAATAATTGCTAAAAATAAGTCATTATTATCATATCCACATAAGTACTAACTTGGAAATAAATAACTTATATGCTTGATACAAAACAGTTACAGTTTACGTCAAAGTTTACATCAATTCACATCGAACTATTCCAATATTCGCTTACATTTTTGATCAGAAACATAAAATGTTAATTAGGATTAAAATCTACAACTGAACAAAGAACTTTCAGCAAAGATATCAAACTCGCAATAAAAAATATTGCAACTAATCCGAGATAGGAATACAAATAGTATTTGTAAAAACAAATATCGTTCGCTAGAGAGCCAATTATAAAGCAGATATCATAATAACAAGGTGACTCGCAAAACAGAACTACATTTTCCAATATCCAATTTCTAGTTCTAACTGTTTCTATAAATATTTTGTTTAATAACATCGTTAGAACTTACCTTTCGAGTTCCATTACTTTAATGGAGTTAGATGGCTATCTTCGATTATCTATTGAAGAATAAAGAACTAAAACTTAATGAGATTTCTCTCGTTCTATTTTGATACTTCATAACATTTAAAAAGGTCTTAATCATGTCTTTTTTAATTGGATTCATGTCGTCTATTTGTAAGTTAGGTATGTGATTTTTGTGTGCTGTCGGTTGACAACGCAAATCCACTAATTCACTTTTAAAAATTAAATGCCGGTTCTGAATTAAACTTTTGGTAACTAGATAGATAAATATGAGTAACTAATAGTTAACTTTAAATAAATTATAGCTCTAGTATTATGTTCGTATAAAATATAAAAGCTTTAGTTAACCACTTTATTTTTGTGTCAAGCTGTTATAAATTCAAATTTGAAATAATTTGATGAAACTGCATTAGAACATTCATCGCCAGTGCACATGCCGAGAAACTCAACTTCAGTTGCACTGTGTAATTATACTCCTAGATGTCTGTCTTTTCTTTGACAAAGTTATCTTGAGTAATATTACTTCGGTTTAGTGTTACAATCCCCGAGCGTTTGGCATTCAGCTTTTGGAATTTATTAAAATTATGCTAATTAACCTTCTGATATTTGGCGTTTCATTTTGCACAGCAACATTTTATTTACAAAATTCAAACACGTAGCTTATGAAAAACCTAAGTAAACAAGTTTTTTTCTCTGAATAGTAGCGCTTTAGAATTATTTATTATTAGGTTATTTGAACATAGAACTAAATAAACAGCCTGAAAAGTTAAAGAAGTAAAGTCAGTACAGGCGCCCTTCGGCATCGCGGCGCCTTATTGAAAACATTTACATATGTATGCGTATCACCGAACGTGACATATTGTACACTGGGATATTGTCGGAGTTGTCGAAAATCGGCGTTTTACCCCCGGCTTAAGGTAATGATGGAATATTCGATCGACTTAGCGCGAGTTCGGGTTATCGCGGCTCGCATCATTGTTATGACTCCCGGATGAGTTTGCGCGCTGTGCTAAATCTTATGAAACTTTACTGTCTTTGCTACCTACGTACATAGATTCTACACGTTAATACTTTGCATAAACCTTCACCCACTGCTAAAACTTAGGCACATGTGCGTTAAGAAACATTTCTGAGATCTGTACAATTTGAATACTCTATGCGCTATATTGCCATTAAAAGCATTATCTTTAGATCCTACAACTGTTTTCTATAGCGTTGAACTATCTTGATAACAAAGAAAATTTAAGAAGAATTACATGTGCTTGACATGGAATAATGGGAAAATGATCTTTATAAAACTATAGACAAATGCGCATTAAGTCCGCCGAAGCATATCAACGAACGAGTGTAACCGTAATTCCAAAGCCGTCATTCCCCGCGTAATTGTAGAATTATAAGTCGCAAACTCCAAGAAACTAATTTGCACTCCTTTTACCCAACAAAAACAGCTTGTATTTATGAAGGATGCTCAATTCAAGGCGCGGGCTCTGCTCCTGAAAGCCACGTTCCTGGCTCTATGTAATCGCGCAGTAGATTATTAACATAAAATAACAAAGGCTAATTAGGCCTCAGACTTGGTTCTAGCATGCCGCATAATCTTGTGCCACCTACGAACGTTAAATCAGTTCGGAGGAAAGTTCTCTCCTTACTCGGATGAATATTATACGCTTAGGTATCATAGTTCCGGGCTCATAGTAATTACGGCTATAAAATTTATAATGGAACTAGTATAGGACTGGGAAGGTTTTTTAAGCCAAATTGATCTTAGCCTAGGATTGTCTAACGGCACTTTTTATCATACTTTATACTTTTATTCTTCATCATTTTATGTTTGCTACCTTTAATGAAATATTAAATAATTGAGTTACAAACTTATCATTGGTGGAGTCAAGAAAACATATCTGTCTCATCACAGTCCAAAGGTTATATAAAACTAGCTGACCCCAGCAAACGTTGTTTTGCAAAATGAAAAATAGTTAGTAGCCAATTCTCAGACCTACTGAATACGCACATAATATTTGGTAAGAATCAGTAAAGCCGTTTCGGAGGAGTACAGTAATTAACATTGTGACAGGGAAATATTCTGTTTGTATTTCATATAGTTTTTAGAAAGAAACATCAATACAACCCGCGCTTTACTCATAAGTCCCACATAACTGTTCATTTTACCTTAATCTTCATGTGAAGTTCAATGTATGAAAGTTTTCTTATTACCAAATTGTGCAACTGTTCTATTCACGGAATACACTAAACTGTCAGAAAACTTTTCAATAATAAATAAAAGACAAATGTTTTAATAAATGTTTTATGTTTCAGATGTACTACATTATGTATACTTCTAACTTTTCTTTCTTTTATTTTTACCAGTATTTAACTAATGATTTTTTTTCTTCAATCAATGAAAGTAAGTAGGCTATGGTTTCTTTTTTCAACCGAAATATTCTCTAAAATTCAGTTTCGTTCCATGTGTTTAAATTATCAGGCCTCTCTCGTAAAGTTCGGGTTTTTCTATCAGAAGGATATAGATAATTAAGTATTTCTTGTTCTTCCTCGATTGATAAGTGGTCAATTGCTTTAAATACATCCATTTATAACAAATCACGGGAAGAACCTATGTCGTTTTACGGTTTTATCAAACAAAATAAAACGAACGAAACTATACAACATAACCTAAACGTCAAACTTATCGGCGGGATAGAACCTTATCTGGTCCTTCAAGTAGCAGGTAACTTTATTCCTCTGATAGGGACCTTATTCGACAGTTAACTACTATCTGACCATTGAAAAACCATGAATATTGCTATTCGACGAATAAAGGCTATCTGACTGTTTATCTGACGATTGAAAAATCGGCCCTTACTCTACAAAATCAACATATATCAAACTCAATGTAAACTTAATAGATACATGTATGTATGTATATGTTTGCCAACATGAGATCTACCATGAATATGTCTAAGTAAATCATGGTGGTAATATAGGGAGCGGAGAATACATAAATGCATATTAATTTATTCGTAGGCAGTGAAAGTTCAAACCTCTTAGTTTAGTAACTGTTTTGATAAGGGGATGAGAACTCGATTTATGTGGAGCAATAATTTATGTTTAATGGAATCCCAGATTTTGGCATGACGTCGACTTGCCTAAGCTTCGGGTTCAATCAATTTGATTTGATTTATGTAACTATCGACACCGCATTGACCAAAAGATAATTAATTATTTCTTCAGCAAGAAAAGACACAATGGATGGGTTTCTTCACACTTTCAAGGGTCATTTTGGAAGGACTTAAAGCTGTGGTGATAGTTATGTAGTTATATTGTGCTATTGAATTTGAGTATTTTGAACAAGAGTCCATTATTATTATCACAGAATTCTCGTCCTATTTTAAAAGGCCACGAAATTGATTACATGTATACGGTAGGCATATATTGTAGATGATATAAAAATGAGATTTAAATTACAAAGAAATGGTTTGTGGTTGTCAATGTGTCGGGTGTTCTTATAATATTCTTATAAATAATACGTCATGTTTATTAGTAGTTTTTATTATTAATCAAATTATATATCATGTAGATATACAATTGGATAAATATCTATAAGTTTAGCAAAACACTTGGCGCATTACCGTGCATTTAGATATCATCGAATCTAATAAATTCGAACAAGTAGAATAAGAAGTATAAGAATAATGTTTATTTGCAAACATGGGTTACAATATAATAACAAAAAGATGTTCAGTAGTTACAGTTCCGTACATGTTTTGCTTATCTAGAGCATACAAATATTTTATGAATACAATTTAAGGAAAAAAATTAAGAAATCATATAAAATGACGGTGAAGTTTACAATCATTGTAAATGATAGATTCAATTTCAATAAAAATTTAATATATCAGAAAAAAATTAATTTACGTAGTAATAACATTTAGTGGTCAAAAGTTTATGGAGTTCGTTCTTAAACATTGTCATTTGTAATTATTTTATATTATTGGGTAGTTTATTATAAATTTAGGTAACTCGTATTCAAATTTTCATTTAACCATATAACCGCATCCTTCGACGCGTTCTACGAACCATAATATCCTTTGCATAAAAACTGAAATTAAAAAGCGATGTGCTCATTCTTGGAGTAATAAATTCAGGGTGCAGCGTGGTAGGTATGTAGATGTCTGTTTGTCCAGTCATTAGGGACGGCTGCTGCCCGCCGACCTAAGGACTGGCCCAGGGCACAGGATTTACACTGATAAATCCTTCAAATAAGGTTAGAGTTTAATGTTTGTGTAGGCTCTGGAACTATGCGATTGATGGGTCAAATTTGAGAAAGTGGATTCTGATTTATTTATTATCTAGAAAAAGATTTAACTATTTTCAAGTGTGTTAGCTATTTGAAAAATGACTGTGACGAATGAATCCTTGTACTAAATACCTACTATTAATTATTATTATACCAAATGTGAGTAGGTGTGATTATATTATATGAATGAGGGCAATTATGAGAACACACACATAATACAGTTACAGCTACCTACACATACCATTTGAAACCAAATTTCAGCTTTTATACCACAGTGAGTGTATTGTTTCTTCAGAATACACAGAGCTGCAAAAGTCTATATAAACACAAGCATAAGTACCTAGGTTAGGCATGATTACACCACATTGAAATTATGTGCACATATAGAAAGGTGCAGTGCATATGCCGATAACACACTAAAGTTAGAATATTTTCCGTTAAAATATCCAATTGGATCGCCCCGTTCCCACGCCTCGTCCCCTACTCGTTAAGTATGCATCGCAGCTCCTCATTTTTGCATTAGTAATGGGGATCATTGTGTAATTATTCACTAGTTAACGCCAACCAATCTATGCGCTCCTTACTGCGCGTTTTTAAAATGCATGATTTAAAGCGTTTGAGAGCGAAAAACAGAGAAAATGTTGAGCGGCAATCTCATTTGTGTAATGGAAACTATGGAAATGGTTGCTTTTTGCTATCTTCGGTGAAAGCTTGGGCGTGGCTTTGTGCGGATATTTTTAAGCAAGCCCTTCGCGTAGTACTGTTTTAAGTAAAAATCTAGTTTAGGGTTCCGTACCCAAAGGGTGAAACGGGACCATATTACTGAGACTTCGTTGTCTGTCTGTCACCAGGCTATATCTCAAGAACCGTAATAGATAGAGTTAAAATTTTGAGGGATGATGTATGTCTGTCGCTAATAAAACAAACAAATACTTAAAAAATCTAATAACTATATATAATTGGGCTCTCACGAAACAAACGTGATTTTAATGAGGTTAAAGATCACGATTGTCGTTTTATTGACCGATGAGAATACAACATTTTGAACAACAATAAAAAATTGTGTTCTTATTTTTTTGTGTTATTGCAAAATGTGTATAAACTGTACACGGATCCCTAGGTGTAGTATGAGTCTATCTCACTTATAAAAATTATTTTACAATAGATATTAAGTGAATACAATACATTTAAAATATCCTTCATCGTCAGTATTGTAATTTTTTTATGTTTAGATTTTTATTTTACTATATATGGTCGATTTTTCTGATATAGTTGAACTGGAGTTAAATGTATAATATTAACGTCAGATCATCTGATAATTTATACATCAGTCATTAGTTTAAATTCGTCTGGTTTATTTTATAGCGCTTTTATATACATAGAGTGAGGATTTTAATAGCATTTCAATTACATTAGACCGTCACAAAGATACCTAGTGCAGAAAAACTGGAAAAATAAATAAATCTAACGAACGATAAAGTTCGCGCTGTGTGAATCATTGCCACTTTTATAGCCAAACCAAAGGTTTGTTTGTGCGTCCACAAGATTAATCAAGGCGCTAGGGTTGTGGCCAAAACCTTCAATATTTTTATAACGCCTAATATTTTTATGGCATGTTCTGAAAATTTTCTAAGTTTAAAGGACACGTGACAATCACCAACCCATACTTGACCACCGTGCTGAATTAAGGTCTGATCTCTCTCGTAAAGACACCCTGTGTCCCAGCAGTGGGAACGTTAATAGGGTGGTGATGATGATGAATATTTTTATCGATTTTCTCTATTCATATATTTCTAGTAATTAAGTTGAATATCGATTGGGCCATATAAAATATAAAATTATAAGTTACGTAAGTAAAATGCCTTTGTTTGAAAGAGTTGAAAAAATAATTGTTTAGATAATTCCCTAGTTTGAATAATCAATAATTACAGACCACGAAGTAAAGTGCCCGTGATCTCTCTTATCAATGAACACATTGATTGCAGAGAAACATAAAGATGAAATTAAATTTAAAATAAAAATAATATTAAATTTCATCACGCACATCACTTCGTACAAGGTAAAATAAATTAGAAGATCACACATTGGCAGTTCTCCAGGACACGTTAGAAAACAGATATTACTGTGAGGAAAGTTCTTTTGCAGTTAAATCTGATTTGTAGGATAATATACGGGTATTATTTGGGAAACTTCTAAGACACTGCATGGGAATTATGATCTACTCACAGAAAGAAATATCTATTGACCTTGCCTTTCATATTCGGACAATTGTGAATTAGATTTGGTTTAAAGGCTATATATTTGCATGGCTATATTTTTGGCTCGGAGCGTATGTTTTTAATTAAAAATCGTTTAAAGTTTAAAAATATTTAAGCGGTAACTGATACAAGCTTTGAGTTCGTGACTTTACCCAAGTGCAAGAGATTTAGTGGTGGAATGGGCGTTTTCTGGTATAACAAGTATAAAAAGGACTCAAACAGTCTCAGACGGATAAAAACATTACTTGAGCATTTTTAAATTTCGTTAGAGTTTATCACTATAACTCAGTATTGTTTCGAATTTGAATAAACCGTTCCTGAGAAAAGTAAGACTTCCTCCAAATATTTAGATTTCTCCCTTCCCAAATAGGTTTCTGAAAAACTGTTTACTTTTCATTTAGGCTCTCTTTCTCCTATCTCAGGTTCTTTGTGAGTAATCTCAACTGTTTCAGAATATTTTTTTCGTTTTCGTACAAAGCATTTCTTATAGTGGTATGAAATTTTAGGTACTTATAATAATCCTAAGGATTATTATTGTTGTTATGCTAGCCTGGAAATTAAAGAACTTTTAATGTAGACCGAATTCAAGTGGACGAATATTTAGGAATAAACTTAGTACAAAAAACACAAACAAAAGATTCTATGAAGTTGTAAAGAATGTTTAATAGGTGGATGAAATGTAAACGATTTCGTTTTTGTTTTGACTTTCTAAGTATAAAATGTTCTGAGGTAAACTACATTGTTTAATTTAAAAAATGTTACAAAATAAACCAGTTTACTTTTAATACAGCACACGTTTCGTGATTTCCCTTGGAATAAGCTAACGAACGCGGTAAGCGCATAAACGTTAGCGCATTCTACCATTTCTGTATGCAAGTTTCATGCAAAGGCGCGCACTTGAATAACTTAGGTGTGTTTGCATAAAAACTCGAATCTCCGAAATGGCCGTTTAGTCTACATTCGGCCGAGGTCTGTAATTTGCATAGAATAACAAGGGAGTGCTTGCGGCGCTCGGAATAAAGAGCTCTTTCTGAATCTCAGACCGTGATATTTGGACCCAATCATTGCACTCAGGTATTTCGGCGTCCCTTACAACAAACGTCGAGGAATACGTTTTCCAAGGAAAAACTCAACGAAATATCACAGCAAGCCATGTAGTAAGAATAAATATAGGTTATTTGCATTATTACCGAGTAGCTTTTCATTCGAAAGTGAAAAATAAATTTAGTTATAATGAGAGTTTGCACTATATATACCTATAGTACTTAAATTATACAAAGTGTTGTTGTTGTTATATACGTGATTTTTGTTTTATGTACTCGTACATAAAACAAAATCTTTATAAAAATGGATCCGTAACAGAAATACGTTTCCTCAAGCACTTTTTGCAGAGATATCATATTCGTTTCCATTATTTTTACTATTTCCCTTCCTTTGAGAAAATATCATCTCGGTTCTCGGGAAAGTTGGTCGGATCACATGAAAGTATGATTAAAAAACTTATACCGAACTCAGTGACCGTAACGGGTAAAGGTGAGGACTATAGATACATTATGTTAGAAGGTATTTTCTCAAACTACACCTAACTAAGTGAACATTGATTGATTGGGAGTTATTCATCCACATGCCATTACTTGGTTTCCACGAACGATTTAGTTGAGTAGTAGTTAGTAGATTTTATTTATTGGTATGCATATTTTAAAACGTAGTATTCGAATGTTCATGAAAGAAAAAGGTCGCGCGAGAAATCGCAAATGCCATAGCTTACAAAACAACCCCAGCATAGCATTCCCAATTAATTATTTCCTAAACAAACTCCTCTTTCTTCATTAAAAGTTCATCGCAAAATTGTATTATTACAGCTAAGCAAAGAGCTGCTTTGAATAACTCACTGGTGAATGAAAGATTTATAGCCCCACGGTGTCCAGTGTAACAAACGCCAGATCAACATTCACCTTTTGAAACAAAACGCGAACTTTTCTACGCATCCGTACGTCTGAAAAGAGCGAACAATACGCATTAACGGCCGCAGACGCGGGAGCGGGAATACGCATTCCCTTGGAGCGGGAACTGGTTGTTTTATAAATAACGGGCGCTATCAGCAGTCAACACTCCAGCGACTTGACGTGGCATAAAAGTGCACTGTTGCCCAGTTATAAAAGTACGCTTATCACGTAATATGGAAGCGTTCAACGGTGAATTATGTTGGGTACTGAGCGAAAGATGAAAATTAATGAGGCAAGAGTGAGAGGCGCCGCGGGCGAAACTTAAGCGGTTAATGCTATTTGATTCTTTTTACAAAACTTCTTTTAAAGTTTTTTAGTGCAGTGCAGCGGGTCCTGAATTAATGGGCGCAGTCGTTTGTCGTTCAGAGATAATGTAAATGTTAAATGGATGGTATTTAAAGTGAGACATCGTTCTAATTTAAGAAGCCGTTCAGCGAATAAATCGACGTTAAATAAAACGGTATTTTGATTGAGTACAAACATTTTTCTAACTTACCTACTCCTTTTCTAGCTTTCTCTTTATTTACGCTTAATAGCCGCAATATTTAAGTGAAAAAAGTTTATATTAAAGCATGAATCACTTTAAGCCTTTGCAAAAAGAAAAGCCAAAATGGCCGTGTATTTAATATAAATTGATTATCTACTTTGTAACGGAGCGCCCTCGTATAATAAATGTAAAATTTCGAAATCCATTAGGGCAAAGTTTTGATATTAAAACGCGTACTTTAATTTTGTTGATGGAAAACTTGACTCGGGCCTAAACGCCTTATGAAAAAGTTTTTTTTTAAATCCCGGCTAGAAAGTCGGGGGCTAATGAAGTCGCAACTCAATTTTGCTGGGCGGACTGTCGGCAGGAGCAGGTGGAGAATTCTTGGAGTTGTAGTGATCGTCGAGTGTACCGTCTGCCGCATTGATTGCTTGAATGAATCCAATTTACGAGCTCGAGCACAGACAAGAGAAGGCTTATACTGAGCCGCTCGGAAAATTCCATGAAAACCATCGGCTTGTGGTTTTCTATGGGAACAGCTTATTTCTGTTCCTGTTATTCAGGTTGGTTTAGATCTTGTTTATCTATTATTCATACAAATTTGATTGTAAACAATAATAATTGATTGTAATATTCACATTTTGAAGTTCCGTAGTAAAAATACATGTTCATGACCATGCAAACTACCACTGAAACAGGTTTGAACGAGATCTAAAAATTGTTTTTTTATACGTCCAAAACCAAAATTATAAAGTTAAGCGACGTTAAGCCAGGTCCGTACTTGGATGGGTAACCGCTCTGACAGCATTATTATGCACTATTTTTTAATTTTTATTTAGAGTTTATTTTTCTAACAACAAGCGTAATACTCTATTGAAAAACAATGAACACTTGGTGTATGAGACCATTACATACTTTTCAAACTTATTTATATAACTAAGTCAAAGAAAATGTAATAAAATAATTATCGAATAAAGTGCAACCAGCGCTTGTTGAGTTCACCCTCACTACAAATACTTTCAAATACCTTAAACAAAGTTGTAAAAGCTACAACTCTATTACGGAGTAAACGTAATATTTTTACGGCGCGAACTCTACAATTTCCGGTCCAAATTGAGGTATAATTGTTAACTATTCAGAAGTGACAGTTCGCTACACCACAATCATATTTCGGCACATTTGTCTGCGTCTGAAGATTATATCTCCTGATTGCCGAGCCACTGGAAATAATGCGTTCCTTATTTCTTTTCTTTCATCTCCCCCCCGTGACTTTTACGCTTCACCGGCGAGCGATCACTACAATATTACGCTAAGGATACATTCACAATATTATTTGAAATGTAATTTGTCGCGGATTCGTTTATTTTTTATGGAGTCTGTTGTTTCTGTATCTTTCTTGTCGTAAATCAAATGGAGGTTGGTTTTATGATATGATTTTTGTTGCGATTTTGATATAGTACTTTTGCATGAAGGTACTCATAAATGAAATGTGAAATAGATTATTTCAATGTACTTTAGGTACTGTTGTAATAATTATGTACCTTATCTTGTGGTGGTCTTAACGAACAGCAACCTATAATCTGATATTTGACAAACATGACAGACGAATTATTTTATATTTATAACTAAATCATGAACGCCTAGAAAATATAAACACCATTGTTTGTTATTCGAACATTATCGCTAATTAATTAATGTTGCGAATTGATGAAATTTCAAGTAAAGATTCCTGTTTATTCGTGAAGGGATGAGAACATAAAGTGCTTGGTTTGGCATCCTCTTAAATTTAACCTAATCTGCGGTCTACTTATCTCGAAATAATTTATTAAGACAGGCATTTTATTAAGGATTACCAAGTTTAGGGATTGGATCACCTGGTACCGCGTTGTCTATTGGTAATATATTTCCTATAGGTCTGGGTGTTTATGTCTTGTAATAAATCACAATTGTGTTCGTGATTTTAAACCCTAACGTAGGAGCTTTTAATTTTAAAAATAACAAATGTATAAGTGATAACCATGTTGTACACAATATTGTTATAATAACAACATAAGAGATGGAAGCTGAGTTGTTCTATTCGCTTCTCAACTCAGTGTAAAAAATTAAAGCGAACTGTCAAGGCAATGTTATTTCCTTGATTATTCTTAGCTATTATTTAAATTAGCTTTAAGTTGACCTGTCCGTCCATGTAAGCATAGGCTTCTAAGGAAATAAACGTTTTGACTTCGACTTTGACTTTGACTCAAATGTACGATGTTCATTGATGTTACGAATTACATTGAACAATATTTTTAAATAAGTTGTTATTTTTTAATGTAAAACTAGATAATATGTGGATACATTCGTCGATATACATACATCGGTAGATTAATAATTACTTATAAAATTTATCATTTCAATAGATCAAACAATATTTTAGATGAAAGAAGTTGCCTTTGTCAAGAACAATTTACTAGCCGATACAAAATTACTTTCGAAACATAAGAACTCCTTGAGGTGAGAATATTTGTAAATTAGTCCAATTAAACAATGAACAATCCAAACAAAGGGAACTCTTATAACTTACTTGAAGCTTTGTTTCATTTGGACCTAAGTTTTGTAGTAATTTATTAAGTTATAAGGGGCCGCAGAGGGTACCTTTTTATAGCCAATTTGAATTTAACTGTATCTTTGAGCACCTTGACAGTGACATAGATATTACACAATAGCTGGTTCTGTTTGTTATAGTAGAATGTCCGTTGTTGGACTTAAATCTCCCTTCCAATTTTCGTTTTGTTTCGATATCCACCTGGTGTATAAAAATAATAAACAATATTATAGAAAGATGGATAACAACTTTATTGCGCAATATTTATTCTTATTATAGCAATAATAAATATATCTGGCTGATCATATTATAATATCAAACTAAACCACCAAACTAAAACCAAACGTCGCTCGGATATAGTTTGGAGGACTGAAAATTGTCGCTTAGCGCTAGCTAGACGTCATTTTATCTACATGGGGTCGATCCTTTACAATAGGATAAACAGGGAGATAAATATTTATCCACTATCACGGTACAAATGCAAGGAGGCCTGTCTAAACTGGCTATTTTTGCTTTCGTATGACGAAACAGAAAATCTTTTAGCAAAAACTAAATGAATAAAAATAGTATATCTGAATACATCATAATATTTTGTGTATCAAATAAATATCATATATATTTTTTATTATATTATTACATATGTATATAAATGTTTGAAAGTAACAATGCCATATTTATATATATATTATCTATGTATTTATGTACCTGTTTTTATATATTTATATATATATCATATTTTGATTTTAATTATTTCATTAATTATTATGTCGATCAAATATTAAATACCATTATTGGATAATTATGTATAAAAAAACCAAGGAGTGGGCGTTAATATACGCGACACAGTTTCCGAACTAATGCGTATAATATCGTGCTGTAGTTATAAAAAACTTGATGCATGCATCAGGTTTTTTTCTGTAATTATAAAAAACCTGACTTTGACTGCCTCAGTGGCGCGGTGGGCGGAGGTAGCGGGTTCGATTCCCGCCGAGGGGTGAAGTGTTTGTATGTTCTGCAAGCATTTTCTCCTTGGTCTGGGTGTTTAGTATGTATAATAAAAAGTATCTATCTATGTGTGTCTATTATATTAAGTATATCAGATGTCTAGTATCCGTAACACAAGCTCATAGCTTACCACGGTGCTAGATGTTGTTGTGTGGATTGTCCGGCAATATTTATTTATTATATATTTTCCAATAAAAATATTTTTAATTATTTTTAATATAATATTCAAATGTATATCTACAAAAATCTTATACAATAAATAAGTCCAAAAATATAAGCTACTTACATTCAACAAATTAATGCGTCCCTCTTTTCTACATCTCAACACATAGTTCTAAACTTTAGATCATACATATGTACAGAAAAGGAAAACTATATAAATATACTGTAGAAGTAGTAGATATTATTAAAATTAGGAAGAGAGATTATCTCTGGGGAAGGGGGAAGTCCCTGTGTCCCAGCAGTGGGAACGTGAATAGGGTGATGATGATGATATCAGAGAGAGCTAAATGTCCCTTTTTTGAGCTACTTCAGGGTTACGGGCGATCGTTAAGTTAGTGGCTTAATTTGTTTATGTTGTCATTTTACTGTCTGGAAACATTTTGTGACTGTTTGCGGTCTAATTTATTTTTATATTTGGTTTCGTAAGATAAATTGAATAAAATAGCATAATATACACTAGCAGTTTTCTTCTTGAATTGTTCTCCCTTTGCTGAATAAAGAACGGAGATCCATTTTGCAGTTTTAGAGTTTACAGCGAACATAAGGACAGACAGACGCGGCGTGGACTTTGATTAATAATAAAAGTAGCAAAGAGGTCACCTATTCTCCTTGAGGCATTTCAAACTTATTTCCTCACGACCTTAGTTCTGATCGATAAGGAAAGCGTTATTTTAGAAACAGTTGTTCAATCTGTTTCAAATCCCAACGACATTCGCTTGAAAAGTAGATAAAATTATATAAAAATGAACGCACTTGTGCTTGTTACTTCCACGAGAATTGAGGTTTACTTTAGAGTGCGGTCTTGACAGATAAGGACTTGATACGGTCCGGTCCATTACTTGTGCCCAAAGGCCTGAGATCCCGAAATCTCGGATCTCATATCACACGGTCCTAGAGGACACTCACTAATCTGGGATATGCCGCTTATCTTCATTTCTCCTACTTAAATGTTTCCTCATACTGTTATTACACTTACACAAGTTTATGTTTAGTTATGTGTAGAAATTGCTGTGATAAAATGTTAAGAAGTATACAAAAGAGTCAGAAAAGGATGTTTTATGATTTAAAATCTAATTATGTCTATTTTGCAGTATCATTTTGAGACCAAGCGTGTGTTTAACACATTCTGTGCTGCCGCATAAAAGACAATTATCACCTCCTTTCACAGCGATAATCTTATTAATTTATATTTAAGTTAAAATAATGCGATTTTACCGTGCTTTTCATACAACCCTCTCTTTTTTAACCTTCTCCGAGCCGGGTAACAAAGCTTAGATTACGTAGCGCCGTAACTAGCAAAATTGTCATGTACGGCGGCCGTTCGGGATTAATTCGGCTTATTACATGCTCTCAAAAAAGTAAAGTAAGGCCTCTAATCCCGCACTGCCTGCAATATCGACAGCCGCAAATTAAACTGCTCTGTACCCGCCTTTATTTTGTAGCAGGGCTTTTTTTTCTTCCTTATTTTGTGGTAAGTATATTACTGGCTGGTTAGGGAGCAATGCTTTTGCAGATTGGTCTTGCTACAAAACTTCTTATAGCGTAGGGTAAGTTACAAAATATCAGACCCTTGCTCTTTACTTTTATCAAGTTAATTTATAATATTTGTTCGACATTTTCACACTACATGAACCATTCGTCAAAATTCCGCCCCATAAATCAAACAGCAAATAATAACATGAAGGGACATTTCCGGCAAATATTTTAACAAAAACAAGATTTTCTACTCGGAGACGTCTAATATAATATTGAATAACGAAAGTACGATCAAGTGGGGCCGAGCCAATTGTTGGAACTAAACAAGACCTCTCTACCTGCGCATTACGCGGAACAGAGGGAACAGAAAACTCCTTTTACAATAATTGGACGATGAATAATACAAAAGGCAGTTATTGCCCGAAACTCGTAAGGGCCAGTTGAAATTCTTTCGTGTTTTACGCAGATTTAGATGTAGGTATGTTGGCGATATTACCGGAGGATATTAACCAGAAGCAGGGACGAGCTCTGTGCCTGTTGTTGAATAACAGAATTCCGCTCTTTGAGAAATGGTGAGCATCATTTTTGTAAAATGTTTTCTTCTCCGTTAAATACGGAAGGGAAAAGGAAGGGTCGGAAATATAAAAATCAGAATGAAAAGTTACGAGCAACCGCGAAACTGCTGGTATGACTTGGCTCTACAAAACAACTTGTATTTCTTGTTTGGACTTAATAACTGAAAGTCACATAAATTCCGATAACAAATTTCGTCGAACATCTTAGAGTTCTCAGGAAATTCAATAACGTGTCTCGAGCGATACTATAATTAAAGTTCAGTAGAAACCTGGAAACTCGTATATCACAACATGAGCACTTATCCGTACATCTGTAACAGGCACATCGGAGGTAAATCCTCCGTCTTACGGAGCGTTGTACTTAAGTAATTCAGACTCCTTTATTGCCCAAGTAAACTGTAAAAGATTCCAATTAAGTTGGAGGGGGGCTTTTAGCTCGTACCCTCTTATGGAACAATGCGTGGAACGGAACGGTTAGGCGCAGTGCAAAACAGAGTTCAGACTATTCACATCTATCTAAAAAATCTCGATGGAAATTGTAATAAAATATCTTTGTAGGCCAAGCAAGCATACGTCTTCTGGATGCCAAGTAGTTTTTTTTTTATAAATACACTAAAACAGAACAGTCTCTGGTGGTAGGCTTCGGCCGCGGTTTGTCACCACCCTCCGGGCTGGGCCAGTGCGCCCAGAAAAGCCATCTACCTTCTCGGTCTTCATGCCCCATCTTAGACCACATCGTCACTTTAAATCAGATGAGATTGTGGTCAAATGAAGGCTTATCTAATATAAAAAAATTATACATCAAAGTGTGATTTTGGCTATGTCAACCCAGTTAATATAAATTGTGTTCTTGAACATAATACCTTATTTTGATTATGAAAAGCATTCGTCACCCTTGTATGAGTTCAGACTTCGCTAGGATTTCACCTTACTTTTCATAATGTTCTTGATACATGAATCAGTACTTCAGGATACAAACTGTGCTAGGCTCAAACATTTTGTTTGTTCCATTCTCCATCCATTATAATTACTCATCAGTGTAACTTGACAACGAGAAAAACGAACAACTACGAGCAAGACTTTTTTACGCGTTCAAATCTTTAAGGAATGGATTTAAAAACGCCTCAAAAAGTTTATCTAAATCTTCCATGAATGTCTTGTGAAGATTTTGCCACAGCACTATGCACTAAGCCTTCTAAGAGAATTACTCTGGCCGTCTATGGTCCTCGGTCTAATAAACCACGGGTAAAGCCGCGTTTATATCGGCGGTTTAACTTAGAACTTACTACTTTCGGGCTAAGAGTTTAAGAGGTATACGTAGGTACTATGTTTTACTGCTCAATCAAAACGGCTTTAAGTTACGAGTGTTTAGTTTTATTAACGAGTTAGTAAACTGCGGCGTGCTGGCTATACTTATGTTAATTTGTACTTTAGGCTACGTGGCGGTTGATTAAGAATCTGAAATTAATTTACGCTGTAAGAATAACAGAACTTCTACAGCTTACCTTGTACTTGTAACGTATACAAATTCAAAAGTACTTTAACGATCACTTGAAAGATTGTTAAACGGATATACTATTCAATGTTAGCCTTATAGAGAGTCCGGACTGAAATACTACAAATAAAAATGTATATCTCCTAAATGAAGTGTTATCTGAATAATGAACAAGCTTACAGTCACACAGTAACATTATCAGCATTATCACGTACAGTAATCTTCGGAAGCCGCAGCGTTCGGGTCCGCTTAATTGAAACACAAATACCTAGGTGTGATTGGAGGATCGTAGCTATGGGGATTTAACTAGTTTCAACCGCTTTTAATCCCTCACTAAGAGAGGGCGTGATGCTGAAAGGGTTGCCTTGGGCGTTTTTGCACTGAAACTATGCCAGTTAGCAGTAATCGAATTATTGAAGTTGTAATATTGTTTTAGTTCGGATTACGGGGTTGTTTCATTATGTTGCGAGTAATATGCTAGATTTTGATGTAGGTAATTTGATTGTTTGTAAGTTGTGGGCTATGAACTTTATAATATACGTATTCATGTGTTTGAGATCTGTGATTTCTTTGATATTATTCGTCTTTGATATTAACTACACGTAACAAGGTATTTTATAGGGATATAGATTGATAGACTTTGTTGATATTGATGTTGTGATGCTGAAAGGGTTGCCTTGGGCACACAGAGGTATTTTATAGGGATATAGATTGATAGTCTTTGTTGATATACTTGTCTTAGTTAAAAATTAAAATGAAATAAATGTTTTATTAAAATATCTGAGTAAGTAAAATAAGGTTGGTAGCACTAATGTTAATCATAAAAAATAAAGTAATCTTTCTTTAAAAATTTTTTGTTAAACAAAATTTAATATCCGTTTGACGAGACTTTTCACTATAAGACTTCAAAAGGCAACATACCATACGCAGCTTATTTTTAGAATTGTCCAGCAAAATTTTATTACAAAAACAAATGACACTGCTATCGTAAAAGTTATTAACAAAACATGCACTTAAGATGTAACTCTTCTTAAATTATATTGAGCGCTGTTCATTGAACCAACATTTCAGTAATTCACCACTCAAATTCGATTAAAAAGCGGGTAAGTGCGCCCGTAACAAATTAATTATCTTTCGTAAATTATTCAAATATACACAACTCGAAAGGCTTAGTTTAATTTGGTACAAATTAGTTTTGAATATCGTTTAGTACTACAAACTCATTTATGTATCCTTACTTAAAACTTTTTATGGAATAGGGGTTGTTTAACTTTCCGTTTAGGAGTTTATTGAAATAACTCTGCTTCGGGCCCATGATAACCCAAAATAAATCAAGATATACTTGTTTGTTTTGTTTTTTAATATTTTCTTTGTATACCTAATATTAGAAAATCAAATACAGCTGAGAAGAGCACTTGTAGTCTTCTTCACCAATTTTGGAAAACCATTTAAATTGATTCTTTATTATATTATTACAATCTGCTTTATTATATTATAAATATTTCCGCAAAAAAAATAATGCATTATAAGAAAAATTAAATAATTAAATTCAAATTACAAAAAGTGCTTGAAAAACGGTTGTATCTAAAATGGCGTGCGTGTGACGCAAGCTGTGAAGCTTATGAATCTTTTATACTCCAGTTGTATAATTCTAGTACCAATTTGTTTCTTATATGAATGATAGTCTTCTTCTTGAACACATCACAGACACAAGAGTAAGTTGCAATGTTTTTGCTTCATATTTTGGTTCGATTTATATTTTCTCTATTTATTCAAACGTCTCTACCAAAGTCACAAAACTAGAACTTCCAACCGCACGTATCAATATTCAATCTGAAAACCAAACCCCGAAATGGAAATGTAACCCTTGTAGTTGATAGCACCATTTCCAAAGTTGGCGAAAGATGAAGGATTTGAGCAGCTACAATGGCACAATCAGCGTCTGGAATGGCTCGGAGCACAATGCCGGTAATGCCGGTATCAGCTATCCGACTATCTCCCTCACTCGGACGTGCACTGTTAATGCTAACTTATGAAACGCATTTCAAGGATTTAGGGTTAAATGTGGCGCAGCCGGCCTCTATTGCCTAACTTCATTTGGATAGGATTATTGAAATAGATGCACTGTTTTGTGCTATATAGAGTTTGAATCTTTATTGATACTAGCAGTTCGCTTACAACGATTAAACTTTAGTATACATGATCTGGGTAAGCACATTTGAAACTTGTTTTAATTGTTTGTTGACTCTGATTGTTGATTTTATGACACTGACATGATATGACATACGGAGCTTGCATGGACTACTGGGATCCTGATCATGAGGAAACATTGGTTGTGATAAATACAAACAAAATGTTAATCTCTTCATGTAATCATAATTAGGCGACGCAAGTCCTAATTCACGGCTTTTAATCCAAAAAATACGTGAACTCCATTGTGCAGATGCACGTGCAGATTTGTATGTGTTATCGCTAAATATTGGAACAATACAAGGTATGGGGGTCTAGAGTATAAATAAAATATAAAAATTAATGTAGTATAATTTGTACTTAATTCGTAGTATAAAATGAATATACTTACTATTTATTAGAACAACACAAATCAGGTATGATCTCTAGAGTAGGTTAACTGGAATATCACGAATAATCACGATCCTAGTTAATAATGTTGTCTCCCTGACTAAGTCCATTGTAGGCAGATGGAAGGCATGGGCTATTATGAGCCCCCGCCCCCACAGGCTTCCGCCCTGGCTCCGTCCCCCGCTTCCGGCCAGGGCCGGACTGTTTGTGCCCCGGAATTCATTTCCGTGCCATCTAATTAATTCTTTGTGTGATTTCAAAATGGATTTGACTTTGAATTCGGAGAACTGAAGTTGGTAAATAGACGGGTTTTCATTATGTTTGTTTGTTAAGGGATTAGGTTCTTTTCTGTTAAATTTATATAATATTTTTTTTTTCTAAAACACTGATACAAATCAGTTTTATTAAACAATTTCACATGAATTACCGAACTAAAACAATTGTTTATTCTTTCGTATGAAATAAAATTTTAGCATTTTTTATAACTATTGATTTCAATTATTTAATTTTATTGTTGAAGTAAAGTGACAGAAATTTAAAATCCCAAACGCCCAATACTTAGCGGCTAATACAGTAAGATACGTAACAGAGTCTATTTTGGAGTCTACAGAATCCTGCCCTGCGTTAGTGCACTACTAAGTGTCAGTTTGACAGGAAACTCTCTGTCTCCCACAGTTATTTACTGTTGATCTCGATCTGTCGCCGTATCTACATCTACATAGTCCACAACACAACACAACACGTATATTTGTTAAGGTGTGGGGTCAGCGGCGACGTATTTTTGCCCCGAGACTGGGAAATAAATCTCCGTTGATGGAAAGGGACGAAATATGGGGATATATTTATGTTTCGGCCACAATAGATTGTTATTGTGAAGCCACGATTGTTGTTCCGATAGGTTTCTAATTTAGAAATGGACGGACCTTTTGAATGATTGGGTTTTGTTAAACTGTTCACCCATGTTTTATTTATTTATTGTGATGAGAGTGCTCTCAAATAAAGTGTAGGCCTCCTTTTTTATTTACTTATTCAAACTATCCGCTTTCAGTGGTTCCTGGGATTACTATAAACTGGATAAAGCATTCAGTGAGTACTCTAGTAAGAAAAAGCAGAGATCTGCCTGGCGGGTTTTCATGTTCGTCCTGAATAAGATTGCAGGTCTTCTATAACGTACCTAGTATTAAAAACTAACACTGTAGACTGAATATCTAATAATCTACATTCTTTTGTGTTTTTTTTGTTCAGAACCTAAAACTCAATAGTGCGTTATTATATAAAGCAATATATTTGCTCGTATAAATTACAAAGTTGGCCTACAAAGTAATAAGCTTTTAAAATGAAGTCCCCAAAAAATTATAATTTATTAAACTATTTTACAGAACTGTGGTTTGTAAACATTAATGCGTGTAAACCCGGAAATCAAAATCACACTAACGCAGGTTATGTTTTAATTCCGTAAGATACCTGTGATGCGCCTACGCTTAAGTAATATGTTCCTGTAATTACGTCGTATCGTATACAAAGTTAATTTAGAAGATATGTATAGTCGGAAAACTTAGGAGTGCTCAGTCTCACTGCTACGTAAATTATTAACTCGGTAACAACAATTAAGAATGTTATAATGCGTTCGTTAATAGTAAACATCGTAATAAATGGCCTCGGGGCGTCTTAGGGTCGACACGCGCTTTTCATTATAAAATCTATATTGCTATATTTTCCACGAGCTTTCCGCACGTCGTCTTATGCATATTATATTTACAGTTAGTTAAAGCTAGTAAAATTTCTATACTATATTTCTTATTATACGAATGAAATATCATACTCGTATAATGATCGGTTGATTGGTTTAAATATGCAATTTACCTCAAACTATAAATTAATGTTTATTTAAACTTTTGTCCGATAGTTTGATTTGTAGTCTGGTTGGTGTGGTGTGAGGTGGTTGTGCCCTTTATAACAATTATTTAAATCAATCAAAGTTTCTTAACATGAAAGATATTTAAGTTATATAATGATGCTTGGCATAACAGAATTAAACAAGATAATATGGCAATAAAACAACATCTAAACCATCTTCAATAATTACACTCTTCGTAAACCGATTTAACAAAATCATTAAACGAATGAAAGTAAATAAATTTCAATTTATTCTCACAGAAAGCGAAGCAGCCCTGGTGGCGTAGGCTCGTAACGATTGCGTAATAAACGTGAAATAAGCAATAAACAGGCAGAATTATATTTAAAACGGAGCCCCGCTGTCGGTAACTGCTAACTTAGAAATTTCTTTTTTTTTAATCGTCTTTGAAGGATCTCTGAGTTTGCAGGAAATTCACTATTGAGGATTTTCTGTGGATGAAATTATCAACGCTTGAACATAAGCCACATAATAAAAAATATATTTTATTGCCATTTCAACGCTGACGCTACACTACATTAAGCCCTATTTTACTTTACTATGCCTATAGATTTTGAAAAAGAGCATTTTTTACTGTTGGTATTTTATAGGAATTTTGTACATACTATAGGAGTTATGCCTAGGGTTAGCTTACCCATATTTTTCCTAGGTATAAGTTCTAGTGGTAGGCGGTGCACGGCAAACACAAGTCCACGTAAATAAAAGTTTATTAGGAAAAAGCACATAAACAGAAGGCAGAAAGAGTCACAAGCACAGAGATGAATAGCAGATGTTAGGTACACAGAATGAGAGATGATTGTGCGAATAATATAAGCGTTTAATGTAAGTACATAAGCCCGAGAAAACAAGCGTGCGCTTCGCGTCGCATCAGAGGTCTGACTGGTGGCGCGGGCCGTGCGCCAGCGCTTTGTATATAAGCGCATATGTATTATCCAACTAGTGATGGGGAAGTGTCGATAGAATATAATAAACTCGATAGTTAAATATTTTGTGTTCATATTTTTGATGAACTAAAATCTTTTAATATAGTAAATAATATTATAAATAAACTTAATATTTAAAATAATGTTAATGTATGCCACAGTACCATTCATGGGACCACGAGGGATAGTCATGCCTTGTCTTCCCATTGCTAAGAGCGACCGTAAAAATTGTCGTCCCTTAAATAAACTTTTTCGAGTTCGTTCGTTTTGGTCTTAGGAAGGGAAGAGACAAGAAAACTGCCGATGTCTTCTTTAATTTGTATCATTTCTGCTGTTTGTGTAGGTATTGTATTGTGTGTGTGTGGTTTGTTTTTAATAGATGTCAATTCATTCATTCTAAGATGAGGAATTTGCTTAGACATTGCTATGGTAAAGATTTAGCTACGTTGTTGACATTGCCTCAGTATAGAATTTGCTACTTCGTAGCATTGCTACAATGTAAATGTTGCTATGTCGTAGACACTGCTACGGTGAAGATTTTGCTACGTTGTAGACATTGCTACCAGTTTAGAATTTGCTACTTCGTAGCATTGCTACAGTATAAATGTTACTACGTCGTAGACACTGCTATGGTATAAGATTTTACTACGTCGATATTGCTAAGGTGTCAATTATGCACAATTCAGTGATGCCGACATTATAACGCTCCTTGTTCACATTTTTATACGCAAAAGAAACGTTTATGGTACCTACTTAGATAAGATTTCTATGGTCTTTCCAAGCCACCGTACACATTTTAGAAATATTTATTTGTTGTTAATTAGCTCACCCGTACAATTCGAAGGTTATTATTAGATTATAATCAATATTTTACAAAAATTTTTTTTCAAATATCTATTATATATACGTAGGTATAGATAATAGATATTTCAAGTTCTTCGTCTTGTAAACCAATATATAATTAAAGCTACGACGACGTAGGCTCAGCTACGTCGCGATGTAGACATTGATAAATTGAAGGTTTCGCTACATTTCGTTTTACACATTGCTATGTCACTTGAAGATATTGCCGCTCTCCACATGTTATACAAACACTGAAATGAAAAATCTAAGCAAGGATAATGTCGGCTAAAGTTAAGATCTCTCTAATATTACTTGAGGGATTACAGCCATCATCAATCTCTCAAGTTAATAAATAATAATTAATTTAATGACTCAAACAAACTCCATTACAGTACGAAGTTACGCATATCGCAGCGTAGTATATTACCAAAGAACTTCTAAATACGATTACTGATTCTTGGAATAATGGTTGTGTTGAGTCAGAGTTTAAAAAAATATGGTGATGAACAAGGACTAATATCCCTGAGAATTTTTAATAGCTTTTGCATTATATGCTTAAGTATTTAAGTGAAATAACATACACTAGAAGTTTTAGTATGAAAATAGATCCATTTCAGGAGACCACATGAGTGCCCATACTAATAAAACGACACTGAATTTTTAAACAAATGGAAAGCTTTCAAGCATAAACCACACCGTTTACATCCCAATTCAATATCGAGCAACGCAAACATTGGAATTGAATAAATCCATTCTCATAATTCAACAACGGAATGCGTAGCCACGTCCGGCACGCACAGGCGGGACTGGGGCGATCCCACTCCTGACACAATTAGTCTCGAACTACCGCACTGGAAGGAAGACGCCTTTCCGCCAGGCTAAAGTTCTACGTCTCGGCCGATGCATTTTTGGATGTGAGCCCAAATAACTTGTTGCAACAGAGGGGGGCCTCAACCTGTTGCGTTGTACAGCCTACTGCCTACTGCCAAGCCATTTTTGCCAGTACCCTGAGTGCAAATACATAATGAATGTGAACGTTGAACGTTTAGCTCTATTGTGTCGGACGTTTTGTGCCGCCGTACTTTGTGGGATTGCCGACGAGGGAGTTCTTTAGACGCCTACACTATTCACCGCGGTTCACATGATCAATTTTTAAGCAGGGTACCGCGTGAAGCGCTTACGATTTGCATGTCGTTTTATTTCCGCCTCCAAACGCGTAAAAAGGTAAAGCTCTTTGTATATTTTAGATCGACAAAGATTTGTTCGATAATGTCCCCCAGGTAGTGCTGTTTTAGGACTATTATTTTTCCATCAATCGCTGAGATTTGAAAAGTTTCTCGTAGAGAATTGAGTAAGGAAAATGTTATGGCGGTCTATAAATGTAATGTGATGTAAAACTATAGCTCCAGGGCACGTATCTACCGAATACAAACCCGAATTCGAACCAAATTCACGATAACAGATTCAATAGCAATCATTGTAATGCATTAGGGTTCAGTTACATGAATTTGTGAACCATCTGAATAAATATTATAATGAGAAATAATTCATACAATAACGGGCCTATATTACAAGACAAACTGTGTGCTGCGCTTTACTCAAATTCGCCATACGCAATACAAGTATTAAAACTCATTGTTAGCAATTCTTAATGATTATATTTGTTACAGGGAGCCTCCTCGAGCCTAGTGGTAAAGTTCGCTGACACAGAGAAAGAGAGGCAGCTTCGACGGATGCAGCAGATGGCAGGCAACATGAGTCTACTGAATCCCTTTGTATTCAACCAGTTCGGCGCGTACGGTGCCTATGCGCAGGTCATCACTGAACAGGTGTGTATCTTTAACACTCCATCAGCAAACTCGTCGTTTAAATAATCTTCTAATCTTAGTTCAGAACTAAATTTAAAATCCTTTAGTGAAGAAATATCTCTGTGAGTTTTGTTTTGAAGAAATGATTAACCTCCTACACGCATGTGTAGTGCATACCTGCACAAATTTTAATAATATAATATTTTATATCCATTTCCTTAACTTAACTTTAACAAAATCTTACATGCATCTGAACTTGATGTTCTAAGCTCATAACGAAACTAAATAAATAACATTCTAACCATATCAAAACCAATTCAACGCAAACTACTATTGCAAGGACATTCATCACAGAAATCTCCGGAAGTCCCAAACTTGCAACTTTAGCCTAAGACGTTGTAATTCCAATCAAGAGCGTACGTAATTTATTGTACACTCGTAAGCTGCACTAGGTACCAAACTGTGTAGTTGTCTACCAAGTCAGACCACAGGCAGACATACCGAGACCAAGACTGCCAACTTATCTGGAACAGGGTGAAATGGACAAACTAATGGCAGGGCATAAACCGAAACTTGGAGGATACAGACCACTTAGTAGATTTGGATCGGAGCCACAGACCATTCTCCTCGTTTCATGTTAGTTTACGTGTGGAAGTATGTATCAATTCGTGTGCTATTCGGATATGGATTCTAGGTAATGAGCTTGTTATGTTCACTTGCAGTCCAAATAAATTATTTTATGAGTAAAAAGTCGACTGAGACAATGTTACGGTATCTTCAAATACTTACGCAATGTCTTGGAGACAGACAAAACCGATCAAATATTTTGTTATTAAGGTTATCTAAAGCTAAATAATATTACTGGCATTAACTTTTTAATTACAAATATCGACTTATAAAATTTTTTTAAGTATGATTATTTATTTCCATGAGTTTATAAACAACCTTTTTTGGGAATTATTTAAAGAATAAATACTTAATGAAGCATTAGCGCAAAATATAACAGAATCTGTAAAAAAACTCCTTGGTTTTCCTGATTACCGATGCTCCTTAATCCTACCTTTTAGTTAGGGACTAGGACTGACCCCAAGTAATCCCTAATAATAGCTCATGTTTTAGTTATTCAACCGGATTTTGGTACAGTTCGACTGAATGTACCCCGCATTAAAATTCATCAGATATCCTTAATTCTTTCAAAGTTATTCAAAGTTTCTAATCAAACACGATGGAATTCTATGCGAATGCACAAATTTAAAATATGCCTATCTAATAGAACTTTACAATTCTTTC
Organism: Gymnoscelis rufifasciata; assembly: GCA_929108375.1. Lineage (NCBI taxonomy): Eukaryota > Metazoa > Arthropoda > Insecta > Lepidoptera > Geometridae > Gymnoscelis > Gymnoscelis rufifasciata. The sequence continues at coordinate 3,324,006 of OV815307.1, read as the reverse complement.
TCTTACTAGTCAGCTGTTTGTTTATTTATTTAGCTATTGGTTTAGTTAATTAGTAAACAAAGGGCAATTAAGCTAAAACATAACAGCGCGATGATTAATTCGCCCTAGTTTACAAGATTTTATTTAAATCTTGGCTATCTGTTTTATAATTTAAGTAGGTAATTGTTTGGTGGATTTAAAAGACAACCCATACTATGACTTATTTTTTTTTTAGGTATAAATCATCAACGTTAATATGTACCTACCTTTCGACACGGAATATCTTGTTTGAATCCAAACATAAATGTTCCCTTGGATTACTACGCTGACAAGACAATTTCGATATTATCGTAACGTAATCAATCCAATCCTTAAGTAAAGACTGCAATATCATCGATCTTACCGAAACGCAGACAGCGAAATATCGAAATTACTTTCTAGAGTAGACTCCCTGTTAATTTTTTTCGAGCTGCCATTCCATGCAAAACTAATAATGCTATATTGATGCCTAGTTTGATGAACAGCAACAAGCTGCGTTGATGGTAGCAGCCACTGCTCAGGGCTACATTAGCCCGATGACTGCCTTGACTTCGCATGCTCTCAACGGACTGGCCAATACCGTTGTGCCTCCTTCGTCTGGTAAGTACCTGGTCTCTTACTTTGCTAGTAAACTAGATTACTTAAGCACACTAAAGGGTGAATAATCTATCTCACTATTGATAAAAGTCTTACAGTAAAATGTGTCGCAATCGCAACCTAGCCTCATATAATTATCTACTATTTTAAAGTTATCATTGTACCCAATCCATTTTGTTAGCAGTTCTAGCTTAGGTTTTAAGATTTCTTATTCTTATAATGGGTGAAGAAACAATGATCTGCATTGACATCTCGCGCAAGATATTTTGTGCATTATCCCTTTGCTCTAACCAGCCCAACTCCTCGATGTAGCGGCTTTGGGTTAAAAGTTAATGTTTTATAGATAACTTCACGGGACTGGCGATAGGGACCGGCGCCGCTCAGCCACTGAACGGGGCCCTGCCGTCGCTGCCGTCGCCGACCATGCCGGGTTTCAACATGGCCGCGCAGACCGCCAACGGACAGCCGCCGCCGCAGGAGGCCGTCTACACCAACGGCATTCATCAGACTTTTACTGGCCGTAAGTTTGAAGATAACGCAGTAAGATAACACAGTATGAGATCTGCATCAATAACTCTATTTTGTACAAGCTAATGATAATGTAAGTACGAAAAATCTGAAATATGTTTTTTTACAGCGGTACCAGTTACTGCCCAGGGTCTGCCGAACGGGGACGCCGCCGCGCTTCAGCACGCGGCTTATTCAGGCATGCAGCCTTTCCCGGGTGTCGGTAAGTGATTCCACTCCTACCCCGGCCCTGAATACCAGGGAAGTCAATATAACCCGCAACATAAACCAAAAAGACTTTACCAAAAAGATTTTATACTTAAAAATAGCATAATACATACTTTAATATGCTTTTACTGAAATTGATTGCCCTGGATATATCGGGCCTTATGGATATTTTGATATTTAGACTTGAAAGGAATGAATTTATATTGTTATATATCGTATATCACCGTTTTTACCTGGCTATGAGATAGGTATCACATAACAGCTTTTGATATATTAGTGAAGACAAGAAGATTACATTAATTCAGTCATAAAAACGTAACATTACCTACTGGTGATCTTTTTGTTTTACTTACAACTTCGTCGTTAAATAGTTCGATATATGGATGGATTGAGTGGATCGGTGTTTAGTTATATATATTAATATAAAGTCTTGGCAATAATATAACTTGCGATATACACAAGTAGCGTATGCGCTTGAGTGTTCATGTTGAAATAACTGTTGCAAAAGTGTCAATCTGTTTAGATATATATATAGATAAATGGCACATTATATTTAATGTATCCGAAGTAAATAAAACCAGCTTTTGGTATATACGAACATATGCAAGATGTTATTATGCTTTATGATATGTATGCATGTGTATATGTGTTGATTGTGACATACATATGTGTACCGATTGTCCGGCAGCTTACCCCGCGGTGTACGGGCAGTTTCCTCAGCCTATACCGCCTCCGATGCCGACTATTGCACCCGCTCAAAGGGACGGTAAGTACAGCTAGTTCACAGCTCTTTTTGTATTAGCCGTCGAACTACGGGCACTATTCTACACCACTATTTAAAGCATCTGTGAAAAGTTTTATTTTAACTTACGGATTAATAAAGAAATCCTTTTGTAATTTGGGTTTTGATAAACCATGTAAAATAATTGTTAAGTATTGGAATACAAATATTATTTAATGTATTTTATAAATACCAATTAATGAAACTATATTCACGGATGCTTCATGTTTGTTTGTATAATTTTTGCATCGTTTTATTAGTATCGAAACAATGCTAAAATAATACAGTAGTCTTTAATGAACTGAATATAATGAATATTGTACATGAAATTCATAATAATAAATAATGTGTACATATTATCTTGTCTTCTTTTAAAACATCAGTATTTACGTCGTAAATATTCTTTGTGATTATGAATTTCATTTTGTATTGACTGATTATTCAATATTGTGTATAACTGTGTGTCTGTCCACAACTGAATCCTAATATTGTTCCCAAACTGTCACATTTTAGAAATAAATAACTATTAACCCCACGATTCTAACAAAAGTGGAAAATCAATCACCTAACATTATTTACGAAGATGAAAACGTAATTATTTTAATAAAATGATATCATGTATGTACCTACACGCAATTATAGTAAAATATATTTTTTAATTTTTATGCGTAATTTACATTTTCAAACTCTTAAATGTGGAGGGTGATTGTATTTCTACTTTGTGATATGTTCACTGCTTTAACCATTGCAATATTTGTCGCTGTACCATGCTCGGTTTCATGTCTTGCAAACACGTGTAAAAACTATTTGTAAGTATGTTCATAATGTTAAGATTACGCTATTCACTGACTAACAATATTTTAAGATAGTCTAAGACCAATAAGGCTTTCTAACTGCATGCATATCTTTGAATTGCTATTAAAACCCTACAAGAATTAACAAGTTATATTCAAATTAAAATTTTATTATATCTGAAATTATTTAACCTTTTTTAACCATGACTAACACCTAACACATTAACATTTCGTCTCGAAATACTGTGTGATGGTGTTACAGACAGACCTGCGAGTTCTTTAAAGAGTTCTTGATGTTCCCAGGCTGCTCAATATCAGGGCCGGAAGGATGCAACCTGTTCATCTACCATCTGCCTCAAGAGTTTGGAGACGCTGAGCTGATGCAGATGTTTCTACCGTTCGGGAATGTGATCAGTAGCAAGGTGTTCATCGATCGCGCCACTAATCAGAGCAAGTGTTTCGGTGAGTGATGCTTTTAAGAATTTATCAACTCTATATTGTAGAGGTATATATAAATCTCTTTATTGTGTAAAATCGCAAACTTTTTAGTCTATTAAGGCACCAGTGCATTTCTACCAGCCCAATTTGCTAGACGCACGTAACACCCAACGCCTAAAGGGCCTTTTAATGAATACCACGCACCAATTCAATCCATCATCCATTAGAATGTCCACAACTGGACTTGAGCCTTCGCAATGGACATTCCCAATAATTATGGTAAAGAAGAATTGCCATACTCACCACGGTTGTTAGGCGATTTGGCTAGACTAGCCAAATAGCTCTAGCCGCTAGAGCAATAATTTATATTTTGTACCAAGAAGATTTCCAACTTCTGGGAGACAACACCCACGGTAGGTTATGAGAGGCAACATTCCAGTTAATAGTTCAACCAGCACAATGATCTGTTGGGAAACAAACTCCCACTAGATTAACGATCTGATCAGTGGATTGGCTGAGAACGAGCCATTTAAACGCCGCGCAGGTGCCCGCGACTTTCAATCACCACGATATATTTGATTATAAGTTGTATAGCATGTCGTATAACTTTCCAGGTTTCGTGTCGTTCGACAACCCGACTTCGGCCCAGGCCGCGATCCAGTCCATGAACGGGTTCCAGATCGGCATGAAGCGCCTGAAGGTGCAGCTGAAGCGGCCGAAAGATGCCAATAGGCCTTACTAACACGCGATGCCGTCCTCGCGCGCCTATTTCGTTCCCATTGTAAGTATATATTTGTTGTCATCAAGATATTCTGTTAAAAAGAACTGTGGGCGTCCCGAGACTCCTGACAGAAGTGATAAGTTCAAATACCTACTACCACTTACCTCCAGCCGTATGCGTGAGTGAAAGGATACCACGAACGTTGCGTAACGAAAAACTTCACCCAACCGTAAGAAGTTACTTGAAAAAAAAGCTTTGCGACGACTAAACAGCCCTTAAACCATAGTCGAGAACGCGTCCTTACGCCTGCGAATAGGTGAAGTTCGCGGGGCATCACTGCCGAAGGTTCTAGTTTCAATGAAAAACTTCCACTATCAGCTATAAACTCACTCATATTACAGAGGACATTCAAGCCTATTTTATATCCTTGATCAAGTTAATATTTGTGAATTAAGCCGGTTGGTTAACTCAGGCTGTGTTTGTTTCAGGAGTATCGGGAGTATCAGGAGCGTCCGCATTACTTCGCTAGGCCCGAGGCGCGCGACTTCGCGCACTATCAACAATTCCAAGGAATTTACCCCCACGCCGAGTAACCAAATATCAACTCAGTGGGCAGTATACTAAATTAGTTAATTAATTTATTGATCAATGCGTAGAGATGCTTCATTCTATCATTATCGATTAATCATTGAATCTATTATATTATTATATACAATTTATTAACTTTGATTAAATTATTATTATTATAAAAAAATGACGTTATAAAAATTTTTGTCATTCAAACATCTTCTTACTTATAGGTAAAGTTTAACTGAAAACTTTTAACATAAATTTATTATATCTAGTTATTTGCTTGAATTAAGCGAAACAGAATTTATTAAGTAAGTTGAAGATATGGGGAAAGTGTATTTTAATGATAGTGTATTGAAGCGCCGGCCGCACGTGGGCAGTTTGGCATCTAAGTGTGGGGTTGTTCCGCTAGGGGCGCCACTGGCGGCCTCCATAGCGCGATGCGGGCCTGCGCCGGCGCCGCGAACCTGTTGCCTCCGAACACTGACTCACACTAATATAAGATGATATAGCACTATTAAAAGAATATAAAACCCTATATTTTGTTAAAGTTTATCATTGTACGTTCCGGTAAGGTATTACACTGGGTAGTACCAATATGTTATGTAAATATGAATGTTATGTTACTTGATCAGCGCCCATTTCTCAAACTTATTGGATAAACGTTTGAAATGATCTTTCTTTTGAAGTCAGCAGAATTCATCGCTATTACGCACATATGTCTCACTTTTGCCGAAAAGTGCCAAAACGGTTGAGACGATTGCCAATACGCAATTTGTTTATGTCACATTGCTATTTATTTAATGCTTTAGTAACATTAATTAAAATGTCAGAAATGGGTGAAGATGTTCCTGTATAAAGTAATCCTCATCCTGTTGTAAATCATAAAAGTAGCATTATGGTAGACCAATTATATTGTTAGGTCTAAAGTTCATGTGAACTCCTTGGTACGCCCAGTACACCTATGTTAGTGAAAGTTGTTGAAAATTAAATGTTGTATTTAACGCTGTGTACAAATCAAAGTGCACTTCATCAAACCATACTTAGGCCTTCGTTTGAAAGATCAATATTATATGTTGTATATTTCCAATATGGGCTGTGATATAAAATTATAATATCTTGTACAGGCCGTTTGTATCATTGCATTTGTGTGTTATGCTCTTTTGCCTCTCGCGCGCTAGACAGCTTTCGAAGAATTCATTTCAATTTCCTCATAAAAACTACAATCGCATCCAATAAAGTAAGAAAACTTTTCACCTAATAGATATTGTGTCGCTTTTGGGTTGTTTTTACCAGCTATATATCTATTTTTGTACATCACTGGCAGACAATCAAAAAGTGTCCCAATATTCAACTAGCACGGGTATAGATGCAGTTGGCTACGTTTAGTGTGCGAGAGACGATAACAACTCGCTAAATGCGACGTCAATTCCTAAGAGCGCGCTTGTGTTATTTTGTTTTACGTGTCAGTGTATGTACATACAATACATATAAAAACTATTCGTGGTAAGGTGTTAACTACAATAAATGTGACTGTTAACCCAGTGCAGGGAGGCAACAGTAACAAACGCGTAAAATTACAAACTTAGCGTAATTACTATACATAACAAACAAAATAGTTTCATAATCAAACGTACCAATAAATATAAATCTATACATGTATATAGGCAGTATAGCGTAAGTGCCATGATAACTGAAATGTGAACGAGCTTTGACTATGTCTTGTGGAGGGCGCGGGCGAGGCAGCGCGCAGCGGCCTGGCCCGCCCGCGCCCTGCGCCCGACAACTCTTGTCTTACGTAGACGTGCACCGATGCTAATGTCAATTTTAAGTACCCTCTTGCCATCAGTTCGCATTTTGTGTTATAACGAATGTTGTTACAAGTTTGTAAGCCGGTCTAGCGACGGCTGTCCGTGGTCAACTCTCGTGTGCACTCTCGGGCGCTCGAGTAAGGCAAGAGTGGCGGACATGCGTAGCCACGCGGGCCGCCCGCGCCAACTCTAGTCAAATATTTCACTTTCCTATCTAACAAATATTTTATATTTACACAAATTATATTCATATAGTATCCTAGTTTTAGGCGTTTAATTTAATTAAGTCAGGTTTAGATCAATGAAATTACCGTCGTTTTAAGTAATGTAGTTCTTTTCTCTTTAACTCTCGTGCAATATTGTTACGCTTTTTAAATCGTTTGATGTCGTCTTTTATCTCGTTTCGTTGTTTTCCCTTATTTATTTTCGGACGAGGTCGTCTTCGATCCAACAGGAGCCGGTCTCTTACGTGCAATGTTGTAAATAGCGCGAGGGCGCGCGCACGCGTCGGCGCATTTTATCTTTCAGCTTTAACGCACGGAATTATAATGTGCATCGGATCGCCAGTAGAGATAGAGCATAACTCTAGTATTAGCGCGGCGCCGGCGCGAGGGCGCGCACGCTTAGATAGGATAATTGAGAGATCGACGAGGTTGCCCTTGCGCACGAGGCCGAGCTCGAGTCCAGGCGGACGCCGCCCGCCGGCCTCTCCGCTCCCACTCACACAAACGTTGCCAAACCGAAGTCGCACTTAAAGTATCGAGTAACGATTCATTCTCATCACCTTTCAAATAAATATAAATATTACACGTCCGGAGGGCCATCGCGAGGCCCATCCGGCCGATCTAATCGTTAAAAGCGGAGACGCAAACCTTCTAGATTCTGCAGAAAATGATTGCCCAAAAAGTGATTATAGGATACAGGGTATGCTTCGCAATTATTTAAATGTATCTAAATGTTTCCTTGGGCAGATGTCGCCACCTGTCGGCAGACGCCGCCGGACCGGCGGAGCGCGCGTCGCTCGTTCTCGGGTCCACTAGTCTGTCGCGACTTTTTATACTTGTAACTTGTAGGTTACAGTCATCCTCATTCCGGCCTCTGAGCCAAGCTGCCGAGCGCGTGCTCTGGCCGGCACCCTTCATCCGAGCAAGCGTCTTGCGTCCGAGTATCCTCACTTGTCACTCGCCACGGCCGCCGCGGCGCCCGCTCTAAACTAATTTAGATAGTCTCGTAATATAGGTAAATTTTCATTGGGCGGGCCGCGGCGAGACTTCGCGAACATCCCGAATATTAGTATTATGATAACGAATTTCTAAATCTATTTGAATCTGAAATTTTATAATGTTTATATCGGTCGCGTGCACAGATCGGTAACACATGATCGCTCGAAGGCTCGTCGGTTTCGGGACGCGAGCCGGGCCGCGCGTCGGGTCCGCCGCGCCGCGCCTCCGACGCTAGTTAGTACTTAAGACGATTGCCAATATTTATTAAATCAAAAACAAACTTAGAATTTGGAACTAATCATATATCTATTTATATAATAAAGAATATTGAGAAATAAGCGCATAGTGCTTTATGATTGTAGGTCCTAGGTAACAATCTAGTCATATCTGTTTCTGTTATTTATTTTTTCTATCGCTTAGCATAGTTTAGCTTCAAGCACACTTTGTATACTTTACTCTATTTACCGTACTTAATTATTTACATTAGGAATTATTGGTTTATTTGTTCTTTTCAAGTTTGTATCTCACTTGTAAGTAAATTAAGTAATAGAAAAATGCCTACAGGTTACCTCTTAGTAAAATATTTAAAATTAAATAATTACGCCGATTTCTTATGCTATTAAATTGTTTAGAGTTTTAATAAGTTATCCAGAATACTGTTACTGAAACTATAAACATTTAAGGTGGGCTCTGTGCAGTATTTCTAAAGGTAAAACGGTTATACTTTGGTTTCAACGTATAAACGAAATTTAGCGTTTTGTTGAATTGAATCTAGATGTAGAAGACTCGTGAGGAGCGTAATGCTTGATATAGGTTGGACTTCGGGAGGTTTAAGGAGGTTAAAGAGAGTTTTAGTCGAGGAGGTTCATAGACATAGAGCTGCTAAAGTTTGTTAAAGATGGCGATATACTGAGTTGAAAGCAATTCACAAGAACACCTCTTACGCTCCAAGGCTCAATATATCGTCGGTTAGAGAAACGGCCGTCCGATAAACTTAAATAAACGTTCTGATTCAGTTCCAAGTTAAACCGCTTAATGATTTCGAATTCCTACCGCACAGATAATAATATAGCATTATTGTAGTTACAGACGTCATTATTTTAAACTTACGATGAGCTCTTGAAATTATCATAAGTGTTAATTGGTGTTAAATTACAATATTCGCGAAATTGTATGTTGTTAAATGAAATAGTACTTGTAATTGCCCACCCAGCATGAATAATAGTTCCATTAGCGATACATAAACCTTGTCAAGAGCTCGAAGTAAAAGAATTTGTAAATCCAATTTCTAACGTATGACGTCATATCCTTAGAGCTTACTAGCCTTTTGTCCTGGGTCCGCCCGGGCGGGTATCAGGGTGTCGCTGTTATTGCTAAGACGAATCATAATCATTACACGTTTTTAGAGGCGCCCTTGTAGGAGCGACAAGCTTGGGCCGATTCCACTTTGAACACAACGATGGAACCATTTCACAAATATGAACTCTAATGAATCTTATTAGGTCATATTGCGAAATACAATCCAAACTTGTAAGCCAAGTGAATTGAAGGATAATAGGATTCGGTGCGGGTGGGATTGAAAGATAGATAAGTTATAGTAGATACTTTCGCTTGTTCTTTAGATAACCAATCTTAAACCCGAGGCCTATAGGGTAAAAGCAAACATTAATTTTTATTCAATCATTGAAATTAATATTAAGCTCTGTAAATATCAAAGTACATTAAATTTAGAGCTAATGATATTAATAAAAGTATTCTAAACTTCTAAAGACTTCCTTCTAACACTTTACTGTTATGTTTACACCAAATCTAATTCATTCATCGACTTGTATCTTTTAGACTATGTCGATTTAATATATTTTACTAACTTTAAAATGTAGTACTTGTAGTGTTTCCGCTACTTTTGTACCGAACGTATTCTATAAGACCGCATGAAATCATCTTTTCTTTTGGCGTCAGGTAAAGTGTGACTAACATACAACACGCCCTGTTCTGGATAACTTATGTGTAGAAGTAAACAGACACGCACAAACAACGGGATTATGATCATACGATCACAATGCCCATGAGATCTGTTTATAAATTGAAATGCCTTACGTCCAAACACAGAAGCGAGGCAAAGTGACCATTCCTAAGACATATTCCAAAGACCAATAAGAGTTATATCGTGTAACGCATATGCAGTATTTTCACTACATCACGTTTCAGAGCAACCGAACGGTCACTAGTGCAGTGCATTTTGCGATGGAGCTCGAATTCTTTACATCAACGAATGTACGCAACACTAGCTGTCTGTGATATACGCTTTTAAATCGTCCATTTAACCAATGTTTGCCATACCATTCTAAACCTTACGTTATAAACTTAACGATCGTTTTACGAGAGCGGTACTGTCGCTTTCATTCTCATAAGCTGTCTATAACTCTCAAATCCGTCGTGTTTGCGGTACATAGTTATACCAAAAATGTCCATTGAGGGCTCAGAGGATTGTTATCTGCCACTCAGCCCCAATTATGTATAAGAGATACAAAATAGTCTAAGTTTTGTAAGCTATTAGTGTCGATTCGTTTGAATAGCCGCTGGAGGGTGTTTAAATCAGTCGCTACTAACAGTCAGCCGCGGACACCGAGACATGTTGCATACATTCACATAGATATAGTAAATGTTCTAGGTTAATGACTGAAGTAGTGTGTTACATGAATATCTGTATTATGGATGTTCCTCAGGCTTCCCTTGGCCGCGTCGCCAGTACTTTGTACTTTGATGAGTGTCTGCGGCTGGTGCCATGATCACGTTCATTTTGCGATGACAGTATTGTGCCGACTAGTCGAGAGTTTAACCTCAGTGCATTGATTAGCTAGCATTGATTGAGATGTTAATTGTTATGCAGTACGCCAAAGTTGTAAAGAGAAACTAAATATATTTATCATCACTTTTTGAGTCGCTAGGTATAATAATATTGTTCTTTAGTTATAATATTTATTAATTTATAGACTTTAGTGTAATACTGTCAGATCTAGACAAATGTGAACTTTGTTGAACACATAATTATGACTAATACAATAATGAAAGCCTATTTTGCATGTTTTATTTGTTTTTAAATTATTTGAAAACCTATTATCGAGTTATTGATATGTATATTGCTAAAATATTTCATACTAAATAACTATTCAATTATTTATTATACACTTATTACGTTAAGTATGCTAGATTTATGAGGAATGATAATAAATAATTTTAATTATATTACTCTTGTGTTTTATTTACTACAAATAAATAAATAAAAGCAATGTCTAAATAATTACTTATAGTAAAATATTAACAATACATTTTATGAGGTTAAATTTAGGTTTTTTTGCCGAAGTAATCTGTTATTTTTCTACTGACTTTCTTTTTCATTTCTGCGACAGCATCTGAGTCAGTTTTCTCACAGGGAGATTCGGTTAGCTTAAAGGGTGATGTGTGAGGTACAGAGAGATTCAACCTACCACTTTGCTCGTCCAACTTCTGCATTTCGTCGAACAATCGCGAGTTGGTCGCGCGTTTCTGAGCGCTCGTCTCGGGCTCGTCATGCTTGACAATGATTTCTTTTAAGCTTTCGTCAAAGTCGCTTTGCGAGAACAGGTCGGGGGACTCTTGATTATTTTCTATCGAGGCCATGGAGATATCCTTCAGTGATTCCGCAGTTTCATTCTGGAATACAATATGAAATTCGGTAAAAATCTGGCACAATTATCTTTCTTTATTAATAGTCTAAAGGAGAAAAGCAATTTTGTGGTTTAAGTGATAAATCATAGACCAAGGCATTTCTGTTCTCTTAAGAAACAGGTTTTTTTTACTTTTAAGTATAACCTACTAAGAATACCACAAATGAAAAAATATTGTGGCTTAGTACCGTGTACAGAAATGCAAAGTGGAATGGCCCCTAGAATCTTTTTTATTATGCTCTGCAGATACTGAACGTAGAACCGAATAGCCTTAACGTGGAAGGTCTTGCAGAAAATATGAGCATTTTTTATTAGCTACTAACTTTACGGCGTAGCACGTAATTTTCCCGGGGTAAAAAGAAGCCTTCCTAATTAAATGAGCTATCGAACGCAAGAAGATTTTTTTTTATTGGACTACTTGTTTTGTTATTAGCGCGATAACATAAACAAACCAAAATCTTCAACTTTGTAATATAGTATAGGCTATTGTCCCACTGCATGGCATAGCCTTCCCCCATATCCTTACCATATTAACCTCTATATTACCCAAAACTTACAGATTCCATAACCTCAATTGGGTCCTCTAATTTTGGTTTCTTCTCTTCGTCCCTCAGTGCTTGATGAAGAAACGCATGGAGCTCTGTAGGTCTGACGTCAGTATTTGCAAATCGCAGAATGTATTTATATAGTTGCCCTGAAAATTTAAATTTATAAATTAATTGTCGATTAGGCAACCATAATGCATAATAGCGTAGATTCGGTTATTTAGATCATTAAAAAAATTGTACATATATTTTTAATTCGTTTTGCATACGAAAAATCACGACGATACAAGGCTTTGAAGTTTTGCGAGTGATTTGTACTAAATTTGTTCGCCACAAGCCCCACTCCAGAACATAAATAAATTACATCTTGGCACTATCCTATTAAATTAAAAAGGGGAAAATATTATATCTTTTTTTTTTTGATTTGCTTGAAGTTATGATAACTTACCAACAGTAACATTATATCGCGTCAACAGATTATAAACTCCAACCACATCGTCCCTAATCTCATTATCCTTGAAGGTGTAATAGGCCATGGGTCTCTTGGCTTCGGCGCAGGCCATCATTTGGATGAGGGACTTCAGTTGGGGCGAGCCTCCAAACGCGCCGCATCCCCAGTTGCCTGTGGCTACTCCGGGGTAGTTGAGTGTGGAGGGGTCGGTGCTGAAGGAAAAGCCTATCCATGCCTGAAAGTATAGGGCATTTATATTAAAATATGGTTAGATAGATATCATCATCATCATCACCCTATTAACGTTCCCACTGCTGGGACACAGGGACTTCTCTCTTGACGAGAGAGATTAGGCCTTAATTCACCACGCTGGCCAAGTGCGGGTTGGTGAATGTCACATGTCCTTCAAACTCTTTTAAAGTTCTCAGAACATGCCGGTTTCCTCACGATGTTTGCCTTCACCGTTAAAGCACGTGTTTAAAGCGCACATAAATATCTCAAGAAGAAAAATCCAGAGGTGCGTGGCGGGGTTTGAACCTACGACCTTCGGAATGAAAGTCGAGTGTCCTCCCACTTAGCCAACACGGCTTTTAGATAGATAGATAACTCTTTATTGTACACCACAAATAAAATACAAACTGCAAACAAAAACAAGACAATACAATACATTGGAGTACATAGGGCGGCCTTATCGCTGTGAGCTATCTCTTCCAGGCAACCTTTGGATGGACAGGAAAGAAATAGAACGACATAGACAGTGGCGTAACGTAAAGAAGATATAAAAGGAAAATAAATAAATACCAAATAAACTATTCAAAACTATTTTCAAATAAAATTAACTTAAAAATAAACTTACATAATTCATAAACTATATCCTAATAAGAGCGATACTAAAAAATAAATAGATAAATAAATAAAGAATAAATATGATTAGATATACTAAACTTAAATCTATATTCGAACAGGTATGTGAGGGAACTCAACAACACTTAATGAATGTTTAATAGCGACTCGTAAAAAAATACTAAAAGAATACCTACTAGGACTAATGTCGTACGTTGGAGAAAGGTCGTATGTTGGTCTTGTCTCATATATAAAATGCCCTATAAAAAGTTAACCAGCAGTTGAGAGAATGTAGCACGTAAAGCCAAGTTCTCAGCGCCGTATTTTCGTGTTTGCAAACATAACAACTTTGTTTGATAGCCGAATAAGGGTGTGATCTAACATTATTGTTTCAAACGTCCCTCGTTGCGTCGTCTAAAACTACGAAGTATCCTTAACTTGTAACTACCATTGTGATCCCACTCGGAATCGTATTACATTGCATTTAAAGAAAGCAGCGCGTCCAAAGCTAAAACAGCGACTCGCCGTCTCTGAAACGATTCAAACGGCGTCCGTCTTAAAGAACGTGAAACCATAGCCCTCAGTCCCAACATCTAGTGACTACCTTAGTGATCTCTCTCGCGATCGCCTCACATTTAATTTCGTATCGCTCGCTCGAAAAAGGCAACGCGTCGATAGCTAATACAGCGACTCGCCGTCTCTGGGACGAGTCAAACGTCACCCATCCACAAAGTCACCCATCCACAAAGTCACCCATCCACAAAGTCACCCATCCACAAAGTCACCCATCCAAAGTGGAAACATAGTATAATATTAGGTCCTTACATATGAAATTGGCGTTTTGTATGGGAGGAACAAAAAGTCGAATATTTTTTAATATAATATATTTAATTAATCAAAGTATGAACCATTATTTTCTATGCACTTTTGCCATCTTATAGGTAGTTCATTGATCCCTTTACTAAAAAAACCAGTCGGACGGGAATCAATAAAATCTTTGAAGGCGATTTGGACTGCCCCATCGGAGTTGAATTTTTTCCCTTGCAAGAAGTTATCCAAATTTCGAAAAAAATGGTAATCTGTTGGAGCAAGGTCCGGGGAGTACGGAGGATGTCTTAGACTTTCCAATTGAAGCTCTTCTAATTTAGTAGCCGTCTGTTGCGCAGTGTGTGGTCTAGCGTTGTCGTGAAGCAGCAGTGGCGTGGAGCGATTGACCAGCCTAGGTTGTTTAGCCGCTAGCTTTTCCATCATGGTTTGCAATTGCTGACAATAGACATCAGCCGTAATAGTCTGGCCAGATTTGAGAAAACTGTAATGAACAATACCGGCACTAGTCCACCAAACGCTTACAAGTAACTTTTTTGGGGTTAATTTTCGCTTGGGGCAGGATTTGGCTGGCTGGCCAGGATCCAACCATTGCGCTGAGCGCTTCTGATTATCGTAAAGAACCCATTTTTCATCACAGGTAATGATTCGGTTTAAAATACCTTCATTATTGTGCCGGTTTAGTAATGTAACGCAGCAGTCGACGCGCGTTTGCCGGTTTGCTTCAGTCAATTCGTGAGGTACCCACCTTTCAAGCTTTTTAATCTTCCCAATTTGCTTCAAGTGAATTAAAACAGTTTTATCACTAACACCGCAGCCTGCAGCTAACTCGGACGTGGTTTGCGATGGATCCGCTTCCACAATAGCCTTCAACTCTTCATTATCAACTTGAGTCTCAGGCCGTCCACGGGGCTTGTTCTGCAAGTCGAAATTTCCAGAACGAAAACGTTGGAACCAAAAACGAACTGTGTTTTCTTTTGCAACACGACCGCCATACACATCATTCACCCTTCGAGTTGTTTCCGCAGCACTAGTGCCACGGCGGAACTCGTACTCGTAAATAATGCGATATTTTAAGTTTTCCATTTTGTAAAATGAGTGACGCAAACAGAAAAAAACAGGAGAAAAAAAACAAATGAATGACGATCATCGAAGCACAAATACATGAGTCTATAGCTGTACAAATTTGAATTTGGAATTCCTTACCAAAGAGGAGAAATTTGTGATTAAAGTGGCCAGTACGAAAAACGCCAATTTCATATGTAAGGACCTAATATTATCTAGTAACTACCTTTGTAATCTCTCTCGCGATCGCCTCACGTTTGAACTCGTACCGCGCGCTGGAGAAAGGCAACGCGTCGATAGCTAATACAGCGACTCGCCGTCTCTGGGACGAGTCGAACGTCACCCATCCACAAAGTCACCCATCCAAAGTGGAAACATAGTATACTGTTATCTAGTAACTACCTTTGTAATCTCTCTCGCGATCGCCTCACGTTTGAACTCGTACCGCGCGCTGGAGAAAGGCAACGCGTCGATAGCTAATACAGCGACTCGCCGTCTCTGGGACGAGTCGAACGTCACCCATCCACAAAGTCACCCATCCAAAGTGGAAACATAGTATACTGTTATCTAGTAACTACCTTTGTAATCTCTCTCGCGATCGCCTCACGTTTGAACTCGTACCGCGCGCTGGAGAAAGGCAACGCGTCGATAGCTAATACAGCGACTCGCCGTCTCTGGGACGAGTCGAACGTCACCCATCCACAAAGTCACCCATCCAAAGTGGAAACATAGTATACTGTTATCTAGTAACTACCTTTGTAATCTCTCTCGCGATCGCCTCACGTTTGAACTCGTACCGCGCGCTGGAGAAAGGCAACGCGTCGATAGCTAATACAGCGACTCGCCGTCTCTGGGACGAGTCGAACGTCACCCATCCACAAAGTCACCCATCCAAAGTGGAAACATAGTATACTCATCATCATCATCATTTCAGCCATTAGACGCCCACTGCTGGACATAAGCCTCCCTCAAAGACGACCAATCATTCCGATCGGTCGCCACTTGCATCCACCGAGAGCCAGCAAGTTTGACTAAGTCATCTGTCCATCTTGTTGGTGGGCGTCCGACGCTGCGCTTGCCGATCCGTGGTCTCCATTCGAGAACTTTTCGGCCCCAACGGCCATCTGTTCTACGTGCTATGTGGCCTGCCCACTGCCACTTCAAAGAGCTAATCCGTTTGGCTATGTCGGTGACCCTCGTTCTTCTACGGATCTCCTCATTTCTGATTCGATCCCGTAGAGAAACCCCGAGCATAGCCCTTTCCATAGCTCTTTGAGCGACTCTGAGCCTATTCATAAGGCCAACAGTGAAGCACCACGTTTCGGATCCATAAGTCATCACTGGCAACACACACATATTGAAGACTTTCGTCTTGAGGCACTGCGGTATTTTTGACGTAAAGACGTGGCGTAGTTTTCCGAACGCTGCCCATCCGAGCTGGATTCGGCGACTGACCTCTTTCTCGAAGTTGGACCTACCTAATTGTACCGTCTGTCCTAGGTACACATACGCGTCAACAACTTCGAGAACCGAGTTCTCAACCAAGACGGGGGCGGGCACAACATGGACATTTGACATGACCTTCGTCTTGTCCATGTTCATCCTAAGACCTACCCGTTGGGAGACTCGATTGAGGCCTTCGAGCATAGTGCTGAGTTCTTCCATCGTCTTCGCCATGACCACGATATCATCAGCGAATCGAAGGTGAGTGATGTACTCGCCGTTAATGTTGATGCCTAGTCCTTTCCATTCTAGGAGTTTGAAAGCGTCCTCTAAAGTGGCTGTAAACAGTTTCGGAGATATCACATCTCCCTGCCTAACTCCTCTTTTCAACGGGATCGCTTTCGAACTCTGTTCTTGTACTCGGACTGACATGGTGGCGTTTTTATACAAGCACTTCAACACTTCGATATATCGATAGTCAATGCGACATCGCTGGAGAGACTCAAGCACCGCCCATGTTTCCACCGAATCGAAGGCTTTCTCGTAGTCCACAAACGCTAAACAGAGCGGCAAGTTATACTCTTCGGTCTTCTGTATAACCTGCCGCAGCGTGTGTATGTGGTCTACGGTACTAAAGCCTTTTCGAGACCCGGCTTGTTCGGAAGGCTGGAATTCATCAAACCTGCGTTCGAGACGATTGGCGATGATTCTAGAAAACAGTTTATAAACATGGCTCAAAAGCGAAATGGGCCTGTAGTTCTTCAATAAGGTGTTGTCACCTTTCTTAAAGAACAACACCACTTCGCTTTTGTTCCATGCTTCAGGCGTGGTACCTCCGAGCAAGGCGGAATTGAAGAGCTTCTGAAGGACTTTAAGTACCGGTGATCCACCCGCTTTCAAAAGCTCCGATGTGATTCCATCCTCGCCTGGCGCCTTATTGTTTTTAAGCTGCTTTAGTGCCATTCTAATCTCGTACAGGCTGATATCCGGGATATCTTCGGTAAAGTGTCGGGTCAGCTTGGCTCTTGGGTCGCTTGCCGCGCTGGTAACAGGCTTTGTAACCGAATCGTAGAGCTGTCCGTAGAACTTTTCGACTTCTCTTAACACTTCTGCTTTCGTCGACGCTATACTGCCATCATCCCTTTTCAGCTTTGTCATCTGGCTTTGCCCAATAGACATATCTCTTGCGAACACTTTGGAGCCCTGGTTCCGCTCTATCGTATCTTTAATACGAGCAGTATTAAAGTTACGTACATCGTGTCGCAAGGATATTTTAATTCGTCTATTAAGCTGCCTATGGGACTTAGCATCATCGGGAGACTGCAGTCTCAGCGAGCGTCGTTCAGCCATAAGGTTAAGAGTGTCTTCAGAGAATCTCTGAGTTCTACCGGTACGGCGGGTCTTAAAGAACTGAGACCCGACCGTATGGACAGTTTCTACGAACCTGTTATTTAACTCGTCCACTGAAGCGTCATCGTCTAGACAATCAAAATGGTTGGAGAGCTCGAGTTGAAAGCTCTCGGGGTTTTCGATCTGGGCGCGAGTAGGTCGGAGCGTGGACTTCATCAATCGGGACCGTTCAAGTTTAACGTCCATATTCAATGTGCCTCTTACTATAAGGTGATCACTTCCGGTTTTCACCCTGTGAATCACAGAGACATCATTGAAAATGCGTTTCTTGTCAGCCATGATGAAGTCGATCTCATTTCTCGTGAAACCGTCGGGACTCATCCAGGTCCACTTCCTGTGAGGCGGCTTCTGGAAGAAAGAATTCATCATAAAAAGTTCTTCTTTCTCCAGGAATTCGGCCAGCCTCTGTCCCCTACGGTTCCGTTGCCCATAACCGAAGTTCCCCACTCTCAACTCATCATCGCTTCTTTTGCCTAGTTTCGCATTGAAGTCTCCCATGACAACATTAAAGTGAGTTTTATGAGTATGTATGGCCCTACTAATGTCCTCATACATACACTCAACTTCTTCATCTGGGTGTGTCGAGGTCGGCGCGTATACCTGAACGACCTTCAGCGAATACCTTTTAGATATTCTGAGTGTTAGGTATGCAACCCTGCTCGACACACTGTCGATGGTAATGATATTGTTCACGAGAGACTTGTGGACGAGAAATCCGACACCACCTTGGGACTGTTGGTCGCCCTCCCGGTAGAAGAGCAGGTTACCAGATTTCAGGGTTATCGTGTCCTGGCCCTCTCTACGGACTTCAGATAATCCCAGAATATCCCAACGTAACCCGCTCAATTCTTCTTCCAGCTCCAAAATCTTTTCGTCTGTCCGCAGAGTGCGGATATTGTGCGTTGCCAGGGCCAGTTGTTTTCGTGAGGGCAATCTACCGGTGTCCTTTATACGTGCGTTGGTCGTTTGACAGTTTAAGACCCTCGCCCGGAGATTATCGCCCCTGACCCTGGGGGATATTAGCCTACTGTCATCAGCCTCACCCCCAGTGTCGCCGGGCACTTGGGGACAGATTGTCGGTGTGCAGTTCATGAGGGGGTTGGACCAATACACCGCCGCGCTGGTCCAGTGCGTGTTGGCGGGAAAAGAACTTGCCAGAGCCTTGTTCGTTTTTCAGCAGGGAGCACCACGTGCAGGTAAGGATGGCTTGGGTCCCGAAGATGTTGATGGGACCCCATACTCCCCATACATAGTATACTGTTATCTAGTAACTACCTTTGTAATCTCTCTCGCGATCGCCTCACGTTTGAACTCGTACCGCGCGCTGGAGAAAGGCAACGCGTCGATAGCTAATACAGCGACTCGCCGTCTCTGGGACGAGTCGAACGTCACCCATCCACAAAGTCACCCATCCAAAGTGGAAACATAGTATACTGTTATCTAGTAACTACCTTTGTAATCTCTCTCGCGATCGCCTCACGTTTGAACTCGTACCGCGCGCTGGAGAAAGGCAACGCGTCGATAGCTAATACAGCGACTCGCCGTCTCTGGGACGAGTCGAACGTCACCCATCCACAAAGTCACCCATCCAAAGTGGAAACATAGTATACTGTTATCTAGTAACTACCTTTGTAATCTCTCTCGCGATCGCCTCACGTTTGAACTCGTACCGCGCGCTGGAGAAAGGCAACGCGTCGATAGCTAATACAGCGACTCGCCGTCTCTGGGACGAGTCGAACGTCACCCATCCACAAAGTCACCCATCCAAAGTGGAAACATAGTATACTGTTATCTAGTAACTACCTTTGTAATCTCTCTCGCGATCGCCTCACGTTTGAACTCGTACCGCGCGCTGGAGAAAGGCAACGCGTCGATAGCTAATACAGCGACTCGCCGTCTCTGGGACGAATCGAACGGCGTCTCGTCCACAAAGTCGCCTGCCCAGTGGAACGTGTGCCCGTAGCCGGAGTAACGACTGTATCGCTCGCAACCTGGTGAACGTTAATTTAAGGTTTAGCGAAAAAACATTTGTTCAAAGAAATAAATGTTTTTCTGTTTATTGTTCTGATGAACTTCATCTTCATCACCCTATTATGCTACTGCTGGGTCACAGGGACTTCTCTCTTGGAGAGGGATTAGTTCACCACGCTGGCTAAGTGCGGGTTGGTGAATGACACAAATGTCCTTCAAACTCTTTAAAGTTCTCAGAACATGCCGGTTTTCTCACGATGTTTGGTAAAGGCCTTTACCGTTAAAACACATGCTTGAACATGCTCATTCACAATGAAAGTACATAGTTCGTTTTTTTAGTTTAGTTTCAATACATATTTTAAAAGAAACTCCCGCCGCATCTGTTGTTAACGATAATATAAATAAATAAATAAATATTTCCGGACTACTCACACAGCATCACCTAACCCCAAACTAAGCAGAGCTTGTACAATGGGTGTTAGGTGATTGATATACTACATAGATACATTTTCTTTTTCTGTAAATACATACATTACATATAATACATAGTAAACACCCAGACCCGAAACCCCCGGCCCCCGGCGAGAATCGAACCCGCAACCTCCTGCGCCTCAGGCGGTCGCCCACCGAGCCAAAAAGGTCTTCAAAAAATATTGAAAAATTGAATTCAAATATATAGAAAATATACATACTTACAGATTTTTAAATAACATGATATTATATTTTATTTTAGATAACATGGCGCTAACGTTTGTTTGTCCTTTAAGATCTACAGTTACATTGGCTGGCTATATATGTATTCGAATATATTTTTGTAATACATATAATAATAGTAATAATAAAATAAATATTTGATTATGTATTATTATAATAGGGATTGTAGTTTGTTTATGCACTACATATAATAGGTATATAAGAACATATTACCAATCATGATCAAAGCTTCATTGTGCCTGAGAGTCTCGGTGAACAGCATAGATATCATCAGCTCTGGACAGATGACGAATCTGATCTCCTCTTGGACGCTACCATGTCCCAGTACACCGCCACCTAAATACCTGAAATATTTATAATACAGTCTCATTTATTATTGACTAATAGTTTCAAAATTGTTATTCAGAGTCCCTTAAAAGTGCCTATCCCTTAAAATGGCTACTAAATAATAAAAAAAATATTTCCCGGTAGAAGCATTGATATAATTACATAATATAAAATGTATAAAATTATATTTGACGGGGTGGGGTAATAAACGTAACATGGTATCAGTATCAAAATGTACAAATTGATGGTGCCAAAATGTAGGTACTTATGCTCAAATATTAATATGATAGAAGCCTATGGTGCCAAAAGTTATGTTTGACCACATATTGATATGATACCTAGATTACGTTAAAGATATAAGGTAAAAATTACGGTCTGATGTCCAAGTTTAAAACAGTGGCGTCTCAGTGGTGCGGTGGGCGATGGTCTGCCTGCGGCGCAAGAGGTTGCGGGTTCGATTCCCGCCGAGTGGTCAAGTGTTTGTATGTTTTGCAATCTTTTTTTTCTGATTATTTGATGTAAAGTTACGATGTGGTCTAAGATGGGGCATGAAGACCTAGAAGGTAAAACCCAGTGCGTGAAGCGAAAAAATCGCTGGGTTTATACTGGATAATAAAAAATATCTATAAATGTATGTCTATTATATTATGTATATCAGATGTAATTTACCCGTAAGCCCGTAACATAAGCTTAGAGCTAACCGCGGGGCTAGATGTTGTTGTGTGGGTTGTCCGGAAAACTATATTTATTGTGAAATATAGAAAAAAAAACTTACTTATTAGCAAAATCCACCTGAATGAGCCCGTCAGCATCTTCAATAGTATTCTCTGGATCCACGTGCAAAGCCAGCGAGGCTAATTGCACAGTGGAAGTAGACCAATCGGGACACTTGCGGGGAGGCACGGAGCGGCGCGTGAAGGTGGTCACCCCAACCGGCGCTGTACTGCAGAGAAAGCAATGGTATAGCTCATTGAAACAGAGAAAACTTATAGACATTGTAAATCCTACTAATATTATAAACGCGAAAGTTTGTGAGGATGAAAGTGTGTATGTTTGCTGCTCTTTAACGCAAAAACTACTGGGTGGATTTTGAAAGTTCAAATTACGGCTTACTTTTTACCGCGGTAAAATACCGCTTTTCGCGGGAAATACAATTAATAATTACGAGCACACGATTTCAGTCAAATTTGGCATGGATATTTTTAGTTCTCAAGTTATCTTCAATATTTTTTCTCGTTTTGTAACGAAAATATTAGGAAATGTTGGATGCACCCACGCCAACCGGAGGAGATGGGCTATGAAGGGGATATACTCAATCCATACTAATATTATAAGCGGGAATGTGTGTTTGTTTGTCCATGTTTTAAAACGAAAAGTCGGTTGTTTTTTGTTGAAAATCCACTTGTTGTCAACATTAGTTATTCATTTAAATTTGATCATTATAAGAGTAATTTATATCTTATATATAAAATTCTCATGTTCGTTCCCGTACTCCTCCGAAACGGCTTGACCGATTCTCATGGAATTTTATGAGCATATTGAGTATGTCTAAGAATCGGCTACTATCTATTTTTCATTTTACAAAACAATGTTTGTTGGGGTTAGCAAGTCTTATTTATAAAATTCTCGTGTCACAATGTTCGTTCTCGTACTCCTCCGAAACGGCTTGACCGATTCCCATGAAATTTTGTGAGCATATTCAGTAGCTCCGAGAATTGGCCAAGATCTATTTTTCAAAACAACGTTTGCTGGGGTCAGCTAGTATTGTATAGAAAAGAAATGCTTTTCTATTTGTATCATATAGCTTCTATTGTGAAAAGGATATCACCTTTTGTAGAAACTCTTCGAAAATAGTGACAGAGGCATTTTAATTTCTCCAAAACATCATCTGATGGTGGCATTTCATATAACCTGAAAAAAGTAAAAATATTTATTAAAAATATAACAGCATTAAAAATATATTTTAATATTCTTTATGGTTTCAGATAATCACATGGTTTTACCTGATAATGTTAATGTGGGGATAGTGGGCATATTCTGAGTTTTTTTTACTGGTATTTCTTCTAGGGAAAGTGCAGAAAAATGCATTAGCCAGTAAACAAGATATCTGCTGCTGTGATAAGGATATTGAATGATTTCGATGTTGCCTGCAATATAAAATAAAAACTAAAATTAAAAATCACATTCAACCGTAAGTTTGATCTGGAGTGCACGTAAATTTGACAATGTCAAATGACGACAATGTTTCTACAGAACTCCTAAGGCACTATCACGGTCCACCCATTATTAAAGTATCTCTATAATAACAATGTATATTAATATTATTCTATTCAATTCAATATGGCGATAATTAAGTTCTGTAGCTGTATAGTGCTATTATGAGCTATAAATAAATCAATATATTCAGACAATAATTTTTACATTTGGTAAGTAAACATTTTAGATTCTCGGAGGAAATATTACCTGAGTAACGGAATAGGTGACTGGACCAGTTTTGGTAGTGCTAGGGCCAGCTTACATATCTCAGGAAGTGTAACATCAAAGAAATATTGGGCCTCCTCGTCTTCTAAATACTAAAACCAAAAATACAAACATTTAGAAAGATTCAGTAAGTACCATTCAGGTATTCATATCAGAAAACAATTATCAATGTAACCATATCAAAATTACTTTATTATTTACACAAGCAATTCTGCGGCGCTGTGCAGTTAAATTCATTGAAATAATAAGTTGGTCCTAATATGATGTGGAAATTAATACATCCATAGTGACTGCATCATTTTAAATTATTGAAGCATCTAGATTTAACAAGAATTTCATATTTCAGTTAAGTTTGAAAAGAGAAATATGCATAATAATTTAAACAATATACTTATATATTTGTAGATATTTTTTTTAGGTTAATGCACAATGTGTAGTATATCTTTAATTTGTAATTTAGCATGTCAACTGTTTTCTCACACATATACTTAGGTTAGCTGGTAGAGAATGCTTTAGTTTTAAGCTCACCTTTTTGAATCCTACCATATTAAGTACAAATAAAGTGTTAAATATAAATATTAAAAAAAAATAACTTACTTCATTGAATAATGCATGAAGAGCCCGGAACTTCCAAATACCTTTGAACTTTGTGTTATAGCTTAGTATGGTACTTTGTAGGTCATGACTGTTCCGAATTGGCTTCCATAATGCTATTTCTATAAGTTCCCATCTTTTTTTCAAAGTAGTTTCATGGTTATCCTAGGAAAACAATAAAATTTTAACTAATTAGTAATGAAAAGCAGTATTAAAACTATATCTCGGCTAGTACTACTATTATTATACTTACATCAACAACAGGGTAGAGGCTTTGACTTGAGCATGGCAATCTTACATGCTCCTGATCCCATTTGTCTTTCCCTATTTGTGGCTTGGGAGCCCTGTCACAATCAAGGCTACCATTGCCTGGTATATGATACAGCACAGTGTGGTTGTGACCTGGCGACACCAGTGGAAACTCCGGGGCTCCCCAAGGCGATTGGGAGCCGTACATCTCGGATATAGGCATTCCACGCCAGGTATTATTAGAGGTTTTCTCTGCATTCATCATTACTGAGGGATACACAGCTCTGTTCAAGTATCGGCCAAGCCTTATAATCATAGGATGCTATTACATCAACATTATGATACAATTTCACGACGCGGTAAAATTTTTAAAACTCTATAAAAACACAACAACAACATGAACGTTGTTATTACTTCAGAGAGTATATAATCACTACGTTTTAAGAGACGGGACTAGGAAGGAAATTTTTGATCTAGGCAAAATGTCAAATCGAAGTTTACTATAATTGAAACACCAACATAATAAATAATCTGTTAGAAGTTTAAAAGCAATGGTACCAACATAAAGATAATTTTAAACCTTAAAGAAGAAGAAGGTATATAGGGTTGCACTCGTACAGAATCGAGTTTTATCGATATCGATGATTTAGGTTTCTCTCAATAATAGGTTGGACCTACATACTGAAATTGGGAACAGGGAGGAGGATACTTAGTACAAAAACAAAGTGTAAAACAAAATATTTATTTATACAATATATTACGTACCCATTATTTATGGCGAGATGTAAAACATCATCACATGATCATGATGATAACATGATCTATTGAATTGAATTAAATAATACATAGTATATTAGAATGTATTTTGAGTTACTCTATTGCACTAGGAAACATGATGTAAAGAATGAGATAGTAATTTTGTTGTTGAATAAATAAATAATTAACTTTTGGTATTATGATCAGATAAATCAAAGAAAATGTTCCGCTATTGCAAAGTGTGTTAAAACCGCAAATTATTTTTCAACACATCGAGATGAATCTAAGAATATGATACTCCTCCTAATAATGTGGCATTTAAATGAGGTTGACCAAGCATCATCTGAAAAAAAAGTTTAATTATATTCGGAAAAACAGCACAACAACAAATTAATTAATATATAGTATTTAAACTCCTGATCATATTGATGGTTAATGGTTTTAGATTCCGAGTGTTGAACTGAGGATGTGGGAGACAAATTCGTTATATTTATGTTTAAATAAAGAAAAAAATAACAGGCCATAGCATATTATCGTGTTATAGTTACAATTTTGAAATGTGGCTTATGTCCTATAATAAAAATGATGATGAATAATTCATAATTTAATTTGTAGCATAGAACCATTTAGGTCTGGTGGACTTGCAATTTTGTGGTATGAAAATATATCGATGATAGGCGAGCAAACAAAACGCCTATTGTTTACAGAAGCAATAAATAACATATTGGTAAATGTACTCACCGATCTTCATCCAGGGCAAATATTTGGTATAAGCTTTTTGTCTTCACTTGTCTGCTGTATGTGTTTCTTGCAAATTTCGCATCGAATAGAATTTTTATGAATTGTTTTGTTATTCATAATTTTCACAAATTTTTACAAAAGTGGTTATATGTCAATTAAAGGTAAGGTACTAGACTGATAGGTGACAAATTGACAATGATCCATGAAGAATAAAACCTATTTAACTAGAAGAAGAAGAATAATAATACCACTTATCTCAGAAGTAGCAGTTACAAAAAGATTTGCGAACCACTAAAGCGTATTTAATATTTGGAAGTATTATAGTCGCGATTAGTTTTATTAAGTTGGCATTTTTTTTTATTAAGGTGGCAATTTTTTCAAAGCAATGCCTTAGCAAAGTTTTATGTCAGATTCTATCATAGACACTTGCACCAGCCTGATTACTTGAACATCAGTGACATGGAATGTCAACGGAAAATATTGCTTTTTATTAATAGGTCACCATAATAAATTATATTGCATTCAATCAATTTGCATTGCAATTGCAATGCGTGAGTAGATAGCTCTTTCTACGGTTATTAGGACATACTGTTTTTTATCTTACATAACGGTGAAATAGTCGATATATTAGCCAAAGCCTGAAAAATAGCAAAATATTTGGTGCACCATTTTGGAAATTAAACGTTGCCAAATCAAACAATCTTCTTAACGCTGGCACCTTGAATAAATTTAAATAACGTTTTATTTAAACCTACATTTTAGGCCACTGTTATAATTTTAACGGCAGAGTAACAAGATTTTAAAATCTTGAATATAAACATTGCTGTCATCGCCGAAGCTTCCTTTTAACTCAAATATTGCATGGCGGCTCCTGCCTGTTCGTTAAAGATGGCTATAAAATTTATAGCCATCTTTACATTTATTGTATAAATGTATAGAAAACATTGATCTGACATGCTTATCAGTAGAGAGAGAGTGCGAAATCTATACTACTGATTTACTCGACCATAATTGAACAATAGTTTGCGTGTATAGAACATTTAATTACAACTAATGAATTTATCGATTGTTTTGAAGGTTTGCTCAGCACGATAAGATCAACGATTTGGGTAATGAATGCGTGATGGTGGGTGATTTCAATATTGACTGTGTGGGAAATTTAAATAATGATTTTTTCAAGTTTAACGACCTGCTCTCGGTACACGGTTTGTGCAACTTGATCAACTTCCCGACGCGGGTCACGGCATGTACTTCTACTAGTCTAGATCATTTGCAACCTCACAATGGGTACGGATAAGGTCACCTCGGTGGTCACTCAGAAAAGTTGTAGAACAAAATATGTTCACCTGATGCGTGCCATACACACCCTTTCCGCATTATGTACCATAAAGGAAACACCTTGTATATAAATGTCTAAATTTGTCTCTACAAGAATATAACATACTCAGTTGTAACAGAAAACGTTTTGCTCGCTTTTGCGGTATAAAATTAAATATTCTAACAGATTGGGCAGCATTTCGCCATGCCCACTAAATTGTTGTTGTATAAATGTTTTCTATATCTTTATCTAAAATTTAAGGGCGCGGGACAGTAAGAATAACTTTTATAAGCTTTACTTTTAGCATCATCGGATTACTCTGAATAAACAAATAAAACATAAATGGTTACGTTCATAGTTTTAAATAGTTTTATTCGTTTAACTTTTTTAAAGGAAGAATAATAAAAAAATCCTTGTCTGGAAGACAGATATGAATATACATATTTAATTTTATTAATTTGGGTCCAGTAAAACAAATAATAGTATCAATACGATAATAATAATAAATTATTATTATATATATATAATTAATATATAATTTAATACGATTGGTGCCAATTTTTAGCTGGTTAGATGTTCTGGCCATATTTACCAGGCTTATACGGCAACACACCAGTTTGTTTTGTTTGTTGTGAAATGTCATGTCATGTCAGTCAGTGAGTCTGAGTCGAGTCGTACGTGATTTTCTTGGCTAACGATATTTATATTTTATTCCGTAGCCCGTAGCACAACTTCTCAGG
Organism: Gymnoscelis rufifasciata; assembly: GCA_929108375.1. Taxonomy (NCBI): domain Eukaryota; kingdom Metazoa; phylum Arthropoda; class Insecta; order Lepidoptera; family Geometridae; genus Gymnoscelis; species Gymnoscelis rufifasciata. The sequence continues at coordinate 3,296,138 of OV815307.1, read as the reverse complement.
CTACTGAGAACCGAATATAATGGCTCAGTCAACGTTTTCCCTCTCATGGGAATCACATAAAAACAATGTATGCAATGGACTCAGTGTACTTCAACAGGTCAGCTCAACCGCCTTTTCTCTTACATACACAATCAAGGTTTCTCCAATAATAAGCCTTTATTATTGTAATGATGGGCGAACTAATTAAGAATTCTCTTTGCAGAATGAGGAATTCGTGGATATGACTCTTGCTGCAGATGGGCATTATGTTAAGTGCCACCAGATGATCTTAGCACTCGCAAGTCCCTACTTCAAAGACTTGATTAAAGCATCCTACTTTTCAGGCCGCCATCCGGTTATCTATTTAAATGTAAGATACATTCGTCACTATTTTTGCATGAAAATTTATTTAACAGTAACTGAAAAATATTATGTACATATTATTCTACAGCTCTATCATAATATTGGCTACTATTGTATATTACATACTGTTGCAATTCATTTCTAACTAGGTACATAACATACTTATACTTATTAAATTATGTACACACTTTTAATTACAGAAAATATCATATAAAACCCTCAGTGCTATACTCGAATACATTTATCTTGGTGAAGTTATTATATCCATTGATGAACTATCTGAACTTATCCAGACAGCGAAAGAACTGCGCATCAAAGGACTGGAAGAAATGGTATGGAATGGCTCTAAATTTAAATATTGCTTAATTTTCTGTACTAGTTACATGCGGGTCAGTCACTTATGCCTACCTCAATATTTGACTACACTTTTAAAGTAAGTTGTAAGTTAATCTAAGCAAATAAATGATTTCTATTCTATTTCTATGAAGCTTCCCTGCACTTGTGACTACTCAGTTACCATACAACTATTTCACCCAATACTTTTAAAATGTCTGCTTTACATGTGTCATATTATAATTCTAAAATTACACTTCTAATCCCATCTCAACAAGAGTTGCTTTTTAGTTTTTCTAAAGTGAATCTTCTGTACCCCAAAGGGCACAGCTGTAAAATCCAAATAATGGGAAAATTCACAAAACATAATGTACTTTGCCATCATCTCACATTATGTAGTTTTGTTTAATAGTATAATTATTTTTAGAAAACACAAAACACAGATAATATACTACATAAAGAAGAATCACCACAAGCTGTTGATCATGAAGTTAAATACGATAATAATGAATTGGATGATGAAATTTGTTACTTTGAAGTTACGGAAAATGATGATGGAAGTCAGAAGTCATACTCTGAGGTGTTGGAAACAGGGTAAATATGTTATTAAATGACATTAGCTTGAAGCACCAACACTTTAGCTTTAAAAAAAAATTTATTATCATTTTGGAGTAAAGGAGTTTTTATAGAAACTGCTTTCTTCAAGGAGTATGGATATAGGTGCTGTTTGAGTTACCCCACCTCAAGTAGGTGATATTTTACACCAAGATGAAAAATATTGCCTGAATTCTATTCCTCTGAAATCAGCCCTAACCAGGCTGTACCTAAGTAGTGCAGTAGTGCACTTGTACAATTGGGATAACTTATTAAAAAAATAATAATAGTATTTTAAAAGAAAAAGTACCATGGAAACTTAAGTTGGCCTCACTAGGACACGCTTAGGGCTATTAGCTTTTATAGTAAACTTCTCATTCTTGAATCTTACATATGTATTTTTTTAGGGAACCTGAAGATAAAAAACCACTGGTTGAAATACATGAAAACATGGAAGAAGGGACATTGCTGGAAGAAAGTTCAAATTACTCAAACTTAACACCGCTTGATTCTAGTAAGTTGTGTTGATGGTAAAAATAAATAGGTGAAGGCTAATAAAATATAATTTATTCCAAATTATGGCCACTGAGGACAAGCTAATTCTTAGTTGGGGTGAATAAGGATGTCTCCCTATGGAGTGTATTGTGCATTACCCCCATGCCTAATTATTTATTTACCTAATTGATGTACCAGAGTAGGACTTTTGGGGATAGGGTGAGGATGAGGCCTCCAGGATAGAGCATGGTTATTTTGAAATTATCATTTTAACTTTTAATTATTATATAATTTTGCTATTTGCATAGCTTTATGTAAAAATCCTATATTTTAAGCCTTCCTCGAAAATTGTGATAGATTTAGCACTAAAATAATTTTTTAAGCGGACCAGTAGTTTCTGAGGTTAGCGCATGAAAAAATCATTATTTGTACATTATTTTTCATTATTACCATTACATATTATGATTGTGTGGTTTTAACTAATGACACGTTCGTCAATGCGGTTGGTAAGTGTCGACATCAAGAGATTAGATTCTTTTGGATCGTTGCATTTTTATTTTATTTTAATCGGAAAACAAAGTTTCAAATAATTTATTATGGACCAACACTTAATAAAAATATCTATGTACCATTTACATTGTCATAAACATCCGCGGCTATTGTTTTACGGGCCGTACTAAACAACCGCGCTAGCGAACCCGTCACTGTAAAACCAGATTGATCTGTCTACGTCGTTTTCCAAACTAAATATACATAGCCATGTATTTCACTTTTGTCCCGTATTCATTAAATTATTCTCTTTTTATGAGACTTTCAAGTGCTTAATAAAACAATTTTAATTTTTATGCACAAAAAGAAAAATATTTTTGAAACTTAAAAGTAAAAAAAGTTTATCACTTATAAAAAAATCATTATGGGGTTAATAGAATGTTTTTTTTTTTTAATACTTTATACCTATTAACTAAATTAGTGCTAAATCTGTTTAATAACAGTTCAATAAAAAAATTCACTCATGTTAATTTCTATAATACATAGTTGCAAAATAAGGCATAAATAGGCTTATTGAGTTTTTTAACTAATTCAGTTACATTAATCAGATAAATAAGAGTTTTTATGAATATGGGGGATAATATTTTTCATAATGTTTTAGCTAAGATGCTGGGATCGCCTGTGACGATGCGGTACACGGTCTCAAACCAAGGCTCTCTACAGATGATCCTAAACAGATACCTCTACTATTTGAAACATTCGAACAGGAACAACTCACAGCAATGGCGCTGCGTGGACTACCTCAGCAAACGCAAGTGTCCTGCTATTGTCGTCTCTAAAAACAACTTAGTTAAACAAAGGTAAATTTTACAAAAGGTCTGCATAGCAGAATTAATAACAAGACATAATAAATAACTTTTGAAAATATCATGGTTGATTGGAACCATAATTGATTGCCTTTTTCGTCTTCTTTTTGAGTTTCCGTTTTTCAGTCTAACTGTGATCATAGCGAATGTAAATGTGCCGAAACATCGGGAAACTCGAAAGACAATCAATCATGGTAAACATCCCGTTATAAACCTATCTAAGACATTAAAGGTATAGGGATAGGTATAGATATTAGGTAAATACAATACCAGATTTCGTTGTCATCATTACCATATTTATTATTTCAACTGATATGTCCAGCAGTGTAGGTCCTTCGGCTGAAATGAAGATGATGATGATGATTTCAACATTATCTCGAATACAATGAAATTAAATACATACATTTATTTTGGTACATAAACAAACAACAGCGCAGTAGACAGCATAAACAAACAGACACAAGGAAAATAACATAAAAAAACCACAAACAGATAATTAGCTGCCAGGCTGTGCTGCCATGTACCAAAAAAGTGACAAAGAATGTGACCACTATACATTTCGGTAATCAGCAACGTCACACTATGTTATTTTCAGAATAGCAGCTCACACACACGCCCACCACGATCAGAGAATCCTGAAGAAAGTTCGCGCTTCTGCGATTTACGAGGCGATCCATGCGGCCGAAACTGAAGGAAACCGCATCAAACGGAAAACTAAACAAGAAAAACCAAAAGATAAAGTTCCCCCAAAAGAGACTGTAGTTTTAGGAGTTATAGAATCATAGAAGATTCAAGACTACATAAACAGCGTATAAAACCAACGGCTCGTATGCGGGAATCCAACAAAGATAGTTAACGTCTCAGGATCATGTGTAACTAAGCCCTTCTGACAGTTTAGATTGTTACCTAACATTTTGAAAAAGAAAAATAATTTTAAATCACCATATCAAATCATTTTTGTGTTGTTCATAAAAACAGACGTTGGCTTAATAGCCACCGTTAATATGGTGAAATAGCCAGTCACAGATGTCATAAACCATAAAGAAGAAGATAATTTAAAACCGAATGGTTTCTTAAAACAAACACAACCATTTCCGGACAATCTACACAACATCTAGTTGTAAGCTCTAAGCTTGTGTTGCGGGTACAAGACATTAATTTAATATAATAGACATACATACATAGATATTTATTCATTTATGAAAAGGGAAAAAGTGCTTTCAGAACATACAAACGCTAAGTCTTACCTCGGCGGGTATCGAACCCTGCTACCTCTTGCGCCACAAGCGGTACATAATATTATGTACATACCTACTAGAGTATAGCTGAGATATTATAGAGTCCGAATAGGATAAAAAACAAGGCTGTATCTTTGCAATTTTCAGGAAAGCAATACTAAAATTGCAAGTTGTATCTCTTATTGACTCCACTATTCATTACAGAACTTCTAAACAGATCCTACGTTATACATGCGAAATGAAATGCCGCCATTTTCAATCCCTCTCGTTATATTTTGGATACTCGTGGAAGTAAGTTGAGTTTTACTATTTTTAAAATGACACTGAAAATTTTTATTGTTTTGTTTTGTAGAGGTTTACCAGTTAAATATAATATAAATAATTTGACATAAACCTTAACATTTGTTATTTTTACGCAAGTTATCTTAGGTCATTAGAAATAATTCGAATACCTATTACCGAAACTCAGCTCTGATGGCGCCTCTAGCACTTACAGTAAATATCTAAGTTTTTTTGGTTTACGGAATTCGTGACTCACTCTCCAAACATCAACAGCCAACGTAACCTCTATGATCAAGAAACTCTTCTCGTAACCTCGTGTTCTTGTCATATTTCATCGCGCTTCGAAGGGCTCGTCATAGTTAAAACTGCTTACCAAAAATCAAGAAACTCTCTTCCCTGATTACTGTATGTGCTGGAGCTGCCCTCTGCCGCGAAAACATTGCAGTAATATCCCCTATCCAATCATGACTTGATTTGTTTTTCCATTAATATCTACGCGTGCATATTGATTTATATTATTTTTGTGTGCGGGATTGACAAATAACATTGTTTATATTGAGTACTAGTAGTGCCCCGCGGTGTTACCCGCGTTTTAATTAATTTGCCTGCGTAATGTACACTTTCCCGCGGTTTAAAGTAGCCTATGTCCTTTCTGAGGCTCTAGAGATTCTGTGTACCAAATTTCATTCAAATCGCTTCAGTAGTTTTCGCGTGAAAGCGTAACAAACAAACTTACATTCACATTTATAATATTAGTATGATTAGGATTTATGGGAATACCAGTATTTCATAATAACTTACCAAAACATTAATAATCAATTTAAGGAAATCTCGTCTCTCCGACCAGGGTGAAAGTAAAATTAATAGTTTGTCATTACAATAATTGCACTCCAATCCAACTCGCCTTAAGGATTTAAGTACCTATGTATTAGTATAATAGATAATATATTTTATTAAGTAAATAAATTGTTAAATTTATTTTAAAATTTAAGTTTTATTTGTAAGTAGCTTGCGCTTGTTTTCCGACTATAAAAAAATTCAATGTGATATTGGTTAAGTAGGATTTTTTAAACAACGATAAAATGCTACAATTTGGACGTTTATTCTGTTCACGTCTGTAAGTGTTAACCCTCTGAATCCTTACACGTGATCTCCGGGTGGTGCTAGAATTCGGCCGCGGCTTGACACTACCCTCCGAGCTGAGCCAGTGCGTGAAGCGATATTTTCGTCATTCATATTACCTTCTAGGTCTTCATCTTAGACTACATCGTCACTTTACATCAGTTTAGATTGTGGTCAAATGAAGGCTTATCTCGCATAAAAAAACGCGGGAAAATAAATGATTTCGAGTAAAGCCCGATTTGAATCATATAAGGCACGGACATTATAGCTGCTTTCTCAGTAAATGACCAAAGCTACTTTTTATCGCGGGGAAAATCTATTATACGCGGGCTGACAGCTGCTAGTAACGCTATATCTATAACAAGTTCATCTGCCAAAATATATAACAAATAAATAAATAAAGATGCGATAAGGGATTGAAAATATAAAAAGAAAATCTGTAAAATATATTTATTATGTCTGATTCGACGATAAAGTTCTAAATAAAAAAAAACATTGTAGAAAATATGTTTGCTCTGATATCACATTCGTTAGGAATGAAAAATAGCATATAACACAATAATGTTTTACTTAAATACTAATAAAGTAGGCTGTTTGGCACCTATTAAATACATTACAATCAACAGTAAAATATCACCTTAAATGCTCTGTTTGAAATAATTATGCTCATTTTTAAACTTACATTTACTCATACATATTTATGTAAAATATTTTCTAAATGAACATTTTCCCACACAATACAAAATTACTCCGAGATTTATTCATCATTTCTATTCGAGGTTAATAAAATATGTCGAGCCAGAATTATTATGAAAGGGTATGCTTCACAAACGTAGGTAATACAAAAGCAGCTTTATGAATATCGCTGTTATAATACCTGAGGTTCATTTTCTTTTCATCCTCTTTGGTGAAATTTATTTGAGGAACATCGAAATTTTTTTTCTCCTCGAGAGAACCAATAACGAAGCCAATCTGACCTGAAGGATATGTGGGTACTGCGGCATAAGCGTAAGTTGCTGAAGGGAACTGGTTTCTGCAGAAGGCTAGTGTATTAGTTACGAGTTCCAGATCATTCCAGATTGTTCCAGCTTGGGAGCAGACTATTCCTCCCGCTCGAAGTGCGCTCTTCATCAGCGAGAAGTAGTTCTCTTGGAATAAGTTGACTGCTGGACCGACAGGGTCACTGCTATCAGTGATGATGACGTCGAACTCTTGCTTGTGGTTCTTCATGAACTCGAAGCCGTCGCCGACGTGTAGGGTAAGCTTCTCGCTTTCGAAACCTACGGCCATGAATTGGAGGTATTTCTTCGATACTTCTATTACTTTGTCGTCGATTTCCACCTGAAATAATAATTAAATTTGACTTTGTTTTTTTTTTTTGTGTTTTTTAATATTCGTAGTTCCTAAGTTAAACATAGTTTAAGCGCTATAGGAAGTTGAGTATGCAAAATATGAGGGCCTGCAAATATGCTCAAAGTCTTTTAACTGAGACACCAGATAAAATAAAAAAACATGTTGCCGGCAGCTGTTCTGGTCCCTTCTCCGTCCTCTTTCTCGCGAACGGATTAACGATTTCGATTATGTTTCTTTTGTCAAAAGTTCTTAAGTATGTTTCATATTAACTGGTTAAGCTATTTCAGAGATATGAGGAGTGAAAGGCTATGCAAAATCTAATGTTAACATGTATACCCGTGTTGGGTATGTAATGAAAGGCCATAACTTTAACATCACGATACAGCAACAGTTTTATGGAAATCAGTTCAGCCATTTGAAAGATTTGAACATTTGTTTAGTAAATTTAGGTACTTGATATCTAAGAAACGTGTTGGTTATAAAAGTAATGAACCAACAAACCCCCTGGCAACATTCATTATCATAATGAGCAAGCTTTTTCTGCGTTCAAACCTGTGCACAGAATGTGGTCCTCATATTTTGCATATAAATTAGTTCGGCCTCGAAGGCTTATAATGTGCATTTGTTATGGTACCTCTGAGACCGCAAAAATAGTGTCTTAATAATTACACCTAAATGTATGGATATTTATGGGTTGTAGCGTGAAATGGGTTTATGCAAAATGCAAACCATATTTTAGACAAACAAGTTTCCACTCCAATAGACAACCTCGAATATTGATTGAGTGGATACTTATGAAATTAGACGTTAAGTTTGCAATTCTACATTTATTATACAACTTGTTTTTTGTATAAGCTTCATAGGAAAATATCGGGAAATCTATTTTTGTTGTCAATTTCCTCTAATTTGTAAGAAATACGTTGTAACCGCGAAAAAAAAAACATAAACACCAGCAACGCCGTAGCGTGAAATGCTAGTCTAATCATCAAAAACTTTACAATGTAGGTACTTAAATTAGGGTGATAACTTCCGACATTATGTTTAGCGTCTTAAGCAGATTCTACAATTATTTTAAATCAAGTAAAGATATCCATTACTATCTATCATGGATACAAAATTCAAAGCCAATTGTTATGCCCTCGACCTAGCTGACCCCATAAATTGATATGAACTAAGTTGAGTACATTGTGTAACTGGGTTTGGTGGTTTGCCTTATTTGATGATAAGGGAGTATGTGTGGTTACCATGTTAGTTGATTAGGAAAAAAAACTCTTAGAAAACACCCAGACCCGAAACCAGAAATAGTAGGTACAAAATGTGGTTCGTCGGCGGGAATCGAACCCAACCTCTTACGCCTCAGGCGGACCTCCGCCCACCGAGCCACTGAGGTCGTCATATAATTAAGACTAGCTTTTCATGTTGCGTTGCCTGTGGTTTGTGTTTTTTTTAGTTTAGGAATAATAAGGCTTAGTGCTGGCGTATGCGGGGGCAAGCGCGTTTTTATGTCAAACACGTACAAATGTGCTACCTCGTGAGCCCCGCGATCTAGCACATTTGAACACGCGCCCGTTCCCGCGTAATGCAACTTCAGGCCTAATACATTTTGGTAATTCATTATTTTGTTTGGAATTGAGACAAACATTGTCATCTGCTGGACACAGTCCCATACTGAAACTGAAATTGAGGAGGTTTCGCCAACAATTAATGCTTCGATACATAGGACTAATCATTATTTAATGGGCAACTCTTGATACTGGCTGAATTGAGATTGCTGATTGATGGGATATACATTCCGACATTATGTATATCTCTGTATGTGATTTGAACAGGCATACCTGTACAATTTGCTTCACTTGAGGGTGCTTGGCAACCTCCCTAGCAACTCCACCATCACCACCTCCCACTATTAGCACCTTTTCGGGGTTTTTGTGACAGCATAATGGTAGAAATGAAATCATCTCCTGAAAATTAAGAATAATGTCATTGTTAAAGATATAAGTAAATACTTATTTCTACAATAACCACACAGGATCATCCAGCCAAAGAAATCAGAATTGATAGTCTATTCTTAGCCCATATCCACTTCTACTTAAATCCATATCCACTTCAGTTTCAGAGAATACCTTACCAACTGAAATAACTCACAATTAAACTACAGATCTGAAGGCATATTAATAATTGAAAAATCTAGCAGTTTTGACTTTCATACTTTGCTGGTGTGTTGGTATCTAATTATTTTTTATATAAAATTCACCTGTCACAGTGTTAGTTACCATACTCCTCCGAAACGGCTTAACCAATTATTATGAAATTTTATATGCTTATTCAGTAGGTCTAAGAATAGGCTCCTATCTATTTTTCATTTTGCAAAACAATGTTTGCTGGGGTCAGCAAGTAATAAATAAATTTTAATTCATATTTCCGAACTAATTACACAGCTATTTACCTAACCCCAAATTAAACAGAGTTTTTGCACCATGTGCATTTGGTGACTGCTTTAATATACTACATATTAACAATTTTTTGCTCACATGATATATTAGATCAGTGACCCAAACATAATTCATTGATTTGAAGAAAATATTCCACATGTTAAATATCCTATAGTGTATAAAATAATTTGGTTTCAGATTATCTTTTCAACATGCTATGGCATCTTATAATTAAAGGTTAAAGTAAATAAGATATGAAATATAGTTACCTGATAAGAGAACTCATCTTTCTGTGTGCATTGAACAATTCCATCTAGCACCAAAACCCTGCCAAAGCTTGTAGTTTCCAAAACCAAAATGTCTTGATAATCAGACTTCCCAGAGTATAAAACCTCCTTCACTTCAAATGAAAATGTGCCTCCCGGCCACATTTCACATGTCTCAGTGAACCAGTTATTCTTCATTCTATCCATGGTTTATTTGAATCCTGTAACATAACAAAAAATATTAATTTATCCTACATTATTAACTCATAGATCTGCTATAGTTAACCTCGTCTTTTTAAATGGTGTGGACGATTAAAGCTTTGAATTAAAATAAACTATGTAAACTTGCCAGGCGTCTGCACGTTTATTTGAGAAAAGATAAGACTGGACTGGATGTGATAGTGAAGTTCGACTGAGTAATTTTTAAATTACCTACTTCCTATTTATTAAATGAACTGGACTTAGGATAAGATGTGGTTAAACAGAAAGGAAGGCTAGTAAAATTGGTAATTACATAGTACTTACTTTATTAAGTTGAAACTATGTATTAACTAATATTGTTGTAGAAATACCCGCCGGCAGTGCCTGGCCTGCGCTGCGCTCACGCAAATCAGACTAACTAAATAATAGATAGATTACAAATCAGCATTCAGCAGAGTAGATTATAAAGCATCAGCTGTTTTGTGTTTCACTACAGACAGATTGTCATGTCAACTATTATGCATCTACTCACTCACTCAATCAATTACCTATTTATTTATTCATTATGGCACCACCAACAGCATTATAACAATAAAAATTAGTAGACATTGTTAAATCTATTAATTATTTATTTATATAAATCACATACAAATTTAGTAGACATTGTTAAATCTATTAATTATTTATTTATACTAAATCACATACAACTTACAGATTACCTAAAATCTTTAAAACGTTATATGTGGCACAAAATTGTATTAAATAAGTATAAATATTTTTTGTATTGTAGAACTTGAGATCAGTTTGTACATTTTACAACTACGGTTAATAGCCAACGTATTAATATTTATTTAACCTTAAAACTATTTTATACTTAATAATAAATTATGGAATATGTGCCTTTAATAGGCGAGCACAACACTGATATTTAAGTAAAGTAAGGCACAAACCACAAAACAATACAAATCAAATAAAATTAAACAATAAAACAGAAACTAAACTAGAAAAATTTAAATAACATATTTTAAATAATATGGCCAACTTAGAGTATCTTTAGTAGTCATTAATCAGAGAGCATATAATCACTTCGTTTTAATAGTCATTAATAGTCATTTATTTACGTCACAATTACATCTGGTTTTAGTACTAATCATGTCAAAACAAATAAATCATCAATTTCAATTAAATTCAATTTCTTAAAATGTTTGTGTCAAGTTAAATAAAATTAAAATGTGAAAAAGATGCTACCTACTTACTCAGTTAAACGCCATTTTGCGTCACCAATCATCAAATTCAAAATTAATAAATGATTATGTCAAATTGCACATACATAGTCATCAGAGAGTTTAATAATCACTACGTTTTATTATGAAGTCATACTTAGTTTAGAGTATTTATAGATACTCTGAGAATAGTAGATACCCTCTAGACCATAAATAAGATTTTAACCGAATTTAAAAGGTTAGGAGGAAAGTCGTCATATATAGTTATCTAGAAAATTATTGTTATCGTTATTAATTCAGCCGTAACACATCCACTACTGGACATAGGCCTCCTTCGACCAAATAATATAAACCACAGAACAATATTACTACTAGATAAACGTATATATATATATGTAGTTTTTTTTTTTATTCTCTTTGACTATTCATATATTTTTTTTATTACTAAACTATCATTACTGTGACAATGACAACGTCAACGTTAACATTTGTGTATTGTTTATTGTGTCTGCTGTCTGTCGGTTAGTCGGTTTTGTTTTGTTTATTTACATTAAATTTTCATTTAATGTTTATAAAATTAATTTACAATGCTACTGTGATCAAATTATTAATTACTGATAGCTTTTACGCAGCAGGATTCCAATAACGATTTGATGTCTGAAAAAATTGCGCTTCTATAACCTTGTAACGTTTCAGTTTCTTAGCACCCAGACTTCTAGACTTCTCATGTTTACGTTGATCATGGAAACCGTCCTGTCCATCGAAGAATTTATATCTTCTGCAAAAAACTTTGCCGCTATATCCGAAAAGCTATGGGATTCATGGCAATTTGTTGCAAACGAGAATCCAGTGAAATCCTATTTGAAAAAGCACTGTTATATTACAGCCAGTGGAGATGCTTTAAAAGCAGAGTATGTTTTGTTCTATAGTCTGAGCTATGGAGTCCCTCAGCTCAGCTTCAATGTGTGGAACTCTTCGGGAATGTTATTGACTGTTGAGGAGCTGCGCAGAATTTCATTTATAAAGTAAGTTATTTAATATCTAACAGGTAAGCGCGACAGGGAAAATATATTATGGAGGTGGCTACAAAATAATATGTACCATAAACACCAACTGGGAACCCCAATACAAATACCAATTCCAATTGTTGGTATTCTACTGTGTTCCTTATTTAATAACATGTTAATTAAATTATTACTTAAATAAAGCTATAATTATTAAAATTTTAATGAAAAACATATAGATTCATATTATCTTTTGATCATTTTTATCTCTTGTAAATTGTATCTAACTATACATTTTCAGAGAACTACAAGATGCTGATAAGAATATGTACTCTGTAATTACACAACAAGAGCACCCAATATTCTTCAAGCCATACATTATAGTTCATCCTTGTCGAACTGCCGAATTACTGACTTGCTTCAAAAAATCTTCAAACATATTAGTTACATATTTGGGAATGGTTGGAACTGTTGTAAAATTAGACTTGGCTATGGAGTATGGCAAACCTTGTTTAGAAGAACACCAAACATCTAAAAATACAACATTAAAATGAAGTTATGAAGCAAGCATGACTCATTATCATTCACAAAGCAGTTGAAGAATATACTGGCAGGTAATTTTATAATTCTTATACCTTTAACCACTCAAACGTCCAGCCGTGAAACATACACACCGTCCAAACGTCCAAGTCCGCGGCCGCCATTTACGGCGCCGCGAGCGCGTCCCATTTTTTACATAAAAGGGCATATCTTCCTAACTGCTACACATACGCTCAAAAAAAAAAAAACCACATAAAAGCTAAAACTATACGAAATCAATAAATTTATAGATTTAAGTATTAAAATTAATCATTAGGGTCTCAAAAAAACTCCTAATCTTGAAAAAGTAGCTTAATATTCATAAAATTTTTCTGGAATGGATTTCATAGCTTTTAGTTGTAGTTCTTCCTAAAAATGCATATTTATGTCATTAAACTAGATGATACAAGCTATTTTTTTATACCAATTAATCACTACCTTCCCTTTCAATAATTACTAGAATAAACCAAGACAAACCACCTCTTGCTGTGGCCGCTGTAGTGGGCCCGCTGCGAAACGCAACAAATAAATCTAAAATACTCGGTTGTTGCATTATATTTTGATCGTGGGAGTTGATTGAAATATGTTTTATTACCTTTGTCTCCACTAGAAGTAATTATTTCTTGAGAATTCACTGAATCACTTCAAAAACATGATTATAATATTACAGATACATTTAATTTATGTAATGCTTTTGATATCGACCTTTTGATAAAAATTCATAACTAGAAAATAAATTTGTGGAATTGAGAGGATAAAATATTTTGGACAGAATCAAAGAAAGAGAGTCAGTTGCCGTTGCAGTTGTATTAGATTACAGCTCAATTTTTTTTTTGTTATGCATGATGTGGTCTTCTATAATTTAGAGAGTGCATGTTTTATACCTTGTGTTAGTTAAAGGGTAAGATGTATCCTTTGTTGGGGGTCCTAAAATAAATAAATAAAGATAAACTTGAAAACACTTTTGTTGATTTTTATGCATTTTCCATTATATGTTCTGTTAAGTCAAAATTAACGATAAAATCACATATCACACTTGTAAAGAGAGCCACTGACTTGGTGTTGGTCTTATCCTGCCACCATCTGAATCAGGAATTACTTTAAAAAAAATGCAACAGTGCCGCGAAAAAATCCATCAAACAGGAGCACATGAATGCTAGGCTATACTATTATTATAAAGAGGTAAGATTTGTTTGTTTGCAATGAATAGGATCCAAAACAACGGAATTGATCTGAAAAATTATTTCACCAATGGAAAGCTACGCTAAACCTAAGCTAAGCTATTTTCAAAAAGAATTGTATTCTTACATTACACGGTATGCCTAATATACCGTGTATGCATGTCGAATCCTTATCAAAATAAATTTAAAATTTAAGAAAAACCGCCTATTTCAATGCCTTAATTTCCTTAAAATTAAAACCCCATTATATTTTGTAATGTGCACGCAATGCGCTTTCATTTTGATACCCCACTCGAGTATATTTGCAGATTTTCTGTTTTCCTTCCCCACTCTAACTCCCATAACTTTTAAACGGCACAACCGATTTTCATGAAACATATCTAAGCACACTCGCGCCAGACTCACCTATCATACAAAAAACTAAATTAAAATCGCTCCATCCGTTCGGGAGCTATGATGTCCCAGACAGACAGACAGACACGTCAAACTTATAACACCCCTCTTTCTTGGTCGGGGGTTAATTATTAATTAAGACTGTTTCAGTAACTGTAGAAAACTTTTTAAATTTTTAATATCGGCCATTGCTTTAAAAAGTAAAAAGAGTAAAAAAATTGCAACCCCTACGCGGCATGCACACTATAGCGTAGGTAAAATCACGTTTGTTGAGTGGACCCCATAAATATTTATTATGTGTTTTTAGTATTTATTCGTTGTTGAAACTACTAGAGGAACGCACTAACTATCTTTCTCTGATCTCTCATACTGATGATGATAATACCCGTACGGAGCCGGGGCGGTTGCTAGTGTGAATATAAAACTGAAAAGATTGTTTTTTGAGTTGAAAGCTATCCTAGAAACTACTGGAACAATTTGTTGAACAACTTTTTGCTATCACAACATAATATCCTAAACTACTGAGAGAAAATCCAAACAACGCCGGCGAAGACGCGTCTTCTTAAACATCATTCAATAATGCGCAAATAATCTGAATGTCTATCTGCTCATTAATATAATAAAAAATAATACCGATAGTTCTATACTTACTATCTTATCCATTTTAGTTATTAAAAATATAGATACTCGTATTGTAAAAGTATTAAGAACGCACATGTACGAAAATCTAATAGATAATGACAGTCTATCAGCTTAACGGTTTCCGCAAATCCCTATTATGTACCTGAGCTAGGACATTTGCCATAACTGAAGCCTACGTCACTGATCGGCGCATATGTTTATCGATATGAATTTGATAAGATAGCTTTTAGACCGCCCGATCCATTGTTGTATTTAGATTGGGTGAATTACAACGTGCGTGTAAAAATGTGAATGTGATAAAATGCGACAGTATAATGGTCTGATGGGATACATCTACAGTTGGTTGCGATGGCTGCTGGATCTTGTCAGAAGATGTGCCGCAGCGGTGTTTTTTTGCTTCAGTGTAAGTGGTTTGATAAATGTTTACATTCATGTGGGTAAGCTGCAACAATTCGTTTCATTTCATTTGGTATAAATCTAAATTTAAAATTTAAGAAAAACCCCCGACTCCAATGCCATAATTTCCTTAAACGTAAAACAACATAATATTATGTAATGTGGACGCGATGCGATTTCTTTTGATACCCCACACTAGTATAATTTAATTTGCAGATTTTCGGTTTTCCTTACCCACTCTCACCCCCATAACTTTTAAACGGCACAACCGATTTTCATGAAACATGTCTAAGAACACTCGCGCCAGACTCACCTTTCACACAAAAAAAAAACTAAATTAAAATAGCTCCATCCGTTCGGGAGCTATGGTGCCACAGACAGACAGACACGTCAAACTTATAACACCCCTCTTTTTTGGTCGGGGGTTAAAAATTGGCCATTTTTATAAAGCTATTCAACACATTGATTAGCTTTTGTGTCTTTCGTTTTAAGCACAGTGGTTTAAAGCTCTGCTATTGATCAGTTTTGTTTAAATCTATAAATATGATGGGAGGCCTAATTTTACACAACATCTCGCTATATAGCGGCCACTTGTATTTAAAATTGAAATATTTTTGGTGCCCTACACGTACCGATTCAGTTGTTACAGTTGGGACTGTAGGGGCAGGTACATTAACCGTTATAGTTACAAGAAAGGGTCTGTGGAGACTATCCATATATTTTTAATTTATTCTGAACTGCATACACCGATTTTGGAAAAATAACAGTCAGCTAGCAAAATGCCTAATAACAAAAATATATTTACTTTCCAATTGATCTATTTCATGTAGGGGGAAAAAACTCTATGGGGCTAACAAAAGTATGAGTACTAGTAATGTCAGAAATCGTCAGAAACGTTTCCCATACATTTTGGACCGAAAATCCTCGGATCTTATTTTTAGTTTATGTAATCGTTAAACTTACTTTCATTTAAACTCAATAATAAATGTTTTATGGAATAAATGACGCAAAGTGTCCGCCGCAGTCGCGACGAATACGAAAGTTGACTCGCTTTTGTACTGAGAATATAGCATCCGACAAAATTTACTTACTAAATAGATAGATAAAATCTTTATTGCACACCAATGCTTACAAACTAACTTAAAAATAACAATCAATAGCCACATTTGTTGTAACATTGGCGACCTTATCGCTTAAAGCGATCTCTTCCAGGCAACCTTTTAGTAACAGTTTAGCTTAGGTATGTAGAAATCTGACTCTTACCGAAATGTATGAAAAACAGTTTGTAGCTTCTGTAATATCTAGTCTCACCTTTAACAGCCCCATAGAATCTTTCAATCCCTGCATGAAATGAGATCGATTGGGATACAAAAATATGTTATTCTAGCTAGTAACTTTTCTTTAAACCTATTATCAGAATATCTTTAAACATATGTAAAGGCTCCTATTACCGTTCACTTGTAGGTAATTATAACGGTTAGTATATGTACCTGCCCTCACAATCTCTTCTCAAAAATATTTTACTCGGTATAATATTTTTAATGGTAAACTATTTGTCGTGCAACGGCGACATATTGTAAATATTCTATATTAATATGACATTATAGGGTTTGCAGCGTGTGTGTAAAGTGGTAGAGTTGTATGATGGTATGTTTTTACCTTATTCATGGTTATCAAAACAACGATCATCGTTCCATAAAATTATAAACCAAGCTGAAAATGAACCAACGAAAAAAAGGAGGTTCTCAATTCGACGCGTCCCATTTAAATTTTATAACAATCGGTTCAGTAGAAGTAGTCGAGTTATATTAAAATACTAGTACTTTATTAAATTACCTTATCAAATCTATACCGACAATAATTATTTAGGTGGTGCTAAGAACAGTCTCTGGTGGTAGGCTTCGGCCGCGGCTTGTCACCACCCTCCGGGCTGGGCCAGTGCGTGAAGCGATTTTTTCGTGTTTAGTAATGCGGTCCGGAGAAGCCATCTTCTAGGCCTTCATGCTCCATCTTAGACCACATCTTCACTTTACATCAGGTGAGATTGTGGTCAAATGAAAGCTTATCATTTGACCACAATCGCACCCCGCTTCGGCTGTAAACGGGTGTAATTGGTAAAATTTTGTATTACTATTATTATAACAGGTAACAACAGACTCAATAATAATCTATGTGTAGAGCTAGATAGGATAGTGACAACTTGCGTCTCAGTTATTATAATAGCACTAGTTTAAACCTCAGTGTTTTTTGTTGCCATTAGTGTTTAAGTAAACATGCTTTTCTATGTAAAAGATAAAAAAAAACATACAGATTAAGTCAAATAGAACCCGTTTTACAATTATTCTGGACTCAATTTAGGTGCGTATCCATTTTGACGATTCATTTTCATTTAAACGTTCTCTTTCCTTATTCCTTCGATGGTGAATAAGTCTTCAGAGTAATCACTATAATTGCTGCATTTCGCAGATGCTTCAGTTCTCACGCTGCACCTGACATTGAGTATACCACGGTCAGTAAATTCACAGCTGTCCAGTATACCATTACAGTAACAGAGCATTCCACAAGTCGAGCTATGTGCCCGTCAAACGTTTAATTGGAGTAAAGTTGACATACAGATGAAGGTATTTGACCCTCGCTATGTAGTTTACTAGGATTTTTTTGAAAAAGAAATGTGTTTTTTATTTAGTTCTAGCTTTCGTTTAGGAGTTCGTGTTCGCCAGGTTTTTATCAGATTTCTTTCAAGCCGATTTTTTAAATTCTTTTAAATTCCTCGAACGAATAAATGTTAATTATTGTAAATATTTAGTACCGTAGGTTTTATATAAACGTTATGTAAGGGGTTTTAGTTACTTACATTAGTGGGTGCTCTTGCTACACCTAAATGGAGCTACCATTTGTGTTTCTCAAGGACAACCAGTCTTCGAAGTTTTATTTATAGTTATATCAAACCAAACTTTTCAGCTTTATAACGTTACTTATACCATGAAGTTGCAACAGCACTTCTTAGTGTAAACTAAAACTAAAAAAATACTTAAACTATTACAATACCCGTAACAGCACTTCTTAGTCCAAACTATTTCATACATTGTCGCAAAAACGCGCAAAAACCATTAAACTGCATGCCAATCGGTTGAAGATATTAGCTTTAAACAGTTGTTTAAAGCAAATATCTTTGAATGTTCTCAACTGCGAATAAACTAACATTCAAATCTCTTAAATAAATAAGTTCGTGAAACCTTGCAATACGGTGTCACCCTTCGCGGGTCGCAACGCAACTATGGATTATTTGGATGTAAATTGCTCGCTTTTTAACCGCCGACCGAAAATATGGGTGTTATGAACGGTGGCGAACGGATGAAGCAATTTCAATTCAGTTTTTTTTTGTATGAAAGCTGACTTTAGCGCGAGTGTTCTTAGACATGTTTGATGAAAATCGGTTGAGCCGTTTTAAAGTTATGAGGAGTGAAAGTGGGGTGAAGAACCGAATATCTGCAAATATACACGAGTGAGGTCTCAAACAAAATAATATAATTTTGTACTTTTAAGGAAACTGAGATTTTGGAAACGGTTTTTTTAAATATTAAATTCAACCTAAATTTAATATTTAAAAAAAACCGCTTTCTTTTACTTTCATAAAACTCACAAAGTGTACTTTTAATATTGCATAATGTAAAATGTTCAAAATGGCTGGTATGAAAATCTACTTTATAAGCGCTTTATCTCACTGCTATTCGAAATAGAATCGTTTGCAGAAACATTACCTACTGTAAAACGTAGATCGAGGATTAGTGCGCTGTTTTAAGCCCAACCATGCAAAGTCTTATACGAATCGACACTATTTTAGGAATATTAATTTTCAAAAAATTTTGGTTGTTATACAAAATGTTCGTCCCAGTTTTTGCGTTTATTAAAAGTCACCGTAATATATAACGACTGTTTCTTAGTTAAAAATAAACAAGTCAATTGTATACCTAATTTGAAGGAATGTGTTAGTATCGATTAACATGGGGCTTATTGGACGAAGAGCTTTCTTTAGCCTTGAATTCATATTTCGTTTCTCAGAGTTTGCACGCACGACTGATACATGCATATTTAACACAGAAGTGTCCTTGTCTCGGCTATTTAAATAAAATTAAACACAAATTATTCCACGGATTCTATGCTACTTATCATTTTAAATATAGTGATTATGGAAGTGGACTGTCTTTTGAATTTCTAACGGTTCCATAATTGTAATAATTAACATTAATACACTTGAAATGTATAGACCACTATTGAATAGATGATAAATCTAGTTATGGAACGGAAAATTCTAACTAGAGTTAAACGAATTTACTATTGAGCTTTTACGAATATCAGATTCGCAGAAAATGGTATGCTAGCTGAGTGACATGCAGTTTTTTTGCTAACACAAAATCGCCAAATTGGATGATTGTATCTAAAGCTCACAAAATTCTTTTATAAGGCAGAATCCCAGCGTCTTCGCGCCAGTCTTTTAATTATAAACATATAAGCCGCCTGGCGAATCCTGTCGACTTCTTTCCATGATTGGCTGAGACCTAATTCCCAAATAGGACGTCAAATTTTTGACATAGATCTGTTATTTTGTCGCATCGAGAAGAGTCCTTCTACCAGATAATAATTCTACGATTACCACTTGCTTATGGTGTCATTCGCTCTTCTTTACGTGACTTATCAACTCTTCTGTTTTGATTGGCTCGAGGGTTTATTATTAGCACAGTATTGTACGTCTGTTATTTAGTCTAAAGAACCGAATATTAAGCTGGATAGATTACGTATTATATAAATATTTATATGTAACCAAATTGTTCTACTTTGAATGAGGTTTCTTTGATGGTAAAGCTGGTTTGGTTTTCGTTTTTTTTTGGGGTGGAAAGTTTAACCACAAATGGATACGGCCATGAAAAGGTCATGAATTTATGACGGTTGATGAATATGTCGAAATCCTACGGCTGGCAGTTCTACCGTGAAATAATACACTATACCTTTAACCTATATATTTTGTTTTCCAGCGCAACAAAGTAACATCGTCATCGGAAACGCGCGAGATAGAAGTTGGCGTCGTTGAGGAGGGCAGTAAAAAGAAGCACAACAAAATCAAAACGTCCAAATACACGCTACTTATGTTTCTGCCAAAAAACCTTTCGGAACAATTTAGAAGAGTCGTCAATTTCTACTTCTTGATCGTCACTGTTATATCTATCGTTATTGGTAAGTGTATTTTTATTATTAAGAGTACTAGTTCCCTTAAAAGTAAAAAGTCATACTATTTTGTAATGTGCACGAGATGCGCTTTCATTTGAGACCCCACTCGAGTTTATTTGCAGATTTTCGGTTTTCCTTCCCCACTTTTACCCTCATAACTTTTAAACGGGTAAAACCCTTTTCATTAAACATGTCTAAGAACACTCGCGCCAAACTCACCATTCATACAAAAAAAAAACTAAATTGAAATCGTTCGGAAGCTATGATGTCCCAGAAAGACAGACAGACACGTCAAACTTATAACACCCCTCTGTTTTGTTCGGGGGTTAAAAACACTAAGCTCGTAGCTTGAGCTTAGTGTTTTTAACCCCCGACCAAAACATTTCCATAACTGATTTTAAAATTACATTTGTATTTTAAATTAAATCATACAACAATCTAAATTTAACTTAAATTTTTTAATTTATTTATATAAATAGAAAAAAAGAAATAATTTTTTATTTAACACAGAAATAAAAATAAATATAAAGTTGGAACATAAATCTTATGTACAAGTAGATGTTTCACACATTTTATTTTGCTTTTGTTGCGATTTGTGACAAGTTTCAAACTTTGTCATCAAATTATGCTGAACACGTAAAGTTTATTAGATATCTTCACTGTTCGAACAGATAGTCCAGTGTCGCCGCTGACGAGTATAGCTCCGCTCAGTTTCATGGTGCTGGTGACAGCTGTCAAACAGGGGTACGAAGACTGGATGCGGCACAAGAGTGACGATAAGGTCAACAATCAAATCGGTGAGTGAAACTCCTTGATTATCTGGCAGGTTAATAAAACAAGGGTTATTATTTGCACAGCTTGCGATCGCGATGAGTAGCAGGGAACTATCTATTTTATTGTAACCCATATGTTTTTATAATATACTGGTTAGATATTGAACTGTAAGAAAGTCGGGAGGCCTATACCTACAGTTAGGGATTGGGGTCTGAATAATAATTATATTATGTAATAATAGTTAGACAAAATATGATATCGTGTTGTGAGTTTTTAAAATGTTTGCATGTATTTATAAATACCAACTAGATATCGATACATTTGTGTATGTATTAACTTGGCCGACGCAGCAAGTTCACGAGAAGTTGATAAGACAAGGACGGCTTTGAAATCTTGAGGAAATATTGCGTAAATATTTTACGGCGAAAATGCTAGGCTTTTATTCAAGGTAACGGTATTTCTGCGTTTATCTGATCTAACCAGAAATGATAAAGGCGATAGGATGTCAATATGACATTGCCAAGCCTTCAAATATGTTATCTTCCCATGGTTCTTACGTAAACATATGAATAATAGTGATTCATGGTGGAATGAGGTTCATTGGCACATATATCTATAATTCTGTCCCCTATAAGCTTAAAGGTTTACACATGTGGGTAACTTGACAAGTGGTAAAATTTAATTAAGCGCTAATTTAAGCGCTATCAAAATGATAATGCTTAAGGATTATGCTTTTATATATTTATGAACCCCCGACCAAAAAGAGGGGTGTTATAAGAGACGTGTGTGTCTGTCCGTTTGGGACATCATAGCTCCCGAACGGATGGAGCGATTTCATTTTAGTCTTTTTTGTATGAAAGATGAGTTTGGCGTGGGTGTTCTTAGACATGTTTCATGATAATCGATTGAGCCGTTAAAAAGTTATGGGGGTGGGAGTGGGGCAGGAAAACCGTAAATCTGCAAATATACTCGAGTGGGGTTTCAAATGAAAGCGTATCGCGTGCACATCACTAAATATTATGCTGTTTTACTTTTAAGGAAATTAAGGAATTGGAATCGGGGGTGTTTCCAAAATTTTAAATTTAGATTTATGACTCTACGCAAATTGATGAACTTATCAACAACCTTATCTGCGTTTGACGAACAACATTTTTACATGATTAACTCACTTAAAGCACTTGACACTGCTTTTAGTCGTAGTTTTGAAACGGGTCATTTTATTTGGAAGCGGTTTTATATTTATTTTAAAGCTGGTTTTCTAACCCACACCAAATTGAAATGAACTAGAAATCGGTTCAAAAGTGCCTTTAGGTAAAATATTGTATACCTAAGCTATCTCTTCCGTCACTGAAACCTGAGAGGCGTACTTTTTTTTATTTTTACTTAGCCCTGACTCTTAGATTGCCAGGCCTTACTCTACTTTATATACCTACTCTTCGCAATATAACGTAATGACAGGTCATGTGCTAAGGTAAGTATCATGCTCAACCCGATGGTTATGTTAATACAATTATGCCATTGACAGATAGCAAAATAATTTAACGTTTACCTACCACATCCGCTAAGTAAGTTAGGTGAGAATCTAATCTGGCAATAATCACAATAATCGTTATCACTAGAGATTATTAAGATCGCCTGATTCCTTTATTGACTTAAAAATAAGTCGTGTTATAAAGGGAAATACACAATTGATCATAACTTTGCAAGAAAAAAATAAAAAATCACTTTCTAAATTATTCACAACTGTTCACAACAGGTTATATTTTTTTTCGGCTAACAAAACTCAAGATACTTTTTAGGATTTCATACCCAAAGGGTAAAACGGGACCCTTTTACTGAGACTTCGTCGCCTGTCTGTCTGTCACCAGGCTGATTCTTTAAAAACCGTGATAGATAGAGAGTTGAAATTTTGAGGTATGATGAATTGATATGTTGATCTATAACAACAAATTCAAAAAACTCATCTATATAAATAAAAATGAATTGTCGTTCGTTAGTCTGATTAAAACTTGAGAACGGCTGGGCCGATTGAGCTGATTTTGGTTTTAAAATGTTTGTCGTAGTCCAGGGTAGGTCTAAACGGTGAGCAAATAAGGAAAAATTGCCGAGAACTTTTTTTACCCGTGCGACGCCGGGGCGGGCCGCTAGTAATAAATAAATATGTACGGGGGCTCCCAAACAAAAAAAAACGTAGTTTTTTATATAGTGAAGCGACGTTGGCCAGTACTTGGATGGGTGGCCGCTCCAACTGCATCTTTTTACAGTTTTATTTTTATTGTTAAATGTGGGGGGCCGTGTCTGTCGCATGGGCATTGAAAAATGGACAAAGATCTGTACGCCATGGCAGCCAGACGGTGCCCGACGTAGAGGTCGGCCGCGGAAGCGATGGCGAGACGACCTCGATGCGTATGGCCGTGAATCGTGGCATTCTGCACAAGACCGGGACTCTTGGAGGGATATGGGGGAGGCCTTTGCCCTGCAGTGGGACACGATAGGCTAATAAAAAAAAAACTGTATAAAATAATGTACACAGAACCCTAGGTATCGTATAAGTCCGTCTCATAACATTTATTTATGTAAAAGTTTGGGTTTCAAAATACCTTAATATTTTTTTTAGGACTCTGTTCTATAGTTATCATTTATGAGTTATCATTATTAATCCGTATTTGATACACCAGAAGTTGATATATTTGTAAAAGATTAACTTATCTTCTTGCACAATAATGCTTTTAATTTTTATATCCGTATGACAAATAAATATTAGGTCCTTACATATGAAATTGGCGTTTTTCGTACTGGCCACTTTAATCACAAATTTCTCCTCTTTGGTAAGGAATTCCAAATTCAAATTTGTACAGCTATAGACTCATGTATTTGTGCTTCGATGATCGTCATTCATTTGTTTTTTTTCTTCTGTTTTTTTCTGTTTGCGTCACTCATTTTACAAAATGGAAAACTTAAAATATCGCATTATTTACGAGTACGAGTTCCGCCGTGGCACTAGTGCTGCGGAAACAACTCGAAGGGTGAATGATGTGTATGGCGGTCGTGTTGCAAAAGAAAACACAGTTCGTTTTTGGTTCCAACGTTTTCGTTCTGGAAATTTCGACTTGCAGAACAAGCCCCGTGGACGGCCTGAGACTCAAGTTGATAATGAAGAGTTGAAGGCTATTGTGGAAGCGGATCCATCGCAAACCACGTCCGAGTTAGCTGCAGGCTGCGGTGTTAGTGATAAAACTGTTTTAATTCACTTGAAGCAAATTGGGAAGATTAAAAAGCTTGAAAGGTGGGTACCTCACGAATTGACTGAAGCAAACCGGCAAACGCGCGTCGACTGCTGCGTTACATTACTAAACCGGCACAATAATGAAGGTATTTTAAACCGAATCATTACCTGTGATGAAAAATGGGTTCTTTACGATAATCGGAAGCGCTCAGCGCAATGGTTGGATCCTGGCCAGCCAGCCAAATCCTGCCCCAAGCGAAAATTAACCCCAAAAAAGTTACTTGTAAGCGTTTGGTGGACTAGTGCCGGTATTGTTCATTACAGTTTTCTCAAATCTGGCCAGACTATTACGGCTGATGTCTATTGTCAGCAATTGCAAACCATGATGGAAAAGCTAGCGGCTAAACAACCTAGGCTGGTCAATCGCTCCACGCCACTGCTGCTTCACGACAACGCTAGACCACACACTGCGCAACAGACGGCTACTAAATTAGAAGAGCTTCAATTGGAAAGTCTAAGACATCCTCCGTACTCCCCGGACCTTGCTCCAACAGATTACCATTTTTTTCGAAATTTGGATAACTTCTTGCAAGGGAAAAAATTCAACTCCGATGGGGCAGTCCAAATCGCCTTCAAAGATTTTATTGATTCACGTCCGACTGGTTTTTTTAGTAAAGGGATCAATGAACTACCTATAAGATGGCAAAAGTGCATAGAAAATAATGGTTCATACTTTGATTATTTAAATATATTATATTAAAAAATATTCGACTTTTTGTTCCTCCCATACAAAACGCCAATTTCATATGTAAGGACCTAATATTACGCAATGAATTGCAATTTTAGAGCAGTCTTACTAGTAACTCACACGTCGTTGATCGTGTTTTTGGATTATCCCTCGGATACAAAGTGTTTTTCCACGGTTGCATTCCTCGATAAATGTAATATCTAACACGGAAAGAATTTAACAAATAGAACCAGTACTTCCTGAGATCAACGCCTACAGATAAACTATTAAAACACATTAGATTTGTAATATAAGTATAAATAAAAAAATAAAATAAAAAAGCCTCTTTATTCCGTAACTTTAAAAAGATATTTACAATAAATCGTGGATATCACTGTACATGCATGTTTAATTAATTTATAGTCAATGTCAGATAATATTCAATTATTTTAATATTGCATGCATTATTAATTATTATTTTTTATATTAATTGTGATTAAATTATTTCTTATTTTCGTCTATAGTTAGGACCCCTCTCGGGTAAAGGCCTCCTCCAGATCCTTCCAATGTTTGCGGTCCTCAGCAACTTTTGTCCAGTCATGTACTTTTAGGTATTTCCTGAATTCGTCAGTCCATCTTGCCAAAGGTCTGCCGATTCTTCTTTTCCCTTTCGGACCTTTCCATGAGGTAACCAGGAAGGCCCATCTTTCATTTTGCATTCGGGCTACATGTCCGGCCCATCCCCATTTCAATTTTAGGGCATATTGTAGAGCGTCGATAAATTTGGTTTTAGTTCTAGTTTCTTTGTGCGGAATCTTGTCCTTCAACCTAATTCTCATTATGCTGCGTTCTATTGCTCTTTGACATCTGATTATTTTACTTTTTGCTTCGTGCGTGTACGTCCATGTTTGGCTGCCATAGGTAAGCGTTGGGAGGAGGCAAGAGTCAAACACGCGTTTTTTTAGTCGAAGAGGAAAGTGACCTTTCATAATTTCTTTCATGCTCCAGAATTTCGTCCAAGTTTTTGTTATTCTTCGGTCTATTTCTTCAATATTATTTGTAGGATTAAAAGAAACTTGCTTTCCTAGGTATATGTATTCCTCTACGTATTTGAGTTTAGTACTTTCTACAAATAGGTCTTCTTTCTCTCTGTTTGTCATGACTTGGGTTTTTTCAAGGTTCATAAGTAGCCCTCTCTTACTGCTCTCTTTATGAAGGGTTGTCAGCATAAACTGGAGTGTTTTAGAATCTTCTGCTAATAATACGATGTCATCTGCAAAGGCCAGGTACGTCAGGTTCATGTTGTTTATTTTTATATCGGTGTTATTCCACGAAAGGTCTTTTATAATTGAGTTGAGAGTTGTTATAAATAGGGTAGTTGAGAGTGGGTCTCCCTGTCTCACCCCTCTCTCTATTCTGATGAAATTTCCCGTGGTTTCTAGCTTAACGCGGCTTCGGCAATTTTTGTATATATTTTTTATTATTTGAATGTAAGTTTTTTGTACCTTAGCTTGTCTTAAGGCGCTCCAAATGTGGGAGTGTTCAATCGAGTCGAAAGCTTTTTGGTAGTCAATAAAGGCTAGGTATAACGGGTTCCTGAACTCCTCGTATTTCTCCATGACTTGTTCCAGTGTGTAGATGTGATCTATTGTGCTATAGTTTCTGCGAAATCCGGCTTGTTCCACGTGAAGAAACTCCTCTACTTTTGGAGTGAGTCTCTGTTGTAGGCCTTGTGAGAAGATTTTGTACAGGCTTGACATTAGGCTTATTGGGCGATAGTTAGTGATATCTGTTGGGTCTCCCTTCTTGTATAAAATTACTATGTCAGACTCCACCCATTGCCTAGGAACATTTTTTTCATTTAAGATTTGGTTAAATAATGTGGCCAGTGAAGTTGTCAGAAATTTGTTTGCCGTTTTTAGCATGTCGTTTGAAATTCCGTCAGCTCCGGGGCTCTTCTGGGGTTTTAACTTTTGCATCAGTTGGTCTAGCTCTTTGTCGTCAAAATACTTGAAAGGTTTTTCAGATTCTGTCGCGAGGTGTGTATTTTGTTCCGTCATAGTTTCAATTCTTGTAGAGTAAAGTGTCGTGTAGAAATCGGTGGCAGTGGCTAAGATTTCTTTTCTAGTGTCCTTTGAAGTATTTCCTTTTATAAGCTTCGGAATCCAGTGTTTTCTTGGGTTTAGTTCGGTCTGTGCTCGCTTTAGACTTCCGTTGTTGTTTAGGTGTCTTTCTATAATGTCTGATCTGTATTTTTTGTAGTCTTGTCTGATTGATTTGTTTGTTGCTTTGTAGAGCGCGCTTAGCTCAGTTTTGTCAAGTTTTGTCAAAGGTTTCTTGTTTTGAAGGTCGTGTCGTTTCTGTAGAAGAGATTGAGATTTAGTGGATAGAATGGTTTTTTTGTTACATTGTGCTGCATTTTTCGAAACGCTTTCTAGAATTGCTCTTTCAATCCTATCATAGAACTGTTGTACGTTATCTGCGTTAGGGTATAGTATTTCGAATTTCTTTTCTTTTAAATTTCGCATGAATCGTATTTTATCTTCTTCGGTCTTTAGAGTCTTTGTAATTTGTGGTCTATAGCTTGTTCGCTTTTTCTTTGGTTTATCTATGGATAGTTTGCCTCTAACTAGCCTGTGGTCGGAAGGGTATAGTATATTAATTACTTCGACGTTCATGAATAATTGGTTTTTAGTTGAGATTATGTAATCTATTTCGTTTTTTACTGTCTTGTCAGGTGAAATCCAGGTCCATCTTTGATTATGTTTTTTCTTGAAAAGTATGCTTGGGATGTAAAGATTACTTTCTGTTATGAATTCAATAAGTTTTTGTCCTCTTTTATTTCGAGTACCTGTTCCCTGTTGTCCAAGAAGTCCTGTTTTTGTCTCGTTTATGTTTACTTTACCTATCTTTGCGTTAAAGTCACCCATTAAGATGTATTTGTCTTCTGCTATATTTTGAGCTTCGTTAACGGTTTTGTAGAAAAGCTCCATGTCTTCGTCAGCTGCTTCTGTTGTAGGTGCATGTACTTGGATGAAAGATAATGTTACGTGCTCAAATTTCATCTTTAAAATGGCGACCCTGTCCGTTAGACCCTGGAAGCTTACAAGATTCGGTTTGTATTTTTTCTTTATTAAGAAACCGACGCCTAGTTGTCCTTTTTTTTGACCGAAGTGGCAGAATATGTTTTCATTGTCTTCTTGAATGTCGTAACCTTGTCTTCGTATCTCGCATAGTCCTATTATGTCATATTTTATGTTTTCTAATGCGTATTTGAGAGTTATCATTCTATCTTCTGTTGAAAGTGATCTTGCGTTGTAAGTGCATATAAATAAATGTGATTTTTGTCTTTTTATTGTGTTGAGGTCTGGAGGGTTTTGGTCTAGCGATCCCGCGGTGACCAGCCGTGTTGGGATGCTTGTTGTTTGTTTTTTGCGGTGTGTTTGGCTTCGATTTTTAGTTTCTGGAGAAGGCGGTGCTAGTTGCTATTGTTGTGTGCTGTTTTCTCTTGCTGGTGTTGTCAGATATTGGGTTATGTTTCTATTTTCAGTATAAATTTTGTTTTTCTTTGCAGCTCTGCCATTGTCTTTGTAGCTGGTACTAGGTCCGTTGTCACTTGGTTTAGCTCGTTTCTTAGAGTTTATTTCTTGATTCGGTCCCTCGGGTAAAGATGGCTCTTTGACTATTAATTTATTATATTTTATGAATACTGAGTTCCCTCTAGCCTTTTCAATTTTAATCTGATCTTGTAGCTGTCTACGCTGTTCTAGAACTTTCTGTGGGTAGTCTTCTTTTATGTATATATCGGTCTCAGCTAATTTATGTTTGTTTTTTAGAATCATAATTTTTTTACTGTATGTGGTGAGGCCAACAGTTATGGGCCTAGGCTTATCTAGCTTCTTCCCTACCCGCCGAATGTGTTGTATTTCGCAGCAACTGGTTTGTACTTTAAGGTCTTGGTTTAAAATGTTAATTATTCGATTCTCAAGTTCAAAGTAGCTTTTTTCTTCTTCCTCTACGCCAAAAAATACTACATTTCTGATGCGTACTTCTTTTTCTAGTTGATCTATTCGTTTTTCTTGTTTATCTTGAGTTATTTTGAGCTCATCAAGCTGAGGTTGCAGAGTGCTTATTTTTTCATTTAAAGTGTCAATTTTCGATGAAAGTTTTGCATCGGTCTCTTTTATTTGTTGTCCAATTGCAGCAATGGCTTTCATGAGGTCATCCATTAGGCAAAAAGAAAATAAAAAAACAAAATAAACAAAATATGCAAAAATATTTTCTTCGAAACTATGGTTCGATCCCGCGCACGTTTCGGCAAAGCGGCGATACTGAGCGCTCCAACCAACTGAGCCAGCGCTCGCTGAGTATGTGCGTCGAAATAGAAGTTCAGTTGTGATGGTGTAAGAAGCGGTTAGAATAATTTTGCGTCAACCGTCAAAACAGAAATGTCTGAAAGCATAGGTAACACTTTGTAAACACGTAAATTCACTTTGTGCACTACTTTCTTGATTTTCCTGCACTTCACCTTGATTTTCTATGATTTTTATAATTGGTTTCACACTGGTAATGACAGTGTTGTTATTGTTTTCCAGCGGTCTGTGTTGCTTTTATTATCACTGTTTTTGCCTCTTCAAATGCGGAGATTTGATTTGATAACAATTTCACTGGTTCTTTGTACTATTATTGACACTTTTTAACTGTTTTAACACTGTTTCGGCCCGAATTTCTATTTTTAAATTAATTTTATTCGTGGAGCTGATACCGATCGTGCGAGCGCAGCGCCCTCTCCCCAATATAAGTATAGTATACAATAAATATTTTTCCTTTCAGTTCGAATTAGACTATGACACTAAAGCTTCGGCCGTTAAAATGTTAAGATGGATAAGTGGAGTGACAAGGAAGGATAAAATAAGAAATGAGTATAGGTATAAGAGGAACCTTGAAAGTAGCACCAGTGACAGAGAAGTTGAGAGGAAATCGGTTGGCATGGTTTGGACATATTATGAGAAGGAATCAATGTCATGTGACGAAAAGAGTGTTAGATAGGTATGTGTGTTGATGGATATGTGGGAAGAGGTAGACCAAAGAAAAGATGGATGGACTGTGTAAAGATGACATGTGCTAGGAACTCAATACAGGGCATATGAATACGATTCATTTTATTTATTTTAAACAACATGTTTCTTTGTAAAATGTTGTGCTTATAACCTATACAGTAATTAAACATGAGGAAACAGTTTCAAAAGTGGGTGGAAGGATGGAAAAGCGGATTAAACATTGAGAGCGCTTTAGGCAAAAATCGCACCTTACATTATAGATAACTACGATTATTAAGAATAAGATACGTTTATTTCGGACCACATATCAAACAATAGTACATATAACACATTCACATTTTACTAAGAATATCTATACATTAAACAAAGATCAAGATAACAAAATAATACACATCCCAAGCAGCAAAACAGTCTCAGCACACGCAATTTCTAAGAGTGGTAGGCTTTAAGCGCTCTTATAATTGTTTTGGAACATGCCTCGATCCTATATTACTTTTAGACAAGCCGATATGGCCTCAAAAACGCTCAGTCTCATAACCAAGTCTTATATATTTATATAAGAGTATATTACTATGCTATTGTAAGCCACTTACTCCTATAAGAGGATTTACTAAGACTGATTGCACTTGAGAAACCATGCTCTTAAATTCATATTTTATAACCTCTTTTGATTTTATAATAGACTTGCTAAATGATATTGTGAGCATTTCAGACTAATATAAGCATTGCATAAGAGCACTATGAGTATGTGCATTTCTGTTCTTATTTGAAACTATTATCAGATCAATAGCGCTGGATGAGTATACTATTAGAGTGATTTTGGATTAACATATTTACAATACAAAAGACAAGATGGTTCTAAGAGCGTTTGATCTTAGATCGATTTTGGGAACACTAATTTTAACGATTTGAAGAGTAAAATTTTGCTGGCCATATATTTGTTATTTTAATAGTAGTAAATAATGGATTACAAAACCTGGAATAGATTTAAGAAAACTGGTGGCTACAGGAAAGTTGTTAAGAAGTACTATGAAATGTTAAAAAGAAAAACAAATATACCACTGCCAGGACAAGGTAGTGTAGAGAAAAATATCAGTGAGGGTTCTGCAGGTTTTGCTTTTGTACAAGAAGTCGATAGTAACGATGGAAATTTAGTTTGTTCTATTAATGATAACAGTGAAGATGAATCTCCGAGCGAGGCCGAAACCATCTATGAAAAAACTTTCGTGTTAAAAAATGATGTCAGGAAATGGGCAAAAATACAAGACTCATTGGTATTTTAGGACGTTTATCGTGCACTCCAGATATTATTCATTTAAATATAAATATAGACGGATTGCCAGTATCTAATAGTTCAAGACACCAACTATGGCCCATATTATGTAATGTTTTTGAATTGCCTATCTCCGTTTGCAATAGGTAAATATATTGTTATTTTTACATTAAATAGCTTAATTTGATATAATATGTGGATGGAAGATTTGTGATATATGGGTATAAAAGAGTTGCTAATAACAGGAAAAAGGTACTTCTAAAGTCAAAAGAAATGTGTCTTGACTTGAAGTATTTTCTTGATTAGGTATATGCATTTTCTCTGTGTAGTCATGACAACCAAATATATTGATTTTATAGTTAACGAATTATCTAACATCTTGATACAGAAGGGACATTTATTGAAACAATTTGTTTGTTTGGTTATTAAAATATAATTTCGAATAAACACGTATTTCGTAAACGCACGTATCCTTTTGGCGTATTTTATTTGTATCGGTCTACAAAATGGGCAGAAAATATCGTGCTACTTTTTTTTGGCATCCAGTCATGCTCTCTTCTTTCTGCCCGTACTTTGCTGACCCATTTATGCCTTATAAGCTCTTCACTCGGGAATCTGTAAAATATAATATTAGCAGAGAAGCTTATGATGTACTGATGATAAATAAAAGAAGCAGTTACCATGTTGGTTAAGTTAGTTTTTTTTTCTCCCTGTCGATTTAAGGTTTTATGTATAAATGCGAGGATCCCTAATTTGTTTAAATATGGAGTTTGCTTTAGTATTCCGAATGCTAAAATTAGAGTAAACAATCTTACAATAGTCTTAGAGTGCGCTTGTAAAATGCAGCTATACATATGGCGACACTATCAATACAAAATAACAAATAATATATCAAAACGAGAACTGGAAATACCATATTTAATAAGGCGCATGAATTTTGAATCGTAAAACGAGGTCTACTTTACTGTAAATAATAAATTCCAATAGGAATACTTACCGTAAAACTCAAATACACGCACTTGATAATAACGGCACTTTAGTATAAACAACTTCACAGCAACTTTATTTGTTTTCATTAATTATTATTTTTTTCTTCCGTGTAACTTTGAAACCAACACCCATACAACTTTCAGGCAACTTGCAGGCTTACAAGATACTTATGTAAAAACAATATTATCCTAAGTCGGCTTATATTAATTTTGGCTAGATTTCTGTAAGCTCAAACAGCATTAAATTAGACTGATATTAAAAGGATATTAAACTAACTATGCTTATAATTGGTGCCCAAACACGGGCTTATACGATTATATAGAAGTGATATAAGAGCCAAAAACAGTAGTCTTGAAATTGCTGTAAGCCTAGTTTTTGCTAGTTGGGATAGGTATAACAACAAACAAAACTATCCATTAAGAGTGGAACGAAAAATAACGTCACTCAGCATTTGTCGCGACTAGTAACGAACGTGTCACAGTTATCATCTTCAATAAGCCGTGTTGGCCAAGTGGGAGGACACTCGACTTTCATTCCGAAGGTCGTGGGTTCAAACCCCGCCACGCACCTCAGGATTTCTCTTCTCGAGACATTTATGTGCGCTTTAAACACGTGCTTTAACGGTGAAGGCAAACATCGTGAGGAAACCGGCATGTTCTGAGAACTTTACGAGTTTGAAGGGCATGTGACATTACCAACCCGCACTTGGCCAGCGTGGTGAATTAAGGCCTAATATCTCTCTCCTAAAGAGAAGTCCCTGTGTCCCAGCAGTGGGAACGTTTATAGGGTGATGATGATGATGACATCATCTTTACATAAGCCATAAAATGTTCACTACTGGACAACGGCCTCCTTCAAAGAATTATATTTTCTATTGGAGCCGGCCTGCGCCCGCTGTGAACCCGCAGCCTATCAAGTCATCGGTCCACTTAGGTGGTGGAAAGCCTATTTATTAACCCCCGAACAAAAAAGAAGGGTGTTATAAGTTTGTATTGTTTGTCGATAAAATAAGATTGACAGAAGAATCCATTTTTAACCCCCGACCAAAAAAGAGGGGTGTTATAAGTTTGACGTGTCTGTCTGTCTGTCTGTCTGTCTGTCTGTCTGTCTGTCTGTCTGTCTGTCTGTGTCACCATAGCTCCCGAACGGATGGAGCGATTTCAATTTAGTTTTTTTTGTATGAAAGGTGAGTCTTGCGCGAGTGTTCTTAGACATGTTTCATGAAAATCGGTTGGGCCGTTTAAAAGTAATGGGGGTAAGTGAAACCGAAAATCTGCAAATATACTAGTGTGGGGTATCAAATGAAAACGCATCGCGTCCACATTACATAATATTATGTTGTTTTATATTTAAGGAAATTAAGGCATTGGAATCGGGGGTTTTTCTTAAATTTTAAATTTAGATTTTATTTTAAACGTAATTTTTTTTTTCATCCTCTTTGACTATATTTGCAGCACGCATTCAGTCAATTTTATATCAAATGTCTTAAGGTAACATTAAAAAAGTTTAATAATTTTATATGGTGGTTAAGTAATTTTAAATTTTCTAATTTTCCGCGCAGTTTCCTAAATTTTTTCTTTTATAAGAACCTTCTACTGATAATAACGAACAGAACAAAAAAAGAATTAGCGAAATCGGCCAGCCGTTCAGGCGTGATGCCGTGACCAAGGGAAATAGGGATTCATTTATATATATATAGATTACCTGTATCGATTTAGGAATAATATACCTACCTACCTCCACTAACAGCGCAAAGATAATCGCTTTTATCATGACTACTGATAAAGCCTACTTTATGCGTTTCGAGGAAATACGATCATTGTTATCTTACTCGTAATTTGGCATTATTCGTGTACTGAAAATTGTCTTCATATCTGGATATTGTACGTTATCTGTTAATCATTCATTTGCAACAGTTAGTAATCAATCAATACAATAACGTATAATAACTTGTAATGGGATTGCTAGTTATAATTTAACAGCCAAATACACAAAACCCTTAGAGTCACAAAATGCTTAGCAAAATTGGAAGTTTAACATTTTTGGAAAAAATGTTTGTATGGTCCTAAGTAGCCAATATCCCAAGCCAAATACATCAACGGTCATACCGTACTCGCCAATACGTTAAATCGAAGAAGCGAAAAATAGCTCGATCTTTAACCTTAACCATCTATCTTTCACCAGTTGAAATAATCCACAAAGGAGTCGTGAAAGAAGTGCGGAATTCCAGCATCGCCCCCGGAACGCTAGTCAGGGTAAAGCGCGGCAGGGAAGTACCGGCCGATCTGGTGCTGATCTGCTCCGCGGGCGAGCTCGGGAAGTGCTTCGTCACCACCGCCAATCTGGACGGGGAGACCAATCTGAAGACGCTGAGGGTGCCACCTCCTTTAGTGGCGTACACTCCTGGTAAGTTTAGTAGATATACTACTATAGAAATAGGGATGTTTTGCCTTTCTTCTGGTTATATTCCTTAATAAGCCCACAGCGATGATTTGTAGATTATAGAGAGCAACAGCATGTTCTCAGACCACGACATCAATGTAACACTGCGCAGTTTTAAATTGTTTTTTTTGTCAAGAATATTATAAATTTTTGCATGTCTTGATTTAAAAAAAATAGTTCATATCTTCATGATATGCGAGGTTTTATAAATAGACAATTGTCTTGTCTATTATTATGAGTCGTTTGACTCAGATGAAGTTTGTCTGTTGTTTCGTTATTATCGTACTCATGTACCTGTTTAACAGTATCCATGGATGTTCCTCATCAGATATCCTCCCGCAGCACATGCGCATCGAAGTGCCTCATCCCGTGGCCGACTTGTACACCTTCTACGGACGACTTGAGATACCGACCCTGGACAGTCTCGTGCTCGGCCCGGATAACCTCATGCTGAGGGGCTCTAGAGTCAAGAACACAGAGTGGGCTATAGGATGCGCTGTTTATACTGGTGAGTTGAGATATTAATAACTTGAGATACCGACCCTGGACAGTCTCGTGCTCGGCCCGGATAACCTCATGCTGAGGGGCTCTAGAGTCAAGAACACCGAGTGGGCTATAGGATGCGCTGTTTATACTGGTGAGTTGAGATATTCATAACTTGAGATACCGACCCTGGACAGTCTCGTGCTCGGCCCGGATAACCTCATGCTGAGGGGCTCTAGAGTCAAGAACACCGAGTGGGCTATAGGATGCGCTGTTTATACTGGTGAGTTGAGATATTTTACAGAATACTAATTCTACAGACTTTAGATTCCGTTCACGTATAATTATAGTTTCGCAATACAAAGGTGCAAAGTACATTTTAATCACACTACATTGTTTGTTCTCGTCTTGTGTTGCAAAGTTTAAGTGTCATTTATTATATACAGCTTACAGTAGATACCATTTTTGTCTATGCCCGAAGTTTAAATACAGTCAAAACAGTTTCTCAAAATGAAACATTGTTTCAGGAGAAGAAACAAAACTGGCTCTCAACTCGAAATACTCCGGCAACAAGTTTTCATCATGCGAGCTAGCCGTCAATTCCTTCCTAATGTTCTTCATAATCCTACTAGTAGGATCCATGACCGTCTCCCTAGTGGCCAAGATGGTCATAGAACGCAGGAAAGAAGCCAAGGACTTGTATCTTGGACCCGGGACACCATTTCCTGCACCCATATCGTATTTAGCGCAGGATTTCTTCTCGTTTCTGCTGCTGTATTATTATATCATACCGATGTCGCTGTATGTGACTTTAGAGCTGTATAAGTTTATTGGTAAGCATTGTTTTAATAATAATCTAGAGGAGGTGTATTATACAATTTAAGAGTTTGCTTGTTTGTTTGGACGCGCTAAATCGCCGATTGCAGCGGAATGTAGAGGTACATATAAAATATTGTCAACGTGTATTGAAAGAAACCCTAATATATGAGTAACTATTCGTCATCATATCAAGGATCTAAACGACGACATGAAAATAAATGTATCTATGCTGTTTATCAGCCGATATGTACAATATATTCATTATTTTCAAAATACGTATATACAAATTATGCATAAATAATATGATAATTAAGTATGTATAGTTTAATATTAATCCTTTTCGACATACGTAGATGCTTTGTTTAACTTAATAAATATATACCATAAGTTTTAATGTTATTTTATGCTCTGATTGGGCAAACTGTTAATATAATTTTATTTGACATCTTCATATGTACAGTATGCTTCGCGAACTGTTAATCCCTTTGCAGTGGTTGTACAGAATGGGTTACTAGTAAATGATGCATATATGTACACAGTCAAAAAAAAAATATATTTTATTCTAATAGAAAACTTCCAACGTCTGCGCCTTAGGCATAAACATTAACCCCCTTACGCGAAATAGTCAGCTTAACCCATATTAGATAAAATGTCGTAAGCATTTGCTTGTCCTTAGAAAGAGATAAAGGTCATGCTAACGTAGACAGCTTTGCTATCTATTTTGCATAAGAAGAATAATTATTATATATTAACTTGTACAGGGTCACTTTTCGTTGGTTGGGATGAGGAACTACGCTGCGAGGAATCGGGCCGACCCGCGCTCGCCAATACTTCAGACCTTAACGAGGAACTAGGACAAGTGGAAGTACTATTCTCAGACAAGACAGGGACATTGACCAAAAACCTTATGGTCTTCAAGGCGTGCTCCATTGGCGGAAAACTGTATGAAGAACGGGAGTCCAGTTTATACGATGTGACGTGTTTTGATGAACCCGTGGATGTTATTCAGGTCAGTTTTTTTATCAGTATGTTTCGGTTTGGTGGTCAACTTCAACTTGGTAATTGATTTTTCGAGCCAAATTAATTGGTTTTCGAAAATATTTGTTGGATCTTCGAAGGGGAATTACCCACAAAACCACTATACGCACCGATTATCTAAGTGGAATTAGAACAACTGGAAGTACTGTTGTGGGACAAGACAGGAACATTAACCAAATACCATATAATCTTCAACTATATGAGGAGCAGGAATGGTCTTTGAATGTGGCGTGTTTCGATGCGTCTTTGCTTTACGATGATAATATGTAATGCTTATTTGGTAAAAAAAATCCCAAAATAGTGTCATCTCCCAATTTCGGCGGATGTGAATTGAAATCACATGAGCGAGCCAGCTCATATTATGTGGCCCTTACATGGCCCAGACTCACTACTGTAAAGGCTTATCTAGGATTTGAATCTTTGTTTAAGTTGGGTTTATTGATTTGTTCGAGCCATTTTAATTGCTGTATGTGTTTGTTGGTTTTTCGAGCCTCAAAACGAAGCCTTAAGGTGCGTACGGATAGCGCGTTCCTGTGTTACGCGTAGTTGTCCACGCGTACATTGGATACGCTCTTGTACGGACCGCCGCGAACCTGTACGCGAGGTCAATCGATCCAGAGCGCTCCGCGAGCCCCAGTCATTCGCCATGACTCGAAGAACACGCGTGTTTATTCATTTTGCCGTCCAAATATAGCGTAGCCGGCCGCGTGCGTCCTCTTTGACGCGCGACCACAAACCGACTGACGGTGGCTCGCGCTGCGAGTTGGCTCGCGCGGTACGCGTACCCCAAGAGTGAACGCGTAGCTGCAGGTATGGACTAGGCGTTCCGGATACGCGTAAACTGAGTACGCGTACCAGGGTACGCGCAATCCGTACGCACCTTTACACTTATCCACATTGTTTTAATTCCAAAAAGTAGAAAATAGAAGCAATAAGGAACCTCAAAAAAATAACATTCCAATTGTTAGAAGGGTCCGTAGAATTCACTATTCTATTATTTTTTTAAATGAACTTTGATAACACTTATTATTCTATTTCAGACAGATGTCATTTTTTTCTTCACGATCCTCGCTCTATGCCACGGCGTGCAAATATCCAACGACGACATGAAGAAACTAAGCGCGCGTTTATCTACCACCGGTAACTTACAACTGTTGAATTTCTTCAGAAAGAAAAAAGTCAAAACTCCTGTGAGAAATGGTTCGGCCAATGGGATTAGTGGTGACAATAATAATGTTATGGATAATATGACGTGGAACAAAATTCTGAACGGCAATGGTAGTAAAATGGATTATCAAGCTAGCAGTCCGGATGAAAAGTAAGTAGAAGCATTCGTTTACTTAAAATAAGTTTGACTGCCTCTGTGGCGTGATGGGATAAGGTACGCTTGCGGCGCAAGAGGTAGCGGACTCGATTCCCGCCGATGGGGCCAAGTGTTTCTATGATCTGCAAGTAGTTTCTCCTTGGTCTGGGTGTTTAGTATGTATTATAAAAAATATATGTCTATATATTACGTATATCAGAATTGTTTAAAACCCGTAAAACAGGCTTAGAGCAAGCCACGGGGCTAGATGTTCTTTTGTGGATAAGGCCCAGCTATATGCATAATATTTAAGTAGCGAACAAACGCGAATTTTATTTTGGTTATTTACACGAGATTTCCAACCCGCGGAGCTGCCAAGGTTTATAGATTTCATACATTTATAAGTGGAAATTTAATATTATCTCGCGGTAAAAGTATCCTTAGTCCTTTCTTAATGAGTTATTATTAATGCCACACAAATATGATCCCATCAAAAACAATACTTGTCAAAAAAACCAAGTCGCGCAACTCAGTTGTTCTGCGGTAAAAAGTTGTGAGATCCAAGTAAATCCAAGTCTTCAAATTTCGTTTCAAAATTCTTTAATGTTTTATATAAATATATTAAGACTTGGCCATCGCCTGAAAACACGTGTTAATTTAATCGCCTGAAAACACGTGTAAATTCAATTATTTAGTGCGAGGGCCAAGTCTCAATATATTTATATAAAACATTAAAGAATTTTGAGACGAAATTTGAAGACTTGGATTTACTTGGATCTCACAACTTTTTACCGCAGAACAACTGAGTTGCGCGACTTGGTTTTTTTGACAAGTATTGTTTTTGATGGGATCTCATTTCTTTTTGTATTTTGTAGACAGTTCTACTTTTTTCCTTTTCGGTACCTTCTACTTATTGTATATATGTCCATATAATTTTCTTTTTGCCGGTCTAGATTGGATTTATTTATATTTCGCATTGTTATTACTTTAGTACATATTTCGTATGTACGTGGCGTTGCGACAGCGCCCTCTATACCGGTCTTTTCTAGATTTTTTAGTTTTTCCTTGATTCATACGCGAAACACTACTTATATTCCAAATTTGAAGCTTCTAGGTCTGCTAGAAGTGCCTTAGAATTTTGATGATCGGTGAGTCAATGAGTGACAAAATTAAGAAATTTGACCCGTTATAATTCTTAAAATACTGGTTCAAATTGAATGAAATATGAAATATACCGTGTCTTTACAATGCCTGCATAGTAACTGAAAATTTCAGTCTTCTAGTTTTATCCACAACGAAGTTACAGGGGGTCGAAAATGGCCTGAATGGCTTCGAGAAAAGGTACGAAAGCGCCCTCTATACCGGTTTTTTTCTAGATTTTTTAGTTTTTCATTGATTCATACACCAAACACTACTTACATTCCAAATTTGAAGCTTCTAGGTCTTCTAGAAGTGCCTTAGAATTTTGATGATCGGTGAGTCAGTCAGTCAGTCAGTGAGTGACAAAATTACGAAATTTGACCCGTTATAATTCTTAAAATACTGGTTCAAATTGAATGAAATTTGAAATATACCGTGTCTTTACAATCCTGCATGGTTACTGAAAATTTCAGTCTTCTAGTTTTATCCACAACGAAGTTACAGGGGGTCGAAAATGGCCTGAATTGCTTCGAGAAAAGGATGGTACGGCCGTGCCGCTTTTTTGCTCGACTTGGTGATTTTGGAAATCAGTTCTTTAGTTCGTGAGATTACCAACTCCAACGTCACAAACTTATAATTCTCAAATTTCGATTTTTGTTTGACTAATATCAGCTATAATTATCATTTAAATCCCTTAAATCCTTAATAAGCAACCAATTATAAATTTCCTTTAACATTTTTTACGTCAATTCAAAACGTATTAATATAGAGTAGTATTTGGTTTGTAGAGCGTTAGTGGAAGCGGCGGACAGATTTGGAATAACATTTCTTGGAGAGGAAGGGAACAATCTATTGATAAAAGTTGGGGATCGTACAGAAATGTACGAGCGATTGCAGCTTATTGAGTTCACATCTGAGAGGAAACGGATGTCCGTTATTGTACGGGATAAAGCCGGAAAGGTAATATTTTTAATATTCATGCAGAATTATTTCGCCGCCCGAGGCTCTGGTCCGTAATGGAAAATAATATTATTTCTATGATTAGGCAAGTTTAATTCTGAATGAAAATTAAATAAATGTGTGAAGACCTCGTTCCAAAATGGTGAACAAAACACACCTCATTGGGTGTTATTTTTTATTGTGATATTCTATAATCATTATTTTTCATACTAGAAGTCGTTTGATTTATGTATAAAATCTACTTGTTCTATGTAAAATGTCTTTTGATAACTTTAAAGTCTAAACAAAACACTATCTGAAGCAAACCAAATGTCAATATGCTAAATGATCTAAAGTTAGAAGTAAAATCTAACAAATTTAACTACGGTGATCAAAGTCAAAACGTTTATTTCCTTAGACGCATCATGGACAGGTCAACTTAAAGCTAATTTAAATAAAAATTAAGAATAATCAAGGAAATAAAATTGTCTTGACAGTTCGCTTTAAATTATTACACTGAGTTGAGAAGCGAATAGAACAACCTTATCGTATCTTATTCGATGTTTATCTTATGAAATGAAATGAAATTGGTTTATTGCTTATGTTTCAGATACTGCTTTTCTGCAAAGGAGCAGAAAGCTCAGTATTCCCACTGTGCTTGAACTCAGATTTGATAGAGGACACTAATAGAGATATTGACTATTTCGCCACAAAGGGGTTGAGGACGCTAGCTTTCGCTTACAGGGTTATATCTGAAGCGGAGTATGATGCTATATCGGAAAGTAAGTTGTCTAGTTATTTTCAACTGCTATCCTATTTAAATTCTCTGTTGGGCATATGCCTAGGTCTCTAGGTCCTAGGAGTTTCTGCCACCCATCATGGTCCTTAATAACTGACTTCAGAACAAGTCGCTCCATTTACATCTTACGTCGTTTTGTACGCAGCTTAAAACATAACTTTGGAAGGGAAAATATATATCATTGTGTCAGCCTTAACACGTCCTAACTCCTCTATGCTACCAGCCTTATTTCTACGTTCTAAATTGGTCGTCCAACCTCTGACTATGTACAAACATTGGATTTATTTCCAG
Source organism: Gymnoscelis rufifasciata (assembly GCA_929108375.1). Classification (NCBI taxonomy): domain Eukaryota; kingdom Metazoa; phylum Arthropoda; class Insecta; order Lepidoptera; family Geometridae; genus Gymnoscelis; species Gymnoscelis rufifasciata. Next base: position 3,254,177 of record OV815307.1, on the reverse strand, counting down.
ATATAAAAAAACTAGACGGAAAAAGTGCAGATGAACTACAACAAATGACACAACAGTACAGAGTTTTAGAACAGCACCTAACTCTAGTGGGCGCCACTGCGGTCGAGGATTGTCTACAAGACGACGTGGCCGACACTCTCGCGTCTCTCAGACGAGCCGGCATTAAGACGTGGGTGTTGACGGGAGATAAGGTACTAAAATCATCATCATAATCATCCATGTGCTCTGCTTGAGACGCTTACACGTGACCTCCGGGTGGTGCTAAGAACAGTCCCTGGTGGTAGGCTTCGGCCGCGGTCACCACCCTTCGGGCTGGGCCAGCGCGTGAAACGATTTTTTTTGTGTTTCGTAATGTTGCCCGGAGAAGCCTACCTTCTAGATCTTCTTGCACCATCTTAGACCACATCGTCACTTAACACGGTGAGATTGTGGTCAAATGAAGGCGCCCTCCCTCAAAATATGTAGCTTAGACCAGAAGTCACCACGTTAGTCCAATGCTGATCGTCGGTGAGTAGTTTTAGTCATCAGGAAATATATTTGAAACCCTAATCACCTTATTTTATGATGAGATTAGTTAAACACACGTATGAATTGAACTACCCTTGAACTTAATAACCCATTAACATTTTTTTCTTAAAAACGTGCTCTCAACGTTTTCTGTGCGTGGCATAATAAATAGATTATTTTAAGAACATAGTATTATTAACTAGTTTAGGAAAATTTCATCATCATCAGCACCCTATTAACGTTCCCACTGCTGGGACACAGGGACTGCTCTCTTGACGAGGGAGATTAGGCCTTAATTCACCACGCTGGCCAAGTGCGGGTTGATGAATGTCACATGTCCTTCAAACTCTTTTTAAAGTTCTCAGAACATGCCGGTATCCTCACGATGTTTGCCTTCACCGTTAAAGCACGTGTTTAAAGCGCACATAAATGTCTCAAGGAGAAAAATCCAGAGGTGCGTGGCGGGGTTTGAACCCACGACCTTCGGAATGAAAGTCGCGTGTCCTCACACTTAACCAACACAGCTTTTCCCTCTGAGCCAACACGGCTTTGTTTAGCTAGGAAAATATAATTGATTATATTTAAGTAACCTTGTTATTTGTATGTCTTCTAACCCTTGTGTTAGTTGCAATATGTGCTTACCGAATAATATTATATTGTAAATAATTTTAAAATGAAACCACGTGACTCCCTCAAAGAAAAATTCAAAGAGATTAACATTCTAACTGTAATCTCACAGTACATTTTTGAGAACTTGATGTTCACCCACAAGAATAAGCATTTGTTTTAAAAAAAAAGTGACGTACATAGTATTAACACGAGAAGTAAGGAAAAATGACTAATTCCTACTTACAGACTAAAAAAACTAGGCAAATCATTTATGGATAACTCTGTACGTTTTTATAATAAGCTTCCTCATAATGTAACAGAGCTTCCTATTAGAAAATTTAAATCATTTATTAAGAGAAGTCTAATGAAAAAAGCCTATTATTCTATAAATGATTATATAAAGGATGATGCAGCTTGGATAGATGTTGCTTAGTTCCACATTAACAGGCTCTAATAATTCTGGTTGACCAGGACTGATATGCTCATGTTATAATAGCTTCCTTATATGACAAACATTTTTTTATTGTAAATGTTAAACTTATAATAGTTACTTATAAATAAGAACTCCAAAATTGTAATAACTACAAAATTGAAATAACTGATAAAGCTGTGTTGTTCTATTCGCTTCTCAACTCAGTATAAAAACATTGAAGCGAACTGTCAAGACAATGTTATTTCCTTGATATTTGTTATTTAAGCAATTTAGTTTTATTAATTTTAAGTTGACCTGTCCATATAGGCTATGTGCTTCTAAGGAAATAAACGTTTTGACTTTGACTTTGACTTTAATGTGTACCTATATAACCGCTAAATACTATTGTATAATGGCGACGGATAAAATTGTTGATTGCCTACTCATTGTTAACAACAGCTCATAGCATACACAATTCATACGATAAAGGTTTTCTTTCTTCTTTCAACCTTATTTAGATTTTACGGACCACATCTATAACAATCTTAATCCCTTCCATCAAACAGGTAGAAACAGCAATCAACGTAGCACAATCCTGTGACCACATATCGGAGAACGACAAGCGCATGTTCGTTCTGGGCGTTAAGGACAGCACAGCAGTGGAAGCGCACCTTAACGAGTGCAGGCGTATTCTTGCCGAGCCCACGTATAGAGACTTAACGCTAGTGGTCGACGGGACTAGTATGGGAGAGATATTGGATACAACTTATGCGAGCGCGTTTGCGGATATCTCATTGAAATGTACGGCGGTTCTGTGCTGTCGGTTGTCGCCGATACAGAAGGCGAAAGTGAGTATTTGTTTAGATTATATGTTAGCGACTAATATGGACGAGACGACGGAATTACTGGCTGCGTGAGCTGACGTAAAGATACCTAAGTTTTAGTAAAACTGTTTCCGACAGGATTTTCCGGAAATATATATTTTTTTTTATGCTGGATAAGTTTTCATTTGACCACAATCTCACCTGATGTAAAGTGACGATGTGGTCTAAGACCGGACATGAAGACCTAGAAGGCTTCTCCGGGCCACATTACGAAACACGAAAAAATCGCTTCACGCACTGGCCCAGCCCGGAGGATGGTGACAAGCCGCGGCCGAAGCCTCCCACCAGAGACTGTTCTTAGCACCACCCGGAGGTCACGTGTAAGGATTCAGAGGGTTACCACTTACGGACGTGAACAGACAAAACCTCCATTATATTTATTTATGTTCCAATCTCAATCGATATCATGGTTTTTAAGTACAAATGTTTGTATATTTTCAGACCTTTCCATACTGACCGACACTCATGTTACAACTGTATATTCCAGATAGTGAGACTAATAAAAAACAGTCCCGCGCGGCCGATTACGGCGGCCGTGGGCGACGGGGCCAACGATATCTCCATGATCCAGGAGGCGCACGTCGGCTTCGGGATATTCGGCAAGGAGGGATACCAAGCTGCGAGGTAGGACATTGTCTTTATATTTACGACGCTAGAGGTCGCCACCGGCCACGTGTGCTTGGAGTCTTAACTGTGTCCACTCCAGGACAAGCAGACGCACGGCGAAATACCGTCCTCACTTACCCCCGTATTCATAAAAATCCTATATCTGACTTATTTATCTGAATTAGCATAAAAAATAGTTTAAATTAGGCATATTATGTGTGGCCAACCGATTTCTATCATGGCGACAAATTTACATAATTTATGTGCACTTTAATAGTAAATTTTGGGAAGCTTATGTGTACTTGGTAATAGATGAACAAATTAACTTTTGCACATTTAGTATGAGTAGAAGTTAAAGGTTATTTTATTTAGATTTATACCATGATTAATAAAGTTTTGAGTGTCCCAATATTTCGGCATAGTTACTGCGCCTACTACTAAGGTGCAGCAAATCGGCTAACAGTTTTAGCGTCAGACAAAGCGGTGTACCCTCTTTCTCAGTCTTTTATTACGAGTTGATGCACATTAGTGTTGGGACCGGTTTCGCACACGAATGACACACAATACTGACGTTAAACTGGGTAAATATTCCGTTATGAATAGATGTAAAAATATAGGAAGTAATAGATAGGTAAAGGAGAATATTAGCATTGTTAAATTATTATTTTGACTGCTTCAGTGGCGCGGTGGGCGAGGGTCCGCTTGCGGTGCAAGAGGTAGCGGGTTCGATTCCCGCCGAGGGTGAAAGTGTTTGTATGTTCTGCAAGCACGATCTCCTTGTTCTGGGTGTTTAATATGTATAATAAAAAATATCTATATATGTATGACTATTATATAAAGTATATCAGATATCTAGTACCCTTAACACAAGCTTAGAGCTTACCACGGAGCTAGATGTTGTTGTGTGAAATGTCTGGAAATATTTATTTATTTATTTAATTTATTTATTCTAACTTAGAACTTTTTTTGCAGGTCCGCTGATTTCGCGTTTACAAAGTTCTCTATGATAAAGAAACTGCTGCTTGTGATGGGCCACTGGTACTACCAGCGGCTGGCCACGCTTATACATTATTTCTTTTATAAAAATCTAGTCCTTGGTATGCTTATGGTAAGTAATTTAACTTGTGTTATAAATCGTCTTAATAAATTTGTGCTGCTGTTTTGATGTATTGTTATTGCTGCTAAATACGTTAATTATTATGTACTTACTAATATCGCTCAAAACAGTCTGCCTCTAATTCTTTTTATACTAAATCTGAAGATTCTAGTACATGCATACGCAAAGCTTTATCTTACTAAGGACCCGTTTCACAAACAGTTATTAAATTAGTCAATGGTTAGATATAGAGCAATCTTGGTCAGTCAGTCGATGACAGTTGTCAGTTGACTCGATAGTAGACTTAAAATTTTGATATAGAAAAATGGCGTTCAACTGAAGAACATCTTTTTCTCTTTATAATTTTATTTAACTCGACACTGGCAAATTGTCGCTTCAAGCGCAAAGTCCAATTACAAGAAACTGAACTGACTTATAATTTACTCGGAGATTGTGAAACAGGCCCTAATATATTCATGAACAGTTAGAGAAAGTTAGTGTGTGTTTGCTTTGCGTTTGAATTTATTAAAACCTTTAAAAAAAGTATTTTTTTATTAGATTTACCTCTATAAATATTTATATTATTTTATTTATTTATACTTTGTGCTCAAAAAACAATGTACAAAGGAGGACTTAATGCTAGAATATTATACTGAGAAGATTTCTGCAAAGTAACGCCTAAATAAATACATGATTTACAAATTAACGTTACAAGGCGTCAAGTGTGTGCAAGCACTTTCTCCTTGGTCTGGGTGTTTAATATGTATAATAAACAATATCTTTGTATGTATGTCTATTCTATTAAGTTTATCAGATGTCTAGTACCCGTAACACAAGCTAAGAGATTACCACGGGGCTAGCTGGTGTTGTATTAATTGTCCGGAAATATTTATTTTAATTCATTTTATTTATATGTATATACGACAACCTCTGTGTCTCGGTGGGCGAACGTCCGCCTGAGGCGCAGGAGGTTGCGGGTTCGATTCCCGCCGGGGGACCAGATTTTGTACGATCTTCAATTCCTGGTTTCGTGTCTGGGTGTTTTCTATGTATCATATGTATTTACAAAACAAAATGTATTTATGTAGTATATCAGTCACCTAACACCCATAGTACAAGCTCTGCTTAGTTTGGGGTCAGGTGATGCTGTGTGAGTAGTCCGGAAATATTTATTTATTTATTTATATAGCACGGTGGAACGACACCCTAACGTTATTATTTTATCTTGACAGTTCGCATTCCAACTGCAAAGTGCATTCTCAACGCAGTCGATATTTGACTCTGCCTACCTCACACTGTTCAACATGCTGTTCGCGTCACTGCCGTGTCTTGTATTATCCGTGACGGAGCAGAGATGGTCTAAGGAAGTACTACTTAAGTAAGTAAAATTAATTAGTTATATTTTTTCAAGAAGAAAAATACAGAGTTCAGCTGTGTTTGAACCCATATCGCCTTCGGAATGAAAGTCATTAATGACCAATTCAGAGTTATTAAGTCGTGATTGTCATTAACGACTTTGACTTGAGTTCATTATTTTATTAATCGACCGCTAGTGCCCCGCGGTTGCGTTATAATAGATTATCCCGTCTGTCGGTCTGTGTGTCTGTCTGGGACATCATAGCTCCCGAACGTATACACTATACAGCGATTTCAATTTAGTTTTTTTGTATGAAAGGTGTCTGGCGCGAGTGTTCTTAGACATGTTTCATGAAGTTGTGCCGTTTAAAAGTAATGGGGGTTATTTTGGGGAAGGAAAACCAAAAATCTGCAAATATACTCGTGTTTTAAATCGGGGGTTTTTATTAAATTTTAAATTTAGATTTAAGAATTTATAATATTAGTATAGATAATTTATAGCACTACTAGCTGAGACCTGCAGTGTTACCCGCGTTTAAATGGATTGTCCCGCGGAATTACATATTTTCCCGGAATAAAAAGTCATATCCTATGTTACTTTTAATACCTCCAAGAATATGTGTACAAAGTTTCATGATGATCGGTTGAGTAGTTTTCGCGTGAAAGCGTAACAAACAAACTTACTTTCGCATTTATAATTACAATATATATATATATATTATATATAATATAATAGTGTGAATTTCACAGAAACCCGATCCTGTACCGCGATATAAGCCGCAACAAGCTGATGTCGTGGCCCCACTTCCTCGCGTGGCTGGGCTCGGCCGCCTACCACTCCTTCGTCATCTTCATCTTCTCCTCGCTCACCGTGCGCTACGCCGTCATTAACCTCGACGGCAAGCCAATGGATCTGTGGTAATTTATTATACATTAATTAACATAGAGGTTTTGTCTGTTCACGTCCGTAAGTGGTAACCCTTTGAATCCTCCGGACCACATTACGAAACACGAAAAAATCGCTTCACGCACTGGCCCAGCCCGGAGGGTGGTGACAAGCCGCGGCCGAAGCCTACCCCCAGAGACTGTTCTTAGCACCACCCGGAGGTCACGTATAAGGATTCAGAGGGTTACCACTTACGGACGTGAACAGTCAAACCTTATTTTGACCAAAATCACTCATATATACACATTAATTATAATTATTGTATTGCAGGTGCTACGGAGCCATCTTGTTCCACATGTTAGTGTTGATAATCAACCTTAAGATATGGCTGCACGCTCGCTACCACACGCTCGCATTCGTCGCGTCTGTTCTGTTTTCCATCTTCGTCTACATTTTCTTCAACGCCGTGTATTCGCTTATACCATTGTAAGTATTAATTAGTTTGACCGGCTCCACGAGCCAGTGTTGATAATTAACTTAAAGATATGGCTGCAAGCTCGCCTGTTTTCCATCTTAATCTACATTTTCTATGATTCCGCTTAATCGCTTAACTGTAGTGAGTATATTTGAATTACAAAAACATGGAAATAACAATGAATGCCTGCAAGGAAGGCCTAAAGGCCATTGCGAGTAAATTCGCCATAAAAGGTGCTATTGAAGCGTTATACTCGCTATAATCATAACATCACTGTTTTCTGGAAGAAATTGCTTTAAGCAATAAGACCTCCCATTACGCTTTCTAGGTTTAGTTCTCGTTAATCCCCAAGCGGTAACCGGTTACCGCTTACCTGACCTTATTACCTGAGGTGAGGGTCAACGGGTTAAGTCCGAGATGAAGGTATGAATGGGTAAATCCGCAAGTTCTCGCTGGAAACCTCTATGTTGAGTGAAATGTTGATGATTTTGAAAAGGTTCCGTACTAACCTGTTTTAAAAATACATATCTTTTAATAAGGTGCAAATCGTGAGGAAACAGGCGCGGCATGTTCTGAGAACTTTTAAAAGTATGAAAAACATGTGACATTCACCAACTCCCAATTGGCCAGCATGGTGAATTGAGGCTAATCTCTCTCGTCGAAGAAAGAAGTCCCTGTGTCCCAGCAGTGGGAAAGTAAATTAGGCTGCTTATGCTAATTCAAATTCAAATTTTTTTATTTGCACGAACATAAGTAAAAAAAAGGAAGGTCTTAAAATAGTTACAGATGCATTATGTTCTACCACATTCATTTGGCATGCAAAATCTTAACAATAATTTGTAAATGAAAAATTAGAAATGTCCTTTTGTTATAAAATATACAAAACATGTCAATTATAATATTGGTGAGTTAATTAATGATGTAATGTGAAATAACTATATCCTCTAGATATATCTGTATCTTAAATATCTATTTATTCCAAGGTTGCCTGGAAGAGATCGCTCATAGCGATAAGGCCGCCCTTTGTACCCTGTTTTTAATTAGTTAAGGTTTTTGTAAAGTTTATTATTAATTTGTGTGGTGTACAATAAAGTGTTTTCTATTCTATTCTATTCTTATTTTCCAGGCAATACGACGGCGACGTGCTCGGCACGTACATCAGACTGCTGGCGTCCCCCGCGTTCTGGCTGCTGAACGTGCTGGTGGTGGCGGGCTGCCTCGCGCCCGACATGCTCCTCCGGCTGGGCTCCGAGCTGTGGTTCAGTCGAAAAATACAACTGGTGCCGGAGCGAACTGTGTTCGCCACGCGGCTGTGATACCATCTACATATATATATACTAGCGGCCCGCCCCGGCGCACGGGTATACAATTTTCCCGGAGATTATTCGAATTTTTCTCTCCGTAAAAACCATCCTATCTCTCAAGTTGGATCGAACTGCACATGGTGTGCGAATTTTATTATAATCGGTTAAGTGGTTTAGGAGTCCATTGAGGACAAACATTGTGACACGAGATTTATATATATTAAGATAAATGAATTGCTGTTCGTTAGTCTCACTAAAACTCTGAACGGATTTATCTTAGTTTTGAAATGTTTGTGGAGGTCTAGGAAAGGTTTTAAACCTAGGCTAGAAAAATTCTAATAATTGCCGGGCTTTTTTTTACTCATGCGAAGCCGGGGCGGGCCGCTAGTTTTAATATAAAATAAAGCTAAGCGTATTATGATGGTACGACAATACGCATGAAGACTACACAACAAATTAAGAACTCCATTTAGTCCGCATGATAGCCCGTCCAAAAACACTGGATACCTATTTTTAGTGCCAAGTTATAGCATCAAAGTTTCGAAGGGGCTTTGACGTATAAATTAAGTACACAATCGCACGAAAACGTTACGTCAAGCGTAACTTCAATGCACTTTACCGTCTTGATTTTTCGTGTGCAAGAAAAAAGAAAAAAGGTGTATATATTTTTTTAATCTAAACGTTGGACATTCCATTTTTCAGTCTATTTACTCTAGTCTAGAATATTGTAAGACCATAATATTCGTAAAATATGACTTTGTGGACATTTGGAGAACACAGAGTTCTAAAAACTTAATTATTCAAATGTGGTGTTTGAGTCACTAGTTTGAGAAATCATGTTTTTAAAAGATAGGAAAATATAAAAGTTCTTGAAACTTCGTCACAGGCTTAGGGTACCTTGCGATGAGTAAACGTCAGTGTGTTTGTCTGTGATATGAAAATAAGCTAATGAATTTGTGTGATAATTAAATATAAGGCGGGATCCTTAGTGCCAATTTTCAAGGGGAACTAAAAAGAGAGAGATTGATTATTGATAATGATGACATAATCTTTGTGGTTTTATGGACGAAAACTAAATCAATCATTCTAACAACATGTTATTTTAACAACCTTAGAATACTATGTTAGCGGACTGTTTTACAGAGGACGCGGTGGTTAACCAAAATCAGTCTTTGAGTTTTCTGGTTTTCGCTAACAAAACTAGACCTCACTTCTGTTGAAAAATAAAGAATTTTTTTTTATATAAAGAGCAATATTAATCCTCGCTAGTTGATATTGCGATGGAACCTTGTCACAATAACAGCTGTGTGGCGTCATCCGTCGCAAAAAAGTACAGATAGCAAATTAAGTTATAAAAAGTAAATAAGTTATTTAAACCAGGTTGATTCATGCTCTGGTGGTAATTTCGTCACAGTATTTTTTGCAACGCCTGTGGCACAAGCCACACGTTCCATGACTTTGGTAGAATTTTGCAAAATATTTAAAATATCTATACTAGTTGGTTCGACATTCAAAAGGCACAGTTTATATTTTGATAACTAGTCTAAAAAGCCGTGTTGGCTAAGTGGGAGGACACTCGACTTTCATTCCGAAGGTCGTGGGTTCAAACCCCGCCACGCACCTCTGGATTTTTCTTCTTGAGAGATTTAATTGCGATTTAAACACGTGCTTTAACGGTGAAGGCAAACATCGTGAGGAAACCGGCATGTTCTGAGAACTTTAAAAGAGTTTGAAGGACATGTGACATTCACCAACCCTCACTTGGCCAGCGTGGTGAATTCAGGCCTAATCTCCCCAAGAGAGAAGTCCCTGTGTCCCAGCAGTGGGAACGTTAATAGGGTGATGATGAACTAGAGTCTTCTTTCTCTTTTAAAAATAATTTTCCACTAAATTATCATTCCACGAGCACGATTCTTCATTAACTTCTTACTCATTTTAACGGGTAACAGGTAATAAAACTCAAAAACAACAATTAAACAGGACAACAAAAACAAAAGGCTGTAACAAGTATTCGATGCGCGTAAGCGCGGGCTGACCTTGTGAACGGTAGGTACTGACGACCGACGGTGCGACGTCAACTACGTAACCAAGATGGCCGCCAATCGCAATATCAACTTGCGGGGCTTAGAAAGGCCTTTGACGCTTAGCGATCACATCGCCATAGCGGGAAACAAAGTTATTATGTTGCAAACACATAAACACGGCGCTTTGGACCCGACTTTAGCATTTAGGAGCAAAAAATCAAAGGGAACTAAAATTGACTAGGCCAAATAGCCCCACCGGTTTTCTAGTTATGCGAATACGAGATTGACAAAGTGATAACAGTTATATATTATGGATTGTATAGTGTTACTTACCCATATTAGTTATATAAATAATTTTAATCACATTTTGTGCATGTTTAATGCGGACCTATGCATTTGTTAAACTAAGCTATTGATAAGCACTGTTAAATTTTAAACCTAATGTACCTATATAAACTTAAGTTAGTAGATAAATAATAAATTATTTTATAAACTTGTTCTGTTTTTATTTCATTTCAGTAGGTAGTTACAAAAATCATACTAAAATTATAAACACAACCATTTGTCTGGATGTATGTTTGTTGCTCTTTCACGCAAAACTATGAATTCGATTTTGATAAAACTTCACAATAAAATAGCTTACCTACGTATCCATATCAGAACAACAGGCTTTATCCCCGGTAAAATACCCCATTTCGCGGGAAAACCAATTATTGCCAGCAAAGCCCAATTTAAATGAAATTTGGCCCATTAGAGGACATAAGAAAAACTGTTTAAATTACTTTGGTGTGTGTGTTAATTGTTTGTGTCTCAAAAAATGCCACTCAGAATACAACTGGTGCAGTTAGGGCAGTAGCTCTCGCTGACGCTGGGTAGAGCCACAGATTATATAATATTTTACAACTTCGGGAGACTGGTTCACCCACCTGGAGACCAGGTCAATGTTAGCATCGAGAAACTTCAACCAGAAATGACCGATTTGTAGTCAACAATGTGCCAAGAACTTGGTTTTATAACGCTACTAAAGTTCGCAATCGGCTTTTTTGTTAGGTAGGTACTTAATATTGCGTAATTGATTGAGCAAATTTTACGCGTCCACGACCCTCAGTCAGGGTAATCATAACATTATGGATAGGTTACCAAACCAGATCCTAGAGTCCTCAAAGCGCGCGGCTGCAACACCCGTTATTGGATAATCCGGTTAGGGGTTGTGGAACATTTAACTTAACAGGCTACAATATAATCATATTTTTATGTCATTTTATCCAACAGTGTAAAAATGGTGATGCTTTTATTATATGCTCTACATTATAATGGTATCGCGGACTTTGTTGATGTTTTGGGGGGGACTATTCTGTCATACATACTATTTGCGAGACGATTAAATAAATAAATAATAATAAATAAACCCGTTTTTTTAATATTCATCATTGGTGTTTCGCTCCTATTATTATCTGCGTAAAGATGCCTGTGGGCCCTGTGGCCAACCTCGATATGCTTCACTGTTAGATATATTATTTCACTGTTATATAGCCTATTAATAGTGAATGAAATAATTATTCAAATCGGACCAGTAGTTGCTGAGATTAACGGGTTCAAACAAACAAACTCTTTAGCTTTATAATATTAGTTTGCATTAAAAGTACTAAGAACCAGTGATAAACGTAGTGATTATTATACTCTCTGCTAAAAACATCCATGAATGATACTCATTGGCAATAACTATAATCTAGGTATACTATTATAGTATGCTGGACCGAATTAATACTCTTTAGTAAAATCAATCTACGGAATTTATCAATGATATCCGAAAATTCTGAAATCAGCTGTTGTTTGTTTTGACATATTATACGATCTGTCATGTCATTGTCAAAAAATGGATTTTATAGGTTATGGCATCGCAGACAAATTCACAAAAAATCCTTAAAAACAACACAAAATGTAAGGTGTAAAGAGTTTTAAAAAATAATAACTAGCTTGTTAAAACAATACCAGTTTTTCTGAAAAGAAAGTGAATAAATTGGGTCTAAAATGGCTCTCATGAAATCAAGTGAAGTGCCGGACGATGCGGTCTCTATGGACGAAATGGAGGCAGTAAAGTATGCTTGGGAGCTTGTTAACGATTGGGATTCTCTTTCAGATACGTAAGTATCGTGCAACAATATTTTTACGAGCTTCGTCACATTATCAATGTTAACCACTTATTATCGTCTAACTTACCCCAAAGTTTACTAAAAGATTCGATGAAATGGATCATCGGGCTTTCTGTGTTATTTATCTGTTTAAAACCCCTATGTGTGTCTCTTTTATGCTATGAGTTGGGATGTATAAAATACAAGTATAAAATTTTACTGTGTATTTCTTTAATAGTCTATACATCTGTAATTTCTGTTATAGCTGGGCACTTAAATATGGTCCGATATTTCTTGCTGCCGTCAATGCATTTTCTGGAGTAATAATCAATAGACACTATAGAACAAAGATGAAACTCGGAACATATGGATATATATCATCTATAGTGCCGATTACTTTAATGCCAGCTGCATTGACTGGATTGTATCATAGGCATGTAAGTAACAGGACTAGTTAAGGGTTTTTAATATTTTATAGGTTCAGATCATTTAGGTATTGTCACAGAAAGAACATATGAAAACAGGTAAATAAAAAAAATATATACAAATACTTATTCTTGTGCAGTAACTATGACTCGTCAAACAGAAATATACAATTACAATATGTTCTGTAAATAGGCACAAAAATGTCAGATAAAACAGTAAGTATATAATTATTTAAATATTAATAATTGTAAGAAAGTCACCAATTAAAAATATTAAGCTAAATTTGAAACAAAAACAAATGAATTGTATAATATTATTATGGGTCTATTATATGGGTACATTTGAGAACAAAGTGACTAAAAATCATTTTCTAAAAACTCTTTGATGCTGTATAAGCGTTTTTTCAATTAATAGGTTTTTTAATTCAATGTCAAAAGTTTTGTCATTTTGAATTAATTTTAAGGATAAGGGGGTTTCTTGTAAAGTTGTTGCCTTATTACTTCAGGAAATCTTTTTTTTTATTTTTAAGCAGTATTTAAAATAATTATGTTTACTGTTTACACCTGTGATTGTGTATTTTGCCTATGTGACTTTGGACATATTTTATTAGTTCCATTATATACACAGCTACTGACGTCAAATACGCATTTTCTTAAAGTGTTCATGGTACAATACCCTATAATCAGCATTTAATATAACTTGTATCTTCATAATCTGTCAAATTATATGATACCATACAATATGATTAAATGAACGTAGCATAGTACTTAATTTAAATTCAAATTGTAGTAGGTATTTTGAGCCTGTTATGTCAATACATGAAAAGAAATTGAACAATACCATGTTAATGTTGCAAACAGGTTGTAAGATTATTTTTTTTCACCTTAACATTTTTCGGTTATCATTTTTTGTGTTTTTTTTTATAGCAATTCAATTTTTACAGTTAGTGTCAACAGATATGCTGTTAATGAAGAATGTATGTCCCATATGTTTCGAGATTAGATCCTCTGCAATACAACTTGCATTGGGTATTGCTTATCCAATGGTACTAGGACCAACTGCTGCATTGATGGTGAGTTGATGAATCCTAATTAATTTATTATAATAAAAATAATCATTGCAAAGGCATGCATTAATAGTTGACTTTTAGTGGAGACCAAAAAGGATTTATAATAAAATTTTGACTTCAACATGTACCTATAAATCTTTAAATACGACTTTCTATTTACATGAACCCTAAACAAATAAGTGAGTTTTAATGGTATAATGAAGAAATGTTTTTTTTTTTCAGTTTGCTAATAGATATTCTACATACAGAGTACCTCAAATTCAACAAGGTCCCAAGATGATGTTCAACTTCCTAAGAAAGCTCACTAAACCATTCAGTGGAACGCTGGCAGGACTAGTAACATTTCAATTTATCTCATCATCAGTAATTACTTTCTATGAAATGAAGAACAATATGTCAATGAGACGGAAGATTATAGAAATAGAAGCTAAATTTGATAAAGAGCAGTCAAATAAGAGTTAGTTAAAGTCACACACACTTATTAGATTAGGTTGATGTTTAAAAATAGATATTTATGAAGACTTTTGTTTTTTTCTTTATTTGAAATACCTAAACTACCTACCCTTGTTGAGTTGTAATTAAAATGGACTCATAAATTATAATTTAGTATGAAAAAAATTAATTGAAAATGAGATAGTTAAAAAAGTTATCAGCTAAAAAAATAAAAAATGCAAATTTTTGGTAACCTATTTTATTGTATCTGATATTTTAAAAATACAAAAAACTCTGACAACAAACCCACACAAAGTAATACAAAACATAGTTTATAATATTGAACACATATACCATCTAAATGAATACTCGACACCTGGGATGGAATTATTCCTATTTGCATTACTGTGTGTTGCCATTATTACATTACTTACTTCATTTGATTCAAGATTGTTTTAGGCACTATAAGATTCCTCACTGATTTTTATACACTTAAGAAGAGCTTATGGTACAACCCAACTTAAGCAGCAAATTAAACATCAACTTAGTAATACCTAACTTTTTTCCATTAAAAGTTTATTTATTAGGTATTTTTATTTACCTACTAATTGTAACAAAAATATGATTTGCTTAACATTAATATAATATGTAATTATTTATTATGTGGCTGGCATATTGAAACACTAGAAACACCCTTATAATTGTCGAACCTAAGTATAGTAAGTAATATGAGATTATATTGGTTGATAAGTAATCCACTGCAAAAACATAATTTTATTTATACACATTCAAAACCATATACAGGGTGTGGCGTAATGAGTGGATAATCCTTTACCCACGGTTGGGGGGCATCGCGACTGTTCAGAAAATGATAATTTGTATTCAGTAAAAGTGTCACGGTTTTCGAGTTATCAGGCATTTTTAATTTTTTTTAAAAAGTTAGACCTGACCCACTCTTTTAAGTACCAAATTTACAATACAAAGAATTTTCTCAGTCTGTTTTCTGAATAGCATTCCTAGATAGTGATGCTATCAAATGTACACTACCAATTTTGTACGATAGCCATAGTTTTTTCTATTTTATTATTTGAACGCAAAATTTGTGTTTTCATTTTATTTTTATCAAACTTTGGTATCTCGTGGTGTAAAAAAAATGTATGGTGACATGCCCAATTAATAAATAATTAGCCTATTTCATTAGGATTCTAAAATGGTATAACATACGATATCTCTAGCTCTGCATTAAAAAAACTAATGATTTTAAGATGAGTTAGAAGCATTTTTTGAATTAACAAGATAATTTAAAATTTATTTAATTTTAATAATTAATACCAATGTTACAACTAGGAACTGTATGAGAGCGTGTAAATGAAACAAAAAGTCATCAAAATTACATTTATTTACAATAAATGTTCGAATTGCCCACCGTGAGCTCGAATGCATGCCCTGCACCTTCTAATAAACGATCGCTTAACATTTCGGGCATACCCCGTTTGATTTATGGTCTCCGCTGCCCTGTTTATTCGCTCCCGAAGTTGGTTAATGGTGGATGATGTAAACCATGTCCTTGAGGCACCCCCAGTAAAAAAAATCCCCTTTAAATCAGGTGACCGAGGTGGCCACGGAGTAGTTCCCAAGCGCCCAATCCATCTTCCGGGAAATGTGGCGTCGAGATGTTCGCGCAGGAACATCTTTACTGGGGTACCTCAAAGACATGATTTACAAATAAACCATATTCATCATTAACCAACTTTAGGAGCGAATAAAGAGGGCAGCGGAGACCATAAATCAAACGGGGCATGCCCGAAATGTTAAGCGATCGTTTATTAGAAGGTGCAGGGCATGCATTCGAGCTCACGGTGGGCAATTCGAACATTTATTGTAAATAAATGTAATTTTTATGACATTTTGTTTCATTTACACGCTCTCATACAGTTCCTAGCTGTAACATTGGTATTAATTATTAAAATTAAATAAATTTTAAATTATCTTGTAAATTCAAAAAATGCTTCTTACTCATCTTAAAATCATTAGTTTTTTTTAATTCAGAGCTAGAGATATCGTATGTTATACCATTTTGGAATCCTAATGAAATAGGCTAATTATTTATTAATTGGGCACTCATGTCACCATACATTTTTTTTACACCACGAGATACCAAAGTTAGATAAAAATAAAATGAAAACACAAATTTTGCGTTCAAAATTAAAAATAGAAAAAACTATGGCTATCGTACAAAATTGGTAGGTTACATTTGATAGCATCACTATCTAGGAATGCTATTCAGAAAACAGACTGAGAAAATTCTTTGTATTGTAAATTTGGTACTTAAAAGAGTGGGTCAGGTCTAACTTTTAAAAAAAAATTAAAAATGCCTGATAACTCGAAAACCGTGACACTTTTACTGAATACAAATTATCATTTTCTGAACAGTCGCAATGCCCCCCAACCGTGGGTAAAGGATTATCCACTCATTACGCCACACCCTGTATGTATTACTATGACAAGTTTAATAATATTGTAATATCTCATTATTTTTATTTGCCATAGGCTTGTATCTAAATAGCTATACTTTTATTTTTACCACTGATCTGGCAGTAAAGGCATAATCTCACTACTGCTCCATTGACTATTTAACCAAATATGGGCCATGATCACAGTAAAGCTTTCACCAATCTCAACACTATTTCAGTAAACTATACAAAAGGTACTTATAGAGATAACATCCAATGAAACTTCATAACAATTGAGTGTCTTATTATTCCTTATTTTCAATAACACCAAAATGTAATAAAATAACATCTTTCTAGCAGTTTACTATAAAATGAAAGAATATTTTAACAATGATGCTTCATACAACACTATGTTATTAAGTATACAGACAAGCTATGCATCTTTAAAATATTACACCAAAAAACTTTTAACTACTATCTATTATTAGTATATATTTTTTTTTTGATTGGGTTACAAACACAGCCAAAGTGTTTGTTAATTTTAATATTTCATGTGTAGAAATTCAACATGAACACTAACATTTCAAATATCCAACATATTTTGCAAGTATATAAATATAATTTGTTTCTTTTCTGGACAACTTTAAGATGTTAATGCGTTTTTAGTGAAATATTTCATAAAATTGCAGTAGACTAATCTAAGTATCCTAAATTAAAGCAAATAGAATAATTGCTTACAAGTAAATATATTTTTTTGCATACTTTCAACATTATATACTTTTTTTAGAATTTTCGTTTTATTGCATATTTACTTAACTTTGGGCCTAAGCCACCACACCTACTTCTATGCTTTAAGATTCGAAAACCACTTTATAGACGCACATTAAGAATTATAAGTACATGCAGCATTGTAAAATAATATTTAAGTTATGCAATGAACTTGAATGCATCTTGAGAGATACACACTTTAACCAAATTTCGATAACAAGTCCAGATCAAGTATTTCAGAACAAAATATTTTCTCGTCATTAGCAGATCAGTATCACGCAGATACCTCTGGAAGCATAGACAGACCTTATTATAACAACTGCATCTGATTAATCACTAACCAATTTTATCAACTATTAACAAAATTACAACAACTAACCTATTTGTCCATAACTAGTCACAAATTTGATCAAAGTCATAAGCATGAACATCTATTAATTTGTTTGACTGATAATAATCAGATCACACAACACTCAATCACACTGCTACTGAATATAAAGAGAAATTCATAAAGCATTTGTTACTTGTAGATGGCACCAGTATTCTAGGGGAATGTTATCGGCAGTGTTTTAGCCGCTTTCTCAAGCGGTGGCGCCTATAACTTTGACCATAGTTCTGACACAATGAGTTAATAAACGCGTCTGAGTAGACACTTGTAGACTTACATTCTATGTTATAGCTAGCGTGACAATGCTGTCGCCTCAGAGGGAAGTTCCTTTGAAGATGAGTGACCCGATGGAACTGCCCTGAGGGCATGGGCTGGTGCTAGCAGCGTTGGCTGAGGTAATCATTGTAGGTCGCGGAGATCTCCTCGGACTGGTAGCGGGTCAGCTTGATGCTGCGCCGCATGTCCGCCGTGATGGCCGCCTTGTACCCGCCCTTCCGCAGAAGCGAGTCTATGGTTTGAATTTGGTCCCAACCTAAAAGGAATAATAAATTAAGTGAACGACGACGGTAGACTCATCCTAGGTTTTCGATGTTACCATATAGGTACTGTTTAAATATAATATTTTTTTTTTTGTTTGAGAACACATTCTAAGCTGGACAAAAGTTATATGAGTATATTAAATCGAATACGTATCATCACTGGCCGTCAAATCATGTTATTTTTTAAATGGCGGACTAGTAATAGGTCTGCCAAAATGTTGGAATCCCTTTTAGGGCTATATATGACAAATAATGCTTTATCTTTACGGTTTCGTCGTTATGTATTGTTGTGTACTTATTTTTACTTTTTAACCTCCGACCAAAAAAGAGGGGTGTTATAAGTTTGACGTGTCTGTCTGTCTATTCCATCATAGCTCCCGAACGCATGGAGCGATTTCAATTTAGTTTTTTTGTATGAAAGGTGAGTTTGGCCCGGGTGTTCTTAGACATGTTTCAAGAAAATCGGTTAAGCCGTTTTAAAGTTATGGGGGTGAGAGTGGGGAAGGAATACAGAAAATCTGCATAAATATCATCATCATCATCACCCTATTAACGTTCCCACTGCTGGGACACAGGGACTTCTCTCTTAACGAGAGAGATTAGGCCTTAATTCACCACGCTGGCCAAGTGCGGGTTGGTGAATGTCACATGTCCTTCATACTCTTTAAAGTTCTCAGAACATGCCGGTTTCCTCACGATGTTTGCCTTCACCGTTAAAGCACGTGTTTACAGCGCACTTAAATTTCTCAAGAAGAAAAATCCAGAGGTGCGAGGCGGGGTTTGAACCCACGACCTTCGGAATGATAGTCGAGTGTCCTCCCACTTAGCCAACACGGCTTTTTGCATATATACTAGGTATCAAATGAAAGCGCATCGCGTCCACATTACATAATATTATGTTGTTTTACATATAAGGAAATGATGGCATTGGAATCGGGGGTTTTTCTTAAATTTTAAATTTAGATTTTATTGTTTGATACTTGTTGTATAAAATAAATATAAATAAATAAATATTTCCAGACAATTCACACAACAACATCTAGCCCCGTGGTAAGCTCTAAGCTTGTGTAACGGGTACTAGATATCTGATATACTTAATATAATAGTCATACATATATAGATATTTTTTTTTTATTATAAATATTAAACACCCAGACCAAGGAGATCGTGCTTGCAGAACATACAAACACTTTCTTTCACCCTTGGCGGGAATCGAACCCGCTACCTCTTGCGCCGCAAGCGGACCCTCGCCCACTGCGACACTGAAGCAGTCAAAATATAAACATAAAAATAATATGTATGAGAAGAACTCATTATACCTAGGACTTATGAACTGGACGGAACGTGTACAGTTTATACACTCCGAAATGAAAAAAAAAAACAAAAAATATTATAAATGAAATGAGCCACTCCGAGAATTCTCTCGGGGTGCATTCTCTCGCTGTGTCAGGCTGAGAACGCCGTAGCACCCTGCATCGGCTGCATCCCGTAAGGAAATCGTGGACAAGTCGGCCACGAAAGCATTGGCGGGACGACATTGACAAATTTCGGGCCGATTGGTGGCACAGGATAGCGACAAGTGATCCCCCTTTTATATTTATGTATTGTGTTTTTAGTATTTGTTGTTATAGCGGACCCAAAGTTGCATTATTCATGAATGCAAGCTCACTGTCATAAGTAATTATAATTATCATCATAGTAAATATCCTATCAGGACAATAGCAATGATACATAAATAAGTTTTCTGTACAAGTAGTGTAGAATAAGCTGATAAATTAACCAATTAAAATTCACCTTGTTCAGTCGCCACTTGAGGTAGATAGGTGGCAGTGCGTTTCGAGCCGCGCTCGCTGAGGAACTCAATACGAATTCCATGTGTTCCTAGTTTCCAGTCCAGGAAATGCTCTGCCTCTTCAAAATGCTGCAAAATCGAGACGGACACGGTGAGGCGAGGCACCTCTTCTCGCGTGATCGGCGCGAAACGGGAGTCTTTCAGCGCCGAGGTGATGGCGTACTCGCGAAGACCTACGAGTGAAATTCAATTGTATTTAGAATGTCAAGAATACCAACATACAATAACTAAACGTTAAGGCTTCTTTATTACAAAGTAAAGCTAGGTATCGACTTCGCGCTAAAAGAGGACGAACATTAGTTCGTGTATCAATTCGTTCGAATGCGATGGTTTAAGGGGAGCGAACGTTCGTCGCTAGTACGCGCAACGAGCCTTCTCCCATCGGCTTTGTATGTGGTGTGTTGAATGTTGTTTGTGGGTTCAAAACTGATGGGAGACGGCAAATTAATGCATTTTGCGAAACGCATTCTTAGCATATCTGCCGTAGGACATCGACTGTTAGACATAGGCCTCCCTGAATGATGAATAATTACTGCGATCAGACGCTTATTGCATCCAGAGCCAGCAACTTTAACCAAGTTATCTGTTCATCTCGTTGGTGGTCATCGGACGATGCTCTTACCGACCCGAGACCTCCATTCGAGATCTTCTCGGCCCCAACCACCATCTGTTATATGTGCTATGTGGCTGTCCACTGCCACTTCAAAGATCTTATTGTCTATGAAGAAGAGCTATGTCGGGGACCCGCGTTCTTCATGAACTAGGCACCTATTCAATAGTAAATAAACCTCGAGCATAGCATAGAACGATAGATCCATAGATCTTTTGAGGAATTCTGAGTCAAATTAAATGATCAATAGTGAAACACATTCTAGTTGTGGTCATTCATGGCATGTGCGCCAGGAGTGTGTAGTTGATACCCAGCTTATTACTAAATGCCATGATTTGTTCTAGTTAATTAGTAGATAGATCAATTTATTTTTTTAATTAAATTTAAGAAACATCAGCAAGACTAAATTTTACTTTAATTTGTTTCATTTATTTTGTGTTACATTTTTTGTGTAGTTTCAAACTTCTTTAATTTTTTTGTGTCCTAAGATTCCAATACTATTTTACTGTCTGTTGCCATTTTTATAAGGAAAATGCTGTGAGAGCCTGTTATAACTAATCACATTGTTTTAAAATTTGTATTAATGTTTATGTTTTGTGTTATCTTGTGTTGGGTGTCCTTGATTAATAAATAAATACTGTTAAACATGTGTGTCCAAAAGACACACATGTCTAAAGTGTGTTCATATTAAATAAATATATATTTCAGCATTATAACACACAGCATCACCTATTATTATCTAAACGAATTAAATAAATAAAAGTGCTTGTAATATTAATATAAAACACTATTTAGTAAATGCTTATAGGTGTATCTGTATAGGTTCCATACACCATACACCAAAATATATTTTTGTGTCTTTGTCTGTTTGTTCGGGTTAGCATATGAAATAGCTGAACTGATTTTAATGGAACTTTCATTAGCAGATAGCTGGTGATTATATGGACTAGGGGTTATTTCAAACTTCTGAACTAACTAACGCATGATGGTTAAAGTCAGGTATAAATTTAAAATCTTGTTTGGTCAGAACAAACACATTTTAATAGTTTTCATAGTCTTTAACAACATGGTTTCTACAAACCTGAATGCAAATGCATAGCATTAAAAGTTCCAATACAACCACGAAGACGGTGCTCCTTTCCAATCTTCCATGTCACAAACAAAGGACTGAAAATAAAACATTACTAAAAATATCCAATGATATGAGAATATTATTATATTTGCTCATTTCAGACTGTAGCCTGAAATGCGCAAATATAATAATATTTTCATATATAAGGCAGCTCCAATGCTGGCACCTTTTTATGCTGTTCATTTTTAAAATATGTTTATTAAAATAATTCATTGCATTAGTGTTCAAAAATAACTGGTCATGATGTACATTTGCTGAAAATAAATAAAGTAAATAAATAATTTTTATATTCAAATTGAGCATATACAGACAAAGCCAGATACTATCAGTCAAGTCACATTCTAACTAATATTTAATTAAGTCTCTGAGCTAAACAAAGGTAGATAAATTTTGAATTTTAATGTGAATGAATAAAGTTTACATTGTATTGCAGACTGGATGGAGTATACAAGTGGGAGTATTGACCTACATGTCAGAAAGAAAGAAAGGTATAAAAAAAGCATTTGAAAGCCTATTTAGGAAGGTGCTTTGACCTGGTTATTAATTGAACAACCATAAATAATAAACTATTTTCCTACTGTTTTCGAGAATTTCTTTACGTCGACCTGGTCTAAAAACAAAAGAATCAAACCAGACAAAGAACTCCCCTGGGTCCAGTGGCTCAGGATCTATTATGGCAATTATTTATATAAACTTTGCTTACAAAGAATCGTTGGTGAAGTTCGGAGTCTGCGGTGGGTCCAAGCTATGCAGCTGACAATATAAAACATCAAAACAAAAGTAACACATATCGGGAATAGCTACTGACTCTTGGTAACCATTCAAAGGTCGTTCCACATTATTGCCATAGGAGTTATTCAACTTCTGTTTTTTAGTTCCACACCAAACTGAAGACATTTTGTTATTTTCTGGTGGTATCTTTAACCTGGGACAAAATGCAGAAATTACGAAGAAGTTAATAATTCAACAAAAAATTATACACTCCAACAAAACGTACGAAACTGGGACGACCACAGAATATCATGTAATATTGACAGTTCACAGTATGGAATGAAGGACATGGAACAACTGCTGTCAAATTTTGGTATTATGAAAAAAAAATTAAACCATGTACCACAGATAAGATAATTAATTTTACTGATTTAAGAACACATTTTGCGAAGACAGTACTCCTAAAAATATAGTTTGAAATATTTATTTTGTCATAGAAAAGATAAAGTATTATAGTACTGAGCTAAGTGTATTGTAAACATTTAATAACACTAGAATCCATAGACAGAATATTTATTTTATCCGTGCTAAAACTCGTTCACTACTCGATTCTAAATAAATGTATTGTATGTTTCATTTGTTGTCTATGGACGCCATGGCTGTCACCGAGTTGTATTTTACTATTTTGTAGAAATTAAAGCTTCCTTTGAGAAAAATGATGATATTTTCGTGAATCATGTACATGTTTTATAATTACCTGTTATTTATAAGTGAAATTACCTTAATACCAATCAAAGAACCATTAGTGATGTGTAGTGAAAAGGCTTGTTGAGTTCCGACGATGGCGTCTGATGGTGAAACTTCGTGTGCGAATGATCCTAATTTTGCCGCTATCTATTCATTTCTGAAAATATTCGGCAAATTACATGGACTGCAGCCGCCTACAATAGTTAAATTACAAGAATTCATAGAGAATACAGAAGAAGGTATGACATTGTGTTGGTAATCAATTGAAATTATAAACAAACATCTTATAAGTTTTTTTGTTGTTAGTTTCCGATGCTTTGAAAGAGCTGCATTTGAAGTTATTACGTCGTGCATTAAAATCAGCGCACAGCGATCGATGGGAGAAGTGTATGATAAAGTTTTGTCACCAACAAGGTCACCATCAAGAAGCTTGGGAGATAGAAAGATTTTCATATAAAAAAGCTAGCACACAAGTGAAACTCAAAGTTCTGAAGGTAATTAACTCCACCTACTCTTCAACATTATTGTGGTAAATAGATTACATTTAAATGGAATTAGACTCAATGGCTCTTTCACAACTTTCACAGATAATCACTATGCTAATTGGTTTGTATGCATTGTCTTAGTCACTGAAATGAAATGATTTAGTTTTATGACTAAAATAAGATATATTTTACTTTTGTGTCTACAAATATCATAACAACTTCAGTAAAGATTTAATTTTTATAACTTCATGATTAACAATTTTTATTTTCAGTTACTATTAGAATTCCAATTTGCATGTCACAGTAAGTTTAAATCTGCTGTCAATGCAATACCATCCAAGGATTTGAGGTTAAACCCTATTGGAAGGGATAAGTTTGGTTGTGTGTACTGGTTGGAAACTGATAGCGAGGCCAATTTGAGATTATACAAGGAAGATCAGGATGAAGAATCTTGGCAGCTTATTGCAAGGTATATATAATCATTTATGATATTTAGAGATAATAAGATACTTTTGGAGCTTTGATCTCAACATGTCATGCATCTTTAGTTTCCTATTGGGATTTAATCCATATGCACTAAATAGACAACTACTTAAAGAAATAGGTAATGTTTTAAATGAGTGTGTTTAAAAATAAATATATTTATTTGTTTGTTCTTTCATTCTTAGTCCATCTGTTACATCACCGAAATCAACAAATCCCAAAATACTGGACACATATTTTAAACTTTTATTTTATAAGAAAAGTAAGGGGCAAAGCCATCAAAATAATAAATCATATTATTTCTTTTAGTTGTCTCTCCTTTTAACTAAATTATATAAATATGTTTTAAAAAGCACATACGTTTTTTTTTTTAACAGGACTAGAGAAGAGCTAGTAAAAGTGATAGGACAATTAAAAAGTGGAGAAAAGATTACTGCATCAAGCCCATGTACAGATAACGAGCCTTCAAGTACACAAGATAAACCAGAAGATTTGGTATGTTCAAAATGTATTGTTAATCTTTATATATAAAATTCTCGTGTCACAGTTTTCATTCCCATACTCCTCCGAAACGGCTTGACCAATTCTCATGAAATTTTGTGAGCATATTGAGTAGGTCTGAGAATCGGCCAACATCTATTTTTTATTTTGCAAAACAATGTTTGCTGGGGTCTGCTAGTATATTATAAATTAAAGTCCCCCACTATGTTTATCTGTATTCCTGTATTTATGTTCAGGATAAACTCAATAACTACTAGATACTAGATATTTATGTGAATTTCTGCAATAGGTAAAATAATTCAAGAGGAAGCCGCAACAAGTCAGCTAGTTAGAAAGAAAATTTCTATAATCTTATATATAAAAATGAATCTCAAAATGTGTTGCTAATCGCATAACTCAACAACATCTGGACCAATTTGGCTAATTATTTTTTTAAATGTTTGTTGCGATTTCAAGGCGAAGAAAAATTCGAATAAATACCGTGAAATCTAATTTAAATAATTACCCGCGCGAAGCAGGGGCTGGCCGCTAGTAGTTAATAAAATCACTATTAAAAGATATAATTTAACCATTAATTTAAAAGTTATTTGTATCATATTGATTTTTATATATGTCGGAGGCAGTTATGAGTCAAGTTGATTGTTGTTTACATGCATAGCAAATAATATTATCTGTTTACATTTTGATTGCTTGTAAAAATCATAATTCAATTTATTTTGATTTGTTACATTTTTGAATTCATTAATAAAGGTCATTTAATTTATTAAGTTAAAAATAGTGTGAAGTACGTAACGACCAATCAGAGCAGAGCACGTCGCTCGAGTGGGGTCGAGGCGCCATCTTTACTTAAGAGTGGCTGACAGTATTTTTGGGAACATTACTTAGTGAGACACCAACGGATCGAGTTGGATCGTTGGGTGTATTCGTTGTTTAGAAGTGAGATTGGTGCCTTGAACTCGCTGCTCGGTTGTTACAGTGCATTTTATTTGAAACATTTGTAAATAGACAAATTGTCGATTAAATTCTTATAAAACAGTGAATATTGTGTTTTGTGCTCGCATTTCACCCTGATGACGCCCACTAAACACGTTACCGCTTATGACGATCTCGTTAAGAATAACGATTCTCCGACATCAGAAGTGGGATCGGTGCAGGCACAAAACGTGAAAGAGCAGCTATCGGCGAACTATCGCTGACGTGCGCTATTCGAAGCACAACAATTCAGCATGAGGCTTCTCGTGAAGGCACTTTCCAACCCACTGAAGCACGAGGACAAGGACATCACGCTGCCTACATTTCAGCCAGACGAGGCAGAAAACGACGCGCGGGCCTGGTTGGCGACGGCTGACATCTGCTTATTGGATCGCAGCATACAGCCGACCACATGACAATCAGCAAACAACTACGACCCCTGATCGCTCCAAAACAGCCGTTGCTACGAAGTTCCCTGTGATTTGCTACAAGTGTGGAGTTGAGGGTCACGTCACATCGCGTTGCACAACGCGCGCAGCCTACTGCCGCTACTAGTACTGTCAAGAGAGAGGACGTGTGCGGTATGAAACCTATCTTCGGTACAATTGCACAATTCGGTGAGCAGTTTTCATTTTGTTTTGATTCCGGGGATGATTGGTCATTAATTAAAGAAAGTATCTCTGGCAGACTTGTTGGTACATTGCAAAATGCAATTGTTACTTTAATTAGTGTAGGAAAGACTAGTGCGTGTTGTCGAGAAGCTAGATGGCCTCGATGTTTACATGTTGATGAAGTCTTTTTTTTTCGCGAGCTTCGTCATAACATTTAATGGTAGTTGCGACTAGGTCTACTTTGAGATCCCGATGTATGTCTGCATTTCTTATGTACCACGGAGCGTTTACGATACTCCGAAGTGCTTTATTTTAAAATCGTTAGACAATCTGGATATTGCTCTGTTTGGTACTGCCCCAAAGCTAAATACCGAACGCCCATATTGGCACTAAGACTTGCTTATATAGCAGTAGTTTATTGTTCACTGATAACGCAGTGTTTTCCAAGTAACCAGTACATCTTCTTATAGCGAAGCCCTAATTCTTCACATATCTTCTTGACATGAGCTTTCCAGCGAAGCTTTGCATCTAATGACATACCTTAGTATTTTGCTGTATTTTGGTATGGTACTTTATCATTGATGTACACCGGATTATAGTTTGGTATTTTATTTGTGAAGTAAATGTGGACTGACCTTGACTCATTTAATTTAATTCGCCATTTCTGTGTCCAGTTCAAAACAGTGTTCACTGCTTTTCTGCCGCTTTTGCATGAGTGACCAGTAGCCATTATGGCTGTATCATCAGCAAATGTGGCAATGATATTGTTTTCTAAATCTAGAATATCTGCAGTATAAAGTAAGTACAAGACGAGGACACTTACTTGTGGCACTCCTGCTTCAATTTTCCTTAGATCTGAGTAAGCGTCATCTTAAGGAACTCTAATCTCATTCTTTGGGTAGACAAGTCTCTAATGTATCTCTAATAACAATAAACAGAAAATTGCTTTGGGAATATAATTCGTATTTTATGTAAAAGCCCTTTATGCCAAACTTTATCAAACGCCTGCGCTACGTCTTTGAAGACTATTGTCTTCTGTGCAGACTTTTCTTTCTTCAAATGTATGTTGTATTATTTTCGTTATTCTTTGTACATGGTCTAAGGTGGAGTGTTTTGCCTGAAAACCAAATTGAAAGTCCGGGATCAACTTTTAATGGGGTTAATGGGTCTGTTGAGAAATAGTTTGGGCATAATTAGTAAAAGAGAAATAGGTCTGTATGATGTTCTTTCATGTTCTGGTTTTCCCGGCTTTGGAAACATAATGAATTCAGCAACTTTCCACCTGGTACATATTTAAGCCTAAATGCCGCGTTTATGAGTGTGGTAAGCTTTATTATGGCCTTTCTATTAAGATTTCTTTAATTATTCACCAGTGGTTAGATCATACTCCGGAGTTTTCTTACGGTCAAGCATTTTTATTTCTCTTTGTACTTCTTTTGGCGTTACTCGTTGTATTTCCAGTTCTTCACAAAATTTATTGAGGCTCTTCGTGGCTTTTCAGAGTGAATAGTCTGTTTGTCAAGCATTGTTAAGCTAGCTTAAGTAAGTTTTCATATTTTCATCATGGAAGATGTTAATTATCCTTCTGAGTCTCTATTGTAAGGTTATAAAACGTGATTTTTCTTGTGAACACCTAGTTTGTTGCCATTTCTTCCTTTTTTTGAAGTAAAAACATCCTTATCTCCATCGGGTACTGGTAACCTCTCGGTCTTCTGTTTTTTTTAAGGGTGTATTATTCCGTGCGCTTTGTTGGATGTTTGTTATAAAATGTCTTAAGTCTTTGTCGAATTGTTCTCGACTCTTCAATGCTTTAGTTCAATAACAGTGTCCAAGTCAGACTTGAAACTCTCCCAGTCAGTGTTTTTGTTTACAAAAATATCAGGTATAAAGGTCAAAATACCATTATTTTGACCTTTGGGTTATTATGGGTGAGTGATCTGAACTCATATCGAAGCCTTCCTCTATGTAGGTACATGAAGTTGGATGATACATTTTTATAAACAAAAAAAAATCCATTAGGTCCGGTATTTTGTAAGAACCTGTTGGCCAGTATGTCGGCTTTCCTGTTGATAAAACCTCACAATTCATCTCTTTAGATGTGTATTATGTAACGCACAAGTATTAGCTAGATTAACTATTAGCAGTCTTGACGCTAGTAGGTCGCTAGGTCATGGCGCGATGTTCCTCCAAATACCTGATACAAAGCTACATCCAGTCAAATATTATAGCAAACGCGCAGCACATGCAGAGTCCCGATGCCACTCCCTCAGTCATTATGTCCCAACCGAATTTGATCCATTCCTGTCGAATGCATTCATACTATGTTTCTTTTGATTATGTGTCGAGGTAGTATAACGGCGAGTTGGCCGATATGTTATGGCGAGGTGGCCAAAATTGTAACGGCGAGTTGGCCGATATGTTATGGCGAGGTGGCCAAAATTGTAACGGCGAGTTGGCCGATATGTTATGGCGAGGTGGCCAAAATTGTAACGGCGAGGAGGCCAATTTGTAACGGCGTGGTGGCCAATTAGAAACGGCGAGGTGGCCGATATGCAATGGCGAGGTGGCCAATTTGCAAAGGCGAGGTGGCCAATTTGCAAACGCGAGGTGGCCAACGTTGGAGGGCGAGGTGGCCAAATGTAAAAGAGGGCCTGTTTTGATTCGATGGATTTTACTTTTTACATTTTGTTTGAGGCTAACATCATGAAACTTTCCTATAAAGGCAGTTGAAGTTATTTGGTCAGGAGTGGCCGAACGTTACTAAAATGTTTTGTTTTTTTTGACAGATGATGCGCGGCCTTCATTATCACACGAGGGCGTGTGATATGTCAGGATGGCTGTGTCGGAGGCAGTTATGAGTCAAGTTGATTGTTGTTTACATGCATAGCAAATAATATTATCTGTTTACATTTTGATTGCTTGTAAAAATCATAATTCAATTTATTTTGATTTGTTACATTTTTGAATTCATTAATAAAGGTCATTTAATTTATTAAGTTAAAAATAGTGTGAAGTACGTAACGACCAATCAGAGCAGAGCACGTCGCTCGAGTGGGGTCGAGGCGCCATCTTTACTTAAGAGTGGCTGACAGTATTTTTGGGAACATTACTTAGTGAGACACCAACGGATCGAGTTGGATCGTTGGGTGTATTCGTTGTTTAGAAGTGAGATTGGTGCCTTGAACTCGCTGCTCGGTTGTTACAGTGCATTTTATTTGAAACATTTGTAAATAGACAAATTGTCGATTAAATTCTTATAAAACAGTGAATATTGTGTTTTGTGCTCGCATTTCACCCTGATGACGCCCACTAAACACGTTACCGCTTATGACGATCTCGTTAAGAATAACGATTCTCCGACATATATACAAAACTAAAAATAAATATCTACCTATATAATAAGTAAGTCTTTATAATAAGTTAATATGTGCTTTTCATTTTAATTTTAAAAATTTCAGCCTCCAAAATCTGAAGTTGATGAAAATGAGGAAGAATTTTTGAGCCCAGAATCTGAAACTGATCATGAGGAAGCAGAGGTTGAACAAACTCAACAATCAGATAAATCAGTAGAAGATAATGTAAAACCTGATTTAGTTAATAATAGTGCACATAGTACTGATGTAGATGATGAAGTAGTATCTGAAGATAAAAAAGAGACAGAAGAAATCAGTAAATCAACTGAAAATGTAACACAATCTAATGTTAATAAGTCTGACTCTAATGACAGTAATATGCCTTTAAATGAAAACTCTCCTGTAGAAAGTAAATCTATGAGTGATGAAGATAAGTTAGATTCAAATAATGTTTGTGAAAATGAAAGTATAAAATCTCAAAATGCTATTATGGGAGATAATCAAGATGTAAATCAAGAAGATAAAGATTCTCAAAATGCAAGTAATAATTATGATAAGGACAAAAAAGAAATAAGTGATAGCATTAGTAATGATAAAATTTGTAAAAATGATGAACAAAAAAATGAAATTATAGAAACTAAAACCACTAATGTCGACAAAGAGAACAGTGAAAATGAAAATGAAGAATTCAGTGATGCAATAGAGGAACCTGTTATGGTTGTAACAGGGGAAGGCAATGGTGCAGATTGTGAGAGTTTTTTTCTTGGAGAAGAAATTACTGAAGAAATAATGTATTTTTATGGGGAAGGTTGTGGCTACGATAATGACACTGGTAATCCTGATGCATTAGCTGACGATGATGATAAAACTAACGATGGTAATGACAGTAATGAAGATGCCAATGACAAAACACTCTTAAATGGTGAACAGGATGAGATAAACACCAGTAAGTCTAGCAATGTTAAATTGAAATCAGTAACCAGTAAAAGGTCTTTGAAAAAACAACTTGTTGAAAGTAATGATACAAACCCTGATAAAAAGAAGCATTGTGTACGAGACGACAAATCAAATCATTCGAAAACTGAAAAGGACTTCAAAAAGGAATCTAGTGTTAATGATAAAAGCACCACTGATAATGACAGTCCAAACAAAAGTAAAGATAGTAAAGAAAGTCCGAGTCCTAAAAAGAACAACGTTAAAAAGCGACGTAGTAAAGTAAAAAAGAAAGCTGTTGTTAGAAAATTAAAAATCAATGAGGTGAAGGAGTCTATAAGCACTGTTTCTGAATCAGACAATATTCAGGACAAAACTAGTATTATAGAAAAAAGAAAAAGCAGTGTTTCATCTGTTGATGAAGATTTAGGTAATGTTAGTAAAGAGAGTAATGATAAAAGTGATCCTTTAAATTTAGATGAACATCTACCTCCTAAGAAATTACGCTTAGAAACTACTCCGGATAGCGACAACGCAACACATTCCAAGGATGTCCCAGAAACCAGAGACGCAAACACTGACGCTGAAGACGTCTCTGACAATGCCAACGCTAAAGCCACTCTAAATGACTCAATATCAAAACGTAAGAAAATTAAGGCACATAAAGGAAAATTCAAAAGAAAACCACCCGTAAAACAAGTAGAAAAGAATGATAAAGCAAATGATTTAAGTAAAAAAGGAGGCAAATCGTTGAAGAGAACTTTAGTAGAAGCTAACAGTGATAAAAACAAATCGGAATCTCTGAGCGAGAGTGATGACGACGAACCAATAACGAGCGGTAAACGTTTGAAAATCAAAGCTAAGAAATTCGCCACAAACAGGTATGTTATGTTTAGGCAAAGATCACATTTCTGTAATTTTTTAGAAAATAATATTACCCAAAATTACGTAATATTAGCATAACGAAAGCAATTTCTTTTTAATATTTGTTTATAGTCCTTTGAGAAGATATTTGAATGAGATACGTATATGTAGTAGTTGTTAATTTTATTAAAATGTTGTTTGTTCCAGAAAAAAAATCGAAGCAAAACATCAACAGAAAAATTCTACGGACGAATCCGAAGAAGAGACCTTGTATAGTTTAGGTGAGTTCATCAACATAGGGATTACGACATTTTATTATGGAGCCTAGCATACCCACTATTCCGCCATTTAAAAAAAAAACGTGATTTGGCGGCCAGTGATGAAGATATGTCAGTCGACAGACATTAAGAAATAAAATCTCTTAAGTCATACGATTTCTGAGATACTTGGGTCTTATTATTTTTTATACTTGTTAAACCCAAATATCATGACAAGAGATTGATAACATGTCTTTTCATAGAATCAGGTTTGGTTCCCGAACACTTTTTGTTTGTTAGTATTTTTAGTCTGTCGTTTTTTTAATGGGTGTCCAGTAAGTATGCTAAAATATTGGTACCACTTTTATTTTTTGATCAATTACATTTTTGGAATATTTTTTTTCAGCAGCAGGTAAAAAATCAGCTACGAAAAAGTTACCGAAAAAGAAAAAGCCCGTTCCGAAAGATTCGAAATCGAAGGATAAGAAATCGAAACTGCAGTCCGATGATTCGGACACGCCCGTGCGCCAGTCGAGACGGATAGCGCAGCAGAAGATAAAGGAAGAAGCCGAGAGAAGACATCTAGAAGAAGTGGCATTGAGAGAACTCAAAATGATTCACAAGAAAAAGGTAGATGATAGTCTGTATTAACTTCTATTATAATAAGTGTTTGCTGCTTCACAATAAGCATTTGAAAAAGTCTAAACATTTTTAACCCCCGACCAAAAAAAAAGGAGTGTTATAAGTGACGTGTCTGTCTGTCTGTCTGTGTGTCTGTCTGGGACATCATCCTGAACGGATGGAATGATTTCAATTTAGTTTTTTTTTTGTATGAATGGTGAATTTGGCGCGAGTGTTCTTAGACATGTTTCATGAAAATCGGTTGCGTCGTTTAAAAGTTAATGGGGATGAGAGTGAGGAAGGAAAACCGAAAATCTGCAAATATACTCGAGTGATAGTACCCATCAAATGACAGCGCATCGCGTGCACATTACAAAATATTATGGCGTTTTACTTTTAAGGAAGTTAAGGCATTGGAATCGGGGTTTTTTCTTAAATTTACAATCTTTATTTATTGTCATATCAATCAATGCATATTTCTTGCGGGAAAATCCATAAACAAGGGCAACGCAGTGGCGTTTAAGGCTAGTAGATAATATTACCGTGCTATTTTCAACCAGCCTAGCGCAGTGGCACAGTGTCCAAAGTGCGCCGCGCAACCTAATATTCGATAGCTTACCGAGAATCGAAACGCAGCTTTATTGGCGATGCAAAGATTATCTGCACGCCTCTAGCGGCGAAATTTAGAAACTGTCTTAGAACGACACTTTGTTTGTTTATATCTGATTTGTATTGTATTATTTATGTTTTTCCCTGACGTTAATTGTAACGAAAACTGTCAAAGTGTCGTTTTTAGACAGCTTCACCTTTTGAAACTAGAGGCGCTAGTTATAGTTCCCTACACCAGTGTTAACACGTGAATAAAATTTCAGCCTTTATACTTTAACGTAGGTCTGGCAGGCCCTGGCTCTTAGTCCATTAGAATCTTTGCATCGCCAATAATAAACTTTTGCTGACAGGGTAAAGACGACGACGAAGAGGAATGGCGCGCGAGCGGCCAAAGCAGTTCGGAAGAAGAGAAGAAGAGGAAACACAAGAAAACATGGCGCACCTCTGATTCCACTGGACCTGAACCGGACTCGGACTCCGACTCGCCGCTGTTCGATCTGCAACCGGAACCGGATAGTAAGATGAAGAAAAATATATAACCTTTATTTTAATGGTTAAGTTTGTAAAAAAACAACGGGTTACGCGACGGGAAACTAAATAATTATATAAAATGCTTGGATAGATGTTGCTTAGTTCCCCATTAGCAGGCTCTAATAATTCTGGTTGTCCAGAACTGATATGCTCATGTTGTAATAGCTCCCTGATATGACATGCTTTTTTTTTAAACGTTAAATTTATTATAATTACCTTTATATAAGAACTCCAAAATTATAAAACCTTATAAAGCTGTTTTCTTCTATTCGCTTCTCAACTCAGTATAAAACATTTAAGCGAACTGTCAAGACAATGTTATTTCCTTGATATTTTTTGTATAAACAATTTAGTTTTATTAGTTTTAAGCTGACCTGTCAATGTTAGCCTGTGCTTCTAAGAAAATATATGTATTGACTTTGACTTTTGGAGTTCTGGGATGACGTGAAAACTTAAACATTTAAGTTGTGCATTTTTAATATTTTGAATTTATTAGGGAAGAATTTCGCTCTCTCTCTCCGTCTTAAACTTTTTCATTAGGCGAAATTACTGCAGTTAAATACTTATATTACTTATTAAATTGTTTAAAATTTGTGTAAAAAATTTAAGCGAGCTGTCAAGACAATGTTATTTCCTTGATTATTCTTAGTTTTTATTTAAATTAGCTTTAAGTTGACCTGTCCATGTAAGCATGGGCTAGATGTTGTTGTGTAGATTGTCCGGAAATATTTATATATTTATATTTTATAGGCTTCTAAGGAAATAAACGTTTTGACGTTGAAATACTTTTGTAACAGCAAAGAAATATTTTAGTAACATAATTGTATTTTTTTTAGTTGATTACGACAAATCTGATCATGAATTCTCACCCGAATCGGACTTGGAAGAAGAGGTTGAAGAGCCGGTGAAACGAGCGAGGACATTACAAGAAGGTTTGAAATGAGTTCAAATGTATTTTATTATCTACTAGCTGTGCACCCGCGGCTTGTCCCGCGTACTAATAGATTTTCCCGCGGTAAAAAGTACCTTTTGGCCTTTACTGGGAAAACAGCCTTATCCATGCCAAATTTGATGCAAATCGGGGTTTGCTAGCAATAGTTGATTTTCCCGCGAAATGTGGTATTTACCGCCAAAAAGTAGCCTACTTGTTATTCTGATGTGTCAGCTACGCATATATTAAATTGTAGCGTCTGTCTGTCTGTCTTTATGTTTGGGATATAATCAGAAGCTACAAAACAGATCTTCATGCAATTTTCAGCAATTTGTAGAGAAATATTATTTAAGGCAGATATATATAAAAAAAGAAAGTTATTGGTTTATAATATGTTGGATTTGTTGAACTATGTTGAAGGAGTCGAATATAGAAATTTGTTTATTTATATGTATCCATAGCGACTGACAGTAGCAGTCAAGTTGCGTTGAGCTTATGGCGAAACAACGATTGCTGAGTCAGCTAGTATTCTTATCATGTTGTATAGAACCTCCTTAGTCATTTTGCCGTAATAAATAAAGGGCTAAACGTTAGAGATAACCCCTATTTCTTTTATTTCCTATTAACAGAAAAAGATGACGGGTTCTGCAAGCAATGCGGTAGCGCCGAACAACCGGAATGGATACTGCTGTGCGACAAATGCGATGCTGGATACCATGCGAGCTGCCTCAAACCACTGCTGTTTTACATACCGCAGGGAGATTGGTTCTGCCCACCTTGCAACCATGTGAGTCGGCATTTTCATATTCAGTCCTTGGTCTGGGTGTTTAATATGTATAATAAAAATATCTAATGTACGTATGTATATTATATTAAGTATATCAGATGTCTAGTACCCGTAACACAAGCTAAGAGCTTACCACTATGTTGTTGTGTGAATTGTCCGGAAATATTTATTTATTTTATTTATTTATTTTTATTGTTTTATTGTAACATACAATACTTTGCTATTCTTCTATTCGTCCGTCTGTCACTAGGCTAAATTTTATGAGCGTGAGATACATTTAAATAGCCGTGATACTAAAAAAAACAAATATTAAAGGGGACTCCCATACAAAAAACGTTATTATTTGATGTTAAACAGTAGATTAGTGGATCAGATAATTTTGAAGTTTTTCTCCAACATTTCTCATTCGTACCTAGGTATCTTCAAAGAAAGAGTAAATAGGTACCTTCTAGGTTCTTATGCCCCATCTTAGACCGCATCGTCACTTAACATCTAAGGCTTATCTAGCATAACAAAATAAAATCACAAACTTGGATGGGATCCAGATGGAACTATATCTAGTGCATTTTATTCCATAATTGGTTTGCCTCAGAGGCGCGGTGGACTGAGTCCCGCTTGCGGTGCAAGAGGTAGCGGGTTCGATTCTCGCCGAGGGGTCGAGTGTTTGTATGTTCTGCTAGCACTTTCTCCGTGGTCTGGTTGATTCCTATGTATAATAAAAAAATCTATATAATGTATGCCTATAATTATGATCTATATCAGAATTCTAGTAACGTTACACAAGTTAAGAGCTTACCACGGGGCTAGATATTGTTGTGTGGATTGTCCCGAAATAATTATTTATTTATTTAATTTAATTTTTGTACATAGGTTTATAACACAAAGTGTAACTGTTGTATTTTACAGAATCCTTTATGTATGAGCCCAACTCAAACTAATCTGTTTTATGTTTAATATATTACAGGAGAAACTCATATCATGCCTGGAGAGTGAACTAGTGAAGCTAGACGAGCTCGCGCTGACGGTGGAGGAGGAACGAGCTAGGAAGAAACTGGAGGAGCCGGAGCCGGAGCCAGAGAAACCCAAGGAGGAGGTGAAGTCGGAGGAAGATGATTCAGGTCTGATTATTTTACACACACAGCATTTCAGCTATCCTTAGAGCAGATCCAAGGGCCCGTCCATTTCTCACGTGAGGCACGTGAGGCCTTCCCCCCTTGGTTTGAAAAAAAATCATAAAACATCACACTGAAAATTACATTTGTAATCTTTCTCTCCATCCACGGTTGTCTGCAAGAAATTACTTTAAGCAATAAGACCGCCCATTACGCATTCTTTTTTTTTTCTTATTGTGTTGCTTCTGTGTTTGGTGTGTAATAAAGTATTTTGAACCCCCGACCAAAAAAGAGGGGTGTTAGTAGACGCTCACGTTAAAGATAGATGAATAAATAAATAGAAATTTTCAATTGAAGAAAAACCCCCGATTGCCATGCTTTAATTTCCTTTAAAGTAAAACAACATAATATTTTTTAATGTGCGCGTCACATTACAAAATATTATGTTGTGTGTATAATTTTACGGTATCACGAATGTATTTATAGATTTCTGGCGTCATTTTCTCCTTCTTTGTGTTATTGTTTGCCCATAAAACAGGGTGGAGACGTAATTATGTGATTCTGTCAACAGATGGCAGCTCATGTAGCTCGTGGACGTCCGCGTCGTCGGGCGGCGTGTACAGGCTGCGCGCGCGCCGGCAATTACCCGTCAGCATGCGTGCGCAGGAGTACGACCGCCTCATCAGCGCCGCTATTAAGGTAAATATGTCTCTAGCTGCAGAATATCCTCTAATGGTTCCTTATAGAATCAACTTCTGGGCGATGCCACGCTTGGCAGTCTGGTTGGCGAGCGCAGTATTTGATCTTCAGTTTCAGAAGATGCCGATTAATAACACTGCCTGCCCCTGTAACATCATTTAAGTTTATAGCCATACAGAAATTCGTTTTAGTATGCGTTGAATACACGCCATGTAATTGTGGCAAGTCATAACATGCTTAAACTAACCAAAGTGACTTAAAATGACAGGTCTTATGTCATTATAACAAATTTTTTACTTTACTTTAATAAGAGCATCGAACATCTTTGGCACACCTACTCGACCGCCATTTTGAAAAAAATGTGATTCGGCGGCCAGTGATGAAACTCATGTCAATCGACAGAGTAAATGATTACAAACAA
The DNA here is from genome assembly GCA_929108375.1 of Gymnoscelis rufifasciata. Lineage (NCBI taxonomy): Eukaryota > Metazoa > Arthropoda > Insecta > Lepidoptera > Geometridae > Gymnoscelis > Gymnoscelis rufifasciata. Next base: position 3,216,589 of record OV815307.1, on the reverse strand, counting down.
AAAGTGTTCTATGATCAAATCTCCTAAGTGATACGGTTTCTGAGATATTTGTGTCTAAAAACTATCATGTTCATGAATCATGTTTTTTTTTACAAAAAGCCGGACTAGTAGGTATGCCGGGCTCCATACAAAAATGTTCGAACCCTTTTGTACGTCAATTGAGTTAGTTTAAGCATGTTATGAATTGCCCACAATATCATTCACATAGTACTAAATCTGACCAATCGAATCGCGATATCGTGAAAAACATAGAATGTTCTCTCTTAAACACTATAATTATTAATATAATTATTATGTATGATGTAAACAGGAGGAGTATGTGGAGCCGACCACGAGCGCCGGCAACCAAGGGCGCGGCAAAGACATATCGACGATCATCGAGGCGGCCGAGGAGGAGAAACTGAAGGCTGAGCGCGAGGCTATAGAACAGGTAAGGCTAAAACTTCCATGACATTCACACAAGAAACCTCAGTGTTATTCGGTCTGTCTATAATTCAATTAATAGACATACTAGCGGCACGCCCCGGCGTCGCACGGGTATAAAATTTTCCCGGAAATTCGAATTTTTCTCGCCGTAAAAACCATCCTATCTCTCAAGTTGGATCGAACTGCACATGGTGTGCGAATTTTATTATAATCGGTTAAGTGGTTTAGGAGTCCATTGAAAACAAACATTGTGACACGAGATTTATATATTATTAAGATTTTAAAATCCTGATCGTACGCAAAAATGTTTGAAGGGCAATAAAACCTCTTTCATGAAAGTTAGTTTCTCACTACAGCTCTGTTTAACCTTTTTCAACTGATACTAGTTATTGACTAAGTATTTGCAATTTGACATATTTATTAAGTAATTGAATTTGATGATTTATTTGTTTTGACATTATTAGTCCTAAAAAACCAGTGTAACCAAAATGTTATTGTGACGTATAATAATATCATCAATAAATGACTATTCTATAATACGTTTTTTTGGAGGAAAGCGCTGATACTGGAACACAGTTTTTATAACTATCTCAGTAGTTCAACGTTCCCATTATTATCTTAATTTGTGAAAAGTTTAAAATAAATATTTTTATGTATTTTTTTTTTATATTTGAGAGGATTGAGGACATTTTATATGATAAATTACACAACATTTTTTTTTTCAAGTATTTTTCAATGATTTATATTTATTCTGCTTTTCCTTACGGAGACTAATCCAACAAATCATAAACTAATAAAATCGGTTTAGCCTAGTAATTAAACAGTTTTTTATCTGCTTCCAAGGGTAAACCGATAGAGATGAAGAAAATGAGAAAGAAGCAACGGAAGAAGCCCAGGAAGCTGAACTCCTTGGAAGTGCCATCGGAAGATGATGATGAGGTGGATGAAGACTTTAAAGACACGGGGTATGATAACACTTCCACAACCAAGTTTCTCAACAAATGGGCTTTTAATATAGTCAATTTGACATTAGCTAAGGAGCTGTACCTGCACTTGGCAAGCGTGGTGAATAAAGGCCTAATCTCTCTCGTCAAGAGAGAAGTCCCTGCTGTCCCAGCTTTCGGAACTTGGTTAATTAACAAATTAACTCGTGCTAGTAAATAATAAACTTGTGCATTAAAAGATTTTGGTTGCACGAGTTTTTGGACATTGTAAATAAATAAATAAATATTTCCGGACAATCCACACAACAACATCTAGCCCCGTGGTAAGCTTTTAGCTTGTGTTACGGGTACTAGACATCTGATATACTTAATATAATATACATACATGCATAGATGTTTTTTATTATACATATTAAACACCCAGACCAAGGAGAAAGTGCTTGCAGAACATACAAACACTTGACCCCTCGGCGGGAATCGAACCCGCTACCTCTTGCGCCGCAAGCGGACTCTCGCCCACCGCGCCACTGAGGCAGTCAAAGATGAATTGTCAGAGATTGACTATGCTTGAGGAACTCGTTCTGCAGTGGCGACCACTAGTGAGCACAAAAACGTTGGCTCTCATTGGCATCATAAAATACAGCACATTATTTTTTGTCACATTTGGTTCGAGTCCCGACTGAGGGAAGAGATTTTAAAAAAATCCTTAAATGCAGTATTGATTGTTTTTAAAATCAAAGGAAAGTCTCCCTTACACAAAATGTGCTATTTACAATATTTAAGGTAGTTGCCATCCATGTGGCATTCGATTTTTCCACCCTGTCTATGCTTGAGGAACTTGCTCTAAAGTGGCGCCCACTGGTGAGCACAAAAACGTTGGCTCTCATTCCCTATGCCGATGGTTTTGAGGGTTCCGTACCCAAAGGGTAAAACGGGACTTTTTTATTGAGACTTCTATGTCTGTCTGTGACCAGGCTGTATTTCAAATGTGTTGCATTCCAATAAAATAGGCACAGCAACACTTTGGGGGACCAGGTTCTGGTCTACGATGGTTTAGGAAAGGTTTGGTTCATAACACGTGAGGCGAGCATGCAGACAAAGATACTCACAGTTTAAATATCCAGGACTGCCTACTCCGCCTTGCATTGACTACACTGTCCTTTGTTAGCACAACACACACGATACTTTTCAAAATCTGGCCAGGCTGATTTATATTGGATTATGATAGGATTCTAGATTTTGCGGTGCGCGCGCGCACTCTTGTGAGATCGATCTAGTTCCTTCTTCTTCCTCTTGGTGTCGCTGCTAGCGCGCTGCTGTCTCTTGACATATATAACCTGTGCACGTCGTTCATGACGTTTCGATGCCTGATTTGTCGATACACGATGAATGAACCAAAATAATAGAGAGTGGGAAATTTGAATTTAGAACTACTATTTTATGGAAACGAAACATATAGAGATTTGAAAAAGGTTCGAACATTTTTGTATGGAGCCTGGCATACCTACTCATCCGCCATTTTGAAAAAAACGTGATTCGGCGGCCAGTCATGAAACTCATGTCAACCGACAGAGTAAAAGAAAACAAACAAAAAGTGTTCTATGATCAAGTCTCCTAAGTGATACGGTTTCTGAGATATTAGGGTCAGAAAAAAGAAAAATAAAGTAAAGTAGAACATAGCTCAGGGGACAGATACAGTACCTCATACTAATGAAATTTTTGTGATATTTTTTCATGATTTTGTTGTCCCTACAAATAACAATTGTTATGTTGATCTACAGTGCGGCGTCATCATCAGAAGATATTTCATCGTCGGCTGAAAAGGATTCGGGCACTGATTCCCGTTCGTCAGATTCCTTACCGATTCGCAGGACTGGCAGAAGTGAGAACAAGAAAGGTAACTAATATAACATTGCTTATTTTGTTAAGTAAAATACGTCAGATAACGAAATGTCGCACTTAATATACCGCGAAACTCAGCTCAGATGGCGGCGTCAGCACAAACATCCCTTTTTAAAGGTTAATGGCATTTGTGACCTCTTTGATCAAGAAACTTAACTTCAGTTATAGAATACATGCTATTATTTTTGTATAAAAATATACATATTTAAATCTGAGTGAGGCTTATCACTTCAAAACATTTTTACGATATTTTTTTCTATTAATCTTTATATTTTGAATTTATTGGAATTATTTCAGACCGGCCCAAATTGGCCGAATCATCACCAGAGGTTAAAAAGAAGAAGAAGGGAGTTTTCGAGGACAGCTCCAGCGAATCAGCCGGCGCTAAGGAATGGGCATCCAGTTCGAAACACAAGTAAGAAAATCTTTATTATAAGACCACAAATTCTTGAGCTATATGTCGACCTAAATAATCAGATTCAGTATATTTTCAAGCTATCCAGAAAATAAAAGCTATCCATATGCTAAGTCCAAATAATAATTCGCTTTTGGAACTGCGTTTTTTAACCCTCGAAAAAAAGAGGAGTGTTATAAGTTTGACGTGTCTGTCTGTCTGGGACATCATAGCTCCCAAACCGATGAAGCCATTTCAATTTAGTTTTTTGTATGAAAGGTGAGTTTCGCGCGAGTGTTCTTAGACATGTTTGATGAAAAACGGTGACATGTATGACGTTTTACTTTTAAGGTAACTAAGGTTCTCGAATCGGAGGTTTTTCGACATTAGTAATTTAAATAACGTGTTTTACTTACGTAAACTTTGAGGATATAATATACTCCATAGTATACTATGGCTCACGTGAGTAAAACCAGTTTTAAAAATGAACAGTGTGACTCGCGTCAGTTTTGAACGTGAAATTGCGTTATTTGTGTTTCTAGCTGCAAAAAGTTAACTGTAACTGTCCTCGATAAATGGAATATCCAATAAGTACAGAAATATTATTGAAAGTTTCTTAGAGTAAGTTTTTCGATCTTATAAACACAATGTTATATTATAACTTAAAATAGTCACATCTAATAAAGCGAAAATGCCAAGTAACACAAGCTTAGAGCTTATCAAGGGGCTAATTGTTGTTGTGTGGTTTTTTCGGAAATATTTATTTATTTTATCTTATTGTTTTCCAGATCAAAATCATCCCACCGTCCCAAGGACAGAGAGAAGCGACGCGACAAGAACAAGAAGAAGTCGCGGCGGTCTCGCGGCCTCACGCAGTACGACGCGGAGGGCAACGTCATCCGAGCCAGGGTCACGTACGGCGGGCTCAGCAACGACGAGGGCGAGAACGACTGGTCGCCCAAACACAGGACGCGCCAGAAGAAGATTAACTACACAGAGATGCCCAACACGGAGTCTGAAGACGTGAGTACTAGTAATACTGAGAAATCTAAGGTGTACGTAGAAGTCACGTGATCAGAGCTAGAGCGACGTACGGCGGGCTCAGCAACGACGAGGGCGAGAACGACTGGTCGCCCAAACACAGGACGCGCCAGAAGAAGATTAACTACACAGAGATGCCCAACACGGAGTCTGAAGACGTGAGTACTAGTAATACTGAGAAATCTAAGGTGTACGTAGAAGTCACGTGATCAGAGCTAGAGCGACGTACGGCGGGCTCAGCAACGACGAGGGCGAGAACGACTGGTCGCCCAAACACAGGACGCGCCAGAAGAAGATTAACTACACAGAGATGCCCAACACGGAGTCTGAAGACGTGAGTACTAGTAATACTGAGAAATCTAAGGTGTACGTAGAAGTCACGTGATCAGAGCTAGAGCGACGTACGGCGGGCTCAGCAACGACGAGGGCGAGAACGACTGGTCGCCCAAACACAGGACGCGCCAGAAGAAGATTAACTACACAGAGATGTCCAACACGGAGTCTGAAGACGTGAGTACTCGTTATACTGAGAAATCTAAGGTGTACGTAGAAGTCACGTGATCAGAGCTAGAGCGACGTACGGCGGGCTCAGCAACGACGAGGGCGAGAACGACTGGTCGCCCAAACACAGGACGCGCCAGAAGAAGATTAACTACACAGAGATGCCCAACACGGAGTCTGAAGACGTGAGTACTCGTTATACTGAGAAATCTATGGTGTATGTAGAAGTCACGTGATCAGAGCTAGAGCGACGTACGGCGGGCTCAGCAACGACGAGGGCGAGAACGACTGGTCGCCCAAACACAGGACGCGCCAGAAGAAGATTAACTACACAGAGATGCCCAACACGGAGTCTGAAGACGTGAGTACTCGTTATACTGAGAAATCTATGGTGTATGTAGAAGTCACGTGATCAGAGCTAGAGCGACGTACGGCGGGCTCAGCAACGACGAGGGCGAGAACGACTGGTCGCCCAAACACAGGACGCGCCAGAAGAAGATTTACTACACAGAGATGCCCAACACGGAGTCTGAAGACGTGAGTACTCGTAATCTATACTAATAATCCTGATAGGCAGTTTTTTACCGCGGGTAATACGTTACTTCCGCGGGCAAAACCATAAAACACGGGTTACGCCGTGGCGTGAAAAGCTAGTAGTGATAGAATTGAAATCATTTATTTGCAGCTAAACACAAATTAAATAAAAAAAAATTATACAACTTATAATCATAGTTAAACAAATAATTTGTCTTCAGCACTGCAAAATGAACCTTACTCAGCATAAGCGGGAAGTATGCAGTACAACCCACGCTGGTGTTCCGTAAGAACCAGAGATAGACACATTGCATGTGTGATGGAGCGCGGTACTTTAAGAGTTCATTTAGAGAAATATTTACTAATAATAACTCCTAAATATTCCTTATCATATTTAGAATATATTTCCACTAAGTTAAGTCTCAATATTTTAAAAATAACAAAAAAACTTTGCTACACTAAATCTAAACTAGAACTAGGCTTATTTGAACCAAGGATATAAGTCACATTTTGCAAACAGTCAAGGTCGTTTGCAAACGGTCAGAGACTGTATCTTAGAGATCCGTATCTCGACAGCAGCTCAACCCCCCTTATTTATTTTGAAATCACATATTTATATTTATGGGCAAGCCTGAATATTATAACTATAACGAAATATTAATCGTATTTAACTGACAGGAAATGCACAAGTCAAGCGGTAAACACATGCCGGACAGTTCAGACGAATTCAAGATAACGGAATCGTCGGACTCCGACTGGGAGGGCAGTAAGAAGAAGGACGACTCCGCGGAACGGATGAAAGCGCTCAGCGATCTCGTGAAGAAGACAGCTGTGGTGCCGCTGGAGAAGCTGCCCGATGACGTCACAAAGGCTAAGACTGAGGAATTACAAGCGCACCTTAGTAAGTATCATTATTATGCAGTTACTTGAACTTGAAATATATTTAAATTTAAAAAAAAACTCTCGATTGTCATTCTAAAGTTTCCGTTAAACTAAAAATATATATTATATTTGAATTTGTACGTGATGCGCTTTTATTTGATATACATATATCGAGTATATTTGCAGAATTTCGGTTATTCTTCCTCACTTTCACCCCTCAAACTTTTAAAAGGCTTAAATATTTTTAATCAAACATATCTTAAAGCACACAAACAAAAGTTACCTCTCTTACAAAAAAAACTAAAAATTATACTTGAATTAGTCAAAGTCAAGTCAAAGTTTGTCAATAATAAATCCGTCATTTAGATTACTAAAAAAATTGTAGCAATAGCTTTTCTTTCTCTTGCAAACGACATTTGACAAAAACTAGTGTTGTTACCACCTGTCCATTTTTGACCCTTTTTTTTTATGCTGGATAAGCCTTCATTTGACCACAATCTCACCTGATGTAACTTGACGATGTGGTAAGATAGAGCATGAAGACCTAGAAGGTAGATGGCTTCCCCGGGCAACATAACAAAACACGAAAAAATCGCTTCACGCAATGGCCCAGCCCGGAGGGTGGTGACAAGCCGCGGCCAAAGCCTACCACCAGAGACTGTTCTTAGCACCACCCGGAGGTCACGTGTAAGGATTCAGAAGGTTACCACTTACGGACGTGAACAGCCAAAACCTCTAAAATCCTTTATAACCATAATCATATTTTTTTTATAAGTCTAATTAATAAATGCCGTTTATAGGTGCCCAGGCAGCGGCTGCGTCCGCGTCTGCTACATCTACTGCGACTCCCTCGAGACCTCTGCGGGGGAAGGGCAGCCGCGGAGGACGAGGCAGCAGGTATGATACTCTTAGGGCTTATCTCCCAAAATCCGAGTCAACTAAGCTATGCAAGATATTCATATTCATTTATTCGTTGATTCATGTGGTTACAAATGGTGTTAAGTTTTATATATACCCTGACATGAGCCCCGTTGGGACATTACAACTGATACAAAAGTAGTCTTAGACTATAGTAGGTCAGTAACTTATTACATATTCAATATTAAATTTAAAATTGTTTAAAAGGAAAGTTTTTTTTAGATCCCATTACATTCCGTTATATATTTATGAAGACATTTTGTATACGCATAAGAATATTAACTTGTTTACAAATAATAGTGATAAACACAATGTAAATACAAGAAATAAATATAAACTCGCTTTGCCCACCACTAAGCTGCATAAGGTTAATGTATCATTCAAAGGGCAATGTATACGCTTCTACAACAAGATTCGCAAAGAATTGCAACAGTTGTCAATTACTAAATTTAAGAATATTGTAAAAAACAATCTTTGTAAAAAAGCTTATTATAATATATCGGATTACCTTGAGGACAAAACTGCTTGGGACGGAATCTGCTCCAACACAAAATCAAAAACAAGACTAACAAAATAACGATTGTAAATGTAAAGTTACAATACAAAAATGAGATAGAGTTTCTAATCGCTTCTTTGCTCTAGTGTAAAAAAAGCGACACGACCAGATACCATAAATTTACTTCATATTTATCTTTAAGCACCTATGATTATTGAAGTGAAACTTCTTTAGAATCGTTGTGATTTGAAACCGGATGCAACGGAAATGGAAATAAGATTGGCTTACCTGTCGGGTAAGCCAATCTTAAACACTTACAAGGTTAAGCAACTTTGCGCGACGCCAGCACTTGGATGGGTGACCGCCGCCCGAACAAAATCTTTTTGCATAGTTTTTTTTTTTTTGATTTTTTTTTATTCTTCTTATTCTTTTGTCGATTCACTTCTATCGTGTGATCGATCGTTTTTTTTGGATTTTATATTGACGTGTCTAAGTTTTGTAAAACCAAACAATGGAAATAAATGATTTTGTATCTTGTATCTATCCATGCGTATAATGGAAGACGTGGGTCCCATTCCCGCATTTCGCTAGTACGTTACGTTACTTCGTCTTAGTTTATTCTACACAAATTTAGAATATTACCTTCTTATGCAAAATAGATAGTGTAATATGTATATTTTATAAATAGATTTTGTCTCCTTCTAACATTATGACAGAGTGACAAATACAAACGAATGCTATAACTTTTTATCTAATATACATTTACATAGTTGAATATACATTCACAATTATGGAAAATAATGATAAAATATTAAACATTGTATGTGACTGTCTCAGTGGCGCGGTGGGCGAGAGTCTGCTTGCGGCGAAAGAGGTAGAGGGTTCGATTCCCGCCGAGGGGTTAAGTGTTTGTATGTTCTGCAAGCACTTACTCCTTGGCTTGGGAGTTTAATAAGTATAATAAAAAATATATATGTATGTATATCTATTATATTAAGTATATCAGAGGTCTAGTACCCGTAACACAAGCTTAAGATCTTACCACGGGGCTAGATGTTGTTGTGTGGATTGCCCGGAAATATTTATTGTCTGGAAATATATATTTATGACTAGCGGCCCGCCCCGGCGTCGCACGGGAAAGAAAAGTTCACGGCAATTTTTCCTTACTTGCTCCGTTTAGACCTACCCTGGACTACGACAAACATTTTAAAACCAAAATCAGCTCAATCGGCCCAGCCGTTCTCGAGTTTTAATCAGACTAACGAACAACAATTCATTTTTATTTATATTGATTGTACAGAGGTCCCAGAGGGCGCGGCGGCCGCGGCGGCGGCGGCGGCCCGGCGCGCGCCGGCTCGCCGCAGACGGACGACGCGCTCGCCAAACTAGTCGGCGTCAAGGTGAAGGAGCTGGGGCAAGATGGAACACCTATTCTTACGCCTACACAGGTTGGTTTAGTACTGGCCTTCATTTGACCGCAATCTCACCTGATGCAAAGTGACGATGTGGTCTAAGATGGGACATGAAGACCTAGAAGGTGGAAGCCGCGGCCGAAGCCTACCTCCAGAGACTGTTCTACAAATTACAAATTAATTGCAATAAGGCCGCCCATTGTGCATTTGGTTTGCTACGTGTTGTTGTATTTTGTTTCCCTGTGTGTGCAAAAAAGTGTTTTTGTATTTGTAATTGAATTTGGCAGTGTCAATTTGTCATCATCATCATCACCCTATTAACGTTCCCACTGCTGGGACATAGGGACTTCTCTCCTGGCGAGAGAGATTAGGCCTTAGTTCACCATGCTGGCCAAGTTCGGGTTGGTGAATGTCACATGTCCTTCGAACTATTTTAAAGTTATCAGAACATGCCGGGTTCCTCACGATGTTTGCCTTCACCGTTAGCGCACGTGTTTAAAGCGCACATAAGTTTCTCAAGAAAAATCCAGAGGTGCGTGGCAGGGTTTGAACCCACGACCTTTGGAAATAAAGTCGAGTATCCTCCCACTTAGCCAACACGGCTTTTCCCCATCCATTCCATCCATGTCCATTTGTAATATGTATTACAAAACAGAATTTTGCTAAATAGATATTTGCTCTATACTTGCTACTAAAATCATATCTATGTAACTTTTGAAACTTTCATGGCTATCAACACTATTCACATTTATAACGGGATATTTACCAAGATTGATTGTCTAATAGAGTTTCCCGATATTGATCTGAGGCATAAAGCAGTACCTTGCTGGAATACAGTTCTAAACTAAAACGGAAGGTATGATTCATATTCATCAGGCCTTAGATAGTAAGTTTGACTGAACCAAAGCTAAAAGTTATTAGTTTAAAAGTCATCTAAGCTGAAAATAGTGTAACAATTTTGGAATATAAACTTAATTTTATTTCGGCACAGTTACATGCGCCATGATCACGGCTGAACTGATGCATTAACATCCGTTGAGTATTTAATTGATCTAAGTGAACAAAAGATGCAGACTTCATTTTATGCCCTAAGCATATTATTTTCTATTAGCAGACCGCTAGTAGCCCCCGCTTCGCAACTAGTTGACCGTTATCGACCGACCGTATTGATATCTAAACCATTCTCGAACCCACACAAACAATCTCATCAAAATTGGTTCAGCCGTTTAGGAGGAGTTCAATGACTAACACACTTACAGAAGATTTATATACATAAAGATAATTAATAAAAACACTGTGTTGCTAATTTAAAACAAAAGCTTTGTTAAACTAGATGTTACTTCATATTTTTTTCTCAATCAGATTGAAAGAGAGAAGAAAAGGCAAGAGCGGGAAGCAAAAATGGCGGAAAAGGAAGCGAAACGTCAAGAGCGATTACAGAAGAAGGAAGAAAAGGAAAAACTCAAAGAGCAGAAGGCTAAAGAGCGAGAGGAAAAGAAACAGGCTAAAATTGCACTGCAGGAAAGCAAGAGGGTTAAAAAGGTACAAAAACTTGTTTTTTAATTTAGTAAAATAGATCTTCGTAAGATCTTTTCTTATTATTTATTTTTCCTTTACATAAATCTAAATTTAAAATTTAAGAAAAACCCCCGATTCCAATGCCTTAATTGCCTTATAAAGTAAAACTCCATTAATATTTAGTAGTTAGGGCACGCGATGCTCTTTCATTTGATACCTCACTCGAGTATATTTGCAGATTTTCGGTTTTCCTTCCTCACTCTCACCCCCATAACTTTAGAACGGCTCAACCGATTTTCATGAAACATGTCTAAGAACACGCGGGCCAAACTCACCTTTCATACAAAAAAAAACTAAATTGAAATCGCTCCATCCGTTCGGGAGCTATGATGTCCCGGACAGACATACACGTCAAACTTATAACACCCCTCTTTTTTGGTCGGGGGATAATAAATACCATTCGTAGGATTCTCAATTTGTCCAAATAATGTAGTTTAAACTTATTTTCTAATCTGAAAATCCAAGGGATAATAAATACCATTCGTAGGATTCTCAATTTGTCCAAATAATGTAGTTTAAACTTATTTTCTAATCTGAAAATCCAAGGACTATTCCACTTGGATGTGTCTTAATTTTTTCTATCTAAAAATATTTTAAAAATAGTTTAACCTGCAAAGTGAGGTTTATCACTTATTAAAAAACATTAAAAATATTGATTTATTTATAAACAAGCATATTATAATTTTGTGTACAGGAGAAAGACTACGGCCCACCGATGGGATACGGCCCGCCGGCCGCGATGCCGGGCGAGATGTTCCAACAGCGGCCGCCCGCTCCGGGGCCCTACCACGAGCAACAGAGGTTCCCTAACCCGCCTAGATTGCAGGTAAGCTTCCAAGTCAAAGTCAGTCAAAGTTTTTTTTTTTTTTTTTTATGGACGACAGATCTTTGTTGTTTACAATTTTACCTGATGGTAAGTGTCGATGAGGACGAGGATGGATCACAAAGATCTAGAAGGTACCTATTCACTCTTGACTTGAAGATATACTCAGATTGTAGGTGTTAGGAAACACAGCAGCAGGGAGCGAATTCCAAATCCTTGCAGTGCGAACTATGAAGGTGGATGAGAATCGCTTGGTCCGAGTGGATGGGAGCAGTCAACGTTTATAAGGGCTTAACTCCATATTTGGCAGGGTCGCCATGTAAGGACGGGTATTGGGACGACTAGTGAAAGGCTTGGATACCTGAGTTAGACTGTTTATTATATTAGAATAGAACTACTTCTAAGTACACCATTACACCTTAATGCATACATTGGACAGGTCAACTTAAAGCTAATTGAAATAAAAACTAATAATAATCAAGGAAATAACATTGTCTTGACAGTTCGCTTCAATTTTTACACTGAGTTGAGAAGCGAATAGAACAACCCAGCTTTTTAGCAGCAGATGAAATTTTTCTGCACTTTGTATTATCGAGTGAAGCCCCGAGTAGCGCGTCAACCGAGTACCGAGTCACGTGATGACGCGTTGGTGTAATTGGTTCTAGCACGTCAGGGCGCATTCCTCTAGATGCAGGTTCGAATTCTGTGCGCGAAGATTACGGATGTGTCTTAATTTTTTCTGCATAAAATTTAAAAATAGTTTAACCTGCAAAGTGAGGTTTATCAAATTATCACTTATTAAAAGCATTTATTAAAATATTATTATTATAGGTTCGAGCAGAACTACGAGGTATGCTGGCGGGCGACGATAGAGGGGCCCATTCGCAGCACAATGCGCTTCGGGAAGGTAATGCTTAAATATTGATGTTTAATATTGTGGTGCATATTATTAAATATTATTATTTGTAGCATAAAATGGTGAAACTTAACTTAACAACTTAATTTTTTTCAATAAGCTTTTTTGATAACTAATTCTTTCATACCTAGCAAAGTAAAAGTTGCTAGCGTAAAACGCTAAAAGGGATTTTCTCTAATAAATATTGTTATATTCGTTAGTCAGATTATTTGTGCAAAAGTGAAATAGATAAAATAATAGATAGGTAATTATTATTTTACTTGTTACGAAACTCAATTTAAATGGTATAATCTATATACTTACCTCTATATATCTTAAAATAATATTAAAAAATTAATACTTTTTCACAATAAATGCATTCAATGTACCTAGTTCGTTTGATTCAGAATGTTACTTCATCACTATGAGCATGTCAAATGGCCCAACCTACGTAAATGCTATTATACTAACTCTACTAACTAAAGGAACTCAACCCACAAAAACGGGCTAAGTGTTGCATAGTATACTTATATATGAGTTTCTTATAGTATCTTATATATATTTATGTATGTAGAATTATTTATAGTTGTATATTGATGGTTTAGGTACTTTATCCGTAGCTGGGTCGCCGCAGCCGTTCAAGCCTGTCTCCGAGGAGCCGAGCATCATCACCAGAATGCCGCACATGATCAATCAGCAGTACAGGTAATTAATCAATTACATTACCACTCATTTAACTTTATAAACATTTACTTATTTATTAGAAAATGATTAACTCAACTCTAAAATTAGTTAAATCCAGCAAAAAATTAACTCCGCATTACAAAACGTTGTTTTATATCAAAGGCTGCCTAAATGTTATGAAATACGACGGATTATGCGAACCGACTGCGACTTATATCCGACGTTTCTGATCCAATCAAAAAAGTAGCTACATTTGGGAAACGGGAGTCTCTCGATGTTGTTTGCTATATTCGATATTTGTCGAATACCGCGCTCGCTAAACCCCGATACGATAACAATCGATCAGGTGGACCTAAATTCAGCAGTAGATATATTACTATTAACATTGCAGCTTGCAGCCTTAGCTCGTCTACAACTATAATAAATTTGCTAATGTTTATAAAAAAATTAATTATTCAGTAATAATATTCGTGAATATTCCAGAGGTCCAATGATGGGCTACCCCAACAACAACTACGGTCCGCGCGGGCCCCAGAACATGTACCAGCTGCACCCCGGGCTGGGCGCCGGCGCCGGCCAGAGCGCGCGGCAGTTCCCGCCCCAGTACTACCGCCTGCCGCCCTCGTACGCGGGGCCCGACCGACCCCACCAGCCCTATCGCCACCCCTCGCAAGGTGAGATCACTACATCATCATCATCACCCCTATTAACGTTCCCACTGCTGGGACACAGGGACTTCTCTCTTGACGAGAGAGATTACGCCTTAATTCACCACGCTGGCCAAGTGCGGGTTGGTCACTACACCATGGATCACTACATCATGTAGATTAAAAAGTCCCCAGTTTTTTACCCTTCCCTCTCCCGAAGTTCCCGACGTATGTGAAGATAGATCTAAGTCTCGAGAGTTACGCATCTAATCGGTAATATATCCTGTACCGGTTTCTAATGATTGTCCGTGAGATCCGTTTTGAGATATTTGAGCCGTCTAGAGCCATGGGCTTGTATTATCCCTTCTAGGGGGCCATCCAGTGGGAATCCCGAATGGGCCCATTGGGACTTCGTACACTATACTCGAATAACACAGTATCTAACAGTAGTTCAAAATATCTAACCAAACAGACAGAACGAGTATCTTCATTTCAGAGTCTACGTAAAGTTTACTTAGGTATTTCCTGTTATTTGTAGTTTGTAAACCAATTACGTATGCATTCTAGGTCCTGGTGGTCCGGCGATGCACGGCGTGCCCCCAGGGTTCCCGTACCGAGCGCCTCCGCCCGGCGCAGCCGATCCCAACCACCATATTGGTAAGTCTACACAACAACATACAAAAATCTTTGGGGTCTAACGCAGTGAAATTGAATCATATAGAGCAGGCCCTATATAGGAAGTTGAGTTTGCGAAACGTGAAGATCGGAAAATATGCCTAAATTCGTTAAGCATGGACATCAGAGAAAATGTAAAACCAAGTTTCCGGCGGCAGTCTACTTCTGTCGTCAATATTCTATAATTGTTTTTTTCCCTCAACAGGTTCACCCAACTCACACCAGCAGAACATCGGCCCACCTACTACTTTAGGCGGCCCGGGCGCCGGCGGTGCTGGTCACATACCCACATCCGGTCACCTTGGCCCCCCGAGCCATCTGAACCAGCTTGTGCGACCGCCCGGCGTACCAGGACCCGGTCAATCTCCGCACGAACAAAACTCACATCCTTCCAACTCGCACGGATCACCGGCCCCTCATGGGCCCCCGCACGCTTTAGGAGGGCCTCCACCGGGCATGGGCCCAAGATATCCATCAGATGGTACGCGGCACCCATTGGAAGGACCTCGACATTCCTTGGAAGGACCGCGACACCCAATGGACGGACCACCAAGGCATCCTATGGATAGACCACCCAGACACCCCATGGATGGACAGCCCAGACATCCTATGGATGGACAGCCAAGACATCCTATGGATGGACCCCCTCGTCATCCCATGGATGGCCCACCAAGACATCCTATGGATGGACCACCAAGACATCCGATGGATGGTCCCTCTCGTCATCTCATGGATGGCCCCCCTCGTCATCCGATGGATGCCCCCCCTCGTCATCCGATGGATGCCCCCTCTCGTCATCCGATGGATGGTCCCCCTCGTCATCCCATGGATGGTCCCCCTCGTCATCCCATGGATGGTCCCCCTCGTCATCCGATGGATGGTCCCCCAAGACATCCATTAGACATTCAGCGACATTTATTAGGACCGCGACACCCGTTGGACGGTCCGAGGCACCCACTTGATGGGCCAAGATTCCCTCTAGAAGGCTTAAGGCACCCCAATGGTCCAAGACCGCCCCTAGACGGATCAAGGCATCCATTAGAAGCCTTACGGCTAGCGCAAGAAGCACGGAATCAGGACGGATCTCAAAGACACCCACTAGAGGCCTTAAGGTTAGCGCAGGAGGCCCGAAATCAAGACGGATCTCAAAGACACCCACTCGAAGCGTTACGGTTAGCCCAAGAAGCTCGAAATCCGGATGGATCGGCGCGAATACAAATGCGAAATCCTCAAGACTTGAAGCAAGTTAGGGCTTCGCCGTCGCCGGGCACGTCGGGGGTAAAGCACGGGGCGCCGGCCGGGAACGGAGCGCCCGGGCCGCAGGACGAGCCTCCTATCAAGATCAAGGCCGAGGTTAAGACCGAGCCAGAGTATAGGTAAGGATTTTTAGTGTTAAGTGATATTGGTATAGATGAGGAACTTAATGTTGCAAAGTAGATAGTTAAGTAAAAGGCTTGTTGAAGGTAAAATTTGTAGTTTAATTGTAAGTTTCTTGCAATATAACTGATACATCGAAAAATTTTAGTTCCACATTTGAGTGTATTTTTGGTTCCCAATTCGGTCGGTTTTTATGTATATACACCGTTTTATTTTCGAAATACTTTAAATTGACGTTATATAATTTCGAAAATTGTTACTCAGTATTTACTTAAATCCAATATACCGTCAACATAATTTGCCACCAATTAATTTTCCTCATACTTTTTCCAGATCACCACCTACATCTCCCGGCGAAAGCGTAGCGACTCGCGAAGAAACGCCGCGCCATCCGAAGATAAAAGTGACGGAGAACAAGGACCGGAGACCTAGGTTCCCGCTCGGGCCCTACGCGCCGCAGTACGCGCCCTTCGCGCACTACCCGCCGCACTATGTGCCGGACAACCACAGCTTGCAGGTTAGCGTGTTTTACTAGACGTAAAGGGAGTCCATCTATCATCATAAGCTGTCATAAACGCAAATTAAATAACTGTTAATTCACATTTCTATTGTTAATGATACGGTGCCTGCCTGCACATGTAGATTTTCCAGTACAACTTATTTATTTAATGTTTCATCAGCAGTACTTATCGGAGCAGCGACCGCGAAGCCCGGCGCCGAACGACGGTTCTCCGCGACCGCCGTACTTCCCCCCGCACTTGCGTCCCTACGGCATGACCCGCCCCGGCCTCCCCCCGCATCATCCGATGCCGAGCCAGTCGCCGAACGGTCAGCCGCGTCCGCTGCATCCCATGCCGAGCCAGTCACCGACGGGCCAACCTCATCCCCTGCACCCTATGCCCAGCCAGTCCCCTAACGGACAGCCGCGACCCCCGATGCCGAGTCAGTCGCCCACGGGGCCTCCCAGACCGCCGCACCCGATGCCGAGTCAGTCCCCGACGGGCGCGCCGCGTCAGCCTCACCCGACGCCGAGTCAATCGCCGACCGGGCCTCCGAGGCTGCATCATCCTCTACCCAGCCAGTCCCCGACCGGCCCGCCGCGCCCGCTGCACCCCGTGCCGAGCCAGTCCCCCAACGGCCCTCCGCGACCTCACCACCCACAGTCCCCCACGAACCCCCTTCCGCGGCCGCACTACCCCATGCCCAGCCAGTCCCCCTCGGGACCGCCGCGCGCGCCGCCGCCTGCACCAAGCATGTCCCCCGTGGCCCCAGGCGGCCCCCCCGCGCCGCCCTCCCCGCTGCTCCGGGCGCCACTGCGCCTGCCCTCCCCGCGCGCCGCCACGCCGCCGCAGCCCTACGCCCGCCCGCACGACGCTTTCCCATACGACCGCCGTATGCTGCCGCAGCCGATCCCGAGGGACTCCTTGCCCCCGCGACGAGAGTTTGACCACCCGGAGCGGAGAGACTTCGAGCCGGAGACGAGACGTTTCGAGCCGCCGGAGCAGCAGCGGAACTTCGAGCCGGAACCTCGGCGCGAGTTCGAATCTCCGGAGGCCCGCCGAGGATTCCGGCCGCCGGAGACGCGACGGCCCTTCGACCCGCCGGACCCGAACCGCGCGTTCGACCCGGAGCGAGGGTTCCAGCGGCCGGCGGACTTCCCGCCCGAATCTCAGAACGAAACCCCGGAGCAGGCGGAGGCGGACTCGACGATAGCGATCAAAACGGAGCCCCGAATCAAGGAGGAGCCGAATCAGGAGAGCGGCGTCTTCGGCGGCCTCGTCAGCTACTTCTCCAGTCAGCACGAGGACGACATCGACGCGTAGAGGATCACTCAGCGCAGAGAACCTCGATTCTATCTGGTCCCGTTCCCTTCACTGTTTAGACGGCTTCTTTCCTGAAGTATCTTCTACCTGGCTCGTAGTTTCTCGGTGAAAGTTTAGGGTTGAAAGGGAGACTCCAGTATTTGCTTAGTGATAGAAAGTTATGAAGGTAAAAATATGTATTTAATTAGAATGATCTGAGTATCACATCTAGGAACTTGTAAATAGTACGATAGATATTATTTATCCCATGTATGATATTGAATGTAATAAAATATTAGAATTTAGAGTATATTTAAAAAGATGTCTTTTTTGGCCTCGAATAAGCGGCGTATTATTATTTTTGGTTATGTTTATTAAGTGAGATTTATTTATATACAAACAATAGTACTTACTGTGTACTCTAGATACGAATTTTATTAAAGATCGATACGATATGACAATTTTTTGCAAAATAAATGTTTTCTCCTATTTTCTGTTTTATTTTGAGTAAAACTACAAAGTTCGTATAAATGTAAATATATTATAGGATGTAAAGTCATTTCCGTGGTCGTCCTGCTACTTTCTTGTTTCCAGCAGCCTGTTTGTTTTTGCCTCCGAAGGATATTGATTGTTCTGTAACAACAATAAAATTAATGATCCTATAAGCTGGTCACAAAAACGCACCACTACCACAGCGTTGTTATGTTAACTTGTTGTTGTCAGCAAGTGGTTACCTGGAGGTGCAATCTTGAGTGAGATATCGAATGTTTTGCTCTTTGCCTTTTTGGCGGCAGGTTCCGATTTCTCTGGCGTTTCAGTCGGCGTCACAGTCTCTTGCGTCGCAGCCCAACCGTCCTAAAACAAGAATTTATTTATTGAAGTGATAACTTATTATTAGGGTCAGCCGATTCGCGTATTGGTGCGGCGCCAGTTTGACCGGCATCTCTTTCTATCACATATGGGCAGGCTCCTCTGCTAACCCACTGCACTGTATTTTAATTTATCACTACTATCAGGCGTCCCAATTTTTTTTTCCAAATGAGAGTTGTTTTCTTTTGGTTATATGTATTTAAAAACATTTTTTGTCAATTACCTCTGGATCTTCTATCTCCGGCGCAATAGGTAAGAAGGATAGCATATTCTCGTCTTCACCTTCCTCGTCTGAACTGCAGAACGCGGCTACCGGCTCGCACGTCGTAACGTCCACCTAGAATATTTCGAACATATTGTATAATCAGGCGTGAACTTATCACTTTCGTACTTGCAATCAAAGATTCACCCGATAGTAATTAGTCAAACTAAAAATGATGAGCGAAATACATATATACTTGTACATATATGTAGAAGATTTTTAGGAGTCGTCGTAATACTGAAATGAATATAACGAAATCTCTCTCTTTCCAGTTACTTACTTCGACCTCCTCATCCAGCAAGCTCTCCCCCGTCTGGTCCACAGACCGGTCCTCATCTTCCACATCAAACTCACTCTCCCTTTCCTCGTATTCCACGTTTTCATCTAGCTCCTTGAAGTCGGGCGCGAACGCCGACCAGTTCTCGACTTGGTTCTGTGCCCATATTGATACGACACCTGAAAATATACCATTTTAAGATATTAGTTTTAAGCAGGGTTGTCGTTGCCGCTTTATTTTTCGGCGGGATCTATAAAATGTACGGCAAAAAATATTTCATAGATATCCAAAGTCAAAGTCAAAACGTTTATTTCCTGAGAGTTACATATTGATCCTTGATAATTGGGCTTTAAAATAATCTAATTCATACAGCTTTTATCGAGCGTTTATGGAAAGGCTACGCTGCGCAAGCCCGCCCGCGGTCTCAAGAACATTTCGATACCAACGGCCATCTTATTTGCGTGCTAATACTGCCTGCCCACAGCCATAATAGATTTTGCTGAGGCGATACACTCGTCCTTAACTAGCATATCGATTATATTCTAAATTTAAAACCCTGAACATACCAGCACTAATACTAGCGATGATGGGTCGAATGGGGTGCCACACGACATCCAGTAACAGTTCCCCCTTCGTCCCGTGCAAGATCTTCACGAGGTTGCCGATGGACTTCTCCCAGATATACAATGCGTGTTGACGCGCCGACCCCGCGCATATGTACTCCCCATCGCCGGAGAAACAGCATTTCTTCCATGTTGTTCTGGAAGGAAATACAGTGGAAATCACAGTTTTATTTATAAACAAAAGATTTTTAGTATTCTCATTATTTTTGAAGGATTTAATATAAGCAAGAGGAGCCCTATGGTCATCATTGGGTGTTAAATAAAATCAAAATCAGCTTTCGTAATTAAGTCAATCACAGACAACTTTGTTCTTCAATTTCATGAAGACTATCTACTCCACAAACTAGTGATAAGATAAATCTTTATAAATAAAAATGAATTGTTGTTCGTTAGTCTGATTAAAACTCGAGAACGGCTGGGCCGATTGAGTTGATATTGGTTTTAAGATGTTTGTCATAGTCCAGGGTAGGTCTAAACGGTGAGCAAATAAGGAAAAACTGCCGGGAACTTTATTACCCGTGCGACGCCGGGGCGACCGCTAGTATATATATAATACTTGCGGCCCGCTCCGGCGTCGCACGGGTATTTTCCCGGAAATTATTCGAATTTTTCTCGCCGTAAAAACCATCCTATCTCTCAAGTTGGATCGAACTGCACATGGTGTGCGAATTTTATTATAATCGGATAAGTGGTTAAGGAGTCCATTGAGGACAAACATTGTGACACGAGATTTATATATATTAAGATGTATCTTACTTATTTACAAGATCCTGCAGTTTCTGTATAGGTTCTGGTTCTCCATTGATACCACATTTCAGTGCTGTGATTGTGTCATATACTCTTATAACTCTGTCTGAAGTGTTTACAAGGAAACAGCTGTAAAAAAAAACAATAATTTGTTCAGCTATACAAGGCAGAGACCTAATTTTTACTGTGCATTGAGCATCTTTAGTTTCTCTAAGAAATATTACAGTAAATGTTTTGAATATTATTATTTTTTAACAATAGAATGTACTCACTCTCCTCTTCTAGCAAATTCTATGCTTTTTATACTAGTTGTGCTTGATGTGCCCACTGTAATCTTAAAACTAGCTTTTACTGATAATGTTTGAGAGTCCAAAATTAATATCTTCCCTTTTGCATTGCCAGTGTAAACATAGTCCCCTCTTCTGTCAAATGATGCTATTACATTTATATCACCCTGAAAAAAAATCAAATTAAATAAACTGATTTTATGAGAATACAGTTAACACTACTAGCAGAAGTATTGCATAAAGTAATAAAATTCTATAAATAGATAATATATTGTCTTGTCTCTTACATCTTCATCAATTGGTAAAATTTTATGTTCACCATCAGTATCAACAAGTAATGCAGCATGCCTCATGGGGCACACAAGAAACCTCCGGTCTTTGCGTGGGTCAAATTGCACTCGGAGTATAGCTGTGGGGAATCTGTAGCGCTGCTCACACTCACCCGACAGCACATCCCATATGCACACATTATGATCTGTTGATGCTGAGAGCAGCTGGAATAAAAATGAATAATGAAGTTATCTTATTTTAGATTAAAAAAATAATGATGAATATTATAGAGTTACATATTGATATGAAGAATTCAGATTTATTTTATTTTAAGGGTTCACATCAAATTAGTTAAAGTTTCTGCATAATTTTAATAAGGTTAGTACTATAGTACTGTCCTATTTTTTTAAACTGAAGTAAATTTTTTTTATCTCTAATAACATTGCTAATATTGAATATTGAGATCAAGTTGTTACCTTTTTACAATTTCTGGACCAGCTGAGACTGCACACAGGGTATACATGAGCTGACAGGGACTTAGCGATGCCTCTCGTCAAGAAATCCCAGATGAATATTCTACCGTCATTGCATCCTACCGCTAGCAGTGTTCCTCGGCGGTTAAAGGCACAGGTCGCCGCTAAAGAAATAGAATCTAAAGACCCGTCGAATTCCTAAAAGTACGATACTATTAATCATACATTAACCGAAAATCAATCCAAAAGATGTTAAATAAACAGCCTTACCTCGGGATAATTCTGGCCAAACGATTCTGGAGACAGAAAAATACAATTATTATGTTTTGTTTACGTAAATCGTGAGCGACCATGAGAGAATTCTTATTTAAATCTTACCGAGCAGTTCCAAGTTCATGCTGAACGCTGGGGGAGTATAATGTAATTCTGTATTGTACTTTTGTTTAATAATATATCCAATAACATTTATATCGCAGAAATATAACCAATTTTTCCGTTTTGGTTTATTGATGTTTGTTGTTGTACTGTACTGTACGGTTCGGTACAACCAGAGAGTATATAACCACTACGTTTCAGGTACGACCGACAGACCGATTTGGCTTGGCTTGGCTAGCGGGCGCAACTCGGCGCAAGCGATCTCGCAACTCGCAAGACCGCGTCGTTTTTTTTATTGCTTTTTTTTCTTTTTCTCTTTTTATTACAATAAGCCTCTAAACTATTGAAATACACCCTTACCCTTGGTGAATGAGACTATTTCATAGTTTTCAAGTTTATTGTATCTGACATAATTAAATTACAGTTGGGAACACATTACAATAATTGACATTGACATTTATTTATTTTTTATTTTTTTACGTTCAACTGAGTAACATCTTTTCACTTTATAATTTTATTTAACTCGACACTGGCAAATTGTGCTTCAAGCGCAAGGTCCAATTACAAGAAACTGAACTGAAGCGCAAAGTCCAATTAAAAGAAACTGAAACTGATATTATTGTACATTTACAAATATTTTTAATCTGTTCACAGTTGTTTGAAGTTTGATTTGATGTTAGCGAGGTCGGGCCATAGTGATTATTTAATCTCTGGGTCGGGCGGCTGAAGTTTGTAGCTTTGTTTTCGTGCTAAATTGTGTATTTACTGCTAAGTTTTTTTTAAAGAAACTTCGTAAACTACTTACAGATTGTTGTAATAGCTTTATAAACATGGCATTTTCGGTTGCGTGGGATGCATATCAGACCAATATTTGTGCTGGCCTCAGTGTACTGCAGCAGGTATCTATCAGAGCTTTTGTTAATAGTTTCATCAGTAACTATAATCTAACCGTTCATCCTGCATTTGCCATGAATATTATTTAATTTTAGGACATTTTATTGTATTTGCCTCCAATAAAAGTATTCATTGAACAACCCAACCTGGGTTGTTCAATACCCAGTTGTTGATACTTTTTTTGTATCAATATTTATTGTACTATGTTAAATATTTTGTTTTTCCATTCAATAGAGAGGTCGCTTCGTAGACATGACAATAGCTGCGGATGGTCACCATGTCAAGGCTCATCAGATGGTGATGTCTTTGGTTAGTCCTTACATCGGGGACCTTATTGCTTCAGCTGACTGTCCTCATCCTGTTATATTTCTCAATGTAAGATAATTAAAATTATTCTTTATCATATTAAAACTACTCTGTAAATACTTTTAGAATAGTTATGGGAAAAAAGAGCCATGTTGGCTAAGTGGGAGCAAAAAGTTGACTTTCATTGTGAAGGTTTGGGTTCAAACCCAGCCCAGCACCTCTGGATTTTTCCTTATAGAAAAATGTATGTGCGTGAATTAAGGCCTAATCTCTCTCATCAATCAATCAAGAGAGTAGTTACTGTGTCCCAACTGAGGGAATGTTAATTCGATGATTATGATTATGATGACAGTAACAATTGTGATGTACTAAAAAACACAACGTGCAGTGTGGCTTTACATGCAAGAGTAGGCATTGAGATTACAATGCCTTAATTTTCTTAAAAGTAAAACACCATAATATTTTGGAATGACATGTGATCTTTGATTGAACAGTGAACACCAGCATATTATCCACTAGAAATATAAAAGCTATTTTGATGGTTGGATATCAAAAACTAAACTGCAATTTTAAACAATAATTAATTTGATTGTCTTAATTGAATTATTATAATTTTATTTTGTATGTTTTTTGTGTTACCAAAAAAAATATGTATCATAAATTTTTTGATGTGCTCGTTGATTACTTTTATTTAACACAAATCTGTTTTTACAGCAAGTATCCTACCAAACCCTACAATCTATACTTCAATATGCATACACTGGAGAAGTTCTTGTAGCCAGAGATAAAATTAGTGAGTTCTTAGAAGCTTGCAAAGCCCTGCATGTACGGGGTGTTGAAGATTTGGTGAGACATGGTTTAAATATTTTTTTTTATTAATAAATAAGTTTTCCAAAGCTACTGGTCTGGTTCAGTTCCAAATGCTGTTATGTTGTAATACCAGGACCAGTCCAGTAGGGTTGCCAATGGCCTGACCAGCCTTCTAGTTTGACTTTGAAATATTACCTGTGTTAGATTTCCAAAAGCGGCTTTTGCCTGCGTAAAAATAGATTTTCCTGGGGTAAAATGTAGCTTTCATTCTTTGCCTTGACAAAAACTATCTATAACCATTTCAAATGTTATCCAAATAAAACTAAGAATAAGAAACTAGGTCTAAACTAAACAATGTACTGTTACTGTTAAGGCCTTTTGAAATAAACAATATATATTATTATATTAAATCGGGCAACGCTCACAATAATGGATCCGCGAAATGTGGCACTTAACTGCAGTAATAAATCTAAATTTAAAATTTAAGAAAAACCCCCGATTCCAATGCCGTAATTTCCTTAAACGTAAAACAACATAATATGATGTAATGTGGACGCGATGCGTTTTCATTTGATACCCCACACTAGTATATTTGCAGATTTTCGGTTTTCCTTCCCCACTCTAACCCCCATAACTTTTAAACGGCTCAACCGATTTTCATGAAACATGTCTAAGAACACTCGCGCCAGACTCACCTTTCATACAAAAAAAACTACATTGAAATCGCTCCATCCATTCGGGAGCTATGGTGACACAGAATGACAGACAGACAGACACGTCAAACTTATAACACCCCTCTTTTTTGGTCGGGGGTTAAAAAGGGGCCTATGTGTTATATAGATAAGTAAACTCTATTACTGTGAAGTTTCTTGAAAATCGCTTAGTAGTTTTTGTAGTTTTTTGTGTGAAATAGCAACAAATCCTAACAAACTTCCGCGTCTAATATAAGTATGATATTATAATTTTCCTACCTCAATGATTTCATTGGTTTAATTAAATTTAACATAGAATTTACTTTTGTGACTGTACTGTTTAACTAATGATATTTTTCAGAGTAATTCTGGAATTGACAACATAGAGAACACAGCTGATGATGTTCTATCATCAAAAGAGGACAAAGCAGATATAATTAGAGCTAGGTAAGATCTATATAATAATTATATCTATAATATTGAATTCATCATTTTCATGGCCTTTACATTCAAAACTATCTAAATTTAATTTAGACTATCTGATATTGTCGGCCAAAAAAATTTTTTATTTTTTCTATTATGACTTTATTTCTTGTAGTGAAAATGATGACACCATGGATTCCTTTGAACAAGACAATGAAATGCCGTACCACTGCGGGGGGAGCAGTCCAGCTGCTGAAATGAAGCCGAATTTGTTGAATGCCAAAGCCATTTCTGGTAAGAAATTGTTAAGTTGTTTATTTTTATAAACATTTATCTGACTCAGAGTTGATTTTTTAATCCATTCAATATAACAACACATCAGTTAGGATTTGCTCAGATAGGTTCTACGTGAATATTCATGCAATAAATCATTTAGGTAACTTTCTTGAAAAATCGAAGCAAAATTAGTTCAATTGAAACTTGCCTAAAGTCCATCACACTAATTTTGATCCAAATTGCACCATAACTTTATTTTTATTATTTTTTTATATGAGAGATAACTTTAATTAATCTCAACAGTCACATGGAAATGCGAAACAAACATTCTGTGTACGCGATTTATTTTTTCTTATAACACGGGTTGATCATACGACAAACTTGTCAGGGGTGTCCGTAGCACTTCGTGACTCGCCTGTTTTTTGAAACGCGCAAACATTCCGGCTACAACATTCTTAATTCTCATTATGTTAATATTCCTAAACTGTTGTTAACTTGTGCGAAAACTATGGATTTTTAATAATATTCAACTTCATTAAGTTTTCGTCCATAAAAAACTTTAGGATTCCTATTTCGTGCTTGACACACTTACTTACTTACACTTACTGACTTAAACAATTAATGACAGATAAAGCTTATTATACTCTTGAAGAATATCTTACTGACAAATTTGACACTAAATAATTTTATTGTAATTCCATTATTTTATTTATATTTAACTTCCGTTTTAATTTTCAATTGACTTGTTATGTTTAATATTTCATTTCTTGCATGTTTTTTAATATTTGTACGCCTTCTTTCAGGCAAAAACATAGCCGAACTTATTTTTATTTTTTATATTAGACCAAAATGTTACCTATTTTTTGAGCAAATAAGATTATCTTATCTTATCTTGAAAAACTCCCAAATTCACTAAACTGCAAGATGCACTTCCAGACAACCTCCAATACACGGTATCTATAAAAGGCAGCGTGCAACTAGTCTGTAACCGCTACCTGTACTTCCTGATGAGCTCCCGCAAGAGCGGCGAGCGGATGTGGCGCTGCATGACCTACAAGAAGCGGAAAGGGAGCACTGTGTCGTGTCGGGCCTTCCTTGTTACTAAAGACAATAAGATTACTAAACGGTGAGAAGATGTACACTATATTATTAAGATGGAAGTTTATGCAGGCAGGCCGTTTCCAGGCAAAATAACTATAAATAAATAAATATTTCCGGACAATCTACACAACATCATCTAGCCCCGTGGTAAGCTCTAAGCTTGTGTTACGGGTACTAGATATCTGATATACTTAATATAATATACATACATACATATATAGATATTTTTATTATACATATTAAACACCCAGACCAAGGAGAAAAGTGCTTGCAGAACATACAAACAATTTTACCCTCGGCGGGAATCGAACCCGCTACCTCTTGCTCTGCCAGTGTACATTCGCCCACCGCGCCACCGAGGCAGTCTGAACTGAAATTTTTTGAAGGAAACATGTCGTCGGTAGATGGCCTATGGCTGAGATTAATAAGAAAATTGACAAAGACGAGTCCATCCACTTATTACGAATTATGCTTACAAGTTTAGAAGGCAGCTCGCTTTCAATCAAATCAAATAGAGTTGAGTTGTTGTTACCTTGAGCATAAACTCATGTTTAAAATTGATATTTTGACATACAAACTTGCTATAAGACAATACTAGCAATTACATATGCCTCCTAATATTTTTATTAAGGATAGTCAATACTAGGTGAAAATAGATGCAATAACTAATCGCTATTTTCTTGCTACATTTATCGACAAGTTCCGACTTACGCTTAAATTTTCGTAAGGCATAAGGTAATAAAGCTGTTTTTATGGCTTCAACGTCTAACTACCACAGGAAGAAAATTCGTATAAAATGCTATAATTACGTAAAATAAGGGTATACTGAATAATTTCATGTATTTTTCAGTGTCGGCGCTCACAACCATCCTTTCCACGATTCTCAAATTCTGAAGAGATTGAACAAAGGCAACATGTTCTCAGCATTGAACGAAGTTGAAACGCACATGAGTAACACGACGGCCACCGCTCACGCTCCGGAACCTACTAGCAACGAGGCTAGTGTTATTATTGTACCCGAGAAAAGATCGCGGATTTCCACTATAACACAATTAACCTAAGTTACAATTGAAGCCCTTTTTGTTACAATCTATGTACTAAACAATTTATGTGTAATATGTTGTATATTTGTAACAAAATAAACATTTTATGATTATGATTTATGATTATGTAGGTCGGAAAGTATGGTCGGAAACTCCTGCACCTGTGTTACGTTTTGCATACAATCGATGATGATGATTAAACTGAAGATAATCTAAATATAAAAATCACCGATTCCACCTTAGTTCCCTTATAAGTAAAAGTCATACTATTTTGTAATGTGCACGTGATAGTGCACATTACAAAATGTGTTACTTTTCTATTATTGAGCAATGTACAGTATGAAAATAAATATTTTTACGATGACTTTCTTTTTGTTGTGTATAGTTTTAATGTATGGCAACCCTAGAGCTAAGCACGGTAGTCATACATCTTCGTCTAAAGAATAGTTTCTTGTGTTCCCGCCCCAGTTGAACAAATTTGTTTTCGACCTTCCAAATTATAAATAAGGCTTATTTGAACATAGTTAGCACTACTTAGTGGACGCTTCCAGGTCCCAGTATTATTTCAAGTATTTACAAATCAGTACTTGTCTGTCGTCCAGCTGTTTATCTAGCTAATCTCTAGAGACTTGGCCGATTTTGCTAGGACTTTTGATTAGTCACTGCATAGGGTTACTTCCTATCGCAAATTTAACTGAACATTTATCCAATTTCGGAATATCAATAAAACTCTGGCAACACCGCGCGTAAACATTAATAAAAATAAATTTGAGCGCAGAAGGATAGCAGATGTTGGAACGTTACGTAACAAACCAGTTCGCCTCTCATTTAGGAAGTTACATTCACTTCACTTATAATTTTGGACATAACTACCCGCCCCCCCCCCCCCCCCACACTGCAACTTAGTTTTTTTTTCTAATTTAAATATTCCTATTTGTGTGTTGTGTACATTATACGTAGTAGACGGCCCCAGTAGTCTTTCGAGTACCTATACATTTCTTTACTTAACCACGACTGTAGCGTTGTACTTAGTTTTCCATACATAGGCCGCAACATCGGCGTTTAGCCTAAACACCTAGGGTCTAGCCATGTATGAAAGCATGTTATGTCTGGGTATTTAAAGAGGTAGTTATGTGGATAACCTATTATAGTTACCTAGGTAGGTAACTATAGGAATAGATTTTTGTGCGTAACTACTAGTAGTAGCTAACTAGTACTAGCGTTAACTACGTTAACTCTTGGAACGTTTTTATTTTTAAGAAGCGTAGATATGACGTATGCTGCCAAGGTCTAAAGGCGCTTAAAACTGCAAAAGCCTGGCAGCTGAAGCGATAGCACATCCTAACTGACCAATATCTTTCTTAACTCCATTTTATTCTACGATAAATTCGTACGGTGATTTTTGAAGTGCACTATGCTTTATTTAAGTAGCAAGTAAAAAGATATATGGGAGGTAAATAAAATACATCATTTCTCTTAAATGAAATAAATATTACACGCTATAATGTCGGCATGCTTATAGTGTATTCATCTCCGTGGCTTATCAATATAGTTTCTGATGGACTTGAAGGTTGGTTGGTCTCTGCTATTTCCGTTTCGGATTTATCGTTTACTAATTCCACTTCTGTCCTCGTCTCAAATATATTCCGTCTCTGTAGTTTCTTAAGGATTTTGGCGTCATCAAACGGATGGTTGTGTGAATGAGCCCTGAAAAATAAATTGAGAGTTGTTTTATTTTTTAAATAGGCTGCAACAATTGATTTAAGTTCTATTTATGATCTTTCAATCATGCTAATTATTAAATCTACAACCAAAGTCTAAATTTCCCTTAAAAGTAAAAAATACGCATATCGATTTGTAATTTGTAAAGGTGATATATTTTTTTTTATGTTGTATAAGCCTTCATTTGTCCACAATCTCACCTGATGTAAAGTGACGATGTGGTGGATGGATTATGAAGACCTAGAAGGTAGATGGCTTCACCGGGCCACATTACGAAACACGAAAAAATCGCTTCACGCACTGGCCCAGCCCGGAGGGTGGTGACAAGCCGCGGCCGAAGCCTACCACCAAAGACTGTTCATAGCACCACCCGGAGGTCACGTGTAAGGATTCAGAGGGTTAACACTTACGGACGTGAACAGACAAAACCTCCAACTGATAGGCTTTCATTGGATACCCCACATAATTATGTATATTTGTACAAACATGTCTCAGTACACTCGCGCAAAATAAATTTACTTCGCTTCATAAGGTACAGACAGACACGTCCAATTTATAACCCCTCTTTTTCGGACGGGGGTTAAAAAGACACTGTTTAGCTAGCATACTCTTATATTATAAGATATCATGTTTACCATATCTTACCTTCGGATAATCTTTTTGTCCTTCACAATAAGCCCAGCTCTGCAAGTTATTCCCGGTTTGGAGTACTTGCAGCATCGCCAGTAGCTCTCTCCGTTCTTACGAGGATGTCGGAAGTTGTACACATAGCGGTTTAGAACTATTTGTGGCTTGCCTTGGTTGGACACTGTGTACTTGAATGATACATCTGAAAAAGTGGAATCGCATTAAAAATTCGTTTAAAAGATTTAAACGAACAGACAGCGTATCGGCACGACTCGTAACGGAGTCGAGTGTCCACTGTGTGTGTGTGTGTGTGTGTGTGTGTTTGACAGCGAGGAAACGGGCCTAATAGTTGGGAGTTATCAATCGTCTTCCAAAAAGAGAAAAAAGTTCTCATTTTGGCGTTTTTTATTTTATATCCTTCATTGATTTTTAATGTTTTTTTTTATATGAAAGCTGTTGCTTGCATGTTGAATCGGTCCAGTAGTTCGCAAGCTATAATATTTTTTTTTACACTAAATATACAATTTAGTTAATATTCGGTTAGAGATCTATAAAGCCGTTCCTAACAAATAGGTTAATTTTGACGGGAAAATTTTGTGTATATTGTAAAATACAATATTCATGAATATTCCCGCTGGGATATACACAAAATTAACGACTACGCGTGAAAAAATAGTTGTATACCATAAATAAATAAATAAAATAAAATAAATAACTTGTTACCTACCTGTAATATCTCTTATTATGGATGTCTTCGGTTTAATTGATTGAATAGGTGGCTGAGTTATCACTTGGCTCTCAATCGAGGCATCTATATCGAGATCATCATTGGCATATTCATCTCCAACATCCTCCATATCCGTTTCTTGATCACAACTGAAATAAACACACTCATAAGTTGTTAATTTATTAGTTATTACACAGTCTATACAAATAAATACAACAGTAGTTAATAAATAAATAAATAGGTAAATTTCTGTTGTCCATCTCTTCTCGCTTATCTCTTAAAAGGCTGGGTTGATATTGCCAGGACTTTCACGAGCAGTGCATAGTGTTTCCTGCTATAGAAGCAGTACTTTTACTGCAGGGACATATATCCAATTTCTGAATATCCTTACACTGGACCAAAGAAGCTAATAATATGACTATGTATTAAAAACCTACTTTGATGATGAGTTGCTCAATGGAGTCTACTTGTCTACAACCAAAAATTTCCAACCCAGAACTCATTTAATTATGGCCATAAGGTCGATTGTAGATAAACAAAAAAGGAAAGAAAAAAAAAAAAAAAAAAAATTCTGAATATCAATTACAACTCATGCAAACATTAATTAAAGTATAATGTGAGTGACTTAATATTACTAACCGCTTTTGAAGATATCACTTCTGTCAGGCATTCCATTGCTGTAGAAGCAAGGACTACCGGCTATATGTGTGAGAGAAGAGAGAAAAAGAGAAGGACAGCAGATGTCACATAAATTTTGTAACAAACCAGTTCACATACTATTTAAGAAGTTACATTCACTTTACTTAAATTGCTGGACATACCAGATAGCAACAAATCTGATATTGCTGATTGCGGCTGGACCGATTTTGACTCTCATGACATGGGAAAATCCACTTTACTCTGCTAACGCCGCAGGGTAAGGATCCAATATAAATTTAAGCACTTTTACCTGGGTAAATTGTATGTTGTAGAAGAATTATTTAGGTTTTCATTATCATTGTCTTCATTTGTAAAATCCTTATCTCTATCCTCAATTAAGGTTTCTTCACTGTTCTGGAATATGTAAAATTCATTTTATAAAGTTTGAAATTAAATGAAATAAGTTAATTTTAGTAACCACAATACACAATATTCCATCTCTATGAGTTTATCTGGTCAACCATTCCTCTTGAAATTTTACATAGATAAAGTTGTGAACACAGAGAAGAACATGGGCTACCTATCATCCCCATCCTGAAAAAAAAACTGTAAATTAAGTCAGTGAAGCCACAATTAATAGCTAGTTTAATAAATTAAATTATTTAACCTGTTCCAGCCCCCTAATGTGTAGTTCTTTGCAAGCAAGAAGAAATTCTTGAATATTATCATTGGAAACCACAACTTCTCCTGTGTATGCATACTGTAAGATTGCTTGTAGAGTGTCATTTGATATTTTCTGCAAAATATATTTGTATTGTAATTAAAACCATGCATGATATTTAAAGCAACAGTGGTACTTGGTATTTTATGTTTGGTAATAATAATATACCTACAGTCTTACAAACCATGATTTCAAAAGTTAAGACTTAAGACAATATAATGTCTGTTTGAAAAACAGACTTCGCTATTTTATAACAAACTAATGTTTTTAACAGATGGCAATTATTTATTAACCAGAGATGCATAGAGAAATTTAATCTATTGAATTAGTTGTTTTACTGCCTCGGTGGCGTGGTGGGCGAATGTCCGCTTGCAGAGCAAGAGGTAGCGGGTTCGATTCCCTCTGAGGGTAAAATTGTTTGTATGTTCTGCAAGCACTTTTCTCCTTGGTCTGGGTGTTTAATATGTATAATAAAAATATCTATATATGTATGTGTATTATTTTAAGTATATCAGATATCTAGTACCCGTTACACAAGCTTAGAGCTTACCACGGGGCTAGATGTTGTTGTGTAGATTGTCCGGAAATAATTTTTTATTTATTAGTTTCAGCTTACACTGAGATATATGACTGGGTGTGGGCAGGCAGCAGACTTGATAAGTTCCTTGATGTACGGGCTTATTAGTGATAGGACCATCTGATGGACTTGTACAAGGTGACCATCAGCAGCTATAGTCATATCAACAAATTCTTTATTCTGGAATATAAAAGTAAAATATATATATATCTGTTACGTAACTCCAGTAACTCAACATCTTATAATAATTTCAAATTTTATTTCGATCTAAATAACAATTTTACCTGTTGCAGACCACTTAGTCCCTGGCACATGATTTTCTGGAAACTGCCCCAAGAAACAGAGTAATTTTTTTGTCCAGTTTTAATAAAAACAAATTTAGAAGCCTGGAAAGGATAGATTTTATTAGTTAAATGAACTCTAATTAAGTTAAATGAGTATGAATGTTAAGTTTGACATGTAACAAAAACCAATTTTGATACATCCACGGGTGGAAGTTAAGCTGTGTATCGATAATGAACTTACCGATCTTTGATTAGTTCCACTAGTATTACCAGCATGTTTATTACTGTAAGCATGTGACCGTAGGCTGTCCAGTCGGCATTGTAGCTTGCAGTTACAAGCCTTACAAAAAGCAAATCCAGAGCCGTCTTTACACTGGGAGAGCCATGGTGCGAGCAATGGCTCTCTCTCCCATTCCATTTTATACAGTTTACGGTCCATTGTTAAAGTAAATTTTATTATGGATGAAAGATTACAAATAACAAAAAATCGAGCGAAACTGCGCACCTAATTCACGTAAATATAAACAAAACTTGACTGACTTGACTGTGACTGAACTAATGATTTACAAGTTCATTCACTAAGTTTGACTGAATAGACCACAGATTATATAAGTTTTTGAAGGGAAAAAAGCGTTCTGAGCTGAGGAATGAACTATGAAGTATTTTAGTGCTGCCAATATAAAATAAAAGCACTATTGTGCTTCATAGAAATCAACTTGCCAAAACCACACATGTCATGTACCTACATGTAGTAATTATAAAACGTAGTGATTATATTCTCTTTATTATAGTAAAACGCAAAGAGTATATAAGCACTAGAATACATACAATTCCACATTATCATGCTCATATAAATGTACGATTTTTTTCCCAGCCTTGGGTAGAGTTGTTTATGGCAATTCGCTTTTCTATCCATTTATTAAGGTTTTGTACGAAGCCTTACTAGGTCTACATGTCAAAACATTGTAGAAGCATACCGAAAAATGCATTCAAAGCTCTCAAATTACTACTTATGGGCTAATATTTAATTAATTATTATCAAGGTGTTTCTACTAGTATATAAGGAATAATCTAAGAAAAGAAATATTTGGATGAAATAAATTATTTTATTGAAACACCCTTTTGTGTGAGAGTATTATCCTCATAAGTCTCAAGAACATCAGCCAAATGTTCATTATCCCTGGGTTTCTTGAACTGTCTTCTCTTTTGGGCAGCCTTTTTCCTTTTGGGGGCTATTGGTTTTTTCTGGCCATGGTCCTGCATAGATTTAATACCTTGCTTTTCTAAATATTCCTCAATCTTTGCATCATCCATAGCATCTACTGCAGTTGCGCGCCATAATTTTACAAACTCGTCATCTACCTAAAAAATATAAGTATTGGAATTTGAATACTGATACACTCATTAATTATTTAAGGCATTATTGACATCCTATTTTTGTGAGTTATTAAACTTAGTTTTGTATATTTTATTTATGCCAAGAAAAAAAAGAACTTACATCTAATGTAGCTGTTTTGTCATTGTAAAACAATATTTTCTTCTTATCAGTAGGTCTGGTTATATACAATATTTCTTGTGCTAAGCTTTTTAAAGCTCTCTCACAGTGTGGTAGAGATTCTTGTACATCTTCTAGAAGTATGCCACCTAGTCCTTTCAAGTCTTGCTGTTTTAATAACCTGCAATTATTAGAACATTGTTAAAGTTTCACACACTTTTTCCATGGTTTGTCTTTTTTTTTTTTTGCATAAAAATAGCGATTTTTACTGACATGTTACATACATAGTTTTAAGATGGTTATTTCCGAGGCATGTTTTGGTTGATTAGAACCCAAAACTATAACTATGTATATGAGTATATAATATTACTGTATGAATGAGTAGGTACAATGCCATTGATTTCTCAGTATTCATCACAGTTTATGTTATACATACCTCAATAAAGATTTTTTGTCCTTAATTTTATAAACTGGCTTGAAATTGTATTTGCCATCCATTGTGCATTCTATCTTAGGATTATTTTGTAAAGCCTCTGTTTGTAGCCACTGAAAAATATACCATCATAATTATTATTCTGCTTTTATGCTTAGCTACTACTTTAATTTTAATTAATACCGGCCTATTACCTGTTTAACTTTATTTCCAACATCTAGTTGATTAGTTTCATCTAAAACCTCATCTAGGGTCAACGGATGGTCATCTCCTTCTTGGTGCCGAGATCTCATGTGTCTAACAATGCGGGCAAGAACACCAAACCGGTATGATGAACTGCCTGCCATGGTTTTATAACTGAAAGTTATTTGTTAATATTTTAAATCACACAACATCCAAACTTTCAATATAAGAAATAATAATAATTAATCCTAATAGTTGCAACCAAAATTCGTAGGTACTAAAACGGATGATCACTTTGACTGTGAGTAAATTTTTTTAGCATTATTCTTCATGTAGTTTAACAATAATATTTAGTATAACAATTTCATAGAAACTTACTTGGAGGCATCAAGCTTAGGTGCAGAGCTGGCAGAGCTTGATGACTTGGATTTCTTTTTACTATCATCTTTGTGTGAGGAGTCATCTCTTTTCTTCTTTTCTATACTAAAAAATAAATTGAATATTATTATAGGTATGCTATTTACATGTTTATTGCAGTCATGTATTGGGTGTCTTAACAAATAACATCTTTTCTAAATTATGTTAGTGAAACTAGATCTAAATTGTTCACCTTTACACAAAACAATAAGCACTTATTTGGTGAGTTTTTCACAGTTGATACTTTCAAATTTCATTCATACAGGATACATCGTTTAGATTTCCATTGATGAAGTGTCCCCCGCCCGGGGTCGCGGGCGGGTGTGGGAGTGAAAGTTTGGCATTCTGTCGCCGAGTACTGCATAGTGTTTGTCGCGGTGTGAGCGAATAAAATGAAACAAACCTCGGTGTAGCTAGTGCTTTTTTCTTGAACGCCTCACGTTCTCTAAGCAGAGCAGGGTCCATTTTCTAGCTGTTGTTCTGGATATTATAACAGTAAGTTATTGATAAATTTAATAGATTATTTTCACTATTTACTTCAGCGATAACAGGCAACAAACCAAAGCCTGAAATCGCGTATTTACGATTTCTTCTTCTTCTTCTTCTTCTTGGTTTTATGGCTTGACCGTTCGCTGGTTGCTACGATTCTGCCAGTGTCGTCAGTTACTTGATAGTATCGTGAACATAATGCAGCAAAAGATGGGACATTATTTACAACACCAAACTGATTAAGCTAAAAAGAAAGGACAACACATCTTGTTAGTAGGCACACGACACAATAACTACAATGTTAATTTATATTCAATAAATATAAATATGTATGTACACATTAATTAATTATTTGTTTGTTGGATTTGACTGACGTTGAGAGAATACGAGATTAGGTTGTTGACATTGACATGCAACACTTCCGTTCTTTTTACGAACAGAAGAAGACAATTTTAACGAGCGAAAAAGTATTCAGAACCGTTGTTATTGAATTAAAAAAAAGTGTATGTGTGTCAGCTACGACGCACGATTGGAGTTTACTCCTTACTAACGATAATTATGATATATATCGAATAGAAAAAAAAGGGTAAATGAACGCATCTGCTAAAATGCTAAGAGAAACAAACATATATCTGTAATTATTCGGATTATTTATATTACTTCAATAAAGCGTATTACATAAAGTATGTTACAAAATAATATAAATAAAATACAGTGAGACTACGAAGTATGGCGCAAAGAGGAGACCCCGAGAATGAGATACGCTGTGTAATGTATTCCATCTCATTCTTTTACACTTTCAATCCTACAGATATATATGTTTGTCTCTTTCTACGTAACGCCTCAACTTTTCGTGTTACACTTGATTTTACTCCTCATAAAATTTCCGTACCGGGCCTTAAAACTCAAATCGTTTCTTAGGGAGTAAACTCCAAAAAAAAAATCAAGAAGGTTTATAAGCTAAAATAAATATAAAAAATCCCTAAAATAATTAATTTTGAACTATCAAGATATAATTTGGCAGTTGAGATTTTGAAAAAAATATCGATAATATATGTTGCGCTCCGTTACAAGGTTATGCCTATGAATTTATTGTACTGTCTAATGGGGATTAATAAATAATACCTTTTTCTGCGAAAAAAATATCTCTACTATTGTGATTTTAATACTCTCTGCATTAAATTATAATTATTGTTTTTACCAAACCCTTACGTTTTCAAATTTACATTGCTTTGTTGTGCAGTGTTATATAAAGATTGTTTTTATTTACTGTAGTTTTATGTCCAAGTATGGCTATGTGGATATATCCACAAGGCAACAACACAGTCTTTTTCATATAATCAATAAATTAAAAAAATTAAACCTTTTTGTTTTTCTACATTGTTGTACATTGTATTATTGTAATTTTTTAATGTTTAATGTAAAACGTACCTAGTGATTATATACTCTCTGGTTTAATGTTTGCCACAAATATGATTGGATTTTATGAACTGCTTTTGTTGAATTAAGTAAAAGTACATAAAAAATCTGAATGTATAATTTAAGAAACACCCCCGATTCCAATGTCTTAATTTTCTTAAAAATAAAACACCACAATATTTAGTAATGTGCACGCGATGCGCTTTCATTTGATACCCCACTCGAGTATATTTGCAAATTTTCGGTTTTCCTTCCCCACTCTCACCCTCATAACTTTTAAACGGCACAACCGATTTTCATAAAACATGTCTAAGAAGACCCGGGACAAACTCACCTTTCTTAAAAAAATTAAATTGAAATCGCTCCATCCGTTCGGGAGCTATGATGTCCCAGACAGACAGACAGACACATAAACAGACAGATAGACAGACAGACACACCACCCCTCTTTTTTGGTGGGGGGTTAAAAAACATAGGTACCATAATTTCATTTTGTTTTGTTTTAGTTCATAGAAGGCTATAATTATATAAAACAAGTACATCAACTACAAAAAAACCTTCAAAATAAATAATAACGATTTATTATTCACAAAATGTAAATATTTATTTAATCTATCTGTATGTATCTTTATTATACCCGTATATGAGTCGTATAGAATCAAAGGTGGCAATCTGTACTTGGCTGAATTTTGGCAATTCAATAAAAACATTTTATTAAGTCTGTTACGAAATTATTTCTAAAATCATATTAAACATCGTTAGATAATTAGTGTAAAAAATAAATAATAACACAGGATTTGGTCTTTGTAAGATAATATACTCAGAATTTAGATAATAATTTTGCAGAATGCCGGTTTTGATATAAAATATTAAAGAATGCCGTATTTGTTACCAAATATTATGCACATGGCCATGTTTGATCTCAACCTATTGACAGAAAGCCGTGTTTGAATTCAATCAAATTAAAATTGATTCAGGGGTGTCACACAAGGCAAGAATAGTATATTATATGAAATGAAGTTTTATTAATTAAAAATTATGTGAAAATGTTATGCTTAAATTTAAATGCGTAATTCGCAATCATCTCCCGTCCCTCCTTTGCAATAATTTTCTTCTTCTGGTGAAACATTAATTTGTTCCTGTGCGTAAAGTACGTCTTTGTAAAAATGTAGGGTAAGAATATCTTTCCAGCTCGTCCCGAAATGCTTGCACAATAATCTGCAAGCTTTTTTTTACTAACCGGAACCACATTAGGCATGGCTTGCGGACTAATCATGCCTATAAGTTTAAAATCATGCTGTCTTGATCAGCCTTGTTAGTGTAAGACCCTATTTGGTGCAGATTTTGCAGAGTATCTAGAGAGAAAATTTAAAAGTTAAAAAAAAAAAACAAATAGAAACCAACACCATAAAAATAAGCAAAAAGTTCATAAGGAAAGGTGACAACCCTGTACCAAAACTTGCTTGAGTATCTTTTGCAAAGTTCGTTTCCATTTTTCAGGGTCATTTTGCCGTTTCCGCGCAAACCTGTTAGTAACAGGGGTAGGATGGCAATCCATTGTTCGAATTATTTATAAATATCATAAGTAACACCACAAAAACAATTATAAATCCTTAAAACCCAGAGACACACTTGTACGAAAACTTTAACCGCCGCCATCAGACCATGCGACCATCGGACGCCTGTGATTGGTCAACGGAGCCAGAAGGCCGAGTTTGATTTTAAACTGCCAAAGATTGCCGCATTTGAAACTAATGCTGATTTTTGACGTCAATTTTGAACGCTTGAATGCCGCCTTTGATACAGTTTGAGAAAATAATATAACGTTATTTTAAATTCCCTATACGGCCATATCATTATGTCATTTTTGACAAATTTGACAGATTGCCACATTTGATTCTATACGACTCATATCATAGTATCTATATTAAAATACCCATAAAACTTTGGTATCTAAATAATACTTAAATACTACCAGATTACTGGTTAACTCTAAACTTACTTGTTTATTCCGTGACTAGATGTCGCTGGTAAAGTTGGTCGAGCTCTAGATCGCGCTACGAAAACACGGGGCAGAGAATGACAACCCTTCGGTTAAATTTAGTTGGAATCGCTTCTCGGCCTATATTCTAAGATCAAAGTTGAGTATCTGTTCTTTATCTTTTCAGCCGAATATCTGAAAGTTCCCTCAATGAGAGACCAGTATATTAAACTGATTTTTGTCAAAAGACGGCATGTTCGGAGCTCGCTCCACTCCCGGTCTGCCCGGCGCTGCAGTGCCGCCGCGCCGGCCGTCGGGATCGGCCCACATTTTTTAACCAGACCAGAGAGTATACATATAACTTTAACTTCGTATTGAACTTATAAACAGACCATGACTGTATAACTCCGCTCGCTGGTACTTCTGGTGTAATTTAGCAAGCGTGTTCTAACCTAAACTGCTGGGTTCACGAAGTCGAGAGGAAGGAACTTCGTTCCATCCGGGTGTCTCTTGACACCTCTCAAGTTTTTTATTTATTTTATCGGGTACCTAATATTTCATATTCATCATCATCACCCCATTAACGTTCCCACTGCTGGGACACAGGGACTTCTCTCTTGACGAGAGAGATTAGGCCTTAATTCACCACGCTGGCCAAGTGCGGGTTGGTGAATGTCACATGACCTTCAAACTATTTTAAAGTTCTCAGAACATGCCGGTTTTCCTCACGATGTTTGCCTTCACCGTTAAAGCACGTGTGTAAAGCGCACATAAACTTCTCAAGAAGAAAAATCCAGAGGTGCGTGGCGGGGTTTGAACCCACGACCTTCGGAATGAAAGTCGAGTGTCCTCAAATATTTCATATTATAATATAATAATTAATAATCTTTATGGTTTGTGTGAGGAAATAAGCAATGTTATAGGTAATATATTATAATGTGGGCGCTAGGGCCCGCCCCGGCTTCGCTCGCACGGGTCATTTATACAATATCATATTCAAGTTTTTCTAATCCGTGGAGTAGGTACATAAAAAAATGTCCAAATTGGTCCAGACGTTGTGAGTTATGCGCTTACCAACACATTTTGCGATTCATTTTTATATTATAGATAGATTAAGTATATTTTAAGTGGTCGACATCGTCGAGCTAAAATAATAACCTGCTAAGTACAATTTCTCAAGTAATAACTCTAAACGTCTTTTACGTAGCCATAGAATAATAAATAGGTAGTACCCCAATATATAAGAGATGAAAGCTGGGTTGTTATATTCGCTTCTCAACTCGGCGTAAAAAATGTAATGACAATGTTATTTCCTTGATTATTCTTATTATTTTATTAACTTAAACTAAACTAAAATTAACTTTAAGTTGACCTGTCCATGTATGCCCTGTGCGTCTAAGGAAATAAATGTTTCGACTTTGACTTTGTAGGCACCTACTTACTTATTAAATTTAGTATCTACTTTAGCTGCCGATGCCAATTCTG
Source organism: Gymnoscelis rufifasciata (assembly GCA_929108375.1). NCBI lineage: Eukaryota > Metazoa > Arthropoda > Insecta > Lepidoptera > Geometridae > Gymnoscelis > Gymnoscelis rufifasciata. Next base: position 3,175,731 of record OV815307.1, on the reverse strand, counting down.
TCTTGGTTCGACGCGTATTCGAATTTGTAGCGTTTCGAAAATGATTTGAATGCATTTCAAGCCGACCTATTCCGCCGATCTATTTCCGCTCGCTTTGTAAATGAGCATTCCTGAAGAAATGCATGGTATATGCAGGGTGTCCCACGGCCATGCCATATGCAAGGAAAGAAGGTACCTTAAATATTGTAGATAGAAAAATATGTAAAAGAACACTTCATTTTGATTTTTAAAACAATTGATTTAAAAAAATTGTGAATGCAGTTTACATTCATAGTTTTTTGAAAAATGGCCTGTCTCAACCGGGAATCAACCCGCCAAAAAAATCACACCTAATTTTATGATTCCGATTAAAAGGCTCAATAGTGCCAGTTATTTTTATCCAATTAACATGATATGGTAATCTCAAATAAAACAAGGACCCAAAATTTTAAAGTTATGATTTTAGTAAAATGAATATTTACTGTAATTTCTTTAACTTTCTGTCGTGTTAATAACATTTTTTAAATATTATTGCAACTTATCATACATATTTTTATTTTAAAACTAGTGGCCCGCCCCGGATTCGCACGAGTTTTTATTTAAAAAAAAATCCCGGCAATTATTCGATTTTTTCACGCCTTTTAAACCTTCCCTAGACCTCCACGAACATTTCAAGACTATGATAAGATAAATCCGTTCAGCCGTTTTCGAGTTTTAATCACACTAACGAACAACAATTCATTTTTATTTATATAGATTGCATAATAAAATTTAAAATAAATTTGATACCGATCGACAAACCTCTAAGTTGGGATTCACAATGTATAAAAATAAAAACAAGTTTCGCATACTTGTTCCCTAGCGCGAGCCGTGCGCGAATGGATAAATATGAATTGTTTGTACATGTAGCATACGACCAGTTGATCTGTGCATCGCCGCACAGAGGACGTGTTATCGTTTAAAGGTACCAATGCCATAACTATTCGCATCTGTTAAATTAAAACACCTTTTCGTTGACAACAACTCAAGTTCTTGTGGAAAATTTAGCTTATTTTGGCTAGTCGTATCGCTATAAGGATTTTTATTTTGTTACAGATGAATTGGCTCGAGAAATTTCATTTGTACACCGTCCACATAATCCTATTAATAAGGTAAGTTTTTGTTTGTTATTAAGTGGAGACTTTACCGTTTAATAACTTTTTAAATTATCTAGGTTTTTAACATAATATTTATCGTTTTAATCCTAAATAGCTCCTAAATAGCTACCATAGGATATTTTTTATGCAAAATATGTTTTAATTAAAATTATCAAAAAATTATAATAACCGGTTAAAGAATACCTTTTAAGTATACCAACAAATTGTTATTTAATTTCCAGTTGTATTACCTTTTTGAATTACGATTAAAGAACTTAATAAATGTCTAAGTAGGAATAGTGGATTTTTGTTTCTTTTTTCATTCTTATTCCAAATATTGGCTTACTAAATTTAAACAAAATTAAAAAAGTTTTTAATTTCGGAGGGTAAGGATCTTAATATATATAAATCTCGTGTCACAATGTTTGTCCTCAATGGGAGTCCATTAAACCACTTAACCGATTATAATAAAATTCGCACACCATATGCAGTTCGATCCAACTTGAGAGATAGGATGGTTTTTACGGCGAGAAAAATTCGAATAATTTCCGGGAAAATTTTATACCCGAGCGACGCCGGGGCGGGCCGCTAGTATATTTATAAATTGAAATTTGTGAAAGCGAATGCTAAGTGAAAATCTCCACATAACGTTTTTATCGGTAGATACGTCGTGCATTGTCAAGTACGATAGATAACTCCTTAGATAAAGGAAGAACATTTTATAGGTTTACTTTTATGAATGGTGTTATTATTGTGTCTTGATTTTTTAGCAATTTTCCTCTTTAAAGCAGCCTATTTTAACCTCAAAAAATCAGCTAGCTAAAAAATTACATTGCAGAAAGATTAGCCGGAACAAGCAGCAAAACCAACAAAATTCATAAAAAATAATTATTTTTTGCAAATATTCAATTTTAATAGCTAAATATTGGGATTTATGTTGATATATGTGAGGAAGCAGTAAGGTTCCTGTCTCATATCTTAAATGTATAAATTAAGTTTTGATTAATCGTGCAGTTTAATAACTGTTTGGTACGCAAATTCTACGCACAGTCGTACTAAGGTACTACCACATAAATTATTATAGGTTCTATATATAGGTATAAGGTATAGTTGTACAAAGGTGAACCCCGAAAAATATGTTTGCTTCCGAAGGATTTTCTCCGCTGTTATAAATATTAAAGCCAGATATTTTCATTATTTTATATTGTTGTGCAGATTGTCCGGAAATATTTATTTTTTTATTTATTTCAGAAGTTATAGCTTTTCAAGAGCTCACTGAAATATCTACAAGTTGCCTAGTTTACCCACAAGCATAAGCTAAATAGTAAATCTTTAACTTTGTAAACTAGTTACAAACTTATTATGAATGCAATATGTCGTGCTAATACACTAGACGTAACACCTGCATGGTTTCATCGAACTTACGAACTAGTTCCATTATTATTTAGTACGATTCTTTATTGAATTGTCAGAGAACATGCGAAGCGAAAGTTATAGATATTGTCTTATTTAAAAGCGGTTGTAAAGAAACACTTACAGGCTTAGTGACTTTTGCACTGCTCGTGTAACTCGTGTTATGAATGTTTTGTGGAACTTAGTATGTATAATATAAATTAAGTAGTTCTGGAAATAAAATATTATTACAAAATCTGATTCTTTATAATATTTTATTCATTTTGTTATTTTGCAGGCGCTGTAGCCCCACTTCTAAATTCTTGTTTGAAAATGGCTCACGTTCAATCCATCTTTTCACCATGCAAAATAAACCTTTTAAATTTAAGAGTTTACTTTATACTTATCTAGGGTATAATTTTGCTTGTTGTTAACAGCGTGATATCAGCCAATGACGCTTCACCATGGCGGTGGTCCTGTGTCGACAGAAAGTGCATGAAACTTCCCAATAATCCCCAGAATAACGACCCTGTGCTCAGTTTAGAGGCTTGCAAGATGTTCTGCAATGATTATGGTGAGACATTACAATCACACTTTTTTTTTTATAAATTAACGATTTATACTATAATATTATAAATGCGAATGTAAGTTTGTTTGTTACGCTTTCACGCAAAAACTACTTAACCGATCATCATGAAACTTTGCACATATACTCTTGAAGGTTTTAGAAGTAACATAGGATACTTTTTATAAAAAAAAAAAAACCACTGCGGGCGAAGCCGCGGGTAAAAAGCTAGTATTTAATAAAACATTCCGTTTGAATCTACTAGCTTTCAGGTCTTAAAGTCGCTCGCCCATTATGATGCTATTATCAGATTTTGACTTCCTCATCATAGCTAAGGAATTATCCTTTCTAAGATTTGTAAAACCAAACAATGTACCTAAATAAATTATATTGTATCTTGTATCTTAGGACCACCTAAGAGGTTCCTACTTGGTATTTTGGAAACAAAAAAATTAATCAAAATTGGATGATCCAAAACACCGTTGTTTATCATCCAATTTTGATTATTTTTTCCTAAATTTTATTTAATAAATAATTTTCAATTCCTTTTTTTAACTCCTTAGTTATCTCGACAACTACAAAGTTAAAAAAATAAAATATATTTAATAAATACGGTCATATTGAAACAACTATATTTTCTGGGAGTCGGTTAAAAAGTTATACGTTTTATCTTGCGAATAACGCAATTTCAAACGTATTTCAATGCTATGTACTTTGTAATTAATATTTTTTAATAAACGTTTGAAGATGACGTCATTCGCGTAATAAACTATGAGTTTTGCGTAATTTTTTAGAAACATAATAGTTAGGGAGGCGAATAGGGGAATTTTCTGCAATACTCGAGCGTGGCAGTTTAAGATATGAGAGATACCTTAGACCTAATAGAACAACCTTGTAAAGTATTTAGCTCTATATGTAGTGACGCGCACCTAGAATAGACGATCAGATTAGTAAAAAAAAATGGATAGTCTGAAATACTCGAGCGCGTCAGATTAAGATATTGGGGGTTGATTTTAGTGTTTAAAGACTAAATTTAACTAATCTGACGATAAGTCCTTGACGCAGCCGAGTTATAGGGTCGAGAACTTGTAAAAAAAAACGTTAATCCGGCATACTCGAGCGCGATTTTTATTTTTTTTATTTTGAAGAATATAATCTAAAACTTACTAAAAATACAAAATCTGCCGGTTTCCGCATGACCGGAAGCGTGGAGGAGCCATTTCGTCTTCCTAAGAACGCGTTACGGCATATAAGTCGCGAACGATACATTTTACAAAAAAAAAGTTTAAATAAACAAAAATAGTAATTTTATTTTACACAAAAAAGGTCTCTAAAAAAAATAAACCAAAAAACACAAAAAAAGTAACCAAAAAACCTTTTTCGGTCAGATTAAGAGAACCCACCAACATTTTTGTCAGATTAAAAAAATATGCTTTCAGAATACCGAGATAAATCTCCCCTATGAAAATCTGACGCGCTCGAGTATTTCAAAAACACTTTTTTTTTTTGCATTTTCAAAAATTCATCGTAACTTATCGTCACGCCGAAATCGTCAGTTTTTTCAAAGGGAGCTTCCTTGGGGCCTACTTAACACCCCTTCCGAAAATCTGACGCGCTCGAGTAAATTTTTTTTTTGCATTTTCGACTACTTTGTATGCCTACTCCCACCACGCAAACCGGCAGATTAGTATACCGTTGTTATCAGAGGCACTCGGGGCATACATAGTATGAATATCTGACGCGCTCGAGAATGCCCAAGTAACTGTTTTTTTTTTACATTTTTGAAAAGCCGTACACGCCAAATCCACCGCTAAAATGGTTTTTGCCATACGAGCTTTTCTTTTCGAAATTATTTTATCTTTCGATTTTGATAGGTCTTGATGGCGCCGTTGAATTACGCCATTTAGCTACCTCGCCTCCCTAACCATAATAAATTTCACATAGTTTTCGAGTCATTCCGTGAAAGAGTATTAAGGAATTCATTTACTTACAAATAATAATAATAATATATACTTTATATTTTTTACGTGATATCACAATTTTGCTACTGATATAAAAGATCATAGGAGATTCTAGATCACCTGGTGAAGTTCAACAATTAGGTACTTCTAGGACTTTCAACGTTCCATAATTTGTGAGCCCACTTTGTGGTTTAACAATATGAACAATATCCTATTTAATTTTATCGTGGGTATTAGGCCAAAGTAGGGCGTGCTCATGCGTTTATCTCAAGTAAATAATCGGTCACTCGTAGGTTCAATAGAGTTGTCTGGTAACACAAGCCTAAAAGGCTTTTGGAACGAAGTTCCTTATCTCGCGTTGCGAAAGGGGGCTAGACGGAAAAAATTTGGACCAAAAGTTGTAACGACACTTTTTGCTATAACCGTGCGAGGCGGCGCCGGCGTGTGCGTGTTTCTATCTCTCACTCATAGAAAGCGATCCAGTTATTTGTTTCGTCTTTCTATTTCGCATTGAACAGTTTCTTATTTATTGCTGATGGAGTTAGGTAAGCAGAGACTTTATACAGACCATAAGAAATTCATATGTATTTTTAGCAATTGTACGCATTATAACCTCTTTTTAACCCCTGACCAAAAAAGGATGTGTTATAAGTTTGACGTGTATGTCTGTATGTCTGGGACATCATAGCTCCCAAACGGATGGAGCTATTTCAATTTAGTTTGGCGCGAGTGTTCTTAGACATGTTTCATTTCTGTTGTGCTGTTTAAAAGTTATGGGGGTGAGAGTGGGGTATCAAATGAAAATTGCGCATCGCGAGTACATTACAAAATATTATGGTGTTATGCTTTTAAAGAAATAAAAGAATTGGAATCGGGGGTTTAACTTAAATTTTAAATTAAGATTTATTACTTTTGTGCTAGCCAAGTCATATGCGCGTTAAAATCGCTTCATGACAATTTTAAAAGCAAATTATATTTTAATATTGAAATATCAATGCGTATGTAAATCTAATTAGCGAGCCGTGCGTGTTCTTACCTATACACTGTTGTGTTTACGAAGTCGAGAGTATGCACACATCTGTTGTGTTTACTAAGTCCCGCGCATCTATGACTTTACGAAAGAATAGACAGACAGTATATACACATACACACGAAGGACAATATGGAACTTCGTTCCATCCGGGTGTCCCTTGAAACCTATCTAGTTTTTTTTTATACAAGACTTATCGTTCTCGATATAATGTTAAAAAAGTAATAGTTTTTAATGATAACCTTTTATACATAACTACTACAGATAAAAAATAAAAAAAATCGCCAGATGTGCTTAAATAGATATCAACGTTCTGTCAAATGTGTGTACCTAACCTAGTGACTTAACAGGGTTATACATGGTGTTACAAAAGTGACGGATATTCTTTCTAACATTATATTAAAACAAAATATTTTGATGTTATAGTAAACAAAATAATAATACAAATATCATGTTCATGATTTAAAAAATAACCATTTGTGTCTGTCAGGACTACTGTGGCCAAAACCAACTGGTGATACGGACCTCGGCAACTTCCTGTCAAAAATCAACATTGAAAATCTTAAAATTGAAATTGCTAAACAAGGGCGTTCGAGCGATTTGATGGAAGCTGCTGGAAAAGTAAGTACCTAGGATAGATTGATGCTCAAACGAAATAATATAGTTAGTTATTATTCTTTATTTTAATTAGAACGACCTAAAATGCCAATTATAAAATAAAATAAAAAAATAAAAAATAAAAATAAAAAAGCCTTTATTGTTGTACCTACTTAATTAAACAATCATATTATCTATGCCTATACTAACATTATATAAAAAAAATTCTATTATGTAACATCGGCAAACGGTGGTTCTGTTACAACTTGTCTTCCGACAAAGGCCTCCTCTAAAGATCGCCTATATATATATAAAGATATGCCAATTACTATAGGTAATAGGCATGCATAATTGTATATTAATTTCATTTCAAGAATGTGAATGTGCCACTTAATGCTGTTGATTTATAGACTTTGATTTTTTTATATAGCATCGCAATAAAAAAGTAATAGGATAGATATTGATATTTTATGTCACAATTTAAGTATACTCGTAGTAAAATTGTAATGTTCATAAAAATATACATTTGAAGTGTCTATTGCCCTTTTTTGGTGGAGTTAAGTTATATTAATGTTATAAATTTATTATTTACAGCGGTTCAAGAACCTTATATCGTCGACTGTCCCTAAGGGCATAGCTCTGAAGGCAACAGGAAAAGCGTTGACAGTTTATTTGCTCAATAACAATCCGGATTTAAGAGGTGAGGTTCACATTCTGTGATGGTATATTATTTTGTCTCACTGTTTATTGCCTTATTTTTGTTTTTCTGACAGCATTTTTGTAAATCAATTAGGTACCTACTTATTTCAAAACAATCAAAAGAATATGACGAATCCGTTTAAAATAATATGAAAGCCCGCGTTAATTATTCCCTTTGAGCCAAACTCATGGCATTTATTGTTTTATTTTGTCTTTAAGAGTGTAACAATGATGCCAGCCAACGTATTTCAGATTGAAAATGTTGACACCAATTGTAGGTTTAATTCCCACATTGATGTTTGAGAAAATATCATATTATGTATTTACAAAACAACGCATCATGATAAGTAGGTACAGGTTGTTAAGTGAACGGAATATTGACAGAAAATCTAAATGAAGAACATTTTTTTTTCATGTTAAAAAGTAATTTTTTACAGAATTTTCCCTGGATTTTGATGAAAGCTACAGTCTTCACGTCTCCGCTTCATCAAACGACAGAATCAATGCAACTATTGCAGGGAACTCGTTCTTTGGCCTCCGACATGGATTGGAAACTCTTTCTCAACTCATTGTATACGACGATATCAGGAATCATGTTTTGGTAAGACGAAATCTGTGAAAAACCATATCACTAGCTTTGTTCTGTGACCAAACTATGACATTCCATATTATGTTTAAGTTAATGCCATTTGGGATTGAAACGTCTTGTCAACTTTCCCACCCGTGTGGAATCCGTTTCTTTACTTCATTTACTAATGTTTTGGTCCCGACATGTCCAGAAGCAGGGTTTTTAAGCAGGTAATTTAACCTACCCTATATGGAGTCTAATGTCCCTTTAACAAGTTCGCTACACAACGCAAAAGTCGTAAATTATGATCAAGTGGTTAAACAGTGCTATTTACGATTCCTTCACACTAATTGATTTTTAATCGATTCCAATTTTGTTTCTGACGTATTACATAGTGTATACGTATGTCTAGTCTCATTGTGGTCTAAATGAGGTACCTAAAGTAAGCACACTGGTCTTGATCGAAATACCAATTGTCAAACCAGCATCAACATTTTATTCTACCTATTGTGATAATGCAACATAATAATACCCGCTCAAAATTAGTCCCACATATTCAATATCTTGCAACATACTTGCTTATATATAATTTAACAATTAATTTGTAAATTTTATTATTGGTACAAAAGTCAAGTCATAGCTTATCTGCCTTAAATATAAGTAGCAATAATACATAAGGCGTTATCCGCGGCTACGTTATTAGATAAATAAGAAAATATGACTACATAACCAGCCTTTGAAACTACATTGTAACGATGTGACAACTGTTGAACCAATCAATATGTTGAACGCCCAGTCCTTTTCAAGACCGGTTGGGATCATTGACATCGCTAAAAGGATTTGCATAAACTCTCAGAATTATAGCTATTCCGATCCCATGCTAAATAAGGCACCTATTGAGATGCAAACTGGGGTCAACAGACGCAACTGTCACATGATATTTTGTTGACTTCGTTTATTATAAATTTTAATAATCGAATGTTTGTTTGAAGTAATTCCCCAACGGGGCTCATGTCAGGGAATTTAGTATGGTAACACCTATGTGTAACCACATGATGCAACAAATAAATAAATAAATAAAGTCTGAATTATTAACGTGAATTTGGAAATGTAGCATATACCTACCTTACTAAGATAAATAAAAGTATTCTCGTATCACTTGGCAAAACAATCTATGTTGTCATTATTTGGTACCTAACAATATAAGATAATTCTAAGATTGTAAACAAAGATGATGATATTGAACACAATATTTTGAAGTTGATACAAAACTTTTTTGTATATATGTTATATATTATGTAACAGGAAAAATGCCTAACTTTTTTATATAAATTAAATTTTGTTTGCAGATGGTCAGAGATGTCACCATTAACGACAAGCCAGTCTATCCTTATCGAGGCATTCTTCTGGATACAGCTAGAAACTACTTTACTGTTGATTCGATCATGACCACTATCGGTATGTCACTTAGTGCCTTTTAATTTAGCTCTTATGTTTCCCTTCCAGTCATCCAGACAGGAGGTATTAGTTTTACCTTAGTGATGTATGATAAATCTATTTTTCGGTATTTTTCCAATTTATCGTTCATAATATTTCATATTTCCCTTCTTCATCATATTTCTTATTATTTATTTCTTATTATATTTTTTCATATTTCTTATTAACCCCCGACCAAAAAAGAGGGGTGTTATAAGTTTGACGTGTCTGTCTGTCTGTCTGTCTGGGACACCATAGCTCCCAAACGGATGGAGCGATTTCAATTTAGTTTTGTTTTGTATGATAGGTGAGTTTGGCCCGGGTGTTCTTAGACATGTTTCATGAAAATCGGTTGAGCTGTTTAAAAGTTATGGGGGTAAGAGTGGTGAAGGAAAACGAAAATCTGCAAAAAACTGGCGTGGGGTATCAAATGAAAGAGCATCGCGTGCACATTGCTAAATATTATGGTGTTTTACTTTTATGGAAATTAAGGCATTTTAAATGGGGGTTTTTCTTTAATTTTAAATTTAGATTTATCTACATATATTGTTTGTATTTATAACGAGCGGCCCGCCCAGGCTTCGCGCGGGTAATTATTCAAATTAGTTTTCCCGGTATTTATTCTAATTTTTATCGTCGTATAAACCATCCTTGAACTTCAACGAACATTAAAAAAAAATGGCCAAATTGGTTCAGGCGTTGTTGAGTTATGCGCTCAGCAACACATTTTGCGATTCATTTTTATATAAAACATTTGTAAATTTTAGTTGTTTGTAAAATACTTTGAATATATTTACTGTATGATAGCACTCTTACAATATTAGCAACCAATACAGGTTGGCAGGAAAATGCCTTGGCAGTACAAGGCATTTTCCTTAAGTAAATATATTCAAAGTATTTTACAAACAACTAAAATTTACAAATCTTTATATATATAAATCTTCTGTGAGTTTTTTGTGTGTGTTCAAGGGGATCTGGGAATGGTTTAGATTCACAATACGGTCAACTGGATATTGTTTTTTGAGACGTGGGACAGGACAACGTCTGTCGGGTCGACTAGTGTTATTTAAAAAAATGAATCGCAAAATGTGTTACTAAGCGCATAAGGCCCACCTTTTTGTATAAAGTTTTTGTTCAAATAAAGTACCTATTTTTAAATAAAAATAAAAAGTGATGTACCATAAAAGCTATTTGGGTGGTGGATGACCATAAACTCATTCTTGATTTTTCAGACGCAATGGCTGCAGTGAAACTTAACACATTCCATTGGCACATAACGGACAGTCAAAGCTTTCCTTTCGTCTCAGAAAGAAGACCTAATCTATCAAAATATGGAGCTTTTACACCGAGCAAAGTAATTACCTACTAGTACCTAAAAATTTCCAGCAATTTTTCGATTGATTTAAGTTTAAACTTTTAATTATGAATATTAAATGTTTTAGGTATACACAAAACAGCAGATTCGTGAGGTTGTAGAGTATGGGTTAGAGAGGGGAGTTCGTGTTTTGCCTGAATTCGATGCGCCTGCTCATGTGGGCGAAGGTTGGCAGGACACTGACATGACGGTGTGCTTCAAGGTAATCTAGCACTTATTGATAAGTACAAGGTGTCTCAAAAGAAAGTTCACATATAAAAAATCTATAAAAAAAAAGTAAGATGTTTATTGAAAAAATGTTTATTACATATTAAAATACACTGTTCGGGAATTTATTTTTTAAAAATGACATCGTCCAAATCTGTTTGTTGGCGTAAACTTTGGATTTGAGATAACCCCACAGGAAAAAGTCCATAGGTGTCAAATCGGGACTGCGTGGAGGCCAACTTATGTCACCTCTCCTGGAGATCAATTTGCCAGGAAAAATTTCACGAACTGTTGGCAGAGACCTGTTGGACGTGTGTGAAGTGGCTCCGTCCTGCTGGAACCATGTTCTTTGGTTATAACAAGGAAAGTGCTGCAGCTCAGGCACGAAGAAAACGTCTAACATCTCCACATAACGCTCTGAATTCACTGTAACTGTGCGTCCCCTTCCATCTTCAAAAAAGTAAGGGCCGATAATTCCTCGCGCCGACATTGCGGCCCATACGGTGACTTTAGGCGAATGTAGGGGTGTCTGATGTTTTTGTTTTGGATTGGTTGCACTCCAGTAGCGGCAATTTTGCTTGTTAACATATCCAGTAAGATGAAAATGGGCTTCATCCGAAAAGAAGATGTTGGTAAACGTTGGAAAGCGCTCAATCATCTGGTTTACGTAGTCAAGCCTCTGACCAGCATCCTGAGGCTTTAATTCTTGCACCAACTGAATTTTGTACGGGTGCAGTTTTAAATCTTTATGCAAAATGCGGCATAATGACGATCTGTGCACGTTTAAGGCCACAGCACGCTTCCGAATTGAAAGGTTCGGATCGTCCCGAATAGACTGGGCGACACTGTCTACGTTTTCGACCGTTCTCGTAGATCTTGGACGCCCGGATTTTGGTTTTTCCAGTGTTGAACCGGTCTCTTCAAACTTCTCGACCCATTTTGCAATGAGTCGAGTGGTTGGCGCATCATTCAAGTGACGAATATGTCGAATGCTGCAGAATTTTCTACGCGCTACGGTCGCCGAATTACCGTTTTTATAAAACTCGCGTACACACAACGCCCGGTCCGCTCCCGAGAAACGCTCCATAGCGACTAAATTCCCAATAGCCAGGCTACCGACTGACACTCCCCCCCCCCCCGCCCCTCAGAATAGTTGCGTTCACGCAATAACCAAAACAAATGTGAACTTTCTTTTGAGACACCCTGTATTAACTACGAGGTACATTATAAAGTTTGTTTGATTCTTAACATTGCTCGCTTAAACTGTTGATGTTTAAGCAAAATTCTAAAACGCTTAAAGTAGTATTTCAGCTTTGTGATACATAATTAGATGTTATGTTTTTAGGCGGAACCATGGCAACAATATTGTGTTGAACCACCTTGTGGGCAGTTGAATCCAATTAAGGAGGAGCTGTACTCCTATTTGGAAGATATCTATTCTGATATGGCTGGTAATGTATAATATACTTATATGTACTTTGTATATTCTAATACTGTTCAGATACTGATTAGCGTATTTAATTTAGCCTTTAATTTTACAAAAGTTATATAAGTGACAAATATTATTAATTTCTCAGATGTATTTGACGCGGACATGTTCCATATGGGTGGAGATGAAGTCAGCGAGCGATGTTGGAACTCATCAGAGGAAATTCAGACGTTCATGATACAGAATAGATGGAACTTAAATAAGTCTAGCTTCTTGAAACTGTGGAACTTCTTCCAGAAAAAGGCTCAGGCTAAAGCTTACAAGGTAAAATGTTTTAACAGCCGAAAAAAGGTGGATATGCAAGTCAAAATTATATTATGTAACTTAGGCATGTTTGGTTTTTGTTTTAGGCATTTGGAAAGAAGTTGCCTCTCATATTGTGGACTAGTACTTTGACCGATTATTCTCACGTCGAAAGGTACTTGGATAAGGAGGAATACATTATTCAAGTAAGTTTAAAACACTTTTTAGTGGGTGATTTGAATTTTTTTGAGAGAGTGTGCAACAGTATTATACATAAATGCGGTTCTAGGGGGACAATTTTACATTTACCATCTAACTCTTATTGTCTTGTTAATACGTGAGGATACTATTTCTTTACAATTTTTCCTGTTCGGTCACTAAATATGTTTGTATTTATTTTATTCCCAGGTTTGGACCACTGGCGTAGACCCACAAATCAAAGGATTGTTAGAAAAAGGCTTTCGTCTAATAATGTCAAATTATGATGCACTCTATTTCGACTGTGGTTTTGGAGCTTGGGTTGGAGCCGGTATGTTTAAAACTTAACTCATAGATAGTGAAGTAGTTATAATTAAAATTATGCAAAGTGTTGACATTCTGGATTAGATCGAGATTTTGTGTGGTCTAAAACGACATCATCTAGGTTCAGTGTGATCTAGGAAATCTAAATCGAATCAATAGATGGACTTTATTTATGTTTAGTTCTAAGTAAATTTTTAATTCCACTTGCAGGTAATAATTGGTGTTCACCGTACATCGGATGGCAGAAAGTATACGATAACAGTCCTGCTGCAATGGCTGGAGATTTTAAACATCAGATTCTGGGTAAGTTGGGAACACGTGATATTTTTTTGTAAATAATCTCACCATGAGTTTACCCTCACATTTTCTGGTACTATGTGGATTTGTTATCAAATAATACTCTACTCAAATTTACCTTTTATCTAAAATATAGATTTTATTTTTTTAACAATTTAGACCTACTTAGCTACTTTGCTACTTAACACATGCGTCATAGCAAAACTCTTAAAGCCATAACTGTTCTGAGCAAATTCGATGATTACTAACCTCGTTATCAACCTTTAATTACTTTTTTTATTGGATAAATATCTTCGCAGGCTTAATGGCGGAGTTTTACACTCTTATTTTTTATATTTTCTTGGTTTTCAAACAAAGTTACTATCATATCGACGACCTCTGTGGGTCGGTGGGCGAAGGTCCGCCTGAAGCGCAGGAGGTTGCGGGTTCGATTCCTGCTGGGGTATCAGATTTTGTACGATCTACAATTTTTGGTTTCGGGTCTGGGTGTTTTCTATGTATCATAAGTATGTATTTACAAAAAAGATATATCTATGTAGTATATCAGTCACCCAACACCCATAATGGTTAGGGAGGCGAGGTAGCTAAATGGCGTAATTCAACGGCGCCGTCGAGACCTATCAAAATCGAAAGATAAAATAATTTAGAAAAGAAAAGCTCGTATGGCAAAAACCATTTTAGCGGTGGGTTTGGCGTGTACGGTTTTTCAAAAATGTAAAAAAAAAACAGTTACCTACTTGGGCATTCTCGAGCGCGTCAGATATTCATACTACGTATGCCCCGAGTGCCTCTGATAACAACGGTATACTAATCTGCCGGTTTGCGTGATGGGGGTAGGCATATAAAGTAGTCAAAAATGCAAAAAAAAAAATTACTCGAGCGCGTCAGATTTTCGGAAGGGGTGTTAAGTAGGCCCCAAGGAAGTAGCGTTGCGCAGAATGTGTCACTGAAATGAAAAGATATGTACATATCTTTTCATTGGAGTGAACTATATCTATCTTCTAGCTCAGTAGTTCAGTTAGTTCACTTGCTCAACAGTATCAAATGTTGTTGTCGTTCGTTTTTCTTTCACTAGTTCATCAAGAGATATAGAATGGGATATAAAACAACAGTTCAATCAATGATATTATCTCAGCTAATGCGATGAGTTAAGACACGAGTTTGTTTAAAAATGAATTGATATGTACCTAAATATAGTTGGTAGTAATTCATTATTTATTTTTAAATTAATTGAATATTTACCTACTAATTGCAGATCCATGAGTTTTTAACATACCTACGTATAGGTATACTGGCTTATAAAAAAAGTTACGTGAAAATAAATATGTAGTAAAGTATAGAAAGGTATACAGTTTTTATCACAAAGATATATTTTATGTCAATATAAATAAAAAGACTAAAGAAAACAATGCTGAGTTTCGCGCGTAATTACTTCCATCCTGTTTATTTTTGGCAAAGTTGAGGCAGATACTTTGGTGTTATTATTATTATTCTAATGAAAGAGATAGGTAAACTGGTAAACAACAAACTTCGACTTTACGAAGAACGACGAAGTCTTTTACGATCATATACGAACGTGACCGAGTGAAACAGACAATCACTTCAGTACTTACAACAGAGCGTGACAGCATAATCTATCCGCGCGGGCTATCTATCTTTCATTCGTCCCGATGCGAAGAAGACAACTGAGCTAAAAGAGTTAGTGAGCTAGTTGAATTGTAAGTGAACGAGAGAGAGAAGGAAGGAGCGCAACTGAAGTATATCTTTTGAAGGATTCATTCGTGAACTACACATGTCTACAAGGAAGCTCACTTTAAAAAAGCTGACGATTTCGGCGTGACGATAAGTTACGATGAATTTTTGAAAATGCAAAAAAAAAAAGTTTTTTTGAAATACTCGAGCGCGTCAGATTTTCATAGGGGAGGTCTATCTCGGTATCCTGAAAGCATATTTTTTTAATCTGACAAAAATGTTGGTGGGTACTCTTAATCTGACCGAAAAAGGTTTTTTGGTTTCTTTTTTTGTGTGTTTTTGGTTTTTTTAGAGACCTTTTTATGTGTAAAATAAAATTACCTTTTTTGTTTATTTAAACTATTTTTTTTTGTAAAATGTATTGTTCGCGACTTATATGCCGTAACGCGTTCTTAGGAAGACGAAATGGCTCCTCCACACTTCCGGTCATGCGGAAACCGGCAGATTTTGTATTTTTTTTTAGTAAGTTTTAGATTATATACTTAAAATAAAAAAATAAAAATCGCGCTCGAGAATGCCGGATTAACGTTTTTTTTTTACAAGTTCGCGACCCTATAACTCGGCGGCGTCAAGGACTTATCTTCAGATTAGTTAAATTTAGTCTTTAAACACTAAAATCAACCCCCAATATCGTAATCTGACGCGCTCGAGTATTTCAGACTATCATTTTTTTTTTATTAATCTGATCGTCTATTCTAGGCGCGCGTCACTACATATAGAGCTAAATACTTTACAAGGTTGTTCTATTAGGTCTAAGGTATCTCTCATATCTTAAACTGCCACGCTCGAGTATTGCCGAAAATTCCCCTATTCGCCTCCCTAACTATAATACAAGCTCTGCTTAGTTTGGGTTTAGGTGATGCAAAAAAACCATTTCAAGGGATGGACAAAAATATCATATCATCCGTTACTCGCCCTTTATTCAATATTAGACTAACTTATTGACTAACTTTGTAGATGCGAGTCGTAATAAAATATTTGATAATAAATAATAAGTAAACAGTTTAGATCGGTAATTTTTCTGTTTTTTTAATAACCTGAAATATTATTATATAGAGAGAGTTTTGAGCGAAATTATGTGACTACTGTGTTCACAGGTGGAGAAGCAGCTCTATGGTCAGAACAAGCTGACAGCGCATCGCTAGATGGCCGTTTGTGGCCCAGGGCTGCGGCGATGGCGGAGCGCCTGTGGGCGGAGCCCGAGGGCACGTGGCGCGACGCTGAGCACAGGATGCTGCATGTGCGGTTAGTACTCAACTTTCGTCATAACACAAAATTTTAATTATATCGGCCTCATGCTTTCATTAGCATTCAAATTTGTTATTTTTGGATTTATCTTTATTTCATACATAAATAATCATTTTGCACGCTTTGGTACCATAACAAACTACATAAATATAAACTGTTAGTTTGTTCATAGTTATTGGTATCAGGCTGTTACGCGCCTGTTCATAATACCTATAAAAAAACTATATAAAAATACTTTAGTGATCTAATGTGCGTTGTTACATGAACAATTGCGTAATATGTTTTGTATGCTCCTAGTACTTTATATAGCGCGCCATTTTAAGTTCTACGTGCACAATGTTACTGTCCAGAAATTGTAGTTTTGTGACAAACAAAATACTTATTTTTGTTGCAGAGAACGTTTGGTACGAATGGGAATTGATGCAGAATCCCTACAACCAGAGTGGTGCTATCAAAATGAGGGCTACTGCTACGCTTAAGATATTTCATATTTGTGATCTCTTCGCCTTAATAGTTTTAAGTATTGATGTCTCTCTACATTTATAGTAGGTACATTCTATCATATTGCAATTATGTAAGTGTACTTAGGTATTGTCACAACACAAACTGTGATTTACATTTTTATTTTTTGTAAATTAAAGCATTACTATGCAATAAATACACAAATAACAAGATTAGCGTAATTGAGTTGTTTTCTTATACCGTTTAATTAATGATGACAATATAGGCTATACAAATTAGGCATTACACTAAAATTAAACCATATTCTATCATTATCTCCGCATCAGGGCCATTGGACATGGAAAATTTTCAGTTATTTATGTTAGACTGTAAACCCGGAGCTTATAAATAATATACCTACTCCTTTTTAGGCTAGGCCTGCCCACCCTATATTTCCAATTGAAAATATCTTCTTAACTAGTTAGGCTTAGGTGTATCCTTCGTTCGTTACCCGTGTAAATTGAGGATATATTTTGTTTGTGAATTTTAGAATTTTTTTTTAAGAATTTTCGTTTAATGGAAACAAGTACCTAGTTGGTCAATTACATACATGAATTTTACATTGGCGATTTTATTTATCCGCTAAAAATATCCTATAATTGTTACTCCTCACTTCAGCTATCTGCCAGCATATAGACTAATTAGTAATTACCTCCTGCCAGTGATAACTAAAGCGTTTCTCCTTCTCGTAAACGTATTAACGTACTGTAAGTTACCTACTTCAAATCATTTTACTATCTTGTGATTGTAAACGCTCTTGGCGTTTTGCGCTAAGATCCTTTGATGTGTGCCCGAAAAACAGTCACTCTCGGATGCCCGGCCATCCTTGGCGAACATGTTGGGCCCAGCCAACGTGTACAGCGTAAATTAGAAAATGAAAGTGAATCATGACCTTGACGTTTGTTTGACATTCTCTGTGACATTACAGTGACTTGACATTTGTATTTATTTATGATTTTGGATTTGGATTTTCATTTCTGTGATTGCTAATAATAATTACAAGTAAACGCAAATTGCACCTGTTTCCGATATGAGTTGTTTCAATTGCTTTGCAAATAATATGCCCTTGCCGAGCTGCGTGTGGTTTGAGAGTGGAGAAAAGCGAAATATTATTGCATCAATCTTCGCAGGGCTATTGGTTTGTTTTTGATGATTCATTTATTTGTTAATATTGTTGATTAATCTCACCTTCTGCTTGCGTTAATCGTTCAATATAGATAATTGTAATTCATACAAGACTGAAAACTTATTATATTAGAATTCTTTCAGACAGTCTCCTGTTGTAGTGTTTTCACATAATGTACTATTTTTTTAATTTCAGTTCTTTATGGGATGGTGGTTCATAATTGATGCAGTATCGGTGTATCCAGGAGAACTTCCAAACGCTTCTCATGTTTGTGGCGTCATGGCAACTCTTTCTCTGTTGATTGTGAACTCTGTCTCCAATGCACAGGTCAGAATGATATGGGTCAATAAATTGAACATAATATCTAGGAAAAGATCAAATCTTTGTTTAAGCAATTCATTTTGTTACTTAACTACAAGTTATCATCAACACCCTATAAAGATTCCCACTGCTGGGACACAGGGACTTCTCTATTGACGAGAGAGATTAGGCCTTAACTCACCATGCTGGCCGAGTGTGGGTTGGTGTATTGTATGTCACATGCCTTTAAGAACATGCCAGATTCCTCACTATGTTTGCCTTCACTTTAAAGCACACATAAATTTTCATAGAAGAAAAACTACAAGTAATACATCTATTTTGGTTAATTATTGTTATAAGAGTTTATATCTCTGTTTGATTTGTATGTGCAAATCTCAGAAACCCCAGGAGGCGCAATTTCAGAATGTGGGCAAAGCTGTATATTTTGCCTAGGTACCATTATGTCTAGTCTATGCCTCTCTTGCCTATATCAAGTGATATCTAAGTTATCCCTACATTTCCCCCTAATCATTACTTTGTATAAAGATGCTTCTATTTGTTCAATTTATACTACACAACAGCTTTTATTGCTATTCTCAGCAAGTGGTTAAGAGGAAGCTTTTGCAGCCCTGCAAAGCCAGTCAAGTAAATACTAATGTAGAAGTGATTATTTTATTTCAGGTCCGTGGGGAGACATACACCGGCGGCTGCATGGGGCCCCGTGGCGCCCGGCTGTGGCTCTTCATGGGCTTTGTGGTTGGCTTCGCATCCCTCATTGCATCCTGCTGGATATTATTCGCAAATAATGTCAATGCAAGTAAGTATAGTGATTGCTTTCTGGTCTTCAACTAGCCCATTTTATAATTACATTTATGAAATAAAATCTTGATTACAGATTATAAAAAAAAATTACTAGTAAACATATTGTATATTTCTTGCATTGAAATAAGGTTCAATAGGCTTCCCGCCTATGTCCAGCAGTGGACTATCATAGGCTGATGATGATTTTTTTTTATTTAATGGGTGTGGCTATTGTATCACTGTGGCCTTAATGGCCCATTGTGATCGCCACTTTTGTTGGTTCTCCTCAAAGTAGCAGCATTGCAGTTCGCCACTTATCCTTGCAGCTTTTAGCTGCTGATCTTCTTTGGGGGAAGTTTCATAGTTGCTTGAAATGATGATGATTGGGAGAAGAAGTTATTGTTTGAGGGTTATCTGTTTTAAGTTCCCTGTTAACATTTTACTTTTGAATAAACAGTAAAATACAATTTCATTCTTTATTAGTATTATAAAATACTTTCTATTTTCAGGCAACAAGCACACATGGTCAGGTGTGAGCCTTTTTATGCAAAATGCTTTCATATTTGCTGGTTCCCTGGTGTTCAAGTTTGGCCGCACTGAAGATCTATGGGGCTAGTCATCATAAGAAATGTCAATGGTTAGTTTTGCCATTTACTCACACTGTAGTCAGTATAGTAGCTTCCTAAAGTGCCAATTCACTTGTTAACTATAAAAAAAAAGAGTAAGATTAATTTTTAGGCTAGTCTTGAAAATATATGATTTAAGATATATATTTTTTTAATGTCAAATCTTTCACTCACATCTAAAAAACTGCCGAATATTGGCGACACAACTCTCAAGCGAAAATTTTGCTTTCAGTTGTTCTAAATTTTAAATCTCGAATGATCCGTACTCTACTTTACACTACTTGCCCTGAGTCTGCCTCAGCTATATGAAGCTGTTGCTATGAATACTAGAATGATTGACGAAACTATACTCATACAAGAATGAATCTTAATTAAAATCTTATATAAATATCCGGAAAAAACAAGTGAATTGGCACAACTGGCTTTCAGTGTAATTGAGTTAATTGTCATGATTCAAAATTCTGTATTATTGAACTAATTTTGTGTTTAAATATACCTGGAGAGACTACCTATATTGTTCAACATTCCAAATGCATTACAAAATTGCATAGGTATAATGTTGAAATCTAGAAAAGTATTTAGTTTTTATGATAACCTTAATTTCATACTCAAAAGTCTAAAAATAACTAAAACATTTAAATAATAAGGATTTATAAATGGTATTTGAAACAAAAATATAAATAAATTAGTTATGTTTATTGCTTTGGTACTCTTATTATAACAATGTGTATTAAAGATCTTATATTATCGTAAATAGTATTATTTATCATGCTAAGTAAGTATTGTACTATAACAAAATCATTTTTTTTAACTCTTAAAATTATACTATTAAATAGGTTTTACATAAATGCGTTTGTTATATGGCCTGTGACTGACTATGATGATCAAAAATGATCATGCCACTGATTGTTTAGAGAGTAGGATGGACAACCATTATAAAGAATACCAAAATAATGTTTAAGTGTAAGATAAACAGTCGCGAAATCTTGGCTACAGAGTCTCTTTGGTTTGTTATTCTCTTCAAAATATTGCATTGTAGAAATTTATGTCAAAAGGCATCATAAAATTACCAACATTGTATAGACACATGCAAGCCCAATTATTGTAATATTATGGCCGATTTAAGAGAGCGTGATATCTGACTACACAGTTATATCTCAACAGGTAAGCCAGAGTTGAGTGCAGGACATATACCAACATACACACACATACTTGCAAAGATCTTCTATGCATGTAAACCTGTATGTCTGTGGCTACCTTTACATATATTACATGGTCATCAGATACGCAAGATGTAGCATACATATCTGTGTAAGCCAGAGTTGAGTGCAGGACATATACCAACATACACATACTTGCAAAGATCTTCTATGCATGTAAACCTGTATGTGTGTGGCTACCTTTACATTATATTACATGGTCATCAGATACGCAAGATGTAGCATACATATCTGTGATACATGATACTATGTTTCGCTACCTTATCTTATAAATTGAACTTGTATTACGCATCTTAATAGGTGAAAAACTTATCATAAAGAGTGAACTTGTAAAATGTATCGAAAGACTATAGTTCCGCCAAGATCGCATCACTGTCCACACAAGTGCGGCCCCGGTCGTTGGCCAAGCAGAGCTGGTTGGGCCCACAGCCGCCGTTGCCGTGTGAGCAGTAATGGCTCATCGCCGGGCATTGGCCGGGAGCCACAGCTAATCCGTACGGCCGGCTGGACACCGCCATCGGAATGAAGTCTTGTCTTCTGGTATCTAAGTCATAGGTTTGCAGCTTCATTCTGTGAAAAGGAATTCATAACTATATCTTTAAGAAAATAAATATTGCTGAATTGGTATGGTAAGCTCTTGCTTGTGTTACGGGTACTAGCTAGACATGTTTCAATTAGTACCTAATCGCTTGCCACAAAAGGTATTAAGTATAGTAGTTTCCTAGGTAGTATACAAAGGTATAATAAATGGAAATGATCGCAGGCTACATACACGTCATATTAAAACAAGACCTTAAGATTTAGAAGACTTTCATCTAATTAAGAAACTGACAGGATGATGCACTCAATATTACGTTTTAATTTGGTCGAAATTGCTAGCCGTGTCTGTTCGCTCAGATCTCTTATATTGTGTACTACTTACCTTACGAATTTTGAGTAAGTTTACAATAATAGAGCACCCAAGTATGTAAGCACGGGCGGGTCGCTAGTAAAACTAAAGTAATACTTACGTCTTCCAGTCCGTCCAATAGAACTTATTTGAGTTTATAGCTAAACTGAAGGGGTGCAAGCAAGATGCTGTGATGGTTTCTCTTTCTAGCGTGTCGATGCCGACACATTTGATGCCCATGGTTTCGTTACCGGCGTCGGCGTAACAGAGTCTGTCCCGCACCCAGTCGATGGCCAGGGAATTGGGCAGAGTAACGTCGGTTCTGTCGAGGAATATCCCTCTTTGACTTCCGTCCATGTTCGCCCATTCGATCTTTGGGTTTGAGCGCAACCAGTCAGACCAAAAGATTTTTCTGTTAAGAAAAGGGTCTTTAAAAACTTTTAAAAGATTTCTAATGAATTACTTTAGTCTCCCAACAAAAATAAATAACGGATGTAGTAAGTTAATTATGTAATCTATTTATAATATAATATAACTCACATATAAATCCATAATATTATGATTTTAAGAGTTAAAAAAAAATTATATATAAGTTAGTATACTCTTATCTTACCCTCTGCTTGGGTGAACTGCAATCCCCCTTGGGTTAAAGATGCCGTCTATAGCAAATAGAACCTTCCGTGCCTTGGTATCTAAGTTTGCAACCTCAATAGTTAACTTCTTTGAATCAGTCCAGAAAATGTTTCTAGCGGACCAATCAATCGCGATGCCTTCAGGAGAAACTATACCTAAAACATACAATTTCGATTTTCGTCAAAGTTAATACAAGGTTAACTTAATAGAATGAAGTTACGCTAATTTAGACAATAACTTACTCTTTCTCAAGAATGTTTCTGGTGCACTTCCATCGTAAGAAACTCGTTTGATCGTGTTGCCAACTACATCTCCCCAGTATATCTTTCCACCGACGCAGTCCACATCTAGTCCCACAGCGATTTGATCTGTGCTGCTGCTGATAGGAGTCGCGTATTCTCTGGGTTTCATCTCGAAAGGCACTCTGAACACAGTAGCGCCTTCGCTCAGAACAAGGAAGTTGCCAGATAATCTAGGGTTTAGTTGGCAGTATGATCCATTCCCGCTGTACCCAGCGTTACATTCGCACACATAACCGTCGCTCCTCTTCAAACACGATGCTTGCGAACTACACATGTATGGGTCAACTTGGCAGCTGAATTCCTGGACGCAGTTATAACCATCTCCTTGGAATCCATCTCTACACATGCATTGGTAGAAGTTGCCTAATAGTGTGCAAATTGCGTCGGGGTGGCAGTTATTTAGGTTACTGCATGACATATCTGTCGGCACGCATTTTATAATGGCATCACCTTCGAATCCTTCATCACAGTGGCAATAGTTTAAGTTTATAGTGGGGTCGTACAAGCAGGAGGCGTTTTCTGTGCATTGAGCTCCATTGCAGAGCGGTGTGTCTGGGATACAGGCGTCGCTCAGATCCTTAACGTAACCATCGATACATTGGCAGACGAGTTCGTTTGTGATCACATTGGGCCGGCACTCGGCGTGGGACTCGCAATCGGAGTTGTTTCTGCAGCCGAGGCTTGGGCGACAATCGTAGCCGTCTCCTCCGTAGCCGATGTTGCAAACGCAGAGCAGATCGCCGCTGCCGGGCACAGACTCCACGCAGTGTGCGTTTTGGCCGCACGAACAGCTCGGTCCAGTGCGTTCAATACATTCGTAAGCATCACCCTCGTACCCTTCAGGGCATACGCACTGGCCCAAATCGATGCCGCCTTCTGAATTGAAGGAGCATATTGCATTTGGCGGACAATCCGTATCAGAGTCGCAGAGGACTGAAATAGACGATTTAAACATTAATTCTATGAATCGAATTTCATAAATATCGAATATTATGTTGGTACCTACTCAATTCAATTAATTTCAGATTTAAATACTAAATACTAATAGGTACTGTATTCAAAGATGTTCTGATTAGTAGTATTGGGTCTCTTTGTCTGTTTTTAATATATTTTTGTGATAGAGCTATAGAATACTTACTTGAATCACTGTTCGGCTGTGGTGATCCGTTATAATAGTCAAATCGACACAATTCGTTATTGAGTTCGTCCATATAATTAGAGTATCCTGGCGGACAGGTACAGCCTGTGGACTCACAGTGCGGTAGAACGTAGGTCTCGTTGTAGTCTTCTTCGCTTATGTCGGGGCTGGGGATATTGCTGAAATTATTATCACGTTCTGAAGTGTTTGGTGTTTCATATTCTTCTGTTACTTCAGTGTAAGGTTCAGTCTCTGATGAGGATGGTGCCCATGTAGAAGTTGATCTATCGACTAGATTGTTGGTATCTGGATAGCTTGGGTTCGATTGTGGAACAGGGCGTTCGGAGCTTACAATGGTACCTGGGCGATAAGGTGAATATGTTGAAGGTCTGTAATATTCTGGAGTACTGCCTGTTTGCATTTGTTCGCAATGGAAACCATTACCAGTATATCCAGAGATACATTCACAGTATACTTCTCTTTCAATTATTTGGCAAACTGCGTATGGGGAGCATCGTGAACAGACGTGGTCTCGAATCGGCCAACATGAACTTCCATCTCCAGTGAAACCTTCTTTGCATAAGCAAATTGGGCCCTCGCTAGATTCCGTGCATTGAGCATTGCTGCTGCAACGAATGTCATCACAAGATACCAAATTTCTCTGAGGTCTGCAAGCAACTCCATTCCCAATGAAACCTTCGCGGCAACTACACTGAAAGCCTCCGTCTAAATTGTAGCAATCTGCATTAGTGTCACAGTTGTGTGTTACTGAGGTACACTCATCTACATCTATACAACTTTTTCTTCCGTCCTCATGAACAACTGTGTGATATCCACTCTTACAAACACATTTAAAACCTTCGCCTTGTACAATGCATACGCTGTTGTTGATTTCACATTCTCGTTGGCCTTTTATACATGGGTCTTCTTGGTCTATGCGTTGAATTTTGTTGCTTGAACCATAACGCACAATATTATCTTTTGTTTCATATCCTAAGTAATTTTTCGCTGATTTTAAAGTTAATGGTAGCGTAGATTTTGCCGTTGCTGGCGCGTATCGGCAAGGAATGAAGTTGATAGTTTGTGAAATTCTCTGCTCATATCTAACATTAGTCTCTTTGTTTACCAAGGTTCTCGTTGCTTCGGATCGAATAAGACCAGGCTCTACAATAGTATACTGTTCTTCATACTCTAATATGTCAAGCTTTGTTCCGGTCAAGATAACCGGTACTGTACCTCGAACATCTGATGATGCTATACTGATTTGATCGAAAACGTCGTGCCCTTCGAACTCTTGATGAATTGTAACTCTGTCGTTGGTAGCAGGGAACCAAATATCAGCAGTGTGATTGAACACCGCGCCTGTTAATTGATACCCATTCTTGGCGGAACCAATAGGTTTTGCAAAAAGCCATCCAATAATACTGCCGAGAACGTTTAGTAATATTAGGCTCCTACCCAACGTAGGAGGAACATGGGCGAGGGCGGTGTAGGGTCTTCCATCGGCGACAACTATATAGGCTTGGATATTGACGTCATTGAGGTGCACGTTATTTACCACTCCATTTACATATCCGTGGGCTCTAATTGGAATGTCGTCTTTGATACAAGACTTTCCATTCCCGTAGTAGCCTTCGTTGCACCGGCAGCAGATGCCGGCTTGGAAGTCGACGCAGCGTGCGTGCATGTGGCACACACTGGGGCCACTCAGAGAACACGACTTGGACTCTTCTTCAACCTCAACCTCGTTACGATCATACTGATCAGGATCCTCGACATTTGCTTCTTCTTGGATGGGACCAACTCTATACACGTATTTACCAGGAACATGTGTGTTTGTCCATCTAAAACAAAAAATATTCTTATTATGTTGCTATTGAATCATAAATAGGCGATATAATAATAAAATACTTGCATTTGTTTGTAAATGTTAAATGTATACGTGGTAACTATGTTGAACACCAATATTGGTATAATAACAAAATAGAGATGAAACTTGGATTGCTCTATTCGCTACTTAACTCAGTGTAAAAATTTACGCGAATTATCAAGACAATGTTATGTCTCTAATTATCATCATCATCACCCTATTAACGTTCCCACTGCTGGCAGTGGGAATCTCTATTTTGTGTGTCCCAGGACACAGGGACTTCTCTCTTGACGAGAGAGAATTCCCTAATTATTCTGAGATTTAATTAAAATAAGCTTTAAGTTGACCTGTGCGTTTAAGGAAATAAACGTCTCGACTTTGATACATGAATATAAAATAAAACTTACGATGGTATATTTCTGATCTGGTAGCTGCCGGATCCCCTCAGGGTGAAGAGTCGTCCGTCTTCTGAGACGAAGCCAGCCTGCGCTTTAGCGTCGGGCTGGCTCGTCGACACGCGCCTGTCTCTCTCGATCCACTGAATCCCATGTTCTGGGTACAAGAGCTCTACGAACGACTCCGTTCCGTTGCTTATAATCGCAACCTGGAAGCTGTTCTTTTGTAACGTTTCACCTGTGTAGGTGACATCCAACCACGTCACTATGAACACGCTCGATGGTTTGAAGTCGTAGTAGTTTAGGAAGTTATTTTGAACGCTTTCCTCAGCTTTGGCTAAAATATGCGGTTCGTTCGTCTCTCTATAGTACACGTTCCCATCATTTGTTGTATCAATGTTTGTATAGAACGCTGCTATAGAAGCATAGGGCAATGGGAACTCTGTGTTTATAAATGAGGGAATATCTGCTCTGAAAGACAATACGCCGAAGTTGTTTACCTGTAAAGAAAAATAATAGTTTATAATCGATTAATGAAAAGCGATAAAGTCAAGGGGTAATGCTATTGCTGGACAAAAGTATTCACTGTAAATACAACTACTAAGGAGATACGTAAAGAGTACACACGTATTATTTTTGCATAAAAATATAATGTGTTAGGTATCAATTTTGTCTGCATTAGTTGCTGATTCTATGTCAATTGTATGTTTGTTAATTCTATGTCATCTATGTAACATCTTATTTAATAATTTTAGTATAAAATTGTGTAGTGTCTCTGACCTCTTGATAGTGATGTTGTTTTATCATATGTCACATAGTTTTGTTGATTCGAGTACCTACTATACCTAGTAAGTTGAGCTAGCGAAAACGAACTTAAGATGCATATATCTTAAATAGTTTTTATAATAAACTTTTTTTTATATATTACATCATAAATTCAAGATAAACTTATATATACACCATTGTCAAATTATAGATAGATAATACAGAAAACCATTGAATGGTAGTCTAAGGATATCGCTAGTTTTAATAATGTCAAAATTCCGCAGTATGACCTAACCTAATGCCCTTCTGGGCCACACATTATTATCAATTACTTGTCGCCTCTAGGTTCGAATGTTTTGTATAAATTAATTTAAACATATCACTATTGCTTAACATTGTAGGAACAATGGTCGTTTTTTCTTATTACATTTCGGCATTTGTAAAATTGGATCAAAATAAAATAAAATAAGGGAATCAAGGGCGCAATCCTGAAAATAGGTACCCGTTTACGTCGATTTACGTTTAATATTTTATCTACATTTTGTTATTTTATCATTTTTAATAACATGTTATCTTAATTACCCTGTGCCAGTGGCGCAATGGGTGAATATCCCCTTGCGGCACAAGGGGTATCGAGATCGTTTCAAAACTACTGAATGGATTTGACTCTAACTCGGAATATATTAAAAATCTGCATTTAAACTGAATTATATTTCTACCGCGAAAAAAATATATAATTCTGTGCGAGGCGCTTTATTGCAATTAGAAGAGTATTTACAATAGCGTTCGGTTGCACATACATTTTTCAAGAAGAAAAATCCAGAGGTGCGTGGCTGGGTTTGAACCTTCGGAATAAAAGTCGAGTGTGTCCTTACAATTTTTTTTGTTTTGACTTAAATTTTTAAAAGGTCAATGAAATTAAAATATATTATATCCTTTCTACCAATTCACGAATGTAGTTTGGAACTTTTATCTGGGGATAATCAGAATTGAGAATTGGAGGCAGTGACCGCCGGTTGCGGCTTTGTGGGTTGCTGATATGCGCTTCCTGTCGTTTTCACTTTATCACAGCCGCCTCATTCGCAAACATCTCAATTTGCGCATTGATAACTTTTAATTGACCTGCCGTTGATGAACTTTGCGACTTTTGATAAGTTTCCAAAGAACCGACATGTTTAAAAATAGCGGACTATTCACACGTACCTACAAACAATAAGTTTTATAGAAACGTTTCTTTCGGAAGTCTTCACAGCAAGAAGTTCTGCTAGATGCACTTCACAGTATGCAGTAAAGTAGTATTACAAAAACCAATCCAAAAGTCTTAGATAGCTAACCCATAAAAAGCCTAACATTTAACTAGCTATCTTCAGCAATATTAATCAGACAGATTGAACTCTAATAGATGGCGATAGCAGATCACAATGCCCAATAGTTATGATGTCGTGCGTGATAATAATATTTTGTGCCTAGCGACATAGTTTGTTAAACTTAAGATACACCGTTAAGCATTATAAACGAATCTACCTGAAATCTTCAATATTATATTATCTAAGGTATATTTTAGTTCTTACCAATATTGACAACTCAATCCCGTATTTGGTTAGGAACGAGCGTGTTTAGAATTCTCTCCGCTCGGCTAATTCTGGAAGAGGATTCCTTAACATGCATCGGGGTTAATTATTTGTTTTCACATACCGATGCGCTCTGTCTCAAAATACGGAACTACTTGAATGTAAGAATCTCTGAGCCTGAGGAATGTACTGGCGATGCAACTAGATATTTTCAGCGTTGTTTCAAAATAATTTGTACTCCATTAACCCGCCTCGGCTTAGCAGGTCGCGAATTTAGACTATTCGCTTAAATAACTAAATGTTGGCTGGATAGTAAATGCTTCCTATATTTTATTAAAACTTAAATTTATGCATTTACAATCCTTCTGGCCCATGACCCGAGGAAAAATGTTTTTTTGAGTGGAAAAATGTACCTTGTCGGTTTTGAAGTTAGAGCCTGAAATGGTAACAGACAGACAGACAGAGACACACATTATGAGTATTACTTTGGTGTTTATCTTAATATATATAAATCTCGTGTCACAATGTTTGTCCTCAATTAACTCCTAAACCACTTAACCGATTATAATAAAATTCGCACACCATGTGCAGCTCGATCCAACTTGAGAGATAGGATTTACGGCGAGAAAAATTCGAATAATTTCCGGGAAAATTTTATACCCGTGCGACGCCGGGGCGGGCCGCTAGTTATATATAAATACTTCCGGGCAATCCACACAGCCCCGTGGTATGCTATAAGTTTGTTTTACGGGTACTAGACATCTGATATACGTAATATAATAGACATATACATATAGATATTTTTTAACTATAAGAAAGATATTTATTGTTGGTTGACAACTCTTGGTTGTTTTGGCATAGTAGTCAGTAGTTTCGCAAGATGTGCCCATTTCTGATGGTACATCCGGTGGATACCGGTGTCATTATAAAAGCATTCCTTCTAATTATAAAAGCGACCTAAATATTTTTTTTCACTATCACGAAATAAACAAATTAATAGGTCTCTACTCTACTGATGACGAACAGATGGTCTGGGGACTGTAAGGGCCAAGGTACACAGGCTGTGGGATTGATTCCCACCGAGGGACCAGATTTGGTATGAACTACATATCCTGGTGTCTGGTTTTAGTATTATTTTTGGGTACCTATACTAGCCTATTTATTGTAGGTAGGTAAAATTTAATGGAAAATTCTTTAAGGAACGTACTATAAATATAAATAAAAATGATGAATAGCAAGGCAACATTTAAACCTAGCATGCGTAAAGAGCGGTTTATTTGCTTATAGCAATGTATTCTAGTCAATCTTTGTATGAAAAAAATATAAGTCAGGAAAGTTGTGGACGGCCGGCGGTGGTGAATAAAATAAAACGTAAGAATATTTAGAAAAATAAAAAAAAACTTACTCTAACTAATATTAATCCTATAACTACTATTGACAATACTAGGAATGAACTGTGCTAAAAAAAATCCTAAACTATTAATTTTCAAAATATTTTATCAAAATATTATGTAGTTTATTAAGTCGTCAGTACTCTTTGTACAATATTTCATCTCATGTTTTGATAACGTCTTACAGCACCTACTAGTACAATTTTTCGTTTACAAGTACGTTTCAGTTAGGTCAAGTTACGTTTAACTATTGATAGTTTGATAGCATTTTCGTTTTAAATATTTGAATCAATTATACGTGAACAGATAAACCAGATATGGACGATAAATCTGCTGAAATAAAGTCCTAAAACAGCTTTCTACGTTGTTTTAGTAGAATTTGTCGAGAATATTTATTTTACCTATGATTTCATAAAAGATAAAGACTCAAACAAATGCATGGAGAACTTTATAATCATCGGCCCCTCAGTCATTTTCAAATGATGACAAATTCAAACTATTATTCATTATTTTTTATTTATGTTCGTTAGTAATAAAGAATTTATATATATATAAAATTTCCATGTCACAATGCTAGTTACCGTACTCCTCCGAAACGGCTTAACCGATTATTATGAAATTTTATATGCATATTCAGTAGGTCTGAGAATCGGCTACTAACTATTTTTAATTTTGCAAAGCAATTTTTGCTGGGGTCAGCTAGTATAATAAAATTCAAATAATAACCAAAAAAAAATTACTTACAAATACGCTATCATAAACATCGCCGTAGAACGCCACGGGTACTTGAAGGAAGACCTCGGGGGACGGTATCTCGTGCCCCCTGGGCAGCTTCTGGTCCAGCCCAGGCCCATGCTGGTAGAACTGGTCCACCGTCAGCGCGAGCGCACCCGCGCACAACAGCAAAACTCCCGCGCACGTCCGCATCCTTGCCCGCTCACAAAACTACTAAACCCACCCAGTGGTGGAACAAAAATGTTGCAATCTAATTCCCAACACCTCCTGACCCATTAATTTGTAATTAAAAAATCTAGGCAGGGTTCTTTTGGCATTGTTTTCTATGTTCCCTAAATCGAATAATTACGAGTATTATCCCTGATATTGTTTAAGTGCACATTGAAATATGATGAATCGTTTGTCATTATCGTAATGGTAACAATTTGTTTCGCATGTTTTCGTAAAAACAATTTGTTTTTTCTGTAATCTTATTTCTGAAACCGGCGTCGGATACTTTTCCCTTTCCCGCAACGGAAGTCGTCAATTTCATAGCTAAATTTCCTTTTGTCGTTTCCCATAAATCTAGTACCGAATTTTATAGTTTTATGGGAAAGCGAAAAGTTCTTTCTAGCTTTTATTTAATACACTGCCAAATAACTTATTCATAGTACTCTGAGAAGGTGCACAGAAAGATTGATCACATTATTTTGGTTATCCAAACGTAGTTTCTCTCGGTCGTATTATGGATCAATCTTACATTGTATATTATAATTTCAAATTAATTAATTTTATCATGACTTCATGACTTGTGTGTTTCAGTTAATTCGGTTATATTAGTCAAAAATAGCCGTTTTTATGAAGACCAGGCCAAAAATTTATAAAAAAAGGAAATGGCCTTTTTACAAGCTTTTATTAAGCTTCACCAGTCTCGAAGATATTGTCTTAAAATAACTTATGAGTAACAAATGAGTACTTTTTTTTTATTATACTGGATAAGCCTTCATTTGACCACAATCTCGCCTGATGTAAAGTGACAATGCGGTCTAAGATGGAGCATGAAGACCTAGAAGGTAGATGGCTTCTCCGGACCACATTAAGAAACACTAAAAAATAAAAGCTACATAATAAAAGCTTAGTATCAATTATAAGCACACCTTTAATTACGTCCCCACTGCTAAGACACTGTAACTTCTCTCCTGACGAGAGATCATAGCCGTTAATTCACAACGCTGGTCAAGTGCGGCTTGGTGAATGTCACATGTTCTCCATACTATTCAAAGTTTTCAGAACATGCCGGTTTCCTCACGATGTTTGCCTTCACGTTAAAGCACGTGTTATCACAAAAATAATGAAATGTTGATTTGTTTAATACCGTAACTTTTTACGAAAGCATTAAAGAAGCTTTTCTCTAGAAGTCCCTGTCTCCCAGCTGTGGGAATGTGGGGTGCTAATGCTATAATTAACTAAAATATTTTGTTCCTTGTACTAAATGTTGGCGCAGGAATGTTATCTTCCTAAGTATCCAAGTTTGTTTGTTTGTCCTCATTATGATACCCTATTAATAAAGTGCATGCGACATGCATAGTAGCTATGATTATTAGGGCTTCGTCTTCTACTATTTTGTTTACGAGACAACTTGATTAGCTGGTTGGTATTATAATGAGGTCTCATTATGTGGAGTTTTTGTTTGGCAGTGAGTAATTTTATTTTGAAAACACCCCGCTTTATCACAAAGGCATAAACAAAGCTTAGACACGCGTTCAACAGTAGTTCAGTAAAAGCGATCCATTTATATATTTTTTAGACAACTGTTGAACAGGTGTCTACGTCGTGGTTATGTTTTTTGTGGTATGACCGAAACAGTTTATCGTTAACTTATCAATAACATACATATCTGCCAGCTATACATAATGTTTTAAGTCTAAACTACGAGTATTCGAATCGCAAACCAACTTATTTCCCTTGCTGATCAAGGTTTTGAAAATAATTTTGCAGTATTTAAGAGAGGATGCACTATGTCTTTAAAAAATATTGATGTACTTAACGTAATGGACCGTAACCTAACTTGACGACTTCTGTGGCTCGGTGGGCGAACGGCCGCCTGAGGCCCAGGAGGTTGCGGGTTCGATTCCCGCCGGGGGACCAGATTTTGTACGATCTACAATTTCTGGTCTCGGGTCTAGGTGTTTTCTATGTATCATATGTATGTATTTACAAAAAAAATAAAAATTATCTATGTAGTATAACAGTCACCCATAGTACAAGCTGCTTAGTTTGGGGTTAGGTGATGCTGTGTGAGTAGTCCGGAAATATTTATTTATTTATTTATTTAAAATGTTCACGATAATGCTGCAAGTCCGAAAGGCAGACTAGAGATACATAATAATTGATATAAGACCAATGTATACATTTCATTTCAAACAAGCTTTGAGCTTCTCATGAGGCTAAATTTCCCTCATTGTTTAATATCCCCTGAGTCAAAGTCAAAAACATATATTTCCTTAGAAACATGGGGTATAAATGGATAGTTCAACTTCAAGTTTAAATAAAAACTTAAAAGTGTTTATGTGTTTAGATCATTAACATATTTATCTTCTTCAGATTTCTCTTCATTTTTGCCTAGATTAAAGCGAGGTCACTGCCGCTGTCAGCAGACAGTCTAAAATATCACAAAGATTTCAGCAATAGAGAGTGATTCAAAAGGAATGTTCATATGAACGTTTACCGTGGGAAAATGCATTATTCCAGCGGTAAAATCCATAAAACTCTGGCAACGCTGTGGCACCGTAATACCATCTATAAATATAACCGTAGCTGTGGGTTGCCAGTATGATTTCTCACGAAAAGTACTCTTGAAAATAGTTTTTTTCCGTCTCTGATAATGTACATTATATGACGATTGTCTGCAAAATATTTTGGTATATATATAAAACTACGCAATTAACGATAACACATGATCACTGCCCCGCTGATAAATTTCGAGAGCGCGGATAAATAGCCAATTCGGGAACATTGAACTCTTAAGCACAATTACGGAATGCATATTGTTGCACATTCCCTGGCAATTTGCCGCACGTGCAACTGTCCCGCGTTGAAATCAGCCCGTTTTGTACAGAACTGAAGACATTTATAATATCTTCGTGTGTGGTTCGGCAGGGGACTGTGGAATTAGATTGGATTCTTAATTCGTATTTATAAATATTTTTGTTTATTTCTGTGGTTCGAGTGTCAAAATGGTAAGGCTACATACATACACCATCTCATGTGTATGTGTACGTACAGTATGCATCGCTAACTGGTAACCTCATTGCAGTAGTTGTTTGTATGCAGAATGATTTATAGAATATATAGTATACTAGCGGCCCACCCCGGCGTCGCACGGGTATAATATTTTCCCGGAAATTATTCGAATTTTTCTCGCCGTAAAAACCATCCTATCTCTCAAGTTGGATCGAACTGCACATGGTGTGTGAATTTTGTTATAATCGGTTAAGTGGTTTAGGAGTCCATTGAGGACAAACATTGTGACACGAGATTTATATATATTAAGATTATTAGCCATGTTGGCTAAGTTCACTTATTGGGAGCACACTCGAATTTCATTCTGAAGGTCATGGGTTCAAACTCTAGCCGCGCACCTCGGGACTTTCGTCTTGAAAAATGCACATGCCGGCACCGCACCGGCACGTGTGCGGTGCAGTGAGGGCAAGGGTGACGGCAAACATCGTGAAGAAACCGGCATGTTCTGACAAAAATTTAAAGAGTTTGAAGGACATGCGTATTCACCAACCCGCACTTGGCCACTAAGCGTGGTGAATTAAGGCCTAATATCACACGTCAAGAGGGAAATGCCTGTATCCCAGCAGAAATAGTTTCAAAAATGAGGCTGTGACATGCGGACGGAAGACAGACAGACAGACATGACGAATACATAGGTTACATTTTTAACCATTTGCCTACGGAACCCTAAAAAATAGAGTGTTTGACCACCCAGAATACACAATTCCAAAAATTAACTAGCAACCAGCCCCCGCTTTGCTTCGGTTTTTTTCCTGTAGAATAAATATTAAACCCTATCCTTTGTAAAATTACTTGAATAGTTTAAAAGATATCTATTTAGCTGTAGCGGCTTTTTTTAAATATGTAAAGATTATTACTACTTATGAAAAGATAGTTTTCAGGTTGATTTTGTTTTTATCAAACAGAAATAGTTTCAAGAGCCAAATAAGAGCCACTAAAACAGCTTCAATCAAGTTGCCATTAAAAGAGCATCCAATAAACTATAAAATACAGAGCATCTACGTTAAAAGTAAACCGCTTATGGCTCAGTAAATGATGAAAAATGTCCGTCCGTTCCTCCTCGGTCCTCTACACTTTGTTCACAAACATTCGAGGATCGAGTGAGATTCTTCAGATAAAAATAGTTGTAGAAATAGGTCGGGTGCTGGATGGTGTTGAGTGTGCAAAATATAGTTACTTTTGAACTCGGAAAAGCTTGCAGATTATTAATTCTGAATGTTGCCAGGGGGTTTGTTGGTCCATTTATTGAACAACCTATATTTTACAAACAAATATTCATATACATATTTAAAATGGCTAAAACGACGAACGACCATAAAACTTACCGTATCGCGATGAATAAGTTATGACCACTCATTTGATGCTCAACACGGATATATAATGTCAACTTTACATTTTACTGCCGTGCTTTAATCAGGTTTTTATAAAACAAAAATCAAAATCAAATCAAATTCTTTATTTTCAAATTAAAACGAGAAAGCTCAAGAGTTACTCTTTTACTAATTTGGAATCTGTCTTTTGCTTACAATTTCTTCATAATAATTAGCATTCACTCTAATTTGTGATTAATCATACTAATTAATTAGTGGAAGTCATACATAACACGCCCGCGTCGGGGAAGTCCCGCAAATTACAAGCGATTAAGGATCTGTTATTTAAACATCTGATTTCCTATGATTAACTGTCAAATGTTTGAAATAACATCAGATTGAGCCTATCCGACAATTGTAAAATCTGCCCTTAGTTTCAGTGTAAAACTGTTTTCAGTGGGTTTGAATCGAGACGAGAGACCGCAGTAGCATTATTTTTTGTAGAAATTAATTCTTCTCTAGCAAAGGCTCAGTGACCGGCCAACGATGAAATGCTGAGCGAAAGTTATCCTGACATTCTCTGAGCAGAAAATAATAGGAGTAAGTATTGTTTCTGGTACAATATATTTTGAACTGTCCGTATTTATAAAGTACCTAAACTATGTGTGGCTTCCTGTATGTTCTTCAATATAGATTTAAAACTAAATCGTACTTTAGCTTGGATCTACTTTGTTGACTACGACTAAAATACATTTAAATAAAAGCTGCCAGTTAACCTGTTAAACAATTTAGAATAGCTCGACTTCTGGATTGGTTAAGTACAACAGGCACACTGTGTGGTCGTAGCAAAAGATTAAAACTACCGTATTTTAGCTTTAAATTTCGGGTTGATAATATTTGATGGCCTTTTTATACCAAATGATGCCTTTTCAAATCACCTTTTTTGCAACTGTTTGTTTTATTGCAATTAAAAAGGACTTGAAATTGAGGAGGTTCTCATCAGCCGTCCCAGCTTCCAATTAAAATAAAATTCATAACTTCCGAGGGAGACTATTAAGAATCTTTCAATTCATCTTAAAAACAAAGAGACTTTCAGTGCCGAATGTGGCACCCCACTGAATATTATTTATCGTTAAACTTTTTCGGCATGAGATTAATTGAATGGCGGCAAAATGGCCGAATGGAGAGTGTGGGCGGAGTTAGGCTCTTTGGAAAGAGCTGCGAAATTAATGTCTCTACAGCTCTGGTTTTACTTACGTATGTATTCATACGTTACATACACACGTGGGTGCACGGGTTCCATTCCTAAAAGGAAGAAAGGACTATTATTACTATATATGTATTTACTGCCTCTTCTCATTTCTTAGAAACTCAGTGTTGACTTAAAATGCTTTAGTACCTACATAATAATGCTATAGCATTAAGCTCACCTTTTAGTTTCATGGTGTTAAATAAATTAAAAAATACGCGGGGACGTTGGGTCTTAGAGCGTATAATTATTCGATATTTTTTTAACCAAGTTTTCTATGACAGTATCTTACATGCAAACCCTGACGTACGTTTAGCCTTAGTTAAACCATGGAATTAGCAACAAGACCTTATGTTAAAATTGCAATAAATATTTTGTATACTACATTTTTATAGCACTTTATTGCTGTTGTGTTGATTGCTGAAACAGGTGTAATTTCCACCAATATCAAGAATTCCAAAGAAAATATAACTCTGACCATAATCTCACCTGAAGCATATTTTCAAGACAATCTTATTTCCATTTAATAGATTATTTTGACTTGATTGAGCTATTTTTAGATTATTTTATACTTTTTTTAAATCTATTTTTAATATCTTACCTTAGCTGACTTAGCTCTAAGATTCATAAAAAATGTTTTTTTTTATGTGAGGAATTCATGTGGTCCAGCAAGAATCACACGTATTAGATGGCACCAAAGTATCCAAGACAAGGTATTCGTTCTTTCGCAGGTTGTAGTTACCAGAAAAAACAGCCGCTGGAAGCGTATTCTAATACCTAACAGTGCGAATGATGATGGATGACAACCGCTTAGAGGAACATCCATTTAATATTCATCATCATCATCATCATCATCACCCTATTAATGTTCGCACTGCTGGGACACAGGGACTTCTCTCTTGACAAGAGAGATTAGGCCTTAATTCACCACGCTGGCCAAGTGCTGGTTAGTGAATGTCACATGTCCTTTACTTTACACTCTTTTAAAGTTCTAAGAACATTTAATGATGCCATTTAATATAAAAAAAAACCTTATTAAAACAAGTCTGCTATGGGCATGAAAATCTTAATATCAGTAAGTCTGAGTACGCGCCATATTGCGGGTAGTTTTAGGGCGCGTCTCGGCACTTCCGGCCGGCGAATGATTTCCCGCTTCCTGTTGTGACGGCGGACGCGCGGTAACGATACTCTTTGTACCTTTGCAGAGTTTGCAGCCCTTGGGTTATTTATCGCGGCTTCGTGAAATGCATAGAGTATTGTTTTAGGGTTCTGCGATTCATGTGAAATCAATATGACCGTCCTCGTTTGAATTATTGTATGATATTTTGTACGTCTTATCGGACAAAGTGTAAGGCTTCTCTTTTTCTTTGCGGTTTTGTAAAACATGCTTTTCGATTGAACGTGTGGCTACAAATTTTGAGAATAGGCATGATGACTACATCAAAAAATAGGTATTCAGTTGAATCCGTCTGTTAGCCCGTTCAAAAATACTGGACACCTATATTTTGCTTTATCAATTTAATACTAAAAAGAGCCGTGTTGGCTCAGTGGGAGCACATTCGACTTTCATTCCGAAGGTCGCGGGTTCAATTCCCACCACGCACCTCTGGATTTTTCTTCTTGAAAAATGTATGTAGGTATGTGCGTTTTAAAACACTTGCTTTAACGGTGAAGGCAAACATCGTGAGGAAACCGGCATGTTCTGAGAACTTTAAAAGAGTTTGAAGGACATTGTGAGATTCACCAACCTGCACTTGGCCAGCGTGGTGAATTAAATACTCATCTCTCTCACCAAGAGAGAAGTCCCTGTGTCCTAGCAGTCCTAGTCCTAACGTTAAAAAGGGTGATGATGATGATCAATTTATTAGGAAAATTGATATTAATACTTTTGATAGTATACCTACTCGTAAGTCGTATCAGATTGTATCCTGTCAAAACACAAAAAACTTTCTATTAATCTTTTTATTGTTTAAGAGCAGTAGATTAGGTAATGGACAGTTTTAATCATTTAATTGCTTGTTCGATAGGTCAGCCCATCGACCATTTAATCATAGCCATCTAATGTAATTAGAAACAGTTTAGGATATTTGAAGACAAATTGAACCGCATTTGTGTGTTTTGTAAGGACTTTACTGTTGGGTACTGATCTGATTGTTTTAATACAATTTATACCAAAATAAAGTAATTTTCCGCACAGTTCTCGAATGGAGACCACGGATCGCGAAACGCAGCGTCAGACGTCCATCAACAAAACGATAAGTAAAAGCTGCTAGTTCACGACGATTACAAGTCACTTCCAAGCGAAATAAATGCAAAACGTAATCGGAGGCCTTTTTTGTGCCTAGTGGACGTTCTACGCCGAAAATAATAATGACGACAATCTTCAATGAGAGAATCATAAATAAGTTCATAAGTCTATTCCCAACGTTGACAGGCCACAATATTCCATACGTTAGAAACAATAAGGAAAACGACGACATAAATGGTATAATGAACTCGCTAGGGGTGTCCGCAAATAATCTACTTTGTCGTGTACGTGACCGGGCTTGCTAGCTTAATTAATACGAACTGCCAGCCCTGAGTTACGAAATATTATAACTCATTTACTGCGGTGAGGGAAAGAGTCACTACAACTCAATGGAGTTATAGCGATAAATAGAAATAGCATTATATATTTAGTTTGTTGTAGAAATGTTTGCTCTTATGTGTTCAATGATATCTATCCAATCCATCCAAAGGTAGGCAATCCTAATGATATTTTAATGATTAAGTCGCCCATTGTTTCACTTTTAAGCACATTTCCAATGTAATATTCCCTTTTTTAGAGTTTCTGATAATTCTTCCTTACGTCTTACGAATTTTCGCTCAGGTCTCGTGTCCTCACACGAAAGTCCTGATGGTTAAAAAAAAGCAAAGTGCTAAACGCCGCTAAGGAAGGCTACTTCAAAATTTCGAATTCGACGTTTCTTCTAGACACCACTCTAAATGAACCTAGACCCTAGTAGTGTAAGTTGGTCCTTTCTGGGATCTAACTAAAGTCTTCTCATGAAGAAACCGAAGTCGGAACAATTTTACGTTTGAGGTAAAGACCCATTTAAAGCGAACGTCGAAAGAGGAATAGAAATGCGGACTTTAACGTCTGCCTTTCTAACGATTGACATTCTGTAAAACTAGCGAGCTTTTTTCGACGAACGACACAGGACAAAAGTCTCTTTTGCAGGCTTTGTGCATGCACAATACGCACTGACATGGTTTACAAGAACCAAAAAAGGTACAGTACCTAAATAAATACCCCTGTTTTATTAAAATTAAAGGTCGTGTATGTTAGTGATAGTCTAAAAAGTACAGAACCAACGGATTTTATGCAGTTTCAGCAATAGGTAGTGATTTAAGATGTTAAAGAAAGGTTACCTCTGTGTTATTAGCGAAACTGGGTAAATCATACCTTTCCATTCCCACCTTAAAATAATATAAATATAATTATTATTCGTAAAAAAAAAAATTGTCGTTTCAGGCTTTGCGGAAATCCATTCTAAATGTTTGTATGAAACCGAAACCGAAAAATGTTTGCAGGAGGAATTTCGTTTACAATCTTATTTGAAAGTCAAGAATAGCAAGCCTAAGGAAACAATAATACGTGCCATCCGACCGGACTCTTACCGACTTTTTTAGAAATACCGTGTCCTAAAATAAACAGTATTATCTTTTTAAAGGTTCGTCAGCCGACCTTTCTGTTATCGTCGCTGAAGTCGCTGATTCTGAGCTCATGAACTTGAACCGAAAACGTGCCCGGCGGACGAAACGGGGTTTATCGTGGGATACACCGTTATATCCCTTTATTTGCGAAGTAAATGCAAAGTTGTCAGGAGTACTAAAGGTGGAATGTGACGAGATAAGTGCGAGTTAGGCCGCTCGCAACAGAGGACGGTACTCATTATGCTTGTTTTGTAATTTGGCAGTGATTCGCAATGCCCACCTACAGATTTAGTAGGTATGTAACCAGTTTTTTAAATTATTATTTAAATGCTAGACAAGCCTTCATTTGATCATTATCTCGCTTGATGAAGTGACGATGTGGTCTAAGATGGGGCATGAAGACCTAAAAGGAAGATGGCTTTTCCGGACCACATTAGGAAACACGAAAAACTCCTTTCACGCACTGGCCCAGCCCGGAGACCAGAGACTGTTCTTATCACCACCCGGAGGACACGTGTAACGATTCAGAGGGTTAACACTTACGGAAATGAACAGAAAAAACCTCCAAAAAGTATGTTTCTAAAAACTGCGGATAGACTTATGTATTGGTACACAAACATATAGGTACAGCGAAACTATAAAGGCTTATCTAACTATGCTGAAAAATATGTGCATGTATGCCCTGTGCTTCTAAGGAAATAAACGTTTATACGAAAGTTTACTTAGCTATGCGAGTACTCTAATTGCCCACTCTGCAAATAAGAGAAGTTCATAGAAGGCATGATCGTCGGGCATAATTTATAAAAGTAATATATACATCCTTTATGGTATATACTGCGGAAATCGAAAAGTTGTAGAACTAAATATGTTCGCCTGGTGCGTGCCCTTCGCCCCCTTTCCGCAGTATATACCATAAAGGAAACACCTTGTATATTTATAATTTCATATCTTTGCTGTAACCACAATCTATATTCTAGAGTTTGGGACTTAAATTTAGACTTTTGAGTGCTAAAGTCGTCCTAGCGTCATTTTAGAGAGAGAGAGAGAGAAACATTTATTGACACATCACAACACATAATACAATAAAACAACAATTTTATTAATTTAATTTTAGTCGTCCGTCATTTGAATTTTATTAAAAATCGTACTAAGTACGAAATCTGGAAATAATTTATCATAATAGTATATCAATATAGTCGGTTTTCGACTTTGACAGATATATCTACTTAGCAACATTACGGAAATAAACCTAATTCGACAATTCACTCGAGGTTTCGTTGAATTAATTACTTTAGTTTATAATTACATGAACAATAGATTAATTAGAAAGTACAAATAGCCACTAAATAATAGTAAGTGACATAGGGTCAATGGCAACTACTCATCTAGGTAACTACTAACTTTAAATGAGAGGCACGTTGGGTATATCAATTCTACAAAATGACTAAGTACCTACGAATTTAAATGACGACCATAAATAAATAAATAAAATAATATCTTTAATTTCGGATAACAAAGAATCTATCATTTGCTAGCTTACTTAATGACTAGGTTTAGTAAAATCATATAACATTATCATTAAATCTAATTAGATTTCAATATATCAAATCATATTTAGTGGTGTCAGTAGATTTGAAATGCATATATTACAGGATCGGCTCGCAACGACCAGTAGGGTATTTTACGGTTTCATAAATTTATTTCGCTGTTAATGCGAATATGTATATGATAAAGGGTAAATATAAATAATAATAATTAAGTTAAAGCACTGTCGCCTTTAACTCCGAAGGCGTATCTCACCATTTTTATTTTGAAAAATTTAGCACGTGCTTCGAACACGTGCTTTTAGGTTAAATACATCGTGAGGAAACCGGCATGTTCTGAAAACTTAAGGGCATGTGATATTCACCAACCCGCACTTGGCCAGCGTTGTAAATTAAGGCCTATTTTCTCTCGTGAAGAGAGAAGTCCCAGCAGTGGGACGTAGATAGGAGTGCACTATGCGAATATAAATAATAAATCAAATCGAGCACCTATTTCTAAATTAAAGTTAAGTTTTAAAAACTCGCTAGCTCTTTCAGTAATCATGCCACAACATAGCAATAAAGCGTTATTGTAAAAATAAAGATAATTCATTTGATAAAACCTCAAACTCGGACCTAATTAAACCCTTTCCAAGGTCCCGCAGAAATAATTCAAATTCAGTAATTTTTCAGGCGGAGTGGCTTGCCAAACTGAGCCACGAGCAATTTGGGAATAATGACAAATAAAATAAATGCATGATTTTAATCTCGACCGCTGGCAGCGCGTCGTAAACTGTTTACGACGCGGCCACTGGGGGTGGAACGAGCTACAAGCGGCCGCGATTGGAGGTGAAAGTGCTAGTGATATGGATAGAAGCGTTGGCGGTGGTTTAAGCGAGTTGGCGGACTTATTACGAAATAGGGAATAATTCGAACTATAAGCTTATGTTTGTGAGAGCCATACAGTTCCACAAACCATTATGCTTTTCTCTTACAAAGAGGAGAGTGAGTGACAAACATACTTTTAGCCACATGACAATCTAATTAAAATCGTTTCTAAATGACGAATGTTTTAAAGGTATATAGGTACCTACTTACCTAACGCTTATGACTGATTGATCATATCTTATTCAAGCAACTCGCTAGTCAATGACTAGTCATTGATTCGAAGGACCATCGCTATCGCCTAACGGGATGAAATTCGATTTAAAATAATTATAATTTTTTTTTTTTTTTTTTTTTTTTTTTTTTTTTTTTTTTTTTTTTTTTTTTTTTCACACAGCATCACCTAACCCCAAACTAAGCAGAGCTTGTACTATGGGTGTTAGGTTAAATTAGGAGTTAATTTCATATAAAATCCATCCACTTGCGATTCCCATCAACCTTTTCGTTCGTACTACAAAGGTTTGAAATGCATTCCCTGCTGCTGTTGTTCCTGGTAACTACAACTTGCCTAAGGTTGCCTGGAAGAGATCGCTTTGTAGCGATAAGGCCGCCCATTGTAACACTTGTTTTTTATTTGTTTTGTTTTACGTGTTTATGTTCCTGTGTTGTGTACAATAAAGCGTTTTTGCATTGTATTGTATTGTACAACTTGAGTATTTTCAAGACAAGAGTGAATTGATATTCTCCATATCTGTCCTCATTCACATAGACAGGTTATCATCAGGTGAGATCGTGGTAAAACAAAGGTCCAT
Organism: Gymnoscelis rufifasciata; assembly: GCA_929108375.1. Classification (NCBI taxonomy): domain Eukaryota; kingdom Metazoa; phylum Arthropoda; class Insecta; order Lepidoptera; family Geometridae; genus Gymnoscelis; species Gymnoscelis rufifasciata. The sequence continues at coordinate 3,132,175 of OV815307.1, read as the reverse complement.
ATCCCATAAATAGAGGTTTACGCAGTCCGAGGTATAAATTGATGAAAATCGAAATGATGTTGTTGTCATGGCTGGGCTCCATGACATCATTATCATAATTCATATCACTCGCGTCCTCCGTTGCCTTGATCCACCTCCCGCGTCACCGCAACAACGCGCTCGGAACTCCAGCACAACCCTTCCTAATGCGATTCTTGCTTTATGAGTTACGTAACGCTCAGGAATGTGCGCGTTGATTAGAACCGTGTCTTGCGCAATGACGTGCCGAGGCTTGCTACGTTGTACATTGCGTCAGTGTTGTTAGCTATCGAGACCTTACGAGAGCTTTAAAAGCGCAGAAGACCTGTTACAGCACCTAACCGAATAGCACCTGCACGAATAGCACCTGCTCAAATGGCACCCAGCATACAATACAATACACTTTTCTGAACAAAATTACTAAAATAAAATTTGCTAAAAAATTAAATATTAAGTACATTAATGTGTGATTAGCTTGCGAAACCTAACTATGGCTCTCAAAGCTCATAGTGGTATAGCGTATAGTCTTATTGTCGTGAAGGTACGATTCATACGATCACTTCACGGTTTCGTCAACGTGTAACGTGCTGCGATGCCGTGCACTGCTTTTTATTTGACGTTACGCGCCGTGAAATTCACATCACTATGTCAACAAGAGGAGACGCAAAATAGCGTTCAACTGAGTAACATCTTTTTCACTTTATAATTTTATTTAACTCGACACTGGCAAATTGTCGCTTCAAGCGCAAAGTCCAATTACAAGAGACTGAACTGAACTGAACTGTCATCACGAGCTAGGGCACCACAGATCTTTCAAAATGTTTGTTTAATACAATTTAGTTTAGGAGAGTTTAGCACAGTGGATTTTAGGAGGTTGATATATTAGTAGGTACATATAATGTAAAAAAAAAAAAAAACGTTAAAATACGTTTATTTTTCTTTATCTAAACTGAAAATTGTGGTAACTCCCACCCCAGATCATAAAGTACAACTGAAAAATGCAAATCGGTAATCAAAGCGCGACCTCTGAGTGCTATCTTTCTCACAGCCATTAAAATAGTCAAATTGAAAGTTAAGCTTATACAAAATAAAAAAAAAGCGCGTCTCGGTACGACTGGCGCCGTTACGCAGGTAATGTGACAATCCGGTTCACTATAAACTACACTGACCAGTATCAGACAGACTGCACCAAACAGGCTGCAAACAGCGAAAGATGGCGGGCGTTCGTTAAGAAAGCTGTGTCCGTCTCCAACACCAAATGATCCTTCAATGTGACCACGACCGCTCTGTCAAGAGTTATACGACAGGGAAGAAGGGATATACTACATATATATTATACTACATATAGCTACAGGAATTGGACAGCGTAGGTTTCGTGCACGGTGCCGTCAGTCGTCTATCAAGTGGAAATTTAGAAATAGAAAAAACATTTATTTTGGATACAACAGCAATATAAAAAAAAAACAGAATCAAACGAACACACGCATAATAAATCTTTTAAAAAAATAAGGATGTAACACTAATTAAATCATGACATTAAAAGCACTAAAAATACAACATATATACAAATAGGTACACTTAGGTAAAGGTGTGAAATATAAAGTATGTATTATGGAACCTAAAGTTATTCCTGGCCTTCTGTCCTGAACATAAGATATAAATAAATAATCCCTACAACCCGTTACAGAAGTTAATACTTAAAAAAATGACACATTTCTCTTAAATTTATGAGGTTCTGATGTCACTTTATTGAAACTGCCTTTAAGGGCGCTTTCATTTTGAGCGTTTCGTGACGTTTGGAGTTTTCAGGCAGCAGTCCAGCAAAATGAGCAAAGCAAAGCCCAGTTCATTAACAATGCCGTCAGTTATATGGAGCCGTACAAATGAAATCTAAAAGAGCCGCTGACAGACGTCAAGCGTCCCGTGAAGTGTCCATAAACTACACTTTACGAGTTGAGAGTGCTGGGGCTACTCTGAAACTGTATATGTCATCTGAAGTGATTTATTACAGTGAATCTACAAAGAAAACCGTAAAAAAAACATAAATTATTAAAAAACTTATTGTTTTAGCTTTATAAACTACAAGATCAATAGTTAAAACTCACAGATAGGACAAGCACGCTTAAATTTAAGTTGATGTTTTAAGTCAAGACAAATGTTAGTCATATAAAGACATTTTATTTCATAACAAAACTTAATAGATACAGAAACCCCTCAAAAGGCGCGCCAACCTAAATATTTAACGACCCGTTTGGGATATTTTCATACATCATTTTTTCATGGAAAGGGTTACTACTGATACGAATAATACTAACGATGAGTACCTACCAATAAATATTTAAAAAAAAATAACATACAATGTATAATTTTGTTAATTAATGTGTGACCTAGCCCTGGGCTCGAGAGCGCCGCATCACGTTTTTTATAAATTATAATATTGAATTTTGTTATACGATTAAAAAAAATATATAATATCCATGAGAAACATAATGTGAATATTAGGTCCTTACATATGAAATTGGCGTTTTGTATGGGAGGAACAAAAAGTCGAATATTTTTTAATATAATATATTTAATTAATCAAAGTATGAACCATTATTTTCTATGCACTTTTGCCATCTTATAGGTAGTTCATTGATCCCTTTACTAAAAAAACCAGTCGGACGGGAATCAATAAAATCTTTGAAGGCGATTTGGACTGCCCCATCGGAGTTGAATTTTTTCCCTTGCAAGAAGTTATCCAAATTTCGAAAAAAATGGTAATCTGTTGGAGCAAGGTCCGGGGAGTACGGAGGATGTCTTAGACTTTCCAATTGAAGCTCTTCTAATTTAGTAGCCGTCTGTTGCGCAGTGTGTGGTCTAGCGTTGTCGTGAAGCAGCAGTGGCGTGGAGCGATTGACCAGCCTAGGTTGTTTAGCCGCTAGCTTTTCCATCATGGTTTGCAATTGCTGACAATAGACATCAGCCGTAATAGTCTGGCCAGATTTGAGAAAACTGTAATGAACAATACCGGCACTAGTCCACCAAACGCTTACAAGTAACTTTTTTGGGGTTAATTTTCGCTTGGGGCAGGATTTGGCTGGCTGGCCAGGATCCAACCATTGCGCTGAGCGCTTCCGATTATCGTAAAGAACCCATTTTTCATCACAGGTAATGATTCGGTTTAAAATACCTTCATTATTGTGCCGGTTTAGTAATGTAACGCAGCAGTCGACGCGCGTTTGCCGGTTTGCTTCAGTCAATTCGTGAGGTACCCACCTTTCAAGCTTTTTAATCTTCCCAATTTGCTTCAAGTGAATTAAAACAGTTTTATCACTAACACCGCAGCCTGCAGCTAACTCGGACGTGGTTTGCGATGGATCCGCTTCCACAATAGCCTTCAACTCTTCATTATCAACTTGAGTCTCAGGCCGTCCACGGGGCTTGTTCTGCAAGTCGAAATTTCCAGAACGAAAACGTTGGAACCAAAAACGAACTGTGTTTTCTTTTGCAACACGACCGCCATATACATCATTCACCCTTCGAGTTGTTTCCGCAGCACTAGTGCCACGGCGGAACTCGTACTCGTAAATAATGCGATATTTTAAGTTTTCCATTTTGTAAAATGAGTGACGCAAACAGAAAAAAACAGAAGAAAAAAAACAAATGAATGACGATCATCGAAGCACAAATACATGAGTCTATAGCTGTACAAATTTGAATTTGGAATTCCTTACCAAAGAGGAGAAATTTGTGATTAAAGTGGCCAGTACGAAAAACGCCAATTTCATATGTAAGGACCTAATATTAAATACTAGAAGTGCCCCGCGGTGTTTCCCGCGTTATAAAGGATTTCTCTGCGGAATGACATTTTCCCGCGGTAAAAATAAACCTATGTTCTTAGGCTCTGAATCTGTGAATCTGTGTACCAAATTTAATTTAAATCGGTTCAGTAGTTTTTGCGTGAATGGGGAATAGGCAGACAGAGTTACTTTCGCATTTACAATATTAGTATGGTTTCTGATAATAAAAAGTTCTCCAACTGGGATCCAGTTTTTATTATATTACTGTTCCAGATGTTTTCACGGTAGACATGCGACTACGTCGCAGCCACTATCAAACCCCACAGTGCCTATTGTAGGTCCGTAGAGCAAACTAATGCACTGGCATCGAGTGTTATTAGTTGAGATGCATCACAAAGTGACTGAACGGGACCGTGAAATTTAATGAGCATAAGCATAAGCTTAAGCACCCCTATTATGTTCCCACTGCTGGGACACAGGGATTTCTCTCTTGACGAGAGAGGTTTGGCCTTAATGCACTAGAAAAATATAATAAACAGCATATTTAATAGTAGACAAGTCGAGTAAAAATTTTGTAACCTAGACTAAAGAATTCATTGATTTTTTGTAAATTTTAAAAGCAAATAATGTTATCATCAATAATGCTCGTATGTCTAAACGAAATTTTGTCAATTTGCTGATAATGTTGAAATAAATTCCATTATGTTTTGGAGAAACTAATCAAGACCTCTCTTGTCTCTTGGAAAAGTGCGCGATGATCGCTTTTTCTTATCAGGATATCCACATTTCCGAAACATAGCACTATTTATATTTTGACCAGCGGCACGCCCCGGCTTCGCACGGGTAATAATTATTTTCGTAATTTTTTTTTTTTTTAATAATAAGTTTCCTATTTTACTTCTAATACCTTCAAGAGTATAATGTGCAAAGTTTCATGATGATCGGTTAAGTCGTTTTTGCGTGAAAGCGTAACAAACAAACTTACATTCGCATTTATAATATTAGTATGATATAAGGTTACTTACTTCTTAGTTTGAGTATGACATAATTTCACTTTCCTTTGATTCCCGTGCTGTCCGCCGATTAGGCTTGCTCTGTGTTATTCTTCAGGATTATAAATTATGTAGAGCTGAAAATACGATTTCAACATTCCTTAACGCTCCACACGACACCGCCATCGCGCTGCCAACGCGTTACCAACGCACCACCGCTACACCACCACCGCCCCGCCGCCGCGCGTGCCGCCCCGCCGACAAAGCATGATTTTACCAGTCTTCTATACGGCTGTTAGTAATAAATACATTGAAAGTGACGAAGAAACTTCAAGTTACATTTATCAATAGCTAAGTAAGTAGTGATGCGGCGGTGGCGCGGTGGCGGTGCGGTGGCGGCAACGTGTGCAGGAAGCCTAAGGCCTAGGGTTTTCCAAACATCAAATGCTTCTACAAATATTCTTTTTCAGCCCTACTCTATATCCGGATTAGAGGCGGACCCTCCAGGATTTGTTTTAAACAAAGGAACTACGGCAAATCCCGAACCTCATACCGCTTTGTTACAGAGTTAAAAACGTTTGAAAAAAGCTCATAAAAGTTCGTTATTTGTTTTGAACCTAATAAAATCGAAACAGACCTAAACAAACAAGACTGGAAAATTCTGTACAGCGTGTTTATTGCTTGACCTTCTAATGAAAAATAGATACGCTTTATTTCTGAGGCATAAGGTTTAAATTCTCTTCTTCTTTTTTCGGAGACCTCACCTGACCCTGTTTGCGCCTTTGTTGTTTTTTGGCGGAAGGTATTTCGCTATTGAAACGAGATTCAAAATTCCATACCCTGTTCATGAAATCCTGTTATTACATTCGTCGCGAGCTTCAGGTTTATGGCGGAACATGTTGGTTTATAGCTTTCTCCTTTTCATGAGGAAATATTGCTTCATAAAAATCATGGAGGCTAGTGCAAATTATACAATGTTTCTAGGTGTTGTTGGTCTTTTAGGACTTTTATGTCTCTCTGGATATTAGGTTTCTAGGAAATGTGGAGATTCAAAGTCTAAGTCAAAGTCAAAACATTTATTTCCTTAGAAGCACATAGCCTACATGGACAGGTCAACTTAAAATTAATAAAACTAATTTGCTTAAACAAAAATATCAAGGAAATAACATTGTCTTGACAGTTCGCTTCAATGTTTTATACTTTTTTATTAATATTAGATTGATTAGATTGATAGATTAACTCGGACACGGAGATAAAATCTATCATACCTCTATGATAGATAGATACTCGTAGATAGAAAATACTTTATTACACACCAAACAAAGAAACAATACAGAAAGAAAAAAGAAATTAAAACTAAACCTAGAATGCGTCATGGACTATTTCATCTAACTACTACTTTACTTTATTAATGGTCGGGGTTATTGCTTAAAGCAATTTCTTCCAGACAACCGTGGATGGAGAGAAAATAATTACAAATGGACGGCGGTTTACTGAATATCAAATGCTAAACCTTAAACGAGCCTATACCTAATTACATTTATCTTTATGCTATAATAGATATAATGTTTATAAATATTACATTTTTCGCAATATTTTGTGTCAAAATCATTGAAAGGTATTCTGAAATGTTCATTTTTGTGAACAAACATTATTTCTGCCGTTTTTGGTTATTTTACCAAGTCTTTACGATTTGACCGTAAACTTAAGAGAATAGGTATTTACACACAATCTGATTGTATGTGTAAGCATTTATTCTCTAGAATGCATTATAATAACCCACAAAGTTTTACTAATTGTTTCGAATGTCCAAAAAAGGTCGTGATTTTCATTAAGCGCTGCAAGTAGACAAAATTCTAAGTTCTCGATTAAAGATTTTGGACTCAGCTTAAGTTTTGAAGCTTGATATTATTTCACCCCTTCCAAGACGCGGATTAAACTGTAAGACGAAGTTAATTGAAAAGGCAGTGGGCTGGCAGGTTTTATAGCGGTCAGCTGCCTTCCAGCCGTCGGTAAGGAGGTTGTACTAATGGTAATGACTGCGACCTTTAGCTGTACCGGCTTGAGGGCTATGATTACCCTGTTTCATTACAAAAAACGGATATTAATTCAAAGATAAATCAAAATCAAAGAGGATGTATATATTAAGTGCCACAGTGTGGAAGAAGCTACGAAACTTATAGGCTTTACAGGCACTTGCTACGAAGCTACGAATGCGTAGACGCTACTACGGTATTATACAAATTATATTTATCTTCTGTATTAAAGTTATAAGTAGCTTTTGGCAGAAATGGCTACTACCTAATTGAAAAAATATTGATATTTTATTTAGATTTAATTTCCATGTACCTATTCTTCGGGTGTCTACGGAAATACACTGGCCTGCAAAACTAAGTATCGCACTTTTTTATTAAGATAACCTTTTAGGTATTCGAGATGAACTTTTGTAATCAAATGTACTCGAAAGTTATATTTAGCAAGTTTATAAGAATTTCATGTTCGATGACTTTTTAAGTTATGAGTGCGAAAACCACTTTTAATGTCGTTTTATATTGCCAATAACATGTCAGTCCTATTAAACCCTTAACGGTAATTTCAAGTTACATTAGCTAAGTAAACAGCGACGCATCGGGAAAAATGGCGGGAGCAAGGTGGCGGCTAATATTAGGTTTCTGAACTTTTCCACCATTTTCAGTCCAAAATGTTAATAATGTTAAATAATTTAATACCTGCTTAAAATAAAAGCAGGTAAAATTAGTTATAAAACGGTGTAAAATTTAAATTCTACAACATCAGTAAACAACAAAAAAAATGTTTATTTTCGTTAGTGATGTAGTGATAGTGATTTTGCGCGAGTAGTGATTTTGATTTTGAGTGGACATTCTATGACTGAAATAATGATGATCTTAATAAATTCGACGAACGGATTAAAAACATTGTATTTATAATAATTAGCGAAAACGTTCGTGATTCGTGCTGCCTGATCTATTAGTTCAAGCACTCTTCACCTCTCCTCCAAAGCCCTCCACGTCGGCGCAAGCCTAACTCGAATTGTGAGAGTTTTCGGTAACAAAACGGGAAGCACCATTGTTTTATAATATAACGGTTCGTAACATGTAGCCCTACCATGAGTTGGCACTTACGACTGTTGGAGATTAGAACAGGTTGTTATCCCTTAACAGACAAAACATTTGACAGATAAAGGTATATTTTGTTGCGATAAATCTGCCAAATGCATGGGATTACAACATGTTGTAATCTCCAACAGTCGTAAGTGGCAACTCGTGGTAGAGCTAAAGCTTTGATGAGAGCGCTTTGCTTGGAACGTAACTGGTTTACTGTAACGGTGTTTATTTAGGACGTTTTCCGGGACAAAACGAACATCATTGTTTATTTCGTATTTGAAAAACGTTTTTTTTTCTTTGCCCCTACTGAGATGTCCTTAACGTCTACTTTTTACGATTTTATCGGTATCATCATTATCATCACTCTATTAACGTTACCACTGCTGGGACACAGGGACTTCTCTCTTGGTGAGAGAGATAAGGCCTTAATTCACCACGCTGGCCAAGTGCGGGTTGGTGAATGTCACATGTTCTTAAAACTATAAGTATATATATATTTTTTAAGTTATCGGAACATACCGGTTTTCCCACGTTGTTTACCTTCACCACTTACCAAGAAGAAAAATCCAGAGGTGCGTGGCGTTGTTTGAACCCACGACCTTCAGAATGAAAGCCTCCCACTTCGCAAACACGGCTTCTTATTTAACGGTATAAACTGTTTTTATTTTTAAATCTTCACAATGGTAAATAAATAGGAACACAACTTTCTTGGGTAGAAGTTAACATTAAGTTAATATATTAGGTCCTTACATATGAAATTGGCGTTTTGTATGGGAGGAAAAAAAAGTCGAATATTTTTTAATATAATATATTTAATTAATCAAAGTATGAACCATTATTTTCTATGCACTTTTGCCATCTTATAGGTAGTTCATTGATCCCTTTACTAAAAAAACCAGTCGGACGGGAATCAATAAAATCTTTGAAGGCGATTTGGACTGCCCCATCGGAGTTGAATTTTTTCCCTTGCAAGAAGTTATCCAAATTTCGAAAAAAATGGTAATCTGTTGGAGCAAGGTCCGGGGAGTACGGAGGATGTCTTAGACTTTCCAATTGAAGCTCTTCTAATTTAGTAGCCGTCTGTTGCGCAGTGTGTGGTCTAGCGTTGTCGTGAAGCAGCAGTGGCGTGGAGCGATTGACCAGCCTAGGTTGTTTAGCCGCTAGCTTTTCCATCATGGTTTGCAATTGCTGACAATAGACATCAGCCGTAATAGTCTGGCCAGATTTGAGAAAACTGTAATGAACAATACCGGCACTAGTCCACCAAACGCTTACAAGTAACTTTTTTGGGGTTAATTTTCGCTTGGGGCAGGATTTGGCTGGCTGGCCAGGATCCAACCATTGCGCTGAGCGCTTCCGATTATCGTAAAGAACCCATTTTTCATCACAGGTAATGATTCGGTTTAAAATACCTTCATTATTGTGCCGGTTTAGTAATGTAACGCAGCAGTCGACGCGCGTTTGCCGGTTTGCTTCAGTCAATTCGTGAGGTACCCACCTTTCAAGCTTTTTAATCTTCCCAATTTGCTTCAAGTGAATTAAAACAGTTTTATCACTAACACCGCAGCCTGCAGCTGACTCGGACGTGGTTTGCGATGGATCCGCTTCCACAATAGCCTTCAACTCTTCATTATCAACTTGAGTCTCAGGCCGTCCACGGGGCTTGTTCTGCAAGTCGAAATTTCCAGAACGAAAACGTTGGAACCAAAAACGAACTGTGTTTTCTTTTGCAACACGACCGCCATACACATCATTCACCCTTCGAGTTGTTTCCGCAGCACTAGTGCCACGGCGGAACTCGTACTCGTAAATAATGCGATATTTTAAGTTTTCCATTTTGTAAAATGAGTGACGCAAACAGAAAAAAACAGAAGAAAAAAAACAAATGAATGACGATCATCGAAGCACAAATACATGAGTCTATAGCTGTACAAATTTGAATTTGGAATTCCTTACCAAAGAGGAGAAATTTGTGATTAAAGTGGCCAGTACGAAAAACGCCAATTTCATATGTAAGGACCTAATATTAAGAAAATATATAAAAAAGGACATAATTTAAAGTTATTTATGTTTTTTTTTTATATATTTTCTCTATACATATTTTCTAGAAAAAATATATATACATATTATGGAATTAGTTTACTTCCAAAAACTAAAGTAACTAATAAACAAAAAAAAAATTCGATTCCTTGTCTAGAAGTCTACTCTACGAAGACAGTAATTCTATTCTACCTAGACCGTAGTTCTTCTAGCTAGGCACTTCCGAGACAAGCCAGAAGCCAATTTCTAAGTTCAAGGGCCGTGTCCAGTTTACCAACACTACCCTACCCTCTTCATGTCGGATAGGCAATTATCAGTTGATCTGCAACATAACTTTCAAATTAGGGGTGACGCGGGTCACTGCGGGCTTAGTTTTACCATTTACCATCGTGTTTGTTGATTCAATTTACCGGTAAAATTATGCTGTAGAATAAGCTGTGGTTTGCATTGTAGGTGATCGTAACTTTATGAGTATTGCAGATATAAAAAAAATCTATGTAGTATATCAGTCACCTAATAGCCATAGTACAAACTCTGCTTAGTTTGGGGTTGGGTGATGCTGTGTGATTAGTCCGCAAATATTTTTTATTTATTTACGTACATTTACATATAAGTAAATTTTATTTTGTATATAAACAACATACTTGCTAGATATGTTGATTGTGTTTTATGGATTTGCCATCGCCAACAAACTTTTTCTCCGGTGTTAAAAACTGCTTAGCTTTTATAGATAAATGGGCTATAACACAGCGACAGATTTTTATAAATCAGACTTATAGTTTTCTTAGATTACCGTTTTCAATCGATCAATCAATCAATAATCGATCAATAAAAACTCTCTTTTTTTTATTAATTAATGCCTATCTAGGCTATCCAGCAGTGAAATTTTTGACTCATGATTAAAAAAACATGATTTTTAAAAGAAGTACTTAATTCCTCCTTCTTTTAAAATTTTAGTTACGGTGACATGTTTTTCTGCAATTCATTTATATATATAAATATTTATATATATGTATACTTGATTTTGTTTAGCGGTGCCAAAGAGCTAAGGAAAATACTAAGCTAAGCTAAGGACTGGCAGCAAAATTGCACTTTTATAAGTACGGAAATACATTTTAAAGCTCAACTTTATTATGATTGTTTGCATAATACTAACCTGCAATTTATTTCAGGAAAATTAAAACATTTCACTCTACCAACTGAGGCTATTTGAGAATGAAAATTATATGTAAATAGTTAACTTACCTTTTCAATTTAAATATGAAAGGTGAGTGCAGAGACAGCCTAGGGCGCGTGGAAATTAAACCTCATGAGGAGTCGACTATCTCTCTCTTGCTTCATAATTGAACGAGTTAGAGTGAGAGACTTAAAATCCCGTCGGAAAATGGAAGGATTGAATAGTAAATTGGAAATACCGATGGTTTCCTGCGATACAGATCGCACTCTACCTATTACAAGCCTTTTGTATGAATTTAATCAGATTCCTGCCGCGATGCTGCGCTTAATTGGATTTCTGGAGCGCAGGTTCTTTCGATGATTTTAACGGTAATTGACTGTTGTGATTCAATAAGCCTTGTCTTCGCTTTTCTTGTGAGTATTTTTAAGATTCAATAATTGTTGAACGTGGAGGCCATTTTGAATTTTAGATGCTGCTGGAACGTATTGCACTTAGGTAGCTTAAAAAGTTATTTTTCTTGTGTGTACCTACTAATCATGTATGAATCTGTTTGATTTGACGTTGGTATCAAGTGTTATACAAGGTCCTATAACGCTGGCTACTTTTACTTTTACTGGGGTAAAATACCACATATCAAGGGTAAATAAATTTTGCGCGCAAAGCCCGATTTTAATGAAATAAGGACATAACTGTTTTCCCAATGAAGTACAAAAGCTATTTTTTATCGCGGAAATATCTATTATTAAAGCTAGTGTAAAATAAACGTATTAATTTAAACCGGCATACACAGATAAATGATTAGCGAATCCTTCCACATCAATAACCCTCAATTACCTAGGCAACCGCATCCACCTGGCCTCACCACACGTAAAACCTGCAAAGCGACCCTTTTATACCCACCAAATTAAATCGCGAACTTCATAAAAGGTTGGAACTCCAAAGCAGTAAAATGCAAATAGAAATGTCCGTAGGTAATGCCCAATGGGTCCATTGATAATTATTACACCGCGCCCCTGCCTGGCTTAGGGCTGCATCTTCCAAGGGCCCCGCAGGGATTATGCCCTGTATTAATTAATGTATAAAGTATCTTTGACGCGGCTACGAAGGTTATTTGTTTGGGGACGTGATGGGAGTGAAGTGGACAGTTGGACGTGCTCGGATCGGATTGTCTTTTCTCAGTTTGGTTTTGTATGAAATGTGTAAAATAGAGCAGAGAATTTTTGTCTTGAGTTTTCTATGGTATGTTGATATATGTTCGACGTCGTTGGCTACCAATGTTAAATGAAATAAAATATATATTTTGGCACAGAAAACACTAAATAGGTACAGGTTCTGCCAATAATGGTTGAAACTATACTACCACAGTGACAACACGGCTTGATATACATACTTACACCCAAATTAGCTTATGTTAAACGAAATTAACCTTTTCCCTGAAATGAATCGTTCTTTCTTTCAAATTTATCTGAAAAGTTCAAATGAACTTTACTGTGGAACTTTGTTAATAACGTACTTAGTTTTTATTACGATTAAACTACTTTTGAGTTAGGTATGGATCTTACTTAGCTTTATACTTAACTTTTAACCAGACCTATTGTGTTAAACTATGTAAATATGTATATTATTCATGACTAAGCAGTCTGCGAATGTGCAAATACCCATGTAAATTAGAACTATTGTAGTCGCCTCGTGAATACTTTCCATTTTATGCTGTTCATGTAGGTTTTCTTTAATTAACAATAGCCACAACCAATATAAACCTTGTACAACATCATTACTAAGTCTACATACATTATTATTTATATTAGTAGTTACCTCTTCTAGCAACTATTTGTTAATTCTATACGACATATCTTTACTTAGTATAAATATAATCACTTCCGCTGTTTGTTCGCCTAGATCTATGACACTACTCAATGGATTTAAATGTTTTTTGTAGCTTCGCTATCCGTCTTTATTACGACACTAGCTGACCCCAGCAAACGTTGTTTTGCAAAATGAAAAATAGTAGCCGATTGTTAGACCTACTGAATACACATATAAAATTTGGCAAAAATCGGTAAAGCCGTTTTGGAGGAGTACGGTAACTATTGTGACATGAAAATTTTATATATAAGATATTGTTAAGGATTAATACCGAGGTACAAATATAGAGCCCTTTCAAGCAGTGGTATTTTAATTTTTTTTTAATATCAAAAATCGCTTATTTTCACTAAACTATAATAGTTAGCGATATGATGTTACGACGTCTTTTGTAGATAATGATAAGTTCTACAAAATTGTAATACATCACTTTGTTATATATTCAATAGTTTTCGCAGCATTAGCGATTAAAGAAAGTTTTTAGGTTTTTTTTTCACCTTGGGTTACATTATTTGAGGTTTGGTGAGGAATCTTTTTTTTTTGAAAACGTAATATAGCCTATGTCACTCAGGGATAGTGTAGCTTTCGAATAGTGAAAGAATTTTTTAAATCGGTGCAGTAGTAGGCTCTGAAGCCTATTCGAGACAAACAAACAAACAACAAATCAAACCTTTCCTCTTTATAATATTAGTATAGATTATTAATAATTAATAATCTATACTAATATTATAAAGAGGAAAGGTTTTTGTTAACGTATTGATTAACCAACAAACTATTTAGATAAATATGAATTATTTCTTGGTCTATAATTTTCTTCTTATTTCTTAGTAAGACGTAGTTCAGTTATAGTTCATAAACACGCACAACCGTCAGGATTGTCCATTGTTGTAAACACAACTGCGAGACATCATTATCATCAACATAATCCCCGTCATTACTCTGTACTTGATGAGGGGTGTCCATCTGGTCAACATAAACCTTAAAGCTATATAAGCCCTTCTTGGGAATTTAAACTTTATCTTCCGGCCGTAGGATCTTTATGTATTCAAATAATGTGACGAACGGCAAATCCTCACGAATCCCAGCTGTAACTGTTCGATTTGTCGGTTCAAGTGAGAGATGAGGAGCGGGCTGGGTTATTTCTATTTTAGTATTTGTCATCTGTTAAGAATGGGGAATGATAACAGGAAGGAATTAATAAATAAATATTTCCGGACTAACTCACACAGCATCACCTAACTCCAAACTAAGCAGAAAGTGTTACTGATATTATCAGTCACCTAACAGTGACTGATAATATCAGTCACCTAACACCTTCAAACCTAACAAAAATATCTCATAATATGAGCTACATAGATATTTTTGTCATGCCTCATAAGTTTTGTAATACACTACTTTCCTACTAATATTTCACAAAAATTTTTACTAATGCATTTATAGCCGGCCGTATTAGCTCTTTAAAGTGGCAGTGGGCATGTCACATAGCATGTAGAACAGATGGCCGTCGGGGCCATCTGTTCTCGTTTCGAATGGAGGCCGCGGATCGGCAAGCGCAGCGTCGGACGCCCACCAACAAGATGGACAGATGACTTGGTCAAACTTGCTGGCTCACGGTGGATGCAAGTAGCGACCGATCGGAATAATTGGTCATCTTTGAGGAAGGCTTATTCCAGCAGTGGGCTAATGGCTGAAATGATGATGATGATGAGTACTAATGTTTCGCCCAAACGATCATTGGTTTGTTTTATGGGCCTGTAACTCACCGGCGAGCAGCTCGATGACCTGTTACAACTTAAGAGTCCAGTGAACCACCGTTCACCATGACCACGGAAGAAAGGGGTTTGATAAAGATTATCATGAAGGTTTTACACAACAGCAGACAACTCTTCCAGTGCCTATACTTATATTATAAAGCTGTAGAGATTGATTGTTTGTTTGTGTTTTTGAACGCGCTAACCTCGGGAACTACAGGTTAATTTACAAAAAATAATTCACCTATAGATATATATTTATATATATAGGTTATTTTACCTCGGGATAAAACCGTGTGTAAGGATTGTAGCGGGAATAAGTTAGTACCGAACTCACGAGTGTTCTCACACTCGAAATGTAGGAAAAGTAGCGGGTAAAGAGAATAACCGCAACCCACGAGTGTTCGTTTCACACTGTCATTTTTGATAAATGCCTACATAAAATACAAGCTAAACAAGAAGGTTGCTCAGCTGGTTGAACTATGTAGTTTAATAACTCAATGCGATTCTACGTACACCGTGGCTTTAGAATCTAGTACTAGTAATATTACTTCGGTTGGTGTGCGTGAGTTATAAAACATAGCACGTAATTTCATTAGATCTTTAGTTTCACTATGGGTACTACAATTGTAGATCAATTGCCAATTTCTCCATATTTATCTGAGTGCCTCAGTGGCGCGGTGGGAAAAACTCCTTGGTCTGGGTGTTTAATATGTATAGTAAAAATGTATATGAGCTAGATGTGTTCTATTTTGAATTCGTTATCTTGCACCAAACACTAAGGGTCAAAATAGTACACGTCATTAAGTTGGTCACCCGACTCCTTGCGACGTAAGTGCGGTATCAAACTGTTTTATTGCGGCGAGGCATGATTTAATGAAATCTTTAATATTGAAGATAAGGAGCTTGCGTCTGACCTCATAAATCGCCGCGTATTCCCTCTTAATGTGCACAACATGAAATACTCGTAATAAGCCCGAGCTATATTGCTATATTGTTTGCTGTTTTGCAGCATTGTCATATTTCATGGAGATTCTGGGTAATGTTTTCTTTTATCAAGAAGTAACAAAGCAAAATCAGAATAGAGTTTTTCTTTTTCCTTTTTAAACATTTTCATAGCGAGAAATTGTGTTTCCAACTGAAGGTTTCATTCAATTAGTACAAAGAATTAGAATGGAAACACTTAGAATAGAAAACACTTTATTGTACACCATACAAATAAAGAATAAACTTTATAAAAACCTTAGGTAAATTAAAAACAGGGTACAAAGGGCGACCTTATCGCTATGCGCTATCTCTTCCATGAATTAGGTTAGCTTATTTATTCTATATAGCACTAGCTGACCCCAGCAAACGTTGTTTTGCAATATGAAAAATAGATAGTAGCCGATTCTCAGACCTACTGAATACGCATATAAAATTTGGTAAGAATCGGTAAAGCCGTCTCGGAGGAGTACGGTAAGTAACATTGTCATATTTAAATTTTATATTTAGATAATTCTTATATAAGGAGGTGAAACTTTTAATGGTCTGATTTGTTCAAAATAGATACTGAATAAATAACACACAAAATATATGTACGTTTAAATCAACCCAAAAAGATAATTTAGTTGTTCCTGAATTATTCGAGTTGATTTTGTCTGAAATCCTCGCAGTAAACGAATAAAGTATTTTTAGAAAGGTTTGACATGATGTTTTTTTCCTTACATTTTGTTGTTTCTAATTTATTTACATTTTGCGAGGATTTGGTAATTTGTGGAAACGGAATCCTATTTGTCATGCTTGTTTTGCCTTTTCATCTAAATGTCGTGTTTCCCTATTTATATCTTTCAGCATTAAACGGCTCAGATGTCCATTTTCTGTCATATTTGCTATGATTTTGTACGAAACATTTTATCTGAATTATTTTCTTTTCAGTGGAATAAGGTCAAGGGAAAGAATATTAAAAGCATTTTGTGAATTGCTATCCGTGTTTCTTAAATGGAATTTTATGACAGTCGCCCTAGTCTTAGATATCTTATTTTTATTTCTTCTGTGAGAATATCTAATTGTACTATATTTTATCATATACTGGGTAAATGCTTCTATCCTAAAATAATTATTTAGATTGCACAAGAACATGTATAGGCACTCTGTTTATTTTACAAACATATTTAACTCTTATCTGTGATCGGAATGTTTGTCTGTATTACAAGACTAACCTAATACCCGAAGCCGGATGAAATATTTTGTTTAGAGACATTTAAAAGTTATACAGTCATTGGAAAACTTTCTGTAGTGTTCATTTTTGTCTGTGCAGTGGACGAAGGGTGCGGCGCTTTGGCCAAAAAATATAAGATATATATATTAGATTATTTAGTATTAATGATACGCCAATATCTACATCTTTTGAGGAAACCTTTACCCAAAAGGGGTTCCTACGGAACCAATCACTTAGTTTGTAAAACACAATTCATAAGAAATAAAGGCTTTTTCTTATTTCTAAAATAAATAAAGGCTTTTTCTTATTTCTAAAATAAATATACGCGAATATTTATTTAGTATGCCGCCAAGTGTAGTTGAAGAAAAGGTTAAATAATTTAGGAGTGTGCCATATGTAATTTTATAGTTAGATATCGTTATTTATCTCAGAATCTGTGAAAGCTACCACCTTCATATTTAGGTAAATGATAATTCGAACTTTTATCTTGGATTCTGATTTTTCGAAAACACGATTGGTGAAAATTTTCTCGATAGTTTTATTTTTTGAAAAATACATGTTTTGCACACATTTTGCTATTTATCTCAGGAACTACCTAATTTTTTTGTTGGATTTTTGTTTTGTCGAGAAACATAGTAAAATATCTTGGTTTTCAATTTTTTAATTTTTCGATTAGTTGTGTAAATAACTTGTAATTAGACATAACAGTTTTGGCGCTTACGTCGATTAAAAATAAGGAGCACGTCTATCGCTCTGTGCTTCTCACTCACAACAAAATCATATCTTGTCATCCTGCTCGACGGTCTGTTGTCAGTTGGCTACGGCATTGCGAGCGGGACGGACTTGTGCTTGACTGCGTCACATTTTTAATCGTAAAAATACTAAGTTTTGTTTCGTTTTGCGAAAAATAGTTTTGGTGCGAACCTAATTAGATTAGTGTGAATAATGGTGAGACCGAAAAAGAAAATGAGTCGCCGGGCACGCAAAAAATTTATGAAGGAAAATTGCCGAAAATTGGGAAAAATAAACTAGTAAGTGCTTACCTATAATAATATACTAATATAACACAATACATATACCTACCTACTACAATACTTGTTTGCATCTTCTCTTCCTAGAAGTAGATTACATAATTATAAGTATAACCTTTAGTAGTTTGACGACCTCTGTGGCTCGGTGGGCGAACGTCCGCCTGAGGCGCAGGAGGTTGCGGGTTCGATTCCCGCCGGGGGACCAGATTTTGTACGATTTACAATTTCTGGTTTCGGGTCTGGGTGTTTTCTATGTATCATATGTATGTACTTACAAAAAAAAAAAAGTGCTGTAGTAGGTAGGTATATCAGTCACCTAACACCCATATGCTGCTTAGTTTGGGGTTAGGTGATGCTGTGTGAGTAGTCCGGAAATATTTATTATTATTATTATTATTTATTTAATTACTTACGGACTTGCTTACCTACGTAATACACCGAGAATATAATCTAGAGTACCTACCTACCTACTTTGACAAAGTTCCATCCCATCATAACGCGCGGGATTTATCAACCACTTCCGGTATGTCAATATCCATAAGTAGGTAAGGTGATACCTACCGCTTTAGGTACCTCTTTACTACATATTTTACACAGTTCCTTCATACTAGGATACCTAACTAGGTACCGTACCGTACTTATGTAGGTACAATTTTTTGTTCTGTACTAGGTAGGTAGGTATGTACCTACTACCTACCTAAACTGACAACCAAATGAGGTTACGTAGTAGGTAGATGCATTCCTACTAGTTTAGTTTTTTATTATTCATTATTGTTTTTTAGAAAGGAAAACCACTCGTTCAGAGGACTTATGAACGCCCAAGCAACCGGCGGTGGTGGCGCCGTTGTGGATGGAGCTGCTGGTGACTGGAGTCGATTGACAATACACCAAGGTGAGTGAATGAGTCCGTTTTGTCGGGTTATTCCATTGGATAGGTAGGTATAATATGATATATATTTTTAGGGTTCCGTGTCACACATTACTAAAGCAACCTCTTCTCCCCATTTTAACTTATCTATGGTTATTCCCACATTTAATCTCCAGTTTTAAAAGTTTATTTTTAGGGTTCCATGTCACACATTTCTAAACCCCCCCCCCCCTCAGACCGGACACCCTGTATAGTTGTATACCTACTTGTAATAGCATTATAACAAAACATACGTTGCATATTTAACAATACCTTTTTGTTTAAACTTTTGGAACTTTCTTTTTTACAAGATGAAGGTACACGGTTTGCAGCATTATTATATACTTATTCTACTTTTTATACACATAGAAAAAATC
This sequence comes from Gymnoscelis rufifasciata, assembly GCA_929108375.1. Classification (NCBI taxonomy): domain Eukaryota; kingdom Metazoa; phylum Arthropoda; class Insecta; order Lepidoptera; family Geometridae; genus Gymnoscelis; species Gymnoscelis rufifasciata. The sequence continues at coordinate 3,112,912 of OV815307.1, read as the reverse complement.
TGTTTTCAGAATTTCATACCAGACTCCTGAGTTGAATAAAAAAAACCATCGAAAGAGCTACTGTTTTGCAGCGAGATTCTAGTGAATGGTTAGAACTAAGAAGAAAACTTCAAACTGCTTCAAATTTTGCAAAATTTATCAAGTTAAACATCCTTGGTACATCCAAGTCCAAGGACAATTACGAATAACGGATCGGGATCAATGCATTTTTGGCGTATGGTCTGGGTGCAATAATCCAATGAAAGTGGAAGTTACAAAAAAAGATAACCGATTTTGGGAGCAAATGGAAAATAAATTAATATTATTTTATGAAAAATTCATGTTGCAAGAGCTTTGCGATCCCAGACTTTCACGAAATAGACCAGGGTCGATAATTTTTAAAACAAAAAAAAATAATAGTAGGATGAAACCCATTAGAACGGGAGGGGAATATTATAAAAATGAAAGGAAAAATAATTTACGGGCGATCTGAGGTCGGGAAGGGGATGGGGGTGAGTTTCTAAGGGTAAAAAATGGTTTTTCTCGATTTCCGGCAAAACTAAAAGTCGTATCGAAAAAAGTCAAATGGCAAAGTTGTAGGTAATAAAAAGATCTAATACTTTTGTATCTACACTTTTTTCACATAACCTCAAAATTTATGTGAAAAATTCAAAAAACCAAATTTTTGTTTTTTTATTTTTATCTTTTACAAAATTTTTTTTTTTTAACGAAATTTGGTGAAAACTTACCTTTTTATGTCCCAAATACGCTGTAATTTATTTTATTAAAAATATTTATTTTTTCACCTTATTTTGAATTAATATCAAAAAAACACCCTAATTTTCAATAAAATTCACCCGTCAAAATACCAGCTTTTTTCAAAAAGTTGGTATTGTTTCTGTTCGCTGAAATCTCTACTTTCCGATGGTGAAAAAAATAATATATGTTTCTACAGTTAATCTTCTCAGAAAATGCAAAAAATAAAAAAAAAACTTGAATTCGAAAAAAAAATTTTAATTATTATAAATAATTTTGAGCTATTTATTTAAATATAAACTTAAAAGTTTATATTTAAATAAATAGCTTATTACTCGAAAAACGTTAGATTACATGTGACATTGATAACAAAAAAAATTGCAAATAAAAATATACTACTATAATTAACAAACAAAAAAATTAATAAAATTGAATTGAATTCAAGTTTTTTTTTAATTTTTGCATTTTCTGAGAAGATTTACTGTAGTAACATTTTTTTTTTTTCACCATCGGAAAGTAGAGATTTCAACGAACAGAAACTATACCAACTTTTTGAAAAAAGCTGATATTTTGACGGGTGAATTTTCGATTGAAAATTAGGGTGTTTTTTTGATATTAATCCAAGATAAGGTGAAAAAATAAATATTTTTAATGAAATAAATTACAGCGTATTTAGGACATAAAAAGGTAAGTTTTCACCAAATGTCGTTAAAAATAATATTTTTACAAAAGATAAAAATAAAAAACCAAAAACTTGGTTTTTTGGATTTTTCACATAAATTTTGTGGTTATGTGAAAAAAGTGTAGATACAAAAGTATTAGATCTTTTTATTACCTACAACTTTGCCATTTGACTTTTTTCGATACGACTTTTAGTTTTGCCGGAAATCGAGAAAAAACATTTTTTACCCTTAAAAACTCATCCCCCATCCCCTTCCCGACCTCAGATCGCCCGTAAATTATTTTTCCTTTCATTTTTATAATATTCCCCTCCCGTTCTAATGGGTTTCATCCTACTATTTTTTTTTTTCACTTTTTATTATTTTTCAAGGCTTCTACCCTGGTCTAAAATATGCCAATTAGAGACATAACAGAGTGTCAATAAAAATAAATAAAATTCTTTGGTGCATTTTTATTTTAGTTTTATTTAATGTACTTTAGCCTAGTGCTGCGAAGTACCTACCTACCTACAGATTTTTTTACAACAACACCTAGATGTGTTATTCTAAAAAAAATTGTTGCTATTAATTGAGACATCATTAATTACATATTATATTTTATCTTAATCACCTAACAATAACTTAGGTATACATATTTAACATTTAAAATACAAACATAAATGATGTTAAACAATATTACATAATATTTTTTTTAACCTTTTATGCCAACCAACAAATAATTTATTAATTAAAATTAACAGAAATACATTATTCCAACATAATAATTATAATAATAAAATAGGAGTCCACCCCATTTTGCATAACAAAATAGGAGTTCAAGAAATAACCAATAAAATACACTTAATTTGAAAAAGATCAATAAGTTATTCTTATTTATCTTTTTCAACATAAAAATCAGTAAGTAGGTAGATATATTTTACTTTACTATATTTACTAGTACCACAGAATAAATAAATAGTATTACGTTCCTATTTTAGGTTAGTAGTAGGCATAAGCACCATTACATTACGCAAAACACTGTCTTTCTTTTGGTAATACAAAAAAGAATGTTCGGAACCCTCAGCGCTATAGCGACTCACACTTGTCTAGTGTTTTAGCAGAAAATAACGCCTCCGTGGTCTAGTAGCAGTAGTAGGTATGTTGGCAATTACATTGAAAAACAATAAAATATGATTATAATATTATTATTACATTTTTAATGTTTTCTAATAAGTGATAAACCTCACTTTGCAGGTTATAGGTCCTGTACTATTTTTTAAATTTTTATGAAGAAAAATGTATTATTACATATTTGATAATTTCGTTTCTTAGTAGGTAGGTACCTAATTATCTACCTTATAGACAAGAATATTGTACCTAACTTCAATAATATTGTTTTAAACTAGCGTGAACCCAACCCAATATAATTTTGCGCGCGAAGTAAGTACGTTGCCACCGGCCGTCCGCCAAGTGGCGCCGGCCGTGCGCCGCGGCGCGGTGGCGTAACGAGCTGAGGCGAAATTTGATTTTCTGCTGAGGTAGTGCACGCTCTTAAGTTATTTTTCTTGAATTCGACAGAGAGAGTAAAATCATAAATTAACTAAAATCTTTGTTGTTTGCGAGGTACGAAAGTACCTTTTATATCTGTCTTTGTTTTTGTTGTCTACATAATAATAGAAACACTGCTTTCAAATAAATTTCTTTTTCAGTTTGTTTTGTAAAAGGGATCTATAAATAGTCCATAAGTGCGGGATTGAGGATTGGAACTATCTTTATAAAGCCACTTGGCCGTAATGGCCGGAATCTGATCCAAACGAAGGGCGATTGCGGTTGACACGTGACAGTGTTGCCAACAATCGTTATTGGCTGCTTTTGGTTTGGTAATGTTGCCGTCTTGGCTCCGGTAACGTTCTGTAGGTTTTTTAAAAACTAAATGCCATATAATGCATGTTACTATGTATATCTGGTTAATGGAGACAAAAAAGATTATTTTCTTCAAAATTGCGTTAAATAACTATATAAAGTAACTATGACTTGTAATAAACTTGAACTTGCTGATTAAGTATTTAAATAATCATTTTTATTTTTGTTGATGAAATTTATCTTTTGACGAAATAAGTATTCTATGCTGTTTTCAGTCGGGAACTGAACGTCTGCCTATCGTGAATCAATAGGCTATTGATTTCTTGTTATTTATATGTGGAAAGAGCATAGTATACCATTGCCTCGTTAAAATATTATCCACCTTGATGGCAATTCGATCTCCACTAGCTCTTTTAGTACCCAACCACCATCAGTAAGGGATAACGGCAACTGCGATTAATGCATAAGATCCTAAAGTTCTAAATCTTAAAAAAGTATAACTCTTCCTTTAAAAAACTTGCAAGACTTTTAAAAAAGCAATGTTAGCCGTTTTTGTACCCTTGTTTGTTTTATTATGTAAATAGGACCTCAAATGCTGTGCCGGATTGTTTTTAGGCACTATTATGTATCGCGATAGCAACTACGTGAGGTACTGAGACCCGCTTCATAGAAACTAAATAAGTTAGACAGCACTCAAAGCCCAGTAGGTACGTGTCACTGCTGGGAAATTAAAACCTTTTTAATTATAAATCACTCAATAAAGGAAAGTTACATTTCCTAAACTACTTACTTTCATTTCTTGCTGCTTCTCGATAATAATACATTCTCACAATATCTCTTCAAAATAAGCTTTTTTTAAAGGTACTTATTATTTTATGTACATATTTGGAAATGTATGTATGTACACTAAATTTCATTTATTTGAAGGTACCTAATAGTTACATTGTATTTATTTGTAAAGCTTTACTATTATTGAAAGTGATCTTATCAACACACCTTGGAAAAAACTTTGTATAGTATATTTTATTATTGAATATTAAACTAGTAGGTATAGAAAAAATGGATGGACTGCGTGAAAGAGGATATTTGCAAGAGAGGAGTGAGTGTGGAGATGACGGCTGATAGAGGGGTATGGAAGAAAAACACATATTGTGCCGACCCCACGTAGGCACACTAACTGTACAACTACAACTGTACTATTGTAGGACAAGGGCTGGATGATGATGATCATGATTAAACTAGTAGGTATTTTAAAGGGATCAAATGTTTCTATATCTAAAAAGTGAATACGTACTAAGCGCGGTGTAGACAAGTGCTTCGGCAGGAGATTTCCGCAACCACATAATGCACTTAGAGCCCGATGAAGGGTAATGTGGACGCGGCCTTATCTCCCTTATATCGGCTCCGATCGTCTGCCAAACCGTACATTTTACATTAACTAGCTCCAGTTTGCTTGTGGTTTTCTGATAATATAAAATTCTACAACGAATTAGAAATTGTTTTCCATACGTTCAAACAGGCCACACAAGATACCAAATCATTTATTTCCAATGTTTGGTTTTACAAATCTGAGAAACGTCATTAATAAAATACAAAAGCATAGGTAGTCAAAGATGAATAGGAAATAAATTTATCGTATCTGGTTTCGTCGCCTTTTTTTTACAACAGAGCAAGCGATTAGAAACTCTATCTCATGTTTGTTCTGTAACTTTAGTGTTTGTTTAGTATCTGTTAGGTTAGTCTTGTTTTTAATTTGTTATTGGAGCAGATTCCGTCCCATTGTTTCCAGTGAGGTATTTAAAACGAAAAGTTGTTATGAGAGCTTCCCACACGCTTACAATCCGAACTAGGATATTTTTTGTTCTATTTAGTATTTGTATAAGTAAGTTAAGTTTTTTACTTAGAAGTCACGCGAATCATTGATATATCACCTGGGTGAATAAAGTCTACTTATAGTGTACTTAATGCGCCTGGGTGAATAAACCCAAGTGAATTAATAAATAAAAAAAATTAAAAGAAACCGGTAAATTTCATTTACGAAAACTTTAGTGAAAGCCGGTAAACGGTTAAAAGATAAAAGGCAAAAAACTTATATATTAACTTTGGGCACCTTCATAGAGTTCACAAACGATATCGAGAATCTACAAGCCCTTGTATCAAGGGGTTTTATGAGGTACATTATAAAGGAGTAGTCAGCCGTACCCATATCCTTACCCTTTTCAAAATAACCTTTATCGGGTTTACCCTACAAGATATCAAGTTTTTCCGCCTTTTTAGTTGGAAAATATATTATTTTAATCAGCCCAAACTGAATATTTACTGCGCGATAGCTGAGAATAAAATACTACCATTCGATATACCTACATTAAAATATGAAATAATACGTTTAAACATTATCGAATGGAGACTGTGGATTGGAAAGCGGTGCGAAGAACGTCCATCAATATTATGGGACGTATAATTAATTAGAAAAAAACAGCAGGTCCCGTAGTCCCGTAATACGAAGATAGTCAGATAGTCGTAGGTTGCTTTTAACTAAAATAACTAGAAATCTGGGAGGAATAGAAGAGTGATCCTTACACGTGACCTCCGGGTGGTGCTAAGAACAGTCTCTGGTGGTAGGCTTCGGCCGCGGCTTGTCACCACCCTCCGGGCTGGGCCAGTGCGTGAAACGATTTTTTCGTGTTTCGTAATGTGCTCCAGAGAAGCCATCTACCTTCTAGGTCTTAATGTCCCATTTTAGACCACATCGTCACTTTACATCAGGTGAGATCGTGGTCAAATGAAGGCTTATCCAGCATAAAAAAAAAAGTAGCGCCGTGGGCTAAGGTCCTCTTGCGGTGCAAGATGTGGCGGGTTCGATTCCCGCCGAGGAGTCAAGTGTTTGTATTTTCTGCAAGCACTTTTTATCTTTTGTCTGGGTGTTTAATATCAAAATATCTTTACACGTATGTCTATTATATTTAGTATGGTTATGTTGGTGGTTGTATATTGTCTAGCAATGTTAGATTATTTATTTAGAAACGTATAATAAATAGTGAACAGCACTATTGGCAGCTAGTGGTGGACACAAAAACATCTGAAAATCAGCGCTGCTGTTCGTGACTCACGTAGATTAGCTTCAAGCTGAAGTGCAACCTTTTAGCTATAAAACATTGCGATTATAAAAAAAATATTTGAAACTTTTCACAAATTAACGTAATAATAATGGGAACGTTGAACTACTGCGATAGTTATAAAAACTATGTTGCAGTATCAGCGCCCTCCTCCAAACAAAGGTATATGTAGTGATAGGTACCAAACAAACGTAACTGGGTATTTACAATTAAAGTTAAATAAACATGTTTTTTACTTATTTTGTTAACTTATCTTAAATATTTGAAAGTTTAATTCGTTACTTTGCGGAAATCCATTCTAAATACCTAAATGGAACCAAATATTTAGTACTAATTCCGTACCCACTTATCCCTGGTAAGATTCTACAAAATTATCATGCAAGTTTACCGCCCGCCCGCCTTACACACACATGCACAGGCATAGATGAACTCGCACGACCATCAATTAATTTTACCGAATCCAGAAATTCCGTAACGGAAAAAACCTAACACCTCCCACTCCGACAGGCACAGCGGTGATACTTTTTTTATTTTATAACTAGACTAAGGCGCTGACGAAAACTCGCTTGGGGTTGTATAGTTTTACATTTTCTTGTATCGTTGATTAGCTCGAGGAAGCTATATTGTGCCATATACCAATAACACTACGGAAGCAAATTGAGTGGTGTTATCTTTAAATCTATCGATAAATAGCAGAACTTTTATTGACTTGTTGAAATATCACGCTTGTCTCTTTAGTTCAGCAACCCGCCTTTAGGTGGCATTGGTTGTATCGGCGTTACTGCGCATTCTTCGCCTCGCAATCTGGTGACTCATGACACTGGTAAGTTAAAAGTTGATCACTATTCATCGATATCATCAACTTTGTGATGCAAAAAAAAACTGCATAAATAAAATAAATATATAATTATAATTGGATAAGTTGATAAGAAATGCTATGCAATAGCTTTACCGCGGCAGTCTCCGAGTGCCACATGTTTTTTTTTATTGTGTGCTAATAAACGTATTATATTCTATTATAATACCTACAATTAAAAAAAGCCTTTAAGTATGTTTATTAATGTATCAACTCTATGAAAAATTTTAAATAAACTTGTCTGGTTATAAAAAGATAATGTAATATTCCCTGTATTAAATCTCATTAGGTTCCTCAGAGATGAAATTTCCCGATAAAATTTAATCAAACAAAGTTTCAACGACCATGTTGGTTTTTAATATTAAACTCCGTAGAAAAACGGCCACCTGATTTTGTTCTACGTGCTAAAGTTTGATACTGGAAGTCTGTACCAATTTTTAAATAGAGGGAAGTAATAAATTTTGAAATTGACTCAAAGCTTGAATTTTTTGATACGTTCCTATCAAATAATTCAATATGCTGTTCTTCTAGAATACGAGAAGAATATCTAGACAGTTATAGCCCATCCTGTCCTTCTTTAATTATTAATTTTTGGGGTCTTAATGTATGTAGGGGGCGGCCGGCATTACACTTGAATCCGACGCAACCGCAACTTGAAAGTTAAATTATAAAAATCAAATTATTTTAAATAACTATAGTAATGATAATAAAGAATAATATTAAGAAACCCCGATTCCCAAACCTTAGTTTCCTTAAAAGTAAAAAATCATAATTGTTTTCTAATGTGCACATGGTGCGCTTTCATTTGCAACTTGATACTTATATTTACAGATACAACAACCTACACCCCTCCTAACTAATAAAAAGCTCAACCGATTTTCATCAAACATGTCTAAGAACACTCGCGCAAAAGTCACGTTTCATACAAAAAACAAAATTGAAATCTCTTCATCCATTCGGGAGCAATAGCTCCTATATTTTATTATTATATTTTATTATGCCACAAACAGATGGACACGTTAGTCTTATAACACTCCTGTAAGGGTTAAAAAATACATATTTTTCTTTAAAAATTCTACGGATAAGCAGATTTTAGTGATATCTGATAACCTCTCCATTTTCGATCATTCAATAATTTCCATGCCAGTAAAACGCAGACAATGAAATTCCAATTCCTAACAAAACCCTCAGCTCACATTCCCCAAGCTTGCAGAGCATAGAAAATCATAAAATTCAGAAGACAGTGACCACTTTGCATAATAAAAAAATTCGAAAACCGTACATTTTCCGTAGATTTCCGTAACGTGCCGTTCGACCGATCTCCACTAACAAATCTAATTTGACCGCGGTACGGCACGTCCAACTTTTGACGAAGGGCTTTGTGAAGTACCATTCAAGTTCACAAATAGAAACTGCGTTTTTCACGTAGCCCTTGTCAGCTTTCGAGTGAGCATGTCGTTTTTCAGGAGCTATCAATTTATACCGGGATGGCCTAAAAATTTAACCTACACATTTTTTAGAACTATCTTTTTGTTTACGGTCGTCAACCCTGGCAAGTTGTTGATACCGTAACGATTTGGCAAATTTTAGAGGATTTAAGATCAGGTATAATAAAGAAGAATTTTACATAGCTTTTTAGTTTTTAGTTAAAAAGAAAAAAAAAATTGTTTTAAACATCAACATAAATATATAAATAAATAAATAATAAATTATTTATTTCAGGCATCTAAGGCCCATATAAACATATACTTTATAGACTAACATTCATAAAAATATAAATCTTATAAACTAAACTAAAGTGTCAGCATCGTGGATCATCTATTACGGCGGTGTCGCCTTGCAGTGTAGGCGACCGAGGAACCGTCGAAACTTGACCCCTTGCGGCCAAAACTGCTCACTCAGGCAGGAACGTCGACAGATGTTGAGTTGGAACCCGCACCATAAATGAACCGAAGCTCACATTTCTGCGAGATTCCAACCTTTCGACGCGAACCAAAAATGCAGTCTTGGTTCGGATGTATTCTACCACAGCATAAAAAATAAAAATATAAATAAACATAGGTGACATTCATTGCCCAATGCGAAAAACTCCAATCATATATTATGTAATATTATGTCGGAATAGGTATTTCTTTTGTCTGCTGCTACTGCTGAACATATAACTACAAATATAACCAGTAACTTTCAGACCGCTAACTATCATCATTCACTAAATCATCAGCATTTTCCCAAACCTCGGGTTTTGTATTTTACATTTCATTTTGTATTTTGCATATTTTTATTCACTAGTATTTGCTATGCGACAAAATCTATCTCCCGCAAACTGCAGTACAATTTAAAACAGCTCGCCATGAATACAGAGATTAGCCGCTATCGAATTCACTCCCGCTCCATTGAATCAATGAAAAACGCTGTTCTGGCAGTGCGCCTAATTACTGCCCTTTGGCTAATTACTAACTGCATGTTTATACTGTTAACAACTTAGTATATTTCACAGATATTGGCCATTTTCATTAAATGTTTAAATGTATATTGAAATTATAAAGCTGGAGTTGGTTTGTTTGCTTGAAAGTGTAAAATTCACGAACTATTGGTTCTTTTTTAAAGTAAATTTTCAGTGATATATAGCCCATTAATCGAGGGAGGCTATAGGTTACTTTTTAATGCGGAAAAATACATGAAACACATACAACCCCATGACACGAACAGCTAGATGTTTAATAATCACAAATTCAGTTAATATAGGATTTGTTATAATTATGTTATTAACATAATGGCATTAAAAAAACGTATTTTGTTATAATTATTGTTCTCAAAGAATAAGCAATGTACGCCCAATTTGGGAAAACTGTTGTTTTTCAACTCTAGTATAAGACCTTTATAAAAAGTTCTTACAATAAATATTTTCTTATTTTTATGTGAAGTCTATACGGGGCTCAACTCTCATTAGTGGACATTTTCACGCATGTATAGATATCGATATTATCGTTGAATGTCTCGTTCTGATCTGCAAACACTAACAAGCAATAACTATCTACACACAAAGTATGTACGTCATGTACCTAGCTACATACTGGACAGTCCAGAAATATTTATATTTATTTCATGTTTTTCCATCTCATGGTCATTGAGTAAAACTGTCAGATGTTGTAGCGGGTTCAGTGAAATGGAGTGCGTGGGTTGAGAGACGTCGATGCATGTTCTACAGCGTTCATTGCTCACTGACTGGAGATGACCTTTGCTTCTTAGGAGATAAATACTCAGAAAATCATAATTGAGATATAAAAGATAAAAACAACCGACTTTCAGCTTACATATTATAAATATAACATGAAAGTAGCCTATGTCCTAATCCAATGTATATTCCATTACTGTACCAAATTTCAGACAAATTGGTTTAGCCGTTTTGTTGTGACAGATGGACAAACAAGCAGACATACACATACACTTTCCCATTTATAATATTAGTATGGATTGAGTATAACTAGGGCCTCGGACACCGGCATAAGAACTGTGCCCCCATCTCCTCTCGTGGGTGCAACCATTTCCCAATAATTACGATAAAAATTAAAACCTTGAACACTAAATAGAACATCTTACTGACTTAAATAACACAGTGAAAGATTGCATTGAGTGGCTTCACAAAAACAATCTTAAAGTTAATATCACGAAAACAAAATTTGTAAAGTTCTACAATAGGAAATTGAAAGGTGATAAGATCAAATTAGTTTATAATGGGGAAGAGATACAAGAAAGCAACACGGCATTATTCCTTGGTATAAAACTTGACAATGTGTGCTCATGGGTACCACATATTGAACATGTAAGGTCTAAAGTAAATAGTTTCATATATGCGCTATGGAATATAGCAAATATAACTGACACTAACACAGCTCTTTTAGCCTACCATGGTTATGTTGCGTCTCTCCTGAGATATGGCGTTATAATATGGGGTAATTCAGTTAAATCCAAGGCTCTCTTTATAGCGCAAAAAAAATGTTTACGTGCGATTTTTCATTTGCCATCTTGGGCACCTTGTACACCTCTATTTAAAAAAAATAGAATCTTGACATTGCCATGTTTATACATATTTGAAATGTGCAAATTTGTCAAATTGCATTGGTATCTTTTTGAAACTTTTGAAAAGGCTTACCAATTCAAGTCACGACATAAGGATAGACTAGCTTTACCTATAAAAAGAACTAAAATGTATAGTCGTAATTGTTATGTGATGGCAATTAAAATCTTTAATAAATTACCAAATGACGTAAAGGAACTAAAGGGTAACCTATTTAATAGAAAGTTGTTAAATTTACTCATTGACCTATGTTTTTACTCACTAGATGAATATTTAAATTATAAATTCTGACATTGTTTTAGTTAATTATTGTATTATGAAATTGTATTAAGACCGAACTCATTCTTGACATTCCCATGCATGCATTGATTAAATACACCACTATAATTATTAATATTTGTATGCCTATTTGAGGCGCGACATGGCTGGACAAAATTAAGCTAATCACCATTATGTACCTATGTTTCATGCAAATAAAGATTTATTTATTTATTTATTTAAAAATAACTCCTCCGAGAAATGCCCAAAAACAGTAAATTTTTCCTACAGTCAAGTTAGAGTAACAGTTTCAGTTCTTTATTCTAAATCAAAAAGAGGGTGAGTAGTATTACGTTTAGTCGCAAGAATATACATTATTATTCATACGACCAAAAATTTATTCATAATAATTCATAATTAATTTATTTGTAAGAATTTTGGGTACATAATTGCTCGGCCTTAAAGCTATAGATAATATTGTGCTATTGAAATAATATTGTGGCATATGTAGGCTGGGATGATGGACTGAAGAGAAAAAAGTCCTGGTGCTGAGATATTTAATTAAATTTACTGTAGATTTCAAACAAGACTGTCACAATTTAGGCGCAGTGTTGCCACATGTATCTGGACATTTATATCAGTGGCTGGTGCAGAATTTATCAGCGCGTTTGAAACAGCTCTGTTCGCGGGAAACAAATCGCTGTAGGCCGCTATCGCTGTTGTTGTCAACTTTTCAAATGGCATGTTTTGCTTTCATTGGTTAATGTTGAGAATTCGTTCCGGAAATTCCATTCAGTTCATAAAACATCGACAATTTGGGATTTTTTTCATTTTTAATTAACTTGCCCTTTTAAGCATACCAACCTTAATTAATTACTTAAACTTTTCTAAACACAATGCAGCAAGCATTCGTATTTTCACGACATTTCTTTGACATTTGAGTTTTTACAACCTGGGTATCAAGGCATGGGAATAGAAACATTTAAGTAATATTGTGACACGGTCACGGATAATTGTTACTTTATGACCAGTCCACTCCAACGGAAATCTGTAAAATGAAACTAGTGACTTAATAACCATTTAACATCAAATAGACTTAGTAATTCTGCTTCCTGTTTCTGCATTTTATCCAAAAATATGGATTTCTGAAGCCCTGACATTTCCTAAAAAGGTATGAAGAGTTAATTATACCGTCATGCCATAACAATCTCGACTAGAAACTATTAGAAGAATCTCAATACCGGATATAACTCCTAGTCCGGTACCAGGAGGCAGAATCACAAGTAGACTTCCGCTTGTTCGCGTATCGATCGCCTGAATAATGCACACCGTCAGTCCTACGGTCAATTAGTTGGACGCTGCATTGTCCGTCAAAGCCTTTTAGCTATTGTTTTAGTACTTAATCTCTGCTGTATTTTATGATGGGTGCAACGCTAATGGTGTTATTCTAAACATATTTTTAGTAGGCATATCTATGACCTCCATATATAAAAGGAAAATGCGAGCCGACTTAAATAATAGGTATTCTGTTTAGTTCGCCTCTAGATCGTACATAATCTTAATTTACAATTAAAAAAACCCCGATACCAGGGCCTTATTTACTTTAAAAGTAAAAAGTCATACTATTCTGTAATGTACACGTGATGCGCTTGCATTTGAGACCCCACTATACTCGATATTTGCAGATTTTCGGTTTTTGCACTCAGAAAACTCGCCTTTTATACAAAAAAAACTAAATTGAAATTGTTTGTATTCAGACAGATAGACAGAGAGACACACAGAAACGTCAAACTTATAACACCCCTCTTTTTTATCGAGGGTTAAAAAATACTGTTAATATATAATATATTTCACTTTGTAATTTTCATAAAAAAAACAAAATAGGGCACCAAAGTACTTTGTGACTTTACCATATAGTATTGGGAAATCCGTATCTAAGAGTTACTTTAAGCGAAACTGCGATGCCCTGAATTGTCTTAATTTTTATTGTGTACGGAAATACTAAAAATACTTGTACTGATTTTTTTATACTTGTCTTGCCTATAACAAGATTGTCGCTAAGTTGGCTATATGGATCGCTTTAATAATGCATACCGGCAGTCCTACGGTCAAAATTGCGGTTCCAACGATTTTAATATTTAGTATTTAGCGGGTTTCAAAGGCATGGTGACAACATGATCTAAATTACTGACAAATGTTTTTTACTCAAAGTCATAGTCAAAGTCAAAACGTTTATTTCCTTAGAAGCCTATGCTTACATGGACAGGTCAACTTAAAGCTAATTTAAATAAAAACTAAGAATAATCAAGGAAATAACATTGTCTTGACAGTTCGCTTCAATTTTTTACACTGAATTGAGAAGCGAATAGAATAACTCAGCTTCCATCTCTTATGTTGGTATTATAACAATATTGGTGTACAACATGGTTATCACTTACTCGTCTCTCCTAAGAGCTTATAAGATAAAAATGCAATACCGGGTCAAGTAATTATCCAAATGTATTACGCACTTAAAGCCGTGTTGGCTAAGTGGGAGGACACTCGACTTTCATTCCGAAGGTCGTGGGTTCAAACCCCGCCACGCACCTCTGGATTTTTCTTCTTGAGAGATTTATGTGCGCTTAAACACGTGCTTTAACGGTGAAGGCAAACATCGTGAGGAAACCGGCATGTTCTGAGAACTTTAAAAGAGTTTGAAGGACATGTGACATTCACCAACCCGCACTTGGCCAGCGTGGTGAATTAAGGCCTAATCTCTCTCGTCAAGAGAGAAGTCCCTGTGTCCCAGCAGTGGGAACGGTAATAGGGTGATGATGATTACGCACTTTATCCAACGGACTAAAACAGAATTTATCTTTAATTAAGCACGCTTTGACGGCTACTCGTATTATGATAAATTACTTGGCACAGAGGCATGCAATGAGGAAACTGGGCGGTAGCCTCAGGCGTTTGTTCTGTTCTCTACCTGTATAAACACAGTACTATTTACCTTTCTCTCCCCTAAGAAAATAGGAAAATTAAACTAGTGTAGGAGGTGAAGTTTTTGCAAACGTTTACGCAGACTTGGAGTAAAACTAGGTAGAATCTAACGATATGTTCTTTGTGTCTGATCTATAAGTCGGTTTTCACTTTATTAACTACTAGTTACTAGTTTATCGCCTAGCTAAGCACGGGTGGGTATTTAAAAACCTTTATCTTGAATCACTTGAATTATTTCTGAAAATTGCATTAAAATCCGTTTAGTACTTTAAAAGATACTAAGCGAACAGACAACTTCGTTTTCGACGACGATTAACAATAGATACAATTTTATAGTTCCCGTTACATTAAAATAATAATAAGTTTTATAGATCAAAAGACTAACAAGTACTAAGTAATTACACATTCAATTGTAAAACTACACACAAAGACGAAAACTACATAAGCTGACTTCTTTATAATTGTGTTTTTTTTAATTACCGATATGCTACCTATCAGGTAAAACTACAGGAATATATGTATCGTGTAAACGTCAAAGGGTAATGTTACCCGCAGTATTAGAATAAGGACGCGTCTGGCGCAGTCGGGCGGGATCGATGCGATTTCTATTTATAATTTTGTATTATTCTCCAAATGGCAGGATTGTGTTTGTAGCGCCGCTGCTATTTAAGGGTCGATAGCAGTAACTATTCGGCTATTATTAACTTCTGCATTATTACTTGATTTAACATTATTACTGTTAGAAGAGCAGTATATCTTTGTAGATTTTCAGTGATATATCTATGCGGACTTTGTGAGTAAATGGACGTTCTGAAATGTAACTTTATACTTCTTTCATTAACATAGTCAATGCTTATTTAAGAAAGTGATCGGTAATTAAAATTTCAAAGGACAAGTGAAGCTTTCTTAAGCAATATTTATTATGCTGCATATAGCCAACTATCCAAAAGAAAACAGAGCTATTATTTTGGTTATAAGTGACTGATATGGATATACCTGCTACACTTAGATACGTTTCTTGCTAATTCATTGGAACTTATTGATACGAAGAACGCCCATTTTTAAAAACAGAAATGGTCGCACCGTATGAAATTTAGTTCTCGGGTAGACTACTGCACCTCAAGCAGTCCTCACCTAGCCTCTACTCAATGTTCTTTAGAAAACAATTTTCCTTCAGCTATCCTCATGTTTAACGACACAAATAAAAAAATATACTCCCATACTTATAAAATTGTATCTCACAGTAAACGTGTACTAACGAATATTAGTTTCAACCTATAAGTGGGGTTTATCACTTTGTAAAAAACATAAAAAAGTGTACTAACGAAGTTTAAATCCTATTTACTTTTAGTTTAACCGCAAAAGGGGTCTCAAAATCGCTTACGTTCTCCGAAGCATCAGTGCGACCTCAAATCCCAAGGTTATGATTTACCTACTCCTGCACCAGAATAACTGGACCCTAAGGGGACCGACATGCATCGGATTTGGCTCAATGTTGAGTTTCACGGAAGGTGCATGGAGATCTCCATAAAATGGCGGCTGTAAATCCAGGTACGGCGACATTTGGTTGAGGTTGAACCCGGGAAGGATGGGGTAAGACCGGTATGCAAAATTGGGACTTGGTACAAAATAGACGCGGCACTTAACGAACATATTACAATGTTATTATGTATTAAATAAAACATATTAACATTGTACACATTAACATTGAGTCCCTTTTATATTGTTTTAATATTGGTGTGTAATTAGGAGTTATATTATTAAAATAAGTGATCTTTTTTCCTAAGACCAACCATCAAGACGAACTTTCTCCTACTTTTTAAACTTCTTAAAATAACATTAACGTAGAAAAAACCCTTAAGAATTATGATGTAGGAGTTTCAAAAGAATCGAAATGGAATGAACTTATAAAAAAATAATTTCATCATGAATATAAAGATCAGATTTTCTTGTAAAAACTCAGTTTTTGTAATTTAGGAGAATTGCTTGCACCTTTCTTATACCGATATACAGTTACAATAAAATTTTTAGGGCCTATTTCACCATCTCCGAGTAAAATTAGATAATGGTTTAAGTATAGAGTTATTTTGCTCAGTCACATGTGACAAATCGAGATAGCTCTTGACATAAAAAAACTAAGCAATGGTTAGTGCTTAGTTTTTTTTTATGCTTGATAAGTCTTCATTTGACTACAATCTCATACCTGATGTAAAGTGACGATGTGGGATGGGGCATGAAGACCTAGAAGGTAAGGAAGTCAGATACATACATAGCTTTTTTAATATACCTATGTAACAACTATGCAACTGAGCTGTTTATAATAATAGACACTATGACTACATATAGTTTCATAGTAGTTTATTAATCATTGGCAAAATTGTACACTTGATTTCGTTAGGTTCTAATAATAAGCAGAAACATACAACAGTAACAAGTAACAGAAAATACAGCAAAAGACACAATAAGTATTCTGTTTAGTCGATCTGCCATTGTATCTACTTTCATGAAACGCTTCTTTCATGACTCCTGCATCTTATGCCTTGCACCATTAAAAGCCCAGGGAGTCCCAAAGGCGAGGACCTCAACTCAGATAGGCCTGCGATTGGCCATCACTCATAATGGAACTGAGCTGTTTATAATTATTCAATTGCTCTTTGGGGATTCTATGATTCCGTCCTCCCTTTATTTGGTAGCTTGTATAGTTATTTATATCTTTTAAATTTAAATTGTGTCAAAATTGGCCTTTGAAAAGATATACTTTATCGCATTGTAAGTAGGTATTGCAGTTGATAAAGAATAAACTAAAGAAAAAAACAAGACATTTAATTTGTATTCCCACACAATTAATGTGGTCTGAAATAAATGATTTGAATTGAACTGAATTTAATACCTACCTTAATTATTTGCATTTTTTATTGTTGTAAGTTGGATTGAATAGTTTTGGTACTAAGCTTTCATCTGCTAATAAGTAAGTATATCTATACTAATATTATGTTGGAGCTGAAGAGTTTGTTTCTTAATTTGAACGCGCTAATCTCGGGAACGATTGTCCATTTTGAATATAATTCTGTGCTGGATAGGCTATTTATTGACGAAGGCTATAAGCTACTTTTTACCACGGGAAGATACGTGTTTCCTGCGGGTAGTTCCAAAAACACGGGCAAAGTCGTGGTGGGTAAAGTATATATATATATCAAAATTTAGAGCAGATAACATGACAAAACGTACATTGCAAAATTTCTACTACACTAAAACTTACACAGTCGTAAAAACAAACAGTTCGAAACCTTTGAAGATGAAAGATAGCTCTGTTCCAAAACAAATAACCACTCTCTGTATCTTGTTTCTATGGTGTTTAGAATTAGGACACCAGGTGGCTTGTTCTTTTTATCGGCCGTTTATTTGAAGCACCATCACTTGTTCAGCTCAATTTTAAGGAATACTTTGTTAATGTTTGGGAGATCTCTTAGAAATCAAAAGAAAGGTAATATGTTTGTAGATTTTCACTTGCAGTATTACATCAAAGGTTTAGATACTAGCAGGTGTGGTTGTTGTTTAAGGCAGGTGATATGTAGCCCTAGTAGACTTTTCACAACAAAAATTGTATCTTTATCTGTCAAATTTATTACATAACAACATGTTATTTTCAACAGTCGTAAGTGGCAAGTCGTGGTAGGACTAATGGTCGCTTCAGCAGTTATATAAAACTGTTTTTTGTATCGAAAATCAGTTAAGCTTCAAGATAGGTAGACGTGACTATTCTATCCAAGGTTCAAGTGAACTGTAAGTTAATAAGATCCCCGATATATTTTCAAAGGACTTGCTACGAAAATAGCTTCCCCGGAATCTTTATCAGGTGCAGTGACATCTACGAGTCCGTCGGACAGGAAAGGTTTATCTCGCTCTAAATCGGCATCCGATATTTTTCCATCATTGTCCACCTTCGAGCAAGTCATCGGTTGATCCCCTTGAATGGGGGATAATAGAGTCGGCCAGATGATTTGTCGGATCGATCCCTATTTTAGGAAATTGGATTTGTAGATCGCCGGCGATAAGTCTGGGGGCGAGCGGTAAAAGTTTGGAGACCCCTGTTATCACTGATTTGCGTATATCGATTTTTAGCTCTGTGACGTGGATTTATACACGTTTTAGTGATGTTTTTAACATGAGTGGACTGTATTACTTTAGGAAAATCCTGTTCGTCATTATTTCAGCATCAGATGCTGTCTTTGAACGATAAATAGCTTATACAGTTTAAATGTAATGTAGAAAGGTTTGTATGGGCAAAATGGATGTAATTTTTTTTTCCCTTTGTAAATCTGCAATTGTCTTTGGTAGCCATGATCAGATGATTTCTTGGGTCAGGTTGGCTGTGGTTTGATACTATTCGATTAAGTAGTGCCAATAGTCGTTTCATGTCTATCTATGTTCTTTGGTCTAGATTAAGAATATCTCATCGTTTAAGTCTTGTTACAGTATCTTCGTTAAGCAAGTTTACTTTAACATTGATATGGTGATTTAATTTTGTCTGTATTTCTGTATTTCTGAATTAATCGACATACATAATATGCGACTAAAACAAACTCGTCTTCATACAACAACTTTTCATACGGAACTAGGATTTCAATTTCCATAGTATCTTAGTAACGTGAAGGACAAGTATATTGATTTACCCAGTTATTAGCTAGCAGGGGTGCGGCAGTAAATGAGGCATTGAAGCACCCTCAACTATCCCGATATTGCGGCGTCTAGGTTCAATTACGCCGGCCGCAGCCTCTGACCTACCGATTGTTTCTCTCTGATCACTTAGAGACCATTTTAGAGGCCACTTTGGAAGTTTAGAAACTTTGAAACAGTGTAACTTGGGGAAATGTGAGGTGTTGTTTAAGATAATGGATTGGGTTCGTGTGGATTTTAATAGAGGTTTTAGAATGCTTATCATTTTTGAAGTAGCCGTTGTGATCGAATGCAAAGAGAGATATTCAGAAACAGAGAGAGATGTATTTTAAAAAGAACAATTAATTCATTTATTTTACATTTAGCGACTTTTTTGTTATATAACTTATGAATTCTTGCACTTCGTATATACACTTGTGCACTATACAACGTGCGAGAATTGGAACAAAGTTATATTTAGCTAACAAAGCTATTTTTTATTAAAAAGTTCACACAAATACATCTTATAACTATAGCTGAAAACTGTAACTGGTTTGTTTCGAATGATAAGTTAATTCCTCAGTGACTTATAGGAAAAAAAAGACAACCTAAAAAGATAAACTAAATGATTATTAAAATACACAGAAAAATTACAGATTATGGTACCTTACTTAGTTATGTCTGCTCTAATAATAATTGTATCGTTACATACATACACAGCCTAGTGACAGAAGGGGTAAACCCTTGGGTACTGAACCCTAAAAAGATACCAAGAACTGTGGACTCTTCCCTGCAGAACTCACATCAAATCATGTACCAAAACTTGCTCGACAAAACAGGTGAACAGATTTGCGCGGAGCCGTCCCGATCAATGAGGGATATCGCCGTTTAAGTCGCCTCCGTCCAAATCGGGATACAAAAGGGAAACTATTAAAAGAATAAGGAGACATTTGACTTTCGGGTCACGTATAGTCATTTTAAAGGAAGAACCATATGCGTAAGGGAACGTAAGATGTGAACGGTGAGGTCTTATAGCTTTGTGTATCGCAATGGATGACATTACTTTGAAATGAAGCTTTTGTAGTCGCGTTTTGTATAGTTCACGTCTTTGCACTGAAATGCTGTAACGTTTTATTAAATAATAGATTTTCACGCCACGTGGGTTTTTTAGGTTTTTCGATTTTCCCGCGGTGAAGTAAGAAGTAACCAATAACCTTCCTCAATAAATAGCATAACTAACAGTAAAAAGAATTATGCAAATCGACCAGTAGTTCCTAATATTAGCGCCTTCAAACAAACTAACTCTTCAGCTTTATAATATTAGAATATTAATTTCAATTCATTTCATTAATTTCGTGACATTAAAGAACACTTAGTTAGGTCAATAAATTATTATATATATTTTCTTTAAACTAATTAAAATAATCAATTAATAGTGCAGCTTCTCAGTCGCTTTGTCAAAGTATGTAGAAGCAGCTGTAAAGAGGCCTTGTCAAATTTGTTATACACACTGCTAGAATATACAATAATCAATTATTTTAACTACCTAAATATAAATATGAAAGCAACTTTTATAATATGGAGACACGACCAAAGTAAAATTCTATTTTATTTTACAGAAATACCGTACAATTGATTCTTGAAACATGTCTTGATAATTGTTGCTGCTGTTTAAAGGCATTGTCAAATTAGAAATAGTAGCTGCTGTAAAGGGGCATGGTCAAAATAAAAAGTACCAACTTTTTATCATATGATTAAAAATTAATTAAATATTGCAAAATGTGTAAATTATAATAATTATTTGTTGCTGCTGTATAAGGGATTTGTCAATTATAAATAGGAGCTGCTGTAAATGGGCATTATTAGTTTAGATACGGCACCAGCTAGCTTCCGGCCTCCATAATAGAATATTAATAGGTCATTTTATTTTTTTATTAAATTAAAAATTAAAATGACCTATTACTTAGAATGTTACTGCGAGCGGTCTTATTAGCATAATATATTTTGTGTACGCGAAACTAGGAACTAGAATTGAAAAAAAAGTGATACTAATCATAATGTAGTTTTGTTCTGTCCCCCATCCGCAGGGTAAATTGCCGAAGTTTCAGCATTCTAGCAAAACTTTGATAACCCTAATAAAACCAATTAATTAATAGCGTAAAACAAAGTTTATTAATTCCCTTATTTGAATATACCGGACGTAAACTTAAGCGCGCAAAAAAATGCACCTTCTCAGTTCCTTGGAGATCCATAAAGTTTTTGTTTCGTTTTAATTGCGCTAACTTAAGACGGGGTTGGGGTGGTCGAGTAAAAAGTTAATTAGCTTTAATTTCTGAGGGTTGGAAATTGTTCCAGTAATGCCATTGCGATCGTTTAAACTGTGATAACAGTCATCTGTGTGATTCTTGATCGGCTGCCAAGAAAAATCGCAGCGCGACTGGTGGATTAGACGGAGTCGAGGTTCAAATATTTAAAGGAAACTTAATATATCGGGAATTGATGGGTCGATCATCTTTTAGTAACTGTATTAACTGTAACTGGCTGAATTGCTGAAAAACGATACAAAGATTTTTTCGTCTAAGTTCTAGAGTTATAAGCTCGAATACGAATTTGTTTTATAGTAAGTATTGACACGATGTGAAAACTTAATTGCTCAGTAATTAGGTGCAAAATAAAAAAACTTTCATAGAATAATAACCTACGTTACCGTCCAAGGTCAATTAAGCACATAATGAAGCAAACTTTTAATCAACTTTCTATATTAATTTGCATTGAAAGGGTCTGAAATATTTTTTTTTAATATGCTCGTTGTCTTTGTGCACTCAAATTAAAATTACTTATCTCAGTCAAACAGGAAAAACGGTATTGTGATATCTTGGGGGCTTAAATCTATAGATGCAAGCATAGTACCTTCTTCTAAAAAAAATAAACTTCTACCAATAAAAATTATGTAATACAAACTTTCATATTTCAATTCGTTTTATACTTATAAGTATAATACGTATTGAGGTCTTTTAAAAAGTATAATATGTGTTAAATGTGAAAACTTTTTAATCGACCTGAAGACCATTATGTATGTTATTTTCCATGTGTTTATTTTTTATTCTTTTATTGTATATAGCTGTCAGTTTTCCTAAAACAATATTTTTCCGGATAAATACCTACCTATCATTCACTACTTCCCCGAGAAATAAAGTTCTACTATTTTTTTACTAACTTTTTTGTATGACTAGGTTTTTTCCATCATATTTTATCGACACCTGTAATACGAATAAGCTTGGTTATAAAATAGCTGTATGTGTGCTCTGGAGCCTATGTGGCTATGTGTGAGATTGTAAACGTTTCATTCTTCTCAATGGAGAATGCTACAGGAAGCTGTTTGCGTACGTCTTCCCCTTCAGGGATTAAGGCATAAGAGGTAGAGGGTTTCAATTCAATTTCTTGTAATTGGACTCTACGCTTGAATCGTCAGTAAAGTAAAATAATATTATAAAGAGAAAAAGATATTACTCAGTTACGTCATCATTTTGCGTTAGTAGAGGGTTTAAAGAAATTTTGGGGGCTTAGCACAGTTGTCTTTTGCTTCACAACTGGTATGGTGTCGTTGGCATGCTGTTTGCTAGTTATATACACGTCTAAGCCGTTTCGTTTTAATCTGAATTTGTAGAAAGCACGCAATTCAGAAGTCCATGTATGTATGACCAATTTCGATAGCACAATCAATTTATACCTAGATCACCCAATGTTTTGATAAATATTGTTTTGTTTATTGACAAGCTTCGACAAGCCGTGTTTTCGGATTTTCTCGTGGGAACAACACATTTTTCCGCTGTAAAAATTAGCCTATAGCCTTCCCCGATAAATGGGCTATCTAAAAATAATTTTCTTATTAGCGTGTTCAAACAAAAACAAACGACTCTTCAGCTTTATAATATTAGTATAGATAGGAAATATAGGTAACAACATGGTTGTGATCGTTTATTATTTCCAATATTCTATTAAGTTATTCTATTAATGATTTATGTTTTTTTTGTGTAAAAAGAAACAGTTGAATGTTGATCAAGCTTACGTTCAAGTTCTTTATTTATATTTAAAACCCCCTTTTGCCCCCCCAATTCCGTCAAACCGCGTTATCGCCGTCGCCTCTGCCTTGGAACTGCGAAAGGGGAAGGCACCAGATGTCGCATGGGTGACAATAAATTTTATCGCCTCTTCTGTGCGTATTCCACTACAAACCAAGGATTTGAAACATAAGCGGAACGCTTGTATATTATACGAACTGACACTTTTTATAGACTAGCCTGATTTTATAACTTGAATAATGAGATTCCGCGCCTTGCGGGGTGGGAGCCATGTTGGAACAGCCATTTATATGCAATGATTTAAAATTTGAAGAGAAGTTTTGTTTTTCTTTGTTAGTTTTTTTTTGGGAATCGAATACAAATTCGTTGTTCGGATATATTAAATATTAAAAAAATATATAATGATAGCATATTCTACCAGGATAGACTACTAGGATATTGTGTACATACATAATTAGTTCCTTCAGTTTTTATTTTTTTTTTATTCTTTTAGGGATTTTTGAAACGGTAAACTGATACCTATATCTGCGGATACCTATCAGTAGAACTCAATTTCGAGAGTAATAAAATAATTCCCAGTTTGATTATGCAGCCGTAAATTTGGAAGTCACTCAAATTCACGTTACTCGATCTCCCGATTTACAACTGGTTTCATAATCGCGCAGTTTTACTGCCGAACTGGCAGCGTTAAACTTTATGGACCATTTTCTAGAATTTTTATTATGGACAATAAGGGGAACAATAAAATAAGACGAGCGAGGGTAACGACTAACGACTCATCATAGATACCTTGTCAGTACCTACTTACGATTACGGATGTGTGCACCTGGTTAAGAAATTGCAGGGATATTACTGCAATGTACTCATTCCTGAGTGCAGAAATTGTGTAGACAGTTAATGAGAAGAAAAAAGAGTTTTTTGATCATTGGTTATCAAAACTAGTTAAAAAACGAGGTTACAGGAAATGAGATTCTTGATCACAGAGGTCATAAATGCAATAAACCCTAAAAGAGGAAATGTTTCTGTCTGTGTGGTTGGGGCCATCTGCGCTAACTCGCTGAGTTTTGCGTAATTTATTGGAAAAAAAATTATATAAATGGAAAATAATACTAACTTACTTTTTCAATACAAAATTGATTTATGAACCTTCAATAAGTAATATAATGAACCTTCACCGTATCTATTCATTTCTCCAATTTTAAATCAGTTGTAAACGGAAAATAATAAGAATACACTTTTGTAAAATAAAATGTTACTATTGAAAGAAACTATTTCTTATTTTTACTATATCATAGGTTCATGGAATAGTTTATTTCCCTACTTACAGCTTTATTTAATTCTTCACCTACAATGTGTAATCTGCAGTGCTCTGCCTGGTTAAAAAAGCATCATAGTTCTTCGGGAAACATAAGCAACGGAGTTATTTGCAATTGTATTATTCAAACAATTTCAATATATTACCTATTTCAATCCTATTACCGATACTTGTCGTACACAAACAGGAATCAAAGCAACTCAATTACCCGTTAGTGCATCGAACAAGCAAGCGCCTACACAAATAACACTAGCAAAAGCACAAATGCGTTTGAAATAATTCGCGTAGGCGCCAATGGCGGCGTCAATTCATTGACGATTTATCCGGATCAAAGGGCTCTAAGGGAATTAGTGATGTACGTGTCCTCATCGATAAGAATTACCGCCATTATGAAAGCCCTACCTTCGGTCGTCGAGCTTTACTCACGTTTGTAATGAAACGGTTGATAGGTAGAGACTTGTTGAGATTATTTTTGTGTGTCTATGTTTGCTATGGAATGCGTTATATTTTTTTCTTTTGTCTAATTGTATGTAATAACAAAAGCACAAACTTCACAGGTATAATGTCAATTTCGATACCTTTTTATCATTATCCCGTAGGAAAGCTGCAGAAAACATCTAAATAACACAAAATGAAATTTATAAACATAGTACCATTATAATGATTACGCAACTTCTTACTATTTATTATAACAGCTAATTCTAAGTTTAAATAAAAAATCCTTAAAAATATTTCAAATTTTTGTTTAAAGGCGCTTAAAATTTTGAGTACTATTAATTCCATTAGGTACCGCTAAATAATGAAATTATATTGATGACTAGCTGTGCCCTGCGGTGCTACCCGCGTTATAATGGATGAAGTACTCTTAACCAACAACATATTTATTTGAATAAAGATTAATATTATTAATGTTGATACAACTTAAACAAATTATTTCGACCAAATTAGGTACCATAAAAACGGTTTTTGTGAGTTAATCTTAAAAGATAGACATATACTATCGCGGACTGTTTTTTAGATCATTAAAAGAGCTATTATTCTTTAATACATATTTTTTGTGTATCTTGAACCGTTTTCACGGCGCACGCAACGGAATGCTTCAAAGATGAACAATTTCTCCCGTTTTTTACACATTTACCGCTATATCTTTGCTCCTATTGGTCGTAGTGTGATGTTATATAGCCTATAGCCTTCCTCGATAACTGGACTATCCAACACAAAAAGAATTATTCAATTCGAACCAGTAGTTTCGGAGATTAGCGCGTTCAAACAAACAAACAAACAAACAAACAAACAATCAAACAAACAAACTCTTCAGCTTTATAATATTAGTATAGATGTATTGGAATAATTAATAAACTATGTACTCGATCGATACTCAATCTATCGACTCGAAGGCAACCGAAAAACAAAGTAAGCTCTCCGTTGACCTCGCAAAGACATTGATTTGGTTAGCTTTTTTACTCATCCCCACTTTATAAGGATCAAGGATATTTTATTGGCGTAATCTCGTTATGGGTTCCGTTATTTATTATCGTTAATGTTTCGGATATAAGAAAATATTCGATAGCTAAAGTTACAATCGTATTAAAGGAATTTAGCGGTTAACTCGTGGTTTCATTGTAAAGTTAAGCGGAGCGTATAGATTTTATGGAATACTTAGTATTCATTAAAATATTTCACTGTTTATATTAGACTCAAAGAAGGTAAAAAGAACATCATCATCAGCACCCTATTAACGTTCCCACTGCTGGGACACAGGGACTTCCCTCTTGACGAGAGAGATTAGGCCTTAATTCACCACGCTGGCCAAGTGCGGGTTGGTGAATGTCACATGTCCTAATGTGTGTTAAACACGTGCTTTAACGGTGAAGGCAAACATCGTGAGGAAACCGGCATGTTCTGAGAACTTTAAAAGAATTTGAAGGATAAAAAGAACGTTTGATAAAAAAAAAGATGCTAAATAAAGCAAAAATAAGTTTATTGTGTGTTTTACCCAATTCAGTTATTCTGTATAAGTAGTTCCGGCTTTGCACGGATGCAAAAAAGTTCAGTTTGCTTATTACAGAAAACCTCATAAGTACTGAACGGACCATCCGTTCAGTACTTTTTGAGTTTATCTCGAACATAAAGACAGACAGCCGCAACAGAGGACTTTAATTTATAATAAGGGCATTTCACAGTCTCCGGGTTAAATAGCCAATAGTTTTTTTTAAAGAGCTATCAGTAACTGACTATGCTGACAGAGATTGCTCTATATTTTCACTTTATAACCTTAAACAAGTCCTAATTAAATTATAGACAAAATCATCTTTCAAATAAGTGTCATAATAAGCAATCAATTGAAAGCACACCGTAGAACATGCCCTCGTTCGGAACAGATGCCTATTGTTTGAAATTTTCCGAATGTCCCAGTCGGGTAAGTTTTGTTTCTCAAAAAGGCCATTCGAGGCACATTAGGATGGGGGATACGTGCCGCGAATATCCTAACCCTTGACTTGCCATGTGCACTCCGAATTCTTGGGGTAGTGGACGTATCTAGGGGCTTAGGGTGCTCTTCTTTATTGCCAAAATATACTTAAATATATCCTGGAAAATATGTTTGGATCCATATGTCATTAGTTGAGTAATATTTATGATTGTGACTGACTAAAAAGCCACGATTATCTACAGGCTCTCGCGAGTGCTTTCGCAAACTTGGGACTCAAACATAATGTTTTCTACCTACCATTCATTTGTTATTAAGTATTTGAAATTCGTTTCAAAACTACGAACAGTCACTACAGTTCACTGTCAGAAAGTATTAGTAGTTTTTTATTTAAAACTACTGTTTTTTATTAGTAACTAGCTGTGCCCCGCGGTGCTACCCGCGTTATAATGTATTTTCCCGCGGAATGACGTTTTCCCGCGGTAAAAAGTAGCCTATGTTATTTTTCAGGCTCTAGAGATTCTGTGTACCAAATTTCATTTAAATCGGTTCAGTAGTTTTCGCGTGAAAGAGTAACAAACATCCATACATCCATACTTACAAACTTTCGCCTTTATAATAGTAGTAGGATTTAGATTTATTATTTATAAGAAGATTAAGGTAAGAGAAAACATACTATTGATTGCAATCTTTAATTTGGTGTAACCGACAACAAACATAAACTTGGTTCGGGTCAATTTGTGTAACGTTAGTTTTTTGAAGAAAGTTGGTTTTATAATGGTGTATAATTATTCGTTCAAGCTAAGAATTAGTTTAAGAGCAATGCTGGTTTGCCAAGATACATACACCAACTTAACCTTCTTCGGTCATAGGAATAATTCCACTTATGTAAATGGATCACATACTTTGACATACATTGATCACATACATGACTTTGACTTGACGTTAAATACCTACTCAGTTACAAAATAATTTCGACGGAAGTCTGCAAAATATACAGTTAAAATGTGTAGCGTAACTGTATTTTTTTAAAGTTAGAATTATATTATTATGCTTAAAAAACTGTATACTCAACTTATTTTACGTGTTTTGGTGGTTAACCCAATTGAACTGCCAACCGACGATATGTACAATATCTATGCTATAATGGTAGGGTTTAGTTCTGAAAATAACTTTTTGAATGGGATTAGTTACCTGTTAACGAATTATTAACTACTAACTAAGCGACAAAATATTATCAAGCGACAATTTTTTATTTCCGCACATGACCATTCAGTAGGGAGCCGATCGCGCGGCAGATTATTTCGTGATCTTAACCCCCCCCTCCCGTACCTTCGTGCCCGAGTGACGCCTGCCACTCCACAACGCATAGTGTCACAAAACTATAATAGTTAGAGATATGATGTAACGACGTTTTTTGTAGATGATGATAAGTTCTACAAAGTTGTAATACATCACTTAGTTATATATTCAATAGTTTTCGCAGCATTCGCGATTAAAGAAAGATTTTAGGTTTATTTTTTCATAAAAATCGGTTATTGTCACAAAACTATAATAGTTAGAGATATGATGTAACAACGTTTTTTGTAGATAATGATATGTTCTACAAAGTTGTAATACATCACTTTGTTATATATTCAATAGTTTTCGCAGCATTCGCGATTAAAGAAAGATTTTGGGTTCTTTTTTTTCACCATGGGTTACATTATCGGAGTTTGGTAAGGAATCATATTATTTTTGAAAACTAAATATAGCCTATGTCACTCAGGGATAGTGTAGCTTTCGAATGGTGCAAGAATTTTTTAAATCGGTGCAGTAGTTTCAGAGCCTATTCGAGACAAACAAACAAACAAACAAAAAATCAAACCTTTCCTCTTTATAATATTAGTATAGACTTGTAAGTGCACAAGCACTGGAACTACATAAAGTTTTGAGAATTAGTGTTCAGTAGTCATTAGTATTATTCTTGTTCAAGCTAAGTAATTAAGTTTAGTTCTGGGAGTTTAATTACTTTGAACTTTATAAGTATTGACTTGTACTGCTTGACTATGAATGATTTGAGTTCTAGATGTAGTAAAAGGGTTCTTATCAATGATAAGATATTTGGTTCACTAATATATCAAAATCAGATGTTTGAATACTTTGTAAAGTTTATCTGTTACGTGTGCTTAAATTTTTACATAGTCCAAAAATTCTGCTCGTTACCTCAAATTATTTAAATAGCATCCAAATTAAAAACCCTTCATTTTATAAGAAATCTAAATGTTTCAACTTATCAAAAAATATAACAGATTAGGTAACTTATAGATACATCTAATATATAAAATTTCCATGTCACAATGTTAGCTACCGTACTCCTCCAAACGGCTTTACCGAATTTTACCAAATTTTGTATGCGTATTCAGTAGGTCTGAGAATCGGCTACTATCTATTTTTCATTTTGCAAAACAACGTTTGGTGGGGTCAGCTAGTTTATCTATAAATATAGTGATAGTAGATATAGCTATAGCGAGAAGGTGGATCAATATTAATTTCCTACATATAGTATTATTTCCCTCAAATAACGCCCTGAGTCCGTCCACGCTTGTAACGTTTGGGTGAAATATAAGCTGCTTTAGTTGCAACGGGACCACGTTACAGGAGATAAAGGGATTTAAAGGAGTTTCGGTGTAGTCTTGCTATTAACCTATAGTTGTGGTCTTTCGAATGCCTCGCTTATTTTGCTTTACCTGCAGTTGTCTATTTGTTTTAGAATTATAGATATGTATCGTTTTAAGAAGTTACTATACATAGTATTAATATAGTGACGACCTCTGTGGCTCGGTGGGCGAAAGTATGCCTGAGGCGCAGGAAGTTGCAGATTCGATTAATGCCGTGGGACCAGATTTTGTACTATCTACAATTTCTGGTTTCGGGTCTGGGTGTTTTATATATGTCATAAGTATATATTTACAAAAAAAAGTATATCAGTCACCTAACAACAACAAGTACAAGCTCCGCTTAGTTTGGGTTTAGGTGATGCTGTGTGATTAGTCGGGAATTATTTTTTATTATATTTATAGTTGTTATCGGAATCATATTGTGTAAAGCAAAATAACACTGCAAAACCAGTGTTATAATGGATCGCTTGAAAAAGGCAAACAGTAATTACCTATGAGTTAATCTGGATTATATATTATTTACAAAATTGCTTGTTTGTTTGAATACGCTAATATCAGAAACTACAATTCCGAAAGGTCTTTCATCACTGAAAGTATCACTAGAAGCCCATTAAAAATAAAGGAGTCCTTTAATAACAGAGGAGCTTAGCTACTTATATCTATAATATAAAAATGAATCGCAAAATGTGTTGGTAAGCGCATAACTCAACAACGCCTGGACCAATTTGGCCAAATCTTTTTTTTAAATGTTCGTTGAAGTACAAGGATGTTTTTTACGGCGAGAAGAATTAGAATTATTGCTGGAAAAACCTTAAAAATAGCCCTTTTCTTTTTCCCATACAAATGATTTGTAACTAAAACGTAGTCAATTTGAGCTTTATTGCTATGGTATAAAGTTCATATTAAATTACAAGCACTCACTGTTGTCTAAGCAATGTAGGTGTGTTCCTAACGTCAAAGATCATATCTATCAAAAGTATATAAAATTTTCATGTCACAATGTTAGTTACCGTACTCCTCCGAAACTGCTTTACCGATTTTTACCAAATTTTATATGCGTATACAGTAGGTCTGGAGAATCAGCTACTATCAATTTTTCATTTTGCAAAACAACGTTTGCTGGGGTCAGCTAGTATTTAATAAATAAGAAACAAACAAATAATAATAAATGTTTCCGATCAATTCACACCTTGCCCCAAAACACAGAACAGTAAATTATAAACCAAACTAAGCAGAACTTGCGCTATGGGTGTTAAGTGACTAATACTACATTACACAGGTAATTTTTTTTGGTAAATACATAGAAAACCCCTACTAACTAGGAATCGAAGCCCTAAAAATCTAGGCCCGAAACTAACTAGGAAATACACCCTAACTTTTGCATTCACGTACTCATCTTCGAGAGCCAAAGCGTGCTATTTGAGACAAGTTCTGTGATATTAGGTAAGTATTGACTAAGATAGCACAGATAAGTTGTAGCATCTCAAAGAGCACACTTGTCACTTTACCTCAAACGAAGCTATCAAATCTTTCAGGTACAAGTTATAGGTGTCGTATTCGAGACAACTTTATAGCGTTTGCAAATCATTTCGCCACCGGCGGGAAGTTAGCTTGCGGGTTGTGGTTATGCAAAATTATGTGTGTATATTTCATCGCTTCAAATCACGCTGTTACGGGCTCGTCGCAAATCGAATTTGTCTCCGAGTTGAGCCGAATCAATCTGCGTTACAGGGCCATGGAGGAAACTTTCATGATTGCCTTTACATGTTTTTCTTAAGACAAGATGTTATAACTTTATAAAGTTCTCTCTCTCACGTGAAGTTCTTTGATGATACTATTTTGGGTAGTTTGGTCTCTACCACTCTCATTGACTTATGTAGATACACTAGCTGACCCCAGCAAACGTTGTTTTGCAAAATAAAAAGTAGGTGTTGGCCGATTCTCATACCTACTCAATATGCTGACAAAGAGAATCGGTCAAGCCGTTTCGGAGGAGTACGGGAACGAAAACTGTGACACGAGAATTTTATATATAAGATTTAATTCACTTGATTTTGATTATTTTACTATATGGTAGATTATAGTAATGCTTAGTTTGTTTTTTAGATTAGGTACTAAAATTATTGTACCAGTATTTTTTTTCTTGTAAATGGGATATCCTGATTTGGAGGTTTTGTCTGTTCACGTCCGTAAGTGGTAACCCTCTGAATCCTTACACGTGACCTCCGGGTGGTGCTAAGAACAGTCTCTGGTGGTAGGCTTCGACTGCGGCTTGTCACCACCCTCCGGGCTGGGCCAGTGCGTGAAGCGATTTTTTCGTGTTCTAGCGTGTGTAGCCATCTTCTAGGCCTTTATGCTCCATCTTAGACCACATCGTCACTTTACATCAGGTGAGATTGTGGTCAAATGAAGGCTTATCAATATTAAAAAAAAAAACCTAAAACGATAGTTCGTTGCAGTTTTGCCTGCCGTAACGCTTTCATGCTGAAACGTAACGATTTCTACTAATTTTTGCGGTTCGGAACTTTGATGCTCCATAGCTTTGCACTTTCTAATTAAATTCACAAAGCGAGTTATAGGGGTCTTGGACGAGATAAGAGACAGATTAACAAAAAACATTTTTTTTTGTGTAGACATCACGATTTTATTATGTAGCATATATTTATATATCCTATATATAACTATATATTATACTACTATTAACATATAAAAACAGTTACTTCATTTCGAAAAAACATCATGTTCATAGCGTTAATGAAAATTTCGTCTGATATCATTATTACCACTATCAGACGTTTTAAGTCTACTGTTGCGAAGCATTCGGCCATACTCAGATATACTTAGATCTCGAGTTTATTTGGTTGAAGCTACTAGTACTTAGATAACCTGATTTACCATCCTTGCTATAGGTCCTACGTAGCGCTTGTCTATTTACAGTCATGGATTCTGAAAATCTATTCATGCCTATGTCCAGACAATTATTTAATTTATTATTTATTTATTTATTTGCCCAATGATTGGTTTATTTGATCAAAATTTAAATAAACTGCTAGTTTTGAGTTTCCTTTCATGTGACAAATGGAAAATATGTAGTTACAGACCATCTATAATTATCTCTTTTTTTATCTTAGCAGTTCTATTTCGCCGCCCTCGCCTTCCGTCGAGACCGCGTCTGAGACGTGTCGAAAGACGTCGAAAGCCGCGGCATTTCTCAGGATTTGCGCGCACTTAGCTCACGCAGTTTGCAGTTTACACTCCCGTCAATTCAATCGATACGGCTTCTCAACTAGGATGCTCTTTTATCGGCGCTGAATCTTTTACTTTTACCAGCTATTTTGTTTTCATTGTCATCTGTGTACTATTTACTAGAGATTGACACAGCTATACGTAGCAGCTGTGTCAAAGTCTATAAGTGTAGCAAAATTATCGAAAGAAAAAATTCGAAAAATTGGTTAACCTTACGACCTAAGCCCCTCATGACGTGGCTATAAACGTGATCAGGTAAGGCTTAACTCAGATAAACCGCTTAATTGATGTAATATTGAAATTATGTAGCATAAAATGATATGTAGCATAAAATGACATTTGGTCAAGTTGTATCTTAGTGAAAATATTATTAATTTCGTACTTTATCTAAATACTTACAATATTGGTGTTTCCATATAGAGTTTATGATTCTGTAGGATATTTTTCCTTTCGTATAGTTCGTTTCCTTTAGTTTAAAGCAGCTGTTTCAAATCCTTATTACCCATATTTTCTTTCAATAATTATCAAAACTGTTTACATATCGACTAAGGTGTATTTCAAATTAATTCGCAGTAATAGTAATGCCTAGACAGGACTACTAGGCAGCAGCAGTTTTTTGTCTGTCCCTCTGTTGAGGCTGAGGGTGGGGCCTTCAATCCCGGGGCC
This sequence comes from Gymnoscelis rufifasciata, assembly GCA_929108375.1. Classification (NCBI taxonomy): domain Eukaryota; kingdom Metazoa; phylum Arthropoda; class Insecta; order Lepidoptera; family Geometridae; genus Gymnoscelis; species Gymnoscelis rufifasciata. The sequence goes on along the minus strand of OV815307.1, from coordinate 3,079,315 downwards.
TCGTGATGGTGCCTTTAAGGCGAGCCTACTAGATTAGGCTACTTAGTTATGAACATACGAAGTACCTACGTATATGTATTTAGAATTTTCTCAAATAACATTCTCCTAGTACAGGGCTACATCGATTTTGTTATTTATTCCAGAGTTCAGCGCTATCTTGAAATCTTAATTTGATCTGAATCATAGCTTGAACATTCCACTCGTGAGTCAGAGTTTAAGTCAGTTCTCCCAGTCGTAGATCAGTACTGTAAGTAAGTCTTTAAACGAGTTACAAATGTATTATTAATAACCGTTTAACTGTTATTAATAATTATATCACTGTAAATAAATGCCCCGAAGTGGCCAGACATGTTGTTATACAAGACATGTTTCACCTGCATTATACCTCTAGTATTTTCTTTATGAAACAATTAAGGTGTTTAAAAATGGAAAATATTACTTCCACACTTATTACTTTATGATCATTAGCGCTCTCTGTCTCTCGATAAAAAAAGGGACAGAAGTCACGTAGTAGAATACTCTAGTTAAGTTATAATAAATAAACTAAATCTTACATCTTATTCTTAGTCTCTAAAAATAATAAAATTCATGGGTAGTCATTTACCCTTTTGTCAATTCCTCCTTAAGCCCGGTCCTACATTTAATTTTTCTGCTAAGTAAGCCGGGTTAGTACCACCATTCCGCTACCCATACCCACCTTTACAAAAATAATGCCTTTTCGTTTTGTTATTATTTCCTTGCGTATCACGTTCCAATGTTTCAGACATAACAACACTTCCCGTTCTTCGATTATAAACCGTATTTCTACGGATTTGAGCTGGCATTGGGGTGTGCGGTGGCAAGGTATGTCGCTTGGTGTGATTAGGTGGTCCCATCACGTAGGTTCGACTCCGGCCCGACGCGTGTCTTGCCTTTGTTCTTCGTATTATTTTTATCCGTATTGTGCTTATTGGCGGATGTATTATGTGACGGTGTCCGTTATTAAATCTTTTGTTGTCCATTTCCTATTTTATTGTTGGGAAAACTTATGCGTCAGTTGTGTGACGCGTCCGGATAATGTGTGTTTGTTATTTGTTATATATGTAACTTTGTGGCAACCAAATAGCGATTTATTTATCATACATTTTGTGGTTATTTTTATCATATTAAAAATGTTCATTGTTTTTAATTGTTTTCAAATACAAACTACACTTATATTTTTTTTAGTCATACATTTTATATTTAAGTGCAAAATCTTATCTAATGTATAAAATTTCTACGTCGCAATGTTAGTTAACGTACCTACTCCTCCGAAACGGCTTTACCGATTTTTACCAAATTTTATATGCGTATTCAGTAGGTCTGAGAATCGGTCTACTGTCTATTTTTCATTTTCCAAAACAACGTTTGCTGGGGTCAGCTAGTAATTTATAATTTCGACGATAAATAATTTGTACAATTTATTTTTAGAGTTTGGATGTTGCATGCATTTTATGCCTATAATTGGAGCGACACTTAGCTTGTTCAAAATTGGCCTAATATTGTGTTAGTGTTAGCTCTGTATGTGTGACTATTAAAAAAACAAGATTTCTGCCTCGATGATTTAGTTTTGGAATTTTCAATACGTTATGTTCAATTTTGCTAGATGTTTATCACTGTTTGTGACAGCCGCAAGGTGTATGTGTATCTCTTTTTATCATCCACTGCGGGCATGGTCTGTGAGGGAGACTTTTAGTTTTGTATTGTTTCGGTTGGAAAATGCCTGCACCGTTTCGTCGGTGCATATCCTATCAAGAAAATTTCACATTCACAGACCCATGCAGATCCTACCTAATATTCTAAATGCTTCGAACAATTTAGATAACGGAATTCTAATCGCTTTTACGGAGTTGGTACCTATTTCGTATCGTTGCAGCCTCCCCCATCTCAGTAGGAACGGTAAAATCTTTTACAACTCGATAAGCGTTATGGGCTAACCATCTGCCACTTTAAGAAATTATTGGTGGATTTCGGGGAAAAAAGTTGTCACCCCTACTAAGAGGGTAAGAACGCCTATTTGATAGCTTGATTTTCTCGGGGCGTACAGAGAATGTTAAATTACTGGCGAAATGAAAGATAATAGGGCTTCGACTTGCGCTCGTCTTAGGGAAAAGTTGTGGCACTTTGCAGTTAGAGTTGCATTCGTAGAAAAAAAAGCCGGAATTTTTATAGCAGATCTTGTTAAATAAATATTTCCGAGCAATCCGCACAGCATTGCCCCGTGGTAAGCTCTTAGCTTATGTTTCGGGTACTAGACAACTGATATAATTAATATAACAGACATACCATACATAGATAGAAATTTCTACAAGATATAGAAATCTTAAAATAAACAAAATTGATCTATTGTGGTTTGAAAATTACAAGTTCTCAATAATTTACTTATAAGACTTTGGGGTCCAGTGACAGAGAGTATTTATGATGTCTATGAAAAATACCTTCGATAAATAATCGAAGGTTAAAATTTTAAAATTTGTATCTTACCAATACATTAAATTGGTTGATTGATATTGTTTTGATTAAAAAAAAATATATTATTTTAAAATATTTAGATGCATGTAATGCTTTTAATATCAGTTACTTTTCATGCAAAAGTTTATTTAATAATTTAGATGATGTTGGGTAATATCCAAAAATAATCGTGTATGTAATAATCATATACATACCTACATGTATATCTACTACTGATTTATTAATATACTTATTTATTTATTTATTTATACTGTATTACTATTCAATCCCGATGATTCTTAGGTGCTTGCAAGAAACTTTAAAAAAGCCGGTTAATAATGACTGCTTTATGGACGACTCTCACGAGAAGGGAAAAAGTTTTTATCCCAAAAGATTTTGAAATTCAGCCCCCAGGGTGAGCCGTATCGCGTTATTTATTCATGAGTTTTCAGAACTAACTCGATGTTCGCTTCTATCTAGGTGATTATGCTAGATTTGTTTTAACTCTAATATAAAATACTAGGTATCCTACTGAAACAAAGTTGGCCTTTAATATATGATAATGGTAATATATAGTGTTTAATATATGGTTTCTGAATGTAATATATGATTTGTTTATAAAAGTTTTTCAGTAGATTAGTTAATTTAAGTAGCAGTGAGCATAGTTTGCCATTATTTCATAGAATAAAGAATTAAAATGGCCGTTAGAGATGAATGTTTCACGGAAGATTGTCTAGAATTCAGAAACTGTCGTTTGACGTTACAGTTTCTGAATTCTAGATTCTTATTCTTATTCATAGGAATAAGATGGGTGCATGATTTGATTTTCACGTATTATTGTAAACTAATAGAGTATTAGCGCCCCATTGGAATAATGTCCAGCATGTCCGGCTTATGCCCAGCAGTGGGCGTCTAATAGCTGAAATGATGAATGAATGAATAAATGAATGAATAATTGAATGTATTTAGTGTTTTCTATAACTTAATTCTATTTAAGTATCCAACATCTTTACAAAAATGATGATGATGATGACTAGAGCAGATCATAATCGGCTCTGAGTTCACTGACGAGTGTGCCAATTGCAGCATAAAACCTCTCGAATCTGCTATCTATCTGTTGAATTAAGATTTTGCCATGTAGAATTGAAGTTGGTATTTTTTTGTGTACTGAGTATTTGTAGTAATTTCAGTAGCCTAATTACCTTTATATTATTTTGAGTGAACATTTCTAGATTAGCAATGAGACTCAATAGATTTAATAACTAAAAACGTTACTAGAAATTGTTCAACGATCATTACTGTTTGTATTTACAATATTCTGTTGCTGTCGTGTGCAACTGTAAAGTTCTAATAGACGTACTTACATAACGTAACTAAGAACGAGAGGCACGGGCATCTGTAATGTAATGAGACTAAGTTATAGAAACTCCGTCCGAGCTTTCTCTAATTAAACTGTACTGCTTTGTTGCATGGTCTGCCGTATTTCTCGCCGCAGCACACTGCCCTATTCTGTGCTTGTACCTACTTCTAGTAACGAGCCTTTGCCGAGAGGTTCAGCCCACTTCCATTACAGTGTTTAAAGGGCTTCTAGAAAGTACCCTCATTTTCCGCCTCGTAACATAGAAACCTTCATTTTTGCGGAAATTACGTGTGAGCCAGACCAATAAAACAAGGATTTGAAATGGAACAATTTATTGTAAACTAATAGAAACGCATAGTAAAATTTAGGATATATATTTTTAATGTTAATAGTACAATAACAAAACACAATAAAGCGTTTAACTAAGTTCACCAACATTTCGTATAGCTAATACGGTAGCGATACAAGTCTGTACAGACGGACATAATCGTGAACTTCAATAATTACAATATCAAAATATTAAAGCTATATAAAACATGGCTAATGAAATGACAACAGTCTTATCTATACAAACAAGATATTTTTGCTTTTTGTACAACATTTCATTTACGTGATGAGTAGATAATCTCTACGTTTGATATCTTCAACGGGATCACAAATTCACGATCTACTTAAGTGTTCGGAGTGAACATGCGGAGGTGATACGGCATAGATGGAAATAGATGTAGATATGGCAAAGTTACAAGTCGCGGAAGACAGAGGAAGACCTTGAAACAATGGTTCAGTACAAAAGCTACTTACTTCACAGAACAAACAGGATAGACAGTATAAAAGTATCAAAATGAGCAGTGCCATATAGCATTCGTTGCGTTTCTGTATTTACAAACACTGAAGCTTCCAAGTTAGAAAAATATACATACAGAGATAACTTGTGCCAAAGCTTAATACGAGAGTACAAAAGCAGTCTCCAGATTAAATTCGGTAACGTAGCTTACGATTTAGAATTCGGGTTAGAAATCGCTTATTTCCGGGTCCGTGTCGTGGTATTTACATGTGAAGGGGTTCCGGAGCCAGGAGCAGAAGGAGCCGTTGTTGTGCTGCTTGTATTTAGCTGTGGTATGCTTCTTGGCGTGCGCTCTGGCTACGGCTGCGCGGCGTGTCGGGTAGGAGTCTAGTGAAGAAGCGTCAGAGTCCCTGGGAACGGAATCGTACCCAGATTCTGCCCGCCGAGACGTTGCAGCTGGACTATGCTTGCCAGTCCGAGGAGTCGACTCATGTCCGCTGTCGTACCCATCTTGCTTTGAACTCGCTACGACCCGAGCTACACTTTTATCTTTCTCATTCTTTTCAGGCCGCGGCTCAGTCGTAACAACTGGAGGTGTAACTTCGAGGTGCAGGTTTGACTTGAGCTCTCGAAATGTGTTTGAGAGCGCGTCGACTGGCACTCTTCGCTCTTCCCGTAAGTTAGGATCTGATGCTCCATCTGGATGTCTGAGGGAAGCTATTTGGGCATCAGTTATATCGTTTCCCCGGTATCTTTCAAATGGTCCATAGCAGTCGTTATGAGTCCCGTCTAGATCATGATATGCACCACATTCACCTACTGCGCTGCCAGGCCGAGACATAGTACGCTTGCAACAATCGCAAATTTTGTCGCTTGGTCTATAAGCAGGTTCACTATAAACAGATCCATCACCACGATATTCCTCAGGGTCCCGGACGTTGCACATTGACAACGACTGAAATTGTGGAGCAATTCTACTATTGGGCTTGTTATCGCCATCTAAAATGTGCCTAGACCCATAAACATCCGTCATGCCAAGAATATTGTCAAGCCTTGTTCTGGACGAAGGTAAACTTTCATGAGGGTGCAAATCTCCAAATGGGTCACTATTAAAATTTTCTACATAAAATCCGATTGTTTGCCTCAAGTAAGCTTCGTTTCTAATTTGTCGTTCAACTTCACTATACAAAGATAATGTGTCAGTAAACGTAGAAGCTACTGTTAAATTTTCTTGACTCAAAGCTCTAAGTGGATGGTTATCATCATCATCACGAATAGGTAGTTCAGTGAGCCCCATGCAAAAAGCAATGTCTTCTTCAGTACATTGAAGACAACTGTCTTGCATAGGAACTGGTTCTAAGGGCTCCTCTACTTCAATTATTTCTAAAATTTCATCTTCATCATGATCAGGTCCTCTACTAATACCATGCATAGTAATATCTCTACTGTGATTGGAAATAATATCTTCGTTCATTCTCATTCTTTCCTTATATTTGCTATCTAAACTTTCCATAGAAACTTCTCTGCTACTAAGACTACTTGGCTGCATAAGAGGTAGTGCGGGTGGTATTTCGGCTAATTCTTCACTGTCATCATCTTCATCCAAATCATTTTTCGGAGCAGATTTCACAGTAATATTCTTTTTATCTGGTTTTAGATCTGGTGGACCTATGTTTTCTTCCTCGATGGTCATTCCTTTAGAACCAGCTTTAAGACCGGTTCTAATGGTTGATTCTTCAACGTGTGCCCTCTTAATAACTTCTTTAATAACTGGTTCTACTTTATGACTCGCATCTGGGTCAGATATTCTAGTTGCTGGATCTCTTTGTGATCTATGGCTCGGTGAGTTATGTCTCGATTTGTTTATTTGTGATGTCTGATTTTCCACCCATTTTCTGATCATGTTTTTCTTATGATTATCCATGTAGCCGTAACCTATATTTTCATTACCATGTGAACTTAGAACACCTACTTGAAGTGGTATTGGATTTGGTTGTACGGGCATTGCATCAAATTTCGCTTCTTGCATTGGACCATCTATCCAAGTCTCGTGTTTCATACTCTGTGTTTCCTTTATGATATGTCTGGCTTCAACTAATTTAGACTTAGATATTCTAGGACCGTCAATCCACTGTTCATCACTTCTACCTTCTTCAGGTATGTGTTTTGGGTTGATTTTCTTCAATGGTGTTGATTTAGATGTCACAGAATGTACTGGTGACGACTTTGGCGTATGGTTTGATAATACAGTTTTCATAGGAGAACCCTTAGGAGACGAATAAAGTTTATGAACAGGGCTTCTTTCTTCAACTACTTTTGATAGCGATGATTTGTGTTTTTGCTCTGCTGCAGATCCCCTCAAAGCTTTACTTAGGATTCCTCTATTATCACCAGAATTCATGTGTGGTATGTACACTGGCGGATGTTCACCGTCTGTAGCGTCATCTAAAGGACCGACGTAAATTACAGTATCTGCTGAAAGGTCACTACTAGATGGATCAGGCTCGCTACTGCTTGGTTTCGAGGCATCTTCTCCAGAACTACCTCCAGATCCTGCGTTATTGTTCGCTGAGTATTTAGTAACTTTTCGCCTGCGAAGCCTGTGTATCCTGGACGCGAGTTGTAGTGTAGTAAGGGTGTCTATATAGTTTTGTACGTTTGGTGATACGTGTACTATCATCGCTGTGTGGCAGGTAAGTGAACCTAAGCACTCTTTGAGGACATGTGTTAGGTTATGGTCTCTATAAGGTAGGTGTCTCTGGCCGTTGAATATAGCTAGTAAAATGTTACCGAGACCTGAGAGTGGGATTCCGCCATTTGTTTTTCCTCTTTCAGAGTTCCCTAAGTCGATGAGATGTAGACGGCTTCTGCCACCAGCAACTGCAAAGAAAAAAAACATTATTACCATCAAATAGCCCCATATGCTTTAGCTTTATTAATTCACATTGCTATGAAATTTGACGATTATTTTACTATACAACGTGTTTCAAAACTGCTATATAAATCGAAAAACGTAGAACGAAATATGTTCGCCAATTTTCAAACATCTTGTATAGATCAAGGTCATCTAGATTTTTTTTCGTACCGGCTCCTTTTCCTCCAACACTATACTGGTAGACGTGTAGAGTGTACAGCAAATGACTGTCTCTACCCTCTTCCCTCGTCCCTCTGGTCGCCAACGCTGCGTCCAGGTAGAAAGCGGCCTTCTCTGCACTGTGCACTCGAAGCTCCGACTGGTTCTGAAGATGCGTTCCGAAAAGTGGGTCGTCTCTTAGGTAGACGCCTGGAGATTGTTCAGTGTCTATTGGAAAAAAAAATGTTTTGCAATGAGCTATCGTTTTAAAATTCAGTTATTTTCAATTCATACATTTTTATTGCACACACAAAAATACACATAAATAAAGTTTATAACTAAGCCAAAATGTACAAAAGGTGAGCTTAACCCTGAAAGAGTTTTCTTACAGCGGACCTCGACATACAAGAGACGTGTAAAAAAGAGTGGGTTGAAAATAATACTGTGTCTGGTCTAAGTCATATGAAAGGTCATCATATTGATAATGAACCTAAAAATACCCGGCATACGATTCGTTATCTATATAGAGTTGGTTGGGTCGTTAACAGAATTGGGTAGATGAATAAAGATTAATAATTAGTCAGTCATTTGGATTATTTAAGAAAATAAACACCTATTATTATTTTTTCTTCAAAAAGAATAATCAAGACTATGCAGTGTATTGAAGTTTTGTGTGTCGTAATGCTTACAAGTGAATTGTATCAAACGCCCTCACTTCTTTGCTCTATGTCTTGGCACTTTCTTATTAAATTGATAAAGCAAAAAATGGGTTTCCAGTATTTTTGGACGGACAATCAGACGGAATAAACAAAATACCTGTTGAAAACCAAAACAGGTAGGCAGGTAGAAAATGCCTAGGCATTAAGTCCACCTTTTTGAGCAGAGTTAGTGTTCAAAATTAGTTGTTACCATGCCTGTTCGTTTAAGTATCTGGCGCAAAAACTTTATAACTTTACTGACCATCTCTCGTTAACCTTAACAGAGACTTCGATAGGTATCTAACTCAGCATGCAATGTTTGTTCCAAGTCGTACCCCAGCAGTTAAATTCTCAATTTTATAAACGAAACCTACCATTCTGATAGGGCGCCAGCAAGTCCCGTATCTGGTTGGTGTTCGTGCAGAGTTCCACCGCGGACACCCTCACGGAGAACCGGGTGCCACACTTGTGGCGCTGCTCCGCGATGCCTCGAAACAGCCACGTGATCGCGCAAGGTATTGCTCCGAGGCTGGCCGAGGAGTCCGGCCGCCCCAGCATTGTGTAGGATTTACCTGTGGACAATACATATATGTTATCTATCTATATAAATAAAAATGAATTGTTGTTCGTTAGTCTGATTAAAACTCGAGAACGGCTGAATGGATTTATCTTATCATAGTCTTGAAATGTTCGTGGAGGTCTAGGGAAGGTTTAAAAGGCGAGAAAAAATCGAATAATTGCCGGGAAAAAAAAATTAATAAAAAAACACGTGCGAATCCGGGGCGGGCCACTAGTCAGGAATATTATTTAATTTATTTATTTAGTTGCATCAATATGATATATGTATAACACATGATGTGTAGCAGATAGTTGTACCAGTGGGATCGAGATTGTGCAGTTTAAAGTTACATTATGCCGTATGGCAGGGTAGAATTTATGAATCTTACGAGTAGTATAGATAAAATCCAGAATCATGACTACGTTAAATTGTCTTACGCATATAAATTGTGAACGATCGTATAACGTGAATTATTTTGCATTACATTTTAAAATGTATCATAAAATGAACCTACCTGATCGTTACATGCCTAAGTAAAAAGATAGTACATAATAATATTGTTTACAAATTATGTATTTCATTTGATAACACTGAGCATTAGCTTATTAGCCGTTGTTATTTGTGTTGTTTATTACGGTTTGGTATCTTATAGTGCCCATTGTAGATGTTTCTTAACAATTAACAAACCAATTTATTTTAGGAAAAGTAATTCTACCTTCCTTTTTGAACTATGTTTCGATGTCTATATGGAATGTATGTGTAATGAACTATTGTACTTTTTGCGAACATACTCGAGCTTGGACACAATGGCGATTGCCATTTTGAAAGTTATCAGTCGCGAAGTTTAAAATAGAAGTCGTCGATAAGCGATAAGGAATTTATAGGAATTTCCTAAAGTCCTCACACCACTAATACCTGTATTGATAACTGAAAAAGTTTGCAGAGAGCTAAAGTCACACATGTCCTTCAAATCATGCCGGGTTCCTCACGGTGTTTGCCTTCACCATTAAAGCACGTGTTTAAAAGCGCACATACATTTTTCATGATGAAAAATCCAGAGGTGCGTGGCGGGGTTTGAACCCACCACTTTCGGAACGAAAGTCGAGTGTGCTTCTACTAAGCCAACACGTATAAGGCTACGGACGGATCAACGCAGATGTAATCAAAACGTCACATCTCCTGTTGTCTGTCACCAATGTATTATTCACAGCTTTCTACCATGTGCAATTCTTTTCATCTCATCTTATTTAATATTCATCAGAGACGCATGAGCTTCCTTCTACATTTACCTTAAGTGTAGATAAAATAAAACCTAGCTACATATAGTAGCTATGTACGTTAAGGTATGCCTTGAATGTAAGGTCATATGTTTGTGTTATAATTTGTGTGCGCAATAAAGAATTATTATTTTTGTTATTTAAGCACACAAGAGGCATTATTACCAAAGTGGTTGTAATTAGTAGTCAAATAAAAAAAAAATCTGGACCAAAGATTTTACCAGTGACTGTGCTTGCCTTTTATTTATATTTGTACTACTACCTACCTAAATATACTTATATCGTCAACAACTATCGTTTCAAGTATCGCCTTCTTACGTTCACCCTTAAACCATAAGTGTTTTTACCTAATCCAGCTCAATTAACCAATTAAACACAGCATTACAAGTAATCTGTCCCAAATTACGTGTTACCAGTGAGCTATTAAACTCGGAGTCGGCAGGAGGAATGGATCACAGCTTCATAATCTAGGATCGGTAGAACGGTGGTTAAGCCGAGCTCTGTGCAACTTTCATTTCGAGAGCTTTCATTCAATTTGCATCCAAATCCTTGATCGTAGCTTATAAGAAGTGGCTTGTTTATTCACGTATCAAGAATGGTTAGACTGTTGCGTCTCGGAGACTTTGAGACTGAGTAACTGTTTAAAGCTTGTTGTTGCTTGTTGTTTTGGAGGTTTTGTCTGTTCACGTCCGTAAGTGGTAACCCTCTGATTCCTTACACGTGACCTCCGGGTGGTGCTAAGAACAGACTCTGGTGGAAGGCTTCGGCCGCGGCTTGTCACCACCCTCCGGGCTGGGCCAGTGCGTGAAGCGATTATTCATGTTTCGTAATGTGGTCCGGCGAAGCCATCTACCTTCTAGGTCTTCATGCCCCATCTTAGACCACATCTTCACTTTACATCAGGTGAGATTGTGGTCAAATGAAGGCTTATCTAACATAAAAAAAAAAAAAAAAAAAAAAAAAAAAAAACAACGTCGGCCAAACCTGCGCGACCAAAGCGACTGAGAGGCGGAAGCGTCCCATATTTTATTAGGCCACTAAGGACGTTTGCAGTTAAACAAGTTAACTTTAAAGCTGATAGTTAATAACGTATTAAAAGGGACGATTTTTTAAATTGTCCGATTTTTATCCGTCTTTTTCACGGCTCTATTTGACACTTTAAGTATTCAAAATAGTGTAAAAACATAAACCCCAAACAAAAAAAAATCTAATTACTTACTAATAACACTATAATACAAATTAATTAACATTCTTTGAAAACGAAGAAGGGCAAGGACAAGAGTACTTTAAAAAAATATTACACTGTTTTTATAACATTTTAGCGAATGTGTACGAATTTTATTATTTTGTAACTTGGTTGGTTGGTTTTTGTACACATCTCTGAACTTGAAAATGAACGAAGTTAGCTAGCTTTTCCAAACTTCTCTATCCATAATCCTTTACGTGAGGAAACCGCGAGTTAAGAAGTCTGAAACTTCCCGCCAATGAAAATATAAGCTCCTAATTTAGTATTGTTTGGGAGGCGTAAGCTCTGTATTAAAGTATTACGGGCAAATCGAGTAAGTACCTTGTTAATTTCTATTATTGCAGATATTCGTCTTTAAACCTTGCTGGGGGACGTTTGTAAAATATGTTGCTTGCTGAGTATGTTACTAATAATGAATTGTTCCCTTTTTGAAAAACTGAGATGTAACTTAGAATAAATTATAAATATATGCATATTACTGGACGACGAATTCTATAAATATGGTATCATAATATTCAAATCGACAGAATTTCACAACCAAAAACTTACTTATGGTTTCTTCTCTACCTAGACAACAATCGCTATGCCAAGCCTGCTGAACAGAGTTGTTAAATTAACAAAACTTTTTTTTTATATTTTCTTGCAAAACGAAAAATCAAGATAATATAGTGTGCAAAGAAGTTTCTCGTAAACTAACGTTTTAGTGAGATTTGTACTGAATTTTGAAATTGAAAAAAAATTTGTTATTTTCTCTCAAATTGATAATGTGAAAAAATATTTTCATGTAATTATCACGCCTATTAAGTAACGATTAAACAAAATGAACTTTTTTTTAATATCGAACCTCATAAAAGAACAACGAGTTCTATTCAATGAAAAAGTTCAAAACATTTCCTGTTTGTGATAGATAATATTTTACGATATATTGTGCAGTTGATTACAACGAAAGTTAAGCCATGTATGTCTGTAATTGATTGAAAATAAGTTGGTACAGTCAAATTATTTGATCCCCACCGTATATTAACATGATTACATTATTTTGAAACTTCCAAGCATATACATGTAGGTGAAAGGTTTAAATAGTGATTTAAACAGATTATATCATTGAATAATAATTAATTACGGGATTAATCGAACAATATCAATCACACAAATATCTGAGGCTCAGTTTAACAGAGATATAGATAAAGTCAATAAGTAACTCTGACAGCGTTTGCACAGAGCAGAAGCCAAAGAAAGAATGCTCCCCGGACTATTGGAACGGTACTTTAAATAGCAGTGCAACTCGTAAACAACCCCTCTACCTGCGGCCACCCGATTGGCTGTTAGACCGGTCGGCTGGCACAGACCGGTACCGGCCGCAGGTAAACATCGCGCGATCGAGTGGCGTGAGCGCCCCGCTCACGCCATCGGACATTTTAAGTTGATTCTATGCTACTACAAACGCACTACAATGAAGAACCAGGACGTCACGCCGTCACTGCCATTCTGACTTGCGAACGTCCTCGTTCGCGTAGGCTCAGTTAAAATTATCTGTAAGTGAAAATAATAATAGTTAGTGCTCGATTATCCTGACAACATACTATACTATGTTCTGGACTGGTCTATTTGACCCTTCAGACGACTGGCCCGGTAAAACACCCTTCAACACTACAATACCAATCTTATTTAAATCATCTTTTACAATCCCTTCAGTCCCTTTAGCAATTATCTGTATTTTTGTTTTTTTTTTTTTTGTAATCCCTTCAGTTAAGAACTGGCCTGGATTAGTACCATTGCTAGACCGAAACTGTTTTTTTTTTCCCTTTAGCAATTATCTGTATTTTTTTTTTTTTTTTTTTTTGTAATCCCTTCAGTTAAGAACTGGCCTGGATTAGTACCATTGCTAGACCGGAACTGCTTCTTTTTCCCTTTAGCAACTATCCGTATTTTTTTTTGTAATCCCTTCAGTCAAAAAACTGGCCCGGATTAATACCAATGCTAGACCGGAACTGTTCTTCTTTCCCTTCAGCAACTATCCGTATTTTTTTTTGTAATCCCTTCAGTTAAAAACTGGCCCGGATTAATACCAATGCTAGACCGGAACCGTTCTTTTTTCCCTTTAGCAACTATCTGTATTGTTTTTTGTAATCCCTTCAGTTAAATACTGGCCTGGATTAATACCAATGCTAGACCGGAACTATTTTTTTTCCCTTAGGCAATCAATTATTCGTTTTTTTTTTTGATGCGAATAGCCCCCTAACCTTCTTAAGTAATTAGCGCCATGCAACTTATCGAGTTGATCATTACTTAACGGAAGTGGATAACTATCGAGTTGCGTATTTCTGTTAAGCTCAAAGCTGCTAAACTAAGGTTATCTACACACATTAAGTTCGTTCCATTTTTTTTTTAATTATAAGATTTGGCTTGAGAAAGGCGAGTAACTTTCCCAGATAAGATTGGCATCAAGTAAATCTTGAATTTTACTTTTAACAATGTCTAATCTTTATGGAGGCATCCATAAAATTTTGTTTGAGTCTATCAAATTTATTTTAAACTAGGAACATTGACGAAAAAATTATTAATAATGTCAGGAGGTTGTGGAAGCGGATATCCCACTTCTGATGTAGGTGAAAGGTTTGACATAGTGATTTAAACAGATTTATATCATTGAATAATAATTAATTACGGGATTAATCGAACAATATCAATCACACAAATATCTGAGGCTCAGTTTAACAGAGATATAGATAAAGTCAATAAGTAACTCCGACAGCGTTTGCACAGAGCAGAAGCCAAAGAAAGAATGCTCCCCGGACTATTGGAACGGTACTTTAAATAGCAGTGCAACTCGTAAACAACCCCTCTACCTGCGGCCACCCGATTGGCTGTTAGACCGGTCGGCTGGCACAGACCGGTACCGGCCGCAGGTAAACATCGCGCGATCGAGTGGCGTGAGCGCCCCGCTCACGCCATCGGACATTTTAAGTTGATTCTATGCTACTACAAACGCACTACAATGAAGAACCAGGACGTCACGCCGTCATACATATATTTGTAATCGACTGTACATATTGTATTATTTATTATTCAGCCTCATTTTTAAACTTTCACTAAACTACCTTTTTGGTGCAGTCGGATAAAACTATAATTTATTCAATTCAGAGCTCTAGTTTACTTAAACAACGTTGAAAACTTCCAAAACCATCACGTTATTAATCCAAACATCAAAAACATTTCCCGTTAATATTTTGTTTATTCAAATCAAAGTTAATCCGTAGCAACCGCACTCCGCTTGTTTATAGCAGCACTATAGTGTGAAACTTCTTAAAGGGGTAGAAATAGGGGAAAAGGGGTAGAGACGGGGTAGTTGGGGGTAGATTTGCATCGAAATGGGAAAGGCTGCGGCACGCTCTTAATTGAAAGTTTGATAAATACCGAGGTGCGATCTTCGCTCGTGTAAGTACCGCCTAACTTTTTATTAAAGTTAACTGACTTGTGAGTGTCGTTTGTTTTTAGAGTTCCGTAGCTGAATGGCTAAAATGGAAACCTTATGGTTTCGTCATGTTTTTTTCAAAACTATTCAATATGTTGAGACATGGTAAGTAGATGCATTCTCTGAACCGAATCAAGACACAAAAATAAAAATAGTACAATATATTTTGGAGGTTCCCCATACTAAGAACTGAAACTGAATTTATTTCATCTAGCCCATTCGAGTAGGTTATTTATAGATAGGTCATCAAAAATAATATTAATAAAAAAAATTAAAGAAAGTTGCCAATAATACAAGGTGATTAAACAAATTCATTGCTGTATAATCTAAATACATAATATAATATAGCCCTGTGGTAATGAGCTGGCAATAGACACCCTATTTTACTAAATAGTTGCCGACTTACATCGCCGAGTGCAACACTGAGCCAATAATTGAAGGTCTTGTTTGCGCTTTAACTTTTGGGCAAAAGTATTTAATTACTCTACAGAAACAGTAGCTGATTGAATCAAATATTATATTTATACTAACTTTTTTTAATTTTTTTTGTTATAGTAATAAGTGCATAAGCTGTTGAAATACACGGAACCCTTGCAGTATGAGTCCATCTCACACTTATTAAATTTTATGTCTTTGTCGCAGCTTTCTTTGGTTTGCAGTTTAAGGTTATGAAAAAATGTTAATCTTGCTCTTGATATCTTTAAATGCGGAATTATATCATGATTTTACAGGTCGGCGAGGAAAATCTCATTCTTCTTTTTCCAAAGAGGGAATTTCATTCTTCAAATGAAAATATTATACCTACGAAACTTATTAACACGCAAGTGCCGTATGTCATCATCATCACCCTTATAACGTTCCCACTGCTGGGACACAGGACTTTTCTCTTGGCGAGAGAGATTAGGACTTAATTCACCACGCTGGCCAAGAGAGAGTTGTTGAATGTCACATGTTTTTTAAAAACCTTTAAGTTCTCAGAACATGTCGGTTTCCTCACGTTGTTAGCCTTCACGGTTAAAGCACGTTTGTCATAAATCAAAATCGAATCAGAAAATTATTTATTAAAGAATCGCTCCAGTTACCTTGCCACGTTCAGCACAGCTCACGTAGAAGTGGGTGGCTAGTCGGAGCGAGATTTTGAGAGTGATGTGTGCGAGGAATGTGTTGTGAAGTAATTCTTTTTAGGTCTGTGTTTTTCTTTTGTTTTATGGCTTTTTGGAGGTTTTTTCTGTTCACGTCCGTAAGTGATAACCTGGTGGTAGGCTTCGGCCGCGGCTTGTCACCACCCTCCGGGCTGGGCCAGTGCATGAAGCGATTATTCATGTTTCGTAATGTGGTCCGGCGAAGCCATCTTCACCACCGTCAGGAAACCTTCTAGGTCTTCATGCCCCATCTTAGACCACATCGTCACTTTCCATCACAGGTGAAATTGTGGTCAAATGAAGGTTTTTCTAACATAAAATAAAAAATGGCAAATTCACAAAAACCCGTTTTGACGAAATCATCAGTACATCTTAATGTCTCACCTATGATACTGCGTATCCCGATTCGCCGGGTTACGCAACATCATATATAATTACCACAGAGAGAATAAGTGCGCGTATAACATACTAGCTATATGAACTATCTAATATTTCTGATTCTCTTCTTCTCTGTCGTTACACTCTTGACAGAGCGGTCGTGGTCACATTGAGGCATCATTTGGTTTTAGAGACGGACACAGCTTTCTTAACGATCGCCCTCCATCTTTCTCTGTTTGCAGCCTGTTTGGTGCAGTCTGACACTGGGACTCCTACTGCGGATTTTATTTGATCAGTCCAGCGCATAGGTGATCTCCCGCGGGCCCTGGTTCCTTCCACTTTTCCTTGCACGACCAGTCGCTTTATGGAGTCGTTATCGCGTCTTGAGACATGGCCAAAGTACTGCAGTATGCGCGTCTGTACTAGTGTCGATAGACGCGTTGTGATGCCGAGTTCCTGAAGTATAGACAAGTTGGTGCGGAACTCTGTCCACGATATGCCAAGCATCCTTCTCCAGCACCACATCTTTACTTTTTCCAACTCACGCACAGTCCACGTCTCCGCCACTGTATATTTCTGATGATAGAGTTTAATAATAAATAAAGCAATATTCTTACCAACTCCAGCGTGTCCGAAGCAGAAGAGGCAGCCGTCTGTCCCGTTTATAACAGCGTGGATGACGTCCGTTAGCGCGCTTGAGCATATTTCAGTCTGAAACAATAATAAATAAGTTGAAATACTATAACTTCAGAGGTCTGTGATATCCACTAATTACAAATTGACACATCAAGGTGGAAAAACGGAAACATTTTTAAATTATACTACACTAACGGTGTTGCCTCCCGCGGTAAAATAGCCTATAGCCTTTCTGGATAAATAGGCACCAACAGTGAAATAAATTTAATACCGGATCTTGTTCTAGTTCTCAGCAGTTCCTGAGATTACCGCGTTACAACAAACAAGCTCTTTAGCATTATTATATTAGTATACGTATTATATATGGTTAAATTAGCTACTGTTTCTGTAGAGTAATTAAATCAAAGTCAAAGTCAAAACGTTTATTTCCTTAGAAGCCTATGCTTACATGGATAGGTCAACTTAAATCTAATTTAAATAAAAACTAAGAATAATCAAGGAAATAACATTGTCTTGACAGTTCGCTTAAATTTTTTACATAGAACAACTCAGCTTCCATCTCTTATGTTGTTATTAGAACAATATTGGTGTACAAATACTTTTGCCCAAAAGTTCAAGCGCAAACAAGGGTTTAAACAGTTGGCTCAGTGTAGCAGTCGGCGATGTAAGTAGGATAGTATTTAGTAAAATAGGGTGTCTATTGCCAGCTCATTACCACATGGCTATATAATATCATGTAGGTAGATTATACATCAATGAATTTGTTTAATCACATTGTATTATCGGCAACTTTCTTAATTTTTTTATACATAAATAGGTATATTTCTGGACAATCCACACAGCAACATCTTACAACTGCTCATAAGGCTTTAGCCAAACCTACGCGTCAGGAACGAGGGACATTTGTGGTTAAAAAGTACCGCTTTATGGACGCGTTTGCCATAGGAAAGTATGGGTGCGTGGCAGACGCTCCCGCTTCGCAGTCGCTTTGGTCGCGCAGGTTTGGCCAAAGCTTAATCTAGTTTTATGCGGCAGCTTCAATCTGGTCTATTTCTTTGTCGTCACTTTGGAATTCTTAATAGTCTGAGAGTCTGTACTTCGACAAATAAATAAACTTTATTAAAATTGTTTCACTAGCCAGCGGCGAAAGTAAACCTCAGATTTAAGGAAAATGTTGAAAGTAAAAACTCGTCACACATTCCGAATGAATTTATTAAAATTCCAAGAAACGTTAAAAGTCTTTGCAAGTTTTTTGATTTCCTTTTTTCCTTGTTTCAGCGCTGGCATCTTTTTATTTCAAATTCTCAAGTTTTTTCATGAATGATAAAACCTGGATTAGAGTTACTAAAGTTGGGAAAAACGACGGTTAATGGAATGGAAACAATGTTTTGAATTTCGTTTGCTACCCTTGTATAATACCGAGGAAGTAAAGAAAAGTTAACATGTGTTTTATGTTAAAACTTGCTGACTACATTTTATTATTTATAGTATGCTGAATTTTAGGGAAAGAAGTGCATGTCGATATGACGAGTGATAGTGGAAAATGAAAGAAAAAACATTTTGTGCCGACTCTGCGTAATGTGGGAATAATGAAAGTTATGTGAATTAAAAAGCTTTGAATATTAAATAAATAAATAAAAATATTTCCAGACATTTCACACAACAACATAGCCCCGTGGTAAGCTCTAAGCTTGTGTTACGGGTAGTAAAAAAAAAAAAAAAAAAAATACAAAATCTTTATTTCATAACTTAATTTAACATTTGAATTAACAGTAGTAGTAGTAGATATCTGATATACTTAATATAATAATAATATTAATATAATATTTAGTTAATTTTAACTCAGTACTTAATATTTAGTTTTACGTTGTTTTATTAAATTCAGATAGCCAGTGTAATGAATAATACTTTATAAATAAGCGACTTCTAATACAACAAGTACAGATTGAATAAAACTTGTTAGATTTTAAAGCACACAAAATTGATCAACACTAAAAATATTGCAGTAAATTACACCTCCGAGAGAAGAATTAGAATAATAATATTTTTATTGTAAAATTGTGTGCATTTACATTTGGTCTTAAAATGTAACATAAGTTCCAACAATTTTATCCATTTCGGACATACAATATAAATAAAAAACTATAGTACAGGTACCAGATACTAAAAAGTTAACAAAATAGACATAATTATACTACCTCGGTGGCGCGGTGGGCGAATGTCCGCTTGCAGAGCAAGAGGTAGCGGGTTCGATTCCCGCCAAGGGTAAAATTGTTTGTATGTTCTGCAAGCACTTTTCTCCTTGGTCTGGGTGTTTAATATGTATAGTAAAAATATCTATATATGTATGTATATTATATTAAGTATATCAGATATCTATAGTACCCGTAACACAAGCTTAGAGCTTACCACGGGGCTACTATTTATACATTATAATGAGAGTTACCCCGACATCTGTCCACTTTTCCGAAATAGTGTCAACATTACAAGCACACCTTCAATAATTTATTCGAATCCGACACTTAACCATGTTGGGGTGCAAAGCCGGTCTAAGCCTCCTGCAACTGTTTTCTTTCGGAAGCCGCGGCCTGCAGATAATTAAAAGGACTTAAGGTGTACCCGAGATTACTGTAGGGCCTCCATGATTAAGGTGTGAATATAATTATCATGGAAACAGGCTTTGAGATGAATTATGGAGGTAGGAATATGTATTACTGGAAGATGTTGTGCCTGAAATATTGGAAGTATTAGATGAAATTTGGTTCATGGGGTCAAGGCTGTAGATTTATTAAAAGATCTTGAGATACTTTGGTTGTTTATTATGCTACTTATTTAGTTTTAATATCACACTGGGCAGTGTGTGTATAATCGTCTTGAAACGGAAACGTCTTCAATTTATTTTCGGTAATTTATGTTTTTTAGACATTGGTTACTTCACGATTTTAATTATAACACAAACATTTATAAATAAATTAATGAATATTGCTGGACAATCCACACAACAAAATTTAGGACCACTCTTAGCTTGTGTACTCGTAGTACAAGACATTCTGATATAGGTACTTCATATAACAGATATTATAAAGGTATTTTTTATCAAATACACATATGTATAAACACTGAATAGTGTTTATGAATCTCCTTGTTCTGGAGCAAGAAGGAAGTGCGTGCAGAACATAGTACAATTACTTCACCTCTCTGCGGAATCAAACCTTGTGCGCCGCAAGCAGACTTTCCTCAAGTAAGCCACTGAGGTAGTAAATTTATTTGTGGAACATTGATTTCTGTTACGTCACAACACAATTTTCGAACTTGTTGAATGTTTAGAAGTGTGCCACTATAAGTATAAGAAAACCAGATCTGATATAACTTTTTACACATATAAAATGTGTATAAAATGTCCAATACACCCAGCGCTCTTGGTCACCCCACTTAAGGGAAACACTCACTAGGAAGCGGAAACACTGAAAATTGTTTTGAATGAAAATTTTAATGACCACGTGCTCGACTGCTAATTGAAAACGCTTAGGACCGGAGTTGATCAATTCGGGTGGATTCGGAATTATTCGGGAGTTTCCGTTATTGAATTGTTATGGCCTTTGTAAAGCTTTGAGTTATTAATTGCTTTGTTTGAACAAATAATTAGGTTATTTTGTGTTTGCCTAAGGCTTAACCTGGTTTGTTGAGGTTACCTGAAACAGTTTTGATACTGTATATTGAACAAACTTTAGATTTATTTGGTTGTAATTATTTTTTTCGTATTATATGTCGGGTACAAGATGAGTCTAGAGGTTAAGAAACTTAATCCAGCTAACATTTTCGTAGAATTATGGTTGTTCTCAGAATCAGTCTTGCAAAGTTGTTTAATTTTTGATTATTAAGTATGAAAATTCTGAGAAGTTCTAGTGGAAAAACTTCTCAGTTAGACTATTGGGAATATACAGAAACTTATTAAAATGTTGGTGGCTAGATGGAGAGAAATTATTTTATCTAATTATCTGGAAATATATAGTTATTCTTTTTATATGTTTCTAATATATGACTAATTGTACGTTTTCACTAAGGGTTATTTTTGCTGGGAGACAGTGAAACAGGCCCTAAGTTAGAAAAATACAGTATTATATTTATGCCGTTTCCGTCTTAGTAATTACTTAAATTAAAAAGAACTATTGGTGAAAATGGGCCCAAGTAGTTTTATTGTGGGTAGCCAATGTGCATGAGTAAAATTTTCGTGAAGGTCAGGTACAGTGGTTCTGTTCAATTCAGACACAATACGTATTTTAGCCTTTAATATTACTGTTATTTAAAATGCGAATTAATCGCTAAACATAAAAAATATATATTTCCGGATAATCCACACAACAACGACTAGCCTTGTGGTAAGCTGTTAGATTATAATAGACATACATACATACATATTTTTTGTATTAATATTAAACACCCAGACCAAGAAGAAAATACATTCACCAACTAAACGGTTTGTCCAACCAAATAAGGCGTTTTTACACAATGAGAGTAATAAATATAATGGAACGCGCGAATGCAATTGCGCAGAACGCAGTAATTCCTATAACATTCGGTAATATGCACTCGCGCTAGATAAAGAGGATTACACCTTATTAATGGGATTAGCTGTGCTTTTGTGGCGGGTACATAATGCGTCAAAACTGCGAAAGGCTCGGATTACACTGGAATAGTTCCACTGGAATATATTACACATATATAAAATAGTTTTTTTTGTTTATATTCAGTTATTGAATTGACTATTTAGCTGCACTATTAATGAATTATTTTAATTCGTTATTAAATAATAATGTATGAATCTATTAATTTACTGACGTTAAGACTAAGTGATGTTTAATGTCCCAAAAGTTAAATTAATGAATTGAAGAGTAAAAGCATTGCATTATACAAAGTCCAGACATAAGTTTCTACAGAGCAACTGAGGTCGTTTAGAACTGAGAACGGCTTATTTCAGAAACGACTTTTTAACGATTTTATAAATAAACATAAAATAACTCATTAAACTGAGCAAATCCAGAAACAGGAGGACGGGATTCACACCTACACTATTTATTAAAATAACATAAAATACGTTATGTTTAACTTGAAAACACACAAACCTTACCTATATTTATTTCAAAACCACCACGGTCACAAACCTATATTTTTCTAATAACAAAAACTAACAAGGGAGTAACTAAGCGCATTAGAAGCTGGCAAGCGTCCATTCCAGCAACTAGCGCCAGTAACTGTCCTAATGCGGATTTCAGTAGCGCAGTTAGAAGCGATGATAATTTATGCTGTGTGTTGTCCAAATTACAGATTGCTAGGATTTGTGTTGTGTGCTAATGCAAATTGACTGTTATTTTTGGTGTAATATCGTTACATGTAGGCTTAGGCCCTGCTTTAGAGTTCTGGGATTTACGTAGATTCGAACCGCGAGCTGTTCGTACCACAGTATGAATCGATGAATCGTTATTGTGTTAGAGTCGTTTCGCACCGCAAGATTGTAGCAGTCTAGTTTTGTCTTTATAGCCTTGACGCTGCGTTACGCGGGTGCGAGCACTTTTTCATACAAATGTGTTATGTGCCACGGCCCGCGACGCCGCAGCCGTCGCCGCAGCCCGCTTAATGCAGTGTCAGGTCTAAAACTGTATTGTTTCAAATAAAAGATGATAATGGGGATACACGCCTTTTATTCTTCTTATTTCTTATGTGGTAACACGTTACAATGGTTGATAATATTATTAGTAGCTTCGTGCTCACGAGTGCCGGAAAAAGAGAGGGAAGCATGATTTGACATTGCTTATATAGCCTGTTACGTTTGGAAACGTTTACTACCATTATTTGTGTTCGGATACAATATACTACAAAAACTGTTCAGTTTCACCAAAGATGGTTTTTGTCTGCCGTACTAGGATTAGGTCTACAATGAGATTTAAATAAACGCATAGCCGTCCTAATATAATAATTATAAATGCCCATTATAAAACGTTACGTCTTTCGTAATCCTGATACAGCAGGTATCGGGAATTTTTCTATGCTTGCAGCATTTAGCTATCTTTAAAGGCATGGTTCATCAACACTATCTACTCATGTAGTGGTATATTAATAATACATTTATCGTTTATAATATTATACTTATGTATTTTCTCCTGTTTTTCTTATATAATGTATGTATTTTATTTCTTTTTCATATTATTTATGTATATGCCATGATCTTTGTGCACCGTCTTTCGTGTTCCTAAGAGATCCTATTCATCCAAAGGTTGCCTGGAAGAGATCGCTTCAAACGATAAGGCCGCCGATTGTACAACGAATATGGCTATTGATTGTTATTTTTAAGTTTGTCTGTAAGCATTGGTGTGCAATAAAGATATTATTTATCTATATCTATAATTTATTTAAATATCATTGAAGACCAAATTGTAGTTTCACCCTTATATAGTAAGTAAGTCGGATTAGGACATCGAGTTCTTTTGTAATAAGCTTTACCTAAGTCAAAAGTAAGCTTTTATAAATATCTGTAACCGCCGATTGTACCAGTAGTAGCGTAATATTGTTTTTTTTTTTGTAATTTAGTTCGTAAAAAATATTGTGCAATAGAGTTGTTATCTATCTATAAATATACCTAAAGGGCAATTATCCCGAGATCTTGAAAAACTTTATGTTAAATTAATCACAAAGATAAAATAAAAGAAACATATCACGAACTAAGCAAATTGTAACAACTAAAATTAAACCAATGAATATATTCTTATGACCGCATTAAAACTTTGCCCACAGTTGCTCGGACGGCTTTTGAAATTCTGAATAATATGCACAATATACCTTAAATACAACTGGATAGTTCACGCGTGCCAAGAGTTAAATAGTTTAATTGCTGGTTCACACAAAAGCATATATTTTACTTTTGAAGTGAAACTTCTATAGAATCGTAGTGATTTCAAACCGGATGCAAAAAGATGAAACGGAAATGGTAAGAGACACAAATACAATGCTTTATTTAAATTTCTTTGCGCGATACTTCGTAGTTGAGACTACGAAGTATCGCGCAAAGAGGTATTGCTGTATTTTATTTATATTATTTTGTAACCTACTTTATGTAATAAATACGCTTTATTGAAGTAATATAAATAATCCGAATAATTACAGAATAAGTTTGTTTTATTTATTTATTTATTTATTTATGGCTCCCACACTGAGAAAATATTATTTTAACAAAGGACCTTTTTGGCTCGGTTACAATCATATCGGTCATTTTTAAGTAAGACTTATCTAAAAATTTATAAGCGAACTTGGCATAGAGTAGACTTGTGTACATTGTTATATTTTCTCGGCTGATAACAAATAAGACATTAGTAATTTTCAATTAACTTAATTTGTAAATTATAACACTTTCAAACTTGATTCAAAACTACCAAGAGAATTAATTTAAATTTAATAAGCATACTGTTGTTTTTAAACAAGTATTTAAATTGTTTATTTTTACACACCATCTGATTTATTTATACACGAGTTGATATTATTTAACTTGAGTCAAGCTACTTATTTCCGTTTAAATAAGTAAATTTAATCGTTTGGTCCTAGCAAATGACCATGGTCAATAGCAACCGGCTAGTGTCATTTATATATAATCGAGTACCTCCCGGCTGTTCTCTACCGATTTACTCGGTAGAAAACACCCGAGACAATTGCTTAAAAATAACTGTGCGCTCAGTTACAAATACAAAGATGATTGGTTTCGTTCGGCTCATCACATCACTCTTCCGTCGACTCGCGCCCGTGACGTATGGCGTGGCGTGATCCATGTGGCAGTAAAGTAATATTCGTCTACTACCACATGGGTCACTCCGTACCTGTGTGAAATATTACTGTGATATTTTAAAGTGCAGTGCAGTTTCAAATACGTTGCAAACTAGGTACGGAAAATTATGGATGAGGAGGTCCGAAATTTATTAACTGCTTGGAATCTCGAGTCTTACATTGAAGTGTTTTAAAGGTCAGTACAACTTTCATTGTTTTCTTGTCCATAGCCTGCATGATAAGTTTGGTTACATACATCAAAGAATTAACTTCCTTTCTGTGTTGTTGCTCGTACTTTCTTTATTATGTACTTACTGGCGGCTCCACACTCTTGGAAAACAAACGGCATAAGAGCGAACATAGCCATAACTGCTGAACGGATCATGCTTCATATTTTGAGTACAGGTACGCCTTGATTAAGTTATAGGCTACTTTTTATTCCATTAATCAGTTCCCATGTGATATAAATAACTGTTAAATGTTTCCGACTGGTATTGGTATCGTTGTGGCTATAGATTGTTTAAATTAATGCATGTACACTTTTATTGCATTTAAGTGCAATAAAAGTGTACATACATAACAAAATATAACCTTATATCTAAATTTAAAACATGATCAGTACAATAGATGACCTTATCGCTGTTGGTGTAATGTTAGTGGAGCAGAAACAGTTAAATCAAAGTGTTTGTTTAGTAGTTTAAGAAAAAGCACCTCACAGTTATATTGAAGTTATTTTCAGACTAAGATTATGATTTTGTTTTCAGCTGGAAAAGGAGTTTGAAGCTATGATATGATATGCTGGCACATATACAGCCATTTGTAAGAGCTTTCCTCCTCTAAAAGAAAAAAAAAATAAACTGGCCTAGAAGAAAAATAGCAGTCACAACAAGGACACAACTTCTCCGTTTGCAAGATTGTAAGTAAAACCCCTTTAAAATCTTGAAATCGTTGCCTGTCCGTCTGTTTGTAACAACTGTGCAGTGCTAAGAAATGCTTTTTGTTTCAGCACCAGAAGAGAGCTCCAACATTGCCTGCATGCTGTTGATCCCGACACTTCTGGCTATATCAAGTGTGCGTCTGAAAAACGGCCCGAAAAAAGTGTTCCTACTACGGCGAGACTACCTACTTTTTATTTAATTAATTCGCTGTAGGTATATTTCTTAGGGAGTTATTCAGTTTCACGGGTACAACAACCTCAAGTGTACTATAGGTTAATTTTTACGCCTTATACTACATAATATCCATGTACCCCGGTGATCATTGATTTTGTTAAAGTTAAAACCAATGCCTAGTTTAATCCTTAACCTGTCCAAAATTGTCTCCAACTTATTTGAACCTTGTGCATAAGATTTGTTTTCATAACTATAGTAGATTTGTATAATTTTGAATACATTGTAATATTATATGAAACTGCTCAATAATAAATCAGTATTAATTAATTAGTTTTTTGATTTGTATTGTAATAAATTTCCAAAGAACACCACGATCTTTTACAGCAATTCTATTCGGTAACTATAGCCACTTTATAGCAATGCTTTCAGCAACTTTAAATTCTAAACTAATTCAGTAGGTAAGTAAGTATTATTTATTAAATAGTTACAGCAATGTTATTCAGTTCACGTAAACAATTCATTCGTTACATAGACATAAGTACCTACATACTGTATTATTAAAAAAAATATTAATTACTTATTAGTAAAATATCTGAAAGTACTTGTTTAGGTACTTTTATTATTTTATTAATATCTAATTAAATAATTTTTATTCATAATACAGTAAGAATGTAAATCTATCTATGAAACAATTGAATTATTTATGAGTACTGAATAACATTGCTGTAACTACCCAATAAACTAGCTGTATTTACCGAGTGACATTGCAGCAGCTACCGAGTGAACGGTTGTAGTTACCCAATAAATTGGCTGAGACAACCGAGTAACATTGCAGCAGCTACCGAGTGAACCGGTTGTAGTTACCCAATAAATTGGCTGAGACAACCGAGTAACATTGCAGCAGCTACCGAGTAAACCGGTTGTAGTAACCCAATAAATTATCTGAGACAACTGAGTAACATTGCAGCAGCTACTGAGTGAACCGGTTGTAGTTACCCAATAAATTGGCTGAGACAACCGAGTAACATTGCAGCAGCTACCGAGTAAACCGGTTTTAGTTACCCAATATATTGGCTAAAACAACCGAGTAACATTGCAGCAGCTACCGAGTGAACCGGTTGTAGTTACCCAACTTTACTCTGTTGTTACTAATGTAGGCAACTGTATTATTATTACAGAAATATTTTTAACCAACCTTAACGGTTAATATTTAACAAGCAATAATAACAAAGTTGACGTATTTGTTTTTAAGCTATCAACTTTGCAGGTGCTATATTGACAAACATGCTGGGTTATTTTCAACAGTATTTCGTTTATTTTTAACCGACACGTTTTTTCAGTGCATAATTTATAATAAAATACCTATGACATATAAACAATCTAATATTAACTTGTTCAAAAAGAAACTTAAACAGATGCTTGTTGACAAGTGTTACTATAATATTGACGAATTTTTAAATGATAAATTTAGTTCTAATTAAATTAATATAATAGCTTCATTTTTTAATTGTTAATTTTCTTTAGTAGCATGTTATTATTTTAAAAACATTTGCACACCTAATAATGGTCAAACATGTCTGAATTATATGTTATTTTATTTTGTCATCTTATGTTACACATGTTTTTTGCAAATAAAGTATCTTTTATCTTTTATCTTTTTATCTTTATCGTTGTATTCGCATCTCTATAAAACATTGAAGTGAACTGTCAAGACAATGTTATTTCCTTGATATTTTTTGCTTAAACAATTTAGTTTCATTAATTTTATGTTGACCTGTCCATGTAAGCTATGTGCTTATAAGGAAATATACGTTTTGACTTTGACTTTAACTTGTGTAAAGATCTATGTAAACTATCTTAAGTAAAGTGCAGTTTTGGGATTAAAAGTATACATAAAGCCATCACCTTCTTAGTCTTCATGCTCCATCTTAGATCACATCGTCACTTTACATCAGGTGAGATTTTAGTCAAATGAAGGCTTATAAATAAAATAAAATATAAAAAAGGAATTTATTCCATAACTAATAGTTTTACATGTCAGTCTGTGTTTTTGATCGATACATTATTAATTTGTTTCAAGTTTAATTGGTTTGATATGTCAAGTTAAATAATCAAATGAATTATTATATTGGCATGCATTAAAAAAGTAATTTGAAATAGAATACGAGTATGATTGAAACTTAATATGATTGAATAGTGTTGTTATTCTCGTCAGTAGTTAGGACCCCTCTCGGGTATAGGCCTCCTCAAATGAAGGCTTATCAAACATAAAAAAAATATTTTTTTAATGTGGTTTGTTAAAAACAACAAGTCATATTTATTTTGTCAAGTTTTTTTTTAACAAGCATTGCAGTATTTAATTTATTTTGCGTTTGAACTATTTAATCGTCTTATAACTATTTAAAGAGCGAGAAAGATAAATCATATGACTTTTAATACCGGATTTCCAATAATAACTGCACTTTTACGATTAATATCTATGGAGCCACAGACCCTCAAGCATAATCCAGGCAATCTAACGTGACCATACCTAACTAATAGAACATCTAACTATTTTTTTCCTTTTATAAAACTGCACATTTAAAAGGAAACTTAAAAATTACATTGCAAAGCTTTTCTTACAAAACTAATATCAAGTGCTAGTATGAATGTGCTCCCACGAAATATTCAAAAAGTGCTAGTCGTTTAACTATTTAAACTGTATGCCGCTTCGCTAGAAAGGCATTTCGTGTATAAAATTCAAAGAATTTGCGTAGCATAAGGTGCATTTGCGTATTTCAGTGATATAAATGTAAAATTTGTGCAAGTATTGTTTAAGAAATGCAATCATCATCATCACCCTATTAACGTTCCCCATGCTGGGACACTTTAATGAGCTTGAAGGACATGTGACATTCAACCCACACTTGGCCAGTGTGGTGAGTAAGGCCGAATCTCTCTCGCCAAGAGAGAAGTCCTGCGTACCAGCAGTGGGAAGAAATGCAATAAATGGAATACATTTAATATGAACCACGTGGAACTACGGTCATCATCATAATTTTAGATATTTTTCGATAGTAGTTAATGTAAGTAGATTTAAATTTGAACGACGTTATTGCTTTTTGCTTGTTTAATTTTTCCTGGTTTATTTTTCAATCCTTATTATGTTAGTTACGTCATGTTCCTGTGTTAGGTAGGGTAAGATAATATAAATAAATAAATTATTATGTATTTGTTCTTTTGTTGTGCGCACTCGATTTACGTTTTAAGCCAGATTAAAACTTTTATATGTTAATTTATATTATGTAATGCTTGCAACGTGTATTGTGTGCCAAAGAGAAAGAAATAAATAAGTAGGTACCTAAGGAATAATTTTGAAAACAAATGCACAGTTCTGGTTGAACACCCTATATTCTCAGCTAGTATCTAACTTGCTAATCCTTGCGTTGCAAGAGAGCCTTTACTATTTGCGCCGCTGACACAGACTATTGGTAAATAGCAACAGTACAAAAAGTGCGCCTTAATTTTTTCGTGTTTCGTAATGTGGTCAGGAGAAGCCATCTACTTTCTAGGTCTTCATGCTCCATTTTAGACCACATCGTCACTTTACATCAGGTGAGATTTTAGTCAAATGAAGACTTATCTAGCATAAAATGAAAAAAAAAGTGCCTTGAATGAAAAAATGGCATGGTGTTTAAGGGCCCTGGAATCCAAAAAAGCAGGGCTGTTAAGCTGTTAATGTTTCATGTATACCAGCGCCACGCGGCATCACCTGCTTTTTATGGATTTTCTACCGGATATTTCGTTTCTCCCCGCCGAAGTTTACATTCTTTTATTAATTGAATTCAATGTTCGTTTTTTTAATTGACCGTAAAGAATTAGAACTATTTTTTCATTTCATATAAAAAACGGTATTTTCTTTAATAAGTTGCTTTGTGTTGTGTTTTGAGTGGGGTTGCAAAAACATTATATTAAAAATCCTAAGGCTAGGAGTACTGCCCCGCTTAGCCCATGGATAGCTACGCCACTGCATAAAACACAAAAAAAAACATTTACTCGTATATTAAGCTTAACATCCATTACTGCACACCATTATAAACTGCTAGTAAAATACAGTATTTTAAAGCATCGCCAGTTCTATCTTATCCATATGCAGGAGGTTTTATGTAACAGCGGCGGAGGCTTCCGGTGTCACGTGACACACTTGGCAAGCTCGTAAAGTGCCGTTACTATACTTTACACATAGCTAACAGCCAGCGCCTTGTACTATGGTGTTGTTCTTATGGCTGTTCTCTACGTAATTAGTGTTAAAAACTTGCGAAAAAGTAAATACCTTATATTTTTGGGTGTTAAATATGTGCAATAAGAAATATCTATGTAAGTACGTCTATTATGTTAAGTATGTCAGATGTCTAGTACCCGTAACACAAGCTTAGAGCTTACCATGGCTAGATGTTGTTGTGTGGGATGGCCTGATATATTTAATTATTTTGTTTTCTTTACTTATTATAGACTTTTACAGATAGGTTGATGATATCTGCTTCTTGTTATTAACGAGTAAGTATATCTTATTTAACAGACCATTGCCAAAAAATATTTTTTCTTAGACTGACCGCAGACCAAACTTTACACTTCGGTTTGGTTCTAGATTCTGGAAAATAATGGAATTAGAACCGTGTTCATCGTCACACACTACCGTCGCCGTGCTTCCCATAGGACGATTTAACGACAGGGATGTTCACGAGGTCTTTGCTTTCTGGTCGATTAAGCCTGACCGGACTATGACGAGTGATACATTTTGTATTGTATTCTCCCGTTCCGGTTTCAATTCTGTTATGTTCTAGGTTGAACCGTACCGGTGTGAACGTTCTAGCGTCCCTGTTTAACATCGTTCATGTTTTGAAGCGGTGGCGTCTGTCGAGCGGCGGACGCTTGCCATACTATTGGCTTTTTGAACACCAGCGCAACCACAAAACGGGACGTTTTCAGGTAATAATGTCCCTAGTCGCAAACTCTCCCGTGCCTTAGTTCACAACAGTGCGACGGTCAACGTCCCAACAGGTTCACTTGATTCTTCCACTGGTCAATTGAGAATGTCTTGTGACAGAACCCTACCGTATGACTTGCACTTTTCTAATACATAAGACTTAATACATATAATCATTTTTCGTCAGTGTGATCTTGAGATATCTAGATCTCGACAACTTTTACTTGCAGTATCTATGAACGAGCAAGGTAAAACAAAACTACCCAGATGCTTCTACTGTTTTTTGATAAAGCATAGTACACACCTGTGCATCATCATTGGAGAAGATAGCGTCGAAGGCGAACATCTTCGGAGCGGCCACACCGACCTTCCGATCCTCAGGGGCTGCTGCGGCCGCCGTCTCACACAGGCTGACCTGCTTCTTCCGCTTGTCCATGGAGAAGGTCTGGGTGCCGCTTGTGAAAGGACCCTCGCCGGATGCACTGACTCGGAGCATTACTTTCACCTGGAACAAAAGTGGGATTATATAGTTATCTATCAGACACTTAGACAGAAATTACGCCGCCCGTTATACTTAGGTATTTTAACTATGGCTATTACGTCATTATAGTTTTATTTTGGTTGGTTGCAATCTTTACTAATATTATATTGAGAGTTGGTTGTTTTGAACGCCCTATTCTCAGAAACGATTGGTCCTATTTGAATTATTATTTCACTGCCCGATAGCCTATTTATCTAGGAAGGCTATTAGCTACTTTTAACAGATTTTTTTCTTTTAAATCCATTAAAAAAAAAGTGATATTGGGGCAAGTGATGAAACGCATGTCAATAAACACAGTAAAGTTTCTGAGATAATGCGTAGCAGCAACGCGGGAAGTGAATGCTACGCGGGAACTTTATGCCTGAAACCGTCCCGCCTTGTAATCGCGTGATCGTGCAAAGCGTCCGCCGTCCGACTTTGCAGTCACTTTTGTCGCTAAGGTTTGACCGAAGCATAAAAGGTATAAAAATCTGCCCAGGTATAATGAACAGTTCACTACTCGAAGCAAAAACAGTGTCCTAAATCTATCAATCAAGTTCTGCTTTACAAGTGACCTAGAAGCCGTGCAAAACAAACAAGAGCTATAACTTCAAAGCCACGCCGGTGTTATTCTTAGCCAATAATGAATGCATTTCATGGTTCACAACCCCCGTAGAGTTCGTGAAACCTCGGTTCGTTTAACATGGAGTTCGTTTAAGTGGCACAGTTCCTATGAAAACAAACATTTAGTTTCGCGGTGGCTGGAATATGGAAGATTAAGAATATAAAATTCATTTTTGGGATACAGACTTCTATATTGAAGAGGATACTGATTTTGGCAAGTTTGAAGCGATTTTGGCCGTGCGAAAATGATTTTTATTTGAACATGGAAATTTTTGTGCAATAAAAAGCCTTAAATTATGCGATTATTTTTAATATTCAGAAGTGTTTTACTCGGTTGGTTTTTCATTTATTTGCCACAAATATTATTGTTTTTATTATAACGATCGTATCCAAAGTCCTAAGCTATTTTCTAGTGGAATCGTGTCCCCCAAACATGGAGTAAGCGCGATGTCACCAGCTGGTGATATTATTTTATGCAATCCTGGACGCATGAAGTTTTATGGAGGAACTTTTTCGCCGTTTTACTAAAACGAGTTGGCATTCAGTTTAACGTTAATCTACTCGTAGGTGGTGACGAATGCGGGATGTTTTTCGGCACATTCTCTGTGTCATTGTTAGGAGTTCCAATGTTTTTTGTGTTTCTAGTTATTTTGTACATTACGGAACTTTTTGTAGATATAGGGTTATACGTTTTGTATATTTTTATTGTTATTTTCTAGTGATCCACCCGTAAGATAGTGCAGACATTATTATTATAGTTGAATCTCATTTTTTTAATCACTAAACGTACAGCTCAAAACTGCATTAAAATAAATGTTAGGTTAGGTTAGCTGCAAAACTTAAAAGAACATAGAAGCGACTTTATTGTGTAAGGATAACTATTAATTATGTACAGAATCTATAATTAATCCAATGTACTAAGTTATTTTATACCGATAATGGATCATTTTTAAATAGTATAAAAACGATAGCATTTAAAAATAAATAAGGTTGGAAAGATTTTGTATAAAATATATATATAATGTAACCATAAATATTCAGAATTTTTGTTGTTATTTTTACAATAGTTAATGAATTTTAAAATGTATTGCTGAATTTATTAAAACTACGTAGATTGTTAGCTGTGTAGTACTGAGTCGTTTCCGGTTGTCAAACCCAACCGACTCACGACTACAGCACGCCATTCTGATTCTGCGCTTCGTAGTGACTAGACCTCTAAAAAGTGAAAAGTGTTGTGGTGGTGTGCTGGTCGAGACTGTTTTGAGGTTAGTCACTAATTTGTTATAAACTGTGTAGGTAAAAGTAATTAATATATTTTTTGAGCGGTCTTACGTAATATTATTAGGAACCTATAAATACCTCTCATAATTGTATACTATAAGTAGCTCAGATCCGGTTGCAAAATCAGTTCGCTCATAAAGTACCGGCTACATACCACATGTTTTGTCAAACTTATGATTATGAATTAGGAGAATATACATCCACTTGGTTGCCGATTATGAAAATGTGGCCAAAAAGAGCATTTAAGTGTTTTTTTTTAAATACCATGGCATGGGAACGCAATGGCAGACGTGATTTTTCAGATTCCTTATTATATTTTACATCACAATCGTGATCGTGACAAAGTGATTGAGCTGCTTTTTGTCCACAAAGGGAATACGACAAGAATTGGATATCTAGTGCATTTTAAGAGAACAATTACTTTTTTAGTAATAGACAACCATTTTTTATGGTATGGGACTTTGTAATACCAAAAATAACGTTCTCAATAATTTTATCATACAATATACCATAGGCTTAGTCATTATTATCACAAAATTTGTTTCATGAAAATTATATTAAGCACTGACAACAATTCTACAAATTACAATTCACTTTTCGAATTTCATTGTGTGGATATGTAGGCTTTTGTTACCAAATCCACTCGAACAAAGCGGGCTTATTAAACATTCCCTGTTCCAAGACAAAGGAATTATTTCCGGATTCCGACCGAACCATAACAACTGCCATTTTGGCAACTCTATGGATAGAGTTACTTGTCTATGTTCACAGCAAATTAGACGTATTTGAGAACAACTTTCGCATTGTAATATTACAATTGTAATGAACATTTAAAAGTAGGCCTTTCATGTTTTTTAAAAAGTAATTCACTTCGCTGATAGGTTGAAACTAATATTCTAAAATTGTTTAGGAAAAATTAAGACGAATAATTCTATGCGTATAGGCAACCACGTTAAAACCAATATTGTGACTTATAATCTATATTATTAAGAGAGTGGGAGGACTCGACTTTCATTCCGAAGGTCGTGGGTTCAAACCCCGCCACGCCCTCCTTTGGATTTTCCTTCTTGAGAAATTTATGTGCGCTTTAAACACGTGCTTTAACGGTGAAGGCAAACATCGTAAGGAAACCGGCATGTTCTGAGAACTTTAAAAGAGTTTGAAGGGCCTGTGATGTGACATTCACCAACCCGCACTTGGCCAGCGTGGTGAATTAAGGCCTAATCTCTCTCGTCAAGAGAGAAGTCCCTGTGTCCCAGCAGTGAGAACGTTAATAGAGTGATGATGATGAATAAAAGACTATTATGACTAATGGAAAACGTGGTTTCGAGTCCCGCATTTCAGTGGTAAGCTACGTTACTTCGTCTCAATTTTTTTAGAATATTTAATAGTAGATTGATGAATGCTATTACTAGCTAATGCAACACAAATCAGAATGCATGTCGGTGAAATCAGGTCTTATATAAAATTCATAAATTCTTTATTGTACACAAAGAGGATACATTAAGGTTTAGTAACAAAGGCGAGCTTAACCCTATAAGAGTTTTCTTACAGCAAACTTGTGGTGATGAAGACATTTGAAACAAATAAGAGAAGGTAGAGATGCAGTGTACATACAAGTTATAATTTATTACTGATTACTGATATTTAAATATTCTGTACTTGTGTTAGTCATTGAACTCCTCCTAAACGGCTGGACCGATTTTGAGGATTTTTTTTTATGTGTGTTTAAGAAGGTTCGAGAATTGTTTAAATTCCCAATCTCAACGGTCAACTAGGTGCGAAGCGGGGGCGGACCGCTAGGTATCCTACTAAAAATATAAACGCGACATTTTGTGAATGTATACATCACATGTACGCAAGTGTGTTAATGTGTTTATTGCTCTTTCACGTTAAAACTACTGAATGGATTTCGATGAAAATTCACAATAGGCAAAGCTTACATATCAGATTAACACAGGATTTTACTGATGTCAAATGCCACTTCTTTAGGGAAAATCAATGATTGAAAAAGTCAGATTCGGATCAAATTTAGTACAGGCATAGCTGGTTTCTTAGTAAAGGACAAAATATACTTTTGATATGTAACTACGCGGGTAAAGCAGCGGACGGACACCTAGTTGATTATATAAATATAATATGTGTATTGTTATATGATAATATACTCAGGCCCAAGGGAATGTGAGTACTATTTGAAACAGTATAATATCGAGGGTGCAGTGCTAAAACCCGATAAATGCAAATATATCGTAAATACGTTTTAATAGCCTACTAAAATCATTTTTTTGCCATTTCTAGTGAATTTTGATTATCTTGTAAACTGATTTTACACACTTATTGGTTATTATCACTGCACCATTGATATATGATTTGAAAATGTGTTGTTTCCTAAAGCGATACCTAATTTAAACATGCCGTTTGGTCCAGAATACAGCAACGAAAATAGTAAATTAACCAGTAGATAAGTAATGAGCTAATTATCAAGTTAATCTCTGTTTGCACAATAGTTCGCTATTGTTCGAGTTTAATTGTAGCTAAACAAGTTAATCCCAAGGGCATTAGGTTCTATATACCCAATTTAATATATATTTGATAAGTATTTACAATAAATTAATAAATATTTCCGGACTACTCACACAGCATCACCTAAACAAAGCAGAGCTTGTACTATGGGTGTTAGATGACAGATATACTACATAGAAACATTTTTTTTTGTAAATACATACATATGATACATAGAAAACACCCAGACCCGATACCAGGAATAATTTAAACTAACTGTTTATCTGTTTGTTATGAACGAACACGAATGATTTTTAGGGTCCGTAAATTCCACGAAGTCTTTAAAAGATAAGCTTTTGCTACTTTCAACAATCTATTAACTTTTTAATAAATTTTCCACGAAACGTTCAAGATATTCCACATCTCACAGTAAAAACTCAATTAAACTATATAACTGGATCGGACGAGTTAGTTTGTCACCACTTGCGTTTTATCACTTGCTCCGTAAGTTCGACAGAGTTCAGTAACTAGGGTCGTATTAGCTCTAACAGAAGGTTCAGCCGTTTGGGGAGCGATAACCTAGTTTTATGACTAACGGACGGCATTGGTGCAAGATTCTACCAAGAAGTTTCAACGTAAGAGGTCGAATGGCATTTGTTTTAATGCGTTTGAAAAGAATAAAGTTTAAAAATAGAGTGGAACAGAAAAGAGTTCTCTTTCATTTATGCTTTTGCGAGGAACGGTGTGAAGCTCAGATCATGAAACTTTTGGTGTGATAATTATCAGTTAGGGGATTATGTTTGAAGATATTTATTTCTCAAAGAATAGGGACATTGGTGTTGGCTATTACAATATAATCTGTGACGATTATATAATCTTCTGATTAGTCAAATCTTCAAAAATGCGAAAATGGCTACTTCACGAGAGTATTCAAATAATATATTTTTTTTGTTAAACTCTAAATTTATCAAACCATTAATTATCTATACTAATCTATACTAATCTATACTAATATTATAAAGCTGAAGAGTTTGTTTGTTTGTTTGTTTGTTTGAACGCGCTAATCTCCGAAACTACTGGTTCGAATTGAATAATTCTTTTTGTGTTGGATAGTCCAGTTATCGAGGAAGGCTATAGGCTATATAACATCACGCTACGACCAATAGAAGCAAAGATATAGTGGTAAATGTGTAAAAAACGGGAGAAATTATTTCATCTTTGAAGCCTTCCGTTGCGTGCGCCGTGAAAATGGTTCAAGATACACAAAAAATATGTATTAAAGAATAATAGCTCTTTTAATGATCTAAAAAACAGTCCGCGATAGCGTATGTCTATCTTTTAAGATTAACTCACAAAAACCGTTTTAATGGTACCTAATTTGGTCGAAATAATTTGTTTAAGTTGTATCAACATAATAATATTAATCTTTATTCAAATAAATATGCTGTTGGTTAAGAGTACTTCGTTGTGAATAAAATTGTCTTTGACATAACTTAATTTCAACAAAAAACTTTAAAAATTACCGGGATTTTTTTTTACCCGTGCGACGCCGGGGCGGGCTGCTAGTATTCTATAATTTTCGAGTTCCCTGCGAATCGTCCCGTTAGAATTCGCACCGCACCCTAGTGTTGTAAGTCGCATAGTTTGTTCAGAATCACGATACGGTAATTAGTTTAGAATTAATTACACCTGCTTTGACAGTACTTGTGAAATTACTTCATGTAGAACATGCCTAAGGCTCTTACTGAGTTCACACGAACGCGTGCTGAACATGTTGAACTTGAATCATTTGTATTCGTTCCACTTGAGCGCAGCGGTAGACAAAAAAATATAATTTTAAATAGAACAGAATGCAGCGGGATTTGTATATGTGGCGGCAAATTTACCGATAAGGAACGTCATTCCGTCGACCAAAAAAGAGGGGTGTTATAAGTTTGACGTGACTGTCTGTCTGTACGTGTGTCAGTCTGTCTGTCTGTCTGTCTGGGACATCATAGCTCCCGAACGGATAGAGCGATTTCAATTTAGTTTTTTTTGTATGAAAGGTGAGTTTAGCGCGGGTGTTCTTAGACATGTTTTATGAGAATCGGTTGAGCCGTTTAAAAGTTATGGGGTTGAGAGTGGGGAAGGAAAATCGAAAATCTGCAAATACGAGTATATTTGCAGATTTTGTGGGGTATCAAATGAAAGCGCATCGCGTGCACATTACAAAATATTTTGGTGTTTTACTTTTAAGGAAATGGAATCGAGGGTTTTTCTTAAATATTAAATTTTGATTTATAATAAAAAAAAGCCGATAGATACTCGTAAATAAATTGAAGACCTCTGTGGCTCGGTGAGTGAAGGTCCGACTGAGACACAAGAGGTTGCTGGTCTACAATTTCTGGTTTCGGGTCTAGTTGTTTTCTATGTATCATATGTATGTACGTATATATAGCCATCGAGGTGTGAGTTGAGATGTCAACGCAGTTTTTTAACTTTTGCTGTTTCTTCTCTATTGTAACACAAATCCAACATGTGAATGGTATTAAATAAATTATTTTACTTTAAAAAAATGTATCTGTGTAGTATATCAGTCACCTAACACCCATAGTACAAGCTCTGCTTAGTTTGGGGTTAGGTGATGCTGTGTGATTAGTTCGGAGATATTTATTTATTAATTAAAATTATAATTTATTTCAGACATTTCTGGTCCCATATAAACATATACTTTTCAGACTAGCATACATACAACATATAAATATTATAAACTTAAATATCATCGTGTCAGTATCATGGTATTTTGCACCTTAGTTCCACTTAATATGTCTTAGTGCATATAATAACCATGTTAGATAAAAGAAGTATCTATTGGAACATAGCCCGAGGATTTCCATTACTATATGAACAGCACCATTCTAAAATTTGCCTAGCGTATAAATTTGGTGAAATTTGTCAGTGCTCGCCATAGATCAGTATCTGCTAAACACTGGTCAGGTCAAAAAGGCTAACTCTATTTGAGTAATCCAAATAGCTTAAGTCAACCGAGATAGGCTAAATCAAGCTGAATTAACTCGAGTTAATGGAAGTCAGGGTGTACATAATAGTCCTAATATCAAGTAATCCGATCCAAGTTCATACACCGTGAGCTAGATAATGGACTGCGTTGATTATTGAACTGCAATTGCGTTCCAATTTGATTGATTTCATCAAACTCAGCATCATTATCATCATCTGTCGAATTCAGGAATTTATCGGGGTTTGCCCTGCAGTGGGACGTAACAGGCTCATATAAAAAATATATATTGATGGACGTCCTACTTAACCGTCGCAACCATTTTATCTCTATCTAATTATACTAATTTTATAAAGATGAAGAATAAGTTTGTTTGAACGAGCTAATCTTAATCCTGGTTCGATTGACAGATCAGATCAGAATACAGATCATTTATTTGCACACATGGTTTACATACAGAGTCTTGTTTGCATTGGGATTGGGATTTGAACTATTGGTGGTGGTTTCATTTATTTTACCGCGGGAAAATACATTGTTGTTATGTGTAAACCTAGTAATATATTTTTATCATAAGATATTCTACGGGTTTAATAAGGTTTTTGGTCCTTAGGTCTTAGGATTCTTGAAATTATCACTATAGAGTACCTAAAATAAGTTCTACCTAAGTTGTTTGAAATTTTTTCAGTCAGAAGGACAATATCTCGAACAGGCCTTTGCCCAGCAGTGGGACAACATAGACTTATAAAAAAGACAATATCGTGAAACTAAAAAATCTACTATTAGTCCATAAATATTATTGCCTCATACTATATCGCCACATATGAATTGTAATATCACAGACATATATTACGTATTCAACAGCAATACAAGACATCCTCGCTAATTGTGTAATTGCGTTTGCCGATCATTAATTAGAGAATCTATGCAGTCATCGAACTTAGCTGAGCTTAATATCTACTGGGGGAATACATCGTCATCATCATCGCTTCACTGCTTGATACAACCGTTTTGTTGTATTAATTTTGGCTGAAATCAGTTTCATCGATCGCGAACTTTCAGCCAGTTAAAGCTTTTTCACATACAATATAAATCACTTAAGAAGTACAAAGGGCGGCCTTATCGCTTACCTCTGAGCATAATTTGTAGTAATGGTATCATCATTAGTTGTGATCGAAGATTAATTTTTATAAAGTTAATCCCTACATTTTACATAAGGCATACGACACACATACAAAAAAGTGGCCGCACCATATCTCTCCAAAAGTCCCGGTCCTGTACAGAATTCCACCATTAGCGGTCATTCGCATCGAGGTCGTCCCACCATCGCATAATTATTCATATTAAAAAAAATCAATCCTCTAGTTTAATATTTATACCGGAAAGTTCTTAAAGTTACAAGTACCAGTTATTTATAACACAAAAATAATATTATTGTTAGGATCGTAGCAGTGCTACGCCATTTACACTTCGCAGCACATCGTAGAAGCCTACGGAGCTACGAAAGTTTTACTACAAACTGATTCCACGATTCTCTAGCAATACTACCACTACTAAGGGTTCTTATTCTTGGTAGCATACCGAACCTAAGTTAAAAAAATAATATTTCGAGCGCCTTGGGACTTGGGACAATATAAGCTAAGGTTAAGCTTAAATGAATGATAACTTGTTATAGCTTTGTTAGCTAAAGGTGTTCGTTTCAATCCATTTATTCTTTCAACGTTTTATTTTGAAATCGGAAGGTGTATTTTAACTTTTTTTATTACAGTTAGAACGTTCTGTACTGGAAGAGATCGCTCATAGTTATAAGGCCGCCCTTTGCACCCTGTTGTTTTTAATTTAATTAAGGATTTTGTAAAGGGTTTTCTTAATTTGTGTGGTGTACAATAAAGTGTTTTCTATTCTAATCTACGTTCTTGTTTTGATAAAAACGCTGACATGATTGCAAAAAAAAAACCAAACCGCAGACGAGTAGAAGCTATTGTTGTTACGACGTTCAAAAAATAACCGTAAAACAATGCACATTTGCATATGAATACCGGAGCCCTAATGAAAAGTATACTAGATAAACTAAAAAAAATATAAACACTGGCAACCCTTTAAAAAACTTCCCCTCTCTGTCACACGCAAACGAGCGCACAGAGGACTGTCAAAAACGCTTTTAAATTTCAATTAGAGGAAGGATTCGTGGCCAATGGTGCGTTTGATTCGATATGCCAGCCGGTAAGCCTCTAAGCCGCTTCACTGACGGACGCGGCATATCCGCACTGACAGGCCCAGTGTAAACCCACCCTTACGAAATGTCAAATCTAGAATGCAAATTATTATTAATATTTGAAATTAATATTTGCATTTCTAACGGATGTTTAATTAATTTCGGAATGGGGGTCTCGATGTGTTAATGAAATGGTAATTTGTTGATTAATGTTTTCAGGTGCAGATTTGGGAGGTTGATACATTGGATTAGAAGCTTGTTTCATCTCGTGAACATTAAGCTTCGAGTATAAACTCGGTTTTGTTTGGAGTGAGGTTTAACATTGTTTTCTGTGAAGTGACAAAGTAGAAAATGGATTTATGAATTTATAGGTATTATTTATGTTGGATATATATAAATAATAGCTAAAATAAAAATATTGCTGTATTGCCACAGCATCATCTAGTGCCGCGGTAAGCTCTATACATAATTAAAATATTTAAATAAATTTAAAAATATTTCCAGACAATTCACACAACAACATCTAGCCCCATGGTAAGCTCTAAGCTTGTATTACGGGTACTAGATATCTGATATACGTCATACATATATAGATATTTTTACTATACATATTAAACACCCAGACCAAGGAGAAAAAGCTTGCAGAACATACACACACTTTCACCCTCGGCGGGAATCGAACCCGCTACCTCTAGCGCCGCAAGCGGACCCTCTCCCACCGCGCCACTGAAGCAGTCAAATTATGTCACTAATTGAACGATGATGATAATTTATAATCAATAGAATGTACATATATATTAATTTTATCGTATAATACCTACATAGAAAGACAATATATCTTATATATAGCTTAGTCATTCTCAGCAATGCATCACGTCTTCCTTCCATTTGACATTGTCAATTCGCGTTTAGCCGGCCGTGTATTGACGCTCTAAGTCCACAAATCCGGAGTGACGTCTATATCAGTGACGCACACGCCTCCAGTCTGTAGCCGCCTTTACGAGATTTGTTATTCTTTAATTTTAGAAAAGATACCGGATGCTTCGAGAACTGGTTTTGGAGTATGGATAGATGTTGGTTTAAAGAAAACAGAGGAAACCGAAGCTTACATTGTACATTTTTTTTTATCACTTTCATTAAAAATATTGTATTCGTTTCGTACGAAAGCAGGTATTTACTGAATAGAGGTATAAACTATATATATAACTTTTTAAACTATCATGGTTATCAATACTATTTAGATTTATAACGGGATATTTACCATGATTGATTGTCTTTCGAGTTTCCCGATAATTCGGCACAGTTACATGCGCCATGATCATGGTTGAACACGGTGGTTTGAACGGTTGATGTTCAATCGTATGTAACCGGCTAGTATGATATAAAAATCTATGTAAGGCTATCTAGAAAACTTGTTACTGAATACAGAACATAAGCCATGAAACATAAATAAACAAGCAAGCGAAGAATTTTAGCAAAAACCTTTTACCGCCACTGCATCACAGTCTAAGTAAACTCCATTACATAACATAATAATAATAAAATGTAAATATAATTCCGCGCCGCAAAATGACAAACGGTCCGTGGAGGAAAAAACAAATCTTGATGTCAACAAGCGAAATGCCGCGCCATCTTTTATTTTTACTTATTTTACGCCACGTAAACAAGGCAACGGGAAACTCATTTGCAGCGCGTTCGAATTACGAATTATCATGTCGGGTGCCGCAGACATTTTTTTATCTGTGGATCTCATAGGTGCAGTGGAATCAGGAAGAGTAATGAATGTCGTTTATCTGTGGTAATGTTTTTGTGGATTGTGGACGTAAAGCGGGGTTTACGATCTTGTGCGTGGAACGATTTGAATTTTAAAATACGAATTTGTTGGAAATTCCAGCCGTTTGTACCGTTTTTAAAAACTTTAGAAAAAAGTAACGTCTGTTTGACTATTCCGTTTGAAAAATATAGCCTCTGAGATCTGAGGTTGTAAAACTTTCAAATGTGTAATAATCTCATAATGACAATCTATATTGTGCTCGCTTATTATAAATAGTTATTTGGTTAAGGTATTAGTAATTTGCTGTAAAATTGAGTTGGGACTAGATGCGTGTATCATGAATAAAAAATAGTGATTTTTCTAAGTCTGTACTGTAAAATATCGTTTATTTAAAGTGACTTGCAAATATCGTA
Organism: Gymnoscelis rufifasciata; assembly: GCA_929108375.1. Taxonomy (NCBI): domain Eukaryota; kingdom Metazoa; phylum Arthropoda; class Insecta; order Lepidoptera; family Geometridae; genus Gymnoscelis; species Gymnoscelis rufifasciata. The sequence goes on along the minus strand of OV815307.1, from coordinate 3,036,010 downwards.
AGTATAGTTTAAGTTAGGTAGACAGATAGCTGATACTCAGATAGGTAGCATCATAAACCAGCAAGGGGAAAGACTGCGTATCATTGCGGTCTCCATAAAGTCATCCCTCCGCCGTACCGTCAAAACTCCAAATTTAAATTTGAATCGCGCCGCGGGCGCCATCTTCGCGCAGCGATCGTGACGAGGGTGGCCATGCGTAAAATTAAACGCGAATAATGAACCGTTCAAGAATTCCACCGTAAGATGTGTTGAGTTGAACTTCAACCATTTTTGCGATATTGTAGATGTTCTGTATAAAATTGGGGTCGCAAATCGCTGTAGGTTATTTAAGCAATTTACGTAGATAAAGTTTGATTGTATTTTGTAAGTAAGAATTTTCAGGGAAGCGTTGGTGCTTGTATTTTATTCGGTCAAAGATGAATAAAAGTAATCAGGTATAGTTGAATATTATACTTGTAGGTATTATTGTTCATATTAAGATCTTTTAGAATGGAACTCGTCACGACGGGATTAAAAATTTTATTAATAGAAAAAATTTAGAATGGAATACAAAATAGAAACCTACCTTCAATAGATAGCGACATCCACTATCATAAAATCAAGCACATTATCATATAACCTTGGGACAAACTGCAGAATATAAGTAAGTATTTTGATGCGGTTTTGCCACGCGAGGCCCGACCTTGTTTATGGTCCCGAATCAATCAGGAAGCACTAAAGCATTGCGTTCTACTTTATGGTAACGTGAAGGACAGGGTGCTTACTGGGTCAATATAAATACATTTTAGTTTTCTTCAACAAAAATATGAACAATGAAATACTTTCATAATGATGAAAAAAGACAATGGGACCCTTGGGTTAATTGGTTTCGTCGTACAGTCGTGTTTATTTCCATTAAGGGCTTGTTTCACAAACTCCGAGTAAAGTTGGACAATGGGCAAAATAAAGAGTTATTGAGCTCAGTCACATGTGACAAAGCGAGATAGCTCTTGACATAACTAACCATTGACACGTATTATTGTCATCACTAATCATTGCTTAGTTAACTCGGATTTTGTGAAATAAGTCCTACTTGTAGTAAGCCAGCTATACAGACAGCAACAAAAATAACCTTTAATATAGTGTCCATACTAATATTATGAATGGGAAAGTGTCTGTGATTTGCCTGAAATTTAAAATGGTGATAAATAATTAAAAAATAAATATTTCCGGACAATCCACACTAGCTTGTGTTACGGGTACTAGACATCTGATATACTTAATAAAATAGACATACATGTATTTAGATATTTTCATTTTACATATTGATACATATTGTGATAGATTATAACTTGGTTTATGCTAAGTACTTTGTCGCGGTCAAAATATGTCATTACGCCTGAAAATCTATTATAACGAACACCGCGGGGCGGTGCTAGGTGTCAATTAATGTAGGAATCTCTTTCTGGCTAATTTTACAAAAACATTATCAAAACCTAAAATACACAAAAAAAAATCACGTGCGAGCCAAGCGTATAACCGTATGACACTCGTATCTTATCATTACAACATTACACACAACACCAATTCAATTTTATTTTCCAGAACGCTACCAAACGCCACAAATGATAGTCCTACGTCATTTTATCGACACAACAGCTCGTTCTTATCGTCATTATGCGAGCCAGTAAAATAAAATATACCTAACATACGCGGGAAAAGCAAGGCCTTTATTTTATGACCACGCAAAATATTACATCGTCACTACGTAAACAAAGCAAAACCCGTCCCGTAATGTATGAATTATCTTGATGTCCTCGTTTTATTCCAACGAACGTGCTGCACTGATTATTATATTATTTATTAATACGGAAAACTAACAGTCTAACAAAAAATATTTGTGCTCTTTTTGTACGTAAAAGCACATTAAAGTACTGTAACACTAAACATTAGTCACCACAGACTATTATGAGGATTGTTAAATACTTTTTGAAGTTAAACCTTCTTGATTCTTCGGCTGATCTTTTTTTTGGTTTGAATTTAGAATCATTTTTATCACCATCGTGTTGGTACCTGACTGGTTTAAAATTTAAAATGAGAATGTTATGGCACATCTACATGAACTATGGCCGAACTATGGAATAATTATGGGAAAAACTAGAATAATCATAACACTTTTCCATAATACAAAAAATAAAAGTTTATTTTCAATGTCATATGTAATGATCGATTAGTGGTACCACCCAACTACTCGTACATCTAACACGGTTGAATGTAAATTTGACATTTGCTTTAATCAATCTAGAAATTTCCATTTTCCGACCGTATCACAACTGCACGGAATCACTCTTGTTCAATGAGATGACACAGAAGGTGTGTAACAACGTCTCTGAGGTATAAAATGCTTGTTATGAAGTGTTTTTATGTCAGCTGGGGTCGCCCTGAGATTGAAGAGGCGTATGACACGAGAGTGAATAATGCATGGAGGCATAGATAAAATACTATGGGGGTAATATAGGCGAGGGTGAATGCGGTGTTGACCTGGGCTTCAGTTCTTTGTGTTTCTACAAAGACATGTTTCTGACAATTTTGGGGAATCCTATTTCAATAACAATAATAATTTATTTTCTTTAATCTTAAATGTTATATTATTTTTTGTTCAAAAACCATTACAATTTATAAAGAACTAGCAATCTACCCGAAGATTTGCCCGCGTGATAATATATTTTCACGTGGTTAAGAGTAGCTTTTGTCATTTACTGGAAAAACAGTTATGTTCGTTTGATCCAAATCGGGCTTAACTCGCAATACTTGGCTTTCCCTTTTAAACTGGTATTTTAAATCGTTTTGATTTCTATGAGGTAAAATAAAAAAAAGGTGTGTGTGTGATTCACACACGGTAGAAGTGAAACTTCAGTAAATCGACAAAAGAATGAGATGAATAAAAAAAAATACTGTGCAAAAAGATTTTGTTCGGGCGGTCACCCATCCAAGTACTGGCGTTCCGGAAAGTTGCTTAACCTTGTTAGCGTTTAAGATTGGCTTACCTGACGTATTTCCGTTGCATTCGGTCTCAAATCACAACGATTCTAAAGAAGTTTCACTTAAAAAAAAACACTTTTCCTAAAATTTGCCGCCCTAGGCTCGAGCCTACTCAGCCTGCTGGCAAATCCACCACCACTGTTTACAGCACAAAAGCTTACAATAGCAACAAGATAGTATAAGAACAAATCACAGCTGAATGCTTGGAATTCCGTTCCTTCATAACTCCACTTGAAGTGATGGGCAATGGGCCGATAACCCCAAACCGCGACATGACAATTAACGTGCTTCGGGTGAATCGGGACATACGCCCACGAGATGAATCATTCGAGGAGGATAGCTGGGACATTTTAGCAAATATTTGGGACGACCGGTAGGTAGCGTAGAAATTGTGTCGTCGGTATTCATAAGATATGTAGGTGTGTACGAAATTGGCTGAAATGACAGATCATTTGAAATTTGATAGATGTAAGTATATGAATATTTCGTGTTTCAGTCCAATTTGTTTAATTTGTATCTAAAAATTTAGAAATTTACATCTATCAAATTCCGTTTTTTTTTAATGAATTATCTTATTGAAATACATCAAATTAAAGTGACTTACCTATGAAAATGCAATTACATAATAACGATACTAGAAATAAATGGAAACTTAACATACCTAAATCACGACTAAAAAAAAGTGTTTTAAGAAGATAAACCTTTGATACTAGCTTTGTACGAGTACAACAAGTTGCCGTATGAAATTATTCAATTTCCCTTACAAACAATCAAACAGAAATTAAAAATATTTTTTCAGTTGCATCAATTTTATAGCGTTGCTGAATACATGAGTTGTTCATTTTCGAATTCTCCGCCAATCATTGTGTCTAAATATAAGTATGTATAACTAATGTATGTACGTACAATGTCGTCATTATAATATCGATAAGGATTCAAACAGATACAAACATATATAAAATAGTCATCTAATTTAACCAGAATTACAAACAAACGCATAAAATACGTACATAATTATTTATCGTTACATTCAACTGAGTTTGAAAAAAGAATGCGACTGCATTTAAATATCGAAGTTCAATTGCTTCCATAGTCTTTTCTTTTTTTACATCCCAAAACGTATGGTGCGAAATGTGCCAGCCATTCCGCCAATATTTGTTAATGTATACGATTGGGCCCTTCAATGAATTATGCAAATCGTCTCCGGTGGTTAACATCGTAATATTGTAAGCGACACCCTCGACCCCCGCGTTTTTATTGGTGCGGATCTATGGGTTACCAGATGTGGCACTGTTATTTAATTATCTGTTAATTTAAATCAAACGTTAGAATATTAACTTTTTGAACAATACTTATACAATATAAAAAAGCCGTGTTGGCTAAGTGGGAAGACACTAGACTTTCATTCCGATGGTCGTGGGTTCAAACCCCACCACGCACCTCTGGATTTTTCTTCTTGAGAAATTTATGTGCGCTTTAAACACGTGCTTTAACGGTGAAGGCAAACATCGTGAGGAAACCGGCATGTTCTGAGAACTTTAAAAGAGTTTGAAGGGCATGTGACATTCACCAACCCGCACTTGGCCAGCGTGGTGAGTTAAGGCCTTTTCTCTCTCGTCAAGAGAGAAGTCCCTGTGTCCCAGCTGTGGGAACGTTAATAGGGTGATGATGATGATGATATACAATATAATTTAAATTACGGGTGGTTAACTATATATAACTTTCTTAGGTTTTTAATAAATAATTGATGGACTGATTGAGCTTTCAAAACATCTATAATACAAATCTATAAAAAAGAAATACAAGCTGAACCTGCAGATTGCTTATAACATTTTCTTTGAGACAACCTAAAAAGTTAAAAAGGCTACTACCTATGTTAATATACAATACATGTTCAAGTTTGTAAAATAGCTTGGTTCGCATATACAAGTTTTAATTTATAATAATTAAAATAAGGTTCAGTCACATGAACCAGCATTTCTAACAGATTTCTACTAAATATTTTCATTTCTTACAATCTCGGAGCACTTATATAAATAAAAAGGAACTTAATTATACCCATCTGAACCAAATAGTCTCCAAATGTGGTATTCCGTGGGAGCATTTTCAAAAAAGCCTTTAGAAAAATTCTTCTGAATCATAGATAAAATAAAAAGTCACTTAAAATTAAAAAAAGGTTGGATTGATATAAACCTCTTTCCATTCACAGCCACTTCCAGCAGCTTGTTCTAAATTTAAAATCATCTGAATTCTTAGGAGACGTTAGATAATATCTCAGCGGGCATAAATCCGACGCCGCGGGTGCCAGGTGAAAATTGGCAAAGGGGGACTCAAACCAAACATTGCTCAGACTCAGACGAATGGGGTAGGGTATACATACACTTATACTGTGCTGTAAAGAGAGTTGTACGTACGTTTGTAAGTACCAGCCTAAGTAAATCACGCTTGGCTTTTTATAGACCAATAATTTTATTCCAAGGTGTAATTAAGTGTTTTAAGTGTTTACTTGACATAGGCTTGAAAACTTTATAAGTAATTGTAAAAGTGTGCATTATTATCTATTATAAGATGCCTGAAACCTTAGAAGAGCTGAAGGGTATTTATATACCCGACCACAATAACTTGAAAGTGAAATAAATGGTATATTTAAGCTCGTAACTTCATGCGAACTATCTGAAACTGAAGAGAAAAAGAGAGTGATAAAAAAGGCAGGGGAGGAAGAGAGCTCAGAAATAGAAATAGAGAGAGAGATGGACTAGATAATCCCAATGGCTTGCTCCGTTTGAAATTATTCCGTAAATTATAACTTTTTGCAAGGAAAACATTTCCATTTAATCGCAGGTTTTCGCTATCACACATGCAGCGATATATCATGCGTAGGTCACAAGCCCTCAGGCGTAGGGTCCCCCAACAATATTACTGTAACTTTTGTTATTGTATTCGCAGTCTGGTTGTTCCCGTTTGCGTGTTCTTTGTTGATTTTTAGAATTGGTAAACGTTCTTTGACGGGTTTGTTCTTTAAAATTTAGTGTTTCATTGAGATTACTAATATACCTTATAGATAGAAATAGAAAAAAACGCCTATCATAGCTAAACAGTTTTAACAACTTTTGAAGTAGAACGTTCTTTGATGGTATTTTTCTTTAAAGTATTTCATTTATTAGAATTAATTTGTCTAGTCACATAAAGTGTTCCAAAAAGGTCTCCAGGTCAGCATTTGTTGACTTGTATGTAACTAAACAACGCTGATCTTCCGTTGGAAGCCCTTTGAGTCACATCATGTCATTAAATAAACAAAATAATAAAGAAATTGAAACTAGTCGAAACGATATCAATAAAGAACAAATATACAGCACTATAACACTCAACACTTAACCCAACAAACAATAAATAAGTTACACTCTTATACACATATTAATAACTTAAGTATTGACCACCCAACAACAAAAATAAGCACAAAACAAAGTTACGGTACAACAGAACTTCATTTTTGATGTATAATCCGTGAAAATTCTTTAATTTGATTTATGTAGCTAATAAATTAGTTAAGCTGTTGATTATAAAATAAGTAAATACAAAACAGGTCATTCCGAAGGATACCCGGCCGCGCACCTCTGGATATTTCAGTATATTTAAAACTTTATGTGCGCTTTAAACTATAAAGGCAAACATTGTGAGGAAACCGGTATGTTCTGAGAACTTTGAAGAGTTCGAAGGCCAGTCGTGGTGATTTAAGGCAATTAATCTCTCTTGCCAAAAGAGAATCCTACCTGCTGTTTTCTATTTATCTATACTAATATATAAAGCTGAAGAGTTTGTTTGTTTGTTTGTTTGTTTGAACGCGCTAATCTCCGAAACTACTGGTTCGAATTGAATAATTCTTTTTGTGTTGGATAGTCCAGTTATCGAGGAAGGCTATAGGCTATATAACATCACGCTACGACCAATAGGAGCAAAGATATAGTGGTAAATGTGTAAAAAACGGGAGAAATTATTCATCTTTGAAGCCTTCCGTTGCGTGCGCCGTGAAAACGGTTCAAGATACACAAAAAATATGTATTAAAGAATAATAGCTCTTTTAATGATCTAAAAAACAGTCCGCGATAGTATATGTCTATCTTTTAAGATTAACTCACATAAACCGTTTTTATGGTACCTAATTTGGTCGAAATAATTTGTTTAAGTTGTATCAACATAATAATATTAATCTTTATTCAAATAAATATGTTGTTGGTTAAGTATACTTCATCCATTATAACGCGGATAGCACCGCAGGGCACAGCTAGTGAAATATAAAACAGTTTTACAGATTGGAATTATGACTTAAATTGGTCATCACTCATCATAATGCCAAAGGAACCGAGATTCTCAGATTTCTCGAGAAATCATTTTATAGCGAGAGTTTTCAGTAATGCCCATAGTAATCAGTGTTGCCGTTGCATAAAATTACACAAATCAAAACGTCAATTTTAAAATATTTAATTAATTTCAAATAACTAGGTATAAATTTTTCTATTTAATTGAAATGTTACCCTTAAAATGTATTTAAAACTGTTAATTAACATTCCAGTACAAGGTGGAGCCATTGAATCACAGCGTTCGGCTGAAACGGCCCGAGTGAATGATAGTGGGGTCCCGCCGTGCCTTAGAAGACGGTAAATTTTGGCGGGAATTCTATAGAAATACACAGGTGGTTGGTTTACTTTATTTAAAAAAAGAAAGTTTTTTGTAACAAAATAAAACAAATATATCTTATAGTTAAAATACAATAATAAATGTGTCAAAAAGGTGATCATTCAGCATTAAGCTATGACTGAGCGAGTCAAACCACAGCGCTGTTCTTCCATGCTGACCCTAAGATAATAGTTTTATAATAAGCCTGCTAGATCGTTCCGTAATTTACTGCCATATTAAGGACGATTCAGACATATCAGTGAGCCCACAGTTCCGGCACAGTACCGCATGAGTGATAATTATTCTTTCAAACATTCTCTATGGATGTATTCACACTTCTCAGTGTCAGTGTCGTCTCAGTACCGTCAGTGTCAGTACCGGCACCGACCATCACGGACGTGATCGGCGACGACGATATTTTATCACGGATCACTGACACATATTGAAGAGTGTCATCAAAACAATCGATGTCAACGCTAGTCTGAAGGGAACGTCGTGCACGAAGACCCGCAGAGAACTGTACTGTGCCTGATATGTGTGAATTGAAGCACTGACGCACCACTGTAGCACGGATACGGAACTGTATAGGTACTGTGCCGGAACTGTGGGTTCACTGATATGTGTGAATCGACCTAAAGGTTTGGTACATTACGGCAGGTACCGTCGTAAGAATGTTGCCCCCCATCTCCTGGTATCGTAGAACCCTTCCAAAGAAAACTAACCACAACATGGGCGGACGAATATGTCGATACACATATTTAGTACAAAGCTGCTAATATAAAATGCCCTATATATTCACCCAAGGACCGCACCACGGGCCCATTAACTAGCTTGAATAAAAAAAGCACTCTATACCCAGATGCGATCTTTAAGCCCAACTCTATCGTTTCCATAGATGCGCCGATGTTTCTAGAAAGGCCTCGCAAGAGTCTAGAGGCATTAAACTGCGTATCTCATATGTTATGGCTCGCCAATGTTAGGGTTGCCGCGGCACTGTAGCCATGTTTGCCGCGCCGGCCAATGTTCGATTGTTTCTTACTAAATCTACGAGTAGCAGCACTGTAACCATAGTGCGCGTTTGCCGCGTTAGCCAATGTTAGATGGTTTGCCGCACATGATATAGGCGCTCAAACAAAATGCTCTATCTATTTACCACAGGACTGCACCTTGAATAGTCCATAAACCAACTTGAATAAAAATGTCACTCTACTGAATTATACCGAGATGCGATCATTGAGCCGTCTTTGGCGTTTCCTTAGGTGCTTTTACGAGCTATAAACTTGAATTCGCTTTTAGCTGTGTATGAAGGGGCTTCGGCGGTTTATGTGGCTTTTACTTTGTTTAGTTATTTAATCAAACAATTGGTTTTCAACGGCCAAGTGTTAGTTTTCGTGATGATATTGGAAAGCATTTTTGGAACGTAGGTATTATAAATTATAAATAGATTTCCGCTATCGTTTGCATTTATTATATTTACCTTATTAATATACCTAAGAATTCTTATCTTACACAATCATCATCATCATCCGAAACCTAATTCACACATAATAATGAATGCCTCAGTGGCGCGATGGGCGAATGTCCGCTTGCAGAGCAAGAGGTAGAGGGTTCGATTCCCGCCGAATGTTAAAGTGTTTGTATGTTCTGCAAGCACTTTTTCATTGACAATATGTATGTATATCATATTAAGTATATCAGACATCTAGTACCCGTTGCACAAGCTTAGAGCTTACCACGGGGTAGATGTTGTGTAGATTGTCCGGAAATATTTATTTACTTAATTTATTTCATGGGGACTTATGTCTCACCACTTTCCAAGAATTCAATTTAGTTCATTTAAAAATGTTTATTATCAAAAACCACAACTTATTCGTTTAAATAATTAATACTCGTACAATATACGTATATATATTTTCACACACACTTTTGTTTGCTTAAGAAGCCTCCTGAACCAAGTTGCCAACTAGTGATCGTTAAAATTGCAAGTGTGGCTCGGACCAAGTTCTAAATTTAAATCACTAAGTCTGGCAAGTTGGCCAACTTGGCGAAACTTACTGCAAATTGGATTACGGTGGTTGGTACACTGCGTTGCTTACTTTGACACCTTTCAAAGCTCTTGAAATTAATTTGCTTAAAATATTGTAGTACTATATTAGCTATATAATTAAATTACATACCTATTTTTTATTGATAAATTATATTTTTTCACTGGTCTGTTTGTCTTCTTTTATCTATAGCTTTATGGCCAAAAAAGTTTAGAAACAATTATCAACAAATTCTACAACTTTGTCTACCGATTCTTTCTCCCGTTTAAATAAATGCAAAAAAAAACATATCTTGGATATTTAGTACTAATTGCTTTTTTTGCATCGCATCGGATGCTCTTTGATATATATTTTTTTTATTGACATTACGAGTACTATTTAGTTTGAGCTATCTTGGTGATTTATCTAATACTACTCGTATTTATAATTTATCGCATATCTATTTTTAACATTTTCATGCAGAAATACAATTTGTTAGTTAAGTAGCATGTTAGTTACTATAATTAGCTGAGTGATGTTTGTAGTAACGAAATAAACATTTTAATATTTTTCAATAGAAGGATAATATCAGAAGATTGTATCCCTCACACAATTTACAATTTTAAATTAATAATTTCAAAAATCAAATAAAAAATCAGTGGCATAAAAAAACAGACTCGTTCCAAAATTTAATTTGAAAGTGAAAAGGGCAAAACATTCAGAGTGAAGGGCGGCTAAGAGGCTCATTAGCCGCCGATGGCCCTCTGATGGTGTTCGGCAAAAAAGTTCGCAGCGCGTAACTAGGCATGATTAATTATTAGAGTAAAAAAGCGGGATATGTTTGAAGTAGAATGGAGAATGAGAGAATAGAATAGTCGAGAGGAATAGAGACCGGGAATTGGGAAACAGCATCAGACTTCCACTAAGGTGGGTGGATGATTAAGAAGTGTTTATTTTTTTGATTTAAACATCTAGCCTCGTGGTAAGCTCTGAGATTAAGTTACGGTTATAAACATCTAATACTTATTGTGCGGCGGGTTTTTTTTTTAATGTTTTTTTGACATTTTGGTTTCTAAATTAAAGTATCGTAAATCAAATAATACTCGTCATGATTCCACTTTTCGAACCCTCCGCTTTAAATAACAATTTTGTTTAGATTAAGAAACAAGAGCTTGCAAAACAGTGTTTCCAGTGAATTAAAATAGTAATACTATTGCACTTTAAATAAATCATATTTTCATTAGGTATTTTAAATTTTAAAGATTTTTAATAAGTTAAAAACCTCACTTCTTATGTTAAACAATATATAATAAAATAATGTATTTTATTCCATATAAGTAAAAACTGCTCGAGATTATTTAGCCACTCCATAAACATAGTAGAGGCATTAAAACAGAAGGTTGACTCTTAGTTTTACAACCGAAGTTTTCTTCCAGAATTTTAACTAGTGGTTAATATAATCCAATGACGCGAAACAAACGCTCCTCGAGACAGGTGAGGCCCATCATTGTTACGCAGCAGTTCTAAGAGCCATTACGTGACTAAGCATCGTTGAGACACTTGCCCACAAATTAAACAAGTTTCACTCCAATCCGTTTCAAAGTTAATTATTAGTTAAATGTTGTTGCGAGGGCGATGATGGATGCTTGCTGGTGAAAAAAACGGGAGTTGTATCTACCTTTAATAGGCTTAATGATTACATAAAAGGTTTTAGTCCGTCTGTTGGTTCGTCCGAAAATACTAGGCACATATTTTTTTATTTATTAATTTTATAAGAAAGTAAGTGCCAAGATTAGAAGATCAAAGTTTCGGAGTGAGTGCATTTTGCTCGAAAGCATTACGTTACGCGAATCTTCAATGCACTGTAACATCTTGATTTTTCTTTTGCTAGAAAAAGGTAAAAATGTGGATTTCATGAAGTAATCTAAATGACAGATTTATTATTATTTTTGAGTCATCTATCCTATTATTGACGAAGGAGTTCAAAAACGTTGTACACATAGCGCGATAAGTGTTTGGCTTTGACCGTAATTGCGCAGAAATCAGAAATTGGGTATCAACGGGCAATTAGCGGAGTGCGGCGGGTGTGTAGGCGCACGCGGTGCTCTGATTGGGTGAAAGTATTGTGTGCGTGACAGGTGTGTAGGCGCACGGGTGCTCTGATTGGCTGAAAGTATTGTGTGCGTGACAGGTGTGTAGGCGCACGGGTGCTCTGATTGGCTGAAAGTATTGTGTGCGTGACAGGTGTGTAGGCGCACGGGTGCTCTGATTGGCTGAAAGTATTGTGTGCGTGACAGTACCCATATACCCATGCGCTGTAATACCCTCCACCTGAAGGTCAAAGCCAAACTCTCGCCGCGTGATCTGCATGTGATTCGCATTTAACCCCGTGATTAATTATTTACTGAAGTTTAAAAAACTAGCAACAAAACCCAACTTTTCACGAATGTATTTTATACAGCTTGCCTCTATGAAGAAAGAAGTATGAAAATCCATTTAATAGTTTTAGAGATTATCAGGTATAAAGACAGACAAAGTAAAAGTAACATCATTGTATCATCATTTATAAGGAGACAGATTTCAAACAATAATAATCTTCAAATCAAATCAATCATTATTTGCAAAACACATTTCAATATGAGTACAATTACAGGTCTTAAACTTGTTCTCAAGCAGTATGTGTTCAACCCAAAAGCAGGTATGCAAATATTAAATACGTCAATAAAAACTTTATAAAAAATAAAATAATATTATTTATTTTATATAAAAAAAATAGAGTTTTCGATACATACTATCAGAAGTAGAAAATATAACCTACTATCCGTCCCAGAAAACCAGTAAACTAATATTCCCATATTCACTTACAAGAAAAGTCTCCATTGAGAAACGTGTAAGTGAATATGGCCAAGGAAAAGGCTTTACAAAGGAATACCGAGAAAATAGTCAGGAAAGAAATTTGTGGAAGCCTACAAAGAATCCGCCAAAGTAAATTAACTTTGCGCTGATGTACCGCGCGTCAACTTCCGTTTCCTCAGATAAATATACATATATATATATTTTCGGGCAATCCACACAACAACATCTAGCCCCGGGGTAAGCTCTAAGCTTTTGTTACGGGTACTAGAAATCTGATATACTTAATATAGGCATACATTTATTGATATGTTTTTAATATAAATACTGAAGACCCAGAACAAGGAGAATGTGCTTGCAGAATATACAAACACTTGACCCTTTGGTGGGAATCGAACCCTACCCCATGCGCCACAAGCGGACCTTCGCCCACCGCGCCACTGAGTCACGTAACTTATTGGAATCCAAATTTACTAAAACATTCAGAAATTTCGGCTTTGTCGCTCGTTTGCAACCCCAGAGTTAAGTGTTATTCCTTGCATGAAGTTTGCTAGTATTGTGTAAGTTAGGGCACAAGGAGTTGCGTCTGGCCCAAATTAGCTAAGCTGTTCTGAACTTTGACCTATATTTATTTCTAGTTTTGTGTATTTTCCTTCATCTTCATCACATCTTGAACCGTGCGGCGGTATAAAATCCTTATAATTCTTTATTTGTGGCCGCCATTTTGAATGCATTTCGCATGTTGCTGAGCGCTTGTTTGTGACGTGCCTGCGATTAAAATGAGGTAACAATATGATTTGTATTTTAATATTAAATCATCCGACAACACAACTGTTTACATAAACAATTAAACCAAATTTTATAGAACATTCTAAAAAAATCCATTTTCATCTCTCGTTTGCAACCTCAGTTCGAGTGTTATTCCTTGCATGAATGTTTGCTAGTAATGTGTAACTTAAGGCACGTGAGAGTTAGGCCCGAATTAGCTGAGCTTTCCTGAACTTCGACGTGTGAAACTTTAAATTTCTCACTATTTTTGAATGTTCTCGAGCGAGAGAATCTGAGCAGGTAAACTTTAGTAAGCGTCGTTAGAAAATGTTCTTGCTTTCCATTCTGCCCAAAAAGTCGAATATCATAAACATGACGGCCACTGAGTGCTACTTTTAATCTGATCTTACGTATTATTTGATGGTCCATTAATCAATTAAAACTATAGGAGACGAATATTATAAAGCGATAAAGTTTGTTTATTTGAACGTGCTTATCTCAGGAACATACTGGTCATATTTCAATAATTATTTGCATAACGTTCTATCAACCTCCTAAAAACCTAAAATATTATTTTTTTGTGAATACGGGGTTAAAATTTGGTCGTTGCCGTATCCCAAGTTGCCCTTTCGCTTTTGCTTGAACATTTAATTAAAATCGTTTTCATCGCTCGTTTGCAACCTCAAGTTCGAATTTTATTCCTTGCATGAAGTTTTACAGTATTGTGTAAGTTAAGGCGCGTGAGAGTTGCATCTGATCCGAATTAGCTGAGCTTTTCCGAACTGCGTCGTGTGAAACTTTTGTAAGATTTGGAGCGAAAGAATCCATGTAGCAAATTTTCTGATTTCCTTTCTGTTCGTAAATTATGTCTACGGAGTGCTATTCTTAGCCTGCACTTAATTTTTTTTTTTTAAATGGTAAGTATAATCAATCACATCGGCACTTTATATAAATAAAAAAAACAGAATCGACTAAAATTACATCGTGTAAACCCATGTATTAGAAATAATATTTCGCTTAAGCCGGATCTTATATTGTCGGCCCGGTACAAGCCGCCATATCGGAGGTTAACCTGAGTAAGGTAAGGGTTTTTGTCGAATCGTAAACCGGTTTAACTTACTTAAACATACTGTTGCCACTTACCCGGATCTTAACAAAAATCAGATTCGACAGAGTAATACACGACTCCGTGTGAACGGGGCTTTACTGAGATACCGTGCTTTCTTATGTCAGAAATAATCACTCTTCTCTATTTCAATTTATCTATTACTAAACACATACTCGACTTTCATTCCGAAGGTCGTGGGTTCAAACCCCGCACCGCACCTCAGGATTTTTCTTCTTGAAAAATGTATGTGCCTATTAAAACACGCTTCAATGGTAAAGGTAAACATCGTGAGGAAACCGGCATGTTCTGAGAACTTTAAAGAGTTTAAAGGACATGTGGCATTCACCAACCCGCCCTTGGCCAGTGTGGTGAATTAAGGCCTAAGCTCTCTCGCCAAGAGAGAAGTCCCTGTGTCCCAGCAGTGGGAACGTTAATAGGGTGAAATTTATTACTTAAGCTTATTGTTAAATAAAATGTAAAGTCTCATAATTGTTTTAACAAACTGAAAGCACAAACCAATTGAAATTCTAAACAATCGCTGCCCACGCTACAAACTTCTAAAACTACCAATAAATAGAAAACGTTTGATTTTCATCGCAAATGTTTACACTTAAACAACGGAAGCAATTGAAACTCGAACAATCCAACATAAGGGTACTCACACTGCACGGCTGCTAAGGCTGTCTTTACACTAAGTGTTACATGCTACGAGCATGCAGGAAGTATTTCTATGTAACAAAACATACGAAAAAACATTGACAGTGACATCTTGTACGACGTTTATGGGATCACAAATATAAAGAGCTACACCTCTTGTGGCCATTTTGTACCACGGACGTATAAGGGCGTACATTTTTGTGGTACTTAAGTACCACTGGCTGTAAGTGGTGAGTAACGTAACAGTAAATCATGTACATAAAAGTACATATAGTTTATAAAATGAAACATAATCGCAGTTCGGCTATATTTTTTCTAAATTTGAACTTAACTTCCTTGAAATTTCATGAAATTAAAATAACACAACTAACTTGCGTACACAAGGAACCAAAGAGAATTTAAGGTACGTGCGAAATCTTCTTTCCACCAGATTTTTTTCTAATTAACATGATCGGTGGAAATCGAAGACATTCTACACCACAATACGTTGCTATCGTAGCACATCAGTGGTGGAAAAGCAGCCTAAGGATGCTGCCACACCGGTCCTAAGGCCCGCGCCACACGTGCGGAGATTTACAGTGCATCTCGCGCTTAGCGGTTAGCAGACTTGTTTATGAGGCTCTACGTTGAGGACATTACTGAAAGGAGAATTTACTGTGCCTGTGATCACAGTAAATTGGTAGCTGTTCTATTTTAAATTTAAATTGTAGGTATGCATAAGAAAAACCGCTCATTTATGGTCTAGTCTAGCTATTAATGAAGGATATTGTTTTTACACAAACGTTTTATCACTTTACGTGTATACTTTTTTTTTGCTATAACTAAAAATAAATAAAAAATGTATTTCCGGACAATCCACACAACAACATCTAGCCCCGTGTTAATCTTTAAACTAGTGTTACGGGTCACTTAATAGACATAAATTGACATTTTGTATATTCATATTAAACACCCAGCACAAGGAGAAAGTGCTTGCAGAATATACAAGCACTTAACCCCTTGGCGGAGATCGAACCCGCTACCCCTTGCACCGCAAACGGACCCTCGGTCACCGCGCCACTAAGGCAGTAAAAGTGTACTTATTAGTGAAAAAACTATGAGATACGGATTAACATGAGTTTTCTTAACGATCTGTTTATCTGTCCGTTTGTCATAGCCACACATAACTACGGAATAAATATATATAGTTTAGCTTAGAATTCATTACCACCATCATTTCAGCCAATAGAAGCCCACTGCTGGACATAAGCCTCCCTCAAAGACGACCAATTATTCCGGTCGGTCGCTACTAGCATCCACCGTGAGCCAGCAAGTTTGACCAAGTCATCTGTCCACCTTGGTGATCGTCCGTCTAAGATAGCTAAGAATTACTTTAAAGTAATTAACTATAAAAATTAACTATTAATTAAAGCCGTGTTGGCTAAGTGGGACGACACTCGACTTTCATTCCGAAGGTCGTGGGTTTAAACCCCACCACGCACCTCTGGATTTTTCTTCTTGAGAAATGTATGGGCGCTTTAAACACGTGCTTTAACGGTGAAGGCAAACATCGTGAGGAAACCGGCATGTTCTGAGAACTTTAAAGAGTTTGAAGGACATGTGACATTCACCAACCCGCACTTGGCCAGCGTGGTGAATAAAGGCCTAATCTCTCTCGCCAAGAGAGAAGTCCCTGTGTCCCAGCAGTGGGAACGTTAATAGGGTGTGATGATGATGAATTAACTATTAATTTGTTTGTGCGCCTGTCACAGCCACATACAACCATCGGTCTTGTCAACACATAACTAGAAACAGACAAAGTGCTCAATGTTTTCGAGACTAAAACGGAAATCCTATTAGCGATGGTCCTTTTGTTAGCTGCTTTTTCACTATCCCTCTGTGACTGACTAGCAGACGGATTGAATAATCTGTTTTATGTACGGAAGCTTTAGAGTTTTGGTAAGCATTTTTGTTACGTCATTAGATAAATTTCGGTCAAGTATCATGTACATACATACCTAGCTTACAAATTTTTGGCAAAACCCCGACTAACGGTTAATTAAATTAGGACGGCAATATCAGCGCTTAAAAAAAAGTTATGGGTTATTATTTTGAAAAATTAAATATTTCCGGATAATCCAAACAACAACATTTAGTCCCGCGGTAAGCTGTTGTCTTGTATTATGAGTACTAGACATCTGATATACTTAAAATTATAGACATAAATATATAGATATTTTTTATTATACATATTAAACACACAGACCACGGAGATAAATGCTTGCAGTACATACAAAAACTTGACGACTCGGCGGAAATCGAACCCAATCGACGTAAGCGGAACTACGCCCACCGCGCCACTACATACACTGTGTAAAGAATGTATGCTATATAAAAAAAACATGGCGTCGAATTGAGAAACTTCTTGCTTCGTTGAAAGTCGGTTAAAAATTTATTGAGATGACTTATGTTTAAAATGCTTTAGAAAAATGTATTGTAGACCACCAATAATGTATAGTATTACCAAAAATTATTCACCAGAAGTTTACGATAAGCACGTCAGCATTTTTAAAACGTGTTTGCGAGCGGTTGTATCTGTATGTACCTACATTTGTATGCAGAAAGGGGTAATCCACTAGACTGACATCTGTTTATTCACACATTACACACTAATACAAAGTAATGCAGTTAGGTCGTCTCGCTCGCAATTAGTTTCATTAAAACACGGCGGACACGAAAACCGCATAACTATCCTTTATTTAAATTTATTGTTCTGCACTTTAATATGGCGTTCTCCCCGTGGACGCCCGACTTGCGGTCAGAGTTCGCCATAGGGCTGCCATCTGTAGCGATTATTAGATTTAAATATTTCGGACGTTAACATTTATTTTACACACGTAATATCTTATGAATATTAAAGAACTTTAAATTTGGTATAAGTGTTTAAAATAAATAAGTATTTCCGGACAATCTACACAACAACATCTAGCTCCGTGGTAAGCTCTAAGCTTGTGTTACGGGTACTAGATATCTGATATATTTAACGTAATATACATACATATATAGATATTTTTATTATACATTATTAAATACCCAGACCAAGGAGAAAAGTGCTTGCAGAACATATAAACAATTTTACCCTCGGCGGGAATCGAACCCGCTACCTCTTGCTCTGTAAGCGGACATTCACCCACCGCGCCACCGAGGCAGTCTAAGATGGCTATGATGACTTAATAATAAATACAATAACAAAAAAAAACATGGCTCATTTAAAAAAGGTAGCTCGCGAGCTCGCTTTGACTGCGGGCAAATCTATTATGTTCCGGGTAAGTAACACCGTGCTGGTCCTAGCTTGTTAAAGTTATCCTTGTTGAATATTATGATAGCTCCACGGTGTTACTTATAAAATTTTATTTATTTTATAAGTGACAGCTCCACGGTGGTGTACACTTATAAAATAAATAAAATGTTGCAATTTTTAGACATTATTCCTGAGAGACTTATTTCACCAAGGCTTCCGTTCATGCAGTTAATGTACCTGTATCGGTTGATAATATGATAAGACTTTTTGATATATGTATATCATAATTATCGTTCGTAAGGAGTAAACTCCAATCGTGCGTCGAAGCTGACACACACACACTTTTTTTTTCTTTAACTGTTAATAAAAGCAGTAAAGCATAGACATGTAATAGTCAATTGTCTGTTTTAGGTTCGAAAGTGTTTGATTTAGTTATTTGTTGTGTAAAACTTATCTGTATTTTAATAAATATGACTCTGTTTTATCTAAAATATAATAAGATAATTATGTAATTATTATTTTATCTAAAGATATTTGTCATGATAGATTTTATTTTTTTGAAGAATAATACAACGTAATTCAGAGGAATAACATTGTATTATTCTTATATTACGTATAAGATAGATAATTATAACAACTTTATTGCAAAACATTTCTTACGAAATAAATTACAAAAAAAAAGAAGTGTAACATATAATGTAGTAACATATAGTGTATTTGGAGCAAGACAGCTGTATATATATTGAAATTAATTTAGGACTTTACTGGATTATGTGAAACATGCCCAAAATGTAATTGGCATCCCTAGCACGTAACAGCAGGTTACACACGAATGTAATAAAATGAAGACCGGCAAACATTGCCTTTGGTTTTTTTCTGAAACTCGGTGCAGTTTGAAGTGTTAATGAACATTTTCTATTCAATTACAATGGAATCACATGATTAAAAAGGTTTTAGCCATGGCAATAAAATTGTATTGTTTATTTCATATTCGACAGCTGACTACAATGCATTTTTTGTAAAAAAAAAAACTACGGCATTTATAGTTGTTGTCAAAGCATTGTTAACTCATACTAATCTAACCAGTATATTTTAGTTCGTTACGAAGTCACTTCCGGTGACTGTACGTTTAGTATACTACTTAATTAACGGATTAATATACTCCTTAACGGATTTTTATATAGTTTTCAGCCATATATAGAGTGGTTCAAGCGGAAACTTTTATTTATAATTTACACGGGTGCATGGCTTGGACAGGGCGCTAAATAGGTACCAAATAAAATAAAACTTTGTAATGCTTATGTTTATTACTAATTTGAAGCATGTTTTCTAGATATGATGGGTAAATTTCATCAAAATTACACCCAAAGCCGTCAATTGCCGGAATATAGGGTTCTATTTGTATATAACACTTCAAATACTCTCAAGAAATGGTGTATTGGAATAAAAATCTTAACAATCATGTTTTGTATGGAGAATGATAAAAGTATAAACAAAATTTTTATCTGTGACAACTAAATCAAGTTATAAAAATATTTGAAATATATATATAAATATCAGACCCCTCTCTACCCTGCGTAAAAACTAAGGCCCTTTTTCGATTTTTCAGTTAACAGATAGACTTAATGCATAAATCTAACATTTATAAATTTTTTTATATGCTAGATAAGTCTTCATTTGTCCACAATCTCACCTGATGTAAAGTGACGATGTAGTCTAAGATGGGGAATTAAGACCTAGAAGGCAGATCGCTTCTCCGGGCCATATTATGAAACAGGAAAAAATAAAAAAGTTAGTTATATCAGAGAACTGAAAAATTTACCTTTGGGCATTTTCAAGATCAGATAGAATTACAATACATTTAGAACTTCAATTTTGTTATAAGGTTCAATATAACACTGCATTGTAAGCACATTGCTACACCCTCAGAAAGAACACGACTTACTTACAGACAAAAGCTTTGTATAAAATTTTAATATCGTCCCCCAAGGCTACACGTTTCTTGTATTTGTGCAGTTTCAGTAAATCGAATGCGATTTATTTTAGTAACTGTACAAATGTAGCTTTTATCAGGCTGAATTAACTAGATTTGGCTTATAATGATTTTGAATTCAAATCTTTATTCACTTTTGGAACATTGTATGTACAATTAGTTTCGTCAAAATACCAAATTAAAAAAAAAAAACAAAAATAATCATTCATCATCATCATCTCAGCCGTAAGACGTCCACTGCTGGACATAGGCCTCCCTCAAAATAATCTTTATTAATTACATTTTACACTTATTTTTTTGATACAAAATTATACATTTAATACAATCACAGAAACACCATAAGAATACAATTTGAATCTAGTTTAAAGGAGTTATTTTAAAATATCAACGACTTAGTCTGGCCCAGTCGACTGAACAGTTCTTGTAATGTACATAATGTCAATATGTCCATACTTTTTTCCCAATTCAAAATTTTATTGTACTAACGTAATTAATTTTATATTATCTAATCAAAAAAGGGTCCGGCCTCTAATGTCTGTAGTGTTTAAATGTTTTTAATAAATAATAAAATAAACTTCGACTGAAGAAAATACTTAAATTAATTAGTCAACCAATGTTTTTTTGCGGGCCCAGTTTACTAAAGAGCATCTTAAACAAGGATGGCACAGTTGTGTTGTTGTTTAAAATATTTGCATTGGATTTTTATGTTTGTACATCTTAAACCGTTAATGAATTAAGTAGTAGATTAGCTTTCCATACAATTCTAATAACGTCTCCACGGCAGTGAAATGGTCTATGGTGTGAGTTCTATTACAACCTTTAGTTTACACAACATTCACGCTACCATTAATAAAAAACAATAACTTATAAATATTTTAATAAATTTAAAATCATATTTTACTAAGACGAGAAACAAGAGAGAGAAAACAAATACTTATATAACTTTTATTAAAAAAATTAAACCATTAGTAAAAACTTAGGGTGGCTTGTTGGAGTTATTTAAGTCTAATTCAGTTATTTAGACCTAATCGATGCTAACCGGGTGTCTTTTGTATCTTATTAAGGCTAAACTACAATGGGATCCGAATCAAGACTTTAATTGTAGTAAGCCACCCTTAGGCCCAATTTCAACATTAATGCAACAAAGCGAATTTCATTCACCAAATTCAGAAATTTCTGAACCAAATTCAGCCAATACAGTGGCAATTCGATCTCAGCTAAGCGCTATAACTTAGTTAAGCCTGATCTGATTGTGTTTATGGTTTTGAAATCTAATCTAAGAGTCTAGCCTTTCCGTATGTCCCATCAAGCTCTATTTCCTCCCTCCTACGAACCAAAGAAGCTTTCGTGACAGAACTCGATTAATTCAATTAGTACTATAAATACTTACTGAGTAATCGTAGTAATAATCGTATATAAAGTGATAAACAATATTTTTGAACGCAAACCGACTGACTCCTGTCTAAGTGTCGAGTAACACGCTCGGTGCTGGTTACTCGTCGTCTATTTTATTGTAACGACTCAAGTAATGAGATTTACTTTGAATTAAAATGGATGGGTTCTATGCTGTATTTTTCTACCTTACTCTCTGTTAGGAATAAATTATAACCGATAAAGTATTGACTATATAAGATAATCGATTTAGTCCGATGAATTCCTATTTCGCCATCTCCGAAATAATTTAAATATAAAGATATTAAGTCAACCGACAGCTGTCAGTGACTGACTGACCAATATTTCTCTATATCTTGACAATTGTTGTTGTAAAACATATAACTATTATAAGAGATGAAAGCTGGATTGTTATATTTGCTTCTCAACTCAGTCAGAACTGTCAAGACAATTTTGTTTCCTTGATTATTCTTAGTTTTCTATTTTAATTAGCTTTAAGTTGACATTTGCGTACAGCATTTGCGTACAGCATTTGCGTCTAAGGAAATAAACGTAGACGTTTGACTTTGACTTTGAATAATTTACTCGAGGATGGTGAAATATAATCTAAATATTATATTATGAAATAATGTTGAGTACAATTGAGTTGGATTTATTTTACGGCTTAATTGATTTTTTAAAACTAAATAACCTGTCGGTACAATTATGAATATTATTTTAAGAAACAACACGAAAAATAATTTAATTTCAAGTCTATATTTTAATGAACATTCCATAGAAGTAGATATCCTCTCTGCAATGCATTATTATCACCAGTTCTGCCTGTTACATTATTTATTTGTAACTTTGTATAAATTAAATTAACGTTAAGTCATTATACTTTCCTGCCACGTTCATCGTTTAGCATAATACTTCCTTACACCTGCTCATTAATTTTATTGTTAGTCAAGTTTATAGCAATAGAAAAAATACAAAAATACGCCTCCTTTAATGAAATTTTAATGTTCCCATAAAGCAAGCTGATGAAAAACGTTGAATAATAAAGAAGTCGCGGTTCTTGTTATTAATGGTTGTTGGCTAGATTGCAGATAGAATTTAAATGTCTTAGATGAAGGATAAATGTTATACGACTATTGAGTAATAGATACACTGAGGGTATTTCATATTTTTAACCCCTGACAAAAAATATGGGTGTTTTAAGTTTGACGTGTCTGTCTGTCTGAGGGTCTATCTGTCAGTCTGGGACATCTCGCATACGGATGAAGCGATTAAAATTTAACTGAATTTCGCGCGAGTGTTCTGAGATATGTTTGATGGAAATCGGTTGACAAGTTTAAAAGTTATGAGGGTAAAAGTGGGGAAGGAAATCCGAAAATCAGCAAATATACTCGAGAGGGGTCTCAAATGAAAGCGTAGCACTTTCACATGACATAATAGTATGACTTTTTACTTTTAAGGGCACTAAGGTTCTGGAATCGTTTTTTTTTAATTGTAAATATAAGGTTTTGACATAACACGAAAGGAAAACATTGCGAACAATAAAATATTCATGAATATAGATTAGATATTACCTACTACCTACCTATTTGTGGTGTTGTGGCAACACCTCGATGCTTATAATCATGTGCAGGTTTGAATTCTGCAGACGAAAGTGATCCGAAAAAAGGCCTCTAAATCGAAAAGTTGTAGAACAAAATATGTTCGTGGGTGCGTGCCTTTCACCCCCTTTCCGCAGTATATACCATAAAAGAAACACTCTGTATATAAAATATTATATTGTCGAATGATAAAAGTAAAATGCAGCGCTGAATTCGATATCTCCGATTTTATAAACGTCAACATACGAAATAGTTATTTTAAACATATGCCGTAAAACTAAATCATGCAAGCTCACATGGGAACGCGTGTAAAAATGTATGCAAACGTCCAACGACATTTTTTTGGGCAACTATTCCCAACATGACTATCAAACAAAATAGTAACGGCAGGGTTATCGCCACTAAACTAAAAGTTATTGGGCCTGTCGAATGGTACTATTACTAACCGCGAAGTACAGCATGACAGACGGACATTTATTTATATTATTCACGAGTTTTGACTGCTATTTGTTAGTATCAACCCTTTTTGGAAGCTTTTTTAGTGTTACTTGTCACGTTGCTTGACTGTTCAAGTTAAATTTGATACACTTCTCGTTTTCCGACAGAAATGAAATTTTCAACTCACGTGACAATACAATATTATTTTGATAGTGTCGAGCCGATCCGAAAGCCGCTGAAAGCTGAACTGGGGTTGACAAGTGTGTGCTCCACAAAAAATAAAATAAAAATAAGTTTAATATGTTTGTACATAAACAAACAACAGCACAGAGGACAGCATAAAACAGTTACATCCCAAATATGTGTATGTATATACCTAGCTCTAAATTTAACGTAACACGAAGCTTAATCAATTATAAAGATCTAAATAATATATCATTCATACAAAACTCTTGCTTTCTCCAGAGTGTTACTGGCAGCCATCCGCCACCGTATAGCTGGATAAATAGTACGTTAATTATATCACTTCCTATTGTGTAAGTTCATGGCTAATTTAATTTAAAGATGAAGCCTTTTCTCTATAAGATAACTTAATAATACCAACTCAGAGGAAGAACAGCCCTTGGGATCCACGTTATTATTTATGTAACAAGATTTAGTATTAATATTGAAACATACCAAGTTTTTTATTCGTTGAAGAAACTCATAATTGTACGAAATTTAGTCCGAAGGCAGCAACGAAGTCAACGATGGTAGAAATTTGACTTGTAAGAATTCAGAGAAATAGAACTTCAAGAGGGAACTTAAGGAAGAGGAATAAAAGAGTTCAAAAATATCGACTATATTTTATCGACTATTTTGTGTTGTTTAAAAATAATAATTATATTAATGATTGCAGTACAGTTCGCACGAGAACTGTGTTAAAACATTTCTCGTATGAGGTAAAAGTTTGAAAAGCTTGAAAATCGTCTTATTTCACACAGCTACTCAAAATGTTTCTACGGTAATCCAACGATAGACGTTCCTATAGATTATAATAGGTCAAACGAATAGAAGGATAACTTAGTACTGCGGGCTTACGGAGATTTCCTCTTTATTCCACCCTGTAAAAGACAGCCTTTTGCTCTTGCCGGTAAGAGATACCTACACTAAATTTCTTTCTCACAACTACTAATACTGCACGAAATATGTCATGTTGTGTTTGGAATAACATTTTAGGTTCATTTGAAAAATGGGATGAGATGGCATGGTAGAATATGACATAACTCAAATCTACATGGTTTGTCCATTAAGTTGGTGGACGTCCTACGCTGTGTTTGCCGATGTGTTCTCCTATCTTCATCACGGTGGATGCAGGCTGCCAATTTAAATCACCGGAAATTAATATGGAATAATGGACGTCTTACGGCAGAAATTATGATAAATAATACACATACGTAATATACATAATATAAAGATAGATTTGTCCAAACAAATCCGCTTCAGCGCGGAACATAGTTGAAACATAATTATTTAACCCCGCGAGCGCTAACTAATGCCGGCCATTACACGGCCGTGTGCCCAGCTGCTCGCGCTCGCTATATGTAAACAACACCCGCCCGGTAGTTTGTCACTCGTTTTCCACTCTTGTTTTACGTCTGCACTCTTTCCATACTTTTTGTTCACGAACATTCGATATTTACTGACCTTTCATGTGAGCCTGGTGTATTGCGTGACGACTTCGCCGTTTTTTGTGATTTGCATAAAATGCTAAATCTGGTTGGACTTTATCTTGGGGTTTTGTATGTTTTGGCATTGTTGACTGTGATGTTACCTTTATCATACTTTCATGTCTATGAATTTAAACGACCATACGTATACATTGTAAAACGCGGGATTTACTCACGTTATTAATTAGAAAGAAACGTCGAAAGTTTATCAACTCTAATTTATTACGTGAGTCAATCCCGCTTTCTACAATGAATAGTGTAACTCATGATAACTTTGAAAGTGGCCATACGTATATCTATCTATGTCTACGTATAAACTTATAAATAAAAAAAGTAAAGAACCCACCATTTAGTATTAGTTACGATGGTTACTAACCAAGCTTACAAATAAATAAATCATAAAAATCTGTTCATGGCGTCAAAATCCTTATCCAAAAATTAAAACCATCTTTATTTTAAGTCAGTAATAATGGTGGACTTTGTATACCAAATAAAATGACTACACTTCTTAGTTACAATCAAAATGTGTCCCCATAAATGTTTCCATGAGTCTGTCAAGCGTCAAAGGCGTAAATTGCTTAAATATTTCAACAAGTTCCTGCGCCAATTAGCTGAAATTGGACGTAGCTCAGGCTAAATGAGGATAAACAATCTAAATTTAGCCTGAAGAGCCACCGAAAATGATCCTTCATAAACATTTTCGTTTCAACAATGAACAATTACGCCCTTGAAACGCCTGTAAAGACCCAAAATTAATAGGTTCAAGTTGATGGAAATAAATAAAGCCTTCATATTGAGCAGCGATGTGAATTATTCGGGTAAATTGTGAAATTAATAAGGATATTGGATGCAGGGTCGGCGGACAATTACTCGATTGTTTTTGTAATATCGAGAGCCTTTTTACCACGCGTGGACAATCGAGAGGTTAAATCGATGAACATTTATTGAGCAACTTTGGATTTATAAGCCACACGTGGTTCCGAGTGCAGTTTGTAATAATATCATGGGATTTTGATATTTGTTTGCGGCATTTCGGGCTCGATTATTCGATCCTATATCAAAGTGATTGTCAATTGTATGAATTAAGGTCAGATATAAACTTATTTTACAAATTTCAAACCATCTCTTATTCAATGATATGCATATTCATAGATTTATACATTCACCTATCTTCTTCTTAATGAATCGCAAAATGTGTTGGTAAGCGCATAACTCAACAACGCCTGGACCAATTTTGCTAATTATTTTTATAAATGTTCGTAGAAGTCCAAGGAAGGTTTTATGGCGAGAATAAAATTGAATACGATTTTTGAATAATTACCCGTGCGTGCGAAGCCGGGGCGGAGCGCTAGTAATTAATATAAATCAATTTCAAACTTTATTTAAAGTTATCAGTGAATTTCTTACTGAAGTTATGAATCCACACAGAAATTACATCACATTTGTAACTACAATAATAATAAAAACTTCCCCTCCGAAAACTCAAATTACACACATTCAAAGATAAAATCAGCGTACAATTAGCGGTCTATTAAGCCAGGAGGTCTATTAGGTAGAATTGGTTCATAAACATCATTGGCCGAATCTACATTTGATAAGGCGGGTACGGTAGACCGTTATTAATTAGGTGGTCCCGCAGACCGCAATGGGCTATTGCAGCTATTGCTGAATGCATGGGGGTTTGATACCTTTATTGTTCTGTACCGAGCTGTGTTCATATACATATCTATTTATATACGAGTAGGTCATATTCATATCAAAGTAATATTCATGTTTAAAGAATATTATACGGTACAAAAAACACTTTCTTGTACATCAAAACAAAGCAATAGTTACAAAAATCACATATCACATAAGAAGTAGAAAGGGCGGCCTTATCGCTTAAAAGCGATCTCTTTCAGATTATTTTTTACTTTTTAAATGAATATGCATTGCGTTTAATTTGGAGGATTTTAACTTGATTTACTGTTTATTTGAAGAACCACGTTTTTGATTCGGCGCTTCTGCACACGATGCCGCCACCGCGCCGCCGCCGCACCGCTCCACAGGTCACACGAGCCGTTTGTTGTATGGACAACAAACGTGATTATTATAGTAAAAAGACGTTGCGCGAGACCAGTACTTAGATGGGTGACTGCACTAACTGATTCTTTTTGCAATAAACATTTTTTCTTCCATACAAATGAAAAAATATTTAATTTAATTTAATAATTTTTATATTTTAATTTAATTTTTTTTTATATTGTACACATACGAGTACAACACTAGTAGTAAAAAAATATTTGTTTAATGTTTGCTATTTCAAATTACTCTGTATTATAAAAATCAACTATAGATCTTATTGATAAAATAATCGCAATAAAAAATTACGATGTTGATAAAAAAATCAATGGTAACGAGAAATAAACACGGCATGTGGCTGACATATCTAAAAAAACTGGAACGAATAAATTAAAATAGGGTAAGGTAATAGGGTTAATCAACATAGATTTAATATTTTGATCAATTAACATACTTTACGGCAATGCTAATTGAATAAGGCTCCCTTTCTATACTGTTGGAACTTTATAAGGGGTTTGTTTTGACTGTTGGTCACGGAATAATTTACTTTAGCCTAGGCATGAATGTCACCAAGGAATATAATATATGTATTAAAAATAAGGAGCTTATAATCAGCTATGGGAGTAGAATAGTCTTAGGATGTTCTACTAAGTGTCGTTAGTACGAGCCGTAACTCATAGTTACAAGTGTAGAAGAAATTGAAGCGATGACGCGGTGGCGAGGTTGGTATTGCGGTCAGCACGTCCATGCGTATAACGGAAGACGTGGGTTTGAGTCTCGCATCTCGTTGGTAAGCTACGTTACTTCGTCTTAATTTTTTCCACACAAATTTAGAATATAAAGAGCTTATTACGATTATTTTGATATTTTCTGCAAGGTTGATCTTGATATTAATTCGTATTTGTTCTTTGAAATCATTATGTAATCTTTTACTTGTATTTTAATTACCATCATCATTGAGCCTAGCATGTGCCTAGACATTGGGTTTGATAATTACTTTTAGTCTAAGTTTTTTAATTCAATTTTAATGAATTTCGTCTGTTTGCGGAAAAAAGTCGCGCCTTTGCTATGTGGAAAAAGCGCGAATAATTGTAAGACTAGCCGTACTGATACGTAAAACACCACATTTCACGGGAAAATTAAATATTGCGAGCAAAGCTTAAAATTTGAATTAAATTAGGTAAAGACATAACGGTTTCCGCAGTATAGGAGAAAAGCTGCTTTTTACCGCGGTTTTTTTTATATAAAAGATAGGTGTATAAATACATTTTAACCTATCAGTATGATTATTAACTCGCAGTCTTTAACTGTGGTTGGACAACTGCCAGAAAAGACTACTTTTATGCAAGTAATGCCTACGGAACGACGCGGAGGCGAGTCCTTTTTGTGTATTCATTGTATTTTTACGAGACAGTAACATTATAGTCGCGTTTTAGCTAACGATGCACTTTGTGAGAACTTGCTGAACGTCTTTCGGTTTTCTCACGAAATACAGTTGCTTTTTTATCGTGGGCTGGCGGGGTTTAGCTTTGTGGACTGTGTTTGTGGAAATATTTCGCGTTATTGTGACAATATTGTAACGAAGTTCTTTTAGGTGAATATCGTTTACTGAGTCACCGTTTTTTGAATGGCGCTGGTTGTGGTGTTAAACATAATGAACTTCTTATTCTACTTTTATTACTTATAATGGTGCAAAATTTAAGTTTGTAATAATTATCTTCTCTTTTTCTTGCTGGGTAACTATTTGCTATGATTTGTGTCAAATGGAAAAAGTATCGCATTGTACAGGCTCAGCCTAATTTGGGAACAACTTCTTACAAATGATGTATTATGCTTTTTGCAAATAAATATTAATATTATTACCTAATATTTTTATCTATACTAATATTATAAAGAGGAAAGGTTTGATTTTTTGTTTGTTTGTTTGTTTGTCTCGAATAGGCTCTGAAACTACTGCACCGATTTAAAAAATTCTTTCACCATTAGTTTTCAAAAATAATATGATTCCTTACCAAACTCCGATAATGTAACCCAAGGTGAAAAAAAAGAACCTAAAATCTTTCTTTAATCGCGAATGCTGCGAAAACTATTGAATATATAACAAAGTGATGTATTACAACTTTGTAGAACTTATCATTATCTACAAAAAACTTTATTACATCATATCTCTAACTATTATAGTTTTGTTACAATAAGCGATTTTTTTGATAAATTTAACCTTAAATCTTTCTTTAATCGCGAATGCTGCGAAAACTATTGAATAAATAACAAAGTGATGTATTACAACTTTGTAGAACTTATCATTATCTACAAAAAACGTCCGAACATCATATCTCTAACTATTATAGTTTTGTGACAATAAGCGGGGTTAAGATCACGAAATAATCTACCGCGCGGGGTCGGCTCCCTACTGAATGGTCGAGTGCGGAAATAAAAAAATTGTCGCTTGATAATATTTTGTCGCTTAGTTAGTACTTACTAATCCCATTCAAAAAGTTATTTTCAGAACTAAACCCTAGCATATAGCATAGATATTGTACATATCGTCGGTTGCAGGTTCAATTGGGTTAACCACCAAAACACGTAAAATACAGTTATTTTGTTTTTTTTTGCTCTTTTGAATAGCATAATAATAGAAATCTAGCTTTAAAAAAATACAGTTACGCTACACATTTTAACTGTGAATTTTGCAGACTTCCGTCGAAATTATGTTGTAACTGAGTAGGTATGTGATCCATTTACATAAGTCGAATTGTTGTATTCCTATGACCGTAGAAGGTTAAGTTGGTGTATGTATCTTGGCAAACCAGCATTGCTCTTACACTAATTCTTAGCTTGAACGAAAAATTATAACAACACATACACCAATATAAAAAAAACTTTCTTCAAAAAACTAACGTTACACCAATTGACCCGAACCAAGTTTATGTTTGTTGTCGGTTACACCAATTTGAGCATTGCAATCAATAGTAATACTACTATAATAGTAATATTAAAACATACTATGTTTTCTCTTACCTTAATCTTCTCATAAATAATAAATCTAAATTTAAAATCTAAGAAAAACCCCCGATTCGAATCCTTCAATTTCCTTAAAAGTAAAACACCATAATAATGTGTAATGTTCACGCAATGCGCTTTTATTTGATACCCCACTCGAGATTTTTGCAGATTTTCGGTTTTTACTTCCCCACTCTAACCCCCACAATTATTAAACGGCACAACCGATTTTCATGAAACATGTCTAAGAGCACTCGCGCAAAACTCACCTTTTAAACAAAAAAAACTAAGTTGAAATCGCTTCATCCGTTCGGGAACTATGATGTCCCAGACAGATAGACACGTCAAACAATGACACCCCTCTTTTTTTGTCGGGGTTTAAAAATGAATCGCAAAATGTGTTGCTAAGCGCATAACTCAACAACGCCTACACCAATTTAGCCAATTTATATTTTTAAATATTCGTTGTAGTTTAAGGATGGATTTTACGGCGAGAAAAATTCGAATAATTTTGAAACAATTTTGAATAATTACCCGTGCAAAGCCGGGGCGTGCTGCTAGTATGTTATATGTTTCCTTCCTATTACACCACTGTCTTTTTTGTTACTCTTGATCCTGTCCATCCAAAGGTTGCCTGGAAGACATCGCTCATAGCGATAAGGCCGGCCCATTGTACTCCAACATTATGATTATGCTAAGTCTGTTTTTTTTGTGTGGTGTACAATAAAGTGTTATCCATCTATCTAATTGTTAATTATATTTTACTTGTTTTATACCCCGGGGTGTTGCCTGTGTTTCATGGATTCTCAAGCTAAAATTAAAAAGTAACCCTCAATAAAAGTTTGTCATCTAGACGTTTATTGTTAAAACTGAATAAAAATCATTAAGTAATTATTAAAGAGATCGTGTGTTCATCTAAACCGCTTAACCGTTGAACCGACTTCATACATAGTAGGTACTTGCTACGTGAACATTTGAAATAAGATAATTCAATTGAGAAATATTACTAGTATAAAAGCTATAAGAACTAACTGCTAGAGAGTGAATACGCATAATAACTACATAAAGAAATTGGTAAAAATACTGGACACCTATTTTTAATGATTTTCAACAAAAAAGAGGTTCTTAATTCGAGGTGTAAGTTTTTTTATGTTTGTTACCTCTGATCTTTAATCCATGTGGACTTATATTTAGTATCCTATATTAAAAAAAATACACTACATTAATTTAAAATCGAAAAAATATTTATAAATATGGCGATTACATAACTATAATTTGTCTAGGCGAAAAGCAATGTACGGTAACATAAAATTACCAAATTTTAATTAGGTTTGAAATCCAACCTTATTTCTCCAACAACACAAATGCAACTCGGTTAAGCTAATCCATATTCCAAACTAATCAGATTAAATCCTTAAGTCCTGAAATGTATTAAGTTTAAAATGATTATAGTGCCTTTGTAGTAATCTGTTGCAAACTCGTTTACTCTTGTTTAGTTTCAGAACGAGCACTCGCTACGAAGTTATCGTCTATGCTCATACGCTCTCATTTGAGGCTGTAATGAAATTACCTATTAAATTTCAAAAGGAATTTCTACTATTATAAGGTTTAGAATAATCAGTAAGGTATGTACATCATAATTATATCATAGATAAGAATTAGAACTTGCACATGGTCATCCATCCAGAAATGAAATCCTACAGACAAACATCATGCATCTATAAGTTTTAGACCTTATTATCATTATCATCTTCGACATTCGGCCATGGGAAGTCGACTGCTGGATAAAAGCCTCAAAATATATGGGGATTAGGACATAAAATATATGATCAATTTGTTTTTTTAATAAGTGATAAACCTTACTTTTTAGGTTGCTTCATTTGAAAATTTATTTATTTATAATTAAATTTACTATGCTTTAATGAACGATTTAAAAAGCCCACCTGAATTTCACGAATACACTCAAAATAAACAATTTCCGAGGTCATAAAACATTGTACTCTCCAAGCCACATAACAGCCACAAACCCTCAGACAATAACTTCAACCGGAAAGAACAAGATAATCGCAAATTGAAAAATACTAAGTACATACTCTCGTAAAGTGGCCGTTTCCCCCAAATAAATATTGTTCCGTCAGATTGCATCACGTTCGTCCCGAAGGACAGAAACAATGTTTGCACGTAAAAAGTCCAGCCTGACCCCAAATTGATATGTTTGCACGCATCACGTGCACATCAAAGAAAAAAACTGGGTTTGTAGTTCGTATCAATAACCGGACCCTGTGCTGTATAAATCAAAATATAGACTAGAGGGATGATTTTTGGTTTGTTTTAAGGGTAGAGCGAAGAGCGTTGTACATGATATGACTTTATTTGAGCTAGTCGCTATTGCAAATACAAAACATTTAGGACTCTATTTATATAGGGATAATTACCATGATTGATTGATTTTTCCCCGTCTCCGTATTCCGTTATAAATCTTCATCATCATCATCATCACCCTATTAACGTTCCCACTGCTGGGACACAGGGACTTCTCTCTTGACTAGAGAGATTAGGCCTTAATTCACCACGCTGGCCAAGTGCGGGTTGGTGAATGTCACATGCCCTTCAAACTCTTTTAAAATTCTCAGAACATGCCGGTTTCCTCACGATGTTTGCCTTCACCGTTAAAGCACGTGTTTAAAGCGCACATAAATTTCTCAAGAAGAAAAATCCAGAGGTGCGTGGCGGGGTTTGAACCCACGACCTTCGGAATGAAAGTCGAGTGTCCTCCCACTTAGCCAACACGGCTTTTTTAATCTAAACCGTGTTAATAACGATGATAGTTTGAAGTGTTATTATATTTGGGACTAATTCCGAAATTACTCATGAATTTCACTTAAATTTGATATATTTCCTTTTTAAAAAATTCAAACGCCATTACAATGCAAAAACGGCCTTAGGCGGCCTCTAAACGGTCAATTATATTGCACAATATTGCGAATTGTGCAATTTAATTGACCGTTTAGGGTTAATATTGAAGATTGCACAATGATTGGCCGAAAGTTTGAGTGAGTTTAATTTTTATTGCACCATGTTTTTCGCACGGTGCACACGGGATCAATACTATTCTCCGACTGAACGCGAAAACATTGTGCTGTTCGTATTGTTGTGCAATATAATTGGTCGTTTGGATCAAAGCGCCTTTCAATCTTATTGTACAATAAAAGTATTGTACAATGTTATTGTAGGTCTAGAGGCCGCCTTATACAAATATTTAATCCTCATTACCATTACGGATTTTAGGAAAACCTGTTGAGAAACACCTTACTAAAAATATATTTATAAATGTAATGAGAGTATATGTGATCTAAAACAATCAAAATCGCTATTCGCTCACTCCTCTACTGTCGTCTATAAAAAGGGTCCAATAATCAATAAGTTTAATCCCAGGGGCAGTCCGCCATCATTGGACGCACAAATTGAAGGACATGACGTAACTAGTGAGGGAGGGACAATAGAGGAGGAACTAGAAAAGGACAAAGAGGAACTAGGCGTGATTAGTAGGGCAGTAGGGAAGATATTAAAAGTAAATACAAAAGGAATAATGACAAGGATAGAAAGATGTGTAAAATAAAGAAGATTGCAATTAAAAATGTCGCTTATATTGATGAATAGAATATCGCTCTAAAGGAAATATTAATTCAGAGTTGGTTCTTGATAAGTAATATGAGATTATATAGTCGATGTAGTTATTGTATACTGCTTTCGTAACCTATGGATCATCGGACCAATAGTTACAAATTTTAATCCATCTATATTGAACTTTATTGCAACAATATGTATATATACATAATACTTTGTTGGCAATTATTAAAACCCATGTTACTTTTTAGTTTAATTAATTCGTTTATTTACTACGACAATTTATATTTCACTTTATTATCTAAGCGTACCTGTGTATTTATGGCAATAAATGTTTCGACTTTGACTTTGTTATGTTGCTGCTGATGATGCTAAAATAATGTATATATAACAGGCGTTCGGAAATAACAAATTTGAATTAAAGTAGATCTCATAAAAGTAGACTATAAAATATAGGCAAACGAAACCAGAACAAATATGTATAGATACAAGATACAAAATTATTTATTTCCATAGTTTGGTTTTACAAAACTTAGACATATATGTTATCTGTAATTTGTATGAGCGTCAATGTAGCCATTTTGAAAATCTCATCTAACCCAAAATAATGCAATGCAATACAGAGATCGTGTCCAACTATAATATCAGACCCAGCTTGTTTGCTATTCAAGCCTTCCTTGGATAATGCGGATTGTGTTCGCACAAATATGCAATACCTTTTGGGAAACTATAGTATTCTACTATAGTTGCAGAAATTGCTTTAATTTTGGAGCTATAACTAGAAACGGAGCAATCGCGACATAACTACTTTTGGTTTCTGCAATTTGGGGAAGTTTACTAACTTTGCTTCAGTTATTAGGTTAGTTTTCGTTGTTTGAGATTTTTAATAAGTTCCCACTCAAGCACCCCTATTATAGTTAGAATGTTTAAACCATTTTCAATCAAAACCTACAACAAACGCGTCCAAGCATCTAACTCAATTAACGAAAGATAAACTGCCCCGCGTCAAAATCCAACAGGAGTAAACCCATAAATAGAAGCTTATAGTTATTCAATAGCAAGTTGTAATCTTCCAGAAGGCTTGCCGCCAGCTCCCTTGCCCGCTGGGATACCAATAATAAAGCCTAATAACACGGTAGATTGTTTTGACACACGACAGGATTCGCAGTTTCGTTTTCCACATCATAGGACGGTTTATGTTCTGTTATATTACGGATATTGATGTAACTGTTATGACAGATAAAGTTGCTTTGGTATTAGGTTGGTTTTTCAGGTGGAGCATAGATGAGGTTTATTGTTTCAAGTTAAAGGTTTAGGAGATGTTTGATAAGTGT
Organism: Gymnoscelis rufifasciata; assembly: GCA_929108375.1. NCBI lineage: Eukaryota > Metazoa > Arthropoda > Insecta > Lepidoptera > Geometridae > Gymnoscelis > Gymnoscelis rufifasciata. Next base: position 3,000,473 of record OV815307.1, on the reverse strand, counting down.
TTTGTGGGAGTAATGTTGCCTGTTCAGGTCAGGTTAAACAGATGAAGTCACATTTATCGCTCGCGTTTTCTTGCTAATAAATTACATAATAGGTGTTGTTTATTGATGTGTTCCAGTTCCCCGGATCACTACTACAGATACTCAGTTTTATGACGTTTTTAAGAGTTTAGATTTACATTTTCATATTACTGCACTGCGTAAAGGCATTTTTTACTAAGTTGGCGGCCCATATGTGGGAAAGCGATATTGAAAAACCATCAATACTGTATCTCAAAGGGTTGTCATAAAATCCGTGTTCATTCGGGATTCCAAATCTAAATCGAACGGCACACCCCTTCTCACTACCTATTTTCTACAAAACCAAAATTGAATTCAACCCTGTCACTGCCGTTTTTTTACCACATCAATTACGTAAGATCCAGTTACAGTGTCGTGTTAGTTATTTACGTGACGTAAATACGTCGCCAATTACGGAGGTAGGGTTAATGTGATAAGTGACGGTAACAAGATGCAGACGAGGGGCGCTTGATGAATATGTGTGCTAAATGGGCGTACGGCTGAGTCTGCGTTTTGGGAATAGACTGAGGTGGCGAGTGTTGCCAGAACATGCTGCACAAAACTTAGTATTAATTAAGCGTTTTAACTTTTCTCTTACGAAATTCTACTGTTTTCATTCTGTAACTATGATATTTAAAATAAGAATTGTTTGCCATGCCGATTTAGGGTTGAACCTTCTTTCTTCAAATAATATTGTAGTTCTAGTTATATCAGCATGTGACCTATTAATACCTGCTATGAACTGATATGTGATTAAGTGCTTATTTCACAAAATCCGAGTAAACTAAGCAATTATTAGTTATGTCGTTAATGCGTCCATAGTTGTCAATCATCAGAAAAGGACATCCAAAGATTTTTAACACGTTTTAAGCTTAACGTTATACAGTTACAAGATAATTTACAGAGAGAGAGGGAAGTTATAAATAAATTCTGAAAACAAAACGCATATCTCTAAAATACAAAACTGTAGAAGAGTCTGAAGTGCTACAAACGATAAGCGGCGCCCGATTTAAGGGACCAGTGGACTTCGCTAATTGGTCGCAACTAATGAGACAACTGATCTTGCGCTAATGAGTGCTGCAGATCGCGGGGACTAAAGGTTAAACCTGCTGCCGTATCTGCCGCTTGGATTTCTAGGTGCCTTTTAGATGAAACAGTGCGCAGTTGAGACTAAGATGATAAGAATAAAGGTATTTTTATAACTCTGCAATTGCAGCATGAATGAGGTAACGCACGGTTAGCCGCGATGAAAACAGTAAACGAGTTTAACGAGTTTTCATCTTTCTGCGATAAAAATAAGCCATATTCTCAAACCAGGTTCTAGGTTATTTATATTTTGAGTTTTAGGGAATTACCATGAAAAACTTACACAAACATAAACACTTTGACGTTTATCATTTAAGTTAATGTACTAGTTTCTATAATTTGACGTTACTTTTATTGCGAGGTTGACAAACACGCCCTTCGTTTAGAGTTAGATAAAGATAATGCTGTGAATAGTTCTTTATTGTTTGTTGAGTTTTTATAAAAAAAATACTTACATCAGACGAAAAATCTGATAGATACGGTTATATCGCTTACTACGTCTTTTCGATACTGAGAATAAAAGCAAATCTCTCGACTCGTAGATGTCTAGACATAGAGGTTTACGAGAATCAAATCAGTGGACAAATTTGCTTGTGATCTATCCACTCTATTCCCTATTCCTAGTATGTTACCTCCGTCTTATGACGTTAGAGGTCTCTGAAGTTCCAGTACCAAAGTTCTCTGAGGCGCGCGGTTTCACGAAAATCACTCGGAATATGCTGCCAGTCCGTTTGCAGACCAGACTTGCCTTTGTGAAAGGTTAATCTGACGTTTTCCCTGCATATTCAGTTACGGTTTAAGCGCCGGCTCTTTTAAAGTAACGGAAAGTTCTATACAGATCATTAACTTATCTTCTATAATATAAAAATAAATCGCAAAATGTGGTAAGCGCATTATTCAAAAATGCTTGGACCCATTTGGCCAATTCTTTTTTTAAATGTTTGTAGAAGTCCGAGGATGGTATTTACTTCGAGATATTATCGAATAATTGCCGGGAATTTTATTTTATATTTTTGAATAATTACCCGTGCGTAGCCGGGCCCGCACGCTAGTAAGGAAATTAAATAGGAACTATTGGCTCGGAAAAATTCTGAACTTTTAATGTCGTTGAAGATTTACTTGTATAGGTATATATTAATTTATATAGTATAATACAATGTTAAAATTTTAGTTTCCTCGTGGATCTATTACGTAACGAAATGCAAAATAGTTTCTGGTTAATAGTACCAGGCCTGATGCTTTGCCGCACTTTAGCCGCTATGGATCACATTACTAGTATACTTAGGGGAGTGTTTTGCTGACAACATGTTATCACGTGATCTACTTTACCACCACAAGTTGGATCAATAAATCATAAGCGGCATAGCAGCGCGGGCGGCGGCGGCATTTCGTGTAATGCCGCGTTGTTCCCGCTAGATGTGGCGTTGACTATACCCAGGGGAGAGTCACGTCTGTGATGTTATGAGACTTACCTTACCCACTCCAGTGGGTTCTTTAACCCCTAACCGGCGTAGCAGCGCGGGCGGCGGCGGCGGCGGCATTCTGTGTAATGCCGCGCTGTAGCCGCTAGATGTCGCTTCGTCATCGCGGCGTCGGCGCTCTCGATGGGGGGAGCCACTTGTCTTTGAGGATGTCCTGGAACAAATAGGCAAATGTTATTATTAGATGATAGAATATCACAGGCCCTTTTTTAATAGTAATACATATTATATTATTAAAGAAATTGATTGATGAGTTATACATTTATATGGCAACGATTTGATAGCACGTTCTAAAACACGATTCTCTCATCCAACCTTAATTCTACGTCATCCCCGCACAAATATCTAATCAGTAAAAAAAGATTAAAGTCAACTTCAACCTGACAGATATGTTTCAAGCCGCACCATAATTGAAACCTCTAAAAGCCATTATTTATTTGGTCCATTCTTCAGCCTAAACTGAAAGAAGTCGATCCGGAAATAAATGAAGGGCACGTGACGTCTCGACTGACCTTTTTACATTTTTCAAAAATTCGCCGCGCTCTGTTCCTATCCCTAACGCATATGACTGGGACAGACTTGAGACTTTGAGGTACCTACGTTAGGGGCGGATAAAAGTATATTTATTTAAAAATAAAATTTAACCTAGGACAATAGAGAAATAATATTTTTAACCGCCATCAATGCCATCAATCAGTGATGACGAATAATTTGGGCCTAATCTCTCCCGTCAAAGCAAAAGTTTCTGTGTCTCAGAAATGGGAACGTAAAAACAGGTATGATGTTGATCATAATTATTGTTCCGATACTTTTATTTCGGAGTTAAGATCGGAGAGCAAAAAACCCACTAAATATTTGATTATATTATCTATGGCTAGCACTGTACCTCATGAAGGTCTCCAACCTTTTGTAATAGGTTTTTAGGGGTATAATGTTGATTTCCAAAGAATTAAAATCTAAGCCTCCCATAGAGAGTTAAAATACTAAACCATTTTAAAAGATTGTTGGTATCAATGAGAATATATTATTCCTAGAATGTGTTAATAATAAAAAGTTTATAAGTCTTATCTATAGTACTATATATATAGATACTCTAAGTTATAAGTAATCTTGTTTGGTCTGATAATGTGATTGATTGATTTTGATACAGTTAGAGTATCTTTACTGAAAAAGGATTGGTTAACAAACCACATTTATTATGGTTCTGTATAGGGTTTTTTTATTATGTGGCTTAAAATAATCCGCAAATTTAAAATAATATTAGATCAAATTCGAGAATTTTTTCTAGCTTCAATATGACACGGAATAAGTTGTTTGCTGCCACAAGTCATTGTGTCTGATCTTTACATATAAAATTATAACCTATCGAAGACCCATTTATAATCCTTTCACATTTTCTCAATTCCCTAGGCGCATTCGTCACTGAACTTTAGCGACATTTAGTCGCCCGTCTGCGACGCACTGCAAGGGGGGTGCACACGAGCGAGTGATGGATGGCGTTTACGTGTCACCCGACTACACCATTCCCATTTTATTTTAATGCCATCGGCGTCGCGAGAGGCTTAAAATTGAAAATTCTCTATTTCCCTCTGCCTATCGGTGAAATGTACCAACGCCAGTAAAAAAAATACAGCCCCATGTCAACGGGTTTACAGGTAATATCGGTCGCCCAGTGGTCGAATCGAAATAGGACCTTATAATTGAAGAGCTTTATTTACATGTTTAACCACTTTAATTTTCTGAGTTTTATTATACGTGTTCGATACGCGTAAAAATAAAACACATAATGCCTTCAGTTTGTGTTAAAAGGATATGCAAGTTTCGCGTCATGGATTAATGTATAGAGGTGACAGTTTTCAATATAGGGCTCCGTCGCCTTGCGAAATATACATAATAATCTAGAGCCTACAATGATTACTTACTAGCTGTCCCGTTCCGGTATTGCTTAGAAAAAACCTTCTTTGTTTTTTCTAAGCAATACCTTCTTGATACTTCTTGATTCACTCTACTTATTACAGAAACCCGCAAAAAGATCCGTTTGGTAAGTAGTTATTGAGGTTATTCCGAACATAAGGACAGTCAGACGCGGCGGGAGACTTATATTTATATTATGTATAGATAATCCCTTATATTTATTTGTGTAAAAAACATATTATTATACATAAGACCATCTGCGTCTCAACATGAGTCTAAATTCTTACTACTAGCAGCATCTTTCTATTTTGTATTCCGATCAGAGTCCCCATACTTCAAATTATGGGACATACCTTGTATCCGCATAATCTTTATTGAAAATGTATTCTGAATATTTTATGGATGAAAATGTGAGCGGCAAAATATGGCGGCATAGCGATAAAGCTAATATTTTAAAACTCTTGCGAGAATCTCGAAAATTGCATTATATACATAATATATCGATTTCTGTACATTGTATTTTGTCTTATTAGAATGAACAAATAAAATATTTGTTTTGGATACAAAATATACTTTATTAGGTACCCGAAACATAAGCTGAGAGCTTACCTGGGTCTAATAGTACATTATCCAACAATATTTAGTCTGTTCATTTTATTTTTTCTCAATTTCGGCGCTATTTTAAATAGCCTTCTACCTTCAAGCCTTCTACCTTCAAGGTCTTCCCTTGCCCCATCTTAGACCACATCATCTCTTTACATCAGGTGAGATTATGGTCATATGAAGGCTTATCAAAGATAAAAAATAATAATAATAATAACCGAGTGAAAAGTTCATCCAAACATATCTAGGTTTCACTCCATAGAAAACACTTTCTTCCCCAAAAACTGAACTGAAATTTAAGCAACTAATTGGCCCAACTAATCCCTATAATATATCAGTAACACATAGTAAGAAAAACATTCTTCTGTAGCGTGCATCGCGTGATCTGCCCACTTTATTGTGCTAAGAACTATTAACATTCCTATACGGGGAATGTTTAGATAGGCGAGTGTTCGCTCCTGGAACTTATGACCTCCTGGTACCTCTATAGAGATATCGGTGAAATCCATGGGCTTTTGATAGGCTATTGACGGGCGAGAGCCTGATAAGCCTCGATAATGTGATGGACGGAGTCATTTGCGTCAAATTTACTATTTTATGAGGGTGCCTTGTGAGTTATTATTATTATGCTTTGATGGTATAGGGGTCAAATTAGGCACGCACTTTAAACTTAATTAAATCGATTAGCAACAGGAGCATCTAATTATTAAAAAAATGATGTTATAAATTGAAGTCAATCTTTTAGTACATCTCTTGTAAATGTTTAGATTGACAGAAATTAATATTAAGGCTCCTTATTAATATTAGTGATAATGATTACTCCATTATTATTTACTACCATACAACAAACGTGATTTTCATAAAGTTAAGCGAAATTGCGCGGGACCACTACTTGGATAAACGCTCTAACTGCATCTTTTTTTAACCTAAAAAAAAATCTTTTTTATTTCAGAATGTGTTTAACTTTGACTCCACCTTATACTTATTTATATTCATAAATTTATCCTTTTGTACATCATCATCTTTGTGTACAATAATAATAAAAAATATATAGTATATATTTTGCCTTGAAGGTACGCTCTTATGCAAAATAGTTAACTAAACCTATTGTAAGATAAGATGCTGCTAGCATTCGTTTGTCCTTATTCACTTAATCACATTGACATTTGTGTTTGTTAGAAAGAGACAAGATTCATGCTAAAATAGAATAGGTTTGCTATCCATTTTGCATAAGAAGGTTATTACTTAACTTTACATAATATACTCAAACAATTTACACTTCTTTTAAAAAGACCGAGATTGTCCTACTGCTTATACAAGTAGATCGTAGAAAGATTAGGTTTATTTAACCCCGCACGGAAGGATAAAGATCCTTTGACCCCTGATAGAATGGAACGGTCTTAAAATATTAATCTGAATTCCTCGTATCTGTTGACCTAAATATGTTTTCATAAAACTCATACAAAATTGAAAGGATCCTTGTAAATTTAATCGAAACAACAAAATATTTGGGGGCTATGTATAGACCCTAAAGGCGTGGTTAGAATAATAGCATAGGCTGTGGCGATAGCTGGAATGGAGTTAGCAAGACGCAATTTAAATTTTTTCATAAAATCATGGTTTTTTTTAAACTTTATTTATTTCTTAATGATTTTTAATAGGTGATAAACCTCACTGTGGTTACACTATATTTAATTATATTTTAATTTTTTTTTTCAGCTGGAGAACTGAATGAGTGAAATACAAGAAAATATCTAGAGTAAATAAAAGAAAGATGGAAGAAGATTTCAATGTCTACCAAGTAGAAATAACAGAATCAATTTTAATAATAAAATATAATAATATGTTTTGTCATAGTCAATAATTTTTTTGCACGCATTGTCAATTCGAGTTGTATATTATGCTGGATTGTCAAAAAGGCGTTCAACAGACTAGACTAACATATTTTCACTTTAAAATTTTATTTATCTCGACACTGGCAAATTGTCGCATATAGCGCGGAGTCCAATTACAAGAAACTGAACTGAACTGTATATTATGCTGAAGCCACAATCTCGTAATATTTTAATGGCTATTAAAATAATAATCACTTTAATCTATTGCATTTTGTTACGTTTCAATAAATCTTCTTCCTTTCGAATTTCTCTCAATCCTGAATAGAAAACCAATCCGCTATAACACCGGCTCGGCCCTGCGTCTTGTTCACGGTCCGCGAGGCATTCTATCAAAAGTCGAGTCGCCCCAGGATCGCTTCCACTGCGACCAGCCTGCCGTGAAATCAAAACCAAATCTTTTCATATGATGTAATCCAAACGATATTTGGATAGTGATTTGGTTAATCTAGTTATAGAATTAATAGGAGTTATTGATTAATTGGGGGTCGGATAAATTATTTATCTAAATGGGATATGTCCAAATCATCAAACTGAAATAAGTAGTAACATAAATCTAAGCTACATTTTTTTTTTTTTTTTTTTTTTATGATCGATAAGCCTTCATTTGACCACAATCTGACCTGATGTAAAGTGACGATGTGGTCTAAGATGGGACATGAAGACCTAGAAGGTGGCACATTAATAAATTCAACCCCGAAATTCATCTATTTCATTTTTTGATTTGCGATTATGACAGCGATTTTATAAAACAGCAGATCTCGCTAGAACGCCCACACTCTAGTCACCCAATCCTGAGCTTATTGGCAGTTTATGAAACGTTAAAACAGTCCACACACGCGCTACAAGCCGTTGCGTGCCATTCAAACATTCTGAATTACACACAAATTAATTCTCATAAGCATTTTACAGTTGCGTAATAGCATTTTTTAAATTAATTAGTGCTATTACGGTGTTAATGACAGTAGAGAGGTTTATTTACAGTCCTGATTTGAATAAATAGTTGTTTTGGTGTAGAAAACTCATTTTAATAATAAAAAAATATTCATAATTCCGGCCAATTTAAACAGCAACACCTAACCCCAAACTAAGCAGAGCTTGTACTATTGGATGTAAGGTGACTGATATGCCCACATAGATATATTTATTTTGTAAATACATGCATATGATACATAAAAAACACCCAGACCCGAAACCAGACATTGTAGATCGTACAAAATCTGGTCCCCCGGCGGGATTCGAACCCGCAACCTGCTGCGCCTCAGGCGGACCTTCGCCCAACGAGCCTTGGAGGTCATAATTTTACGAGTAATAGCTATTATGGTTGAAAAATATATTACTGAAAACATGATTTTTTTCAGTTTATAACAAAAAAGATAATTTAAGTAAGCAATAAAAATATTTGGTCGTAGATGGGGGAAAGATTCTAACGCCGAGGCCCGCGATGGATTGTTGCATTTAGATATCCCCTAATACGATTACGTAGGCAAACGTATTCCAGATAAAGTTCCAGAACGCATTTAAAAGTTTAGACATTCCGTGTCAAACTTTGTAAAACCAAACATTTCGGCTTTTACACCTTTTATGTGCGGTAGACGAAATTTTTTACTACCGAAACTGTATGGCAACCGTCCAACATAGCCTGCGCCGTTCATTCGCTTTTCAACGCCTCACCGTTAAATTAAACCTTATTCACGGGCAGTAAAGGCTAATAAAACCGTGGAAGGTCTTTTCGAACGGTTGGTGTAAGTTTGTAGTTGCCGTATTGTTTGGTAAAATGATGGCAATAAAATATAGAGGGAAGGCTTCAGAACTATCCAGCTCAAGCATTTCGGTGTACGAAATAAGTTGATTTCCCCTTTCATGGTGCATGGGAGCGAGAGCGTCGTTGATCGAGCTTAAATTGTGTTTATGCGGCGCGTTACATTTTTGCTGTCTTGTTTTCAACTTTTGCGAAAATAAGTGATCGTGATACAGGACAGGAGGATATGTCAATATGAAGGAGATATAAAACAGGGACAGGTTATTTAAGCTTTCATATGACATAAGATCGTTCGTGATGCTTGTATACCTTGTCTTCAATCCTTCTGATAAAATATTTTATAAGGCTTAATAGGCCAACATTTTGAAAAATGATTTTACGGCTTGCGATAAAACCTATAGATAGTCAATTGATAGAGTTAATGCTTAAAATTGAAAAGTGTTTAAAAACCAAATCGTAAATCGTAAGAGATTTGGTTCTTAAATAACTTTTTGGTTAATAATATTTTTTCTGTCGATTGCCATAAGTTTCATCATTAAATTACGTTTTTTTCAAATTGGGCAGGATCAGGTTTTTTTATAACTTCTTAGAAACTAATATTTCAGAAAAAGAATGCGATCGAGATTTGATTATATATTTTTTGTTTGTAAGCATTCTCATACTCGACAGACATTACTGACAAGACAACAGACTCTGTCGATTGTCATGAATTTCATCACTGGCCACAAAATCACTAATTTTACAAAATGGCGGACTAGTAAGTATTCCAGACTTTAAACAAATACGTTGGGACCAATTTATACCTGAAACTCAGAAATATCAATATACAAAGTCTCATTCGGTAAAAATATATTTTGAGATTTGGCTATGGCTGTTTGATATCAGGTGCGTAATATCCGAAGCTTACTTCGTCGTTCCTGTACACAATGATTCTAATTATAGACCTACGGGAGCTTAAACTTTTTCATTTGCATTCACACAAAAAGGTTTTGTACATAAAATCCCTACATTACGGTAAAAGCAAAGGGATGAGTCATACACAAGGTATAAATAAAGAGTTGGTCTGTCCTTTGTGTACAAAACTCTTCATTAGAGATCACAGTATTGTTGTGGCCCTTTTGTGTCGGATCGCGGAGTTTGACTCAAGTCAGGAATTCATGGCGGCTGGAATTTTCAGATTATTTCTTTTTCCACTTAGAATTTACTGTCGCAAGTGCGTTAAGGTCTGAACTTACTAAGCTTAAGTTTAAGGGTTAACATCAGTTCAGGACAGATACAGGTCAAGAGCTAACGATTTAAATGATTAACGAGCTATTAATCATTTAAATAATATATCCATTAATAGAATGACGAGTGAAACAATAGGACATTACCCAAAAATAAAATTAATTGCTATAAAAGGAAGTAATCAGTAAAATTACACACAAAACTCCGGATAAAGAGCCACCCCATAAACATTTAGACCCCAAAAGCTATAAAGCTACTTATTCTAAACTTTGATATACACATTGCAAGCTGCTAACTTCACCTTAAATTTAACCCTCCGCTGCTTAAAGGGGTGATAATTTATAACCTACAATCTTTTCCCTCTCAACTTTAGCTTTGACATTTATAAAATACGTATAGTAATCTGCTTTCGTCCCCTAAGCTCGACCTCGTGACACCATAAAGAGGAATTCCCTACATATTTACGATAAGTCTTGAAGCAAGGAGTTTTCCTTACTTTGTATTAGCAGGACATATGCGTATGATTTACACCTTGGATAATATGACTGGGTGCGTTTAGTTTTGATATATGGTTTGTATATTAAAAACCATTTGTATTCGTTATTGCTTGTGTCAATGTAATATTCTACTACATTGGAAAAGTTACTTTATTTAACTCAAAAGAATTAAATAAACTAATGCACAGTTTTCCTATATTTCATTTTATAAGTAACTATATTTTAAAGTATCTTTTAGATTCTATACATTGTTTACAGTTTTGTTTTAACAAAGTAGACTTTTGTCTAAAATATGATATATGCGTTATATTTCTATAATATATTCTTATTATTAGAAACGGCAGCATCTGCTCATCAAAATATGACAGCAAAGGTTTTGAATATTCCCAAAGCCATTATTTACAACGGGTTCAAAATAAAACACATGCGCCCCGACGGATGAGGGAATAGAAACGTCGTGAAAAAATATAGCGTTACAGGAAACGAATACAAATACGAATGAAACAAATGTACGGAGGTGTTTTGGAGAAAATGAGCATAGCCAGAACTGTGCGACCCCGATTTACAGCTACAGGACTGAAATACCGAATGCGCCTACGAATAAATGAGAGAGGAATACTATGTTAAACAAAATAACATGTGGGAAAATGTATTCTTATTTAATTTGGTAGCTATAATTTTGTCCTTAGGCGATTACTAGTAAAAAAAAAATAGAACCTAGGCCAAATCACTAATTATTATATTCAGACGTATAATGAAATAAAGTGAAGAAGTCTGGTTGAAAATGTAATTGTAGCTAATATAAATTCGATTGACATAATATTATTGATCAAAAAAGGACTTGATTTAAGGACGATTGTAAAAGTAGCCTACCACCAAAACCGCAACTTCGAAAACTATACCACAAAAGCTATGTTTTGAGAAGTGACAAAAAAGGATAGTTAGAAGATGAACTGTAGCTATCGAAACAACCTGGCATAATTTACACAAATCAAAATTAAGATTTATACCCGTCATTGAAATCCCTAAGCCACCATCCAAGAGTCATACCGTCGTGCATAAATTACCATTGAAGTTATCATTGCTATGCCACAAATCTTTAACAACATATCTACATAACTAGCTAAGTATAATAAATTCACACTGAAACAATACACAGACAGACCGTGAGATATGAGCAAGGGTGGGATTAGCTAAAAGGGATGATAGCTGGGACAAAAGATTAGATGAAAGGATAAATAGAAATATTTTGTTGACTAGGTGAGTTATAATGTTGTCCTATGATGATACCAGTCGTCAACCGGCCATACAATTAAACACCATAACATTTATCAATTTTTTTGTATGAAAATATGTATGCAGACTGCAGCTACTCTGACTAGGAGACAGGCATGACTTGACGTTATATCCTGAGCCTTAAATCGTTATGACAATATTATGTAGTGTATGTTTGTAACGGTAGATCATGTATCCACGCATGATCTTCCGACATAAAACAGTTAATAACGTCTTGTATTTTTCCATCACAATTGCTATAACAGCTGATTTATAAAAAACTTTTCTTATCTTTGATTACGGATTCATTAAATTTAACATTTTGTTCACTTATTAAATTATATCGTTTTATTTCCAAGGTTAGGGTTAGGGTTTTTTCCTTGAATTGCGAGTGAAAGAGCTCTTTCAGTAATACCTATGGATAGAAGCTGCCTTACGTCAGATTGTGGCGTCGACTCTAGGATTAACTGGAGCGGTCTAGTCACTGTTTTGTGTTGCTGAATTACGTGAACTGATTCTGATGCTATCTGATAATTGAATTGTTTTCCACACTATGTGTTTCGTTGATTTTGTTAGACTTCAGTCAGGCATTCTGCTGAGGTTTGAGCAATTCATTATGTTTTATTATATATTAAATATTGATATGAAAATTTCACGCGCGATTATCTCAGGAGCTACTAGTCCAATTTAAAATAATGATTTAATTCCAGATAGAGTATTTGCTAAGGAAGGCTACAGTTTACCTTTTACCTCAAGAAAACACGTCGTTTCCGTGTTAAACTGCAAAAAAACATGGGCAACGCCGTGGAATCAATTATTAGCCAGTGTTATATAAAAATATGTCATCGAAAGAAATAACCTAAATAAACCAGTTGATATGCACTATTGGGCTTTCAATAAATAAATAATCGGTACATACAATGATTTATTTAATAAAAGCGATAAGCGGTCGGGATCCGATCTAGATAGACTGTTTTTTTTTTTCGAAGTAAAAATTTTCCAATATTCAACTATAGATATCGATACGCTGATATAAACTAATAGCGACTCTAAAACTTGCACACAAATTCTCGAAATAAGGTGCTGTAAAACCACCACGTTCACGAATGTCACGAACAATGTTTATTGCCATCAAAACACGTAACCTCACCAAAGTTTAGCTTCCGTACCACAATTCGAACAATAGAATCCTGCTTATTACGTGCTATGCCTGTCTCACTGTCATAATTCAACTATCCTAAAACTCTTGTACTTTTCACTGAACTGCTTCGGGGAAATTCAAAAGCGTGCATCACTGGAACTTTGTAAGTGTGTACTTGAAATGTCTTCAGTTGATCGTTAACGTTTCGTGTCATTCCTTTTGTTTGTCTGCGGAGGGTCTTGTTGTGTTTGTTGAATGAAAAGTACTAGGAATGAAACAATTTAAGAGATAAGCGTGTCGGTCTCTAATTATTCTGCCGTTTTAGAATGTTTCTAAGTTCCTTACGTCCTATTTAATATTTTTCATTGTGGTTCGTGTATGTATTCCTATTTTTTAAGCACCAAATCTATTTCATACAGAATAAATAAAATGGGTCAAAGTATATTTCCCACGTCGACCCCACAACAATGCGGAATAGCAAAACGTGTACTGATCGTTACCCTCTTTTATTTCTATGCAAATCTACGTAATGATATTTTTGTCGCGCAACTTGCGGTCGAGATTTACGGCAACTCCCGCGGGAGCCGTCTTATCGAGCGATACGAGGGCATTGAATAAGTATTGAATCGCATATGCTTTCAAGGGGGTTTCCGGAGGTAAATTAGAGGCAAAATGCATTTTAGAAAATAACCAATTTGTTTAAATAGGTACCGTTAGTGTTCTTGCTTGGACTTATAAAGAGTTATCAAGGTAGTCAAGCCTTGTCGTTTAGGATAATCTAAGTTGGAGGTTTTGTTGGAGCTTTCATGCTTAGAGATAATAAATATTCTTTAACAAAAATTACAGAAAGAAGAATATTTGTTAGATTACGATATGAGTTAAGAAAATTACAAAAATATACTTGGATTAGCGCAAGCACGTGGTCTACAGCCAAGTTTTTTTTTTTTCTATAAGCACCGAAAGTTGGACCTACTATATTTCTAAGAAAACAATATGGACGAAACAACAAAGTACCAGCAGACCAAACATCAGAAGTTCCATTCGGCATATGTTACCAGGAAAAGGAAATCACTTAAGATACGCCTCGCGATATGCAAGGTTTCGTACGAATACTGGTTTCGGAACAGCGGACTCGGTCGGAATAGACTGCCGAATGAAATGGAATAAACAGTTATGAGCTTACGATCGTTCTGTTTTCAATATGCTATAGCTGGCAACATTCAAAGAGTTTACGAGAGTTGTACGTTACGGGAACATTTTCTTCCACATTGGCTCTGGACGGGGATATTCGTTGAAGTTGGGATGACTGCAGGTACACACTTATATCTATACGAGTATACATCAGTATAGTCTCATATCTATGAGACTATTATGAATTTACCTACTTTTATAATGATGATTTTTGTTATATTTTACTTTATAACAGCAGTTTAATAATTATTGACTTCGTTTTAAATTAATATATAAATGAGAGTGTGAGAATGAGACCTTTCACGCGCACACTTCGCACTATTTACATCATATACTCGAGAACTAGATCTATTTTACTGTACCCTGAACGAATTTTCTAGGATAACCATGTATAAATGTTGCTATAATAGATACATTTAGATAAACTCACTATTGTACTGTAAATAGATATGAAATAAATGAATAAATTCTCAAAAGTCATCAGCCATTCTGACGTCAAGTGGACAGTCCTAAGTTAAACTATTTGTTAAAAAAATATATATATTTAAACTCAATAACGTAAAAGGCCTATTATTTTATGAGCAGCGAATGCCAAAGCTGAAATGATGATAAAATATACTGAAATCAGTATTAATTATTCAGTAGCATATTATCGTAATTTATTTTAAAAGAGAAGTCAGATTACAATTAATTTGATATGAAATGAGTCTGTTCATTGAATGCTTAAAAGGTTATATGAACAGTTATATGATTTAATAATATTAATTATATAAAATATCTCATTGTGATGGAAATTCCTCCAATATAAAATAAAATTGATTCGTTACAATATATGTAGGTACCATGATTTTTTATGTAACGCGAAAAACATATGTATGTACTTTAACAAGCTATGCTTTACCATTTTAGTAAAGCCTTGTAATACAAACCAATGCTGCACTGCGTCAAATTAATTAAACTGGATTTTGGTCACAATCCTACTAATATTATATATGAGAAAGTTTTTAATGGTGTGTTTGTTGCTTTTTCACGAAAAATTTACTTCATGAAACTTCACAAAAATATAGCTTACATTGCAGAATAACACAAAAAATCAACTTTAAACCGCGGGAATATCTATTATTATGCGGGCAGAAAGCTAGTATACAATAAATTTTAAAATTCATTTCATCGTGAGTTACATAACCGTTCAACATTTCTACTTTAGGTACTATATTTTTTTCATACATGTTTACTTGGTATACCAACCAAGTAAACATGTATGAATAATCCCCAAATATAAATCACCAATGTACAAAATCAAACAACTTCACTAAATGAGAGTGTACACATCGTTGCAAACATTTCAGCCCAGCGAATGCCGCTTATCGCGACACGATTTAGGCTGGCCGCCGCGCCGACAAGCCTTCGCAGGCGACATCTCGCGCTAATAGCAATGCATGCAAATGCGTCGACGTATCAACGAACGCAGTGATTGTTGATCGGAGTGACATCAGGGCACAAACAAAATATCAATATTGTATGCATAATAATGTTATGCATTTGAGCAATAGATTTAATAAACTTAAAAATGTGTTATTTGAAAGTTATTCTTTGTAATGTAATGATTGTTTCAGTAGTGTAATTTGAATTTTGTTTTTGTTTTATCGTTTTGTGAGTGTTCACTGCAGGCCGTTTCATAACGAAATACAATAATATATTTTTTTTATTTATTTCTTATCTATTAAATTATTATTATTTATATTAATGTTTTTATTGGCTTTTAAAGGGCACAAAGCGCACAAAGCATTCCTCAACACCACTCAGATCTCCTAGAATCTTTTAGTTCTGGCTGTGTAGATGTTATAATGGTGTCGGAGAGTTTTCTTAAGCCTTCCCTTCCTTCCTCCCTCTTCTCTATACCTGGTTTTGTTTTAGTTCGAAATGATCGTTTGGGAAAGGGTGGTGGAGGTGTTGCCATTTATTTAAAAAGCCATTTTAAGTCAAAGGTGATAAATGTTTCACCATCTGTTTATAGCAAATCTCCTGAATATATATTTTTGGAAGTTGACATAGGTTTCAAAGTTTTACTAGGTGTTATATACTGCCCCCCAACTATAGATTATTTTGACAAATTAGAAAAAGTGTTTGAAACAATGACATCTGACTATACCCAAACTTTATTATTAGGGGACTTTAATACATGTCTCTTAAACAACTCACTTAAGGGGAGAGCAGACAAGTTAAGAAACATCATTGAATCTGTTAACCTCATTATAGTAAACAGCTCTCTACCAACACATTTTACATCACACTCCGAGAGCCTTCTAGACCTTATTATTTCTTCAGATAACAATCGCATAGTTATGAGTGGACAACTTACAGCTCCTGCTTTCTCACACCATGATTTATTATATTTAGCATACAAAATTAAACCTCCCAAGCCTAAACCATCAATCATATGTCAACGCAATTTTGCTAAATTAGACCCTGTTAGACTCACTGAAGCTGCAACTATAATTAAATGGATTGAAATTGAAAATCTGTCAACTATAAATGAGAAAGTTGAATTTCTTAACTCCAATATAATATCTATATATGACAGTCTTGCTCCCATTCGTAAAGTTAGGATGAAACATAACCCAGCACCCTGGCTCAATGATAAAATTAAGAAAGCTATGGCGAGTAGAGATCGTGCTTTCAGAAAATATAAAACAAACCGGTGTGAAGAAAACTGGATCTCTTACAAACGCCTGCGTAACCGTTGCAATATGTTTGTCCGTAATGCTAAAAAGAAACACATTACTGAACAAATCCAACTCTCTACTCCAGCTGGCTTATGGAAATTTCTACAAACTATAGGTATTGGTAAGAAGAAATGTAATGATGTTAAACTCACCATTGATATAAATTCCCTAAACAAACATTTTACTACTAGGAACAAACTAGAACACCACTTAAAAATGTCTGCTCTTTCTGAAATTTCTCATTGCAACTTTTTTGACAACATATCATCAAACATTTGTTTCTCCTTTAAAACCGTGAGCGAAGATAGGGTTAAAATGACTTTACTTTCCTTCAGATCTAATGCAGTGGGATGTGATGACATTGGCCGAATTATGATTTCTCATTTACTTAAACATTTACTTTCATCCATTACACACTTGGTTAATTTTTCACTTTTGTCATCTCAATTCCCTGACCAATGGCGTAAAGCTCATGTCATACCTCTACCTAAAATACCCGAACCAATCCTTCCGAATCACTACCGTCCAATTTCTATACTCCCCTTCCTATCAAAAGTGCTGGAAGCTGTAGTACATACGCAGGTTACTGAATTTCTCGCTGAGCATAACCTTATTAACCAATTTCAATCTGGTTTTCGGAAAGGTCATAGCACGACGTCGGCTCTACTAAGTGTTACAGAGGATATTAGATTGAATATGGAGAACACACATGTAACCGTATTGGTGCTGGTTGATTTTAGCAGTGCATTTGATACAGTGGACCACGATCTTCTTCTGGCACTTCTACCTCAGTTAAGATTCTCTCCAGAGGTAGTGGAATGGTTTGCATCTTATTTATCAAATCGCCGGCAAAGGATAAGAAACAACTCAGATCTCTCTGAATGGTTAGAGATTGAAGCCGGAGTACCTCAGGGCGGAATCCTCTCCCCTCTTCTTTTTTCAATATTTATTAATCTTCTATCTTTCAAATTTTCATGCCAATACCACTTTTATGCAGATGACCTCCAACTATATCTTCCCTCTTCTGTAGATAATCTTGATAGGGCCTTTGAATCTCTAAACAACAATCTGGAGATACTCTCACTCTGGTCAAAACTTTTCGGCGTCAAAGTTAATCCCACAAAATGCCAATCTATCATCATTGGCAGCTCGCGACAGCTGGCAAAAATGGCCGAATTTAACCACCTTAGTCTCAAATATGAAGGGAATACCATACCACTCTCCACTAAAGTGAAAAATCTGGGTGTCATGATGGACAGTAAACTTAACTGGATTCCTCACATCAATGAAATCTCACGGAAATTTTATTATTCACTTCATTCACTTCTTAGATTAAAAAATTTTCTTCCCATCTCTACTAAAATCACCTTAGCTAATTCTCTCCTCATTCCTATCATTGACTATGCGGATGCTGTCTTCCTAGACCTCAACCAAGACCTTCTTAATAAACTCGATCGTCTCTTAAACACATGTATTAGATTTATTTATAACTTGAAGAAATACGATCATGTCAGCAAATACCGCAAAATTCTTAAATGGCTACCCATCCGCGATCGTAGAAACTTAAGAATTTTGTGCATTCTATTTTCAATATTGATAGACCCTTCCGCTCCTACCTACCTTAAAGAGCGCTTTACTTTTTTGGATGAAGACCACAGCAGAAACCTACGATCCTCCGACACCTTTCTGTTATCTATTCCAACCCACAGGACCACGTTTTTTGGAAATTCTTTTACAGTGGAAGCTGTGCGTTTATGGAACAATCTACCACCTGAGATCAGGAAAACTGATACTAGAGATGCCTTTAAAAGATCTGTACGAGAGCACTATTTAAATAATTTATACACATGATTATTACTATTTTATCTTTTTTTTTTTCTTTTTTATTTATTTAGGTACCTGTTTTGTTTTAAGATCGCATTTTCGCTAAGAATATTTGTTTCTATTACCTATTTAATTGCTTAATTTTGTTTTTTTTTTTTTCGTTATTTGTTATATATTTTAAGTTGATTTTAGTATTTTTAAGCCATTTTTGTAATAATAATTAATACAGTAATAATATTATTTAAGTATCTATTTTTATAAGTGATTCTGTAATAGCACGCCAACTTACATTTCATTACCTGTAATGGTTGGCAGGTAGAAAATGCCTTGGCATTAAGCCCACCTTTTGTACATTATTTTGTTGTGCAATAAAGAATTAATAATAATAATAATAATAATTAAAACTTTAATGCAAGGGTTTCGTACCCTACTTACCCTACGTTAGGTAGTGATTCATTTCAGTTCATTAACACCTATTCTATTATTAATTCTTTGCGGATTAAATAAAATAATGATCATGTATAGAAACTATTACATGAATCTTAATGCAAGAAGCGCAATTTATGCGACACAATTTCGAAAGCTATTATTATTCGATTCATTGTCCCACAGTATACCGCATCCACACGCCTCTTTTTAATCACAGCGTGTAAAAACTGTTTTCACAGTTGGTTTCAGCGATATTGCTTTAAGCTCGTGTGCCGTGTCTATAGCTTTACCCTACACTACCATTATGAAATGCAAAAATATTATGTGTAGCTATGTAGCTACATACATTGTGAACATTATGTCATGATATTATGCGGTACGGTGTAACATGATGGGTTAGTTTTTTAGATCTGTAAACATTAATGATGTCAGATAGGTGTAACCTATTCTTCGACAAATTATTGACTGCCTCAGTGGTCGATGGGCGACGGTCTGCTTACGGAGCAAGAGGTAGGTAGGTTCATTCCCACCGAGGGGTCAAGTGTTTGTATGTTCTTTTTTATGATACAGCATACAAGAATACATACAACTCTAAATTTTCACCCCTCTCCGATCTACGATTCGTATCTAGGTGATACGAAGTTCCCCGGGTCAGCTAGTATACTCATAATATTAGAAGCAAGAACTAGGCTGTTGTGTTAAATGTCAAAGGTGCTTTAAATGGACTAAGTCAGGTGCGAATGGTGTTTCATTTTTATCCATCTTTAGTACGTTTTATTCACATTTGTACACGGATTTAAAAATAGATTATATTTCTGTTTAGGTTTGTAACGGCAGGCCCGTAACGAATTCGTTAAAAACCGTTAAAACGTCGACAAAAGAAAAGTAATAAACTAAATTAATTAAGTCAACCGGACCCTCGGGGACAGTTTGTTAAGGGACCAGTCTACTAAATAGCCCGATTCGGCTGGGTGCCGAAACTACTTCGTTATTAAGCTATATTTTTTTTATTCTGAATATTGATGATGGTTAAATAGTTTTGAAAGTAAGATCTCTAAGGAAACAGCTGCTTACAAAAACGCAATCGAATTATTATTATTTAGTTTTTAATCTCATATATTACAAATGTAAAATAATAATACATTATCTTATTATTGAGAACTATAGATATTGTTAAAGGAAGTAATAATAAAAACAGTGGAGTTACAATACACGTCAGGCGCTACTCCCAATTACGTCAGCTCCTTGAAAATAATGCTTATCTATACTAATATATAAAGCTGAAGAGTTTGTTTGTTTGTTTGTTTGTTTGAACGCGCTAATCTCCGAAACTACTGGTTCGAATTGAATAATTCTTTTTGTGTTGGATAGTCCAGTTATCGAGGAAGGCTATAGGCTATATAACATCACGCTACGACCAATAGGAGCAAAGATATAGTGGTAAATGTGTAAAAAACGGGAGAAATTGTTCATCTTTGAGGCCTTCCGTTGCGTGCGCCGTGAAAACGGTTCAAGATACACAAAAATATGTATTAAATAATAATAGCTCTTTTAATGATCTAAAAAACAGTCCGCGATAGTATATGTCTATCTTTTAAGATTAACTCACAAAAACCGTTTTTATGGTACCTAATTTGGTCGAAATAATTTGTTTAAGTTGTATCAACATAATAATTATTAATCTTTATTCAAATAAATAATTATGTTGTTGGTTAAGAGTACTTCATCCATTATAACGCGGGTAGCACCGCAGGGCACAGCTAGTGAAAAATATGCAGAGAGCTACGTAAAAATGCACACAATTTCTCAGAGAATCTTATTAAATAGCTAAGGTTTTATTAAATCGTTTCTTAATAATATGCTTGTGGAATATTTCTAATAACAAAATGTAACTAAGTTAAGTACGTGGTGCTTCACTATGGGTCTCATAAATAGGCTTAGAGTTGCTCAAACAGCTATGGAGAGGGATATGCTCGGGGTTTCTCTTCGGGATCGAATCAGAAATGAGAAGATTCTTATATGAACGAGTCGACGACATAGCCAAACGTAATAATAATTATAATAATTAGCTCATTGAAGTGGACGTAGACAGGCCATACAGTACGCAGAACAGATGGTCGTTGGGTCCGAAAAGTTCTAGAATTGAGACCACGGATCGGCAAGCGCAGCGTAGGACGTCCACCAACTAGATGGACGGATGACCTGGTGAAGGCTGCGGGCTCACGGTAGATTCAGACTGCTGCCGAAATTACTGGAAATCTTTGAGGGAGGCCTATGTACAGCAGTGGTTGTCCAACGGCTGAATTGATGATGATGAAGTTTTGTATGAAAATGCCTAATCGCAGATTGTCGCTAAGAAAAGTTTAAGAGCCGAGGCTATTTTTGTAAATGGAACCAATTCAATTTCCCATCGGAAACGTAAAACCCAAATTTCGTTGCTGTATTTTTCGAAATTCAAAGTGAAATCGTGTGAATGCAACCTTCTATGCGATGTGAGATTTATTTGAAACAAAACTCAGTATATTTAGATGTACATGAAAAATAAACCAGTCTGGTTTAGGTATGTTCGATCTTGCATCGAGTTGTTCGATTGCGGTGCAATTGTAATACATATTACATAATAATGATTTTGAAATCGATATCGCTGTGTAACAGCTGTTTTGAGATAGAGATATAATCTAGGGCTTTATCGATTAATATAACTACTGGTTTAAATAGTTCATAATAGAGTCGATGATGTAAAAGATAATTAAAAAAAATCCCGTAATTTTTATTTTTTTCTTGCAAACGAAAACTCAAGACACTACAGTGCATTTGAGTTTCGCGTGACGTGACTTCCGTGCGATTTGTACTCAATTTCAAAAGCCCTCACACCGGAATTTTGATGCTCTATGCACTTTATTATTGTGTTGATAAAGCAAAAAACGGGCTAACAACCGGACTTACCTACTTAGAATTATTTTATGTAGTGATCATGCCTATTATATTAGTTCCACCTTTACATAGTGTTATGATGTATATAAAATTTATTATATCTATCTTTGATTGATAACCCACTGACCATACCCTCTTAAATTTTATGTAATACATCTGCTCTACGATTAACGTTTTAAGTCATGTTGAGTTTTAATATTGTTTAGAATCAAAATATATTTCTTACATATAATACATATATATATCAAACACACAGACTAAGGAGAAAGTGCATGCAGAACATACAAATACTTGACCCCTGACGCCGCAAACACACCCACGCCCACCGCACTACTGAAGCAGTCATCACAACCAACGAAACTAGTATACGAAAAACGGTATCAACAAGCACCGAAAAGCGCTTATCAAGGCACAAATAACGGGTGTAAACACTGCATGCGTAATTGGATGCAAATGCACCATTCACCAGCGACTGTGTTTGCGCCGTTTAGATGAGGATGTGGTGGTGTTGATTAAATTGTTTTAAAATTTAATGCGACGGCTATTGTCGGGTGTTTGTGACGTCATTAGTTGCGGTTAGTGGTAGATGAGTTTGTGACGTCATATATTTTGGCAATGTGAACTTTTTCATTAAAAGGATTTAGCAATTGATTTTTGTTGTAGTGTCGGTTAGGGTGATTTTGAGAAGGAAATTTCTAGTTCCAAATATGTATACTTATCTTAAAAGGTATGATGACTACATAAATAATATTCTGTTAAGTTCGCATGTTGCCCGTCCAAAAACACTGTATATTTATTTTTCAATTTTATAAGAAAGTGCACACACCTTTTTTTCAATTTTATAAGAAAGTGCCAAGAAATATAGTTTTATCTACCCTATTATAAAAGTATGAGAAACATTTAGGAATTAATATTACTTATAATATATTTCTTTAGTGATCTTGGCATGTACCTACTTCTTATGAAATTTATTCAGGTAATGCAGGGACAGGAGGGAATACCTGATTTTAATCTTGCTCTAGCGACTTGAAGTATGCACTTAAAGGAGTATTAAACATTTGATATTATGATGAACGTGCACCAAGACCTGAATATTAAATGTCATTCACAAGTCTCGTTAAACATTCCAGCAGAGTTCACTATTGAAAACTTTTTGTTCCCAGGCACGAACACAGATGTCTTCACGACGAAAGATGAAAGATTATTAAAAGCTGTGCAAAACTAGTTGCAAATTCGTGCAACACTATTCATTCAAAACGATGTCTCCGATCCAGTCAAAATGAATTTAAGGGTTAGGGTCAACTCATACCACTGTGTTACGCAAACAACATACATAGTATTAGGCCTAGAATTTGCTAATAAATTTTAGAATTCCGTGCCTAAAGGGTAAAATAGGGCCCTATTGCTGAGACTTATTCTCCCGTCCGTCTGTTCTTCTTTTACCAGGCATCACAAGAACCGTGACAGATAAAGAGTTGAAATTTTTAAGGAAAGATAAGATCTTTGATGTAAGTTGCCGCTGTAACAACAATACTAAAAATGAATAAATGCCACAGAAATGGTTCTTACGGAACACCAGCGAGGGTTGTTCTGCATAATTCCCGCTTTTGCTGAGTAAGGTCCATTTTGCAGTGCTGAAGACAAATGATTTGTTTGACTATGATTATAAGTTGGATAATTTTTATGTTGATGTAATTTGTGTTTAGCTGCAAATAAATGATTTATATTTCTATTTAAATGCATAATAAATAAATATATGCGGGGCACATTCAAGATACGTGCTTTTTATAGAGTTAAACAATGTCCTCTCCTGCGCATAGTCAGTTATTGGATGGGTGACCGGCCTGACTGCATCATATTGCAATTTAAAAAAATATATAAGCTTATTTAATTACAATAGGTGTATAAACTGGACACGGGTCCCTAGGTGTTTGTTGTATTAGTCATAATTATCAAAAATATTGTAGTTGCGTTGTTACTGACAAAATGTTGGTCGTGTTGTGTTGAACGTGAGCCTGCCACGTAGCGTCGTAGCGTAGACGTAACGTTGTGGTTGCGATGTGGTTGCTATCTCACACACGGTCGATAAAGACTAGAGATAATTTTGAACGTCTCAATATACCTATTAATTTTTAGTACATAATATACGCCCGATCTTGGGGTATGGTTGTAATAACCACGGTGTTGACCTTTTCGCCCCTTCGCTGCCTACGCCACTGAGGCAGTCACGTCAAATTCCGAGTAATCTATTAAAAAACTAATCCAAGAATTACTTTTATTTCTTTATTTCCTAAGTCTGTCTTGTAAATACAACTAATATTAGTTACGCCCGCCCCGCCCACGTTGTCTCGCGAGCCCATAAACTGCCTTTGTAGAGAAGCTCAAAGTTTGAAGTCGCTTATTTCTCGTCTTTGTGGCTTTTTATGTCGACCAAATGTTTAGCTACACGCTTTTTGTTAACCCTAATAATGCTGCTAGGTAATTATTATATTGAATTTTAGATAATGCTACAGCATAAAGTTTACCTTTTTGTCCCACAACTGTACAAATAAAGTGTTAAATAAATGAATAAACTGTAAAATAGCATAGCACATAAGCGAATATACCAATAGCGGTAGCACTGTATTAATTGAATTTGGTTGCACAAGTTCTTTGTTTTTTATTTTTCACCGAATGTCGACGCTTACTACCAAAAGAAAACTGATTTTTCCACTGGTTGAACGAGTTGAACTTTGCGCCATCGGCAGAATTTTCATGAAGGCAAAGCGTCATTCACGTCATATCCCATTCATGTGCTCATACGTTCATTCTTTCATGTTTCTTTTTTAAATTTTTTGCTTTTTTCCGATTGGGTGACTAAAATGTCAACTTCTTCTTCTTTTTGTTGGGAAAACTGTTTGTTCTTAATTAATCTAAATAAGTTTTGTTTTGTTTTCTATATGTATTCCTATTTTGTTTAAAATATTTATTAACTAGTTAGTTAGCTAGTTATTATATTATAACCAGGCTGGGCCAGTGCGTGAAGCGATTTTTTCGTGTTTCGTAATAGGCCCGGAGAAGCCATCTTCTAGGCCTTCATGTCCCATCTTAGACCACATCGTCACTTTACATCAGGTGAGATTGTGGTCAAATGAAGGCTTATACAGCATAAAAAAAAAAAAATATATTATTATGTTATCATTTTAGTCCGTTTTGTTTGTTTTTGTTTAATTTTATAACTTTTCAATCTCTTTTTTTTATATTTATCATTTAGTCGTCGCTCGTGATGTTTTGTGTTCCAAGGTCTCGTCTGAAAATCAGCGCACCTCCGTGCTCTCTTACTCTTAGTGTGGGGTTGCATTATGCTGAGACGGGGCCTTTTGACACATCACAAAATTATGTTGCTATGTATTTGTTGTTTTTCTTTGATTTATTGTATTTTGTGTTGTGATGTGTCAATAAATGTTTATCTTTTTTTCTCTTTCTCTTTCTAAAATATTTGTATTAACACCGAAAATGATTGTATCACCTGTTTTGCACAGGCTTCGGTTTGCCGAGAAAGGGAAAGGAAAGGGGAAGTGTTATAGATTTTTCACTTCATAAAAGGACTTTTATCCATAGATTGTTTTTAGTACCAGTAGGAATTAAAAACGATACCAAAGTAAAATATCATTAGTAATAGCAGCGCCTAGCGGTATTTCATAGAAATTGTTTTTTTGCGCGTGGTAGAAGTGACCTAAATTACTCCCTGTATCCCCGGCTATCTGCCAGTAATAGATCAGGTCATCGCATAAGCAGTTTCGAAGATTACCTGAAACAAACAGACAGACCAAAATTGTAAGAAATATTACATTGATACATGTACAGTTAACAAAAATAGTAGGTCATTAAAATCAACGTTTCAAAACCTCACCAAGCGTGACGTGCCAGATCTAACAAATTATACCAAAGTGTCAGATCTCAATCAAGTTATATTTATTTTAGTCTAAAGCAAATGATCAAAATACTACTTATGACACTAACTTGTTCCTTTATTTCTAACAAACTACAATAGACATTAACTTTTGACTTAATTTACCGTAGATGTTATTTTAGAATATAACATTTGAAACCAATGTTATCGATAAACATAAAACAAAAAATAAATAAAAAAACTGTTCCCCAATCGCTGTAGCTTCAGTTCAATCGTGATCATGGCGCATGTAACAGTGCCGAAATATCGGGAAGCTCGAAAGACAATCAGTCATGGTAAATATCCCGTTATAAATCGAAATAGTATTGTTATTTTAGAACTCTATTAAGTTTATGTTGCTGATGACTGTATAATACAAAGTTGATATTACAAAGCGGTTATTTTAATATCAAAATGGCACTCCAACTTTATTAGTTCGTATAAATACCAGACATTTCAAAATAAAACATCGAAATGTTTGGTTTAATCTTAAACTAAAGCCTAAAGTTTGACAGTCTTGCTGTTTGTAGCTTGGTTTTCGTTATATGGAGCAAGTGTTGAGTAACGAGATGTTTTAGTACCGACTTTGTAGCGAATGTTTGTCGAAACGTCTTTCGCGAAGTAGTTTTGAAGATTTCACGGAAACTTTGCGATCTATGGCGATGTGTCTATATCATGAATGTATTATTCCTTGCTTGTTGATTGGGATTTTTTATTTTATGGTTTATTTTTGCGTTCATTATGGGTTGAACTGAACATAATTTTTTCTTGCAATGATGTATTAACAAATGTATGCCTTGTATTAACAAATGTATTTTTTTATAAACAATAAGGCTATAACTTAACCAGGCAATCTTCATGTTATGACAAAACGTTTAATTTCTATATTCCAATAAATCAAATTAAAAATTCAGTAGGTACCCAATTAATTAATATGAATATAATAACTTTTCACGGGGCTTTAGCAAATCGGTTACCAACAAGCTGAAATTAAGAAAAATATTACCCGACTACGAATTAACTTTTATGGGAATTTTTACTGTATTTTATGGCTTTTAAGTGGGAATGGTTGATACGCTTCTTTAAATCTAGAGGTATATAGATCCTTAACGGTGAGTAAGATTGAAATATGTTGAAAGAGATAATAAATGATAAAATTAATGATTAAATACATAGTCAACGATAGATGACATGACAACAAACTATTTGTTGACTTAATTTATTTTTATAAAATGGCCTCCAGTAGTTGTCCAATCGGCCCATGCGTACCTACCATACGCATACTACTATAAAGGACAAGGAACACACATATGTACATAGACTGTTAAACACATTATCACTTTACTATGTATCATAATGTATGTATTTACAAAAAAAAATATCTATGTAGTATATCAGACACCTAACACCCATAGTACAAGCTCTGCTTAGTTTGGGGTTAGGTGATGCTGTGTGAGTAGTCCGGAAATATTTATTTATTTATTTATTCATTTGGTAAAAACCCATATGCCAACGACACATCACAATCCAGCGATAAAAAACAATCGAGAAGCGACACTGGATAAAATGTGAACTTTTATCGCTTTTTATCGGAGACGGGCAGATGCTTCACATTGGAAACGTTATCGGCTGTCAAGTGCAGCTGGAAGCGATCGCTAGAGAATGGAATTTTAAATAGAAACACTTCTCCACGGTAATTTGCCTGCACAATGTGATGAGTTTACCGATTACATCTCCCGAAGCGGCGATACGTTGAGTTTATCTTGTTTACTTTGATTGGATGTCGACAACTTTTAATCGCGTCATCGATCGCCAGTTAATTCGGTTGGAATTTGTAGGAGAGATGTTATTTTGTTTTTTTTTTCGTATTATTAATAGTGTTTTATTATAAATAAGGTAATGCACATAAAATAAAAGAATATGTTCACCGTAGTCGGCCATGTTTTAAATGGCCATGTTTAAATTTAAACTAAATAAGCGAACTGTCAAGACAATGACATCCTCTTGATATTTTGTATAATAAAATTTTGAGTTTAATTAACTTCATGTTGAACTGTCCATGTAAGCCCTGTGTTCTAAGGAAATAAACGGTTTGACTTTGACTTTTAAAAGTAATTTAATTTTGACTAAAATACAACTTACGTCTTAAAATATTTAATAAATCTATTTTTGGATACGCAATGTTATTTAAAAAGTTAACCTCGTCAGATTTTTATTATAATTATAAAAATTTTCTAACTCTTATTTCCATCATAAAATATAACTAGCTCTGCAAAAAATTTAATTGCCTTAAAAGAAAAAACCCTCAAAAACACCATTCCAGTAGTCCCATTTAAATACATTCCAAGGTATAGATGACAAGGGGAGAGACGGGTATTTTGCATAATGTAATCAGTTGGAAGGGCGAACCGATGATTGAGGCGCACTTTGGCCTACTTTGCCCCCTTCGGGCCATAGGCAAACCTTAAAAAAGTCCACAGAGATCGATGCCTCAATTGTATTCCGGATTCGGAGCAATTGATTGTGTAATTGGATTTTAAGGGTGAGATAGTTTGGGCGAAAAAATGGTTGACTTGAAATGTTTATAAAAATATTTTTACCATTCATTGTTTGAGTTGCAAAAAAAATGTACAAGGATTATATTCTTTTATATTTCTAGGTAAATAGCGCAATATCTATATTTATTCATTCTAGGCAGATGGAAAGCATTTTCTTTAAAATGCAGCAGAAATATCTTCAATTTCTTCTTCTTTTTTCTTGTATCATTAATAGCCTTACATTCTACACATTACAAAACAGATTGAGTCTTCAAATACATCTCATCCATCTCCGCGACAGCTGAGAAATGGGAATCGATATACAATCACGTGTTCTAAATTTAAATATGTCTTTTTATCGTTTCCGCGTAAAACACGATGTAAATCCTCCTTGTAAGATACTCTTTGTATTCATAGAATGAAAGGAGATATCAGGTGCGTGCTCCCACTTTGCCCCCCCTCTCCTCTGTCCTGGCGAATTCCTTTTGGCCTTTTTAAATTTCGAGCATATTTTAAATTGCCGGACGCTTTTAGGCTACCAAATATGAGTTTTGATTGTGCATTTAGAAAAATATAGTAGTTGAAAGTAATCATAATAAGCTGGTACTTAAAAGTCATGGTTGTACCTATACGTTGTTTTTAGCTTTCCTAGATAAATGGCTTATCTAACATTGAATGCATTTTTCTAATCGGACAAGTAGTTCCTGAGATAAGCGCTATCAAACAAGCAATCAAACTGTTTAGGTTTATAAAATTACTAGCTGACCCCAGCAAACGTAGTTTTGCAAAATGAAAAATAGATGTTGCTCGATTCTCAGACCTACTCAATATACTCACAAAAATTCATGAGAATCGGTTAAGCCGTTTCGGAGGAGTACGGGAACGAACATTGTGACACGATAATTTTATATATAAGATGTTGTATAGATAATATACTCGTATAACAATGAAGTACTATTATATTTTACTTTTTTCTTTCAACATTTCGGTCAACGATTATTATTATATTTTTTTTTAATATTTCCGGACAATCTACACAACAACATCTAGCCCCGTGGTAAGCTCTAAGCTTTGTATTACGGGTACTAGATATCTGATATACTTAATATAATATACATACATTATATAGATATTTTTATTATATAAATAGTCAAGAGAAGTCTTTAAATCCCGTTTTTTTAAATGAATAGTTTAACTCACGATTAATTTGAAAGAGAAACATTTAAGTGATTTTGTATTGTAACATTCTAAATTTTAAGTTGTGGTGCCTTGTGTTATTTTTAACCGACTTCAAGTGAGAAGGAGGTTCTGTCCTCTAAAAATTTTTTTTTTATTATAATACACATTTATTTACCTGTGTGCTCGTAAACTTCGTGGCCCACAGTTCTCGTGCTCATCCTATCTTCAGACCATCAGTTGTACTTTTCAAAAGGTTTAAAGTCACCATCTTTGTCTCCCGTTATTAATCTTTGAAAAAGTAGCGACAATGAGCAAAAATACTCATTTTAAAAACATTAAGCCTTTCGCTTGATGAAATTTTTAATTATTTTTATTCTTTCGCCCTTTCTCAGCTTCATTAAGATGTCCAGTTTAATCTTGGCTGTCATTTGTTTGGTTAAAACAAAAGTGTTTAGTTGTTGTTTCGTTTAACTTAGCCGTGACTTAGCCTCAAGATTAAACGTGAAAGTTACTGTAGCATTATATTAGGTCCTTACATATGAAATTGGCGTTTTTCGTACTGGCCACTTTAATCACAAATTTCTCCTCTTTGGTAAGGAATTCCAAATTCAAATTTGTACAGCTATAGACTCATGTATTTGTGCTTCGATGATCGTCATTCATTTGTTTTTTTTCTTCTGTTTTTTTCTGTTTGCGTCACTCATTTTACAAAATGGAAAACTTAAAATATCGCATTATTTACGAGTACGAGTTCCGCCGTGGCACTAGTGCTGCGGAAACAACTCGAAGGGTGAATGATGTGTATGGCGGTCGTGTTGCAAAAGAAAACACAGTTCGTTTTTGGTTCCAACGTTTTCGTTCTGGAAATTTCGACTTGCAGAACAAGCCCCGTGGACGGCCTGAGACTCAAGTTGATAATGAAGAGTTGAAGGCTATTGTGGAAGCGGATCCATCGCAAACCACGTCCGAGTTAGCTGCAGGCTGCGGTGTTAGTGATAAAACTGTTTTAATTCACTTGAAGCAAATTGGGAAGATTAAAAAGCTTGAAAGGTGGGTACCTCACGAATTGACTGAAGCAAACCGGCAAACGCGCGTCGACTGCTGCGTTACATTACTAAACCGGCACAATAATGAAGGTATTTTAAACCGAATCATTACCTGTGATGAAAAATGGGTTCTTTACGATAATCGGAAGCGCTCAGCGCAATGGTTGGATCCTGGCCAGCCAGCCAAATCCTGCCCCAAGCGAAAATTAACCCCAAAAAAGTTACTTGTAAGCGTTTGGTGGACTAGTGCCGGTATTGTTCATTACAGTTTTCTCAAATCTGGCCAGACTATTACGGCTGATGTCTATTGTCAGCAATTGCAAACCATGATGGAAAAGCTAGCGGCTAAACAACCTAGGCTGGTCAATCGCTCCACGCCACTGCTGCTTCACGACAACGCTAGACCACACACTGCGCAACAGACGGCTACTAAATTAGAAGAGCTTCAATTGGAAAGTCTAAGACATCCTCCGTACTCCCCGGACCTTGCTCCAACAGATTACCATTTTTTTCGAAATTTGGATAACTTCTTGCAAGGGAAAAAATTCAACTCCGATGGGGCAGTCCAAATCGCCTTCAAAGATTTTATTGATTCCCGTCCGACTGGTTTTTTTAGTAAAGGGATCAATGAACTACCTATAAGATGGCAAAAGTGCATAGAAAATAATGGTTCATACTTTGATTAATTAAATATATTATATTAAAAAATATTCGACTTTTTGTTCCTCCCATACAAAACGCCAATTTCATATGTAAGGACCTAATATTATCCTTATTTCAAGTTTGCGGCTAAAAATATTTCTTGTAACCACTGAAAAGAAGGTGTAAACATAATAGACAGCACCAATTTTGTTTTTCTTTAGTTTCATGGCTTTACTCATGCGGTAAATATTTTTGAACTTTGTGCTTTGCTTATATTATTTTATAACAACTATTTAATTTCAAGCTTCTACTACTATTGAGACTATTAAATAATAAATTTCGGACATGAACAAAAAAAATCTTATTTATACTTTATTTAAGAGAGAAATCGCTGTGTCCCAGCAGTGGGAACGTTAATAGGGTGATGATGATGATGATATTTTATTCAGAAAAAAATAGATGAGTCTCCTTCCTACTGTACCTACTATTTTGACTAGAGCTTATTAGCCAACACCGAGTTCACAATGACTGAAATTTGTGTGGTTAATGCAATGAAATCGTTACGATATCGGCAACCAAACCGGCCTGAGGTATATGTAAATTATGTTATTTTACTTAACAACTAGTGACCCGAGTACGATATGAGGAAATGTAGATAATAAGAAATTATTTCATAAAGGGAATGAGAGTGGGGAAGGAAAACCGAAAATCTCCAAATATTCTCGAGTGGGGTATCAAATGAAAGCGCATTGCGTGCACATTACATAATATTATAGTGTTTAACTTTTAAGGAAATAAAGGCATTGGAATCGGGGGTTTTTCTTGAATTTTAAATTTAGATTTATTTATCATAATTATTACTTATCGAGAAACTTCTGTCGCTTCGGCTGTTCCAAATTGTGTGGTTATGGAAATAGAATCATAACGTAACATCTACCGTACCGCCCTCCGGCATGTGCAAATTATCGGGTTTTATTCAACAAATATGCAAACAAATATAAATCAGAACGCGTAATTTATGTTGTTAATTTTTGGTATATCGCCTAAAGAGTACATATTGTGTGGAAGTGTGGTTGGAAACTTCGGAATATATCCGATACTTGCGTAAAGGAACGCAAAAATGATAATTATAATACAAAGTGCCTTATTAGTACTTTTTTTCCATCATCTTCATCAACATTTTAGCCGTAGGATATCCACTGCTGGAAATAGGCATCCATAGACATCAAAGACTTCTAGTAACTTCGGTTTTTACGTTATTAGTAAACAGTAAAGTATTTTCAGGGGTAAAAATTAGTCATCAACCTTTCTCAATAAATAAACTATAAAACAGGGAAATCATAATTAAAATATATGTTATCTTGAGATTATCGTTCATCCAACCAAATACTTCAGCGTTTTTAAAAAAAGTAGGTACAAGTTTCAGTTTTAAACTGCCGCAAAAAAACGGTTTTAAAAAAAACGGGTATAACGAAGTATATTGTTACGATATTTTATAATGAATTATGTCGTAGGATATACATTATGCATACACATATTCCACATACATTATATTGTCAGAATATATGTGAGTAATACCCTTTTTCAAAATGAATAGGTACAGGATGAAAATGTTGGTAGATATATTTCTTTTGTTACGAAAAGTAAAAAATGAAAATAAATTAGATCTGAACATATCCTTTTGTTAATCAGAGAAAAGCCGTTTCAAAGTCAAAGTCAAAGTCAAAACGTTTATTTCCTTAGAAGCCTATGCTTACATGGACAGGTCAACTTAAATCTAATTTAAATAAAAACTAAGAATAATCAAGAATAATCAGTTTCGTTAGAAGCTCCTACCGTTGGTCCCGAGGACCGCTGAACCAACCGAGTGCGTAACCTAGTTAAAGTTCGGCTACTTAGAACTAACAATTAAACTACCCACTTCTGAAGTTTTCACTGCTTCATTCTCAGGGAAGTAAATTAGACAGTGAAACCAAGTTATTTTTATTGTTATAAATTAAATTATGGTCACATTTTTATTTTTTTTATGATAGACAAGCCTTCATTTGACCACAATCTCACCTGATGTAAAGTGACGATGTGGTCTAAGGTGGAGCATGAAGACCTAGAAGGTATTTTAATTTAATCGCATCACGCGATCTACTAATCTGACGGATTCTTCCAATGCTGATTACTAAATTATTTATTTATTTATTTTCCAAAACTTACAACTAAAAAAAAAAACTAAATTATAAAAGTAATGTAAAAAAAATATATCTCCAATTATTTGTGTTGCAAGATATTATATAATTATAATAATGCAACACAAAATGTGTGTGTTCATACGAGTAACTCAACAACGCCTGGACTAAATTGGCCAATCTTTTTTTTCATGTTCGCTTGTAAAATCGAATATTTGCCAGGGAAACAATTTTGAATAATCACTCGTGCAAAGTCGGGGCGGGCCGCTAGTACAAAATAAAAATGCAACATTATTATGGAAAATCTCTATCGTCTACAAGGAAATAAACGAAGAACTAACAGACAATAAGGGGTGCTTCCCTCACTCCCACAAAACCCTACTTGTCGCATAATGAAATAAAATAGTGTCTTGCCTAATATTAATTACCAACAAACACGACACGGATTACTGAAGTAGGCCGCATTATACGGATAAAGTTTGTTCGGTAAATATAATTATGGGGTGGGTTAAGTGGTCGGGTAAGTATATTGGGTATAATGTGATTATCGCTGTTTATTTTAGTGGTAGCTCGGTTTTCAATTTCGGGTTGGGCCATTGGGAAATCGGAAACATATTCATTTGTACGCTAATTGAGTGATTTTTAACTTAAAACTCGTTAGGGGTGAAATTGGATGTCATATTTTCAGAATCTAATCGATTTAACTTATTACCTTTTTATAACTACCACAAGAGGTAAAGTACAAAAAAGTTAAGTTAGATTATGATTATTACGATTAAAAGATTCTTCATAGACTTTAACATAACGTAGAATTCTTATAAAATCTGTCATTGTATAGCAAAACAACTATTGAAGTTCTGCTGGCCAAGTCAGCCATTCAATTTTTATTCCGAAGGTCCTGCGTTTAAACCAACGAGGTGAGGAAACCGGCATGTGAGAACTTTGAAGAGTGTGCACGACATGTGACATTCACCAACCCGTATCTGGCCGTCGGCGTGTTGAGTAAAGGCCTAATCTCTCTCGTCAAGAGAGAAGTCCCTGTGTCCCAGCAGCGGGAACATCAACAGAGGTGCTTATGATGATGGTGAAGTCTACATGTCGGTTTATTCATTAATATAAAAAATAATTTCAATATGTTATATAAACAATTACCATACTAATGAATCGAATTGATTTTAAAAATTATGGGATAAAGTAAAACGTTTCTCTTAAAAAACAAAATAACATAAATAATGTGCCGATGCGTTGAAGCTAATTCAACTGCACCTAATGGCGTTGACTCGAAAATAACTCAATAAATCAAAGGGTTCGTCACAGCATCCCGCATGACTCAAATAAATTAGATAAGTATGAGATGGAGTCATACTACACCTAGGGTTCCGTGTAAAGTTTGTCCGCAAATTGAAAAAAAAATAGGACACATAAAAAAAAATTTAAAGTTCAAAAAGATGCAGTTCGAGTGGTCACCCATCCAAGAAATACGCCTCGCGCCAATGAAAATCACGTTTGTCGTATGGGAGCACCATAATATAAATAAATAAATATCTCCATACAATTCACACAACAACATCTAGCCCCGCACTAAGCTCTGAGCTTGTGTTACGGGTACTAGATATCTGATATACTTAATATGTATAATAGGCATACTTATATCGATATTTTTTAATATACATATTGAACACCCAGACCAAAGAGAAAGTGCTTTATCCTACTACTATTATAAAGGCGAAAGTTTGTAAGTATGGATGTATGGATGTTTGTTACTCTTTCACGCGAAAACTACTGAACCGATTTAAATGAAATTTGGTGCACAGAATCTCTAGAGCCTGAAAAATAACATAGGCTACTTTTTACCGCGGGAAAACGTCATTCCGCGGGAAAATCCATTATAACGCGGGTAACACCGCGGGGCACAGCTAGTTAGTAATATATTTATTTATTGTGTGCTTTTTGTATTTGTAGTTATAGCGGCAAGAGAAATACCTCTACATCATCCCTCAAAAATTCAACTCTCTATCTATCACGGTTCTTGAGATACAGTCTGGTGACAGACATACAGACGACGAAGTCTCAGTAATAGGGTTTTACCCTTAGGGCACGGAACCCTAAAAAGCAAGTCTTTACGTTATTGTAACGTGAAATTCGAAGTATCAACAGATGTTAGGATGTTAATGTGCTGTCGCGGCGAAGGAAGACCGATGTGAAGTCTCTTCAATGTTGCGTGATATGAAACTGAGGGCTGGCAGCTTTGTATAGATTCTGGATGTGGTATTTTATTATTTGCAATGTTTGAAATATAATAATTTTAATTTTATAATGAAATTAAAATATAATATTTGAGTGACAGAGGAAAATGGAAGGAAAAAACATGTTCTGCCGACCCCACGTAATGTGCGATAAAGGACAAGATAATGATGATGATGATGAATATGTGTATTTTAATTTATAATCTACCAAGACAATTTAAAGAGTTTAATGAAAGAAAGAAAGAAAACACATTTTATTTAGGACACATTAAACATAGTACAAAAAAAATATATAACATACAAACACACAGCAAGTGTCCCAAAAAGGCCCTCAACTCAGCATGTGTTATTTTGAACGCAAAATTTTTTTATTTTAAAATAACGCTGATCTTCCGTTGAAAGCCTTTCGAGTAACAGCCACATACAATTTAAACAAAGAACAATAAAACACGTGAAAACTAGCCAGAGAGTTGATTTCATCAACTAAAAATAAAATAATGGGCATATTTTAATATTTTTAATGGATACATAAGGCCGCCCATTATTCATTTGTTTTTCTACGTGTTGTTGTACGAGTATTCTATGTCCCTGTGTGTCCACTAAAGTGTTTTAGTATTTATATTTTTAGGACAAAATTATGTAGTTGGTTGCTCGAAAAGTGATTTTATAGCGTTAGTGAATATTTAAATTATGACATGTACTAAACATGTATTATACTTTGACTAAATATTTGCTCGCCTTCTTGTAGGCCTATTGAATTTTACTTCTTAAGATCCGACATGTATTCTTAATTATGTATTCTTGCAAATTAATAATTTAACTGCGTTTCGTTTAGATATTATTCAGTTAAAAGAGTGCAATGGTGTAATTTAAGGCGTTGTAAGAAGATTTACGGCATTTTATTAGGATAGGTTTTCAATTATACCATCAACTAGTCCACCACAAAATAGGTGGACGGATGACCTCTGATTCAAAGGAGGAGGTCACTTTGAACCGAGGCAACTGAAATTATGGGAATATAATATACTGGAATATGAGAGCTATAGACTCATAAGGATGAAATGAGAATGAGGAATAATTTTGTTTCTTTTTTTTTATTCAACGTTTGAAAAGTCTAATATTGTCTATTGAATTCTGCTTGGTGGCAAAGCTTGCAGAGATTGCGCTTCAGGATGAAAAACGGTTATATACAAAAAAAATTAAGTGGAAAATGTTAAGATACTAAGCCGTACTGGGAAAAGGGATTAAGTCGCACTGGGATAAGGTACTGGACACCAAGAGTTGTATCCTCCAATCTAAATAATCTATTATTTCATATTTCTGTTCCAGCATATTCCTCAAGTTTAGGTAATAATGGTATAATGAGTGTAAAGTGGGGAAAGAGCGGTAATGTTCGTCGTTCTGTCCTCGGAAGCTCGCTCCAGTGGAGTCGTTACGTTGATGTATCCTTGTCTATTGAACGTCGCTGTGTTTTATACAGGCATTTTTCCGCGTGCTATGTTTAAGGTAGAAATGCGAGATTTTTGCCTGTTGCCTGTCATTTGTAATTTTTTGGTTGTCAAAGCTCGGAGATGTAGTTGTCAATAAGTCGATTCATCATAAAACAAATGCAGCGCTTTTCATCGTGACTATATTGTGAGAAATCTTAAATAGGTATTTTTTTTGCACTAATGAGGTTGTTAATTGGTTATGGTACTCCCCAACATTGATCCCTTATTACCTATAATATCGTTTAATAACATAAACCATCTCAAATCAATGTTTTGGGTATGTCATATAGCATAGTATCCATGGTGCGCGGTCCACAACGCAGCATAATAATCAAAATAAAAACGCTCTAATTCCAAATTTGAAACGAATTGTTACAAGATTTATTCTTTTTTACGTCGACATAACTATCGAATACAAAATCTCAAAATGTGGTCGATTTTTATAAAATATCATTAATAAAATTGTCATATTTCATGTTTGATCACGTGACTAAAAATGCTTCTTCTCAAAATGTCTGCCTGAGTGAGGTCACTAAGTAGTAAAAAGCTATTATGTGTCCTACACACATTTGAATAAAGTTAATAAGGAATCATTTAAAATTATATTCCAAAATTAGTCAAAAAGTCTATTACGACCAAAAATCCACAAGAATCTTCACAACTAGCTCAGTACAGTGTAATGTATTCCCAACAAACGCCTATCAGGACCCAGCAATCAAGCCTATCATCCTATCAATGCCTGTTTCAAGTCTATGGTAATAAGGCCTGAGATTCCCCTACGTACTATCGCGTAGTAAACTTCAGTCGGGATTAAGCCGCAAGTTTGCGACTGCTTCGTGCCGAGGAATTAACATTCATGAATGCTAGCCAATACCGGCGCGGCGGAGTAGGACGCGCGCAGGGCGGAGTGGAAACGCAAATGTCACTTCATTTGCGACTTTAAGACTTATAATTTTGCTTTTTAGGACTTATATTTGTACAGATTCAAAGTTTAAAGAAGCTTTTGTACTGGGAACGGCTATGTCAATGCCAAATTTGACACAAATTGGGCTTTGCTCGCAATGATTGCATTTCCAGAGAAAAACGGTATTTTAACGATAAAATGTAGCCTTTGTGTTATTCTAATTGTAAGCTTCCAAATCCATTCATTAGTTTTTGCGTGAAAGAGAATTAAATACATTTACTTCCTTACATCCTCACAAACTTTTTCATTTATATAATATTAGTAGAATTTTAGGGTAATGTTGCCAAAGGGTAACACTGCCATTTTGAAAAAACGTGATTCGGCGGCCATTGATGTAACTCATGTCAACCGACAGAGTAAATGATTACAAACAAAAAGTGTTATATGATCAAGTCTCCTAAGTGATACGGTTTCTGAGATATTATAATTTTTTTTTTCAAACCTACTTTAAAATGCTGTGCATTGTCACGCTTGCTTTTATATGGTGCTCGCGCGCTTGGCGTAAAGGCTCTTAATATTTTTATCAAGTTTAACTGACCAGTATAATAAACAATCTGAATTGTTTTCATGTCAGTTGAATTTAAGAATTGAGGGGTCAATATTTAATTATTAGAACTGGTCATTGGTTATCATCTAAATGTCACTTTGTCGCCTTTTATAAATAAACTGAAACTTCCCGAAAGTTTCAAATGAATTATCAAACAGAACTGTTAAGGACACCCCTAGAGGATGCATCAAGTTAGCGTTATCTTCGCCATATATCGTACCCTCTGTACTATCTTACCCGACTTATTTACAGCTCCAAAGGGATAGAAATGACGCATCTACTAAGAACTGCGGAAGTGACCACAGCTTCAGATATGATAGTGAACGTGTTAAGAAGGGTTGCTATCCTTAAATTATAGTTTAATCTAAATTTAAAATAAAAAAAACCACAAACAAGGCTCTTAGTAAAAAATCATATTTGTTTGCAATGGGCACGTGATGAGCTTTCATTTGATACTCCATACATTTGCACACATTCTTCCCCAATTCCACCCATACTACTTTTAAACGGCTCGACCGATTTTTATCAACCATGCCTCACGCATAAACTAAATTGAAATCACTTTAGCCATTCAGGAGCTATGGTGCAACAGAGACACAGAAACGTCAAACTTATAACACCCCAACTTTTTCGGTCGGGGGTTAAAAACTAGATGAACTCACTGAAAATCTATCATTACTTTGACCCTCATACTTATTTCGGCCATGGGACATTTGCCACTGGGCATGGGGCTCCCTAATCAAATAATGTAGTTAGACCACAACCAGATAGGTATGACAGAGCTGAGAGAGTTGTTTGGCAGTAGATACTGCTTAGACGACCTCAGATGGTCGCACTGTTGCGTAATAGAACATACCAGTTAATAACATCGCACGCAAAAATATTGACCAGAAAATATTAAGTGGTTTTTACAGGACAGACCTGTTAACACATAACTATACCTAGTTATCTAGACGTTAAGATCTTGACATGTTAAATAAATTAAACTGCAAATAAATATTTGATTTGATATGTAACGGTCAATTTGGTGGCAAGTGATTGGGCAACATCGATAAAATATTCGGTTGATTTACTTACTCAAAAACATTATTAAAATAACTTGTTCATACTTCACAGATACCTGCTATAGTGATGAATTAATATTATTTTTACATATATTTACTATTGTATGTTACATAATAAATTAAAAGTGTTTTTACTTATATGACTTCAATATTTGTACTATTACTTAAGGACTATAAGGAAACTTTGTACTATAAGGAGACGGTTGGACGACGATATTATTCAATAGTACAGAAACAATATTATTTTTTAGTACTGATTAAGTGTATTCATAAGCCGCCTGCTTACGAATCCACTTTATCAGTTTCCTCCCATTTCCTTATCATTTACAGTAAATTAATATTTTTTAGAATGCTATACATGTCGGAAACAGGCAAGGCAGTATGGTCATGAGACATTTACCTTCTTACAAAACGACAAATGTAAAGAACTGTATCTTGACCAACGACTCTATGAATCGAACGACATTATTTATTTAGCAATCAAACTAAGCATTCGTAAACGGGGTGTACAACACGCAAAACCATTAAAGAAAAAAAAAAGGTGTGTTTTCGATTCACACACGATAGAAGTGAAACTTCAGTAAATCGACAAAAGAATGAGAAGAATAAAAAAAAACAAAAAAAAAATACTATGCTAAAAGATTTTGTTCGGGGGTCACCCATCCAAGTACTGACGTCGCGCAAAGTTGCTTAACCTTGTTAGCGTTTAAGATTGGCTTACCCGACAGGTAAGCCAATCTTATTTCCATTTCCGTTGCATCCGGTTTCATATCACAACGATTCTAAAGAAGTTTCACTTGAAAAAAAAAGGGATTTTAGGTTGTGTGCCCGCGCCTTAGCCGTGCTTCGTTAAAATTCGCCCCGAGCCAACCCGGCGAGTTATTCGGCAGTTTCTGCCACTTTTTCAACAAATTTCTCGTTAAAGCAACCCGGACTCGCAACTAGGTCGAAGAAGATGGTACTTAAGATTTTGTTATAAAGTTACAGTGAATGAAGAATATTGAAGCGTTTCTTGGAAACTTTTTCTGAGAACTCTTTATTTGTCACGTAGATTTGATATTTCAATACGGTGCGGTGCGGACCTATTGTACTAATGTTATATATTGCTTGTATATGTGTGAGGTGTGGTGTATAAAGATTATTTCTTGCATTGCTATCCATTTGGGGCTCTAAAAATGTTATTATGACGCTATTTTACAGTATTATAGTAGTCATTATTATTCAAAACGTACATCTCAATGATAATAAGTACCTTATATTAATCAATTGAATTATTATCAATCAGCAAGAGCTTTAAAAAACTTCTAATACAAAAAAATATAACTAACTATTGTGGGACAGCGACCCCAAGTAAGTCTTGGCCTCCGAAACGAGATACTTTCACCGGTCTCTATCCTACGCTAGCTCTGACCAGTTCTCAACCCCGACCTCTCGGAGATCGACCGCCACCATGTTCTTCCAGCGATATCAAGGATGACCGAGCAGGTCCAATCTGTTGTCAAAGATAATATGCTCTCAATACTCCATAGATGTACATATATTACTTTTGAAACTATCATGGTTATCAATCATGGTAAATTTCCCGTTATAAATCTAAATAGTAATGTAGGTACATAATAGTCACTAGAATTATGAATCAGTTTATAGAATTATGAATAACAAGCTTCATTTTAAAATATGATATCTGCCAATATTTCATCATAATAAATAACATAAACCTTTGTACCAAAACACAGTAGGAACAAAATAAATCAATCTCTGTGAAATTGAATCACGTATCATCCGTTCCCCCTGAGTATCCCAGGGCAGAGACCTTTGAGTAATAGTACTAAGATAGATTCAGGACAGAGGCAGCCCTTACAAACGTGCTGCGCTTAGACTCTGAAGAAATGGACTTATCTGACATTCTATCGAATAACTAATTCTATGGTATAACAAGGCAACAATCAAAATTGAACGCATTCAAAATATAATTACGTAAGTAATATCAGTCTTAACTCATTTTATCGCCTAACTGAGATTAACATTTTTCAATTGTTGAATTAGGTTCAATTAAACTCGATTAGTAACATAAAATGGTGAAATTGTGGCTAAGTCAAGTAATTTATTTTGTAACTTAAAAATCGGTTGAAATACTTTTCTTCTATAGTTTCTCTCCATTACTGAAGGTCGGCCGTCATCTTTCGAAAATACCTACATAATTCTATAATAAATTTAATTTATTCCAGCCAAGGAAAAGCTCTTATCCGGGTTAGTTTCTCTCAGAAAAAATAATTTATAAATTCTGTGTAACTCGACAAGAAGGTCAGACAAAAAAATTAAAAAATTGTTTTTAAAAACTTTGTTTTTTTTTCAATTATCTCATTATATTCACAAAATAGGGTACCAAAAGCGCTTCCAAAGGCGCAGTAATCGATAAGAAACTAAATGAACAGTAAGAAACTAAAAAAAAACACATTCGCATCGGCTAATGACCGAACTCCCGAATTCAATATAGCGAGACGGAGGCAGGTGTCCGGCAATACCTCGGAACAAATAGTCGTACGTGACGCGAGTGCTGACGATGACCCATATTGTACTATGTTTGGGAATAATCGAGTAACGGATAAACGATACGATTATAAATCGATTAGCTTATTGACCGAACTGTCATTTTTCCTAACCTATCTGATAGGTAATCACTCGGCTGGCTCTATTAGCACTAATGTACACCTCTGTTTGCAAAGTGTTATTATAAGCTTCTGTCTATTGTAATATTAGTTTAAGACAGTTAATAAATCATGTTAATTCATTTTGAGGGAAAAACAAAATAAAAAGTATTACTCTGAAGTATTTTTAAATCAATCAGTGCAATATAAATGAATTTAGTGGATAGTCAGTTCAGTTCAGTTTCTTGTAAATGGACTCTGCGCTTGAAGCGACAATTTGCCAGTGTCGAGTTAAATAAAATTATATAGTGAA
Organism: Gymnoscelis rufifasciata; assembly: GCA_929108375.1. Taxonomy (NCBI): domain Eukaryota; kingdom Metazoa; phylum Arthropoda; class Insecta; order Lepidoptera; family Geometridae; genus Gymnoscelis; species Gymnoscelis rufifasciata. The sequence continues at coordinate 2,957,647 of OV815307.1, read as the reverse complement.
AAAGATGTTTCTCAGTTTAACGCCATTTTTTTAGTTGATAGTCGATTTGATTTATAATTAGTTTATTTTAAATGTCATGAATGACGATGACTTTCATTTGATTATGATAAGTGTTTGATTGGCCAGCAGGTAGAAACAAGGTATAAACATTTCAATATTTTATACAATTAATTAGCTAGACAAATATCATTAAAGTAATAATATTGTGACACACTATAAGGCAAAGCATCACGTTTTTTGTGTACGCGTAAGGCCTGACGCTGGGTTAAGCGATTGCGAGCGCGTATTTATATCAAACACGTACAAAAGTGATACAACGAAGCACATTTGTACGTATTAAAAACCCGCGCTCCACCGAGCCTAAAAGAGGACATGCCACACAAAGAAAGTTATATTCTTGTTGATAGACCTGTGTCATAATTGATCTACAAGTACTTGATTCTTAGGCTAGTTATTTTCTATGTATAATAAAAATATCTACATAAGTTTGATATTTCATATGTATTAACGTGTATTCTAAAGTTTTTACTCATAGCCATTTCTAGCTCGCCAAGTGGGTGAAAACTTATTGAGCAATTAAGTCTTATTTTTATTTATTTACCCATACAAAAAACATAGAAAGATTGCATAAGTATTTATTTATAAGATAGATTGCATATTTTTGATTCGCAATAACGTAAGATAACCTAAAATCTCAATAACTGAGACTTTATACTAAAACCCAATTGAAATGATCCAAAACCTGCGAACTTATAGAACCGTTGCCGAACTTATACAACCCATCGATGTATCGATAAAGTTTGTAATGACATTCGATAATTCCGTCTCCGTATCGATTGCGATGAGCCGAAGTCGGCTTTCGATGCGAATACCAATAGCGGATATTGCAGGGCCTGGTTTGTAGGGCTGTCATTTATTGCCTATATTTATTTAACTTTGTGATAAAGATAACGAAATATTTTCGATTGCCTATAAATAGTAGATAATTTTTATCATTGTTATTATGTAGCTGTAGCTATATTGCTAGCAGCCGGTGTGCTTAGACTCATTTGTAGCAACTGAATTTAACTTATATTACAGAAGTGTAAAATTGGTATAATTTGTCGATGTATAATAACTCAAAAATAAAATTAATTACACCACAAAATTTTCCAAGCAGATAGCCATGTTCAACATTACCAGTCATATCAATGAATACTACCTGCATCTATTTGTTTCTTACCTAAGTCATCGTCATAGCAATCAAAAACACATCAATGGACAACGGCCCGTAGTTGAAACAATCCGTTTTACTATATCAAAACCCAGCATAAATCATCTTCAATAGATGTAAAAGCATTGACAACCCTAAAACTGCGGTCCAGCGAACCGCACGCGCCGAACGAAAATCTCTTCTTATTCGGACCGCAACGATTAGAGGAACGATTGTCCGATAATTTGAGTTTATCCGGAACTCCGATACAATTTACGGGTGTTTTGGCAACCCTGATTCGATAAACGAGCTTCTAAAGTTCGGAAGTTACGTTGTTGAGGGATTACAAAGTTAAAACACAGAAAACTTGATTTTTGAATTAGCTTTTTTTGGGTTGTTTTGTTTGTTTGGGTCAATGAGGTACTACTAAAAAGTTTAAATTTAATTAAAGAGGCTAATGTCAGTCTGAATTTAAACAAAATCACTAAAAGTAAAAAACCATTTAGTAAACTTTTGAGTTGCTCGGTTTGAGTTTCAATACCTAGAGTTAAATAAAATAAAATTATCCGTAATCATACTACACCTATAATATGTTTTCAGTTTTGTGTACAGTTTATACATATTTTGCAATAAAAAAAAAACAATTTTATGTAAACTTTTTTTTTGTAATTCAGTTGATGCGGTCACCCATCTAATTAGCATGCTGGCTTCCGCAACGTCGCTTATTGTAAAACACGTATGTTGTAATATGTTTTTAGTACTTGTTTCAGCTAGAAAAAAACATCATTCCTCAAAATTGTAACTCTCTATCTATCACGGTTCTTGCGATACAGCATGGTGACAGACAGACAGATAGATAGACAGATAGGCAGGCGACGAAGTCTCAGTACTAAGATCCCATTTTACCCTTTGATTACGGAACCCTCAAATTCGCCTATTATAAAAAGTAACATTCTTCTTTAAAACTGTAAATTTGATTAACTATAAAACTATTCTCATATTAATAAGTAAGTATAAGTTATATTTACCAACGCTCGGATATACAGATCAGATAAATATGGATGTTGCTATGAAAGTAAACACGTGTTTTGAATTGACTAATAATAACATGACTAAAATAATTTTATGGGCTACAACAGCAGCCACGAAACTGTATGACATGAGGGTTATCGGTTATTTTAATACCCATTTAGTTCATGGGTTGTATCATATTGAGTAACCGGCAATGTCAGTTGGCTGGATCACTTTATGCAACATTTAGCCAGTTGGATGTGCTATGCAACATCGAGCCAGTTGAAAAACGTGCAGTTCCGGATAATAATAACGTATATAATAATTTTACTTTCACGATGGTCCGATGTTTTTTACGTTCGTTATTGTTGATTTACGTTCCCGCTGCTGAGACACAAGGACTTCTCTCTTGACGAGAGAGATGAGGCCACACTGGCATTGTGCGGGTTGGTAAATGTCCCATATTCGTTAAACTCTCCAAAACTCTCATAGCATGCCGGTTACCTCACGATGTTTAGTTTCACCATCAAAGCACGTGCTTAAAAAAGAGAGATTAGAAAAATCCATAGGTGCTCGGCTGTAATTTGAACCTGTGACCTCCGAAATTAAAGTCGAGTGTGCTCCCACCTAGCCAACACGGCAACAGGACGAAAGTTGCGAATTATTGGATAAGACTCGCTAGGGACTGAAAGGGTCGGCCGACTATGAAGGAGACTATACTGAATAGCAAAATTGCTTCATTCTATTCTAGATCATGCAAATTGATAGATCGAATAATATACGCTTACTGAGATAGAATAAAATATAATATGAATCAGACACAATTAATATGGACCAGCAACAGTTTTATATTGGCTTTCATCATTTAAATAAATTTAAGACCACAGAAACCTCTAAAAATACTCATATTAGATTTTTGCAAGTTTTTTTACATTCAATTGTGCATTGTTTTCGTCAGACGTCAGACCCTGTGTGGATACATACAAAATTGGATAGTATCGGACCGAACCCATAAATTTAATGAACAAAAACAATAAAAAAGACACATGACGAAAATGAAAATTCAGACTGGACCGATCTATCTAGAACTGCACCATCATATATTACATGATCATAGGGTTACAGCAATTTTATATTAAAATACGTGCAGTTTGGTAAGTTATGAGGCGATTATCGGCTGGCGCTGGTTTGAATAATGCGGTCCCGCCGGTGATTTAGCAGACCTGTGTGAAAACTTCAGTGATGAGACCTTAAAAGTCACATTAAGGTTTGTTTAACACTTTTGTTATAAGCACTCAAGAAAATTTAATAGGAAAAGTTTTTAAATTAATTTTATGACAAAAACACGTTTGGTAGTAAAAAAATATACATTAAATTGAAATAACGAATTTGAGCGTATTTTGCAAACTCAACTTCCTTTAGGGTCTGCTCACTACTTAATAATGTTAAAATTAAATTACCTATTCAACATTTATTCGGAATGAGATGTCTATTTTTTTAAATATAATACTAATTTCAAAAGCTCTCAATAATGTCAATTGAAATAAGCTTTATTTATTTATGTCCAGTAGTTTGTATGATTATGTCAGTAAATAAAATACCTAAACCAAGAGACCATGTAACGTTTATCACGTAGAACGCATAACTGTCTCCATAATCTCCATTCGATCTCGTAAAGAAACCCTTAAGCACATCCCTCTCCACATCTCGTTAGGCTCTTTATATAGCTACAGTGAAACATCCCGTTTCCATTTTCAGATGTTATATGATTTAATTAAATTAGGATTATCAAGAACATAAATAAACACAATTTTTCTTTTAGTTTAAAACATATGATGAGTCAATACATCATTTCAAAATGGATGAAAATGATACAGTCTTGACATGAAACCAAACGAGCTGGCGGGGAGGTATTCTCATCTGTATTCCTAACGCATTCGACATCGAGGCATGTCGCACGTGATAAATTTTCAGCCAAAAATGTTTTGCATGTAATTTTGTATGATGAAATGATTGACGTGACAAGCAGATATTATTTAAGATTCATATATGAAGTAGGTCAAATGAATCAATAATATCTATATGTGACGTGAAAAGATAACTTCGTCCAATTTTTATGGAAATTGTGCGAAATAAATTTCACAATGTGGAGTAGATTATTTTCAACTACTAACTAAATTAATGTAGATCGTATTTTAAGTACCTACAGGGCGACGACTAGCTTACATTAAATGAATAATAATAAATTAATATTATTTCATGAAATTAAAAATGATTGTAAGTATGAACTTTTATGAATGTTACAGCTTATCATGGGGCCAGAGGTCGATATATGCATTGTCTAGTAGTAAATATTTGTTGAAATAAAAATGCCGCCCTAAAGTCAAAAGCCATTCCGATTAAAATTTCACCCAAGTCACATCCAAATGCTAAGCATAGACAACTTCAGCCAAGCTTTCAAATTAGTTTAAAATATTAAATTTCCCTGCAGTTTATTTATAAAATTCAACGTCGATGTCGCCGCAGCGCAACAAAACGCATTATGTGGCCTCCGGAGGCGATGCCGTCTGAACTTGAATTAGTAGCGGGTAGTTTCAAATTTATTTTTGAAACTTATTAAACTTAGTGGATAGTGTCGGGCGATTTTATCGATGTTTCCAGCTATTGAAGATGTTCGACGATGTTTGTGAAATAAGTTTAACGTTAGGGAATTTGATTTCTGGCTTGATACGGTTCGATATATTTTGTACTCTGTAATACCCCTAAAAAAACACCACGAGTGTAACGTCTTGTATTGTATCTTTTAATGAACATCACAAGCGATTTTCGTTCTGTTTGGTTGAAATCTGAACTCAAATGACATTTTAATGTCTCTCACTCGATAGTCGTACGGCATCAAAATTGTATAACCAGAATAGAAGCCCTTAATACCTAAACACTTTTTATCAGAAACAAATTACGATGCAGCAGTCAAAATAGAAAAGCATTGCATCACTCCCAATACATTTCAAATACTAACATCACCAAAACATTCTTATTAATAACAAATGTATGAGCCGTTACTGACATCCAAAGGAATATAAACCAACTCCTTTCAACTCTTAAACTCGTTAATCAAACTAAATACGTGCGCCAGCAATGGTAACGAAAATAAACGGAATGAAAAATAAACTTTCACCGACTTCAAAAACGAGGAGGTTATCAATACAAATGTGTGTGATCTTTCGGTGCAGGCATTGTATCGATTTTACATCCGCCGCCGAAAATGGATGGATCCTACTAATTGACGAGTTTTCGAAGTATTCGCGAATTGATATTGATGTGATTCGTTATTGAATTTTACGTCGCATTTGGTTTATAGCAGTTCTGTGATAAAGGTAATTTAAGGTTCTGGGGTTTTATACTTTTACAGTAATTTTTACAAAAAATATGTTACGTTACAGCTTTTTTCTACGGAATTTAGTTATGTTCATAAAATTATGTAATATTTGTGGATAAAAAAACACATTTTTCTATGACGTCATATTTTTTTTTATTAGAATAAGTATTTTCTTCAATTGAAGTTTACTAACATACAAAATGACTCATGGAAACTATGACTTGTGTATGATGATGTGTATTAAATTTACACGCCACTTTACACGTTTTTTGATTTCCCTAATTTAACAACTTATTTTTCTGAGGTAAAAAGTATCTTCGATAAACGGGTTATCTAGCACTGAAAGATTTTATTTTTCAAATGGGACCGCGTATTACTGCGCGTTTAAACAAATTATAAAATAAACAAACTATTTAACTTTATTATATTAGTATGGAGTATAGATTCCAATCTATTTATAGCTGACTGAGTTATGGTATCTACGAGTATATAGTACTCGTAAATATCTACCAGTTACCAGCTTACCAACCCAAACACCACACCGATCCGGTCCGTTTCGGGACTGGGTGTTTTCTAAGTATCATATGTATAATTAACAAAATAAAAAAAGGTGTGTTTGCGATTCACACAAGGTATTAGAAGTGAAACTTCAGTAAATCGACAAAAGAATGAGATGAATAAATAAAAAAAAACACTGTGCAAAAAGATTTTGTTCGGGCGGTCACCCATCCAAGTACTGGCTTTCCGGAAAGTTGCTTAACCTTGTTAGCGTTTAAGATTGGCTTACCTGACGTATTTCCGTTGCATCCGGTCTGAAATCACAACGATTCTAAAGAAGTTTCACTTCAAAAATATAATGTAGTATATCAGTATTTTTTTTATTTAATTGTTCGTTTATTTTATTGTTTCTCTTTTTTATAAATCACACATGCTTTATATGCAAATTCTAATTATTACTTTTGTTTTGATTAATTTCGCTCAATTAAATGCTTATTGTTTAAATAAATAAATCAGTCACATAACAGCCATACTACAAGCTCTGCTTAGTTTGTGGTTAGGTGATGCTGTGTGATTAGTCCGGGTATATTTATTTTTATTTATCATCTTCCAATCACTCAGTTTTGTAAAACTTTTCAACGGATGACTACTCGATATTTGAACATAGTTGCAAGATTAGAACCAATGGTACGGCCGCCGACCAACAATTCAATGTTCAGCCGTTCGAGGGTCTGCTACGCAAAGGTTTTGTTTTTACGATTGTGCAGTACAGTTTGTTATATTTCACTCGTTTTATTGCTGCTGAAAATCCCATTTTATTTCATTTAGCGAAGGCTTTGTTGCAAAGTTTTTATTTGATCGAAACGGATTCGTTTGGTGCAATTAACTTGGATTCATTAGAGTGGATTTACTAATTGGTATTTTGTCTTAAATGTTTATTTTTTTTAATATTTAAGGTTAAGGCAATTAAAGGTATCTTGGGAATGGTAGGAATGGTAATTCTAGGGGTTAACAGTTGAACAAGTAAATAGTCGTAGAATGCGACTTTAACATGATTATTTATTTTAATCAGTCAGGTATGGAATAAAATAAAGCTTATTTTAACTAACATCTATAATGACTGAATAAGTAGTTTGCAACGACAGGTCTGCTATCCAAACTAATATTATAAATGCGAAAGTAATCTAATCCTCTTTCACGCGCAAAAACTGAAACGATTTAAATGAAATGAACATGGTATACAGATTCTCATGAGCCTGAGAAAGAACAAAGGCTTCTTTTTACTGCGGAAAAATGTAATTCTGCGGGGAAATCCATTATAATGCGGGTAACACCGCGGGGCTCTACTAGTTTACTATAAAATAAATATAAATATTTCCGGACTACTCACACAGCACCACCTAACACCAAACTAAGCAGAGCTCGTACTCTGGGTGTTATGTGACTGATATACTACATAGATAAATATTTTTTTGTAAATAGATACATAATGATACATAGAAAACATATCATACCAAAACGTCGAAGAAGCATCTTTTGGCGTTAAACTGGAAGACAATGTGCCAGTAAGCTTACTATTTGTACCTAAAAAATATACATAAAGTGATAGTAAAATGTCTATGTATCACTTTTATTTTATTTGAAAGTCATTATTACGAGCAAAATCTTATTTAAATCGCGTTTGGTCGCCTATATATAAATTATACATTTTCGACCCCACGTTGATACTAACTTTATTTATCTATGCATAATATAGCGAGATAATTTATTATTTCTGCGGTCACGTGGTCATTTTACTGTAACAGATTTCGGCCAAAATTGCGGGCAGGAGCTAGTTGGCAATGAATACTGCTAAATTATAACGTAATACCTCACGTCCGACGTCAATAAACTGGCGTATGTCCAACAGATAGCCAGTTATTGCTACTACGAGTATTACCAATATAGGCAATATTAGTAAGGGATATGATAATGTCAAATACGCCAATCAATACGAAAACGCTTTATGGCTAATACGGGTTTGGGTAGGACATGTACCATGACGAACTAATGGCCGTTAGGGCCTAGAAAAAAGAATAGATGGAAGGACAAATCACATCAAATCAATTATTTATTTGCAGACTAAATTTTATTATTATTTTATGGAAAGGTCTACAATATAACAATATATTTTAATACAGTGAAGGAAATGCAAATAAAACGTAATATGTTGAAAAAAGTAAGCTTTTTTAGGATTCCGTACCGTTGAGTAGTTGAAATTTTCAGAGATGATGTTTTCTCCTGCAGCTGATAGAACAAATACGCATACATATAATAAATAAATATATAAGAGGGCTCCCATACCACAAACGTGATTTTTATAAACTTAACGTTGCGCGAGGCCAGGACTTGGATGGGTGACCACTCTGAGTGCATCATTTTGCACCAATAATTTTGTTCTGACTTATTTTTTTTTATTGCATAATGTGTATAAACTGTACACCTAGATGTCCATCCCAAACTTATCAAATTTATTTATAACCACACCATCCTCATACAACGATTTATCTTCATTATAAATAAATAAATAAATATTTCCGGACAATCTGACCAACAACATTTAACCCCGTCTAAGCTTATGTTACGGGTACTAGATGTCTGAAATACTTAACATAATAAACATATATGTATAAATATTTTTATTATACATATTAAACACCTTAATATCTGAAATTTGTATGATTTTAGTCGATATTGCATTTTTTTATGTGGACTTACCTCGGCAGCTCTCTAGCCGGGCTGGACTGTGTCTCCTGGTGACTGAACGACGCCATTTCACAGTTCAGTTCACTCATTCATTGTCTAAAATGTTCAACTCACTCTCATTATAAGTCACTTTGGTTCATAGGAACTTTTTCTGCAATAGAAAATAATATTGTTTACAGTAGATGTAAAATATTTTTTTATAAATAAACCACGAATGTTGCAAACTACTGAGTCTAGGCGAGTAAAAAATTTGGTAATTTGGTTCAGTTCAGTTTCTTGTTATTGGACTTTGAGTTGAAGCAACAATTTGACAGTGTCGAGTTAAATAAAATTATAAAGTGAAAAAGATGTTACTCAGTTGAACGTAAAAAGTAAAAAATAAACAGTAATTAGCTAGCTTTTTTATTTTGACAATAATTTGACAGCAATACTTCTTCTTGATAGTCAAATTTAACTTTTTATGAACTAGAGCAGGGAGACGCAAAATGGCGTTGAACTGAGTAATATCTAGTATTTTACTTTATAATTTTATTTAACTCGATACTGGCAAATTGTCGCTTCAAGCGCAAAATCTAATTACAAGAAACTGAACTGAACTAAAGCAGTCCTACAGGAAGTTGAGTATGCAAAATATGAGGACCGCGTTTTGTGTATAGTATTGAATTAAAAAAAGCTTGCAGATATGATTTGGAAAGTTTCCGAAAATGAAACATCAATAATTTTTTTGTACTTTAACCCCCATAGATATAACGTAAATGGTCCATTATAATCTTTGTATCCAATTATTTCTTATGATTATAGATACTATATCACACCATCCGCGGACCCTTGGAATTGTCCATAATCCCAGCAACGCTTTTAGATTTAATATTTTCCTATATGAGTAATAATTTGTAGTAATATGCTTGAAATAAATATATTTTTTTATAATAATAATCTGCGATTTTTTTTTGAGTTTAATAGAACTCGGTCCTCGTATTTAGCATTTACTTCTTCACAGCCTGCTATAAACACTTTTTGAACGATAAAGTCAAAACAGTTTTTAAATTAAACAAAAATAAAATGAACTATTAAGTTTTAAAACTGACTTCGTTTAAAACAGATAATGTTTTAACTCACTGCCACTAAACATAAACTCCATGCCACAAGTATTCTTTACCAGACCGGATATTTGTTTACGTCCAAAGTTTCTTCTATAGATATTTCAGATAAAAATGCAAAGTCGTTTAACTTTTACGGGAAGTTTAAAACAACTGCGGCAAACGGTTTTTGTATTTATTCTCTCTATAGTTCTGAATAAATTTAATAAAGTTTATATACTTGAAAGAAATTGAGTTTTTTTATTGTTCATATTTAAATTTTATTACTTAACCTGGTAATTATTAGAAAGCGAAATGGTGATATAAATATTTTTGAAAAATGTAAATTTTAAGAAATCTTTACGTAAGCATTCTAAGGATATAAACAAGAAAAAAATAAGCGTAGAATAAAATAAACACAAACATATCACCTACCCAAGTGTAATGATCATCATCTGCGAGTTTGAAGGTTCAAAAAAAACAGAGGTACTTTTTGACTTCAAAATCAGGCAATAGAATATTATCTGCGAAATCATACAAGTTAAGTTTTCAACTTTCAACGAAAACCCGACAGTGCATTGACATTTAGTGTTGTTCTGAGTGACACTGTAAATGTCATCTTTGTTTATGGTTAAACCGTATAAATGTCAGGTTTCACCGTAGGCTGTTTCTATCCAAGTTAAGCTGTTCTTTATAAGTAAAGCTTAAGCATAATAACGTTAAAGGAACATTAAATATCGAAAATCGAACATTTCTCGCAATGGCATGTAGAATTTGAACTTTCACGAATGATGCCATAATGCTGGCCGTGATTGAAAGCCTGAATGGGTAACGTATTATTAACATTACAAAGTTATAAACGAACACCTATCCATTAGTCATAAAAGCTACATAGCGGCTTGGCAAGCTATAAATTTTAGACTGTAGGACTGTAAGAGGCTTAGCGGTTAGCAGAGCGGGTAAAGTTTATTTCGTTCTGGGGTAATGTTGCTGGATTGTTTTTGTTATAGTAGTCACAAATATTTAAAATATTTTAGGTGTTTTTAATTTACGAAGTATAGCTGCCGGTTTGAATAAAACAAAATGGATAGTTTTAACTACGAGCCTTTCTATGGCGACGCCCTTTTAATGTTATTTGATAAAATAAAGCGTAGACATTACCAATGACTGTTTGTTGATTATATAAATCGGATAAAATATGATTAAAAAAAAAGACAGACGAGTTAAGTCGTCGACGAAATAGTTCAATTATCTTAATTTCTGCTAAAGCTGGTAGTACTCATGAATATTTTTTTGTAGGAAAAGGAGGAAGGTCTTTTCCATGACAAAATACGAGCTAACAAATAAAAGTATCTTACTAAACAATAATGTTGTAAAATTTATTTAGTTGGCATTCAAATAGCCAAAGTCATAGAACGCGCCGCTCACCGCCGCTCCGTTTACAAGCATAGCGTTATAACGTAACTCGTTAAATTGAGCAATTGAGTGAGGATTTATTTGACAGCTTATAGCGCATGAGTCTGGATCGTAACGCAACCAAATCCGAAGATTTCAGGATTTAGATTTAACGAGGCCTTGTTAGAATTTAATATTGTTTGTTTTGATTGAATCATGCTAGTTCAACAACTACAGTGCGTCAAAGTAGGGTTTCTTAATAAGCTCTGGACAAATATGGTTTGGAACGATGAATTACTGGACCGTCTTAATACAATAACTTAATTTGTGTGTATGTACACTTCCAAGCAAGGTATATAATTTTATAGAGATTAGTTGGTACATGGGCGAGCTGTGACTGAGGAGTCGGGGCTTAGAAATATATATAAGCATCTGTAATGTACAAAAAACTCCTCTCTTTATTCAGCCATAGAATGGCCACTACTAGACTTAAACCTATAGACATCTTAAAGGGGCGCTGCAAAACTCGCCCTTTATCAAGTTTTTGTAATAAAAACTTACTACATATATACATGAACAATATCACCACCTAATAAATTATAATGTTATATTGAAAATCACGTAAAGTTCTGAATATTCAAGTGATAATTAGCAAAGAGCTCCAAAACCATATTTCCCGGTTTTCAGCGCATCGTTTGAAAATTCTGTTCAACATAATTTTTGATCCCGAAAGTTGTCACCCTCCCGGCTAGTTCGGTAACTAAATAATCCGTTGACTGCCGCCCGTCACAAAGGGACTAAAATGAACCCTGTTTCGTGAAGACGTTAAAAATTTATAGCGCGCTTCGCTTTCTGCTTTTATTGTTGGCGTCACTGTGCTGCGCAATTATTAAAATGGCTACTTGTGTTGCAATATGAATTTTTGAGAAATTAAAATTTACAGCGTAAAGTTTGCGATAAAGTGCTTTTGCTTTGGTCGTGTAAAAAAGAAAATCTTATGATAGATACTTATAAAATTTGTTAAATTCTATGCTAGCAATGCATCATTGTATTAGTTTGTAATCCTAGATATTATGTTAGCGTTAAAAGTTTTATAGTTGCAGTTGAACCGAGAACATATACATATTATACATCAAATTTATATTAAGTTTATTACTCGTCAAACCATCAGTCTATCGACAGTCTAGTCCTATTCAAATTGTGTCCTGAACGGCAGAGCAAGCATAATATTTAGGTATTCATCACGCTAATCAGGACGGAGACCCTTTTACATCAACGTCCGAACGGCGGACGCACGCAATTATCAGATCTGGGCTTTGCGGACAAATCTACACTGACCCTAGTAACCTTCATTAAGTCTACGACACGATATCACAAGTCATATTGTGCGATGCGATACGATATATAATTTTGTACAGAATTTGACTAATGACATTGTTAGACGATACATCATCATGTAAGCCGGGCGCTTTAAGTTAACTTAGTTCACAGTTAGTTATTTATTATTTATTATTATTATTATTTGTTAAAGTCAAAACAAGTCTCTTAGTATACCGTAATCGTGATTTTTTATTCAGAATACGGTAAGTAGATTTAGTAGTAGTAGATTATTTTTTATTCAGAATACGGTAAGTAGATAGTAGATAGAGTACACAGCATATTTTTTACAAATAAAATAAACGAACACATTGATTTTTTTTAATTAACGTTAAAATGGTTGTTTATTCAATTTTGCATTTCTCAGATAACGCAATTTTCTTTATTGGATGTGAAGGGGCAACTACTCTTATCGCCCAGCAGCCATCTTGGAAAAAGTGTTACTAGGGGTTTTCGTACTTAATCTCGGAATCAAGCAAACCAACTCACAAAATATTGCTTTACAACAAAAAGTAATACAATTAAGATTGTAGATTATTTAATTTGCTACAAATAATGTTCTATATATCTTTTTGTACGGTTGCTAGATAACGAGATAGAGTGCGAAAACGAATAGCACCACATTTTCTAAAATGGCGGCCGGACGACAAGAGCGACAGCCCTACAAGCTTGAACTCAAGCTCAGACTACAGATCACAACTCAGAGCCTTACACATCCAAAAAAGAAAATTGCGTCCTCCAAATGAAATTCAAAATGCGAGTTTGTAGGAAGCAAAATATTGAACGATTTCATTTTTCCCATGTTATATAATTTTTTTTTGTTTGTTAATTAAAAAAAATAGATTATACTGAAGCAGAAGATTACATTGTCGCAAAAGGCAGATTGTCCAGTCAAAATGATCGCTCACCCAGAATCCTAATGACCCTGCTTATCATGCCGGGCGTCCCTTAAGAAGGGAGTTTAATTAAATTATGAATTAAATACGACCGTCTCACGAAATTTGGATTTCCAGTTTTCAAATTATAACGCGTATTGGTTCTGAGAATTTAATAATGGTTTCGGTTACTGTTGGCGTCTTCAATACTGATTATTTAAACGGAAATGTATTACAGAAGTTATACGCGTTAATTAAATTAGGAAGTTTGAGGATGGATGAAAATAATCAGACAGAGAGTTATAAAATATAGTTTCCTTTTTTTCACTATAATCATAAGATTAGTCGCACAACGTCTACTAATGATCATATAAGTCTCCTTAATAGACTTTTATTTAAGTTGTGTCGAGTGAATGCAGCCTACGTCCTTCGTTCTTTCTTAATAATTTTTGTTTGTTTTGCTAATAAGTACTATGAATTAAAAGAAATATTATATTGAAGCAGCATATTGTATCTTAGTTCTTTTGATACGCTGTTTACAATTTCTACAATTTCTGCTATTAATACACAAGATTATAGAACACCTTACTTCTACAAAGGAAGATCCATACGGACTTCATTTAACTCGTAAGGGCAATGCCTCATATAAGTGCTCTTCAAGCACCTATTTATTTATTTTATTTATTTATTTATTAACTAGCACGACTTACAAAAAAATCAATTACACTAATTAATATAACATTTAGTAACAATGATAGAGTATATACAAATAATAAAATGTGTTATATATATGTATATTTGTTTCGTTTTTTGTATTTTATTTTTAATGTTTCTAATATTTGTAAAACCAAACAATGGAAATAAATGATTTTATATCCTATAATCTTTCTTTGTTAATGTGACTCCTCTCATTTCCCCCTATCTTGCTACTAACCATATCCACAGTTCTCTACATCGCTAAACAACTACGAAACTTCAGATAAACTCCATTAATTCTTTGCATAAATTCAATAGTACAATCAACCGCCTCCCAAAACAGAGCGAAATTGAACCTCTTTGTACCATATGCAAATTCACTTATCAAAACAAGTGCAAAAACATCAAACTGGCTATAAAGCATGAATACACACGAGCAAGTAATTAAACTGCCTTGTGTAATGTGTACAACACCGCGGAGGGCAGTAGTCCTTTTATTATTATTACACTTTATAAAACCGGCCTTCAGTTTTATGGATTATAAATTTCATTAGCGCGTGCTGTCGGCCATCGTTTATGGCTGACGAGAACTTTAGGGATATCGCGACTGAAAGGTATGCCTTTGGGGTGAAATATTGTGAATGGATGTCAAAAAACTTCGCAGTTTTAGGCTGCATTTCATTTAGTGATTTTTTGTAGGCGTAGGCTTTTAGTTGCTATTTAATTTTAACTTTAAGTTGACCTGTCCATGCACATACATATGCCCTGTGCTTCTAAGGAAATAAACTTTTAACTTTGACTTATTTCTGAAAATCAGGAAAAACTGGAATCTAAAATCAAAGGTCTATAAATCCCCCTTCTTTATCCCCCTTAAAGGGAAAAATTTTAATAGTGAATATTGTAACTATGTATTTTTGACATCCGCACATTGAAGAATCGAAAATTATTCTTCCGAGTGCTGATGTAGCGTGTTTAGAGCCGCACATACTTTGTAAAATAATTAGTCGTGCCCAGCAAGCGATAAATTACTGTAATAAAAATAATTGATGAAAAATTTTGTTAAGTATTTTTGTATAATCTTTTTTCCGAGACAGAAGTTTTATTTTGGGCGATAAACAAATAGATGTTTGTAGTAACTGAATATACTTTAAACTTTGACGGTTATGCATATTGCAAAGCAGTGTGTATCACACTAACTAATTTATATCACGGGTAGTATCACCACTGTCTCTATTTATTGAGTAATTATGTGGCTATCATTAATTAAACACGATTGCTCTTTGTTTAGCAAACCGAAAACCGAAACTATCAACGGAATTTAATTCAGCTTTTGGGAATGGAAACTATGATACGGAAACGATTATCGAACTGTTATAACCTTCAAACGTCGTCGATTAGACCGCAAGGTGATTTTTTTTTCTTAACACTGTGTAACATAATTAAAATATAACAAAAATAAAAAAATTAAATTATTTAAGTTAATTGTTTTAAGTGTTTGAACCCCTGAAGAATGCCTTAGGTCCTTAAGGTTAAGCGCGTCTGCTATCGTTTACCAACAGTTGCGCGCCCGCTTAACGATTAATGGTTTTTCTATTTGCTAATGTATGATGGATAATATTACGATATTTGTAGAAAGTCTTAATACTTACTACTATATAAAAGTACTCGAGTTGATTGCATAAGAACTACTTGATAGATTTTAAGTTTTAAAATGTGATTGGAATTTTTGAACTGGTGAAATATTCGAGGTTTTGAAATCGTCATCATATGTTTTTTTTTTTTTGTTGTTATGTTAGATAAGTCTTCATTTGACCACAATCTCACCTGAAGTAAAGAGACAATGTGGTCTAAGATGGGGCATGAATACCTAGAAGGGCTTCTCCGGACCACAAAACGAAGCACGAAAAAATCGTTTCAAACTCTGGCCCAGGCTGGAGGGTGGTGACAAGCTGCGGCCGAAGCCTACCACCAGAGACTGTTCTTAGCACCAACCGGAGGTCACATGTAAGGATTCAAAGGGTTAACACATACGGACGTGAACAGCAAAAAAACCTCCATGATCATATGTTTACTCTTAATGTGTATTCAAATTCAAGACATTTATTTCCATAAAATCCTAAAGATTCTCTGGCTATATGCTTCTCCTCCATTGCTTGAAAAAGTGCAATTAAATTTTCGGGTTATCAGTTTTAATCGATTCAGATAATGATTATTAAATGCTACTGAAATTGTACAGTTGAGCTAATCGAATAGAACTTGAAATCATCAAAATATTTAAATTCAAATGTTCCAACATTCAAAGTTTAATTTTGTAAAGTTTTACTTGTTTTACGTGGCTATAAAAATAAAATCTCCCACTTCCAAATATATGGACTCAAACATTAAATCCCTAGTTACTGTGGCATGATTTATTCGCGTTTCAACCACAAAAACTGTGTTGAATGAATTTAAAACAGTTATGAGAGAATTAACAAGAGTTTAAGTGGTTGAAGTTGAAAAACTAATGGTTTTGAATCAGGCAATGTTGCCGTTTCATATTACGGTTGTAAATTCTGATGAGAAGGTCTAGGACAAGGAATCACCATGGTAACCGCTTACTTTATAATTAGTTTGGTCTTTGACACGACATTTGTCATGCTAAGCTTAGTAGTTGTTTAGATTTTGTTAACGGATAGTTCAATACTACTTATAGAGCCTATTTACTTTAGACGTCCGTTGTGTGACGTTTTCGTGTTTCGTAATGTGGAGAAGCCTTCTCCAGACCTTCATGCCCCATCTTAGACCACACCGTCACTTTATATCAGGTGAAATTAAAGTCAAATGAAGGCTTATCTAGCAAAAACATAACCCGTCTGTTAGCCCGCACAAATATACTGGACACCTATTTTTTGCTTTATTAATTGAATAGAAGCTTAAGGCTTAGCACGGGTCTAATAGGTGTTGATGTGTGGATTGTCCGGAAATATTTATTTATTTCAATAAGAAAATGCCAAGATATGGAGTAACAAAGTGCAAATGGCACGAAAGCGTTACGGTACGCAAAACTTCAATGCACTTTATCATAATCGTTTGCATGAAAAATGAGAAAGTTATTTTTTTTTTTATGAATTTAAATTTAGTACTATTTTTTTATCATCTTACCCATTCAACTGAACTGAATAAATTAACTAACGCAGTGCTGACCGTAGTAAAATTTATTACTTGTTGTTCAAAAATTTGAAAAAAAGCTGAAACGGGTATCAATTACCCATAAAAAACCTACTACTACCCATAGTACAGCTCTGCTTAGTTTAGAGTTAGGTGATGTTGTGTGATTAGTCCGGAAATATTTACAATATTTTATCTGAATCTCCTAGCCTAGATTTCGATGCACTTATAATGTTGCAAAGAGTCCTACAAAAACTATTGAAAACTAGATTAAATTACACGAATTTCCCACAAAGAAGTTTCGTCCAGGCTTCCCCACTATCGATCTCAAGATCTAATATTTATTTATCTACTTAGATGAGGGGTTCCGAGTCAAAAGCAGTAAAAATAGCCGGTCTTTATTGCAACTGAAAGAGCCCATCAACATCGTTTAATCAAATAGAGAGCATCAAACGTTTACGAATAATGCAAACATGTAAAAGTAAGATCAATCACTCAATGAGTGCTCTCATAACACTTAAGTGAAAGAGGCTTGTGTAGTGTGCAGTGTTGCTTCTAGGTTTTATGCAAACCTGGTACCATAGAAGCCGCAACCGATTACAGGAGCTGCTGAGAAATTTAACTTTCAAAATGATAATATACCACTTAATAAATAAATTTGATGTTTGAGTGCTCTCATAACGCTTAAGTAAAAGAGGCTTGTGTAGGGTGCAGTGTTGCTTCTAGTTTTTATGCAAGCCAAGTACCATATAAGCCGCAGTTGAATACAATATTTGCTGAGAAACTTTTACTTAAAAAAATGTATATGCAACATACGGAGTGTATGTTGTGGTGAGTGAGAATGGCGTGAGTGAATTGAAAGGTTTCGCAGTTCGCAACATCTCACTCCTCCAGATAAAGGACTTCTTTGACGATAAAGTTTATCGTTTAAAATCAACATAAGCACCTAAGTTGAGAAAGCTTTCGGCTCCTTAAGCCAAAATTCAGCAAATCGTTTTTAGCGGTCCATATAAATAAAACGTAATTTACACATCATTTCGGACTGCTTCAGTGGCGCGGTGAGCGAGGGTCTGAAAAAGTCATGAAAACACCTTGATCCCTCGGCAGGAATCGAACCCACTACCTCCTGCGCCGCAAACGGACCTTCGCCCTAAGCGCCACTGAGGCAGTCAACTGAGACACTAACATAATAATAATCATTATATCAAAAACTATTCAATATGCTCATTTTAATTATGTAAAAAGTTATTATATACCAACTAAGCTTGTTAAAAATTAAGGCTTAATATGGAAATTTATATTATGTATATCTTCTTATCCAAATATACTACTTTTTATACTAAGTGCTCTAATAAAAAGTCTATAACTTACATTTACATATACATAATCGGCATGTACTATTAACATAGCATATTTACCACGTTCACGTGTTAATATATGTAGCATACATTACATACATTTGCAACATTTATGATGAAATAGTGCGCTCTGTCGCTATGTATCAGCTCATTAGCTTTGTGGAGCTCCTGGCGGACTAGTACTTTCATATAATACCTAGTATTACAGTAGTATGAGCATTATGATATCTAGGTTTCATGTGTGAGTTATTTGTTCCACTAGTTTTAGATATAACGCAGGTCTAGATCTGATCTAGATATTTTATTTTTATGTTTCATGAGTTGATGTACGTGTAATTTGTTTACTATATTTTGACCACCATTCTTATTCTTATTTTATAATAGTTTTCAGGCTGAAATAAAGTAATATGTTTGTAAAGAAGTTGGCACTTAATAATGATTGGGTAAATATTTAAACATTTTAAGCATGACAGCTATTAATAGATAAAAGCAAAATTTTAATGAATCTAGAAGGGTTGCGTAAAATTTTGAATTTCCATTAAAGTCATTTTTTTTATCAATTTTAACGGTGTTTCTTGAGCTAGAAATCGTGCGAGGAATTGTAGTAAAATAACTATTTTGTAATAATCACCAGGTCTGAAGTAACTGAGGAAAGTTTAAATTGTCCTATCTGTTATCTTCGTAAAACGACAAAAAATTATATGGATACAGAATTTTCAAGAAGCAACGTATCATAATAGTTATTTTTTTACCTGATGGTTTGAAAAGTTGCACTACAGTGCCGGTTGAATGCTGTGGCATAGATAAATTTAAGATATATCTCTAATGAAAATAAAAACTTCATGTATTTAAAAAATACTAAACGCGATTTCCAATTTCGAAGTATTACTAAAACAGTGTCTAAATAATTTTAATAATATTGAATGAAAACTGCAATGCCTAAATTCTCACCAACCTTTCACAAAGCATGGCTATTCACGATAAATCAACAACTACTACATAGAACGCACATGCACAGCCACGAGGGTAGAACGGTACGAGACGAACGCACGTGCGCTCGCCACCGCGTCCGTAGCGCTACTGAAGTGACTGAACTTCAGTTCCGTCCGTGCATCTCGCCCTGTATACCTCCTCGCGTTGATGATCGCCTAGTACCTGGGATGTCGTTTTTGGGAAAAAATGTGCGATTTAAGGAAACTTCCCCGTTCTGTTGTTGGAATTTCAATGCTTATGGATCTTTACTTTGTTAAAGAAATTGATGTAAACAAAATATTAATCCACATTATTAATTAAAATCCTGCCCTTTTTGCTCACTCATAACAAAATATTAATTATACATCAATAGGCATTTATAAAATTTTGTAGACTTTTGTTTTTCTATTTTAATAATTAGCTTTCATTGTCCTAATATCTATTTTAGTTAACTTGCCATTAGAAAGTTAAAATTATACCTTTGAGTAACTTAATCTTACGGAATTAAAGTATTTTGGTAAGCGTTTATAATTCATTATAAAAGTAATTGTACAATTACTTAGATTTGAGATTTTCTTAGTAATTAGATCCCTGAAAACCCGGAATTCGGACAAACAATTTCCTCTATAATTAAAATGGGGAGTCGGGTTGCCTCATTTGCAATCCTTTATTCTCCTTTATAAACTCCTTTTCGATGTAAAAACCTCTTTTGACAAAAATAGATCTATAAATTCGTGAAGGAGCTCCTGAAATTTAGCGGTTGATAGGTATTTTAAGCTTCCGTAAATGGCAGAGAATTTTAAATAAAACATCACAATATCATAATTTTTATGGGGGTAGGAAAATTAGAATACATATAGTATTCTTCTAGTGGTAGATTTGTAGTAACACGCTGTAGGTAGGTTATTAGTGCATAATACGAAGGCCTAGCTCAATTTGCATGCAACAAACGTAACCGAAACTACGTACGCACGCTGTTACGCGAAAGTCATACAATTTATATTAGAAATTCCTGTGGGACCGCCTGATGGCAGGTAAATGACGCACAAAGCCTGCTAAATCCGAGCTTTGAGGGCACAGACAACTTCTGAAGCGCTTGAAGCATCGAAATAATAGCTTGAAGCGACTGGATAATCATTGCAGGCATTGCAGTGAGATTTTACTTCATATGTTTTTAGATAGTAATATTCAAGCTCGATTTACTGTAACGGGTACTCAAGTTGTGATAGACCTTTAGGCTAGACTAGAATCAAAATTAAATAAAATTATGTATACTGACGTACAGTCGGAAAACTTACCTCCGTGTCGTTAAAATCCTTCGTATTCATAAAAATATTTAAATATGGCACTTTAAAATGGCAGTGTGAAAGCCACATAGCACGTAGAACAGATGTTCGTTGGGACCGAAAAGTTCTCGAAAGGAGGCCGTGTTGTACAATAAACGTAATTAACATAAACACTAACATATGTACATAAACCTAATAACGTGCTAAATATGTTAAATACCAGTTCAATAAAGTTTTTCACCATTGTTAATCTATTTAGGCTGATTGTGTGCTATATCAAATTTAATTAAATTAACCAGAAATAGCAGTTTATATGAATACGTAATATATGAGCGATTATCTTTATTTTTGGAAGTCAAGTGAAAACCAGAGGTAATTTGCTGATGAGTTACTTTTTCAATAACTTTTCTTTTTAGGGTTCCGTATGCAAAGGGTAAAACAGGATCCACACCTCAGGATTTTTCTTCTTGAGAAATTTATAAACACGTGTTTTAACGGTGAAGGCAATTATCGTGCGAAAACCGGCATGTTCTAAGAACTTTAAAGAGTTTGAAGGACATATGTCACTCACCAACACGCACTTAGCCAGCGTGGTGAATTAAGGCATAATCTCTCTCGCCAAGAGAGAAGTCCCTGTGTCCCAGCAGTGGGAACTTTAATAGGGTGATGATGATGATGATATTCCAGGAAACGTAGTAAGGTAACACTAACTCAGAGCTTACTTCGTGGATCTAGATCATGTCCCAAAGTTAGTTGTGGGGATTGTCCAACAATACAATATTTATTTAATGCTATCCCAAGTGTCACAAGTTTCATACGGTCATAATACGGTTGAAGATGTGCAATATTAGTACCTAGTGTAAGTTTGAATATGTGCAAATTGATTTATGATTTGGATTCAATCCAATAATTATATAAATTAAGTTGACGATTTTGGCAAAAGATCACATCATGTCCCTTTGCACTAGTGTGCACTTACCAACAAATAAAATAATACTTGTATTACCTATCCAAAAAATAAAAATAAAATATCTCGGTAAGAATAAGAATATTGTTTCTGTTTTCACTAACGGCTCTCAAAATTTGTTCAATGAGGTGTATTTAAAAATAATGCTTGTGCACTTAGCTTTATGGATATAAGACTGCGACCTAATTCTACATTTAGTACACTGTTATGAACATCTCGCGGCATGAAAAGCAGCTCAACTCTTTATACGGATATAAATACCAATAAGATCACTTTATTAATTTGAGGCTGGTTTCTCATGTAGGTAGGTAAGTGTGCAAAGGATAGGCTTAGATTCTTTAGCAACACGGGAACGTCTGCAATGCGGGAAGTATTTTGCCTGAAAACAGACCGCTTTGTGGTCGCGTAGGTGTGTAAAGCCATATTAAAGCATGGGTAGCGCAGGTTAGGACTATGCGAAACAGAAACCTGCAGATTCTGCGAGGAGGCGGATGAAACGCCACTCCATCTGCTAGGAGTGGGTGGAGCGCTGATGCAGAAGCATAGCACACACCCTCAAGCATCTGCTATGTCCAGATGAACTACGAAACTTTCCCCAAAGAAAATCATTCTGTTCCTAACAGCCGCAAGGATAAGTGGCGAACTGTAACGCTACGATTTTGAGGAGAACCGATGACAAGTGGCGATCACAATAGGCCTTTCGGCCGCAGTGACACAATCGCCACATTAAACAAATAAAAAATGTCCAAATCGCAAAGACAATGACAATTCAGTTGTTTCCGTGATCATGGCGCTTGCAACAGCGTCGAAATATCAGAAAACTCAAAAACCGTCAAATCATGGTATGTTACCAGTTTTAACCCTTTACGGCGCTGAATTGCAGATCTGCATCGTACCATTCGAACTGGGAAATTCGTTCAAAGAAACGTATATTAAACCATATAACGCTGCATAGCATATCTGCAGCAAACCATTCTAACGAATTATGCCCCCAAATTGCTGCTAGATAGCGCTTTTTATAATTTTTGACCACTCGAAGTAACAAATCTACCAGAACCGGCTTGAGTAGTTTTCGCGCGACTTTCATTGTTGTTTTTAAATAGTTTTATTAGAAATATCGACGTGAAATTGCTATGGAGTAACGGTGAGTTATTGATTTACACTAAATATATATAATTCAAATGTTTTATATTGTTTTTTAACCCCCGACCAAAAAAGAGGGGTGTTATAAGTTTGACGTGTCTGTCTGTCTGTCTGTCTGTCTATCTGTGTGTCTGTCAGTCTGTCTGTGTCACCATAGCTCCCGAACGGATAGATCGATTTCAATTTAGTTTTTTTTGTATGAAAGGTGAGTCTGGCGCGAGTGTTTTTAGACATGTTTCATGAAAATCGGTTGTGCCGTTTAAAAGTTATGGGGGTGAGAGTTGGTAAGGAAAACCGAAAATCTGCAAATATACTAGTGTGGGGTATCAAATGAAATCGCATCGTGTCCACATTACATAATATTATGTTGTTTTACGTTTAAGGATATTATGGCATTGGAATCGGGGGTTTTTCTTAAATTTTAAATTTAGATTTATACAGAGATAGTTCCGAATTTTGTTTTGATGCAGTAATGCACCATTGCGCTAAACTGTTACATTTTATTTCTTTTTTGCTTATACGAATGTTTTCTTATATCAGACCCAATATGAGTACGAGGTATCCATGCTCTGCTCCTAACCTTCCAAATTTGTCAGCCAACGCTTAGAAAGCATTCTAGAGCAATGGCAAGATAGTGAGGATGGCTTAGACTTTTCAGACGACGATGATGTAGCTGATCCATCGTACGTATCGGAATTGAATAATTTGAATGTATTTCAAGACTCGGATGAAGAGCCCGAAGTACCCTACCCAGACGAACAGGACAATAACATCTTGCTAACGAACTCCGAGACTAGCAGCGGTTCAGTGCATCCATGTGAGACACCGCCTGCTGTTCCAGTTGCAGTACCCAGTACCAGCTCCGAAATAAGAATCACATCACGAAGCACACGTGTTCCAAAAATAAATACCCTATGGAAAACTAAAAACTCAGAGCTCAATGAAGACCAGATGAGGTTTTGGGAATCATGCAAGTTACCAAATGAAACACTGGAATTAGAGACGCCTTATCAAGTATTTCCTTATTTATTGACTGATGACATTGTGGATCTCATAAGAGATGAAACAAACCTGTACAGCGTGCAAAAAGATGCCAGTAAACCTTGGAGGTATAATAAAATTGTGAACCTTCTATCTAACTTTGCTGGCAAAAATCCCACATCTGTTGTAAGTAGATTCGAGAAGTAGCAAAAGAAACACATCAATGTGGAACGGCCTTTTATTGTGGCAGAATATAATCGTCATATGGGAGGTGTAGATCTAATGGACTGTGTAATGGGTCATTATAAAATAAAACTTTGCAGCAAACGTTGGTTTATTAGACTCTTTTACCAATTTTTAGATAAGACAATGAATAATTCTTGGTTACTATATAGAAGAATTCATGCTGACTCCGAATATACTGGCAAACTGCTAAAATCCGCTGCTTTTCGATTAGAAATTGCTGAAACTTTAGCCAAATATAAATTGACGAACTGCCTGAAGCGCACTAGTGACGTGGAAGCACTCATCCAAGATAAAAAGAAAAAGGGCCTTGTCAGCATATGCCGCCAAAGGATGTGAGACTGGACCAGTTAGGGCACTGGCCTGTTTGGGCCGACAAAAGGCTTCGGTGGAAATATCCAGGATGTACCGGAACAGCCTAAACAGAATGTGCAAAGTGTGGCGTAGCCTTATTTTCAACAAAAATAATAACTGTTTCTGTTCCTTCCACAGCTTGTAAATTTATATGTTTTCACACCATGATGCACATCTGCATCGCCTTGTTTTTTTGAAAAAATATATACTTGTTCTGACATATAATTTTTTTTATTATTTTTCCCATTATTAGATAGTTTGTCTTAACCTATTTTCAATAAAAAGATATAAATCCACGCTCTTGCGCCGTAAAGGGTTAAATCATAATATTGTTAAAAACCATGATCATTTCAAAAGTAATATAGAGTAGATTAATCAATAATAAAAAAAAATACCCAGCCAACCGTACTGCCCCAACTCCCCCAAACATAATAAAAATATCAATGGTGCATTAACTTGAATCAAATTTGTTTACGTATTTATCTGACCACCCATCCGTTTAATACTAGCTTGGGGGAAAGCTGACCCTATCCTACGGCACGTCATTTTGAACACTCCTGAACTGATTTTTACAACCATACAACCATCTTGGTATTCCCCCTCCAGCTATTCAACCTTACGATAATACAGTATGGTTGAAATTCGCCTGATAGGATGAATGTAGAGGAATGTAGGGTGAACATACTATGACAATGTGCATTAGAAGGGTAGGACAGTAATTTGATACTGTTTAGGCGTGGGAATGTGAGATTTATAGATCGTGTGGGTAATGAATAAGAGGATAAGGATCTGGGAGAGAGCTTGAGGGTAAACAGATGCTAGGATGCTGGTCTGGGTTTCCGTGCAGGCAAAACTTGCTGATGCTAAAAGTTTTTTTTAAGGAATTTCTTTTAATATCATGCTACATCACTATTACAATCTAACCATTATAAGCTAATCGGTAATTTTACATATAACTTAAATTGCTGATAAAAGTGAAATTTAAAATTGGACCGCCTTTCTAAAGAAACATACACACGGCTTAGACACGCTTTCAACAGTTGTTTAGCAAAAGTGATTCATATATTATATATTTTTAAAGAACTATTAAGCACGTGTCTAAGTTGTATTTATGTTTTTTGAAAAGAGGTTGATAAAAAGAATGTCAAGTAACGATTTGAATAGATTGGATCTTTTAAATAAAAATTTTGCGATACGAACACTTATTCTTCAATAACTGTAATAAAATATTACATCAATTTTTATACTATTAGATAATCTGTAAAAGAAACGTAGTAAGTTTAATGCATTTAGGCAACCAGCCCCGCGCACTGGTTTTTTGCGAACTGAGTTTACTAAATAGCCATTTAATAGGTAATATACTCTCATGACGCTGCTTATGCTGAAAAGTATTTTTAAAGCTTAAATATTTAGGAATAAGTACCTACTTACTTACCTATGAAATCTTCTGATTCCTGTAAGATTTTTTGCTTATTTGTACCCGTATAGGTTAGTCTCTGTCTGTGACATCTACCATGCTAAGGCCACGTACCTGAAACAAATTAAAATAAGTTTTAATTTAAGATGACTTTCGAGGTAATACGAGTTACCTATTTATAACATTTAGATTTGTCTTGGTTATACATTTGGGATTAATGACGGATATGCATATGAGATATGAGCGACGACCGCTGTGGCTCAGAGCCGAAAGTACGCCTGAGGCGCAGGAGGTTACGGGTTCGATTCCGGCCGAGTGAACAACTTTTGTACGATCTACAATTTCTGGTTTCGGGTCTGGGTGTTTTCTATCTATTATAGGTATTATAGGTATGTATTAACAAAAAAATCATATCTATGTTATATTTCAGTCACCCATAGTACAAACTCTGCTTAGTTTGGGGTAAGGTGATGCTGTGTGATTAGCCCAGAAAATATTCATATTTATTTGTATATAATACGGTAGATGAAAAAAAAATTTTTGTCATTTATCTATATATACAAAAATGAATCCCTATTTCCTTTGGTCACGGCATCACGCCTGAACGGCTAGACCGATTTCGCTAATTCTTTTTTTGTTCTGTTCGTTATTATCAGGAGAAGGTTCTTATGAAAGAAAAAATTAAGGAAATTGCGCGGAAAATTAGAAAATTTAAAATTACTTAACCACCATATAAACTTATTAAACTTTTTTAATGTAACCTACATTTGACATAGAATTGACTGATGACATGCGTGCCGCAAATATAGTCAAGAGGATGAAAAAAAAAAACAAAATTATTAAACTTTTTTAATGTAACCTTACTCATTTATGGCGTCTAAGGCGGAATAAAGTTCGCCGGGCCAGCTAGTTAAGATAATTAAAAAAAAATAGCACCTAAGTTTCTTTGCAAACGGAAATCGAGATGATCCAATGTACTGAACTTTCGCGTCACGTAACGATTTCATGCGATTTGTACTAAATTAGTTTATTAAACCCACACGCCAGAACTTTGATGCTCCATACAGATACCTATTTTTTTGGTAGTAATCATGCCTATTCATCACCCTATATATGATGAGAAGGGATGAATGTCATGTGACGAAAAGAATGTTAGATATGTGTGTTGATGGATATGTGGGAAGAGGTAGGCCAAAGAAAAGATGGATGGACAGTGTGAAGGATGACATGTGTAAGAAAGGAGTGAGTGTTGAGATGACGAGTGACAGAGGAAAATGGAAGGAAAAAACATGTTGTGCCGACCCCACGTAATGTGGGACAAGGACCAGAGAATGATGATGATGATGATGAATCATCACCCTATTAAAGCTCCCACTATTGGAAGACAGGGACTTCTCTCTTGAAGAAAGAGATAAGGCCTTCCTAATAAAAGAGGCTTTTTCGTTCGTAAATTTGTCGAGTTTTGCAAAAGAACGGATTTACACGGGTATAAATATTATAGTGATGGATGATCTCTCTACTATTGAAAGGTAAATGTCATGATAATGTAAAAATTATAATATGAAGGACAAGGATTTGAATGCAGATTGTTATTGTTTGATGATATATTTTTAGGACTTGCTGGGCGATACGAAATTTTGTTATAAAACTAGGTACAACGATTAAAAACTACTTAAACCCACTTAAAATAATGCACAACAAAATGGCCGCCAGACGGGGTAATGCAGGGTAATGGCGGCAATGTCTCGTGTCACGAGGTCGAGTGACGTAGACGAATAGAATGGAATTCTAAATTATCCCTCTTAGACTGAGTGTAGACCAAAAACTGGCTTATTTATTTCCCCTCTTTATTAACAGTAACTAACTGCCTATTATATTCTACGTTCATTATAGGCTACTATTTAATTATTTTTAAATTATGTCTATGTAAGGAGTTTAAGGTGACCGAGGGAAATTAAGAGGAAATTACAATTTTAAAAAGAAAAAAAAGTAATTCGTGGATGGGACCTCCGCTGAATGATTGCCCGCCATTTTAGCATGGTCACTTTGTTGGATTTAGAATAAAGTCACACTGTTGTGTGTAATGTATATAAGAAAAACACAAGTATCTTGTTGATTAAAGACTACGATAACTTTATATTTATTACTCATCTGATAATAATTAATCAGCTTTGTAGGTACGACAAATTAATAATATGTTTCCTGTGTAAATGCGTCTCATACAGTTGACATAAGATGGGAGGAATTTTGACAGTCAATATAGAACTTCTGTGAATGATAGCTTGGATGTGTTTGATAGGTATGATTTTAATATGCCAATAATAACAAAAGCCATCCGGTTTTTCTTCGCCTTATTGTGTATGAAAATAGGTTAAAAAATGAATGACAATATTCCGCTTTCCTTACTACGTACTTAATATAAGTATTTGTTCAATGCCTGTTTCTGTTAAAAGTCTCGAACAAAACATTGAAACGTTTTTATTAATTGGAAATGTATTGTTATGCTTAAATTGCCAACGATCTGCGATAAAAATCTGGAATATAAGCTCACTCCATTCAAGGGCGGGCATTTTGAAATTAGAACGCTAGGCTATTTGCACTTGAGGACAGGACAAAAGGCCTCGGCTCGTGCGTGCCTTATTGAGCCACGCCTGGGGGATAGTGATGTTCCAGCTACTTTGAATATTCTAAATTTAAAGCTACTATGAAGGTCTCTATCATTTTGTCTCTCCTACCTGTTTACTAAGGAGTTCTTTATAACAACCTCTTTGCTTGATATGGAACCTCCTTGTTAGTCCAAATTCAAACCTACATGGCTAACGGTGAAGGTCCACCATATATTGCTCTTTCCTACAACCTAGTTAACCAAAGAGTTTTTTTCAACTTACTCTTGGCTTGTTATAACAACCTCCTTGTTAGATCAAATTAGATTAAAACTGCGGCTACAGTGAAGGTCCACTATAATTATACTATTTTTTGCAACCACGTACCAACCATTGCAACCATTTTGTTTGTTATAAATCCTCCTCATAGCAGAACTTTATCAGGGAAACCGAAATAATCGCACTCAAAACGAGTATAATAACTCTTTTAATGTTTTTTTTTAGGAAAAAAAGCTAAAATGCTAATTATTATCCTTAAATTATCTTGTATCTATACAAACCGAAAATTTATAAACATACTTACAGTTTCTTTATGATTTATGTTTTTGTCCTTTAAAAGGTAGCATCCAATTTAAAATTTTTAGATTTTTCTACGGACTATTTCTTAATAACCTAGTCCCAAGCCTAGACTTGACGCCTCCGGCATTCAGCGATGCCGCGGGTAAACTCCGCGCTGAATAAATACGTCTGCAGCTTGTTTCACGCTCGATTCAAAGCTGGATTTGCAGCCAGCTCTTCAAAAAGTTCTAAATAAAACTTTGAATTTAGAATGTAAAATAGTAGATAATATGTAGGTACCTAACATCTATAAATTATTCGAGAATACTCTGCATTTAAAATGTTATTCGATAACGGGATTTCTAGGCGAGTAAATAAATTAAATAAAAATGACTGATATATTTATTGAATTAAAAATTTTATCATATTAAATTAATATTATATTCATTTTGATATTATGAATTAACTGGGTATATTTTAAGATATATTTTTAGACAAAAAATATTTCAGTATTTTTGGACGGGCTAACAGTCGACTAAGGAGAATACCTTTATTTTATGCCTTTTATCTGGGGGCACGGCAGTGCCCCCACCAAGTCGAGCAAAAAAGCGGCACGGCCGTACCATCCTTTTCTCGAAGCAATTCAGGCCATTTTCGACCCCCTGTAACTTCGTTGTGGATAAAACTAGAAGACTGAAATTTTCAGTAACCATGCAGGATTGTAAAGACACGGTATATTTCAAATTTCATTCAATTTGAACCAGTATTTTAAGAATTATAACGGGTCAAATTTCGTAATTTTGTCACTCACTGACTGACTCACCGATCATCAAAATTCTAAGGCACTTTTAGCAGACCTAGAAGCTTCAAATTTGGAACATAAGTAGTGTTTGGTGTATGAATCAAGGAAAAACTAAAAAATCTAGAAAAAAACCGGTATAGAGGGCGCTGTCGTACCTTTTCTCGAAGCAATTCAGGCCATTTTCGACCCCCTGTAACTTCGTTGTGGAGCAAACTAGAAGACTGAAATTTTCAGTAACCATGCAGGCATTGTAAAGACACGGTATATTTCAAATTTCATTCAATTAGAACCAGTATTTTAAGAATTATAACGGGTCAAATTTCTTAATTTTGTCACTCATTGACTCACCGATCATCAAAATTCTAAGGCACTTCAAGCAGACCTAGAAGCTTCAAATTTGGAATATAAGTAGTGTTTGGTGTATGAATCAAGGAAAAACTAAAAAACCTAGAAAATACCGGTATAGAGGGCGCTGTCGCAACGCCACGTATATACGAAATATGTACTAAAGTAATAACAATGCGAAATATAAATAAATCCAATCTAGACCGGCAAAAAGAAAATTATATGGACATATATACAATAAGTAGAAGGTACCGAAAAGGAAAAAAGTAGAACTGTCTACAAAATACAAAAAGAAATGAGATCCCATCAAAAACAATACTTGTCAAAAAAACCAAGTCGCGCAACTCAGTTGTTCTGCGGTAAAAAGTTGTGAGATCCAAAGTAAATCCAAGTCTTCAAATTTCGTCTCAAAATTCTTTAATGTTTTATATAAATATATTGAGACTTGGCCATCGCACTAAATAATTGAATTTACACGTGTTTTCAGGCGATGGCCAAGTCTTAATATATTTATATAAAACATTAAAGAATTTTGAGACGAAATTTGAAGACTTGGATTTACTTTGGACAAACAAACAAATGTCTCGAATAGGCTCTGAAACTACTGCACCGATTTAAAAAATTCTTTCACCATTCGAAAGCTACACTATCCCTGAGTGACATAGGCTATATTTAGTTTTCAAAAATAATATGATTTCTTACCAAACTCCGATAATGTAACCGATAATGTATAATTGAATATATAACAAAGTGATGTATTACAACTTTGTAGAACTTATCATTATCTACAAAAAACGGCGTTACATCATATCTCTAACTATTATAGTTTTGTCACAATAAGCGATTTTTTTGAAAAAATAAACCTAAATCTTTCTTTAATCGCGAATGCTGCGAAAACTATTGAATATATAACAAAGTGATGTATTACAACTTTATAGAACTTATCATTATCTACAAAAAACGTCGTTACATCATATCTCTAACTATTATAGTTTTGTGACAATAAGCGATTTTTTATATTAAAAATTATAATCTGGGGGCACGGCAGTGCCCCCACCAAGTCGAGCAAAAAAGCGGCACGGCCGTACCATCCTTTTCTCGAAGCAATTCAGGCCATTTTCGACCCCCTGTAACTTCGTTGTGGATAAAACTAGAAGACTGAAATTTTCAGTAACCATGCAGGATTGTAAAGACACGGTATATTTCAAATTTCATTCAATTTGAACCAGTATTTTAAGAATTATAACGGGTCAAATTTCGTAATTTTGTCACTCACTGACTGACTCACCGATCATCAAAATTCTAAGGCACTTTTAGCAGACCTAGAAGCTTCAAATTTGGAACATAAGTAGTGTTTGGTGTATGAATCAAGGAAAAACTAAAAAATCTAGAAAAAAACCGGTATAGAGGGCGCTGTCGTACCTTTTCTCGAAGCAATTCAGGCCATTTTCGACCCCCTGTAACTTCGTTGTGGAGCAAACTAGAAGACTGAAATTTTCAGTAACCATGCAGGCATTGTAAAGACACGGTATATTTTAAATTTCAATTAATTTGAACCAGTATTTTAAGAATTATAACGGGTCAAATTTCTTAATTTTGTCACTCATTGACTCACCGATCATCAAAATTCTAAGGCACTTCTAGCAGACCTAGAAGCTTTAAATTTGGAATATAAGTAGTGTTTGGTGTATGAATCAAGGAAAAACAAAAACATCTAGAAAATACCGGTATAGAGGGCGCTGTCACAACGCCACGTATATACGAAATATGTACTAAAGTAATAACAATGCAAAATATAAATAAATCCAATCTAGATCGGCAAAAAGAAAATTATATGGACATAATATACAATAAGTAGAAGGTACCGAAAAGGAAAAAGGTAGAACTGTCTACAAAATACAAAAAGAAATGAGATCCCATCAAAAACAATACTTGTCAAAAAAACCAAGTCGCGCAACTCAGTTGTTCTGCGGTAAAAAGTTGTGAGATCCAAGTAAATACAAGTCTTCAAATTTCGTTTCAAAATTCTTTAATGTTTTATACAAATATATTGAGACTTGGCCATCGCACTAAATAATTGAATTTACACGTGTTTTCAGGCGATTGAATTAACGCGTGTTTTCAGGCGATGGCCAAGTCTTAATATATTTATATAAAACATTAAAGAATTTTGAGACGAAATTTGAAGACTTGGATTTACTTGGATCTCACAACTTTTTACCGCAGAACAACTGAGTTGCGCGACTTGGTTTTTTTGACAAGTATTGTTTTTGATGGGATCTAGTTTTCTCCCCATTGAATAAGCACATGAATAAATGTTTTAATAAATAAATAAATATATACGGCCCATCTACACAACAACATTTAGCCCCGTGGTAAGCTCTTATTTTTGTTATCTAAGCTTGTTAGCTATTAACCCATTTGTTAAATACAGGTTAAAATAAAAGTAGTGTTTTTTGCGAACCAAAAACATTGAGGCAAAAGTAACATAAACCTCAGGTATAAAAACCTTAAAAGAACTCTTATTAAAAAAAAAAAAAACAGACAAACACCACTTAAGCGAAACTCAAAACTAGCCAAAGAAGGATGAATCGCATCCATCCTTATTACGTTACTAACTCGAAGAAGTGGGAATTCGTTTTATCGTTTCTTGTTACTGTTTGCTAAATTATTTTCTTCTTTGAACCTTTTCGTTACTGAAAGGTCTTGAAGTTAACTACATTACTCGTTGTAGTTGGAGCTGTATCAGGGAAAATGAGTGCATTGTCGGTCTTTGTAAGTCCGTGTTGGGATTTCGTAATGTATTATGGGATTAAAGTCATTTGAACTATTAGTAAATTTTGAAATCTTAAAGCTTCCTTAACTTTATTCTCAGATGTTATTCTACCAAAGCCTTAGCGATAAGGCCGCCCATTGTTGTTATTTTTTATTGTGAATTTTGTAACTGTTGTTTTGTTTTGGTGTACAATAAAGTATATTGTATTATATATTATTTTCCGATTTTTTTTCTGTTCATGAAGAAATACATCATGATTCCTTTTATATACTGCTCTAAGCTTTTTTAAGATATCAGAAATTCCGGTTTAAGCCTAGACCAGTGGCAATCCATATCCATACTTTCCATACTATAATATTATAATATAAATATAATATAAATGCGAAAGTGCCTCTGTCTTTCTGATCCTCTTTCACGCGAAAACTACTAAACCAATTTAAATGAAAGTTGGTACAAAGATTCTCTAGAGCTATAAATTATTTTTACCGAGGAAAAATTTTATTCCGTGTGAAATCCATTATAACGCGGATATCACCGGGGGGTACAACTAGTTCAGCATAAAATAGAGAAGAATATCAAATAAACTGTTATTCTTCAATACTCCCATTAATTTTTTTTTAAACAAAAAAATCAATTTTTTTTTATTTGGATTTTAACAGTAATTTTAAAAATTAGATTCGAACGGTGGCGTCTGCGAAAGTTTGCAAAAACTGTGTTGCAGAGCCAACGCCCACCTCCAGAATAGACAGTCCTATGTTAACATTAAATACTCGTAATAACTTCTTGAAGACCATAGTACCTACATGGCAACAACATTAATAATTTCTACAAAAGAGACTCCACTTATCAGTGCATGACAAATGACCTTCTTATGACCACTTAAAAGCCAATCACGCTGAATAAATCTCACCATTAAGCGTGTCCAAAAGTTTGCGAGTTTTCGCCCCCGGCGCGACCATTTGGTCGAATAATGGTGGTGCAACTGGCGCTGGCGGTGCATCGATTACGGAAAGATGCGTTCATATTGATGGGTTTCATATCGAGTGCACCAATTATTGAAAGGCTGTCTTGTTAACCCCCCATAAAAAGTGTGTGTTATAAGTTGGGGTTACCGCTAGTTGTTGTGGGGTGTTATTAGTTTTTTTGTATGAAAGGTCAAATCGGTTGACCCGTTTAATAGTTATAAAGGTAAAAGTGTCTCAATGCGCATCACGTGCACATTACAAAATTGTATGACTTTTTACTTGTAAGGTAACTAAAGTTCTGGAATCAAGGGGTTTTTTTATTTTTAATTCGTTTATCAATATATTTATTTATATGTTGGCCCATCCAAAAATAGGAATGTATACATTTTGCATGACTTTTGCATGTCTTGATTATTTGATTGCACGAAAAAATTAGATATATGGTATGATACAATCTTTGAAAACTCTAAATTAAGGACTTTATATATATAAAAAAATGTTTTTTTATACTTATAAATTTGAATAAGTATAATGTTTTTTCATATCTGATAAGGATTGCGATTTTGTATAGGTAATCGTTAACGGCAGATGGTACCGAAATGCCACGAGAGCGTTAGGTATTAATACTTCGAGACTTCATCTGGGAAAGCTGTAAACGGTTCTGGATACAGATAGTAGGAAATTACAGAGAGAGGCATTTATGCAACTAACCTAACCGGGTATAAATATGTATATACAAAAAATTACAAATGTCAATATTTGCCTTCCACATGTGGCTATGACCAAGCCCTTACCGTCCGGCGTGCATCGATTAACAAAAGTCTGCGATTAATCGCGAACAAACTTTCGCCAAACTCCGCAATCATGAATCATTGCAGTTAATTTATGTGTCGAGTGTCCCCGGTCTTCGGGGCCCGGTTTTTGCCGGGGGCACGCCGATAATCCGGGTACGGTTACAAATGCGTCCGGGTGCCCGGATTTCTGACGGC
The DNA here is from genome assembly GCA_929108375.1 of Gymnoscelis rufifasciata. Classification (NCBI taxonomy): domain Eukaryota; kingdom Metazoa; phylum Arthropoda; class Insecta; order Lepidoptera; family Geometridae; genus Gymnoscelis; species Gymnoscelis rufifasciata. The sequence continues at coordinate 2,922,494 of OV815307.1, read as the reverse complement.
TCTGATACCAAGTATTGTTTATGCTATTCACTTCTGTGCTTTCAGACTGTTCGTTTTTAACCCGCGACGCAAAATGGGGTGTTAAGTTTTCGTTTCACGTGTATATAGTTTTGTCTATCTGTCTGTGAAATTCACCATTGGCATTATTATTGGCATTACTGAAAACCAGATGTAATAATTGTGACGCATTATGTTATTATCATTAATAAAAATATTGAAAAATTTGTTTATTTCTTCCCACAAACCTTAATGATAATGGATACAAGTAGGAATGAGGTAACATTTAATTAAGGTTTGTGAGAGACTGGTGCCTGAGGAAGGTTTAACAACCTGTATAATAACTAATGACTAAAAATGACTTCTTTAAACAGATGAACCGATTTCGATTCTGTTGCTTCTGGTTAACCCGTTTCAAAGACATGGGTTGAAGTGACAATAGAAAATCTTATGTTTACAAATATATCTTATGTTTGCAATGTATTGTGTACCAAATGAAAGCTCATAACTTATACGGCACGAAACAGGAGTTTTATAGAAATCCGTTTAGATATTTGAAATATGTATTTTTACATATATGTATAAATACGTATATTTATAAATAGTGGTGAAATGATAGTTCATTGATAATTTTGATATGATGATACGTAGTGGTTTTTTTTAATTCTAATATTAATCTAGATCAAATGGAAGTAACTGGAAAACTGTTTAAAAACTAAAAAATCGTTTTTTTTTTATTTTACAGCAGATTTTAGAGATTACGGATATTTTTTTTAAAACGGTTACTATCACAACTTTTAGAAATAATATAGTGCATAAAATTGCTTTCTTTAATAAGTTCTACATTTCCTTTACATATAAGCCTCGGACTGAATATGCTCTACCATTTCAATAAACGCGCGCCATGTTGCAAAGCATATTCAAAGTTGATCATAATTGTACTGGCAAAATCCTGTTCTGCTAAACACATTGAATGTTATGTGTTGCGCGTCATATTACATAGTGGGTTGTCCTCATTCAATTAATTATCAATGATTTATAAGGTGTTTCAAAACCGTGGACTGCCTCAATAACTGATTGAAAGTCCGAAATTTGAAATTAAAAGGATTCGATGTAAAGTAACGTAAAGAGAAGCCCTAACCAAAAATTTGTGTCATATCTTCACATCACAACAGCAAAAGGAGCAAAAATTAGCTTTCTTTGATAATGTTTTCCATAAACTATGCCGCAAAAAAATACATCCCGGAGGCTTTTATCTTACAACATTTACCACCATATTAAGCGACAATATCAAAACTACACGGTAAGTCCATCAATGCATGAATCAATCAGCCCGCGTAATCACCACTGAAGCCTTTCCTTATATCCACAGGTTAAGGACCATTATTGCTTGGCTTATCAAGGATATTTATAGGTCATTGAGGTACCTGCTTTATGCCCTCCGCTAAGTGATCGCCAAGATGGAGTAATTTATGATTGCAGAATAATTATTGCTTTCGCGTTCAATGCACAATTTTGGTTGTTGGGCGGAGTCCAGCTGTGATAAACTGTGTTATGTAAATGTGAGTGGTAATTTTTAATATCTCTTCGGTGTGCTGATAATCACTTAATTCACAGAATATGAGGAAATAATTATATTATATAACATAGGCATTTCTTCCTTTATTCCACTTTTCGCGATCTATCGAAGTAACTGGCAATGTACTTAGGCGAAAATTTTGCTCTGGTAAATCTAGGTATTTTATCCTACTGGGTTATCCACGAGGTCGTCTAGTCTTTAGAATCCAATATATTATGCAGTTCAGTCATAACTAAATTGATATGGGTAACACACCTAGTTTCACATCAAGCTTCTCGCCTTACAATCGTAAAGTCAAGCCAAAATCACTAATTTTTGTTTGGTTGGTTTAAAAAAATCTGAAAATTAATAATTCAAATTCAAATTCAAATTCAAATCTTTATTAACTTTTGGAACATGGTTGTACACTTAGTTTCGTCAAATAATATTATTTACCCACAATTTAAAAAAAAAACAATAATAATCATTAAATAAATACATTAATTCAATTAAAACCAAAAATAATAAAAAAAAAAAAAACAATCATTAATAAATATAGCAGCTGTACAGGGGCTTCGTCAACTTACATAATAATAATGGCAGCTGTAAAGAGGCCTTGTCAAAGATGTCACACAAAATTATGTCCGTCCGTTGTGGTATCAAGGAACTTCAAATAGTGAATAGGTACCAGCTAGGTAGGTGCTAGGTTCTAGGTCTTCATGTCCCATCTTAGACCGTATCGTCACTTTACATCAGGTGAGATTGTGGTCAAATGAAGGCTTATCCAGCATAAAAAATAGCTACGTAGGCAAACGCATAAAGTAAAACATTGGGAAGCAATCCTGTTAATCGATGCTAAGGCCTGTAACGGAAAGCAAATGGACAAATCAGATTATTTCACCCACTATGAGCAGATAACAGGAAGTCAGGGCAAGACGATGCTAAGGTTTAGCACAAGGCATTAACTTGTGCGTATTCCAAAAAATACTGTCGCGTAAGTTGCAGAGTGTTCTTACTGAAGAAATTGTGGGTTTACCTTTGGTGTCATAAATAATTATTGGTTTGAATAAGTACATTTATAAGGCCAATAAGAATTTTTTAGTGGACTTTTACAGACTAGTCCACTTCTGAACATAAGCCTCAAATCTTTCAATTCTATAATTTGATTAATGATGCCATAACAAATTGTAATATTTTCAATATGTCAAAAACCTTTAAAAAAATTAAGTCTGTCATTGGATTATTAATTTAAAATTCGTTTGTAAAAAAAAGAATAAACATGTGTACAGATGTTTATTCTTTTTTTTTACAAACGAAAAATCAAGACGTCATATTGCATTAAACTTGACGTAACGCTTTAGGTGTCCAGTATTTTTGGACAGATCGGGCGGACTAAACAGTATTCCTATTTTTGTATGAAGTCATAATGTCTATTAAAACCGCTTCTGCTTTTACCTTAGAGCAGCATTATCACAGGCTATAAATTAAGAGATCCTGCTAAGACCCAGCAGGTCACCCTAAGCGAAGACATTGCTCGCTTGACTGGAAATTATCTTACCGGGATTAGCTTGTTCCCGTGTTTTTTATTGTGGGACATTTGTTTTGCTTTTTTTGTCCATGAAATACACGACAAAAAGGTTCAATTAATTTGTATAAATAAGTGAAAACGTTGCACAATGTTATCCTGAATAAATACATTTTATTATAAAAATAAATAAAGAAGAACCTACACTTTACAGCGAAATTTCATCTCTTTTGATATGCATAATTATGTACATTATTTATTTGTCTGAAACTACAAAATAATGGGAGTAAGATAAAAATCTTAATGAATTTGTCTAGACTATAAAATGGAGATTGTTAAACAACAATATTTAAAGTTTTTGGACAGACAGACAGTGACAAAAATCCGCTAATATTGTGTAAGGCAGGATGTTCAGAAGCATAAAAGCTATTGAGCATCACAATAGGGACACGTTCATTGTCTGAAGGCGAAGGCTTGCCAACAGACAGGGTGGTGTAAGGGAACAACTTATGAGACCACAATTTCCTTGAAGCAAAAGAAAATGAACCGAAATAACGGAAAATCTTTGAGGGAGGCTTATTTCCAGCTGATGACGTCTAACGGCTTAAATGATAATGAAGATGATGAAAGATTTTATTTTAATTAGATTTTTATTCGATTTGTTTCGTGTATTGTTGTTTTGAGAAGTTTCTTGAAAAAAAGAACCTATTATATATAAATACAATGAGAATAAAGTTTTTTTTGAAGCCTCATAAAATGAAACCTCATACGTTAGAAACACAATATAAAAATGAACATTTCTTTGTTATGTAACATTATTTTGCATGGTATTATGAAAGTCGGAGTAATGCTGTATATGAGTTGGCATTTAGCTATAACATTTCGTTTCCGCAAATCTGAGAAACGTCAAAAATAAAAAACAAAAATCATAAACAAATTGAACATAAAGTAATTAAGGATAAATAGGAAAAAAATGTATCATATTTTATTACACAAGAGACAACTTTTACGAAGAAGCAAAGAAGTTTCCAATCATCGAGCATTGCGTTTTGATACAGTTAATTCTCAAGTATATTACCATCTATAGTTTTCAGCCTCAACTCTCCTCCCTTGGCCCTCAACCTTCTGTGTTATCAACGACTAAACTGCAAATTTAATACAGCCATTTGCATTTGAAAGAGGCTATGGAACCGTACGCAGTGATTTGTACTTTTTATCTAAACTCGATCTGGTGGATGAAGGCGACTGCGTTAAAAATACCATAAAATCTGTTGCTTGTAAAAATTTGCTATTTGTACAGCTTTTTTACGATTTTTATAAGATTATTAACCCTGACCAAAAATTACTACATAAATTGTTCTTCTGGCCAGAGTTTGGAAATTAAAATTTAAACAGAATTTTTCAACGTGACTCAAAATGGTATCTATTCTAATATCATAAAGTTTTAGATTTTCTTTGTTTGCTTCTAGCGTTTTAATCTTAGGAACTACTTGTCTCTAATCTATATCCTGAGTTTTATATAGTCATACTTTAAAAAAGTATTAAAAATAAGCACTCTGCAAGTCACAGACAAGACGATAGTTAATTAAGAAATACAATGAAACATGTAGAAAAAAATATTGAAGTGACATTTACAAACTTAAAACAATAAAAGTGGAGTTATAAGTGGAAATGTAATTTTAAACCAGAGTGGGTAACATATTATTTTATGTAATTTCCTTAAAATATCAAAATGAGTGAAACAAAAGAATACTTACTCCAACCGGAAACAGATAAACGTTAAGGATAATAGTAGCTATGTTACAGTTGATTCAACAACTTAATAATTATACAAGCTTTTGTCTTCACTGGCCATTTGATCACTTAATAGCCTAAAACGTCTCAATTTTAACAAAGGTAATATACGCATGTTTATCTCTTTGCGGGAATTGAGAACCTGCGAGCAGACAAACAAAATCATTGATTTTATAAATAGAAAAATATTAAATAAAAGGAGCACTTCTGTATTATGTTCGAGTATTCTTATTCGAGTTATTTACTGGAATTATATTATTGTTAAAACATAGGCTTGAAATTACATATATGTATTACATTGAAAAGTTGTTTCTTCTTGAGACATTTATGTGCGCTTTAAACACGTGCTTTAACGGTGAAGGCAAACATCGTGAGGAAACCGCCATTTTCTGAGACTTCAAAGGGATTTGACATTCACCAACCCGCACTTGGCCAGCGTGCTGATGCATGCTTTAAGGAGAGAAGTCCCTGTGTCCCAGCAGTGGGAACGTTATTATAACAAGAGGGGCTAGGCCTGGCGGGGTTTCATCGACAACTATTTTACCTATAATCTGCCCCACTCGTGAGGCAGCCTTAGTGGGGGAGAGTGGAATAATTCGATCTCGATCAGTAAGCGGGTACTGTACAGGAAGGGCACAAATACATTAAAGATTTTGTACTTTTGGAAATATATTCAAGGTACAAAAATGGTTGTTTGAAGTAATAATGTTCGCCTTACGATCTGTCACAAAACCAAGCCAACATGTCAGCCATATCAAATATTTATTTTAAAATATTAATTTATTTTATAACATGAGAGAGTGAGTTACACGTGACCTCCGGGTGGTGCTAAGAACAGTCTCTGGTGGTAGGCTTCGGCCGCGGCTTGTCACAACCCTCCGGGCTGGGCCAGTGCGTGCGTTTTTCGTGTTTCGTAATGTGGCCCGGACAAGCCATATACCTTCTAGGTCTTTATGCTCCATCTTAGAGCACATCGTCACTTTACATCAGGTGAGATTGTGGTCAAATAAAGGCTTATCTAGCATAAAAAAAATTACTTACTGAACATTTTAAATTATAGCTCAAAGAACTTATTGTAGATGAAGAACAACATGCTCAACGTTCTTTATGTTTTAAGATCAAGGGTCAAGTCTAATTATTTAAAAGCTTAAAAACATATTTTCTCAACAATATGCTTTGTAAGCAACAAAGTAGTACAACAGAAATGTTATTAAAGTGTGACGTGGGGGGAGAACGAACCGGAACGGACATGGACCAATGCTTGTTGAAGTGATATGTATTTTGTTTATTCATTGTTTTTCAATTTTGAATGATCGATGGGCGGAAGACATACATTTTGTCCTTTTTGTCTGTGGTTTTGTGTTTCTAAATGAAATTTTTAATGTCAAAATTGGAACGAACACATTTTTGCTTGTAAAATTTCTATATAGTTGCTGTGTAGATTGTCTATGAAATTGTTTTTTTTTATTATTACATAAACACACACATTAATTATTAGTAGAGCCGCATTGGCTAAGTGGGAGTACACTCGACATTCATTCCAAAGGTTTGAACCCACAACATTTAAAACTCGCTGCGCGACTTTTGCTTTTTTTTAAGGTAAAATATGTGCGCTTAAATAAGCGTTCTAACAGTGAAGGCAAACATCTTGAGGAAACCATGTTCTGAGAACTTTGAAGAGTATGAAAGACATGTGACATTCTCCAACCCGCAATTGGCCAGCGTGGTGAATTAAGGCCTAATCTCTCTCGTCAAGAAAAGTCCCTGTATCCCAGAAGTGGGAACGTTAATAGGGTGTTGATGATTATGATGATATATTATTATAATTATATTTATATAGCGTTCAGGAAGCTACGGAACATCTTTTCGTCCAAAATACTTCATAGCCTTAAAACGAGAGCCTTTAACCAGTGTGTTTTGCCAGTGATTATTAGGGATCCGAAACGTGATGTTACACCATATGTACGGTGTTCTCGAGTGGAGTCCACGGATCGGCAAACGCAGCGTAGGATATCCGCCTACTAGGTGGACGGTTTTTTTTTTATGTTCTATAAGCCTTCATTTGACTACAATCTCACCCGATTTAAAGCGACTATGTCCAAGATGGGACATGAAGACCTAGAAGGTATATGGCTTCTCCGGACCACATTACGAAACACGAAAAAACCGCTTCACGCACCGGCCCAGCCCGGAGGGTGGTGGCAAGCCGCGGCCGAAGCCAACCACCACCACCACCAGACTTGGTGAAGGCAACGGGTTCACGGTGGATGCAGACCGCTTCCAACCGAAGTAAATGGAAATATTTGAAGGAGGCCTATTTTCAGCAGTGGACGTCAAACGGTTGAAATTATGATAGTGATATTTTTACCTGATACCCTTCATTTTGATAAATTATAACTTCCCAAGCGAAAAATGGCATCCAACGAGCTTCGTCATAACTTAAAATCAATAGCTTTATTGCTATAAAACCATTTCAACAGAGTTATTTCATTTATTAAAAAGCTTATTGCGAATAAAATATGAAACCGCATTCAAATCGCAATAGTGCCTTCACAATGTAATAATATAATTTGAAACGTCAAGTCTGTCTGCCGCCAGTAATGAATAATAAATCTCGTAATGGGTAGTATAAAGGTGCGTACGGATAGCGCGTTCCTGTGTTACGCGTACATTGGATACGCGTACAGCTCTTGTACGGACCGCCGCGAACCTGTACGCGAGGTCAATCGATCCAGAGCGCTCCGCGAGCCCCAGTCATTCGCCATGACTCGAAGAACACGCGTGTTTATTCATTTTGCCGTCCAAATATAGCGTAGCCGGCCGCGTGCGTCCTCTTTGACGCGCGACCAAAAACCGACTGACGGTGGCTCGCGCTGCGAGTTGGCTCGCGCGGTACGCGTACCCCAGGAGTGAACGCGTAGCTGCAGGTATGGACTAGGCGTTCCGGATACGCGTAAACTGAGTACGCGTACCAGGGTACGCGCAATCCGTACGCACCTTAGATGAAGTGGTAAACTTGTTTCGATCTGTTGTGTAGTTCTATTATTGTTTATTGACATTTAACTGACTTCAATCATTTTGAAGGTTACTAAGTAAATTTTCATTTATTCTGTAATGTCAAAAACAAAAAGATTGTTACCTTAGAAGCACAAGGCATACATGGACAGGTCAACTTAAAATTAATGAAACAAATTTTAAAACAAAAATGACTAAGTAAATAACATTGTCTTGACAGTTCGCTTCAATGTTTTATACTGAGTTGAGGAGCGAACAGAACAACACAGATTTATCAGCATGCATGTATTTATAGCAATTTTGGAGTTTGTAGGGTGCGTATGCGTAGTGTGCTCCTTCAATCTGATAGTAGTAAGTTGTGTTAAAAGAGTACAAATACAATACAATACACCTTACTAAACATCAATTTACAAAACAAAAAAAATACAAAATTTAAATACCTATACATATATTTGAAGACCTCTGTGGCTCGGGCGAAAGCCCGCCTGAGGCGCAGGAGGTTGCGGGTTCGATTCCCGACGCGGGACCAGATTTTTGTACGATCTGCAATTTCTGGTTTCGGGTCTGGGTATTTTCTATGGATAATATGAATGTATTTACAAAAAAAAAATGTATCTATGTAGTTTATCAGTCTCCTAGCACCCATGGTACAAGCTCTGCTTAGTTTGGGGTTAGGTAGTCCGGAAATATTTATTATTCATTATTATATAATAGTATCACAATGGGCGGCCTTATCACTAAAAGTGATAACTACCAGACAATCTTTGGAGGTACTGGATTATAGAGGTAAAATACGGAAGAGGCAAAATTGGTAATAACAAAAGTCAAGAGATGAGAAAGAAAATAATTCAAATTATATAAATAAATACATAAACATACCTAATAAAAACTATATTATAATAAGCGAGTAGTTTGTAAGTTTTCACAGTTTACTCGTACAAGTAGAGTATGGTCGTTAACAGTAGTTTGCGACTGCCCGAAAGGGCGAATGTAATGCACGACATGGCGTAAACGTTAATCTTCTTCTTTAGGTGCCACTTCATTACTGAAGGTTGGCAGCCAGCTCCTTAAATATATCTGAACAACTGTTCCACAGTTTTAATGCCAGTCCAATGTCGAATGTTCCGAAGCCTTTTACGTAAACGTTAAACGTAGTAGAAGTAGTCATAATAATAATAGTCACAATAGTCATTTATTGATAACATAGATTATAAGTCACAATATGGGTTTTAATGTGGTTGTCCATAGCCACAACTTTTTCAAAATATAATAATAACTAATAACACAATTCATTTAGATGTCAAAATCTGAAATAAGTACATTAACAAATTTATATAAACAATTAAAATAATGTCTTATTTATAACTAAGAACACGAAATATAAATAAAGATAATGGTAGTACGCGAAGTTTCGGAAACATGGTACTCTGTATGGTTGCAAATTGTACAGAGTTCTTATTTATAGGTACTATTGCCCACAAAGACACGATCGTATTTCCTATTTCTGGCTAATATAACCGGATTAGCTATAACAAAGAGGATATTTTTGGTGGTTAATTTTATAGTGAGCCTATATTTGGTGATACTAGATTTTTTCATATTATTTAAATAATAAATAAATAAATAAATAAAAAATATTTCCAGACAATGCACACAACAACATCTAGCCCCGTGGTAAGCTCTAAGCTTGTGTTACGGGTACTAGATATCTGATATACTTAATATAATACATACATAATATAGGTAAAGATATTTTTATTATACATATGAAACACCCAGACCTTGGAAAAAGTGCTTGCAGAACATACAAACACTTTCACCCTCGGCGGTTAAATGATGACTCATTTAATACATAGTTTACCTTCTTCCTTTGAAATGACACGTATTATTTATAATTTATTATTGCCAATACATTTATTATTTGAATTTTATGGCTTATTTTGCGACTAGCATAGTAATAAAAAAAGGGTGACCAGCTTTCATTATCCACACAAATTTTAGCCCCGTGATAAGCTCTAAGCTTGTGTTACGGGTACTAGACATCTAGAAATGTTGATTTTGGCCATTTTAAGATTTAGAAATCAGCAAATGCAAGTTATAAACCATCCTGTCATAAGGCCCCGCGCAATCTTGGTAATTACATATTTTCGCCCAACCGTTAAACAAGTGTCATACCTTAAAAACCTCTTAAAGACTGTCGTAAACCACATAGCGACGTCATTAAAAGCATCAAACAATGTCGTTAAGGCGATAAAGGTAAGCCCGTATTTACGCAGAATAAAAGCAAACATTTATTACTTTTTAATGCTGTCATGCAACCGTAAAATTTTTAACGCCTTTCATATTTTTATGTACGTATCATTCGCACTGAACACAATTTCCTTTTAATTTTAAATTCATGTTTACAGCTTGTAAATGCCTCGTAAATTATAAAAATGTGCTGACTGAATGAGTTATTAAGATAAATTGTACGTTAATCTTAATAACTTTGTGTTTTAATTATATATTGATAGTGCATAATTTATTTTCTTGCACGCCCAGGTTGACTGCTAGATAGGTAGAAGCATTACCATTAATTACTCCTCTGTACATTGTTTTTTTGTGCACAAAGTATAAATAAATAAATAATTATTGAGTGCTTATTAGTTACAAGACAATTATAAAATTCACATTACTTTAGGCGTCTATCTCAGTGTCAGCAAGTAATTTACGAATTATTATCAAGTAAATTCGAAAAGTATTAGATGGACTCATGCACCGTGTAATTCATATTTTTACACTTTTTGTCATTGAATTACAAAAAATAGACTGTAAACGATTCCTAGGAAAGCTCATAAAATTAGAATTTTTATAGTTCAATTTATTATTTCAGGAGTCAAGTCGCATATTAATAAAATGAATATCATTTTAGCCATAGGTCATAATGAGTTTGACAATAGGTATTCGCCACGCTAGGTAAGCCGGTCGGTAAATTCAGAATTTGCTGTTCTGGAAGTCGCTACTGCCTATCTAGTGTAGAAAGGGGCAACATTATTGCATCGGTACTGGTTACAGAATATTCGTCTCTATCTCGTATTTATTAAGAACTCGGCAAAATTCAAACTCATAAACATCCGACAGATGTACCCCACATAGCCGACCCTCGTCTTTTCATACAATCCAATCGAAAGAAACACCAATTTTTAAAAAACCTGTTCTTTACTAGCACAGTAATATGGCCACTGATTATTACAGCCATATCAGCCTTAATCATAATATTATATAACCTCAATAGGTGTCACCAAATGGCCGGACCGGTGATCCAGTTTCTGAATTAAAGGTTTATGTAGAGATTATTGGTAGTTTTAATTGTAAAATTATCTTCTCAGTCAATTCTCTTAAAATGACTTATTAAACGATTCCTCAAGGAGTATAAAATAATTAAGGCCGTAAGGGACGAATACGGCGTATATGAAATAAAAAACCTTCATTGTTTAATGTTTCTAACGAAACTCTGTATCGAAAAATTAACTATAAAACATCTTATTATTTTTGCAACGAAACCTTACAATTTCAATATTTTACTTTACAATAAAAACTATTGAAAGCATCGGATCTCTAAATTTCCTGAGGATCAGTCGACAAATTTCCCTTTTATCGATTTGAAATAAGCTAAAACCAAAGCTTTGCTCGGTAAAATTCACCGCTCAAGAATGAATTGACCGTGACTTTGAAATGAATTATATTTCTCATTTCAAAGTCACGGCCTATATAACAATGTCCCATTATAGCCACTGTATAGCCATATCGGCCATAATCAGTATATTAGATAACCTCAATAAGGGTCATCAAATGGCCGCGCCGGTCATCCCGCTTCCCAATTAATTCAGTACTTACATGGTAATTGTATTATGGCGTGATTATAAACCAGGCCATTGTTTGGGTTTTTAAAGCTGTTACAATTTCGATAGCGGTGTTTTAATGGTGCTCATTTGCATAGCTTTGGGTAAAAACGAAACTTTAAATAAGTGGTATTTTATTGGATTTTTTTTTACAGTTTTAACAAGAAAATTGTCTTTTTTTATTATACAGATGGATTTTTGAGAAGGGACCATAAGGGCCGGAATGATTCGAAATGATTTCTGAGATTTCTGTTATTTCTAGGACTCATTCATACCTTTGATGGCCCTTATGAAGACAAACATCTTGAGGAAACCGGCATGTCCTGAGAACTTTAAAGAGTTAGAAGGTCATGTGTCATTCACCAACCCACACTTGGCAAGCGTGGAGAATTAAGGCCTAATCTTTCTAACCAAGACAGAAGCCCCTGTGTCCCAGCAGTGGGAACGTTAAAAGGGTGATGATTATGAAATCGCTTCATCCGTTCGGGAACTACGATGTCGCAGACAGACAGACAGACAGTCAAACTTACAACACCCCTCTTATTTGGTCAGCGGTTGAAAATAGATCACCAGACATTATAATAGAAAAAGCTTTGTCAAGTGCAAAGGCCTGAAACATTTAATGAAAGTATCGGATCCACATCATGACATCCTAATAAAGACTAATGTCCGAAGATAGGATATCAACAGGCGACTAGAATGGGCATTCGATAGGGGAGCACCAATTTTCTACGCGTCGATTGGAGTTCGATCTATTACAATACATACTGCTGTTTTGTTTCTGAGCCAAACCAGCTTAGTATATTGTTTTAAAGATATATTGGTTGCTTTTGAGATAATAACTTCCTATGGGCGAACCGGTTCGTAACGTAAAGCGTATCGGCGATAGTCTATCTGACTTCCGTATTTGAACTTATCACTTCTGTCATACCTCCCAAGATGCACACTATTTTTATACTTTTTACTTACATTTACTAATGTTTTTATATAACAATCTTTAAAAAATAAAAACATTAGCCATTTCTGTAGATATTTAATTCAACAAACAAAATTTTCTTTTTTGCTATTGTAATATTTCTAATAAATATTTTTAAAGGAACTTTTATAAATGAAGACATAACATTTCTAATATTTTTTTAAATAATAATATTTCTAATATTTTTTTAAAGGAACTTTTATAAATGAAGACTTTAGTCGTTTCTGTAGATATTGAATTTTAAGAACAAACCATATACTTATTCTTCTTTTAACATATTTGATTTACCAATCACTTTATGTTCGAAGACCTATTTGTCTGTGTGTTCAAGTACCTCGTTACCGAAACTGATGGATAGTAAATGAGAGGGCGACAAATTGTGGCTTCACCTACACTGATAAGGTTTCATCATAATTTTCCATCAAACCTTCCAAAAATAGACAAAGAAAACCATTCATCTGAAGAAGAGTGTTGCGGCTACGAACCACATTTAGTTTATTCACGCCGAAGGTAATCTGGTCTTACTATTATTTAAAACATAAATTATTTTAATTAGTGCAAAATAAACAATATAGTTCTTATCGGAATAAAAGTGGCTGTGACTTGCAGACGGATCGACAGACATATAGACAGGAAAAATCTATAAGGCTTCCGTTTTTTGCCATTTGGCTAAGGAACCCTACATCTATATTATTATTGACTACCAACACGCCCTGACTTTGCCTGGCTGTACATTATAACACGTATTAACCATCCTCTAGAATCTTTATCAATTGCTAAAATCTGAGTTAATATCCATGGTGCTATTCCAAAGACTCAAGACCTATATATAGCCCTAGCGATTTCACTTAAAATGATGTAAAGAAAATTGACTATTACTCATTTTTTACATAACTTTTCTTAGCTTTTAGAAGTATCATTATAGCGCAAAAAACCTAATGTTGAATGAGGAAAACTTACAAAAATAGGAAACCTCTGACCCACATCATAACTACAGCCAGGCGTCTCATAAACTATTCAAGAGACACGGGGTTGCATTACAAAAACTTGTTTATTCCTAAAATAAGAATAAAGTGGTTTTGGATTGACGTGACCCGGCTCTCCCTAGAGATGGGGTATATTCAACTTTTAATGTAGATTGTGTGAAAATGGTTGCTATCAAAATAAATAACAAACACAAAAAAAAACATACCCAGTGTTATTCTTTTTTCACAGTCGAGTAACTTGTTATTCCAATTTTATGACGTCTGTTAACTGTTTCACGCATACAAAATTTCTAATGACGAATTATTTGAGCCGCGTTGTTCATAATTCTTCAATATTGTAGCGAAAACCATCCACCCAATCACACAGTTTCTTAAAACTTACATCGAAATGTGACAATTAAAACTATACTAAGAATTCTTGTTAATATGACACATGCATATATACTCGTCCATACGTATAAAAAACAAAATACGTCTTTTTCTCATAAATTTGTGCAAAAATGTCAGTGTGGCATCAAAAAGGAAGAATATTTACCTAGCTGTATGCGTTTTTCTTGCCAGTTTATTGTTTTCCAAGGGTCTTCCCACGGGATTGGAGAACTCCATTACGAAATTAAAATATAGTTCTCTACGAAGATGGTTTCAAACATGTCCTGACTACTTATATGTATATTACTTGCCATATTTTGTGACTAAGGCAGTGTATATTTTAATACGAGTATATCAAATCAGAGTTAATTTAAATACCAATACAAATAGGTGCAGTTCAAAAATGTTTGCTATGCTACATTAAGAATGAAAAATCTATTGTGGAACTGTACCTTGATTATTGATAAGAATTTCGAGATAGCTTAGCTCCAGTTCTTGCTGAAAATAATTTTAATTTTAATAAATATTAAGACCGGGATACTTAAGGGATATGGGGAAAGCATTTGACCTGCAGTTGGACACTATAGACAATTATTAAAAATTAACTGTTTTAGATAATTATAACGATATTAACTCCCCTCTCCCATTTTCTTAATCCTGTATCTCTTTCCTGTAAAGCTCAACAAATTAAATCGAATATACCTCATTATAAATAAAAAGTTTGTGTTATTAATAACTTATGGTAATCCAACAAAAAACTTCGACGTTTTAAAATGCCAAACGCAAATCCTGCCTTAAATCAAGCAGCAGACATGAAGAATAAGAACTAAAGCTCGACTTCCCTGCATTAGTTAAAAACATTAACAATTCAAACACTTTGGTGGCCATAAATTAGAGTCCACCATCCCTGAAGACGGAACGCTTGAAAAGCGGGCAAGTTATAGGAGGTCGCGGGATTTACTTGAATAATAGTTATAATATATAATTTAATTAAAAATATGCAAGAGGCTTTACCGATTTCGTAGTGGGGTTAGTGATTGCATTTTCTGTAAGCACGTTGCCTTTATTCGACGGTTATTCACAATATCATGTAACAATTTTAATTGGCCATAAGTGTGCACCTATGTGCAGATATTTGTTTTTACTACCTTAATGTATTCGCTGTAAGTTTTCCTAAGATCTTTCAATAAATAAATAAATAGGTATCTAATCGTATATACGTACCTATTATGTATATCATGCATTCTTGTTTTTGATTGATTATTGTTTGTGTATGATTAGGTTGCACAGACCTTTCTATTTTCTATCTATCTATATCAAATGTCTAGTACCCGAAATGCAAGCTGAGAGATCGTATTCGTAAAGAACACCATCCTGTCATCACCTTTTCATAAAAAAAATACACTTGTTTCACCCTTTCAACAGAAACACAATCGTATCAAGGATCGATCAGACAGAGAGCGGACAGGCGGTGAAGTTTTCCGTGACCTATTGTTTTTTTGATACGAGTTCAGACTTTTTCTTTGGTTATTTTTTTGTGTTTATGTTGTTTGCAAAGCGGAACACTTGGACGCGTCATTGTTCTCTGTCAGATAGTTCCCTGAATACAAAATTGCTTCAGTCCTCACAGCTCTTGACTTGGACCACTCTCTACTGGGACTGTTTCCTTTAACTTCCTGCGTGCACTTCCTGAGACGTCACGAACCTGTTGTTACTGTGGTACTGAGAATATACTGCACTTTTAACAGACTTCAAAAACAAAGATATTTGGTGTTCAGAAGATGAACTTAAATTAAAACCAGCTTTGATGGGAATCGATTTTATTAAATTTTAGGATAGGATAAAAAATAAAATAAATAAATAGATGTTTCCGGACAATCCACACAACAACATCTAGCCCCGTGGTAAGCTTTTCGCTTGTGTTACGGGTACCTACTAGACATCTGAAATACTTAATATAATATACATACATACATAGATATTTTTAATTATACATATTAAACACCCAGACCAAGGAAAAAGGGCTTGCAGAACATACAAACACTTGATGATAACATGACCTTTTTTTATTTATCTGAAAACTCATGAAACTTATTCTCTGGCCGTTTGTTGATAAAAATTAACTATTGCAATCAATTTCATTAAACATTTTAAAAAAATCGGTACGCTATAATAACGTATTTCCAAAGCCTGCATTCAATATTATTATAATCATAAAATAATTTCAAATAAATGAATTTTGAAATAAGGCTACAATTACCCATGCATTTAAAATGTTCTCTATAAGCGCAATCTTTTCTAAAAACGATGGCGCTTCAAACCGACTAGACACAAAAAAAACTCTTAGAAACAAAGCCGTTGTTTCAAGAGAAGCTTGGGACGAAGAAAAGTTAAACAGAAATGCTTTTTCATCACAATTATTAGCCCCCCATGTCCCTCGGAGAGGCGCTAAATCATCACCCTTCTTCGGAGCCGGCCGCCTATTAAAGGACGATTTCTCACGTTCAGAACCCTTCCGAACTGTTTGAAGGCGCTTTACTTGCATTGGGGTTCAAACTGATTTTTTTTGGCTGTTTGTAGCTGAAACATATTATTTGAAAGTTCTAAGAAATGTTGGGCTGGAATATCGTAAACTTACTTATAGTAGGTACATTTTTGTTATCAGGAACACTCTTGTTAACTATAAATATTTCTGGACTAGTCATACAGTCACCTAACCCCAAACTAAGCAGTGCTTGTAACTTTGGGTGTTAGGTGACTGGATTTACTACATACTATTTTGACTGCTTCAGTGGCGCGGTGGGCGAGGGTCCGCTTGCCCCGCAAGAGGTAGCGGGTTTGATTCCGAGGGTGAAAGTGTTTGTATGTTCTGCAAACACAATCTCCTTGGTCTGGGTGTTTTATATGTACCTCTATAATAAAAAATATATATCTATATATGTATGACTATTAAATTAAGTATATCAGATATCTAGTACTTGTAACACAAGCTTAGAGCTAACCACGGGGCTAGATGTTGTGTGAATTGTCTGGAAATATTTGTTTATTATTTATTTATAGATTTTTTTTTGTTGTAAATACATACATATATGATACATAGAAAACACCCAGACTCGAAACCAGAAATTGTAGATAGTATTGGTCCCCCGGCGGGAATCGAACCCGCACCCTCCTGCGCCTCAAGTCAATCAATTAAAAATATAATTTATTAAGAATATTTTTTTTTACTTTAGTATCAATATTGGTGCAAAAACAACTGGTATCTAATTGCCACTTACTACTAAAATTGAACGGTATAAACCAGCTATGAATATACAGTATCATCATCATCATCATCACCCTATTAACGTTCCCACTGCTGGGACACAGGGACTTCTCTCTTGACGAGAGAGATTAGGCCTTAATTCACCACGCTGACCAAGTGCGGGTTGGTGAATGTCACATGTCCTTCAAACTCTTTTTTAAAGTTCTCAGAACATGCCGGTTTCCTCACGATGTTTACCTTCACTGTTAAAGCACGTGTTTACACAGTATACTGGTATCACAGTATACAGTAAATGAATACACAGTATACTGGTATCAAACAAGAACAAACAGTGTGCATAATTTAAATTGTATCCGTCTCAAAGTTTAGACTAATTAGGGGAATGACAAAGGTCTCGCAATGTTCACTTGGTATGCCTCATGTAGCAAGGTAGAGTGATAATCTCTATTTATGTAGTTGAGAGGAACTCAGCTGTGTGAGTCTCATATTGTTACTTATAGTGCCTCGTGGTGTTTCCTGTATTATAATGGATTTTCCCACGGTAAAAAGTAGCCTATTACCTTTCTCAGGCTCTAGAGAATATGTTTACCAAATTTCATTTAAATCGATTCAGTACTTTTGCATCTTCTGGAAATGAAATAGCTGACAGACGCAATGATAGGTAAAATAAAATTAAATAAAAAAGCCTTTTATTTCCAGTAGTATGTAGTTTAACATTGTTGTAATATACACCTATAGAGTGTTTTATCCTAGATATAACAATTTCTACTGGAACCCTCCTCAGGTAAAGGCCTCCTCCAAGGTTTTCCATTTGTCACGGTCGTTAGCTATTTGTTGCCATTGTGCCAGCTATTTTTTTAATATCGTCGTCCCATCGTGGGTATGGCAATGATAGGTAGAAATAGAATAAGAAAAATAACTACGGTTTACCTTGGTTTGTTTGTCGACGTCGTATGATGAACTCAATATATTTCGTTGCAGCGCAGCGTTTTGATGACAAAGAACTTTTGTTTTGGTAGGAAATTCAAAAAGGATACAAAAAAAAACTCAATTCAATTTATTTATTAAGCTTTTGAAACGTTCTACAACGCTTAGTTACGTCAGGAAATTAATGAATTCATACATTTTTATTTAAAAACTAATTTAAATAATTCATGAATAGTGCAGTTAAACACCCGCTTTGTCAAAGCATTTAGCAGCGGCTATATAGAGGCCTTGTCAAATTTGTAACAATAAATTATAGATCAATATTGCATTGAGCCGGCATATTCTCCGAACTTGGAATAGTTTGAAGGACATGGTGACATTCATTAACCCGCGCTTGGCCTGAATGGTGAATTAAGGCCTAATCTCTCTAGTGAAGAGAGAGTCAAAGCAGTTGGAACAACAATATGGGTGCATAATGATTGCATTGATGAACAAAAAATATTCTGTTTTTACGCGCTTATTTATTGCTATGCTAATAACTGAAAATACTGCTGAAGAAAAAAAACTGAACTAAATTTGTTTAAAGGCGGCACGCTGTTTTACCTCTACAATACTGGAAAAATAATAAAAGTAGATTACTTGTTTGGATTTTTATTAAGTTGTAATCGCGTCTGTTTGTTTATTATTCATTATTTTATTATATAAACGGAGTTTAACAACTTTAAATGTTTGCTCGAAGAAGATAAATTTAAAGATATACTTTCAAACCAATGATTCATTGAATGACAAAGCCAATTCCCTCTAAGCTGCCTGGAAGGTGATACTCGAGAGCCTTAATTATTAACGAGGATTGATAGCGTCCCACAGGTATTCGTGTGCGTAAGTCACGACATTTGGTCCCGGAATCCGCGGAACGATACGTCAAAACTTTGCCGAGGGCTCCCTCTTCTAACTTGATCATTTCCTAAATGGGACTTTGTGGAGTCACATAATTACTGCAAAGAAATCGTAATAACTTAGCAGATAGCTGTTTTAGAAACACATTTTGATACCATAAAACACCGTACCTGCTAATGACTATTCGGTATTGTATAGAGATCTACTTTAAGGAATCCCAAATATGTCCTTTACATTAGGCGTATTAGGTCTCTCTCGTTAGTGTCAGCAGTGGGAACGTAAATAAGGGTGCTTATGTTATATTAATAAACATACCATTATTCATCATCATCATCGTCCTATTAAAGTTCCCACTGCTGGGATATAGGGACTTCTCTCTTGACGAGAGAGATTGGGCCTTAATTCACCACGCTGGCCAAATGCGGGTTAGTGAATGTCACATGTCCTTCAAACTCTTTAAATTTCTCAGAACATGCCGATTTCCTCAAGATGTTTGCCTTCGCCGTTAAAGCACGTGTTTTAAAGCGCACATACATTATTCAAGAAGAAAAATCCAGAGGTGCGTGTCGGGGTTTGAAACTACGACCTTCGGAATGAAATTTGGAGTGTGATCCCACTTAGCCAACACGGCTTCTTAAACAATTATTACCAACTTATTTTTTAGAATAAGAGCATTTAGACTGAGCTACTGCAAGAAGAACAGTAATTTTGAGAATTTTTAAATATTCTTTATTATTATAAGAAACAGTTATGTGGTTCAGTCTCTATCAATTTTAGTATTAATTAAATTTATGACGTACATTTTACTTTTCATTTTGATCAAAAGTCTACTATACCGACATGATATTAATTGTTTAACCTAAAACCATTAATGAAAGTTGAAATCACAATAGTGATTTCGCTACAAAACTTGGCACGCGACATAGTAAATCGTAACAACGATTAAAGTAAACAATGTCGCCGTGAAAGAGATATCTTTTTTTAGTAAATTACTTAGTAAGAGACGAATTCCGGGAACGATAAGAGAGCGTCGTACGTCTGGCGATAGGGCGTGGGCCAAGTGCTGAATTATATTTTGCTAGACAAAAAGCGTTAAAGATCTTGAACAGTTCGAGCAATAGTCTCCTCGGAGTTCATAAGAGCAGTTTAAGTAACGAGCAAGACTCGAAGTACTTTAGGGATCAGAAAAATTTGTTTATACATAGGTATAAACAAACAAAAAACAATGTCTCTTCAATATAATGTTTCATATAATGTTATAATGTTCCAAATGTTCTGAGAACTTTAAAGAGTTTGAAGGACATGTGACATTCACCAACCCGCACTTGGCCGGCGTGGTGAATTGAGGCCTAATCTCTCTAGCTTAGAGAGAAGTTGCTGTGTCCCAGCAGTGGGAACGTTTATAGGGTGATGATGATGACCAAATGTTCTTTAATCATTTGCCGACGTCTGCCTATCTGTCTGTCTGGGAGCTGTATCAAGCACCGTAATAATAGCCTACTCATAACTTGTTTCACATCTTCGAATAAAACTTTTTGGAAACACGAGGCATCAGCCAATTTAAATGTTCTCAATTTATCTATAAAAAAATTTAAAAAAATAATATAAAAAAAACAGATATTAGAATTTTTGTAGAAAAATAATAAGGGTAAATTCAATATTCCTGCATACAATCTATCATCGCTAATTCCTACTACTAACACCACACCCTGCAGCCCCCCACGTCACCTGGCGTCGACGAATAATTTATTACGTTTCTTAAAAGCCATTACTGTGTGACGCCGTCAATGGACCGTCAACCTCCCTCGCAATTAGCATGAATTTTATAGCTACAGTTGTAAGTGCTAAAGGTTGAATTTAACATTTTGATGCATATTCAGTTATATTTGGATTAACATTCCAATTTTTTAGATGTTGCTAAGGCGTTTGATTTTTGATCAAGAGGGTACTATTTAGACTAGCTCAGGTATGCTTCAGGGTGATGTTATTGTTCCTAAACCATTCACTATTTATTTTGACTAAATTTGTTCTAACAAAAATTCAGATTTAACCAGAATTATAACACTTAAATATCTAAACATTAGGAATAAACCAATATAAAAATTTAGCATACTATACATATATGTTGTGACGCATAAAGAACTTGCTTGTTTTTGTGCAATTGATCTCTTAATGATAAGCAATTAGAAATTAAAAAGTTTTTATATAGTTGAAATGATTGAAATAACGATAATATTTATTTCCCTTAAGATAACGTCAGTCGGATGTTAAAAAGAGTAATTTTATCTTTTAATTGACAGTTATAAGGGTATCAAGTAATTCAATAGTTCGAAAGATTATTTTGACCCCTAGATACGAATAGAATTAGGTTGCGTAATCAATTTTTATGAATGAAGAAACAGGTCTTCATCTACAAATATAGTTATTTCTCATAGATTTAATTTACAATATTTATTATAGGATTAAATATGATGTGTTATTTTATTTTAAGTAGTTACAAACAAGGTGACATATCTAACGTTTAGATACAAGTTATCTGTAAGTTGTATGTGTTATATAAATAAAAAAGTATAAATTAAAGTCCCCGTCTATCTGTCTGTGTATGTTAGGGATAAACTACTGAACGGTTTTTTATGCGATTACCAGCAATATGTAGAGTGATTCAAGAGACAGGTTTCCTTATCCGTGCTACTCCTGATTGGGCCAGCTAGTTACGCACACGAATACGATTTCACTGTGGTGTAATATTGTGACAATTACTGTATAAATAAACATTTCGGGATCTTTCACACAACATCTAGCCCGTGGTAAGCTCTAAGCTAGTGTTTGGCTTATGTATGTTCTTTTAAAGTTGCAAGTTTGCTTTAAATAAGTTAAATTTTGACGTAAATACTAAAATAGTTCAATCGAATAACAAAAACATGGTACCCATAAATTTCCCAAAGCATTAACATTTTAAAACTCCCGTAAAAACGTTATCACATGCAGACATTTACATTTAAACTTCCTCTGAACTTATGGGTTCTACTAAGACTTAATGTCTAAAATGGCGAAATCTACGACTGTGTATTGAACTTTTTCTCTTAAGCTTTAATTACGAGCAGTTTCTTTGAAATTTATTAATATAGTAGTTGTTGCCCGCGGCTTTGCCTTCTTGGATTTCGAATTGTATTTCTCAAGGGGAATTAGAATTTTTAGGGATAAATGGCCTTTTCCAAGAACATCACTATATTTACTTTCAGCCAAATGTTTTCAGCTGCTTTTCCATGGAGACAACAGACATACAAACTCTCCAAAATTGAACAAATATGTTTTAATTAAAAACACGCATTCTACTGAATTTATTTCCAAAACAATGTAAAAATAATTCTAATTATAACGATAAATGGTGTAGGATAAGTGCAAAACTAAGTGAATCACATAATTTGTGAATCAACTCAATAAGTACAGTGCCAAAGATTTACGTTCCGTACACAGCGATTAAGCAAGTAGAGGAAAAAACCGTTTAGGCGAAAGGGGCTGAGATATTTATGATCATTTCTCGGTAAGTTACTTAAGTGACTTAGTGCTCACGTGAAAAATACGGCCGGACGATAAATTTATTTGGAGGAAGTGAAAATTACAGAGGGGCTATTCGGTATAAGTGTAGACGATTGTGAATGCATTTCGGGATATTATTAAACTATTGGTTAAACTATTGTCAAAGCTCTTTGAAGTGGCAGTGGGCAGGTCACATAGCACGTAGAACAGATGGTCGTTGGGGCCGAAAAGTTCTCGGATGGAAGCCGCGGATCGGTAAGCGCAGCGTCGGACGACCACGAACAAGATGGACAGATGACTTGATCAAACTTGCTGGCTCACGGTGGATGCAAGTAGCGGCCGATCGGAATAATTGGTCGTCTTTGAGGGAGGCTTATGTCCAGCAGTGGGAGTCTAATAGCTGAAATGATGATGATGATGAAAACTTTTGCCAAGGATTCCGACATTAATTTGCAAAAATCCATTCAAGTCGTAAATTGGTAGTTCACATTTGGACATAGACCTTTCTTATTCCAGTTAGGTATTTCCGTTGGTAGCGGCTTGCAGCACCAGCGATTTCTCTAAATTGTCCATTCATCTTGTTTATGTTCAACGCAACATTTGCCCAGTTCGAGAATCTAGCTGCCAATGTCCACCTGTTTTACGTGCTATATAGCCTCCCCACGACCATTTCAATAAGGTCATCGGTATTGCTATGCCGATAACTCTCGTGTCCTTATGGACCATTCTCACAATTTAATTCGAGAAAATACCCATCATTGTGATATTTCAGTCATTTCAAACAGAATCCATAAAGATGAAAACTAAATTTTTGAAGGTTTTCTGTTCACGTCCGTAAGTGATAACCCTCTGAATCCTTACACCTCCGGGTGGTGCTAAGAACAGACTCTGGTGGTAGGCTTCGGCTGCGGCTTGTCACCACCCTCCGGGCTGGGTCAGTGCATGAAACGATTTTTTCGTGTTTCGTAATGTGGTCCTGAGAAGCCATTTTCTAGGTCTTCATGCCCCATCTTAGACCACATCATCACTTTACATCGTGTGAGATTGTGGTCAAATGAAGACTTATCTGGCATAAAAAAAAATGTTTATGCTCATAATTTATGTTTTTTATTTATTTACAATGGAAACTGAATACCAAGAAATTGAGTCTGGAACGTAAAAGTTCTATGGGAATGTCAATATTCAATATAAGGCAAAAAATAAGTTGACCAAGATTGCAAATTGATCAGATTGCAAGATAATAAATTACTCTGCCGTTGCAAATTATTATGTTTGCTAGAACTTAACTAGACACGTAAGGATAGCACGATTATAAAAAACTCGATTCATGAAGTAGCTATTATAACCATGAACTAGTATTAATCGTCTAATCTTGTTCCTTGTAAATATCATAAGGGTTCTACAAAATTAAATTAAAATGGTTAACAATTTTGCAAATTATTTTTGGTCTTGTGTTGGTTTGTTAGTACAATATCTTATACAAAATAAAATATTGCAAGTAGGTACTTAGGCTACTTATAATAAATATACACACACACACACACATAGACTCAACACACACACAACTCTATTATTTACTATTAGAATTAGTTTTAGATAATAATCTATTGATTCATACATATAAAATATATAACTAATAGGCTAATAATTAATTTTGTTTTATATTTCTGAAACCATATTTAATTTTATGTGAATAAAGTTGTAAAAATTCACATAAAATTAAAAAAGTTGCAATTAGTCACATAAAATTAAATATGGTTTCAGAAATATAAAACAAAATACAATTGTATATTTACAACGTTTTGTAAACTTTTAATAGTTTTGATTTAGTACCATGGAAAGCAAAGGAATTAGTAGTATTTACTCAAAAGCAGACTCGATACAACTGAATTGTAAACCTTATTAAAAGTAATAAACTTTTTTGAATTCTTTGTTTTCATATAGAAAAAGCCGTGTTGGCTAAGTGGGAGGACACTCGGCTTTCATTCCGAAGGTCGTGGGTTTAAACCCCGCCACGCACCTCTGGATTTTTCTTCTTGAGAGATTTATGTGCGCTTTAAACACGTGATTTAACGGTGAAGGCAAACATCGTGAGGAAACCGGTATGTTCTGAGAACTTTAAAAGAGTTTGAAGGACATGTGACATTCAACAACCCGCACTTGGCCAGCGTGGTGAATTAAGGCCTAATCTCTCTCGTCAAGAGAGAAGTCCCTGTGTCCTAGCAGTGGGAACGTTAATAGGGTGATGATGATGATGAAATAGAAAATATAAAAAAAACTACAATACGAATGCCAATTTTCTCTAGACAGCCCGTATCTTTTTTTCGGGTTCTGTACCCAAAGTACTTACGCAAGGGGGCTCCCATACAACAAACGTGTTTTTTATAAGGTTAAGCGACGTTGCGCGATGTATTAGCTTGACATAAATTATAATTTATTTTATTTACCTGACATTACCCATTTACAGCAGCAACTATTATAAATGAGACATTTTTAGGATATTTTTTTTTTCTTTGACATCATTTAATTCTTTTATGCATAATGCCTTGATTAAAATTAAGCTTTCGAACCTCGTCCCTTATGGTGTTTCTGTGATTGTATTAAATGTATATTATTGTATCAAAATAAATAAGTGTATAATGTAATTAATGTATTATAAATTGTTAGGACATCTTTTGTGACATCTTTGACAAGGCCTCTTTACAGCTGCTATTATTATGTAAGTTGGCAAAGCCCCTATACAGCTGCTATATTTATTACTTATTGTTTTTTTTTGTGTTTAATTTAATTTACTTAATGATTAATTTTATTTTTTATTTAAATTGTGTAATTTGACGAAACTAAGTGTACGACCATGTTCCAAAAGTTAATGAAGATTTGAATATTGAATTTTTATGCCAATACTTGGATGGCTGACCGCTCTGACTGCATCTTTTTGAACTCAATTTTTTTTTCATTATTCTTAGTGTTTTTTTTTATCGCCAATTATATATAAACTGTAAATAGAACCCTATGTGTAGTATGAGTCGATCTCATACTTATCAAATTTATTTCTTGCTTACTTTGTCAAAGTAAAGTCTTCTCTTGCCCTATATCCCACATTTCGTGGGGTCGACACAACATGTTCTTCCCTTCCATTTTCCTCTGTCACTTGTCATCTCAACACTCACTCCTTTCTTACACATGTCATCCTTCACACAGTCCATCGATCTTTTTTGGTCTACCTCTTCCCACATATCCATCTAACACTACACACATTTATCTAACACTCTTTTCACATGACATTCATCCCTCCTCATAAAGTAAACTCTTCAAATCACGAATAAAAGTACAAATATACATCAGTCAGATAACAAGCTGTATCCAGTTAGCTATGTCTAAAACTGAATCAAGATCATTGCGCCGATAGTGCTTATATTTGTAATTAACTAAATTAACTTGTCCAGCTGGAATTGCTACCAGTTTAAAACAGGGTCGAAGCATTATGTTTTTTTACACTTGATGACTTAATGCAAGTTGATTTTATCGATGCCTTGATATAAGCGAAGTTTGTAGAATATTTATTTCTTATTTTTCTCTGTTTATGATTGATATTCACTTATAGGAAAGGGCAATTAATGCGAAATAATCTGAATGGTTAAAATAAAATGGAGATGAAACGGGAATTGAAATACTAGAGAAAATAAATTTCCACCCGCGGCGTAGTCCACGTGTTATGTTTTTTATGGGAAAATTAGAAATTTCCGGAGATTAATCTATTCTTTGTCCTTTTTCGATGAATGAGCAAAACAAAAATAAATTGCTTGTTTTCCTCGCATGCAGATTTATATTAGTTGGTTACTTAGTTTAGAGTCTTTGAGCTAAATTGCGGCCAAGATTTTGTGAGTCTAACATAAAAATATTTAACTTTTATGGAAAAACATGTAAAACAAAACCTGACTGAAGATTTACGCCTTACGCACCATAATGCATACCTTAGCTTAGACATTTCTAAAAAGGCAAGGTGTTGAATGAAGATGGGATATTATCCAGTTCTAAAGCACCTTCACCTAGACCTAGATGAGATGTACATTAAATCATCCGCACAAAACGATGTTTCGCCTTAAGCCCTCACTAACAATGAGACTTTGCGGCCCGTAGGTGTTTTAAACAATGCCATTCACCACTTGATTATAGTTCACAATGCTCATAAAGGAATCGCCTCCGGTACCTATGTATGAGGATCACGTAAACTATCCTTCACAAGCCAAAATAATACTTCAAACTCTAAATCTTTACCAACAAGGACCAAAATAGTTTATTTTCCCTGCAATGGATAAGATTGTAAAGGTAAAAGCAGTTTAATTGTTTTTTTCTTCCTAATGAGGCACAAGTGGTCGACAATAGCTGTCATTGTGTCATTGACTCTGGAAAATTTTTTTTGTTTTCCCTTTAATTTGTCGTTTAATGTGTGAGGCCGGATGCGCACGAAATCAAGTGCAATTTGTTTTGAAGGATTATGATCTGAGACAGGTATTATGATCTGAGAGTCCTTTGTATAAGTTGTTTCGGGGATGTAAAGATCAATGTGAACTTGTTGTTTTAAAAAAGATTTATCCAAACTTTCTTTTGTAGATTTAGAATACTTGAGGTCGTTGCACATGATTTATAAAGAATTTGTTTAAAACGTATTCTATGTCATTTTAGTTTCCTATTAATTCTTACAAATGTTTAGTCAGTTCGTTGTGAACTTTTGCAACGTTATCACCGGTATTAATTTATTTGCCTTAGATATCTTTATCATTGAGCAAATCGAAATGTGTGATTGTTAACTTGTCTTTTCCTCACTATCATTAATTACCAAAAACCCTGTTTATACTAGTGTTGTAACCATCTGAAAACAGTTTCAAATAGTCACCATCGATGCAGGAATCGATACTATTTATCGGAGGCGCATTACCAAACAAATCACGAGCTCCCGAGACTGCCCGCTCGTTAGCACACAGCAAACAAATTTGATTACCTAACGAGACAGCCTAACTTACACAAAGACTTCGACACTGTTGCAAAATTAACTTTAGAGTGATTGGAATAAGAGCTTTTCCTTGTCATGGTTGAATGAGGTCACCTGTCTAAAGTTATCGCTTTTGAGTAACAATTTTTTGAAAGATTTTTGCCATAATATATACATGAGAATGAAGTAGGATCAAGTTTGTAATTTTACTGTGACTTTTGTAGGCGAAAACTATTTTTCAACTGTCCTGGACTGAAAAATAGAAGATTTTAAAAATGTAACTGTTGTATGCACGGTTTACTTTGTCGCTTTTAGAACCGATTTATGAAAACACATAGTTCTGATGCATATGTGTGTGTAGATTTGTATGTAGTCGATGTTACGACGATGATGTACTTCGCGTTGCAACGAAGCACGGCCACATACATCGCTTTGACACGAATATTCGCCGTAGGCCGCTAATATATAGAAACAATTAATGAAAATACCAGAGTACTCGTCGCCGCTTTTGTCATTTTATTGTCTTTATGTTCTCGCATATAATTGTAATAGCTATTTTAATGTTAATGACAAAAAAAACGTTTTTTATCTTTAAATTTTATGTTTAAATAACATAGTTCGTAATGGATATATTTGTAGGTAAGTTTCTTACTCGTACACTTCTAGTAGTTATGAAATATTTCAATACCGAAACCCAGTTGATGGCAGAAAACATCTGTTTACGTAGTAAGCATATCCCTCAGCCTTATTTATATTGAACAACGGAAAATAAAAGATAAAATACGCATCTGCAGTGTAAAAGGCAGTGCTGACACGGCGCAATTAACCACCATTGTCCCGCATAAATCTTTATTTGTCTGGCTCTGGTCTGCCGCGGCTCGGGCGGTTTCACCGACCAATTCATGGTGAATATTTGTGCGGACCATTGGTTAATTTTTATACAGTTATTGTTATTGTTGATCGGTTGAATTGTTGAAGGTGATATTTCTTTGGAGAGGTTTGGTTTAAATTGTCAAATAGGTACTGCGAGTATTACGTGATTTTATTAGTATTAAACAAACCCGACAAAACTGTGAATCTTTGGAACTAGTGTGGCGTGAACCTTTGCCAAATCTATACATTTTTTCAAAATGATGTCCTTTTTGTTATTGTAGCTATTGTTAAATGAGAAGTACTTTGAAGTGTTCCAATCGAGTGTCCTATCTACCCATCTATAAGTCTAGGTTTATTTTTTATTTTGTATTAACTTTATGTAGCTCCATCCGTATTATCAAACAATTATCACAAATATGAAACCCATAAATATCATAGAGATAGGTTTTCAACATTTATAGCTACAATTCTGCGTAACATTAATTCAATTCAAACATAAACGCTAAAACAAAAAGGTGTTCTTGTAAAGTGTGAATTCGCTAACAGTTTTAAAACAAGCGAACTTTATGAGGATGCTCAAAGTGCTTAGGGTTGCCGCTAGCGATTTTACACAGGTTCGACGGTTTTTTCAACAAAACTCGAATTTGAAAGCACTCAGAGTGACACAGCCGGCGGCGGCCTGGAAACTGCCAGCTGTTCTAACTATGACATAATGTTATAGGTGCATATTGCTACATTTTATTATTTGACACGTGATTGTCACGTGGCTACACTTTTAACGTTGATGTATTTATTGGCTTTTATGAGTCACAACAGTTGTATCGTGGTTGAAAATTGACAGCCTTAAAACACATTTAAAATTTATGAAGCTAAGGGTAAGGGTATGTGTTAGTAGGAAGCGTAATAGTGTAAAAAATTCTCTAAAACGATGTAGATAAGTTTTACAATGGAATATTTAAAAATAATTTTGTGTTTGGGTCGAGTTTCCGCAGAGCCTATCTGAGCAAACTTGGTCCAAACACAATAAACTGTGGACAATATCATAGGAAACGAAAATCGACCTTGAGAGATATAACTGAACCCTGGAAAACTTTACCTAGGTTAAGTATTTGAAAAGTAAATTTAAATTTTAAACTACTAAATAAGTTACGCCATTATCTTGTGAATGTTTTGAAATGATGCTCTTTAATATTATTAGCCTATTTTAGGTAATTTTGTCAAACAAAAACAAATAACATAAAGTACATTGAATACTCTTATGTTACGTCTTTCATAATTTGAAGGGCAAATGATTCTGCCCCGATTTCTTTCCTATAAAAGATTCTCATTAAGTCCGAATCGTTGAAAGATTATCAACTAATAATTTTGAAAGTTGAATGGTATCGTTAAATTTTTAAAAAGTTGATTGTCGATGCCCAATTCCAATGCTCACACCAGCACACGCGTAAAACAAGTACCCTGTACCGACGTAGTTACCGCGCTCGAAGAGGGGCCGAAACACGAAAACTCGATCAATTTTAAAGTGCTACACGGAACGCCTGCAGCCACTCACTCCCCTGCAATACGCAGTTACACCTCAAATTTAAACCAAATCTATACAAAATATAAGTAATTTGCCATAAGACTTCCACTTTTGGATGTAGACTTGAGTAATACTAAAATTTGAGGCTGTAGGGCAACCCCATTAACCTAATCAATAATTACCCAATCTTTTACCATACCATCTACTTGTACCATTGATTGAAAATCAAATTTTGTATCGCGAAAATAACTAACTATGCCTCAGTTAACCAAAGTGGGTCTTAGTCTCCGTGACGAGAGACTTCTACCCTCGTCTCTATTTAGTATATAATATATAAATAAATAAATATATATTTCCGGACTACTCACACAGCATCACCTAACCCCAAACTAAGCAGAGCTTGTACAATGGGTGTTAGGTGACTGATATACTATATAGATACATTTTTTTGTAAATACATACATATGATACATTGTAAACACCCAGACGAAACCAGAAATTGTAGATTGTACAAAATCTGGTCCCCCGGCGGGAATCGAACCTGCAACCTCCTGCGCCTCAGGCGGACTTTCGCCCACCGAGTCACAGAGGTCGTCAATCGTCAATATCGGTCGGTATCGCTATGCTTAGCTAGTTTTATTTGAATAAAAGTGATGATGTGATGATTAATTGTGTTTTTATGACTTCACATCCCAAAAGGTTTGTTATTCTTAAGTTCTCGCAAATTAGCCGGCAGGGTGGCAGTGCAGCAAAAGTGCAAGTTAAAATTTTATAGTTACCAATTCCATAAGTAAGGACTTTTGGGACAGACAAGAGGTGAACTTGTGGGGCCGAAAGGTTCTTGAATTGAAAAGCGGATTGACAAGTGAATGGCAGGGTGTCCGTAGACTAAGTAGGTTTACGGTGAATTTAGGAGACTTTCAACAGAAATAACTCGAAATCTATGATATTTAATCTGAAATGGTGAATATCGTATCATAGTTAAGGTTTCTATTTCAATACGACGTTGTTTTTTCAGTTCGCAACGTTTTCCACCGACGAAATAAAAAAAGGAGGAGGTTCTCAATTCGATGAGTTTGTTCCTGGTTTTGGCGCTGGGTCAAGGTTTCATGGGTATATTTTTATAGGTGTTAGAAGTTGGTTAGTATGATTTAACTTTTTATATCATTTATTCTCAAAGTAAAAATTTTAGTACATGATAATTATTTCTTTAAATATACACTATTATATCGAAACTTTAAAGAAAAACTTCATTATTTTCAACTTCATGCTTTTTCATATTTTAAAGTATTTATTTAAATACACGTATTTTAGCCCTAGTCGTCGTAATAAATGTGCTTTGAGTTACAGACTAGTACAAATATTTATGTATTAATACTTAGTACATTTAGAAACAAGGTATAAAACATAATGAAACATAACGCTTAGAACCAACTCTCTCCCAAAATGTTAAACAGGTACTTCGCTCACAAAAAGCAAAGACCGCATCGTTATACCATGTTCACTCCAGCTTATTATACGAGGGTATTTTAAGCTACTGGTGGTAAAACGCTTAAGCTTCTGAAGGTATGCTTTTTATGAAGCTTAAACCGCCCCTTGTACAGTCAGCGTCATATTAATTTAAGCGTGTGGGGTACCCAAAATAATCTGGCAAACATAAAACTAAATCGATAAACGCAGGTCGAATCATCATCATATTGTATGCGCCCAAAATGGGCAAAATATATAACTTCTGTTGTTTCATATTTATATAAGCTGATAAGGTGTTCGAAATGATCTGTGCAAAGTGTGTGACTGAACTTGTTTATAGACAGTTTAAAATATTTTCATGTAATAGATATCGTTCATGTAACCTAAGGAAATATGGACTCATATTATTAAGAAAACTACGTACATATGTTTTTTTTGTTATTGGTAATTTCATCTCAAATAAAATTAATGCTCTAAAAAATAATGCGGGAATATGTATAAACAGTCGTTTGAAAGAACGATCCATTGCATTTTAGTTCGGGACGAATTTAAGTAATGACACATCATGGGATAATTAAATCAAGGGAATAATCTTATGAACCTTTTAAGACCATCTCGACGCCTTTAACTAATTAAATTCAAGATGATCCTTATATTATTTATTTAAATATACTTTGTTCACAAAAAACAATGTACAGAGGAGGACTTATTGCTAGAAGCATTCTCTACCAGTCATCCTTATTACCTTCGTAAAAGTTTAATATTTTAGGATAATAGTCAACTAACTTTCATAAAAAATACTACAACACTTTATTTTTGAGGAAATTGGGATATGGTGTTTAATAAACGGTGTTATGCTAGAAGAGAGAGTTGAAGATTTATCACAAAGCAAATACTTATGTTACTAACAAAAGTTAAGAAAAATATAACCCGACTATACTCACATCGACATCATATTTATAACTTGAGAAATTTACGATGATATCGTGAATTTCTACTGTCTCAAAACCTATTAGGTATACATACATATGGATAGGACTGGTTGTTATGCAAATTTAAAATCGATATACGGTTAGTCGATACTAAACGGTTAGTCGAATCGAAAAATGATGAGAGAAAACTTAAAATTATTTGTTTTATTTCATTTTTATTTTTTGACATAATTTTTTTAATTTTCATAACACGGCATATTGAACGAAGCCACTTTACCGACACTCGCCGGACATTGACATGTGAATCATAGAAGTCGGCCTAGGGATTTGTATAGTGCTTCAAAGGAACATACACACAGAGTGCGATAAACTCATTGCGTCACTCATTGCCACTGCGTCACTCATCGCGCAGTCGGGTAAAAAGGTTTAAACCAGAATATGTCAGTAAAATCCATCCATATAGCCATTCCAGCGTCTAAGAGACACAAATTACCATCATACACACACATAAATATCCCGTTTAAAATATTAGATGATATTTTGGCACTTATTAACAAAACTTCCTTTGAATTCAACATTATTAAACTTTATTTTTCTAAAAAAATTAGAGTTCAGATGATATAAAATGAGAAGCGAGCTAAAACAATAGTTACTAGAAGGAAGTAAACGCGGTCAGAATCAACAATCGAGATATAGTTGTAAGGAAAGGACAGTTTAATTAAAACTTGGAATACTCGGAGAATCTTTTAATTTTATTTTATCGTTGTTCCCAGATGACAAGTTATTTTTTAAATGAACGATGCCTTAGTTAATTGGAAAGATACAATATTATGCAAAATTACTGTAGAAGAGTTTTTAAGTGTTTCGATAGTGATCATCATTTTGTTTGAACTTTTTAATGGTAATTAGTTTTATAAGTCCTTTATGTTTTTTGTGTAAAAAATGTTTTTTTATTTCATGCTTCTTTCTTATTAACCCCCGATCAAAAAAGTGGGGCGTTATAAGTTTTACGTGTCTGTCTGTCTGTGTATCTATCTGTCTGTCGGCCTGTCTGTCTGGGACACCATAGCTCCCGAACGGATGGAGCTATTACAATTTAATTTATTTTTTTATGATGGGTGAGTTTGGCCCGAGTGTTCTTAGCCATGTTCCATTAAAATCGGTTGTGCCGTTTAAAAGTTGTGGGGGCGAGAGTGGGGAAGGAAAACCGAAAATCTGCAAATATATCAAAAGAAAGCGCATCGCGTGCACGTTAAAAAATATTTTGGTGTTTTCCTTGTAAGGAGGAGGATTAAGGAATTGGAATCGGGGGTTTTTCCTAAATTTTATTATTATACTAATTTATACTAATTTTATACTAATACAGTCTTTACAAGTCACAATGTATGTCAGTATGGAATCAATTTTATATTCGTGTCACTGGTACGGATGAAACTAAGTTTATTAGCTCGTAATTATCAAGATTATAAGATACTACCGATTACGCAGGTGTGTAGATAAGTATACCTTACATTATCTAAGATAGGAAAGGTGGAATAGAGGAAACAAAAATTGCAGGCATTTGTCAAAGTCCACCCCACGGAAATGGTGCATAAATAAAGTCCAGTTAAAAAAGCGTAGTACCCTACCATTGTGTTCCGTTCTGGATATTGAGGCTAACCGGATACTTTATATACTATTGAGATTGTGCGACGTAGAATTATTTAAAATTGCATCGCCTTTATTTTAGTCAATTATGGCTACGCACACTCGACTTTCATTCCAAAGTACGTTCGTTAAAATTTTTGTTCTCTAAAAATATATGTGCGATTTAAAAAGCACGTTCTTCGACGACCAAGGCAAATATTAAATATAGTGAGGCATGTCCTGAGAACTTTAAGAAATTTGAAGGACTTGTGACATCCACCCACTCGCACTTGGCCATCGTGGTGAATTAAGGCCTTATCTTCTTCTCTAGTGATGAGAGAAGACTCTGTGACCCAGCGTAAATATTACTCGTATGCTTTGCCCTTATGTGTACGAGTATTTGCGGTGATCCATAAAAAAATCGAATATAAAAGCGTGCTTAACTTTAGCTATTTAGGTAGTAGCCGGCTAGCCCAATGCGTGAAGCGATTATTTCGTGTTTCGTAATGTGGCCCGGAGAAGCCATCCATACCTTCTAGGTCTTCATGCTCCATCTTAGACCACATCGTCACTTAACATTAGGTGAGATTGTGGTCAAATGAAGCTTATAAAGCATTAAAAAAAAAGTAGGTACGGTTTTAGTGCTACATATAATAAAATGAACCAACTAGCCTTAGTCTATATAATTCTAGTTTAATACAACCGTAATCAAAGGAAAAATTCAATGGAACCATTTACTTACTCTAATTGAAAAGTTCACTGATCCTTAATCGTCGACTATTATGGTTGCAATAAACTCGACAATATCGGAGTGGTTTATGGTTTTTGAATCGAGTTCTGCGATAGCGTGTTCCGAAAACTTGTAGTAGGGGCAATGATCTATTGCACATTTTTACAAAATAACCCATAAAATTGGTTGTAACATTAAGTTAGCGTTGTCTGTCTGTATGTAATAACTTAATGTATTGGGGTTATATTTCCAGAACTCACGTTGTTTTTCCACTTTCTACTAGTCTAGACGCTGCAATTGATAAATATATTTTGTTTTTTCGAGTGTTCAAGTCCTTGCATCTGTATGTTCGTAACTATTTCAAAGTATCCGTCCAGTAAGAAGATTTTCATACGGTATAAAAATGTGATGTGGGTGATTAAATATAAAGATTTTGTCTAAATTTTATCCGTTTAAGGTTAGCTTTATGGTGCGTTATGTTCTTAAAAGATTTAATAATATACCTAAGCGACAAACATCAGAAAATAATTTTATTAATGTTTGATATTCTATCAGTACGAAAACAAGTCCGGTCCGGTCGCCAGTATGTTTATTGTGTATACTAAAGTCAATTGTCCGACAAAGCTCAAATTGTCCCGTCACGGTCGCGCCTGAACAAATACCAAACAGTACATTAATTAAACAGAGACACGTGTCGACAGAGGTCGCTAGCATATATCAATCAAGCGGGCAGTTTTTACTCGCATGCGATGTTTGAGGTGGAGTAATTGAGTGGCTTTCGTTCATTCGTTCATTCGAATTTGGACATTTCAATTTGGAATATTGAGTTTTTCAATTTTAATTCGCGAGAGGGCCTTATTTGCACCTTGATTCTGGCGGTTTGACATTGACAGTTCCGGGTGATTTCACGAAGGGTTCTGTAACATTGACTGCTTTTGTAGGACCGTAATAAGTGGACGGATTAATTTAGTTTTTATTTTTCATTGGGACCACTCGTAGCACGATAACCGTGCTATACTAATTTTTAAATTGCAATAATGCAATGTGAAGTAAGTACCTACTCAGATACTCAGAAACTAAATTGAAGCGCCAATTTAGTTTTTTTTTAATGTTATTTAAGTACAAATGTAGCTCAATAAAACCTATCTAAATACATGATTTTTTGAAATTTTTATTATAAAACTAGTGGCCCGCCCCGGCTTCGCACAGGTTTTTATTCAATTTTTTCCCCGGCAATTATTCGATTTTTTCTCGCCTTTTAAACCTTCCCTAGACCTCCACGAACATTTCTAGACTATGATAAGGTAAATCCGTTCAGCCGTTCTCGAGTTTTAATCTTGACTAACGAACAACAATTCATTTTTATTTATATAGATAATATTTACACATAAATGAAGATAAAGATTTCAGTTAATAGTGAAAACTGAAACTTCATTCTTAATCTGCAAAATAAATTGCAGGAAAATGCAGAGTAATTAATAAAATATATATGCATATATGTACCTATAAGAAAACACGTAGCTCTTCCATTTTGGTAGCAATACGTTAACAAGCAATGAAATTAAATGCCCTGATAGAATCTTTAACGCGTAGGTGTCAAAAAAAAAGAGATCTATTTTAAAATAGATTTATTAATTTCGGTTCTTAGTACCAGCTTATACGTAATATTTACCAAAAAATGTTTGCCAAATGTTGATTTTCACTTACAGACAAATTCGAAATTTCCCTAGCTTTATCATTGCGCTAATAACAATAAATGTAACGACGGACAGACGCACCTAACGATTATTATTCGTAATACCGCCATTATCATAGCACTTCATTTTGAATTGGTCGAATATTGCAGTCAGGTGGACTAACTGCTTTATTTGAATAATTTTGTTGTTTCAATGAAACTTGCTGAAAAGCAGAAGCGAGCAAGAGATTGTAATTGGCAGATGATTTGGTAATGGTTAAAGTGGGATGTAGTCCGCTTCCAACAGAAACACAAAGTGGAAGAAAATTTGACTTTAATCCGAAGGTCGTGTGTTCGAACCCCGCCACGAACATTTGAATTTTTCTTCTTGAATGATGTATGTGCGCTTTAAAAGACGTAACCACAGGTGAAGGCAAAACATCGTGAGGGAACCGGCATCTTCTGAGATCTTGGAAGAGTTTGAAGGACATTTACCAACGAACTTGGCCAGCGTGGTGAATTAAGGCCTAATCTCTCTCGTCAACAGAGAAGTCCCTGTGTCCGTGTATTGGAAAAATAAATAGATGATGTTGACATTATATAAAAAATATATTTTCCCCTCAGAACAAAAACTTTTTTTTTTTTATGAGCCTGTGGTGTCCTACTGCAGGGCAAAGGCCTCCCTACCTTCCTTCCAGACGTCCCTATCACCTGTTGAAGTTGTCCAATCCCTAAGGTGGGCGTCAAGTTCATCTCTCCACCGTCGCCTTTTGTCTACCGCGAGGTCTTTTCCAGTACTGTGGGATCCATATGGTGGTAGATTTTGCCCACGACTCATCCGGTCTGCGGTAGACGTGTCCCGCCCAGTCCCATTTTAACTTTCCCGCATGTTGGCTTACGTCAGCTATTTGGGTTTTGGAGCGCAGTTCACTGTTCTTAATGCGGTCTGTTAATTTGACTCCAAGGATACTGCGCTCCATAGCTCGTTTACAAACCCCAAGTCTGGACTTATGCTGAAATCAACAAATACTTACAAAAGAAAAATATTTTAAAAGCTATCAAAGCAGCCGCGCAGAAAGTATTAAATAAAGCTTAATTGCATCACAAAAATAATTAAAAGGAAGTAACAAAAGCAATTCCAATACGTATCACTTCTTAGATCTTATCACTTCGCAACAATGGCACTATTTTCTTTTAAGACCTAGGCGTTGTCTTTGTGCTTGAACCTATCTTAGTGTTTATACACTTCGGTCCACTGACTTAGAACAAAGTCCATATATTGTCTAGTGTTTTTATTATCGCATTGGATTTGGTAGCCTTTGACTTCGTTAAATTAGGTTTTCTATTAGCTTGAGTGTTTTCATATTAAAACGGCTCAAGATATTTGGATGAAGGCCGATTCCAATCGTACTTCATACCTGCGTTGCTTTATAATTATATAAACCTTCATGTTTTTACAAAGTTACTAGTCAACCCGACAGACTTTGTCCTGTCCCACGTCTCAAAAAACAATATCTAGTTGACCGTATTGTGAATCTAAACCATTCTCGAACCCACTTAAACACACAACAAATTTCATCAAAATCGGTCCTGCCGTTTAGGAGGAGTTCAGTGACATACACACTCACAGAATAATTATATATATAAAGATAAACTCCACTTTTTTGTTGTAACTAATGGTAATACATTTCGCTAGTAAGCTAAGTTACTTCGTCTTAATTTTTTCTACATAAATTTAGAATATTAAATTATCTGAATAATCAAATACATTTTATTAATATACTAGCGGCCCGCCCCGGCGTCGCACGGGTATAAAATTTTCCCGGAAATTATTCGAATTCCAACCAAAAAACCATACTATCTCTCAAGTTGGATCGAACTGCACATGGTGTGCGAATTTTATTATAACCGGTCAAATGTGACAATAAATAATGTGCTGTATTTTATGATGCAGATTGAAAGAGTTACTGATAAGGTTCATTTGTTTCATGTGGCATTCGATTTTTCCACCCTGTATATTAAGATTAATTATATCATCAGATAGTTTGTAGATAAAGGTTAAGAGCATTTACCACGAATAAACAGACCTGTTCTCACGGACATTAGCTAGATGAGGCTTTATCGGGTTAACGAGCTTACAGCTACTCGTAAGAGGAAGGTCCTCTGTATGGTTATAGCTGTAGTTCTACTATAATGAAGTTTATCAACTTGTTATATGTGTAAATTGTATTAAAACATTGTGTGGTGTAGAATTTATCTAATGCTAGCTGCCTTGTTCCGGTTTTACTCGGATACGGAAACGTTCTTCTTGAATTAATCTATTTAAAGATCGGTTCTGTTGATATTGAGTTTATTTTGAACACAAAAACAGGTAGACAGACAGATGCGGTGAGTTACTAACTATTTCTAAGTAGTTTTCTCGATTTAGTTGGCATTTTCACATAAGTCAAATATTTGAACTCCTATTTTATCTTAGCCATATTTTTTTCACTAAGTATTATTTAATCAATCAATATGCATTTATTTAAACAGCAATTACAGGTGAACAGTAAAGGAAGTGAACTCTATCAATATTTTTTTTTGAGTTTGTGTTCCGCAGAGTAATCAGTTTTGCACTCCAATGTCGATCCTTATTTAAATTACGTAAAAAGGCGTGCATTCTCCAATGAGACCACGAAAACACTTCATCTCTCAACAATCTCACAAAAATCTCCATTCTACACCAAAGACACTAAAGTTCAAATTCGGGTGGTTAGTTTGAGTTCAGATGGTAAACTTTGTTGTAAGTGCCAGTCCTGAGTGCATAGATGTCGCTGAAGCTTTATGTCTGCCGAGATGGCTCCAAGCTTCTTATCGTCTTCGTGAGATGTTTCCCTGGTACATGCCAGTGGTTTTCTGGGCTATGCCTTTAGTATTGTGGACTTTTAATAGCACTATGATGTGATGGTATTGTTTATAGCGAGATGTTTATAACTAAGCAGTCACGTTTTAAGGAAGTTATATTTTATAGGATAGTAGTTTAGACCCGCGGTTTGGTCCACGTAAATTTCAGAACAGTTTATCGTAATTTGGAAAGTTAAACTATCTTTCTCCGTCCTCTCAACTAAATGTTTGTTCATTTGAAGTTTGGTTGAAAAAGCGTTTAGAGATAAAAAAAAAAACAAACTAAATTTAACTATAAGGTCTGCCAAGATTGCTTCAAGCCAATCTTCCTCGTTCGCTTCTGTGATGGTTTTGTATTTACTGAAATATGAATTAAGCTTTTAAGCAGTCGCGGTTATAGTTTTTGTAGAACGAAATATTAATTATTAAATTTTAAGCTGTCGTTTTCAGAAAGGGTTATAATTTTATGAGATTTAAGTAAACTTACGTTACATAACGGTATTGGCTACGTGCACGTAAAGAGTCAGTTATCGTAAATTCCATGGACGTAGTTAGTTTTTTTTTAATTAAATCTATTATTCTTCTTTGCATTCTAACTAAGTGTATGAAAATTTTTATGAAGAGTTGGGTAGAGTATAAGCATTAAGTGTGAAGAGCAACCTTAATTAATAATAGTTGGGACTAGTTTGTCACGCCAAGTAATTTGGATTTCCATTCTATCCAAAGAAGACAAAATAATTATGAAACTAGTCAAACTTACAAGGCTATAGCTGCATTCTTAATTATTTCTTGCCAAAAATGGCGTATTTGCATACCTGAAACAAATAAAAATAATTGATTAGCCTCAAAACTCACTGTCCCTCGTTATTAGGTCAGCGACGCGAAGGGACTTCATTTAATTACCAGGAAAATTAAATTTTCCATACCGTGGAGTTATGGCTTTCATATGCAAATTTCTAGGACCAGATGATATATACACACTGTTACTATGATAAGCTGAGAATTTACAAAATATTTCTATAGAATTAAATACACTGCAGTACGATATTCAAAGTTTTTTTCTTACGATAGAACTTTTGAGGAACTAGCTGTCAAGTTGATACAAAACCCAGAAGAATACTAAGAAGAAAGTTTACAAATATTTTAATATTCTTTACAAAATTGGGTCATATTTTACTACATGATTTTAATATACTTAATCAAAATAAGTTGTATTTTGTTGTCTGCCTTCTAATGTTCTCAGTTTGCGTCTATTATTGAGGTATCATTTGCGTTTTTGTATAATTAATCTAGATTTTGTTTTTGTGAATGTATTTATGCGACTTAATAAATTAATAACATTACAATTAAAAAACAAATTGCATATTAAATGAATTAGAATAACCAGTGTTGTGGGTACCGCATCTAACGCGGGCACACTTTTTAAGTTACTTGTTTTTCATCTTAGGACTATGGGAAACTAACCAGATACACCAATAGAATAATAAATAAAAAAATAAATAAATGTTTCCGGAAAATCCACACAGCAACATCTAGCCCCGTGGTAAGCTCTAAGCTTGTGTTACGGGTAATATACCTACATCTGATCATCATACTTTATATAATAGACAAAATTATATCGATTTTTTTTCAGACTTAGACCTCGGATAAAGTGTTTCGCAGTAAATACAAACCACCTCAAATCGACGACGGGATACAATACAATACTCTTTATTGAAACACAATAATATAATACAACAGAACAATGCTTAAGAACTAAAATACATTAAATAATAGTGTAACAATGGGCGGCCTTATCACTAAAAGTGATCTCTTCCAGACAACCTTTGGATGGACTGGAGAAAAACTAAAAACGACGGATGTTGCAAATTTCTAAAATAATAAAAAGATGATTGTTTAATAATAGGGATGGGAGACGGGAATCAAACCCGCACCGCAACCGAACCATCGCCCATCCCGCCGCTGAGTCAATAGCCATGTGTTCGAAATTCCTCCTGAGAAGTGAGACGAGAAGTGACCCATACATTTACCTGTGACATTTTAACTGTAATATTTCATTGAAAATACTATTAATTTTGAGCATTCACTTGTAGCGATCTAATAACATTTTAATTAGAAAATTCAAAACCATTTACTTCGTTTCAGGTTTGTCAATTTCAAAACCAGTGTGTCCGTATGTCGGTATGAATCGCAGTGATGTAATATTTATTGAATCTCCATTAATTTCCATCGCTGATACACTGCTGAATTTTGCGTTTGTGTTAAAATCCCATTCTTCAAATAGGATGAGCGCTCAACGTCCATTAATATTTGTTCGTATTATTATTTTAACGTACCAAAATTGCATTCATTTTTGTAGGTTTTATGTTTACAATTGACTAGCTTATGTAAAGTCCATACTAATATTATACTCGTAAATGCGAAAGTAAATTTGTCTGTCCGTTCCTCTTTCACGCAAAAACTACTGAACCGATTCAAATGAAATTTGGTACAGAGATTCTCTAGAGCCTGAGAAAGGACATGGGCTTACCGCGGTAAAATCCGTTATAACGCGGGTAACACCGCGGGGCACTACTTGTTCTCTTTATGACAGTCTCACAGACTCAACTTCTGCCAGGTGCATTGACAAGCCCAATAGAGAGCTTCGGCGAA
This sequence comes from Gymnoscelis rufifasciata, assembly GCA_929108375.1. Classification (NCBI taxonomy): domain Eukaryota; kingdom Metazoa; phylum Arthropoda; class Insecta; order Lepidoptera; family Geometridae; genus Gymnoscelis; species Gymnoscelis rufifasciata. Next base: position 2,880,408 of record OV815307.1, on the reverse strand, counting down.
ACATACACGACCAAAGCGACCGCGAATCGGGAGCTCTTTGCACACCAACGCAACTATAAAGCAGGTCGTTTTCGCGTCGCAGTCGCTTCCCGTGTTACTGACGCGTAAGTTTTGCCGTATTAGCGTTATCACCATAAGGTTTCGGCAAAACTTACCTTTTCCCGGGTTCTATCTATCTATGGCTTCGGAAAGAGGTGGTTAATTCAAACTGCCCACGTAATTTATTTGTTTAAAATAATGTAGATATATTATGAACGACTATATGTAAAGCTGAATATGCTCACAAGAAGACAAACCTTACAAAAGATACATCCTTTTGGCTACGTATGTCATAAAAATCCTCATGTGATATATTATAAAATCATTATTAACATTAATATCATCGTGTAAGAACATATACCATATATATATATACACTAATTGACCATGGTAGGCAGTTGGTACAGAAAATGTAATGTTGCTATAGACTTTTAAAGACATGGCACCGCACTGTTCAGTTGTTGTTTAGTAATTTCCTCTTCATCCTAAGGTTGTCTTGAAGAAATAGCTTTTGAGCAATAAGACCGACCATTACGCATTATTGATTTTGTATTAAGTTTTTACTTGTACTGTTTTAATTTCGGTTTATTTATAACATTAGAAAATATTTTTTTATCACAATGTCTCCATATCGTCGTGTTTCACATTCGCACCGCTAAGATATCACATTCAAACTAGTTAAAACCGGTTCCAAAGCGGAACTTCAAAGTGCCGATTTGATACAAATGCTGCAAAAACAATAAATCACATCAACGGCCGCGAGAAATACTCGAAACCGAGCAGAACTTTCATTTCGACGCCGAGTGTACTTTGCTTCTATAACGCTACTATGCAGTCTCGAACTTGTAGTACCTAAGTCACTTTTGTTACCATCTGTACAAATGGCTAAAGAATATTTTTTTTTTTTTTTTACTAAAGACATGAAGAAGGAATATTTTTATTCATCAATCATCAATACACTATTAACGTTCCCACTGCTGGTACTCAGGCACTTCTCTCTTGACGAGAGAGATTTTTCCTTCTTGAGAAGTCTCGTCAAGTGCGGATTGGGGATTGTCACATGTCTTTCTCTTCTCACCACGATGTTTGCATTTACCTTTAAAGCAAGTGTTATAAGCGCACATAAATGTTTCTAGAAGAAATCCAGAGTACGAGGCGAGGTTTTGAACCCACGACCTTCGGAAAGAAAGTCGAGTACCATCTTTCGCCCACCGCGCCACTGAGGCAGTCAAATTATAATTTTTATGCTATTGGTAATGTGGTTTGCAAATTTTACAATGCAAAAAATACAATACTTTTTTAACTATATTTAAAATTATCGGATATAAAGATTCCTTTGGTTTACTGTTTGTCCTAAAAATAATTATAACGTATTAAATATACGGACTAAAAGTTATTTAAACACTTAATAGCATAATTTGTAAACTCTATTTATGTCTTATTTATGTGTTACTATGTCTGCTAAGTCCAGATGAACTACGAAACCTCCCCCTAAAGAAAATCCTTCGGTTCCTAACAGCCGCAAGGATAAGTGGCGAACTGTAACGCTACGACTATAAGGAGAACCGATGACAAGTGGCGATCACAATAGGCCTTTCAGGCCGCAGTGACTCAATAGCCAAAAAAAAAAAAAAATGTGTTACTAATCGACCCGACAGACCATGTCCTGTCCCACGTCTCAAAAAACAATATCCAGTTGACCGTATTGTGAATCTAAACCATTCCCAGATCCCCTTGAACACACACAAAAAATTTCATCAAAATCGGTCCAGTCGTTTGAGAGAAGTTCAGTGACATACACACTCACAGAAGAATTATATATATAAAGATGTTATATAATCAAAGAGTGAGAAACAACAGTACAGACCAAACGTATCTTTAAACAGATCCAGCACAAAAGGATGCACTATCCCGGGACGCGAGCGGCAGAGATTGTTCTTAACGCTCTAAATGTTGCAAGAACTTCCACCTTTGTAGGTAACTTCCGCTTGACAAAAAAATAAGTGGCTCTTTGAACGATCCCATCTGAAGTTAGCCCGTGGATTCTTTGTCGGAATTCAAAAGTGATTAAGAATTAAAGAAAGAAAGTGTGATGGGAACTTCGCTCGTCTATTTTTAAGTTGGGACGAAGACGGATACTTGGATAGGTGTTATCAATCTATAGAGTTTCTTTATAAGTTATATTTGAGGTTTGAAATAAACTTAACAAAGTTTATAATAAATTATTAGAAATGATCGAAAATACAGTGTTCACGAAATGGAGCATTTAAGCCTTTAAGGAATCAAGAGGGTACAAGGAATGACGTTATGACACAGTGATTGGTTCTTATGTTGTCACGTGACTCAAGAATGATTTCTTAAAATTTTATATTATTCATATTAATAAAAAAACGTAAAGTTAAGGAAAATTATTGTAATTTTCTGTATTTCTATTACAGAAACCCGGAGAAGCCATCTACCTTCTAGGTCTTCATGTGCCATCTTAGACCACATCTTCACTTTACATCAGGTGAGATTGTGGTCAAATGAAGGCTTATCCAGCATAAAAAAGAAAAGAAACTGCCAATTTGCATTAAAAATCTATATTCTTTTGATTGCCACCGACAACACGAGTTTTTTTGTCTGTATAAAAAATCTTACTTTTTATGCAGTAAATAATAATAATCTAAATCATCTAAAATTATGCTTTTCTCACACCTTCCGGTTTTCCATGGAACTAAAATTTGACATAGTTATGCCAATCGCGTGGCAGTCCAATATTCTGATGATATAAATATAATTAATCACTTCATACCACTGTCAATTAATTTATGTACGTTATGCCACTGTGCAATCAGTTAATATAATATATTATTATGTAAACGTATACCTAAACTTATGATTGACAAAACACGATACAATACCGACGTTATATGATTAATCGATGGCTATTTCACCGTGTATCTTGTCGATAAATCATCGGTTAATTCAAACGTTAACTAACCGATTGTAGTGGGTAATACAGAATTTGCAAACACTGAATTGTGTTGTAATTATGTATTACAATTTGTACGTAAATCATTATTTTAGTTGTGGAACGTCCATTCAAGGCTTCCGACATATCGCAAATTATATTATATAATATAATTTATTATATAATTATTTGCAAATTTAACTAATTTATCTGTCTATCTTGTTGAATGACGTTGAACGCTGTCATTGCCGAACCGCGATTTCTGTTTGAAACCTATAAGAAAGAAGAATAATTAAAAACAAGAAGTGTGTGTGTGTCAGCTACGACGCACGATTGGAGTTTACTCCTTACGAACGATAATTATGATATATACCGAATAGAAAAAAAGGGTAAATGAACGCATCTGCTAACATGATAAGAGAAACAAACTAATTAATTATTCGAATTATTTATATTACTTCAATAAAGCATATTACATAAAGTATGTTACAAAATAATATAAATAAAATACAGTGAGACTACGAAGTATCGCGCAATGAGGAGACCCCGAGAATGAGATACGCTGTGTAATCTATTCCATCTCATTCTTTTACACGTTCAATCCTACAGATATATATGTTTGTCTCTTTCTACGTAACGCCTCAACTTTTCGTGTTACACTTGACTTTACTCCTCATAAAATTTCCGTACCGATACTCTAACTCAAATCGTTTCTTATGGAGTAAACTCCTAAATATTCTACTTTTCATAAAGTCAGTACTCACACAAGTATGTATTACAAGATGTAACTAGATTTAATTTCATATATATTTTGTTAAATGCAAACAACGGAATAATAATTATTTGGATAAATAATATTTTTTGTATAAACATACATAATATAAGTACCTATTTTATTTTTATACTCATTTTCACAGTTTCTTACCTTACTATTAATTAAATTAACTACCGACTTGGCACCTACCTAACTGATTGATGATTTTAGTACGAAGACACGTAGACACGTAGATATTTAACAATCTTAAAAATCGAACATAAGTTGTAAATAACCAATAAACCAAAAATAACACGAACATAAATCCAAAAATAAAACACCCTTAGACATCATACAAAACGGTCGTTCATCAAAACCAATATAAAATAAACTATGCTTCCATTAAATCTTCGTTAGGTTAGAGGTGATTGAAGGCTCAGATTAATCTGGTCATTAGTGTAACCATAAATACTGAAGCTAAACTGGCAACAAAGTGCATTGAAAATGTATCTTTTTTTTGTGATTTAAAGTGTACCTTATTCAATTGCAATAAGGTTGAGAATTGTGTTGGGTAAGACTTGTTGAAAGAAGTTGACGCCATCAAGTTGTTCTAATAAGCGTATCGTACGTCAGAATTAATTAATAAATGTTTGTGTGTGTGAAAACGGATGCGTGGTACCGATTTTGAAATAAAATAAAATTCCTCGAAGATTTCATAATTAGAACATTCTTTATTTTATTCATACGTATTCGACTTTTTTTTCCAATGTTTACTAGTTTGAATTCTTTTAACGAGTATTAAGACGGTATTTATATTATATTAGGTACATATATTACTTTATCTAGTATTATAAATGCAAAAGTAACTCTGTCTGTCCATGCCAATTTCGATGAAATTTGAGACAGATTGTCTGGAGCCGTATCTGAGAATTATTGATTTAATCTCGAATAGTAACCCACTTCTACGTAAGCGAATTTCACATGATTTATGCAAAATAATTAAAAATTGCTAGCGTACCTAAAATTATAATTTTCTATTTTAGTTCGTAGATCCAATGGCCGTTGGGGCCCAAAGATTCTCGAATGGAGACCGCGAATCGAGATAATACAAATGATTTAATGAAATCTCCTGGTTTCCGGGGATTGCAAGTCGCTTCTTTTTTTGGATTCTTTCGTGTTTCGTAATGTGGTCCGGAGATGCCATCTTCTAGGCCTTCATGCTCCATCTTAGACCACATCGTCACTTTACATCAGGTGAGATTGTGGTCAAATAAAGGCTTATCAAGCATTAAAAAAAAACCGTTATAACTGAAAGTCATTAAGAGAAACAAATATTCAGCAGTGGACATCTTATGGCTGAGATAATAATTATGATGAATTAAAATAAAATTCGAGAGTTGGACTGAAACCGACAAACTTTGGTAAGTCTGCATAGTCGACCGCAAAGTCATTACGACTGAAAGTCAAAACGTGCCTAAAATGATATTTCGCATTTTGGCTTTCACATTTTAGAATACTCTGCCAACTATACATAAGTACTTCTCTTGTTAGATTTTTAAAACGGGGTTACAACGGCCTTTATAGGGGGTTATAACGGTCGTTATAAGTTTACATATTATTGTGTATAGGTCTACATACGTCTGTGGCATCGTAGCTCTCAAACGTAAGAACCGATTTCGATACTGATTTTTACATGAAAGCTAGGTTACCGGAGAGTGTTCTTAGATATGGTTCATAAAAATCGATTTAACCGTTTTCAAGATATGAGGAGTTAAAGTGGCATTGAAAAATCGAATGTTAACAAATATACCAAATGCAAGCTTAAATCTCAAGTTTTATGGAAATCGGTAAAGTTATGAGGAGTTTATATTTACAAATAATTGATAATTTTGTGCTGATGCTGAAGCATTTATGTAATTTTAAATGTTTGTTATTCTTATTGTCTAGAAACTGATACAAGTCTATTCGTCCCATTAAAAGTATCATTAAAAACTTGATAAAAAATGGATCCATTATACGCGTGTTTATCCCTTAACCCACATTGGACCAGATTGGATCTAACCCCCATATAATGTAACCATTTAATTTGAAGTCTACATACAAAAGAATAGCCGAACTGATTGCCATTTTATTTAAGACCAAAATGTTACCTACATTATGTATGTTTAAGCAAATTAACGATTATCTTATTTTATCTTATGTTTTTGTGATGGCATAATCTACTGCAGTAGATGTCCCTTGACCGAAATGATGATAATAATGATGTTGCCCTGTTAATCTTATATATAAAAATGAATCCCAAAATGTGTTGGCAAGCGCATAACTCAATAACAACGCTTGAACCAATTTGGCCAATTCTTAATGCTGTTCAAAGAAGTTTTTACGGCGAGAAGAAATCTAATTTAATAATTATTCGAGAAAACAATTTAGAATAATTACCCGGGCGAAATCGGGGCCGGCCGCTAGTATAACTTATAAACAAAGACCTAAATACGTAATTTCCCATGTACTCAGATGTCACAATACCATAAAGCGGGCGTAATCTATATTATTTATGTCAGCTGTGAGCGACAGTCAGACGTACAGACATCTCATTGTTTTATTAAATTCAGCACGATGCGATGCCTCGCTTCTCGTGAATCATGACATGACATAATAGGCACAACACGACAAAGTGTTTTGAGATTTGTGTACTTGTTAAAATAGATAATGATTGGGTTACATTAAAACAAGAAGAGAGAAAAGTAACGAATAAATCTCTCAACAACGTAATTAGTATATCTCACAGCAATAGTAAAGCATAAAATAACGACCATGACATTTAAGTAAAAAACACAGTCAGAATAAAGTAATATTTATTAAAACTAGCTGACCCGGTTAACGTTTAAAATTTTTAATGGACACATTATAATTATTGTGAATACGAAATAGTATAACAATATGATATGTAATCAATTCTGATCTTTAGGCAGGCAAAAGTCACTTTACCCTACAGCCAACTCTTCGGTTTTTGAGGAAATTTCTTTTAAGGTTTTTTTTAATCAAATTTTAATAAAACTATATCATATTTAATATTATTTTTTTTCATAAGAGCATTGCTCTAAATCAAACTAGTAGAAAGAATCATCCAATTTTGTGCAGTTGTTCGTAAGTTCGGAGTTCGAATAGGTATATTTCGATGATCCAATTATAAACAACTAGCTGGCCCAACGCGACTTCGTTCAAGCTGTACCTACCCTTCTCCTACCTACCCTACCCTTTTTTTCACTGCATAATGACCGTCCTGGAACATCAAGGAAAATTATAAAAAAAAAATTGAATTCGGTTCACAATTTATGCTTTTAGCAACACATTTAGCCATTCATTTTTATATTATAGAAGATATAGATCAACATACTTATAATAGGTATGTAAAATATGGATCTGCATATATATACAAAAATGATTATAAAATACGTGGTAAGAAACATAAAAAAATACGTGTTGTATCCTAAACCTGCTCCTTTGATTAGAAGTCTGTTAAAAAGGGCTTGAAAGTTAAATTTTTAATAACTCCCCGTTTATTTTTTGTATATTTCTAGAATTTGTTTCAATAGAAGGAGTCAACCCACTCCTTAAATTTTTAATAACTTCAAGTTTTTTTGTATATTTCTGGAAGTATGAGTATTGACAGTAAAGTAACAAAACTGAATAGGGTAGAATAATTTTCATCAAAGTGCGTAGATGCTGCCATCTATGCAAACGCTCCCGAGTTAGAATCACGGAAGCACCCGAAGAGCCCGCGGGAGCTTTGAAAGAATTTAGTTCATGAAGTTGCCGCGAGGCAGCGTTAGTGTCGCTGCAGGAAACTAATTTTCTTTTTGCAAACTAGAGGCTAATTAAATACAAACACACTCAAACTTTTTATTCTGATTTAATTACATTGTTTTCTTACGTATAGGGCTTCTATTTACATTTACATCCAAATAACACAATGCAAAAACAGTCCATAGCTTTAAAACCAAGCTCAAACAAGAACTTCTAAGCGTACAAAAAACACAATAAACAACTTACCCAACTTTCCGGCCCTTTTTTCTATGTAATTCCATGCTATACTCCATTTCAGATCCCCAATACATTTCTCTATCCTCTCTTTTGAATATTCTCACACTTTCTCAACTATTCCAATGGCTAATTATTATATTTTCCCTGAATTATCGCATTTTGCAAGTAATTTTTGTGCCACGTATAACTCACGTTGTTTTAGTAAAATAACAAAGCAATTGGCAAGCAGCAAGCAGCTCGGTCGGTAGCAAGCGTAGCAAACTTGTCTATGGATAGTGTTGTCGATTGTCGTAGTAATTTTAATTTATTATTCTGTGGTGTAGTTAAACGTAGTGCTTATTATTTAATATACTCTGTGGTTTTATTTATTTAATAGGAGAATCTTACACCATTGTACAATTTTATTTTATTTTTATTTATGTAGTTTTTCATCATCATCACCCTATTAACGTTCCCACTGCTGGGACACAGGGACTTCTCTCTTGACGAGAGAGATTAGGCCTTAATTCACCACGCAGGCCAAGTGCGGGTTGGTGAATGTCACATGTCCTTCATACATACTCTATAAAGTTATCAGAACATGCCGGTTTCCTCACGATGTTTGCCTTCACCGTTAAAGCACGTGTTTACAGCGCACATAAATTTCTCAAGAAGAAAAATCCAGAGGTGCGAGAGTGCGGTGGTTAGTTTTTCATACTATCAATTAATTGCATATATTTATTTGTTTATTTTAAAATTATTATACATGTATTTATATATGTGTCAGTCACACCTCCGAAAGGGTTAATCTGAAAACCAGCGTTGCCCTGAACCCGTCACAGGCTCAGGGCTGCACATAGCTGAGATTAATCCTTTTTTGGTTCACAATCTGCACATCACCTGAATACGTAGGTACCCTACCTATAACTAAGTGTGATATTATGTAATGATGTATTGTTTTAGTGCTCTAATGTTAAGTTTTTAGTGTTGTACCTATCCTTAATTATTATTTTTTTAATCCAAATTTACTTGGAGACCCAGATAATTTTATTCCTGCTAATCCTTTGGTCACTCCAGTTCATATTCAACCTGAATGATATTTTCTTTTCGCATATGCAATCTTACGTTCTATTCCCAATAAATTAGGAGGTGTAATTGCTTTAGTAATATCTATTTTAATTTTAATTATTTTACCATTCACTTATAATAAAAAAATTAAAGGTATTCAATTTTACCCTATTAATCAATTATTATTTTGATCAATAGTAACAGTAGTTATTTTATTAACTTGAATTGGAGCACGACCTGTAGAAATACCTTATATTTTAACTGGACAAATTTTAACAGTTATTTATTTTTCTTATTTTATTATAAATCCTTTAATTTCAAAATATTGAGATAAATTATTATTTTATTAATTAATGAGCTTGTTTAAGCATTTGTTTTGAAAACTTAAGAAAGAATTTTAATTCTATTAATTTATACTAAAAATAATATATATATATATATATATATATTAAATTAAAAAAATTTTTAAACCTAAATAAAATAAAATAAAATTTAAGGAAATTGGTAAATAACTTTTTCAAGCTAAATATATTAACTTATCATAACGATAACGAGGTAAAGTTCCCCGAACCCAAATAAATAAAAAAGAGATAAAAGTTAATTTTATATAAAATATAAATTTTATTTCATACCCCCCTATAAAAATTAAGACAAATAATATACTTATAAAAATAATTCTAGAATACTCAGCCAAAAAAATCAAAGCAAACCCACCTCTTCTATATTCAACATTAAATCCTGAAACCAATTCTCTTTCACCTTCAGCAAAATCAAAAGGTGTTCGATTAGTTTCAGCTAAACTAGAAGAAAATCAACATTATTCTTAAAGGTAATATTAAAAAAATAAATCAAATTTTTTTTTGAAAAAAAAAAAAATTTAATAATCTAAAATCTATAATTATAATAATTCTTGATAATAAAATAAGTCTTAATCTTACTTCATAAGAAATTGTTTGAGCAACTGCACGAAGTCCTCCTAATAAAGCATAATTAGAATTTGATGATCATCCAGCAATTATAACTGTATAAACCCCTAATCTAGTACAACATAAAAAAAATAAAATTCCTAAATTAAATCTTATTAAATTAAAATAATAAGGCATCAATATTCAAATTATCAAAGATAATATAAATCTTAAAATAGGAGAAAAATAATAAGAAAAATAATTTGAAAAATTAGGATAAGTTTGTTCTTTAGTAAATAATTTAATAGCATCTGAAAAAGGCTGTAAAATCCCAATTAAACCAACTTTATTGGGACCTTTACGAATTTGAATGTAACCTAATACTTTCCGCTCTAATAAAGTTAAAAAAGCAACCCCAATTAAAACACCTAAAATTAAAATAATTAACCCAATAATAACTATAATTAAATCATATAAATACAATACTATTTATATAATAAATTATACATTTATGATTTCTAAAACCATTACATTTTTCTGCCAAAATAGTTTTATTATTTAATAAATGTATTTTTATTATTTTTATTTTTATTTTTAATAAAATTCTTTTCATTTAAAAATTTAATTTAAATATTTGATCCTTTCGTACTAAAATATTTCTCTAATTAAAAGATAGAAACCAACCTGGCTTACACCGGTTTGAACTCAGATCATGTAAGATTTTAATGATCGAACAGATCAAAATTTTAAACTTTTGCATTTAAATTTTATCTTAATCCAACATCGAGGTCGCAAACTTTTTTTTTTATTCGTACTAAAAAAAAAAATTACGCTGTTATCCCTAAGGTAATTTTTTCTTTTAATCAATAAAATTGGATCAATTATTCACTTATATATGTTTTTATTATTAAAAAAAGTTAATTTTATTTTTTTATCACCCCAACAAAATAATAATATAAATTTTTATAAAAATATTTATAAATAATATTAAACTTAAATTATTATAAAACTCTATAGGGTCTTCTCGTCTTTTTAAAAAATTTTAACTTTTTAATTAAAAAATTAAATTCTATAAATTAATAAAGAGACAGTTTATATTTCATTCAATCTTTCATACAAGTCATCAATTAAATGACTAATGATTATGCTACCTTTGTACAGTCAATATACTGCAGCCCTTTAATTTAAAATCAGTGGGCAGATTAGACTTTAAATTAAATTCAAAAAGACATGTTTTTGTTAAACAAGTGAATATAAATATTTGCCGAATTACTTTTTATTAATTCTTATTTTATAAATTTTTTATTATTAACATAATATACTAATTTTATCATTATAACTAAATTTTAATTATTAAAAATTTATTTTACATATAAATTTAAATTAAATTAAATTTTTTTATTAATGAAATTATTTATAATAAATTAAATTTTATTGATAATTTAAATCATAAAAATTTCAAAATAAATAATTATTATTTATTATAAATATCTAAATTAAAGCTTATCCCTTAAAATATAAAATTTTCCCCCAAAAAAACTAATTAATTAGTTTTTTCTATAAAAAAATTTAAAATTAAATTTTTTTCTGTAAAAACTAGATATATTTAAAAACGAATAACATTTCATTTCTAATTAATTATTAAAAATAATTTTACAACATTAACTTTTATAATTAATTAGCTCTTTTAAATTCGAGAAATTAACCTATATTAATTTTTATTAATAAACTCTGATACACAAGATACAATAAATAAAATTTACTTTTTTATTAATTTTTTTTTCAATTATTTCAAAATTCTTTTACAATACTAATTTACTATAAATTTTTTAATTTTTTCTTTAAAAATACTTTAACCCCCATTAAAATATATTAAAAATTTTTTTATTATATTTATTTTATTAATTTTCCCCCTCAAATTAATTAATTTTATTAATAATCTTTTCAATGTAAATGAAATACTTATTCAAGCTCTAATTTGTTCTTTCTAGAAACACTTTCCAGTACCTCTACTTTGTTACGACTTATTTCAATTTTAAATATGAAAGTGACGGGCAATATGTACATATTTTAATTTTAAATCATTTTAATTTATTAATTAAAATTACATTTAAATCCACTTTCAATTAATTTTTACAAATTAATATTCATTTAAATAAATTTATTGTAACTCATTATATTCTTAATTATTATCTGCATCTTGATCTGATTTAATTTTTACTATTAATTTTTAAATATTATTTTTTTTAAAAAATATTTTTCTAACAACGATATACAAAATATTAAATTAAGTAAATTTAATCGTGGATTATCAATTAATAAACAAGTTCCTCTAAATAAACTAAAATACCGCCAATTTATTTAAGTTTCAATAAATTTTTATCTACTATTTTAGAATAAAAATTTAATTTTAAAATAATAGGGTATCTAATCCTAGTTTATAATTTAAATTTATTAATTCATATAAAAATAAATTATGTTTAATTAAAATTTCACCTAATAATTAAATTTTTTTTTATTTTATAATTTTTATTAATTAATATCTAAAAAAAGTTTAAATTAATTTTTGTATAACCGCAACTGCTGGCACAAAATTAGTTATTAATTTTTATATTACTAAATCTTAATTTCTTAAATTTTTAATATTAATTACTACAAAATATTTATTAATTATTATTAAAATATATTTTTCACTACTAAAATTTATATGTAAAATAAATTTTCATTAAACTTTCAAAATCACAATATTTATTTATATGAGAGCTATTATAAATAGATTTTTTTTTTTTTTTTTTATGTTAAGTAATTTATTTGTGTTTATTTTCATAAATTATTAAATTAATTTTATTTTATAAATAAAGTATATAATATATTAAATAATTTATTATATTATTTTATTTTATTATTTACATTTTATATTAAATTTTTAATAATCTCTTTCTTTTTTTCTTTATAATATGGTTATTAATACTATATCGTGAATAAACAATTTTCATTAATTTATTTTACTATATATTAAAATAATTATTATTATTATTCTTACTACTAACTTATCGAATATTTAATTAATATAAATAAAATTTATATATATATATGTATATATACGCATATATATATATATATATATATACATATATATATATATATATATATATGCGTATATATACATATATTAAATATTAATATATTATATATATATATGTATATATTTATTTACTAATTTTAAAAATTTATTAAACCGTTGTTAATAATTTTTACATTAAATAATAAATAATACAAATTAAAAATAAGCTAAATTAAGCTTTTGGGTTCATACCCCAAATATAAAGGAAACTCCTTTTTTTTAAAAAAATAAAGTGCCTGATTAAAGGATTATTCTGATAGGATAAATTAAGTAAATTATTTTACCTTTATTATTTATATTTTATAGAATTAAACTATACCTATTAATATCAAAAATTAATGTGCATCTTACACTAAAATATAATATATTATAATATATTAAATTTATAATTTAAAAAAAATTAAATTTTATTATTTTAAATGTTTTTTTTTAATTCAAATAAAATATTCTTCTTATTTATTTTAATTTTCAGAACAATAATCTCTATTTCAGCTAACTCTTGATTTGGAGCTTGAATTGGATTAGAAATTAATTTATTAAGATTTATTCCTTTAATTTCCTCCTCATCTAATATGTTATCATCAGAAGCATCTTTAAAATATTTTTTAACTCAATCTATTGCTTCTATTAATTTTTTATTTTGTATTATTTTTAAAATAATTATATTTATAAATTTTAATTTAAACTATATTATTTTATTATTAATTAATATATCTATACTCATAAAAATAGGAAGAGCTCCTTTTCATTTTTGATTTCCTAATATTGTAGAAGGATTATCTTGATTTAACAATTTTATTTTAATAACATGACAAAAAATTACCCCCATAATTTTACTATCATATTATTTTAATAATAATTTATTAATCTTTTCTATTATTTTAAATATATTTATTGGAGCTATTGGAGGATTAAATCAAACATCATTACGTAAAATTATAGCCTTTTCTTCAATTAATAATTTAGGATGAATAATATTTTCTATTATAATTAGAGAAAATTTATGATTATTTTATTTTACTATATATTCTTTCTTAATTTCAATTATATGTTTTTTTTTTTACATGATAAATATATTTTATATTAATCAAATATTTATTAATAATTTAAAATCATTAATTAAAATTAATTTATTAATTAATTTTTTAAGATTAGGAGGGATACCCCCCTTTTTAGGATTCTTCCCTAAATGAATTATTATTAATTTTTTAATAATTAATAATTATTATATTTTAACTTTTTTTTTTATTATAATAAGATTAATTTTAATATTTTTTTATATTCGAATTATTTATTCATCATTTTTAATAAATTATTTTAAATTAAAATGATTTAAAATTAATTTAAAAAATAATTTTTTTATTTTTATAAATTTTTTTTCTATTATTTCAATTACAGGAATTATTTTAAGAACAATATTTTTTTTTTAAGGTTTTAAGTTAAATTAAACTAATAATCTTCAAAATTATTTATAAAGAAATATTTCTTTAAGCCTTAATAAAAATTTATAACTTAAAATTTGCAATTTCATATCATTTTTTGACTATTATTTAATAAAAGAGAAAATTCTCGTTAATAAATTTACAATTTATCGCTTATAACTCAGCCATTTTATTTTTTTTTGCGAAAATGACTTTACTCAACAAATCATAAAGATATTGGAACTTTATATTTTATTTTTGGTATTTGAGCAGGTATAATTGGAACTTCTTTAAGATTACTAATTCGAGCAGAATTAGGAACCCCCGGATCTTTAATTGGAGATGACCAAATTTATAATACTATTGTTACAGCTCATGCCTTTATTATAATTTTTTTTATAGTTATACCTATTATAATTGGAGGATTTGGAAATTGATTAGTACCTTTAATATTAGGAGCCCCTGATATAGCTTTCCCCCGAATAAATAATATAAGATTTTGATTACTACCCCCCTCTATCACTCTATTAATTTCTAGAAGAATTGTTGAAAATGGAGCTGGAACTGGATGAACAGTTTACCCCCCTCTATCTTCAAACATTGCTCATGGTGGAAGTTCTGTAGATTTAGCTATTTTTTCTCTTCATTTAGCTGGTATTTCCTCAATTTTAGGAGCAATTAATTTTATTACAACTATTTTTAATATGCGATTAAATAATATATTTTTTGATCAATTACCTCTATTTATTTGAGCTGTAGGAATTACAGCTTTCCTTTTATTACTTTCACTTCCAGTTTTAGCAGGAGCAATTACTATACTTTTAACAGATCGTAATCTTAATACATCATTTTTTGACCCTGCTGGTGGGGGAGATCCAATTTTATACCAACATTTATTCTGATTTTTTGGACACCCTGAAGTTTATATTTTAATTTTACCCGGATTTGGTATAATTTCTCATATTATTTCTCAAGAAAGAGGAAAAAAAGAAACTTTTGGATGTTTAGGAATAATTTATGCTATAATAGCAATTGGGATTTTAGGATTTATTGTTTGAGCTCATCACATATTTACAGTAGGAATAGATATTGACACACGAGCATATTTCACCTCTGCTACTATAATTATTGCTGTACCAACAGGAATTAAAATTTTTAGTTGACTAGCTACATTGCACGGTACACAAATTTTATACACTCCATCTATTTTATGAAGTTTAGGATTTGTTTTTTTATTTACTGTAGGAGGATTAACAGGAGTAATTTTAGCTAATTCATCAATTGATATTACTTTACATGATACTTATTATGTTGTTGCTCATTTCCATTATGTTTTATCTATAGGAGCTGTATTTGCTATTTTAGGAAGATTTATTCATTGATATCCCTTATTTACAGGATTATACTTAAATCCTTATTTATTAAAAATTCAATTTTTTATTATATTTATTGGAGTTAATTTAACTTTTTTCCCTCAACATTTTTTAGGATTAGCTGGTATACCCCGACGATACTCTGATTATCCTGATTCTTATATTTCATGAAATGTTATTTCTTCATTAGGATCTTATATTTCTTTATTAGCAGTAATATTAATTTTAATTATTATTTGAGAATCAATAATCAATCATCGTATAATTTTATTTAGATTAAATATGTCCTCTTCCATTGAATGATTCCAAAATCTTCCACCAGCAGAACATTCATATAATGAATTACCTATTTTAAGAAAATTCTAATATGGCAGATTATATGTAATGGATTTAAACCCCATTTATAAAGGATTATCCTTTTTTTAGAAATGGCAACATGATCTAATTTTAATTTACAAAATGGAGCATCTCCTTTAATAGAACAAATTATTTTTTTCCACGATCATACATTAATTATTCTTGTAATAATTACTATTATAGTAGGATATTTAATAATAAATATTTTATTTAATAAATATATTAATCGATTCTTACTTGAAGGACAAATAATTGAATTAATTTGAACTATTTTACCTGCAATTACTTTAATTTTTATTGCTTTACCATCCTTACGTTTATTATATCTTTTAGATGAATTAAATAATCCTTTAATTACATTAAAATCTATTGGACATCAATGATATTGAAGCTATGAATATTCAGATTTTCACAATATTGAATTTGATTCTTACATAATCCCCTCTAATGAACTAAATAAAAATAATTTTCGTTTATTAGATGTAGATAATCGAATTATCATCCCCATAAATAATCAAATTCGAATTATAGTAACAGCTACAGATGTTATTCATTCTTGAACAATTCCTTCTTTAGGAGTAAAAGTTGACGCAAATCCAGGTCGATTAAACCAAACAAATTTTTATATTAACCGGCCTGGAATTTTTTATGGACAATGTTCAGAAATTTGTGGAGCAAATCATAGTTTTATACCTATTGTAATCGAAAGTATTTCTATAAAAAATTTTATTAATTGAATTAATAATTATTCATCATTAAGTGACTGAAAGTAAGTACTGGTCTCTTAAACCATTTTATAGTAATATAACAACTACTCTTAATGAAAAGAATTAGTTAATTATAACATAAATATGTCAAATTTAAATTATTACTAAAGTAATATTCTTTTATTCCACAAATAATACCAATTAATTGATTAATTTCTTTTTTTATTTTTATTTTTATTTTTATAATTTTTAATATTATAAATTATTTTATAAAATTAACAAGTTTTGAAAAAAAAAAAAATTATAAAACTTTATTAAAAAAAAAATTAATTTGAAAATGATAAGTAATTTATTTTCAATTTTTGATCCTTCTACTAATTTATTTAATTTATCTTTAAATTGATTAAGAACTTTTTTAGGATTAATATTTTTACCTTTTAGTTTTTGATTAATTCCAAATCGACATTTCATTCTATGAAATTTTATTTTAAATAAACTTCACAATGAATTTAAAACTTTACTAAAAAATAATTATTTTAGAGGATCAACTTTTATTTTTATTTCTTTATTTTCATTTATTTTATTTAATAATTTTTTAGGTTTATTTCCTTATATTTTTACTAGAACTAGTCATTTAACTCTATCTTTATCTATTTCTTTACCTTTATGATTAAGTTTTATATTATATGGTTGAATTAATAATTATCAACATATATTTATTCATATAATCCCTCAAGGTACCCCCTCTATTTTAATACCTTTCATAGTTTTAATTGAAACTATTAGTAATATTATTCGCCCAGGAACTTTAGCAGTCCGATTAACAGCAAATATAATTGCAGGACATTTATTAATAACCTTATTAAGAGGAACTGGATCAATTATTCCAAATTATTTAATTATATTTTTAATTATTATTCAAATTTTACTTCTAATTTTAGAATCAGCTGTAGCAATTATTCAATCTTATGTAATTGCTATTTTAAGAACTTTATACTCTAGAGAAGTTAATTAATTAACTAATGAAATTAAATTTTAATCACCCCTTCCATTTAGTAGATTATAGCCCCTGACCTTTGACAGGAGCTATTGGAACATTAACTTTAGTAACAGGAATAGTAAAATGATTCCATAATTTTAACATAAATCTTTTAATTATTGGTTATATTATTATTATTTTAACTATATATCAATGATGACGAGATATTTGTCGAGAAGGTACTTTACAAGGTAAACATACTATTTTAGTAACTATAGGATTAAAATGAGGAATAATTTTATTTATTGTTTCAGAAATTTTTTTTTTTTTATCATTTTTCTGAGCTTTTTTTCATAGAAGTTTATCCCCTAATATTGAAATTGGATCAATATGACCCCCTAAAAGAATTACTCCTTTTAACCCCTTTCAAATTCCTTTATTAAATACTATTATTTTAATTAGATCAGGTATTACAATCACATGATCTCATCATGCTTTAATAGAAAATAATTTTTCCCAGTGTAAACAAAGTCTTTTTTTTACAATTATTTTAGGAATTTATTTTACTATCCTTCAAGGATATGAATATATTGAAGCCCCATTTACTATTAGTGATAGAATTTATGGATCAACTTTTTTTATAGCAACAGGATTCCATGGATTACATGTAATAATTGGAACTTTATTTTTATTTATTTGTTATATTCGTCATTTAAAAAATCATTTTTCTAATAATCACCATTTTGGATTTGAAGCTGCAGCTTGATATTGACATTTTGTAGATGTAGTTTGATTATTCCTTTATATTTCTATTTATTGATGAGGTAATTAATTATTTATATAATATATTTAGTATATTTGACTTCCAATCAAAACGTTTAATTTTTTTTAATATAAATAATTTATTTAATAATAATAATCTCTTTTATCATTATATTTATTTCCAACATTATAATATTAATTTCTATAATTATTTCTAAAAAATCTTTTATAGACCGAGAAAAAAATTCTCCTTTTGAATGTGGATTTGACCCTAAATCTTCCGCACGATTACCTTTCTCATTACATTTTTTTTTAATTACAATAATTTTTTTAATTTTTGATGTAGAAATTGCTTTAATTTTTCCTATTATTAAATTATTTAATTTAGTAAATTATTTTATTTGAATAAAAATTAGATTTTTTTTTATTTTTATTTTACTTATTGGTTTATATCATGAATGAAATCAAAATATATTAAAATGAACTAATTAATTAGGATTATAGTTTATAAAAACATTTGATTTGCAATCAAAAAATATTGAAATTCAATTTATCTTATTAAATAAGAAGCAAATTTTATTGCATTTAATTTCGACTTAAAAGATAGAGCTTAATACTCCTTATTTATTAATTGAAACCAAAATAGAGGTATATCACTGTTAATGATAAAATTGAATAAATATTCCAATTAAATTAAGAAATATATAAAAATTAAGCTGCTAACTTAATTTATAGTGGTTAAATTCCATTAATATTTCTTTTATTTATATAGTTTAATAAAACATTACATTTTCACTGTAAAAATAAATTTTTATATTTTATAAATATTTAAAAATAAAATTATTTCCTTAATATCTTCAATATTATGCTCTATTTATATAAGCTATTTAAATATAAAAATAATATAATAATAAAAAAAATAATAAATCATATAATAAATCTAAATAAATAAATTTTAAAATTATTTATTTGAAAAATATTGTAAAAAATAGAATAATTTTTTATAATATTAAATAAACCTCATCCTCTATAAACTTCTCTTCATCCTAAATCTATATTTTTTATTATTTTATGACCAAAATTTAAAAAATGATAATTAATCCCATAAGTTCTTAAATTTGGTAAAAATCACATAACACATAAAAATGATCTTAAATTATAAGTTTTTAAAAATTTATTTGTTGAATAAATATTTATATTTCTAATAAAATAACCTATAAATATCCCTCCTAATCTAAAATAAATTACTATTAATTTTATATTAAAAGGTAAATAAATTATATAAGGATAATAAAAAATTAATCAAATTAAAATTCTTCCTCTTAATAAACTTATTATTAATAAAACTATTATTCTTTTTAATATAATATAATCTTCATCATATAAATTATAAACTGTCAATAAATTAAAATCATTAATTATTAAATATATTGTTAATCGAATAGTATAAAATATAGTTATACCAGTTGAAACATAATATAAAAAAAAAATTAATAAATTAAAATTTCTAAAACTTATTATCTCTAAAATTAAATCTTTTGAATAAAATCCAGATAAAAAGGGAATTCCACATAAAGATAAATTAGAAATATTTATACATAAACATGTTATAGGAATATATAATCTAATCCCCCCTATAAAACGAATATCTTGTATATCATTTATTATGTGAATAATAACACCTGCACATATAAATAATAAAGCTTTAAATATCGCATGAGTTAATAAATGAAAAAAAGCTAAAGTTGGAAATCCTATTCTTAAAATTCTTATTATTAAACCTAATTGTCTTAAAGTTGATAAAGCAATAATTTTTTTTAGATCAAACTCATAATTAGCTGAAATTCCAGCTATAAATATTGTTAATCTAGAGAATAATAATAATAATTTTAAAAAAAAAGTATCAATCAATAATAAATTAAATCGAATTAATAAATATACCCCCGCAGTAACTAAAGTCGACGAATGAACTAAAGAAGAAACTGGTGTTGGGGCTGCCATAGCCGCAGGTAATCAAGATCTAAAAGGAATTTGAGCTCTTTTAGTTATAGAAGCTATAATTACTATAAAAATAACAAATTTTATTGAATAATCATTTTTTATAAATTCTAAATAAAAAATATAATTTCATCTACCATAATTTATTATCCAACAAATAATTATTAAAATAAAAACATCCCCAATTCGATTGGATAAAGCAGTTAATATTCCAGCATTATATGATTTTAAATTTTGGTAATAAATTACTAAACAATAAGAAATTAATCCTAACCCATCTCATCCTAATAAAATTCTAATTATATTTGGTCTAATAATCAATAAAATTATTGAAAATACAAATAATAAAACCAAAATAATAAAACGATTTAAATTTAACTCAGAACTTATATAACTTTTTCTATAATAAATAACAACAGAAGAAATTAAAGAAACAAATATTATAAATAATAAAGATATTCAATCTAATAAAATAGATATAACTACTCTAATTGAATTAAAAGAAATTAACTCTCACTCTAAAAAAATAATTATATTATTTATTAAAAAATTTATAAAAAAAAAGAAATTAATTAAACTAAATGTAAATAATAAAAAAAAAGAAATATAACAAATTGAATAATTTTTTTTAATAATTTAAAATGAAATTATTCATATTTTTGATACCACAAATCAATATTTTATTTAAATTATTTAAATAAAATCAAATTATTCTATAATCAATTTTTAAAATTATAATATTTAAAGGTAATCAATGTAATAATAATAATAAATATTCACGAGAAACACCAGAATAGAATCTATAAATACCATAATAATATTTACCGTGTTGAACATAGGAATATAAATATAATCTATACCCAGCTCTAAAAAAAGAAATTAAACATAAAAAAATCATAGAATAAGAAGATCATCTTACAACTCTATTTAATAATAAAATTTCACCTATTAAATTTATTGAAGGAGGAGCTGCTATATTAGAAGATATTAATAAAAATCATCACAAACTTATTGAAGGCATAAATCTTAATATTCCTTTATTAATTATTAGTCTTCGTCTTCTTAAACGTTCATAATTAATATTGGCTAAACAAAATATACCTGAGGAACATAAACCATGACCAATTATTAATAAATATGAACCAATAAACCCCCAATAATTTATAATTATAATACCTCTAATAACAATTCTTATATGAGCTACAGAAGAATAAGCAATTAAAGATTTAATATCAACTTGACAAAAACATTTTAAACTAATAAAAAACCCACCTAATAATCTAATAACAATTCATAAATAATTTAATTTTATATTAATTTCTTGTAAAAAAATTAATACTCGTAATAAACCATAACCTCCTAATTTTAATATAATACCAGCTAAAATTATGGACCCAGAAACAGGAGCTTCAACATGAGCTTTAGGCAACCATAAATGAGTTAAATATATTGGTATTTTTACTAAAAAAGCCAAAATTATAGATAAATATAATAAATAATAATTTATATTAAAAAATTTTAAAAAATAAATCATTATACTATTTATTTCATTAAAAACATAAAAAATTCCTATTAATAAAGGTAAAGAAGCAAATAAAGTATAAAATAATAAATATATACCAGCTTGAATTCGCTCAGGTTGATATCCTCATCCAATAATTAATATTAAAGTTGGAATTAATCTACCCTCAAAAAATATGTAAAACATAAATAAATTTATTACTCTAAAAGTTAAATACAATATTAATAATAAAATTAAAATATTTAATATAAAAAATTTTTTATAAAAATTATTTTTAAAAATACTTTCTCTTGCTATAATTATTAAAACACAAATTCAAATTCTTAACATAATTAACCCAAACGATATAAAATCAACTGAATAATAATATCTAATATTTCTATAATTATTAATATTTAAACTTAAATTTATAAATATAAAAAATATAAAAAATATAAATAACTGAACCATTCAAAATATTTTTTTTTTAAAACATAAAGGAATTATAAAAATAATTATAAAAATAAATTTTATCATTTATAATAAATTAAAACTTTGAAAATAATCATTACCATGGGTCCGAATTATAGAAACTAAAATTGATAGGCCTAGAGCTCCCTCACAAACAGAGAATACTAAAAACACTATTAATATATATAAATCATAATCAATTATTATTAAATACATTGTAAATAAAAAAAAAATTAATAAAACTATAAATTCTAATCTTAACAATACAATTAATAAATGTTTATGTTTAGAAACAAAAATTAAATTCCCAACAAAAAATATAATAATAATAATAATATATATATTTATAACTATCATTAGTTTTTATAGTTTAAATAAAACATTGGTCTTGTAAACCAAAATTAAGATTTTTCTTTAAAAACTTCAAAGAAAAAGAAACTCTTTATCTATAATTTCCAAAATTATAATTTTTTATAAACTATTCTTTGATATCCTTAAAATTTTAATATCCTTTTTAATATTAGTTATTTCTTTTTTTATAATATATTTAACTCATCCTTTATCTATGGGATTAATAATTTTAATTCAAACTTTATTAATCTGTTTAATTTCAGGAATAATTATTAAAACTTATTGATTTTCTTATATTTTATTTTTAACTTTTTTAGGAGGATTACTAGTTTTATTTATTTATGTAAGAAGAATTGCTTCAAATGAATTATTCTCCTCTATTAATTTTAACATAAAAATTTATTTTACATTATGTTTTTTTTTCATAATATTTATACAATATTTTTTTTTTAATAATTTAAATTGAATAAATTTAAGTAATAATATAATAGAAAGAGAAAATTTTTTTTTTAATTATTTATTTTTTAATAATGAAAATAAAATTAATATTAATAAATTATATAATAACCATAATTTTATATTAATATTAATAATAATAATTTATTTATTTATTTCATTAATTGCTATTGTAAAAATTACTAACATTTACTTTGGGCCTTTACGAACAATTTAAAATAAATTACTAATGAAAAATAATTTTAATTTTTTACGAAAAAATCACCCTGTAATTAAAATCATTAATTCATCATTAATTGATTTACCTTCCCCTAGAAATATTTCTTCTTGATGAAATTTTGGATCACTACTTGGATTATGTTTAATTATTCAAATTATTACAGGTTTATTTTTAACCATATATTATACAGCCAATATTGAATTGGCTTTCTATAGAGTTAATTATATTGTACGAAATGTAAATTATGGATGATTAATTCGAACTTTACATGCAAATGGAGCATCTTTTTTTTTTATTTGTATTTATCTACATATTGGACGAGGAATTTACTATGAATCATTCAAATTAAAATATACATGAATAATTGGAGTTATTATTCTCTTTCTTTTAATAGGAACTGCTTTTATAGGTTATGTTTTACCTTGAGGACAAATATCATTTTGAGGGGCAACAGTCATTACTAATTTATTATCAGCTATTCCTTACTTAGGAACTATATTAGTTAACTGAATTTGAGGGGGATTTGCTATTGATAATGCAACTTTAACCCGATTTTATACCTTCCATTTTTTATTACCATTTATTATTTTAATAATAACTATTATTCATTTATTATTTTTACACCAAACAGGGTCTAACAACCCTTTAGGATTAAATAGAAATTTAGATAAAATTCCTTTTCATCCATTTTTCGTATTTAAAGATTTAATTGGATTTATTATTATTATATTTTTATTAATTATATTAACTTTAATCACAGTTTCTTACCTTACTATTAATTAAATTAACTACCGACTTGGCACCTACCTAACTGATTGATGATTTTAGTACGAAGACACGTAGACACGTAGATATTTAACAATCTTAAAAATCGAACATAAGTTGTAAATAACCAATAAACCAAAAATAACACGAACATAAATCCAAAAATAAAACACCCTTAGACATCATACAAAACGGTCGTTCATCAAAACCAATATAAAATAAACTATGCTTCCATTAAATCTTCGTTAGGTTAGAGGTGATTGAAGGCTCAGATTAATCTGGTCATTAGTGTAACCATAAATACTGAAGCTAAACTGGCAACAAAGTGCATTGAAAATGTATCTTTTTTTTGTGATTTAAAGTGTACCTTATTCAATTGCAATAAGGTTGAGAATTGTGTTGGGTAAGACTTGTTGAAAGAAGTTGACGCCATCAAGTTGTTCTAATAAGCGTATCGTACGTCAGAATTAATTAATAAATGTTTGTGTGTGTGAAAACGGATGCGTGGTACCGATTTTGAAATAAAATAAAATTCCTCGAAGATTTCATAATTAGAACATTCTTTATTTTATTCATACGTATTCGACTTTTTTTTCCAATGTTTACTAGTTTGAATTCTTTTAACGAGTATTAAGACGGTATTTATATTATATTAGGTACATATATTACTTTATCTAGTATTATAAATGCAAAAGTAACTCTGTCTGTCCATGCCAATTTCGATGAAATTTGAGACAGATTGTCTGGAGCCGTATCTGAGAATTATTGATTTAATCTCGAATAGTAACCCACTTCTACGTAAGCGAATTTCACATGATTTATGCAAAATAATTAAAAATTGCTAGCGTACCTAAAATTATAATTTTCTATTTTAGTTCGTAGATCCAATGGCCGTTGGGGCCCAAAGATTCTCGAATGGAGACCGCGAATCGAGATAATACAAATGATTTAATGAAATCTCCTGGTTTCCGGGGATTGCAAGTCGCTTCTTTTTTTGGATTCTTTCGTGTTTCGTAATGTGGTCCGGAGATGCCATCTTCTAGGCCTTCATGCTCCATCTTAGACCACATCGTCACTTTACATCAGGTGAGATTGTGGTCAAATAAAGGCTTATCAAGCATTAAAAAAAAACCGTTATAACTGAAAGTCATTAAGAGAAACAAATATTCAGCAGTGGACATCTTATGGCTGAGATAATAATTATGATGAATTAAAATAAAATTCGAGAGTTGGACTGAAACCGACAAACTTTGGTAAGTCTGCATAGTCGACCGCAAAGTCATTACGACTGAAAGTCAAAACGTGCCTAAAATGATATTTCGCATTTTGGCTTTCACATTTTAGAATACTCTGCCAACTATACATAAGTACTTCTCTTGTTAGATTTTTAAAACGGGGTTACAACGGCCTTTATAGGGGGTTATAACGGTCGTTATAAGTTTACATATTATTGTGTATAGGTCTACATACGTCTGTGGCATCGTAGCTCTCAAACGTAAGAACCGATTTCGATACTGATTTTTACATGAAAGCTAGGTTACCGGAGAGTGTTCTTAGATATGGTTCATAAAAATCGATTTAACCGTTTTCAAGATATGAGGAGTTAAAGTGGCATTGAAAAATCGAATGTTAACAAATATACCAAATGCAAGCTTAAATCTCAAGTTTTATGGAAATCGGTAAAGTTATGAGGAGTTTATATTTACAAATAATTGATAATTTTGTGCTGATGCTGAAGCATTTATGTAATTTTAAATGTTTGTTATTCTTATTGTCTAGAAACTGATACAAGTCTATTCGTCCCATTAAAAGTATCATTAAAAACTTGATAAAAAATGGATCCATTATACGCGTGTTTATCCCTTAACCCACATTGGACCAGATTGGATCTAACCCCCATATAATGTAACCATTTAATTTGAAGTCTACATACAAAAGAATAGCCGAACTGATTGCCATTTTATTTAAGACCAAAATGTTACCTACATTATGTATGTTTAAGCAAATTAACGATTATCTTATTTTATCTTATGTTTTTGTGATGGCATAATCTACTGCAGTAGATGTCCCTTGACCGAAATGATGATAATAATGATGTTGCCCTGTTAATCTTATATATAAAAATGAATCCCAAAATGTGTTGGCAAGCGCATAACTCAATAACAACGCTTGAACCAATTTGGCCAATTCTTAATGCTGTTCAAAGAAGTTTTTACGGCGAGAAGAAATCTAATTTAATAATTATTCGAGAAAACAATTTAGAATAATTACCCGGGCGAAATCGGGGCCGGCCGCTAGTATAACTTATAAACAAAGACCTAAATACGTAATTTCCCATGTACTCAGATGTCACAATACCATAAAGCGGGCGTAATCTATATTATTTATGTCAGCTGTGAGCGACAGTCAGACGTACAGACATCTCATTGTTTTATTAAATTCAGCACGATGCGATGCCTCGCTTCTCGTGAATCATGACATGACATAATAGGCACAACACGACAAAGTGTTTTGAGATTTGTGTACTTGTTAAAATAGATAATGATTGGGTTACATTAAAACAAGAAGAGAGAAAAGTAACGAATAAATCTCTCAACAACGTAATTAGTATATCTCACAGCAATAGTAAAGCATAAAATAACGACCATGACATTTAAGTAAAAAACACAGTCAGAATAAAGTAATATTTATTAAAACTAGCTGACCCGGTTAACGTTTAAAATTTTTAATGGACACATTATAATTATTGTGAATACGAAATAGTATAACAATATGATATGTAATCAATTCTGATCTTTAGGCAGGCAAAAGTCACTTTACCCTACAGCCAACTCTTCGGTTTTTGAGGAAATTTCTTTTAAGGTTTTTTTTAATCAAATTTTAATAAAACTATATCATATTTAATATTATTTTTTTTCATAAGAGCATTGCTCTAAATCAAACTAGTAGAAAGAATCATCCAATTTTGTGCAGTTGTTCGTAAGTTCGGAGTTCGAATAGGTATATTTCGATGATCCAATTATAAACAACTAGCTGGCCCAACGCGACTTCGTTCAAGCTGTACCTACCCTTCTCCTACCTACCCTACCCTTTTTTTCACTGCATAATGACCGTCCTGGAACATCAAGGAAAATTATAAAAAAAAAATTGAATTCGGTTCACAATTTATGCTTTTAGCAACACATTTAGCCATTCATTTTTATATTATAGAAGATATAGATCAACATACTTATAATAGGTATGTAAAATATGGATCTGCATATATATACAAAAATGATTATAAAATACGTGGTAAGAAACATAAAAAAATACGTGTTGTATCCTAAACCTGCTCCTTTGATTAGAAGTCTGTTAAAAAGGGCTTGAAAGTTAAATTTTTAATAACTCCCCGTTTATTTTTTGTATATTTCTAGAATTTGTTTCAATAGAAGGAGTCAACCCACTCCTTAAATTTTTAATAACTTCAAGTTTTTTTGTATATTTCTGGAAGTATGAGTATTGACAGTAAAGTAACAAAACTGAATAGGGTAGAATAATTTTCATCAAAGTGCGTAGATGCTGCCATCTATGCAAACGCTCCCGAGTTAGAATCACGGAAGCACCCGAAGAGCCCGCGGGAGCTTTGAAAGAATTTAGTTCATGAAGTTGCCGCGAGGCAGCGTTAGTGTCGCTGCAGGAAACTAATTTTCTTTTTGCAAACTAGAGGCTAATTAAATACAAACACACTCAAACTTTTTATTCTGATTTAATTACATTGTTTTCTTACGTATAGGGCTTCTATTTACATTTACATCCAAATAACACAATGCAAAAACAGTCCATAGCTTTAAAACCAAGCTCAAACAAGAACTTCTAAGCGTACAAAAAACACAATAAACAACTTACCCAACTTTCCGGCCCTTTTTTCTATGTAATTCCATGCTATACTCCATTTCAGATCCCCAATACATTTCTCTATCCTCTCTTTTGAATATTCTCACACTTTCTCAACTATTCCAATGGCTAATTATTATATTTTCCCTGAATTATCGCATTTTGCAAGTAATTTTTGTGCCACGTATAACTCACGTTGTTTTAGTAAAATAACAAAGCAATTGGCAAGCAGCAAGCAGCTCGGTCGGTAGCAAGCGTAGCAAACTTGTCTATGGATAGTGTTGTCGATTGTCGTAGTAATTTTAATTTATTATTCTGTGGTGTAGTTAAACGTAGTGCTTATTATTTAATATACTCTGTGGTTTTATTTATTTAATAGGAGAATCTTACACCATTGTACAATTTTATTTTATTTTTATTTATGTAGTTTTTCATCATCATCACCCTATTAACGTTCCCACTGCTGGGACACAGGGACTTCTCTCTTGACGAGAGAGATTAGGCCTTAATTCACCACGCAGGCCAAGTGCGGGTTGGTGAATGTCACATGTCCTTCATACATACTCTATAAAGTTATCAGAACATGCCGGTTTCCTCACGATGTTTGCCTTCACCGTTAAAGCACGTGTTTACAGCGCACATAAATTTCTCAAGAAGAAAAATCCAGAGGTGCGAGAGTGCGGTGGTTAGTTTTTCATACTATCAATTAATTGCATATATTTATTTGTTTATTTTAAAATTATTATACATGTATTTATATATGTGTCAGTCACACCTCCGAAAGGGTTAATCTGAAAACCAGCGTTGCCCTGAACCCGTCACAGGCTCAGGGCTGCACATAGCTGAGATTAATCCTTTTTTGGTTCACAATCTGCACATCACCTGAATACGTAGGTACCCTACCTATAACTAAGTGTGATATTATGTAATGATGTATTGTTTTAGTGCTCTAATGTTAAGTTTTTAGTGTTGTACCTATCCTTAATTATTATTTTTGTAATCTTTATTCTGTGTGTGCGTTTATTTCTGTATTTTCTTTTTCTGTAATGTGCTGTTGTGTCCAAAATAAATGTTTTTTATTCTATTCTATTTCTATTATATTATACATTGTTGTACGAAACCAAAACAATAGACATAAAAGAGAGAACGTTATTGGGCGGCCTTTACGTTAAAGAGACATCTGCCAACCAAACATTACGTGGAAAAAAAATGTTACAAGGTTCTATTTGTCATTTTTAACCGACTTTCAATGAAAATAGGAGTTTATCAATTCGTCGAATAAAACGGCTGAACCGATTAGTCTGAAATTTAGTACGTGTTAATTTTTGGATTAGGACATAGGCTACTTTACTTTTATTTCAAATACATGTATTCCAAACTGATTGTTTTTTTTTATCAACTTGTTTATAAGGCAAAATATTCTTATATTATGCCTAAGACAATAGACTGATCCGTATGAAACTTTTATATGTCATTTATTTACTTTTTGTATTGACTTGATAAAAGCTTGATAACCTGTTAAACATTACAGCGAAGCAGAAACGATTAATACGCGTAACACAACGACATAAAAAATAAACGGAAACATTAAAAACATAGCGAGCAACACAAGTTTAATCCGAAACAATGGTTGAATTTTAGCGACTTTTCGTGACGTAATCTCTGTCGACATCTCCAAAGTGGGCTAAATTCATCTCAAAGAAGCAAGCGGGACAGATCCCATAATCCGAGGATTTAGACCTACACAAACACCCGACTTTCCGGGAAATTCAATATTTTAAATAGGTATTCGAGGAAAGGCTTAGATTAAAATTGGGGATGTACTAGAATCTTCACGGAAGAGACAGCTTGTTGTGAAGCTGTTTTTGGCTAATTAAGATAATTTTTACTCAAGTGCAAATCAAAAAAAAACCCCTACGGATAGCTCTTAGACGGGTAAAAATGATATTAAAAACAATATTAGAAAAAAATACCATTCACGTGTAGTAGCACTTATTTATATGTAGACTTCAATTTACTTAAGACAAATTAGTCAGCGACAGAAAAAAATTTAACGACGATCAAGTGAAAATGGATAATTATATTATTTACACAAAAGAGAAGACATTAAGACGAATTAGGAATTAGGTAATTTGATCTTTTGATCAAATTGAATAATGGAAGCGTGAGAATATGAAAGAATATAATTATAAAAAGTAATAGGTACGGTAATTCAATGAACGCACTCTTAATCTTGAGAAATATGAATTACTTACTAGGAGTGTCCTGTTCTGCCATTTAGTTTTAGTGTTCAAAAATGGAACAAATTTATTTTTAGCTTACACGACTCCGTACTTTCAATCACTTTGGTATGCGGGACGAATACGGACACATTATATAATGTGGGATGAATAAGGATTTTTTAACAACTGGGCCGAAACTCCGGGACCAAACCTACTTAACACTTCAAAATGTTAGCCTGTTCAGTTTAGTTTTCTAACATTTTCAGTACCTATAGAAACTTAAAAGAAAGAAACAAACGAAAAGAAAAAGAAACTTGTACCCTTTAGTAATAAAACCTTTTGTGCAACAGTTTTCAACCCAGTGAAACTATGACGTCATAAACAATCTTTCATCAAATTTTTCAGACAAAGCGCATATTGCCTAGCTTCTTATATTATTCAGTTATTCCATTTCATCGTTCGGGTGCAAAGAGAATTTATAAGCTCAGTGCATAATTAGTCGCGAGGAAAGCCTAACACACACGGAAATTTAATTCATACAATTTTAATACAATTTAAATATCCGGTTTGATTAAATTTTGGAAGTTTTCGGACGTTGGAAGAATAATTGAGTCAATATAGAGTCGAATTGTACCGTAGACAAAAAAATACCTTAGTTTAAAATGTTGTGTTAAATAAAATGGTCAGAAACCGCGGCAAAATATGGGAAAATTCATGATAAGCGGCGAACACCAGGTATTGCTAGTTATGCATATATAAATATTCGATCAGAAAATATTCTTAGTCATTTCAAAATAGTGGTCGCTTACAAGTAAAAATTCTACAATAGTTAATTCACTATTAATAAGTAAAATTTTACGTTTATTAAAGAATCTATAAATCAGAACACAAAGGTTTCAATTCTATTTAATAAAATTATTGTTTTCAGGATTGTTTTGAAATGCAATCACACTATGCTAAATTACATAACACATTATTTAACTGTACCACTGCTTTTATAACATGAAATGAAATGAAATGAAATGAAATGAAATGAAATATTTATTGCTGTTAACTAGGTGGTAATGTATACATTGGTCTTATATCTATTGTTATGTGTCTCTAGTCTGCCTTTCGGGCTTACAGCATTATCATGCATCTAAAGTGTTAAATTATAATTTATTCATATATAATTCATGTCAGTCATACAATGTCAATATATATTTACTTTATCATTAAAAAAATCAATAATAGTACCTATAGTATTCCTTTTCTTCCAAAAATTTAATCAGTTTATTTTTAAATGCATTCAAATTATCGTCCGAACGTATCGACTTTGGAATTTTATTATATATTTTAGGTGCCATTCCAAAAACACTTTTTCTACATCTTCATATATTTCGTTAGATATAACCTGATTCGGTCCCGTAGATAAACCTTAAGATAAACTACATAAAAAAATTGGAATCCTATTTAGTCCGTACAAAAAATACAAGACACCTATTTTTTCTATATCAATTAAATAAGAAGGTGCAAAGAAAAGAAGCATCATAGTTCCGGAGAAAGCCCCCTCTTCGGAACTTTGATGATTCCTTTCGTAACTGCGAAATTTTGTACAAATCGCACGAAAGCGATACGACAAGCAAAACTTCAATGCACTGTAACATTATGAATATTCGAATACAAATAAAAAAAATAAAAAGTAACGGTAGAATTGTTTTTATTTTCTAATTAACAGACCAATTATTTATTTTATCGTCTCTCTATTGCGTTATCTCATGAAATACTTTCGCCTAATAATTCTACCTCTACTTTATTAAGTGTATTATCATATAACTACCACACAAAATATTAATATGTGCAATAAAAATATCTTTAAATGTGTGTAAATTATATTAAGTAGGTTAGGTAGGTATATCAGATATCTAGTACCCGTAACACAAGCTAAGAATTAACCACGGGGCTAGATGTTGTTGTGTAGATTGCCCCGAAATATTTATTTTATTTTTTATTTATTTTTGTATGAAATCACTCATCTGCAGATAAGATCACCACAATATTATCCTTCATAATTGCAATTCCGTTTACCTCATAAGTAAGCAAATAAAGATTATTTTTATATACTGCATTACCTTCCATTTCTGCAGCCATTTTAGAATCCCCTATGTCACAATGGTAGTATTAATAATGCAGTGCCGGCGGACTCGGTGTGCCAATCGCATTAAGAGTAAACTAACCCCTCTCTGTGTTGCACTGAATTGTGATGATTGCAGGTTATAATGAGTCTAATTGAAAAACAAGATTGCAGAATTGGCAATTATGATCAGCAAACTGAGGATCTGATTGGTTTGAAATGAGAAAAGAAGTTTTTTTTTAATCTGACCGAAAAATAGGGGTGGTATAAGTTTGAAGTGTTTGTTTGTCTGTGGCATCATAGCTCCCGAATGGGTTAAGACATGTTTGATGGAAGTGGGTAAGAATAACCGAATGTATGGAAATATACTCGAATAGGGTATCAAATGAAAGTGCATCATATGACTAGTGGCGCGGTGGGCGATGGTTCGATTCCAGCCAAGGGGTCAAGTGATTGTATGTATAATGTAATTTAAATAAATAAATAATATTTTCTCGAGTGTGTTCTCATTTCCCGTGAATAAATCATAATAATATATTACATAATATATTCTTGAGTGACCCGGATGGATAAAATAAGGAACGAGTATATAAGAGGAAGTTTGAAAGTAGCACCAGTTACGGATAAGTTGAGAGGTAATAGGTTAACGTGGTTTGGGCATGTCATGAGAAGGAACGAAAGTCATGTTACAAGAAGAGCGTTAGATATGAAAGTGGATGGATATGTGGGAAGAGGGAAACCGAAGAAAAGATTGATGGACTGTGTGAAAGAAGATATGTGTAAGAAAGGAGTGAGTGCTGAGATGACGGGTGATAGAGGGAAATGGAAGAATAACACATGTTCTGCCGACCCCACATAGTGTGGGACAAGGGCAGGATGATGATGATGATGATGATGATATTCTTAACACATTTTGGATCTCCCAGAAAAGCGATTACGATTCAGGAAGCTCCAGAGATAATAACTAGTTATTTCACTGATTCTACAAAGTAACGTTTTCCTGAATAACGGTAATCGTTACGTTCCGTTTCCAAAATCATAGCGATACTGATTTCATGGAACAGACCACCATTGCAAGTGATAGGGTTGTCACCTAACACTAATTCTTTAATATTTATTGAATAAAATGTATTTATTGAAGGGAAACCTTTATCTGACGACCTCTGTGGCTCAGCTGGCGAAAGTCCGCCTGAGGCGCAGGAGGTTGCAGGTTCGATTCCCGCTGCGGGACCAGATTTTGTACGATCTTCAATAATCTGGTCCCGCGGTTTCAGGTCTGGATGTTTCTATGTATTATACATATGTATGTATGGTATCTATGTAGTATATCAGTCAATTGAGGTTGATATGATGTTTTGAGATTAGTCCGTAAATATTTATTTTATATAATGTTAAATAAAATTCATAATTAATAATAATCATATCAAATACCTACCATAATTTTTATCTTTCATTATGTGAGTTACGTTGAGTAGCTTTTTTAAGAAGTAGTAGTTTTCTATTTTGTGTAGAAAAGTTTCGAATGCCTAGAAAAGAGAGAAACGTAAGAAAGTATTCCCATTTGAGCACCACGTTAAAGTATTGACTGGTAATCAAACAGGAACACCTTTGGTGCTCAATGTACAGGGGTATTTAGTCGTTTATTCCGCGAGCTATACTTACCACCAAAACATAGGTGCTCAAACGGTAATACTTTAACGTAAGTATTAATATTTAAGAAATATAAAAAAAAACTAAGACCAATAAAGCCGAACTTGTGTATGTTCTAAAATTCAAATTGATTATGATAACTTTTGATTACAAAAGATGAAGAAAATAGTGATACCTCGGAAAGAAGTGAAAACCCTAGCTTACTAGGCAATATTCGCTGTAGCTACTCAAATTCTAGTGCTCATAACCATGGCGCAGTAGTGGTATTAAAGAATTCTAACATATTTAAGACTAACCTAACCCTTACCCTTCGTTATTGTTATTTTCTCTACATTTCGTTGGAATAATACAAACTGAAGCTATTCCAAACTCCCGATTCCAATGCTTTAATTTCCTTACAAGTAAAACACCATAATATTTTGTAATGTGCACGCGATGCGCTTTCATTTGATAGCCCACGCGAGTATTCTTGCAGATTTTCGGTTTTCCTTCCCCACTCTAACCCCCATAACTTTTAAACGGCACAACCGATTTTAATGAAACATGTCTAAAAACACTCGGGCCAAACTCACCATTCATACAAAAAACTAAATTGAAATTGCTCCATCCGTTCGGGAGCTATGATGTCCCAGACAGCCAGACAGACACGTCAATCTTATAACACCCCTCTTTTCTGGTCGGGGTTAATAAGTAACTGTATAATATCTTAATTAAATTAAATTTACCTACATTATTCCTTAAGTGGTATGAAAAACAGTTGTTGGACAATCCTGAGACCAGTGACATTATGGACATATAAACCGATCGAGTCGTTTTGAAGGAGTTTGATTACATATGTATTTTATTTTTATGTATTTTATTTTGACGTGTCCAAGTTTTGTAAAACCAAACAATGGAAATAAATGATTTTGTATCTTGTATCTATGTTTATAGATATGTTATTCTTTACAACTTAGTTATGCTTATGAGTGTTTCGGACAGCCCTAGAATCATCAGTAGAAATTCCCCGCACAGCGCTGCGTCGTGAGACAGATCGACGCACGTGCCGGCTGACGTTTGATGTCGCCGCTCCTTGCGCTGTGAATACTAATCGAGAACTCGTGGTATGAGCGACTTAATTGGTTTGACTATTTCTTTGTTACGAATGCGCTGTGAATTGGCTGTGACGTATAGGTTGTGGGTTATTTTGTAGGTAAAGTAGTATTACCTGGACAATCAATAGACCTTTGAGTCAAAGTACGAAAATAATAAGTTATTAAAATATTTTTATTGTAGTTGGACAGTGAAGGTCTAAAAAAGTCGTTGTGGCTGAAAGGTGCTTATTAAATAGGCAGCGCAGTTCTAAATAATTGGATTTATTAAAAGGCTAATATGATTTGATGGTTTGAGTAAATAAAAATTGACATTGTGACTTCAAAGTTATGCAAAATCCATAGGTACGAATATTTTAAATTTGAAAGTAACTTGTCTGTCTGTTCTTCTTTCACACAAAAACTACTGAACCAATTTTAATTAAACTTAGTACACATCTGTCTAAGTAATTTTTAAAGAATCTTCTTTAAAATAAAATGGGCTACTTTTTATCGCAGGAAAAACCATTATAACGCAGTACCGCAGGGCACTACTAGTTCAATATAATTTTGAATTGTTTTCAATAATAAATTGTAATTCAAAGCATCAGCTAGACTTACCTCATAAAAACTAAGCACGTTCTCATTATTAAGTTGATAATCGCCTGCACATCGGTCTAGTGTCTCGGCACTTTAACCGGAGACATCTTCGATCGAGATAGAGCGGAATTTCGATCGAAAACTAATAGTACCTACTCTTAAAATAATATTATATAACTAGTAAGTAACCCAGGTGTAAAAAAAATACCATTAAATATAAGCAATACTACAATCAGTTTCTTATTTTAAATGTTCATTAAAATTATAAATAATCCGCGATTTTCGATTCGCTAAATTTTCTTAAGTTCTTAAAGTTAAGCTTCACGTATTAATTACTAAGAGATTATTTAGATTGTTTTATGCAAAAACAAGGTTAACCTAAGATAATAAATAGATTAATATACTTTGCTGGTTATTAAGAAATACTTATGTCATGCTTAAAAGCGGGCAGCCTTAAGTGGAACTGGGCTGGACACATCTGCCGAATGGCTAGCAACTTGTGGGCAAACACTACTACTGAGTGGAGCCCACCCAACGCTAGAAGGAGACGTGGAAGGCCCAGGATGAGATGGCGGGACGAGCTCGACGCCCACCTAACATCGTGGCCTGAAGTAGCCAGCAATAGAGGCGAATGGAAAGAGAAAAGGGAGGCCTTTGCCCTGCAGTGGGACAGGATGGCTAATTAATAATAATAATGCTTATCCCGCTCACAAAAAAACTTTACTATCTGTACACCGCGGTGTTGCCCGTGTTTGTGGGTTTCCCGCGGGAACAACATACTTCCCCGCTGTAAAAAGAAGCCTATAGCCTTTCTCGATAAATGAGCCATATATCACTGATATAATTTAGAATCGGACCAGTAGTTCATGACATTAGCAAACAATCAATTCAACTTTTCAGCTTTATAATACATAGACTAGCGGTCCGCCCCCGCTTCGCACCTAGTTGACCACTTAAACACACAAAAAAAATTCATCAAATCGGTCGGTTTAGGAGGAGTTCAATTAATGACTAACACAAGTACAGAAGATGTAAAATATAACTTTTAAATCTGCATGTCTTGCCCATCATGGTCGTAAATTGATTTATTTGTTTCGACATGATTGTGTTAGTTCTAAAAGCCAGCTGTAAGTATAACGTATAATGTTATTATATATTAATAATGGCTATTAGAGCAAGTGAAGGCACCGTAAGATTGGTATGAAGCTGCAGCACTAGAGATCGATTATGGGGTAAAAAGTGACCCCAATCCTATCCATTTCCATTGTTCCCCAATTTCTGACATACAACAATAGGTATAATTATTGGTCTGAGCCGGAATTCTGTGGCTTACAGACAATAAGCTCCATTTGCATGGAAATCAGGTCTCAAAGTTATCGGTTTCTTTTAATGTATAACTAACTCAATACAATCAGCTGTCATGTTATGTATCTACCTCTACATAAACATTATAATTGTTGGTTTACTGATGTTTTTAACAGGATTGCAATTTTAATGATTGTTAAGTTTTAATACAAAAATTAGCTAGAGTCGCTAATCGAATAAAATGACATTATTAATTAACTCACTAATATTATAATTGATATGTTTTGTATATTTTAATCTAGGGACATTCATAATTTTTAATTTACAAATTATTGTCAAGATTTTGCATGCCTGTGTGTGTGCCATGAATGTGGTAGAACATAATGCATCTATAACTATTTTAAGATCTTTATTTTTTTACTTATGTTCGTGCAATTAAATAAATTTGAATTTGAAAGAGTTATTATTATTATAATTGCAGGCCGAAGGAGTTCATATTACAAACTAACTTGAAATTCGCCGAAGCTAGCACCAAAAATCTGTTTTCTGTGTAACATACAGCGGCAGGCATACGGGTCCCATTGTCTTATGAAATCTAATTGAATCGAAGCGTGCATGTAATCCGCATAATCTGGCCTTCGAAATGCCTGTGAAGCCTTTTTGTTAAAGGATAACAGATGGGACACATCTGAAACAGATATTAGGATGTTGATAGGGATTTGGACTTTTTTTTTTAATTTAAAAGGGTTGGGTAAAACAGCGTATTTATTTTTTATAAGTGTGTTGTAAAAGGGGATGTTCTTATTTTCTATATCGTTCGGTGTTTGTATTCATTTAACTGTAATTTGAAATTGTTTAAAATATTAAGAATCTACCTACTAGTACCTAGTACCTACTCAACTCACACAAATACTTGTTTACGGGACTCCAAAAGAAAGGTTCTGATGAACCTACACAATAGTATAGCTTACATATCAGAATACCATGTGGTGTGTATGTGCTTACATACCGCGGAAAAATACTATATATTACGGAGAAATTAATTATGCTTGCTAAACCCGATTTGGATCAAAATAAGCACGGAATCAATAATCTTTGTATTTCCAAACATTTGGGATAGGTAACGTAAAATTAAACCTACAATGATTCACCTATGAATGTTTTTATAATTATATGTCTACTTACAAATATTGTTTTTTTTTTCTTAAAAATTTGATGCATTTCATCATAGCATTTGTGATCTAAACAATTTGTATATTCAAGGCAACATCGATGTCCAAAGTTCCTTATTGTTTGTCCAATTTATTTGTTATTTTCACAGATAAAGAATATTTTATAATTTTACATTTACGAGTATTATTTCCGTAGAAGCGCAAATAGCAAAGTAACACATGTTGCATCTGGGACCCACTCCAGTCATAAACCAGGAAATTTATCCTCTAGGAACTCAAATGTTTGTAGGCGGCAACTTTACGCTGAATAAAGTCAATGAAAAATGTTGAATAGGAGAATTATGTTAACGTGTTTACTGTTTAGTGTCCCGATAACTTTGGCGTTGTCTAAAATTGGCATGTGTTGGTTAAATATTTTTCCTAAATTTTCCGTTTACATTACCAACTTATGAATTTTTGATAGATTACATTGGCGGTTCTTAATATTAATCAAAATATTGAAGTTATGCTGGACTTTCTTAAATTTCGACAACCTCCGCTCCGGGATTTTTTTCCTCTATATCTTTGCACTTTCTTATCTATACGTAATTTTATAAAACTAAAGAGTTTGTTTGTTTGAAAGCGGTAATCTCAAGAGCAACTGGTGCAATTTGAAAATTAAATTCAGCGTTCGTAGGCCCATTTATTTAGGTAGGCTATAGGCTTCCTTTCATCGCGTTAAAACACGTTGTTCCCGCGAGATAAAATACGGTTAATACCGTGGCTTGTAATGATAGTAATTGATAAAGCAAAAAAATACTTAAAGAGTATTTAATTTAATTAACAGACGGACTAAACACTGAACAGAATAACAATTTATTTATGAAGTCATCATGCCTAATAAGCTGTTCCAAAAAAGATAGCGTCTTGTTATAAAGTTTTTTTTATGGTAGATAAGACTTCATTTGACCATAATCTCACCTGATGTAAAGTGACGATGTGGTCTAAGATGGAGCATGAAGACCTAAGACGAGAAGGTGTTTGTTTATATAAGTAAATCCATAATTGGCCGTAAGAAAGATATGTTATGTAAATAATAAGTTACATCCAAAGGCTGTTGATTTTGTTACATAAATAAAATAAAACTAAATTTTCTGTTATAAGATCACCCTATTAACATTCCCACTGCTGGGAAACAGGGACTTCTCTCTAGGCGAGAGAGATTAGGTCTTAATTCACCACGCTGGCTAAGGACGGGTTGGTGAATGTCACATGTCCTTCAAACTCTTTAAAGTTCTCAGAACATGCCGGTTTCCTCACGATGTTTGCCTTCGCCGTTAAAGCACGTGTTTAAAGCGCACATAAATGTCTCAAGAAGAAGAATCCAGAGGTGCGTGGCGCGGTTTGAACCCACGACCTTCGGAATGAAAGTCGAGTGTGAG
Source organism: Gymnoscelis rufifasciata (assembly GCA_929108375.1). Classification (NCBI taxonomy): domain Eukaryota; kingdom Metazoa; phylum Arthropoda; class Insecta; order Lepidoptera; family Geometridae; genus Gymnoscelis; species Gymnoscelis rufifasciata. Next base: position 2,840,755 of record OV815307.1, on the reverse strand, counting down.
AGAATTCTCTGTATACCTATTCGTATTCGTTTGTATAGGTTCATGCGACAAAGGAACCCTAAAAACAAGTAGCGTGTAAGTTGTCGCTGCGTGATCAAAACAAAAATATTTTTTGGATAAATTGTTTTGTAGCCAAACATTTTGGTGAATTACTACGATCAAAACGCTGGACTTTGTAATTAAGCAACAAATGTACAAAACAATTAATAATTGTTTATCAAATGCCAACACTCAAGATATACGAAGATCACCCGAATACGGCACGCAAACGTGGGAATGAAAAGAAAGTGTTTTTATAACTTTAATTAACTTAATTTTTGGTATCTTCACCGTTTAGCTAAATAGTTTAGGGAGTTTGTAGATTCTAGGTCATCTATTTATCATTCTTTCTATTTAGCATTCTAGGTTTAGTTTTAATTTCTTATTGTTTTGTTTCTTTGTTTGGTGTTAAATAAAGTATTTTCTATTTTATTCTATTCTATATCTACAACAAGATTAGATATTCAGAAGATACAAATCCAAAATCTTTACAAACTGAACCTAAAATTTGTAATGGGCGTTCTTACTGCTCAAAGCAATTACTTCCAGATAACTTTGGAATGTAGAGTAAAATTATAAGCGGTTTTAACATAATTTATATTGGCTAAGTGTTTGTAGGTTCATGTTCTGCAAGCACATGCAAGTTCTCAGAACATGCCGGTTTCCTCACGATGTTTGCATTCACCGTTAAAGCACGTGTTTATAGCGCACACAATTTTTTATAGATGAAAAATCCAGAAGTGCATGGGTATGTACCTAAGTTAAAATGATAATGATGATCTTTAAAACAGAATGCAGCTCTACCCCCTCAAAAGTTTTTCCTATTGTCTGTCTCAGTGTAGTGTAAACTCTTTTGTGTGGATGAATTAAATCCGTGAAAGCCTTTATTTAATATTCACCCTCTGTGTGAAAGCCTCAAAGGTCGGGATATAAATCAAAGTTGGTCCTAGTTTGAACCGGACTGCACCGCCCACTTGAATAATTTAAACATTTTTCGAATTTTACTGCTTGTAATTGAATTCAGGTGTTTACGACTGAAAAAATATTAAGTACAGCTTCGTCCTCGTACATTTACAGAATCGTTTACCGTTAGTACCATGGAATAGGTTGTAGGCCAGCTTTGCAAGTAATGAGAATTAAAAAAAAATACTTGCATCCACTAATCTGTTTAAATACTCTAATAGAACTCGATAAGAACACAATATAAGCAGAATATAAACTCTTTGATCGCAACAATTTGCGGGGAACTTATCTGTCATCCGCTGCGGTCGTAAAGTCGCATTATTGTGTGGCAGTAAACCACGAAAAACGACATTCTGCCATAACATAGCTCATTAACAATAATCCTTATCGTTTATACACGCTTAATGATGCTTTGAGGGGCGGTTCTCAGTAAAACACCGGATTAGGGTTCGGTGGGGAGGCTTGATATTTTAGTGATAAACTTTTCACTAAAATATAATAACATGGAGTTATTGAAAAAATATTTTAGTTGATGATAGATTTTTGGCATTCATTTTTAACCCCCGACCAAAAAAGACGGGTGTTATAAGTTTGACGTGTCTGTCTGTCTGTCTGTGTATCTGCCTGTCTGGGACATCATAGCTCTCGAACGGATGGAGCGATTTCAATTTAGTTTTTTTCGTATGAAAGGTGAGTTTGGTGGTAGATGGTTAGACATGTTTCATGAAAATCGATTGATTTTAAAAGTTATGGGGGCGAGAGTGGGGATGATAAGTAACCATAACTGTTCGTTCTCCAAATAAAATAAAATAACTATATAAAAATGTTACTACCTACCAAGCAGGTAACTTTTATCGCGATGATAATTAAAAAAAATAAGGTTTTTAACTGAAAATTATAAGACCAACTGAATTTTTTGTAAAACTTAAAAGGGGTTACATTATCATGTTTGAAAGGTATGTTACCTTTTTCTAGTTTTAATATTGTTAAAAACCATGATAACATAAATAGTTCATTTTAATTTTTGAAGGAGGACAGGAATATGTTTCGGACTACCACCAACACGATTGTAGCTCATCTTTGTTCACGCGTGTTTGCCATTAGAAACATATTATGAAATATAATTAATTTATTAAAAAAATAACAATCTTAACTTGCATTACCTACTTTAGTCGCAGATAAGACAATAATGTACTGCTATTGCTCCAGTTAGACCGGGCCAAAAGGATCTTCGATACATAATTTAATGTCATTCCCAATTTGGTAGGTTTATTACTATCCTGCCATTTAAAGAGGTTGTAGAAAGTCAAAGGTTATGACCAATTTAACCTATTTTGTTGCAACTGCAATGTCTACTCGTAGACAAATTAAGTGAATAATGGTTATGATGATAAAAAAGAAAGAAAAATATTGATGTATAATTTTAATAAAAACATTCTATTAAAATATCAATAAAAAATATTCTGCAGAACCCTAAACAAAATTTATCAACACATTACCTTACTAAAATATTTTATCAGCCGCTATGTTTCATCGTGCGAGAGTTAATGTGTGTGCGCACGCAAGACAAGGTGATTAAAATTAATATAATTAGCAGGTGTAGTGACCGGCGGTTTGTAAGGCAAATACGACTAAACGGGATAATGGGACTGGAGAGAATTTGGGGTAAAAAAGGGTTTTATGACTTGGTCCGGTTTTGCACTTTAGAATACATCATCATTAACATCATTTCAGCGGTAATGATATCCGCTGATATTGAGTTTATCTTAGATTCTCAGTTGTTTTGACCAGTTTATTATTTTAATTCGTCATTTCGGACAAGTTTTTACGGAGAACATTTCTATGAAGATAAGAGCGTTCGACTAGAAACTCTTCACATATTTATAAAAACCCCCTAAGGGGTTAACCCTATTTATAAATTGAAGCATTGGGCATTATTGGGCATTTTGAAAAAAAATAATGATTTTGCAACTCATGCCAATTGATAAAGTAAATGATTACAAACGAAGAGTGTTAATTAATAAAATATATAACAGGTACAGTTTCTGTTTCTGTTTTTTAGACGCACATATCTCAGGCACCGTTTACGTTAGAAATTTGGTTCCATGACACGTTTTGTATGTAAGCATCAACTCTAACGATTGTTATGGGTTCCACCACTGGCCGCAAAATCACGTTTTTTCAAAATTAGGTATTAAGTAGGTATGCCTGGCTCGACTCAAAAATAGTGGAACCCGTATATTTTGTACTAAACCTAGACAACAACCACCAAAACTCAGCTTGCAAGCTTTAGCTGAACATTTAAACTGGAGTTCCGCTGCTAAAAATATTTTATTGGACTTACTAAAACTAAAATCATTTGAAATGTAACTTACTCGTTTTCATAAAGTAAAATCGTAAAACTTTGCAACAACTCATATTAAATTATTCAATATCGAAACTAGCCACAAGATTCAGAAGCGACTTAATAGATTTCCTCGGAAACCTCCAGGGATATAAGATCTCTTAGAAAATTCACACAGAAATGGGATTTTTTACAATCGATGTTCGGTAGAAAGAATATTGGATTCAATGGAAGCATTCCATTGGTTTTCAATCATTTGATTGCAAGAAAATTTTATATATCTATGAATTTGTAGTGCAGTTAACGATTGTAAAGGTCAGAGAATAATAATATAATATAGTAGTTTTATCGTAATGAAGACTTGGATCAATAAAAGTAAAGAAATTAAGGAGTTTTTAATGATTTTTAATAAGTGATAATGAGGTTTATCACTTTATAAAAATCAGGTTAGAAAATTATTGGCTATCATGTCGGGGCGCTATCCCGGAAATGCAGGTTCGAATCCTGTGCGCGTAGGTTACGGATGTCTTAATTTTTTATGCATAATATTAAAAAAAATAAGGAGTTATTTAGTAGGAACATAAGTTCACGCCTGCAAGCAATTTTCAGTCAATATTTTAAAATAGGTGGTTATGGCGCCTATATATATTATATATTTTATTTAATACAATCACAGATTAGATATTTATCTGTGATACAATACAACTTGCTTCATTATGATATTTCATAAAACAACAAAATATTTATTTAAAAAACACTTACGTAGCGCGCTACTCACTTAAAGAGTAAAAAAGCATTTACTTTCCAACATTCACAAAAATAAACAATTGAAGAACATTTGAATTAAATATATGTATATATATATATATATTTTAGTATTTAAAGAATCAGGATTCTATCTTAGCATAACCACAGATTATATTGATTTATAAATTCAGTTTTTGTCAAAAACAAAAAGTATACACACATAAGTGGACACGTCATCATTATCAATAAACAATTCCTCCCCCTATTTTTTGTTCATCCCTTGAGTTAAAGCAACTTAGTTCCGAGATAATTAAATAAAATTGTGTGTGTGAAGTGTCATTCAAATAACCAGATAGATCATGAAATTCATTGGGAACTCTGTTATAAAAAAATACAAAGTAACCCATAAAAAAATAACTATACGCAGTCGGATTTTAGGATGTAATATTATTATAACTAATCACATAAGTCTGCACCAATAAGAAGATACCTATTGCAAAAACCATACGATTACACTTTGGGTGATATGCAAATACGAGTAGTGTCCAAGAAACGAATTACCTCTTAAAGGCCTCATAAACCCCATTTTACTTAACATCAGGTGACATTGTGGTAAAATGAAGGATCTATTCATATAATGAACGCAGTAGTAAAAATACTATGAAACTTTGTTGTCAAAGAAAAATTTTACAAAATTATTTCATACTATTAAAGCCCCACAGTGTTACTACATAATACTATTTGTTATTACTACAATGTTACCCCTACTAGCGTTTAATGTATTTTCCGCGAAAAAAAAGTAGCCTTTGTCCTTTTCTATGTCCTTATTCGTATTTTTTTTTGTAAAAGCCGGACAGACAGATGAACAGAGTCACTTTCGCGTTTATAATACTAGTATGGACTACTAGTGTAAATAATTTCACAACTCATCGTCCTTAGGTACATATAAACATTCATCTGACTTCTTACCTTCTACCTTACATAACTGAATTTTTCATATTTCATAAAAGCAAAAAGGGTACTATGAATTCTTACTATTAAAAGCGAACCCTTTAACCTAGCTGCGCATTATCAATAACTTGCCGAATACCTTTAATATTGCACGGGCATTTTCGGCAAGTAAAGATATCCGGAATATTTTATTCAGTTAGGTTAAGAGGCCGACAAAGAAATGCGAGGGAGTGCCCTAAATAAACGAGAACGGAACCATTGGTTCTCGAAATACCCGCAAAGATTTACCAAGTTTCGGAGAATGTTCAAAGGAACTTCATGACCTAACCTCACCAATGTCATTTCCACTCCTCCTGAATTATGACATGCAGACGATAAGCAGAGCATCTATTTTAACATTTCCCGATAAGGTTTGGAATATGCTCGCTGCTGTTGTGTTTCTCAATTACTACTGCCTCAGTGGCGCGGTGGGCGGAGGTCCGCTTGCGGTGCTAGAGGTAGCGGGTTCGATTCCCGCCGAGGGGTCAAGTGTTTGTATGTTCTGCAATCATTTTCTCCTTGGTCTGGGTGTTTAGTATGTATAATAAAAAAATATCTATCTATGTATGTCCATTATATTAAGTATATCAGATGTCTAAGTACCCGTAACACAAGCTTATATCTTACCATGGGGCTAGATGCTGTTGTGTGGATTGTCCGGAAATATTTATTTATCTATTTATACTACGACCAAATTGTAGTTTAGTTGAGATTAAATACAATATGTGTCTTAACTTATGAATCATGTTACAAAAAACGTATCAATGTAGTTAGTATATCAGTCACCTAACAGCTTGATTAGTTTGAGGTATGGTTATGCTGTGTGATTAGTCCGCAAAAATTGATTTATTTATTTTACTAAATCAATTCAATCTATCATTAATATCATTATACATCCTTGTCCAAATCGACGATTTTCATCAACGTTGTTTTGCAAAATTGAAAAATAGATAGTAGCCGGTTCTCAGACCTATTGAATACGCATATAAAATTTGGTAAAAATCGGTAGAGTCGTTTCGGAGGAGTACGGTAACTAACATTGTGACATGGAAATTTTATATATTATGTAGTTATAATTGTATATTTTACGTATTCCGTCCGATCTTTTACCCCTCCGCATCCTTTAAAACAATAAAGAAGATGTCATATAGTCAACGTCTGTTGACAAAGGACAATAGGCACTTGAAGGGTTTTTTCTTTGTCCATAAACAAACGTCCATAGACTAGAACTTGTCTTTGTTTCCTTTTCCCGTTTGGACATTGTAAGATCGTTTAACGCCGCTCGTTTTATGTCTGTTATAGTAGTCGTTAACGACTCGTAATCGTTAATAAACTGAGAAGATGAGAGTAGGTTGCCTAAGTTTTGTTAAGACAGAGGGAATTTATGGGATGACAATAAGTGTTTTATTTGAGCTAGTAATAATTAAAATAACTTTGTCTAATCTAAATCTTTGTGAGAAAATTAGTAAGCTGTTTAAAGATTAAGTAAAATTTGCACATTTATTCACACTTAAACGAAACGAAATATTTACATAACAATAATCTATTTAAGATTTGCCTGCAATGTAGAATTTGTGGTGGTAACAAGAAGTTTTTTTTTTGATGAAATATGATTCTTCAATTTGACTTTTCGCCGCGTTGGTACAGATTGTTATGATTTTTGATTTTTTGCTTGTACTTTGAATTCCATCTACGCGTTTTATCATATACAGTCATATATAAAAGCTTTACAAGCCACGTGCAAGCGCAAGCGTTGCAATGTTTTCAGATTTTATATTACCTCTATAATATATATATATATTAAATTTTAATAATATAGCATTTATCGATAAATGGACTATCTATCACTGAATTTTTCAAATACGACCAGTAGTTACTAAGATTAGCGCGTTAAAACGCGTTATTTGTTTTGATTTGTTTTGCGCCAAAAATATTAATCCATATTTTAAAGAAATAGGTGTACCTAAACTCGACACATCATATTCTACATCGCATCGTCGGCATCAAAGGGCCTATTATTGAGACAATCAAGCAGCAGTTACGACTGCTACCGACTGCCATCTGCAAACACAGACTAATTGCATTCCTTCGGGCTCATCGGGCGTAATGAACGAACATACTTCTCATAAAACTGTGTGTCAATAGATAGGTTGACGTTTATATCTTCATCATTTAGGCTGGGAAATAGGCGTCCCATAAAACATTTATATATATGGGAGTTAGACCATAGATGCGCGGCTCCAATGTGGGTTGTTGGGTGTTGCAAAGCTTGGTGAGGTGGGCTTGAAATTTTTACACAGATATTAGAAGTAAGAGATAAAATAAGACAGCGAGGCATTTAAATTTTGCATTTGCCAAATCATGTATATTTGTACAGAAAATTGACAGTAAAAACGCAAATCACTGCACTGTTAATACGTTTTTGTGTAACTTATCAAAGGCTTACGGTTCAGCCTTTGATTGGGATAGTATTGTATTTTTTGTAGTAAATTTTTGCTGTGTAGTAGAGTAACTGGCGACATCAGCTCCGCTATAAACTGCGCTTCATAACATTTCTTCTTATCCTTATTTTGTGTTGTGTGGGTTTTTAGAGTGGTAATTGAAACCCCTTACTTGCCTACCATAGCCAAATGTGAGCAAATATCTAAGACTCATATCGAATTTGTGAAGGCCGCGACCTCAAAGAGGATGTAGGCCGCTGAAAAATCTTGGAAATCTTTGCCTATGTGTGGCAGTTCACATCCTACCAACCGAAAAAGCAGTGGTGTTCTACGGCTGACATGATGATGAGAGAAAGAGAGCTTATTTAAAACATTTATTTTCAAGCCAAAAATCCAACTGCTAAATAACAATTTAACTTGATAAGAAAGAAGCTCTACAACATCTCTTATGTTAGAAAATGCATTGCAGCTATGGAAGCTTTTAGTTAATACTCGTAGGTAAATTACCTTGACGTAACTTGTTCCCGCCTGCATTGTGTGAAACATAAAAATCGGCCCAGGCGTTTGGTCTGTATAGTGCTTCAAAGGAACATACATTATGTACATAGGCTAGGAATAAAAATGTGTTCAAGAATTTTGTATACATAGGCTGATAAACACATTACCGCTCTTTGCGTCGCGCAGTCGGGTAAGAAAGAAGGTACAGTAATTTTAAATTATTTATTTTATTCGACATCTACATACATATTTGTACATAATATGGTATGATACAAAAAGGCGAGCTCAATTAATGCTAAAGCATTTTATCTACCACCTACATTTTAGTTTAACTTGTTTTCACATTTTCTCATTTTTTGTCACGGATGTTATTCATATAAAACGTGAATGAGAAAGTATTCATTAATTCAAGAATGTTGTAATATAAAGCAGAGTTTGTCAACATTCCGCGGGATTTCATAAGCTTTTCAGCAGCCAACGGTTCTTAGTGCCTAATTAGTTTCTAGCTTGCATTCAAGAGATCCCTTATTACGCTATAATTAAATTAACTAGAAGAACTCTCGAAAATGTAAATTATGATTAAAAGATTTTTGGAACAAGTTATGTAGTATTTTTTGTAAGTGGCTGTTGCATTTGACTGCAGATAGTTGCGGAAGTCCGACGCTGCGTTTTGTCGCAGCTGATTCGCTGTCTCCATTCGAGAACTTTGTTGTGCAACGGCCATCGATTAAATGAGCTACATGGCTTGCTCATTGCCACTATGTCAGTGACCCTCGTTCTCTCTCATTTCTGATTCGATCCCGTAGAGAAACCCCGAGCGACTCTGCGCCTATACGTTAAGCATGTTGGAGGTTTTTTCTGTTCACGTCCGTAAGTGTTAACCCTCTGAATCCTTACACGTGACCTCCGGGTGGTGCTAAGAACAGTATCTAGTGGTAGGCTTCGGCCGCCTGTCACCACCCTCCGGGCTGGGCCAGTGCGTGAAACGATTTTTCGTTTTTCGTAATGTGGTCCGGAGAAGCTCCCTTCTAGGTCTTCACGCCCCATCTTAGACCACATCGTCACTTTACATCAGGTGAGATTGTGGTCAAATGAAGGCTTATCTAGCATAAAAAAAATGCAGTGAAGTACCACGTCTAGGATCCATTTGTCTTCAGGAACTGAGGTATTATTTAATATTACATATATGTATTATATTATATCTCAAGTCTTATTTATGGCTTTATTATTTGGTAAAAGATATTCCGAGTTCTTAAATTTAATCAAAAAGTAAATTCCACTAGAAAACTTAATTGGAACCTTGAGGTGTAGGTGATTTACAGGGAGGTGCCTTAATTTGCTTGGTACGAAATTATTAAACATGCAAATGGATATTATTTTGTTAAGCTAGGGCCCTGAGTTCAAGGTTAAAAGCCCTGCGACAGAGAAATTTACTTTAACTTAGGTTACTTTTGGGCAAAATAAATTTGAAGGAAATGGAACCATTTGGAAAGAGATAAGGAACAAAATTTCATAATAAAATAAAAGAACGCTTAGCGGATTAGCTCTTTGAAGAAGGAGTAGGCAGGCTATATTGCACGCAGAACAGATGGTAATTGGGGCTAAATGTTGTGGAATGGATACCATGGATCGCAAGCGCAGCGTAGGACGTCCACTAACTAGATGGACGGACGACCTGGTAAAGTCTGCGGGCTCATGGTAGATGATGGGGGCTACCAGTTAAAATTACTGGAAATCTTTGAAGGAGGCCTTTGTCTAACAGCGGATGTCCTACGACTGATGATGATGAATAAAGCGATCAAGCGCTGCCTTACGCTTTTTAAAATGGAACCACTGAAAACCAGCGCTGTAGCCAGTTTCCTTAGCTCCTACAGCACTATGCTGAGTGGCAACCAATTTGCGTTTGAATTTGTAACATGTGTATTTATGATAAGCTCATTTTAATTTTATTAGTATGTGCTTTACTGTATTCTTTTGATTTATCTGAAATAATAATATTTATATTCTATTTTAAAATTAAAATCAAAGTGAAATAGTGCATTTGTGTTCGATAAGTATTATCTCGATTTGTTATCTCATATTTCTCGAAAATATCGAAATTTTCTGTGTAGGAATATCAGCTGTTTTCTTTATTGGAATGCTTGTTTCTCTTGTACGGTAGCAAAATGTGTTGAACATGATCTGTACATTTTAAGTTGTTGAACTTATGTACTCTACAACGAACTATATTATACTATACAACGAAGCAAAAAACTGACACTGCGAGAATGACACTCGCACTGACTAGACTAGATGACATCATTTGTGCTGATGGATTCAAAATCTGCATTTTATGCACAAAAAAAGTTGTAAGAAATTGAGAAAATAGAAGATATACTAAGTATATTGTATAACTTGAAGACAAATTTTGGCGCGATATGTATGTCCTAAGATTTAACTCGATTTCATCAACATTTTGTCTGTTCACGTCCGTAAGTGGTAACCCTCGAATCCTTACACGTGACCTCCGGGTGGTGCTAAGAACAGTCTCTGGTGGTAGGCTTCGGCCGCGGCTTGTCACCACCCTCCGGGCTGGGCCAGAGCGTTAAGCGATTTTTCGGTGTTTCGTTATGTGGTTCGGAGAAGCCATCTACCTTCTAGGTCTTCATGTCCCATCTTAGACCACATCTTCACTTTGCATCAGGTGAGATTGTGGTCAAATTAAAGCTTATAAAGCAAAAAAAATATCAATATCAAATCAAATAAATAAAAATATCAACGATTATTTTCTGTAGTTATAAAATAGTGTTATTTCTGTATCATCACACAAAATTACCTTAGATCAATGAGAACAACGAAAATAAATTGACAATTTTAAAACTGATATGTGTCTGATGAGTGTCAGCTGATAGAGTTAGAATGGTTACAAATAAATCTAAATTTAAAATTTAACAAAGACCACCGACTCAAATGCCTTTATTTCCTTAAAAGTAAAACACCATTATATTTTGTAATGTGTACGCGATGCGTTTTCATTTGATACCCCATTCATATATTTTTGCAGATTATCGGTTTTCGTTCCCCACTCTAACCCATAACTTTTAAACAACCCAACTGATTTTCATGAAACATATCTAAGAACACTTGAGCTAGACTCATCATCATCTTCCTGACCTTATCCCCTATTACGTGGGGTCGGCACAACATGTTTTCTCCTTCCATTTCCCTCTATCACCCGTCATCTCAACACTCACCTCTTTCGTACACATATCATCTTTCACACAGTCCATCCATCTTTTCTTCGGCCTACCTCTTCTCACATATCCATCTACATTCATATCTAACGCTCTTCTCGTTACATGACTTTCATCTCTTCTCATGACATGTCCATACCACGCTAATCTATTCCCTCTCAACTTATCCGTAACTGGTGCTACTTTCAAACTGCCTCTTACATACTCATTCCTTATTTTGTCCATTCTAGTTACTCCACACATCCATCTTAACATCCTCATCTCTGCTACATGGATTTTTCTTTCATCCGTCCTTTTCACTGCCCAACACTCCGATCCATACATTACAACAGGTCTGATCACGCTTTTGTAGATCTTGCCTTTGAGTTTAAGTGGCATTCTAGGATCACATACTGTGCCTGAGACCTGCCGCCATTTCATCCATCCCACATTTATTCGATTTCTTACATCCCTGTCAATCTCACCATCATTCTGTACAACTGAGCCGAGGTACCTGAAGTCGGAGCAAACTGGTAGGAATACACCATCTAAGGCAATATTGTCGAAGTTGGATGGACCACCGAAGTCACAAAACAGATGTTCTGTTTTGGTCCTACTGATCTTCAGTCCGACACTCTCCAACTTCGACTGCCATTTTCCCAGTCTGCTCTGGACCTCGGTTGCGTTTTCTCCAACGAGAACAATGTCATCGGCAAACAGCATACACCAAGGTGCCTCCTCCTGGATGTCCGATGTAAGTGCATCCATCACCAGGAGGAACAAATATGGGCTTAAAGCCGATCCCTGGTGCAAGCCCACAGCCACACTGAACTCGTCGGTGACGCCAGCTTCGGACCGAACACGTGTACTAGCCTGGCTGTACATGGCCCTAATAAGCTGCAGGTACTTCGCAGGCACACCTTTCTCTTTCATAGCCCACCACAGAACCTCACGGGGCACTCTATCGTATGCCTTCTCTAGGTCAACGAACACCATGTGCAAGTTTTTGTGAGCACGTCTGTATTTTTCGCACAATTGGCGAAGTGCAAATATGGCATCCGTTGTCCCGCGACCAGGCATAAACCCGAACTGGTTCTGTGATACCTCACTTTCGTCTCTCACTCGTCTTCCTATCACTTTTTCCCAAACTTTCATACTATGTGACATGAGCTTTATTCCCCTATAGTTGTTGCAGACCTGTACATCACCCTTGTTTTTAAAGATGGGCACTATTAGACTACTACACCATTCGTCCGGGATCGCCTCTTCATGCAACAACTTATTGAAAAACAAAGTCAGCCACTTCCATCCATCCATTTTGAGAAACTTCCATACTTCCACTGGTATACCATCTGGCCCCACGGCCTTTCCATTCTTCATATCTCGCACAGCCCTTTTTACTTCATCCACACATACCTCTTTTACTACACCCACATTCGGTGGGATATCATTCAACACTCCACTCCAATCATTCTCTTCATTCATTAACTTTTCAAAATATTTTTTCCATCGTTCTTTTATTTTTCGATCATCCGTCAGAACCTTACCTCCATCATCTTTTATACATTTGACATGGCTTATGTCTCTTGCATTCCTCTCTCTCTCTTTCGCTATTCTGTAAAGGTCTTTTTGTCCGCGCGGGCTATCCAATGTACGGTACAGTTTATCCTGTACTAAAGCCCTAGCCACAGCGACAGCTTTCTTTGCCTTTTTTTTACAGCTCACATATTCTTCCCTTTTTCTCTCTTTTTCAACATCATTCCCATCTTGCACACAATTCCATTCCTTAAAAGCATTCTTCTTTTCTTTCAAGATCATTTGTACTTCCTCATTCCACCACCACGTGTCTTTATCTATCATTCCTTTTCCTTTCGTTTCCCCAAAAACATCCTTCGCCACATTTCTGATACACATAGCCATTTCATTCCAGCACTCATTTACGGATTTCACTTCCATATCTCCATCCATTTCTATCATCTTATCTACCACTCTTCTACGGAATTCATCTGCATACTCTTTCTTCTCTAATAAATACCATTTTATCTTTGGTGGGGGCTTTGATTTGGGTGCACGTTTAATAGTTAATTTTAGCTCTAAAACCATTAGTCTATGCTGTGTGGTAAGACTTTCTCCTGGTATCACTTTGCAGTTTTTTACCGTTTTAATGCTGTTTCTCTTAAGAAGGAAGTAATCTATTTGTGTTTGATGATTTCCACTTTTGTAGGTTATTAGATGTTGGTCCCGTTTTTTGAAAAATGTATTTGCTATAGCCAAATCAAAGGCAGATGCAGCTTGAAGCAAAGCATCTCCATTTCTATTTCTGGTTCCAAAGCCCCATCCTCCATGTATCCTTTCATATCCTCTATTCATACTTCCCACATGCCCATTAAAATCTCCCCCGACATACAATTCCTCACATTCTGGTATCCCCATTATCACCGAATCAAAATCCATCCAAAACTTATCTTTCACTACATCATCTAATGCTGCTTGCGGTGCATATACACTTACAATATTCAAAACTAAATTCTCTAACAATAGCTTTACTATAATAATTCGATCATTCATCCTCTTTACTTCCGTCACACATTTTTTCAACATCTTATCTAGTACAACTCCCACCCCATTTCTCTTGCCATCACTCCCACAATAATAAAACTTATATCCTGCTCCTATTTCTCTAGCTTTCGATCCCTTCCACTTTGTTTCTTGCAAACAGGCCACATTTATCCGTCTTCTCTCTAAAACATCCGCTAACTCCCTTCCTCTTCCAGTCATCGTGCCAATATTCCAACTCGCAAACCTCATTCTTACTTCCTGGACTCGCTTCTTACGTTGCACCCGTCCCTGATGCAACAACCCTCGTCCTTTTCCCACAGGTGCCGGGTGCTGCACGTGCGCGTCGCCTCGGGGGTACGCCCTAGCATTATAGCGCATTCCGTTTAATCTTTCTTCCATGTTGTAAATGATTTGGCAGTGGATTTTACGACCGGCCGCCAGCCTGACGTCAACCCTCCTTGGGAATACTTGTTGTATCTGGTTGGCGATAAAAATACCCCTATCGTCACCCTTAAGGCCTTCCACGATGCCTTGCTGCCTCGCCACCGGGGGTGGATTGCCAAAGGCCGAGGCAGACTCTGCGCACTATGCGGGGAGTAACCGCCAGACCCGAGTGTCAATACAATCGAGCCCCCCTCTACCAGGTTTAGCCCACTCGCCGATGTGGTTTACCAGGGTGTGGCCGCTGCGTGCAGGACAGCTTCTTGGAGCCACTGGTGAGAGTTTGCAGGCATTCAACGATTTTAAATCTAGTCAACAGCCATATTATTATGGCCGGCGCTCTCGTTGAACTGGACACTGACTACCCGCTACACCCCTTGAGCCCCCCCTTGACCCCATCTTGAGCTAGACTCACCTTTCATAAATAAAAACTAAATTAAAATCGCTCCATTTGTTTGGGAGCTATGATGTCCCAGACAAACGGACAGACACGTCAAACTTATAACACCCCTCTTTTTGGTCGGGGGTTAAAAACAAATATGATAATGATGATTACATACCCAAACTAACTATAATCTTGTTAAATATAAGTATCAACAGGTTTGTTCAGCATTTTTTGTCACAAACCAGAGACTTAGCTGAATCTGTTAAGCAACATTTGGCTGTGAAAACACATACATAAAAATAAATATTTCCCGACATATTCTATTCCACTGGAAGCCGAATAAATAAATGTGCCCCGAGAAGCGTATAAACGGATATGGTTGTAGCAGGTTGGGTATCTTCAAGACACCGATATTCTGAACTAGAGAGCTTCTAGTTCACATACATAAATTATCCGATGCAAACATCTCATAAATAAGCAGAGGTGGTATTATGAAAGTATGTCATTATCTGTTTAATAAGTAATCGGCAAATAAATATTATGATCAGCATTATTTAAATAGAAGAAATAACAATTTTCTGCTGAATTGATATGTATTCGTTTTATTTATACATGTTACGGTAAATGTGTGATCAATTCAATATAATTGAAAATAATCGATCATTGTTAACAATTACCATAATTATTGATTAAAGTGACAAATTATCCGCTTTTATCGGTGATTATTAATAATTTACATGGAGTAACCATAATTGTGATTAATATTATATTTTGTGTGATATCAGGCAAAATATCTCAGAAACTGTACAAATTAGAGGTATGGTTCATAAATAAAAAAAAATAGATTTTTCTGTCGATTATTACTGGCCGCAAAGAAATAAAACTCATGTCAATCGACATCACGACTATTAATGATGGCGGTCTAGTAAGTATTTGGGGGCGAATTCACCCAGGTGAATCTATATAGTACACTTTAGTAGACTTCATTCACCTGATGTGTTTATACTCCACTCGTTTGTAAGAGAATTACCACCTTCATTGTCTAAAAATTGTGTATATACTCGTAATAGGACATTGAAATCGCAAATTATTTATGTCTGACAAAAATTAAAGAACATATAAATAAAAGAGCCATGACGACTGAAAGCTCTCGTCTAGGAAATCAGTGAATTTTTTTGAATAAGTACGCAAAGCCTCATTTCTTTTCATCGAATATACCGCAGTGCCTCAAGACGAATGTCTTTAATCATTGTGTGTTGCCAGTGATGACATACGGATCCGAAACGTGATGCTTTACTATTGGTCTCATCAACAGGCTCAGAGTCGCAGCTATGGAGAGGGCTATGCTCGGGGTTTCTCTACGAGATCGAATCAGAAATGAGGAGATTCGTAGAAGAACGCGTGTCACCGACATAGCCAAACGGATAAGCTCTTTGAAGTGGCAGTGAGCAGGCCATATAGCACGCAGAACAGATATTCGTTGGGGCGGAAAAGTTCTCGATTGGAGACCACGGATCGGCAAGCGCAGCGTAGGACGTCCACTAACTAGATGGACGGACGATCTGGTGAAGGCTGCGGGCTCACGGTGGATGCAGGCCGCTGCCAGACGAAACTACTGGAAATCTTTGAGGGAGGCCTATGTCCAGCAGTGGACGTCTTACGGCTGAGATGATGATGATGATGACGCAAAGCCTTTGCCGTTACAGATAACCTTATTGTAGAAAAATCAAGGTTTATCTTTTGTAATCTCGAGTTTTGTTAAATTATTTTATCTCTAAGGTTTCGGAGTAGACCCCGCTATGCCTCAGGGCGGATTTTAGTTGGCATTGCGTTTGAGCTCGATTCAGCGAGCGAGTAATTTAGTCAAATATACTTAAGACGCTGCTACTATGAGCTTATCAAGACGAGAGGGTAATGAAATGAATTAGGATTCTGATTAAAGTTGAAATAGGAATTCGAAATGGAGAAATTTAGATGGTTCTGGTTTGTGATATTACGTGGTGGGACAGATATTTAAAATACCTATTGTAAACCAGATAGTTTTTCTAAAAGTCAAAAGTCACATTTATTTTAATATTAATTTAATATTTATTACATATAACATATATGGCAGGTCAACTTAAAATTAATAAAACTTAATACTTTATTATTGTTCTATCGATTATTTTATTCGTTCGTTCTTTGGTTTCTTTGCCGTAAATACCTTTTCAATAGTCTAACTTTTATAATTAGCTGGAAGCAAGAAGGTAAAGCTTGCAGGTTCATCTAGTTTAATACACTTTAAGCATAGCATAATAAATTACTACGTAACTTTAAGCTAGGAGTAGCGGGCGCGAGTCTTTTAATGAGACTAGTAAGTATTTTATTCTGAAAGCTTGCATTCGTAGGCAATTATTTATAACTTCTAAATATTATATATCGTATTAATATTCTACCCCAGATCTTTGCCCGTATAGGAAAATATTTAGTCCTGTCACAGGAAAATCAGCATAAACAAAAATGTGAAAACATAATAATTATGTAAAGCACTTTTTTTTTCAGTATGTATTTTTCTCTTAAGCCAAATCATCCACTCACAAACAAAATAGCTACTCCATATCCAAGAATATTCAAGGCATACGTACAGCAAAATTACATGCCCTCTACAGTAAGCATTTTATTCCGAAGGCAGGTCACACATTAATAAGTAAGGAGCGAGAGGCGCGCCCGGGGTGATGCCGAGATTAGCCGCCGAGCCGCAAACAGATGAGCTAATAGGATGCGATACCTTGGCTGAAGCACTGGTTGGATCAAAAAACAAGAATTGCGTCCTGGTCCTTATTGGATTTTATTATTGTGTTTGTATACCTTCACGTTTAATATACATATCTAATGATGTCTAATAAATAGGTAACAGAAACTATTTTTTTTAATTAAGAGTCTTGGCCTTGTTCAATATTACACAGGAATAGATTATTCAATAATAATTATCTAAGAATCATAAAGATTAATTATAAGCAAATAAGATGATATAGGAAAAATGTAAGCAAAATGATTAAGGGTGGAGTTTCTTTTCACACGATATAACCCTTTCAACCGTAACTCTTAAAATAACCTAAATCTAGAACCTACAAAGATTTTTTTTTTCAATAAACATGTTATGCAAATGTTTATGTAGTTATATTTATTAAAACACTTAACAAAACAGTTACAAAATATATATCAATTCTTATTCTAATATTATTCAGTTATTTAAATTTTTCGAAGGTAACTTCTTGCGATTGACTTTTACCAGGGCCCAACTTTCATTTCCTTATTTCGCATTCAAATTCCACGACGTAAATTACTTTAACTATCAAAACTTTTAACTTTAGCTCAACCACCAGCAAATTATCGGTAATTGCTAAACAAGTAAAACTGGCTTGGAATGTGACATTGGAAATAAAATCAGGAAACAGTGATTTCCATTAGGAAAAAGCTACGGAAGGAAGATAAGGTCAAATGGCATAATACTCTGAAATGTTCTGTATTCCAGTATTTTTAAAGCAAAGAGTTGCAATAAATGAATCGTGTAGAAGTGAACTTCATGCCGTTAGACATCATTACACGATCATTGCATCTCATCATTACACGAAGGCCACAGATAGTATTTTAAATAAGGAACATAAATAATCACGACTGACTTGGTATAGATTTATCAAGAATCGATCTTATCGAACTAAATCCACCTTATTTTTAAACGAAGTGGTTTTAGTATATATGTATGTTATTATTTTATATAATGGTGTACGAATAAATAAAACGTCAACTATTAATAGCAGGCTTGCAGTGAGAACTGCCCGGAACTACACAATTATATTTTTGTGTGTTTAGGGATTATTAATTGTCCTATCCTTGTAGTGTCTGTTTTCAAAACATAATATAGTTGGGTGATTTTATATAATTTTAATCTGATAAAATAATTTATATATTATGTTGTAAGCCATAATAGTATTTTTTTTATATACCAAGTAATTAAAAATAACTATTTATATTCTGTAGCTATACTTTTCTATCTATACATAAACCAAGGCATGTATTATGCTGCGTGGAATATTCAGTGTTTTTTCACACGTATGACCTCACAACATAAAATAAATTCCACTAGTTTCAATTCTATATCTATTCCATTTATTAGTCCGTCTATAAGTCCTTGCCAAGAATTTTCGCTGGCAAAACTTTAATTCTTACGTCTGGTCCATCAAAAATTATGCCTTTCTTGTGCTAAGAAGTACAATAAAATACAATAGCCCGTAAAATTACTGAGCCAACAATTATTGTTGACAAAACATTCTTTTAACGCCAAATTTTGGAGCATTTTCAGATGGGTTGAAATTGTTGAACCATCGGAATGTTTCAACCTCAAATTACTTGGGTTTAAACGGGTTAAACGGGTAGCAATGACCTTGACATATTTAAGGAGAAACGCCAAACACTCATTACAATATTTTCTCTGCGAATTCCTTTGTTTAGAATCGCTACGTTTGCATTTTAGGATCGGAGGAAATAGCCTGGAATTTAATCTAAATAAGACAAAGTAAGAACCATTTCATTTATTCTAGAAATTAAAGAATACTGTCGAACTTGTTGACTGAGTTGGTTATAATAATCTAATAGAACTTGTAAATTAATAAATATATCTTAAAAGAGTTTTATGCTGCTGTAATTTTCATATTTCTTAAATTAAAATGGATACTGGTACTTGGTCTGGGTGTTTAATATGTATAATAAAAAATATCTATATATGTATGACTATTATATTAAGTATATCAGATAATTATCTAGTACCCGTAACACAAGCTAAGAGCAGCTTACCACGGGACTAGATGTTGTTGTGTGAAATGTCTGGAAATATTTATTTATTTATTATTCTACTTAATAATATTAAAATGCGAAAGTAAGGGTTACTTTCGCATTCGTCAGTCTATTATTTTTTCACTGAACAGATTTAAATGAAATTTTGGTACACTAATTTTCCAGAGTCTGAAAAAGAACATAGACTAGTTTTTATAGCAAGACAAAAACATTATAACGCGGCTACAAATAAATATAGTAGATGCATCAAATCCATTAAGCCCAAGTAAGGTCACGAGACGAAAAGCTAATACATTTTGTTAAAGGATATGATATCAACTTTCTTTAAAAAAATCTTTATAACTCCTAGAAATACTTCTATCAGCCCAGATAGGAACTTCGTAACTGCGCAATATGGCAAAATTATAATTAATCCCATATATTCTCAATGACAATGAATATCGCAGTATCGCACATCGTTATGCACTTTAGTTACTTCAAATAGTAGGTATGTACCTACTGTACATTCAACTTACATTCGTAAGTTACACACACACAAGCTCACTCGCCCATTGTTTAAAAATACAAAATGGTGTTGAGCTTTCTAATGGAAAAATAAAAGTAATAGTTTAAATATTAGCCAAAAGTCATAAGTTTAACTAAAATTAAAATAAGGAGAATCAAATTATGAGATATTTATACATATATAATTGTCCGCGAGTTTATTTTTTTTGGTCATATCAAACTTTTTTTTTATTTTCTCTATTGACTGACAAATTTTACGGGTCTTTACAATGGAGCCACTGGTCGATTGTCTATGGTCAGATTGGTAATATAATTGAAAATGGACCGTGTGAAACAACCGTCATTGTCGGAAGACCAGCCGTTTCAACAGGCTTTGTCGGTGGTCGCTATCGATAGCATCTAGCTGACGGTCGGAACGGACGAACTGGATCGTGTATTCCCCGCTTAATTCTATGTTTGTACACACGAGTAGGTGTACTCACACAAGCTCACTCGCCTAGTGTTACAAAAGCGATCTCGCAGCATCGGATCACTACATAATTCACGCCTCGTGAACGGGCTTGAAGCTACACTCCTTTGTTATTTATATTGTAATTTAATTTCACTACCACGTCCCATTGTGCTCGACTGCTAAAATTTTCAGTTATTATTGGAATTTTTATTCGTTTTGGATACCTTACGAAGAAAATAACTTTTGTGTAGGTACTAAATGAAAGTATGGTGAAGAAAACTATGGACTGGGTTTGGTAGAAAGTTTACTGACAAAACTATAGTAAAGTTTTACTCAAATGTATAACTCTTTAATTATTATAAACTTTCTTCTTCTGAAACAAAATTATGGTTGTTTTTCAAGGTACCTGAAAATTCATCAGCAAAACGATCCGACGTAAATACATTCTGATTTTGATTGATTTTGATCGACTTTAATAAGTCATAGAGTAATGAATAGTCTATGCAAAAAGTTGATTTTAGTTGAATCTAAATTGTACGTTTTTTTATTTCACTTGTTTTAAGGTATCTTAGTCATAAGTTTTCAATTATTAAGTACTCAGGATGGACTTAAATGGTAGGGAACTCTCGGTGTAAGACTCCAACTCCAACTCGTGCTTGCTGGTTTTAATAATTCAAAGAGACCGTGCGTGTTGGCTTGGCTGAAAGCAAATACGACTTTCATTAAATCGAACTCTAAGTTCTCGTTGTGCACTATTGGTTAAAAAAATGTATGTGTACTTTGTTCCAGACGACGCGATGTAAATGTTTTCGGTGTACAAACACACTGTCTACACATTCGAATTTGGAACCCGTCGCATGAGTGATGGTCAACCAACCCGTCAGATGGCCTAAGTGTTGTATATGTTACATCAATAGTAAATAATTGATACAAAAAACCTACCTTTTGATAAATTAAAAAGCCGTGTTGGCTAAGCACATTCGACTTTCATTCCGAAGGTCGTGAAATCAAACCTCTGCATTTTTCTTCTTGAAAAATGTATGTGCGCCTTAAGCACACGCGCATTAAGGCCTAATCTCTATAGCCAAGAGAGAAGTCCCTGTTTCCCAGCAGTTACGTTAATAGGGTGTTGATGATGAATTGATAATAAAATTATACTTCACAATTACAACAGGTTTCTAGTACTACCATTACTCATTTAAAAACGAATAAGAAGCCAAATAAATCAACAAAAATAAAAATATCAGGATAAGACCATTAATTTGTGTATGTATAATTTTACAAATATTCGGATTTCATATGTTTTACACTTGATAATCAATTATATAATCTATATAAATAAAAATGAATTGTTGTTGGTTAGTCTTATTAAAACTCGAGAACGGCTGAACGGATTTATCTTTGCATAGTCTAGAAATGTTCGTGGAGGTCTAGGGAAGGTTTAAAAGGCGAGAAAAAATCGAATAATTGCCGGGAAAAAGTTTGAATAAAAACCCGTGCGAAGCCGGGGCGGGCCACTAGTATAATATAAAATATAAATCATTAACACGGGGCTAGATGTTGGGTTGTGGATGGTCCAGTAATACTTATTTATTTATTTTGTTAGCACAACACTACGCAAACACAAAGGCTTTTGTAGTAAAAAGGTGCCATAAATAAGTGAACAATTTTAAACAAAAAATAATAAAGGTTTGTGTTAGCTCGTGTGAGCGTTATTTTAGGTTAAATTCTAGTTTTTAAAACAGTGGTGGTGTTAAATAATATTTTTTTTTATCTGATCGTAACTTAAATTTATGTTTTGTTCGTAAAATATAAAAATGTAGTATTTCATAAATTACCAACAAAAGTGACATAAAAATACATTGGTAGACAGTCCAGAAAGCAATAATATATGTTGTCCCTACGCCTACGCGTCAGCAACGCGGGACATTTTTGCTAGTGCTTCCCGCTTTGTTGTCACGTGAAAAGAACCACAGAGGTATTCACAGGGGTCGTCACAGCTTGGTAGAATAATAATAATAATAATAATAATAATTATTATTATTATTATTCTTGGTTTTCGTTTCGATAATAATTATTATTATTCTCTTTATTTCATTTTAAACACGTCAAAATTATTATTATTATTATTCAAAAAATCACTTAAAGCTAAAGATGACAAAAATCCTTAAAATTTAATTAGAACTAGATACTGTGTTTGTTTTCTGTACTACATATACCTACTCATTTTAATTTTATTTTTATTTATAAATCTGTGTAAACGCCACTGCTTTCTATTATTAAAAACATTTCTGATCCATCCAAAGGTTGCCTGGAAGAAATTAGTGATAAGGTCGCCCATTGTGTCACTGTATGAAACATGTATCTCCTATGTATGTTCCTGTATTGTGGTAATGCAATAAAGGATTTTGTATTGTATTGTATTGTATTGTAACTATGATTTATTTATTTTGCCTGAACTAGGAGAATCCTGTTTTTCAGGCATAAATTATTTCCTAAGTTTAAGAATGGTTAGCTCTCGGCTCGAAGTCACTTTTGGTCACACAGGTTTGAATAAGCTTGTATTATTGGTACCAACTTAACATAATCATTTATAATCAATCAAACATATTCTAAAGACAATATCAATGATCAAACCTAAATAAGATCTAAACAATAGCATCAAAAATCGATTTGCAATCGTGACTACTAGATAATTCCTTCATCATAACCTTAGCTCTGATTAGAAAGCCAAGACTGAGGCTGGGAACCGTGGACCTATTGTGGAGTGGAGATGCATCGTTATCGCACAATGGCCGATTAGCAGATAAGCACGCGATACCTCCGCGTATCTGTACAACGATCTGAGTTCTAGGGTCTTGGGCATGAGTTCTGTGTGAGTAACTTTAGGGATACTTGTCGTTTGTTATCCTACTAATATTATAAGCGCGAAAGTTTGTGAGGATGACAGTAAGTAAGTGTGATGTTTGCTCTTTTACGCAAAAACTATATATAGAATAGAAAATACTTTAATACACACCAGATAAACAATACAATAAGTAATTAAAACTAAACCTAGAATGCGTAATGGGCGATCTTATTGCTAAAAGCAATTTCTTCCAGACAACCGTGGATGGAGAAAAAACATTTACATGTTTTATGGACGGTGGCTTAAACAACATAAATATCTAATGCTAAACCTAAAACTAGCCTATACTTAATTAAATAATATATATAGATTTCCGGTCTAATAACACAGCATCACCTAACCCTAAACTAAGCAGAGCTTGTACAATGAGTGTTAGGTGACTGATATAGGTACTATTACATAGATTTTTTTTTTCTAAATTTATACATATAATATTAACTATATTAACTTTAGATTTTGATGCAAGTTTTCAATATATTAGCTTACATAGGCCATACTTATTGAAGTGAAACTTCTTTAGAATCGTTTGTGATTTCAGACCGGATGCAACGGAAATACGTAAGGTAAGCCAATCTTAAACGCTAACAAGGTTAAGCAACTTTCCGGAACGCCAGTACTTGGATGGGTGACCGCCCGAACAAAATCTTTTTGCACAGTATTTTTTTTTATTCATCTCATTCTTTTGTCGATTTAATGAAGTTTCACTTCTACCGTGTGTGAATCGCACACACACCTTTTTTATTATTACATAGGCTTCTTAAAGCAGTAAAATACCGCTTATCTCAGGAAGATTCAATTTTTTCGAGCCAAACCCGATTTGAGTCAAATTTGGCATTGACATAGCTATTTTCCCGATATAGGACAAAAGCTACTTTTTACCTTAGAAAAATTTATTATTAGGCAGAATATTGAATATTGTAGCACTTGTATTTATTTTGTTTTATGTGTTTATGTTCCTTTGTGTACGATAAAGAGTTTTTGTATTGTATCGATATTAATATGTTTGTCAAATAAGCTTAATTTAGCTCAAGTTAATTGATAAAGGTCGGTACAATGATAAAGAAAGGTATTTTGGTATGGTATTGTTATACCAGAAATACAGATTAAAAGTAATAAAAGTATCACCCTTTAAAGCCTAAGATTCCTTTTACAACCCTATATCCGCTGTTTCAAATAAATTGCACCACACATATAAAACAGAACCTGACTTGCCAGTACTTACCGACAATGCCCCTAGCTCCGAGCGAAAAATCCGTCATTGTACAAACTCCCAGACAAATTACTTATCAGAATAATATATAAAGCGAGTCTGCCTGAAATATCGCCGGTGTACTAGCTGCTTCGCAATTGACCCGAGATGATGAATAAATAACGCTTTTCAGGCATATACCTTGAAGGCAACTTGGGAGAGCGGAGATGTTTCTAGATATTAAAGTTATATTACAACTAGCTTCCACCCGTGGCTTCGACCTCGTAGTTTAAGATGTTCTCGCTTTAAAAGAAAAAGTAAAAAGTAAAATGAAGCTTTTGTGTCAAATTTAATACAGATTGGGCTTCGCTTGCAATATTGGATTTTCCCGCGAAATGTGGTATTTTACCGAGGTAAAAAGAGGTCTATGTGTAATCCTGATATGTGAGCTATAACCTTCGAAGGTGTTTTATTATTGTTTAAAGATAAATATGCGTGATTTATGTACTTCTTCTCCATATTCACCCTCCGTTAAGTTTTGTTATTTATTTTATTTATGTAGCAAAATCTTTAGCCCATAAACGTGTCTTATTATTTACCTAACTTATCTATCGAACGGCTTATTATAGATTTACTTTATATAAATAAATATTGTAGTAATTGACAGTCAAACAAAATTAACTAAGCTAAATATTAGAAGTTGAGGCTTGGTATAGAACATATTTGTTTTTTAACAGTCGAAAAAAATGAGTTCTATACTTTTATTAGTTTCATGAATTGGTTAATTTCGGCTTTTCACTTTTTCGGCGGCAATAATTATAAGTTTTTGTCAAAAAAATCAAAACGTTTATTTCCTTAGACGCACAAGGCATTCGTGGACAGGTCAACTTAAAGCAAATTTAAATGAATACCAAAAATAATCAATAAAATAACATTGTCTTGACAGTTCGCTTCAATTTGTGACATAGTTTTTTTGACTTCAATGAATATCATTGCAAAAATATAATATAATATACTATGGAATAGAAGCATTACGTGGTTTTATAAATATGATTTATCATTATTTGCAAGCCCGGATTGGCAAAACATGTAAAACACCATGTATGCACTCATGTTTTATGCAAATAAATGATTTTTATTCTTTATAAATTCCGTCCAACCTACAAGATCATTACAAAAATCTTTGACCTTTTGTATCGAGACAAAACATGATTTACAAGTAAAAGAAAGAGACGACAAAATTCTGTTACAAATCCTCGCGACATCTTCGACCTTTCTGTGATTTATCGAGAAGTTTTCCCGTTGAAGTTTTATTATTCGTCCCCGAGTCCGGACGTCCGAGTTTTGACTCGGCTTTGATTCTATTGAGCGTGTGATTCGGGGCATGTTGTTTATTACGAAACATCTATATTTTTGTATCACAATTCATATCGTAATAGCTATCCACCCGCGGATTTGCTTAGATATTCCTGCGGTTAAAAGTACCTTTAGAAAAAGCTACCTAGATAGAAAAAACTTTATTACACACCAAACAAAGAAACAATATAATAAGAAAATAAATGGGCATAAATAATCCGAAAAAGCCGACACCCAAATCGAGAGGTCAGTGTTAAAACCCGATAAATGCAAAAAAACGTTAAACGTTTTAATAACCTATCGGAATCAGAATGTTTTGCTCTTTCTAGTGATGTTACAGTTAACGTAAACTAATTTTGCACATTTATCGGGTATTATCACTGCACCATCGAAATTGGCTAACCAAGGAAAAAAATCCGATACCTAAAATGGCTGACCAAGAACAAAATGCGTAACCAAGAGCGACATTACTCAAAATTCAATCGCAATTCCTTCAATAAGTCACGCAGCATCGCCCTAATCACTGAGGCGGTTCGGGTCAAATTAACAAGTAACCGTTTTTTCCACGACAGATGTTTTCGAGTCCGCACCGATAAATCTGCAAATTGCCGGGACCCATTGGTTTTTTCGGCCGATATATCAAAACGCACATTTCCTTTATGACGCCTCTGATTAATACGTCTGTACGATTGTTTATTCTCGATTTTTCGCGGTCGCTTTTTCTGTGACTTCAAGGGTTTTCTTGGAAATAATAGGTGCTTATGTTTTCTC
Organism: Gymnoscelis rufifasciata; assembly: GCA_929108375.1. Taxonomy (NCBI): domain Eukaryota; kingdom Metazoa; phylum Arthropoda; class Insecta; order Lepidoptera; family Geometridae; genus Gymnoscelis; species Gymnoscelis rufifasciata. Next base: position 2,814,124 of record OV815307.1, on the reverse strand, counting down.
TGATTTCGTGTATTGTGAAAGTAAGGAAGTGGGGCACAATATTTTCTGCGTTTTGTGAGTACGTGTTTTTTTCAAAGCTTTCCTCATTGACAATTATGCTTTTGGTGGCAACCAAAAATACTGGTGAGAAACTTAAGAAATGTTATATGTAGTTTCGTAATTAAGCCATTTGTAAATATGTGACAGCATATGCTGCTTCAATCATAACTATCATAATGTTTGCCACTACTGACAGGCTCTGCTTCTTCTTTGTCGAGCAGTATTGTCAGCTGTCCACTGCACGCATTGCAAGACAATGCGTTTGTTATAGTGGACTAAGTCAGTGAGGATATGACTATTATTGAGAGTGTCACATGACCTGTTTCCCTTCTTCTACTGAGCTAAGAAAATCCTCATTCAGATAAATTTTATTCGACACTAAATAACGTGTTTTAGATCTATATGGCATCTCAAGTAACACACACTAGTAAAAGGCTTTCGTCGTGAAGCACTAAGCTATTTCCGATGACGTTGCGGAATTTCCTATCCGAGAAGATACGACACAACTATATTAATTATCAAGGATTATCCCATAAACTGGGCCAATAAAACATTATAACTACTTTATTTACGAGAATACCCATTGTCACTCAAATAACTCCCTAATCTCTTGTCGATCCCGACCGGAAGCGGAATTAGGGAAGTTTACCCAACTTTTATTGGGTAACGGTGAGTTAGGCGTATTTTCACCGGTGTAAGCAGGTTTTTCACCTTGTAAGGTCGTTGCTATAGTTTTTGGGTACAGAAAAACTACAAGAAAACAGGGTGTTTTATCGTTGAAGTTTATTTTATTACTCTTTGTTACGTAATTGGCTTAGTAATTAGCTAAGAATAAAAACTTTTATTCACGTGAACGCGTACCTATTGCCATTATTGGATCGCAGGAAAACATGTTTGTACCAAGCTTCTACACCTAAAAATTAGTAGCCGTCAACATAAAATCCAAAAACGTCCATACTTGAAAAAAAAAAACATAGTTCACAACCTAAAATTGAGTAAAACCAGCGATATTCGACGTGCCACAAGGTACTTCAAAAATTCAGGCGTAAAATACCATTCAGTAATGACGTTAGCACACGTTTGGCCCGGACTTCGTGGTGAAAAAGTGTGGCCGTGCATGCGCGCATACCTGCAAGGTTATAGTTTCAGTTACAGGTTCACGCGAAATGGTTACGTCAAACACGCTTTACAGAATTGTAAATAGGAGAGCGAACACTCCTTAGAAATACATTAGGTATATAAAAATCAAACATCATAGATAAAGATCATCATCATCATCATCATTTCAGCCATTAGACACCCAATGCTGGACATAAGCCTCCCTCAAAGATGACCAATTATTCCACCAATACTTGCAGCAAGTTTGACCAAGTCATCTGTCCATCTTGTTGGTGGTCGTCCGACGCTGCGCTTGCCGATCCGCGATAGATAAAGATACATATTTATTTTTGCATAATATTATTTATAATATAACAATGTATAGTAATAATATATTGCTTAAAAACAGATATCAACAATTTTACTACATTACAGACACGAGATATGGCTAGAAACTCATAATTCTCCTCACTAAAACATTAGTAAGATAATACCTTGTTTAATATATAGAGCTATTTCGCTCAGTTACATGTGACAAAGCGAGATAGCTCTTAACTTATCTAACCATAGACAAGTATTATTGACTTCACTAACCATTTCTTAGTTTGCTCGGGTTTTGGGAAACAAGTACTTAGGAATATTTTGTTGGGATTGTGGCTTAAAAGGTTTTAATTAAAATGTATTTCGGACAATTTCCTACGCTTATTAATGGAAGCCTAATTGAAAAACAAGCTATAATGCAAAGCAATAATTGTCTTTATTTGAAACTTTTATTTGAAAACTTGGCCCATTCATATAAGCCTGAGCTTATATAATCAACATATTGTAATATTGGCGACTTGACTGGGAAAAGCACTTAACAATGCAATGAAAATCCCACTGCTGGGATACAGGGGCATCTCTCTTGATGAGAGAGATTAGGCCTTATAATAATAATAATAAGGGTAATAATAATAAATAATAATAATAGGTCTCTATGACGCTCGAGTAAATCCCCATTTAGCATCGTGGGCTCCCCTACTATTAATTCACCACGCTGACCAAGCGCCAGTTGGTGAATGTCACATGTCCTTCAAACTTTTCCAAGTTCTCAGAACATGCCGGTTTCCTCACAATATTTTGCCTTCACCTTTAAAGCACTTATTTAAATTGCAAATATTTTTTTCAAAACGAAAAAAAAACAGAGTTGAGCAGCGCGAGGTTCGAGCCCACGACCATTGGAATAAAAGTCGAGTGTTCTCCAACTAAGCCATCATAAGCTCCATCACTTTGCATTATCAATCACTAGCTGTGCCCCGCGGTGTTACCCGCGTTATAATGGATTTTCCCGCGGAATGACGTTCTCCCGCGGTAAAGAGTAGCCTATGTTATTTTTCAGGCTCTAGAGATTCTGTGTACCAAATTTCATTTAAATCGGTTCAGTAGTTTTTACGTGAAAGAGTAACAAACATCCATTCATCCATACTTACAAACTATCGCCTTTATAATAGTAATATAGGAGGATATACAAAATTCGTAAACAATTACTTACGCAGTCATACGGACCCCTAAAACTCGTAATACAGTTAAAGACTCCGTACATTGTTAGCCGAGTGCGGCTGCAACGAAATATTTTTAATTTTAGTCCAAGTGCGTAGTGTGGTACTTACCTACCTTTGATGTTTCAGTAGGGGTGGATACATAGATACTTTACCGGTTTGGTGTGTGCCGTTCTCATACAATGTATTTTTGTGAGCAGTAAATATTTTTGATACGTGCTTTTGTTTTATGACCTATGAATATGGTGTAAAAATTTTGAATATTGTATAATAATATTTAGATTTCGTATAAAACATGATGGGTTAGTTCGTTCGAATTATATTGCCATTATTATATTTCAGTTTATAAGAACATCTTGAAATGATGTCAGTCTCAAGAGAAGGTGGAGGGATGTAGTGTCTCTTTAACAGAATAATTACTTTATAATAAAATAAAATCTTTGTTGTTTTGTGTCGTACTCGTGGTCGTATAAGAATGATGAATGTCACGTTACGAACGGTCCAGAAAGTAAAGCGATGATCCTGAGGCGACCAGGCTCCGAGAAGATCGTCATATTGTCTCCATACTGTTAAAAAATCATCACCGAGGTATCGGCTCAAAACTATTATCAAAGCCAAAGGAGTACCAACAATAAATATCATGTAAAACCAACTAATAGATAAAATATAAATTAAGATTTTGATACGAAGTTGAAATAAGCTTTTTTTTTGGTTTTTTAAACCTTTATCAGTTCTAAATGTTGTTTAGTTTAATAGTTAAAAAAGCATAATATATTTATTAAAAACGTAGTTTTAATTGTCTAACTTCAGTACATCAGATATTAAAGAAATGTTAAGAGTGTAGTTTAAAAAGCCAAAAAAAGATAAGGAGAAGAGTCTTCTCCTTATCTTTTTTTGGCTTTTTAAAGGTTTTTAGGGGTCCGTATGACTGCGTAAGTAATTGTTTACGAATTTTGTATATCCTCCTATATTACTATTATAAAGGCGATAGTTTGTAAGTATGGATGAATGGATGTTTGTTACTCTTTCACGTAAAAACTACTGAACCGATTTAAATGAAATTTGGTACACAGAATCTCTAGAGCCTGAAAAATAACATAGGCTACTCTTTACCGCGGGAGAACGTCATTCCGCGGGAAAATCCATTATAACGCGGGTAACACCGCGGGGCACAGCTAGTGATTGATAATGCAAAGTGATGGAGCTTATGATGGCTTAGTTGGAGAACACTCGACTTTTATTCCAATGGTCGTGGGCTCGAACCTCGCGCTGCTCAACTCTGTTTTTTTTTCGTTTTGAAAAAAATATTTGCAATTTAAATAAGTGCTTTAAAGGTGAAGGCAAAATATTGTGAGGAAACCGGCATGTTCTGAGAACTTGGAAAAGTTTGAAGGACATGTGACATTCACCAACTGGCGCTTGGTCAGCGTGGTGAATTAATAGTAGGGGAGCCCACGATGCTAAATGGGGATTTACTCGAGCGTCATAGAGACCTATTATTATTATTTATTATTATTACCCTTATTATTATTATTATAAGGCCTAATCTCTCTCATCAAGAGAGATGCCCCTGTATCCCAGCAGTGGGATTTTCATTGCATTGTTAAGTGCTTTTCCCAGTCAAGTCGCCAATATTACAATATGTTGATTATATAAGCTCAGGCTTATATGAATGGGCCAAGTTTTCAAATAAAAGTTTCAAATAAAGACAATTATTGCTTTGCATTATAGCTTGTTTTTCAATTAGGCTTCCATTAATAAGCGTAGGAAATTGTCCGAAATACATTTTAATTAAAACCTTTTAAGCCACAATCCCAACAAAATATTCCTAAGTACTTGTTTCCCAAAACCCGAGCAAACTAAGAAATGGTTAGTGAAGTCAATAATACTTGTCTATGGTTAGATAAGTTAAGAGCTATCTCGCTTTGTCACATGTAACTGAGCGAAATAGCTCTATATATTAAACAAGGTATTATCTTACTAATGTTTTAGTGAGGAGAATTATGAGTTTCTAGCCATATCTCGTGTCTGTAATGTAGTAAAATTGTTGATATCTGTTTTTAAGCAATATATTATTACTATACATTGTTATATTATAAATAATATTATGCAAAAATAAATATGTATCTTTATCTATCGCGGATCGGCAAGCGCAGCGTCGGACGACCACCAACAAGATGGACAGATGACTTGGTCAAACTTGCTGCAAGTATTGGTGGAATAATTGGTCATCTTTGAGGGAGGCTTATGTCCAGCATTGGGTGTCTAATGGCTGAAATGATGATGATGATGATGATCTTTATCTATGATGTTTGATTTTTATATACCTAATGTATTTCTAAGGAGTGTTCGCTCTCCTATTTACAATTCTGTAAAGCGTGTTTGACGTAACCATTTCGCGTGAACCTGTAACTGAAACTATAACCTTGCAGGTATGCGCGCATGCACGGCCACACTTTTTCACCACGAAGTCCGGGCCAAACGTGTGCTAACGTCATTACTGAATGGTATTTTACGCCTGAATTTTTGAAGTACCTTGTGGCACGTCGAATATCGCTGGTTTTACTCAATTTTAGGTTGTGAACTATGTTTTTTTTTTTCAAGTATGGACGTTTTTGGATTTTATGTTGACGGCTACTAATTTTTAGGTGTAGAAGCTTGGTACAAACATGTTTTCCTGCGATCCAATAATGGCAATAGGTACGCGTTCACGTGAATAAAAGTTTTTATTCTTAGCTAATTACTAAGCCAATTACGTAACAAAGAGTAATAAAATAAACTTCAACGATAAAACACCCTGTTTTCTTGTAGTTTTTCTGTACCCAAAAACTATAGCAACGACCTTACAAGGTGAAAAACCTGCTTACACCGGTGAAAATACGCCTAACTCACCGTTACCCAATAAAAGTTGGGTAAACTTCCCTAATTCCGCTTCCGGTCGGGATCGACAAGAGATTAGGGAGTTATTTGAGTGACAATGGGTATTCTCGTAAATAAAGTAGTTATAATGTTTTATTGGCCCAGTTTATGGGATAATCCTTGATAATTAATATAGTTGTGTCGTATCTTCTCGGATAGGAAATTCCGCAACGTCATCGGAAATAGCTTAGTGCTTCACGACGAAAGCCTTTTACTAGTGTGTGTTACTTGAGATGCCATATAGATCTAAAACACGTTATTTAGTGTCGAATAAAATTTATCTGAATGAGGATTTTCTTAGCTCAGTAGAAGAAGGGAAACAGGTCATGTGAGGACATATTAAAACAAATGATTATGTTAAATTAATTAATGAAATTCTATGTAATAACTGACATGCCAATGTTATTGTGGAACTTTATGGTGCAATAAATGTATTTACTGAATTTACTGAAAAGTAATAAGATCATGAATGTCCTAGTTAAATAAGATAACGCACCACATTGAAGCCGTAACTGTGAATTGAACCACGGATCTACGAACGAGTCGACCGACGTGACCAATTACACCTATGCGACATTACTTCAGTGGTTTATCGACTGACCTCATCATCATCATCACAGCCGTAGGAAGGTCATTAATATTTCCAGTATTGTGGTTGGAAACAGTGTCAAGTTCAATTTTTTTTATGCTCGATAAGCCTTCATTTAACTGAAATCTCACCTGATGTAAAGTGACGATGTGGTCTAAGATGGGACATGAAGACCTAGAAGGTAGATGGCACATTACGAAACACGAAAAATCGCTTAAGGCACTGGCCCAGCCCGGAGGGTGGTGACAAGCCGCCGAAGCCTATCACCAGAGACTGTTCTTAGCACCACCCGGAGGTCACGTGCATGGATTCAGAAGGTTACCACTTACGGACGTGAACAGACAAAACCTCCAAATATGATTTGATTTAATTAAATTTAATTAGATTTAATGTTATTATGTTGTTTGATTTTATGTTTTATGCCTAATAAACCTAGACATTAAGTTTGCTAACAAACTATGGATTCTTATTTGTCCGAAATAAAATATTTTTATTTATTTTATCGAGTTTACATGTCGTTCGTGCATCTAGTGCGCTTTCCGATTGGTGGAATCCACTGTAGAACTTTTCAGTCCCCATGGTCAATGCTCTTTTGCCATCATTATAAATAAGTTTCTTAGATTTGTAAAACCAAACAATGGAAATAAATGATCTTGTATCTTGAATAAATAGGTCAAAAATGGTACATACAGTTTCTTCTAACAAGTTGTGTTGCCCTAGGTATAATAACGCCTACAGCCTCCACCGTCATTAAACTAGTGAGAACTCTATTCAGATACTTTCTTTCTTTTGTTAGGAGAGATACTTGGAATACTTAGCAACTTTGTAAAGAATCCTTTTTTCTTAAGAAATCTTATGGATTATTTCTTAGTTTTACCTTATCCTTAACAATATACGAGTTTACCTATATAAGGTATTTTATTATGATAATAGGAATAACTGTACTAGTACTATCTGTGGTAAGATTTGCGCCAACATATCAATTTATAAAATAACTAAAAAAATTTAAAAACTGATATAACTGTGTTATTCTATTCGCTTGTCAACTCAGTATACAAAATTTAAGCGACCTGTCAAGACAATGTCATTTCCTTGAAAAACTGCAAACAAAAGTTGTAGAGAATTTTATACTCTACAACTATTAAAAGGTGCGAAACGCAATTATGCAATAGAAAGTCACACTAACTTCCTAATAACCCGATTTTTATGACGTTAAGCATTAAATATCTTAAGACGCGGACACGGATGGCATTTGTGATTTTTGAAACAATTATTGATAATGACAAAACGAAGGTTTATACAAAACAGTTTATTATCTTTTATAATGATTTTGAGTATCTGGGGGCACGGTAGTGCCCCCACCAAGTCGAGCAAAAAGCGGCACGGCCGTACCATCCTTTTCTCGAAGCAATTCAGGCCATTTTCGACCCCCTGTAACTTCGTTGTCGATAAAACTAGAAGACTGAAATTTTCAGTAACCATGCAGGATTGTAAAGACACGGTATATTTCAAATTTCATTCAATTTGAACCAGTATTTTAAGAATTATAACGGGTCAAATTTCGTAATTTTGTCACTCACTGACTGACTCACCGATCATCAAAATTCTAAGGCACTTCTAGCAGACCTAGAAGCTTCAAATTTGGAATAGAAGTAGTGTTTGGTGTATGAATCAAGGAAAAACTAAAAAATCTAGAAAAAACCGGTATAGAGGGCGCTGTCGTACCTTTTCTCGAAGCAATTCAGGCCATTTTCGACCCCCTGTAACTTCGTTGTCGATAAAACTAGAAGACTGAAATTTTCAGTAACCATGCAGGATTGTAAAGACACGGTATATTTCAAATTTCATTCAATTTGAACCAGTATTTTAAGAATTATAACGGGTCAAATTTCTTAATTTTGTCACTCATTGACTCACCGATCATCAAAATTCTAAGGCACTTCTAGCAGACCTAGAAGCTTCAAATTTGGAATATAAGTAGTGTTTGGTGTATGAATCAAGGAAAAACTAAAAAATCGCTGTCGCAACGCCACGTATATACGAAATATTTACTAAAGTAATAACAATGCGAAATATAAATAAATCCAATCTAGACCGGCAAAAAGAAAATAATATGGACATAAATACAATAAGTAGAAGGTACCGAAAAGGAAATAAGTAGAACTGTCTACAAAATACAAAAAGAAATGAGATCCCATCAAAAACAATACTTGTCAAAAAAACCAAGTCGCGCAACTCAGTTGTTCTGCGGTAAAAAGTTGTGAGATCCAAGTAAATCCAAGTCTTCAAATTTCGTCTCAAAATTCTTTAATGTTTTTAGAAATATATTGAGACTTGGCCATCGCACTAAATAATTGAATTTACACGTGTTTTCAGGCGATTGAATTAACACGTGTTTTCAGGCGATGGCCAAGTCTTAATATATTTATATAAAACATTAAAGAATTTTGAGACGAAATTTGAAGACTTGGATTTACTTGGATCTCACAACTTTTTACCGCAGAACAACTGAGTTGCGCGACTTGGTTTTTTTGACAAGTATTGTTTTTGATGGGATTTATATTACATAAAATAATTTGGCTACCGGGTAAATTTAAAAAGTCTTTGGAGTATGCTATCGTAAAAGTAAACATTAATGTTTTAAACCCGGAAGTGGAAGTGTAGAGATATTCAAATTTTTATAGGTTTATAAAGGTCTGAATTTCAAGCATTTCTGTCATTTGCCAAGCTCGATTGGTGATATGAGTTCATCGGTACATAAAGGAAGGGAATTGCCAGCAAATTGCCGAACGCAAACTGTCTGATTTGCCTCCAATTGCTTTTTTATTACAATCTGAATATTCAATTGGTTCAAAGCAGGCGTTATTATAATCACTTACTATGTCGGAAATAAAGAAAAGTATGTTTGTCTATGAATGTTTGGGGCAGTTTTGTAGTTTTTTTATATCTCTGAGTCTAGAGCCCTCAACTCACGGGTTCAATTTCCGTATATAATAAAAAAAATCTTATCTAATCTAAAATTTTTGGTTTCGGTTAAAGTTTGGTCGGATGGATGATCGTTGGGGCTAATAGGTACACCTCAACAAAAGTCAGTGATCAATATTTGTTTGTTTTCAATTATCTAAGTCGACAATGAATGAACTATTAACGTTCCCACTGCTGGGGCACAGATCTTGACGAGAGACTTATGTATATGAATAACAAAAACTTGACGTCAAAATATAAGTCGAAAGTCAGTTGCTTTTTAAACAAGCAAAGTTGCAGTCAGAAGCCAATCACTAAAATCTTGTTATTTTCTTGAAAACTAACCGCAAAAACCTCACGGTAGTAAATTGTTTAAATTCTATTGTTTTGCCTTTTATGAGAACTTTCTGATAGATTGTTAACCGCAGTTACCATTTAATGAGCTTTTCGTTCAAAGTTTAATTAAAATATCGTGTGTTATAACGGAATATCTCGGAAAATAATAACCTTTTAATTGTAAGTTAAGTTTTAAGGTAATTTTTCATCAAAATGATGTGAATTGGTTCCAGCGCGATTATTTTGTACGGAACGAACGTAATTTTGTATAGTTAATTAAATTATGGTGTGTGTGTGTGACTCGGATACGAGTCTAATAAGAGAGAGAGAATAATATTTTATCAACTATTTTGATTAATAGACCACGATTTTGATTAACTTTGCACGAGACCAAATAAACCTTCTATTTAATTACTCTCATTGTTTAAAATTGCATTTAAAGAGTATGCTAAAAGATCTAAGAGGACAAACAGGAAGTAATTTTTATTTAAGACTGTGTAAAGAAAGAAAGAAAGACATTTATTTCGACAACACAAATACAGAATATATATAATATATATACATATATATATTGAATATATTGAATTGAATATATATTATGTATATTGAAAAACCAAACTAAAAGAAAACCTTTTATTTATTTAACCTATTAGTGGGGTATCACTTTGTAAAACCATAAAGATAAACCTTTAAGTGATAAACCCTACTAATAGGTTAAAACTAATATTCTATTCTAAATTATTATTGTGGGTTCCAGTCCCGCACTTCGCTAGTTAAGCTACGTTAATTCGTTTTTCTTCATGTACATTTTTTTGTCTTCTTTTGCTACTAATATCTCATTAATAGCAAAAGGACAAGATAAATTTATCTTATTTGAAACGACTAGACCTAAAACACATTCATAAGACGAAAAACTGCACCAATAATTCATCTTAATTGGTCACTCGGTCACTCTCACATAATGATATATCATGCAGTATAAAAAACACCCCACATTTTTATCGGTATCGGTGGTTTAAAAAATCAAGAATCTATGCAGTAAAATATATAACAGCCGTAATTTTTATTGTTAAAAGTAAAAGTAAAAGTAAAAGTATCTTTATTGCATAAATACATGTGGATAAAGGTGTTAAATAAATTACATAGAACAATGTATTTTACCAATATATGGCGTGCAATGTCATGTTACATACGTTATTGAATTTAATTACAATTGAAATTACCATAATAAAAAATTTATTTATAAATAAAAAATGTCAAAAAAATTGCAAATTATGAAAATCAAAATTTTTTATCGTCCATAAATTCTTTTAAACTATAATAACATTTTTCGGCCAATATAATCCTTAACCTATTTTTAAATAATGAGAGTGGTAATGCTCTTATGCTCTCCGGTAATTTGTTGTACACAAATGGAGCATTACAGAACAAGCTTTTTCGCATCATAGAGGTCTTACAATTTACTGTTTGTACTTTATATTCATCACGTTTACTCCTGTTCTTTTCAGAAAGAAGAAATATATTCGGATTACTCTTTACAAATGTTACAGTTTCACAGATATACAACGAGGGGACAGTTAAAATTTTGTGTTTGATGAAGTATGGTTTGCAGGAATCGGTCATCTTCAAGTTGAACATGGCTCTTAAACATTTCTTTTGGTATTTCAAGATATTAATGATATCTGTCGAATTACCCCAAAAAATTATACCATATCTTAGATTGGAAGAGATAAGACCATGATATGCAATAAGTAGAGCGGTTAGATTTACTCTGGAGGAGAGTTTATATAGGACATAAGTTAGACTATTAATTTTTTTACTTAAATATTCTAAATGGGCCTTCCAGTTCAGTTTTTTGTCTATATTTATTCCTAGAAATTTAGTTACGTCAGTGTCTTGAATTATATTATGATTGTAGTGTATGTCAATTTTATTTATAGCAGCATTATCGCGTTGTCTGAAATGAATTATTTTTGTTTTGTTCACATTGATTTTTAAATTATTATTGTCCAACCATTCTATAATTGATGTCAGTGCTAAATTCATGTCATTTTCATATGTGTCAATATCATTACACCTAATGGTTACTGTACTGTCGTCAGCAAAAAGTGAGAGGGGCTGTACAGTCGCTTTGGGTAGGTCATTAATGTATAGTAAGAAAAGCAGCGGCCCTAAAACGCTGCCCTGGGGAACACCATACTTTACAATGCGTTGACTAGATAAATGATTTTCTTCGATTTTGGTTTCAAAATTAATTCTATTTATTTCAGTAAATTGTATTCTGTTTTCTAGATAGGATTTGATTAATTGTAGGCAATTACCTCGTATGCCGTATGCGTGCAGTTTCTCAAGTAGAAATGTGTGATTAACATAATCGAATGCCTGGGTCATATCACAGAAGATAGAGCACACAGGAATTCTTTTGTCTACATTGCAAGTCACTGGTTTAAGAAAGTCATATAATGCCATGTTAATTGTTTTGTTTTTTCGAAAGCCTTTCTGTTCATCACATAGAATGTTTTTCTTATCTAAGTAGTTGTACACAATGTTATATATGTATTTTTCAATTATTTTAGAGAAAATAGGTATAAGCGATATTGGCCTATAATTTTCTAGTGATTCTTTGCTTAGTTTTTTGTGAATAGGTTTAACAATAGATACCTTCAAGGCATCCGGAAATGTACCTGAACTTATGCATAAGTTAATAATATAACTGATAGGTGTACATATACTACCAGCAACTGATTTAATAGATTTTGTTGAAATACCGTCAATAGATTTTGTTGTTATAATATCTACAACAAAGAAATATTACCAAATGGAAAATAATGTGCGTGACTTCGAATTTCAAGTCAAGTGTTAAGATGTCAAGCTTTTAAACGTTACTGTATGTAATTACTTGCATTATTTTACACCTGGTTGAGGTAATTTATAAACAACTAGATTCTCACGACATGGCATTGGCTGTGTTATATTTATTTTCCCGTGGAAATAGTGAATTTGGAAGCTCGCAGTAAAAAGTAGACCGAGGCGTCCATGTATTAGATGGCACAGAAATCTAATTAATAAGGTACTATGTTTTAAGGCGTCAAGTAGATGGACTTTCTTTGCTGTGCTTACAGGTTCAAGATCTATATAACAGAAGTTTTTAAATAAATAAATAAAATAAAATCGTTTTATTGCAGATATCGTTGATCCATCATTTGTTAGTATAAATAGAAAGCTTATTACTAGAGTTAGTTATACCTAATACAAACATTAAAACTAATTAAATACTAAATTATATTATATCACTCTCCCCATGAAACATTTCCATAGAGGAGAGGTGATTCTACCAGCTATGGTTTTTAGGATGTTGTTGGGGCTGTCACGTACCCTGCGCTGATGCGCAGGGTACGAACCCAAACGAACGAACGTTGGGTTCAAAAACCCTGATGGGTTTTTGAACCCAACGGCTTTATTTCTCGTTCTATACTGCCTACCTACTCCCACTTTAACGATCTGTAATTAGGGAAACACGAAGGTAAGAATAACCAAAATAGTAGGTATTCGATTTTTGAACGAGTCATTATTATAATTTTAATAAATGTAATTTCTGTTGATGGTTAAACAAATGAATAAATAAAAAAACCACCTGCCTATATCACTCTTCTACGTAATCTCCTCGTTCCTGATTCTTTGTTATACAGTTATCGCAAGCAAAAACTTGCGTTCATTATGCAAGTATATTATTTGTATGCACTTTCTGTAAATTCTCAGAACATTACTTAACCCTTACTTAAGCACAAAAATGAAAAGTTCAGGATAGAAGCATGCCTATAATCTCTGTAATGTCGGATTAAAGTGAAAAGAACATTACGCAAATAGCAGGAGTTGAAAAAAAATTCAGTCTTTGTTTCATGGTAAAAGGCTAATTCTTACAAACATTACATAATAATATGTATTCATTTCATAACGGTGCAGCGAATATTCGTATCAACGCGATATACATAAATGGTCGAGTACATCGTTGCAAGGTGAAGTATTCGGGCGAAGGCGAACACGATGTTTGCCGTGGGCGTGGTCACTTCAAAGTTCCTTTAGAGCGCAACGCGACACAAATCATCATCATCATCACCCTATTAACGTTCCCACTGCTGGGACACAGGGACTTCTCTCTTGACGAGAGAGATTAGGCCTTAATTCACCACGCTGGCCAAGTGCGGGTTGGTGAATGTCACATGTCCTTCAAACTCTTTTTTTGAAGTTCTCAGAACATGCCGGTTTCCTCACGATGTTTGCCTTCACCGTTAAAGCACGTGTTTAAAGCGCACATAAATTTCTCAAAAAAAATCCAGAGGTGCGTGGCGGGGTTTGAACCCACGACCTTCGGAATGAAAGTCGAGTGTCCTCACACAAATTTTAGCGACACAAATATTTGTCCACAATTTATTGTCCTTTGGATGAAGACAAGAACATCGCGTTCTGATGATGTTTTTTTTAGTTGTATGTTAACAGATTAGATTTTTTTTCAGAATATTTAAGAACCATAAAGATACGTTAACTTTACGAAAACATATGTGAAATATCTTTCCCCACCACCTATTTTATTCTGGACTATTCAGTTTTAATCACAAAAAATTAAACATCTCCAAAATCTTATACCCAGACCGGAATCAAACCTTAAACCTCAGACTGACTTCAGCCCAATAAGTGACCAGTCTTCCTATACGAAATGCCTGCAATTTTTGGAAAAGTAGCCAAAAAATTTTAAGAACTAATTGCATCCTTCAGACTTTAAGCGTAAAAACTCGCCAAGAAAATCACGAGTTACAAACGCGCAGTTTTTACGCAGTGGAGCGGAAATAATTTCTTTTCGCAACTTCCCTACTTATTTGTCCAAAGACGGAGATTTCTAAGCGAATTTTTGAAAGGTTTCCTTTGTTGAAACTTGTAATATTAGTTAAAGTTTTCATCTCACTTTTTAGGTCTTCTGCATTCATAATAAGCTGTTTGGTTATAAATAGTGCCAACTATTCAGGCGTATTTGAAATGATCAATATAAAGTGAAATTATTATTATTATTATTATTCAGCCCATACTGTCCCACTGCAGGGCAAAGGCCTCAAGTGAAAGTGACATAAAAATCCTTTCTTCAATATTTTTAACTATTCGGTAAGTGGGCTTTATTTGACATTATTCTTATCGTTTGGAAACAAATCCAAAGATTACAAGAAACTTGCATATCAATTTTAATAAAGTTGGCTTCGATAAATGATAGCAGAGAGGCTATATAATCAGTTAAGTACAGAAAAAAATAAGAGTAAGTCTATGTAATTTAATCTATAAAAAAGTAGGTGGTAGGCTTCGGCCGCGGCTTGTCACCACCCTCCAGGCTGGGCCAGTGCGTGAAGCGATTTTTCGTGTTTCGTAATGTGGTCCGGAGAAGCCATCTTCTAGGCCTTCATGCTCCATCTTAGACCACATCGTCACTTTACATCAGGTGAGATTGTGGTCAAATGAAGACATATCAATAATAATAAAAAAAAAAAAAACTTGGGACTGTCGCAAACGGGCTACGGACTACAGCCACCGGTGCGGTCGCTCGACCGCTACATTTGAATGATTTTATAAGTGTCAGAAGCAAGCGACAGCCAGTGTTTAGACCTTTTGTAATCCGCAATTCGGGACCGATGAAGTAGCGGTGTATTGGCTACTGTGCGGCCCGTAGTGACCACAAGTAGCGACTCGACACAACTGAGTCGCAGTACTGCGACTGTATCGAGTGGTATGATTACGTTTATAATACCTTCCGGTCCTGTTGTTTGTTTCGGTTTTGTTGTTGTTGTTGTCACATTAGGGCGCCCAGTCGCCAAACATGATAGTGGGGTTCGCCATCGTCGGATACGACGAGGAGGACGATATATAATATATATATATATATATATAGATAGATATAATACCTTCCGAAAACCATCACGTTGTCGAATGATCTACCGTCTTAGGATTTCTTGTTGACAGTCATGTAAGTTTCAGGAAACGGTTATTGGTATCCTGAAGAATTAAGAAAGTCAACAGCCAGCGGGTTACCGTACTTCTCAGATATTATAGACGTTCATCAAATATTCTTTGGCGTCCATAGGTTGTAGTTACCCTACCCTTATAGGCCTCAGTTCATTGTTTTTTAGGCAAGTTTGCCAATACTCGCTTCTATTACGAACATCAACATCATCATTTCATCCATTAGACGCCCACTGCTGGATATAAGCCTACCCCCAAGACCAATTATTCCAATCGGTCGCTACTTGCATCCACCGTGAGCCAGTAAGTTTGACCAAGTCATCTGTCCATCTTGTTGGTGGTCGTCCGACGCTGCGTCTTCCATTCGAGAACTTTTCGGCCCTAACGACCATCTGTTCTACGTGCTATAGGGCCTGCCCACTGCCACTTTGAAGAGATAATACGTTTGGCGAACATGTCAAAAAATAGTTTACGCCTTTATACATAACGAGTGTAAATCGAATACATTTCAATTTCACAATCAAATCAAACTTTATGTTAGGTTTGGCTGAATCCGAGAAAAATAAACCCAATAAAATACCTATTGAATAGAAGTATCCATTGATACGGAGGAAAAAATGAAAAGAAAATATTTGAGCGATTGTTAGAATACCGGATAGGATTGTTTTGATTGATTTTTGCGATTGACGTTTCATATCGGTTACAGGTTGCTTTTTGCGCGAATATTTTTTTGATAGAAACGATAAAATCATTGTTCTTTTGTGTTGGGTTTACGGGTTTTATTCTGGAAATATTTTTTATGTTTGTTTGAATATTTTTCAGATTTATCGTCAGATTGGTAGCTAACACTTCGCTTCGATGCAATAATCGGGGAAAAGTTTTTGTTTAGGAGAAGGACATTTTGAACTCCCAAATAAAGGATTTTATCCGTTTTATGACGCAAATAATATAAAGTGTTTGGTTATTAAAAAAAATAATTTTAGCTAGCTTAGTTTGGACTTAGGTGAAGCTGCGAGATTAGTCCGGATATATTTATTTATTTATATAATTTTGCTTAATATTGCTATATTGAAGTCTACTGGCAATACTTGGTAGGTATAGAACCTAGTTTCTAATAAAATCTAATTGATTTTAAATAGTAATTATAAAAAAGATCTGGTTACAATTTTATCAACACCCAAAGTCCATTTAATGCTTTTCTCATTGCATAAAAATGATGTTATTACTAAATCCTGTTTCATCAAATTCCTATTACACACAATTTTATTTACAACTAAAGTTAACTTCATGTTTCTCCCATTTCATAATAAATTTCCTGAAGGATGAAAAATACACTTCACCGTGTAATACACTTTTTATAATAAAAACTAAATAAAAAAGTGCAGAAAGCAATATGCTGCATCTTTCTTTCTCACACATCCAAGTAAGTATAACCGCACACTAAGTTTTGACTAACTACTAATAGGATGAAATCAAGTTTGTTCACTTTGAGCAACAATAAAAAAAAGGTTTTTTAAAGAAATTTTTCTAAAACAGTATTTTTTCAAAACGGAAATAGTAGAAAGATAAAATTGTTTAAAATGCATTGTATAAAAAAAATTCTTTGATATTAAATATGGGAAAAGTATGTAATGTGATGAACCAGATCATGTTTAATCAATATGTATAGTAAAAAATTTCTATATTCAAATATTAAAAAAAAACCTTTGTTTGCTTGTTATATAGAGCATATAACTTTACTGAACTAAAATACAATATTTTAATCATATAATTTTACAATATTGTAGATGCAAAAGTTAGTTAGGTTGTTAATTAATTTAACTCGCTTAGCCAGTAGGTACCTATATCGGACACAACAAATTACGCAAAAAATTCAAATAACTCAGGTATTGTTCCGTTACAAAAACTATGTATTAGCTTAATCAAAGTGTAGTAAATGAAAAATACTTTAAGAGATCCAAGTTTGTACAAGATGAGCCAATTTATTTTATTTGCATTAAAAGAGACGTTGTTTTAGATATCGCTACAAAGGTAACCTATTTCATTTTTTCCAAGATTAAAATAAATTTTATAAATTTAATTTTGCAATGAGCATGTTTGATGAGTTTCTCTTACTAAAATATATTTCAAATAGTTTGAACTAACTACTAAAAATTATTATTTTTTCATAAAATATAGGAACACATTTTGCTGCGTGGATCATTACTTTTTATTTTCAGCCAGTAAAATTGCTTTTGAAATTCCACGACGACATATCAAAAACAAGGTTAGGATTTAATATGTACCTCTATTATCGAGTTGTTTGATTCATTTTGATCATTGTATTATTCGCAAACTGAATCACATTTTCCTTAAAAAACACCACAACAGCCTGTAACTTAATGTAAACAAACAAAACAAAACTGTAAACAATCTTGTAAACAAACAATGCTCACCTGCCAACGCTCGGATACACAATCCTCGGTTCCTTCCTCCTCCTTCGCACATCACTATCCACTCTCTTATCACCACTATCACGGATGGTATGGTACCGGGGTTGGTAACTTTCGAGTTGCGAGTATAACCTCGAATTCGTCGCTCGCGCCATCTCACGTCCACACTCGACCGAGGTCGGCGGCACACTGACAGGAGTGTAGACCCTCTCGGCGAACCCTGGTCGGCGTTTCTCCTCGGCAAAGGCGACCCGAGGAGGCTTTGGCTGCATTAGGCTGATCTTCTTCTTCTTTGCTGTGGCGGTGACGTAGAAGAAGTAGCCGTTGCGGTCCATTTTTGGAGCCGTTGATTTTACCTGTAGGAGAAAGTTTAACGATTTTTAAGGATTGTGGAAGTCTTCTTCGGAATTATTTATCGCGTAATTATATTTGTTTGATCTGTTACAAAAAGATAGCTATTTGAAAGAGTGTTGTTATGATTTGCTCAGTGCTTGTAGTAAATAATAATAATAGGGTTTTACATTTAAAAAATTATAAACCTAAATTCCTCAGTCTATTGATAACCTACATGAAATTACAATTATATATATAAACAATGGAGTGTAATTTATTAAAATAGTTTTAATTTTTTCCCAAGGATAAGTGCTCCTTCAATTAAAGATGGTTACATCATGTCAAAGGCTACAGTAGCAATAATCCTATCATATCCTATATTCCTTTAATAATATGATAAACGAAAACGTTTGCGATGTAAATGTATATGTTTCTTTTTCACGCAAAAACTACTGAAGAGAGTTTAATGAAGCTTAACAATAACGTAGCTTTACATATCAGAATAACGCATACGATGAATTTTGAATATTAGTTAATAATGTGGATACACATCTCTTCTTCTCTGTCGTTAAACTCTTGACAGAGTGGTCGTGATCACATTGAGGCATCATTTGGTGTTAGAAACGGACACAGCTTTCTTAACGATCGCCCGCCATCTTTGTCTGTTTGCAGCCTGTTTGGTGCAGTCTGACACTGGGACTCACATACACATAGGATACACATAGGAGGCAAGATATTAAAGTGGCATTTTTGAGATACGAAACAACATGCCGACTACAAACGCGTTGAAAGAGGGTACTACTTTTTATCGCGGTAAAATACCAGTTTTCGCGGGAAATTTATTTTTGCGAATAAAGCCCGATTTGAATCAAATTTGGCACGAACATAGCTGTTTTTCCAGTAAATGACTAAGCTAGTTTGTACCGCGGGACACCTAGTAATAAACAACCCAACGGTAAAAACTCAATAACCAACAAAAACGCCGCAACCATGGGTCGTTCTATACCACAAGCTGTTCACACGGTATGAATCGTTTCGAACAACCAGTTCGAACAAACAGGTATGAATCGTTTCGAACAGCAATGATTGTAGCATTACGAAGCGCCCAATGTATTTAAAAACTCGGTCGATTCGAACCACGAGCAAAAGAACTTTATTTCCATGTTGTACAGACAACAATAGAAGCATATCTTGTATTTCGTACTGCGTTTAAATGTCATTGGGAACTGCAAATTCAATTTCATTAAACCAATTAAAAAGCTATTTCAATGAAACAGCAAGTCTATTTACATAGCTGTTGTGGACAGCCGTCCGTAAGATAGAGCCTTTTCACGTATCCATTTATCCATTTAACTTTTTGCTAGTTTACAATGAAATAAATTAGTTATATCCAGCAAATGTTAGAATTTTTAACCGACTTAATAAAACGAGGAGGTTCTGAATCCGTCTTTATGTATAATATATTTTTTTTATTTCATCATCATCATCATCATATCACCCTATTAACGTTCCCACTGCTGGGACACAGGGACTTCTCTCTTGAAGAGAGAGATAAGGCCTTAATTCACCACGCTGGCCAAGTGCGGGTTGGTGAATGTCCCTTCAAACTCTTTTAAAGTTCTCAGAACATGCCGGTTTCCTCACGATGTTTGCCTTCACCGTTAAAGCACGTGTTTAAAGCGCACATAAATTTCTCAAGAAGAAAAATCCAGAGGTGCGTGGTGGGGTTTGAACCCACGACCATCGGAATGAAAGTCGAGTGTCCTCCCACTTTGGCTAAGTGGACACGGCTTTTATTTATTTGTTATAGAAGTATGTTCAGTGATATTTTCGTCAGTTATAGACGGATAGCTCATTTTTTTTAATGAAAGATGTTTTTAGCGATTTGGTCACATTAAAAATTTATAATAATCGTTAGATTAGTTCTCGAGTTATATTGAAAATTGTCCTCATTTTATACCGAATTTGGTCAAACCCGAGGTTCGTGTACCTCATTTGTTATATTTTTATTATAATTTTTTTTGAGCATATCAGATTATCAGACTTCAAAAAACTTTTTAGTTGTTAAAGCCTGTTTTTAAACGTAGTTTATGTTTGATAGATTATAGGATTAACGGTTTGGGTCGCGGGTTTGAGTCCCGTCCGACTCAAAATTTTATTTATTAAAGTCTCGTCTTCACGTGACTTTCAAAACTAACACATGATTTTGAAACTGAGTATCATCCAAATAAAGGTCGAAAATACACCTACATAAAACTTAACAAAATATGTAGATGTTTTAAAAATGAATGACGTCATCATAACAACTTCAGCCGTTAGACGTCCACGACAAGTATGACAGCAAAGGATTTACTTGATTAATTCACAGCTTTGGCAGGCAGACTTGGCAAGGTCAAATTTACCATCTTAATAAATTGTTGAATTTTCGTTTAAAATCCGTTGGTAGTGAAAAAATCGCTAAAGAACAAGACAAAATACGAGTCGAATTTAGAACCTCCTCCTAACTTTCAACCAACGAAAAAAAAGAGCAGGTTCTCAATTCGACGCGCATAACAATTAAGGTACAGAAAACTACTTCAAAACAAACGCTCCATTAAAATACGATCACGGCCAATGATATATAACCGTAAGATCCTTTTATCACAAAAATACTCGAGCAGTCAACTAATTAGCAGCATTTATCCGGAACCCGAAACCTTCTGGCCTTTAAAACTAAAACACCGACCATAAAGTAATACTTTGCACACATAAAATCAACAGACGAGATAAAGTCAACATGCAAAGCCAACCTATCACTTGACAATACATCGCCGGACAGCCGAACAAAGGTGAAGCCCATCTTTGTACAAACCAGCAATGGACGTGATGGCAGTCGATTCACCTTTGTAAGAATGTCAGTTGAATCTGGTTGAAAGCGATATCGTTGGGACACATGGCTAAACATTTTTATTTAGTACCTATCATTTCTAAGTTACCTAAATAAAAACGACTTATTGATTTTTATATATTAACAATAATTAAAATAATTATTATTTAGATTTTTTTTTATACATGGTTTTTAACTTTTTTTGATATTTCTACGCTGTTGCAAGCGCCATGATCACGGCATAAACTGGTAATTTTGTGAGTAGACGGTCATTGGCCAACGAAACGGTCTACCCTCTTCTTAGTCTTCTATAACGAGTTTGACTATCACTAGTGTTGTTACCGCTTGTTACATTCTCGAACGCAACTCGATCAAGACCATATTATGTTATTCTGTGTCAAGACACACTACACTAACCGTGTTTAAGCGAATAACCGGTAATACACTTTTTGAAGTTGTCAGACAATTGTCAAATCATGGTATGTTATCCGTTATATAAGTCCTAATATAAATTTATTATAATACAGTAAAATAATTACTACCTTAGATGTAGGTAGTAATTTTTGCTATGGGCCAAAAGAACTTTGAATTATGTGACAAATTAGTACTGTTCCCTTAAATCCTAAAATTGTTGGATACAATAATTAGACAACATATATATTGGAATTTACTAAATATTGTCATTGTATTTATTAGTAAGTTTTTTCTATTTTCATAATTGATTTTACATGTCAATCTAAATTGACGAAATATGTTTGTAGAACTGTATGAATAACCTGACACCTATGTATAACATAGTACAAGCATTAAACTAATAAATATTCAATAAATAAGTTTTTGACATTTTACTCATCAACAACAAAACGCCCAATTCCTTAAAAATTTAAATGTCAAACCAATCTTAAACGTCAAACGAATCTAGGCATTAAACAGACCGATTCATTACCAACATCCATCAAATTCGCATAACCACAGCTACTGTAGAGGCCGTATCCACCCAACAGATGTTATCTCACTTCGCCCGCGGCGTCTTTCTGAATGCTAACTGAGCTCTATGCGAGGCAAATGAGGGTAAAGCTTTGGATGAAACACCATGGAGTTTTTTCTGTTCACGTCCGTAAGTGTTAACCTTCTGAATCCTTTCACGTGACCTCCCGGTGGTGCCAAGAACAGTCTCTGGTGGTAGGCTTCGGCCTCGGCTTGTCACCACCCTCCGGGCTGGGCCAGTGCATAAAATGTTTTTTTTTAATGATTGTTTCGTAATCTGGTCCGGAGAAGCCATCTACCTTCTAGGTCTTGGTGACCCATCTTAGACCACATCGTCACTTTACATCAGGTTAGATATGCCTTCATTTGACCACAATCTGGTCAAATGAAGGCATATCTAGCATAAAAAAGGTTTTTTAAATTGAGCAATAGACAATAGGCTTGTTGACTACATAAATGGTACGTATTCTGATTAATCCGTATGTTAGCCGATTCAAAAATACTATACTCTTTTTTGAAAATCTCCGATGGAAAAAGAGGGGTGTTATAATAAGTTTGACGTGTCTGTCTATCTACTATATCCGTTTTTTTTAAATAACTGTCGCGCGAGTGTTCTTAGACTGGTTTGACGAAATAAATATATCTTTATTTTTTTTTCTTGCAAACTAAAAACCTTGAACTGATACTGTGCATTGAAGTTAAATAATAAGTGTAAAAACTCTGTTTATATATGGTTTTAAAAAACAACTTCAGTATTGAAAACTTTTTAATTTTTCGGATTTTTTTTCTCAGCGTGGTGAACTAAGGCTTCATCTTTCTCGTCAAAGAGAGAAGTCCCAGCAGTGGGAACGTTAATAGGTTGATTAAGATGTTTTTGAAGTGAAACTTCTTTAGAATCGTTGTGATTTCAGACCGGATGCAACGGAAATACGTCAGGTAAGCCAATCTTAAACGCTAACAAGGTTAAGCAACTTTCCGGAACGCCAGTACTTGGATGGGTGACCGCCCGAACAAAATCTTTTTGCACAGTATTTTTCTTATTCATCTCATTCTTTTGTCGATTTACTGTAGTTTCACTTCTACCGTATGTGAATCGCACACACACCTTTTTTTTATGTTTTATTGTCACTTAATAATAATTGTAGTTATATACCTCATACATTACCAGATGTGTCGCTTAGAACCTACACAGACTTTTTTTGACAATTACCACGTAGCTCAGTGTATGATAACAATTAATTTAAGAAATCTTAAGCATTTTCAAATGTAAATAACATCGGTAGAGATTCCACCTAAAATCGAGAGACATCAAGATCTTTCGGACACAATATGGAAACACCAAATTTTTCAGTCATGTCAAGTCGAGAGTGTAGAAAGTTCAAAAAAGTTACTCCAGTAGTTATAAGCCCATGCTCACCACAGATGATAAAACAGTTTCAAAGGCTCTATCTGCGACATCAGTATCTACTTTGAGTCCACTGCCGGCAGGTATTTTTCTGCGCGATTTAGATTGCAGACTACAGTGTTTAGCGTTAACAAAGAGAGCGTTTCGGAGAGTTTAAATAGGGCGTCAAATGACCGCTACTGGTATAGACACTTTGATATTATAATAACTGTCAAGGTACATTATGATTATTTGTACTTTACCACATCCACACGACAAATCAATGCAACCACATGGTAACATACGTGTGTAAAGTCTTATTAAAAATACGCTCAATCAAGTGGTTTCGTCTGTATGTCGTTGTTTCATAGTTAAATCAATCATAAACAAAAACTTCACAGCTCTACTCTAAAGCATGACAAGGTCTTTGCTATTATTTTCTCTCTATTTAAAATATTGCTGAGAAATCTACACAACCACCAACCCGCGTGATCTTTGACTATCTATAAAACTTGCATTTCTTGCACTAGACATCTGACCTTGTAGGTACCTGATATCCTTACATGATATAGATACATCTTTCTTTATATATATAATTCTTATGTGAGTGTGTATGTCACTGAACTTCTCTCAAACGACTGGACCGATTTTGATGAATTTTTTTGTGTGTGTTCAAGGGGATCTGGGAATGGTTTAGATTTAAAAAAAATTAAAAGGTCGTGCGAATCCGGGGCGGGCCACTAGTAAGTATATATATTATCTATGACTGTGCATTCAAACTACGAGACTTGGAACTTGTTAGTAGTACATACAAATTAACATTCCTCGGTGGGAATCGAACCCCGTTCATTTTGCGCCCCTAACCGCAGCCTAAGTGTATCCTGTAGAATTTTTCTGCAGTCCATGATACTGCACGCGTGCAGCAGTTGTTAAGCAAAAGAAATCTAATTTAGCAGAAGAATTTGTGACATTATCGTTGAGAGTGGGTCGCTCTTGATCCTTTGCATTTTTCCATTATACTAAGTGGCTCTACGCGATATGCGACGAGGAAATAAAGCGAATGGCTTTGATTATTAAAGTCCAAAACTCCAACAATTTATCTCATTTGACCTAGGTCGATATTAACAACTAATTCAATTATAAATTAATAAATATTTCCCCATATATGTATTCCATTTTATTTACTGCCGGTAGCTAAGGCACTGTCAATAAATAAGGCGTATCTTTAGATCTGACGATTAGGAGATCTCAGTGATCTGGGATTTCATCGGAGCACTAAAGTATATTTACAGTCTAGATTCTGACTTAGGTTTCCTAGATTCCGAGAGCCAACACAAAGGTGTTTGACTGAACTGCAAGTTCTTACTCGTATAACGATGACAGTATTTACATTTTCCAAATTGAAAATATTTTGTCCCCCGGGGCAGCCGACAGGTTTTTATTCAATTTTTTTTCCCGGAAATTATACGATTTTTTCTCGCCTTTTAAGCCTTCCCAAGACCTCCACGAAGATTTCACGACTAAGATAAGATAAATCCATTCAGCCGTTCTCGAGTTTTAGTGAGACTAACGAACAGCAATTCATTTTTATATATAGAGGTATAGAAGATTATGTCCAATCGTTACTGAATTTAGACATTTACTAAGCTAACCGAGGCTTGAGACAAAGGAAAGAAAGGAATTTGCTGTTTCTCAATTTTTATACTTGACTGTTACTTTACAGACGTTTCATTTATTTTGTTTTTCAATAATAAAAATTGACAAACGGCAAAATTATTTATTTCCTCATTGTCGCGAGTCTCGGTTCGCTCACAAGTGATTTACTGAAAAAAAAACGTAGAATCTTATATATAAAATTTCCATTTTACAATGTTAGTTACCGTACTCCTCCGAAACGGCTTAACCTATTATTATAAAATTTTATATGCATATTCAGTAGGTCTGAGAATCGGCTACTATATATATTTCATTTTGCAAAACAACGTTTGCTGGGGTCAGCTTGTAAATATGTATAAAACAGATAGCCGCTGGGGCCGAAAAGAACTCAAATGCCTGAAATCGGCAATGCGAATTCCGACACGAATTTCCAGAGAACGCTTTTGTGTGTACGGAATAACTACTAAGTATTTGGCCAATCATTATAATTTTAACACGGTTTTTTTAGAAAGTGTCATGTCTATGCTTCAATAAATACATCAGCATCCGAATAATTGTTCTTCCGTTTGTCATCTTCCCAGCAGAATTACGAGCAAAAAGCGAGTAATCCAAATAGCAAACATCCAGTCTCAAAGTCCGTGTCAATATTTGAAACTAGTGTTTGAACTTCCGTCTCCTATCCCGACGGGATAAGGTCAAATTTGCTGTGTCGTACGACAGGTTCAAGACAAAGATTTGTCGCTGTAATTGGTAGCAAGGGTCCAAAGGTTCGAAGTTTTGTTCTATGTATTTGAAAAGTTAGTTTTAAACAATATAATGTTAAGGCTATTTACATTTCGCAGTTAAGATGAAATGTTGTACACAAAAAATTAAGTCAATGAAATACATCCTAATAATCTATATAAATAAATCTAAATTTAAAATTTAAGAAAAACCCCCGATTCCAATCCTTTAATTTCCTTAAACGTAACACAACATAATATTATGTAATGTGGACGCGATGCGATTTCATTTGATACCCCACACTAGTATATTTGCAGATTTTCGGTTTTCCTTACCCACTCTCACCCCCATAACTTTTAAACGGCCCAACCGATTTTCATGAAACATGTCTAAGAACACTCGCGCAAAACTCACCTTTCATACAAAAAAAACTAAATTGAAATCGCTCCATCCGTTCGGGAGCTATGGTGACACAGACAGACAGACAGACACACAGACAGACAGACAGACAGACAGACAGACAGACAGACAGACAGACAGACACGTCAAACTTATAACACCCCTCTTTTTTGGTCGGGGGTTAATAAAAATAAATTGTTGTTCGTTAGTCTGATTAAAACTCGAGAACGGCTGAACGGATTTATCTTATCATAGTCTTGAAATGTTCGTGGAGGTCTAGGGAAGGTTTAAAAGGCGAGAAAAATCGAATAATTACCGGGAAAAAAAATTAAATAAAAACCCATGCGAAGCCAGGGCGGGCCACTAGTATTATATAAATCTAAATTAAAAATTTAAGAAAAACCCCCGATTCCAATGCCTTAATTTTCTTAAAAGTAAAACACCATAAAATAATGTAATGTGCACGCGCTGAGCTTTCATTTGATACCCCACTTGAGTATATTTGCAGCTTTTCGGTTTTCCTTGCCCACTCTAACCCCCATAACTTTTTAACGGCACAACTGATTTTCATGAAGCATGTCTTAGAACAATTGCGCCAGATTTTTATACAAAAAAAAAACTAAATTGTAATCGCTCCATCCGTTCAGACAAACAGACACGTCAAACTTATACCACCCCTCTTTTTTGGTCGGGGTTAAAAATCGAAAATTTGTGAGGATCTAAGTGTATAGAGGTATATTGCTCTTTTACGTTAAAACTAACAAGTCAATTTGATACATAATTACTTACATAATAACTATAATACATAAAATGTATTAGTTATATATGTCATAATTCCTAGTGTCGGCGATAATATAGATAACAACCTTATAATATTTACAGTAAATTTGACTTAGGATTGATTTTTATATTCTCTAAATATCGTCTAACTGAACACTCGACGTAAAATGCTTATAACGTTAAATAAACCTCTATTTGATTTTTTGGTTATAAATATCGACTGGTAATTATCTTTCTTAAAAACCGCTAGAATCTCCCAAAATTAACATCTAAAAATCGACTTAAATCCTTTTCTCTAAAGACCGCTAGAAAGTAAAAAAATTAACTCCAAAAAAATGACATGTTAACTGATGATTTACCGTGACTTCGTACAAATCAGACATCCCACATTCCAGATCGTATCGCCGTGATATGTAATAGACATACCCATACCCACAGGACAAAGGACAATAAAAAAAACAGTAATATCATAAACAGCACACACCTTACGCCAATTAGCGCGAGTGAGTGCACTTCCTTACATCGACTAATGCATTTCTCGCGTGTGTACGGGCCTTATGCCAACGTCCGAAGTATGAGTAGAACGATTAGGGACACCGCTCTTGTAATCAATCTGGGAGGTCATTATGGGAATTGTGCTAAATTGTTTCAATATGCTAAGTTTTTAATGAGGATTTGTAGACTTCAACGTTTTATGATGCAATCGATCAATCAATCATTCATTAAAAATGAACGAAAGTATTACAATACTTAATTAACACTCTTTAGTCGCCTCTTAAACAAATCGTAGAATATATTATGTTGCGAAGGCAATCTTCGAAAACGTTCGCTTTGAATCATGTGTATCAAGAAAACAATCTACGGGGCCTAATCACGTAGAAGTTTGAGAGCTGGTGTACACCCGGTTCCAAAAATAACAGGTCAGTCACATAAACCCGAATGTCTTACGAACTACATATTATGCTAATCTAAATGTACAGTGCCCCAACGGGGTGCATGTATATTAAGACTTAAGCTAGTACTAAGACCTATGCTGTATAAATGTATTTGTAAGCAAAATAAATAAATAAAGTAGTTTTTATATTTGAAAATATATTTCAACAATGAACGTATTTCGTAAAACAATATGCAGATATTAAACATTGCGGGTACCCCATCCAAATTCGAACCATTATCGACAGTATGTTCATGCAAACTCTGAAAAGGGTAAGTCAGACAAAATTGATTGATACCGCGCTGCGTCGGATTTCACAATTTTATGACGTCACTGCGAGGCTCCACATAATACATCATAAGTGTACAGACATGTTGTTAACTGAAGAGCTTGAGGATCATTATTTGACGGTTATTAAAAAAGCATACATTGATTTATTTATTACGGTGGTGCTAAGAACAGTCTCTGGTGGTAGGCTTCGGCCGCGGCTTGTCACCACACTCCGGGCTGGGGCAGTGCGTGAAGCGATTCATTCGTGTTTCGTATTGTGGTCCGGAGAAGCCATCTATCTTCTAGGTCTTCCCCATCTTAGACACACTTTACATCAGGTGAGACTGTGGTCAAAGAAGGCTTAACGATCATAAAAAAAACGATCTGTAATTATTGTGGTTATATTCAGTAGACGTTAATTAATAAAGAATACAGAAATTCAGTAGAAAGTGTAGTTTCGCGTGACGAAAGCTCCACGCAACTTCAATACAGTACATTGATATTCCGTTTGCAAGATAAAATAATAAACGCGTGTACAATTTTCTCAAATAATTTTATAATATTTTTATTTTTAACTAGCGGCCCGCCCCGGCGTCGCACGGGTAAAATAAAGTTCCCGGCAATATTTCCTTTTTTGCTCACCGTTTAGACCTACCCTGGACTACGACAAACATTTTAAAACCAAAATCAGCTCAATCCGCCCAGCCGTTCTCGAGTTTTAATCAGACTAACGAACAACAATTCATTTTTATTTATATAGATTATCTACTCTATTAATCTAATTAATTTTTAATACGATATAAACTGGGTACAAACTTTGAAGACCGTGGTGTCTTCAGTTCTAACCTTGAATCGTTTCAATAAAATGATTAAAATGTACACTTTGATTCTATTGTGAAACGTATGACATATTTAACCAGTATTTAAATTTGCCAGTTAAAAAACGAATTTTATTATTAACCTTAGCACTTAAATAAACAGAATAATAGCAAAACGCTCCTGTTTAAATTCAAATCAAAATCCCATCTATTAATTGCTCATTGTCTTTATTTTTCTGTTGTACCTAACCCGACCACATTTTAATTAATCATCAATCATCAATTAATGATCAATTTAATTATAAATTCTTAGATTTTACTGCCGTCCTTATCATAAGTGCAATAACTCGAGTTTTGGGCCAAACAGAGTTATATACATATTCGTGATCAGCAAAATGAGATCTACGTTTTCTTCTTTGACAGTTTTTACGTATCTATTACCATTCCCGTTTTTTTCTTAAGCATAACCGCAATATATTAGGGATTTGGTCTTGTTTTACTTATCAAGAGTGAAATAACTTGAGTTGTGGCAAGGTAACCTAAAATAATTCATTGAATTACTAACGATAACTGCAATAAGTATGGTTATGATGGAACGAAACTGTGTCTGGACGAAGCCAAGAAGACATAATTTCTGCATTCAGATCCTTTTTAACCCCGACCAAAAAAGAGGGGTGTTATAAGTTTGACGTTTCTGTCTGTCTGTCTTTGTGTCTGTTTGGGACATCATAGATCCCGAACGGATGAAGCGATTTCAATTTAATATGAAAGAAAGAAATTAATTTAATAGAAGATTAAATTTTTTGTATGAAAGGTGAGTGAGGCGCGAGTTTTCTTAGACATGTTTCATGAAAATCGGTTGTGCCGTTTAAAAGCTATGAGGGTTAGAGTGGGGAAGGAAAAAAGAATGTCTGCAAATATACTTGAGTGGGGTATCAAATGAAAGCGCTTTGCGTGCACATTACAAAATATTATGGTGTTTTACTTTAATGAAATTAAGGCTTTGAAATCGGGGGTTTTTTATATTTTAAATTTAGATTTATTAGTACTTAAACTTGACGCAAAACATATAACATATAGTCTTATGGGTTGATAACTGTTCGGCTCAGAATAAAAACTGGGCGTTTATGTGTGTTTTTGGTAGACATAAATAGCAATCTGATTGCTGCTGATGAATCATCAGTAAAGTACTTTTAGCCTGGACACACCTTTATGTCCTCTCATCATTTTCACCACCAAGTCGAATTGTCACTTAAAAAAAAAAGTTTACGACTTTGATGACTTCAAAGATTCTGTGAAAATATCAAACTAAAAAAAAATACAAGTCATGACAGTGTCTGATTTTTATGACTATGAAGACTTTTCATCTCAGCTTAAAATAACACGGAAACACCAAGAGTTTATTTAAAACTAGCGGCTTCGCACGGGTTTTTATTGAATTTTTTTCCCCGGCAACTATTCGATTTTTTCTCGCCTTTTAAACCTTCCCTAGACTTCCACGAACATTTTAAGACTAAGATAAGATAAATCCGTTCAGCCGTTCTTGAGTTTTAGTCAGACTAACGAACAGCAATTCATTTTTATTTATATATATATAGATCATCATGTTGGTCAGGGTCAAAAGGGAAACTTTCATGTTAAAGGACACAGAGAAACATGGCAATAGCGAATGGAAAGAATTGAATTTCCTTGAAATAAAAATTAACAAAAAGCATTTCCTATTGTTCCAAATAAAAGTTCTGTAAAGTTCTGTTCTGTAGATAAAACAATACAAAAAGGGACTTACTGCTAAATACAAAATGCGTAATGGGCGGCCTTATTGCTTAAAGCAATTTCTTTCAGACAATCTTTGGATGGAGAGTAAAATGCACAGCAAATAACTGGACGGTGACTTAAAAATAATAATAATAATTAATAATAGTAATACAACAAAAAATTATATCCAAATATTTTATACTATAGACTTACATATACTCCACATATAAATAAATATATAGATACTCATAAAAATAACATATAAATACCTATTATAATATAATACAATATAATATATTATATTATAATATCAGAAATTTAACAATGTATAAATATATACCATATTATGCTAAAGAATCAAATAAAATTTTTTACTTGACGTTTGATTATGTATGTATGTATGACATACAATAAAGATTAAATTACGTACCAAATTGTTTTATTTATACAGAATAAATGTAGGAACTGCGTACTGCGTATACTAAGTACCTGTAATAAATTAAATATCCAACTCCAATTTATATAACATAACAACTCTGACATCTAAGCTTGTTTTACTAATGAAAACCGAAATATGTCCGACACTTATTGCACTAATCGGTTGAACATACAAGAAAAAATAGGGATTGCCTGCTACTCAAAAGTGAAATATGTTAAATTGCTAATGATAAGGGAAATAACTATACTACTTATTTCGGTTTTGACTAGTAATCATTCTATCTATTTATATTAAAGTACTAAACATAAGTAAAATTCTGTGATTTTAGGTAACTAAGCCAACACTTTTACCAATTCAAGGTACTACATAATATTCTACACATTTTCATCTATAGCCTTGTGAAAGTTTGAAGTCGATACCTTGTATAGAAATTGAGATACATGAAAAACAAAAAAAAAAACTTTATGCGCGTTTTTCTCGAAAGTAGCTTTTACCTAGTTATTGCACTTATGATAAGGACGGCAGTTTATGTGATATAGCCGTATCTAATTACAGTTAAGTGTAACTAATGAGATAAGTAACTTGGAGAGCGGTTACACTTCAGCACTTTAACCCTTGAAAATTAACTCGCGAGGCATCAAATTATATTTCATTTTAGGCACTTACTCATTAACTTGAGAACCACATTGAGTGGAAAATTAGATTTAATTAATCTTACCTGTGTAACATGAAAATGTTCTTTGAAGATAGACGTACAATATAAAAGCTAGTATTTATATTTTTGAAAGCCGTGTTGGCTAAGTGAGAGCACGCTCGACTTTCTTTCCGAAGATCGTGGGTTCAAACCCGGCCACGCACCTCTGGATTTTTCTTCTTGAAAAATGTATGTGCGGTTTAAAACACATGCTTTAACGGTGATGGCAAACAACGTGAGGTAACCGGCATCTTTTGAGAACTTAAAAGAGAAAAACTTGGACTTGGCCAGCGTGGTGAACTAAGACCTAATCTCTCTCACCAAGTCAGAAGTCTCTGTGTCCCAGCAGTTAAAACGTTAATAGGGTGATGATGATGATGATTTATATTTTTACATAATAGTATAATAGTTACATCTACAATAATTAATATTAAAACCCACGTTACACACCCAGTACACTTCATATATTTACTTTTGACAAATTTATCATGATATAACTTTTGAAACTATCAATACTAGATTATAACTGGATATTTACCATGATTGATTGTTTTTCGAGTTTCCCGATATTTCGGCACAGTTACATGCGCCATGATCACAGTTCAACCGTGTTCATTGTGGTAAATATCCCGTTATAAATCTAAATTTATAATGATTTTAGCTTTGCACGCCTCTGCGTTGTCCATGTTTTTAGATTTTTCCGCGGCGAAATGCGTATTTTTATCTATAGCCTTCCTCGATAAATGGCCTATCTAACACTGAAAACATTTTCCAAACCAGTTAGTTCCTGAAATTAACGCGTACAAACAAACAAACTCCTCAGCTTTATAATATTAGTATTTAGATTTAGTATTATACAACTTTAGAACATAACAAACTTTAATGCAAGCAGTTTGCAGTTGACAAAATGTTTCAAGAGTATAGTTACAAAGTTTTATGTTTAATGGTTACGGTTGCGTTCTCATTAAACTTAAAAATGTACACAACGCTATTTCGCGCTTACACTTTCATCATTGAAATTATTTTAAAAATTACCCCAAATAATTCAAAAGTTTAATTTTTTAAAGTAATGCATCACCGTCTTCAAGAGTATTGTAACCCCGTGCCCATTCTGCCCTGCTCGCCCCCGTATTTGTTGGACGAACAAAGGAAGTAAGTATTAATCTTCTATTGCCGGTCCCCTGGAGTTTGCATCCCGTTTTTTTGAGACTGCCCCTTTTTGGGACACATTGAGAAAATGCTTTTTCAATTTTATTGTGAGGGAAATGTTTCGATGGCTTTATAAGGGAGCATTCCGCGTCTTTTGCATTATAAATTTGGTTTTAAGACTTATTAGCTAACTCAAAATCTTTTAATTCTTTATTTTAAAGTAATTTTTTTTTTTTTTTTATTATTTATAAGCCTTCATTTGACCACAATCTCACCTGATGTAAAGTGAAGATGTGGTCTAAGATGGAGCATGAAGGCCTAGAAGATGGCTTCTCCGGACCACATTACGAAACACGAAAAAATCGCTTCACGCACTGGCCCAGCCCGGAGGGTGGTGACAAGCCGCGGCCGAAGCCTACCACCAGAGACTGTTCTTAGCACCACCCGGAGGTCACGTGTAAGGATTCAGAGGGTTACCACTTACGGACGTGAACAGCCAAAACCTCCTTATTCATAATATAGAAGATATGCATGATTTAATGGTAAGTGTTTTTGTTTGTTAAACTAATTGATAGAACTGAACGTTCATGAAAAGTTTTAGTTAGTTTAAAGGTAGTGAAACAGGCCTTTAAACGTCTCCGAGTAAAATTAGACACTGGTTAAAATACAGCTATTTAGCTCAGTGACATTTGACTGAGCTATAACTAACCTTAGACACGTATTGTTGACATAACCTAAAAACCATATAACCATTCATAAATAGTATTAAAATCAGGTATCTTCAAGTAAATTTCTTATAGCAGCGGTACATTAGCGGGATTAATCGAATATTGAATCAAAATATACCAAGTAGGGCTCGGCTATCAAGGTACTAAGGTTTATTAGAGAATTTTCTCGAAATCTGCTCAGCAGTATGTCGCAAACAAAATCCCCTGGTGGTGCACCCAATAAGTGATTTCTTTTATTACGAGGCACGGACACAAGTATGAAAAATCCATATCCCAGTGATGTTTTATGATTTGCTTTATGACGCTATCAAAATGGATTATTGAAGTAATGTCTTTGGGTTACGGTGGCTCAGGCTGAAAGCAAATTTTATTATGATCTTTATGATCGTTATTCTTGGTTTTTTAATCAAAATATTACAGTGTACAAGAATTCATTATTTCGTTTGCAGTTGATTTAATTTGAGTAGGTCAAGCTCAGAATGTTTAAAGCCCAGTTTACAAAACTTATTGAATGTTGTAAAGTCAAAGTCAAAACGTATATTTCCTTAGAAGCACATGACCCACATGGACAGGTCAACTTAAAATTAAAATTACTAAAACTAAATTGTTTAAACAAAAGCAATTTATGAAGCATGAGCGGACGAACTGAAACTTAAATGAATAGTGAAAATATTTAATATTTTGAACTCTTCTAATACTTTATTCAATTAAATGAGAAATGATAAAGAAAATACAAAATCTTATAAACTTACTCGTATAATTTTGTTTATTGATGTAACTCGTATTCAGCAATTCTACTTAGATATATATATATATATGAATAAACCTTATTCATAATTAACAAATTAAAGATAATCTGTATTTTAATAAATACTTCCCCTTAACGTATGTAGGCTACTTACTCCAATCGGTGCCATGATAAGAATTTAATAATAAATGCCTTTAAAAAGGTAAAACAAAGAAAAAGATAAACATGTGAGTTTTACAGCCGGCGAAGCTCCATTTTACGCCATAATCTGAGATTCTGTGTTCCACGTAATAAAACGCTGTTTTATGGTCTTAATACCTACATTATTCTTGGGTTTAGATCCTCAGTAGTATAGATTAAGTTTATTACGTAAGGATGCCTAGGTCTTATTTCATTAGCACTAGAGGAGACATCTTCAAAATGTTAGATACAAATTATTACCATATGAGTTTTATATCACAAGCAGAACGTCTTAATATAGATTATGTTATTTAATAAACCCTTTACCCTTTACGACACACAAATTTCCTTTCCTCCTCAGCTGTACATATCCTATGGCGTCATCGCCATATGACTGTCGCGAAGATCTGAAATTAAAAACATAACCTTTATGTGTTTGATATAATTAGGTATTGGATAGACTTAAGAATTAATATACAACATCTTGTACAAACATAATGTATTTTAATTCGGTAGGTGTACTTACACGGAAGTTTTTGCATTCAGCACTCAGCACAACAAAAATTAGGATTTGCGATCATAAACGCATCGATTCTAGGCAAATTTGCACTATCCGCTTTAAAATAGCCTGACTCCATGTCCTGAAATTTTTTAAACAGCACAAATTCAAATATTTGAGCGATTTTTGTTTACTTTTTTCAGCAAAGTAAGAAGAAATAGCGACGTAACCTGCGGACTTATCTTTTGTTTATTGAATTATGACGTCTAACGATGATCAATCATGGCCGCTCCTTGTCAACCACAGATAAAAAAAACTCAGATTAATTTTCCAAAAATATTATATTAATAATTTGTTTTAATGCAAAAAGCGCACTATGTAATTATTATTTACCTAAAAGCTACCATATAAAACATATTTCATATTAACTGCTCTGCTAATTTAATTTAATTTAAATATTTATGCTATTTGATTTTACTAACCCTAGTCATTACCAAAAACTATTTGTTGTCCGGAATATAATATTTTTATTTAGGTACATTTATTTGTTTTTATATGACGGTACATTTTTATTACCACTATCATAATCATGGTGTAACTTTTTTCTTTTTTTTCAATAATTGACATTTAAGATTACTCTGTTTTGAAACGAGCAAAAAAGATACCCGTTACCGTTACTACTGGTATTACGCTTTGTATTTTTTTGGGAAATAAGCCACGTATTAAAAGATTTGGCGTAATATTTATTTTCGTGGCCATGGACAGATGGATAGAATTCCCATGGCCGAATTGATGATAATTCATTTTAACAATGTCAAACATGAGATTCCACAGATAATTTTTCATCGCTTAAATACCTCAGCATTATCTTATCCCAACATTATCTAAGATAAATAAACACGGCACCCTCCCCATTTCTTCGCGGGTGTTTAATTTGCGACAGTGTTAATTAATCAGAGTTTGTCTTGCTGATTACTTTCACAGCAATTATAAGTTTGACATGTGTTACTGACGTTGATTTGTGACAGGCCTTTGCGATTTTAAAACGGTTTTACTTAGAGGGTTTAGATATCGATAGGTTGGGTCATAAATCAACTTTGTTTTGTTAATTTATTTTTGTTTTTTTTTTTTAATTTTATGTATTAGATAACTCGACTCCCATTCTTTTATGGTTGAAAATCTTAACGAATCAACAATGTCCAACAAAACATACGCGCACATTACATTATATACGGACATTGGCTGTTGACGGCCATATAGCCAGTCACGGACGCCATCAAAATAAAAGACGACGATCGATAGGTTGAAAATATTGTTACATTAGCAGCTGATAGTGTTACATTAGCTGTTATTTTGCTGGGCTGATAGTGAATGCGTCAAGCCGAACACAGGGCGCTATGGCGCGGCGCTTATAGGAGAGTTCCATGTCCAGCAGTGGACTAGCATAGGCTAATGATGATGACTCTCACATTCGTCACAGGTCAAACCTGTTATAAAGTTAAGTGAATATTATATAGTTCGTTGACAAAATTGACTAAGAATTTATAAGCTTAGGCCTAAACCTAAACTTTAATGGAAATAAATACAAAGGTGGTAATAAAATGGGGAAAAAAGAATGGGAATTAAGATGAATTTCAGGGATTTGTTATCATCTTTATTACCTTATCTTCTTTACATACAATATGTTA
Organism: Gymnoscelis rufifasciata; assembly: GCA_929108375.1. Lineage (NCBI taxonomy): Eukaryota > Metazoa > Arthropoda > Insecta > Lepidoptera > Geometridae > Gymnoscelis > Gymnoscelis rufifasciata. Next base: position 2,777,179 of record OV815307.1, on the reverse strand, counting down.
GTATCAGTTATACAAAAATGACTAATTCTTGTTGATAAAATTGATTAAATACTTTCTAACTCTTGCCTACTTTAAATTTCGGCTTTAACTTAATAATAATAAGCTACTTGTTCCCTTGCACGACACAGAATAATATTTCTCTTATGGCTAAAGAAATTAGGCAGAGCAAATATGAGGGGTGAATGTACAAAGTTTTTCTAATACCCGCTAATGTCAAAGAATAACAAAACAGAAGCTTTAGCAGAAAATAACAATTATATGCAACCTCATAAACCAGAACATTGAAAATTTAATAAAAAAAAAAACATAATATACATACATGGGTAGGTTACCTATTGCTCAAGAATTAGTTTTCATTGATAATATGAAAAACAATAATAAACTAAACTGAAATTAATACGATGAATTTATAAATAAAATTTAAAATATCCACTGCATAAAATTAACTACCTCTTAAATATTAACTGACAAATTAATATTCGTGAAACATTATTTTTCTTCATGATAGAGATGTGATTTTCAGAAAATCAGCAGCTGTAATAGAACTTTAACGAACAGCATAAATGTACACTTTAACAGCCATGTCTGTGCGTTTTATCTTAGTCCACGCAATACTTCGCAAGCAAAAACACCATAACTAATTGATTGACGAGCACAAAATTAGTTGGCTCACAGATGGACTGATGGAGAGATGGATTGGACCTCCTATAAAGGATAACTAGTTCCCGATACTTTGCGTGGAAACCGGACAAGGAAACGCATTGTAATCACAAGTTATGATTGATTATGTGCGAAAAGTGAACTATTTGGACAATTGGCTATTTTATTGCAAGCGATCGAAAGTACAGCTAATGTATAACAAGAAATAATGGACACGTGTTCACGGTAATAGTATCTATACAGTATTCCAACTTCATACAAACGGTCGAGACGCGAGATATACCAACGCGCCGCTGGCTGTGACTTATCTGTGGCTATCAAAATTAGATTTATTGAGTTGTCTGTACGTGTAAAAGTGGGACAAAAGCTGATTTTTTATTATAAATATACTTTAGGGACGAATCAGGAATAGAAACTGGGACTAAAGCGGATTTTTTTAGTGGGTTGAACTTTCAGGACACAAATTCAAGAAAATACTTCTATATTACTACCCTTGTGCTAATGGTATCGTGGACAGTGTAACAAATTACAGGTTCGATTACTGTTGGTCAGATTTATAAGTATTGGAAGGTCAATTGTGAAGATAAATGGTTATTTATCGTGCTCCAAAAACATCAAAATATAAATTTACCGTATTCTAGAATTATTTACCTTTATCTTGATGTAAATCAAACTTAACTACTGTGGAAACATCATTACGTTTGGTTACTTATTTTATTGTTAGTTAATCATTCCTATAAAATAAAATTTACGACCGCTATAAATAAGTATGTAATAATAATAATATTCCGACGTATCCACCCAGCAGTAACATAAATATTAAATAAATAAAATTTGATTTGGCAGAAACAAGTTTTTGAACGAAAAAGTACCAATTTATTTTACACAACAGTCGTAAAATATATTAATTTCCACATAATATGATGATGTTTATGTTCTAGATACAACCTGTTTATAATCTTTATCATCATCATTATCAACAGGCTATTAACGTTCCCACTGCTGGGACACAGGGACTTCTCTCTTAACTCGACTCTCTGTATATAATATTTACAATATATTCAATAAATCTAAATCAAGTGCATTGATAATTATTCTAATAGCAGTGGAATATTAACAAATAATTGATCACGTTACATTCGTTTGTAATAAATAATAAATCATAACTAGGAAATAATTGGGAGCTGATTACAATATTTTGAATTGTTCAAAATTATCACAGTAAAATTATAATTTGTCGCCAGTGAAATAGATTGGCACGGGTCCGTGGTGGATGGCCCAAACTCTGGGAGGCTTTGCCCAGCCGTGGGCAAAAACAGGAGTTCTTGTCTATTTTGATTTAACAAGAACGGAGTAGCTTTCTATTCTGTGACCGAGTGCAGTCCAAGTTTTATAGAACGTTCGTTGTTTTAGGTATAGAACATTTGGCATTGAGAATTTTCGACACATTGCACTTCAAGTAATCTAAGGAAACAAACAACATTATAGGATAATTAGTTTAAAATAAGTACAGGCACAAAATGACCTAATCTATAATAGGGTGGCACTGACATAAAGAGAAAAAACACTAATTTAACCCTCGTGAAATATATGTGCCTTTCTCACACTTAGGCCCGTTGGATTCCTTTTTGCTGATAGAAAGGCATAATCAATAATAAGTCGATATTATTCAAAAGTTTATCGTTAAAAAATATGTCTTATTTGACTTAACTGACAGTGTCAGTCGCTACTCGCTCAGTACACTATGTCGATGTTATGTGCAATATTTGATTGATTACTCTAAGATAACTTGTAGATGAGATGGTGCTCAAGTGAAGTTCGAAGACTCAATATCGACAGGTTGCGTGCTGAAGGGGCGTTTTTCTGGACCGGACCAGCCGGTCGATAACAAGTGTGTTTTGAACCGGTTTAAATCGGTTTTGTGTGTTCTATGCACTACTGGACAGAATGGGCAGGTCTGTGTCCATTTTTAAATGAATTATATTCATCTTATTTATGGTTTATGGTACTCGTGACTGGCTATTTCGCCGTCAACGGCTCTAAACATTGCGTTGCGTTAATTTTTACTACGATTCTGTCAATGTCAGTCAACTGTCAGATATCAAAACAAATATTTTTGCGAATTGTGCGTATTGTTTTTGCCCTTGACACTGACTAATACCTCCACAGTCCATGATCAAAACAATCTCGAACTATCGCATAGGGGAGGGCCGTCAGCACATAATTTTTCAATTTGCCCAGTTAAAACGCGTTTAGGAGATTGATTATAAATCTTGCTGTAGGGCGGTTATTGAGTTAGAGTTCCTTCGGTCGCACCCCTGATGTAGAATATGGGGTAGTTTGTATGGAGGAGGGTGGTTTCTATTGCTCCGGTAATGTGATGATCTCAGTCGGATGTGAATTGAATTGTTTTTTTTTCAGTGATTTGTGGGTTTGAATATTTTGATGTATTAATTTTATTTGGTTGTTTAAATAACAATGGGTTGGACATTTTGCACGTAGGATGGCTGTTGGGGGCTGAAAGGTTCTTGAATAGATACCGCATGTTTTAAGCATTCGATATTTTCAGAAGAAATGATGACGTTTAACAATTCATATCCATTTATTATATTAAAAAGATCTTAAAAAAAAGTTAGAAAAATGATGGAATGATGTCCATATTGTGACGACTTAAGCTAAAATTATAATGATGCCTTTTTAACGATACTAATTACAAAGTAAAATCTACCCCTAAAGGGCACCGATCAGGGTATATACGGGACTAAGGGTTAATAAACTTCGCCTTTTCTAATTCCTTGAATGCATGACAGTGCACAATGACTCTGCAACATCACAACATGATGCTATCTCTTTCTCACCGGACACGAACAAAAGAGATGGATGATTATGGGCTTATCGGCTATTAATACTCTGGCAGGCTTTTGATACCATCAAGAGGTCTATGCAATAAGATAACTTGATTGATATGTTGACTTCCGGCTTTGAGTGATAATGGAATTATATTAACACTGTTTCCCGTAACAGTCTAACTATTTATATTGAATTGTACATTAAATTTTATTCCATAAACGGAGATAACTAAGTTTTTTTTCTAGATTTGTATAAATCTCTAAACATTGAGATTATGTTATGCATCAGCAGCCGCTGGGTTAATTCTTTTTTTTCAACAAACGCATCGAACTTATTACCATTGGCACCGAAAATTTTGCGAACGATGCGACCGCTACTACCTACACTAGTGTCCTGCGCGGGTGGACGGATGACATAATATTAACCCTGAATGAGTTTATGGTCCAAAAACGCGAATCCATAATACAATGTGGATGCAGGCCGCTTCCACACAAAATATCCAAAAATCTTCGAAGAAGCTTTGTCCTGGAGAATAAGTCTCTTTCCTTCCCTCGTTGTTATATTCCTGAATTTGACAAACAAAGCCGATATCACGAGAAATTAAAAACCAACTACATCAAACAAAGCTTTAAAATACCTAATCTTGAAAAGCAGTGGATTATTAACAAAAATAAATATAAACAACTTCAAACTCATATGACATGGAAATCTTTTTATCAATCCACGTGGTCAAATAAACGGAGGCTAGCGATGTAATTCGATCAGGATAGTGACAAACAGACGAACGCACTGTGGACAAAGCACTCGTCCACCGGACACCGGACGACAGATCGACTTTATGGTCTTGTCCACGATTAAATTGTGGTATTTTGTGCGCCTACCAGTCGAAGTGCTGTCTAGACGCACAAATATAATATTTATTACATGGACACTTAAATTTAGGTACCTACATAGGAAAATTAATGAACGCATAACGTAATAAGTGGTGAGGGTTATAATTTGTATAAACTTAGATCTTAATTATTCCAATCATATATATTTTTAACATGCATATAAAATTAAACCTTGTAGAGGAAAAAAAAATAAAACAAAATGTGTAATAACATGAAAATTCTTCTATTTATTTTCACTGCACTAATACATTATCATATCACCATGATCTTACCATAAATTTACTGTGGAAGAATGTGTGTAACTACATAATGTATTCAATGTATAAATTAAATTATATAGTTTTAATATGGGCTTGTAATTTTTTTTATAATTATTTTTTGTTCGCACGGGAAAAAAAATATTAATAAAATATTTTAGTAGTACACTATAGAGTATCTTCATTATTTAATTAATAAACTCACTATTTTTTTACAGCTAATATTGCATAAAATTTCCAAAAAAAAGTTGTAAAGAACTTTTTTTGTGAATACGTAGACGTTGAAAATCAACAACAGAATGAGTGGGTGTCAAATACCACCCCTTTAGTCGAGGGTTAACAATCCATTTTAAATAATTCATAACCCTGCTTTGACACAGAACGCCGAGCAAGTAAGAGACTAAATGAAGGGAAATAATACTTAGAGCATAATATCTCGATTTTACTTTGTAAATGAAATATATAGACGTAACTGCCTCAGTGCCAAGAGGTAGCGGGTTCGATTCCCGCCGAGGGGTCAAGTGTTTGTATGTTCTGCAAGCGCTTTCTCCTTGGTCTGGGTGTTTAACATGTATAATAAAAAATATCTATTTAAGTATGTCTGTGATTGTGACATTTCATATAACAATAGTTTTTATTCATGATATAAGTATTTACTCATTATTGTAATTTTTGATAGTTATATTTGACAATAAATGGCTTACGTTAAATACATCAAAGTCCATGTATGTATGTGTCTTATAATTGAGGATATCAGATGTCTAGTACCTGGCACAGTATGGCTTACAGCGGCGCTAGATGTTGTTGTGTGGATTGCCCAGCAATATTTATTTATATAAATTGCGTTGACAACTACTGCTGGCTTTAGGCCATAAAAGCCTTAGATTGGAAGTTGTTTACATGCATTGTGATCAACTAAGAAAGCGGGTTTAAGATACAGAGGTTTACTTGAGTTTGTCGACGACAGGGTTAAATTGGCTCACTCAGAAATCTAAGTAGCACCTTATATAAGTTTTATGTGGTTTTTATGAATCCTAGGTACTCCAATGATGGCTACGACTACTCTTTATTTAATTGAAGCTATTGGTTTCCATATTAAAATAAAATACAATAAAAAAAATAAAATCATAAATAACTCTGGATGGGGATTGTTTTATGGAGATGGGGGAGGCCTTTGCCCAGCAGTGGGACATAACTAGAGGAAAAAAAAACATAAAAAAGTAATTATTCCTTTTAAACCCAAAATCAAATAAATACAGGCATTCCTCACTCTCTGGTCCTTATTTACAGTTTAAGTACTGGAATAAGCAATCCAAATGTTAATGAATAAACAACACACGCAGACAATTTGCCGTCAAACAGACCAATTATTCTCATAATCCTGGGGGCTCTTTAAAAGCAATTAATATTCCATTGATCCACCCCGTTGGTCACCCACGTTAATACTGCCCTGTTATGGACGAAGTCAGGGTACAACACAACTTTTTTATTTAGACATAAATTTTACTCGTGAGCAATTACCTCCAATTTTCTCAAAAATTCTCCCATAGTTTCTAGTTTTTGATTTAAAAAAAAATGGCATAATTTTCGTAAAATACAATACTATATATTTCGTTAATACAAATCATATGTAAACAAAGAAAGTGTCGTTCTTATACAGCTTCACAATTTGACACTAGAGGCGCTAGTTAGAATCTTTGCATCGCCAATAATCCAATTCAATTTCTAAATATGTCAAATTGCATATACTTCTAAATAGTAATTACCAAATATTAGCTAGTTTATAACATTGGTCATGTCAAACCATCAATACTTATTATTGGAAAACGTTTAAAAATCTAGGGACATCTCTCTTTGGCACGGGTACATACACCATATAAGCTATGTCAGGGATTTCTAAATCGCTTATTTGGCTTTGCTTTTTTTTCCTTGACTGCAAGCCAGCTGATCGTTTGCGCCTTGTTTCTTTCTGTCTCCGGATAAGCTAATATAAAAAAATCTTGCCAATGACATCGCGTATCATATCAAACGATATTTTTTTTATATCGCCTCAAATAGTAAACGGTGTCTACATGGTTTTATCCATTATTAATTCAAATAAATATTTATCTTGGATAAATACAATACAATACAAAAACGCTTTATTTTACACAACACAGGAACATAAACACGTAAAATACAAAACGAGAATTTAAACGTCCCATGTCACTTTACATCAGGTGAGATAGTGGACAAATAAACACGTATCATTCATAAAAAAAAATGTAATAATGATGGACTGATTGATACTTTTTTTATTTAATTATTATTATTATTTTCTAGATTAACAATATTATTAGCTGGAATTTCAGCTGATGATATAGAAATTTCGGAAAATCATAATTTCGTAATATTTAAACTTAAGTACAACTGGTTTTTAAAAATTTAAATGTATTTTGATTTATTTTTTTAACACTTTATTTAGATAATATAGTTTAATACAAAAAGCGGAGTTCTAAGCTAAAGCATTATCCAACAGCTATATTATGATATTGAAAGTACTCTACAAAAAACTAAATGATTGCCGAATTCAATTTAGCTAATTCAATTCCTACAAAAATCGGCATCTATTTTTACATCGATTTCTGGATTAACAAATCGTCCTTAATACGTCCATCACATGTTCGGCACCGTGCCGACACCTGGCTCTGTAATTGTCTTCGGCCATCATTCATATGCCGGAAATGATGGGAATGAGGCTTCACTCCGTTTGTTTTTTAATTTGCCGGCCTAGATTGAATGAATCCGAACTTGCTATAATTGGAAAACATCGGGCTTTTCCTCAAATTGGCATTGGGAACTGGAACGATTGTTGATCGATTTAGGTGTTTGGTATTTCATATTTCATTATAGGTTTTATGACTAAAAATTAATAAGTCCGTTATTTAGACTACTTATAGATATTGTGTCCATTTATGTATTCTTTCTAGCAAACGAAATATCAAAACGATACTGAGCATTGAAGTTTCGCGTAACATAATTAAAATATTTCGTGACGTGATTAAAATATAATAGAAATAATATTATAGAAGTGTTTACTATATTTTGGCTACACTACAGTTAAAATGATAAAACAAAAATACTAAAAAATTACTACACAGAATACCTTTTTGTTTATGTAGTCATCTTGACTTGTTGTGAAACGCATTACAGAAAAAAAGAAGACAAGTTTCTTTGAATCTGGAACGTTTATCTATATTTAGGTAAGTACCTATAGGATATTCAAATATCTGTTTATCAGTCTATACTGTACAATTGAATACATAAACATGTGGTGCCGAATCCAACTTATTTGGGATAAAAGTAAAAAATAATAATTAGTATAATTCAATAACATAAATTAGCATAATAACAAAATTCTACAATGATGCGTTAAACTTTAGGCTGGGGATATAAATAAGAGTCTTCATCCATTGCGTGACACAACATTGTACAGTCGACAACAAAAGGAATTGATGAAAATGATGAATGTCGCAAAATAATAGAGGTATATACAGTATTTATAGTCAAATGTTATTGACTACTATAGTTTGTAAAAAGTAAACGTACAAATAAAATGTCATAAGTGATTTTATTTATTTAAATCCTCGGTGTTTAACTTTATTTGGACTTGTTACATCTGGCACACTGTCAAATGGCATTACACTAGAAGTCGTTTTGCAACGTCGATTTTGATCGCTTACGTTTGCTGTTGACTGAAGATAAAAATAAATAAAATAAAAAATGAATTTATTCACAAAGAAAAAATAAGGTTTTACAAATAGTGAAATGATGTCCTTAAAAGTTTATAATTACATTCGTTCACACAATTGAACATAATACACACCCTGTCTGTAATAACCCCGTATGCAATGATTCTTCTTGTTCATGTAGATACGTATCTCCTGCAAATAATAGCCAAGGATGATTATTTGGCAATTTCTTTATCCTTTTTGCATGACATACCGTTGTTCAAAATGCCCTGAACATTTAGCCTATCTCAACAAACTTGGTTTTATAAAAGCATCATACATGTTCGGCACCGTGCCGACACTTGACGGTGACGACAGTCTTCGGGCATCCTTCAAATGCCGGAAATGATAAGAATGAGTATGCACTCTTTTTTATCAATTTGTCGGCCTAGATTGTTTACAAGATAAAATTAGCATTTATTTCCATTTTAAAAATTAAAGAAAAAAACCAGAAAACGCAAGTTCGGATTCAGAACTTGCGTTTTCTGGAAACCGGCGTTTGAAACTAAAAGCGTTCGTTGTTTGATTTAGAGATTTATTATTCCAATTTTAGTAAAGCATATTATTAAAAAAACTAATAACTACTTCATAATATTCGACTCAGTGGAGTGGTGGGCGAAAAGCAAAGGTTGCTTGCGTCACAAAAGGTAGCGGGTTTGATTTCCACCGAGAGAGGGGTACATTTGTGTATGTTTTGAACACAGTTTCTCCTTTGTTGGGGTGTAATCCAGGTTAATATGTATAATACAAATTAAGTGTATTTTTTTTTATGCTCGCTAAGCCTTCATTTGACCACAATCTCACCTGATGTAAAGTGACGATGTGGTCTAAGATGGGACATGAAGATCTAGAAAGTAGATGGCTTCTCCGGACCACATTACGAAACACGAAAAAATCGCTTCACGCACTGGCCCAGCCCGGAGGGTGGTGACAAGCCGCGGCCGAAGCCTACCACCAGAGACTGTTCTTAGCACCACCCGGAGGTCACGTGTAAGGATTCAGAGGGTTACCACTTACGGACGTGAACAGACACAACCTCCTTTTATTAAGTATATCAGGGCTGACCACGGGGCTAGATGTTGTTGTGTGAATTGTCTGACGATTTATTAATATAGAAAATAATAGTTTTAAAAAAAGGCTTATAATCAACGATTTTTGTTAATATTAAGTAACGATCCCACTGTTGCAACTCAGGGGCTTCTCTCCTGACGAGAGATTAGGACTTAATTCACCACGCTGGCTAAGTGCGGGTTGGTCACCAATAATCCACATTTAATGCACATGTCATTTTCTGTCTGTGATAAGTGACAAATGCACACCTAATACCCGAAATAAATGGACTATCATTATTCAAACTAATCAGCTAAATTCAGTCATAATCCTCCCATCTGGCCACCAGGCGACATGTGATATCGACTAGGGTATGCGACATGTAGCCCTATCACGAGTTTCCACTTACGACTGTTAGAGATTACAACATGTAATCCCATGCATTTGAAAGATTTTTTTACCGAGAAAAAAGAAAGGTGTTATAAGTTTTATGTGTGTCTGTCTGGGACATCATAGCTCCCGAACGGATAGAGCGGTTTCAATTTATTTATTTGTAGGAAAGGTGAGTTTTGCGCGTGTGTTCTTAGACATGTTTAATGAAAATCGGATGACCCTTTTAAAAGTTATGAGGGTAAAAGTGGGGAAGGTAAACAGAAAATCTGCAAATATAGTGGGGTCTCAAATGAAAGCGCATCACGTGCACATTTTTAGTATGACTTTTTACTTTTATGGAACTAAAGTTCTGGAATCGGTTTTTTTTTAATTTTTAATTTAAATTATCACAACTTTAATTTTATCTTTTAGCTTTAATTATCAACCGCACTTATATCTATTATTTGATTCGTAGCTTTATTACATTAGCTTCAGCATCAGAATAAGTCGAATATTATCCAGAAAGTGCAGTGAAGTGGTTATATTGCAGCTAATTGATGATTAAGCTTGCACGAATTGAAATAGATAAGGTTTCATGAATGTACTAGCTATATACGACTTTTTACTCCATAAAAGTTTTATTGAATGTAAAAGATGACATGTGTACGAAAGGAATGAGTGTTGAGATGACGAGTGACAGAGGAAAATGGAAGGAAAAACATGTTGTGCCGACCCCACGTGATGTGGGATAAGGGCAAGAGAATGATGATGAAAAGATTTTTTTTAATATTGTAAATTTGTGTAGAAAAAATCGTCTTAATTTTTTCAACCTTTTTTCAAATTTTATCTGTCAAATGTATGGGAATTACAGCATGTTGTAATCTCCAACAGTCGTAAGTGGCAACTCGTTGTGGAGTAATGCTATTGACTATTGTCTGGTTTCAATCGTCCGATAGATTAGCCATATGTTTTTGTTTAGGGACAGATAATGTAATCTGCATAATTCGGCTGACAGCTTAACGGTTATTAGTTCAGTTAAACTCCAAGTTCATATACTATTATGCTTTCTAGTTATACCAATGTGTTTTTTATTTGACTGCCTCAGTGTCTGCCCAAGGGTTCGATCCTTGCCCAGGGCCAAAGTTTTTGTATGTGTTCTCCTTGGGGTCTGGTCTGGTTGTTTAATGTGTACATTATAATAAAAAGTATCTATGTATGTCTATTATATTAAGTACTAGCTGACCCCAGCAAACGTTGTTTTGCAAAATGAAAAATTGATAGTAGCTGATTCTCCAGACCTACTGTATACGCATATAAAATTTGGTAAAAATCGGTAAAGCAGTTTCGGAGGAGTACGGTAACTAACATTGTGACATGAAAATTTTATATACTTTTGATAGATATGATCTTTGACGTTAGGAACACACCTACATTGCTTAGACAACAGTGAGTGCTTGTAATTTAATATGAACTTTATACCATAGCAATAAAGCTCAAATTGACTACGTTTTAGTTACAAATCATTTGTATGGGAAAAAGAAAAGGGCTATTTTTAGGGTTTTTCCAGCAATAATTTTAATTTTTCCCGCCGTAAAAACCATCCTTGAACTTCAACGAACATTTTAAAAAAAGATTTGGCCAAATTGGTCCAGGCGCTGTTATGCGCTTACCAACACATTTTGCGATTCATTTTTATATTATAGATAGATATGTCTTGAACTCGTAACACAAGCTTTGAGCTTATCACGGAGCTAGATGTTGTTTTGTGGATTGTCCGGAAATATTTATTTATTTTATAATATTTATTTGTTCAAGATAAAAGATCACTTATTTCCATTGTTTGATTTTACAAATCTTAGTAACGTCATAAACAAAATACAAAAAATACAATTAATTTAATTATTATTGATAAAAATATTTACGGTGTCCAATTATTATTTTGGTTGGAAGCTAATTGTGAATTTTGGTGTACACCATAAGGACGGATTACTTTGAGATAAGCGCGGGGCTTTCCCATCGTCCTATAGAATAACGGAACGGAAAACTTAGAAACGGAAAATTATAATAACACCTTTAAAGCCAAGGCGTGGTTATCGGCGGCCTTATTTAAGAACTTTTTGGTATTAACGACCATCTGGTTTATTATTTTCTACACAAACAGTCAACAGCAAAGGAAACTGATGAAATTGGGTCCAAATATAATCTTCCTCCTCCTAGCTTCGTGGTTCTCAATGCTGAGGGTCGGTGACCACCCTTATGAATCACTTTCTCTGTTCTCTTTTTCCATCTGTCTCTTGCTGTGTGAAGGGCGTTGTGAACTAACGAGTTAGGAGTGGTGCGGATCTGGTCGGACCAACGAGCGGGACTGCGTCCACGTGGCCTCTTGCCATCCTTTTAACCGGTCACATGAGCCTCTCCAAAAATAACGTCACATCAATGGTAAACTTACGAAACTGAAAAAATGACTTTTTACAGGGGAGCGTTTTGAAATATTCGATTGACAATAACTTTTGTTAAGAGATTAATGTAATAAATCCTGTGATATATTTAAAAATTAAAACCCTGCTATTATTAACTACAATTAATGGATTTTAAATATATATCAAGAATCAGAAATAAATGCATATTCGTAACTTTGCACTTCCATACATTAATGTTCTTAGGTATGCAGTTTCGCTTAAGCATATTTACGAAAGTGGTAGTTTCGTAAGTTACATAGCAAAAGTATCATATTTAATGTTTGCTAAACTTAAGAAAGTGCCACATTCGTAAGTTTACCAGGGCATAAATTACTTGTTTTAGAGAAGAAATAGATTATAAACAACATTGTTTTCCAAATAATTAAAGTAAAATCACAAAATTATGAATGAAATAAAGGTAAAAAAATAAGTAATTTAAATTTATATTATTTTTAAGACAAAAACCAAACTTATTAACACGTAAAACGACAAAATATGAAACATTAAAATGAAAACTTTCTACAATCGCACAATCAAAATATTACACAATAAAATCAAACCAATAAACTTACAAGCAAAAAAGAGACACAACAATCAATTCATACAATCATTAAGAGACATCGAAAATTACAGGGTTTTTGAGACATCGAAATTATTAGCAAACCTAGCCTAGTTAGACAAATGTAGGACACCTAACCGGGGTTCAACTAGGCTAGGTTAGTTAGTTAGTTAGTTAAGTTTACTAAATAACCCTATTACAAGTAATCTTCCAGTATGTACAATTCCTCTTCTTCTTCATACTCTGATTCGGACAAGCGGTCCTGAACTCCTTCCGAATCAGGTAGGTTTTCGTAAAGATAATGGTAGTATTTTGGTATATGTAATGGTAATCAATCTATGTAGAGATAATCTACCTAAATTGATTAAATCTTTTTTTTTCCTCTGTTAATCGGTATTCTTTGTGTATAAATATTACTCGGTATAAATATATCGGCTGAACTCTTTCCTCTTTTTGGTTTTATTTTAAGTTCTTTGAAAGTCGCGTCATTGTAATCAGTTTTAATATGGATTGATTTAGGTTTGTCTTTACGGTACTGAATCCACACAGCATGTTGGAAATTTATCTTCAGTTTTGGTCTTGTATCGTCTAGTTCTTCTTCATGTTGTTCATTATTTCTTTTAACTTTATTTGTACATTTCTTTTTTCAGATTTTTATTTCGATATTACTCTCACAAACTGGCACTGATTGGGATTAAAGAGTGTATATAGCTGTATTTTTACATTTTAGAGTGTATGGAGTCACACTCCATGTGACTATGTCCAGAATCATAGAAAGCATGATCAATTATATTTATTGTTTAATATTTTGATACTAAGTGCAGCAACATGCAACAATTTTTTTTTTTTTGCTGGTCTCCATAATTGTCTGACATCATTCTCACATTCTCACATGATTGTGTTATGCCTTGATTGCGACCACACTACAAATATATTTGTAAACGAAAGACGCAATTTCAACACTTCCCCTTTTACCTCCTGTTTTGTCCCATGTATGTACAATAATCGTCTTGATCGCCAAATTTAAAAAAGATCAAATTGTATAAGTACAGCTAGTTTTCTAACATAAAATAATGGGCCATGGGGCTTGGAGGACAGCTTCTGGGTCAAAATTAAAAGCCGAAGTGTTCGGGTCATCCTTTGCTGCTGCTTTGTCAGCGTCGCGACGCAGATAGGCATCGTCGCGTCGTTTATGGTGCTTGGAATGACAAATATAACCAATGTAAATGTACGAAATTGCCAGATTCGTATTTTTGCTGTGAGTTGCTCGACCATTAAATGAAGTATGTTTCGATGTAAATTTACGAATATGGCAGATTCGTACGTTAACCGTGGTACATTTTTGTCGGATTCTTCATATTCGGCTACGCCTAAACAATTTCGTAAGTTTTCTGTTGGGCGTATCAACAATAAATGGAGATTCGAAATACTTGATTCCAACAACCGTTAGAGATAGACGTTTCAAAATTTCCCACATTATGTAGTACAACATAAGGTGTAGTTTTCTGAAGAAATGTCAAAATCACAAAAACTGCAGATTCGTAAGTTTACCATTGAAGTGACGATAATATATACAGTAAATTAAGTCAAAAGTTGCTCACTATTGTAGAAGTGCTAGAATTAAAGCGACAAATAATGTGTCAAAAGTAAGTACTTAATCACATTTATTTCGATCCTCGGTGTTATTATGATCATTTGCTTTTGACTCATCAAAACTTCATTTGAATTTGACACTTTAGTATAACACTTTTGACATCTGGCACGACACAATAGGGGATGTTTTGAAACGTTGATTTTGATGGCTTACTTTTGCTGTCGACTGTACATGTATATCTAGATTTTTCCTTTGACACGATGACCGCAAGAAGGGATCCATTTATATACATATACATAGATTATTGAGTCGTTATAGTAGTAGTTGTTTTAGTAAATTGCATACAAATGGTATTTAAGGCTTCTCCAAATCTCATCATCATCACCCTATTTACGTTCCCACTACTGGGACACAGGGACTTCTCTCTTGACGAGATAGATAAGGCCCTAATTCACCACGATGGTCAAGTGCGGGTTGGTGAATATTTTTTTTTATATTTGATAAGCCTTCATTTGACCACAATCTCACCTGATGTAAAGTGACGATGTGGTCTAAGATGGGACATGAAGACCTAGAAGGTAGATGGCTTCTCCGGACCACATTACGAAACAAGAAAAAATCACTTCACGCGCTGGCCCAGCCCGGAGAGTGGTGATAAGCCTCGGCCGAAGCCTACCTCAGGCCTACCAGGGACTGCACCACTACCCGGAAGTCACGTGTAAGGATTCAGAGGGTTACCACTTACGAACGTGAACAGACAAAACCTCCAACACATACCAAACTATCAAAACCAGAAAAAAATATCACATGCCCTTCAAACTCTTTAAAGATCTCAGAACATGCCGGTTTCCTCAAGATGATTGCCTTCAACGCACACTTACAATTTTCAAGAAGAAAAATCCAGAGGCACAAGTCCCGCACGGGATGAATACATAATGCGTTGAGCGACGCACGAACGCTTCACGCATTTCACGGCACGACGCATATAAACGCGAACGCGGCACGCTCGACGTGTGTAAGAGCCTCCGCGTGTTCGCTTAACGACCGGTAATGAAAACATTTTTTTATTTTTTTCTTTCACTTTTTGTTTGATCGGCTATGGCTTTGTGGATACGACTACTATTAATATTTAACTAAATTAATTAATTTTTTGGTATTTAAAATTCCTACTAAATAGAAACAATGAATCTACTGTTAATATAATTATATGCTGATAAATCTCTTTTTGCATCTCTTAATAAGCAATATTCTTATAACTATGTTTTAGTATGGGCGGATTCTAAGATTTTTTTTTGCAATTACTTTATCACACAACAAAATTAAAATAACAATGAATGTATAATACATTTGAATAATGAACTGAAGTATTTAATATGTGTACTAAAAGCATATTTTCATCTAGGCAAAAATGAAAAAAATAATTATCATCATCATCATCATCACACTGCATGCATTGTAAGCGCGGCCTTCACCAAGTCGTCCATCTACTTAATTAGAGAGCATGGTAAAAATTGTATAGTGTAAAAAACAAGACTTGCATGTCCATAGTAAGATTTCGTAAGTTTTCCACCATTTTCCCCTCACTAGTTTGATAATCGCGCGCACCTGTCACGGCTACGTCACTGACCCGCTGTGACATATTGTTCAAATGAGTAAAAATATTTAAACCCATATTTTATTGAGCTGCCTTCGCCCGCGGGGTCGTGTACACTCGTTTAAAATATATTTTACAAGCTGACTCGGCAATCTTTGTTTTGCCGTAAGCGCAACGCAATGTCACTAATACGGTCAGTTGCCATGGTTACATAAATATTGATGCTTGATTTTTGGCGTCTCCTTCAACAATTATTAATATAATTCAACTAATTCTAACACATACCTAACAAATTTATTTTTAATTTAAAAAAAAACCGACCAAATAAGAGGGTTGTTATAAGTTTGACGTGTCTGTCTGTCTGTGTCTGCTCCCGAACGGATGGAGCGATTTCAATTTAGTTTTTTTTATTAATGAAAGGTGAGTTTGGCTGGGTGTTCTTAGACATGTTCCATGAAAATCGGTTGAGCCGTTCTAAAGTAATGGGGGTGAGAGTGGGGAAGGAAAACCAAAAATCTGCAAATATATTCGAGTGGGGTATCAAATGAAAAAGCATCGCGTGGCCATTACTAAATATTATGGTGTTTTACTTTTAAAGAAATTAAGGCATTGGAATCGGGGGTTCTTATGAAATTTTAAATTTAGATTAATTTAATCTTCTGATTTCTTAAAATTGACTTTATTCGTTAATTCATTTAATATTATAAGCTGAAGAGTTTATTTGCTTGAACGCACTTATCTCATTTGTATAGAATATTATGTATAGATAGTTCTTTCACAGGTTTCGGTTGAAAATGATTATAAAGTTAACTTTTACAACTATTTAGACTCAACCTCTTTTTGACCTAGTAATATTTCACGTTTTGCCTTTAATTTTAATACATTATTAAATTTGTAGAAAAAACATGTTTACGTTGGTTTTTAAGAAAAATGTTTTTTACAAATTTGCTATTGAATTTATATTGTCCGGAGATATTTATTATACGTGTATTTATGTAATTAACTTCTTAATATTTGCACGCCAACATACTGTTATTTAAAATCGGACATGTTTTATTAATTATAATGTATTCTCGCCAGTAAAACAATTTCATTTAATTATTTTTTATTTTAGTTTTTGTTATACTAATTACTGTTTAATTTATTTAAATTATGGATAGCTTTCTTGCTTCTCAGGCGGGCCTTCGCCCTCTTAGCCACAGAGGTCGTATAATGTTCAGCCATATAGCTAAAAGCAATTTCTACCAGGCAACCAAACCGTTTAGTAAATAATGTTCCTCCTGTACTATAGCACAAGATTTTTTTTTTTTTTTTTTATGTTCGGTAATCCTTCATTTGACCACAATCTCACCTGATGTAAAGTGACGATGTGGTCCAAGATGGGACATGAAGACCTAGAAGGTGGCTTCTCCGGGCCACTTTACGAAACACGAAAAAATCGCTTCACGCACTGGCCCAGCCCGGACAACAATTTCCTCAACAAAAATGTATCATAACCTCAAAAGCAATGCACCAATGTACCATACATTCCGCTAACTTTGATGATGAAAAAAGCCGCCACCACGGTGTCGGTATAATTGGCAAGGCAACAGCGGTCGAGACACGTTTTCAATTCGCCCATAATCCTCCCTTTGCAACCTTTGATGATGGGGTGAAAGGATGCTTCATTAATGTTTGTTTTCTATGGATGCAAGTACTGACAAAGATGAAAATTTTGTGCCAAAACAAAACCAAACGTAAAACTAAAAAGTAATAAATAAATTAACTTCTACAACTCATTTCGACTTTATAAGTGATTAATTAAAAGAAACATACACAATTAAAATAGTTAAGTATATAAAAATTTTGAACTCGGTGTCAAGTAAATACTACGATAAACTTAATGCAGTAACAAATAGCTTTTTTTTTTAAAATCCTCCTTTTTTGAAGTCGGTTAAAAAAGGAAATATGATATAACATCTAGCTCAGAATATTCACGAGATCTCCCACTAACAGCAACTCCTCTTAGATAAATAAATAAATATTTCCGGACTAATCACCTAGCATCAACTAACCCCAAACTAAGCAGAGCTTGTGCTATGGGTGTTAGTTAGGTGACTGATATAGATAATTTTTTTTTTGTAAATACAGGTAAATACATATATAGAAACATAAGAACAATGATTTCTTTTATTTTTAACCCCAGACGCAAAAATAAGTTTAACGTGTGGATCTATCTGTCTGTGGCATCGTAGCTCCCAAACGGATGAATCGATTAAGATTCTGTTTCTTTTTTTCTTAATTAATCTATATATAGTTATTGCTATAGTTTAGTATACCTCTACATATTATTCAACAACGACATATCTATCTATCTACACGGTCGGGAACGTAAAGATTCATCATGAAATCTCTCACCGCTCCCCTAAACGGTGAGATGGGTGGATGTTTTTTATTTGATTTCTCATCCAATTTGGCATCCCCAGAAGCGACTGAAGTCGGGATTACTTTTTATTATACACCTAGTGGTAGGTGTGCGATTATCGGGATGGTATTGCGATTTGCAGTGTGTAAAATTCAGGTGAATATTTTCATATTTGTAAAGTTCCAGCGTATACGATATTTTTCGGGGTTTTTCTATCTTAGTGTTCTTTTAGTGACAACAACAGTAACTGAGGATTTGGAGAATTATTTTCCTAAAAACTATTTATTAGTAACCACTTGTCATATTTAAGTGGTTTATGTAACTGTTGGTACCTGTTGAAAAACTTTCAAAATATAACCAAAATAATATATAGCTAAAATAACAGACTTTTATGCAATTAATACGAGACTAATTTGGAAACAATATTTTTGAATATAAAAATATTCATATCAAAATCAGTGAATGGATAAATATAACTGAATTAAAACCAAAAATGTACAGCTTAAAGAACAGATTATTATGAAATTAAAATGATACCTAATTTGGAAACAATATCTTTGAATCTAAAAATGTAATCACCAAAATCAGTCAAAGGATATATTTATCTGAAGTAACAAACAAAAAAAAATTCGATCAAAAGCCTTTTGGTCGTTCAACATTGTGAATTTTAAAACAAGTTACAAATTGCAGACACGTTGTTCAAATAAATAAAACACATTAAACCCATGCACTGTATCATTTATTTGTTTATAAACGAACAAAGCCCCTATAGAAATGGCGCGTCAATTGTTGTTGATAAATATTCAGAGATTCATCTCGCAGTCGCAGGTGCGTTTGCGATACCAATGAGGCTGCGACAATTACTGCCCTGATCCGCATGTGAGGACGTGCTAATAGGTCGTTTCTTAAGAAATGAGACGCATCTTATTTATTTTCCTATAGTCGTAGTTTAATTGTATGCATTAATGAAAGTATCGGAAATTAAATGATAATCTTTATTTTTTAATAAGTTATTTTTTTGGTCTACCCCTGTTCCAGGCTTGCTGGGGGGCTATCGGATGGGGACATTTGGAGTATATTTGGAGAGGTCATTGTTCTGTAAAACTAAAAATGAAGATATTTATTATTATTATGTTAACTAATGTTTTCGTTCTTTGTTAGAACTTTCCGTTAAGTTCTCCTACTCTAACTATTCTTAAAAATATTTTAGAAAACAAAGATTACGTTAAGGTACAAATTTAAATGCTAAAATAAGAAACAGCGTTAAAATAAGAACATGGAAATAGCTTAGTACTCTGCAAACGTATTGCAATAAAATCGACCGTTATTTACTCAAAAAATATAACAGAATCGTATGTTTTGGAATAAAAAACGTCACTGCAAACTGAACCATAAAATACCAGTTAATTTTATATGTATGAGGAACAAATAAATTGATCAGTATTTTAATACAAACGACAGAGAGAAAGATAAAAACCTCAATTATGATTATAACATGGCAATATTTTTAAATTATTCCTCGAAATAATTTGCAAGTGAAAGTTCGGATTTAAAAGCAATGTAGTGTAATAACTTGATCAATCGTGCGAGATAACGTATGATATTCGCAATGCGATATAATATCGAACGGTTTCATCTTAAATTGGAGGAAAAGATTGGGCTGCTAATTAGCCACTTCGATCAGAATTTAAATCTCTTCATTTTCTGAGAGTTACCGAGATAGCAGATTTTAATGGAATTTTGGAACCGGTAATTGTTTATCACACTAATGATTTTCGGTGAAGACGGTCCAATAAATAATTCTTCCCTTTAAGTGCTCTCCAATTCGCAATTCCTCAAAATCATATAAGTATGGGACATTTGTGGACTATATTTAGAGCCTGTTTCACCATATCAGAGTAAAATTAGACAATAATAAAAAAAAATTAAAAAAAATATTTGACCGGTATTATTGAAATAAATTAGCATTGCTTAATTGACTCGGATTTTGTGAAATAAGTCCTTGCACTTGCAAATCCTTAATTTATAAGACCGCTGTTGTGTGTATTGCGAATTATGACTGTTAATCTGTATAACACTGTTATTATATTCTACTGCATAGTTATGATTTAAATATTAACTTTTCAATGGGGCGAATGAGGTATTGAATTGGTATAAGTGTTTATTTTTTAAAAACAACAATCACGAAGTCCCCTCTTCGGGTACTATTTGGTAAGGTTGAATAATCAAAGAACTTTAACTAAAGTTTTTTTTAGCAAGTCCAAAAAAAGGAAACAAGCGTTATAAACACTTACCTACCCTATTACATTTTTACGAATAACGTTTAATTTACGTATTTAAGTAGGTATAAGCGTCTAAAGAATTATGACGAATTGTAAGCCCGAAAGGCAGACTAGAGACACATAACAATAGATATAAGACCAATGTATACATTACCACCTAGTTAACAGCAATAAATATTTCATTTCATTTCATTTCATTTCATTTCATTTCATTTCATTTATGATAAACCTTATAATATAAGCACGATTACGATGGCTCTAAAGGCGTTGCGATAAAAAGAAGTTAGCTTAATTTTTCTGTTCCTAATAAAATCGTATGAGAATCACCCGCTAGATAAAATTATCTAAGTCATCTGATGCGTAGAAATAAACCCAGCTATGCATGTTCAACAGGATGTCTGGAATCATCAGTGCGTTTATGAGGGTGGAGTTTCGTACAAATGACTCAATGAAAAGGATATACCAACTATACAGGGTTTAAAAGAAGAAAATAGGGATTAAGTGACATTTTTGTCTTAAACTGTTATAAACGCAATTCTGCTTCGGTTTACATCAAAAGATGAAAACATTTTTATATTTCTAAAACAATGTCGATACCTTATATCATTTTATTAGAAAGTTTACATAAAACAGGGTAAGACTGATTTTATGTATCACGCTGATCACAAACACAAATAACAGCCTTAGTTTCATACAAAGTATCAAAATAATTAATTTTTATTGTTTGATTTTACAAATCTTAGACACGTCTCTTTAGCTCTCTATAAAACTCTCTAGAAAACTATTTAAACTCTCACTCTAACTATTTCTCATAAAAGATCAGAGTATATGAAAATTTTTACCGAACACAAATTATTATCCTCACTTTAACCCCGAAAAGTAACTAAAACCAAATCACGCTTTGTGTTCAAATAAACTTAACTGAGTAACCCTCTGCCCACAAAAAAAAGAAAAACAAGGGCTAAGGCTAAAGTCTGTTTTTCTGTCAAGACCTAAAGTGGAATCATATGCCTTTAAACAAATTACGAAATCATGACACACGGTTGCATCTTAAGAGGCTGCGGTATGAAATTGTCGGGGATGCTGCGGAATATCTCTTATTCCGTCCTCTTATACTCGTAAGAGTCTTGAAGGAGTTTTGAGCACAAAGCCAGAATAGCGTTTGAATAGAAGAGTGTGACGCTTGGATTATCATACGTTTTGAATAAGGAAAAGAGCGGAAAATTTAGTAAACTGTTTTTAAATGGGACAGTACTTTTCTGCAGATATTTTAATTTTTATTTAATTTTATAATTTTATTTGAAAGCTTGAAAAAGGCCTATTAAGAATGCTGGTGTAGAAAACTTTCCTTATTATCTATTAACATTTTATTTTATTGACATTTTATTTCTTTATTGATTTTTTAATTGTATGTGTTGTATGGATTTTTATCTGAAATAAATAAATTGAAATTGAAATTGAAAAATTAACATCTTTCTTTATAACAAATTCAGTAAGCGGGGCCAGTTGACCGATTCAAAACTTACATAGCGTCAACTGGGTCCGTGGGCCCGGTGTAGAGGGCCTGGTCTAATAATGAACTGATTTTACTTGTATATACAATCATAGACATAAACCATCAACCCTTTTGAAAAGTCAACTCAATACCTAATGATCTATCAACACCGACATTTCATCCATTAGAGGCTTACAGCATTGACATCAATTACACAGGCCATTCAGCTAGGGACGGTGCAGGCTTTGTTCCGGCCGAGTGCCTTCACCTCCTCTTAGTGGTAGGTCTGATTACAAAGGTAGGACGTATCGATAGATAGTCTCTATTATCTATTGATATTGGACTATTAGCTGATCTAAAGTGTATAGAATGGGCATAAGCATAGCAGGACATTAAGTCTGCAAAATATGAGGACCGACAAATATGCTCAAATTTTTTTAGCTGAGACACCAGAGAAAGTATAACCCCACGTTGCCGGTGGCTGTGGGCGTATACGGATGAACCTATTTTAAGATGTTTCTTTTGTTGAAAATATGGGTTGGTGTTTTTAATTACAATTCATAGAAACCGATACCTACATTTGAAAGATATGAGGAGTATAATTAATGAATGGCATTGGTAAATGTAATGGTTACACATAATATAATACTTGTATTGGATATCAAATGAAAGGTTTATAACCTTATGCATTACGATACAGCAAGTTTTCAGTAAGTCGGTTTAGCCATTACGATAGATTTGTTTAATTGGTATCTACTAAATAAGGAGTTAAATAAGGAGGGTTTTGAAATAAATGGATCAACAAACCTCCTGGCAACACCCGGAAACACAATCTGCAAGTTTTTCTGAGTTCTATACTTTGTATAGAGCTATGGAGGTCTTTATATACTAAATATAAAATGTCCATGTCACAATGTTTGATACCGTACTCATCCGAAACGGCTTTACCGATTTTTACCCATCAATTTTATATGCGTATTCAGTAGGTATGAGAATCGGCTACTATCTAATTTTCATTTTGCAACACAACGTTTGCTGGGGTCAGACAATAAACTATATATTATGACTATGTGTTTGACTTCCTGTAGCACCTGTCTACATGAGTCGGAGATATATTCATTAAGTATAGTAGATTAGACTCTCATGTAATTAGGTGAAATGAACCAACGAATCATGAGACAATAAGTATCATTGGTTTAGTATGTTTATGAGGTATGCTTGATGAAGAAACTGACAAAATAACACTCGTGTGTAAATTAATTACAGACTTTATTTTAAGTTTTTTGAGCCTGACGTGCTCCACTGTCCATTACACGAGATCTTATTTTAACAAATTAAACCTGTTAAGTAAAATACATACTTATCATGTTTTAAACAGTCTCTGGTGGAAGGCTTCGGCCGCGGCTTGTCACTCCCCTCCGGACTGGGCCAGTGCGTTAAGCGATTTTTTCGTGTTTCGTAATGTGGCCCGGAGAAACCATCTACCTTCTAGATCTTCCACATCGTAACTTTACTTCAGTTGAGATTGTGGTCAAATAAAGGCTTATCAAAAATAAAAATAAATAGGTACCTAGAGTTTAGTCTTTTTCATTTATTTTTCGAAAAATGCAAAAAAAAAATACTCAAATATTCAATATAGAGGTATTCAACTCGACGGAATTTAAATAAAATTTCCTTTACAAAATGTAATCGGCTTTGCATGATTTAATATTAATTAGGCCCAGACAGGGTCTCATATCAAAAGAAGGAACGGAGATATCGAGTAACAAACACAAAAATGACGTTCAGTCGAATTGGGGACCTTCTCCTTTTTTTGAAGTCGGTTAGTTAAAACACGTATCCATGGTTTCAAATTCAACCGAATAAAATATTAAACAGATAATTATTATCTTCGTAAGTTGTGAACCGATTTTGAATATTCTTGTTTTATACGAAAGGGTATTATGCTAGCTTTATTCGAAAGAGTGGTCCCATTTCACCATGTCAAGTTTAATAGAATCATCATCATCATCATCATTCGGCTGTTTAATAGAATAGAATAGAAAATTACTAATATTAGGATACCTACCTGCACACCAGATAAACAATACAGTAAGAAATTAAAACTAAACCTAGAATGCGTAATGGGCGGTCTTATTGCTAAAAGCAATTTCTTCCAGACAACCGTGGATGGAGATAATGATGGGATCTAAGAGAAATCTAGAGAAACCCTGGAATTTTACTAGACGTAGTATATATTTTTTTTATAACAACTGCTCCACTGTTGATAAAAATTTGCTTGTAGCGTCATCCTCGTTATGTCAATTTGTCGAGGCCTTGCTTATTGTATAATAATTAGGCCCAGACAGGTTTCACATTAAAGCCCTGTTTAATCCTCTATTCGGTAGAATTGAAAGCATCGATACCCACCCTAGGCCGAAACAGCCAAGATCAAAGTGACAATGCACCGAGGGGACCGGTATAGTAGGAACTGAGATTGCACGATGTACCAGGAATTATATTGTGAATGTCTACATGAGCTTAAAATATCCCTGGGTCTACATTTTTGTAGGTATATTGAAGGCATCACGGAAGGGAAAACGTGGCGAAAGGGTTTTTGCACTTTTTTTCGAAAACTAACAACTCCGTAGAAAAAAAAGTATTGGCTACAACTTTAATTCTAATATTTTTTGTCGTTAAACTGAATATAAAAAGGTACAAGCTATAATCGAAAACTACTAAACACTAGTTCAAACAATTTCAAAAAAATTTTTTGCTAAATGACTTTTTATCGTAAATTACTAAAAAGGTCAAAGAGAAATTGCGTCATATTATGAATAAATTTTCACAATTAAAATTAATGATTAAAAAGCAATTATACTAAGAGACTCTTTGGTTAGTATACCCTTGTATGGTAATAGTGAAATGTCAGCTATTCTATTTCATTTATCTGGACTAAAAAAGGTAGGTATATAGTTCTTTTGGACACTGTTGTTGAGAAAACTATCAAGACAATCTTAATTCCTCAATTTATTTAATAATTGATTTGGCTTGGCAACGAGAAAAAATATTTGGGTATACTCATTCTTAATTTACAATATCAATTTAAATTAGTGTGTCGACTTAATTTTGTATCCGAGTCCATCTTCTCAAAGATAAAATGTCTTGACCAAAAAGCATAAAATCCTGACTTTGACATTTGAATAAAATATTTTACTTATCGTATCCAGAGAACCTAACTCTGCAAACCACACTAATAGGAGAGGCTTCACAGATCGTCATTACAGCCGCAATGAAGGGTGCAGTGTATTTATCTATATTGGAAATATGCTTACACCTGCGTCAAAGACATCGCAATCTGACTACAAAGGAGTTTGCATACCGGGGGGTAAGGTTGAGATAAAGGCGGTTGCAAAGAGGTGCCTTCTAAAAAAGGTATTTTGAAAAAGTTCGCATAACTTTTATGTCGATGGGCTGTAAAAAGTTTTCATTAAAAGAAAAAGTATTCATTTGTTTGTTCTCATGGTTTGTTCTATTTTCAAATATATCAGCGCATTCCATCTCACCATAGAATATATATTGTTTAATTAATAATATTTTTGAAAAAGATTTTCCTTTTTTAACTGTTTTTAGAAATAATGCCTCGTTGAGCGTTTGAAAAAGGCCTTTGATTAAATTTGATTGTATCATTATTAAAAAGTTTTTGAATGGAGGCCGCGGATAGACAACCCCACCGATGGACGTCAACCGACAAGATGGTAAAGGTTGCAGGCTCATGGTGGATGTAATTCTATATATATTTTTTATTTTTGTCTCTAAAATGACTGAGAAAGCTGTATTGTTCTATTCGCTTCCCCTCAGTATAAAACTTTAAAGCGAACTGTCAAGACAATGTTATTTCTTTGATAAGTTTTATTTAAATACTAGCGGCACGCCCCGGCGTCGCACGGGTAAAAAAAGGTTCCCGGTTTAAACCTACCCTGGACTATGACAAACATTTTAAAACCAAAATCAGCTCAATCAGCCCTGCCGTTCTCGAGTTTTAATCAGACTAACGAACAACGTTTCATTTTTATTTAAATAGATAATGTTTGATTCATTTTAAGTCCATGTATGTCTATTGTCCATCAGTTGACTTGATATGTCTAAAATGATAATACTGGTGATTTTCTCCTGTTAATCTATTTATCTATATAAATAAAAATGAATTGTTGTTCGTTAGCCTGATTAAAACTCGAGAACGGCTGGGCCGATTGAGCTGATTTTGGTTTTAAAATGTTTGTCATAGTCCAGGGTAGGTTTAAACGGTGAGCAAATAAGGAAAAAATGCCGGGAACTTTTTTTACCCGTGCGACGCTAGGGCGGGCCGCTAGTGTTTAATAAAAACGACAAATTATTTTTGATTTTTTTTCAGAGATTGTGAAAACTAATTATAAATTCAAAGTTTGTTACTGTCAACATCACATCACAAATGTAATTTTAGAATCCTGAATTGACAGACTCAATATAAAACGTGATTATATAACGTTTATACTAGGACAAATCTTGTCCTAGTTATTTTTCTAAACTTATGACCGCAATAGTACTACTGTATGAGGCCTGCAGATTCCATCCGTCAGTGTTGCGTACTATCACAGTCATAACTCATATCATATTTGCAAACACGTCTCGTCTCATGCAAATGTTGGACAGAACCTGTTTCATTTGCGCTGAACGTGTAACTATTCGTTTTCGAGTTTAATCGACCAATAAAATTCATAACTTGATATTTTTTAGTGCACTTAGGTTTATTTTAGTAATGTTGGTAATTACTAGTAATGGCATCTTAACTTACAAATTTAAAACATCAAAAAAAATAATAGCGTAGCGTAGATGCTTAAACCCAAATAATTAGTCCACTATTTAGATTATTAAAATTTATACACCAATTTTTATCTTGTTACGAATAATTGAGGCAATACAGTGCATCGAATTTCCCTTGGCACCAAATTGAAAAAGCAAAATATCCGATATTTTTGGACAGGCTTACAGATGGACTAAACATAATACCATGGACTAAAAAACAAAATGATCTATGATATTACCTATTTTTTATGTTATCATCATGCCTAATACTGTTGCGGCGGTTAACGGCGACTTTTTTGTTATTTTAGGAAGGCCAAGTACATTATTCTAAGAATTATCATCATTGCAAATCAGTTAAATACACAAAATAATAAGCACCAGCTAAAATTTCAGAGTTAAATGAACAAAAGTTAGCAGCACAAAGTTAGACGCGGGCCAAACTGTCGCCCAAACAGTGACTGATTGGGGAAATGAACGATGCGGGCTTGCCACAATATTGAGATGCAATGTTTTAGTGTTGCTTCGAACCAAAGTCTCTATTAGGTACTATACAATCATCATCATGTTTTGAGCCGTAGTACGTCCACGAGTGGACATAAACCACGTATCTTCTCTTTGTCCTCTTCGTCTATCTTGACGCTAAAAGAAGAGGTATATTAACGTTAGGAGCTTAATATGGTGTAGTTATCTATACTACATAAAGCTGAAGAGTTTGTTTGTTTGTTTGTTTGTTTGAACGCGCTAATCTCCGTAACTACTGGTTCGAATTGAATAATTCTTTTTGTGTTGGATAGTCCAGTTATCGAGGAAGGCTATAGGCTATATAACATCACGCTACGACCAATAAGAGCAAAGATATAGTGGTAAATGTGTAAAAAACGGGAGAAATTATTTCATCTTTGAAGCCTTCCGTTGCGTGCGCCGTGAAAACGGTTCAAGATACACAAAAAATATGTATTAAAGAATAATAGCTCTTTTAATGATCTAAAAACAGTCCACGATAGTATAATTATGTCTACCTTTTAAGATTGACTCACAAACACCGTTTTTATGGTACCTAATTTGGTCGAAATAATTTGTTTAAGTTATATCAACATAATAATATAATATAATATTAATCTTTATTCAAATAAATATGTTGTTGGTTAAGAGTACTTCATCCATTATAACGCGGGTAGCACCGCAGGGCACAGCTAGTATAATATATAACATTTTTATCGAACACTAGCGGGCCGCCCCAGCTTCGCACGGGTAATTATTCAAAATTATAATAAATATAATTTTAAACTTTATAGAATAGAATAGAAAACACTTTATTGTACACCACACAAATTAATAATAAACTTTACAAAAACCTTAACTAATTAAAAACAGGGTACAAAGGGCGGCCTTATCGCTATGAGCGATCTCTTCCAGGCAACCTTGGGATGAAAAGGGACGAAAAGACAGTTATATATTTTAATTAAAATATGTAATCTCATTATAAAAATGAACTGTTAATAGTTTTATGAGAAATAAATATCTTTGAACCTAATTTGATTTTTGTCCAAATTGGTCCAGGCGTTGTTGAGTTATGCGCTTAGCAACACATTTTGCGATTCATTTTTATTTATGGAGATAACTGACTCGACAGACGTCTTTCTGTCAAAAAGAATTGGAATTTAGCAGCTTTTTTGTCCGACATTTTAGTTAGAAAAAGTTTATATGGGGAAAAGAAAAGGGCTGTTTAATGGTATTCCCGGCAATTATTAGAATTTTTCAATAAAGAAAACCATCGTTAAACTTCTAATAATATTAAAAAAAAATTGGTATCTTGTTACTTACCCTCATTGACCTATCAAAAATACACTCAATAATTAAAATATCTTATAGTAATTTGACGCAAACCCAATTTGCAGTGCCCCTCCGGGGTGCATTTACGTACATATCGACTTAAGATGTAACAACTCACCTATATCTGTAAAATGTACATATTGTGAGCAAATAAATAAATAAATAATTCAAATTACACATTGAGCGTGATGACCGAAAGGAAAACGATTATACATTTCGCAATACAAGAAATAAAACGGAATCAATTTCGAGTTTAGTGTGAGTTGTCGTAGTAGGACCAGCAAGCCGCATCGCCTATGAGATTTCTCTGCATGTAAATAACTCGGTTTTTATTTTCCAGTTGTACGTCATTTCACTGTGGTTCATGTTTATCAAAGAACAGTGATGCATGTTTCGTTTAAAACCACGACGCTTGCATTGCATTTCCTTAAAACGTTTTCATCTACGGTATACTGAGTAAAACCACAGATTAGAGATGTATCTAATCTGTGGTAAAACTTAATCTTTTAAGGTTTCCAAGCTTGAATCTAAAAAATTTAAGAGAGCAGACATAATAATTCTATTTAATTTTGAAACTGACTCAATTAATTATATTCTTTTTTTTGCAAACTGTTTAGATGGATGGACTGTATGAAAGAAGATACGTTTATGAAAGATTTAAGTGATGAGATGACGGGTGATCGAGGGAAATGGAAGAAAAACACATGTTGTGCCGACCCCACATAGTGTGGGACAAGGGCAGGATGACGATGATGATAGTATATACCTCCTATTATAATGTAAAGGTGTATAATATCATTTCCATATAAAGGTAGTTTGGAAGAAATTGCTTTAAGCAATAAGACCGCCCATTAGGCATGCTAGGTTTCATTTTAGTTTTAATAATTTTGTATTTTTGTATAACATATGGTGTGTGTAATAAAGAATTTTCTATTGTATTCTATAACTTGCATTCATGTGAAGTCAGGGAGGATGGCTATTTAATTATATTTCAACTAGCTTATTACGCCAAGGCCCGTATTTTAAAATTTCCCTGGCCTAGTCTTTCTCAATAAATGGGTTATTTAAAACTGAAAAATCTAACCAAACCAGTTGTTTCTAAGATTAGCACGTTCAAACAAACAAACTCTTCAACTTTATAATAGTAAAGTTAGTAAAAATTAAAAAATATATATTAGACATAAAATGAGGTACAGTATCAAAACTGAGGTCGCTAAGCTCCCAAACTAGTTAAAAACAGTATTTCAGGAGCCACTGTATAATATTAGTAGTTAAATTAAATTTATCGCGCCATTCATATCAAGGAATAAGCTGGCGGCGTCATCAAAATTAGCCAGACACACACACACACACACATACGATATACTACTCAGATTTATACACAGATATATTCAGCTATATCACTGTGGTTATAATCTCTACCGTCAAGTTACAATACAAATACAAACAAACCATTTAATGCTATGTTTATCTACAAAAAACTACCCTACTATCCCAAATACGTAATACCTGAGGGACTTCGGAAGCAGCTGTATAGCTGAATAGTTTCCTTGTCAGAACACTGTGGATACAATTTTTTTATAGTAAATATTTTTGTCTGAATGTATAACGCGAACTGAAGTACAGTATGCACTTCTAGTGTGGTTTAGATTAGTGTTGAGATTTTTAGATTATCATTTATTTTATGGTTTTTTAGTAGGCTCAGACCTTTTTAGGGTTCCTTGCTAAAAGAGCAAAACGGGACTCTTACTGAGACTTCGTCGTCTGTCTGACTGTATCTCAAGAATCGCGTTATAGAGTGTTGAAATTTTGAGGGATGATGTATTTATATACAAACACTAAAAATACATAATAATTAAATATATAAGGAGGAGTCCATAAAAAAAACTTTGTTTTTAAAGTAGAGTGACGTTGCGCGATGCCATAACTTGATGGGTGACCACGCTAACTATATCTTTACGAAAAATTTTTTTGTTTTACTATTTTTTATTTTTCATGATGTGTTTAATCTGCACACCCACCACCATCTTCACCCGAATGTAGTATGAGTCCATCTCATACAATTTCTTTTTATAACAATGGACCGTTTTGCTAAAAAGCAATATGTACAAGTGTGTGTTTAAACATAAAATAACACTCTCATGTTTAAAAATTACACAAAATTCAGTATGCGAAAACAGCAAAGTCAAAGTCAAAACGTTTATTTCCTGAGAAGCACATGGCCCACATGGAAAGGTCAACTTAAAGTTAATAAAACTAAATTGTTTAAACAAAAAATATCAAGGAAATAACATTGTCTTGACAGTTCGCTTCAATATGTGTTTTATACTGAGTTTTTTTTATGCTGGATAAGCCTTTATTTGTCCACAATCTAACCTGATATGTAAAGTGACGATGTGGTCTAAGATGGGACATGAAGACCTAGAAGGTAGATGGCTTCTCCGGGCCACATTACGAAACACGAAAAAATCGCTTCACGCACTGGCCCAGCCCGAAGCCTACCACCAGAGACTGTTCTTGCCACCACCCGGAGGTCACGTGTTAGGATTCAGAGGGTTACTACTTACGGACATGAACAGACAAAACCTCCTACTGAGTTGAGAAGCGAATAGAACAACACAGCTTCCTCAGTTATTACAACGTCCAAGTAGGTTCCAAACTTACCTCTTCCACTCTTATGATAATATTTCAGAATAAAACGCGATAATCTTTATCTCCAAACATAGCATCCCCAAAATGGAACAATTACCGTCTAAAAATTCCCATTACACGAATCAGTACTCCCTACGGACTACACACTCAAAGATCTGCCTCACTTCCGTCTTCACATACCGTGACGTCACACCCACACACCGTGACGTCACGAATATGGCTCCCGAAAACTTCCGAACATAACAAATGATCGTTCCAGATCAATTTGTCTGGATGTCGTTAAAATCGCGTTTCCTCAAATTAATTTTCTCCCCTCCGAGCGATAACTAGAAATATGGTTGTTATACATTGTGATTTTGACAGATGCGGGTAAAAGTCACGATGGGTTGAAAAAAATCGTGTTGGTTCTCACCTTTATAGCTGTAATTTCTTTTGGTGATGATGTTAATATATTTCCGTGGTTATTTATAATCGAACCATTTTCTACCGAAAAATCTTAAACATTCGTAAGTTTATTTTTGCAGTTAAAACGTATCTTTGGAAATTTATATGATTTTTTTTAATTTTTTTGTAGGAATTATGAACAATTTGCTATAAATAACATTTTTTTCTCCATACAACAACATCTAGCCCCGTTGTAAGCTCTAAGCTTGTGTTACGGGTACTAGACATTTGATTTACTTAATATAATAGACATACATACATCGATATATTTTTAGTATACCTCTAGATTCTATTGCATAAGATTTCTGCATTGCTTTAACAGAAGACATGGATATCTAAAAATAGAATAGGGAAGGGATGCCAGTGCCCCCAAGGGGCACCACATGCTCTTAAAAATAGATTCACCAACAAAACATACTTTAATCTCTTTCTCCTTGAGTTAAGGCTAGATATCTTACTCAAAAATATCATAAATATACAAAAGATAGCCATGATATTTGAAAACAATCTCAAAATCATAATAATACATCATACATCATACTTGAAGCCGATTCAAAGCAAGCATTTCTTTTGAGATTCCTTTACTTTCACCCTAAACACCTTACTTCAAATTCCTACTATGAAAACTCGATAAATTAAATCATTTACTCGAATGAATGTTACATTTATATTTTAAAACACTAACTGTCCCATTAGTTACATACGACTCACGGTGAACTTTAGGAATAAGTTCAGGGGTCCTAGCGACTCATTTTTAACCCCCGACAAAAAGAGGGGTGTATATATTTGACGTGTCTGTCTGTCTGTCTGTCTGTGGCAGAATAGCTCCCGAACGGATAAATAAATAAAAATAAAATAAATAAATAAATATTTCCGGACAATCTACACAACAACATCTAGCCCCGTGGTAAGCTCTAAGCTTGTGTTACGGGTACTAGATATCTGATATACTTAATATAATATACATACATATATAGATATTTTTATTATACATATTAAACACCCAGACCAAGGAGAAAAGTGCTTGCAGAACATACAAACAAATTTACCCTCGGCGGGAATCGAACCCGCTACCTCTTGCTCTGCAAGCGGACATTCGCCCACCGCGCCACCGAGGCAGTCAAATAAAGCGATTTCAATTAAATTATTTTTTGTATGAAAGGTTACTATTGCGCGATTGTTCTTAGATAAGATTTATGAAAATCGTTTAAGCCGTTTAAAAGTTACGGAAGTTGAAAACGGGGAAGAAAACCTGTATATGAGCAAATATACTCGAGTGGGGTCTCAAATGGAAGCGCATCACGTTTACATTACAAAATAATGACTTTTTACTTTAAAGGAAACAAAGGTTTAGAAACCAGGGTTTTTTTAATTTAATATTAAATTATCGTAATAATAATGTGCACTTTTGTGCGTCTTTGACATAAAACCGCGCCCACGACGGACGCGCATCAAGCCTTTAGGAACGTTAATAAGTATTAAAAGAAAATAATATACAAATATTATGTATTCTTCTCCTTACACTTTTTTCACTAAATGTTACCTCTGATTTTGCCACTTAAAATGTATATTTATTCCTAAACACAAGTACAGAACATAAGCTAGGTTACTTTGGAATTATATATTGATATGTGATATAAAAGGCATGACTTAAGAGACTACTTTCCTATTGTCTTTTATATTTTATTTTATAATCTATAAATGAAACCTTTTCGACTTAACAAAAGAGTTCGAGAACCGACGGTACCACCAGGGATTTCCCCCTGCCAAACTTCCAACACCATTTGAAATTCATTCTTCACTCCATGTGACGTAAAAATAGCGATATAGCAGTATAAATTATGCACCCCTGATGCATTAACGACCCCCTTTGATATTTTAAAGGTAAATAAACGCGAACGTGGTATAATAGAGTGTTGGGTAATGAGTCGGTGATTGAATAAATGTTGCGTAAAGTGTTTGAAGGTAATTGTCAAGGTTAGGAGACAGGTAGGTATAATTTAAATAGTAAAGAAACAAGCTGAAATTAGGTCAATATTATAACTGCGACTAAACTTTTTTGGGATTTTTTACTAGCTATAAGCCTTTTAAGTGAGAATGCTTGTTCTCAATCTCAAGCTCAATTTATAAATATTTCCGTCATTTAATAGAGTAAAATGGTGTTTTGGGATCTAATTATGATGCGACATAAGATAGGTGTGAGTTCTATTTGAGTTTTTTAATTGCCTAACTTATTTAAACCACTTTTAAATAAGCACAAGATTTTTATGTTTTTTTTTGTTCATCAAAATTTAGTACTTTCAAGTTAAATATTATGAAAATCGGTCCGTTTGTTCTTAAGATCATTACATTATTTCAAAGATAGGAAAACGTTTTTTTTTTATAATAAATCTAAAATGTTTTTAAAACGAATGCAGAGGTATTTTCGATTCATTTATTTCGCCAAACCAGCTACCTAAAAGTTTAACCCTAGAACCGTGCGCCATTTTTATTACCAAAAAAGATGATTGTAATGTTTTTTATTATTTGACTGTTTGTTTCAAGCTTCAGTGTATTTGTAAGGGGTAACGCATCGATTGTTAATTTATAAATGATCATATTTCTTGATGTTTCGATGACTTCAAAATCAAGTTTTGATGTAAATGACATAGAAAATATTATATTTAGGCACTTTTATAGAAGAAATGAGCATTCCTTTCTAGTTTGAAACCTATTAAGTATTTTTTCTTTACGAGGACTGAAAATAACTTGCAGAAAGTGAGAAGAGCAAAACTTACCTACTCGTATATTGAACACCGAAATTAAAAAATGACATTTTTATTGGACTTTGATATTATTGTTTTGTGATCATGATTTATTTGTCTGAAATTGATTTATACTCGTACATTAGTGATTCAACACTTAAATTTTCATCGTTATAAATAAATAAAATAAATAAATAAATATTTCCAGACATTTCACACAACAACATCTAGCCTCGTGGTAAGCTCTAAGCTTGTGTTACGGGTACTAGATATCTGATATACTTAATATAATAGTCATACATATACATTTATTATACATATCAAACACCCAGACCAAGGAGATCGTGCTTGCAGAACATACAAACACTTTCACCCTCGGCGGGAATCGAACCCGCTACCTCTTGCGCCACAAGCGGACCCTCGCCCACCGCGCCACTGAAGCAGTCAACGTTCGATCGTTTTTGTTAAAATGTGTTATTACAAATACAAAATCATTTATTCAGAATTAAATACATAAAAATACATGCAGTGACGGTTCATTTTATTGATCTAACGATTACAGAATATTTAAATATTTAATAAGAATATTTATTACTTTGGAGTTAACCAGAGCCGTTAGTGTATGTCCGTGATACGGTTCTAGGGTTAAAGAAACTCATATGTAAGGCACAGAAGCAAAGCTCATAGATCATAGAATAAACGAACGCACAGTGCGTCCACTCCCAATCAGTGCTTACAATAACTCACGCAAACATCCACTGATGAAGTGCCATGTATCTCTCATTGTCCCCCTTGGCGCCAATCCCCCACATTGCTGAATCACCTCTCTAATAGTGTGCAAATTTATTTATCTATCCTGGATGTCTTATCTGTGGGGTGGTTTGTTTTTGGAGTCAAGTGTAGTAATTATGATTAGTGTTATCTACTCCGGGGCTGCGTTTTATAAAAAAAATATAGTAAACAAGTATGATATGTATTTAATGTGGATTTTTGTGCGCGTATTTATATTTTGCATAAAAAATTACAATATTAAAATTAGTAAAATATACTTTTTTTCTGCTAAGTGTGCGGTATCCTCCTTGCTGTTATGTTTCCTGATAACTCTAATATAAGCATCGTCAAGACAAGAGAGAAAAGGTCCAACGTTTTTTAAGACGTTTGCAAACCAACCTCATTCAAAAATATGCTATTCTCGGGTGAAATATGTTAAAACGCGG
The DNA here is from genome assembly GCA_929108375.1 of Gymnoscelis rufifasciata. Taxonomy (NCBI): domain Eukaryota; kingdom Metazoa; phylum Arthropoda; class Insecta; order Lepidoptera; family Geometridae; genus Gymnoscelis; species Gymnoscelis rufifasciata. The sequence goes on along the minus strand of OV815307.1, from coordinate 2,741,226 downwards.
GCCGAGGGAATTAAATTAAACAACTTAAATTTTCACCATATTCGAACCATTAGTAAAAATGTATCCAACAAGACATTCATATATTTTCATCAACGATTTCATAAGTTATAAAAATGTAAATTTTCAAATTCACACGAACCCCACCATCCATTTGCATACGAAATCGTACCACCTACATATTTCACAAAATATCATTTCGTTCCGCATGAGCACTTGAAAAATGACAAGTCGTGATTCCAGAAAGGTTTACCATTAGCTCATCAAGACGCATTGAGGGTAACCCTGGCGGAAACTGGGGCTTGATGAATAATCTGTCAGAATTGTCATTATGCATTGTTAATCGAGAAAGGTAATCTGTTGGAGTTGTTCATTGAGCGTTGAGCTTGTCTCATCTGAATTTTTATTCGTCAATCTTTGGAGAGTTATATTGTTTTAATTTTTTTTTGTTAATTTCGTATATTATTTGCCTCGAATACAATGTACCCATTGCAACTATATTTTTGCAGTAATCAGCGGGTGATTGTAGATTATGTACAATTCGCAATCGTGCCAGGTTTGGTTCGGTCGCTGTTCACTGAAACTCGGGTCAATGATTCGCCTGCATTGAAAGGCAAAAACGATTTACATACATTCTCCAAAATTTATTCATTTTATATGATCCATTTTTTTCAGTGGTGCGGTGGGGTTAGGTCCGCTTGCAGTGCATAGGGTTCGATTCCCGCTGAGGGATCAAGTGTTTGCATGCTCTGCACTTTCTAGTTGGTCATGAGTCGTGGTCATGAGTCGTGGTCATGAGTCGTGGTCATGAGTCGTGGTCATGAGATGTGACTCATGACTATGACTCATATTAATTATGACCATAAATGAATAAAGGTATATAGGCTAATAAAGGTTTGTAAAACTATGTTAATCTTCTAAAATTATAATATAAACGCGGAAGATTGTGAGGATGTATGTTAGTAAGTGTGTTTGTTACTCTTTCTCGTAAAATTACGAATGAATTTGAAACTTCATAATACACTTACATAATCAGAATAACACATAGGCTATTAAAAACCCCGGTAAAATGCCACCTTTTGTTGGAAAATCAATGATGGAGAGCAGCACCCAATTTTGATCAAATTTGGCACGGACATAATTATAGCGGTTGTCTTAGTAAAGCACAAAAGCTACTATTTAACCCCCGACAAAAATGAGGGTTGTTATAAGTTTGACGTGTCTGTCTGTCTGTCTGGGACATTTTAGCTCCCGAACGGATAGAGTGATTTCAATTTAGTTCTGTTTTGTATGAAAGGTGAGTTTCGCGCAATTGTTATTACCTTTTTTACTCTTTTACATTCTCAGGAAAACTGTCAGTTAATAGAATAATAATATAAACTATATAATACTTAAAGGCTAATTATAAGCTCCCACAAATAATAATTGTAAAAACATGTTTGATGAAAATCGGTTGACGCGTTTAAAAGTTATGGGGGTAAAAGTGGGGAAGGACAACCGAAAATCAAAATAGTACGACTTTTTACTTTTAAGGAAACTGAAGTTCTGGAATGGGGGTTTTTTTAGATCTAAATTTAGATTATTATCTTATCTATTATAAAGCGGGCAAAGCCGCGGGTAGACAGTATACTTACAGCATTTAAAGCCTCTTGTTCATGCGGACTGAGCTTGTAGGATGCATCTGATCCAACCAACCGAGGTGTGGACCTGTTGACAAAACAGAAAGATAAAATAAAAACTGCCAAGAATACATAAAACTAAAATCTCTATAAGTAAAAATGAATTGTTGTTCGTTAGTCTGATTCAAACTCGAGAACGGATGAACGAATTTATCTTATCATAGTCTAGAAATGTTCGTGGAGGTCTAGGGAAGGTTTAAAAGGCGAGAAAAAATCAAATAATTGCCGGGAAAAAAAATTGAATAAAAACCCGTGCGAAGCCGGGGCCACTAGTAAAATATAAAAGTCTAAAATACAATAACTCTTTATTGAAACAACAAAAAATGCAAAAGTACAATGCTTTAGTACTGAAATACACGTCGATAAAAGTCTTATCACTAAATAAATAAATATTTCCGGACAATCCACACAACAACATCTAGCCCCGTGGTAAGCTCTAAGTTTGTGTTGCAGATATCAAGTACCCAGACAGCCTTTGGATTGACTGGAGAAAAACTAAAAACTACTCTATTGCTTGCTTATCAGATATAATTTATATAATGTACAGTCAGTATCTAGAGTACCTAGTTACTCGTATATATATAATATACTAGTCGACCCGACAGACGTTGTCCTGTCCCACGTCTCAAAAAACAATATCCAGTTGACCGTATTGTGAATCTAAACCATTCCCAGATCCCCTTGAACACACACAAAAAATTTCATCATGATCGGTCCAGTCGTTTGAGAGAAGTTCAGTGACATACACACTCACAGAAGAATTATATATATAAAGATGAGAGTTCGCAATGAAGCTACTGACTGAAGTTGATCCTCATAATTTTTTATGGATATTCCCGCGAAATCACATATTTTCTCGCGGTAAAAAGTATAGCCTTCCTCGATAACATCGGCTATCTGAAAGATCCAATGAAATCGGACTAACTACTAACTAGGGACTAACCTAGGGAGTAATTAATTATTCTATGCCTAAGGTTATCAAGGTTTAAGGTTAAAATGAATTTAAAAATCGTGGTCGTAGACTTAATCGATGATCGGTATCCAGATCCACTAATAGAGAAAGTCTAGAACTAGGTGCAAAGCAGTAATTATAGTTTAGGCAAGTGAAATATGCCCGCGCCATTGTTATTAACATTCATAAACGCTGGCGAGTTTATTTATGCGATCTTAACTCAGGGAGTGGTCATGTTTTAAGCGATTTCGCTAAAACAAAAAAGGATTGAAGTATATTTTTAGAATTGCTTAGGTAGTTAAAGAGTAAAAGCGGAACCCTTTAACTATTCTTCGCAGTGCGACAAATAGTCCGTATATATCAGTGTCTCATAAGTTGTGATGTTACAGATACAGCATCCAGCTGAATAACTAAGTGGTGGGCGACTGTCCGCTTGCGGCGCAAGAGGTAGCTGGGTCGATTCCCGCCGAGGGGTCAAGTGTTTGTATGATCTGCAATCACTTGCTACTTGGTCTGGGTGTATTATTTTATATTAAAAATTATCTATAAATGTATGTTTATTATATTAAGTATATCAGATGTCTTGTATACGTAACACAAGCTTAGAGTTTACCACGGGGCTAGATGTTGTTGTTTGGATTGTCCGGTAATATTTAATTTATTTATTCCGCAAACAGCAAATGCTATTCACTAAACAGTCGATTTTCTTAAAGAAGACATTATAATCGGATTAACTTGATTATATTTTTGTGTATGACATGAAATACATGCTTGACAATCATATCGTAATATGATGCTTTGGCGGGCGATAACGCTGATATGTATCTACTTAATACATTCTTACAAATTATCTTTTTATAAAAAAAAAGGTTGTGAAATACCGAAAAACATTCCTGTTTCCACTGTTTATCTCACCGCACCCGCAGGTTAGACAAATATGTTCACTTCCGGCCGGCGCGACGACAAATTGTATCCGCAATGACTACACGGCGATAACAGATCTTTTCTACTTTATTAATAAATATATAAATAACTAAATAATCCCGGACAATGCACACAACAACATCTAGCCCCTTGATATGCTCTGAGCTTGTGCACGGGTACAGCAAAAAATATATAATTTATTTGTGGAGGTCTCAAATAAGCCTAACGGTCTTGATATTTCAGACCTTATTATATAAAAATCTAAATTTAAAATTTAAGAAAAACCCCCGATTCCAATGCCTTCATTTCATTAAATGTAAAATAACATAATATTATGTAATGTGGACGCGATGCGCTTTCATTTGATACCCCACACTAGTATATTTGCAGATTTTCTGTTTTCCTTCCCCACACTCACCCCCATAACTTTTAAACGGCTCAACCGATTTTCATAAAACATGTCTAAGAACACCCAGGCCAAACTCAACTTTCATACAAAAAAAAACTAAATTGAAATCGCTCCATCCGTTCGGGAGCTATGATGGAACAGACAGACAGACAGACACACAGACAGACAGACAAACAGACACGTCAAACTTATAACACCCCTTTTTTTGGTCGGGGGTTAAAAAATATAGGTATAATAACAAGCTGGAATTAAGAAAAGATATAATCTTTCTGCAATTTAACTTATTTGGGTATTTTTAAAGTCCTTTTAAGTGAGAATTATGGTTACGAAACTTTAAATGGATAAAGGTCCCAAACGACCGAATCGAATAATTATTTTTAAACTAGCGGCCCGCCCCGGCGTCGCACGGGTAAAAAAAGTTCCCGGCAATTTTTCCTTATTTGCTCACCGTTTAGACCTACCCTGGACTACGACAAACATTTTAAAACCAAAATCAGCTCAATCGTCCCAGCCGTTCTCGAGTTTTAATCAGACTAACGAACAACAATTCATATTTATTTATAAAGAAGATACCTATTCGACAATGACATAGTTTGTTGACATTCATTATTCTATTTTTACAAAATGGCGTCTATTTGTCGCCTTATAAAATTTTAACTGACGTCGCGTCGACGATAAGATAAATCCGTTCAGCCGTTCTCGAGTTTTAATCAGAAATATATATATAAATATATATATATAAAAAAAATATATATTTATAAGAAAGACTTGTAAGATTGGGAAATATCGAGCACAATTTTTCCGTCTTCTATATTTTATTTTATCTATAAATACTAACATACATGGATGTAACTTGTAGCGTAACCGTAAAGCCGTATTGGCTAAGTGGGAGGACACTCGACTTTCATTCCCAAGGTCGTAAGTTCAAACCCTGCCACTCACCTCTGGATTTTTCTTATTGAGACATTTTAGTGCGCTTTAAACACGTGCTTTAACGGTGAAGGCAAACATCGTGAGGAAACTGGCATGTTCTGAGAACTTTAAAGAGTTTGAAGGACGTGTGACATTCACCAACCCGCACTTGGCCAGCGTGGTGAATTAAGGCCTAATCTCTCTCGAGAGAGAAGTCCCTGTGACACAGCAGTGGGAACGTTAATAAGGTGATGATGATGAACCTGTAGCGACAGAGAAATTTCCATGAAACTCGAAGTCGATCAGTCCCCTGGTAGCCTGGCAGGTAGGTAGTAGAGACGGAACAGTAATACATTTAGAGTAAGGTTCCCGTTTCAATTTTGCACAGTTATGGTCGCGGTTTACATGACCACTACTCAGGAAAATAGATAGATTATTAAGTATTTGTGGTATTCTGGTTTGCGATAATTAAGGTCATAACATTATTATAAATTAAAGTAACCCGCAATATACATATATCTACTTACATTAAGATCACATCGCTATAGACATAATGTTTTTTTAGTATCATCATCATCCTAGTTTCAACATAAAGGTAAGGCAAATCTTTGTATTTTTATTTTTGTAATCTCAGAGAGAGGATAGGAGCAGGTTCAAGTGCCTACTACTTTTTTATATTTTTAAATGAATATTCTCTTCAGTCATATTTCATTTTGTGTTATTATCGAACCCAAAAATTATCATGACAAAGTTAAACAATACGAAAATCCATCTGTTCCATTATAAAGAAGTACAACTTATGAAAACATTCAATATTTTCGGGCACAATATATCTGTTACATTTCGTTGCTGCACTTGTACAAAGAATAACTAGGAACACCCATCAAGATATTTCGAAGTAAGAAACACAGCCGTCTATGTCACCCCTTTGGAACTCTTCAAGTTTAGCAAATAGTAAGGGCTAGTCAAGTCACATGGGGCCCTAGGACTGTAGCCAGCGGCAGTCTGCTCACTCTTATTAATATTCCATCGTTGTGCACATCGCTGGACTAATTGCCAACACCTAGCTAGACAGTGCACAACCGATATCGTACACGGCGTCTAGAGATTTCGTAGACGAAACTTGATCCTCATCCTTGAGAAAGTAAAATTATATATTTCTTGTGTCACTTTTTACATTGTTTACTTTAATCATTACCTACATGATTTCAGCTGTAGGAAGTCCACTGCTGGATTTGAGGCCTCCTTCAAAGCAGCCTGCGTTGTCCATCGAATTGGTGGAAGTCCTAAGATGCGTTTTCTGAATTGCAGTCTTTATTTGAGAATTTTTTGGCACCTACACCTTAAACTCAATTTTCCTCCTTAAATTAATAAATAAATATTTACGGACAATCCACACAACAACATCTAGCCCCATGGTAACCTCTAAGAATAATTAAATAGACACACATTATTATAATTATATGATACACCCAGACCAAGGAGAAAGTGTTGCAAAACATACAGACATAGACCCCTCGGCGGGAATCGAACCCACTACTAGTTTGCACGCAAGCGGACCTTGGCCCACTGCGTCACTGAGGCAGTAGTTATTAACTAATTCTTAATTTTATAAAGTCAGTGGGCAGATTCCATCAGCTAATAGTCAACGCGTATTATTTGAAAGCTAGGATGTGCAAATTGAAAAAGTGTCTACATTTATTTATTGTAAGAGTCGGCGTTACAAAATTTAAATGGGACCAATTTGTCATCCGGGACCAATATAATGGGATCAATCAATGGTCAGCGGTTCTAGGTTATCTTCAATAGTTAATCACGATTGCTCGAAATAAACATATTGTGGTTGCTGATATTGACAGCCATAACAGACAAAAATACACTTATGTTGCCTTCCTGGAAATCAATTTATCGCGTATTAAAATAAATATACAAATTGCAATGACTATCTGTATGTCCATTGTCTATGAGAACGTTTTGGCGTACAATAGTATTAAATCACTTAATAGCGGAACTATCCTGCACAAGAACAGCTGATACGAAGACCCTCTAACAAACTGAAAACAAATAGAGCCTCACGAAGATGTTCCATTCAAATATTTGCTCTGAACTTGATCCCTTGCAATAAACCCCCTATATTCGCCAAAGTACTACTTAATATCACCACAAGTGGGTTACCGACTTGATGAATTATGAAGATAAGGTCAATATACTACCCTCGAAGTTAATGCTTTGGTCGTGGAAATAAAGTTTTTTTGTTCATTTCACATTGATATTAATAATACATTGATATTAATATCGCTGACAGTAAAATACAGTTTTTACTAGTTCTATATCAGGGATCCACCATTTATTTTATATCAGTACATATTGAATGCAATATGTACTGATAAACAATTTACTTATAACATATGTATATATTCCATATTATGTAAGCGCGTTTCTTGTTTTGGTTGTGAATATATGTATTATAAGTAATAAGATGTTAATCGCAGATTTTAAACGATTGGTACATCTGAAAGTGAACCAGAGCCTAGGCCTACTCCACTCGAGTAATATACTGATCTCCTCATCATCGCTTAAACTGTTGCCTGTCCACTGCTGGGAATTTGCATCTCTAATTAATTTACAGTTAATTCAGTCCTTAGTCTGCATCAACAGTGAACTCGCGGTACTGACCGGTCCTCTTTTAATCGACGGTTATTTTCGAAAATTATTGGGCCCACGACCATCCCTATTCCACGTGCTTGCTGAATGGCCTTTCCACTGTGAACTGAACGAACTAATCCGATTAGCTACTTGCAATTACTGCCAGCGACCCGCATTCATCTACTGAACTCCCATTTCATTTTGATATCATTGTGTCAATCAAAGTACCGTCAGCAGATACAATGCAGACAATATACAAGATCACCATTACACCAAATTACAAGCCAATGTATAATAATCACGGCAAGCCTCTTCATTGTTCACAATCTTGCCCTAGTAATCTATTGTACCTCTTTCGTAATAATATTCTATGTTATAATGCGACCTCTGACTTTTAAATGTAAATCACTGGCATTATTAGGACATTTTGCTGCAGGGTAATCGTAAAAGGTTACGACAGTGCTACGTAATATACTCTAAATGGTCTGTTTATTATTTCCGTGAGAAGACCATAATTTCACTATGCCAGCCTTTCTCTTAGTATCCATTTATATAGGTTGGCTTGCATCCGCAATGAACAGCCATTATATTGTCTGTCCAATTCATTGATAGATGACGCTACTCGGGCAGATGATGTTCTCAGCCAGACCCACTCTATCCATTGGAGAACGTTTCTTCACCTACGACGATCTGTTCTGCGTGCAACAATCAACAATATATAAAGCCAATGCCCTCGGCTATGTTGATAAAACAATAATTATGAAATTGCAGTATCTATTGTCTGTTTTTTAATACCAGAAATTATGCCACAATCAGCTTAAAACATTATTATTTTTGCATCAAACAGCAACGTGATTTTAATCACATTTCAGAATTCATATTTTAGTGGTAAATTGAGTGGTTCATAAATAACCAAATCATTTATTTCGGTTAGCGACATCTAATACCTATTGACTAATTAATTAATGTTATCTATTGACTAAGCCTTGTTTAATGAGCGGTAGATTGTTAGAATAAAAAGCGTCAATAAAACTTTATATCTTAAATATAAGCAATCCACTCAATTTTCTTCTCCATTTCAAATTATTTACAACGAGAAATATCACCCCAAATTGTGAAGCAAAAATAAATCTATACAAAAACGTGTCAACAAACAGACGCAGATGCTAATAGCCCAAACAGACGACAAGGATATTTAAGTAACAAGATAAATGATATTCCACTAATTGTTACGTCACAGACCCGGTTAGCAAACATCTTCACACCCCGCCGATAAAAATAACAATTTTAGTGAACATCTGTCAAAATACAAGAGGAAATGAGTATTCCCTGTGACGAATTGGTGACACTCTTGTTTCGCTATGAAATTACGCTCCTGAGTCCGTGAGTTCTGGTTTACGGAGCTTAAAATGGGGCAGACTGCCTTAATAAGTTAGGTATCTTTAGGTACGAGTGGTGCATCATTGTACCTCATCGAGGGAGCAATAATTATATTCACAAGGATACCCCTACTTAAAAAATAAAAGGTATCTATAATCTGAAGCCGTGTTGGCTAAGTGGGAGGACACTCGACTTTCATTCCGAAGGTCGTGGGTTCAAACCCCGCCACGCACCTCTGGATTTTTCTTCTTGAGAAATTTAAGTGCGCTTTAAACACGTGCTTTAACGGTGAAGGCAAACATCGTGAGGAAACCGGCATGTACTGAGAACTTTAAAAAGAGTTTGAAGGACATGTGACATTCACTAACCCGCACTTGGCCAGCGTGGTGAATTAAGGCCTAATCTCTCTCGTCAAGAGAGAAGTCCCTGTGTCCCAGCAGTGGGAACGTTAATAGGGTGATGATGATGATCTATAATCTGCCAAATAGTTGTTTTTTATGTTAAAAAAAAGAAAAATTAATGCTATGAAAAACTACAAAAGCTATTAAAACCATAGAGCTCCACCATATAGAACCATCTAGAATTTTAATCCTAATAATTTATGAATTTGATTTCTGCAAACAAACAAAAATGGGGCGTCATTTTTAAGGTAAAATGTGTTAGTCGTTTTTTATTTCACAAAATGTAGAAAATTAAATAAAGTAAACTAAGTGGAGCAATAGACAAAAAACGTATATTTATTTGTAAGCAAGAATAAAAAAAATTAATACATTTTATAGGTTAAAAACATCAATAAAAAAAATTAAATAGATTTAGACATTTTTTCGCGCCAGCTAGTATTCGTGTATATAATTAAATAATAAATTAATAAGGGTAAAGTTTGATGTGTCTCTCTGTCTGTCTGTGACATCATAGCTCCCGACCGGACGAAGCGATTTCAATATAGTTTGTTTTTCTGAAAGGTCACTTTTGCGTGAGTGTTCTTAGACATGTTTTAAGAAAATCGGTTAACTCGTTTAAAATTGGGGGGGTTAAAGTGAGAAAGATGAATATCTGCAAATATACCCGAGTGGGGTATCAAAAATAAGCACATCGCGTACCCTTAAAAAAACATGATTTTTAACTTTTAAGGAAACTAAGGTTCAATCAGGGGTATTTTTAATTTTTAAATGTAGATTATCCCGAACATGAAGGTGAAGGCATGGATTGACTTCAATTTATATTAAATACTAGCTGACCCCAGCAAACGTTGTTTTGCAAATGAAAAATAGATAGTAGCCGATTCTCAGACCTACTTAATACGCATATAAAATTTGGTAAGGCCGTTTCGGAGGAGTACGGTAACTAACATTGTGACATGGAAATTTTATATTATTAGAAGATATCGCTCATTTGCGTCAAGAACGGTTTATAACATTTATGTATCGTTTTGGAATAATAGTATATAAAAATCCGCCGTATCGCGCTCTACTTGCTACAAAAAACGCGATATTCCTAGCCCCAAAATTGACAAAGATATGAGGGAAAAAGTCGACAAGATGCGTTCTAGCTCCCTCCTTTACAACTATGAAGTTCGTTTCAACATCGGTACATGTCATTGGAGTCTCTACGCGCGACGAGGGAGGTGCTGTTCAATTGCAACAATAACGTGACACAGTCACTGTGTCACGTTTTTAATGGAAAGGTAAGTGCATTCATTTAGTTATTCATTTGTTACTAAAGCGTGATATCATGGTTTGAACCACTTTAGCTGTAAAGTAATATGTTACTGTATACATTTTTAGGCTACCTTGTCACGGTTTTCTCGCAAAAAAATTATACTTATTCGGAATAAAAGGATATGTACCGTTTTAGATGATGAATGAAATCTCTAGAGGTTTAGTTTTGTATGAATTATTACCACGTATCTCGTTGTTGTCGTAAAGTGTGTATTCATTTTGTCGTGATAGCTGAAGTTGTTGCATTACAGATGATGACACATATTTAAACCACCACCTTATTCTTTCAGATGGAGTCACGATCGCGATCGAAAAAGATTTTGGGTATACTCCGAAAAGAAATAGTTGATGCAATAGACAGTATAACTACAGACAGATTATTATTAAAAATACTTACTACTACAACTGACTCGACAACTACAGTGGGCTTTTATTGCTTAGAAGAAATAGTTCCTAAACAACGAACCTTAAAGATAGACTCAGAAGGAAACACGATACAACCGAAATGAACCATCAACAATGCTAAATGTTTTTTAAAACACGCTGGCAATAAATAATCGGCCAATAACGGCCAGAACTTATGGAACTGGTTAATAAAAACCTCAATCCACGATATTATCAATCTTTTTTTTTTTGACTGCCTCGGTGGCGCGGTGGGCGAATGTCCGATTGCAAAGCAAGAGGTAGCGGGTTCGATTCCCGCCGAGGGTAAAATTGTTTGTATGTTCTGCAAGCACTTTTCTCCTTGGTCTGGGTGTTTAATAAACGTTTTTGGTCTTATTGCTTTTAGCAATAAGACCGCCCATTACGCATTCTAGGTTTAGTTTTAATTTCATATTGTATTGTTCATCTGGTGTGTAATAAAGAACTCTATTATTTAATATGTATAATAAAAATATCTATTTAAGTATGTATATTATATTAAGTATGATGATGTCTAGTACCCGTAACACAAGCTTAGAGCTTACCACGGGGCTAAATGTTGTTGTGTAGATTGTCCAGAAATATTTATTTATTTGTTTATTTTTACGAATCTCTATATGCGCATCATCATAGGGATTTGTTAAATATGAATGTTTATTAGTATTTTTAACCCCCGACCAAAAAAGAGGGGTGTTATAAGTTTGACGTGTCTGTGTGTCTATCTGTATGTCTGTCTGTCTGTCTGGGACATCATAGCTCCTTAGTTTTTTTTTGTATTAAAGGTAAGCTTTTCCCGGTGGTTCTTAGACATGTTTTATGAAAATCGGTTGAGCCGTTTAAAAGTTATGGGGGTGGGAGTGGAAAATCTGCAAATATACTCGAATGGGGTATCAAATGAAAGAACATCGCGTGCACATTACTAAATATTATGGTGTTTTACCTTTAAGGAAATTAAGGATTTGGAGTCGGGGGATTTTCTTTAATTTTAAATTTAGATTTATTATTACATTCCATTTTATTTAATAACACACTGGCTGTCAAAATATTGATTTGTTACTTTCTACAATAATGTTAAGTATTTATGTGCAAATGTTAAGTGCCATTGTTAATATTATAGTAGAACTAATTGAAAATAACTGTGATTGTTTTTGCTTAGATGTTTTGATTATTTAATAGTATGTCGGTCAATAATTGTAATCACCGTTTATTACAATTATTGACCGACATCATTGTTCGTATTGGGTAAGAAGTGTGCCATGGTAAAGCAAGACTTAATTATAGTCAAGACCGTTAAAATTATTACAAAAGTATTATGTGTAATTGAATTTATGGTCGAGATTGATTAAAATAGTAAAATAAGTACGAGTATAACGGTGTTTTAGTAATATTTTTTTGTATAATTTAATATATTTTGACTCCAAAAACGTGTTTTAAATTTAATATTTCGTTAGTTTAAAAAAAATATTAGCATATAAAACGTGATACGGCCAGTATATCTAATAAAAATATATATATATTGCTGCAAAAACATTTTCGATAAAAAACATGATATTATTATGAAACGAATGAGATACCAGCTCCGCATCGTTTTTTTCGAAAAAAGAATTGTTGGCGCACCTTCATCGTCAATAAAAAGTTTTGAAAGTTCAGTAGGAACGAAAATATACAGATTTGAAAACTTCAAAGTCGTTTTCTGAAAAATCACGTTTTCTGACTTGTCACGTTCTTGTCGCAGATGAGCGATATGTATATGACGGAACATTAACATCAATAACCTAAAGAAGGCTTATCTCTGGATAAGCCATAATTGTTAAGGCTTGAGTAAATTTGTCTATATTTAACTCAATTGTACGTATTTTTCTTATTTTCCTCAACTTTACTCGTCAGTTTACCTTTTCCTGTATGTTACTATTGGCAACAAGAGGTTTAAGTACATTCATATACGTAAGTACAACACGTTTTTGGCTTTTCTTAAGTAACACGTTGTATTTTCAAAAGGTTCTACACCTAAGCCTACACAATGTGATACATAGTTTTATATCTAAATGAAATCGCAGATAATGGGAATCCCAGATGTCTATCACAGTGGCTTTCTATTCTATCGAACACATCTCCGGCTCACCATATTCAATCTAGATTGCCCTAATTTATTTTTCATAGTTTGTAATTAGATTTTATAAGGTAGATTGTAAATGGTGATTTATGTGAATTTATTTACGCTTTAAAAAAAACAATTAAAATCAATAATCTCATGAACTACTGCTCCGATAAAAAAATAGTTCAGTTTTAGATGGCCCATTAATCGAAAATGGCTCTCGGCTACATTTTACCAATTTGTTTATATACTTTGTTTTTGGGGAAACCAAAAATAAGGGCAACGCTAAGTAAGTCTAGTTACTTATTCAATAAAATAAGAACAGTATCATACCCTTTAAATTATCATGGTTTTTAACAATAATATTATGACTTGAAACAAATCATGGTATGTTACCCGTTTTAAGTCACAATATAGTATCATACTCACTATAATTTTGCGTATATTTTCTTTTTATTTCCTAGCACACAGTAAGACGCTGTGAGAACGCCATCATACCATCATACATCATACATCAGATAAATCACCGGCTTTGTTCTGCAGCAGAAGTGCACTGATAGCCCTCATTCGCTATTTCTCAGGGCTACAGTAATTTATCATGTGTGTTTTCCTGTCATGTAGTTTGTGCATTTTTGTGATATAAAAATATATTTTTTATGGACGATTGATCTTTTTTTTGGTTGTCAATCTCACCTGATAGTCCAGTAAACGAACCTAACCTTGAAATATTAGCTAAGTGGTTACAACCAACGCGTAAATGTTCTTTGATGATCCCGCATATAAACATGTAAAAAATGCAGGGTCATAAAATAATACTTGTATGATGGTAATTGTCAATGAGTACAAGGATGGATCACAATATAATATGTAGTAGTATAATCTAATGCCTCATAAGCTCCACCCTTATCTATTTTTTTATTCCTACAATATCCTAGCTATAACAAAAGTGAATTGTAACAACGGTAGTTACAAACAAAACTACAGCCATCTATAGTTTTCAAAGTGAACTAAAAAGCTTCGAAGTTTGTAAAGCTAACTGTGAACATAGGCTGCTGCTGGTTCCTGTATGGCTGGCACTGCCCAAGTTACAAGAATGACTCAATAGATGGCGTTCTACCATTTTAGTTATATTAGCTCTACTAGATGTCGCTTTAATCGTTTAGCGGATAATATGGCCCATGTTTTCAAAAAAGCTTATATTTCACTTTTTACCTGAAGAAATAATTATATTCTTAATAAAAAGGGAATGGTTTATATTGTTCACGCTGTGCGAAGTGTGAGGTTACTAGTAATATGAATTCCACAATGTTCTTCCATTCTTAATCTTATAAACACTGATCACTGTTAACGGTGCTTCAAGTTAGGCGTTTTGAGACGGCGCGTTTGACGAACGTCTTAAGTACGTTGGATTATTTTCATACGACAACCAATCCAGTTGTCGTGCGTTCGTGGTACCAACGCTTTCATTTGAAAACAATCGAACGCACAAACGCGTCCTACGTCAAACACATCGGTGGGCGCCGCGTCAGATGAAGAAACTCTTTCTCTACGTACGTCTCGAAACATTAAAGTTGAAAGCGCCCTAAGACGGCTCAGTATTAGGTTCATTAGGAAACAACTCGTGTAGATAAACTTAAACAGTCTGTTGTTCTGCAAAACTAAGATTTTCCAGACAATAGATAACTCAATTATGATTGCGTTAGAATGGGATGGTCAGCACCTTAATTGAGGGGTGATTCTAGCGCCTATTATAACAAAACGAATAACAAAATATATCTAAAAGTCAGTAGGTTATGATTTTCCTTTATTTTCTGATATTTAATTAATTTTGTCCGTGATTGTTCAACAATTGGCTATTAGGGGACAATTCACGTGCTTTAAAACGCATTCGTAAGAAAACTGAAAAAAATTGCTGATATTTGGAGTTACATGGTGTTTTAGTTATGGTATATAAAGAAGAAAGGGTGTGAATAGCACGCACCAAGCAAACCTTATTGTGAATAGCATTCGTTATTATTATATCATAGGCGAGAGAATGCCCCCCGGGTTTTGTTAACGGAGGTTCTGAGTTAGTGAACGATCGACTAACGTTAATTTTTTGAGTAAATTGTTCATTAGAAAGAATAACACTTTAACTCACAAGAAATAAAAACTCAGAGATTAAAATATTTTGAATACAAAAATATTGTATATTTTTGTATTCAAAAATATAATTGATAAATATTATTGTAATATTTTTAATACAAACATACTCAAAACATAGTATTTTGTCATTCACCTCATTATTTATACCAATTATATAAAATCAAATCAAAATCATTTATTTGCTCAAATGTCTTATTTTATGTCAATGTTAGGCCCATTCTGCCTAACAAGACGTGAAAATTATTTTTTAATAAATTATTATTTAATTTATATATATGCTTGTTATAATGCTTGCTGTTTGTAATCTTTAGCAACAAACACCGTATAATCCAGACTACAATAGGTTTAAATGCGAAAGTAATTTGTCGATCTGTCCGGCTTTTACGGGAAAACTACTGAACCGATGTATTTGTAAATTGGTACACTGATTTTCTAGGGCCTGAGAAAGGACATAAGCTATTTACCACGGGAAAACCCATTAAACGCGTTCCGTGTAATTTAACAATTTACTGGGAGAGAGGTGACCGAAATACTTATCGATTTAACCCCCCATTTTATGTACCCCGATTTTTTTATAGTTTTGGAGATATTCTACTTTTTTTGTGTTTTTCGTCGGCAGTCAGATATTTTTTGCTATAGATACATATAAAACACCCAGACCAAGGAGAAAGTGCTTGCAGAACATACAAACACTTGAATTGGCGGGCATCGAACCCGCTATCTTCGCCCACCGCGCCACTTACGCAGTCAGCGTAAAAACTCAGCGGTCATCCAAGTACCTACTGATCGCACACAACGTTGCTAAGCATTATAATATCACGTATGTTGTCACAGAACTAGATTTTTTTTGATACGCAAGAAACAAAAAGTGGAATTCCTCATTAATTTCAAATTTCCAGAGAGATTAATTGAATTTTTATGATTTTTAATAAGTGATAATTGATAAACCTCACTTTGCGGGTTAAACTTTTTTTTAATTTTATGCAGAAAAAATTAAGACACATGCATAACCTTCGCGCACAGGATTCGAACCGGCATCTACGAAGGTAACAGATGTGTAACAAATTTTATCCGCATATAATTTAAGTATTGAATATGTCTTAGTTTCTTGCTAGGAGCCCTTAGGTAATTAGTTTTTTTTTTAATTTTGTGTATTTGTACTATGTACATTCATAGAGGATATTAATGTTCAGTGCAAATAAACAATTATGGCGTCGTGTCCCGAAGCTGACTGTAATGGTACAAAAACAAATAATCTATATAAATATAATTTTCACAAGATATAATTTTGTTATTGGAATTGTTGTTCGAACAAATCCAAAATTCTTAAATTCTTAAATTGACATTGTCAATAATAAAATATAATAAAATTAATAATTTAATTTTCAATATTGAATGTATTTTTTTTTGTTATTTTATTGAACAAAGTATCTATTATAGATAATTATGTATGTAAATTTTTAAGAACAAGCCTTTTTACAAACCTGACCTGTAAGTTTTATAGTCAATAAATAATTTTAAATCTATTAGCCCTAAAGTTCAAAAATTCACTATCCGTATTGTATGATTGTATCTTCGACTTAAACGACATTACCGTGAAATAGCCACAACAAAATCCCTGACATATCACAAGCACAGTAACATTAGGTTGTTTCTAGGGGTCCATATCGCGTGGCTGGTGGGGTCCGCAGGGGACGCGTGTAAATAGCAATAGGGGTTGAGTGTATGTCTAATTGCCCGCGGATGTGTCGCAACTCAGTTTTGTATGGCTGTGGCAGGGTTAACACCTAACGTAAAGGTGGATCTGAAATCTGTAAACGGATCTATATGGGGTTTTCAGCATACCTCACGAAGCTCACGAAGTTGCTGCACAGCTAGTTGCTAATATAGGTCGAAACGCCGCGGGGAACTATTATAAATATAATATACTAGCGGCCCGCCCCGGCGTTGCACGGGTAAAAGTTCCCGGCAATTTTTCCTTATTTGCTCACCGTTTAGACCTACCCTGGACCACGACAAACATTTTAAAACCAAAATCAGCTCAATCGTCCCAGCCGTTCTCGAGTTTTAATCAGACTAACGAACAACAATTCATTTTTATTTATATAGAATATAGATAATCTCCGCTATTTCGCTTTATAATTTCCGCGATATATAAAAAATAGAACCGTTTTTCCCCCGAAGGGTAAAAAACGGATATTTAGGTTTCTGCCGAAGCTCGAACCACATTGAGATTAATGCCTTTGTAACTCAGCTATTCCTATACATTTCGCGCCTTGAACGCCATCTATCGCGTAAGAAAGTAACTAACCTACGCAACGTGGACAGCGCTCGGCTGTTATTTCTTCAGTACCTGTAAAGCCGGCAAGGCCTTAAGGTGTGGTTCGAGCTTCGGCAGAAACCTAAATATCCGTTTTTTACCCTTCGGGGGAAAAACGGTTCTATTTAGGTGTTCGTGCCTTCGCTCGAACCACATTGAGACGTGTTTAACATCTGCCGGCGCTGTTCACGCCGTACTGTGATTATTCTGAGAGTAGATATAGTATTAAGTAAGAGATGATAAATTAAACAGATGCATAATGATGATATTTTTATTCATGAAAATTTACTCATTTTAAATTTTTATCAACTTTAAATACAACATTAGGTGGCATGAAATTATTATTAATCGATTGGGGAGAAACAATTGTTAAGATAGTTACTATTAGCTGTAGGTGTCACACTTATTTCACGAAAATAATGATTGAAAAATGTTTGTTTAGATTTCCAATTTCCTCGTTTCAAGATTTCATCAATATCCATATTCCTATGTGTCCAGTTATTGGTTGCAACAGCAGCTCGTATGCTTCCGGCTGTGGATGATATATGAGCCTCTTTAAAAAGCGTTTTGATCCAGCCTGCAATTACTGCTCGGGATGCTTCTTTAACGCGACCTCTTGTTGTTATAAAAAGGCTCTTTAACTGATTTGTGCGACGTTTTTCTGATAAGATCACTAGCTGTTTGATCCAGTGTATGATGTTTAACCGAGTTGAGGTATTATTATGCTTTAAACACCATCCGGATTGCCTGTAAGAGGTGTTATCAGTTTTCGATCCAAATTTTGGCCAAAATATAATTTCATCCTCCTGTTCTTCAAAGGAACTAGGTTCTAAGCTTAGCAACGTCAAATCATGAACTCTTCTTCCTGATGCCAGCAAAAGTAGAATGCTAGTATGTCGTGATACTGCAAATAAGTTTTCATTGTCTAAATCATAATTTTCTAAAAACAATATTAAATCATCTAGCTTCCAATGTAAAGGTTTTTTGTACGTAGGTTTTCTTGAGAGTATACCCTTTATTGCATGGCTAACTAAAGGGTGAGAACTTAATGATGAACTTGTACAAGGGTTTGCAAATGTAGCAATTACCGATTTGTGAACCATTATGGTTCTGGGCGCCAACTTAACTACTTCGTGTAGATAACAGAGATATCTAGCCAGCTCTGCGGGTTGTGGATTATCAACTACAACATTTTGATTCGACGTCCAACGAACCCATCTTTGCCAGGCAGGGCGGTAGGTTTTCAAAGTAGATGCTCTCCATGAAGCTTCTAGTACTTTTATCTCTTTTTCTTTCCAGTCCTTTATTGCTTTGGCCCAGCCCGTACCAACCAAACCTGCAAACTCAGTTGTTCTATTTTCGCTGGTGCTTGGTTCGTTTGTAGGTCTACAAGATTGAATTGAAGACTGGGTATTTCCCAAGCGGGCTGGCATACAATGTTCTTCAGGTCCTGCATCCAAAATGCTCTTTCCCAATTCGGTGCTATTAGAAGATATTTTCCTGATGAAGTTTGGAGATGATGAAGGACTCGGGGTAGAAGAGAAGGAGGTGGAAATATCCAACCCAGGTTGTAATGCCATGTTTGACTGAATGCATCGGTGTATAGGGACGATTGATCTGTTGCGTCTTCGCTTACATACCTCGACACTACGGCTGAGCGTTTCGAAGCGAATAGATCTATTTCTGGAGTGCCAAACAGGCGAAATATCTCTTTGGTGATGGGAGTCTTTAGGTGCCACTCGGGCAGTTTCTTTGTTCTTGAGAGACTGTCTGCTAGCCCATTGTATGGCCCGGGGATGTAGCGAGCTATTAGATTGCATTGATTTTTGTCGCATAAGATAAGTATATTTGTCGTTGTCTCCAATAGTCTCGTGGACTTGGTCCCTCCTTGTTTTGTTACGTAGGCGCCTGCAGTTCTGTTGTCCGTCTGCCAAATTATTGTTTTTCCTTCCATTTTGTGGCCCAGACATTTCAGCGTTTCGTACAGAGCCCATAGTTCTTTTTGGTTGCAATGCCATGGTTGCTGATCCTTGGTCCAGCTTCCCCAAAATTTCAGGCTGTTTGCTATAGCTCCCCATCCGGAGTCGGCGGCGTCTGTTGTTATAAACATTGTTGGGTTTTTTATATGAATTTCTGAGCTGCGATGTGTGTTTTCCGACCACCATTTCAGTTCCTCCAGAATTTTCTCGGATATTGGAAATTTTTTGAATGGATTTTGTTTGGGTAATTTGTTGGATTCTATTTGCATTAATCGGCAATGAAGTCTTCCTAGAGGCACTACAAAAGCTGCAAAGTTTAATTTTCCAAGGAGGACCTTCGCGTCGTGCCAGCTCCAGTGTTTTGTTTTTAGATAGACTTGGACATGAAAAGTTAATTGTCTGATCTTCTTGTGTGACAACTTTTTTAAATTGTTCGCTGTGTCCCAAATTATGCCCAAATATTCCAATTGTTGAGAAGGTGTGATGACCGATTTTTCTTGATTTACTGTCCAGCCTAGTTCTTTTAGATTGCGGATAACTGTTATCGACTGTTGTTTTAGAATGTTGGGGTTCTGGTGAACAATTAGAAAGTCGTCCAAGTAAACAACAATTTTTATGTTTAATTTTGTTCTGAACCAGTGTGTTAGCCAGTTTGTGATTTTGGCAAATGCTGAGGGAGCACTTGACAGCCCGAATGGTAGACATGTCATTTCGTATATTTTTTCCTCGTAAACTAATGACAGGAACCTCCGATGTGTGTCCACTATCGGTATATGGTAGTATGCCTGTGAGATGTCCACTTTCGTCATGTACATGTCTAAGCTTAAAATTTCTGGAATCCGAAAGTGATTTAATAGTCTGAATCTGGGGGCATACACATAATGATTTAGCCCCTTCAGATTGAATATTGGTCGGTTTGTTCCGTCTGGTTTTTCCCTTAGAAACATGGTGGATAGGTATCCTGTTGTGTGAGTGCTCAGCTGGAGTGCACCGGACGTTAACATTCTGCGAATTTCTATTTGCATGTTTTTTGAAGCAAACGTCTGGAAGGATTTTCTTCGTGTTGCTAATTTTATCACTGGAGGTTTTTTCCGAAATGGTATTCTGTAACCGGATATAATATCTATTATTGTCTGGGGTGCACATATTTTTGTCCATTTTACTACGTGATTTTTTAATTGACCTGCTTTGAACGGCTTTGAGTCATGATCTTTTAGCGCCCCCTTTCCACTTATTTTGAAAATTTTTTGTTCCTCTGGCTTGTCTTTCATGATTGCCTTGAGGCTTATCGGTGTCATGATGTGGTTGGTTGGCTTGGTTCCTGGAACCATATCTTTGCCTCTCATTTGCATCCTTCCTGAATCCTCTTCGATCTTTGAAGTTTGGTTTAAAATTGGTCTTTTGACCAGGTTTTGACTTCTGAAAGCTTTTCTTAAAGGGAAAAAATTTATGGATTCCACCCTGATCTTTAATAGCTTGTGCGAGATCTGGTTCTTTAAAGAGATGGTTTTCCGAAGGTGGAATGCTATGGATTATTTCATGAAGAGCTTTGTTTTTAATTTTGTACAGGTCTCGTCTTTGCTGAAACACTTCAGCTCTTCTACCACATACATATTGCAGGAGTGAATCTGACGTCTTGCGGAAATTTGAGTCTGTAGCTAAGAACTCTTTGTCTACCTTATGTTTGTAGTCTTCGGGTAATTTATTACAAAGTTCTTCAAACGATTGTCTTTGCTGAAGCAATCCGTTCGTAATGGCGCCAAGAGTAAGGTCCATTTTTTCCATAAGAACTGCTGAATTCCACGTGGGTGTAATGCCAGCTAATAGGTTGTTAACTTTTAAAGCTGAAAAAGTTGGCGTGGCTTGGAAATATTTTTGCACGTCCGAGTAACGTATATTTTTCCAGTTATCAGTTCCCAGCCTTTGACAGTCAGATCCTTGTTGAGCTAATATTGGATCAGCAGAAGAGAATTTAGTGTCCGCCTGTGCAGTGTGAGGCTTAAAATTTACTGTATTATTTTTTCCTTTGGTCGACTGATAATTTTCTAGGCGACGTTGAGCGCAATCAACTTCATCTCTTAAAACCTTTTCAATGTCAGTATCATCTCGATTGCTACGAACTGTATTGCATCCAGGGTCTATGAAAGGCGAGTGGCTTCGAGTCGAGTTTGTAGCCCCCCTTTCCGAGCTAGGTTCGGACGATTGCACACAATCACCAGAATTTTCAGATATTCTTGATGAATGTCGGTTCCTGTTAGGTTGACTGTTTTGTAGTTCGATCATTTTTTGAAACATTTCCATCTGTTTTTCGAAAACTTTTGCCATCAACAGATTGTTGTCATCATCCAGTCTAGGTCGCTTTGACGGAGATTCTTCTTCATGACGTCGTCGTTTTGTTCTTGATGATGACGGCGTATTTCTGTCTATAGACGACATGTAACATAAGTCAATACTCTCTCGGGTATCTGATTTTGTTTTCTCCGGAGTGTCACAGGTCGTCTGCCTGTTTCTCTTCTTTAATATTTTAGAAGTAAGATCACGATTTGTGAGTTTACCTTGTGACTTCAGATTTCGAATCGCGTTCATAAACTCAAAATACGAAGGATCATGAACTTTAGCTGCTATACTATGAGGTGAGTATATGAGGGCACGCCCCAGCGGCCAAGTGATTAAAACCCTTCGAATGCTTCGAAACGATCGTTCAGAGATATCTTTTGCATTTGGGTTAAAGGCAAGTACTAATTCTGTCGTAGGAATTCCAAATCTCAGTTTACTATCTGTTGTGGATGAAATTTCTTCACCGAATAAATCTTCGTAAGAAAGATCTACAATTTTCCAAGACTCCCATTCAGGTGGATAATTTTTCCGTAAAGAGCTCACTACAGCCCGAAAAATGGTTGCCTCATCGTCGTCCGGTGGCATTAACAAAGCCAAGTTACCCATTGTCAAAGCTGACGTGCTTGCCATGATCTGAAACAGTCAGTGTCATTTAATAAAATATGAGGGTAGACCTACGAGACGACACTGCTTAGGCGTAGGCCTACTGGGTTTACAAAGACAATGTTGTCGTATCAACTGGATTTTCGGAAGACTGTCGTGTCATTAGGACGACGACAAAATACGTGTTTTGTGAAGATGACAATGTTTCATGAGACGACATGGCGTCTTAACAACATTTGTTCTTGTAGTCTATCATTTTTAGGTTGACATGCGAGCCTTGAGACGACATACACTATGTGTGTGTGTGACGACTTACATTGTTTATGGGACAATTGCGTCTCGTCACTGGGTCTGGGACGCCAGCGGAATTAGTCGTCGAATAAGAACATGTTTATGTACTTACCAATTTTTTCACTGTGCACTATTTTTTTTTTTAGTATTTTATGTGTTTCCTGGCTGAGTTACAAAAGCGTACTGAAGAAATAACAGCCGAGCGCTGTCCACGTTGCGTAGGTTAGTTACTTTCTTACGCGATAGATGGCGTTCAAGGCGCGAAATGTATAGGAATAGCTGAGTTACAAAGGCATTAATCTCAATGTGGTTCGAGCGAAGGCACGAACACCTAAATAAGAAATTAATAATTAAGTACTTCAAACTCATGTCAGAAAAAAATAATTGAAAACTATGTTGAATATTGAACTTTCGAGACATAGACAATAGCTCAAAGAGTATATTACCACCACGTATGAATAGCTTATCAAGAAAAATCATAGACAACCTATAAAAAGACATTTATTTTACACTTTTGTTAACTTGTAGATAATTAATAACAGACAAATAATTAGCAATTAATTAAAATTGCGACTATAATTTGAGATTTAAACTATCCTATCTCTCAAGTTGGATCGAACTGCACATGGTGTGCGAATTTTATTATAATCGGTTAAGTGGTTTAGGAGTCCATTGAGGACAAACATTGTGACACGAGATTTATATATATTAAGATATTTTTAAAAATTGTGTAGATTACAGAAGGCAATTCTCAAGTGATATTCACTCGCACTTGGCAGCGTAGTGAATTAAGGCATAATCTCTCTCGCCAAGAGAGAAGTCCCTGTTTCCCAGCTGTGGGTACGATAGGATGATAATAAATGTCCAATAGTAAAAATATATTTTTTGTATTGTACAGATCATGCTTATATTTTCAAGCAAGAGTATCAGCCCTGACTTCAAGTACCTGTGGCATCTTATGCACCGACAAGAGGGTGTAAAAATATCCGACTGTGCACACACGCACACAAACGCACTGTGTAACTACAAGCACACACACGCACTGTGTAACTACACGCACAGACGTCCTGTCTACACATACACGCACAGATGTGCATCTTGTAAAATGCATAGATAGGCGGCACCGTGAATGGAGCATATAAGCGACTAATGATAAGCTATAATAGAATATAAATCTGTCTTTGCAAAATATGCGCTGAGTAGGCAATACTCAGCGCATTATGTCATTTTGTCATGCTGCAGCACACACGTCTATTAATTTAAGGCACTTTCTTATTATTTATTTATATTTTGTTACATTGTTATCTGTGATGTTCCATTTTTTAACCCCCGACCAAAAAAGAGGGGTGTTATAAGTTTGACGTGTCTGTCTGTCTGTCTGTCTGTCTGTCTGTCTGTCTGTCTGTGTGTCTGTCAGTCTGTCTGTGTCACCATAGCTCCCGAACGGATGGATCGATTTCAATTTAGTTTTTTTTGTATGAAAGGTGAGTCTGGCGCGAGTGTTCTTAGACATGTTTCATGAAAATCGGTTGTGCCGTTTAAAAGTTATGGGGGTGAGAGTGGGTAAGGAAAACCGAAAATCTGCAAATATACTAGTGTGGGGTATCAAATGAAATCGCATCGCGTCCACATTACATAATATTATGTTGTTTTACGTTTAAGGATATTATGGCATTGGAATCGGGGGTTTTTCTTAAATTTTAAATTTAGATTTATTATCAATTTACTGTGTTGTGATGATAAATACATATTATGACCTATACATAATATCCAACTATAAATTTGTTCTAAGCTTTTCCGCGATTAGTTAATATTATAATGATAATAATGTTATAGGGATTTAATTTTTTGATTAAGGGAATAATGTTATAGTTATAGGGATGTTATAGGGGAAAGAGGTGTTTTTGAAAAAATCTAAACGTCTATTCATTACCTTTAAACGTGGACGAATATTATAAGGTTGGTTAACACCTTTGTTTTAAAACTCTTAATCAAAAAACTCTGGTTGTGTTAAAGGAATACGTATTTCCAAATAATAGAAATTAGTTTTGATATTGTTCCTGTAAATGTATGGATGTATGTAGGATATAATATGTATATTATATAAATACTAGCTGACTCCAGCAAACTTTGTTTTGCAAAATGAACATATACATAATTATGTCTATTTCTTTCCGTTACGCCACCGTATATGTCGTTCTATTTCTTTCCTGTCCATCCAAAGGTTGCCTGTAAGAGATCGCTCACAGTGATAAGGCCGCCCTTTGTACTCTAATGTTTATTGTCTTGTTTTGTTTGCTGTTTGTGTTTTATTTGTGGTGTACAATAAAGAGTAATCTATCTATCTATTGTGTTTGGCTCTAGAAATTAATTAAGCAATAATACCTATAATAACCTCATATTTCGCTTAAGAACGGTTTGAATTAATTAATTACTTTCAAATATTTCTTCTTTGTTTGTAGATAAGTACAATAATAGCGATAAATAAACCTGTTCATACTTTAACGATGTTAACAACAGTTGAATCGGCTCCCATCTGCGCGCGCGCACGTGCCAAACATCAGCGAATCACGATCAGTAGGAACCGGATGTGTCTATAGTACCGAGGCAAGTGAATCATTCAGTTCTATAAATAATAATGAAAATTTAAATCATAAACAAAGCTTTAAGTAAAGTAAAAGGTTGTTCATCATTACATAAAGTAAGCACCTCTTTTTACGTTCCCACAGCTGGGACACAGGGACTTCTCCCTTGACGAGAGAGAACAGGCCTTAATTCACCACGCTGGCCAAGTGCGGGTTAGCGAATGTCACACGTTCTTCAAGCTCTTTCAAGTTGTCAGGACATGCCGGTTTTCTTGCACCGTTTAAAAACTTGTTAAAGGCGCACATAAATATTTCATGAAGAAAAATACAAAGTTTCGTTTGGTTCTAGGTTTGATCCCACAACCTTTGGAATGGATGTCGTGTGTGCTCTCACTTAGCCAACACGGTGCCTACATCATTTATTAGGAAACATAGGTATAGTCTGGAGAGGTACCCAAGCTATTTTTGTTTTCAGATTTACTTTCCATTTGTATAATATAACTAGTCGACCCGACAGACTTTGTCCTGTCCCACGTCTCAAAAAACAATATCTAGTTGACCGTATTGTGAATCTAAACCATTCTCGAACCCACTTAAACACACACAACAAATTTCATCGAAATCGGTCCTGCCGTTTAGGAGGAGTTCAGTGACATACACACTCACAGAAGAATCATATATATAAAGCCTAGCTGTACACGCCACGGCGTTGTCTGTATTTTCCGCGGTACAAGTTGCCCCTATAGCCTTTCTTGATATATCTAACACTAAAATATTTTTCAAATTGGACTAGTAGCTCCTGAGATTGACCAAACAAACAAACTCTTCAGCTTAATAATATAAGTACCTATACATTTTTCGCTATTTTTCACCGACTTTAAAAAAGGAGGAGGTTTCTCAATTCGACCGTTGTTTTTTTATGTTTGTCCGCGGATAACTTCGTTGCTTAGGAAACGATTTTGATTTTGATTTTGATGATTTTGGAAAGGTAGTATCCCAAGTGTGGTTAAGAAACCATGGTAAGGAATCCAGGATCTGATGGTGGAATCCTGAAGAAATTGAGGGAAACTCGTGAAAAAATTGTCTTTCCGACTTGTGTGTTCCTTAATATTATTCAATAGACCAGGTATAACAAATTTTAAAGCCCTATTATTATAAACGTTACATTAAAAAGTTATTTTGTATTTGTAAGTTATTGGTTTTCCAATAAATAAATAAGTTATTTACGTGGTAAAGTTATAAGTGGGTATATACTTTACAGTGGCTATGTTAGTTTATACCTCAGAGTGTTTGTTAAATTATTAATCTCAGCTTCCTACCCCATCATCGCGGTGACTGGACTTGAACCATCTCTAGATATTCTGTTTTGGTATTAATCGAGGGTGCAGTCTTACTGCATACCCCCATTAGTGCAAATAAATCGTAAATAGGTTGTTGTGTAAATTGTAAAAAAAAAAACGTTTTAATAGCCTACTATAATCAGATTCTTTTGCTCTTTCTAGTGATGTTTACAGTTAACGTAAACTAATTTTGCGCGCTTATCGAGATTTATCACTCCTTGAAATATTGTATTGTATTTTGTTTAGTAGTTTATAAATATTAATTTTAATTTTATCGCTATACGTTTACTTTGTGATATTTATTAGCAGTTCTAGATTAGAATTAATTTGGCTATATAAAAAAAAAACGGGAACGCAAGTAGGATTATTCTAACGCCGCCGATGCCCAGTTATTACCGATGAATGAAGACTATAGGTGTAAGTTCTATTCTTAGCTCCAACTTGGGACTGAAATGGCGTAAATAACTTGAGAATAAGTCTAACAATGTTGGCCGGAACCACATGGCCACATACAGTTATATTATCTGTGGCAGATCAAAGCTTTCAACGGATGCTAGTGTTTTTATTGTTGCGATAAAGTGTACGTTCTTCTGACAATATTCAAGTTGTGGAAGCGCAAATATAATTTTTATTGCACTTGAGTTTACTTATAATTATTTTTAGTGCCTATTAGTAAATTAATGGCGGATGTGGATCGGTGAAGCTGACAAGACTGCCGATAGGCGACAGGCGGCGCCACTAGCACATACATTAAACCTTTTTTGTAAGTTTATGGCATTCGTTAGTGGCTATTCCACCGTTAACAGACAATGAAACCTCCTTTCTTGTTATATAATATGTGAAATTTCACGAAACTATGAACGACACGTCACTTAATAACTGTTTACGCTAATGCTGCGCTAGCGTAGTAATATAACTTAGCCCAGTTGGAAGTCTACGCCCGTGTCGGGCCCTTAGGGCCAGTGTGAGCGGGCCCAGTATACTCAAGAGAGAATTCATCGAGCCCGATTGGCTATGTCGCCGACCCTCTAGGTTTATGTATTTCCTCATTTCTTCGGTTCTATAACTATATCAGGAGCATTAATTTTAAAGTATGGCCAGTAAATTAGTAAGTAGTGTACCTACTTGTTTTATAGCAAAACATAATGTAAATTGATTAATGCAATATAAACTTTCCTAAGCCCTAATGTAATAACAACAACTCTACTTTGAAACTTATCGTATATAAAATATTTAATTATAATTATTTACGTTTAATAATCAGTGTACCTAATGATAATTTATTTCTGAAGTGTGTAAAACATTACCGGCTTCGCACGGTTGCATTCATTATTACAATACTGTAGTACATTAATTTGATCTATCTTTCGGTTTAGCCAGCGTTTGCAAGGACAGCGCAGGAAATGTTTTTATTTACTACATCACATTACAACTTAAACAACTGAAAAAAAATAATTAAAATAAATATTACCGGACAATCTACACAACAACATCTAGCCCCGTGGTAAGCTCTAAGCTTTTGTTACGGGGACTAGATATCTGATATACTAAATATAATATACATACATAAAGGTATATAGATATCAATCAAACTATCAATGTTCCTTACAAACCTTCCTCTTAAATTCCATCTATTAAAAAAACCGCTTCATAATCGATTGCGTAGCTTTATAGTTTTATGCATAAATAATTATGTAAGTACAGACAGACATGGTTTTTAATATAAACGTATGACCAGCAGTGAACGTCCTATGACTGAAATAATAAAACTTGAACCTCAGTAT
The DNA here is from genome assembly GCA_929108375.1 of Gymnoscelis rufifasciata. Taxonomy (NCBI): domain Eukaryota; kingdom Metazoa; phylum Arthropoda; class Insecta; order Lepidoptera; family Geometridae; genus Gymnoscelis; species Gymnoscelis rufifasciata. The sequence continues at coordinate 2,712,707 of OV815307.1, read as the reverse complement.
AGTTCCAAGCAATATCATACCCCATTCTTGATCGTGCATTAAAATTTCAATTTCAATACAAAAGCAATTTTCTAAAGCGTTCAGTCTTTGTCGTGAGGTAATTTGTTAAAAACTGAGGCTATTATTGAAGCTATGAATAAAGCGCCCCACTCACCCGCCTCTCGTACAGGTATTGTGAACTTGGCACAATGTGAATGTAAACAGTAAATGCAGTCTTGAATAGGTCGTAAGTCGAAAATCTAATAAAGAAGAATAAAAATAAGTTTATTGGTCAAAAAAGTACATACATAGTTCCCTTAGATCTATGGCCTCCAAACTAGGAAAAAAACAAATCGCATGAAATATATACGTCACGTGTAATTTCAATGCAGTGTATGTAACGTTTGGTTTTCGTTTACAAGAAAAAAGAAGAATGCGGGTACAATTTCTTATATTAATTAATTATTTTTGTAGTCATGTACACTATTATTCAGTTTATTGAGTTTTGTTTATATATGATATTGTCTAGTTGACCCGGCAATCGTTGTTTTGCATATGCGCAACGGATTGAGATGTAACGGCAAGTTGCCATGGATATAAATAAAATACCTTCGAACTAAAAACCTGATGTTCCCGAGTTCTTCAACAAATATCATCATAAATCAATTTATTCTCACACATCCATATTATTATACACCAAAACCTTCTTGAATGAATTGTAATTTATAGATAGATCAATTACATTTATTTCTAGAAGGCTTCATAATCCTGCCCAGTGGCGGATTTACAAATTGTCATATAAAGCATTGTTGAAAATACAATGCTTTATATGACAATTTGTAAATTGTCATAATGAAGCAACAATTTCATTAAAATTACACGTAAAATAATTTTTCGGTATATTTTTGAGCTAATCGGTATAAGTTTGCTACTCTCGGAATGACTTTTCTCGAGCAAAGTCATCGACAAAATTTGTTGCATCTGTAAAACATCAGAATACCGTCATATAAAAATCATTTTGATTTGTATGAGGGTAAAAAAAATCGTTCACTAAATTTGCCGCCCTTAACATCTGCCGCCCTAGGCTCAAGCCAACTCAGCCTCATACCTGTGGCAGAAATACGAGTATTTTCTTCTTCATTTCTGTGTCATTTTTATTGTGGTTCAATGAAGTGTGCTAGCTAATGCACGGCGCATTGTCCGGGAAAGACTCGGCTTTATAATGGCACCTTCAATGGCTGATGTTAGATGAGGTTTCATAGACCTGTGGAAGTTACTTTTAACCTGCCTGTAAAAAGGAGCTTTTATATTAAAATGAAATAAATACTTTTCATAATCACCCTTATGTTCCCACTGCTGGGACACAGGGACTTCACTCTTGGAGAGAGATTAAGCCTTTATTCACCACGCTGGCCAAGTGCGGTTGGCGAATGTCACATGTCCTTCAAACTATTTAAAGTTTGCAGAACATGCCGGTTTCCTCATGATATTTGCCTTCACCGTTTAAGCACGTGTTTTAAAGCGCACATACATTTTCCCGAAGAACGACCTTCGGAATGAAAGTCGAGTGCACTCCCACTTACGACTTCCCTTTCTCTCACTTATACGGAAGCGTTTGACAAACTCCTCCTTTCTCACTCTAACACACAGTGTGTTGCTAAGTGTATTTCGTATGAGTTATCACTTCTGTCAGGCATCCCGAGACGTACGCCATTTTTAGTATGTGAGCTATTGCTAGCAAGTTTGACCCATTGTCCCATAAAAGTCTGTCCAGTAGTTTTCGAGTTAAATTTGGAATATAGGAGTCAGTTGGTTTTTGTATTTTTTTTTTATGTTTTTAATCGTTGTTTATCTAGTTTTGCTTATCAAGAATCATGCAAGTACCTCATCATATCTAGTTGTAGAAATATCAATATTCTCTTTATTTCTGTTTAATTGTATATTGTGGTTCATTGAAGTGTGCTATCTAATGCACGGCGCATTGTCCGGAAAGACTAAGCTATATAATTCCTATTACACCTTTAGCCCGAGCACGAGTGGCCACTTGCGACTGTTGGAGATTACAGAATGTTGTAAACCTATGCATTTCACAGATTATCCACAACTAAAATACATCTTTATATGTGATAAGTATGGGATAACAACTTGTTGTAATCTCCAACAGTCGTACTCACGCACGCATAGATATCTTTTAGAGAATGTGACGTCAAAAACTAGAGTGAACCCTTAAATACCAACCTACATAATATATCATCATTACATGTGGCCGCTGGCTCACTGCTTCTTGAACGAACATTCGACTATATCAAATCTGTAAAAAATAATATTCAGACAAATTAAAACTTCGACTATCATTATACCCAGCACACAACCCCTTTTAACTTGTTAAGTTCTCGTTAAAAATAAATATTTTCACTTTGACCGCGTCGCTGATGTTTGTAAAAAATTAAAACCGTGAGGTAGCTCCACATTTTCGATGACAGCCAACATAAACACGGAGCATGTGTTTTTATTTTTGTGTGTGGTGTGTGTTGGGAGGTAAAGGCGATTATTGAGTTAAGCTTTTGAGGGCTGTATGTCCAGAAAAATATTTTGGCAACTTTTTACAAATTTTCATCGAGATTGCACATACACACTTGTAATAATATTATTTAGTATATCAGAAAATAAATCACTAAGAAATTATTTGAGATTATGGATATGACAAAAATTAAAAAAAAAACAAAAACCATTTTGTTTTTAATTATTTCTAAGCTTGAGTTTCGGGGATTTATTTAATACAAGGTATTAGAATTATAAATTAACATATTTTGCAATTTATTTATTTATTTAAAACACTTTATTTGCACAACGCTGAATTGTGTACAAAAAGGTGGACTTAATGCCTAGGCATTTTCTACCTGCCAACCTGTGATAGTTGTTAACAATGTTTCCGTGCGCGTTAAATCTTAAAAATACTTAATGTTATTTGTTAAAATTAAAATTATACAAACACAGTACAAATATGTGAAATCAATTAAAGAAAAAAAAATTATGAAAACCGCAATAATATAAGGATAGAACTAGATGTGGAAAAGATAATAAAATAAAATAATGATAATAATAATGAAATGTGATAAGTTATTGATACAATCGCTTCAGAAAGTGTTCCCTTATGGAGCGCTTAAAAGTATCTTTGGATTCTATCTTTCGCAGATCTATAGGTAAGTCGTTCCATAAGCGAACTGCTTCCACAGAGAAGGAGTTGCCGAAATATGAAGAGTTGTGAGAAGGTATTGCAAGAAGTAGATTGTCGGAAGATCGAAGAGATTTGTTGTGCTTATCAGAGAGGAAATGAAAACGATTTAAAAAAAAAAAGAAAAATTTAAACATCAAACAAAATTATTATCATTCTTACAAAAAACTATTCAAAATATGATTATGCAGGCAGTCGTCAAAACATAATAATATATTTGTGAAGACAAATCTTTGTTTTATTAATGATGATAATTATTTTTGCTTATATTTATTACAAAAATCTCAGTATAAATTATTATATTTTTAATATAAATTCAAAACACAGTATATCATTAAAAAAACTTGTAAAAAATAGCAACTGACACATTTCTACAATATCAAGTTGCATGTTTTTACGTTAATTAATAAGTTTTGTCTACTTTTAAAAATGCACAGACCGCTTAAGCTTACCTTTTGGGCCTAGAGTCTATTAACGAGGGTTTGTGACGGCGCCTAGATGCGCCTATGAATATTATATGTTAAAAATACATTGGAAATGACTTTTTGACATGTCGGATAAACCTTTGAACTTGTCACTGGGTAAATGCAACTGACTATTTTAAAACTAAATAATTTTGGAAAGCTAAAAAGAGAGGTTTTTTCTATTTTTAACCCCCGAAAAAAAAGTGGGGTGTTCTAAGTTTGACGTGTCTGTATGTCTATCTGTCAGTCTGTGTGTCTGTCTGTTTGGGACATCATAGCTCCCGAACGGATGGAGCGATTTCAATTTAGTTTTTTTTGTATGAAAAGTGTTCTTCGCGCGAGTGTTCTTAGACATGTTTGATGAAAATCGGTTGACTCGTTTACAAGTTATGTGGGTAAAAGTGGGGAAGGAAAACCGAACATCTGCAAATATACTCGAGTGGGGACTCAAATGAAAGCGCAGGTTTTCGTGAGGTTTGTTAATTATCCATCACAAAAACAAACATAATACAGTACATATTAAACTAGTGCTATTATCAATATTTAAAAGTATAAATAAAATTAAATAAATAAATATTCGTGAGGAAACCGGCATGTTCTGAGAACTTTAAAGAGTTTGAAGGACATGTGACATTCACCAACCCGCACTTGGCCAGCGTGGTGAATTAAGGGCTAATCTCTCTCGTCATGAGAGAAGTCCCTGTGTCCCAGCAGTGGGAACGTTAATAGGGTGATGATGAAATAAATATTATTAACTCAACACGTTTGGAACGCATTCAAAAAAGATTCATGCGTTTCATTCAATTTCAATCGTCAGTTTAATTTTCTGCCATTATACGAACGTAGGAATATTTCTGACCTAGTATATTTACAGAACGTTGCAAATGACTCCGTTGACTGCCCTGAGCTTTTGGAGTTGTTGGTGCTGCATTGAGGAGACCTTGCTTGTTGCATGTCCCTTTTGTCCGAACCAATTACAGACAGAATGCATTTATCAGTCGTGCAAGTAACTTATTTCAGTTCAGTTTCTTGTAATTGGACTTTGCGCATGAAGCGACAATTTGCCAGTGTCGAGTTAAATAAAATTATAAAGTGAAAAAGATGTTATTCAGTTGAACGCCATTTTTACAATCAGTAACTCATTTAATTCCTTGGTTAGTGCAGATGTTGACATTGACATTGATATTTCCAATATATCAGTAACAAGGCTTAAAAAAGTTCTTAGTGATAAGTTTTCCGTAAGTAGTATCATAGACTAATTACCTCGTAGTATAACACATACAGTTATCCAATTTTTTTTTGTTTGTATGAATTATATATTATGCAATGTATGTTGTTCATATTATTTTTATTGGTCCTATAATAGGTACTTATTTATTTTCTATATGTGTAAACTTTTAATTGGCCTTCAGTGTGCACCTATGTGGAGATATTTGTTTTTACTATCTTAATGTATTAGCTGTAAGTTTTCCCTAATATCTTTAAATATATAAATTACCGGACAATAAAACAACAACATCTAGCCCCGTGGTAAGCTAAAAGCCTGTGTTACGGGTACTAGTCATCTGCTATAATATAAGGCGATATAATCAAATTTCATGTCATAGTTAGTTCATGTTTCGTCCATTATAGTTTTGCATAGTGTTATTAAAAATAAATAATTAACTAAATTAATAGCATAGGTAAATTTCCAATTAGCCCATTTTGGTTAATTTAAATTCCAAACACGGTTTTCAAAACATTTATCCTATAAAAACTTGTAACAAATACCGCATTACTACAAAAGCTTTGTAAGTAAGGGATATTGTAACCGACACTCATCAAATGAAACCCCAGCAGTGGAGGGTTCATTTTCGAGGAATTTGGGTAGGTCATGTCGTCATATAGGTATCTACTCATAATTATTGTGTTTTTAACCACCGAACACAAAAAAAAAATATTAAAATGATTTTTAGGTTCTTTTTTTGATGTTACACGAGTTTTTTTTCCGTGATCGTTGAGTATTTTTTAAATGATAGACATTGTTAGCTGGCACAATTGTAATTTTATTGTAATCGGTAAGTAGATCACGGCTTATATGTTAGTTTAATACATACCTAATACTAGTTGATTTTTGTTGAAATTTTGTTGCCATTTTAGTGGCAACAGCAATTATTTTTTTAAGGACTTTATACCTAATGCTTTTTATTTGATTTTGGCATTCATGTACCCTACCAAGATTCAACAGACCCTAGACAATCGGCTTAAACTTTTTTTTATTTTTTTCTTAATAAAATGGTTTAATATGCGCCTTATCTTTACCCAAAACCTTCACATGAAAGCGTTGAATAGGCCCGTTTATTTACAGAACCTCCTCAAATAAATTCCAGTAAGAAACCCCCATTGAAACTTTAAGCCGAAAACTTCGGAATTCGGAAACAGATTTCAAAACCGCCAACCAAATTCCTAAATTACAGCCAACTTTCACAAGTTCGGTTACAAAATCTTTGAAACGGCTTTATGAAGTATCATAATGTTTTAGAATGGGCAGTGGTGAGATAGCTAGAACTAGAGATGGGGTTCGAAAGCCGGATAACAAGAAGTAACTATCTGTTCGATTCACCTCAGCAGCATCAGCGATTTGTGCATAAGCAGCAGTCATCCGTACGCACTCATTATCTTAGCAATAGAGTCGTTATTTACGTATTATAAATAAAAAAAATCGTAGTTCTAATTGTAAAGAGATTTAGAAACATCAAAGGAATAAAGCTACTGCGATTTTTACATGATCTAAAATAAGGAGTCAATTAACATACTTGACAATTGATTTAGTTTCGAGGTGCGCTAATGTTAGAAGGTGGTTTGCTTTTACAGTGACGCGTACAATATCGCGGTTTTTAACGTCGCGGACCACGTTATTGTGTACTATAACATAATCATCTTTGTTATTAGGCACGTATGATACAATCAGTATATTGACTAAAAGTACCAGTAACACAAGCAGAACTAAGCGGGAATAGTTTTGCAATATCTATTTATTATTCCTCGCCGGATGAAAGCCGGACGTAGGTACACCATCTCTAGCGATGAAACGTCGACCACTTTTCTAATAAAAGTTAAATTATTTACAACCTGCCTTCAAGCCACTGTATTCAAAAGCACGGCTCAAGTTGCATTTGGTCTTTTAACATGTAGAAGTAAAACCAGACATAGCTGAGCTGCGCTGGTGTGTGTATGAGAGTATGTTAATGGTTCATAAATAGCTGTTTATATTGCTGTGTGAAACGGTTCTTAAAGTGTCGGTATTTTTTAAATGTAGATTTGTTTTGAGATGGATGGCATATTGTTATGTTATACCGTTTTCACGAAACAATTATACTATTAATTGGTAGGTACCTAAATATTATAATAACTGACGCGTTGTCTTGTGTGTTTGTTATGAAAAACCCGATTCTGAAAGGTCTTATATTTTATATGCCTATTGTAGGATTTTTGTGTTTTACATAGTATATTATGTAGATAAAAAAAGTAAAAATTAAGAGAGATAAAAATTAAAAAAAAATAATTCAACCAACAACAAAATCATTAACTATTTGAGCACAGCGCTTTTAATGACTTCAAAATTCTTTAGTCACTAATGTTGTGTAAAATATTCATACAATAATAATACAGGTAATTATTTCTAGATAAAAGAACACTAATATAAACTACCCGCCTACCTGAAAATTTATGAATATGATGAAAATTTAAATAAAAAACTTAAAATATTATGTACTTACTAATTGAGAACCTTCTCATATTGTTTCGTCGGTTAAAAAGTTACATGTTCTAAATTTGATGACAAGTAAACGAGATGCATACTTGATTAAGTACACGTCATCCAGTGAGTGTTCCTGTCTACAATCGTGACCAAATTTGTAAATATTTAGAAAAAAATATATAAATTATAAACTGTACCACTTTCTCCCCGCCAGACAGTAATCCCATCGCACAGCATTAATAAAAAAAAATAGTTTGATAATAAGATAAAACTCCACAACACCCCGTAGAACTAAAACATTCAAAACTAAAGACATTCCCAACATCTCCGAGATGAAATTCCGAGCAAAAAATCAAAAAAGTTTCATCCCACGGAGATTATACGTAAAAAATAAAAACTATTTTAATACTTTATGAATAATTTTCATTTTTCTTACCTCGCGTCTCGGGGGGGTGGCATGGGGGTGGGGATTCTCCTCCCCTTCACCCCTGGAGTACTCATCGCCCCGATTGTCCTCAAGTCGAAGCTGGAAAAAAAAACATTTTCATAGAACAGAAGACACTCTACTGAATGAGCTGTGGGATTGAAATTGTAACGTAATCTTGGTTTTTCATTTTTGGATTTAATTACGGTTAAGAATAGTGATGTAGCGTGTTTATTTGTGTTTTTTTGACCCCCGAAAAATATTGGTGTTATAAATTGATAATAACTAATATCATTATTATTTTTAAATGTCAAAATCTGAAATACATTCACATGAAGAATTAATAAAATGTCAATTGGACACGAATTTATAAATAATGTCAATTTATCATAATTATCATAAAAATGATGACGAATGTGAATAATTATTTATTATTAAAATATTATAAGAATGCAAAATCAGCCCCTAATCAGTGTATTTGTTATCAACCCATTAGGTGTCAATAAGAACACGTATACAAATTATGCATAATTAAGTAATACCACAGATTATATAATGTAATACTAAGTTCTCGAGGACTTTAGCTTATCAAATTTCGTTGTAAGATTCAGCATTAGCTTACTTAGCGAGGCGCTCAACATGAATACTAAGCAGTAAGCAGTCGAAAGGTGCTGATAAATCTATTATCAGCAACTTTCGACTGCTTATTATATTATGTTCCTTGATTTGACTACCTCAATAGCGCGGTGGGAGAACGTCCGCTTGCGCAAGAGGTAGCGAGTTCGATTCCCGCCGAGGGGTCAAGTGTTTATATGTTCTGCAAGCTTCCTCCTTGGTCTGGGTGTTTAATGTGTATAGTTAAAAAATATCTAAGGATGTGTGTCTATTATATCAGATGTCTAGTAGCCGTAACACAAACTTAGAGCTTACCACGGGGCTAGCTGTTGTTGTGTTGATTGTCCGGAAATATTTATTTATTTGTCCAGTTAAAGAGATTTTACTCAAGTAAACTGTAACCATATTATGTATGTCTGACGTTTCTATTTTCCTCAAGATGGACTTATCATCAGGGAAGCGCGAGTGCCTCTCCTTTGAACTCGCGCAAGAGGAAGCCGCTTGCGCAAGTGGACCTTTGCCCATCGCGGCATTGAGGCAGTCAATAATAGTTTAGAGTATATTCATATTATAAAAAAAAAACTTGAGAGGTGTCAAGGGACACCCGGATGGAACGAAGTTCAATAATAAACTTGTGCAGAAACACTGTCAGGTTTCATTATTATTATTATTTTTTATTATTTACAAAAAACCTGTATACACTCAACAAAAATAATCGTCGCGACACCACACTGTTCAATGCGAAATAGAAATGAAAATATCTGGCTTGCTTTCTATAAGAGAGAGAGAGAGAGAGACAGAAAAACATGCGACGCCGCACAGCTTACAATAGCTTACTATAGCAAAAAATGTCGTGACAACTTTTCGTAAGATTTTTTCCGTCTAGCCCCCTTTCACAACGCTCGATAAGGAATTTCGTTCCAAAACTTTTAGATGTTTCGTTACAGATAGCAATTACTCGTAGTATAAATCATATATTGTAATATTCCACACACTCCAATTTTATTTTATTAGACTAGATTGCTAGAGACGACATCATTGCAATAAGTCTGTATGCAAAGCAGGGCTGCATAGTGTCCAATCAAGTCAAAACGGAGTAAGTAGGAAACTACATGCCGAGTCACGCACAGAGTAATGAGCGATTAAAAGGGGAGATATTAGCAAATAGTAACCGTAGGGATTAGTGAGTTAAAGTATGGGTACTGGGGGAAGTCACAAGTACCCTCATTTGTCCCAGCAACCGCAAGCCGGCTGTCTTAAAATATACATGATTTTGACTTTGGCGATTTTGAATTTAAGGATACAATCTACATATCTTTATATCTATAAATCTTCTGTACGTATGTTAGTTATTGAACTCCTCCTAAAAGGCTGGACTGATTCTGATGAATTTTTTTGGTGGGTTGGAGAATGGTTTAGATTCACAGGTGCGAAGCGGGGGCGGATCGCTAGTACTAATATAAGAAACTAAAACTATATTATTAATTTAAGTTAGAATGGAAATACATGTGCAATACATTTAGTCCGTTTTGTTTGTTTATTTTTAATTTTATTACTTTTATTTATATATTTTTTTTGTTTGTCATTAAGTCATCACTCGTAATGTTTGTGTTCTAAGGTCTCGTCTGAAAATCAGAGCACCTCCGCGCTCTGAGTGTGGGGTTGCATTATGCTGAAGCGGGGCCTTTTGGCAAATCTCACAATTTTTTTAACCTATTTGTTGTTTTTCTTTGTTTTGATGCATTTTGTGTTTTGATGTGACAGTAAATGTTTCTCTATCTCTCTCTCTCTCTAAATTCGGACATTAATTGGTTGCCATTCAGCATGTGCTGTAGATGCTAAGGAAGCAGGCTACAGAGCTGGCTTGCAGTGGTTCCGTGTAATGTGCAAGGCGGCGTTAAAACGCGGCGTGACAGACGCGGCGCGACAGACGCGGCGTGACAGACACCGAGTGATGAAAAAGATGAAGAGCTTGATTCAATGATTCTTTTTAAGGTCGCTAATGTTAGTAACCATTTGAAAGAATATTTCAATGTTAGATCTCCATTTATCGAGGATGGAGGAATGGCTATAGGCTACTTTTACCGGGAAATACGTTGTTTCCGTGGGTAAATCCAGATATACGGGCAATACTGTGGCGTATTGTAAAATAAAATCTTTGCTGCAATAAGTTTAATTAGGGGTTCCACAAGGATCAATACTTGGGCCTTTTTTGTTTTTAGTATATGTAAATGATCTCCCGTATTTTGCTAAAGACCTTTGTGACATAGTCTTATTTGCTGATGATACTTCTTTATTATTTAAAGTTGATAGGAATAAAAATAATTTTGACGATGTAAATAACTCACTGTCACTAGTACTAAATTGGTTTACGGTTAATAACTTACTGCTAAACGCAAAAAAAACTAAATGTATTAAATTCAAACTCCCTAATGTTAAAGAATTTCCTACAAAAATCATATTAAACGATGAAATTCTCGAGCTCGTTGACTCAACAGTGTTCCTAGGTTTACATATTGTTTCTCGTCTACAATGGAAACCCCAAATTACAAACCTTGCAGGTAGACTTAGTTCAGCCGCTTATGCAGTGCGAACAATGAGATATATCACAGATGAGGGTACAGCTAGACTGGTTTATTTTAGTTACTTTCATAGTATTATGTCATATGGTATCCTACTCTGGGGTGCTGCAGCCGATATTCAAACTATATTCGTGCTGCAAAAAAGGGCTGTACGTGCAATATATAAAATGAAACCACGTGACTCCCTCAAAGAAAAATTCAAAGAGATTAACATTCTAACTGTAATCTCACAGTACATTTTTGAGAACTTGATGTTCACCCACAAGAATAAGCACTTGTTTTTAAGAAAAAGTGACGTACATAGTATTAACACGAGAAGTAAAAAAAAATTACTAATTCCTACTTACAGACTAAAAAAACTAGGCAAATCATTTATGGGTAACTCTGTACGTTTTTATAATAAGCTTCCTCATAATGTAACAGAGCTTCCTATTAGAAAATTTAAATCATTTATTAAGAGAAGTCTAATGAAAAAAGCGTATTACTCTATAAATGATTATATAAAGGATGATGCAGCTTGGATAGATGTTGCTTAGTTCCACAGTAACAGGCTCTAATAATTCTGGTTGACCAGGACTGATATGCTCATGTTATAATAGCTTCCTTATATGACAAACATTTTTTTTTATTGTAAATGTTAAACTTATAATAGTTACCTATAAATAAGAACTCCAAAATTGTAATAACTACAAAATTGTAATAACTGATATAGCTGTGTTGTTCTATTCGCTTCTCAACTCAGTATAAAACATTGAAGCGAACTGTCAAGACAATGTTATTTCCTTGATATTTGTTATTTAAGCAATTTAGTTTTATTAATTTTAAGTTGACCTGTCCATGTAGGCTATGTGCTTCTAAGGAAATAAACGTTTTGACTTTGACTTTAAGGTGAAGTCCTTAATATCCATCTCTAGTCCTTTTGTATGTTTCTCTAAATAAAAGTCGAAAGCATTCTTCATGAAAATTAGGTAGGTACGTAAATACGACGTAAAAATAATAAAGTCCAAACTTTAGAATGCCCAAAATTGTTTAGACGCATAATAAAATAGATGACCCCAACGTTGTTAAAATATTGTAAATTAAGATAATAAGTCTCAAAGATGGATCAAAGAGACTCAGTTATGTAGGGAAAAACATGCAGTTAAATAAAATAAGTAAATATTTCCGGACAATCCACACAACAACATTTAGCCCTTCGGTAAGCTCTAAGCTTGTTACGGGTACTACGGGTTCATCTGATATACTTAATATAATAGACATACATTATATAGATATTTCCATTGTACATATTAAACATCCCTCTTTGAAAGTTATAGTAACCGTACAGTACGATAATACTTACACTTACAATATTATAAAAAACTAGCTGTGCCCCGCGGTGTTACCCGCGTTATAATGTATTTTCCCGCGGAATGACGTTTTCCCGCGGTAAAAAGTAGCCTATGTTATTTTTCTGGCTCTAGAGATTCTGTGTACCAAATTTCATTTAAATCGGTTCAGTAGTTTTCGCCTGAAAGAGTAACAAACATCCATACATCCATACTTACAAACTTTCGCCTTTATAATAGTAGTAGGATGTATAATTCTATGTTAACTATTTATTTAAATAGAAATAGAGTAGTCGTACAACTGTTTACTCTGACTAGCAAACGGAGCGGTCTAGATCCCCAGGCTCGATTATGATGACCATCTCAGCATCTATTCATAAACGCATCTTTTCATGTGCGCCCTGACGAAGCTTTTTGTGCCCTCATTCATTGAGTAAATAGCTAGGACCCGCGAGCTTGAATAACCCGAAGATACACAAGTAAATAAGATACTTATTATATTTATTTGCCAGAATATAGGTTGTACAGATTCATGAGATTACAGTGATGATCTAGGATACAATATTCGACTAGATAAGTCGTGGAAATATTTTAGTTAATTAATAATCTAAACTATTTATTTCAAAAAAAAAATAGGCTATCACGTCACAATATGTGTCAGTGAAACGATTTTTTCGTGTTTTGAAATGTGATCCGGTCTTCTTGGATTTTCTTCATGCTCTTCTTAGACCATATCGTCACCTTAAATCAGGTGAGATTGTGGTCAAATGAAGGCATAACTAGCATGAAAAAAAAACAATTAACAAACTCCTTAGCTTTGTAATTTAATATATAAAATTCTCGTGTCACGGGGTGCGTAATCGAACTCCTCCGAAACGGCTTAACCGATTCTCATGAAATTTCGTGAGCATATTCAGTAGGTCTGAGAATCGGCCAACATCTATTTTTCATATTGAAAAATAAAAAAACAGGTATGTGTGCGATTCACACACGATAGAAGTGAAACTTCAGTAAATCGAAGAAAGAATAAGAAGAATAAAAAAAAAGTGTGTGTGTGTCAGCTACGACGCACGATTGGAGTCTACTACTTACGAACTATAATTATGATATATAACAAATAGAAAAAAAGGGTAAATGAACGCATCTGCTAAAATGATAAGAGAAACAAACATATATCTGTATTTATTCGGATTATTTATATTACTTCAATAAAGCGTATTACATAAAGTATGTTACAAATAATATAAATAAAATACAGCAATACCTCTTTGCGCGATACTTCGTAGTCTCAACTTCAAAGTATCGCGCAAAGAAATTTAAATAAAGCATTGTATTTGTGTCTCTTACCATTTCCGTTTCATCTTTTTGCATCCGGTTTGAAATCACTACGATTCTATAGAAGTTTCACTTCAAAAATTTTTGCAAAACAACTTTTGCTGGGGTCAGCTTTATAGATTTTTACTGAATAATCAATATCTACCAGACAACCTCGAATTGATAGGATTTTTGGCAATACAAGGATCATGTACCAGTAACAGTAACAGTATTTCCACAATAAGAAAAGACTCGAAACGGGTAACATACCATGATTCGATGAATTTTGAATTTTCCGTTAACCATGTTTATTTAAAAAGTTATACATAAACATGTTTATAATTCTTTATACACTGGAAGTCCGATGTTCGAATTTATTTTCGGAACAGCTTTAAACTAAAATTACTACAATGTCTTTATTTTTGTCACCTTCGTATCAATTATTCGTCTCTCGTTCTATAGACAAGATAGCGTATAGGAAACAGTGGCTGGTACAGGAGTCTCGAACAAAGCAACGACACATAGCGCCTTGTAGGCTTTCTAGGAACGCCTGTGCGAGCGTGCTTTGAGGAGGAACAATAGACGAGAGTACGCCTTTCAATGATGCTCTGAGATGATGATTACAGGCGAAAATTACGACATTACCTCTATAATATTAGCTATATGAAACAAGATTTGTTAATCATGAGGTTATTAGCATATTGTTATTTGAGTAAAGTGTTGTAATAATTGGCTTTAATAGTTAGTTAGTCCCCTAGGATCGGTTCAGACCGAGACGAGAAGGCGTGGCGCGTACTTTTAATATACGAGTAGCAATATAAAATATACATACTCTTTATTAACTACACAAATGCATATACAGTGTGCCTGCGCGATGCGGCTCCTTTCGTGTTGGTATGCAATGACCCTTAGTTTGAGTGTTTCCTTAGTCTTTATAGTTTAGAATTAATCGATTCCGCTGTCTTCTTGCTTAGTCCTTTTGTTCTCATTCTAAAAAAATACTCGAGATTAATATGTTACTATTTTCGCGGCGAAATCCATAAAACAAGCGTTGCGCTGTCTGTGGATCATTCAAACGACGAAATTTAAACCCTTTCAACAGTGGGGGGAGGGGGAGGGAAGTAATGCATAGTAAAAATATTATATGTAGCATTTATTACATTATGTCAGATATGCATGAAGTAGGCGTAACAAAGAATTTATTACGAGGGTTTAATAATTGAACGAGAAATTGACCAATTAGACATTAGTCAATCCGATAAGTAAGCGGTCATTGCCAACAACAAATAAACCATCTCAAATCTGTACACGAAAAAAAACACACGAGCTTTTTAAGCCAAAAGTCATAATATCCACACTAATTTAAGAAATTAATAATTCCTTAACAAAAGCCCGTATTAAGGAAGCCTTAATTCGACAATAAAACGCAAACGTCGCTAATTCTATTCATCTCTTTCAGACGTCCTTAATAAGATCTCCGCGAGACAGAAATAAAAAACAAGAACAATAGGATGCTTACAAAGCGAATTGACTCAGAGATGCTGCTAAGCAGGGATATTAATTAGCAAACAATGTAGCCGACAGAGGGCAGCACTGTCATAACAATGTTATGATGGATAAACTATTTCTCTTCTTTCATTCTGAAAAAAAAATCGACAAAATGGGTTTGCAAATCGAATAATCTTGTACAATATGTGTTCGAATGGTGCGTGTCATTCACACCCTTTTCGCTTTATATACTATATCCAGATCACCTTGTATATTATTATAACCGAATTGGCTGAAACTCACAATATAATAAGCCTATTTCGCGAATATTTTAGAGATAAACAAGGCTGAAAAGCTTTTATTGAACAGTTATTAAAAATTTAACACTTAGGTTTATAATAAAGTTTTTTTATTAAACGCCGTGTTGGATCGGTGGGAGGACACTCGACTTCAATTCCGAAGGTCGTGGGTTCAAACCCAGCCACGACCCTCTGGATTTTTCTTCTTGAGAAATTTATGTGCGATTTAAACACATGCATTAACGGTGAAGGCAAACATCGTGAAGAAACCGGCATGTTCTGAGAACTTTAAAGAGTTTGAAGGACATGTGACATTCACCAACCAGTACTTGGCCACTGTGGCGAATTAAGGCCTAATCTCTCTCGCCAAGAGAAAAGTCCCTGAGTCCCAACAGTGGGAACGTTAATAGGGTGATGATGATGATTTTGATGATTTATACTACGAGTCATTGCTATCTGAAATGAAAAATCCAAAAGTTTTTAATAATATAAATATACTCTCAACTACTATTGACTGCCTCAGTGGCGCGGTGGGCAAGGGTCCACTTGCTCAAGCGGTAGCGGGTTCGATTCCCGCCGACTGGTAAAGTGTTTGTATGTTCTGTAATCACATGTCTCCTTGTTCTCGGTGTATAATAAAAAATATGTATGTATGTTTGTCTATTATATCAAGTATATCAGATGTCTAGTACGCGTACAAGCTTAGAGCTTACCATGGGGCTAAATGTTGTTGTTTGGATTGTCCGGAAATATTTATTTATTTGTCCAGTTGACAAGAAGCTTTACCACGTAAACTGTGACTATATTATGTATGCCTGACGTTTCTATTCCCTTCAAGAAGGACTTAATAATAATAATAATAATTAAAAATAATAAAAAGTTTTAATGAAATAAAATGAATATTGTAGCTCGCGTTGGTTTTAAAAGTATTTTATTCGTCCGTTTAAAATGACCCGTTTAAAAGTGGGGAAGGAAAACCGAAAATTTACAAATATACCTTGCCTTTTGGGGTCTCAAATGAAAGCGCATCACGTGCACGTTACAAAATGGTATGACTTTTTACTTTGCAGGAAACTAAAGTTTTGGAATCAGGGCTTTTTTTTTAATTTTGAATATAGTATATTATATCTTAATAATATAAACCTCGTGTCACAATGTTTGTCCTCAATGGAATCCTAAACCACTTAACCGATTATCATAAAATTCGCACACCATGTGTAGTTCGATCCAACTTGAGAGATAGGATGGTTTTACGGCGAGAAAAATTCAAATAATTTCCGGGAAAATTTTATACCCGTGCGACGCCGGGGCGGGCCGCTAGTTTTGATATATGAAATTGGGTGTTAATTATGTAAAGTTGAAATATGTATTTGAGATTGCCTATTATTATAAAGTATGATGTCTAGGTAATTCTAATTCTAATACTTTTTTGGACTAAGGACTGCACTGACGTCTCGCTTTGGAGTGCATTGTGCATTACCCCCATGCCTAGCTAGGCCCTAACCATCCTAACTCCTTGATGTACCGGAGTAGGACTTTTGGAGATTTACAGAGTCGTGGCAGCATATCTGATGGTGAGGATGGGGCCTCCGCGTCCATTAGACGCCTGAACCCACAAGTATGATGTCTAGTACCCTTTACAGAAACTTGGAGCTTACCATGTGCCTAGATGTTGTTGTGTGGAACTTCCGGAACCATATTTAAAAAATATAATATACTTGGTAAGTCTAAGAATGTCCCGCTACAAATCCTGAATGCCAGAATAAGCGCATATTTCATCATTCTAGAACAAAGGAAGCCAGATCCATCGGGAATTAGATGCAATTTCATGGACTTGAAATGAGGACGAGGATATTGTAATTTTATTGCTGAAGTCTTTGTCCAGGATTGATTGAATTTTATTTTCATCTAAGAGCTATGCGCGAACTATGTCTAAGAGATTAAAATTATTTTGCATTAGAGTTTATAATATTCCAGCATGAGATGCTGTGTCTGCTACTCTGTCGGTTACAGAGAAATCTTTTGAAACGCTGCTTTACTGAATTAGATGAAATTTTAGATGAAGATAGTTATTATACTGCTGCCCATTGCACCACGGTACTTTAAACGGGAAATGGCTATTTTAACTAACTGCAAAAGGAAAAGTTTCCGATTTCCATCCATTTTTGAATTTTTGTGTTACAGATCTGATGATACTTTTTATAAAAAGCAAATTTATACAATTAAACTAAAGTTATCGAGTAATATTCACGGCGTTTAACTTAACAGTGAGCAAAAACAACGTCATTAAATTCCTTGGAAGCAAATTAGGAACATCTGTGATGTGATGAGTGAACAAATTCAAATATACCATAATCTGTCATCAAAAGTAAGTTTACTGATTCTATGAAGTTTCTTACTATTTTTGTTCGATATAACATTTTTAATCACGAATATGTGATTTTGTTAAATTCATATCCGCTTTCGAAATATAACGAAACTGAGCATTGACATCCGTATTTCAAAAAGTCAGCACTCCGCTAAGTGTTGACATCGCATCGCTTATTAAGGCCACCTTGTTTCGAAGATTTAGGCATTTTACTCGCCCAGTCGACTTGCATGCGCGTTACGCGGGAGCCGACTTGATATGAACTCCGGCGAACTTTGTCGGCAGCAAGAACGCCACAATACAGCATAATGCAGTAGCTACGGTGCGGTGATTTTAATTTTATTGACCGTATTTTTTTAGTATATTGATTATTTTATTGACTATATTCTTTTATTTGATTGAAATGAAAGTTTATTGTAGTAGATATGTAGGTATTGAATGTATACATAATTTTTCTTACTAAACTTTTTGAATTAGTGAGGTGATAATTATGATTGAAGCATTTGTGGTAAAGAATACAAACAACAAAATGAAAACAAACAATTGTTATGTACAATATTTATTCTCATTTATAAAAAAAATACATTTTATATGAGGAATAAAATGCTTTTTTATTTCATTGTAATTTAGAGTTTTAGTGCTAGGTCCTGATTGCAAATTAATAATGTTTTGCGATAAAAAAATCTCTTTTTCTTTATTTTCGGATTTTGATTTTGCGAATCCACCGGGATTCGCATTCAAGTGTCAGATTCCGTATAGATGCAACCAAGAGTGTGTCTGGGGTTGACGATTTCTGGCAGCAGACATTGGACAGGTGGTAAAAGTGTGATAATTTTGATTCCATCTTTGATTTCCAAAATTCATCATCTTTTTCGATTCGTTCGATATGTACTGTTATTATACAATGTTATTATACAGTTGCCGAATATTTAAATGACAAAACCATTGGTAAATAAATGTAATGTGTAATTATTTTTAATCATTAACTAATATTTTATTTTATTTAATCTGATTTATAAAATTATTGACATGTTTATTTTTTAATTATATACAATTATTATTTAAAATTTCTTATTATCAAATGGTTGTTAATCAAAATGTTGCACGCTCCAATGGGCAAATTACATTGATACAAAACCTTATATAATACCTACCATTTAAACTACATGTAATAATGCAATAAAGATACTTTGACTTTGACTAGTTCTTTTTCCCGGCCCAAATACTAAATAGACATTGCCGTCGCGACGGCAATGTCGCGCAGTTGTCCTTGTACTTGTAAAACCAATTACGGTTTTTATTAATTGTTGTAGTTTCACTTCTGGCGTGTGTGAATCGCACACACACCTTTTTTTTCACGTCGCACGTCGCTCGTCGGGCGGGAAGAGCACTGGCACAGGTCCGTCGTCGGTAAGCGCCACCGCGCGACTGACGAAGCCCGCGGGCGTCGCGCCGCTCGCGGGTTTGTAGGTATTTAGGCATAATTAATAGGAAAATAACACTAAAACACGCACCTCAGCGATTTGCACTAGAAAAATGATTTATCTAAAGATTGGTGTAAAAATAAGGTCAATAAATTTATTTTTTTAGGCACAGTATTGAAAATGTTTTTTAAAAAGAGGCAACTTTGGTATTTTTTTCTATCGAGCGAAGTTCATCTTATTGTGTAAATGTAAGCGAATTGCACTCTGTAAGATCCTCAACTGAAACATATATTTTTATCAAAATTTTACGTAAATTTTTGACTGATTCATATTGATTTTAAAAACAGCATTTGCGGTATAAGGGGCCCTTAACGACTTTGGATATTATCATTTAGATCTGCATAGGTACTCCAATTTACAAAATAAATTCCATAGCCACTGTAACGTCCAGCGCCCGCGGCGTAACTAGGGACTAACGTCCCAGCGCGCGTTACGCGAGCGGTGCGTGCCACGCTGCGCGATTTTTCCGTTAAAACTATTTATCACATAAAAAGTACTAAACCTATTTCAAAACCAAAAATGTATTTATGTTCTTTATTATAATTATATAAACTTGAATAATAATATGAATCATCGTACCTACATCTTCATTTACTAAAAAAATATCAAAAATAGGATGGTAGCATTTTTAGACTGATTTGGAGACCTATTTTGATAAATTTATTTAAAATACTTCCTCTGAACATTTAATTATTATTTTGGTACCGTTTTAACGGAGTTGGAGTCTAGTTTTTTCAATAACATATTTAATTTTAATACAGATATCACAAGTAAATCATAAAGAAATTAACTTGCGAAAAATAGGAAAATGGCGGAAAATTTATCTCACTTTATTGTCAAAATATTTTTTTTTTCATAATTTTTGTTGCCAGGTATTGGTTTTTCTAATTAGAATTTAGTAGAATAATTATTGACAATGACATCTGACATTGACACTAGCAACTTGTCTTATTAGAAAATAAAGAAAATCCGAAATAAAAAAACCAAAAACTCGTGTGGCACTCTAGTACCATGGACGTTAGTCGGCATAAAGTTTTGTGGCACTACAGTACCACTGGACGTTCAAGTGGATAGTGAAATTTATCGTAAATTATAAAAATTCTCTACGGAAAACACTTTTAGAAAACTATTTTCAAAGGAAAATTATTCTACAGGGACATAGTGTGCTGACCGGGCATAAAATAGCACATCCAATTTCATCTGATATTTTTATCTGCGAACTAAAATCGTAATTCTCTTTTAGGTTCTTGTTTTCATAACTGATGTTACTACTTTTATATAGTGATAAATTTGGTGACACTGCTGGGTTGGTTTTAATTTAAACACTTCGGTGTAGTAAAATAAAAACAATGAATAGTTAGCTAATATTGTTTATACCGCGGAGCCCCAAAAAGTTTGTCAATGTCAACCCTACCTACTTAGTATTAAAACTATATTTGGATGAAAATATCTATTTGTAAAATAGAGATTTATGCAAAATTAAGGCTATAAGTATATATTGCTTGTAAAAAATATTTAACTTATAGATATATAGAATATATATATATATAGAAATATTTTTTTTAGGACTTCAAAGTTAAAGCTATTTTAAATTATGGGGCATCTATCCAGGTTTAAGTAGCTCTTACTATAAGCAATATGGCCATAAAGAAATATTTCCGTTTGGTTATATCGGAAACCAGAGTTGAAGCTAATGCTAATAAAGAAAATTACTATCTTTTTTTAACAATTTAAAAGTTTATTAAAAATTACTGCTCATAGCCTCAAATTATAACTAGCTGCCTTATTTTTTTCCGGTCCGTATAATCTGTAAAAAATATGATAATGTACTATATTATTATGTAAATCGTAACATGCATTACGAAGCACCCACAAGCTAACCCCTAGGACGTTGTGCTATAAATAATACCTTTTTATCAAGACCCACAACCCTTATCCTTATTAGAATCTTCGAAAGTTCAGTAACTTAAACGGTATAAAGAACACACAAAAATCCAAGTCACTATTACATAATATTTTAGCGAGAAAGTTTGTGAGTATGAAAATAAGTCACTCTTTTTTTACGAATAGGCCAGTGGATTAATTTTGGAAAACCATTTTCAACTCATTCCTTTAATTATTACATTTTAAACATACCACATAACTTTTCTATGTTATCACATGTATAGGTATAATTTTATTTTTTTATGATATGTACGTTTCTATATATCATAAGTATTTATTACAAAAAATATATATCTATGTAGTTATCACTCACCTAACACCCTAGTACAAGCTCATCTTAGTTTGGGGTTAGGTGATGCTGTGTGATTAGTCCCGAAATATTATATTTACTATTTCGGTTAAAGAACAAGTAAAGCTAAATTATCCCGCGAACTGACACTTTCCCGCGGTGTAAAGTAGCCTATGTCCTTTCTCAGGCTCTAGATATTATGTGTACTAAATTTCATTTAAATCGGTTGAGTAGTTTTCGCGTGAAAGCATAACAAACAAACTTACATTCACATTTATAATATTTATTTATAATAGTTATTAGGATATAAAAAAAATAGGAGGAAGGGTAGGGATGTTGTTTGTCAAGTGAATAAAATAAAAGGAAGTATACTCTTTTCTACTGGAAATAACATTCAAGATTTACGAGGTTTCATATAAAGGTAGATAAAATCCTCTAGCCGTAGTAGGTATGTATACACCTGGCGCTAAGATTTCATTTCAACATAACATTTATTATACTCAAACTAATATTTTGATATGTGGCTTTATAACACATAGGTTTCTTTTTACCGCGGTAAATGACAGTTTTCTAATAGATTTGTTAAAAATCAATTATTTGCCAAAAAAGCCGATTTGGATCAAATTTCGCAAGAACATAGCTGTTTTCCTTGTGAATGACAACAGCTACTTTGAAAAGGCTGGAAAACCTATTATTACGCGGGCAAAGCCGCGGGTGGACAGCTAGTCTGATATCTAATACTTTTTCACGGGAAAAATTAGGTTCAATACTTCTTCTAGTCTTCGTTAATCGAAGATACCTACTATGTCGAAACCTGATGAAGACAAGCTAGCAGCCCTATCGCCCGCCCTGCCTTGTCAACCCATACTTGGGTGCATGTCATCACTGTGGATCGGAACAGGACTCCGCCCAACATACCCTTGCAGAATGTCCGGCGTGGAGTGCTGAAAGGCGGATCTTATATGATAGGATCGGACAGGATCCCTCACTACCTACAGTGATAGCAGAAATGTTGGCGGATGAAACAACCTGGAAGGAGGTGGTATCGTTTTGTGAGGCCGTAATGATCCAGAAAGAAGCTGCCGGACGAGATCGTGAGAGGCAGAATAGCAGGCGCAACGGGCGTTCTGCACTTCTAGTCTCGTGATTTGTATCTTTTTTAAGTACAGTTATTTTCGGGTCCGTGGATAAAAGAGTGAGGGCTCCTTTTTCCACACTTCGGACCTGAGACAGGCGATGACACCCGTGGCAGTGGCATCGTAAACTATCATCTGAGGTACATATGAGACGAACGAAAAAACGACGAAACAAAAAATAATAATAATACTTGGGTGCATAAAACTAAGAATTTTATCAAATTGTAAAATTTCGAGCATCATGTTACAAAAAGTTGAGTTCAAATAGTTGAGGGTCCTGGCGCGATTCAGGTATCCTTTTTCTCGCCAGCTACACGTAGGTGTAGCGAAATGCTGAAATACCCGCTTTTAGTGAATGTAATTTCATTGAAACAGTTTTGCGGTGGCTGCTAACCTCAGACAAGCTTGCTTAAACACCAAAGCAAATGTTTGGCTAGAGTTCATAGAGACTTTTAGATCTTTTAGCTGGAACATTTAGAGCTTCTGCACACGATCCTCCTCCGCCGCGCCGTTACCGTCACCGCTCGTCTACCGCGCAGGCAAAGCCTAATTTTACCAGTCCACTATACGGCTGTTAGTAATACCTGAAATAACTAAGTAAGCAGCGACCATTAGGGAAAAGCGGGGGCGGCGCTTTTGTACTGTGGAGCGGTGCGGCAGTGGCGTCATCGTGTGCAGGAAGCCTGGATTGTATATTATGTATATCTAGACTTTCGTTAGATCTATTATGGAAATGCATCAGTTGCTAAACGGGATTAATATTATAGGAAAATAAAATTTATTTTAAAATAGTGAAACTCCCAAAGCATTAACAAAGAAAATAAAATGCAATCGCTAAAAGTTTGCACCAACACATATTCAGACCTTCAAAAAGCGTTTTGTAACAATTTCCTATTTATAAGGCGACGGAAACATACGCGAACAATGTTGCGAAGTGAGTAAACTCGAAAGTTGCGACGGGCTCATAAAGTGAGCCAACATCCGTGAGCATAATGACCCGAGATAAATAACTCTTGTCAGGAGGTATTTGTACTTGCCACCCAGATGTAGAGGTGTCCTTATCAGATGATGTCATCTGTCAAGCTAATAACATAATGAGATCATTTTTAGAAATCTTTACTTTATATTCTGAATAGATTCATTTTTGACCACAAGGTGAATTCAACACAATTTTTTTAAATGTTAGATAAGGTATCTTTTGATCACAATCACACCAGATGTAAAGTGACGGATATGGTCTGAGATGGGGCAGATCAGAAAGTGGAAGATGTCTTCTCTGGGCCACATTACGAAACACGAAAAAATCGTTTCAAGCTCTGGCCCAGCCCAGAGGGTGGTGACAAGCCGCGGCCGAAGCTGCCACCAAACATATTGAGCTAAGATGTTGCAATTAGTTATTTCCTCAAAGTGAGATGAAAAATTATGTGTTGGACTCAAGTGCAAATATTTTGCACCTTGTGCTATTTAGATTGCCTCGCTGACGCTCAAGATACTAATTATGAAACCACTCGCTGCGCTCTTTATTCCATTTTAGGATCCTTCCCTTGCTCGGTTATCAAAATGGAGCACGCGGTTAAAAACCATAGCGCCTCTTGTACAACAAACAAGTATAAAATAAATTTAAATTAAGTCTATATGATACGAGCCTAAAAATAATGTGGTTATTTCCTATTAAAACTGAGTTCCTAAGACCACCTTCAATCCCCATCATCAAATTAATTCTGCATACTGCAAATGCAATCTGCTGACGTAGCAGTATTACATTGTCACATAATTGACACAATCATGCGTGCGATTTGCACGGCTGGCTGCTAATTATATACGTACTACCTATACTTTCTCCTATACTCTATCTATTGGCTCTTTAGCAGACTGGGCCCGCTCAAACCGGCTCGGCTCATGTAAGTTTTGAATGGGGCAACTGGCCCCGTTTACTGAATTTGTGTGAAACTTCTTAATCGACAAAACAACGGCGGACTGCTGATTTTTGGATAAAAAGCTCCCAATAGACGACCAGAAGACGACCAATTATTCTGTTCGGTCGCTACTGGATGGCGGAAGCCCCATGAGCCAGCAACTTTGACCAAGTCATCTGTAATAATTTACTTATCAATAAACCAAAAGCCATACTATTCGTAATAATCTTCACTAACCTTTTATTCAAATCGAATACGCTGCATTCTGATAATCGATTGAGTCGAGAATATTCATTTAATTTGTTGCACAAAGTCTGCAGGGGTTAAGTACGTATTACGTACAGCATTATAAGCTTTTTCTATTGACAATACAGTTTAAAATACATTGGAAATGCAAGAGTAAACATTATCCCCGCGTATTTGCTTAGGGTTGTCAATAAGCGAACGCGTACATTTATATCAACATAAAAAAACAGGGATTGCAAATATCTGAATGTTTGTTCGCATTATTGCATTTTATTCAAACAGTTAGAGAGTTCATTTAAAGTTTGTTTCATTTTGTTCTGTCGGAAGTCAAATCTCTGATTTTATTTATTTATTTGATATACAGGGAATGCATTGAATGTTTAAATCAATGTTTTTTAAATAACTACTGTCAATTAGAATAGGTATGAAACTATAATTTACGTACCTACTAATAAACAAATGGTAATTCTACATACATTTTAAATTTAGTCAGACAAACATGAAAACCATCTTAAAGAACCTTTTTTGTACGAGAGAAATATCTACATGGATATCTCCCGACCCATATTGAAAGATAAGTCAGACTCCTACTGACCAAAAACTCACAGTAACCATCATACACCTACGAAAGGGAAATCATCTGGTGGTGTAAAGATAATTCTTCAATAAAAGAACTACAGCCATATAATTTTTGAAACTGTCACGGTTATCACTACTATTTAGATTTATAACGGGATATTAACTATGATTAATTAATTGTCTTTTGTGGTTAGAGTCGAGTCCTGATATTTCGGCACAGTTACATGCGCCATGATGACGGTTGAACTGAAGCTGCAGCGATTTGGGTAACAATCTTATTGGCAGACAAATCGGTCTACCCGTTTTCTCAGGCTTTTATTACGAGACGACGCATCACTAGATTTGAGACCTGGTTCACACCCAAACGACACACTATCGTTACACAAAATGTCCGACGAATGACCGATGCAGGTTTTTTTCGACTCCTACACATCTTCACAACAGGATTCCAGGTTCCAGGTAATAGCCTCCTATACCAATCTATATGTGTTTTAATATATTGTTTTTCTACTGAGACTACTTGTGGTTTAGTTTAGAATATATTATTGTATTGTTTCTTTCAATCTCTTGTATCTCTTGTACGTGTGTTCAATAAAGCATTTTCTATTTTTATCTATCAATTCAATGGTTAGCAAGCAACTGTGCCGAAATATCGGAGAACTAAAAAGAAAATATATGTATCATGGTATTAAACCCGTTATAAATCTTTATATAACATCAGCTTTGTCAACTAAAAGCGTATAGTATCGTATTATTTTTACTTTGTAATCCAATGTTTAATTTTCCAAATAAATCTTTTTTTAGTTTTCAATTATGTTTTTCGGTCTCGCAAGCTATTTTTAATCGTTTACCGTGCAGATGTGAGCAAAACTAAAACTAACGTAAATAAAAAAATAAATTCCGCCTAAAATAAGATCAAGGGATCATTCAAAACGGTTTTATTTATCTACATATAAACATTTAGCTGCTTACGGCGGCCCCACAAAGACGGTTCATCGACTCTCGTGTTTGTAGTATACCTGATGTGAATGTACTGAGGGAATTGTGTGTAGTTTTTGTTTCTAGAGAAAATTCAACAGATAAATGCCTAGAGACCGGCTAAATACCCCTCCAGTGGAATAATTCAAGTTTGGCGGTTTCTTTTTAATTTTGTTTTTTTTTGTTATATCACTTTGGAATTGTATAATATCGCGCAAACTATTTAGTTTAGAAACCAATAATGTTAGAAACCTCAATATCATTTTCGGAAACATATCCATAGATACACACACGTGCGCATGTTGATAAATTTTGTGAGTTTTAGTTCATTGTTTGAGCAAAGAATAATAATTTACTACGGTATGGGGAACCCCAAATCTAAATGCTGTTTATAGAATACATCTACTAACTAAATTTTAACTATATTGTTTTTATGGTTTTTGAAAAAATGGCTGTACCTAACATAAGGACAGGCAGTCATGCATGACCAATCTATAAGGTTCTGTTTTTTTGCCATTTGGCTACAGAACCCTAAAAATATACAGTGTTGATGGTAGATAGGTACCTTTAATCTTAATTATATTTAGACTTGTCAAATAAAAGTTAATATATTCAAAGTAGATTTCGTATACAAGTCAGAAAAAATTAACTTATATTATAAAAATTCTTTGAGAATATAAATAAGGTTGTCTTGAAAATTCGCTTTAATATAATGTCGTTAATGTTGGAAAGCGAAAAGAACAACACAGTTTTAATATTCTGCTGTGCCCAACTCCGGTTTCTCGTACACTTGGAGTTATATGGTGGTAGCCTTTGCTTAAAATTAGTATTGTATAATTAGTAGGTACAAAGTAGTAAAAAAAATTGTACAAAATATAAAACGGAAGAATTCAAAAGTATGAACGCCAAGTGCGGGTTGATGAATGTCACATGTCATTCAAACGCTGCAAAGTTCTCAGAACATGCCGGTTTCCTCACGATGTTTTCCTTCACCGTTAACGCCCTTGTATAAAGCGCACTTATTTTTCTAGAAGAGAAATCCAGATCCAGTTAGAACCCACGATCTTCGGAATGAAAGTCGAGTGCGCTACCACTTAGCCAACACGGCTTTTTGATGATGAGAATGATGATAACAGGTAATAATAGAGTACATTAGAAAATAACTAACTGTTCCATCTAACCAACGAGTCAAATGAAAAAGCTTACTTACGTCATAGCTGTGACGTCATGCATGAGGACCTACTTATCTCTAGAGATCCGTTTTATTTACAGAATTTTATCATAATCAGCTAGCGATTTTAGCTTTTATTGCAACAGTTAAAAGGTCTCTTTTTGTGGTCTTAATCATGATAATATTTTTTATTGAAATACAAAATGATGAACAACGCTTCATATTACTAGATTTTTTTTAATGAGATGTTTTATATACGTTTCGTTTAATAAATATTCACAAATTACATATATTATTCAAGGTAATGAGTCAACCGTATTTATTTTACTTTTTCGTTTATTCATTGTTTCGCTAATATGCCTTTTCACGAACAGAGTCATGATGCAGACAGACAGACACGTCAAACTTATAACACCCCTCTATTTTGGTCGGGGCTAAAAATAGGTGTTCTGTTGGCCTATCCAAAATACAAGACACCTATTTTTCACTTTGTATATTTAATAACGGACTAAACAGAAAACCTATATGTACGTAAACATGTTGCCTGTTCTAATTTAATTTGTTTAAAATAATCTAATAATTCTGACACAAAAATATAAATTATAATTAAAATTTCATCCATGCTCTCTATGCAGCCGTGGCGATAGGCGATGGTCAGAGAATGCTAAAGCGAACCCCAAATTCAATAGAAAGGATAGATAAATTCTTAAGGGGTTAGTATAAGAACAACAAGCGCAACCTCATCCATAATTCCCCCTGGATTTGGCAAGGATTTGTAATTCACTCCCTGCTGCTGTATTTCCTTACACCTACAACTTAAGTATCTTCAAGTAGGTAAAGAGTGAATAGGTACCTTTTAGATCTTTTGTTATCCATCCTCGTCCACATCTACACGACACTTACCATCAGGTGAGATTTTAGACAAACAAAGATCTATCGCCCGTAAAAAAAACTTTTGTATAAATAAAGATGTTTCAGCATCGATCTATCTAAAAGTGTAGTCTCTACAAAATATTAACAGCATATCATTTAAACCCGGTCTTTGTTAGCATTTTATGTATTTTCACACGGTAAAAGTGGAAATGTATTTTTTTATAATATCAGCTTATTCATCAGCAGCGTTTAAAGGCTTTTTCTGTGGTTATTTGATATTTTGGACTGCTTCTTTATAAATAAGGATAAATGTAATCGCCATTTCACCTTGGATTCAGCCGCTGATACTTCTAGCTACTAGGCACTTTGGGTGACTTTCATTTCCGATGTTTATTTACCTTAAAGCACAGGGCATACAATGGACAGACCAACTTAAAGTTTATTTAACAAAAAATCGTCTATGTTTATAAATAAAGGTGGAAACTAAAAATTATCAATGAAATAAATTGTCTTGGCAGTTATTTTAAATATTAAACACTGAGTTGAGAAGCGAATAGAAGAGCTCGGCTTTTATCTTTGGGTACCTATTATTAATTTAACAAGAAACATGAGCATATTAGTCCTATGATCCATAATTATAAGAGCATAAAAAATATCATATAAAGAGTAATAAGCTTGGACTTCACATAACTAATTAAAATTATCAAAATCGTTTATACTTTTAAATTACACCCTGATTATATCTCTACAGTGACCAAAATACACCAATAAATCATAGCTGTTAACGAGCCAGACTAAAGAAACATAACTTTGTCTATGGATATATCTTTGTGTGGACACAATATTATTTCAAGTAAGTCACTTCTCCGCGCCATTCCACCTCCACGTTAGGTTACGTTCTACGTGCTACGTGGATTGACTTACGGCAAATTCTGAAAATGTTCAGCTTTCAGAGCAGGCCTTAAAGGAAGTTGAGCTTGCAAATGTGAGGACCGTAAAATATGCTCGAATTCGTTTAGCTGTAATACCAGAGGAAATAATAAACAAGTTAAATGTGGCTTTTTTGACCATTGCCCTTCCTTCCCCTTTTTGCGAACAAATTAACTGATTCCGATTTTATTTATTTGTTTCAAAGGTTGTTTTATCAATGTATTATAAACAATGCCTTCTATGTCTTCATGCCCCATCTTAGACCACATCGTCACTTTACATCAGGTTAGATTGTAGTCAAATGAAGGTTTAACTAACATAAAAAAACACGAAAGTGTGTGTGAGTTAGCAAATTTGAGCATATTTGCCGGTCCTCACATTTGCCACTTCATTCAAAATTTATCATAATTTGTAAAAAAACAAAATTGAAAAAAGCTGTGTTGTTCTAAAGGAACAAATTTAGAGCTTACCACGGGGTTAGATGTTGTTTTGTGGATTGTCTATAAATATTTTTAATATTTTTATCACAACCTTTTGCTTCGCCATAATCAAGTATAAAAGAGAAAATAAATATATTATAAAAATCTGCATCTCAGTTCTCAGTCTAACTCTTAACTCTATGAATACTTTTTTCAGTCTACATTTTTAATAATTGTTTTTTTTAAAGCAGCTGGGATCGAATAATAGGATTTTCAACGCTTCTGACAAAGCAATTTGAATAAAAGTTGCGATTGCAGTTGAATTGCAAAATTTGCACTGAAACCGTAATCATATAACGCAACGGCAGCGATAATTATTCGATAAAGTTATTATCAGTTCTAAATGATAATAAAGGGGATGATAATAAAATGCAGGTTTTGGGCTGCCTGATGTAGCCGCCTTACCACGAGTTGCCACTTACGACTTTTGGAGATAACAACATTTTGTAATCCCATACATTAGACAGATAAAGAAACAATTTTAGTTGTGAGAATCTGTTAAATACATGGGATTACAGCATGTTGTAATCTCCAAGAGTCGTAAGTGGCAACTCGTTTTAGGGCTACTGTAGACGCATTCTGTAAACTCATTTCGATCCTTACTAAGCTGAATCCGCGGTGAGCTTAAAGTTTTGTATTCTGTAAAACTCGATAGCGCCTGTAGCGCCTCAGTGACGAGCGTTCGAAGTGAGCTCGGTCACTTGAGTGATTTCGAGTTCGGATTCGATTTTTTACAGAATATCTATGACTACTAGGTATGATGCTACTGTCTTTTGAACGTTAGTTAAATTCAATTCAACTTTTAACTTTTGGGGCATATTGTGTCATACACAATGCTAGAATATACAAAAACAAATAATAAGAACAAAATGGAAATATGCAAACTTAACTTTTTATACTATGGAACCAAATATAAATACTATAAGGGACCAAAGTAAAATACAAAAAAATGTTACATAAATATTTATTTACCAACACACACGTTACAATTTCACTTAGCAGCGGTCCCCGCACCGAAAATTCTAAATTATATTCAATTATTTCACAGAAAGACGGTACAAATGATTTTTAATAATTAAAACATAAATAGATTATAAAAATTGTTGCTGCTGTCTAAAGGCATTGTCAAATTAGAATATGAACCAATGCAAAACGTGAAAATTATAATAATTCTTGCTGTTGTATAGGGGCTTTGTCAATTATAGATAGAAGATTCTGTTTTATTTTTACACATCATAAATTGCGACTATTATATAAATATACGACATTACATATTTACTGACGACATCTAGTACACAATTGTGTAAACTTCAACTTAACAAAGTTTCTCTTTTACCATTACTCAATGGTTGAAATAAAGGGCAATCTTGGTCAGTCAGTCATTGACAGTTGTCTTTATGGCTCTTTATATTATGCTGTGTGGGTAGTCCGGAAATATTTATTTTTATTTATATGTATTAACCATTGACTAATCTACCTCGGGAAGGTGACATAGGAAGCCCTTTGTCGTTCAAAAATTTCACACACATTGTTCCAATAACCTGATATAAAATATTTAAGAAGTTTTAGCAAGCTTAGACAAATTTGGGTAGGTTTCCTTTTCAAGTTTTCACAGCAAACATATTATATATATTTATAAAAAAATATCTGCCAATAACTTTGGAAAACTTTGATAAGTTGGAAACAATGAGCCGGGCCGAGCTAACTTTCGAAGTATTAGATTTGAGTTAGTGGGGTTTCCATGTTATGAAGCGAAACTCCCGAAAAAGCAATATCTACCAGTAATTTACATGAAACAATATCAATAAATTATTGACTTTATTTCGTTTCATATTGTGCTTAGGTACACATAATATTGTTATTTTTCTTATTTTCATTGAAATCCTAGTAAATTTTTTTTTAATGGAAACAGACCTTTGATTTACAACAATCATGATAACAGCTTACCAATCTGGTGAGATTGTAAAAAAGATCAATCGTCCATAAAAATAAATTGTTAAAATTGAAAAAAATTTTGAAAAGATTAAAACGGTAAAAACTCTTATTATTTATTGACTTTGAGATTTTTAAATTCCGGTTAAGCGCCCCGTAGGTTTTATATTTTAGGTATTTTGTTCGGAACCAGCTCTGAATCCGCATAAATCAATTTTATTCATTGGGTCGTACACAATTCAGGCAATAAGGTTGTTAAGATAAAGAACAGGTACTATTCGGTTCAAAATTAATTAAATAATAAGTTGTCTATTCTGTACAACCCTTAAACTCACACATTGTATGAGAAATAATATATTCATTTAAATTGGGGCTATTAAAACTAACAATAGTCGCAAAAACTGCTAAAGAATGCATGGTCCAATTTGTTGGCCTACGTAATATAATATAAGTAGAATCCAATTTGTAGTTCATTGTTTGGATATGGGGTGGTACCCTTGTGTTCGAGTTTTTGAACGCGCTTGACGTGACGTGTTTCTTTTTTTTAATTCTGCCTGCGTAGTTTTTGTTATAAAAACGATTTTAAATATGTTTGTTTGAATAAATATTTTATAATATTATAATATAATGCCAAAAAGTAGTAGTAAAAAGGGTTGATACAGATCTTTCATCCATTACTATTTTAGAGACAAAACACAAAGCCCAAATCTTTAAATTTCATTTGAATTATAATTTATTTAAAATTTTCTAGCTTTAATAGCATTGTTATTTTGTTGCCCTTTTTTAAGAATTTAAATTTTACATTAACGTTGTAAGTTAATGTTAATAATATTAGTTATTTGCTCAGCATTTTCCTCTCCATCCAAAGGTTGTCTGGAAGAAATTGCTTTAAGCAATAAGGTATTTAGCTTTAAGTCCATTTTTGTTTTGTTTTATATTGATGTGTAATAAAGAGTTATTATTATTATTATATTACCGTAAGTAATCATATTCAAATGAAGTCGTGTTAATTAAAAAAAAAAGATACACTAAAATAAGTTACAAGGCGTTAATATTAACATCCCTTCCGTTAAACGCGCAACAACAAGAACTACAAAACATTTTGAAACAAGCGCAAGAGGTAGCGGATTCGATTCCCGCCGAGGGGCTTATTTTTAAAATTTTTATTATGTTCTGCTACCACTTTCTCCTAGGGTGCTTAATATGTATATTAAAAATATCTATATATGTATGTCTATTATATTACGTATATCAGATTTCTAGTACCCGTAACAAAAGCTTAGAGCTCACCGAGGGGCTAGATGTTGTTGTGTGGATTGTCTGGAAATATTTATATTTATTTGAATATTTTTTTGATGTAGCACTAAGATCTCTAAGCCATGAACATACCACTAAAACCCAAATACATAGTAAATAATTACCCAGAATCACAATATATCGAATAACAATTAAATACTATTTTATCGTGTTTCGTAATGTGGTCCGGAGAAGCCATCTTCTAGGCCTTCATGCTCCATCTTAGACCACATCTTCACTTTACATCAGGTGAGATTGTGGTCAAATGAAGGCTTAGGCAATAATAATAAAAAAAAAATACAAATCAATATTGCTGAAACCTGCAGTTACAATTTAATATACCGCATCGCTTCCATCCAAATTCAACCGAACACTATTAACCGAAACAGAGAATTTAGGCACACACTACAAAGGCTTTATTTTTGACAGCTTCTGTTGAAGCACGCGGGAAAACCCCTTTTTGTGCTCGTTCGCAAGCTGACGGTCCAAAACCCTCCAGTGTAAACACGGCCTAACTATTGTTCTGGTTTTCAATAGTTCTATTGTGGCGACTCGGTGCAATGGACTAGGGATGGGACTCGGAGATTTTCCAACTGTTTGCTTGAGATATTTATTTCTTGAATCGTCCGCGTATGTAATGACAGCGTATTTTTTTCGATCTCTGCTAATGACAGATGATTTATGGCATAATGAAGGGTGATGCTGTATGATTAGTCCGGAAATATGTATTTATTTATTTTTTAAACGTCACCAACATTTATTTGCAGCTCACATAAATGAAATGAACATATAAATGTACAACTTAAAATAAGTAAGTCATCGTAGAAGGATTATAAATAAAAAAAAATGCCTTAAATGTAAAATACGCAGACAGTACCTACCTAACATCGAAAATTAAAACCAACGTTATTTGAATGCTCTTAAATTTGCAAATAAGAGATCTGACGGATTACTTCGTCCACTCGTGGATGTTTTATGATGATGACTTAGCCAGAGCTATCCAAGGACTCAAAACATAGGTCTAAACTATAGCAAGTTAGGTACCTATTAACCTTCAAAGCCAACATTAAGATATTATTTCTTAGAAGCTCTGCCTCATTAGGACGCCTCAGCGACTTCGGTTAGGTATACAAGAAGTTAATATATAAATGAATACAACGGTTTGTTAGCAATTAATTTCAATATTAACTGCTTTTCTAGATACGTATATAATCGTCTCACTTATAATCATAGAGCAAACATGGATATGGATAACAAACTATATTTAATATCCACATGATTTCAGCCATAATGATGATTTATGGCACCCCAAACTTAGCAGAGCTTGTACTATGTGGTGACTGATATACTACATAGATACATTCTTTTTTTGTAAATACATACATATTATACATAGGAAATACCCAAACCAGAAACCAGAAATTGCAGATATTACAAAATATGGTCCCGCAACTTCCTGTGGGCTTATATATATTTTCCATTATTACTACAGGACCTTTTATATAAATTTTCTCAAATAACGAAATAACTCATTCTCCTCATAATTTTATCAAAATTAGCAAAATACTTAAAAACAAAAATCAATTGCATCCTGACATAAAATTCTATATGGCAAATTTTACCATCCTATAATAAGCTATTACCTACTGCGAATTATTTATTCTAATTACTTTACTAAATGTTATAGGAACATGATTTCTTGGAAACAAAATTACTGTTAATAAATTATTTTCTTCCAATATAAAATAACATGTCTTTGACAAAATCAAATCAAATTAGACCCTAGATTCCACTAATAAGTACCAAAAACCCTAAAAATACGTCGTAATAATATGAATATACTTTTTAAGCTTCTGTTATTATCTGACGTCGGTCGCCTCGTATTAAAGGAAATGAGATCTTATTTTTATATGATTTTCATAAATCAAGCAAAAACTTAGGAAAAAAGAATTTCTAAAAGATATTACATGGTAAAATATCATAAGAGATTGAATTTAGAAAAAAAAACAAAGTGCTTGTTTTCGTATTCGCGATCCAATTGTCTATCCTTTAAATATTTTACGTAGTTAGGTACGGCTGTAAAAGCTAGAAGGGATATAAAATCTTCGGCAATGTTTCTGTAATAAGTATCTACTAAAAAATTTACTGTTAGAATCATGTTATTTAAAGCAAATATTCTCCCATATAAGTACCCCTATTTACGTTCCCACTGCTGAGACACAGGGACAGATAAGAGAGATCCTATCTAGGGGGATTAGGCCATAATTCACCAACCTGCTAATAGGAATTTTCAGAAATTCGACCAATTCCAATGTCCCATCACTACGCCCAATTTTTTTTTTTTTTTTTTTTTTTTTTTTTTTTTATGTTAGATAAGCCTTCATTTGACCACAATCTCTCCTGATGTAAAGTGAAGATGTGGTCTAAGATGGAGCATGAAGACTTAGAAGGTGGCTTCTCCGGGCCACATTACGAAACACGAAAAATCGCTTCACGCACTGGCCCAGCCCGGAGGGTGGTGACAAGCCGCGGCCGAAGCCTTCCACCAGAGTCTGTTCTTAGCACCACCCGGAGGTCACGTGTAAGGATTCAGAGGGTTATCACTTACGGACGTGAACAGACAAAACCTCCAAAACCTCCAATGGTGCGAACCAAATGCATGGTGGTTGGTGGGCATTGTGCAGGCAATTTGCCATAAGGGTTGATCCGTGCCGTAGTGGAAATTTGAGAACTGCCATCTTTCAAGGGCTGTTCGAGAGTACTTTTGATCGAAACTTACAAAAAGAAATGAATTAGGTACCACCAAAAAATGCTCATGTCAAATTTTGCTAAGTCTCGCTCTGTCAAAATGTAACCAGATCTCATGAACCCAGCTTCTAACTTTACTCACCCTTCTAACTTCCCAAACTCTACATCATCATCAATCACAGCCTGTCTTAGCCCACGGCTGGGCATATGCCTCCCAGAAATTGTGCTAAACTTTTTTCACCATTAGAATTTTTTCCTCTCCATTTCAAGGTTAGAACAGTCTCTGGTGGTAGGCTTCGGCCGCGGCTTGTCACCACCCTCCGGGCTGGGCCAGTGCGTGAAGCGATTTTTGAAAGCATATCAAACATAAAAACAACAACAAAAAAAAAGTTATCTGGAAGAAACTGTATAATAAGACCGATTCACTTTCTGGGTTAAGTTTGTTTGCTTTGTGGTTTTATTTTTATTGGACGGTGGAAAGTGGTTCTATTCTAACCTTCTATTCCTTGGTCTGGGTGTTTAACATGTATAATAAAAAATATCTACCTATGTATGTCTATTATACAATACAATACAATACTCTTTATTGAACACAAAAAAAAGATAAAAATGGGCGGC
Source organism: Gymnoscelis rufifasciata (assembly GCA_929108375.1). Classification (NCBI taxonomy): domain Eukaryota; kingdom Metazoa; phylum Arthropoda; class Insecta; order Lepidoptera; family Geometridae; genus Gymnoscelis; species Gymnoscelis rufifasciata. The sequence goes on along the minus strand of OV815307.1, from coordinate 2,676,253 downwards.
CTTATCGCTGATAGCGATCTCTTCCAGGCAACATTGTGATGGAGACAAATCTTAAGCACGAATAAGACGGGAGTAGCAAATTATAATGGAGATACGAGTATTAATAAATTAAATACTTATGCTGAGAGATTACAATGGGGATAGATGTTGTTATATGGGTTGTCCAGCAATATTTATTTATTTATTAACCGCTTCCTGGGACGCGAACTAATAAACTCTTGGTACCTATATTTTGCTAAAACATGTGGTTTTTCGTACTAAGTTGGGACACAATCTTCAGTGTTCTTTACGATAAGCTTGCAAAAATAATGCTCAAGGCATCATAAACTCCCAGTGCGTACTTATGTAGGTGTAGGTTTTCTTACAATTTTTATTTTTAGTGTCGCATTTTCTCATAGCTAGACATTCAGAAGCTTTCGGTATTAAAAATTTAATATTAGGTCCTTACATATGAAATTGGCGTTTTGTATGGGAGGAACAAAAAGTCGAATATTTTTTAATATAATATATTTAATTAATCAAAGTATGAACCATTATTTTCTATGCACTTTTGCCATCTTATAGGTAGTTCATTGATCCCTTTACTAAAAAAACCAGTCGGACGGGAATCAATAAAATCTTTGAAGGCGATTTGGACTGCCCCATCGGAGTTGAATTTTTTCCCTTGCAAGAAGTTATCCAAATTTCGAAAAAAATGGTAATCTGTTGGAGCAAGGTCCGGGGAGTACGGAGGATGTCTTAGACTTTCCAATTGAAGCTCTTCTAATTTAGTAGCCGTCTGTTGCGCAGTGTGTGGTCTAGCGTTGTCGTGAAGCAGCAGTGGCGTGGAGCGATTGACCAGCCTAGGTTGTTTAGCCGCTAGCTTTTCCATCATGGTTTGCAATTGCTGACAATAGACATCAGCCGTAATAGTCTGGCCAGATTTGAGAAAACTGTAATGAACAATACCGGCACTAGTCCACCAAACGCTTACAAGTAACTTTTTTGGGGTTAATTTTCGCTTGGGGCAGGATTTGGCTGGCTGGCCAGGATCCAACCATTGCGCTGAGCGCTTCCGATTATCGTAAAGAACCCATTTTTCATCACAGGTAATGATTCGGTTTAAAATACCTTCATTATTGTGCCGGTTTAGTAATGTAACGCAGCAGTCGACGCGCGTTTGCCGGTTTGCTTCAGTCAATTCGTGAGGTACCCACCTTTCAAGCTTTTTAATCTTCCCAATTTGCTTCAAGTGAATTAAAACAGTTTTATCACTAACACCGCAGCCTGCAGCTAACTCGGACGTGGTTTGCGATGGATCCGCTTCCACAATAGCCTTCAACTCTTCATTATCAACTTGAGTCTCAGGCCGTCCACGGGGCTTGTTCTGCAAGTCGAAATTTCCAGAACGAAAACGTTGGAACCAAAAACGAACTGTGTTTTCTTTTGCAACACGACCGCCATACACATCATTCACCCTTCGAGTTGTTTCCGCAGCACTAGTGCCACGGCGGAACTCGTACTCGTAAATAATGCGATATTTTAAGTTTTCCATTTTGTAAAATGAGTGACGCAAACAGAAAAAAACAGAAGAAAAAAAACAAATGAATGACGATCATCGAAGCACAAATACATGAGTCTATAGCTGTACAAATTTGAATTTGGAATTCCTTACCAAAGAGGAGAAATTTGTGATTAAAGTGGCCAGTACTAAAAACGCCAATTTCATATGTAAGGACCTAATATGAACATTTTACGTAAATTGTTTTCAAACTTTAAAGTTAAACAAAAATTAATAAATCAGCATGTGGGATTTATTGTAGCAATACTAGGCAAGCAATATTTTATCCCTACCACGTTGAATAAATTATACATAAATATATCATCATCATCATCATCACACTATTACCGTTCCCACTGCTGGGACACAGGGACATCTCTCTTGGCGAGAGAGATTAGGCCTTAATTCACCACGCTGGCCAAGTGCGGGTTGGCGAATATATTTGTTATATTTGGATAAAATACATAATAATAGTTTTGCTTAAGGGCACAAATATTTGAATAAAGTTGTAGAAAGTTCAATCAAAATCGTACCCACAATTGCATTGTAGGTACGGAGAGTTTGACTTTTAGTGTATTTTTACAACCATCGTTCTAGAAAATGTTTGCAAAGTTAGCTACTTAGATATAAAATAAAACTATTTTATCTGCCCGTTTTCAAGGAGCTAATCCGTTTCGTTATGTCAATAACCATGGTTATAATAATATTAGGTCCTTACATATGAAATTGGCGTTTTTCGTACTGGCCACTTTAATCACAAATTTCTCCTCTTTGGTAAGGAATTCCAAATTCAAATTTGTACAGCTATAGACTCATGTATTTGTGCTTCGATGATCGTCATTCATTTGTTTTTTTTCTTCTGTTTTTTTCTGTTTGCGTCACTCATTTTACAAAATGGAAAACTTAAAATATCGCATTATTTACGAGTACGAGTTCCGCCGTGGCACTAGTGCTGCGGAAACAACTCGAAGGGTGAATGATGTGTATGGCGGTCGTGTTGCAAAAGAAAACACAGTTCGTTTTTGGTTCCAACGTTTTCGTTCTGGAAATTTCGACTTGCAGAACAAGCCCCGTGGACGGCCTGAGACTCAAGTTGATAATGAAGAGTTGAAGGCTATTGTGGAAGCGGATCCATCGCAAACCACGTCCGAGTTAGCTGCAGGCTGCGGTGTTAGTGATAAAACTGTTTTAATTCACTTGAAGCAAATTGGGAAGATTAAAAGCTTGAAAGGTGGGTACCTCACGAATTGACTGAAGCAAACCGGCAAACGCGCGTCGACTGCTGCGTTACATTACTAAACCGGCACAATAATGAAGGTATTTTAAACCGAATCATTACCTGTGATGAAAAATGGGTTCTTTACGATAATCGGAAGCGCTCAGCGCAATGGTTGGATCCTGGCCAGCCAGCCAAATCCTGCCCCAAGCGAAAATTAACCCCAAAAAAGTTACTTGTAAGCGTTTGGTGGACTAGTGCCGGTATTGTTCATTACAGTTTTCTCAAATCTGGCCAGACTATTACGGCTGATGTCTATTGTCAGCAATTGCAAACCATGATGGAAAAGCTAGCGGCTAAACAACCTAGGCTGGTCAATCGCTCCACGCCACTGCTGCTTCACGACAACGCTAGACCACACACTGCGCAACAGACGGCTACTAAATTAGAAGAGCTTCAATTGGAAAGTCTAAGACATCCTCCGTACTCCCCGGACCTTGCTCCAACAGATTACCATTTTTTTCGAAATTTGGATAACTTCTTGCAAGGGAAAAAATTCAACTCCGATGGGGCAGTCCAAATCGCCTTCAAAGATTTTATTGATTCCCGTCCGACTGGTTTTTTTAGTAAAGGGATCAATGAACTACCTATAAGATGGCAAAAGTGCATAGAAAATAATGGTTCATACTTTGATTAATTAAATATATTATATTAAAAAATATTCGACTTTTTGTTCCTCCCATACAAAACGCCAATTTCATATGTAAGGACCTAATATAACCTCATTTCAGACCAGTAGATAAATTCTGTTCATAGTTCTTTGAGCGAAAATTATTTGATAATAAAATACAACTTGCTTTTTATTAAATATTTTCAGGCCTACTTACTTCATAACATTTTTAGACATTGAACATAATTTCAAATTCACAAAAAATTCTCACAAAAAAATATCCTGGCTATTATCGCGGCCGCTTCAAATGTGTCTTCTCGAAAACCATTTGCAGTTAGCAAGTTTCAAAACAAAACCCTTCTTAACTCCAATAAAATCTAAACCCGTGCCTGTGCCGTAAAGCACCTGCCTCACTGCAGAAATACCACAGGACAATAAAAATGATTCGATGCGGTAGCATATTCGCTTCGCTCCTTCTGTCGTTAACTTAGCCCACACATGATATGTTTGGCTTGAAGTAATAAAAAAGAGACCAGCTTCATGTTTCATCATCGTTTCAGCCGAAGAACGTCCGCTGCTCCAAACAGACCTCCTTGAATGATTTCTAGTTCTTTCCCTTTTATTCTAGTCCCCCGTGAACCCGCACTTTTGCCAAGTCATCCGTGCAGCTTGTCGGCACCAGATTTCAGTAGTTCCAACACCTATTGCGGAAAATTACAAGAAAATCCGCCTATTAGTTATTAAAATTATCGTAAACATGAAAACTTTACTTTAAACATCAAATATACAGATTTTTTCGACAGTGTCTAAGTGCTGCATGATCTGCCTATTTACTCGATGAGCTAATCCGTTTTGCTATGTCAGTATCGTCGTCGATAATGTATCTCCTCAATTCTAAATAAATACAGCATAGAAACACTTATCATTTATTGCCACCTTGAGCCAACCCGAGGGCTTATTTAAAAAACTCCAAATAAATGAGGCAAAGGTTAGTTACGTCAATAAAACGTGTAAATTTTTAGTTATGTCAAGAGGTATCTCGTTTTATCAGATGTGACAGAGCGAAACAGCTCTGTATTTTTACCATTGTCTAATTTTACTGGTGAAACAGGCCCTAAGACCTATCTTAAAGTAGCAAAACAAGTGCCGTGTAGTACACACTGCTCAAAGCAAGTGTTGTGTTCTACAACGAGGTTACAATGCTTATTTGTTTCACATAATGGATGGTCTGTGAGCGGGAATGACAGATACGAATTATAAGATTATGACAGAGATACTAAAGATGGACCTATAGTGGGACCTGGGAATCTGCGGTCAATATTAAGACTGGCACCAAGATCTTCAATATCAATAGGCATCGCTATAAAAATGGGATTCTGTTTAGACAGTCAGTTGGTCTGTACAAAATTACTTGAAACCTTTTTTTATATATAATTTTAATAAGAAAGTGCCAAGATCATCATAGTTCCAGAGGCTTGTGACTAAAATTGAGTACTAATCATACGAAAACTAAACTTTAATGGGCTGTTAAAACATACATTTTACTTTTTTAATAAAAGAGAATAATATGTGTGCAGTTTTTTAAATAATCTGATTCATATATCCATCTATATTTATATTTTCCAAACAATTTAATCACCATCAACATTTAAGCAGCAGAATGTTTATAGATTAATTACATTCGAAAAAACCGTATTAACTATGTTATACTTTATCAGGTTTTTAATAAATAGTTTATTGATTTAAACCTGCATTAAATGTTTATTTTCCTGTTTAAAATTTAATATTACTGATGAAGAAATCATTTAATGTATGTATTTTTTTAAATTGTACAATTTATAAGCCAACCGCTAAAATTTCCCGGCATTTAACCCTAAATAATGGTCATTGTCCTACTAAATTTGGCCCCTTTCTATTACGTTTCTACACAACTAAATACTTAGAACTACTGAAATAGAGCTAAAAGTTACAGTATACAGAATTTTAATATTAACAAAGTTTCAAATGTCCCACGGTAATGAACGAGCAAATGAGGGTAGAAGTGAATTTATTCCGGGAATAAATTTCAACTGCCCCCTTCCCGCTCTAATAAGTGTAATTAGAAAGAGACAAGGCACGCGAGCATTAAGGATATTTGGACCGGGGTCAGTTAATTGGTCAGTTTGCGGATTTTGAACTTGTTTGTTTGACCTTGTTAATTGTAGTGTGGATTTGTTAGAATGTGTTGTTGTTGTTGTGAAAATATAACTATTATTTTAACATTACCATGGTTTTTATCAAAATTAAGCCTCATAGATAGATATGCGGTACATACAACACAGACAGTTACATAAATAAGAATTACATAAGGTACAAATTAATAAGATGTTTAAATAAATAAAATAATATACGAAAAATAAAAACATTACATACTAAATAAGTTAAGATTTGTTATTAGTTAAGGTTTATCACATAACATAATACAATAAAGTGTTTTCTATTCAATATAATAAAAAAAACTCATAACGGGTCAATTATTGTGCCGTTGTTATGGCTTGCTAGCTAGCTGATCACGGCATTGAAGAAGAAGAAAAACATTAATTGTAAAAAACTATGTACATAGATGGTGCGGGTTTTAAAATTGTTTCAACAGTTTGCCCAATCTGAGCACACAATAATAATAACATGACAAAATTTTAACACTTTAAAGTAACATAACAAATCTTAGGATAAATAAAATATAATATTAAACAATATTACTACTAACAGGTATTTAATATGCATTAACTGGTGATTTTGCGAGTAGGTAGACTATTGGCAAATAGATTTAATAGTTATAGTAACGATAAAAAGCATATCCGTATCTATTCGTTACTATATCATTTAGTACTCGTTATTTTCCACTCGTCATCGTTACTTTTGGTACCTCATTATGTTCGAGTAGCGAATCAAAACGTATTGCATAGGATACTGTATGTCGATGCGGTGTCGCATCATTCGTAATTTTGTGAAAACATTATTTGCCTATCTATTGCGTAACCAGTTTTAAATGAAATGCTTGTAAAATTTTCACGAATCTACGAAATTTGCAATAAATAAATAATTAAATATTTCCGGACAAGCCACACAACATCTAAATAACAATGGATTTACTATTTTAAAATTACATGAAACATAACTACGAGTTATTTTGAGATTCGATTCGACTTGCAAATTTTTTAAATTGGTGGATACTCGTAGTACGTACTATTATTTGGTTTTTGGACCTGGAAAGTTTTTAATTAATTCCAATACAAAATTGTATCGGAAAAAAGAATGTTACCTCATACAGGAGGCGTGCCTTCAGTTATTTTAATATATCATCAGGAAAATCCAAAGCATAATTAAAGATTTTTTTACGTCGCCATTATTTTCGGTCTTAAATTGGGCCGCTAGCAGCCCAGATGAGAAGTCAATGAATCTTATAATCTACCTAACTTTAGTGAAAAAAGTTCAAATTTACAATGTGGTAAAATTGGTGTTTAGGAAAATATATATTATGTATATATTTTTAATTAAGCCAAAAAGAAACACAGCCTACACATGGGTCTATTTTATTGTCATTGACATCTTTATTTGACATACCTGACAAACCATTTCTTAGTTTACTCGGATTTTGTGCAATAAGCTCTAAAAATAATTATTATGTCTAATTTGACAAAGAACGGTCAGGCGTTGCGCGTTCAGATCATTTATTAAGTGATGTTCTGAACACGATTCTACTTAGGGCGTAATGAAAGTTTTGTAAAGCGCCAAAATTGTGCACACGTTCCAAATTGTTAGGAACTACAAAACGCTGGCGCCGCGGTACCTTGATAGCCACTTGCAGCTCTCGAACGACACGACAAGAGGAAAATAGAATGATCCAGAACACGGACAACTTGAAGTTTCTTGAAATTTGTAAAACCTTTCGATGTGGACAGAAATAAGCTGTTTTAGCTACGTGGGAGGTCTTCTCTTGACGAGAGAGATTAGACCTTAGTTCACCTTGCTGGCCAAGTGCGGGTCGGTATACAAATAAATATAAATATCACTTGTCATAAATGTCACATGTCCTTCAAACTATTCCAAGGTCTAAGAACACGCCTTCATAAATAAATAAATATTTCCTGACAATCCACACAACAACATCTAGCCCCGTGGTAAGCTCTTAGCTTGTGTTACGGGTACTAGACATCTGATATACTTAATATAATATACATACGTACATAGATATTTTTTATTATACATATTAAATACCCAGGCCAAGGAGAAAGTGCTTGCAGAACATACAAACACTTGACCCCTCGGCGGGAATCGAACCCATCATAGTTTATTTTATCCCTAACGAGTTTTTAAGAAATATTGTTATGTGTGCTGTTGGCGGTGAATATATAAATTTCCTTCTCTGTCGAAAGTCGAGTGTTCTCCATCTTAGCCAAGCCAACACGGCTTTTTTTACCTTAATAACGTCCTTGTAAGACTGTCAGAGAAAAGAACCATATTGCATACTCATCTAAGAAGTAAAGTCTCCCAATCCTGGGATCGTGTACAACACTAGCTTCTCTTTGACACGTCTCTTCAATTTCCTGAATAAATGAGATACGTAAGATCCGTTTATCACTTTGTCAAAGAATCAGAATTTGTGAGTCACAAATTGTTCCATTGTTTTGTGTTTAGTCACAAATTGTTCAATTGTCTTGTGTTTAGAAAATCCTAGCACTTAGCTACGTTTTCATTCGTGTGGGTACCTAGTTTTATAGAATATTTGTACCTAGATTATTAATCACTCACTATCTACGAGCATATTTCACAACACTAACGTACCTACATCGAAAACTTACCTACTCCAATATTTATTTTTTTAATCTCCTATATAAATACTAGAACATTTGAAAAGTTTATTTTAAGCATAAATTCGGTACCTGGCTTGACAAAAATAAGGACAGCTACAGTAGTCAATAAATAAATTAGGCATGATGACAACATGAAAAAATTAGGAATTCTATTTAGTCCCTACGAGACCTATTTTTTTGCTGTACCAATGTGATAAAAAGTGCTAAGATATTGAACAGCAAAGTTCCGAAGTGGGGCCTTGTGACTGCGAAATTTAGTACAAATCGCACGAAAGCGTTACAACACGCGAAACTGCAATGGACAGTAACGTCTTGATTATTAATTTTCTTGAAAAAATCAAATACCGCTGGTTTTCAGACGTGACCTAATGACAAACAACCTCACGAGCGACAAACAGAACAGAACGGCAAATAAAACAAACAAATTAAATTAAACTAAATTAAACACGTAATAATGCAATAAAAACACAAATCAAATAAAAAAAACAATATGATAATAAAAATAAAACAATTTATAGAACACAGGAAACAAGAGAACACACCAGAAAGAAGAAGAAAGAAAAAACGACAGTGACATGACAGTAATAAGAGCCATAGCGCCCTATGACGCGTACATTCACTCATTCACCCATTCATTACTCACTACATAAATTATGAGATGAAAAAATGAATGACGCCTGGCTTGTCATAAGACGCGGATGGCGCAAAGTTTTAATTATAAGAGCAAATAATTTATCCAATCATTAAAATCATGTGCTGACATCCCTGACAAACACCTCAAAATTTATAAAGCTAAGTGTGCATGTGCATGGGAAACGTCACGGCCGGTGAGGCGTCCGCGTCGCGTCGTCGGCGTCAAGGCGTCAAGTAAGTACCCACGCAATGCTTCTATGTCGATAAAAATATAGCTTATTGACCTAAAAACACTCGCATAGTAATAGAAATATGATGGTAAGTTTCTAAAATACATTAGCAAGTTTCCAAAGTACTCATGGAATATAACTTATTTTCACAGAATCCTGAAAGAAACCACAGGCTGTACAAAAACGTCAATCTGTGGGTCAACGTTAATCCCTTAAACCTCATTAATAAAATCAAATTTGAAAATATTACTGTACAACTTGAGCTCTAGATAACGAATGTCTGGCTGTTCTCGGCTTACATCGCGGCTCGGCGCGGCGGTCCGCCCCCGTTTCGCACCCAGTTGACCGTATTGTGAATCTAAGCCATTCTCGAACCCACTTAAACACACAAAAATTTCATAAAAATAGTTTCAGCCGTTTAGGATGAGTTCCATGACTAACACACGTAGGTACTGAAGATTTTATATATAACGCATAATATATATACCGCATGCAAAAACGAAATACTTAGGAGAAAATTATCAAAGACTGAATGGATGTGGTTGACGGTACAAGTCATTAAAAAATATAAGAATGATATAGACTCATACTACACCTAGGGTTACAGTTTAATACACATTTTGCAATAAACACACAAAAGTTAAGAAAAAAACTCAAACAGAGTTCAAAAAGATGGAGTCAAAGCCGTCAAAGTCAAAGATTGTCTAGGACGAGATGTTCAGGGATTGAGATGCAGAGAGAATAACCCAGATCTTCGACAGATCTCTTAATTTCCGAAGGAGAAGAACAATAACATTGTAGAGGATTTTTCTGTTCACGACCGTAAGTGTTAACCCTCTGAATCTTTACACGTGACCTCGGGGTGGTGCTAAGTACAGTATCTGGTGGTAGTCTACGGGCTGGGCCAGTGCGTGAATCGATTTTTTCGTGTTTCGTAATGTGGCCCGGAGAAGCCTAGTCTAGGTGGTCAATGTCTAGGTCTTCATGCCCCATCTTGGACCACATCTTCACTTTACATCAGGTGAGATTGTGGTCAAATGAAAGCTTATTTATCAAAAAAAAAACATTTATTATAGATACTTAAGTTACCTTCATCACTTTGCCAGAGAATAAGTATGATTCAGGTAATTGAACTGAGATGACGGCTTTACGATCCGCTCGACAGATTTAGGAATAAAACCACAGATATCACAAACCTAGAAAACTGTATTGAGATTCGACGATGTTCGACCGCTATGTGTTCAATTAATTTTGCTATGTGTTAATCATATAATGATTTCCTTTACTTTAACAAGGGATCTGGAATTAAACACGGGAATCACCTCAAGTTGACAAGTTTTATATAATAGTTCCTGGAATAATAATAATAATAACACATTAACTAAATCCAAACTTCGTAAAATGCAATGAAAGATGTAACAATGTCTACATATTTTAACTAAAAAAAACACTATATTACGGATTAATCTCCAATAAATATTATAGTATTAAACTCTAAAGCGGGGTTAATTCTAACTATATACCAACGTAGATCCCAAACCAGTACAACAACTCATTGAAACATTCGTTTAAGCTAATATATTTCACAAACGTCTTAGACTTTTTTACTTCTTATCAAAAAAAGCTTACTCTAAAAGTTGCAAGCTTAAACCTTATATTAGGTAAATAATAACAGTGATAAGGTCGCTATTTGTATTCCGATTTATTGTCTTGTTACTGTTTATATTATTTTTGTGGTGTACAATGAAGAGTTACCTATCTATCCATAATATTAATACATCTGCTAAACTAAGACCTTCCTCAAAGTTTTCTCTAGTTATCTTTTTTGGAAGCAATTCACCGCGGAAAATCAAATACGGGCGCAGACGCTTACACTAAATAATAAACTGCCAATTTTCAAAAAAATATCTTAAAGTTTAATCTATTATAAAGAAATGAAACGCAAAATGTGTTGGTAAACGCATAACTCAACAACACCTCGACCAATTTGGCTTTTTTTTAATGTTCGTAGTAGTCTGATGAATGATGATGGATTTACAGCGAGAAAATTGAATATGGTATTTGAATAATTACTTGCGCAAAGCCGGGGCGGGCCGCTAGTTCCCAATAAATATTAAAGTATTAAGCTCTCAATTCTAAATAGAATACACCGTACACGCGCACCAGTACAACAGCTCATTGAAACATCCCCTTTGGATGCCTCAGCATTGGGGTGCAATTGCAGATGACGGGAGGGTTGTGCGGACCATGCTAATATTTGCAGTACATCAACTGCATGCGTGGATTAGCGCATTACTTTAAGGAGGGTTACGGTTATAGGTCTAAGTTGTTTTTTTTTCAACTATCATTTTAATGGAGATTTGTTATCGAACATGATATCGCTAAGAATCTATAATCATCTGTAATTTTTTGTTTATAATATTACATTATAAATAGACAAATGCATAAATTTCAATATACGGCAATAAGTTAAGCCTCGAGAAAACACATAAAATAATACCCAGAAATAAATTTTGAAATATCTAGTCATTCTGGATTTTAAATTCCTGAATGGTAAACTATATAATCATATAAGATAATATAGTTTAAAACCTATAAGTAGTCCTATTTAATTACTTATGAATTGACTTTTTCCGCTATAAAAGGCGAATTATGCAAAGTTTTTATACCATGATTTTAAGGATTTTGAGTTTACTGATAATTATATTGGAATTCTACCCGTTTTAATTATTGCAACCATTATCACTTCAAAGTTGACGAGTTTCTCTAAATATTATGTGCTAAACAACTAAGTTTTATTAGTGATCAAATTGTGGTACTGATTAAAATTATACTGTGTACTTTCGATTGATTGATTTTGGTCGATGTTCAAGTCAAATTGGTGCTGAGTAGATATTTAGGTGATCATTTATTGAAACCTAATCTGATTAGTAGGTATTAGTTATAACAGGTATTTTTTAAGTAAAACTGCCATTTTGAACTTTTAAATGTGGATGAATGTGGAAACAAAGGATAAATAGTTCTATTTACAGTTTTATTGATTCTATGTTTTATCATTGTTGGCAAAATTTCCAAAAAAGGTAGAAAATTTCCTAGTATTTTATGAACGATCTCAATTGTATCGTATAACAGTAAAACTTCATATTTATTTATAATAGGTACCTAGGTATTATCTTTTTATAGGCTCGCTTAAAAAAGTTTTTAAAGAGCTTACTTACCTTAAAATTATTTCCGACAATATTCTCTCAATTTTCTCTGGTAATTATTTCACTACATATCCGAAACAAAAACAGTTCACAAATAAAACAATACAACAAAAACTACACTGTCAATACAAGAAAATTATTTTGAAAATAAAAATGTTCTATTATTAAATATTTGAAATTCGTTCGAAATTTGAAGTTACTCGGGAAGAGTCCATAACAAATGAAATAAAATTTATTTCGTAACAAAAATATTATATCGTTTAGAAATTTGAATTCGTTCGTAATTCGAAGTTACGCGGGAAGAGTCTCGGGCGCGCGCGTTCCCTCTGGACTTCGGGTACATTGTGAATGACGGCGTTGGAGGGATTTTGAGGTTATCTTTTCATTCACAACATAAACAGTAAGCCGTATTAATGAATTTTCAAGCGGTTACAGGCGCTTGTCTGAGATAGTGCGGAGAAATGTAAAAGTTTGCTTTTTATATGCGCTATGTATAGAGAGTACATTCTAAATATGGTGTATAAAATTTAACTTTTTTACTCCTAACACATTTTACTATACATAAATGTGGCCATCTTTGACAAGGCCCATTTACAGCTGCTTTATTTATTAATTATTGATAATATCAATAATTAATAAATAAAGCAGCATTATTATTTTTAATATTTTTTGTGTTATACTGTTTTTTTTTATTATTATTGTTTCTGTTACTGCTATGTTTTATAATATTATTAGAAGTAACCACAGATTACATAATATAACGTAAATAAGTGAACTACAAATGTTCCAAAAGTTGTTTAAAAGATTTGAATTTTATTTGAATACATCCCAAAAACTTTTCTTATAAGAACCAGATGCCTTAATCAGTTATAATTAATAACTACTTATATATATGTAATCTGTGTTATAACTTAACATTTTGAGGTAATGATCCTCTAAAATTGCAAAAAAGATAGTTTAAATAATATGCACCTAACACATCGACAAATTGAATAAATTTTCCAAAATATTTTTCACAAATCATTAGCATACTCGGAGAGTGTCCAATGCTGCAAAATAAGAAAACTTTTTTTTGCGGTTCTGCAATTAACAAACGACAGAAAAAAAACAATTGAAATTTGTATCCAGATTAAAGGCATAATTTTCAAAAGGCTTCGATTCGTTTTTAATTGACTTTCACGGAATTTATAGCCAGTAAATTTGATACGTATGGCGATTGAGTAATGTTTATGAATGCAGATTGCCGTGTTACTTCGTAGACGCAATTTGCTTAGATTGGTAACAAAGTAGAGTCGATTTGTGTATTAGGTACAACATTAGTGCAATTTTGATTATTATTAGTGGCTATTCAACATTAATTTATTATACTACTAGCTTCACGACATGGCTTTTCCCGCGGGAACAACTTCTTTTTCCCGAAAGTAGCCTATAGCCTTCCCTGATAGCGTTCAAACAAACAAACTCTGCAGCTTTATAATATTAGTTTAGATTAATTTAAGCAAGTCATGATTGACACATGCTGTGTTCGTAAGGTAAATGAAGGAAATGATATACAGAAAACAGACTAGAAATAGACTGAAATTACACTGCGACATTTACAAAGTGATCCCGTCACCTAGGTTCCTGTAAATAAAAATGTATTTATTTGAAAAAAAAACATACACATTGGGTAGCATAGTACAAATAATACGATATTAAACGCATGCCATTATGCGCAAAAAAACCGCGTCCCTGATGCGTAGAATGCGGGACAGTCAACAGCATCCTAAACAGCGTTGGAGAAGACATTTATTCTCCACTGTGGAGGTGTCTTGTGCAGAGGGTGATTAGTGAGGGTACTTATTTCCTTAACTAATCGGTCTCTGCACATTTTACTCTATTTTACTATATTTTACTCTTTTAAATTAATTGTGTGTATAATTTTATTTTTTCATATATGGACTTGTATGTCTGAAATAAACGATTTCTATTTTTTTTTATTTTTTTATTTAGTTAGCAACACTGTGTCGTATGTACATATTAACGGCCATTCCATATCAGTAGGTAGTATCCAAATTTGTTATTAAATTTTTATACTGCGTCCACTGTGTTTTATATGTCTCCATTCGAGAACTTTATCATATAACGTTTTTTTATTTCAAATCTAACTTTCGCACTATCTGTATCTAATGATATTTTATTGTCACCATACCTAACATAAATATTATCTAGTTAGTCGTAATTTAATAACGAGATTAAGACAATTTCTGTTTTATGAGAGCCATAGTACAAGCGCCAGTAAGCTAAATTGAAAAAAGTACTGTAGCTATCATTGAAGTAGGTTGGTTTATTGTTTTAGATAAATTATAAAATAAAAACTAGTAAGGAGGAGTAAGTTTAAACAAAAAATAATTGATGAGTAGTTGAAAACGAGACATTTTATACTAGATATAGATACAAGATAAAAAATTATTTATTTCCATTGTTTGGTTTTACAAAACTTAAACATATGAATAAATTTTATGACTATTATATTAAGTATATCAGATATCTAGTACCTGTAACACAAGCTTAGAGCTTATCACGGGGCTAGATGTTGTTGTGTGAATTGTCTGGAAATATTTATTTATTTTTTATTTATTTTTATACATACCGTAATATTTAGTAGCTTATAAATAGGTGCTCTCTGAAAAAGGTTAATTTCAGAGTTAAGGTGATCATAAAATTGAGATTCCAAAGACTGACGCTGCGTTACGCTCACCCACTTGGTTTCATATTAATCTTAGTTCAAAATTATCTGTGCAACCAAAGCTAACAAAAGTAGCATGCAAACATTTTAGACGATATGCTTTAAATAACTCTTATATCAATTTCACGCTGACATGACATGGAAATCTTGAACTACTCCTCAGATTTTATATTTTGTTTCTTGAAATTATTTTATTCTTACTTAGTCTATAAAAACAAAAGATGAATAACTGTAGCGTGAAAAACAGTTATTATATTAATTGCTTTGAATTAATGCCCTCTGTAGATTGGTCTTGGAACTGAGTAAGCCATTGGTTCCCACTGTTTCCGCTCATCTTTCACATCGTGCGAACTAACTCTAGAACTACTTAGTTCAAACTATGATACATAGATGGCGCCACATAAAGCTTTCAGTGCTTTCAGCATACTACTTGGAGTTTGTATGCTCAGTGTGTGTTTTTACTCTGAGGAAACATGAATATAAATCTTGTTTTCGCTGTTTTGACACATTTACATTTACTTTTGAGAGCTTTAAATTAACGAAATAGATGCAGAAAACCCTGAGATAATCGATGATATGACTTTTTAAAATGTGCCTTATGATATTTCCATTAAACCGACATTAACATTTTGAGTTTTGCAATGACATTTCTTTTATTGAAGTGTAACTTTTTTATAATCGTTGTCTATCATGTGTGAATCGCACACACACCTTTTATTTGACTATTATATTTTGTTATATTTTACAAAATTTACAAAACAACATCTAGGCATAAGGTAAGCTCGTACAGACCAAAGAAAAAGTGCTCGCAGAACATACAAACACTTCATCCCTCGGCGGGAATCGAACCGAAGAATACTACCTACTTTAAGGCAGACTCCGGTGGCTCCGGTCTACTAATCTGATAGGTTAATGAAGTGGACAGTGAGCGAACTTTGATATAAAAGGAAATTAACTTTTATTAGTTCGTTGATCTCTTGACTTAAATACACTAAATTAATTCATTAGTGTTAAGCGCCCAGGATAATGATTCAAAGTTAAGAACTGTTACAGCATGCTTTTTAGTGAGTTATTAATAATTTACAAATATTTAAATGGCTTCTTGAACACTTCATTTTGGCAATATGGTTTTGATTTGCCGCTTTCGTTTTAGCAGCTAGTGAATAAAGTTGTTTTTTGGTTAGATTTTTATTTATTAAACGGCCCGCCCCGGCGTCGCACGGTTAAAAAAAGTTCCCGGCAATTTTTCCTTTTTTGCTCGTTTACACCTACCCTGGACTATGACAAACATTTTAAAAACCAAAATCAGCTCAATCGGCCCAGCCGTTCTCGTGTTTTAATCAGACTAACAAACAACAATTCATTTTTATTTATATATAGATAGATTATAGAGGTTTAAATTAAGTAGATTAGATTAGACAACACTCTATTGCACACCACACGAAATAGACAAAAAATAAACATAGACTTAGTAAATAATCATAATGTTGGAGTACAATGGGCGGCCTTATCGCTATGAGCGATCTCTTCCAAGCAACCTTTGGATGGACAGGAGCAAGAGTAACAAAAAGACAGTGGTGTTATAGGAAGGAAACATTCAACTATACATATAGTAATACATGTGTTATAATACTTACTTAAGAAAGAGAAAGAAAAGAGAAAGTTAAGAAAGAGGGTTTTTTTGAAAATATTAAAATAAGTTGCAAAAAAACACCCTGACCCTAAACTTTATACAGAGCTATGTATCAATCAAAATACAAACAATTATTTTAAATTACTTAAGTATTTATCTAACATGTTGATAAAATTATTGAATGAATAATTCATTTAAATCAGTATCAATAAAATAATACAATTATTGTATAACTTTACTACCAATTTATTTATGTTGATCATCAGTTTTTATACGCTAAAATTGCATATTATATCTAATTATGCCTAATGCTTACTTACTAATATTTACGTAATATTTTAATGTTTGTTGAGTAACTGCATAATTTTAATGCATTATAATTTATTTATTGACTATCAAGATAATGCGTCTTTAGTTTATATCACTTACTCGATCTAGTATCCGTAAACGTAAACCGGAAATAATTGTATATTATTGGTTGCACGCTAATAGAGGTCTTTAGGTAATTTATAATTTACGGATTACGATAGAGAATGAAAAAATGTTGTCTTTTAAAAATAATTGTAAGCTCATGCTCAATGAACACTATTTACGGTCCCACTGCTGGGACACACCTGTTTAAATAAATTGTTAATTAGCTGGAGTTGAAATTTGTACTGTGTTTATCGAAAAACATTTATCAGAAAGGAGATATTACCAAAAAATTTCATAAAGTCGTAAGTTTTCCAATATAACCGAAAAATGCAAAGCTGGTGGCAAAGTTGAAATTCAAAAAGAAAAAACCCGGAAAACTTTCCAGGTAACTACTAATTTTCGAACAAACTAACTAACGCACTAATAAAATCCATTCGTAATTATTAAACTTATCAGTAGTAAAGAACATTATTACATTATAAATAGGTATATTAAAAAATACCATTACCAATACGTGTTATGAAAACCTTAGTTGGAAATAGAAACCTCTCTATTCCAATTTCAAATCTCAACCTAATCCATAAAAAACCGTAGAATCCGCGCAACCAAAATCAAAATTAGTGTTGCCAACTTACACCACAAATGGCCAAAACAAAAAAGCCTGTCGCTAATGTGATTGTACGTACTCTAGTGCAAGTTCTATTTCGGTCCCTGTCGAAGACCGATACGCGCATGTCCGACCGCCTATCTGCTTTCCGCTCGAACCCAACGGGCTTGTTCCTCAGTTCACTCGCTTAGCCCAGAGCGGCCGCGCGCCGCTCTACGTCGCAAATAGATTAAACCTCGCGATCGAACAGTGACACAAAACAAAATGCGGCGAAACGTAAAGCTTGTTCTCCTAGTCGGTGTGGTGTGGATGTTTCTGATTTTTTACTATATGCAGCCGGATTCAGTGCAGTCGAAGGTAATTATTGATTGTGGGGATGTTGTTTATCAGGAATCAGCTGTTTGGAGCTGCAATGCTAGGGTTCACTGCGCATGACCCGTGGCATGCCGCACTATTTAATAATAACGCTCTAATCTGATTATATTTTGTGAAAGTGCGGTTTAGTTTGCATTCATTTTCAATTTGGAATGAAAATATATATAAAGAACTCGGGTAATTGCTTTTGTCCGTAATGTTCTTCAATAATTGCATTTGTACGGAAAATCATAGGGAAATTAGTGTTTTATTATTATGCTGCATTATATGCCTAATAAATTTATTTTAATATAATGGTAATCATGGCTGATGAAAACTATACCAAAAACTAAAAAAAAAAGGATTTTCGTATTTGGTACCTAAAGGTGTAAAATTATTGAATTATTTATTTATAACATTTTTAATAGAATTTATATAAAATAATATACAATCTATACCTAATTATAATTTATAAAAATGTATAAATTATAATTATATTATTGATATGTGTTGTGTACCATAGTCCCATTGCAGAAAATAACTAATAGGTAGACAAATATACAACGTCAGTAACTATTTACGTTTATTGATCATAAATATTCAATAAAATACCAATTAAAATTAAAAATGAAGAAAAAGATTTATCGTTCAAAAATAATTTGAAAAAGATATTAATAAATAAATGTTATTATTCCGTTGACGAATTCCTTAGTGATAAATTGACATAATAATAATAATAAATCATTTACTCCAGACATCTCAGGTCATATAAACCTATACCTTACAGACATTATATATTTTGACGCAAACCAAATTTGCAGTGCCCCTCCGGGGTGCATGTACATATCGACTTAAGATGATTGAAACAATTGACCTATATCTGTATAAATGTACATGTGAGCAAATAAATAAATAAATATTGTAAAATATTTGTCTTAGTCTAGTTGGTTTAAATCATTTAAAAAGGCCAAGGCTCTTTTTTTAATAATGTGTAAAATGTTAAAAGACATAAAATGTATTCTGCGTTTGTCACGAAGGTCACCAGTTTATTAATAACAAATTAATGCATTTCTGTATCCGGCGTTGTATTTCGATATAAATTTACAAACAATATTAATACTACAACGTATACTCTTAGAATAGCATAGGTAGGTATATTTTTTGTTTCATATCTATTAAATTTTTGAATTATTTTTCCTTTTCATAATTTATTTTTATCAAAGGACATCTTTAGATTATTTTGTTAGGTATATTTTATCATTATATTTTAGTAAATTGGAATATTCGATATTTCATCCTAATACATAATGTTAATGAATTTATAAAAAATTAAGTGAATAAGTTGAATAAAAAATTTAATGCACTGCAAAGAAGCGCTTCAAAAATGATCTCATTAAAATAACATTTCCTACTTATACAAAATGTATGACGTAACTTATTCATTTTATACATTCTCTTCTAGCTGAAGTCGGTCAATCGTGCTTCGTTTCAAGATTAGGATCACGAAAAGGCTAACTAGACTGGCATTTGAGCCTAATACGTAATACCTGGTAATACTAAGCTTAAAATATTTTAAAACCTATTTTAGGTTTAGAGCTTGATTATTATACAATTGCAATGTATCTAACAGATTTTATTGTTGGCAACTTTTAAATTGTTGTTTTTGTGGTTTATTATAATATTATAAGTTTAATTATAATAACAATTGCAACAAAATTTTGGGCTTTTGTTGTTGGCAACTTTGAAATTATGGTTTTCGTTGTTAATTCAATATTATAAATTTAATAACAATCACAATTACAATACATTTAAGGGCGGGTTGTTGGAAACATTAAGAAAATATCCGTTCTTGATATTTTCATATATACAATCTATATAAATAAAAATGAATTGTTGTTCGTTAGTCTGATTAAAACTCGTGAACGGCTGTTCCGATTGAGCTGATTTTGGTTTTAAAATGTACGACAAACAGTCCAGGGTAGGTCTAAACGGTAAGCAAATAAAAAAAAATTGCCGGGAACTTTTTTTACCCGTGCGGCGCCGGGGCGGGCCACTAGTATTTTAATAAAATTTATATCAGTTTTTTTATTGCCTATTGGGTATCAATCTGGAATCTTCTCTCTTCTTTAAATGTTTGGACAGTAAATAACTAACTACTAATAAATTTAAATATTACTAAGTTTTATATTTATTTTTTACAATACAATTTTAAAAGCTATAATTATGAGTAATAATAATAAACATAAAGTTGCAATTATCCATAATTTCCTCATTTTTATATTGACATATCTGATGCTTGAAATGAGCTATGTTAATAAATAGCTTTTCATGCCTCGGCGTTGCCAATGCTTTATGGATTTTCCTGCGTAAAGAATGTTTTTACCCTCGTTAAAATAGCCTTTCTCAATGAATAGGCTATCGAACATATTTTTTCATGTTGGACCAGTAGTTTTTGAGGTAAGCGTATACAAACACACAAACTCTTCTTTGTGAAATACGTATCAATAAAACTTTTCCTAAGCTCTTGAAAAAATTGAAAATATGTTTGCCCGATCATAATACATGTACACAATTGTTTTTTTATGATTTTCTTATAAGTACCTACAGATAAACTGGATTCTACCTAAATAATAACCGTTTTACACAATTTATTTGTACAGGTTTAAACCCACGATGTTTCAAGAATAAATGTTCTTGAGTGTTCTCGATAAGTACCCAAGTAGGTGTGAATTAATGACAATGTTTTGCTTTCACAGTTTCTTTGTACAATTTATAACGCTTCAAAAAATTTACGATCTCTTTTGATATAATTTGATCCTTTTGTTTTTTCTCAATTGAATTCCTGCCGAGGGGTCAAGTGTTTGTTCTTCTTTCAAAGTCAACGTTTTTTTTATGAAGCTTCTACAATAAAGATGCTACAAGAATATTACGATCTAGCCAATAAAAAGGCTAATTAGTAGTTTTACATATGACTTAAATTGCAACGTACGTAGTAGTATTTCAGAGTCAAAGTCAATACATTTATTTCCTTAGAAGCACTGGCTTACATGGACAGGTCAGCTTAAATTAATAAAATTTAATTGTTTATACAAAAATTATCAAGGAAATAACATTGTCTTGACAGTTCGCTTCAATTTTTAATACTGAGTTAAGAAGCGAATAGATCAACACAGCTTTATCAGTTTTACAATTTTGGAGTTCTTAATTATAGGTAACTATTATAAATTTAACATTTTCAAAAAAATATTTGTCTTGGTTATCCCAGGGCATGTTTCACCATCTCCGAGTAAAATTAGACAATGGTTAAATATATGTATAGCGAGATAAGCTGTTAGTAATTTATCTATATAAATAAAAATGAATTGTTGTTCGTTAGTCTGATTAAAACTCTGGGACGATTGAGCTGATTTTGGTTTTAAAATGTTTGTCGTAGTCCAGGGTAGGTCTAAACGGTGAGCAAATAAGGAAAAATTGCCGGGAAATTTTTTTACCCGTGCGACGCCGGGGCGGGCTGCTAGTCAAAAATAAATACTTTGTGGATATTCCATCCATCGTACCAAGCGATTCTCATCCACCTTCATAGTTAGCACTGCAGGGATTTGGAATTCGCTCCCTGCTGCTGTGTTTCCTGACACCTACAACCTAAGTATCTTCAAGTTAAGAGTGGTACCTTCGAGATCTTTGTGATCCATCCTCGTCCACATCTACACGACACTTACCATCAGGTGGGATTGTGGACAAACAAAAATCTATCGTACATAAAAACAAAAAAAAAAAAAGAATTAAATACAAAATTGCATATTTATATAATTCTGATCACAAAAATTTAAAACGCATATCAAGGCTTTTAACAATAAAAAAAGGTGTGAAGCATTCGTTGCATAAAATCAAGGTTCTTTTGTACTCGCAATCACCTTCACTTTTGAACTTATTATTTTGGAATCCTACATTTGCATACTCGCTGATAAGATCGTCATATATATATATATATATATTATATACTCGTATATATTTTATATATCTCATAAATTTTATATAGCTAGTCAGATAGTCAATTTATTGGTAAATATCATGTTTACAAGTCACTCTTCAAATTATACAAACTCAAAATAAATACACAATTAAATTCAGTAATTTAATGCTCTACTTTCTTATAAACTATTTGAAAATGCTATATAGCAATTGATACGTCATCGTTTTAATTAAATTATATTATTAGACTACACACTTACATTTTATCATTAATAATTAAGTATTAAAAATTACATAAAATTAGATAATACATTATTTTTGGCTCTTGAGTTTACAAAAAGCCGTGTTGGCTAAGTGGGAGGACCCTCAACTTTCATTCCAAAGGTCATAGGCTTAAATCCAGCCGCGCAAATCTGGATTATTCCACTTCTTGAAAAAAAATTGTGCGCTTGTGTGTGTGAGAAGACAAACATCTTGAAACCGGCATGTTCTGAGAACTTTGAAAAGTCTTGAAAGACATGTGACATTCACCAACCCGCACTTGGCCAGCGTGATTAATTAAGGACTATTCGCTCTCGTCAAGAGAGAAGTTACTTTGTCCCAGCAGTGGGAACGTAGATAGGGGATCATCCCTATCAAGTGCTAGAAAATACCTAAAAATAAAATTTGTATTAATACTTATACTACTTTAAGCCGAAACAAATAGTATAATGCTGGTAACACCGAACTGTTCATAAATAACACTTTTGCAATAATGAACACCCCAAAATAAGATACCATAATGCAAAATGGAATGCCGCTAAGTAACTATTACAGCACTTCATAAAGATAATTCTCGCATACTTGCCTAAACTAAGCTCTATTATTGAATGCAAAAGGCATAATTACTTAACATTTTATGAGCTATAAAACGCCTCTCAATTTCCATATTTTTTTACGATCGTTTTATTTACGTTTGAATAGTTTTATACAATTTTATTTGAGTTACAACCCTTCGTTGGTTTAGTAACACTTTTATATGACAAAAAACTTATTGAGTATAAGTTTTTTAAACTTATTAAGTACCTATAAGTTTTTTTGAGAATGAAATAAATTTATTAAAACATTGGAATATATAATATAATTAATTATATATTCCAATATTGGAATTTCCTGACAAGATAGTTTTATTAATAGCTATATAATAGCTATAAATAGGATATATAATAATTTTTTAAACAATGCGGTTATTATAATTGAACTTTAATTTGTAGCTTCCTAACTTCCATCTTCAATGATACGTAATGTGATTAACTGTTGTTCTTGAACACCATTTATTAAACTTTATGCAACAAATTTTTTAGTATAATGGTCGCTGCTAACACGAATAGCAATTTGTACTGTTTAGAGTTTCACGGAAACATTTCACTGTTACTTGGCGTAAGTATATATTATATTATATTATAGTATATACCTATTATCCTCTAATAACTTAAAATTAAAAATAGTTAATTAAAAAAAAGCCGTGTTTGCTAAAGTGGGAGGACACTCGACTTTCATTCCGAAGGTCGTGGGTTCAAACCCCGCCACGCACCTCTGGATTTTTCTTCTTGAGAAATTTATGTGCGCTTTAAACACGTGCTTTAACGGTGAAGGCAAACATCGTGAGGAAACCGGCATGTTCTGAGAACTTTAAATATAGTTTGAAGGGCATGTGACATTCACCAACCCGCACTTGGCCAGCGTGGTGAATTAAGGCCTAATCTCTCTCGTCAAGAGAGAAGTCCCTGTGTCCCAGTAGTGGGAACGTTAATAGGGTGATGATGATGAACTTAAAGTTATAAATTTCTGTCCTCCGTGCGTTATCTAAAGGATATTCGTGTTATAAAATGCATGACGAATGTTACATATTGTCTTAAAATAACATTCAAATAAATGTTTATTTTGAGCGTAAAAAAAATCTTTTCTGAGTAAGGTTCTGATTTTTTTTGTAATGAAAAAATGTTTTCAAGTGAAAACATGAATTAAAAAACAACTAACCTTGCTGGTGATTTAAAAACAGAACCACATTTATTTAGCAAGTTAAATCTAGCTTAATCAGCGATATCGAATTTAACTTTGTATTTGTATGAAATCAATTTGATAAGTACGAGATACCCGTTTTACCATTTGGGTACGGAACTCTAAAAATGTCTCGGTTCTGCAGAACCGAAAAATTATATAAAATCAAGTTATTGTAACTGCGGCTATTAAAAATATTATAATCAGGTACTTTGTATGCAGACGGAAAGTGCAATTGTAAAGAGTTTCAAATATCAAATAAAACCTTTTTGGCACAAATGATAAAATATTTTTTTAATTGGACTTGTTTTTGCTGGTCTCCGTCTCAAGTGGGTCTCAGCGAAGTTATTTACAAAGAAAATAAATCCTCTTTTACGAAAGCTTTTCGTTTAATGTTTTTGTCGATTGATTTCTAATGAGATGTCTAGGTCCAATGTTTACAAAATTTCACACATAATAATAAGTGATATAGCAAATGATAATGTATTTAATATGATAATGTGTTTATACTTTTTCTGATAAGTTTTTTGTTCTTGAGCAAATCTCTCTCGTCAAGAGAGAAGTCACTGTGTCCACACAGTGGGAACGTTAATACGGTGTTGATGATGACGGGAGGAGATCAAGGTACAATTTTTATACCAATGCCTGCGGCCTGAATTATACCCAATAATTAATTCATAGTTTCTGAAGTCACTTTT
The DNA here is from genome assembly GCA_929108375.1 of Gymnoscelis rufifasciata. Classification (NCBI taxonomy): domain Eukaryota; kingdom Metazoa; phylum Arthropoda; class Insecta; order Lepidoptera; family Geometridae; genus Gymnoscelis; species Gymnoscelis rufifasciata. The sequence goes on along the minus strand of OV815307.1, from coordinate 2,651,459 downwards.
GAAGACATTTATGAATTGTTTTTTACTTGCGATTTTGTCTACAGCTTAATCATAATGGCCTCTCATTTCACTATGAAGGAGTTATTAAAAAGGATAGGTGTGGGCCGGATGGAGGCTAGGACTGGACCCATCTTCTAATACGACTATTCTAAGTTTCGGATGTTCACCAAGCTGGACATAAGATTAGTTCAAAACCTCAACTCCTCGCTTGGCTGGATCGTGTTATTTCAATATGGCTGGTTCACATTGAAATATCACGATAAAGATAAGAAACAGTCCTTTGTCTAATAGCACTAATAGTGAGAATCTTAGGGTTGCAAATAATAAAGAAATTACGGATCTTTTTCCACACAAAGTGTAATTTAATTATTTGTGTTTACATGTAATTTTTGTGTGTGCAGATAAATAAATGGATACTGTCTTTCTTTTTTGTTTAAATTAATCTTGATCAAGTTGTGTTGATTTGATGATGATAATGTGAGTAACCCCTAGAGTTTAAAATACAATCCGAATTACTTTTTTTCTTGATTCCAAAATAATAATTATAATTAAATAAATATTGCTGAACAATCCACACAACAACATCTAGGCTGAACATAGTCAGGTCTATGCTTGTATTACGGGTACTCAACATCTGATAGAGATAAGATACTACTATACTTAATATAATAGACATACATGCCTACATATATATTTTTATTATACTTTAAACACCCAGACCATGGTGAAAGTGCTTCCAGAAGATACAATACTAGAGCGCTCGTGGAATCGAACCCACTACCTCTTGCGCCGCAAGCAGACCTACGCCCAACGTGCCACTGAGGCAGCCAATTACAATATATCCCTACTATATAACTAAATACTGCATTATACACTATTTCAGGACTTATCAAAGATTAAAGACAACTTCTTTTGATCATCGACTCAAACTGCATTAAAAACTATCCAGTTATAAAAAATGTTTTATAAAAAGAAGATTAAGCCAACATCATATTGCACCCTTATGCATAAAAACATACAACCCCAATCTAGGGGTGGAGGTCGTCAGATCGATACATGAAGGGTTGTTTTAAACGGCTCGATGATAACAAAATGTAATGTTTGTAACTGATTATGCGATGGACAACACAAACGCGATTCGTAATTTCCATATAATATGGATTCCACACCACAGCAGTATCTCGTATGTACTAAAATAGTCTAAGAATTGTATATTGACAGTGTAGAATTACGAATGGAGTTAACTGCAGTTGTGTAAATCTCATTTTGTGTAGAATTGCGAATAGCATATCGATTGCGTCCAATTATAGACTGTGTAGAATTAAGAATGTAGGAAACTGCAGTTGTGTAGAATCCATATTGTATGGTAATTGCGAATAGGTAGAATGTTTGTATTGCCCATAGCATAATCCTTTGAAACTATACTGTATGTATAACACCAATTATTAATCCAATACTTAACTTCTAATATCTACTTGTTAGAGCCGTTTTTTTCCGTTTTATGGACTTTTTAACGGTAATTTTTCATTTTCGCATTAATACATTGATGCTGCATATCACAAAAATAATATACTTATAACTGGACGATAAATATTATTCTGGATCGTTACAACAAAACCTGAACCGGCTGCTAATATTTGTTAGAGGTTTTTAATAATTCATTGAAAGTTATCAGACTAAGGTAGGGTAATTCAGTTTATGATACAAGAAATATTTAATTGCATCGGGCATCATCAAATAAAAACCAAAAATTTTACTAGTGATTCTGTGACATGAATTTTAATCTAATTTTTTATACTCATTTTATATTAAAAATGGACTAAATCGAAACCCAAAAACTAACATTTTCGTTACTTTTAAAAGGTTACTATAGGTCATCTCTTATCAAGTTCAAATATGTACCTACTCACAGGCTGCGTATGATAACGGCTTTATCAGTGTTACAGCAACTGCATTATCAAGTGAGCCCTTTTCTCTCTGTTGTTATCGACTTGTATACGGAAATCTCATTCGATTACTATCAGATGCATACTTTTTAAAACAGTTTATATTTTTTCCTCTCAGCGTCAAATTTGATTGCAAATTTCAAATTTTAGATATCAAGATCAGTAGTCAATATTGGTTGTATCATTGATTACTTGAACAAGCCCTAGAACCTTATATACAGTATGTGTTTAATATTTATAATAAAAAAAACATCCATATATATATGTCTATTAAGTTATCAGATGTGCTAGTACCCATAACACAAACTAAGAGCTTACGACAGTCCTAGATGTTGTGTGGATTGTCCGGAAATATTTATTTATTTATTTTTACCGTAGAGGTTCGACAAACTTCTCTTTGATTTCGATATAGTTCGGTTGAAAGCGGCCTGCGTCCAATCTACTTATCTGATCATTTTAGTGAGGAACCCCTTCCTAAGTTGATTAAAAATACTATACTTATTGAAGACAATACAAAAGCACCCCTAGTAACGTTCTCAGGATACAGGGACTTCTCTCTTGACGAGAGAGAGAGCCTTATTCACCACGCTGGCCAAGTACAGATTGGTGAATGTCGTATGTCCTCCAAATTCTTTAAAGTTCTCAGTACATGCCGGTTTCTTCAACCGTTAAAGCACGTATTATAATTTTACTTAATTTAATTGAATGTCTTATGTTTTTTATTTTTGTATGTATGTGGAACCTGTCTGAATAAAGAAACTTTTTATTTTATTTTAATTTTTTATAAGCGCATATACGTTTTTCAAGAAAAATCCAGAGTTGCGTGAAGGGTTTTTAAACCACGACCTTAAGTATGAAAGTCGATTGTGCTCCCCTGTTAGCTAACACGGATTTTTTTACGTGAACACTTTACGATAATATATTCGAATAATATACGCAGTTGACTGCTCCTAGACGGAACAAATTGAGTCTGTGGGATGTAGGCAAGATTCGATAGCCCAAAATGGTCTCATTTCTAAACTGCTCTTAAGCAATACTTTGTGAGTTACTTAGCACGTACAATGAAAGTGTTTTATGTACGGAATTCCAAATTGTGTAAAACAGGATTTGAAAGTAATGCTGACTCAGTTTTATAGCCATTTTGTGAGCTGAATTGATCATGTGATTTAATAGCGAAACTGATATATTCTCAACTTGCCTAACTATTGCTTGCTTATGCTTGTTGTGTTTGTTTTTAAGGGATGTTTATATTAGCAACTTTGTTATATAGAATTAACTAACTACAAATCTGGGAAATTATTTCGGCCATAGAATGCCCACTATTTGGCATAAAATTCAGGTTATACTGTCTAGATTCTTCCATTTTCCACCTTAGAAAGTCCATATTCATCCGTATTTAAAAATATATATTTTTACTGATAAATTACACAAAACAAAAGATAAATGTAATTAAGTATAGGCTAGTTTTAGGTTTAGCATTTGAAATTAGGTATTTTTAGTATATAAAACACCGTCCATAACATTTTTCATTTTTTCTGTCCATCCACGGTTGTCTGGAAGAAATTGCTTTAAGCAATAAAATCGCCCATTACGCATTCTAGGTTTAGTTTTAATTTTATATTGTATTGTTTCTTTGTTTGGTGTGTAATAAAGTATTTTCTATCTATCTATAACAAATCTTTAACTTGAGTGGCTATTGTTAGTAGCCGGGTTAGTTAAGATTAATTAATTAAGTAAAGTTACTAAATGTTAAATAAGTAAATAATACAATTTATTCTTATTCTTAACTTCACGAATTCGTTGCCATTTCAAGTAACAAAACATTTATAACTCCAGCATGTTTTGATTCTACTACATAAACATAACGATTAAACTTTTTCTACCTACTTTTTACATAGGATTGATTATAATGGTTATCGCGTTAACGCCATGCTTTTAATTTTTTTCTCTAGAACTGGCAATAATTTTTGACGTAAAATGTATATTTTTCTGAAAAACAAAAAAAAATTGAAACTAACTATCAATATTTAAAACGAGCTTCAATCACTAAAACAAGGGAAACTACTTTTTTTTTTGGAGATAGTTTTATTCGTTCATCCCGATGAAGATTTCTCTTGATTAAAGTTTGGAATGATGAAAGATTGTCCACCATATTTAATAATAATTTATATTATAAAATCGTAAACCTTTGTTTTTGACTAATGCTTTATCAATAACAGTAACGGCCTGTTTCACCATCTCCCAGTTAAATTACACAATGGTTAAAGTATGGAGATATTTGGCTCAGTCACATGTGACTAAGCGAGATGGCTCCTGACAAACCAGTAGAGTACCAGTGGCATGATACTGATAATGCTAATAATACACACGTATTATTTACATTGGCATAACTAACCAATGCCTATCTAACTTGGATTTTGTGAAATAAGCCCTAACTGTCGGTAAAGAAAAAAATACTAAACTATTATGAAATTCAAAATCAATGTCAGTTTTCTAAAGTTTTATTTTTTGGTGGCTAAACTCTGAATTCATCCCTATCCCTATCCCTACTAACATATAAATGTGAAAGTAAGTTTGTTTGTTACGCTTTCACGCGAAAACTACTCAACCGATCATCATGAAACTTTGTACACATATTTTTGGAGGTATTAAAAGTAACATATAATACTTTTTAAAATCAAGATTTGGCTTCAATGCGAGCGAAGCCGCGGGTAAAAGCTAGTTTATTATAACAATATAACAAGTTACTACCGTAAATTATCGCGTTTGGGCAAAAACAATTAATTCCAACTTAAAACTGGATATACAAGATATATGCGGAAAACCACAAATAATTAATGAGTTTATATTGCACTCAACTACTTTATAAAATCACGTTCAAGGTCTTGTTATAATTATATAATAGAAAATCATTATAACTTACGCCCTTATGCGAAATAGGTAACAAAAGCTATTGCGTGTTGATAACATGCCGCTAGCATTCGTTTGTCCTTATCAATCACATTGACATTTGTGTTTGTTAGAAAGAGACAAAATTCATGCTCAAATAGAATACTTTGCTATCCATTTTGCATAAAAAGGTGAAATTGCGTACAGCTTTGCCCGCTAAAAGGCAAAGAAGTATTTATAAAGAAATATCATCATCATCATCATCTCAGCCGTAAGACGTCCACTGCTGGACATAGGCCTCCCTCAAAGATCTCCAGTGGTTTCGGCTGGCAGCGGCCTGCATCCACCGTGAGCCCGCAGCCTTCACCAGATCGTCCGTCCATCTAGTTGGTAGACGTCCTACGCTGCGCTTGCCGATCCGTGGTCTCCATTCGAAGAATTAAAGAAATATAACAACGTAATATGTAACATAAATAGACTCATTTATCGCCATTTTGTTTTTCAGGAAACTCACTTGAGTTACTTATAATTTACAACGCAATGATGTAGCTTGTCATATATTAAATGCTAGGTTTTGACGCCACGGCGTTGGCCGTGTTTTATGGATTTTTCCGCGGAAAAGTAGACTGTAGCCTTCCTCGATAAATAGGCTATCTAAGAGTGAAATAATTATTCAAATCGAACCAGTAGTGCCTGAGATTAGCGCGTTCAAACAAACAAATTCTTCAGCTTAATTATATTTTAATAGATAATATATTAAATTATATTAATAACTAGCGGACCGCCCCGGCGTCCCACGGGTAAAAAAAGTTCCCGGCAATTTTTCCTTATTTGCTCACCGTTTAGACCTACCCTGAACTACGACAAACATTTTAAAACCAAAATCAGCTCAATCGGCCCAGCCGTTCTCGAGTTTTAACCAGACTAACGAACAACAATTCATTTTTATTTATATAGATAGATAGTATTTTATCTATAATTATGTAATATCCCATCTAGTAGTCAAATATAGTCACCAGTACATATTTTATACAAATGGCAATAAATATGAAAAAAAAATTATAACGAACAAAAACTTGCATTTTTAGTGCTTGATTCACACTTTCAAAAGCGATTCAAGAATACAACACCAAGGACAGACAACAATAATTAATTAGAATTGCATAGAGCAGGAGCCCCGGTATTTAGGAAGTACGTGATGTGAGTTAATTTGATTACCGCGTCGTGTCGCCATGTTGATTTATAGATCGTATATTTAGGTCAGTAGGGTTATAGTGTGGTTGTACCTCTATTATGTTGATTCCTGAATGAAAACATAAATGGATAGGTACCAATTTTTAATAAGGAAATAGATGTTTTGAACAACTTAAATCAAATTATTTTTTGTAGCAATTCTGTGTACCTAAATATATAAACTGTCTTCTGGTACTAATATTTTACTTCTTTTTTGTACTTAGTTGAATACAATTTTTTTTATTAATTTTCTATGTCAAAATCTAAAAAAGTTAAAATCTTGTTTTCTTACGATTTGCAATAATTACCGGAAGAGACATTACGTTCGTAAGTCGGTTAAAACTTGGTAAGGTTTTACCTAAGTTGTACTTCCCTAGTTACAAACCGATAAAATATTCGTTGTAGAAATACAACAAAAGCCTTGTCAAAGCAATCCCCGCACAGCCCACACGAAAATTGAGTCCACTCGTCCATGAAGTGTGTTTACTTCCGGCCGGAGCGCGCCGCTAAAGTAAATATTACACCATTAGCTGCAGCACTACGTGTGATTAGTCGCTCTAGATATGACCTATTTGTCTCCAGATGTTAAAGGAATTTAAAAATATAGCTCTTTTAGTTGACTGCTTCTTTGAGAGGTCTGATTTGATGATCTGTTTAGCACTATTATTTAAAAAATGGCGTTCTGTAGGTTAAAACTCATGATTTTTTTTACTGTGCAAGTCCAGTTTCCAAATTGAGTATTTTACGAATATTATAAGCAAAGGTTATTTCAAAAACACTAAAACATTTTGACATATTAAAGAGAGATACCAAATAATACTTTTTCTTACATTTTACTAACTTTTATTTGTGACTAAATCTATAAAATAGACGTAGACATCGTTTATTTGCTACAAAAGTATACAAGCACATTTAAATAGGTAAATTAAACAAAAAAACGGTACATACAACAGAAAATACACAAATTACTTAATAATGCTCTGTAGCAAAAATGATAAAGCTCGGCATAATGCCAGCTACTAAAAGCAGAGGCGCTGATTTTCAGCTAAAACCGCTACAATCACAGGACCGTGCGAAAACAGTTACAATGTTGAAGTAAACTAAAGGCAAAACCTACCAAATATAATGGTTTTCCCATAAAACAAGCAGGTTTACCTATTTGCATATATCTTTAGTTTTATAACTCTAAAAAATGTAACCTTGGTAGGTTCCATCAATCTATCAATTCTTCAAACTCATTTAAGCAGACCATGATGCATATAGCACAGCGTACACAACACACGCATTGAATTTTAATTTCAGTAGGTAGTGATTCGGGATTTAAACAGAAACACGGGCAAAAGTTGCCCATAGATCGGGTGTACCAAGCAATAGGATAGACGACCAAAATAAAATAATAATTCCGTCAGATTAGATTATTTAAAAGTTATTTACCAGTTTTGAAGCAAACGCAAATCAATAAGATACAGTGCATTGAAATTTCGCGTGACGTAATGCTTTCGAGCAAAATGTAATAAGTACGTCATAATCCCCCACTCCGGAACATTGGTGCTCTATTTCTTGGCACTTTCATATTAAATTGATAAAGCAAAAAATAGGTGCCAAGGTTTTTTTGGACGGGCTAACAGCATACCTTGTTTTATGTAGTCATAATTCCTAATAAAACACTTGATGAGTTTGTGGCTTTTTCTGAGGTTCGTCAGAAATTAGATAAAGGTGTCACCGTCCATTTTAAGTATGAAAATGACATGGTGCATTTATAAAGACGACCTCTGTGGCTCGGTAGGCGAAGGGCCGCTTGAGGCGCAAGTGGTTGCGGGTTCGATTCCTGCCGGGGGACCAGATTTTGTACGATCGACAATTTCTGGTTTCGGGTCTTGGTGTTTTCTATGCATCATAAGTATGTATTTACAAAAAAAAATGTATCTATGTAGTATATCAGTCACCTTACACCCATAGTACCAGCTCTGCTTAGTTTGGGGTTAGGTGATGCTGTGTGATTTGATTACTGATTAGTCCGGAAATATTTATTTATTTATATTCATAGAGCCATAGTCCCCCCTAAATACCCTAAGACACCCCTAAGTACCCACCCTGAGTCTACCCTAAGTATTCTCTCTAGCCACGAAGCGTCTAACTATAACTACGTCTTTCTTCTTCTCAATCGGTACACTCTTGCTTTTGTAGTCGTGGTCATCATTGGAAATTTCCACTTGTGACACGTTTCACGGCTCGTCTCCATTCCTCCCTAACAGCTGCTCGACTGGCGCATTCGTATAAGGGATCGTACATTGCTACCTTTAAAATCTGTCCACCTCATGGGAGATCTGCCCCTACCCTGCACTACCATAACAAACGTTCTATGGACATACCCCAACGCCGAGAAACGTGCCCGAAGAATACGGGCTTGTCTTTATAACTTTATAACATTAGAAGTAATATTTGAAACCGGTTCGAAAAATCCCAAACTTCCACTTAGCGATGACTACTTATTACACGCCATTGAGTAGGTGAGAATCAACACGCTCCCAGACCTAGGCCTCACGCTACGTTAAGCGGGCGCGATCGCGTTTTAATGTCGAACACGTACATACGTGAATGAGAAGTACATTTGTATGAAAACACCGTCAGACTTTAATGGCTCTAAATACGCTACCTAGTACAAGTGCCAACTTTATATACCTTTAAATATATGTACTTTATATAGTCATGATTCCTAAACCTATTTATATATTTTTATATTCCTTGCTTTAACGGTGAAGGCAAACATCGTGAGGAAACCGGCATGTTCTGAGAACTTGAAAAGAGTTTGAAGAGACATGTGACATTTACCAACCCGCACTTGGCCAGCGTGGTGAATTAAGGCCTAATCTCTCTCGTCAAGAGAGAAGTCCCTGTGTCCCAGCAGTGGGAACGTTAATAGGGTGATGATGATGATGATGATGATTCCTAAACTGCTAATCGAAACTTAGATTTTTTATCTTGTAAATTTTTTAAACACTCGACGCGAACTCATTCTCGTCACGTTTGATTTATGTTCACTCTGTATTCTACTTATGGAACAAATATAAACGTCATTAAAGTTTATCTTAAACATAATATCATAAAGATAATGCCAACTATACTATTTTCTTTACATATATGTATAATTATCTACACGCTTATTGTTGAAGTATGTATGAACAAAAAAAAAATACGTGTGACAGTCACCTCTGCTGTACAAGCTCTGCCTAATTTGGGGGGTTAGCTTAAAAACATTTCAATTTTTATTCATATAATAACTTATTCAATTAAAAATAATCAAATAATATTTAATTAATAAGCTATTACAAAACGAATAATCCTTTATGGTTACCTCTTGCATAATACATCCCGTAATAAGCCACTGGGTTTCGAGTCCCGTATGTTGTGTACTTATGTATATTTTTATAAACAGATAGTTTTCTTATTTTTTATGTAACAAGCCTTTTTTATAATAGCAGATTATTACATATTGTTCATCTAACAAACCGACGGTCACAGAACAGTGATGCTGAAAAGAAAGTCTATTGTTTTCCATTAGCTGCGCTCGCGCATTGTCTGCGGGTGAAATTGCTTCACTTTTGCTGCGGCTTTACTCGTTATTAGCGATACGTGTCACTGCTACCGGTTGAGTGATTTTATTAATACGTGTAAGTATACATACATAATATGTCGTCGGAAAATAACAAGATCCGCAATTTTTTTATGATAGAAGAGTTTTTTAATTTTACTCTTATAAAATACTGAATATAACACACTGCTCTAGGTGATTGATGATAAGGATTTCTTCATATTATTATCATGTTTATTAATTACTAGCGGCACGCCCCGGCTTTGCACGGGTAATTATAAAAATTGTTTCAAAATTATTCGAATTTTTCAAGATGGTTTTCAATAATAATTGTAAAAACCATCCTTAAACTCCAACGAACATTTAAAAAAATAAATTGGCTAAATTGGTATAGGCGTTGTTGGGTTATGCGCTTAGCAACACATTTTGCGATTCATTTTTAACCCCCGACAAAAAAGAGGGGTGTCATATGTTTGACGTGTCTGTCTGTCTGGGACATCATAGCTCCCGAACGGATGAAGCGATTTCAACTTAGTTTTTTTTGTTTAAAAGGTGAGTCTGGCGCGAGTGCTCTTAGACATGTTTCATGAAAATCGGTTGTGCCGTTTAAAAATTGTGGGGGTTAGAGTGGGGAAGGAAAACCGAAAATCTGCAAAAACTCGAGTATCAAATGAAAGCGCATTGCGTGCACATTACACATTATTATGGTGTTTTACTTTTAAGGAAATTGAAGGATTCGAATCGGGGGTTTTTCTTATATTATAAATTAAGATTTATTATTTTTAAGAAGATTAAGGTAAGATAAAACATAATATTGATTGCAATGCTCAAATTGGTGTAACCGACAACAAACATAAACTTGGTTCGGGTCAATTTGTGTAACGTTAGTTTTTTGAAGAAAGTTGGTTTTATATTGGTGTATAATTTTTCGTTCAAGCTAAGAATTAGTGTAAGAGCAATGCTGGTTTGCCAAGATACATACACCAACTTAACCTTCTTCGGTCATAGGAATACAACAATTCGACTTATGTAAATGGATCACATACTTTGACATACATTGATCACATACATGACTTTGACTTGACTTTAAATACCTACTCAGTTACAACATAATTTCGACGGAAGTCTGCAAAATTTACAGTTAAAATGTGTAGCGTAACTGTATTTTTTTAAAGTTAGAATTATATTATTATGCTTAAAAAACTGTATACTCAACTTATTTTACGTGTTTTGGTGGTTAACCCAATTGAACTGCCAACCGACGATGTGTACAATATCTATGCTATAATGGTAGGGTTTAGTTCTGAAAATAACTTTTTGAATGGGATTAGTTACCTGTTAACGAATTATTAACTACTAACTAAGCGACAAAATATTATCAAGCGACAATTTTTTTATTTCCGCACATGACCATTCAGTAGGGCGCCGATCGCGTGGCAGATTATTTCGTGATCTTAACCCCCCTCCCGTACCTCCGTGCCCGAGTGACGCCTGCCACTCCACAACGCATAGTGTCACAAAACTATAATAGTTAGAGATTTGATGTAACGACGTTTTTTGTAGATGATGATAAGTTCTACAAAGTTGTAATACATAACTTAGTTATATATTCAATAGTTTTCGCAGCATTCGCGATTAAAGAAAGATTTTAGGTTTATTTTTTCATAAAAATCGGTTATTGTCACAAAACTATAATAGTTAGAGATATGATGGAACGACGTTTTTTGTAGATGATGATAAGTTCTACAAAGTTGTAATACATTACTTTGTTATATATTCAATAGTTTTCGCAGCATTCCGATTAAAGAAAGATTTTAGGTTTATTTTTTCATAAAAATCGGTTATTGTCACAAAAATATAATAGTTAGAGATATGATGCAACAACGTTTTTTGTAGATAATGATATGTTCTACAAAGTTGTAATACATCACTTTGTTATATATTCAATAGTTTTCGCAGCATTCGCGATTAAAGAAAGATTTTGGGTTCTTTTTTTTCACCATGGGTTACATTATCGGAGTTTGGTAAGGAATCATATTATTTTTGAAAACTAAATATAGCCTATGTCACTCAGGGATAGTGTAGCTTTCGAATGGTGAAAGAATTTTTTAAATCGGTGCAGTAGTTTCAGAGCCTATTCGAGACAAACAAACAAACAAACAAAAATCAAACCTTTCCTCTTTATAATATTAGTATAGATTATAATAATAGAAATAAACCTTTTAATAGGCTTCTGGCTATTCAGCGGCCGTTACCGCGGCACGCTTGCTACACTCGCTCGTATCGGGCGTTGTTTTTCATTAAAAAAATTAAATAAACTACCTAATAATTATCCTCATAATCAGCGTGTACTGATTATTTACCGAGAGACTTCATAAATTGATAAATACGCAAAAATGTGGACGTAAAATAATACTATTTCTCTTGTTTAGAATATTAGTTATGTTCCGGTGACACATAAAACTAAAAAAGGCTATGCGTTATTGTTTTTTCATCTGGTCATCCAGATAAAGGGTATGCAAGCTAATATTTAAGGACAAGTATCATAATATCTTAAATAAAGCCATGTCAAATTAAAGTAATTTCTAATATACATTATTTGCTTTATCGGTTCGAATGAACTTATAGAGACCTCTCATGATTAACCATAGTTCCCGGAAGTAAGTAGCGGATAGTCCAAGGACCTGTTATATAGATTTCCCAGCAATAACCTTTGCTAAATATAGGCTCAATTATATATTTCGGTATTAATTATTACAGAAATATCCGTAAATTCATTAAAATTAAAGCATCACGAATTTTCACGCTAAATCTCGCAATACTCCGACATCCAAAGTATCTTATGTAAACAAATTAGTTGCAACGACCCTAATTCAATTCGCAATATAGACAAAAAGCGTCTCATCAAATTGCAATTTAAAACAAAATCAACCAGAGCGCGTCTAATGAGACGATCATTATGCAACTTGAGTAAATCGATATCCGATACGGAGAGATTAATCGAGGCAGGGTTGCCACAACAACGTGAACTATGTTGATAGAAATTTTAGCTATGCTATGATTTTTATGACATGGTGGAGGCCGACCTACGAGAGCTCCTAGCAAAAAACATAAACACTAGTTGAATAGAGACCATTTTTTTTGTCTTTATGGTATTTATTTATATTCCTTTTTAAGGTATTTTGACCCCCGACCAAAAAAGAGGTGTGTTAAAAGTTTAACGTGTCTGTCTGTCATCATAGCTCCCGAACGGATGGAGCGATTTCAAATTAGTTTTTTTTTGTATGAAAGGTGAGTCTGGCGCGATTGTTCTTAGACATGTTTCATGAAAATCGGTTGTTCCGGTTAAAAGTTATGGGAGTGAGAGTGGGGAAGGAAAACCGAAAATCTGCAAATAAACTAATGTCAAATGAAAAGCGCATCGCGTGCACAATACAAAATATTATGGTGTTTTACTTTTAAGGAAATTAAGGCATTGGAATCGTGAGTTTTTCTTAAATTTTAAATTTAGATTTATTAAACGAAACTCTGGCAACCCTCCTACCGAAGAGGTTCATAAAACGCAACATCCAGAACTGATCGTATTGGTATCACCGTGGCATCACCATTTAATGAGGTGTTCATTGAAGCGTTAGTATGTCGCATCGCAGCCGAGCTCGTCCGCAGCGCGCAATGGGCAGCTTTATGTAATACCGTCGCATTCATTAGCTATGCTTATGAGGCAAATTAGTGGTGAAATCCCGTAATTGGTTTAGACTGACTTCCTTCAAAATTAAAACTCTATCTATCGGGTACCTAATGAGATACATAGAGACGTCGAAGTCTTAGTAATAGTTTTCCATTTTACCCTTTGATTGTAATACCCTGTAATAATTATAATAAATTCATCTATTTTGTGCCACAATAAAACAACTTTAAACTAGAAATGGCTCAGCAATTGATTCAATAGCTCAGACCTGCCGATCACTGATATTCTGCGTCCTCTTTCATTGTGTGCGTACGCGACAGTGAACTTCAAATTAAATCAAAATGTTATAAAGTTATCAAAAAAAAAGCTGTGAGATCAATAAAAAACATGGAAACCCGAAAAATCTAATCAAAATATAACTACAATAATTACTGAGATCAAAGTTCCAAAAAATAAACAAAATCAATAAAATTAATAATAATAATAGATCGGCTCAAAACCCCTGTTTATGGAGTGATTCTAGATTGAGTTTCTAACAATATTTTTTTGCGATATCCTAAAAGACCAGAATGAGCGAAATACTCGCTGAATTGAGATCCACCACATTTTTGGAAGCATGTTGAACAACGTAACAAATAATATTTTTTGACCAATCAATGGTCGGTCGGCTTTATGCAATACCGTCACCTTCATTGGCTATGCTTATCAAGCAAATTAGTAGTGTAATGAATGACCTAGGTAAATGAATTTGCTTAGGTATATTGAGTTGACCTCCTTCAAAATTGTATATATCTATTAAGGTTCATGTGATACTTGATGACTGACAGTTGAACGGACCACTTAAGCACTGATATACAGTAACGATTCAAATGGGTAAGAAGTTCTGCCTAGATCTACTGAGAACGGACCAAAAAACACTATCCAGTAGATCCATTCAGCAAACAACTGGATTTAATGGGAAAAAAGTCCCACTACATCTATCATGAGTCTGGTCAATGGAACCTATGTATCTATGTTACTGTTGCTTTAGATAAAGAGTGTCTAAAATAAGATGTGGTTTCTATCTTTATTTTTGTAAGTATTGGCCAATTTAAGTGCGATACTCTGAAAGTACGCGACAAATTGAGAATCTTCTCTTTTTTCCCCGCAAGGGATGGCTTTATGCAATACCGTCGCGTTCACTGGCTATGCTTGTAATGCAAATTAGTGAAGTAATACCGTAATTGGCTTAGCGGGTGAAATTAATTTACTTTCCTTCTGTGGTTGCAAAGATTTTAGTCCCAGTTCCTAGAAGAAATTTAAATTTATAATACTAAAAATATGTTTAACCCCTTTAATGTCTTAATGATCCTATCCATTCAAAGTTGTCTGGTGGAGATCGCTCTTGAGCGATAAGACCACCAATTATCGCATAGTGTTTAGAATATTTTTGTTATGTTTGTATGTATAAAGAATTATTATGGTACTGACGGCAAGCGTTACCTTAAAATTGTAAGGAGGCGTTTCCGTAACGGCTTCAAGGAAGGCAAACCAACACCCAAGAAAGCTGTTGCTTCATCATCATAGATTTAATGCGTATTATTATATTGTCAATCCAGTGGATACTACGTAACTGGTCGTAAGCAGATGGTACGTAGAACCGTTTTGGTGTAAAACTAGCTTTTTAAGTATTAACTCTGTTAGCAATTCAGGAATGTATATCTAGATTCTGTAAAATTATAGTAGATTGATATCTGATTTTAGATAAGCTTTTCTTATGAAAAGCATTTTTAGCGCCTGCGCCTTTTCAAAATACGACGTTTGTGGGATGATTACAGAGTTAAGTCTGTGTACAAAAATAAAATAAACACTTAGAAAATAATGATTAGTCTGTCACTTAGATTATTTATAAAAAAATCAAGGTATTTTTTTTGTTGCAAATGCATAATCAAAGGGTCAGTGCAATGAAGTTTCTTGACATAACGCTTTCATGCGAATTGTACTAAATTTAAATATCACAAGTCCCCATTGCGGATCTTTGATGCTCTATATGTATATTGTAAATTTCTTAATAAATTTATAAAACGATAAATATGTATTCAGTATCTTTAAACGGGCTAACAGACGAACTTAACATAATTCCAATATATGTAGCCATGACTGTAATTATATCCTATTTCTTCACTCTTATAGTAAATAGTCCATAATCCTAGTAAGTTAGTTAAGCATAAAATGTTTTTGTAGTTTACAAATAAAGATTTATCTCTCTCTATCTCTCTCACACTCATGCCTATTGTTTGCAAACACTGATATACCTTCTACTCAGCACAAAGAAGCAAAATAACTTTCCACAAATGATGATGATACCTTTCCATAAGCGCCGGTCCCACTTCCATGCACTCGAAAGCGATAATGAAAGTGGTTTCCATCAGTTTCCATTAGTTTCCAACTTACCCCACGTCGGTTTCACTGAACAGCAATTAGTAATTTATAATCTTCATGGATCGGTAGTTATTGCTTTTTGTTATAAAAAGCGTTTACTATTGTGCGTACCGTTCTTAATTATGACACCGGGGGGTAACCCGATTTCGCCATCCTATTTTGGGGTTCTGTATAAAATACCTATTACAGAAATCTTTTTCACCATGTTCGTCTACGGCTCTGAGATGAGACTTATGTGACTCCTATTCCGAGAAATATGTAATACCTCGTGCATATGAAATTGAAACACGATAGCAGAAATATTATTTTTCTTTATACACAGTAGGTAAGTATGAAGAAACATATTTTTTCAAGGTGGATCGCGAGAAGTTAGAATTAGTTTTATGTTGTATGTAACCGAGAATATACTCGTGTGTATTTTATTTAGACCTACCTAAATAAACAACGAGTATAATCTATACTTAATATAACGGGTATAAAATTTTCCCGGAAATTATTCGATTTTTTCTCGCCGTAAAAACCATCCTATCTCTCAAGTTGGATCGAACTGCACATGGTGTGCGAATTTTATTATAATCGGTTAAGTGGTTTAGGAGTCCATTGAGAACAAACTTTGTGACACGAGATTTATATATATTAAGATTAAGCTGAAGAGTTTGATTAATTGTTTGAACGAGCTAATCTCAAGAACGACCTGTCCGATTTGAATAATTATTATTAGCGCCACTAGCATAGACAATAAAAAGATAAAACTGCTAATCTATGTAAAACCAATAAACTCTTTTCATAATTATCTGTTTTCTGTCTACGCAAGTGCTGCACTGAGCACCTTTTAATGATAGATAAGCCTTCATTCGACCAAAATCTCACCTGAAGTAAAGTGACGATGCGGCGGACTTTGAAGGTACCTATTTACTCTTTCTTGGTTCTCCAGGTTGAAATCTGAAAATAAAATCATTGCAGCAATATCCTATTACATTCTAATAACATTATATATTACCTTACAAAACGTATTGATATAACTCGGTACATTCGCACCATATACGTCATCATTACGACTCCCGAAGGTCACAACATGAACTCAAACCACTTTTTCATTGGAGCCCACTCGTGCCCTACGCATTGGCATTTCGAGTGATATTGAAACGTACAAGTACTCGGCCATGCCACGTAAGGCGATACAGTCTACTCTGCTAGTATATTTTAACTTCACATTAATTTAACTTCAGTAAGTTAAATCTATGAGTCTGACATTGTTGGGGGTACTATCTGCATCTACTGAGACGATCTTAATGAAATTTGGTACTCTAATATATATCGTCCACGATATACATTTGAGACTAACTTAATATAAAAATATTCAGTGCTATGGAAGATGCTTTTGTTGAGATTAATTAAAAAATAGCAGTGCCCTGCTGCGTTACCCGCGTTATAATGGATTTTCCCTCGGAAATACATGTTTTCCCGCGATCAAAAGTATCTAGCCTATGTCATTTGAATTGGTTTAGTAGATTCAGATATTAACTTCTTCAACGTCAGAAACAATATCTCTTTATAATATTAGCATAGACCAGCTCAACAGACAAGCATATCAATAGTTTCATAAATTTAAAATATATATATTATATTATTTGTAGTGCAATGGGGTTAAAAGCTTTGTTATCGGCAAGTCAATTTTAGAATATGATTATTTTACTATTTTTCTACATTTTGTACGTACTTAAGGTATAATCTAATTTATAGAATAGGCGGAATTATGTAGACTGCTTGTGTTAATTTAGAATATTTTCCAATTGTATATTTTGCGGATTAAGCACTAAATATTTTGTATAGATCTATACATATTGTAAATTCTGTTTGTCCTTATGTTCGCTGTAATCTCAAAAGCTACTAGGATTCTGAGAAAAAATAATTTACTTCGTAAGTTTTGCTTAATTATAGGTATATAATTCATGGCAACTGACAGTGCGTTGCACACATATGGCAGAAAAACTAATGGCGGGTCAGCTAGTATTAAATATTTTTGAGACTGAAATGCGAAAACAATAATTGTTTTTTATCACCTTTTCATGCTCAATTGAACTTGACTCAACTCTGAGTACTTATACACATATAGAAATTAAATTCAAGATTCCAGATAAAAAAATATATCTTTTTGAAAAGAAATCCATTATTATATAACAGGTAGCATCGCACGACTTTTCGTAGCTATAATACAAATAATATAATATTCATATAATAAAGAACATAGTTAATGTTTAACATGTATGCATAAGCGGAAGCAAAGCGGCCAAAGAAATAAACGTTTTCACTTTAACAAAATGTTATAGGTAACTGTGAAAACCTGTAAAACCGTCTATTTAAATAATGATTGAATCATATTTTATCACCTTGTATGTACAGTAAAGTATAAATGTATAAGCAATAATTTTGTATTTAACAATACATACAAAGTATCTGATTTCATGAAATTAATTTCTATTAGATATTTTACTATCTATCTGTCATTAAAAGCTATAAATTAATAACGGTTTAACTTTCCGATGCGTTTACGATCTACAATTTAACCTGGATTTTCACTTATCCCAGTTATCAATCAACTACACTTAAATTCATAAAAATAATGTATATGAATAAAAGAAAGAACTTACTTTTTCATCCCCCCATCTTGGATATATGTTATTGCTCTTCGATATCTCAGCGCATAAGCTGTTTTTATCCTCTAGAGGTTAAAAATAATTGAGTTTAGAACATAGAGTGCACTGAGTTTGTTTTACCGAAACATCATTAAACATATTTACTTCTACCTCTTTGCCGTGCCTAATATATGATAAACCTTGACTCGAAACCTCCTTGGGTTCAGTTTTTGTAACATTCTACCCAGTTTTACTTACAGATTATGTAAAATAGTTTCTTAGTTTGAGGATTCACTGACCTGAGGATGTTAGTCTCAAATCAAAATTTGTAAGTTAAATTTGACACACTTCCCGATAATGATGAACAATTCGCGATGAAAAATTAACAACTCGAGTGCAACGAATATCTACGTTGTTCTCTTTTGATCCCTCGCTTACGAGGAGGGTGCTTCGCTGACGATTCAATTTTAGAGTCGTTCGCACGTCATCAAAATTAAGCACGCTGTTTAATAGCAACTTTGCACTCTTGTTTAACATTATAACTATTCTTTAAGACACTTATCAAGGAACAAGTGCTAGTTGAACATACAAACACATACCTTCAACTCAATATGATTGCCACACTACTATTTGTGTTTATCAAATTCGTTATGCTATATTATTTTTGCACAATTTTGTTTGTTCACATTCAGAATACTGTACATTCTGTATGAAACTATTATAGTTTTATACAACTGTATTTGATCACATTCGTCATGCCGTGTAGATTTTTTTCATCAGATACGAGCATTGCCAATACAAAGTTATATTACTGCAATAAGATCGCGCCAGAGTGCATCAATAGACAGTAAACAGAAGAAAAGAGTTCCTTGAGTTCTAGATTCTCAGCTTTATCTATGACGAGTCCTTCAAAGCGAGAAAAGAGTTTCTTGATCATAGAGGTCACAAATGCCATAACCATTATAAGGAGATATGTTTACAGTCGAAGATCGAGATTTTTACCATCTTTAAAATTTTAAGTCACTTAGTTCTAAAAAGTAATTTTTGGAAAAAACTAACAAAATAATTTGCTTGTTTCAGGTAAATAATCGTTGCCATTTCAGTTCATAAACTGCAGAGAAGACATTGGTTGTATTTGAACATTGGTAACGTAATATTTTGACGATTTTTTATTATTTCAACGCAGCACTCATAAACTGACTGGCTTGAATTATATATTGTTAAAGGCAGCAAGCGCCTTACTGAAAAGTATGATACACCATTGTAGCTTGTTCTGGTTGTAAGCCTATTAAAAAAATGGAGAGATAGAGTTGACAATAGTTTCGGCATTTTTCGGTTCCCTTGTTGCCATGGCGACAAGTTTTCAACAATCCAACAAATTTGCAGTCAGAGTCTCCTTACTCGGCTGAATAGCTGTTGGTATTCCCATACATTTGTCATTATTTAATGTTGGACATAATGGTGCTTTCACATTAGGCGTACGTACGTCTGCGGCGCACGGTGCGTTGCAGCGTACGCACTTCAACCACTCCAGTTGACGTGTGTTTGCGGCCGACGCTTTTGTATATGAAAACAATCGAACGTATGGCCAAACGCTGGTCTCGAAACGCTCAAATTGAAAGCGCCTTAGGGCATTATCTCGGATTCAATCGATTGGTTTAGACTTTGTTACTCAAAAATAATAAAGTCGTATATTTTATAATTGCTGCGAAAAATATCACGGCTCCATCTATCCCAAGCTCTATTGAAAAATTTTCCCTCCGATGACAAGGTTATATTTATAACTTTCAAATGACACTGAGGCTAATTAGTGAAAATGTCGCAATCGTGTATAGTAGGCCAATGCAGTAAAAACCGAATGTCTCTATTGTATTGCGAATAAAGTTGGTACTTAGCTCGCGCTGTGTTCACGCGCTTTTTGTCGCTACGTGACATTACAAGTGAGATTACTGAGTGAACTTGGTAGAGCAGGTATTGTTCTGTGATTTGGTTTCACTTTTGTTTTTGTAGAGAGAGAAAATATTTATTAGTCCTCAACACTTACGATACACTTTAGGTTATAATTAACACAAAAATTGATTTACCAACACCATTTCAACTTAGAAAAGGAATACCTAAAATACCTAGCCAGCTTTTTAACTATTTTGCTTACCGCAATACCATAAAAAAGAAGTAATAGAGTAAAATAGTTATCAGTGTACAAAAATAGTCTCATAGTTACATGGTAGCATACTATTATACTACTACTTATATGTATCTTTCTTTATGACCAATTAAGTACTTTTAATCAAATCATAATAAGTCTGAAGAAGAGTTTCAAACTGAGATACCTGCTGAAGATTTAGCCCTAATTTTATTATTAGCTATAAGCGCGAAGCCCGTTTGGGTTGAACTTGATTCAATAAAACGATTTGTAGCTTATAATGGTGAAATTGGGGTACGATACCTACTTTGTTACTTGACAATTCAAGTTTAGTTGAGAGAAGACAACAATAGTTATGGAACGAAGTCTATGCTAAATTTTGGTTAGATAACAAATTCACGTAATTTTTTAATTAATATTTCAACAGATATATTTAACAGATAAACGGTTACTAAGAGAACTTACTGCAAAACTTACTAAGCAAATTGAAAATGAGTCGGCATCACAAATAACCATCTTTATTTATCCGTGTAACCATAAACACAGCTGTAACTAGCATTTCGAATTTATTATTTATCGAAATGTTGCCGACATTACGTGCGGTAACCTCACTTATTTATGGAGGTAACTGTGGGCTACCTTAATGCTTATTGTAGAAATGAACTTGTTGCTTCTAAGGTTTTACCTTAATGTTTTAAGATATTATTAATTTAACCATACTTATATTTTATGTTTTTTTTAAGTTATTCACAACATTACTAGACTTTGTGATTCTTTCAACTAACTTTATAAAAATAACTTTATTTTCTTAACTTAAGTATATGTAAGTTATAATAAAAATTTTAACAAAATATAATTATGCAAACTTAACTTTTGCTACTAGGGATTTTTTTGTATGCGAGGTAAGCCTTTATTTGACCACAATCTCACCTGATGTAAATTGACGATGTGTTTATGATGGGATACGAAGACCTAGAAGGTACCTATTTACTCTTTCTTTGAAGAAAGGCTGTAATTTAACGGAAGGACAGATGCAGGCAACTTGTTCGAGTCCTTAGCGGTACGAATGAGAAATGTTGAAGAAATTGCTTGGTGCGACTAGACCATAAGGAACCAAAGTTAAATTCTAAATTATATTTATTTATTTTAAAGAAAGACAGTACAAGTAATTTAAACATGTGTATTACATTATGTATAAACTACTTTATTATGTAATAAGTACCTAGTATGATACAATTCGTTGGTAAAAAAAAACACTGGAGGTATCAGGTCGAGCGTGGCTTTCTCCTGTAAATATTCGTGTCAGAATAGTTATAGCAGTCGTGATAATTTCTTTCGTAACTATTTCAAGATGGACACTTTCACTACTGAAACCAAAATGTTTATCGTGAGAATTATTCGTCGGGATTTGTGTGTGACGAAACATTAAACTAGGTTTTACTCGCAGCTTTGCCCAGATTAAAAATGGAAAACATCTGCAGATTCGTTTCAAAGCGACGAGGATCTGCCGCGCGGCGAATAAAAGATCTATATTAAAGTATGGGTAGCGACCCATACTTTACTATGGCTCTTTGCTCTTTAGGTCTAAACCTAAGACATCTAAAAGCGGACATTTTCGGGCAAATATTTCCCGCGTTGCGGAGGCGTAGGTTATCCGAAGTCTTAATTTATAATAAATGTAGATTTGGGACAATATTCCGAGTTTCCGTCTAATCCCTCAGTCGTTTGAGCATTCAATAAAATAATAACTGTACGATTTATGTATAAACCGCACATTTGCATTTGCAAGCGGTGCATTTTTACCTACAAAGCAATCAGTACGCGTTCGACCGCCGCGGTTGTCCCATGTATTCACACTATCAGTAAATCAAGATTATCAGTTTAACCTCTATCGATTATCATCCCTTATCATATCATATCATCTAAAGGTGTAGTGCGGAAATCTTACAATAACAGTCACACATATAAAACAAACTTTCGCTTTCATAAGTAACATTTAAAATGTGAAGTTGATATGGCCAGTTAAAAAATCAACAATATTTGAAAGTAACACTTAAACTTTGAACTAGTCAAGGCTGTAGTTAAAATAACTAGTTTATTAACGGCCGTTACGTAAAACAAGTAAAAGTTAAATCAAGCACAACCTGTACATGTGCCGAGATTTATATCTTTTAGATTATATTACGTGAGAACACAGACGTGATACTCTATAGTTATATTTTTAACGACCAAGAGCCTTTGTTGGATTCTAGGAAATAAAATTAATAAAT
The DNA here is from genome assembly GCA_929108375.1 of Gymnoscelis rufifasciata. Classification (NCBI taxonomy): domain Eukaryota; kingdom Metazoa; phylum Arthropoda; class Insecta; order Lepidoptera; family Geometridae; genus Gymnoscelis; species Gymnoscelis rufifasciata. Next base: position 2,628,641 of record OV815307.1, on the reverse strand, counting down.
AAAAATAAATAAATATCGCCGGACAATCCACACAACAACATCTAGCTCCGTGGTATGCTCTAAGCTTGTGTTACAGGTACTAGCTATCTGATAGACATCATATAGACATACATAATTATATAATTTTTTTTTTATTTTACATAATAAACACCCAGACTAAGTAGAAAGAGCTTGCTGAACATACACTTTAACCCTCGGCGGGAATCGAACCCACTACCTCTTTTCCTTACCTTGAAAAGACCTTTATTTGATCATTATTTCACTAAGTGATCTAAGTAAGTGTCGATGTAGACGAGGATGGAACAGAAAGGTAAATTCAATAATAATTAATTTATTAATTGGTAATTCTTTTCATTGCTTTCACATTTGTCTCGGAGATACTCACCCCCTTAGAGTATAGATACTCTAAGCTAACCCCCTAAATAACTAAATCATACTAGGACAAAATATCGTTAGCATTCGTTTGTTGCCTTTATCACAACCGTGATCATGGCGCTTGCAACAACGTCGAAATATCTGAAGACTCAAAAACCGTCAAATCATGGTATGTTACCCGTTTTAAGTCATAGTATTTCTATTGTATTAGGTAGGTTAGTAGTCTGTGTATGTACACTTGTACAAATAAAGGAACTATTCTCTTTATTGGCAAATTCGTAAAAAAATTGGTTTATATAAATAAACTGGCTATTCTCTTAAGACATTTAATAAGTGCAAAGTAACAATTAAAAATTTGGTTAAAAATTTTAACGCCCGAGTCAGACTGTGGATGATGATAACTATAAATAAATAATAATAATAATAGTTCCCCGCGGTGCTAAACGCGTTTAATGGATTTTTACGAGGTATCACATATTTCCCACGGTAAAAAATAGCTTATGTCACTTCTCAAACTTTAGAGAGTCTGTGTTCCAAATTTCTGTATTCAAATCGGTTCAGTACGTACAATTATTCCCACAAACTTTTTTAATATTCGTATAGATTTATTATCTTATGAATACAATTGATGGTTTTTAAGGAGTTTTTAATTTAAATTATAATTAACTAGCGTCCATGTTACTGATAAACTCAAAAATTATGAAATTTCTCATGTTAATTTCATAATTTTTGAGTTTATCAGTAACATACTGATAGACTCGGCGAGGAACTTTAACTTACAATACCTACGTGAAATATGGGGTGTTTAGTCGGTATGAATCGCCCAAGGGCTCTTTTAGAATGGGTCGTTTAGTACCGCAATTTTTGCTGCGGTGCGAAGCGCCCAATTCCATAACGTCATAATATATAATACAAAAGCAACAAATGTTTTAATCTAAATCGTATCACAGGCAGAACGACACTTCACCTAGAGTTCAAATGCAGAGGGCTTAATTAGATCAATTGTCTAATTGATCTCATTAGCAGTAATCATCATCAGTTTACCACTTAGCAAACATCTGGCATCTAATAACGGGATATAATGGATGTAACATTGGTAACATCTAATTAACGGTTTATATACTCGTATCTATATAATATGTATATTTTAATATTAGTAGCGTTTACCACGGTCTTATATGCATTTAGTGAACTTTTCCCAGGAAAAATTAACCTAAATCTGCCCTGCTTAAAAAGAAGCTTTAACTACAAATTACCTACAAAAAATCAATATGCATGATGAAGCATCAAAAAATATTTTAATTTCACCTTTTCTAGTACATATTCTTTTATTACACAAACTTCATCTTTCACACAGTCAAAAATATTTAATTCAGTTATAAATAAACGAATCCCATGACCCTGAAAATATATTAAAATTACACAAGATCATAGTCTAAGTTCTAGAAATGTAAATAAGCTAAGTTTACCTCAAGAATTATCTAGATTAAACTAAGTAGTTTTGGAGTTGAGCAACATCATTGTTCTATAGACAATAGTTTCGAAATAATTATTCATCTGTTCACATCCCTACGCGATCTGTTCTGCGCAAGATTCTATTAGATTGTTGGAGTCGCAAAGATTTCATAAACCTCATTCATTCATCTGTAAGACGTGTTTGTCTTTCTCTCTTTCGTAAATGTTTCTCTCTGCCTCTTTCTTAGATGTCCAATACTGCTAGACATAGGCTCCCTTAATTATGACTAATTATCTCGGTTGGAAGCTAAGCTTTAGCTCGCAGCCTTGACTAAGTATTGACTTAGTCGTGTACCCATCCTATTGGTGGACGTCTTAGGCTGCGTTTCCTTCACCTTGAACTTTTCGGCCCCAACGACGTTCTACTTGTTATACAAGGTTGCATTTTATTCCTTTTTTATGTTTTTATGTTAAATAAGCCTTCATTTGACCACAATCTCACCTGATGTAAAGTGACGATCTGGTCTAAGATGGGGCATGAAGACCTAGAAGGTAGATGGCTTATCCAAACCACATTACGAAACACGAATAACACACACACAAACACAAATATTAGTTTAGTCCATTTTCGGAAATTGTTTTTTTTCGTAAATAAACTAACTTAATTCTTCTTCTTACGTTAAATCTTCTATAAAAGAAGAACAATTTTGAAGTATGTCTATCTTTAAAAAAAAACTAAAAAATAAATTACACAAGTAAAACTATCGAGAAAACTTGTTTATTTTGAGGCAATTTTGATAAAAATGTAATAGCGATAATTATAATTGTATTGGAAACTGACGATTTCATGGAGACTATACACAATAGAGTGAGCAGATAGTGCCTCAAATTTAAATTCAAAAGTATTAAAAAAAAAGGAAATGTCATATTGTGATGTTTCTGCATGCTAGTAAAAGCATGTTCTAACTAATCTATGCGGTTGATGCGATAATAATGATTTTGACCTTTATTTCTTGACCTATAGAGGTTATTCGGTTGCATCTTGAACATTCTCACTTGAGCTAATGATATTGTGTAATTTATTTTTTAGTTTAACTTTTTTAAAGATAGACATACTACAATTGTTCTTCTTTATAGAAGAATTAACGTAAGAAGAAGAATTAAGTTAGTTCAAAAACAACACATTATCAAAAAAAAACATATTATTTGCTCACAGAACATGGAAACAGATTCATATTAATGTTTGAGAAAAAAATCGCATACTTGCATTGTTTAATGTGATAAAAACTAAATTAGTTCCATGATAAATACTAGTCAATATTAAGTTAGGTATAAGTTACATTGTATAAGTTAAATTATACTTTTCATTGTTATTTTTAAAAGAACGAACCGCGTCGGTCGCTTCCATTGCGTCTCTGCGTTAATTGACCCTTACGCACTACTTATAATTTCATTCTATGACGCAAAAAGTATTTAATGACACGGAATAAGGTCTTAGTCCCTACAAATTCAAGTAGTAGGTATTCAGTAAATACAACTTCAGTTTTGATGAAGATTAACAAAAAAAATACGTTAAAATATTCACACGTAAATAACTTATTCATTTTTCATTATATACTGTATCAAAAGCTAAAACTTCATTCATACTCAACTAGCCTTGCTTAACGAAAGAAAATGATTCTTTTTATAGAAATATTTAACTTAAAAATCTTCGCTATAAATGCAGCATTGTCTATGAATCTTATACCACGTTATTTGGCTATTCTTATGCCTAGGTTAGACGAGGCCATCACTGGCTGCCAGTATCACTTGCGGCTAGCGCTGGCTTGGTATTCGCTTTGTGTAAACAGTTTATCAAGACCAGAATTGGTGAGAATAGAGCGCTCGTCTGTTTTTCAAGCCAGTGACCTCCGCCCGCTTACCCCTCGACGGCTGGAGATTTTCTGTAGAGTGTGTATGTATTTTTTTTTTGCATAGATATTCTTTTAACATTCTTTGAACTTCTTCGGCATTTTTAGGGCAACAAACTTGGCTAACAATTTATATTTTTTTTTATTTTAAACGTGTATACACCCGAAAATAAGTCCGTGAATGATTGGCCTGGTCTAAACAATAATAACCAGCCTGCCAACCAGGTTGCCAGGTCATCGCTGGCTTGTCTGTAGGACTGGCGCCAGCTTTACTGGCTCCGTTTAAACCCTGCTTTAGGGATGTTTCGAAATAAGCGTCATGCAAACTTATATCCCATCAAAAACAATACTTGTCAAAAAACCAAGTCGCGCAACTCAGTTGTTCTGCGGTAAAAAGTTGTGAAATCCAAGTAAATCCAAGTCTTCAAATTTCGTCTCAAAATTCTTTAATGTTTTATATAAGTAAATATATTAAGAATTGGCCATCGCCTGAAAACACGTGTTAATTCAATCGCCTGAAAACACGTGCAAATTCAATTATTTAGTGCGATGGCCAAGTCTCAATATATTTATATAAAACATAAAAGAATTTTGAGCCGAAATTTGATGACTTGGATTTACTTGGATTTCACAACTTTTTACCGCAGAACAACTGAGTTGCGCGACTTGGTTTTTTGACAAGTATTGTTTTTGATGGGATCTCATTTCTTTTTGTATTTTGTAGACAGTTCTACTTTTTTCCTTTTCGGTACCTTCTACTTATTGTTTATATTAAGTAAGTAAAGTAAAAGTATCTTTATTGCATAAATACATGTGGATAAAGGTGTTAAATAAATTACATAGAACAATGTATTTTACCAATATATGGCGTGCAATGTCATGTTACATACGTTATTGAATTTAATTACAATTGAAATTACCATAATAGAAAATTAATTTATAAATAAAAAATGTCAAAAAAATTGCAAATTATGAAAATCAAAATTTTTTATCGTCCATAAATTCTTTTAAACTATAATAACATTTCCATATAAATTTCTTTTTGCCGGTCTAGATTGGATTTATTTATATTTCGCATTGTTATTACTTTAGTACATATTTCGTATATACGTGGCGTTGCGACAGCGCCCTCTATACCGGTATTTTCTAGATTTTTTTGTTTTTCCTTGATTCATACACCAAACACTACTTATATTCCAAATTTGAAGCTTCTAGGTCTGCTAGCTGCATGGTTACTGAAAATTTCAGTCTTATAGTTTTATCCACAACGAAGTTACAGGGGGTCGAAAATGGCCTGAATTGCTTCGAGAAAAGGATGGTACGGCCGTGCCGCTTTTTTGCTCGACTTGGTGGGGGCACTGCCGTGCCCCCAGATTGCTTTATGACTAAACATGAGATGATTAATATTTATATATCAGAACGTGGAGTGCTGGTGATTTCATGTTTATAACTGAAAGGTTAAATATCCATGGAAAAGTAAACATAAATATTGCACAGTAATGTCAAAGTTTGTTTTTTTTAAGGCCCGTATTAACAAAACAAACTTAGTTTGATCTTGAGTGCACATTTAGAACTAAACTTTGTCAAAATTAAAATCTCAAAATCAAAAACATCTGAAGTCTAATCTTTTCTGAGTTATAAAGTCAACTCACACCTCACATTTATGTATAATTTCTTTCTACAGTTTACAGTTTTTGAAGTCGCTAGTCATGTATCTTAAAACATATTATTAGACACTTTGTTCATAAAACCATTTATTCTCCAAATAAGCGTTGTATTATATACATACAAAAAAAAATAACAATTAGTATTTAGGTTGAGAGAAGGTTCGTTTATTAATGAAATGAATAAATAAAAATTTAATATTTCCGAACAATCCAACCAACAACATATAGTCGGGGCACGCTTGTGTTACGGGTACTAGGGTTCTGATATATTTATTTAAATCGACATACATTCATATATTTCTTATTATACAATTAAAACTATAGGCATAAATTTGCAACCAACATTATTGATAAATATCTACCGATACTGGCAGACAAAACATGCCTACGGCACGTCTTGTTTATAATCCGTTACTACCGTCGGTAACGAGATACCGCTATTAAGAAACTGGTGCACCTAATCACGGTAACCGTATGCCGTACTCCACAGCGCGGCTTTCAAGCATCCATCACTTTCACCGTCGTTACTTTACTACTTGTTTAATCATCGAAATCTACTGTTTTCCAGGATGTCATCTGTTTCGATAGTTTATGAGTCTCTTTCACCTTTTCAAGGTTAGGTACTCGATCGAAGTTTTAAAGCAAGAAGCAGTCATTGATTTACCTTGAAACGTGTTATTTTACCGCGCTAAAAGTTGTTATTCTGATATGTAAACTATATATTATTGTGAAGATTTATCAAAATCCATTCATTAGTTATTGCGAGCAACCCAGCGAGCAATTTTGCAAAATAGTGTGTATAGCTAAATGTATGTTATCTATTTATTTCTATAAATTGTAATGTTTACAACGAGTGAACGTTCACTCTCTATTAAAATAGGACCTACGCGCCTCTCTAGCGCTCCACAAAGGCTCGAAAAATTGTTACACCCCTACGCTCGAAGGTTAGTATAATAAGGCTTTCCACACACGATACCGCCACCGCGACGCCAACGCGGGGCGCTTCGGCCCCTTTTCCCTCTGCGTAAGCAGCGACGACTTAGCTATTCCTAACTAGCAATGTAACTTGTAATGTTCTTCGTAACTATCAATGTATTACTAACAGCCGTACACATGAACAAATTTACTGCCGGCGCGGTGGTGGCGCGGCGGCGGCGCGTGTGTTCAGTGTGGAGCTGCGGGCATCGTGTGCAGTAGCGCTTAGTTTGACAAATAATTGAGCGGCTCTTTGTTCTGTTCGAGAAAGAACTTCAATTTATCACCATCTTTAGATTCAAGCCGGGGAAGTTGAAATGTTGCCAAGATATGACTTGCACGACAAGATGAGTGTGCGGTATCAGAACAGATTTAGAAGAATAGATTCCTTACTAATGTCAGTTTTATAAAGAAACAAAGGCCATCGCGGTGTCTGTTTGTATTTTGTGTTTTTCAATGTAACTTAATAATTGTAATGTAACTTTTTTTTATATTTTGTGCGTTTTTGTATAATTTTCGAATTATTTTCTCCGAAATCTTTTAGATAGATAGATAGATAGATAACTCTTTATTGTACACCACAAATAAAATACAAACTGCAAACAATAACAAGACAATACATTGGAGTACAAAGGGCGGCCTTATCGCTGTGAGCGATCTCTTCCAGGCAACCTTTGGATGGACAGGAAAGAAATAGAACGACATAGACAGTGGCGTAACGTAAAGAAGATATAAAAGGAAAATAAATAAATACCAAATAAACTATTCAAAACAATTTTCAAATAAAATTAACTTAAAAATAAACTTACATAATTCATAAAACCATTAAATAAACTATATCCTAATAAGAGCTTTTATTTTTATATCAAGCTTGTCTCAATTTTTTAAAGGTCCAGTAATTCTAAAGTTATATTCAATTAGATATATTTTTGAAACAGACCAGATGTCTGTTGATTTTTTTGTAACTACTATACTTATTTTTGTTAAATTGATTTGAAATTAATTGAAATATTGTATGGATGGAAATTTACTGAAAAACTACTGCCAAAAATTGCTGACCGTCAGAAGGTATCAATATCCGACTAATATAATAAACGCGAAAGTGTGTCAGTTTGTTTGTTGCTCTTTCACGGAAAAACTGCTGGATGGATTTTGATGCTACATCTTAATAATATAGCTTTCATGTTAGAACAACACAAAGGCTACTTTTCACTATCCTATTAGGAAAATTAAATTATTGTGAGGAAAGCCCAATCAGAGTCAATTTGGCAACACACATAGCTGTTTTCCCAGTAAAGGACAAGACCTACTTTTTACCGAGGCAAAATATATTAATTACGCAGGCAAAGCCACGGGCGGCAGCTAGTATAAAATAAAGCATACTTAGGCATGTATCCGGGTCGACATACTACCGACCCAAGTCTAAGCATTATTATTATGCTGGACCATAGATAATCCTTCATTGTATTAACAACTTGCTAGTTCTCACCAACATAGTATTTAATAGCATTACAAAATGATTTTGTTAATTAAATAAATGAACGAATGAATTCGTCGTGGTCACAAAGTATCACCAACAATCAACCTACTAGGAAATTTATCTATTTACGATTTGTATTATTTTCCGGTGACATAATATACTAAGGGCCTGTGTCACTACTCAGAGGTAATTTAGTCAATGGTTATAGAGCTATCAAGTCAACTGACAACTGTCAGTGGCTGACGGACCAATTATTGCTATTATAACCATTGAATAGGTAATTTACGTAGAAAAAGCCGTGTTGGCTAAAGTGGGAGGACACTCGTCTTTCATTCCGAAGGTCGTGGGTTCAAACCCCGCCACGCACCTCTGGATTTTTCTTCTTGAGAAATTTATGTGCGCTTTAAACACGTGCTTTAACGATGAAGGCAAACATCGTGAGGAAACCGGCATGTTCTGAGAACTTTAAAAGAGTTTGAAGGGCATGTGACATTCACCAACCCGCACTTGGCCAGCGTGGTGAATTAAGGCCTAATCTCTCATGTCAAGAGAGAAGTCCCTGTGTCCCAGCAGTGGGAACGTTAATAGGGTGATAATGATGATGAATTTACGTGGAGTTAGTGAAATAGGCTCATAGTCTTATTAATCCAATCGTCATTTAAAATACAGTCAGACTAATTTCCCACAAATATAATACTGCTTGCTTTTACTTTTGTTTCGTGCCTCGAAGCCAAATTGCTTCGGAACTTAACAGCATCGGCATTGCGCAACATGGCAAATCCACCTCGCGTGACCGAATTTATTAAACTGACAAAAACCGCTCAACGCCTTGTTACGTTCAGCGATTTTTGCATATCCTACGGAATTATATTCCTCAATTAACATTAAATTTTACTTTGAATAGAAAGTTGAGATTTCTTTCATTTAATTTGCGAACGATGAATATTTAAATGTCTGCACAAAAAATGTGTGAAGCATATTGAAGTGTAATTCACACACATACATTTTATTTACAGATTTAATTATTAATCAGAATCATCAGAATTTTGAATATTGTTATGGTGCAGCTACATCAGAGGGCGAACTTTCACTAAAACTTATCGGTAGGCTTATCGGTAGATAGATTTTATTTTATTTTATTACCACAAAAAAAAAACAAGTGCTTACTTGTTTTTTTTATGTAGGCACACAGCCATTAGATTTGTTTTACCAACTTGAAAAATGAATCAGGCGAATTCTAAAACGTAAATAAATTTTAGATGCAAATACATTTCAGTGATAAAGAATACATAATTCCTTTTTATGTTTCCAACTTACACTGTTACAAATGTAATAAAACGCGATGCATTTGTCAGAACCATAAATACTAGAACCGAAATAGACTTAGAAATACGAGGCCAAGTCTAGCGAGACACGACCTAAGAATTTTATATTGCTTTTCACTCTCAAGGGGGACTACTACATATTTTCAGAGAGCTATTTTTAGATTTACTTTTCCAGTTTTTTTAACTAAGTGTCTGTTACGTCTCCGAGTAAATTTGTCAATGGTTTAAATATAGAGGGATCTTGGTCACTGACAGTTGCCAGTTGACTTGAACCATTGACAGTTTTTTTTCGGATATGGTGAAACAGGTCCGTAGTTCGTATTCGTATCCACTGACTAGGTCTATTATGGATATTGTGTGATTTTTTTCCATCCACATGAGCTGGTATTTCATCACTATTTCACCGTAGGTATGAAACCCCTCATGGAAAATCCCTGTGCCCCAGCAGTGGGAATGATGATGTGCGGCAGTGGAACAAACTGCTCCCATAAATTGCCTATTATCTTTTCAACCAAAAAAACATTAAATCAACTGAAAAGCCGTATTGGCTAAGTGGTGGCACAGCCGACTCTCATTCCGAAGCTCGTGGGCTCAAACTCCCGGTGAGCACCTTAGGATTTTCGTTTAGAAACATTATGTGCGCTGTACTTTCTAGATGAAGCCATACACGTCTTAAGGAAACCGACATGTTCTGAGAACTCGAAAAGAGTTTGACGTACATGTGACACCAACCCGCTCTTTGCCAGCGTGTGGTGAATTATGGCCTATTAACTCTCTATAACTGGGTGAACAAAGTCTACTGAACGTGCACTTAATGCACCTGGTTGAATAAACCCAGGTGAATTAAGTATACCGCCTCGTAAATAGGGATCCTTATGCTTTAGAAAAGCCTTCAACAGTGCAACATTTTACTAAGAACATTATAGTTTCGCTGCAAATAGTATTCACAAACTAGTTGGAAAGTTATAAGCCATACGCGATCCAGTCACGATCCCTAGAAGCTCGTGCCAACAAAAATTGGCTTTTATTGCCAACGTGATTAAGGCTATAATTGATTGGAACGATACGGATGCTTCCGTGTTCCTGGGGAGTAAATTACAGACTTGATGTGGTTTATGCTCCAACTTGGAGAACCTTCCCTTTAGGGTCTGACATACCACTTTATTTTATCGGAGTGCGTTTAAAGGATTTGATAACCTAAGACTAAAATAAACAGCAGGTATGTACCTACTTAAGAACTAATTTGAAGATAAAGACTTTTTTCGCAAATTCCGAGTTAATAAACCAATGATGTGTGGTTCTATTCAATTCTCAACTCAGTGTATAAAATAGAAGCGAACTGTCAAGACAATGTTATTGCCTTGATATTTAAAAACTTTAAAGTTAACCAAAGTCAAAGTCAACACGTTTATTTCCTTAGACGCACAGGGCATACATGGACAAGTCAACTTAAAACTAATTTAACTGGACTTTGACTGCATAGTTACGTCAATAATACGTGTCAATGGTCCGTTATTTCAAGGGCTATTATTCCAAGGGCTATCTCGCATTGTCACATGTGACTGTGAGATAAATAGCTCTATATTTTAACCATTGTCTAATTTCACTTGATCACGGTGAAACAGGTTCTTAGGTCTACATCCGGAAGAAGATAAATTACTTATTAATACGGTTAGAGGCTTTCACAGCACCGTGCAATATATACCTACTTGTAAGAATATTATGAATTCATAAAAGTACATCGAATAACAAGTAGATTTTTAATACGAAATAACAGACTTTTAGTTTTGAAAATATGAATTATTGAATTAACTCGCTCGGTATAAGAATGTTTTTATTAATTATGGTACTTATTATTAAAGTTCTGACGTAACAAACATTAAAACAAAAACATACTTACGCGTCGAGCTTGCGTCCGCGTTGAGAACCTCCTATACGTTGAAAATCGGTTAACAAAGCAAATTCAACATCGCAAAAATACCACTTAAGTAATTATGACTAACATCTATGAAACTATCGCAATGAAAAAAGAAATTATTATTGCATTATCTGATTTCCAGATTTGTAGCACCATTCGAGACGCCAGAAAGTCAATATTAACGGTTTATTATGAAACGCGATGTAACTTACGAAATCACACATTTAATTCGACTGTTTTCCCGTAGTAACATTAAGTTATATCAGTAATGGGACCATGAGGGAAAACTCCATTATAATTTGAGACTTTACACACTCCCAACACCCATTCTACTCCCATAAGGGTGATTATTTCATAAAATCGGTTCTTAGCGGATGTCCTAGCTATATAAGGAACCAATCGCAAAATTAATGTTTCTTACTTCAAAGATATAGGACTTTCATACAAACTCTCGACCCCCATTTTACCCCCTTAGGGTAGATATTCTTAGAATCTGTTTTTAGCAGATGTCTACGCACTATATTATTTTGTTCTTTACATTTTACACTTAGTAATTATATCCTATAAGTGCAAGCGAAATATTTCAATTTGATCATTAAAGACAATCTCAAAGCGAATAAACAGAGTTTCTTGCAATTTCAAGAAAAGTTTTTTATGTGCAGTCAACAGCAAACGATACTGATGAAATAAGTCCTAAAATAAATGTACACTAAATTAAGTCAAAAGTTACTGACTATTGCTGTTTATAAGAAGTAGGAACAAGTAACGTATCACAATTAAGTGATCACATTTATTTCTCTCCTCATTGTTCTTATGATCTTTAACTTTTGACCAATAAAGACTTTTTTTTATGCTATCGAGGAATGGAAATTTCATTCTAAATAAAACCCCTAGGAGTTTTAAGAATGTTTTATTATAATATCTCTTAATGGTAACTTTTTTAATAAATAAATAAAATAAAATTTAGAACTGACACTTTGGTATAACTCATCTTGCACGTCTTGACGTTAAATCGTTGATTCGAATCAACTACTTTTGCTGTACCTATAATTTACACACATGCTAAGATAGGGCAGGTCGACCAATATTATTAGGTACTTAAACATTCAATCGAAATAATTATAAAAAATTCAAGATAATCAATAAGTTAATCGCTTGTTGCAAACCGGTCGCTATGCGTGCGCGGTCGAGAATGTATCCGCTTACATAATGTCATCGAGAACAAAACGCAGCCACTTAGGGTTGTCGCATTATCCACACCTAATCGATCATCATAAACACCCTATTAACGTTCCCACTGCTGGGACACAGGGGGTTTTATTTTGGCGAGAGATATTAGGCCTTAACTCACCACGCTACAAGTGCGGGTTGGTAAATGACACATGTCCTTCAAACTCTTTAAAGTTCTCAGAACATGCCGGTTTCCTCACTATGTTTACTTTCACCGTTTAACCACGTGTTATAAATAACACATACATTTTTCCAGAAGAAAAAATTCAGAGGTGCGTGGCGGGGTTTGAACCCACGACCTTTGGAATAATAGTCGCGTGTGGTCCCACTTAGCCAACACTTCTTATGCCTATGGTTATCTTGATAGGTATCAACTAAGGCCTCCAAATTGAAATATAGTAGAACATTATAGGTATGTATGTTCGCGCGCTGTATGCGAATCACACCCCTTCCACCTTATACCAAATACTTAATATGCTACACACTACTTATGTATATAATATTTTTATTCAAAACTTCAATCCCTCCGAGATCCTTTATTATGGCCATCAATTTGCTTGTAGCAACGTATAAATAGTTTAGAATTTAGTTTCTGAACAACACCCGTTCATTATATCATTATTAATATCTCTCACGTGACACCCCTGAATCAAAGCGAACATTCTAAGGCAGTAATTGGATTACGCATCTGCGATAGTGAAAGTGCGCGTCCTTGATCGATTGCGTCACACGATTCGAGTTCGAGAACTCGTGGTAGGCTCTCACCGATCTTATTATTACATCACTAGCTGCCCCCCGCGACTTCGCCCGCGTAATAATACAGCTAAGTCCGTGCGAAAATTGACTCTGATTTGAGTCAATTTTCGCACGGACATACATATTGCTTGCAATAATTGTATTTTCCTGCGAAAAAAGGTATTTTAGCGCGGTAAAAGTTACTTATGTGTTATCTGATATGTGGGCTATGTTATTGCGAAGTTTCATCAAAATCCATACAGTAGTTTTTGCGTGTAAGAGCACTTTTACACACATACATCATCTCAAACTTTCGCGTTTATAATATTAGTAGGATTTCAGCCGTAGGACGTTCTCGTCGATTCGATTTACTTAGGCACTAGCGTAGGAATGTTGCCCTCATCTCGATCCTGATCGAGAACTTTTGAAGCCAACAGCCTTCGGTTCTTTGTGCTTTATGGCATGTAACACAAGCACAGAGGTTACCAATTGGCTAGGGCTTGACTTTTATAGACGGGTGGAAATGTCAATATTTAAATAAATACTTGAAGTACCTATTAGTAGTAGGTACGTAGTCTTTCTAAATACATTTATTTTGTATGTACATAAAAACTGCCTAGTAAATAGCAAAAACAAACACAAGTCTTCAAAACAACACAGTTTTTTTACTATTAAACTCTCGCTATCATTTGCGACAACATTAATAAAATTACATTAAAATATTAACAACAATAGAAAGAAAGAAGAATTTTTTTTATTACTGTAGTGTCCGTTTATTGTAGGTATCGATCACTAATCAATCACCTAGGTCACTGGTCACTAAGATAATGATTGGTTAACTTTAATTACTAGTAATATCGGCTCCTTCGCACTTGGTCACGCACTTCTCCTCGCTCGCGCCGCGTCGCTGTCAAGCACTGACTCGCGCGCTCTCCGCGCTCGTCTATGTACCGCGTGCGTAGGAGACGACAGATGTATGCTTCTCTTTCTCGCATACACTACATCCCTTCCTTACTGTTGAGATTGTTTAGTTATTATGAGAAATAAAACAACACTTACGACAATCAACTTTATTTTTATTTTTGTTACAATTATCATCATAAATCAAACTATCACCCTGAGCATCATCATCATCATATTCTTCTTTTTATCTTTTATTTACTTCTTAGCTTCCTTAATACTTTTTTTATTTTTATTTTTGTGCATGTCCTGCATGGCATGCTATCAACTTCCTTCGCTTCCTATTCCTTTTTTTTATTTTTTTTTTATTTTTACTGACTCTATTCTTCTATGACTTGCCATTGGCCTTCTATTTTCTTTAAGTGCATCACATTTCTTCTAAATCGCTGTCCGGTTTCTTTATTTTCAATTTCGATATCTCCGCCTTTACATGATTTCACGGTATGAGGTGTTGGGTCAAAATTTGGAGAGAGTTTGTTCGATTTGTGCAAATTTTTTACGTAAACTTCATCCCCTGGATGCAAAACTCCTTCTTGTGCCTTTCTTTTCCGATCTGCGTATTCTTTTCCTTTTTCTTTTTGTTGCATATCTCTATCTCTTACATCTTGGTCTCTATGGATATTATGTTCGAATGTATCAATCATTGGAATTTTATCTCTAAATTTGCGCTGAAAAAACATCTCTGCAGGTGTTTTTCCCGTGGTTATATGTGGTGTGCTATTGTACATAGTTAGATAGTCAAGAAGAGAATCTTTCCAATTATTTTTTTCAATTTGGCATATTTTAAGACGTTTGATAATGTCTCGGTTTTGCCTCTCTACTTCCCCATTCTGTTGTGGCCAATAAGGGATGGTGTTGAACAAATGTATATCGTTAGTGCGGCAGAAATCTTTAAAGTCTTGACTTACGAATTGTTTGCCATTGTCTGCTGTAATAGTAATAGGGCATCCTAGTCGACTGAACATTTCCTTTAATATTGCGATTATGGTCTTGCTAGATATATCGCGGCAGGCCTTAATCTCTTTATATCTCGAGTAATAGTCTATTACGACCAGCAGGTAGTCTCCAGATGGCAGGGGACCTAGCAGGTCGATGGCTGTATCGACCCACGGTTGTGTTGGTAATTCTCTTCGTTTGATCGGGTTTGGGGGATTCGGCGCTGATACTAGGGTACAGCCTTTGCAGGACTTAACCAATTTCTCGACATCATTATCGTATCTAGGCCACCAGACCTTGCTTCGAAGTCGGGATTTCATGGCCACAACTCCGGGATGCCCTTCATGCGCGGCATCCAAAACTTTCTGTCGCAATGATTTTGGTATGACTATTTTTGTACCTCTCAGAAGTATATCACCGCAGAAACACAACTCATTTATAAAAATTTTGTATTTTTTAACATCTTCGTCCCATTCAGATTCATATATGCCTTTTCTAACTTTTTGTATATTCAGGTCCTGTCTAGACTCCTCCTCGATTTCCTCCAGTGAAACAGCTACTGGTCTTATTTGTTGTACTATGTTTTGTACATAATCTTTATCCTCGTTAATGTTGTTTGGCCCGTCGAGGTTCTTACAAAGTCTTGAAAGGGGGTCCGCGATGTTATTCTTTCCAGGGCGATAAGTTATCTGATAGTCATATGATTGAAGTCTCAATATCCATCTTTCGATGCGAG
Source organism: Gymnoscelis rufifasciata (assembly GCA_929108375.1). NCBI lineage: Eukaryota > Metazoa > Arthropoda > Insecta > Lepidoptera > Geometridae > Gymnoscelis > Gymnoscelis rufifasciata. Next base: position 2,612,939 of record OV815307.1, on the reverse strand, counting down.
CACACGGTTTAGCTTTTGGCCCGAATATCACTTCAAGTGGCTTGTGATCGGTTATGAGTTGAAATTGTTTTCCGTAAAGAAACATGTGGAAGTGCTCCACCGCCCACACCAAAGCCAAAGCCTCTTTTTCAGTTTGACAGTACCGTCGCTCGCAATCAGTCAAAGTTTTATTCCCATACGCGATTACACGTGGTCCTGACGCATTAATTTGAATTAACACTGCACCTAGTCCTACAGGACTGGCGTCCGCAAATATTAATGTCTTTTCCTTGACGTTGTAATACCCTAGATTGGGTATTTCGCTTAATGCAGTCTTTAGTCTCTTGAATGCTGTCTCCTGACTTTCTTTCCACAACTCACTTATATCAGCGTTCCTAGCCGTCTTGCATCTCATCAATTCTTTTAGAGGTTCGGTGATAGTGGCCATGTTAGGTATCCACTTACCCACATAGTTCACGAGTCCCATAAAACTTTGTAGTTCTGAGACTGTACGGGGCGCCCTGAAATCCTTAATGGCTGATAGGTATTTATCCAACGGTCTAATTCCCTCCTGAGATAGTTCGTGCCCCAAAAACTGGACTTTATTTACGTTGTAGATACATTTCTCTTGTTTCAAGACGATGTCGTGTTCTTTGAGGGTAGCTAATACCTTTTCTAGTCTCCGATCATGTTCACTTTGATCTTGACCAAAAACTAGAATATCATCAATGAAATTGACGACTCCCTCGCATCCGATTAATATGCATTCGAGGGTCTTTTGGAATATCTCTGGTGCACATGTAATCCCAAACATTAATCTTTTATATCGATATAGTCCTTTACTAGATATAAAAGTTGTGATATGTCGTGAATCAGGGTGGAGTTCCAGTTGATGGAACGCGTCTTTTATGTCAAGTTTACTGAAAACCTTCGCATTTCTAATTTTCGGCAACAGCTGATCCATTGTAGGTAATGGGTGATTTTCTCGTTTAATAGCCTTATTTGCACGCCTCATATCAACACAGAGTCGAATTTCACCATTTTCTTTTATTATAGGGACTATCGGGGATATCCAATCTGAAGGGCCTTGGACTTTTTCAATTATGTCTTTATCGAGTAGGTCTGCAATTTTTTGGTCGACTTTTGCTTCCAGTGGAATTGGGATTCTCCTGTAAGGCTGCGCTACGGGTTTGATATTATCATCAACAGGTATTTGTATTAAAACGTCCTTGAGCTTAGGGAAATGTTTGACTTCAATCTGGTTTACATTCACCCCAATCCTTAAAACCCCAAGTGCAACTGCTGTATTTTTCCCCAAAAGGTTCCGTGTACCTTTGTCCACAACGTAGAATATTGCATCTTCTCTTCTTCCGGCTAGCTCAATATTAGAGCGAAAAGATCCTAAAAGACGCAAAGGTGTTTCCGAACCATAAGCGAAGAATCTTTTATTCGGGTCTTTCTCCTCATCTGTTACCTTTATTCCCATGCCCTTCATTCTTTCCCAGGTCTTATCAGTAATCAGGTTATGTTTACACCCCGAGTCTATCATCATGTTTACTTTTGTTCCGCCAACTAAGCAACTGACCATATCATCCCCGTTTACGTTAAATAAGTAGTCGACTTGACTGGGCTCTTCTTTCTCCTCTTCCTCTATATTTCTTACCTCGTGTGTGCTTGCTGAATTCTTGAATTTCTTTGAATACTTATTCTGTCTGTCTCCTACTTCTGTCTTTGAGTCTTCGTGTTTCCGTTTCAGAGTTCGAGTCTTGCATTGTAATTTAAAGTGACCTATTTTCCCACATTTGAGACATTTCTTTCCTCTTGCGGGACAGTTTTCGTTGCTAGAGAAGTGTCCCCAGCTCCCACATCTGAAACACTCTTTACCTTTAATTTGCTCTTTTGGCTTATCTTCTATTTTGTTAACTCCTAGCGTTGCATTTTTATCTTTGGCCTTGAATTCTTCTAACTGTCTGTGTATGGCTTCTAAAGCATTTGCTTCCTTAATAATATCATCAATTGTCATATCCTGTCCTGCTTTAAGTATTTTTTTCCGAAGTTCTTCTGATACACATTTTTCTGTAATTTGATCTATTAGATGGTCCTCTACGTTGTCAAACTGACATTTAGCGGCCTGGCGTCGAAGCCGCACTATAAATTTTTCGAATTTTTCGTTTTCTTCTTGCGCTATCTTTCTGAAAGTGTGTCTTTCGAATCTTTTGTTCTGTTTTGGAACAAAATAACTGTCCAATTTTCTTATTGCCGCGTGAAATACATCATCATCTACAGCATCCTCGGGCACGTCCGGATCCGGTCTATTATAAAATATTTCCTGGAGGTCCTCTCCTCCCCAATGTAGCAAACTTGCTCGTTTCTTTGTAGCATTTTTTATCCCTTCAGCTTCCAGATAAACATGAAAACTTCTCTTCCACCGTTCCCACCTTGTACATACAGAGTTGGTATCTCCTTCACAGTCAAATTTATTGAGTGACAGTGTCGACATCCTTGCTCCCTGTTAACAAGCAAAACATTGACTGTAGCAAGAGTCTAAACGGCCGTCATCCGTTTTACCCCTAACTCAGTCACCATCTTTCGTCCACCACTTCCAAAATACTTTTTATCTAGCTTCCGTCATCCTTCCCTAGGCATTACAGTCATCATCTGCATACCTACTTCTTAGTTGTAATAGCCATCACGCTCTACAACTGTTCAAATCTTTTTACATGATAACAATCTTACTTCATCCCGATTTCGTATACCTGTAGGTATTTTCTAGGATTTATTTCTATCTATCGTTATACTACTTCCCAAAACTTTCGTCAAAAGAATGTATTGTTAATAAATTACTACTTTTATTTTCAACAAAATTTTTTTTTTTTTTTTTTTTTGTATAGGTAATACTAGACTGTTCTTTATTGACTGGACTATTCTTCGTTGACTGGGCTATTTTAATAAAAAGCTATTCATTCCATCTTGACTAGATACCGAACCTAAAATGGTACCAACTACCATCGAACTATGTACCTACTATTTAGAAAATCATGGGAACATATATTTTCATATGAAAACGTGATTTGTTTAGGTAGAAACTGCGGGTCTATTCCGATCGTAAAATTCATCTCTTTCCCCCGTGTAAGCGTGTGCGATAGGGAGGGAAATAAATAATTTGCAATTTACCACATCGGAGTAGAAATTTAAATTTTATGTACATAGAGGCCTTCAATACGCGCAAATTACGATGGCACCATGGCCATGCTTATTTTGTTACCACAAAAATCACAACATACATGTCATACATACACGCATCACGAAACAAAATAAAATACTTGCGATGATTTTTAGGAATTTTACCTAAATTTAATAACAATATCCATCTTAGATACATACATCCCGGGATATACTTTTTATGTACACGAAATGTGTTGAAGCACTTGTAGCATACATACCCAGAACTACAAATTAAAAATGTTCGTACAACCAACGTACCTACGGAGCCCCGGGCGCTTCCTTACGAACGGCGCGCGCGCGTGGCTTGAACATAGGTACCTACCTCTGAGCGAGTTCGTGGAAGCGTTTCGAATATACAAGTACCTTGCGCCCGCACGTGAAATTATAATTGTATTCCTCGTAATTACACACAGATTAATACTTTCATTGTATTACAGATGAACGGCTTTTTACTAAATCTATATTTACGTTATTTCAAGGTTATCAACGACTAAACATCAACTTGAACTATTACTATGATTGTTTACCAATATAGCGGATTGGATTGGATACCTAGAAGGCTAGATATGCTATGTTAATTTACTATCATATTGCTTTATCCCCTTTTTGAGCAAAATAGTTATTGTTTTTGAACCAGGTACCCATTCCCGTCCGAATATTAGGCATTGACTTACCGGTTTAACCCGTCGCCAAAATGTAGTGTCCGTTTATTGTAGGTATCGATCACTAATCAATCACCTAGGTCACTGGTCACTAAGATAATGATTGGTTAACTTTAATTACTAGTAATATCGGCTCCTTCGCACTTGGTCACGCACTTCTCCTCGCTCGCGCCGCGTCGCTGTCAAGCACTGACTCGCGCGCTCTCCGCGCTCGTCTATGTACCGCGTGCGTAGGAGACGACAGATGTATGCTTCTCTTTCTCGCATACACTACAATTACTACACAAAAATTTACAATTAAAACATTTACAAAAACAATAACAACAATCTTAGACTAATAACAATTAAATATACCTTAAAACTACGTGAATTGAAATTTTTTTTGATAAAGGGTCCCTGGCTCAGCATAATGCATCTGCCATATGAGCGCTGGTTTTCAGCCAGGGCCCGTGAGGGTGGCAACACTACAACTTAAAATTAAAACAAATATCCACAGTAGTATCGTGAATCGTACAGTATCCATAGTGGAGTGATAAAGGAATCAGAGAAGAGTGATAAGTTGGAGTGTTCAATGGTTAGTTCCTTATGTGCATATCTAGCTGGTAAATACATTTAACTACTTAAGTAATATGTCTGCAGCAACAGCCTGTAAGTAAGATACCGGGGGGGTTCTATTAATACATAGTGTAAATGGACCTTCACCTACTACTCAATGAAGCTGTAGGAAACTAGTGCATACTCAATTGGAGGTACATACATATATATAATTTAATATTATGCGTAATAATAATATAGCCAAATAACAATAAGTTACCTATAGCTGACAGGCTATGCTGCCGTGTACCAAAAAGGAGCTGTCTCAGCTTAATGCTACTCTTCTCCCTGGGGAAACGGAGCGAAGCTGGGTTTCAGACTGTTCCTAAGTAGTTGTTTGTCAACCCTGAATTTACATTATTATGACGCAGAATATGAGACAGATTCTTTATGAATATAATTTAAATAAACATGGATATTGTAATCGCTTTTAACGATAAGGCCACCGATTGTACAACAAATGTGGCTATTGATTGTTATTTTTAAGTAAGTCTGTAAGCATTGGTGTGCAATAGAGATATTATCTATCTATATATCTATGATAAAATATGTGAATATTCGTAAACCTAATAATTTAGCAGTAGTTCTTTCACATCTGTGTAAAGTAAATAATAAAACGTAAAGTAATTGAACTTACTTATCCAAATGTTTGCAGTAACTTCATTAAAATATTGTTTTTTGCTACATTATGGAGCTTAAATAACAGGACCTTGAAACGTCTTCAAGTGCTCGTACAGAAGCCAAAACTTTATCTAAATAATTCGATCTTAGTTTGTGGATAACTGACTATACATTTTGAAATTGTATTTAAATTTAAATTCAATTGAAAGTACATTTATGTTGAACACAACAGCACATTACAAAAAGTAAAATCTATTTGAAGAGAGATAAAATCACACAAATACTACGAATTAGTTCGTAAATACGAAATAAATCGAAATACAAAACTTAATTTGAAATGCAGTCTCAATCCCCCAAACTTATTGTCATTTCAGCTGGCTTGGAAAGCAGAAAGGGGTCACCGATATAGCCAAGAATCATTTATTTTGTCACAATCACAATAAAATACAACAAATACATAAATTAACATAAGGTTAGAACTATGTTGCGACAAAAAAGGTAACCATTCAGCATAAGCTGCGGCAGAACGGGTCCAACCACAGCGCTGGTCTTCCATGGTTACCTTTAACTCTTTATTACACACACCAATAAACATGAATACATAATTATGAATAGTAAAATTAAACCTAGCATGCGTAACGGGCAAGGCTACTTTAAATAAATCAAAATTTAAAATTTAAGAAAAACCTCCGATTCCAATGCCATAATTTCCTTATAAGTAAAACACCGTAATATTTAGTAGTTAGGGCACGCGATGCTCTTTCATTTGATACTTCACTCGATTATATTTGCAGATTTTCGGTTTTCCTTCCCCACTCTCACCCCCATAACTTTTGAACGGCTGATCCGATTTTCATGAAACATGTCTAAGAACACCCGGGCCTAACTCACCTTTGATACAAAAAAAACTAAATTGAAATCGCTCCATCCGATCGGGAGCTATGATGCCACAGACAGACAGACAGACTCGTCAAACTTATAACACCCCTCTTTTTTGATAAATAAATATTGACAATCCACACCACAACCTCTAGCCCCGTGGTAGGCTCTAAGCTTACATGTACTAGACATCTGTTAAACTTAATATAATACACATACATATTATATTATTCTTCGTAACTTATCATATCTCAAAAGAAAACAAACCCAGTAACGTAACTAGTTCCAACGGAGATAACAATCGTAAACACGTTTTTTTACACACACCAAGTTCTTCCACCATTTACGTCACGCAGGTGCAAATGACGATAATTACTCTTACACTTTCCGTGAATATGTTTGAACTTTGCAATTATGAGATAAACTTACATTTAAAGCGGTTTCGCGTTTTCGCAACCACGTCCGATTCGAATACGATCCGGTGAAATAAGGTCCGGATAGTAATTTTCGCAATAGATCCGATTTCCGTCATCTGATTCATATCCGATATTTTACAATCTGCATTCTGGATTTTCCAAATGTTAACGCGGATTGAAAGGACACAAGATCAACTACGTGAACACTGATGTTGCTTTACCTACGTGATTTTCGAGATCATGAGATAATCAGCCAACATCAGAGACCGAACAAGTACGAAAAGAATGTCCGTATTCGGTCCGAGTTTTTTAGATCCATTTTTGACGGATCGGATCTGATTCGGATCGGACATACCTGAAAACTACAAACGGAGTTAAACTACTCTGACGGTTGAGAACACAGAAACAGGCACACTTAACCGCCATCTTTACACTGACTGCCGCAGAAAATGATACAAACACCCATAGAGATTCATTACAAGGCAAGGAATTTATAACCACAGGAAGCGATATACTGTCATTCTCGCCCTTACCCCTCTAGCCGACAACCGGGAAATTTGACCTCGGTAAACGATTCATGTGTCTCAGTTGCAATCGACGAGTCGAAGAATTCACAACGTCGAAAATGACGAAATGTGCAGTGCTAATGGTTTAAAAACTACAGCAATCGAACAACAGATGTTTCCTTTCACCCGTAAGTACGAATTTATAATGTATTTGCGCTTTATTTTATGTTAAATCAATAAAATAATAACAAATTTGAATAATAATACGCCTAAAATGAAAAAACTTACATTTTAATGGATATTTTACAGTAAACCTGTCCTACTTAAATCTGACGGATTATGCCATTCACTCACGCCATTTTTACTTCGTTCTTCGTTCAATAAGGACAGGGCCTTATCGATAAACAATATCGATATGAATGAAATGCTGCATACAAAGATAAGGGGGTAAAAATTATCACGTATAGAGGTACCAAGAGTGTAGGCAACTGTTCATTTTCGAGCAAACGGACTGAGTTCCATAGTATTGTAATCGTAACAAAATGAGATTGAGGATTGATTCTCTATGGTAAAACGAGTCCGAAAAAATCAAATGCTTGACTTTCTGTATGTGCGTGCGCCTGTTTTCCTTCGTTCGCACTAGAGCCTAAACCAGTGAACCAAATTGGATGATAAATATCTAGGACAGTTTTTGTTTGGTATTTTATAAAGGTATAACTTGATAATTTAAGCTATCTGTGATATTCAATATTATAGGGAAATATTCGGTATAATAATTATTTAAGTACTTTTTATTTTTGTAATATGACTGTACATTTCGTACAGTTAATATTACAAAGTAGGGATAGTCGTTGAATGAACGAACAGTTTATATAGACTGTTTATTTGCCGTCGACTGATAAACCGGTTTACAGTCCACCGATAAACTAGTTTACTCGTACTACATTTGCATCGTCCAGTCCATTGGTCGAGCGTTGCCGAACGAAACTGTTTCTCTAGCCAGCTAGCTGCCACTGTCTATCAAGCATTCCGTTCTCTTCACACTTGCACGTTACGCTAATATGGCTATCTCTCTTTCGCCATGCTCTCAACTTTTACAGAGTTATAATAGCGGTGCGCGGGTGCGGCGTTGTGTAAAAATAAACTCTATTCAATGCATGACAATGTATTATTGTTAGTAGGAAAGCAGGTTTTTGAATTTTGTTTGCTTACATTATTATTTTGTACCTACTACAAAATTTCTTATTTAAAATAACTTTATTATGAAGCCTGCCAGTCCTATGCCTGGAAAAAGTATGAAGGGAAGTTCATTTTATTCGAACTAAATCAACAAAACTAAATCATAAGAAAAAAACCGCATCAAAATCGGACCTTTTGTCACGCCACAGGCACTCACACAGATACCTAGATATATCTTATATAATATAAACAGTTTAATCTAGTCGTCGTTTACCAACCAATCAGTGAATCGACGTTCACCGTTCAACGATCGTTCATGTCCTAAACGAATAAAGGCAATAAACCAGTCGAAAATTAGACTGTTTTATAAACAGAAACAGTTTATCGTGAACGATAAACTGGTCTCGTTTCGTCGACTGAAAAGAAGTCGACGACTCATTCTTATAACAAACGTTTTATTTAAAACCTTTATAGATTCCCGACCGATCCAGCAAGAAAAGAAAGTGGGTAAAAGCGGTTCGGAGACACCAAACATGGATCCCAACAAAGCATCATAGAATATGCAGTCTGCATTTCACGATAAATTGTTTTAATGAAAATGCCACTAAACAAAGATGCTATTCCTACATAGGCTACTTTTTATCCCGGTATTCCCACGGGAACGGGAACTACGCGGATGAAACCGCGGGGCACTGCTAGATAGTACTAAAATCTTCGCTTGTTAGATTGATAGATTGGTATGAAAAATAAATAAACAACTTAGATAAGTACTTGTTTTATTTCAAAACAAAAACAAAAGTAGTTACTAATGATACCCTCTATGGATCCACGTAAAATATACAAGTAGGTAAAAACCTAGAAAGTATTACACTTATTGGTGCCCCCTTATCTACACTGGGTACTGGTATAATCACTTTTAAAACTTGTCCAAATTATGTTTAATAAATATTTTACTTAGTTAATTACTTCTTCTTCACTAAATCGCAGTACTTGAACATTTCATTCATTCATTAGTTCGTTCATATCGATAATCAACTTAGGGCATCCCTAGTTTTGACTAGTTTTGACAGAAATATCACTCGATAAAATAAAAAAGGTCATCAGTGTTCTTTGGAAAATAGATAGCGAAATACGTTCAACACGAAAGAGAGCGAGACACACAATTCGTTCGTATTTGGTCGGATAATAACCTCACCCCCCGCCAATGTTGGTCGAATGAGTTTTCATAGTATCTTCAGCTCATTTCGCTTCCTGTGGTTATAAATTCCTTGTTACAAGGTCATGCTTTGTGAACTATGACTGAGCGTTTTAACTGCAACGCAGTATATGTTTAACATTGGCATGGCTCTGGTATATATATCTTATTATGTGTTGGTAAGGTTTAGAATTGCAGTAATCATGCTTATAGCGAATGGTCAATGTATCTGTGAAGTTCATTGTTATGGACGGTAAGTTTGTTGGTCATTTCAGCTGCTCTGCTAACCGACGAAGATTGTAAATTTAGTATCTTTAATACGATTAGATATTCCCGCAGGGACAACTTATTTTCCCTTCTGCATCTTTAACCGTTTTGACGTTGTACGTCCGTGACCGTGCTGTCGTGTATAGCTTTATGTGTAACGTCGCATCCATCTTGACACGTACTTACCATAGTAACATTTATTTGATGGTTCACATGCCCTTTCTTGGCATAAGCACGTGACAGATGCACAGGTCTACAATCAGAGGTCAGTTGACGGTTTTTATGAGGAAGGTAGTGCTATCAGCTAGTGTGTTATAATCCGAAGTTTCCACTTGGTCGGGGGTTAATAAGAAGTATGTTATATATATTATGTCTATTATATTAGGGATATCAGATGTCTAGTACCCGAGCTTGTGTTACGGGTACTAGACGTTGTTATGTTGTTGTGATATATTTATATTGACTCTAAGCCCCAGTTAACCCATTTTATGCTACAAATCGAGTTTAATTAAACGTCGTTCAACCATTTAAAAATTAAAACTTTAATGTAAATTTGATCTGAGTTTGGTGGTTAAACGAATTGAGCCTGATGTGATCCCGTTTATAGCCATGGTGAAATCGGTTCTTAGTCTCTTATTTGGGCATAGCAGCCTTTTCGGAGTAAATGCCAGTCTATTTGCAATCTGAAAGGTGTACTTCACTTCCGCGCGATCAATCAAATAAGCATTGCAATAATTTAAAATAGACGTTGACATAATATAGTACTTTCGTAGTTCCTACTTTCGCCATTACATTTCGATGGTTTGCCGCGTGAGGACTGCAGCTTCAGCAATAAGGGCGCTATCAATTTGAGCGAAAATTGATAGCGCCCTTATTTTATAAAATTGTTTTTATTATAAAATTTAATTTATTTCATAAATTTGACATTAGAAGGCGTACATAATATTAATTATAAACCTGAAGAATTTATTTGATTGTTTGAACGTGTATAGGAAGTACTGGTCCGAGTTTAAAAATTCTTTCAGTGTTAGATAGTCCATTTATCGAGGGACGCTATATGCTATGTATATCCAAAAACGTAAAGTTAATTATATAAATAAAAAGCGGTTATATCTTCAACTAGCTCAGGACCCATGCGTCCCATTTGAAAAATAATTTCAGTATTTGATAGTTTGATAGTTCGTGACAAAATCACAGACACGCAATTAATTTCCATATATTTGTTTGTAAGCTTAGAAAATCTGGTCTAAGTATCCGGTACAGAGGGAACACGTATCAGGAGTCCGCATCAGCTTTCTACGCTGGTAACATGGTGACGAGAAAGTAGTTTTACGGTCCTTTGCTTTTAAAGCGAGATAAATTAAGGATATTAGAATGAAATATGATCGGTATATACTACAACTAGCTGTCCGCTAGCTTATAATAGAAGAGATTAAACGCGTTAAATAGCTTACTGGGATATTAGCTATGTCCGAGCCAAATTTGATCCAAATCGGGCGTTGCTTATAATGATTGATTTTCAAGATGAAATCGTAGTTTTGCCGCGTAAAATGGTTTTGCGTGATATAGCCACAAACACACTTCCACACGTCCCCCGTAACGTTCCGCTTCCCGCGTTGCTGACGCGTAGGTTAGGCCAAAACCAAAATAATGTAAGAAGCTGCAGATTCGTCTCGGTCCAGCCGACACCAGGCAATAAGACAAAGTGCTCACTTCCACAGTTCCACCTGTCATGGTTCGTTGTTCCATCGCCTATAATAGCCGTATTGTCTACAGGCAGTTTACTTGTTTCTTTGTCTAACAGACAAAGAATATCGCGGTTGTGTAATATTTGTATTATTGTATTATTTACCTAGTTTTTTTTTTAATGCTGGATAAGCCTTCATTTGACCACAATCTCACCTGATGTAAAGTGAAGATGTGGTTTAAGATGGGACAAGAAGACCTAGAAGGTAGATGGCTTCTCCAGACCACATTGCGAAACACGAAAAAATCGCTTCACGCACTGGCCCAGCCCGGAGGGTGGTGACAAGCCGCGGCCGACCACCAGAGACTGTTCTTAGCACCACCCGGAGGTTACGTGTAAGGATTCAGAGGGAAATAAATAATGTTAGAAATAAGTTATTACTTTGAGATTGCAGGATTCGTGGATATAAAAAGAGTATTGCTGTATAATAGCTTTGTGTGAAGATAATTGTTTTAATTTGTTTCGGTAACATTAGATACATACGTTTATATTGTATAGAGTTGTGTAGTTAAAGTTTTTTTCTTTGTTGCTGTTTTAGTTTAAACGGTTTCCGTGTCAATCATTTGAAGGTTTTACCAGAAAGCATCGTATATACCAACATCTAGCTGAGGCAAGAGCGTTAGGTCTACATACGGCACACGTTGATAATTTTCAATGAAGTGTTAATATTTTTGGATTTAAAATGATTTAAAAGTACTGAAAATTTGAATCTTATTAACCTTACGCCGCATAAGTTCTCTGCGCTCTCAGTAGGTTTCTGCAACCAGTGTTTCGCGAGAATTCATAGAAGAAAATTATAATATATATTTATTTCAAAATGAAGTTTACAGTAGTTCTTAAAAGAATTACATTGAATTGAATTACAATAACTCGTAAATGTTCAAAGGTCAGATTCGACGACTCTTTGCTTTCATCATCGTCACCCTATTAATGTTCCTACTAGTGGGACATAGGTACTCCTCTCTTGGCGAGAGAGATAATGCCTTAATTCACCACGCTGACCAAGTGCGGGTTGGTGAATGTCACATGTCCTTCAAACTATTTAAAATTCTCAGAACAAGCCGGTTTAGTCACGATTTTTGCCTACACCGTTAAAACACGTGTTTTAAAGCGCACATACATTTTTCAAGAAGAAAAATCCAGAGGTGCGTGGCGGGGTTTGAACCCGCGACCGTAGGAATGAAAGTCAAGTGACCACTCCCACTTAGCCAACACGGCTTTGCTATACCTAATAGTAATGATGATGGTATCTAGCTGATAGTAATATTGATGAATGTTAGACAAATTCTATCGATAGTTAATCGTTTTCAGAACGAGGGGATGGATAGTTAGAATAATTTCCTAAATGTTTATAAAACGCAGGCCTCTTCATAAAAAGACAAAACATAGGTCTTTGCTTTATAGAAATAGTGTTCTATGTGTGTGAATCTGTGTAGATTTTTTTTTGGTTCGTAATAGTTGGCATTTCTATAGGTACATATAATTAGTATGAGTCATTCACTGACAATAATAAAATTAATAAAATATTATAAACATACACTTGGTCACAAAAACTTTGTTAAGCATGCGAAAAAAACATCGAATTAGTATTGCTTAAATTTTAATATAAATAGGCAATTTCATTAATGTTCTTGTATAAATCCCATTTATTAAAATTAAAAACCAAGCGATGATGTCATTATCGGTGGACACTTTCAAATATTAAAATTTAAATTCCAAAATATTACGAAATGATTCCACGATGACACCACAAGCTAAGAACTAATGATATTTGATTTATGCCTATAATGTCAAGGCCAGTGGCGGATAAATATAAACGGAAAATACATATATTAGAAAAACGAGATTAAGTAATCTGACAAGGTTTATCTTTTAAAATTAAATCTATATACATATACAAAGTATATCGTGATCTTCCTGACCTTATCCCACATTACGTGGGGTCGGCACAACATGGATTTTGCTTCCCACCATACCAGTCATCTCAGCACTCACCCCTTTTTTACACTGATTAGTGTAAAAAAACGAAATATCATCAGGATATCGCGAGATTATTCTTCAATATGTACATAAATAATTTGAACGTGTATATATAATATACCTCTACATTCATACATAAGCAATAAGCATGCAACATCCGGCTATCAATATAATATTCTTCCTAAACTACATATTAAAAAATAATAAATTTTAAAATATTATTTATCTCTGGTAGGCTTCGGCCGCGGCTTTACCTTCCGGGCTGGAAGTGCGTGAAATGATTTTATCGTGTTTCGTAATGTGGACCGGAGTAGCCTCTACTAGTATCTACCTTCTAGATCTCCATGCCACATCTTAGACCACATCGTCACTTTATAGCAGGTGAGATTGTGGACAAAGGCTTTTCAAGTATAAATAAAAAAAAAATAACTTTGATTTTGTATAACTTTTGACTTGTATAACTGTGCTTGTATATCTTTGTGTATAGTGTTAGTAAACTTAAATAAGTACAAACGTATATCAGTGGCTACCGAACATAGTACAAGCTAAGTTTGGGGATCTCTGAATAGTTCAGAAATACTTATCACATCTAGAGGTAGCCGATTTCCGCCGAGGCGTCAAGTGTCTGTATTTATTTTTTGCAAGCATTCACTTTCTCCTAGGTCTGGGTGTTAAATATGTATCATAAAAATATCTATATACATATGTATGTCTATTATATTAAGTATATCAGATGTTAAGTACCCGTAACACAATCTTAGAGCTTACCACGGGGCTAGATGTTGTTGTGTGGATTGTCCGAAAATATTTATATTATTAATATTTGCTTAATAACGTGAATGCCCCTCGACTAAAGCTCACAGAACAATTTGAAGTAACGTATCCTTTCTATCTTTGCAGGAAGAGAACATAGCACTCCGATTGATAAAGCAGCACCATGACGTGGAAGAGACGGAAAGCAGTCCTTCGGAAGTTGAGGAGCAGGGCAGCACAGGTATCTACTTATCATCATCATAGCCGTAGGAAGTCCACTGATGGACAAAACCCTCCCTGAAAAAAAAACAGTTATTTCGGTAGGAAGCGGCCTGCATCCACCGTTAACCAGCAGACTTTATAAAAACATCAGGTCATCTTGTAAGTAGACGTCCTACACTAATTCGTGGTCTCCAGTCGAGAACTTTCAGCGCCAACGGCCATCCGTTCTACGCGCTATTTGGCATGCCCACTGCCATTTCCGTATTGTTAATCTTATTATACAAGTACAAAGTAGGGTAAAGATGTTGTGAAAATGTAAATCTAGGTTCGAGGTAGCCGGTATTATAATGCCGATATTTATTGTCGATAAGCTTTCATTTGACTACAATCTCACCTGATGTAAAGTGACGATGTGGTCTAAGATGGAGCATGAAGACCTAGAAGGTAGATGGCTTCTCCGGACCACATTACGATACACGGAAAAATCGTTTCACGCACTGGCCAAGCGCGTATTCAAATTACAATTAAGCCCGTATTGGGTGTTTCAAATTATAAGTTAATGAATAAACAAAAAATGTATTTTACATCTGTTCTGTGAATCCTGAGGAAACACTATGAATACAACAACCCTTATCAAACTGATTTTTATATTCTATGATATTAATATAAATTTAACTTAGAAAACTAGATTGTCAACAATCTCATGCTTAATTTTAATTTTACTTTTCAGTGGAAATGGAAGTAATTTATTTAGAAGACTATTCTTTTGTCAATAATGATGTAAATACTAATAAGAAGTTCCAATTAGTACTTGTTGGTTCGTTTCGATTTAATTATTTTCTGTTTCAGTAACTTTATAAATGTTTGTTTTGTTAATTATTTACGTAAGGTATGGACTATATCTCATACTTGGTATATTAAAGTCACAGTTAATATATCGATTTTGCCTGCCATTGGCTGTCCATGTGCATACATATTACGCCTTGTGCTTATAAAGAAATAAATATTTTAATTTGACTTTGGCTAAGAATTGTTGTTGCCTATGTTATCCTAGAACAAATAGTCCAATTGAGATAGATCTAGCAGCAGGAGTTTTTAATTTCTAAAATACGACTATAATGTGGCAGTTTAATCCCCAATTTCACTATTTTATTTATCGACTTTTATTGAACCAAATCCAACCATTGAAAAATATCAATTGAATGTGAATTTGATCTTAGGCGGTAAAACAAGTTAACTTTTATTTGATCGCGTTTACAGCGACTGGATAAATCGTGGCTTATTTAGTGCTGATATCAGGTACTAACGCGATTCAAGAAATAAGTATTTATTTATGTATGTATGCCAGCAGGAAAGTCGTATTTCGACGAGGCAGGCTACATCGCTGGCGGCTCCAGGGACGGCGATCCTTACGTGAGGAACCGGTTCAACCAGGCAGCTTCAGACGTGCTGCCCAGCAATAGACCAGTTCCGGACACACGGAATGCTATGTAAGTGATGTTTTAGTTTACCTGAAAGTCAATTGGGCAGTTAAAAAATACCAACAGCAGATTTTACGATACGGTGTTGCCTGAGAGGATAACGAAAGGAAGCAAGAAAGAAAGAAATGTTTTTTGTAACAAAATAAGTAATTAAAGTTAAAAAAAACAATAATAATGTGACAAAGTCAAAGTCTAAACGTTTATTTCCTTAGAATCATTATGCATACATGGACAGGTGACCTTAAAGCTAATTTAAATAAAAACTAAGAATAATCAAGGAAATAACATTTACTTTACAGTTCGCTTCAATTTTTTACACTGAGTTGAGAAGAGAATAGATCAACTCAGCTTTCATATCTTATGTTGTTATTATAGCAATATTGGTGTACAATATGATCACCACATATACATTTAACATTAACAAACAAATGCTAGCCAAACATGCACATAACAGAAAAAAAAAATAATTCAGCTTTTTGTCCATCCTAGTGGAACCGAGCTACAACTGTCCAAGGATCTTTGGTATAGTCTTCTGTAGAATAAAAAGCTTTACTCAGATGATTTTATTTAATAAGGTGATCATTCAGTATTAACAAAAGATTAAGATATTATCCTCGCGTTAAAAGTTACCAAGATCAATGGGCCTTAGCCTAAAGGCATTATCCTAAAAAAATGTCACCCACTGATATCCCAAAATGACGTTATTGAGTTTCTTACCGGTTCCGAGCGTCTAGAATGCCATCGGGAGCGACCACAAACCGGAAGGGCTGCTTTTCCGATCATCTTCATTTCAGCCATTAGATGCCCACTGCAGGACATAAGCCTCCCTCAAAGACGACCAATTATTCCGATCGGCCTCTACTTGCATCCATCCATTCGTGAGCTAGCAACTTTGACTGAATCTGTCCATCTTGTTGGTGGCCGTCCGACGCTGCGCTTACAAAGGCTAGGCCTCCATTCGAGAACTTTTCGGCTCCAACGACCATCTGCTATGTAGCCTGCCTTCTGCCACTTCAAAGAGCAAATACGTTTGGCTATGTCGGGTGACCCGGGTTCTTCTACGGATCTCCTCATTTCATTCGATCCCTTAGAGCTTTTCCGATGAAAAAATACCTTATATTTCAATGACTTATAATTTTAACCTAATAGACACTGATAAAATAAAACTTAATAAATTGCAATCTAAACTGATCTAAGAAATGGCCCCTCCTTGGTTATAGGCCTCCCCCAACTATCTCCACTCTTTGCGAATTTAATCATAATTATACTTGATAGTAAACTTACCTTTGTTTCCACAGGTGCAAACTGAAGAAATATAGTGACAATCTTCCAGAAACCAGCGTGATCATTACCTTTCACAACGAAGCGCGGTCTACCCTGCTAAGAACTGTGGTCAGGTTAGTCGAATTCTTAATCATAATGAGTTCTGATATGGAGGTAACAGGTATTAAATTCATAAACTAGGCCATAATTTCCTGCATAAACATTCTTCATATAATGAGTCACGTTGACTGGTGATTAGACGAGAATGTCTCCTGTTTTGGCTTCAGCATTCTAGATTTCTAATGGACATTAAATAAGTATGTATGGAATAACAGGTGGACTTGATAAATGCCGCTTGAACATTGCCATTGCGTTTTAAGGGATCCGTACATTAAGCGTAAACAGCACCCTATAACTGAGACGTCGTGCTATTTCTGTCACCATGCTGTATCTCAATAACCGTGGAAGAGAGTTTAAATTTCTTGGGAAGATATAGTTATGTTGCCGCTATAACAACAAATACTAAAAACTTATCTATCTATATAAATAAAAATGAATTGTTGTTCATTAGTCTGATTAAAACTCGAGAACGGCTGAACGGATTTTTCTTATATATATGTCTTGAAATGTTCGTGGAGGTCTGAGTATAGTTCGTGGAAGGTTTAAAAGGCGAGAAAAAATCGAATAATTGCCGTAAAAATGTTTAAAAACCCGTGCGAAGCCGGGGCGGGCCACTAGTAATAAATAATTATAAGGGAGATATTTTTGCACTTTAAAAAAAATGTTTTTTGTTTTGTGTTTTAATTTTGCATAATATAGTATATAAACTGTACACTCACAGTGAGTCCATCTCATACTTATCAAATTTATTTATAATATGGATATGTGGGAAGAGGGAGGCCAAAGAAAAGATGGATGGACTGTGTGAAAGAAGATATGTGTAAGAGAGGAGTGAGTGCTGAGATGACGGGTTGAATTGGAAGAAAAACACATGTTGTGCCGACCCAACATAGTTTGGGACAAGGGCAGGATGATGATGATGACTTTTGACGGCAGCCTAGCCTATGGCAGAGACGAAGTTGTCGATGAGCTAAGTTCGACTTGGCATATATGTCTTTGTGTTCGGGTTTTCGAATTCAAGTGTTCGGGTTGTATTTATTCTTGAAATACATCAAATTCCTTTGCGAATGCAGTGCCCACTGCAAAGGCATGTCTCAAAGGAACCTCAAATGTTTTTTGCCAGGTTCTTCTCTCCAGAAAATAACAACAGTACACAAAAATAAAAAATAAATAAAATTCATTTATTTCGGACAACATTACAAATTAACAATTACATTAAGATGAAGTCCATATCATATTAGTAACAATTAACTTATACTATATTAGACACAATAAAATTAATATAGGTAAATACAAGCACAATAACAGAGATAGGTACAAAGATAGATAACTCTTTATACATTTACTAGCTGTGCCCTGCGGTGCTACCCGCGTTATAATGGATGAAGTACTCTTAACCAACAACATAATTTATTTGAATAAAGATTAATATTATTATGTTGATACAACTTAAACAAATTATTTCGACCAAATTAGGTACCATAAAAACGGTTTTTGTGAGTTAATTTTAAAAGATAGACATATACTATTGCGGACTGTTTTTTAGATCATTAAAAGAGCTATTATTCTTTAATACATATTTTTTGTGTATCTTGAACCGTTTTCACGGCGCACGCAACGGAAGGCTTCAAAGATGAACAATTTCTCCCGTTTTTTACACATTTACCACTATATCTTTGCTCTTATTGGTCGTAGCGTGATGTTATATAGCCTATAGCCTTCCTCGATAACTGGACTATCCAACACAAAAAGAATTATTCAATTCGAACCAGTAGTTTCGGAGATTAGCGCGTTCAAACAAACAAACAAACAAACAAACTCTTCAGCTTTATAATATTAGTATAGATACATCACAAAAATAATACAAAAAGTAAATAAACGTAATTTGAAAATACTTAAATAAAATTATCCTCCCCTCAGCCATTTAGAAATTATTATAATGTATTTTTTTTTTTATTTACAGTGTGCTGAATAGAAGTCCGGAACACCTCATCAGAGAAATCATTTTGGTGGACGATTTCAGTGACAACCGTAAGATTTAATAACATTTTTTTTCTGTGAGGTACTACTAAGCTATACCAAACATTTCTAACACCCCATTAAATTTTCTAAACAGCTAGGCTCAATGCCGTAACATCCGTTGAGCAATAAGACCTACTAGAATAAAGATAAACAGAACAAGAACAGAATATAATATATAATACAGACATACAGACTTGATTTGCCTTTGCCCAAGTTTTTATGAAGATGCGCTTCGTCTTAATGCCAATTAATATTGTAGCGACTTGTACCATATTTCCATTGTTATAATAAAGAGAGTGATCATGACTGTTTCACATCATTACGACTACAATGGCATACAAGTTATAATTTCACTACGCGGACTCTGTTTTGCAACAGTTAAGATCTCACGGGTCTCATCATCATCATGATCATTTCATCCTAGGACATCCATAGCTGGTTTTTTGGAGGCCTTTATTTTCTTGGAACTGATAGAGGAGGCGCTATAGGAAGTTGAGTATGCAAAATGTGAGGACCGGCAAATATGCTGAAATTCTTTTAGCTGAGACACCAGAGACAATAAACAACCATGTTGCTGGCGACTGTTCTGGTCCCATCCCGTTCTGTTGGGGAACGGACTTTTCTCGCGTATGAATGAATTGATTTTGATTCTGTTTTTCTTTTGTTTGAAAGATGGGTTACTCATAAGTGTTCTTAGCTACATTTCATAAAAACCGGTTAAGGCATTCTAATGATACGATGAATAAAATTTATGAATGGCAATGAAAATCTAAGGTTACAAATATACCAGTGTAGAGTATCAAATGAAAGGTCTTATATTTATACATCACGCGATAGCAACCCATCTTTCTTAGCTTATTTTCAACTTGCGTTATTTACGCTTAGCCATTTCAAAGATTTGTACAGTTATTAGTTGTTATTATATTTGTTACATTATATGTGTATAATGGATCTATAAACCTCCTGAATACATCCAGAATCATAATCTGCAAGCATTTCTAAGTTCAAAACTATGCGCAGAAAGCGGTCCTCAAATTTTGCAAACTCAACCTTCCTTTAACACCTGCTCTATGACGTAACCTCTTTTATTCATATCTTATATATAAAATTCTCGTGTCACAGTTTTCGTTCCCGTAGTCCTCCGAAACGGCTTGACCGATTCTCATGAAATTTTGTGAGCATATTGAGTAGGTCTGAGAATCGGCCAACAATCTATTTTTCATTTTGCAAAACAACGTTTGCTGGGGTCAGCTAGTATCCATATTTCATAAAAAAAATGGAAAGTTCCTTATTGTTTTACCACGCTGAAAATGAAATAAAACTAAGAACAATGGACGCAAGTATATATAAAGCGTGTGAGCCTGTCGTAATGTTCCGAAAGGCTGCTTTGCGTAAACAACCTTGAGATTTGGCCCATTGCCGGAACAAGGCTTTTTACATACGATTGTGCCTATTTTGTTAATAATTTTGTTATTCGATAAATATTCATGATTCCATGATTTATATAGATGCTTGTAATAAATTAAGAGCTAATAGATACGTATGTTAAACCTTTAAATGACTTGATGTAACTTAATTTATGTAATTTCACCATTTTAACTTCCATTTAATTATAGGGTCTGTTTTGTTTAATATAAAATATCGAAGAATTCTCAGAAACAAATACATATTTCATGTTTTGAAAATATGTATAGGTAGTAATGACATCAGATGACATGAGAAAGAATGAAACCTATCCATTGTTGTGTCATATATTGTGATTTAACTGCAAACGCATACCTATCCTTTAAAAATATACAATTGGTACCTACCTACCAATTGCATCTGGAAATATTCGTGGTAGGTATAAAAAAAAAACATTTTAATGATTTTATTAAGTGATAAACCTCACTTTGCAGATGAAACTATTTTGAATTTTTTTATGCAGAAAAATTCCGTCTATCACTAACCTATTACGTAGGTACGTAGGTTATTCTGCATAATTTTTTTTTATACATATCTGTTAGAGCACGTTACCTGAGTCTTTCTAATTTGTGAATGAGACCTGTACTTTTTCACGGGCCAATACGGAATAAATCACCGTTTTACGATATGCCCTGCCCATGACGTTGTTAGAATTAATCATTGGAGACAAAGAAGCTTTACATATATATTTTTAAAAGCTTTGCTTAGAAGGTTTTGCATATTTAATTAAACCCCCATCCTTTGTAGGATTTTTATTTTCTCCTGCCATGAATTATACATAATATTTAATTAATCATCACCATCCACAGCGGATGACGGCGCATCCTTACGAGCGATACACAAAGTGCGCGTCATCAGGAACAACAAGCGCGAGGGTCTGATGCGGAGCAGGGTGGCTGGAGCCGACATCGCCACAGCACCGGTCCTCACCTTCCTGGACTCACACGTGGAGTGCAACATCAACTGGCTGGAGCCACTGCTGCAGAGGATCAAGGAGGTTAGTACCAGCAGCGAAGGTCTGATGAAGCAGGGTGGCAGTCCTTACCTTCGGGGAATCACACTCGAACTGCAGAGGATCGAGGAGGTGTTAGTTACTCATTATCATTTCAGCCACTGGGATGTCTCAGATTATCATCCAAAGTTCACCCTTAAACATAAAATGACCATAATGTTTGACTAAAGCCCACCATGCTAGTCCGATGTGAGTTACTGGGTATGCCAGAGCCTCGATTGGTGTTCAGCCGAAGAAACTGTAATGCTTTCATTATGTATGCTCGCGATGTAACAAGCAATATTATACTTTGGCTAGCCACTAATCTACTAATTCTATCCTTTTCTATATTGAACAGAACAAAACAGAATTTAAACCTTAAAACAGACTTACGTTGCGTTCACACGGAGTCGTTTCCTGTCGAATCTGGTTTTTTTTTCTAGTATCTGGGTCAGCAAATCAATGCTAGAGTTCACACGAGCTTCAATTTTGTCGGATCCTAACACCGATTGCTCGTGTTCCGAAACACCAAGCGCAGCGTTACCGGTTCAGTCCGACAAAACTATCGCGTGATGGACGGCCCGGTTTCAATTCGGTTCTGTTCTATCTTCTAGGTAGAAAATAATGGAAGCAGTAGGTTTGTGAATAGTTTATGAGCTGTATGTACCTAACACACAAGTCAAGAAAGAAGTACACGTCAAGAATTCATGCAGTAATTAATGTTTGACATCATACCGTCGGTCAGTACCCAACTACATAATGTGTTTAAAATTATAGTTGGATTTTATACAAATGTATAAAATTGCATACAAGCCAATGGAAAGGAGATGAGGAAATGACTAGTTTCTCCTAGGAAATCCCGGTGGGCAACGGATATCAATTATTTACTTTTAACTACTTACGGATGCAGATTTTCACTTTATTATTTCATTAGATTCTAGATCATCATCACCCTATTAACGTTCCCACTGCTGGGACACAGGGACTTCTCTCTTGACGAGAGAGATTAGAGATTCTAGATACGGATACAAAATCATTTTTAATCATTGTTTGATTTTACGAATCTTAGAAAAGTAAAAATTAAAATTAATTACAACAAATTGTACATAGGTACTTAAAGATAATATGAAATCAATTTATCGTATCTCGATTCGCTTTTTTTACTTCTAGAGCATAAAAGTGATTTCAAATACTAACTCATTATTATTCTGAAGATTTACAATGATTATTTATAAGTATTCTTAAAAATATAGCTGCCAACGTAGTTAGTAATCAGTCACTAAAAACGGTTTTATTTAACGTTTACTATTCTGATCTGTTAGGATAGGAGCACTGAGAGAGATAGGACATGTTGTATGTCTTCGATTCCAACTTCGAATCTGAGTAATTAAGTATCTTGATAGAATGTTTAGGCCGTCATGCTCCATCATAGACATACACAGCACACACATATTAACTTATATTCTGATGATTATTCGATCAAATAAAAACAATCCCTAAGAAAACCCAATTGGGCTTTGATTATACCCAATGCGTTATAATCAAAGCTTACAAGTTTATACCAAAATCCGTACTCGCGTCCGTACTTTTTCTTAGAAGTCCAAGGAGATCTGCACATCTGAAAAAAAAATTGCCGGTAAAACCATAAAAATTACCCGTGCCATAGAATAACAAATAACTACACCCGTGCGAAGGCAGGTCGCTAGTTTTTTATTAAATCGTTTCAGGTGTTGAGTAGTTACAAGAGGACATAGAAATAGACTTACATATATTTTTTAAGACCCGTTTGTCTTAAAAAATATATCCCTGTTCGTTGTAAGGTAAACCAAAAAGCAAGACCTAATCTAGTGAATGCCATTCATTTCGAAACACATTAAGCCGCGGTTTGATGATAAACCCATTACTGTCGGATGCAACACTAGTTCACTGACTCACGCAATACTAAATGATCATTGATAGGCAATTTGTTTTTATTACAATATTAGAAAGATAGAATAGAAATGAAAATTCTTTACTACATAAATAAAAAAATATAAATATTAAGGTAACATTTAAACCTAGCAGGCATTTTTTATTCTGGTTTATGCCGTATTCGTCCCGGAGTTTCAGCCCAAATCATAAAAAAACTATTTCGTCCCACATGATTTAGGTATCTAAAAACAACGTTGCTGTTGTTTTAACTTTATTGTTTAATTTTTAAGTTTTATGGATTGCATCACAAAAACATGAGAACAAATATCAAACACTCATAGACCAATTACTGAGGTTGGTATAAATGTACCAAATTTCAGAAAGGATCTACAGTAGTGAACGTAAGTTTCAAAACACATTGCGCCAGTCCGATGATGAACCCATTACTGCCGAATGCAACGCCAGTCCACTCACTCATGCAATACCTAACCACTGCCTCTACTAACTTAGCTGAATTATCATTGATAGCCGATTTATAGAGTTTATGAGCGGTTACATTGCAAACTCGCTTTTCACACCACAGCGTGGTTTATGGACTTTCAAGTAAAAAACACTCTCTTCATTCTGGTCTTTGGTCAAATTTGCTTAGAATGCTTATCAAACTCCTTGATAAGTTCAAGGAGCCTAAAAACTACCTTACTTCTTTTTTTAATGTTGATGAAACTATACATTGAATTAATATAATTTATATAGGATTTACACATACATAAAATAAATTGCCATGAAATCGTCGTAAGTTATCTACTGTGTGTATAGCTTTAGGTCTTAACCTAAAGCTATAAATTTGATTGCCTACCATGTAGGATTTAACGTATCGGTCACGTACTCGTATTGGTATTGCTGGAAATATAATCTAAACACATAATTAAATTTAGCAAAACAATCATATTTATTAAACCTTAGATTCCCCTACCCTATAAAATCCTAAGTTTACGAGAAGGTATTCTCAAGCTGAGTCTCATGAACTGTAGGAATTTTATCAAGCGTACCAAAATTTTAAATATTGCTATTATTAATTTGGAGATATGAGTTAGATAACTTTGAAAAAGAAATCTCTAATTATCTAATGGCAAAGCAAACTTAGACATTAATATTATTCAGCTTAAAATATATATGCTACCAAAGCCAGCAAGATAGGTAAAACATTTAAATTCATCTTAAAAGCCCAACCTAAACCATTTACTTAGTTCGAGTGCTATCTAAATGGCAGTATTTAAGTAAACCTGCAATCACGAACTAAGTACAGAGTTTCGCAACAAAAATTTGCTATAATAGACACCTAGGAGTATACCTATGCGCAGCGAGATGTGGCTTTATGCAATTTCCTATCAATACTGTTACCAGCTATCACCAACCTGTTTGGTACAGATTTTCTTCCTCATACTGAACTACTTTCGCAAAGAAACTTGGAAAAGCGGAACTGCGGCTTAGGAAACTGCATCGACTGGCTACGCAACATCTATAACGCTTTATGGGATCATATTGTGGGTAATAAAATATGATGGACTTAATGATAACAACAATAATTTAAGGATATTTTAAACGTGGCGCTTATATGTTAAATATTGCTTGGGAAATCATAAATGCCTTGCGTCACCTTCATGCATCGTATAATCAAGTCAAAGACTCAAGGGCCAATCAAATTCTAGTAAATTGATTACCTTTATGATAAATGTTTCATATACTCATCTTAATTATTTCCAACACATAATGAATATAGCATTTAATCTTTCTAAGAGGTCGAAGTTTTACTACATATCTATACGTATTTCTTCTAGAAAATAATATTTTCTTCTACAAAATGAAATGAAATCAAAAACCCACTTTTCTTCTGAAACCTCTTTTGTTGGACACATTATATAATTCAATTTATTTTCTGGGTTTAATGATTATTTTTACACCAAGAGAAAATACGAAAATACATATAATTCTAATTCCTAGGCGTTGACATTACAATACGGATTTTTTATAATATCCTTTCTCATAAAGATGTCCTTTAAAAAATGTACGACACAACGTAATTCCCATTACTCCAATAAATATTTATTTAATCTTTTTTTATGCTAGTTAAGCCTTCATTTGACCACAATCTCACCTGATGTAAAGTGACGATGTGGTCTATGATGGGGCATGAAAACCTAGAAGGTAGATGGCTTCTCCGGACCACATTACGATACACGAAAAAATCGTTTCACGCACTGGCCCAGCCCGGAGGGGGGTGACTGGCCGCGGCCGAAGCCTACCACCAGAGACGGTGCTTAGCACCACCCGGAGGTCACGTGTATATAAGGATACAGAGGGTTAACACTTACGTGATGGACGTGAACAGAAAAATAACCTTTCTGGACAAAACACACAACAACATCTAATCCAGTCAAGCTAAGCTCTAAGCTTGTTCAGCACTGCAATATCACAATTTAATCACTATTTGTCTCAATAAAAGCCGCATCGAATCCTAAGCACGGTTCTAAAATACCGCTCATTATTGCGAGAATTGAGGCAATACAGTTACTTTTTACGATATTCCTTTCACTGTTAATATAATTTGAGTGCCTGACCGGAGCGGCGCCAGTAATTCATTAATCACACAAGTAGTATGTTACTATGTTACGTAAAGAAAATAACATAAAATCAGCACCTCTGATCTTGACAAGATGTTCGTGACTTTGTTCGAGATTACTGAGGGCAACCCGGTTTCTATTTGATATTCTGATTAAATACATTCAATTAATATTATGTAATGGAGAACATGAAAATTCTAAATAACTGGTCTTTTAGTAATATTATTTTACACATGACGGTAAAGAATAGCTAAAGAGTCATTAGAAAATCACAGGAGCAACACAGTTTTTTGGTGTTGTTTATAAATTTGTATAACTTATTATCATTATTACATAAGACAATTTCTAATGCTAATTAGTGTAGGTCACAACTTTATCCCGCCGACGATTGGTAGACGTAACAGTTCGTGATATTTTTAAACGAGCCTGAGACAGGGGAAAGCTACTAGTATGGTTATTATAGTATACTTATACAACAAGAGCTTTATTGGTTTTCTGAGAAAGAAGCGAGACAACAAAATAAAAGTAATAGTGTTAAGTATTTCTGTCAAACCCACCATACAAACTGGACACATATTATTTGCTTTAATAATTTAATGAAAAAATAAAAATATAACGAGAATCAAAATTCTGGAGTGAGGGCTATGACGTCACCGTATAGTACTCGTATAGTTCGTACCAAAGCGTGACGTTACGCGAAAAATGTACAGTGTAATTTTGTGTCACGTAACATCAATCATCTGCATCATTTTTTGTTTGAAAGTAACATACGTGTACATTTTTTTCTAATAATCTTAAGGCTAACAGTTTTTTTAGTCGTCTCATGTATTGCTACTATGTAAAAACATATAATTTAATTTATAAGTATATTATATTTTTCTCTGTGATCTATTACATGTGCACATTTAACCCACTCTTTTTAACACGTCTTTTTTATGTCGAGATCCTCTGTAAGAAAACTCTTTTAGGATTAAGCTCAACTTTTGTACATTTTGGCTTAGTTATAAACTTTAATATGTGTATGTTTGTGTGTGCAATAATTTTTTTATAGTAGTATGAAAAAAATAACATAAAAATAAAATTCCAGCAAGCACATTATCTTCTCACATTGCCTAATCTGTAGATTTCTAACTCGAGCCTACGCTTGTTTCCTATTACATGTTCTAATGTAGCTATTCACTTAATGTCTTATTTGTATCTCGTGAGAATATGGTCAGAAAGTGTTTCAATGCGGAAGGCACGATGTTGAGCAACCACAAGCCTTTCCTTCGACCTCCCATTAATGTTGCCTGAGATGCCTTGTATTACTATTGATTTACTACCTTTGCCTCTATTGCTTATTACTGTGTACTTTGCTGAATTACTAAAGGCGGTAATTGTCTTAGGAAGATTATCAACAGCTTCTTTATACGTCATTCGGTATCTTTGTCTTAATCTGATAAAGAATGTGAATTGTAACATTGTTAATCAGCTTCTGTAAAATTTGGTTCGCCTTATTAATCACTTCGATAAAACTAATGTTCCATTATTATAAGGCTTATTCTTAATGCAGCCTTAGCATTAAGAATAAGCCTTATAATAATGGTTTGTTGTTGTTTTTTGTTTACGGGTATTACCCATTCATTATTGTACTCAACCCAATCTTCTTGAAATTTTGTATACCCTCAGTGGGACTGTATTCATTGGAATTATTTTCACCTTTAACACCATCAAAACAAATAGTTTCCATTATGAAACGTGTTGGGAAACCCCGACGTTTATAAAAATAAGCGTTTCTTGTTTTCTTACGAAACAGGTCTGGCCTCGGTGACCTATAATTATTTACACTTGTTTAACTGGTAATAATTTTGTTATTTTTTATCTCTTTTAACGGCACTGTCGTTCCTCTATAGTTTTATACAACGTTTTCACAGAATTTGCTTTTTTTATTAAATGTTTTGCCTACAATTTTTCATTTTAATGACAGATATATAATTTAATGGTTAAGGGCAAAATTCTAAGTTTAGTCTTTTAGTTGCTAGGTTTATCTCTTCATCTCAAAATAAAACATGTACCTTAGATACCCTCCGGGCTGGGCCAGTGCTTGAAACGATTTTTTAGTATTTCGTAATGTGGCCCGGAGAAGTCATCTACCTTCTAGATCTTCATGCTCCATCTTAGACCACATCGTCACTTAACATCAGGTGAAATTGTAGTCAAATGAAGGCATATCTAGCATAAAAAAAATACGCAAAAGTGTTGTATATGTAATCACAAAACATCAAGTTAGTTTTTATGTTGCTTAAGATATCTTTTATATATGTCGCAGTCATCTGGTTGTATCCGCTATTTGATTGTATGACTGGCGCGTTCATTTAATGACGACATTTAATTGAATGACTGAAGGACAACTCGTCAAAATGTTGAATGTAACGTTCAACGTCTTGACTGAACGTCATTTAGCATAGTTGTTGAATGGGATATAGCTGACTTTGTAATGTTTGGTTAGGGTGACCATAAGTTCTCAACTTAAAAAGTAACTGACATTAGATAACAAAAATGAGGACATGACATGACACACCATATTATGATTTTATGTTGTATTTGAAATCTTAAGATAGGCTAAAAATACGAGTATATCATATTGTTTCAAAGGTAATCAATTAATAATTATGGTAGTCTCTGAGGCTCCAGAAAGTTAGCTAAAGTCTTTGTCACCTTGTGAAATAAGGGATTAGGTAAAAAAAAAACATTTTCATTCATTTAAGTAATATAATACTGAAAAAAAACATAAGTATAACAATTTTCTTACATGTAATAAAATCTTTACTTGCACGTAGTACCAATAATAGCAGTCACATCTCTTATATTATTATTTAGATAGCAACAATGCACTTCAAATAGACGAATTGCAATTAAAAAAAAATATTATTATATAAAAAAATATTATTCAATCACCTGACTGATTTTACGTCCGCTCTGTTAAAAGAGCTATGTTATAATCCGCTTACTAGTTGGACATTTTGTGACGCTTGTTCAATCAACGTTCCGCCCTAGTCATTCAATTAAATGTCGTCATTAAATGAACGCGCCAGTCATACAATCAAATAGCAGATACAACCAGATGACTGCGACATATATACCTTTCAGATTATTTGCCTCGTATAACGTTTATAAGTATGTTTTTAATAAAACGAGATCTGATTTAACGAGCAGGTGCTCCAAACAAGGTATCGTATTTCGTCGTAAGAGGAGTAGCTTCTCTTGACCCGCGATCCACTGTAATATATCCGGTTTTTGTTGACGTAGCCTTGACATTATGTCACGTTGGTAATGAAAGTCCTGACTGTTTGTCTGTCAAGGTCAGTAGAATTAATATTATAAAGGTTAAAATGTGATTAATTGTGATTTATTGAAATGATTTAGGTAATAGCCAAAAAAACAAAATAATTGCATAAATAATTATAATCATATCATAATTTAAGATGTGCCGATGAAGTAGCAGTGGGCTGCCATAAAGTACATAGAACAGATGGCCGTTGGGCCGGAAAGTTCTCGAATGGAGACTGAAAATCGGAAAACTCAGTTTTAGCGTAGATAGACGAACGACTTGACTTCACGGTAGATGCTACCAATCGAATTCATAAATTCTTTATTGTACACAAAAAGGATACATTAAGGTACTCTTAAGACCATTGTAACTGTCTTGACAATGGGCATAAGAGTTTTCTTACAGCAAACCTGTGGTGATGTAGAAATGTAAAACAAAATAAGAGTAGGTAGAGACGCAGTGTACATACAAGTTAGAAATAGAGACTAAAATATGAGTTTTTAAATATAAAATACTATATCATTAGAATCGAAGTTCCTGGAAATCTTTGAGTAAGGCATATATACAAAAGTGGGCATCCTACGGCAGATATAATGAAGTGGAAGATAAAGATATGTACATATTTGTTATGATTAACAATTCAATAATCATTCATGATTTACGCAAAAACCCCTTTCCCTCACTTTAAGTCTGCTAATTCTACCGAGTACAAGATAAAAAGCAAAAGTCCCAAAATAGAACCTTCAAGTACACCATTGCCTATTTAAGCAATGAAATTGAGCGTCGTTGATGAAACAACATTAAACTGTCTAACGTACAGTCGTACCAACATATCTGGACACGGAAAGGTTATTTAAGTTATATGTCATAACATAATAAAATTTTAGAATCATTAAATGGATTTTAGTTTCAATGTCGGTCACGGTCATAACATAACAAAACATAGTAATATTGCACGCCGTAACTGCTGTAAATTGCTCGTGAAATTAGGTATAAGTACATAAACTGGCATCAATGTTTAGGTAGATACCATTATCTGGCTAAAAACCATGTGTAAATGTTTTGATGATTCAGAAAAGCATTTTGTAACATTTATATGTATAGATATATTTGTTGTTTTATCTTAGTTTGCTTCTTAAATAAGTGGTATTTACGATTTGACTGGATGTTTGATTTCGTCCAATCTAGACCATATTATCTTATTAGGTCACAGATACAACAATGTACTAAATGTTTGCACTTAAAGCTGCCGATATCAGGCAATTTCGTTTGAAAGGCATCTGTCAAACGAGATAATACTCTTTGAAGACTGACATTCTTTCTACTTTTAGCTTATGATATATTAATCTATTTTTTTTTGTTTCTAGGACCCAACCAGAGTAGTTTGCCCGGTCATAGATGTGATCAGCATGGATACCTTCCAGTACATCGGTGCCTCAGCTGATCTCCGTGGTGGCTTCGACTGGAACCTGGTCTTTAAGGTAATTTTACGCGCTGTTTCTAAAAACTAGATCAATTCTAACGTGGTTGTTTGTTTTGAACTGCTTATGTCTGCATTGATTTGACCTGGTAGGAATTGTGTTAAGTTAATTAGAGATTTTACTTATTAATTACAAATTTTAGGAAAACCATCAACAAAGGAAAATAATTGTCTGCACAAAACATACACTGAAGGCCATGTTAAGGACAAGTTTTAATACTTTGTGGTTTTTGTTCCATAATATGCTTAAGGCAATGTAATTTTGAAACTATCAGGTATTCACGTAGGTGGACTAAATGCCTAGTATTTTTCTTAAATTCTTAAAAACAGCTTAATAATTTCCTGCGGTCTTTCCGTCAGTGGTATTACGAGTCACACTGTATTACTAGGTCCTCAAGGCGAGCAGGTGACTGGCGAAATAAACACTCAATAACTTGATACTCGTATGTCTATAGCGATTCCTCATTAACACTATATCTATAATTTATTGACAGCTATTGAATAAGTTATCGGGTTCCATAAAGGCCTTTTCATCAGTGTTGACACTAGTCTTAAACAAGTCCCTACGCAGAAAATGCAAGCAATGCATGTTGGTTTGCTCTACGATTTGTCTAACACTTTTCTGATAGTTAAATTTTATAAAGTTAAATATTAGAACTCGTTTAGTTGTCCTACTTCTAAATAAAAGCAGTAAGAGAAACTAATAAAAAGTGATGCATTTCTATTTCATCATTATCAAAAACTTTTATAAAGTAGGATAGAATTAGTTGTGGAAAGGTTGCCTGGAAGAGATCGCTTTTTAGCGATAAGGCCGCCCATTGTACATTTGGTTTCCTACGTGTTGTTGTATTTTGTTTCCCTGTGTGTGCAATAAAGTGTTTATGTATTGTATTGTACTGTATTAGTCAAATTTTCTAGAGATTATGTCCAAAAACCAAAACTGTTATGTTTTATTTGATTTTCATAAGACCAAAGGCTTGTATCTTATGCCCTTGTTATCTCATATGCCTGTCAAAATATGCAACATCCAATTTAATTAAATGTACATGCTAACTATTTTCGAGACGCCAAATGTAGCTAGTTCTCCAACTAGCAGGAGTAGCATCTTAGCTTTGCAATTATTATTAACACGGCGGCAAACTTTCGCTTCATGCGCAGACACAATAATAGGGTTAATCCCCTTGTCACTGAAACTTTGTTGAAGTATTTATAAATCGCATCTGTCCGAGCTAATGCCGCTGTGATCTTGTCCCGCTACGCTTTACACTACGCAACACTAAAAACTATCTACTATATAAAATACGCTTATAATGCTCTAGACACACGACGACACTGACACTCATCACAAATGTCGACACTAGTGTAGATTGCGTTGCCACAACAACTGCAACTAAGTGTCGCGGCAGTGGACACACACAGACATTTGATGTATAACATTGAGTGTCTAATGTAAAGTGTCGCCATGTGTCCTGACCATAAGAAGCTTGTTGTTAGACATAAGCTAATAAGCGTCACCTCTCAAATTAGTAGATTAACCCGCGTGGAACCGGCATTATAATTTCAGTTCAGTTCTTTAATTCAATTCCTTATAATTGGGCTCTGCGCTTGAAGCGTCAGTTTGCCAGTGTCAAGTTAAATAAAATTATAAAGTGTAAAAGATCTCATTTGAACGCCATTTTGCGTATCTTCAGTTCTTCTTCATGGCTGTGCGCTTGATGTGTGACTTTGCCAATGTCTACGGTTTCGTAATCATTATATCCATAGGTTCCAAATTTACTGAATCAGGATTTTTACATAGACAGCTGAACGTACAAAATTTTTTTTATTTTATTTTTATTTTATTTATGTAACAAAATCAACAGCCCTTAAATTTATCTTATTATTTACCTAACTTATCTATCTTACGGCCAATTATAGATTTACTTTATATAAACAAATATTATAGTAATTGACAGTCAAACAAAATTTTTATGTTTAGATTACAAAAGAAGCTTATGTTAGAGAAATGTTAATATGTTAACAAACTAAATAGATTAACTTGGAAGATAACAGATATTCACAATATACATATACAACATACACAACACTTATAGCAATGTTATCATAATTTGTTTTTATTAATTAACGAAAAACTAGGTATAGGTCTAAATTGTCTCCTGAAGTATCCTCAAAATATCTTTTTTAAATGATATTTTACTGGCATGAAATACATCGCTACTATGAAATTGCTTATTGTAAGTTCTTTGTATTCTATTAACAATTGAGTGATGTGCATAGTTAGTCGACGTGTTCAAGATAGCGAATAGTCTGGTGCATGTATGCCTGGTGCGCTTATTCGGGGTGTTCATTCTGAGAACTCGAGTTAATAGTTCTGGGCAGTCTATTTTTCCGTTACATAGACTATGTAAAAACGTCATGTCTATTAAAGTACGTCGGTCTTTAAGGGTTGTTAGAGCATGCTGGAGGCAAGATTCCTTATAATCTACAGGGGTAATTTGATTCCTATAATTAAGATGTTTAACAAATTTTCGTTGTATTTTCTCAATACTATCTATGTACATTAAATAGTGCGGATTCCAGATACAACTGCAGTATTCTAAGATACTTCGAACATACGAATTGTAAAGAATCGTTATACAGTTCGTGTCAGAAAAAGGTTTGCAGACTCGCAAAACGAAACCAAGGCTCTTAAAGGATTTATTTCTAATTGAGGTAATATGTTCAGAAAATGAGAGCTTTTTATCAAATATAACTCCTAAATCGCGAACTAATTCAGTTTGATTAATGGTTTTCTGACACAGTAGGTAATCGTATATAATAGGTTTCCTTTTACGTGTGAATGATATTGATTGGCACTTACCAACATTAACGTCAATGCGATTTTCTTTATAGTAATTTTCGAGTCTATCTAGATCGCCTTGGAGTTTCAAACAGTCTGTTCGATCTCTTATTCTAAGGAAAATTTTGGTGTCATCAGCATACATTAAGAATAACGCATGACGAAAGCACTTTCTTATATCGTAAAGATAGCATGAATATAGAAGTGGGCCTAATATAGAGCCTTGTGGTACGCCTGAAGTTATGTCTACGAAGTCTGACCGAAAACCTCCTACGACAACCGCTTGTGAACGCCTCCAAAGGTATGATTCTAACCATCTCAAGAGGTTACCCCGTATTCCTAGTTCGAATAGCTTACGTATTAGTATAATGTGATCTACACGATCGAAGGCTTTTTCAAAATCAGTGTAGACCACATCAACCTGAGAACCCCCTTCCATATTTGTGGCTAAATAATCTACAAAAACTCCTAAATTGGACATCGTAGACCGTGCCTTGATAAAACCGTGCTGTTCAGTAGGGATTTCCGATGAAACAATAGGATATATATTGATATGAACAACCTTTTCGATCAATTTGCTGAGGACATTGAGTATGGATATAGGACGATAATTTTCCACTGATGTTTTCAAGCCTTTTTTATAAATGGGTACTACATGTGCTTTTTTCCATATAGTTGGAAAGCGTCCATCGTTAAAACTTCTATTAAATAAACCAGCAATGGGTGCGGACAATGATTCGGCACACTTAACAAAGAAAATGGGTGGAAGATTATCTGTGCCCGGACCTTTGTCCTTATCTATGTTTTTTAACAGTTTAAATATTTCATCTGGGGTAGTTCTAATGTTACTTATTAAATTTAAGTTATCTAATTCATTAATATTATGTACAGGGCAGGTTGTTTGAGAATTGGCGGTACTATTAAAATTTTTCTTAAAAAATTCATTAAAAGCCGTGCATATTTCGGTAGAGTTATCGAACTGTAAATCACCATAAGTTATTTGTTGAGGGTAATTTGTTGAGCTTTTGCGCTTTGATTTTACATATGCCCAGAAAGTTTTGGGGTTGCTTTTAATATTTTCTTGGGCAAAAGTATTGTAAGATATTAAACATTGATCCTGTAACTGTTTTTGTCTTTTTCGTAGTTCGGCAAAAACAGCATAATCGTTAGGATTTCCAAATGTTTTCCAGTCTGAATGAACTTTATGTTTTTCCTTAATAATATTAATGAGTGCTTTACTAAACCACACCGGATATGAATGGGTTTCTCCAACGTATACTTTAGGAACGTATTTTTCTATTAATTCATTCAAAGTGGAATAAAAGGTGTCTACCATTTTATCAAAGTCACTTACTTGATTAATAAACGACCAATCAAGTTCTGCGATTGCTGCATTTAGATTTAAGAAATCAGCACGCTTGAATTGGAGCTTTAATCTGGGTCTGGACCTTAATGAAGGGACGAGTATATCTGTAATTGTCATGTATAGGACTGGATGCGCTATGTCAGGGGGCACTAAATTAAAGCTAGAGTTTGATACTTTTACTGGAAAACCTGAGAATATTAAGTCTAACGTATTATCGTAACAATTTTTATGTGTGTTATATTGTGTGATTCCAATAAAATTGAACAATGTCAACATATCAGACGCGGCTATTTGTGTATCTACAGTTCCTTTTTTCATTATAATCGGTTCATCTGAGGACCAGTCTATACAAGGTAAGTTAAAATCACCAGCTATAATTATATAATCGTTCGGGTTTTTATCATGTATATCAGAAACTATGTTAACGAATGACTTTATTCGAGTGGGCAATTTTGAATTTGGAGGAATATATGTTACCGCGATATGTATATCGTTATTTGTGCGTATGGTTTTTGCCGGTATAGTAATCCAGATGCACTCAACGTCATCTTTGATCCATTCTGATCTAAGTCGTGCATGCAAGTTCGGGCGGCATAGAACCATCACTCCTCCGCCTAGTGAACCACGATCAGTTCGAAATAAGGAGTACTTACTATTACATAATTCCGCATCAAAAATGCCATCATGTAGCCAGGATTCTGTCACCAAAATGATATCAGAATCGCATAGAAGAACATTTTTATAAAACATGTCAAGTTTTGTCCGAAGACCTCTAACATTCTGGTATAAAAGTTTAAGTTTTCTAATATCCATACCCATTATTAAATTATTGAGGTATAATCAAAATTATGTACACAACATTTAATGAAAATAGGGTCATCAGCAATATGCACACCACGACACAGTAGCGATGTATTATAACCAGATTCGTTGAACAAGTGAGGATAATAAAGGATGAAGAAATGTATATATATAGAAAGTTTAGATGCTGCAATGAAGTAGTATCTTAAAACTAAAAGTAACACAAAACGGAAGAATAGACCTGTGAATGTGAAGTTATTCATAATTATCGGGATGAAAACCTTAGTTAAATAAGGTTTAAAAACTTTAAATCTAAGTAAATTAACAATAAAAGCTAAACAATTTTGCATAAATCGGCAACTGAAGATATGGTGATAGGAGGCGATGTTTCGTTTCTTCTTACATAGATTCTGCAGTTTTTTGTCCACACAAACTTATAGAACGCTTCTTTAGCTTTAATTTTGCATGAATTAAGCAGCATTTTATTTTCTTTTGTAAGATGCTCATTGATAAAAACATGACGAGCTACTCCTCCCAGACCTAAGTCTTTTGTGTTAATATTACGGTGCTTACGAGCCGCGGCAATCATTCTATCCTTGCAATTACGATGTTTGAAGCGCACGATGACAGAACGTGAAAGATTTTTTAAATTAGCGGCATGTCTCGGCTGAACACGATGCGCAAATTCAATATCTGAAGCTATGATAGAAACGCCTATATGTTGAGCCAGTTTAAGCACAGTATTTGTTGTATCCTCTTCCTTATCTTCAGGCAAACCGACGATCTCTAAATTCTGCATCCTAGACCATTGTTGCTGTTTTAAGAATTCGTCTTCGAGAGTTTTGATCCGGGCCGAGTGGGACGCGACAACTTCCCTAAGATTTTCGTTTTCTTCTTTAACAACTTTCAGTTCTGAGGTGTTGTTGGTATGAACCTTCTTTAAATCAGCTAGTTCTTTACGCAACTCCTCGTATTGCTTACTGATAAACGAGAGGGATTCCTGGAAGCCACTGCTTTGATTCTCAATCACCTTAAGTTGCTTGAAGAGATCACTTACACTCTTCTGAATACAAGCTTCGATCAATTCCTTCCAGCAACTTTTCTCCGCTGTAAACATTTCCTCAACTGCGTCCTTCGTTATATAATTATTCTTGGACAGTGCCAGCTTTTTACGAGTTGTGATATTGCTTCCCGCCAACAAACTCTCCGCTTCAGAATCAGAAATTAATGCTGATGAAGCAGTTTGCCGTACAGGTGTATTAGAGTTATCCATTTTAGGCAATTTGCTGCTGCATTCCAGACATCTCCAGTTCATCCTTGCTTCCTCATTCATAGTTCTATAGCGCTTCGGAGAAATATTAGCACATTGCAAATCATACCTTTGACTGCACCCTGTACAATTCATTAGCTTTTTTTCGACTATTATAGCTTTACAACCCGAGCAAACCGGTTTCTTATCCATCGTTATTTGTGCAACAAGTACAGAAATATTTACAAGAAATTCAGTTCTAATATGCCAAATAGTTTTATTTAAGTATAACAGCAGACAAAAACACGTTTCTTAGTTGCACTCAGCTACGAGGTAGGTATATGGCCACTGATACGTCACAGCGAGCGACCCACGAGTTGTCGTAGGTCAGGATGCGACTTGAGTATAAATAATTTTATAAATGTTTTTGTGTTTTACTCAGCTGATTCTGGGTGAAACCTCACTCAAGTTACACCAAATTATAGCTCACACTAATAGCTTCGCACTAGTAGTAAGTTCTTTTTGAAATTATGAACTTTAACTGGAAAAAACTTTAAATTTCTCTAAGCAAAACGTGGACACACTGTTTCGTTTGACTGCCGGTGGTTAGTGTGTCTAAATCAAAGTTCTACCTATTTTTCACAGAGTACTGTTTAATACCGGAAACTATATTTCGATTTTTATCCGGGAAAGTGAAATGTGTGAATTGGAGGCCTAATAGATCTTGTAGACGCCGAAAGTATGTAACCTTTTTAGCGAAGCTCCAGCGCTTCTCTCAAAAGCCACTGCCTATTGAGCTAACTAAACTAAAAAATATATACCGGAAATGGTTCTAGCTACTATGGTTCTAGTGTTGTGGCTATAACACCTTACTGCAAAGTCAGCAAAAAATGTTTTACATTCAAACTGAAAATAACTCATAAAGTTCTTTTGAATTAAAAATAAATAAATATTTCCTGACAATCCACACTACAACATCTGGCACCGTGGTAAACTCTAAGCTTGTGTTACTGGTACAATGGTAATTGATTCTAATCAATATATACATAAATATATTTAAACTTTTGATCCCACTTCTAGACGCTCCCTCCTCGCTTCACTGTACGTAAAAACTCTCCTATTCCTAGAATGAGTAAATCGCTTAATATTAAACGCACACAGATTGATTTGACGAAACTACACATTTTTCTCAAATAAACTACTTAGTCCTAAAATAAATAAACTTCTCTCCAAATCCAGTGGGAGTACCTGTCTTCGGCAGAGAGAGCGGCGCGCCTCACAGACCCCACGCAAGTGATCAGGACCCCCATGATAGCTGGCGGTCTCTTTAGCATGGACAAGCGGTACTTCAACAAGCTGGGCAAATATGATATGAAGATGGACGTGTGGGGCGGCGAGAACTTGGAGATATCTTTCAGGTGACTATCTCAACCTTCATAAGTATGCCTGCACAGGTATAGAAACAAGCATGGTTTTGCAACATACACGCTCCGTTGTATCTGCACAGGTAAACCTGTCAGTATTCCCTTACGTGTATGTCGTCCACTTAATCCTTTGTTATACAAACCCTAATTTTAAATAAATAATAGTGAGTATTTCGTAATTGCTTCAGAATCAACGTGTGGTCATGACAAGCTAGTTGAGTTTCGGTTAATATACTGACTAAATAATAAAATTGTAGCTGACATCAAACTCCTTTAGAGCATGATTATGGTAATCATCATCATTATCATGGTGTAACACTATAACCACACTGGTACAATACGAATTTTTTTTTATGTTAGATAAGCCTTCACTTGACAACAATCTCACCTGATGAAAAGTGACGATGTGGTCTAAGATAGGACATTTATTTATTTATTTTATTTACAAGATACATAACGTTACAGAAATTTTCATCCAAGATGTTATATATGGCACAGGTAACTAATAATAAAAACATTAAACTATAAGTTCAGTGTTAAATTAATTTCAGCGTTGAAAGTTGAAACTTAAAAAAAACACCTCCATAGGGAACAGACTAGAAAGTTGACATAATGAAGACCTAGAAGAAAGATAGCTTGCCCGGACCACATTACCAAACACACACCAGTACCTCCATACGACAATGAAGTTTCAATGCATTTAATTGGTACTTGTATTTCAGCATTTTCAGCTATCATCATCATCATCATCATCATTTCAGCCGTAGGACGTCCACTGCTGAACATAGGCCTCCCTCAAGGACTTCCAGTAATTTCGGTCGGTAGCAGTTTGTAACCACCGCGAGCCCGCTACTTTCACCAAGTCGTCCGTCCATCTAGTTGGTGGACGTCCTACTCTCCGTTTGCCGATTCGTGGTCTCCATTCAAGAACTTTCCGGCCCCAACGGCCATCTGTTCTACGCGCTA
Organism: Gymnoscelis rufifasciata; assembly: GCA_929108375.1. NCBI lineage: Eukaryota > Metazoa > Arthropoda > Insecta > Lepidoptera > Geometridae > Gymnoscelis > Gymnoscelis rufifasciata. Next base: position 2,573,406 of record OV815307.1, on the reverse strand, counting down.
CATGGCCTGCCCATTGCCACTTTAACGAGCTAATTCGCTTGGCTATGTCGGTGACCCGCGTTCTTCTACGTATCTCCTCATTTCTGATTCGATCACGTAGAGAAACCCCGAGCATAGCCCTTTCCATAGCTCGTTCGTTTTTCAGCTAAGTAACACATAATTTCCTTTCAGAGTATGGCAATGCGGCGGCTCGTTAGAAATAGTCCCGTGTTCCCGAGTGGGTCACGTGTTCCGCAAACGGCACCCGTACACGTTCCCGGGCGGGTCCGGCGCCGTGTTCGCGAGGAACACGCGACGTGCTGCAGAGGTCTGGATGGACGACTACAAACAGCTGTACTACAAGTCGCAGCCGCAAGTCCAGCATGTCAACTTTGGAGAGTGAGTTTTGTCATCAATCAACATAATTTGTCGGAAATTTGCGCTGGCCGTGTTTGCGAAACACAAGCCGTGAAGTCTGCATGGATGACTACAAATAGATGTTTTAAAAATTTTGTCAATGCCTACTATGACATCAGAGAGCGGAATCTAGAACACTAGTTCTCTCAGACTTCCGACCGTTATTGTCTGTCGTAGTTCTGCTTGAGTATCACTCACTTCAGGACAATCAGAAACACAGCGCAATTTATAAAATACATATACTTGTAAATGGACAATTTTAATTATTAATCCATTATAATTATTCATTAATGTGTAACAACCCAATTGCAACCTCAGTCTCTCTTCCCAGGACAAAAAATAATATAGGTATTCTTTCTAGACTTTACACAGGTCGCTGTCCCACCACCCATCCTCAAATTATCATCCTCTCCGTATTATTATAATATTAATCAAATGAGTACCATAAAAATCTTAACAAGTTGACTTGAAAGGGCCCTTATACAAAGAAACTTATATATATATTTAAGGGGCTTCATTAGGAGAATCAATTTTTCAAACTAAGCATCCGTACGCGCGGTCATACGGTATTCTATAAACTATAAACTGGTCGGTTCATTCCAGTATTTCAGAGCGAGAAAAGCTTCGAAAGACGCTGGCCTGCAAGCCGTTCAGCTGGTACCTGGAGAACGTGTATCCTGACCTGAGCGTGCCCGCGGGGATGGGCACCAGCTCGATCCGACAGGCCAACCGGTGCCTGGACACCATGGGCCATATCGTTGATGGGACTGTTGGTAAGTTCGTAAGTTCTACTAGCAAGGATTGATATAGAATAGCTATAGTATTCAGCTGTAGTAGTTTTTAATTTGACAATGCCACTATACAGCAGTAACAATTAAATATGTTTCTTATTATTTTATGATGAATATGTATTGGATTTATATTGGATTTTAATAGAACATTGTTTTAGTTGACAATGCCACTACTCGGCAGCTCTATTATTAAGTTACATCTCAAATTGAACGTCTTGTCTGTGTCTTTTGCTGTATTTTCTGTGTGTGTTTATAATAACTTTAACTTTTTAACGAAATCAAGAGTACAATGTACCTATGATGAATAAAGTACTATGAAACTATTCATAAAATATCATCAGATTTTTGCTAATGTACATGACTCATCAGAAGAATTGACATTTTCTATGATAAACTTGAAATGAATATCAATGAAACAGATCTAGCTTAAGGTTTCATATAATGTTCCATAAAAAACCAACACCTTCCAGGAATGTACCCCTGCCACAACGCCGGCGGGAACCAAGAATGGCGCTTCGAGAACGGCATGATCCGGCACCACAGCCTGTGCCTGTCCCTCAGCCTCAACGACCGCGTGTCCGTCATCCTCGCCGCCTGCGACTCCTCCGACTCCAGCCAGCTCTGGCGGAGGAAGGGCAGCATGCTCCACCACTCCAAGCTCAACGCCTGCCTGGACTCCGACCGGGATTTCATGGAGCTGTACTTAGACCAATGCGACGGAAACAAACCTAGTCAGCGGTTTATCTTCTAGTGCCTATTCTCTGTGATAGTTTCTGAAGGGTTAGGCAATGGAGCTTGTCTCGTTAAGAATATGATGACGCCAACATAAGGATATAGTCCGGGAGCCGACACCAAAAAAAAGGAGAAAATACCTTCTCTGTACCGGGTAGATTTAAGTAGATCAAACTGCTCTTAGTCGACCGCGGCGCAACCTAGCACTTCTTGCGAAAAGAGAGGAACAAAATTTTAGCCACAAAAACCTCATCGAAAAATAGAATAAGACTTATCATGGTAAAATAGGGCTTTTGAGGTCAGTAAAAAAAAAGAAGTCGGCCAAATCTTTTTTTGGCAAGTTCCCGTGAAAAAAATATCTGATTATAATTGAGAACGCCTGCATTTTTCAATTAATTAACTAATAAAAATTGCCACTTCGCAAATAGGTTGCAATAGTGTTACATACAATGGTCTAGTTCTGGCATTTATTTCGAGTGTATGGCACGAACATCATATTCTTATAGTGAGATAAGTTCCTTTTGAGGCCTCTATTTTTATATCTGTCAACTTCGGCTGTTAGGTATTCAAGAATGACTAAACTAGGTACGTGTCTCATTTCATTATATTAATTAATCTATGTATAGCAAATAAGGTCGTCATTATTCCTACAAATTGGTGTACGAATGAAGTAATAGCAGCTATCAGAATAAAGGCCTTGTTCGAAATGTCTTAGCTAAGTATATAAAAGTAATGACTATATTTAATATTAATTAACACAGCCACTACCTATACATCACAAACTATTTAGAAATATCTACATAGATTTATTTAATTGTCGAAGCGTAAGTCTTTACACTATAGGAAGGTAAAGTCGCAAATACTATATTTCCAATTTTAGCGTAATGTAGGTTCTCAGAAACATTCCAAATTGTATTCTATTATGTTCCAAAAGTTCTAGTCCAGTCACCGTGGTGTCTTGATGTGCACTGATCTGAATTGAGCGAACTAGCTTATATCAAATGGCACCTACTTGGTAAGGGCACATAACGGGCTCAAATATTTGCCTCTCATCCTACTTATCTCACATATAAGTTGAGATCTTTTTGAACATAATTAATGACAGTGCTACAAATATGTCGACTAGAAATAATAATTCTGATTTCACAATATAATTTGTCATACTTGCAATTGTAAAATGTCATTCATGTTTGTGTTTGTCATGAGACGTTTTCTATGACAAACACTAAAAAAGTCACAAACCTCGTCGCAGTGTAAATACAATATCTTATCATTAGAATAAGACAACTCCTACAGAAATCATTTGTCTGTCTATCGAATGTCACACTGACACTAAATATAAGTAGTTATTTATGTAGTTACCAATGTATTATAATAAAAATGTGCAAGAGTGCCGGGATAGTGGAATCAGGAATTTTATTATAAATTCATATAACTAAGTAGTATCTAATATTGTAGTTAGTTGTCTTCTTTCTTTCAGAGAAAATCACTGAAAAGTAGGACATTGTATCAATTTGTGAGCAGTATCCATTTAGGTATATTATAATACTTGTAAGGACTTTTATATAATCAGTAGAATCTCATACGTTCTCCCAAATAGTAAACTTACATTTTATTATTTTGTAAATATAATTTTATAACTTTTAACCTTTTATGGTTAATGTTTTTAATGTATTACGATGATATTAGATGGGATTGACCATGATTTGATGATATTTTTAGTTAATTTTATATACGTTTATTATCTAATGATTTCTGGGATAACTTTTACATTAATTATTGGCCCCATTTGTAAAATTTTATTTAATTTTTAATGGTGTTATTTTAGTTATCTACTTAAAATAAATTGAATTCATTAATATATAGAAAAATATATCTAAGTTATTTGATACCTCTCGAATTTTAACTAAAAAGAATACTAAAAAATTATATTCTGTGGGCAATATTTCTATTGGTTTTTGATAAAATTTTGTTTAAAACGAAGTAATGGCCTAGCTAGAGTACACGTTTTATAATATTATTTGTATATTTTGATGTTAAGAATAACAATTTTAGGTACCTAATTCTCAATTCACTGAACTCAAAATGCACGTTACTATTTTAATTTAAAAATTGTTATGTTTTTCGTTATTGGTTCAAAATTTAGTTGTTGACAAAATATTAATCGGTTATTTTATTATTATTTTATGTGAAGATTAGGGATAGTTTCGCGTACTTTCTTAATATGAATGATTCATTTCATCAGAGTGACATTCATCACTGCCAAAAGTTCAATAATTACTAATTTATGTAAGGATTACATGAAATAACTATTATTTTGTATAAAATATTTTTTATGTATAATGTTTTTTTATCACTTATGTAACTTTTGTACAAATTATCAGAAATTATAATTTTCTAAGGTTATACATAAATGAAATGTACATAGAATCTATGAATAAGTTACCTACTCAGTAAATGCTCATTAAACATTCCCAAAATTTAATTGATTGATTTAACGTAGGTACGTCATTTTTTGTACTTTGTCTTAGTTGTACAAAAAATACTATAAACTATATACTTATTAATAGAATTTTTTGTAGTCTACTTACTACTTAAATAAAAAAAATGCACAGTTGATCTAAAAATAGTGTAGCGTTTGTAGGTTCACTTAGAGTTTTTAAATAAAATTTGAACTCCGGGCACTATTGGTTGTCCTAGTCATGATTTTCTTATTATAAATTGTTTTTGTTTTTTAAGTTACGTGATTTTATTTTAGTGAGATATTTTGGTGTAATTAAAATGCGTTTAATTTATGAAGTTTTTTATTTACAAAACCTGAAATGTGAGTTACCAAAACCTTACTTCTAGGAACTTTACTTAACCGTAGTTTAATCTTACAGGCCAACATACTATAGAGTAAATACATTTTAATTGCTTTTCGACTGCATTATTAGACTATTTCAGTAGATAGGCATTTCTATTCTGAATTTTTTGAATTTCATATAACAGTATTTCATTTCGGCGTCACATTTTCAAAAAGTGTGCAGCAACCAATATGTGAAAGTTATTTATATAACTTTTTCATACATGTGACACAGCTTTATGAATATTGTATAATGCAATAATTAAATACATGTAAATCAAATGTTTTATTATGATTGCAGTCGGAGAGCAAAAAAAACAATATATTAAAAACATAAATATGTATATTCAGTATTTTACTTAAGTCAAAGAATACAATCTGGCAGGGTAAATATTAAATAAAATCACAGATTAATTAAAAATTAAATGACCAAAATATATTTATGCGTTCCTATTTAAAAGTGGCACAATACGAAGGCAATTTTTTTCTGCTAGTATTATAATTTGACAATATAACACAGACACCTATTATAAAATATATTTATTTATGTCCGAACCCGGCGCTTACTTAATTAATAAAATCTAACCATATCATTTCAATATCACATTCAAAAACTAGGTTTTAACGCTTTGCTTAATATATAAAAATCAATCAAGTCCCAACGTTTCCAGTCTTATTCGCTTATCTTTCCATTGCCTCATTCTATAATATAATATAAACAATAGTATTAACACAGATTAGATATATATTAATCACAGACATACATCTAGATAATGCAAATCTCTCCGAACCCCGACTAAGTGTCGCGGTTGGTCGCCGGCGTCGCCGCTAGCTTCAGACCGCGCGCGGCCGTCGTTGCGGCCGGACGTCCGCAACAATTATTAAATAATATTCACGCTACTTGTTTGATCCGACTTTGTGTGTTAGGAGACGATAAATATCTGGGCAAGCGATACTGTGGCGCATCACTTCGACTTCATACAGACATAAATCTAAATTTAAAATTTAAGAAAAACCCCCGATTCCAATGCCTTCATTTCCTTAAATGTAAAACAACATAATATTATGTAATGTGGACGCGATGCGCTTTCATTTGATACCCAACACTAGTATATTTGCAGATTTTCTGTTTTCCTTCCCCACTCTCATCCCCATAACTTTTAAACGGCTTAACCGATTTTGATGAAACATATCTAAGAACACCCGGGCCAAACTCACCTTTCATACAAAAAAACTAAATTGAAATCGCTCCATCCGTTCGGGAGTTATGATGCCACAGACAGACAGACAGACACACAGACAGACACGTCAAACTTATAACACCCCTCTTTTTTGGTCGGGGGTTAAAAAGTTGGCACGTTCAGTTTCACAATAAATCGTGATACTTGCGTTATCTAAATAGATGTATGTATGTGGTATGAATAGTAGAAACACCCAGAGAAATATATAAGGAAAATATAATCATGGGGTGATTAATGCGAAGTCTGATTAAATTGGTTTTAGGCTTTTTTCGATTACACCTACACATCGAGAATAACTTAATGTGGTATAGTAGTTTAGTTGAATGAAAAACTCGCTTACAGCGCTAGAAAACTATAACTTTGGTCCCATATAACAATACGAATCAGAACAAACACGCTGCGACACTCCGCGTCTTCTTAAACAGTTAATTTAAGAACTAAAATATCATGGTTCTACTTAACGTAGATAGAAAGAAGCAAGCCCCCTCCAGAACTCATAGTCGTAACCGATCTTCAGAAACCTTTCAGAAATCTTCAGAAAGATAGTGTCCTTGACGATTATACAAACATATTTATAAGAAACTAGCTAAAGAGGCTTATCTTCGTTCAACAGTTACCAACCAATTATGATGAAAATAAAATGTTTCAAAAATGCTGAAGCAGATAACATATGAAAATAACATAACATATCTACGATAGAAATACGTTTTTTATTCTAGCTCAAAGATATCATCTTATTCTCCATAAGTTGATGATGATGATGATGATGAAAATACGTTTCTAGCTTAAAGAGCTCATCTTGGTCTTGACGAAGCTGCCGATGAGCTTGATGGCCCTGAAGGCGTAGTTGGGCGAGAGCCGCTGCCGCAGCAAGTAGTAGCCCGCCAGGTTCATGGCCACCAGCATCGCGCAGAGCACGCCGAAGTCCACCCAGAACGAGACGCCGGCCATGCCCATCATCCTCACGAAGTAGCTGAGAAACAGAGATAAATAACTAAATTATGCTGGACAATCCACACAACAACATCTAGCCCCGTGGTAAGCCCTAAGCTTGTATCAAGGGTACTAGACATCTGATATACCTACTTAATATAATAGACATAGACATTTTTTTATACATATTAAACACCAAGACCAAGGAGAAACGGCTTGCAGAACATGATATTTGATCCTAATATATAATACTTATTGCTTACTCGGACGCGCTTATCCTAGAAACAACCAGTTCGATTTTAAAAAATCTGTTAGAATGAAATAGTTCATTTATTGGTGAAGGTTAAAGACTATTCATTACTCAACATTATCACATAGGAAGTCGGGTAACTTTTGTTAAAATTCGACTTGATAAGGACTCAACTTACTCAGCATTCTTATACTCGCAGTAGTCAACAGTATCTGGACAGATGAGGTCTTGACGCCGGGAGCCGTAGATGGCCGCCACGAGGCCCTCGATGCCGTAGCGCACGAAGGAGCAAGCCCGGGCCAGCCGCCACACGATGGGCAAGGGGTCGTCGCCGCTGCCGATGCCGTAGACAGCCAGCAGCATGAGGGGGACGCTGATGGCAGGACCGAGGAACACTGAGTTCTGGAAGAAAGGTTTAATTGACAACAATAGGTAGATGTCTAAAACAAAATGTTTACGTCATTACAGTCATTCCACGCCATTACCGTGGGTCGACCTCATTTATTCTACTCTTATGTTTATCAACTACATAAGACTAGGTATATAATGATATGTGTGCAAATAATAGGCATGCACTGCACTTACAAATTGACAAACAACAGCTCGATAAACTTTTACTAAAATCTTACCTTTTTAGGCAAAACAGACAGCAAATAAGGTTGCAGGTTTTGGTGGGCGTCCTTATTAAGTGTATAATTATGTGTGCTGTTGGCTTGCCTATATTAATAAAGTTCGAAACGAATCCTTTAATTTCAACTCTCTAACTACTCAAGGTAAACTTTATCAATAACTTTTAAATTGGTTATATTGAAGACTCAAAAATTTTGAATAACTGTTGGATGTTTTGTTACACTACATTATAGTTACATTAGAATATCAAAATTAACAAAAAGTAGGTAAGAGAGGGAGAACAGAAGTAATCAATCACAAACAATAAAGTAGAGCAAAATGTATAATTAAATGTCTAAAACACAAACTACTACAACGTATGTACATTCATGTGACTATAACAAATAATATGTTCAGCCATTATCTGTTTGCAACAAACAAATAACTAAATGCATACCATAAACTACGAAAAGTTATTTATATTAGATAATAGCTTCACAGCATCAACAACACCTTTAGCACCGATAAACCGCACTTCTGGCTCAAGCCATATATCGAAAGTATTCGCTACGGTATCCCGAACATGGTGAGCTAAATCAAACATATCTTGGCTCGTTGCATTGTCAACATTTACCAACACCAACGCATGTTTGCTATACACTCCAGCACCCCCCATTCTAAAACCTTTCAGACCGCAATTCTCGATCAACCAACCAGGAGATAATTTGATTGTTCCATCCAATTGCGGGTAGCACGGCATTTTCGGATTTTCTGCGATCAACTTAGCACATTTGACCGCTTCTACTATAGGTCCTTTAAAGAAACTCCCAGCGTTCCCTATTACTTTCGGGTCCGGTAACTTACTGCGACGTATATTGCAGACGGTTTCAAAAACCTCGTAAGCTGTGACAGATCTTGAGTTCAGCTTTGCCAATTCTCCGTAAGTTAATTTTGGTTTCCAGTTCTTGGTGATAACTACACCAACACTGACAATCATAAAGCCTTCTTGGTATCGCTGCTTGAAGATACTGTCGCGGTAATAAAATTCACATTCCTCAGAAGGAAGTCTCCTGATAGTTCCCGTGTTTAGATTTAGTAGATCAACGTAGCTACAGAAGTCTTTAAATTCGACTCCATAAGCTCCGATGTTCTGAACTGGTGCTGAACCAACTAAGCCTGGAATGAGAGCAAGATTTTCCAATCCGAAAATTCCTTTATCTAGAGTATAACAAACTAGTTCATGCCAGTTCTCACCCGATCCAACATGTAACTTCCATGAATCTTCAGTTTCTTTTATCTCTAGTCCTTTTAGTTGGTTTATTATAACGGTTCCGGAGAAATCTTCAAGAAATAACACATTGCTGCCTTCTCCTAGAATCAACACAGGCTCACAACGAGCAGTAGATTCCTTCCAGACCTCTAAAATCTGTTCGATGCTGCGTCCAATCACTAAATGCGCTGCATTAACTGCTAGTCCGTAAGTGTTGTATTGTTTTAAGCTACTTTGTGACAGCATGTTGCAACGGTTATTTGGTTATTTTCATCGAACTCCGAAACCTCAAGTTCAGTTTCACAAATTAACACAACACTTCTTTGTTCAAAATTGATCACAAAAATAGAACTGATAATTGTTTTTCTTCGGTCCACGCACTTGTTATCACAGGTATCTAACGTCAAATAAAGTGTCAAAGTGAACGTCAATGATCTACTATAAAAGACAAAACTTGACTGTAGACAGATAATCGACCAGTTAATCTGACCTCTGTGTAATTGCAAGGCTATAAGACAAACCGGTTTATTATATAGCATAGAATCAATGGCATTATTATAACGTTAGAAGTTTTACCGGTGGTCTGCCGCAACCAAGGCCAATTGAAATTTCTTTAAATAAAAATATAATTCAATAAACGACAAAATATATAAAAACAACATCTGCCATTGCGCAATTGCCCTAAGTCTGGAAGGGTAGGATGCACTACCCTTCAGAGAAACTACAAGCATATCTCTCAATATGTACGAAAACGAAATGAAATCAAAATAAATTTTATTTGAGACACAATACATAATATGTATAAAAGTAAAATTAATTAGTAAAGTCACAAAAGTGTCCCAAAAAGACTTCCAGCTCAGCATTCGTTTACTTGTATACAACAAGACAAAGCCGATCTTCCGTTGGAAGCCCTAAAAAATTTAAGAAATATAAAGATTAAGTACTTACCACAACACTCAAGGTTGATGAAATCACAGTTCCCATGGACTCCGCTATGAGCGCCACCATTATACAAATGCTCGAGAACATCACGATTCTAGAAGCTTCGAAGGGCTGCGACGTCATCGGGTAGGTGATGACTAGGTAGATCAGACTGAAGAAGATGGTGGGCGGCGTTCTTGAGGCCACCAGCGCGGCGTAGTACGGCTTCAGTCCGTACCAACGGTTGAAGTATTCCCGTTTTACTAGTTGGACTTCGTCGGGGACTGGAATAAAACAAATGAAGATACCTTATTCGTGCTTTTTCAAGATACAAAATCATTTATTTCCATTGTTTGGTATTACAAAACTTAGACACGTCAAAAATAAAATAAAAAAATAAACAAAGGTGCTTAAAGATAAAAATAAAATATAGGAAATAAATAAATAATAATAAATAAATAAATAAAAATTAATATTTCCGGACAACTCACACAGCATCACCTAACCCCAAACTAAGCAGAGCTTGTACTATGGGTGTTAGGTGACTGATATACTACATAGATACATTTTTTTTTGTAAATACATACATATGATTCATAGAAAACACCCAGACCCGAAACCAGAAATTGTAGATCGTACAAAATCTGGTCCCCCGGCGGGAATCGAACCCGCAACCTCCTGCGCCTCAAGCGGACCTTCGCCCACCGAGCCACAGAGGTCGTCAAATGTATCGTACATATCTGGTCGCTTCGCTTTTTTGTTTACTAGAGCAAAGAAGCGATTAGAAACTCTAGCTCATTTTTGTATTGAAACTTTACAATCATAATTTTTTTATTTAAAACAAAACATAATACATACAAGCCAAAAGTACCGGCATCATCGGGATGTACAGCATAGCGATGACACAGGCGTAGCAGAAGCCGAAGTTGTTGATGGTCTTGGAGGCGTCATAGCCCATCTTGTAGAACAGCATGGCCACTATGAACCCGAGGAAGAGGTGGAGACCCACGCGGAGCCACAGGTAATACTGGAACAAAATATATTTTATGTATATGTGAAACTGTTTGCGAACAGCATTATCGTAATACAGTTGAAAGAAATTTGATGTACACCAATGTTGTTATTATAAGAAATAACAACATAAGAGTAGAAAGCTGGGTTGTTCTATTCGCTTCTCAACTCAGTTTACAAAATTGAAGTGAACTGTCAATACTATGTTATTTCCTTGATTATTCTTAGTTTTTAATTGAATTAGCTTTTAGTTGACCTGTCAGTATGCCTTGTGCGTTCAAGGAAATAAACGTTTTGACTTTGATGTTTTTTTAGGGTTCCGTGCCCAAAGGGTAAAATAGGGCCCTATTGTTGAGATTTCGTGGTATATCTGTCTGTCTGACACCAGGCTGTATCTCAAGACCACGGCCGATGACATTGACTTGGGTCTTAGAGGCAATGTTTGAAGATGGTCTCACCTTATTTATTTATTTATTTACAAAATTTTGGGAAAACTAACAGCTAGTATAAATTTTAAGACACTTGTATAAAAGCTTGCAACTGTAACAGTCAGTTACAAGCACAGAGACAGCTTATTCCTAACTGTCTGCGGCAGCATCCTCATCAGCAGCATTACAAACTGCTGCATGGCGGTGCTGCCGTGCTTGTAGCTGTGGTTCTCCACTACTGCGTTCAGTCGTTTAGTAGGTATCTTACCTTATTCCTAACAGTCTTCAGCAGCACTACAAACTGCTGCGTGGCGGTGCTGCCGTGCTTGTAGCTGTGGTTCTCCACTACTGCGTTCAGTCGTTTAGTAGGTATCTTACCTTATTCCTAACAGTCTTCAGCAGCACTACAAACTGCTGCGTGGCGGTGCTGCCGTGCTTGTAGCTGTGGTTCTCCACTACTGCGTTCAGTCATTTAGTAGGTATCTTACCATATTCTTAACAGTCTGCAGCAACATCCTCTTCAGCAGCACTAATAACTGCTGCGTGGCGGTGCTGCCGCGCTTGTAGCTATGGTTCTCCACTACTGCGTTCAGTCGTTTAGTAGGTATCTTACCTTATTCCTAACAGTCTGCAGCAGCATTCTCTTCAGCAGCACTACAAACTGCTGCGTGGCGGTGCTGCCGTGCTTGTAGCTGTGGTTCTCGATTCCTCCCGCGTTCAGCTGCTCTATCTCCATGGTCTCCGGGGGCGCTTCCAGGGCGAAGTCGCGCCATCGCTGGTTCCGGCCGTTTTCTACTGCTGCTACCATCCTGTCTGAGTGCACGCCGTACTCGCCGCTTGATACTTCGATTACTGTAACATACAAAGTTACTCCGGTTTTTTTAGGTATAAAGATTAGTTGAAGGACAGAATTTATAAATAAGTTATAATAAGTTGACCTGTCCACCTGTCCTGTCCTGTTTATGCATACATATGCATATGCGTCTAAGGATATAAACGTTTTGACTTTGACTTTGACTTCGAAATAAATAAATAGTGATGGTTAATCCACATAGCAACATTCTGTTTTTTTTGAACGAATAAACTATTTCAATAATATATGAGCTCGAACTCGAAAAACGAGAAATATTTGTCCCGTTTCTATGATAGAAATAGTTCAAATGTACCGGAAGCTTTTATACCTATATTGAGCCTATTTGTAAAAGGCTAAAGAGATATAAAAAAATATAACTTTGTTAATTTTAGTTTATTATTATAACTATTCTCAGTTAGCTGGTGATTTTATTAACAGTTATATTTTTTTTTAATTTGTGGCATGGGTCATGAACAATATTTAATTTCATGCATAAATTGATTTGATGGGTTGTTATTTATGTTAAGCTATCAGCGTCTTTGTGAAATTTAATGTGAAAAAATAAGCCGACAATCAAGACAATGGTATTTCAATAATTATTTTTAGTTTTTGTTTTAATTAACTTTAAGTTGATCTGTCCATGTATGCCCTGTGCTTCTAAGGAAATAAACGTTTTGACTTTGACTTCAATGTGGACAATGCCTTATGGGTAATATTAACTTCTACACTTGGTAGTATAGCCTCTTAGACCACATCGTCACTTTACATCAGGTGAGATTGTGATCAAGTGAAGGCCTATAAAAACATATCTATGGTTGTACAGCATAAAAAAATTAAAATTTTATTCATATGTTGTTGTAGAAAAAAAAATCAAATAATATTTAATAATCTGCAGTATCTTTACTTATAAAGCTAAAGATTTTGTTTGATTGTTTGTTTGAAGACGCTAATCTCAGGAACTACTGGGCCGATTTGAAAAATTAAAGCAGTTTTAAATAGCCCATTTATCGAGGAAGGCTAAAATAGTGCAAAAACACGGACAACTTCCCCGGGGCGCGTAAATCAAGTAAGAAAAGATAAAGCCAGTTTTACTGACATAGAAATATCAGGATATTAAAGTTCATCGGAGAGCATACAACTTCATAATTACGGGAAAAGTTAAGTTAAGTAAAGTTAGTAATTGATGGGTGCATAAATTACTGCTACTTGCGTGCATCACGTGCTTGCTTACTTGTAGGTCCTAGGGCAAGGCAGCTGGAGCTCGTTAAAGAATGGTACAACACCAGTCGCGGTGTCCTGATAAGCGCATCGTCCATCCACCACGTATACATGATAGAACTTAGCGTATAACCTTGTATATCTCTTGTTAAGAGTACTTACTGAAATCTGCAGGACTAAAAGGCCTAGGCAATGGCATCTGCAGTTCATTCAGGAACGGCCCGCCTATAACGTAAAACTTTGCAGTAGCGACAGCAACAGCAAAGCGACAGCGAACGCAACGCGATTAGTTGAAACAGATCAGAAACAGGCTAGAAGTTGCTGTCGCTACTGCAAAGTTTTACGTAATAGACCTACGGCTCACAACAGCTGCAGTTCGAGTTCGTTCCATCAAGTGCGGCAGATGGGCGAGGCGCCTATACATGGTTGAACTTCGCGAACAGCCTCGCTTATCGCTTGTAAAAAGAACACTTACTGAAATCTGCAGGGTTGTAGGTCCTAGGGCACGGCAGCTGGAGCTCGTTCAAGAATGGTACAACACCAGCCGCGGTGCCCTGATAGGCGCATCGTCCATCCGCTACGACGTACACGTGGTCGAACTCTGCGAACAGCCTCGCTGACGGCGTGTGGAGGGAACACACCACAGTGCGACCACCGCGAGCGACGCGTTTTAGGAGGGACACACATGTTGAGGATGCTACGTCGTCTAAGCCTCTGGAATAGTATAAGAAAAGTTTTGATAAAAGGGGGTTTGATTGTTGTGTGTGACTGTTAACTAGGGTCGATGACTAATTAAGAACAATTAGACCGTCTATGGTTGATGGGGGCGCGTGTGTGGCTAGCCTTTTTCTGCCTATGTAGCTGCCTACAGGGTATAGGTACTGGTAGGACTCACAGCTGATTGAAAGATCCGTTTCTTTATAAGGTTTATTCAGAAGGAGACATTCACAAGCATAAAACACAGCATAAAAGTTTACAGGCACAGAGAGAGGCAGAAAATATTGTCCATAGATAGAAGGAGTAAGTAGGATAAGTAGAAAGCGAGAAAATAAGTCTCCTGAGGGAAAACACGTGGAAAAGTTCAGGTTGCGAGCGACACGTCATTTAGGTTACTTAGAAAAAAAATAGCCATATTTAATATTTTTTCTCGTCAATCAACCGGCCCGGTCTCAAATCAAGAGCCATCAAACGAAGTTAATAAAAAACAAGTCAATATTAAAGTTTCGCGTAACGTAATGCTTTCGAGCAACATTAATTAAATGTATATGACGGCGTGACGTCCTGGTTCTTCATTGTAGTGCGTTTGTAGTAGCATAGAATCAACTTAAAATGTCCGATGGCGTGAGCAGGCGCTCACGCCACTCGATCGCGCGACGCTTACCTGCGGCCGGTACCGGTCGGTGTCAGCTGACCGGTCTAACAGCCAATCGGGTGCCCGCAGGTGGAGGGGTTGTTTACGAGGTGCACTGCTATTTAAAGTGTGTGTGTATTTGTGGACGGGCTAACAGAAGGACCAAACAGTATACCTATTTTATATCTACCTCTAGTCATCATGCCTATTCTATTATGGCAACAACATATATTATTTTATATTCCTTCATTTTGCTTAAGCGATGGGGATTCGGAAATAAAAAGATAATGAATAGCAATAAACATTGCGGGCCTTCCTCATAACTGAAATGCCTTATACTTCTATAAATGTATATAACTGGAAATGCTACACCATATGGTGTAGGATTTCCAGTTATAGATTGCTTAGTATGGCCAGCCGGCAACCAGCACCGTGAACCTACGACCTTGACGACGTCATATGAAGTAGCAACATTAATCAATTTAATATAAAATTAATACTTGTACGTGAATAAAAACACCGCTCTTGACATAGGAATATCCATCAGGCGTCATCAAGTGATGATTTTGCCTGAGCAGACTGAAGTTATTGCTATGAAACAAATTTAAGTTCACTCGTTCATCTCGCAGTCTGATGTCTCATTCACCCAATGCACACGTTTATAAAATGGTAGGTTAATAGTAAGTTTAAGTAAATTCATAAGAACTTACGTGGTAGGCTCATCTAGGAACACCACAGGAGGATTGTTGAGAAGTTCCAACGCCACTGACAGTCTCTTCCTTTCACCCCCTGAGAGCTTCTCTGCTGTTGTGTTTCTCGCCTTCCCTAATCTTAGAAGCTGGATAATTTCTTCTACCTGAAATTTATTTGTAATAATCACTCTTTGTATATTGCTAGATTAGGTAATACAGATTTGGTGTTAAGAATAAGGCAGAATGGCTTGTATGGGGTGATGTTGACAAGTTTTCGCACTCCACGCGAAAGTAATCTTCAAAGAATGTTTCGTAACTTCTTTGTCCCAATAAATGCCTTGTGCAATGATCTTTAAAAAATGTATGTGTGTGTGTGTGTTTGAGGGTGTGTGTGTGTGGGTGCGTGTGTGTGTGAAGAGTTACTTGAGTTGAAAACCCGTGCCCAAGTCATTCGTTTATTTGTTTGGTAGATGTTCTACGCTACGCTTGCTATCAGCGGTAGTCATTAGAACTTTCCGAGTTTTCAGTCCCAACACCTGTTTGTGCTGTGTGTTTTAACTGAGTCTAAGTCGGTGACGGTGACGGTGAAGGCATCGTTAGGAAACCGTCATGTTCTGAGAACTTTAAAGAGTTTGAAGGACACGTGAAATTCACCAAACCGCAGTTGGCCAGCGTGAGGAATTAAGGCCTAATCTCTCTCGCCAAGAGTGAAGTCCCTGTGTCCCAGCAGTGAGAACGTTAATAGGTTGATGATAAAGTCCATAAATAAAAGAAAACAAGTTCCATACCTACCGGCTTGGTTTGAAAGTTTTGTCTGAAGAACTTTATAGCGATTCTCACATTGCCCCGCACCAAGCAGCGTAGCGCGTGAATGCGTGTTCTAACGTTGCGTTGCTTGTTAATAT
The DNA here is from genome assembly GCA_929108375.1 of Gymnoscelis rufifasciata. Lineage (NCBI taxonomy): Eukaryota > Metazoa > Arthropoda > Insecta > Lepidoptera > Geometridae > Gymnoscelis > Gymnoscelis rufifasciata. The sequence continues at coordinate 2,556,960 of OV815307.1, read as the reverse complement.
TCATATTCATTTATTCTCCGTTTGTATAGAAAACACGCAACATGCAGCGTGATGCGTGGCAGTGTAATAATCGCCTTAGGCCATGAGCCGGTATCATTATTCATTTAATACTAGTTTTAGCCGACTAGAACAAAATATCCTTCCGGGTCACACACAAGCTTTTTGCCAGTACAAAGTGCAAGGTTGACACACGCATTACTTAGACATACGCACACGGAAATACATACAGTAATTATTTATGCATATATTAAATTTTTGACTGCCTCAGTGGCGCGGTGGGCGGAGGTTCGCTTGCGGTGCAAGAGGTAGCGGGTTCGATTCCCGTCGAGGTCAAATGTTTTTATATTCTGCAAGCACTTTCTCCTTGGTCTTGGAGTTTAGTATGTATAACAAAAAATATCTATACATATATGTACTTACATCTATAATATTAAGTATATCAGATGTCTAGTACCCGTAACACAAGCTTAGAGCTTAGGTACCATGGGGCTAGATGTTGTTGAGTGGATTGTCTAAATATATTTATTTATTCATTAATACCAGTGTGTGTTGCCAGTGATGACATATGGCTCCGAGACGTGGTGCTTCACCATAGGCCTCATGAATAGGCTCAGAGTTGCGCAACGAGCTATGGAAAGGGCTATGCTCGGGGTTTCTCTACGGGATCGAATCAGAAATGAGGAGATACGTAGAAGAACGCGGGTCACCGACATAGCCAAGCGAATTAGCTCGTTAAAGTGGCAATGGGCAGGCCATGTAGCGCGTAGAACAGATGGCCGTTGGGGCCGGAAAGTTCTTGAATGGAGACCACGAATCGGCAAACGCAGAGTAGGACGTCCACCAACTAGATGGACGGACAACTTGGTGAAGGTAGCGGGCTCACGGTGGTTACAAGCTGCTACCGACCGAAATCACTGGAAGCCTATGTTCAGCAGTGGACGTCCTACGGCTGAAATGATGATGATGATGATTCATTAATAATTATATAGTGCTATGTATTAGAGAATAGCTTAGAGAATTACAACGCCGTGGCGTGTGTCTGTATTTTATGGATATACCCACGGAAACGATGTATTTTCCGTTAAGTAATTTATGTAACCCTTTTTCTTAATAAATAAATATATCAGGACAATCCACACAACAACATCTACCTCCGTGGTAAGCTCTAAGCTTGTGTTACGAGTAATCTACACAGATTAGTTTAATGAAAAACATATTTTTATAACATTTAAAGCGTAACCTTTGTACTTTGTAAGGATATATTTTAAACGAAAGTAAGAAGACTGGCATAAAAAAATTGGCGCCAACAACAGATTTTTAAGCCGAGTTATAACGCACTACAGGTAAAAAATATTCTGTTCATGTTGAGATTCTAGCAAAAAAATTACTAATAGATGCTAAAAGTATGAATCACCGTTCACGCATTAAACCTTTGAACGCGACATTGTACAATTAGGAAGCACATGGGAAACGCAAATAATTCGCAAAAAAACATTGTCTTCCTTATTATTGTGGAAAATTCTGCGTATTTAGATAGATAAATCATTTATTTGACATCACAGCACAGTACATAGGTAAATACAAATAAAACAACAAAGTACTTATGTAATTATTAATGAATTATCATGAGGATCACCTACAAGAAAATACACTACATAAGCTTTATTATGATGATTATTACTATAACTTTTTGCATAGATAAATAAAATATTTTTCTTTTGTTTCGATGCTACTTAAATCATCTTTTATAGATGCAAAGACCTATTATTGTTATTATTATTGACAACTAGTGACCCGTCCCGACTTCACACCCGACATTTAACATGTCCAAACCGTTGGGTAGTTCATATTCATATCAATTTATTCGTTGATTAATGTGGTGACAATTAAGGTGTTACATTTTATATCTGGGGGCACGGCAGTGCCCCCACCAAGTCGAGCAAAAAAGCGTCACGGCCGTACCATCCTTTTCTCAAAGCAATTCAGGCCATTTTCGACCCCCTGTAACTTCGTTGTGGATAAAACTAGAAGACTGAAATCTGAAAAAAATCAGTAACCATGCAGGCATTGTAATGGCACGGTATATTTCAAATTTCATTCAATTTGAACCAGTATTTTACGAATAATAACGGGTCAAACTTAATTTTGTCACTCACTGACTGACTCACCGATCATCAAAATTCTAAGGCACTTCTAGTAGACCTAGAAGCTTCAAATTTGGAATATAAGTAGTGTTTGGTGTATGAATCAAGGAAAAACTATAAAATCTAGAAAATACAGGTATAGAGGGCGCTGTCGCAACGCCACGTAAATACGAAATATATACTAAAGTAAGAAAAGTTCATAAGTCAGAGGGCTTTAAGAAAATTCGTTGCTGGTAGATATACATATATACAATAAGTAGAAGGTAACGAAAAGGAAAAAAGTAGAACTGTCTACAAAGAACAAAAAGAAATGAGATCCCATCAAAAACAATACGTGTCAAAAAAAACAAGTCGCGCAACTCAGTTGTTCTGCGGTAAAAAGTTGTGAGATCCATGTAATTCCAAGTCGGTTATTAATTTATTCAGTCTCTACTTAAGCGACTTTCTGTCTTAATACGTCCAGTCTCTAAGACCACGAACGTGAACCACGTTAGAAATATAAAAAAATAAAATCAATTGAGTCTGGAATCTCCGTACTGGAAGCATTAAGTTGTTATACGTAATAATTAACAGCATCTTATAGTGACGCATATCAATATTAAAATTCTTTAATGTTTCATAATATATTAATATATTAAGACTTGGCCATCGCACTTAATAATTGAATTTACACGTGTTTTCAGGCGATGGCCAAGTCTTAATATATTTATATAAAACATTAAATAATTTTAATATTGATACACAGACACAATTGATTTTCAATTGTTATGGACCACGTTCGTGGTCTTAGGTTTTTTTGACAAGTATTGTTTTTAATGGGATATAACCTTACATGAGCCATGAGACCAGATTTTAAACGATATAAAATTTCTGATTTCTGGTCTGGGTGTTTTCTATGTATCTCTGTCTGGAAAATATTTAGATTCTGCTTAGTTTGGGGTTAGGTGATACTGTGTAATTGCTCGGGAAATATTTATTTTTAACCCCCGACCAAAAAAGAGGGGTGTTATAAGTTTGACGTGTCTGTCTGTCTGTCTGTGTGTCTGTCTGTCTGTCTGTGTCACCATAGCTCCCGAACGGATGGTGCGATTTCAATTTAGTTTTTTTGTATGAAAGGTGAGTCTGGCGCGAGTGTTCTTAGACATGTTTCATGAAAATCGGTTGTGCCGTTTAAAAGTTATGGGGGTGAGAGTGGGTAAGGAAAACCGAAAATCTGCAAATATACTAGTGTGGGGTATCAAATGAAAGCGCATCACGTCCACTTTACATAATATTATGTTGTTTTACGTTTAAGGAAATTATGGCATTAGAATCGGGGGTTTTTCTTAAATTTTAAATTTAGATTTATTATATTGATTAATATTTATCAAATATTTATCACAGAGCTTGAAATTCTGTAACAATGGTATATAAAATGCTGAATATTACTTTTAAAGTTTTATGCATACATAAGTACATACAGACACGGTAAAATACTGTTTTAACATATGTTAACTAAAGAAATTATGGTTGTTAATTAGTGAAGTAGTAAGGGCCAATATTATTTAATTATCAATCTTTAAGTACCATGGGTACTATTTTTGCTATAAACCGAACAAACAACACGGGTAGGCGGGTACACGAAAGAGAAAGTGTAATTTTTAATATGCGTGAGAGAGAAAGAGGTAGCACTATTTTCGGCATTAAACAAGTTATGTTGTCATAGCAACGTTGTGTTCGTCGCCATGACAACGAAACTTGTTTGGCCAAAGACAATGTTAAACATCAAACCGCATTTTTTTTCGTCAAGGCATTTTAGGATTTAAAATCGTTGTGTAAAACATAATAGGGTGTCATGAATTTGTTTATTATTGGTAAAATTACTACTTATTAAAATTAGTTCATACGCAAAATGGCGTTCAACTGAAAAACATCTTTTACACTTTATAATTTTATTTAACTCGTCACTGGCAAATTGTCGCTTCAAGCGCAAAGTCCAATTAAAAGAAACTGAAAAAAAAACTGAATAAGATTAGTAAATAATTTAAACTTATTATGCACGAAGGTAATCCAGAAATAATAATCATTAGTGGCTGTACAAATTTAAGGCTAATTTAAATCTTTATTTACCTACTTGAAATTCATAAAATTCAACTCATTATTATGTAAAATTTGGTAAGATGCCGAGGAGAACTTTACACAGCTGCTGTGGATGGGAATGAGATGTTTCATTAGAATAGAATATGAACAGTTCAACGAAAAACTTTTTTTAGACATCAGGTATGGTTTAGTGTCAATGTTGTAGAATTCTTTGACACCAAAAAGAGACCTTATGTTGCTTCCCGTTCAAAGTGTTTCCGCATCATATAAGATGTTCTTAGGAGCCTTTACGCCAAGTGACAATGTAAAAAGCGCTGGAGCGCAGCATTTTAAAGTGGGTTTTAAAAAAATTAGACACTGAAGTACTAAATATTATGTTATGTATTGTTTTACTTTTAAGGAAATTAAGCCATTGGAATCGGGGGTTTTTCTTAAATAAACTTAACATTTATTGTGACAACAATTCTAGATATTCCCTTAATATTGTTTTTTTTTACGTTACAAAATAGCGAAACTTTAGTTTCAAAGAGTCAGAATAAATCCATGTTTGATCAAACGTCAAAATCACCACCAACACCCTATTAACGTTCCCACTGCTGGGATACAGGGACTTCTCTCTTGACGAGAGAGATTACGCACCACGCTGGCCAACTGCGGGTCGGTGAATATCACCTGTCCTTCAAACTCTTCAAAGTTCTCAGCACATGTCGGTTTCCTCACGATGTTTTGCCTTCACCGTTAAACAGCCGTGTAACATTTTCTAGAAGAAAAATCCAGAGTTGCACTGCGAGGTTTGAACCCACGACCTTCGGAATTAAAGTCGAGTGTACTCCCACTTTCACTATTGGTTACATAAACAGGCTCAGAGTCGCTCAAAGAGCTATGGTGAGGGCTATGCTCGGGGTTTCTCTACGGGATCGAATCAGAAATGAGAAGATTCGTAGAAGAACGCGGGTCACCGACATAGCCAAACGGATTAGTTCTTTGAAGTGGCAGTGGGCAGGCCATATAGCACGAAGAACAGATGGTCGTTGGGGCCGAAAGGTTCTCGAATGGAGACCACGGATCGGCAAGCGCAGCGTAGGACGTCCACCAACTAGATGGACGGACGATCTGGTGAAGGCTGCTGGCTCACGGTGGATGCAGGCCGCTGCCAGCCGAAACCACTGTAGATCTTTGAGGGAGGCCTATGTCCAGCAGTGGACGTCTTATGGCTGAGATGATGATGACTCCCACTTCGCCAACACGTCTTCAGCTTCGGCCGTCTAATTCTAATTAATTCTAAGTGGAGGAACTGAGATCTGCACTGACATCTCGCCTAGGAGTGTTTTGTGCATTATCCCCCTGCCTAACCAGGCCCCAACCAGCCCAACTCCCTGATGTAGTGCAGTAAGACTTTCGGTGTTGTAACTAGTTTTTTGAGCAAGTCTGCGGATGTAGATGGGGTCTTCGCGTCCATGAGACGCTTCAACCCCGTCTCCTTTCTTATCTCTTCTGTGGCTTTGCAGTGGATCACTACATGTTCCACCATCTCCTCTTCCTCAAAGCAGCCGCGACACAGACTGCTGTCTGTAGCTCCGGTTTTGTGAAGGTGAGCTTCGGCCGTCAATTAAAATATCGATGTTCAACTTACAACTATAGCTTTCGTCTCTATGTCCATAGCGTTCCCCAGCTTCAAGTCAGCGGCCATGGTCATAGCCTCGAGGACAGTGATGTAGGGCTGCAGCAAGTCCTCCTGCATGATGTACCGGGACAGCTTCCTGAACTGACGCAGGTTTCTCGTCTCGCCATTGGTGGATATGGTGCCAGTCGCTCCTGTGACTCTGTAAAAAGTAGTTAAAGATTAATAAGAGGCGAGTTTTAAGTTGCTTTTTGTCAATTTACATCACCTGCTTTCAGTTCAGTTCAGTTTCTTTTAATTGGACTTTGCGCTTGAAGCGACAATTTGCCAGTGTCGAGTTAAATAAAATTATAAAGTGTAAAAGATGTTTTTCAGTTGAACGCCATTTTGCGTATCAAGAACACCTGCTTTCAGTTTAGTTCTTATAATTGGCATCGCGCTTGCCATATGCTACGACTTGCCAGTGTCATTCAGTTACTTGAAATATTAGTAAGCTATACAAAAAAATTTGATCGGTATCAAGAATGCAGAAACATAAAGTTGACCAACCAGATTAAGCAAGAAATAAAAAATTGAACATATCACCTGCTTTAACCGTGAAAGATATGTGACATGCATTGTCACATGTCCTTCAAACTTATCAACCACTTATTTACCACCCTGGCCAAATATGGCCAGGGTGGTAAATTAAGGCCTAATCTCTCTCGCCGAGAGTGAGAAGACCCTGTGTCCATGCAGTGGGAACGTTAATAGGGTGATGATGATGTGTCAATTAAGTCTAATGAAAAGTTAGGATAATTTACACAAGAACAATTGGGTATGATGAGCTCTATACTTCTCTTATTATATAATTATGCCTAAAAACACACAGGCTATGGAAAAAGTGGTTGCAGAATATACAAGAATACCAAGATCCCTCATTGGGAACGAAACCCGCTACCTTGGCCGACTGCGCCACTGAGGTTTTGTATATTATATACTCGTAAGTAGGTAGTTAGTGAGTAGAGGTATTGGGTTCTTCAGTTTAATATAAGTAATAACTATTTTAGTGTGCATACCAAAGTATCAAGATTTAAATTAGTATTTAGCTGAGATTGTATTTTGAACGATTAATATTTGCAATAAAATAAAGCCTTCTTATGATATTCTTATATAAATAATACCTTTTTGTTATCAGAAATAGCCGCGGGGCACCGGCATAAGAATGTTGCTCCCCCATCTCCTCCCGTGGGCGCCGTAGGACCCGGCTTAGGGATTTAAGCAGGAAGATGGGCAGCAGCGTCTTCTTGAGCCAACAACACCTCATACTGCGCTCGCCAACCCGCTTGCCAAGCGTGGCGAGTATTGGCAACCCCCCCTCAAATGATGACGACGAACACGCCACGGCCCCTAGTCCTCGGCAGCCCCGCTAGTCCTGGCTACGGTAGCGGTCAGGGAAACGGCGGGGCAAGGGGTGCTAAGAATCCCCGGGTTCCTCACGGCTACCACACCAAACGAAACCTGGCCCTGGCAACACACAACGTCCGCACTTTGCGGTCTGATGAAAAGATAGTTGAGCTGGAAGAAGAATTGAGCAGGCTACGGTGGGATATTTTGGGGTTGTCTGAAGTCCGTAGAAAGGGACAGGACACGATAACCCTTAAATCCGGTAACCTGCTCTTCTACCGGGAAGGCGACCAACAGTCCCAAGGTGGTGTCGGGTTTCTCGTTCACAAGTCTCTTGTTAACAACATCATTGCCATCGACAGTGTGTCGAGCAGGGTCGCATACCTAACACTCAGAGTATCTAAGAGGTACTCGCTTAAGGTCGTTCAGGTTTATGCACCGACCTCGGCACACCCAGATGAGGAAGTTGAGTCTATGTATGAGGACGTCAGTAGAGCCATACATACTCATAAAACTCACTTCAATGTTGTAATGGGGGACTTCAATGCGAAGCTGGGTATGAGAAGCGATAATGAGTTGAGAGTGGGGAATTTCGGTTATGGGCAACGGAACCGTAGGGGACAGAGGCTGGCCGATTTCCTGGAGAAAGAAGGACTCTTCATGATGAATTCTTTCTTCCAGAAGCCGCCTCACAGGAAGTGGACCTGGATTAGTCCCAACGGCTTCACGAGAAATGAGATCGACTTCATCATGACCGACAAGAAACGGATATTCAATGATGTCTCTGTGATTCACAGGGTGAAAACCGGTAGTGATCACTTAATCGTAAGAGGCACATTGAATGTGAACGTTAAACTTGAACGGTCCCGTTTGATGAAGTCCACGCTCCGTCCTACTCGCGCCCAGGTCGAAAACCCCGAGAGCTTTCAACTCGCGCTCTCAAATCGCTTTGATTGCCTAGAAGATAACGCATCGGTGGACGAGATCAACAACAGGTTCGTAGAGACTGTCCATACGGTCGGGTCTCAGTTCTTCAAGACTCGCCGTACCAATAGAACTCAGAGACTCTCTGAGGACACCCTTGACCTTATGGCTGAACGACGCTCGCTTAAACTGCAATCTCCCGACGACGCCCAGTCCCATAGGCAGCTCAATAGACGAATTTCAAAATCCTTGCGGCACGATATTCGTATCTTTAGTACGTCTCGTATTAAAGATACGATTGAGCGAAACCAGGGCTCCAAAGTGTTTGCAAGAGATAGATCTATTGGGCAAAGCCAGATGACAAAGCTGAAGCGGGATGATGGCAGTGTAGCGTCGACGAAAGCGGAAGTGTTAAGGGAAGTCGAAAAGTTCTATGGGCAGCTTTACGCTTCGGTCACAAAACCTGTTATCAGTGCGGCCGAAGACCCAAGAGCCAAACTGACCCGACATTACACCGAAGATATTCCGGACATCAGCCTGTACGAGATTCGAATGGCCCTGAGACAGCTGAAGAACAACAAGGCGCCGGGTGAGGACGGAATCACGTCAGAGCTTCTGAAAGCGGGTGGAACACCGGTACTTAAAGTCCTTCAGAAGCTCTTCAATTCCTCCTTGCTCGGAGGTACTACGCCTGAAGCATGGAACAAAAGCGAGGTGGTGTTGTTCTTTAAGAAAGGTGATAATGCCCTATTAAAGAACTACAGACCCATCTCGCTTTTGAGCCATGTTTATAAGCTGTTCTCAAGGGTCCTTACAAATCGTCTCGAGCGCAGGTTTGATGACTTCCAGCCCCCCGAACAAGCCGGGTTCCGAAAAGGCTATAGTACCGTAGACCACATTCATACGCTGCGGCAGGTTATACAGAAGACCGAAGAGTATAACTTGCCGCTCTGTTTAGCGTTTGTGGACTACGAGAAGGCCTTCGATTCGGTGGAAACATGGGCGGTGCTTGAGTCTCTCCAACGATGTCGCATTGACTATCGATATATCGAAGTGTTGAAGTGTTTGTACAGAAACGCCACTATGTCAGTCCGAGTACAGGAACAGAGTTCAAAAGCGATTCCCTTACAAAGAGGAGTTAGGCAGGGAGATGTTATATCTCCGAAACTGTTTACAGCCACTTTAGAAGACGCTTTTAAACTCCTAGAATGGAAAGGGCTAGGCATCAACATAAATGGCGAGTACTTCACTCACCTTCGATTCGCAGATGATATCGTAGTCATGGCGAAGACGATGGAAGAACTCAGCACAATGCTTGAAGACCTCAATCGAGTCTCCCAACGGGTGGGCCTCAGGATGAACATGGACAAGACGAAAGTCATGTCTAATGTCCATGTTGTGCCCGCCCCCGTTATGGTTGAGAATTCGGTTCTCGAAGTTGTTGACGCATACGTATACCTAGGACAAACAGTCCAATTAGGTAGGTCCAATTTCGAGAAAGAGGTCAGTCGCCGAATCCAACTCGGATGGGCAGCGTTCGGAAAACTAAGACACGTCTTTTCATCGAATATACCGCAGTGCCTCAAGACGAAAGTCTTCAATCAATGTGTGTTGCCAGTGATGACATACGGATCCGAAACGTGGTGCTTCACTATTGGTCTCATAAACAGGCTCAGAGTCGCTCAAAGAGCTATGGAGAGGGCTATGCTCGGGGTTTCTCTACGGGATCGAATCAGAAATGAGGAGATTCGTAGAAGAACGCGGGTCACCGACATAGCCAAACGGATTAGCTCTTTGAAGTGGCAGTGGGCAGGCCATATAGCACGAAGAACAGATGGTCGTTGGGGCCGAAAGGTTCTCGAATGGAGACCACGGATCGGCAAGCGCAGCGTAGGACGTCCACCAACTAGATGGACGGACGATCTGGTGAAGGCTGCTGGCTCACGGTGGATGCAGGCCGCTGCCAGCCGAAACCACTGGAGATCTTTGAGGGAGGCCTATGTCCAGCAGTGGACGTCTTATGGCTGAGATGATGATGATGATGATGATCAGAAATCAAACGAAAATTATCATTTCAATTACCAAAATCTGTCAACTGATATGAAAGTTTTTTGAAGATATATCGATATGTACATTTACCATTACTAGAAGAATTATATCGTTGACGATACTGCAATAGCGCTGATCTATTATTTGCAATAGTGCGTAACTACAAGCTTGTTAACTTTACAGGAGTAAAAAAAAACTTTCTAAGTTTAGTATTTAAATTATAAACGCAACTTATTGAAGTTAAAGAGGTATTTAAAAAGCACCATCTCATCATTTAGTGTTAGAAGATTTGAGAGTTTTTAAGTAGTTCAGGTTTTATGGCCCCTAAGCACTTAAATTTCAAATTCTCTACATTTTGCACTTTCGCGGTATTGCATTTTGGTAGTTGAGCGCTATTGCATTATCGTACGATATCCTAATTATTCGGTATTCTTACTTGTATCCAGCCAGTATATTGAGAAGCGAGCTCTTTCCGGCCCCCGACGGGCCCAATATGGCCGTCAATTGTCCCGACCGGAAGTCGCCGTTCAGCCCGCGCAGAATTAATTTTGAACCTGCAAAGTATATTATAGTTAGAGCTGTTAAAGATTTATGTTTTTTTTCCTGTTAGTATCTACAGGCTGAGTATCTTTGATTGATCCATCATGGACCACAAAGGAAATATGTTAATTGTTATCAAAACATTAACCGATACTGTCCAAAACGGATAAAGTTACCAAATTTTTTTCGTTGGTAAAAATATCAGTCTTATTGAAAACCCCGCGATATGAAGTGGCCTTTAGAATAGATTAGTCTTACAATAGCCTATGTCACAATACAAGTACACCTTACCAACCAAACAATGATTTAGAAACAGACGTGTGAAAGACTTGAACAATACCTAGATATAACCATGTGAAGTAGGTAAAGAGCAAGTTCATAGATTATACTACCAATCAACACTTGGTGACAAACCTTCAACTTGTGTTTTTTATACAATTCTTATGGAATAAAGAATAAAATTATTTATTTGCGACATTGACAAAAAATTGTAATACATCTTTGCAAAATGGTCTCTAACTCAGCATTTTGTTGGCTGCAAACATGTTTATTTATTTAACACATCATTTATACATAATATGGTATAATACAAAAAGGCGTGATTAGTGCTAAAGTACTATCTACCAGCTAAAAAAGTTCGCAACCAAAGTTGATCTTCCGTCAGAGCCATTCTACACCTGCCAGAAATGATTATTATTCTAATTTTGGGTCAGATTCTGAGGACCCATCCTATCCTATTTTTAGTTCGCGTCGAAAGTTTGGAATCTCGCAGTAATGTGAGCATCGGTTAATTTATGGTGCGGGTTCCAACTCAACATCTGTTGACGTTCCTGAATGAGCAGTTTTGGCCGCAAGGGGTCAAGTTTCGACGGTTCATCGGTCGCCTACGCTGCGAGGCGACACCGCCGTAACAGATGATCCACGATGCGGACACTTTAATTTATAAGATTTATATTTTTATGTATATTAAATTAATGGTTTATTATTATTATTACACGTACCTACTGACTTTTTGATTAGGAGTTCCCTTTTTTAAGCCTTCATTTGACCACAATCTCACCTGATGTAAAGTGAGTGGTCTAAGATGGAGCATGAAGACCTAAAAGGTAGATGGCTTCTCCGGACGAAACACGAAAAAATCGTTTCACGTACTGGCCCAGCCTGGAGGTTGGTGTCAAGACGCGGCCGAAGCCTACCACCAGAGACTGTTCTTAGCACCACCCCACCCACCCGGAGGTCGTGAAAGGATTCAGAGGGTTAATACTTAAGGACGTGAACAGAAAAACCTCCAAAGGCAAAAGGCAAAGTGACGATATAGTAGACAGAAAATAGCTATGCTATTTATTTGTACACAAAATAACCACTTAGTAGATATAAGTGTTGCAATCCTAAAAAATGCAACAAGCTGTAATACTTAGGGACCTACTACCATCTGAATTAATAAAATTATTTGAATTTACGGTTTATGCTTGAATTTTAAAAAATAAACGATTTATTGAGTTATATCGTCGATATAAATCATTTACATACAAAAAAGATATGATCTTACAAAGAAGTACAAAGCCAAAGATATAAATCAAACCTCTATTAGGCAAAGTCAAAACATTTATTTTAAAAATAAGCAGGGTATGCATAGATATGTCAAAAAAAATAAGGATAATTGAAATTAGATGTCTAATTAAATTAACAAATAAACTAGATTCTATTAAAAGTAAATCATGGAAATAAGATTGTCTCGACAGTTAGCTTAAATATTTTTACAGAAGCTAATGGAACAACACAGCTTTCATCTCTTTTTGTTGTTCTTATTTTCATTTTTTAGTGATATGTGTGAAAAATTAATAAGTAAACTTTTTAACAAAACATATTTTAAAATATTTAAGATCTGACATGTATAATTAATTATTACGTATTCTCGCAAATGAACAATTTCATTTCATGTCCCTCAAACTCTTCAAATTTCTCAGAACATGCCCGTTTCCTCACGATGTTTGCCTTCGCCGTTAAAGCACGTCTTTAAAGAGCCCATATATTTTTCAAGAACAGAAATCATGAAGTGCGTGGCGAAGTTTGAACCCACTACCTTCGGAAGGAACGCCAAGTGTTTTCCCACTTAGCCAACACGGCTTCTTGTTGTTTTTGTGGCTGTTAGGATTACGTTATTAATAAAACAACAAGGCAATAGAACAATAAAATTCTTCATGTGAAACTTTTAATCAAACTGTTTATAATTGTTTACTACCGATTTATAAGACAATCGATAATAGAATCAGTTTCTCAAGATATTAATTCTCGTGCTAGATAATTGTCTGTGCAATAATAGTAGTAGGTATTTTATAAAATGGTTAATTGAAGTTTTTCAGGTGCGCCTTTAATAAATAAATAATTGAATCACAGCCAAAAAGTTTATTTGCTTCTAAGCACAGAGCACACATGGACAGGTAAACTAAATTTAAAATTTAAGAAAAACTCCCGATTCAATAGCCTTAATATCCTAAAAAGAAAAACACCATAATATTTTGTAATGTGCATTCGATGCGCTTTCATTTGATACCCCACTCGGCGAGTATATTTATTTGCAGATTTTCGGTTTTCCTTCCCCACTCTCACCCCCATAACTTTTCAACGGCACAATCGATTTTCATGAAACATGTATGAAAACTCGCGCCAAACTCGGGTTGGTGATTATCGCATGTCCTTCAAACTCTTTAAAGTTCTCAGAACATGTCGGTTTCCTCACGATATTGCCTTCACCATTAAAGCGTGTGTTTTAAAGCGCACATACATGCAAGAAGAAAAATCCAGAGGTGCATGGCGGGGTTTGAACCCACGGCCTCCGGAATTAAATTCGAGTGAGCTCCCACTTAGCCAACACGGCTCCATCAAGTTATTATTGCATTTAATATCAAATTATTTCGCCATGATACGCAACATCTTCTTATGAAGCGTATGTACAGTAAATAGAGCGAGGAATTGCGTAACGTGGAGAGTATCAAGACTTCAAGGCTTATCTTCAGATAAATGAACAAGAGAGAGCGTATGACGATAGGTACAGTCACCAGCAGAAGAAACTGATGCAATAGGGTATCAAAATATACTGTACATTAAGTCATTTCATTTCAACAGTAACTGACTATTGTAGTTTTGATTAGTGATCAGGCTGATCACATTTAGTTTGATCCTCGGTGTTATTGTGACCATTTTCTTTTGACTAATTCAAAGTCAAAGTCAAAACGTTTATTTCCTTAGAAGCACAGGACATACATGGACGGGTCAACTTAAACTTAATTTAAATAAAATCTAAAACTTATCAATTAAATAACATTGTCTTGACAGATCGCTTAATTTTTTTACACTGAGTTGAGGAGCGAATAGAACAACCCAGCTTTCAACTCTTTTGTTGTTATTATAACATTATTGGTATTCATATCATACAACATATTTACCACTTATACATTTAGCATTTACAAACAATTACAACTTCATTTGAAATTGTCACTCAGGTGTAACTTGTTAAATCTGGCACGTCACACTAGAATATGTTTTGCAACATTGATTTTGATCATTTACTTTCGCTGTTGACAGTACATTGCAGGCTGGTTGAGAGGCTTTCGTTTCGCTTTCGTGTTTTGCCTCTTCAGGCAGTTTTTATGAACCGTAATAATTAACGGTTGTTTCTTATATTATAAATAAATGTTATTTTTGTATCGACTGTCTTAATAAAATCATAAAAAATCATTAAAATCATACATAAGTGCAAAGTTCACAATTGGGTACAATAATTTAAAAAAAAAGTTTAAAGTAATTAAGTTTATCAGTTAAAGTTTTTATAATGCTCTCTATATTATTTTTGTACACAAATAAATATTTTTATTTGTGTTGGGAGCCTATCTTATTATAACGAATTCGAAATATATAACAAAGTTAGTCGATAATTCTATATTATTCAACCGGTGGTAATTCTCGTGCTTATGATTAAAACAAATTCGTAAAAATACCGAAATCTACCGATTTTAGGTACCTCTACCGATGTGATCGTAAGTATATCGAATTCGTTATATGCGCAAGAATTGCTCCCCTGACGATGAGGCTCATTCAATGTAAAATTGTAATAATAATATTTTGTAACTTAATATAGATAATATTCGCTATATATACATGCACAAAGAAGTGCTAGACAATCCACACTGCCAATAGGAAACTATCAACGTTAGTTACGGGTGAAAGATATTATAAGTGTGTATTTACACTTATATTATATTTAACACACATAACGCACGCCTCGCGGCCTCGCCACCACCGCTCCTGCCGCTTTTCCCTCCACGTCCCTGCTTACTTAGCTATTCATAACTAGCAATGTAACTTGAAATCTATTCGCAACTAGCAACCGTGTGGACCGTAGTGGACCTGTAAAATTAGGCTTTGACGGCGCGGTGGCTGCTCGGCGGCAGCTCGTTTGTACAGTGGAGCGGAGCGGGCGGCGGCGCGGTGGGAGCATCATGTGCTAAGAGTTGCCTCAGTTGCAGGTAGATGCCATCGCCCACAGAGGCACTCCTCAGGCATTCAAATGAATAAGTGTTCACTTGACTGACTGACTGGCATTAGGTTACAGATATAAGCAACAGTTTCGTCAGCTCAAGTGCCTCGTCCGTTTACAAAGCGCATTATAATGGAACAGCCTCACCCGTAATTAGGTGACAGGGATTAGCAACAGTTTGTAAGCTCAAAAACCTTAAGACTTGTCTTCACAGATAATATAACTTCAAACTCAGCCGAAACTACGTGGAGTTAGCAACAGTTTCATCATCATCATTATTTCAGCTGTAGGATCCACTGCTGAGCCCTCCATAGGCTTCCAGTTGTTTCAGTTGGAGGCGGCCTGCATCCACTGTAAGCCTTTACCAATTCGCTCGTCTATCTAGTTGGTGGGCGTCCTTCGCTGCGTTGTCCAAACAATAAGGACAAAAGTTTGTCTTCAAAGCACAGATAATACAACTTTAGAATCATCCGTACCTAGGTGACGGGGATTAGCCACAGTACGTGTCATTGGGCTGCAGTTATTAGCAAGAGTTTCGTAAGTTCAAAAGCATCAAGATTTGTCTTCAAAGCACAGAGTATAACTACCTCTATACAGTAGAGTATAACTTCAGACTCAGCTGTGATAGGCACAGGAATGGAGCCCAAGGATACGCGGACATTGACTATTGGATTGCACATTCACTGCGCTAGGGCTGTGCGTATGCGTTTATTATTTAGGCTTAATTTTTATTATCTATCAATCCCTATTAACGTTCACCTGCTGGTACACAAAGACTATATATAACGGGTAATTAAAGTTATTCATTACGTCGGGTGAGGCCAAGTGAAATAAACCAGGAGATTGGCAGCGTCTTCGATGAAGCGCCAGAAAGGCCTGATCGACTAGTAGCTACTAGCATTTCCGTGTATTTTAATATAAAACTAGCTGTCCACCGGCGGCTTTGCCCGTGTAATAATAGATTTTCCCGCGGTAACAATTAGCATGAATCAAATGAATTTTCATCAAAATCCATTCCGAAGTTTTTGCTTGAAAGGGCAACAAACACACATACATCACAAACTTTCGCGTTTATAATATCAGTAGCATTTAAGAATGTATAAAATGCTGTTTTACCAAAATTTATAGGTATATTATATAGCATAAGCGGGGTGATTATTTACATTCCCACTGCAGGGACGTAGCTCTTGACGAGAGAGATTAGACCTTAATTCACCACGCTGGTCAAGTACGGGTTGGTGATTATCACAGGGCCTTCAAACTCATTAAATTTTGCTGAACAAGGCCTTCACGGTTAAACACGTTTTTTTTTTAAGTCACAAATAAGTCTAGAAGAAAAATCCAGAGAACCTTCGGAATGAAAGTCGAGTGTGCTCCTAATGAGCCACCACGAGTTCTAGAATTTCTAATGATACAAGAAATGTCAAGTAACACTTAGCTCTTGCTCAACTTGAAGTAAGTCGACGCAACTTATACATATGAGTCCTGAGTGTCGTGAGTCTGCAAATTAATAAACAGTCCCACTAAAAGAATGACCTAGTAGACTCTAGCTGACGTTATATACACAAGCAAAAAATAAAAACACAAATATCTTAATATATAAAGATCTCGTGTCACAATGTTTGTCCTCAATGGACTCCTAAGCCACTTAACCGATTATAATAAAATTCGCACACCATATGCAGTTTGATCCAACTTGAGAGATAGGATGGTTTTTACGGCGAGAAAAATTCGAATAATTTCCGGGAAAATTTTATACCCGTGCGACGCCAGGGCGGGCCGCTAGTCACATTATATAATATAAATAATTGAAATCCGTTCACGAAGCTCAAAGTTCCCAGGAAAATAATCAAAAATCAAAAAGAAACATACGCATCGAATTGAAAACATATTTTTTTTGTTGTATAAGCATGGCAAAAGCACACCTTTATACGTTCCCATTGTTGGGACCCAGGGACTTTTCTCTTGACGAAAGATTAGGCTTTAATTCACCACGCTGGCCAAGTGTGGGATGGGGAATGTCACATATCTCTCAGAAGATGCTGGTTTTCTTACGATGTTACGTTATCGATGTTACAATGCATATAACTTTTCTATAAAAAAAAAACAAAGGTGCTCTGCAGGATTTGAACCCAAGCCAACACGGCTTTTTTGCTTTCTATCGTGTAAAGTCGGTTAAATATACAACAAAGTTTAGAATAGAAACAGGTCACGTGGATGATCACGTCTTTATTACTAGATAAAGACAGGTCTTTGACTACAAAAGTCTTTGTTATAAGGCAACCCTAATTCTATAAATGCAACGCACGCAATGTCGGTCATTATACCCTTTGTTAGTGCTTTGCTTTATAAATTCTCGAGATTAAAAACCTTGATACAGTCCGACAGACGGACAATAGAGTGATGACAAACATTCCGTATGAGAGCTAAACAGCTGGTTTTATGCCGCATGTTGCGTTGCGCCGCGCCGGTGCGGGGATCACTATATGTGTTTTGACATAAAATCGCGCCCGCGCCCGCTTACTGCGGCGTCTTATAAAAAAACGCTTTAATAACAAGAGTAGAGGCTGTGTCAAGCTGTACCTAATACTAAAGACCGTCAAATAAGAGTGAAAAACAAAGATAATCGTATATTTAATAGTCCACAAGCAACTAACTGCAATAAAGTTCTAGAATGGAGACCACGGATCGGCAAGCGCAGCGTAGGACGTCCACCAACTAGATGGACGGACGACCTGGTGAAGGCTGCGGGCTCACGGTGGATGCAGGCCGCTGCCAGCCGAAGTTTACTGGAGGTCTTTGATGGACGCCTATGTCCAGCAGTGGACGTCCTACGGCTGAGATGACGATGATGGTGATGAGCATCGTATTTGGAACAAAAGCCAAACGTACTTTCCATAGATAATGTAGCTTTTTATCACTTTTTATCGCCCATTACGCATTCTAGGTTTAGTTTTAATTTCTTATTGTATTGTTAATCTGGTGTGTAATAAAGTATTTTCTATTCTATTCTATTCTATTATTTTGTTAGTTTTTAGACGACGTATGACTTGGTTCTGGCGTGGCAACCCTACATCTCTAACTGCAACACGCACAGTCGTTTTGGCTGATCATTACTGTTTGTTTGGGCTTTGCTATCTTTAGACACGGGTTACGTATCACAGATGATATAATAACCACTGGATATTTAATATTCAACTTTTTAATTGATCCCATCTGAAAGCCCATTTTCGAAATTATACGTTTTTGAACTAAAGCCACATCT
This sequence comes from Gymnoscelis rufifasciata, assembly GCA_929108375.1. Classification (NCBI taxonomy): domain Eukaryota; kingdom Metazoa; phylum Arthropoda; class Insecta; order Lepidoptera; family Geometridae; genus Gymnoscelis; species Gymnoscelis rufifasciata. The sequence goes on along the minus strand of OV815307.1, from coordinate 2,538,415 downwards.
CTCTCGTCAAGAAAGAAGTATCTGTGTGCCAACAGTGGGAACTTAAATAGGGGTGCTAATGTTAGTCTATGTGTAATAATAATAATTCATCAACTCCGTCAACATCTATTTTGGTGACCTTGGAACCACCATAATATTTTAGGCATCATTTTAAAACTCTTAAAATGTTCATCTATCGAACATAATAGATTGATGACAAAACATAAGTTATACACCTGGGTGCATAAAGTCCGCGATAAAACGTAGTGTTTTAAAATTATGCTAAAAATATTCTAAGTTTCAAAAATCATTTTTTTTTTTCAAGAATTTGGCTTAAAACCAACTACTTAACAAAATATTTATACAGTTTGTTGTAATTAACCGGTTTTGTATGGTAAAGTTAATTAGTTTTAAAATAAGACGAAAAGGTGTTAGTTTATTCTTTTAACATGCCAAATATGGATTGAAATATAATAATTATAAGAGTAGTAATAAAGTTTTTAAATTTATATTCATCATTAAAAATTTTAAAAAGCCTTAGATTTCACAACTTTAGTTACCTTAAAAGTAAAAAGTCATACTATATTGTAATGTGCATGAGATGCGCTTTCATTTAGAGTCCACTCTAGTATATTTGCAAATTTTCGGTTTTCCTTCCCCATTACCCTCAAATCATTCAAACGGGTCAACCCATTTCCATCAAACATCTCTAAGAACACTCACGCGAAACTCACTTTTCATACAAAAACTAAATTGAAATCGCTTCTTCTGTTCGTGAGCTATGGGAGGACAGACAGACACGTCAAACTTATAACACCCCTATTTTTTGTCAGGGGTTAAAAATAATAGAAAATTTCACTATTTGCCAAATTGTTTTACTATGCTTACTTTTTATATAGTCACCATAGTATTAAAATCTCAAATCTAATCAAAAGTACAAAAAAAACAATCGATTTCATTGCTACATAAAACTTAAACGCCTCACCACAGGGTCATTTGAATACGATATTTCTATTTAGCATTAGTGACAATAGGAGTAGGGTCAGAAGTCAATACTTTCAACAATATCGTCTCAAACATTATATTAACTTAACAAATGAGTGAGTATTTGTAAGTAAGTTATTTTAAAAAGAATACCATTATTTGGTAACGGTAACAGTTTGTTGGTTTGATTTTACTGGTCATTTGATGAGGTTTGAGCTACGAAAAGACGTGTTGGCTAAGTGGGAGCACACTCGACTTCCATTCCGAAGGTCGTGGGTTCAAACCCCGCCACGCACCACTGGATTTATCTTCTTGGAAAATGTATGAGCGCTTTAAAACACGAGCTTTAACGGTGAAGGTAAACATTGTGAGGAAACCGACGAGACTAATAACTTTACAGAGTTTGAAGGACATGGTAACATTCACCAACCCGCACTTGGCCAGCTAGTTGAATTAAGGCCTAATCTCTCTCGTCAAGATAGAAGTCCCTGTGTCCCAGCAGTGAAACGTTAATAGGATGATGCTAGGAATATTCTATTGGTTTGACGGGTTGGGATAGTCCTGTTGGTGGAAATTAATATATTTGATCCATTCATGGTATGTTTTTGCAGTTAAACATTTATCTGCAGTATTATAATATAACATGCTACCTGTCAGAATAGGTACTTCAAATATTCTTTGACGGAAACTAAAAAACCCCAATTAGGGCCTCCAAATTGAATGAAATTACTAACTATCTTACGAAGATTTTTAGAAACAAAAAAAAAGGTTAGGATTTGATAATAACTCTTTATTGTGCAGAGAAACATAACAAAAAAATATTACTTAGGTAGGCACATTTTAATTCGGTTTTTCCTTAATATAGAAAGTTTTCCAAGACTAGATTCATATTACCATTAGGAAACGAAATGAAATGACATTTATTTGCCAGAATATAGTTTGTACAGGTTCATGAGATTACAATATTGATCTCTATATTCGACTTGGTAAGTCGTGCAAATATTTCAGTTAATTAATATGTCTCTAACTATTTATTTCAAATTAAAATAAGGATAACAGCTGTCCAAATATCAATACAATTTTATGTTTACTAATTTGCATATAATTAACCAAACAATACATTCTGCGGTATTGCTCACAGGAATATGTAAGCGTTTCGTTTCCTTTTCTGTTTGTAATAATTTCCACAGATACAGATAGGCCTAATGACCGAGAACCGGTTCCGTGGTGCATTCACGTGCATTACTGACATTTGTATTTAGGACAGGCTCGGCCCGTCACGTGTCCCTTTCTAACGCGACTAGTGTTGGGAGCGCGTCCGTCGGTGGAGATTATCGATAACATTGAGTTGACATACTCCTAGTCTTCAACCCAATTTTTTTTTAAATTCTGGTGAAAAATGTTTTAACCTATAATAAGTATCCACACTTATAATAAGTTAATTACATAACCTAAGCTTTTTTACCTTCAACGCGCCTATCAGTAATTACTTGTACTAGTTCAAATAGATAAAATTATTTGACTGCTTTATACATAGAAAAATAAAAAATAAAATAAATATTAATTTATTCACATACAGCTTAAAGCATAACATTGTTTTAACTCTGTCACCTGTGGTAGCTTAGAGCTGTGTCAGATAATCCGAATCTTCTTATTACAGTAATGTTGTACACAACAGAGTTATAGAGTTGACTTAACCCACTTACTTACCTTTTACTAGCGGAAAATCAGCAAGTTAATAAAGAAATTGATACTTCGTTTAAGTGCTCATCAAAATTCACTAAAAAACATCATTGCAGATAACACAACGAAGTAGAAGTAAATACTTATCAGATTGGGATTGCTTTAAAGGTGCCATAAAGGTATAAACATACTTGCATTTTACGCTATGGCACGATTTCCCCCGCAATATAAACTATTATCTATAAGGATCTAAGGAATATTGTGAAGTGCTCTACAACAGTGAAATAGTTTTCCATACCTAGATGAGTACATAATAAGATAGGCACAAACAAATCATCAAATTGAATTATATATATTACCTACTATAGATTTTCTGTGTTTGTGGCAATACTCTAGAATGGCAAAAGTTTCATAATGTAATCAGACTAATAAGCTTAACGCAACTGTACAAGAAACTCTGTAGAAAATTGTAGTTCTGTCTTAAGTAAGTACGTCATTATTTGAACATTTACGTAATTTAAATCCACCTGAGTGAATATTTTCATTATTAAACAAACTTAACCGTTCTTCCGCTTACTGTTACTAAGTTACTCCGCGTATAAAAACATATTTAAAGATCCACGTATTGTATAGGTACAGCCAACAGCCAAATAAACTCATGAAATACGCTCATAAATTAATATATACAATAAATTAAGTCAAAAGTTACTGACTATTGTTGTTTGCTAGAAGTAAAGGAACAAATATCGAGTCAAAAGTAAGTGATCACATTTATTTCGATCGTCGGTGTTATTATGATAATTTTCTTTTGAGTACATAAAACTTCATTTGAAATTGACGCTTTGGTATAACTTGTTTCATCTGGCACGTCACACTGGAAGATGTTTTGAAACGTTGATTTTGATCACTTACTTTTGCTGTTGACTGTACTATTTACCTACTATTTGCGGGGGCTACATGTAATGTTACATTGCGTAAAGTTAACTCTGTCCACATGATAGAAGCAACTACCGACGCTATCAGTGCAATCATTGTGCATTCCAACTTCCTGTGAATTCAGGTTACACAGCGAGCCTGCACGTGTTTGCAAGTGATGGGACCATGCAGATGACTTGACTTATCGATGATAGCGTATTTAGTTTCTATTAAATAGATTTAATGTACGCTTTTTTCGTTTTGTACGTAATGTTTCTATTACAGAGTAGGTTATTTTTAAAAACTTTATTAAACTAGATAGAAAATTGCTTACTTAATCAAAAAGACCAAATCCATACTTATACTTTAAATGAGAAAGTATGTATCTGAATGTTTGTCTGTCTTTTATAAATTGAATTCATAACTCGCGTAAAAACGGGTTTAACCGCAAGGCGCTGCTTCTTTAGTAATTAAAGCATATTAAAGTTGCGATTTTTTTAACTATCGTATTTTGAAGCCTAGTTTATCTTATATATAAAATTCACCTGCCACAGTGTTAGTTACCATACTCCTTCGAAACGGCTTAACTGATTATTAAAAACAATTATATGCATATTCAGTAGGTCTGAGAATCGGCTACTATCTATTTTTCATTTTGCAAAACAAAACGTTTGCTGGGGTCAGATACAATCTAGGGTCTAGTTGATGTATAAAATAACACACCATAATATCGATGTCAACGTACAACCCTAAAGTGCACTGCAGCTAAGCTTTCTAAAGATTAACCAACTCGTGAGCAATAGGATAATAAATTCTTGCACCGCACCGAGATTTTTACGACGCACTCTGATGATGACGACAGAGATGTTCGATTCGATGAATGAAATATTGTCAACATCGGAACAGATCATCGAGAGTGAAATCGATGTCTCGATTCTGTTTACGATTGTAGGCTAGCGTTGGCGTAGTGTTGTAAGAACTATGAGTCAAGTCTATGAATCGGGGAAAATGGGCCGAACCCGAAATGGCAATGGCTGTCGCATTGGATAAGACTTATTAGAAGTACCTGGCCCAGATTATAGTGTTCAGATGCAATGATCACCATACAATGGTGTACAAGACCTGGGTATTCATATTCTTACTCCTTTACGAGAATTTTGAGTGGATATACGCAAAATTACTTAACCTTATATCAATAAGATAAGATGCAGTCGATATCATGGAACACTCGTATTATAAGTTGTTCGATTAAAATTATATTTAAACTCTAAAAAGTTTTTGACAATATTACAAACGGTATCTAAATAATCAGGTACCATAATCATGAATGGTACCCATAGGTAGTATTTATGATTAATCTTTGATAGTTGGATCCATTTGTAAGATATACTTTATTCCGGTTTTTTTTATGCTCGTTAAGTCTTCATTTGACCACAATCTCACCTGATGTAAAGTGACGATGTGGTCTAAGATGAGACATGAAGACCTATAAGGTAGATGGCTTCTCCGGACCACATTACGAAACACGAAAAAATCGCACGCACTGGCCCAGTCCGGAGGGTGGTGACAAGCCGCGGCCGAAGCCTACCACCAGAGACTGTTCTTAGCACCACCCGGAGGTCACGTGTAAGGATTCAGAGGGTTACCACTTACGGACGTAATAATCGTTAAAAATAAGTTTTGACAAAAAAACCGACTTGCAAAACTAATTTGGATACACCTACGCTATTTTATTTCCAACTGTAAGAACATGCATTAATTTATTTCTCATCCATCCGTCTCGGAAAGAGTATTTTTGCTGTTCGATAACTGAGCGCAAAAGATGAGACGACGAAGAAGAGACTCTGATGTCAATTTCTCAGAGGTTAAAGTAAGTTTAAATTTAGAACACAGAGCGCGCTAAGACTGTAATTCCAAAACATCATAAAATCTACTCTATAGTCCTACTCTACTCTAGGCTACTTATTTATTATATTTTTTTTATTTGTTAAAACTTCAGACTCTAAACCTCCTTTGGGGTCCTTTTTATAAGCATCTACTAGTTTCACCCACAGATTATGTAAAAGAGTTTCTTGTATAAGGTTTCACTTACCCGACGTTTGACTAAAATCGAATCTTGCCAAGTACATGTGTGTGTCAGATATACTTGGCAAGATTCGATTTCCTCATTTCTAAATAAGCTGAAATGTTGCATTTCCTCTCGCTGAGGTGGAATGAAAAATTACGTTTTGCCCTCGAGTGCAAACATTTTTCTCAATCTCAAACGATCAGGATTCTTACTTCAGAATCCTTCGCTTGCTCGGTCATCAAAATTGAGCATGCGATTAAATAGCATCTTTGCACTCTTGTATAACAAATAAATATTATACTGTTAAATGTGAACGTTTCCGAGGATGTAATGTATGGAATGTATTCACGAAGATTATTTGCAGGAAACTTTACTGTAATTTGCATTGATATTCATCATCATAAATGGTATTCTGTGAGCCTTGTTAAAACTTCTGTATATGCTTAAACAGAGAATTTATTTTGATAATAATATTATTTAATAAACCTCTCCTATTTTAATAATAATTTAATCTTGATAACAATAAACAATAGTTCATCACGAACAGCAATTAAATTTTAATAGGTACCTTGCAACGCTTGTAAGTACTTAATGAATAAAGATCTATATCAGAGAAATACAAGTCTTCGAAGTACACTCAGACATTGTTACAACAACGAAAACTGTCTGTTTGTACATCGACATTGCGACAAAACCTCGTTCCTAAAACTAAAAAGTCAAGTAAAGACTGTAAAGACACAATGAATCGTTATAACCTTATTTAAACTCATGCGTCTACAATTGTTGTACATATAACTAAACACCGCCTGCAGACCTTATGCTATTCAAATGGTAATCCAAACTTTAGCGACACAATAGCCACGAGTCATTATTTTGAAACAATCGACGTCTTTACAGCGAACTGTCAAATATCGTTACAAAATATTTAAAACGGCTTACTGGTTTAAAAGACGCTAATAAAATACCAAAGTTAATCGTAATTAATGCGCCGCCAGAGGCGTTTTTGTAGCGTATGTCAAATCGATTCGATATGTCAAAATAACATAATTATTTCTATGGTAACGCGTGTTTATAAAGATTTAGTTCACAAAATCCTAGTAAATTAAGCAATGGTTAGTCATGTGGTTAGTTATGTCACGAGCTATCATGAAGAGTGAAATAGCTCTATTATTAAGTATTGTCTAATTAATTTTACTCGGAGATTGTGAAACAGGATCTCAAATATTAAATTAATTTATGATTGACAACTAAGCTCAATGGTGTTATCAAATCGGACATAGCTCAAGTTGTCTTGGATAAATTATATACTATGTATTTATTATATTAGTAAATAAGGTTGCACAAAACAACATAATTTTTTAAACTGATAAATATGTAATTATGTATCTTTCTATATTATCATGGTTTTTAACAATATTAAAACTTGAAACGTAGCAAAAACAATCAGTTTATGCCGTAATCATGCGCTTGCAAAAGCGTAAAAATATTGGCAAACTAAAAAAAGAAAAATCATGGTATGTTACCCGTTTTAAGTTTTGAACCGAATATACCAGAAAAGAAGAAAGCACCAAAACAGAATAATTCGGCCAAATACGGCCGAATATGCGCATCTCTAGTTCTTATAAATTAAGTAGCTTAGGGGTAAAATATTGTAACATAAATTATTCGTTCGATAACAATGTTCCTAAATATGTCCATTTGTCTTGTTATGTAATAATAATTTAACTATCACTGTTTGTTATATTGTGTGTTTATGGATGCTTGTTAACCTTTAAAAGATAAGTACATCACAAAACATTATAACAGAGTTTAACGCTTGTTATTTCGCAAAGCCGTTTATGTCAATAAAATGGCGTCTCTCGGTTATATAGATTTATCCGGCACAGAAGTCTAGGCACAGATTACTACGTAAGCCTAGGTCTAATAAAAATTATAGAACCAAATTTAATTTTAACCCCCGACCAAAAAAGAGAGGTTTTATAAGTTTGACGTGTCTGTCTGTCTGCCTGTGACATCATAGCTCCCGAACGGATAGAGCGATTTCAATTTAGTTTTTTTTATGAAAGGTGAGTTTGGCCGGGGTGTTCCTAGTCATGTTTCATGAAAACCAGATGAACCGTTCAAAAGTTATGGGGGTGAGATTGGGGAAGGAAAACCGAAAATCTGCAAATATACTCGAGTGGGGTATCAAATGAAAGAGCATCGCGTGCCCTAACTACTAAATATTATGGTGTTTTACTTATAAGGAAATTAAAGCATTGGAATCGGGGGTTTTTCTTAAATTTTAAATTTAGATTTATATGATAAACTAGCGGTTTATGAAACAATAACCATAAAACATCCTTGAAAAAAAATTGGTCAAACTGGTCCAGGCGTTGTTGAGTTATGCGCTTAGCAACACATTTTGCGATTCATTTTTATATTTAAGATAAATTACTTTTTACTTTTATTTTAGGAATAACGATAATAACAAGGAAATGCAATAATTACCGTGGTTTACATCTTTTTCGATACGTTTTATATGAGACTAGAAAAAAAAAATATATATTCTACTTATAAATTATTAAGAGATCAAAGTTATTTCACTTACAAAGTTAACAAAAAAACAATAGTTAATCATAATCTAAGATTTTATTACCTTCTCATTATACTTTTAATAAGTACCACAGATTATTTAACATTATTAATAAAATTATAGAACCTACAAACACGTAGGGTAAGCAAAGTGTTGATAAATACTTTTTAACTTTTAGTTACAGGTTCACAAATTAAAAACAATACATCAAATTACAATTATCCTACAAAAATAATAATTGGTTAAAACATGATCAAAATGACTATATCTAGTCTAACGGTGTCATTATTCTCACTTAAATATATATTTGTGTCTGTTTGTTTGTCCGTCTATAACGGTAAAACGGCTGAAGCGATTTTCCTGAAATTAGTTCTGGTGATAAGTTATTATTATGCATTGGATTAGGACAAAGGCTAACTTTACCCCGGGACATTATGTCATTCCGTACCGCGTATCCCAGCACAGCGGGCACATCTAGTAGAGTTATAAATTGACGGGATATTTATAATGATTAATTGATATTTCCGTTTCCCAATATTTCATATATCGATTGAATAAATAAATAAATTCAAGCGCCACCAGATCACAAATGAATTCAAATAAAAAATTATGAAATCTTTTAAATATTTATATGTTGTTATGTCTACGAGTATGTTATTTTAATATAGTTCCGGATATACATAATTAATTCAGCGACTTTTATTAGCGTGATTTTATTAAGTTAGCCTTGACAATATTAAGGCCTTAAGATGCTAGGTGACGAGGACATGAGAATTTTCTGAGAAAAAAATGTGTTAATTGGGTAAAGTAAAAACAACCTAAATTCTGATAAATTTATACCGAAAATATACAGAATAATTATGACTGCAAATTTGTATAGATAAAACATAAAAAATAAAGGTAAAAATAAGGTTTTCTGTTGTTCATAGAGTTAAATACTCAATTCCAAAGACAGTATAATTAAAAAATAAGACAAGTAGACGAGACGACTACATAAAATAAGTATTCTATTTAGTCCTTTTGTATGAATGTCCAAAAATACTGGACACATGTTTTGGTTTTTAGTATTAGACATATAAATATAAATATAAATAAATATTTCCGGACTACTCACACAGCATCACCTAACCCCAAACTAAGCAGAGCTTGTACTATGGGTGTTAGGAGACTGATATACTACATAGATATATATTTTATGTAAATACATACATATGATACATAGAAAACACCCAGACCCGAAACCAGAGATTGTAGATCGTACAAAATCTGGTCACCCGCCGAGAATCGAACCCGCTACCTCCGGCGCCTTAGGCGGACGTTCGCCCACCGAGCCACAGAGGTCGTCATATATCTATGTTTGTTCACAATCTCATCAATTGGTAAGTGTCGATGTAGACAAAGATGGATCACATAGATCTAGAAGTTACCTATTGACTCAGGAATATAAGGAAATTCAGCGGGGAACGAATACCAGACCTTTGCCGTGCGAATTATAAAAGTATATGAGAATCGCTTAGTGCGAGTGGACGGAATATCCACTAAATAAGGATGGTCATTCATCGTGCGACTGCTTGTCCTGTAGTGAAAGGGAGATAATTCGATTCCGCTATTTCACACATCTTGCTAATACATCTCGATAGATATTTGTCATATAGTTTTACATGAGGATACATGTAATACACTTCTCCCATTCTGCACGGTAAGTTCTAGCTCTACCTTTTAGGTCTGCATGTTCCATCTTAGACCACATCGTCACTTTAAATCAGGTGAGATTGTGGTCAAATAACTGCTTATCTAGCATAAAAAAAAGTAAGGTCTGGAAGGTTTTGCCCAAGGATGAGCCCAACCCATCGCATAGACCCCGGCGTACGATTGCAGTATACAACATTTCTTGCTCTTACATCTAGATATTTGATGTGAAGTTTCAAGATAAAGGTTTCAATCCTCTCGAGGATAAGCTGTAGAAACTTGTACCCTTTATTTATAAAATCTTTTGTACAACAGTTCTCAATAAAAATTTCAGTATTTCAGTAAAGAGATACTCACTTCTTCCATTCTGCACGGTGTACGTGAGGTCCTGGAAGGTGAGGTTGACCGGCGGCCGCTGGGGCAGGTGCGACAGATGAGCCCGCCCCATCGCGCGCGGCCCCGCGTTTGACTCCACCATTTCACACATCATCAGTTAGTACATCTGGGAACAACATAAATAATCTAAATTTAAAAAATAAACCCCGATTCCATAATTTAAATTCCCTTAAAAGTAAAAAGTCATACTATTTTGTAATGTGCACGTGATGCGCTTTCAAACATGTCTATGAACACTCGCGCGAAACTCACCTTTCACCTTTCATACAATTAAATAATAAATTGAAGTCGTTCCATCTCCGTTCGGGAGCTATGATGTCCCAGATAGACAGACAGACTTATTGCACCCTTTTCGGAGGTTAATAAAATAACAAACTACGCGGGCAAATCAATTATTGCAAGCAAAGACCGAATTGAATGAAGCTAAACAGTCGTTACTGATACCGCGGAAAAACCTTTTATAACGCAGGCAAAGCCGCGAGCTGTATGCTAGTAGGTACCTAAATCAATTTGTGTGTGAATGGAGCAATTTACTATACCTACAAGCTTCTCATAATAAAAGCCACGTTATTGAAAAATGACAACCTCGATAAAAAATATCGTAAAAACAGGTCTAATTCTACATTATTTTCATCGTTATACCTAACCTTGAGTGATATAAAGTATACGCAGGTATTTCCAGTACTTAAATCTATTTTACCTACCCCAAGATAATAGATTGATTACCTGTTATTAGTAACTGACATTGACCCAGATCGGGGTCAAGTTAGAGCAGATTTTACGTAACAAACGCTGACTATATCTTTACCGGATGTTTCTGTGTTTGTCGTAAAACATTATTTATTATGCAAAAAGGATATTGTTGTTGCGAAAAAGAGATACTAGACAAAATATTAAATATCGTGCGAGTTAGAATGACGGGTGTTGTCTATGTATATCTAGTATTTAAGTTATCTAGCACACTAATTATCTGCATAGGCCATTTAGACCGTAAGAACCGCGGCTCATTTTATTTTCTTCATTGTTCCCGTTTTAGCGAGGTACATTTATTTTCATAAAAGGTACATAATAGTATATTATGTACTCTGTGATAATAGTACATTCAAGGTACATACATTATTTTTATGCATAACACAACCAATTCTGCTGTACCACACCCTCGCCATCCTGACTCAAACGAACTTACGATTGGAAGATTCTTAATTCGCCGTCAGATTTTTTCTCGTAGCTTTTTTGCGAAATTCGAAAAATTCAGATATTTTCTCGTAGCTTTTTTTCAATACACATAGGTACCTAATTTGCTAGTTTTACAAGTTCGCTTCAATATTCTGTTTTCAGTTAACGTGAAACGGTTATTTTGATCTCAAATTCTCTGGTCTTATTTTGATTTATTAAAAGACACCATATTCAAGACATTCACTTTTCAACCGAAAGAATTCTGGAGAAAGCTTCATATGAATATAAAACATTAATAATTAATACGTATAAGTAGGTACTTAAACATAACATAATTTGCACGATGACAAAATGATACGCATGTATTTTAGCGCCAACCTCAGCGCCTCTAATAAATATTTGTTAATGAAATTCTAACCTTGTTGAAAGGCCAAAGTTTTGTTTTGTTCAAATACTATACGCATGGCATTTTAGGTTATAAATAAGTATTTACCCTTTTATTTTAACAAAGTATAAGAATGAAAATTCTGTATCATTTCATTTATAAGTGGGAAAGTATGTTTGTTAGTTAATCTGTCTTTCACGGCTAAACGGCCTTTTGAACAGATTTGGAGGTTTTGTCTGATCACGTCCGTAAGTGGTAACCCTCTGAATCCTTACACGTGACCTCCGGGTGGTGCTAAGAACAGTCTCTGGTGGTAGGCTTCGGCCTCGGCTTGTCACCACCCTCCGGGCTGGGCCAGTGCGTGAAGCGATTTTTTCGTGTTTCGTAATGTGGTCCGGAGAAGCCATCTTCTAGGCCTTCATGCTTCATCTTAGACCACATCTTCACTTTACATCAGGTGAGATTGTGGTCAAATGAAGGTGTATCAATAATAAAAAAAAAAAAAAAAAAAAATTGCCTGAAATTTGATACGGTAATAAACCCATCATGCAAATCATGCATTGGATTAAGACAAAGGCTACTTTCTACCGCGGGAAAAACAAATAAATTTGATCATAAGTACTAATAAAATTAAATTTCTTGGGTTAGTTTAAATCTACTTGCTTGTAAGCTACGAACTGTGCGTGCCTAACCTAACCCAACCTTGAAAATAAAATTAATTATCAAGAAACACGTATGGAAACTAGTTTACAAATTATTCGCAATTATAGATCACAAAGTTAATAGTTTATATAGATCAAGGAAAAACACATAGGCCTCTGAGAACCGACCATTGTTTTTATCAGAAATGAGGATATATTTAGACAACTTTTGTACTTGTGTTCCAAGAAAAATGTTGCTGCTTACGTTCTGGTAGGTATTTTTTTCTGTTGAGCAGATAGAGTTCTTATATCCTAGAAGGAACTACATTATACCTGTATACATAAAACTATTTATGTACCTAGTTATATAATGGGTAATCATTATTTTGATAGCTGACTAGCGATAAAATACATTGTTGAAGTGCAGTTGTAATGCTGTCGCACATATTAAATGCATAGTAGGTATAATTATGTGTAGTTAAATGTGACTACGATTATTTACAAAGAAAAGCCGTGAATCCGGAAGAGCATGGTTTTTATTTTTAAACGTACTTTAATAAGGTTTAATCGACAGTTGTTTAACTCTTCATCTTGCAGTGTGATGGGAAGATAACAGAAGGAGCGCACAAGTGGGGATTTTGCGCGAATACACAATGTATTAGAAATAATTGAATGTGACTATGTTTTTAATTATTTCATTTTTCTCCTCCCTGTCGCCTAAATATGTAAAGAATAGGGTAGATGACAAAAATAAATAATTTTTAAGTCATTTAGATTAAAAAAAACACCTAATTTACTATATTTCTTGGAAACAAAAAATCAAGACGATACAGTAGGTACATTGAGGTTTGGCTTGACGTTTTTTTATTTTTTATTCTTGATAAGCTTTCTTTTGACTACAATCTCATCTGATGTAATGTGACGATGTTGTCTAAGATGGAGCATGAAGACCTAGAAGGTAGATGGCTTCTCCGGACCACATTACGAAACACGAAAAATTCGCTTCCCAGCCCGGAGGGTGGTGACAAGCCGCGGCCGAAGCCTCCCACCAGAGACTGTTCTTAGCACCACCCGGAGGTCACGTTGTAGGGATTCAGAGGGTTACCACTATCGCTTTCGTGCGATTTGTACAGTATGCGTCGCAAACTGGTCACCCCTTTTTTTTTGTTCTTCTTCTTCTTATATAGAAACTACTACCTACTGCAAGAGGGCTACCAGTTAGAGACGCATACCTACTTAATTGCGTAATCACAAACCCCCACTCCGTGGATTTGATGCTCTTTATCATTTTACTTTCTTATTACACTGATAAAGCAAAATCCGGCCCGTATTTTTCGAAAGGGTAACAGACAGGCTCAACAGAATATTTTTTTTATGTAGTCTTCGAGCTTAAATCTTGCGCCTCATTCACGAAGGTCCAATACTGAACAGACCAGAGATTTATTGATCCTACCAACAGCAATTTGAATAGAACCAGTTTAAGCATAATTAAAATATGATTTATATTATTAACGGCCATGAAAATTTTGCACATCATTTTCCTGGTCTACTGCACTTATATCTCAGATGAATAATTATTTTGTTATTAGAGCGTAATGGAGGCTAGTTATGTCAACTTGTTTGCTTTGACCCTTAATGGGTCGGTTCTACCTGACCTTCGGTGTGGTGTAGCGGAAGGAAACATTGAGATATTTTTGCTACATTATTTATTTATTTCATTTGCTCACATGTACATTTATGCAGATATAGGGTATAAATTGATACATCTTATGTCGATATGTACATGCACCCCGAAAAGGGCACTGCAAATTGGGTTTGCGTCAAACTACATTAAATAGGTACAACTAAAAATATATATAGTATATCAGATATTTAGTGCCCGTAACACAAGCTTAGAGCTTACCACGGGGCTAGATGTTGTTGTGTAGATTGTCCGGGAATATAATTTTTTTTTAATTTATTTATTTAATATTCTTAATATGTCATTCAAACTTATCATCAATGTCAATATAATTATCAATTATTAATTAAAATTAAATGATAAATAAATATATATATATGGGCCTGAGATGTCTGAAATAAATGATTTATTATTATTATTATGTCAATTTATCTTAAGGAACTCGTCAACCGAATAAATAACATTTAATGTAAGTACCTATTCATATTTTTTTCAGATTATTCTTGAACGATAAATCGTTTTCTTAATATTTTTGGATAGCCAAGCTGTTCAGTCACTTACTGAGCTTAGCACATTCTATCAATTTCTATCAAATGACAACTCTTTAGCTTTATTATATTAGAAATATCGAAAGAACAGACAAGAGGCATCATGACTGTATTAAATAAAAATCTGTTTAGTACTTCTGTAGGCATGTCCAAAATATGTAGATCTGGACACCTATTTTCTACTTTATCAATATAATAGAAAAAAAAGTAAGATTTAGAACATCATAATTCCGGAGCGGGGGCTTGGGAGCAATTTAGTACAAAGGCTCCAAAGCCACGCAAAAATTAAATGAACTGTAAAGTCTTGAATTTTCGATTGTCAGAAAAAAATACGGGTACACTTATTTTTAATAATCTAAATATTACACAGTGGAGTGGCCCTTGGCACGTTTTTTACCGATCAATATTGATTAAAACCTTATCGTACTGCGAATCGGGTAACTCATTTGATTGCTTCTGTAGCGCAGCCTGAGATATTGATTGGCAACCGGCAAATAGCATGTTCGGTGCCCTCTGAGCGAAAAGCAAGCATGTTTACTTGTGGAGAGCGCGAGAGATCTGCAGTGCAGCTTTGCATGTACCATATAATAATAGAAGGATACATTACTTATTAGTGATAAACCTCACTTTAGGTTCAACTATTTTAAAATTATATGCAGACAGAGATTAAGTCGCATCCATAGGGGTTTTTTTTTTTTTTTTTTATGATCGTTAAGTCTTCATTCGACCACAACCTCACCTGAAGTAAAGTGACGATGTGGTATAAGATGGGACATGAAGACCTAGAAGGTATGGCTTCTCCGGACCACATTACGAAACACGAAAAAATCGCTTCACGCACTGGCCCAGCCCGGAGGGTGGTGACAAGCCGCGGCCGAAGCCCAGAGACCAGAGACTGTTCTTAGCACCACCCGGAGGTCACGTGTAAGGATTAAGAGGGTTACTACTTACGGACGTGAACAGACAAACCCTCCAAAATATCACGTGATTGACGCGCTTGTGCAATTGGTAGCACGTCGGGGCGCTTTCCCGGAGGTGCAGGTTCGAATCCTGCGTGCTAAGGTTACGAATGCGTCTTATTTTTTTCTGCATAAAAAATTAAGATACATTACTTGGTACAGGACGAAGTTAACGATAGATGCAGACCGCTTCGACAATGAAAATGGATATCTATGAGATAGGATATCCAAAGGCTGGTGTAATGATGACGATGTCAAAGTCAAAGTCAAAACGTTTATTTCCTTAGACGATTATGCAAACATGGATAGTCAAGTCAACTTATAGCTAATTTAAATAAAAACTAAGAATAATCAAGGAAGTAACATTGTCTTGACAGTTCGCTTAAATTTTTTACACTGAGTTGAGAAGCGAATAGGACAATCCAGCTTTCAGATGTATATAATGTATATCTATTACGGAGATACTTGTGAGCTCAAGCTTGCCATTGGGACTAAGCTAACATGACACAACGTGGGTATGCTGATTGTCCTGCAATATTTTGTACCAGCACATATCTTAATGTATATAAATCTCGTGTCACAATGTTTGTCCTCAATGGACTCCTAAACCACTTAACCGATTATAATAAAATTCGCACAACATGTGCATCCAACTTGAGAGATAGGATGGTTTTTACGGCGAGAAAAATTCGAATAATTTCCGGGAAAATGTTATACCCGTGCGACGCCGGGGCGGGCCGCTAGTATTACAGTAAATATGGACAGTCCCCTATTTGTGAATTGACTTACATCCATGTTTTGTTATATACCTCTACAGGCAGACATATAGACATCTATACTAATATTATAAAGCTGAAGAGTTTGTTTGTTTGTTTGAACGCGCTAATCTCCGAAACTACTGGTTCGAATTGAATAATTATTTTTGTGTTGGATAGTCCAGTTATCGAGGAAGGCTATAGGCTATATAACATCACGCTACGACCAATAGGACCAAAGATATAGTGGTAAATGTGTAAAAAACGGGAGAAATTATTTCATCTTTAAAGCCTTCCGTTGCGTGCGCCGTGAAAACGGTTCTAGATACACAAAAAATATGTATTAAAGAATAATAGCTCTTTTAATGATCTAAAAAACAGTCCGCGATTGTATATGTCTATGTTTTAAGATTAGTAACTCACAAAAACTGTTTTTATGGTACCTAATTTGGTCGAAATAATTTGTTTAAGTTGTATCAACATAATAATATTAATCTTTATTCAAATAAATATGTTGTTGGTTAAGAGTACTTCATCCATTATAACGCGGGTAGCACCGCGGAGCACTGCTAGTATATAATATAATACTACGCACTGGCCAGTGGGTGATGCGATTTTTTCGTGTTTCGTAATGTGGTCCGGAGAAGCCATCTACCCTCTAGGTCTTCATGCCCCATCTTAGACCACATCGTCACTTTACATCAGGTGAGATTGTGGTCAAATGAAGGCTTATCTAAAATAAAAAATAAATAAAAAAACCTCAGAAAAGGCTCAGTCGCGTTATTAAGGTTTACTCTACTCTAAAGATATTCATGCAGTTTTCAGCAAGGATAAAATGGTTCAAAAGGCAGGGTTACGTAAAATGTTAAACACAATTAATAAAATGTATGAAATATAATCTTGCTACGGCATAGATTATGATGATGATTATAATATACATATCTATGTATCCCTTCTTGTTATTATATATTTCTAATTGATTGTCGGTTTGGTGTTCGGTGTCTGAAGATACATCCAAGATCTAATACCCTCACTGTTAAACTATTTTATTTTTTTTGCAGAAAATGATTAAACCTAATTAGTCGGTATGTAAATACTAGTTTTAAAGCTTATTATTTTTATTATATTTTAGAAGTGGTAGAGGATACATTTCATATAAGTTAGGAGTATATGGCAGAAAAAATAAAGCATTTTTGATAATTTCGAACAATATAACAGTTTACTGGAAAATCTCATCAATCGCTTGTCCCTGAAGATAAATCGTTTTGATTTAAAATGCCGAATCATTTTCATACCAACAAAATTAAAATTGATACGCGTACGTATTATCATCATCATCACCCTATTAACGTTCCCACTGCTGGGACACAGGGACTTCTCTCTTGGCGAGAGAGATTAGGCCTTAATTCACCACGCTGGCCAAGTGCGGGTTGGTTAATGTCACATGTCCTTCAAACTCTTTTAAAGTTCTCAGAACATGCCGGTTTCCTCACGATGTTTGCCTTCACCGTTAAAGCACGTGTTTTAAGCGCACATAAATTTCTCAAGAAGAAAAATCCAGAGGTGCGTGGCGGGGTTTGAACCCACGACCTTCGGAATCAAAGTCAAGTGTCCACCCACTAAGCCAACACGGCTTCCGTACGGTACGTATTATAGTTTCAATAATTAGGTTTTTATGTCAAGTACAATAAATATAAGTAAAAAAATATATATTTGGGCGAGAACCGCAAGATAAAGACAAGATTTGGCTGACCTTAATTGATAAAACTGCAGCACGTTACGTTTGATAAAAACATAAACATGTTTGTGTTTAAACATACATACATACATCATTATAAAAAAAAGCCGTGTTGGATAAGTGGGGGCACACTCAAAACGGTCGTGGATTCAAACTCTAGTCGGGCACCTCGCTTTAAACACGTGCTAGGAGGCAAACATCGTGAGGAAACCGGCATGTTTTGAGAACTTTGAAGGGTTTGAAGAACATGTGATATTCACCAACCCGCACTTGCCCAGCGTGGTGCGTCAAGGGAAAAGCCCCGGTGTCATAGCAGTGGGAACGTAAACAGGTGCTTATGTGTTATGTTATGTACATCAATTAGAATACATTGATGATATTTAGCACAAACATAAACTCAAATTCTGTAAAGTATTAGGCGTTCTTTATGTAAACTTGAAACAGGTGTTTATCATAAGTACCAAAATTTTAAGTTTATCGCTTCATCCGATACCTAATATTTAGAGCGTAGAATCCTGTAGCTAGCAATGTAAAAAACCTATTATTCTACCTACCTAACTGCTTCGCCGATAATCGAACAGGACATGGTAAAAAGGTAAAATCGCAATCGATTTGTGTTCAAGGATAAAAAGTATTGGAGTAATATAAGACTTGTAGAGAGTCGACCATATCGTCTCCAGAATATCTTTAGGATTTCGTGGGGATAAATGTCTTAAAATTGTTTTTTTTTTGTCTTACTACTCGCAATGAAGAACTCTGTAATCGAACCCGCTACCTCTTGCGTCGCAAGCGGACATCCGCCCACCGCACCACTGAAGCAGTCAATACCGTAACATGGGGCAGGAAATTAATATGTTACCAAATGCTATATGGATTGTCCAAAACTTTATTTTATCATGAAACACTGAATGATTACATGAATTAGGGCTACGATCCCTTGAAGCCGAATTGATAGTATGAAATTAGCAATTCCATGGAAGTGATTGTAAAACATCTGAAGGACTGTGTGTTAAGCGCAAAACACGGTTGGGTAATATTTATGCAGATAACGCAAATATTATTGAGTATAGCATAATGGTTGTAACATTTAGATATTAATGTTTTTTAATTACCCAAATCATTATACTGTTGAAATGCGGAGCCTAGATCGAGATTATGTTATGTTTTATATATGGTACTACCACAGATTACATAATATTATTACTAATATCACAACAAAGCAAAGTATTTAAGACACTTAGTAGCTATAGCTACTAAGTGTCTTATCTTTATCAAAGTTTAAGGACTTAGTGTCTGTTAGGGTATGAATTTGTAAATGTAGGGATTTTAATAAAAATTTTTTAAAAGAGGTATGATTTCTTTGCGGCTTTTGGCATTAAAATTTGGTAGGCACGTAAATACTAAATGTTGAAGCTGAGATTTTCGGGCAGAAACTATAAATTACAATTTGTGTTAAAATATAAATCCTTACCTATATAAGACAATTTAAAAAGAGTTATTGCCAACGGAGATTTCTGCCAACTCTTTTAAAAATATAAGTGTGTAACTTCCTAAGTTAACTAAGTCTCATAGTGGGTTCCGGGGCTAACTGTAAAGAATGTTACGTAATAGTGTCGGAAGTGAATCTTTTGGAATATATTAAGTTTCTTGCAATATGTAATTACTAATAATTTGCATTCTTTTGACTTACTTCAGTTAACATCTAAACATTTACATTATTCTCTTCTTACGTATGTTTAAATTAAGATATAAGTATGAATATGTACTTAAATCATGAATACCAACCTATATTAAATCTAAATCATTTAGATTAAACTCAAATTATGAATTATCTGGGGATCAAAAAATTTTGTTTTAATAAAAAAGTGGTCAGGTACAGTCAAAATCAAAAATAGCTGATGATCCTAAAATATTATATAAGTACACTACATTTTGTCAAAAGTTACTGACTATTGTAGTTTGTTAGAAGTTAAGGAACAAATAACGTATCATAAGTAAGTGATCACATTTATTTTGATGCTCGGTATTATAAAATAAAGTAAATAAAAAGATTTGTATTTATGTTAATTGTAATTTAATTGTATTTTTATTTAATTTTTGTTTATATGACATTGTTAATTTTATTTTTTATGTGTAATTTGATTTTGTATGTATTACGGATCTCTGTTGTCTGAATAAATGAATTATAATTATTATAAAGATTATTATATTTTGACCAACTAAAACTTTATTTGAAATTGACACTTAATTTTAATTTGGTAATTTTCTTTACATCTGGCACGTCACACTTGTAAGTAGATGTTTTAGGACGTTGATTTTGACCACTTACTTTTGCTGTTGACTGTACATTCATATAATTTCCGAGTTTGCAAGGTCTTAACGATAAACCTTAATGAAAAGCACAAAATAAATTAAGACGTAAATAATAATATAAAAATACTTCTTAGACTGAAACAAACGAACGAACGTCGGTTACATCCTTAAAAAATAAGTAGATGTGAATCACTAAAAAAAAAACTATATTATGTATAAATTATATTAGCTAGGTATATGAGATATTTATTGCCAACATAGAAAATATTATTTTTTTGAGTGTTGAGATGTGTAAGAAGAAGTGAATGACAGATGTAGAAAGAAAAATGTGTTTTATCGACGCCAAGTAAGCAGATGATAAACAAGAAAATAATTTAATAAAAGTACTGTGTATGTAATTTTATCTGTCACATCGTAGAAGCTCAAAGGGGAATAAAAACAAATTTAAGTTTTCTTTCCTTTTTGGAAACCGCTAATTCTAAGGTGGGGGAACTAAGGTTATAATATTATGAAGATTGGTGCTTAAATGGGAACACCTTTGGCGCTCAATACACAGGTTCCCAAAAATAAGAAGAAAATGTTAATATGTACCTAAAAAAAAGTAAGACTAAAACCGTAATATCGTGGTAGCTATAAATAATCAAGACTTGCTTGACCGCTTGGTTATATCAAAAAGGTCGTTGATACCTGAGTGCCATAAGGCTGACTCCCACAGAAATATAAACAATAAAGTATTATTCAGATTTAGTCCTGCGAATGAAAGAGAATGCTAAGATGGATGTGTGGAGTG
This sequence comes from Gymnoscelis rufifasciata, assembly GCA_929108375.1. NCBI lineage: Eukaryota > Metazoa > Arthropoda > Insecta > Lepidoptera > Geometridae > Gymnoscelis > Gymnoscelis rufifasciata. Next base: position 2,517,140 of record OV815307.1, on the reverse strand, counting down.
ACCCGGATGGATAAAATAAGGAACGAGTATATAAGAGGAAGTTTGAAAGTGGCGTCCAGTTATGAGAAGGAACGAAAGTCATGTTACGAGAAGAGCGTTAGATATGAAAGTGGATGGATATGTAGGAAGAGGGAGGCCAAATAAAAGATGGATGGACTGTGTGTAAGAAGATATGTGTAAGAAAGGAATGAGTGCTGAGTTGACGGGTGATAGAGGGAAATGGAAGAAAAACACATGTTGTGCCGACCCCACATAGTGTGGGACAAGGGCAGGATGATGATGATGATGAGTCCTGAGCACGCTCCTTTTCTGTACATAGCCTTAGAAGACCTCTGTGGCTCGGTGGGCGAAGGGTTTGATTCCCGCCGGGGGACCAGATTTTGTACTATGTACGATTTCTGGTTTCTGGTCTGGGTGTTTTCTTTGTATTATTGTGTGTATTTACAAAAAATGTATCTATGTATGCGTATATCAGGCACCAAACACCCATAGTACAAGCTCTGCTTAGTTTGGGGTTAGGTGATGCTGTGTGATTAGTCCGGAGATATATTTATTTATAGCAGATGTGGACTTTTAGGACTATTGTTTCTTTTTACCCCTGACCCCGGTTTCAGTTTAGTTTTTGCTATACATATATCTTTGTAGTGCTAAGTCGTGCGGCGTGCGAGTATTTCTCTGTGTATCTCTCTCTTAGAAAGCAATCCAGTTTTTCGTCCTTCCATTTCGCATTGGACAATGTGGTGTCGCGACGCTAATTTTTGTTGTGGTTGAGTGTATAAAGGTTTTTTGTACTTATTAATAAAAAAAATATTATAAGTTAAAATACAAATAGTTTTATTACTATCCCTCATTAATGAATCGAAAGGAACTTCATTCCTTCCGGGAGTCCCTTGACACCTCTCAAGTTTTGTTTTTGTATGAAGGGTGACTTTTGCGCGAGTATTCGTAGACATGTTTGATGAAAATCGGTTGTGCCGTTTAAAACAGGGGTATAAGTGAGGAAAGAGAACCGAATATCTGCAAATTTACTCGTCAGGGGTGTCAAATGAAAACGCCTTATGTGTGCATATTACAAAATAATAATATGACTTTATTTTACTTTAAGTAAAATAAGGTTTTGAAATAGGTTTTTTTTTAATTTTCAATTATGATTTTATGTTGAGTTTCTTGTGTTTTTCTCTACTGTCTTCTGTGCCGATTTAACCACTAGCAAAATAATCCGATGGTCCTTTGAAGGAAACCAGAATCTACTTTTTCAAACCCAGAAAAATCGAGAAGATTTTTAAAAAATCCTACAAAATAGAATGACTTTTAAACTTTAAGGGATCTAAAGAGTTTAAATCTGGTTTTTTATTAAGTTTTAATTTTAGATTATTTTTTAATGTAGTCATCACGTATAATTTGGTGACTCGCGATGGGCCGAAAAGATAGGTTGAAAAGAAGATCCTGTACTTAGCAGTAGGTACTAATAGGCTAAATACAGTATGAAATTGTTATAACTATGTATGTGTGTGTGTGTGTGTGTGTGTGTGTGTGTGTGTATATATTTATAAGTAACCTTAGTATCTATTTGCAATATTTTTTCTATTGCGTCATATTCTAGTTTATGGAGCCGGTCAATTTAAGCTTTTTTGCAGTCATGTTTGCTTTTATGGTAGATGTTAAGTTTTTTATTTATTGAGTTATATAGATATATTGTTTTTGTGTTATACTGGCTTGAGGCAAATTTGGACCGTGCCATGCCGTGACCGTGACCGTTAAAAGTTATTAAACATTTTTAGACAAGCCTGCATCAGATTCATCTGCTGGCCACGTAAGCTATTATATTTGACCTGCTTCCTGCCACTGATTAGGTCCATACAACTGCAGTAGCAAATTATCTCTAAAACAGTCGTACTGTCCTACATTTCTACGAATTATACTGCGTGCTACGTTTTTAGGAGATATCAGTTGTATTTTTTATTTGGTTTGGTGTATATGTATATATATACCTATATATATGTTACGATATTTATAATAAATTCGACAAGTGTGAGTTAGACTCATACACCGAAGTATCAGTGTAATATGTTAATTTTTACACGTTTTCTCAATAAAAACATGAAAAAAAAAAGAAAGATTCAAAAGAAAGTATTCAGCGGTCATCTTCCAAATAGGTACTGACCGCGCGCAACGTTGCTTGACTTTATAGAATCACGTTTGTTGTACTCGAGGAAGTCTTAGTAAAAGATGCCATGGTAAAAGGGTCCGTTTTACCCTATGTGTGTGTACCTAACCTAAATTACTTATTACATCCCAAACCTACGCAAATCGATAGTAAATAGAATAGATAATATTTAATTATAAAATTTACACTTTATGCATAGTAGGTACAATTTTCAACTAAATACCCGACGTATTTTAGTTAAAATGCAGTATTATCCCGAAAAATGTAATACGAAAAGAAAATATCCTTAAATATATTATTTTTACCTTTTAAGTAGTTTAGTGAATACCTATTTAATTATATTTTACTACACAGGCGTTAGAAATTTAGCACCTATTGGCACCTTTATCAGAAAACATTTTAAGATGTACCTACCTATACCAATTTTTTTTGTCTTTGCGAGGGGCATCAAGATTACATAAATTGCTTACTTCGTAAAATTAATTAATAATAAAACAAAAACTATAAAGCTTCGGCACAGAATATATAATAGTACTTCGGGTAAGATTTATATGCAAAAACACAACGATAATTATTATTTAATTATTAATAATAACACTAGATACACATACTTATTAATAATACTAATACTTGGTTTTATGGAAGAACTGAGCCCCGAATTATGTCAGTCATTTGACTAGTATCTAATTATAATATTAAGTACTAAGTAAAATTCTAAGTTAGTAAAAACATTCCTATTTTGTACTTACTTTTCTTTCGATCAAAAAATCAAAACACAAAAATTTCTTAGTTAAATAACAAGAAAGATCACATCACTATTCTATTCAAAAAAACACAACATAAAATAAATAGTGTTGCGTTAAAATATATCGATATCGATGCGAATTCGCGCGTGTTTACAAACAGACGTGCGTCGACCGGCCGCAACGAAAGTGAACTAGAACGCAAACGCAACGCACCGCGCTGGTCGATTCGGTAACTAAATAGGCTGTTCTATCGCTCAACGTAATAATAATGTATAAAACAATGCATTTGTCGAAATATTTATCGATGCTTTGTGATTTCTGTCAGGTCCTATGCAGCTGTTATTTGATTTTGTTAATATTCTGCTATTTCTCGTTCAATGTACAAAATATTAAATTATTTCATAAAATGAATTAGGTAGGTAATAATCATATGAAACTACACTCTATGCAAGAAGGTATAGTATTATTTTATCTTTGCCTAGATTAACAACTAACCGGAAAAGTATCGTCAGAATTTCGAAACAACATTACCTTTGCGGGTTTTTTTTTTGTAATGTAAACTTTTTTTATTGTCTAGGTATAGTTAAAATAAGCAATATCACAACCCACTTTGATTTAGAATTAAGTAAATTTCCCAACTACGAGAAATAAACCCATTATTTTGTGACATTGACCTACAAAGGTCTAGTTAGAGACTTATTTTCAGAAATATCTGCAAATAGGTATGACTGTGTAATAACATGACTTGCAGATTGTAAATAAAAAATATAGATATAACTCTTTGAAGTTTAAATATCACAAAAAAATTGGTATTACATGTTGTATTCAATAAAATAAGGTAAAAGTTTAGTGTATAAGTTATTTATTGAACCAGACACATACATATCGATGATTGTATATAAAAGAATGTTGGGTAACTTTTTTCAATACAGATTAAAGCTTATAATAAGCAAAGCCTTAATGTTTCACACCGAAAACTTCTATTAAAAATGTCACACAAGATATAAGGACCCCAACAATAAAAACGTGCCAGGGTATAGCAAATCTCATCCCAACAGGACGAGATTGAAAGTTATACTTAACAGCCTGCGAAAAAAATATATCTCGAAGGCTTTTATCGCTCAAGCCGGTTTCTCTTATACGTAGGGCAATTGAATGAAAATGCTCTCCCCTAGGAAAGCCCTTATATAAGTAAATCGCATAAATCAACTTGTGAAAAGGCTCAGAGAACGGGTAAATCTGCGAAACCCCATATTGGTCATAAAACTCAGGAGAATAATATCTGTAAATGTTAAATGGAGAAATAATATAACGATCTTTAACCTGACTCACCACCTTAAGACTATTGAAATGCTTTAAACAAGCTTCTTCTACGGTATCATTATGGTACAAGCTGACTATTTGTTTTTCTCCTTTCATGAATGTTTGCATTACCCTGCTGATGCACGCTGAGTAACCACGCTCATTCAGGTCTCGTTCATTATGCACTTGATACTCCAGGCTAGGCTTCATAGTCAGACTGACCAAACTGGTCTGATAATAATTATTTATCAAAAAAGCGAACCATATCCAGCAAATCAGGACGACGCTCACCGCTTCACGCACATGGATATTGCCGCCATGAAGCAACATGTTATCAAACATAATCAGAACCACACGTCCTTTGTCTTTTTCCTTCAATAAAACTAGTAGAAAAAAAGCGTATAACATTAAAGCCAGTAGCACCAAAGACCAGACTAAAGGTGAGAATTCCAAATAAAGATTCTTCCAAACTGGTGTTGTTGATGCCCTCTTTACTAAAATCCTAATATCGTCTAACTGGTCTAGATGCCCGGAGATGTAGAAGAACGTATTTGCTCGGGCTTGAGTGAGAATCAAACCGCCCAGGAGAATGTCGGACTCGTTCCTTTGGATCATTGTTAGAGGCCCCGATACAGATAAATTCGCATTTATCGAGGAGAATGTCTCGGCATCGTAATCGAATCTGAAGTTGTAATTAAACTTCTCTATTTGGCTGATAAGATGGAAAATGTATTGCTCAGTTCCCATTATGTAAGGTTTATCCGTTTTCTTTGGGTCCAGGGCATACGGAGGCCAGTGAGCAACTGAGACATTGAAGGTACAATTTTGTAGTCCCGTCACTAACTTCAGTGGATAAAGATCAAACGATTCAGCATCAGAGCACTTTCCAAGCTCTGTAATTCCGACGTAATATTTTCCGCAAGCATAGTTATCAAATGGATTGTATGTGTATAACTCAGCTGTGTCTGTCCCATTTACTACTATAACGTGAAGAATGTGGAATTTCAAGAGGTTATCAAATATTAACTCTTTTTCTTTCATTGAATTTATAACAACGAGAAAATTTCTATCCGGCCGCCAAGAGCCCCTCATACTAAGCTTTATAAGAAGTTGCAGAAGGTCAGCGTCATCATTTACTACAATCAAGTAGGCTATGTTGAAATACTTCACTTTTCCTATCTGTATACTAACCGCTCCTGCAGCGTGAACTGCCTTTAACAGATCATCGTCTCTTAACTCTGTGTTGTAATAAGTCAGTATATTGTCAATCTCAAAATATTTTTGTAAAATGTTTCCAACACATTTTTCTAAGCCTGGTTTCGAATTTGTTTTATAGATCAATTCTACGCAACTTCCAAAAGGGTAGAAAGCACACAATAAAAGAATCACTCTCATGGTGAATGTTAAAAAGCAAATGATTTTGTTCAAAGATGGGCTGTTGTTTTAACCACTGATTATATCTTTGTTTTAACGTATACCCATCATCGATCATGTTAATTGACACACTGATTGATGAGAAAATGTATTTCTACCAATCTTTCTTTATCATAATTTCGTTGACAGATGTCCCATATTGTCAGTAAATTTGTAAACGCCCAATATTGACACCTCTGTTAAAAAATTTCGTCTTTTCCACACGCAATGGGTAGGTTGATAACTAATTATTTACCTGAAGGTACCTTTATCGTAAACATGTCATGTGACACACATCACGGGTTATTTATGTCATTTATTATAGTTTTTAACTTAGTTTGTGTGCCTACCTACCGGTCATTTCAGCCATGTAACAGTGTAGGTAATATTCTCGTAAGACCTGTTGTGTAAATGGAAATAAGATAGGTACATGTAACATGTTGTAATAATCTAGGTACGGGCGGACGTAACAGTTGTAGAGGAAGTATCTTGAAGCTATGAATCAACAAATTGATACCTTGGTGTACCTAGGTCTTTAGCCGTAACCTGACTGCCTAAGCTTACTTACTTGTAGTTACCCAGGTATATTATGCTGTAATAGTGCGCGCCTACTTGCGTGTTAGCACCATATACTTATGTAGTTCTGAAAATATGGGAGGTGTTTTAATTTAGACTGTTTTTTGCTTATACCGTTAATGCACGTGTTAAAGCGCATATACATTTTCGAGAACAAAAAACAAGAGGTGCACGGGTTCAAACCCACGATCCTCGGAATCGAAGTCGATGTTTTTTTTTCTGTGGAGATACGAAGATGCTACTTCCGCTAGCTATTAATGTCTTACTCTCATTGAGTAATTTTACTCGGTTAAAATTATTAATGTGATAATAGGTATTATAACAACTAGATGCATGCAAGTAAATCAAATGCTGTGCTAGCCATAATAGGTATTGTCTGCCTTTGTATGCCAGTTAATATTGTTGGTATATGATATTTTAGTACTAATATAAGATTAATATTTGTAATTATGTCTGCTAGTCTGTAAGGTAGGTACTTACCTAATATGTTTATATGAACCTAAATAAACATTAAGATAAGTCCCACCATTTTTCGCTCCCGACCAAAAAAGAGGGGTGCTATAAGTTTGACGTGTCTGTCTGTCTGTCTGTGGCTCCCGAACGGATGGAGCGATTTCAATTTAGTTTTTTCTTGTATGAAAGGTGAGTCTGGCGCGAGTGTTCTTCGACATGTTTCATGAAAATCGGTTGTGCCGTTTAAAAGTTATGGGGGTGAGAGTGGGTAAGGAAAACCGAAAATCTGCAAATTTTATATACTAGTGTGGGGTATCAAATGAAAGCGCATCGCGTCCATATTACATATATTATGTTGTTTTACATTTAAGGAAATGAAGGCATTGGAATCGGGGGTTTTTCTTAAATTTTAAATTTAGATTTATTGATTTTGTATAGCACGCCTCAGCGGTGTATTAAACATATGCAAGGCTATATATGCAAGTTTTGACCTTAATGTGTAATTAAACTTTTGTTTATTTTAGTATATTTTATGTAAATATCCGTTTTTGGTATGTTACGGTACAAAACGAATTTAGAAATGATAATTAAAATATTATTATTTGGTCATTCAGTATCCAAGTTGGGATGATAAATAAAAAAAAAGGTGATGACTGAACTTTTACTATACGTATTTACGATCTGAGAATGTCACAGCCCTCGCATTTGCTGATATAAAAAAATGCCTGTTCTTTTAAGTAATATCATAGACTAATGAACCTCTAGTCTATGGTAATATCTACAAATGTATGTATTAGTGTCACAAAAATTTCTCACCAATATACCACTTTCCGTTCTTAATTGTTTTCTGTTTACAATTACTAAAATTCAATCTGCTTCTATTTTCTAACGTATGCACTAGGTATGTTATTTAACTATGTTGTATCGTCTACAATTTTTATAAAAAAATATCAAAGTAGGTACTTTTAAAATGAAATCTCAACATCTCAACTTTTCTATAGCTGAAGAGTTTGAACACGCTAATCTCAGAAACTACTCGTCCAATATGAATAATTATTTCAGTGTTGGATAGCCCATTTATCGGTAATCTAAATTTACAATTTCAAAAACGCCCGATTACAGATCCATAATCCCTTAAAAGTAAAAAAAACCTACTATTTTGTAATGTGCACGTGATGCGCTTTCATTTGATGCCGGCTGTACACACGCGACGAGAGCCTCTCGGCGAATGTCTCGGCCGAGAGGGGTCTCGTCGAGAGCATGCCTGTACACACGCGTTCTAACATTTGAACTGAAGACTCACGCGACAATGGACGTAGAAATTGCTGCTGCTATTTGTGTTTGTGCCATGAGCTATTATAATTTTTTTAACATTTACTATAAAAATAAAATTCGTAAACCATGAAGAAATAAGAAAAAAAATAATATAATTAAATTAAATTAAAATTAAATTAAAAAACAATTAAATACTATCAGCGAGCAAGTAAATGAACGAGTGTGTACATGCTCGCTCTCGTTTACCTCGCGAGAGCCAACGAGACCCTTTGACTCGGGCGCAAAAAACCGACAAGCCACCGAGACCGACCGAGACGAGAACGAGACAGCGAGACGAGACGAGAGCGCCCTGTACACACGCGCGCTCGGCCTGTCTCGGGGTGTCTCGACGCGTGTGTACAGCCAGCATGAGACCCCAATCGGGTACCTATATATGCAGATTTTCGTTTTTCCTCCACCATTTTTACCCTCATAACTTTTAAACCGATTCTCGATTTTCCGATTTTCTCGCGAGAATTTAACCTTTCAAACAAAAAAAAACTTTAGAGACTTTTAAACGTAGTGATTAAATACTCAATTCAATTCAGTTCAGTTTCTTGTAATTGGCTACTTGCCAATTTTCTGAAATATATTTTATAATTTATGTAGTGTTATTTTAAACCCCCTACAACTATTTTTTTTCAAAAAAACTTTATTTAATAGAGAAAATATGATATTTTTATCTTTTGGTTTGAAATTCGAGCCAAAACACTGTGTCACGTGACATTTCTTTGCTATGACGTCACATTTTACAAAACAAGCTATCAAGGCTATACGGCAATATCTGTTCTGAGTGTTAAGTCTAAAGATTTAGCTGAAATTGTGAAAATGACAAGCTACAAAACGTGTGCGGTGCCTATGTGTCGAAGTACGACAGTTAAATGTCCCAACAAATAATTTATACACGTTCATAAATGCCCAAAACGTCGGCAATGGTTACAATTGGCACGCCGAGACCCACAGTTTACGTCTGATAAGTCTGTGATATTCTTTTATGAGGATCACTTTCATGTAAGTAAACTAGGTAGGTACCTGTAAAGACAAAATCAATATGTTTGATAAACCTAACTTCTTTAAATAAACTTAACTTTTACCTAATGACACTTTGTTTTTCTTTGTAGCTACCTAATGATATGGAAAATTACATCCAATAAAGTATAATGGGTTCTATTGGTAAAATTAAAATGAAACCTGACTGTTTGCCATCGAAATTTCATTGTCAACCGGACAGAATAAAACGAACAGGGCCAACACAACCTCGATCAGTTGTAAGCAAAAGACGTCGTATAGACATATTATAAGAAATATTTTCTGAGGAAATGCCATCAACATCAGGCATGACCATGACAAGCAATAGCGGTGAGTAAAGTTATGAATTAGTTCAATTATTTCAAAATAGGTTTACTTTTAAAGTTTTCTTTAGAACCTAGTTTCTAAAGTAGTACAGTATTTTTGTCATGCACATTTACATACTTGACTATGTTGTAAATAATATTTGTTAATTGTTTATTTTAGATTCCTTATCTACTACCTCCGCGCTGGATGAGAGACATCATTTTCAAGATCAGATGATACAAGTATGCCCTGAAACAGCTGATAAATTAATAAGACATCCAAGTGTTCTTCTAATTCCAAATTATCAAAAAGTGATGTAATTAAAACAAAACAGGTAGCAAGTTTAAGGATTCACATTGAGCGAAGAGATTTTTTTATATTAAAACCTCATTCTGTAATTAATAAGAAATTGTTACAATATTTGGATGAATGTGTTAATGCCTGTGCGCTAATTAATCTACAGGATAGTATAATTAAAAATACATGATTTTCAAAAATTACACTCTTTTATTTGGTACTATTATATAGTAATAGATACACATTTTTTTTCCAAAAAGATTGCACATAATAACTTATTAACATATCCAGTATTGTATTCTACAGGCACAAAATCCACTTCACCATTTTCTTCAAAATTGAATGATGCCACAACAAATAAACACTTTTTCAATTTAGTTATCTGATGTTGTACTTGTGCAAAGTACTTAGCAGTGACTTGGTTGTTAGAAATATAATTTTTTGAAGTTTTTTCATTCATTGGACATATTATTTCGATTACAGTATCATCATTCAAAATCCCATCAGGTGATGCTGCTAACGTAGGATATTCTTGACATTATAAACAGTCCACACTGAGAAATTCCACCAAGTTGTTCTTTTAATTGTTTTTTTACAAGATCTTCTAAGTTTCTGTCTCTTTTTATAGCAACAGTGTCAGGCAATTTTCACCCATTAATGCTGCAATTAATGAGCCACCCTAATGTCTTACACCGAGACACCTCATAAGCTCTTGATGCTGTTATTCGGGCATATTGAAGCTCGTGCCATGCCGTGAAGATCTGAAATTAAAAACATAAAATTTATGTATTTGATAGACTTAAGAATTAATATACAACATCTTGTACAAAAATAATGTATTTTATTTCGGTAGGTACTTACACGGAAGTTTTTGCATTCAGCACTCAGCACAACAAAAATTAGGATTACAGGCAAAGAAATTTGCGATCATGAAAGCATCGATTCTAGGCAAATTTGCACTATCCGCTTTAAAATAGCCTGACTCCATGTCCTGAAATTTTTTAAACAGCACAAATTCAAATATTTGAGCGATTTTTGTTTACTTTTTTCAGCAAATTATGAACAAATAGCGACGTAGCTTGGACATAACTTTTGTTTATTGAATTATGACGTCATACGATGATCAATCATGGCCGCTCCTTGTCAACCACAGATAAAAAAAACTCAGATTAATTTTCCAAAAATAAAATATTAATAATTTGTTTTAATGCAAAAAACGCACTTTATAATTATTATTTACCTAAAAGCTACCACATAAAACATATATTATTTCATATTTTATTGTTACAACTGTCAAGTAGCGAATTGGACTTTGCGCTTGAAGCGACAATTTGCCAGTGTCGAGTTAAATAAAATTAAAAAGTGAAAAAGATGTTATTCAGTTTAACGCCATTTTGCGTCCCGTTTTTAAATACTCGTAACTTGTCAGTCATTTTTTACATGACTGTCAATGTCTTTGTCATTCAATTAACCATTCACTCATTCATTCATTTCGTAACTTTTGTGGTTGCAGCATTGTCAATCTTTCTTTCTTTGTATTTTTCAATTTATTTACTTACTTAATTTTGAATGAAAAATGTGACCTCGCATCATAAAATACACACCACAAAGTTAATGCCAGTTTTGGTTTTCAAACGATCCCTAAACAGGGTAAGGAACGCAAAATGGAAGAAGAAATTCGATGTTTTGTTTGCAAGGAATTCTACAGAGAACCCGTCCTACTACCTTGCGGACATGCCCTTTGTCGTGTCTGCGCCGTTAGTTTACAATCACACGTCCATGAAACGGAGAACCAGGGTGCTAATGACTACCACGAAGCTGACAAAGCGTCGGTGTCGAGTGAGACGGACAGTGGAGTGGTATGTGGATCAAGGCCTAACAGCTACGCGGGTACCCCGGCCGCGCCCGCCTACTCGAGCGTCGCGTTCAGCATTACCTGTCCGTTATGTAGTAAGGTAGTTCTATTAGACGACAATGGTGCCGAAGGTCTTCCACCTTTTCGCGTTATGCGAACTATTGTGGAGAGATTTGGGGGCGTCAAAGGCGCGCCGCCCGCGGAAGAGGCTTGTCAGATGTGTGAAGGGGAGAGGCGAGCGGCCGTGGTGCGATGCGAGCAGTGCTCTGTCAGGTACTGCGCTGGTTGCAGAGACGCCTGGCATCCAATAAGGGGACCCCTAGCTCAACATGAGCTTAGAACTCTCGGAACAACTTGTGGGGATCATGGGTCTCCACCAACACTGTTTTGCAATGCCTGCCAAGTCCCTATCTGCCAACGCTGCCTTGTTGAACGACACGCCTCTCATGAAACACAAGCTTTATCAAATGCGGCTAGAACTCATAAGGTAAATATATTGTACACAAGGATAATATTACACATATCTTTGTTTTTGTATAGAAATAATGTTAAATATTTGTTTTGTTTTAGACTGAATTATCACAATCACTGCAAAAGTTATCAGAACAAGCAAAAGCTATGACTGAATATATTCAACTAGTCAAAGGATCTGGAGATAATATTAATGTAAGTACATACCTGGTAAATTGCATGTTATTTATTCCCTTTCTCTATTTTATTTCTCAACTAGCTGACCCGGCGAACTTTGTTCCGCCTTAGACACCATAAATGAGCAGATTTTTTATTTCTGCTCAACTAATTATTTCATGTGAACTAAGAAAATCAGGTTTCTTAGATCCTTTAAATTAATTATTTTAAATGTATTGTTTGTTAATAAAATAAGATTGACAGAAGAATCCGTTTTAAACGTCATTTTTTTTTTCATTTTCTTTGACTTTGAGTAATTCTATGTCAAATGTCTTAAGGTTACATTAAAAAAGTTTAATAATTTTATATGGTGTTTAAGTAATTTTAAATTTTCTAATTATCCGCGCAATTTCCTTAATTTTTTCTTTCATAAGAACGAACAGAACAAAAACAGAATTAGCGAAATCGGTCCAGCAGTTCAGGCTTGATGCCGTGACCAAGGGATTCATTTTTATATATATAGATAAAGAAAATCCAATTTACTCTGTATTTTTATATATTTGCAGGAATCATGTGAAGAGCTTGAAAGACAAATAGAACAAGCCTGTAGTGAAGTTTCAAAAGCTGTAGAGAGGAGAAGGGATGAACTAGTTAGAGCAGCAAGAAACACCCGGTCTCAGGCTGTGACAAGTATGCGTTCCCTGAAGTCAATAGCAGCCCAGAAGCTAAGGGAGGCTACGGCACTGCTACACTTCTCTATTGAGGCTTTGAAGGAGTCTGATCATGCAGCCTTTCTCCAGGTAAATATTATGAGAAGATACTAAAGGGTTTTACTGGATTATGTCATGCTCGAGTAAAAAATAGGTGAAAAACTATTTCAAACTGTAGGTTCAATGCTTATTAAACAAACTGCATGATTTGTTAAAATTAAAAAGATAGAGAATCTGATCTAATTGTAAGTAAAGTTTTACTAAAGAGAATGCATAAAACTTACTGTAATTTCTTATCTGCCACACCCAATAATTATTATGAAATAATTTCTTAGTATGACCTACATACAAAGTTGATAAGCTCTAAACAACTCTTCATCAAACTAAACCAATTGGCTATCATAATTAGCAATTACTTTGATAACAATATATTTATCAGTCAATGTTTATAACCACATCCAAGCTTATCACATTCCTAACAATGTGTATTTATTTACAAAGATGATTACACTGATTGTTGTACACATTGGGTTATGTATTATACAAGCTATATGACTCAGAAAGTCGTAGATAATGTCTATTTGAAACAATAACATGTATAAAATAGGATGAGTGTTTTTCCGGCGTTTCAAGGCTGTGTGTTGTTTTGAAACCGCGAAAATAATAATGAGCTATTTAATTTGCCTGATCTGTGATGAAAGTTTAATTTTATGTTTACAAAACGTCACGCAAGAGTGCACTAGCTAATAATAGGTAATTTGGCAAATGACAAATTTTTACATTTTCGTATCAATTTCGTGTTGTAAAAACTTTCGAAATATAATTTCCTACAGATCAAATCGACATGATAACTTTATTAATTGACTTTGAATATAACGGTATTTTCGACTGATTGCCATTGGCTTGTATGTTAATCAAACTGGAATATTTTTTATGTTTTTAAATCCTAACGGTAAATTAAACAGAAATATAAGAATGGTATCTATTTAAAAACCACACATCACCTATGTAGACAGGTACCAACTACAGCATATAATGCAGAATAATTAAATGTTTTTTTTAATTTACTCTCTTTTCAACACGAAAAATACAACTCTCATCTTCAGTCTTGGCCTAGAAAGACGTGTTAACAATCTCATAAATATTAGTTCAACATGTCATTCTTATTCTAATTTTGGTAACTGAGATTTGCACTGACATCTCGCCTAGGAGTGTTTTATTCAATAACCCCTGCCTAACCAGGCCATGATAACATTTCTAATTCATCTTTATGTGGAGGTCTTTTTTATCTGGGTTTAATTCAAAAGATTTATGTGTCATGTGTAGTCATATAATAATATTGTATGTTTGAAATGGATGCAATTGTTGAAACATAGTTACTTACATTCTAAGAGCTTATGTAAATGGAGCACAATTTTACAGTAAAGATTTTCTTCTTATTCTTAAGAATGGAATTAAATGGCGTTCTACCCTTATCACGTATATCTATTTAGAGTAGAATATGAAACTTTCCGCATATTGTTTTCTACCTTGATAGTATTTATTTTCTGTCTTAACACCTATCTCCGTGCATAGCCGACAGATCGAATTTCTCTTATTTCCAGGTGGGCAGCATCCTAACGAGTCGAGCTCAGGAGACCGCGGCCAGTTTGTGCTCATCACTAGAAACACCACCCAACGCTCCCGCACTAACACTCGATATAGAACCTGTTCTACGAACTATAAGGACAATGAACTTCATTGAGTGTATACGTAAGTTTTAATTTAATAATACTTAGAATTACCTTAAATTCTCTAAACTCAATAAATTCTAATAATGTCATTGCTTACTTTCGGAATGCAGCTATTGAGGAGGCGATGAAGACTACAGGTAAAAGATCTATATATTTAACTATATTAGTATTATAATTAGTGGATATTGTTTACGTACACGTAAACGTTTTAGAGCGTTAAGGGCCCCTTATACCGCAAATGCTGTTTTTAAAATCAATATGAATCAGTCAAAAATTGACGTAAAATTTTGAAAAAAATATATGTTTTAGTTGAGGATCTTACAGAGTGCAATTCGCTTACATTTACACAATAAGATGAACTTCGCTCGATAGAAAAAAATACCAAAGTTGCCTCTTTTTAAAAAACATTTTCAATACTGTGCCTAAAAAAATAAATTTATTGACCTTATTTTTACACCAATCTTTAGATGAATCATTTTTCTAGTGCAAATCGCTTAGGTGCGTGTTGTAGTGTTATTTTCCTATTAATTATGCCTAAATACCTACAAACCCGCGAGCGGCGCGACGCCCGCGGGCTTAGTCAGTCGCGCGGTGGCGCTTACCGACGACGGACCTGTGCCAGTGCTCTTCCCGCCCGACGAGCGACGTGCGACGTGAAAAAAAAAGGTGTGTGTGCGATTCACACACGACAGAAGTGAAACTACAACAATTAATAAAAACCGTAATTGGTTTTACAAGTACAAGGACAACTGCGCGACATTGCCGTCTCGACGGCAATGTCTATTTGGTATTTGGGCCGGGGAAAAAGAACCAGTCAAAGTCAAAGTATCTTTATTGCATTATTACATGTAGTTTAAATGGTAGGTATCATATAAGATTTTGTATCAATGTAATTTGCCCATTGGAGCGTGCAACATTTTGATTAACAACAATTTAATAATAAGAAATTTTAAATAATAATTGTATACATATAATTAAAAACTAAACATGTCAATAATTTTATAAATCAGATTAAATAAAATAAAATATTAGTTAATGATTAAAAATAATTACACATTACATTTATTTACCAATGGTTTTGTCATTTAAATATTCGGCAACTGTATAATAACATTGTCTAATAACAGTACATATCGAAAGAATCGAAAAAGATGATGAATTTTGGAAATCAAAGATGGAATCAAAATTATCACACTTTTACCACCTGTCCAATGTCTGCTGCCAGAAATCGTCAACCCCAGACACACTCTTGGTTGCCTCTATACGGAATCTGACACTTGAATCCCGGTGGATTCGCAAAATCAAAATCCGAAAATAAAGAAAAAGAGTTTTTTTTATCGCAAAACATGTGAAATTTTGTGAATTGTGAAACTCTAAATTACAATGAAATAAAAAAGCATTTTATTCCTCATATAAAATGTATTTTTTTTTTTATAAATGAGAATAAATATTGTACATAACATTTATGCTTGTTTTCATTTTGTTGTTTCTATTCTTTACCACAAATGCTTCAATCATAATTATCACCTCACTAATTCAAAAAGTTTAGTAAGAAAAATTATGTATACATTCAATACCTACATACCTACTACAATAAACTTTCATTTCAATCAAATAAAAGAATATAGTCAATAAAATAATCAATATACTAAAAAAATACAGTCAATAAAATTAAAATCACCGTAGCTACTGCATTATGCTGTATTGTGGCGTTCTTGCTGCCGACAAAGTTCGCCGGAGTTCATATCAAGTCGGCTCCCGCGTAACGCGCATGCAAGTCGACTGGGCGAGTAAAATGCCTAAATCTTCGAAACAAGGTGGCCTTAAAGAACGTATAGCGTAAACATTTGCACGCGTTTACGCGCTATTGACCAATTTAAATAATTGTTCTAGATAACTGACAAAATGCATCACATTTTTAATATAAAATTATTTAATGCAGTCAGCCTTACTCCTCTATTGCAATTGTCTTACATTATGTGGGGTCATCGCATATACGCACGTGTATACTGCATATTTCTGATACCTGCTATCTCAGCAACCCAATTTTGGAGCTTTTGTCTGTTCACGTCCGTAAGTTTCACGTCCGTAAGTGATAACCCACTGAACGTGACCTCCGGGTGATGCTAAGAACAGTCTCTGGTGGTAGGCTTCGGCCGCGGCTTGTCACCACCTTTCGGGCTGGGCCAGTGTGAAACGATTTTTTCGTGTTTCTTAATGTGGTCCGTAGAAGCCATCTTCTAGGTCATGCTCCATATTAGAGTACATCGTCACTTTACATCAGTTGAGATTGTAGTCAAATGAAGACTTATCTATCATTAAAAAAAAACCTTCTAGCACGTTCCAAAGATTGAAATTATTTGAGTGGAACTCGGATAGTTTGTGACCTCCACACACTTATTTGTATGTATTTGTATATACCACGCTATACTAATGTCAAAGTCAAAACGTTTATTTTCTTAGAAGGCATAGGCCATAAATGGACAGTTCAACTTAAAGTTAATTATACTTTGTGTGTATGTTAATTAATATAGATTTAAAATAAAAAGGTAATAACATTTTCTTTAACTTGTTACACACTTCTTAACTTATAAGTAACGAGCGCTATTTTCTGAATAGATAATTCTCATATCCCTGTTGAATTCTTACCAGTAATACCTTATTGAAAGATTATAGTGTAAAACTCCTTACTCCTTGGTCTGGCTGTTTAGTATGTACAACTACTACGGTCAGGCGGCGGATGAGCAGAGAGTTTTTCTGTTGATTTCCTTCAGATTTTCTTATTAGATAATGTTAGTTGTATATCTATGTGTGTTGTTACTTTGATGCGGTCTTGTTTGTTTTTGTTCACAGTGTTGTTTTTCTTTATATTTTGTTTTGTACCCGTGAAAACCTTAATTAAGCTTTCTAGAGTTATATTGATTTGTTACATTGTATATGTAATTTGATGTGCCAATAAATAAATTAATAAAAACATAATTATCTGAATATGTATGTCTATTATATTAAGTGTATCAGACGTCTAGTACCCGTAACACAAGCTTAGAGCCTTACCACGGGGTTAGTTTTTGTTGTGTGGATTGTCCAGAAATATGTTTAAGTGTATCAGACGTCTAGTACCCGTAACACAAACTTAGAGCTTACCACGGAACGAACTTTTACCACTTTATTTAATTTATATTTGAGTATCACATTCGCTCAAGAAAACTGCTGGTCCACTATGGATTCATCTAGCTAGAGACAGAAATGCGTGGAAATCTTGAGAGAAGGCCTTTGTCAATAGACAATCTGTTCCACAGTCACAACCAGTTGCCGATCATTCTAGCATATGTTAGAATAAATTTAATAAGTTTTGTTAGTTTTAGTATTTCAGTAGGCATTTATAAGAATTATTGTAAGAAAGAAACAGCAATAAAGGCTATTTTATTTATTTGAATATGTGATTGGCAGCCCCCGGCGCCCCCGAGATGGCGGTGGAGGCGTGCGTGGCGCGCGGCTGCTCGTGCACGCTGGCGTGGCGCGCGCCGGCCGCGCCCAGCGCCGTGCGCGGCTACGTGCTGGAGCTGGACGACGGCCTCAGCGGACCCTTCCGGGTGAGATACTTCTTCACGTCATCACCCCATTAACGTTCCCACTACGTACGTACGCGCTGGAGCTGGACGACGGGCTCAGCGGACCCTTCCGGGTGAGATACTTCTTCACATCATCACCCCATTAACGTTCCCACTACGTACGTACGTGCTGGAGCTGGACGACGGCCTCAGCGGACCCTTCCGGGTGAGATACTTCTTCACATCATCACCCCATTAACGTTCCCACTACGTACGTACGCGCTGGAGCTGGACGACGGGCTCAGCGGACCCTTCCGGGTGAGATACTTCTTCGCATCATCACCCCATTAACGTTCCCACTACGTACGTACGTGCTGGAGCTGGACGACGGGCTCAGCGGACCCTTCCGGGTGAGATACTTCTTCACATCATCACCCCATTAACGTTCCCACTACGTACGTACGTGCTGGAGCTGGACGACGGGCTCAGCGGACCCTTCCGGGTGAGATACTTCTTCACATCATCACCCCATTAACGTTCCCACTACGTACGTACGCGCTGGAGCTGGACGACGGGCTCAGCGGACCCTTCCGGGTCAGATACTTCTTCGCATCATCACCCCATTAACGTTCCCACTACGTACGTACGTGCTGGAGCTGGACGACGGGCTCAGCGGACCCTTCCGGGTGAGATACTTCTTCGCATCATCACCCCATTAACGTTCCCACTACGTACGTACGTGTTGGAGCTAGACGAGGGCCTCAGCGGATCCTTCCGGGTGAGATACTTCTTCTTAGTACCTCATAAATAATATAGATAGACTAGCTGTGACCCGCCGCTTTGCCCGCGTAGTTATATATTATACGCGGTATAGATTTTCACGCAGTAAATGTTGTTTTTGTCCTTTTCTCGCCTTTTAAACCTCCACGAACATTTTCAAGACTAAGATAAGATAAATCATGGTGGCTTGTCACCACCCTCCGGGCTGGGCCAGCGCGTGAAGCGATTTCTTCATGCCCCATCTTAGACCACATCGTCACTTTAGATCAGGTGAGATTGTTGTCAAATGAAGGCTTATCTAACATCAAAAAAAAAAACCGTTCAACCGTTCTCGAGTTTTAGTGGGACTAACGAACAGCAATTCGTTTTTATATATATAAATGATAGATAGGTTGATGAAGCGTTTATTTATAACTCCAATCACACACATACAATAATCGGGCAAAAACAAAAGGATACATTATTAACTTAAGATTGGATATAAGTTAACATGATTAGTGCATGTGTGCGTTGCAGTAAAACAGAAAGGCCACAGCTATACACTTTACGGGCTATTCACACTAACCTAACCCCAAGCTAAGCAGAGCTTGTACTATGGGTGTTAGGTGACTGATATACTACATACATACATATATTTTAATACTTTACTTAGAATTAATACTTACATGTGATACATACAACATACCCAGACCCGAACCAGAAATTGTAGATCGTACAAAATCTGGTTTCCCGGCGGGATAGAACCTGCAACCTCCTGCGCCTCAGGCGGACCTTCGGCCACCGAGCCATAGAGGTCGTCATCGTCAACATGACTGAGGGACGTGACCATGGCATATCAACAGCTTTGTCACCACTTCTCTCCATCGACTCCGGTCCTGAGCCAACTGTATCGACGCTTGGAGAGTGCCCCCTGTAGCGTCCTGCGCTATGTAGGTCCACCGTGTAGGTGAGAGGCCTTTACTTCTCTTCCACACTGCCAGTAATTATCAACCACTCTAGGCTATTCGGGTCACGCCTGACAGTGATAGTCAACGATAGTGAGATAAACATCATTAAATATGTATATAAATAAAATCAATTATTCCGGCCAATCTACACAACAACATCTAGCCCCGTGGTAAGCTCTTAGCTTATGTTACGGGTACTAGACATCTAATATACCTAATACAAAAGTCATACATATAGTTATATACCCTATCTTTTAGCACTTATCACAATGGCGAGGTTTGCTGTCAGAAAACTCTTTTAGGGTTAAGCTCGCCTTTTTGTACATTTTGTTAATTGTATGACCCTTGTGTATTACTGTGTTTTTGTGTACAATAAAGAATTTATTATTATTATTTATTATTATACTATTTTTTAAATACATATTAAACATCCAGGCTAAGGAGAAAGTGCTTGCAGAACATACAACCACTTGACCCCTCAGGAATCGAACAGTCAGCAATAAGCAATTTCCTTTCATTTAAAAAATCCATTATTGTTTTGACAGGAGGTGTATTGCGGGCGGGAGACAGTTTGCACGATAGACGGCCTGCACTACTCCTCGTTATACAGCGCGAGGGTCAAAGCCTTCAACGGAGCGGGAGAAGGACCTTACAGTGAGGTCATTGGACTTCAGACTTCACCAGGTACTTATATTGTTTCTAAAATGCAGAAAAAGATTAACTCCGTAACCTTCGCTTAGGTTACGGTACGGATGTGTCTTAATCTTTTTCTTTCACCAGCAAACTCACTTAATAATCATTAAAATATAGATAATATTGTCTCTGCTCAATAGATTCAATAGATATATATCTGTACAGATCCTTGATAACACTTAATTAACTTGTGTTGGGTGTGCTTTCTTAATAAATAAAAAAATAAAATAAACACTGGTTTATAACTTTCAACATGAGTCGCATTTTATAGATTCTCCCCCCGAAAAACGCAGTTCAAGTAAAAACCTACAAATAATCAATTTATTAATAAAAAAAATAAGGTAATAATACATGTCAATTTAAATAAAAATCATACTAATTATTTATTTATAATTTGGTTACACCATAAGAATGATTAATTACTGAGGTCTTTTATTTTATTTCTAGATATAGAGAATGTCAAATAATAAATAAAAATATTCTTCATCTTGAATAAAAGGAATAGAATAGAATATACTTTATTACACACCAAATGAACAATACAATATGAAATAAAAACTGAACCTAGAATGCGTAATGGGCGGTCTTATTGCTAAAAGCAATTTCTTCCAGACAACCGTGGATGGAGAGAAATAAGATTACATATTTTATGGACGGTAAAAGGCATGATGACTACATAAAAAATAGGTAGTCCAAAAATACAAGGCACCTTTTTTTCGCTTAATTAATTTAATAAGTGAGTGACAAGTTATCGAGCAATAGAGTCAAGTTCCGAAGTGTACAAATTATTAAATAATCTAACTAATTATTTTTAAGTCATCGACCCTATTGAACTCTATGAGATCCAAGATTATTATGATACTCAGCTTAAAAATCTTAGCGAACAGATTGTGGAAGCGCATTGATATCTTATAGGTATTTTATATATTAGATTCTCGTGTCACAGTTTTCGTTGCCATACTCCTCCGAAACGGCTTGAGCGATTCTTATGAAATTTTGTGAGCGTATTGAGTAGGTCTGAGAATCGGCCAACATCTATTTTTCATTTTGCAAAACAACGTTTGCTGGGGTCAGCTAGTAATAAGATATTTTTTTATAATTCAACTGTAATTTCCATAAATTTACATAATATCCAACATTTCAGTTGCCTGGTTCACATGGGACGTCCGCTGCTCAGGCGGCGACGGGGTCACCTTATCTGCTGACGGATTGAGCGCGGCCGCCAGCGGCTGGCAACCGCGTGTCGCCATAGCGGACACGCCTCTAGCCCGCGGCGTGCACTACTGGCGACTCCGGATCGACAGATACGACGCCGACGCCGACCCCGCCTTCGGAGTCGCCAGAGCTGACGTCTCTAAGGACAAGATGCTAGGTTAGTAGCACGTATATATGCGCTATAGCGGACACCTCTGTCCATCAGCTGCCAAAGTCCCATGATCATGATAACCATCTCTGCTTCCGAAGGTTTATGTATTGTTAATGGTATATCTGTATATATTGATATATGATATACCTTATGTATATTATGTATTTATTAATACTTAATCATATATTTATTTCATTATATATTTATTTAAATTTTATTAATATTGATAGTGCCTGACAGGTAGAGAATGCTTCTAGCATTAAGTCCTCCTCTGAACAGGTTGTTTTTTGTGCACAAAGTATAAATAAATAAATAAGGTTTCATTTTCATTCCATTGTATGTAAGAAACTGGGTTGTTCTATTCGCTTCTCAATTCAGTGTAAAAAATTGAAGCGAACTGTCAAGACAATGTTATTTCCTTGATTATTCTTAGTTTTCATTTAAATTAGCTTTAAGTTAACCTGTCCATGTATGCATAAGCGTCTAAGGAAATAAACGTTTTGACTTTGACTTTTGACTTTGTACATTTGCAGGCAGCGACGCGCTCGGCTGGGCGATGTACATCGACGGCGCGCGCTCGTGGTTCGTGCACGGCGGCGCGCACGGCGGCCGCGCGCCCGGCGGCGTGGCGCCCGGCGTCTGCGTCGGCGTGCTGCTGGATCTACCCAGAGGCACGCTGCGCTTCTGCGTCGACGACAGGCCGCAGGTAACTACCGTGTACATAGCGTCGACGACAGGCCGCAGGTAACTACAGTGTACATAGCGTCGACGACAGGCCGCAGGTAACTACAGTGTACATAGCGTCGACGACAGGCCGCAGGTTACTACAGTGTACATAGCGTCGACGACAGGCCGCAGGTAACTACAGTGTACATAGCGGCGACGACAGGCCGCAGTTTACTACAGTGTACATAGCGTCGACGACAGGCCGCAGGTAACTACAGTGTACATAGCGTCGACGACAGGCCGCAGGTTACTACAGTGTACACTGTACATAGTGTCGCCGACAGGCCGCAGGTTACTACAGTGTACATAGCGTCGACGACAGGCCGCAGGTAACTACAGTGTACATAGCGGCGACGACAGGCCGCAGGTTACTACAGTGTACATAGCGTCGACGACAGGCCGCAGGTAACTACAGTGTACATAGCGGCGACGACAGGCCGCAGGTTACTACAGTGTACATAGCGTCGACGACAGGCCGCAGGTTACTACAGTGTACATAGCGGCGACGACAGGCCGCAGGTTACTACAGTGTACATAGCGGCGACGACAGGCCGCAGGTAACTACAGTGTACATAGCGTCGACGACAGGCCGCAGGTAACTACAGTGTACATAGCGTCGACGACAGGCCGCAGGTAACTACAGTGTACATAGCGTCGACGACAGGCCGCAGGTTACTACAGTGTACATAGCGTCGACGACAGGCCGCAGGTAACTACAGTGTACATAGCGGCGACGACAGGCCGCAGGTTACTACAGTGTACATAGCGTCGACGACAGGCCGCAGGTAACTACAGTGTACATAGCGTCGACGACAGGCCGCAGGTAACTACAGTGTACATAGCGTCGACGACAGGCCGCAGGTAACTACAGTGTACATAGCGTCGACGACAGGCCGTAGGTTACTACAGTGTACATAGCGTCGACGACAGGCCGCAGGTAACTACAGTGTACATAGCGTCGACGACAGGCCGCAGGTTACTACAGTGTACAGAGCGTCGACGACAGGCCGCAGGTAACTACAGTGTACATAGCGTCGACGACAGGCCGCAGGTAACTACAGTGTACATAGCGTCGACGACAGGCCGCAGGTAACTACAGTGTACATAGCGGCGACGACAGGCCGCAGGTAACTACAGTGTACATAGCGTCAACGACAGGCCGCAGGTAACTACAGTGTACATAGCGTCGACGACAGGCCGCAGGTTACTACAGTGTACAGAGCGTCGACGACAGGCCGCAGGTAACTACAGTGTACATAGCGTCGACGACAGGCCGCAGGTAACTACAGTGTACATAGCGTCGACGACAGGCCGCAGGTAACTACAGTGTACATAGCGGCGACGACAGGCCGCAGGTAACTACAGTGTACATAGCGTCCACGACAGGCCGCAGGTAACTACAGTGTACATAGCGTCGACGACAGGCCGTAGGTTACTACAGTGTACATAGCGTCGACGACAGGCCGCAGGTAACTACAGTGTACATAGCGTCGACGACAGGCCGCAGGTTACTACAGTGTACAGAGCGTCGACGACAGGCCGCAGGTAACTACAGTGTACATAGCGTCGACGACAGGCCGCAGGTAACTACAGTGTACATAGCGTCGACGACAGGCCGCAGGTTACTACAGTGTACATAGCGTCAACGACAGGCCGCAGGTAACTACAGTGTACATAGCGTCGACGACAGGCCGCAGGTAACTACAGTGTACATAGCGGCGACGACAGGCCGCAGGTTACTACAGTGTACATAGCGTCGACGACAGGCCGCAGGTAACTACAGTGTACATAGCGTCGACGACAGGCCGCAGGTAACTACAGTGTACATAGCGGCGACGACAGGCCGCAGGTAACTACAGTGTACATAGCGGCGACGACAGGCCGCAGGTTACTACAGTGTACATAGCGGCGACGACAGGCCGCAGGTAACTACAGTGTACATAGCGTCGACGACAGGCCGCAAGTTACTACAGTGTACACTGTACATAGTGTCGCCGACAGGCCGCAGGTAACTACAGTGTACCATCGTCAAAAGATCCACTGTTCTAGTTTGAAACTATTTTGCTTTGCGTAGGTTTTGGGTAACCGGTCACGCCTTCTTTTTTTTTGTTGTTAAGTTTGACCAATAAAGAGTTCGGTCGGTCAACATCTGCTCAACATAATGTAAAGGTCCTTAGAGTTGTTGCGGGACACAATGTTGCCTACAGTGAGAGTGGTGTATCCACAGAACGAACTCCCGGAGTTTATTACATAGCGTCACCAGGTAACTAGTGTACATAGCGTCGACGACAGGCCGCATATAAATACAGTGTATATAGTGTTCGAGCACGGCGGCTGCGCGGCATACGGCGGCGTGTTGCTCGGCGTTTGTTGCGTTGCGCTTTTGCATGGACGAGAGGCCGCAGGTAACATGCAACGCTTCATCTTAGGGTGATATCGGTTAGAGAGCGGTCAGGCGTTCAGAACAATTTATTTTCTTTTGTATTTGTGTTGCGCTGAACAAGGTATATGTGAATGCTTGCCCACTCTCTGTCCGACTAAACCATATGAAATAAGTTCAACCTGGAAGCACAACAGGACAGATAAACACTAACTTAAAAAATACTTCAAGGTCTTCATGCCCCATCTTAAACCACATCGTCACTTTACATCAGGTGAGATTGTGGTCCAATGAAGGCTTATTTAACATAAAAATAAAAATAAAAACACACACCAGTATTATGATGACTAACGCCTATTCCTTTGAAAAAGGTGTAGGGGCACTGACTGTAGAATGTTGCCCTTAGAATCCGGCCACGGGAATTGAGCGCTCGCCAACACGCCTGCCAAGCGTGGCTAGCTTTGGCAAACCTCCTCATTGTGATCGGAGGCCTATGACCAGTGGACTACATCTAAAACTTAGAATTTGAAAAACTTAGATTTCCGAATGAAAATTATCTTAAATAGGCACCTTAACTCAAGCCCTAAACAAAAAATTCTTTATTCCAGGGTGACATAGCGTTCACGGGGCTCCGAGGCGCGTTCTACCCCGCCGTGTCTCTGAACCGCGGGGTCACCATCACGCTGCAGCCCGGCCTGCCTCCGCCGCCCGAGCTGCTCATGTCCCAACTAGCTATAGAATAACGACAATAATTACCCGGTTAGGTATATATTGATATCATGTATGAGGCGTCGTCTCATAAAGAATAACTCGTATGCGGAAAATTTGAATGCATAAATCAGGATTCACTGTTAAAGAACGACAATGTAGGTTAGGTTTTGTTTGTATAAAAAAAACCCGTGGAAAACCACGGGCGAGCGGTAGCGGCCGCCGAGGGGCCAGAAAGCGTGTTTTCGGCCAATTTTTCTCGACGAATTTGTCTCTGACAAATTGTTTCCGACTAGCTTTTCATGTCACTGCGTTGTTCATGTTTTTCCCGCAGTGAAAATAGCCAACAAAAACAAACTTCCGTGATATAGTTGTTGCATGTTTCATGAAATGTTTCACTGACTTCTGGTTTGGGTCATTTCAAGATGGTGAGATTAATGAAATTATTGATAGCCAATTTGAGATGCAAGTTTATTTAGGAAGGGAACTTATTTATTCTCACGTTAGAATAAAAAAACATGAGATATGCTAAGGTGTGAAAAATTGGTTGCTATGACTTAAGTAAATGATTACTTTGTGCATATTCGGTGCCATATAAATTGAAACATCTATCACAAGGTAAATTTAAAATAATATTTTGTAATGTTTTTAAGATGTCATCCGGTGTACCTTCTGTTTGTCTTTATATTGTAATTATCTTTATTTAAATGATATACCTAAAGTCACATTTATAAAAGTTAACAGAAATAGTTATTATATTAATTTTTGGCAATATTTTGGGTTTCAGCATGAGATTTCATGCTTTCATATTAAGCTAATTTATTATCATCACTTATGCTGATCAAACGTACAGAAAATCGTAAAAAGTAGTTTATTTTATTTCAAGTTATTGATTTTCCTCAAAAATCACTTTTGAACTCGATTAGGGTCTGTCTATCGTTGTAAAGAACGTATTAAGTTTGTTTATAAAATTTCGATGCTAAGATCCGCCTTTCACTTAAAATAAGGCAGCTTTTTAAAATAATCACAAATATATTTTAATAAGTATATAACTACTTATATTTGGGCCTAAATAAATGGTGCTGTGAATAATAATTGTCCAGCGTTGTTATAACAGTACAAGCGCTTAATAGTATGTTTTCACTGATAACCACCGCGAATGTCTGTCTTTATTTTTATACTGAAAAGCTACAAAAGTTTTCAGCGATAGCGATTATACACCAAAAGCTTCCTATTCCATACTCTATATGGAATAGGAAGCTTTTGGTGTATAATTTGTTAAGAATGTGTGAGAATTAGTTATATAAGGATTTTATTTGTTAAGGGGCCCGTTAAAATATCAATCATATTAAAGCTTTGTTTATTTGCCATGGATTCATGACAGCTGACAGAAGTCTCATTGCGTTGCGCGTGGCAATACAACTATTGCCAGGTCAGGTAGAATTGTAAATGCGAGAGTGTTCAGTTTATACTTATTACTTTTTTTTTTAGTACGACGACCTGGCTCATTGGGATAAAGTCCGCCTGAGGCGCAGGAAGTTGAGGGTTCGATTTCCGCCGCGGGGCCAGATTTTGTACGATCTACAATTTCTGGTTTCGGGTCTGGGTGTTTTCTATGTTTAATAAGTATGTATTTACAAAAAAATTTACCTATGTCGTATATCAGTCACCTAACCCATCATAGTACAAGCTCTGCATAGTTTGGGGTTAGGTGATGTGTGATTAGACCGGAAAAAATTATTTATACATACACCACACATTTTATCTCGAAATGCTTCATAATATTCCCCTGAGATAATAGATTTTACGCATTGAATTTCTGTTGTAATAATTATGATATGGTATCGAATGCATTTACATATCAACCGTCCATGATATGTCATACATACTAAAGTTCTACGAATGTCATCTATTTTTAACCCCCGACCAAAAAAGAGGGGTGTTATAAGTTTGACGTGTCTGTCTGTCTGTCTGTCTGTCGGTCTGTCTGTCTGTCTGTCTGTCTGTCTGTCTGTCTGTCTGTGTCACCATAGCTCCCGAACGGATGGAGCGATTTCAATTTAGTTTTTTTTGTATGAAAGGTGAGACTGGCGCGAGTGTTCTTAGACATGTTTCATGAAAATAGGTTGAGCCGTTTAAAAGTTATGGGGGTTAGAGTGGGGAAGGAAAACCGAAAATCTGCAAATATACTAGTGTGGGGTATCAAATGAAAACGCATCGCGTCCACATTACATAATATTATGTTGTTATACATTTAAGGAAATTAAGGCATTGGAATCGGGGGTTTTTCTTAAATTTTAAATTTAGATTTATGATCTATTTGGATACTTTAAAACAGACTTTAATAATATCAAAACCTCAAATGTGGACTATGTTCTATTGTAAGTTGTTTTCATGTCGTGTATTCATGAAAGGTGACTGAATTTGATTCAAAATCGATGTAATCACATAAATATCGTCTCTATTCCTTAGAAATCCTGAAATAGGATTATTAAATCTAAGCTATTAAAAAGCGTCCAACGAACGCAACGATTAAAACATAATCATGTACAATAATTTTCTTAATATAAGTACACTAATTTGATAAATAACTTTGTTCGTTTTGTATTGTCCTCAGTCAGTCAAATTACTGCGGCATTTAGAAAATCTCAACATTATATTTTGAGATAAAATCAGCATCAAGTTTTTTATTTATTATCAAAATATCATTTGGCTTGATCCTGCATTTCTATAAGGCTTAAGTTGTTAGAAATAAACTTATAATAAATTAATAGAATATAATTTTTAATCGAATTTATAACCGTTTTGTGTACAATTAACATTCTAGAAGTGATTTTGTACTTATTATGTCAACTAGTTAGTTATAAGAACAGTTTACTGCCATTCTCTTTTAACTTCATTATTTATGGACGCAGATATAAACGTATAGTAGTTTATTTTCAATTATTTTTCTATTTATTTGATTTATTTAACTTTATGGTATGTACCTGAGATGCAATCTAATGATTCCAACTTCCCACCAAACTTATTTTCTTTTTTCTGTCAATTTCATAATGTTTTTACTATTATTATACTGATATGTATCTGAATACATTTGTATTTATTCTTATTCACAAAGTGTGTTTTGTTTGTTGTTTTTATTTATTGATTTCTTAAATAGGTCTATAACATTAACAATTTATATATAGTTTCCTACGAAACTAGGTTTTTTTTTTGTAGGAAACTTGTATAAAGGTTTTTTCAAGTGTAATGTGTGCTATATAATTATTAATTATGTATACTTACATAAATAGGTAGATATTGTACTTAAATTTACTTATTGACTGAATTCATTAAAATATTTGCCTAAATATTTGTCTTTTATTTGTTGCTAAAGGTAACTAAACAATTTTTTTTGTTTGTTATCAAAGTATCATTACTGCAGTATGCAGTGTAAATCTTCATAAAGTACTCTAAGTAAAACAGGGGATACTATTTCATCGACGGAAAATGTTTTGTTTTTTAATTATTTAACAGTGTCGACCTCAGACACTCAGAGCTCAGTTAAAAGTAACTTCTGTCCTATTTCAGGCTTAAGAATCTGTGTAGGGTAGGGTACCTCAAACGTGCGCTGTGCCCAAGAGTCCGCACATTCAAAATTTCGCGCACTAATTCACCATTCGCACTAACTTCAGTTGTGTTTTGATGGCCTCCCGAAACGTTCTGTCTGTGCGAAAATTGCTGCTAAAATGTTGTGTTTTGGCGGAAAAAGGTAAAAAAAACAATTTTGAGTACCTACTTTTACTAAAATGTTTGACTGTCTTGCAACATGTGTGGTGAACTGTGGTGATTTATTTTTGACGAATTCGTGGTATTTCTATATAATTATGATTAAATTACGTATCGAACAGCAAGCCGGCACAAAAAGTTCGTAAGCGTGGTACATGGATGTGGCTACTACGTTCCTCAGTCAGAATAATGGTGTAGGAAACAAGTGTGCGCCCAGTAAGAGTGCGCCAGCTATGTCACTGGAAGGCCTTTAGCATAAGAAAATCCATCAAAAAAAAACATGACTAACACAACAACAGACCAGCCAGAAATAAGCCTGCCATTTATCAACCAGCAAGAGACAAATCTACCAGAGGTTCAAGCACCAGCCCCAAATTTGCAAGAAACGATAACGCATGAATCTCATATTCAAGCATCAGCTATAAATAGTCAGCCAAGTCTATTTAATGTATAATTCTTCAGCAATCATAGTTCAATGTACAGAGAACCTGCCTGAAGAAAATGTCGTCTTATCTAACAGGGAACCTACATCAAATTCTATTCAAAATTCAAAATCGTTTATTGCATTCATGTGTAAGTACCTACAATGGTCTTAAAATTAATTAGCGCTTACAACATGAGCCCTGACAGGGCATAGCAATATACCTATAAGTTCTGTAAGTATGTACCTACATAGTGTACATGTTGTAAGTAGGTACATTTTATAGGTACATATATTTGTATCTTATTCTTGTGAATTGTGTATTGTTGTGTGAAATGTCTGGAAATATTTATTTTTCTTTTTTACATTTAAAATCTTATATTACTTAAAGTTAAAAGCTTAAAAATAAAATAAACAAATTAATTAAGTTTTTACATTAAAGCCAAGTATGAAATTCAAGACTTTCAAATTATATAGGTAACAATATCTTTATTTAAACTTTAATCTATAGCAGGGCTTCCCAAACTTTTTTTTGCTGTGCCGCCCTTGGAGATGGGCCATTTTTTTGCGACGCCCGCCCCCAGTGATGAACGTGCCCATGCCCAGTTGTAGGTCTAGCCTAGTAACAAGTTATCAGAAAAAACTCTAAATAAATTTTATATTTTTTTATTATTAGACAATAACAAAATAAGAACATAGCCGAAACTATAGCTGAGCATAGCTTTTCAAAACAAGGCTCAAGATTGGAAATAGCTACTTGCATTTCTTTATCGACATAAATTTCGATCTGTACCTACTTATTTTTAATTACTGCAACTGCAGAAAAGCCTGTTTTGCACAAGTACGATGTCGCAAATGGTAGCAGAATCTTCAATGCCGCAGTGCTGATGGCACGATATTCATGAGAAACTGAGCTCCAAAATTCGAGCAGTTTGTCTTTGTCGTATTGGAGCTTAAGGCTGGAGTCACAGGACAGTTCAATCAGTTGTTCTTCCTCCGCTGTCGAATTCGTTGCCATTGAGTGAGTTCCAGAGAGAAATATTTTCAAATTAGAATAAGTTGAAACCAATTTTGTATGGGGTCGAAGATTAGACGGACGGGAATATTCACTGAAGAAATGAGGATATTTTTTACGAATAATCCCATTTCCAATATAAAAGTTAGAGTCAGAATATTGTAATTAATTATAGAAGTAGGGTCTGCAGCTTTCTAGCGGATCTAAATTGAAAATTATTCTTATGCATCTTTTTTGAAGAGTAGGTAGGTAATTAATTTTTTAATATCAGTACTGTTACCCCAAAGTATAATAACGTATTGAAGCGAGGAATACGCATACCTAATATGCACTTGTAGCTGTTTTTAATGACGGTTGTTTTTTTCAATTCATATAGGGCATAGGTAAATCTAGATAATTTTAAATAATATGTCTTATCCAATTCCAATATATGTTAACTATTTCTATTGGGTTATTGTATGAGAATTCAATGTTTAGTGGGGATTTTTTGGTATGGGTGAAACTGCATAATCTTGGTTTTCTGTAAATTTAGTTGCAAGTTATGCATTTCCAACCAGTTTATAATTTTATTGAATGTTATTTTTAGGTTTTCGTCTAGTTTAGATAATGATTTGTGCGGTAGGACTATCATGCGGCATGCGCGCACTCTTGGGAGACAGGTATCCCAAGATTGCGCATTTGACTTATCTCATAAGACTTGCAATATTACTGTAATCGCTAACAGATAAGTGTTGATTTGTCACATTATATTAAGATAACGTCTTTAACGTTACTTACTTATTAAAGTGTTATGATTCTAATACTGTTGTCTTACTTCTAATATAAGCCATCGTCTGTAAAGTGCGTCGTCCTGGGATACCTTACCCTGTCGTGCCCGAAGTGTTTTCGACGTTAAAGGAGCATATCTTTTAGACATATTTTCCCGCCATCAAAAGTAGGTAGGTAGCTCTCGGGCTCTAGAGAATCTGTGTAGGCCTCCCATTTCGGTAGTAAAGTGTTTCTTGCTATCGACATTGAATAATAAATTGCTATCGATGTCAAATGGGGGTTTCTTTAAGTGATAGAAATGAGGAGATACTTAGAAGAACGCGAATCAGCTCCTCCTCAAGTGGCAGTGGGCTGCCCATATTGCTCGTAGAACAGATGGTCGTTGGGGCAGATAAAATCTCGAATGGATACCACGGATCGGCAAGCGCAGCGTAGGGCGTCCACCAACTAGATGGACGGACGATGCGTGATAAAGGCTGCAGGTACAAGGTGGATGCAGGCCTCTAATCATTATTTCGATTAGAAATGATGATGATGATGATGTCAAATGTAAAGTAATGGTATTAATTTAGTTAGAATGACCATTAATGTAGGTATATGTTAAGTAATAATATTATATAATCTGTAGTAAATGGTAAAATTAATGTAAATTTAGAACCATCAACGTAATTTTAGGGAGTTGCATCTGAATAGCTCTGTATTTTTTTTTTGGCTTTATACTTAACAAGTATTGCTACATTATTATTATTATTACAGCGTTTTAGAACTATTTTTTCGCTACAACGACCCCCATGTAAACAACACGATGTAACTTTTAAAATAAAAGATCAATTACTATGAAACAAATTCAACCATTGATTTAAATAACAGGAGCTTCTTATTCTATAGGTATAGTATGAACATACTGCAAAGCTAGACCAAAACAAGGCCAAATCGTTTAACCTGTTTAGAGGTTAAAAAGCTGAAATAGCTTCATCCATTCGGGAGCAATGAGGGGACAGACGGACAAACACGTCAAACTTTTAACACCCCTCCATTGTCGGGGCTTAAAATAGCAGAGCAGTGCTGGTTTGTTTACTTCAATGCGTTATTCTCAAGCTGCAGAACCGGTTTAAAAATGTATTCTGTGCTTCTAACCGCGGAACAACAAAGGTAGGTGTCGGTCCTTTAGTAGCGACAACGGCTGTTTTTAATCCAGAAATAAAAAAAGTAAAAATCAAGCATTGTTTGTGAAGAGTTTATTTCGGCCATTGTTTGTAAATAATTTTCAGAATATTTTTTACTGTAACATAGTTTACTTTACGGCAAGGAATAGCAATTCACGAACTTGATATGCTTGTGTTGTAATCGCAGGAATCGGGAGTTTTTTTAATTACATGCTTATTTCACTGGTTTATATAGCATATTTCGTATCAAAGAGATCCGGAAGACAGTAGTTTATTAAATACTACAGGGGATATTAACCTAACACAAGTTATGTCGGTTTTATCACAGATATGATGAACAATTTGTTTCCAATGAAAACCCATTATACATGCTTTCTCTCACACAACTTACATTTCAGTGAAATTACTTCGAAAAATAGCGCTTAAATACAAAATACATATTTGGACATTTAAATAAACTTAAATACTCATTATTGGTTGAATATGAAGACCAAAAGTATCAACTCTTCACTTGACATCCCAAACATTAGATTTTCCCCAGAGAGCAAAATGCTTTGTCACAAAATGGAAACCTAAAAGCTCTCTAAAATAAACCCCTGAGCAGACAGAAGAATGTGTCATTGACTTCAAGCCGAAAAAGTATGCAACTTTCTTCTGCCTCGTTGTAGTCACAGATTAATCCTTCACAAAATTATGATTTACAAAAATAACCACTTTCTTTTCCAATGGGGTGGAGGGCATCATAGGTTGAATTTTTTTCTTACAGGCAGCTTTCTAGAAATCTCACATTGGAAATAAGACAATTTTGGACTATAAAATATAATTACTTTTTCTAATTTGAAACAACTCCTCTCACCCCTCAATCTATATAGTTCTCGATCTCTGTGACTTTTCTGCCGCTTAATTTTAACAAAAAGTATAAACTCACAAGAAATAAACTGAAAGCTTCAATGACAATTGTTCACTCCAGCCTGAATTTCCTTACTTCTACAACTAAATTTCACATTTTACAATCAACTAATCATCATTTTATTTTAACTCATGATTTATCTATTGTTGGAGTGAACTTTAATAACCATCATTTTAGCTTCATGGTCGGCTTGCAGTAACTTGATAAAGCTTCAAGCGGCTAGAAGCAATATCTCTTGATACAGATTTAGACATCACACTGGAAAAATTTGATGTTTGAGCTAGACTTAGGATCTACCCATACTTCTGCATTATAATTATTATTCGAAAAAGGAACATAAATCATTGCTAGCTCAAACTATGTAGGTATGGGTAGATGTTCACAATATGTATATTCAGTAAGTCTACCACAATTCATGTAAGATCTTGGACAAATCTAGGTAGACTCCCAAATTTTCCTCAGATAAATATTTTATGTTTTAACAATATAGGAATTCGCACACAATATCCAATATGGACAAAGCATTCGAGCTACCTTGCACAAGTCCTGATGTTCGTTTTATATACACTTTTAAAAAAGTAACCCATCCAAGGTTAAAGTCTTATTTCACAATATAACTATTTACACGCACATTTTGTTACAATAAATTCATTACACTTTTTACAAATAAGTTTTTTGTTTTTGTTTATCATTCATTCAGTCAGCGAGTCCAGAAATAGAACGAGCAGGGATGCTCGATAGCGTGGAGCGACGCGACGGGGCGGCGGCGCGGCGTTACTTGTTGTCCGTGTCGTCGGCCTCCTCGGGGCGCGACACGTACAGCGCCGGGTCGATCACCTTGGGGATGGGCTTGATCTCCGTGCCCAGCTCCTGCTCGATGCGGTGCAGGGCGAAACGGTCCTCGTAAGTGATGAGGTTGATGGCGATACCGAGGTGGCCGAAGCGACCAGAGCGGCCGATACGGTGGAGATACGTCTCCGCCATGCGTGGAAAGTCGAAGTTGATGACGACGTTGACGGCCTGCACGTCGATGCCGCGGGTGAACAGGTCCGAGCACACTAGGTTGCGGCACAGCCCGGCGCGGAAGTCGTGGAACACGCGGTTGCGGTGCGCCTGCGCCATGCGCGCGTGGATGTAGTAGCAGCAGTACCCCAGCTCTGTTATCTTCTTAGCCAAAAGCTCTACTCGCTGAGTTGAATTGCAGAATATGATGGATTGATTTATTTGCAACTGTAAAACAAAATATTATTGTAGGTACTTATCATATTAATAATTTAATAATGTTCATTTCTTGATAAGATAAGCACCTTGGAAAATAGTGTATTTAGACAGTGCACTTTCTGTCTCTCTTGAACAAAAGCATAATATTGTGTGACACCCTTCAGCGTTAACTCTTCCATGAGATTAATTTCGTAAGGTTCTCTCAAGTGTTTTTCCATGAACTGTTTTACACTAAGCGGGAAAGTTGCAGAGAACAGCAAGATCTGGCGTTCTTTGGGTAACCTGAAAGAAAAATTAGTCTAAATTAAAGTTTGATTTAAAGAATTAGACAATATTGAGGGAAATGTGTGTTCAGTTAGTGGATTTATCACTTATAGGAAGGAAGTGAAGGGGAATCCAAACATATCATCATCCAAAAAATGTATACAATGACCAAATATTTCACTTTATCATCCAACAGAGTATTACAGTGTCATGTTAACAATAGAGGCCTATTAATATGACGAATTAATTAATTCAATGAATAAATGCATACCGTGAAATGACCATATCCAACATGCCTTTGAAGTCCTGTGACAGGAGTTTATCAGCCTCATCAAGGACCAACATTCTGCACTGTTCCATTTTGGCCACTTGCTTATCCATGAGATCAATCATACGACCTGGGGTCGCAATTATTACTTGAACTGAAAAATAAGCAGATTAGAACATGCTATTTAATCCTGATAGCAATAAAAACCAAAATTGATAACATACTATGATCAAATGAGACAGAGGGGAAGCCTATTACAATAGTTTATAACATTTACATACTATTCTGTTAGCAGAATAAAATATATTAATTTATGCATGATGATATTTCTCAGATTAAAAAAATAAATTCACACAGCATCACCTAACCCTAAACTAAGCAGAGCTTGTACTATAGGTGACTGATATACTACATAATTATGATACATAGAGAAGCCTGATATATTGAAATAAGAATAAATAACAATAGTTTTGACCTGAAAACATTGGAGTTACCATTCTGATAAATATACATAATATAAACTTGTAGATTAGTAGCCTTAAGTATTCAAAAAATAATTAACAGAATAGGTACTTAGAAAAGTTGGAAAATAATTACTTACCATTCTGATAAATACGCATAATATCATCTCGAAGATTAGTACCTCCCGTTGTTACCATTACACGAATATCAGTGTGCTTTGCCAGCTCAATACAAATTTGTGATGTTTGGAGTGCCAGCTCCCTCGTAGGTACTACGACTAAAGCTTGAATACAATCTTTTTTTGGATCAACCTTAAATAGACAAAATATATTTAAAGAGGAAAAGTGCCTATTTTTCTTATGTAAATTTTAAATAATTTATCAGTAATCGGATTTATCACTTATCGAAAGTGAAGGGGAATCCAAAAATATCATCACAATAATAATTTATAGTTAAAGAAATTTAGGGAATGAAAGAATAAGCCCTTTATTAAGTAGAAAATGCATCATCCCATTGATAATAATTGTAAATGCTTAGATAAACAATACTTGTCTTGAGATTTTTTAACACAACAAACTATCAATGGGTAGAGGTCAAAATAATCGTACATCATTTTTAAAACTTTGTGTCCTCGACCGTTTTCAGCTTATTTAAAGATTAGTTTCGGTCATAACAAGTTATAACCAATTTTGTTTAAAGGACAGTTAATTTACAGGAAAACAAGCCATTTTAGTTATGTTTAGAATATAACTATACCGAAAAAAAAATTAGCAAACTAAAGTCACTAATTTAACGTCCATACAAAATGAAAGTGTCCTATTGCGTAATAAAAATTTACATATCATAAAATAATCAATACTAGGCAATTTTTGCAATATTATACACTGTTAAGTAGAAACCGGTGACTTAATTATTGTTTTTATTCATGTAATTGTTATTTTTGTTATGTCTATTATTATTTAATTACTGTTTATAATAAAAATCCCAAACATCATCCTGTGAATAACTCCAGGTAGATAACGGTGTTTTAAACGCTCCCGAAAAGGAATTCTACCATATCGCAATTATATTTTATGCTATCAACACTGTTACTCACATCACGTAACTTTTGAGACCGCCATGTTGTCACTTCATTATGTTTTGGTTGAAAAAGTGCGCGCACAAATAAAATTTACCAAAATATTCCTGTGAAAAACTAGTGAGTGAGATAAATTCTAAAGTGAATTACGCAGGTCTGGATACACAGTCTGAAATAGTATGTTTTGGTGCTAACACAACACAGAGACATTGTTTTCAAGGTAAGATATTTGTTGTTATGACGATGCATTTTAGAGGTTATAATCCATATTTTTTCTTCCTGTGGATAACGTTTCATGACTTAGGGCTAGTTCATACTGCTAATTGTTACTCACAGGATTTTATAGATTTGTGAGTAACACTTGGTAAAACGAATCAGTTTGTACAGTAACTGAACCTGCAATCAATAACGAGTTGTTCACTCCGAACGGAAACCTCATTTCATCTGCCGAACCACTAAGTTTTGTTCGTATTTTTAACCGACTTCAAAAAAAAGGAAGAATTTCAGAATTTATTATTTTATATATTTATATATATGCATGAAATATACTGGCATCTATTTCTGGAATCATCATCATCAGCCACGACAGTCCACTGCTGGAATAATCTATTAATAATATTGTTATATTTAATGGATTGGACTATTTGAACATTATTTGTGCGTAAATTAAAACTAATTGACTTTACATGCTTACTTTTAGATGGCGCCAATGTCGAATGCTGAGAGACAAAGAAAATACCGTGAAAAATAAAACAAAATGCAGAAAAATACGAGGAGAAAAAGATAGCATAGAGAATACATGAAAGCTGCTGCTAGACTGATTTTGTGTTTCTTGATGACGATGATTATATATATTTTGATTAAAGAATTACATAATTATTACTTAAGTTACCAGTTGTTATAAATATATTAAAGTTCCATTTTAAGTAATTAAGTTCCTTTTTTTTGTTTTGTTATTTTCACCGCCTAAGCAATTGTTTTGAGTAAGTTGGAGTTTTTAAAGCATGTTTTCGGTGGCGAACTTGTTAAAAATACATTTATTGATGTTAACAGTTGTTTCAGTCTAACAATAAATAAAAATATGTACCTATTTGTTGTTTCAATGTGAAAGCATCCTATTATTCCTGTGAGTAACATTTTCTTATCAGGTGAGTAACGTTACTACCCGGACTTCATGTGAGTTGCGGTCGATTATTCTGACTTCTACCCCAATATCAGTTAAAATTATAAACAGTAGATGTTTTGTAGTTACCTGTTCTAGAACTGGAATACAGTAAGCGCCAGTTTTGCCAGTTCCATTTTTGGCTCTTGCGAGAACATCTTTACCACTAAGTGCTATGGGAATTGCAGCCTCTTGAATGGGGGAGGGTTTCTCCCACCCCTTCTCGAATATACCCATCAGTAGTTCTCGTTTCAAGCAAAACTCTTCAAACTCATTACCTCTTGTGTCTGTTACATCCTGCAAATATAATAATTAAGAGTCACAATAGGTACTCATTATCCAGGAATAATTCACATGAGGGTATATTGACTGTAATTAATACTTACACTAGTCTTAATTCTTCTATCTTTTGGGGGTATTTTTAATTTTGATTTCCAACCGATGTCCTCCATAGTTTTATCGACATCACTGCAAAAAAAATATCAGTTATGTTTTACACTTTTTACACAATGGAACTTTTGCAAATTGAAGTAAATTACACAAATACATACCCCTTCTGACTGGTCAAACTATTGCCAACGTGATTACTTGAACTAATCCTATTTTCGGTCATCATTTTGCCAAATAGATCCCGCTAGGGACGACTAAAATTAGACACTTTATCACAAATCTTTGTCCAAGTTTAACACTACAATTTTCACAACAAGTCACTTTAGAATTACAATGGTATTTATTTGAAAGTTTATCACGTTCACCAATTTTAATCCGGGGATATCTGCAACAATATCGAGAAGGCGATTAGGACATTACAGTACAGTTTTGGATAGAAGTTTTCGGGACGCGTCAACAATCAAGTCGTTTCAAACAACAAATAAATATTATGTATTGGCTTAGTTCTATTGTCCCTGAGATAAACTATAACATTAATATTGAGCTCAAACTATTTGAGATAAAAACTAGCAGATATGTTACGTAGTCTTTTCGAGGATTGGAGAGATAATATCGGATAAATTTACGTCGTAGATGTACCTAAAATGAATATGGCCGCCAAAGAATTCCTAAGTCTAGTCTATCTCAGCAAAAGGAAGTTAGGTCCGGACAATTTAGCGCAAATATGCATTAATCTAGATTGAATTTAATAGTGGTTGTGAGTGAATAAAATTATAAAGAGATTTGTAAATACCTAGATAAAACTTCATAAAATAAGACGACACTCGATACTCGACGACGACATCACAAAGTAACCAAAGACGATATTTCTCACTTTTTTTTTATTATTCACATCACAACAACATGAGATGTAATGTGACCAGATAGAAATAATAAAATTGACAGAAAAAACTGAGTTTTTTTTATTAGTAAACGTCTGTTGTGTATTTTTGTTAGAACCACCAACAAAATTACACCTATATCTTAAAACGATCTAATATTATCTTAGTATTTCTAGTCTTAGTGTATTCCTGATTATAAGTGGACATTATTATTACATATATATATATAACAGAAAACAAAAAACGTGCAATGCAAAATATATTATTAAAAATATACATCTACAATCATTTAATCATTAATGCAATTTTACGGTGTTCAATAAGAGCTATCAATTCCGTACCCAAAATGATTAAAACTAAATGATAAATAAAACAAGTTAGGCTAGTTAATAATTAAAGTTATTAATATTAAATGATCTGGGACAACGTTTTATATAAACGATAATTGTAATTTAGCCCCATAATTAATTTAGTTTTTTGATTAATGTTTGATTAAACGCGCAGATTTCTTTTTTCAATATGGTAACACTCATAATTTCCATAGACAGTTAGAATTAGGCTGTGTCACTTTCTGCTGCTCTATATTTTAAATTTTGTACTGTTTCATGCTGCTTTTCCCGTGTGGAGCTCGATTTGTGCCAAATTCTCGATTTGTGAATGGGGCCAACTTCGAGATATAAATTACCCTTTCCAAAAAAAAATCATTATTTGTCAGTTGAAAAGTATCTAAAGGCTCCAGTATACAATGGCCCATGCTGGCCCACTACAGGCCATCACCATTGTGTGCAGGGGGAAAAGGGTCCAGTACACAGTGGCTTATGATGGGCCACGCTTTGCAAAGTTTGCAATGCACAATAATTGTAGGCCACGATCACATGGTGTTCACACAATGGCGCATGGCTCATTGCTGCCTGGCAAACCACTTTGCGATGGACGTTATAAAAGAAAGAAGAATCTTTTATAACCAACCATAATTTATTGTTATGCGAATAGAACACTTCTTATTTCTTGAAATCACCTCCGTTTAATAAGGCCTAGTACGGATTGTTTCTCATAACGCGTGCTTTAATAAGGTTTTTACGAAGTCGCTGGAGCCCACGAGTTAGTAATTTAAAATGTACGCACAAAAAACTTTTTGCGATACTACGTGTAGTATGTTCTGGGAAACTCTATGTAAATATTGACCTCTTCGTATTGTTGTGTACCTCTATCATGAAAATTTACGGAGAAACATTTTACCCCAGCATTTATAAAAATTAAAATAACTTTTTATCAGATTTGTCAGAAGTTAAATAGAACTTTAGTTCTATTCAACCTCTGATATTTAAATTCTAGAATGCAGGGGAAGTGCTTTAAATATTGTAGATAGAGCATTTTAATGAGTGAAGACTTTATTTTATTTATAAAATTAATTAGAACTGCATTCAAAGATTTTTGAAAAATGACCTGCATGTTCGAATCTGGTATCTAACCCGCGTAATTAAAAAAAAGCGTAATATATTTTTGACGTCAATTGGACCGTGTTATGCCAAAATGTTCCAGTCCACATAAAAGCCAAACTGAGATATTAAGCGTTAAAGGTAAAGACGTGATTTGCTCCATAATCCACTTCTTCTATGATATTAATCCATACATCGATTTAAAGAACATTGGATTGAGGTCACTAGTAGTAATTCTTTTTTATCAATTTGATTCTAATTTTAAAGATATTGACGAAAATAGTCGTCTAGATCATTTCTGCAAAAAAATACTTTGTATTGAAGTAGTTTTTTAAAACATTCTGCAGAAATGATTCAAACAATATGTATTTTGTTTATGCTTATAATAGTGGTTTCTTTCGCAAGTTTTATTGAAATAAAAAGTATTGTAGTAGCTTTTCTAGTTCACGAACTGTATCTATGCAGAGTAAAGTCCAAATCTGTCCACCCGTTAGGACGTAATTAAGCTACAAGAAATAAACAACTTTATCAGGTAAACTACATTATATCAGATTTTTGTCACATTATAGATTCTTTGATAATAACAAAGCTTCTACCACACATTAGTATAATGTAGAATGATCGATATTTCTGTGATATACAAGTACCTACGTAGTTTAACCGAACTTATCCAGAGTTTCACAAAGATAAGTTTTCGCAATATCCAGAATTTTTAAAGTAAAAAGTAAAATAGTGTAGAGACTCGACACACTGAAATAAACATACCAGCACCAATGGTGCTCGTCTATAATTAAATAATAATAATACCAATAATGTAAATCAATTTTATGTACATCACAGAAATATTTATCACTATTGGGCCGCCCCGGCTTCGCACGGGTTATTATTCAATTTTTTTCCCCGGCAATCATTCGATTTTTTCTCGCCTTTTAAACCTTCCCTAGGCCTCCACAACATTTCAAGACTAAGATAAGATAAATCCGTTCAGCCGTTCTTGAGTTTTAGTCAGACTCACGAACAGCAATTAATTTTTATTTATATAGATGAAGTACTCTTAACCAACAACATATTTATTTGAATAAAGATTAATATTATTATGTTGATACTACTTAAACAAATTATTTCGACCAAATTAGGTACCATAAAAACGGTTTTTGTGAGTTAATCTTAAAAGATAGACATATACTATCGCGGACTGTTTTTTAGATCATTAAAAGAGCTATTATTCTTTAATACATATTTTTTGTGTATCTTGAACCGTTTTCACGGCGCACGCAACGGAAGGCTTCAAAGATGAAATAATTTCTCCCGTTGTTTACACATTTACCACTATATCTTTGCTCCTATTGGTCGTAGCGTGATGTTATATAGCCTATAGCCTTCCTCGATAACTGGACTATCCAACACAAAAAGAATTATTCAATTCGAACCAGTAGTTTCGGAGATTAGCGCGTTCAAACTAACAAACAAACAAACTCTTCAGCTTTATAATATTAGTATAAATTCTATAATGTTAATGTGTTGTAGAACCTTTCTACTTAACGTGCCAAGCACTGGTGGCGTGGCACATATAGTTATGTAAACTCTCCCAAGTAAAAATCTAAAGTTGTTTTAAGATATTCATTTATTACCAGCTAAAGAGATTATACTTAAATATCTAAATACTCTTCGTCGAGATACTCTTCGATTTCAAAATCTGGTGTGCCAAAACCTTCCAAATCATCCAGAACTCTATTATAAACAAATCTATTATTATCTATTATTAACAACAAAATTATTTTTCTTATAACGTTATAATCCCAAGTATTTTGGATCATTATGGCTTTCATATTTTCTCCTATTTTATATTGCACCAATGATTCACACATACTGGAACAAATTGGCTTAAAATTTTTTAATGACTTTTACCTAAATGTAATGATTCAAGTAGCGTGAATCACATTTGCATAAAAATTACCAACATACCCCCTACATGTGGGTTGGTATAGTATGGTTTAATATTGTCTGTGGTACAGATAATTGAGTGTGTGTCTTTGCTACATGAAAATAGGATTTATTTTGGATCGTTTTGTATACTCAACTCAATTTTGGCCAGAGTGTGGTTTGGATC
Source organism: Gymnoscelis rufifasciata (assembly GCA_929108375.1). Lineage (NCBI taxonomy): Eukaryota > Metazoa > Arthropoda > Insecta > Lepidoptera > Geometridae > Gymnoscelis > Gymnoscelis rufifasciata. Next base: position 2,474,138 of record OV815307.1, on the reverse strand, counting down.
GTTTTGGCATAACACGGTCCAATTGACGATGACAATCAACCAAAAGTAGGTACAACACCACCTTGCCTTGGTTGGTGCACCCACATGAAATAAATGTTGTAAATAATATCCCATCTCTTGCTGCATTATGTTCACGATACTATCAAGTAACTGACGACACTGGCAGAATCGTAGCAACCAGCGAACGGTGCAAGCCATAAAACCAAGAAGAAGAAGAAGAAGAAATAAAACAACAACAAAATTATTGAATACTAATTAACATTTAGCTCTCTCTTCTCTTAATCTCTTTCAGACCACAAAACAACAGAAAGGACAGGAGCATTTAATTATTTGTTCAGTGAACCTGGACTGGAGTTCTGAGAACTGCGTTATTAGTTCACTATTTTATAGATAGTTGAACTTGGGACAAAGTTTTTGGTTAGTTCCTAAAAACATTTCTCAACAGGGACAGGGATCTTTTATAACTTTTAAAGTAGAGAGTCACTCCTACAGCTCATCCCAATGAAATTATATCAGTTCTGTTCAATCTAAGATCATATGCATAAGAATTCTAAAGATTTTCTCTACTTAATGAATGTTCTGATAAACTTTTTTTTCAGCCAACAACCTATGACAACAACATATACATAACCGTGTATAAAGTTTTCGTCTACAATACAAACTTGACAAATATTTACTAAACTTATTGTAACCATGTAAGTACTCTTCCATATTTCTGTAATGTTTAGGTTCCACACATGTTGTGTTATAGTTCGCAGAAACATGTAGAACCTATATAAAATAAATATAAAATGAGTGCCTGAAACGATTTTTTCGTGTTTCGTAATGTGGTCCGGAGAAACCACCTTCCTAGGTTTTTCATGACCCATCTTAGACCACATTGTCACTATATATCAGGTGAGATTGTGGTCAAATGAAGACTTATCTAGTATATAAAAAATTACATTCAGTATTCATAGGTTTTGCAGGTTTATTTACATATGCACCAAATAAAAAAATTGTTATATTATTAAATGAGAAGATAATTTTGTATAAAGTTATGATATGTATACTGTTTATTAATTTTCATTTATTTTCAGGACTGAGTATTGGAAATCACAATCTCGTAAATACTGTGATTTCTGCAAATGCTGGTTTGCTGACAACAAAGTTGTAAGTAAATAAAAAATTGGCGATCTGAATTTACTGAAACCTCCATTAGTTCTCCAGAAGAATCCTAAATAGAAAAAAGCCGAGTTTAGAGTACTATAGAAATTTAAAAAGCGAGGCAGAAAAACATAAAGTAGTTTTCTGACTTTTCCCTACTATTTCTCTATTGTAAGAAGATTATAATATATAACACCTTAACCTACCTTGTAAGAAATATTATGACACCTACTTATATTTTTCATTCATAAGTACCCCTATTGTAAATATGGGTACCCACTGCATTCCTTCTTGACAAGAAAGATTAGGTTAGCTTGTTAAATTAATTTACCACAGTGGCCAAGTGTGGGATGGGTTAGTATTTTTGATTATCAGTTTAATATTTAATCTTTCAGTCCATATCATTCCATGAAAATGGCAAGAAGCACAAGGATAACATGCAGAAGCACATTTCTAAACTTAGTAAGAAGAGCGCGAAGCAGTACAAAGAACAGGAGAAGATTGATGAGACCATGAAGAAAATGGAGGCGGCAGCGATGGCTGCTTATCTCAAAGATGTCCAGAATAATGCTGATCTCACATCACAGGTATTAATAATTAAGTATTTCTATAAAAAAATGAACTGGAGTTCAGTCTGTCTGTCAAAATAACTGTTTTTACTAGCATATGGATGTTTATGTGTACTATGTGTATAAATTAAAACAGTTTTTTGAAATCTGTATCTTAAAATGCAGTTCATTTTGTGGGATTGATGGCTATTATTATATACTAACTGTGTATAATATCTTAGTTGTTGCACAAGTACTCTCATGCAGAAACACATTACTGATAACTATTTACATTTTAAATTTGGTTAATATGAAAGATACTACATAAAAAAAATTATATTCTGTTTATTCTGTTTGTTAGCCTGTCCATCAATACTATACATCTATTTTTTATTTAATTTTTAAATTTAAGAAAAACCCCTGATTAAAATTTTAGTAAATTAAGGTAATTTCTTTAAAAGTAAAACACCATAATAATTTGTAATGTGCACGCGATGCGCTTTTATTTGATATATATCGAGTATATTTACAGATTTTTTGGTTTTACTTCCCCATTCTCACCCCCATAACTTTTAAACGTTACAACCGATTTTCATGAAACATGTCTAAGAATACTCGCGGCAAACTCACCTTTCATACAAAAAAAAAGTAAATTGAAATCGCTTCATCCGTTCGGAAGCAATGATGTGCCAGACAGACAGACAGACAGACACGTCAAACTTATAACACCCCTCATATTTGGTTGGGGTTGATTAAATAACAAAGTGCCAAGAAATAGAGCGTTAAAGTGTCATAGTGGCTTTGTCTCATAAATTTAGTACAAATTGCACGAAAGAGACACGTCACGCTAAACTTCAATGCACAGTGCATTGAAGTTTAGCGTCTTCTTGATTTTTCATTTGCAAGAAAGTTGGAAAAATATTATTTTAAACTAGCGGCCCGCCCCGGCGTCGGTCGCACTGTTAAAAAAAGTTCCCGGCAATTTTTCCTTATTTGCTCACCGTTTAGTCCTACCCTGGACTACGACAAACATTTTAAAACCAAAATCAGCTTAATCGGCCCAGCCGTTCTCGAGTTTTAATCAGACTAACGAACAACAATTCATTTTTATTTATATAGATAATAAATGACGTACTAATTATTTGATTTTGTCATCTACCCTTTTCCCATACTCATTCCCACTCACATTATAATACTGGTTACATGGGGGCACTGCTGGTAATAAAAATAAATAGTAATACATATATTATTTTAAATTTCAGAGCATTATGGAGATGGTGTCAAGCAGTTCATCCGAAGCCAAAGCTACATTAGTAGTCAGTGATAAGCACAAACCAAAATCAAACCCGCTGTGGCATGAAGTGAAAGGAGAAGATGGCAACTCATACTATTGGAACACTGTAACTAATGGTAGTTAATTTAATTTGATTAACTGAAAATACAACAATTTTAATTCACAAAGAAATTACAATCAAAAAGGAAAAGGGTTCGAACATTTTTGTATGGAGCCTGGCATACCTACTAGTCCGCCATTTTGAAAAATACGTGATTCGGTGGCCAGTGATGAAACTCATGTCAACCGACAGAGTAAATTATTACAAACAAAAAGTGTTCTATGATCAAATCTCCTAAGTGATACGGTTTCATCTGTGAGTTTCATCACTGGCCGCCGAATCACGTTTTTTTCAAAATGGCGGTTGAGTAAGTATGCCAACGATGTTCGATGCTCTTTTGAAAATATCAATGGAGCAATATTTATTAACTAATAGCTTTACACGCCAACGCGTCGCCCGTGTTTTTGAACTTTTCCGGGAACAACGCATTTTCCCGCGGTAGAAAGTAGCTATAGCCTCGATAAATGGGCTATCTAACAATGAAATATATTTTTCTAAATTGCAGTAGTTCTAATTGTATTTCTAACTAGCGGCCCGCCCCGGCTTCGCACGAGTTATTATTCAGAAAAATTAATATCCCGGCAATTATTCGATTTATTCCCAACTTTTAAACCTTCCCTAGACCTCCACGAACATTTCAAGACTAAGATAAGATAAATCCGTTCAGCCGTTCTCGAGTTTTAATCAGACTAACGAACAACAATTCATTTTTATTTATATAGATAGATAGCAGTAGTTGGGTACTTGGGTTTTATAACATTTGTAGATATAAGGCCGGGCGCAAACGGGTCACGGACCAAAGGCACCAGCCACTCACAGTCACAGTTCACAGATTTTTCATACATTTGTTAAACGCGGCGCCCATGTGTCGTCGGTGGCGGCCACTTGCTAAAGTCGACGCAGTAGTGTCCGCGTCTCGCTACTTTTGGTCGCTGCGGGCTGCACAGTCGCCAATACGACGAGTGTCGTATTGGCGACTGTGCCAGAGTAAAAATTGGTGGCGAAGACCAGTCGCTCACTTTGACAATTACAAAATAGAATAGACACAACAGCACTGTACAAAAAAAAATACAGTAACAAACGCACACATACATAATAAAGTTTCGCGCGACCGCCACCGGTGCGGCGGCTGCAGTCGGTGGTCGGTTTGCGCCAAGCCTAAGGTATCGCCAGATACGAAAAACCAACACAAATTACTGATAATCCTAACCTAATATAAATCAAAGAGAGTACCTTTGTGCTGCTCATACACCAACTAATAGTAGGTACTAATATGTTTAGCATTTTTTATATATGTTTTAATGTTTATTTTTAATAGTATGTCTAAATTGAGTTTTAATTTATAGAAACCACATGGGACCAACCCGATGAATACTTATCAGTGGCTGATCAGGAGAAGAAGAATTTAAAAAAGGAGGAATCAGCGAAGAAAAAGGAAAAACAAATGGAGAGACAAATGTAAGTTAAATTTCTTTTTGTATTCAATAAATAGCGCCACTGAAGATTTTGGTAAAAAATATAAAATGTTTATTTGCCATAATATAATGTATACATAGTTCTTAAATTCTACATCCATTATATTCTACTACAATTGATTGGCATGCAAATATTGAAACATACATAACTTAGAACAAACATTTTTTTTATGCTAGATAAGCTTATTTGACCACAATCTCACTTGATGTAAAGTGACGATGTGGTCAAAGATGGGGCATGAAGACCTAGAAGGTAGATGGCTTCTCTGGACCACATTACGAAACACGAAAAAATCGTTTCACGTTCACGCACTGGCCCCCAGCCCGGACTAGCTCCCATTAAAACATAAATATATCTAACATAAACATTACTTAATTTTGATTCAGTAATTTAGCTCAAAAAATGTATTAAACGGTTATTATAATTGATTATCCACAGAAACAATGTTATTTGACATTGAGAACCCCACACTACATCTCGATTTGACCTTTCTTAGAACTATTCTTATGTAAAAACAATAATGTAAAGATCTTATTTTTTTTATATGACAAATATTGCAATACTTGGAGCTTATTGCACAAAATCCGAGAAAATTAATCAATGGTTAGATGAGGTCAAAAATAGATGTTATGTCGAGGGCTATCTCGCTTTATCACATGTGACTGAGCCAAATAGCACTATATTTTTACCAGGACGCAAAATGGCCGTCAACTAAGTAACATCTTTTTTAATTAAGTAAATCAACACTGGCAAACTCATGCTACGAGCGCAGAATCCAATAACAAGAAATTGAATAGAATATTTTAACAATTGTCTAACTTTAGTCTGAAATAGGCCCTAAGAATATTAAAAACTAGTAGTGCCCTGCGGTGTTACCCGAGTTATAATGGATTTTTCCGCTGAATGACATTTACCCGCGATAAAAAGTAGCCTTAGTAATTTTTCAGGCTCTAGAGAATCTGTGAACCAAATTTCATTTAAATTGGTTCATTAGTTTATGCATAAAAGAGAAACAAACAGACAGAGTTACTTTCGCATTTACAATAAAGTATGGACTAATAAATCTATGTCTGTAGAATTTATAACCATACTAGCTATGCCCCGCGGTGTTACCCGCGTTATAATGGATTTTCCCGCGGAATGACGTTTTACCGCGGTAAAAAGTAGCCTATGTTATTTTTCAGGCTCTAGAGATTCTGTGTACCAAATTTCATTTAAATCGGTTCAGTAGTTTTCGCGTGAAAGAGTAACAAACATCCATACATCCATACTTACAAACTTTCGCCTTTATAATAGTAGTAGGATGTAACGCTCCTCACTGCAAATACTATAAGATAGAGTATAGCTTTAATGCGCTTTTTTGCGCTGGACTGATCAGATAAAATTCGCAGTAGGAGTCCCAGTGACAGACTGCACCAAACAGGCTGCAAACAGAGAAAGATGGCGGGCGATCGTTAAGAAAGCTGTGTCCGTCTCTAACACCAAATGATGCCTCAATGTGACCACGACCGCTCTGTCAAGAGTGTAACGACAGAGAAGAAGAAGATAGCTTTAATAAGATTATTCTGCATAATTTCAGCAAGGCCAGACAAGATGAAGCGGTGATGGAACTGAAGGCGCAGCTAGCGCGGGAGAAGATGCGAGAGCTGGCCGTGAAGGAGCCGCCGGCCCCGCGCCCCACGGTCGGCTACGGGCCCACGCCGCAAGCGAAGCCCTACGGCTCCTGGAAACCTGTCGTCACTCAGTGAGTATTTGTTACATTCATTTGCCTGCCTCAGTGGCGCGGTGGGGAAAGGTCTGCTTGGACGGGGGGCTCAATTCCCGGGTCAAGTGTTTTTATGTTCTGCAAGCATTTTATCCTCAGTCTGGGTGTTTAATGTGTATAACAAAAAATATTATGTATATTATTGAAGTATATCACATGTCTAAATAAAAAAAGCCGTGTTGGCTAAGTGGGAGGACACTCGACTTTCATTCCGAAGGTCGTGGGTTCAACCCCGCCACGCACCTCTGGATTTTTCTTCTTGAGACATTTACGTGCGCTTAAAACACGTGCTTTAACGGTGAAGGCAAACATCGTGAGGAAACCGGCCTGTTCTGAGAACTTTAAAGAGTTTGAAGGACATGTGACATTCACCAACCCGCACTTGGCCAGCGTGGTGAATTAAGGCCTAATCTCTCTCGCTTAGAGAGAAGTCCCTGTGTCCCAGCAGTGGGGACGATTATAGGGTGATGATGATGATATCACATGTCTAGTACCCGTAACACAAGCTTAGAGCTTAACACGGGGTTAGATGTTTATTTATTAATCTTTATCATTTCAGTTGAAGGTTGTTAGCTAGCGAATCCCTCAATAATTTTAGCCATAATAAGGTTTGGCAGCCACAAGTACAGTATTTTAGTGTTGTGTTCCAACATTGTTTTAAGAAGACGCTGAGGCGCATTCTGGTAAATTTCATTTAATTCAACGAAAGTGTTCGAATAGACACTGTGAACCGCAGATCAACCTACGTTGAACGCAAGCTCAGCGAAGTTCACTGACTAGGATCACTGACTAGATGGATTAATTTTACTATGGAGGCCTATCCAGCAGTGAACATCCTACAGCTAAAATAATTATGGAAGGTGTATGTTTCTTACGAACTTACAAAGCCGAAAATAAAGTTCTATAGTGAAGTTCTTCTATTTTACGTTTTTTTTCCTTGTTCTCTCTCTCTTTCATGAATAGAAAAATGGTAGGAAGCTTTCGTACATGTTAGACAATAATATAGATAAATTGTTGTGTTGTTTGCCCAATATATTTTGATATTTCAGAACACCAGAACAAGTAGACCTGCAATTGCCGAAGATCGCCGAGCCGGCGCCGCCGCCCGTCGTCGTGGCGCCCGAAGCCTTCAAGTTCAGGGAGAAGCGCGTGGACTCCCTCGGGGAAGGCCCCGTGGAGTTCAAGAGACGGAAAATTAACAACCCTAAGAGAAACATGAGGCAGAGGGAAGATGATTAATGTTAAAATATTGGTTAAGTTTTTCTAACTCTTAACTAGGGCTCTATACGATAAACTCAATGCAAAGCATATACATATATCAATGTATGTGTATATTAATGTTATTTATTTTATTTTATTTATTTATTTATCAAACAAAATCCACAGCCCTTAATATAATATCTTAATAAATAACTTATAATTATGGTATTGGTTAAGTTTTTCTCACTCTCAACTAGGGCTCTATACGATAAACTCAATGTAAAGCATTAATATACATATATAATGTATGTATGTATATTATTTCAGTATATCACATGTCTAGTACCCGTAACACAAGCATAGAGCTTACCACTGGGCTAGATGTTGTTTTGTGGATTGTCTGGCAATATTTTATTTATTATATTTATATATAAAAACTGACCACAGCAAACGTTGTTTTGCCATTTAAATAATTTCTAGATCACTTATGAATTGGCATATAAAATTTCATAATAATCGCTTAAGCCGTTTCGGAGGAGAATGGTAACCTAACAATGATTATTATTATTATTATTAACTACTGAGTGTATTATCGGTCCCTATTTTATGAGCAAATCAGTGATCTTGTTCCAAATTTATTTTATTTTATTTATGAAAGAAGTTCTTTTACCTGCCCGCTGTGATATTCTACAAATAAAAAAAACAATTAATAATTTAAATACACCACCAAATAATTATTTTATTAGGTAAAAAAAAAAAAAACGGTTCTTAAGGCCGTTGTCATGAATTAATCTTGTAATCTTGTGTAAGGACAAAGAAGAAAGTTAATTTTATAATTATAATACTAATCAGATATACCTCACACATCATTTTGTAATTTGCGAGAAATAGTATATTATTATTCTTAACATTAGACAACAGTTTTACCCTTCGGGTACGGAACTCCAATAAAAATATCAACTTCACTTAGGTTGAAATATTTAAATTTATGAACAAAAAACTATGACTGTGTCGAATTTAGGACCTCATTCTTTCGTTGAAAATCGGTTTAAAAGACATTTTACTTTTGCGCATGAAACATATAATAATTTTGATTGATATTCAATTTTAATGTTTTTTTCCATGGATTGGCATAGCTTATTATCCTATATTAGCGATTAAAGTATGGAGCCCTAGAAAAGATGAGATTTATAGGTAATTGAATTTGTACATTGTGTTTTTATACGTTATATAAGAGTTACAAGAAGATACAAGATGACACATGCGTGAATTGTCATCATTGAGCTGATGTGATGTTAAAGTTATTTATAGTAACAAATCGTCTGAGTACACTGCTTATTCATGACTTATTTTGTGTTATAAAATGTAAATAAAATAATAATATTAATCTATTGTTTTAGTTGCACCCTATAGGTAACAATTTTCACATAAATAATAAAATAGCTTGATTATCTTCATCATCATCATCATCTCAGCCGTAAGACGTCCACTGCTGGACATAGGCCTCCCTCAAAGATCTCCAGTGGTTTTGGCTGGCAGCGGCCTGCATCCACCGTGAGCCCGCAGCCTTCACCAGATCGTCCGTCCATCTAGTTGGTGGACGTCCTACGCTGCGCTTGCCGATCCGTGGTCTCCATTCGAGAACCTTTCGGCCCCAACGACCATCTGTTCTTCGTGCTATGTGGACTGCCCACTGCCACTTCAAAGAACTAATCCGTTTGGCTATGTCGGTGACCCGCGTTCTTCTACGAATCTCCTCATTTCTGATTCGATCCCGTAGAGAAACCCCGAGCATAGCCCTCTCCATAGCTCTTTGAGATTATCTTAATATATATAAATCTCGTGTCACAATGTTTGTCCTCAATGGACTCCTAAACCACTTAACCGATTATAATGAAATTCGCACACCATGTGCAGTTCGATCCAACTTGAGAGATAGGATGGTTTTTACGGCGAGAAAAATTCGAATAATTTTTGGGAAAATTTTATACCCGTGCGACGCCGGGGCGGGCCGCTAGTTATTTAGTAAGTTCCTCTCCCTGCAGTCCTAGTCGCTAGAGCCTAGCTTCGCGGCTGGTGATTCTCCGTTTGGATATTATTTTTACAGTCGGTAGTTATAAGTTTTTTTGATATCTATTGTAAAAAATATATTTTTGACGTGTTTTAAAAATAGTAATAGAAATAAATAATAATAAATAGAAGAAATATTCCGTTATCCACAATATCCCATAATATATATCGTTGGGCGAGGGTCCGATTGCGGCGCAATAAATATCTATATAATGTTTGCCTATTATATTAAGTATAATCAGATATCCTGAACCCGTAACTTAAGCTCAGAGCTTACCACGGGGTTTTTTTTTTTTTTTTTTTTTCTTTATTGATTTAAAGAGGGTTGGATCAGATTGAACATGTCACCCTCATTGTTTACATATAAACTTACAATCTACGCTTCAAACTTATCTTAACTAAATCGTATACCTATTTTTTTAGCCGGGGTTAGATGTTGTTGTGTGAATTGTCTGGAAATATTTATTTATTTATTTATCCCGTTTCAAGGTTTAATAAAACTTGAAACGGGTAACGTACCATGATTTGGCTGTTCTTGAGTGTGGACACGGTTAGTGTAGTGTGTCGTAATCGAGTTCCGTTCGAGAATGAAACAAGTAGTAACAACACTGACAGTCGAATTTGTAATAAAAGACTCAGAAAGAGGGTAGACCGGTTTTTTTGTTATTATCCGTCTACCTTCTCGCAAATCATCAGTTTAGGCCGCGACCATGGCGCTTGCAACAGCGTCGGAAATCGCAAGATCACTCAAGTATGTTATCCTTTTCAAGTTTTAATATTGTTAAAAACCATGATAATATAACAGTTATATATATTTATTGATAACTAGCATTTCACGCTAACGCTGTTGTCCGTGTTTTATGGATTTTCCCGCGAGAACGACTTATTTTCCCGCGTTAAAGTAGCCATTAGCCTTCCTCGACAAATGGCTATCTAACAGTGAAATAATTATTCAAATCGTACCCGTAGTACCTGAGATTAGCGCGTTCAAACGTGCCTTAGTTTTATAGTATTATAGATTTAAGGTTTACAAATAACGTTTCTGTGTTACAGTTGAAAATTATTATACCCTGACTTAAATATGTACTTGTTATTAAACATTTGTAAGAACAAATTACCATTATTGCTATGCTGAAAAATATAAACCATTACCGTGTTGGCTAAGTGGGAGCACACTCGAATTTCATATCGAAGGTGGTGGGTTCTAACCCCGCCTCGCACCTCTGGATTTTTCTTCTTGAGATATGTATTTTTTTTGCGCTTTAAATTCGTGCTTTAGCGGTGAAGGCAAACATCGTGAGGAAATAGACTGAGAACTTTGAAGAGTTTGAAGGATATGAGACATTTACCAACCCGCACTTAGCCAGCGTGGCAAATTAAGGCCTTATCTCTCTCGCCAAGTGAGAAGTCCCTGTGTCTCAGCCGTGGGAACGTTAAGCTTGTGTTTAGATTTAAAAGCTAGCACTTTTGTTTCTCTTCAAAAATAAAGGAATGTTTCATTTCATTAAAATGAGCTAGATATACATAGGTTTTATAATAGATTCCTTCCAGAGCTCATTAATTTACCCAAGCTAATTTTTTTTAGATAACTGAATGTAATATATTTTTCGGGGCAACGTGGTTGTGAGCCACTGCAAACCTAAAGAAAATATACTTATTGTTTGCTCTACGTATAAAATCAAGTTTTGGCTCTGAGTGTCATTGTAATATCAAATTAACAAAATACTCAAAAGGTTTGTACCTAACACTAAGTAACTCGGAACAAGCTCTGCGTAGTCTGGGATTCGATTTTGCTGCATGAATTGAGTTGGCAACATTACATTTATGGGTCTGCTAACGATACCCTGTTACGGAACTCAAAAACAAAACAAAACTGTCTCAAAAGGTTAAATCCTGCTAATAATGAGCATTCACAAACAATTGCTGCGCTAATGTTTTTTTAGCATTTGAATAAGACTACGTCATTCTACAACATACCTTCTTCGTGAGATCCTTTTCAAACCTCATTGAAATTCAGATCGTATGCGGCTGACAAAGAATTGAATATGAGTGGCATAAGTAATTGTTATAAAATGGTTTAACTGCGGATAATAATTGTAAAGATACTGCAGTTTTATTTGCATAAACTAATTAGATTATTGTATTACCGATGTTGAGTTATTGTTGTTCTGTTTCCTTGTAACAACAGACTAGACTTGAGTTGAGATTTAATATGTACTTCCCACAATATGTACTTCCCACAGTCGATATACAGGATTTAAACATTAATCTTACAAATTAAAACAGTCATGTTGTATAACTTCCAGTTCCCGGTAGCTAACACAATAATTAACATGAGTTGGCTAGGCATAGAATTTTCATAAAACAATATACATATGTATGAACCTATGTATTTTATTATGCTACTTAATATATCGGCGATAGGTATTAAATAAATTAAATATTATTTAATGTTATATCTTCCTACAGAGAATGAAACTTAAATTTTAATAAGTATTACGAAGAGGAGGCCATATTAATATTATGGCAACTTTAGGAAAAACCAGCTTTATAATATTGTAAGGCTGGTTTATTCAATTGGCTGATTTAATGTAGTGTAATGTAATTAGATTAAAAAGAGCGTATCTGATGATTAAAATAGCTAGAGATACTTACGTATATTTATTTCTAAACTGATGCTAGTACCTGTACGTAGATACTCTGATTAGAATAGTTACTTAGATAACTGGCAAAGTTTAGGCTTTTAAAGATAGTTTTCGCACTGTATAAACAAAAACGAAAAAAATAGGAAAAAAGATTTTGTATTATGAGTGAGACGCCTACTATTATGTCAATGTATGAAAATATGTTCATTACTCGGTTTTTTTTGATGTCAGAAAGATAAGGGAAGTAGGTAGGTACTTTACTTAAGTACTTTCTCGCGCAAAAAAGCCTATAGCCTTCCGCGATATATGAGCTATTTAAAACTGAAATATTTTATCCAATCGGACCAGTAGTATAACAAGCTCATTCGCTTTACAATATTAAGTAGTTTAGATGTTAAAACCGATAGGTACAGGATATGCTATCCAAAAACCAGTTATTAGTCCCATTGTAAGTCCAAACTTCCCCACTCATTATCTCAATGTCACATAATAGTTCTTACTTATGTTTTTGCGACCATCGATGGCCCATTTACTGGCGTCCGTGATCCCGTACCTATATGGAGATCATGTACTACTGTCATCTAAGTACAGTCGGCGATATTGTTCCGAGCGCGATGATTAACCATCATTAGAAGTAAGGACGCTGTGTAAAAGATATACATACTATTTACCTAGGCGTAAACAGTAAACATTTTTTTTCTTAAACTGTTTAGGAATTAAATATGTCTTTTTAAGTCACTGGCATAGAGAACAGACAGAGGTTATTAGGAGAGGCCACGTCATAATAGTGAAATTTATATTGCAGTTGTCGTCGTTCCTAAAATTATTATTTTATACACGATTTTATATATAAGTAGTCATTTTAAAATCTTATCGGCTCAGTGCTGCTAGCGACGCGGATTAAGTAAGTCTGCTAGTGTCCATCGTGTTATCTTGGGGTTATTTCAACATATCTTGATGATGCTGTGTGAATAGTCCAGAAATATTTACTTGCATAAAGTTCATGTTTTCATTGTTAAAAAAATAGGTTTGTCATAAATTAATATAAATACTTAGTTATTAACAAACCATTTTATTATACGTTTTTATATTTTTTTATAATGTTTAAAACCTTGTTATTAATTAAGAGATATCTTGTTTCTAAGAAATATAAAAATAAATATAGCGTTTTATGTACCACTATGCCACTTGTGAATTAGAATGAATAATGTTAATTTATTCATTCAAATACAACAGTTTGCGACCAAGTTGGCTGCCTCAGTGGCGCGGTGGGCGAGAGTCCGCTTGCGGCGCAAGAGGTAGCGGGTTCGTTTCTGGCCGAGGGGTCAAGTGTTTGTATGTTCTGCAAGCACCTTCTCCTTGGTCTGGGTGTTTAATATGTATAATAAAAAATATCTATATATGTATGTATATTATATTAAGTATATCAGATGTCTAGTACCCGTAACACAAGCTAAGAGCTTACCACGGGGCTAAATGTTGTTGTGTGGATTGTCCGGAAATATTTATTTATTTATATATTTTAGTTGAAAGAATAAATCACAAGACGAAATCGGTTGTGCTCACTACACTTCGTCGACTGTACCTCATACCGCGCCGCAAAGCCATAGCTTATCTTCCACAACTATTAAACGTTAATGCGACATTGTACACTCAGAGGTCGATCATTAGTTTTTCCGAGCACGATCGGGATGGCAGGTTCTGTCATCGGTATATATAGGGAACACGGGACGAGTTGACATCAGTTCCACGCAGGACTTGGAGGAAGACACACCTGTCTAGAAGTCTAGATTTGGTCGGTGTTTTTGTAAGCTTCAGCCATGTTTAAGTTGGTAAGTGATTTTTAGGCCGTTTCAATAGACTTCATAATATGTAGTTGTATTGATAGTTATTTTGTGGCACTGTGTTGTTGGGATATGATTGATTTAAGATCGATTTCTTAAGTTTAAATTTTATAAATTACCAATAGGTACATGGGTAGATTATTAAAATAGCTGTGGTTTTACGACTTTGTATGTGGTCCAGTGTTATTGCAGTTAACGTTCTATCGTATCTGATGTTGTTATCATTTATGCTTGCAAGAATACTTAAAATAGAGTTTTTTAATGGTGTTGACTGATATGTCTAGGGTCTAAACAAAGTATTCAATATTATAAATATAATCAGGAATGGTTTTTAATGTCATAGACATAACGCAATTGGTTAAGCAAACTTTGCATGGGAGTCCGATTATGAGCAGATTTTGGCTCATAAAAAATAAATCCCATTAGATTACTAGACCGAATTATATCGAAATGCCACTTATTTGGGAAAACGCAAAAAAACCTCAATCTCTTGCTGTACTATAACTATAATTGTGAACGAGAATTCTTTGTTTAGGAAATATTATATATACTAAAAATATATAAACTATGTAGTATTTATTCCCTGCACAAACTAGTTGCAACTAAAATTAATTCCGTGTTTATAGTGAGAACTTAAACTCACTCACAGAGACAGTCTTAGCGCTCCATAAATTCAAATCCCGGCGTGCACCTCTCGTTTTATCTTCTCGAAAGCCACCACTCGATAACCCATCGCAGAAGTCGATGAAAAGCAGACGTTCTGAATTTTGAAAGAATTCCTTATCTAAAGAAATTTGACACTCTTTTAGGCTTAGCGCGCTCACCCTAGACAAGTCTGTCTTGAGACATATATTTTAGTCTATAAGACAACTTGTGGTGAGCGCGGCGTCATATATTCTAGTAGGCGGTAGTCTGTCTCAAAACTTGTCTAAGCTAAGCGCTAATCCTTAGTAGAGACAATTGAAGAACCATTGGTGGTACAGGCTTTGGTACTGAAAACTGAAAAGTCCTTATCTATGTATGCTATGCTGGTCCATATATTTCCAGTGTGTCTAAGGAAATAAATTTCTATTCACAGATGCTGGTAGTCCTCGCTGCGCTGTTTGCCGTGACGATGGCAAAACCTCAAGTGCTGGCTTACTCGGGCTACTACCCAGCGGCATACGTGGGGGCCTACAGTGCACCACTAACTTACTCCTACTCCTATCCCTACGCCTACTCCTACTCCTACCCCTACGCTTATTACAAGTAGGGTACAGGCGCACATGGAAACTAAGTCCGACATTATACCTCTATACGGGTACAGGCGCACATGTAAACTAAGTCCGATATTATACCTCTATACGTGATTCTGATTATATATTAAAATATAGTAGGTACCTATTAAATAGGTGCCGTTGATTAATTTGTTAATTTTAAGATGCAATAATAATGAGAGTTGTAATCTAATCTGTGTTTTATTCATCTATCTCCAAGACATATTAGCATTACCGCGAGCACTGTTCTTTATAATGTTTGTTTGTTTGTCCGCCTTTCACAGCAAGACGGATAAAACAGTTTTTTTATGTTAATTTTAGAAAATACTGGAGCGATTTCAACTATTTGCCGGTAATCAAGGAAGGTTCAATAATAAGATATATTATAATCACAGATATAAGCTACATTTTACTCAGGTAAAACATGTTATTCATAAATGAAAAAATCACAGAACGGTTATACCTAATAGAGCTAAAGAAATATTGTTTTCTTTTTCTTAACGCAGTAAATCAAGTCAACGCAGCTCAGTGGCTTGGATTATGTAGGAGTAATTTATTATTCTATGATGTAGGTATTGTTTACAGTATTCCAGTTATTCAAGGGTTGTTAGAGGTAGCACTAATGTGTCAATGATTTAATGATTCTTATGAAGAATCGTTAATTACAGCTCTTGATTGGCTGTCTCCATTGTTCCAGTGGCGCTTGACCACCTGAATAGGTACCTATATATTTTTTTTTTATTTTTTTTTAATGTGGGATACATAATGCTTATAACTAAGATAGTTAATATGGATAAAGTGACTTGACAATAGCTAAAATCAGTTTCCACATGTAGATATAAATTTATAAATGTGTAGTTATCATACGTTGCTTATCCTAACTTAAGCAATAAAAAAACTAAAACTAATAATAACTAGCCGAAACATTTACTTGTTCCGCTGCCTGTGTACGATTATATTTGTGTTAAGAGAAAGTAGAAATAATAAGAATATATAGTTGTGCAGATAAATACTAGGGTATATAAATATATTTATAATTATGTATACTGATATAATACCTACTATAAGTTGTTAATTTATTCAGAATTTATTGTTTTGTGTTAAAAACAATTTTTAGTGTATTTACGTGACAACTTCCTTTTCCAGTAGCATTCCAACACTCGATTGGGTCACTGAATAATTAAATTTCAGAAATTACACAGGTACAGGTACACCGAGTATGAAAAATCCATAAACACATAAAAAAATAAATAGACACAATATAAAGTACGTAGGTATGTAAGCACGAGAGGGGTAGGTATATGTAATGGGTTACGGGATAAGGAGCTTTTCTGTTGAGGCATAACTATGTCTATGTATGTTGTTTTTCTATTTTATTCTATGACCAATGATGTTGACGAAAACACCTTTACGTGTGCCTTTACTAACTCTACATACGCCATCTATGCTTGTTTCCAATAACTAGCTATTGAGCTATAGCTCCTGACAAAACTTGAATCGTTCATTATTTCTCTCAGAGATGGCGCTGTGAGCTTTAGTTTAAAACAGTGGCTAGCGAATTAGCTCGTTAAAGTGGCAATGGGCAGGCCATGTAGCGCGTAGAGCAGATGGCCGTTGGGGCCGGAAAGTTCTTGAATGGAGACCACGAATCGGCAAACGCAGAGTGGGACGTCCACCAACCAGATGGACGGACGACTTGGTGAAGGTAGCGGGCTCGCGGTGGTTACAAGCTGCTACCGACCGAAATCACTGGAAGTCTTTGAGGGAGGCCTATGTTCAGCAGTGGACGTCCTACGGCTGAAATGATGATGAATGATAAAGGTGAGTCTAAAATAAATAAATAAAAATAAATATTTCCGGACAATTTACACAACAGTCTGGCGCGAGTGTTCTTAGACATGTTTAATGAAAATCGGTTGTGCTGTTTAAAAATTATGGGGGTTAGAGTGGGGAGGGAAAACCGAAAATCTGCAAATATACTCGAGTGGGGTACCAAATGAAAGCGCATCGCGTGCACATAACAAAATGTTATGGTGTTTTACTGTAAGAAAATAAAAACATTGGAATCGTGGGTTTTTCTTAAATTTTAAATTTATTGCTTAGAAATATTACTTGAATTGTATTTTTAGACTTTATCGGCTGATATTTATATTGCAGTAAAAGTAATTTGAGCAATTATGGTAAGTAAAGAACAGCTAGCCGTTTATAGAAGGACGGTCAATATTTGTATGTACTTTGAATAATTATAATATTTATGTACATTATAGTTAATCAGATGTCTAGTACCCGTTACATAGCTTAGTGCTGACCACGGCCAGGGCTAAATGTTGCTGTGTGGATTGTCTGGCATATAATTTATTTACCTATTATTAATATTTTTATTTAAATCAACTTTAGCTCAGCTGCAACATAATGGATAATTTTTCAAAGGACAGAAGAAGAGCTAAATTAAGCATTGTTTACTTAATCCGAAAAACTACTTAAAATGGGTTGTGCATATTGTCCCAAACTTTATTAAAACCCAGTTCTTTATTGAAGAAAATAATAATTTACACGACTTGATAATCTTACAAAGGTTTTAATTATTAGATCAGACTTCAGATAGGTATAGGTACATACCTAAGTAAATGACTTGTTATAATTTTTAATACAGTTTATCTATTGATTAATAAAATGTTTGCTACAACAGATAATAAAGCTGTCCGAAAGTGCGTTGAAGTCTTTTGTATCGAGAAAACTATAAGGTCTGCTGTTACGCAATCTTAGTGACAGTTCATTTTAAAATTGAAGTAAAAATATAATTTTAAATAAAAAGTACAATTTAAAAATAAATTCTATAAGATTCTTAGACTAGTTACTACTATTACTCCTCAGATACAGAACTTTAGCGAGTCCTACACATATACGGAGGTTCGAACGTTAGTATTTTGTGTTACGATAATGTTATTCGGGTGTGCAACAGGGCGAGCAGTCTCGACATACATAGCGATCGCCTACCGACCGAAATCGGTCGCTAAGTCATAGCGATCACATTTTAACGATATTTGATAGTCTCTACTATCAAACCATCGAATTTTATCGGAATTGTAACGAAAACAACTGTCAACTTAACGATTTTTGCGAATTTGTTTGCGAGTAAATTTGTGAGCCCGATAAGTGTATAGCGATCGTTACCTACCTAACCTATCAAAGGCACCAAAGGTTATTGGTTGAAAAACAGCGCTGAGCGGCAACGGCTGAGCCAAAGCCAACGCCTATTTCGGCTCACAATGTTACATTTTTGTGTCAACCAAATGAGTACCTAGTACCTACTGATTTTTATGTTGTATTTTTTATTTTTTATTATTGTAGTTTGGTTTGAAATATACTTTATTTTTCTGTATGTGTGTTGTCGAAATAAATGTATTTCTTTCTTTCTTTTTCTTTCTTTCTATCTTCTGTGGAAAAGTTTATGAAGAGCTAGTGAAGTTTAATTTCCATTAGAAAATTAAACTTTAGCTTATCTAGCGTTCGATTTGTTTTCGCTCGAACATCGCCATGAATCACGAGAACGGACGAGGAGGTGAGTCTCCCATCATATACCATCGGTAGGTAACGAAATTACAATTACAAGAGATCAAGAGAAGTGATGTTTCTGTAAGTTTTCTTCTTCTTCTTTTATTCGAAAGCTCTGTAAGTTTTGTTTTCTTCTTCTTCTTCTTTTCTTTGATGGCGTCCGTGAAGTTTTGTTTTTGTAACGAGTTCGTACCATTGACTTGACTGACACTGACATATGAAACAACTTTGATTACCTACTAGTGTTGCAATGAATTAGACTCTCTAGTCCTTATAACTAAACAGCAATTATTTCAAATTATTGTAACAAATTATCTTTTTCCTCCCTCAAACAATCAAATAAGAGACGGAATTATAATAAACAAAAATATGATATGTTAATGTAATTTCAACTTGATATAATAATTATATTGCTCAATTCGTCGTCATCCAATTTCCCTAAATTTCGGGTAGATGTTATTGGTAATGGGTAATGAGCTTCATTTAACCAGACTATGAATACGGATCTTCGTTATCTTTGCGACACCTCAAGTTACGATTTTGCACGGTTTCCTAGCACAAGAGACTTGCGTTTAGCGAAAACATCGGTACAGCAAGCGAATATTTTCGATAATATTTATCGATCGGAACTTTGCGATCGGTTCGCTATGTATGTCGAGACTGCTCGCCCTGGTCTCTAGTGATGTATCGGCTCGTAATAAAAGTCTAAGAAAGAGGGTAGACTGCTTTGTCTGCCAAAAAAGCTGTTACCTGACTAGCAGTTTCAGTTCAACCGTGATGGCGCATGGAACTGTGCCGATATATCGGGAAACTCCAGTAAGTAAATACAATAATATAATACTCAACCTACCAGTAAATCATGGTTAATATTACAAATGTAAATTATACACAAATCCTACGGGAAAAGTATGTTTCTGGGGAAAAAGGCCTATGTCTTTCTTCATATTTCCATCTTTTTTGTATGCGAAATTACAAGGTTTTGTTTGAAGTGATTGTTTGAGTTACTGAAGGTGTAAAAAATTCGCAATTTCGCATTTAATAATAGTTAGAATTTGGTGTATTCTTTACTTGCGTGCACGTATGTACGTGTATGACTGCAATGGGTTTGTATGAATCATCTTTAGTTTATTCTGGTTATATACAGGATGTAACATAGGTATGTTTCCCGTATGATATGAAAACAAAGCATTTTTGAAATCATGTTTCATAGAATCAAATTGAGCTTATGATCTACACAGTCGATTTTTGAAACGAAATGTTGTTTGTTTTATTTTACAAAAAGTCCCCGGTTCGAATCTCGAGCAAATTATATATTTTTTTATCTTGCTAAAATCGATGACATGGTTCGTAAGGACAGATTTTCGCATGTCTTATATTTTCAAAGTCAAAGTAGCATATATGGAAAGATTTACTACAAATTTATAAAAAAAAAAAATTTATATTATTATTAAGGAAATAACATTTTCTCTTAATTTTTTATACTGGGTTGAAAAGGGAACAGAACAACATAGCTTTATCAGTTTTACTGTTATGTAGTTATTAAAATTTCTTTAAAATTTCTTATGGGTATCATTTTATTGGTATTATACAACAAAATGCTTCAGACCTTTCATACTAACCGAAACTTATGTTACAACCTGTTTATACAGGTTATGTATAGAGTTTCTCCTAACAAAATAATCAGCTAAGAAACAAAGTGTTTAAATACCTACCAATACTAATAACATATTAGTACTATATGTAATTAGTATTGGTAGGATAATCTGTTCACTTTATCTGTGTGTGAATTTAAATCGGTAGTAATTTTAGCGTGAAAGAAGAACAGTTTTTTTTTTAAGTTGTTTAGTAAAAAAATAAAAAGTGTTTTCTGTGAAATATTTACAAAAAATGAGGTTATACAAAGCATTAAATTTTGCCTATAAAAGTTATACAATTGCATTATTTCTTCTTCTTGCTTTCTACATTCTTTCAAAAGTCGTGTTGGCTAAGTGGGAGGACACTCGACTTTCATTCCGAAGGTCGTGAGAAATGTACACGTGCTTTAACGGTGAAGGCAAACATCGTGAGGAAACCGGCATGTTCTGAGAACTTTAAAAGAGTGTGAAGGACATGTGACATTCACCAGCCCACACTTGGCCAGCGTGGTGAATTAAGTCCTAATCACTCTCGTCAAGAGAGAATTCCCTGTGTCCCAGCAGTGGGGAACATTAATAGGGTGATGAGGCTTATTTCTTAAGCGTTTAAACAATTTAATACACACACACCCTGCGTGTAATAAAACCTTATACAATGCATCTTGTTCTACACAGGAAAACAGTTTAAACAGTATTCAATCAAAATGATCCTGAAAACTAAAAAACAATAAGGAAATATCTACATTTGATGACATGTAACATTGAGGTCATTGTTGCAATTAAATAATTTTATTCTTATTCTTTATTCTTATTAGTATAGAATATCTTTATCAATAAATTCTATCAAATGATACTTAGAGGAGAAAGTTTCTTGTTAGGAGCCCACGGATTTCCTTACGATGTCATGTTTATTTAGCTGTACCTAAGATTTAACGAGTACGAAGATGTGTGGCCATTTAATTATGTTAGTAATCTTGATATAGTCAGGCGAACAGATGACGGTTGGAGCTGAGAAGGTCTCGATTGGAGTTGAGTGTGCTGCGTCGGACGGGTATCAAGTACGGGGATAGATCATAATCTTAATATATATAAATTTCGTGTCACAATGTTTGTCCTCAATGGACTCCTGAACCACTTAACCGATTATAATAAAATTCGCACACCATGTGCATTTCGATCCAACTTGAGAGATAGGATGGTTTTTACGGCGAGAAAAATTCGAATAATTTCCGGGAAAATTTAATACCCGTGCGACGCCGGGGCGGGCCGCTAGTTCATTATATTTTTTTGTATCTTAAATGTGCTTTATTTGAAATTTTCCGCGGGAACTACATATTCTCCTGCCCTATAGACTTGATAAATGGGGTAGAATATAATAGAATAGAAAACACTTTATTACACACTAAACAAAGAAACAATACAATAATAAATTAAAACTAAACCTAGAATGCGTAACGGGCGGTCTTATTGCTTAAATAAATTTCTTCCAGACAACCGTGGATGGAGAGAAAAAATTACAAGTGTTATGGTCGATATGGCTTATCTATACTAATATTATAAAGCTGAAGAGTTTGTTTGATTGTTTGTTTGTTTGTTTGTTTGTTTGAACGCGCTAATCTCCGAAACTACTGGTTCGAATTGAATAATTCTTTTTGTGTTGGATAGTCCAGTTATCGAGGAAGGCTATAGGCTATATAACATCACGCTACGACCAATAGGAGCAAAGATATAGTGGTAAATGTGTAAAAAACGGGAGAAATTATTTCATCGTTGAAGCCTTCCGTTGCGTGCGCCGTGAAAACGGTTCAAGATACACAAAAAAATATGTATTAAAGAATAATAGCTCTTTTAATGATCTAAAAAACAGTCCGCGATAGTATATGTCTATCTTTTAAGATTAACTCACAAAAACCGTTATTATAGTACCTAATTTGGTCGAAATAATTAGTTTAAGTTGTATCAACACAATAATATTAATCTTTATTCAAATAAATATGTTGTTGGTTATAACGCGGGTAGCACCGCGGGGCACAGCTAGTATATAATATATAAATATATTTTTATGATTCAGCATACAAAAATACATACAACCCTAAATTTTCACGCCTCTACGATCTACGATTCGTATCTAGGTGATACGAAAAGTTCAGGGTCAGCTAGTATAATATAAATATGTAATGCTAAACCTAAAACTAGCATATACTTTTACATTTATCATTAATTAACTATGAAATATTTTTTACAAATCAGTCCAAACATTTCTTTTATTGTTTATTTAATTTTTAAAATTTTTCTTTGCTTAAATATGTTTTTCATATAATAAATGCTACGAAAATAAAAAGCAGTCCATTTTGATGTCATGTGCCTACACTGTAGTCTAAAACATCTTAGCTTGATATGTAGGACATAATAGACATATTTTGTTGGATAGATAATACTCGATTAATTATTGAATTTTTTGACTGCCTCCGTTTTTTTTTTTTTTTTTTTTTGGCGAGGTGGGCGATGGTCCGCATGCGGCGCAAGAGGTAGTGGGTTCGATTCCTGCCGAGGGGGTGAGTGTTTGTATGTTCTGCAAGCACTTTCTCCTTGGTCTGGGTGTTTAATATGTATAATAAAAAATGCTATATAATGTATTTATTTATTTATGCCTCTATATATAATACAATATACATACTTAGCTAGAAATGAATATCGGAAATGGTAAAAGAGCCTATATATATGTTAAGCATCATGACGTCAACACCCTATTTACTTTCCACCTGCTAGGACACAGGGACTACTCTCTGGACCAGAGGGGTTAGGCCTTAATTCACCCGCTGGCCAAGTGCGGGTTGCTCGTCAGACGACTGATGAAATCGCAAACCAAAACGACCAAAACCAAAATAACCTTTATCTCAAGAATTCCCTATGCAAAACCTAAACAATACAGCATCATTAACCCATATCTATCTTCCTTCAGCTCCAATGTTATCAATCTTCAGACATCCAGAGATGCTCAGGAACTGTGTTGGCATCTGTGGCGGCGGTATGCGGGACCGCCAACCTGTTTTAGGAGACGCCCTCCCCTCCACACACCCTTCAGTACCGCTTTAGCCTCCATCACGGCTGCGCGCGCGCATGAACCCGAAAACACGCTAAAAACCCCACAAGCCAGATAAATATTATAAGCCCGGATTGCAGTGAAGTGTTATTATATAGTGTTGTGTACTTATTTGTACGTTTTATCGGCTAGGGTGTTGTTTGTGATGTTATAAAGAATTGATTATGCTAGTGAACGAAATGTTGTGTTGAGAGTTGGAACTGGAGGTTGGTACACGTTTTTTTATGCTGCTAAGCTTTTTTATCAGTTTTCAGTTTTGAATTCTATGTGTCTGCAACTTATAATTAACTATAAACATTGAAACGAATCCAAAATTACATCTAAACGTTATGTGTAGCTTTTAGCATCCAAAACTTTAAATAGTCCGAGACTGGATTACTAAGTTGAGAAAATAATGTATAAAGTTGACTCTACATACCATAAAATACTTAAAATTAGCGAGTAAGATACTTTAAAAGCTTCTGCATCTATGTAAGAAACCGGCTACCAACTGTAATATCTACTACATAAATATCGGTAAAAACTTGCTGATGGTATAACATTAGCGAGTATATATTAAAAAGAAAGTATATATTCACACTACTAGTTTAAGTTTTTGGAAACTAGAGCTATAGATCAAATTAAGTAGTTCAAAGAGTTATGAGTGACTTTTCGAATAGTGAAAACGGTTCATAGACGTTTAACTTAAAACTTAAATAAAATGAAATTTATTACAAATTGTCGATTTTGTTTTCGATATTTTACTTAGATAAGATTGAGCTATATTTAAACCCATCTTGGAAGTCTAACTTCATTTCACTTAAACCCAGACAAAAAAATTCTATGATGTTAGAAATTCGACCCCGGCCTTGATGGATGTTCCCGCGGTAAAGCATAAAACTGCCATTTAAATTCCCGTCAAAATAGATCCAGACATTTCTAAGAGAAGCTGGATCAAACAGACAGAAAGCCATAAATAAAAAAAAACATAATTTTATATGTATTGTGTAAACATTATGTACTTATATGCATTTTACGGAATTTGCAGTTTCCACCTATAAATAGATTATTTACATATATTATACTATTATATTATATTATTATATTATTTAAAGAATGTTTTTGCATCCGAGCAAAACCAGAGCGGGCCAGCTTATGTAATATATAGTTTTTAAAATAGTTATTGAGAATATACAACCCAGAACTTTAAGCTAGAAGCCTTCTGAGTATAGAAATGAATTTATCAACTTCACCGCCCTTGCTTACATCAAGTGATGTAGAAATTGTCTATCCTAAGAGAAACTCTATCATAAAAAATAAAATAGAAATAAACAACTACAAAAAAGTGGTACAAAAACCTCTGGAGTTCAATAAAGGCCCGACGGCTTGCCTTAATTACTTTTGAATCTATACTAATATTATAAATAGGAAAGTGTATGTGTGAGTTCAGGTAGGTTGTAGGTTCTGTTTGTTTGTACGTCTTTTACGGCAAAACGGCTGAACCAATTAGCCTGAAATTTGGTATATTTTATGGGTTATAAATTGGTTGAGGACATGTGCTTCTTTTAAAAGCGGGAAAATATGACGTTCTGAGGGAAAATTCATTTTAACGCGGGTAACACTGTGAGACACTTCTCGTATAAACCTCAGGAGCTCTAATAATGCTCCGACGGCTTTGAAACCTTCGCTTTCCTTAATTACTTTTGAATAATTATTACAATGGAGATGACGGAGAAGGGAAATAGATATATTCATAAAAACTTGAATATGCAATGAAGAATTATTACGGAGATGACCTGGAAAGGTGAGATACATCCTAATCACTATATCACTATACAACATACATAGTATAAAACAAAGTCGCTTTCTCTGTCCCTATGTCCCTTTGTATGCTTATATCTTTGAAACTACGCAACGGATTTTGATGCGGTTTATTTTAATAGATAGAGTGATTCAAGAGGAAGGTTTATATGTATAATAACATCCATTAAATAGTGGAGAAGTACTGTTATTTTTCAGGTTTCTAATGTGATGTCGTAAATAATTTATATTTTAATTTTGCTTACATTGCAAACGCAGGCTGAACCCTACGAGTTTTACGGGGCGGGTCGCTAGTAATATTATATACGCGAGTTTCTGAGGATAAGTAAGTAAGGATGTATGTTGCTCTAAAACGAAAAAACTACTGAATGGTTTTTAATGGAACTTTCAGCTTACTTATCAGAATAGCACATAAGTCATTTTTTACCGCGATGAAATACCACTTTTAAAGGGAAACTTAAAAAGCAATTACGATATGAAAAGCCCGTTTGCTTAGTCCCAGTAAAGGACAAAAGCTACTTCTATTTATTTATCAGTCTATAGTTTACCACTGCAGGGCAAAAGGCCTCCCCTTATCCCTCTGTGTCCCGGTTCAGAGTTATAAGCTTCTTTTTACCGCGGTAAATCTATTATTACGCGAGCAAAGCCGTGGGCGTAAAGCTAATATATTCATAGTAACTTGTATATTCTGAGATGCCGCGGGCTGTATTGGAATTTTGGGTTTTGACGAAATTAGTGAAATGGTTCTTGGGAGATCATTTTTTACGTTCATAAATCATGGTAGAGGAATTTTTATAATTGCCTTCCTAGTAATATATACTGTGTCGCTAAATTATTATAACTCTATATTATAAAGTAGAATAATATATTGAATAGAGTTGATAAGCAGCAAAAATATGTTTTACAATGAAACCTTTTCAACGTTGTATGTTCAATCAAATTTGAAAATTGTTAGAATCTGTTGTTAAGTTATTAAATCAATGTTTTATATAATAATTACAATCTTTTAGTTGTGGTCTTAGTACATCTAGAATATTTTGTTAAGCTATAATTAATAATTTCAGTTATTTAAGGATATTGGAAATTAGTCCAATTTTGATACAAGATTCCACCATTATACTCTTTTTTAAAATCTAAATTTCTTTATTGTGTATACGAACTTTAACTATGATTTAATAAGTATAACCTCTTAATAAAATCATAGAATTTAAATAGAACCTAAATCTAGCACTCAATTTTTAAAACGTAAATACAGCGTATTGATAAATAACAATTTTGCGAGACAACATTGTAATTTATTTGTTCAAAAACGGCTTAGCTTTCATGGTAAGGTTCTTTGACGGGGTTTCGAGTTTTCTTATTTTTATTTCATATTTTACATCTAACAATTTTAGAAATAACATAAATCAAATAGTTTTTGTAAATATTTGCAAAATAAATCAATTATTTAGACACTTACAACGAATGTTTTGCAACTACGCATAGACAGTGTCGCAAAAATGGCTTCAATTCAGCGTTTATTCTTGACTACATAAAAGAAACTTATTTTAGTTAGGTTCCACGTTTAATAAGTTACATTCAACTTGGACTATTTATACAATAGAATCGTGTGGTGCTTGATACAACGTTGTCTGATACCGCATTGAATGCAAAACAGTGTTTCATTGTTCCCGTGTTTTGACGAACGAAATTCAATTTGTAATAGAGGTTTTGTCGGGTAATACATTAGTATATTATTTGTACATTTTATTATGGTAATAGCTTTCACACTTCGGATTTGACTTTCCTGCGGGTTAGTGTAGATATTTTATAAACGTTAAAAAATAAACTATTTAAGAATTATGAAATCTTTCTCATAAATGTATAATGCTGATCATGTTTACATTATAAATGAGATAAAATATGTTTTAATAGCAAAACGCGAACAAATAGTTATTTAAAATCTTTGGTAGTTGTTGTACAATAATATAATATGTATATATAAATATATATTTACGTTATTGAATTGAGTTCCCTTATGTTATAAGACATTGATATTACCTACTACCGATATTTTAAAATTTGTTTAGGGTTCGCAATTAGCCGCTTTTATTTTTACATTAGTTTTTATATTTAATATAAACAATAAAGCATATTTTATTAAGCTATAACTCACTGCAGTTCGCCAGTTAGAAATGCGCGCAGGATACAGAATGCCACGTCTGGCGCATGCGCGGGATTTTTGACGCTAATTTGCTTAGAAATCCCCGTTTTTATATACGGAGACACCTGTTCGGCGATCTTCAAAGGACTTCTTGAGATTAGCGCATCAAAAGGTTTTTTGAAGATGCACAACATTATGGAGAAATAATTTTAAGTTAGGTATGTTTCAAATAATTTGATATCAAATAAGTTCTTAAAATATGATGATTGCAATTGCAAAATATGGCAATTTTGATAATGGATCCTGATGATAAATAAACATTTTTATAGCGTATTAAAAAATAATTTAAGCTACATAAAATATGGGAAGTAAATTAAACTTAATATTTAACGCTTCATAAACCATATTTCGTGTATTAAAATAGTACAGTGTATTTATTTGTTTTTATAATTATGCCATTATCATAATAGTAGTGAGTTACAAACTACCTATAAACTAGTTCATTCTTGAAAAAAAAAATTGATATAACTTAAAATTTAATGAGACAAACTATTTATCGTTATTATTTAAAACTATATTTCAGTCAATCAATAAAAATAAAGTATACAAGATAGTAAACATATATATTTATTTGACAAATTCTTCGCTCATCTCATCCAAAGCATAATACCTTTTTTTCCCCACTCAAAATCACAAAACTAAATTGACTGGTAATTTCGTACCGACAATAGCAAAGTTCTCAAAACCGTTGGGCCCCAAATGGCTGCCCAAATCTACCTGTCAGGTACCTGCGACCACAAAGGCCCTTATTCCACCCTCCCCTTGTATTATTTTACTAAATGTTTGCTAAAGGAAATGTTGCTTATCTTAGGAAGCTTAGTGCAAATACATTTGTGAAAGATGCTTTTATTTTTGAAAAGGTGTTCTTATATCGACAGAGGTGAGTGTTGAGATGACGGGTGAAAGAGGGAAATGGAAGCAGAAAACATGTTGTGCCGACCCCACGTGATGTGGGATAAGGTCAGGAAGATGATGATGATGTGTTCTTATCTCGAATATAGTATAAGTTTTTTATGTTTTTTACATATTGATAAACCCCACTTACAGGTTGAAACTAATATTCTAAAGTTGTGCAGAAAAAATTAAGACGAAGTAACGTAGCTAGTACGAGGCGTAAGGGTCTAGACAGACGGACTGCAATTCAACTGCAATCCGACTGCAAAATGGCAGTTCAGATGCAGTTGGAATGCAGTTGGCTCGACTGCAATCAAACTGCACGTCGACAGGCAGTTGGATTGCAGTCTGAGTGCAGTTACAACGACTAACTGCACTCAGACTGCAATCCAACTGCACGCCAACTGCCCGTCGACGTGCAGTTTGATTGCAGTCGAGCCAACTGCATTCAAACTGCATCTGAACTGCCATTTTGCAGTCGGATTGCAGTTGAATTGCAGTCCGTCTGTCTAGACCCTAATTCGTAGTTGCAAGTGTAGAAGAAATTGAAGCGATGACGTAGTGGCGAGGTTAGTTTAGTTGGTCAGAACATCCATACGTATAATGGAAGCCGTGGGTTCGTTACTTCGTCTTAATTTTTTCTGCACAACTTTAGAATAATATTATAAGTTTTATATGAATAGCATCTTTATCGCTTTATAATATGCATAAACATGATGTGCTAATATCTAAACCAAATTAATTCATGATAAAACTAGTAGTGCCCTGCGGTGTTACCCGCGTTATAATGGATTTTCCCGCGGTAATAAGTAGCCTATGTCCTTTCACAGGCCCTAGAGAATCTATGAACCAAATATCGTATAAATGCGTGAAAGAGAATCAGACAGACAGAGTTACTTTCGCATTTATAATGGATTTTCCCGCGGAATGACGTTTTCCCGCGGTAAAAAGTAGCCTATGTTATTTTTCATGCTCTAGAGTTTCTGTGTACCAAATTTCATTTAAATCGGTTCAGTAGTTTTCGCGTGAAAGCGTAACAAACAAACTTACATTCGCATTTATAATATTAGTATGATGTATGACTGCGTTTTATTTGAGGCTAGAATTTTAATCAAGTAATTACTTTAATTCCAGTATCTTTAGGTTAGTATTTATGCATTTCATGGCTCCATACAAACTCAGGCATTTTGTATTAATATTCGTACATTAATAACAAAATAATTATTATGATATTTGAAAATTAATTTGGTTTTGCAATGCTAATTTAAATATGATAGTTGAAGTTAGGTACGTGAACGAAATTAAATTTGATTTGATATCCACTAAATTTTAAATCATACTATTATTAATTCTTTATTGCACAACAAAACAATGTACAAAAGGTGGCCTTAATGCCAAGGCATTCTCTACTTATTATTATAAAAATATATATTTTTTTATGTCTATTATATTAAGTATATCAGATGTCTAGTACCCGTAAAACAAGGTGAGAGCTTACCACGGGGCTAGATGTTGTTATGTGGATTGTCAGAAATATTTATTTATTTATATTATGTTCCAATAGATTTCAACGCGGTAAAAACCTACGTCATTTCAAATGTCATAATAAAGGTTTGAATTTAATTAACTAAGTCCATATATTGTCTGAAGCCTGAGATAATGATGTGTAAATTGTTTTAAGTTTCATTCAAATCAGTTTAGTAGTTTTAACATCAAACCACGTCAAGAAGACGGAGTGACTGTTGCATTTATAATGATATTAATATAATATATTTTATTTTAAGTTTATATAGTCCGCATTAACATTATTTTAGCAAATCTTTATCTCTCGAGCAATTATCAGTATAAATAAATATAAATATTTTAAGGACCATCCACACAACAACATCTAGCCCCGTGGTAAGCTCTAAGCTTGTGTTACGGGTACTAGGCATCTGATATACTTAATATATTAGATATACATACATAGATATTTTTTATTATACATATTAAACACCCAGATCTAGGAGAAAGTGCTCGCAGAACATACAAACACATGACCCCTCGGCAGGAATCGAACCCGCTACCTCTTGCGCCGCAGGCGGACCCTCGCCCACCGCGCCACGGAGGCAGTAATTTTGGATAAAGTTATAGCTCCACTCTAATTCATTTAAAGCCATCAACAGCCCGTTGGGAAAATACGGAAACAGTGAAATTAAAAAAAAAACAACCAACATCAAGTCTGCCAAATAAGGAGTATTGAATATAATTTAAAAAGTACTGATTCTTATCAAATTTAATGGGACTGCTTTGGTAGTAACTGTCAATTATTTTAACAATAAACAGTCAATAATTTATCAATTATTAACATCATCTTACGAATGTTAATAAGAGGTTCTTAAGTAAAAACTTCAATTTATGAACCTCATTAGGAATACTATAGTTTTAACTTCAGATCCCCCCTCCCCCCTTTCTTAAAGTAAGTTAGGGAAGATTAAGTTAAGGTAAATATTTTTTATTGCACACTTACACAATAAATGAAACAAAAAAAAACATAGACACTTAAGACTATGTGAAAAATGGCGGTCTTATCGCTAAAGAGCGATCTCCACCAGACTATACTAGTTTAGGTTAGATTTCTATTATTTTTTCCTGAACGGATCGCTCAAACACAATTTTGTTTTTTATATTTGATAAATGACTCATTATAATATTGAAACGGATATTGATGGCAATTCACAAAATACTTACACTAAATAAAATGAAGTAATAAATAAATAAATATTGCCGGACAATCTACACAACAACATCTAGACCCATGGTAAGCTCTAAGCTTGTGTTACGGGTACTATAGATATTTGATAAACTTAATATAATACACATACATATATAGATATTTTTTATAATACATATTAAACACCCAGACCAAGGAGAAAAGTGCTTGCAGAACATACAAACAATTTTACCCTCGGCGGGAATCGAACCCGCTACCTCTTGCTCTGCTAGCGGAAATTCTATAAATAAGATACAAAACCAAGATACAAGCTACAAAATCATTATTTCCGTTGTTAGATTTTACAAATCTTAGAAATGACATTCCAGCCCTACATCTTGTGTCATTTTAATAACTTTTACTCATATCATTAATTAGTAACATCTTGTAAATTGAATGTATGTTAATTAATAAAAGTTATTTGTAATTCAAGTTTTCAAACAAAGTACATCTTAACTTCGGCATGCAGCATCTACATATTTCGCAGTTTTTTTTGTTTTTCTAAAAGCCTGAATTACTTGAACTTCTTTAGTTTAACTCTTAAGGATTAATTTAAAAACGCTTAGTTGCCCATATACCGTCGTAGCACACTATTTAAGGGGACACGCAGACGATCAAATTATATATTATACTACAAATGATTATTGGTAGGCCTGGAAAATAAGAATATATGACAGATACGTACATTTTCTGGTAATAAATATTTATAATGATTTAATTATTTTACTTGGGACAAATTAATTATCTTTAATCAAATACATAAATTTATATATATTTTATAATATTAAAGAAAATAAGTTTTAATCTACTTTGCTGTATTATTATATTTTTTTAAACAACAACTTCTTATCATGATCAATACTATAATACCAAGAGTGCTACTTAATTTTTTAAAAGTTATTTCACATCAAAACTGAATGGCAAATAAATATCGATATCTAAGTACATTAGTAAACAAGATGCGTTCAACAATATTTATTAGGTATTTTACAATATTTCTTATCATCTTTCTGCCCCATTCATATCATAGCAAAACACAATTAAGCTCAAGCTTTAATAAATCTCTAGATCTTACATAATTAATCTAACAATGGTAAATAAATCAACAAATTAATCAATATCGGCTGATTCTGTCCATCAAGCTACAAGTTGATCGTGTATCATAGCCTTATATTTTATAAACCC
Organism: Gymnoscelis rufifasciata; assembly: GCA_929108375.1. Lineage (NCBI taxonomy): Eukaryota > Metazoa > Arthropoda > Insecta > Lepidoptera > Geometridae > Gymnoscelis > Gymnoscelis rufifasciata. The sequence continues at coordinate 2,441,668 of OV815307.1, read as the reverse complement.
TTTTTTGCACTCATTGCAAGAATTTCATGTTGTGTACTTAAATATGTATGAAACGACAAGCTGCGCCTTTTGTGGCAGCTAAACGCAAGTATTTTAAGACAAAACTTTGTCAATAAAACGTATAGTTTTGTAGAATAAAACTAGATTCTGTTTGGAATCAATTAACCCCCCGACAAAAAAGATGGGTGTTATAAGTTTGACGTGTCTGTCTGGGACATAATAATTCCCAAACTGTTTGTATGAAAGGTGAGTTTCTCGCAAGTGTTCTAAGACATATTTGATGAAAATCGGTTGATCCGTTTATAAGTTATGCGGGTAAAAGTGGGGAAGGAAAACCGAAAATCTGCAAATATACTCCAGTGGAGTCTCAAATGAAAGCGCATCACGTGCACATAAAAAAATAGTATGAATTTTTACTTTTAAGGGAACTAAGGATCTGGAATCGGGGGTTCTTTTAATTGTAAATTTAGATTATTATGACTTCCCTTTATTTTTAGTAATTATCGTTGTCGCGCTTTAGCAGAATAAAAGTTTAACTATTTACTTTAAGGAAATTACATGCTTAACTGAGGAATTACAATGTAAATAATGACACGACGTCTGTAAAGTGGTTATAAATTCGAAGAAAAATGATCTTGTGGCCGCAACATTGTAACACGACGACGTACGTAAATGCTATTCCAGAAATTGTATTTTCCCCTAAATTTAAAAACAGTTGGGGGTTTGGTATTGATTACAAAAAGGGTAATAAACTAGATTGAATTCTCGCTAGCTTCTCCGTTTACTATACTAGTAATAACAATATTAAACAAAAATGTTTATTCCGCAAACTAAAGAGCGTTAGAACATATTGCCTTGCATTCGCGCATTACCATGTAACCGAATCCTCGCCAAAGCCAAACCAGTTATAAATATATTTGCATGCAATTGGCATCCACGCAGTTCCGTATTCTAATTGATGTTCCTCCTTTCCAGATGTCAGCGGCGATGTGCGCGCGGTGATATCAACCGTCACAATGTGGCGAGTGGTCGTGCTCCTCGCGCTGGCCTCGGCCGAGCACGTCAGGGAGTTCAGCGTGAGGGAGAACGCACGCGCAGACACGCTGGTCGGCCATCTTGGAGACGAGCTACCCGACGCCGCTCCCCCATACACCATCGTCCCAGTCCCCGGCAGCGCGGTCCACACAGATCTCAGAATAGACCCTCACACCGGAGAGATCAGGACCAAATCCCCCTTAGACAGGGAAACCAGAGACCACTACGCACTAGTAGCCATACCGGCTAGTGGAGACAATATTCGCGTAGTTGTCAGGGTCCTGGACGAAAATGACAACGCACCTACATTTCCCACACCTGTTATGAACGTAGAGTTCTCCGAAAACACACCAAGAGATGTGAAACGGAAACTCAATCCAGCTAAAGATCAAGATTTAGGTGTTTTCAATACGCAGAGATATAACATAGTGTCGGGGAACACAGATAATGCGTTCAAGTTGTCGTCACATAGAGAAAGAGATGGTGTATTGTATTTAGATTTACAAATCAATGGGTTCTTGGATAGAGAGACCACGGACCATTATGAGTTAGTTATAGAAGCGCTGGATGGTGGAACTCCTCCGCTAAGAGGGACAATGACAGTTAATATCACTATTCTAGACGTTAATGATAACCCACCTGTTTTTGCTGAAAGTGCATATTCAGCAACAATAGCAGAGAATGCTACAGTAGGGACTGCAGTACTAAAGGTATCTGCAACAGACTTAGATGCAGGAGAAAACGGACTTATCGAGTACTCGATCAATAGGAGACAGAGTGATAAAGAAAACATGTTCAAAATTGACCCTGATACGGGTGATATTACAGTGAATAAAGCGTTAGACTTTGAAACTAAAGACTTACATGAACTTGTTGTCGTAGCTAGGGATAAAGGCGCTCAGCCCTTAGAAACAACGGCATTTGTGTCCATCCGCGTGACGGATGTGAATGATAACCAACCGACAATAGACGTTATTTTCCTAAGCGATGACGCGACTCCAAAAATATCAGAATCAGCTCAGTTAGATGAGTTTGTAGCGAGAATATCTGTCCATGATCCTGATTCCAAAACAGAGTATGCCAATGTTAATGTGACACTGAGCGGAGGTGACGGACACTTCGATTTGAGAACACACGACAACATTATTTACTTGGTTGTGGTAGCGTTGCCTTTAGATCGGGAGTCCAGATCGAGCTACACGCTGAACGTAGTAGCTACTGACAAGGGTTCACCTCCTTTGCACGCCTCCCGCATCATAAGTCTTCGTGTCACAGACGTGAACGACAACGCCCCCGTCTTCGCTGAACTGGAGTACAAAGCGAGTGTTCCAGAAGCTTCTGCCCCTGGCACTCCTGTAGTCCAGGTATTGGCGACTGACGCGGACGAAGCAGAGAACTCAGAAATTAGGTACTCTCTTCTCCCGACACCACAATCGGAGTGGTTTGCGATCGACGAGCGTTCTGGGTTGGTTACGACGAAAGTTCGCGTGGATTGTGAGACGAATCCGTCTCCTCGGTTGACGGTGGTGGCGAGTGACCGTGGCAGCCCTCCGCTGACGTCGACCACCACTTTGGTGGTCACAGTGTTGGATGTGAACGACAATGAGCCGATCTTCGACCAGTCCTTCTACAACGTCACCGTGTCGGAGAGCGAAGCTGTCGGCAGCTGTATTCTAAAGGTAAGTTTATTTGTTGATTACTAGATAATGTAGAACTAATCTAAAATGCGTAAAAAGGCGATATATATTGAAATTCCTATCATAAAAATTAAGATCGCAAACAAAAAGCATCACTGACTGACATGACATGACAAACTGTTGCATTAGGTACTATTCCGACGAAAGCCGCCACTACTTAACATTATTTCCTAGTGAACAAAAAAACATCGATTTCTGAAAACGAATACAAATGTTCCTGTTATTAAATTAATAACAAACCTATTACGCTGGGATATGAACTAAATACTTTGTTGAGATAGTGAGTAGTGACCATAGAGTTATAGCTAGATCGCAAGGGACTTTATAAATATAGATTGAAGAATATTTAAATACAAAAATTAAAAAAGAATTTAAAAAAAAACTTATAAATAATATTTAGGCGGTGACGTAAACCATCAAACTAAAGCCTTATTGAAAGCTTATCAATATGTATGTAAATTAGAATTTGAATGTTTCTATCGTAAACTAACCGATTGATAAGTTCCATCCCATTTAACTTATGCACGTTTAAATATATTCAATATGTTATAAGTTTTGGTGATATCTTCAATATGTTGGTAAAAAAGTGATAAAGCGAAATAAAGGTGTCCAGTATTTTTGAACGGGCTATCGGAATAATACTATAATCCCTTTTTTGTGTATTCGTCATGCCTATTATAAATTAACAATGAAACTTTTGGATTGCACTGTTTTAGAAAAATATTCCTGTTTTTATACATATTATATATATTGTTTCTATGTATATCTAGACTTTAAATAGTATAGATTACATAAAATCGCTTCCCCCGTCTGTTCACTTAGTATATTTAAAGTACACAACGGATTTAGTTATGAACAGTAAATAGCGATTTAAGAAATATATATATATATTTATATAAATGAAGAGGTACTAGTATTAAAAATGTATAAAGTTCAACTAACATAAAAATAAAAATTTATAAATCAGTAGCGAAAAAACAGATTGAGCTGAATAGCTAATATTCTCTTACTATTTTTTATCTGTGACCTATGTTGCTTGTGCAATGTTGGCACAACTGTTGGATTGAGTGTTGCCCGGTGAAAGTATGAGTTCGCGTGAGTTCTGACAATTGGCCGGGTTCGTATTGTGGGGTAGGCGTTGGCATTCTCTTCAAATGCATTCTAGGATAGGGCACAGCTTAGGCACTAACTGAGTTGGTTTACTCGCGCTTTGAAACAAGCGAATACACAGTGCTATGTTAGGCACCGAATTTTTTTAATTATTGTTTTGATTATAAAATACCTGCTATAGTAATAATAATACACTATAATACCCTATTTGATTTCTCGACTATTTAAATTGTCGTATGCTAGGCATAAGCCTCCTTAATTAACGAAGCGTAAACCATTTATTTTAGGAAGATGCCAATACTCGCTACGCTTGGCAGGCGGCAAATAATTATTAATAAAAAAAAACACCACTACGTTCTACATATATTTATAAGCATCGCAAGACAATAAGTCATCTTACTTTATTTCTGAACCAACCACATAATTTTAGCTAATACCAGCCTAACGTTAGTAGGTACAGATGATTCAATTGTGAGACCTTTAAGGCGATCTCGACCAATCCCGCGAGGGTTAGGTACTATCGTGCAGTGGGTTAATGCCTTTATTTTAACGGCGACGGCGGCGTATTACTGGGTTTTGTTATTTGGGTGCCTAGTTTTACTTACTATAAAATGGCTGCGTGTAATAATAATAATTGCCCGTGTAATAACATATTTTCCGCAGAGCGTTGCCTTTATATACCCGCCATTATGTTCCATTTTTTAATTCTGTACAGTATGAATATATTTTAAAGGTACTACATATTTTGTGTTAACAAAAGCTCGTTAATACTTTTTGATTTTTAATAGATCGCTAGGACTGATAATCGTACTCAATACTTAACATTTTCCATCACATTGACTTATCTCAATATCATTATTTACCAAAAATAACCTCGTTAAATTTCTCATCTGGCAACCCTTTGCAAGGTTCATAAATCCATCTGTAAAGTGATGCCAGTTTGGGCGTGAGCAGCCGCATCGGAAATTACGATCTAAATTGAAAATCGAATGGACGGACTTGTCCGAGCCCGCGCAAAACCTATGCGGACTCTTTGCAGACCAAGTAGCGTAGTTCAAATACGAACACTTCGAATTCAAATTGTCCACTTTTACTCTTGAAATTACGCAATAAATGGAATTTCTTTGAATTATAGGAAAATTTGTATGTATGTGACCGCCTAATTTCGATAATAGCGACATCTTTAGATTAATTTATGCAACCGTTTGTGAAATTGTGACGTATATAGCCAATTTTTTTACGAAATTACTAAATTTACCCTTTTCCAAACTTGACACTCGTCGACTACTTACTTCTTAATGTTAATAAAATACTTTAGCAAAAAATATATATATAGAGCGGATGAGTACCTACTAGGGTAACAGACTTTCGTTGGAGGTTGAAATTAAATAAACAAAAACAGAATTCAGCTCCAAATTCGAATGCGATGCCGTAGAGATTGCTTCGATAATCTTGATTGCATTGTCGATGTTAATTTATCGAGTACTTAAATAAGTCTGCTCGATATTATTTACAATGAGCATTCTATTAAGACATTACCGATAAATATCAGATGGTACTTCAATTATAAAACGTATCGATATTGCAAATACTAGAATATTAACGCGAATTATTTTTCGTCACCTGCATGCGCTGTCGTGTACCGCGCTCACGATCTTAGCAATTGTCATGTGATTCGTATTTCGGGCTTAATAGTCGTATAAAGCAGCTATTTAGGAGTCATTGTGTCATGAAAGCTCTTTACTATTCTGAAATAGGAATAAGCGTGAAAAACGATACGTTCTTTTGTAAAGTAGAAGTGTAACGTGGGAATTGGGTTACTTACTTTAAATAATTCAATAAGAAGTGTAGGTTACCTCCTTTCAAATAATTAATAACAACATAGTTTGGAACAAGGAGATATTAAAACACGGCCAAACTATGAGAATTCACTTATCAATAGAAAGCGTAGTGTTTATAGCAGTTATCCTATTTATTTTTTAATTTATAGCTTGGTTCTTTTTGTATCTGCGAAAGCATCGATTTTATTTATATTATATTAGTTGAAAATCGGATTGTAGTGAATTAAATAAAATTTGTTGACCAATATGGTCAAAGAAAAAAGGCTTGAAACAAAGTTTTTCTAACAAAGAATCCGATCCTGTTTAAAATCAGAACCGATAGTTATCATTAGAACTTACGTTGGATACTATCGATACTCTATTACTCCCGCCATCACTACCGGTAGCGGTTTCGCGCTCAAAACCTGATAACGGCGGCCATCTTGGATTCTTCACGTTACTATGGTTACCGCGTCAACACGTGCGTAGGATTCTAATTGCCTAAAGTGTACACATATACAAATCTACCGAAAAATACGTATATTTTAGACAAAATTAGTATGTTGTGACCATAATCTGACGGGTCATTCACTTTTATGGCATGTTCATTTTAGTATGTATTTTATTACGTTTAATGTAGAAAATACCGAAGCGTATTATTATCCCTTGGTCGTAAAAAGTGATTTTAAAGCAGAATAACACTTAACAACTCTAAAACATTAACTGTATTATATCCAAAAAACCAATTGAGGTGGTTACATACTAGTTTACGTAATTGTGAATGATATATTCCGAATTAATACCAAAAAGAAACACAAAGTGGGAAATACTGTAGTAATTTCGAAAAGACGTTAATTAAAAAAAACTGGGAGCGACATTTTTAATGTATTACCAATACCAATCAAAACCTAATGGCCACGGAAATATCAAAACCGGATAAATCAAACATAAAACTCAATAAATTAGAGCTCCCGGCCAAAATCAAGATAATAAGAAAACAAGAATTCCATTTTTCCAATCTACTATTATAATTCATTGTTGACAATTAAATAGCCTTAGAATTTATTACTTAGGAGAATGCCTGGCAATCTCCAGCCTAAACATTGAACAAGTATGTTTATAGAGTAAAGTCACGCGATACAACTAATTATGTAACAAAACTTATTTATGGGAGCGCTGCGAAATTATATCGCTGATTCTCACTTTACCATACATATTTTTTTATCTAATTATATTTTTAACCGGAAACTATTTTGCATATGTATAAACCATTTTGCAATACAAAATTTGTAGATAGTACGACGATTTCTAGAATTCTACCATTTTGTATAAATGAAGGATTCCAAAACGGGCTCATTCCAAAGCGTACTTATTCCTGCGCTCAACGCCCTTTAATCTGTGAAAACATTCATTCATCATTATTCATTCAATTATTGGTTTTTAATAATTTCGTGCACAAAATTAAATCGTACATCTCATCCTAAAAACAATAAACTATAATAAGAAAGTGCTCTACATATAGCAATTACCAATCGTAATCTATTGAAGTAATGAGCAATTAAATATATACTTGTTGCGTAATGCAGAGATTTCTACATCTAAATCATCGAAGCGTGATCCACGCAACTGAGATATTTATATTGCCATCATTTTACTAGCAACGAGATGTTCTCAGCTGTTAACATTATACCTACATATATGTTATTTATTTATTTATTTATTTATTTATTTTCAAATACATGGAGCTCTATCATTACAGGTAACCTAATTCAATAGAGCCCATTAAATTACAAGTTAAAATTAATTAAAAATAGGCATAAAATTTAGATTAAAATAAACATCAAAACATTTTAATACATAATTCATGCACACAAAATTAATATAAAAAATAAAATAAAAACAAAACAAATGTATGTGTTAAATTATTTTGGTTTGAAAGCGGCTTTCATCAATCGTGAAATTGCTTGTATTAATTGTTTACAAGGAAAACTAACAGCTAATTTAACACAATAGTAACTTAATAGCATCAGTAAGCCACTATCAAAGATTTATCAAAGTCCGTTTGGACGTCCGAAGCTGTGCTTTTCGGCTCCTCCCTAAGCTTCTATATTGTTGTTATAACATAGAACCTTCTTTCATTGTCCTTAAAAATGAAGAAGAGACCTTTAAAGTTAATTCATGGCCACATTTCACGAAGCAGTTATCATTCCACGTGACAGGTTGGATTCTGAAGCCGCGAACCGTTTTTATAAAAATGCTAATAAGACACCATGCTTCGCTTTTAAGTCGAGCTACCTGATTACTTAACGAATATCAGATCTATAGCTAAACGGTTGCGAACACCAAATGTCAACGACAGCGCTCGTAGAAGCGTTGCGTTTTACGAGCTTCCGCTTGTCTATCCAAATTACGCGGTTTTCAAATTTGTGATAATTGATAACGAATTATTACTAACTAATCGCATCCCTGTACTGATTCTGATAAGCTTGCATATTAAAACTTATTAAAAGTGGAAAACATTTTTTAAGGGTTTCGTACCCAAAGGGGCCCTATTACTGAGAGTTCGTAGTCTGTCACCATGATAGATAGAAAGTTGAAATTTTGGTGGATTATGTATTTCTGTTGCCGCGACTAATACTAAAAACAAAATACTTAAATATATTATATATATATAATAAGGGGGCTCCATACAACAAACGTATCATTTTTATGAGGTTAAGTTGCGCAAAGATACGCGATGGTAGTACTTGGATATGAGACAGCTCAGACTGCATCTTCATACACTCAAAAAAATAATTGATACTTATTTTTGCGGTTTTTTTTTATTACTAAATTTGTATCTCAAATCTCTCTCGTCAAGAGAGAAGTCCCTGTGTCCCAGCAGTGGGAACGTTAATAGGGTGCTGATGATGAAATTTGTATAATCTGTACACGAAACCCTATATCTTATCAAATGTATTTCAAAAAAACACTTTATTAATGTCATAAAAGTAGCGATATTTAAAAATTCTATAAATACCAGGCATAATATTAATTGATCCATTTTAAACATGAAAAATCCAAACACGATTCAGCATTTACATAATCAACCACAAAAGCCTTAGAAATTCACCCTCAGAATATTTTCCTTATTCCTCATGATTTGCGGCCATAACTCAGCAAATATACGTAAATATTTCCCTTCCAGTAGCTTGTAAAATAAGTGAAAATAAGCTAGTCGTGTTTCGCTTTTACGAGTACTTTTTAGTTTTGTTCAGAAGCAGTTCTCGCAGTGTGGCCAGTGCGCGTTTGATGACTCCTAAAGGGTTATTTCATGTAAATGTTTTAGTGCTAAACCTATCCGCGGCATTTTATTACTGAACGTATCAACGGGCCTTTATTGCTGTGTATCTGCGCAATGATAATTAAAAGGTTTTTTATGAAAAGCAATCACTGAGCTAAGTTGATAGGGCGTGGTTACTGTGGGAGCGGGCTTGCCAAAGGTCTCGGTAATTAATATTATTTTGGAATTGTTAAATTATATTACTTTTGGTTTTTTTTTGTTTTGGCAACATTGTAATTATATTCGTCCTTTTGTGACATTGTTTTTAAAGTGAAGATCCAAAATGATTTACAATATTATTAAGATCTTCAAGAAATTAAACTAAACTGTTAATTTTTGGGAAAGAAAGAAAATAGGGTTCTTTTAAGTTTTAACAAAGTGATAAACCCTACTTATAGGTTGAAACTAATATCCATGCGTATAATGGAAGACGTGGGTTCGAGTTCCGCATTTCGCTAGTAAGCTACGTTATTTCGTCATATTTTATTTCTATAAAAAAATAAAATTGGGTTCCTATTAAAAGACTTAAAAATTGTTAAATTTTCTTTAAAATTAACCAATTTAGTATCGACAATGTATTGAAAATATGTATTTAGATTTGAGTATAAGTTTTTTTTTTAATTGTGACTAAGATAGTATTCTTAGTAACAGCCATCTTTAAACTCCGCCAACAAAACCTCCTTCCCTTTATGTCGTAAACTTGTGCATTAAGGACTAAGCGATGTCCCCTTTCGATCATAATGATAAAACCGTTCAAGATCATTTTAATACATTGCAAAAATAGCTTTCGACAAATTTTATAACTCAAAATACTTAAGATCATTTTATCGTATAATATTTTTAACGTGAGTTTATGTTTTTTAGTAAGTTAACTTTGAAATTTTGTTTTATTTAAGGACATTCTTATGTATTCTTAATAAGTGGAAATAATCTCTTGGGATTTGTTTTTGTGAATAACTTGGCATACCTACGTAAGAATTTAAAACAGTTACGCTTAAAATAAGAACATGAATGAAAACTAGTTTAAGTGTCTGTGTTCCATTATAATAATTAAAAAATAAGTTACCAACTACGAATTACGAACAGGTTGTGAACATCTGCAAAAAGGTGGGTTCCACTTGACACGAGAAAAGGATAGTGATTTAAACAAAAGACATTACATTTATTTTGTTTTGAGAATAATGCTTAAAATACCTAGAATTTTTTTGTTAGGTAAGCTTACTCTTTATATTTTAAATTTATATTATTGTCAATGGTAGGATCTACATATTTTAAAAATTTTAATTATGTAATGCTTAAAATACCGAGCTTTTTATGTTATGTTAGCGAACTTTCTAAGCGTTGAATACATATAATTGTCTGTGGTAGGATTTATTTTTACAATTCAAATAATCAAGAACTGTATCTTTAAATTTATGTCTACTACAACACACTTACAAAAAAATAAAAAAGTTCTTAATTTGAAATTCAAAATCCTACACGGAGTATTCCAGCGATCACGACTGTTCAGCCTCCATACTTTTTACTTTTTAACCTTACACAACAATATTTCTGGATGACAATCAATGTCCTACCGTATTCTACCACGAGTGGGTACATTTATCATGGTCGGGAAATATGTTGCAGAAAAAAGTTCAAACACATTCCCACATAGATACTCGTTGATGGAGCTAAAACCGTCTCTTATTCCATGACCATACCGGACACTATTTTGAAATAACGCGTGGTGTTACGTTTTCAAACGCGTAAAGGTGCTTTAGCTCTACCCTAGAGGTAATTTGTCTTGTTCTAGCACGTTCTTCGGATGGAATCTTGCAAGTAAGGATGTTAGTTTTTGTTGAGTTTTAAAAGGGTTGTGGGAATGGCTTGCAATGTTGATAATTGAGTAATTGTGCCTGGATAAGAGCGATTAGAGAACGATAGAAATAGTTGGGATTTATTCATGCTAATAGATGTAATCGGTCTTTCTCATGAACTACTTAGTAGATAATCTTTTCCGTGTCTCATATTTTGTTCGAGTGTATCGCGATTTTACAATTATATCTTTAGCTTTAAGTACGTTTAATATTTATCCTTAGTGCTTATTATAAGTAGGAAGTTAGCACATAATTGTGCTTTAATAATGTAAAATAGTCTATTGTGGCATTCATTAGACACATTCAGTGTTCGGACGATCTGATTCTTGAAGTAATTATATTATTGTCCTGTCTCTCCCATATCAAAATAAAAAATATTCTCAAAGGATAAAAATCTTTAATTAGGTAGACTTAGTTCTTTTGTTTGGCGTTTAGTCTTCTAGTTTAGGTACAGGAGAATTTAAGTTACATTTGCGCACATATAAATTCAAAATACGAACGCATCATTTACTAAGCCTAGCACGTGGCCATCCTTGTCTATGAATGTCGACGTCTCGTGTTGGCGGGAAAAGTTGGCAGCTATTTTGAAAAATGACATGTTGTTTAACTGAATGTACTTCTTCCTTATAATTTAATTTTATTAAACGTATTCAATTCAGTTATAGTCAACGTAAATGTTTTATCAAAAGTAATCTCTGTCTTGGTATCTTGTGTCATCATTACATATTTTGTAAGGTCGGGAGGTTATTACCGAAATATTACGGAACCTAAAACTGCAGGGAGTCTCCGATTAATCGATACCTACTGATCGGGACTATACCTAAGGACCAAAATATCGAGTTTAATTGAGCGGCCTGCTTTGAATGATACTTACTAACCGAATACATAATTATTTAAGCACAAATGTTCGGATATATTAACCACCATACAAATGATTAATACTATCAAGTTTCACTCAATAAACAAAGTGATTTGAAACAAAATTCTCATTCGAATTACCGTCTAAATAGATTTACTAACATTTTAGAAGACATTTACGTTGCTATTTGAATAATAACGAAATAACGATGGATCAACGTAATTCACCAAATTTATGTAGAGCAAAACGCTACCGCTGACATTGAATCGATTACGAATTCATATTCATATAAACGGAATCCTTCGATTCGATGTTCGGGTAATAACCGACTCGTATCGCCCAACTTCAACCATATTAAAATAATTTGTGCATTCGACTCACTTCGTAAATTAAAAAAAAGAACAGTGCAAAACGTACCATAAACGAAATTAACTCTTTATACACCGCCGAGTAACATGATTGGGTGTTACGCGCGGATCCAGTTTAATACGAAACTATTCGTTTTAAAACTACTCGCGAACTTAAACTTTAACATTCTTGCATTACGGTGTAAACTCATTTACATAAAAATATCATCGCCGCAACTGAGATGAGATACAAAGGTCATATTCTGAGATGATGCGATATAGAAAACAATTTAGTTGACAGTGACAGCCGTTCAAAGCGATTGCTATGCTTTGTGTTGTCATATTATTTTTATTTAAATACAATAAATTGCTTTGTGTGGTGCCTAGGTTTACAGACGATATTATATGGCCGAGTATATTTTCAACTGTGGGTTTGATACGCATACATCTCAAGTTTTATAGTATTTTTTTACCAAAACGAAAAGGTAAACAATATTTACAACAGGGATAATGAGACAAAAAAAATCCCTTTTTTAAATTATTGAAAAATTGTACCCTTTTTTTTTTGTTCTAACGTACAATCAACATTACAGTGCATTGAAATTAGTCTCTATATCTTGTCACTTTCGTATTAAACTAATAAACAGAGGCACTAAACTCAATCCTTTTTTATATAGTCTAGTTTTGTACTTATTACTACTAAAATATTTAGTAAGTAACATATAAGAGAGTAAAAATAATTATATTATAATGCACTTTGTTAAAAACTTATAGTTAAAGGCTACCAACCAATTTCAGTTTTATTATGTGCAAGTGTACGCCACCATTTTATTTTTCCTTCGCTTCTGTATGTGTGGTCTCATTGCGAAGTAAAAGAGTGTATGAAGCGATTTCAATTTATTTTCCAATAAAATGGAACATAGGTCTCCTTGTAGGAAGCTGGGAAGATTATTGAAGTTTGTAAAAGCAATATTGAATGCATCTTGGAATATGAGCAGCAGGTAACGAATAAACTTGAGATAATTCAAAATTCCACTGTTAATTGGAGTTTATAGAACATGGCAAATAATTATTTAATTGTCTGATATATTATTTTTTAAATGAAATTAACTTTTGGTACGATTTAAATATCATTCAGAATTACCTATTTTTATTAAAACATGTTAGGTAAAAATGTTTTGAATTCTTATAAAAATTTTAATACTGAAACTTCACTGATTTAGGTTTCTTTCTCTAAAAAAATAAGCCAGTATGTAATATAACCTTATTTAAAGAAAAAGTTACATTTTAACTAAACATTAAGTTTTTCGACGAACCGATTCCATTTGATCGTCTTGTTTTAATAAAAGGTTGTTTACGTGGGTGCGAGAGGGACGGAAGTGGGGGTGGAAATTACAGGGCTGTCCGCGTATACTGGCGCGTAATGATGGATGGCGGACGACGGCGCAGACGCCACAGACACAATAATACAACCTTTTTCAAAATTCTCACTCTAAGAAGTTCTGTTGCTGTTTATGGTTTCTATGAAAATTTAGATATTCAAATTATGTTAACAAATATTTAAATATTCGGAATAGGATTTATTGATGTTTTGCGAAAACTAAAAATCAGCTTAACAATATATAATATCTACGCGAAAAGCCAGCGCAAACAGCTTCTTTAATATATTTTAAAAATACGCTTCCAAAATAGATTTAAATGCCGAGTTCAAGAAGGTGTTGCCAGGACGAAGGATATAAAATTTACATTTAAGTTATTTTATATTTAAAAAAATATGTATGTACATTATTTTAATATTCATTTATTATACATAAAATTATTAAATGTTGGTCCACATTCAAAACTTAAGCAATTTTTTTGTCAAGTCTATTTTGAATCTTATTGACAGGGTTTAAAGTTTAATATACCCAACCTTGTGACTCAGTTGTTTGTGCCCAGTAATGAAAACAGCAGAGACCTCCGCATAGTTTTCTTTTTAACTTTACTTATTAAACCTTATAATAGGAGTACTGTTCTGCGCAGTCTTATAATAACTTTGCAATTTATTCGTTTAGTTTATAATAGCCATACATTTTGAAGTACTGATGCAATTTTTTAATGTAAAACATTGTGGTTGGTTATAATTTTGTTAAATTTAAATGATCACTTTATGGTTCTTAATTTTCCTTTTAATAGCTGAGACATATGTTTTTTTTGTAACTCGATAATCTATATAATATCCGCTAAGATTTGGTAAGAATTGTATGTTGAGATTCCTTGTAATTTATTTTTTAGAGTTTTACATTATTTATTTATGGTTAGGTGATGCTGTGTAAATTTTCCGGTAATTTAATAATAAATTATAATATGGCAGAAAGTAGCAGCACAATCACTTATTTTTTTTTAATAATAACTTTATTAACTACTAATTGTACAGATGCATAAAATATAGATTCTAAAAAGAAGTTCTATGAAAATAAAATGTTTTATATTTTCACCCTGAAAAGGATATGCCCGCGAGAAAGGTCAAGAAATTAGATAGATCATCTACTCTCATTCTTGTATTTATTACATGCGTAATAACTGTAGTTTTGTCGAGTTAACAAACATTTACAATGCTTCCTTTAGATTCCGTAGGTGTTTCATTGAATAGTGGCAAAGTTTAGAACATTAAGGTTCAAAGAAATATATCTAGACAAAATATAAATGTCAGTATGCCTCTTTCAGCTTGACAAATCATAATAAATTTAAAGCTATCCAGATTTAGCACAACTTAATGCATTCTCGGAAGGTATAAACTAAATAATATAAACGTTGGAGATATCGTAAATACACGCAAATAGTCTTGAGACGAAACTGTAAAATATATTGATTCAGGATGTGGTTTGGTATGTCTGCAGGGTTGCCAGGTTAAAAAAAAGCCCAATAGAAAGTAAATTAACAAGAAGACTATGTACTAGGTCAAAATTAACAAATTTGCTTAATCATTTAATATTGGTTACAGTCATTTTGAATTATTATTTTTTTCTGAAAGATGGCAACCCTACCATTTACGTACATTTGCATCCTATCCATCTCTGAAATTACGTCTTTTATGACATTTCTAGTTTTATACGTGGTTTGGTTTATCTATGATTTTATTCCAGCTTAGATCCTTTCTATAAAATTATCGACATTCAAAAGCTATTTTATCGTGTAAACGTCACATGGAATCAATCAGGATGGCTTTAGTGAGTTGAAATGACGCCTAGATCTTAATATCAATAGCATACATTTGATCTTTAAAGTAAAATCGGTAAATTTTTCACTTTTAAAATGAAATGGCAACACGATAAAAAGGTATTGTCAATTATTTATTAAATATTTTTTTATTCAATCGCACTAAAATACATTCACTTGCTCTAAATTAAGCATCGTGAAAAAAATAGAGCGCAGAAATTCTATCGCCTACTTAAAAAAAGAATCAGTAGTGATGCCCACCCCATATCAGAGACTGCAATTTATCGAGTCGACGGGGCATTAACTCAGTCGATATTTGGTATCAACTCGATATTGTTTCGCTAAGTTTTATCGACTGGCTACAGCCGGGAATAGAACCTGGGACTTGTTAGTTATGTACGGTCCGTATCGTGTTACGATAATGTCTGGCGTTGTGCGCTTACTGATAGCACATTTGGTTTCAAGAGTTTTATTCGTTGCCCATTATAATAAACCCTACAGTGTGTTGTGAATAATTACGTAGAGATTTTTATTATCTGTGCCTTTGTTCTAGTCACGGGCCATGTAGGGTTTGTTGTTTATCGCCTAAGGAATTTAATATCTGTTTATAATATACGTTATCTGTGGGATTTAGGAGCAACAGTGGACCTGTTTGTTGTGATTGAGTTTTTTTGGATTATAGTTTGCTATGCACATTAATAAATTAAAACAACAATTAATAAATTAAATTAACAGAACACAACAGAACAGTATGATTGAATTCTAAGATATTATTACAAAGGCGCAGGATACAGACCGCATGCCCGCTGTAAAGTAAAAAGATACTCATTTCAAAAACCTCGATGCTTATTCACATTTAAAAATCGATTGTAAACCAATCGGCAGCTTGGATATCGAATTTCCGTTGGCATCACACCAAAGTCGAATCCGATATTCTAATTTGTCTACACGCATGAATGCATCACAAAAATGGCTGCATTCAGAACGTTGAACCCAAAAGAACTCGAACCAGCAATTAAATCATAAATTTCGCATCGCAACCAACAATCACACAACAGATAATGAAACAAAACGAATCGAAAAACGAGAATCGAGTCAATCGTACTGCGTCAATGTATGCAATCGATTTTGGCTTCGGACTGATAAATTAGCACCTTGTTTTAAGCGATTACGTGATCATGTACTACGATAAAAATATTACGGCCTTATATTTTTTCTTTTGCAGATTTAAATTACCGAAAAAATCGAACGGGTGATTGTATTGTCAAAAAATTTTAATTTCCTAAAGAAAAATATAACTTTAAGGATAAAAAAAAATAGTGCTCTTACTTAACAGAATTAATCCGGGTATTTCATCGAAAAAAAATCAGCCACATTATTTCAAAGTTGATTTTTTAATTAGAAAAATTTTGCTTCAAACAAGTGGAGAGATACTTGAGCTCGCGAAGATACATTTCCATGATAAAAATCTACCTCAAGCGATATACTTTAGCGTTTCATCGGTAAATATTTCACTGGATTGTTGCCCTACCTCTTAGATTATAGTATTGATAATATGCAAATGAACGAGCCGACGATTTGAAAATAAAAGGATAATAATCGGGATCAATGCCCTTATAAGTGACCCAAATAAGATAATTCTCGAGAGGACATTTCTGTCAATAAGAATTAAGGATAATGTTGCTAGCTTAAAAATATAAAGATCGGCCATTTTTTTGTTCTTTTTTTGAATTCTTTAGGATTAGTCTTGTCCGGGACAGGTTTTGCTAATTCTTATGAATGGTGTATTTAATTCGGTTATGGACGCCGCCTACGGGCAAGCTTTTTATTAAAAAGCAATATTAATCTGTTTTGTAAGTGATAAGGGCTCGCCCCCGGTTCTGCTTTGTCTGAATTGTTTTTTATTTACTTACTTCCAGACCTCATACATTTATATGTAAGTATACCTACAAACCAAGTATATGTAGGAATATATTGCTCAGATTTAAACTTAGAATATCGATCATAGACAGTGACATCTATCTACACCATCTAGTTCCTATCATAGAACATATCAGCATCTATTACAAACAAAAAAAAACACAACTTAAGTGGACATAATGTTCTGCAATTTACATTGTAGAAAACGTATTAAAATTAGACAGCTTTTTTCCTCGCCATCAATATCGAGCATTAGACATTTAGCTTTAACTGTCATAAATAAACATGCGCGCGCGCAAAAAGGATCGTTCTCAACAACTGCGCAGAGACTAGTTTTTGCGGTGGTTTTGCTCACAGTAGGTAGGCAGACTCTAAGATCGAGAATTAAATGTTTGGAATAGCTAGTTCTGACTTTTTGTTGTTGTTTTTGAAATAGCTGACATTGATGCTTAGACTTTTTTTTTGTATGTTTTCATGCTGAGAGGCTTTCATTGGAGATGAATATAAAAAAATAATTGTATGTTTACTATGGTGCTATTTAAAAACCACAATAAACATATTTTTTTCAGAATTTGTTGAATTTTGGTTGTTTCATAAGGTAGGTCATCCGAAGATTTCGGGATTTACTCGAACGCGGCAGATTAATATATAGATAATTAACTTATAGTCTATTAAGCATGTCCACCAAATATAAGCATCCTATACCTAGATTAATAGAGGTATAGACAAAAAAAACAGATATGGCTAAGACCTTTATATATTCATCAGATTCAGAGAAAGCACTCCCAGGACAAAAAGATGAACCATAATATATCTTAATTTGTCTCGATTCTATAATTGGTATTTCTAATTTAGTTTTTTACATTTTCTTAACTAATGACCAGGTATGCGTCACATCCAAATCTTCAAGTTATCGGATAGACGTGAAATCTAGTTTCATTATATCACTGTAGGTTTACGTTGGATAAAAGAAGCTTCCATCCAAAGCAACTAGAAATATTTGAGAAGGGAATATGTCTCGTTTTATGCGTGATTATGATGATGGTTGTGAACTATAAAAAACTGGTTCCAGTTAAACTAACATGGGACCGTTGGACCCACCACATATAAATAAAACAGAATATTTTTTACGAGCGGACGTTTCTATAATACATTTATTAATTATTTCCTCTAATTTTAGGTTAATAAGTTTTAAATATTTGAGCATAATTTCATGCAGAAAGCGAACCTTGATAAAATCTTATTAATTCGTCTCAAACTCGTTAATTAGATAGTAAGTGATAGAAACTTGGTCTGATATGAATAAAATTAAAATTTAATTGGGTAGTTATTCATCGCCATATTTGTTGGCAACACCTACTTTATATTGAACTTGAACTCGTAACTACAGCGGGTACAAATATTTTTGGAGTTTACTCCCTTAGAAACGATTTGAGTTATAAGGGCCGGTACTAAATTTTATGAGGAGTAAAATCAAGTGTAGCACGAAAAGTTGAGGCGTTACGTAGAAAGAGACAAACATATACATCTGTAGGATTGAACGTGTAAAAGAATGAGATGGAAAACATTACACAGCGTATCTCATTCTCGGGGTCTCCTCTTTGCGCGATACTTCGTATTCTCACTGTATTTTATTTTGTAACATACTTTATGTAATACGCTTTATTGAAGTAATATAAATAATCCGAATAATTACAGATATATGTTTGTTTCTCTTATCATTTTAGCAGATGCGTTCATTAACCCTTTTATTCTATTCGATATATATCATAATTTTATCTTTCGTAAGGAGTAAACTCCAATCGTGCGTCGTAACTGACACACACACACTTTTTTTTAAATAATTAACGCTACATTAAATAAGTATCGTATCTTGTACATGATGAGAAATTTTATTATATTGTATTTTGTATTTATGAAAGAATAATTTAGTTGTGAGGATAAAAAAAATTGTGTCCCAAAATGAAAATAAAATCTTTTATGTTCTACGGGTTTTCTTCTTCTATATAGTTTATGGACTCTGAAATAGTTCAATATAGTCCCAAGTGACATTCTAGGAGATGATTGTTTTAATGTCATTGCCAAATACATGCAAATACGAAATATGGCAGCCCGTCAACAGAGCCACGAAACAAAGAAGAAGAAGTAGTAAAATATTCCTGTTAAAAAAACATGTAAGTTACGTTGATTTTTGATTGTTGGGTAAGTTACTTAACAGTCAAAATAACTTACTTCAGTAGCTAGTCGAGTAGCCGTAGTACTTAATAAGAAATAGCAAGATATTAAGCTTATTTCACACGAAACACATCTAACGAGTTCACGTAACACCACTGAGTTCCCGGCACATTTGGGCTTAGACTTCACGAGCTGGCCACATTCCTTCTTACGCAGAGCAAGTCATTTTTTAGAAAGCTTATTATGACCCCATATCTTACCTTCAATCTTAGATCTTATTTCTTACACAGTACGGCTGGTTTTACCCTGTGGGAAGTATAATTAAGGCTCTTGTCTGTCGATTCGACATGATATTGTTTTTTATGGGTGAATAGGGATCCCATAGATTAAGGTATTTGTCGTATGATACAAAGTTGGTGGAATAAGGTGTAGGAATGCTTCTGTTTTCACATATGCGTATTGTCGTGTGATTAATATGTTTACTGGCTGTCCACCCTCGGATTTGCCCGCGCTATAATAGATTTTACCGTTAATAATTCTGCTGTGAGCGCGTTGAGGTCTTTTGAAACAAATATATAACATTTAAAAAAAAAACTGTTAATAACTTCATCATCATCATCATCACCCTATTAACGTTCCCACTGCTGGGACACAGGGACTTCTCTCTTGACGAGAGAGATTAGGCCTTAATTCACCACGCTGGCCAAGTGCGGGTTGGTGAATGTCACATGTCCTTCAAACTCTTTTTTTTTATGAAGTTCTCAGAACATGCCGGTTTCCTCACGATGTTTTGCCTTCACCGTTAAAGCACGTGTTAAAAGCGCACATAAATTTCTCAAGAAGAAAAATCCAGAGGTGCGTGGCGGGGTTTGAACCCACGACCTTCGGAATGAAAGTCGAGTGTCCTCCCACTTAGCCAACACGGCTTTTTTAATTACGGGGTTAATAACTTAATTCTACATAAAACTGCTAATGCTGTTACCAGGTTATGATTACTATTGTTACTAAACTTATTTTCGAAACGTTTTAAGTGTTGTGTAGGGCATATTCCAAATAAAAACAAATAAAATAAAATATATTGGTATAAGCTATAGGTATTTTACAACCGTAAAAGACATACAATAATAAATCTAATATCAAACTTACAACGTCTAAATTTATATTTTAAAGTTTATTGACTGTACACATTCGGACTCTTGAGAAGTTTATAACACTGTTTGGTTAATTATTTATTAATGAATTGCCATAGATGTACTGAACGTATACGTCTCAATCTTCCTCTTTAGAACTTTGATGTCCTATATCTTGGGACTTTCTTATTAATATCATAAAGCAAAATAGGTGTCCAGTGTTACATGTATGTATATTATAAAATATTTATGTATGTATGTCTATAATATTTCCGAACAATTCACACAACAACATCTAGCCCCGTGGTAAGCTCTAAGCTTGTGATACGGGTACTAGACATCTGATGTACTTAATGTAATATACACACATATAAAGATATTTTTTATTATACATATTAAACACCCAGACCAAGGAGAAAGTGCTCGCAGAACATACAAACACTCGCCCCCTCGGCGGGAATCGAACCCGCTACCTCTTGCGCCGCGAGCGGACCACCGCGCCACTGAGGCAGTCATAAGCAACACTTTTGGCACTATGTTACTAAAAGTTGCCAAATCATTTTCCCACTGTAGTCTAAGGTATTAGAACAGCAAGTAGCGCTTAAGGGAATTCAAGTAGCGAGACAATCGCCTTTAAAGCAGCTATCTGCCATTGGCATTAAATTCAGCGATAACAATTAGACGACAAATACGCCGGGACCTTATCTGAAGAGACGCAGTGAAAAGAGTATGTAGCTGGTTCACTGCGTAGTTTAGAGTATTTTTACAACGCATGAGACTCCCTTTCAGAGTTTAGATATTGGGGCGTTGCAGCGCAGCCATTTCTTGCGAGGGTTTTTGGCGCAGCGTTTGATGTTGTGTTCGCAAAATACGCTGCTGCGATCTTATAATGTATTTCGGGTCTGCAAATATATTTTTTTAAGATAACTTTTGAACCATTGTTGAAATGATGTCAAAAGAAGTTTCAAGTTCGTTGCCCAATAAAATCGGGTTATTTGTTATCGTAATTAACACTTTGCAATTAACACAGCAAAAATTTGTATTCACCTCCGAACGATCGCATTCAAAACATCAATAACAACAACCACACATAAATAAGATCGTTTCCAAAAATATTATTCGTGTTATTTATATTTATTGTGTGCGTGTTTTCTGTGTTGTATATTTTGTATAAAATGTCTATTCAATTCTATTCTAAGTAAATTATATCGAACTTAAGTTAACTTAATCGTGAAAATGCGCCAAAATGTTTTTTTTATTGCAGTCGAAACTGCCGTGTAAGACTTTATGGACTGGTCGAGCTTTCCCCAATCTAAGCTAAGCTGTTATAAGCAGTGTCCAGCAATGAACAATAAACTCGTAACTTAGTTCAATTGTTGCAAGGTGCACAATATCGGCTCATTACTACCAGCTTCGTAATTATGAACTAGTTCGATTAATGAGCTAGATTTGTAGCTTTTACGTATGCAATAGCTTATCTTTGACTTAAGCCAATGATACTTATCTAAAGGTTAGAGATGTTGGAAGTAGCTTGTGGTTATGATGAGATGAGAACTCTAGACTCTAGAAATCGATCTATTGTTTATCTATATAATTTCAACTGCTTCAGTGGCGAGGAGGGCGAAGGTCCGCTTGCGCCGCAAGAGATATCGGGTTCGATTCCCGCCGAGGGGTCAAGTATTTGTTTGTTCTGCACTTATTCCTCAGTCTGGGTGTTTAATATGTACAATCAAAAATATCTATATATACATATACCACCACCACTTTATTGAATAAATTATCAAAAAATAAACAATGTTTTTACTATATTACTAAAGTAAATTGCTGGTCTTTATTAAGCTGAATATTGTTAGTTTAAACGCGCTAATCTCACGAACGGCTGGTCCTAATTGAAAAATTATATCAGCGTTCGATAGCCCATTTATCGAGGAAGGCTATAGGATACTTCTTACTACGAGAAAATAATTATCGCGGGAAAATCCCAAAACACGGGCAATACCGTGGAGTGTAAGTGTAAGCTGTTTAATAATTTGCATCCATTAATAAACTTTAACATTTAAGGTGCGATCAAGTTTTAGTGCCAAACAACACAGTTCTTTTAGGGTATAATAAATCATTCCAATAGATTTCACTATCAAAGGCTTCGAAAACAAATAGAAATACCTGGACATTATCTCACAGCATTGCATTCAACTATTAAATATTACACCGAATCGAATACCTAGGTACAAAATAACTTGCATTATCAGGTTTCAAAGGCTGACTAAGCTGAACCGAATAAGGCATTGGTGGGAGAACTAGATCTATTAAAATCTTACCTATTTTGTTTAAATTGCTGACAAAAATAAACAGTTTTTTAAATGATTACTAAAAAAAATATATCTTTAAACTAGTGACAAGTTTTCTATCATTTTTATTATTTATTTATTTATCAACAATTATCCAGTTTAAGAATGTACAAAGATTGGTGAAATATAAAAACTCTCTTGATCGTCATAAATCCAAATAAAAGTGAAAGATTTAAACATTAATATAAGACAACTCAACTATCAATTAGAAGAGAAAATAAGTTCTACTTGCATCTTGATGATGCATGCTTATGTAACAAGTTACTTGCAATTGACAACAGCTTCTGAAAAGGCACAGATTAAATCCGTTCACTTTAAATTTCATAACAAGGTTATCGACAAAACTACAAAGGCTGACGTTAAGAATCAAACGCACGTTTACTTCATATAAAAATAAATAAATATTTCAGGACAATCCACACACAAACAGCCCTGCGGTAAGCTCTAAGCTTGTGTTACGGGTGCTATATAGAAGTACATCTTATATACTTAATATAATATAAATACACATATAGATATTTTTTATTATACATATTCATCACCTAGACAAAGAAGAAAGTGCTTGCAGAACATACAAACGTTACGCCACTGTCTATGTCGTTCTATTTCTTTCCGGTCCATCTAAAAGTTTCCTGGAAGAGATAGCTCACAGCGATAAGGCCGCACTTTGTACTCAAATGTATTGTGTTGTTACTGTTTACTGTTTGTATTATATTTGTGGTGTACAATAAAGAGTTGGCCATCTATCTATCAAACACTTGCCGCAAGAACTTACGCCACGAAACAAATGTACGTTTACTCAATATAATAGCAATACTATATATATATACTTAATACTAAAGCAGTATATATTAGGAATCTAATCAAAGCAGGTAAACAACGCTTGCAATACGGCCTTCGTGTCAGTTATCCAGCCTACTTGCAGGATTGACAAATTAAATTTATAGTCTCTTGCGCAATGTTCCTAGACGAGACTGCTCAGTGTTCGTAATGATAATCTATTATTAGCTAGGTTCGGCTGTATACTTGGCTAAATATTAGGATACTAGCGAAGATTTGTTTCTATTGCGTTTTGGATTATGTCTCGTATACAAATTGTGATTTTACTACGTCCCATTATGACTGAACGGTTTTCATTTAAATTTTATCTGTTGTCATTGTGTTGTGACATTGTTCTATGTTTTCAAATCTTACTGTATTTTTCTACAATAACTAGCTTATGTAGATATTTTGATAATTAAACTTAATTCATAGCCTAGCATACGATAATATATCCATAAACAAAAGTGCTTTTCAAAACCAAAAAAACCTTAACGATCATCTTTCAAGCCTCGTCCACCATCATAAATCTGGAACTTTCAAAAGCTAATACTAATATCTCGTATAATCACTATGGAACAATCAATAGCGTTCGGAGCCTGTCACAAGGCTGCATTCTGGGGCCGTTATTATTTCTAATTCATATAAATGACCTCCCCAGGCAAAGTGTCGGTACGTTAAATGCAATAACGTCTATTGACACACCGCAAATGCCTAGCGCTAAATAGTGATTTATTTCAGCACTAAGT
The DNA here is from genome assembly GCA_929108375.1 of Gymnoscelis rufifasciata. Lineage (NCBI taxonomy): Eukaryota > Metazoa > Arthropoda > Insecta > Lepidoptera > Geometridae > Gymnoscelis > Gymnoscelis rufifasciata. The sequence goes on along the minus strand of OV815307.1, from coordinate 2,417,283 downwards.
GTTCTATGATTCGATGTAACCTAATGACTGGGATTAATAAATTATCATTTTAACACCCTGTTATATTTGCCTTGTTAGAGTGTGCGAAAATCAGATTTTGTCATAATATACGTATAATGTCATTTTGACAAAAAATATCATTGCGTTTGCGTGGTCTCTTTTGTCTCATTTTTGATATACTTTTGAAATTAATTTGATATTGATGTAGTCATAAGACGACGCCTACTAGGTGGACAGGTGACTTGGTGAAGGCTGCGGGTTCCAACCGTAGTAACCAGAAATCTTTAAAGGCGGCCTATGTTCAGCAGTGGACATCCTACGGCTGAAATGATGATATGATGATGATTCTAATCTAAAATCTTCTCTATCGGATACAGCTTTACTTTTGTTTCATCGCTAAGTAAAATAGCTAGAGTTGATTCAAAACTTGAATTCTAAATTAACAATACAGCTTATTCACAAACTGACATAAAGATATCAATGGAATTTAGTCAATGTTGTCATTGCGCACAAGGACTTATCGCGCGCCGCCCCGTCTGCGCGTGCGCACTGTTCCCCGGTGTTTTGTAATATTCTACATTGTGTAGTTCGGTATTGTGGCACTTACTGGAATTATTGCTTTAGAGGTGTTGAATCTGGCGCTTGTAAAGTAAAGTAAAATTATTAAATAAAACCTGACACACTAATGTTATAGAATCCATTTAAATTATAAGCATCTCATTTATTCACCAAACAATTTACTTTTTTATCAATAAAATTCATACAAAAGAGACCCGACAATATATTTTTATTGCAAACCTTACTGCAGACAAATTGAAAAAAAAAACACAAATAATTAATCTTTTCTACGTTATTGATTTTGTTTTTTGGAGATTTATTGAGATCTGAGGAGAGAGGGAATAGTAAAGATGCAACTATTTTTATTTAAGTAATTATTTGTGTTTTTTTTCAATTTGTCTCGTTAGTATTAGCTGCAGTAAGGTTTGCAATAAAAATATATTGTCGGGTGTTTTTTGCATTAATGTTATTGACAAAAAATTTATATTTAAAATGTTATTATATTGTTTAGTGAATTAATGAGATGCTTATAATTAAAATGGATTCTATAACATTCCGTGTGTCCGGTTTTATTTAATAATTTTACTTTGTAAATTTTCTGTTTCCGCTTATTTGTTGTACCTCTTGATTATTATTAGTTCTTAGACTAAGACAATTCCTATAAAAGAAAAAAAATGATGAGCGAAACATTAATATAATTTAAGATTACAAAATTAATTTGAGACAATGTCTGTCGGGTTGGGTAATGTTGTAAAGTTACATTTATCTTTAGACATTAAATTAGATTGAATCTATTATCTTCAATACAACAAACTGTCAACGATTGTCATTTTATACAAAGCTGAACAAATAAACCGAACAGCGACGTTAAATAATAACTATTTAGGTAATTCAGCTAACATTGCCAAGAGTGGAAAATACAAGCTTTGATTTTGATGTAAAATATCGTGTTGTTCTAAATACGTCTCGAAGTAATTTATGTGGATAAAGTTTAATTCGTTATATTGATAATTTCATTGGGAATGTCTGTAGAGAACTTATACTCGTTCATGCACAAATAATAAACCATATATAAATCGTCTTTTTGAAATATTGTTGGAAATATACAATTAACTAAATATAATGATAATTTTAAGTACATATTTTATTTCAAATATTATTGTAAATTCCATTTCAACTTTTTAATTGATTGTGTGATTAGTCCGGAAATAAATATATTGCTAACCTAACCCTAAACTAGACAGAGCTTGTACTCTGAGTGTTTGGTAACTGTTTTGTAACGGCTATAGTACGAATAAAGGCTTATATTATGATTATAACTTATATTATATAATATATTAAATATATTATATATATATTAAATAAGATATATTTACACTCGTACAGTTAACTAACATCCTGCATTATAACCAACCTGAATAGAAAAGCTTTCCCACAAAAACTTCATGAGCGCAGTTCTAACACGAATCTTTTAACCTTTATAATAAATATTTCCGGAGAAAGTGATTGCACAACATACAAATATTTGACCCCTCGACGGGAATCGAACCCGCTACCTCTAGCGTCGCAAGCGAACCGTCGCTCACCGAGCCACTGGACTGTATAATATCTAAATAGATAGGGGGATAGAAAATAATGATGGTTTGGTTCATAGCAGCTAGGTCATCGATTCCAATTTTTTTAGTTTTTCCAAAAAGATACCTAAAAGTGGGGTTTAAGATTAAATACATTTTACTTATACTGAAGAACACCTGGGAGATATGAGATATAGGATACAACCGCGTTGAACTCTTTTGGCAACATACTAAAATTATGCAGGACTGTCGGCCAATCTAACTATCTATCTAACACTCTCCCTAGTTAATAAACGTCAAAAAATTGGTAAATTAAAAAAAAGCCAACAAGTAATATGAAAAAAATACCATTACTATTTTAATGATTTTTACGTAATAACAAAAACAAAAAAAATCGAATTTTAATAAAATATATGGTATGATTAATTAAGGTGCCCCGATAGGCACTGTGCGAGTTTGAGGGACTAGCTATATACCTCTATAAGGCATCATAAAATTAAATTTATTTAACCGGTCAAGTCATTATTCCCAGTCAATTACACAAATTTATATCAACAGGTTTGAGCAACCATCATTATAATAATACAATCGCACATATTTCGTACCAAGTTGGTCCAACTTTATGAGCCCAGTACACTTTAAAGCTCACCTACTGACTAGCATCCTATTACTGTCATTGCATCCATCTTTGTTAGAAATCTGCGTACCTAACCATCTGTTGACAATGTTGCGAAATTATACTGTGTAATTCGTTTAAAAATTCCCATTGTATTCGAATGGGGAAAAAGGAGGAGTGATTTCGGGAATGTGATTCGCGTTTGGGCCGAATATTTTAAATTGTCGTCTCGAAGGTAACGCTTTGCAGTTTGGAAAGTAACTTTAACTTGCTGTAAAGGATATTGGAAAATTTGTGGTGGATAAATCTGTAAAGTTGATTTAGTTAGATTGCATGTATACAATTAGGAAGTAGTAAAATAAATTTGAAAAATATATTGTCGGTATTTAAGGAATCCGTGTACTGTTTATACAATTTAGGCAATAAAAAATACATTTTTTTAAATGTTAATGTTTTTTTAATTTTTAAAAGCTGCAATCTAAGCGGTCACCCATCCAAGTAAATCACGTTGGTTGTATGGGAGCCCACTTAAGTATTTATTTATTACTAGCGGCCCGCCCCGGCGTCGCACGGGTATAAAATTATCCCGGAAATTATTCCCGGAAATTATTTCTCGCCGTAAAAACCATCCTATCTCTCAAGTTGGATCGAACTGCACATGGTGGGCGAATTTTATTATAATCGGTTAAGTGGTTTAGGAGTCCATTGAGGACAAACATTGTGACACGAGATTTATATATATTAAGATTTGTTTATATGTACATAATCCCTCAAAATTTCAACTCTCTAGCTATCACGGTTCTTGACATACAGCCTGGTGACAGACAGACAAACGCCGAAGTCTCAGCTATAGGTCTTGTCTAAAATGTGTGTGTGTACGCCTGAAAAAAGAGATAGCTTAGTGTCTGTCTCAAATAGGATTATCTACGGCTAGCGCTGTAAATAAATAGATAAAAAGTATCATATGTGACTTCTTATACCTCCAGGAATAAGTGTATTAAGTTTCATGGCGATCGAAAGCATAACAAATGAACACACATGCACGTTTACAACATTAATGATATACACATTCTTCAAAAGTCCATATTTCAACAATAGTCTTCAACACTAGCTAGATACTCGCCCCTGGCTCCGCCTGCTCGCTTCATATGTAAATGCGAGCGGAGGTGGCGATATGCTAATACACATATGATTTGCTACTGCGCGCTATCGAATTCTGCTGAACGTCTAAAATGGCGAAGCATTCCGCCATTTTAATTCTAGTTATTGAGGTTGTTTTAACTGTAATATTTTAATAGGTTTGGTTGAATGGTTGTGAATTTGTATAATAGGGTAGAAGACTTAGAAATAATAACAAGTCCGACACTAAGATAAGTTACAAAATTTATACACCGGAACTTTGATGTTCTAAATCTTGTTACTTTCATATTAAATTGATAATGGAAAAATAGTTGTCCAGTTTTTTTGGGTTTGTGTCCACGGATCCCGGGACAAGGGATCCGTTTCCAAAACTATTCGAAGTAATTTCTTGTAGCCACGGATACCGGGATCAGTGGATAAAAATATTTAATTGTTTTCATTGGAAACCGATCCCGGTATCGGTGGATAAAACTTGGCGGTATCAGTGGCCAAGTAATTTTGATCCCGGGATCCGTGGACACAAACCCAGTTTCTTGGAAGGGCTTACAGACGGACTAAACAAAAATACCTATTTTTACCCTTAGTGTTTCTTTGTTAGTGCGAAAACTGTTTCTATGGCTATGGACATGCAAAGTGCAAGCATTATGCGTGGGCTTTGAGTATTTCCTTGAAATTCCGTGTTTAATATTATATAATTTGTTTGAAATTATTTTATTAACTTGTTGCGTTGCTTAGTCACGGGTTTTTTTCGACAACATTACTACTAGTTGCTAAAGGAAGTTTTCAACCAGTGTGTTCTGCCAGTGATAAGATCCGAGACGTGATCCTTCACGATTGGCTATATGAGTCGTTCAACGAGCTATGGAGAGGTTTATGCTCGGTGTTTCTTTACGCGATCGAATTAGCCATAACGGGAATGAATGTAAGATGTTTTGAAAGAGATGGCATCACGGGAAAGTCGGCATCTCGGTAAGAGTTATTCAAAATTTTAAAAAGTCGGCATTACAGGAATGATTATTTGTTTTTTTTTAAAAGGTGGCATAGTAACGAAGATCGGCATTGAGCACCATAACATAGGGTTACTTAAACGTCTTGATAATTATTTCCATAGATAAATAACTTCAATAATGTTATCGACTCTCAGTTAACCGATGTTTTATCATACTAAACCGACCCACCGGTGACCTTGCACCATTTAAGCAATTGGATGTCAAATTGTCAACTTCAAGAGTTTCTATCAAATACCACTTTAATCTGACAGATTGACAATATCAGAGTATTTATTAATCGTTAGAAATATGGAGATTTCACATATTCCCCATTTAGTCTATTTTATACGACTTGCAATGTACCTTTCCCTTCCTACAGAAATGTTTCGAGTATTTTAAAATGTTGCATGGCAGCTATTTTATTGCTTTTTATATTATTTTCAGCTCTAAACTAAGTTTTTTATTACTCCGGCTCAATATCACAATGTTACTTTAATATTCTTTTAATACTTTTCAATGGGAACATGTTTTATGTTCCCATTTTCTTTTGACTCGAGTATTTGTACGATTTATAACTTTTAATGATATAGATATAAATAATATATGGTTATTGGGTTTAAAGCCTATTGTTTATTAGTATGTGATAATAGTGTTATAAAAATTATCAGATAGTCTGATAGTTAGCTAATTGTTTTACTTATTTTTATCTGTAGGTATACCTTAGGGTTACTATAGTTTTGATTATATTAACTCCATTCCGGCTTTGCAAAAATACAAAAATCCTTCTCTTTAATCATTCTACCTATTGCTGAAAACCGCATAAGTATCCGTTCAGTAGTTATTCCTGTTTATCGCGCACATAGGGGCAGACTGACGACGCGACGGGGACATTATTATATAATAAGTATAAGAGATATTTATGTACATCAAATAATATGTTTTTTTACTATTAAGAGATCTAAGGTTTTAAAACCGTTTTTTTTTTAAATTTATTAATGATTATGATATATAATTAAGTGATAAACCTCACTTTGCAGGGTAAACTATTTTAAAATTTTATGCAGAAAAAATTAAGACACATCCGTAACCTTCGCGTACAGGATTTTTTTATTTAGATTATAATCAGAAGACGTTAATGATGATGATTATACAGCTTATTTAGTATCAGCTCTATCCTTACGGCTATTCGGTCGCATTCAGTAGTGAGTCAATTTATAACAAAGGTATTCGCAAAGTACTTTTTTTATTTTAATGTAAATCAAAGCGACGCGTTTCGTGTAGGTCGACATAGGCAGTCCACAATATGGCAAAGTTACTGTCGCGCACTGCGCAGGGTTCTGTCGGTCTTTTGTGCTGTTTTTATTCGTACTTCTGTTTTGGCATATTTCGTTTATATGGTTGGGCTTGGGACACACCAAAGTGTCGCCAAAGTTTGCATTGTATGCAGTTTAAAATTAACTAAAGAAATAACATATTATAATTTGATAGACAGAGCATGGCCGTTGGGGCCGAAAGGTTATCGAATGGAGGCCGCGGATTGGTAAGCGCAGCGTCGGACGACCACCAACAAGATGGACGGATGACTTAGTCAAACTTGCTGGCTCACGGTGGATGCAAGTGGCGACCGATCGGAATGATTGGTCGTCTTTGAGGGAGGCTTATGTCCAGCAGTGGACGTCAAAAAGCTGAAATGATGATGATGATGAGACAGAGCATTTTTTGGTACTCTATATGATATTATGAAACTCATGCCGAAATTATGATAAATTAGATATAAAACCCTGAAAAGAAATTCAATATACTATGTTTTTATTGATATATTTTCACCTCCTCCTATGGATCCTATGGTGGGCCCCACAGGACCCAACCAAAAATGGTCAGTATTCTTCTAACCACAGAACTAGAATTATTTCTTCCCACACTACTTCTTTGTTTCTTATCTCAGAACACGAAATTATAACTGTGCTTCTTACCGACATTAAGAAGTACTGTACTCACCAATTCGCCAGCCAATAGAAGATATATAGATAGATATTTATAAAATAAACTTTACGAAGAAGTAATTATTCGATAAGAATTTATTCCAACATTACTTAAACTAATATTTCAGATAAAAAAAGTCTAAGTTACAACTGAACCTAAGATTTTAATGTGATTCTATTTTCATAAAATATTACTTCATACAAAGATACACGCTGAAAACATTAAAGTAATAACTCTGTCCAACAGAGTTACATATCAAATGCGATCTTTGTATTCCCATTGAATGCGCGAGCGCATCTGTCAGGCTGCTGACGTTATACAGGGCGTAGGGAGAGTGTAAGCATTACAAAATAATGTATTAAAAGTACTTGAATCAAAATTGTCATTAAAACAATCACTAGAGGTTATATAACAAGCAAGGGCCCCCTATTGCCCATATCTCCTTCTGTTGGCGCCGTAAACATCAGAAGACGATGCATGATGGCACATGGCAGCGTGATCATGGCGCTTACAACAACGTCGAAATATCGGTAAAACTCTAAAACCGTCAAATCATGGCATAATACCCGTTCCAAACTATTGTATTGAAAACAGATTACGAATTTCAACGTAGTCCGACGCGCTTGTTCCAAAATTGATCAATACCATATTCGGGTATTTTAATCTTAATGTGAAAAGGTTGTTAAAACTCTGATTATTAAATATTTAAACTACAAAGAGGAGGTATAATATATGTTAGCTTCGTGTTATTTAATTTCTTATCATCATAGTAGTCATCATAAATAGGCACACTCTGAAATTTCATCAAGTATCATCAACACAATAATACATAATAATATATTAAAGTCGCCAGCCGTGCCTGTTTGTATTCCTGTCATTACAAATACAACAACACTTAGAAAAAAAATACAATGGGCGGCCTTATCACTAAAAAGCAATCTCTTCTACCATCTTCTTTACTTTACTTGCGATCTTCGCTTTCGGGATAAACTCAAAAACTTCTAAACGGATCTTTATGCGGTTTTCTGCAATATATAGAGCAATTCAAGACAAAAGTTTTCGCATCCAAGCAAAGCCAGAACGGTCCAGGTAGTATTTTATAAAAAAAATCTAGTCACAATCCTGTTCTGTAAAGTTAAACCCTGTATTATTTTGGTCCAAAACTTGTATGAAACAGTTTCCACTAAATATACCAGTTGTGTCCTATATGGAGTTATCGGAGACATGACAGACAACCGGTATACCAACATTATTTAGATGTAGAGGAAACTAAATGGTGGAATTTATTTCGCTACATTGTTTGTAAACTGGGGTTTATGTATATTGGAATATCAAAGAGCAGTTGGCATTATCATCATTGTAGAACGGCTACTACGGGATTATTATCTAGCCCTTTCTTATTAATCTTCAGAAGTAACTTTTGAAAACGACCAGAAATTTGCTATGAGATTATTCTTGTTCTTCAAAAAATATATATCTACCATCAGTAGGTTTTGAGACAACTTTAAGGGGGTCAATATACAAGTATTTACAGACTTACAGCTGGGTATCTTGAATTCTTACCTAATTTAAGCTTAAATGACTGGACTACTAGCTAAATTGAAAAAACACTATCACCAAATAAAAAATTTTACTCGACTGCTGCCTATTATTTGAGAATGGTTGTTGTATAACAACAAAATCAAATCAAAAATTCGAATCAAAGTGTATACTTTGATTCGATATACGAGTAGATGCTAAACGCTCAGCCGGATCGAAAAAGTTGAAACAAAACTAATAATTATTTTTAAATACCTATTCAACGATACCCCACATGACCATAGTTTGTTGAATTTCTTTTTTTTTTACAAAATGGAGTACAGTAGTTGCCATGTTAAATTTTCTGGTCATGTCTTTATGACACTTGACGACGACTTGATTGACGTGTGAATCATATATATCGACCCAGGCGTTTGGTCTGTATAGTGGAAAAGATTTTTTTTTTTTTTTTATTATCGATAGGTCTTAATTTGACCACAATCTCCTGATGACGTGATGTAATGTGACGATGTGGTCTAAGATGGGACATGAAGACCTAGAGGGTATGGCTTATCCGGACCACATTACGAAACACGAAAAAATCGCTTCACGCACTGGCCCAGCCCGGAGGGTGGTGACAAGCCGCGGCCGAAGCCTACCACCAGAGACTGTTCTTAGCACCACCCGGAGGTCACGTGTAAGGATTCAGAGGGTTACCACTTACGGACGTGAACAGACAAAACCTCCAGGATATACATAACATACATACATACATAGGCTGTTAAACACATTACCACTTTTTTGCGTTGCACAGTCGGGTAAATAGGCATGGACATTAACGTCTGAGGTAAATTAAAAGTTTTTTTTTGTTTACCTACTAATTCTGATTTCATCCAGATTGAAATTTTTCCTATCCTATTCCTATCTGCCGTCTAATAGATTCTTAGATCTAAGCTTGTGTTACGGGTACTAGACATCTGATATACTTAATATAATAGACGTACATATATAGATATTTTTATTATACATATGAACACTCAGGCCAAAGAGACCAAACACTCAGACAAGAGCTTGCAGAACATACAACCACTTGGTCCCTCGGCGGGAATTGAACCCACAACCTCTTGCGCCGCAAGCAGACCTTCGTCCACCGCGCCACTGAAGCAGTCAAATAACAATAAATAAATTACAACTTATCTAAAGATATCATCAATTTTCCCGAGTAACTTCATTTTGTTATCCATTCTCCTTGTTTGCATTTGCCTAAGCCCTCAGGCGTATAAGTTTTGCAACAACTAATTGTGTGGTTACGAAAGCTATTGACATCATAATTTAGATAATGGTAATCCAATATAAATTACTGGTGATCTCAATCTGACTTCAATCTTATTGGTTGACAATAACGGTGATTTTGGCTTTGACATTCGACGGTTGACCGTTGGCAGTGATTGTCAACAGGGCGACCATGGTATATATCAAATTGTTTTATTTGTATAAGTTTCTAGTGTTTATAAAAGTTCAAAGGTATTTATTATATTCTTAGATTTGTATTTTTTTAATGAAATCTGTGGTGTGTTTTTAGACAGTCGCTCAAAATATTAAAATCAACCGTCGGGTTTGCTGCTTTGCGTTTTAAATAATTATTAATTCGTTTTTAAAATGAAAGTTACTGTGACGAGCTAGTTTATTTTAATGCATTTTTGCGCACTGATAGAAGATACAGAAGTTAAGCGATTAAGACCCAGTTTCACCATACGCTATAAACGTGATCAGATCAGGCTAAGCACATTTTACCACCTAACTTTAGTAATATTAGGTCCTTACATATGAAATTGGCGTTTTTCGTACTGGCCACTTTAATCACAAATTTCTCCTCTTTGGTAAGGAATTCCAAATTCAAATTTGTACAGCTATAGACTCATGTATTTGTGCTTCGATGATCGTCATTCATTTGTTTTTTTTCTTCTGTTTTTTTCTGTTTGCGTCACTCATTTTACAAAATGGAAAACTTAAAATATCGCATTATTTACGAGTACGAGTTCCGCCGTGGCACTAGTGCTGCGGAAACAACTCGAAGGGTGAATGATGTGTATGGCGGTCGTGTTGCAAAAGAAAACACAGTTCGTTTTTGGTTCCAACGTTTTCGTTCTGGAAATTTCGACTTGCAGAACAAGCCCCGTGGACGGCCTGAGACTCAAGTTGATAATGAAGAGTTGAAGGCTATTGTGGAAGCGGATCCATCGCAAACCACGTCCGAGTTAGCTGCAGGCTGCGGTGTTAGTGATAAAACTGTTTTAATTCACTTGAAGCAAATTGGGAAGATTAAAAAGCTTGAAAGGTGGGTACCTCACGAATTGACTGAAGCAAACCGGCAAACGCGCGTCGACTGCTGCGTTACATTACTAAACCGGCACAATAATGAAGGTATTTTAAACCGAATCATTACCTGTGATGAAAAATGGGTTCTTTACGATAATCGGAAGCGCTCAGCGCAATGGTTGGATCCTGGCCAGCCAGCCAAATCCTGCCCCAAGTGAAAATTAACCCCAAAAAAGTTACTTGTAAGCGTTTGGTGGACTAGTGCCGGTATTGTTCATTACAGTTTTCTCAAATCTGGCCAGACTATTACGGCTGATGTCTATTGTCAGCAATTGCAAACCATGATGGAAAAGCTAGCGGCTAAACAACCTAGGCTGGTCAATCGCTCCACGCCACTGCTGCTTCACGACAACGCTAGACCACACACTGCGCAACAGACGGCTACTAAATTAGAAGAGCTTCAATTGGAAAGTCTAAGACATCCTCCGTACTCCCCGGACCTTGCTCCAACAGATTACCATTTTTTTCGAAATTTGGATAACTTCTTGCAAGGGAAAAAATTCAACTCCGATGGGGCAGTCCAAATCGCCTTCAAAGATTTTATTGATTCCCGTCCGACTGGTTTTTTTAGTAAAGGGATCAATGAACTACCTATAAGATGGCAAAAGTGCATAGAAAATAATGGTTCATACTTTGATTAATTAAATATATTATATTAAAAAATATTCGACTTTTTGTTCCTCCCATACAAAACGCCAATTTCATATGTAAGGACCTAATATATTATTCTATGGCCTGACTGAGATCAAAATTTCATTAAATTGTTATTTTTCAATTGTTGAACTTGGTTCAGTAAAACTTGATTTCTATAATTATATAGTGAAATCGGGGCAGTATTGTTTTTTTTTTTATATATCCAAAAACATCACATTTTATAGTCACATTACTAGTTATGACAGTAGCTGTGGGCGTAACTAAGACTATGGGGGATTAAGATAAGCCGAATAACTTAAACTATTTTGCGTATAATAATAACCGTTAGTTCCCACGGAAATAAGGCTTAAAATCCATTGTTGGGTCAAAATAAGGTGCATGCAGTTTATCTAAATTTTTTATCATAATTTTGTAGTAGAATTATATTTGGGCAAAGGCCTTTTGTGTTTTCGAATCAATCTTAAAGAGGTGAATTTTCGTTAACAAGAATATTTCACCATTTTGTTGCTCCATGTCTCTTAAATATTTACTTTCACTGTTATTTTTTAACTCCATAAGTACATTGATGTAGTTATGTATAACATATGTATAGTATAACAGTACTACAATGCAATACAAAAACACTTTATTGTACACTAAAACAAAACAATAGTTACAAAATTCACATAAGAGGAAGAAGTACAATAGGTGGCATTATCGCTTCAGACCAATCTTTTCCAGGCAACCTTAGTACTATTTACGTAAAAATGATGTAATATACTGGGTTTACTCTTTGGATCTCGATTGTTATTTCTGTTTAAGGTAATTTTGTTAACAAATTCTTTCACTCGTTGATGGATATCCTACTTGGCACTCACTCATTTTAATAGCTATTTTATTTTAAATTACTTTATCGTATATATACTCGGTTCCAAAAAGAACGAGTCAGTCACATGAACTCGAATATGTCTTGCATGCTATCCCAATGAAACGAAGACTGTTCAATGGAGAATTTAATTATAAAGATAAAAAGTAAATAATATAGCTTAAAGGTGTAGTCTTAAAAATAAAAAATAAAAACTCAATTCATTTTAAAGTTTTTTTTTTACTATATATCATCATTTTAGTACTTTGCATTGCTTCTGCCTCTCTCTTCTGACAGCTTCCAGGCGATAAAGCATGCTGTACACCAAATTACGGAGCCGGTGCTGAAGAATACCTTCCCATTCCTCCACCACCCTTCATTAAAACCAGTTTAAATAATATGTTATTAGAAACGCAACTAAAAATTCGTTAGTCTGTTTTTTCATTGATCTTTCTTTTACAGTTCTGAAAATAAAATATTAATAAATATTTCCGGACAATCCACACAACAAAATTTAGCCCCGTGGTAAGCGCTAAGCTTGTGTTCCGGGTACTAGACATCTGATATATTTAATATAATAACACATTATATGTACATTCTTATTGTTTATAAAAGAAGGTATTTCGATTTACTAACCCGTTATTTTTGTAACCGAGTGTAGTTCTATAGGTACACATGTCTCTAAGAATTCAAAACAGTTGAATTTCATTGTAAACTGCTCCAATTGTCTGTCAATCGACCATACAAGTTTATTGATACTCGGCCAGATTGTTGAGAGCTCTGCATGATTTAGAAGCTGGTGGAGATATCTGGTTCAGCGGGGTCGAGGTTAGCTGGTGGGGTCAGGTTATGTTGTAATGAGATTACATGCAGATTTGCGACTGTCAAGTGTCATTTGTTTTAGTTAAGAATAATACAGAGTGAATCTTTTATGAGATCTTGTACTATATTGTTTGAAAGAACATTTTAAATGCGGGTGAATATTGAAATTCAATTATATTCGATTAAAAACGTTATAGGACGTAAATGAGATTTCATTAAAGGCGTATAGGCGTTAGTTCCCAACCATGTTTTAGTGTTGTCATTTAAAACGGTAATGCATTTTTTTTAATAATCGTATTTCTGCTTTGTTTGCGGTTAAATGGTTGTAAGTGAATAGTCTTAAATATTGATTAACAAACGTACTTAATTACCTGAATATATTTATTTTGAAATGTAGGTAAATACATATTTATTTACCTTAGAAAGCTTTCAGAACGACGCGAAGTGATGGTTTAGTTGCGTGAACTATCGCAAGGCAATTTTTTTGTTTTCACTCGTAGCATGTAGCATGATAACAACTTTTTAAGTTTCCATACATTTTATCAATATGTCGAAAATCGCATTTGACAACAATTATTTGTAACAGACCAAAAAATAATTTTAATAAATCACTGAACCTTTTTGATGTATCTTGTTGACTAAAAAAAATATATATTTCTATGTTTGTCTATTATATTAAGTATATCAGATGTCTAGTACCCGTAACACAAGCTTAGAGCTTACCACGTGGCTAGATGTTGTGTGGATTGTCCGGATATATTTATTTATGTAACTATAATCTATATAGAGATGATTAAACGCGTCCAGTGTTCTATCATATCAAAGAAATCGTAGTTCTCGACTAAGTGTAAAATAATAACATCGTTTTGGTAATTCCCTGGAATGCCGTCATTAATCATGGAGGCTGGACAATGGAGGCAAATTACAACTATGAGTCAGGGGTGTCCACAATATAAATTTTAAGGCTTAGAAATGGTTGAGTTTTATCTTTAACGTGAAAAAGTTCGATTTTGTTTCATCAAATAGGTGGAATATAATGGAATTATACAAAAGTTATTAGTAAATCAATATTGCTGGACAATTCTCACAATAATTAGTTTCGTAATTAACTCTTAGATAAGTATCATAATGGCTCTAAATGGAGGTCTTTATTACGGGGCGTAGTTTTTTTTCATTACCTAATGTTAAATTTCTTATGTATACAATAAAATAAAATTGAATGTCTGTATGTAAAATTAAGACAACCATTTATTATTTAATGCTTTTTATATACGTATTTACCAAAATAACATATCAAATTTTTGTCTATCTTGCTCCGGCTAATCTTAGAAATGGATGATGGCTGATACTTTTATCACAGGAAAGTGACAAATTTCCGGGGGAAATCCACAAATTACCTTAGAGTGGCCAGTATTGAAATATCTTTCGGTCCATCGGGCCAGCCCTATTAAATGTAAATTCTCAGGGCTGTCAAGACACGAAGGCCTAACTGTTATTCAAAATTGGCCGTAATTTTATATGTCAAAACGAGCTTCATGTTGACTTCTGTTTGGGCATTTAATTGACTGTTTATAAATAAGAAGGGAAAAGATTTTGTTCATAATATAAATAATTTTGTTTTCTATCGAAGAAAATTCTTAAAATAATAAAATTATGTCAGGCGTCACTTTAATGCACTGCAACTTATTGATTTTTCGTTTCAAAGAAACAAAAAAATATATGAGGACATAATATAAGTATAATATCTTCAACAATTTAAAATATTTTTTGATATTCTCGCGTGACAGACGTGTCTAGGGACGTTAATGTTAAATTATCATGGTTTTTAACAATATTAAAACTTGAAGTCTGTAACTCGTTTTAAGTTTAAATATTAATGCATCTATACTAATATTATAAAGCTGAAGAGTTTGTTTGTTTGTTTGTTTGAACGCGCTAATCTCCGAAACTACTGGTTCGAATTGAATAATTCTTTTTGTGTTGGATAGTCCAGTTATCGAGGAAGGCTATAGGCTATATAACATCACGCTACGACTAATAGGAGCAAAGATATAGTGGTAAATGTGTAAAAAACGGGAGAAATTGTTCATCTTTACAAGCCTTCCGTTGCGTGCGCCGTGAAAACGGTTCAAGATACTCAAAAAATATGTATTAAAGAATAATAGCTCTTTTAATGATCTAAAAAACAGTCCGCGATAGTATATGTCTATCTTATAAGATTAACTCACAAAAACCGTTTTTATGGTACCTAATTTGGTCGAAATAATTTGTTTAAGTTGTATCAACATAATAATATTAATCTTTATTCAAATAAATATGTTGTTGGTTAAGAGTACTTCATCCATTATAACGCGGGTAGCACCGCAGGGCACAGCTAGTATTATATAATATTGCATTGATACTTTAGTTATTAAACTTGTAAAACTAATATTTTTTTTTTGTTTACAGGTAAGTTCCGAATTCAAACTACAGGACACATCCATAGGTATTTATTTTTTATAACCTCTAAAACACGCAACTGTCAATTTAGACCAATCAAATTCGAGTCTGTCGGTATGTTAGTTATAGACTAGAGTAGGCCCCTGTGTCTACCTGCGGTAATAATGGTAATTATTTTGGGTACAATTTGACCGTGAATTGAAGACAGGTAGATGGGTCTGCCCGGCCATGATGGAACAGTAGTTCTCAAACTTTTGAAAATATTTGATATTACATTGTCAAAAACTACCTAGAAATTTCATCATCAACACACTATTAACGTTTCCACTGCTGGGACACAGGGACTTCTCTCTTGACGAGAGAGATTATGCCTTTACACGCTGGCCAAGTGCAGGTTGGTTGGCCAAGAAACATTAATTTCCAAAAAAATTTAACATTATTTTATAACCATGATTCTCAAACGCTTTTTGCACCTATGTTTTAATTAGTTCACATTATATTACTGCGGAAATATTAAAATTATAACTTTAATGTTGGTTTTTGATCGTACCGGCATTTTTTGCGACTAGCAATAAAATGTCCATTTAGATTGTTTTATTTAGAAGCTATAACCGACGTGTGTCGTTACCTCTTGGGTGGCTACCGTACTTTTTTTAGCTCCACTGGCTTATAAAGGGATAGTAATGTTTAATATATTTAAATGCTTTTAATAGGCAGAATAATAAAAAGCAATTTCAAAGTAATGTAAGAACTATGCAGCAATAAAAATGGCAATGAAGATAAAATATCATTTCAGTGCGCGTTAATTAAAATTTTATGTTTGTTGATTCTGTCAATATTTGAAAGAGTTTAAATTAATTTTTTGTTTTTAGTCATCAGCATCATCCATACCTAAATGTTATTTGTAATAAGTATTAATAGTTGGGAACGTCACACATAATCGAACATTTTGTTTACGGTATATTTAGTTTTTCTTCTTTTGCAAAAAACCGGAATTTAGTTAATAGCCCATTGTATAGTACAATGTATTAGTTAGCAAGGTTACTATTAGAACTACTATTAGAAGTTGCATTAAGCCCGTTATCGTTACTTATGTTTAGAACTATTAAAACAAGGCTCCAACACGTTTTTTTATGACTGAAGATCCTGTTAAGGATCAGAGTGCAGTGAATATTTTATACTCTATAGCAAAATCAACTGATGTTCTTGGCTTTGTATACATAAGCTCTACCACAAGTTGCCTACTTGATAGAGAAAAAAATGTAATTGTTTAAAATCTGTCAAATGCATGGGATTACAATATGCTATAATTCCAACAGTCGTAAGTGGCATCGTGGGTGGTTCATGAAATACTATGCTGTACTTCTAGTTATATCTTTTCCATACTAGTAGGGCCGTTTACTTTAATCACATGCAAAAACCTCCTTTTGAGTCACTATAGCTATTTCGGAAAACCGCACAATTAATAATTCAGTAGTTTTTTATGTTTATCCTGAATATAAAGATAGGAAGATAGATAGACTTTAATTTATAATAAAGGTATATATATATTTATTTATTTATTTATAAATATAAATTCTATCCTTTACGAAAAGCCTACATTATATTAATTAAAAAGCAATATAAAGCAAACATTCTATCTTGAAATAACTAAGAGGTACATAAAAAATATTATAAATGCCAGTAGTAATATATGTATAATAGAATTGCTTTTATAATGCAATAAAAAGCAACACGATACGTTAATATTATAAAACAAAATCTATTTTTTATTATCTTTTAAAATATACTGGTTTTACAACACGCTAAAATGTTTCATTAAAGTGTAAATACAGTCAGAACACTCAGTATTAGCTTGGGTCTTTTTAGGAGATTGCTTAGAGAGAACAATCTAGTTATTGGTTACTAGAAGTATCTAATATTTCGAAAATGTATAAAGAAAAAATATCAAAATATCTCTGAAGTTGATATTTCCAGCAAAATCTTATGTATTTTTGTTAACATTAAATTAATAAAGTATGGATTTACGAATATTTATGGATTTCTGATGTTACTCTACGGATATTTATTCTAATCAACTATAAACAACGAAACACTATTAAGAAAATATTATTTCTAGAGAAAAGTTCTAAATTAATACCAGTTGAATACATATTTGGTTCCTCAATTTCCTCATATCAAAGTATTCAGAATCTACACTAATATTATAATATTAGTGTAGATTTTGAAGCTGAAAATTTGTTTTGTTTTTTGTTAGTAAGTATATTTATCGAGAAACGCTTTAGGCTACTTTTTACGGGGAAATCTATAAAATATGGCAACAACTGGCGTAAAATGCTAGTTGTTAGTAATCTTCTTTGAGAAACTCTGACTTCTGTCAGGTATCGTCGCTTTTGGCGCCAGACGCTGTTCCCGCCATATCATTGTCAATTTTATTCTTTGTAATTCCTATTTCAAATTGTATGAATGTGTATCAATAACATTTTTTATGAAAATGTTGACAAAAAAGGTATTATATTTTTTCTGCGAATTCCTATTTTGTACAGTGGACTTATGTAACTCATCTTGCGTATTGTTTTTTTTCTATAGCTCCAACTAATTTTTATAAAAGCATACTGTAGTGTCAAAATCAAAATTATTTTTATATTATCTGGGCTGGGTGTTTTCTATGAATATTGTGAATTAAAGTATTTACATGTCGTATATCAGTCATCTAACACCCATGGTACAAGCTCTGCTTAGTTGGGGTTAGGTGATGCTAAGAGACTAGTCCGGAAATATTTATTTATAATTTCAAATGCTATAGATATACATATTTTTCTGAAAATTTGTTGTTGGGACCAAACATGTCTTAAGAGTTTTTTTCTAGAATACTCATCAATCAGGTTAAGACTCTCAAATTATTATAAACATCAAAATATGCAATATTCGCTATAAAAATCTCAGCATAATTAATAAAAAATTAGTTATTCAAACATCAATCTAAAACAAGTTTATCTATAGCGATATTACATCGTAAAATTAACTTTCAAAATAATTTGCATTACTTTGTATATACGTTTTATTGTCGTTAATGATCGGTTACTTCAAAGCTGCACATTATATTGTAAACCCATAAAGCGGTGATTGTCGATAATGTAGCAGAAATCGCTTATTTACAATTGTTTGTACAGCTACATAATATATAATGGCTCTCTAATGACTTATTGCTCTACCGTGATTTTGTAGGATGAATACAACTAGTGAAGTTTCAACAAAAATCTACCGACTTATAATATGACTCGACATATTGTCGATAGTGGCTTGGTCTAGGTATTTTTTAATATATAATTAATAATATCTATATATGTCTATTATATTAAGGATATCAGATGTCTAGTACCCGTAACACAAGCTTAGGGGCCGCGGGGCTAGATGTTGTTGTGTGGATTGTACGGAAATATTTATATTTATTTGTTTACAGTACTGGATTGACTCGTATCAAAAATGAAATTAATTTGTGACCTTCACTTTCCTTTCGTTTTAAAACGTATTGTCAAAATCAACTGTAACAATTTCAGTAAACATAAAAAATGCACATGGATTTAGAACCTATATTTTAAAGTAGTTTATAGCCTTATACGAATTGAGAACGTACTTTTTTACAGCAATTATGAATAATGGTCTAAGTTCTATACTTGCACAAGGACGCCAAAGATAAAAACAAGATGGTCGCATACAAATATTCGTGTTGGTATGAACTAGGTTTCCTTTAGAGGGTAAAAATACATAATAATGATTTGTATTATAGGAATCTGTCAGCAATTAGAACTTATTTTTCTAATTAAATTCTAGATTCTAGGAGATAACGTTATAGTCCTAATAACAATTAAAGTAAGGCCATCAAAACTGCACTTTAAAGGGTCCATTTCGAGAAGCGGTTTAAGCTTGCGCTTGCGTCGATTAATTCAATATATTCGAGTGCACTATATTCAGACAAAAATAATCGTTTCATCATTATCATCAAGTTATTTATTGCCTGTTCCATCATCTCCAAGTAAATTAGTCATTGGTTAAAATATAAAGCAATCATGGTCCTTCAGACACTGTTGTCATTTGACTTGATGGTTGTATAATAATATTGCAAGAATTTAATTTTTTTACGCGGAAATGGTGAAACCGGCACTAAGGGTTTATTTCACAAAATCATGTTCAGCCTCATCTATTGATTTTTTTTAACTTCTGAAAGAGATTAATAGAATTAAATAAAGCTTATACCAAATATTATATATAAAAAATTAAGGCTGTCACTCACGAATTAATTGGATAGATACTTCAATTTTTTTATCGAAAAACCGCAGAACTTTATTTGTTGGTCTGGTTATATAGTATATTAGCTGTGCCCCGCGGTGTTACCCGCGTTGTAATGGATTTTCCCGCGGAATGACGTTTTCCCGCGGTAAAAAGTAGCCTATGTTATTTTTCAGGCCCTAGAGATTCTGTGTACCAAATTTCATTCAAATCCATTCAGTAGTTTTTACGTGAAAGAGTAACAAACATCCATACATCCATACTTACAAACTTTCGCCTTTATAATAGTAGTAGGATACACCCTTGAGGTTGTATATAGATACCAATTCTCAAACACCTTAAAATGTGAACCATCTAATAATGTCATGGTTATGTCAAGAGCTATCTCGATTGAGCGAAATAGCTGTATATTTTAACCATTGTCTAACTATACTCGGAAATTTAGAAAAATGTACTTCTTCTCATAAAATAACCAGAAACATCCACAGCTCATATGACTATTCTCCAAATCCTCGCACAACGAAACGGCCTTAATCGATCAAGCCGAGCTCTCGGCCATGTTCCCAGAAATAATCATTGCCTTTAACTTCCTCCACCTTCCTTTACTATTAAACCCCGCTCTATAAAAGTAATTAACTCTACCTGAAGATAATTGATGAAGGCAAAGATTGCTAGTACGTCGGGATACTTTCGACAAACTATAATATACCCTACAACCTGCATTTTAAGGTTAGAATTACTCTGAGAATGATAGGTACAGTCAGTCATAAAAGTTAGGGGTTGGGCGAGGCGGACGAATAGTGGAAAAAACCTTTTTTTAGTGGTTATACTTCCCTTATTATAAAATCTTCGACGGACAGATTTTTTTTGGGAGTTTTGAAATTTGAAGGATGATGTTTTGAGTGTGGCTTTTGTTAAATTTGACTAGCTTTGGACGAGCTGCTATGATTATTTCAACAGATTTTTCATTCTAGAACAATTATTTTTGGTAACTTTACACTGTTTCAAATGCTAGAAGGTGTAACAAGGTATATAATGCTTTGGTGTATTAGGATATAGTTTTGATGTAACGAACTCTATTAGGACTTTCTTATAAAATGGAATAATTTGTATTTAAGCTTAATTTGACAATGCCCCTGTACAGCAGGTTCATTTATTAATTATTATGACATTTTTTTTATCTCTTTCATGCCAATTTTAAGCAACATCAATATTTTTTCTGCATGTTTTATTGTATTTCATACTATGACAATTAACTGACGTCTTGTCTGTGACTAGCAGAGTGCTTATTTTTACTTTTTTATATTATGATTTCGTAATATGTACTTAGGTATTTAAGATTGAAACGAAGGCAAATGTATGTCACATACGACGAATAAATTACCAATATACCAATATAAGTACCCATAAAATAAATTCAAGCGGTAAATATGTAATAATGAAAGTATTACAGTTTTAAATGAAAAAACGCTTCAAAATAAAATATATTGCGCTACATGAAGATGCCTGGGCAACTGTTAAATAGACATGTAAGAATATTGTTTTTATTTAAACATAACATTGATATTGTGGAAATGATTATTTTAATCGAATTTTATAAATGTACAAGCTGACCCCAGCAAACGTTGTTTTGCAAACTGAAAAAAATAAAAATACTATATTTTTTTCAGTTTCTTGCCGATTCTCAGACCTACTGAATAAAATTAGGTAAAACTCGGTAAAGCCGTTCGTAGGAGTACCTACGGTCACTTACATTGTGACATGGAAATTTTATATATTAGATATTGTGACTATTCTAAGTGCACCATTATGTTTGCCTATGGAATAAATGATTTTGAATTTGAATAAAATTCGCTTCTCTGCGTTGATTTGAATAAATTCGGTTTATCTTTTAATCTTCACAAGTTATTCGATAAAACTTTTATACGTATATTTAATTTGGTGCTCATTGTGTGGCATCCGTTTTTTCATATGTTTTGCGATTAATTTCAAAACTCGCTATTGAAATTGTTGGTAACATTGCCATTATGGTTGAAGTGAAGTTTTTGCATGCAATTTTATAAGTACGTGAACACGCAATATTGTAATTGCAAGTACACTGATGATAATGTTGATTACGAAGCAGTTTTCAGGATTAAGTTTGCGTGTCGCAAGTCTTTTCTTTAACTGGGAGATGTGCACACTTTTACAACTTTGTTGCAAATTGATATATAATGTATGCTTGTAAATTTATATTTTTAGTTAATCTTCTTATTAACTTTGCAACATCTGGGAAAGTTGAACAAAATGAAAGGTACTTAAGCAAATATATTTTATCATCATTATAGTAATATATATAGTAAAGAAGTAAAATTGTGGAGAACTACTGGAGTGATTTGGGAGATTGTTTTACTGTTTTGCCTTATTTGAGCAAATAATGCGAGAATGGTTGTTCTCGTAGAAAAAATAATGGGCAACACTATAACAGGAAAAAAAAATAGATTTTATAAAAAGGTTAAGTATATAAGTAAGTAGGTAAAGTAAAGTAATTTAGTAATAAGTAGGTATCGTTAAAATCTATCACCAGCTGGATTTTAAAACAAAACATGCACACATAAGACAGCTTTCTATCCTAAAAATATAAGCAAAAAATAACTGAACTATCATCGAGTGGTAATTTCGCGCATATAAAAGATTTTTTGTATGTTGTCATGGTCCACCTTTGCCTTTGTACCTGCGCATTCATAATTGTTTCCATGGGATTGGCAGGACTGCGCTCTGGAATGTACCATCGTTTACTAAAGTGTTAGAAAAAATGTTAATATAATACGAAGCTAGAAAACCATGTACCTATTGAGAATATTGGTGTATGAATTTGCACTGTAATAGTTAAAAAGAAATAAAAAAATATAGAATAAACTATGAGAGATATTATTTGTAGAAACGACAAGAGATTTTAAATAATAATATGCTTTTAAGATATTTCCACGATAAAATGGTAAAACGATGTAAGCGATCCAGAACAAAACTAGAACACTTGTGTGATTGTCTGTACTATACCTTAATTTGGGGCCATTTCAATAAAACAACCCAAAACAACCGCGAACTTTCTAAGACAAAATGGGAAAAAAATAACTAACAGCTACAATTAGAATAATAAAATAAATATATCCGGACTACTCACACAGCATCACCTAACCCCAAACTAAGCTGTGCTTGTACTATGGGTGTTAGGTGACTGATATACTGCATAGATACTTTTTTTTTGTACATACATACATACATATGATACACAGAAAACACACATACAATACTAGAAATGTATGTGTGTTTTCTGTAAAGTGAGCAAATAAATAAATAAAAAAAAGAAATTGTAGATCGTACAAAATCTGGTCCCGCGGCAGGAATCGAACCCACAACTCAGGCGGAACTACGCCCACCGAGCCACAGAGGTCGTCAGAGGAACTCAGGAAGAAAGAAGAAGGAGACTAACTTTATACTAGCAGGGCTTTATGTTTTAATTTGTATTTGCATAGTGCCCCACAAGCATTCAAAGCTCGCATTCGATTTGAACCCAATTAAAACTTCAACGACACTAAACATGGCAGAAACTTAGAACCACAAATAAAGTATAGCTTAGAACTATCTATCAGTCCCAAGCAGGCAACCTGACAAAATAAATCCAGTGTCTCTATTTAGCTAAATACCAACATAAACATCGAATACACACATTAATTGTGTCACAAGTTACGTACGAGTTTCGAGTTTTTGTGAGGGCAAGTTTCTACGATGGATGTGAGAAACGTAATGACGGTGTTTAGTCACTGACGCACTGAACTGGTTTGTAAAGAATCGTTGAGGTGTTTTTGAAAATAGTTCTTCTGTTGAATTTTATAATTTTTGATAGTAGTAAAACTCTTTCTTCTTCTTCTTCTTTTTATGTGAACGGCTGTCTATATTGCCGTTAACAGCAAACATCTGTATTATAAAAAAAAATAGAATTATAATCAAATTTGTTTCAGATTGAACGAATGAGTGAATGATGGGATATCAGGTGGCGGTATATGACATACTTATACTATTATGTATTCTGTGCTTATACATAGATATTTTAATAATGCATATGAAATAATTTTAAGCCAAAAGGTCCTTCAATTTCGGAATGCATGTACCCGTATAATGTCCTAATTTAATCTGAATAAATCTTGTTTCATCCTTAAACAAGTTCAGTATTCGTTATACCTACTGTGACCAAGCTCATAATATCTTTAATTTACTTTGTCAAGCCTTGTTTTACTTAAAGAAAGCTGCCATAAGAAAAATTACCACATCCGAACTCCATGAAGTTTCCTTGTCAAACCGATTACGGACGATTTCTACCAACCGTTTGCGGAACCGCCCGTAATATTAGCTTTTCCCCACAATTAAGTGGAATTCCTTGCATTGCTGGAAAACTTTGATAAAGCTTTTTACTTACTGATTTCTCTGTCTAATAAGTACGTTTGATTGAGATTAATGAGTTTGAAATCGTGTTGACATAGTGGTTATGAACATTTTAGAAATTGTGGTAAAAATGCAGTTATAGAAAATTTATTACTTAATTTATATGGAATACCAACTACATAAACGGATTATTTGCTTAATTTTGTTGTAACGTGGATACGAGTCCGCGGGAAATGCATTTTTAATGATTTCTACCATATTCGTAAAAACACCGAAATTTGCAAAGTTAAAAAAAAACAGAGTAAATTTAAAATGTGTTTTTTTTTAATCTAATTCTAATCTCCGTACAATACGGAGGACAGGACTTAATAGAAATACTTCCAAATTTCTTTCCAAATAGGACCACATTAAGAAGTACCTCCTAGCTTAAAAAAAAACACAATTTTTTTAGTAGATAAATATAACTTATGGAGACTTACAAAGTTAACAGATAAAACATGAACCATAACAATCTTTATTCCACCTGTATAAGCATACGCCAATATTCCAACCATTCAATGTAACAGATAAAATAATACTGAACTAATATCTCAATCACTTGTATCTAGACATAAATCAGTCTCACAGATACGTACAAGGCGGGTCCTAACCTGCGATTTCTCCATTCACTCATATGGTCTAGCTAGGGTTGGGACTTTATTGAACCTATTGAATGGTTTATCGATGTTTTTGCTCGATTAAAATGCTCCGATGTACGTGTGAATGACAGAACTATTGTAACTAATTTATGTGTATTAAAATGAGATCTTGTCGATAACTGGGTTTATAT
Organism: Gymnoscelis rufifasciata; assembly: GCA_929108375.1. NCBI lineage: Eukaryota > Metazoa > Arthropoda > Insecta > Lepidoptera > Geometridae > Gymnoscelis > Gymnoscelis rufifasciata. The sequence continues at coordinate 2,392,226 of OV815307.1, read as the reverse complement.
ATCTTGAAATTACACAAATGTGTTGTATTGTATTTATAAAGACAGACAGACGCGGCGGGGGAGTTTAAGATATAATTTTATAGATACAAAATTGATATGATATTATGACATAGATTAGATATTGAAAAACATAAATATATTATTGATACTTGCAAATATGCTTTCAGTAAGTCCGGCTTAAAAAAAAGTCTGTTAAAATATTACACATAGTTTTTTTTATATGGCAACCCTTTTTCTGTCAATTTATACTAAGTAAGTATAGTTCGTGGTCTCATGGTAGAAATAATAAATCATTGCCTAGGCTGCGTCCATCAATCAGAGTTTTTGTTCAGACAGGAGATCCGTAATGAGGGCAACACCAGAACTAGTGTTGCTACTTGTACTGGTTTCGTAAAGGGAAAATTAGGACTTCATTTATTAATTGGCTACATTTTATCCGTTTGGTCATCGTATCCGTGAATGCATATTTTTTATATAATTACACCTTTATGCGAAATCACAGTTCTTGATTGAATGGCTCGTTGTGCTTGTGTAGACACAACTCTTCCAGTGTCTATGTTTGTGGATTCATAGACTAGATATCAGGACATGGTTTACGGTTTATGAAAAAAAACGTAAGTTGTTTGAATATCCTGTTAAATATATGTATACACAAATGAAGATACTTATAAAATTTGCATACCTACATAGATATAACGGTGTTCGTAATCTGTGTATGCGAAATAGTTAACTCATTCAATTTATACATGACACAATGACATTTGTGTTGGTTAGAAAGAGACAAAATTCATGCTAAAATATAATATTTTTGCTATAATTTTGCATAAGAAGGCTATTTCTAAGTATAGTTTACTAGCTATAGTACATAACATTTACCATGATAATATCTAGGGACCTAGATAATTTGAAAATTAAAAAGAAAAAAAAAGAACATTGTCGCGACAGTTCGCTTAAATTTTTACACTACGTTTTACACTACGTTGAGAAGCGAATAGAACAACCCAGCTTTCATCACTTATGTATAAATTTATAATATATAACTGTCTATAGGTATTCTAATAAAACCGTTAGTATTTATTTCCCTGTCGGCTCGCCAAAGGAAAGAAATACCTTTCTATGTAATTGATTATATGAAAAGTACGAAAACCCTTACGCTAATGACGAGGAAATAAATTGTTGATAATCGCTGAAAATTTATTATTAAAATATATTAAGAATAATACGAAAAACATGAACGCGCAAAAACAAATCATATCAGAAAAGACATAAAAGTTATGTTCCCATGACATGCCCAATGTAATTATACTCAAGCAATTAAATATTAACAATTATTTACTTAAGCGCGGGGTCTTTGAACATACTTTTTTATTCTTTGTTTTATATACAGTCTTAACATTTTTAATAATTTTTTTTCGATTTGTATAAAATTGTTGTGTCCCGCCCCTTGATTTTTTAAATTTAATTGCATAAGCACTACTATTATTCATTCCCACTGCTGGGACCCAGGGAATTCACTCTTGATGAAAGAAATAAGACATTAATTCACCACACTGGCCAAGTGCGGGTTGGTAAATGTCAGATAGCCTACAAATTCTTCAAAGTTCTCAAAACATGCCGGTTTTTTCACGATGTTTAGCCTTTACCGTTAAAACACGTGTTTTAAAACTCACATACATTTTTCAATAAGAAAATTCCAATTTTTGGGGGCTTGAAGCCACGACCTTCGGAATGAAAGTCGTCTGTGCTCCCACTGAGCGAACACGAATAGATACAAGATACAAAATCATTTATTTCCATTGTTTTGTTTTACAAATCTTAGAAACTTCGAGCAGAAGACTTAGAAGCTTCCATTTGCATAAGATATTATTCATATCATATAATTTTTATTTAATTTTATGATGGAACTTAGCCTCGTTTAGTTTTATACTCTGGTTATGAGATGACAGAGATAAGCAAGTGATAGAATTTTGAACGACGTTGACTTTCTAGGTAATTTTCACATCATACTACCAAGTTATGATCTTGGTGATTGAATTAATGGGAAACCTATTGGCCTAGTTTCCCTGATGGTGTTGTTTACATAGTTTCTTTTAACTTCTGAGATCGCAAATAGAAAATAATAATTAATAGTTAACTGCTGTTAAATGTATACGATTAAATAAATAAATATTTCCGGACAATCGACAATATAAGTAATAAACGAAGTTGGGTTATAAGTACCCCTTTTTACGTTCCCACTGCTGGGACACATTAACTCTTGACGAGAGAGATTAGGCCTAAATTCACCACGCTCGCCATTTGCTGTTGGTGAAAATCACATGCCCTCCAAATTCTTCAAAGTTCTCTTCAAAGTATCTCCGGTTTCATCACAATGTTTGCCTTCACCGTTAAAGTACTAATCATTTTTCAAGAAGTTAAATCCAGAGGTGCTCGGCGGGGTTAGAACGGACGACCTTCGGATTGAATGTCGCGTGTGCTCCCACTTAGCCAGCATGGCTTCTACAAACGATAACAACAACAATAACCTCTAGTTAACAACCATTGCTTCTAAAATATTCTAACATCACCGACTATGGGCGTCTTACAGTCTAAGTTAGCAAATCGCCGTGAAAGCGTGGACAGTTCGCATCTCATTTGCCAGTAATCGACCTATCAGAAATAAGTAAAAGTCTCGTTCGTCATGCGCAATCTTCATATTTACTGGCGACTGTCACCGGTATAGATTGCCTGGTAGTAGTTTTTACGAGTATGTGATTATAAAACTACATATGGATGGCGCTCGTTCACGCGAAGTAGAGCAAGTATAAATCTGGGAAGAATATATATGATTTGACATAAAAGAGCGCGTGCGGGACGCTTATCAGAAGTGATAACTTCAATGCTGTGATAGAGTGAGAGAGGAGAGGGAGAGAAACGGAACCCAGACAGACTGGCCCCGTTACACCTCCTAATAGGTTATCACTTAATGTAGGAAATCCTTAGATCTTGCTACTAATTATTTAAGCCGCAATCACTTTACAATAGATATATTGCTTATTAGTAATTTACTACTCTAATGATAATGATTGCGACGCGAATCAACGCTCATTAAACACTGCCTTACGTAGATTCGCTCGGTTCAAGGTAATAACCGTGCGACATACTTAAGACAAATCGCTGATGCTGCTGAGGTGTTCGAAATGAATCGAACACTTAAAAAAAGTTATTTCGACAAAATAAGAACTTGAGGTAGAACTTTACGTATCACTATTTGGTCTGGGTCTATATGTAACAGCATTGTCATGTTTTTAAATTTGTCCGGAGTAGACACCCTACTAAGCCTTCACGCTCCCAAATACTACATATACTCTTAGGTAAGATTGTTACAAAAGACAACTTATTTACTAAACTAATCAAAGCTGTACTCTTTAAAAAACAACATAAATATTTTCTGTGAAGTTCTGAAAGAAAGATGGCGGAGCTGTGGTAAAAGCTAGCAATAAATAAGGCTAAAATTAATTGTATTTAAAGTTTAAACACAGTACACTTTCTTGTCTCACCATCTTGTCAACCATTGTAGGCTTTCGTACGCCCTCAATACCCAAGAAATGCGTTTGCGGGCTTGTTAACACGAATATTTATCACCCAAAGAATGTTCAAACGCATTTGAAATTCACCCATTAATTCCCAATATTTCGTGCCTAGAACAGGGAAGCGCATACTCGATAGAGATCGGTTCTACCGTTACAATGTCGTCACTTCATTATCCAGCTAGCGGGCTCATAATGAACGCGTAAATAGCGAGATCGATGGACCGATTGTAATGATTCCCATTAGTTGAGGGTTAGCTCGCGATTTTGTAAGGAATATAATTATTGTGCGATTTGTCATTTACTGAAACTGTGACTTTCGCCTCATTTGTTGAGGGAACTATCGCCTCACTGATCTTTTTCGTTCCATAAGGAATGAATGAATGAATGAACGATAAAGCTAATGTGTGTGCTTATTATGTGTTTGAAATCCGTATGATTTTCAAAGCGATAAATCTATTACAATTTTTGTAGAATGAGAATGAGACGCATCTCGTGTATGCATTAAATGGGTAGATGATTTATTCTTTTTTATTGCAAACGAAAAATCAAGACTTGAGTGCTTTGAAGTTTCGCGGGACATACCCCTTTCGTACGATTTGTACTAAATTTATTCCCATTTCGGAACTTTGATGATGTATATCTTGGCACTTTCTTATTCAATTAATAAAGCGAAAAAAGCCTTTAGACGGGCTGTCAGGCGGACTAAGCAGAATACCTATTTTTATGTAGTCACTTTGCATATTTAACTTAGCTTAAGCTTAAGCTTTAACTTATCCCATAAAAATGCAATGATAATGGAAAGGTTGACCTAAAGCTTGACCTCACGCCTACTTTTGTTTAGTTCTGTCCTAAAAATATCCAAGAAAGACTACTGAAACGTTGTTGAGAAAAAAACGTATTAATTTATTAATTACACACTAATTATCATTCAAAAGTTTTTGTTCAATTTTAATAAGCGAAGATTTTAATGACAGATTTGGATGATACTTTTGACAGCATATTCAATGCACAGGTTACAATTTCACAGTAAACAAGAAGAAAAAACCGAGTTTCCATAAAATAAAACCACTCAAAAATAAATAGCTATTTATTAATTTCAATGTATGTATAAATGAACGAATCATAACCATTAAATGGTCCCCAGGAAGAAGGTTGTAACTGTAAACGCGTATCTCGACGAGATCGGACGAGCGTACAATAGGCCCGAGTATGTTGTCCATTCGCAGTTGAGTTCTTATGCACGGGACCAAGGCTAGGGTTGCCAATACTAATTAATTTTAAACGTTTTAGAATTATTTATTTGCTATCGTCATTTCAGCGGTATTACATCATAGGGACGGACAGGCTTCTTTTGTAGATTTCCAGCTGCTTCGCTTGTGATAGGCTTGTACGGTGAATCCATTGCCTTAAGCGTACATTGACAATACATATATTTTCAGAATACATAAACATTTAAAAGATAATAGATTTTTACGTTCAGCTTAGGTTCGGTGTCAGTTAAATATATAATTATAAAATATTTTATTAAAATAGCTATAATTACATGTGTCACAAACTTAATAAAATTAACACAAGTAACTAAAACCCGCTTGTAGTAATTAATATATTTTTTAAAAGTACAATTCTTATAAGCGCAATTTTCATTAAAATTATGAATTAATAATTAATTGAAGAACACAAAAACAATTTTCAAAATCTCTTGATACTAAAACTTGAAACATACCACGATTTGACGGTTATTAAGTTTTTCGATATTTCAACGCTGTTGTCAGCGCCATGATCACGGCATAAACTACATAATTATGCCGTAATATTATGGTATGTCACCCGTTACAATTGTTAAAACCATGATAGTTTAAAGGTTATACTATTATTAGTTCATTAGATGACGCGGTCAATTAAACAAATTTCAATTGTACCTATGAGTCAATTTTGGTTATATTATTCGTCGATTAAGTAGACTAATCTAGTCAAGAACTGGCAACCCTATATGACTAACTGTGCCCGTGCACAGACTGTTTCTACGTTATCATTTATTTGTATTTATGAAACGGACAACTCTTGTTACTAACTTGATTTTAAATTATTTTTATGCAAGCGTTTTGCCCGCTTTGTTATTATTTATAATAATAATAAATCTTTTTTTATGATGTGTTTATACTTTTAATTTAAAATGTAGTCGGTTAAATTAAACTCATTTTTAGATTGGCCGACATAATTAATATTTTATCTGGCAATATACAGGTATTTATTAGTTTTGTTTATCTCTATTCTTCAGCATTTCGTTTTACATAAGATTTCGGTTTTCCTCAAAAATATCTGATTGCCAGGCGATAAGTGAACAAAAATCGCAAAAAAATAACTACAGATCCTATAAAGGGATCTCATGCAGGGGATTTGTGAACCAAGCCAAATGTGTATTGTGATGATATTTAGATGTCACATTTTTTCAGTTTCCATGTTACGATTTCCTAATCGCAGAAGCAGACCATAATAATTAGTTATACTGTCCTAGAGACTCATTTGACATAATACAGACGACAAATATTAGAAACACTTTGCCACATCACGAACTTCACTATGCTTAAACAGCTAAATTACCAAATTTGTCCGAGAATCAGAATCCTGTCTCCGAGATTTCACATTCAGATGCCGACCACCAATGCGCCTCAAAAAAGCAAATGCACCTAATATAAGTTCATTTATTTTTACACGTTTAGATTTTGGTCCCGTACCTTTGTTTCAAAGACCGCCTGTGATATACTGTCGGACAATATTATTGGCACCTTTTATACTAACACGTTTTATATAAACAGAATGCAAATTGCAAATAGTGTTTGTTTTGTGTACTTGTTTGTGAAAGTATATAATAGACTAAGAATAGAATATTTTTATATCTAATAATGCCACTTTATGTGTTGATTGCAAAAAAAAAACGCCATATTTAATATAATGAAAAACTTTCAAACAGCACAAATAGATCAGTTAGTAAAATAATGTTAGCACGAACAGATTTCCATGCTTAATGGAAAGGTAAAATATTTGTCAATAAATAGACGCATAATGTATAAGTTATTATTCTAATCGCGTTCTGAGAACGTGAAAATTCAAATAATTCACCGTTATAAACATTTCAATATGAATGGGGAAGCTAGACTTAGTGCAGTATTCAGAAGTCTAGGCTAGCCACACGATTCAACTTATCGGATGCAAATTATGATAAATTAATCGGTTATTGTTCGCCCACCTTCCGTTAATTGGACTGCTTTATCTCCAAGGTTTACTTGTAATGATTATCTGTGAGTCTAACTTATTTGAAAAAGGATGACTAAGCCGTTTTGGTTGAGTGGCAACCCACTCGACTTTCACTTCATAGGTTGTGGGTTCAAACCCCGTCGCGCACCGGATCTTCTTTCTATTAGGCTATGCTAAGTTAATGAACCATTAATTAGTTAAGCGTGATATTATTGTTGTATTTTAAACACTAAAGACTTTTTGATTTTATAAATCTATATTTATACTTCAAGGAGAGCTCATGGCATGATTCAAGATGTTGAATATTTTAAGTTTAATGTGCAAACGCGGTTATCCATTTTAGTGAATTCCCAATAAATTTTGCGTTCGAGAATTTCTAAAACGGTTTCCAAACCTTAGGACATAAAACATGAGTAAATTCCAACTAAAGTATTTGCATAGTGCCTCTCCGTAAAATAAATCCTATTAACCTAGTTAAAATAGAAATCGAGAAGTGTATCAAACCCTTAAGTGTAATATATTGTTTAAGCCGCGATTCGCGTGTCGAGCCGTTTAAATGACTCGGCTTGTAAATTATACCCTTACTAACAATATCGTAACATAAAATCGCAGAAGGTTGCATAAAATATTTACTGAATCGGTAAATTTTGTAACCGGTACTCTAAGATGGGTTAATAATGAAGATTTGTGCTGCTGTACGGCTTGTAAATTTAAATGGAAAATAGGTAAGTGTTTTATCGCCACAAGTTTGTTGCTTTGTTATTTCTATAAATAAATATATATTTCCGGATAATCCCCACAAAAATACTGAGCCCCGACTCGACATCTGAAATACTTAATATAATGACATACATATATATATTCTTTATTATACATATAAAACACCCAGTCCAATATATACGCTATGGTAATTGTTTTCTATTAATTAAATTTCTACGGACAGGTTCGTTGAGTGGTAGTGGGCAGGGCAGACCATTACAGAACAGATGGTCAATGTTTTCAAATGAAGGCCGTGGATTTGCAGTCGAATAGAACCCCAACGAGAGGGAATCTTATAATGATTATTCTCTTTGTATCGTTTAAACACGTCAAAAATATATTTTTACTATAGATTACATAAAAAATCATTTGAAACTACTTACTGTGATTTTCCGTTTTCATATATTTTTTACATATATCAAAACGGAAAATCACCGGCCGTTAAGCTAGGCTCAAGCGACCGGTTACTAGGGCTGCAGAGAGAGGAACTTATTAAAACATTTTTATTATCATAATTATTATGAAATAACAATGTGGTGAGTACTTTTAATTTTTCGTAGGCCTCTCTGTGTTTTTTTTATTTGTAGTGTTCATTATACTTTCTCTGCTTGATATTTTTAACCCCGACCAAAAAAGAGGGGTGTTATAAGTTTCACGTTTCTGTCTGTCTGTCTGTGTGTCTGTCTGTATGTATGTCTGTCTGTCTGGGATATCCTAGCTCCCGAACGGATGGAGCGATTTTTTTTTGTATGAAAGGTGAGTCTGTCGCGGTTTTTCTCAGACATGTTTCATGAACATCGGTTGAGCCGTTTAAAAGTTATGGGGGTTAAAGTGGGGAAGGAAACACCGAAATTCTGCAAATATACTCGAGTGGGGTATCAAATGAAAGCGCACATGAGCGCCTGCACATTACTAAATATTACGGTGTTTTACTTTTAAGGAAATTAAGGCATTGGAATCGGGGGTTTTTCTTAAATTTTACTGTTATTATTTTTAAGGCATCATATTATTATAAATATTCCTGATAGTTTCCACAATAAAATTAAGCTGCCGAAACTGTTCGATAATTTATCCGTTCTTTTGATTGTTAAAAACTTAATGTTCCAAAATCTAACATCCCAATACTCTCGGCCGGCGGTATACAAGAGTAACACAATATTATTGGAGTCCACAGAAATCGAGACGACCGACTCCATATTAATTTATCGGACGCGTTGTAACAAGAACTCACACTTCAATGAATCGCTGATAATAAGGTTTCTTAAAGGGCAACCTTTTGTGATTATAAAGTTATGCAGGTAATAAAGAGCTTCGGGTTTGCCATTCGACATGTTAAACCTATATAAATAAAAATGAATTGTTGTTCATTAGTCTGATTAAAACTCGAGAACGGCTGGGCCGATTGAGCTGATTTTGGTTTTAAAATGTTTGTCGTAGTCCAGGGTAGGTCTAAACGGTGAGCAAATAAGGAAAAATTTGCCGGGAACTTTTTTTACCCGTGCGACGCGACGCCGGGGCGGGCCACTAGTAAAAAATAAATAAAATAAAATAAGTATTTCCGGACAATCTACACAACAACATCTATTCCGTGATAAGCTCTAAGCTTGTGTTGCGGGTACTAGATATCTGATATAATATACATACATACATAGATATTTTTATTATACATATTAAACACCCAGACCAAGGAGAAAAGTGCTTGCAGAACATACAAACAATTTTACCCTCGGCGGGAATCGAACCCGCTACCTCTTGCTCTGCAAGCGGACATTTGCCCACCGCGCCACCGAGGCAGTCTTTTTATTTATTCATGATCATCATCAATTCCGTCGTGGGATTATGTCTAATACTAGACGGAACTACTAGATATACATACATGTGTACATATTTCTTTTAATTTTATTTTACTTCGAGAACAGTTGAGGGTGCAGTGATAATACCCGATAAGTGTGCAAAATTAGTTTACGTTAACTGTAAAAATCATTTATTTATTTATTTATTTAAGCCATTTATTTCCAAATATAGTTTAGCAGAATTTCAGTTACAAAATTATGAGTACATATTAGGTCCTTACATATGAAATTGGCGTTTTGTATGGGAGGAACAAAAAGTCGAATATTTTTTAATATAATATATTTAATTAATCAAAGTATGAACCATTATTTTCTATGCACTTTTGCCATCTTATAGGTAGTTCATTGATCCCTTTACTAAAAAAACCAGTCGGACGGGAATCAATAAAATCTTTGAAGGCGATTTGGACTGCCCCATCGGAGTTGAATTTTTTCCCTTGCAAGAAGTTATCCAAATTTCGAAAAAAATGGTAATCTGTTGGAGCAAGGTCCGGGGAGTACGGAGGATGTCTTAGACTTTCCAATTGAAGCTCTTCTAATTTAGTAGCCGTCTGTTGCGCAGTGTGTGGTCTAGCGTTGTCGTGAAGCAGCAGTGGCGTGGAGCGATTGACCAGCCTAGGTTGTTTAGCCGCTAGCTTTTCCATCATGGTTTGCAATTGCTGACAATAGACATCAGCCGTAATAGTCTGGCCAGATTTGAGAAAACTGTAATGAACAATACCGGCACTAGTCCACCAAACGCTTACAAGTAACTTTTTTGGGGTTAATTTTCGCTTGGGGCAGGATTTGGCTGGCTGGCCAGGATCCAACCATTGCGCTGAGCGCTTCCGATTATCGTAAAGAACCCATTTTTCATCACAGGTAATGATTCGGTTTAAAATACCTTCATTATTGTGCCGGTTTAGTAATGTAACGCAGCAGTCGACGCGCGTTTGCCGGTTTGCTTCAGTCAATTCGTGAGGTACCCACCTTTCAAGCTTTTTAATCTTCCCAATTTGCTTCAAGTGAATTAAAACAGTTTTATCACTAACACCGCAGCCTGCAGCTAACTCGGACGTGGTTTGCGATGGATCCGCTTCCACAATAGCCTTCAACTCTTCATTATCAACTTGAGTCTCAGGCCGTCCACGGGGCTTGTTCTGCAAGTCGAAATTTCCAGAACGAAAACGTTGGAACCAAAAACGAACTGTGTTTTCTTTTGCAACACGACCGCCATACACATCATTCACCCTTCGAGTTGTTTCCGCAGCACTAGTGCCACGGCGGAACTCGTACTCGTAAATAATGCGATATTTTAAGTTTTCCATTTTGTAAAATGAGTGACGCAAACAGAAAAAAACAGAAGAAAAAAAACAAATGAATGACGATCATCGAAGCACAAATACATGAGTCTATAGCTGTACAAATTTGAATTTGGAATTCCTTACCAAAGAGGAGAAATTTGTGATTAAAGTGGCCAGTACGAAAAACGCCAATTTCATATGTAAGGACCTAATATTAACACAGTCACTATAAATCTTAACACTTCACTCATTTTTAATCGTCCATGCAGTCAGTGTTCATTATTTGGATACCCATTTCTGGGTGAAGGCCTCCTCCATCCTAAAGGCAAAAATCATTAGAAAGAGCAAATAATTCTGATTCTAGAGGTAGCCTACGAACGTATTTACGATTTATTTGGATTTATTTATCAGGTTAAGACTACACCCTCAAGATATTTATGACTTTCATATTATTTTGCGTATCCGCATTTTATATCTGTTTTTCCGTGTAACTTGAAAATATTTTGTTTGTTTTTGTTGTTGGTTTTGCTTGTCTTAAATTATGTGAATAGGAAACTTAGGCACTTAACTATTTTCTCTAAGTTACTAATATTCTACCGTTTAAAATTAGGACAACTATGTACCTATTAAAAGCAGCTGTGAAACGAGCGAAAATCTCTTACTATTACAGTCAGCAGCACATTACTGTAATACATGATGTGTCATGTCGGTCCGACTAATTAACTTAAGCTTTGATCTCCCCCGCCCTTCGCTAGCCTGCGGAAATACTTACACAATCTTTTACTTCCTAGGCTTTTTATGTAGTAACAGTCACATGTATAAATGGAATGCCCATCAGATAGACCTACACACACATCACACACACATCAATTACAACACACATCTGAACACATTTGATTACCTGAAAAATGCACGTGATACTTGCAGCTATCTGTTTAAATAACTTTGGGCCATTTGGCTGGGTCGTAAAATTATGCCATGTGTTAATTTCTAGTCAAACTGAGGGCGGAGACAGAGTATTTATTTGATTCTGCGCCATAGTGCATAATAATTTAAATAATTTGATAACTGCTTCATTAAAATATATTGTGTGGCTTAGAAATTATTCTATGGCATGTTCAAAGTTGGTTCAAAAGACACAAACTGAGGTACTATTTTAATATTCATAATATTATAATATAAATGAATTAAATTGTATTGATGATGTTGAATGTAATCTTAGGTTATATTATTATAATTTCTCCTATTTTGTCTCCTTTGTTTTACATGCACTTTTTCTATACCCGGTTAATTCCAATTTGTAACAGGTCTCCCGCAATACAGGCTTGCCTCGTGCGGGGACCGCTGCTAAGTGAAATTGTAATGTGTGAGTTGTTAAATAAATATTTTTGTATTTTTGTATTTTTTGTATATATTATATTTTCTAGCAGCTTAGGACCATTTCAAGTTAATTATGGATAACTTACCATATGACTAGATGTCCAATTCCCACAATGTCCATATTTTTATCGAACGTCCAATTCCTATCAAGCAGGAACTAAATATTGCAAAAAACTGCAAATCCAAATACCAGTTGCTGGTCATTTTGCAACCTCGAAGCTATCAACGACTGCAGTAAATCTCTCGAGGAGCCTCCATTGATACAACCATCAATAGGACAAAGCTTGATGAAAGGTGGAGAATTGCTTTTGGCTGGCCCTATAGATTACCATTAAGTTTACATAAGCTATAATCGTGTAATACAAAAGATTTTATGAATACTGTATTAATGCCTTTGTGGCGCGGTGGGCGAGGGTCCGCTTACACAGATCTAGGGTTCGATTCCCGCCGTGGAGTCTAGTGTTTGTATGTTCTGCAAGCATAATTAATATGTATAATAAAAAATGTCTATGCAAGTATGTCTAAGTATATCAGATATCTAGTACCCGTAACACAAGCTTAAAGCTTACCACGTAGCTAGATGTTGTTGTGTGGATTGTCCGTATATATTTATTTATTTTACTGTAGATTTTACCTGCAATTTTCGTTTTGAACTTGTGGCTTCATAATTAATTTCTTCATATACAATTAATAAACCTACCAAATCTCACCTAATTATTATATTATGTTTGGCCAGCCTGTTACTTGTCTGTAATAGTAATAGCCAAAACCGACACCAGACCGGCTTAATAATCCCATCCATCTCCTCGGATGGAGACAGATGGACAGCATCGTCTTCTTGGCCACAAAGCTTCATATTGCGCTTGCCAACCCGCCTGCCATGCGTCGCGTGTATTGACAAGAGACCAGGTTAGGGGTATGAGCCCACACTGTTACTGAGGGAGGCTTTGGTCATGACAAATAATAATAACTTAGTAATTTTGTGGTATTTGGCAACCACAATAATACCCCAGCAAACGTTGCTTCGCAAAATGTAAAATAGATAATGTAGTTGCCGATTCTCAGACCTACTGATATATGCATTATATCATGATGGATGAGCAGAGTTATTCTGTTGATTTTCCGTCAGTTTTTCTTATAAGATAATGTTTGTTGTATATCTATGTGTGTTGTTACTTTGATGCGGTTTTGTTTGTTTTTGTTTACAGAGTTGTTTTTTATATTTGGTTTTATATCCGTGAAAACCTTAATAAAGCCTTCTAGTGTTATATCGATTTGTTACTTTGTATTTTTAAGTTTTTTTCTCCAATAAATAAATAAAAAAATTCATAATAATCGGTTATGCCGTTTCGGAGGAGTACGGTAACGAACACTGTGACAGGTGAATTTTATATATAAGATTATAAATGCGTAAGAAACTCTGTCAGTTCCTCTTCACGCAAAAACTACTAAGCCGATTTAAATGAAATTTGGAATACAGATTCTGAGTTGAGAAAAAGGGCATAGGCTATTTTATTATTTTTAATATCTGTTAATGTAAACTTTTTTTAATAAATAAATAAATAATAAATAATAATAATACCGCGGAAAAATATCATTTTTCGGGAAAATCCATTAAATCCATTGTGGCGGTTTTGTCTGTTCACGTCCGTAAGTGGTAACCCTCTGAATCCTTACACGTGACCTCCGGGTGGTGCTAAGAACAGTCTCTGGTGGGAGGCTTCGGCCGCGGCTTGTCACCACCCTCCGGGCTGGGCCAGTGCGTGAAGCGATTTTTTCGTGTTTCGTGATGTGGTCCGGAGAAGCCATCTACCTTCTAGGTCTTCATGTCCCATCTTAGACCACATCGTCACTTTACATCAGGTGAGATTGTGGTCAAAAAAAAAACAACGTGAGTAACAACGCTTGGCATTACTAGTTATCAATAAAAACTCTTATGACTATTATACTGTGCCAGGTTTGGACACTCATTTTTCAGACTCTTGACAAAGTCTATTCGCTTCTCAACTCAGTATAAAATATTGAAGCGAACTGTCAAGACAATGTTATTTCATTGATATTTTTTGTTTAAGCAATTTGGTTTTATTAATTTTAAGTTGACCTGTCCATGTAGGCTATGTGCTTCTAAGATAATAAAAGTTTTGACTTTGACTTTGACTTTGAAAAAAAAAGATTTTTCTAGAACATTCTCTAAGGACAATACAATGGTATTTCCAAGGTGACTGCATTAACCCCTGATTACATTGTAACTGTATAAATGGTAACTTAACACTATGAGTAAACGATTCGACGCTTGGACGTAATCCGAGTTGGTGTTAGTAGGTTAGATGTATGAGTACCTTTACACCGTACGATACGATTAGTTGTTTCGTCAATATTCATAGTTTTACCAGTTAATAGGCGGATGTATCCGCGGAGTTAGCCGCGTTTTTTGGATTTCTCCGTGGATATAATGTATTTTTCATGTCAAAGTACATATAAAGGTATTAATTAACCTCGAATCACTGCCTTTTTAATCTTTTTGGATCACTCTATTAATTGGTAAAAGCCAAATTCAAAATTGTAGTAGTAATTGTAGAATTAATTATTTATTTATTAATTTTCAATTGAATACAAAATAATTACAGGTTATTTTTGGAACCTAATGCAATAATCTGAGTGATCAAAGCAGGTATTTAATTTTATACTAAGTTAAATGGGTGTCACGTTAACATTGATTTTACACATTATTACAGGTTTTTTTTTGTTTCACCTGACCCGATTTTTGTCTGTCATCTAATTTTGCAAGTTCAAATTGTCTCATTTACAAATTTTATTGTTAAATTGAGCTTCTCCTAACCCAATGAGGTCCGCGCATATTTTGCCAATAGCTTTTTTTCTATTCGCTCAATTTCCGATTATAATTTTGTCTATAGAATTTTATGTCAATCGCACTATGCAATAAAATGACGTAAAAATGCGTTATAAAAGGACAATAATGAGTCAGGGCTCGTATTTTTCTAATCAGCTTTATTTATTATTTTTATTCATAAAATAACTTAGTGATACGATTTTTGAGGTGTAAAGATCGTCACCGATCGGTCAGATTAATCGTATCTGAAGGTGTAAAGTTACGTCTGACCGTAATGCGACCCAGGTGTGACAGTAACAAGCATTAGAAAATAATATTTTCCGGAGGTTTGATCATGGGGTGTGAGGAAAGTGTGTCTTAGCCACTAGAAGCCAGTCAAACAAACTTGACACTTTAATCGTATATGATCGTTTATTATTTCAGGAAAATTAAAAGGTAAGTAAATAAGTTTGTTCTTGTTATTATGCCAATCTAAAACAATTAATTACTTCTCGCTACCTCTTGCACTGCAAGCGGACCACATCAAATTTGTAGATTTCTTGTAAACTATATATTTCGTAGGGAATACTTAAATATATAATTGCTTTGGGCATACCACGACCATCTCCTTGATTCTCAAAATTTTTTTTATTAAATTATTAGTATAATATTAATTAATTTTATATTATTAAAAGCCGTGTTGTCAAGTCGTAAACAAATAGCCTTTAATCGCTTTGCGCATAGGTTGCTAAATTTTAAGTATAGTTTTTTTTTTCTTATAAATTTTTATACGTAATTATTTTGACGACAAAACACAGGGAAACAGATTTTGTACTATCTACAACTTCTGGTTTCTTGTATGGGTGTTTTCTATGTATGAAAATGTATATATGTATATACTTAGGAAGATACATTTTTAGTTTATTATTAATTAAATTCCATATAGCACAACTCTGCTTAGTTTGGGGTTAAGCGATGCTGTGTGATTAGTCCGAAATATATATTATTTTATTACCATAGTTTTATCCTACTAATTAAAAACCAAGTCCCTAAGTCAACAAGTAACTAACTTAAACAATTTATCTGCCAAAGTGTAGCACAGTCAATTATTCCTATCAGCTAAGCCTAGGCCCTATCTAAGTAACTGCTAAGTTATGTTTAAGTTAACTTGAGGGATCGCAACCTATTTGTTACTTGCCGTTTAAAGGCAGTGGGCGTATGTGAAATATGCTCAAGTTATTTAAGTTGAGCTTAACTTGTTGCAGGAGACGGCAGGCGATTTTTCTTATGCTACTGTATTGGAGAACTTAGGGTTCGAATAAATAAGTTGAGTTAAGTTTTTGCTTGTTATTTTGCAAAAAGTAAGACTTTGTAGAGTTCTGGACGTATTTCTTGTAATAAGTTCGTTATCTAGTAATCATTCTAGGCTAGGATCCTACTTATCTATCCTATCTATAAATTGATTCACAATCGTTAATTTAGTATTAATTTATTTTCTTCGTTATCATATCTTCTTTGCGTTACGATAAAACGACAGAGACAGAGATTTATTTCTTTCCTGTCCATCCAAAGGTTGCCTGGAAGAGAACGCTCACAGCGATGAGGGATAAGGACGCCCTTTGTACTTCGATGTTGATATTGTATAATAAGAAAGAGTAATTTATTTATCTATCGAGGATGTCTAAAATTCAATCACAAACAGTATTTCTTCGAATAATACCTATAACTAAGTTAAATAAAAGTTAAAAAACTAATAATATATTTTTTACTTTTATTGAAATATTAGGTTGTTCTCTCTCTCTCCAAAACTCCTTCCTTCCCTGGATGGAAGGAGTTTTTAATGAAAGTATATGTTATGGACTAACTCTTGATATAATGTGTAAAAAGATAAAAAAATTGAACTATTTCCTATAATTTTACTGCACAGTAATACTTCAAGGTTTTTGAAGGCCACATTTGCCGATATTTCCGACAAAGGTATTTCTAACTCAAACTCAGAATATAACCTGACTTCCAATTCTTTTTCCTTTTAACTCTATCCTAAACACACCCCAATCTATTCTAAATCTTATTCTTATCACGGCAAGATTCAAATTACGATGACTGATAACCGCTCAGACTTATTTAAATAAGGTAGTCGGTGTGAGAGTGAGAGGGGTGATTAGTGTTGTGCGTGTAAAAGAGATGGGAAAAGCCGTGCTTTTGTGTAGTGATGTGCTTTCGAGGAATTTTTTAATAAAAGATAATTAAAATATAAGTTTTGCAATTTAGTTTGTGTCTTTATTGTTATTATTCATTTCGTTTTTTGTTATCTTTTATTCTTCTTTGTATATTGAATGTATATTTAAAGTCTTATCCGCTTTAAATTATATTATGAAAAATTTCCTATATAAATCGCATTAATACCAACACAATATTTAATAAAAAATATATAACTCAAATCTCGCTTCCAAAATATATCTTTGTATTTTTTGTAATGTCGTTTTAGGTAACATTGTTTTTAAAAATAATAACATTAATTATAACCTTTAATATTTGTACCAACGTTATTGTATTGAAATAAATAATCATTTATCGATAGTCGCACATCCCTACAATCCAGATGGCTCGAGCGCGTCGACAGTTCGGCATTCCGTCGCCTGATGCACGCATTCGGCAAATACTTGCTGCATTTGAGAATTAAAGCTATTAATAATAAATAAACTTTATCGATAGCTACACATCCCTACTATCCAGATGGCTCGGGCGCGTCGACAGTTTGGCATTCCGTCGCCTGATGCGTACTTGCTGCTTTTGGGAATTAAAGCTAGTAATACAAATATATACTAGCTGACCCCAGCAAACGTTGTTTTGAAAAATGATAGTAGCCGATTCTCAGACCTACTGAATATGCATATAAAATTTCATAATAATCGGTTAAGCCGTTTTGGAGGAGTACGGTAACTAACATTGTGACAAGGAAATTTTATGTATTAGATTTTCTTTATTTTAAGGAATTTATCGGCAAATAAAAAACATACCTACGCGAAGAATTAATAGCCTCCTTTTTTCCCTTGAAAGTCGGTTAAAAATTGGCGAGACGACTACATCAAACAATTGGTATTCTTGTGCGTCCCGTCTAAAAATACTGGACACATATTTTTTTCTACAACAACTTAATAAAAACTTACAAAAATAAAGAGCATAAAATATAGTTTGTTAGGGATGGGAACGAATTAGTTGAATTATGATGACAATAGTTGTAGGAGTCCGAAAAAATAAGCTTTTTTTTGAAAGATTTGTTGACTTATATCTATGGCAACTGACAGTAGCAGACACATATCATTGCACAACAAAACCAAGATTGCTGGGTCAGTTTGTATTTCATATTGTTTTCTTTATATTAAAAAATGCTTAATTGTTATCCTTATCTATTCAGTGGTTGTTCCGTGCGAAGGGTGTTGCCCTTGCCAGTGATGAAATTTTGTAAAGAATCTTTCAAATTGGGTAAATATGTTTGAAGCAACAATCTTAATATATATAAATCTCGTGTCACAATGTACGTCCTCAATGGACTCCTAAACCACTTAACCGATTATAATAAAATTCGCACACCATGTGCAGTTCGATCCAACTTGAGAGATAGGATGGTTTTTACGGCGAGAAAAATTCGAATAATTTCCGGGAAAATTTTATACCCGTGCGACGCCGGGGCGGGCCGCTAGTAATTATATAAATTATTCTCCTTAAATTAAATAAAAGGAAAATAAATTATTTGAGACACATAAAAGTAGAATCAAAATTAATTAGTAGAGGCACATAAAGTGTCTAAATAGGCTTCCAGCACAGCATTTGATGACTTGTATCTATTAAACCAAGCCAAGCTATAAAAAACTTAATTTTTTTAATGGTTTTTTAAAATAATAATACCATAACCTCGAGGAAATAATTAGCACTTCTAAATCTGAACTCTAATTAGTTACACTTAACTAAATGCCAACAGAAGACAATACTTTAAACCGTAATACTAATACAGGCGAGGTATGGGCCCAGCTAAAAGTTTGTTGATGGTCAAACTTCATTTATATGCATGCTTTTTGTAGCCTGGCGGGGTTTGAATACCGCTGAAAAGTCAGTGGCTTTAGGTTCCGGAAACAGTTTTTTTAGTCTGGGGTTTTTGTATGTAAAGTAAAATATGTGAACTACATAAAGAGTATCAGATGTAGTACTAGTATCATAAATTTAGGGATTTAGAGCTAGATGTTGGCGTCGCCTTGTGCAGCAGTTTTTAAGCATCCCTCAGCTATAGTTTATTCATATCTTAAGATACAAAATAATAGACCCATGTGTCCATAGTAAGAATATGTAGTTTAAATCTTGAAGTACAGAAAAGAAAAACAATTTTTTGCAAGTTAAAAGTATTAGAATAATCAAAAATGTATACTTCAAAACTCGCTAAGTAGCGATGACAATATTTCGTAAAAAGAACTTTATAAAATATTGAATTAAATAATAAACCTAAGATTTAACGCTTGTTTTCACCATATCCGAGTAAGTCAATGATTAAAATACGGAGCAATCTCTGTAATGTAAGTTGTAATGTCCCAACGGGGCTCATGTAAGGGTATATATAAAACTTAACACCTAAATTGTAACCACATGAAACAACGAATAAATGAATATGAATAATAATTCAGTCACTTGGCTACTTGCCAGATAGCTTGATATCTCTGTATTTTAACCACAGCTCATTTCCCCTTTTACATTTACATTTAGAGATTGCGAAACAGGCTCATACGTGTCTATAAATATGTTTCTACCTGTGTATTCAGAAGTTTTAGACCTTTCGGTGCTAATAGGAGAGCAAACAGACTACCGTGGCCGGCCGGGAGCGCGGGACCGAACATTTACATACGGTACAGAATACGGTTTAAACTCAATTTTACTAAAAAAAAACAATGGAGAGGATTTTCTGGAATTTAGGTCTAACGCTGCGTTATGCGCGGGCGCAGTTTCCTAGAGATGTGCTAAGTCGCACACTGGTTCCAATTAGTGAAATCAGGGACATAGAGGTCGAAGTCCGAATTTTGATCTGATTTTTTTAAATTAAGGTCTTTGGGTTATTCTAAACCTCTTTTATAGAATAAATTTTTTTGATATACCTGCCCGTTTTCAAGAAAAAAAAAAATTATTACGTTTTTTTTTGTATGGAGAAAAATGTTTTTTTTTATTTATTTCGTATACGGGCAGAGATATTAAAACCAAACCTTGTAGGGTTTATAGAAGGCATAATACCTTACTTTCTTTATTTTCCAATACATCTACTTCCTATCTCTGCCCTCCCTGTGTAGCTCCGTTCCACTAGGATGGGCAAAATAGCTGAATTTTGTTTTTATTTCTGTTATGTGCATGTTGATAATGTTAAATGTATATTTGTAACCATGTTGTACACCAATACTGTTATTATAACAACATAAGAGATGAAAGCTGGGTTGTTCTACTCGCTTGTCAACTCAATGTAAAAAATTGAAGCGAACTGTCAAGACAATGCTATTTCCTTGATTATTCTTAGTTTTTATTAAAATTAGCTTTCAGTTGACCTGTCCATATATGCATAAGCGTCTAAGGAAATAAACGTTTTGACTTTGACTTTGATACATTATTAAAAGCAATACAATATGAAGACGACTTAAAGGAATCTAGTAATATCTACTTGTTTCAAATTATACAAAATTAAAGTTCCTTAATGGCTAACAAATGTACATATGTATAATCAATCAAGATAACAATCACATCACAGTATCATCCCAGAATTAAAAACAAAAAACTTTCAATTTCTCTATATTTTTACAGCACAAGTATAAAATAACTACGGAAATCTCGGAAAACCGAGCACAACATGAACAGAATACAAAATTCTGGTCAAAACCTACGTTTTTGGGAATCATCGCGCATCCCACGTACGACGGACGCGTTTGCGGTGCTTTGCGTCGTGCGTTGTTAGTACTTTTATTAAGACAATGGCTTCTGGGTGGCCTAAGTTGTAGGAGGTAGCGGGTAACGGGGAACGCTTAAGATGTCACGAACGCATTAAATTGATGTATCACTGATCTAGATACCACACTTTTTCTCTCTATGGATAAACACATAAATATGAGCTTTACACCGTTTGCAATTTCTCAATTCAATATCGATGTATTGATTTATCTTACAGTGAAAATTTGCTATATATAAGCTCAAATAATTATCCTTTTTGTTTAAAGTCTATAATTTAAAGGCGACGCAGACTATTGTATAGATAGATAGACATTTGTAAAAAAAAACAGTTCTTATTTCATTTAAAATTATGTAAGAAAACCACTTCAAAACAATTAAGTCGTGATTTATAAAAGTAAATAAACATACTATTGATAAAAGGTAATGGATTCATGTTATTTAAATATGATTTATAAACAAATCGTATGTTTATATTTTTTATTTATGTAGATATAATTACTTTCCTTTCTTATGATGACAACTAAAAGCTAATAATTCTGAAATAGCTTGAGTCGTTAAATTTTGAAACAATGTTGTTAGTCCAGCTTTTTTATTATTTATTAAAAAAAATAGTTCGACTTTTCTGTATATAAATTATCATTCCACTATACATAACTGTCAAAATCAACAACCAACCACTTGAATCAACGTCAAAACCTTTATTTCTTTAGAAGCACAGTGCATACATGGACAGCTCATCTAAAACAATACATTTTTAATTATAAATATTAAACAAATATTTTAGATATCTTTGTATTTGACAGATTTTTGGAAAAGCATCATTAGAACATTTCACTCTTTCTCACAAATTAGGCCAACCTCTGTTCCCAGTAAGCCATATCTATGGAATTATCATCCACGTTCATCTGTCGTGGTTGTGAGAATCTGTCTCCGTGATTATGACATTCTAGTGTCTAATGCTCTCAAAATGCTCTTTTGTACTTTTCTCTATATTTTTAAGTAATATGGCCGATTTTAGTGGAACTCTGACTATCGACGCTGAGCGCCCTTCTCTTCTAAATCTTGGTGTGCTATAGAAACATCATACTAATATTATAAATGAGAAAGTTACTCTGTCTGTCACGCAAAAACTACTATGCCGTCACGTTTTACTTTAAACACATTATTACATAGGTATGTTTAACAAATTATCAAGGTAATTAATGATTCATTAATATATGTAGTTCGATTTTTTTATTTAATATTTTTTTTTGTTAATGTTTGGCAAGATAACTCAAAGTATACTTTCCTTACAATTCTGTATAAAGTTTTCAGTCTTTGTAAAAATACCTCATCATAGTACAAAATATAAATAACTATCTATCCGGTTCCGGCTTAAAGGGTTTTTTTTATTGTTTGTTTCTTTGAACTCGCTAATCTCAGGAACTACTGGTACAATTTTAATAATTATTTTGCTGTTAAATAGTCTACTTTATATAAAACACGGGCAATGCTAGCTAATAATTATATATAATGACAAGAATCATTACCATATCATATAACATAGAAAAACGATTACAAAAAAACAGTTAAAAATATAAAAAAAACAGTTAAAAATACATTCAGATACTGTTCAAACGTTACATTATGATATGTTTTTTGTAGTATAATATTTAACCTTAAGGGTAAAAACCTATAAAACAAATTAAAAACCCTTTATTTTTTGCAGGTTAAGATCGAGATGACATCAGATATATCTGGTAGAATTATGGCTAAGTTCTAGTAAGCCGTCATTATACAGGCTCATTGTTATTCCGAGAGTGTGGTGATTCAGTCCTTTGTGTTTTTGTCACGATCCTGTCTCAAGTTTGGCCGTGGCTTTACCTAAAATGAAATATTACTGGGATCTGGGTGTTTTAAATGTATTATAAACTATGTATAAGTCAAAGTCAAAGTCGCTTCTAATAACATATTTTTTGAACTGGTTCTAAAGGAGGTTGGTGGAGGAATGAGAAGATATTCCTCAGCACCGGCTCCGAAATTTGGTGTACAGTATGCCTAATCGCCTGGAAGCTGTCAGAAGAACTTGTGGAGGTAATACAAAGTACTTAAATGAAGAAGGTGATGCAAAGCAAAACACTATCATAAAAAAAATATTCAAATTTCAGAAAAATATGAATTTCGGTCTTCACTAGGTCGTCCATTCATCTGGTTGGTGAACGTCCTACGCTGTTTTTGCCGATCCGTGGTCTCCATTTTAGAACTTTTTAGCCCCAACGACCTTAAAGAGATAATACGTTTGCCTATGTCGACGACCTACGTATGTACATTTTTCACTCGATCCCGTAGAGAAACCCCGCCAATAGTCTTCCTTGAGCGTCTCGAAGCCTATTTATAACGCAAATAGTGAAGCACCATATTTGTATACCTCTAGACGTAACTAGAGTCTACGTACTTACATAGTGAACTATAGTGATAGCGGCTTAAAACAGGTTTACATTTTATCGATAACCCTAAAAATAATTGCATAGAAATGACTTTAATGATTTTTAATAGAAGCTTTGATAATTTTGCGACTCATTTGCAAGAGATACTCATTAAATACTAAGCGGGTGAGTCTGCTCTTAAAACCATGTTTAAGTCTTTACGGCTGGAACTTGAGGTATCGACCCATTTGAGTTGAATAAAATTATAAGGATTAGATAGCGTAAATATTTTAGGAGTTGCGATATTATAACTACTAATATAAATAACAATTTAAATTGATACTATTTAGATTTATAACAGGATATTTACCATTGTTTACTGGTTTATGAGTTTCCCGATATTTCCAAATAGTATTCATAACCATGACCTTTAAAAGTTATATAATTTTGATTGAATTTAAAACTTACCATTATTAACATTAACCACATGTTTAAGTTGGAAAGTAAAGTGAAAGTCAAAGTCAAAATGACATGTCCTACGTTATGTCAAATTTCCGCGGGACAATCTATTAAACGCGGGCAAAACTGGGTGGAAAGCTTCTTCTTTTTGTTTGGATGCGTCTCTAACTAGTGCTTGGCAGTTAGTCTTTTCATATTCCTCTTTTTCGTCGTAAAAAAAGTAGCTTATAATAATGTGAGTTTTAAATTGTCGTTGTCTGGGCCACTAGCCGTGTAGTCGTATATCTTACTTGTGAGATAAACCAGTATTTTTATTGAAGATCAAGAATGAAACCCACTGCATTTTATCCGTAAAATGTTGAAAATTTTAAACATTCGCTCACTGCACTTAAATCGATCACTTTACTGTGGGTATTATTTTGAACGAGTTTAATGTATTGACAAGAATATATATTTTAAAGCTCTCATGAATTATAATGTGAAGAGCAAAACTATAAAATATATATAAAAAAGAATCTATTACCTTGTAATTCTTATCTATTAAATTGTGTTTTTTTTTTAATGGTTGAACTGAGTTCTTAAAACTAGATTTGTAGCATGAAATGCTGAAATTGGGGTACATTCACAAACGTTTCTATATAAAAAGAAGAAGAAGTTCAGGGGCTACTTTAAATGATGCAAAGTTCTTTATACTCGTAGTGTTTATTAGTTTACGAGCAAAACCTACTTTACTATGGCTCTTTGCATACCTACGCTACCACAAAGCTAGACGTTTTCAGGCAAAATGTCCCCCGTAGCAGACGCTCCCCGCTTCCCGCGTTGCGAACGCGTGACGAGGTTTGGCCGAAGCCTTAACTTAAAATTTATGCTAAATTACACCTTACTCCTATTTCAGGTGTAGGTAATCTCCGTAAAATTCTATTGTACTCAAAAAAACATTTGTATAAACATGACATTATTAGCCATTTTGTCAAGAATCCACAACCAAACTATAATGAACCACGTTGAATATAAAAAAAATGGTTTACGGGGATCAGATAAGAATGGTCATAAAAGAAATGCATACCGTTTTCAGAATAGCAAATGTTCTTTTTGTTTATCTGTTTGTCCTGAGACAAAGAAGTGTTAATGGGAGGCTTAGCGTGTTTGAAATATGAATTATTGATTAGGTGAACAGAAATGAACCATAGAGGTAAGATGAACTTTTTTGTATATTTTAACAACTTCCAAAATAAGGAGGAAGATAAATTTTTAAACCGAGAAAGGATCAGATGACCTCTGTTCTTTATTTGCTTCCAAAAATGGAAAAGGTTCTCGATTCGAGATGTTGATGTGTGTAAAGTGTTTGTTACCTTAACATTTTTTTTCTACGTAGCTCCGAAATCCGATAGCTGGTGTTACACAATTTTTTTCCGCGTGAAAAGACAAATTATTGCGGGAAATTCCATAAAATGCGGTTAACGCGGAGTTTGAGCTAGTTTTGAAGTATAACAATATAATTTTGTAGTTTTTATAGTATAAAAGAGCCTTTTGCTTCAAAATATTGTTGTATGTGAATATTCATCAGTTTCCAAGACCGTTTACGTAGGTGTTGCATACAATTAACCTTTTGTATGAGTTGAACTCATCCATCAAAATCATACATACATAGCCGCTGACTTCACTCTTACTTGTTAATGTTGAACAATGGACAAGTTGGTAATTTTTTTGTCTTATTCCTTGTCAGCATCAACATTATTTGAGCTGTAGAACGTTCACTGCTAGACATTAGCCTCTCTCTCATAGAGTTCTAATTATTTAGGCCTTACATCTTTATCTTACAATCCATCTTTTTTAAAATTATATAAATAATCATATATAACCAAATAAATATTAATTTAAACTTCAGGTATTCACTTACATTTTAAAAAGATATTCCTGTAAGTCAGACATTAAATTTAGTTTCAAATGTCTTTTTTAACCTATTAACCTAAATTAAACCAGAAAAGCCCTTTATACACAGAAGTATAGTTTAAAAATAACATTCATACCCGTTATTAAAATATTACTGAGATAGTATCGAGTTTCCGAATGGGCTATGAATACAAAATACAGCAATAATAGTATTGCTATTATAGTTTATTATTATACCTACTCGTTAAACATTTTACCGAAATTGTTTCTTTTACTCATTATGGGAGATATTTGATTTGTAAATCATAGTGTCTGATTGTTTTATGACGAATTTAAATAGTGAATTTATAAATTATGTCGTAGATAAGATATTGTGACGGGCATGTAGGAATTTATTAATATTTTAGGTAGGTAAATCTTATAACACCTGTGAAGGGAGACCTGTTAAGTGACCCACTTCTACTACAGACTACATAGATTGAAGAATTAGCTGATTAGCGGCAGTGGGTCGTATTTCACGTAAAACTGATGACCGTTAGGGCCAAAAATTCTAAAAGATGGATAAGTTATATCATCAACACCCTATTACGTTCCCACAGCTGGGACACAGGGATTTCTCTCTTAACCTTTGGTCTTCTGGAAGTCTGGTCTAAGCTTAGTAAGTCTACAATCCTAAGTTTAGATCCTAGAGCAAACACAATGTTATCTAAGGCCCGTATTAATAAATCACTCTGAAACCTAAGTTTTATCTTCAGTACATTTGACATTGTCAAATATTGGACATACCAAATTCGCACTCAAGATCTGACTTAGTATAGTTTATTTATCATACAAATCAATTTCCATTGTTTGATTTTACAAATTTGTGAAATGAGAAAAATAAAATACTTATTGAACATGGGTACTTAAAATACGGGCCTAAATACCATGTAATGTTACCTGTTCATCCAGGCTAAAAGCAGCTTTTCGTAATAATTAAAGTTTAATATTTTCGGATCGGTCGGATTATTATCATATCTAGAAATAAACAAGTTTTGCGGTAAAATCCGGTTGGAACATAAACACGCCTACTTACTATGAACTGGGATGATACAATAGTTTTACGTATTATATGTCATTAACGCCTTTTAAATTTTTTCGCTTTGCTTCGTTTACATGTTAAATTATGTAAAACGAATGGTTCTACATTAATTTAATATATGGCAGAATTTGACAAAACGTTTTCTGTTTTTTAAATATTAAGTAAATTAATTTTGATTGAGATTTGTATGTAGGCTTTGTTGTGTAATCGAAATATATATTAATCTTAAAAACAGAAATTCCATCATGTAAAAAAATATTACTTGTAAATGGCAATCAAAGCGGCTGAATATCTATTAAGAATAATAATAATTTATAAAAATTATAAAGAATATTTCGCAAAATTTATATAGACGTTAAATTTATAATGTATTTATTTATAAGTATTTATTCCTAATAACTACAAACTGAGTGTCTTCAAGACAAGAGTGAATAGGTACCTTCTAGATCTATGGAATCCATTTGCGTCCACATTGACACTTTTCAGGTGAAATTATGGACAAAAACCTATCGCTCGTAAAAAAAAAATTATGGAAGACCACAATTTTACTGGCGTCTTTCCCAGGTCGCTTAATACAGCGTACAAGGGACATTATTTTCCAGTAGGTACTGTAAAAATTCAACTCACTCATTTAAATTTTAATTTAGATAGGGCGGCAAAATGCTAACAATAATTTTATCGATATAATAAGACGCTTCAGCAATAATATCGATAACAAATTAAAGGCTTCGAGAATAAAAATAAAAGAATTGAGTGCTGATAGCATTTGCCTATTTAAGTTCAGGTATAATTGCGTAGGCTATGTCAGCTTATCCTGGGAGGCATTTGCAACTAGCTCATGTCAATTGATATGCACATGCAGTGTAATTTGAGCCCTTTGCTATAGGATTAGGGTATCGTATTGAATAACAAGCTCATATTTAAATAAATGGCGTACTTTATTGCTTGAATCGGGAGTGAAAAATCTTATCGTGGTAATGTGTTTGTTAATTAAAAGTCATTCTTTATCGCAAAATGTGTATATTTACTGTGTATAAAATTAAGTCACTCCCATTGTCCATTCGATCTTTGAAACTACAGAAGGGAATCTTAAGTAGTTCTCTGTAATATTTGAAGTGATAAAAGAAAAAAAGTTTGAATGTAAAATTCGCAATCACGTACCGTTGGGATGGGTCGCTAGTTCTTAATAAATATACAATAAACCGGTTTAAACATTTATTTTTATATATTAAAAATTGGTATTAAGGAACTAGTTAAAGGTTTCGCAGGAATAAACTTACATTATTATAATATCGAGTAATTCAAGACTATGTTATCGCCTTTATTCTTATAGTAATTACTAATCTGTTGCGTTTTTTTATTGTAACCTGACACCGCGCTCTTAAAAGGGAAACTCGGTAATGCCTTCACGGCGTTCGCATCGAATTATGTCAGAGTGAGAAGTGTCGGGCATATTTTTTATCGATAACTTTTTATCGACTCCGCGCAACACTAGTTTGTTTAATTGGTGTTTGTTACTTATCGATTGGTTGCTAAAGTTTTTGCTTTAATAAAATTAAATTATTTCAAAATATCTGTAATATTCAGTAGTTTGTGGTGGTTGACTATTTATTTTAATTTTGTCGTTAAATTCTTTAAATCATGAAATGGAATGTATCGTTATTAACTCAATATATTTTATATTTTCCAAAGAAACCGTTGTATTTTGATACTTTCCATTAACAAATGATTTTTTTATCAAAGATGCGCATTCCATGATGGAAAATATGGATTATTGAAGATAATTCGAGGATTAATACAATCTAAATGTAGCAAATTTGGGAAAAAGCAGTGGGAATAGGGTGATGATTATGATGATGAATTAAGAGTATAAACTTACTTGCTCTATTTCAAAGTAGTACGATTCTAAGTTGAAGATCTTTTCTTAATATACCTATTTAAAATCAGAAACGGTTATGTGTTCATTAAATCAGCACTTGAGGGTAATCACTGACTCAAAGTTCTATTGGATTGGTCGTAATGACTTAATAAAAATACTAGAATCAGTTTCTATGGGAATTTGACTGCCTCAGTGGCGCGGTGGCAGAGGTCCGCTTGCGGTGCAATATGTAGCGGGTTCGATTCCCGCCAAAGGGTCAAGTGTTTGTATGTTCTGCAAGCACTTTCTCCTTGGTCTGTGTGATTAATTTGTATACATATTCAAAATATATCTCTCTATGTATGTATATTATATTAAGTATATCAGATGACTAGTACCTGTTAAACAAGCTTAGAACTTACCACGTGGCTAGATGTTGTTGTGTGGATTGTCCGTATACATTATAATAGATACATTATTTAGTAATGTTATCCAAAAATCAGGTATAGGAGTGCTAGCATTTCAAATCGACCCATTCTTAAATATACATTGGGCGTTTTTTATTCATTGTCACTATTTAAAAGGTTTTTTTGAAGAAAGAAAGAAAGAAAGAAAGAAAGGATTAAATTATTGCTTCAGTTTTCGTTGAACGGGTTAGTCCTGTAGCATCACATTCCCCTAGCTAATAAATATCTAACTTAAGTTTTCTTAGGGTGAAGTTTTTCTGAAGTTTCATCAAAGTTACCAACATAATTGCATGTGCTTTCACTAGCACAGGTGTGTGCGTGCAGGGACTCGAACACGCACCAATTAGCGGTGGTCGCCGCTGGGCCCTGAGACGTCATAAATCCCGCGCCGTTATTGGGGCCATGAGGCCCGCGGGGAAATAAGATGTAGCGGTAGCGGGTAAATATTCGGACGACCGACATTTTCTTCAATTGAGATTGTGACTAAAAACGTTCCTTTACGAGCTTACTCGACGCATCATAATAAAATTTATAACTTATGTTTATGAATTTCTAATCGCTTCTTTTCTCTAGTGTAAAAACCCTACATGTCATACGGAAGGCGATGTGTGGGTGTTATTCTGAGGTGTGTGTGACCTTTTAGCTCAAAAAACTATTATTAATTTTAATAATACACTTCCACTACCTTTAAATTCGTCATTGACAAAAATATAAGGTATTTGTGACTACTGAAAACTGCATTAAAATCTTTTAAAAAGTTCTTAAAATTTAACTTGTTCAATTTATAATGTGTACAGTTGTATTTAACGTAGTATAGGCATACTGCAATCGAGTATTTAAAATTAAATTTGGGCTTAGAAACCAAATGACAAAATTAATAAATAAAAAAATAATGTCATTTTCAGTAATATGAGTCAGAGTCACTTAGTTTGAGGTAAGTTATTTTGAACCTAACATCAAATATTTCGCACATAACCTTCAATAAAACCGAATTAAATGTTCACAATATAAATAACATTTGTCAACATAAAATGAGATGGACTGAAAATTATGTTATCTGAACTGAGCCCAGGCGGATTAATTTGCAAGCGACCAGAAAAGGGCGGGTACACTGGAAAATGAAATACAGCGACGTTATTATATACCCGACGTATTTTATGGGGGAAAATTGTAGGATCCCTATCTAGGAATTATTATATCAATTCGAAATAATATCATATCCATCAACGTATGGAGAAATCGTTAAAATATCGCTACGGTCCGTTTGTTTTAAATCTGTTCTCAGTAACACAATTTTTATTTCATTTGCTCGACGATGTAAATAGAAAATAAATAGCTTTGATAATTATGTGATGGAGTCATACTACACCTGGAACCCTGTATAGTAGGTGTAGCATAGTTATACACATAGTGTACAGTTTATACACATTTTGCAATTAAAAAATAACTAAAATAAGTTAAAGTTTGAGCGATGAGATGCAGTAAGATCACATCCAAGTATACTGGCCTTGCGTAAAGTCGCTAAACTGCATAAAATCACTTTTATTGTAATAGGGGCCTTGTTTTTAGTATTTGTTGTTTTAGCATAGAGAGAGATACATCATTCCTCAAAATTTGACAGATAGAGAGCGACGAAGTCTCATTAATAGAGTCCCGTTTTACTCTTTGGGTACAGAAACCAAGAGAGTATTATTAGTATTATTATTATTATTAGAGTAGGTTATTCTGTTATTTTTTCTTTATTTAAGTGTACATAAAGGTATATTGACAAACTTCAATAGTTCGTCGGGCCCGAAATGATACATTTACTTATACTGAATTGGTGTCAGCTGTTAAATCAAAATATTAACTTATTACTAAATTATTACCATCTAAAATTACAATATCCAATTAGGTAAAATACCTTTAGTGGACGAATTTCGTGGCCTCATTGTTAACCCTAACACCGCAGGTTTAGGAACATATCAAAGATCACCCATTCATCTTACACAACCCCGGAAAGGATAAACTCTAATTTACACTTAGATCTATCAAACATGGAGGTTATACTATAATATTATAGTTTATATTTGACTACCCGACGTCCGTTCTATCTATTCACTCTAACAAACTTTTCATCATTACTAAACTTATAAAATATAAATAAATATTGCTGGACAACCCACCTATGAACATCCTCCTTGTTTATGTCGGTTAAAATAAAACATGTCTCCCACGCTCCTTATCCCACAATTTTAGGTACTGTATATAACTGATCTAAAGGTGTTGTTTGTCTGTTTTTATGCGTCCATAAAAGTTGCTCGTAAAGTTAAAAAATTAAATGAATATTTAAATTCTGAAAACCGTAACAATACGTCGTTACTCGACGAGTAAAAATTAAAAAGTGAAAGTATGTGTGTGTCTTTTCAAATGTTGTTTGTGGGTATCTAAATTAAAACGACAATTTTTTTATGGAAGATAAATATCGTACAATATTAAAAGACGACAGATGTTTTACTAAATTTTCAAGAACTATGTTTAAATACGAGTTAACTTACTTAATTATTTTTGTCATAACATCTTTCTCTGACAGCAGCGATAAGACCGCCAATTGTACATTAGTATTATAACTTGTTGTAGTATTTATATTTTCTTGTGTATACAATTAAGTATTTTTGTAATTTGTATATTTTCAAATATTTTTTGAAATTTAATGTAAGGATTAGGTATATCATAAGTCGTAGTAAGTTAAAAGTTATTTAATGGTTATAGCGTATCGACAAACGCAGCGTAGGACGTCCACCACCTAGACGGACGGACGTCCAGGTGAAGTCGGGTATATCATCATCACCCTATAAACGTTCCTACAGCTGGGACATAGGGACTTCTCACTTGGCGAGAGAGATTATTCCTTGAATATATATTGAATGTCACATGTCCTTAAAACTTTTTTTTTTTTCAAAGTTCTCAGAAGATGCCGGTTTCCTCACGATGTTAAAAGCGCACATAAATGATCAAGAAGAAAAATACAGAGGGGCGGGGTTTGGAACCACGACCTTCGGAATGAAAGTCGAGTGTCCTCCCACTTAGCCAACACGGCCATGTCGGTTAACGGGTTCATAGGTTCAAAACCGTTAAGGTCTCACAAGCGTTAGCGTTTAATATTAGAAAGGATTCATCTTCAAAGCTTTGAGCGATTTGAAGTGAAATAATGACAGCTTGATTGAGTCGTTCATTGTTCGACATAAAAATAATATAGTACCGTTATTTCTCAATACAGAAATGTTCAAAAGGAAAATGATTTATGGATCTCTCAACGTTTGATGGTTGTCTTAAATTTTTATGTTTGTTTGGCGAAATTGTTTAACGGGTCAGAATTAAAGAGTTCTCCGTGTTTTTTGGGTTCAAAATGAGGGTCAAAGTATAAAAAGGCTTTAACTGTTGTTTAAACAGTATTATTGGACCTTATGGAATCATGATTTATTAAGGGTTTGATTTTATTCGCTGACACTTAGTTGACAGCCGATAAAACACGAGGTTAACGTAGAGTTGATAATGAATTAAGGAATACGTCGAATAGTAATATTATTTTTAGTTTCTAAAGAAAAGGTTATTTTGTTTTAAATTCACTTGCTTATAGCAAAAATAACCCAAGCGTCTGTCTGTCTTTTTCGCGGGATAAACTCATAATCTATTGAATTTATCTTTATGTGGTTTTCTGTAATAGGTAGAATGATTCAGGCAAGGGAATCCGAGCAAAGTCGGAACGGGCCAGCTAGTGTTCATATAAAATGTATTGCTATATAAATCTAGTTCATTTGTCATAGTTCTCAATATTATTTACATTGAAAACTTTTACAAATAAAAGTCGTCAACAAACGTCAAAACCCGTCGTTAAGTGATAATCAACATAACTATCAATATCTTTCACTTATTACTGAAGCTCAGTGTATATACATGTGTGTAATATTTGTCTGATACGCGCACCAGTTCACTAATCGTGCGCTTTCTAAAACAAAAACATCAGAATTTAAAGTAATTTCGAATAAAAATACCGAAGACACGATAAATAATGGACAATATACAAAACGAACTCATCGGTGGTCGTCGGGTGTGTTCCTAAGTGCACCGAATCAAAGGAAATATCGGAGTGGAAATGAATAAAATGATATCATAATGGCTTACGGTAAGGCGAGTAAATTTTAATGTTGAATATACGTAAATTGAAAGGCATGTTATCTTATTTTCGTTATGTAAATGCTAACGGAGGATTTGCAATCAGGACGGATTGATGAAACATTAAATTTTAATGTATGAGAGCTTATTAACGGTGGATAATGGAAGAAAATATCTTTACAAGATGATTTATGTAGCTTTTGTTATACTAACTGAAAGTCTACTCTTAGATATATGCATTCGTTATCAGATTCCCAATTATTTAGGTGCACCACGGCTTTCACCTGGTCATTGTTTCATCACCTGAAACAAACGAAAATAATCATTTTAAAAAACATTGGGCGCTTCGTACCGGTACAATCATTGCAGCTAGAAACGACCTTTTTTTATGCTCGATAAGCCTTCATTTGACCACAATCTCACCTGATGTAAAGTGACGATGTGGTCTAAGATGAGACATGAAGACCTAGAAGGTAGATGGCCTATTCTAAAAGTAGCTTGAACTATTCATACCGTAGTAATAGTAATAGCTAGCAGTCGGTATTTTAGAGCTTTAGCAAAACAAGTATAAAATAAAATTACACAATTCGTTTAACGGTACCAATTTGCCTGAAAATAAGAATTAATTCACTGACAAATTTTATAAAAAAAAGTATAATTTTTTGTTATGGGTAGGTCACAGCCGAAAATACTATTTTAAAAATTTTACGTGGTTTTTAAAACAACGGTAACAGGGAGCTCTATAGAACCCGCCCTAGCCCATCGCGGAACCTGCGCCCACGCCTAACGGTACACATTTCGTAACTAGTTTAATTCGTTCAGTAATTATAATGCGATTGTCAATGGCTGATTGAAATTTATTATGATTTTGAATTAAACTTCTTACGTTAGCAGGTAGCAAGTACTCAGACTAGATGTTAATAATAATTATTGAAAGATAGTATATGTATTATATATATATATATATATATTATATATGCCGTTGGACATCCACCTTAAATGGAGTTAGAGGTGTTTCAGTTCACTGTCGCTCTGAAATGTTATTTTCAACAAGTACTTCTAGGGTGCATAGGATATTTTCGCTCTCACTGTTGGGACACAGGGACTTCTCTCTTGACAAGAGAGATAAGGCCTTAATTCACCACGCTGGCCAAGTGGGGGTTGGTGAATGTCATGTGTCCTCCAATTTCTTAAAGTTCTCAGAACATGTCTTTCTCACAATTTTTGCCTTCACCGTTAAATCATGTGCTTAAAGCGCATACATTTTTAACGAATAAAAATCTAAAGATGCCCGGTGAGGTTTGAACCCTCGACCTTCGGAATTAAAGTCAAGTGTTCTCCCACTTAGCCAACACGGCTCCACAAGTACAAGTTCTAAAATTATAAAAATGTAAAGGATGAGGAAGGTAAATAATAAATTACATAGAATTTATAAAAAAAACCGTGGTTTTTATGAAAATTCTAAAAATCGAGGAAAACTATACAATAACTAGGTACTAAAAATCCGTCACATATATCTAAAAATGTTTTTGGTATGTATGTTGTTACCTTTGTACCATGTCAACAACCATAATTATTCATTTCGTATAAATAACACAAACAGACACTTCAATTTTATTTGTTATAAGACAATGCACTGAACCGAAGGATATTATAACTAATACGGTGTTAAATAAGTCTAGGCCTTGTCCTGAGGATGTAGCTTTCAGACATATCCCTTAGATTTTATTTGAGTTGCGGACACACGGTCTCAAAATTCGAAACATATCTTTAGGGAATTAGTTTCTATTATATACGAGGTTTTTATAATGTACTTACGTTGGACCATGTAAGTTACGAACATAACCACAAGGATTAGTTCGTTAAAGTGGCAAAGAAGTATATTAAAATTTGATATATTTTGAAAAAAGTTATTCTAGCCCAAGCTTGGTGAATAGGGTAGTTAATTATCATTTTTTGAAGTTGAAACAACTTGATTTAAAGAAAAAAAATTTTAGAACCGAAGTAACGAACACAGTAATTTTAAAATATGGAGGATATTTAAGTATAATATGATACCTTTATCAAAATTGTAATATTTTCGTCTTTGATCACGTGACTCAAAACGCTACTTTTCAAAATGGCGAAATTCAAATTTTTAATTTTTTTTATGCTTTGGTATGCCGGACTGTGACGTAACTGAGTAGTACAAAACTGTATAGTGTAACTACAACGTCTCTAGCAGATTTCCGACACATGACGTCACACGCGCGCCATCTTGGAGGCAACCGTTTTTGCGCCCTTTTGTAAATTAGAAATTAATGAAACGGCTGTCCTAAAATAGTCAACTAGCTTAGCCCTTTTGATGTTCCTATGGCCACTATACAGCTCCTTCACAAGGAATATTTAATATTATTACTTGTGGAAACATGTTGTATTAGATACTATTAAAAAATTCGGAACTCGTCGAAATGAACAGCCGTGTGTACAACTCCGTTCTCACACACAGTCCAGATAATGTCAGATGCGAAACAGATCAGATGCTGTAGATCCTTATGTACATAGAGACCCTTATGTTATATATATATGCATAGAATAATGTCGTTTAGAGGACTAAATCTTGTATTTAACGCCTACACCTTATTGTTGAGAATATTGTGTTGTTTGGGTTTGCGCAGACTATGTCCAATTATGGGTGTTTCATATGTATAATAAAAATATCTATATATCTATTATATTAAGACAAGTATATCAGATGTCCCCGTAACACAAGCTAAGAGCTTACCACGGGGCTAGATGTTGTTGTGTGGATTGTCCGGTAATATTTATTTATTTATGTCCATGTGTTATCCCATGACCCAAAAGAATGATTTTAAATAATATCCACACAACAACATCTATCATCTCGTGGAAAGCTCAAAGCTTGTGTTATGGGTACTAGATATCTATACATAATTTAATAGACATACATATAATAGTTTACTATACTTATTAAAACACCCAGACTAAGGAGAGAGTGCGTGCAGAACATACAAACTCTTGACCCCTCCGCGGGAATTGAACCCGATACCTCTTGCGCCGTAGACCTTCGCCCACTGAAACAGAAGCGGTTATTTAGTATATATTTATGAATAAATATTTAAAAGAAGGTCTATAAGTTTCCAAGCTCTATGCACTCTAGTCGGCACAGTTTTCTGAATATACATATATTTAAGAGAATGTCTATAAGTTTCCAAGCTCTATCCACTCTAGTCGGCACAGTATTTCACAGTTTATCTCTCTCGCGCGTACACATGTAACGCCGGTTCCCTATTCGCTTTTATGCTCTCTTTGTTTATTTCTTAACTGAAACTGTAACATATTGTCTGTTTAAAGGATTTCTGTGGCTTTGCTTTGTTTTTGTTGAGTATTGACGCTATGGACGGAAAGAATTACTTTTGCCTTAAAAAAGGAGGAGGATCTCAAATCGATGTTTTGTTTTGTTTATCCTAAGAGTGTTCTTTATAACACATTATTCCATTTAAATTTGATAAGAATTGATCTCGTACTTTTAAATTTAAATTAATGTGTACTTTGGGAAACGCCCTATTAAATACCTCATATTATAAATTAAACTCCCCAGCCGTGTCAGTCTATGATGTTCGCGATGGTAACACTACCGATCTAGTTTTCATGCAGTTGCCAGCAAGTATTTATCATAAAGTCCTGTATAATCTTTATATTATATTTATATATATGTACGTACTTAATTATATTTGTGTTAAAGCTTCATTCAATGTTGTACATGCTGCCTGCTATTTATTGCATTTAAATTCTTTTCATCTAAAGATTGCGTGGAAGAGATCGCTTGTTAGCATTGTACATTTGTATTTTTGTTTATGTATATTTAACACCCGTGCGAAGTCGGAGCGGGTCGCTAGTATCCTAATAAATAATAGTAGGAACAGGCGCGTAAGTAAAATTATGCGCATAAAGGTATTCCATTCCAGAGGAAAGAGTGAGGTCACAGGGTCGCCAAGTCAAAGTGCCCAGCGTAACCCGATCCGAGCTTTATTCAAGTTTATAGGGTGCAAACGACCCGGGAGGGGTCAGGTTTGTCTCGCCGCCTGCTGGAATAGTCTATTGAATTTTCAAGTTTGGTCGGAGTTTGAGCGGAGCTACTGTTGGAAATACTACTGGGCTTGGGTTTGGCTTGGCCTTAATTAACTAATCTAGAGGTAATTTAACATAAAATAGCCGTTTTAATAATATGCTATTGTAATATTATGAAGCCATAATGTCCAAAAAGATACGCGTTTTAAATTTTAAAATACAGAGATTTTCTTAGAAAAAGTTAAATTGTGATGGTGCCATGATTACTTTTCTGCATTGTAGTCAAAAATCAAAGCGTCCATTGGATCAGGAAAATGTCCCAATTTAAGTAATATATTCGAAATTGACTAGTGTTATATTGTCTTACACTAGTGACGCTCATTCTGACTTACAAACTTGACCTTTTTTCTTATTTAATAATCAATTCTTGGATTTCCTTATCTTATACCCAAAATATAAACTTGTTAAAAAGCGATATGATAAATTTATTTCCTATTTACCTTTAAGTACCTATGTTTACTTTGTGTATGTTCTTTTTATATTATTTTTGACGTTTCTAAGATTTGTAAAATCAAACAATGGAAATAAATGATTTGTATCATGTATTTTACAACCGCTCTTTCTCTAACCATACGACAGCCACACCGCCACTAAATTATGTTAATGCACACATACTCCTGTCACCACACTATGATGCGTTCCTTTCTCAGACCTAATACTATTTCACTTTATTTTATTCCATTGTGTCCGTTTTGATACGTTCCGGTAGCATTCCCGATTTCAGATGGGTATGGTAGGTTTTTTGTCTTTCGAAAATAGAACGTAACGCATTCTTGATTTACTTTGACGACAAGTTGTTATGTAAATAATATGTAAGTGAATTTGAATTTAGAGCTGTTTAGACAACTTCTGTAAAAATGACCATTAATAATATTTTTTAATTTTGTTAGAAGCCGCTTCGTATTACTTTTCTTTAAACCACTGGTTTTAAAAGCTCTATGGCAAAAATTCCAAGAAAACACAGAAAAATTAGTAGCATAATCCCAGCACTTTTGTGCAATTAGGCTTCATAATTTCAAAATTCTGACTACATATTTATTTATGGTACGAAATAGTCACAGATAAAAAAATAGAAGGAGTCGTTAAACCCGCCTTATATTTAAAATAGTAATAAACATAATTGCAGCAGTAAAAATAATAATCTATCTTTATTTTGCCTACTTCTACACAAAATTTATGTCGTCACCTACGCATTTTAAAAACAGAATGGTAGCTGCTTTTTTTATATGTAATCCTCTTTTAGAAGCAGCTTTATTGTCTATGGTTACGGCAACATCATAAAAAGTATTTTCATGTCTAATTACATCTATGGTTTTCGTCAGAAATATTTGCCTTACTCAATATTATGAAACGATTCATGTTATTTGAGGTAGTGTTCAGAAAAATGCATTGTAAGTTAAGTAAAAATTTTTCTCTTCTTCTTGAAAACTTCAGCGGCTCGATGGGTAAAGGTCCAATTAACGCAGGAGGTTGCATCTTCGATTCTCTCCGGGAACCTCATCCAGTAATGAGAGTGATTCAACATAATGGCTCAAATTTAATTTTACTTCGGGAAAACAGGATAATTTAAAAAACTTGGCAACACCCCAGGTCATTGCAGTCACAACTCAAATACAGGTTACTGACTCGATATAGCTCTATTTTAATGAACAGATCATTTTAATCATCAATGATGAATCTAATTATTACTGTTTTCTACTAATTACCAG
Organism: Gymnoscelis rufifasciata; assembly: GCA_929108375.1. Taxonomy (NCBI): domain Eukaryota; kingdom Metazoa; phylum Arthropoda; class Insecta; order Lepidoptera; family Geometridae; genus Gymnoscelis; species Gymnoscelis rufifasciata. Next base: position 2,353,160 of record OV815307.1, on the reverse strand, counting down.
GAATCCATCATGATTGACCAATAAAGCGATCAGAAACATCATTTACATTTCTTTATTATTCAGCTAGAGCTCACTGCAGTGATGAAATATCTTGATTGAACTAGTAATGTCACAAAATAATAATAAACTATATATATAGGCCGTATTGGCTAAGTGAAATCACTCTCGACTTTCATTCCGAGGGTCGTGGGTTGCCTCGAAACCTCCACGCACCTCTGGATTTTCTTCTTAAAAAATCTATGTGCGCGTTAAACACGGTCTATAACCGGCATGTTCTGAGAACTTTGAAGAGTATGAAGAATATGTGACATTCACTAATCCGCACTTGGCCAGCGTGGTGTACGAAGGCTTAATATCTCTCGTCAAGGGAGAAGTCTCAGTGTCCCAGCTGTGGGAACATAAAATAGGGTTGCCCATTTGTATAAGAATAAGTTGCGTTTACGAGCTTTGGAGAGTTATGTTCGGGGTTTTTCTACTTGATCGAATGGATAAGCTAAATAAAATTCGAATAGAGAATGCGGATTGGAATTTTGGAAATCGCAGCTTCGTATGTCCAACAAGATTGATATAAGGTTATAATCCGCTTCAAAGAGGCTACAAGCCGCTACCGACTAAAATAAATAAAATGGTGTATATGCAACTGTGGAGGTCTATATAGTGATGAGTTTTTATTCAAAGCGGTAGAAACATTAGAAAGCTCAATTATCACTATAAACTAAAACGGATTCTTTCGTTACAAGAATGCACTGATTCCGTTCAAATGTTGTCTAGCGCCATCTTTATAATGTTGTTCGTAGTTTATAACAGGTCATTTCGCATTAAATCTGTAATTTTAAGTATTTCATAATATTTGTGTGTTAGATAAATTTATAATATCGCTATGACGTTATGAACATTTAATAATACGCAATCTTAACTTTAAATAAAATTATGCATGGAATTTACATAAAAACATAAAACACAAAAATCCCAAAATAATAAATACTCAAAGTAAAAATAACTTATCACTTAGTTAAATACATTTATTCATAAATTTATGCATGATTGCATCTGGCATCCAAATACGAATACCTATAAGTGGAGGTCTATAACCGGAACGTTCTCAGCTGATTGTATCTCCAAAACCATAAAACACATAAAAATACCATTTAATAATAATCAGATAATCAAAAAAAAATCAAATGATGCATTTTTGAGATAAAAAATCTGCACATCCTTATTTAAGCGTAAATTAATCAAAGCGAATTTATGGTATCCTGGAGTAATTAACCAAACTGGTCGGCAACGGTATTTTTTATGATAAAACGGGCGTTCACTGATAAATTCGAGATTTTTGTTGTTGACTTAAGCAATTTTATGATTTTTTTAATATGATTCTCTGTTCAACTGCTTACGTCATAACTAATCCTTATTTTTTTGTTTACAGGTAACGAAATACCAAATACAAGTATCCTGACTTATCTGTAAGTTCTTAGATTTATCATTCAACAACGAAGATTCCATTTTTGAAATTTAAAATATTGAATGTACTATCTCTTTTATGAAAACAGACCTTCACTGGCATTCCAAATAGCATTTTCAAATTTGAAATTAGAATCTAATATTTTATAGCTAGTCATTTTCGAAGACTGCATGGTTTATAGTAACCCTGCACTGGCTTCGAAAATGGTTCTCAATCAAATGCATAATTCCACACCTCTACATGCTAATGAGATCATAGGACCTAGCTGCAGCCTGTAGGGGTGTCACAAAATGGTTTCTATGGACATAGTATATTTTCGAGAGACTTTACTTCTTTCAAAGAATTATGTAAGTTTTTCTGAATATTATTGACTTATTTAATTTTATTGAAGTTGAAAAAAATATTTTTATTTGCTTTGCTACTTACTTTTAGAACAAATCTATTACCAAATCATTCATTATACTCACCATAATCTAGATTTACTATTTATATCATAACGGGCTTGATTTTTTTTATTACGTTCATTGATTATAATGATAAAAAAAGTTTCATTATGTACATGCACCCTTTGATATATTTTAGGTTATTAGTTATGAAAACAGTCTAAATTTATTACTGCCAACCTTATTCTAAGGTATTGCAACTATCTCTTTCTAACATATGGTGCAATTGGTTTCGTTGTTTGCGGGAGAGAGACGGAGCTAGTTTGACAGGGTCGTGTAGTGTCGAAACTTTAGAGGATACAGATTATGTTATGTACAGTCAGAAAATAAATTGAATTTTCCCAAAATATTACTATTTGTAAAATATTGAGTATATTTATATAAAATTATATGATTTTTATACCTGACCTTATCTTCATGGCGTTGAGCATGTTTTTGGAACAACGTATTAGACCGCGATAAAACCCTATAGTCTTCCTCAATGAATAGACTTATGTTATTAATATACACCGTTTTTTTATGTTAGATAAGCCTTCATTTGACCACAATCTCACCTGATGTAAAGTGACGATGTGGTCCAAGATGGGGCATGAAGACCTAGAAGGTACATGGCTTCTCCGGGCCACATTAAAAAACAACATGAAAAAATCGCTTCACGCCCTGGCCCAGCCCGGAGGGTGGTGATAAGCCGCGGCCTAGGTATACCACCAGAGACTGTTCTTAGCACCACCCGGAGGTCACGTGTAAGGATTCAGAGGGTTACCACTTACTGACATGAACAGACAAAACCTCCACCTGTAGTATTTTTGGACCAGTCTCAGTTTGGACTGAGATTAGCGCGATCAAGCCAAAAATCAAACAAACGCTATAATTTTAAATTTTACTACACATCTTTAACCTTCGCACGCAGGATATTTATAAAAGTTAACCAAATGGGGTTTATCATTTATTAAAATAATTAAAACTCTATAATTTTAATAAGTATAGGTTTAATAAAATGGGAAGTGGCATGACGCAAGTTGTATTTTGTGCAAGAATCAAATATTATCAATTTTATTAATTATTAATTATTAAGCGTTATGTACGTTTAATAATTAAATGAATATTTGATTGTAAATAAAAATAAATTTATAAAAATCCTATGTCTCAGTTTTGTCACTTCTCTAAGTCAGCTTGTTTTGCCAACTATACCCACATTGCTCAAAGTAAACTGTCACAAAAGGTTGTATTTAACAGGCAGATCACCCGATCGATAGATGATCGATGACGCCTTATCAGTGGACATAGATCCATTATCGACTCATTGTGAAAAACAATGGATGCTGAATGAGCTTAAATTAAGTCATGTATACGATTTTGTAAATAATTATCATTTCAGCTGTAGGGCATCTACTTTAAGGATACTTTAAGGAACTTAAAAACCCCCTTAAAAAAATATTCTTTGGATTTATTATATATGTATATTATAGCCTATACTAATTAGTATACTAGCATAAATATAAAATAAAATAAGCTTAAAGTAACGCAAAACAGTGGCATTTTTATTCCGATGGGGATCAAATAGTATCTTCTCAAACGGAAACAGATTTTGGTGTTGTGAAAAATCCACCAACGAGATGGTTAGAAGCTCAGACTTGATGATTAGAAGGCCTGTTTCACCATCTCCGAGTAACATTAGACAATGGTTAAGATATAGAGCTATTTCACTCAGTCACATGTCACAAAACGAGATAGCTCTTGACATAACTAACCATTGACACGTATTATTGACATTTCTAGCCATTACTGGCTCTAGCTCGGATTTTGTGAAATAAGCATTTAATCAAATATTGTAGTTTTAATCTAAAGTTAGAAGCTATACTATGTTTATCTCAAGCTGAAAATTCAAATCGCTGCTGTCGTAATAAATCGGTATATTTCTAGAAAGACTATGCCTAGCATTGCTAATTTAATATTATTATGAATTAGTTACTTAAACTATTGGTCATTTAATTCTATAAAAAATATATTTTATAAAAAAATTACATTTTATGTTAATTGTATATTTTCATGTGAATTGTACATTTTGTATTTTTATTTAATTTTTGTTTCTGATATTGTTTATTTTATATTTTTATGTGTAATTAATGTATTTTGTTTCTATTGCGAATATCTGTGATCTGAATAAATTAATTATATTATATTATTATAATTAGACGTCTCACAGCTGAAAGTATGAGAACCTCTGACAATTATCACACTTTTAAAACCTCAGCAGTTTTACATTCCATATTCAGACATAGAATCCAAACGAATCTGAAAGGACGCACAAAAGCGGTCGCATATCGAAAAGGAATTGAAAAAGTTCCTAAAGGGATTTCCAAAAAGAATTCATTCAGCTATTCTTCGACGCTTCCCGTCTGCTTTTTATCAAGTTCACACTCCATAGAACAACGCGGGGCAAAACAATGCGCCGCCAGCGACACCTGACGAGGGCGGCGTGCACGGGCGACACGCTGCTGTTGACAGCCACTTGTCAAAATACATACAGAAACAGAATATTGAAAAAAGAAACAGATTTGACGCGGAATATTTTCCAAATAGTGTAGATGACGATGATATTTTTAAATGAATGTGATTTGAACTTGAGCATAGTTAAAAAAAATTAGCTTTTTTATAGTCGCATGTGATTGTTTTATAAAACTTACACACCTAAAAATGGTCAAACATTTCTGAATTATCTTTATTACACATGTTTTTTTGCAAATATGGTATCTTTTATAGTCTAGCTAGGAGCAATGATAATCTACACTTAATATTATAAAGAGGAAAGATTTGTACCTATGTTTGTAATGAATAGACTCAAAAAGTACTGGGCCGATTTAAAAAATTCTTTCACCAATAGATAAGAATGCTACATTCTTCCAATTTGACATAAGCTACATTTCATTTTGAAAAAAAAATAGGGATCCTTGGTAAAATTTGAACATTGTAACCGAAGGTGTAGAAAAATGAGTCTTAAAATGTCTTTCGTCGAATGCGCTGCCGAAACTATTAGCGATAGAACAAAATAATGTACAACAATATTGAAGAACATCATAATGTCTACAAAAAACTCCGCGGTAGCATAATATGTCCAACTATTGTAGTTATGTCACTACAACAACTTTTTTCATTTTAAACATTAATCTTATATATAAAAATGAATCGCGAAATGTGTTGCTAAGCGCATAACTCAACTTTTTTTTTAATGTTCGTTGGTTTTTACAGCGAGAAAAATTAGAATAATTTCCGGGAAAATTTTATACCCGTGCGACGCCGGGGCGGGCCGCTAGTAATTTATAAAGTGATGATATTATGACTTAAAACGGGTAAACCATACCATGATTTGACGGTTTTTTATTTTCTGATATTTTTTAGCTTTTATAGCTAATTCAGTTGTTTCCGTGATCATGGCGCTTGCAACAGCATTGAAATATCAGAAACTCAAACTCTTCCTACAAATATATATATTTAAGTCATAATATTGTTATAAACCATCATCATCATCATCATCACCCTATTAACGTTCCCACTGCTGGGACACAGGGACTTCTCTCATGGCGAGAGAGATTAGGCCTTAATTCACCACGCTGGCCAAGTGCGGGTTGGTAAATGTCACATGTCCTTCACACTCTTTTAAAGTTCTCAGAACATGCCGGTTTCCTCACGATGTTTGCCATCACCGTTAAAGCACGATAAAAACCATGATAATTTAAAAAGTTATAAAGATATGATGTCTAATTTAATAATACAAAACATACTTTAACTATGTACCATGAATATCTTTAAAGCTGTGTGGAAAAGTGTTTTTTTAATAAATTCTCTATTAAATTGAATATTCCCTATTAAACTGAATCCGTACTTGTTTAAAAAAAGGAATGTTTTTTTTAAATATTTTATTTTACTGTCGAAATATATTCAAATAACACCTTTAGCAAAATTTCACCTGCAAAAGTTGAAAGCTTGTAGCCCGTTTGCACCATCTCAAAGCTAGAACGAAACACGATCCTTCTACAGCCGTACAAATCAAAAGAGACCTTACACCTATAGCAATAAATCTCACTCTTACATTGGAATTCCTCTCGCAACCTGCCAGGTTAATTCACACTCTATCACCAGAGGTTAGAGTTCACTTTTCAATGGAGATAGAATCGTATTATGATTCAGTGTACGTGATATGGCGTGCGTACTAGTAATGGAATTTAATGCGAATTTTTCATTTTATTTATTCACTTGCTAATTTCTGTTCACATGCTAATTTCGTGCTATTTATTATAAATTTTATAAACATAAAAGTGTTTGTGGCGTACTTACCAGTTTCCTATTTATCTTTGTACAATTTGTCTGTATATTTATTTATGTATTTATTTATTCATAAAATTGCTAAAACCTATGACAGAACACAAACCTAGGCATGAATAATGCTCATGAAAAATAATTAAAAATGATGGATGCTTATTGTTTAGGTACTATACAATATCGATTATTAAAAATAGTACTAAATCAGTGTACCTTTAAAAAGAGCGGGCCCCAAACCTCATTATATCATAGAATACCATGTGCACAACATTTTTAAAGAATTTTTTACAGTAGGTTATCATTTAGCAACTTAATTTGAATTGCTGCTATTTGCTACAATATACGCTAATGCTATTCATTTCAACACTACGGCGTACCTTTCGCCAAGTAGTTTTGTATTGAAATAATTTTATAGTTATTACATATTAGAATGCTATCGTTGGTTGGAAATAGAAGTAGGTAATTGATTTGCGCGGAGGAAGTTATAACATGAGGAAAAATATTCAAATAACTTGATTTTAATGTGACTTGATATGAAAGTTAGATTTCTCTATAAAGATTTTACTTTTATCTGGTAATAAAATACTTCTCTGTTTAGCTATGTACTTCTTTTTAATTGTTCAATAATAATACGTTTTTGAGATTGTAGGAATGAGGACTGGAATGATTTTAAGATGTTTTTTATTGAACTTTTTCCTTCGCACGCAGGATTCGCACCTGCACCTCCGGGAAAGCGCCCCGACGTGTTACCAACTACACAAGCGCGGACTTGAAGTAGGGTGAAGCCCCGACTAAATTTGTACAATTCGAAGGCTAGAATGTTTCTCAAATAATATAATTACGAGTTTTTGAGGCTAAACGAAGCTTTTTATATAAGAACTAGTGGTCCGCCCCCACTTCACACCTAGTCCGTCGATAGTCGAATCTAAACCATTCTCGAACCCACTTAAACACACACAACAATTTCATCAAAATCGGTCGAACCATTTAGGAGGAGTTCAATGACTAGCACTCTTACAGAAGCTTTATATTATAAAGAATAATATTTTCATAGATTTAAAGGTTTAAAATTTTTGTGTGCATGCGGTTGAATTCACTATTCAATAGACAATGAAAGAAAAAATATTAATAAATGTTTTTCCTAAAATTAGTAATAGCGCCATATAAGTTATCTTACTTCAGTAGTACTAAAAATAATATTCTAGAAATTCATCTCTATTGCTTCCTACAAAAAACAAGAGAAATTAATATTCATAACATGGCCTTGAGGCTCCAAATGGCAACTTTATGTTAATTGAAACCAAAAAATGTGTCATCAATTTTATTTAAATGATCTAATCTAGCGTAAGGTTCTTACACACTTTGGTATTAATATATGTACTGCCTATGATACTAAAAATGTAACCAAATATAATAATATTATATAGGCACTTATAACTTTTAAAATTAAAATAAAAAATTAAATAAATATTTCCGGACAATATACACAACAACATCTAGCCCCGTGGTCTAAGCTTGTGTTACGGGTTCTAGATATTTGATATAGGTACTTAATATAATATACATTCATATATAGATAATTATCATGGTTTTAAACCATATTAAAAATTGAAACGGGAAATATCGGAAAACTTAAAAACCGTAAAATCGCTATGATTCGACTGTTTAAGATTATAATACATTTTTTTCAAGTAAATATAGCTATACACTTTTTATGAGTTTTTTTAATCTGAATTAGATTGAACTTTTGTATTATAAATGTATAAAAAGTCCGTACAAAGGTCACGGTATACGTCGTAATCTTATTTACAAAAATAAAAACAGCTATGCATACAAAATCTTAATGATTTTTTAACTTTTTAAGATTAAACAAGCTAAGCTAATTTTATGAAAATGGAGCAGCATCCAAATATTATAAGTAGGTACAACATATATTATTGATATTCAACATTATGATAATATATATATATTATAGATTCGATATTATAGTTTTTATAGTATTTTCCTTACGCCTCTATTATTTCATTATGAATTATGCTGGACTATTATATGTTAATTTTAATTTTAAGTATTTATTCTAGTATGCTAATAAACAATATTGTTAATTTTTTTTAAGTAGCAAAAATCATCGATGAATTCTGTTTTAATTATTAAATAATCGTTATATCTAAATGTTATAACAACTGTGATGTTCATTGAAAACTTATAAAAAAAGTTCCCGTCTGCAATCCTCTTTACATCATGTAAACTATTATCAAAATGGCCGATCTTATAAAAATGCATTTATCGAGTTCACTGACCCATTCGACCCGACTACAAATATTTTCACAGATATTTTAACGGCACTTATACTATTTTTATTGTTTAAACTAATTACGGCATTTTAAATAAGTACCAAGAAATAGAGAAATAAAGAATTTTTTATATTTTTTTTAATTGTTGATATGAATGCTGGTAGGTAATTTCTTAGGGTTATTACAAATTAAAATAAACCTAAAAACCTTTTTTAAATTTATGAAAAAGGTTGACGATCTTGTATACTTATTTTGAATAATTTGGTGACAGAGAGATTCGAAATTAGAACTCGAATTTCGAACAAACTATTTATCAATACTTATTTAAATAACAAATACAAATGATGTAGTACTGATATATACAAATTATTACAAAACCCTCCTTTTGCAAGACATTCCCACTTGGCCGTTAGATATATGAATTTTGCTCGCCTATCGAACATAATGTATAAAATTCAAATTCCGAAAACTACTTTCGAAAATGGAACTGTGCTGTTCGGCGTCTTTGTGAGTCATTGGCGCGGTTTGAACAAAATGGTTATTGCTTCTATAAACTAATCGAGAAATCTATATTATATCTATATAATACTAGCTGACCCCAGCAAACGCTTTTTTGCAAAATGAAACATAGATAGTAGCCGATTCTCAGACCTACTGAATACGCAATTTCATAATGTTCGGTTAAGCCGTTTCGGAGGAGTACGGTAACATTGTGACATGGAAATTGTATATATTAGAAGATAATATAAGTCATGTTGTGCGTTTAAGCACTTATGAAGAGAACAATCATGTTTTATGATCTGTGCTATAACTAACATTCAACATAATAAGTATTCAAGAATACATTATCAGCTTTCATTTTGTCATAGCACCGTTAATGAATTTGATTTTAGTGGTAGCAAGAGTTTATCTGTGAAATGGGACATTGCCTTTACGTTAATTGCGAGCCGGTAATTGATGGCAACAAATGCGATACTCTGTGGACCTTAGACCACAGAGTATCGCATTCACTCTATGATACGATGTTTGTCTATGGACTATTAATGTGTTGATAATGCACCATGTTGGGGCTTATCTGTGGTTCTGTGTTTGCTTCGATTTAGTTCGATGTTTGAATTGGAATTAATGGGTTCGAGTAAGTTTCGTTTTCTTTTATAGGTGCGACTACATTAGTGGCCTACGAATATTCGTCTCAACGCGATGTGTGTGGCCGGGTACATTGTTTGCAACGCGAAGTATTCGTTCGAAGGCGATGTTTGGCGTTGGCTTGGGTACAATTACGTCACTTCAGAATCTCCGCCTGCTGTTGATATAAGATATTTGTTGCACATAATTAATACCTTAAGTAGGCACACGAAAACCCAAGCTGGTATAAACAGAAAAAAACTAAGATTATTCTATAAGCATTCTCGTATAATTAAAAAATAATGATCAATAAATCCGTTAAAGTAGAAAAAGCTCTATGGAAGCAAAAATAGAAAACTACGCTTTAAATTATTAGGAATATGCTCCCGTTTTGCGTTTTTTGAGAGTAAAAACAGTTCATTTAAACAGTATCAATGTAAATAATACATGATTTACATTTCGTGGGAAATCCTAGCTTAACATAAATATTACCTAAATCTAAAATGCAGCCATGCAAGAAAAGTCAAGTCCAAAATACACAACCAAACAAAACTCAACCTTAACTATATCACACAAAATTTAAACTCCCTTGAGCATAAAACACGTGACAAACACAATATAGTAAAAAGCCATAGTGATCCTTAAATATAAGAGATAAAGGTGGGTTTCGCTCGAATCGCGTGGATGATGGTATCACGTGACCCCAGGCTATCGGCCGCGGGTTCGAGTCCTGCTACTGAATGCTCGTGATTTATCGCTAAAACGGTTTGTCGGGGTTAATTGGAATTGGGAATGTTAGAAAATGTCATTGTGAAAGTTTTTAGTCAATATTGAAGTGGGGGTTTTGGTGTTCCGTAATCAAAGCGTAAAATGGTACCCTATTAGCACTTAGACTTATGTATAAGTACTTTGTAAACCTTAATTCTGTAGAATTTTATTATTGTTATTATTAGTAATTGTTGTCTAGCTGTCTGTCCGTCCGGCTCTGTGTCTATAAAACAGTTACAATTTCGACGGATATTATTTAGTTTTAGGATACCGTTTTACCCTTCGCGTACGAATACGGAACTCTGAAATATTCACAGCCTGCACTCGACTCGACGAAGTCCCTGGTTCCCAACAGTCTTAGATAGGGGTTGCTCAAACTCATCGGTTAGGTGTTATTTATTCCAGAAACATTTAAATGTAACCCGTCCACTAGTCACTAAACTTAAAAAAACCCTTAAATCAACAAAAAGCTAACTTTGCATCACCCTAAAAATGCAGCAAAAATAAAAGCCAACTTAGAACTCCAAATACATCAACGTCATGCTCGCATTACAATACAACCATTGTTGTGTCGAGTTGTGGTCGAAATTCGGAAATTAAAAGCCGAAAACCGAACTGTCACCTCCACTTGTCTTTAAAAACGATTATAGCATTGTCTCGACCGAAACATTTTCAACCAAAACTCGACCTTTTCCCCTTATTTTTAGCGCGCAAGTTTTTTCAAACGTCAAAGTCGGAAATCCAGCCTTCTGGAGCTGAAATCTTGTCGAATGTATCGTAAATTCGGCGTTATTGTCATTCGGCAAAGGTTGGGTATTGCGTGTGAGGGAAAGACATTTATAATTCAAAAGTGCAGTATTTATGCAGTAAGCGGTCGCATTTTGAGTGGTTCAATTTTATAGTAGCCGAATTGTGAATTAAATTATATAATATACAGGGTGTTTCAAAACTGGTGTATGAAGCGGATATGGCACGTGTGGTGAACATAATTTAGGTTTTTTTTAACACCTAGGATACGGTAAAATTGTTTAATATCATCATTAACGACTATCTTATGAGTGATTAATATAATAAAGCTAATGAGAAAAAAAAATATTTACGGCTGTCTCACGAAAAAATTGTGTATCCAGATTTGCGCTTTTTCGACAAATGGGCTTCCGGATCGAAAAATCTTAGAACAATATATACCTACTCGTCAAGTTAATGATGAAGAAAAATGTATAACTTGCAAGTTTGCATTTACTTGTATATATTAAAACAAGTTTTATTGATATTCTTACACGTATATACATTTATACATATAAAGGTATTATACATTGTCTGGTCTTCAGTGACATGTACCCCGACGGGGCAGTGCAAATGGGTTTACGTCAGATTAACAAATGCATTAACAAGAGAAAAACATTATAGTACCCATAAATGGTAAGTCTTTTGAGCTTGAAAAAGTCACAAAAATTAAGGGATCATAAAATAAAAAATACTAGCGTTTCGCCCGCGGCTTTGCTCGCGTTGTAAAAAATAGTTTTTGTCCTTTACTGGGAAAACCGTACTTTTCATGCCAAAATTGACTCAAATCGGGCATGCTCGCAATAATTGTATTATCCCGCGAAAAGCGGTATTTTTCAACAGTAAAAACTCGTTACGGCCTATGTGTTAATCTAATACGTGAGCTATATTACTGTGTAGTTTTATTGAAATCCATTCAGTGTTTATTGTGTGAAAGAGCAACAAACACGGAAAATTTACTCAGAAACTTTCGCATTCACAATAGTAACATTATCTTTACTTGCTTAAATAACTGTTGTTTGAAGAATCCCGGATAATATACGAGCCATCGGTCTTTCAACAGAAACGTCATTATTTTTTATTAAAGATCGTATCAGCCGAAATACGAGAAAGTTGATTGGTGCGAGCTGGCGCGTAAATATTTAGCTTGAATTATGTTATTGCCTTGAAACTGGTCTGTGAGTGAATAACTTAAGATTGCACTAAGGGGTTGTGTACAATGCATTATGTGCATCTCAACTTATACATCATCATCATCATTATCCTATTAACGTTCCCACTGCACACACACACACACACGTGTGTGGGACACAGGGACTTCTCTCTTGACGAGAGAGATTAGGCCTTAATTCACCACGCTGGCCAAGTGCGGATTTGAAACACGTGCTTTAACTGTGGAGGCAACATCGTGAGGAAACCGGCATGTTCTGAGAACTAAGAAAGAGTTTTAAGGACATGTGACATTCACCAACTTATATAATAATCTTATAATATAAAATTCTCTTGTCACAGTTTTCGTTCCCGTACTCCTCCGAAACGGCTTGACCGATTCTCATGAAATTTTGTGAGCATATTGAGTAGGTCTGAGAATCGGCCAACATCTATTTTTTATTTTGCAAAACAACGTTTGCTGAGGTCAGCTAGTATGTAATAAATGTGAAACAACGACTTTTTGGGGGCACACTCGATTCCGAAGGTCGTGGGATCGAACCCCCCGTGCAACTCTAGATTTTTCTTTTTTTCTATTGAAAAAATATAATTTATCGGTAGAGCTATTTAAAAGTTATTTTGGTGAAAGTGGGGAAGAAGAACCGATTATCTGAAAATATGCCAGAGTGGGGTTTAAATGACATCACAGCAGGTGCACATTACAAAATAATATGATTTTTACTTGTAAGAAAACTAAGGACAAATCATTTTCAAAAAAAAAAACTAGATTTTGTTAATTTAATTTAATTTATAGAGACATAAATTGTAATAGGCCATCATATTGGAGAAGCCATTGGCTCCTGAAATACAGTTTTCTACTAGTTCGGGAGCCTATGGGTCTATAAAATCTTTGTTTAAACATTTGTTTATGTCAATAAAGAAATTTTTACTGTTTTACTTTACTTTTTTTTTATTTTATGTGTCCGTTATAAGTCCATATATTTGAGGAAGGCCTATGGCCAGCAGTCAGTGGACGCCTTATTGCATAAATATCACATAACGATTCAAAGATTTTTAGACCGAGCAATGGAAATAAATTATTTTTATCTTGTATAGACTCTTATCTTTTTGGAATTTTGGATGAATTTAGTTGAAAAAACGGAAATGTTTATGCGTATTTTTGATATTGATGTTTTCTTTCTTTTATGCTGTTTGCTTCTAAATTGGTCCCATTTATATTAATAAGCATCATATCGGTAGCTTTTGAATGAAAATCAATAATATATCATATATTATTTAAAAAAACACGTTTTTTGCAACAACATTGGTAGTCCTCCAACCGCCAGCGCACGCGCAGCCTTACATCTGTGATTGCGGTATTCGTTGCATGTGTAAATGAAACTGTTTTTGACATCATTAAAAAGATTCTACACTCGGATATAACGTTCAATTGTCAACGTTGTTTTGTCTCTTTCTCTCAAGATGGCGCCGATATACACGACATTTTTGAATTTAAAATTAAAATGTACCTACCTCGGAAAATTATTTTAGCTGTAACTTATTTATTGATTAAAAAATCTATTTCAGAAAGGCAATGTTATGGTTAAAGTTTCAATTAGAATATATCTATTGTGCTTAGGTATACATCTAATACAATCATTAGATACGCGAGTGGAGCTCAAAACTGCTGAGTCACTGGCCATTATCACAAAATGGCCGTAAAGAACAAACAAAAAAGTCTATGTTCCATATAGGGTGTGCTATAACCAAAAAGGTTATTTTAAATTGAGTGTAATATTATTAGCGCATAAATTTATGAGGATGTGTGTATGTTGCTTGTTACATAATGAATTTTGATGAAACTTCACAATAATATATAGCTTACAAATATTAATTAGTAAAATAAAATCAATATTTTATATATTTTTTTATATATATAAATCAATAATTACGAGCAAAGCTTTATTGGCATCAAATTTGGCACAGACATAGCTGCTTTCCCAATAAAGGGCTAAAACTACTTTTTACAGCGGGCTAATCTATTGTAAGGCGGGCAAAACCGCGGGCGGACAGCTAGTTAATATCGTAGCATACCAACTACAAATGGTAGATTTTTGGTGATGGCAAAGGCGCTTTCATAAAAAAAAAACTTAGATGTTCGAGTCCACTTGGTGTGTCTAACTATATTTTAATTATTTTATTGTATTTTCTTATAATATTCAGATTTTTTTTATTGGTATTCGTATGTATAGAAAGTTCAATTTTGCTAAAAAAACACTGAAACTGGTCGTCGATCTTTATTATCCTCACCATCCTAAAAATACATTGATTTAAGCGTCCGTCCGAAATAACTGGAAATCCAGCAATTACGGCTGATACTTATGATTAACATAGCTGATAGATCAAGCACTGAGCTTACTACAAAACTATATGATGTTCAGTAGATGTATATCTAGTAATATTAGTAAATAATAAAAAATCTTTACTTCACACTAACACCATAACAAGAACGCGAATGCGATTTGGTCATATTCTACTAATATTATAAACGTGAAAGTTTGTTAAGATGTGGGTACGTGTGTAAGTGAGTTTGTGGCTGTTTCAAACAAAAACTACTGAAGGAATTTTGATAAAACTAAAACACTCACAGTAATATTGCTTATATATCAAAATAACCATAGGCTACATTTAACCGAGGTAGTAAAATACCCCAGTTCGCGTAATTTACGGGCATAGATAGCCCTATTTGTACCAAATTTGGCACGGGCTTAGCTGTTATCCCAGTAAAGGACTTTTTACAATGGGAAAATTTATTATTACACGGTCAAAATCGCTTGTGGAAAGATAGTATTTTTTTTTTCGTTTATGCTATCCCACCCGCTGCTGGGCAAAGCCTCCCCCAACTCCAACAATCCCTGTCCAGAGCTGTTTGCCACCAATTTTCCCAAAAGTCCTAAAAGTCGTCTGGCTTACGTTTTTTTTTCATTTAAATATAAACATAATCTTTATAATATATAATTCTTCTGTGCGTGTGTATGTCACTGAACTTCTCTCAAACGACTGGACCGATTTTGATGAATTTTTTTGTGTGTGTTCAAAGGAATCTGGGAATGGTTTTGATTCACATTACGGTCAACTGGATATTGTTTTTTGAGACGTGGGACAGGACAACGTCTGTCGGGTTGACTAGTATAATTGTATATATAATTCATCTGTCACAGTTTTAGTTACCATACTCCTCCGATACGGCTTAACCGATTATTCTGAAATTTTATATGCTTATTCAGTAGGTCTAAGTATCGGCTATTATCTATTTTCATTTTACAAAACAACTTTTGCTGGGTTCAGCTAGTATATACATTATATTAAAACAAATAAATTAAAAGCAAAGTGTCAACCCTACAGTCCGCGCAAGTACAATCAGCCGCATTATTCCGCCGCCGAAACAGTCGAATTATCTTTACGCGTATCAAAAAACGCCGCCTGGACTTTAAAGCAAAAAAGTATGAAAGACAAGAAATTATGATACTACCAAATTCGAGAGCAAAAACTCGATGTAGTCGTGCTGAGTTTTATTTCGAATACCAATGCAATTATCCGTCCTTGCGTCGCGCCCGCTGCCGGCTCTGTCATATCGCTGAGCGTACTATGGGAATATATATAAATCTCGTGTCACAATGTTTGTCCTTAATGGACTCCTAAACCACTTAACCGATTATAATAAAATTCGCACACCATGTGCAGTTCGATCCAACTTGAGAGATAGGATGGTTTTTACGGCGAGAAAAATTAGAATAATTTCCGGGAAAATTTTATACCCGTGCGACGCCGGGGCGGGCCGCTAGTATATTTATAATTATTTATTTATTGGAAAACCAAACACTTACAATTACTAAGTAATAAAGTCAAAGTCAAAACGTCTATGTCCTTAGACGCATATGCATACATGGACAGGTCAACTTAAAGATAATTTAAATAAAAACTAAGAATAATCAAGGATATAACATTGTCTTGCCAGTTCGCTTAAATTTTTTACACTGAGCTGAGAAGCGAATAGAACAACCAAGCTTTCATCTTATGGTGTTATTATAACAATATTTGTGTACAACATAGTTAACAAATCTATATAACATTAGAAAGATTAATTAAGGTATAAGTTAGACATACTATAATAGTGTCTTATAATTAGACAGTGTGTGCCGATTTATTTGTCCATCTTCATGGGAAAACGGCTGTACCGATTTGATTGATATTTGTTTTAGTGCTGGATAAGGCCATAGGCTACTTTTGACCGTGGGAAATTGTGTTATTCCACTGGAAAATCCATTTAACGCAGATACCGAATCTGGGCACTGGTTCATATAAATATAAAATTAAATGATATAAGTTTTCAAAACATTGTCCCTATCAAAATTAATAAAATTTATTTTTAGTTTATCTCAAATAACCAATCAAGATCATGAGGCGTGAAATTGTGCTGAAATATTTGGAAACTCAGAAATCAATAAGCAAGCGCAAAACTCTCCTTTACTATGAAACATATCGATTATTCTTCTCTTGTATAGTAATTTTAAAATACTATACAAAAAAATAGGTATTGTGTACTTTGTTCGACCTCGTGATTCGCCGATCTAGATTACATATAGACAAACAAGACCTAACCAATTAGCGACTTCACATACAAAAACTCATTAGTAATTTAGCTATCATTAAGAAGAGTACATAAAAGTTAATTATAAAAATTTACAATTTACTTACCTATTAAAATTTTGTCATTTTCTGCGCTAAACTCAGACTAAGTTATTTAAAGTTATCTATGAAAATTGTATCACATCAATCCAGCCTTTTCAAAGATTAAGTAGAAACATAATATATAAAAAAAATAAAAACAAATTTGGAAATTTGTATCGATTTCCCCTTTCTATAACTACGTCTATTTTAAATAACAAAATGAATCCCCAATTTCATTCATAGATTTTGAGCCAGATTTTTTTGATGATAATTTTTCTTCTGTGTTTAAAGTGACAAAATTGGTGATTAGGGTTGCCACAAGCTCTCTGTTTTACATCACGACCACTAATCACGACATTTATGGGTGTGCTAACAGCGAACTAAACTTGCCAATATATGTTTACATCTTATAAGTATTAGGAAATTTGTCGCGCTAGTTTCTTACGTAATTTGATTTAACTGTAAACTACTAATACCTCTAATTACAAGGTTTACTGCAGGATTTTCTGCTGTAACTCAAGAACCTTGAAATTTTGAGGGATAATATCTCTTGTCGCTATAACAACAAATACTAAAAACCAATAAAATATAATAATAAATAATAATGTGGCACCCATATAACAAACGTGACGTGATTCATAAAAATAAGCAACACTGCGCGAGGTCAGTACTTGGATTGGGGACCGTTCTAACTTAATTTTTTTGCCTAATAAAGAAGAAAGAAAGAATCAGTACACATAAACAGACACAGTTATAAGTAAAATAGACACAAGAAAAACAGAAAATAATATTAAAAAAAAAAGCACAGCACAGATAAAAAATTACATCAATAATATCAGATTACAGCTATATATCATATTAACTCTTTTTCTACTTATCTATATTATATTTCACGGTAGGTATATATAAACTGTACACGGTACTTTTGGTACATTATAAGATCATCTCATAAGCGTAAATAAATGAATAAAAACTTTTTCTTTATCGCTTTTATGACTTCATTGTTTCGTAGTTTCGTAGTCGTCAACCCTAGCAGTCCCCGTTGCTTCTGTCCGCTAATCTTGATAGAGCAGGAGCCGCACTAATGAAAAGCACCTTGTTCGCTTTATTAAGTCTAATGTATGCAGCCGATCCCCTAGCTGATAAGACAAATGTCGCAGCGGATTGACTATGGCGACGAAACTTAGGTGACATTGTGGGAAGGTTGAGCTGAGGTTGAGATTTGAGAGTGGGTCAACTGTATCCAAAGGGTTGTTCACTCTGTCAACTCTAGCCAATAAACACATTACTACTCCTTGCGTCGCGCAGTCGGGTAAAATGTATAAGATTGGAGATAACACATAAGACATTATCTTTTTAAATTAACATGATTTTTAACAATATTATGACTAAAAACGGGTAACATACCGTGTTTTGACGGTTTTTGAGTTTTGCGATATTTCGCTTATGTTATGTATGATACCCGGTTTATGTCCTAATATGTATAAAATAATAAATATTTCCGGACAATCCACACAACAATAGCCCCGTGGTAAGCTCTAAGCTTGTGTTATGGGTACTAGACATCTGACATACTTACAATAGACATACATAAAAAGATCGATATATTTTTACTATACATATTGAACACCCAGACTCAGGAGAAATTGCTTGCAGAACATACAAACACCAAACAAACAAACCCCTCGGCGGGATCGAACCCGTTACCCCTTGCACCGCAAGCGGATCTCCGCCCACCGCACACCCGAGACAGTCAATTCAAAAACATTTACAAATATCTCTATCGCAACCACACAGAATTCCCTATACATTCCTTTTAGAACTATATACACTATAAACTTGATCCGATTATATTAGGTCCTTACATATGAAATTGGCGTTTTGTATGGGAGGAACAAAAAGTCGAATATTTTTTAATATAATATATTTAATTAATCAAAGTATGAACCATTATTTTCTATGCACTTTTGCCATCTTATAGGTAGTTCATTGATCCCTTTACTAAAAAAACCAGTCGGACGGGAATCAATAAAATCTTTGAAGGCGATTTGGACTGCCCCATCGGAGTTGAATTTTTTCCCTTGCAAGAAGTTATCCAAATTTCGAAAAAAATGGTAATCTGTTGGAGCAAGGTCCGGGGAGTACGGAGGATGTCTTAGACTTTCCAATTGAAGCTCTTCTAATTTAGTAGCCGTCTGTTGCGCAGTGTGTGGTCTAGCGTTGTCGTGAAGCAGCAGTGGCGTGGAGCGATTGACCAGCCTAGGTTGTTTAGCCGCTAGCTTTTCCATCATGGTTTGCAATTGCTGACAATAGACATCAGCCGTAATAGTCTGGCCAGATTTGAGAAAACTGTAATGAACAATACCGGCACTAGTCCACCAAACGCTTACAAGTAACTTTTTTGGGGTTAATTTTCGCTTGGGGCAGGATTTGGCTGGCTGGCCAGGATCCAACCATTGCGCTGAGCGCTTCCGATTATCGTAAAGAACCCATTTTTCATCACAGGTAATGATTCGGTTTAAAATACCTTCATTATTGTGCCGGTTTAGTAATGTAACGCAGCAGTCGACGCGCGTTTGCCGGTTTGCTTCAGTCAATTCGTGAGGTACCCACCTTTCAAGCTTTTTAATCTTCCCAATTTGCTTCAAGTGAATTAAAACAGTTTTATCACTAACACCGCAGCCTGCAGCTAACTCGGACGTGGTTTGCGATGGATCCGCTTCCACAATAGCCTTCAACTCTTCATTATCAACTTGAGTCTCAGGCCGTCCACGGGGCTTGTTCTGCAAGTCGAAATTTCCAGAACGAAAACGTTGGAACCAAAAACGAACTGTGTTTTCTTTTGCAACACGACCGCCATACACATCATTCACCCTTCGAGTTGTTTCCGCAGCACTAGTGCCACGGCGGAACTCGTACTCGTAAATAATGCGATATATTAAGTTTTCCATTTTGTAAAATGAGTGACGCAAACAGAAAAAAACAGAAGAAAAAAAACAAATGAATGACGATCATCGAAGCACAAATACATGAGTCTATAGCTGTACAAATTTGAATTTGGAATTCCTTACCAAAGAGGAGAAATTTGTGATTAAAGTGGCCAGTACGAAAAACGCCAATTTCATATGTAAGGACCTAATAATATCGATCTTCTGTTATGATTTTTCTACGAATCAATCAACAAAAGCACTCAAAGCCTTTAGAAAGCACCTAATTGCATGTAGTTTCATATCAGCACTCAGGTGGCATACTGCATTCGCTGCGAAAGCGCGAACGCTTTATGACTAAGCCACAGGGACTTTTAAAGAGCTAGTTATATTCAAAAAAACTGGGACCAAATGAGAATTCTAAATCAAACGAGAATTCACGTTAATCAGATCATAACACTCCGCAAATTTAGATTTCTCACAGCCTCTTTTATTACTATGTTTTTTCTAAATTATTATCCTCACATTAAGTTTTGCTTGAATTTGTTTTGAATGCCTATAACGATAGATCCATTTCATAAGCTTTTTATTGGCTTTTATGATAATAAGAAAAAAAAATTAAATATATTTCTAAGTAATTTGAACCAGGTTTTGAATTGGTCCCCTGTTTCACGTATACATGCATGTAGGTACGACTAAAGTACAACTGCATGTGTTTTGTACCCACGACATAGTCTTTATCAGCGGCCCTCCCTCCACTATGCCAGGCCCAGTAGTCACCCAACAGCCAAGAGGTTAGCGCAGCGATAAATCTCAACTTTACGACTAAACCGGACTTCTGAATCTCACCCTTCATATATATGTATATTAAAAGTTGATGGCAAATACTGCATGAATATCGCATGATTAGATCTTTTCAGCTGAAGTGTCATTCATTCATTTATTTGTAGCTTCATTCGTGAACGCAATGAGTTTAAATTCAATTCAATTTATTTATTTCAGATGTAAATCCATACAACACATACAATTCAAATATCAATAAAGAAATAAAATGTCAACAAAAATTAACTTAAAACATTATTCATCTATTACTAAATTAGTTTATTGAAAGATATTAATAGCTCGGAATCATTAATGTTATAAAATTACAATTATTACTATTGAAATTGAAATTCAAAAGACATTATTTGTCTTAAACTTAAAACATAGAAAAAAATAATAATAAAATATGTATATAAATAGGGATTAGAAAATAAAATATTAATCATACAGAGCCTATTAGTATCTTTATCCACCTGTCTTGAATAGGGCAGTCTGTCCGTGCTGCAAACATCTTCAAGATGCCGTTGCTGCTGCCTCGCACACGCTGGAATAAGGAAGCGACTTTCTTGCGTATTATAGCATGGAAACACTAGCATGGTTTAAAATAATGTGGTTTTAGATATTTTATTTGCGTATTAATTATAGATGTTTAGCTTTTTTTAGGCATATGTATATGAAATTACTGAGTTACTGTCTTTCACATCTTTCATTTCTTAAAAAAACAAACACACGACACGACGAAATACTTTCTTTATCGGGGAAGGCAAACTTCGTAAGGAAACCGGCATGTTCTGAGAACTTTGAAGAGTTTGGAAGACATGTGACTATCACCGACCCGCACTTGGTCAGCGTGGTGAATTAAGACTAAATTTCTCTTCATGAGAGAAGTCCTTGTGTCCCAGCAGTGGGAACGTCATTAGGGTGTTGATGATGATAGTTTACGTTGACGGCGTATTTGACAGGTAGCAGATAAATTCTACCTTTAGCTCTACGAAAAGTGACCATTGCAATACGAAATTTCAGTTCACGCTTATTCGACTGCACTTCAACTACTATACTCGTAAGTGCCGTAATAGACCCTCTGATGTATTGATATACGTGTGAGAAGATATAGCTAATGTCCACATTGAAAACCCCGCAAATGAATAGATTATTTAAGTATCAATACGCAAAAAACATACTAACAAAGCTAAATTGCCGACAAAGCAAAATAATGCGAATATTATCCAACATTATTATCTATCATACAGTCTATGGTAGGACATTTACCACAAACTATATAAAAAGGAATGCAATGTATGTTTAATGCCGGAAATATTAATATGGACAGAGATAGAATTATTATTAGCTCATTAATGCATATCTTCGGTCAGGATTAAAGCAATTATATATATTATTATAGAGTTTTTACGGCATCCTGTTGCGTGATGCAATGGTCTGTAATAGAGGGATGTAGACAGTGGCGTAACGTAAAGAAGATATTATAGCAAGGGTTATAGTAGCGTTGAAACTCCAATATATTTTTCTTATTTGAATTATACTATTTGGCCCGAGTGACTATGAATCTTTCGTATTTTGCAACAATGTACGGTAACGAGTTCATTACATATAAACTTCGTGGGTACTAGAAAGGCAGATCAGTCGTCAGAAAAAAAAACCATT
Organism: Gymnoscelis rufifasciata; assembly: GCA_929108375.1. Taxonomy (NCBI): domain Eukaryota; kingdom Metazoa; phylum Arthropoda; class Insecta; order Lepidoptera; family Geometridae; genus Gymnoscelis; species Gymnoscelis rufifasciata. The sequence goes on along the minus strand of OV815307.1, from coordinate 2,330,671 downwards.
TGTTTAGTTAGATACATAGTATAAATGAATTCGTTTTCGTTCTTTGTTCATTTAGGGTCAGTCAGACCGGGAAGAGGCGAAACATAGATATATATTTATGTAGACTTCGAGCGGCCGCAAAGCCGCATGAAGTCGATAACAGCTTCGTAGTAACAAACGCGCAGCGCCAAAACATTTGTCATACTAAAAATCCTGTTTACAAACACTTTAATATCCATACGATGGTGGTTCGCCTTCTCAAAATTCAAGACAAAATTAGGTTGCACTTGATTAACATACAAAGTAATACTAATTCTCCAAAATAAAGCGAATCATCCAAACTTTACTTTTCGGAACATCTAAACCATCGCTTCTCAGAAACATTTCGTATTTCGTACCAGTTTTTTACAACGTCACCAAGTCAGAGTCAGTTAAATTAAAAAATCTTAATGTTATACGATTACAAGTACTTTAGCATTACTTGGCTTTTATTGGCGCAGATATTAAACGGGGTTTATGATTTTAAGTAAAAAGGTTCACTTAATGCAGAATTGGCTTACATCAATGTATTCTTGGGTGGTCGTAAGTTGGGGATTGAGACAGGAAACGGATAGTTTATTGATCTTCAGTGCTCTGTTGTTTTCTAAATTAAGGTGAGACCTTGTGTTTGTTTGATTATTTTACCCTATAGGTAATGTAATGAAATAATTGTAAATATATAGTTTTGTGTGTTATTTGGTTAGAGATCTTATACGTACTTTTAAGGTAATTCGAATAAATTCAAAACAACCTTTTTGAACGAAATAAATCCTTCATAAACATGAAATTACTAATAAGTCTTCTACGAGTATACATAAAACGAATCGTAGATATATAAAGTCATACGTGTATAAATTTGCTTGAATCCTTTTTATTTTGCTTACAAACTTTTTCCTGCAATCATTGCTCATCCACTGCTATTTGTCAATGCGGTCGGCTAAAAAACCGACAGATAGACTAAGCCAATCCTACGTTTAATACCTCTATTAGAGATAAAAGCAAATGAAAACGTATGAATAACCATCGGCCGACCGACGTTATTCTGCTATTTTATATGCCCTTTTACGGCGAAATAGTCCTTTTTATGGCGAAAAAAGATAAAATGGTCGATTTAGATAAACATTCCGAATGCCACAATCGAGTGGAAGCTTAGGTTTTGTATTCAGAGAAATTTAAAGCCGTCGTTATAATAATTTTCTTGTTTTTAGTTAAGATAAAGGGGAACATGCATTTGTAGTAGAGGCGCTAGTAGCTATGACTTTGAAGTTTTGTTGCATTAGATGCGAAGATAACTTGAATCGATTTTTTTCACTTCATAATTTTATTTAACTCGACACTGGCAAATTGTCGCTTCAAGCGCAAAGTCCAATTACAAGAAACTGAACTAAACAGAAATGCAGTTTGTCAGTTAGATTTTTTTTTTATATCTACGTCTGTTCTTTATTACTGAAAACTGGGTTTGATTCTATTTCTATATAGAGCAGTGAGTTACAACTCGAATGTGAATCGGGAAATATATATTAGCTGTTAACTCAGACACAGTTATTAACTCAGATAAAATGTGTGAAAACGATTGATAAAACCTATCTTTAATAAACCTACAACCTCCAACAAAAGTCTTACCATAACGAAAACTTTTATCTGCGCTAGTCGGAAGGAATTCCTAAAAAACTCTCACAATAAATCGGGAAGCTTCACACGGAACAATACTTCTAATAAAACCTAGTAATTTGTTGAAGAACGCTCAAAACAAAATGCTCAGTAAAACAGCAAATGCCTCAACTAGGTTTTAAAGTCTTTGGTTTATTACGGGAAATTGGCTAGAGTTTAGGATTCCGTACGACATAGGGTAAATATAAAAACGCTATTAATTTCTCGGGTACCTGTGTATCTTAAAGACCTGAAGATCACAGACTTCAGAACCCCACCAACTTATTTAAAATGAATATTTTTTGGTAGTCTTTATGAAAATTAGCCAACCTGTTAATCCAGGTTGGCTTAGTTTTTTGCCAATTGATATTTATTAATTTATTGATATAAATATTATAAAGCCCTGTAACTTTCTAAATAAATGACGTCATTGTTTTCAACAGCCATTATGACAATATGTATTCATCGTAGCAGACTTTTTGGAGGTTTTTTTCTGTTCACGTCCGTAAGTGTTAACCCTCTGAATCCTTACACGTGACCTTCGGGTGGAGCTAAGAACAGCCTCTGGTGGTTAGGCTTCGGCCCTCCGGGCTGGGCCAGTACGTGAAGCAATTTTTTCGTGTTTCGTAATGTGGTCCGCAGAAGCTATCTTACCTTCTAGGTCTTCATGCCCCATCTTTGACCACATCGTCACTTTACATCAGGTGATATTGTAGTCAAATGAAGGCTTATCAAACAATAAAAAAAGCATAAATATATATATATATATATATATGTATATATAGTATAATTATGTAGAAGTGATATAAAGTTAAACAAATATCTTAATATAAACTGATAATGTTTTAATAAAAATTTAATTTGTTTAAATAGTGCTCACCGAAGTCTGTTTTTCCGAATACATAAGTACAACCCGACCATTTTTAAGAATGAGGCTTTTTCTAGGCAAACTTGTCATTATTGACCTCGTCTCAGCCTTCTGGCTAGACTGTAGTCAAAAGAAAGCCCATGTTATAAAAACACTTTTTTCCAAGAATAAACTAATGACTTACTTATAACTAATAAGTCTTTCATAAACTTAATGCAAATCATCATAAAAAATAAAGCTAATAAAATGTACGGAACACGAAGCAACAAATCCTACTCGCAATAGTGCGCAAGTCCAAAAACAATAGGTGCTTACAGGTTATTCATACTTTTCATTGCAAAACTACAGATGCGGTAGATAATTTAAGCTACCGTTTGAAAATTATTATGGTCTATTAGTAATTTCTAACAAACTTATATAACTGAGAATAATCTTAAAAAGTGTCAAAATTGTAACCTTATCATATCCATCAAAAGATTTTTGTATCTTAATGTTATCTTATCTTAAAAATACTTGCTCCGTCTTGAGTATCTAAGGCTTAGCGGAAGTAACATAGTGTGGTACACCGGATGTCGCAAAGATAATTTTATCTCATTTGATTATGATTTTATTTGATAAATTAAGTACCTCCTTCATAAAAAGATTTTAAGTTTAATAATAGTAACATTTTAAATTATTTCATATCTAACACTAGCTGACCCGGCGAACTTTGTTCCGCCTTAGACGCCATAAATGAGCAGATTTTTGATTTTATTAAGCTAATTGTTAAAGTTGTCAGGTTGATCTAGCTGACTCGATAGCTATGACTATGAATATTGAATTCGAATTGGTACTGTCAATTCTATGTCAAATGTCTTAAGGTTACATTAAAAAAGTTTAATGATTTTCATATGGTGGTTAAGTAATTTTTAATTTTCTAATTTTCCGCGCAATTTCTTTATTTTTTTCTTTCTTAAGAACCTTCTCCTGATAATAACGAACAGAACAAAAAAAGAATAAGCGAAATCGGTCCAGCCGTTCAGGCGTGATGCCGTGACCAAGGGAAATAGGGATTCATTTTTATATATATAGATTATAAGTTCTCTGAAGTGTGAAAAGTTAAGCAGAGGATTTACCTCTACCAAGATTGTCTATAATAGTTACAAACATCACAAATGCGGAAGGAGTACAAATTTCTTAGTAGTTGTAGTAGCAAGTGTACTTATCTTGATAATAAAAAAAATGATAGGTAAATTTCTGGACCTGAAATAAAGGTCCTTTCTCACTAAACTAACAGCCCCGTCGTGATCAAATAATTGTCCCTACACACGGGCTATATTATGGTCACACCTTATTAAGGGCTGGAGTAGCTGAAGTCACGCTTTTAAGGTAAGGAATTGTTTTAACAATAAATAGCTATTAAGAGTGCTTGCAAACTAGCTAGCTCACACCTCTCGATGACTTGGGATATATTTTATCGTCTTAGAACGAAATCTAGTAGATAGTAGAATATAAATACACTACAAAAATGTTATATTGCAACACCACTTATAAATATACTTGAGATACATATTACATACAGTGTCACACTGCGGTCTTATTACTAATAGCGATCTTTTCCAGGCAACTTTTGGATGGCTCTGACATTTACTAGCAAATGAGAGCAATGGCGTTTACACAGATTTATATATAAAATGAGTAGGTTTAAATAGTACAGATAGCAGAAGCAGTAGGAGTGTGTAGTAATGTCGATACATAGTACAAATAAATGACTTGTATTAGGTGAGCTTGAAAGAAAATGCCTATAACCCATATTCTTGAAAATTTGATTTGTATTAAAATAGCAGAAATCTTCACTTTTTCTTTATTTTCTTAAAAAACGGGTATTACTTATATTGTGACGATGGTATATCCAATTCAGAAAAAACAGAAACGTCAGTTATATCGAATTTTTACTTGAGTAATATCGCAATGAACAGTGTTACTCACGCCAGAAACACAAAGGCTTCCGTTTTTTCTGTATAAAATCCGAAAACATGCATCTTGAACGAAAAGAACCTTAAATATCGTAGATAAGATATTTTTGAAATAAATCTAATAAATCAATAAATTTACACTTAATATACGAATGAACTTGCGTTGCGATTGTGTGTCATTAATAGTCATTATCAATCAATTTACTCCAGCTTTGTTTTAACGAAATGGCCACAAAAAAACCTGAAATGTCTCGTTGTCCTTCAAAGTTGGAGGGTCTGTTTTTATTATTGTAGTTCCTTCGAACACAGACCTAAAATTACCAACCTATACAAAAATATCCAGAGTTCCGAGGCATACATTATAGGTCGTAAACAATATTTTACTGCTTTCAATAAAAATACTTATTAACTGTTGATACAGGAGTGCTGGCTTGATTGTGTTCAAATTATTACAGGTCCTATAATATCATTCATTACAGTTGTAAGCAAATTGTCACCAATAGGTACAGGCTCTCTATCTCTTTAAATAATTGATGTAAAGATTTATACAAATTAAAGTTCATTTTTAACAATATAAAGACAGTGTAACATAGTATTATTTATAATGTTAACATTTTTAGATATTTCGACAGGCGTTGTGTTCAGTTCTGAAACAGCTGTTGCCTAGCGCTTGCTCGATGTTAAATAATGAAATCTTAGCACGTAACTAGTTTTAGATCTTTACAAATTTACCAGTTTTAGATCTTTAAAAATTCAGGTTTTAAAAACTCGGAACATGGACTATAACAATGGATTTATATTATCATGGTATTAACAATATTTTGACTTATAACGGGTAACATACCATGATTTAACGGTTTTTGAGTTTTCCGATATTTTGCTGCGAAAATCGTAAAGACATTTCAGTTGTTTCCGTGATCATGACGCCGTCAAATCATGGCATGTTACCCGTTTTAAGTCATAAAATTTTACAATTATATAAGTAAGTATTTCAAATCTGAAACTCCGAACGCGAGTTGTATCCAATGTTCAACAAACCCAAATAAACCTCTGCTAGGTATGTTAATAGGGCCCGAATCCCCAACCATATAATTTGGCTTCATATCATTACGAATACGATATAATGGCCACAAAAAAAACTGAACATAATGACCAGGGCTCGGAAAAAATGTGTGCCTCTATTTGTCTAGCGTTCAAGAGTTTTTGTTCGGCAAAGCTTCAGTTCAGCCGTTTGCTTCTGACATAGTTACTACAATTTCTTCAAAGCTTTATAAAGTGAATAATGTTAAGCTAATGTCTGCAAAACTTACGCTATTTAAGGATATATTACAATATCACAGCGTTTTATGAATCGAATATTTTTATACAATTAGATATAGAGGTAGTTTCATGCATTGATGCCAACTGACTTTTAAAGCAGCTAACATACGTGTTTCTTCGCCAATTTGACTGTTATGTACGTTGTATTATTACCAAATTTATGGAAAAATTTACCTATATTACACACATGCTAAGGTACACGATAAGTATTATGCATGGGAAGGTTGCTTAAGATTTTTGGAACGCTAGTGCTAAATTTTGTCTTGCGAAAGCACCTGCTAGACATATGCCTTTTATACATGCGCAAATTCACGAACGTTTTAAAGCTATGCGTCAGCAACGCGGGAAGCGACTGCAACGCCGAAGAGACTGCAACGCGGGAACTTTTTCAGACAGACAGACGTGTCCGCCTCTCAGTAGCTTTGGTCGCGCTGGTTTAAACATTTATTTTGATCTCTCCTTTAATTTAACCCAGACTTTTTCTATAAATTATGTAGGCATTTTTTTATTTTTGCCCTGCATTGTAGAGCCAATTTGTAACTTCATCGCGTGTACTTTGATTTCGCAATTCAAACGTCAAAATTCGACAAACATGTTCTTTGTAGCATTAAAAGCTCATCACATGAACACATGAACTGTAGCGGGCAAATCGCTGTCGGGCAAAAACAGTGTATAAACATGACATATTGGTGTTGTTGCCCGTCCATTGATCATAATGACGTCATCAATTTGTAGTATAAATCGTTAGGTAGATCGTTATTATAATGTAGTAACTGTGATATTTCTAGATTTTACTTAGAAACTGTTTGGTTTCCTAATTAAATATCCTAGTTGTTATTTTCATCAAGTATAGACATTGACATAATGATAAACCCTTAATTATAGAGATTTTGTTTGTTTGTTTGAACATGACAAACATTTTTTTTATTGTAAATGTTAAACTTATAATAGTTGCCTTTAAATAAGAACTCCAAAATTGTAATAACTACAAAATTGTAATAACTGATAAAGCTGTGTTGTTCTATTCGCTCCTCAACTCAGTATAAAACATTGAAGCGAACTGTCAAGACAATGTTATTTCCTTGATATTTGTTACTTAAGCAATTTAGTTTTATTAATTTTAATTTGACCTGTCCATGTAGGCTATGTGCTTCTAAGGAAATAAACGTTTTGACTTTGACTTTGACATGATTAAGTCAACAATTGGTCCTATTTGAAATGGCTATGGCAATTTACCCGCTCGAAAAAAGTTGTTCTTGCGAGAAAATACATAAAACACGGTTATCGCCGTTGCGTGAAAAGCTAGCTCAAAGCTTAAATACATATGTTAAAATTTAGTTATTTCATATTCATAAAACACGGTTATCGCCGTTGCGTGAAAAGCTAGCTCAAAGCTTAAATACATATGTTAAAATTTAGTTATTTCATATTTACAAATTCACAAAGACTAGATTTACAAATTAATAAGATTTATTCAATATATAAACTAATTTAAAATATTGGAATAATGTCAGTCAGTATTCCAAGTTTTAGAAGAATGATACAAAATCCCTTTTTATATTTTTGTATGTGCTCAATTTGGTTTTAGCATTCCAAAACACTTTTAGCAATCAACTCGAAGAACACTAATGCTACGTCTCAGCAAAAAACAAAGTTAGCAGCCGACTGACTCACAACCATCCATCCGCACAAGATCATTACTTTTTTCCCCAAACACAAAAAACCTACCAAGAAACGTATTTCTATAATTTAAACTAATCTACAAGTAATAACACCTCTAGTTCCCTAATTTTGGGGTAATTTTGACCACGAAATAACGCGGTGTGATGACACTGTGTTGTTTTTGGGAACAGGACAGGTGTTTTTGTTAAAAAATGGTTCTGATTATTTTCAGTTTTGGTTTATGATACGTGCGGTCGTTCTGTGAATCAATGATTTATTGATGATTATGGGTCGTTTATAGGCAAATTTACCTACCGAGAATCAACTAATTGGAAAGGAAATAAATTGTATTTCTTATCTTAAAATAAGGAATAGTTAATATGTTTTGCAGAATTCGAAATAACTGAATTAATAATGCATTCCTTTCATGTACGATACGATTTATAAGGGAATTCTGCAAAGTGTATCACTTGTATTGCCACCTGATTTTTTTTATGGCAAACTATTATATATACATACATATATTGTTTTGCATAGTTCAACTAATATTAAATTAAATATTAAGTATTTTTTTTTATTATTGATAAGCCTTCATTTGACCACAATCTCATCTGATATAAAGTGAAGATGTGGTCTAAGAAGGAGCATGAAGGCCTAGAAGATGGCTTCTCCGGACCACATTACGAAACACGAAAAAATCGCTTCACGCACTGGCCCAGCCCGGAGGTTGGTGACAAGCCGCGGCCGAAGCCTCCCACCAGAGACTATTCTTAGCACCACCCGGAGGTCACGTGTAAGGATTCAGAGGGTTACCACTTACGGACGTGAACAGACAAAACCTCCTTAAAACGTTTCTTAAATAATAGTGTATCATCATCATCATCATCTCAGCCGTAAGACGTCCACTGCTGGACATAGGCCTCCCTCAAAGATCTCCAGTGGTTTCGGCTGGCAAAAATAGTGTATGCTATATTAAAATATAATATTATGAGTGTCTTAACATTATATTCTCTAAGTTTACGCTCGCTGTAACTCCAAGCCTAAGGCAAGAGCCCACCGAGCCCGTATGAGTGATGGCCGGAGATTCCGGAGTGGGGTGTGACCTTCATGAGGTATGTTAGATAATGGAAGAGCCTTTCTCTTTCTGATTTAATTTTCTAACGCCTATGACTCAGCGATATTTTAAATATGATGGCCGATGACGAGATGAAAATTTTAATTCTATCTGTAATATAGTTTTATGTCAGAATTTGATTCGTCTACGTAATACTACTATTGGCTTGGCTTGACAAGCTACTGCGTGTTTAGATTGAAGGGTCACCATAAACAATTAAATATAAATAAAAAGTAGTGGCCCAAGGGTTACCCGCGATTTTATATTTTTCCCCGCGGTAAAAAGTAGTCTATGTCATTTCTCAGGCTCTAGAGAGTCTGTGTACTAAATTTCATTTAAATCAGTTCAGTAGTTTTTGCACGAAAGAGGATAGAAAACAAACGGACAGAGTTACTTTCGCATTTATAATACTCGTATAAGGAATGTAGATATAAATCATACTTATTACTTATAATATATTAATTAATATTATACCTCTATAAATGCGAATGTAAGTTTGTTTGTTACGCTTTCACGCAAAAACTACTTAACCGATCATCATAAAACTTCGCACATATACTCTTAAAGGTATAAGAAGTAACATAGGATACTTTTTTTCGCAAGAAAACGTCATTCCGCGGGAAAATCCATTATAACGCGGGTAAGCCCGCAGGTCTCAGCTAGTATTTGGCTGAAAACGGTCTGTGTCCTCGGTAAACTCGCACCTAATTTATTGTTATATTCATAATTTATACAAACGGTACAGATTCGTAATTTCGTTAGAGGGAAATTTTAATTTGGTTCTAATAAGGTAGAAAAAGTCGGAACACCCAAACCTCACGAACCAATTACTCGAATCCAAATCCAGATTTCTATGGAACCAGGGATACGCCTCTTCAGCTTAGGCGTTTTCAAACTATACCAGTAAAATAAAATTCTGTAGTCTACAACAATAAATAAAGTAATCCAATAAAATTGAACGCACTTGTGAAACAAACTACAAATATGTGTTCTGTTTTATTTTATTGAATAAGACGACGCCATTTTGTATAAATTACTTTTTTATACAAAATGGCGTCGTCATAAACGGATGCCGACTTACGAAATGCAAGTAAATAAATATTATAAATTTTCGGGCTATAAAGATGAAACATGTGCAAGAATTTAGTAAAGAGCAATATTTCAATAATTATTTATAGAAATTAAAACTTTCAGATTAGTATTTCAAAAAGAACTGACTGATCCCATCAACTGTAGATGATTGGACTATTGAACCATTAACAGGTAAACTCCTCTTCTCCAGCCGTCCAGTATTTTTTTTTTGTACGTGATGCCGCTAACATGTTTACAATTTAAACTTAGAACTAACAGATTATGTCAACTGTAGACCACTGGACCCAGTTGTCCAGTGGTCTAGAGACGAGGCGAGTGAAGTGGACGTTTTAGTAGTCCAGTGGCCACTAGCACGTCCACTCGCCTCGTCTCCAGCCGCCAGTTAGAAGTCAGCAATGACACACCGTGTACCGTAATTACCCCATCTCCCTCCAAATTGCACCTCCGACCATTAACTACTATTCCAGCCTTATAAAAAGGCACAAGAGAAAAAAACTCATAATTTTACGACCAATCGTGGAACTTTTCAACCATACCTGAAATTGAACTTAACTTCTAATATGTTAAGACTGTTTTTCGTTCACAGGAACTGGAATGACGAAACTGTTTTGGGCAGTGTGCATGTGTGCGTAATAAACATAATTATGTGCGTTTGATGTCGGGGACCGGAATAGTACCTACCTATCTATATTTTAGGTTCTGATGATTTCATAACAGAATATTAAGATTAAAGGAGCTTTGATTGTTTTTCTGGCCCAAATTTGAAATGATTTTGGAACAAAGGAGCTTATATAGCTCTTGGAGGATCCCTGAGGTTCAATGGGAGCATATTCTCTCGAGACGCTGAAAATTAGGAGTTCCGTTTCCACCAAGGAACTAGATTTTGAAGAAACTTTTATTCGTTGATGTTCATCAAGGCACCTTTCACTGAATGCATCAGAATACAGTGTGTTTTATATAAAAAATTATGTAAATGTACTGTTTAGTATATTTGTCAATTCATACTTATACACCTGCAAGTTATAGGAAAGTAGATAATTTTACCTATTTAGTTCAGCAATTTTAATTTATATTCATAAAAATTATTGACCAACTGTAATAAATTTTTAATGCTAAGAGCAACAGTACTGAAAATTTGATCCATGTAATATTATGTCGACTACATCATATTAATATTTTTTTTTTTTGTTCCAGGTAAATAAACTTTAAAAAATCAGCAGTATCAAAACCGTACCGCTATCATACGAAATAAGAAAAAGGCCGTAAAATCATTTCTAGTTCCTTAATGGTAAGTGTGTAGATTAATTAATTTATTATTTATTTATTTATAATTTTCCCTAAAAGGTTTAAATAGTTTTTTTTTCCTATTTTACGACCCTCTACTGACTAAGACCAATCAAAGAGACCTAAAAAAAGGGATTAATCAAATCAACTAAGTAAACACACAAACACAAAATTTACCCACGAATTCGCCAAATCAAAATTTAATTACCCTCTAAAAAAACTTGATGATAATTACCATGTGGTTTTTGTGAGCTTCCTAATCGAAATGAAGTAAATTGTATATCATAAAAATTGCGTCAGTCTGTCCGTTATCAAATGCTTTTAAATAAACATTTCCATTTTATTTAAATAAGCGTTTTAAGTGTTGGTTTTTATCTCGAATTTGATATTTATGTGGAGTTTGATTGAAGTTTTATTGATATTCGTTTCAAGTTCAAATAATGTTTCATTATATTTGATTAGTTATCGATAATTTATTTATAATTATAATCAGCATGCTAGTAACACGTCGAGTGGTAGATACATACTAATCTAATTCTATTATTATAGGTTATACATAACTTAGATTACTGTAAATTGTTAAGCAAAATGTGACTTCCTCAAGGGCGCTAGTAAGATATCAATGCAAAGTACCTACGGGTATGTAGGTATGTTTCTTTGTTACTCCTTCACGCTCAAACGGATTTTACTGAAACTCGTAATATTTATAGCCCTAATATTAAAGATCACAATATGCTACTTTTTAACCCGAAAATAATATCAAGCGATAGATTTCAATAAAATCGGGCGCTAGATAAAAAATATTTTTTTTACCTTATACATGGCGTGTAACAAAGATTGACGAGATAAATTTAATTGAGAAATATGTTACTTTTCATCAAAACTAACAAAACCCACAATTTCATGGGTTCAAAAGATTTTCCCAGTACATTTCATGGTCGACACGAAAGCTCCTAATTACTATGCTTTTCAAATACAAATTTGGATTTAGTCTCGCCAATTATACATTTATATACTTCTACATGAAATTGTGTTGTTTAGGGTTCCGTAAATTTCTTATAATTGCTTCAGGTGAATGAATCTTAAACTATTATTTATTCAATTAATATAAACAACTGTCTTGTATAGTTAGTGTATGTTGTATATAATATTAAACAGCATGATAGTCGGCTTTAATTCATATTTTTGGTATCAATTGAATATATTCATTCATGATGATTAAAATATAACTCCCTATAGCGATATGCCTATTGGTAAATATTTATAGCATTTGTTGACCGCATTGGCATTCATGTTTGTTAGAAACAGACAAAATGCGTATTTTGCAAAAGAAGGAGGGTTTCTGAGTTAATTTGTCTTGTACACTGAAATCACACAAAAATAATAGAAATAAAATAAAATAAGATAAATGTTAACCCGGTTATATATCCTTTTATAATTTATCTTATAGTTTTTAATTTGGTAAAATTGTATACCCAACCAATCAAAATTCCTTAACCTCCAAAAACCTTCAGTCTACAACACGACTCACACTTGTCTGGTTTATTAAATTCAAACAATGTATGGGAACCGGCTAGCGGCTAGCGGGAACTTCGATTGATTTCTTTTACAACCAAAATATTTTAGATATTGCTTATTGGTTAAGGCGAAGTCTGACATATACACTCGGATCCAAAGGTCAGTCACTTAAACTCGAATATCTTCCGAATAACGTATGCTATCCTAATGAAACGAGGGCTGTTCATTTGAGAAAATTATATAGATAATTAGTAAAAATAACTTGTGTTCATAATCTCGAAAAACAAAACACTAACGTATGTCATATTTTTCTAAAAATTAAATATTTCTCTTATTAGCTGTATTTACACAGCTCCTATCTCATTGCTTCTACTCTATTATTCCCTATTCCTTTCTAATAATTGTTAAGTTATTAATAAACTTTTAGTTTATTAACCGTTCTTAGCAACATATTTCAATTATTATAGAGAAGTTATTTCTCCCAATTTGACCTAAAATTAAAGTAACTCGAACACTATTGTATTTTAGAGACAAAACTACAAGCTTTACTGCAGTAACTAAATTAAATTTTAAATAAATAGGAATTCACTAATTCAATTTTACTTCCTTTTGAAGGGGGAAAAATTGCTAAAAGATACCATACTGCATGAATAAAATAGAAAAGATAAGATTTATCCATGAGGGGTATGGTTAATATGTGATTAAATCAATTGTACATACATCTACTTGTCTAGCCCACACATTCTCCCCTTAACAAATTGGCCGTCGAACCCACAGCAACTATTACCGATTCGTAACACATGATCCGAGCAATCCGTCATTTATTGTGCTTTAATTGGTACAAATCACCCGTAATGAACTATGCCCATTTACTACTTTTGGTATTTGTTGTAGATTCTAGTTAGCTGGTAATACTTCAATGGATTTTTTGTAGAATTTAACTAAGTTGGTAGGTATAAAGTGTTGATATACATGTATTAATAAAGAATACATTGTACCATTGTGAAACGAAATTTAAAAAATATATTAAATATCATCTAACTGACAGAGCCTAACTATTGTACCAAAGACTACCTTAATTAAAACGATCTATGGATTTGTGACCCTGGCTATACTAAAATTATTAATAGACAAAGCTCTGTGTAGCTGCAACAACTATTTGTGAATTTGTAAATTGCTCAGAATTTTATCTCTACTATTTATAATAATATTTTTTTAATTTATAATTCAATTAGAAATTAATATTAATTAATATTATTGCAAATCTAATAAATCAATTTTATACAATATGACAAGGCCACTATACAGCCTCTTGATTAGATGTTTTTGTTTTATAGTTATTGTATTACCTTAATTTTTGACGAAACTAAGTGTATTGTAATGTACCTATGGTTTGAATAAATGAATTTAATTGAATTTATTATTGATATTGAAGACTATTTATGATTGAGTGTAAAAAATAAAAAAGACTGGAAATAACACTGTTTGCTTTTTATCAAGATAAAAGAATATCAATATATTTTTATAAAAGGCATGATGACTACTTATAGAATATATATTCTGTTTAGTCCGTCTGTTAGCCAGTTCGAAAACGCTGGATACCTATTTTTTGCTTTGTCAATTTAATAAGAAAGTGCCTATATAAGTGAACATCAAAGTTCCGAAATAGAGGTTTGTGACTGCGACATTCAGTACAAACTACACGAAAGCGTCACGTCTCGCGATACTTCAATGCACAAAAACGTCTTCATTTTTCGTTATCAAGATATTATAAAAATTCCTGGATTTTTTTTAAACAATCTAAATGACAGACTAATTACTTGTTTTAGTCATTTACCCTTTTAAATAACCATGCATCTGTAAATTGGCCAAGATTTATTATAGATATGAACCTTGAATCACTGTATCTCTTAGTAACAGCAAATAATGTCCGTTGCGTTGATATAAAAATTAAAAAATAATAGTTTTATAAATTGGGTTGTTTGATCGAAGAAACAGATATTCTGAGCACAAGAAACACATATTCTACAAAGGATTTTGTGGATTAAAACTAAAAAAATAACATAACGCGTCATTTTGCTAACAAAACTATAAAATAATCACTAGCAAAGCCATGCAGAACAGTTATTTACAATGAGACATAAACTACCATTGCCCGAACATTATATTTAATAAAACCTAGCATGTACATAAAAACCTTTTATTGCAATTTTACGATCACTATAAAGTAAATTGTTGATGCATGGCAAATGGGAATTCAGGGCTTAATTTGGATCCCAATGTCTTTTTTTCTTTTGTGTTTATTGCCAGTTCGTAGGACATCATTCTTGATGATTTTGAAAGCTTTTGAATGTTACATTTATTCATGTGTTTTGATGTATGCTTCTATTAAGGTTTAAGGTCTATCTATGCTTATTTGAATAGGGTATAACCCAAAAAAGCACCCAATTGTCTTAATATCATAAAAAAAATACTATATAAATAAGAATAAGAATACATTTATTGGTCTTAAAAGTACATACATAGTTGTATAGATCTATGGCCTCCAAACTAGGAAAAACCTGTATCTTCGAGACCTCCTTCCATTGTTACAAAACAAAGTATGAAAATACAAGTGAGTGGACATATAATCAATCAATAAAGTTAAAGTAGACAAAGAATATAAAACAAACATTTAAGAAAATAAAATATTAACGATGACAATTGAATGATGACAAACAAACTCTTTATCTTTATAATATTAGTATACGTAAGAAAGTGCTTTTTTTTTGTTATTTTTTACGTATAAATTTAGTACATATTGCACGAAAGAATCGTCTTGATTTTTAGTTTGCAAAAAAATAAAAAACAGGTAAAACTAAAAAATATTTTTTTTTAAAGTTGTCTTGATCAAAATTATTACATAACGTAAGGTTGAATCTAAAAGGCGCATACAACATTCACCTATCCATTTAAATTTGATGGTATGTTAGCAACTAAGACCAACTATACAGCTGAGCAATTATAACTCGTGTCTTATGTCCAATAGTCAATTAATCTTAGTACAATCGTCCACTTAGCGCGATCACTTCACAATACGGACATATTGCTCTGTCAGTCATTTTGAAAAGGATTAATGGAGTGGGTTCTTACCTTTAACTCCTACTAGTGTTGAGTAGTTGATTCTTAGATTAGAAAGTATGGTTTAAATCAGCGCTATGACGCTTATTTCACAAGTTCTGAGTAAACTAAGCCTTGGTTTTGCCAATTAATAAGTACTTGTTAATGGTTAGTTATGTCAAGATCTCGGTTTCCTCACGATGTTTGCCTTCACCGTTAAAGCACGTGTTTAAAGCGCACATAAACGTCTCAAGAAGAAAAATCCAGAGGTGCGTGGCGGGGTTTGAACCCACGACCTTCGGAATGAAAGTCGAGTGTCCTCCCAGTTAGCCAACACGGCTTCGACGGCGGTTATCTCATGTGACTAAAAGAAATAGCTCTATATTTTAGCCATTGGCTATTTTACACATAGGTGAAACAGACGCTTACTATTTACTTTCTTAAATTCAAGTAGCGATGAAGGAAACTATACAAGAAAAAAATCACATAGAAAGTTGTAAATTCTAACTTATAATGAATTAAAAATATTTAGTGCCTACTTATTCCGCACTAAAAGCATTCTCTGGGAAGACTATACATATTTAACATTTTATGTGCATATTCACTTTATAGATTATTTTATGTAGTATTCTTAAATACATGAGGAGTAGAGGCATTCTTGTGTAGAATCAGTACATAATATTTTCCCATCATTCGAAATCGCCGAATATTTTAATTATTTAAAGCGTTGTTAAATTTATGTAGTCATATAAAGCGCATTTTTTTTTGTAAAAATCATAATGCTGAGTTTAAAATGTTATGTACCTATTTCTGCCTGTACCTGTTGTCTGCCAGGCACGGTGGGAAGGTGACCACTTGCGGCGCAAGAGGTAGCGGATTCGATTCCCGACGAGTGGTCATGTTTTTGTATATTCTGCAAGCTGCAAGTTGGTCAGGGTCTTTAATCATCTCAATTGATATTATATCTACATATATAATTTTGTTTATTATATTTAGTATATCAGATGTCTAGTACCCGTAACATAAGCTTAGAGCTTAACACGGGGTTAGATGTAGATATGTGGATTGTCCGGAAATATTTATTTAAATCAATATTTGACATAAAAAAATCTAAATACTTTTACGTGGCCATTGAGAACATAATTAACCTTATTGGACTTATATGCGCACGCGACGCTTGAGGTATGGCGTCGGCTCACTTCTACAATGTCTTTAGGATAAGCTTAATTCTTATATAAACAAAGTAACATGAAGTTTGAATGTAATGTCGACACTTTGATAAGAAATTATAAAGATACTAGAAGATTTTTGGTGCATGTTAAAGGAAATGTGATCTTGTCTGTATAGACGGTGGTGCCAAATTTCTCTAATGAGGTTTGATAATCTGTTTGCCCCATGTTTCAATTTGGGTGTTGGTTTGGTGATAGAACCTGACTCATAACTATAGAAAGATCGCTTGTCCGTCCAGTTAGAGATAATATATAATTAATTCCTTTTGAATAATTCTATCAATTATTAAAAACTGCATCAAAATGTACAGAAATTGTGAACTGCATTGATTCACAATTTCTGTACATTTTAATCTTCTTTGTGTGTTATTATTTTGTGTTCAATAAAGAAAATTGAACACATAGCACTATCCAATTTTTATTATATTCATTCGGCCAGATAGGCAAAGTAGCTCTATTTTTAATTATAAGACCTTTTTAATAAACCAAAATGTTTTAATTATGGAATTCTTACTAAGCTAAGATGTATATATCTATTAGTTATCAAGCTAGTAACACCTTTTTTAAAAAACAGACAAATGTAAGGTGGATGGTAAAAATAATACAAATTCAATTTTCAAATCATCACATCATTAATACACATAAGAAATCGAAGGAGCAAATGTTCAGAGCCATACAAATAATGATTTGAATGTAAAACTTCCAATACTGCACGGCCATACATTATGACTCATAATAAACTCATCGGTACATACATTACACGCGGGACAGGGATAAGTATAAAATAAACGGAAAAATACAAAAGCCAAGAGTGAGTAAGAATCAAGGTTTTAATGAAAATAATGTCTTAAGTAGGTCTTGCAGTTTTGTTCTCAAAGAGATTTATATAGTTTCAAGAACTAAGTTTGAGATCGGCTGCTGATTATAAATGGTAAAACCGAATGCCCAGAGTGATTAAGAAGCATAATAAAATAATTAATATTGCCGGACAGTCCAAACAATGTGGTAACCCCGTGGTAAGCTCTAAGCTTGTGTAACGGGTACTAGACATTCTGATATACTAAGCATGGTTTAATAATTAAAAGTAAAGTAAAATAAAGTCTCGAGTAAGTATGTATTGCAGTTTTGCTCTAAAAGATATTTATAAAGTGTCAAGGACATAAACTTTTTTTTTATTTCTTAGTTATGAGTTGCCGATTTATCGATGCTGTTGCAAGCGAATGAAAATGGCTCAAATAAATAACTTAGCAATGTTAGAAGTTGTGATTAATAGTTAAATTATTAAATTTGTAAAACATATGATTCTGACAGTAATATAGACCTGACTAATATACACTAGTTACTACTTATATAATCCAACAAACCTCTCTTCCTTTTCTGAGAAAATTTCCATTCATTAGAGTCTATTATATGTTAATTCTGTCACTTTTTTATTATGTTTCTAGTGCCATTTACCAAAAGGTAAAAACGTCCATGACTAGTAAAACTTATGCATATTATGGATATATTGCCTTAGATTTATATATTCACAGAAGTCAAAGTCAAAACGTTTATTTCCTTAGAAGCACATGACCTACATGGACAGGTCAACTTAAAATTAATAAAACAAAAAATATATATCAAGGAAATAACATTGCCTTTACAGTTCGCTCTGTGTTCGAAGTGTCATTTGATATGATTTTTTTTATCTCACTGTTTCAAATTATTTTTTTATTTTTGCAGCTATAGTTATGAAACTATGGTTTAAGATTATTAAAATCAGATGCAGAACTCTAAAAAACAGACAAATCTTAAAATTTACATCCCGCTCAGCCCCATTTGTCATAACCGTGAATAATCTGCGCAAGAGTGGCTGATAAATTATTTTTGGCAGTGAATTTAATTCGTTCAGAAAAATTATTGACAAAAGTTATGGCGACTGCCACCCATAGAGGTTTTCTTTGGCATAAAATAAATATACGTTTAATATAAATTAATACAATTTGTATAATTTATTAAGGCAAAACTAAGGTATGCTGCTTTTAACAGAATTTTAAATAATTTAGTAGGTACTTGATTATTGACAAGTAGTAATTAAGTTATAATTATTTGTATAAAATTTGCCATAAAGTATTTATACATAATACATACATATATATAGTCCGCATTAATAATAATTAACCAAGCCTTTTTAATGACCAATCAGGTTACAGATAAAATATAAGAGGGATATAATATGGTTGCATAGTACTTATACGGTTAGGAATTCTAGGTCCATTTAAAAAAAATATATATGAATTTCAAATTAATTTTCCATTGAAATAAAAAAGTTCGGCTTTTAATTCAATATTTATTTCTCGCTTCAAAAGACTTCAACGCGTCTATAACGAAATCAAAAGCGGCTAGAAAAAAAGGACTAACAACTTAATTCTTACGCCCCCACGTCAAATTTAAATACCAGACCATACAAGTAATCTTTTTAGTAAATTTACACAAAAACCTAGCTCTAACAATTTTATTTGTCATTTACGGCCATCAAGTAATAATCACATAACATAATTTCTCATCAAAGTCTCTTAAATAAATCTGATTACCAATTTACATTTGAATTATTCAAATATCAAGGTTACTTTTTGCGACATTTACAACAGTTTGATTTACATTGCGGGTTTTGTGTGCGGTGTTTGATGTAACATAGAGTACGGGCGTCGATAGCTGAGGTTCATAGAGTTGGTAACGTAGAGATGAGAACACTAATTATGTTTCTATGTTGCGCGGGTTGGCATTCCATTCGTGCGTTGAACTTTCGCGTAGAGATTAATATTCTTAGACCCGTTGAGATATTTTTTTATTTTTATATTTACGGCGATGGTTTCAATCTCTTGATAGACGAATCGATTGGTTTCTGAGGTTAGGTCAATACAATTTTTAGACAATATCAGATGTTAGTAAAACATATTTTTTAGATATTTTAATATTAATAATTATAATAAATGAAAAATATGATTTGATTATATTCAAGTATTTTTATATAATGAGAAACTATGTACAAATGATGCAAATATAAGTAATGTTATACAGTGTGGTTAATTATAGATAAAATAAATTGCTTTAGTATTGAATGTCATTATATTTCTTGCCTTCATATTATTGTCCGTGTTTATTTTCTGCTTGAGAGCCCACAAACCAGAACCTTTGATATTAAACTTATGTGAGCATAATAAGTGCTAGTCAAGTATTAAGGGATAATCCAAACAAGTTATTCTAGATGCTCTGTCATATTATCTTAGGTGTTAGACCCCACGTGTGAATTTAATTAATCTCACTAAAAGCTTTTAAATTTAGCCCATATCAATGCAGCCTAAAGGACTAAATTCATTATATAGGATTTTGAAATTATTTTTGTACAGCGCATTGTTTTTACTGTCGTATACAAAATCTATTTTTATCCTCGTTACAAAAGTATATTTCGAGTTTCAGTCAAAACTTTTGCCAGCTTGGGAACGAAAAAGACCCAACCCTACAAGTTTTCGTGTTTAAACTAATAGTGAGGATATTTACTTGAATTTTATGGATTCCTTTTTTATTGCCAAAGTGTGGTTTTTATTACAAACCAACTGCTTAAGGCCTTCTTCTAAAATGATATCCTTTTATTATATTCGAAAATTGTTTTGTTCAGGGTGATATAAAATCTCTGTCATATTATCTTAGGTGTTAGACCCCACGTGTGAATTTAATTAATCTCACTAAAAGCTTTTAAATTTAGCCCATATCAATGCAGCCTAAAGGACTAAATTCATTATATAGGATTTTGAAATTATTTTTGTACAGCGCATTGTTTTTACTGTCGTATACAAAATCTATTTTTATCCTCGTTACAAAAGTATATTTCGAGTTTCAGTCAAAACTTTTGCCAGCTTGGGAAGGAAAAAGACCCAACCCTACAAGTTTTCGTGTTTAAACTAATTTGATGATTTATAATTCTGATAAGTAATTCAATTTATTATCCTACCAATAAATATAAGTGCCGTCATTATAAATTAAAAATTATGCTAAAAATCTTTTGAGTCGGTAACTCAACGGATTTGAATGCAATTTTTAAGAATTGTTAATTGAAGTAAAAGGTAAATAAGAATAATTTTCCACAAAAACAAGACAATGCACTATTCTAAATTAAAACATGAAGTTGACTTCTTTTACTTTTTTTAATTATTGTAGATATAAGAAAATATCAGTATTTTTTTTAAATAAATTAACTGTCTTATCTTTTGTAAGTCTATGGTATAAGATGATATACAATATCAAGAGGCAAAAGTGTTATCACAGTCATTCTATTCAAGAGACAATCATGTGCCTTTTTCAATGAGCATTTTTAGTTCCTCGCAACTTATTAACTTTTAATGAAATAATTTTTGATTAAAGGTGCGAAAAAATATTCATGCGATAATTTAAGAAAATCTGTAGATAATACGTAGGCCAAATATGAGTATTATCGGTGAAGTATATTTTTGGTATAGATTATAATATTAGTTTATTTTAAAACCAATCAAGGCAGTCGATACCAATTCGGAATTTCTTTCACTATCTGTCAGATGTCAATCATTTTGACAGTTTGATGATTTCGTAAACGCGTCATGACACGCCATGTAGGTACAAGATGTAGGAATAGTTGCGTAGTAAGATTGTTTGTATAATGTTGGATAAAAATTATCATTTATGAAATATTATAACCCTAACGCGACTAAATCAGTAAGACCACGATATAATCTGTTCTTATTAAAAATATATACAGCTTGGTACTAAATATCCACCATTTTGATTTTTCAAGAATGTCATGTTTGAATCTAATGGCTTGACATTTATCAAAATAAAAGCACGTTGAGTATTAACGAGAGAACTTAGATATACATATATCTAAACTTATACATTTATCTATATATCGGGTGGGTCTGGGTGTTTTCTATGTATAATAATGTCTTTATTTACTAAAAAGAATTTCTATGTAGTATATCAGTCACCTAACACCCATAGTACAAGCTCTGTTTAGTTTGGGGTTAGGTGATGCTGTGTGAGTAGTACAGAAAAAAAATTAGTGTATATAACACACAAACCAAACTCAGCCCTCTTCCCTCATAGTACAATATCGCTGAAAACAATCATCATCATTAGCACCCTATTTAAGTTTCCACTGCTGAGACTTCTCTCTTGATGAGAGAGATCAGGCCTTAACATTTTCACCACGTTGGCCATGTGCTGTTCGTGAATGTCATATGTCTTTCAAACTCTTTAACGTTCTCAGAACATGCCCATCACGATGTGTGCCTTCACCGTTAACGCACGTGTTTAAAGCCACATATTTTCTTAAAGAAGAAAAAAAAACAATAGAATCGCTGTTATCTGTCAAACTGAAATGACAGATGGCAAGTATCGTGAACCGTAAGCGCTCAGAAATCCTAAATAATTGTAACAATAATGTTCGAGATTAATGTCGAAGATAAGTAAAAATGTATCCTTCGTCGTTCTTTTGGGGTGAGAGTTATAGCGTCGGCTCTCGTATTAACGGGCTATTTACAACTTTGCCCACGCAAATGTGGAACGATTTACAAACTTATGTTTTAACACAGAAAAAAAAAGCTTAATTAATTTAGGGTTAGCGTTACCTTACCAGTTGTGTATAGTGCACATGTTATAAAATTGTATAAATTATTTTGGTTCTAGGGTTTCCTTTACGGTTCAGAGCTAGCGCAGGATAGAGACCGGTGGAAGTATTTCGTTTCGGTGGCCAATACTCACTTTGGGTCGCTGAGCTACCATAGTTTGTTAGTTTTGTGTATAGTCGAAATGTTATAAAACCTGTACCTAATATTTTATATTTATTGATATCTATCTAAGGTGATGGGTTATAAAATATGGCAAAATACTATAATCATTATCTGCAAGCTTTTCTGAGTTCAAAACTGTGCACCGAACGCGGTCCTCATATTTTGCAAACTCAACTCCATCCAGCACCTCATCTATGAATAATTATTGCAGTGGTCAAGTAACTTTAGACGTAAGCACCCATGATTGTATGTAAAATATTGTGACTTAGTAATTTTAATACTTTTCACACAATAGGTGCTCAGCACAAAATAATGTACACATTTCATTTGAATAACAAAAGCCTTGAAAATGTTGTTTCCTATCTCCCTCGGATTTTTATTACATATTCTTAGCTATAATTTTCCCACACTGTCTTACCCAGACATCATCATCATTTCAGCTTTGGAGGTTTTTTTCTCTTTACGTTAATAAGTGATATGATAACCCTCTGAATCCTTACTCGTGACCTCCGGGTGGTGCTAAGAACAGTCTCCGGTGGTAGGCTTCGGCCGCGGCTTGTCACCACCTTCCGGGCTGGGCCAGTGCGTGAAGAGATTTTTTCGTGTTTCGTAATGTGGCCCGGAGAAGCCATCTACCTTCTAGGTCTTCATGAACCCATCTTCTTAGACCACATCGTCACTTTACATCTGGTGTGGTCAAAAGAAAGCTTATTTAATAAAAAAAAAGCTTCTGATGGACCAGCAATATTTACTACGTCATCCGTCAATCTTGTTGGTGGGCTTTCTAGGGAAAATCCATTAAACGCGGGTAACACCGCGGGGCACTACTAGTTAATTGTTTTACCTATATCTACTTGCCTACGTATCATATAGAACCACAAAAATCCAAAAAATAAGGTTCCATATTTGGATGTCTGTGTATAGAAATATAAATAAATAAATAGTAATCCGTATAAAATCCCAAAGGCAGAAATGAGCTAGTTCTTCCGCCATTTTTTTTAATTTTTTTATGCTAGATAAGCCTTTGTTTGACTACAATCTCACCTGATGTAAAGTGACGATGTGGTCTAAGATGGGGCATGGAGACCTAGAAGGTAGATGGCTTCTCCGGACCATATTCCAAGACACATACTCAACATTTCTAATATATTCCATAGACTAGGTACTTATTAAAAGTAATTATGTATGTGTTTTCGCCTTAATTGACGACGGATATTAAACATTTATTATGGCATTACATTTCATTCCAGTTTTAATAAAATACAAAGTCACTGATTAATCATAAATTTATAAGTTTACGTGCAGATTATCCTTTGATACTTGTGGTACGGTTAAGTACTTAACTTTAATACGAAATTATGAGTCTAAATACGTTTTTTATGAGTTTTTAACCAACTCATAAAAAAGGGGGAGGCTCTCAATTCATATTGTTTTATGTTTGCTATCGCAAAACAACCGTGAACGGATATCGGATGGTATTGATTTTTTGTGTTAAATCTTCCGAAATGGTCTGTTTGCATTTCCGAAGAAAAGTAAAATTATAAGAATAGGGTAGATGACTAAAATAATAATTAGTCCGTCATTAAAAGAAATGGATATTATTACAAAAATTCTCGAATTTGTCTTTTTTCTTGCAATCAAATAATCAAGACGATGTAGTGCATTGACGTTTCGCGTTACGTAATGCTTTCGTACGATTTTTACTAAATTAATACGTCAAAAGCCCTCGCTCCCTTCGGAACCCTTCGGCCCTCACTTGATGCTCTATTCCTTTTTTACTTACACTTTCTTATTAATTTGATGAAGCGAAAAGTATGTGTCCAGTATTTTTTAACGGGCTATCAAACGGACTGAACAGGTTACCAATTTTTTATGTAGTTATATACCTATTGCCCGAAAAAATATATAAAAACCTAACAAATTTTGGCTACGTTTTTACTTCCCTATAAGAGTGTTTTACAACCCCATTAAATTATTCATAATTGTTTCATCATCATCATATTAACGTTCCCACTGCTGGGACACAGGGACTTCTCTCTAGGCGAGAGAGATTAGGCCTTAATTCACCACGCTGGCCATGTGCGAGTTGATGTGACATTCACCAACATGTCTTACAAACTCTTTAAAGTTCTCAGAACATGCCGGTTTCCTTTCGATGTTTACCTTCACCGTTAAAGCACTTGTTTAAAGCGCACATAAATTAAATGTCTCAAGATGAAAAATCCAGTGGTGCGTGGCGGGGTTTGAACCCACGACCTTCGGAATAGAAGTTGAGTGTCCTCCCACTTAGCTAACAGGGCTTAAAATTATATAATTATTTACAAATATATTGTATATTTCTTTATAAGTGATTCATCTTAATATCATAGTACCCGTTCCACATGTTATGTCTTCTTACAATGTAACAGATTATTTTACACTCTTTGGTAGTTTGTGTAAATAAACTTTAATTTATTGCTATTAATTCTAAGCGATTTAAATTTACAATCCAATTATAATTAATGTCAAGTGCATAGCCTTAAGTGATTTAATATTCTCATTTACTACATTTTCACAGGTTTTATCCATCATTTTTATCTGTTTTATACGTTTTATGGTTCATAAAACATCGTGTTTTTGTACTCGATGATCGTTATACATGTACTTTTTTTATACAATTGACCTTTCTTGTACTTTTACTTTGACTTTGCTTCTAATCAAGATAAAAATTAATGGTTCAGCATTGTTTAATAAAACTCAACTCCTCTTAGAAAATTTTTAATTTTAAAGCAATCGGGTAGGTTGTTTTAAAATTATGTATAAGATCACCTTCCAAATCTTAAAATAAATACACATTTTTTTTTTCACAACTACATCTAGCCCCTTGGTAAGCTCTAAGCTTCTGTTACGGGGACTAGATATCTGATATACTTAATAAAATATACATACATATATAGATATTTTTATTATACATATTAAATACCCAGACCAAGGAGAAAAGTGCTTGCAGAACATACAAACAATTTTACCCTCGGCGGGAATCGAACCTAGCTTGCTAGCTAGCTACCTCTTGCTCTGCAAGCGGACATTCGCCGACCGCGCCACCGAGGCAGTCGAATTAAAAGTAATGTGTATTTATTTTACAATTTTACAATACGCTTCCACATTGAGGACTTAGTAAACGTTAGATCTATAATATATAGCCTGAAAAAGAACATCTTTATTCTATGTACTGATTTTACACAGCTGATAAGTACGCTTTCCATCATTAAATTTTGATAACAAGCTATTCTCTATTCCACAATAAGAACCCACAAAATGTTGGATCCTAGCGAGCCCGAATGAGAACATCGACGCACTGTACTTAGATAGATCTATTACTGTGTACTTATTTTACACTACGGAAAAATACCCTTTCCATCAATAAATTTCTTTAAAAAGCTCCGTACAATATAAATTCCTCTATAATACAATGTCTTAGTTATGGTAGGAGCAGGTAGCGGCATGCTCATCGTCGTGATTATACGAATTAAAGAGATTACAGCATCCTGTGAGAGGGAAGACTCTTCACTTCATTTAAACTTCTAAATTATAAAGCCGATTTTATAAGGTTACTAAGGTTTTACGGTGTGAAACAGAGATAGATAGATAACTCTGTATTGTACATCACAAATATAATACTCTCTCTCTCTGTAGTCGGTCCCTCATGTCTGAGGATCGTGGTCAGCATCGGAAAAAAAACAAATATAATACAAACAGTAACAAGACAAAACATCGGAGTACCAAGGGCGCGGGCGAGAGAGTGCCGAGGTGAAATACTAAGACTGAGACTGAAAGCTTACTTGTTTCGTGGATACAACAGACAGGTGAAATACCATTATATTATGATTGGTAACCTATTCAAGGCTTAATGTTATTAAAAATGATGGTAATTTGGCTATAACGCATCCTGGGACCACTTGCCAGCTTGCTTTGTATTTTTTTTCTATTTTTAGTGTGTGTAAAAATGTATTTCATTCTATTCTGTGTAATCTAAGTTTCGTGTCCATAAGTCCAATGTAGTAATGTTTTACACAAGTTTCGGAGTAAATCCTTTGTTTTTCGAAGTATTATTTTCTGGAATGGAGCTATTTTTATTTAACAAAGTAACACGTCAGGTTGTTACATTTCAACGATATCGACAGTTTGACGTCTGTTCACCCGCCGCATGTAATTTGGATTTGTTTTGTTGTAGCTCGTGTAATTTGCTGCGTTGGTCTCAGTCACTTTGAAAGCTATTCGCTTTAAATTATGTATAATAGCGATGTAATGAGATAGGTGTTAGATTGTTTGTAACTATCTGAGATATTTTAATATTGCGTCAATAATGTTAGGCGGTGTATCGACTTCGCTTGAGTTGGTAAAGTCCGTAGGTCCATGATGGCTGCATGATTGGAAATCTATGAGGGACACCCAGTGGTGGATTAACAAATTTTTAAGGTATAGGCTGAATAGTTTTTGCGCCCTTGCCTCAACAATTGTTATCATACATTATTTTTACAATGCAACAATTTCGTTGAAATTGCACGTAAAATATTTTTTCGGTATATTTTTCAGCGAGTATATAATCACTACGTTTATATTTTTGAGCTAATAAGTTGTATGTATGTATAAGTTTGCTACTCTCGGAATGTGCAATGACAAGTGAGAGAGAAAAGTCATGGATAAAATTTGTCGCAGACTTCTATCTGTAAGACAGCAGAAAACAGTCATAGAAAAATCGTTTTGATTTCTATGAGGTAAAAAAAAATCGTTCCCCAAATTTGCCTCCCTAGGCTCGAGCCTACTCAGCCTGCTGGTAAATCTACCACTGGGGACACCAAGAATCTAATAATGCTAAGCTACATTGAGCCTTCATTGAAGTAACTTGAATCCTCTGGGTGAAACATAATTTTTACGGCCTCACTAAAAAATAAAGGGCTAAATTAACACACTGGACCAATATGTATGAGGTCTACTTGAAAGTATATGTTTTCGTTTAGTTCATCTGCTAGTCCGTCCAAAAATAATGGAGACCTATTTTTCCCTTAATCTATTTAAGAAGAAAGTGCCAGCACATAGAGCATTACAGTTGCGAAGTGGGAGCTTAAGACGAATACAAGCTATCTTCTAGGTCTTCATGCCACATCTTAGACAACATCTTCACTTTGCATCAGGTGAGATTGTGGTCAAATGAAGGCTTACCTAACATAAAAAAAAATCGCTCGAAAGCATTCATCACGCAGAACTTCAATGCACGGCATCGTTTTGATTTTTCATTTGCAAGAAAAAATAAAAAATACGTGTAACAATAATCTCAATGATAGATGTATTATATATTTTAAGTCATCTACCCTATACGGGTTGGTGCGTGTGCGAGAGCCTCTTTCGATAGGCAGGGGATATGTTGGCTCTAAGATGATGTTTGAAACACATTATCCCCTGGATATCAGGATAAATATATCCCTTTATTCACAGTGGATAAAAAACTGAATGCGCGCACACATCGCCTCGCTTCCGCGTTTCTCCGCGTGTGGTAATTTCGCATGGAG
The DNA here is from genome assembly GCA_929108375.1 of Gymnoscelis rufifasciata. Taxonomy (NCBI): domain Eukaryota; kingdom Metazoa; phylum Arthropoda; class Insecta; order Lepidoptera; family Geometridae; genus Gymnoscelis; species Gymnoscelis rufifasciata. The sequence goes on along the minus strand of OV815307.1, from coordinate 2,302,512 downwards.
ATATAAAGGAGAGCATTCATTACGCTACTATTACATAGTCTGCAACGTCGGACGTTGACGGTGTACGCCGACACTAACGTAGTAAATCATTTACAGACTCGCAACTTATGGTTTAGTTCTTTTTTTTTATGCTGGATAAGCCTTCATTTGACCACAATCCACCTGATGTAAAGTGACGATGTGGTCTAAGATGGGACACGAAGACCTATAAGGTAGATGGCTTCCCCGGACCACATTACGAAACACGAAAAAATCACTTCACGCATTGGCCCATCCCGGAGGGTGGTGACAAGCTGCGGCCGAAGCCTACCGAAGACTGTTCTTAGCACCACCCGGAGGTCACGTGTAAGGATTCAGATGGTTACCACTTACGGACGTGATCAGACAAAACCTCCAAAAGATCTTCTCCAGCCTCCACTTCTTGGTCAGTCTTGACAGTGTGTTATGTTCCGTCGACGTATTGCGATGAATTGCTGATCTTGAAGGACGTGATGTGGTCCGAGCAAATTGTTGGAAGGCATCCATTATACCTTCTTTCCCTATATTCAATACAATATAATATAAAATAATTTATTCAGAATTAAATACATTTCAACACAAACAGAGAAACATTATTACAGAATATTTTAATGTATCTAGTTCCAAAAGGGTCCTAAATCAGCATAATGTGTTCGTAGTTATTTAAAAATTTATTAATTTTATTTAATCTTTTATTGCGTGAAAATCCCGTAAATAGTGTAAATCGTGATAACTTACCCTTTCTTCTTGAAAAATCATCCATTCAATTCAAATCAATTTATTTAGGAACAATTCACAAATCGCATTTTAATGTCTTAAAATTAAATACAAAAACTTAGCATATATATAAATATTTTTTAAACATCATTAAACTGAAAAAATAATAATTGAAAAGATCTTCCGTAAATTACAAAAAGCTCTAAATCTCTTCTTATTCTCGTCCATCTGTACATTTTCAAAACAGGTTTACTAACGTAAATTGTAACTATAATATAATATCCGACATTTTCTTCACGTCTATTTATTTAATCAACTTTATACAAGCAAGATAGACGTTTTTGTTAAGTTTATAGTTAAATTACTGACTATAAAATCTACTACGTCATGCCAGTCTAAGCTGTACTTTAGAAATTAATTAGATGCGGTATAAGGAATGTTCTAACGTAATGGTTTTCTGTAGCAAATCTAGATTTGAAATGTTCTGTAATAATAATATTATTTTATTGCTATTAATATAGTAATAAAATGGAGTATATTTAACCCCTAAGTTAATGCTAAGATAAGGTCAGAGTTAGTGACGGTTCATAAACAAATTTAAAAGATTGAGCATACTTTATGGTACTTAGATGTTTTAATAGGTTTGTTTTGTATCAGAATGTCAAGCGTCAAATTTTTCACGTTTTTAATATCCTTTACATAATATGACTATCTAAAATGGAGAATTACGGTCCAGATCACAAATTAAAAGTTAGATTATTTAAATATAATCGATATTCCTTTAAAGTAAAAAAACAATGCATTTTTTTTATTTTAGACATCATTTGTTTCCATATTTAATGTTGTGATTATGACCAATACAATCGATGTCTTAATAGAAATGGCGTAAGTTTTATTTTTATTATTTGATTTCCGAGTAAAGTACTGTTTTTTTTAATGTTCTTTAATATGCAAATTTTCACGTAGAAACTTGAAATTTGGCAGGTAGGTTTCTAATACGAATATTTTACATTATTTATCGTTATTAAGAAAGTCGTTTTTGACGTAAAACTTAAAGCGTTTGCTAAGTCGGATATTGTTGTCCAGGAAAGTTAATTTAATATATCGTTAACATCAGAGACAACCTACGATGCTATGTTTTATGTGTAAATAAATTAATTTATCTCATTACTCCATCCAGATTTGCATAAACTATGTACATACATACATTTGTATGTACGTTTGTAAGGATGCGTGATAATGCATTGCGTGAGTTAATTAGTGCTATCAGTATGAGACATCTACTCGTTTATGATTTATGTTTGTATGATTTTTTTATGTGGCATTAATTTCTTGAAGTTGTTTCTTCATATAAATATAAAGTCACTTATCTATGATTTATAATTTTATAATGCAGCAATTAATTATTGAAGTTGTTTTCTCTTACAAATACAATGTTTCTTCATATAAAGGTGTAATTATTTACTATATGTATGTATCTAATATATAAATGTCACAATTTTAGTTACTCCTCCGAAACGGCTTTACCGATTCTTACCAAATTTTATATGCGTATTCAGTAGGTCTAAGAATCAGTTACTATCTATTTTCCATTTAGCAAAACAACGTTTGCTGGGGTCAGCTATTATATACATATATATAATGTATTAAGTAACACAATGTTTTTTTATTTCCAGGTAAGACACTGCAGTTTTACAATATGCTGAAATTGATATGTGAGTACGGTATTTTTTTAAATAACGTTGTATTCTCAACGAAACTCAACTTATTTTAATGTAATTCCAGCAATAATAGAGTGATTAAAGATGGTTTGGGTTAAAGGTATATAAAGTATAGACTGGCAGCTTGTTTAGAAAAAAAAGCTCTCATTTTGTTATTTTGCAAGGGCGATAATAATCTGTAACATTATTAAACAAAAACTATATTAACTAACATTTTCTTTAAAAATAAAAGTAAAAATATTATAGAGGTATATTTTTACAGTTGCAATATCTAAAAATACCCAGCTAAGGAAGACATTAACCCTTACACTGCCATCAGAGCCGTGTACCGTTTTTAGTCATGTAAGAAACGGGGTTAAATGAAGCTTTTACGAAAGATTACTGATAAGTAGTTGTAATATCTTCGAACGAACAAGCCTTTCGATTTATTAGATGATGTGGATTTACCAGCAATTTCATAGGAAACCTCTAGTAAAATTACAGAATAGGCTTTTTTTATATTTATCACAAAAACAACGAAAGAGGTTAGTAGAAGTAGGTCGAGTAGTTCACGCCATTTATATTTCTTTATAGGAGTATATTATGAAAAATGTCATTTAGTTTTGCTAAAAACTAAAATGTAAGATAGGAAAACAGAAGATGATTCACTCACTTGTTAAAATATATCGTTAAATTACAAGTAATTTATGTGATCTTCCTTCATTAATTCTTTCTGCTATTATTTTATTTTGTCCCGACATTTTGTGTGGAGCCTGCATACTTACTAGTCCGCCATTTTGAAAACAAAACGTGATTTTGCGGTCTGTCAATCAGATTAAAAGCTTACAAAACACAAAGTACTAGTAGGTATATTAAATAATAAATAAACGTTTTCTGGCAACGGCACTACCAGCCGCACTACCAGTAGTGTCGTTGCCAAATGAACGGCACTACCGCGTCTATTTGGATCAAATTGTACAGTCAACACAAGTAAATAGCAACAGCTATCTTAAAAAATGTAACTCTTTATTTTTATAACTAAATAAAAGCAAACTTATGACGAACCACAATAAGGGAAAAAAATTAAATCATACTTCGATAAAAAAAATTGTACTACCTTAAATTATAAGTGACCGACTGTAACTGTATCTCCTTATCTGAGTTTATCAAGTGCATGGCCTAAGGTTATCTCATTGTTTAACAGTTGCATTTGCACATGTAAGATAAAATCGTCGCTACAGATAACTCTTTTAGTTCTTCTAGTTTTACTATTTTGAAGTTTTATGTCTGTGGTTTTCTGAAACTTTTGTAAAATGTTAAGTAAGCGTAACAGATTTACAGTATTTTTGTTTAGACACTTATTCAATTTAGAATTCCAGCCTTCGGAGATGTTGTTAGTACGATGATGTTGTCATTTAAAGTTCTGCTTTTTATCGATAGATGGAAAAACTAAAGAAAGTATCACCGCTGTGCCGTTCGGAGTCGCGAAAAAAACCTAACAACCTCGGAGTGAGGACTCCGAGTTTGTTAGGTTTTTTTTCGCCCCCTCAACGGGAATCGAACCTTTAGTAACTTAGAGTATTATTGAAGCTCTTCACACTGATTGATGGAACGACGTGGCCTAACAATACTACTATTATTTTATGAAGCCTTACAAAACATTATTTATCGTATTTTGGAAAATGTGTCAAAAAAAGGATAGTCATCTTTTGAGATCAAACCCAAGCCTTAGAAATCAGAATGAGAATTATCCCGTTTGACCTATCGAATCGATCGAGAATGGTTATCTCGTCTGGTAAATGGTAATCTTGGATTGAAACGGTCCCATGGTTACATACCCTATCGAGTTACTCTGATGGGACCTGAGCGAGGTGTTTATCCGCTCTAGCAAAATAGACTGCTTTACTTCAAAGACTAAATTCCTACAAACATAGTTTTGACAAATGTAAGCTAGTTCTTAGCTTTTTACTTATGTCCTTGGCGCATTAGCATTAATGTTGTTTTTCACTTAAAGCCTTAAAGACCGGTAAGCGCACTTACACTGATAAGACGAAGACACGAATGGTTTAAATATTAGAATAATTATCATTCGTGTTTTTTTTTTCAAGACAACCTTATTAATATTTCATAGCTAGATTTTAGTTGATTTTAATTACAGTTTTTTTAAACTTAAATCTTTTGTTAATTATGTATACTGTTTCTGACGTAGCCAGAGGATTCTTAGGATTTTATGGATATAACAATCTTGAAATTTAATTTTGAACTCAGGTTGCAGGCTTAGGACATCGGCCTTTATACGAGTAGAAAGGCAAATACATCCAAAGCTAAAAGCTTTGTTAATTCAAGTACATTGGCAGACAGGTTCATACCGCTGAAACTGTCAAAATAATTACACACAATATTCCATTATAAAATAACTTTGCTAAGAAAAATAAGCGAACACGAAGTTTGATCTCTACAAAACAATAAAATACAATACTCTTTATTGAACCACAAAAATATAATTACAACAGAACAATGCTTAAGAACTAAAACTCTACATTAGGTATGTTATAGTTTTTCTTGGTTTAAGATACTATAAAATCTGATATTATCTATAATAATCAACACAGAGTTGACGCGTCATATTTATTATTTATTTTATATGTATTTGTGTTATGTTGTTCAGTGCGTGAAGCGATTTTTTCGTGTTTCGTATAATGTGGTCCGGAGAAGCCATCTTCTAGGCCTTCATGCTCCATCTTAGACCATACATAGATCTTCACTTTACATCAGGTGAGATTGTGGTCAAATGAAGGCTTATCAATAATAAAAAAAAAAAAAAAAAAAAATTTGAAATAGTTGGACAAAAGGAAGTTGTTCTGCCATTCTTATCCTAACTGTACTTTTGGTCCAGTAGTTTTAAATTACAGACTTATACGTAGTGAAATTGTGGACAACAGCTTATCACCATAAGCTACTGTTGACAATTTCGCACGCCTGGAAGTGGATGGCAGATTGGGCTTAGTTCAACAGCACCTATTTTGAAGGTTTACCGTCAGAAACTATGCCTAGTATAAGTAAACATTGCTTGACAATCCTCACATCAACATCTAGCCCCGTGGTAAGCTCTAAGCTTGTGGTACGGTTATATTTATACCAACTTAAAATGATGTTACTACATGCCTAATGCAAGTAAGGTTGTTTCTAGAAGTTATTAGACCAACTATTAATTTTAAATATATTTTAAACTGCAAAGCAAAGCATACACTACAGATTTTGGAAAAAAAATCAAGCAAATTAAAAAAGGAGAAAAAGGGTTTATTATGTCAACAATACGTGTCAATGCCTACGTGGTTGACCGAAATAGCTCTATATTTTAACTACCTATTGTATTATTATTTAACTCGGAGATGGCGAAATAGGCCCTTACTGTAGATGTCAGTTTCGTGCAATATTTATATTATTTTTTATTTTCTATTCAGAGTGCCAGTGTCATTTGTTGAAAGTTGAGACCATCAATGCTTTTCTTACCTTTAAATCGCGGAAACTGACCCCTGCGTCAAAGCCTCCATACGAATCAAACAACCAGGTCTTGCGATTGTATTGTAATGTTAGTGCTCCATTACAATATTTGTTCGCTTATTCCGTGTTGTGGAAATGAGGCGACAGAAAGTTAGGATTATGTTTTTATAACGGGCCACGATGGGGCGATAAGATTTTATTGAAATTGAGAACATGGCTGCGAGAATTTCCCGTATGTAGTATGTAGCTATTGTTTTCAAATCGACGGATACTACACTAAATCACACGTACGTAGAGATTATGATTATGACTTGTTGGCACTAAGCTAACCTTTGATGGTATTTTTATGATTGTGATTCTTCACTAAGATACTTCTTTATTCACATAGTAAGGATATCCTGAAAAGGTATACTTTTTTATGAAAAGGTCAACTGTCTGACTGAAAATAACGCATCACATAATGCAAGAATGTTATTACAAAAATCGTGAGTGACATTTACTTTGAAATATGATCATTTTTAATCATTTTATGCATTTGAAAAACGGGACTTAAGTAGATACTATTTTACTTAGATATTACTGAAATCTACTTCTTCTTTCTTTTATTATTATTTTTGAAGTAGATTTAAGTAATACATGACTTACCTAATCCTGTTTTTAAAATGGACAATCATCATTATTTAGAAAAAATCTAATCAATTTAATTCACTTCAATACGTTGTCATATTTGTATTTCATATTCTCTCTTTTTCATCTTTATGTCCTGGAAGAGATGGCTCTTAATCGAGAATGGCGGCCGGCAATGTGATTCTTGCAACTATTGTTTTGTTTTGGTGTACAATAAGGTATTTTTGTATAGTATTGTACATTGAGTTGGCTTTTGACGAACTAATAAACCACAAGTTTGTAAATTTAGATGCGTAAGTAAGTATGCTTGTGTGGATAAAATGATGCGCTGTTGTGGCGAGCCTGTCGTAAACCGGGCTGGGGGGCTAGATAAAGTCAATATTTGCATACACATAGCCTGCTGATTTTATTATGTTCTGTGGCTATGTGTATGCAAAAGTATATATATATACTCATAGTTATGGAAAAATGAACGTTAGGTTTAACCGTTTAGATGTAGAAGAAGATGATAAGTTTATTTTATGTCATCCTGAACGGTTGACTGTCCTAGTGTATCCTATGTTTTGTGATAGTGATTTTTATGCATATCAAGTAGTTTTGGGGTATATATGCATAAAATTAAGGTTGTGAATCTAGCCTAGATAGAAACCCTTGAGCGCATGACTTACGCTTACATGTAGAAATGCTCTTTTAAATGTCAAAATGGACTTTCAACTCAAATGTCAAAAACAATTAATGACGGATTTATGTTGTATTTTGAAATAGCTATCCAGCGCGCGGGCTGTTTGGGTTTTATGAAAAACTCGTTGATAAATTTTGCGCAATAATAAACATATAGTTGAAATAGCAAGTAGCTGTTTACGTCGCAAATAATAAATGATGGTCGTTAAGACTAAAAAGTTTTAAAACGGAGTTCACATTGGCACATTGGCCGCTAACTAAACAATTTACGGATATCTTGACCTATACTGAACATAGTCAAAGTTAAAACGTTTAATTCCTTATAAGCACAGTGCATATATATATGGACCGGTCAACTTAACGTTAATTTAAAAAAAAAATTATATTAAAAATTATCCAGGAACGTTCATTGTCAAGACACCGCCGATACAGTCCAATACTAACCAAATCAACTAGAAATTTAAGGGTAGCTGTTTACGTCATGTCGCTCGGTTAATATATTGATAATATATTAACGAGCTCAAGGCCAGACCATCAGTGGCCATATCCTATTCCTATGTCAATGGGGTTTTAACATGCCCAACATGCTGTCGTACCTTCACTAACAAGGTTGGGTATATTCTAGCCACCAGAGAGCACATGAAAGGATACGACAGCTACATCCACAGTAAAAGTTATTTTATGAAAACCATTAGCCAATTATCGCAGTCGCTGAGGCCGAAATCGGCCAAGACTACATTATATTATTATTATTATTATATTGATGATGATCGCTTTTACCGGTAGTCTATAGTTTCAACCATCTAAGATAAGAGATACATTCAGCCTACCTGCAAGCCATCCACGCGACTTCCTCATGACTCATACACGTCACACAGCTCATACAAAGTTTATGTAAGCATACGGAACACGCTGCAACGACAACGTCGTTTTAATTCAGCTGCTCGGTCGCCTACGCCCGCTGCGCAGGATTTACGGAATCCTAAGGGATCTGAGATTTTGATTTGTCAGCGAGTGCTTACAAATCATGCATAGGTACTAATATAAATTAAAAGAATAAACCGATATCAGTTAATAATCTAATATAATATGGTACTTATAATATCTTATATACCTATAAATTCTCGTGTCACGGTGTTTGTAATCTAACTCCTACGAAACGGCTCAACCAGAAGCATGCATTTCGGCCAGGGTGGAGAAACGGACAAAATCTATTTTTTATCCCCCTAAATGTTAAGGGGTGGTCCACCCCTAAATTTTATTTTTAATTTCAATATATATTTTTTATGATACAGCATATAGAAATACATACCCTAAATTTTCGCCACTCTACGATTCGTATCGAGGTGATACGAAATTCACCGGGCCTGCTGGTATACGGTTTAATATACCGGGTATAAAATCTATCGATAGACTGCCTCAGTGGCGCGGTGAGCGAAGGTCCGCTGACTGCGGAAGAGGTAGCGGGTTCGATTCACGCCGAGGCTCAAGTGTCTGTATAAGTATGTTCTGCAATCGCTTTGCCCTCGATCTAGGTATTTAATATGTATAGTACAAAAATAACTATATATATATATATCTATTACATAAAGTACATCAGATGTCCCGTAACGCAAGCTTAGAGCTTGTTGTAAATAAAATAAAAATATGATTTATTTTTATTAATTAATCTATTATCTACTAATATTAAGCTGAAGAGTTGTTATGTTCGTGAATGTCCTAATTTAAGAGCGATTTGAAAATTCGTTTCTGTGTTAGATAGCCTACTTCTAAGATAGGCTACTTCTAAGATAGGCTACTTCTAGTTTGTACGGGAGACTGTTTCAAACAGATTTTAAATGTAGTTTTCTGAAAAGATAATTATAAATTCTGCGTTTATTATTATGTTTTAATATATGATTGATTGATTTAAAAGGAAGGTTGAAATCAACAAAACAAAATATAAGATCCTCATATCTGATTCGATCCCGTAGAGAAACCCCGAGCTGCTAACTAGCAATCAAATAATTGTTTGTTAAAGCAAAATGAACAGTTAAGTCAAAACAGTCTAAACAACAACAAAGTAATTTGAAATCATAACAATTGCGAATTACCGTACCGAAATAATATCCAAAGTAATCAACAATGAAGTGGTTGGAATTGCTGTGTGTGATTATAACTTCCTAGTTAGTTAGTCCACTAAGATAATCGTTATTTTCACTGTTTCAATCCTCTGAAGCAGTGAAAATAACGATTATAGCACAGCCGAGCAAGCATTATACAAAACATGCGTTTCCATTTCCTATCTAGTTTAGTTGAACGACAAATTGCATTGTATTACTTCCTGTATTGCGTTACATGACTTGGAGATGACTAGATAGGTTGGACGGTTTGTATGAGCTCTCGCTATAAACATATTTTAATAATGCTGACGTGGTATGATGTTTATTTATAAATATAAATTAAAAATTTAAGAAAACCCCCCGATTCCAATGCCCTAATTTCCTTAAAAGTAAAACACCTTATATTTTGTAATGGGCACGCGATGCGCGTTCATTTGATACCCCGCTCGAGTATATTTGCAGATTTTCGGTTTTCTGCCCCACTCTAACCCCTATAACTTTAAAACGGCACAACCGATTTTCATGAGACATATCTAAGAAGACTCGCGCCAAACTCACCTTTCATACAAAAACTAAATTGAAATCGCTCCATCCATCAACATTTTTTTTTGCAAACATATTATAATTATTTACAATATTCAAAATATCCATAAGTTTCTCTGAATTGCCCAGCACTGCCGCCATCCGATTAATGCTTTCTTGACAATGTGTAGGCCATAATGCGCTTGTATGAGCATACTTGTATGTATGTACATATGACTTGTGTGCAATGTTGTGTACTTGTCGCGAGAGTTAATGATATTGCTTCGCTGTGTGATGGATCCATTTTATCTAGCAAAATGTACGGGTGCTTTTTAAAGCGCATGGAAGGAATTATTCTAATAAATATTGTAATTGTAATCCTATATTCAAATGAAGGATAGTTTAGATAAAATTTGTTTTCTTATTCATTTGAGGGCAAAATTTTCTGTAACTATATTCGAATACGCATAAAGCTTTTATTCCAAGGTTATTCCAATTTTTGGCACAGCCTTGTTCTTTTTTGTTATTTATAGACTAAATTTTTTCACATAAAGGCACGCAAATTTTTTTTTAATGGAACCAAGTAGTTGTTAGTTATTTTTTGATGATTATACCTATATATAAAGTTGGTGAAGTAGTCGCAATCCATATGCTTTTGCAAAGGAGTACTTAGAAGTTTTCTAAACGCGTTTTGGGAACTAGAGCTATCTGTATTCAATATAAATATGATACACGACTTAAACTTTCTTCCTTTCGTCGAACCAGACTATGTTACCAATATTCTCTCACACACTCACCGTAAAAATACCATCTGAACTTATTACTTTATGACTCTATAAGCCATGTGTGCGCTCACATAATAAGATTTAGCTTAAAGTTATAAAACGGTTATATTTTATTCTCATTAGCTTATAATTTACAAAAGATTTATGATATTTTTAACACCATTTTTATAACCCACAAAAGTCTCACTTCGGAGCTGGAAATCACTGGCTTCACACCACCTCGCCTACAAAGTGTTGTCTACAAATCTCAATAAATGCTGCACATTTAACGATGGTATTTAAAGGTAAGCCCATGAGCGACCAACTGTATTTTTATGTCATTTTTACGACGAAGAAAACTACCTCTTTTGTCACAAAAGTGGATATGTAAAAGTTTGTGCATTTACATGGTTTCCGTCAAACCGGGACGTTTTCCATTCATACTTTTGGGATACAATAAATACATTTTTGAAAATAATGCTCTGTATTACGCGTGCTATATGTCAATGTAGGTATATCTTATATTTTTATGAAATTATTGTAATGCAGTTTTTGAAAGAAAATAAATATAAGGACTCTTCAAAAATTTTCAGGTATTAAGGATTATGAGAAAAATTAAAGGATTACTTAACAGCTCAAAATGTATTTACAAAATAAACTTTTTTTGAAATTTACTTTGTATTTTTGAACAGGAGAATTAAAATTTCAACTCGATATATTTACGACTAGCGGCACGCCCCGGCTTTGCACGGGTAATTATTCAAAATTGTTTCAAAATTATTCGAATTTTTCTCCCCGTAAAAACCATCCAAATTGGCTAAATGTATAGGTGTTGTTGAGTTATGCGCTTAGCAACACATTTTGCGATTCTTTTTTAACCCCCGACAAAAAAAGAGGGGTGTCATATGTTTGACGTGTCTGTCTGTCTGGGACATCATAGCTCCCGAACGGATGAAGCGATTTCAACTTAGTTTTTTTTGTTTAAAAGGTGAGTCTGGCGCGAGAGCTCTTAGACATGTTTCATGAAAATCGGTTGTGCCGTTTAAAAATTGTGGGGGTTAGAGTGGGGAAGGAAAACCGAAAATCTGCAAAAATCTCGAGTATCAAATGAAAGCGCATTGCGTGCACATTACACATTATTATGGTGTTTTACTTTAAGGAAATTGAAGGATTCGAATCGGGGGTTTCTCTTATATTTTGATTTTAGATTTATTATTTTTAAGAAGATTAAGGTAAGAGAAAACATACTATTGATTGCAATGCTCAAATTGGTGTAACCGACAACAAACATAAACTTGGTTCGGGTCAATTGGTGTAACGTTAGTTTTTTGAAGAAAGTTGGTTTTATATTGGCGTATGTGTGGTTATAATTTTTCGTTCAAGCTAAGAATTAGTGTAACAGCAATGCTGGTTTGCCGAGATACATACACCAACTTAACCTTCTTTGGTCATAGGATAGGAATACAACAATTCGACTTATGTAAATGGATCACATACCTACTCAGTTACAACATAATTTCGACGGAAGTCTGCAAATTCACTGTTAAAATGTGTAGCGTAACTGTATTTTTTTAAAGCTAGAATTATATTATTATGCTATTCGAAAGAGCAGAAAAAAACTAAAAAAACTGTATACTCAACTTATTTTACGTGTTTTGGTGGTTAACCCAATTGAACCTGCAACCGACGATATGTACTATATCTATGCTATATGCTAGGGTTTAGTTCTGAAAATAACTTTTTGAATGGGATTAGTTACCTGTTAACGAATTATTAACTACTAACTAAGCGACAAAATATTATAAAGCGACAATTTTTTTATTTCCGCACACGACCATTTAGTAGGGAGCCGACGGACTCGCGCGGCAGATTATTTCGTGATCTTAACCCCTCCCGTACGTTCGTGCCCAAGTGACGCCTGACACTCCACAACGAATAGTTAGCAGTTATTTAAAAAAAAAATAACTCGTGATATCTTTTGAATGGAATGTCAGAATCTAATAATTCAAAAAGTTATATAAAGGTTTTAAAGCAATCTTACATAATAAATAATTTATTTTGTTAAGGATTAATACCAAGATACTAATAAAGAGCCTCTTAAAACAGTGGTATTTTAATTTTTTAATATAAAAAATCGCTTATGGTCCCAAAACTATAATAGTTAGAGATATGATGTAAGAAAGTTTTTTGTAGATAATGATAAGTTCTACAAAGTTGTAATACATCACTTTGTTATATACTCAATAGTTTTCCCAGCATTCACGATTAAAGAAAGATTTTAGGTTTATTTTTTCATAAAAATCGGTTATTGTCACAAAACTATAATAGTTAGAGATATGATGTAACGACGTTTTTTGTAGATAATGATAAGTTCTACAAAGTTGTCATACATCACTTTGTTATATATTCAATAGTTTTCGCATCATTCGCGATTAAAGAAATATTTTGGGTTCTTTTTTTTCACTATGGGTTACATTATCGGAGTTTGGTAAGGAATCATATTATTTTTGAAAACTAAATATAGCCTATGTCACTCAGGGATAGTGTAGCTTTCGAATGGTGAAAGAATTTTTTAAATCGGTGCAGTAGTTTCAGAGCCTATTCGAGACAAACAAACAAACAAACAAACAAACAAAAAATCAAACCTTTCCTCTTTATAATATTAGTATAGATAATCAGCGTTGAGCCCAATGACCAACAAAATAATATAAATATTTTCTGAAGTATACACATTTCAACACGTTTATTTAATCTTCGCATCGGCCGAGTAGCAAGTTTCCAACCGTAGCTTTAGAAAAGCGAATCTGCGCAACAACCTTCCACACAACTAAGTTATAAGCTAAGAAATGGTAGAATATAATATAGAAGTGCACTAAAATGAGACGTGCCTTGTAATGAAGGCTTGGACCCCCAGGACATAGACCTTACAGTCGTAAGGATTAAGTATTTCAACTGTGTCTTTGAAGACTACTGAAATGTCGAAACTTTATGGAAGAATCTTGCCTGTAGCTTTTCCGTTAAATTTTAAGTACTTTGTGCTATACAGTATGCAGTAGTTTGTCGGATACGAAACGGAGGATATTATTATCATCATCATCATCATAATAAGCAGTTTGACTTATGTAAGCAGGACGTCTCGTACGAAACGAGGCGTAAGTCAAAATTTGATTAACAATTATATTATAAAAAAAATATTCCCAAATAGTCAGTTAATTAGAATTAAAATACAAAGCATAATTGGATATGCATTACTCCGACAAAATTTGGTCAAAACTGAAACAATGTCACGTTTTCGGACACTTAATATAAAAATTCTAATTTTTTTACTTTCAAGTTTTTGACAAATTGAAATATGGTCACGATTTTGTACACTTTATGTAAAAATTCATATTTTTTTTTACTTAAATTTCATATACTTTGTACAATTACAATTACGTGTATGTTGTACAATTACATAAATGTACAATTACTTTGTAATTTATTATTTTTATTACTAATGATTATTCGTTTACTTTACTGTTAAATCCTTTCTTACTTGTAAATAATTAATGTAAAAAAAAAACATCGGCCCGATAAGAACTGGTATTCAAATAAATCGTCCAACCAATCTAGTTCCCATCTTTAAGGATAAACAAAACCAGCACTTATGTTCTAAGCAATAAGGTTGAAAGTTAACTGGCAAGTGGTGACAGTGACCATCGATTGAGTGATCCGATGGCATGGTAATCGATAAGATATACCAGGATCGATTCCTCGTTAACTGACGTTGATTATTTCAGATATCAATGCTGAGTTACATAGAAAATGGTTCAGTAGTTCTCACGATGATAGCTTGTTGGTTAAATTAAAGGAATTATTTCCGCCATCTTTGTTAGGTATAACAAAATAAATAAACTTATTGTTGGACAATAATTCACATACCAACATTTAGTCCAGTGGATAGTTCTGTTTTTAGGTGTGTTTAGCATCTGAAATACTTATTAAAATATTTATAGGTACCTATTGTTTGAAATGTAACGAATTATTGTTAAATATACAAACGATTACATTGATACAAAACCTTATATAATACCTACCATTTAAACTACATGTAATAATGCAATAAAGATACTTTGACTTTGACTTGACTTTGAAAATAAGATAGTGTAAGCGCTTCCGGTTCCCTTTAGTTGAAAAAAAAGCGAAGCGGTACCCAGATATGATAGGTAGGTACCAATATTTATTTCCTATTGGTCTATAAGTAAGTGGAATTTGTTTGTGTTTTGACTTTTTCTTAGATTTGTTAAATCAAACTAGGTACGGAAATAAAACATTAAGTATCTTGTTTTACATCGATCAGGAAGCTGGTTCTTTGTTATTGAATTACATACTCTTTTCTGTTCCGCTGACAGTTTGACCATTCGAATTGCTTACCTGCTAAGTTATATGAAATAATTTATTCAACGCACGGTACATCTTTTACTCAACGGTATAAGATACAATGAGTAAAGATTTAAATAACGTACAACAAAACTTACATACATAAAAACTGCTGCTAGAAAACCAGCATTAGAATAAATCCACTTGTTTAATAAACGAGTCCAAGACACACACACATACATAGCTGTAATATTAACTCATCTCTTTTCGTCAGGGGATCCATAAACTAAAAAATACTAGATAGAATAAACCAGATTGAGCGCTGTGTAATATGTTATTTACTACCAATTATAAAAAAAAATATGTACGGTAGTAAAATAAACTGAAAAGGTAAATATTCTCAGATAGTGCGCTCGCGTAGACCGAGGGCGATAAACTGCGACTTGTCATCGCTAACTCTCGTCAAGGTCCTTGTTAAACCACGTTATTTTTACATAAATATCGGTAATTTCAACCTTAGATCAAAGTAATAGAGTACGTTTAGATTTTTTGTTATTTGTAGGGTTTGTTTTAAAACCACTGAAACCTGAGGATGGATGATTTCTTTACGTTTTATAATTGATCATGTTGTAACTTTAGTCACAAGGTAAATCCTACTTATCAGTTCCATTCAAGAAACAATACACACGGACTGAATTGGTAAAACCATATTGAATACCCATCGGCAGGAGTCAGCGGGCAGCAACGTCAGTATGCATTATTTGGATTAACACTGACGTTGGCTTTGATAATTATAACTTTGACTAGCTTTCACGTCACATGATGGCCGTGTTTTATAGATTTTACCACGGTAATAACGTATTTTGACGTGGTAAAAAGTGTCATATAGTATTTCTCGATACTTCTCGAAGCTTTATAACACTCAAACATTTTTTTTCAATTGAACGACTATTTTCTGGTATTACCTACAGATAGAAACTGTCTCCATATTTTTCTTGTCGGTATGATTTTTGTTTAACAATTACGAAAGTACCATAATAACTCCTACAGAAATTGTGTTTATACTGTAGCTATATGCAACATAAGTTTCTTAAGACGAGCCTTTATTGCAGTATAAATATTTATGCGTAAAATCCAGAATGAATACCCACAAATAATATCAAATAAAATTATGAGCAAACAACTTCCTGAACGACAAATTTCCCGCGCGGACGTCTTAGCCGCCATGTTGCCGCAAAAACTCGTGTCAG
This sequence comes from Gymnoscelis rufifasciata, assembly GCA_929108375.1. Classification (NCBI taxonomy): domain Eukaryota; kingdom Metazoa; phylum Arthropoda; class Insecta; order Lepidoptera; family Geometridae; genus Gymnoscelis; species Gymnoscelis rufifasciata. The sequence goes on along the minus strand of OV815307.1, from coordinate 2,286,268 downwards.
CGCATGCGTCCCATCTCCTCCCTAATTGGGTCCCACCGCCGCCGCTGATTGGCCGAAGGGCGGCACGTAATTACATAATAATCCCACCCTTATTTTTAATTAAACTTGCACGTAACCTTGTCAGGTGGTCTAGCTTCTCATTTCAGTGACTTTGTAATGAGGTGAGGTTTGCATACGCACTCAGCCGTATCTATGGTAATCAAGCATTATATTTCTATGGTTCTGGATGAAATTAGTGTAAACTTGTTTTGTAGCTGGTCCTCTTGATTATTATGATGGTTTTAGATGTTAAAAGATGTAGATAACATGTGGTGGGTGTTTTTTGTGTAAAATAAAGTAAGAATGTAAGTCTGCCTTCCGGGACTGAGCTTACCTCACCGGGCTTAATGTTGCTGTGGTTTGTAAAGTAATATTGATTTATTTAACGATTTTCATTCATTTTGTAATAAATAATATTTAAATCTATGTTAGGTATGTAAAAGGATCTCAGGACATACCCGTCATTAAAAACTCAAGATATTTAATAATCTTTATCTAATTTTTATTCGCTTATAGACAAGAAAACCTGTCTTTACCTGGTTCTGGCTTTTAAAAGAAAGTTAAAAAAGGTGTTAAGAGTCTATAAAAAGATTCTGGTCTGATTTATACTACTTACCTAAATTTCAAGTCTCAATATAATCTTTACTGAATTTAATAATCATATAACTTTCACGAATCTTCCAGTTATACAATTTTTAGAAAACCTTTGTATAATTTTACCTTTCACTTAAAATATTCGATATTTATGAAGTCCGAAAATGTAATGCGTCTGATTTAAGTGCCACCAGTAATTTGGCGATTAAGCCAATCTTGTGGTAATATGTAATATCGGTACATTCCGTATAATTGGTCGGAATAATACGAATTCAATTCCAGCCGAAACCGCATGAAACACATCTTGAATAATAATTTGTGGACTCGCTGCAAAGCGTTCGTTAGCTTGGGTCACCTTGTGCGTAGAGGGGCCTTAATTGTAGTTATAATTTGTGTGCTATATTAAAATAATAATTCATTATAATAAAATATCTGCTTGCTCTTCATAATAATAATTGGTAAAATAACTACAACTTTTTTAATGGTAGCCTAACGTGCGCATTTTGTGATCGAAAGCTTAGGTCACTTTAGCCGAAATCGGCTAGGTGTATTATTTTATAATATATATATATATATATTTAAATGCAGCTAAAATTTCTTTGTTTATTCTTTTTTCAGTTTGACCTTCGTTTTCGTCTTCGTTTTGTTTTATATGTACATAAATGCTCATGTTATAATAGGCTTTTTCTAAATAGATTTATTTGACGTTGATAACTTGTCTTTATGTATTATTTGTGGCTATAAGAGCGGCTTACGGCGCCGGCGATTATTCGTTTCGACGCGATGTGTGTGGCCGGGTACATCGTAGAAGACGATGTTTGGACGACGTGGGCGCGGCTACGTACGTCACTTCAGAATCGTGTAGCGAGCAACGCAAAACGAATCTTCGCCCGCTGATGTAACCGTACCATTAAAGACAAGAATATCAATAAATTCTGCAAATAAACTTTTGATAGAATAGAATAGAATGTCTTTATTGCTTCAAACATGGTATAAAGGTGATAATAATTACATATAAGGTCCACATGTTTCACTAAAAACTAGCATGCAATAATTAATTAAATCTAGGATAAATGTCAAAATAATTCATTAATGTCATTGATTTGATTTAATGTGCTTTATGATAATGATAGTTAAATTGTGACCAAAATAACAAGGAAAACCCATGACACAGGCCATTGTTATTAAACTGAATTAGTATTCAAACAAGGTTTCTTTTTTTGTACTTACTAAACGGTTATGTACAAAATGGACAACTGATTTTTTAACTAAGATACAAGCGACTTTATAAGTTTTCATTTTAACGAGGTTATAACCTCTCGCACAATTAGCTTTTCCAAGATTTCGCTTTGAAATGAAATTACTTTTCCTGTAAATAAAAATCCTACCTCATAAAAAAATAAGCGTTGATAGGCGAATCTCCTCTTTTTCAATAAAATGGTTAAGTACCAATGTACGGTAAAGTTTCGAGGTTTTGGGTAGGTAGTATTAAGATAGAGTAGTTAAAATTATGAAAATCTATGTACTGTATATAGCCTTATTCTAAACAGTAAACTGAACATTAAGTTTAGACACAATACACAGACAACTTCTTCTGATATCTGATAGCACTTTCAATAAATTAAAGATTTTCCATAATAATTCGTCACCACAAATTCAAAGGCACCTTCAGAATTAACTATTCAAACCACGAAAAAAAAAACATCAGCAAGATATTATTTATCTTATTTGCAAACAAAGGGTATTATTATCCACCTTTACGATAATGTACGTGGGTTTGATGGTAGGTCACATTTAATGGCAACATGTCCTGCCACTTAGCTGTCAATGTCAAACGAATATCATTTTATTTATCCATCCACAGAGTATAAGAGTTGCTTCATTTGAGCATGCACATTTTATATAGTCCTCTCAGCAATAATAATAAATTATTTTCTTTAAAAAAAAACACGAGATTGTTTTTCCCCGTAAATCAATTATGTCGATTCGCCTTGTTCATTTTTCTATTCGCCATTGACCGACGAAGAAAAATGTAAAGTAAAGATAAAGAAAACTTTATTGTAAAATTGTGTAGGTACATACATACAGTTGTTAAAAAAATATGAATAGCATAAACACAAAATTGTAAAAAAATATAAAGCTGTGTTGTTTTACTCACTTCTCAACTCAGAATAAAACATTGAAGCGAACTGTCAAGACAATATTATTTCCTTGATAATTTTTAACCCCCGACCAAAAAAGAGGGGTGTTATAAGTTTGACGTGTCTGTCTGTCTGTCTGTGTTTTTTGTATGAACGGTGAGTTTGGCCCGGGTGTTCTTAGACATGTTTCATGAAAATCGGTTGAGCCGTTTAATAGTTATGGGAGTAAGAGTGGGGAAAGAAATCCGAAAATTGCATAATACTCGAGTGGGGTATCAAATGAAAGAACGTCGCGTGTACATTACTAAATATTATGGTGTTTTACTTTTATGGAAATGCAGACATTGGAATCGGGGGTTTTTCTTTAATTTAGTTATTTAGATTTATGTATGAACAATTTAGTTTTATTAACTTTATATGATCTGTTGCCCGGTGCTTCTAAGGAAATAAACATTATGACTTTGACTTATTAACAATGTAATGTAGATAGACATCGTAGTTCAAAATTCAATAATATTTTTACAAATTATTCTTATTTTTATTTTTTTTTGACCGGGACTTATTCGGTGGCGCTTAGTTTCCTATATATCATCAAAATGACGAGTGACGAATCCACTCAAATCCTGAGTGGATCAATATATACAATTCTAGACCGATTCTCATGAAATTTTGTGAGCATATTGAGTAGGTCAGAGAATCGGCCATCATCTATTTTTCATTTTGCAAAACAAAGTTTGCTGGGGTCAGTTAGTAAACTATAGATTTATTTACCGACGAAACAAAAGAAGTAGATTTTCTCCTTTCATTTCGTCGGTAAATAACCTCCAACATGATTCCCTCCAAAAGAAATACAATTGCAACCAATTGCCTAACCGCGTACTAATCTAAAAACCAAAAAGGTAAGAACAAAAGAATCCAAAACGCATCAGCCTTGTAATAGGCATCACGTAGCAGATCTTGATTACATATACACCTCCTGCTTTAATTTACGGCGGTTTTGTGAGTGCGAGCGAGAGAGGGTTAATAATGGGCTTACCGCATCGGGCACTATCATTAGCTGGTATTCCATTTGCCAGTGCTGAGCATCATCTCAATTGGATCTTGGTGTCCACCACAGATTAGGTGGAAGGTTGGCTTTTATCCCTGTCACTGTTTCTAGAAGATTCTTTCGTATTTTCACATGTTTGTCAGTGTTTTTGGAATCTTCTTTCTTAACTGCTGGGTGAGCAGAGGCATCCTCATAGGATTTGCTAGTCTGTGAGGTTATATGTGCCAAAGTTGCCTTAAATAAACGATTTATTATTAAGGAACTACCATAGATAGGTTATGTTAACTTGAATCCACTTCTGTGATTCTGGAAGTGTTTAGAACGATTAAAGTTTAAAAAAAAACTGTGGTATTCTATTCGATGCGTATTTCTTTATGTTGGCTAGATCAGATTTATTTTCTTTTTGATTACATTTTGATAATTTATATTCTAAAGCTTGCAACTTGGTTGGTTAGATCTTCGAGCTTACTTCAAAATGACATAATTTTTAGACTAATATCAGTTCTTTTTGTTAAAATGAAACTTTAAATAAGCTTAGTAACTGGATTACTTTCTTACCATTCTACTTTTTTCGCATTAATTTTATCACTCTATACCGAAAGGGGTACTTTACAATGATGATAGTGAAAGCTGTTGAAATTAATTTATACATGTTCCACTACAGATATATAAATAAATATTTCTGGACAATCCACACAACAACATCTAGCCCCGTGGTAAGCTCTAAGCTTGTGTGCGGGTACTAGACATCTGATATACCTACTTAATACAATAGACATACATGATATAAAATATATTTTTTTATATAGATAATAAACACCCAGACCAATGATAAAGCGTTTGTAGATCATGCAAACACTGGACCCCTCGGCGGGAATTGAATTCGCTATCTCATTCGCCGGAATCGGACCTTCGCACACCGCGCCACTGAGGCAGTCAATAAGTTACTATCATATAGGAAACTCCTATTACTCCTAGAAGGGGCAAGCACAGCCTCGGACTTCCATCGACTAGCCAACAATTAAGGGCAGATCACTTGGTCCCCTGTTCACTGTGGATGCAGGCTTCCACCTGAAATAACTGGAAATTTAGGGGGACTATGTCGCTCATATTAGAACTTAGAAAAGGTAACATTATAGATCATAACGTAACTGAGATTTCAAGATGATCACGGCATAAACCGAAATATCGAAAAACTCAAAAACCGTCAAACAATGTTACCTGTTAAAAGTCATGATATCGTTAAAAAAATATTTATATATATTTAAAAGGTTATGTCTCTCAGTTGATGTTTTTCGTTGATGGTAATGGCAATTAACTATAGATATTAAGAACACCTGATATAAATGTACTTTCTATGATCAACCACTTATCTAGTCCTTGGTGGCAAATCAAGTTGTAGCCATATCGCCATCTCGCCCAGGAAAGCAATATTATATCGAATTCGATATACATATAACCTAAAGTTTGTAAATATTCTTGATTTTAAATAATTGACCGAAAATTGGCTTCAATCTATCTATATAGATTGAAGCTAAATTTCGTGATTATGATTAAAACGATTCGTAAGAAACCCGAAAAAAATCTACCAACTTTACGTTAAAATTCGATTCATAGTCATAATATCATAGGCATATCATGTTTTCCTGCTATCTAGTCAAAGCGAGATTCAGTCATAAAGCTTCTATCCCGTAATGATGATGATGAATCCGATGATTTGAGCGTAGTCTGCGGTAGGGTACAGTTGCCAGTGGCGGAAACCATCACCGCAATGATTGCGTCAGTAAGAAATAAATGACGTTTCTTTTAGCAGCGGATTCAAATGACTTTTATGACTACCAGACAAAAGGATGCTGGTTAAACTGTTATTTATGAAATAAAAAGAAGATATTTTAGCCTTGAAGCGTAACATACCATAATTTGCTAATATTAGTCGTTGATGACTTGCCAATATAAATATCGGAAAAATCATGAACCGTCAAATCATTACATTCTTTATTTAATCCCTAATAAAGAAATTTATGGGTCATCAATCTAGTGAACGACAAGACAATTTAATTACAAGCGCCAATTGAAAGTTATGTATAACTATTCCGTTAAAATTGGTAAATTTAACCAAGAATTAACATCAACTAACTAGAATATGGACGGATGACTTGGTGAAGGTCCCGGGTTCATGGTAGATGAAGGCCACTTCTTACCGAATAACAACTATATATATATATATATATATATATACATTTTTTTATTTGTGTATAGGAGCCTCCTATGTGTAGCCTCCACTACTCTATATCCTCTACAATCCTAATGATGAGAATAACGATTTAGTAGCAGAGTGCTGATTTTTTTTATTTTCTAAACAACCCTTATTATCGACTTTGGATACATTATCATATCTTATTAATTTGCCGACTATTACAATCTACGATACTTCTGAAAGCGGATGCTGACGGTGGTAGTAGTTAAAACAACAGCATTCTCAATATATTAAACATCCAATCAAAACTTCATACACAAATATCTCGTTGAAACCTTGAATACGTGTCCAGAGCTAACATACTGCAAGACCACACATTTGCCTTTCATAACTAGATAACAACATTAAAGCAGATTATTATGACAGTTAACAATAACCCTGAAATACTGCTAAACAAACACACACTGACCCAACACAACCTTCCTCAACCTTAAAGTCATTCACGTAAGGTTGAATTCCCAGCATCGAGGATGTAAGTGAGGTTAGGACATTCTATTCTTGTTATAGGTATCCTAGGACTCACAAATGACAGTTATAACTTACAGCTATCAAACTGACAAATAAATAAGTACTCGGCTACCTGTTAGCGTTAGAAATATGCTTATATGCTTATATAGGATCCCAGTTTACCTCGACTTTGAAATCATTTTTGTGTAGAAAAAGAATAGCATGCTATCTGCGCGCCGCACTTGACTTTTTCCATTCGATTTTGCTTTGAAGGCGCGGTGGCAGAGCGGTTTCAGAGCGGTGGCGGCGCGGCGGCGGGCTTTACGGCAGCGGGGGCGGTGCGGTAGCGATATTGTCTGCAGGAGCGCTAACGAATGAATTAATTTGTATTAAACTTGAATTTGAACATTGTTCTCCAATTATTACATAAGCCGTCGAATTTTATCAACATTTGAATTAGAGGTTTAAGCCTTTTTATGGATAAAACGCATTAATATAAGTCATTAAATGATTTTAAGAATTAAGTTACTACAAATAAACACTACGAATATACATAAATGTGACACATACAAATTTAAATAGTTAAACCTAAGTGTCAATCGATTAAAAAGAGTCCTCAAACATTCTCCAATTATCTGTAACAATCAATAAAACATATTTATTTAAAAAGTGATTCTTATCCGTTATTAAACGGAAAAGACTCACTTTTGTGATTCTTATCCGTTATTAAATGGAAAAGACTCACTTTTGCGTTTGGAAAATATTGAGATTTTCAAAACATCCTTAAAGGTCTCCAAGGATCTGTAACAATCAATAAAACATCTTCTTAATCCCTTTGGAAAATATACAGGGTTTCCCAGAAATGGTGGATAATCCTGCACGTGCGTGTGCGGGGGGGGGAGGTGGGGCCCCAAATCCCAAAAAAAAAAATCTATTCCCAACAGTCCGCGGTCTACGAATTTTTTTGTAAAATTTAGAAATTTCCCAGTTTTCCTCACATTTGTGGGCATCACGTCCGCTACATGAGGCCTAGTTCGGATTTTTTTCTTTTAACGTATTCCCTAATAATGGTATTCCTAAATTACCTTTAAAAAAACGCAACTACTTAGGATAGTAGTTAACTAGTAGTCCCTAAACATAATTTTTATTTCTGAAATTTATTTTACTGCTAAGTTTGAGCACCTGTGGTATAAAAAAAATGTATTGGAGTTTTATAGCCAACCACATAAAAAAATTACCAACATCATAAGGATTCTAAAACAGTAGCATAAGTATCTACTTTAATGGTAAAATTACTGAGCTATAGCTACTAATGTGTAAAAGTAGGCGTTTCATTACAAAATTGCAAAATTATTTGCAGATATTTTTTTTTAGTTTTTATCAGTTAAGTAGAGCTGTCGACCCTAAAATTAGACTTTACTACCTGCTCGGCACATTCAGTTGAATTCTAAGCTGTGTGAGCGAGACAAACTGTGCTTGGGAAAATTGCGAGTGAAAGGGTCAACAAATCTCCTTTGTATGGTAGAATTCGTGTTTGGTTATTGTTTTGTCTCCGTAGTTAAAACTATTTTAATTTTAGTGCGTATTTCGACGTTCTCGACATCGCATGTGCTCTTGTTTTTCTGATTCTCGGTGACAAAATTCTACATTTGGCATTCTACTGGACTCGATTTGTGCATTTTGATTGGATTTTGTTTGTTTGGTGATAACTGCGACGACTCGGCATTCTATTGGACATTTGTTTTGTATATCAACAGGACTGTGTGATGTCACGTGAAATTTATACACCCCAAGAGTATTCCAATATGCATTACATTTACGGAGAATGTAGTGGCAACGCAAGTGCTGCCGCAACACTTTATCGGGAGAGATACCCGAACGCGCGTCACCCCGACTATCGCGTATTTACAAGAGTGCACCAAGCTTACTCAGAGGGCAGAATACCTGGTACTGGCGTTGGTGGCCCTAGGAGCAGAGGACGACCCCACAATCCTGTAACTGAAGAAATCGTCCTTGACATGGTGGATGAAGATCCCAGTATTTCGATGCCAGATATCGAACGCCGTACGGGAATATCAAAATCTACAGCACATCGTATTGTGAAAAAATTTAAACTGCATCCTTATCACGTGACACGTGTACAAACATTGCTACCACGAGACTACCAAGCACGGATTGTTTTCTGCAGTGAAATGTTAACAAGAATTCAAGAAGATCAAGATTTTTTCAGAAAAATTTTATGGAGCGATGAGACTACATGTAAAAGGGATGGGTATCTTAACCTTCATAACTTGCACAGTTGGCAATTGACAAATCCACATTTGATGAGAGAAGATAAATCCCAGTATCAATTTAAAATAAATTACTGGACGGGCATATTAAATGGAAAAATTATAGGCCCTTATGAATTGCCGGGCAACCTAAATGGCAACAATTATTTAGAATTTCTTCGAAACCAGTTGCAAATATTATTAGGAGATGAGCCACTAGCCATCCGGCAAGGAATGTGGCTCCAGAACGACGGTTGTCCGGCACATTATGCAGTGCAAGTAAGGAATTATCTAAATTATGCCTATCCCAACAGATGGATCGGCCGATTGGGGCCAATATTGTGGCCACCACGGTCCCCAGACCTAAATCCTCTGGATTTTTTTTATTGGGGCTGTTTGAAGGAGCAGGTTTACAAAAAACCCATAAACTCATTAGAAGAACTTCGACTTCGCGTCGCCGAAGCAGCCAGAATTATATCATCAAAAAATTATAATAACAAATTACAAAGATCTTTTATAAAAAGGTGTAGAGCTTGCATAAGGGCAACAGGAGCCCAATTTGAACATTTACTATGATTATTTTTATAATAAATACTTTTTTGGTAATTACTTGTTTTATTTTTTTCTTTTGCAATTTTGTAATGAAACGCCTACTTTTACACATTAGTAGCTATAGCTCAGTAATTTTACCATTAAAGTAGATACTTATGCTACTTTTTTAGAATCCTTATGATGTTGGTAATTTTTTTATGTGGTTGGCTATAAAACTCCAATACATTTTTTTTATACCACAGGTGCTCAAACTTAGCAGTAAAATAAATTTCAGAAATAAAAATTATGTTTAGGGACTACTAGTTAACTACTATCCTAAGTAGTTGCGTTTTTTTAAAGGTAATTTAGGAATACCATTATTAGGGAATACGTTAAAAGAAAAAAATCCGAACTAGGCCTCATGTAGCGGACGTGATGCCCACAAATGTGAGGAAAACTGGGAAATTTCTAAATTTTACAAAAAAATTCGTAGACCGCGGACTGTAGGGAATAGATTTTTTTTTTGGGGATTTGGGGCCCCACCTCCCCCCCCCGCACACGCACGTGCAGGATTATCCACCATTTCTGGGAAACCCTGTATAAAGACCTTGAAAGCAAAGTTTAAAAAATAAACAGTTTTATCACTGCTCATCTACAGTAATTGATCATAATCAGAACAATAGTTGCGCCTGTGCAGCTTTCGTCTAATCCATCACACGCTCGTGCATTCCGTATCGCGGTCTAGTTTACATGGCTGTGGGATCGAACGAGAAAATATAGCTCATTATAATTCCTGGTAACAAAATTACTATAAAATTGAGAATAACTAAGAAGTAATTCGTAGTAGGTTTATTGAAATCGCGCAAGTACTAGTACCAAGTAAAAAAATTAAACTGCCTTTTATTGTTACGAGAATTGTAAACAGACCTTTAATAAAAAAACTATTAATCCTATCAAGTTTTGTTTACATGCATGACAATAAGTGGCATTATTATTATTATTTTTTTTTTTTTTTATTATTGATAAGCCTTCATTTGACCACAATCTCACCTGATGTAAAGTGACGATGTGGTCTAAGATGGAGCATGAAGGCCTAGAAGATGGCTTCTCCGGGCCACATTACGAAACACGAAAAAATCGCTTCACGCACTGGCCCAGCCCGGAGGGTGGTGACAAGCCGCGGCCGAAGCCTACCACCAGAGACTGTTCTTAGCACCACCCGGAGGTCACGTGTAAGGATTCAGAGGGTTACCACTTACGGACGTGAACAGACAAAACCTCCAAAAATTATTCATCAAAAATAGTGGACTGATTTTAACTAAGTTAAATACTTAAAATAGTTTGATTGGAAATTATAAACTGGTAAATAACTTTAGTGTTATTGGTAAATGTAAAAATAAAATCACTCGATTTATATAATCTATACTAATATTATAAAGAGGAAAGGTTTGATTTTTTGTTTGTTTGTTTGTTTGTCTCGAATAGGCTCTGAAACTACTGCACCGATTTAAAAAATTCTTTCACCATTCGAAAGCTACACTATCCCTGAGTGACATAGGCTATATTTAGTTTTCATAAATAATATGATTCCTTACCAAACTCCGATAATGTAACCCATGGTGAAAAAAAAGGAACCCAAAATCTTTCTTTAATCGCGAATGCTGCGAAAACTATTGAATATATAACAAAGTGTTGTATTACAACTTTGTAGAACTTATTATTATCTACAAAAAACGTTGTTACATCATATCTCTAACTATTATAGTTTTGTGACAATAACCGATTTTTATGAAAAAATAAACCTAAAATCTTTCTTTAATCGCGAATGCTGCGAAAACTATTGAATATATAACAAAATGATGTATTACAACTTTGTAGAACTTATCATTATCTACAAAAAACGTCCGAACATTATATCTCTAAGTATTATAGTTTTGTGACAATAAGCGGGTTTAAGATCACGAAATAATCTGCCGCGTCGCGTCGTCGGCTCCCTCCCTACTGAATGGTCGTGTTCGGAAATAAAAAAATTGTCGCTTGATAATATTTTGTCGCTTAGTTAGTAGTTAATAATTCGTTAACAGGTAACTAATCCCATTCAAAAAGTTATTTTTAAAACTAAACCCTAGCATTATAGCATAGATATTGTACATATCGTCGGTTGCAGGTTCAATTGGGTTAACCACCAAAACACGTAAAATAAGTTGAGTTTACAGTTTTTTTTAGTTTTTTTCTGCTCTTTCGAATAGCATAATAATAGAATTCTAGCTTTAAAAAAATACAGTTACGCTACACATTTTAACTGTGAATTTTGCAGACTTCCGTCGAAATTATGTTGTAACTGAGTAGGTATGTGATCCATTTACATAAGTCGAATTGTTGTATTCCTATGACCGAAGAAGGTTAAGTTGGTGTATGTATCTTGGCAAACCAGCATTGCTCTTACACTAATTCTTAGCTTGAACGAAAAATTATAACCACACATACACCAAATATAAAACCAACTTTCTTCAAAAAACGAACGTTACACCAATTGACCCGAACCAAGTTTATGTTTGTTGTAGGTTACACCAATTTGAGCATTGCAATCAATAGTATGTTTTCTCTTACCTTAATCTTCTTATAAATAATAAATCTAAATTTAAAATATAAGAAAAACCCCCGATTCGAATCCTTCAATTTCCCTAAAAGTAAAACACCATAATAATGTGTAATGTTCATGCAATGCGCTTTTATTTGATAACCCACTCGAGATTTTTCAGATTTTCGGTTTTCCTTCCCCACTCTAACCCCCACAATTTTTAAACGGCACAACCGATTTTCATGAAACATGTCTAAGAGCACTCGCGCCAGACTCACCTTTTAAACAAAAAAAACTAAGTTGAAATCGCTTCATCCGTTCGGGAGCTATGATGTCCCAGACTGATAGACACGTCAAACAATGACACCCCTCTTTTTTGTCGGGGGTTAAAAATGAATCGCAAAATGTGTTGCTAAGCGCATAACTCAACAACGCCTATACCAATTTAGCCAATTTATTTTTTTAAATATTCGTTGGAGTTTAAGGATGGTTTTTACGGCGAGAAAAAATCGAATAATTTTGAAAAAAACTTTGAATAATTACCCGTGCAAAGCCGGGGCGTGCCGCTAGTAATAGATAAAAGATGAGACACGAAAATATCTTGTCATAATAAATATTCCTTTTCAAAAGGTTAAAGTTCTAACTAGGAATGCATATTTTTATCTAAGCAATTCACAAGTAGCGATTTTTAACGAAATATTCCAACCGGTTCCCTATCTTGTGTGGGCTTTTAAAATATTCTCAAAATTACCTAATTAATTTTATAATGAATTGCTAAGTATTGCCGATAGACCTGGAATCTTAGCAAACCACTGTGACCATTCGGTTAGCGTTCATATCAGAAAGCTTACTTTTAGAGCTTAATTAGCTTAATTTTTAGAGCATTTCGCTATTAGCATACAGAGTGGTATGAAATCAATGGATTATCTAGAAACTATGTAAGTTAACACGTCATTGGTAAACCTAAATTGGTGTAGAAAAATAAAAAGTTACGTACCTTACTAGCGAAATTTCATTTGCGTCAAATTTATAAATTATGCAATTTTTAAATTTCTTCTTATGATAAAAATTCTGACTGTTTTGTAATTAAATCTCTGCATACCAACTGGTGAAATATGTTGAAACTGTATTAAATAATATTATGACTTAAAACGGGTAACATACCAATGATTTGACGTGTTTTGAGTTTTCCGTTATTTCCCGTTTTAAGTCATAATATTGTTAAAAACCATGTATATAAAAAAAGTTGTATTAAATAACAAATAATACAAAAAATATGTTTTATGGCAAATACATAATTTTTATTCTTATTCTTTAATAATGGCGGTTCTTGTGGTGATGGAAAGACTGTATTAAAAAACTTGTAAAAAAAAAATCGGAAAGCTCCCTTAGGCCATAACTCCATCTAGTATGGGTTCGTATGATTCGTTTCGATGCGTATGTTGTCATAAAATAGGCATAACTAGCTAAAAAAAATGTCTTTAAAAATAATAATTAATTCGTAAAATACATTTATTGCAAGAGGTAGCGGTTTCGATTCACGCCGAGGGGTCAAGTGTTTGTATGCAAACACTTTCTCCAATGGTCTGGTAAATGTGTAATAAACATATATATGTAGTTATGTATGTCTAGTATATTAAGTATATCAGATGTCTAGTACCCGAAACACAAGCATAATGTTTACCACGGGGTAAACTCTAAGCTTGTGTTCGGGTTTATATATTTTATTATTCTAAAATAGAATAAATTGTTTCCAACTTTCATAATAACTAACCATGTTCTAGGGAGTTAATGTTTAAACTTTATGGCGTTTAAACTGTTATCTAAAGGAAGTTGAGCATTTCATAGATTGATGTTACATCTCGTAAGATGAATTAATAATGCAGCCTAGTGGTAACCTTACATTAATTCTGAATAATATATTTTAAAGCGTATATTTTATTGCGATATAAAAGGAAGCTTATCCTGTCGGTTTCTTTTCTTGTCTCCTGTGATGACTTGGGTATTCTAAGGTTTGTCTGTTTGTCTTTGGTAAAACATTTAAGAATTTGGCTCAAACATTGAATATATATTGCACAAGTAACATGATGACCTAAATATTATTAAGGCTTTATGCCAAAAATTACAATATAAAGATTTTATTTAGATTTTTTTTATTCGGAAGATTTTCTTGTAGTAAAACCTACCTTAGTCGCTCCTGATAGTTTTAGCGGTCTGCCTGGGAAATGCCCATGAAATTAGTTTCAACCTTTTCAAAGATTTACAGAAACACAAAAATTCAAAAACAAATGTATTGGAATATGTAGTACCACGCTACGTACTGCACTTACCATAAAAGTCGGTAAATCTTAAGATTTGTTTTGTACATGTCAACATGAGTTTTCCTATTATTATAATAATACATACAAATACTCTCTATTATTTCGTAAATACGTAGTACTTGATACAACAGTTAGTTCAACTCACACAAACTACATAATGTAAGTAATTACATAGAATAAACTTGAGTGGTTTTGGCTTTCTATTGACATTGATGTCTGTAACTATCATTTAACTTGAGAAGCTCTATATATTTACCTGTTCTTATGTCTACATTTTCAAGATTACATGGTTTCTCTAAAATCACAGGATATGTATACCTAATAAAATAGGAGGTACTTTTAATTGCAACTCTGGTTAAGTCTACTTTTAGATATGTAAGTAATTATACAAAATATGGTTATAGCTCGTGATTATTTTTATTACTTTATAAATTAAACGTGTTTTACACAGAAGCGGGTGTGTCACGCATCACTAAACGCTGAAAAAAATAATTCTGTTATAAATTGCTCTGTATGTAAGACGACACACCGTCATCTGATAAATGCTAGTACTGTTTCTAATTCGTGAAGATCTTTAATTGGCTCCTAAATTATAAATCCTATTTTGAATTCTTCGTTATAAGCTGTTGGTTTTCCATGTAAATAAATAAATAATTTTTTTTTTTTTTTTTTTTCACACAGCATTAGGTACCTAACCCCAAACTAAGCAGAGCTTGTATTATGGGTGTTAGGTGATTAATATACTACATAGTTTTTTTTTTTTTTTTGTAAATCCATACATATGATACATAGAAAACACCCAGACCCGAAACCAGAGATTCCCCCGGCGGGAATCGAACCCGCAACCTCCTGCGCCTCAGGCGGACGTTCGCCCACCGAGCCACAGAGGTCGTCAAAATTGAATGTGGAAAAAAGCCGTGTTGGCTAAGAGGGAGGACACTCGACTTCCATTCCGAAGGTCTTGGGTTCAAACACCGCCACACACCTCAGGATTTTTCTTCTCGAGACATTTATGTGCGCTTTAAACACGTGCTTTAACGGTGAATCATCGTGAAGAAACCGGCATTGTTCTGAGAACTTTAAAGAGTTTGAAGGACATGTGACATTCACCAACCCGCACTTGGCCAGCGTGGTGAATTAAGGCCTAATCTCTCTCGCCTAGAGAGAATTCCCTATGTCCCAGCAGTGGGTAAGGGTGATAATGGTGATGCATTTTGTGGCTATTCGACATTTCGCATAGAAATATTTTTAATCCTTTATTTCCGAAATTATAATTTAAATATTCAAATTCCTTGCCGATCTTACGTACTTGAACCGAAACGTCCGGTTGCAAATGATCGGATATAAAAGCAATACGCATAGAATTAAGAACTCCTGTTTTATTGGAAGTCGGATTTAAATTATCGTCACTCGACAAAACAACTCAACCATATATAAATAAATATTTCCGGACAATCTACACAACAACATCTAGCCCCGTGGTAAGCTCTAAGCTTGTGTTACGGGCACTAGATATCTGATATACTTAATATAATATACATACATACTTATATAGATAATTTTATTATACATATTAAACACCCAAACCAAGGAGAAAAGTGCTTTGCAGAACATACTTACAAACAATTTTACCCTCGGCGGGAATCGAACCCGCTACCTCTTGCTCTGCAAGCGGACATTCGCCCACCGCGCCACCGAGGCAGTCGAGACCATAAACACGATAATACAAAAATGAGATGATTTCGTAAATGCGCAAGTACAACGATATCAGTGGACATTTCGAGATGCAATCATACTTATAGCAATCATTGTTCCCAGAATTACTCTTTCCCGAATCATCGGTCCGCCACAATCCCAAATTTCGTGACCGCAAAAACACAATGTCGGCTAACTTTCAGTCAAAACATCTTTTTAACGATAAAATAAGTGGAGAATAATGGTTCAGTTTTATAGATGGGTTAAGGGCCACAAGCGAAGGTTATGTGTAACAACTTAACTCTTAGGCGCTGTTTACCAAAGTCAAAGTCAAAGTCAAAACGTTTATTTCCTTAGAAGCACATAGCCTACATGGACAGGTCAACTTAAAATTAATAAAACTAAATTGCTTAAATAACAAATATCAAGGAAATAACATTGTCTTGACAGTTCGCTTCAATGTTTTATACTGAGTTGAGAAGCGAATAGAACAACACAGCTATATCAGTTATTACAATTTTGTAGTTATTACAATTTTGGAGTTCTTATTTATAGGTAACTATTATAAGTTTAACATTTACAATAAAAAAAAATGTTTGTCATATAAGGAAGCTATTATAACATGAGCATATCAGTCCTGGTCAATCAGAATTATTAGAGCCTGTTACTGTGGAACTAAGCAACATCTATCCAAGCTGCATCATCCTTTATATAATAATTTATAGAGTAATACGCTTTTTTTATTAGACTTCTCTTAATAAATGATTTAAATTTTCTAATAGGAAGCTCTGTTACATTATGAGGAAGCTTATTATAAAAACGTACAGAGTTACCCATAAATGATTTGCCTAGTTTTTTTAGTCTGTAAGTAGGTATTAATAATTTTTCTTTACTTCTCGTGTTAATACTATGTACGTCACTTTTTCTTAAAAACAAGTGCTTATTCTTGTGGGTGAACATCAAGTTCTCAAAAATGTACTGTGAGATTACAGTTAGAATGTTAATCTCTTTGAATTTTTCTTTGAGGGAGTCACGTGGTTTCATTTTATATATTGCACGTACAGCCCTTTTTTGCAGCACGAATATAGTTTGAATATCGGCTGCAGCACCCCAGAGTAGGATACCATATGACATAATACTATGAAAGTAACTAAAATAAACCAGTCTAGCTGTACCCTCATCTGTGATATATCTCATTGTTCGCACTGCATAAGCGGCTGAACTAAGTCTACCTGCAAGGTTTGTAATTTGGGGTTTCCATTGTAGACGAGAATCAATATGTAAACCTAGGAACACTGTTGAGTCAACGAGCTCGAGAATTTCATCGTTTAATATGATTTTTGTAGGAAATTCTTTAACATTAGGGAGTTTGAATTTAATACATTTAGTTTTTTTTGCGTTTAGCAGTAAGTTATTAACCGTAAACCAATTAAGTACTAGTGACAGTGAGTTATTTACATCGTCAAAATTATTTTTATTCCTATCAACTTTAAATAATAAAGAAGTATCATCAGCAAATAAGACTATGTCACAAAGGTCTTTAGCAAAATACGGGAGATCATTTACATATACTAAAAACAAAAAAGGCCCAAGTATTGATCCTTGTGGAACCCCTAATTCGATTTTTGATCCTGAGGATCTTTCATTACCTACTTGAACCATTTGAATTCTATCGGTCAAGTAGGAATGTAGTAGCTCAAGGGCTTTGTTGTGTATGCCGTAATGCTTTAATTTATTTATAAGTGTTGCATGGCAGACACAATCAAAAGCCTTGGAGAGATCACAGAACACGCCGATAGTATTTTGCGCTCTATCCCAAGCCGCCAAAATGTGCTTTATCAATAGTGTTCCAGCATCAGTAGTTGATCTACCTTTGGTGAAGCCAAACTGATTGCTGTGCAGAAGTCTGTTGCGATCAAAGTGATTAATTAATTGTGTTAAAATAATTTTTTCAAAGATTTTACTCATTACGGGAAGAACTGAGATAGGCCGATAATTTGCAGGATCAAATTGAGTACCAGATTTATGAAGAGGGACAAGCTTGCCATATTTCATGAGATCCGGAAAGATACCAACATCGACACAGCTGTTAAAAATGAAGGCCAGGAGGGGGGCAATATCATTAATAATATTACCTAGCACTTTTGTTGAGATATTCCAAAGATCTTCTGTGTATTTGATGTTGAGAGATTTGAATGTTTTCACTATGCAGTCGGCAGTTACATGAGTAAAGTAAAAGACTTCAGCACATGCATCTACGGATGCCTCTAATAGTTCCACAGCCTTAGATGTAGATGAGTTTAATGACTGCGTTATAGTTTTCGGTATTTTACAGAAAAAACTTTCAAAAGCATTGGCAATGTCAATGTCTTTGACTAAGATATTATCATTAATTTTTAACTTAATCTGTTTACTACGGGGTACTGATTTGCCAGTCTCATTATTGATAAGCTTCCAAGTGGCTTTAACTTTATTTGAAGAGTTAATTATTTTATTCTTGTGAAAATTTGATTTTGCTATGTTGCATACTTGTTTAAACAATTTTCCGTAATTTCTGACATATGTTATGAATTCATCATCATTTAGTTTAGATTCTCTTTCCGAATACAGATCATATAACTTATTTCTACTTTTATAAATACCAGGCGTAGCCCAATCTGTGAATCCCACTTTTTCTTTAATTTTGCAAGTTTTCTTTGTAAATACTTCGTTATTTTCCCTTGCTATTGTTTCTGATAAAAACATAAACAATTCATTAGGGTCATCACCAGTAGGTAATGTTAAAAGTCTTTGTTCTACTCTACTTTGAAAAGCTAAAATACGTTCATTAGTTATGGGTCTGCATGTAAATTCTAATAACTTATTATAACCTCTTTCTAAAGAAAACTTAATACTCTGACCATAGTGGTCTGAATTAAAATGTTTAACTACTGATTTTACTGTTGGTGACTGAGAGGAGAACATGTTATCTATGCATGTTGCAGTAGTTGATGTTACGCGCGTGGGGTCATGAAAATTATTTCTCATATTAAAACATTTAAATAAATTAATTAGTCTGTCTGCAAGAGGATTACTAATGATATCAATGTTAAAGTCTCCACATACAATAATAGTTTTATTACAAGTAAATATTTTCAGTAAGGCATCCTCCATGGTAGACTCAAAGGTTGCCTGATCCGCAATCGGAGGTCGATAAACGCAAACACAAATATGTCGCTCAAGTTCCACACAAGACAGTTCAATGCATCTCTCAACACTTAACTTAGCAATATCTTTACGTTCTTTAAATTTAAGATTATTTTTAACCAGGATAACAGTTCCGCCTCTAATAGCAGTACTTCTTTTGAAACTACTAGCACAAGAATAATTACTGTAATATGGTATTGACTGATTACTTGTGATCCAGTGTTCTGATATGCACATAACATCTACATTAAAACTATTTAGAAATAATTCTAATTCCAGAATTTTGCTGGGTAAACCTTGAATATTTTGGTGGACTACATGTAACTGCAAGTTGTTACCCATTGTCGGCAAAGTCAGTTTAAATTATGATAAGCTGACTTTGTTAAATCTACACCCTTATTAGCAGAATAACTAGCTAAAGATATAGGCTCGTCAGAAACCACTACCACTTACCATATCCGAGTAAAGTCCCAAGTACCTAATCAGTGATTATTCTGCTGTTATACGCAGTTACATAATTGTCTGAGAGATTCATCTCTTAAACTACTGACTAGACGATGAAGCAGGCTCTGAGGCATTTTTTTTTATTCTGTTTGGATTCACTATTAGTATTCAGTATTTGAAATAGATTTTATTTTTATTTATTATAGAGAGAGATATAGAGCGATGATCTATATGAGATAAAAAAATTTGCATCCACCTTGAATACTAGTTTAACTAAACCATATTTCTCATTAATTATATCGTTATTAAACTTATTCGTTAAAAGCAGTTGCAAAATACACGTGGTTTATTGCTTTCAGATCTATTCCCGGAAATGTCAATATGCAAAACGTGGCCTTATTTTTCTGTTTTAAAACAGTCGTATACAATTCATATGCAAATATTTCTATCTCGTTCCAACATATTGAATTTCGCAGAGACAGCACCACCCATATCGAGTGTTGTATCTGTTAAGGTGAGGTTTTCATTCAGAGACTTTTAAACTTTTTATTTAAATGTACGAAATTCAAATGAACTATTTCTGCGCGCGTGCTTGGCAACAATGGCTTTGTCACAATTAGGTAAACTAAATTATCATTTAAAGTTTTTTTTCTAAAGGCCTAACCTAACTTTTGTTCTTTGGCTCTTTTTAGTCTAGGACCGCTCGAATCCTAGGACCGATTTAAACCGGCTCTAGGGGCCCGGTTGACGAAATACAGTTAGAATTGGTCATCCGGACCTGCTTTCTGAATTCGTAATTACAATAAGACCCAAGTAAAGTATATAGAAAGATAAGATAAATAAGAAAAGTAATATTCTAAATTGAGTGTGGAAAAAATTAAGACGAAGTAACGAAGCAACTCCAAGTGGGGTTTATCACTTTGTAAAAACATTAAAATAAGAAAAGTATTTAAATCTCTTTACCGACAAAACAAAGGAGGATTCCGGGCTATGCTACGGACCCAAGCTTTTTGGCAATTTTGAGTCGGGCAGTATAAAATGTGAAGTTAACAGGCAAACAAAATCTAAAAAATTAAACTTTACATCAGTTGAGATTGTGGTCAAATGAAGGCTTATCTAACATAAAAAAAAAAAAAAAAAAAAAAAACTGAGAGAGAAACAGACATTACTATCATTGCAATTAATATTAAGTCAATGTTTCTAGCTTATTGGAATTAAGGAAGATTAATTAAAGCCTTTTCCGACAATGGAACCCTCACGTCTTAAATTATAATCGACATGTTAATCCCATTTATCAGGAAAATCGAGCCTTAAATTAACCATAGCGTAATGCCTTAATTACATTAAACACATTACTGTAAAAATATGTTAAAGACTATAATTCCTTGCGCAAATTTAATATTCCACATACCAACTAAACGGGCATTTTACACATCGTAAAATATCGTGTTATCCAGAACACACCCTTAAATATTCCGAACGTGTCGTGCCTTTTCATAAATATCGCTCCCCCATGGGAACTGGGAACTACGCTTTGGATCGTGACTGATAGACGGACGGCTCGTATTTGTATTATAAGTTGAATGTTACAAACTTGAGTCAAAAGCTGACCACAGATGAGTTGTAGACTGCGGTAGTAATTGTTCCGCTAATTACCGGTTTCGATGAAACAAAATTAATTATACCGGTAAAGTTATAATCTTTAAGGTTTATTGAGTTGTTCGTACCAATAACGGCCCGTTGATTATTGAAACGACGAATAATTTTCTTCGCGGTATGGGGATTTTCACTCGAAAAAGTCTGTCAAATGCATGGGATTACAACATGTTTTAATCTCCAACAGTCGTAAGTTGCAACTCGTGGTAGGGCTACAGATCACAGCTAGGAAACACATAACGCAGTAAAAATAACGGAACAACCTTCAGAACGCATAAATAATTTTATACAACGCCATCTATCGAAGCCGTTAGTGAAACTTCAAAGAACCCTATTTTGCACAGCATAAAACTATATGCCAACACTTCCTTAGCATTAAAACAGTGATAAAACACATATAAATCCGAAGGTGTTAAATTATAACGGCAATATTTATAGCTGGACATATAACTGTGAACGTTATAGGTAGGTAGGGTAGAAGGGGGATGTATGACACGTTTGTCGATATAAGATAGGCTGTCGGTCTGCCCGAGGCGTATGAGCATAGAGATGCATTGCGATTGTTTGCTGATCTTTATTTAAAACAATAAGCTAATATTTTATTTATTATGTACCTACTGAATTTTAAATATAAAAAAATCATAAATCGAATGCTTCGGTAATTATATATTTATTTAAAAGTAACTCTTTTACAACACAAAACATAAAAAAGCAATTACGAATACATTACTACTTTTATCGCATTGTTTTAGAACATCTTATATTATGGTCAGAGACCAGTAGGTACCACCAGACCAGAGTGTTATGGTCCAGTACCAGGATCCTAACCACCTCTAGGATTGTAATCATAGACGCGCTATTATTGGAAATGTACCGGGCATGTTATTTTTTTTAAACTAGTTATATAACCTTTAACCTACATAACACCAAAACTCTAACAAAAAAATTGGAATTGTTTCCGAAATTCTCTATTTTTTAACCATTGTTTAATTTTACTCGGTTATTGTGAAAGATACCCTAACAGACAAAAAATCAAAGGTAAAATAACCCCCGGAGACAGCTATTCCGAGTCTACCCTATAGTAAGTAGCACCAACTAGTGCTTGTAATTTAATTAGCAAGAGATTCTTATTGCACGCGCTCAGAAAATCTAATCTCCGCTAAAACTATGAGGTGAATTTGTTTATTTTAATGTCTCATTCCCACTCGGTGAAGTTAAACAAAAAAGTTAAAATAAAAGTATGCTGAGACAGCATCAGCATACTTTTAGTTTAACTTCACCGAATAATAGCTGCGCTCCGTGGCTTTGCTCGCGTTATATGGTTTTTCTTCAATCGGTCTACATTTTCTTGAGGTAGAGGTAACTAAAGTTACTTCTTAAATCATTCAATCAGCTTCATTCAGTCAGTCTTTGAAAATCCCGCTAAAATAGGTTTACATTTTTCGGATATTTAACGGAATATTTATAGTAACTAAATATGTTTTTGTATTGATTTATTTAACACTTTATTTGTACAGATATGATTATGATACAAAAAGGGTACTTACATACGTACAGGTCAAACACAAGTATATTACTTAGCAGTGAGATAAATAGGCTTTACGTTATATAAGATCTTAAATTTTCATTTATATCATAGCTATAATATACTCGTATCCCAACTAGCACACTAGCGTTAAAACAACCTATATATGACTCGTATATGGGTTTCATTCGAGTATCAAAGTGTTAATAATACCCCTTACAGTGGAGTTATAGCGTGCTCTAAGTTACTTATAACCACGAAAGAGGCCCACGATTTTACAGGTAAAGGTTATAGAAAGCCTGTAGAGCAGTGGTACAACGGTGGTGTAGAGCCTGCACAAGAGTGTTAATTCGTACTCAGCTACTACTTCAACCGGTATAATAGTGTTTGTAGATGGGTTTGTCAGAACTAGAGGTAATATAAAAACGTCGGCTAAGAATAATATAAACACTTTTAACTTCATTAGACCTATTAAAAATAGTTGTTTGACACTTTGACGCGTAAGAGTTGTCTGAGAGTTTCATAAGAGTATAATTATGATACGTGTGTTTATTTTGTGACAATCACCGAATGGCCAAGAAATAATAAAGAAAGTAAGTACTTGAGTTATTTTTGTTTGCGAAGTGAAAACAATCTGGCGTTGTGATTTTACGGTAAGTGTATACTATGTTTCCCATCTCAATTTTAACGCGCTCTGGATTTAACAAAGATTTGAAATAAAATTTATGAAGCATAAATTAGGCAACTCAAATTTGTATCATTTTTTGATGTTTATTCCTAGTCAGTGGCATGATAAGTTAACTAACATCAATGGAATAACAAAAGTGACTTATAAAATGGAGTATTTATTGTCAAATATTGAATAAACCAATCAATTTATAGGTTATAGTTTACCAAAACAATGGCGAACTTAAATTAAAGCTATATTCTTCGTTTAAGTAACCTATAACACATATTGAGTTACAACATCTTTAGTCAAGAATGTTGTGCAGGCTTTAGTACACATAACAGTGCTTTAATAGACTTAAATTATTACACTTAGTTTCGCCAAGACAATATTACCGGCTAAGTATTTAACGAACTACGAGTAGATTAGGGTTCTTCAATGAAATAGGTAATCAAAACCTGCAAGTATTAGACAGTTACAAAAAAACAATTTTTTATAAAAACTTGTGAAGTATTTTGTAGGGGGTATTTTTATTCTCAATTCTGGACCCCGAGGGTATAAACTCTTGATATGTTTTTTTTTTAAACTCTGCCTAAGTAGATACTGACTTAAATACCTATTTTGTTAGAGTTTTTTTTTAGGTAGGTAATAGTAGTTTTAGTCTGTTTTTGGGAACATTTCTTAAAACCCTTGTGCAAAAATTTACTGGCTCTTTTTTCTTTCAGATGGGCAGTATTATTTTGACTAATCATAACACAGACTCAGCGTCATCGTCAGCGGACTTGCCGATTGAATTGAACTATGACGTAGCTTATATCGAGATTTAAGCAAATTCAACAAATAACTTATCGAATAATACTACGCCTTTATCACAGGATTCAGTCAGCTTTTACATAAATAAAATATTGTTTTCTATAAACTACGTTTTTAATTTTTTTGTTAGTGTAGTAATTTTTGCAATATCACTAGATTTTTCTTCCGTTTCTGCTTCTGACTCACTAAGTAGAATCGTATCGAAATAATTGTGATGTACTTGATCTTCTTCTTGTTCTCGTCTTTAGAACCCTCTTGTGCATCTACTCGAACTTGACCAAAATTACACGTATCATGACTATTTATATTTTATGTTGCAGCGAATCTTCTTTATTTTTCGTTATAACTGGAATATCAGAATCTAATCGGATCATCACAACTACGTGATGTGTTTGTGTCATTTGACCATTATTAATAGAAACCAAAAAAAAATCATTCCTGTCGAATCCTTTTCTTACTGCACCTGTTTTCTTTTGTTTACTCCAAGTTTGTAGTCTTTTCTTTTTAATGTTAATGAATAATACTCGGTTAAAGTAATTTAACCAAGCGAACCAAACCTATATTTTATATAACACGATTTGTATAAGATTGCCTCTGAATGATAACAGCGATCCATCTTTTTTCTAACACCATTACTCTCACGATGCCTTTATAGTGTATCTGCTTAGCACAATAAGTATTAGTAAAATTAAAATTACAGCTTGAACCTACACAAATGAGTTATTCGAGACTTTTAGAGTTTGTGTCTTTTGCACTCTTGATAAACTCTGATTTACAACCCATGTCTGCACCTTATAGTCAATATTATACCTAAAGACATAAAAGACACTTCACTGTAACAACTAAACAACAATAAGTATTGACGAGTGTCAACGAGCACTGTTGTATAGATTGAGGTGCTAAAAACAGGTTAAAGCTATAACATCTTAACTATACTTGCTGTAATTAGCACTAATATAACCCTTAAAGCTATATAACATAGTTCATTAAAGTTCTAGACCCACTATTGGTTCTCAATTTATTTTCTAACTCCTTTATAACGTTATTAGTTCGAACTGAGATAATTATAACTCAATTAAACAGACAAAAGTTATAATAAAACCTGTAACTGACACCAAAATGTTAGTTGGGATATAGCGATAACTTCACACATAGATGTTTTCGAAGGCATAATATCTACATAATTGCAGTTAAATGACCGATATTAAAATCAACGCAGGATTGTAAAAGGACTAACCTGTTGGTAAAAAAAAATATTTTAGTATCGATAGGATCGAGAATAAAGAATTTCAGCCCCATATTAGTTTATAGTACGTATGTCTAAATTTTGTTCTTTATGAACTATTTAATCTGTGGTTGTTCGATCTGTCATTTGTTTTTATTATGAACGATGAAAGAAGCTTACTCCAATGTAAATATAAATTACGGGATTTAAATAAATAACTATATAATACCTAAAAAGACTTTCATAACGGACGCACAAGTACAAAAATATAAATTGTTAGCAAATAAATGAAGTAGAGAAACACATAAAACTTCTTATATACAAATGTATATAGTTCCGGAGGCATGTGACTTATAAATTTCATACATTGTTGTGTGTTACGTCTCGCGAAACCTCAATGCCCTATATCGTCCTGATTTTTCGTTTGCAGGAAAAAATATTTTTCATTTGACCACAATCTCACCTGATGTAAAGTGACGATGTGGTCTAAGATGGGACATGAAGACCTATAAGGTAGATGGCTTCTCCGGGCCTCATTACGAAACACGAAAAAATCGCTTCACGCACTGGCCCTGACTGGTGGTGACAAGCCGCGGCCGAAGCCTACCACCAGAGACTGTTCTTAGCACCACCCGGAGGTCACGTGTAAGGATGCAGAGGGTTACCACTTACGGACGTGAACAGACAAAACCTCCATAATCCTCCTAAATATATATGTATTTTTCTTTAAATAACCTTATTCCATACACTTTTCTTTTTTTTATATAATAAATGCGATTGAAACAATAGCAAGCTCGATGGTTGGTAGCTCCTTTCCTTGATCAGATTAACTCTATCATAAAACGAGAATAGAGGTAATGCGTTAAAATTTTGCTCAATCATAAACCAAGAAGTGTCGAAAACTTACAAGATATTTTCTGACTTTTCTGCAGGTGTAACTGTACAAAACCTCGTAAAAATCTCGCATTGAAGATTTTGTCGTCATTTCACAGCTTCATGCGAACGAGAGTCGAGGTCGTTAAGTTACACTTGAAAGCGAGCTCGTCACGACCCTTCTAATAACAATAATATCCACATTTTGTTGCGGAGGATAACACGAGTGACTTTGGATTAGGATGAGGCAACTACAGTAGCGGTTGCGTATTTATGTATTTGTGCCACATAATAACGTTTTAGATTATAAGTAATCTGTAAGTTGTATGTGTTTTTTATATAAATAAATAAATGTTCTATGTGTCTATTTTTAAATTTTAAAGTTTTTAAAGTTGTCACGTTTATCTCTTTGAGCTTTAAATAAGTCTTTAACCGTTTAAGAACCAAGTAAGAAGATCAATTTAGAACAAAAAAAAGTGTTTTGCAAAAATGTCAATGTTATGCTAAGCCTGGGAGATCGCAAAGTACAGTCAAGAAAGTTCGAGATAAACTAATAAAATTAAGACTTTTATTGTTCTATAGGTAATTTTTTTATTGATTACTGACTAGTTCAATAATCAAAAAATATTTATATTATATAATTATTTCGATATATTGGAAACGGTTTATAAAAACAAAACCAAAACAGTTTCTCCCAAAAAATCTCTTAATATCAATTTCTTTTGAAATTTCGATAGCATTTAATGAAGTTTCAAATTTTAACCTAATATGAAGCATTTACCAAGCAACATCGCATTTTCTTCAACAACCTATTACTGTGTTCCCTATATCTTCCGTTTTTTTCACCTTCAATACTCAGCTCAATAGTGAAATATGTTACCGCCTGCTTGTCCTGGTGTTACTGAAATAAATAAACCATCAATGGGAGATAAAAACCCGAGGGCTCACATAACTTCGTCAACCTGCCAATGAGAAATTTACGAGGCAACATTACTCGTCTGTTTAATTCTACTAATCACTGTACAGATACAGGGTTACAGAAGGGTTAACAGATGTATTTGCGAAAGACTGTTTATCTATAAATTCACAATAAACAAGTTACTTGTGGAGTTTAGTTTTAATGATTTTGTTATGCTACTTTGGTGGATAAAATTGTGCATACGACTTTTTTTATATAATAAGACTACTTTTATTATTGGTCAGTCATGCTTTGACAATTAATTGATATCCGAGGGGTGAAATTTAACCCTAAATTAGGTAAAGCCTTATTGCATTCATAACGCAAATCCAGTTTAGATTTACAATATTCTGCATGTAAATATTATTTAAAAAAAAAACAGACCAAAAATCAGACTTAAAGCAGAATAAAAAAGTTTCAGCTTGTAACTCGTTCGTAATTTTTTTCAGTCTTATAATGTAATACAGCTCTAATAGAAACAGTTTAGCGACCGTGGCATTCGATTTATTTTATAACAAACTGATAACGCAGGAATAAGCGATCCGAACGTGTTTGGGCTAATGCGTATTCTATGTCGCGTATACTGTGGCCACACCGCAACTTTGTCGGCGACATATTATCATACAATGCCTGCTTGGCGATTCAGCCTGCAGATGGAATAATAGTGTGGGCTTACAAGACTTCCACTTGGAGAAACTTGGAAGCTTTAAGGGCCAAGGTGCTCAAAGAAGTTCGTTTTCACCGATGTCGGCGTTTAACTTGAAGGAGTTTTAAGTCAGTGCCTTTTGGTATGATTCTCTTGCTTATTTATTGGTTTATTTTTCGCAATAATCTCCTGACTATTCTGTATTATATATAATGGTATTTTGATCAGACCCACAGGAAGTTAATCA
Organism: Gymnoscelis rufifasciata; assembly: GCA_929108375.1. Taxonomy (NCBI): domain Eukaryota; kingdom Metazoa; phylum Arthropoda; class Insecta; order Lepidoptera; family Geometridae; genus Gymnoscelis; species Gymnoscelis rufifasciata. The sequence goes on along the minus strand of OV815307.1, from coordinate 2,258,104 downwards.
TAACAAGATGGAGCATAAGCGTTTTATTTGATTATAGTTTAGGTGTTTCGGAATGGCGTAGGTAAACCTACTAATGAGTTCACAAAGAATGCTTCAAATTCAGTTCAAAGTAAATAATATTCTACAAAGTGACATAGCCCTTTACACCAATGCCGACGTAGTGACAGATACGCGTTTCCGCGCCGAATCGGGCGCCATTTTGCTTAGCGGCTGACCACAAAATGGCGGACAAGGTGCTTGTTTACAACTATGTTTAATTGTATATTGTTCGGAATGTTATACAATTATTTTCGCGTGATACCCGCTTCTTGTGTCAAGTGTATCGCTTTGATGTTGCGACGGATTCCGGATTCCCACGTTAGATGAGGAATTTATGAATACATTCTGCACATTTTCTATAAAAGTAAGGGAAATTGAACTTTGATCTGCAGATATAAAATCCTTTTCTCTATTCAGCTTATTGGTATGAAGGAATTCTATGTAGTTATTTACAAGTATTCGAATATCGTTTTACATTTGTCAGATTTTATACCTACACCCAAAGCAAATTTCAGATACTTACATGAAAAATATTTTTACTATTTGGCATTATTAGGAACAATTTAGAAATACCTTTAACCATAAAAGGCCCAATAAATATATACCTTAAAATTCTGCAATAATAATTATAAAAAATAAAAAAGTATTTTATAATTTTTTTAACTTTAAAAGATATTTAGGTACAAGTCAATCGTAGACATTACTTTAGAACATTATTAATTTATTTATATTTCAATGTCAGCTTAAATAGTCAAGTATTTTTCATTGCATGCATTATTTTTTTAGATATTATTTGTGATTGAATATTCTTCTTATTTACGTCCATAGTTAGGACCCCTCTCGGGTAAAAGCCTCCTCCAGTTCCTTCCAATGTTTGCGGTCAGCAACTTTTGTCCATTCATCGACTAGGTATTTTCTGAATTCGTCAGTCCATCTTGCCAGAGGTCGCATATAAATAAAGATGATTTTTGTCTTTTTATTGTGTTGAGGTCTGGAGGGCAGTAATAATTATAAGAGAACAAATACTTACCTACCCATTAGTTAAGTAAGTAGAAAGGTTTAAAACGTTGTTAACATATATTTAAATGGTTAATATTTCCTAATATTACGGACATTATCAATTGCATATCGCATAAAACTATCATAGCAAAGGTTAAAACTATTTATGACTTACAAAATATCGCTGTGTATGGTACTTAAAGATAAATGTGTACAGTTCAAAGTTCCCTTTCACACTAGATATTTTGCAACTCGTGTTATAATGTTATTAGTTCTTGTTGTTCGTACTTTGTAGGGTTGGCCCTTAGCTCTCTATACAAACTTTCTTTTATCATAATAATAATAAAAAAAATGTGAGAATGTAAGTTTGTTTTTTACTCTTTTAAAAATTATGGATTGATTTTGATGAAATTTCTCAACACATACAGCGGGAAAATACAAATAGTCAAATTTGGCATGGACGTAACTGTTTATTTTTAACCCCCGACCAAAAAAGAGGGGTGTTATAAGTTTGACGTGTCTGTCTGTCTGTCTGTCTGTGTGTCTGTCTGTCTGTCTGTGGAACCATAGCTCCCGAACGGATGGAGCGATATCAATTCAGTTTTTTTTGTATGAAAGGTGTTTTTCTTAAATTATAAATTTAGATTTTTAAACGTATATTTTTAAATTAAGCGAACTGAACTGTGATGTTCGACTCCAATTATACGAGAGTCCAAACGAAGGCGAATTTATATATTTATTTGTAGTAAATATTTCTAAAATACTTAAGCAGCAACCCTGCACCATGACGAAACAACGTCAGGTGCCGCATCCGACACCGTGATTACCTAAACCAGGCGGAAACACGAGAAAGCGCACCTCTCGCTCTTACCATTGTCAACGCGCTGATTTACGAGCAGGAAGCAACTAGTGTGAAATCACCGGCTTCTGAAAGCCGATTGCAAGTTTGTTGTACGGGGGCTGAAAGAAGGATTACAAATTAGTTGTTTTGTAGCAGTTGCAAGGATTGGTTTAGTGTTTTAAAATATTGATGCGCTTAATAGGGTAGAATAAAACTGTTATTCCGTTATTTAGATTCATCACCACCGTATTAACGTTCCCACTTCTGGGACACAGGGACTTCTCTCTTGGCGAGAGAGATTAGGCCTTAAATCACCACGCTGGCCAAGTGAGGGTTGATGAATGACGTTTTTATATAGATTACTTAAAAAAAAATTAAGTGTATTTTTTTCTTGCAAATGAAAAATCTAGATGTTAGGTTCATTGAAGGTATACGCTAAATAAATTTAAGCGCTAAATTTCACAGTCACTAGGCCTCACTCCGGAACTAAGATGCTCTTATTTTGTTAAACTTTATTATTCAATTGATAATAAAAAATAGGTCTCCAGTATTTGAGGATATGCTAACCTACGGACTGAATAGAATTTTTTTTATGCTGTCATTATGCCTAGGCTCGCCCTAGTTTAGAACATTTGAAAATCATACATAAAAAGTCCTTAAAATTACAAAAAAAAAAAAATCTGCAGAATTATGTTAACTATCCGATTACAATAGTCCATCGTTAAAATTTAGAGAATTCTTGTTACGTCGGACCGACTTGCTCAAAAAATACATATCAATAATTTTACCATTACGAGTATCAAAATCAAAAATAAAAATGAATAATATACAATGAAAATCGGGTAATTATGAAATACTGCTCTACCGAATCCTGCCTTTACAGGTGTATGAATATATTAATTTAAATTATAATGTTACATCAATTATGATTATAAAAGTTTAAAATTAGACTTATATTTTAGAAGATTTTGTCTGTTCGCGTCCGTAAGTGTTAACCCTCTGAATCCTCACACGTGACCTCCGGGTGGTGCTAAGAAACGTCTCTGGTGGTAGGCTTCGGCCGCGGCTTGTCACCACCCTCCGGGCTGGGCCAGTGCGTGAAGCGATTATTTCGTGTTTCGTAATGTGGCCCGGAGAAGCCATCTACCTTCTAGGTCTTCATGCCCCATCTTAGACCACATCGTCACGTAACATCAGGTGATATTGTGGTCAAATGAAGGCATATCAAGCATAAAAAAAAAAGATTTATTTCTGACTGAATCTGTAGAACCCATATTATACGGGTCCCAGCATTGCTATTGACATTATAAGACAGTTTCAACCTAGTTTTAAACCAAATCAATTCTTCCAACTTAATCGTCGTATCCTCGAGAACCTCGCTGGCTATAATAAAATCAATTACGCCATAGCTCAAGTCTTCATTCTTACTTTACAATAAAAGTTGTCTACAACTTGAATGAAATGTACTGTTGTCGACAAAAAAATCCTATACCCGTTCAATATTGATGAACAGAGAAGCGATCAATAAGTGCTGATAATCTGATTAAAGAATTTTAATAGGCCCTGTATTCAAATCAATGAAGTCTTTATAAATATGCACTGAATTATCAGCACGAGCCAGAAAATATTTCAATACTGTTTTTATAATTTAGAATTTTACAACACTACTGACATATCAATGACAATGAGGTTCTTTACCTTTTCTGATTAATTATAATATTTAAATTATTTGACAATATTTTTCTTGGATTACATAAAGCTTCTTATTATGGGAGTAATTTACTTAACACACATTGGTATATAATTCGGTATTATATTTTTAAATAAATAGTCGAGTGTCTGCAAACTTATTACACATCCTTGATATATCTCTTTACTCCTTCATAATAATTTAACCTATTTTTACCTATAACCTATTGACCTATGCGAATGAGCAAGACAATCTCCAAGCCAGTGTCTTATACAATACAATATTTTTTTAATTTCGTCGTTTTCATAAAAATCACTTAATTATATATCGTACATGTTTTGTTATAAGATTAAATGTATCATTTATAAGATAGTTAATAAAGGTTTTTATTATATTATTAATAATTAAACTATAATTGTAGTATGTATTATCAATCAGTTACAGCAAAAAAAATCCTAAAAGCAATGAATAATTTACTTTTGGCATTATAAGTGCATAAAATAAGTAAAATCAGTACCACTATCTGTATAGCTAGTTCTGCCGCTTGTAAAGGCTGTCAGCTTTGCATAGCGCATGCGTGGTCGTTGATTTGATTTGCAGATGAGAATGGTGAAAAACGTGCGCAGTTAATTGTTTCATTGTTCCTTGGGATACATAATATATCAACTATACATACTTATAATGCATTATGTTGTATAGGTACTTATGATTCATGGGCCTGTAGAGAAAAATAAAGGAAGTTAGTTAGTCGTATTGAAATAATAGCAAGCACCATAATTAAATAACCACTGCTAGGACACAGGGACTTATCTCTTGACGAGAGAGATTAGGCCTTAATTCACCAAGTCGGCCAAGTGCGCGTTGGTGAATGTCACCATCTTCTTTAAACTCTTCAAAGTTCTCAGAGCATGCCGGTTTTCTCACAATGTTTGCCTTCACCGTCAAAGCGCGTGTAAACGCACTTACATTTTTAAGAAGAAAATCCAGAGGTGCTTTTCGGGGTTTGAACACACGACCTTCGGACTGAAATAATATAAATCTTCCTGTTTAAATACTTTATCTATTGACACTGAAAACAAAATTGAAAAAAGAAGAGATTAGAAGTTTTAAGATTCCTTAAGAGTTTGAAACGGCCATGAAGATGAATGAATGATGAATTTGGTGAATGAAGATGATGATGAAACAAAAGCTTTCCAAGCTGCTTAATCTTGCAGTGCACGCCCTCAAGCAGAGTAATTAAGAAGGATCTGACTTGCAAAGAGCGTTTATTTGTAGATGTACTTCCGGCAAGAATGTTGCCAAGTGTTCAGGATGCTATTTTACTTTTAAAACACATTTTTACGTTTCCTTACTAAGATTTAAATAAGAAATGGTATATTTTTGCACGTAGAGCAGATGGTTGTTGGGGCATAAAAGATTATAAAATTTAATGGAGACCGCATTTTAGTCAAACATTGATTTATATAGAATAAATGATAGATGTTGTGATTAAACAGGTCTTTTTCTAACATATTTCTAATTTGTATTTGTTTTTTGTTGCAGGTAAAAACATAAAGATGATATCTCAGGAAGATTGGGTATATAAACTTAAAAGTACGTACATACCACGATTACTATTTTAAAAATAATTACATTCTTGAAAAACTTTATTCTACACAAAATATTACTGCATGCTCGATAGAATACTATTATTACATGTCTATATTGAATAAAATTTCGTCTTCCATTTTCACAGCCTTAAGGTTTAAAAAGTAGGTTAGATAGATACCCTACGTATATAGATAACTCTTTATTGTCACCGCAAATGTAATACAAACAGTAAACAGCGGGGACTTCTCTCTTGATGAGAGAGATTAGGCCTAAATTCACAACGCTGGCCAAGTGCGGGTTGGTGAATGACACGTGTCCTTCAAACTCAAACAGTAAACAGCAACAAGATAATACATAGGAGTACAAGGAGCGGCTTTATCACTGTGAGCGATGTATTCCACCTTTAGATGGGCAAGTTAGGTAAAGTAGTTTAAAACATCATGTCACATTATTTTCAGAAATCATCCTTACACAAAACAATATATACATAACTAGCTGACCCGGCGAACTTTGTTCCGCCTTAGACGCCATAAATGAGCAGATTTTTGATTTACGTGTATGTTAGTCTATCCAAACTTACCAAAATTCCATATTAAATTGAACTTTTAACATTAGGCCTGATGGCTCTGAAGTAACCGTCATGTGAACTAAGAAAATCAGGTTTCTTAGATCCCTGAAATTAATTTTTAAAAAATTAGCGAAATCGGTCCAGCCGTTCAGGCGTGATGCCGCGACCAAGGGAAATAGGGATTCATTTATATATATATATAGATAATAGAGGTGCAGTTGTTAGAATAGAGACATAATATAAATCATTCAAAGTTCCTATAAGGTCGAAACAGACACACAGACGTTTGTTTTGATCTTTGCAGCTCAAAAGGTGAAACTACTATCACTTTCCAACGATACAGAATCTGCTATAGAGCACCTAGTGCCATAACAGTGCTATATCAGCGTGCGACCTCACCTTTCACTCGAACATTGTTACAATTTCACTCTCAGGATTTGTACTAAGAGATAAGAAATTTACATTTTATCTTGCGTATTTGAGAATGATTGGAAATTGTTTTGTAATACAATAGAGTAGATGAAAAAAGAAGATAAGCCCGTCGTTTAGATTGCTTAAAAATATATACCTATTTTTTCTTTTTTCTTGCGAATGAGTCGCGTGAGATGTAACTTTTTCGTGTGACGCCAGTTACGAATGTTGATACTCTATATATAATTGGCACTTTCTTATTTAATTGTTAAGAAAAAGTAAAAAAAAATATATAAATGGTTTTTATTGTAAAAATTACAAAAGGTTCATCTTATCGCTAGTACGATGCCTTACAGACGACCTATACTACACTAAGACACAAACTTAAAACTAAACTAGACTAGGTTTAATTGCACCAAGTATAAGAGTAATATTTCGCATACAGTCAAGGCTACGGATCCTTCTGAACTAATCAGTGACTGTATCTCGTATCTCGACAGCAGCTCAACTCCCCCATACTGGTGCATTTATGGGCGCTTCTCACCGTTACTATACTTATGTTATACATATATATACATTATAAGAAATAGGTTTCAAGTATTTTCGGGCTATCAGACGGAATAACCCCTATTGCTTCCATTTCTGTTGCTGTTGACTGTGCGACCCTTACTACATTGACTTCAAAAAGGTAGTTGACTTCTCATCAAAATATGTATACTGCATTAACATCCGCCAATCACAAAACAGGAGTCAATGAAAAAGAGCTCTGGTGGTTGACATCAAACCGAATTACGTAGTACTATTAACCTGGTCTCGCCTAGGTTAACGGACATAATACTACCTTTTCTAATAATCATACAACTGGTGAGTTTATCTGGAACGACTTTAAGGGTTGCCTAGATTCCTAGAACCTTCCGATGATAGCTAATCAACAATAATAAGTATTGAACATTATATACTCAATTATATTTTTATTAAAATCTACATTAAATTAAGATTTAATTTAAAGCCTTCGTGTTTGCCCTAAGCGCCGCGGCCGTACCTACCGCGCGACGATCGCTAGTAACGAAGAACATTACAAGTAATATTGCTAGTTAGGAATAGCTAAGTAAGCAGCGACGAGGAGTGAAAAGCGGCAAAGGGCGCGGTGGCGGTACGACGGCGCGTGTATACATTGGAGTGGAGCGGCGGCGGCGCGGTGGCAACATCGTGTGCAGGAAGCCTTAAAAGTTTATATATACAGGAATCATAGTTAAAGGCTTATAAACGTCTTGTTAATCATAACGTCGCTACCAACTCAGTCTACCTCCAGCCTAATTGTAACTAGTGCACCTTAGTTCTTCTACATTGGCACGTTAATGAAGCTAAGTAAGGCACACGTCACCTCGCATGCCTCACTGACAGACGGACAAGATAATCGCCAACATTGTGTGGACCAGGTTTTGCGACAAGATTTATAGAACGGCCATTTTGACACATAACTGTTAGACATGTATTAAAATGGGCATAGAATTCTTTGATAACAAGGAGCCTGTAAAAAAGTGGTGTTACTCCTATTTAAGTTAGAGATGAGTTTATCTCGGATTGTGCTAGACCGATTTTATAAATGAATACTAGTTGTAAGTCACGGGAATACTCTTTTTTAATAACGTATTTTTCTAAGCTAAAAGTAAACTGCAGTGGGCTAAAAAAAAACCTAATTGCCCCTTTAGTTTTGTAGTTGAAGATGCATAAACATTTCTATTTAAATAACTTATTGTATGTGTTTTCAAAAAAATTATGTAGTTTATCAGTCACTTTACACCTATTTGTACAAGCTCTTGTCTTGTCAGGTCTTGGTCAGGTGTTGCTGTTTAATGAAAAATATTTTTCTTTATTTCTGATCGACTTTTTGTAGGTTGTGTGCGTTTTACTATTGATATCAGAACGTGCTATTTTTCACCTACAAAAAGTCGGCCACCGATGGTCGGTCGTGTGCGCTTAAAGCGTTGAAATACATTTGGAAACAATCTTCCTAGTTAGTCAGTATTCAGTACAATTTGTCTCAAGATATCTCCAACGAAGCTTAAGGTTTCCTCACGATAATTTCCGCAATTCATAACAAAATATCTAATGAAATAATTGAAAGCGATACGGTGTCCGTTTGCCGTCGGACCACTTTCGACCTAACGTCTTACGAAATAGGGCATACGATTATGTGCGTGGGACCTTAGCTCACGAGCTAGTAGGGTTGACAAGTGGTCTAAGCTCTAAACTTATAGTAAAAAAATATATATTTTTTGTTTGAGTACCACATACCTAGGTTAAGTTAGAAATCTTTTATATGCATGGGCATGTATTATAAATTTTTCCTATTAGTGCATTAGGCAATATTAACTTGCTGGACTATCCACAAAGCTTTCTATGTATATCTAGCTCCTTAGTGACCTCTAAGCATGCGTTAAGTGTATTTGACATCTGAAACAAAATATATATTTAACTTAAAAAAAAAAGCTTGAGTAAAGGCTGATTTTTCATTTTCAAATAGACTTAATATTTTATTGCCATATATTATTACGGTATTATATTTTATTAAGATATATTCATACAAAGTTATCACAGTTAGACCATCAGAGGATTTAAAATTCGACTTTAAAACAAATATTTAAACAATATTGAAACATTTTATATACCATTAAACATTTTATTTACCATTTTTTATATTATCAATAACCTTATTTTAATTTTTTTTACAAAATAGTATTGAATATAAGTTTGTTTGACAACCCTAATTGCCACAGTCAATTTAGATAACATCTAGGTATCTCACGTAAGGCGGTCACATGCAATCACTGTACTAAGGTGTGTTAAGGAGCGCCTTATTAATGTTGATGCGATGATAGCAAAAGGCATTTGTATCGTATTGAAATTAAATGATGCACCTGCCATAACGGTAGCTCATGATGAGATAGCTTGTCCAGTTCTGGCTTCAAAATTCTCACAATTGTAGAGGAAATTAATAAAAATACACAGTGCTTTTTAATCATTGCAAAAACTATGTTTTTATATATTTTTTCAAATTTATTTTGCATTTCGAGTACCATAAAATGTTGTAGTTTCTATTAGGCTTTTTTTGTTTTACTAAATATGAAAAAGTTCCGACTTCATCAATACACAAATCCACAATCTCTCACGTCATTAAACGCCATCAGTATTTATAAAATTAAGTTGATCGTAATTATACAAGATTAAAAATAAAGGAAATTACTATTTTATGTTTAATTTTACTTTTACAAACAAACCTAATGCTTTCAAAAATTTAAAAGTTTTAAAGAAGACTCTGTAGCAACTACACCGTCTTTACCTGTGACAGAACAGCTAGTCCATTACAGATATAAATAAAATTTCAAATGAACTGATAAAACGTTAAGCCCGGTTTTAAGAGTCTGCCTCGGCCGCGCTTCGGAAGTTGCGATAATATTCAATTGAGTATTATTTTGTCGTTCAAGTCAATATTAAAAAGGAATGTTGAATTTTTAGTGCAGCTTTTAAATTTATATTAACTTAAGTTTTAGACTGAAATTATGTTAATAAGTCGTTTTTAATACTTCTCTGTTGCTACGATCGATTTGATTAAAATAAAAGGATACTTATGTATATTTATAGGAACAATAAAGGATATTATATTGTAGTAGTAGTTAAGTTCTTTTTGTCTATCGCTGTCTAAATTAGGCCAAAATTTAAACTTATAACTGAGTTTGATCAATTTCTGTATTTTTTTAATGTAACACAAAATTTTGAAGATTATTTCTTTGTTAACTTACTTATTATAATTTATAAGATATTTGTGGAACATCAGTAATCATTGATCAATCACCCCTTTCTAACTAATGCAGTATGTAATCCTGCGCAAAAACAAATCTATTCCATGTTCGTTGTTTAATATAATCTGACTATTTTATTTTTTTATCCAGAAAAAGATTAAGACACACCTTAACCTTATAATCTTTTTCTGCATAAAAAAAATATTTTAACATAAAACGTGAGGGTTATCACTTATTAAAAATCATAAAGATTTAAAATCTGACTGCTCCAATTTTCATACAAAAGATAAATATAATATCGATTCTGTATGTCAGTTGGAGCAGTCAGACATGTTTCGTAAAATCTATAACTCATCTGCGAGTAAAACCAGAAAGTGGTATATTTCCTATTATAACACCCTCTTCCGGCGCAAGAGGTAGCTTACCGCACGTAGCTTACAGCTTAGGGTTTGATTCCCGCCGAGGGGTCAATCAAGTGTTTGTATGTTCTGCAAGCACTTTCTCCTTAGTCTGGGTGTTTGATATGTATGATCAAAAAATATCTACATAATTATGTCTATTATATTAAGTATATCAGATGTCTAGTACCCGTATCACAAGCTTAGAGCTTACCACGGGGCTAGATGTTGTGTGGAGTGTCCGGAATTATTTATTTATTTAACTCGCTATGAGCCCGGCACACTGCCCCACAAGCGAGCCATTAGATCGATATCCTCTCCATCCATCAGACATATCTGATGCAGCTACTTTACTTACGTCCAGATTCTCTAATTATCTGGAATCTCAATCTGCTTAATGGGTAATTGAAATAAGGTCAGCTGAACCTTGTCTATGGACATCTTATCTTTGGACCATTAGTGTTTACTTTTAATGTATATACTAACTTCTTAGACATACCTTACTATGCTCGGCTGTTGTGTCAAAATTATTTACAGGTGCTGTAAATGGACAAGGATATGTGTGATTCGTGCAAGTGTGATTAAGCTGGCTATAATTTGAACTGCATTAAATTTAAATTATTCCGTTTTTTACAAACAAAAATAACACAGTGGTTGATGAGAGCAAACGGGGCGGTTTACTTAATTCACCTGGGTTTATTCACCCAGGTGCATCAAGTCTACTTTGAGTAGGTAGACTTTATTCACCCAGATATTTCCGGGTGCATAAGCATTTTGACCCTTCATAACAGAGCCGCAAGCAAAAGCCAATGTCTAATTATTTAAATCAAAATTATGGTATAGAAATTCAAGTATTCGAATTATAATTATCTCATTACTATTATAAAGTTAAACAGTTAAAGGCAAGCAATTTGACTTAAATGCTACAGAATTGCCTAGTTATCACTTATTTGCAGGTAAATTCCCGAACATTAACAGACAAACATAATTTATGCAGACAGTTTTGGTCTGGTTCAAGTGTAGCTGAGAAACATAAGGCGCAGGCTACATGAGAGTTATACCCACTTAGTCCACCGGAATAGTGAGGCAGGCTTTGTTCAACCTTATAACCTAAAGACGCCGTTGGGGCCGAAAAGTTTTAAAAATACCTCATCATCATCATCAGCCATTGGAGGATTTAGGAGGTTTTGTCTGTTCACGTCCGTAAGTGGTAACCCTCTGAATCTTTACACGTGACTTCCGGGTGGTGCTAAGAACAGTCTCTGGTGGTAGGCTTCGGCCGCGGCTTGTCACCACCCTCCGGGCTGGGCCAGTGCGTGAAGCGATTTTTTCGTGTTTCGTAATGAGGCCCGGAGAAGCCACCTTCTAGGTCTTCATGTTCCAATCTTAGACCACATCGTCACTTTGCATCAGGTGAGATTGTGGTCAAATGAAAGCTTATCGATCATAAAAAAAGCATATATTAGCCCACTGCTGGACATAGGCCTCCCCTAATGAGCGCCATAGCGCCCTGTCTTCAGCTTGACGCATCCAGCATCTGCCTGCAGTCTTTCGCAGGTCGTCATGGCACCTGGCCGGAGGGCTTCCCACATTACGTTTGCCGAGAAATACCTAGATATAGCTTAAATATTATGAGTTAAAGCAAGCATTAAAAAAATTATATCATAAATATGGGATGATCTAAAAATCAGCGCCGCATAAGCTCAACAGCATGTCGGTATCAAGCTGAAATTATCCTTTTTGCTCTATGTTGCATTAAATCACAATCTTATATATATAAAAATGAATTGCTGTTCGTTAGTCTGATTAACTCGAGAACGGCTGAACGGATTTATCTTATAATAGTCTTTAAATGTTCGTGGAGGTCCAGGGAAGGTTTAAAAGGCGGGAAAAAATCGAATAATTGCCGGGGATAAAAATTGAATAAAAACCCGTGCGAAGCTGGGGCGGGCCACTAGTATAATAATGCTGTAACATAAATATTTTATTATTCTTAACCAAGTTATTTTGTAACTTATTACATATAAGTTTTTTTTTTGTAATAATATTAAGATTTTTATTCTATATTCTTAATCAAATGAAAAACGTAGCCCGTGTACACCCAGCCTAACAAATAAACACAATGATTTCTATGCACTAATATGGCGACTAGAACCGGCCAATGTTTCTGTACTACTTCCAACATTTTAGTGTTAGAGAGATTTATCGGTTGATCTGTACTTTAGATACTAAGGCACATCTGAAAGTGAAATGATATCTTTTGTTAATGTAGTTTAGTTTTCATCATCATCACTCTATTAACGTTCCCACTGCTGTGACACAGGGACTTCTCTCTTGACGAGAGAGATTAGGCTTTAATTCACCACGCTGGCCGAATTCGGGTTAATTAATGTCACAATGACATGTTCTTCAATTTCTTTTAAAGTTCTAAGAACATGCCGGTTTCCTCGCGATGTACGCCTTTACCGTTAGAACACGTGTTTATAGTGCACATTCATTTTTCAAGAAGTGAGAATAATCCAGAGATGCGCGGCGGATTTTGAACATACGACCTTCGGAATGAAAGTCGTGTTAGAGGGAGAGCCAGGGCCTGCCAGACCTACGTTAAAGTATAACGGCTGAAATTTTTTTCACGTGTTCTCACTGGTGTAGGGAACAATGTTTGGGGGTTACGAACCTGGGGTAACGGTGCCTTCAGTAGGTATCAGGCAATCAAGGCGTGCAGTACCTGAGCTCTCTCACGTCATTTTATAAAAGCTGAGATTTATACACAATATTCTAATGACCATTTTAAGTTAAAATGTGTGTGCCAAACTTAGCCAAAAATATCTACTTTTTAAATACTGTTTTCTTAATGAAAAATAGATAGTTAAATACTAAAACAAATCCAATTAGAGAATATACAGCTGCCGTTGCAATACAAATCTGAATGTGGGTCAGACGTCAGGTGGACGAGTGCCGTGCTAATTGTGCTCGTGGGATGCGCTTGAGCAACTAGATCTATGCGATCTAAGATAATGCAAGTTTAGTTATACTGTCATCATCATCATCATCACCCTATTAACGATCCCACTGCTGGGACATAGGGACTTCTCTCTTGATGAGAGAGATTAGGCCTTAATTCACCACGCTGGCCAAGTGCGGGTTGGTGAATGTCACATGTCCTTCAAACCCTTTTTTTTGAAGTTCTCAGAACATGCCGGTTTCCTCACGATGTTTGCCTTCACCGTTAAAGCACGTGTTTAAAGCGCACATAAATTTCTCAAGAAAAATCCAGAGGTGCCAGAGTTATACTGTACCAGGATATATTCAGTTTTAAATAAAAAAATAAGCTTTTGTATATTTATACCTGCCGCGATGTTTGACTGTAGTTATAAGGTACTTTGGTAGGTTAGATTAAAAAGTAGGTGGTAAGGTAGGATATTTTCAGTTTTTAAATAGGTAAAAGCTTATATTTAGTTTCACCTGTCGCGATGTTTGTCTGTAATTGAATCTTGTAAGTTAAATTTTACATTTGTCCCTGATTTTAGGGTATATTTCACTATCCTTGAGTAAAATATGACAATGATTAACATATAGAGCTATTTCGCTCTGTCACATGTGACAAAGCGAGATGGCTAACCATTGACACGTAATAAATTAATAAACCACTTTTTTTTAACACATAGCAACATCTAGCCACTGTCTACCACTGGGTAAGTACTAAGTTTATGTTACGATTACTAGACATCTGAAAGCTTATTATAATATACATACACTCATTAATATTTTTAATGTACATATTTCTTATTCTTATATATGTAGTTAGTTACCTTGATAATGATTCACGCGTAGAAAACAGTACAATGCTATACAGTTAAAACTAATGCAATAGTGCGGGCAGGTGCGAATATATCGATACAAAGATATCGCGTTATTGATGGCCGACCCCAATTCTATAGTATCGAGTATTCTATCGAGTATCGGTGTTATTCCGCTTTATAATGTGGTGTAAATTATATTCAACTGACGATTAAATTCTATTTTAATTTTACCGCGTAATATTTTAATAGGGTAGGGTTTTTGGTACAATGTTATTCCTGGTCATAATTCTATTTAATGTAAATTTTCAGATAAAGTGAGTTATTCCTGGTAATAATTTCATAGTCTTTAGGAAAAGTGTTTTTGTAGGTCATTTATGATTTAAACAAAAAAAAGCCACACTTAGTTTGAATTAATTTTTTTATTGTTTTTTTTTATTGGTTGCGCGTTGCGTCTTATTATTTTTCTACTTAAAGATGATTTTGTATGAATAGTCAAGCAGTATTTATTATTGCATTCATCTATATTTTTTTAAATAAACGTATTTGTTTAAGCTTCGGTTTTACTGTGTCAATGTAGTTTTCACTATCAAGTATCTTAAAGAGAAGTCTGCGAGCGATTGCGTAAGAAATCTTGCTTAATTGAATGCCTACCGTGTTTTCACAAGGCATTGCATTTAGTTACTGTGAACTGTGTAACATCAGTGCCTTGATTTATTGATTTATTACATTTCCATGGCTTGAAAAGTCATTTCTTTCTTGCCCTATTAATTTGTGTCGGTTTTAAATATGTACAAAACCATTGAATTCACGAAAAACACAAAACAGTCTTTAGTACTACCAGTATTCTTATAAATCTGTAGTTTTTAGGGTTCCGTACCCAAAGGTTAAAACGAGTCACTAATACTGAGTTTTTTTTTCAAATTTTTTATCGTTGCCATTGAAGAAGGTCCCTTTTTTGATAATAATATGTTATTTTCTCAAAAGACAGTAGCGTGAAAATACTATCGTTAATATTTTCAATAGGCATAATGACTAATTAAAAAATGATATTCATTTTAATCAATCTGTTAGCCCGTCTAAAATACTAGGCACCTGATTTTTTGCTTTATCAATTTAATAAGAAAGTGCAAAATAGAGCATCATAGTTCCGGTGTGAGGGTTTGTGATTGCGAAACTTGGTACAAATCACACGAAAGCGTTACCTCACGCCAAACATCAAGTCACTGCAAGTCTTGATTTACAGTAAAAAAAAAAAATTTTGGTAAGTAATGTTTTCATCCTCACGATGTTTGCCATCACCGTTAAAGCACGTGTTTAAAGCGCACATAAATTTCTCAAGAAAAAAATTCAGAGGTGCGTGGCGGGGTTTGATGGCATGTTCTGAGAACTTTAAAAGAGTTTGAAGGACATGTGACATTCACCAACCCGCACTTGGCCAGCGTAGTGAATTAAGGCCTAATCTCTCTCGTCAAGAGAGAAGTTCCTGTGTCCCAGCAGTGGGAACGTTAATAGGGCGATGATGATGATGATGTTTTCATAATAAACAACGAACTAATTATTTGTTTAGTCATCTACCCTATTGTAGATTATTCTTATATTTTTTTTACTACGAATATGATTACGAAACTATGTTTAGAGGAGTTTATATCATAAATAAAACCTTAAAATCGCAGTAATAACTGTCACATTGAGATCTACACAACAGCCATAAACCTTGAACAGAATCAAATCATTACTAAAAATAAAAGCCTCCAAATTCCTATGTTATAATCGGATTAAAATTACGTGCTAAAACCAAAACGACCTTCGTGGAGTGAAAGAATCTCATCATAATGTGCTGATTGATAACGTTGGTGGTGATATATGAAATATGGATTAAAAATAAATATTTTACTAGCTTTTTATGCCATAACGTTGCCTGTATTTTACGATTATCGGTAGGTCTACTTACCCGATTGTTTTTCTCCTGTAACATTCAATAAATCAATCATTTATAAAAACCAAAGAAAGTATTACATAAGTTACGTAGACTTAAGGACTTTACCACCTGTGCTTGTTAAAGAGGATCTTACCTTGCTGTAACACAGTATTTTTAACAAGCATTTTATGTAATGTTTGTGTGTGGGGTATTCCCACACACAAACATTACAAACATTACCGGGCTCTAAAATTAGTATAGATAAATAGAAAAGTAGACTTGATGTCGAAGAAGACACACAATCGATAAAACAGTAAAAAGTATCTTTTACTGCGGCTCCAATAAAATACAAATTGTAAACTTTAAATTCGTAAATTTCTTTTTAATTCCACTAATGAAAGTTAAATTAGCATCGATCGTAAACTTTATTTATTTTTAAGCTGCGCTTCAGTTTATGGGACGTACTACCGTACCTGCTAGTTTTTATTATTATTTGTGCAAGAAAGCTGTTTCACGGTAGGTTCGAAAGGTATCACACTTTTAAAACACATAAATAAGATTACGATACAAGATCAAGCCTACATCGATAGTAAAATTCGGAATTCGATCGTAAAATTCGATATATCGATAAACATTTTAAACCTCGCAACACTAATTCTGTATCGATGAGAGTATAATAAAATATAGGAGAGTGCTGTAACCATCCTGTGCTAGTTACCTCATCGATAAAAAACACGAATGTGACTATTTTGTCGATAATCTCGACGTTTATTGGGAGCAGTGGAATGCGAATAATCATAAGGTTCAAAGCTGTAAAATTAAGGTCAGATTATTTAATCACATTTTGTATTAACGAACACGAATCGTATGCAATAACTTTTGTGGTCTTTGGTATTTGAAATAGTAAAACATTTAAAGACTTATTGGCTAACAAATATTTTTTTTTAAGTCTATGATACACTAGATACTTTACTTGTAGCAGAACAACGAGCCGCTCGCGTCTTTGATACAGCTTAATTGCAGCTTTTGTGCAAGTGCGGGCGATACGCACTGGTACGACATTTCAACGAAGGGAAAAACAGTTACAATGCATTGTTACGGGTATATGATCACTCGCAGTATGCATACTTCAAACGGAGCGCCGAACATTCGCACAAATGTAAAATTACATAGAAGCGCTCGAGGAAGTGCAGTAGTGTATACCTGTGTGTTTAGTACTATAGGAAAATATAATGATTCCCATTCTTCCCTGCGAACCTCTCATAAAATTGAGATATCTTCGCCCGATGAACATAATCTTGAGAAAGAGTGAGATACAAATTTTAATGAGAACATTGTTTCACAAACGCCAATAAAGGCACATAAATTTCATCACTATAATTTTATCCGTGAGACATCTAAAGTTGGACAGAGAATTTTCATAGATATCCAACGTGGTTGTGCCTATTCGAAGACTCCATTCAAGGGCTTTATATAAAGTTCGGGAACACAATAACCTACTGGAATGCATAGATAAATCTAACTTCAAAGCTCGGGAATTAGGACAAAGATACTATATCGGTTCTGTTGCAACGGTGAAAGTTTTGTTTCCAAGCATTTCTATAACTTAAGATAAGAACCAACTTACAAGTCTAGACTTTCACACATTTCTCTGAAGTCTATAAATTATAGAACTTGTATTAGAACTTATTTGATGCTTATTGAAGAAACGGTAGAATAACTTTTGGTATTATAGGTACCTACATTATTTTATGTATAAATCTTTAATCGAAGACAAATTAACGGTCCTTCTCAAAGTATATTGCGAAGATTTTATCAGATGAGGGTTGACTCTGCAAGCTTACGCTTCATCACCGAATGTCCATATATAGTCTCAGGTATTTAGCCACTTTATGAATATCCCTATAAAAATTGGCAAAAATACACTTTGTGTGAAAACCCTCAGCAATTATAATAATAATTATATTACAGATAATTATTATAGCCGAACCCGCTGTCTGACATATTGTACATGTTAATCATCATTAAACTAAGATTATTCCTGTAATTTCCGAGGTGTCGCAAGGTACATTTATCACATTAAAAGTTCAAGCCTTTAATGACCATTACAGTAAGTAATCACGACATTTTATCAATGTTTCTGGTTATCTATGGATTCAAGGCCGGATTTAGAATTAATTAGGCTTACATAGGAAATAAACCGTTTAATTGACACGATCTACAAGTCAACAACCATGTTAAATCAAATCAAAAAAATGTTCAACAACAGGCTGAACAAATACTGAAGAATTCAAAGAGAATGAACTTTATAATATTAACGTCAATAATATTTTTTCTTTTTAACAAGTTGTGAGTGTGAAACAAAATACAACCTGACAAAAAAATTTTATAATATAGAATTACCGATCATTGATTTCAAACATCTATTGAACGTGTTTTATTTACACAACAGTACTCATACAAAATTACAGCTTTTCTTAAAGTATATTCGAAAAACCTCAATATAACAATCGTACAAAAGTGAGTAATAGTTGGAAGCTTCACATCCGGACATCGTCACTTTACATCAGGTGAGGTTGTGGTCAAAAGACTAATCAAGCATAAAAAAAACTCAATAATGTAAATTAAGGAATGGACATCAAGTCTGTGGTGAGCGCTTATAAAAAAAACAGATTTATGGCAAACATATTAAGGGGCCATTGATTAACTACTGCAACATTTAAACAACACTAAAAGAACGAAAAAAATAATAAAAATACTGTACAAAAAAATTTTATTCGGGCGGTCACCCATCCAAGTACTGGCGTCGCGCAACGTTGCTTAACCTTGTTAGCGATTAAGATTGGCTTACCTGTCGTTTTTTCAGTTGCATCCGGTTTTAAATCACAACGATTCTAAAGAAGTTTCACTTCAACAAAACCGTGGTTATATTACAACAGGCAAAGCATATTACAAAACAAATTCAGCAAAATTATAAAATTCACATCGTTCCTTCAGTAGATGATATTTACGTTTACAAATAAAGCTCGGAGCATCTCAAATTCATTTTCAAATCCCGTTTTTAATTAAAGTGAGACGATGTGCCTGCGCATCGCGTCAGAAAGTATTAACTTCTAGAGGCGCGCGGGCTAGGGATGGGAATTGAACAGATCAAATTATGCAGATTCTGGACAAAGTCTTGTTCTTGTAACCTATGTAATTTTATTTGTCCTATTTTATCTCTTCTTTTGTTTTCATGGACTGTTTTCCGTACCTGGTTAAAAGTGATTGTAACAGGTCTCCCGCAATACAGGTATGTCTCGTGCGGGGACCGCTGCTAAGTGAAATTGTAGCAAGTGTAATTGGTAAATAAATATTTAAGTTTTTTTTGTAACGCTTTATTTTGTTGTCCTTCTCCCACTTATGTAGTGTGGGGTCGGCGACATTTATTTTTACATATTTTCCGTCATTCACCCATCATCGCAATACACAATCAGTTCTTATACATTTATTACACAGACCATCCGTCTTCTATTTGTTTGATGTCCATGGGCTTTAAACATATTACGACAATAATGAGATTATCTAAAATTTTATCATTGTATCTAGAGGAATGAATGTATCGAATGTATCATATGATAGGCATCGAATGGTGACCACAAATCGGCAAACGCAACGAAAGAGTAGGACGTCCACCAGCTATATAGATGGATGGACGACCTGGTAAAGGTAGCGGGCTCGCGGTGGTTACAAGCTGCTATCGGCAGAAGTCACTCGAAGTCTTTGTGGGAGGCCTATGTCCAGCAGGCCTACGGCTGAAAAGATGATGATGATCTAGAGGAAAGAGTTGTGAGGAATACCTAAATAAAGAGATGTAAGGAGAAACCCTTAAATAATAATAAGAATATGACTACGATCGTTTTCACAAGAAGAAAATAGTTTATACAATGTGATATTTCATGTTTTAAAAAGTATTCAAGTCACGAATATAAAATTAACCATTCAAAATAGCGCGTGAGTCAATCTGCAGTCTTGTTCGCCAGAACTGTCCCAACACTATAAGTTTGATATGAACTGCGGTTGCACCCACCGTGCTCTTCTCGGAATGCAAAATTTTAAATAACTAACAATTTAGTACAATTTTACTGATTAAAAATGTGTAGGTATATCTTAGTAATATAGCTACCTAAGTGTTATTAAAAAAAATTGTTTCCGACATTTTTATTCTCTTCCAAAATATAAAAAATGCGATGAACTAAAATTTAAACAAATGTAATTATTTATAATTATAATTAAAGTATATATATTTACGTATAGGTACGAGTATAATAAACTAACGAAAATAAATCATTATATAATGTAACAAAAATCCTAAAGGAATTCAAGCAAATATTCAAAACACAATCGGGCTCCTCACATGTTAACCTGTCATAAATAACCCACAATATCTCGAACAGATCTTTTCATATTAGTAATTACTTCATTGAAATATAATTAAAAACTAAAAAGGCCCCAAAATTGCCCTCGGTGATGGGCTAACAGGCAAGGTCTTGACGGATTCAGATAAAAATGTAAGCACTCGGACAGCCAGTTACCTCCTGACATGCAATTTTCGGCCAATCATTTATTATGCTGCAAAACTATCGATATTTTTATATCGATATATTTTATCGATACTTCCTCGGCTCTATGACCGTTAATCATTTGTTTTGATCGTTACCAATTCAGTTTTTGGGTTCACTGACTTTGTAAGTAATTAAAACACCGCAGTAATTCAAAATTTAAATGGTTCTTTTGTAACATGTCTTTTGCGGAATATTTAAAAACGCCTTTATCTAATAGTGTTCATTGATACAATGTATATCCATAAATAGCGCGAATAGTGATGGGACCCTAATTATGACATTTTATCGATATCGATAAAACGCGCACGTGGGGTGCCTCGTCAAACAAGCTAACTGGTGTGTATTCTGTGGCCGTGTGGGATCAAAACAATTAATCTTTGTGTTACCAGATTTTGAACTCAACCTTTTTGAAGGATGCCCTGCTAAGTTAATCAATTTAGCGGGCGATACCGGTGTCTGCTTGTAAAAAATGAGATTGCATTGTGCATTTGTTTACTAAGGAATTGCAGACATTTTATCTGATCTTGTTAACTTGTTTTTAGGTAAAAAGAAATATGCATGTTTAAGTTACTTAATAAAAATGACAAATAAGCTGACCAAGGTGCTAAATGTTGCAGAATGGACTGTCAAATAATATTCAATTATAAATAGCTTTTGCTCGCGTGAATTTCCTGAGGAGGTTTTTTATAGTACGTCTTTCAGAATGAAAGTTGGCTTATGTTCTTTTCCATACTTCTAAATAAGTATGCAAATTATGAAAAATAAAGTTTCAACAGGAAACAATCAAATGAATTATTTAGGATATCAAAGTAAGATTAGTTGAATTTCATATTCGCAGTGACCACATAATTAAATATTGTAATGAAGATCACACAACCATCTCGAGCCAAGAAACATTCCCGAAAGTCATCAAAATACAGTAAATTACATCGCAACTCTTTGATCCTAAAATGATCGTGTACTAATCAAAGAAACAGAATAATTTCGTCATTCACGGACGGGACCAAAATCACTTTTACACCAGTTTTTAGTCTCATCAACTCATAATGTGAAACTCCATCAATTTTTTCGCTCCATCATTTTGAAAACAATTTTCTATCCCGTATGATTACGGGTCATTTTGCGCAAGTATGAAACTATTATTAATGTATTATAAGTTAACCTTGTGAGTCGTTTAGTTTTAATTTTTCTATTTTTTATGTATTTTACTGCCTCAGTGGCGCGGTGGGCGGAGGTCTGCTTGCGGTGCTAGAGGTAGCGGGTTCGATTCCCTCCGGGGGATATAGTGTTTGTATGTTGTGCTAGCATTTCTCCTCGGTCTGGGTGTTTAATATGTATAGTAAAAATATATATCTATGTATGTCTGTTAAGGCCACCTTGTTTCGAAGATTTAGGCTTTTTACTCGCCCAGTCGACTTGCATGCGCGTTACGCGGGAGCCGACTTGATATGAACTCCGGCGAACTTTGTCGGCAGCAAGAACGCCACAATACAGCATAATGCAGTAGCTACGGTGATTTTAATTTTATTGACTGTATTTTTTTAGTATATTGATTATTTTATTGACTATATTCTTTTATTTGATTGAAATGAAAGTTTATTGTAAGTAGTAGGTATGTAGGTATTGAATGTAAACATAATTTTTCTTACTAAACTTTTTGAATTAGTGAGGTGATAATTATGATTGAAGAATTTTTGGTAAAGAATACAAACAACAAAATGAAAACAAACATAATTGTTATGTACAATATTTATTCTCATTTATAAAAAAAATACATTTTATATGAGGAATAAAATGCTTTTTTATTTCATTGTAATTTAGAGTTCTAGTGCTAGGTCCTGATTGCAAATTAATAATGTTTTGCGATAAAAAAATCTCTTTTTCTTTTATTAAAATTATTTACATGTTTATTTTTTAATTATATACAATTATTATTAAAAATTTCTTATTATTAAATTGTTGTTAATCAAAATGTTGCACGCTCCAATGGGCAAATTATATTGATACAAAACCTTATATAATACCTACCATTTAAACTACATGTAATAATGCAATAAAGATACTTTGACTTTGACTGGTTCTTTTTCCCCGGCCCAAATACCAAATAGACATTGCCGTCGCGACGGCAATGTCGCGCAGTTGTCCTTGTACTTGTAAAACCAATTACGGTTTTTATTAATTGTTGTAGTTTCACTTCTGTCGTGTGTGAATCGCACACACACCTTTTTTTTTCACGTCGCACGTCGCTCGTCGGGCGGGAAGAGCACTGGCACAGGTCCGTCGTCGGTAAGCGCCACCGCGCGACTAACGAAGCCCGCGGGCGTCGCGCCGCTCGCGGGTTTGTAGGTATTTAGGCATAATTAATAGGAAAATAATACTACAACACGCACCTCAGCGATTTGCACTAGAAAAATGATTTATCTAAAGATTGGTGTAAAAATAAGGTCAATAAATTTATTATTTTAGGCACAGTATTGAAAATGTTTTTTAAAAAGAGGCAACTTTGGTATTTTTTTCTATCGAGCGAAGTTCATCTTATTGTGTAAATGTAAGCGAATTGCACTCTGTAAGATCCTCAACTGAAACATATATTTTTTTCAAAATTTTACGTCAATTTTTGACTGATTCATATTGATTTTAAAAACAGCATTTGCGGTATAAGGGGCCCTTAATTTAGAGTACCCGTAACACAAGCTTAGAGCTTACCACGGGACTAGATGTTGTTGTGTGGATTGTCCGGGAATATTATTTATTATTGTATTATTTATTTATTGTACCTTGTTTATATTTGAGCAATACCTTCTCAAGTATACACCATGATATAAGTATACTTATGTTATTGTAATTTATTTATTTAGTTATCGGTGTTACATGTTGACGACCTACGCTTTGATTGTGTAATTATTCATGCATCACATTAAACTCGCGACTAGTTTTATTATATTCTTGTCATAAATGTCAGCATAATTAACGTATTAATAATATCTGATCGCCTTAATAATATAATAAGTATGTATTATATTTCTGAGCGATATTATTATGCTCTGCAAGAAACAGGTCTTTTGGCAGGTCAAGAATGGGGTGTTGTTTCCAATGACAAATAAAATAAGTAGGCCGATTACATATATCTCTTCAAGATTTTATGATGTGGAAAACCTAACAATATATATTTTTTAAATGTACCTACTTCACTGAATTATTTAAGTTATATAAAAACCGAACAACATCTAAGCAAGTTATGACACTTTTTAGCCGAGATTGGAACATTCGTTGCAGGGCAAACGCCACGCCTTTGATCAAGAGTTTGACTTGACCTACCATTATTTATAACACTTTAGTATATAGCATTAAAAACTCCTTCAAACCACTGATAAATTACCCCGTTACTGAGTCAAATCTCCACAAAACGGTACATCTATCTCGCATCCGAACAATGCTTCCAGATAAATTTAATAGTTCCCCAAGTAAATGCCATTCGCGGACGAATAGGCTCCATTGTGTAGCTATCATCATCATCATGTTCGAGAAACAGGTTGCCCGAGATTCCAGTTACTTTGCCGCGATACCCGATGAAATAATAAACGTATGCAAACAACATTATCAGTACTAACTTTCATTAAAATAAATTCTGCTACCATCATCATCATCACCCTATTAACGTTCCCACTGCTGGGACACAGGGACTTCTCTCTTGACGAGAGAGATTAGGCCTTAATCCACCACGCTGGCCAAGTGCGGGTTGGTGAATGTCACATGTCCTTCAAACTTTTTAAAGTTCTCAGAACATGCCGGTTTCCTCACGATGTTTCCTTCACCGTTAAAGCACGTGTTTAAAGCGCACATAAATATCTCAAGAAGAAAAATCCAGAGGTGCGTGGCGGGGTTTGAACCCACGACCTTCGGAATGAAAGTCGAGTGTCCTCCAACTTAGCCAACACGGCTGCTACCATGATCATAATTATTATATTAGAATTTATTTTAATGCAACAATTGATATTTAAGAACTTGAAAATGGTCTTTGAACAGTAGCGGGACACGCCAGGCTCTGTAAAAGTTAAACTGTAAAAAAGCTTAGGATAGGTAAATCAGATAGGCTCAATATTAGTAAAATTTCAACAAAAAACAACTTCTATTTTGTAAACTATGGAGTCTTTATTGTAACTCGAGTGTTGGACCGATATTTATACAACATAATGGGACCAACTTGCGAGAAATAGCTTTCGTTATAAATAATCATGAAATTTGATTTAAAAATGCTTTTCTAGTTGACTTAAGTTGTGCTCAAGTGGTCTGAAAATAACTCACGAAATGGTTTCAAAATAGTTGCAAAAAGTAATATATAGTTAATTAGTCACTCAAAAGTAAAAAGTAAAATGAAAGAGCATTGTCTCTCTGTCTAGTGGGAATAGGTACAGTTATCGTCATATTGATATGAGCGACTACACTCGTCAAAATATTTTGAAAAACTGAAGAGCTATTTGACATAAGCAGTTCGAGTTCTAAGCGCCCAAAGTGCTCAATCTTGATACCCATAGTTTCATATTTTTATTAACTGTCAAGATTTACAAAATTATCTCAACAACAACGCTCTGAAAGTTTACTGCTAAAAATAGTAAGCGTTAATAGCATTGTTTGTGTATATAATTTTGAACATCCTGATAGCTCATAAAAATATGAAACGAAATAAATATGATAATTGATATTTTCAGGCGTTACTCTAGGGAAAAAAATATTCTAAATAATTTCATTTATCAAATATTTAGTACTAATTCCGTACACTATAGTGCGTATTACACTAGTGTGTAGTTAGTGTGTACAAAATTGGTAGTAATTATTTGATTGAATATAAGTATTAAGAAATGAATGTGGAAAAAATGATGCGAGCAGTTACATTATTTGAACACCTCGAGCGCTTATAACAATTAGATCGAACTGTTTTGATTAAAATTGTTTTTTTTTCAGATTATTTTGACTTATAATCAGATTATACTACTATCACTTTGATGCTGACTGTACCAGAATTTTGAACTCGGGTCCATTAGTCGTTCTTTTATTTGCACTCACCGCCTTGCAAGTTTGTAGTGTAATAAACCACAAAAGGTTATTATTAGCCATTTGAATTTAAGTGGGAATAGAATTCTTAAGGACTGCCGACATTTCAAGCACTTTAACGTATATACAATACATCTACGTGAGACTTCATAATTATTTGCATTAATGTATCTAATGCTTTGCGGCTGGTTTGTTTGAAATAGGTATGTGAATTTATATCACTTTTACTTCAAATTATGATTTTAAGGCAATATAAGGTCAACGAAAATACATTTAAACCTCCTCCTGAAGTGGTTTAAAAATTATTTTTACAATTATGTATAAAAACATAATTGTCACTGACACTCTCACTTTTTTTTTATTCTAAATGAATCAAAAAAAAAAAAATTCCGAAATTACTACCTACGCTTCTTGTATCGATATTTATTGTATATGCATTATTGTAAAATTTATCTAGATAGATTGTTTAGACATATTTTTATAAAATAAGTGCCTATTACATAATCGTTGACAGGTTATATTTTTATTGTTAACGCTGCTTATGCACTCCGAACTACCGAGTTTAGAACGTTTATTAAGTTTTAAAAATAGTATATTAACAATAAAAGTAGTACATAATAACATTGAAACAATAAAATAAATTGATATACGATACTTAAAAGCATAAATAATTCAATTATCAAAATGCTCGTAAAACGCAACACGAGACGCGCAACACTTTTTGCATTTGTTTATAAAATGGCGCAGTACAATTTTGTTCCATAACGTAAATCTGTCATTCAGGTAACTCTAAAAACAAAAGAGCAATTTTCCTTTTTTAAAATGATGAGTCGAACACGTTTCCGAAACCGCATTCCAATTTTTGAAACGACCGCGTGGTGGGTAGTGTTGCCCGCGTTATCGACAACGCTCGCTTTCGAATGCGAGTGCAGTGCCCTAATCGACCTAGCAACGGGATTAGCCGTCAATCGCCCATCAGCCACGCTGCGTCTGCAGTTGTCTGTTTCTATTAACTAACCTTTGTTCATAATCCTGAGGAATAGGGTTCAGATTGAGAGGCATTGTTCGCGCGAACAGTAAATGAGATGTTCTCGAACGCACTAGGTGTCAGATAGCTTGACGTATTGAACGGGTTTAGTGCTCTGCTGTGTTGAACTTCGATTTGTTTACAATACCATAGTTTAATTTAACATAACATCTCTGAATGTCTTATAAATATTCCTTTTTAGTAGGTAGTTTTACTGTGTGTCAAATGGCATAAAATATATCGACATTGCTGAAGCTTCAATAACACTAAAATGTAAATTTTTAACTATATTCGCATTACCCATACGAATTAAAACAAAAAAATACCATAAGCGCTTACGTACCATTAAATAAAGTTAACATAATGCATTTAACATAGTGATGTGCTCAAATTCCACATTATCGTATCGATAAGCCTAGGGACGTCAACGTCAAAGTGTCGATAATGACGCGTGATCATCGATTCGTCATGATAGTTAATACGAACAAGACAGGTATGCGTATAAAACAACAAACGATTATCTCACCTATGCAATAACTAAAAATAATAAGTTATAAGTCCTATCTTAATTATTTATAGTTTGAAGAAAAAACAGAGTTAAATTAAAATTAAACCTAAATGTAACCACTTTAATAATTAGGAACCCTTCTTTTTTTAAACATAATTTTTCGATAAGACAAGCGGTTTTTAAGAATAAATTGCTTTAAGCTATAAGACCGCCCATTAAGCATGCTAGGTTTTTTTATTGTATTGTTTCTTTTTTGGTGTGTGTAATAAAGTATTTTTTATCTATCCATCAATAATATACTATAATTGTTTAGGTAGGTCTCTTTTAATTTATAATATAACATGTTTATAAAAAAATCGTACAAGCCCATAAGACTTATATTAGAGTGTCTCTCAGTATAGTCTCCTGGACACGTCGTG
Organism: Gymnoscelis rufifasciata; assembly: GCA_929108375.1. Lineage (NCBI taxonomy): Eukaryota > Metazoa > Arthropoda > Insecta > Lepidoptera > Geometridae > Gymnoscelis > Gymnoscelis rufifasciata. The sequence continues at coordinate 2,230,434 of OV815307.1, read as the reverse complement.
GGTCGCCGGCAGGTCCCGTTATTTACCTAATCTCTAATCATCCGACGTTGGACAATGCGTCCGATGAATTATGTTCTCTGTTTGCGAATGTCATACTTTGTTATACTGCTGGCCGAGTTTAGTGCACTATGCTTCACCAACGTGGTTTTAAGAATGTGAGTTTACTATTAAAACTTATGCAATACTTGAGGGTTAAAAATTTAAAAACGGTTAGTTCTTCTTCATGGATCCACGCTTGATACGAGATAGTTTGCCAATAAAAATAGTCAACAGAGTTAAGTTAACCGATTTTTGACAGATATATCTTTTTTTTTTGTGTAAAATGTAAGTTGCATTTTTTTAATTGTTAAGACTTAGTCTATTGAAAATAATAAAGATCTTAAGTCAATCATAGTCTTGGGCTACAAATATGCATATATTTTTTATCGAGATATTCAAATAATATAAAGGAAAATTTGTCATGATGAAAATAATACAATTCTATTTAATAATCAAAGACCACGGCTTAGTTCCGACGGCGTCCAGATGTACTTGTTGGGATTAACGGCTGAAGAACAACTAATTCTCTTGATTTATATACGGATTATTATTTATTTGCAATATTATTGTTTAGTTTAAATTTTAATGTGAAAATTAATTAACAATAATTATACAAATCACAATACGCTCCAATTTTAAAAGGTATTTTTGGTTGAAAACTGCTAATAGTTATTAAATTGTTTCCCAACTTTTAATACTATTTGAAACATTAAGGTATCTAAATTGGAATAATTCAGATAATGAAATCCGTCAAACTAATCATTTTAATTTTAATACTATTAGTTGAAAATCCATGATGGTTAAATTAAAATTTACGTTCCACTCTAATTTTATAGTTATTGACACGTGAACTCCATTACTGACGTCTACAACTAGAGATATTTATCAATCGACTCCAGTAATCGAACGCCCGTTACTCAGCTTTTCATCGATATACCACCCAAGCGATAGGCAACGTTCTTTACCGTAAAATTTGCCGTTTAGTGATGCACCTGCAAATCGCGAATTTGCCGTCGGTTATCGATAATTATCAATGAAACGCGCGCCCGTCCCTTTTCTTGTTTGATCTCTCTAACGGTGAAATTTAATGTGATAGAAATGAGGGGTTAAATTAATATGCAAGATATGGTTGTTAGGTATTATATTTACTGAGTAAAACTAAGTGCTAATATAAACCTGGGGTTAAGGATTACGTAAGATAATAAATAAGTAAATATTTCCGGACTAATAACACAGCATCACCTAACCCCAAACTAAGCAGAGCATGTACTATGGGTGTTAGATGACTGATATACTGCATAGATACATTTTCTTTGGTCTAGGTGTTTTTGGTCGTAATATTTTTTAATATAATTTACAATTACTAAGCCAAACTCATAATTTATCTTTACGGGTTGTAAATGAAACTCCTTCGCCGCGTCTGTTTGTCGATAGTATTACAAAGTACTGAACAGATTATAAGGTTTCTTTCTATTTATTAATCCATGCAAAGCCGGAACGGAACGCTAGCTAATGAATAAATGTGAATCATGGAATACTTCTTTTTTAATAATACATTAATATGGCTTGGCCTAGTTTTAAATAATTGTAGAAGACTTTTGTCTAACTGTATAACCGTGGACACTTGCAGGCTACAAAACAACATTAAAACATCACACCACTGCAGACTAAAACGTTTATAAATACACACTATATCTTATAAAGCATATTCCAATGGAACTTGGCATTGCTTCTACGCAATTCTATACTATTAATGCGAGTTCGTTGACGCGTTCAGTGCGGCCGTTGACAGGCGGGTCAGTGCAATGAATTTAATGTTATACAGGAGTTCAAATGCTATAAGACATCCACTATACCACAGATTGCCTGAGTGGCTCGGTGGGCGACGGTTCGCTTGCGGCGCAAGAGGTTGTGGGTTCGAATCCGCTGTGGGTACTGTTTGTATGTTCTGCAATCACTTTCTCCTTGGTCTGGGTGTTTATAATGTATCATCATCACCCTATTAACGTTCCCACTGCTGGGACACAGGGACTTCTCTATTGGCGAGAGAGATTAGGCCTTAATTCACCACGCTGGCCAAGTGAATGTCACATGTCTTTCAAATAATGTTTAAAATGTAATAAAAAAAATATATAAATGTATGTCTGTGTATTATATTGAATATATCAGATGTCTAGTACCCTTAACACAAGTTTAAGAGCTTACTTCAGTGCTAGATGTTAATTTTAAGAAATAATATAGTACAAACAGCAGTCAAACGTTGTGTCAGGCGAAACTTCAACACACTTTTTCGTCTAATAAGAAAATATCGTTGTAATTTTTTTTTTATATAATCTAAGAGACAAACAATTTTTTTTAGTTATATACCCTATTAATCTGACTAACAGGTTCCATTATGCGACTCAGCACTTAATTAAATATAGTACATGTTTAAAAACTCTCGGTGCATATTTTTTAGTACACTTGTTGGTTCTCAGCAAATATTTAGCCTTTATTTAGTACCGAAGCCTTTGAAAGGCTTCTGCTGTTCCTTGAATTTTTAAGAAAAATTTTAACCGAAAATATCTAAATGTTATTTTTGGTTAAATTTGAAAGTAGGGTTTTGGAATTACAATTACAAAGCCATAGGTAATTAATAGTTTCGACTAACAAAAAATATGTTCGTTCATAACAACCGTTAAATTTTTATTACTTACTATAGTCGCAATGTTATCAGATTTTCATTTCTAACAAATCGCTTAAATGTTTTTTTTTATTTATGACTTCAACATTATATTATTATTCTTGCGCCATCAATATTAAATAAATAAATATTGCTTGACAATCAACACACAAAAAAAAAAAAAAAAAAAAAAAGCCGTGTTGGCTAAAGTGGGAGGACACTCGACTTTCATTCCGAAGGTCGTGGGTTCAAACCCCGCCACGCACCTCTCGATTTTTCTTCTTGAGAAATTTATGTGCGCTTTAAACACGTGCTTTAACGGTGAAGGCAAACATCGTGAGGAAACCGGCATGTTCTGAGAACTTTAAAAGAGATTAAAGGGCATGTGACATTCACCAACCCGCACTTGGCCAGCGTAGTGAATTAAGGCCTAATCTCTCTCGTCAAGAGAGAAGTCCCTGTGTCCCAGCAGTGGGAACGTTAATAGGGTGATGATGATGATGATGATGAATCAACACACCAACATCTAGCCCCGTGGTAAGCTCTAATCTTCTCCTACGGGTACTAATTAATCTACTACTACTTATAATAGACATAACATTTATTACTGACTCTCACTTTTTTTTCAAGTAGGTAAACGCCATTACATAATAAACCAATAAACTTAAAAGTTTAATGCTTCATGTTCATATTTCAGAGACAAGTCGAATCCTTCATGACCTAAGGTTGGCATTTTAGCAAATAAATTAATTATGCTACCTTTCACTTTAAATAACTTAAATCGTACCCTTTTATAACACCGCCATATTTGATATTTTGTACACAATACCTTTAAATGTTAGAAATTAGTGTCTCAGCTTTGTTCACAGCATAGAATGTTTGCTAAAATTACAGCATGGATGAAAATCGTGCTCATAAAACCATTTGCAATGTTTAATCGTCTGTTGAAGTGGCAAAGGGCAGGGCGTTAGTGTACAGATGGCCGTTGTGTATAAATATGTCTTATGAAAACTGTAGTCTAATCATAAATGACTTGCATCAAACCGGACTTGGCCAGCGTGGTGAATTAAGACCCAATCTCTCGTCAAGAGAAAAGTACCTGTGTCCCAGCAGTGGGAACGTAAATAGGGTTGCTCATGTTTATTAATCACATTTTGAAAACGAGTTTTACTCTTCAAGTGTTATAATGACTTCAAGAATATAAAACTACATTAACAAATTAAATATCGGTTTTATTATCTGATATTTTATTAATAATGAAATCCAGTCTTATTCCTGCTTTGTGATCTGCACCCATCCCAAGGTTGTAGAGATCGCTATCAGCGATAAGGCCGCCTTAAGAAAAATGTACACAATTAAACTCACAAATTTTGTACATTTTTCTTTATTTTTGTGTACCTCTATAATTGTAATGTTGTGTTCAATAAAGAGTATCATATTGTATTATAATGCATGAACTAGTGACGTTGGTTGTACTGAGACTGCGCACTTAAAAAATAAGAACCAACTTATTAAATAAATTAAACAATAAAAAAAATTATAACTTATCAACTACCATACATACTATTTTTGTTTAGGTCTCATAACAGTTATAGAAGTTTTAAAATTAAATCATTTAAATGTATTTATTTTTGTTCCAGGTAATATTTTTAATAGCTTCTACGATAAAAGCAGGAAAAAGTATAGTTGTTATGATATAGTTGTTATACATGATGTAAGTAATTATTAACTATGAAAAAAAAGCTTCGCTAAAAAACTGGAGCAAGATTAACATATTGTATGCACTGGAATTTACTTGACAAATTTCCAAATTATGCGCGTCCAACCTTTTAAGACATTAATGAACGGGATTTTCTGTGTAAACTTGCCTTATTTTCAACCCCACATTTAATCATCATCATCATCATCATCATCATCTCAGCCGTAAGACGTCCACTGCTGGACATAGGCCTCCCTCAAAGATCTCCAGTGGTTTCGGCTGGCAGCGACCTGCATCCACCGTGAGCCCGCAGCCTTCACCAGATCGTCCGTCCATCTAGTTGGTGGACGTCCTACGCTGCGCTTGCCGATCCGTGGTCTCCATTCGAGAACCTTTCGGCCCCAACGACCATCTGTTCTTCGTGGTATGTGGCCTGCCCACTGCCACTTCAAAGAACTAATCCGTTTGGCTATGTCGGTGACCCGCGTTCTTCTACGAATCTCCTCATTTCTGATTCGATCCCGTAGAGAAACCCCGAGCATAGCCCTCTCCATAGCTCTTTGAGCGACTCTGAGCCTGTTTATGAGACCAATAGTGAAGCACCACATTTAATATGGGCAAATAAATACCCACAATTATTTTCCTACAATGCGTACTGATTGAATTATTTTGTGTGGACATAATAAGTTTGTTTTCCATCTACCTCTTCAAAATCCTATTTCCTTCGAGATTATACGTAAGCCCTGTAATAACGCATAATTTTAATTTAATTCATAGTAGCAGTGGCAGGAATATTGGCATTAAGTATTAAACCTACTGGTATTTTGTAAGACATTTACATACTAGTCTTACATATCAGTTAATTACAATAAATAGTCGCAGCCAAAAGTTGCTTTACAACTGTAATGACCATAAATAACTTACAAAATCTTACCAACGACAGTTAAAGTTGTACTTACTTTACATTTACATCTACATTATTGCCGTAATGTAACTTTTTATGTTTCTTAATAAGTTTTTGAAGATATAAAATGTTATTAGGGAATAAATTTAACTGAACGCAATAGTGTTTCAATTATCTCGTTTATCAATCAAATCTACGTCAACGGATACAATTATTTCATAATGAATAATATTATTGACTTTTATAGCTCAATACTTGCAATAGATTATCATAATTGTTAATACCGAACGTCGTATGTGAAGAAACTTCTGACAAAATATATCACTTGAATTTTCTTATCAAACTATTTTAAGTTGACGTGCAAGATAAAAATGTTCAGACGACTTTTTTTAATTATTAATAAATCGGCGTCTTTGACGACACCTTGCTTATCGAAACGGATAAAAAGTGTACATTGATTTATTTATATAATGTCTTAATTTGCTCATATAATTTATTCACAATGACTCATATGGCTAATAGGGTAGGTGTTGTCGATAAAACACCTTAATTGTTTAAAAATATTTCATTTACTGACAGAATGTTGTTAGGAAATTATTAAAAAAGAGCTTTTAGATGATTTTAACGCCATTGCTTACTCTTGCGTCCTTCAAGTAAAAGGAATTCTTGGCGGAACGTACCCAAGATTTAACCTGTTCGAAACTGTTTGTTTTGGCAAGTACACAGCTCACTAATGCATGTACTTTTACCGACAAAGGTTAAACATGCGGTTGCAGTCATGTTTTTGCACATACGTCATCCATTAGAGCCATAACAATACCTTCAGATATTTACGGAGTGGGATGGTTCATCTATTTTTGTCGCGTACAGTTGTTAGCAACATTTAGCAAGGTTATGATGAGTTCATGCTTTTATGCATGTTTTACAAAGTGGCAGAGACTGTGGCTAGCTTGTGAGAAACCTAGACTGTCTAAACGGCTGAAAATATTTCGTTTACAGACTGAACAAATGATTGTTTTTTTTTCAAAATTAGATATCATCATTATCATCATCACTCTATTAACGTGCCCACTGCCGGGACACAGGGACTTCTCTCATGGCGAGAGAATTAGGCCTTATTCTACTCACCGCGCTGGCCAAGTGCGGGTTGGTGAATGTAACATGTCCTTTAAACTCTTTTAAAGTTCTCAGAACATGCCGGTTTCCTCATGATGTTTGCCTTCAACGTTAAAGCACGTGTTTTAAAGCGCACATACATTTTTCAAGAAGAAAAAATCCAGAGATCCTCAAAGTGTTTGTTCAATATTTAACTTCTATTTAGTTGTGTCTGTTTTATAAGATATAGTTTAGTTCGGTATATGTGCTTGAATAAGTCTTTCGCAGGGCCATTTTGCAACGTCAATGCCGTTTGCGCTAGCGCAGGTCCAAGTGAAGAGCAGAATGGATTATCTTAACATGAGACTTTCTTGAATGATATAGTGTTCTTTTTGCTGAATTCATCACTGTATGTTAAAAAAGTCGGAATAGAGAACGCAGTTTGGTAGACCAAGCGTAGGATCTCCACCAACAAGATGGTCAGACGTCTTGGTAAAAAGGATGATCGGGTTCAAAGTGCGTGCTGGCCGCCTTTAATAGAAATAACTGGAAGTGAGGAAGGCTTATGTCCAGTGGGCGACCTCCAGCTGCAATGATGATGCTGAAAAATTAGGCAAAATATATAACTATTTCGGATATCAGAAAAATCATCTTTTTATAATCTTAGGCAAAGAATGAGCAGTAATCTGGATTGAGAAGAATTACATTTAGAAATTCTGTAATAGCTCACTTTTTGCGCACAAATCATTACAGTTGGAGCCTCTATGAATGTAATTTTATGCAAAAAGTTGATCATAGGTAAATCTATAGAGATAATCTGAATAAAAAGAATTTCGAAATATTTATGTAAAAAACTTAATTGGACGCGACATAAATATTACAACAAGTGTTTACCGGACACGCGGCGCACGACAAAGTTCAAAGTTCAATGTTTTCATCTCCATGAAATCACAATTAATCACTTAGACACGTCACTAATCGGAGCGGAACTTCCATTTATTTAAGAAATCGGTTGTTATAAAATGAAATGTACCATAAAAAATCTTCATTGTTACAAGAAATACAATTTTATAAAACATAACAAAATGAAAATAATGTTGCCTTCGTCACTCGAGAAATCGATTGTTTTTGGAGCCATTTTGTGATTAATGTTAAAATATTTTGTTACACAAAAAGTCGAATGAAAGGTTGGAAAAATAAAAAACATAGGTTACTAACCTCCAAGGCTGGTTTATACGAACATTTTAAACAGAATTGTCGAAATTGGTCAAGGCGTTTTGGATTTATGCGCTTAAAGCTGAGAAAGCTGTTTCCGTCTCCAACACCAAATGATGCCTCAAAGTGACCACGACCGCTCTGTCAAGAGTGAAACGACAGAGAAGAGAAGAAGAGTGCAAATTCAATAATAAAAATAAATAACTAAATGTCTCAAAGCAGTATTTCGTAGAGTAACTCAAAATCGCTTCAGCTTATGAACGATACCTTTCAAGTGGTAGCCCATAAGAGATCGTAAAAACGCATTTACAACGTAAATATAGACACGCAGCCATCCCTTATGCGCAAACTTGAATTATTACATTTAAAAAGGGGTTTTTCAACAGTTTTTTCAACGAAATCCCACGCGAAATGATCTAACGTTTCAAAGTGTTGGTAAGTGAATGTTTGTAGTCGATTGTCGTGTTTAATGGAACTGGTGGACCGAGTGATTTATCTGTTTCTTGGAAGTTTCAGATGCAGGATTGTAATGTTATAACTATCTTAGTTTCATGTTTAATATATAGTTAATCTACATGTAGAATTTGGTAATTGTAAGTGAATCTTGAAATTCAAAATGTAATAGATATCAATTATTTGTTATTTGTTAGGAAAATATAATGTATTTTGTTTGTTTATTTTGGTATATTTTTTAGTTTGAAAATTAACGTACCTAATTCATTGTGCTTAGTTTGTTAACATGGATGAATTAATTTTAAACCTACTTGTCAATTTGTAAAAATGTATAATAACTAATTATTTTTGACAACTTCATTGTACCAGAGCTACTCATTACCTACTCGGGCATGGATAAATGTACCGCTTAACCATTAAAACATAAACACGGCTTAGACACACGTTGAACAGTTGTTTAGCAAATGAGATACATAAATATATCTATTTTTAAACAACTGTTAAACACATGTGTAAGTCATAAACAAGACTTGAACACGTGTTTAACAGTTGTTTAAAACAAACATTTTTTTTTGTACTAAGAGAGATTATGTAGCACTGCCTGAACCAGTAACAAAGTTACTTCAGTATACCAAAACATTGAAGACGAATTCACATAGAACATAATTTATACAGCCACTCCAGCACTGCATCTTGCAGACCGTAATATAACTCAAGTTCATTTCCCAACAATAGAGTAATATACAAACAAACATACAGACCGACATTTCCCTAGTACTAAATAGCTATTTATGATGCCGTATCGCGGGTAACGGGCCGCTCCGCATATCTACCTGTTTCTGCTTTGCCCTAGAACTAATCAAAGTAACCATTTTACTGGTATTCTAAGGTTATAATTTGTTAAATAATATTATGAAAATAGAAGAAAAGAAAATATTTAAACTTTCATGAAACATGTATGAGTTTCTACGATTGAGAACAGATTTTTCCCGTTTATAATACATATTCAATAATACATTGTTATACTTGAAATTGATTAAATTTTGCGTTAAATAAGACAAATGGTATTTGAAATCGGTTTACATTTTGTCACAGATTCGGTGTTTTTTGAAATGAAATGGAATAACATTTATTTGCCAGAATATATTTTTTTATTGTTTCGTCTTTACGCCAGATTTACTCATATTTTTGTAACCTACGAGTACAAAAAAACTTGATTTGGGAAGTTATGCATGTTTTTTTTAAAGAGTTCCAACATTTTGGTAAAAAAATGTATGACAATCGATCGATCTCAGGTCGTAAATTTTTTTTTTTATAATGAGCACCCCCTTAATAGCCTTTTTTAACGTCCAATAATGTTTCAATTGGTCCATTGATATAAACATAAATAAAAACCTTCCCCAGTTCGTCACACGTCAAACGTCAAACAGAAACCCTTATGTTTCTGTAAAACACAAAATTGCAATATTAAAAAAAACGTTGAAGCAAACAATTCTAAGAAACAACATAGTTTCGAACTCACCTAACAAGCTTCAATTCAAACTGGTCTAAATTACAGGATCAAGAATATTGAGTCGTGTTATATTGACAGCTGTTACACAAAGCGCCGCCATTTTTTTACCGGAATGAGTGTCAATATGACAGATGACAAAGCTGTCATACGTCGCAATTGACACCTTGTTTGGAATTGCACATAATTATGCGTGGTTGGAATATAACTTATTTAATTAATTTATAGTTAACTAACCATTATCAAGCTATATCTACGATCTAGCCTATAAAACTACCATTGATTACATCTCATTTAAATAATAATTTAAAGAGATAAATCTATAGTGAGGTAATCTAGGAAAATCTATATATATATATATATATAGATGATAAACATGTGTATGTGCGTTACTTGAGAACTGCTCCTTCCAATTTTAAAGCAAGATAGATATACATACTTAAATAAACCTACTATAAAAAATATTTTTTAAAAAGATCCAGGATACTGTTTATCATCATAAGTGCGTGGGGTGTCGACATAAAAACAAACTAAAATCGACTCAAAATCGTCGCCCGCGCATGTCGTTTTATCTCGTGTCCAATGATCAATCAACGGTTTTTTTTTATTATATTTGGTCAACAAGGACTGTACACCAAAATTATTATTTTTTGACATTTATAACTCTTTATGGTTAGATTTCAATGCTTGTTCCACTACGTAATTTATTCTTTATTAATTATACTCACGAATTATAGTTGTATCGATTAGTATTGATTAATATTTGTTGACAGTAGTTCATTATTCTTATGAGTGTCTATGGCAATTAATGTCTGGAATTTTGAATTCCCAAAATTTTATATTTTACAATACTTTTTTATCTTTAAAGTATGAGACTGACCAATAAGATATTTTCTCCAACTGACCTCAAATTTAGTTTTTAAAATGGACGAAAAATAGAATTCCCACACTTTTACACCTCCAAATAGTTTTCATAATGAGCCGCAAAGTTTTAATTATAAATTGGCTCTCTCGCGCATTTCGGCGCAAAAACTCGACACGAAGATAGCCGACCGTTGACGGAAGCGCACGAACGAGTAATTACTCAATTGGCGAAGAAGGAATTCCTCTCGGGTTTTAATGTTTTTAAGTTGGACATGGAAAGTAAAAATGTGGTAAACTATAAAAGACAATTTATTTTTTCATAGTATTAAATCCGATACAAATACTATCAAATACCAATATTAAAAAGAAAATATCGATGATGAGGAGAAAAGAGGTTTGCTTGGGGTTAATTAATCATGAAAAGGGATGAACATAAAGCAATAAAAATATTATTGCATTCCTTTAAGATTGTTCATAAGGATCTAAAAAAAGGGCAGTGCAATTAAACTATGAACATTTTATCACTTTGGCTATCTTCACACAAACGAAATTGATAGATGACAAACTCTGGGCGGCCTATATACCCAGCCGTGGGCTAAGATAGGCTGTAGATAACTATTATGAATCAAAACTTGCCTTGCCGACCCAAGACTATATCAAGATAATTATGTTAATTGTAAACCATACCTGTCTAACACTACGAAAACAAATGTTTGGTACAAAACAGTAGTTTGTCAGTTATTTAACTTTTCCAACTGAATTCGTGACTCCGAGCCCAAATATCCAATCAAACACAATCCGGCTGACAATAACACGTACTGTTGAAATGTTGACGTTCGTTTAACCAAGATAAAATCAAATTCATGCTAATTTTATGCGAATACTTAATTACTCAATTTCAATGCTAGATTGTGCTACATTTGTTTGGTGGTGGGTGTGTTTTATGCTGATTATGATGATCTATCTGCTAAATATACAAATCAGTTAATGGTGAAACATTTTAAACTTTTTTGTATACAAATGTGGTTTACAAATTAATAACCAGATCTCTTTTAGGAACAAGCATCAAATGTATTATCAATCAGAATCTTAGTTCTACTATTTAACCTGATTTTCTTTAATGAAGTTTTGCTGATCACAAACTAGATGGCTCTAGTAAATAATTTTAATCTAAGTGTAACTGTCATAAATGAGCTGAATAACATAATGTTACTTTTCTTTAGAAGAATGTTATACTTAACGGATTTTTTTTTATTACAGTTCTACTATGAAACCTGTAAATTAACTATGAAATATTTATTAATCTTATTTGAGATGGCGCTAGTAAATTATTTAAATATATAACCACGGTATACTAAGAAGTCACTTTTTTTGTAGATTTCCGAAATTCCAAATTCAAAACTTCAAAAAAAATTAAGGTTCCTGCACTAGACGGTTTTGTGTATGTTGGAGCGGCTACATTAGTGGGCGCAGATTCGTGTCGTGTTGGAGCGCTAAAATATTTGAGACCGGGTATACGCGATGTTATTGTCTACTTAAACGAACCAAGACTTGTGTCGCATATAATAATATATATTATTATATTATAATAATATATATTATTATATTATAATAATAAAAACATTTATTTTGTGCCACAATAGAAAAACTTAAAACTAGAAGTGGGTAAAATTAACACAATTAGTCAACAAAAAAGGTACATATCGTAACATATCTCTCTACATAAGTCTAAAGTGAGGTTATTAAATTAAATGATTTATTTTGAGGAATACATAATAATTAATACATGTCGCATCATCAAAATAATAGATTGTGTGAGCGATCTTTTTGTGAAGTGTAGGCAAAAAAATAAATAAGTACATGCCATAATTTTAATAATACTAACGCTTTTAAAACACTTTTCGAGCAACCAACTACATTATTTGTCTTATTATATCAATTTATTTTTTTTAATTATTGTTCTGGTAGTATTAAATTAAAATACTCATAATTGTAGCCACGCCTACACCGAACATCGTATTCGGCCGAATACTTCATGATACTTCTATGTACCCGACCACAAATATTCGCCGTAGCCTCACCATGTGAGAACGATTAAAATACCAGAATAGAAAATAGTTAAAATCAATTGAAGCCACTTCCTTACATCCAATAAAGATTATTTCAACTTACGTTGATAGGTAGATTAAAATAAACTAAATGGGCTTAGATACAGTTCCTTATCGACCAGCATCAAAGAAAAATCACCCCATTTGCGACCCTCTTAAAACTTCCGTAAGTGCTATTTTTATTAATTGACATTAAGAAGAACAAATTACTGTAATAATTTGAGTAGAGTGTCTCAAGACGACAATGTACTGAGGAAAGCGTATGGTTAAATAAATAGATTTAATAGGGTTTCTAGGGTTCCTTGTACAGTTTATATTACATTTACCGATAAAAAAAAAAAAACATTAGAAAAAAAAAAAATTAAGTGACCTGACCTGAGGCGCAACGTGGCTTAACTTTATAAAAGTCAAAGTATTTTCGTTGTATGAGTGCCCCTTTATATATTTATTTATTATGTTTTTTTAGTAACTATTTATATGTTGTATGTATTTCTACAGCGGCAAGATAAATACATTATCCCTCAAAATGTGACAGACACGGCCTGGTGACAGACGGACAGAAAGACATACGATGAAGTCTCAGTAATAGGGTGCCCTTTTACCCTTTGCGTACGGAACCCTAAAAACAATAAGTTCTAATAAAATAAATAAATATATCTTAGCAAAAGCCTTTTCAAACAAACATCATTATTAAGGCAAACATCGTGAGGAAAGCGGCATGTTCTGAGAACAAGGAGTTTGAAGGTCATGTGACATTTACCAACCCGCACTTGGCCAGCGTGCCTTGACCTAATCTCTCTCGTCAAGAGAGAAGTACCGTGTCCCAGCAGTGGGAACGTTAATAGGATGATGATGATGAAAGCGTTTTCTAAAATATGGATCGGCTGTATGCGACTGTAACAGCTTTAACAAATAGAGTGGAATTACCAGTTGTATCTTAACTGGTTATTATTATTTATCAAAGCCAACATGTCCGACTGGGGATGAGAAAAATTATGCAGGAAAGCCTACTGTCGTATTCATATATCATTTTATTACAGCACTGCCTCTGAGAAAGCGTTGAACGTCTTGTTCCGTCCGTTATATTAGACAATTTATTGAAACTAGTACAAAAAACTAAAAGATAACCTCGTCACGATTTTCAGGGTAACTAGAGGTATATAGTAAGTACAGGAATAAAAAGTTCCAAGTTTATATTTAGAGGTCTTGTTTTAAAGTATATCAAATTAAAACGTGAAAATATACGTTTAAAAGATTAAAGGCGTATTAGATGTACATTTTTTTTAAATTTTAATGTTTATAATAAATCAGCTCTGAGAAAAGTTATCTGGTAAGGAATCTTAGTCGTGTATTTTTTTTACGGTGTGTTATTTTAGGTTGAATGTAGTTTAATGGACTCAAGCTATTTCTGCATTAAAACAATTCCAAAACTGTTGTTAAGTGAAACGTGTCCAAGTAACCAGTATCCACATAATTAGTTTACAATTATACTATTATAGTATTACAATTTATAAGTTGCTCCCGCATCAGGTCAAAAAAAAAAAAATATGCGCTTTGGCGATGAGTGTATTTGACGTAGCAAATATTTTTATAAGGCAACAAAGACTTAGGCAACAATTCCAATAATAAATATTGTTAATTTTCAGAGTGCAGGATCTATATTATTAAAATTTCGCAAACATGCTAGATCAATTTATATAGATTTATTACGAATCTACAGACATAAAGGAATCTTCAATGATTATTATATTATGTCGCATTTGCAAAATATGACAAAAGTATTTTAAAGACGGCGGCTTAAATGTACAACCATTTGTTGTGTTTTATTAAGTGGAATGAGAATAATCTGTTATTGCGAGACTAATGATAGTCCGTGACATCGCTTGTGTGCCGTTCTTGTACTGACTATCTGTATGTTTGTGATAAGGTATAAGTATAAAATATCTCGTATGACGATGAGAGGATAAAGTCTTTTGGTTTTAGTATGCTACCATAGAAAAAAAATACCTAAATTTAATACAACTGATTTTAAGAGTTAATAAATTAGTTTCTTAATGAGTATTACTGGCAACCTCTGCGGTGTTGCCTTTAAGTATAATGCATTTCCGCAAGATTTTTTTTCAACACGTTGCACGTGTTTTTGCATTATCCTGCGGGAACAGCGTATTTTCCCGTGGTAGAAGTAGCCTATAGTCTTCTTCGGTAAATGAGCTACTAACACGGAAATAATTGTTGTAATCTGACCAGTAGTTTCCTGCATAATCAAAAATTATTTAAATTTATTCAGTTGTTATTTTGTGTGTTCAGTTGGTTAATTATAAGAATATACACGGCTATGTTTTATATCGAATAACTAATTATTTGCCCAAGGGTCGTAAAAGACATAGCTCGAAACAACCCAGACAATTTTTATGAACTTTAAGAAGATAAGCCACAACTCACAAATAAAAATCAAAGCATATATAATTCTAAATCTCTAGATTTTCTAGTCAAGAGATAAGTCCCTGTGTCCCAACAGTGGGAACGAAATAGGGTGTTTATAATGAATTCAAGCTCATCCATTTTATAAATTTATTATTTATTAACTTATCTACACGTGGCTTCTAGCTTTAGTCAAGCCACTTTATCTATATTTATTCTTTTAGTTCTTGTAACTTTTGTTTCAAAATAAATAAAATATAATAAAATAAAACAAACTCTGGAACGTGTGGACGCGGGTTGTAGAAACGGTAAACAATTTTATTTTATAAAGATATCAGTATATTGTCGTGACTTCTTTTACTTTGTAAGGGATCTGATGGAAGCTAAAAGCTATGTAAATCTTGCCTCGTGTTCCATGATAATAATAAATACTAGGTACAGTTATATAAGATTTCTCTGAAACTAAACATTTGTTGATTCCATTCTGGTCTAGAATAGATTGAGCTTTGCTAGCTTAGATATTATGTATAAATAAATATTTTCTGATTATTCTAACATATAAAAACTTATTTATAGACCCATTTCACATGCTTCCACTTATAAGCGAAGAAAATATTAAGCGCTCCTGCACGACACCGCCACCACGCCACCACCGCGCCGTCAAAAATATTTCTGGACATACCACACAACAACATCTAGCCCCGTGGTAAGCTCCGAAGCATGTGCTATGGGTACTAGATATCGATATCTATATAAATAAAAATGAATTGTTGTTCGTTAGTCTGATTAAAACTCGAGAACGGCTGGGCCGATTGAGCTGATTTTGGTTTTAAAATGTTTGTCGTAGTCCAGGGTAGGTCTAAACGGTGAGATAGATGTGATAAGGAAAAATTGCCGGGAACTTTTTTACCCGTGCGAAGCCGGGGCGGGCCGCTAGTACTTAATATTATAGACATACATTATGTGTATAGATTATTTTTATGAAACACCCAGACCAAGGAAAGTGTTTGCAGATCATTCAATTTGACCCCTCGCCGGGAATCGAACCCTACCGCTTGCACCGCAAGCGGGCCGCCGACAACCGCGCTGCTGAGGCGATTTGACTTCCAAGACATCTAAAGGTGTATCTCTCTCTTACATACCAAGATATGATAGACCTGACACGCTTGAGCAACCGTTGGTCAGACATGTGGATAACTACAATTATAGATTAACTAAGAGTTAATACCCTCCAATCCCCGTAATTGATTTCAACGCCGTGACGAAAGATATCTATGTATGTGCCACAGTTTTTAGAAAACAGCTTGGTTACTACAAAGGTTTTTATCATTCTAGGCACGTTTCGAAAGTCTATGTGGATTCAAAATTCGTCACTTTACTTCTTTTTCACTGATTTTAAATTATCATATCTTAAATTAAGATCGTAAACGCTTTAAATAAAGGTAGTTTAATATTTTTATAAATATACAGTTCGAATTACATTTTAATGGTTTAATGCATTTTTGGGTACAATTAGATTAAGCAACAGTTTAAAATGTGCAGCTGTTAAATATACGATATATTATTTTATTAAATTTACTCAAATACATTTTTTTTTAATTTTAAATTACTTAACGGATTTTAAAATAAAAAAATAAAGGACGATGAACTGAAAAGGACCATTGTGGAAAGAGTTGAAGGAGGCCACCAAAATTAGAGCCATACTATAAAAAAGAAAAAAAAAGCAAATAATATTGTATGTAATTTGCTTCTAGAAAACTATGTCTTATATTTATAACCTATAAATATTTCCATCATCACCTTATTAACGTTCCCACTGCTGGGGCACAGGGACTTCTTGGCGAGAGAGATTAGGCCTTTAATCCACCACGCCGGCCAAGTGCGCGTTGGTGAATTTTACATGTCCTTCACACATTAAAGTCCTTAGAACATGCCAGTTTCCCTACAATGTTTGCCTTCACCGTTAAAACATGTTTTAAAGCGCACATACTTTTTCAAGACAGAGGTGCTTGGCGGGGTTTTAGCCCACAACCCTCGGAATGAAAGTCGAGTGTGCACCCCATTAGCCAAAACGGCTTTTTCGGAAATAAAACGCTTTATTATTAAATTAAAATATCTACATGAACGGATAGCGGAAGCTACTAATTCTCATGGCTACACTTTGTACTTTGCAAAGGTTATTGTAATGTACAAACTATAGTTATCTAAGCTATGCTCGGACCACCACACTCAAATTCTACTATAATTATATTATATTAGTGTCAAATTACAGTGCTCGGATTTGAAACTGTTTTAAATAGGTGTGTTTAAAGATACTGTGAGAAAAAACCTACCGTTACAATGTGTTAGTTTTAATACACTAGTATCATAACTACAGCCCAAATAAAACTACTTGGGAATGTTTTGAAATAATAATGTTATATTGTAATTTTTAGTACATCTTATAAAAATATACAAATATAAGATTTTGTCTATCAGATCGGTTTTGAAAACCCTGATACTATTAAACTTAAACCTACATACTTTTTTTTTTTAATTTTTTTTGCCCAATTTTTTTTCACGCACGACCAGAATAGTAGAAAATTGTTTTTGCGTTAAGTCCTCCTCTGCGCATTGATTTTAATGCACAAAGAAAAATAAATAAATAAAATGTATTGTAA
This sequence comes from Gymnoscelis rufifasciata, assembly GCA_929108375.1. NCBI lineage: Eukaryota > Metazoa > Arthropoda > Insecta > Lepidoptera > Geometridae > Gymnoscelis > Gymnoscelis rufifasciata. The sequence continues at coordinate 2,212,804 of OV815307.1, read as the reverse complement.
TGTATATAATAAAGGAGGCATACATTATCAGCTGATTTTTAACACAAATTATGATATTGAATGTTATATTATGCATTATGTCGAGTGTTTTCAATAACACAAAAGTGTTAATGTTTATGTCTTTTATGAATTACTAAAGTAAAGTAAGTAAAGTTTATATTTTCCATTAAAGAACGATATTTTTAATATTTAACTTAAAAAAGTACTGTTAGCGATAAAAAGCTTAGTAAATGGTTTACTAACAACCATAATAGTAAAAGATGAAATGGTAAAATCGTGGAGCAATAAATTATTTTCAAACCTGAAATAATTATATAAGTTAAGTCTTCTTAACCGGTATAGCTCGATGGAACTTCAAACAAACAAATTACTTCTACAAGTACCAAAGTACAGTCAAATTAAAATCAACTAACCGAAACTATTCAATAATAAAAAGTTATCAGGAAAATCTTTCTCAAGAACAAAATCCGTCCAATTACCGCCAACTAAATGGCAGAAAACAAGCAATTAAATTAATTATTACGAAACTTTAGTTTTTATTTGTTTTACTCGTTACGTTCAACGTTATCTTACTACCGCTTTTTATTTTCTGTAAGTTTACTGCGAGTTATAACTCGCTATAGGGATTATTATAGATTTTGCTTATCATAAATGTAAAGCGTACCAGTCTAGTCTAGATGAAGAATAGAACAAGAATGAGGTTTACAATGTCGGTATACCAATATAAGCCAAAGATCACGAAAAAGTTGCTGACTCAGCATTATCAGCAGTTTAAATAAACCACGCTGATAATCCTTTAGCTCAAATTTTTGATGTTACGCGCATTTTACCAACAAATTATTAATAATACTAAATTTAAAATTTAGGAAAAACCCCCGATTCACATGCCTTAATTTCCTTAAACGTAAAACAACATAATATTTTGTAATGTGGACGCGATGCGATTTCATTTGATACCCCACACTAGTATATTTGCAGATTTTCGGTTTTCCTTACTCACTCTCACCCCCATAACTTTTAAACGGCACAACCGATTTTCATGAAACATGTCTAAGAACACTCGCGCAAGACTCACCTTTCATACAAAAAAAAACTAAATTGAAATCGCTCCATCCGTTCGGGAGCTATGGTGACACAGACAGACAGACAGACAGACAGACAGACACGTCAAACTTATAACACCCCTCTTTTTTGGTCGGGGGTTAAAAATAAAAATTATCTATTTTAATCTTTTATAATATTTAATCTTTTTGATTTAATAAAAACAAATACACATATTTCTTCTTAAAATATTTGTAGATACTTTATATTTACCAAATGTACCCATTGAATAATTATGTTATCACCCCATTACAATCATCAGCGATCGAAGCCGAGGATAGGGCAATTCCTTCTACGGTCGTTATAATCATTCGACCGCTTTTGAATAAACATTAAAGCTTAGGTGTTGAGATCGCGTTTTTGTAATGAACTTGATAATATTAGGTCCTTACATATGAAATTGGCGTTTTTCGTACTGGCCACTTTAATCACAAATTTCTCCTCTTTGGTAAGGAATTCCAAATTCAAATTTGTACAGCTATAGACTCATGTATTTGTGCTTCGATGATCGTCATTCATTTGTTTTTTTTCTTCTGTTTTTTTCTGTTTGCGTCACTCATTTTACAAAATGGAAAACTTAAAATATCGCATTATTTACGAGTACGAGTTCCGCCGTGGCACTAGTGCTGCGGAAACAACTCGAAGGGTGAATGATGTGTATGGCGGTCGTGTTGCAAAAGAAAACACAGTTCGTTTTTGGTTCCAACGTTTTCGTTCTGGAAATTTCGACTTGCAGAACAAGCCCCGTGGACGGCCTGAGACTCAAGTTGATAATGAAGAGTTGAAGGCTATTGTGGAAGCGGATCCATCGCAAACCACGTCCGAGTTAGCTGCAGGCTGCGGTGTTAGTGATAAAACTGTTTTAATTCACTTGAAGCAAATTGGGAAGATTAAAAAGCTTGAAAGGTGGGTACCTCACGAATTGACTGAAGCAAACCGGCAAACGCGCGTCGACTGCTGCGTTACATTACTAAACCGGCACAATAATGAAGGTATTTTAAACCGAATCATTACCTGTGATGAAAAATGGGTTCTTTACGATAATCGGAAGCGCTCAGCGCAATGGTTGGATCCTGGCCAGCCAGCCAAATCCTGCCCCAAGCGAAAATTAACCCCAAAAAAGTTACTTGTAAGCGTTTGGTGGACTAGTGCCGGTATTGTTCATTACAGTTTTCTCAAATCTGGCCAGACTATTACGGCTGATGTCTATTGTCAGCAATTGCAAACCATGATGGAAAAGCTAGCGGCTAAACAACCTAGGCTGGTCAATCGCTCCACGCCACTGCTGCTTCACGACAACGCTAGACCACACACTGCGCAACAGACGGCTACTAAATTAGAAGAGCTTCAATTGGAAAGTCTAAGACATCCTCCGTACTCCCCGGACCTTGCTCCAACAGATTACCATTTTTTTCGAAATTTGGATAACTTCTTGCAAGGGAAAAAATTCAACTCCGATGGGGCAGTCCAAATCGCCTTCAAAGATTTTATTGATTCCCGTCCGACTGGTTTTTTTAGTAAAGGGATCAATGAACTACCTATAAGATGGCAAAAGTGCATAGAAAATAATGGTTCATACTTTGATTAATTAAATATATTATATTAAAAAATATTCGACTTTTTGTTCCTCCCATACAAAACGCCAATTTCATATGTAAGGACCTAATATCAGGATTATTAAGTATAATCTTGTATCGCTGAAGCAATTGTTAGTATGCCTTTGTTTGGTTTATCTCTTCTCATTTGAGAATAACTAATTATATAATATCATAGCTATCTTTTAACATTTGTGGTAATATTTCTCAAAAACAAAGAAATACATTGTAGTCTAGAATATGGGGCATTAGAGGGAATCCGTCTTTTGGTTTTGCATATTTGAAATAATGTTAATTACTTTTAAATTGTATCTGTAAATATACAACGTACCTAAATAGTTTCTAGCTACATACAACCCCATCACTAGAGCTTTCATTAGAATTGATGTTCCAATTGCAATAACTTTGGAACTTTTAAACTTTGGTAACTTTGGACCTGGAACAGATGGCGAACAGTTCTCAAATGGAGGCAGCAGATCGGTAAGCGTAGTGTTGGACGACCACGAACAAGATGGACACATAACTTGATTAAAGTTGCTGGCTCACGGTGGATGCAATTAGCGACCGATCGGAATAATTGGTCGTCTTTGGGGGAGGCTTATGCCCAGCAGTGGGCGTCTTATAGCTGAAATTATGATGATAGAAGTTATAGGTCCTTTTGCTAAGATGATGAAAACTAGCAACAGTATGTAGATTATGTATGACCAGCCCTGTCCGCATTAATTCTCCGTTGTCTGAAGATAAGATAGTGTTTGGCATAGAAACATTCCGAGTATGCCGTATGCCGTATGGCCACCAGGTCAGTACTTGTATGCCATACAATAATATTAATTGGTAGCCATTATTTCGTTGCTTAGAAAGCGGGGCGGTTGGTAGTTAACCGCCTTCGCAGGGCATGGTGGCCATAAGTTGGGAAAAAGATGGTTTATTTTAATTATTTGGACTGCCTCTGTGGCACAGCGACTGAAGATTGGGTTCATTTCCACCGAGACAGCAAGTTTGTTTGGCAAGCGCTTGTCTCTTTGAATTTAATTCTTATTTTGCTTACATGTACATTTATATAGCTTAAGATATTATAAAGTCACTTATGTCTATAATGTACAGGCAACCCGTAGGAGCACTGCAAATGGATTTACGTCATAAATAATTTGGTGTTTTCAATGTATAATTAAAATATATATCATTGTATCTCTAAATTTATTTATAGCCCTTACAATAGCAATATAGCCCATATAGCGAGAAGAATTAATATTATTTCATGTAACAATTACACAATCTAATAAGGCTCTGTTTATTTCTAAGTATAGGAAAGACTACGTAATCAGTTATTTTAAATTCAGGTTTCATAATATTTTGGATTTCATTGAAATAATACACGTTCATAAAGCAGTGATTTATGGCTAATCGATTCAGAGTTTGCTCTCGTTTTTGACAGATGAAAACTAGTTTGTATGTATGTATACCGTGATAGACAATTCAAATTTCACGGAAACTGAATTTAATTAGGTATATCCAACTTCAGATTGACTTCAACAGCAAGTCCAGCTCGGATTTTAAAAACTGAATTGATTATATTTTACATGATTAAGAAAAAAAGTTTATGAATAGTCTAATCCATGGTCACAGTAAATGCAAAGTATTGCACTTCACCAGTTAACGCTTTGTCCTGTACCGTTTAGATATAATTGTTGACTCTTAATCGCTGTCATTTATTTACTTTCTCTTAAATTATAGGACCTTGTTCTGGTATAATAGGAGAGATAAAAAGGCTGTTAGAGTGTTCTACTCGCCTGTGATACATTTTGTGATATCATTGGGTATGAAAAAAGAATATAGATTATTTCATCTTATTTATTTTTAGAATTGAAAGTAGTATATTTTCAGCATATTATGTCAATGGACATTCCATCTAGTTGGTGGACGTAATTCGCTGCGCTTGTCAATATGCTATCTCCATGTGGGTAACTTTTTCACCCTCAATTATTATAAAAAGGTATCGAGAAATAATTTATAACTATTTTATTCTTTATTAGCAGTTTTTATAATTCTCACTAGGCTTAGAAGCCACGACAATGGCCGTCTTTTTTATTTTTATATAAATGGGCTAACAGTGAAATAATTTTTCAAATCAGATTAGTACTTCCTGAGATAAGCGCGTTGAAACAAACACACACAGCTTTACAATAAGTATAGATCACTCGACTTTCAAGTGAAATCAATGTTCAAGTTATATATAAGGCAGGGAATTCAATTTTATTTGGAGAATTCTCCACGCTTCCAAATAAGCGAAGCCTTTGAGCAGTTGTGAAGGGAATCCGTCAATTATTTCAAAAGCAGCGTTACCAGACCCTTTGGCATTCTTGTGGAACAAGGTGAGACCCTGCAGCTAGATAAGGTGGTTTAGAAAGGGCCAATCCTAAATAAAACATAATATTCCATTACAAGGTACTTTATATTATTAAAAGCTGTGCTCTTTTGCTTTTAAATATTAGCATTGAAAACATTGAAATGTAATTAAGACTGCTTTGTTTTCATAGATTAATTTGACTAATTGTAGTTGATTTGAGTTTAGTTTAAATAAAATGTATCAATGTTTTTTTTCTGAATTTATCACTGTTTAATACTAGTTAATTATGGTTATGTAGTAGACTGGGCCCGCGCGAAACGACCCTTTGGGCCCGTTTGACGTAATACAAATTACGAATAGGCATGATGGCTACATACAATCGTCTTGTTTTTATTGTTTGCAAGAAAAAATAAAAATTGGGTATAATGTTTTTAAATCTAAATGAGGGACTTATTATATTTTTTTGTCATTTACCCTTGTGGTATTTGTTCTCGCATATTTATTTTGTTATTAGAATAGACAACCATTATGGGTACCACTGAATGCGAATAAAAACTACAGCATTTTCTTACTAAAACTTCTGAATTCAAATGGCGTGGATACCAGCTATATTTAAGGTATAAGTATTGTCAGGTTGTTACCACCTACTGCAGTTTAGGTCTTCTCTTTAGGACTTCAAAACCCGCCTCCTTCATATACCTACCTTAAGTTCCTTGTTCCAAGCGTGGAAGAGTAACATCCAGTAAGTTACTTAACTCTTCATAGTATTAGATTTATGAGCCTTTATGAACATACCTTAAGACCTAAGCTTAAAAGGTCTACAGGGCGGAACATTTGAGCTCCGATGATATTTAATGTTCGCGGACGAGAATTATATTTGTAGGTTATGGAGATAGTTCTAACATATCGTGTAGGTTTGTATGAGTTATTTGTTGGCCCGGTCTTCTACTAGCTAGTAAGGTACTAAAGGTAATTATTAAAATTAATAATTATTTCAGTAATTTTGAACAAAGTAATTATTTATCTGATTTCAAATATGTATTATAATTTGTAAAATATGTTGTTTACTTTATTTACTATGCCCGTAACTCAAACTAAGGGCTTTACATAGATGGTGGTGGTACCTATATTAATAATATTTCTATCATTCCAGTTTAATTTCAAAATTTAGAGTTAAATTAGCTTCATCATCATTGCTATAACGCTATTGCAGGAGTACTGTAGAAAACAAAGACTTCTGCTTATATAGAAATTACCTCATTGCATCTGCTTGTGAATAGAATAGAGATAATCATATAAAGCTGTACATTGTACAACACACTTATAGCTTTTGAACATACGTAGGTGGTCAGTAGGTCACTTCACGCCATTCGCAACGCTATTCGGATGCTAAATTGAAATCATTTGATTTAGCACCAATTAATTGAAATAATTCAAGAGAATAACTGGAATTGAAAGTAATTGAATTATTGGCAAATTATTCAATTAATTTAAACTATTGATTTACGCGACTTCTGTTTCCTCTATGACTTGAATGAACTTAGGCCTTTAGGTAGGGGAGTTTGGGACGAAATGGCAACATTATAAGTTTCTTACATTAAAAATTTTTTAAATTGCCATATTTTATCTTGTCTTGTGTGTATTTTATGTTGTAATTTCTAGTTTAAAAAGTAATAAATGAAGGAACTAAATATCCACTATGTTAAGTTCCTTCATTAATTCCTTTTATTTATTGATTTAAATTGAATAATTTATTGTTATCAATATTTAGTTTGCCGGTAACTAAAGACTCAAAAGTAGTCTTGTCAGATTCTAGACCCATAAAGACAGCCTATTAATGTCTCCTAACACAGATAAATGCTTTAAACATCCTAACAAAATTAAGAACAACCGTCACGTAGATATTATTTAGATTCCAGCAAAAAGGGACAGACCTCACATCATTAGTGATCGAGACCTTCGACAAGATATGTCTTATTCAACTCGGCCGCATAAATAAGATGCTCCCTACTGAATTATTAGATGCAAACGAAGAAGCAAAAATGTTGACTGAGATTTGCATTAGAGTATGGATCGGATTCGTCTGGTAGACATTTGTTAAGCAGACTGAGGTATCTGTCGAGATACTATACGATTCATCATCATCACCCTATTAATGTTCCCACTGGTGGGACACAGGGACTTCTCTCTTGGCGAGGGAGATTAGGCCTTGATTTATCACGCTGGCCCAGTGCGACTTGGTGAATGTCACATGTCCTTAAAACTCTTTTAAGTTCTCAGAGCATGCCGGTTTCCTCACGATGTTTTGCCTTCACCGTTAAAGCACGTGATTTCAAGTGCACATACAAATGTATTGAAAAATTTCAATGAGAAAAATCCAATTTCCGTGGCGGAGTTTGAACCCACGACTTTCGGAATGAAAGTCGATTGTGCTCCCACTTAGCCAACACGGCAATTTTCACTATACTATTAAATTAAAGTTATAGATAAGTTCACACATTGCCCCCTTCTCCCCTATGCGGGAGTATTCGGCCAATTAAACTATGTGCTAAATATCTACTAGTGCATCGAAATTAATCTCTGTATATAAAAATTTGCCGGTTTAAATTATACCTAAGACAAGTAATAATACAAGTATTTATCATATAACTAGCGGCCCGCCCCGGCGTCGCACGGGTTTAAAATTTTCCCGGAAATTATTCGAATTTTTCTCGCCGTAAAAACCATCCTATCTCTCAAGTTGGATCGAACTGCACATGGTGTGCGAATTTTATTATAATCGGTTAAGTGGTTTAGGAGTCCATTGAGGACAAACATTGTGACGTGAGATTTATATATATTAAGATAATATTGGATAAATTGTCATGATTTTTTCCAAGTTTAAGAAACACTTGCTCAATTTACACACGAAAAATATATTTAAAACTGACTTATCGAATATTAATATGGACTGTAGCATACGGTTAATCATATCAAAAGAAAATATTATATTCGCTACACATAAGCTTATGAAATATACTTCTTTTCGGCACGCCAAGTAAAGAAATCGTACCTACAAGTTGGTTTGTAAATGGGAATCTCTCGAATACGAATAGCTTAATGATAGCTATTCGTAATATATAGTGTTACATTTCATCAATTGTAGAGAAAGGTCTTATTTTTCACACGTCCATTAGCTACCAAACACATCAACAAAACGACACAACATTAAAAAGATGGACGTCGTCAGACAGCACCTAGAACCTCATTACTCTGACAACCGTTTCATTTCCTTTAACTGGGGTAATGTTTAGCCTACATAAATATATATACATATTAACTTGTTGACAACTTTCTTGGATTGATGGGGTTGCATTTGTGAGATGTTTATAGTCGCTTTGCGTAAAAGTAGTTTGACAGCGTTTTTGATGTGGGTTGATTGAGTGATTGGAATACTTAGAGATAGAAGGAAATGAGTGCGATGCGAAATAAGAAAACTTCTTAAGAACTGACTATTAGCTTAATAGTCAAGATTATGATGGACCTAGATAGTCTGGTGTTTAACTTTTATTAATGGAACTGTACAAAGTGAGACAGTAGTTTCATCTTTTATATATTAATAGGTATGTGGTTACACTTGATGTCGTTAAATTCTAATAAATCTATAATATACACACAGAAAAGGTAAAGTAACGTAGGTCGTCCACTAACTACATGGACGGATGACTTGGTGAAACTCACCGGTTCTCACTCAGGGGGTCTCTTTCCAACAGCTCTTCCTACGGCTATATAATAGTAATAATCTACAGGGTAACAATATTTTTTCACGGAACATTTTTTTAAATCCGACATTTTCTACTGTTCCTAACCAGACACGACCACGTTACTAATAATCCTATAGAGAACGTGCAGCAACAATAGGTGGCAGCACTATTCGAAATACAGTAAGTCAAATGTTAGGCTACTAAGGTAAAACGTTCAAATTGATGTCACCAGTTGGCAACACCATCGTGTACGGTCCCTATAATCAGGTAAGCGGTAACCGGCTACCGCTTGGGGATTAACGAGATAATCCGTTACACAAACCAACTCCATTTTTATTCATGAAGACGCAATTTTCGACAGGCAAACGGTACCTGACTTGCTAGAATTACAATAAATCTAAAACCTAACACAACATTAATCTAGAAATCCGTGGCAGCTTCAAAATGCCCTAGATAGTGAACGGGAGCAGGTTTTGCACTTAACTGAGTCGCCGCGGGCCATCGGTGGGACCTAGGTGGGACCTAGGTGGACCTGGTAATAATAATCGTGGAGCGTGCAGGGATAATGGTGTCAAATACCCTACTTACTGTCCAGTTGGCCGTGAACGTAGTATTCTAGGAGGAATCTGTTTGTTTATACTCGTAGGTTGGTATTACAGTCAGCGATTTGATTGCTAAGTCAAAATAATCTGAAAAAACATAAATTCAAATAAAATTTATATCATCATCATCATCTTTCTGACCTTATCCTTACGTGGGGTCGGCACAACATGTTTTCTCCTTCCATTTCCCTCTATCACCCGTCATCTCAACACTCACCTCTTTCTTACACATATCATCTTTCACACAGTCCAAATAAAATTTATATAAGCATTATTAATTATTATATGCGCCCAAAGACTTTTATTCTACCGTACTATTTATTATGAGTTGATAATCAGGTGGAAGTTAACTAAAAAACAAGGTTCAGGCACATTAAAAGTTAGTAGGTAGTTCTAAATATCCGAATGTTATTTAGGATGTGAATAAAGAATGCGACCTGTCGCGACTTTCCTGGGTGCAAATTATACACAAATTTGTCTCTTGAATCGCGCTTTCTGTTGAAAACTGCAATAAAATCCTTTGTGTTTTAATTTAAATCAATAGTTTATTAATTTAATAAAATTAATTAATATATAACCAATTATTTTCTTCCATTTTTCGTGATAAAGCGAAAATATCTGATAAGTCTTAATATTTACCACAGCGACCACGGGGCTAGATCGTCGTATCCTACGAAGCTAACCACAAACTTTACAAGAGACGGTTTTTTTCATATTATTTGAAAATTGTTATTGTTATAAAATTATTACATATTTATATTATGACAGTTATTGCGTGGCCAAATATTCGAAAGCGTCAAACCCTGATCGTTTTCGAAATCCCAGTTTTATGGCCATTAACTCAAACAGTTTATCAATTGAGCCTTCGAATTATTATTTAATAGCCGCCGTCTATTTCCCTGTCAGGGCCTACGAGAAGCACTAAGTACAGTCAGCGATATATTAACCTGCAAGTAGTAAAAAACTTTAAAGAGTAGAAGATTAAATAGGTGTAAATTTTTTATCTTTAGGATTATAAAATTAGACATAATTTTTTTTTAATTAGTCATATATTTTAAAATCTATTTTAAATTTCGAAGTTGCCAATAAAATTGATTGTGAAGAAAATAAAATTGTGCGTTTTAAACAAGAATTAGAATTTTTATCATGAAATATTTCACGTTTCATTACAAAATTATGGGTTTAGAAATCTTCAATACCCTATGATCATTTTCTTTTGACCAATTAAAACTAAATTTGAATTGACACTTTGGTATTACTTATTACATCTAACACGTCACACTAGAAGATGTTTTGAAACGTTGATTTTGGTCACTTACTCTTGCCGTTGACTGTACTAAGATTATTGCGAAACAATGATGCTGTGAAAGTTGTACTAGTCAATATTTAATGGCTGGTGATGTAAACAGGGCCCATCCTAGATTTAGGGCCCGGTAATACACACCCAGTAATATGCGTCTTGGGGGTCGAATAATCAACGAAACATTTTAACAAATAGGTACAATAAATAATGCTGGACAGTTTACACAGCAATTCCAACACCTTCAGCGATAAGCTAATTTTATGGGTACAACCAGCCACTGCCAGCCGAAACTACTGGAGATCTTTGAGGGAGGCCTGTGTTCAGCAGTGGACGTCTTACGGCTGAGATGAGGATGATGATGATTAGAATGTATTTTGTACGCAAATTTTATGACTTACTTGATTTCGCTAGCCATTTAGGGCACCCCAAAATGTATCGTTAGTAAGGAAATCGTCAAAATGGACGTTATATCGTCATTATCATCATTACAATACAATACTCTTTATTGAAACAAAGAAATATAATAGAACAGAACTAAAATACATTAAATAATAATGTAATAATGGGCGGCCTTATCACTAAAAGTGATCTCTTCCAGACAACCTTTGGATGGACTGGAGAAAAACTAAAAACATAATTATTATAAACATTGATAGTGGTAACACACAAGAGGTCTTGCGGTCAAAATGTTAAGAAATCAAGGCTCGGCCGGTGGAGATTCGATTAAAGCTGATTTATCACGGTAGCTTAAATTAATTCTAGACTTTGGTGCGATAAATGAATGGCCTTTCTAACAAATAAACTATTACACCAAAGCCTACTACTAGACAAATTTTTTAGTTCAAGCTATTTTAGGAACTCATTCAAAATACTAAACTAAAAAATTATTGTTAAAAATTCCATCAATTTCCTTCAAAACTTTTAATTACTTAAAAGCATACATAGACAGGTCAACTTAAAATTAATTAAACTAAACATTTTAATATAAAATTATAAAACAAAATCACATTGTCTTGACGGTTCGCTTAAACTGAGTTGAGAAGCAAGGAGTTTACATAAAACCTTTGTCATCATATTTTGCATGTACTTAACATGCATAATTTCAGCGTTATCAAAAATTTATAAGCAATCTTTATCTAGCAAAATGATAATTAGGATCAAAGATCGGTAAATACTAAAAACCATTCTACTATTCACTTTATAAAATGAAAAAACTTGATTTATATGTTAAATTACCGGAAAATCCAAATTACACACTAATCATAAAATAATAGAATCCATCAATATACTCGTATTATTCACTTAATCGCGATAAACATTCATAGTTATTTTATTGTTCATATAAAATTTGGAATATTTATTTAGCACATAAAGAACATAACTTTACTGCCAGAACATGTCAAAATCTAGCCTAATTTTGAGCATAACAAGCATAAAAACAGCGGGAGCGTAAATTTATTTAGTTTTTGGTGAAAAACTACGATATTTTTACGAGTTTCGCATAAATTTCTTTCATTCTTTTAATTTAATAAGAAAAACATATCACTTTCTGATTGTAAAATGTGTTGTTTATTACTGTGTTTATGCTGTTTTACGAGTATATATTAGTTACTGTCTATAGTTACACCTAATAGAATACGTTAAAGGTTGAATTCAAATGATAAATTGATAGATTCAAAATGAGTAGGTAGACATTTGGAAAAAAAGATTATATGAGAGAAATACAATATAAACAGTCTATGTATGCATGTAGGAGCCATGGACAGGGCTATGATTTTTCTTCAACGATATCGTATCAGACATGGCACTAGGTATTACCAACAAAGCTTTTTGGCGAAAAGTGACAGAGAGCTGGTCATAATAATATGTATAAAACTCCGTGGGAGCTGAAAAGTTATCTACTTGAAAATATCTCAACCAAGTAGATGAATTAACAATTTGACAAAGGCCAAGAATTCGCGGTACGTTGATCCAACATCTGATTGGGACATCTTAGGACTGCCTCCGTGGCGCGGCGGGCGAAGGTCTGCTTGGGGCGCAAGAGGTAGCGGATTCGATTCCTGCTGATGAGCCCAGAGTATGTATGTTTTGAAAGCATTTTCTCCTTGGCCTGAGAGTTAAATATGCATACTAAAAATATCTATTTATGTATGTCTGTTATGAAGTATTAAATAAATTGGATTTCTTAGTACCCGAGACACAAGCTTAGAGCTTACAACGGGGCTAGATGTTGTAGGATGATGTGTAAGGATTGCCCGGAATCATTTATTTATTTGCAACGTCATTCTAAAATGCGGATGATGATGTTCAACAGACGTTTCATAAATTAAAATAATGTTGAAATAGGAATTGAAAGATGTTCGACGTAAATTCCATATTCAAGATTGAATGCCTCGTGTCCGGTTCCGCATATTCTAATTAAGAAGCCAGCTAGATTTATAAGATATGGAAGCATTACAGAGATTTATACACAGTACTGAATAATGAGATAAGCCTAATGACTTACCTACCGTACGGCAACTATAAATATCTATAGGTTGTCCAAGTAACGGTGGTGAAGATATCCGTCATTCCTTAGACCCTTATCTTATGAAGAAACCACTATGGTTATGGATAATAAAAATATTATAATATTGCTGCTAGTATGAGTGAAAGGGAAGATAAATCGTATGTGTTCTTTGGGCTCTTTAGTAGACTCGGCCCACTAGAACCGGCGCTTCGGGCCCAGTTGACATAATAGTCATTATAATAATAGACATTTATTGATAATATTAATTATAATATAAGTAAAATTTTGGGTTAAGTGTGGTTTCCCATATTGAAAGACAACCATACGTCTTTCAGAGAACGTTGTCAACAATAATAATGGTGCCTTTTTATTCACTGGTAACGTGTTTTTTCGGTGTATAATTATTTTAGTGCCACTCAATAAATATAGTTAAATATGAATTGAGAAAGAAAGAGATTAGATTATGGAACACTTTTATTTCTCCATAAACAAACAACAACAATTACAAACATTGACTTAAGACTAAAGATAGCGTTGGAGTACAATGGTTGGCTTAAACAGTACTTCCCTTAAGGATTATCATAAACAGGCCTTTTTAGAAAGTTCAATTTTAAAAGATAGTTTAGGTATATTGCATTTGGTAATATTTATATTCAATACGGATGATATAAACATTCATAACCTTTTTTTTATGCTAGTTAAGCCTTCATTTGACCACAATCTCACCAGATATAAAGTAACGATGCAGTCTAAGATACCTAAATGAAATTTTCGTTCATTGATACGTGAGCTTCGAATCGGCTTTGGATGAACTAAGAATATTAATCACTATTAAGCTGAAGCTTTCTTAGCTCCTAGCTTATCCCTAGTGCTGCCTAACTCTCAACCGTACCTAATTACTAGATGTACCAAAAACGACCAACCAAAAGCTTTTATCGGCCCCTCCTACACTGGCCGAGCTATTCATGCTACATTCAGCCAAATAATAATTTAATGGTTATAAAAACTGAGCGAAAGGTCAGATTGAATTCTGTTTAATAGTCGCTTAGCTTCGTAATAACTTGCATTCATAATCAGAGTAACCCGTTAGGCTCCCACAGAACTGGTATGGTGGATTAAGCCTGGCTAAGATGCAGACTGAGGCGTTGGACAAGGAGTTATTCATATGAGACTCGTTACACGGATACAAGATACAAGATGATTTTTATTACCATTATGAAGAACTTGAAGCGGTTGCATGGAAATGTATTCATTATACCCATTATACTGAATTGTATTTGTCTGGCACAATAAAGAAAATGCGAAAACAAACTGTTCGCGGCGAAAAACAACAACTTTAATTGAAAACTAGTACTTTAGGGGCATGTAAACAATACACCTGTTAAATATAATAAACTGAATCTAAAAAAAAAGTACAAACAAAATATGAATTGAATTCCGAACCACTTCCTTTCGAGGTCGATAAATCCAACTGACAATGAAAAATACAATAAGTTCCTATACTCATATTTTTCGAATGATGAAATGGGCAAAAACGCTACCTCTTTTACCTTGATCGTAAGCTAGAAACAGTAATTTTAAAATGAACTCAGTGTCAATTAGTTGTAGTGAGGTGTAGGAGATTCATCATCATCATCTCATTTATGACTCTAATCGTTCCAACGCATAGCGTCATTTTCCAGTGGCTGCGTTTACAATTAGTAAGACTTTATAATGTTCGTAAATAAATTAGAATTCTGAGCCCTAAACTTGTTCGATTTATTGAAATATAGCTGCAACATATTTTAATCGTAGGAGATGATCAGATCACATATCAGTTATCAAACATATGGTATATAAACGTTGACACATATAAACATAGATTTATTAAGACATATTTTAATATACATATTAAATACCCAGTCAAAGCTCAAATGAAAAAGATGAACTAATAAATGACTAAAGTTTCAAGTAAAAAGTAAGCGAATTACATAGAAAATAATGTCTAAATGTGTATCAGCACCTTTCATTGATGATGTTTACTGAAACAACATTATAACCATCAATAAATCAATGCTAAAAGGCAATGTGTGTTGTTAACATTTTTAAGAAATGCAGGAAATCCGATACTCTCATGCGAATTCAAACGAAAAATTTCTAAAATCCTCAATCAACAATTTTACGTACTTGTACCTAGTGTGGGTGGGTGAGACAACTAATTTATGATTGCCATTTTTCGTCACATAATAATACTTAGAATATAACATTTGAAAGTAAAGTTTTATATTTTATCTTAATTTAGATACTTGATCGAATCGGTCTCTCTGCATCAGTGCAAAAAGTACAGCGCAATGTGTTTCAAACCACCGGTTTCTAAAACACCTCAACCCGTTTTACTATTTGGAGTCACTTAATTTTTCTGTTATTATATTACCAAATAATATTGTTAGCCTCATTTTACTCTCCATAGAAAACTTGAGTTAGGAATGAATTCATTACCAATCCATAGAAGTATAATATGTAGATTTAAAGTTACATTACGTCTACTAGTCCCGAGGGGCTGGATTGGGGGCCTACTAAAAGTCCATATTTAAAATAAAATAGTTTATTGCAGTAACTTAATCTATGCATTATAATTTAATACATCGGAAATCCCCTTTTAAGTATAGAGACCTGTGTTAGAGGGTTCCGCTCTTGCTTATTGAAATTAACTATAAACATACAGATTAAGAATGTTTACATAACTAAATCATATCTAATATATATGCCTATCTCAATCAGGTGAATACGGCTAGTGTGATAAAAGTATATTAGGTAAAGTATACATAGAAGTCTAAAAGTAAAGAAAAAAGTTAAGTTAAGTTGTTTTTTTAAGTTTAAAGTTTTCATAATATTTTCGGGAAGCCACAAGTTGACAGAAAAATCGTAACATTTTGTTTGGTTTTTACGAGGTTTCCTTTCAACATTCTTATTTTATTTGTAGCAACCAAGCGTTATTTAAGCTATATTTCATCAACCGTAGCATCTTCCTTTTTCGAACACTCATCCGTATTGAATTACAAAGAATATTTTGGATCGGAAACCTTAGTGAAATTTTATAAAAGCTCACTATTATCACACCAAGACGACCGCAAAACCACGCGGTGTCAAATGACCTTCCGCGGTTTATCCACCCTGAACTAAGCTAAGATCACTGTGGGATCATCATCATAATCATCATCATCATTAGCAATATTTCATCCATAATCCTGCCCTAGCTCTTACACAAAATGCCTAGAAATATTTGGTTGACACCGAGATAGTTAGGGTAGACCTCCATATTAATTATAGATACATAATTAAAGCCTAATCTCTCTAGTGAAAAGAGAAGTCCCCTGTGTCCCAACAGTAAGTAAGGGACTTACCCACTCCTTATGCTACTTTCTCCTCTGTTCAACTGTATTCAGAATCAATAAAGAATCAAAAAAGATAAATTCTAAACCAAATTAAACATTAAAAAAATTAATCATTCAACTGTTACTCAATACTCATGTCGCAAATAAAAGGATAAAGAAAAGAGATAGCCGTAGAATCTGATTAAATTCTTTCCCGCAGCTAAAATCAAATTAAATTTATCTTTAAAATAAACTGGCAAGTACAATAAGTATACAAAGAGTAAAAGGTCACTGACAATGTTTCAGGTTCAATTAAAGGGACCCTCGATGAAGTTCCAACTGTTTATAAACTTTAAGTCAAAGTCTAAAAATATTTCCTTAGAAACAATACTTAAACAGATCAACTTAAAAACTGAAATATTTTTTTTCCAAGGTATGAACATTGTCTTGACCACCACAACTTAAGGAAAATATTAAGAAGCAGTAGTTAGTTAAGTAGCATTTATACAATGTACCAAAAAAACAAATATGGAAAACAGTAAGCGCAAAAGGACTTTAGGTCATTAATAGCATCTTGATCTAAATAACTCCAATTAAACCCAATTATAAGGAAAGTGATGGTCGAATCGCTATGCAGGTCACAATTTGGATTTATTTTTTAATTATAAGCTGCAACATTTCCGATTTCAAAAGCATCCTTATCAAAAAGCGAGAGAGTTCATTTTCCACCTGAATCGAACAGGACCTGTTCAACTAATGGCACTACAAATCCTTCTTGGTAGAGACCTGGTATTGTCCGCGAATTTTATTTGCTCTTTATACTACTGTCGCTTGATTCACCTTTTTCCTTTTAACGCGGACAATTTTTAAATGGTTTACGTTTGATACCATTATTGTGTGCCAATCACACTGAATTACAATGTCCTTTGCGAACGGCCGATCTCGGTGAGAGTCTTTATTATTTTTTGCTACAAATCATTTTATTTTATACTTTTTATGCCCTCCGTAAGCAAGGCAGTCAGGTTATTTAGATGAGGAACATGGTCTTCTGAATTTAAATAACTTGTGTTTGACATTGGCCGAGTATAAGTATGTACTTTGTTACGTTTAAACGCTCCTTTACGGGTTTCTCAATCGTCATTTTGTGCTTCAACGTTCCATTTTACTTTTTGGTATTTAAATTGAGTGCAAATAGTTGAGGATTGACCGCCGCCTCGCGTTTCTTATTTTGTTGGAACCGTAATAGCTGCAAATGTATTTTATATTTAAACTGTTCTTTGTACGAGAGATTGTTAATATTCACTCTCAGTTCATGGGTGTACGCAATAAATCTTACTCGACCATTCTTATCTACTACTCTCAGGTAGCCGATATAACCGGTGTCAAGTTGATTGAAAAACTTTAATACAAAACATCTTAAGTACCAACATCGGCGGCACAGATAACATAGTATCTAGAAACACTCATAATGTGAGAGCGGTCTCCATATCTCATTTTGTTTTGCAACACTTTTTATCCCTGTCAACATTAAAAATCAAATGGCTTTATAATACCATACGGTATAAACAGTTATGAAGACATAGAAAAGATTCATTTTTATGAATAACATAAAAATTAAATGCTTTAATAGGAGATAATTTTTGATTTGAATAGCGATAACAAATAATTAGAATTTTCAAATAAATAAACACTTGCTAAACGACAGACATCGTGTGTGGCATCAAAACGAAGGGATACTTATCAATGATCTCTTCATTAAAAACGAAAGAACGGAGTCGTTTCAACTCAGAAGTCACTTCTTTCTTAATAAGGTTCCCCGTACTAAGATAGTCCTGGGTCTGGTTCAAGGGAACACCGTTACTGACTTTACTTTTAAAAATAGATTCTTTCTCTTTGCCTTTAGACTCAAAATACAGGATCGAAGTCATGGACGACGTGAGATGGAATATAAACGTTCTTGTAATCGATAAGGTTTCAAATTCGCTTGCATTCAGATCAGCAACGTTGACCAAAGCTGCTGTAGCCTTTGTGGCCGTGAAGTCATTGTTTACTCTGTGGTTTTACGGAGTTTGCATGTCGCATACGATCGGGCATCAATCGACTCTCCAAGTCCCAATAATAATAAAGTAACCACAGAATCTTATTCGCGAATCGTAACTACAAAATGTGTTTCTTGGAATCCAATTGCATTGCGTGTACGTATTTAATGATTGACAAAACAAAAACGCCGTTTCGACTTCGGCAGATGAATGATATGGCAAGTCACTTAATGAATGTAAATTTTGAATGAAATCATTTCATTATGAATAATTAAGTAATGCCATTTACAATTACGCAAAAAATATCGCAAGTCATAATGAAGCCGTCGTGGATACAAATTATTTCATACCAATTATTATTTTGGTCAAGCTGTTACAGATTTGGCGATCCCTAACTAACCCCATAATGCCTCAATACTAAAGCAATTTATATCAATGACTGACTAACAATGTTAATAAGGCAAGATACCAGAATGAAGCCATTAGCGAAATCACTAAAACTAACACTCTGATAGACGTTGTCTGCATACAAATTTGCACCATAGAATTAGCAGTTCTAAGTCGTAAATTCCTTGCGGGCCTCTTACACATTGCATCGGCGTTGCAACTCCACCATTTATCTTGGCATTGGACGTGGCCGCAATTAATCAAGTGCCGTTGTCACGTACGTAATATACAGAAGATAAAGAGAAAAAGATGATTTCAAGCTAATTATCGGCGATGTTGTATGATTCTTTTTTTGCCACTTAACACCTACCGACCCAATTTGTCGGTTGATCTCTTTTGGCATTCAAACTTTCGGAGCCTTTCAATCCTTGCTCTATATTATTTCTGTGCGCCTCTTTATCTGTTCAATCCCTCCGCTGTGTTATAAGGTGTTGATTTATTCTCTCTTGCGTCTTCGGAATTTTCTCTCATTTATCATCGTATATCGGATACATTTAGATTGTTTATTTTATAATGAGCCTGTGCAAAGGTCAGTCCTGTCTTTATTCTTTTTGGTCGTTCACTTTACACGGATTCCGTGTTTGAGATAACGGCTTAAGAATCGCTTATCTGGGTTCCATTCTCGAAACTAACATCTTGCTATCCTGAATGTTTAATATTAAATGATTAGTGGGGTTTTATAAGCTCATCAATATCTCACGGGGTTTCTTGGACCCCACAGCTGCCCGATCAATTCGCATTGCTTTAAATGCATTTAATTAATTGCGATGGTAATCTTAGCTTCTTCTGAAGGCAAACAATTAGTTGTGTCGTCTACTGCGGCTGGGGAAGCTCTTGTCGCTAGGTTTTGTTTATGTGCTGAGATAGTGTGGTTTAGGTTTCTAAGCCTTTACATTGTTGTTAGATTTTGAGATTGTATCAATACTTCTACGAGAGTCCTCGTTTACTTAGCGTCTGCTTAGAATAGTCATTAGAGGGAGCGCTGTGTTGCTGTGTGCTTAGTCCCCTCACATTCGTAACAATGAATTTAATTGTAATTTAAATTACTTGAAGGTACTATTACTTTTAAGGTATTATTTACTCATTAAACACAACAGTGTTTTCTTGGGTATTTGTGTGTATGGTAAATAATAGCTAGTAATTTATAAATTACGGGCTCGTTTCACAATCACTGAGATAAACTAGTCAAAAGTTAAAATATAGAGCATTCTCAGTCAGTCAGTCACTGATAATTGTCAGTTGAATTGTTAAACAGGCCCTAAAGTCATATTCAAACAGCTTATTCCTTATCCTAATACTTTTTTAACTTATCTGTGATACTTAAAATGTTTCTATTACTACGAACTTAACTTCTAATGATTACTTTATCTTTTCAGATGTCAGCAATGGATTCGGACTGCGGTGTGAACGCCATCGTGAACTACACCCTGGGGGAGACATTCTACCACTCTCCGTTCTCCGTGAGGGCTGATACAGGAGAGCTATGTGTTTCGGCTCCTTTGGACTATGAAGCGAATAGTGACTTTGAGTTTCCTATTATTGCTACTGATAGGGGTAAGTTATATATTTTTTCTCTATTATTTTCCTCTCTAGGGTGTTAACTATCATTACTAAATTTTGAAAAAATACTCTAATTATTTAACTCTTATAAATTTGGTAATAAGAAAACTGACGCAATTTCGTTTGATGATAAATAATCTACAGATCTAGACCTCCACGAACATTTCAAGAATATGATAAGATAAATCCGTTCAGCCGTTCTCGAGTTTTAATCAGACTAACGAACAGCAATTCATTTTTATTTATATAGATATAAAAAATAATAAAAATCTCACATTAACGGACAATAATTAAGCAATTTATATAAACTTTCGATTGTTCATCATAGCTAATTTCTTAAAGCCTTTCTCGGTACTTTTTATAGTTTAAATCATTAACTTTTATAGCTACCTTCTCTCATTCAATTTCTAAACTAGGTTAACTACCTTCGACGGCAGGCTATAGGCAATGTTCAAGTAAATTTGACATTTCTGAGTAATTAACCTGTTGAAATCATAATGTTCGTTAATATTATAATGGCATTTTGAGTAATAATGGACTGTATTAAGCAATTATTTTGCTATTAACATTGGTGTAACCGATGTTGTCTGTTCGTAAATTGACCTAAGAATTACAAATTTGACTTATTATAACGTTTGTTTTTGTAATATGTGTTTATTAATTTTGCTGTTTTGTCATTGTTTAATGTAAATAGTAATGTTCATAACGGTTTTCGTTTATTATTACTGACTTTAATGACTGGTGCAAAGTTTCACGCTCCTTTCGTTTTGTGGTTTTGTTTGATTAAATAAATTACAATAACATTTTCATATCATAATACTATTTATTCGGATTCTATTTTACGGACGGAGCTTTATGGTATAAGTATATACAAGTACACTAGTATAATTTGTATCAATGGAAAACATGGAATAATTTGTCACTATTAGGACCTGTTAGGACGGAGGTCTGTATGAAAAAAAAGTCTAAGAGTTATCGTTTATCCCCAAATCATGCAGAAAAATCGTTATATATTTGGCACATTTTCATGCCTTGAATACTTAGCCAATTTCGATAGTGGTATTAAAATAGTTATAGCTCCGGGTAAAGCTGGCCGAGAAGCATTAAGCTTTTTAACTACCACTTTTCAAGATCTCAAATCTCATAGAAAACTAATATCTTCATTAGAATCTCAACAAAATCTAGCTGTAGTAAAGACATTTATTAAAAATACATTGTCTATAATCTAATGATTATTAGTTGTACCATCTAAGTTATCAAAGTAACAGGGCCCGTGAACACGTGAACCTCACTGACTAATAAAAGCAATCCAAGATCAGTCGTGTACTTTTTGCCGAGTCCTTTCCTCCCGTAATTGGCGACGGCACTGCATCAGCGCGAGTGACATTACGTCATCCGTGTTGTGGACTGACTTTCGATAAGTGCGTATGCGATAATGATATCGAAGAGTCGCAAAGCTGTGGATCTCTTATGCTATATCGCTACATCGTAAGATGGTTGATACAAAGAGTTTTTATTAGATTTTAAGTTTAACAGTATTGTTTATTTATAAATTTAAGGGAGGTTTAAAGCTTATTGTTATTTATCAGATTATTCGTTTTTAAACCAATCATCATCAACGCTTTAAGTGCTCATAGTTTTCCATCTCCATCATCCATCAACCCTTATCTGAAAAATCGTCTCCAGTTTCGTCATTCTATTTATATTATTAATAAATGTCAGGACTTTTCGAACATCATTTCGGAAATCTATTATGAATTCCTGAACGAGGAAGCCTCAAGATCAATCACAGGGTCCTTTATCTCTAAATCCAGGCACAATTTACTCGTCGGCGACACAAAGTTGCGCTGGGCCTGTGTCAGCATCGCCAAATAAAAACAGCCGGGCCGACTGGGGTCCATAAATCAGTGGTGGGACATCTGCGGAATTTATTTCGGCTCGCTTCAGCCCGTTGAGCAATTGCCAATTCTGTGGCTATAGAATCTATACAAGTGCAGAATTGAATAAATGCAATTCAAAGTATTGCAATTATCTGTATTTAATAATGTGGTGTAGGGGTTTGAGCCGAAATTGTTTAGGAAACTAGCTAAGTTTCTAGGTTAAGTTGTTAGGGTGAAAATTGGCGAGGTTCAAAGAAAACTTAGTTATGATAACATATTTTTTATCTTTTAGTAGATGAATGTTGAATGATAAACACCGTTGTGATCATTACTAATCTAATATACAAAATTCTTCTGTCACGGGGTGCGTAATCGAACTCCTCCGAAACGGCTTGACCTATTCTCATGAAATTTTGTGAGCATATTCAGTAGGTCTGAGAATCGGCCAACATCTATTTTTCATTTTGAAAAACAACGTTTGCTGGGGTCAGCTAGTACTAGTCTAAATTACTGATACATTTTAAAAAGCAAGCAAATGAAAGGTTTTTCTTGATGTAGTAAGATGCACAAACTTTTTTACTTGTCTATCTAATCACCCCATTGCTAGAAATAAGGGAAAATAGAAAAATATTCTTATTAACTTTCAATGTCATTAAAAATCAGATTGGACAAAGAAATCTTTATCAAAACAAAAGTCTCGAGTAGAACTAATCTCTGCTTATTTCAAGTTTTGTCACAACACTGATTTCCCAAGAAACAGTTCTTGTATCTCATAATAGATGAAACGACGCCATAACAAGTACACTCCTCGCCAATAAACCTATCTGATCAAAGTTCATACGATGTACATTTTGAACAATTATGAACACGTTTCGCTTGTTCAATTGTTCATTCCTGTCCTGTGACAAGGAATAAATCAACTCTCTGTCAATTATACAACCATTACGGCTTCGTGGCTGACCAAAGAAATAACAGATGTGCTTAAGGTTTTCTGCTGTATAATTGTTTATCTATTTTATTTTTATTCAAATTTATTACATTTCTTTTGGACCTTAAGATGATGTGATTGTATCTTTATAGTCTATTCATATTCTAAGATTTTCAGTCAAAAACGGTCAGTCCAAATTAAACTCTCGCGTTTGTAAAATTAGTAAGAAGCAACAAAATTAGTAAAAAAGGCGCCCTGATAAAAGAAATTGGTATCTATGAAATGTTAATTTCACAGTAAAATTCAAAGGACTGAATAAGTATAGAGTAAAATAAAAATGTTTATTTGCGTACTAAAGAGGTTTATACACAAAGTTGCGAGGTCTTTAGTAAAAAAAACACACGCGTCGAATTGAGACCTCCTTTTCGGTTAAAATAGATTAATTAGAAAACAAAATTAGCCTTAGACCTACATAGAAATTTGCTACGTCGGCGTCGGGCCCGGGACGCATTAATTTTGTAGGTATTTGACGCTTAACGCAGCGTTAGGCCTAGTAGGAATAAGTATAGTACCCGCATGTATTTAAAAAATTACCCTACCTAAAATATATTATGATTTCTTCCTCCCAAATGCCACATCTATTATTCAACATCTGTGATCCTAACCAATTCATTTTGTTCACAGGGGGCCTCTCAACAACCGCAATGGTGAAGATCCAACTCCTCGATATAAACGACAACGTCCCAGTCTTCACAGTAAAAGACTACAACGTCTCCTTGAAAGAAGGCCGAATTTCCTCTGAGCCGATAATAGCTGTATCTGCCAGTGATGATGATTCTGGCAGATTTGGGACTGTGACGTATAGAATTGTAAATGGGAACGATAATGATGTGTTTCGGATTGATCGGAGTACGGGGGAAATTCTCGTGGTGAAGCCAGCTTTAGTTAATAGTAATGCTAAATTTGATCTGGAAGTTTCGGCGACGGACGGTGGTGGTTTAGCTGTGTCGCAAACAGCTGTGGTACATGTCACTGTGATGCCGGCCGGGGTTGGAGCGGCGTTGTTTGATAAACCGAGATACAATTTCCACGTGAAAGAGAATGTAAGACTGGGGACTGTCGTTGGCAATTTGAAGGCTTCTGCTGCTGATAGTGGTAAGTGCATTTGTAATTATAACTGTATTATTCTAACGCTAGAACATTCTAGTAAGCTTATAGCTGATCATCCTTAAGAATAGTGTCATTAAGTTGTCTAAGTAAAAACATTTGTATTAAAAACATCCGTGCAGTTTTTAGAAAGATCATGGAAGCGACTTCGCTTTAGACTACACTAGCTATACACTCCACTGCGTTGCTGTGTGTTTTAGAATTTTTTCTTATGAAACACGTATTTACCCGCGGTAATAAATAGTCTTTATCCTTTCTCGATAAATAGGCTATCTTACCCTGAAATATTTTTTCCAATCGGACCATTCGTTCCTGTGATTAGCGCGTTCAAACAAAAAATCAAACAAAATCTACAGTTTTATAATATTAGTATAGATACGAGAAACGAAAAAGTTATGACACTTTTTAAGAAAATTGCATTGAATGTATTTGTTTTTTGTTAAGACTTTTTTTTTTAATATTATATTGAAGAATAGGTGTATTCAGCTTTTGCTAATAACTGTCGAATTTCAACCACATGGCGAAACTAGTGTTTCCATAATGGCATAAACAAAAATATGTTTTTGAAATACCTTCTTTGGGACACTATCTGTGTGTTTTAAATGTTATTGTTATTTGTTAATGTGTCCTTAATAAAATGTGTTTATTTTTCTATAAATAATGGTAATTTGGATAAACTTTTGTTAAATAGACACAGAATTGGTATCCTCCTTTATATCCTAGAATATTATAGAACCCTTAGATTAGCATTACAAACATTATAGGCAGGTTTTAGCATTGCTGTAAATATTTTTACCGATAGCAATATGAAGGTACGATTGCCTATAAATAACCTGTAATGTCTAAACTAGTAGGTAAAACTTGAAGCCTAACTCTGAACAGGAAGCCTGGCCCATCAGAACGGCGGATACTAGACACGAACTTTCACTAATCTAATCTTGCGTCTATCGCATTTTAATGAGTATAGAAATGGTGTTTTTGCTTGTTACATTGCTGCAATGTTAACAGCTGACCCGGATGCTACAAAAAATCAAAATCCACAGAGTAAGACACGACTCCGTGTGAACTATCGTTCGTTACATTCGTTTCGTTCTTACATTTATTACGTTTCGGTCTTACGCAGCGTTACATTCGATTCGTTCTTACATACTAGATATACATAGGTGCTTGTAATTGAAAATGGTCCCGATTAAAGTACTTTTGTACCATATTATTTATGTAGGATAAATATCTCTCGTCAATAGAGATGTCTGTGCAACAGGGGTGCTTAATAGATTAATAGTTACCGATCGAAATGAGAAACCAAATCATAAAAAGATACCTATTTTGGCATTGAACATTACATTTTAGTCTCACGTTTGATTAACAACTAAAATAAATTTCATATGAAAGTACCATATAAAAACTAAAATTATTACAATAAGAAACAATAACAAAAAATCTATATATATTTTGAGCGGTGAGAGTTTACTAAGAAAGTTAATTCCTGCAAGCAAGTCAAGCAACAAGCAGTAGTGAAGCTCTGTCCTACAAATCTAGAAAAAAAAACTTGTGGGACCTTTTCCTCTCAGTAATTAAGTCGTGCTGCGGTAATTTGTATTCAAATTTGATGTCGTTGGGGGCGAAAGTCGAGTGAGTATCGAACATTTTAGTAAAGCGAATGATATGGTTTCTCGGTTTCTCGTGATCGCGATTCTATAACTAGCAAGTTCTAAATACGGCTAAATTTGTAACAATTCCTGATCGAAAAGCTGTTTAATAATACGCAGCTTATTCTTTTATAAATACAAAATTATAATTCTAACCAATGGTATTCCCTATTTAATAAAAATAAATCTAACCAATGTAATTTTTGTGTAGTAGCTACCTACTAGCGATAAGGCCGTCCTTTATACCCGGTTTTGAATTAAATTAAGGTTCATTTGTGTAGTGTTAAATAAAGTGAAATGTGGAATAAGTTTTCTAATCAAATTTAATTTAATCTACAAACTAGTTTTTGATGTGGCAAAGGCTTGTATGACAAGTTATGTGCCTGCGAAATAATTAAACGAGAGAAATAATAAGGATTAGGATGATAGTCATATCATCCTAATCCTTATAATAATAAAATTATAAATGAAAATGTAAGTTTGTTTGTTACGCTTTCACGCAAAAACTACTGAACCGATTTAAATGAAACTTCGCATATATACTCTTGAAGGTATTAGAAGTAACATAGGATTTTTTATTAAAAAAAATAAAAACCACTGCGAGCGAAGCCGCGGGTAATAAGCTAGTGAGATAAATAAAGGAAGAAGTGAAAGCACTATTGCTGAAATTATTATAATGATCAAAGTGCGTAACGCATTCAATAAACATAGGATTGCGTGAATTTGCAATAAAATTACGAAGTTCCTTCAATTTATAAGATTGTTACATAAAGTACAGGTATTACGTAACACGAAGACAGCTGAAATATAGACGCGGAACGGTGTCTGGAATACATACCGGTGATTCATTCGCTGCAGTGTCACAGTAATTAAGTGTGACTTTAGTGGGATACCAGGAATTTAGAACTAATTCTTGCACACGAAGTTCCATCATCATCATCCTCATCAACCTATTAACGTTCCCACTGCTGGGACACTGGGACTTCTCTCTTTTGACGAGAGAGATTAGGCCTTAATTCACCACGCTGCAGTGCGGGTTGGTGAATGTCACATGTCTTTCATATTTTTAAAGTTCTCAGAACATGCCGGTTTCCTCACGATGTTTGCCTTCACCATTTAAGTGCACATAAATTTCTCAAGAAGAAAAATCCAGAGGTGAGAGGCGGGGTTCGAACCCACGACCTTCGGAATAAAAGTCGAGTGTCCTCCCACTTAGCCAACACGGCTCCAGAATTGAAAGAGAATGTACGAGTTTACTAACATAAATTATAATATAATATTTAACCAAGGCGCTATTGATTAGGACTAGACTAGATTACGGTCTTTTTGCAAAGAATTTGGAGGACATGGTATTGGTAATTTATTCGTCGTAGGTAACATTATGTATACTTGACTTCGTTTCACTCTATTTAACTTAATATTATATAATCTTAATTAAAAAACGTATACATCAAAAAATATAATATGCACTCTGCAAGTCATTGAAAAGACACCAATTAATTTATTGACATAGTATAAAATACAATAATATGTAAATAAAGAACAAACTTTGCTAAAAAGTAGCATTGTCATGCAGTTCATAATAAGAGAGAGATAAAGATACAACAGATACAAAATCATTTATTTCCATTGTTTGATTTTACAAATCTTCAAAACGACAAAGATAACATATAATAAATAAATTGAACATAGACTTATAGATAAATAGGAAATAAATATATCGTATCTGGTATCACTTAAGAATATGCATATAAATTAATATTGTTAGTAAATATGAAATTCATCATGATCATCACCACCCTATTAACGTTCCCACTGCTGGGACACAGGGACTTCTCTCTTGACGAGAGAGATTAGGCCTTAATTCACCACGCTGGCCAAGTGCGGGTCGGTGAATGTCACATGTCCTTCAAACTCTTTTAAAGTTTTCAGAACATGCCGGTTTCCTCACGATGTTTGCCTTCACCGTTAAAGCACGTGTTTAAAGCGCACATAAATTTCTCAAGAAGAAAAATCCAGAGGTGCGTGGCGGGGTTTGAACCCACGACCTTCGGAATGAAAGTCGAGTGTCCTCCCACTTAGCCAACACGGCTTTTTTTTTTAAATTTAATTAACACCTTTGAATAGTTAAAATATCTACGAAAATGTTATCTTTCTTCTGATTTAACGTCTAAACAACTTGTCAAGACAAGACTATATCATGCGAACCTAGTAGTAGCCAATAAATAAAATTAAAAAATTAAAAAATAATTAATTTATTAGCATTGAATAAACATATTCATCGCATTCGCCATAAAGTGAATAACCGTACGATATTCTGAACTGTTTTACGGCACTTTACTGTAAACTATTAAAGATTTCCTATAATTTTCGCCCAAGACGTCTCCTAGACACCACAATATTTCACAGTCTGATATACGCAGGTAGTATGCTCCAACAATACCGTATTCTATCTATATCCATAGTCCTTAGTTCTCATGGACAAGTGCTACGAAATGGGATGGATCAAGGATGTATATTGGGGGCACGGCTATTTCGTTATTTCAACGTTTCAACAAAATATTACTACTTCATTATTTCAATTCTGATTAAATAAGATACAGATTATGTATTTGATTCCAAAGTCCTTTTTAATTTATTTGTATAATAATGAGTTAAGAGTGACGCATACACAATCTTCAGTTTTATATTAAAAGTGAAGTCATTTTTTTTTGTTCTGTAAATTCATATTAATCCATTAAAATATTTCTTATCTAGACTGTTACTTTTACATGATAATAGCTCCACTTGATATTTCGAGGATTTCATCATCATCATCATCATTCTTTATCATAACAGTCCTTATATTAGGAGATAATCTTCCCTAATCTATCATCAAAATTTGCTCATTGATCATAAATTTATCCGAGAACAAACAATAAACTAGGTAAATAATTAACAAAATAATATAATATTTCATTGGTCAAAAAAATAAACTGTGGTTTCTTTGTTCAAAAAACCCTTAAGCACACACTTTAGACTTTTAGATACCATCAATTTATTTCCTACTTATCTTTAAGCACTATGATTTTTTTTTTGTTTTTTTTTGTATTTTATTTTGACGTGTCTAAGTTTTGTAAAACCAAAAAATGGAAATAAATGATTTTGTATCTTGTATTACCCCCAACAGCCGCGTCCTTTCTCCGTCCCGACTAACGGTATAGTTTGCAATTCAGTGATTTACCGCTCCGCTACAGAAACTGGGAATGGATGCGTGTTTCTGTCCCCGATCTGCTGCCAGATACTGCACTATTTCTCGGAATGCAGATACAACTGAGAAAAAGCGCCACAAATACTTCAAATAGCTTTTGAAAATGGTGTTGATCGAGGGTTAAAACATAGAGCAGTCATTTGTAGGAATGCAACTGCACGATTTTAAATGCATGGGGGTTCCCTTTCAGTATTAAAATATACATAAATTAGATAGATAGATAGATAAAGCGTTTATTTGTACTCCAATCACACACATACAATAATCGGGAAAAAACAAAAAAGGATACAATATTAACTTAAAATCTCGATAAAAGCCCAGCCTAGTGAGGAAACGTATCGAAATCTCCCAAATGTACTAAACATCTACGAATGATAACTTACGGTAAACTTGTACTTTATTGTGTTATATAATTTAGTAGTTTATAAAAAAAATTTCATACTTCAAATAGCTTTTGAAAATGGTGTTGATCTAGGGTTAAAACATACCTCTAGAGTAGTCATTTGGTTCATAGGAATGCACAGATACACGGCACTAAACAGAAATGAACCACGAATACTTCAAAAATGTTTGTAAATGGTGTTGATGTAAAGTTAAAACGTAGAGTGGTTATTTTGAAAATGGTGTTAATCTTGGTTTAAAACGTAGAGTTTTACCTACTAATTTGTAGGAATGCATATGCAAATGCATGATATCAATATTTTCTCTTTCGTATTGAATCAGAAATGAAATAGAAAGACAGGCTTGGATAGCTGAGCAGAGTTTATAGAAATATATAAATCATAATATCAATCGATTATTTTTTTCTTCATTAATTTACAGATTGAAAGTGTAACTTTCAATATATTTTTCGACTTATGGGCTTCCAAATCGAAATATGTTTGCATGGTAGGTGCCATTCAGACTCTTTCCGCTTTATATAACAATTTTGAAACACCTTTAATTTTCAACACTAAATATATAAATAATAGAATTGCATTTACAGAAGTAGGTTTATGTACTGTATTACTAGCTGACGCCAGCAAACGTTGTTTAGCAAAATGAAAAATAGATAGTAGTTGATTCTCAGACCTACTAAGACGCATATAAAATTTGGTAAAAATCCGTAAATCCGTTTCGTAGGAGTACGATAACAAAAATTGTGACATGGAAATTGTATAATTATGTTAGATATAATTTTAATTAACTTACTCCTTAATGGAATTTAAAAAGAATGTAAATCATGCGCAAAGTAATTAGCGAGTAAAAGCCATTGCTTTTACAGCCTCATATTGCGAATCAAATGTTGAGATTCATAAGATAGCGGTTAAAAATCACATTGTTGCGTTGCGTGGTGCAAGTTTGACGATTAGCGATTTAATTAAATTATAAAAATAAATATTTCCGGACAATCCACACAACAACATCTAGCCCCGTGGTACGAGTAAGCTCAAACTTTGTGTATCGGGTACTAAACATCTTAATTTAACATGTTTTATTTAATATTACATTATATTTACATAAATGCCTATTTTTACTATATCTCTGGTATACCAAATTTGAACCATTCTGTTCAGCAGTTGAGAACAAAAAAATATAATACATAATCAAAGGATACAGATAAATTACTACTCTTGCATTTATAATATAACGCCAAAAGATTGCCTTTCTCCATTTTATCCGAATTGTGAAGAATTTAACTATTAACAATATTTTGTTCAGCTTTCTCCGAGTTTCCAAACAAAAACATATTTCGACTTCTAATTTTATTGATGATCGGACACCATTGATATGCCATACAAAAATAGTAGTTTTTCCAAGCCAAAATAATAAGAGCTACTAACCCATTCAAAAAAAGCCGTGCTGGCTAAGTGGGAGGACACTCGACTTTCAATCCGAAGGTCGTGGGTTCAAACCCCGCCACGCACCTCTGGATTTATCTTCTTGAGAAATTCATGTGTGCTTTAGACACGTGCTTTAACGGTGAAGGCAAAACATCGTGAGGAAACCGGCATGTTCTGAGAACTTTAAAGACTTTAAAGGACATTCACTAACCCGCACTTGGCCAGCGTGGTGAATTAAGCCCTAATCTCTCTCGCCAAGAGAGGAGTCCCTGTGTCCCAGCAGTGGGAACGTTAATAGGGTGATGATGATGAACCCATTCAACCCCCGCTGACTCTCCACAAATTACACCACAACACAAACCACAAAGTTTAATTAGAAAGAGCTCCATAACATTTATGTGCAGTGAACAAACTCACGCCCCATCCAGATTTATGTGCATGCGCTACTTTTATTCTGCGCAGGCTGTATTGTTCTTGTTTTGGTTAAGGTGTAGGCATTCCTGCACACAACGATTGCAATTTCGGTATAGCATATACTCAAGAAGAAACTACGCTGAGGGACCACGGTGGCAATCATTTGTCACATCTATTCAAGCCGTAATGTTCTCTAAGGAGACGCAAAATGGCGTAAAATTGAGTAACATCTTTTAAACTTTATAACTTGGTGTAGTTCAGCTTATTTAACTTGAAACTGGCAAACTGAAGCTGCAAGCCCAGAGTTCGCAATCATAAGAAATTAAATTGATTGACCGCGGATCGTAAGCCCAACGCAGGATATCTATCAAATAGATGTACGGTTGTCTTTGTTGATTTATCAATCAAAATTTTAGAATCTATAAAACACAACGCCGAAACGGGAAGAATCAGTAATAAAAAATCACGGGACAATTGCCAGTTTTAGTTGAAATTCCCTATATCTTATCACTAGTCTGCAATCTTAAATATTCCTTTTATTTTGTACTGGCAACCTGTACCGAGTTCTTACATATAAAACTTATTCTGAAATCACCCTAGCCACTTTATGTTAATACCAAAGAAATAATTATTTAAGAGGCAATTTTTAGTTTTTTACTGTCTTAATACCAGCTTTACTTTTAATTGTAACAAATAGCGCAGATGAAATAATAAAGAAAAGCCCTTTTAATCTACTTAAAGTCACAATGTGTCAAAACATACAAACCTAGCTTACCTGTAGATCAACTGAACTTATACCACTTGTACACAGTCCCACACAATGCAGGTCGCAACGGACGCATAAAATCCATTTTTATTTCACGCTGCCAGTCGTATAGTAACTGAAAAATTTGAAATTCAAAAGGAGGTTCGCAGCCGCCGAATAAATCCCGCCGATCAGCGACCTCTCAGCGACAGTTTTTGCTCCGAAAAGTTCTGTACCTCTTTTTTTAAACCTCATTCGGTTACCACAATTATTTTGAACTTTTTCAAGCGAGTTAACACGATTTGTGTTAAATTTTTAGTGTTGTTACGCGTAATAAGTGTTATTTCGCATGACTTGGGATTGGTAATGCGTGGTATGTGAAATCTCGCGTTGGTAGGCTGCGTTTTTGGCATTTTCGGCATAGTGCAGATGGGACACATTTTACTGCAATTTTGATAATAATTTATCCTTAATCAATGGTTATTCGAGCAAAGAAAGATGAGGGAAATAACTGCAAAAAGACGATATTACATACAGAAGTTTTAATATCTGTATTATCTGCTTTAATGTGGTTACTCAACTTTAGATTTGAGTTGTTTATATCATAGCCTATAAGCAGCCCTATTATTAATAAACTTGGCTTGATAACTATTTTACAAAGCCTTAAATAACAACCACAGTATTTGTCATACAATTAAGATTATAAAGTCTTAATTTAAATGCCACTTAAAGCACCTGTCTATTGAAATCAGATTAGGAACGAACAATTCACTTACAAGCGTAGTCGATTTAACAATAGCTTGGGGAAACGGCAGCCAACATACTGCAACTATGATAAACAAATAGAAGAAAATGTAAAGGAAAAGTAAAGGGATGGGTAAAGTTTCTCACGTCGTATCCAGTGAACCGAGATCGTTGATAAACAATAGCCCAGCCTTAAGGCCAGGTCCAGCCATGTTTCAAAACAAAGATAATCTATTGCATTAGATAAATTAATTCATTAAATTAAATCTGGAATCGCCAACAATTCACATAGGGAAATCTTTACAACACTTAATTGAAACACTGTTCGGGCTTCGTGAGTGAGATAATCGGTGCGCCATTAATGATTTCAATTTAGAAGGGCAAGATGCAAATTTATTTTGTAATGTGAGGTTGGCACCGGTATGCCACCGGGTTCGTCCGCGTGACTGCGGCCTAATGAATCGACCGAAACTTGAACGAACCTGACGCATACGCTGACCATCAAAAAAGTCACTGTAAAAATAATGCGAGTATAATCTAAAATCAACAGCTCAGGGTTGAGACGGAAATAATAGGCTGGAAAAAGGCAAAGTTATCGAAAATAGCCAGCGCGCAAAAAAGAACCACGATATAGAATGCAGCCGAAATAAGAGAAGGTTCCACGTCACCAAATGCATATAGAGGAGACAAAGGGACGCGCGGGGTGAGGCGGGCGGGGCGGGGGCGGGGGCGGGCAGGACCAGTTACACAAACAAAGACTGCCTGGCATGTCCACGAATAAGACTGTATATCAATCTCATGTCAGCGGATCTGCCCAAAACGACCGGCGAAAAAACGGACGCAAAAAGTTTGCGCTTGCCGAAAAAAAATCTACAATGAACCCTTTAAATCGCTGTGAGAACTGCCAATTAAAAATTGATAGATATAAGGTTTTTGGGTTAACGGAAAATTGGTGAAAGTTTTCTGTATAATGATGTGTTTGCACTATTCTTTCTGAATCCACTGATAACTGCGCATGAGTAGAATATGTTTTGTATAATATTGATATTAAGATTATCAACGAGTTATTTACCATCATTTATCGGGTTTTCAGTAAATCATGGTAAATATTCCGTTGTTAATCTTAATAACTTTAATAACCAACATTTCCAACGTTGTACATTATCATGTATATTTTACATTTTCTTCTATATAATAAGGCATTAAAATAGTCATATTTTTTTTTCATTCTAATAAACCGAAATCCACTAATGATTGAGTAAAAACACATTAGGTTCTATTATACATAAGGGATTTATTTTATTATTATGTGCGCTCATTTTAGTAAATAGATCCAGTAAATGACATAAAATTCTGTTAAAGTTGCTTTTCACATAGAAAGATTAAAGAAATGATCTTATACCTGAAGGATTCGACCTAGTCACCTACCTCGCGAAGGATGCTATAATAGTCCATTGTAAGCCCACAATACCAATCGAAAACAACGTTATCATCCACATAACGAATGCTAATTCCAGCCAACTATGGATCGGCTCGGACCACAATTAGCAATAAGAACAAAGTAAAATAAAACTAATTGATAGTGAAGGACAATACAATAGGGGATGGCGAACAGGAGAGACAGGCTTTTATTAATTTAATCTTTCTGTTATAATTAACTGGGATATGTTTTGAAATGTGGATTATATGAAAGTATTTGATTATATTATTTAAACTATTCAAGATCTTAGAAATATAAAATATTAGATGGATTTAAAATAACATTATATTATGACACAGATATAATAATTCAGTTATTATCTAGCTGTAGACTTTCTGCGGCTTAATAAATTAATAATGATAATGGTGAACAGACTCTTTGAATATAATAATAGACTTTTTCCAGTAATCATGTCAATCAAGTATTGATTGCTTTTTTGGTTGGTTGTTTTTTTGTACAAAAGGTGTATTCTCCCCGAAATCTATTTAACAATTCTATTTGTAAAAATGTAAAAATATAATTAGTATTAAAATTGAGAATGTACTACGTGTTCAAGTATTTCTTAGTTTATTAATTTTATCGTGGCTTTACCCAGCAGTGAGACAACATAGGCTATGAAAAAAAGGTGTATTCTTGTGGATAAAATAGATAATACTCAGGATAATACAAGTGCTTGTAGAAAAAAAAACAGAATTTGTGTCTTAAACGTACCAGCAAACCTTTCCTAATAACAACAATTTCCTAACCAAACCTATATAACATTCTTGATGGTATATTTTACGAGTGTCAATCTAAAACAGATCTTCCGAGAAGCACTAGACATTTCGACAGGGTAAAATGATATCGTATAAATATTAAAGGTCGTCGTAAAGTGCTGGGCGATCTATTTCGCTGGCCCACGGTCTACGGGCCTCAGATTGAGGTGGTCAGAATTCTGGGAACATATATTGGATGGAAATGGGAACAATAAACTTCTTCCGGGATTTAAAATGTTTCACATGAAACATTATTTTGTTTAGGTTATACTAAAATTGGTTAAAATATAATGATACGGTTTTTATAACAGCTTTGTCAGGTTGTTACAAGACAAATTTAACAAAAACGGCGAACATAATTCACATGTATAAAATATTTAAACAACATATTACCTCTAAATTAGAAACTATTATTTTTATTATGGTTACGTCCAGTGGTTGTAGTTTTTAAGAAGACGTATTTTAGCTGAGCTTAATCCAACACTCGAACTTATTATTTATATTTTATCAACACATTTTGGGAAGAACCTTTAAACGAAATTTACAACAACATACAATGTATTTATTAGTTTTAATTTACTTCCGTTTTTTCAATCACATATTTCTTCTACAGGTAAAACCAAGCCCATCCGGTACAGCATCATATCTGGCGACGCTAACCACCAGTTCACAATAGAACCTCTTTCTGGAGCCATCAGAACAGCTAGTCAAATTGACCGGGAGTCTACCCCAACCTTTTTGCTCAATGTTAGAGCAATCAATGGGGACCCACAGACCTATGACCAAACGCAGGTAAGAAAGATCTAACAAGTTATTGAATATTATAAACGCGAAGTTTCGTTCTCGTCGTCGATGGATGTGTGTTCATTTCGCCATGTCTGTATCTTACGTACATTTTGCTTATACGTGCCTGCACCTACGAACCGCACGCAGGTTGATTGGATTCTAATCCTGGCTCCCGTTACGTCAGTTTAACCTTTGTGACCATTATACGAGATCCTTACTGATGTTGCTTATTTGCAAAAAACAAATAATAGAATAATCTTGATTATTACGCAAGTAGAACCGCGGGGCGCTCCTAGTAAGATATATCATCTATCATTTAAAAAATGATTCAATTAAGTGAGTTTACTTAAGTATATTATTTAAATATGTAACTGCTGCAAGACAAAAGCATACAAACATGCTTCTACGTTGATATGAAATTTTGTGTTTCACTAATATAAACTTTGAATACGCGTACAGAGTATATTTTTAAAAGGATATAAATGTAGAATAATGAAGCACACGTTTATATAAATAATCTTTGATAACTTTCAATCAATTATTACATCTGTAATGACTATAGTCAATTGTAATCAATTACAGATGTAATATTTGACAGATTAAAACTTACAGTACCTAGGTCCAGAAGTTTAAGAAATAAACTGAGGACCTTTATATTGTTACTAGCTGTGTCCTGCGGTGCTACCCGCGTTATAATGGATGAAGTAATCTTAACCAACAACATATTTATTTGAATAAAGATTAATATTATTATGTTGATACAACTTAAACAAATTATTTCGACCAAATTAGGTACCATAAAAACGGTTTTTGTGAGTTAATCTTAAAAGATAGACATATACTATCGCGGACTGTTTTTTAGATCATTAAAAGAGCTATTATTCTTTAATATGTACATATTTTTTGTGTATCTTGAACCGTTTTCACGGCGCACGCAACGGAAGGCTTCAAAGATAAACAATTTCTCCCGTTTTTTACACATTTACCACTATATCTTTGCTCCTATTGGTCATAGCGTGATGTTATATAGCCTATAGCCTTCCTCGATAACTGGACTATCCAACACAAAAATAATTATTCAATTCGAACCAGTAGTTTCGGAGATTAGCGCGTTCAAACAAACAAACAAACAAACTCTTCAGCTTTGTATATTAGTATAGATAATAACAACAATAGGTTGCAAGTGAAAAAATAGTAGTATTTACTGTAGGTACATTTTACTGTAAAATTCCCTACTCATCGGGCATTATTATTAAAGCTAAATCAAAATATTAAAAAAAAAAAAACAATATTCTATTGATATAACCAATTAAAATTATGTTAACATAATAATAATTCTAAGCGTTTGATCACCATATTTGTAAATAATTACTAATTCAAGTTTTTTTTTAATTATATCTGGCAGCTGATAATGCTAGTGATTTTTTCTAACTCAATTAATCTTTCAGGTTCAGATCACCTTAGACGACATCAACGACAACGCCCCAGAATTCGGCTCATCATCAGTTCGGGTTTCCGTGGCCGAGTCCGCCTCTGTCGGCTCCGTAGTATACGCAGCGAAGGCTACAGATGCTGATGAGGGAAGGAATGGCCAGGTTTCCTACCAGCTGGTCTCTGCGTCTGGACCTTCGAACACTTTTACTGTGAATAGTCAGAACGGTCTTGTCACACTTTTAAGGTAAATAAATAAATATTTCCGGACTATTCACACAGCATCACCTAACCCCAAACTAAGCAGAGCTTGTACTTGGGTGTTTGGTGACTGATGTACTTGGGTGTTTGGTGACTGATATACTACATAGACACATTTTTTTTTTGTAAATACATACATATGATACATGGAAAAACACAGATAGTCAATAGTCCTTAATTCTAAAAAAAATTTGCTTCGATTATTCTTAAAGTTATTGAATGTTTGTGGTTCTTTTGCAAACGCAAAATACTATCCGTACTCAGACAGACAGGATTTTGTGAGTAAAAACGTTTTAATTAAATTGGGGTTGGATTCATTTGGTGCAGACACATAAATTTTATTGCTTTTATTCGTTCGGTATAAATTACGCAACTGACCATAAGTCACTCTTAAAATTTTGATGGTTGTGTTAAACCTTACTTTTAAAAAAAAATGAATTCTAAATTATAGTTCACATTAAAACATTGTTTTTTCATAAAATTAAATAAACATATTTATAATTTAAAATATTATATTTTCCCACAGGCCTCTAGATTACGAAAACCTTGTTCGTCATTCCCTGATCATCTCAGCCAAAGACAACGGTATCCCATCTCTCAGCTCCAACTTGACTCTGGTGGTGGACGTCCAGGATATTAATGACAATCCTCCTATCTTTGAACATGACTCCTATACCGCCAATGTTCTGGAGTCCGAAGCTATCAATGCTAAGGTAAGCACCCTATTAACCTCAGGCACTTTATTTATTTAAAAATACTGAAAAATAATCTAAACTTTTCAAATGTTTCAAATGTGTAAAAAAATTAAGTTTAATCAACTTTAATTTCTTAAAATATTATATCAACAATTTAAACTTTCACATAGAAAAATAACTAATATTAATCATAATAATATAACAACAGTCATTGATAACTTTATTATCTTACACGGATCAACTTATGTACACTATGATACGTAATAAATCTAGCTCACAAGACAAAATGCCTCTTGATCACTAATCTAGTGCCAATGAAAAATAACTTACCTAAGAGCCCGATGTAATGCGTAACAGAATTTATCACTTAGATCGCTAAACA
The DNA here is from genome assembly GCA_929108375.1 of Gymnoscelis rufifasciata. Taxonomy (NCBI): domain Eukaryota; kingdom Metazoa; phylum Arthropoda; class Insecta; order Lepidoptera; family Geometridae; genus Gymnoscelis; species Gymnoscelis rufifasciata. The sequence goes on along the minus strand of OV815307.1, from coordinate 2,173,815 downwards.
ACCAGCGATAACAATCTACAACCATCAGGCTAGAACCGCGACTTCCTTATACGGGCCCAAGTCGCATTCTAGTAAGCCATCCTTGTAATGAAATTTCTCTTTGCAGATATTAGAAATACAAGCCATAGATAAGGATACAGGGAACAACGCTCGGATCACATACCGTATTCTCTCTAACAGTACTGAGGATTTCTTTAAGGTGCAACCGAGCACTGGTTGGGTCTATCTCTCCAAAAGCTTGGACAGAGAGACAATAGATAAACACAGTATGGTTATAACTGCGATTGATAACGGGATACCCCCTTTATCAGCTACCGCTAGTCTGATAGTCAATGTGATAGATGCTAATGACAATGATCCTGTGTTCTCGAGATCTGCTTACGATTTTCGAGTGGAGGAGAATCAGAAGGTTGGAGCGTATGTGGGGAAGATTGCTGCAACTGACGCTGATTTGGGAGACAATGCAGTTTTGAGATACAGTTTGTTCCCTTCGAATACAAGCTTCAATATCCATCCTGTATCAGGTGAGTTTTTTCAATTATTTACACTCATTTTACATTTATTATGACCAAGTCTTATTTTAGTAAAATAAGGTAAATCTAGCCAGTTAATGAAAACATTTCTCCCAAAATGTCAAAATCCACTGAGGTATTTGCGCGTCCAGTGCGGGAGACAACAGAAAGCCTTACGTAGTCGGCGCTACACGCGTCATTACAACACGTACTAAGAACAATGCAATTTTACCGTAACCTCGAGTATAGCTCTTATTTGAACAAGTAAGGAACTATTCCAGTGACCAACAGACCACTCGAAGCTTTGTTTAGATCGGCGGCGCGTTTGAAAGCTGAAACCCAAAGAGTGTTGTGCCTTGAGACTCATCGACTAAACAAACACTTTTGACAAACACTGGCTTAATACCTGTACTATTTAAATGGATAGGGAGCAGATCCAATGACGCACATATTTGCTTTTTTGGACCTTCCCATGAACGGACCAAACGAATCTATCGAAATTATATTACAATATAATATTCCTCATAAAATGTATGTAGTATTAGCTTATAATAGTATAATCGTTTATAAGAATGCATAAAAGCGGCTCTTACGTCGCATTAAAGACGCCTGGCATTACCCCGCTGTCGCTCGATAAGAAAGGACCATTATTCATAAATGGGCATAATCTGTGCCCACATGATTCGCCGATTCTTAATCGCTTTGATGCTTATCGGTGGAAATCGTGTGAATTTTTCGCTACGCAAAAAGGGCGTTTGGCGTTTCGTTATCGCACCGATAACTGACTGATGAATGGTGAATCTTTTCGTCTCAATTCGGCTTATCGCAGATCAACACCCCACGAGCTAGTTAGCGAATCTTTACAGAGAGCTTTCCCTTTGCTTTTCCAGTAAAATTTATAAATCATTCCGGAGCGACGTCTGTATGTGATCTCGATCGCCTGCACTACCGGATTCAGATTTGAACAGGTGCTTGTGCGATTTGGTGGCAAAAACTCCGAGCCTTTTATGAGCATAATCGCTACGCCCATTTCATTTGGCAACGACTCAAATCGGCAGCGGTCTTTGACGCCGATAGGGTGTTGTCTCTCAAATATATTTTATGGCAATTTTTATCGGAGTGGTCACGCCGTTAGAAGACCGGTTCTCCGCTACGGGAGGTTGCGTACAATGAATTTATGCGCGTCAATGCGAGTTATAAACGTCGCCGCGCGCGCATGCGTCGTGACCCACCATTAACTATTATTAAAATATTGCTATGTAGGAGCCTTGCTATTCTCTCCCATGTTTTATTACGAGCCGGCTGCGGCCAGATACTGTCGTCGGGTATTTAAAGCTCATACGTTACAAATGTACGTGTAGGACGCTCTTCGGTCCTACAACTCGTTTGCTTGACGGATACCTTTTATTTTCGTTTGTTCGCAAATGAATTATAGGTGTAAAATGTAGTTGGAATCTGACTCTAGACTGTGCAACTATAAATTGCAATAATACCGCCTGTTGAAACAAAAAAGGTAATTGCGATCAAGGGACAAGATGACGCCATTGTAAATGTATTTGCAGATACGAATTTCTCTGCTTTAAAGTGTGATTTACAAAATAAGCGCATGTTAAACTGTTACAAATATACAAAAATTTACTTAAATTGCGCCATATCACTATATGGCTCAGGAAACTAACAACGAGTGTATTTTTCTAAAGGTCTCAATTCAGTTTCCTCATTAAAGCAGCGTATTCACATCTCATTATTTCTCAAAGACCCCAATTTTGATCTCGCATTTTAAACTATATTGCTTTGATACGAGAATTCTTTATGCATGTTTTTAATTTAAAAATGGATCATTTCGTCATTTTCAGTTCTTTCATTTTAAGATTTAGTCCCAATAAGGATACTTTGACGGTTGATCATAGGTATTAACCCGCAAGCAATATATTTTACGACTCCGTAATTGCAAGGTACCAAATCATCCCAAAATTGACAAAATTATTTCCTTTATAATGCCACATCATTATAAAACATTAATTTGCTGGAAGTATCTGCCACTTTATTTCGTTTTGATAAAAAATAATAAAATCTCTATACTAATAGAAATATTTTTGCCTTCAGGTATCATCACCACAAAAGAAGTTTTAGACCGGGAATACAAAGAAGCGTACTTCTTATTTGCGGAAGCAAAAGACCAAGGAAGTCTGCCAAGATCAACGCGTGTCCCTGTCTCCATCAAGATAACTGATGTTAACGACAACCCTCCTGAAATAATAGATCCTAGAGAAGACGTCGTCAGTGTAAGAGAAGAACAGGCTCCTGGAGCAGAAGTAGCTAGAGTCAAAGCAATAGACAGAGATAATGGAGAAAATTCTACCATAACGTACTCGATCCTGAATGACCGCGACATGGATGGATTTGGAGTCTTTGTTATTGATTCGATCACTGGTATCATTAAAACTAGTACAGGTAATATATTTATGAAATTAACGTATTGTATAACCTTTTCCCTATATATTATAATTATTATTATGAATGTTGTTATAAGTTAATTTATTAATACAAATCTATTCTCAGTGCTTGACCATGAGGAACGATCAATCTATCGACTAACAGTAGCAGCTACAGACGGAGGCAAGCCACCGAAACAAACTATGAGGCAGCTTAAAGTCGAAGTGTTAGATTTGAATGACAACAGACCTACATATACAAGCTCAAGCCTCTCTTTCAAAGTAAGTGTAAACATACCCGACCCATGTTGTAGTAAATGATTATTTAGGATAACATGAAATATCCATCAATCCAAAATCAATTCCAAGAATGCACCTAAATAAACATTACTGTTTCAGGTAAAAGAAAACGCCAAAATTGGTCACGTTGTTGGTGCCGTTGCATGCTGCATAAGTGAAATTAGTGACAATTCTATAAACCATGAAGAGGAAAAACAAATTTCATATTTGCTCATGCCGCTGACTATTGATTATTCTCCTGGAACTTTTGAAATAGACAGACAAACAGGATCACTTGTTGTAGCAAGACAGTTGGACCGAGAAATTCAAGATGAATACCGGTTGGAAGTGAGAGCATTAGATACGTCAGCAACTAATAACCCTCAAAGCAGCGCAGTAACGGTAAAAATAGAGATTGTTGACGTTAATGACAATGCACCACAATGGCCCCTAGATCCAATTAGTATAGATGTTTCAGAAATTACACCAATTGGAACGATTGTGTATAACTTTACAGCTAAGGATGCCGACTCTGGAGTGAATGGAGACTTGAACTTTAGAGTAGTCTCTTCTTTACCATCAACCAAAAATATATTCAACCTAGATCCACTTACCGGATCTTTAACATTGACATCTGCTCTTGATTATGAATTTCTGAAGGAATACTGGCTGGTTGTGGAAGCAACTGACTTAGCTGCAAACTTATCGGAGAGAATGGCAACCTCTGCAACTGTTCATATCTCGGTTGTTGATGCGAATGATAATGCACCTTCTTTTGTGTCAGCGAAAGCAGCCGCTGTTTCTTTGAACACCTTATCGAAGACTTTGTATCAAGCATTAGCTGTAGATGCCGATGCTGGTGATAATGGAAGGATATCATATTACATATCAAGTGGAAATGATCATGCATACTTTTCTATGGATTATGATAACGGAAAACTGATATTTTCAAGTAAATTCGCATCAGATATTTCAAGAGTCAGACCAGGACAATATAGATTAAACCTGACTGCATCTGATCATGGAGTGCCATTTCCGAGGCAAAGTCACATGACATTATCGCTGACGCTCCATGAGTCCACTAATGTACCACCGAGATTTGCTGAAACTTCTTACAAGGCCAATATTAGCGAGGATATAAGACCAGGAAGTTTCGTTACCAGACTTTCGGCAAAATCATCGAGAGGAAATGGAAGTAAGTAGATTTGCTTATAATAATAAATCTAATATATAAAATTCTCGTGTCACAGTCTTCGTTGCCATACTCCCCCGAAACGGCTTGACCGATTCTCATGAAATTTTGTGAGCATATTGAGTAGGTCTGAGAATCGGCTAAAATCTATTTTTTATTTTGCAAAACAACGTTTGCTGGGGTCAGCTAGTAAAATATAAGATAATAAGAAATAAAATGAAAAAGCCATTTATTTCTTGCTTTTACAAAGTAATTAATTGTGAAAGTGTCTATATAAGAAAAGTATAATGTATTTATTTGGTTAGTAGTTACTATAATAATATAATTATAGTAAGTACTTAAGTTAGGTTTGTTAATATTTGCAATAAAGAAAACGTAGTATTTTATGGTAATAAATACATTTTATATTTTATCAGCAAGTGCCCCGGTTTTGGGTAAAAGCCTCAATTCACAAAAGATATCGAAAAACCTAACATTATTTGTTTTGTTTACAGGTAATTTAACTTATAGCATTCCTGCGGGTGTGGCAGATGACAAATTCGCAGTTGACGAGCGATTGGGAACGCTCACAGTAAAAACAAAAATTGACCGCGAAGAGAAAGACCAATACATCTTCCCAGTCTATGTAACAGATTCCAGCACATTTCAGTCTTCCACAAATTTTGATGTCGCTACTGTTACAATTAGCATCATGGATGTGAACGACAATCCGCCAACTTTCAAATCAGGATCTTGCTACCCGTTAGCTGTACCTGAAAACAATGATCCCGAAGTTATTCACACCGTGGCTGCTACTGACAAGGATACTGGCGCTAATGGTGTTATTACTTACAGTATAACGTCAGGCAATAACGGCAATAAATTTTCAATAGATTCCACCTCAGGCAGGCTGACGGCACGGACGTTGGACCGCGAAAGTCAGGCTCGCTACCACTTGACAATTACTGCCTTTGACCACGGATCGCCAGTAGCCCTGCAGGGATCATGCAATATTACAGTAATAGTTGAAGATCAGAATGATAACGATCCCGTTTTCGATACCGGTCATTATTCAGCTGCGATTCCGGAGGATGCGCCGACAGAAACTTCGGTTATAAAAGTGAGAGCAACCGATGCTGATTTGGGATTCAATAAACGCATTGTTTATTCATTGGCAAACGAAAGTCAGGGACTCTTTAGGATCGATAACAAGACCGGAATTATTTTTACTACTGGGTAAGGAATCTTATAATTTACTTAAATAATATTTTTTTACAAAGAATTTATTTTTGGTATTAATTATGTATTTGCTTTTTAGGAACTTTGATCGGGAAAAAACAAGTGTCTACAATTTTGAAGCTGTCGCTACTGACGAAGGGCGATACATTACACGTTCTCAAAGAGTATCAGTTGAAATCTCGATAAACGATGTGAACGACAATAAGCCTATATTTGCAAAATACCCGTTCAGAGAACAGGTGGCTACCCTCACGCCCCCGGGCCAGAGTTTGCTCAGCGTCACAGCTACCGATAATGATATAGGCATCAACGCGGAAGTCATTTACGAACTCATGGACACTTTCAATAATAAATTCCGTATAAATCCAACGACAGGTGTACTGACAGCAACACAAAGCTTAGCCAGTGAAAATGGAAAACTTATTCACTTAAAAGTACTAGCCAAAGATAGAGGGAACCCGCCACAAATCTCCATCGGTCTCATTGAAATACGCGTCGGCGACTTTCCAGATCAAACTCCTACTTTGAATTTCCAAAACTCCACATACAATGTTACTATAGAAGAAAATATGGAATACGGAAAAGATGTATTACAAGTGACAGCTGTGAGGAGCGACGGGCGTCGCCAGAAAATAATTTATGAAATCGGCAATGGAAACGACCAGTACGCTTTCGAAATAGACCCTAACTCGGGAGTTATAAGGATCAATAACTCAGTGAATCTGGATTACGAGTCGTACCCGGGCCCGCGCAGGCAGCTCGTAGTCGTCGCGCGCACGGAAGGCGCGCCCGTCTTATACGGCTACTGCGATGTTATAATAAATCTGCTCGACCAAAACGACCACGCTCCCAGATTTACGCAGCAGCAATACATCGCGAACGTTCTAGAAGGGAATACTAAGGGTGAATTTGTAGTTCAACTTGCGGCGAAGGATGGCGATCGCGGGGCAAATGCGCGCATTTTATACCACATCGTGGACGGGAACCACGATAATGCGTTTATTATCGAGCCGGCTTTCTCAGGGTCGGTGAAGACGAATATCGTGCTGGATAGGGAGATCCGGGAGTCGTACAAGCTGACGGTGATAGCTACGGACGAGGGCGACCCGCAAATGACGGGCTCCGCCACGCTGCGGATCAATGTGGTGGACGTCAACGACAACCAGCCCACATTCCCGCCGCCAAATGTCATCGCAGTCTCGGAAGGTACGTTTCATTTACTTTTTACAAAGCCGCGTATTCGGCTATAAATTGCTTTTGGGCGGCCTATCGACTTTTCGAAATAAATTGGTAGAACAAAAAGCGATTCACAAAGAGGGAGGCATTTTACATAATTTGTATTCTCGGCTCCGCGGCGCGGGTTACATTGCGACATTTCGATTCCTGTGCCGAGATTAAATAAAAGGGACTCCTTTGGGATCAATATTTATTGGATGGTATTACATTTTTTCCGAGTGCATGTTTTAGCGGTGCCTCCCCAACGGTTCGAGTTTCGTTTAATTTTTTTTTCATTTCTTTGTTTTAACATTGTACGTCGACAGGGTTTTTTTTGGGTTTTATTTTACGGATCGTTAAAGCGGCAGTGAAAAGAGGAGTAACGTCAAATGTTTGACTGTTTTTGTATCGTTTTTGCAGGAGCGGAAGTCGGCACAGTGCTTACATCTGTTACTGCTAACGATGTTGACACATATCCGGCCTTGAAATATTCCCTCATGCACGGAGACAACAGGTTTTCAATCGACCGATATAGTGGAAAAGTGGTGCTGAATAGACCGCTTGATTTCGAGACTAAGAAAGTGTACGAAGTTAATATAACGGCGTCAGATAATGAACATGTGGCGAAAACCACCCTCACTATCAAAGTCACTGATGTTAATGATAACTCGCCTGTATTCGATGATATATCCTACAACAAAATCTTACCAGGTAATAATAAAGCTTAATTTTAATAAAATCTAAAATTTTAATTTTAAGAAAACCCCAGCCAGTGCCTTACTTTCCTTAAAGTAAAACACCATAATATTTTGTAATGTGCACGCGATGCGCTTTCATTTGATACCCCACTCGAGTAAATTTACAGACAGGCACGTCAAACTTATATCACCCCTCTTTTTTGGTCGGGGTTTAATGAGTTATTAACTAAATTAGTTTACTATCTGTAAATAATAAATGCTTATTATTATAATATTAGCTGACATTCATTAATTACAAATCGGTTTAAAGTTAATAGGGTGTTGATTTATTTATTTTATTAAGTAAATCACCACGGCTAACACCAATAACAGTAATTAATAAGTAATGATATACAAAATTTATACATAAACACAATGAAACAGAATTAATTATTTTCTACTAAGCAATAAATTAATATGTCAAAAAAGTAATTAGATATAAATAAAAAAAATATATATTATAATAATGTCACTCTTAGATAAATCAATAAATTACATGTATTAAATTTAATTAAATAAAATACATGTGACTCTATCTCACAGTGCATGATCATCATTAATTTATATATTATTATTATAATTTATTTATTTATTTATAAGGAAGGCTTACAGCTAAAAACAGCAAAATAAGTAGTTAAATTACATTACAGAAAGCCATTTATAAAGCCCTCGCGGACAAAGAATTATATTGATGATGATACCTCGGGATGATAGTCCTTTGTTTGTTTTATTAACGTTAATATATTTAATTTCAGAGGGCACAGACACCCAAGAGATCGGCTCAGTAAACGCCAAAGACGCAGACAGCGGAGACAACGGAAAGATCACCTTTTCCATACTCCGACCAACTAAAGGGTACTATATCGATACCGACTCCGGATCTATTTTCGTCAACTACAGTGCACTGCCGGGAAACCAGGGTGATATGCAACTGGCTGTGGTAGCTACTGACCATGGGAAACCGAACAGAAGCGCTGTAGCTGCTGTGAGAATCAGCGCTGGGACTACTTCGGAAATCAAGCCGTTCATTGGCCAGGATACTTACAGGTATTTTCTTTATAATACTTTGGATAGCTAACTTTGGAAACAAAAATCAGTGATCTGCATGCAGTTGACAAAATGATTGCCAAACCTGGGGCTCACGGTGATATAACTGGTCACGTTTGAATAAGGTCTATGACAATCAGTGGGCGTCCTACGACTAGTGATGATAGTGAGAAACAAAGATATACTGTTTGCAAAGTCAGAACTTAGACGCTTATCGCTGTCCTTCACTGAACTACAGTTTTCGTAAACAAGTTTCTCTAAGAAATCGTTTTTAAATTATAAGATAACCAGTTTGGCTTTGAAGTCAATTGATCATTCGTTTCAGGATAACGGTGAACGAAGGCACGAACAAAGGCTCTTCTCTCCTTCAAATCGGTGGCATCAACGACGTATTCAAAAAGTATAACTTAGAATTTCACATCGTCTCCGGAAACGAGGGAGACATGTTTGAAGTCACTTCAGAAGGAGCTCTTATGCTGCTGAATACCTTAGATCGAGAAACTCAAGATTCGTACACACTTGGACTCGCGGCTGTTGAACAAGGAAAAATGCTCAGCTATAACCAAAATAAAACATCTATAACAGTATTTGTTACCGTAGCAGATGCTAATGATAATTCCCCGATTTTCTCTACAAATGACATTGAGATGACTGTCAGCGAAGAAGTTAAAATTGGCCATATTCTGACGCAACTATCCGCAACTGATGCTGATTTGTACGGTTCACTTAATGCAGCTATCGTTTACAATATCACTTCTGGAGATGATCAAAATCTTTTCGATATTGATAAAATTACAGGAAAACTATCAGTGAATAAGTCACTTGATTATGATACGGGATCTGCTGAGTATAAACTGATTATTGTGGCCTGTGATCAAGGAATTCCATCATTGTGTAGTTCTTTAAATGTGAAGATTGGTATTTTAGATGAAAATGATAATGCACCAACTTTTCCCGTAAACGAATACTTTGAAACTATAGGTGAGAATGAGAGAGTCGGAACTTCTATTTTTACTGCTAGAGCAACAGACTTAGACAAAGGGAAATACGGAAAACTCGAGTATATTTTGACTCCTGCTATGAACAATTACAACAGGAATGATGATTCAAAGATGTTTACTATTGACACGTCGTCTGGCTTAGTTAATTCAAATGCCGTTTTTGATTATGAACAAAAGAATAAATATGAATTTTCCATAAAAGCTTCTGATATTGGAGGCAAAAGTTCAATTGTGAAAGTACGGATAGACATTGAAAGTAGAGACGAATTTTATCCGCAGTTTACTCAGAAGACTTACAAATTCCGTGTACCAAAATCCGGTTCACTACCTACTGGATACGTAATTGGACAAACAACCGCTACTGATAGAGATAAAGGCTTGGATGGCAGAATCGTCTACCAGTTATCGACATCACATCCATTCTTTAAAATAAATAGAACGACCGGTGTCATAATTGTAAAGAAAAAGGTAGACTCAGTTCCCTATCTTTTTGGGTCTGACAAATCAATTAGCCTTGTCGTTACTGCAAGCTCTGGAAGGCAAGGATCTCTGACAAATAAGACTGCAGTAGAAATAGGCGTGAATGATCTAGCGGCAGCCGCTACTGAAGTAGATGAAATCAGTGATGCATCTGTAGCCCCAAGTGGTGGATTATCTGATTGGGCATTAGGATTACTAATTGCATTTATTATTGTTATTATAATTTTTGCTGCTGCATTTCTTTTTATTAAAATGAAAAATAAGAGACATAAGAAAGAAAATAAGCCTGGACTTAGTTCAGATGGTGTTGGAGCAACAAACAGTTACGTGGATCCCAGTGCATTTGATACCATTCCCATAAGAAATACGGGGAACGTACCAACGAATCAATTTGCTCCACCCAAATATGACGAAATCCCTCCGTATGGCCCTCACACAGGCAGTTCTAATTCTGGCGCAGCGACTACCTCTGAACTATCAGGGTCTGATCAATCAGGCTCAAGTGGCCGAGGGTCTGCTGAAGATGGAGAAGACGGTGAAGATGAAGAAATCAGAATGATAAATGAAGGCCCTCTGCAAAGAGAAGGTGGTATGCTGAGAACAGATGATGACAACCTGTCTGATGTGTCTGTTCATAACACACAGGAATACCTAGCGCGTCTTGGAATCGTAGACACTGGTACTGGAGGAGGTGCCTCAACGTCTTCAAGAAGATGTTCAGAGAATGTTGGGAATAAAGATACAATGCTGCACCACGCACCAATGGATACAATGCATATGTTTGATGAAGACGCAGCACATGAAAATGATATAACAAATCTTATTTACGCAAAGCTCAATGAAGTCACAGGTAGTGAAAGAGCGAGCAGTGCAGACGAAACTAGCGCAGCCGTAGACCGAGCAATGGCCTTAGGTGCATTTCCCAGTGCTCCTGGTGAGAACACAGCCGTCCCAACAGCTGGACCATCAATGACCGGTAGTCTTAGTTCTATAGTGCATTCTGAAGAAGAGCTTACAGGAAGTTATAACTGGGACTATCTACTTGATTGGGGACCTCAATACCAGCCATTAGCGCACGTATTTTCGGAGATTGCGCGCTTGAAGGACGATGCGGTATCGCTACAAAGTGGAAATAGTGGTGCTTCTAGTGCTAAGAGTAAGGGAACGTCTATTTCTGGTGGCAAGACTGTTCCGCCGCCGTTATTGACGACAGTGGCTCCAAGGAGTTGTCCAGCCCCTTCGTTGGCGTGTCGGCAACCGCAGTTACTTTTGCCTAGGTCTCCTATTAGTCATGATGTTCCGGGTGCCTTTTCAGCGGCGGCCGCTATGTCACCATCGTTCTCTCCATCATTATCACCATTGGCCACAAGGTCTCCATCTATGTCTCCTCTAGTAGGCCCTGGGCTACCCCCTGCGCCAGCGAACAGAAAACCTCCCCACTCGACGATGAGAATTTGAACTTTATGTTTAGTTAAACTTGTATTTTGTAAATATGAAACGACATTGCCTTTGAGTATTCGTAATTATATTTATTAAACGCCGATATGATCGGTTTCGTTTTGTATTGTATTTCTTATTTCATTTTGTGCATGTTTTTATCGACTGTCCTGATGTGCTCAAAGTGATTTATTAAGCGCTTATTACCGATTTTACGGTAAATGTATATAACTCAATTTGTGTTTATTGTATGTTAATGTAAATATTTAGTTATAAATGTATATTTCTAGGATCTATCTTGTAAAATGTTAAACCAAGACTGCCATGTTGTATTTTATAGATCATTCAGCTTTACTACGAGCTATAAGGTAGTGTTTAGAACTCAATTTAATACAAAATGTATGTTAGTTACAACACTCTTTTTATCTATAATTGAAATTCATCATTTAGATGCAATATTTTATAATGACTTCTAATGATGAGAAGAGCGATTTAAATGCTCAAGTTTGATGTTGCATTAGACGAAACATGCAGTTTTTTTTCCTAATCTGTGTTATTCTCCCAGTTGCCCAAATTGTACTTAGAATGTGTAAATAGCTCATGAAAATAATGTATAATTTTGTAAGTTAAGCGAGACTGTCAAAAAGTGTTTACACTGAAAATAAAATTATAAAATAAAATTCATGTGTTTTACTACCATAAAATCGTTAACCATATTTTTTTCCATAGGCTCAGGTTATTGTTGAAATAAATTGGAAGACGTAAAAGGATTGAAAAACTCTGCACTAAATTATAAAAGCAGATTTCTCAATTTTGGGTCTTAAAAAAGAAAAAATCAGAATTATCATTGACGAAATGTTTATTAAGTATACTTAAAACATTTCTTGGTTAAGGCAAGTAGGTATTACACAGTCATGCATTTGATATTCGTACAAAACATTGCAAATACAATTACGTATATAATTTATCCAAAATTTACAATAATACTTAATTTAACCATAATCATTTCTACCTTGTTTCCTTAGCAATATTAATTTTCTTTCACGTATTATTTTTTTGACGACAAAATGAATACTCGTAAAGTAAAAATACTTGTCTGTTTTAAACTAAGTAATGGCTAGTTATGTCAAGGGCAATAATCCCGCCTTGTCACATTATGTGACCGATCGAAATAGCTCTATATTTTAACAATTTCCTAATTTAACTCGGAGATGGCGAAATAGGTAATCTATATAAATAAAAATGAATTGTTGTTCGTTAGTCTGATTAAAACTCGAGAACGGCTGAACGGATTTATCTTATCATAGTCTTGAAATGTTCGTGGAGGTCTAGGGAAGGTTTAAAAGGCGAGATAAAATCGAATAATTCCCGGGGAAAAATTTCATAAAAACCCGTGCGAAGCCGGGGCGGGCCATTAGTAAGAAATATAATCAGTTTCAGTCAAGTTGCATCAATATAAAATCACACCAAGTCTATAGCGCTACAATGATGCCATCTCTCGAAACTGCAACTAAACTGTTACTAGAACCAAATAGTCCTGGTTTTTGACGATAGATGGCAGTATTCAGTATATAAATAAAACGTTTCAAGGTAAAAATGTTTATAGTACTTATAAATATAATCAGAATAAGCGAAAATTTTGCCAACTATGAAATCCCTCGCAGGGAAAAATAATACCAAAATCAATTTAATTTATCACAGCTGGATCTAAAACTACTAGTGTTGATTAGCCTCTGATCTAAAGTTTAGGTAGGTCGATTAGTAACGTTAATTTTATCCAGGTTAAAAATGCATCTATAAGGCTGTCTTACCTCATAAACGCAATTACTATAATATCCTCAAAATGCTCTAGCTAGACAAATTTCTATGGTAGAAAAGAAATACTTATTGTGCATGAAATTAAATTATATCATATTATTTGTTCTTCTTGTTTAACGAAATGACAAAATGTTTGTTTGTGATTGTATTATGGTAAGAAATAGTTCTCATTCTGTTAACAAGTCACTCACTTAGAAATTTCGATTTTCTATAGATTCTTTGTAAATGAATTTTCTTTTCTACCACAGGAATCCATTTATAATAAAAAAAGGTCTGGACACTAAAGTGCATTTTTACGTTACGTTAATAATTTATTTTTTCTAAGACGTTCTGATAATTTTAAAGCTTTTTTAATAGACATGTTTCGAATTAAAATTAGGTATCAAAAGACATTACTTATTGTCAATTGTTATTTATAATGTGACGTTTTATAAGAAAAGTTAATATTGGGAATAACTGGTAGATATTTGGTTGTCATGTTTACAAATTCTGATTGATCATCAGTCATGCTTTTAAAGTCAAAGTCAAAGTCAAAATGTTTATTTCTTTAGACGCTTGCATACATGGACTTTACTATGGCCCTTTGCGTGATACGCGACAGCTGCTGCTCGTCTGCAAAGTAGGATGGTTCTCGCGTTGCAGTCGCTTTTCGCGTTGCTGACGCTGTTTGGCCGGAGCCTTATTATTGTAGTTACAGAGTTCGCTTTTAAGTATATTTTGACATTAATAGTTATTCTAGTAGTTATTGACTATTATATGTTAACTTTTCTTAGGAAAACACATACATTATACAAAAAAAACAGTAAACAAATTAACTTAAATTTGATATGTGCCATAGTTTAATCCTCAATTAATACAATGTTGAGGAAAGCTTTGGTTTTAGTAAATATTTTTAGAACTAAAGCAAGTTTTACAGTTTTGTTCCTTTAGTAAAATGTTTAAAGTTGCATATTGACTTCGGGCGGCCAACGCACGAGCATTGCTCGATGGTAAACAAAACTACTTTAGTTTATTTAATTTTTCGCTTTGCCTCGCGCGGCGGCATAGTTCGAGCCAGCTAATGTTCAATGCTTTGCCGCGCGATATCAAAACACAAATTTATAATCTCGAACCGACTGCCACTGATCCAGTCTTTGCCGCACGATATCAATACGCAAATTTATATTCTTAAACCGACTGCTTGAACTAGTCTTTTACAAATACAAGTATCTAAGTTGATCTACTCTACAAGAAGTCTTGGTGTCGTAGTGTCTTCTCCTAACGGTTATATATCAAATGCCTAGGAACTACTTCTAGTGCTACAGTGCTAGGTTTTACTGTACATTCATTCTTATCACACTCATCACTTGCAATTTATGCCGATCTAGAATGTACAAACCATATTTATAAACCTCATAAAACGTAAATAGGTACCAACATTTCTGCTCATCGCAGAGTGAGAGAGGCTGACGAGCAAACTAAAAATATTCGATAATGACAATAGTTGTTTTAGGCTCTATCTTTTTTTTTTATTATTGATAAGTCCTCATTTGACTACAATCTCACCTGATATAAAGTGAAGATGTGGTCTAAGATGGAGCATGAAGGCCTAGAAGATGGTTTCTCCGGGCCACATTACGAAACACGAAAAAATCGCTTCACGCACTGGCCCAGCCCGGAGGGTGGTGACATGCCGCGGCCGAAGCCTACCACCAGAGACTGTTCTTAGCACCACCCGGAGGTCACGTGTAAGGATTCAGAGGGTTACCATTTACTTACTTATCTTTCTAAATAATAAAAAAAATAAGACCAATAATTAATCAAAACTAAAATTCTTGATCGTCCATTCACGCAACAGTCTATTGCCCAAGCTTACGACCAACTAGGCCATACAAACATTATCACAACAATCATTACAAAGACTATATCCGCGTAACAGGGTTATGGTTGTGTAAATGCATGTCTACAATGACGTCATCCGAGGCTAAGGACTTCTTCCCGGGGGAAATGATGCCGATATCACCGTCAGTTGGAGTAAGACCAGTTGCTGTTGATTCCTGAAAATATTTGTTAATGGTAAACCGACTGACAACAAACCTGGTTAGAATATCTGTGCACCTCGCTGGAATGCGAAATTCAAAAATATTGTTTTTTAATAACGAACCCTTCATCAATAATAAATTGATTTGAAAAGGTTAGTAATTTTATTTTACCTCCACATTTCTAGAAAAATCTTTTATGCACACCGTACCCACACCGCCGATATGACGTCAAGAGGTCAGGTGCACAGATAGTGTGACCGGGTTTATATATAGAATTAGATGCATCAGTGAGGGATGGTTAAGGTACCACAAAGTCTGAGTAAATTAAGCAAAGGTTAGTTATATCAATAATACTTGTCAATGACTATGTCAAGAGCTCACTTTGTTAATGTTACTGAGCGACATAGCACTACATTTTAACCATTGTCTTATTTTACTCGAAGGGTGAAACAAGCCCTTAAATTATCAATGGGGGATTATTGTTTGTGGGTTCTACAAGTCAAAGTCAAAGTCAAAACGTTTATTTCCTAAGACGCTTATGCATACATGGACAGGACAACTAAATTTAAATCAAAACTAATAAATCAAGGAAATAACATTGTTCTGACAGTTCGCTTCAATTTTTAACACTGAGTTGAGAAGCGAATAGTACAACCGTGCACTTGTCCCATGATCCGAGTGTTTTCTATAATCTTTCATGTATGCATGTATGTATTATTTCAGTTGGAAGGGACCTGTATCGTTGTCTATAACTAAAACTCGTCTCTTTAAAACTAATCTTGCGCCTAAAGGCGCTTTCAATTTGAGCGTTTCGAGACGATATGGCGCGGCAAGCGAATTGACGACGTATGTTTTCATAGAGAAGCGATGGTACCACGAACGCACGACTGCTGGAATTGCTGCCGTTTGTACGCCGCGCTGCTGCTGCATACGGTGCTCTTTGTACGAAAACAATTGAACGCACTCTAAACGCTCCGCATGCTTCGCTCCAGACGTAAGTTTTTTTTTATTTTTTATTATTGATAAGCCTTCATTTGACCACAATCTCACCTGATGTAAAGTGACGATGTGGTCTAAGATGGAGCATGAAGGCCTAGAAGATGGCTTCTCCGGACCACATTACGAAACACGAAAAAATCGCTTCACGCACTGGCCCAGCCCGGAGGGTGGTGACAAGCCGCGGCCGAAGCCTACCTCCAGATACTGTTCTTAGCACCACCCGGAGGTCACGTGTAAGGATTCAGAGGGTTACCACTTACGGACGTGAACAGACAAAACCTCCGACGTATGTAAAGAAAAGCCCAATTTGAAAGCACCTTAAGACAGACTTGCGCACAATGATGTCATCAACGCTTTATATCCAACGTATAATTCAGACTCACCGTCAAAGAATCACAGGCCATTAGTTCGTTCTTGGACAGATGTTCCACCACTGCTGCGGCGTAGCAGTCTCCGAGCATGTTGTTGGTTGTTCGTATTCGGTCTCTGTTATTATCGGAAATATCATAATCAGTTTGTGTGCTTGGTGATAAGTTTGGTGAGCAAATTAACGCCTGATTCGCAAAAAGTTGCCGGCGCGAAACCCGACATATTTTGTACGATATACAATTTTTATTAGTCATATAAAAACCATAGTAAGCTCTGATTAGTATGGGGTTAGCTGATGATGTGTGATTAGTCCGGAAATATTTAATTATAATTATATTTTTGAATCTAGCAACAACCAAAAAAACTAAATCATGATACTAACAATACGCCCCAATAAAAACTCGTTTATAAAACCAGCTTATAATTAGGTAAGCACTTCAATTCAAAATTACCTTGTGTCAAAATTATTATCGTAACAAACCATGGCTACCTTCCAGTTTCATCATCAGATGAGAGTTTTGTCATCATAATTGGTATTGTTACGTGTCTGACACACTCGTGCCAAATTTCAGCTCAAATGGAAACCGGAAGGAGTTTCAAATTTAACTTGCAAGATTTCATTACAGACAAACATCGGAGCTGTTAAAACTATAATATGTAAAAGCTTGTAATAATGTAATAGCATTTAGCCCGGTGGAAAAGCTTGCGTTACGGGTACTAGATATCTGATATTGTTAATATCATAGACATACATTTATAGGTATTTTACTATACATATTAAACACTCAGACGAAGGAGAATGTGGGCCAAATGCGTGGATTCGAGATCCGCATTTCGCAAGTAAGGTACGTTACTTCGTCCCAATTTTTTCTACGCTAATTTAGAATATTAGTTTCAACATAATAGTGGGGTTTATAATGTATGTATAGATACGTACACAAGCCAATCAACAGCAAACAGCAATGACACATCATGCGCTGGAGCGTCCACGGCTGCCAACACCACCAGCAAGAGAACCAAGGCAGCTGATGGAACCGATGCAGAGGATACTGATGCAGCCGTTGACGTAAGGCTGGAAAATAGAAGAAATAAATTAAATAACAGTACCACAGTATTGGAACTCGAAAAGTGTAATGAATTTGGCTCAAATGGATTCTTATGACACATTCCTGTAAATCAGATGCGTATGAGATGGACTCATGCATAAATAGCCAACACATATGGGTTTCATTAGTAAAAAATTTAGTTTAAGTTCAAAGTTGTAAAGAAACAAACCTTAAAACTTATTGTTTTCTATCAATGTTTGTGTGAAAATCTTAATACGGATCACAGAATAACCAACCAACGAACCTGACCAAGTTTCAACAGTACCGTTTTTATAAGATGGCTGTGACATACGGACGGTCAGACAGACAGACAGATATGACGAATCCATAAGGCTTCTATTGTTTGTCATTTGGCTAGGGTCAAAATGGTTAAAATATTGAGCAAATATCTGTCAATCAGTCACTAACAGTTGACCTAAAGCTCTATACTTTAACATTTAGCTATTTTCCTCGGAGTTCTTGAAACTGGCCCTAAGGGGAGAAAGCCCAAGGATGAGAGAACGAAGAAATGATAACTTACAAAATGGTGGCAAGCTGCGCAAACCCCAGGTGCATATTGTTCATCTGGCAGACGAAGACGCTGGCCACAGCCACGAACAATGCGGTGCCGTCCATGTTGATGTTGCAGCCGATGGGGAGCACGAAGCGGGTGATGCGAGGGTCGATGCGCAAGGGACCTTCCATGGCTCGAAACGTAACCGGTAATGCTGCTGCACTGGAGCATAAATTATTTAAACCAGTTAGTCACATAATAATAATTATATTATAAACAGCTTTTCACCACCTTCCGGGCTGGGCCAGTGCGTCAAACGTTTTTTTCGTGTTTCGTAATGTGGTCCGAAGAGCCATCTTCCTTTTAGATCTTCAAGCCCCATCTCACACATCCCTACATCATCTCTCTCTTTACATCGGGTGAGATTGTGGTCTAAAGAAGGCTTATCTAGCGCAAAAAATAAACATGACAATTGTTCCCATCGGAAGCTAATTGCATTCACCGTGAGCCAACTTTGTTTTGACTACGGCGAAGCAAAATTGAGGCATACTTTAAAGATTGAATTGATGGAGTTAACACTCCTTATTATAAAAAGAAAAATGTTTTTAAAGTCGGCACGGCGCGGCGTCTAGACAACGGCAATTGTGCCTCTTTGACGCTCGTTTCGCTCTCGCTTAGCTCTCGAACTAACGTTCTGATCATGTTTCTTCCTTCCCTTGTCCCACATGACACCCATCCCCGACGTGGCGTCGTGGGTCGCCACAACATGTGTTTTGCTTCAATTTTCATCTATTAGCCGTCATTACACTCACTACCTTCTTATACATAGCCATCTTTTACACAAGCCATCCGTATTTTCTTTGATCTAGTTAAGAGGTAGCGGGTTCGATTCCCGCCGAGGGGTCAAATGTTTGTATGTTCTGCAAGCATTTTCTCCTTGGCTTGGGTGTATAATATGTATACTTAATAAAAAATATATATCTATGTATGTCTATTATATTAAGTATATCAGATGTCGACTAGTACCCGTAACACAAGTTATAGCTTACCACAGGGCTAGATGTTGTTGTGTGGATTGTCCGGCAATATTTATTTATTTATTATTTATTCTATGCTTTGGACTATTATACCTCTTCCCGCATAACCATCCACATTCATATGTAAAACGCTTCTCATCACATTATATGTTTATTCATACATCTCCTTTCATGTTTTCATCCTTTATTTGTATTTCATATACGATAAACGATGATCTCTTTTTATAAGTATTCATTTTATTCAATTACAAATTCATTTTTATTCATACTAAACTAAGATCTATCGAGCGAAGTGTTTAATATAGATCTACCTACATAATAAAGGTTATTGCTAAACCAAGTTATAACTTATATCATTCATTCATGGAATAGTAATCATTAAAATTAAATAAATATAATCATTCATAGATACCCTATTAATTATCTCCGGCAATTCACTGTCGAAACAACACACAAATCTGAGACGTATGGCGGCTATCCAATTATCAATTGGTCCCATCCCAAGCCATCAATCATTTAAGATATGCCAAATACTTTGAATATTAATATTTGTCTGTGATGATGCCTTCACCTACCAACTTCACTCATCTCAATTAGTTCTGTTTTAATAAATAAAATCATGCTCACACTACTGCGAAATGTTTCATCAATCAATATAATGACGATCATAGAGAGATTAGGCCTTAAGTCACCACGCTGGCGAAGTGCGGGTTGGTGAATGTCACGTGTCCTTTAAACTCTTAAAAGTACTCAGAACTAATAAAACTTTAAAGGGAACTGCGAAGGCAATGCTATTTCCTTTTTGTTTAAAAAAATAGTTTTATTAATTTTAAGTTGACCTGTCGATGTATGTCCTAAAAGGAAATAACCGTTTTGTCTTTGACTTTGTCTAACACATACGCCACTTTTATTGCGGGAAAATTTGTCTTTCCTCGAGAAAATCCATTTAAACGCGGGTAACACCGCAGGACGCTGTTAATATAACTATTAAGATTAAAGACAAAAGAGGGGGTGGAAGAATGTTCCAACAGTTTCATGCTCTTATATTAAATAAATAAAAATAAAATAAATAAATATTGCCAGACAATCCACACAACAACATCTAGCCCCGTAGTAAGCTATAGAGGTAACTTGTGTTACGGGTACTAGATATCTGTAATATACTTAATATAATAGACATACATAGATAGATATTTTTTATTATACATATTATACACCCAAACCAAGGAGAAAATGCTTGCAGAACATACAAACACTTGACCCCTCGGCGGGAATCGAACCCGCTACCTCTTGCACCGCAAGCAGACCTCCGCCCACCACGCCACTGAGGCAGTCGAATATTTAAAAGAACTTACGTAGAAGCTGTAGCAGAAGCCGTCAGCATAGCGTGCGAGAGTCCCCAGTAGAACTTGTAGGGGTTCTTCCGAAGGAACAGGAAGTAGATCAGCTGCATCACAATCAGCTGGTACAGGAATACGCCGATGGTCACTGTGGCGATGAACCACGCCAGCTGTGACATCACTTGAGCTGTAATTAAATAACTCATAACATAAATTGACTGCCTCAGTAGCGCGGTCGGACGGTCCGCTTGCGCCGCAAGAGGTAGCGGGTTCGATTCCCGTCGAGGGGTCGAGTGTTTGTGTGATCTGCAATCACTGTCTCCTGTCTTGGTGTTGAATATGTAAAAAATATCTATATAATGTATGTCTATTTTATTACGTATATGAGATGGCTAGTACCCGTCACACAAGCTTAGAGCTTACCACGAGGCTAGATGTTCATACTTAAGTCGTTTTTATTGTTACTTTGTTAATATTTTTGTTTATGTTTTCATGGCTGTGTTATTTTTATTTTTTTATTTTTAAATGTGCAATATAATCTGACATAAGTGTATGTAGTGTCAGTCAAACTCGCGCCGTCAATAAGGTACCACTGAAAATCAGCGCTGTCGCTACTCCCTGAGCAACTTCAGCACATGCTGAGTGGCAACCATTTTGTTTCTGTAGTGTTTTATTATTTTTAACTAAAATTATGTATGTTTGTTATATGTTGGAGAAACAAATAAAGATTTTCTATTCTATTCTATTCTGTTCTATTTTGTTGTGCGAATTGTTCGAAAATTATTAATTAATATATTTATTTATAAATAACTAATGAGAATATCTAATATGATTAAGCTCGCTTTTGTACATGACCTTAGTAAACTATTATGTTCTGTATTTGTTTCTGTGTACATTAAAAAAATAAGATCATTATTTGTGAATTTATAATAAATTTGACAGAGCATCGGTAGATATTATGAAATGCTTTTTCTGAAACCCTAGCGCCCGTCCTACACGATTAAATGATAATGCTAAGTTGCTTATTGGAACGCTATATTTATCTTCAATAAATAAGTCATGCAAAAAATGCGAAACATCGAAATTTATATGCCGACAATATTAAGACGTATTTATATAACCTCCGCAAATAGGATTCGAACCTTAAGCTTTTTCTGCATCATACTAATATTATAAATGCGAATGTAAGTTTGTTTGTTACGCTTTCACGCAAAAACTACTTTACCGATCATCATGAAACTTTGCACATATACTCTTGAAAGTATTAGAAGTAACAAAAGATACTTTTTATTAAAAAAAAAATATGAAAAAAAAATTAACCGTGCGAAGCCGGGGCGTGCCGCTAGTAAAATATAAATATGTAGTTTAAGCTAAAAGGGATATAGCGTTTATATTTATGCGGTGTATTCTTTTCAGTCAACCTATAATTAAAAGGCATACACACAGTCTTACTTGCCGAATAATTTACTCACTCACCTACATTTTCAACCCCCAGAATCTTCCCAGCAATGACACTGCTGACTCCGACCGGCGTCGCCCACATGACCCCAGTGACCATCTTCATGATGATCTCGAAGATAGCTTGGAAGAAGTCGATCACCACCTGTCCCTTGGCTCCGAGGGTGCCGAGAAGACTGCCGAAGACGAGGCAGAAGAACACAAGGCCCAGTGTGTTGGTGCCAGACCTGAAATAAACGTATATTCATATTCATATTCATTTATTCGTTGATTCATGTGGTTACAAACGGTGTTAAGTTTTATATATACCCTGACATGAGCCCCGTTGGGACATTACAACTGTTACAAAAGTAGTCTTAGACTATAGTAGGTAGTAACTTATTACATTATAATATATAATAGTATAATAGTATAGTATGTTAGTCTAAGTTTCTTCAAAGAGAGCGTCTTGAAACCGCGTGAACTAACAACAATTGCGTACGTCATTTAATTTTCTTAATCGTGTTGGTGAATGACTGGCGCTGCGTTATCGAATCCACTTAAAAAAGTTTTTGGCGTTTTCTTACATTTTTTAAATAAAATAAAAATCTGGTAAAATGCCTATGGGTGTCTGATCCCATTAAGGAGTTTTATTTTTATCAGATTTGTGGTTAGTCTAGAACTGGGATAGTTAAATGACAGTTTAAACCCATAGTGACAGACGACCCAAACCCAATGTCAGACACAATAAATAAACCTTACCAATTATTTGCTATCATGGTAATAACATTCAAAATAGACTCCGAATTTTCCATAATACCCTTAAGACATTTCATAATAATAAAGTAGTCCCCAGGGGCACGAAAAATTGTACGAAGTTTCAGAAGCCTAATAGCCCTAAATTATGATGGACTAGTTGAATAATGGCTATGGCAAAGTCATGATGTCATCAAATAAATGAACATGAGAATACTATGATAATGATTACATAACATCACATGTCTACATACAACTTCAGTTAATCAAGAGTTGATTGTCCTTAATGAATTAATGAAAGCCGATTATTATTCTTATAAAATCGCAACAAGATAGAACTTTTTTTTAATTCATAACTTATTATAAGGGGATTTTAATAAGCCAAAGTTGACCGCCTCTGCGGCGCGGTGGGAAAACGTCGCGGGTTCAGTTTCCGCCCAGGGATCAGCAAAGATGTCTTCGAAGGATCACAGTCCGTAAACCAAAATGTCGTCGTAATGTTTCTTAAAAACTCTTAGCAAAGAGTAGAAAGCAATTTGTAAGAAATTATGGAAAACAACAACACTGAAATTATGACAAAGTATATCTAACCCGTGCCGTATAAAGCCGTAATAAAGCCGTGTTGGCTAAGTGGGAGGACACTCGACTTTCATTCCGAAGGTCGTGGGTTCAAACCCCGCCACGCACCTCTGGATTTTTCTTCTTGGGAAATTTATGTGCGCTTTAAACACGTGCTTTAACGGTGAAGGCAAACATCGTGAGGAAACCGGCATGTTCTGAGAACTTTAAAAGAGTTTGAAGGAAATGTGACATTCACCAACCCGCACTTGGCCAGCGTGGTGAATTAAGGCCTAATCTCTCTCGTCAAGAGAGAAGTCCCTGTGTCCCAGCAGTGGGAACGTTAATAGGGTGATGATGATGATATCTAACCCGAATGCGACTTTCCTTATTTGGGAATTTTAGCAGTCTTTATGCCTTTGTGAGAATGCTTGTTCGCAACTTAAAATCAATATAGATCCTAATCCGTCAAGCGTATCAAAAAATTTCGAAAAAAAAACTATAAATTATTTTAAATACTATTTGGTCTCTATAGTTTCATAGTAGTTTATTCATCATAGGCAACATTGTACACTTGAATTCGTTGAGTTTTAATAATTATTATATTCACACACTGAAAATACAGCAAAAGACACAGGCAAGACGTTCAATAGGAGATGTAACATAATAATTGAGATGTCGAGTAGTGGCATTGTCAACTAAAACTATGTTTAATACAAATAATTCTATTAAAATGCAATATGTCCATCATCCAATCCAATCCATCATAAAATAATAAAAATCATATTTAATTGTTACTGTAATAGTGGCATTGTTAAATTAAAACTACTATAGTGGGACAACGGAACAAACATACATAAATACTTATATTTATACATACATAGACCGTTAAGCACATTACCTCTCCTTTGAGTTGCGCAGTCGGGTAAAAAAGAACCATGCTAGAAAGCAACAAGAAAGTATCGAAAACAACACAGCCCGATGAACAAAAGGAGACATTAAAGTTCATTAAGTGATTTCCATTGTGTGCATGCATGCTGTTCTGATGCAACATTGTTGCTAATAATTGCAGTGTTAGCGCCAATCAAAGCAATGAAAGCTTTATTGTTCTGAATTGCAACGAATGATCATGATATTGTTTAAGGGTTTTGATTGATTTACAGATTTATGATCACTTGTAAAGACTTCCTGGCACTTTTATTGTAAAAAAAAATATAAGTATGAGATGGGTTTTTGCTACATATTCTCAGCGCCAAAAATGTGTTTTACCACTTAATTAATGTCCACTGCTAAAATACAAGAAATAAATTATTAGGGGCGAATATTTAGACCCTACAGTAAGAATAACTCTGGCAAAAAAAAATATTTTCTTATCAGTGGACAAATTATGCATGCCAAAGGAAATTGGGAATCAGTTTTCCTGCTAAACAGGTTAACATTTAACTAGCTCAAATGCCCGTAGATTTCTTCGAAATTAGTGTTTTTTAAAAAGTGACAAAATTTGTTTCGGACGAAAGGGAAATAATTCAACTTTTCGTGCTCTTCTATGTAATGTTGTCAGCCCAACATTTTCCACGCTCACGACTATGCTTCGACTGCTAAATAAGGGTTATTAAGCCCACAGAATACAAGATTATACAGAACAACTAATTTAAACTCAAATTATGTTCTCAGAATCGTTACCTTTAGTCACACCATTATCTGCGATAACTTGGTTCCATACTGATTAGCCTACTGGCAATGTTCTGACTATAGTTACATATAGAAGACACAAGAGGAATAGAAGAACTTTTCCCTTCTCCTCTTTTTTCCATCCCTCAGACCACTAATAAATCTGCATTCTATAATTAATAATTACTGTACAAAAACACGAAAACTTATAATGTAACATTTTAATGTAGTAAAAAAATCTTAATTGTAGTTGCTTTGCATTTATTTGTTAGTTAAAATATTGATTGTTTATACCTACCAATTAGTTAAAGAAGAGCTAGGCTTATAATAAATCTAAAAGGTCTCAGGGTCAGGTTACTGTAAGGAAAACGAAATTTGTATTTCGGTCTTCCGCGACACATAAATCTTATTGCGGGGACCGCTAGTAAATTAATATAATGTTATATATAAGTTGTTAAATAAATGAATTTTATAAATTTTGTTTGTTTGTTTTTGGTGTCACTTCTAACGAATGTCAATAAATACCTTTTATTGTTCATCAACCACGCTCGATCAAATGGTCGATATAAGGTCGTTATATTGCAATCCGTTTACCGTTGTTATAATAGACCTAGCAGTAATTTTACGGTGGTTTTAGTACCATAGATATAAGTTTTCATCTAGATAATAGATTTTAATCGCCAGCTAGAATACAAACTGAAGTGCTAATGAAGTTATTAGAGGTATTAGTGTCAAATAATTTTGAGTGTTGCTATTTTTTAATATTATTAAACACTTCAAGGACAATGATTATTATCCATAATAATGATAATAATAATGCATTTACTCAGTAACTTACTTACTATTTTACATTTTTGTGGTAGTTGAGACCTTCTTTTAAATTAATAAAAAAAAAATACATCACTAGCGGTCCGCCACCGCTTTGCACCTAGTTGACCGTATTGTGAATCTAAACCATTCTCGAACCCACTTAAACACACCAAAAATTTCATTAAAATCTGTCCAGCTGTTTAGGAGGAGTTCAATGACTTACACACGTACAGCAGATTTATAACATAAAGATTTTAATATATGGGGTAAGGTGATACCGTAATTAAAAATTATTAAAAAAAAATCTTAAAACATGCCGGTTTCCTCACGATGTTTACCATCACTGTTAAAGGACGTGTTTAAACTCTATGTCCTATAGCTAAAGCATTGATGAAGCTGATTCACAATTGTACCAACCTGTAAGACACGACTCGTACTAAGGCCGTGCCGTTTTCACTATTGTTCTTCCCAAAGACGTTGTTCGGTTCCTCATACACGGTGTGTGCTTGCTGGAACGCGGCCTGCACCAGGTTGTCTGGGAAAATGTTCCTAAAACAATGCAATTCATTAAAAAATAAAGAAATATCTCCTAAATCCCTACACGTGACCTCCGGGTGGTGCCAAGAACAGTCTCTGGTGGTAGGCTTCGGCCGCGGCTTGTCACCACCCTCCGGGCTGGGCCAGTGCGTGAAACGATTTTTTCGTGTTTCGTAATGTGGCCCGGAGAAGCCATCTACCTTCTAGGTCTTCATGTCCCATCTTAGACCACATCGTCACTTTACATCAGGTGAGATTGTGGTCAAATGAAGGCTTATACAGCATAAAAAAAAACTGCCTGACAATCCACACAGCAACATTTAGCCCCGTGGTAAGCTCTAAGCTTGTGTTACGCGTACTAGAACATCTGATTAACTTAATATAATATACTATACTATACATATAAAACAACCAGACCAAGAAGAAAGTGTAGTCATAGTCAAATTGATGTGACATTTAGTAAATGATTAAGTAGGTATTTCAGTTCTCTAGAGAAGCTGCGGGTAGGCATATAGAATGTGAAAGAGCAGGAAGTGGCCTTTGGGCCAAAAAATCTACCAAATGGAGATATTTCAAGCAATAAACTGATTTCACATTTCATTTCGAGGTGACTTAGTAAACAAAAAAAAACAATATTTTTGGACTATTCACACAACATCTAGCTCCAAATAGTAACAACTAGACACATATAGGTACTTATTATAAATGAAAAACCCCTGCCGCGTCTGTATGTCTTTATGTTCGCAATAAACTCAAAAATAACTGAAAGGATCATTATGAGTCAGCAATATATA
Organism: Gymnoscelis rufifasciata; assembly: GCA_929108375.1. Classification (NCBI taxonomy): domain Eukaryota; kingdom Metazoa; phylum Arthropoda; class Insecta; order Lepidoptera; family Geometridae; genus Gymnoscelis; species Gymnoscelis rufifasciata. Next base: position 2,146,516 of record OV815307.1, on the reverse strand, counting down.
GAGTGATTCACGAGGAAAGTTTTTGATTCCGAGCAGAGCCGGAGCGAGCTATCTAGTCTAATATATTTAAAAACAAAGATAAAGTTATAGATTGCTTAATGTAAAATAAATTATTACGTGTTGCATTGAAAGCGAGGATCTAACAACTAGATTGCCACTACTTAAAAATCGAGTTAACTCAGTTACTCATCGAATTGTCTAAGTAAAGAACTCTTTACATAATTATATTCTTGTTTTTTAAACATTTACATTTGTCAAAGACCATTTGTATTTAACACTGCTACCTACAATCTAATCAAACCATACCTATCTCTTTGTCGTGTTTGAAAAACTATTTGATATCACTGACGCTTTGGGATTCCCGTGATCTCTCATGTGGAAACTGGTGCTTAATGAAATGCTTAATAAACAAACTACAGGTATAAAATACTTGGCGAGGATAAGCAAACGCCCCAATAGTTATTAATGATAATTAATGTCTATTACCCAAAAAATCACATGTTCTGTAGCCCTACGAGTTGCCACACTGTTTCAGATTACAACATGTAATCCTATACATTTGACAGACAAAGATAAAATTTTATATGTTAAATATGTGTGATATGCATGGGATTACTTTGAAGTCTTCAGCGTTAGTGGCAACTCGTGGTAGGTTTACTGAAGACAAGTCAGTTCACTACTGAGCGTAGGCCTCCTTATTGACTTCCAGTTGTTTAGCTCCAAAGTTAATTGCAACTATCATGAACCAATTGCTTTCACTTAATCCTCTGTCAAGAAAGACCTTCTGTCACAAGTTTCGGTCTGGAGAGAGGCGGCGCATGCCAGGGACCGCTAGCTTTCTATTGTGTTGGCCAAGACTCATCACTTCGGGGTCTATGCGCCAGGATAGTAAGTAAAAAGTAAGTAAGTCATCCGTCCATCTCGTCGATGTTCAAGACTACATCCCAATCCTCCGTGTCCATTTGATAAAACATAACCTGATTTAGTGATTTAGTTTGATTTAGTATAATTTGGTTTAAATTGATTTAATTAAACTTAGATTAATTTTAATGTAATAGAATATGACCTGATTTATTTTACTAACCCTAGTCATTAAGTTTACTAACAAAGTATGGATTATTGTTGTCCGAAATAAAAGATTTTTATTTATTTTATTTATAACCATACTTATAAATTTTCTTTTATATACAGGTTGTAATGAGACTACTATCTAAAAATGAAAGGGGAGATTCAGACCACGATACTGAACAAATTTATCTATTTTTATTTTTTTATCATTATCATATCTTTTATTTCGATAGTCGTCTGATTACACCCTGTATAATATCTGTTCAATTGTAACCCAGCTCTTAATTCTTATCACGTATTTTAACAAATCTATTAGTTATATTTCCATATACCTACCAACTTAAACGTATGAGTACTTTTATCTTACTTAATCACCCTAATGGTGATGGCTAGACTTGACAAGGCCTTGGACTGAACGAAGGCCACTGATGACGCAGGTAGGGTATCATCAATATTAGTATCTTGTCTTCAAGGACAACGTCTGCCTGTCTGTATTCAGCACGCTAGTTATATAAAACAGAGTTTAGTACTCTGTGAATATATTGGAGTTCTGGAAAGCTATTTATTGGTTTCAAAAGGTTCATGACTCACATAAATGTTTATGTTATCTACCTTTATCAACAACTACGCCGCCAATAAAAAAACAAGAAGTTCGAATCGACGACTTGACTTGACGTTTATAACTCGGAATAAAAGCTATACTTCTCATAACCATCATAGTTTCCGCTATAGATCTACAAATAGATATAGGTTTCCCTCATAGATGCCCAATTATTTTGTTTGGAAGTGGCCTGGTGAGTTTTTTCCACTTTCACTTGTCTCCAAGAGAGACGGACTTTAAGCCATACAGGGGTTACTTCCACTTATATAATCTTAGACACTCACCTTCCAATGTCTCAGCAATCTAAGAGATTATCCAGCGTTAAAACAACTGCTTTCTAATGTTGTTCATTCTCCAACACTTGGATTCCTTTATTAACATATTATAAAGCAGAAGAGTTTGTTTGTTAAAACGCGCTAATCTCAGGAACTACTACCTTACCTACTACCGATTTGAATAACTCTTTTACTGTTAAGATATCTTGTTTATCAAGGAAAGCTACAGGATTATTATTGCGGGAAAATACGTCATCCCTGCCGGAAAAGTGATTAAACATGGGCAATGCCGTGGCGTCAAAAGCTAGTAAAACATATTATAAAAACACTGACCTTCCAATATCCAGCAAGCTATCGAGAATACTCCGACCACTGGCGTCCACCGTACCCCCGCCACTCTCCCTCAGGTCCGCAATTTTATAAAAACACTGACCTTCCAATATCCAGCAAGCTATCGAGAATACTCCGACCACTGGCTTCCACCGTACCCCCGCCACTCTCCCTCAAGTCCACCCGTCCTGGATGTATCAGCACCGCCAGCAGGATCCCAAGCAAGGCGTTGAACATGGACGTCAGGATGAAATACAGCAAAGTCCTAATGGCTATCTTCCCGCTCATCTTGGCGTTGAGGCTGGCGGAACCAGCGATTAAACTGGCAATGATGAGGGGTAGAATCATTAGCTTCAGGACTCGCATGAAGAGTTCTCCAGGGTAAGATATTATGACGAGCGCGTCTGGGCCGAGTTGGTATGGACGGAGACCAAACCCTGAAAATGGATAAGGTTTGAGTTTGGTCATTTATAAATTGGAATGTTTTTATTCAAATTATGTTATGTAAGAGAGATAGTTTTTGGACCTAAAAATTTATAGATTTATTACTACAACTTTATTATGCCGTATTTTATGTGGCTTATTTATTCATTAAGGTGCTGAAAATTAACAAATTATGACCAACTAGTACTTCTAAATGGTGTCAAAAAGATAAAAAGTAATTAACATTTTTATAATAATAATAATAAATAATAATAACTAATTAAATCCCTATCACCATGCATGTCAAACATGTTCAACCATTGTCTGGTCTTTTCACCTTAAAAATTTTAGGAATTCAATATCTTGTACCTAAAATAATAAGGATAAACTTTAAAAAGATAAGAAATATCTTTGTGTTGGATAGCCCACTTATAATATATAAAAAAGAAAGGACATAGAATACTTCTTCTGCCTAAAAAAGTCGCATATTCGCAGGAATATCCATAAAATGCCGGTAACGCTGAAAACTAACCTAACCAAACCATTCAGGTATAATAAATTATTAATTTTAAAAAAAATATATACTATATAAAAACTCACCGATGGCAACTCCAGTCAAAACTCCCATCAAAGTCACCACCAGCATAGTATTATCCACGAAACATTTCTTTAACCCCGTCGGCTCCACCGGAGCTGACCGGTCTTCCGTGGTCTTCGGCCCTCTGTCAGCTGGGCCCATCTTCGCAAATAGATAGTCTGAAAACCGGTCACCTTTCTCCATTACAAGCTAACTCACAACCAACCCGGGAACCGTCCACTTCCAACAAACAGCGCCGAGCTTTTGATCCTCAATTGATACAACTCATATTTTTAATTGCTCGTCGCGTCTATACAGGGTCTGACATGATCGGGCTGTTTCAAATGCGCTTTTGTGCAGTTTCTGGCTTAGTAACCTACAGGTTAACTTCTACCAAGCAAAGTTTTCAGGGTAGGAATACCTCACTACCACTGTCTTAAGCCTTCTGACGTTCATTGCTGGTTTTGTTCGAGGGTGGCAAAGAACGTTGTGTGACAGGGAGAAATGATACGTGTTTTCTCCTATGCATGGTTGGGATATTTCGTTATGAAGGAAGGAAGCCATGCTAGATTGCGCGCGCAGTTATTGATTTATTTTCATTCACTTAGTTATATTAAATAACCACTAGGTTATCTATATTATTAAATTGTGGGCATTAGGAAACATGGTGTTACCGTTACATTTTGTTGTGCAATTTCATTGGATGAATCATTCGAGAGAAAATTACTTTTGACAGTAAACATAACCTCTGTATTTACAATGAAATAGCCGGAAAACCTAACTGTTAGCGTTTTTTGAATAACATTGTTTTTAAATCGTCTGATTTGTTTGAGTAACTATTTGGTATATTTTTTGACAAAAACGTTTTTCATTATAAAGTTTGAGTTAATGCTTAAACTTTTTGTTCATGGCCTTTCCTGGTTTTACAAGTTTCCATGGAAAACATCGTAATATACAAGATAAATAAATAATATTTCCAGACAATTCACATGAACACACTTTGGACATGTATTTTTTCAATGAAAATCGAATGATCGAGAATACACAAAAATACCGCGAGAGACTAGTTTTTGAGGGCTTTCGTCTTCCTACCACAACTATGTGGCACCATGTATATCTCCAAGATAAATCAATAAGATATAAGATCATTTCAGCAGTTTGCTTATTAAGAAAATGAAACGTATGTCGACCTAAAATATAATATACCAATACAATAGAATAATAAATTACTCCAATATTAAAATATCTATAAATATATCAATCAGATAAATCTAAATTTAAAATTTAAGAAAAACCCCCGATTCCAATGCCTTAATTTCCTTAAATATAAAACAACATAATATTATGTAATGTGGACGCGATGCGTTTTCATTTGATACCCCACACTAGTATATTTGCAGATTTTCGGTTTTGCTTCCCCACTCTAACCCCCATAACTTTTAAACGGCCCAACCGATTTTCATGAAACATGTCTAAGAACACTCGCGCAAGACTCACCTTTCATACATTATAACACCCCTCTTTTTTGGTCGGGGGTTAATAAACTAAACCTCATAATGGTTAGGTCTCAGAGACTTATGTCAAGATTGACATAATAAATCAATACTAATCTATCTTTAGATAAATAAATCAGTTAATTAAATAATAGTTTATTTAAAAGACTTTCTTAACGTAATAGCATGAGTAGGTGATACTGATAAGCTAAAAGGTTAGACCTTAACCCCTAAACGTACGGGTTAAAAATACCCCGTGCCATACCGTGTCACCGCCAGTTGCGTTCTATTTCTGCGCAGTTGATATAATCCACACTTCCGGCTTGAATATTTTTAAGACTTATTCATATATAAATGGCTAAAAAAACAGTAAAATAAATCTAAATTTAAAATTTAAGAAAAACCCCCGATTCTAGTGCCATAATTTCCTTAAACGTAAAACAACATAATATTATGTAATCTGCACGCGATGCGATTTCATTTGATACACCACACTAGTATATTTGCAGATTTTCGGTTTTCCTTACCCACTCTCACCCCCATAACTTATAAACGGCACAATCGATTTTGAACATGAAACATGTCTAAGAACACTCGCGCCAGACAAAAATGTTATTAAAACAATGTGTACGCGTTCTACGAAAATCACACAACAACGTACATTCTAATTCCTTTAGAAGCCAAAAGCAGTGTTATAATTGTATGTATTTTTGTAAGTGTACAACTTATGATGACTCTATTTCAGTATTTATAGTTCAAGTACCAATAGAATGGTGACGAAGTTGACTTATAAGTATTATAAACCCTTAAGACGTGGCCAAAGTAACCTAAAACGTCGTTCATTATCATCACCCTATTAACGTTCCCACAGCTGGGACACAGGGACTTCTCGCATAACGAGATTGCGCCTTAATTCACCACGCTGGCCAAGTGCGGGTTGGTGGATCGTCGTAGGTCACCGACAATAGTATTTAATGTCGATTTCCTGATTTACCACCTGTTCTATTGTATTCTAGATATAGACACATAGACATTTACATGAGATTACTCTGTCACATGTTATTCTATAAATACTTATCACGTGGAACATTATTGCGGGCCAATAATAGTCCACATAATGTCATATATGTATGTTTATCACAACAGGAGACACGTTTGTTCGTCAAAATTATTAATTACTAGTGGCCCGCCCCGGCTTCGCACGGGTTTTTATTAAAAAAAATCCCGGCAATTATTCCATTTTTTCTCGCCTTTTAAACCTTCCCTAGACCTCCACGAACATGATAGACTATGATAAAATAAATCCGTTCAGCCGTTCTCGAGTTTTAATCAGACTAACGAACAACAATTCATTTTTATTTATAGGTATAGATTATAGATCTGTAGTTCAGTAGTTTTTTGATGATTGGTTATCGCGGAAACACAGCATGACATAATGATTTTTTATATAACTACATCGTTTCATGGTCGTCGAATAAACGTTTAATATTTGTTCTTTTATTGATGACTTTTCATTCAACGTATAATTAATTAGGTATTATGTTTAATAAATATTTCACTGATGAAGTTTTCGATAAGCCAACAAACCGAAGCTGTATTATGTGGGTTGGGCAGATGAATCGAAAATCGAAACTTAACATACTTTACGAAACCATTAAACTGAAGTACGTCCTAAAATATTCTTGGGCAATAATCATTTTCTTCTTAAGGTAGATGACACAAATAATTGGAACCTAATACCTTAGCTGATACATTAAACGAGTTTGCAGACCAATATTTCCCATATTAGGTACTTCGGTACGGTAACAAAATTCTGAATATCTGGTATAGACTTCTAGCGACCGACGACCGATTCCATTCACACGGGTGCAAATTATAGTGCTTATAACTGCCTCTTATATAACTTAAACTATGAAAATTTTATAAAAATATTTTAGTTGATAGCTGTAGTTTTTGTAGGTTTAAGTTAACGCACATTAACATACAAAGGTGTCGGGGGCCTAAATTAATTTATATTAATTAATTTATATTCCCGGTTTTGCCGACACACAGATGATTCCAAGATACTGACACGATGATTATTTTAGTATATAAGATTTGTATTTGTATGTATGTAGACTGTAAGGTATATGTTTAAGGGCCTGATATCCTTGAAATATTATTAATTATTATGTAATGTTGTGAAACCGATTATTACTACCCGTTAATTACCCACGGCGCGGCGTCTTAATCGAAAAAAAAACATCTAATTTACGTTAAGGTCAAATAATCTTAAGCATTTCATATGACTACTTCATCTATATTAAACTAGGTTACATTTTCAACAAAAACTATACCTATATATTCTGTTTGTTAGAAATTATAGGAGAGTTTTAATGGAACAAATACTTACCTTTTAGTAACTTAATTTTGGTATCTTCTAAGTCCCAGACAAACGATATTTAAAGTAGCACAACACAATTTATTTACCTATATAATTTTATTGATTTTTTTTGCACTTACGAATCGGATCCAATTTATTGTCGCGACTATTTTTATGTATATTTCGAATCTATTATTATTTTTATATTTATTTCTATTGTTCTTAATAATATTAAGATCGCCATTCAGACTTTTTTTATTTATGCGAGAGAGCTAAGTCGTCCGTACTTTACTGGCAACTGCAGTAGATATTGCACCTTCAAGGTTATTTTAATATGTTGTCGTTATAAATAACGTTATTTTTTATATACCTAAGTAAATACATTATTGTAAGAAAATACATACTAATTCTCCTAAAACTAAAATCATCTAACCTAATTCAATGCTAACAAGATTTAAAATTAAGGAAGACGTGCAACATTGTAATTGTGATTAGTTACATTGTAACTCAACATTATGAAATCTTTGAATAAAATAACTCTAAATCACTTTTTTAGAAGATTTAATTACGCGATTAAAATAAATTAATACTTTGTATAAACATCAATTAAAAAAAATTAGTTACCAACGCTACATATTTTTGGTTTATTGAAATATTTAGTTTTGCGCCATCTACCGTAAGTTAATGTAACTAAACTATAAACAATTCGGTAGTAAACTTGGCAAGCTGCACAGCCGGTCAACTTTCATGTATTAGGTTTTAAGAAGGTTTCATTGACCCAATACAGATGGTGCTATACTGAATTATATTTTAATCATCCTATGTATTAAACAGGCTGCGCTGTAACTGTAACATAAATTTTGAGGTTCCCTGGTACCTATAAACAATTCGTCATGTCTGTCTATCCAGCCGAGTAAGTCACAGCCACTTTATTCACAGATCTAATCAAATGATATAGAGGTTTCAAACATATATTTTTTAAAGTGAATATTTTGCGCACCAGACATTTCCAAAGTGGTAAAATTAGTGTTTGTGTTTATCAAAACGCGCTTTCTCTAGTACTAAGTACTCAGCCGATTTGTAAATTAATTTCAGTCTAGTAATTGTATTTTTCGATGAACTCTATAGTTTATTTATTTTATTTATTTATTTAGATAAATAAAGTAACCGGGATGCCAGTGAGCAAGCTGGCATGAGTATACCCGCCTCATTTGTTCTAGTTTTTAACCCCCGAATGCCCCCGACCAAAAAAGAGGGGTGTTATAAGTTTGACGTGTCTGTCTGTCTGTCTGTCTGTGTTTCTGTCTGTCTGTCTGTCTGTGTCACCATAGCTCCCGAACGGATGGAGCGATTTCAATTTAGTTTTTTTTTGTATGAAAGGTGAGTCTGGCGCGAGTGTTCTTAGACATGTTTTATAAAAATCGGTTGTGCCGTTTAAAAGTTATGGGGGTGAGAGTGGGTAAGGAAAACCGAAAATCTGCAAATATACTAGTGTGGGGTATCAAATGAAATCGCATCGCGTCCACATTACTTATTATTATGTTGTTTTACGTTTAAGGAAAATAAGGGATTAGAATCGGGGGTTTTTCTTAAATTTTAAATTTAGATTTATTCGATAGTCTTGTTGTAATTCGTATAACAGTCTTGACCCCAGTCTAATTATGAATCACTAGGTGCCCGCACTCGGCTTTGCCCGCGTATTAATATATTTTCCCACGGTAAATAGAAGCTTTATGTCCGTTACTAGGGAAACAGCTCTAGTAGTTTTGCGTGAAATAGCTATAAACACACTAACTTACACCCGCACAAACCTTCGCGTTTATAATATCAGTAGGATGTAATGAATAAGATTCTAGATAACAATGATAGTAATATATTTTAGAATTTGTGGATTTCGTTTGTTTTCTGATTCAAAGCGTTTATGTAGAAATCGTTCAGAAATGACTTCGTAGATCATTCATTACCTTTATTAAGGTTATGGCAAACATCCTGAGGAAACCGAGAATCCATGTTCTGAGAACTTTAGAGAATTTCAAGGACTGTGATATTACCAACCCACACTTGGCCAGCGCCAGCGTGGTGAATTAGAAGAATACGAATAAGAATAATTTATTTATCATTTTACAAAACAATTAAGGCAAAGCCGGTCAAAATATAGAAGTCCCAGTGTGTGTACCAGCATTTGGAACGTTTATAGGGTGTTAATGATACTTTCTATTACAGTAATTAATTACTTAAATTACCTACTTACCTACAGAATAAATTTCACTCAACCATTACTATCACTCTTAACATCATTACACGTCACAATACTGTACGGGCTTATGCGCGTGAGCAGTCAGCCAATGTTTGATCAGTTTAAACATTATCAGGGAGTGATATTCTCTAACAAAGACGTGTTTAAAAACAGAAAAGTCGCGTGCATCGGGACTATTGTCTAGCGAGTGTACTGTTTAAAAAAACTAGCTTTGGCTATTTTTAACACTTTGATAAAATTATGGCTAATGCCCAAATACCTATCAAGCATTGCAGCTTCTTTAGTCATACTTATTAGACAGTCAGCTTACTAATAAGATTTTCTTAATTTAAATTAATTTATCATCTGTTTCACTTACTTCACTTTACGAAAAAGTCTTGCACGTACAATTTAATATTAGGTACCTATATAAATTTATAAATAATAAATTTATTTATTTATTGTCTATTAAAGGCACATATTCATAGCATATAGTATTTTGAATGATTACCTACTTAAAAAAATGGTTTATATGCTGTTGGTGAAATAATATATTAATAAGTAGGTTAACTGTAGATTTAAAAATAATGTATATACGAATAAGTAACGGTCAATCTTCATTAATTCGATGCAAACTACAAAAAAATAGTATAGTTATAAATAGTATGTTGAACTGATTCCTCTTTCTTTGTGTCACCTAAAAATAGTTTTTCTAAAGTAAAACCTAATGTTTTGGAAGTGCTAAATTCTAAAATGTTAATTGGGTAATTTGGCGCCGTTATATGCAACATAAAATATATTTTAACGTAAAAACTATTTGTATTGCCAGATGTTGTTTTAGTAGTAGCGACCTTTTCTGACATTGTGGTAAATATACCTAAATATTTTAATGAATTTATTATTTTGATTTTTATGATAAAATGGTAAAAAGCTAATGGCTAAGTGGGAGCACACTCGACTTTCATTGCGAAGATCGTGGGTTCAAAACACGTGCTTTAACGGTGAAGGCAAACATTGTGAGGAGACCGGCAGGTTCTGATAACTTTAAAGAGTTAGAAGGACATGTGACATTTACCAACCCGCACTTGGCCATCGTGGTGTATTAAGGCCTAATGCCTCTCTTCAAGAGAGAAGTCCCTGTGTCCCAGCAGTTGGAACGTTAATAGGGTGATGATGGTGTGCAAGGAGCATAGTAAAGCATTGATACATAGAAAACACCCAGACCCTAAACCAGAAATTGTTGATGGTAAATAATCTGGTCGCCCGGGGCGGGAATCGAACCCGCAACCTCTTGCGCCTTAGGCGGACCTTGGCCCGCCGAGCCACAGAGGTCGTCAGTTTGAACCAGTTTCATAGAATACGCCGGGCGATTTGGCCCCCTAGAATCAGCTGTCACTGAGACCCTATTACAGTAACACTCATACTCCCACTAATAGGTAATACTCGTAAATTTAAAAGTTTGGTAGAATATCCGCTGTGATTTGACCTTAGATATTGTACTTAGGTGTAGTATAATAAAAACTATATTCTGAGATCTTTTTATGAACAGCCTCTTTACAAGTCCATTATCACAAGAAATAAATAAGTAAATATTTTCAGACAATATACACAACAACATCTAGCCCCGTGCTCTAGGTACCTTAAAAATCTAAATAACTGATACCTGATAACTCGAAAACCGTGACACTTTTACTGAATACAAATTATCATTTTCTGAACAGTCGCGATGCCCCCCAACCGTGGGTAAAGGATTATCCACTCATTACGCCACACCCTGTATACACGTACCTAAGTACCTACAGAAATGGACGGATGACTTGATAAAGGTTAGATTTCACCGACACACGTAAATAAAACCATATTCAGTTTAGACCGTCTGTTAGCAGAGAAATGAAAAAATACGTGTACATTTTTTTTTATCAATTTTATATTTTTTTATTCATCTTGTCTATTATATTTCTATGAAGGAGTCCTATGTCCAACAGTGGATGTTCTATGGCTGATTATGACGATAAAAAAATCGTTCATTTCAGACATAGGTCTATCATTCATTCCCTTGCCCTTATCCCACATTACGTGGGGTCGGCACAACATGTTTTTTCGTTCCATTTTCCTCTGTCACTCGTCATCTCAACACTCACTCCTTTCTTACACTCATGTCATCCTTCACACAGTCCATCCATCTTTTCTTTGGACTACCTCTTCCCACATAATCCTTCAACACATATATCTACTAACACTCTTTTCGTCACATGACATTCATCCCTACAGGTGTATATTTGACAAAATTTTAAATACTCACACTTTATATTAAATGAGATTAAAATGTGCAGAGACCGATCAGTTAGACAATAGGTTACCTAGCCTCTGATTAAGAAATTCTGTGTTTTTTTTAATAAAGCCTTAAATAACTTACCCCTCTCATCCATTCAAGGTATCACTGACAAATGCTGAATGTTAACACGGACGAGTTATTTTTTTATATTTATACCTACGTCCGAATGTCCTTGTGGAGCTATGTTAAAATGTACCGTCTTATGTAGAAGTAATATGTAAGTATGTAGGTGTAACTCTTTTCACGGATTTGCCTGCACTATTATAGTATTTAGTAGATAAAATATATTTTCCACGTATGTGTATAATCCAAATTTTTTCGAGTTTTAGGATTTCTGGAAAAGTGAAATTATATACACATTATTTTAGCACCCAAAATGAACAATAATATACCAAAAGACAATAGAGCTTTAGAATCTAAATATTTTTATTCATTTATAGTTTAGATGAAAAAAAAATATAATACAATTTGACAATTGATTAACACTTATTAATGTTATTATAGTTTGAATGACTTTTAATGGACATATTAACCACAATTTTCTTGACTTAGTAATTGATTGACATCTTGGAAATATATATTTTGCATGCTTAACCCTAAGTAGAGCATAATTGAGTCTAGTTATTTTTAAGGCCTTTGTTATCTTCATTATGCAGAAGCAAATAAATATTTTTATTCTTTTTAAATTTGCTAATAATATCTCCCGTGATCATAAAGTCTGCGTTAATTATGTAATACTTTTTTTTTCTTTTAAAAATGATGATTGAGATTGGCTCATTCAACTAGAACACGTACAAACAAACAAACTCTTAATTTTATTTATTATTATTTATTGTAGTTTGGTCATTTGTTGTTGTATACCTAATAGCCCAAATTATCATCGGTTATGGAAATAATAAGCAAAATGTTCTAAATAATACAAGAAAGATGAATTCTAGATTTTAACTGCTATGGAAATTAGTAATTATATTCATTTCATGAATTTTTCGGTACCGGGTGTTTTTTAAGTACCGTTTATAATATATGTATGTATTATGACTTAAAACGGGTAACATACCATGATTTGACGGTTTTTGAGTTTTCAGATATTTCGACGCTGTTGCAAGCGCCATGATCACGGAAACAACTGAATTGTCTTTGTCTTTGCGATTTGGGCAGACAGTTATTCACAAACATTACAGTCACATAACACCCATAGTACAAGCTCTGCTTAGTTTGGGGTTAGGAGATGCTGGTGTGATTAATATTTATAATTTTAGAGTATAGCTTTAGGTACCTACTCTAAAATACAATCTATACTATGTTTGTTTGTTTGAACGCGCTAATCTCCGAAACTACTGGTTCGAATTGAATAATTCTTTTTGTGTTGCATAGTCCAGTTATCGAAGAAGGCTATAGGCTATATAACATCACGCTACGACCAATAGGAGCAAAGATATAGTGGTAAATGTGTAAAAAACGGGAGAAATTGTTCATCTTTGAAGCCTTCCGTTGGGTGCGCCGTAAGCCCGTGAAAACGGTTCATTTTCACAAAAAATATGTATTAAAGAATAATAGCTCTTTTAATGATCTAAAAAACAGTCCACGATAGTATATGTCTATCTTTTAAGATTAACTCACAAAAACCGTTTTTATGGTACCTAATTTGGTCGAAATAATTTGTTTAAGTTGTATCAACATAATAATATTAATCTTTATTCAAATAAATATGTTGTTGGTTAAGAGGTACTTCATCCATTATAACGCGGGTAGCACCGCAGGGCACAGCTAGTAAATTATATATATAAACCGGACTAATCACACAGCATCTAATTTAATATTACTTAAGAATAAGAATATTAATCATTTATATTTGCATAAAACATGAGTGTTAACATGGTGGTAAATTTTACACAAGTGTTCTACGTAAATTTGTAAATGTACATAAAATTACCTTCTTAAAAGTTAGTGACGTGAAGGATTCGATGTTATCCAACAGTCTGAATAAATGAACTTGAATTGGAATTTGAGCATATAAGAGTGTTAACAACGTTTTAAACGGTCTGGAGAAACAAATTTTATTGATCACCTTTTTTCTTTAGTCGGGAGCAAAAAACCAGACTACCTTCATCTATACTAATATTATAATGCTGCAGTGTTTGTTTGAACGAGCTAATCAGGAACAGTGGATTTTAATATTTCTTTCACTGTTATAGCCTAGGTATTTATCGGAAATGGTCCATTTCCGATAAATATTAATGATGTTACTCAATTGATGTTATATTTTATGAAAATACAATACGATCTAAGTTTAATCGGGATATCGCATGTTGTGATTTAACTTTTCACGCCAGGGCGTTGCCCGGCGTCCTCGTATTTCTCAGCGGTAATATTCTTCCATTTCAAATGGAAGTAAGTGACGTGAAGGATTCGATGTTATCCAACAGTCTGAATAAATGAACTTGAATTGGAATTTGAGCAATAAAAGAGTGTTAACAACGTTTTAAACGGTCTGGAGAAACAAATCAGCGGTAATATTCTTCCATTTCAAATGGAAGTAAGTGACGTGAAGGATTCGATGTTATCCAACAGTCTGAATAAATGAACTTGAATTGGAATTTGAGCAATAAAAGAGTGTTAACAACGTTTTAAACGGTCTGGAGAAACAAATCAGCGGTAATATTCTTCCATTTCAAATGGAAGTAAGTGACGTGAAGGATTCGATGTTATCCAACAGTCTGAATAAATGAACTTGAATTGGAATTTGAGCATATAAGAGTGTTAACAACGTTTTAAACGGTCTGGAGAAACAAATCAGCGGTAATATTCTTCCATTTGAAATGGAAGAATATTACCGCTGAGAAATACGAGGACGTCGGGCAACGCCCTGGCGTGAAAAGTTAAATCACAACATGCGATATCCCGATTAAACTTAGATCGTATTGTATTTTCATAAAATATAACATCAATTGAGTAACATCATTAATTTCAAGTGCAGTTTTGCCTCGCCTGACAACAAATGAATCATTTTTATCAAAGGAAGCGATGATAGTAGCAATTGCATAGATTATGCGACACGGAGGAAATGTACCTTAAACATCGTAAATAGCATATTAGAAAACATTACAAAAACAATTTATAGTACCTACAATAAAAAACACATACAACATTTTTTCAAAAGTTTTTAAAAAAAGGGTAGGGACTACGACGGCGGACATACATTACATGACGACTTTTTATGGGTTCCGTTTTTCCATTTGGCTATGGAACTCTAAAACAGCATTCAGCATTATTTCCTCAAATGGAGTTACCAGAATAATGACTAATCCTCTATCACAACACCATGTCATTATAATAATATTCCAGAATTGCTATACTACTTAATTATACCTAATAACCTAGGGACAGAACCTACAAACTAATTCAAAGTTATAATTAGAAATTACATCTAATTCTTAACCAACTTCATTAATGGGGCATGTTCTATTCAAACCGAGACTTTTTAACCCCCGACAAAAAAAGAGGGGTTGTTATAAGTTTGACTTGTCTGTCTGTCTGTCTGGGACATCATCGCTCCCGAACGGATGGAGCGATTTTAATTTGTTTTTTTTTGTATGAAAGGTGAGTTTGGCGCGAGTGTTCTTATACATGTTTCATGAAAATCTGTTGTCCCGTTTAAAAGTTTTGTGGGTGACAGTGGGGAAAGAAAACCGGAAATCTGCAAATATACCTACACGAGTGGGGCATCAAATGAAAGCGCATCGAGTGCACATTCCAAAATATTATGGCGTTTTACTTAAATTTAAAATTTAGATTTATACTTATTGACGTGTATGAATTCACAACTTACTTTAGGTGCATAGAATAATAAATTACTTACTAGATACATAGATAGATAGATAGATGAACCGTTTATTTGTAACTCAAATCACACACATACTAGGTAAGTACATACAAACTACCTATACCTTAAGTAAGTACCCTTAAAAACTTAAAAAAAAATTTTTTCAGACAACACGATATGCCATATTATAGTAGAAATAACACAATATTTAATATTTTTACGAGAAATAAACTAACGAATACATATTTAATGCGTTTGCGATAAGGGTTTATTTTATTTATCAATTGGTTCTCACTAAGTAATGTAGGTACTTAGCCATTAATGTTGCTCTTTGTAAATTATCACTATTTAATAATCAGTGACCCACGAGCTTTGTCCAGACTTGGTAGTGTCAACAGACTAATTCTGTAAACAAAATGTCTATTTATTGATAGTACTAAATAGTAATTATAACACATATTTCTTTTTAATTTTTTCATTGATCTATTTCTAAAATGTGACCAGATTATAAATTTTAAAGTGTTTTATAAAATTTTATAATATTGTTTATTCTCTGTTTTTTTTTTATGTTGAAAATGATTCGTTGGTGTTTGGTGTTTGTGTACATCGTGATTGTGAATGGCGGCGGTGTTTTTCACGAACACAGCAAAATCACGTTACATCCCGACATTAATTTCGGGTCCGATTATTTTGGATACTCTGTACTGTTTCATCGGAATGGGTGAGTGACAATGATAACTCTATTTGCGGTAGGTAGTCAAAGACGAGATAAAAACAAAAGTATGTTAAATATTAAAAAAAACTCAAAGTAATTCTCAAAAGAGTAGGTACGAGTAGGTATCCATTGCAAATTTAATATATTCGTAAAAAAATTACAAACATTTAACTATTAAATTAAACGAAATTAGAATAATTTAAACATAATCTGGTATGAAATACGGAAATATTAAATACTAGTGGCCCGCCCCGGCTTCGCACGGGTTTTTATTCAATTTTTTCTCCCGGCAATTATTCGATTTTTTCTCGCCTTTTAAACCTTCCCTAGACCTCCACGAACATTTCAAGACTATGATAAGATAAATCCGTTCAGCCGTTCTCGAGTTTTAATCAGACTAACGAACAACATTTCACTTTTATTTAGAGGTATATAGAATAGTAATGGATAGGTAAACAATGTTTTCACAAATTACGAATGATGCGACACCCCGAAGACATATACCTAAGTACACCTACATTGCGTAGGTACACATAGGTACCTACACCTACAGATACGGTGGTGTACGCAATTAAGGTATCAAAAGTAACGAGTCCTTACTAAATGATATACTTAGTAGAAATAATACGAAATAATTACTTCTAACTAATACGAATATTTTATGGTAAGTTTCACACCTCTACTAGTTCCATATAAAATCTGCTTTTCATTGTCAAAATGGACTGTTCTTAGATCATAATGAGAACCAAAGAGGTTATCTGGTCTACGTAGGTAGGTAATATCAGATTTCTAGCACACAACCGTAACACAAGCTTAGACATACCGCATTCATAGATATTGCTGTTTGGTTTACATAAGATATAGAAATAAATTATTTTCTATCTATCTATTTAACTATTTTTACGAATATTTTAAAGTAAGGGTTTTGTGTTTCGTTGTTATATTAAATGTATGAGCTTATTTCGCTAACTAATCGGGCTGTGCACATTTTGCTTTCATTTAATATAGTTACATTTTGTAAAATATGGACCTGTGTATAAAATAAACGTTTTTTTTTAATTAAATGCCAAAAAAATTCAATATTGAATTAAAAAAAGTCAGTAAACGCCTCATACGCCCAGGGTTCCGTGTATTTCAATAGTTTTAATTATCTTATTTTGAGAAGTTAGAGAGAGGTGTGGGGTGTGGGGGATACATTTTAAAGGGCCTTTCGCGTAAACGACTTTAATAAGAAATTATGTTAGAAACCTCAATGTCATATAGAAGTCCTATCCATAGGTACGAAACTCAAAAGGGTTTGTAGTTTCAGTTCTCTAAGCATGTTTCAGCTCTTTGGGAAACCCCAAAAAGTTTAGTTTATTTTTTGTATGAAAATCTTAGTGCTGATCTCAGAATACACCTACTTACCACGTTTCAACAATATAGTTCTTATTGTTTCAAAAAACAGTGGCTCTGACATACGAACGGACAGACATGACGAATCTGCGGTTCCGTTTTATGAGTGCTTACCCGTTCAACCCATGATTTTTCTACCCAATAATATTTTTACCCCTTCAACCCAAAACATATGCCCCGTTCTACCCAAAGCAAAAATCTGAGTCACAGTGTATTCTAAATAGTACAGACACCGTAATTTGTATATCTTTATATATATAATTCTTCTGTGAGTGTGTATGTCACTGAACTTCTCTCAAACTACTGGACCGATTTTGATGAAATTTTTTGTGTGTGTTCAAGGGGATCTGGGAATGGTTTAGATTCACAATTTTGTCCGCTGGACAATGTTTATTTAATAAATTTTTAATTTATTAGTAGTTGTTGATTTTGTATATATGATCCCACGAGATAATCCAAAAACACGGGCAACGCCGTGGCGATTTTTTGTCTAATGTAATGAATGACCCTGCTTCTTTAGTATTTCACTATGACATTTATTTGAATTCAAACAATAGAAATTAGGAATAAGTAGGTGTGGCCAGAACGGGTAACTTGAATCTATTGTTTTGGGTTGAACGGAGCAAAATACCTATTGGGTAGAAAAATCTTGGGTCGAACGGGTAAGCACTCCGTTTTATGCCATTTGGCAACGGATTCCTAAAACGGTTTGAACGCGACAATAGATACATAAACAACAGCTACTGATACATAAAGGATGCTGAAGTATGATAACACTAAGATAAAAGTTTTTGTTTCGTTATTAATATTTCCGCAACACTGCGGGGCCTTTTTTGTACTTCTGAAATAAAGAATTACCCTAATAAGTATATCCTCCTCCACCGCACGACGATTTCCTCTTTACTGAGGGTCGTGATTTGCTATTTGTGGCATGATCTTCTTTCGGACCGTAGCTCGCCACTTGTTCCTCTCCTTGGCTGAGCGAAGGGCGTTATATAAATTGTTGGCCAAGCCAAGGTTGTTGGGACCTGGCCCGTCGACCTAAGGCTACGTCCTCTTGGTCGTTTTGTCGTCAACCTTCCCAGTTACCATAACCTAATTAACCTTTTATAACAATAACATGGATATCCCTTCCATATCTACCAAAGCTGAGTTTGGATGGCGATCAAATTCTTCATAATCCTACTTATATTTCAAACGCGAGAATAACGCAATGGTTACTTTTAACCGTGGTAAAATAACGATTTTTGTAAAAATATACAATTATTAATACCAATTATTTATTTATAGTAAGTTTTTTTCTTTCTTTTGTAACTTTAATGATTATATAAGAGCGAGACTCTCTAACACAAGTTTTTAAGCTTAAATGAGGGTCTTTACAACAGAAATCATACCATGTAGGTAATTTATTACAGAAATAAAGATTATTTTATTTTATTTATTTTTTTGTAATTGCGAGCATAGTCCAGTTTAAGTCAAATTTGGTATGGACATAGCTGTATTTCCAGGACAAAAACTCATTATTACCGCTTTACTGCTTATTAAAAAAATTACCTTTATTATTACCCGGACCAAGTCGCGGGTGGGCTGCTAGTTAATTATTAAATACAAGCAATTATCCAAAATAAAAATCCGCGTTGGCTAAGTGGGAGCACACTCCACTTTCATTCCGAAGGTCGTGGGTTCAAACCCATACAAACACCTCTAGATTTTTATCTTGGTGCGCATTGCGGTGCGCTAACGGTGAAAGCAAACATCAACTGTCAATGAGAACTGAAGAGTTTGGAAGACATGTGACATTCGCCAAAACGCATTTGGCCAGAGCGTGGTGAATTTAGACCAAAACAAGGCAGACAAAACATCTCTCTCTCGCCAAAAGTCCCTGTGTCCCAGCTGTGGGAACGTTAGTACTGTGATGATGATGATGAATATCTTCAGAACAACACCACAATATAAACTATTAATGCACTTCCTTTAACAGTCATATCGATGATTCATCACAATATTACCGATCAGTTGTCAGAACCGCTTATTTGCTTGAAATTAATAATTATATATATGTAAACATTACGCGCAAACAAAGAACAAGCCATGATAATGACTCATACAGTTCAAAGATTTGGTAATTTTATCGCTAGTAGTCATAAGTATTCTCATAACTGTGTCATAATTACACATTGATACCTAAAAAGTAAAATTGATAGCAGTAAAAAGTGATGTTTTTAAATGATTCTGTGAAAAAGGTAACTTACGTTACTAAGAATAAATAATTAAATTAAATAAATAGATAATGAATGTATTTCCGTACAATCCACACAACAACATAATAATATAACCCCGTAAGCTCTTAACTTGTGTAACGTGTTCTAACTTGATATATTTGACAAACATACATACCTACACATATAGGTAGATATTTTTTTACTATACTTACACATTAAACAGCCAGACCAAGGAGAAAGGATTAGCATATGAACTAATAAAATTGTGCTCACGTAATTTTGATCATTGTCACTAAAAATATTAAAATACTATAAAATTAAGAAGTCGCGCCAGTCTGACCACAAAATTTATAAGCTTCGACCAAACCTGCGGGACTAGATCGACTGCTAAGCGGGAGCGTCTGCCGCGCGGTAGACGCTACCCATGCACACCTACGCGGCCAAAAAGCGGGAAGTTTTCAGACAAAACAGTTCCACCATTGTAGATGCTCCCGCGTCACAGTAGTTTCCCCCTTACTGACATTTAAAAAGTGTCAGTTTTTTGCTATAAGGCTATACGGCTGGCCACATACATACCTACCAGTACTGTCCGGTTATACCTAGAACAGAACAGAATATCAACACCCCTTCAGCAAGCAGCCGGCCAGCCCAGACCCATGGCAGTTAGCTAACTCAGGTTTAATTATAGTTTTTGAATATATTTTTAACCCCCGACCAAAAAAGTTGGGGGTTATAAGGGTAATAAAAAGGGTGTTATAAGTTTGACGTGTCTGTCTGTCTGTCATCGCTCCCGAACGAATGGAGCGATTATATTTTAGTTTTTTTTGTACGAAAGGTGAATTTGGCGCGAATGTTCTTAGACATGTTTCATGGAAATCGGTTGTGCCGTTTGAAAGTTATGGGGGTGAGAGTGGGGAAGCAAAACCGAAAATCTGCAAATGTACTCGAGTGGGGTATCAAATGAAAGCGCATCGCGTGCACATTGCAAAATATTATAGTGTTTTACTTTTAAGGAAATTACGGAATTGGAATCGGGGGTTTTCTTAAATTTTATTTTAAGATTTATACCACGTCAGGTGTTGTAACTCCTGATCTTATTCACATTGTAATAATGGTAAACTTCCAGGCTTATCGTCGGAGCGCCCAAAGCAATGAATAGGGAAAGAACATCGGTGTCTTCAGGGCTGATTTTCAACTGCAGTTTGACGGCGCTGGACCAGCACAATGTTACTTGCAAACCTGTTCCTATATCGGAAAAAGGTTTGTATTGTTCTTAAATCCTTCGCAGGGTAAAGTGATGAATAGGTATATAAATAAATAGGCTGTTTAGTCCGTCTGTTATTTTATGCTTTATCAATTTGGTAAGAAAGTGCCAAGATAGGTATGGAGAATCAAAAGTTCCGGAGGTAGGACTTGTGACGTATACATTTAGTACACTTTGCTTAAAAGATTTACGTCACACAAAACTTCGCACTGTATCATCTTAACTATGGTTTGCAAGCAAAATGAGAGTACAATATTTTGAAGTAATCATAGTGACGGACTCATAATTATTTTTTGGTCAACTACCCTATTTTCGAAGCCCACGCACAATAGACTGACTGAACGTTGTCAGTCGTCACTATTCTCAATGCGTATGCCAAGGCTTAATTTTATTAACCACACTGGCCAAGTGATGTCGGCGGGGCATTTATTTAGTCATACTCCTTTAAAAACATTATAGCAATCGCCGAGAGAAACCCTTATATGGTCTAAGGAGTGTGATTTATCTAATCAAAAGATTAATTAGTAACCATACTGGTGTGTTGCGGGTTGGTGTGTATATATTTTTTTTTCTAATGGACGATATAACTTTATATGTACCTACATACATTATGGCCATAATCACACCTGATAGTTAGTGCCAATGTGGTCGATATAGGCGTCAGTGACCATAAGCACATACTGCTGGGTCACAGGGATTTTTCGCTTGACGAAAGGGATTATGCCTTTATTCACCACGCTGGCAAAGTACGGGTTGGCAAGTCGGTGAGGACACCTACAAATTATAATTTACCATTTCTATCTAGTTTGTTCCGTTTTTGCTCGGGTGCGAAAACCTTCCTGTTGAATACCTATTGCAAAAAACTGCGTATAGACCTGTTTTGTAGTTTTTTAGTTTATCCCAAACATAAATACAGACAGATACCTACGGCCGAGGACCTATTAAAAGTTTAAATTATTTTATTATTTTTAGATCGTTACAACAGAGCATTTTATCAGAGGATGAGAACTACAGAAAATTTCTTTAGGAATGACATGTGGTTTGGAGCAACTGTTGGCGCTATATCAGATACTAAACTACTGGTAAGCTCATATTTATTTATAAAACTACACTTTATTATATACTAAAACATTGAGTTAGATAAATTTATAGATGTGTGTGTAAGAGTTTGGAAGTATCGTGCAGGAAAACTTTGGATAGAATAGAATAGAGAAAAATATTTTTTAAGTGTAATTAAAAATCATCTGAGTTAGACACACCATCTGTCTTAGTAGTAAAAGTAGTTTGTAAAAGAAATAAATGTATTATTTTGCATATTCGCACAATTTTTTCTCGAGAAGATCCCAGCATTTATTATTGAAAAAAGTTTCCAGCTTTTTTTATTTCTTTTAGTTTAGTTTATGAGAATTCAATTAAAAATAATAGCTACTGTAGCGTCACAACCGGTGTCACTAATTTTAGTTTCTCTCAGTAAACCTACTGAGAGAAAGTAAGTAGAGTAAATATTCAATTAAATTTACTACTAATTACTTATATTATAAAAAATCTATGGTTTTCAGACGTGCGCGCCTCGATACACGGAACCGTACGGGACCAAGCATATCTTAGCACTCGGCGCTTGCTATATGCGTCAATCCAAGAGGGACTACATCGTTAACCCTATGAATGACAAAAGTAAGGATAAGGATAGGTATTTCAGTTCAGTTTCTTGTTAATGGCTACTTCGTTTGGTTTGCCGCAGTTTACCAGCGTCCACGTCGTCAGAGCTTCATAGGCACAGTAGTGTAGAGATACTAGCATAAAAACAGAGATCTTTACTACTTCTTAATAATTTGCTCGCTTTGAATAATCATTACTGAAAATGAGTAAATATTAAACATACACAAATAATATAATATGGATTAGGTACATATTTTGAATTAATATTACAATCTTAGAAATTTAATAATTAACATAGGTACTTAAAAATATCGGCTATATAATTATTAAGTTAAGTATCTACAAGATCTTTACTATTTCTTAATAATTTGCTCGCTTTGAATAATCATTACTGAATATGAGTAAATATTAAACATACACAAATAATATTATATGGATTACATATTTTGAATTAATATTACAATCTTAGAAATTTAATAATTAACATAGGTACTTAAAAATATCGGCTGTATAATTATTAGTTAAGTATCTACAATCTAATAATATGGAAATCTACATTATTACCTACATGAGAAATAAAGACATGGGATAGTAGGCATTTAGGGAAGTAGGTTTAGGTGAGATAATCGTACAGAGAACGATTTTTGTTGGGACAATTAGAAAAATATGTGATCTAAAGATCCTTCTTTATAGCCACATTCGCACCTAGAGTGGTCCCTGATCCTTAGTTTAGCCAAGAACACTGATGAACAGCAATGGCCTAGTCTCATCTCAACCTACCTAAGACAGAGGTAGTAATTTTATTAAATTTTCTAAATTTGATAAACCAAGGAGTATGTGGGATTTCTGTTTGTACCTCTGTATAATGTTTACCCTTTGTGATTGAAGCATTCCAGTAGGATAGGTATTTAATTCTGTAAAGAATTTAGATGGAACGTCACTGTCAAAAAAATAAAAGAGAAATCTATAAAAAAACAACCACTTTTTTTTACTAAGACACTACACTGAGAAAATATTATTTTAACAAAGGACCTTTTTGGCTCGGTTACAATCATATCGGTCATTTTTAAGTAAGACTTATCTAAAAATTTATAAGCGAACTTGGCATAGAGTAGACTTGTGTACATTGTTATATTTTCTCGGCTGATAACAAATAAGACATTAGTAATTTTCAATTAACTTAATTTGTAAATTATAACACTTTCAAACTTGATTCAAAACTACCAAGAGAATTAATTTAAATTTAATAAGCATACTGTTGTTTTTAAACAAGTATTTAAATTGTTTATTTTTACACACCATCTGATTTATTTATACACGAGTTGAAATTATTTAACTTGAGTCAAGCTACTTATTTCCGTTTAAATAAGTAAATATAATCGTTTGGTCCTAGCAAATGACCATGGTCAATAGCAACCGGCTAGTGTCATTTATATATAATCGAGTACCTCCCGGCTGTTCTCTACCGATTTAGTCGGTAGAAAACACCCGAGACAATTGCTTAAAAATAACTGTGCGCTCAGTTACAAATACAAAGATGATTGGTTTCGTTCGGCTCATCACATCACTCTTCCGTCGACTCGCGCCCGTGACGTATGGCGTGGCGTGATCCATGTGGCAGTAAAGTAATATTCGTCTACTACCACATGGGTCACTCCGTACCTGTGTGAAATATTACTGTGATATTTTAAAGTGCAGTGCAGTTTCAAATACGTTGCAAACTAGGTACGGAAAATTATGGATGAGGAGGTCCGAAATTTATTAACTGCTTGGAATCTCGAGTCTTACATCGAAGTGTTTTAAAGGTCAGTACAACTTTCATTGTTTTCTTGTCATAGCCTGCATGATAAGTTTGGTTACATACATCAAAGAATTAACTTCCTTTCTGTGTTGTTGCTCGTACTTTCTTTATTATGTACTTACTGGCGGCTCCACACTCTTGGAAAACAAACGGCATAAGAGCGAACATAGCCATAACTGCTGAACGGATCATGCTTCATATTTTGAGTACAGGTACGCCTTGATTAAGTTATAGGCTACTTTTTATTCCATTAATCAGTTCCCATGTGATATAAATAACTGTTAAATGTTTCCGACTGGTATTGGTATCGTTGTGGCTATAGATTGTTTAAATTAATGCATGTACACTTTTATTGCATTTAAGTGCAATAAAAGTGTACATACATAACAAAATAAAACCTTATATCTAAATTTAAAACATGATCAGTACAATAGATGACCTTATCGCTGTTGGTGTAATGTTAGTGGAGCAGAAACAGTTAAATCAAAGTGTTTGTTTAGTAGTTTAAGAAAAAGCACCTCACAGTTATATTGAAGTTATTTTCAGACTAAGATTATGATTTTGTTTTCAGCTGGAAAAGGAGTTTGAAGCTATGAGCTTAGCTCTAAAAGAAAAATAAACTGGCCAAGAAGAAAAATAGCAGTCACAACAAGGACACAACTTCTCCGTTTGCAAGATTGTAAGTAAAATCCCTTTAAAATCTTGAAATCGTTGCCTGTCCGTCTGTTTGTAACAACTCTGCAGTGCTAAGAAATGCTTTTTGTTTCAGCACCAGAAGAGAGCTCCAACATTGCCTGCATGCTGTTGATCCCGACACTTCTGGCTATATCAAGTGTGCGTCTGAAAAACGGCCCGAAAAAAGTGTACCTACTACGGCGAGACTACCTACTTTTTATTTAATTAATTCGCTATTAAATATTTCTTAGGGAGTTATTCAGTTTCACGGGTACAACAACCTCAAGTGTACTATAGGTTAATTTTTACGCCTTATACTACATAATATTCATGTACCCCGGTGATCATTGATTTTGTTAAAGTTAAAACCAATGCCTAGTTTAGTCCTTAACCTGTCCAAAATTGTCTCCACCTTATTTGAACCTTGTGCATAAGATTTGTTTTCATAACTATAGTAGATTTGTATAATTTTGAATACATTGTAATATTATATGAAACTGCTCAATAATAAATCAGTATTAATTAAATAGTTTTTTGATTTGTATTGTAATAAATTTCCAAAGAACCCCACGATCTTTTACAGCAATTCTATTCGGTAACTATAGCCACTTTATAGCAATGCTTTCAGCAACTTTAAATTCTAAACTAATTCAGTAGGTAAGTAAGTATTATTTATTAAATAGTTACAGCAATGTTATTCAGTTCACGTAAACAATTCATTCGTTACATAGACATAAGTACCTACATACTGTATTATTAAAAAAAATATTAATTACTTATTAGTAAAATATCTGAAAGTACTTGTTTAGGTACTTTTACTATTTTATTAATATCTAATTAAATAATTTTTATTCATAATACAGTAAGAATGTATATCTATCTATGAAACAATTGAATTATTTACGAGTACTGAATAACATTGCTGTAACTACCCAATAAACTAGCTGTATTTACCGAGTGACATTGCAGCAGCTACCGAGTGAACGGTTGTAGTTACCCAATAAATTGGCTGAGACAACCGAGTAACATTGCAGCAGCTACCGAGTGAACCGGTTGTAGTTACCCAATAAATTGGCTGAGGCAACCGAGTAACATTGCAGCAGCTACCGAGTAAACCGGTTGTAGTAACCCAATAAATTATCTGAGACAACTGAGTAACATTGCAGCAGCTACTGAGTGAACCGGTTGTAGTTACCCAATAAATTGGCTGAGACAACCGAGTAACATTGCAGCAGCTACCGAGTAAACCGGTTTTAGTTACCCAATAAATTGGCTAAAACAACCGAGTAACATTGCAGCAGCTACCGAGTGAACCGGTTGTAGTTACCCAATAAATTGGCTGAGACAACCGAGTAACATTGCAGCAGCTACCGAGTAAACCGGTTTTAGTTACCCAATAAATTGGCTAAAACAACCGAGTAACATTGCAGCAGCTACCGAGTGAACCGGTTGTAGTTACCCAATAAATTGGCTGAGACAACCGAGTAACATTGCAGCAGCTACCGAGTAAACCGGTTTTAGTTACCCAATAAATTGGCTAAAACAACCGAGTAACATTGCAGCAGCTACCGAGTGAACCGGTTGTAGTTACCCAACTTTACTCTGTTGTTACTAATGTAGGCAACTGTATTATTATTACAGAAATATTTTTAACCAACCTTAACGGTTAATATTTAACAAGCAATAATAACAAAGTTGACGTATTTGTTTTTAAGCTATCAACTTTGCAGGTGCTATATTGACAAACATGCTGGGTTATTTTCAACAGTATTTCGTTTATTTTTAACCGACACGTTTTTTCAGTGTAGATTGCGCTGCACAAGTGTCAATGTCAAGTGCAATGTGCATGACATTAATCTGTCTGTGTCTGAAAACAACGGATTTTCTAATTCCACTGTTTTCGAATTTCATTATGAGAAATAAGATACCTACAATTATTAGAATACATACTAATCCCCGTGTGTTATTGTAATGATTAAAACGTAGGTAGTGATTATATACTCTCTGGTAATGACTTGATGATGAGTATTGTAAAGAAATTTTCAAAGTTCAGCACTCTGCTAATAATAATAATTGTATTGAATACTGGTCTGAGAGCGAATGCCGGCACTCTGCTACTATATTACGATGAATCTATTATAATTATGATACCTCTTAAGCCCAAGTGCGTCGAGAATCTGAAAGACATCCTTTCAGTACATTGAACTCATTTCTGACCCAACTGCGCCCGAAATTAGAGTGAATTAAATTTTTATTATGTCACTAGCGGCCCGACCCGGCTTCTTAAGGTAATTCATCAAAATTGTTTTCCCGGCAATTACCAAATCGAATTTTTATCGCCGTAAAAACCATCCTAAACTCGAACGAACATTTTAAAATTGGCTATTTTGGTCCAGTCGTTGTCGAGTTATGCGCTTAGCAACACATTTTGCAATTCATTTTTATATAATAATAATAATAAAATGTTTTATTGAGTAAAAAGTCGTCTAAAGCTAGTACATTCATGAGACCTTATATAATTCAATTTGTGCATTATAATATAACAATAATTGGTAAAACTTTAGAATCCAGCCGCACGATTTGGGGGGGGGGTGGAGGGGGGAGGGGGAGGTACCCCCTGTACCACTCCCCCCACTCCACAGTTTATATAGAGAGATATAGCAATTTGAAATTCAATAAAATCCAACCTCAAAAATAGGGTTATAATTAATTTCCTAGCTTCTCAGTTACAAATATTAAATAAAAAACAATATTTAAGTAACCCTTATTGGTTTACGGTGCACTCTACACTCTTTTGTTGATAAAATCAACCCATGCTCTTCAGCAAATGCGATTCGAGTTGGCGACTGCCAAGTTGTCGTATCAGACGAGCCAAATTAAACATCGCCACAATTTCCGAAGTATATAAATGGCACTTTACAGGCACACCATCATCTCCAAACCTTAATAAAAAAAAATAGTAATAATAAACTGCTCCGGCGCTGCGGGAAGTGCAGCCCCTTCGCCCTTGCGTAACAAAGCGCAGTCACCCATGCTCACCTCCGCAGCTTCGGCTTATTGGCCTCAGCCGCTCCGGCTCGAACGGGTGCCTGCGCTTTGTGACAGACAAGACCACGTGGAATTAGGGGTGCACTGATTCGGATTTGCAACTTAAAGTGACCTAAATCAACCCAAAGTAGGGTGCACTGATTCGGATTTGTAAATTGAAGTGAGCTTATAAAGGTACAATCTAACCTAATTGTAATTCTTACCTTCTTCACTTGCCGATGGAATTGGTTCACCTTCCCCGCGACAATAATTTATTAGTTACAATATAACCACTTCACTGCACTTGCTGGGTAATATTTGACTTATAATGAAATGAAGCTACAAATCAAATAATAGATAATAAGTGCGGTAGATTATAAACGCGACCAGTAATGCACAGCTAGCTGCATGACTTCTACCCTCCGCGCTAGTTAACAAACTGTGTTACGGCAGAGTAGGATCATCGCCATATATAAGATAACAATTTAATTCACAACAAACAATGCACACCAAAACAAAACAGAAGAGAAAAGTACAATAGGCAGCCTTATTGCTAAAAAGCAGACTAACAGACAAATTCACTTTAATTGTTATTCAAAATAAAGTTTTTTTTTATTAATATTTAAAATCAACATGCTACCTCACTATTACAATCTAGCCATTGAAAAGGCTTATCAGTAATTTAACATATAACTTAAACTGTTATTTGATTTTTATAAAGAATATATCCATTAACACTTAAAAAGGGAGAAAAGAAGAATCTTTGGAAAAGAGAAAAGCTGATAAAATAATAAGGCAGGGTTGTAACTTATGTTAGTTAATGTTAAGTTTGACTGTTCCTGTATAATAGTGTAGTGTCTAATGAGTAAATGTGTATGAATATCATGTGTTGAAGTTGCAAATAAATGGTTTTTACTTTACTTACTTACTTTACATTAATAATAAAAATTGTAATGCTAATTATGCTTATTTCAGTTCGTCTTGCATACAAGGCTTCAGGATACAGAAAAGAATATTCCGAGTATGGGGACCATTTGAACTACTATGCATACGCACAGGCTGGCATGTCTATGAAAGTGGCTGATGCAAATCATGTTATAATCGGAGCACCAGGAGTTCTGCAATGGTCAGGTTTGTATACGCTGACTTTAAGTACTTTTACATCATCAAATTGATGTTAGCATTTAACATTAATCTGATAAACATAAAACCAAATTCTTATAATGCAATTAGAATCATCATAAAATTGTATATAAATATTTAAATATAAAAAATAAATATTTACGGGCAATCCACACAACAACATCTAGCCCCGAGGTAAGCTCTTAAGCTTGTGTTACGGGTACTAGACTTCTGATATAAGTACTTAATATAATAGACAAACATACATAGATATTTTGTTATTATACATATCAAACACCCAGACCAAGGAGAAAATGCTTGCAGAACATACAAACACTTAACCCCGCGGCGGGAATCGAACCCGCTACCTCTTGCGCCGCAAGCGGACCCTCGCCTACCGCCCTGAGGCAGTCTGCCTATATGCCTAATATTTCATTAGTTTAATAGTTTTATGTTTTTCAGATTATTTTGACTACTTTAGCCGCTTAAATCAAGTTGACCCATACAACCACACATGGTCCAAGTTGTAGTTGTTTTCAAGTTCCTATCTCATTTTCACCATTATTATTATAACTGGCTTGCATTAACATTTGACATCAAAAATATGGAGGAAAATCTTATCTGATATGTATTTGTAATTTGAGTGTTATGTTAACTCGGAATCTTGATGATTTTCTTGTATTGATCTTGTAGTCTCTATTCTGCTGAGTTCTTAAATTTGAGACTGATTGATAAAATTCTTCTTGAGTCATCTTCATTTATATAAATTGAATGTATGGCAACATAATTAACATCTTATCTTTGCAACATGTTGTCGTAGTTTTAATGATTCTCTTTATTTTAGGTTCAATTGTCAACATGCTAATTGATCCATCTGGAAATAGCAATTACTACAGGATTCTACCAATATCGAATCCCTACGTCACACCCGAGCTTGGACCAGACGATTATTTCGGTGAGAGTACATGTTCAAAGACATTAGTTACGGCTTAATTCATGTTCACAAAGAAATAATTAATATGTTTATTTAACAAGTATATTCTTGCAGAAAATGGAAGAGCAAACAACAAGTCTTGCTGTGATGTAATTTCAGTCACTGAATGGAATGTTTTATTTTACAGGTTACAGTGTTGAATCCGGAGTTTTTCAACCGAATGGTTCTATGCTCTATGTTGGTGGGGCCCCGCGTTCGCATTTGGGACATGGCCAGGTAAAGTCTAACCCGGAGGCCAAGAAAACGTGATATTAATATTGCCTATAACCTCGCCTATTATTTGTAACCCTGTGTGATGAATAAACAAAAATACTTTTTCTAGTTTGTCTAGACTATTATGTCAATCCATATTAATATAATTCATAATAAATGATCCAATGTAATGAAATCAATGATCTCACCCTGTTTTGTACAAAATAATACTTGGTGGAGGAACTTTTACCGAATAAATAAATCTTAGTCTTGAAAAGTACATGGTACACATAACACTGCATTTAACACACCTAACACATTTTATACCTACTATATATTTATCTTAATCTTAATAGGTACTGATTATTTATTTTTGCAAAATTTTTAAAGTCTATATAACTGTCTAAGGAATAATAGCTGATAGCATTTAAAAAAAAATCAAATACATTGTTTATTTATGTAGGTAATAAGTATGTATATGACCCCGGAAAATAATGCCATTGATGATTTTCCGTAAGTTTATCAATTTACTAGGAAATGATACATTTCAGATTCATATTATTTTCCTGTGACTTATTATAACCAACTACTACTGAAAGACCAGCGTGGGTTGTACTGCATTCTTTCCGCTTATGCTAAGTAAGGTCCATTTTGCAGCGCTGAATATAAATTATTAAGTTGTATAATTTTATGTTGTGTTTAGCGGCAAATAAATGATTTCTTATCATATCTAATCTTACTAAGATACACTTTTGTCATTCCCACTATAATTTGTCTCATCTTAGGTCCTGGTCTTCGTCCCATCAACAAGAGAAATGGACCCCCTGCTCATCAGAGCCAACTTGCGAGGTCCACAACTAGGATCCTACTTCGGCGCAAGTCTTTGCTGCTTGGACATCGACGGCGACGGTGCTGCCGACCTACTGGTGGGCGCGCCAAACTACGTTGTCAAAGATGGCGGCTTGCCTTTTGACCAAGGAGCTGTGTTTGTTTATATGACAAGGCATACGGTAAGAATGTATAGTATGTATTATGTTGGATGTCGACCAAGTGTCTAACAGACTCAACCCTTCAAGTGTCTAAGAGACTTAATCCCTAAAACCTCACAATTGGCTTGAATAAAATTACTATATTACTAGCGGCCCGCCCCGGCGTCGCACGGGTATAAAATTTTCCCGGAAATTATTCGAATTTTTCTCGCCGTAAAAACCATCCTATCTCTCAAGTTGGATCGAACTGCACATGGTGTGCGAATTTTATTATAATCGGTTATGTGGTTTAGGAGTCCATTGAGTACAAACATTGTGACACGAGATTTATATATATTAAGATATGCTATGAGACTTAATCCCTCTAGTGTCGTGTGCCGACCTACGTCTTCAAAAAGTCATCGTCTAAGGATGTTGCCGTTCGACCAACGAGCTGTGTTTTCTTCTTTTAGGCCGCGTATATAACCGAGTTTTGTAACCAGTTACAAACTAAGAAAATTTGCTCTAGTCTCGCAACCAGTTACAAACTAAGATATTCTCGACTCACCATCTCTTTCCGTGGACACTGTCGTATCTGGTCGAGAGAAACTCACCCAGGGTTGGGCAGCATCTTTTGGATCACAACACAAAATAATGCGTTCGTCAACTTACCTACCAAAACTTGGCGACTGTGGCAACGCTCCGATGAAGTTAGTTAATAGGAGAGTTTAGGTTTTTTCCAATAGGCAACATTTTAAGGCGCAAAAGATAATGCATGACCTTATTCTAAAACTGTATTGAGAAAACTTTACTGTAACTCCTATAAAATCGATGACCTAATTATCCACAATATTTCTGTATTTCTGTTCTATTCCATTTAAGGTACGGATTCTTAAAAAAACTAATCCACGCCACGATCATTTCTAAAAATGTTATCGATGCCGATTATCCTTTCCAGATGATTTAAGTACAAACCTTTACGTTTAGCTTGACCTTCTATTTATCATCTCTAGAAGATTCTAGAACTTATAATAATGTTTGCTTAGAACTCGTCTTTCCGCCTGGAGTCGTCCGGCTACGTCAGTGGTTCTGGAGAAAGCGGTGCACGGTTTGGAACTACCATTGCCGATCTCGGAGATATTGATGGAGATGGGTTTAAAGGTAGAGCAGATAATTATAATTGAAAATGTGGTATTTCACATCATATTTTTGAAGTGAAACTTCATAAGAATCGTTGTGATTTCAAACCGGATGCAACGGAAATAACGACAGGTAAGCCAATCTTAAACGCTAACAAGGTTAAGCAACGTTGCGCGACGCCAGTACTTGGATGGGTGACCGCCCGAACAAAATCTTTTTGCACAGATTTTTTTTTTTTTTTATTTATCCCATTCTTTTTTCGATTTACTGAAGTTTCACTTCTATCGTGTATGAATCGCACACACAACTTTTTTTATATAGCATAACTCATTTTATTAATAATAAAAAAATAAAGAAGACGACCAATTTGAACTTCTGTTCAATCCATGTTGTTGAGAGTGTCATTTTTTATAGTGTTACCTCAGACCTGTGATATGTGCGTTTATATAGTCGGTAAAATCGCCCTGAATAACTATCGTACTTATTATATACAAGGAAGCCACCATTTTTAAACTCTTTAAAATGGCTTCAAAACTGATTTATTTAAAATGTATCGCTCATACCTACTAATAAAAAAATAGTGTCATTGGAAGCTTCACTCAGCTTTGACAAAAATGTATGTATAAAAATGTATATTCATAAGTAGGGTCTTATTTTAAGAAATAAACCATTTATCCTCCAGCCTCCTAAGTCCGCAATGGATAGTCACCTAACACCCATAGTACAAGCTCTGCTTAGTTTGGGGTTAGGTGATGCTGTGTGAGTAGTCCGCAAATATTTATTATTATTATGGGTTTTTTTTTTTTCTCAGTCTTAGGCTGGTTTATCCTAATGGGATATGGTTGAAGGGTCAATCTCTTACAATGAACTTTCTTACAATTCTACAGGTATTTAGTATGGCTGCCTTTTGTATAGTTGTGAATAGGGATGATTATTATTATTATAAGTATTTGTTTTCCTTTACTTGTATTTACTTCTAAATACTGAGATTGGATATTGCACCTACAGATGTAGCCATCGCAGCTCCGTGGGAGAACGAGGGGTCAGGTGTGGTGTACGTGTACCGCGGCTACACCCACGGCCTGAGGACCAACTACAACCAAAGAATCCTGGCTGAGGGATCGGGTGGATTCGGATTGTCCATCGCAAGGGGAGTTGATGTGGACGGCAACAATTGTAACGGTAAATATATTACTTGCATTCCAGCTGCGACTTTGCCTGTAAAAGTTCGAAGACTTGTTTATAGCTGTGTTTTTTTTTGTGTTTTAGTCAATTATTATTATCAAATACAAGATAAAATTTATGTGCGCTTTAAACACGTGATTTAACGGTGAAGGCAAACATCGTGAGGAAACCGGCATGTTCTGAGAACTTTAAAAGAGTTTGAAGGGCATGTGACATTCACCAACCCGCACTTGGCCAGCGTGGTGAATTAAGGCCTAATCTCTCTCGTCAAGAGAGAAGTCCCTGTGTCCCAGCAGTGGGAACGTTAATAGGGTGATGATGATGACAAGATAAAAAATAAATTATTTCTATTCATTATCATCATCCTGCCCTTGTCCCACAGTATGTGGGGTCGGCACAACATGGTGTTTTTCTTTCCATTCTATTATTTCCATTGTTTGATTTAAAAAATACATAAACATTAACAAATTGAATTGATATGTTAAATATGTAGGAAATAACTTTATCGTAATCGTAAAGAAGCGATTAGAAATTAGCTAATTTTTGTGTATAAAATATATAAACGGCTCATTTCCGAATGTTATTGGAGTAAGATAATAATTTAAAAGATCTAATTTAGGTGAATTTTAAAGCGTATCACACGACGATACATTATTACGTTGGTAAATTGGATGAAGAAGCTGGAAATTGGCGATTGGTACTCCCTTGAGTTTGGATGTCTTCTTTTTTTGGGTTTTCCTCATTGGGCTACTTTTTAACCGACTTCAAAAAAGGAGGAATTTTCTTAATACGACCGTATATATATTTTTTTTATGTATGTCCGCGCATAACTTCGTCGTTTATGGACCAACTTTGATTTATTTTTTTGTTGGAAAGGAAGTATCCCAAGGGTGGTCCCATGGTAAGGAAACCAGGATCTGATGGTGGAATCATGATGAAATTGAGGGAAACTTGAAAAAATTGTCTCTCCGACTTGTGTGTTCATTAATATTATTCAATATAATGAATTTTAAAGCCCTTTTATTAAGGAGGGTCTGGTATAGATCTGATGATGGAGGGAAAGGCAATTATTTTTTGCTTTTAAGTTTCCGTTTTGTAGATGGTTTTATTTTGGCAAAAATAATAATCTAATATATAAAATTCTCGTGTCGCGGGGTGCGTAATCGAACTCCTCCGAAACGGCTTGACCGATTCTCATGAAATTTTGTGAGCATATTCAGTAGGTCTGAGAATCGGCCAATATCTATTTTTCATTTTGAAAAAAAAAATGCTGGGGTCAGCTAGTAATCTATATAAATAAAAATGAATTGTTGTTCGTTAGTCTGATTAAAACTAAGAAACGGCTGGGCCGATTGAGCTGATTTTGGTTTTAAAATGTTTGTAATAGTCCAGGGTAGGTCTATACGGTGAGCAAATAAGGAAAAATTGCCGGGAACTTTTTTAACCCGTGCGACGCCGGGGCGGGCCGCTAGTAGATAATAAAAGAAAATGAATTAATTTCGACTTGTTTACCCTTTCATAATTAATGCATTTTCTTCTAGACATAGCAATCGGAGCAGTGAACAGTGCCACAGCGTATGTCTACCGCAGTATACCAACTGTCCTGGTCCGCTCCTCCATCAAGGTTCCCGACGCCATGAACCTGCCTCACAATGCCACTGGCTTCGCTGCGCTCTTCTGTGTCACTCTGCCAAAGAAGCCGTTTTGGCCGCATGTGAAAAGTAGTAAGTTTGTTGTTTAGGCCAGGCATTATCTTTATATATATAATTATTCTGTGAGTGTGTATGTCACTGAACTTCTCTCAAACGACTGGGCCGATTTTGATGAAATTTTTTGTGTGTGTTCAAGGGGATCTGGGAATGGTTTAGATTCACAATACGGTCAACTGGATATTGTTTTTTGAGACGTGGGACAGGACAACGTCTGTCGGGTCGACTAGTAACTACATAAATAAATTGGTATTCTGTTTAGTTCATCTGTAAGCTCGCCCAAAAATTCTGGATAACAATTTTTTTTACTCTTTCAATTTAATAAGAAAAAATTAAGGAATTGAATAAACAAAGATCATTAAATTTCTGACTGTGAAATGTTGTATAAATCGAACGAAACGAGTTACGTAATGCGAAACTTCAAGACACTTAAATGTCTTGATTTTTTGATAACAAATACTGGTATTTTTTTATAATCTACCTCTATATAACGGGAAAATATTTACAGCCAACTACACTATTCGTGTTTAGTATGTAATTCCTTCCTAGGTTCTTAATAAACAATACTAATTATAGTTAGTGTCTGATGAAGAATCACATTTTGTGTGTATAATAAAAATGTATTATAATCATTTTGAACATACTAGATGTTCAAAATGATACCATAAGGTAAAGTCCTTTTGTTTTATTATTATTAGTTAAAATATGTAGTAATTAATGAAAAAAATTGCATTATCAAGTTTTGAAGTATGATTTGACATTATTATTTTCCTTCAGGTTTCAAAGCAAAAATAACTATAGACCCTGAAGGTAACAGAGCTTCGGTGACTGAAGACTCCGAGTACACTGTCGTCATGACACCTGGTGAAGAGAAGTGCGATGAAAAAAATGTGGAAGTGAAGGTAAAATAATAACAAATAAAAGGGTTCGCACATTTTTGTGTGGAGCCTGGCATACGTAATAGTCCGCCATTTGGAAAAAAACGTGATTCGGCGGCCAGTGATGAAACTCATGTCAAACGACAGACTAAATGATTACAAACAAAAAGTGTTCTATGATCAAGTCTCCTAAGTATATATCTAATCTGTGGTGATAGGTACGGTTTTTGAGATACAAGATACAAAAACATTTATTTCCATAGTTTGGTTTTACAAAACTTAGACACGTCAAAATAAA
This sequence comes from Gymnoscelis rufifasciata, assembly GCA_929108375.1. NCBI lineage: Eukaryota > Metazoa > Arthropoda > Insecta > Lepidoptera > Geometridae > Gymnoscelis > Gymnoscelis rufifasciata. The sequence goes on along the minus strand of OV815307.1, from coordinate 2,109,749 downwards.
TTACAAAAAAAAACATATAGGTCATAGGTGCTTAAAGATAAGTAAGAAATAAATTTATGGTATCTGGTCGCTTCGCTTTTTTTACACTAGAGCAAAGAAGCGATTAGAAACTCAAGCTCATTTTTGTATTGAAACTTTACAATCATTATTTGTTTGTTAGTCTTGTTTTTGATATTGTGTTGGAGCAGATTCCGTCCCAAGCAGTTTTGTCCTCAAGGTAATCCGATATATTATAATAAGCTTTTTTACAAAGATTGTTTTTTACAATTTTCTTAAATTTAGTAATTGACAACTGTTGCAATTCTTTGGGAATCTTGTTGTAGAAGCGTATACATTGCCCTTTGAATGATACATTAACCTTATGCAGCCTAGTGGTGGGCAAAGCGAGTTTATATTTATTTCTTGTATTTACATTGTGTTTATCACTATTTTTTGTAAACAAATTAATATTTTTATGCGTATACATAATGGCTTCATAAATATATTGACAAATGACGGTCAATATGTTTATTTCTTTGAATTTATCACGTAGCGAATCTCGGGGACCCATATTATAGATAGCACGAACAGCCCTTTTCTGCAGTACAAATATGGTATTTATGCGTCCTACTCCAGCACTCCCCCACAGCAAAATACCGTATGACATAATGCTATGGAAGTAACTAAAGTAGACCAGTCTAGATGTTGCAATATTAGTTAAAACTCTAATTTTTTTGACTGCGAAAGCAGCAGAACTGAGCCTTTTCGACAATTTATCTATATGAGGGTCCCATTGAAGCTTGCTATCTAAAGTTATACCTAGGAATACAGTATTTTCAACGAGCTCTAAATTGTCGCCCTTTATTTTAATATCTACAGAACCTTGTTTTACATTAGGTAGTGAAAATCGAATACATTTAGTTTTATTTTCATTCAATAATAGATTATTGGATTCAAACCAATGGACTACTTTAGAAATTGCATTATTTACCTTGTCAAAGTTATTAGTGCGACGATCTATTTTAAAAAGAAGTGAAGTATCATCAGCAAATAATACAATTTCATGTTGATCCTGTACAAGATGTGGCAAGTCATTTATGTATATTAAAAAAAGGTAAGGTCCTAATATGGATCCCTGAGGTACACCCATTGACACTAAGGACCCTGGAGATCGTTTCCCGTTGACATCAACTCTTTGAATTCTTTCGCTTAAATAGGAAGCAAAAAGATCCAAGGATTTGCCCCTAATTCCATAGTGGCTCAATTTCCTGATCAATGTTTCATGGTGCAAGATATATTAGAGTAGACGAGTAGGTATGCCAACGATGTTCAATGCTTTTTTTTTGATAACTATGAAATAGAATTTATTATTACTACACCTGGGGTTCCGTGTACGTACAGCTTATACACATTTTGCAATAAAATAACAAAGTTTTTTCATCGCGCAAACTTAATTACCTGTATAATAAAACTTTTTTGCCAAAAATTAAACCAACTTCAAAAGAGAAACTGAAAAGTACAAAATAAATTAACTTTACAAATCATTTCGACATTATAAGTGATTATTAAAAGAAACATGAACAATTAAATAATTAAGTATTTAATAATTTTGAAGTCGGTGCCAAGTAAAACAATAACTAGATATAATATAGGTAACTAACATCAATCTTTTTCACAACTCAAGCTAATAGGTATTAGTAGGAAACTAACTCTAAATATCGGTCATTCGCGGATATAGGTAAGCATTTCTATTTGGGTCCTAAATGCTGTTTATTATTATGTTATATTGACATATCTATTGATATTGTGTATAGTGTAGGTAAAAATGTATTTGTTACTGCATTAAGTTTTTTATAGTATTAACTTGGCACCGACCTCAAAATTATTAAATACTTAATTATTTAACTGTTTATGTTTCTTTTAATAATCACTTACAATGTCGAAATGATTTGTAAAGTTAATTTATTTTGTACTTTTCAGTTTCTCTTTTGAAGTTGGTTTAATTTTTGGCAAAAAAGTTTTATTTTACAATTTTTAGCGATTATTGTACTAAAATATACCTTATAGAGTTCCTTTGACTGTCCTTCATTTTCATCATCAGACCCCTAATATCAGTCAAAACCCATTTAGATGAACGGTCTCATTAATATAAGTTAATCAAGCCCAAACACAAAGTACTTGCTGTAAACCGTTGAGGAGTTCCCTCGACCGCCTTTCCCTCCATCATCAGATCAACAACAGACCCTCATTTATAAAAGGGCTTTAAAATTCATTATATTGAATAATATTAAGGAACACACAAGTCGGAAAAACAATATTTTCAAGAGTTTCCCTCAATTTCTTCAGGATTCCACCACCAGATCCAGGTTTCCTTACAATGGGACCACCCTTGGGATACTCCCTTTCCAACAAAAAAAGAATAATCAAAATCGGTTCATAACTGACAAAGTTATCCGCGAACATACATAAAAAAAAAAAAAAAAAAAAAAAAAATATACGGTCGAATTGAGAAACCTCCTTTTTTTTGAAGTCGTTTAAAAATCACGCTCATTGTTCATTATGTGTTCAACAGAAATACATGCTTCCTCACAATTTCAACTCTCTATCTATCACGGTTCTTATTAAACAACCTAGTGACAGACTGACAGACAGACACGACGAAGTCTCAGTTGTAAGGACCCGTTTTGCCTTTTGGGACCCTAATAAATTATACTAAATGAATAAGTTAAATAAAAAACTATTCCAGTTCTTCTGTTAAAAGGTGGTTTATCATATCCTCGGGTATATCTTTGTAATGTAACGTTTGTTTAGTATGTTATAACCTGTAGTGTTCTTCATAACCAGTAATTTATTACTAACACACGGCTGTTAGTAGTTTTTAGTATTTGTTAGTAGCTGTTAGTATTTGTTAGTAGCTGTTAGTATTTGTTAGTATTTGTTAGTAGCTGTTAGTATTTGTTAGTAGCTGTTAGTGAAACGTTAGATTTGATGATATATATTGTTTTTCTTTTTTACAGCCAACTGCAGATTTGTCAAAACCAATATCAATGAAGTTTGAACTAGTTCCTGAGGATCCTTCAAGTGAGTATTTTTCTGTTTTGTGCCTTCTATGTATGTACTATAACGAGATGTTATATATAATTAAAATATTAGTTGTGCATAAAAAATCATTAGAATATTTCCTTTCCCACTCTCACCCCTATAACATTTAAACGGCACAATCGATTTTCATGAAACATGTCTAAGAAAAACCCCCGATTCCAATGCCTTAATTTCCTTATAAGTAAAACAACATAATATTATGTAATATGCACGCGATGCGCTTTCATTTGATACCCCACTCGAGTATATTTGAAGATTTTCGGTTTTCCTTCCACATACCACATACTCACCCCCATAACTCATATAAACGGCACGACCGATGTTCATGAAACATGTGTAAGAACACTCGCGCCAAACACTAAATTGAAATCACTCCATCCGTTCGAGAGCTATGATGTCCCAGGCAGACAGACAGACACGTCAAACGTATAAGACCCCTCTTTTTTGATCGGGGGTTAATAATAGGGTTCGTCTTTTCAGATAGTGTCACCTTTGACAACAGCGCCGCAAGAGTATCGGAAGAATCGGAGCTCGAGTCAAGTTTCCTCATTCAATTGGTGAGAGATTGTGGAGAAGACTTGGTCTGCACTCCATGGCTGGTTATGACTTTGGAAGCTTTGGATAAGTATGCATCCTAAATAAATAAATATATCCGGACAATCCACACGAGAACATCTAGCCCCGTGGTAAGCTCTAAGCTTGTGTTACGGGTACTCTACATCTGATATACTGAATATAATTAGACATACAAAGTTATTTTTTGTTATACATTATTCAATCTTCTTTACAACATTCAACAGTGATAGGACAGACAAAACAGACCACAGACCTAGTCAATTTATTACATCTTAAAAGGCCCAGCGGGCGTAATGTGCTAGACGAAGCATGTACTTGGACAAAGACGCGATAAAAGTTAAGAAGAGAACTTAGATCTGTATTAACATCGAAATAATAATGCTTAGTCTATAAGAAACCATTGTGAGTCACAAGAACCGACCTCGGAAATTTGATGCTTGCCATTGCCTCTCTTACATTTGATCTTGCCACTTTTTTTATAAATTATTAAGGCGAAGGTATTTTTGACGGCTTACATACAGACTACACAGAATACCATTTTTGAAGTGAAACTTCTCTAGAATCTTTCTGATTTCAAACCGGATGCTACGGAAAAACGACAGGTAAGCCAATCTTAAACGCTAACAAGGTTAAGCAACTTTGCGCGACGCCAGTACTTGGATGGGTGACAGCCCGAACAAAATCTTTTGGTATTATCAGTATTTTTTTTTGTTTATTTTTTATTCATCTCATTCTTTTGTTGATTTACTTCTATCGTGTGTGAATCGCACACCCACCTTTTTTTAATATATATAAACATCACGCGTATTGTTCCAGACATTACGTCCCCGGCACAGACTCAAAACTGGGCGCGAGATTGACCATCCTCAACAAGGAAGAACCAGCATACGGAGCTAAAGTCAACATCTCCCTTCCAGAGATACCCAAGCGTCTCCCAAGCGCTTGTTCCCTTGAAGACCTCATGATGATCTGCGATGTACCAGCACCTTTACTCCGGAATGAGGAGGTGGTCTGGGAGATAGAGCTGGAGTACCATTACAGTAATAGTTCGGAGCTGAACTTGAAAGTGGTTGCTCAGTTGGAAGACCAGCTTTATTATAGGAATATTAGCAAGGATTCGGTGCTGGAGTTGTATTTGGATGTTTTCCCTGAAGCCAGTTTTAACATATCCGGGTAAGTTGTTGAATACGGACCGCATGGATGGAGATTATTTTAAATTTTTTGTTTGTTTTAAGACTTGACCTACCAATGAGAGAATGGTGCTAGTGTGATATTATGCTGTTTTAAACTACTTAAGTTATGAATTACCAATGACGGTTAAATGCCTATTACGCTATTAAGACAGTATTTTACTAAGCTAATTGAAATAAATTTAAAACGTTTAAGATATATTCTTACTCTGCCTATAGACGTGACCCTAGGTGTAGTTTATAATATTATATACATTTTGCAATAAAATTCACAAAAATAAGTAGAAAAAGATTTATTTTAAAATGTAGTGTAGTGGCGGTCGGCCATCCGACTGGCCTCGCGTAACGTCGCTTATCTTTATAAAAACACGTTTCTTGTATGGGAGCGCCCCTATATTTATTTAATAAGTGTTTATAGTTATTGTTGTAGTCAGAAATATCAACTCTCCATCTATTAGTTTTTGAGACTGCTTGGTGACAGACGGATAGACAGACGACAATGTCTCAGTAATAGGGTCCCGGTTCACAATTTTGGTAAGGAACCCTAAAAACAAGGTGATTGAGTTAGTTTGTCTAATTAGAAGACTGAGGGGATTCAAACTTGTATGCTAGCTGAATATCGAAGATTTCAACAAATTTTTATCAAACCAATTCCTAACATGAATACTATTGTTTTAGCAAAACCTTGCCGAACGATACAATCACTATCTCAAGGGAAAAGCTGAACGATGAAGAAAATATAACGTTTACTAACTTTATAGAGGTAAAATATTTTATTATATTTCATTATAGTAGCGTAACTTTTTATATTGGTACTAGCCATTTATTTATTTTTACTTTTTTTTTCAGATTAGAAACTTAGGCCCATCTGATTGGTATCACGTTGAAGTGCATTTTATGTTTGACATTGTAAGTATAACATTTTCATTGTTTAGGAACTAAGATCCTTGCTTAGCACTTCTCATAACCTAAATATGAGTGTGTATGGATGGTGAAGAATGAAGATATGAGCCAAAGAAAAGATAGATGGAATGTGTGATTGATAAATCACGTGTGTAGGAATAGAGTCAGTGTTGCGATGAAAATGACATGTGTAGGAAAAGAGTCAGTGTTGCGATGAAAATGACATGTGTAGGAAAAAAGTTAGTGTTGCGATGAAAATGACATGTGTAGAAAAAGAGTCAGTGTTGCGATGAGAATGACATGTGTAGGAAAAGAGTCAGTGCTGCGATGAGTGGTAATGCAGGGAAATGAAAGCAAACAAGCTGAAATTAAGGAAAATGGTTGTTAGCAACTTGCCTCTTATTCTATTTTTAGATTCCGAAGTTTTTGATGATAATACCGAAACGGACTTTGGTCCCTTATGTTTGCGGGCCTGACGCCGGTAGCTATGACACTGGTATTGACACTGCTACGATCGCTTGAGGAAGATTTTCTATACAAAAATATACAAAAATAACAGCTTTGCTATGTCTGGACGGATATTTAATAGAATTCCGAAAGATATTAGGGACCTGCCTCGAAACGTTATTATAAAAAAATTAAAGCTTTATATGACTAGCAATTTTATTCAATGTCAGAATTTATCCCAAAATAAGTATTGATTATTTAGATTATTATCATTATTAGTGTTAGTATTTGTATAAATTACCTATGTTAAGTTAAAAATTTTATACCTATCAAATATTTTCAACCAAATTGGTACCTATGTGATAAATTTTTATAATGATCATGTAAAACTACCATCCTTTTTTCCGGTTAATCCACACAACAACATCTAGCCCCGTTAAAAGCTCTAAGCTTGTGTTATGGGTACTAGACATCTGATATAATAGACATACATACATATAGATATGCATATGTAACACCCAGACCAAGGAGAAAGTGCTTGCAGAACATACAAACAGTTGACCCTCGACGGAAATCGAACCCGCTACCTCTTGCACCGCAAGCGGACCTCCACTATACTATACTTGTGGCAAATAAATGATTCTTATTCTTATGGAGCAGCTGCATTTACTTCATCATCACCCTATTAACGTTCCCACTGCTGGGACAGGGACTTCTCTCTAAGCTAGAGAATAAGGGCTTAATTCCAAGTGCGGGTTGGTGAATGTCACATGTCTTGCAAACTCTTAAAAGTTCTAAAAACATGCCGGTTTCCTCACGATGTTTGCCTTCACCGTTAAAGCACATGTTTAAAGCGCACATAAATGTCTCAAGAAGAAAAATCCAGAGGTGCGTAGCGGGGCTTGAACCAACGACCTTCGGAATGAAAGTCGAGTGTCCTCCCACTTAGCCAACGGCTTTTTTTTACTAACAATGTTTAATTCTGCTCAGGTATACCTATCAGGGCCAGTAGAAAACTGCGAAGATGAAGACTCTCAAGTGGTGTGCTTCTGGTCTATTCCTGCCAAAACTACACTACCTGTTGCAATACCCCTACGACTGGATTTGAGCAAATATGGTTAGTACATTAAGGTATTTTAGTTAAGGAGTTATTACATTCGAAAACGAAAGATAACAGTAGGTGTATTGTGACTTTTTTTTTGTCTAGAAGACAAGTTGAGTACATCTGATTTTTGAATAGAACTAAGTGACTACTGTTTATTTTGTCGGACACATAATTGACTATACCAATTTTTATTTGAATGTTAAAGTAAGCTATGGTCAAATTGACAAATTGGTAAAATTGTCCGGAAATATTTATTTATTTAAATTAAATAAATAAACGACAACTCAGCCGCTTCTCAATAGGTGCCTACTCAGTATTGGTCACAACTCAAGAAAAATACTTAAAACCACATGTAAGCTGAGTTACAGTTGTTACCACCCTATTCAGTTTTTTTCTAGCATGTCATAAAATTTGCAATAATCAACTTAATTGTGAATGTAATAAAAAAAATATTAATATATTTACCTAAAAGACTTCGAAAAGTATGGGATAAGTAAATATAATATTAAAAAATACATTAATACTATTATGTATGTGACAGCTAAAAATCAGTGTTTGCTCCTTGCAACTTAACGCTGAGCTGTGGTATTTATTTATTTATTTATTGTATGTGTGTCATTGGAGTTCCGGAGTACAAATAAACGAACCATCTATCAATCTATCTAAATAAGTGCCTACATTCTTATATGTACCTAGACAAGACAGTATCTTTTTTTGCAAAAGCGTTTTGCAAAAAAAAATCGGACCATGTATTTCACTGTGTCAACCAACCGAAATAAATGACCCACCTTATTTACCTGATATGATAATAATGAACATGAACATTTGTTGAAAACGAGTTGAAACACTCATCGGGTTTACCATATTTTAACTTTCGTTTTATTGTTCTAGGAGAAATTCTGGAGAAAGAAATCATTGTCAACACAAGCTCACAGATATTCGTACTTTGGGGAGATATTGAGTAAGTTTCACCGATTTGATAACTATTTTGTATAAATATATAATAAGTACACGTCATATTTGTAACCTTATAAATTAATGAAAAAAAAAGAGGGGTGTTATAAGTTTGACGTGTCTGTCTGTCTGTCGTGTCTGTCTGGGACATCATAGCTCCCTAACGGATGAAAGGTCAGTTTTGCGCTAGTGTTCTTAAACAATACATGTTTGATGAAAATCGGTTGACCTGTTTAAAAGTTATGAGGGTAAAAGTGGGGAAGGAAAATCGAAAATCGGCAAATATACTCGAGTTGGGTCTCAAATTAAAGCAGGAACTAAAATTCTGGAATCAGGGTTTTATTTATTTTAATTATAAGTTCATCATCATCATTCTCTTGCCCTTATCCCACATTACGTGGTGTCGGCACAACATGTTTTTCATGTTTTTTTTTTTTATAATTTAGTTTATTATTTGCTAAACCAAGTTTTTATAATAATGCATAATTAACCCTGTGTGACATAATTTTGAATCCTACATGGCAGAACTTCCATGATTTTCATCTTGATTTTATTGGAACTGTATATATAAAAACAGCCCTGCTAAGATACAAAGGCATAGTTTTTATTAGACTTAGTTTTTATTTAAATTAGCTTTAAGTTGACCTGTCCATGTAAGCATAGGGCATAGGCTTCTAAGGAAATAAACGTTTTGACTTTGACTTTGACATATTGATATAAAAGTTTACTGTCAACTTTTTTTAAACTCCTATTTTTTTTATTTGCTTTTAGTGGTGAAGAGTTCTCTCAAAACATAACAATATCGACGTCCTTCGTGTTAGAGCCCAAGCCCCCGCTGTGGCCCTTGATTCTCTGCATCGTGGCTGGAGTTATCCTGGGCTTGATGCTTTTGGGTCTCATCATTTATCTTTTACATAAGGTATGTAATACGGTAGATATTCATATTTATTTTTTTATTTTTGGAGAGCGACCTCGCTGGATTTCTCACTGATTTGAATTATGCTTTGAGGTTTCTCCATGGTCTGAGTATTTAAACACCCAGACCATGGAGAAACGTACTTGGAGAACATACGAACCCTTGACCGCTCGACGGGAATCGAAATCGCTACCTCTTGCGCCGCAAGCGCCCACCGCGCCACTGAGGCAGTCAAATGAAAGTTACAATGATGTTATAAAAGTAGGTAGGTAGTATATTTAAAATTACCTGAAATAGTAGGTTAAATAATCTAAATTTGTTTTAAAAAATACGGTATACTCGGTATAAGGCCGCCCATTGTGACACTATATGTATATTTATTTTTTTTTGTAAATATTTTTGTTTTGGAAATTGGTGCTCAATAAAGTGTATTGCATTGTATTGTATACTATTTTTTGCTGTGTGTTACTGCGCTAGTCTTAAAAAGTGCCATAAGCCATACTGCGTTTCAGTACTGTCCCTTAAAGTTCAAACATGAATATGAATACCCATCTCTATAACTGTATCTTAATTATTTTCATCATTTTGTTTCAGTACGGCTTCTTCTCACGACGGCATCATCAGCGGCTCAAAGAACTGCAGGAACAGGGCCACAGCGACACGGGCTCAAGCCGCGAGCTAGAGACGTCTGCCTCACCCTCGGCAGTCACAGCCAACGCCAGTGACTGCAATGAATCCACCAGAGAACTGCTGTTTGAGGACTCTGACTAGAAGTGCAATATTGTTTTTTCTCGTTTCTTCTCGCGACAACATTATCAATGCTTGACGGGACTGAAGGAACAAGGCAAGAACGACAGGCTCAAGCCGTGACCTGAAGACTTCAGCCTCAACCTCGGCAGTCACAGCCAACGCCAGTGACTGCAATTAATCCACCAGAGAACTGCTGTTTGAATACTCTGACTAGAAGTGCAATATTGTCTTTTCTCGTTTCTTCTCGCGACAACAGTATCAATGCTTGACGGGACTGAAGGAACAAGGCAAGAACGACAGGCCTAAGCCGCGACCTGAAGACTTCAGCCTCAACCTCGGCAGTCACAGCCAACGCCAGTGACTGCAATTAATCCACCAGAGAACTGCTGTTTGAAGACTCTGACTAGAAGTGCAATATTGTCTTTTCTCGTTTCTTCTCGCGACAACAGTATCAATGCTTGACGGGACTGAAGGAACAAGGCAAGAACGACACGGGCTCAAGCCATGAACTGAAGACGTCTGCCTCACCCTCGGCAGTCACAGCCAACGCCAGTGACTGCAATTAATCCACCAGAGAACTGCTGTTTGAGGACTCTGACTAGAAGTGCAATATTGTCTTTTCTCGTTTCTTCTCGCGACAACAGTATCAATGCTTGAAGGGACTGAAGGAACAAGGCAAGAACGACACGGGCTCAAGCCATGAACTGAAGACGTCTGCCTCACCCTCGGCAGTCACAGCCAACGCCAGTGACTGCAATTCATCCACCAGAGAACTGCTGTTTGAATACTCTGACTAGAAGTGCAATTTTGTCTTTTCTCGTTTCTTCTCGCGACTTCATCATCTTCCTGACCTTATCCCACATTACGTGGGGTCGGCACAACATGTTTTCTGCTTCCATTTCCCTCTATCACCCGTCATCTCAACACACACCTCTTTCTTACATATGTTATCTTTTTCTGTTTCTTCTCGCGACCAACAGTATCAATGCTTGAAGGTACTTAAGGAACAAGGCAAGAACGACAGGCTCAAGCCGCGACCTGAAGACTTCAGCCTGAACCTCTGAAGTTACAGCCAACACCAGTGACTGCAATGAATCCAACAAGGAACTGTTTTATAAAGACTGACTAAAAGTGCTATCATTATTCTTCGTATCTTCAATAAAGTCCAAGAGCTATCTTGTTTCTCGTTTCTTCAGCATCAGCGAGCCTTGTTCCCGAAGGAGCTGCAGAAACAAGGCAAGAATGACTCGAGCTCGAGCTATGGAAGCTATGGAGCTGGAGACGTAAGCCTCACCCACCCGGTAACTGTAATGAGTCCACTGCTAATAGCATAATAAAATAAGTGTTTAGTCAAAGATTATGTACCTAAGTCTACAGTAATTAAAAGATTATTAAATTGTGATGTATTTTACAATTATTTAAGAAATATAATATTTTCATAACAATTTACTACAATGCTTTTATTTTTATCCTTTTTTTTATCAATGTAATCATTACACAAGGCTGTTCGATTACACAAAAAAAAACAACGGAAACAGATTGTTTAAATGTTTTTATAGAAGAAAATGTCATAAGGAAATATTAGTAAAAATGTTTTATAACTTAAACAGAAATTGTATATTGGCAAATAAATATACTCAACGCCGAAAACTGATTTTTTAGTCTAATCTTAATATATATAAATCTCGTGTCACAATGTTTGTCCTCAATGGACTCCTAAACGCACACCATGTGCAGTTCGATCCAACTTGAGAGATATAGGATAGTTTAAATCTCAAATTATAATCGCAATTTTAATTTATTGCTAAATTATTTGTCTGTTATTATCTACAGGTTAACAAAAGTGTAAAATAAATGTCTTTTTATAGGTCTATGATTTTTCTTGATAAGCTATTCATACGTGGTGGTTATAATTATACTCTTTGAGCTATTGTCTATGTCTCGAAAGTTCAATATTCATTTTATAGGTTGTCTATGATTTTTCTTGATAAGCTATTCATACGTGGTGGTTATAATTATACTCTTTGAGCTATTGTCTATGTCTCGAAAGTTCAATATTCAACATAGTTTTCAATCATTTTTTTCTGACATGAGTTTGACATGAATTATTATTTTTTAATTTTTATTTTTTTTGTTAAAAGCGTCTGTGAAATAGCGGAGATTATCTATATTCTATATAAATTAAAATGAATTGTTGTTCGTTAGTCTGATTAAAACTTGAGATCTGCTGGGACGATTGAGCTGATTTTGGTTTTAAAATGTTTGTCGTAGTCCAGGGTAGGTCTAAACGGTGAGCAAATAAGGAAAAATTTCCGGGAACATTTTTTACCCGTGCGACGCCGGGGCGGGCCGCTAGTATTATATAAAAAAAAATAACAAAATAAATCACGGAATATTTTATTACCCTAACTATTTGAAAATTATAAGTACCTAATCTGGTTAAGTTAATTACTTAAATAAACAGTCACAGAAGAACTTTTAATTTTACGCTTGTATAAATCCATTTAGATGATAATGATTAACATAGACAAGGGCACTAAGAGAGTAGGTACCTAATTTATGTGGTTATGTTAAAAAGATCTTTATTTTCATATTCAGATTTTCACCTTGTGCGGCCTCAGCTATTCAGATTTTCTACTAGGCTTGTCATTTAGTGAAATTTGGTTTAAATTTCATCATTTTTCATCATTTTTCTAGTAACATAATAATGTTACTATATCATGCATATTATGCATGACGTTAACTTCTTACTAAATATGATTTTAAGCAAGCGATTTCTTTAAACTAAAAATTAAAAAAAAAATTGTAAACTTTAATTAAATAAATAAATAAAAAGCCTATGGCTTCTTACGAAACTTAATGATTTTACAAAAGCGATTTCTTTAGAAAAATGTTTAATCATTAAATTTAATTAATAACGACAGTCGTTTACAATTCAGATAAAACGCTAATTTACAGATTCCGATGTCAGATGATTAAAAACTCAGCCTCATGAAGTATTATTTATGTTGCATAAGTACATAGTTAATCGGCATTTATATCGATTAATGGTACCTATACATTCATTGTACGTCACTATTATTAATTAACGGCTATTATTTCGCGCCTTGTAATAATATCGACTGACGGTGTTAATATCGTAACAATTCATAAAAATAATACCCTTAAGTACAAAAATGAGAGCAGTGTTGACTAAGTGGGTGCATAATTGCCTTCATTCCGAAGGCCGTGGGTTCAAACCATGCCACGCTCCAGGTTTTTCTTCTCGATAGATAGATAGAAATTCCTCATTTCACACACCAATAAACATAAAATCTAAATTTAAGATTTAAGAAAAAACCTCATGGGTTTTCCAATGCCTTAATTTCTTTATAAGTAAACCACCATAATGTGTTGTAACGTGTACGCTATGCGCTTTCATTTGATACCCTACTCGAGTAGATATATTTGTAGATTTTCGGTTTTCCTTCCCCACTCTCACCACCATAACTTTTAAACGACACAACCGATTTTTATGAAACATGTCTAAGATAAGAACACTCGCGCCAAACTCACCTGTCATACAAAAAAAAACTAAATTGAAATCGTTCGGGAGCTTATGATATGAGTTGTCCCAGACAGACAGACACGTCAAACTTATAACACCTCTTTTTTGGTCGGGGGTTAATAAATATAAAAATTATTAATAGTAAGATTAAACCTAACATTCGTAATGGGCGGTCTTATTGGCCAAGCATTTCTTGTAACCATTTAAACACGTGCTTTAACCGTGAAGGCAAACATCGTGAGGAAACCGGCATGTTCTGAGAACTTTTGAGTTTGAAGGACATGTGACATTCAGCAACCCGCACTCGACCAGCGTGGTGAATTAAGGCCTAATCTCTATCGCCAAGAGAGATGCCCTGTGTCCCAGCAGTGGGAACGATAATAGTGTGATGATGAGGATGATGATGATGATGACATCGACGGTGCTGCTAACTGGTGCCATCAATTTCAACGTTAAACCATATTTGCCTAACAATGATGATAATAATAACACGAAGGACATGTGACATTCAGCAACCCGCACTTGACCAGCGTGGTGAATTATGGCCTAATCTTTCCTTCAAGACAGAAGTCCCGGTGTCCCAGCTGTGGGAGCGTAAATAGGGATGCTTATTTATTTATTTTATTTATGTTTTATGCTATTCAAAATTAATAAAATTAATTATATTGTCCCGGGATCGCGTGGTGTCCCTGCAGATCAGCAAACGAAGCTCTGGAACACCAACCAATAACAGTAACAAGTCAAATCAACGTTTATTTATTAATAAATAAAATAAATAAATATTTCCATACAATGCACACAACAACATCCAGCCCCGTGGTACCTCTAAGCTTGTGTTACGGGTACTAGATATCTGATATACTTAATATAATAGTCATACATAATATAGATATTTTTTATTATACATATTAAACACCCAGACCAAGGAAAAAGTGCTTGCAGAACATACAAACACTTTCACCCTCGGCGGGAATCGAACCCGCTACCTCTTGCGCCGCAAGCGGACCCTCGCCCACCGCGCCACTGAAGCAGTATTAATATATATATTATTTTTTAACCCCCAAATCCGTACAAAGTACTTCCTTGCCGTTTCAACGCGTAGACGACATCCATAGCGGTAACGGTTTTTCTCTCGGTTTTCAACCATGGCGGGTAATGGTCAGAGCCCAGAGCCCACATATTTTGCGAGGGCAGCATATTTATGTCCACCAGTGGCATGGCAGTCCCTTGGCCAATATGATGGCCGTTCTGTTCTGTGTTTGTCGCTCGTGAGGTTGTTTGTCATTCGGTCTCGTCTGAAAACCAGCGCAAATCCACCTAATGGTGTACCTGCATTATGCTGACCTTTTGGTACAACACATTCAATCATATTATGTATAAATAGTATTGATTTCCACAATGTACATTGATGCGAACTCATCTTATATTCTCATCTTAGAATTATTCTTTACTCTTTACAAACCCATATTTTAATGTTCCTGAATATTTAAGCACATCAGAATTCTAATGTTAACGGATATATTATAAACGCACCACGAACTTAGTACTTTAATCCTATTGCCTTCGTTTTGAACTCGCAAAAAACTGTTTTTGTTGACAAAACGAATTGTTATTTGTTATTGAGATGAAATTATTCACTATTTAATTTTATTCTTTGTCTTTAAGCCGTGACGCATATTGTAAAAAAAACACACAGCATTTCCGTTTGTGTGTAAAGTGCAAAGCGCTTGCGTAAACAATGCGTGTGTGGGGAGACGAGGGACCTTAAAACAGTCACTTTTACCTGAAAACAAAAAATAAAAAATAAAGCATTAATCGGAGGAGCAAATATTTTTCCTCCGATTATTCTTTAAGGATTGCAGAATCCTTGTGTTATTATGATGGCGTTAACAACTATATGTATGTATAAACAAAACAAAGGCTTAATTAAAATTTACTTTCATATGCCGGTAGATCGGAAATAACTTCAAATGCTCAAACATATATTTTTACCAATCACCTGGTATTACATACCTGGTTTGTTTCTCAATTAATTCTACGAATATTTTGGTAAAATCGTGTTAGGTATGGGTATAAATACCAAACCTATCCCAGGTTTCCTTAAAAAGTGTCAAACGTATGAGAATTTTGTGCATGTAGAGTCTCAGTATCAGCAGTTAAGATAAGTAAGATCCATTAATTTGTAGCTAAACTCCTATGTACTCTTCTACTCAAATGTAGCCTGTTCTTTTTTAAATATTTTTCAATGGTGTTAAAAGAAATCGGAAAATTGCAGGGCATGTTTTGAATCAGACTGTTTTACTAGGCACAGCAAGTTACTTATAGCCCCAGTCTACCCTTTGTATATTATTATAAAAGCCCACAATGTCACAATACTTCAGTGTCTAAGTCCTACTTTTACGATAAAGCCTGCAAGGCTTTTCATAGGAACCGGATCTTGGTATCACTTGCTTTAAAACGTTTTAAAACAGTTGCAATGGCGTCGATCTGCGAAGAAATTGGAGAGGGAAAATCAATTTCAGAGTTTTACGGAGGAAAAAGTGTTTTTGTGACGGGTGCCTTTGGATATTTAGGAAAGGTATTTGTTTTTTTTTTACTAAGCATGTATTGATTTAGTTAAAACTTATAACTATATGTAGTTGGTCTTTAACTCATGTTTGTAGTCAGGCGGTCGGTATTAACTGTGAAGCACTTAACCCCTAATGTTTTACAAACAGTTTGGAGTTAGACGAAGCTGCGTAAATAGTTAATTAAGTCATACGTATTTTTTTCTTAATTAAAGTTATGTGTAACTTTTGCACTGATTAAATTATTAATAAATTTTATTAACTAGCGGCCCGCCCCGGCGTCGCACGGGTAAATAAAGTTCCCGGTAATTTTTCCTTATTTGCTCACCGTTTAGACCTACCCTGGACTACGACAAACATTTTAAAACCAAAATCGGTTCAATCGGCCCAGCCGTTCTCGAGTTTTAATCAGACTAACTAACAACAATTCATTTTTATTTATATGGATTTTCAATATTTCACTTCTGTTGCAAACACTCGTAAAGAAAACAGTTGCAATTTGTAAGGGAAAAAAGTATACTGTGAAAGCTTGAATCAAGAGATTGTATCTGTAAAACACCCGCCAAGAGAGCTTTAAAGTTTAACCTTCGTAATAAACTTGAATGTCGGGAAACCATAAATTTACCATCATAATAATAATGTTTTAATTATGTATCCATCTTTAAAATAATGTCATAATAACAAATTATTTTCTTACCCTTGTCCCACATATACAGGGCGCAACAGGAATTGCGGTCCGTATGGTAGAGTCTGAAACTCATGTACACCCTGTACATTGTCGGTTTGGCCGTAGGGTGACAACATTTTTTTTTTATATTTTCGTCATGCCTGTTGCCATTTCAGGTATTCCTCAGTTAACTACTCGATTTTTTAAATCATTACTTATCAACAAAACCAAATGGAGAATATGTTGTGTCTCGGTGGCCTATCAGACTTCGTCTCAATTTGAAATCATGAAATAGATCAATTTTGTGCATGACAATTTTTGATATCTTCAATCTTACGTTCGATTATTTGATTTGCAATTTTTCTTATCACAGTGGACCCAAACTGCATCTTTCCGATTAAGAAGTGGTCAATTAACGCCTAGGATCCTAGGTGTTTTCCTTAAGATACATAAGCACCCCTATTGACGTTCCCACTGCTGGGAACACTGACAGTGATATTTTATCAGCTTTCACAATATTCTGTTTTTCTTAATTTTATTTACAATTTTATTTTTTTTATCAGAAAACATTAAGACGCATTCGTAACCTTCGCATGCAGAATTCGACCTGCACCTCCGGGGCGCCCTTCCCAATTTAAAATAGTTTAACTGTTAAAGCGAGGGTTATCATTATCACCATTAAAAATCAAAACCATCATGTTGGTTTAGCTTACGCACCGTCAATCCAAATGGCTAATTATTTTATTAAAGAATGGGATTACTTTTGACTTCACTCAAGCCAAGTTTGCCCAGAAAAACCCTATGCACTCGGATCTTAAAAGTAGTCGGGTTGTACGTATTTGAAAACAGACCATGGTCATAAATAATAAATTAGCCATGGGAAAGAATTCCACTCTTAAACTGTTTTTTTTCTCGACAGGCAATAGTTGGGAAACTCTTATACAGCTGTCCAGATATAGAAAACATTTTTATTTTGGTGCGAGGAAAGAAGAATTCGTCAGCGGAGGATAGACTGGAGGCCTTCCTTCAATGCACGGTAAGTTTAATTATTAAATTTTAAACGGGCTTTTTTATATAAATAATAATTTTAATTGACGACCTCTGTAGCTCGGTGGGCGAAGGTCAGCCAGTGAGAAACTAGAGATTGCGGGTTCGATTCCACCAGATTTTGTACGATCTACAATTTCTGGTTTAGGGTCTGGGTGTTTTTTATGTATCATTATCCTACTACTATTATAAAGGCGAAAGTTTGTAAGTATGGATGTATGGATGTTTGTTACTCTTTCACGTAAAAACTACTGAACCGATTTAAATGAAATTTGGTACAAAGAATCTCTAGAGCTTGAAAAATAACATAGGCTACTTTTTACCGCGGGAAAACGTCATTCCGCGGGAAAATCCATTATAACGCGGGTAACACCGCGGGGCACAGCTAGTCATTAATCATTATGTATGTATATACAAAAAAAAAACTATGTATTATATCAGTCACCTAGCTCCCATAGTACAAGCTCTACTTTGAAGATAATTGACGCTGTGTGTTTAGAAAAAAAATTTGGCAAGTACGCAACTAATATCAATATAATGTTTAATGTTCAATAGGTCTTCTCAAGAGTACGGGAAAGAAATGCATCAGATCTTGACAAGATAGTTCCGATTTTCGGCGACTTACTGGCTCCAAAGCTTGGCATTACACCTGACGATGAAGGACTCCTGACACAAAAGGTGGGCAAGAGCTTCCGAGAACTGAGGAGTAGAATTAAGAATTACTTAGTACGGTTTCAAACGGTGCTTTATTTGGCTACATTAGCGGGCAAATATTCGTGCCACGTTGCGGACATAATAATAATACAAACATAACAATATTCTTCAACAATAATATTCTGAATCCTATGAGACAATTGGCGGTCTTATCGCTCAAGAGCGATCTCTACCAGACAACCTTGAATGGATAGGATCATTGAGACATTAAAGGGGATCTGTGTGCAAATATGAATTAATTATAGATACTTACAGGATTTTATAAAACAAAGGTGAATAAAAGAAACCTACATATTTATGTAAATATACATACTACGTATGTCTAACCTAATAAACATAAATTAAATATATACATAAACTACATAACGTAGGTGAAGCCACGCCCACACAAACATCGTCTTCGCCCGAATACTTTTTTTACATCACACATATTAGGACGAATGTTCACTAAGACTTGACCTTGCTAAAGTTACCATATTGATTCCACATTATACTTAATTTTTTATAAAACAGAATCCGCCTTACCACATGAACATAAACAGGGTTTAGTCAGGCGTTTAACAGTTGTCTAGCCATTAATAGTCATTTATTGATAATATTATTATACGTCACAATTACATTTTGGTTTCACTGGTTTTTTAGTAGGTACTAATAATGTCATAACAAATAAATCATCAAAATCAATTACTTAATAAATATGTCAAATTGCAAATACTTAGTCAATAACACATAATGTCACTTTTTAAATAATAATTAAATTACAATACAAACGGAATGTCAATGCAAGCAACGGCAAAAGTGATCCATCGATATTTTTTTAAACAACTATTCAATACTTGTCAACAAGTTTTTTTTTAATTTTTTTGTGGTAAGACAGAATAAATTTGAGTTAACAGTTCGACGTTTTTTAAATCATAGCTATTCAAAATATACTGAACCATGCATGGCGTCACATTTATATGAAGTTTTCATCATAATATCTGGTGGGAGGCTTCGGCCGCAGCTTGTCACCACCTTCCGGGCTGGGCCAGTGTGTAAAACGATTTTTTCGTGTTTCGTAATGTGGTCCGGAGAAGCCATCTACCTACTATCTAGCTAGGTCTCCATGACCCATCTTAGATCACATCGTCACTTTACATCTTATCTAGCATTACAGAAAAAAATACTTGCAGGTGTCCGTGGTGATTCACAGTGCCGCGACGGTGAGGTTCGACGAGCCGCTGAAGGTGGCCCTGGCTGTCAATTTGGAGGGGACCAGGAAGGTTCTAGAACTTTGCCATCGAATGCCTAAAATAAAGGTAAATTTTACAAAATAAAATAAATAAATTGTACCTCCTCATCAGCCTTAGGATTTTGTTTGAACGCGGTAATCTCAAGAACTACTTGTCCGATTGTAAAATTATATTACTTTTTCTTTTTGTTCCTTATTAGATAGTACAATAACCCCGAGTATCGCGGTAATATTATCTATACAGTATTCCAACTCAGCTCAGCCGAGTTTTGGATATAAATGCCTAACCGCGCGGTACGTAAACATGCGATATTGCTGCCCACGTACAGCGTTTTAATAATATGTCTGCCTACGGTTATGTAACCTAATTATGTAATCCATGTTACAAGAAATAAGGATATAATGAATAAACATGTATCGAATGTGGTCGAATCGAAGCCGTGTGACCACTTGGAGGTTAACACGGCTACCGTGGGTTAGTGTGAGAGACGAAAATCCTGCTTGAAATGTCTTAAGCGCAAGAGAAAGGGTAGCCACACAGACTGATAACTTCTTATGGCCTTACCCCTCCATAAGATGTTATCACAGTTTTATTAACTAAATGCGTATATTTCTGTATTATTTGTACCTACTTTGTTACCATATGAAAACGTTCTCCAAATAAATACATTTATATTTTTCAAGGTCTCTTTGCGCGATACTTCGTAGTCTCATTGTATTTTATTTATATTACCTTGTAACATACTTTATGTAATACGCTTTACTTAAGTAATATAAATAATCCGAATAATTACAGATATAATGTTTGTTTCTCTTATCATTTTAGCAGATGCGTTCATTTACCCTTTTTTCTATTCGATATATATCATAATTATCGTTCGTAAGGAGTAAACTCAAATAGTGCGTCGTAGCTGACACACACGCACACTTTTTTATTTATTTTTATTAATTCCAGGCGCTTGTCCACGTGTCTACAGCATACTGCAACGCGGTGGAGAAGGTTGTAGAGGAGAGATTATACCCTCCTCCCATGGACTTGGAGCAAGCCTATGAGCTGGCCAAAGGGCTTAACGGGGAAATCACAGAGGGTTCCTTAGGTGAGTACAAACTCAACCAATATATAAATGCGATAAAACTTACTAGTACCTTGGAAATAACAATAAACATCTACGGAAAATCATCCAAGATAAAACTATCTTACTTGGGTAAACACCCATAAAAAGGCATATGCAGATCTTAAATAGAATTATTCAATCTTTAATCACTTTTATAACAATTAGTTGTAGGAAATATTATTATTATTATTTGTTTTTTTGAGTAATTATTTGTTGTTTTTAACCTACTCAAATAAGGTCCATGTTCTGTTTTCACACATATTATAAGACCATAATGTAATGACACGGTTGCAATAAACGATATATGATTTATTAAAAAAATATATTCTATTTTTAGCAGACTTCAACTTTTGTAACTAAAGTATAACTTTTCTTCGTGACCGGATTTTGATTGAGAAAGCTGGTGTTTGAAATTGCTCTCATTTAAATTTTAATTACTAACTCAGTACATCTATTTTTACTAACACTGAGCTTTTTATTAAAATAGTGTCAACGTAAATAGAGTAACACACACGATACATTTTTTATATGCACATAATTAGGTTAGATTAAATATCATTAATGAATCTTCCAAGACGCAAAACCGAAAATAAGTATTTTTTTACATTTTGGTACTCACTAAAGATCACTGAACAATAATTAATTTCCTAAAACAAATGCAATTGCGAATTTAAATACATAATTAATAATTGTTAATTTTTCGTAATTTTTGTAATTTATAGCTGGACGCCCAAACACCTACACATTTTCAAAAGCATTAACGGAAAACTTGGTAAAGGACCTTCATGGAAGCATCCCCACTATAATCATACGACCAGCCATTGGTAAGTTTAAATGTGCAATGTGGAGATACCACAAATTTATTAAGTCGAATAATTTTGAACAGGGTTATAGACGTTTTAAACCGACTTTCAACGAAAAAAGGAGGCTACCCATTCGTCGCGTATGTTTTTTTATCATGTCCATTAAGACGCATACGGCCTAGAATATGCATATTCATTCGCGTCCTAAAAGTGATGGGGTTGTATGTATTCAGGAGTGCGAAAGTACAAATATCTCTCCAAATATCTCTCTTCGAAGTTCGAAGAGAAGTCCCTGTGTCCCAGCAAGTGTGCGTAGAAACGGGTGCTTATGTTCTTATTCAGTAACTATCTCACTCTCTCTGTCTCTCTCTCAGTAACCCCATCAATATCGGAGCCGGTGCCTGGGTGGGTGGACAACTGGTTCGGCCCGACCGCTATCCTGACGGCAATTGCGTCTGGTTGCTGCAAGGTGTTTAAGTGCAACACAGACAACGTCATAGATCTAATACCTGTGGATTACGTGACTAATCTGGTGCTGGTGGCTGCTGTTAAGTGCCATAGGTAAGCTCCAAGCGAAACGGTTGTGTTGTTTTGTAGTGTGTAGTAAGTGTTTTGGCCCCTATTAATAAAAAATATATTGATAAAAAGACAAACAAAGAGAGGTCGCCGTATTTGACACGGTTTTGTAGGATTTCAAAATAATTAGTCCATGTTTTAGGAGCGATGAGGTGCAAGTAATCAACTCCTGCAGTAGCAGCTTGAACAAAGTTACAATGGAAAAATTGTATAATGAATTTTCGGAAAATTACGTGAAACAAAAAAACCGTGAGTATATCACAGCATTATAAATATTTACCTAATAATTATATGATTTTTCAAAATTTAAGACATTTAGGTGGACCCTGGTGCGATACCGTTCTATTAATGATAGCTGGGAGGATGGACTGCCCTTACACCAGGCATTGTTGTGAACGCCACCTTCCCAGCAATGCTTTTTTTTTGATTTTATTTTTCATATATGAGTAGTTTAGTTTGCTTGAAATACATACTTTTTTTTGTCTGTTGTGTTGTAGTCATTAATCAGCCAGAGTAGACGTATCTATAACTTTTTTCTTGCATACTATTATTCCATCAAAGGAGACGCCATCTAATATAAGAAGATTCCAGGAAGACCGCGCTCTTCAGTGTGCGCAAGTCGGGTCTTGCGTGAACACCACAAAAAAAATCATAAATAGTGATAAAACATAATTAGCTACTTGGTAAACACCAAGCTAAGAAAACATGTTTTTTTAATGCGTATTTAATTGAACATGTTGACAAAACAAGCATCCTAAAAATGTCGAGGACAAATCCGTACTTACGTACGGTACCTCTGACCTATGTCACGTCAAACTGTGTACTTACTTTTCTTTAACAGAAACATCTTTTAGATACATATTTGAAATACAGGTTTTTAAGATTACCTATTTGATTGTGGTACCAACAACACCATAGCAATTTACCTAGTTTTAAATTATTCGTCTCGAGGCGTCTATTTTGGCTAGGTATATGGTCGAAGGTTATTTTTTTATTTAAAATACTACTTAACCTTATGCTCGCATTAAACTATATTAATACTATTAATAAGACGCATCCCTTACTTAATTCAGCCTCAACTAATTACAACTATCATAAATTGTTTATTGTTTAGAAATCTGGCGACACATGTCATGTCCGATGTGAAGACTAGTTATAGCTACACGGATTCAGCGTCGTTGAGCATTTAAATATTATATTTCATTTAATTATGATCTATTTATCGAATAATTCAGAATACATTATTATAAGCACCCCTATTTCATTCTCACTTGCTGGGACAACACCCCCGTTTGAACCCACGACCGTCGAAATTGAAGATTAGTGTTATTAATAAGCGAACACGTCTTATACTAATAATTGCATTGAAGTTCGGTCTTAATTACGGGATGCATTTAATATATTCTTCCATAAGTTTGAATAAATAAGCATTATTGAAACTAGTTCTGTATGTTTACTCACAAACTGGGTTATTATGTTTTAGGTACATCATCGAAGAAGCTATCAGTGCCGCGTGTGCTTGCCGTAACACAAGTGTGGCAACTGTGGATATTATGTCTTTTTCTGGAAGTGATTCCTGCGTTCTTCGCGGATCTATGGCTGCGTTTTCAAGGGAAACCAATAAAGTACGTAAAATATCTTTATAATATTAATCTAAATTAAAAATTTAAGTAAAACCCTCTATTCCAATACCTTAATTTCCTTGAAAGTTAAACACCATAATATTTTGTAATGTGCACGCGATGCGCTTTCATATGATACCCCACTCAAGTATATTTCCAGATTTTCGGTTTTCCTTCCCCACTCTCACCCCCATAACTTTTAAACGGTACAACCGAAACATGTCTAAGAACACTCGCGCCAAACTTACCTTTCACAAAAAAAAACTAAATTGAAATCGCTTCATCCGTTCGGGAGCTAAGATGTCCCAGACAGACAGACAGATACACAGACAGACAGACACGTCAAACTTAGAACACCCCTCCTTTTTCGTCGGGGATTAAAAATAGAAAATATTTATACCACTTCGGGAAATCTATAAATAGAAAAAAAATATTACAGTAAAAAAGTATTTAAATGTTACTGTTTTTAGCCAACATTTTTCGATAACCGTAGAACATTTATGGAGGTTAAATCGATACACAAAAACTTCCTCCGCTCTTATTCTATTTTGACCAGTTAGTTTGAATCGCACTTTACCCATGTCCAACAACTGTTTCCTATTCCAAACTCTAACGAGTTTGAAGGACAATGACGTTCATTAACCCGCACTTAGCCAGCGGTGGTCTAACTAAAGCCAAATCTCTCACGCCAAAAGATAAGTCCCTGTGTCCCAGCAGTGGGAAAGTAAATAGGGGTGATTATGTTATCTTAAGCACTGACCAGCGTTTCTGTTCTGCAAGAAGTTCTGTTATGTTCTGCAAGAACTTGATCTTATAAATACCTACATTGGATTCCTTTTGACTACTGTCCTAGAAGTTTTTTCATCGGAAGTCCTTAGTGAATATATTAACAAAAACCTCTCCTGGTGGTAGGCTTCGGCCGCGGCTTGTCACCACCCTCCGGGCTGGGCCAGTGCGTGAAGCTATTTTTTTCGACCTTCTAGGTCTTCATGCTCTATATTAGACCACATCGTCACTTAACATCAGGTGGTCAAATAAAGATAAGTCTTTGTTCGAAAAGTCCAGCAAAGAAAAAAAAATATATATTTTATTAAATATTATTCTCTATTTACAGATATGTCAAAGCTCAAGCAAAAGTGACTGCAATCCGGAATGCTTTAAGCTACTTTGTACAGAACTCGTGGTTGATAAAAACGAGCGAGACAAGAGCGATAGTCGCCCGACTATCGACAGAAGACGCGCTAATGTTCCCGTGCGATCCTAGTAATATCTGCTGGGATAAATACATCGCTGATTACAGCAAGGGAGTGTTACAATTTTTGAAACATTGAATAACATTTTATATAAAAGAAATTATATTCAAAGAAGACAAGTAATATGAATGTATATTGAAGTTCGTCACAAAGAGAGAATTAAGTATGGCTGTCATATTTTAAAAAAATATTTCAGCCTTTTATTTATTTATTATTAGCGGAAAGACTTCCAGTTACTTCGGTCGGTAGCAGCTTGTTACCACCGCGAGCCCGCTACCTTCACCAGGTCGTCCGTGCATCTAGTTGGTGGACGTCCTACTCTGCGTTTGCCGATTCGTGGTCTCCATTCGAGAACTTTTCGGCCCCAACGGCCATCTGTTCTACGCGCTACATAGCCTACGCTACGTCAAACTACGCTGTTTCAAGGTCATGACAAATGTTTGTTTTTGTAGTGATGCGATGAGACAAAATAACCAGACAAATTAAATTGAATATTTTTGTAATCTAAATATAATATTTGGGTCGGTATATTGTTAATTAACACCTTATAATGTTATAATATACAGGTAAAAGGTTTAACGAAAGTCTCGGTCAGTATGGGGAGGTGTAAAAATATAAGACAGCAATAAAAAAAATTTAAGACTAATTATAAGATAATGATTATACATGTTAGTGAAGTAGACAGTCAGTTTTTAAGTGTTGGTATCGAATTAAATTTTGATTTGTCGTAAGTCTACTTCTCTTCTAGTCGTATTTTAGGCTTAATATAATTTTTCAAATAAAGACAGCATTTTTATTTTCTTTCCCTTCGTTAAATTCGAATACAAATTCAGAATTTAGAAATTACGAATCAATAGAATTCCTTCATCAACAATTTTAAGTACTAACATTGTGTTTGAAATAATAATATAATGCCTAAGTATTAAGCATAATTATGTATATGTTCATAAAAATATTTAAATATAAGACTTATAGGAGGTAAATAATAAAAAATAAATTTATTAAAAATAGTTGATGAAAAACTTTATTCAGAAACCTAATAAATTAGTGCATAAAATCTGTTTTTTATTAGTTCAATAAAAGCTGTCACCCTTGTTTATCTCAAAATGTGCATGACCCAACACATTTTCATAAGTCTTGCTTATTCATTTAATAATAAATAATAACACAGATAAGATCGGCCAGCGAATAAGTGAAACACATAATAGCACTCAGCTTTTATAAGATAATGCAGTAATGTTTTAAATTTAGATTTTTAACCCGCGACCAAATAAGAGGGGTGTATAAGTTTGACGTGTCTGTCTGTCTGTCTGGGACATCATAGCTCCCGAACGGATGGAGCGATTTTAATTTAGTTTATTTTTGTATGAAAGGTGAGACTGACACGAGTGTTCTTAGATATAGACTGGTAACCCTTGAGTGGTAACCCTCTGAATCCTTACACGTGACCTCCGGGTGGTGCTAAGAAAAGAACAGTCTCTGGTGGGAGGCTTCGGCCGCGGCTTGTCACCACCCTCCGGGCTGGGCCAGTGCGTGAAGCGATTTATTCGTGTTCGTAATGTGGTCCGGAGAAGCCATCTATCGTCTAGGTCTTCATGCTCCATCTTAGACCACATCGTCACTTTACATCAGGTGAGATTGTGGTCAAATGAAGACTTATCCAGCATAAAAAAAAAAAAAAAATATGGCTCATGAAAATTGGTTGTGCTGCCAGGTTTTGCAGCATGGCGCTGCGCTGTTGGGGTACAGTAGAGATAGTTGCATGAGTTAAGTCTTCACCTTGCTTCAGATACCTTTCCAAAAAATCGTGTCAGCCTTTAGATTATAACGAAGGTACGGCGCCGGCGTATATAAATAAATAGGTATCTCCGGACTAATCACACAGCATCACCTAACCCCAAACTAAGCAGAGCTTGTACTATGGGTGTAAGGTGACTGATATACTACATAGATATACATTTTTTTTGTAAATTCATACATAAACACCCAGACCGAAACAAGAAATTTTAGATAGGCAAAATCGGGTCGACTAGCGGGAATCGAGCCCAAATAAAAAAAATATAATATGTCAAGTAAATTATGTTGTTTGGAAAACTCTTGATTGTAATGTGAAAGTAAAGACGGTGATATGACTTGTTAGTGAAGGATAAATTTAAACATCTAAATCAGGTTTCCGTAGTGTAGCGGTTATCACGTGTGCTTCACACGCACAAGGCCCCCGGTTCGATCCCGGGCGGAAACAGAATTTTTTAATATATATATAGATATAAAAATATAATATGAATATATGTAGGTATATTTACATTTTGTAAATTAATATTTAAGGTCTTAAAAAATGCGAATTTTATAGCTGAAGTGTCCCTTTTTTGGTTTATTTGAAAAGTGGTATAGTCTCAAATTTGAAGATGTAAACGAAAATGATGGTTGTAAATAAAAAAAAAATATTAAACACAGACAACCCTAATGCCATGGAGTAAAAAGCTAGACTATATTAATGGGGTAACAACAAAAAAAAAATCTGTACCTTAGATAATTGAAAAAATATTTGTAACCGTATTTTTTATTTTTCAACAAAATATCAAGGAGTAAGAAGTTTGAAGGACATGTGACATTCACCAACCCGCACTTGGCCAGCGTGGTGAATTAAGCCCTAAAACTCTCGTCAAGAGAGAAGTCCCTGTGTCCCAGCAGTGGGAACGTTAATATGATGATGATGACACATCATGCCTAGTTGACATCATAAAGTCTCTGAAATCGCAAACTTCCGCCTATTTATAAACGATTTTTGTTTTTTATTATTTATCAAACAATTTGAAACATTAGTAAGTACTTATTATTTTTTGTCCTTCCCGACGAATGATATGAAATTAATCTTTTTATTGCCATTTATGACCTTCGTTTGGGCCTTACTGTTATATCTCACTTGCTGCTGTACATAGTTATATTATCCGTAATACATTTTATCGTAGATAGGTACGTAACATAATCTACAACAATAATCGTAAAGGAGTTCGAGTGACAGTTAAAACAATTTTTACAAAGAAACAAAATATTTGTTTTCCTTAAAAATAATGTTTTTATAGTATTTTTTAATATATATTACTATTTACGATATACCCTTACTATGTAATCTGTGTTAATACTAATAATCATATTTTATAGAAGTAACGTTTGTGAGTGAATTGTACGTTGTAGGAGGAAATTTCTAGACGTACCTACCCTACCAATTATTAAAACTCAACTTGGTATATACACTTACCCACGGCCTGAGAAGTAACATAGGCTATAGTTACTTAACAACTTTTACATATAAGTCATACCGCGGTGAAATTGTATTAATAACGCTAGAAAATCCACCATAACGCTGGTAGTACCGTGGGGCAACAGTTGGAACTATTAAGAAAACTTACCATTCGTGAAAACCTTGATGCTATACACGAAAGCTTTTTGCACGTATTTTTGCTTTGTTTTAAAGCTCAGCTATTTCCAGGTTTCAAAGGGTTTTCCACGGTCCAGTGTTTCAAAGCATTGTGTCGCTTTAGTTTTTGTG
Organism: Gymnoscelis rufifasciata; assembly: GCA_929108375.1. Lineage (NCBI taxonomy): Eukaryota > Metazoa > Arthropoda > Insecta > Lepidoptera > Geometridae > Gymnoscelis > Gymnoscelis rufifasciata. Next base: position 2,081,135 of record OV815307.1, on the reverse strand, counting down.
CCGTCAGAAATGGCGGGTGTTTCAACAGCGGGTGGCAACACCAAACATTGTGGATCTACATTTCTACCTGCCTTCCTATTTTTCCTATCGACGTTTAACATGTAGCTCATATTAAACCAATTATAAAAAAAAAAATAGGAAATACCCCCGATTCAAATGCTTTAATTTCCTCATAATATTTTGTAATGTGCACGCGATGCGCTTTTATTTGATACCCCACTTCAATATATTTGCAGATTTTCGGTTTCTCACCCCCATAACTTTTAAATAACTGCAAGGCACAATCGATTTTCATGAAACATAAGAACACTCGTGCCAAACTCACCTTTCATACAAAAAAAAAATGCTATGATGTCCCAGACAGACAGACATAATAACATCCCTATTTTTTGGTCCGGGGTCAAAAAATAACTTAATTGCACACAATTTCTTCGTTACATAGTATGTATAAAACAAAGTCATAATAATATCATAATCATAATTATAGGTGTAGGATGTACATATATACGAGGACTTCAGTTGTTATAGTTGCAGGCATTCACCATGAAGTCGGCCGACCATCAAGTTGGTTTACATTTTTTGGCTTGAATGAAGACCGTGTATCGGCAAGCGCAGTGTAGGATCTCAACCAATTAGATAGGACATGTAATCTGTGGCACAGATTACATACATACAGATACTCCATGCCAAATAACGAAATTGTCCATACTTATTCTCGAATAGCTTCGGGCGCCCGAGCGTTCAATGGTTCAATGTTTGCACACATATTTGGTTAGAGGCTGGAACCCAAGGTTTGGGTGTATGTAATCTGTGATAGGACACATGTAATGCCGCTGTTTTACAATGCTGGCCGCTCCCATCTGAAAGAACTGAAACTATGAAAGAGGCACACTGTGAAGTTCTCACAGCAGGATTGATCATCATCATCATCATCTCAGCTCCACATCCACTGATAGTAATAGGCCTCCCTCAAAGATCTCCAGTAGTTTCGGCTGGCAGCGGCCTGCATCCACCGCGAGCCCGCAGCCTTCACCAGATCGTTCGTCCATCTAGTTTATGGACGTCCTACGCTGCGCTTGCCGATCCGTGGAATCCGTGGTGGATTGATCATGAAACTTGATTAAGCAAGAGTTACGTTTTGTTAAAACAACATAAAGACGAAAACTCTGTCAATACCGACATGATGTGTCCGAAGTGACCGGCACAGTTTTATAAACACCAAAAATAACTGTTTCCGCCCGGGATCGAACCGGGGGCCTTGTGCGTGTGAAGCACACGTGATAACCGCTACACTACGGAAACTTATGTACTAGTCTCAAAATAAACATTATGGCTCTTATTACTCTAATTTATGTGAGACTTGAAAGTAGACAAATCTACATAGATTTATACATCTCGGCATATATTAATTTAGCGGACAAATTTGTTGATTAAGAATTTCTCCAAAATAACTTTGGATATTTTGAAAGACATGTGGCATTCACCTACCCGAATTGAATTAAGGCCTAAACTCTCTCGACAAAAAGAAGTCCCTGTGCCCCAGCAGTGGGAACGTAAATAGCGATGCTTATGTTAGACCCTCTTCCACAACTTCATTAAAGTCAATGGTCGTTAATATTGTCACAAAAGAAATATTACTCAAGTCCACAACCTTCCTGAATTAAATTATTTCCATACAAAGGTTGTCTTTACAAAATTTCTTTAAGCAATAGGACTGCCCATTATGCAAGCTAGGTATAATTTTTTATTAATAATTTTGTATTTTTGTTTATTGGTGTGTGTTATCAAGAATTTTCTATCTATCTATCAATTATATTGTTACAATATTTTATTCAAGAAGGAACCGTCATCAGGAAAACATCGAATAATTTAATAATATTGTAATTTAAGTAAGAAACCTGTTCCCAAAATAAAAGTCAAATAATAATTCAGATAAACAATTATTAACTTAACTAGAATGATATTTCCATCCCGCTCGGTATAACCACAGATTATATAATATGAACAATTACATAATTATATGGTAGGTAGGTACCTATATAAAAATATTTTTTTACTCCAATGCATTACAATCTGCAGTTTTATTCCGAAACAATTATTAGCTTAATCAATTAAACAATGATGTTACTTGAATAGGTTGATAAAACTCAATTGAAATATTTATGTAGGTACCATTCAGATAATTATGATAATGATAATGTATCGGAAGACAATGTAGCTTGAATGTTATTAATTTATGTAACAATCGATTATAAAGAACAAAACAGTTATGAGTTATTGTTTAAGTAATGACTTTGAAGAGTAGATACTTAATTGGAGTCTGATTAATTACAAATTATCAGGAGCAGGCGCTGCGTTATCATCATCATTTAAGTCAAAGTCAAAACATGTATTTCTGTGAAAACATAAAAAATAAAATCTAAAAATAAAAACACAGTGTCTTGTTATTATTATCATAATTGTTAGGCAAATTTGGTTTCACGTTCAAATTGATGGCACTAGTTAGCAGCACCGTCGATGTCATCATCATCATCATCACACTATTAACATTTCCACTGCTGGGACACCACAGGGACATCTCTCTTGGCGATAGAGATTAGGCCTTAATTCACCACGCTGGCCAAGCGCGGGTTGGTGAATGTCACATGTCCTTTAAACTCTTTTAAAGTTATCAGAATATGCCTGTTTCCTCACGATGTTTGCCTTCACCGTTAAAGCACGCGTACATTTTTCAAGAAGAAAATCGGTTCCGGGTTTTGCCAGTGCCATGTATTAAGCGAGGACAAGCGCCTTTAAATGTTTTTGGTCCGCAGTTATAAAAATATAATATTTAATCGGCCAGGTATGAGAGAAGTTATATACAATTACAATCAAACCTGTTCTATTTTATAGCTGATGTTATGATTTTTTATTACCGGTTCATGTTATTTGTGCCTACCTTTTGTACTCCAATAGACTTATTAGTTCCATATTTTTTCAGCTGTCAAAATATGACGAACATGGGAAAGCACCTGACTGGCATACACTTTTCTGAGGCTTATTTAATATTAAGTTGGTACTATTAGACATTACCATTTGATACCATTAGTGCCTGATTTGTTTTCTTGCACGCCCAGGATGACTGGTAGAGAATGCTTCTAGCATTAAGTCCTTCTCTGTACATTGTTTTTTGTGCACAAAGTATAAATAAATAATTTAATTATACAAATTCCGCATAGTGGGGTAGTGAGAGCGATTCTGTTTTTTTCTTTATGCTCTAGACACACGACGACACTGACACTCATCACAAATGTCGACACTAGTGTAGATTGCATTGCCACAACAACTGCAACTAAGTGTCGCGGCAGTGGACACACACAGACATTCGATGTCTAATGTAAAGTGTCGCCGTGTGTCCCGACCATTAGAGTTTATCTGTTGCCAAATGCCTTGAAATGTTACGTTAATTCTATGATTGAATAGTTATCAAATAAGTTAGGAAATCTAATAAAAAGTTACTAAAATATCTATATTTTTTTCTTTTTTTTCCTTTGTAGACTCCAATTCTCTCCGTCTCCCCACAGTAAATATAAAATAAAATATTAAAAGGAATGTTTTAACATAAGTAAACTGAATTAGGATTAATTCGTGGAGATAAGATACCGGAAGTTGCGCTGGACGTTCCGGAAGCGGAAACGGGATGATAGCGTGATTAGCCAGCCCCTTGCTAACCCGCCAGAGCGAGACGTGTCGTTGCTTTCAAGATTGCTAATTAACTTAACTAAATTTTGGAAGGTGCTTTAGCCACTGTAACGTCCAGCGCCCGCGGCGTAACTAGGGACTAACGTCCCAGCCCACGTTACGCGAGCGGTGCGTGACACGCTGCGCGATTTTTCCGTTAAAACTATTTATCACATAAAAAGTACTAAACCTATTTCAAAACCAAAAATGTTTTTATTTTCTTTATTATAATTATATAAACTTGAATAATAATACGAATCATCGTACCTACATCTTCATTTACTAAAAAAATATCAAAAATAGGATGGTAGCATTTTTAGACTGATTTGGAGACCTATTTTGATAAATTTATTTAAAATACCTCCTCTGAACATTTAATTATTATTTTGGTACCGTTTTAACGGGGTTGGAGTCTAGTTTTTTCAATAACATATTTAATTTTAATACAGATATCACAAGTAAATCATAAAGAAATTAACTTGCGAAAAATAGGAAAATGGCGGAAAATTTCTCTCACTTTATTGACAAAATATATTTTTTTTCATAATTTTTGTTGCCAGGTATGGCTTTTTCTAATTAGAATTTAGTAGAATAATTATTGACAATGACATCTGACATTGACACTAGCAACTTGTCTTATTAGAAAATAAAGAAAATCCGAAATAAAAAAACCAAAAACTCGTGTGGCACTCTAGTACCATGGACGTTAGTCGGCATAAAGTTTTGTGGCACTACAGTACCACTGGACGTTCAAGTGGGCATAAATAGTGTGACATGATAATTAAGAATTATAAACATGATATTAAAAAGTTATTGTTAGCCTAAACGGATCGTATCCATTTATGAAAATAAGTTCCGTAGTAATAAGTAAATAAAAAAAAACTAAAAAACAGACTTTGGGGATTTTTATTAGCTCAATGCTTAGATTAGCATAAAAAAATTTTTTTACAAATATTTTTTTGTCTGACTAATATTTCAATTTTAATATTATATGAGTAATTTTTAATTGTGTATAAAGTTGTGTAATGTCCACGTGGGACCTCGATAATAAGTAACATTATCTATAACTATAAGTAATTATTATCAAGAGGTCTATAATCTAAGGTCAATCAAACTGATAACTTATGAACAAGCGTGCAAATATTCTATTTATTTACGTTCTCAAACGGAAACGGACTCACAAGTCATAATATTTTTATAATAATTATCAATTAATATATTAAATTATTTTCAACTTCATTGTTTTAAATTGTATGCTAGTTTGATGAAATATGATGGGAGTCAAGAGATTTATCTGTATTGTGTTAATTTGTTTTGTGGTTGGCGTTTGCAGTGATGATGATGATGAAGTAGATCGCGTTATAAATATGCTGCTGAATGGTGACAGTTTTGAAGTGGAGGAATCTGATGAAAGTAGTTTAAATGGTAAGTTTATTTTAATAAATCTAAATTTAAATATAAGAAAAACCCCCGATTCGTATGCCTTCATTTCCTTAAAAGTAAAACAACATAATATTTTGTAATGTGCACGCGATGCGCTTTCGTTTAATATTCCACTCGGATCAAAATTCAGAATCAGATTTTCGGTTTTCCTTCCCCACTCTAACCCCCATAACTCTTAAACGGCACAACTGATTTTCATAAAACATGTCTAAGAACACTCGCGCCAGACTCACCTTTCATACAAAAAAAACTAAATCAAAATAGCTCCATCCGTTCGGGAGCTATGATGTCCCAGACAGATAGACAGACACACAGACAGAGAGACACGTCAAACTAAACTAGACACGACCAAAAAAGAGGGGTGTTATACCTCTTTTTTGGTCGGGGGTTAAAAATGGAGATCTTTAAACCCCCAACGTAGAAAGAGGGGTGTTACAGATGAAGCGATTTCTATTTAGTTTTTTTTTTGTATGAAAGCTGAGCTCGAGTGTTTTTCGACATGTTGGTGAAAATCGTTTGACCCATTTAAAGTTATGTTGTTGGAAGTGCGGAAGAAAAACCAAAAATCAGCCAATACTCTGGAGTGGCGTCTCAAATGAAAGCGTATCACATGCACATTACAAAGTAGTATGACTTTTTACTTATAAGGGATCTAAAATTTTAGAATCGGGGTTTTTTAATATTTAATTTCAATTTGTGATTAATGTAAATAAAATCACAAAGCCACAACTGCAATAGTTACAATCGCACTTACTTACAAATAGAAGCTTACTAAAGTGGCAATGGGCAGGCCATGTAGTACAGATGGCCGTTTGGGCCGAAAAGTTTTCGACATGAGAAGAATTGGCAAACGCAGCGTAGGACGTCCACTAACTAGATGGACGGACGACATGTTGAAGTTGCTGGTAGCCTGTTAGTCGCGGTGGTGACAGGCTGCTACAGACCGAAGTTACTACAAGGCTTATGGCCAGCTGTGGACGTCCGACGTCTGAAATGATGATGATATATTTTATTGATAGATGCTGCGCCCGAGTTAGTCGATGGAGTCTGGAGGTGTGGAGACTGCACTGATCTTGAAAACGCAGAACTTGTGCACACCCAGACGAATGAAGTTTATGCAGATGCCAGCGTCGCAAACAAAGTTGAAAATCAGGTAATAATCCATGATACAGTTTTTTTTTGTAAATTTATAATATTTACCTATAAATAAGAACTCCAGAATTGTAATACTCGTAACTACAAAATTGTAAAAACTGATAAAGCTGTGTTGTTCTATTCGCTTCTCAACTCAGTATACAACTTTGAAGCGAACTGTCAAGACTATGTTATTTCCTTGATATTTTTTGTTTAAACAATAAAATTGTCCATGTATGCCCTGTGCTTCTAAGGAAATAAATGTTTTAACTTTGTTTTGTTTTGTCAGTCAATAGCAAAAGAAGCTTATGAAATAGGATCCTAAAATAATATATTCAGTAAATTAAGTCAAAAGTTACTGACTATTGTAGTTAGAAGTAAAAGAACAAATAACGAATCATAAGATGATCATATTTATTTCGAAATTCGGAGTTATTAACATCATTTTCTTTTGACTAATTAATTTTATGTAACTTGACATTATCTTTGATTTGGATGTATTATTATTGTGTTTTGTTATAATTTACATTAGCTAGTTTAATTGGATATATCTGTACTAGTTATTAAATTAAATAAATAAATAATTATTAATTGACCAGTTGAAACTTTATATGAAATTGACACTTTACTGTACGACGTTTTTTTTGTGCTTGATAAGCCTTTATTTGACCACAATCACACCTAATGTAAGGTGACAATGTGGTCTAAGATGTGGCATGTAGACCAAGTAGGTAGATGGCTTCTCTGGACCAAATTACGAAACACGAATATCGTTTTAAGCACTGGCTCAGCCCGGAGGGTGGTGACAAGCCGCGGCCGAAGCCTACCACCAGAGAACTTGTTATTTCACGAGACAACTAAAAATAAAAAATAAATTATACATCTAATACCAAAATACAATATAAATACAAAAACACAGTACAATTAAACTAAGATAAAAACATTGAGATCAACTTAGCATACAATTTACAATCCAAAATTATTGTCATTTAAACTATTGCTGAAGAACAGAACGGCTGGCCCTTTCTCTTTGAAAAGCATTCTTTTCATCGTATTTTTAAAAGTATAAATAGTATATATAACACGATATATCAGATTAGACTATTTTTGTTTAGGACACGGTTAGTGTAGTGTATCGTGATCGAGTTCGATTCGAGAATGAAACAAGTAGTAACAACACTTGTGCCTGTCAACCTCACAATAAAAGACTTAGAAAGAGGGTAGACCGGTTCGTTTATGTTTACCGCCTTACCGCACAGACAATCAGTTTATTCCGAGATCATGGCAACAGAAATTTCGGAAAAGTCGAAAAGAATAAGCGGTCTAAACATGGTTTGTTACCCGTTTCAAGTTTTAATATAGTTAAAAACCATGATTATTAAAAAACAATTAAAACCTTTTCTATTTCAGATCAGCGTATCCCTCGACTCCATGCGTTGTCTGACGGTATCTGCAGACAATCCTCATGCTGTGAAGATGATCCTCGGAAGCTGCACTGGATCTTCAGTCACTCTTAGCATGGCTCCGAATAACAATTTTACTGTTAGGGTTTACAAATAAAACTGTATAAGGACCGATTTTTGCACCGTCAAAATAATTAAATAAAAATAAAAAAAACAACCATTTATTAAAAACAAAGAAAGTGTTAAATATAAAATTATCGCAGTGTCTAGGATTTTTCTTCATGTACTAGTTAAAAAATGTGTTACAGCAAGGTAATGCCCGCAAACCACGTATACATATAAAAAACCTTACAAATGCTGAACAATTAATATCTTACAGACATCATCTCTTATAATTATGTATATATATGATATTTGACTTAAAACTAACTAAAAAAAAACTTTTCCCGAGAAGCCGACTTTTTTTAATTTATTTACCTGTTTTGTTTTAAGATCGCATTTTCGCTGAGAATATTTGTTTCTATTACCTATTTATTTGCTTAATGTTTTTCGATATTTGTTATATATTTTAAGTTTATTTTAGTATTTTAAGCCATTTTTGTAATAATAATTAATACATTAATATCCTGCAATGAAGATCTTTTGGCAAAAAGTTCTGAAGACATGTATGCACTGCATTGTGTATACAACTATTATACATTCATAAAATTGTACAATTTGTAATTCATGTATGTAAATTACGCAAAACAATGGTAAACCAAATATATAGGCCAAATATCCGAGGGAAAGGTTTAACCAAGAAACTTTCGGTGTTCGGTTATTCGGCAATATGACTATTCAAGAGCCGACAGCCTCCACTATGTCCTACCAGCGATATTTGGGATATCTCTATCAAACCTCATTCATAATATATGTATAATTGGAATTTTTAAGCCATGTTGGCTAAGTGGGAGGACACTCGACTTTCATTCCGAAGGTCGTCGTCATTCCGCCGCGCATTTATAAATTTTTCTTCTTGAGAAATGTATGTGCGTTTTAAAACACGTGCATTAACGGTGAAGGCATCGTCAGGAAACCGGATCATCTGAGAACCTTAAATTGAAGGACATGTGACATTCACCAACCCGCACTTGGCCAGTGTGGTGAATTAAGGCCTTATCTCTCTCGTCAAGAGAGAAGTCCCTGTGCCCCAGCAGTGGGAACGTAAATAGGGGTGTTTCTGATTATGATGAATTCTAAACGTGGTGTTTCAGGTTCATATTAAAATAATTTTGTCTTCAGGCACCAAAGTATTTAGGACAAAAAATGTTGACGTAGAGTTCCCCGATTTATACGTAAAAGCACCAAAACCCAGCCATGATTATCCGCTTTTTATGTCCGTCGTTAAACGATTTTGCACGAACTTCCTCGAAACACCTCATCTCTATTTGTAAATTACTTATACTATGTTTATTTAGTCATAAATACAATTCGCAAACATCAACAATTGCCATGTGATTTGTATCGCAAAGTTAAACAAAACAAAAAGTCAATTGTTCAATGCTTCAGTCTCATTAAAACTTTTATGTAGGTGGTTGTATAGTTCATCAGTTATTTGTGAGATACGATAGAATCAGTGTGTGCTACCATTATTTTCGTGTTTGGTTATCAACGTCGTAAGTTCTTTACGTTATTTATTTAAACAATACAGCAGCAAGTCAGTTACAGTTTATATATTTTGAAGGAAATTTCCTTTTTTGTACACAAAATATAAACTAAAATGTTACAAAACAAATATGTACAGAACTTGCACCGAATGTAAACAATTTACAAAGCAAAATAATAAAATATTATTCGCTATAATATAAATTGTATTAAAACCTTCAAAAAAACATAAAAAAATAAAACATAGGCAGTTAAAGATAAATAGGAAATAAATTTATCGTATCTGGTCGCTTCGCTTTTTTATACTAGAGCAAAGAAGCGATTAGGTATAGTAAACTCTAGTTCATTTTTGTTCTGCAACTTCACAATAATTATTTGTTAAGTCTTGTTTTTAATTTGTTATTGGAGCAGGTTTTTTGGTAGGTTTTTTTCTGTTCACGTCCTTAAGTGTCCGTAGGTTAACTCTCTGAAGCCTTACACGTGACCTCCGGGTGGTGCTAAGAACAGTCTCTGGTGGGAGGCTTCGGCCGCGGCTTGTTACCCGGAATGTGGTGACAAGGCTGGGCCAGTGCGTGAAACTATTTTATTGTGTTTCGTAATGTGGCCCCGGAGAAGCCATCTTCTAGGTCTTTATGCCCCATCTTAAACCACATTGTCACTTTACATCAGGTGAGATTGTGGTCAAATGAAGGCTTATCTAGCATAAATATATACATTGAGATAGTAAAAATGTTTTGGAAGTCGTTTGAAAATCATTAAAATAACAATTTTATATACAATTTCTGAAAGAAATTATGATTATATTGTAAAACTTTTTTATGCCATTTGCATATGCTTAAGCATCGATGGTTAGCATCATTAAATAAGTTTTCGACAAGTTGTTTAAAACTTTACCTTATACTTAAACAAAAAAAAGTCATTATGAACATTAATTAATATTAATGGTTGCAGTGTCTAAGTCAAGTCAAAGTCAAAAATAAATAACTAATTTAAATTGGTTAGTAATAAAATTATGATTAATATTTCCGGATTATTTTACTAGAGATGAAATATTAAATTATGGTATACCAAGACTTGTTTTTAGGGTTCCGTAGTAAAATTATATTGAGGTTTCTAATATTTTTTCTTTACTGAATAGTTAATCTTACATAGTGGAAAAATATGACACGTAACTTCTAAATTAAGAGAATAAAAACAACAAAAAATATACATAACCATGCAAGCTTCCACCGATAAAAAATAAACACCGTTTTAATGAGCCATAGATCCAAATCGGGCTTTACACGCAATAATTAACAATAAATTTGGATGAAACTGGTTTTTATCGTTGTAACTGTATCCTATATGTTATTCTGATATGTGAGCTACATTATTACAATACAATTCAATATTCTTTATTGAAACACCATAAAAAATAATATTATAAAGAATTGTGCGTAGCAAAAAGTGAGACAATGGGCGGCCTTATCACTAAAAGCGATCTCTTCCAGGCAACCTTTGGATGGAAAGAGATCATTGTACACACAGAAGCAGTAATTATTATGAAGTTTCATCAAAATCCCTTCAGTAGTTTTTGCGTGAAAAAGCAGCAAACTCACTTACACAGTTACAATCTAACAAACATTCGCGTTTATAATGTTTGTAGGATTTTATGGTATTAGATTAGATTTTATTTGCATTTGTTTTATGGCGAATAATGTTATAAATTCAACGAAATATTATTTGTAACGCATAATCGTCTTTGTGGATTATGATTTTAAAAACATAGCACAGGAAATTTAAAATATTTTTAAAATTTTAACTATGTGAGTACTCTCATTTGATTATGATAACTAAGTTATAATTTTAATTTAAAACTTAAAAAACTAACCAGATTTTATAACTTTAGTTTCCTAAAAATCATATTGTAATGTATCGCGCTTTCATTTAAGACCTAACTTGAGTAAGTAAGTAGTAAGAGTATTTGTCAGATATTCGGCTCTTCTGACCCACTTTCACCTGACTGCCTCAGTGGCGCGATGGGCGAGGGTCCGCTTGCGGCGCAAGAGGTAGCGGGTTCGATTCCCGCCGAGGGTGAAAGTGTTTGTATGTTCTTCAAGCACGATCTCCTTGGTCTGGGTGTTTAATATGTATAATAAAAAATATCTATATATGTATGACTATTATATTAAGTATATCAGATATCTAGTACCCGTAACACAAGCTTAGAGCTTACCACGGGGCTAGATGTTGTTGTGTGAAATGTCTGGAAATATTTATTTATTTATTTATTCACCTCTCATAACTTTAAAACAGTTCAACCGATTTTCATCAAACATGTCTAAGAACGCTTGCGCGAAAGTCATCTTTCTTAAAAAAAAACAAACTAAATTGGAATCTCTTCATCAGTTCGGGAGCTATGATGCCACAATTATGATAGACAGTCAGACACGCCAAACGCTAGAAATACATAAGGAATTGTGTTATTATAACAACATTATATTAAAATGATATTTTTTTTACCGATCGAATTTACATAGTAAAGTAGAGCGGACAGAAATAAATCAAATATTAATTACGATAAACGATTATTAAACAAGTGCTTATTAAAACACATAAATGTATTAAGAACATCTGCTTAATCGTTTATTCATGTGCCTGAACTATGAATCTCTAATTTTCAGGACAATGTTACTGTTATATTAACGAATTTATAATTGATATAATGTATTTAGTTCCAATTAAATTATTTTACTGTTCATTTTTTTATGAAGTTCCTAGTTTTTTTTTTATTTGTACAACAATGTTTAAGGTTATTGGATCACAAGCACGCTGTGCAGTTGTTACTTGATAAGAATTAGCTAACCTTTTTTTTTGACCCGTTGTTTTATGATATTACAAATAAATCTTATTGTATGCTGCAAATGTCATGTTTGCAAGGCCGAACTTTTGCTAGGAATGTTAATGAACATTAATAGCTCAAAAAAGAAAATATATACATATAATATTTAATTTCAAATTGAGAAATTTATGTGCGCTTTAAATTACGTGCTTTAACGGTGAGGACTTACATTGTGAGGAAACAGGCATGTTCTGAAAACTTAAAAGCTTTGGAAGGACATGTGACATTCACCAACCCGCACTTGGCCAGCGTGGTTAATTATTGCCGAATTTCCGTCTCGCCAAGGGAGAAGTCCCTGTGTCCCAGCAGTGGGAACTTTAATAGGGTGATGTTGATGAGTTAATGGAAAAATTAGCTTAAGTTGTATGAACATAATTAACTGTTTTTTTTTTAATGTACTGTGTGTCATTAAGGTCTTAATTATTTACTAGCAGCACGCCCCGGCGTCGCACGGGTAAAAAAAAATCCCGGTAATTTTAAAAGTTTTTTGTTGAAATTAAGTTATGTCAAAGACAATTTTATTCACAATGAAGTACTCTTAACCAACAGCATATTTATTTGAATAAAGATTAATATTATTATGTTGATACAACTTTAACAAATTATTTCGACCAAATTAGGTACCATAAAAACGGTTTTTGTGAGTTAATCTTAAAAGATAGACATATACTATCGCGGACTGTTTTTTAGATCATTAAAAGAGCTATTATTCTTTAATACATATTTTTTGTGTATCTTGAACCGTTTTCACGGCGCACGCAACGGAAGGCTTCAAAGATGAAATAATTTCTCCCGTTTTTTACACATTTACCACTATATCTTTGCTCCTATTGGTCGTAGCGTGATGTTATATAGCCTATAGCCTTCCTCGGTAACTGGACTATCCAACACAAAAAGAATTATTCAATTCGAACCAGTAGTTTCGGAGATTAGCGCGTTCAAACAAACAAACAAACTCTTCAGCTTTATAATATTAGTATAGATTACTAATTAAATTAAAAAAGTACCTACTATTTATAAAAGTACTTGTGTTAATGTACACAAATTACAAGCATGGAATCACATTAGTGTATGTTAATCAGTTATATAAATATTATTTAAAGTAATATGAAAATTATGATACATTTCATTAACATTGAAATCAAGGTCATCACAATCACTTTATTTCATTTTTTTTACACTAGAGCAAAGAAACGATATTTTATTAATTATTGTCCCCTCAAGACGGTCTAAAGGGGACAATCCTAGAGGGGACATGTGGGACATAAGTACCCGATAATTTTAGAAAATTGGCACACCTAACAATGGTCACAGTCATGTTATTTTGTAAAGTCAAAGTCAAATTCAATACATTATGTCTGGAGACGCGCGAGAAAACCCTGCGCCTTCGTTACCGCAGGGCCGCCTTGGGGATTAGCAGATGGGTAAAAATAATGGAAGGGAGAGCGTGCACTGACCTGCAAGCGAAGGACTTCTAGCCAGGTTCCACGTTCCTTGCGGGGGTGGGGCAGCCCAGCAAATCAGGGCGCCCTCAAAGCACATCCACACTGACACCACACATGACTATATCGTCTCGCATAATCTGAGCGGTAGAAGACCAATATTACGTCCAAGATCACAATGATATAACGGCGAAATCAAACAGCGGAATTATTATAAATATTTAAATGTAAATTGTAGCATAATGTGTAATGGAACGCAGCTGTCAACGAGCAACCCGTTGACAGCTGACGTTGAAGGCACTCCTCCTCTCTCGATATCTGACTAGGGCACGAGCACTATGTAGCTCCTAATATTAATTATACTAATTATGTAAAGTGAGAAATAAAACATAAGTAAATATCAACAAGTGTTTTAATACAAAGCATTACATGGCGCAGCCGAAAAAGAACCGAAGTCTCCAAGATTAAGTCGGATCACACAATCACACAAGGTAACCTCAAGTGAAATAAGGCACATGGTCGAAGAACTACATATTACAAATAAATACTAATATTAAGTATGAACAAAGAGGAACTGTGTGATAAAATGACGGCCGTTGAATACAGAAGGCCTCAAGCACTGAATTTAGAAGATCTGGAGAACTGCTGGCAGCAATGGCAGCGATTCAAGCGGTCATTTCGCACCTATATAATGGCGGCGGGCTTGGAAAGATTGGCAGAAGGAAGAAAAGCGGCAATTTTAATAAATTGCATCGGAGAGCAAGCTGAGGAACTCTATTATAATGTCCTCAAGACGGAAGGAAAAGAAAAATTGGAAGACATAATAATTATTTTTGATAATTACTTCATGCCGAAGCAGAACGAAGTAGTCAACACCTTCAAATTTAACCAAAGACATCAAGAAGAAGGGGAAACCTTTGATTATTTTTACTCTTCAATAAGAAGATTGGCAGAAAACTGCAACTTTGGTGATTTCAAGGACAGGATGCTGCGGGACAAAATTATAATGGGGGTTCGGGAACAGCGAATACAGCAAAAGTTGCTGGAAGTTAAAGATCTCTCATTGGACAAGACCATCGAGATCTGCAGGGCGGCTGAGCTGTCCAAAGGATTTATGAAGACCCTCAGCGGTTCCCCGGAGGTGCATGCAGTGCAGGCGAGAAATGTACAACAGCACCATACCACTAATAATAAAGCTAAGTATTTTAATACTATGAATAATCAAAATAGAGCCCGCAGTTCAGCAAAGTCGAATAATTTTTATAACAGATCATTTTACCTTTGCAAAAAATGTAACTCCGAGCATGGGCCAAGGCAGTGTCCCGCTTATGGCAAAAGATGCTTTAATTGTAAAAGACTGAATCACTATAGTGTAGGTTGTATTTTTAATAAGAGAAGGCCAGATAATAATAACAGTAATTTTAGTGGTAAAAATGTTCAGGAGTTATTACAAGTTTACTCAATTAATCTTGGTAACAGTGACTGGACAGAGTCCCTTAGAGTGCAAAATAAAAAAGTTACTTTCAAATGTGACACAGGGGCTCAAATTAATGTGATCAGCTTAAGTGATTATAAGAAACTTATCAATGATGATAATAATATTAAGATATCTGAGACAAAAACATTAATTGAAGTATTCGGAGGTGGGAAATTACTTCCTTTAGGAAAAGTATAACTAAATATTTTTCCCAATATTAAAAATGTTAAAAGTTTTAAAATAGAGTTCATAATTGTGAGAGAAAAGGTCAAGCCAATTTTAGGGCTGTCCTCATTAATTCAATTAAAATTATTAAAGAACTCTAATATTAATACTATTAAAACTGATAATGTAAATGCTAATATAATATTAAAGAAACAACAAAGAATGTTTTGATAAGTAATAATACTAATACTAAAGATATATTAATTACTAATTCATCCTTATTGGACAGTAAAGACTGTTTAATTAATAAAAACATTAAACTTTTTCAGGGTGTAGGCGAGTTTAAAACTCCGCTGAAGCTGCACATTCGACCAGGTGTGAAGCCCGTGGTTAGATCACCGAGGCGGGTGCCGAACGCGCTCAAGACGCGCCTGGCGGACAAGCTGGCGGCTTTGGTGCGACATAAAGTCATTGCTAAGGTAGAGCGCCCTGATAGTTTTGTCAATAATTTTAACACCACAGAACAGAAAACAATATTTAGATGAAAGTTCCAATGATCAGGAATTAGAAATATTAAGAAATTTCATTAAATATGGTTGGTATTAATAATAAAAATATTCCTGATGGTTTAGACAGTTATCACAAATTAAGAAATGAATTGACTGTGATAAAAAATTTATGTTTTTTTTTTAATAATAGATTAATTGTTCCTAAAAATTTGAGACAATCATTTATTAATCATGAAGGTCACATTGGCATGGCAAAAAATTAAATAGCTAGCAAGAAATTTATATTATTGGTTGCATATAGACTCACATATAGAAGAATTTGTTAAGCAATGTTATCCATGTCAAACTCATAATAATAATAATAATAAAGAGCCATTAAGGCCCCACAATATACTTAGCTTACCCTTTTGTAAATTAGCTATTGACATTATGGATTTTAAAGCAAATAATTACCTGGTAGTATATGATTATTATTCTAAAGGACTAAATATTAAACTGTTAACTAATAAAAGCTCTAAATCCATAAATTGATGTGTTAATTAGTATTTTTTCATACTTTGGCATGACTTGGTGTTCACCGGGCCAGCCAGCAGCTCCTTGGTTGGTCGAATGTACAGCTTCTAATTGATTTGTTTGTTATATTGATTGCTAGTGTTAACTTAATTAAGTATAGCTATTGTGAGTTATTTTTTTTTCCCTGTTGAAAGGGGAAGGAAAAGCGGTTAAAAGCATTGCATTTTAATATAAGATAATTTAATTTAATTATAAAAACTTAGTAAGTTAATTAAGTATCCTAATTTGTTTATATAAACATAGTTTTCTAATTCTTTGTTTAAAAGGGGAAGATGTAGCATAATGTGTAATGGAACGCAGCTGTCAACGAGCAACCCGTTGACAGCTGACGTTGAAGGCACTCCTCCTCTCTCGATATCTGACCAGGGCACGAGCACTATGTAGCTCCTAATATTAATTATACTAATTATGTAAAGTGAGAAATAAAACATAAGTAAATATCAACAAGTGTTTTAATACAAAACATTACATAAATAACGGTCAAGGCTGTGTCCTTCAGTCGCCATTTTCCTTTTCTTCTCGCGCCAGCGCATGACAGTGACACTAGCACGCTTATGTCAGGGAAAGGAGAAATTGGACAGGATTATGGATAGGAGGCGTTACCAATGTCCTTAGAAGCACAGGCTTACATGGGCAGGTCAGCTTAAAATTAATAAAACTAAATTGTTTATACAAAAATTATCAAGGAAATAACATTTTCTTGACAGTTCGCTTCATTGGTTTATACTGAGTTCAAAAGCGAATAGAAAGAACAACACAGCTTTATCAGTTTTAACAACTTTGGAGGTTTTTTGGAAATAGAGTGGAAATCTATTAATTTAAACAATATAATGACTTAGAATTAACAATCAAAATATAATAATTGCAGCCATATATTGCACCGCAGCAACCTTTGCACAAACACTAAATAATTTTCTGTGGTTTGCTTACATTTTGTCGCACGCCCACGTGTCATATTCACACCGCATTCAGTTTAAGCAGGGCGTTCTGTGCGTGCGTTGTGCAGTGATAATCAGTGGACGCTCACCTTAAAACTGCACCATTTATATATGTAAATAATTTGTTTTAGATTTAGTGACATGAAAATGTACGAGTGTGTATCCGATTTCTACGAAGGAAGATCCATTTTCATTACTGGAGGCACCGGCTTTCTCGGAAAGGCAAGTATCAACAATCCATGCAAGAAAACGTATTCTTTTATGTAAAATCACTTAGGATCTTTTTAATACTAATTAGGTCTAATTTCCTAGAGCTCGTGGCCTTTAGAATAAACAAGTTCTCATCCATCTCCTAGAAATTGATATAAGTAGCTCTATCATTATTTGTTTATGGTAAAATCGATTTATGAATCGAATCAAGGGATTTATTCGTACCAAAATCGATTTAAGTCATAAAATTATTTAATAATAATAATAATAAATACTATTTACTATAACACTTATCTATAAAATAGGCATTATTATTATTATGTATTTATACATTATATTTATAGCAGTACCCCGCGGTATTACCCGCGTTTAATGGATTTTCTCGTAACTATCACATAATATTCCCCAGTAAAAATTTGCTTATGCCACTTCTCTAGCTTTCCATAGATACTATAGATTACCCTTAAAGCGTCGCAAGCAACTGTCGCATTTTGAGAATGCTCAAAATGCTAATTTAAGAAAAAAATAAAGAAATGCTAATTTGTTACGAAACAGAATGAAATAAAAAATGACCCATCGAAAAATAAGTTCTATAGAGGTACATACAAGGGACACTTGCGGTTGTTAGGTAGTATCATCATAATGTGGGTTAAGTGTCGTGACCATATCGAAAACTCACCCAAAAAGAGACCGTTACGTTGTGAATTTTGTCATCATACACGTTTGGTTAAATAAAAATGAAGTGAATCATTTATTTAGCCGTGTTGGCTAAGTGGGAGGACATTTTTCTTCTTGAGAAATTTATGTGAAACCGGCATGTTCTGAGAACTTTAAAATAGTTTGAAGGACATGTGACATTTACTGACCCGCACTTGGCCAGCGTGGTGAATTAAGGCCTAATCTTTCTCGCCAAGAGAGAAGTCCCTGTGTCCCAGCAGTAGGAACGTTAATAGGGTGATGATGATGATGATGATGAATCATTAATATCCAGCAAAAGAGTAGATCTAAGGACGATGATGATTATTACTCTTGAAAATGGTAAAGACTCATCAACATATCAGCTGTAGGACGTCCACTGCTGGACATAAGCCTCCCTCGTAGGCTTTCAGTTATTTTCACCTGCCTTTACCAAATCATCCGTCGATCTAGTTTGTGGACGTCCTACGCTGCGCTTGCCGATCCGAGGTGTCCATTCGAGAACATTTCGACCCCAACGACCTGTCTAAGAATCAGTTCTACGAGCAATATGGCGAGCCCATGGAGAAAGACTAATCTAATCTAATTCTAATTGAGGGAACTAAGATCTGCACTAACATCTCGCCTATAAGTGTTTTCTACATAATCCCCTGCCTAACCAGGCCCCAACCAGCCCAACTCCCTGATGCAGCGGAGTAGGACCTTCGGTTTCGTAACTCTGTAGATGGGGTCTGAGCATGAAGGTGGGGTCTGAGCATCCAGGACACCTCAACCCCGTAAAGACAGCTAACTATTCAATAAAGAAATCAATAACTCAAACACTGTTAAAATTCACAACATAAATTATGCATTCATATTCTAAGTGGGGGATATGAATTCATATTATAATGCTTTGTTTTAATAACGGTGGTCATTGAAGTGCAAAAGAATAATGAATAAAACATTATTTCTATAAATAAACCCAAGTTTTTTCCTCCTCCAATTACTTAATAATCTTAAATACCTCATCGTACTTGACTACTTATTTTCATTTTTATAATGCAATTTGCATTTACAATTATAAATTTTGAAGGTTTTAAATTGTACGCCCCTTGACTGCACATATTGTTAATGATTTTTATTTAGTTTGACGAGTCATATTTACTGTGCTATTGCAGTTTCCCCCCTAAGGGAGATTTTCTTAAGAGAAAAAACAGGACTAAGCCTAGAATAAGTAGGTATTTGTTTATTTTTGCCTGTACCTGTTTCTATCTTAATTGTGAGCGAACTATATTACTTAAGGACTTAACGTTTCAGGTTTTACTTGAAAAACTACTGTACAGCTGTCCAGGCATAGATAAAATTTACGTGCTGATACGAGAACGGAAAGGACAAACTGCGGAGCAAAGAATACAGAAAATCATCGATAATCCGGTAAGTAATAAACATACTTTATTTTTAACTGTCTTTAAGAAAGGAGGACGTACTCAATTTTACTCAATGTTTTTTTTTTGTTTGTTATGCGATTTCGCGATACGCGCGGTTGTGAATCGATTTTGCAAATTCCTGTTTTATTCGAAAGGGTGTGTCATTGTGTGCTGGACACATTGTCACCATGTCAAAATCTGATGATGGGGTCCTAGAGAAATCGACCCTATAATTTTATAGAATTTTAAAGTCGATTTTTTTATACGTTGCTTAAAAAAAAGAAAGACAGACAGAGAGAAAGACAGACAGACTTTTTGGTCGGGGGTTAAAAAGAAAATAAATTTAGCATTCATTTTTATAGAGGTATAATAAGATTTAATGTACATTACAGTAGGTACAGATTTTCAATACTTTGGTAGATAATTTCCTGACAAGTAGGCATCCTTAATTAATGTTAATGTGAGAATTGACCTTCATTATTGTATATTGTTAATTTACTCTCTCACACAACTCAACCAGTTTTTAAATGTTTAAACCTATAAAAACGCAAAAAAAGAGAATAGTCGCAAAAAAATGTATGAACCTTTACGGCTAACATTCATCGTTAACAGCAGTCTTAACCAAGTCAATTTACCTACTATTTAAGTCATCCGTCATTTATTTTATTAACCCCCGACCAAAAAAGAGGGGTGTTATAAGTTTGACGTGTCTGTCTGTCTGTCTGTCTGTCTGTCTGGGACATCATAGCTCCCGAACGGATGGAGCAATTTCAATTTAGATTTATGTTTGGCCCGGGTGTACTTCGGCATGTTTCATGAAAATCGGTTGAGCCGTTTAAAAGTTATAGGGGTGAGAGTGGGGAAGGAAAACCGAAAATATACTCGAGTAAGGTATCAATGAACAGCATCGCGTGGACATTACTAAATATTATGGAGTTTTACTTTTAAGGAGATGAAGGCAATGGAATCGGGTGTTTTTCATTAATTTTAAATTTAGATGCTGGACGCTCTACGCTAAGTTTTTTTTAAGCATTCAAGAACTTATCATGCTTAGTAATAGCCTGCATGCTACATACATAGAGGTATATGACCATTTATATAATTTATTTTCTTCGAATACGTTTTACCAAAAGCTCAATAAACGAATATTTATTTTCTCGAACAACAACCCGAATATTAATATAACTGAATACACCAATACCATAGAATTTCGCATCAGAATATTTCTTGATTTTGAAACTAACGTCTTTATTCATTGGCATCAAGATCTAACCGAATCTCTTCTCTCCAATTTTAGTGTATTTCATAAATTTGGATTTATCGATCATGTAATGTTTATTTTCAAACGTTTTGGTATTAATTCTGACAGAACCAATCAAACCTTTTAAAAGAAGACACTGAATAAAATAAAATAACTATAATGTTCATTAACTTTTACCTGAATAGTCAAATCTTTTGATGCTAGCGGTCCGCCCCGCCCCGCCTTGTATCACGTTAAAGCTAATCCTACTACTATTATAAAGGCGAAAGTTTGTAAGTATGGATGTATGGATGTTTGTTACTCTTTCACGTAAAAACTACTGAACCGATTTAAATGAAATTTGGTACAAAGAATCTCTAGAGCCTGAAAAATAACATAGGCTACTTTTTACCGCGGGAAAACGTCATTCCGCGGGAAAATCCATTATAACGCGGGTAACACCGCGGGGCACAGCTAGTTCGAATATAAAGAAACCCCGTTTCAATTCAATTCAATTTATTTATTTCACTTTTGGGACATTAAAGAACACTTAGTAACGTCAATCTAATATATATATAATTTTCATGTCACAATAACTGTTAGTTACCGTACTCCTCTAAAACGGCTTTACCAATTATTCCCAAACTTTAAATGTGTATTCAGTAGGTCACGTGATACGCTTTAATTGGAGACCACACTCGAGTATATTTGCGGATTTTCGGTTTTCCTTCCCCACTTTTACCCTCATAACTTGTAAACGGGTCAACCGAGTTTCATCAAACATGTAAACTTAGAACACTCGCGCGAAACACGCATTTCTTACAAAAACTAAATCGAAATCGCTTCATCCGTTTGATAGACACACACACAGATAGACACACACGTCAAACTTATACCAAATTTGGGACACTTTCATGTTTCTAGTTAAAGGAAAAACCGTTTTTACAGAGACCTTTTATTTGAATTGCAAAGAAGGTACAAATCCTTGACGAGTGTATTTTTAAGAGCTTGTATGGCCAGAGGTCCAAGGTCTAACCTTTTACAAGTCTGTTATATATATTTTATGTAAACTTAACCCATTCCCCTTGATTTGGTAAAGGCTTATTCACGGCCTATATTGACATTAGAATCACAGATTATAATATCACTGTTTCACTTTTACTATGCATAATTCTCTGTTATATTTTTCTTAATGCTGGTGTTTAAATAAAGAATTTTGTATTGCATTGTATTATTACTTACACTGGAATGTTTTATGTGCCCGCGAATACCCTGCCAGGAAGAGAACATCTAATCTGCATCATAGATAGACTTGCTTCCGATAAACAGGTTAGGATATAATTGCTTCCTATAAATAAATACTTTTTTAAGTTCTTTATTTACCTATAAGAAAATTACATTGTTATTAACTTAGAGTATCTATCTAAGGTTATTAAGATCTACGCACGGTTTAGTATAATGGACACCACGAAAATAAAACGGGTAACATACCATGATTTGACGGTTTTTGAGTTTTCCGATATTTCGACGATGTTGCAAGCGCCATAAACTACGCATGGTCACCCAACATAAAGGTCTAAGCCACAGACATTTCATTTTTAAAATTAATTTATTTGGGAATTCTAAGTTTAGAATATTTTGCAGTTATTCAAGAGACTCAGCGATCAAAGACCGCACGACCTAAAGAAGCTGGTTCCTATAAGTGGTGACGTCAGTGAACAGAACTTGGGATTAAACTCGCATGATGAACGCGTTCTTATTGAAAAGGTAAATATCAAAAGATTCAATTATTTATATTTTGTATATAATATTTTTCTGAATAAATTTCAATATAATGTATATCATTTACTCGACTTTAAATTCCGAAGGTCGTACGTAAGTACGTAAAATACGTTTAATAGCGTATTTGCTAGAATAGAAATAATGATTCAAGAGAAATCGTGATCTTATTTTATTGATTTAAATTGAATGTGACACAATTCTTTTTTTTTTTATGTATTTTTAACTATTTTATTATTATTCGTCCGTATAATAAGTATGTATGAAATAGAAAATTTTTAGTTACAATAAACTTATTCATTTGATTTTTAGAATTATCTACATATATGTTATGAATAGCATCAAAGCGACGTCAGGGGTATATAAATAAAATAATTCCCTGTGGGCCTAACAGACAAGACAGGACACGTTCAAAAACTTTGATGTTTCCTGAGACAGTTTGTTCTATAAATAAACCATGTTTGACTCGATAACAAATGTTCCTAAACTCCGAACAATTCTGGCACCCGAATCGCCCGGGGCGAGTTGCGAAACTAGCAAACTTTCATGTGCTCCCTTTTGTTTTATTTTACAAGTAACCGTCCTTAATTTGTTTCGGTTAAAGAAACTTATAAACATATTATAGGTTCTGTTTGTTTGGATTAGACAATCAATTTTAATTAAAGGAACAATCAATCGCATGGTAGGTTTAATCATACTTTTAATAATTTTGTATTTATGTTTATTGGTGTGTGTAATAAAGAATTTTCAATCAATAAATCAACCAATTAACCTTTTATTGTACCTACACGACATATAAGAAAAGAAAACACAAAATTAATAGCTTGTATAATGGGCCTTATCGCTGATAGCGAGATCTTCCAGGCAACCAAACCGTAAAATATGAAACAGAAAACAAGCAAAAACTTATAAATCTTCAGAAAAAGAAACAGTTAATTTTGAGTTGGGTTAAAAAAAAAGAAAATATTTAAAATAATAAATTTCTTTTTTAATAAAGCAAAACTTGAAAATGCTACCTCATCATCATCACCCTAGCAACGTTCCCGCTGCTGGGAGACAGGGACTTCTCTCTTGGCCAAAGAGATTAGGCCTTAATTCACCACGCTGGCCAAGTGCGGGTTGGAAATGTTATCTACTTGTAGCATAAGATATAACCAACGTAGTAAGAATTATGAGCGTAATGAACACTTAGCCTTTATTTTGAAATTAAAATAGCATGGTTTAATTTGTCATCTATAGTGAGCTGAGGTGATTAAACAATTTCCTAAAGATATGTATTTGACTATCTTTAAAATATATATATATATAAAACCATCTACCTTCTAGGTCTTCATGCCCCATCTCAGACCACATCGTCACTTTACATCAGGTGAGATTGTGGTCAAATGAAGGCTTATCTAACATAAAAAAAAACAAAATCAGATCATCTAATTTAGTTTTATGCTAATCACATCCATCCTTATACCTTGATATATAGATACCTTGCATCGAATACAAATGGCTCGCTGCTCATCCCATAAATAAAAACCACTGAATCCAAAAATGGGTAGGCACAAAATATAATTAAGGTTCAATGCATCGTAAATACAACTTTTATGGAGATATTAAAACTTCTTGCAACATTATGGGCAAACTGAAGATGAATTTAATGAGCGCAGTGGATTAGTGGGCGAAGGTCCAATTTGGAAGTGAAAGGTCGCCGGTTTGACTCTTTAAGTATTAAATCAGTCATTGGATCATGGGTAAGGTGGATTTTTGAGAAGGGACCATAAGTAGGTACAGATAGGCACATTAACCGTTAAAGTTACAAGAAAACGGTCTTAGGAGACTATACACATTTTTTTAAATATTAATATCTGCATGATCGCATGCATATTAACGAATAAAGTTACAATTAGTTACAAAAATAAAAAATATATATTTATATCTATGGTCCCATCTCCAAAAATCATTCTGTATATATAATTTTCAAAAATGAAAATCCTGAGGTGCGCGGCGCAGGTTTCGGAACCCACAAGCTTCGGAATTAAAGTCGGTTCTCCCACTCTGCCGACACGGCTTGTACAAACCTAAGCTATATCTATTTACATAATATTATGTGTACAAAACATCATTTCAAATATGTGTTCCGACAACATTGTGTCATGTGTGACATGTGTGCAAACTAATTAATTGATTTTTTTAATTGTAGGTATCTGTAGTGATCCACGCAGCGGCCACGGTAAAGTTCAACGAACCTTTAAAAATGGCATTGAAAATCAACGTCGAAGGAACACAGAAGATATTGGATTTGTGCCAAAGGATGAAGAAACTAGAGGTAGACATGGAGTTAGACATCGTTTATTTGCAAAAAAAGCATATTATAATGATTTTAAATTTATGTAACAAACTTTTGGATTTTCCTGTAAAAATAGGGTAAGATAAATAAATAAATAAATATAAGCGAACATTTCAATAGGTTTATTTAACAATAGGCGGTAAATTAATGTATGTACGTACATACAAAACAAATGTATTGCATAAACAAAAATACAAAAATTACTTAATAATGCTCTGGAGAAATTAAATAAATAAATTAAAAAAAAATCCGGATACCTAATCCACACAATATCTAGCCCCGTGGTAAGCTCTAAAGCTTGTGTTACGGGTACTAGACATCTGAAATACTTAACAAAATAGACATACACCTTATATATAATCCTTGGTCGGGGTGTTTAATATGTATAATAAAAATATCTATATATGTATGTATATTATATTAAGTACATCAGATATCTAGTACCCGTAACACAAGCTTAGAGCTTACCATGGGGCTAGATGTTGTTGTGTAGATTGTCCGGAAAAAAAAAATATATAAAATTTCCATGTCACAATGTTAGTTACCGTACTCCTCCGAAACGGCTATAACGATTTTTACCATATTTTATATGCGTATTCGGTAGATATAACTTTTTAAATTATCATGGTTGTTAACAATTTTATGACTTAAAACGGGTAAATTACCATGATACCGTGATCATGGCGCTTGCAACAGCGTTGAAATATCGGAAAACTCAAAAACCGTCAAATCATGATAATGTTACCCGTTTTAAGTCATAATATGCGTATTCAGTAGGTCTGAGAATCGGCTACTATCTATTTTCATTTTGCAAAACAACGTTTGCTGGGGCCAGCTAATATACTATATTTTTATAAGTCAAAGGGATAAAGCTTAGGATTTAAATCCTTACCAGCAAGTTAAATCTTCAATCTCTTATAAGAGAGACTATGGGCGTAAAACGTTAATGTTTCAACCAACTTAAAAAACTTGTGTGTCTCGGGACGCCAGAAACTTGTGATAACTTTTAAAAGTTTACTGCTATGCGTGAAAGACCTGAAGCCAGGCAGTTCAGGCACCGGCACTTGTTACGTAACGATTCAGCTTACTCACCACTTCAAAAAGAGGAGGTGCTCAATTAGACTCTTAAATGTTAGATAGATATATAACTCTTTATTGTACACCACAAATAAAATACAAACAATAACAAGACAAAACATTGGAGTACAAAGGGCGGCCTTATCGTTGTTAGCCATCTCCAGGCAACCTTTGGATGGACAGGAAAGAAATAGAACGACATAGACAGTAGCGTAACGTAAAGAAGATATAACAAGGAAAATAAATAAATACCAAATAAACTATTCAAAACTATTTTCAGATAATATTTTATTAAAAAGACTTTTAAAATGTTTGTGTCTGTATTCTTAGAAATACATCCAAAAAATAAATATATTATTATTATTACTACCTTTTTATTCTATTGCAGGTCTTAGTCCACACATCCACGGCATACAGCAACACCGACAAAGTGGTCGTAGAGGAGATGGTGTACCCTCCGCCTGCTGATCTTGATGATGTCTACGCACTCGTCAAGAAACAGAGCGATGAACAAACTATGGACATTCTTAGTAAGTTTACTGATCAATTTCATATCAAGTCTTTAATCGAAGTAAGAAATTGATATTTTAAGTATAATGAAGGTTTAAAGAATCATTAACCTTCAAGCGGCTGCGAGACGTCGATTCGACCACACTCGAGACATTTTTTCATTAAATCGTTATTTCTTGCCGATTGAATTTTCATTTGTAGATTCATAGAAAGAAAGAAAGAAAGAAATACATTTATTTCGACAACACAAATACAGAAAAAAATTAAGTATATTTAAAACCAAACTACAATAATTAAAAAAAAATACAACCTATGCATCCACTTTCCGCGCCTTCTGGAATACCATAGATCACATTTATTGCAAATGTGGCGCAGCGTTTGCAGTACAAAAAATACAAAATACAAAATATTTTTGTTTGCAGTAGGTACATACTTTACGCACCTGACGTTGAATGTCACTTAAGGCGGTTAACATTTATTTAATTTTGATTTAACTGAGTAAAAGTTATTTTGTCTAAAAATTGTGTCATGGCATTATCAAAGTCTAAATATAAAAAAAATATTTAAAATTAATTTGTTTTTAATCGCTGAAACATCCCTTAAGTCCTATTAGGTTACGCGCGACTGCTGTCGTTACAAATAGACTAGAAACATTTGGCCTTAATTCAACACGCTGGCCGAGTGCGAGTTGGTGAATGCACATGTCGAAATTCCATATCCTTGAAACTCGTCAAAGTGTACTGATAAGTACATAACGGTTTTCTTCATCGTTAAAGCACGTGTTTTGAAAACGCTCTTTAATTATTCGAAAAGAAAAATCCAGAGGAGCGTGGCGGGGTTTGAACCCACAAATGAAATTCAAGTATGCTTCTACCTAGCCAACAGGGCTTTTTACTGTGTTTAAGAAATTTAATGTTTTTTTTATAGATGGACAACCTAACACGTACACCTTCACCAAAGCCCTGGCCGAGACCCTTGTCATGAAGCATCGCGGCAACATACCATTGACGATCATTGTGAGACCTTCTATAGGTAATCTTCCCTACTAAGTATGTATTTAACAATGTATCTTTAATAATAAAATTGAATATTTCACAGACAAATCACATTTGTGACCATCTCAAATGTGCACGCCAGGATT
This sequence comes from Gymnoscelis rufifasciata, assembly GCA_929108375.1. Classification (NCBI taxonomy): domain Eukaryota; kingdom Metazoa; phylum Arthropoda; class Insecta; order Lepidoptera; family Geometridae; genus Gymnoscelis; species Gymnoscelis rufifasciata. Next base: position 2,053,409 of record OV815307.1, on the reverse strand, counting down.
GGCAAAACAAGTAGAACACTTTTTTAAACTTACTACTAAACTTTATTAATTATTATTAATGATTTTTATTCTACTCTAAGATCCATTGACGATATTCGTGAGACCGTCTTATAGGTAACCTTTCCTACTACAAGATAATACATTTTTTTTACTATTTACGGAAAGTTATCTTTCCCAAACAAAGAAGTGTTTGTATTATGATAGTTAGATGATTGATTAAATTTGTGTATTTGTGCGACTGTAGGTGGTCGACGGGTTATAAAAATCCTAACAAAATTGTAGATATAGCCTTTTACCGAAAAGTCATATTTCTCGCAAAAAAACCATAAAACGTAAAAACGAAGCGTAAAATTAATACCTAACTCCATATTTTTTATTTTTATGCTTGTTATGCCTTCATTTGACCACAATCTCACCTGAAGTGACGATGTGGTCTAAGATGGGACATGAAGACCTAGAAGGTAGATTAGGCTTCGCCGGACCACATTACCAAACACGAAAAATCGCTTCACGCACTGGCCCAGCCCGGAGGGTGGTGACAAGCCGCGGCCGAAGCCTCCCACCAGAGACTGTTCTTAGCACTACCCAGAGGTCACGTGCAAGGATTCAGAGGGTTACCATTTACGGAGGTGAACAGACAAAACCACCATATTTATTTTAAATATTTCTTCAGTGACAGCTATACTCGAAGGGCCCGTCCCCGGCTGGGTTTGCAACTGGAACGGAGCCACCGGCCTCGTGACCTCCTCAGCTAAGGGCCTCACGAGAATCCTCTACGCAGACCCCAACATCACCCTCGACCTCATACCTGTGGATTACGTCTCAAATTTGATCATAGTTACTGCTGCGAAATCTGATAGGTGAGTTTACTTTTTACATTCAAAGGGAGGTTGTAATTTTATACTACTTTTAGGATTATCAAATTACTAACATTATTTTAAAACTTTTGTGTAGAATAAAATATGGATGAAAAAATACTTTGTGTATTGGAGATGAGAATATAAATGTGGATGTGTGGAGTGACCAGAACCACAGATTAGATAGAAATATGTATCTAATCTGTGCCAGAACCTAACATTTTCGTTTTACTATTCAACCAATCGGCGAACCTACACTAAAGACTATTGTGTCAAAAATTTTGACAGGTGCTATAAAGGTCCCTGGTGCGCAGGCTGCGGGCCAGCTCCAACACCGTTCTATTAATGATAGCTGGGAGGATGGACTGCCCTTACACCAGGCATTGTTGTGAACGCCACCGCCACCAGCAATGATTTTTGTTAGTTCTTAAGGTTTTATTTGTCATATATGAGTAGTTTAGTTTGCTTGAAATAAATACATTTTATTTTTATTTTTTTATTTATTCATTTATAAATGCGATAGGGTGCGATTTTGATGGATGCTGTAACTGGACTAGGTCAGGTACGATTCGTGCAGGTGCGATTTTGCTAGGTGCTGTAACTTGACTTCTTCGATTATTATACCGATGTATGTACGAGGAAGTTTAAAAGCAGCAGTTACGGATAAGCTTAGGTTGCGTTCAATGCAACGCGTAGCTTGAAGCAGTGCGTCAGGCGGAGCGTTGAACGTCACGACATACGACGGACGTCGTATCAGGCGTCGAGTGGCGCGTGCAGCGGCTTGCGGCTTCTATAATATAGCACCAACTACACTACCAACGATGTAGTGTTGGTAGTGCAGTTGGTGTTTTAGGCAAACAGCTTCGCGGGTCGCGCCGCTTGAAGCTACGAGTGTCCTTGAACGCGGCTTTAGAATTAATAGATTGGTAGGGATAAAAGTCATATTAGTTGTAAATGTTAAGCTTGTAGTTACCTATAAATAAGAACTACAAAATTGTAATAACTGATAAAGCTGTGTTCTATTCGCTTCTCAACTCAGTATAAAACATTGAAGCGAACTGTCAAGACAATGTTATTTCCTTGATATGTGTTATTTAAGCAATTTAGTTTTATTAATTTTATTTTAAGTTGACCTGTCCGTCCATGTAGGCTATGTGCTTCTAAGGAAATAAACGTTTTGACTTTGACTGACTTTGACTTTAGTCACTTTAAGACTTGAAAATTTTTTTTTTCTGTAATGTCACGTTAAGGCCACCTTGTTTCGAAGATTTAGGCATTTTACTCGCCCAGTCGACTTGCATGCGCGTTACGCGGGAGCCGACTTGATATGAACTCCGGCGAACTTTGTCGGCAGTAAGAACGCCACAATACAGCATAATGCAGTAGCTACGGTGATTTTAATTTTATTGACCGTATTTTTTTAGTATATTGATTATTTTATTGACTATATTCTTTTATTTGATTGAAATGAAAGTTTATTGTAGTAGGTATGTAGGTATTGAATGTATACCTACATAATTTTTCTTACTAAACTTTTTGAATTAGTGAGGTGATAATTATGATTGAAGCATTTGTGGTAAAGAATACAAACAACAAAATGAAAACAAACAATTGTTATGTACAATATTTATTCTCATTTATAAAAAAAATACATTTTATATGAGGAATAAAATGCTTTTTTATTTCATTGTAATTTAGAGTTCTAGTGCTAGGTCCTGATTGCAAATTAATAATGTTTTGCGATAAAAAAATCTCTTTTTCTTTATTTTCGGATTTTGATTTTGCGAATCCACCGGGATTCGCATTCAAGTGTCAGATTCCGTATAGATGCAACCAAGAGTGTGTCTGGGGTTGACAATTTCTGGCAGCAGACATTGGACAGGTGGTAAAAGTGTGATAATTTTGATTCCATCTTTGATTTCCAAAATTCATCATCTTTTTCGATTCGTTCGATATGTACTGTTATTATACAATGTTATTATACAGTTGCCGAATATTTAAATGACAAAACCATTGGTAAATAAATGTAATGTATAATTATTTTTAATCATTAACTAATATTTTATTTTATTTAATCTGATTTATAAAATTTTTGACATGTTTATTTTTTAATTATATACAATTATTATTTAAAATTTCTTATTATTAAATGGTTGTTAATCAAAATGTTGCACGCTCCAATGGGCAAATTACATTGATACAAAACCTTATATAATACCTACCATTTAAACTACATGTAATAATGCAATAAAGATACTTTGACTTTGACTAGTTCTTTTTCCCGGCCCAAATACTAAATAGACATTGCCGTCGCGACGGCAATGTCGCGCAGTTGTCCTTGTACTTGTAAAACCAATTACGGTTTTTATTAATTGTTGTAGTTTCACTTCTGTCGTGTGTGAATCGCACACACACCTTTTTTTTCACGTCGCACGTCGCTCGTCGGGCGGGAAGAGCACTGGCACAGGTCCGTCGTCGGTAAGCGCCACCGCGCGACTGACGAAGCCCGCGGGCGTCGCGCCGCTCGCGGGTTTGTAGGTATTTAGGCATAATTAATAGGAAAATAACACTAAAACACGCACCTCAGCGATTTGCACTAGAAAAATGATTTATCTAAAGATTGGTGTAAAAATAAGGTCAATAAATTTATTTTTTTAGGCACAGTATTGAAAATGTTTTTTAAAAAGAGGCAACTTTGGTATTTTTTTCTATCGAGCGAAGTTCATCTTATTGTGTAAATGTAAGCGAATTGCACTTTGTAAGATCCTCAACTGAAACATATATTTTTATCAAAATTTTACGTCAATTTTTGACTGATTCATATTGATTTTAAAAACAGCATTTGCGGTATAAGGGGCCCTTAAGCCACTTTTTATGGACCCATAAAATGCAATTCTATTTGACCACTTCATTACGTGATCATAAAATGCTATTTCAGCTTACTAACTGAAACTTCTGCAGTTTTTAGTACTTTTTGCATTCTCATCATAACCTCAGTAACCTGTTAATATGTACTCCATCTTGAAATAATTTATTTTTAATTAAACATTTTTGGATTTCCTGTTTAATCTGGTTCAACAAGTGACTTTCAGTAGATACACGAAGGTTAAATTAAGTACCTGATTTGTATTTGTTAATCATGCAATCAACATCATAATCCTATTTTTATTTTAGTAAAATTATTTTTATTATAATACTCCTTAAACATACATATATATATATAAAAATATATATATAAATATAGGTTATTATAATACTTTCGTATCTTGCTCACAGGTCCCCTTGTTTTCCCAATAATCTAATCCATTCAAGGTTGTCTGGTAGAGATCGCTCTTTAGCGATAAGACCGCCATTAGCTATTATTTTATTTCAGATCTAAAAGCCTGGCCGTGTATAACTGCTGCAGTGGGGACTGCAACCCCGTCAGCCTTCGAGCTATTTTCAAACAATTTGTAGATATAACCGTTGAACGAAAAACTTGTGAGTATAATACATAGGAATTATGTATACATTTAAGTTAAAATATGTTCTAACATTTTTGTTTTTTTTTGTTGCAAAATGTGTTTTAACATTGCATGGAACCCTAGGTGTAGTATGAGTCCATCTCATACTTATACATCTCATACATCTTATACTCATACATCTCATACTCATAATCTATACTAATATATAAAGCTGAAGAGTTTGTTTGTTTGTTTGTTTGAACGCGCTAATCTCCGAAACTACTGGTTCGAATTGAATAATTCTTTTTGTGTTGGATAGTCCAGTTATCGAGGAAGGCTATAGGCTATATAACATCACGCTACGACCAATAGGAGCAAAGATATAGTGGTAAATGTGTAAAAAACGGGAGAAATTGTTCATCTTTGAAGCCTTCCGTTGCGTGCGCCGTGAAAACGGTTCAAGATACACAAAAAATATGTATTAAAGAATAATAGCTCTTTTAATGATCTAAAAAACAGTCCGCGATAGTATATGTCTATCTTTTAAGATTAACTCACAAAAACCGTTTTTTATGGTACCTAATTTGGTCGAAATAATTTGTTTAAGTTGTATCAACATAATAATATTAATCTTTATTCAAATAAATATGTTGTTGGTTAAGAGTACTTCATCCATTATAACGCGGGTAGCACCGCAGGGCACAGCTAGTCAAATATATTTATATTGAAACTGAATCATGATTTCAGAAGGTGGATAATATTTTTACTACACAATTTAAAAAACTGTCTAGGTGTCATTAAAGTGAAATTTATCACTTAATAATAATTAACATTGAAGTAGTACCATGTTCTAAATGAAACGTGTTGTTATTTTCAGACGTAATGCCCCGTCCAGATTTGTACATAATGACCAAATGCCAGTTTCTCGTCTCATTGGTCACATTTCTGTGCCAGATTGTCCCAGCTTATCTCATGGATTTTTGGCAAATTTTGAAGGGAAAACGCACTTGGTTAGTATAAAGTTCTGCTACTAAAAGGTGTATTACAATAAAGTACTTTAAATTCTATCCCTACCTCTTTTTCTATCTTTAGATAATATTAATTGATGCCTCAGTGGCGCGGTGGGCGAAGGTCCGTTTGCGGCGCAATAAGTAACGGGTTCGATTTCCGCCAAGAGGGGCAAAATGTTTGTATGTTCTGCAAGCACTTACTCCTTGGTCTGGGTGTTCAATATGTACAGTAAAAAATATCAATAAATGTCTATTATGTTACATCTACATATGTATCTATGTATGTCTATTAGTACCCATAGAACAACTCAAAGCTTACCACGGGCGTAGTAATTTATTATTTATTCTCTGCCACGGGGCTAAAAGTTGTGTGGATTGTCCGGAAATTTTATTTTAATAAATTTTGATAATGTGCCCATTAATTTTAAACTAAAATGTATAATATTCAAAATATCCGCTCATCTTCAAATCAGAATTTTTATTTCAGTTACGTAAAACTTCAAAGCCTGCTGACCCAGAACCGAGATACGCTCTCGTTCTTCACCACCCACTCTTGGATCATGAAGACCACCGCCACCAGAGCCCTGGTGTCCTCACTGTCACCAGCTGACTCCAGGATATTCCCCTGCAATCCCCAGGACATCGATTGGAAGCAGTACTTCCCAGTCTACTATGCAGGCATCCGACAGTTTTTGGAGAAGCGGGCGGTTTAGTAATACCTGTGTAGTTTTAGAATAGGCAATAAGTGAGGATTTTCATTTAAGGTCCTTTAAAACAATAAATATTTTCAGACTAATCACACAGCATCTCCTAATCCAGAAGCAGAGCTTGTGCTATGGGTGCTAGGTGACTGATATACTACAATACTTATTTCATTATCACTTTTTAAAATTACAGGCAAATTTAAACGAACAGACACACACTTACACATTCCTATTTATAAGTATTCTGTTATAAGGAAGAAAATTTGCAATAAAATTAAAAATATTATTAAGCAATGATTAATTGGTGATTATAAATAAGTAAACGTCATATTGTTTTGAAATAATCGTGTACCTATTTATATATATTTTTTTAAGTTAAAATAAAAAAAAATATAAGTTAGATTTGTTTTTGCTGTTACTGGTTTTATTTCCTTAGAATTTTACGGAGAAACAATTAATTTGAAGTTTTATTGATTCTCTCCCGAAGACCATTTTTCTGAATACATACAACCCCATTACTTTTAAGACCCGAGTGAAGTTGGCTTTTTCTGAGAAAATTTGTTACACCGTTGACCTCGTCTCTGCCTTCTAGCTAGACTGTAGTGGCTAGTCTGTCAAAAAGGCCTACTTTTAAAATTAAATAAAACATCTAGCCAAGTGCGTCTCGGTGAATGTCACATGGCCTTCAATATCTTCAAAGTTCTCAGAACATGCCGGTTTCCAATCTATGTTTGCCTTCACGGTAAAGCTCATGTGTAAACTATACATTTTTTTGAGAAAAAATCCTAAGGTGTGCGGCGAGGTATAAGCGTACGACCCTTGTAATGAAAGTCCAGCGTGCGCTTACTTAACTAACTCGGCTGCATAATGTTACTTTAATAAATAATAGCTTACCTTTTGAAATATTTTATAAGAACTTAAGTAACCAACCATACATGTATGACTCATTAAGTGCTGCATATGCGTTTGGGGCAAAGCGGCAAAATTGAACTTAATTGATAGCTTTACTTAAAGTTATGCTCTATCTTCCTTTAGGCATGGCACAACTTTACTATATGTACCTAATATTAATATATAATACTGGTAGAAATTTACACATTTTTATATATTTGTTAAGAACTTATTGTACCATTTTCTTTTTAACTATATTAATTTAATAGTTATTTTTTTTTCTGTCATAATTGTATTAAACATTTTGATTGTATAAGTTACTTTTAGTTGTTGACTAAATTTGCAATAAGTCAATATAGGAGAAGCCTCCTGAAATACAGTTTTCAATAATTATGAATTATGTAGGTACCTCGTTTTATGTCAAATAAAGATTTTTTACTTTATCTTTACTATGTGTGATTGTATCGTAATTCCATAATAATTCACAATTCCACTTAGTAGAAGCAACTGCACTTTTAATAAATATTATGATAATGGTGAACTGTAGGGACAGTGAACAGCAAAAGTAGATGATGAAAATCAACGTTTCAAATCATCTTCTAGCGTGAAGTGACAGATGTAATAAGTTATACCAAAGTGTTAGTGCTAAATGAAGTCTTAACTTGTCAAAAGTAAATGATCATTATAAAATAAGTTCGAAGTAAATGTCTTAAACTTGTATCTTGTCCGTTCCGAGCGGTTGTCATACTTCCAGAAAAAGATGTCTATCAAATCGTGCAATGTTGTGAAGTGCAATAACTGCAGAATGGTTATTTGTGAAGTGTTAGCCTTTGTACAGAATAATTACCTAGATGTATGACGGAAGAGGGTCCGGGAAAACATCGTGAGGAAATCGGCAAGAGTTTGAAGGAAATGTGGCATTCACCATCCCGCACTTGGCCAGCGTGGTGAATTAAGGCCTAATCTCTCTCGCCAAGAGAGAAGTCCCTGTGTCCCAGCAGTGCGAGCGTTAATAGGGTGATGGCGATGATGATAAATCCCACTTAAAAGTTGAAACTATATATTCTAAGCTACGGTTCTTCGTTTTAATTTTTTCTTCACAAATTTAGAATATTTATTCAATTTGTGGAATACGATTCCACATTTCCCTCCAAACTAGTTGGACGGACGACCTGGTGAAGGCTGCGGGCTCACGGTGGATGCAGGCCGCTGCCAGCCGAAATCACAGGATATTTTTGAGGGAGGCCTACTTATGTCATAATGATGATTCCACATTTAAAGTTACCCAATAGTAAGTTTAAATGTCAGAAGGTCTGATTGTAGTGGGGATGCTTTTGAATATGTGTAGGTCTTAGGGCGTCAAATTATTATTGTCAAATATTACCAAAAATAAACAATAGATAATTATGCATAATTGAATTTGTTTTCATTCTCAGTACTGAAAATTAAAAAAAATTACATATTTTCGGTTATATAACTATGCGCATATTTATTGTTAATTAAAAATGTATCCTGTACAAGATACAAGATACAAAATCATTTATTTCCATTGTTTGGTTTTCCTGTAATTTAACATCACATTAATATTCATAATATTATAATATTTTAATTAAAATCTCTGTGCTAGTGAATATTGAAGTACTTAATAAATATTAATGTTAATTTATTATGCATAATGCAGCTTAAATAGTTTTATTGCAATGTATTTTAAGTGTTTTTTGTGTATGTGTATTTTTATGTGATTAGGTTAAGAATTTAATGGATCATGTGTCTGACATATAAATATATTATTATTATTAAAATTAAACGAGAGCAATGTAATGTGTAGTAGCTTCTATTAATATCCGTTCACGTAGAACAAAGTTCTATGTCACAAAATTTTAAGTCTGTTAAAAATAGAGTAGAATTAATTAGAAAGGTTTGAAAAATGTTAATCTATTGTAAAGTCCGAGGTTATATTACGTTTTATAGCATTTATATATTAACACAGATTATCTGTGATATTAGTTAGGCTTGATTACACCTAAGGAAACCTCTGTGATCTTCCTGGGCAACTCACAGGCTTTTTCCAAGTCCCTGGAGGAGGGTACAATCGCACCTGCACAACCTTCTCCACCGCGTTGCAGTTACGCTGTTGATACGTAGACAAGAGCCTGGAATAATTTATTGAGGTGATTTTTTGACAGTTTTTTTCTAGTTAATTAAAAAAATTCAACAAATCATTCATGCCAAATGCTTTCATTCATTACCGGCGAAAAAGGAATCTGATGAAACAGGAATCCGGCGAAAATAGTATCCGGCAAAGAAGGAACAATCGCCATAAGCATGGGAAGACCAATCTTGTAGCGCGCAACGCGATACAAATCCTTGAACACTAATGAAGGCAAGAACAGCACTGGGGCTATGGGCTAACCCACACACAAATATTAAAAAGTACAAATACAAAAACACTTTATTGTACAGTCAACAGTCTTCCAGGCAACCTTTGTAAGAACATAAGTACAGAAACACCCAACAATTCTATTGCTAAAGTTTTCCTCTAATCAAAAATCCGACTAAACTTGTATGTAACACAAGTTGGCGAATATTTCTTGTTCAGAAGATTCCCTGACCCAAACAGCCTACGCAGAATAAATTGAACGCCAGTAACATTACTTTTTACGGCATTAATGGCTAATTATGTAAATAAGATTGCCTGTTTGTTGTCCGGCCTACGTAGAGCAGGAGCAGGTATCATTTTTGGTTGGTTCCTAATGCGCTAATATTTGTACTAAAAAGTATAAACTGATTACTGAAAAAGTTGGTATAGAGCGAAAGTGGGCCATCCGCTACTAAATCTGTTTTACCTTGCATCATAATAAATTATCCCGTGTATAGATATATTCGACTGCCTCAGTGGCGCGGTGGGCCACGGTCCGCCTGCGGTGTAAGAGTAGTAGGGTTCAATTCCCGCCGAGGTGTCAAGTTTGTATGATCTGCAAACACTTTCTCATTGGTCTGAGTGTTTAATATGTATAAATAAAATATAACTATATATATATATATATATATATGTCTTTTAGATTTAGTATATCGGATGTCTAGTACTCATAACACAAGCTTTAAAACTTAAAACGGGTCTAAATTTTGCTGTGTGGATTGTCCAGAAATATTTATTTATTATTCATCAAGGTAGTAATTAGCCTGTGTTTAAATTGTAAAGGAAGAAACACATAAGTACCTATATTTCTTCCACATAATTCTTTTGTTATTTAGATGAAATAAGTTTTCGGAGTTTGACCTCTGATCTATGACTAATAGAAAGATCATTGAGAATAAATCCTCGCATTCGCAATGATTTTTCCATCTATGTCCTAATCATTTATTGATATTTACGTGAATAAAAACAAACCTACATATATGTACTTCGTTGTAAATACCAATAAATAACTAATGCTCTAGTCCAGTCATTTATAGTAGGTTCACCTCGGTATTCGAGATACCGAGTAGTTTGAATAGTAAGTCTGTAAATACTTGTATATTGACACCCTAAAAGTTGTCTCAAAACCTACATTTTACGAAACTATTAAATTTCAAGGTTCAAGGTCACAAAAATCGTTTTATTGCGCTTTTTTTGTAAATATCTCATTTCCTATTGGGATTTTGTTTTGTTTTTTTGTTTTTTCAAAATTATAGAATTCAAATTGGTCCAGGCGTTGTTGAGTTATGCGCTTAGCAACACATTTTGCGATTCATTTTTATATAATATACGATTGTATTGTTTGGTGTCTAATAAAGTATTTTCTATCTATCCATTCAAAAGTATTTACTATAATTATGTAAAGGACGAGCAAAATATTAGTGAGACTAAATTGTAACCCACAAAAAGCAGACACAGCGCGCAACACAAAGAAATTATATTATTAAGACGATGAATTGCAAAACGTGACTAATATCGCCAAATGTGATGTCTTTGTTGATTCACGTGTTTCACTTTCGGTTGAATTATGTCCGTTTCTATCAAAGTTTTACGTTTGAATCACATATTCAAGTGACCGTCGGAGATGACATTTACTTTCTACCATAATAAATTAGCTTTAAGTTGACCTGTCCATGTAAGCATAGGCTTCTAAGGAAATAAACGTTTTGACTTTGACTTTGACTACTGTGGAGTGCAGAGGTCGTTTGTGCAGAGAGTGATAACTGACGGAGACTTTTTCCTAAAAACTACCATCATGGTAACCCAAAAACTACCATCATGAGAGATTTCATTAGAATTTAATAAGGAACTTAAATTATTTGTAAAGAGAACAGACTTTTTGAATTATGATATTTTTATTGATTGAGAAGCTATCTTAGTTACAATTATAAGCAGTTAGAATCCTATTGCATAAATTAATTACATATCCATTTGCGTAGAGGCAAGCTTATCTTTATATCGTGGTATAATAAATATTACATTCGAACAGTGTTTGTACCTCCTTACTGCATAAGAAGTCAAACCACTTTTAACTCATTAGATACGTACATGCACTCACTGCATAAATACAAACCGTGTTGTTGAGTTCATATGGTGTTTATTATATTGAATTAATACGTTTTATTTTCTCATAGAATATTAGTGGTATCAATAAGTATTGGCGTTTTATCAAAACGATCATGTCTTTGAAAGAAAATACTTCAGTGGCAGGCTTTTATGCCGGAAAATCTGTGTTTGTAACGGGAGCTACTGGATTTATTGGGAAGGTATTATCACAATATGTCTATTCATACTCATAGGGCTTTGTCCGTGTGAATTAGTCTTAAAACATAAATAGATATCATATTCGTAAATAGCACATTCGTGATTTGGCGAGGATTTTCGGTACTCTCAAAATTTATGATGATAATAAAGCCAACTGGTCCAAATCACACTTTGAGTCTTTGATTGAAATGTAAATAAATATGTACCTACATCCTACTATGTGTGTAACTAATGGTTTTCATTGTCTATCAATAAAAGCAAACCTGGAAACAATACCAAATGCCATGGGATCACGGGAAATAAAAATTACCCGTCGACCCCGTAATGTGGCGACTGACTGGGACCACGGATGAACACCCAATTTTTTTACTTAAAAACTTAATTATCATATTTAAAATGATACATCATAATTATATTTATAGCTGTACTATAAATGTAATTCAACCTCTGATCCAGAAACTTTTTGCTTTGACATAAATATGTAGGTAGCTCGATGTCCTATCGTATGAATGGTTATTTTTTACACATTGGGTTAATAAGTTGAAAATTTTGTAAGAAATAGGGATTCCTTTATATTCATTTTCTCTCGTGAAAAAATTTTCCAGATCCGTTCATTAGTTTTGGAGCCTAGTTATTATCAAACAAATAAATCTTTCCTATATAAAATATTTGTACCTACAGATAAACTATTCATATCTTTTTTTAATTATAGGTTCTGGTGGAAAAACTGTTATACAGCTGTAAGGATATAGGAAAAATCTACATTTTAGTACGAAACCAGCAAAATGCAAGCATCCAACAGAGGGTGCAGGAAATTACTGCGAAACCTGTAAGTTTCAGAATCAACCACCAACATATAAACATTTTAGATAAAATAATATGCTTCTATGATTTTTTAAAACGGTTCCACCTTACTTCAAATTGAACTAACTATTGAGTTCTTACCATAGATAGATACTCTAAGCCAGCGGTCGGCTTACTCGCGGCCCGTAAGTGTTATGTAAATAAGTTATAAATCCTACTACTATTATAAAGGCGAAAGTTTGTAAGTATGGATGTATGGATGTTTGTTACTCTTTCACACGAAAACTACTGAACCGATTTAAATGAAATTTGGTACACAGAATCTCTGGAGCCTGAAAAATAACATAGGCTACTTTTTACCGCGGGAAAACGTCATTCCGCGGGAAAATACATTATAACGCGGGTAACACCGCGGGGCACAGCTAGTATCAAAATAAATGCATTACTTAAAAACTAAGCGAGCGAACACGCTTCGCTTTGTTCACGAACGAATAAATGAGCGAAGGACTTCCCCGGAAACAAACGGCAACGATGACAATTTGCTACTCGCACTCCGTCAATTTCGCTTCGCTTTTGGCTTTTTTATTTTTTCTATAGGATATGACCGATTATATTGGTTTCATATGACAAGTGCGGCCTACCTTTACTTTATTTTGCCACCTTGTGGCCCCTAACTGGCAAAAGGTTGCCGACCTTAATAGCTTAGAATCTAAGCTATTGAGGTTCCAACATTTAAGCATAACTAATAGTCTGCCATTTTGAAAGAAAAAGTATTATTGCGGCTAGTGATGAAACTCATGTCAATCGCCAGAGTAAATTTTATCAAACAAAAAGTGTAAAGGAACTAATGCTTCTGTGATATTTGGTTTATAACATTATAAAAAAAAACGTGCAAATTCAAAAATATGCGCCGTACACATTCTAACGGCCATTGAAATTCCAACGACCGTTAACGAGATGATTCTTTGTCTTTAATTATATTTCTTGAATGGAAACCTCGGATCGGCAAGCGCAGCGTAGGACGTCCACCAACTAGATGGACGGACGACCTGGTGCAGGCTATGGCCATCTGAAATTACTGGAGATCCCTCAAGGATCTATGTTAAGAAGGCCTATGTCCAGCAGTGGACGTCCTACGGCTGAGATGATGATGATGATGAATCATATTTATCAAATCGCCAAGACTTGGTAATATAACCAAAAATTACAGAAAATAATGTTTATTGTAATAATGATACGTGTGTCGAAGAGTGATGATCGTCATTCTGCGAGTATGAGGTTTGTACAAAGAACGTTTAAATAAAACAAATGGTAAGTAACCTAATGAAACGGTTTTTTTTTATTTGGCAAACTGGGTTTAAACTTAAATAACAGCTAAAATTTATAATCTGTGGCTTCGAGCAAACTCCTGCATAATTTAAACAGTTATTTTACTTTTCAAACACATTGTGTAACATCTTAATTTTTTATTTTGTTTTATAAAAAAACAGTGAAGATTGAATTTTCACCATAATTTAATTTACGTACTCCAAATATTTGGCGTTATAGCATACAAAGACAATACAATTCATTTTATTTATTCAAGAGAATTAACACGATTTTTAAAACCATTCCATTAGTTACTCGTTACGAGGAGCGGTCGCGCCACTGACCCGAGCAGACGTATAACGTATTACTCTTGTTGAATTTATTTTTAAAGTGTGGTAAAAGTTAATTGATCCTGGTCAAACTTACACCGATCTGTGGAGACCAGCAACCAACGCATTGTGTGTCAAGAGGATTTGGAAAAAACGTTATTTTAAGGAAGATATCGTCATAAAACCATTATTAAATTCAAGATTTACAACATTCCAGCGTTAAACAGTGAGTCATTGTCTTTGTTCCTAAACTGACTCATAGCTGCACTCTGTCCTTTGTCTAATTGTAACGGAATATAAGTCGTCAAAGGCGGTAACTAATTTCGAGACTTCAACCATCAGCATTCGTGGTGTAGAGGTCCAAGTACGGCATACCTGGGTTCGAACCTGTGCACAACAAAAACTTTTTGCATATTATTTTGCAATTTTTTTTTTTTAAATTTATTTTTGATTTGCCCTGTCAATAAGAAAAATGGCTGTCAAATGCACAGGCTGCGGAAGATATGTATCGCCATCAGGTGTCGCCACTTGTACACTATGCCCGTCGCAATACCATAAAGCTTGTGTTGGTCTTGCGAACGCCCTTACGGTTGGCAATGACTGGGTATGTCCTGAGTGTAAAAATAAAACTAAAAAGGGTGACAACAGCAGCACGCCAGTTAGAGGTATATCTGGGTCTAACGCACAAGCAGAAATATCAATATCTCAACCGTTGGATGTTGCATCCCCACGATCGTATACAAATTATCAGGACATTAATAATTGTCACGTAAAGGAGCTGCGTGAAGAGCTTGCCGAGTGCTTAGGTGAGATCAGAGAATTCCGCCGCGAAATAGCAGAATTACGATGCTTGGTAACAGGAATAAATACTAGAATGGATGGTTTTGAAGAGCGCTTATCAATCTTGGAAAAATCGCGGACACCTGCACTTGAAAGTATCACTGAATTACAGGGTACTATATCTCAACTCAAATTAGACCTTAACGACAGAGAACAGGACTCACTCCAGGCTGACCTAGAAATTGGACAGTTACCTGAGAAGAAGGGTGAAAATATTGTACACACAATTAAGATATTATGTACCAAACTAGGCGTCACATTAGAGGACCGAGACGTTGTTTACGTCGAGCGAGTAGGAAAGGCGTCTCATGAGAACTCAACTAACGAGAAACCTCGTGCTCGGCGCGTTATTGTACGTCTGTCACGGCGAGATTTACGAGATCGTTTACTGCAAGCAGCTCGTGTGAGGCGTACGCTTACAGCTTCGGATGCCGGATACACAGAGCCCACAGCGCACCAGAGTCGCATATTCATCAACGAGCGACTCACTCGTATCAACAGACAGATTTTCTACCGTGCGCGTGAAGAATGCCGTAAGCGCCAATGGCGCTTTTGTTGGACGAAGAAGGGACGTACTCACGCGCGTCAAGCTGACGGTAAAGCCGCTCATCTTATACGAACGGAGGAAGACTTGACGCGGGTTTTTGGACTTATTTAAGTTGGTGTTTATGGCTCCTATTCACTATAATTCGACACTGTGTGTATGTTTATAGTATAGAACAAAATACTGTTTTATTATTTTTAATCGTTTCTTATGAGTTTATTTCTATAAAAAACTATTCTCTTAAAGACATAGAACTTCATTATCATGTTTATATCTCACTCAATTCAGGAATATCTTGGTGTCATGTCCTATAGCGTACTGATTTATCGAATCTTTATACCGAATTATGATGATTACTAAATTCATAAGAGTAGGTTTGTACAATCCAGGTTCACTCGGCACTAACCACGATAATTTTATTGCTACTGTGGAGTATAATAATATTGACATCTTGGCAATAAATGAAACCTGGCTCCATGCTGGGCAAGAAGATAAGGCTCCTTGTTTATCTAATTATCGGTTTTGCCATTTACCTAGACCGCCTGGTCAAAGAAAGCGTGGTGGTGGTGTTGGCTTTTATATAAAGCGTGGAGTCAAGGCACGCACCTGGTCTCATCCTGTAGATCCGTCTCATTCACGAGTTGAGCAGATGTGGATTGCACTGTCAATGAATGGTAAAAGAATTGTCATAGGTACAGCTTACCGTCCTCATTGGATAGGGGTAGATCTCTTTTTTGATGCACTTTCGGACTCCATAAACGCACTTCCTACTTACGACCATATAATCATAATGGGTGATTTTAACGAATTGCCAACAAAATCGAAACTTGAATCATTTCTTCAGTGTCAAGGTCTGTCACAATTAGTAACCTTTCCAACACATTTAATACTAAAACGTCAAGTTCTTTAATAGATTTAGTGTGTACTGACTTGCGGGCAAGAGATGTATCGCATGATATGGTCGGAAAGCTGTATGGGCATTGCCTTGTTTTGTGTGAATTTAATATCAAGCGCGACAAGCCTATTCCGATAACTGTGACTTACAGGCCTATTAAGAGTATCTGCTTGGAAAATTTTGACGGAGACCTAGAATCTATAGACTGGAAGGCCATCCAAGAACTAGATGATGTAAACGATATGGTAAACATTTTTAGCCATGTTGTTATTGACTTGTTTGATTTTCACGCGCCAACAAAAACAGTTACAATAAAGAATCAGTCATATCCATGGATTACGGATACAATAAAAGACATGATTAGACTTCGGGATGAAGCTGCGGCAGATTATCATAGGACTAAAAATGCATCTAAGAAAGACTATTATAAAGATCTGAAATCAATTGTCAATAAGGCGTTGTATATGGAAAAAATTGCATACTATGACTTAAATATCAATAGTAAAATTAAATACCCTAAAAAGTTATGGAATAATTTAAAAAATACAGTTCTGCCAAAGAAAGATAAACTGCTACCACCACATTTCAATGATGCAGACCTAATTAACAATCACTTCATAAATATACCCAATGCAGACAATGTTGATATTACACACATTTATTTCTTTGACATTCATAAATTTAGTAATGCACGTTTTCGAATACTACCTGTAGACATAGATACTATAGTTAAAATCATTAAATGTTTAAAATCCAATGCTATGGGTTCCGATGGCATAAATCTTGACATGTTATTAATGACTCTACCGCAGTCGTTAGAAACCATTCTAAAAATAATTATTAATACTTCTATTATAACCTCAACCTTCCCGGAGTCTTGGAAAATGGCTATTGTGCAGCCCCTTCCCAAAGTGACAACCCCCTCAGAGCTCAAAGATCTTCGGCCTATAAGTATTTTACCGTGCATCTCAAAGATCCTTGAAAAGGTTGTAAGTTATCAGTTTGCAAACTTTCTTGAGAACAATTCCATCTTGCCAGAATACCAGTCTGGGTTTAGAAAGGGTCGCAGTACTGTGACTGCTTTATTAGATGTAACTGACAATATCCTTGTAGCACAAGATCAAGGCATGTGTACCCTTATGGTGCTTCTGGACTTTTCTCGAGCATTCGATTCAATAAATATAAATCTCTTGATCTCAAAATTAAGTTACTATGGTGTAGATGACAGTGCTCGCGAATGGTTCAAAAGTTATCTTTGTCAGCGTTCTCAAAGTGTTCAACTCACCCACTTTGATGGAACACGTACATTTTCAAAACAAGTAACGGTAAATAGAGGAGTTCCCCAGGGCTCAATCTTAGGTCCTATTCTCTTTATTTTATACGCAGCTGATATAAAAAATAGTATAAAGAACTGCCAATATCACATATACGCTGACGACATTCAAGTGTACATTACTTGCCACCCGAGTGAATTTGATGGAGCTGTTCAAAAGTTGAATGAGGATCTGGAAAGTATAGCTACTTGGTCACTTAACAATTGCTTGGTATTGAATCCTCACAAGACAAAGTATATGGTTTTTGGTTCTCCGAAACAGATAGAAAGCATCGAGTTCTCATCTCATAACGTAGTTCTCATGGGACAACTTATTGAACGGGTGTATAAGATGCGGAATCTAGGTTTGTTAATGGATACCAATTTGCGTTTCGAAGATCACATAGCTCAGGTTGTCAAGTCATGTTTTTTCAAACTAAAGGTTTTGTACAACATCCGGCCATACATTTCAAAAGATATACGTGTTCAACTTGTTGACACGCTTATTTTGTCGAAACTGAACTACACAGACGTTGTATATGGCCCCCGTCTACTATTTAAGACTAAGAAATTAATTCAGCGTGTCCAAAACTCTTGCGCACGATTCTGTTTTAACATTCCGCGCAGAGCTCACGTTAGCCCTTATTTAAATAGTAATCTTTTGCTAAAAATGGGCCATAGACGTAAACTTCACTTGGCATGTTTGCTATTTAATATTATGAAGTGGAATTTGCCGTTCTACTTAAGTTCTAAATTAGCAAAGAATGAGTCTATCAGATCCTGTGAACGTAGACAATGTTCGATGCAGCTTCTTACACAAAATCACAAAACCCAGACCTTTAGAGGTACCTTCCGTTACGCTGCATCGAAATGTTGGAACAATATTCCACCGCCGATGAGGAACTTGCGTAGTGTGCACAGTTTTAAAGTAAAGCTCAAGATTTTTTTATTAAGTTTCCAAAAAGAACAGGAATCTATGAGACATGACACGAGTGCCCTGTGATGATGATGACGATTAAATTTGAATTGAATGAAATTTTGAATTTGTCTGACATTTTTAATCCTTATTTACTTTTTCTTGACTCAATCTCTGTGTATATTTGACATCCTATTGTAAAACCTGTGTTAACTTTTTTAAATTATTTTACCACACTATGTTATTATTAATGTTTATTTTTCATTTGTTTCAACCTAACTTGACTGCTAGCTCTTCGAAGGTACCAACGGAAGACCAGCGCAGGCTTCACAGCCCGCATTATGCTGAGTTGGGACCTTTTTGGAACTAGATACATTTAAATATTCTGTAATCTTTAGATCAATAAAATTTAACTGTCACTATTTCCTTGCATGTATTTTTATGTATTTAATTCTGAATAAATGATTTTGTATTTGTATTTGTATTTGTACTCTACAGTATACACTTAGTATCAAATAACAATACAAAAACACTTTATTGTACACCAAAACAATAAAATAGTTTCAAAAATCAAATGTGAGGTAAAGTACAAAGAGCGGCCTTATCGCTTAAGATCGATCACTTACAAAACAAATTTCAAAGTTCTCTTTTCAAAGTGTAGTCTTACAGCATTTATCCAACAGTTTTTCTATCATTCGTTCAAATCTGACTTACAATAAGATAATTATGTTCACTACTTTTGAATTTTAGCTTTCTGTACACTCTATTAAAAATAAAAAAATACCTGTGATTAATTTGGTCCATTTTTTTTCGCCTTATTTAATTTTTAAATAAGCGCGAGGGCCCTCCACCCCTTGAGATATTGCCTGGTGACAGACGGGCGAGCGGACAGATAGACAGACAACGAAGTAACAGTAATAATATAGGTCCCGTTTTGAAGCCCCAAAATTGAGTGCGCTTCGGTGACTGAGCCATTGCCATGCCCTCAGCTGTTGCGGCTATTCCCTCCAATAAATCCCCGATTTCACCATTGATAAAAGCTACCGTTTTACCGCCTAACTAAGATCATATTGTCATTTTAGAATGGTTAAACTAGTTTCAATAAAACTCGATCTTTAGCATAAAATGGTGAAATCGAGGCTTAATGAAATGTCGTGCCGCCTATTACTTATCGGTTTATTATGTTTCAGATTTTTGATAGAATTAAGACGGAGAGACCGAAGAGCCTCGAAAAATTAGTTCCCATCAGAGGCGATTTACTTGACGACAATCTTGGCATCAGTTTAGAAGATGAGGAGCTACTAAAGGACGAGGTAAAATTAGTAAATATTTTCTTGATTATCTCTTATATTATTAACAAGTTTGTTAAAATGTTTGTGACGTATGTAATCACTGAATGTTCTAAACCGATTTGAATGAAATTTGGTTCACATCTTCTCTAAAGCTTGAGAAGCTTGAGAGTCTATGTTACCTTGGTCATACATTTACTGCGGGAAAATAGCTATTTCGAAAGCTGTTGTTTGCAACATAATTTCTTATAAGAATCAGTCCAGTATGTAGTTCTCGTACCAAATATAGTAAATATACAGTGGTTTAAAGTTAATACCACGGAAATAGTAAGTTTTTTTACATGCATACTTAGTTTATGCCATTCATGTATGAAAATCCAATAGATTTTCGTATTTCAAGATTTTCATACTAGAAATCGGTTGATTTTTAAAACAATTTTATTTCATTTTATTCAACACAAAACAAAGATAAGCCAGTAGTTTAAGTCAATCAATCATTCTAGTAAGTTCTTTTCAAGTTAACAATTTTGAGCGGCAAGAAACAATATCATATAAATTATATTTCATGAATTAAACATTTCGCAGGTATCCGTGGTAATTCATTCGGCGGCCAGCGTGCGATTCGATTTGAGATTGGACTTGGCGCTGAATTATAACTATGAAGCCACTAAGAAGATACTAAGTCTCTGTCATCGCATCAACAACTTGAAAGTAAGAAATATTGAATTATTTTGAATACAAGGCAATAATCAATGTATGAAAATAAAGAAATAGGCAAAATCTTATGCGCACCCACTTACCTAGGCTTCGCGCTCATTGCATTGATGTCTATTCTGTTTCAGTTTTAGTCTCAACACAGTCTTGACTTTGACAGTGTCCGCGTCTTCATTTATTCTGTAAGGCGGTAGTCAGTAACAACATTATTGTCTTGTTCTGTGAGGCGATAGTCAATCGCAAAACATTGATTGCGATCGCGCCAGACCAGGCTGTCAGTACCTACGTCAGGGATCAGTGACATACCGTACCAGACCGTTAGACCTAGAGATATGTTGGAGGCTTTTGACCTGAATTGGGACAATAGAGGCTGATTAAGAAAAAATAATCTTTACAAGATTTGCGAATAAAAAAGAAAATATGATTAGGTAATTATGAAATCGCAGCGGGCTCCGGCGCGTTGGCGCCGGGGGACTCGCCCAAGAAAATATAAATCAGAAGATATGTAACTGTGTATCCTTACCTTAGACCTCAAGACATGTTGGTAGTTTTTAGTAGTAGTAGGGTATATATAGGGAACTAAATATTTAGTACTAATTGATCACTCACATCTCCCTGGCAAGATTCTACTAAATTATCATGTTACTGCACCGCCCGCCCGCCCACATACACAGGCTAACAATACAGAATCCAACCAAATCAAGTTTTAGTTTGAAGCTGCCTTTGGTTGCATGTTTCCATCATATTGTTCTCGCCGATCCGTCTCGTTTTTCCCCTTGATAAAATGCCATGATGACTACATAAAAAATGTTTGTATTATGTTAATCCCGTCTATTAGCCCATCCGAAAATACTAGACACCAATTTTTCGATTAATTTACTAAGAAAGTGCAAAGGAACAGGGCTTTTTTTTTTTTTTTTTTTATTTAAAGAAAAAGGCTTTGTCGCTTAGCGACCATACCGCCTTGTAAATTAACATTAATCTAATATACCAAACAAGTAATATTAACAAACAAAAACAGTCTAACTTCTTAAAAATAAACACTTCCTAACTAATTCATACAGTTTTTCAGCTTCTTTGGATAGAGGAGATGACAAAATAGAATTACAATGACCAAGGGCTTCAAATAAGATATGGATATGGCAAAGATATATTGAGTTTCTGAGTGGGGGCTTGTTACTTCGAAATTTATTAAATTTATTAGTACAGATCTCATGAAAAAGTTATGTGATACGAAACTTTAATGCACTGTATTTCCTTGATTTTTCGTTTGCATAAAAAAGAAAAAGTACGGGTAGATTGCCTCAGGTGGGCGAGATTCCGCTTGCGGTATGGTGCAATGGTATGGTATGGTAGCGGGTTAGATTCCCGCCGGAGGTTAAATTGTTTGTATGTTCTGCAAACACTTAATTTTCCTTTGTCTAGGTGTTTAATACGTATAATAAAAAATATATATAACTATATGTATACCTATTATATTAAGTATATCAGATGTCTGTTACCCGTAACACAAGCTTAGCTCCACCGGCTTACCACGGGGCTAAGAAATTTATTTATTTCAAAGATTTATTTATTAGAATATAATGGACTAAATGTGTGAAAGAAGATTATATGTGTAAGAAAGGAGTGAGTGTTGAGATGACGGGTGATAGAGGGAAATGGAAGAAAAACACATGTTGTGCCGACCCCATATAGTGTGGGACAAGGGCAGGATGATGATAATGATAATGGACTAATTATTTTTTTAGTTAACGACCTTAGTGATAATAATCATGGTTCTATAATAACTATTTATTTACAGTCCTACGTACACATGTCTACTGCCTTCATAAGGTGTCACGAGCTACGACTTGACGAGATGTTGTACCCCCCACCAAGCAGCTTGAAAGAACTCCAAGATATCCTGAAGAATGATCTGGATGACGAAGAGAAAGTCACAAAATTGTTGGGTACGTGGCCATTTAATAATGATATTATTTATAAAATATAATTATATTTATACTGTTTAATACTTTTATGCTTCTCATTTATTTTATTTTTTTCCTATGCTATGTTTCTGTTATGTAAGTTAGTTGTAAGTAGTACCTAAGTTTTTGAGGATTTGTCTGTTCACGTCCGTAAGTGGTAACCCTCGGAATCCTTACACGTGGCCTCCGGGTGGTGCTAAGAACAGTCTCTGGTGGTAGGCTTCGGCCGCGGCTTGTCACCACCCTCCGGGCTGGGCCAGTGCGTGATGCGATTTTTTCGTGTTTCGTAATGTGGCCCGGAGAAGCCATCTACCTTCTAGGTCTTCATGTCCCATCTTAGACCACATCGTCACTTTACATCAGGTGAGATTGTGGTCAAATGAAGGCTTATCTATATATATAAAAGAAAGTCGTGTTAGTTACACCACTTATAACTCAAGAACGGTAGAACAGATTTGGGTGAAAATTGGTATGGAGGTAGCTTAGAGGCAGGAGACGGACATAAGATACTTTTCATCCCGTTCGACAGCGTTCCCGTGTGACTTGACATGAATATATCTTCTTAATATATATAAATCTCGTGTCACAATGTTTGTCCTCAATGGACTCCTAAACCACTTAACCGATTATAATAAAATTCGCACACCATGTGCAGTTCGATCCAACTTGAGAGATAGGATAGTTTAAATCTCAAATTATAGTCGCAATTTTAATTTAATGCTAATTATTTTTCTGTTATTATCTACAGGTTAAAAAAAGTGTAAAATAAATGTCTTTTTAGATTGTCTATGATTTTTCTAGATAAGCTATTCATACGTGGTGGTAATATACTCATTGAACTATTTTCTATGTCTCGAAAGTTCAATATTCATTTTATAGGTTGTCTATGATTTTTCTTGATAAACTATTCATACGTGGTGGCTTAGAGTAGTAACATAGATACTCTAAGCGTGGTGGTTATATTATACTCTTTGAGCTATATTGTCTATGTCTCGAAAGGTCAGTATTCAACATAGTTTTCAATCATTTTTTTCTGACATGAGTTTGAAGTACTTAATTATTATTTTTTTATTATTTATTTTTTTGTTAAAAGCGTCCGTCCGGAGATTATCTATATTCTATATATGAACTGTTGTTCGTTAGTCTGATTAAAACTCGAGAACGGCTGGGACGATTGAGCTGATTTTGGTTTTAAAATGTTTGTCGTAGTCCAGGGTAGGTCTAAACGGTGAGCAAATAAGGAAAAATTGCCGGGAACTTTTTTTACCCGTGCGACGCCGGGGCGGGCCGCTAGTCTAACATAAAAAAAAAGTTTTTTCTTAATAGAGTGCACTCACGCTCTGCACCAATCGGTTACCACGGAAGACCAGCGTTACAGTAGATTATTCTTATGTAGCATAATGCTGAGTGGAAGCCCTTTTTGTTACAATCTATGTACTAAAAAAATTATGTGTAACATGTTGTATATTTGTAACAAAAACATTTATTATTATTATTATTAGGGGGTTAGGCAAGGCATGATTTTATCAACTCGGTTTTAGAATAACCGGTATTTCTAATTACTATTATATTAATATTTAGCACGCTGAACATAAGCATTAGGTATTAGGGCCGAAAAAATCTAGAATAGTAATTTATACATAAATCTATAAACATATTTATGTCACTATTGCTGATAGCTTAAATTAAATCTAATAAGTAGTTCAAAATATGGTGCTTTCTAAGTAGAAATGCTCTGGGATAAAAGTAAAATATTTACTTATTTTTCATACGTTTTGAATAAGTTTTTTTCAGAGTATATAATTTTTCAATTAAACCTTTGAATAAATACCAATTAAAATAAATCTGTCGAATTTGTAGGGTGAAGTTCAGGGTGTGTGTTTGTTTTTCTTCAGGTTTCGATTGGAGTATACTATCAGCTCTGGTGCGTTCTGCACGCATTTTTGTGGTTAACAATCTTAAACATTGACTTAGATTTTTTAACTGTTTTTCTGTTTTAGCTGGAAGACCCAATACTTACACCTACTCTAAAGCTTTGACGGAAAACTACTTGGCTAAGAACCATGGGACAATACCGACTTCCATCATCAGGCCCTCTATAGGTAAGAAACGGATACGGCCCTTTCTCTAATGGAAAATAAATATATCAGGACAATC
This sequence comes from Gymnoscelis rufifasciata, assembly GCA_929108375.1. Lineage (NCBI taxonomy): Eukaryota > Metazoa > Arthropoda > Insecta > Lepidoptera > Geometridae > Gymnoscelis > Gymnoscelis rufifasciata. The sequence goes on along the minus strand of OV815307.1, from coordinate 2,028,706 downwards.
CACACAACAACATCTAGCCCCGGGGTAAGCTCTAAGCTGTGTTACGGGTACGAGACATCTGATATACTTAATACCTAGCTTACATTTTGTAGACTTACATTTGTTTTTATAACTTAAAAGACGTATCATAACAACAAAACATCTTCTAATATATACAATTCTTCTGTCACGGGGTGCGTATATTCAGTAGGTCTGAGAATCGGCCAACATCTATTTTTCATTTTGCAAAACAACGTTTGCTGGGGTCAGCTAGTAATATATATAAATCTCGTGTCACAATGTTTGTCCTCAATGGACTCCTAAACCACTTAACCGATTATAATAAAATTCGCACACCATGTGCAGTTCGATCCAACTTGAGAGATAGGATAGTTTAAATCTCAAATTATAGTCGCAATTTTAATGTTCGTTGGAGTTCAAGGGTGGTTTTACGGCGAGAAAAATTACCGGGAAAACAATTCCGAATAATTACCCGTGCGAGGCCGGGGCGGGCCGCTAGTAATGTTATATGTCTTTTGAGTTATAAAATTGGAATATTCATGTATGTTATAGGCAAGATTACATTCAGAAAAGTTATCTTCTAGTTTTAAATTGTGTGGTGGTTTCGCTACATTAGCCAGATTACGCCGTAAGCTGGCGATTATACACCGTTGCAAGTATTCGGCGAAGACATGTTTAGCGAGGGCGTGGCTACGTCACTTAAGAATGTTGTAGCGAGCAACGTGACAGAAATCTTTGCTTGATTTGCTAGACAAGAACATCGCATTGGCCCCGTACACTATGTGTTAGCGCGCTAAGCCAGATAAACATTTAAGTAATTATTTTCTATCTTCAGTCCTTATTAATATATTATATCTTAAATTAAAATAACAAATTATACGATGCATATTAATAAAGATTCTCACGGTATATTAAAAGAACAATAAAACATAAAATCATGGACTTTATAATGCTTTGGATGAGCGTAAACTTGTATTATATATTAAGGTCGTGACATTTGTAGAGGTCAGCAACATTGTTTCATTTGTAAAGTAAACGGGACAACCATATTTTCCTTAATCGCGTGAACAGAGATAGAGTTTAAGCTTATATTTGTAAATTAAATATAAATAAAAAAAAAGTATTTTGTCACAAAACATGGAACATAACAGGAAACTCAAACTACACTACATAAAAAAACAAAATAAAAAAAGCAAACTGTATGATTAACATTATTTATATGCATAATAATATGTATTTCTATATGAATCACTAGATAACCCGTTATAAATCTGAGTAGGTAGTGTTGATAACCATAGGATAAATCAATAATTATACTAGCGGCCCGCCCCGGCGTCGCACGGGTATAAAATTTTCCCGGAAATTATTAGAATTTTTCTCGCTTAAAAACCATCCTGTCTCTCAAGTTGGATCGAACTGCACATGGTGTGCAAATTTTAATATAATCGGTTAAGTGGTTTAGGAGTCCATTGAGGACAAACATTGTGACACGAGATTTATATATATTAAGATTCATAAATATAACTATTAGGCTAATAATTCACTTTGTTTCATTTTTCTTTAAGCTTATTTATGTAAACTTTTCACTACTTTAAATACTATCGTTTTCTAAACTTTTAATAATTTTGTTTAAGTACCAAGGAAGAGCGAGATCTCCTAGCACAGGTATATTATATAATATATAATATACATTCTTAAAACAAGACTCAAAACAACTGAATCGTAAACTTTATTATTAAGTTACTGAAATAAAAAACATTTTTTCATTTTTCGACCATGATAGTTGCAATAGTTATGAGGCAAGTTAATTACGCTGTTGTTATTTTCAGTGGGTGCTGCCGAAAAGGAACCTCTGCCTGGCTGGCTAGAGGGCTGGTCAGTAGGGAACGCAATGGTAGCTGGCACCAGTCTCGGCTACAACCGGGTGATTGTGGGCAGTCCCAGCTCACATACCGACTTCATACCCGTTGACTATGTCACAAATCTGGCTATTGTCGCGGGAGCTAAGAATATTACGTAAGCATGGCTTCGTCATCATACTTTTAACGTTCCCACAGCTGGGACACAGCGACTTCTCTCTCGGTTAGAAAGATTAGGCCTTCATTCATCACGGTGGCCAAGGGTTGGTTGGTGAATGTCGCATGTCCTTAGAACTCTACCGGTTTGCTGATGATGTTATCCTTCATAATTTCTTCTAGAAGAAAAATCCAGAGATGCTCTGAGTTCCCTCGATCTTCGGTATGAAAGTCGAGTCTGCTCGCAATTTGTTAACACGGCTTACAGAGGCAATACAAGATACAAGATACAAAATAATTTATTTCCATTGTTTGGTTTTACAAAACTTAGACAATCAGAGGTATTCGCTCATTAAGCCAATTCCTAGCTCTGCCTATTTCATTTAATTGCACTATATACAGCATCTAAAAAGTTATATTTTAGTTGCATAGTAGTTCAGGTATTATGACGTTATTTTTATTTCTTTATGTTTAAATTTTACAGCAAAGGCGACTTCAAAATTTACAACAGCAGTACTACTTCATGCAATCCTGCGACTTTAAAGAATATAGCCACTTACATCACAGATTTTTCACGAAAAAATGCCTTAGGTAAGAAAATCTTTAACACTTTCATTATAAATATTTTTTTGATGTGAGGTTCCCAATTAGGCTGCTTTTATAATTTTTTTCAAATACTCGGTTGGACAACCGAACCAAAACCTATTAACCGAAGTTCGCCAAATTTTACTTTTATCGTTTAAATATTTATTTAAATTCTCTTAGTACTGGGATCAGATCATAATTTTAGAAGTGTAGTACTTAAGATCAACTGCCCAAAAATAAAGTATAATTTTGCAGGCAAGTAACGTATATTGTCTGTAATTGTATGTTTTTTTCTCATTAATTGAAATCAATATAAAATTGTAATTATTTATGCCATAGCCTAGTTTTTTAAAACTGCTCCTGATAGATAGATAACAACTTTAATGCACACAATTTTTTACGAACTAAATTTAACACAAAGCATATACTGCTTTGTGTTAAATTTTTGGTTTGATTTTTCAACCTCTTCTACTGTATAATTTCTCTAGGATGGCCTAGCCTAGCTTTGTAATTACCGCCCTCATTTTCTGTAATACAGATGACTTCCGGAGCTTCTGTGTGATAGCCAAGGGTGGATTCTGGGAGAATAAAATGTATCTCATCCTGGAAAATATACCAGCCTTCTTCAGGAAGTTGACTGGACGAAAGCCAAGGTACTATTAAATATTTTATTTTGTCTTCCTGAATAATGTGTTTAAGTACACAGTAGTAGGGTAGATAGTAGACAAGTAGATAGGTTTTAAATTAAATAAATACTCATAATTTCAGGTATGAAAAGTTGTATTCAAAGAAGAACATAAGTCGAGACCACATTAAGTTCTTAACGTCTCGCTCTTACAACATGACTGCAAATAACACAGTAGCGTTTTCTCGCTCGCTCCCCAAAGAAGATGCTACCACCTTCCCATTCAATCCTCAAGCAATCAATTGGAAGAATTATGTGCAAATTTACTGCACAGGAGTCAGGAAGTTTTTGTTGAAGAAATAGCAAATAAGTTAAGACATTTAACTTTTATGAAGCTTTTTTTTACACCGTTCTTAAGATCTTCTTTGGTTTTGTTTTTTAAGGAATAAAGATACTATATGAGATTTGTTTCTTTGTTCAAACTAAGGAACCGATCTAAACAAATATTTCACCAATGGAAAGCTGCACTATCCCCCAGTAACAAAGGATATGTTTTCAAAAAGAATTAATACTCTAACGGGTTGACATATAGACAAAGCAAAGAGTTTATTGATCGTAGGTCAAATTACTTATAGTTATTTATAAATTTGATGCAGAAAAAGAATAAGACACATCCGTAACTTTCGCACGCACAGGATCCTGTGCGTGCGAAAGTTACGGATGTGTCTTATTCTTTTTCTGCATCAAATTTATAAATAGTTTAACCTACAAAGTGAGGTTTATCACTTATTAAAAAATATTTAAAAAATACTTATAGTTAGTAATTACAGAATAGGTAAATTAAGAAAAGAGTTCTCCCTTGATTGAGGTTGTCACCAAAGAGAATATAAAAAAGTATGGTTGTCACAATATTCATGTTAGTAGCATTATTGTTATAACTTTAAAATAATCGTGATTGATTGTCTTTCTAGTTTCCCGATATTTCGGCACAGTTACATGCGCCATGATCACGGTTGAACTGAAGCTGCAGCGATTGGAGTAACAGTTTTATTGGCAGACAAATCAGTCTACAGTCTTTCTCAGTCTTTTCTTACGAGTCGATGCTTCACTAGAGTTGGCATGTTTCACACCCCACTAACACAATATCGCGACACACAATACTGACGGTGTTCGTTTGGACCTCTGTTGATGCAGGCTTTTTTATAAATCTTAAAAGTATTGATAACCATGATAGTTTCAAAAGTTACATAGTATTATTGTTTTAATTCGCAAACTGACGTTCAACTAAGTACATATTTTTCACTTTATAATTTTATTTAACTTGATACTGGCAAACTGATAATTCAAGCGCAGAGTCCAATTATGAGAAATTGAATTGATTTTCTCTCGCCAAGAGAGAAGTCCCTGTGTCCCAGCAGTGGGAACGTTAATAGGGATGATGATGATGATGATGTACAAAAGTTTCGGTAAGTATGGGAAGGTCTGAAAATATAAGAAATAGGAAGATTTGTTCTGAAGAACTATTATTTTCTATTTTTTATTCGATTACTGTATAAATGATTATATAAATGATGATGCTGCTTGGATAGATGTTGCTTAGTTCCACGTTGACAGGCTCTAATAATTCTGGTTGACCAGGATTGATATGCTCATGTTATATGACAAGCTTTTTTTTTCGTGTTTATACTTATAATAGTTACCATAGAATAGTTAATAAGAACTCCAAAATTATAAAAACCACAAAATTGTAATAACTGATAAAACTGTTTTATTCTTTTCGCTTCTCAACTCAGTATAAAACATTAAAGCGAACTGTCAAGACAATGTTATTTCCTTGATATTTTTGTTTAAACAATTTAGTTTTATACATTTTAAGTTGACCTGTCCATGCAAGCTATGTGCTTCAACGAAATGAAAGTTTTGTCTTTGACATTTTGACTTTGATTGTGTAGGTCATAAGCACAAAGTTTTACTACGAAACATGATGTCTAATGTTAATTAAATGGTTTGTTTTCATACCCTGAAATTAATTTTAGTTCGATTCCAATCAAATGACAACATTTTTTTTAAATGGGTTTATGCTATTGCATTCATTTTACTAAAATCGATGGCATGATTTCTAATACCACCCTGTCTTATATTTTCAGACCTTCCCATACTGACCGAAACTTTTGTTACACCTTGTATAATGTGAAAGTGTACCATTAAATTATTTTATTATTATATTATTATCTGCTTCTGTTTCCGCTTCTAACGCTCATCACTTTATTATGCGCAGGCGAGCCTGTGGCCGAGAGGGATTTAATTACAAAGGCTCGCCGTAACCCCGAGACTTAGATAGTCAAATTGATTTCAATTTCGGACGCGGAAGCGAGGTTTCTGGATATGTTTATTTTTTAAATGTGAGTATTCTAATTAAAGAAGTTTGGGTAAAATAATATATGTAGATTGACAATCCTTATCGCATATAGATTTAAAAATCCGAATCTCCATAAACCTAATTTATTATTCTGTGGCTTTGGTAATCTATTCAGCCATTGTCTGTCAAGTCAAGTTCCTGTAACAATTAATACCTTTTAAATAGGTAATATTGCAGGAGTTCGTATTATTTATTTTTGATATATGCTAGATCACCCTTCATTTGACCACAATCTCACCTGATGTAAAGTAACGACGTGGTCTAAGATGGGGCACGAAGACCTAGAAGGATGGCTTCTCTGGACCACATTACGAAACACACAAAAATCGTAAAAAATAAATCATCATAACACTTGCCCCTTTTTTACACTTTTACAAGGGTTAAAAATAATGTGATTGCAGCAATACATCGGTATAATATTATTCAAGCTTAACGATTTTAAATAAGTAATAACCTTTTAAGGATTTCGACATGTCACGTGATTGGTGCGCTTGTGTGTGTTGGTAACACGTCGGGGCGGTTTTGGAGGTGCAGGTTCGTATCCTACGTGCAAAGGTTACGGATGCGCCTTAATCTTTTTCTGCAAAAAAAATAAAATAACATCCGTATAGGTGAAACTCAATAAAATATTATAAAAAAAATGATACCAGATCTATAACCACCTATTTCAAGGCATTTGCCCATTATGAATGTAGCCCGAATTCCATCTCTGGCCTAAGCCTCGCAGAGCTAGATACAGAGTAAACAGTGAAACAGGTTTGCTTACTTAAAGTTTAATTGGAATTTCAGTTGTGCATTTAATTTTTGAAACTCGATCCAATAGTGTTACGATCCAATTATGAAAAAGCTGTGTTAGCTAAGTGGGAGAACTCTCGACTTTGATTCCGAAAGTCATAAATAATTTTTTTTTTTTTTATAAAATTTTGTGCGCTTTTAAAACACTTGATTTAACGGTGCAGGTGCATTGTGAGGGTACCGGCATGTTCTGAGACTTTGACGAGCTTGAAGGACATGTGACATTCACCATCCCGCACTTGACCAGCGTGGTAAATTAAGGCCTAATCACTCTCGTCAAGAGATTAGTCTAATATACCAGCAGGGTAGATGAATAAAAGAGTGGTAGTTGTACAATCGGCGGACATATAGGTAAAAACAATTACTTCCAGGCAAAATAATGAGTATTAAAAAATTGCACCCGTATCTTTAATTAAAAACATTTCATTCGGTTCGGTTCAGTTCAAATTTCGCGCGACGGACCGCTTTCTTGCGATTTGTAGATAATTAAGTCAGAATCCTATACCTCAAAACATTATGACCTTTAAAAAATATATATAAATCGTAAAATAAAAAATAAAGTGACCAGTACAGTAAACAGAATTCCTATTTTTATATAGTCATGAATCCTATTACTTATGGCTTCTTTCATCAACCTCAAGTAAAGTTCAGTTCAGTTCAGTTTCTTGTTATTGGACTTTGCGTTTGAAGCGACAATTTGCCAGTGTCGAGTTAAATAAAATTATAAAGTGAAAAAATGTAATTCAGTTGATCGCCATTTTGCGTCTCAAGAACTCAAGTAAAGTATCAAGTAGACTAAGCACCAGTTAAAGTTACCAGGAACTTCATTTGACAACTTCAACGTAGTTCAAGCAGTATAAAACTACTTAAATTATCAAAGGTAAAAACACATTATCAAATATTTTCCAATTTACGATTATTAGGAACTAGCTAACCAACACTCTATTGGACAAACAAACACACACACACAAATGAGGTTCTAAGTATTGTATGAAATAAATATGTGATAGTTTTTAATCTTATAAAAAAGTACAACTGCCAGTATGGGCCAATATGGCTGGGATATTATTATATGGCTGACGACCTCTGTGGCTCGGTGGCCGAACGTCCGCTTGAGGCGCAGGAGGATGCGGATTCGATTACCGCCGGGGACCAGATTTTGTACAATCTACAATTTCTGGTTTCGGGTCTGAATGTTTTCTATGTATTATATGTATTTATTTACAAAAAAAAAATATCTATGTCGTAAATCAGTCACATAACACCCATAGTACAAGCTCTGCTTAGTTTGGGGTTAGGTGATGCTGTGTGAGTAGTCCGGAAATATTTATTTAAATTTATTATTGAGTATTTTATAAATACATACCTGCATTTGTGCTTTTCGATGTATACTATAAATCATAACGTTTGATGTGTCGATTTTGAATGATGCTCAGATACATAATATTAATTTTAATGATTTTTATTAAGTGATAAACCTGTCTGTAAAGTAACTCTTTCTGTTTCTCTTACACGCAAAATATACTGAAATTTAAATGAAATTTGGCACACAGATTATCTTGTCTCATCTTATAAGTAAGGACATATCGCTTATCTGTTTACCGCGGGAAATTGTTATTTCACAGGAAAATCCATTTTAACGTAGGTTATAGGTAACACCGTGGGGCACAACTAGTATTATTCGTTTCTTGAATTTGTTTGACATTGAACATTTTTGTAACAAATAAACTTTTTGATTTCATTTTTTTGAATCTGTGGTAAAGCATTAAGTAATATTATTGCCAACACAACACAAATTTTCGGAGCTTTCTCGCTAAACAAACTATCCTAGCCTGTCTACTAAATCTTCTGTAGATAATTAACATCCGAGCAAGTTGGTTTTGTAATCAGAGCACAGTGCAGTGCTTCGAAATGCAATTCACAATTTTGCTACAGAAATCGAGTACAAATTTGATATTTGTTCCTGCAACGCTTTTTAACTACGTAAACTGTTGAGTGGAGTAATTTATAGTGGAGGGGTGCTGATGGCCGTTGGGGCTCAAAGCCGAGGAAGAGTAGGTAATAGAATGAACTTATGAATTTAATTATTTTCATAATTTTCTTTTATTTGTGAAACTTGACATAATTATGTTTTATTGCACAATTTCACTATAATTTACAATTTGATATTATTTTTAATACAATTATTTGATGAATGACTAAAGTAAGTCCAGTAAGTAAGCTGTATGCTGTACTCATTTTGATAAGTTTTTAAAGTGAAACTTCTTTAGAATCGTTGTGATTTGAAATCGGAAGCAACGGAAATGGAAATAAGATTGGCTTACCTGTCGGGTAAGCCAATCTTAAACGCTAAGAAGGTTAAGCAACTTTGCGCGAAGCCAGTACTTGGATGGGTGACCGCCCTAACAAAATCTTTAAGCATAGTATTATTATTTTTTTATTCTTCTCATTCTTTTGTTGATTTACTGAAGTTTCACTTCTATCATGTGTGAATCGCACACACACCTTTTTTTTTTTTAATTTAAGTTAATGTACAAAAATTAATTATTTGTAAAATATGACGTACCTTATTTAACACACCGTTATTATTATGGTTAATAAATAAATAAAAATATAAAAATAAAAAAAATGCAGATAAGACTTACGCACCTAGGGTTCCGTGTTGTTTATACATATTTTGCAATAAAAATAAAAACAACACAATAATTGATAGACTCAGGTGTCAATTTGCGGAAGTCCATTCTAAATGCCTAAATTGAAACAAATATTTCGTTCTGTTTCCGCACCAACTTCTCCCTGCCAAGATACAAGAAAAATATCGTGCTAGTGGAAATCCCGCCCGCCCGCCACCACCAACATAACACAATAACGTACTGTGCATTTGAATTTTAAATCTATAATCTTTATATATATAATTCTTCTGTGAGTGTGTATGTCACTGAACTTCTCTCAAACGACTGGACCGATTTTGATGAAATTTTTTATGTGTGTTCAAGGGGATCTGGGAATGGCGTAGATTCACAATACGGTCAACTGGATATTGTTTTTTGAGACGTGGGACAGGACAACGTCTGTCGGGTCGACTAGTAGATATATAATAATCTAAACTTATAATTATTAAAGTAATGTAAACACTATGCAAGTCATAAACAAGACGCTAGTCAATATGTCATAGTAGAATTTGACATGTAATTTTTTTTTAGTAAGATTACTTACGTAAAAATGTATAAATAAATCTGGTGTTTATTGGTATTAACAGCAGCTTAAATCAAGATTAAATACAAATAAATTTATTTTATTTTATTTCATTTCTTTTTACCAACCATCAAACCGTATTACATTAATATGGTTATAATTCATTATAAAGAAATGAAATAAAATAATTTAATGAAATATTTAAAAGAATAAGAAGATAATTAATAAGAGACAATTAAAATAGATTTTTTTTAAAACCCTCAGTATCGCAGGCTGGCGATCATCACACTGAAACTATAAAACACAAAACAATAGAAGTTATAGTATATTTAATGGACTACTTGTAGGGCATGTTTTGAAAAGTAGTTTTATCGTTTATCTCAATTACTGGAATAGCGAAAAAGAATTGTAAAATTATTTAACTTAGAATAATTTGTTATTACCCTGAATAAAAAAGTCTACTCTTATTTAGGTTCATCCGAGTGTGCCCAGTGAGTATTCCTCTAAAGAAAATAAATAAAGCAAAAAAAACGGAATATTTCAATCACAATGATCAATTATCAATATATAGTTAGGACCGTCTTCTACACATTTTCATTTTAGATTTCTTATAAATAATAATTTCCTTAAAATAATTGTGCAATACTTTGTGGGTAGTTTCAATACTGGCATAACCGAATCTGTAGCGTTCGACGCATGAATCCATGCTTCCATACAAATATTATACATTTGAAAGTAACCCTATCTGTTCCTCTCATACGCAAAAACTACAGAACTAAGTTAAATGAAATCTTGTACACAGATTCTTTAGATCCTGAAAATAAACATAAAGCTGGGTCCACACTTGTATCATTTCGGTGTATCGTATCTCCGTCTAGCGTCCAAACTAGCGATCATGATACGCGCCGAGGATACGCGACGGAGATACGATACACCGAAATGATACAAGTGTGGACCCAGCTTAAGGTTTTTTCTATCTATCTAGCAGCCTGTTTATACCCACTCACGCCAAATTCTACGGTTCTGGTGACCACCAGTGCCTTCCTAGCCTCACGATTTCGGCCACTTTTACCGCGGGAAAATGCAAATCCACGGGAAAATCCATTTAAATAATTTCTTGTTAAAGATAAACTACAATCATAATAATTTAAATTTTATGCAGCAAAAGATTAGTAGGCACCCTTAGATCTTTTTCTGAATAAAATTTAACAAAGTTTCACTCAAAGTGATGTTTATCACTTATTAAATACAATAATATATAATCATTAATATACAATTAAAATGCTATGACTGCTAAAACTATAACTCAAAGTGTACATAGGTATCAAGAGCGTTAATATTTTCATCTCGCGTAGCATCTATTACGGACTACGCCAGTCGGTTTGTAGACGCCGTAGCCTCAGGCCGCTACGCGCGCTTCGCGTTACAAGCTACGAACATCTACGACAAACGAATGTCCCAAATTAAGTATATTATTAGTTTCATAGATCAATCGCGTAGTTTTTTTCGGAATTTAAAAGTGTAAATAATTTATCTTTGGTTTTTGTCGTCGGTTTTAAATATACTTAAAAGTGCTAAAAGTAGTGTTATTACTATCCTAATAAAACACCTATTTCGCAAATTATATCTTGAAAATACATTTGATGATAAATTGATTTTTTTTGAATAGCGAGAATATCGGTAGTGCATTAGTGTAATATCTAAGTACTTAAATATAATGTGATTTTGATGACTTTAATGTGCTAAAGCTTGGGGTTCTGTGAAATGTGTTTTCATTTGATGGTAAGTTTTGCTTAGTCATTTTGCGTTTGTATGTTTATCATATGTTTTTGTGATTAAATTATTTAACTTTGACTTATTTGTAACATTAAGGACATAATATTATGATTAAAACGAGTAACATTCTGTAACAAAAACAGTACATATTAACATACCGTAACATATTAAGTTATATTAAGGTCCTATTTCACTATATCCGAGTTATTGGTCAATTCATGTTAAAATCGGAATAAGGCGTTTTTTGAAAAAAAAAAAGTCTAAAAAAAAACGGGATTTACTTAAAGTACGTATTATTTTGAACACGAAATAATTGGTCAATGGTTATTAAATAGACCTATATAAGTCAAATGACAATTAATTGTCAGTGACAGAATTACTCGGAGATGGTGAAATAGGCCCTAAGTCTAATTTTCATTGTCGAATTGACTCTATCTGACAATATTTTCATTCATATGACGGAAAGACAGACATTTTTTTAAACTTATCTACAATTGAATAAAACGAATATTTACATAATTATGTTCAACGTTTATCTTTTTAATATTTTATCAATTTACAAAAATAACTTTTACTTAATACTTACTTACCTACTACCTTTACACCTACATGCCTTAACATGTTAATAAAAAAACAGAACAGTTTCTTCTTAAGAACTTGGCAGAACTTCTTAATAAATAAAAATTTCTATCTAATTTTGTTAAACGTTTTCTCTCTAATTACAATTATTTAAGTAATTACGAGTAAGTATACTTTCTTGTCCTAATTAATTGTTGAATAATCTATTAAAATCCTTTTTTATAAGATAACTGAATAAGTATTGTTTTTCAGTCACTAACAATTATTTACAACACCCTTTTTTACCATGGGACACTGTGGTTTTTTATAAACTATACTTATAAATTTTATCTCGTTATCTAACATTGCATTTAAAACTGCTTTTTAACTGACTTCCAGTTTTGTTAAGATTTGTTAACTTAGAACATGAATGCAAAACGAATGCTTGGAAGTTGATCAAATGAATCGGAACTAGTTGTCAATAGTGTAACTAAGTTACAATATTCGTTAGTTAAGTTAGTTCGCTAAGTTCGTGTTTTAAAAAAAAATAAGTTACGTTAGTTTTAAGAGTGAAACTTGTCCATAATATGTTAAATGTTAATTATAATTGATATCAAATAACTCTTTTCCGCATAAAATCCTAATTGATGCAGGCAAGAACACGGCATAAAAAAGAAGTCTTATAAAATATAACCATTCCCTCCTGAAAGGATCAAGAAAATCATTTTCAATCTAAAGTAATCTCTATAACTTCACAAAAGGGTTGATAATGAATTGCAGCGGATTCAGCAAGACTTAGAAACCATGCGGGCTCTTATCTTGATACTTACGCTAAAGAGGTTCTATTAATGTTGCCTTTTGAGAAAATGGAGCTATTGTGGCAGGTAAGTATTACTGAATGATGTTCTTAATGCGTATCTAATTAAAGATAAAGATTTTTTATTATGTGTCCATAGTAGTAGTATCTCAGAGCTACTGAATATGCATATAAAATTTCATAATAGTCGGTTAGGCCACATAACATTGTGACTTGGAAACTTTATTATATATTAGACTAGCTGACCCCAGCAAACGTTGTTTTGCAAAATGAAAAATAGATGTTGGCCGATTCTCAGACCTACTCAATATGCTAACAAAATTTCATGAGAATCGGTTAAGCCGTTTCGGAGGAGTACGGGAACGAACATTGATACCTACATGAGAATTTTATATTTAAGATTATGAGGCTGAAGACTACTGTTCCAATCTATATAAATAAAATTGAATTGTTGTTCGTTAGTCTGATTAAAACTCGAGAACGGCTGGGCCGATTGAGCTGATTTTGGTTTTGAAATGTTTGTCGTAGTCCAGGGTAGGTCTAAACGGCATGAGCAAATAAGGAAAAATTGCCGGGAACTTTTTTTACCCGTGCGACGCCGGGGCGGGCCGCTAGTTTGAAATATTATTTCAGTGTACGATAGCGATAGATAGATTCTTCGATAAATGGTGTCGAGAACGGCTACTTTTTACTCCGGGAAAATACATTGTTCCCGCGGGGAAATCCCAAAATACGGGCAACGCCGTGGCTTGTAAAGCTAGATCCTAATCTTTATATGTATAATTCTTCTGTGAGTGTGTACGTCACTGAACTTCTCTCAAACGACTGGTACGATTTTGATGAAATTTTTTGTGTGTGTTCAAGGGGATCTGGGAATGGTTTAGATTCACAATACGGTCAACTGGATATTGTTTTTTGAGACGTGGGACAGGACAACGTCTGTCGGGTCGACTAGTAATAAATATTATAAATGTGAATGTAAGTTTGTTTGTTACGCTTTCACGCGAAAACTACTGGACCAATTTGAATGAAATTCGGTACACAGAATCTCTAGAGCCTTAGAAAGGACATAGGCTACTTTAAACCGCGGGAGAGTGTACATTCCGCGGGCAAATTAATTAAAACGCGGGTAACACCGCGGGGCACTACTAGTAGAATATAAAAAGACAAAGATGGATGATACTTCATCATGCCTATTAAAATAGTTACTTATTGCTACTTCAAAATGATTAACTTAATTAACAATTGCATAACATAAGGAGTTAAATTTACGTGTAACTTAAATTAACTTTTTGACCCAGATTTACAACTCTACCGAAATTCATAACAAACTCATTAAAATCATTCGCGTCGTTAGACAGACGGAATCAGCATTGGAAGTAATTCTCATTTTGATGTTTAATTTCAACTGGCATCAGTATCGTTCACTTTGTGCGGGGTTTTCTGAATCATTTCCTATTCATAACATTTTAACAATAAATTGACAGCCATTAATGTTTGAATAGAGATCGCTTACAATTTTCTTTGATCCAGCGTTATCGTCTCCATCTCCAAACACAATATTGTATTTTCACTTATCGAGCAATACTTAAAATAACAGGTAGCTTTAAATTATTATTTTTTTCATTATATGCGCCATAGGACGTCCACTGCTTGAGGCCTCCCTAAAAATAGAGGGTTAAATCATAGCGCACCACGCTGCTTATTTAATGTGGATATATATCTATATATATAAAAATGAATCACTATTTCCCTTGGTCACGGCATCACGCCTGAACGGCTGGACTGATTTCGCTAATTATTTTTTTGTTCTGTTCGTTATTATCAGTAGAAGGTTCTTATGAAAGAAAAATTAAGGAAATTGCGCGGAAAATAAGAAATTTTAAAATTACTTAACCACCATATAAAGTTATTAAACTTTTTTAATGTAATTTTTAGTCATTTGACATAGAATTGACTGAATGCGTGCTGCAAATATAGTCAAAGAGGATGAAAAAAAAATGACGTTTAAAACGGATTCTTCTGTCAATCTTATTTAATTGATAAACAATACATTTAAAATAATTAATTCAATAAAATCAAAAATCTGCTCATTTATGGCGTCTAAGGCGGAACAAAGTTCGCCGGGTCAGCTTGTGAACAATAAATATAAATTAAAAATTTAAGAAAAAACCCCGATTCCAATGCTTTAATTTCCTTAAAAGCAAAACACCATAATATTTTGTAATGTACTCGCGTACTTTCATTTGATACCCACCTCGAGTATATTTGCAGATTTTCGGTTTTCCTTCCCCACTCTCACCCCCATAACTTTTAAACGGCACAACCGATTTTTATGAAACATATCTATTCATATTATTCATATTCATTTATTTACCAATTATAACACGGGGCGTTATCTAAGAACACTCGAGCCAAACTCACCTTTCATACAAAAAAACTAAATTGAAATCGCTGCATCCGTTCGGGAGCTATGATGTCCCAGACTGACAGACAGACAGACACACAGACAGACTCACAGATATACAGACAGACACGTCAAACTTATAACACCCCTCTTTTTTGGGCGGGGGTTAAAAAAGTGATTTGGACGGGTAGGGTTTTGTGGTTCGTTTTCAGTAGATTCATGATGTATCTAGTGGGAGCTTGCGTCGTTATGTCGTATAGTTATAGTACGCCCACTAACATCATACACGAATCAACGATTGGCATCATTAATAGGACATGCAAAAATTAATGCTTCTCTGATCATTGATTGAGTTTCGACTATAAATACATACCCCGGAATGATGAGGTTGACTTGGCTCTCTAGAATGGTATTCGAGGTCCTATATATAACTTTTGAAACTATTATGATTAACAATTTTATAATTTATTTTTTCAATAATCGACACTTATTGATGTACGAAACATTACATCTATGTACACTCTATCCCCTTTATGAGTCTTTTTAACCCGACTACGGCGAAGAAAATGGAAGGTTATAAGAGCTTGATTTTAAGGTGGTTACAGAGCTGTAAGCTAATTATTTTTAATTTACTTAGTCCTAGAAGAGCCCGGCGGTTTAAGCGCGATATTTAACTTTTTATTTATTTATATCTCTTAGGGAAACCAATAGCCTTATAAACCTACAATATAAGTATAATACATTAAATCTATAAAGGCTACTTAAAAGAAGCCACTTATAATGTAGTAACAAAATAGACAAACAAAGTATTTAATCACTCGTCATCTCAACACTCACTCCCTTCTTACACATGTCATGATTTAAACAGTCCATCTGGGGGCACGGCAGTGCCCCCACCAAGTCGAGCAAAAAAGCGGCACGGCCGTACCATCCTTTTCTCGAAGCAATTCAGGCCATTTTCGACCCCCTGTAACTTCGTTGTGGATAAAACTAGAAGACTGAAATTTTCAGTAACCATGCAGGATTGTAAAGACACGGTATATTTCAAATTTCATTCAATTTGAACCAGTATTTTAAGAATTATAACGGGTCAAATTTCGTAATTTTGTCACTCACTGACTGACTGACTGACTGACTGACTGACTGACTCACCGATCATCAAAATTCTAAGGCACTTCTAGCAGACCTAGAAGCTTCAAATTTGGAATATAAGTAGTGTTTGGTGTATGAATCAAGGAAAAACTAAAAAATCTAGAAAAAAACCGGTATAGAGGGCGCTGTCGTATCTTTTCTCGAAGCAATTCAGGCCATTTTCAACCCCCTGTAACTTCGTTGTGGATAAAACTAGAAGACTGAAATTTTCAGTAACCATGCAGGCATTGTAAAAACACGGTATATTTCAAATTTCATTCAATTTGAACCATTATTTTAAGAATTATAACGGGTCAAATTTCTTAATTTTGTCACTCATTGACTAACCGATCATCAAAATTCTAAGGCACTTCTAGCAGACCTAGAAGCTTCAAATTTGGAATATAAGTAGTGTTTGGTGTATGAATCAAGGAAAAACTAAAAAATCTAGAAAATACCGGTATAGAGGGCGCTGTCGCAACGCCACGTATATACGAAATATGTACTAAAGTAATAACAATGCGAAATATAAATAAATCCAATCTTGACCGGCAAAAAGAAAATCATATGGACATATATACAATAAGTAGAAGGTACCGAAAAGGAAAAAAGTAGAACTGTCTACAAAATACAAAAAGAAATGAGATCCCATCAAAAACAATACTTGTCAAAAAAACCAAGTCGCGCAACTCAGTTGTTCTGCGGTAAAAAGTTGTGAGATCCAAGTAAATCCAAGTCTTCAAATTTCGTCTCAAAATTCTTTAATGTTTTATATAAATATATTAAGACTTGGCCATCAATAATTGAATTTACACGTGTTTTCAGGCGATTGAATTAACACGTGTTTTCAGGCGATGGCCAAGTCTTAATATATTTATAATAAAACATTAAAGAATTTTGAGACGAAATTTGAAGACTTGGATTTACTTGGATCTCACAACTTTTTACCGCAGAACAACTGAGTTGCGCGACTTGGTTTTTTTGACAAGTATTGTTTTTGATGGGATCCATTTTTCTTCTTTCACTTCCTCTTCCCACATATCTAACACTCTTTTTGTCACACGACATTCATCCCTTCTCATAATTTTCCATACCATGCAAACCGATTTCCTCTCAACTTTTTTGTCACTGGTGCTACTTTCAAGGTTCCTATTAAATAAACAAAGTAATACAATTAATGAATAATGCAACACTAGCTTGAAATTAATACAATCACAATGAAACATAATCATCCCACAATTATTGAAAATGAGATATTATAAAAACAGAATTACAATAACACTAATATTAATATATTACTTATTATAATATTTGTATGATTTGATTACTAATTTCACTTCAAATCATAGGAAGAAAAAGTTACTTTATATTACATTTATTAAAAATATTTGTAAAATAATTATTATAAAGCTTATTTTAAAGTGAATCGATGAAGATATCAAAGTTACAGGCATTACACAGTAGTGTACTAAATATCTTACATAATGACTTTTTCTCAAACACGAGACGAAATGATTAAATAATAATTTTTCATATTTAAAATATTTATTAAAAGTTAACACTTTCAAAGGCATTCCAAATGTGCATCATCAAAAAAACTGTAACTTATATAAATAAATATTTCCCGGACAATCCACACAACAACATCTAGCCCCGCGGTACTTACAGCTTACCACAGGGGTCTACATATCTTACGATACGATATCTTGTGTTACGAGTACTAAATATATAAAAATATACATATTAATATATATAAATCTCGTGTCACAATGTTTGTCCTCAATGGACTCCTAAACCACTTAACCGATTATAATAAAATTCGCACACCACGTGCAGTTCGATCCAACTTGAGAGATAGGATGGTTTTTCAGGCGAGAAAAATTCGAATAATTTCCGGGAAAATTTTATACCCGTGCGACGCCGGGGCGGGCCGTTAGTATATATAGATATGTTTTATTATGCACATTAAACACCCAGACCAACAAGAAAGTGTTTGCAGAACATACAAACACATGTAATCTTGGTCGGAATCGAATCCGCTACCTCCTTTGCCGCAAGGCGAGCTTCCGCCCACCAAGCCATTGAGTTGCTAGTCTTACAGTAAAAATAAATTGAAAATAGGGTTGAGTGGTTTGTTTGAAGAGGCCTCATTAACCCTAATTAATCAATCAAACGAACCGTGGGTAGTCAAACAAACTTTATATTGATTTAATTAAGTTTGTGTTTACTTATAAAATCTCCAGTGTTCGTAATACCGTCGATTTACATTCATGAATTGATCTATCTCATTGTTCGGAATGTCATTTCAATCTTAAATATAAAAATTAATCGCAAAATGTGTTGCTAAGCGCATAACTCAACAACGCCTGGACCAATTTGGCCAATTTTTTTTAAACATTAAAAAAAATGGCAGTTGGTTTTCTAAGTTGGTTTTTACGGCGACAAAAATTCGAATATTTGCCGTGAAACAATTATGAATAATTACCCGTGCGAAGCCGGGGCGGGCGGCTAGTTGTAAATAAATAAAAATAAAGTTTATATTGCCTGACAATCCACACAACATTTGTTTAGATTTCAGACCTATTGTACAAACATTCTCGCTAATAAATTTATTATTATTATTTTAACTCTAAACAGATACAATAATCGAGCAAAAATACAAGAATACATTGTAAACATATAATTAGTTAGATTAACATGATTAGCACATGTCATGTTTGTGCACGCTAGTGCGTGATTAGAGTTTGTGTTAATTATTAACGTACAATATAATCAATAAGGTGATTTATGTACATATTTTTAGGTATTATAAGATTTCTAGTAGGCATTTATAGACTTTTTAAATTATCATGGTTTTTAACAATATTGTTCAGTAAGTGAACATGGCGCTTGCGACAGTGTCGAAGTATCGGAAAACTCAAAACCGTCAAATCATGGTATGTTACCCGTTTTTAGAGACTACAACAGAAGTAGATTTTGTTGTGTGGATCTTCCAATTATTCACAATAATCATAAACAATTATGTCTACCAATATTCTTTAGATTTTTAACGGGAAACTTAAGAATAAAAAAAAATTATAGTTGTGATGGATTCATATTAAACCTAGGGTTTGTGTACAGTTTATACACTTTTTGCAATAAAACAACTTTTTTAATTTTATTTTTGAATACTTAAATATGCATCGACCGGTCACCCATACAAGATCTGTAGCCCTACAAGTTGGCACTTACAACCCCAACAGTCGTAAGAGGCAACTCGTGGGAGGGCTAACTGGCCAGGCGATTTTTGCCTAACATTAAAAAGGAATATTTATTGATTACGTGTTTTAGTAGGTTTTTATAGCGACAACAGCATCATCCCTTAACGTTTCTTGAGATACAGCCTGGTAGTCTGACAGACGGAAAAACTGACAGATGGACGACAAAATCTCAGTGATAAAGAAAGAAGAAGAAGAGGTAAAGTCCCGTTTTACCCTTTGGGTAAAGAACCCTAAAATTGTAAAATTATCCGCTATAAATTCAAATTATATTTATTTATCTCTCTCGTCAAGAGAGAAGTCCCTGTGACCCAGCAGTGGGAACGTTAATAGGGTGATGATGATGATATTTATTTATGACTATAATCTGTGATATTAGCATCCGTATATTTTATTAATAGATTTATCAGCAACACAGCAAAGCAGTTGATCACAAAGTTCAAATCCCGGTTTATATCCATAACCAACACTTCATACGGTTTTTTCTATCTATATAAATAAAAATGAATTGTTGTTCGTTAGTCTGATTAAAACATGAGAACGGCTGAACGGATTTATCTTATCATAGTCTTGAAATGTTCGTGGAGGTCTAGGGATGGTTTAAAAAGGCGAGAAAAAATCGAATATTTGCCGGGAAAAAAAATTGAATTAAAACCCGTGCGAAGCCGGGGCGAAGATTAATAATATATTTAGTAACTGTCATTGTTAATAGCTACAACATTAACTGCATATTATATTAAATAAATAAATAAATATTCCCGGACAATCCTCACAACAACATCTAGCCCCGTTGTAAGCTTTACTACTTACATCTGATAGGTATACTTAATATAATATACATAAATGTAAATAGATATTTTTTATTATACACATATTGTATTATAACTTAATCACATAAATGCAAAAAAAACTATAACTACCATAAACGGGTTATAAGACTAAATATCTACCTAGTGTACCTACACGGGGCTAATAAACGATAAAACTTTCTAACACTATCAGAAAAAGGTCGGGTCCATTTGAAAATACGACAGACTTCAAGGGAACTTAACTTGACAACTTCTTTAAGATTTCCTGACACGACCGGAAATTCTTACCCGACTAGTGCAAAACAAAGGGCTTTGGGAGAAAATGCGACACAACTTTTGTGACCTGCTTAATGCAGAGCTATTCACAAAATGAGAAAGATATTATATCAGACATTTTAACATGAACCGTTAAATTTGTTGCTTATTGCTTAACTCGTGAACAACTGAGGGGGCCTAGTTTCCCAAGATTTTTGTATTATCTAATCATAAACTTGTTTGGATATGGGTATTCAGATCATTTCGTTATTTACACTAGCTGTGCCCGCGATGTTCTTCGCGTGGGAGATGATCAATCGAAAAAGTTAGTATTGTTAATTTGTATATTTATTGTAAAAATATTTATACCTCAGTATGTTTTATAATTAGGAATTTTGGTCTTGAACGTTTAGTTATATTGCTACTAATAAATTTACTCAACGCGGGCCGCAATTTGACGACCACGGTTCTAGAGGATACAGTGAATTTGAATTTAGAACAAAGCGTGCACTAAGTTCGTGATGCCAAAACATCAACCTATTTACTTCAACCTCCTTCTCCTTGACCAAAGAGAATATAATCACTACGTTCAAACTATTTTTAATTAACGAATACCTCAGACTCGGTTCCTCTTTGTGTTCGTTATTTAGTTTCACTCACAGATTTATGTAAAGTAGCTTTTTGATTCCTCGCTGAGGTCTTTTGCAAAGATTTTTCACCTATTGATTCCCTCGCCGATGCTCATTATAATTATGAAATTCAATTTTAAAATACTGTACTTGCTCGACCATTAAAATTGAGCACGCGATTTAAAATAACTTGCACTCATCGGGTTTAAGATCATTTATTTCTCTTAGGAACTAGTATTCTGTGTTATTTTAAAATAATTAAGTACTTATAATAATGATGGGCTTAAATATCCCTTTAGAGACTAGAAAATATTGTATAATTTTCTTGTTTTTGATCGAGAAAGGTTATTTTATTGTAAACTAGTGGCCCGCTCCGGCTTCGCACGGGTTTTTATTCAATTTTTTTTCCCGGCAATTATTCGATTTTTTCTCGCCTTCCCTAGACCTCTACGAACATTTCAAGACTATGATAAGATAAATCCGTTCAGCCGTTCTCGAGTTTTAATCAGACTAACGAACAACAATTCATTTTTATTTATATAGATATTGCACATATCGCGAGCAAAGCCAAAAGTTGAACGATTTAGTAACATGAGATAATAAATACAAAGGACCTTTGCTAATAGGGGTAAATGTACTAAATCGGTTCAATCGAGCGCACCGAATTAAGATATGGGTGATTCTTGTAACAAGCGCAAGAGTAACCCTATAAAGTTCAATTCTATTAGGAATTATCATCAGTTCAAATAGTCGCTGGGTCTATATATATATTTGCAGATTAAAAAAACGGAAACTTTTCATTGACCTTCTGTGTTAAGGCATGTGGAATACATGTCCTTTTTTATTTGTTTGTTTATATTGTTTGCATAGCTGTAAGTTTTCTTAAAATTGATAAAATTAAATAAAATAAATTATCATCAACCAACCCATTTTAATCAAGCCTCAAATATATATTATTATTATTCAATATTATATACACAATATACAACAAAAAGCTTACTGACTGACTAACTGACTGACATATCAACGCAGGGCCTTAACTAATAAGGGTTAAAAACCTGAAATTTTGCACAGGTTCAAGAGAATTTATAAATCTCTATAGGTGGTGCGAAAGTGTCTTATGTATTCCTATAATTCAATACCCCTTTTAGGCTTAAGCGGGATTAAGAAGTTAGTATTTTAGAACTATGTTTTCTAAGAGATTTTTATAAAATATCGTAAAAAATCGACAGAGCAACATTAAGCCTCGTTGTAGACTATAAGATGGTGTAACGAAGTTATTACAACCTTACAAAAAAGGGTTAAACCAATCAAACAAAACCCACTTTTTATTTGATCCTATTTAAATCACCTCTTAATTAAACCAGTATATTATAATATATACGTAGATTTATATTCTACCAAATACAGCTTAATTTCTGCAAACAAAAGTAATTGGCATCGGAAAATGAAAGGAAAATCACTTGAATCGATCTTTTTAATAGCCGTATACGGTTCAAATTTGCATAAACATCTCAAGATTTTATTCGGCCGGAATGAAACGGGTCGCTTTAACATGTCGTGTCATCGCAGTAAAACTGGTATAAAACTTTTACGGCTTCGCAGTTTATTAATTGGTTTAAAGAAGATTGGTAGGTATCTTCATCATTGCAATAAATAAGGTTGAAAATGGGTTTTGATGCGCTTGTCGAATCACCTTGATTGTAGCATTAATACATTTACCTATATTATACAATAAAGAGAATATCATCTCAGTTTAAGTGAGTAAAACCCGTTCTTAAAATGAAGAGGTAAGATTAGTTTGTATTGAATAGGCCCCGAAAGTACTGAACGGATCTGAGAAATTATATCAAAAATGAAAACTTTTTGAATTTTATAAAATATATGTTATATTTTTGAAAAATCCTCGAGTAACATAGACAATGTTTTATTTTCAAAAATTTTGGGATTTATTACGAACTCTTCAGTTACGTAACCCAAGTTGTAAAAAATCCTAAGAATAATAGATACGTTAACGGCTTACGGCCGTTCCCAATATTCAATCTATCTCTTGTTTTGCCATACTGACTATAGAAACATCTATCTATCTTTAATTTGATTTTTTTTAAATCTTTATTTTTAATTTTTCGTGTACATACTTAAAGTACAATAGATACCCTAAGGTTAACGAGTTGACATAATGGCAAAGCAAAGAGTTTGTTGATCTGAGGTCGAGTAACTTTTTGATTTGAAACCATTGATAGGGTTTAGTAAGAAAGGAGTTCCGCCTTTTTTATGTTGTCTCCAAAGAGAATATAAATCAGTATTGTTATCACAATATTTATAATAACAGTAGCCATGTTTTTTTATTGGGCCATTAATCTATCTGGATTGGTAACTTAAATTTTTAGAAAACTCTAAAAAAATACCAAAACGAGAGGTCATCCAAGTCCTTTTTGTTTTGATATTTTGATTAGAATTTCTCAGAGTAACTTTTCAATTCATGTTTCATGTTAGTTCCGGTTTCACTGTTAGTTTACAATCTGGAACTGAATGCATATTTCAATACCCTACCGTTACTTTGTTTGAAACAGCTGCGGATGCAAAACGTAAGCTCTGAAACTCATCTTTTGTTTCAAACATAGTTATTAGAACTCTTCCCACTGACATAGTAGACATCGCTACCCAGCAGTGAAACTAGTCATTTATAGTCATTAATTGAAAATATAATTATTATACGTCACAATTACGGTTTTTAACCCCCGACCAAAAAATAGGGGTGTTATAAGTTTGAATTGTCTGTCTGTCTGTCTGTTACATCATAGCACCCGAACGGATGGAGCGATTTCAATTTAGTTTTTTTTGTATGAATTTTTTTTGGCCCGGGTGTTCTTAGACATGTTTCAGAAAATCTAAATATACTAGTGTGGGGTATCAAATGAAAGCGCATCGCGTCCACATTACATAATATTATGTTGATATACATATTTAAGGAAATGAAGGAATTGAAATCGGGGGTTTTTCTTAAATTTTAAATTTAGATTTATTTCCAATGGTGATGTCAGGTTATCTTTGTATAAACTAATAAGTAAAATAATATCCTCAGGTTGTCACTCATACTTAATATTTTTTTGCCTTGAATGATATCCACAGAATAAATACACTACTGGCGTTCATTTACACTGTCATTTGCATTGTAAAATAATTCAGGTATTTATAAACTTGTACATTAACAAAGCTTAGTATGTTCGGTTTAATTAAGATCTAGCTTTAATTACCTCTCAGATATAACTGAACTATAATGGGCCGAAAATGTAGTTTAAGTAAAAACTGACGAAAATACTGTCATCATCATACTATAATGACTTCACTGATTGACATTCGATTTTGATTTTAAGTGTGATTAAATCGCAAGTTTTAAAAATAACAATTGTTAACCACAGTGGCGTGGTGGGCAAAGGGCCACTTGCGGCGCAGTTAACGGGTTCGATTCCCGACGAGAGGTCAAGTGTGTTTTAATGTATAGTAAAAAAATATGTGTATGTATGTCAATTATATTAAGTATATCAGATGTCTATTACCCGTAATACAAGCTTAGAGCTAACGTCTGTAGCGGTTTACTCCCCAAAGGTTATATTCTCTAGTATTTTAATTCCCATTCCATTTTTTCTCCATTTTATTTTCACCATTCTGATATTTTCCCATTACTTTTTGGCCCCATTCCTATAAGTTCATAGACGAATTTTTCTCTAAACGATTAAAATGCCAGATACGTCATAGTTTCTTACTTAAAAAAAGAAAAAAATACATCTTGTTATGGAAAGAATATTTAAATATTTCGTATAAAATACCAAAATAAAAAATAACTACAGTAAAGGGCTACAGTCGAGCTAACAATGGGGTTAAATGTTGTTGCATGGAGTGTGCGGAAATATTTATTTAAAAAAAAAATTACTTAAGTTAGTGGAGTCGCACCAGAGTTTTTACTTTTCTAATTAAATTTCTATGGTCGCCCTACATAATATATTATCATAATATTTCACTGTAACGCAATATATATCATCACCCTATTAACGTTCCCACTGCTGGGACACAGGGACTTCTCTCTTGACGAGAGAGATTAGGCCTTAATTCACCACGCTGGCCAAGTGCGGGTTGGTGAATGTCACATGTCTTTTCAAACTCTTTTAAAGTTCTCAGAACATGCCGGTTTCCTCACGATGTTTGCCTTCACCGTTAAAGCACGTGTTTAAAGCGCACATAGATCTCTCAAGAAGAAAAATCCAGAGGTGCGTGGCGGGGTTTGAACCCACGACCTTCGGAATGAAAGTCGAGTGTCCTCCCACTTAGCCAACACGGCTTCCTGTAACGCAATGTATAAAAATAATTATCAATTGGAAACCCGAAGTTAATATAATTTGCATGTTTTGATAACAAACAAACAGATAAGAATTATACAATGACTCATTTTCAACAAGAATAATAATAAAAAAACAAATCAAATACCTACTGTAAATAATTTTTAATTTAATATATATGACAATCAAAGGGTTATGTAACTTATTTAGATACATAGATACATTGCTTATCTGTGTCACTCTTACTTGTAAAGATAAAGATAAAAAACGATTATTATGTCATCAAACTAAAAGTAAATTAAATATTCTACCTATGTTACATAGTGATTCTTAATGTAATGACATACGTAAATGGTCCCCAATCAGCATGCGCTATGACAGAACTAGGTCCTGTCATAGCGTCACTTGTTACGCATAACATAAGTGATGATTCAACCTTCTGATCAAACACATATCTCACATTTCGATATCGCAGCATAAAGATACTCGAATGAGGAAAGAACATTGATATTGAGTCATATTGTTTTGATAATTCCTTGGGTAAATTATTATTATGAAATACATGGCTAAGTTGAACCACATTTTACCATTTTTCATTTAACCGCAAGAGTACGTCTTCTCTTTTTGTGCCACACACAACACATAACTTTTAGAAATGTTTGTTATTCCATTAAAATGTACACAAAAAAACATGTCTCACTATACTATTTTAAACGACAAATAAAGATGGGAGGTTGTCAAAATTCGTCACGTATTTATAAATGTATTTACACAAATAAGTCTACGTCATGCACAAACTACGTTTATCTTAAATCCAATGTTTGTAGTAAGAAACTTCTATTACATTTAAACTCGATTTTTGTAGGCAAGCTTTACTTTGTCAATTTTAGTATTTTTATTTGTTTATACAATAAAACATTAGGAATCTATTTGTAATAAAATAAACTCTTTCATGATTTGCCTCAAGTATTTCATCAGTCGTTAACTTTAGAAGAACTTGCTTCTTTATCAACTGGATCCTCGTTCATAGCCTCCCAATAAGATGGTGGTCCATCCATACCTGGCACTTCCTCCATACTCGGTCCAGGACTAACAAACATCACTACTTCCGTATCTCTATCAACATGCTTCTCACCAATCACAATAGGAAACTCGACACTTGCATTGATATACGGTATTGGAAGTCTAAGGGTCACGACCACCTTGTAATCTTTGGACAGGACCCTGCTGTTCTGCACGGAGTATAAATGGGCTGGTATCGGTAAAACCACTCCCATATTGGCTACAGCATCTGCAGGCACCGCTGGAGTTTCAACTGTGCTTTCTGATATAACCTTTGAGGACGATTTCCTTCTTCCACAATTGGCTGTATACGTTGTAGTGCACACCACCTCACTTTTAACGCTTGTTATTTTCACATCCGTGTTATTGGTAACTGTAAATGCTATCTCACCGTTTTCACCTGGCGCGAACAAACTATTGGAGATTTCAGCTTTAACGTTAATAGCATGATGTCTTTTGGAAAATGGTCTTAGTAGGTTTTTGTCCAGGCCAAAGGATGTTCGTCCTTCCGGATATTCTGGTCTTATTATACCGTAAACATTTATATGCGCAGAAAACTTCTTATTGAAGGTGAACAGACCAGGCTTTTCAAAGCTGAGACTAATTTTGTATGCAATAGTACAATGTGAGTCTTTAAATGAAGAGGGTATATTTTCTGGCAAAATGAATTGGAAGTGTTGCTCATAAGTGCCTGGCTTTAATATTGCTGTGTGTCCTGGTGGTTTGCTTAGGATGCTCATATAGTTTTGAATGAAGACTTCAGTGCCTCTGTAAGTAACGTGTCTTGATTGGGAAACACCACGGTGTCTGTGAGTTCTGTTTTCTGTCCAGGAACATTCGCCTTTTCCGATAAGTGATAGGATTATATCCTTGTATTCTGTTGGTTCAGCTATTGTATACTTCACGCAACCTATAACGGGCTTGCCGGATTTGTGGACACCTTCCCTTGGCCTTCTTATCAGTATTTGGCAGGTCACACTCATTGCACTTTATTGTACTGTTGACACTAGTAGTATGCTATATTTTGTCCAATATATAGATACGTTCACCGGCTTTAAAAGATTAGCTGTGACTAGGTACTGTTATCTTTGCAGTCGATATTTCTGCCCAGATAACAGGATCAAGAGTATTAAATTTATCAATCCTTTTATACCTATGAAGTAGTGTTATTGTTATAAATATGCAATTATCAGTTGCTAAGATTAATTAGAATTATTCATCTGTACTAAAATAATAATATGTATTGACTCATCATCAATGAATTACCAAATTTTCACTGAATAGATTAGATTTGATATTTTCAATGTTTATGAAAGGAATTTTGTGCATGTAAGGGGATCTAACCTAAAACGTTTTAGGATTAAGGTTGAAATTTGCGTAGTAATTTTTTTCTCCGATAATGTTCGGCCGATAAGAAAATCGTTTTTCTATAATAACGATACCGCGTTTTAGCCGATTTTACACTGAAGGTATATTTTCGCTCGCTGTGGCTTTTAGCGGCAGTAATCATTTTGGGAGATAGGTTTTGTCTCGTGACTTCTTCCTTGAATAATATTTTTTGTTCTTGAGATAAAGTATTTCTTTTCGGTTTAATTTTAATATATTGACGCTAGAAATTTGAAATGTCGTAAGGGACATTTTGTTGTAAGGGACATTTTTATACCATTCAACAGGAAATTTTGTCCTCTATCGATCTGTATATTTAAAATTTTGATATCTCAGAAAGAGGGTAGACAATGACAATTTCAGTTGTTTCCGTGATTATGGCGCTTGCAACAGCTTCGAAATATCGGAAAACTCAAAAACCGTCAAATCATGGTATGTTACCCGTTTTAAATCATAATGGTATTTCACTTATTTCCTATACATTTCTTAACAGTACAACATAAAATGCTTGCATGAAAAAGGCAGTTCGGGTAGTTACGACAAAATGATTATAATAAGCTAAGGTTATAAAAAAAATTTTACGTCGTAATGGCCACCCCTCAAAAAAACCATGTGTACGGGACACCTCTTCCTAAATGTCAAAGTGTAAGGGACATCATCATTTAAACTATTGAGTTTGACGAGGTTAAAGTTATATTTAGCTATAAATCAATTAATTTTAAAACATTCTGTCTAAAAAGCATCATGATAGGAAAAAAATGACAAAGTTGCGACGTATTAAATGAAAAAAAATTGTTTTTTTGCTCTCCTGTATAGCGTAGTTTTGTCCCTTACGACATTTCAAATTTCCAGCGTCGATATCATAAATATAATTGGTATCGAGTATTAGTACCTGAACCTTAATAATAGTATATTGTAAACATTTGAAAAATCTTTATCTTTCTACATACATCAGCGCATTAACCCAGCAACGAGGTTTTTATATACGTATGTGGTAGTCGTGAAGAAGAGACGCGATATCAAGTATACTTCTAAATAATTAATTGCATGATTGATTTCAGTTTTTGTCCCCCAATTCAAATAGATTAATTACGTGGACACTTTATCATTAAATTTACCATATCTCATAAAATGTCCAAGCAGTCATAATCGTTCAAATAACCATAATAACCTTTTATGTAGAACTTGTATCTTATACCAAAAAACATCCTTATCTTTAAACAGTTTATTGAATTGATCAATAAACAGTTAGTATCTTAAATAATTGTCACAGAAGATAACTTATCAGTTATCACTATCACTTTCTGAAACAACAGACAAATCAAATAATAAAAGATAAATACTTCTCAAACTTCAAATTACCGCCATTAGCCTTCATTTAGAATATTTTAATGAAGTTCTACCGTTGTCGTCATTAAGCTACAACAAGAACTAAAAGAGAAAAAAAATACGCCACATATTATAGTTGATAAAAAGATGTTAGGTTTGGGATTGTGAATTAAGATGCTTATAGAGTTGGGCGGATGGGTAAAATAACTTTTTAATCGAGCACGCCATGTGATCCAAAAAAAAATGGTAAATGTTTTTGGTATGATTTACAAAGGATATATAAAACGGGATATTTACCATGATTTATTGTATAGTGATGCAATGTATCGTAACAAAACACTGAGAAAGAGGGTAGACCACTTTGCTTGTCAATAAAACTTGGGTTACAGTTTTATTGATCTCGCAGCAGCTTCAGTGCAACCGTGTACTTTGCCGAAATATCGTGAAACTCAAAAAATATTATATCACATATTATATAATTAATCTCGTCCCATTAAAAATCTTAACAGTGTTGATAACCAAGATATTTTCTAAAGTTATATATTCTTATATAAGTTCTGCAAGCACTTTCTCTTTGGTCTCTCATTATTCTTTGGACTCTCATCTCGCTCTCGCATATTTGAAAGTATTGTTCTGTCTCTGGTGTGTGGATAAAAATAAAAACAACTCATAAATAAAGAATTCGGAACAACTTACTGGTGATATTCAGAAGCACGAATAAGCAAGTAAATGAAATACACCAACTGATCATCTTGGGTGAGCTCACTTTTTCAATAATCACCAATGTAAATTCCACTTTAAACCGTTAAAGAAATATCAAAACACTTCTAAATAGAGATAGCACTACAGAATCTCACAGTTTACGCTAAAAATCGGTCAAAACCACAGACAGAAGAAGAATATACTCCAGCTGACGTTTTGTTTACACAATTTCTAAAGGATTGAATACGGCACAAATGGGTCAATGACCTATTTACTGACAAATCATCGTGACATTGACAGTCCTACTCGAAAAAGCCGCGATCAAACTAATCGTGCAAAATACTGCCATCTATTGACGAATAATGGAAGTCAACTAAAACTCAGTGATTGACTGATCACTAATTTCGTACTAAAAAGTAACTTAACCGGTAGTCGAGTGCGTTACACTCTTACCTGCTGTGCTTGAGGCACGAGTTCGAATCTCCGATTAGAGCCTTGAAAAATCACAGGAAGCTCTTTTTGCACTAAATTCAGAGTGTAAATGTATTAAAATGACCACTAACGCCAACGTAACATTAAGAAGACAGAGACGCAGATCATTTTTGGATTTATCAGAAATAAATGCTGAAATTTCACAATTTAATTCGACGATTGCTGACGGAAGTTTATTAGAAACTTCAGTAAAAAGTGTACCTGAAGAATCTACGCTGAACATCGACCTAAAACAACAGATTTTTGAATTGCAAAATGAGTTAACAATCGCACAAGAGGAAATTGCGAATCTTAGCTCCCAGTGCACAGTATTAAATAGAGAACTTGAAGAGAAATGTAGACAAAATGAATTACTAAAAAAAATTACAACGCAGCAAGTTTCACTCTCGCCGCGTATGTCACCCCGGCCAGGTTCAAGTGGTTCATTAATGAAAAAAATTAATACTATAAGAACAAAAACTCCACGTCTTTCTCCAATTCATCTGAACCACGAAACTGAAATAAGGGAAACGCCTGCAATAAAAAAACATTCGGTTCAGCGATCAAATCTAATGCAACTACAATTATCATCCAGCCCGAGACTAAAAACTCAAACTGCTAGCACTTCACATCTGTATAGTTTCGTCGCAGGAAAAGCAGAGGGCAGCAGCGCCATTTCAAAGGCGAAGATCCATATCATCGGCGATCAGCAGGCTCGGAACTTGACAACTAAGCTAAGCATGGATCGGAAAAATAAGTGGAATGATATGTACGACATATTTGGTACGGTTAAACCTTCGGCGACAAGTAGTGAATTACTATCTAACTTTAACATTAGTAAAATAAATAAAAATGATATTTTGGTTTTGTTTTTAGGAGCAAATGAAAAAAATCCATTTTCTCTGTTTGCTAACTTATGTAATTTTTTATACTCGCTTAAGGGGCAACTTGTTTTCATTGTTAATGTACAGTTTAATCGCTACTTAAATAAAAACAAATTAAATAACGAGTTGAGGTTACTTGTACGTAATTATAGTAACTGCAGGTTTATTCAGATGGATGATGGCTATGATAGTGAGGTACCTTACATTAGAAAATCAAAATTATTTTTACAAAATTTAAGTTTAAAAATAAACATTGAAATTGACAGTATAAATTACAACAAGCAATTTCTTGACAAAGGCAGATCACTGTGTACATTACGGTCGCATAAAAAGGGTAAACTTGGGAAAAATGTCCCTAAAGTAGGTACTATACCATACTATTTTCGTACGGCGGCTAAAAACCAAGGTATAAATCCTCCGGGAAATATGGTTAAGGGTCAATCAAATAGTGATACTTTACCTTTTTTTCAAAATGTACCGAGGGCAGCTACTCTTCGATGACAATTTTGCACCAAAATATTGCCGGTGCAATATCTAAAGCAGAGAACTTACAAGTGTCACTATCCGAACTGCGACAAAACGGTACTTCTGTTAATATATTATGTTTAACGGAGACGTTTATATTAAAAGACCACGAGCAATTACTTAAGATAGCTGGATTCAGAATGGCTGCCTCATTCTCGCGTTCCGACTCGAAGCGCGGGGGTGCGTGTATTATGTTAGAGAACGGGTTGCAGTTTAGGGTTCTTCAATCTGTAAACGATGTAGCTTGTAAATTTTGCTTTGAAAGTACTGGAGTTGAGTTACTAAGTTATAACATAGCTTTGATATGCATCTATCGTACCCCAAATAGTAGCATTTCAATATTTTTTGACAAACTCAATAGCTTACTACATATATTATCCCGAAAATACAAAAAAGTAATTCTTTGTGGTGACTGGAACATTGATGTACTAAAACATAATAAACATACTAGTGAATTAAGAAGTATTTTTGACAATTTCAACTTAGAATTGCACATCAAATCTCCAACCCGAAATTTAGCTTGCTTGGACCTTTTTGTGAGTAACATTAAAAATGTTACTGGTAAGGTACACTGTTTAGCTCTATCAGATCATGAAATGGGGCAAACAATAGAGATTCCAATGAAGGTCAACATCACAAAATCAGAGTGGACAGAATGTAGAAGGGATTGCAGCCCCGAAAACGAGCAAAAATTCTGTAACTACTTAGCGTCTCTATCATTTTCAGATGTATATGAAAGTAATACTACAAATACGGCTTTTAATAATTTTCATGAACTGTTGACTCTATTCTTTGACTTGTGTTTTCCAATTTACTTAACCAAGAAAAGATTTAGAGGTAAAGGCTGCAGTTGGCTTACAAAAGGTTTAAAGAGATCTAGCATTAAAAAAAGATGTCTCTATATTAGGTTAAAATTGACGAAATCTGACAAAAGAATGGCTAAATATTATAAGCAATATAGTAAAATACTTAAAAATTGTACACATAAATCGCAGCAAATACAAAATTTGAAATATATTAAAAAGAACAGTAACAAGTGTAGAGCAGTATGGAAAATTATAAATGAAAATGTTAATGACGTGAATGAAACTAATGACATAAAAGAAATAATTGACATTAAAAATATAATTTATAAGGAACCTCAGGACATATCGCACCTCCAGAATAAAAGTGACTCATCTCGAAAAATAGGGAAAATGAGTTAAATATATAGAAAGACTCAGAAAAAAAAACTGCATCGGCTAGTGATTCAAAAGGTGCCACTTGTTGGTTAGAATGCTCAAAACATAATATGTGCGTCCCTTTCATTCCGGCGGTTTCGAATCCCTCTTACGCGGAATACTGATCCTGTTCAGTATTGCGTCAGCCAAGATTGGAGTGAGTCGTCGCGCGTTTAGTATTGGAAGGACCAAAAGCCCAATTCAACACTTTAGTACGCAACTATCAGGTAAGATTGTTATGAATTTTGAGTAATGAAGTGACCTCTTTGTGTTTTGTGTCATTTTATTACAATAAGCCTAGTTAATTTATGTGACCTAAATCAAATTATATCATGTTTATTACTATAATTATTCCTATTCTAATGACCGTTTAAACTTAAGGTCAGTTTTGATCTTAAACAGAGAGTAACGTTGTTGCCTTGTTTGTGATTTTGTCTATTTATTATTAAATTGCCAAATATTTTCGAGAAATATTAAAGATAAAGTCAGTTTTGATTTTAAAGATAGGATAATATTATTGCCTTATTTGTGACTTCGTCTATTTATTATTAACTTGCCAAATCTTTTATATTTTATGGTGCTGTTGTTGATTCAAATTTATAATTATATTCTGTTTAGGTCACAATCACTATGAGTAAAAGAGTTCAGTTAATCCTGAAAATGGTGGATACCAGTCGACAGAAAAATGTAAGTATAGGTACCTACTTAGGTAGGTTCTTTGTCAGCTATTCTTTTATTTATAGTGAAGTAATAATCCCCATAATTTAAAACGGGATATTTACAATGATTTGATTTTTGAGTTTTCCAATATCATCATCATCGTCATAATCATCATGATGGCGCGTGAAACTGTGCCGAAATATTGAAAAACTCAAAAATCAAATCATGGTAAATATCCCGTTATAAATGAATTTTGTATTAATAACCGTGTAATAGTTTCAAAAATTTAATAATCCCATTCTCTTATACTATGTACTTGACCCCGACGACTAATGTGGCGTGGTAGGCGAAGGTTCGCCTACGATGCAGAAGGTTCCGGGTTCGATTCCCGCCTTTGAACTATTGTGTGTAAAATAAAAAATATATATCTATGTAATGTATTGCATTACGTATATCGGTTATCTAGTACCCATAACACAAGCTCTGCTTGGGGGTAGATAATGCTTTGTGAATTGTTCAACATTATTTATTTATATTTATTACTTATATGTTTATTATTTTTTTGTAGAAGAGCCACCTGATGATATTCAGATCAAGGCATGATTGCGAAAATCCAAAGAAAACTGATACTGCTCTGATACAGGACATAAAGGACCACATTAATTCTATACCAAGAATGGAGTCACACTACCTGAGAACACAGTCTAATACAGACCGGGTAGTTCATTACAGACAGCAAATCTATTACAGATCTCTGGAATGATTTCAACAAACTCCAAAAGGAGAAAAATAGACCTGAGATTCTATATTGGCTGTATTTGAACACATTTAACATGGAATTTAATATCGGCTTCTTCCAACCAAAGAAAGACCTATGTGAAATCTGTGTAGCTTATGAACTTGACCCTCGAAATAAGAAGTTGGACCTGAAAGCAAATTAGTACCAGCATCTCCAGAAAAAAGAGCTTTGCCGTCAGCAAAAACAAGAAACCGAGAGAATATCGACACAACACATATTTGTGGTGTGTTTGATCTACAATCTGCTATTTTACGTCCAAGTCCATCTTATTTTTACTACTGTAGTAAAATTAATTGCCTAACCTTCTCTATAACCGAGTTAAATAACAAAGACAACGACCAGGAAGATAAAGCTGCTGACGGCAATGTTTTCTGTTACTTCTGGGACGAATCGGAAGTTAACACAGGAGCAAATGAGATAGGCTCCTGTATTTATCAAAAACACCCCAATGAAAAAGTAAAAGTAACGTTTTACTCCGATAATTGTACGGGACAAAACAAAAACAAATTCATAGCCAGTTTGTACTCATTTGCCGTTGCAAATCTTCCAAATATTGAGAGTATAACTCACAATTATCTCATTAAAGGTCATCCGCAGAACGAAGCTGACAACGTCCACAGTCTTATAGAAAAAGCAATTAAAAAAAAACGAGATGGCTGGCCTAATTTACATACCCCATCAATACGTAACCTTGATTAAGAGTGCTCGAAAAACTGGTAAGCCCTTCATAGTAAAGGAGCTTGAACATGATTTTTTTTTTATTTTGAAGAAACTTCAAGAAAAGTTGACCTACAATTTTAAAGAAAACACAGAAAAGAAGAGAGTGCTATGGAATGAGATAAAAGTGCTACATTTTGAAATAAAGTACAAAACTTCCTATTCAGACAAGGAATATGGAACAATTAATACGAGAAATAAAAGAAAGAAGATGACAAACGCTGCAGATGTAAGAACGGATAGATTATATCCAAAAAAATTAGGATTGAAAGAAAATAAGAAAAATGACCTCAAAGATTTACTCTTGAAAATTCTCATACCTACTTACTACGCAAACTTTTACAACTCTCTTTAGAAGTTGATTGAGTGTAAGAATTAATATTAAATTATAGAATTTTATTGAAAATGAGGCTTAGTTGAGCACGTTCCATTATGATAAAAAATGTTGCTATTCTGACGCAGACTGTGATTTTTAAGTGACATGATTAGAATATTAAGATTCAGTGTATAATTATTGAATACCTTTTTAAAGTTCCTGTTTTACCATTGTGATGTTAATTTAGTGATTGAGTTACTGATAATTTAATAAGGTAAGAGAAGACTACATTTTTGCTAAGAGACTGTTTTTCGTTTGATTATTTTTAGGAGGTTTTTTAAGTTTGATCATTCTCATTCGATTATTTCATTGTTGTCCTAGGCCTGTGTTATAAAAGCTTTCATAGTCACCTATACCTCATTATAACGCTGTTCTGATGAATAAACGTCACTAAAAACATAAATCTACGACCGAGTAAGCTTTCATAATACGCGCCATAAGAAAGTTTAATAGTATCGATTCTGATGTGATGTGTGCTAAAATAATAGCTGTTCCTCTTACCTCGATTTATAAGAAAAACATAGCAATAGATTTAAGAGTGTCAAACAAGTTATGCTAAAGAAAACGTACATCAGAATCGATACCATTGTCATAATTAAGTATAATATAGTTCATGTTTTTTCTTAGATTTTCTTTAATTATAATGGGTCGATTGTCCAAGACTGTTATTAATGGTAAACCTAAAATGTTGAATAATGTTGTACTGTTGGTTACCGATTTTTTATAAAGTTTTATTAGAAAGTAATTATAGTTAACTTTTCTTTATTATAGTGTTTTTCTAATAAGTGTATTAATCCCATCGTACTAAAATGCAAAAGTTGATTTTAAACCAAATATTTTGCCGAGCGTTCCGGATTAAAGAAACCTATTTTCAAATAAGCCATTAGTATTGATTTAGTTTTAGTACAAAACTGACTCATTTTCGGAAGGGTTTTTTGAAATGTTAATTACTTATATAATTTAAATAAATTTTCAATCAGAAATAATTACAAAATATAGGCAAAATACCAATTTATCCTATGATTTGTAAATAATATAGAAAATTCGTAATTTGGTTGTGCCATGATACAAATATGTAAAAATAACGCAAACGTAAAATCATTTTATCGCATTTCCCACAAAACATGTTTTTTGAGATGAGTCACTTCTATTCTGGAGGTGCGATATGTGAAAAATTTAATCAACATTTTATTGAAATGACAAAAATTCCAAATCCCAAATTTCAGCTGCAAAATTCTAATAACAACATTAATTCAAACTGTTCCTCAATATTCTTACATCCTACTAATCCGGATGAAGTATTAAAGGTCATTAAGAAATTAAAAAATACAAATTCAGTGGGAATAGATGGTTTAAGTACGAGAGTAATTAAACTATGTGCCAGCTCTATTTCTAGACCACTGAGCCATATAGTAAATATGTCCTTTGAGGAAGGCGTGTTTCCGTCTAATCTAAAAATATCAATTGTGAAACCACTCTTCAAAAAAGGCGAAAAAAATGACATAAATAATTATAGACCAGTGACATTAATACCTATCCTATCAAAAATATTTGAAAAATTAATTTTATCAAGACTTCAGTCATTTACTACAGCTAATGAAATACTAAAGCCTGAACAATTTGGTTTTAGAAAGAACAGCACCACAACACTTGCCTGCTTCAATTTAATCAAGCTTGTTACGGAGGCTTTGAATGACAAAGTCCCTGTAGTGGCGCTGCTCTTAGACATGTCAAAGGCGTTTGATTTTGTTGACCATAGAACGCTTCTTTTTAAATTAGGTAAATATGGTATAAGGGGGAAAGCAAATGAGTGGCTAGAAAGTTACCTAGAGAATAGACAGCAGTGCGTTGAAATATCAAAAATCGTAAATAATAAAAAAACAGTTTTTAGATCTGAACTAAATACAAACAACTTTGGGGTTCCACAAGGGAGCGTACTTGGCCCGTTTCTCTTCCTTATCTACATAAATGACCTTCCTGACATTATAAAGCATAAAACAATATTATTTGCAGATGACACAACGATTATTATTAGAGGACATAATAAATTGACGTTCGAAAGAGAAATAACTGACGCTCTTACTAAGACAATTGAATGGCTGAATCAAAATAATCTTAACATTAACCTGAGTAAAACTAATATAATTCAATTTGGGACATACAAAAATTTAAATGCAAATATTAACATTAATTATGACAAAGCACTTATAGCGGAAGAACAGAATGTAAAATTCTTAGGTATTTTAATTGACAAACACTTAAACTGGAAAGCACATATTGATCAAATTTGCATTAAAATAGATAAATTCGTGTATGCAATTAGGAATCTTAGACTGCGCGTATCTATGGAGGCTGCTCTCACAGCGTACCATGGCTACGTCTCATCGATATTGGCCTACGGTCTCATAATGTGGGGAAACTCTGTAGACTTCAACAGAGCTTTTAGAGCTCAAAAAAAGTCCATCC
This sequence comes from Gymnoscelis rufifasciata, assembly GCA_929108375.1. Classification (NCBI taxonomy): domain Eukaryota; kingdom Metazoa; phylum Arthropoda; class Insecta; order Lepidoptera; family Geometridae; genus Gymnoscelis; species Gymnoscelis rufifasciata. The sequence goes on along the minus strand of OV815307.1, from coordinate 1,990,499 downwards.
GCGCTATATGTGGATACTGGAGCACAGACAGCTGTAAGCCATTGTTTAGGAGTTTTAGGATCCTACCACTACCGTGCATGTATATCAGAGATGTATGTGTCTTTGTCAAGCAATATCCTCAGTATTTTAAGCGGCATGCAGATGTTCTGACTAGACATACTCGGCACAAAAATAGGTTATACGTCCCACCATGTCGGCTTAAGCTAGTTAAACGTAATTCTTTCTATCATGCCATTACTATCTACAATAAACTACCTGACGCTTTAAAAGATAATTTAAATTTAAATCAATTTAAGATTAAATTAAGAGACTGGCTTTTGGAAAATTGTTTTTATGACATGCATGAATATATGAATTTCAAAACCTGACATATAACCTAATTACCAATTATGATTAAATTTTCAATTAATTAATGTTTATTCGTTATTCTTATTATTAAATTAGTTTTTTTAATGTATATTTTAGTGTTATATTATAGATAATAACTTGTAATTATTAGAGATTTGCACACCTGTTTAGGTAGAGTGTTAATGGACATTTAATTTAGATTTAAGACCTATTGTACAAACATTCTCGCAAATAAATGAATTATGAATTATGAATTATTTATAATATGTATAATAAAATATATATTTATATATTTATGTGTATTATATTACCTATATCAGATGTCTAGTACCCGTAACACAAGCTAAGGGCTTACCAGGGGGCTAAATATTGTTGAGTGAGTGGCCCGGAAACGGCACATATTTTAACGTATAAAATACGGAATATTTTACTTTTATCTCAATTTCTAGTTAAAGCAAATCTTAATTTAACCAAAATTCGATTTGAAACAGTAAGAAACATAGTTCGAGAGTATTATAATGGTTATAAGACATAAGTCCCTTCACCCCTTTCAGTTCTGGAGGGCTCTCCTAAGTAGCTAACCCTGCACTTTGTTCTAATAATTTACCCATCACCCATTTGGTGACTGTCACGCGCTAATGTCCCTTATTACGACTAATTTAAGGTGAAATTTCTGCGCTCGTTATACCTAATGCCTTGTGAATGTTTAATAGTAGAGATTAGATCTTATGCGTCCTTCGTGAGATGTGCGAGCGACCTCTTTGACCGAGTTGAAATAGGGTTTTCAAATGGCGATTTAATACGATTTTGTATACATTTTCGGATAAACTGTATACAAATTCGTATTAAATGCCTTAATTGTGTACATTTCACGAAATATTTCTGACAAATGCTACGTATTCATTTTTAAAAAAGTTTTTGTTACGTAATGGAAAAATGACTGAAACTATTTAACTGAAGTTTAGTACACTGATTCTCTAGAGCCTAAGGCAGGACATAGGCATACTTTTTACTGCGGGAAAATTAATTATAATGCCGCCCACATTGCAATGGATTTGGCATAATCTGACAGCTTTCAGAAATGTGGTCAATGGATCTTATTTGGCTTAGGTACTCCTAATTAATGACGCCCGAAATCCCACTATACCGTAGGTACTTTATCTAGTTAGGGTATTGTATTTACGAGTATTACCCTTATCAATATACATCGAAGAAGTAAAACGAAGATTATCAAAAATGAAAGGTAACACTTTTCTAGCCCTGTTGTAATACAAAAAAAATGCAATAAATGAAATAAAAATAAAAAAATATATACCTACTATGAAATATATAAAACAATAAAGTATAGTTAAGCTTATTCTAAGTTATCATATCATTCGTAGATGTTAAGTATATACCTCTAGTTTATGTATTTGTAAGATTTCCATCAGTTGCCTCACTAAAATGGGACACTATCGAGGAAACCACCACCTCTTTCATTATAAGCCTGTTTATATGTTGTGTCTCTGTTTTTTTGCAAATAATACATAGTTCAAGTTACTGTTTTTTTTTATTTTATGTTAGATAAGCCTTCATTTGTCCACTATCTCACCTGATGTAAAGTAAAGATGTGGTCTAAGATGGGGCATGAAGACCTAGAAGGTAGATGGCTTCTCCGGACCACATTACGAAAAACGAAAAAATCGCTTCACGCACTGGCCCAGCCCGGAGGGTAGTGACAAGCCGCGGCCGAAGCCTACCACCAGAGACTGTTCTTAGCACCACCCGGAGGTCACGTGTAAGGATTCAGAAGGTTACCACGGGGACGTGCACATAAAAACCTCCAAAAACTTTAACCTGAAAAACAAACAAACTTATCACAAATATCAAAGGAATCTTAATCAATTCCTGTTTTTGTATTAGTACGCGACATAAACCAAAGCTCATGATTAACAGTTTAATTACTAATATCTCTTTATGACGTCACATATTCCATGCGTGACGTCACGAACTTAATGAGCTAATCTTATGACTCTCTCATTAACAACATTGTTCGGAGTTTAATATCACAGGCTCTTTGTGCGGGCTTATATTGTACATGTGATAAGCTTTACCTATTCTTTATCTGTATGACTTTTTTTTTCGGAATCTATACTAATATTATAATGCTGTAAAGTTTTTATTTTTGTTAGAACGTCAAAATCTCATGAACAACTTGTCCGATTTGAAAAAACTCGATGAGAATTACTCGACCGAAGATCTGCGGCTGATTTTCGGTTCCGTCATATTCAGTTGATGCGACACACCGAACTTACGCGGAAGAAATTGTGTGTATTTAGTGTCTTGGGCGCTATTATGACGTTGATTTTTAACCCCCGACCAAAAAAGAGGGGGTTTCGACATGTCTGTCTGTCTGTGTGTGTGTCTGTCTGTCTGGGACATCATTAGCCCCCGAACGGATGAAGCGATTTCAATTTAGTTTTTTTTGTATGAAAGGGCCGGGAGTTTTTAGACATGTTTCATGAAAATCGATTGAGCCGTTTAAAAGTTACGGGGTGAGAGTGGGGAAGGAAAACCGAAAATCTGCAAATATACTAGTGTAAGATATCAAATGAAAGTGCATCGCGTCCACATTACAATAATATTATTTTGTTTTACATTTAAGGAAATAAAGGCACTGGAATCGGGGGTTTTTCTTAAATATTAAATTTAGATTTATTATCCAACTGCTCCTAAGACTGCCTCAGTGGCGCGGTGGACGAGGGTCCGCTTGCGGCGCAAGAGGTAGCGGGTTCGATTCCCGCCGAGCACTTTCTCCTTGGTCTGGATGTTTAATATGTATAATAAAAAATATCGATGTGTGAGTGTCTATTATAAGAAGTACATCAGATGTCTAGTACACGTAACACAAGCTAAAAGCTTACCATGGGCCTAGATTTTGCTGTGTGGATTGTCCGGAAATATTTATTTTTTATATCATTTCTTGTGCATTTCAATTTATATAATAGTTTAAAAAATATTTGAAATCTTTGTGTCAAATTGACTTCCTCTCCACCTTGACAAGCCACCTTTATGAGCTAACGAGCGCACGTAAAATAACAGACGTTTTGTTTGTCAAGGCATCGTTGCCAATGATTCCTAAGTCAAAGGGACCAGAAATCCCTTAATCCGTGAGCTCCAAGTACAAAACAATGCAAGTTAATTATTCAAAAGGTATAATTGCAGCGCTGTTATAACCCAGCTGACCTGGCAGATACAAGTGGCTTTTCAACCACTATAATGTTGAATGGATTGGCCATATTTTCCACTAGCGCCTTATGTCAAATTAAGAGCAAAATTATTATAGGTTAGCACGAATCTATAAACTGACAAGGCCAAAATAATGATGTTAAATTAGTTTAATAGACTATTTTGTATTATTCTAAAATACGATGGGAAAGGTTGAAAAATGTTACTTGTCTCTCTGTCTGTCTCTATTCTCTATTTATGATGTTGAAGATGAAGTGATATTTTGTTTTGTTTTTTTCATTGAAAGGTGAAATTATTTATTTGGATGGGAGGAAATTTCATTGTTTTAACGTTGAATTTAGGGATTACTCGTAAAAAACTAAATAATCAATATAAAAGCTTCGTTATTAATAATTTTAATGTAAAAGGCCCAGAAATCTCTTAAAATGTGAGTTCCAAATACAAAACAATGCAAGTTAATCATTCAAAAGGTATAATGACCTCGCTGACCTCACAGAGACAAGTGGCATTCGCGGCTTCCTCAGCGGTTCTTAGTTAATTGGGTGTCCAAATTTTATTTTTAACCACGAAGTAAAACCTATGTAGTCCAGATACCCAGACGAATAGCTTCTGCACAAATAGCACCACAGGTTCGCTGGAAGAAAACTCTTATAGGCTTAACCCTATAACCTCGCCTTTTTAAACGACCATTGTAATAAAACCTTCATGTATCTATTTTGTGTACAATTAAGAATTTATGAATAGCAATTGACCTTGGCCACTTGCAGTCTTTGTCAATGATTTTGGCTGGTGGATTGGAATACGTGATATTAATTTGACTTTTATATCTGTCTGTGTTTAACTGTGTTTTAAACGATACACAAGACGTTGCTACAAACAAACAGACTTTGATAATATTTTGTTTTGTTTAAAAAGTTAATCATTCGGGTCTGCTGGATACAAATTTTATCAAAATCATTTCTGCTGCCTTATAAAGCGGCATAGGTATTAAAAGGGATTAAAATACAAGCTACCCAAATCGGTCCGTCGTCGACGATTTTTAAGGTGAAAGGACTGGAAAGCCCTTAAGCGTTGATCTCCATATTCTAAATTATATAGTAAAGTAATTAAAAAAGTATAATTGCAGAGCTGTAATGACCCCGCTGACCTGAGAGAGACAAGTGGCATTGGCTTTCTCAGCGTCTGTTCAACTGCAACCAGTTGAATGGACTGCCAAATTGTCACCACATTAGAGTTAAAAGTTTGAAGTACCTGTTTAGTGTGTGGTTGTACATACCTTGTGCTTTTACTCATTTCCTGAACGTAGGTATATACCAACGGCTTTCGGAAGCTATAACGCCACAGATAGACACGGTTTGAATTTGTTTGAAAAGTGAATTATTAGCGTTGACAGCAATATATTAGGTCCTTACATATGAAATTGGCGTTTTGTATGGGAGGAACAAAAAGTCGAATATTTTTTAATATAATATATTTAATTAATCAAAGTATGAACCATTATTTTCTATGCACTTTTGCCATCTTATAGGTAGTTCATTGATCCCTTTACTAAAAAAACCAGTCGGACGGGAATCAATAAAATCTTTGAAGGCGATTTGGACTGCCCCATCGGAGTTGAATTTTTTCCCTTGCAAGAAGTTATCCAAATTTCGAAAAAAATGGTAATCTGTTGGAGCAAGGTCCGGGGAGTACGGAGGATGTCTTAGACTTTCCAATTGAAGCTCTTCTAATTTAGTAGCCGTCTGTTGCGCAGTGTGTGGTCTAGCGTTGTCGTGAAGCAGCAGTGGCGTGGAGCGATTGACCAGCCTAGGTTGTTTAGCCGCTAGCTTTTCCATCATGGTTTGCAATTGCTGACAATAGACATCAGCCGTAATAGTCTGGCCAGATTTGAGAAAACTGTAATGAACAATACCGGCACTAGTCCACCAAACGCTTACAAGTAACTTTTTTGGGGTTAATTTTCGCTTGGGGCAGGATTTGGCTGGCTGGCCAGGATCCAACCATTGCGCTGAGCGCTTCCGATTATCGTAAAGAACCCATTTTTCATCACAGGTAATGATTCGGTTTAAAATACCTTCATTATTGTGCCGGTTTAGTAATGTAACGCAGCAGTCGACGCGCGTTTGCCGGTTTGCTTCAGTCAATTCGTGAGGTACCCACCTTTCAAGCTTTTTAATCTTCCCAATTTGCTTCAAGTGAATTAAAACAGTTTTATCACTAACACCGCAGCCTGCAGCTAACTCGGACGTGGTTTGCGATGGATCCGCTTCCACAATAGCCTTCAACTCTTCATTATCAACTTGAGTCTCAGGCCGTCCACGGGGCTTGTTCTGCAAGTCGAAATTTCCAGAACGAAAACGTTGGAACCAAAAACGAACTGTGTTTTCTTTTGCAACACGACCGCCATACACATCATTCACCCTTCGAGTTGTTTCCGCAGCACTAGTGCCACGGCGGAACTCGTACTCGTAAATAATGCGATATTTTAAGTTTTCCATTTTGTAAAATGAGTGACGCAAACAGAAAAAAACAGAAGAAAAAAAACAAATGAATGACGATCATCGAAGCACAAATACATGAGTCTATAGCTGTACAAATTTGAATTTGGAATTCCTTACCAAAGAGGAGAAATTTGTGATTAAAGTGGCCAGTAAGAAAAACGCCAATTTCATATGTAAGGACCTAATATAAATGATTATTTATTTGCAATAATGTAGTAAAAAATTATAATATGGTCACTTACTCATTTTTGGCTGCAAAACAAGTTCCGCCACCTTCTAAATTCCTATTAATTTATTGTTTCGTAAATCATCGAATCTGTGAATTATATATCTTTAGTTAAGTCTAAAAGCATTCAAACAAATATTTTTGAAATCCCCATTGACATACCAAATAAGATACATTTAAATAATATAATAAACCGCCTTTCAAGATACAAAAATATCAACCTTTCAAAACATATAAAAACAGTATACCTTTATTAATTTAACGAGAGAGATAAGGCCTTAATTCACCACGCTGGCCAAGTGCGGGTTGGTGAATGTCACATGTCCTTCAAACTCTTTAAAGTTCTCACAACATGCTGGATTCCTCAAAATGTTTGCCGTCGCCGTTAAAGCACGTGTTTAAAGCGCACATAAATTTTTTCTTTACTTTTAAAAACATCCTATCATACTTCCACTTTCTATGAAAAATCTTTTACTGTTCAAGCTATCCGCCTCTGGAATGCTCTCCCACTTGATATTCGAAATGCTAAATCTCTTCCTATATTCAAGAAAAAACTTTCCGATTACTATTCTATATCTTCGTAGTTGCAGTTTCACTATGTATGTATATTTAATCTTTTTTATTAAGTTTATTCGTTTAAAATCTCTTTAAATTACTTAACCAACTCAATACCATTTGTCCCTTTCTCAATCAAGTAAGTATTGTATATTTATAAAACAGTATTACTATATGTATAATATATTATGTATATTATATATATGTATATATATATTTATGTGTGTTATATAATTATATGTTTCCTTCCTATTACACCACTGTCTTTTTTGTTACTATTGATCCTGTCCATCCAAAGGTTTCCTGGAAGAGATCGCTCATAGCGATAAGGCCGCCCATTGTACTCCAACATTATGATTATGTTAAGTCTATGTTTGTTTGTTTTTTTTGTCTGTTTTGTGTGGTGTGCAATTAAGTGTTATCTATCTATCTAAATTTCTCAAGAAGAAAAATTAAGAAGTGCGTGGCGGGGTTTGAACCCACGACCTTCGGAATGAAAGTCGAGTGTCCTCCCACTTAGCCAACACGGCTTTAAAGATTCATTCTTGGAAATTGAGGATTATGTGCTGTAATAACAGATGTTTCACACGAAGGGCCTGAGCCAATTCTCGTTACAACATATTCGGGACACCCACTTGTCGACAGCTTAACCCTAAAAGGATCACCATTCCAATTTAATTAATGTATTCCTTGTTCGTCCTAAATCAACTGCCACCATTCAACCAACATGAAATAGAATTACTAATCAAAGAAAGCAAAATGATTTGACAGGAACAAAGGTAGCCGGTTTAGTATTTATACAAACCGGGGACTAATAAAACATCCATGTTGAATACATAGATTGTTTTAGGACTTAATCTATAAGCTTTTATAAATTATCGCGGTTTTTGGTTTTTGACATTTTTAGTGTGGGTTGTGACAGAGTTGTTTGCAATACATTGACATTGTAGTAACCGCAATGATTAGTTATGACTTTCTAATGATTATTATTCGTGAATAAGATGATAATTTGATATATTATTTATTTGTGAAATTAATTAAGAATATATTTCAAACTTCTCGTACCATGCAACTTCGTGTATCTTAATTGTGGAATATGTAAAATAAACTTTAAACAATTACTTTTTCCATTATTTGATTCACAAAATACACCTCAACAAAACACAAATACATAAGCAATTACATCAGCAATTTTGCCTCCAACAATTTTTTACGTTTGTTTTACACTACTTTCGTTCCTTTTATACCCTGTCCATCCCAAAATTGCCTAGTAGAGATCGCTCACAGCGATAAGACTGCCCATTGTACCCTATATTGTTTGTAAGGTATTTGTAATTTGCGAGGAGTACAATAAAGAGTTTCTATTTTATTATATTCTTATTTTAGAGTAAGCTTTTTACACAGACAGTAATTACTATCTTATATATAAATCTTGTGTCACAATGTTTGTCCTCAATGGACTCCTAAACCACTTAACCGATTCTAATAAAATTCGCACACCATGTGCAGTTCGATCCAACTTGAGAGATAGGATGGTTTTTACGGCGAGAAAAATTCGAATGATTTCCGGGAAAATTTTATACCCGTGCGACGCCGGGGCGGGCCGCTAGTTATTACATATTTTTGATAAAATACTTTATGCAATTCCCCAGTATAAAGATCTAACCATAACACAATGATAATATTAATAAACCACGGTCATTCAAACAGTTTAATAAAGCGCTCTAGTTATTGCTTTGGGGTATTCGTGGAACCCTATATTATACAATTATGTTCTTTATGACCGCGGCCATGAAGTTGCCCATAACTTTTAGTCGTCGCAAAGGGTTAAAACCAAATTAATTAAAATTAATGTATCACAAAAAAAACTTTTGGCTTTTATATTTTTAATATTAATTCTGAAAGCCTCAGCTCTGTTCAACATTGAACATGATTTTGATATTTAAGTAGGTCGATGGGCGCAAGACATAGCGGGTTCGATTACCGACGCATATTTAATACAACAGCTATTTAGTCAAATGTGGATGGCAAAATCGTATCAAATCAATTTTTTTTGCAGAATACATTATTAAGACTTTGGACAATATATAAATCTTCTGTACGTTTGTTAGTCAATATCTCCAACTAAACGGCTGCACCGATTTTGATGATTTCTTTTGTGTATGTTTAAGTGGGTTCGAGAATGGTTTAGATTCACAATACGGTCAACTAGGTAGTTGCGAAGCGGGGGCGGACCGCTAGTAATGTATTGAGATAATAAATATCTTATTATTAAAAAAAAAAAAAAAGTATATCAGATGATGATTACCCGTAACACAAACTAAGAGCTTACCACGGGACTAGATGTTGTGTGGATTGTCCGATTTTATTTAATGTAGTGAAATTTTGTTGCCAACACCATAAAATGAGTTATTCTTCGATTCGAACACTACATGTTATTGGAAAACCAAAGTCTTACAAATATAAAGTAACAAATCAATATTAGGTACACTAGAAACCTTTAGGTTTTCACGGATATAAAACAAAATATAAAATAAAAAAAAGGTGTGTGTGCGATTCACACACGGTAGAAGTGAAACTTCAGTAAATCGACAAAAGAATGAGATGAATAAAAAAAAATACTGTGCAAAAAGATTTTGTTCGGGCGGTCACCCATCCAAGTACTGGCGTTCCGGAAAGTTGCTTAACCTTGTTAGCGTTTAAGATTGGCTTACCTGACGTATTTCCGTTGCATCCGGTCTGAAATCACAACGATTCTAAAGAAGTTTCACTTAAAAAACAACACTGTTACAAAAACAGACAAAACCGTATCAAAGAAACAACACACATAGATATACAACTAACATTATCTATTAAGATAAACTGACGGAAAATCAACAGGAAAACTCTCTGCTCATCCGCCGCCTGACCGAACTCGCACTTAAACAAAATAGATCTATGTCAAATTGCTTACAAATACTATTACACCTATTAGCGGGCAACATTAACGAATTATGACGATAATTCGTACCAGCGATTAAGAACACTCATGCATAATGCCTGATTCAAATCAAAAGTAGGTACTTATAATTAATGGGTACCTATTTAATTTACTATTTAGTGCTACGAATAAACATTACCATTTAATCTCTTCTTAGTCCACCGCTCCGCTAGGCTTCTGAAAGTTTTACCATTCCCCCCTATCTAGTGCTAATTACAATAAATGAAAATAACTTGAAACTAAATAATTGGGCTATTTATACATACACATAATCAGACTGACTATACTTTAACCAATTACCAAGTAATTAACCTGAAGATGGTTAAATGGGAGATAATTAACATATTTTATTTTATGATACTGACGACCTCTGTGGTTCGGTGGGCAAAAGTCCGCTTAAGAGGTTTTGATTTCCGCTGGGACCAGATTTTGTACTATCTACAATTTCTGGTTTCGGGTCTGGGTGTTTCTATGTATCATACATAATGTATGTATTTCCAAGATAAAATGTATCTATGTTGCATATCAGTCACCTAGCACCCATTGTACAAGCTCTGCTTAGTGATGGTGATCTGGTTAGGTAATGCTGTGTGATTACTTCGGAAATATTAATTAATTAATAATAAATAATAGTTTATTTATCTAGCCTATTTTTTATGTCTTTTAGTCTGAGATACAGGATTACCCTAGTTCAGGCATATGTATTCCATACCTATTTTAAACATTTTTATACATATAGTTATAAGTGAATTTTGTTAACATTTGAATAAAATTTATTATTATTATTACAATTATGTCAAATTGCAAATACTTAGACAATACCAAAAATAATACAGTAAGTAATCTACCAATCGATGGTAGATCTATTTATATTCCTAGACCTAAAATCTTCTAGAGCTTTAATTAAGGGCTTACGCATTCATGCTTCCAAGTCAAAGGCTCCTTTAGAACTGAAAGAGACCCTTTGCACGAATCGTGCGTAATTGGCCAATATTGTTAAAACGACTTTTCGATACACTGGGCTTTCGTGTTTATTTTCGTTGCGATTTAAGGCTTTTATCAGTGGAAAGCCTTTTGAAACACGAGTTAATGGAAATAGAGGTTGTAGGGACTAGAGTGAATTCTAAACAACAGTGGAAAGCAAAAAGGATTCGCCTTCTAGTCAATAATTTATTAATAAATTAATATTTTGATATAGTTGTAGGACGCCGTGATGGCAAGTGGGAGCGCACTCCTATTTCATTCCGAAGGTCGTGGGTTTACCTCTGGAATTCTGATGTTCTGGGAATTGAGAGAAGTCCCTGTGCCCCAGCTGTGGGAACGTTAATAGGGTAGTGATGATGATTAACTTGCGACCTAGGATATCATTTCATCAGTGGCGTATCTAGGTGGTTAAGGTCTCTGGAGCAAAAAAAGATAGGGCACCTTAACTATTCATGTTGGGGCTCAATCCACTCTATTTTTATATCCCGAATAGTTTGGATGCGCCATGTTTTGTAAAATGTTGTTGAAGCTGGTGGAATTTTTCGTCACCTGCTATTAGAAGTTGGGGCCCCCCTTAAACTGGGGTCCCACGGCCTGCGTCGGTCTGTCTGTCTGTCTGCCGAAGTCTAACAAACTGCCTCCTCAAGTTTGTAACTCACACATTAACTTACAATTTATAGACAAACTAAGTGACATTTTGATAGAAAAGGCATGCTTATACTGTTAATGATTTTTTATGTGATAGGCTATTTTAGAATTAAAATTATATAAATTGTAATAATAAAAACATTTGACATTGCCTGATATTTTTTTTTCTTTATTTGTTTTATTTTATTTGATATGTAGTAAGTGACATGATACCTATGTGCTCAAAGTAGCAGAATAGTTATAAGACCTGACTATGTTTATCCAGATCAGCAAACAATGAATGATTTATGATTAAGTCTGTACCGGCCTGTACCGAGCATTCACACGGCCTGCGACGACAGGCCCCCACAGGCCTCATTGGATGCGTCGATTCCTATGGCCTGTCGGCCTTGCCTGGCGCAATCGGGCTTAGATTGGGGCCCCGGGATACTGCCCCGCCTAGCCCTAGGTAGCTAGGCTACTGCATTCCATCTAGTTTGTGTACATCCTGCAAACGTTGCGACCCCAGAGACCGCACGTTTTATGGACTACCCTCATCGCTTTTAAGTCTCACTAGTTTTAGTGCGCAATTGAATAAGTATAAAAATGCTTAAGATTTTATTCCAATGATAATGTTGGGTCTAGTGATGGGATCGGCACCCTTTTTCAAGTAATAGTTTTTAGGGTCCCGTACCCGAAGGGTTAAACGGACCCTGTTCCTGAGAGTTTGTTGTCCGTCTGTCTGTGTGTTACCAGGCTGGATCTCAAGAACCGGGTGTACATTTTTCAAACCATACAGAGTACATGTTTCCGAAACTCAGCAGTTAACGCTATGACGTGCAGTTATTTGCTGAGCATTTTCCTCCCCATCTAAAGGTTGTCTGAAAGAAATTGCTTTAAGCAATAAGGCCGCCCATTACGCATTTGCTATTTAGCTTTAAGTCCATTTTTGTTTTGTTTTATCTAGGTGTGTAATAAAGAGTTATTATTATTATTACATTCGCCCTTTCGGGCAGTCACAAACTACTGTCTAACAGACAACACGTCACGGCGTACTCTCGCGACTTTATTCTACTTGAATAAACCGTGAAAACTTACAAACTACTCTTTTAACACAACATGCTACTATAAGATTGTAGGGAGCACACTACGCACCCTACACCGGGATAGATAGACAGTTACTAAAAACCAACAAACACAGACATAAACAACAAATACTAAAAACACACAATAAAAAATATGTAAGGGGCGTCCATATACTCGTAACTAACGTGATTTTCATCAAGTTTACTTAACTTGCGCGAGGCCAGTACTTTGGGTGACCACTCTAACTGCAACTTTTTGCAAGTTTAAAAGAAAAAAACTTTTATTTATATTTTATTGCTAAATGTGTATAATCTTCTTCTTAATCGATACACTCTTGCCTGAGTGGCCGTGGTCATCATTGGAAGTTTTCACTTGTGACAAGCTTCACGGCTCGTCTCCATTCCTCCCTGACAGCTGCTCGACTGGCGCATTCGTGTAAGGGGTCATCCATTGCTGCCTTTATTTGATCTGTCCACCTCATGGGCGACCTGCCCATGTAATGTAATGTTCTGTAATGTTCGGTCTAGTGATGGAGTCGGCACCCTTTTACAGTTAATAGTTTTTTCTATTAGCTTCATAAATTGTATTAATCCTTATCTCGATGAGTTCAAACCTTTCCTAAATTGGACGATGCGACGTTTCTGCCCTCAACGACGTGAGATCTCGTTAAATCTTCATTGTCCTCAAGAACCTAACACTTCATGTTGATTGGAATAGGACTCTGAAGGGTTATTTGGCTATTTCGCCGAATGGACATTAGATTCCACTAATTGTCTAACAAAAGGTTTAGTAATTACAACCAATTTGCTAATGAGTGTTTAATTGGTTGTTTTATTAGGATATTAGAAAGTAACAGTGGTTTGGAAAAGGTAGTCACTCAGCATACTTGCTATAACTACCTATGAAGGTTGTAATAGCGCTGGTCTCCCATGACGCCTGCAAAAGTGAGTGATGGTTGAAGTAAACAACCTAAAAGCAGAAAAAACGAGGAAGAATCTGATATCCACCTCTCGTGTGATGATAGAAATTACGAAGTCCACACATACCTCATAGAACACAATACCTGCCAATTTCCTAAGCTCTCTTCCGTTCACGGAATTATGAGGCAAAATCCTCACCGCAAGCTTACTCATAAAACTTATTAACACGACACGATGTCGAACGAAAAACCCCGAGATAAAGACAGATACGCTGATATAAAAAGTTAATAGAATGACGGGGAAAAGGCGAACCAAAACGGCGAGAAAATTGCCTATTTCTCGGCAGTGGGAAAAAATTAAATACACGAAGCTGGAATAGCCGCGGACGAAGCGAGGGGAAATTGAACTATTAACAGATATCAAGCTGATTTTTATTGTTATTTTTTAACCCCCGACAAAAAAGAGGGGTATTATAAGTTTGACGTGTCTGTCTGTCTGGGACATCCCAGACAGAAGTCCTGCTATGGGAGCTATGACTCCCAAACGGATTCAGCTATTTTAATTTCGTTTTTTTATGTGTGAAAGGTGAGTTTTGTGAATTTTTTTTTATGAAAATAGGTTAACCCGCTTAAAAGTTATGAGGGTAAAATCGGGAAAGGAAAACCGAAAATCTGCAAATATACTCGAGTGCGGTCACAAATGAAAGCACATCACGTGCACATCTCAATATAGTATGAGTTTTGACTATTAAGGGAACTAAGATTTTTGAATCAGGGGTTTTTGTAACTGTAAATTTGTATTCACCAGTAGGCAGTGGGCACTTCGGGCGAGTGCATTCACATCCAAAAAAAATTAATTTAACTGAGCGAGTAGCTCTGTTGGTAGTTTAACTCTCTGTTCAAAGTTCAAAGTACATTTATTGCGTAAATACATGTTACAGCGATGTTTTGGCTTAAATCTTACATGGATCAATGTATTTTACCTGTCTGTATCAAATACACTTTTTATTATGCTAGGGTCCCTCTGTTGGTAGTTTAAATGATCTGTGCAAACAAACAGCGAAAGTGACGCCAAGTTATACCTACTATGTACGTATATATACCTATACACATTATATTTATTTAATTTTACCTAGATTAGTACCTAATTAATGTTTAGTTCACGTACAAAATTAGGACATAATTTACTAAACATACTTTTATTCAATTTACTTACTCAAATCATCATAAAAGTCAAAGTCAAAACATTTATTACGTCAGAAGCTTAAATGAACGGGTCAGCATAAATTAATAAAACTAAATTGATTAAACAAATTTAACAAGGAAATAACGTTATCTTGACAGTTCTCTTGAATGTTTTATACTGAGTTGAGAAGCGAATAGAACAACACAGCTCTATCTTTTTTATACTATTTTGTACCTAGTTATTACAATTTGGAGTTCTTATTTATGGGTAACAATAATAAATTTAACATTAACAAAAAAAAATCTCTCTCATTAATTCCACAGTATCCAAATTACGTATTTTATAAAAGCACTGTATTATTTACACGCAATAACCAAATGAAAAAAATAAATGCGAGTTCGAATAACCAGACCGAATACGATTCAACATCATCGCACTCTATGGATAGATAAACCGTTACGCCCCTCAGATAACAAGAAAACTTGGATCAGCGAGTATTGACGCATTTACAAAGAAAACGTAAATAAAAAACAAGCCAGTACATGTAGCGCCGTTCGCAATGCTTCGCGGGAACCCAACGACATAGTATAGATTAATCAGACTGCCTCAGTGGCGCTGTGGGCACCGACGCCGACGGTTCGCTTGTGAGGGGCCAAAACACTTGGCCCCTCACAAGCGTTGAATATCGTTTAACACGTTGACTGTGCCGTCAATTTCGAGAAATGTTCTGCTACGTCCATCTGTTTCAATGAAGCCATTAAAGATCTAATTTGTGATTTCCTACGTCCATAAACAATAAAAAATACGATAGGACATTTTCGTTTTATTTTCACCAATTCATTTATTTGTTCATTCAAACGTTCCTAGAAAATCAAAGTCCTAACTCTCAAGTCCACCCCAGGAAACGCAATTCAGTTATCTTCGGCAAATGCATTACATGTAATGCACGGACAGTCAATTTTAAGATAAAAAAGCAGAAACCTCACTGATTTTTGTGTAAATGCAACTAATCTAACGGAGTAATGTAATGTGATCCTATGTTTCTCCAGGGATACCAACCTCTTCGAAAACACACAATTTAGGAGAAATCCTAGAACGGCTATTTGAACTACTTGCGATATTCCCTAAACAAGCCAACAGGAATCTTATACTAGAGGATATTCTCCTCATTTCTTATCTTATTAAATAAATATTTCCGGACAATTCACACAACAAAATGAGTCTTACTCATACTTTTCAAATTTATAATTATTTCATCTACAATATTTGTATCGGCAGCTCTGTAGAATATAATTTACTTATATATTCTTCTATTCAATTTATATATAACATAACAGGCACGTCAAAACAACATAAAAACATGAATACTTACATTTAGTTAAATATATGTAAGTATTAATGTGTAAGAAAGGATTGAGTGTTGAGATGACGGGTGACAGAAGAAAATAAAAGGAAAAAACTTGTAGTGCCGACCCCACGTAATGTCGGATAAGGGCAGGAGAATGATGATTTAGTTATCTACAGTTTATATCTATATAGATCTACAGTTTCGGCTAATGCTTGTATTACGCTACGCTAGCGTCGCCGATCGCCTCTACTCTATATACACCCTCCTCTATATAGTATAAACATGTAAGTATAATTAATTCATGGACAATAAATCAGAACTTAAATACTTGGAAACCAGAAACGCATCTCAACATTAAGAATTAATTACTTTAATGTACAGACGGTGCGCCGAACTGGACTCAAGGCGCGATGAATTGAAAGCCTCTGCGCCAATCAATTACAATTATGTTAACAATGAACTCACATGTCCCCGATGATCGAGGGTTTTTTGAGGAAAATAGGCTATATAAGCCACATGCGGGTGCATCAAGGAATATAAGCTGACGCCGTGATTGAAATCGATCGGACACACAAACACACACACACACATACACACACAAAATTTAATAACGTAATCTTTTGAGTATAGTGTTTCAGAATATATCTATTAGGTACGTTATATGTATATGAGTTTCAAAGAGCTATCATTAAAAAGACATAAAGGGGTTTCATTAGTAAATATTTCCGGACTATCCACACAACAACATCTAGAATAGAATAGAATAGAAAATTCTTTATTACACACACCATAATAATGTTATACAAAAATACAAAATGATTAAAACTAAAATTTAACGTAGCATGCGTAATGGGCCTAGCCCCGTCGTAAGCTCTACGCTTGACATTTGATATTCTTATTATAATAGATATAGATATATAGTCTATAATATTATACATATAAAGCACCCAGACCAAGGAGAAAATGCTTGCAGATACAAATACTTAACCCCTCGGAGGCACTGTTAAAATTAAATATTCATGCAGTTTTTTTACTGATCTATTTATACAGAGCAAGAAGTTTCTTTCAAATATTTAAAGACAACATCTTTTGCTCGTTATTCTTCGGAACAATAAAATAGCATAAAACCTTCATGTACGCGTAAGGTTTTAGTAAAATTGCTGGATTTCGCTGACTTAATATTTGGATTGGGGAAGTATTCTCGAAGGCTTTGCGATGGAAAACATTTGGGATATGAAGTATTCGGGAGCTCAACTGAGCCTGCACTCTGCCTGATTGGGGTGGTGTAGGTCATTTGAACGAAGTGTCAGGACTATCATGGGACAGAGATCCTTGCCTTGCCTCAGAAATTAACTAGCGTTAAGATAGATCGCGTTTAGTAGATAGATTAGGGTCTGACGCTGCGATACTCGGCGCGGGCGCGTGTGCGTTTATATGAATGTATGCTAAACACGTACAAAAGTGATCTATCGCCACACGACGTAGCACATTTATATGAAAACGCGCCCGCGTAACACAGTGTCAGGCCTTAGGCGCTATATTGCGAAAATACATCATAAAGAGTTTATATGTAAGGAGCCATATTTAATTAAGTAGTGTCCATGTCCGTGTGGTAGCCAGATATATTTGTTACAGAACTAATCTGAGTGGTGACCGTGTTAATTTTAACTTTCTTTTTTTATATAATTAGTTCTTAAGTTATGTGCAAATAAAAATATTTTTACATTTACTTTCTTTACACACTTTTTCTTGAAAAATCCTGAAAGTACATACTCTGAACTCCAGGGAAGGCACATGTGAAGCTGTTACTAACTAACTCTTTATGCACTGACATCTTGAAGAACAGTACCTACAACCCTCCAGAAAGCCAGAATCCAACCGCCCACTAGGATAGATGACTAAAACATTATTAGTCCGTCATATAGATAATTTAAAACATTATATCACAATACAATACGTTGCGCGCAGCCAGTTGGATGGTTGACCGACTCGAACTGCATCTTTTTGCACTTTGAACTTTTTTTAATGCAAATTGTGTACAAACTGCAAACGGAACCGTGTAGCCCCATTACCCCATCTCATCCTTTTCCAAATTTTTTTAATAAGTCATCATGCCTTACAGTGTAGGCATGATGACGTATTGTTCCATCAAAATGTAGTTTGCGCTTTAGGACAAACTAGCCGTATTCCACTACACCTGAATAGTGCTTCCAAGTGTTGACTTGTGCTCTGTACGTAGGTTACAGTATGCGTCGCTAACTAGGACCCCTTCTGCATACAAACCACCAATGCAAGGGGGTTGCTGGTTATCATACAATGTGCTTCAAAATTGGTATATAAAACTGAAGGGATTCGAAAGGCTCATGTCGAGTATTTTTTGTTGTTTGTTGTACCGATTTGGACTTGGAATTGGAATGTCACGATTTGGAAATAATATGTCGACACTTGATATATATATATTAATAATAGATTTACACATAATTGTAATTTTGATAAATATATTTGGAAATAAATGGCTTAAAAAAAAAAATGTCGACAAAAATGTTTAAAATGTAAACTGTAAAACCATTTGTTTTTGGCCTCAACTTTTTTTTATTGGTAACGGTTTTATTGGTTTTTAGCAGTGGTTAATGATTTTTTTAAACATTTTAACTTTTTCATGGGTTTGAAAAAATTCAATCAACTAGTAGCAGGCTAAACATGACTAAACATGACGAATAGATTAGCCTAAAGAAATGCTGTAGACTAAAAAATGTTCGCCTTGTGCGTGCCATCCATTCCGCTTTATATACCAATTTTGAAACACCTTGTATAATCGGCAAACAACAGGAAATGACACAATTTTGTGTTAACTAATAATATTTATTTTTATTTCCCTTGTCTATGGTACTTTGAATCATCAACATTCAGGACTGACCGCTATTGTTTGAATTTAAATAAAAAAAGATATTTTTCAAAATTTTCTTATAATTATTTGTAATTATTATGTAACTGGGCAATCCACACAACATCATCTAGCCCTAACACCATCATTTAGCCTTTCAGTTTGTGTTACGGATACATTTCAGGTACACTTGTGTTACATTTCAAGTTTTATATTTAAATAAAAACATTGATTATTTTTAAACTTATTTCATCATCAGCACCCTATTGACGTTCCTACTGCTGGGACACAGGGACTTCTCTCTTGACGAGAGAGATTAGGCCTTAATTCACCACGCTGGCCAAGTTCGGATTATTTCATCGTATTCCTTAAAAATTGGTAAAATCTGCAAATATGTATGTATTATCGAAATGTACAAAACCTCTTTACTTACATAATTACTTATCCAAATAGAAAATGTCGCTGCTTCACAAAATTTACAGATTTCGTATAATCTTTCTTGAAAGTTAAAAGTCGAAGTAAATGTACATTTTAATGAGTGCTCAGGCAATTTAATTTCTTTGCGATTTGAATTTAAATTTCTTAACAAGAAGCCTTTCAGAGTAATATTCTACCTTCGTTGCGTAGATTTAAAACGTTTCTTTGTACTCTTAAACTTGGTTAAGGCTTGGTGGGCTGCAGAGGCCGCGCTTTTATGATTTTTAAAACCATCTGAGTGAAAGAAACTGGTGTTTACAAATTTGAAAAAATTATATATATTAGTTAAGGATATAATCTAGTCAAAATCGCAGTCAGTTACAAGATCTAATGAACTTCACTGGATAGAAAAAAATCCCAAAGTTACCCCTTTTTGTAATGTTTTTTCAAAATTATGACTGAACTACTGATATTTTTATATTTATTTTTATACGTAATGAAAGGCACTAAATATTTCTAAACATATTCGCAGAATTTGACTTGATAAAATGATTTTCTTAATAAAAAATTCAAAAAACCTTAAAATTTCACGATCCCGACGGCTTGCCAGGCTTGATCAGTCGCGCGCCGGCGCTTACGGGCGACGGATCTATGTCAGTTTTTTCCACGAGTATTTTCCGCACCAATCAATCAATTTTTGAGGAAGTTTCACATAACGCAAGCGAAAAAAGTCGTGTACAGCCATAAAATAATAAATAGTGCATTATTATTCACTCCAAAGATATGTAAAAAAGTAAGTAAATATTTCATTTATTGTGTTATTGTATATTGATATTATGGTCTTTGAAGTTAGATGTCATTTTACTTTAATCTCTGACTGTTCATAGAAACATAGTATAAGAAGATCAGGTAGGAGAACTACTGAATATCGCTATGTTCGATAAGTGAACTTTTTGTTCACTTATTTGTTGTGTTTATTAATTTGTTTGCTTGTAACGGGTATTAATAAACTAAAAAGTAAAATACTAATAATTATAGAATCATGTTTTTATTAAGTTATATGGTAAAGATCACTAATGATTATTTTTATAATCATATTAAATTGCCATGGAAACAATTTATAAAACTTTTTAATCAAATCAGATTTTTTCTTATTTCTTTATTACCTATATTTTTAATTTTTTCCTTCTTCAATAAAATCTTAGAACTATATTTATATAATTTTAACTACTCTAGCCACTTAAATCAATGTGATTGTGCGACTGCTGACTGTGTCAAACATTACATTAACCCGAGGAATTAACCCGTACCCCTTTTTAAATTCTAATAAACCACGATAAAAATTCTGATTTTAGTAATCTTCCAAAACTTGTATTAATTGTTATTAATATTTAAGAAACAATATACGGTAAAAGATAAGCCAAATAAATTACTTGTGATCTCTCATTTACGAGGCTCTTATAATTAAATAGGTTGTTATACAAACAATTGAAATCACAGTAACTCGTTGTAAAGTCTTATGTGTAAACTGTTAAATTGTGAATGTAGGTAAAAGTAAAATCTGTAATTTCTGATAACATAAGTACATAATATGTATTTTATTTTAAGTCTTATTTTTTTTAAAGTGCTGTAATTTTATTGGAGAAACATAAAAAATAAATAGGAAAAAAACTGATTTGATTAAAAAGTTTAATAAATAATTTCCATGGCAATTTAATATGATTATAAAAATAATCAATCTTCAACGGGGAAAAATGGAATAAGCCGATTTTTGATAATTTATATTTAGTCCCTATCGGTATTTACCTCTGTATACCGTTTGCTAACGAAAATCTCATTTCATTTATTTATTCTACCGTAGGTACATGTTCATTGTTAACACTTGATGTCGTTATAAGCTAAAATATTAGTCAAGTTACTGATTTTATGATTTTTTGAATATTATATTTTTTACCGTAGGTCAATGGGGCAGCCTCAGAAAACTAACATGGGCACCGCCGCAGTAATAAATCTGCTATTGTATATTGTGTTGATGTAACTTAAAAAACAAGCCTAACCGTGAAATAAATTTATATATTTGCTCTATACAAAAATATCTTTGTAATGTATTATATGTATATTGTATTATTTAAACAGTCAACATAGTACCCATAACACATTTGGCTTAGCTTGGGGCTAGATGATGCTGTGTGCATTGTCCAGCAATCTTTATTTATTTATTTTATTTAATTTACATATTGGTGTTGGTTTTCAGGCACATGAATATTGAATTATGTAGCAACATGGCTGACATGTCCGAAAACTTTGTTATTAAATTGAACCCTGTCGATCCACAACAAGCTGTAACTTTTACGTAAGTATCACATTTTGTATGATAACATTTTATATTTAATTGTTTATGTTTATTCTGTCAGTGTACACTGTTCTACTGTTTCAGAGACACTGAAGAGACAGAAAATTCCCTTTTCATAGAAAATGAACTCAAAGAAAATGAATCAAAACCTGTTTCGGGACGGAGAATTATTGATATAAATTACGTTTTACAGGAGTTACAAGAAAAAGCTATAAACAATACGAAACTCTAATTTATTTCTATACTACCTATAAACAAAGTTTGATCAATAAAATGCATTTCTAAATTCAGATAAAAATTATCCCACTGCTAATTTCTATACTATGTCGTTGGCGGGGCATGCGAGTTGCGTCTGCGCGAAGAATATCGCGCGCGGATCGTGACAGCGCTAAATGCCTACTCCTGCAGGAGTACATGGCCTTAAGTCGTAGTTTTAAAAGGTTAATTCTGTGCAGTATATAATTATTTACCTCATTGTTTTGTAACTAATTTGTAATCTTGCTTTTCTTTTTTATCTCAACGCCACTGATAATATTTTAATGAAACAAGGGTAATGTTTCTTCGGACCCTTCGTAAGATACGTTTCGGAAATCGTTAACAGGGCTTCTTGAATCGAACCCATATTCTTTCCCCTTCAGAACAAGTAGACGCTCTTTAAGGAATCTCCAGCTATTACAATTAAATTTTTAGTTGTTCATTTTGATCATAAAGTTAGCATATATTTTGTATAGTTTTTTCTATAATTTTTTATCTAATATAGGATAAGATGTCTATTTCGCATGAAAGGTAAGACAAAAAAAAGTTGATAATAATAAATACTTGATGGTATGAAAAACTCAACAATAAGCGAGTTTCCGTCATAAGTGAGAGTCCTTAATCTACTTGTTAATTGTTCTACTTATTGTAAACGTAGTATTTGAATAAAAACTAAAAATTATCAAGGAAATAACATTGTCTAGGCAGTTCGCCTATTTTTTTTACACTGAGTTGAGAAGCGAATAGAACGATCCAGCTTTCATCTGTTTGTTGTTTTTTATTACAATATTTAATGTAGTCACAGCACTACTAATGTGGAATTAATAGTAAAGGGTTAAATGATGCTGTGAGAGTAGTCCAAAAAATTATTTATTTATATAATTTATTTTAATAAAGGAGTTCTGAGTCAAGTTTTATGCTTTTCAACACCAACCGATCTAAATGTGCCACCCTGTTTATAACGTAAAAAATACGTAGGTATTTGGGTTAGCAAGTTTCCTTACCCTGCAGGTTACCTCTCACAGACCAGTGTAAACTAGAATACTCGTTAGTGATACACTATTGTACTATTTCCAGCACAATATACGCACAATGAAAGCTTTCCGCCGTAATGCGTTCCTCTCATTAGAACCGTAAACTAGTCCCGGCCATTGTAGCTCAAACTGCGCGGCTGGAATTAGCTAGCGCCTCCGCTGTTATAAAATTAATAACAATATATAATATACACCTAGCCGATTTTGGCTCCTGCGATTTTTTTAGCTATGTCATATTAAAGCGTGTTTAGATCTTATGTAACAAAATCATTTATTTGCGTTGTTTGGTTTTACAAATCTTAGAAATCCAATTCTAGCGACAAACATGCGATCGCAAGATGGGTACCAATACCATTAATATCAATACCTAAATATTGACCGATAACAGAACAAATACTTGAGAAGTTGATTTTTTTATCAATTGAATTATCATACTACAGAGGCGTTTGCCCTGTAGTGGAACATTTTAGGCTAAGAAAAAAACTTGCTTCGTCATAATCATAACACGATAATACTGAAATAATATAATAAATAAATAAAATAAATATTAATAAAATAAATAAAAATAAATATTTCCAGACAATACACACAACAACATTTAGCCCCGTGGTAAGCTCTAAGCTTGTGTTACGGGTACTAGATATCTGATATACTTAATATAATACATAATTATATAGATATTTTTTATAATTTAATTAAACACCCAGACCAAGGAGATTGTGCTTGCAGAACATACAAACACTTTCACCCTTTCTAATAATAATTAAATTATGCCATTTTTATTTCTTTATTGCAATCCAAGTATTTGACGATCGTTATTGAGAGGGTCAACAAAAACTACTTCAATAGATATTTTAAAATAAAGCACCACAATATAAGAACATACATAGGAGATAAATATTACATGGTCACACAATGAGCGGCTTTAGCACTAATAGCAATCTCTATCTATATATTGATATATTTTATTCAAGGTTTTCGAAACAGGACGGCGATAGTTTCACTCACGGAAGTGACACGCCCTGCCCTTAGAAAGAATAACACTTAAAAGTCGAGCATCCTCCTTGGATTTCTGTTTTCTAAATAAAGCAACGACCATACCCACATTCTTCTGTTCTGATTTTTCTTTTTCTGAAAACAAGCTTTCACAATTTCTCGCCGTTTGTTACTATTATTCGGAAGAAGTCCACCACTTGATACTGGTTGCCCCAGCCCAGTAACAGCTGGATCTTACTAGTGATAAGTACCCGTCTAAAAATATTGGACACATTTAAGTATTTTTTAAAGTGTTAAAATATAGAAACACACGCTTAGAGCTTACCACGGGGCCTAGATGTGGTTGTGTGAATTGTCTGGAAATATTTATTTATTTTATTTTTATTTATAGAGAGTCAAAGTTCCGGAGTTGTTGTTGTTGCTGTTGACTGTACCGCTCGGCTCACAATACGATAATTAGGCTAAATACCTTATTTTTAAACCGAGAAGAGTTATAGACCGCGAGCAAGATAGCGTTTCTGTTAGTTATTTCCTCTCGCCTGTTAACTTTGTGCATAAACATTTATAAGAAAATTGATAAGCAAGAGGTTAGACATGCGCAAAACCGTACTCTGCAATGCCATGCCATATAGCATGACATTTTGTACCGCGTCATATGGCATCCTGTCAGTACGCAGTACCCTAAACATAACCTGATATGACGCGCCATGCTAAGTAATGCGAATGGCCCGTTATTACTTAGAAGTGTAGTAGGTACTAAATGTTCTGTTTAGATCTTATGTAATAGCATGAGACAGACCATAGTAGGCGCAAGTTAGTTAGAATAGATAGGTAGATAGGCTGGTAGGCTAGGTAAAGCAGGTAGTTTCTAGATAGGTAGATTAGAGAATATGTAAGTAAGGTAGTAGGTACAGGCCGACAGAACTCGAACTCGAACTCGATCGTGATTATGGAGAACGCAATACTATTTAAATTCTACAAAACGATGGAGCGGAGTGTGGCAGAGAGTCCCATGTCCGACACTCCTCGTCGCTTTCTGTCCCGGTCCGGTCGTGTTCTGTCGGCCGGCCGACATGGCATCGCGCCATGCCATATTTAATGCCATGTGCCATGCTAAACTTTGTCGGGCTATATATATGGCTTCAGTACGCGGTCGTGCTATATTACGCGTACTGTATAACTCACAGTACCTACACATCTCTGCATGAGGTGGACTCATACTACACCTAGGTCATTTATTATTCTATGACCTAGGGTTCTAAATTGGATATATAAATTGCCGTCACCCATCCGTCCAATGTTCTTAAACGGGCAAAAAGATGGACTAAACAGATTCACTGTATTTTTATGTAGTCATCATGCCTATTTACACAGCATCACATAACCCCAAACGAAGCAAAGCATATCTGAATAGTAAAAGTATTAGAAAAGCATTTCCTCCAATACCCTAACAATATCCAAGAATCTCGATTGCTTCAAAGAACTGCCGGCACTCGGCGAGTCTTTGATCCCGCCTCCGCTTGTTAGTGGAGTTGCACGACACTTTATATTAACTAGGGGAAGTCAGGATTTTCATGACCTTGCGAGAATATTTGATTTACACCTACCTCCTACAAAATTAAATTTATCCCGATGAAAAAAGTAAACCTGTGAATTAAGCTGTAGTATTTTTAGTACTAAACCGTCTTAACGCGGGAGAGACTAGATTGTAATCGTGAAAAAAGTTCAAAAATTACCTCACGTGAACTTGAATATATGGTATCATTATAACTTGTTTTAACTGATTTGTAAACCTTATTATTAAGTTACTGTAATACAACATTTTTTTAATTTTTCATTATAACTAGGTAATTATTTACTGTTTGCTTATAAATTATGTACCTACCTATCCACCACATATATTTACCACATATTTTATTGTTTGTGGTAACTTTTATTTATGTAAAAAATGGAGTCGAGGTAGGTTAATATACCTACCTATGCCAGCTGCCATAAAAAAATCAAACACCTTTTCTTCATATCAGCAGCTAAATCATTTCTATGTAATCTAAATTTATAATTATAAAAAAAACCGATTCCAGACTCTTAGTTCCCTTATAATTAAAAAGTCATAGTACTATTTTGTATTTATTTTGTACACGTGATGCGCTTTCATTTGAGACCCCACTCGTATCGACCCAATAATTGCAGATTTTCGGATTTTCCTTCCCCACTTTTACCCCTATAACTTTTAAACAGGGTAAACCGATTTTCGTCAAAAATGTCTAAGAACACTCACGCAAAACTCACGTTTTGTACAAGAAAAGCTTAATTGAAATCGCTTAATCCGTTTGGGAGCTATGATGTCTCAGACAGACGCACAGATAAACAGACAGACAGAACCATATTTTTTGTCGGGGGTTAAAAAATAATCTTCTCATCAGCATGTCTTTGCCGCAATACATTATTTATTGTATAAGTTTACATTTCAATCAAATTAAAAAGTCTCGACCAAAATAATTATCTCGCCGCTTTACCCAACCTAAGCCAGAAACTTATTAAAAGTCTCTTCGAAAGGCAATTTTGTTTGGGTGAACAACAAGTACCTTTGTGCGACATTACAAATTGCGATAACAAAGTTTTAACTCGGATTCCGTAGCGAAGCTAACAAGTTACAAACATTTTAGAGGTTGGAATCGGGACCGCTCGATTCTATGCAATTAGAAAAAAATATTACCATACTAATTTCACTGAATAGTAATTTCATCATCATCATCAACCCTATTAACGTTCCCACTGCTGGGACACAGGGACTTCTCTCTTGGAGAGAGAGATTAGGTAATTCACCACGCTGCCAAATGCGAGTTGGTGTATGTCACAACATGTCATCTTTAAATTTCTTAGAACATGCCGATTTTCTCACGATGTTTGCCTTCACCGTTAAAGCACGCGCTTAAAACGCAAATAAATTTCACAAGAAAAACATCCAGAGGTGCGTGCCGAGTTTGAACGACCTTCGTCATGAAAGTCGAGTGTCCTCCCACCTAGCCAACACGGCCGCAATAATAGTAAGTCACTACGCTAATATTATACAACTGAAGCGTTGTTTGTTTGCGCGCACTAATCTCAGGAACTACGATTTGTCCATTTATCAAAGTAAATATTTAAAGCGGGAAAAATACATCATTCCCTCTTCAAAATCCAAAAACGTTTATTTTATAATACTCATCATTCTCTTGTCCTTGTCCCACATTACGTGGGGTCGGCACAACATGTTTTTTCCTTCCATTTTCCTCTGTCACTCGTCATCTCACAACACTCACTCCTTTCTTTCTTTTATAATACTAATAATTACATAATAGCTTTTCACGCCTCGGCGTTGCCCTTGTTTTTATGTGTTCCCGCGGGAGCTACTTATTTTTCCTTTTGTATAAAAAGTAGCCTATAGCCGTTCGATAAATAGGCTAACAACGAAAGAAATATTCAAATCGTTTAAAAAAACAAATAAACAATCAAACAAACTCCTCAGCTTTATAATATTAGTTAAGGTTGCCTGGAAGAGATCGCTTTTTGGAGATAAGGCCGCCCATTGTACCACATGTTTTTTTTTATTTTGTTGTATTTGTTTATGTTCATGTGTTGTGTACAATGAAGCGTTTTTGTATTGTATTGTATTATATAATCTGTGGTATAGATAACACTTATGACGTAGAAAGGTCACAGTTTTAGAGCACAATAATACTCTACTTAAACCAAATTTATTTAAAGCGTCTTAGTAGTTTTTGCGTTAAAGAGAAACAGACAGAAAGAGTTACTTTCTCATTTCTAATATTACTAGCTTTTTACCCGCGTAATCGCCCGCAGTGGAGCAAAAAAAAATTTTTTTTTTGAATATAATGTATCCTATGTTACTTCTAATACCTTCAAGAGTATATGTGCAAAGTTTCATGATGATCGGTTTAGTAGTTTTCGCGTGAAAGCGCAACAAACAAACTTACATTCGCATTTATAATAATAGGGATTATGGATTGTGCTAATTTAAAGCAACTTCCTAATTTTTTCAAATGAAGCGGTCGCGAATCTCTGATGTGACTGCGTGCGTAATTTCTAGTGTATTTTGGGAATCGGTCTCAACAAGTTAGCAAAGTCGAATAGTTCATCTATGACTTCTGACGCAAGCGTACAACTTCATTTGCTCAACTCTCACTTAAATACATGTCAAAGTAATTAGTGTCATTAAAAGTTCATATGTCAAGTTAAGTTTGAATTAGTTCATTTGGGAGTTGGCTTATAATCTGTTAAGAAATATTTTAATCTTTGATATTTGTGTCCGTTGATAAGTAAAGCCTTCAATAATGTTTAAAGCTTGCTTCAATTTGTATTTTTCATACAAATGTCAAAATAAAAACGCATAAAATAACTACCTGATTTAAATAAGATAATAATAATGTTTTCATGATAAAAAATCATTAATATGTATAACAAAAAATCTAAAAAGGAGACTACACTATCAAAGTATTAAAAGAAAGAAAAGTATTACGTGTTCCTTTCAGTTTGCTATTAATGGACACTGCGCTCGAAGCTTCAGTTTCACAGTATAAAGTTTCAAATTTTAAAAGATGTTTCTCAAATGGATGCCATTTTGCAAGACTACGGAAATAGAGAATAAATAAATAGTCAATGAAAGTTCAGCTCGGATGGTTGAACAGCACTTAGGAAACTCTGAAGCGTATTATTTAAATACAAATACCTCAATCGATTATTATTTAGAAGCCCCATCAGTTAGGTTCGGAATTGCATGGTAATAAACTGATTAGATGAAACTTTCAGTAAGTTTGTGAACCAAATACTTCGTTACTGACGTCACATGTCACTCTCATTCAAATGGTCGCATTTAAGTCGCCCGAAAAGGTTTTAATTAACATATTTTAGCTTAATGGTTTATATTTTGGTTGTGTTATATATAATTTGATGTAACAACTAGTAAAAACACATGCATTTTCCTAATTGGTTTGAACTAGGGATAAAAGTTTAAAATTCATGAAATGTTTCTTCCTTCCGTTCTTTTAAACCTTTTGTAATTCGCACTAGTTACATGGACGGTATGCGTGGCCAACTAGTAACACCTTCCGCATATAAACGAATACTGCAGTGGGTTACCAGTTATCTACGTATACTATTCTGATCTGCTCAACCTTTTGCTTAGACTTTTTGTACCGAACAGTTATATTCGCCATCGACGTCTTCGACTCTTCTCTGTTCCGTCAAGTAGGACGGTTGCGCGTGCCAGATCACCTCTTCCTCGCACCCTTCAAGCCCTTAACACACTTCTTGACCAAAACATAGAGACCGATTTATTTGCCGATAAATGGGAAAACATTATTGCTGTTTGTTTGAGATTTTGTGAGAAGGAAGAGTGAAAGTGAATTGTTTTAATGAATGAATGAACTTGATTTAGTTTAACTTGTGATTAAAAATTCCTATTTTGTTATTTAATTTTATTTTAAAGAATCAAATTTTATCTTTATATATTTATTTCATATGTATAAATATATTAATTAGTGTAATTGATTTGTAAGTCGTGCTAATTAATTGAATAAATAGATAAATACTGTACATGATTATGTAGACTATTAATAAACAAGAAGAAACAACTTTGTTTATAATATACAAAAAGTATACAGTTAAATCATGTTATATATAAAGATAAAGTGTACAATCATGTAGAAGGGTGCTTATAAAATCCTCACAACCCAATTTTAGTGACTTTGCACAAGAAACGACTAAATAATTCATCTCCCGTTACCACCTACTTTATCAACGCTACAAGTCGGCGTAAATCACCCAAAAGTATGGAAAACCCTCAGTTTAAACAACTTTGCAACACCCTCGTAATAAAATAGGGTGGGCTGAAAAATAAAAAGGCTTTTTTAATTAATAATAAAAAGGTTGAGGGCATTAAATCAGTGGCTGCTCTGCGTTTTTATGTTATGTTTTACGTGGCGTCCCAAAGGGTTGGTAGTAGGCGCGAGCCACGTTGGTTTGAGGCAAACGAATTTACCTGCGACAGTACCTTTGCAAGCCAAATGCTTAAGCCAAGGCTTCGTTTGGTTTGTAGATATAAAAAAATATATTTATTCGGCAAAATTAACCAAATTTATTAGATTAAATACATAAAAAAATATATATAAAATATCAGCTTCTTGTCGCTTATGGCACGATTGAATTGAACCTACTCTTTTTATTAATCGTTTAAAATGATTTCGAATCAGATTCAAAACCTACTATGCCATATACACCAATAGGTAGCTATTAATCACAAAGCACTCACTAACTCCTCACTCTCTACAGTCTTTCAAAAACTGCTATCTCAAACGGATCATCAATATTCATCCTCCAAGATGCTGACTGGTCCATCTTGACCGAGTTATGACAAAGCTTCACCCATCAAGTGTCGCAGGCAGCTGAGCGCGACCAGCACTACCCTCGATGTCCACCTCTCAGCTCGAGTGGACCTGAAGATCTGCCCCATTTTATTAGAAAACTAACCCAGTAAAAGAAAACCTACCTTAACTTACAGTCTTAGAGTCTAAACTCCTTTAACGAGGGGCCTATTGTTAATATAACCTCAAAAAAGTGTAAGTCGAGTTGGCATTTAATTAAAACGGTATTTAGCTGGAATTTTATTTCGGTTTTAAGTTAAGTTTAGCTCGGTAATGGATGGTTGCAGTGTTGCCAATTAGATTTGCTTAAGAAGTTTTTGGGTATCTAGAGGTTTTCTTAGTTCAAACATAATTCTTTTTTCGTTTTTCTTTATATATTTTTGCTCTAAGTTTATTTTAATTCAGGGAATTTTGCGGACAGCTTCGCGTCATATTTACTGACTTGACTTAATTATGTTTATAATTTTATACGCTTGTGGATACATTTATGTCAAAAATGAGATAGACTGGTTATGCTCCTCATGGTCAACTGAAACACATATTTTTATCTTTTTCAAATGTAAAAGCGAAGATGAAAAATATATTATTCTACATTCAGTTTCCCTCTAAAAGAGAACAAACAATATCACAAAAAAATCTAATGAAAACATCACAGACCGAAACAGAAAAAAAAACATTTAATACTTCAGTCGGCAAACTCACTCGCGTGAGAGTGTATTATATCCGTTGTGCAGTTGGGTAAACACCGCACCTTTAGGGATCAGTGGCGGTGGATTTCATACATGAAGGGGGACCCTTGGTGGTTTCGTTATAAGAAGTTCTACAAAAAATGTACCTACCTACTATATAAAAAGTTTGTTTGTCGTGTCGTGTAAAACATTTGTTGACTTGCAAAGGTAGAGTTACTTAGTTCTGTGCCCACTGCAGGTTCCTCTCAAAAACAGAACAAACTTGCAACATACTAATTTACTAACGGGCGATTTTATAAACAACAGAGTAAAATTACCAAACCAATAAAAGGTGATATTGCGGAGTAAAATTGTCACTTCCTCACACCTTCAAACATTTAATTGAAACGTCGGACAACTTAAATCTGCCGTCTTATAGTTTATTGATTTGTTAACTTTATTCTGATGTTGGAAAATCTGCCCAAGCAAATAAGTATTAAAACACCACAAACAGAAAATAAAATAAAAAAAATCGTTTGATATGTTCAGTTGGCAAGCCCACTCATCTGAGAGTATAGTATTCCGTTGTGCTGTCTGGTACCTTTAGGGTTCAGTGGGAATTAAGGAAAGGAAACCATGGTAGCGTTATCCCGATGTAAGAAGTTCTTACCCAGTTTCTTTGGTTTATTTTTTGTATCTTTCCATACAACCAACTTTAGAAACTAAACTACAAACAAACTATTTATAATGATATAAAGTTGGTTGACTTGGAAAGATACAGCGTTCTGTATCTATTCTCTATTGTAACTTCAGTCTGTCGTGTTATAGTTTATTAATTTGTTTAATTTGGAATAATGTTGAATAAGCGGCCCTAAAACAGCTTATATACCTAATGTTATTTTTCTTATCATTATTATTATGCGTTCCTATGTTCAGTGTTGTTGTAAAAAATCAATGTTTTATCTATCTACCTACATATATGGAATCAAATATTTAGTAGGTACTAATTCCGCACCCAACTTCAGCATGCAAATTCAACTAACAAATAGCCTACTCAAGTTAAAGTATATTATATCCGTTGTGCAGTCAATGGATTGAATTCAGATGGCTCTTATACATCAAAGAACTCTTGGAACGACTGTTGTAAAAACTTTTGCAAAAAGGTATTAGTTACTTAGGTAAAAGTTGGTTTACACCCAGTATCAACAGTCAGTTAGACAACGTTAATGTTTGTATAATTTAATATAATAATTATTTTTTTTACCAATTCAGTAGGTAATCAGATACATAAATAACGTAATATTTTACTAATAATAATAACAATAAAACTGATGCAACCTGCCTTCGAAGAATATTCGCAATGTGTGTGGCTCGTTGCACCGTGAAGTATTTTGGCTAAGCCGATGTTTGGCGAGGATTTTGTGCGACAATATTCGCTTGGTTAGTTTCACCTACGTCACTTTAAAATCTTAATTTGTCATATTGTAGACAAGAACGTAGCCAATACCTGAGACGCTATTATAAGCTTTATAGCCTTTGTGCAGTTGAGTACCTTAAGTACCGTTCCTTTAGGGATCAGTGGGGATGGATTACATACATCAAGAGACAACGGGACCTTTGGTAGGACTGTTGTAAGAACTACTGCAAAAAGGTACCTTGGTACTATAAAATAGTTGGTTTGTCTTGTATGTATAGAAAGTTGGTTTACTTTGTGACAGTTAACGTTGTCGTGTTGATTATCTTCGTAATTCAATTACTTAAGTCCTGTTAAACCTCTCTTCTTATTATTTATTTTTGACAAAGTTCCAAGCTTTTGTTTTGGGTACACTAGAAACTGACACGATACAGGTGAAAAAAAACATTGGGCTTTCTTAGGGAACTATTTATATCTCGTAGCTCATTTTACTGAACATTTCTTAATTATTTAAAAGAAACAAGATTTTGCATGCCAAATGAATGTGGTAGAACATAATGCATCTGTAACTATTTTAAGACCTTCCTTTTTTGAAGTGAAACTTCTTTAGATTCGTTGTGATTTCAGACCGAATGCAACGGAAATACGTCAGGTAAGCCAATCTTAAACGCTAACAAGGTTAAGCAACTTTCCGGAACGCCAGTACTTGGATGGGTGACCGCCCGAACAAAATCTTTTTGCACAGTATTTTTTTTTATTCATCTCATTCTTTTGTCGATTTATTGAAGTTTCACTTCTACCGTGTGTAAAATGCACACATACCTTTTTTTTTACTTATGTTCGTGCAAATAAAGAAATTTGAATTTGTACAAAAGTGTGGTTTCAATTAATTTCAAAATTTCGTCTCGCTTGGCAATCCTTCTTAGAATCGAGAAAAATAACCCTCGCTGTTTTGTCATACGAACCGTTTGATATGTCCAGTCGGCAAGCCCACTCCCGTGAGAGTTTTTCATATTCGTTGTGCATTTGGATAAGCACCACCAAGGCATAAATAATAGTTCCTACGTTAAAGTTATATAATTTGAATAATCATAGAAAAACCTCTATTTAATTATAAGGTAGTTTTCATTTCAATCAATTCGCTCCTCACTAAGTAATTAATAACTTTAAAAAACTTACATAATGATTATTATTTACACTTTTTGATCGCATCGCATTTAATGAATTTGTTTTATGCAGAATACTTTCTTCTATATCCTTTAAACCACAACCGCTCAACAGATTCAACTATTGTTTTGAGCAAGAGATAGAAACGTTTAAGAGGTAGGTTTATACCGCTAGTACAAAAATAATGTTTTTATTTTTGTTAAATTTTGTCTACCACCGCCGTCCACAACCTTCCTGATATAATATTTCCATACAAAGGTTGTCTGGAAGAAATTGCTTTAAGCAATAAGACCGCCCATTACGCATGCTAGGTTTAATTTAATTTTTATTTTTTTTTGTATTTTGTATAATGGTGTGTGTAATAAAGGATTTTCTATTCTATTCTATTCTAATGCTTTTATAATTAGTTTTGTCCTAACGAATAGAAAAAATACATCATAAAGTTCTGGTCCTAGAGGCCAGAAACTTTAATATTTCATAGGACAAAACTGAGCACTAAGAATTGCGAAGAGTTTTAAGTGAGGGTCAAAGTTTGTTCAATGAAATTACAAAAACTTTCAAACTTTGGCGCGTTCAACCAAACAGACTTTAAGGTTGAACAGTTATATTTATATATCAAATAGGTTCCAAGGACATTAAAATATACAATATTTATCGAAACTTGCTGAAGTTAAATTGAATCCGTGGCAGAGGCTATTTAAATAATTCAAACGGAATTAGAATCATAATTATACACTCTTAAATATATTTTGAGTATTTTAAATGTTTTGATGTTTATTTTCAAAAAAAAAAAATAGACATATGAGCTCTTTTAAATCCTCTCACAGCTGACTGTTAAATGTACACAAATAATGATGGATCGGACCACAGATAACATGTCAAATAGTGGCTAAATGTCAATTAAAAAAATATTAAAATTACTAGTATTCGAAAATTTACCTAAGAAAAAACAGAAAGGCCTGTTTCACAATCTGAAAATAAATTAATGGTTAAGAGCTATCAAGTCTACTAACGACTATCAGTGACTGACGCACTAAGATTTCTCTATATTTTAACCTTTGACTAATTGATTCGGAGATGGTGAAATAGGCCCTAAGTAAGAGTGAAAGTACCTACGTTACTGAAATAGAAGGTTTTATTTAAATAAAACGGATGCGTTTACTTTGTACCTAAGTATCTGAGCTAATGTTGTCAGTAAAACATTTTATAAATCACTTGGCAAAAATCATTGAATATTTTCAGTCCAGCGACAAATTGTCTTTCCACTCTGTCGGGTGAGCACCGTACCTTTAGGGATCAACGGGGATGGATTACATACATCACGGAAGGAAGGGTATCTTTACCTGAGGCTATTTCTAGTAATAGTAAAAGCCGTGTTGGCTAAGTGGGAGGACACTCGACTTGCATTCGTGAATATCGTGGGTTGGCCGTAAAAACCGGCCTGATAAGGTGAATAGAAAATATAGGTGCGCCTCTAGATTTTCTTCGTATATAGGTAAATAATTGTGGAAGATAAATGCATGTGCTTCAAAGGTACATCATCGTAGGCATCGATGATGCAAACCGGCATGTTTTGAACCGGTGGTGGTGAAGTATCACCAGCTTGGTGAGTTAAGGCATAATCTCTCTCGTCAAGAAAGAAGTCCGTGTGTCCCAGCAGTGGGAATTTAAATATGGGTGCTTATGCTACTCTTTCTGTTGAATATCGTACCTTTAAGAATCATTGGGGACGGTTTACATAAATCACGGAAGGACAGGATAGTTTAAGGTGAGACTAGTGCATGAAATAATACAAACTCCAAGAAGGGGATGAATACGACTTAAAGCATGACTTAAACCTGATAAAACATTACCGTATAAAGTTACCGATGTGTTGTCTGTTTGTGAACTGTGAGTTATTGCATGATGTAAATTTGATGAGGTATATTTTTTATTACATATTATATTTATACAGAGTTTATCCGTTAAATCACAAAGATTACTTGGAAACATTATCGTTATCACCCTAAGTTTATCCAAACTCGATCTAATAAGTGGGAAATTTAATGATTTATGTTTTTTTTCGCTAAATCGCAAATACAACCTACTTAGCTATAACGGTTTGCATAAATTATCGTGCCAGATAGAATATTCTTTATCACAAACAACAAACAAAGAAACAATACAATTACAAAATAAAAACTTAAACCTAGAATGCGTAACGGGCGTTCTTATTGCTCAAAGCTATTTCTTCTAAACATCCGTGGATGGAGTCAAAAATTACAAAACGTTATTTCATTTTAAATTTTAACGTTACCTTGTGTAATTATTTTTCATGTCATTGTCTGTATACCGAAATAAATGAACATCTATATATCTATCTTATTACCCCAAATTTGTTATATTCACTTTAGAGGAACTCTCTATTGCAAATAATCATCATCATCACCCTATTAAACGTTCCCACTGCTGGGACACAGGGTCTTCTTTCTTGGCGAGAGAGATTAGGCCTTAATTCACCACGCTGGCCAAGTGCGGGTTGATGAATGTCACCATGTCCTACAAACTCCTTAAAATTCTCAGAATATGCCGGTTTCCTCACTATGTTTTTCTTCACCGTTCAAGCACATGTTTTAAAGCGCATATAATTTTTTAAGAAGAATAATCCATAAAGGCTGGGTTTGAACCTACAATTTTTTTTTTTTATGCTTGATAAGCCTTCATTTGACCACAATCTCACCTGATGTTAAGTGACGATGTAATCGCTTCACGCATTGGCCCAGCCCGGAGGGTGATGACAAGCCGCGGCCGAAGCCTACCACCGGAGACTGTTCTTAGCACCACCCGGAGGTCACGTGTAAGGATTCAGAGGGTTACCACTTACGGACGTGAACCTCAAAACCTCCAAGTTTCTCTCTCAGTTTACTACTAATTAAAAGTATTTTTTTTTAATATTATTGTTAAGGCTTATTAAAAACTATTCTAACATTGCCTTGATCCTTTGAAATATACTTTCACCACACATGTGGCCATTTTATATAACCTCTTCCTATTTGAGGTTAAAATGTTGTTAGTCTTCTGATTCCGGATAATCTGTAGAAATGTTTTAGACCAAGCTATCTAGATTTCAAAGCTCGAGATGTGAAACCTGTCAGACTGAGATGAAGTTCACGGATGAGCGGCTCCGCCCTGGAGTTTCCAGGACTCCCTCGCAGTTTCCGCGTCGCTGCACCTGATCAGCGCGACAGGACTCCCGGCTGCTGACCTTAACAGTGCTGTTTCCACGCAAGTACATGCTAACCTTTATGTTTTAATGTACTGAATGGGTTTAAAGGAGTATGCATATTTCTAAATTGAAATATTGAAATTAAATATATCGGTTTGAGGGTTAGTACTGAAAATCTTAAAAAAAAACAGGATTTTGATATACTTTTACATAATTTAGTCAATGTGCCAAACATCTTGCCCCATCTCAGCTCTATGTCATAATATATTTGATTATAAGTGATCGACGTTGTCTGCAATATTTCAACTCAATCGGAAATCAAGATACAAAATCATTTATTTCCATTGTTTGATTGAATTTATGAGTCGACAAAAATGAACGAACGTACCGTTGGATAAATAACAAATAATTAAATCGTATCTAGTCGCTTCGCTTTTTTTACACTAGAACAAAGAAGTGATTAGAAGCTGATATCTATTTAGATAAAACTGAATTGTTGTTCGTTAGTTTGATTAAAACTTGAGAACGGCTGAACGGATTTATCTTATCATAGTCTTGAAATGTTCGTGGAAGTCTAGGGTAGGTCTAAACGGTAAGCAAATAAGGAAAAATTGCCGGGAACATTTTTTACCCGTGCGACGCCGGGGCGAGCAGCTAGATTGAAATAAAGAGAAGATAGTAAAGGACTAAATTGTCATGCAACTGCACCTGTTATTATTAATTAAATTGAAAGGTTCGATAACAAGTGTAGTGGACGGGAGGGTTGTGCAGTCGCATTACGATTTTGTAGTTGGAAAAGTGGTTGCGTAATTAGTACTAAATATTTCGTTTTATATACTAAGGTATTTCAAAAACAGATAGAATATACTATATTAAAAATTTAAATAAACCTCGATTCCAAAATGTTTGTTCCTTTAAAAGTAAAAAGTCATACTATATTGTTATGTGCACGCGAGGCGCTTTCATTTGAAATCCCACTCGTATATTTGCAGAATTTTGGTTTTCTTCCCCACATTTACCCTCATAACTTTAAAACGAGTCCACCGATTTTTACCAAACATGTCTAAGTACACTGCCGCGAAACTCGCCTCAAAAAATAAATTGAAATCGCTTCATCCGTTTGGGAGCTATGATGTCTCAGACTGACAGACAGACAGACAGACCGACAGACAAACAGACACGTGAAACCTCTTTTAAAAATAAAACTTTAACAACTACCTTTTGGGTGAATTAAATGTTGCCTCTTTCTAAATAATCATAAGTTTCATTAAACTTGGGTCTTAAATATCCCAAATGTAGAACACGATTCGTTTCTAACAAGTATCAGGGTATCGCTAAGCACCCGCCCGAGTACCCCGAGCTCTTCGACCTCCATCTTTATTGGCCCTCGAACCGGCTTAATAAGTGACATTAAAGCTCTTTGCTAAAACGCGTCGTTTCCGGTTCAATTACTTCGACTCTGGATTCTGCTCTGCACAACATTGAATGTTTGTCTAAGAACATTCGCGATATCGCGCGTTCGGAAGCTATGATGTCCCAGATTGACAGACAGACAGACAGACACGTCAAACTTCCCCCTCTCGGGTTTTTCTTGGGACCCCCTTTTTCGGGGATTCAAAATGGTGTGATTGTTACTGCACCGAGCGTAAGTTGCTCGGTGCAATAAGGCGCAAAATTTCGACTACATGCTCTATGCTCTGAAGTCAGTCAGATTAAGTTCGCGTTTGAGCGGCTCCGAGTTTCCACTTGGCTGCCAGTTGATCAGCACAGGATATCCTGATGACCCTTCAGGTATCTGCCTAAAGGGCTCGCCTTACAAAGAGATTCACACTGTGAATTCAGCGAAGTGGATCACAAGGATTTTATACGTGATTATTGCTAAATATAAAGTAAGTATAATGTTCTTTCAATGTTTTTAATGTTTAGGTAACTCTTTCTGTTTGTGGCATGGTTTTAAAGCTATTTTCAAGTGAAAATTATGAGCTTAGAAACTTTTTTAACCGACGAAAAATAAGAAGGACTTTCTTAATTACACAAAAAGCCGTGTTGGCTAAGTGGGAGGACACTCGACTTTCATTCCGAAGGTCGTGGGTTCAAACCCCGCCACGCACCTCTGGATTTTTCTTCTTGAGAAATTTATGTGCGCTTTAAACACGTGCTTTCACGGTGATGGCAAACATCGTGAGGCAACCGGCATGTCCTGAGAACTTTAAAAGAGTTTGAAGGACATGTGACATTCACCAACCCGCACTTGGCCAGCGTGGTGAATTAAGGCCTAATCTATCTCGTCAAGAGAGAAGTCCCTGTGTCCCAGCAGTGGGAACGTTAATAGGTTGATAATGAATTACACGCTTATTTTTGACATAACTTTGGAGAATTAGTCCTTGTTGTCACTTTTAATTTATATTTTTTTTTTATGAGACAACTCGAACACATTTTCGAAACTAACTTGAATAGGTGACCACTCTGTCAGCTTCTTCGGCACTTTTTAAACAAATTTTATTTATAATTTTTGTTTTTTTTTTTGTTTCCAAAAGTGTATAAAATGTACACTGTATGTAAAAGTAAATGTAATGTAAATGTATGTAGGTAGTATGAGTTCATCTCAGACTTTTCAAATGTATTTATATTAAATTAAAATTGCAAAAAATATGTATTTAACGGTTTTAAGCCTGATAATTTCTTTATAATAGTCATTAATAGTCATTTATTGATAATATTATTATACGTCACAATTACATTTTGGTTACACTGGTTTTTTAGTACTAATAATGTCAAAACAAATAAATCATAAAATTCAATTACTTAATAAATATGTCAAATTGCAAATACTAAGTCATTAACACATATATTAGGTCCTTACATATGAAATTGGCGTTTTTCGTACTGGCCACTTTAATCACAAATTTCTCCTCTTTGGTAAGGAATTCCAAATTCAAATTTGTACAGCTATAGACTCATGTATTTGTGCTTCGATGATCGTCATTCATTTGTTTTTTTTCTTCTGTTTTTTTCTGTTTGCGTCACTCATTTTACAAAATGGAAAACTTAAAATATCGCATTATTTACGAGTACGAGTTCCGCCGTGGCACTAGTGCTGCGGAAACAACTCGAAGGGTGAATGATGTGTATGGCGGTCGTGTTGCAAAAGAAAACACAGTTCGTTTTTGGTTCCAACGTTTTCGTTCTGGAAATTTCGACTTGCAGAACAAGCCCCGTGGACGGCCTGAGACTCAAGTTGATAATGAAGAGTTGAAGGCTATTGTGGAAGCGGATCCATCGCAAACCACGTCCGAGTTAGCTGCAGGCTGCGGTGTTAGTGATAAAACTGTTTTAATTCACTTGAAGCAAATTGGGAAGATTAAAAAGCTTGAAAGGTGGGTACCTCACGAATTGACTGAAGCAAACCGGCAAACGCGCGTCGACTGCTGCGTTACATTACTAAACCGGCACAATAATGAAGGTATTTTAAACCGAATCATTACCTGTGATGAAAAATGGGTTCTTTACGATAATCGGAAGCGCTCAGCGCAATGGTTGGATCCTGGCCAGCCAGCCAAATCCTGCCCCAAGCGAAAATTAACCCCAAAAAAGTTACTTGTAAGCGTTTGGTGGACTAGTGCCGGTATTGTTCATTACAGTTTTCTCAAATCTGGCCAGACTATTACGGCTGATGTCTATTGTCAGCAATTGCAAACCATGATGGAAAAGCTAGCGGCTAAACAACCTAGGCTGGTCAATCGCTCCACGCCACTGCTGCTTCACGACAACGCTAGACCACACACTGCGCAACAGACGGCTACTAAATTAGAAGAGCTTCAATTGGAAAGTCTAAGACATCCTCCGTACTCCCCGGACCGTGCTCCAACAGATTACCATTTTTTTCGAAATTTGGATAACTTCTTGCAAGGGAAAAAATTCAACTCCGATGGGGCAGTCCAAATCGCCTTCAAAGATTTTATTGATTCCCGTCCGACTGGTTTTTTTAGTAAAGGGATCAATGAACTACCTATAAGATGGCAAAAGTGCATAGAAAATAATGGTTCATACTTTGATTAATTAAATATATTATATTAAAAAATATTCGACTTTTTGTTCCTCCCATACAAAACGCCAATTTCATATGTAAGGACCTAATATTATGTCAAGTTTTAAATAATAAATAAATTACAATACAAACGGAATGCCAACGCAAGCAAATTAATTGGTATGTCAGCTACTTATGATTTGTCAGAGAGCACTCTATGAACTCATCATAGGTATAAAATGACTGTTTTATGAGCCATCGTTTTAATCGTGCCTTGAATGCGGAGTCGCCCGTGGCTTCATGTTATGTTCTTTATACTCTGAAATCTTTCAAATTAAGTTCAAGCCCGAGCTTTTTCCCAAGAAGTTTCTAGATAACCTTCAGGTACGAGTACCTGCCTAAAGGGCTCGCCTTATAAATAGATACACATGAGCTCAAACCCTCAGTATTTATTAAGTGAATTTGAAAAATTAGTACGTTTAACTTATTGCTAAGGGCCTGTTATACCATCACCGAGTAAAATTAGACGATGGTTAAAAAATACAGCTATTTTCCAGTGACAAAGCGAGTTAGCTCTTGACATAAATAGCCATTGACAAGTTTTATTGATGTAACTAAACATTGCTTTG
Organism: Gymnoscelis rufifasciata; assembly: GCA_929108375.1. Lineage (NCBI taxonomy): Eukaryota > Metazoa > Arthropoda > Insecta > Lepidoptera > Geometridae > Gymnoscelis > Gymnoscelis rufifasciata. The sequence goes on along the minus strand of OV815307.1, from coordinate 1,949,040 downwards.
TTTACTCGGATTATATGAAACTAGCCCTTATTCTGATACATGATAATGTGTCCCTACGAATATTATTTAATGTCATTGTTACACTGTATGTTATCTTAATGTATTTTAGAATGAATTCCTTCTTGACAAATTTTAGTGTTATATAACTGATAAAAATATATTTAATGATGTATCTACATATAATAATAATCAACTAATTAGGAAATATTTCAGACAAATCACATTTGTGACCAAATGCATTGTGCCCTCTCAAATTTGCACGCCAGGATTGGCAAAACATGTAGAACACTTTTTTTTTAAACTTAATACCATGTATACACTCATGTTTTATGCAAATAAATTATTCTTATTCTTATTCTTAGTTCTGAAGCATTGATCTGTTGTGTTATGATATTGGTGTTTCAATAAAAAGTATTGTATTGTTTTGTATTGCGGAACATTGGAGATACTAATACAAATAATAATTGGAGATACTCTTTCTGTCGGTCAATTGATCTTTACTCTTCTACTTACGTTAAAACAATAATGTGTATTTTCATTTATGTTCCCATTTTAAAGCGATGAAAATAGTTAAAATTTTCACAATGATGATTGAAGTTCGCATTAAAATGTTAAGTGTGTCTTATGTGTTAATAATAAGAAATTCTCAAGATATATTCCAAAATCTATTAACATTTTTGTTAGTTACTTTTACGTATAGTCTAGATTTTATCTAGAGTTTTAGATTTAATTAACGTTAGGTCTTAGTGGATCCTTCTACCTTTACAACTAACCGCATTCAAACAAACTCTATAACCAAGATAAAGATCATCTTAACCACTGTTCGTAAGGTTCTATTTGAATACATGATTAGAACACAGATGCCTATGAAATGAGAAAATAAACAACAAATGAATTATTTAAAATAATGTATTTATTCACCAAAAAATGAGGTTTAACAAAGCATTACTTATGCCCAAATAAGTTATAATAACAGTAGTTCTTAAGTATTAAAACCATTGAACATAATAAACACACTGCTAATCATAACCCAGTATACATTGCTCTTCTTGTTCTCAGATAATAAATAGATAACTTGTGATTAGAGTCAAGGAAACTTCTCTGCGGCATTACACAGGAAGCGATATTAAATCAAATGATCTTAGAAACAATAAGGAAAGATCTACATTTAATTATAAAAGATTTATGAAAATTAATTTATTCCTGATATATATATATATAACGGCGGTATATGTAATTCACCAGGGTTTTACCCAGGTGCATTTGGTACACTTAGTAGACGTGAATAAAGTCTACTTCTACCAAAATGAAATGAAAAATGCTTTATTTGTCACAAAAACGCGATTATACAATTGAGGTTATAATAAAGGAACAGAAAATCAAACTAAGCTATAAAACCATAAAAATAAAACTGAGAAAAATTATTGTTATAAAAAGAGTCAAATCGGCTTTTGCTAAGTACACACTTGATTACCTACTCAGCGCTGGTTTTCTGTAAAAATCAGTTAAACTATATTTTATTCACAGAAAAACAAACAAGTTTACTTTAAATGAGAAAATGCATTAGTTTCTTAAGGAAATAATTCGTACCGCTAGCCTTAGGGGGTCTTATTTCAGTAAACAATAAGATATTGCATACAATACGATACAAGTATAAACAAAAACTAAACAATGAAAATCAATTAATATAACGTAGCCACAAAAACTAAGTTTGAAATAATTCTTAAATATACATGTAGAGGTATATTAAAGCTAGCTGACCCCAGATAAATGAAAAATAGATGTTGGCTAATTCTTAGACCTACTAAATATACATAATATCATTTCATAATAGTCGGTAAAACCGTTTCGGAGGAGTACGGTAACTAACATTGTGACAGGGGAATTTTATATAAGATAAGTTTGATTTAATATAAATGAAATTAAGAAACATGTGAACTGATTGTGAATTTGACATAAACTGGACCCTATTTTTAACCCCCGACCAAAAAAGAGGGGTCTTATGAATTTGACGTGTCTGTCTGTCTGTGTGTCTATCTGTCTGTCTGGGACATCATAACTCCCGAATGGATGGAGCGATTTCAATTTAGTTTTTATTTTGTATGAAAGATGTTTCATGAAAATCGGTTGAGCCGGGGAAGGAAAACCGGAAATCTGCAAATATACTCGAGTGGGGTATCAAATAAAAGCGCATCGCGTGCACATTACTAAAAATTATTAGGTTTTTCTTTTAAGGAAATTAAGGCATTGGAATCAGGGGTTTTTCTTAAATTTTACATTTAGATTTATGTTACAAATAGGTATGCGATTGACCGAATACGCTACAGTCCTTCAGTGAGGAACGTATTGTTGACCCCCAATTAGCTTTCTTGTTTCTGCCCTATGCTTCTCATTCCCCGAGCATCACTTCTGAGGTATTCCAACTGGAGCACAAAGCTTTGCAAATGCCTTAAGGGTAAACGGGTTTAACCAATTATAGCCCATGTAGTTTTAGTTGATGGACCGATTTTCTAAGATTTGCAAGACCAAACAATGGAAAATAAAGCCAAGGTATTTGTGAAACTCATTCAAAGATTAAGGAGCAATCTATTACCATAAAATCTTAAAAAATGATAATTTGATATGTACCTATGAGATATGCTCATACTGTACCTAGGATTTCTTGTACGGTATAAATTCACTTTTAGAATTATTTTTTTTTGTAGTATGTAGTCAGAGCGATCAGCCATCCAAGTACATACCTACTGGTATCGCCCTATACCAGCACTTGGATTATCTCATAAAAAAATGTGTTTTTAGCATTTGATGTGACTATAAAGTGATTATTTATTAATTTTACTTATAGTATAAATTCAAAATAAAAAAGCTCCATCTTAAAACCTTAGTTCACGTTGCACTCGATTCGCTTTAATTTGAGACCCCACTCGAGTTTATTTACCGATATTCGAGTTTTCATCCCCACTTTCAACGATCATAACTTTTAAACGGCTCACTTATCATCAAACATATCTAAGAATACTCTCAAAAACAAATAAAAAAAAAATCTTATCCGTTCGAGAGCTATCATGCTACAGACAGACAGATACCTCATATAGCTTATAAAGAACTTTATAGTACTAATAAAAATACCCGTCAGCTGATTCTGAATTTGACATTATCTGAACCCTTTTCCCCCGCAAATAGGTATTCGATTAACCGAATACCTACAGACGCTCAATAAGGAACGTCTTGTTCACGCCTAGTTAGCGCCCTTGTTTCTGCCGGAATAAACGGGCTTAGCCAATCATAGACCAGCTAGTTCCACTGCCCTGGATGAATCAGAAGAGGATAGATGTGAAATTTATTTAGAGGAGGAGAAGCTGAGGGTCACAAGGTTTGCCAAAGGATAAACCAATGTCAGAATAATGCGATACGTAGTAAGAAACTAAAACCATTTTATCATACTAACCCGGCCTACTACTTGCTGTAAGATGACATCTAAAAAGCCTTTTATGCGTAATTAAGATTCACAAAGAGAAAACTGTCAATAGTTTCCATCCTGTAGTTTTAAGGATTAAGCCATTATGATATTATAATGTGGCTTTATTTACCCCGATGCCATATAGAAAGAAAATTGACATTAATATCTCGAAGCTATAGGGAGTTTCAGTTCTCTTTATATTTCATTCTCCGGACAGTGTTCAACTTTTCTTGTATTTTCGTATTCAAGTAAATAGTTTATTGAACCAAACAGAGAGTTCCGGGAACTTTCCGCAAACATTTCCAACCGACGGCGGTCTGGTTCAAATTAAGTTTATTTTTGTCTGTATGCCTGTACGGTGTTAAACTGTAAGTTTCTTGGTGAGGGATTAATAAACGCTACAGAAGGAATCTTACAAATGTGTGTTCGTAAGGCTGGTTTAGTAAAGGTCAATAACAAAAACATCTACAGATTTTCACAAAAAAATACTTTCAAGATCGTGGGTTTGAACCCCGCCACGCACCTCTAGATTTTTCTTCATGATAAATTTATTTGCGCTTTAAACACGTGCTTTAACGGTAAAGGCAAAGATTGTAAGGAAACCGCCATGTTCTAAGAACTTTAAAGAGTTTGAAGGACATGTGACATTCACCTACCCGCACTTGGCCAGGGTCGTGAATTAAGTCTTAATCTCTCTCGCGAAGAGAGAACTCCCTGTGTACCAGCAGTGGGAACGTTAATAAGGTGATGATGATGATGACAGGACATTTTTTCAGTTTCAGACGGGCGCTACTGGTACTAAGAATAGTGATTCATCAAATTTGTCTCGTTAACGCAAGAGTGAAGAGTTGAGTAGACAATTTACTTGAAAATTTCTGTCAAACAACAGTAAGAGGAAAGGCGTTCATGTCAAATTAGATTCCAGCAAAATATAATCTATTTACAAAATGAAAGACTAATTTCGTTGAAGAGAAGGGAACAGATTAAATTATGCTTGTACTTAACGAACTCGATTCGTTTGCTTATTGCATTAAAATAATTTAAGACAGGGCGTTGAGTTTTAATGAGAGAAGTGAAATACTTTATTATACAGAAAGTTAGTAAGTTTTCCATGAGGCTAAGATTATTTGTATAACGTCAGTGATCTCGGCCCAGACCCTTTCGGTCTGGGAGATCTCTGAGATGAGAGTTCTTGGTTAAAATTAACTTCATCTGCATCAACTTTATCTATCAAGTGGTTTCATCTAAGCTAGGAGAATAATCGTGAGGTTTTCAAATTTAATATAGCTAAGCGGATTTTTATCTCTAAAAGATTTATAAGTCCAAAAAAGAGAACCTATATTATAAATAACTTTGAACTAAAACTAGTTTTTCTTATTTAGGATTGTCTATTAAAATAAAGTTTATCATTCCTTATCCCATATTCACATGTCGGCACATGTTTTTTTCTTCCCTTTTCCTCCTCTGTCACTCGTCATCTCAACGACACATTCCAAGGAGTGAGTACTCCTTAAAAAAAAAATAGGCTGAGATGGGAAAATTATAGGTAGGTTTGGGTTTAAACGTTATAACTTGGAACATAGTAATTTTACGCTGTGTAGGCAAAACGGATAGTTTAATTTTATTCAAATCGAACATAATTCTACAAACCCCAGTGAAAATATGTAGCTTAACCTTGCGGATGGCGAACAAACTTCAGCGAACAAAATTGGTAAAATATGCAGGAATTTGATGTTTGAAATTGTAATGTGGTTTTGTGGTGGGTCATTTTATAATGGGAATTGGATTGTAATAACCTCATTTCACATCAAAAAGCAAAACAAACAAAAACGATTATTGTTGTAAATTTGTGATGAGGTGTGGTTTCCGATCGAATGTCATTTAAACGAGATTAAAGTTATATCAGTTGGGTTAACTTGAGTTCCTGTCTGTAAGATATAAATTACTTTTAAAAGCGTGGGCGGAGTTTGAACACTTGACCTTCGGGAATTTCGGAAGTGCGTCATCTCAACCTACTGACTAACACTTAATAATCAAGAAGATTATCAATATCTAAAGTTTAGAGTAGGGTTGGGAAAGTTAATTTGTTAATATATTAAGAGAACAGCTTCGGATCTATGAACCAGCTGGATCGGTAGCTTCTACTACGCCACGACTTGTTGTCAAAAATACCGCAGTGCCTTAATACTACTAAAACACTATCAACACCCTATTAGCGTTCCCACAGCTGGGACACAGGACTTCTCACTTAACGAGAAAGATTAGGCCTCAATTCACCATCTGAATTCAAAAGTTTTCAATCAGTGTGTGTTGCCAGTGATAACTTACAGAGATACCGAAACGTGGTGCTTCACTATTGGCCTTATGGGCTCAGGCTCAAGGTCGCTCAAAGAGCTATGGAGAGTTTTTAAAGAACAGTTTTTTTTTCGACTAAATTGAATGACATACGACCGAACTTCAGCCTAGTCTAATAACGATTGCTAAAACAGTTGTTAGATTCCAACAAATCGAATAAAACTGAATAAACTTGTGTTGTTTAAGCGAATCGTTGATGAAACTGTTATTTTTATAGGCATTTCATTGAATAACTCGGCCCGTGTTCAATTTTTTACTCGCCATTATTCAGTTTTATTGGCAAAACGGATCAAGTTTATGAAAAGTGAAAACCCGTTTTAATCCGTTTGTGAAACTGGTTTATTTAAAACAGACGTGATATTTTATTTGATAGTGTTTAAGAGCTGGCTTAACAAGCTAACCAATATTTTTGTAGGTACCAATTTTATAAAAACATTTTATTTGTCGTAATATTATTTATTTATTACTAATAGTGCCCCGCGGTGTTACCCGCGTTATATTTATTTTTCCCGCGGAAAATTTCATTTAAATTAGTTCTGTAGATTTCGCGTGAAAGCATTTTTTTTTTCGTTTTCGGTTGGCATGGTATGGACATATTATGAGAAGGGATGAATGTCATGTGACGAAAAGAATGTTAGATATGTGGGAAGAGGTAGGCCAAAGAAAAGATGGATGGACTGTGTAAAAGATGACATGTGTAAGAAAGGAGTGAGTGTTGAGATGACGAGTGACGGAGGAAAATGGAAGGAAAAAACATGTTGTGCCGACCCCACGTAATGTGGGATAAGGGCAAGAGAATGATGATGAGTTTTCGCGTGAAAGCGAAACAAACAAACTTACATTCACATTTATATTAGTAGAGAAATCTGCATGGTCGTCGAGTACTTTTCAAATTCATCTCCGAGCAAAGTCACAAGTACAAGTTACATAGAACTATCTTGTTCAGATACATAATTCTGAGTGAGACAGCATGCGCTATAAGTAAGGATAGACTACTTCGCACTTTACCTAGAAATGCTAAAAATGCCTAATAGGCATGATGTTTACATAAAAAATGGGCATTCTGTTTATTCCGGCTCATAGCCCATCTAAAAATACTGGACACATATTTTTCCCTTTATCAAATTTATTAAGAAAGTGCCAAGATAAATGGCATCAAAGTTCCAAAGTAGGGTTTTATACGTACATCTACATAAGCATACATCTCACGAAAGCGTTTCCTCACCCAAAACTTCAATGCACTGTATCAATAATATCTTGATATTCGTTTTCAAGAAAAAAAATAAGTGTCTATTTTTTCAATTATATAAATGACGGACTAATAATTTTTTTATAGTCATCTACCCTTATGGTTATATGCCGGAAGTTTCGCCTTAAAACACTTCGTTGATTTCTCTAAACTTAGAACTATTGAACTTCAAAGAGCAGTTGGTCGGCGGTGGTGCTGTTACGTGTTTAAAGTTCGCTGAAGTAGAATGCCGATGAGGAAAATCCAATAAGTAAATCCTTTGCCGTTTCGGAGGTCGGGTAAGCAAAGCATGCAGGATTTTGAGAAGATTAATATATTATATGAATTAAGTAAATATTTTAAGGGTTCCGTACAAAGGGCAAAAAGAAACCCTATTGCTGAGACTTCGTCGTCTTTTTTTTTTTTTTTTATGCTCGATAAGCCTTCATTTGACCACAATCTCATCTGATGTAAAGTGACGATGTGGTCTAAGATGGGACATGAAGACCTAGAACTGTACCACCACCACTGTGTGTGTGTGTCTGTCACCAGGTTGTATCTCAAGCAATGTGATAAATAAATATTTCCGGACTACTCACACAGCATCACCTAACCCAAACTAAGCAGAGCTTGTACTATGGGTGTTAGATGAGTATATACTACATATAGAGGTATATACTTTTTTTTTTACATACATTATGATACATAGAAAATGATATGATATCTAGAGAGTTGAAATTTGAAGGGATAGTGTAATGATGTTACCGCTATAACAAACAATACTAAGAACATACAGTAAATCAATATTTAATTAGACAATATTCAATAAACTTACTTGGATATGTGACCGCTCTGACAACATCTATTATCAAATCTCTAAAAAAATACTATTTTTTATTTCTAAAGGTCTATAAATAATACACGGAACCCTAGGAGTAGTTTAAGTCCACCTTATACTTTTCAAATTTATTTTAGACACCCTTATAATCAAAGAGAGAAAATTATTTGATTTGAATTTAATCCTGTGCCTCAGGTGGACTTTTTGTCCACCGATCTATTGAGGTAATCTAAATTAAATGTAATCCAAGTATGTACCTAGGTTATAATGTATTGCTATTATTAAAATTGTATTTATTAAATGTACATTGTACATTTAATAAATAAAAATGTCTGTATATCTCACAAGACTATAAAGAATTGCAAAGCTTATATAAGTAGTTATTATCTAAATTTCTTATCGCTATCTACATCGACATAATAATATATATATTGCAATTTTAGTATAAGTATTCTTGATCCATTTAATAAGGTCCATTATTTTAACTAATACACTTATGGTAAAATTATTATCGAAAACTGACACGAATACCCTTACCTAAATTGTATATACTTTAGTGTAGAAGTCTAGTCTGAATTCAATCTCTCCAGAGAAAGGTCAGGAATAGGCCCGATGCTGAATACTTTATCACAGCTTCTCAACCTTACCTTCACTGATTTATGACTTATGTCTACTGACAAAAGTTTCTGCACATAGTCTTATTAAACCTAGAATTTCATGTAGATAAATGTTTTTATACTTATGACAGCAAAGTTTTACCCGAAAACAAGCATTGATGTATTATAAGATACAAGATAATTTATTTCCATTGTTTGGTTTTACAAATCTTAGAAACGTGAATAATAAAATACAATAACCAACAAATAGAACTTAGGTACTTGGAGATAAATCTATATAAATAAAAATGAATTGTTGTTCGTTAGTCTGATTAAAACTCGAGACCGGCTGAACGGATTTTTCTTATCATAGTCTTGAAATGTTCGTGGAGGTCTAGGGAAGTTTTAAAAGGCGAGAAAAAATTGAATAATTGCCGGGAAAAAAAATTGAATAAAACCCGTGCGAAGCCGGGGCGGGCCACTAGTAGGAAATAAATTTATCGTTTGTGGCCGCTTTGCTTTTTTTGCACTAGAGCAAAGCGATTAGAGACTAGCTAATTTTTGTTCTTATTTCTTCCTTTTTAACAGATTTTGTCGTCAAGGTAATCCGATATTTTATAATAAGTTATCTAGAAAGATTGTTTTTTTTGCAAATTTCAAAAATAATTTAGAATTAGAATTATTAAAGAATGTAGCGGGAGAATAAACGCAAGAAGTTTAAGTCCCGTTCTAAGCTCAGTTACAGAGACATTAATATGTAGCTATCTTATGGGTAAAAAGCAAAAATTATTTAGTCAAAATTGGGTATTCGAAACCACCTACGCTTTAGCCAGTTAGGTCGTCAAAATATAAACAATTCTCGATTTATTAAAACGCTTTCGAAAATGAAGGAGGTTATTAATATGGTTGTTAATGTATATTGCCTTAGACTTTTATTTACTGAACGTTTATTTAACGATCCCTGCAGATGGAAAGGCACAGCAGGATATATTTTTCTTTGGGGATAAACGTTTAGGGATAGCTTTGCAGCAGCTTCTATAAAAATAAAATAAATATTGAAATATTTCCAGATAATTCACGCAACAACATCTAGCCCCGTGGTAAGCTCTAAGCTTGTGTTACATGTGGTACTAGATATCTGATATACTTAATAAAATAGGCATGTATATATAGATATTTTTGTTTATATATATTAAACACCCAGACCTAGGAGAAAGTGCTTGCAGAACATACCGAGGAGAAAGTGTTTTATTTGTTAATGTTATGTTACTTTGTTGTGTAAAATAAAGCGTTTTTGTATTGTACCTATTGTATATCGTTCATCGATCGTCATCATATCGTTTGCTTAGCGAGTTATGTGAGTTCAGTAGCTTTTGTCGGGACATGTACGTGACTGCTCGCTACAATGCAATATAAATAAAGTGCTATTAGACTGAAAGCCGCTGTGTGCTATTGTAAGCTTTTGAGAACGTTTTGTTATGAATCGAAGCATAATATTAATGGGTGCAATAAATTACCCTTACAAGTTTTAATGCCACGTGATAATTATTTCAGCCGTTAAAAGTCCACTGCTCATAATTTTTGTTTCGAGTACGACTGAATTTTGAACTATGAGTTTGATGACATTGCGTACCGCCACTTAATTCATAGAATACCTATTTATTATATCAACTATATTCATACAACTAACTTTCTAAGTTAGTAAACACTTTACACTGTAAACAGTCAATAGAGGAAACCCCGAGGTCCGAGGGTTTTCACCCAACGAAGCGTTGGTCGTTACTTTTGGTGGTTGGGTCACGCATTAATCGCTTCCCATCAAAATATTTTAATATATGTTTTAAATTACTACATGAAAAATAAGTGTTGCTCAAAGCCGCATGGCAAAAGTAAAAACAGATTAATAATAAAATAAAATAAATAAATATCTCCGGACTAATCGCACAGCATCACCTAGCCCAAACTAAGCAGAGCTATGAGTGTTAGGTGACTGATAAACATGGATACATTATTTTTCGTAAATACATACCTACATATTAAACATTGAAAACACCCAGACCCGAAACCAAAAATTTTAGATTGTATAAAATCTGGTCGCCCGGCGGGAATCAAACCCGCAAACTCGTCTCAGACGGACCTTCGGCCACCGAGCCACAGACGCCATCAATCTTAATATATATAAATCTCGTGTCACAATGTTTGTCCTCAATGAACTCCTAAACCACTTAACCGATTATAATAAAATTCGCACACCATGTGAATAAAAAACAATACAACCAGTTCGATCCAACTTGAGAGATAGGATGGTTATACGGCGAGAAAAATTCGAATAATTTCCGGGAAAATTTTATACCCGTGCGACGCCGGGGCCGCTAGTAACAATATATCTATACTAATATTATAAAGCTGAAGAGTTTGTTTGTTTGTTTGATTGTTTGTTTGTTTGTTTGAACGCGCTAATCTCAGAAACTACTGGTTCGAATTGAATAATTCTTTTTGTGTTGGATAGTCGAGTTATCGAGGAAGGCTATAGGCTATATAACATCACGCTACGACCAATAGGAGCAAAGATATAGTGGTAAATGTGTAAAAAACGGGAGAAATTGTTCATCTTTGAAGCCTTCCGTTGCGTGCGCCGTGAAAACGGTTCAAGATACACAAAAAATATGTATTAAAGAATAATAGTTTTTTTAATGATCTAAAAAACAGTCCGCGATAGTATATGTCTATCTTTTAAGATTAACTTACAAAAACCGTTTTTATGGTACCTAATTTGGTCGAAATAATTTGTTTAAGTTGTATCAACATAATAATATTAATCTTTATTCAAATAAATATGTTGTTGGTTAAGAGTACTTCATCCATTATAACGCGGGTAGCACCGCAGGGCACAGCTAGTGTATATATATATATATATAAAGTAAAACAAGAGCAGCTGTTTCTTCATTGCTCTGCTACAGTCGTGGCTCGCGCGTTCAACCGATCAAGCTTTCACCTCTTAACGTGACGGAACAAAACAGCTTCTCATAGCCAACAAAAAAATGTTCAATTTTATAAGGTACTGTGTCTCTGAACAAGCGACAGCTACATCTAGTAGCGTTCTGTCACGTCAGCACGCCACAAAGAGACGTCACATCAGAGCAGAGCGACATGATGGATGCCACTCGTCGAGGCGAAAGTCGAACGAACCGAAATAATCCCCTTTGACTGCCGCTTTCCGAAATACTGATGGATTTGTGCAAATCTGTTTGAAAACTTCAGTCCAGTTAATTCGGTTCTGAAATATATTATACATTTGTTGGTTGAAATGTAAAGAACAAGCCAGAAAAATCTGTGACCTCTTGCATGCGTCTTTTCGAGCACTAACATGGTATCTATTGGTCATGATAGGATATTTAATTTACCTACGACCTTGCTTATACCTCTTGTGATAATATATAAGATTTCGTTCTGTCTACTAATAAAGAATTTATGTACATTTCGAAAACAGGTATTAGGTACTCTCGTAAATTTTGAAAATATTTTTTACATCCGACGTTTTTGTTTTTGTTTTTTTTACTAATTAGATACTGCTTTCTTGTAAAGAGTAAGATAGAATAAGACCTCTCAGCAACCTCAACCACTGTAACTCGGTGCGCCTGAGCCGCAGGAGGTTGCGGGTTCGATTCCCACCGCGGGACCAGATTATGTACGACCTTCAATTTCTGGTTTCGGGTCTGGGTATTTTCTATGTAAAATATTTATGAAAAAAAAAATATCTCTATAGTATATCAATCACCATAATAATATAAGCTCTGCTTAGTTTGGGGTTAATTGATGCTGTATGAGTAGTCCGGAAATATTTATTAAAGTCTGAAAGTTCAAGTATTACAACAAATTCTAATTAACATAACTGGAATATTAGAAGGTAACATTTTAATGACACCCGAGGCAGAAATTCCGTTTAAATCCCCATTTTTGACACGTCGATTTACACAGGTAAATAAAATTAATCCCGTGTACATATTTCCCGTCTCCTTAACGCAAGTTCTTCTTAATTTTGTGTGTAGAGAGTATAGCAGATTCGTAAATTACGACGAAGTGTCAACTCGAGACGAGTGATTACTAAAATGTGTTAAATATTGAATCGTATCGCAATAAGTAGGTTCGGAATCCTTAGAAATGTGTAAGGTCAAAAAAGAAAATTGTTTGTTGAAATGAAAATGTTATGTTATATTATTATTAATACATTTACATATGTAGCGAAACAGACCTTATGCATTATGCGTCAATGAAAAATAGAAACTCAAATTAATTAGGTTAAATAACAGAATACGAATACTTAGTTGATGGTTAAATAGTTTTCCCGTGATTCACAGTTTTTAGCAGTTTAATATTTTGAGCATTTCACTAACACCACAACTCAAACATATTAAATTATCATTATCATAATTACAGCAGTAGGACGTCCACTGCTGGACTGGTCAGACCGTGTAGAGGGGACAACTACGTCACTTTGCATCAGGTGAGATTGTGGTCAAATGAAGGATAAAATAAAAATAAAAACTGGGAACTCGTATGAGTGATACCCCAGTTGTCCCCTTTACCGGTCACTCAGAGGGGACCACTGGGATATTGAATTTTTCGATGACCCAGTTGACCCCTCTAGAGAAGTTGCAATTCAAATTGCTAAAAATGAAGTTTATTAAAACATAATGTTTTAATTCGTTAATTAATTCAAAAATTGTTGTTGAATTAGCTTGCTTTTTGATTTACCGGGTCAAGTAATCAGATATTCTTTTGTTTAATTATTATTTTTTGAGCAGCAACTTTAAAGTCAAAGTCTAATCGGTTCGGTTGGTAGCAGCCTGTAGCTACCGCGAGCCAGCTACCTACACTAGGTCGTGCGTCCATCTAGTTAGTGGACGTCCTACTCTGGGTTTACCGACTCGTGGTCCCCATTTAAAAACAAAAAACTACAAAAATTCTTTGATAATACTTATTAAGGTAGAATTTTGGTACCTTGATGTAAGTAGAACTAAAATTGCTATAATTTGTATCACAGTTTTAGGCAAGAAAAACGGTCTACCGTAATTTTCTGTCTTTCATTACGAGTCGACACACTACTACTGTTGTGACCTTTTCACACCCGAACTTCGTTCTAACGCGTGACACACAATAAAGTCGAAATCATGGTATACTCATATCTTCTGTTAATTTAATTATTTTTGCCGCAAAAACCAGTAGACAGACTGTATTAATAGTTTCTTCGCTATTATACAGGTATTTTTATTATTATTGTAGATTGAATAATATTGCCGGACAAAGTTATTAAAGCTATTTTTATGATTATTTATTATTGATCTGAATAATGTTGTTAAAGCTAGGTATATTCAAGATTCATCCAAATAAGGTCCGCCTGAGATGCAGGAGGTTACAGGTTCGATTCCTGCCGGGGGACCAGATTTTGGTTTCGGGCCTGGGTGTTTTCTATGTATCATATGTATGTATTTACAAAAAATATATATCTTTGTAGTATATCAGTCACCTAACACCAATATTGCAAGCTCTGCTTAGTTTGGGGTAAGGTGATGCTGTGTGAGTAGTCCGGAAATATTTATTATACTTAATTATTTTTTATTTATTATACAGGCTTTATTTCCCCATTTCATAATAATCATAACGATGAGTACAATTAACCTCAATATCATTAGTATACGAAATGCCACCAACAATAACATTATCCCTCTGATTACAAACACTTGGGACAAACACGCAGACAGCCGTTACAGCGTGTAATTATAGTTAGGATAATGGAGGAACAAGCCCTACAATAATTTTGTGTGAAGCTTCACTTTAATGGATAATACGTATGTTGGGGGAGTTTAAAATGGTGGCATTAAATATTATGGGAAATCACTATAAAACTCGTTATAGATAAGATTTGAAGGAGGTTTTTCTGTTCACGTCCGTAAGTGGTAACCCTCTGGATCCTTACACATGACTTCCGGGTGGTGCTAAGAACAGTCTCTGGTGGTAGGCTTCAGCCGCGGCTTGTCACCACCCTCCGGGCTGGGCCAGTGCGTGAAGCGATTTTTTCGTGTTTCGTTATGTGGCCCGGAGAAGCCATCTACCTTCTAGGTCTTCATGTCCCATCTTAGACCACATCGACACTTTACATCAGGTAAGATTATGGTCAAATGAAGGCTTATCAAACATAAAAAAATCTTAACCGGAAAACACCGATTACGACCACCAACCAATTGTCTATGGTCACCTGATTTTGACTAGTGGAAATTGAAAATGGATCGTGTTTAAGACGGTTGTCAGACCGAAATATTATAGGCATCATCAAAAAGCAGTCCTGACGGACTTTGTCGGTGGTCGCTTCCTATCTAGACGGAAGGAACGCATGGACGCGATGATGTCATTTTGAGCTGTCAGTTGGTGATCGGGATTCGCGAAGCAGTAAAATGTAGAAAACGCTCATGAGGGAATAAATGGTTTCCAAACATCATCCTCACTCAAGTCAACCTCACATGCTGGAAGGGGGATCCCTCCTCGGAGGTATACCATACCACTGCATTGCACCAATCTTGGAATGCTAATTATGTATATAAAAAAAATATTATAAAAGTTAATAGGTCTAATTGTTAAGTAGCCATATCCAGCAGAAATTGTCTCATGGTCGAATAGATGAAAAAGGCGCAATTATATCTACAACACACAAATAGGGAATGATTCCCCTATTTATATCAAGGTTTTCCAAATTTGTACAATGCCACATTGCTAAAGAATACATTTATTAATCCACTCATATAAATAAGGTGTAAACACAATTATTCACCTTTTACTGTGTTTAGACTAAAAGGTTTTGCCTTAGCTTTATGTTGCTACGTTGCACGCTGGTTTTCAGACAAACCCTTCGGTGAGTGTGGACACGGATTACACACATACTTACAAACTAACAAAACAAATAAAATAATTAATATCGGTCGACTGTATATTAGCTATATACAGTTTAGTACACTTCACATTAGTACACTTCCACAAATACGGAATCGTTTCGATTAAATGAATATACTGATTCCGAAGTGAGCTCAGAATCACAGAATACAAATCTACAGGGAAATCAAAGCTAGCCTCGGCTTAAGTATGTACATAATGTCAGATATACATTTGCGAGCCTATTTACGGGCACTTCAAAGAACATCTGTTTATATTGACACAGATAAAAATACTTACATTGAGGAAACTATAAGCATGTTTGTTGTATTTTTCAACCGACTTTCTACGAAAAAAGGAAGTTCCTAATTTGTCGCGTTTGTTTTTTTATGTTAATCAAATATCTAGTAAAAGGCTTCTTAGCTTAGGGTTTCGTTGTACTACTATCTGTTGCTTGTGGCTTTGGCAGTGTAGTGCTGGATAAATTTAGCCTAATAAAATAATTTGAATTTATAATTCCAAGACCAGTAATTTGGTTTGGATAATTTTCTATTTTCCGTGATCTTGGCGCTTACAAAAGCATCGAAATATCGGAAAACTCAAAAAGCGTCTTGTCATGTTACCCGTATCAAGTTTTAATAATCCTGGAAAACAGTTTCGAAGAAATACAATCTTTTAAGCCTTCGGTCTCTGTTTGTGTAAGTATTCGGACCAAAAAAGTCGAGTTTTAATAGTAAAATACACTTCAACATATTGATGGATATATCGATGGTCAATGCGGCATTTTTAAAGAGATTCGGTCGTAACGAGCTAGAGTTGGACAGACATGATTCGACCGAATCGAAGGCTTACTCGAAGAACACTTAAAATAGATCGTAACCCAGATTTTTACGTACCTATTTTAAATGATTTGCCGCATTTTCTTGACATTTCACACACTTTGTATAACATGAGTTAATCACTGATTAACCGCCAGTCCTAAGTGTTAGGTTTAGTAAAGCACAGACTCAAAGTACCTTTAACCACTGAAAACGTTTTTTTTTTGTAAATAGTACATAATAAAAAGACCGAACGCCATTCTACAGTTTTTTTCTCTCCAGTAACTTATATTGTATTTAAAGATTTATTTTTATTTATTTGATACCCCACTTGAAAACATTAAATACACTCCGGTGTTCGCTCCAACTTTTAACCCATAATGAGGTTAAGGTTTGAAACCCCTTTTCCCGAAGAACCAATTGTAGAAAAGTTTTTAAGTGGGGACATCGCCTAGCCTAATGTAAAATATCTTCGGGCTATGTGTATTGACGATATAAGTGAGCGATTTAAACCCCTAAAACTTTCTTCATGCAACATTTCATGAAAATCGTTGGAGCTGTTTCCGAGATTCAGATTATATAATTTAGGAAAATTGCTCGTCAAAGTAGTTGTCGAGTCAAAACTTGTATTACGTCAACCGGGCCCGAAGGCTGATTCAAGCGGGCCCAGTCTACTAAAGAGCTGGCCTGTTCCGGATTTGAACGGACGCAAAAACCTTCGGCTGGAATCACTCCACTTAATGCTGAAACAGCATAAAGATCTGTTCAGTAGTATTTTGTGTTTATCGCGAAAATAGGGACAGACAGATGCGGCGGGATACTTAAATTTATATTAAGTACTAGCGGCCCGCCCCGGCGTCGCACGGGTAAAAGAAGTTCCCGGCAATTTTTCCTTATTTGCTCACCGTTTAGACCTACCCTGGACTACGACAAACATTTTAAAACCAAAATCAGCTCAATCGGCCCAGCCGTTCTCGAGTTTTAATCAGACTAACGAACAACAATTCATTTTTAATTTAGATATATAGAAAATTACCTATGAAGAAGAAGTGAAAAAAACACTATTTAACTAATATAAAAAGCGAAAGATTTTTTTTTCTAATTCACGCTTTATTTCCTCAACAAATTAATCACCTTTAATAAATTGACTACGAAATTTATATATTTGGTGATAATGTTATCTTCCGTTGACATATACATACATTATTTTTGGGAATACGGATGCTTTAAAACCCTAAAAATGTAATATTCCTTTATCCGCCATGTTTACAATAAATAACCCTGCAAATTCACGTGAGTAAAGCCGAAGGCGAAACTAATTTGTATTATTAAAAAACCACCTACATCTTAAATTGAGGTTCCGTAAACAATAAAAAAGAGAATAACGATTCTCTTTTGTACAATACAAAAACCTTCTTACCAGCCTTCTTACCGTTTCGCAATCCGATCTGTTTCTTAAATTTGTAAACAAAAGGTTCTTAGCCGAATGAAAAGATGCCGTAATCAAAAGATAATTGCGACTTTTGTAGGCAAATCTACTGAATAGGACAGAGTTAATTGAGACTGATTTGACAATGGCGAGCCGAATTGGATGTCTTTGTGAAAATAAGAGTTCTAGCTGAATATTTTACAAACTGGATTGAAATTGAAATTCAAAGAATTAAAATCTTAGGTAAAAGGAGGAGTTATGTAATTACTGTGAAAAAAACCTGTCTTAGGTTAAAGTCTCATACGTAACTAGTTACTGTACTGTGATAAACTAGTGATGTTCCAAAACGGATTAAACCTTACTCGAGTTAATCCGTGTTGAAATTCATATAACTCGAGTAAACAGGAAGAGAAGAAAAAATAATGTTGTACCTACTGTTTCTGTTGTTTAAACATTTATTACAATTTCACTTAAATAGTTAAAAATGGAATAGACAACTGATATTTTTATCTGTTTGAAATTATCTGAACAAAATCTGGCGAATTCGTTTATTTTCGCTCATGCGCATCGTCACGGCTAACGATGATGACGAACGCATGAGAGAAAATAAACTCAGTTCTCAAACTCGACTTGGACAAAATTCAACTCGAGTTGAAGTTTGGAAGAAATTAGGGGATGCCTATGCCGCTGAAAGCGAAAGCGATATTGGTTAACACAAACAATGTACTCGTTGTAGTTAAGATAAATTGTTAGATATTACATAAATTATTAGATATTACATAAGTAGTTAGATATTACATAAATTGTTAGACATTACATAAATTGTTAGATATTACATAAATTGTTAGATATTAATAAATTTTTAGATATTCCATGACCGTATTGTGAATCTAAACCATTCTCGAACCCACTTAAACACAAACAAAAAATTTATCAAAATCGGTCCAGCCGTTTAGGAGGAGTTCAATGTGTATTTTTTCATTGTATGCAGTTGAACATAGGTTTTTTTTATTAAAATTTAAGTATTCCACAAAAAGGTATGACTAGCAAAACAAGACATGATTTAAATATAATATAAAAATAATTCGATAATGCCAGAACTTATTGCTACGAGCTATATTGCTACGAGTCGTCTACGCCGTAGCACCCGTTGTGGCTTGCTTCATTATAGCGTGCTACGATTGCGCCAAATAAATGTTTGCTAATAATGGAAGTTTTGGACTAGTGATAATGCGAATTACCTTGTTTAGAAAGGAAATATGGCCCTGTTTATCATACGAAACTCGAAAAATGCCCGCTTTGACGTATATCCCGTTTTTTTTAGCAAAGAAGGATTACTTTTGAACAGTTGTGTATCTTACTTTATATTATCATAAATATACAATTCTCGTAATCCTCGATACTAAAATAAATAACGATGCGTAGAAATAAGCCTTATATTTTTTATACTGTTCAACGTGTTGCCGCTTATAGGTAAAACATGCCTATCTCACGCAAGTTATCATAACAACTCAATGTGATTACTTATTTCTCGAATATAATTTCCAAACCTTATAAAATTAAGGAATAAGACTTAAAAAATTGTACTGCAGGGCCAGGCCTCCCTACCTTCCTTCCAGACGTCCCTATCACCTGTTAAAGTTGTCCAATCCCTAAGGTGGGCGTCAAGTTCATCTCTCATAATTATTTAGATTCGAAAAAAATGTTGTCTTTTTAATTGCAAACGAAAAATTAAAACGTTAGAGTGCATTTAAGTTTAGATTTTCGTAATGCTTTAGCGATTTGTACTAAATGTCGCAGTCACAAGCCCTCTGGATCTCAGATGTTTATATATATATATATATATATATATAGATGTGTACCTTGGCATTTTCTTATTCAATTTATAAACCGAAAAATAGAGGTGTTTAGTATTATTGGGCAGTCTAACAGACTATTAATTATATAATACCTATTTTATATGTATCATTTTTATTAGTATCAAAATATCACGTGTTGCTATTTGTGAAGGTACAATATGTTGTGTATTTTTATACCAAATCAAAATTGCCTGACCTGATTTTCCTGATTTTCCTTACAACAGGAGACCAATTTCTATTCCCGTAAAATATTTGTATGATGAGAAATGTTTTTAATTAATAACTGATTTATGTCGATGGCCTTTAATAATAATAATAATAATATCTTTGATTTGGAAAGGTTACAAACATCTGTTCACGACCGAGATTTACGGTGGATGCAAGCAGCCTCATCATCAAAACACTATTAACGTTCCCACGAATAGTATATATTTTAGAATTTAATAGTAATTTTATTGGTAAAACATGTTACAGATTTTAGTGGTATACATAGGTACTAAATTATTGTGAAAAAAAAACATTTGTAACACAAATGTATAAATACGAAAAATACAAATTTACATGCGCTTATTATAAAGACATTTTATTAAGGGTAAAATATTAGAGATCCAAATTGGTTTGCACGCTATCAAGGGACCGACACGTCTAAAATAACATACGTAAATAGGAACGTAAAATAAATTATTCATTTGGTAGGGAACGGAACGGAATCGACTGAGATGCCACAGGTGGAAAGTATTTCAGATATACGTGTCAATTTGTATCGGAATGAATTCAAAATACGTTTTAATAAAATACAATTCAAATACAAAAACGCGGAGTAAAAATTTAATGGTTTTTGTGAAGAAAAAGTCCTTATTTTCACGAAATCATTACTGCCGTTACTGATATACGATATTTATGATTCACCATGTAACTTAAGCTATAGTCCTTAGTGAATGTTTACCTCTATAATCTTTTAACTACTTTTGTAGGTAACTATTGTTGTAGGGCTATGCTCGGGGTTTTTCTACGTGATCGAATCAGAAATGAGGAGATACGTAGAAGAACGCGGGTCACCGACATAGCCAAGCGAATTAGCTCGTTAAAGTGGCAATGGGCAGGCCATGTAGCGCGTAGAACAGATGGCCGTTGGGGCCGGAAAGTTCTTGAATGGAGACCACGAATCGGCAAACGCAGAGTAGGACGTCCACCAACTAGATGGACGGACGACTTGGTGAAGGTAGCGGGCTCGCGGTGGTTACAAGCTGCTACCGACCGAAATCACTGGAAGTCTTTGAGGGAGGCCTATGTTCAGCAGTGGGCGTCCTACGGCTGAAATGATGATGATGATGATTGTTGTACGTTTTATAATTATACTTCTCTACCTGTTCAAATTGTTTATCTATAACAAATAACATGCTGAAGAAGTCTCGAACGAGGTCGGCCACGAAAGTGCTGGCGGGACGATCTAGACTACTTCCGGGCCGACTGTTGGCAGGAAGCAAGGCTTTGCCACTGCAGTAGGACACGCAAGACTTAATAAAAAATATGTACCTATAACATGAGGTAGGTGTTCTCTCATTGGTTGGGCAGAATTAAAAGAGTTCGTAGCACGATAACAGTATATTAAACGACATGGCACACACAATACGCGGGAAATACAAGAGAACACGGTAAAAGAATATAAATCTAAATTTAAAATTTAAGAAAAACCCCCGCTTCCAATGCCTTAATTTCCTGAAACGTAAAACAACATAATATTATGTAATGTGGACGCGATGCGATTTCATTTGATAACCCACACTAGTATATTTGCAGATTTTCGGTTTTCCTTACCCACTCTCACCCCCATAACTTTTAAACGGCACAACCGATTTTCATGAAATATGTAAGAACACTCGCGCCAGACTCACCTTTCATACAAAAAAAAACTAAATTGAAATCGCTCCATCCGTTCGGGTTCTATGGTGCCACAGACAGATAGACAGACAGACACACAGACAGACAGACACGTCAAACTTATAACACCCCTCTTTTTTGGTCGGGGGTTAAAAACAAACAGTAAATGAATTACCGCAGAGCGGTGCACCGCGCGCCGGTGTCGGACTGGCTGGCGTGCCTCCCGTTCCCTTCGCGTCCCTCTCACCAGAAATGCAGCATGCAGCTCCAAACTCCACCTATTCGACTGCGACTGCCTCAGTGGCGCGGTGGGCGAGGGTCGGCTTGCGGGCAAGAGGTAGCGGGTTCGATTCCCGCCGAGGGTCAAGTGTTTGTATGTTCTGCAAGCACTTTCTCCTTGGTCTGGGTATTTAATAATTATGTATAATCAAAAATATCTATGTATGTATGTCTATTATATTAAGTATATCAGATGTCTAGTACCCGTATCACAAGCTAAGAGCTTACCACGGGGCTAGATGTTGTTGTGTGGATTGTCCGGAAATATGTATGTATGTGTATGTATTCGCAGGCATAAGGACGCGTTCTCGATTGCGCCTTAAGGACCGTTTAATCGTCACCCTACACATTGAGGGCGCAGTGTTAAAACCCGATAAATGCAAATAAATCGTAAATACGTTTTAACAGCCTACTGAATCAGAATATTTTTTCTTTCTAGTGATGTTTACAGTTAACGTAAACTTATTTTGCACAGTTATCGGTATTATCACTGCACTTTCGATATTTATTTATTTACATAGAATACCAACAGTATATACTTTTAACAAAGTATATCTAATAAACATAACACAGTAATAGAGCGCCAGTTACAGGTTTTCGCGAATAATAAACCAGAACCAGAAGTGTGTGAAAACGTCTTATAAACTATGTGATATGAACATTTTTCATAAGGGAAACAAGCTGCTAAGAATAAATAATAAAATATATATTATTATTTATTTTTATTTCTCTTTGAACATCCTGCATACTGAGAATATGTACGTACCCAATTTAATTAAAAGAGAATATAAAATTACAAAGCGCCTAAAGCAAAAACAAATACCTAAGGTTTTAATGAACGTGAATTTGAGAACGGAAAAATAATGAACGTTGAATCAATTGGTAATATATAAAGAACCGAAATGTATCGCTTATGTATATTATGAAATTCCATTATTTTGTGTATACCTTGATAAAGACTATTACACTTCACGTAAAGGGTTTGCAAAATTATTAAAACATATTCAAAACCAAATTATATTCCAAATCTTGCCAATTTAATTTATTTATTATCCATTGCTTATCTACGAGTATAATTATTATAAATTAATGTCTGGCTGGTCATATGTTAGCGATAACACAAAAGCTATGGATCTTTATGCTGTATTAGGGAATAAGTAGAGGGATTCAAAAGAATGGTTTAGATGGGACGCATCCGAGAAAAGCCAGAATAGGCCAGCTAGTAATATTATATGCTTAGGAATTTTAATCAGTCCAATAACCGGGATATATAATCACTAGACTCTCAAGAGATAGTAGAGCAATAATTTTATAAACTTTGACTTCGGATATAATATTGATTAAATAAAGTTCTAATTGTTATGACTAAATACTATTAAATATTCATGCCATGTGCTGGTACAGTACATCAAACTAAATACTTTATTGGACAATACTTTTGGCAATTAAATACATTTCATTTCATAATAATTTCCTGCGTAAGCAAAAGAATCGAAAGAGGTACCAGGTGTTAGGTAATGGTACGAAAGAGGTACCAGTAATGGTATCTCTTTCGTTTTTAAATTCGGTTAGTAAAATATCAATGCCGTTGCCCAATTTGTGCCCGTTGCTCGAATCCGTTGACAAAGGTGTTTATAACTATTTTGGAAACAACCGGTGCAAACGTGGGAATTCTATTTGTAAATTTCACTTGTTTTTGTCAAATCCGCGCGCGTTTGCAATACGAGTATTCCAATTTTTCAAAGTGTTATTTTTCGTTACCTTAATTAACTTTTTAGGTAACCAATTTTATCACGTTAGCTGGCAAAGGCAGGTATTTTAATTCTTTCGAAAAGGTCAGAAGTGGCTTAAAGTTAAAAAGATATCGTAAAGTATGTCAATTTTCCAGTGTCTGAAGAAGGTTATGGTAGGTACTCAATGCCGACTTTTGTTAGTATGCCACCATTTTCAAAACAACAAGCATCCGAAATGCCGACTATTAACATTTGAACAAAGTTTAACCTTCTCTTCCCGTGGTGCCGACTTTTCTTTTTATACTTTGCCAATCACCACAATTTTACGGTGCCGATAAACCTATAGAAGCCTGTGCCTCGACATAAAGCTAATTATATTCTCATGCATATTATTTTCTTGCTTCAAACAAATATAACATTTTAGATCGACTATATTGTACTCGTATAACTTAATGAACTTAACGACAAATGTTTGAAAAAACAACGCCAGGCAGCAGACAATTGGAGAAATTTTATCAGTTCCTTCCAGCTCCACCAGTTCAAATGTTTTTTTTTTTTTATGAAGCTTCTCAAATAAAGGTGCTACAACAATATTACGATCTAGCCATTATAAAGGCTAATTAGTAATTTTAGATATGACTTAAATTGCTACGTAGAGTAAAATAAAGAATGTGTCCATTAACACTTTGCTTATTGTCTCTATTTAAGGGGAAGACACTTCAGATTCAGTTCAGATGTTTAAAACGTTTTTTTGTCGTCGTTTTCACTGTCTTTCCGACTGTACCTATGTATGCTTTGTTCTTTAAAACTCAAACAGATTTAATTCAGTTTTTTAAATAGATTCGAGAGAAAGTTTTTTATGTAGTTTGACTGCGGGAAGCTACGTTATTGAGGGAAAATCAATGAACTTCTGATACTAAATTTATTGATGCCTGTCTCGTTGCACTCTAGCGCCGCCTTGTGCTTTGTGCACTGATACCACTGAAAACCAGCTTCCTGAGCAATATGCTGAGTGAAACCCACTTACGTCTAAATATACTATAGTATTTTTGTTAAACTGCTTTTATGTTAATTCTATTTGTAATTTTACTGTGGGTTTATGACGTAAATAAACTTTTTTCTATTTCTATTCGCAAGTAGCGCCGCGGTTGTCGCTAGTATTGTATTTTATCTCATTATAATATTGTATTGGCTGGCACCTAATTGACAAATCGTGCAATTTCAGCTCGTTGGGAAACCAAATATCAAATTAATTAGGTATGCAACATGTACTGTTTATAATAGACAAACATCAAGACAAGTAGGTAAAACTAAACAAAATCCCCCTTACTCTTTTTTAACACGTCTCTTGTATGTCGATGTCCGCTGTACGAAAACTCTTTTAGGGTTAAGCTCACCTTTTGTACATTTTGGCTTAGTTAGCAACTTTTATATGTTGTGTATTAATGTGTGTGCAATAAAAAATTATAAAATTTATGTAAATTTTGTAAAATAAATAACATATATATATGGACAGTCAACAGCAAAAGTAGGTGACCAAAATCAACGTTTCAAAACATCTTTAGCGTGAAGTGCTAGATGTAACTAGTTAGACCAAAATGTCAGTTCTAAATGTAGTTTTGAATTGTCAAAAGTAAATAGTCATAATAACATTGAGGTTCGAAATATAATATATGTAATCACTTACTTAAGACATATTATTTGTTCGTTAACGTCCAATAATCTACAATAGTCATTAATTGTAATTAATTCATACTGTGTCTTAATTCATTGTATAAATTATTTTGGTACCCCATCTTTTGCTGTTGACTGTATAATTTTACAAACGATCTACCACCAACGTAACTATACAGCGATTAGTCTTAAGACTGTGTGAGGCGGGCCTTAAATCACTTAACTTGATTTATACATACTGTAAAACACAATTTGCACGAAATAACCAAGCTCCCTCCATTTAAGCGGGTTTCAACAATTTGCTTTAATAAATGGATTGTTTGAAAAGGTCAGTGTTTTGTGTAGCGATGTTTGTGTTTCTGCATTGCCTATTTATGATAAACTTTGTAGTTTTGTTGTTAATATGAATAGTAACTTTGTCTTATGTTTAATTATAGGTTGTGACTTGCGACAGACATGAATTTATTATCACCATTTGACTTTAAGCCTCAGTTCAGACACGGTGTGAAACGCACGGTTTCAGAATCGTGTGGGAATCGCACAAGTCTTATATTTTATTTATTGATTTATTGAATTAATTAGCACGAATTAAAAATTAATTACACCAATTAATATAAGTAACCTTAACAACAAACACTATTAATGTCTCTATATACGTACATTAATAGTTGTTTACACGACTAACCTTGCGATCGCGCCTTTTCAATATGGAGTCGAAGCGAACCGTTCAGTTGAGTTAGAAAAGCGCGGTCCTGCATGCTTGAACAAGCCTTAAGAAGCTTAAGAACCTTAGTCTATGATTTAGTATGGTTATTGGCAAACTGTCGGGCATCAAGCGCAAAACAATTAAAAATAAACTGATCTCTACCGACAACTGACCTCCATAATTAATCGATGTTTTTTTAATTGTGTTCAATACCGTTTTATTGTTCTGTTCAAAATAATTTTTATACATATCCACAAAAATCTTGTTTCAGGATCGTCGGCACTGACGCCGGCCTGGCATGACGCGTCTAGCCCTCCCGTTCTCACCCCTCGAGTCTACCTTTCTACTCCTCACCTTCACCCTTCTCCCTCCCACCAATCAAATGACCCAAACACCCGAAAAAACCCACGTTCTCCATAGACAAATAGACTACACAATAGACAAAACTGACACGCGAAAGTACCAATCAGTATTAGATAGGTCCAGAAGAAAAAACGCACACGAACTTACCATAGATAAGACCGATACAAAAAAGTACCAATCACTATTAGATAGGGTCGATCAAGTCTTCAAAACCTCTTTAGATAGGTTCAGACGAAAATCGAACGCGCCTGAAGAAAAAGAGGATAACTCAATGGAAAAGTTAAGAATAGATGAGGCTACCCGAACGAAGATCTTTCACGATTTTTCTACTACAGTTAGCAAGTATGAACGCAACAGTTCAAATGTCACGGATGGAATTGACATGGATGATATTGGAGACCTTGGTGATATTTTTTATAGTAATAACGAATCGTCTATGGTAGAAACAGTCACTCCCTATCCTTTTCCCACAACCAGCGTGATGAAGACTACAAGGCCGAATATTGAAGGTAAGTGAAAATATAACAAATTACTAAGCATTTGTCAAAACATCAAAAAATAAGTGGACCATTTAAACTAAAATATTTTATTTTTATCATTATTATGTTATTTTATTTATTTAACTATACTAAATGTTTGAGGCCGTGTTGAAACGTTAACCTTATACAAACAAAATTAGGTACTAATTAACCCTTCTCACAACACATTAATGTAACCACGAATCACCCACATGGGTTGATTGAAATTCATGGCTGATTGAGCTTTGGAAAAGGGAATTAGCTAAGAGACTATTCTTACATGAGCATCTGCAAAAAAAAAACGTATTAAGTAAGACCGACAGTTTTTTCCGTGTTTTATATATCTGTGATGTATTATTATTATATGCCATCAATTAAAAATAGAACGAGCTCGTAAAATCAAACTTTTCACTTCAAATATGGAATATATGAAACTCAAAGAGGTTTGTAATCAAAAAAGTGGCGCGGTTCCAAATTTAAATTATGCAGTCCATTGCGATGCGAGCGCTATTGTGCTAGAACATAATTTTTGTGAAAGTTTTTTTTTCGTTTTCGCTGGTTGTTTGTTTGGTTCGTAAAAAATCAGACTTCATTTGTTGAGTTAATTATAATGTTTTTGCTGTATCCATACAACTGTTTTCAAAGTGTAGGAATAAATTGTCACTTGGGAGTTATATACATATATGTATTTCTATATAGCCTACATATAATTCAAATTCCTAACTGAAAGAGTACCTACATGTTTTGAGTTTCAGGTGTTTTAAGGGTTAGAGTAAAAATGTTTCTCAAGAACTGTGATAGATATAGAGTTGAAATTTTGAGCGATTATGAAATATGTACTAAAAAAATAGCCAAACGGATTAGCTCTTTGAAGTGGCAGTGGGTAGGCCACATAGCACGTAGAACAGATGGCCGTTGGGGCCGAAAAGTTCTCGAATGGAGACCACGGATCGGCAAGCGCAGCGTCGGACGACCACCAACAAGATGGACAGATGACTTAGTCAAACTTGCTGGCTCTCGGTGAATGCAAGTGGCGACCGATCGGAATGATTAGTCGTCTTTGAGGGAGGCTTATGTCCAGCAGTGGGCGTCTAATGGCTGAAATGATGATGATGATGACTAAAACTAAAGTGTGTGTGTCAGCTACGACGCACGATTGGAGTTTACTCCTTACGAACGATAATTATGATATATATCGAATCGAAAAAAAGGGTAATTGAACGCATCTGCTAAAATGATAAGAGACACAAACATGTATCTGTAATTATTCGGATTATTTATATTACTTCAATAAAGCGTATATAAAGTATGTTACAAAATAATATAAATAAAATACAGTGAGACTACGAAGTATCGCGCAAAGAGGAGACCCCGAGAATGAGATACGCTGTGTAATGTATTCCATCTCATTCTTTTACACGTTCAATCCTACAGATATATAATGTTTGTCTCTTTCTACGTAACGCCTCAACTTTTCGTGTTACACTTGATTTTACTCATAAAGTTTCCGTACCGGGCCTTATAACTCAAATCGTTTCATAGGGAGTAAACTCTAATACATAAATAATATAATATACAAACGTGATTTTATGAGGTTACGCAACGTTGCGTGATAACAGTACTTGGATAAGTGACTGATCTAACTAAATACGATATAAGGATACTAGTCGACCCGACAGACGTTGTCCTGTCCCACGTCTCAAAAAACATTACCTACCAGTTTATCATTACCATTATCCAGTTGACCGTATTATGAATCTAAAACATTCCCAGATCCCCTTGAACAAACACAAAAAATTTCATCAAAATCGATCCAGTCGTTTGAGAGAAGTTCAGTGACATACACACTCACAGAAGAATTATATATATATATAAAGATTGCCATGCATATTTTAAATTTTATTTTATTTTATAACACAATTTTATGGTATTTTAATAAATTTATGCACACCCCTTCTCACGAACTCGATTTCCGCCGACGCGCCGTGGTGGCAAGTGTTTGTATGTTCTGCAAGCACTTTCTCCTCGGTCTAGGTGTATAATATATGTATTATTAAACATATGTATGCATGTTTGTTTATTGCATTAAATAGACAGATATCCAATACCCGAAACATAAGCTTAGAGGTTACTACGTTGTGCTAGTTGTGTTGATTATAAATTTACTAATAATTAAAGATTTTTTTTTTATTTCCGGACTACTATGTGTGGAAATTCGCGCAGTAACATTTCTGTGGAACGAAGTTATAGTAGGTGAGATTGTTGAAGAAACTTTAAAAGATTTCAAAGTCAAAGTCAAAACGTTTATTTCCGTAGAAGCACAGGGCATTCATGAACAGGCCAACTTAAAGTTAATGTTTACGCCGGTAGATTGGTGAGCCACAGAAAAATCCAATAGCCGTAAAAGACAAAACGTTTCCACTTACCAGTAACCACGAATGTGACACGGACTTCTTCTTGCGGCTGGAATCCACTTCTGGCAATAGCTACGCACAATATAAACACGACATAGGTTTTTGATATGGAAAGTTAGTGGTTTTTTGTCACTTCGTTACAGCGAGTGAAATAACGTGCATGCGCAACAACAGAGGACACGGCACTCGCGAGGCGCGCTCCACAAAACAAGCGCGTGCGGTAGATCGGCGTTACCTACGATCTTCTATCACGTTCACGCGACATAGGTTTTTTGTAGCGCCATCTCTTTCGTTAGGCTTTGAGTCCAGTGCGCTCGGGCGGGTTCGTGTATAACAAATATAATCTTTTATGACTACGGTAATTTTCCATGGCTTTGGCCCAAACAGTTAATTTAAATCAAAATAAAACATTATCAAGGAAATAGAATGTCTTGACAGTTCACTTCTTCTTCTTCTGTTTTGATGGCATCCGTGACTAGCTATATGGCCGTCGATAAGTTCACTTCAATTGTTTACACTGATTATAAGGTCATCATCATCATCACCCTATTAAAGTTCCCACTGCTGGGACACAGGACGTGACGTGAGAGATTAGGCATGTATTCACCACGCTGACCAAGTGCGTAAGGTTCGTAAGGATTATAAGGTATGGAGGTAAAATAGAATAGGAAATGGGACAGAAAAAAGTCGATGCAAAATATAGTATGAGCATTTCGACGCAGACTTACAGGGAGCCATTCGAGTTTACTGCGGTGTCAGACATTTTATTTGCTAACAGAATTTCACACTCGGACGTGTGCTACGTTCGAGTTAATTTTAAATAAACAAAAGCAGGAACCACGCAGCCGTGCCGCTGACAGCGGTCTGACACAACTTTGCCGCCAGAGCGCAGGATTCGGAATAATACTCTCTAATTCTTTTTTTTTTTTCAAATAAGCAGCACTTTTTATAAAAAAGCACATTTATAACAGCTATAATAGTGTTCAACCATTTGCCAGTTTAAATAAATAAAATAAAATAAATAAATATTTCCAGACTATTCACACAACAACATCTAGCCCCGTGGTAAGCTGTAAGCGTGTGTTACGGGTACTAGATTTATCTGATATACTTAATATAATAGGCATACATTTATAGATATTTTTATTAAACACCCAGACCTAGGAGAAAGTGATTGCAGAACAAACAAACACTTTAATCCTCGGCGGGAATCGAACCCTCTACCCTAGCGCCTAGTTTAGAGCCGCAAGCAGACCCGCGCCCACCGCAAAAATACATTAAGACAAATCTGAGAAACTGGCTACCTAATATAGTTCACTATAGCCTTAAAGAATACCTACTTTTAGTGTAAAATATATTTGTTGCAATAAATGTATAATATTATATTGTAAATAATTTTACTGTGTACTTATATAACCATTTAAAACTTTTGTATTTCGCGACGGATAAAACTGTTGATACCTACTCATTGCTTCGTTAACCACTACGTCAACGCTTCAACTTCTTCTTCACTTGGAACTACGAGTTACAGCCTCTAGTACTTTTTTTTAAATTAGAATATTATTTTAAACCTAAAGTGGGGTTTAGCACTGTGTACAAACAAAAAGAAACGTTTTAAGTCATAATATTGTTACAAACCATGATAATTTAAGAATCTGTATAGTATAATTGACGATTTGGCGCTATTGTGAGGGTTAAGCAGCCACGCAATATCATCGGAAAGCAAGTTCCATTCCAATTTGCACAAGGTACACTTTGGAAAATAAAATATACGGGCACATTTCCACGCTTACTCGTAGTACAAGTAAACAAAAGCACGAACCTCAGTGCCTTGCCGCTGACAGCGGACTGACACAACTTTGCCGCCAGACCGCAGCCTTCGCATTCCCATTGAATTTACCTGTTACGGAATAACCGAATTCGTTTGCTGACAAATGGTGAATAATACACGGTTAAAATGTTACTGGGAGTGGAGTGGGTGTGTCTGACGCTATACTAACTTATGTTGAAAAAAAATGTTTTTTTAACCTTCAGCATCATTGGTGATGTGCATTTTTATAAAAAAATAAGTTACATAGTTTTACGTAATTATTATAAAATATATATTTTAGGAAAATAAAACAAATTATTTACAATTAAAATAATTTAAACGTTTTCTCAAACTTCGTATATAGGTACATTTTAATTTATGTTAGTCCCTCATATAAATTATCGTTTAAATTAATAGTGCCAATAAATCCATATAACGTCAAAAAATCTGCTGCAATCTACAATTTCGAGTTTCAGTTTCAATTCACTATTTCTAGTTTTTAAACAATAATTTTGGTTGGCACCAGTTTTGCTCACGTAACCCCACTCCCATTAATATGCTTTTCAAGCAACTTTAAATGTCAGACGAATTTCCGACTCGTTTTGTATGCTCAAAGGCATTTCAGATTTAAACATTCATCATTGATTTTAGTTCGTCTAACGAGCTCTTAATTTTTGTTTAACTTTTTCAGTGTTTAATTGGTTTTAAAGTTTAAATGAACGTGCTAATGGTTTTCATGCGGTGTATAAATTATTTATTATCATCATTTACAATCAACCTTATAAAATCAAATTAAAAACTATGAATAGTAAATTA
Organism: Gymnoscelis rufifasciata; assembly: GCA_929108375.1. Lineage (NCBI taxonomy): Eukaryota > Metazoa > Arthropoda > Insecta > Lepidoptera > Geometridae > Gymnoscelis > Gymnoscelis rufifasciata. Next base: position 1,917,339 of record OV815307.1, on the reverse strand, counting down.
GTGCAAAAAAGATCACTGTAGTTGAAATTTGCTAGGTGTACTATTATTATTAAGAGGCATGATGACTATATAAAAAATAGGTAAGTATTCGTTTTGGTCGATCTGTTAGCCCTTCCTAAAATACTGGACACTCATTTTCGCTTTATCGAATAAATGGCAAGAGAGATTTACACCATGCTAACTAAAACACTTTATCGTCATCGAATTCTCCTTTTTTTTTTTTTCTTTTTTTTATGCTCGCTAAGCCACATTTCATTTGACCACAATCTCACCTGATGTAAAGTGACGATGTGGTCTAAGATGGGACATGAAGACCTAGAAGGTAGATGGCTTCTCCGGACCAAATTACGAAACACGAAAAAATCGTTTCACGCACTGGCCCAGCCCGGAGGGTGGTGACAAGCCGCGGCCGAAGCTTACCACCAGAGACTGTTCTTAGCAGCACCCGGAGGTCACGTGTAAGGATTCAGAGGGTTATCACTTACGGACGTGAACAGACAAAACCTCCAAATTTTGAATGAAAAAAGAAAAAATTCGTGAAAAACGTTTCTAAATAATCTAAATAACGGACTAATTATTTTGTCATTCATCCTATTTAATTCGTAAGGACTGTTAAAAAGAACATTCCGTTATATTAATATTGCTTCGCAAACTGAAATTCGTAAAGCGTGTCTGGAAGAAATTGCTTTAAGCAACAAGGCCACTCATTACGCATTTTGTATTTAGCATTAAGTCCATTTTTGTATTGTTTAATCTTGGTGTCTAATAAAGAGTTATATTATTATTATTAATAATTGCTTAATTGCTTTAGCAATGATCGTTCTTGAACGCCCAATCATACTTATAAATTCACACTAATATCTCAAGAACACTTCGATCCACTTATTCCCCAATTAGTGGGACTAATTCTGATTGGCGCGGTTATGGTCGAGTTGAATGTACCTACGTGGCATGTTCGCGAAATGAGGGCATGACCTTTAAGCTCTCAGTTTCTCTCTCTTTATTTATAAAAAACAGCACTGAAATTAATACAATAATTCGTCGTACGTTCACAACTTATTATTTTTTTACGATTAACTTAACGGGTTTAGGATAAAAACGCAATAGATTCACGTTTTGTATGGTTTGACGTAGGGTATCCATTACGTTTTAGATACCGAATAATTTTCTGAATATATAATACAACTAGCGATGCCCATGACTTCGTCTATGTATTTTGGTGAAATAACGAATTTAGATAAATAATGAAGATATATAGTGTCTTCTGAAACGGCTTACGTCAGATGGCATTACTGTAGCACCTGGCCCTTAAACTGTCAAAACACATAATATTTTTGATTTATTGATTAATACAATCATTATTTAAGGTATATTGTTTAAAAATTCCACTGTGTTGGGCAGTTCTTATGTGTGCAAATAAAACAGGAGGGCATATCTTCCCTACAAGAGATAAAAAACGATTAAAGCACTGGCTTGTTGCCATTCTCGGAGACAAATTTCATCATCATCATTATCATTCCAGCCGTAGGGCGCCCACTGCTGGATATACGCCTCCCTCAAACCTTTCCAGTAATTTCGTCTGCATCCACCGTGAGCCCGCATCCTTTACCAGGTCCTCCGTCCATCTAGTTGGCGGACGTCCCACGTCTATTTGCCCCAACAACCATCAGTTTACAACGACAAATTTATAATTTATTTTAAAGCTTTTTTCATATAGAGACGCAAACATTGTTTTTAATCTTAATGGCGAGATATCATTAACAGATGGAGACCACAGTGCAAACAATGTAACGAGTCCCTTGACGGCTGTTTGGGGACACTGCGCAAATAAATTCACTGTTCTACATACATATATGGTGCGTAAACACACCACGAACACTATACTTAAAGGAGTAAGTACATTTTAGTAAACACACCTCAAACACTATACTTAAAGGAGTACATTTTAAGCTACGTTCTACTGTGAAGCACGTAAGGCAATATTAAATAGATACTAGCTTTTCACGAAAAGGTTTTGCCAATGTTTTAAGGACTTTCCCGCAGTAACGATCCCCTTATTTTCCCGGGGTAAAAAGTAGCCTATAGCCTTCCTCGATAAATAAGCTATCTAATTGTTTTACTGAGATTAGCAGGCTCAAACATACAAACCCTTCAGCTGTATATTATTATTTATATGTATAGTTACCAAAATCACATATTAGGAAGAAGTACAAAGGGCGGTATTTTCGCTTAAGAGCGATCTCTACCAGGTAACCTTGGGATAGAAAAGACAGAACCATTTCATTGAGAATACGTAACTAATAATATTTAATAATAAAATAATAAAAACATTTATTTTGTGCCACAATAGAAAAACTTAAAACTAGAAATGGGTAAAATTAACAATTAGGCAACAAAAAAGGTAGACGCTCAGCATTTGATCCAGCAGCTCAGAGCTGCCGATCACTGATATTCTGCGTCCCCTTACAATGATGGTGTACGCGACAGTGAACTCTTACAAATTAAATTAAATTAAAACAATGCTATAAATTTATCAGAAGCTATGAGATCAATAAAAAACATGTCAAACAAGAAAAAACTAAACATAACTACAAAAATTACAGAGATAAGTTATATTTAAATACTAATTTTAATATTATAACCATAGCGAGAATATTTTTTATTATTCATAACAATTTCACGAATTCCCACAAAAAAATCTTGATGAACATTGACCAAACGTGACTAAATATAATTTTTTCAACCCAAAATTTACGTCCCAATCACCTTTGGCCTTTCCCTGTAGCTGGTTGTGGGCGTATGTAAATGACTTTAGTGAGTACGTTTTATTAAACCGCGATAATTGAGACGGGCGCGTACAAACCTTTATCAGTGGTACTAATATCTGGGACGACTACGCTATCCGATTTATTTAAACGATTTAAAATTTTAGTTTATACCTCTATAGTCTTATGAACCAAATGAGTATGTCTAATGAGTATCTTATGGTTTTAGAAATCAAGATTGAATGATTAAAAAAACATAAATTAATCTTATTCAGTAAGAGAGATCTAGTGGCGTTAATGAGTAGTTGTGTTATGTTATGACAAGCTTAGAGCTTACCACGGGGCTGTTGTTTTTGTGTAGATTGTCCGGTTTATATGTAATTACTTGCAATGCCTTAACATTATTAAACCTAATGATAAAATTTATTAAAATCTTATAAAATCGGGCATACTCGTAATCATCGGATATTAAACTGGGGTTCTGCCCTTAATCTCTGTTTACCCAAAATGCCTTTGAATCTATGATTATATATAACTGATGACTTAGGTTAAAAGACTGATGCGAGAAAGAATCGCTCGTTCACACACTCTACAAGTAATTGTCCTCATGTGATCGGGAATTGGAGGCCTGTTCTTGGCGTCGTCCTCCGACGTTTATCTTGTAGTATATCAAACTGCTTGTTGTTGATGAGAGGCCATTTGGCTCGATCTCAGCTTAATCGTAGAGATAACTGTAACAGGCCTATGCACTTGAGTCAAGTAATCCCTTCTCTAGCAGTACTAGGTTCGCCAAAGGAGCCATATATCTCACCTGATGTAAAGTGACGATGTGGTCTAAGATGGGGTATGAAGACGTAGAAGGTTTTTTGTTTTTTTTTTTATCTCGATAAGCCTTCATTTGACCACAATCTCACCTGATGTAAAGTGACGATGTGGTCTAAGATGGGACATGAAGAGCTAGAAGGTGGCTTCTGCTGACCACATTACGAAAATCGCTCCACGCACGGGCCAACCCCGGAGGGTGGTGACAAGCTACGGCCGAAGCCGGTAGGCTTAGGTAGGTAGGTCTGGTGGTAACCAGAGACTGTTCTTAGCACCACCCGGAGCTCACGTGTAAGGATTCAGAGGGTTCACTTACGGTCGTGAACAGAAAAAAACCTCCAAAAGAGCAAACCAATCTAAAAAGTTCGATCGTAGGGTAAAATGTCGCGTGTACCCGAAACATCAATATCAATTCGCGCTAATTGCGTTTATCTCGTAGTCTGACAGCGCCCATTTAATTCCACATCCTCAATGAGACCCTTGTTCACTCGATCGAGTACGGAACCTTCATGATTGGTGATTAGAGTTCATCGTTATTTCACTAAAAGCGAACGCGAACGCTATTGCGTAAATGTAATGTATTTTCAAATTAGAGCGTCGATAGATCTGTACTTCGTTAAGCTCATCAAATGTAGGTTGTGAAATGTTCGAGCAATTAGTTTAGATGAATGTTTTCAATTAGATTTGTAAATGTATTGACTAATAAATAGCTAGCTTCTACACATGGCTTTAGCTTTAAATTAAGTTGTTTTTTTTTACTTCTTGCGCTTTATCTACTCAAACGATCTTCTAAAATGTTTCCCAAAAAAAACACGTGGGATTTACAGTAAACGACGAAATGATAAAATATGGTGTTTTCTAAATGACGTACTAATTATTATTTTTTAGTCACCCTATACACGCAGGGTTAAGCTACGGTGGAAGGCTAGTGTCACATATATTTTTTTTTATGCTAGATAAGCCTTCTTTTGACCACAATCTCACCTGATGTAAAGTGACGATGTGGTCTAAGATGGGACATGAAGACCTAGAAGGTAGATGGCTTCTCCGGACCACATTACGAAACACGATAAAATCGCTCACACGCACTGGGCCAGCCCGGAGGGTGGTGACAAGCCGCGGCCGAAGCCTACCACCAGAGACTGTTCTGTTATAACATTATAACCGATGATATGCTAGTTTTTCCTGGTTAATATGTTATGTTATGTATGTTACAACTTAAGCCTATAATCTATATTTCAATAAAAAAACAATTATTAAAATCATTATTTTGTAATGTACCCCTGGCTAGCTTTAATTTGAAATCTCTTTCGAATATATTTGCATATCCCCACTCTCCACACTTTCACCCCTATATATATTAAACAGCTCACCCGATTTTCATCAATCATGTCTAAGAATACTCGCGCAAAAGTCACCTTTCATACAAAAAACTAAATTAAAATAGATTCAACCGTTTGAGATCTATGATGCCACAGACAGACAGACAACTTATAACACCCCTCTGTTTTGGTCGGGGGCAAAAACATTCCGTTATGCCCGTTGATACAGTTACTATACAAACTAACAGTATTTATTACATTTACCCAACAAACTAAAGTAAGTTTTTGCTACCACTACTGTAGACTTTGCATTCTTAGCTCATTGTCGAAAGCAATACATCAAAGGGCATATATTTAAAGTGAAATCGAACGGAACGTGTTAGAAAATACATCACGTAAAGAACCAACTCCTTTACGAAATGCATTTCCATCTGAAAGCGACAAACAGATGAACAAAACAGCGGCAATCACATCCTGTCTCTACAATCCAATATCCGCTGTGGCATCCTCGGCACGGTATAATACTCACCAGAAGGATTGCTTGAAAAATCTAAATTTAAATTTAAGAAAAACCCCCGATCCCAATGCCTTAATTTCCTTAAATGTAAAACAACATAATATTATGTAATGTGGACGCGATGCGTTTTCATTTGATACTTCACACTAGTATATTTGCAGATTTTCGGTTTTGCTTCCCCACTCTCACCCCCATAACTTTTAAACGGCCCAACCGATTTTCATGAAACACTCGCGCAAGACTCACCTTTCATACAAAAAAAAACTAAATCGAAATCGCTCCATCCGTTCGGGAGCTATGGTGACACAGACAGACAGACAGACAGACAGACAGACACGTCAAACTTATAACACCCCTCTTTTTTGGTCGGGGGTTAAAAAATAAATAAGAGGCTGGGCTTCAAACAACGGACGCGGCATCGCGGCAGGCTAAGATCAAGATGGCGAGATGAGCTGGATAGTTTTGACGTGGATTGGTGTGCAACAGCACAACAACGCGATGTGTTGAATAGGAATAGGGAGGCCTTTGCCCAGCAGTGGGCATGGGCTGAAAATAATATTAATAAGTGACTAGCTATACATGCCATTGCATTGACCGGGTTTTTGGATTTTCTCGCAGATACAACGTACTTCCCGCGGTATAAAGCCTATTATAGTCTAAAACCTAATTATAAAAGGCTTTATAAAGACTGTAGTAGGCTAGTGCTAAAGACTCCCTCGATAAATGGGCTGTGTCTAACAGTGAAATAATTTTTCAAATCACACCAATAGTTCCTGCTATTAACGAAACAAACAGATTGATTTTGATGAAACAAACAGACAGACTCTTCATCATCAGTTTTGAGGACGTTTATTTATGTCAAAAGAATTTACATAATTCACTTAATGAGAACATTTTATACGTAATAATTAATAATTAACAAACATTCGGGACAGTTAGCATTAAATTTCAGATTTCAATATTATCCTTAAATATAGCAAACTCTACCTAATCATTTACTATAACCCTTTGCACACTTACGCTTTCGCTTCTATAATCGCGATCTGCAGCATCGCCGCATTGCTTACGCGTAGGTTTGGCCGAAGACTTAAGTTTTGAAGGTTCTGTTTTCTCCTACATTGTGTCTCCACTAAGGTGCTCAAGTGTGTCAGTGCTCAAGAGGTGTGCTGAATTCTAATGTGGCGGATGTAAGACTGTTTGTCGGGATTTAACGGTGATAAGTTAGATTCCTCGCTTAGACGTGTGGATTGGCATCTTGAATAGTTGGGAAAGATGGCTCGAGTCCTTTGCTAACTCTGGGAATCTGGGGAACTAGATTTTCGTATTTACTATTATAGCAAACTGGAGATAGAATTTTAAGCTCATAAATTGTAAACTTTGATATTCTGATTATGCCGTTAGCGGAATATATTTCAAACAACCTTAAAAACTTATATTCCATAATTACGAGTCTCACAGAAGAAACTGGAAGAAAAATAACTGTGGCCACATAATGTGGTAAATTAACTAATTTGTTCATGTTTATTTAACTTAATAATACTTTTCCGTATCTGTTCACTGTGTAAAATTGTATGTCTATAAGATCTCGACAATTTTGAGTTTTTGATAGATAAACAAAAATTCGTTAGAAGAGCTGAATTTTTACCATTTAGTGTCGATTTGATAAATAAATAAAAAGGGTTTTATTTTAGGGTTTCTTGAGTTGTCATTTAATCTCTTGTTAAAAGATAAATCGTAATGAAAAGGGATTTCGTTTTGACTTGTTTCTAGCGTTTCTAACCATGAGAATGCAATATCCGTTGCAAATATAAATTGCGGGTACAATACAGTTTATTTTATTTAACTGTAATAAGGAGCACACTATCTCATAAATACAGCATAAACAGACGTTCAAATAAATTGTACCTTGCTTTATTTATCTGCTGACAGTTAGTCTAACTGACAGCAGATAAACAAAGCAAGGTACAACTTAAATGTTTCTTTTTACTATATTTATATAAATATTTTATTAATAATAATATTTTATTTTATTTTATTTTATCCTAGATTAGCCTTCATTTGACCACAATCTCACCTGATGTAAAGTGACGATGTGGTCTAAGATGGGGCATGAAGACATAGAAGATAGGCTAGAACGAAGACGATAGGATAGAAGGCTTCTCCGGACCGGGAAAAAACGATTTTTTCGTGCCCAGCCCGGAGGGTGGTGACAAGCCGCGGCCGAAGCCTACCATCAGAGAAATATGTTCAAATATTTGGTTATAACTTTGTTAGTAATAACTAGCTGCCCTGTTTTTGCTTTCCAATCTACCTATTGCTGAAACCCGCATAAAGATCCAATCAGTTTTGAGATTTTGAGTTTATATCTTTTTGACTTATAATGGTTTTAACACTATTCAAACTTAAATCGAAAAGACAATCAGTTAATGCCATGATCATGGCGCTTGCAACAGCGTTGATATATTGGAAAACTCAATAACCGTCAAATCATGGTATGTTACCCGTTTTAAGTTTTTAGATTTTAAGTATATCCTGAACATAAAGACAGAGAATCAATTTCTAAAAAACACGTGCTTTTACACTAAATAATAATATTTTTTTACAATAAATAAAGATTTGTACTAGCGATAGTCATGTATGTTATTATAAATATTTAAATCATTAAAAATCTTCTACTTTTAAAATTGTTGAAAAAAGGTAATAAAAGTATTTTTTTTTATAAGATTGAAGTAGCCTCCTCTCCAAGAATGTGCTTGTTCTAGTGTAAAAATGCGAAGCGACCAGATACGATAGGATAGAATTTCCTATTTATCTAAAAGTATGTTCAATTATTTAATATTTATCAAAAATATGGTCAATACTAAATACTAAGTATGAATTTTTATTCCTTTTTTAAAAAAAAAATTCTCTCGTTTTTTATTCTCATTAGATCTACAAATTTAAACACCATTTATTTACTAACACTTTACATTTTCGCAGTATTCCTGTTAATTGTCGTAAGTGAAGAAAAATATATTAAATTTTATGGCTGCAAAAAAACAAACTTAGAGTGGAAATGTTTTCATTGAATTTAAAACGACGCTTTTCATGCAGAGTTTTTCATATTTGCGTCCATTTTATTTATTTTAATTGAATGCTAGAACTGCTAGTTCAGAAAAGCTGTTCAAATTTAATTAATATGTGCTTCAGTTAACCCTCGCTATATCAGAAATTAAAAAGATTATAAAAACATTTTAAATGATGTACCATGATCATTAGAAGTGTTTAATATCAATATTATTCCTTCAATATCTTTATTTATTATAAGTATATAGATATAGAAGTTTTTTTTAGGTTTTCGATACATCGTTATGGTTGTGATATGGCTGCCTTGTGATCAGGTTGTCGTTGCGTCTAATTGAAATCCTACTCCTTTATTTTATCGGTTAAGAAGTTGTAATATTTTTTTTACTGTCTATTCCTACAACAAATTCAGAAAGCGGGGCCAGTTGACCGATTCAAACTTGCATTTCGTCATCCGGGCTTGAGGGCTGTTTCTAGCGGGCCCAGTCTCAATAAAATTTGGTATAAAGATAGCTCCGGCTCCAAGACTTGAGATATTTGAAAATACTTGAAAATACTTTTATAGTGGAACGGAAAATTCTTCGTCAAACGGCAACATCGTAGGCCAGGATGCTTAAAATAAAATGCCGGCTATAATTGTTAAAAATTAAAACATTAGGTATAATGTACGAGTATTATTAGGTACATAATTTGGTAGATAAATTGTGATTCAAATAATGAAGAGAAAATATGTAGGCAATAGTCCATCAATTAATTTTATTATTTATTAAGGATTACCAACAAAGGTTACACAACTCTTATGATATAACAAATTAAAACAAAAGTATTGTTATTGGATAAATGCTCCCTCAATTAAAGGTAATCACAGCATGTAATATTCATTATTTCAAATAAATACATCATAGTTCTAATAAAATTTTAAGAATTTTGACAACTTAGGCTTTAAGTGCTTTTCTGAATAAATATTATTATTATTATAGACAGAAAATACTTTATTACACACCAAACAAAGAAACAATACATTAAGAAATTTAAACTAAACCTAGAATGCGAAATGCGTAAAGCAATTTCTTCCAGACAACCGTGGATGGAGTGAAAAAATTACAAATGTTATGGACGGTGGTTTATATAATACAAATACTTGATCAATATGTACAATTTAAAGCTAAAATCCATCGACGCGTCCATGCTGCAGAGCGTGCCAAAAATGTATACTTCTTAACATTATGTAGTACCTAGGTATTATCCACTCCCTTTCACTCATCCTGGTGCAGCTGGGTAAAAAGTGAATTTTATAATCATTTCACGTCCCTCCGAATCCTCCGGGCTGGGCCAGTAAGTGGAACGATTTTTTCGTGTTTCGTAATGTGGCCCGGAGAAGCCATCTACCTTCTAGGTCTTCATGCCCCATCTAAGACCACATCTTCACTTTACATCAGGTGAGATTGTGGTCAAATGAAGGCTTATCCAAGAAACAAAAAAACGTCCTATGATTCCCTCCAAAAACACGGCGTACGTAGAATTAAAATACTTATAGTCATGAACATCTGCATGCTGTGGTAAGCTAACATTCAGCGGGTACAGGCAATGTTTATTCATGTAGTATTAAATTGCGAAGCGCGTATCTCCACTTAAAACCCTTTTATAGCAGCGAGAATACAGAAACTCTGTAAATTATGATAAATTGCAGAAATACAGGAATATGATCGTCAAAATAAAAAAGCTTTGCTTTTAGATTATGTTAAAGGAAAATCTCGCTTCAATATCCGTTAAGTTAGCAACGATGCGATTATGATAATTCGATTTTTATCGAGAATTGATTCGATTATCATGTATGCAAAATAGCGGTTTAAGATAGGCGTTCAAGCCTATCTTAGTTCCCATTGCATCGATTCAGTTGGTCGTAGAACGCAGAAATATTGAGATGTAATTTCGTAATTTTATTGCCCAATTTCACAATCTCCGTGAAAATAGACAATGGTTAAAATATATAGCTATATCGCTCAGTCACATGCGACAAAGCGAGATAGCTATTGACATAACTAGGTAGCCATTGACACGTTTTATTGACATATCTAACCATTGCTTAGTCGTAAAATTAAATAAAATAAGTTTCTTAATTTGGTAATTTGTTGTTCCTTCAAGGCAAAACAGTTAAACCAATATGTTTGAAATTTGAATTGGTAATGGGATATACCTTGGGTATAGACTTAAATTTGAAAAGAGATTGAACGAATTTCAATTTCATCGTTAAAGCCATTCGTTAAATTAATTCTGATTTGTATACCTACTTGTAATCTAAAGTTGTGTTCTTTAAAAAACTTTATTTCAGTCCTTTGGACAGTGATTGCAAGACCTAGTGTCGCACTAGACTAAAAAACTATACACATATAGATAATATAAACTATAATTTTATTTATATATATATATCTATGTGTAAGCTTTGTGTTGACACCGGAATTTGAGTACCAGTAAGAACATGTCAAAATAATGTTATAATTTCATTAAAAAAAATATATACGAATATTTTATCATATATCAGCTATAGGAAGTCCACTTCTGGATATAAGTCTCCTTTATTGACTATCAGTTATTTCGATTAGAGGCGGCCTGTACCTTGTACGTGCAGCCTTTACCAAATCGTCCGTCCTGCGCCCAACGACCATCTGTTCTACGAGCAATATTGGCCATATTGCTCGTCAAGGAGCTAATTCGTTTGGCTTCGTCGGTGACCCGCGTTCTTCTACGTATCTTCTCATTCCTGATTCGATCACTTAAAGAAACTCTTAGAAGCGTAGTGGAACTTATTTGTGTTTAAATGAATTAAATTATATTTGTGATAAATCGCATTGTGTTCTGCTTTATAAGGAAAATAACCTACTGATCTTATAACTTACAGCACTATATTTATATATTTCTAGGTACCCATCATCTCCTTAAGTTACAGGGAGTTGATAAATGCAGCTCCATGCCCGCCAAAGTCCTAAACACACACTACACTCCGAGCAAACACTGCTCAGTATTCTGCGAGCTGCCTTGTCTTATGCATTTTATTTCATAACCCATGGTCGGAGGTTTGATGGTCTGAACCTATAATAACAAGGCCAATTTTATTGCCACATATAAAATGAATAGGAAGACTAGTACCCTACTTCATCCTAAAAACTGATCTTTAAGGGAGAGAGTAAGTGGTAACCCTGTGAATCCTTACACGTGACCTCCGGGTGGTGCTAAGAACAGTCTCTGGTGGTAGGCTTCGGCCGCGGCTTGTCACCACCCTCCGGGCTGGGCCAGTACGTGAAGCGATTTTTTCGTGTTTCGTAATGTGGTCCGGAGAATCCCGCTACCTTCTAGGTCGTCATGCCCCATCTTAGACCACTTCGTCACCTTACATCAGGTGAGATTGTGGTCAAGTGAAGGCTTATCGAGCATAAAAAAAAGAAATAAAAAGAGACATTACGTATTCGACTGCTGGGACACAGGGACTTCTCCCTTACCGAGAGAGATTAGACATTCATTCACCATGTCCTTCAATCTCTTAAAGTTCTCAGAATATGCCGGTTTTCCGCATTCATTCTTCAATTAGAAAACTCCAAAGGTGCGCATCGGTGTTTGAACCCACCACTTCGGAATAAAAGTCGAGTATCATATCATAGACCAACGGTTTTAAAACCATCTTTATAAATAAAATGAATCCTACCTTATTCCGGCAACAATATTGTGAAAACAATGCGTAGCTTATTTAGTTTACCATGCTACGTCTGTTTGTGGAAATAAAGTAGTTTCACCACTGCTTTCCGGTTGGAGTGAAACCCCGCATAACTCACCCCGTAACAATGATATAACAATGGTAATTTTTTACCTCAGCGCAATAAAACGCAGCTGAAAGCGAATCTGTGTTGCCATTACGTCCACCACATTTCTACCATTAATGGGCGGTCATTTGTTTCATGGCAAGAAATTATTTAATAGAAACTATTTATTACTAGACCTAAGATAAAGGGGCTGAAACTATTGAGTTTGCGGATTGGAGGTTATTTTATTCATGAATTTTGCTTGAAAATGGTCTATGCCGTTGGTGTAATTAATTTCAGGGAAACTTTATTGAAAACTTGACTCTTTTATGTCTTCAGCAGTTGTGATATATAAGAACCCTTTAAATTCGTAGGTAAATCGTCAAGACTTGGTAAAATAAAAAATAAAGGAAAAAAACTATTTTCCAATAAAAATTGTTGTTTTAATTTACCTACGTTTATGTTCCATAAAAAAGTTATGCGAATAATAAAATATAGATGTGCCGATCGGCTCTCTACGAGTGTTGAGTAATCTCTAAAATTACATTAAACTAAGAATCTAAGATGTATTTATCAAGAATGTTTTCTACCAATCAGATGCCATCACAATTTTCCCAGAATATTTGTAATAAATAAAAATAGCACCATAAACGAATGTATGTTTACTCACGTTTTCAATCAATTGACGGACTGTTATATAAAGGTCATACAATATTATCGTAGCAATACATTTTAGGCGTAATATTTTCGTATTAGCTATATCTGGATATAATCAATTCGTGTTTTATTTTCATCTGTGAATGATAACCAAATCATTTTGGGCGCGCGAACGCAAACACCCGTCTGAACCCCAATTTCCTTGTAACAATATCAATTTTCCATTAACATTGGCTTTAGGCAGGACCAGGGATGGAACAAGTGGGATTTTAAGTTTATTTAAATCTATTAGTACTTTTTATGTTTTTACAAAGTGATAAAGCCCACTTTTAGGTTGCAACGATTATTTTAAATTTGTGTAGAAATAATAAAGACGAAGTAACGTACCTCACTAGCGAAGTGCGGGACTCGAACCCACGTCCTCCATTATGCTATACTTACGCATGTACGCTACAACAACCTCGCCTCTACGTCAATTTCTTCTACACTTGCAACTACATAGTATACATAATAGATGTCGCTAGTACAAGTTACGCCTCGTACTAGCGACATCTAGTAGAGCATCCTAGGAATATTCTAGTTCTAGTAGGAATTTTCTTCATGGAAGCGGGAGTTTCTCTTCTATGAGCTCGCGCGTTCGTTGCGGACTCACCTGTTCGAACCCCAAAATGAATAGTGTAACTCGCATCGGTTTTGAAAGTGAAGTAAATGAAACTATTTCTATTTTGGGATAGGATTGATGAAATTAACATTATGGTACATGTGTCGATTTCAAAATAAAGATATTAATATTAGTGTTATAATTTTTAACCCTGAATTTATAACTTTTTAAATTATGTTTTATTCACTTCAACGGTTGAATTTTTTTGTTCCATCTTTTAATACGTTGAATACTTCAGTTCTTCAGTAGGTACCTAATTAACCTAGTTACGCCAAAAAGTCATGCCTTAAATAATTTACACTAGGTACTTTGTATATTTATGAATAACAAAATAGACGTCAAAAACATTATAGCTACAAATAAATGGGTTGCATATTCGATTTCCCCCGATGCAATACAACCTAGCTCCACCTTTGCCCCAGAAACACAGGGCAAATCTAGTTACATACCGGTAGCACTAAGTGCTCGGTAGAAGGCGAAAGGTCAACTCAAATGTCAACGGGTAATGATCTAGCTTATACCTTAATAGGGCCCTGTGCGCCTCAGTACCTTTTGAGAGACCTGCCTTAAATGTAGAATTGAAGGTTTTACCTATTTTGTTATACGGCTTGGAAACCCTTCTCAATTTGTATTATTGAGCAAGTGGCGGTTGCGGCTTAACGTAGTATCTGAAATTGTGTACCTACTTTATCTCTATTGCTTTAATAAATGTTCAACAATTGTAAGGTAGGTATAATCAAGTGTACGTGCACTTGTTTTTCGCTAAATGTTTTTGCGAGAATTTAGTTAAAAGCATTTATTTTCGTTATTAAATTAAGTTTGGCACTTGAAATAGGTTCATTGTGTCATACCCAATAAGCTCTCCTCAGCAGTGGGGATTATGACAATCTTATTTCACTATTATACTATATTTTGTTATTTAAGTCTAACTTAGTTGTCAAGATAAGGTTTTGAACATAAAATATTATTGGATTTAGTATCTCCGTTTGACGTTTATGTAATGTTATTCGTTCAACAATAACCCTGTATAAATGATATGAATAAATTTTAAAAGTAAAAGATGCACTCAAACTATAATAAGGGTCAGTTCTGACCGCGGCCAGGCGCGTAATTTTTGAAAAGCAATATGTACAAAATATTACTTTATTAACTACACAAGAAGATACGACGATATAGATCACGGTTCTTTAACAATAGTTTGAATAATAGTTTTCGTATAAAATAAAATTTACACGAAATCTATTGTATCTTATTGCGCTTCATTTAAAAACATATATTCCGTACCTAAACTGTACATTAAAAAATAAAATTATATTATCTGGGAAGGAAAAATATGCCTTCAGAAAAACTCAGTATAAATAGTCCCATAATCCCGTGATGGATGGCGTGGACCTTCCTCCGAGGCGTGACGTGGCGGCGGTTAGTACGATAATTACCTTCACAATTACATCAGAAAAGCGTTTCAAAACGATAAATATAACATTATTATCTGTAAATTTTTAATGTTTCTAATAAGTGATAAACCTCACTTTGCAGGTTAAACTATATGATGAGATATGCAGGTTCGAATCCTGTGCGCGAAGGTTACGGGTGTGTCTTAATTTTTTCTGCATAAAATTTAAAAATTATTATCTGTGCGCATTATGTCGATGCTTCTTCTTATGTATAGGAGGATGTCAGTATTGAACTTCAAGTTCCATAATATATACATACTTTATATATATCTACTTGATTACAATATTAATACATGACTGCAGGTAATGAGCGGGGAGAGACGAATGATGACACCGTGCACAAAACCGACGCGTCAGTCCAAATACTGTAGCTACCTAACCGCTACATGTCTCTATGTCATGTCTCAATCACGTAACAAGCTGAATTAAAAAAAATATTAATATATAATCCGACAGCGAAATAACTTGATACTGTCTATAAGCATTTTTAGTTTTTTTTTTTTTTTGCCTTTTTTATAACGCAACTTTAAATCGATTATAGATCCTATACGGTCAGTCGGATCGAAAAATATTAAAACTAAACTGGCTATGATTTTTAAATACCTATTCAACGATACCCCACATGACATAATTTGTTGAGTTACATATTATTTTTTTTTACAAAATGGCGTCCTACTGTATCCATGTTGAATATTCACTAAAGTCATGTCTTTAGTGTCACTCACCGTACTAAGAGAAATTGATTGACTAGTGAATCATTGAATTCGGCCTAGACATTTAGTCTGTCTATTGGGACAAAAGAACATACATACATACATTATGTATAGACTGTTAGACACATTACATTCATTCGTCATTTTTTCCTTTGCGTTGCGTAGTCGGGTAAAAAGATAAGATTTTTGTAACTTAACGTTTTACACAGTAACACAGTCTGTGTCTACTTATCTTTTAAAATAGAAAATATAAATTGTTTTCATATTTACAAAAAACATAAGATAACAGAATAATATATGTAACTTAATACGAATAAAATAAAAATACTATTCGGAAATAGGTCACACAATAGGCTATGTACGAAGCTGTACTGGCGGGTGCAGCACTGGTTTTCCAGGAGCCTTTAGAATTGCAGCGCGCAGCACTTTTTACATAATGTCATTTATTTTTATAATACGGCATGCCCTAGGTTCGCACAAAACAATTATTCAAAGTTCATATTCGAATTTTTCTCTCGACTTCTCTTCATTAAAAAACATCCTTGGACTTCTACGAACATTTAAAAATAAGAATTAACCAAATTGGTTGATGCGTTATTGAGTGATGCTTACCAACACATTTTGCGTTTCGTTTTATATTATAGATTATGACATATACATTATTTCTTAATTTGATTGAGGTTAGATTTTTACGATATAGGGATATCGTCAAACCGATTAATAAAATAAACGGCAGCAAAAGCTTATTAGATAGTTTAAAAATTGGTCCACATAAGAAGATCATGAGTTTCAATTAAAAATATTGACAGGTGTTTTTCTTTTAACCGTTTCATATTTCTATAAATGAGTTAATACATTAATAAACCCAGAGTTTAAGTCACTCTTATTTACAAGTTAATATTGTCTGTGATATTGTTTAATTAAAGCAACAATTGACACTTTGTGAACAGTAATTTCAATATTTTACGAGCGTTTGTGAATTTAATAACACCGTCTCTTTATTTTCGAAGATTATTACAAAGCCATTGGAGTTTCAGAGAAAATAAATGTTATTAAGTTATAAATAGAGCTGTCAGTTGCATTTATCACGCTGAACGATTATTAATAAAGTTGTTCGATTCGTAATAAAACTGTTTTAACTGAAATGTTTCTAATTGTATCTTTCGAAAATATTTAACGGCACAATGAGAAACCAAATTGATCTCGTATACAGTAATTAGTTTTTTACAAGCATAAGTAAGGGCATGTGTCAAATCTGCGCAAAAAATAGTTAAGTAGAAAGGTTTCGATAAGAATAAAGATAATACGGTTTGCGCCAAATTAACCTATATTGGTTAATCAATGTTATTCTGATGTTGGAAAAATCACTCCGATTACTTATATTACATCGGAACAAGGCACGTTCTAAAGACCACTAAACGGTTCCAATTAATTTAATTTACGAAGTCATTCATTTACAACTATGTACAAAACGCGGAATCACTTAACAAAAGATTTATCTTAGATTAAATTTGCATAATTTAATTAATTTATAAACTTTTAATTGAGGGGAAAAAAGAGTTGAAACAGACTCTCAAAGTTTATTTTGTAAAGGAAGTGGCATAATTTACGAAATTGTAAAATTGGGTGGCATAATTTCGTAGGATCAATATTAATATTAAACTTTAATTAATACTTCAGCAAATTTGTAATCAAGTTGCGGTTAAAATGACAGTCGGGGGATCAGATTTTATAATCAACTTCAATTATGTACTTGTACTACTATAAAAGTAAGAAATAGCTAGTCTCTTTATATTTTGTTAGAAAATCACTTCGACAATATTTAACTAAACATAGATACCCGGGTGGTGCTAAGAACAGTCTCTGGTGGTAGGCTTCGGCCGCGGCTTGTCACCACCCTTCGGGCTGGACCAGTGCGTGAAGCGATATTTTCGTGTTTCGTAATGTGGTCCGGAGAAACCTATCTACCTTCTAGGTATTCATGCCCCATCTTAGACTACATCGTCACTTTACATCAGGTAAGATTGTGGTCAAATGAAGGCTTTTCCAGCATAAAGAAAAAAAGCAAGACGGAATTTAGTGGTAAGAACACATAATCATCGGAGTAGTAACAAAGTTTTTCAAATATACCTACTCAAAAACTAAGGGTCTTTGAACCTTTGGGATACATTCACTGACCCGTCCTATGAGTCCACCCGTTATAATTTCATTAAATTATGAGGATTTACTGAAAACCAACAGATGGCGTTTATTAAACCGTATTAAGTGAAGCCTTCGAATATCATTAATGACAGTGGGGATAAGGTACTTACATAAATTTTAAATTTAATAATCTTCGTTTCTTGTTATTTACAATCTTTGTGGAAAATAATTCCGCCAGTTCCACACGGGGCTAACCTGAAATAAAATATAATGAAGGTTAATTTAATTAAGCAAATATCTGCAATCTACATCGTTCTCACTCCAGAGACACATCGCATTACTGATTGAAATAAGACCGAAGCGTTAAACCCCAAAATATTTTATTTAAAGCTGTTTGTACGAACTCATTGCTCATTCAAGATATCTGACCGTTGGTCCTTCGAACCAGAATTTGTTAATGTAGATAAGTTATAAGTGGGGAGTTGATGTATGTTGTTTGTGTGTGTTCTGCAGTGCTATCTAAACATTGTAGTGTTACACCAAACTGAATACAAACAATGGTATTTTCATAGATCTCATCGACATTATTGTTACAAAACTGACTGTCTCAGTGGCGCGGTGCGCGAAGGTCCGCTTGCGGCGCAAGTGGTAGCGGCTTCAATTCCCGCCGAGGGGTCATGTGGTTTTTATTATATTACTTCTTGCTCATGTTATAAGCACAAGTTGTAAGTTATACAAGAATGAGATACAAAAAAAATTGAGAAAACTAAAGAATTCTTATGTATAAGATATTGTCTGTGGTCAAGACATCAATTAACATTATTAATTTATGTTCAAAAAATTAACAAGAAGTAACGTAGCTAATTAGCGAAATGCGGCACTCGAACCCACGTCTTCCATTAATACGCATGGACGAGCTGACCGCTACACGAACCTCGCCACTACGTCATCGCTTTAATTTCTTCTACACTTGCGACTACGAGTTACAGCCTCGTACAAATTTAGAATGTTAGTTTCAATCTATAACCTACAGTGGGGTTTATTACTTTGTAAAAACATAAATTTGGAGGTTTTGTCTGTTGACGTCCGTAAGTGGTAACCCTCTGAATCCTTACTCGTGACCTTCGGGTGGTGCTAAGAACAGTCTCTGGTGGTAGGCTTCGGCCACGGCTTGTCACCACCCTCCGGGCTGGGCCAGTGCGTGAAGCGATTTTTTCGTGTTTCGTAATGTGGCCCGGAGAAGCCATCTACCTTTTAGGTCTTCATGCCCCATCTAAGACCACATCATCACTTTACATCAGATGAGATGGTGGTCAAATGAAGGCTTATCTAACATAAAAATAATAATAAAGTCTCGTATATAAATAGTTTTGTAAATTTTGACTTACTTAAAAAATCTCCTACAGATCTCACGCGAACCACTTCAAATCGCATCGTCTCCATCCTGGGTCTCTTCGAGCTGTCCATTGGCGAGTCTCCGAGAGCTGATGGCGTGTCGGAGCTGGCTGCGGCGCGGCTGGCGGTAGACCATGTCAACAGAAGGAACCTGCTACCTGGCTACCGGCTGCACCTCATCACTAATGATACCAAGGTATAAATACTCCTAGGCCTATCGTCTCTATCCTAGGTCTGTTGGCTTCGGACTGCACCTCATCACTAATAATAAAGTCAAAGTCAAAGTCAAAATCGGTTATTTTCTTAGAAGCACAGGGCATTTGGACAGATCAACTGAAAGTTAATTAAACTAAAAAATGTAATGTTTAAAATATCAAGGAAGTACCTAACAATGCCTTGACAGTTCACTTCAATTTTTTACACTGAGTTGAGAAGCCATTAAAGCAAAACAGCTTTATCAGTTTTTATAAATTTGTAGTTAATACAACTTTGGTGCTCATATACATATCGGTACCTATTATAGATACCAAAGTTTTAAGGCCACCATACAAAATTGTGCATAGCAAACTCAACTGTATTTCATCGCTATTTCAAGGCAATTGCTGTAAAATGTAATTGCGTGGATACCCTTATAAAAAACTAGTTAATCACTTATTCTGCTGATAGTATTTTAAAGCAAAATATTAGGTGTTGCTTTGCTATGCATTATTTTCTTTGGGTTGAGTTGAGAAAAATAATACATTAATGTCCAAGGTTAAGTTTGCAAAAAAATTGTAGATTGATTTGAGAAATGTGATGAGATGGCATGGGTAGAATATGGTATAACCCTCTTTATTGACAACATGAAGACAAAAAATGTTCGTAATGCTCCGGGACGAGATGTTCGCTGAATTAAATGCTGTACTATAGTACATGTCCAACTTTTTCTGTCCAAAAAATTAATAGCACTATGAATAACTCTGTGTTGTTCCAGTGCGATCCAGGAGTGGGCGTGGACCGCTTCTTCCACGCACTATACACGGAGCGAGAGTCCAGGATGGTGATGCTGCTTGGAACTGCCTGCTCTGAGGTCACTGAGAGCATTGCCAAGATCGTTCCCTATTGGAATATTGTACAGGTCAGTTTCCGGTAGATAAAGTCAAGTTCCCACGGTATTCAGCTTCATGATCATTAAGATTTGTTTGTTGTTTTATGGGGTACCGTTTATAGTTATTGGCACCCTACCATGGGCCCTGTTGGTTAATTACAGTAAGTGTAGGGTTTTAAGTGTGGATTTAGCAACACCACCATTATTTACAGTCTAAGAATATATTTCACATGCAAAAATATCTGTACTTAATATCTGAAAATTAATGACTTTATGTCAACCGGGCCCGGTCTACTAATGAGCCGAATCTAATATTTAAGCATCCTGAAATATAATTGCAACGTTATTTAATAGATACATTATTCTGTGTGTGTTAGAAATTAAAATAGGAAGAGAAACGTTAACGTAATGTATAGTCAAAGTCAAAGTCAAAACGTTTATTTCCTTAGACGCATATGCATACATGGACAGGTCATCTTAAACCTAAACCTTATTCTTAACTACTGACTATTTGCTAACATCTCCTCGTTCCTGCTGAGCTCTCAACTGAGTATTACCTACTTCTGAATAGGCACAAGCACAATACTCATTGTCCTCACAATCATCTCGCAGATCGTCGTCACAGGTGGATTTCCCCCGGGCCCCGTCCGTCGGATTCATTGTGCCAGAGACTTATTGCTCTTGCGTTGCTAATAAAACGTACACTGCAATAACGGGGATCAGAGTCAAGAGGGCCTTTGGAGTTACAAATATATTACATTTAAAAAAAAATCTATTCTATTCTTATTGGAAAATATTCTATTTATTATGATATACCTATTATGTGTATGTGTTATTTATAATAAGTATATTTTAACATAAGTATTTATAGTTATAGGTATAGGTATTAATTTTAGTGTTTAAATTTAAATATATATTTATATATATATATATATATATAAATATATATATATATATATATATAGTATATAATAGTATTTTGTACTTAAAAATTGTTATTGTAATTTAAGCCTTTTTTTCTCTTTACTTCTCTCTTTCTAACTTGTATGTACGCTGCATCTCTACCTACTCTTAATTGTTTCAAATTTCTTCATCACCACAGGTTTGCTGTAAGAAAACTCTTATAGGGTTAAGCTCGCCTTTGTACATGACCATTGTTAATAAACCTTAATGTATCCTTTTTGTGTACAATAAAGAATTAATGAATTTATGAATTAAAGATAGATTTATCTGCACACGGTGTCCAAATTAAGAGTTGAGTTTTTCAGACTTGATATCTTAATAGGGCGTTGCCATTCTCGCCTCGCCAGTCTCGAAAGGTTGGTGAGCTGGCGAGCACAGTGTGTGTTGATGGTGTATTCGCAATAAGCTGAAATTAAACATATATATAACCCCACTGCAAATTAACTTTCTTGGTTTTTTTACTGTTTATAAGCCTATCAAGTAAGACAGGTTTTTGCGCAACTTGAAATCGATATTAGTCTTAAACTTTCAGTCGGATTAAAAAATGTTGAAAGAAAAATAAAATTATTTTTAAATACTTATTCAACGCGATATCCACATGACGTAGTTTGTTGACTTTAATTTTTATTTTTTTACAAAATGTTTGCCTGAAGTCGCCATATTATTTTTACTAACGTCAAGTCTTCAGTGACATTTGCCGGATTATGAGAAAGCGATCGACGTACATTATGTGTCATTAAAATTTGCCCAGGCGTTTCGTCTGGTTGTCTGACTAACATACATGCATTACACAGACTGATAAATACATTACCACTCCTTTAAAAGACGCTGCTTCTTCGCGGTAGGTAGGGTGACGATCTGGGAATGTCGCTGTTAGAGATTGGATGCGTCAAGCCCTTTCTTCCTTTGCAAGTTTGTCAGATTTCTCAATCCAGTACAAACGAACTCACCTTTCTAACCTTTGCATATCATTAGACTGCACTTATTACTACAACGATAGCTGTTTTGATAACCATCTACACAATGTAACATAATTGGCGATCTATTGCTCATTTCCCGATCTTACAGTATATACTTGGAGACTGTGAGATTGAGTAAAAATTTCAAAAGATTTAAATCTAAACATAAATTAGGCATAAATACCAGCCAACTTACAAAATGTCATCACAATTCTCAATCTCACAACCCCGTCAAATACGCTTCCATAATGCTGTACTCAATCAAACTCATGAATGTAATGTTTTGTGTTACGTCGATGGATCTAATCGAGTAATCCCAATATCCCGCCAAACGCAATAACGCTCGTACAATGTTGGTTCAATCTGCGCTGCGTTATTACAACGTCACTTCACTGTCGTCGGTTCTAAAGTAACACTGTCATTTCAAATAGCATAAATGATACTTATGGTCGTTATGGTTCAGTGCTGTTCAGCACAACATTATAACCTTCAAGCGGTCGCGCGGCCATTTATTGGGATACCTACTTCAGGGATTTAAACATGAATTAATTTAGAATCTGTATATTTTTTGTATTCAGAATTAAAAATAAATTGTCTGCGCTGTGTTACATTTGCTATAAATGGGATTAATGAATTCCAGAAGGCAAGGAAAATGGATGTAAACATCTTATTTCGTCCACCGTCAAACATGACAGGCTACTAGGGATGGAAAACCCAAGCGACTAGAAACAACGATATAATGAACGAAAATGTCCCAAGTGCGGTAGAATAGACGCCGCGCGACCGCTTGAAGGTTAATGGTCCCCGGGTAGTCAAAATAAAGGCAGGAATAAATAAAAAACTTTGAGGCACTTCTATCCCCCACATTACTTTGGCTGTATCAATTATCACGTTAATCCTGTTGGAATGGGCGTTTGATTCCAACATAACGCTTAAAAATTGCTTTAAGAACTTCTTCACTATAGATCTTCGTCTATATTCTTATCTTTCACTGTGTTAGTCAAATTGGTACATATTAAGTATACAACATTTTTTTTAAATTCAAATTATCAGCTAAAGCCCCATCAATATTATAATAAAACATTATTCTTATTATTCTTTCTTTTTTCTCATACTGTATTCTTTAAAACCTAGATTCCTGTAGTCAAAAGGTAATTTATTATAAAATTTTATGCATAAGCATATGAAACTGTTTCCCAACTTAGCTAGTCTAATGTTAGGCATATTAACATTTTCTTTAATACAATTAGTATTTTAATATAAATAGTTAATTTCTGTTAACAAAATTGGAATTGTACGTGTGACAGTCGTCCGTCTCAGGAAAAATGATAAAAGAAAATGCCAAAATAGCGCAAACACCCACATTTTTATGAAAGGTTTTTCATAATCTATCTGTCAGTCGCTTTATTCTGTGGATATTGGCGCTTGCGACAGTAAAGGAAGCGCTGGCCCATATTTAATTTTATCTTGACTAAATATAATTCGGAAAGAGTCGGAAATTTCTCGAATGGAGACCGCGAATCGGCAAACGCAGAGTAGGACGTCCACCAACAAGGTGGACGGACCTCCTGGTGAAGGTTGCGTGTGGTGTAGTAATAATATGATGTGTTAGCACTAAGGACACGTACGTTAGTATACCTAGATTAAGACCTAGTTATAGAGCTCTGTTCCGACAGTGAATAAATGGTCATCAACAGATATGGACGTTTCTATTATGTAGGGCTTAAACCCTCATTACAACCAACATCCCTACATGCGAGGTCGCTGTGTTACTGCAAGTCTTTGAGGGAGGCCTATGTCCAGCAGTGGAGGTCCTACAGATGCAATGATGTTGATGAAATATTATATTTCATCTGTAAATCTGAAGTATGTACCTAATTATCTAGGTAACGCTGCGTTAAGACCCGATCGATTGACTGTGACTTTAATTAGTAAGAACAGTATATTTGTAATTTTTATTACATATAATAAATTCACTTCTATAAATATATATTATCGAAAATACTGCAAAAACCTCATTATAGCGTTACGCAAGCGCTATATAATTTGCATCGTAGCGACATCTATGAACGAAAATGATTAACCGTTTATCTACTCGTATATACGTTCTCAGAACGAACAGTGGTTTTCAACTTTTCACTACTGTGCCTGGTTTGCTCTACATAATTAAGATTGTTTTTACGGCGAGAAAAATACGAATAATTGTTCTGAAAGCCATTTTGAATAATTACCCGTGCGCAGGTGGGGCTGTCCGCTAGTATACTATAAAAATAATCCATAAGTTACACTTTAGAGAGTTTCAATAATAGTATAAGTGCCTAGGAAAAATACTTACAAAAAAATCTTTAAAATACACGTAGCGACATCTCTAGCATAAGAAAGGCGGTAATTACAAATAAAGTACCATATTTTGTACCCTCGTATGCCCGCAGAACCTTTGCAGGCCATAATAATCATTATAATAATGCTCAGCTGGGTGAATTATGGAAAAATACGTCCAAACAATAATAATAACATTCATTTATTCATAGGAACCCAGGTTGGTACAGTCAACAGCAAAATAAACTGATGAAATACCCAAAATATTATTTATAGTATTTTTGTCAAAAGACTACTGTAAGTATTGTGTATAAGTTATAAGTTAGAAATCACATTCATTTCATTCCTCGGTGCTGTTATAATCATTTTATTTTGACTTATTAAAACTTAATTTCGAATTAAGTTTTAATAGGTCTTTTTTGTTTTTTATTTAATTTTGATATAACTTGTAACATCGGGCACGTCACACTAGAAGATGTTTTGAAACGTTGATTTTGACTTTACTTTTGCTATTGACTGTACAAAGTTCTTAGACAAACCTTAGTCGCACTGCCTTTACGGATTTATAGCGGTGGCGTAATTTAATTTATCGAAAAACGGAATAATAATAAACTTTTACCTGATTATAATTCTGAAGATATTTTTATTAATCTAACACGTTCTACATCGCATCATTAATTAGGCATTATTAAATAGCTTAAGTTGCTTGGAGAGCTATGAAAAAGCGCTCTGATCTGTGCTCGGAGTTTATCCAGTTACTATAATATTATATAGATTCTGAGAATGTCTGTGATGTTGTCGGGGGTAATCTTTAAATCTACTAAACCATTGGAATAAAATTTTGTACACAGTTTCTTTAAGGCTTAATAATATAAAAATAAAAAAAAAGTGTGTGTGTGTGTCAGCTACGACGCACGATTGCAGTTTACTCCTTACGAACGATTATTATGATATATATCGAATAGAAAAAAAGGGTAAATGAACGCATCTGCTAAAATGATAAGAGAAACAAACATATATTATCTGTAATTATTCGGATTATTTATATTACTTTAATAAAGCGTATTATATACATAATAACATAATAAATATATACATAAAGTATGTTACAAAATAATATAAATAAAATACAGTGAGACTACGAAGTATCGCGCAAAGAGGAGACCCCAAGAATGAAATACGCTGTGTAATGTATTCCATCTCATTCTTTTACACGTTCAATCCTACAGATATATAATGTTTGTCTCTTTCTACGTAACGCCTCAACTTTTCGTGTTACACTTTGATTTTACTCCTCATAAAATTTCCGTACCGGGCCTTATAACTCAAATCGTTTCTTAAGGAGTAAACTCCAATAAATATGTTGTTCCCGCGGGAAAATCCAGAAATAAGAGCAACGACACGGCTTTGGAAAGCTTGTTTTGTATTAAATTAGACGAGCAACATACTTTACCTATGCTATAATTCACCACGAGTAAATACAATTAATATGTATAACAAATTGAATACATTTTTAATTGGTACATAAAGAACAGCACAGTTGACAGCATAAACAGACAGACACAGAAAAAAAAACAAAAAGAAAATTGGCTGCAAGGCTATGAACCATGCAGCAAAAAAGTCCAATAGAATATTTCCACAGGAAAACCCTTTTCCAACGCGAACAAAGCCAGAGCCTTAAAAAATGGAACATGACTAAGATCCTAATTTCACATTGAAATCACAACCGAAGCGAAGCAATGGGTACCCGGAGCATTATCATTTGAATTTCACCCTTCAGTGCGCGGCGGAGGGCTCAGAATTGAATACGCATGGTCAGCTCCAGATACCGGCCGCTTAATTCGACTTCTTTAAGCTGGGGCCATACTTTCAGCGTTTAGAAAATATATATTAAATATATAATAGATTTTTTTGCTCTGTCGTTCTCGAGAGAAACACTTATGTTTTAATCGTAATTCAAATGAGATGATCTAGTACCAAGAGTTTCGACCTTAAAATAAACAGTTTAATAAAAGTTTAAAACAAAAGATGCAGTCAGCCCATCAAACTACTGCCTGAGCATTGCTTTAAAAACACGTCTGTAGTATAGAAGTTATTTAAGTATTATGTGTTTTAAGTACTTGTTATTAATAAGTGATTTTTATTTATTTATTAGGAAGGCCTACAGCTAACACAGCAAAATAAGTAGCTAAATTAAATTACAGAAAGCTATTAATAAAGCCCTCGCGGACAAAAAACACAATTTCTAACAAATTACAACGTTAAACAAAAAGTAAAGTAGTTTTGTAAGTGATAAACCTCACTTTGGTTAAACTATTTTTTTTTATTTAGATTACGTGCGACGGTTACGGTAATGTGTATTCTTTTTGTGCATAATATTTAAAAATAGAAAATCAGTAATACAATAAAATATATCTAAGTATTAGGAACCCATTTGGGAACCTATGTAACCCTAAAAATGTAGTGAATCATTAATTAACTGACCCGGCTGTTTGTATGTTCTGCAAGCACTTGCTCCTTGGTCTTGGTGTTTATATGTTGTATAATAAAAAAAAACGATGTATGTATGTCAATTATATTAAGTAAATTAGATATCAAGTACACAATCTTAGAGTTACTACGGGGCTATTTGTTGTGGTGTGGATTGTCCTGCAATTATTATTTATTTAATGGCGTACTTCACCGAGCTGCTGTAATCAGGCCCAACTAGAAACAAATAAATTATATTCGTATTTACCGCTCTTTTCATAGCGTCAGATATGGCTACCTCACTTTAGTTTTTGTATCTCTTTCTTACTCTATCAGCCTGCGTCATGTTAATTGTCAGTTTGTTTTTAGAGCTTCAGATAGAGGTTATTAATAACCTATAGTGTAAATTTCCAAAATCAACAATAATTTTGTGCCTAATTGTGCAATTAGATAGTTAAAAACTTGTTTGAATATAATTTTCTACAAAAATGAAACCAACTTCATGGA
This sequence comes from Gymnoscelis rufifasciata, assembly GCA_929108375.1. Taxonomy (NCBI): domain Eukaryota; kingdom Metazoa; phylum Arthropoda; class Insecta; order Lepidoptera; family Geometridae; genus Gymnoscelis; species Gymnoscelis rufifasciata. Next base: position 1,889,730 of record OV815307.1, on the reverse strand, counting down.
GTTTGTATGTTCTGCAAGCACTTTCTCTTGGTTGTGTGTATAATGTATAATAAAGAAATTCTATGTATGTAGGTATCTACATACATTGTATTAAGTATATCAGATATCTAGTAAACGTAACACAAGCTTAGAAATTACCACGGCGCTAGATGTTGTGGTGTGAATTATCCATAAATATTTATTATTATTTTTTATTTATTTTTTATGCTCGATAAACCTTCATTTGACCACAATCTCACCTGATGTAAAGTGACGATGTGGTCTAAGATGGGACATGAAGACCTAGAAGGTAGATGGCTTCTCCGGACCACATTACGAAACACGAAAAAATCGCTTCACGCACTGGCCCAGCCCGGAGGGTGGTGACAAGCCGCGGCCGAAGCCCACCACCAGACTGTTCTTAGCACCACCCGGAGGTCACGTGTAAGGATTCAGAGGGTTACCACTTACGGACGTGAACAGACAAAACCTCCAAAAATATTTATTTATATATTTATGAAGCCACTGGTGATTATTTATCGATATCGATTTAATCAGGAACTACCTGAGGACATCCCTATCTTATTACCGTTATGTTGGTACTGACGTGTTGACATTTATTTTTCTGTTTATTGGTATTGCTTTGTGCGATAAATGACGTTAATTTCGTTCCAAAAAACGTTATTTATCAATATAACGTTAAATTATCTTCGTTAAATATTCTCTTTGACTTTGTTATCACATACGGCATTATTTTTAATAAAGCAAAATAAAAGATTGACCGACCGTAAAATGTATTGTTCAAAAGTTGAAGTTATGGTTAACTGTTAATGTTCTTTACAGTGTCAAGCACTATTTTGAATTTAAATCTTAACTATATATGTATATTGAGTGTATTTTGAATTGATTGTTATTATAAATTTACATTGTATATTTTAAATGAAATAACCATGATTGAGTAGCCTTAATCGACATTTAATTTAATCTATTGACTTATTTTATTTTATTATACCTACAACATTGATTGCTATTGATTATTGGTGAAATTTGTGAACCTAATTTATATTTTAATATCTTCTATGTACCATAATATCATACAATAAATGATTATTATAATTATTAAGAACGGTGAAGGAAAACATCGTGAGGAAACCGGCATGTTCTGATAACTTTAAACAGTTTGAAGGACATGTGACATTCACCAACCCGCACTTGGCCAGCGTGGTGAATTAAGGCCTAATCTCTCTCGTCAAGAGAGAAGTCCCTGTGTCCCAGCAGTGGGAACGTTGATAGGGTGATGATGATGATAATTATTAACACATTTTTAGACCACAACCCTTCTCATAGCTTCTAAGCCTACTCCTAAGCTCAGCTTATTAGCATTGCAGCTGTGAAAATAGTGTAGATAATTATATACCCTGAGAGCCACAAGAGCTCTCATTTCCAATGCCTGGCTTTGAATATCTGCTTTGTGCGACGAGAGGAGCATTGTAGGTGACGGGCGGCCAGTGTAAACCTTAAGCTTTATAATTATAATAGACTAGAATGGAATATAAAATGCTATTTTTCTTAGAGATAGCAAAAGTAACTCGTACAATATACCTACAATCTTAGTTGCATGAAATATGGTATAGTAAACAGCAAAAGTAGGTGATCAAAATCAACATCTCAAAACATCTGCCCGTGTGAAGTGCCAAATGTAGCAAGCTATACAAAAGTATCAGTTCTAAATAAAGTTTTAGTAAGTCAAAAGTAAATGATTATAATAACACAGAGGTCTGAAATAAATGTAATCACTTACTTATGACACGTTACTTCTTACTGTACTTCTAATATTATACTACAATGGTCACTCTGTAAATCTCCGAAAGTCCTACTCCGGTACATCAAGGAGTTAGGATGGTTAGGGCCTAGCTAGGCATGGGGGTAATGCGCAATACACTCCAAAGCGAGACGTCAGTGCAGTCCTTTGTGTCCCCAACAAATAATTAGAATTACAATGGTCAGTAAATTTTGACTTAATTTATTGTATACGTTATTTTGGGACCATATCTTATCAATTTCTTTTGCTGTTCACTGCACACACAAGATATTAAAATATAAATTAGCTTCACATACTTCACCAAAAGTATACAATGAATCTAAAACAATACTTGGGTGGCCGAACCTGTATTTTACAAAATGTCACCCGAAAACTTCTTACCCCTAAATTTCACGAAACTCGGAGCCAGGATTCAGATTAATAAAAAAATGATTTATATAACGAGGCTAACTAGATCTTAAATCTATCCAACGAAGCTAGATTCAATAAACTATTTAAAGTCAACAACCATATGAAATCTTGCATTATTTTATTTTGAATTGATTATTAATTACTATTGACATTGTGATCAGAAAATTAATATTTTAAACTTTTGAATGTGTTGGATACTAGTCCGTAAGTTCAATTCTGTGTGTTTAATAAATAAATATATTAATAGTCACTACTAAAAAAAATGTTGTATTAGGTGAATAATTGAACAAAGTGTTAACTAAGTACCTAAGTTAAAATTCTTACTTAGGGCATAGAATAATAAATTAGCTTATGGTTAGTTTTCGAGTCATCGAAAAAAATATATCATACCTAGGCATCGAAAAAAATATATTAAGAACTTAAATTAAATGAAGACTTTGTTTATCTACTTTTTTTAAGTTACTTGTGCAATTAGTTATTCAATACATTACTCAGTTTGTGAAATAAATCCATACCAATTTTTCATCGTTAAAATAGTGTGCATCGAAAACTTTGTAAGTTACATAAAGATCAACGTATATGTGAGCTAAGCTGCTATGAACGCTGAAACTGGATATCAAAAACTTTTATAGACATGGCTGCAGATGACGTCTCATGAAACACGACAGCTTACGACGTCCATAACTTTGGAATTAACCTTGCATGAAGGATGATGTTCAGTTTTCGTAACATATGGTTAATGTTGATGGTTTATTTGAGCATTTTTGTTGCGGCGCAGTTTTACCGACTTCATGTGGGATTACAACTTGTTATGTGTAATAAAGACCTTCGTCCACTGTTCAACAAAACAACAGCAAAGACACGGTAATACTATCTATACAGTATTCTAAGTCGGCCTGCTTTTAACTAATGCCTACAGCCAACCGGCCAACCTGGACATGCGATAGGGCTGCACTTTAATTACATCTGCCTAGTTTGAATTTCGATCTCGTTTTGTGATTGTAAATATTTATGTTTGTTTAAATTAACGTACGACTTACTTTGTCAATGGAAGTTGTTTATAATATAAAAGTTTTTTAAAAGATCATGTTGTATATATTTTATTTTTAATTAGTTTTATTCAGACATTATATCAAATTATAAAACCGATAAATTTGAGACAGAAATTATTTCGCCTTGACGAATATAGGAAATTATTTATTACAAGTGTTAGGTAAATTTTGGATCATTAAAAATGCAAAAATAAATCTTAATAAAAAATAAATCGCAGAATATATTCTACTAGTAATATTATTCAAAGTCAAAGTCAAAACGTTTATTTCTTTAGACGCACAGGGTATACATGGACAGGTCAACTTAAAGTTAATTTAAATAAAAACTAAGAATAATCAGGGAAAGGAATTAAATAGGAACTTGAACTAACTGCCCCTATAACCCTTGTGTAACCTTCGATCGCAGAGCGTTAGTAAAGCTCGCATTTCGACCGTTGTATGAAGTTGGAATACTGTATAGATAGTATTACCGAAGTAAAGAGGTTTATCTGACTGATTAGATTCGATTTAGTAAGACAAATGCCTAATGTTCCTCTCACCTTGTCACATAATTAAAAGTTAGTTGCCATCAAACGATATCGCATCGTACAGTGAACAGAGGCTTTGAGAGTGAGAGAGTGTAATGCATTTTTCGGGATTAAATGTAGTGACATTATAAAAATGTTAATCCAGGTTTATAAGTTTAGTGTGTGTCATTTTTAAACAAATCCGTTAATCCATTACAACGTAGAAAAGTAAAGAACACACACTCTAGAATACATTTTATTTTTAGAATACACTTTTTGTGATGTTCACCAACCTTTAGCCCTCCACCCACATTATGTCTTTTTTAATATCCCTCTATCACCCGTCATTACACTGCTTTCTTACATGTGTTATTTTTCACACAGTCCACATAAATAATATTTATCACTTTTCTTGACCAAATTAATTCCTGCTGATATACTCGATACTAAACTAATATTGAAAAGACCAGTACCAGACCTGATTTAAGTGATAACCTCTTCCTCACCAGGTATCCTTCGGATCCACGTCTCCAGCGCTAAGCGATCGATCGGAGTTCCCTCTGTTCTGCAGAACCGTGGCACCGGACTCCTCACATAACTTAGCCAGGATCGCCTTCATCAGGTAAGGATCCCTATTCCTATTGGATAGATATCCATCACATATTTTGGGACTAACATAGTATAAGATAATTTGTTTCTAATATAATATGAACCTCAACTTAATGTAATTTTAAATTTGTTATGTTGTTCGGACAGCTAAATAAAAGAATTTTATTTGATTTATTTATTTTTTATTTCATCTAGTATGCTGATGATTTTTTATCATCTTATAAACAAATTAACAAAGCATACCCGTGTATTTATTATTTTTAGTAGCTATTTTGACTGCCTCTTTGGCGCAATAGTGGGGGTAACGCAAGCGTCATTAGTATAATTAGGTCATTAGTATAATGTGTAAAAAAATACTCTATTTCGTAATAAGAATCGCTGCCGATTACGATAATGGTCAATCTTTGTGTCCTGGACGTGCTGTCTCCTAATCTGACAATTATAAATCTGATTGTTGTGGGTATAAATGGCGCAGCCATATAATTAAATTAAATGAAATGTTTTTATTTGTCTAAAGTATGTTATAATAAAATTCAGATTTTGCTGAGAAATAAATGCCTAGAGCCGAGAGACGTTAACATGCGAAAGGGCTGTCCTACTGAACTTTAATTACATATGCCTAGTTGGAGTTTCCAACTAATTATATGATTGTAAATATTATTTTTGTATGAACAAGTAAACACCTAAACTTTTGTAGTTTACTTTATAAATAGAATAGAAAGTGTTCAATAAAAATGCATGTTGTAATTTACTTGTATTGACAGATTTATTTTAAAAAACTAGGTGCGAAAGTATGTCTCGCGTTTCGTCCGTTTATATGAAGTTAAATTACTGTTTAGATACATAGATATTAGATACATAGAAAGTAGTGCCGTGGCAAGCTGTATCGCGCTCGATTTCGCTCGAATCTTAAAAATATGATTATATAAAAACAATATCTCAATAAGTCCTTTTGAACATTTGATTAAATTTAAGTATCACATGTCTAGTACAAGGTTAGACTGTAGTAAGGGAAATGTGTAGTGCGGAAATATTTATTGACTTATTGCTCTGTCGTCTACCATGTTTTGAAGAAATATGCCGGAGGAGAGGAATTTAGAAAAAAATATTTGATCCGTGTATGTGATGTAATGCTATCTTCTCAGAGCTCACCTCGCTGGGTACTATGGTACCTTGTACGTTTATACCGTGTAGTATGTAGTGCGCGCTCGCAGTCATTGTCGTTTACTCAATGACTGTAAGCGCAGAATTTAGGTTTTAATTATTTATTTTGATCATTAATTAAGAACTAGTCGATAATGGCGACATCATCACAAAACCCTGCTTATTGGTCTGTCTCTTTAGGCAATTTGGCTGGGATACAGTGACCGCGTTCTCCCAGAACGAAGAGATCTACTCCTTGGCGGTGAACGAGCTGGTCACGCAGCTGGAGGCAGCCAACATCACGTGTGCGGCCTCCATCACGTTCTCCGAGTCGGACTATAAGGAACAGCTGCGTCAGTTGAAGGTAATCTATAGTAGATCTATCTTATACGCAAATGCATACATGGACAGGTCAACTTAACGCTAATTTAAATAAAAACTAAAATAACTGATTAATTTGCTTCATTATATTCCAAGATATCGCATCCAAAAACCCTGTTTAAGGTTACTTTATCCTCATCAACATCATCACCCTATTAACGTACCCACAGCTGGGACACAGGGACTTCTCTCTTGGCGAGAGATATTAGGCCTTAATTCACCACGCTATCCAAGTGCGGGTTGGTGAATTTGACATGTCCTTCAAACTCTTTAAAGTTCTCAGAACATGCCGGTTTCCTTACGACGTTTGCCTTCACCGTTAAAGCACGTGTTTAAAGCGCACATAAATATAAATATTTCCAGATTATATATTTTTTTATTTTAAGTTATTATCGCGTCAATATTTGACATGTAATTATGAATTACTACCAATAAAATGACTTTCTGACTATCAAGAAGAAAAATTAAAAGGCGTGGAGGGGTTTGAATCCACGACCTTCTGAATAAAAGTCGAGTGTCCTCCCACTTAGCCAATACGGCTTACTTTATCCTAATACAAATAAAAGAAAACCAATCCTGCTGAAAATCCGATTCATTTAATTGCTACATTGTACTGTATTGTAGTGTATCATTATGTGCTGCCTCGGGTCGTTCGGGAGCATTCGTTAGCATTGTTTGCGAATCAGCCGAGTGCCGTTCTGCATTGTTGATTTCTATCAATCATTATCGTATTGCGGTGCTTGCAATCTGACTATTTTGATGAGTACTACTACTACAACCTTTTGCATAACCATTGATTTAATTTTTTTGGACTTTAGAGATGTACGCTTAGGTACTTCTCGTTTTTACACAAATCTACTTTTACTTTAAATAGCTGGTTAAAAGCTTTATATGGCTTTAATGACGCTGTAATGTTACTACATAATGGTTGTAAGGGTAATGGCGGTGGGCGAAGGTCCGCTTGCGGAGTAAGAGGTAGCGGGTTCGATTCCCCACGTGGGGTCAAGGTGTTTGTATGTTCTGCAAGCATTTTCTCCTTGGTCGGGGTGTTTTATTTGTGAAATAATATCTATTTATGTATTATATTAAGTATATCAGATGTTTAGTATCCGTAACACAAGCTTAGAGCTTACCACGGGTCTAGATGTTGTTGTGTGGATTGTTCAGTTTATTATTATTATTTAGCTGTAGGGGAAGTTAGGGAGGAGTTACGAGGGAGGGGAGGTTTGTCTGTTCACGTCCGTAAGTGGTAACCCTCTGAGTCCTTACACGTGACCTCCGGGTGGTGCTAAGAACAGCCTCTGGTGGTAGGCTTCGGCCGCAGCTTGTCACCACCCTCCGGGCTGGGCCAGTGCTTGAAGCGATTTTTTCGTGGTCCGGAGAAGCCATCTTCTAGGCCTTCATGCTCCATCTTAGACCAGATTGTCACTTTACATCAGGTGAGATTGTGGTCAAATGAAAGCTTCAAAACAATAATAAAAAAAAAATTAAAAAAAATAGGGGGTTTTAAATATCTTCTCTGTGTAATCAATCACTGAATATTGACCAACACGTGTTGGACCAGTGTGGTAGGTTATAGTGTGGTTATCTAGCCCCTAGTATTTATGAGGGAAGTTAACGTCTTGCACTGGACGTACAATGGCCAAAATATTGAATGGCTGTAATAGCTAAAATAATTAAACACATTCATCTAATATTAGAGAACTATCCGCAATAGAATACTCGCTGCGACGTATTGACAGAGCCGATCAAACAGCCATCAACTTCTGAATCGAGGCAATTAATTACTTGAAGAGTCAATCAAAGTTCTTCGGAACTTCCACTTGCGCAGACGTGATGTGTAATGAGGGTTTAGAAGGGGATTTCAACGACTTCTTTAGAAGCAGACATTTTGGTATGCGGGCGCTAATACTTTGACCTTTATTTTATTGGAACTTGTGTTGCCTGTTCAAAAAATAAGGGACCTAGACCATTATCCACCCCGATGGTTAGTATATTATAGGTTAGTCCGTGTGCCAGGATACAGGATAGTGTTTATAACTCCTTATCAGGGTGATATCTATCTTAACTTCATACAAGACTAAAAAAGCCGTGATGGCTAAGTGGAACCACACTCGAAGTCCATTCCGAAGGTCGTAAGTTCAAACCCCGACACGCACCTCTGGATTTTTCTTCCTGAAAAGATTATGTGCGCTTTAAACACGTGCTTTAGGTAAGAAGGTAAACATCGTGAAGAAAACCGGCACGGAATTTTCAAGAGTTTGAAGGGCATGTGTCATTCACCAACACGCGATTGGCCAACGCAACGTGGTGAATTAAGGCCTAGTCTCCTTCGTATGCAACGGGAACGTAAATAGAGGTTCTTATAAATACAAGACTATTCGTAGTACCGTGACCTGAGAAAAGATCTTCGGGTTTAATTCGCCACTGACACGTAGTGTAAATATCTTCAGGTACTTACAACCTCATGTTGGCATTCTAACACGCTGTAATGTAAATATGTATGAAGGGGTTAATTCACCAACTGTGATACCTAACAATATGACACTCAGGTATATAGGTACAATCTACAGATCCAATTACCTTAAACCACAATCAAGGTACAATATTTGCTCAAGGGAACAGCTTCGCAAACTAAAACTGATTTGAATAATACGCATGATCCTAACACAGTAAATTTGAATTTCAATATCGCAGGTTTGACATTACACCCAGACAGACTGAGTGGTTTTATAACAAAAGGTTAAGCGAATTAGAGAGATGACGTCAATAGTGTTTGACTTCTAAAAAAATAGCGACAAGATTTCATCCTCTTTTTTTTTTGTTGATGATCCTTCATTTGACCACAATTTCATCTGATGTAAAGTGACGATGTGGTCTAAGATGGAGCATGAAGACCTAGAAGGTGGCTTCTCCGGACCACATTACGAAACATTAAAAAATCGCTTCACGCACTGGCCCAGCCCGGAGGGTGGTGACAAGCCACGGCCGAAGCCTACCACCAGAGACTGTTCTTAGCACCACCCGGAGGTCACGTGTAAGGATTCAGAGGGTTACCACTTACGGACGTGAACAGATAAAACCTCCACCCTAATCCACTCCTCCTACTTATATTATAAACGCGAAAGCTTGTGAGGATGTAAGTATGTCAGCAAGTGTGTTTGTTGCTCATTCATGTCTTGAAACTTCACAATAATATCGCTTATATACTTCCCTTTTTAGTGCCGTTAAATACCACATTTCGCGGGAAGATCTATAATTGCGAGCGCAGTCTGATTTTGATTAAATTTGACACGGAGATAGCTGTTGTCTCAGTTAAGAATAAAAGCCACTTTTTTCCGCGGGTTAATCTGATATTATGCGGGCAAAGCCGCCGATGTTAATACTAGAAATAAGAATAAACTACATATCCCTACATTTAGATTACGTAAGGTGGGGAAATCTTTTATGGGCAATTGTGTCCGTTTTTATAATAAACTTCCGCAGTTTATAACTGACCTACCCATTCGAAAGTTTAAGTTTTTAATTAAAAAATGTCTTTTGAAAAAAGCCTATTATTCTACAGAGGACTATATCAAAGACGATAATGCTTGGTCAGATGTAGCTCGGTTCCACTAGGATGGACAAAATAGCTGAATTTCGTTTTTTTTTCTGTTATGTGCATGTTTGACTAGCATTTGTTTGTAAATGTTAAATTATAAGTAACCATGTTGTACACCAATATTGTTATAATAACAACATATGAGATGGAAGCTGAGTTGTTCTATTCGCTTCTCAACTCAGTGTAAAAAATTGAAGCGAACTGTCAAGACTATGTTATTTCCTTGATTATTCTTAGTTTTTATTTAAATTAGATTTAAGTTGACCTGTCCATGTAAGCATAGGCTTCTAAGGAAATAAACGTTTTGACTTTGACTTTGATGCTTAACTATCTAGTTTCCAATAAAAAAGAGTCGAGTTCGATATCTTTCAAAACTGTAAACGAGATAATATATGATATTGTGATATTCAAGCCCTTTATTTCGATTAAATCGTAATAATTTTTTGTCAATTTAAATAAATCTTTTAAATATGCGTTCACTAAAATTAACTTTAATATTTGAGAAAACATTGCATTAAATCTTCAGGAAATATTCATGTGTTACCTACACATGAATATTTCCTGAAGATTGAAGTAGGTTCAAATCAGGATCAATCGATCGTTGCCCGCTATTTTTTTTTATCTCTTTCTTTGACAAGCATCGCGTTTTAGCGTCAGCTTTAGCGGCTACAGATGCTTTTATATTATTATTTTATTATTATTTTTTTAGATTGGTGTGCCAACGCGACACGAGTCTTCGCCCACTTATTTATTTAATTATTTATTATAAAAGATTTCATTAACAGATATTATGAAAAAACATTCTGAAAACCCTTAGAGGTTTGTTGAGAATGACCTCGAAAACTTAAAACTTAACAAAAATGAAAGATAAACCACATGATTTTAAAAATATATATAAAAATTACAAATTATGGTAGCATACTAACCCTACTACTTAAAATATAACTTACTTATGTAGCCGCACCATTAAACTTGACCAAATATTAGTTATAATTACTGGTAAATAATCAATTATCATTGTTATTGTTAGTTACCAATTAATTATTATCTACAATGCTAACAATACTCTGCAATTAACTATTAATAGGTTGCGTATAATTTATGAATCATAAGAATAGTTATCTGAAAATGCTTGAAACATACATTATCATCTTTAAATCTAAATTTAAAATTTAAACAAAACCCCCGATTCCAATGCCTTCATTTCCTTAAATGTATAACAACATAATATTATGCAATGTGGACGCGATGCGCTTTCATTTGATACCCCACACTAGTATATAATTTTTCAGATTTTCTGTTTTACTTCCCCACTCTCACCCCCATAACTTTTAAACGGCACAACCGATTTTCATGAAACATGACTAAGAACACTCAGGCCAAACTCACCATTCATATAAAAATTACAAATTGAAATCCGTTCGGGAGCTATGATGTCCCAGACAGACACACAGACACGTCAAACTAGCACCCCTCTTTTTTGGTCGGGGGTTAAAAATGAAAATATATCAAACCAAAGCCTATAATTTAGTAATTTATCAGTACAAAAAAATGGGACAAATTTTAATCTTACAGACGAAATTCCCAATATATGTATAATATATATAAAAACAGCGATAAATTGGGCAGCTTTTGTGAATTTGTGCGTAAATTCGACTGTTCATTGTAGCGGCTATCGCCCGCAGATAACGTCACTCGAACTAAACTGTGAAAACAACCTGATAACGGTGTGGAAAAGCAACAAAAAATCAACAACTCGAATTTAGGGACTCTCACTGTACTAAAGAGCACTTTAGAATGATATGCAATGTACCTGATAGAAAATAAGGTTATGATTACCACATAAATAAAAATCATCATCATAATCATCATCAGGTTCCTGTATAAAAAAGTATTCGGCTACTACCCTTACATGTATCCAACGAAGTTCCTGCAAGGCTATCTTGGGTATAACAAGAAGATCACTTGAGCTGACTTTTTGTACTCAACAGTTATATTCGCCACCGACGTCTGCGACTCTTCTCTGTTCCGTCAAGTAGGACGGTTGCGCGTGCCAGATCTCCTCTTCCTCGCACCCTTCAAGCCCTTAACACACTTCTTGACCAAAACATAGAGACCGATTTATTTGCCGATAAATGGGAAAACATTATTGCTGTTTGTTTGAGATTTCGTGAGAATGAAGAGTGAATGTGAATTGTATTAATGAATGAATGAACTTGATTATGTTTAACTTGTGATTGAAAATTCCTATTAAGCTATTAAATTTTATTTTTAAGAATTAAATTTTATCTTTAATTATTTATTATATATGTATAAATATATTAATAGGTGTAATTGATTTGTAAGTCGTGCTAATTAATTGAATAAAAATAAATAAAATAAATAAATCATCACCCTATTAACGTTCCCACTGTTTGGACATAGAGACTTCTCTCTTGACGAGAGAGAGCCTTAATTCACCACGCTGGCCAAGTACGGGTTGGTGAATGTCCTTCCTTCTTAATCGATACACTCTTGCCAGAGTGGTCGTGGTCATCACTGGAAGTTTCCACTTGTGACACGCTTCACGCCTCGTCTCCATTTCTCCCTAACAGCTGCTCGACTGGCGCATTCGTATATGGGGTCGGGTGGAGACTGTCACATGTCTTAAAACTCTTTAAAGGTCTCAGAACATGCCGGTTTCCTCACGATGTTGCCTTCACCGTTAAAGCACGTGTTAAAGAGCACATACATTTTTCAAGGAGAAAAATCCAGAGGTGCATCGTGGAGTTTTGAACCCACGACCTTCGGAATGAAAGTCGACTGTGCTCCCATTCAGCCAACACAGCTTCTATATAGAAATATATATATTTTTTTTTTTAAATACTTTATACTAAATAAATAAAAAGGAAGTATAGGATGGTCTTTTAAGAAACACATTAAAAAATAAAACTTGTAAATAGAAAGATTCAAATTAAAGCAGTCAGCGGTAACCCAACCAAGTACAAGTTACTTTACCTTATAACAATACTCTAGCAAGAGGTAACGGGTTCGAGTCCCGCCGAGGGGTGATGTGTTTGTAAGTTTTGCAAGCACTTTCTCCTTAGTACACAGTACACAGTACAGAGTTTATAATTCATCCAATGTGCTAAGTTATTTTATTCCGATAATTAATTATTTTATAATAGTTTAAAAACAATACCATTTTAAAATAAATTGTGTTGTAAAGATTTTGTTGCAATAAAATATATATAATGTACACCATAAATATTCAGAATTTATGTTGTTATTTATACAATAGTAAATTTATTTTTAAATGTATCGCTAAATTTATTAAAACTACGTAAATTGTTAGCAGTAGTACTGAGTCGTTTCCGGTTGTCAAACCTAACCTTACTTTAACGACACACGACTCCAGCACGCCATTCTGTTTCTGCGCTTCGTAGCGACTAGACCTCTTAAAAGTGAAAAGTGAGAAGTGTTGTAGTGGAGTGCTGGTGGAGACTGTTTTAAGGTTAGTCACTAATTTGTAATAAACTGCGTAAAAGTATTTAATATATTTTTTGAGCGGTCTTACGTAATTTTGCTTCGTAACCTATAAATACCTCTAATATTGGTATGTATAATAAAAATATCTATATGTCTATTATAATATTAAGTATATTATCAGATGTCTAGTATCCGTAACACAAGCTTAGAGCTTACCACAGGGCTAGATATTGTTGTTGATTGTCCAGAAATATTTACTTATTTTATAAAATCACGTTTTGTGGATGGGAGACCCCTTAAATATTATGTGTTTTCGGAACCTTATAAAACACTAAGAATAATCCTTGGATTTTCTACGAGATGTCGTTACTCGGGGCTTCACCCGATAATTCAAAGTGCAGAAAAAATTCGACCTATCACGTAATGGCGCGTTGGTTTAATTCGTAGCGCGTCGCGGCGCTATCCCGGAGATGTGCGCGCGAAGGTTACGCGTGTGTCTTAATCTTTTTCTGCATACAATTTAAAAATAGTTTAACTTGCAAAGTGAGGTTTATCACTTATTAAAAATCCTTAAAACTTATAAAACACAATGGACAACCTTCTAAACAAACTCCTGTTCCTGTACTCGAACCTACATATCGGCAGTTCTGTACATACGACCACAGATACGACTCAATCTCTGTATTCTGCTATTTGGCTATGGAACCCTAAATACTGACCACTGATCCTATAATAGTTTCATTCTCAAGGCTCAATAGTTAATCATATTCGTACCCCCAAACATTCTTTTGTTTTACCCAGTCCTACCCTATTCACGTGGGCTTACCATCCGTATTTAATTTACATAAACAATACGCATTCCTTACTTTGTGATAGAGATTATGGTAATCATTGGGTTTTGTTTGAAACAAACACAGCTAACTTAATTTCGTGAGGTTCGTTTGTTTTGTTAGACACATACACTACGAATAAAAATGCCCAGGGAAAAGGGGATATTACTGCGATGGCGGAGCACCACTGGTGCTGGTAGCGTAGGCAGTAAACAGAGATGAAATAATAAAATAAATAAATATTTCCGGACAATCTACACAACAGCATCTAGCCCCGTGGTAAGCAAAGAAAAGAGTTTCTCGATTCTTGGTTTAGCAGTTATTTATTATCTATGACAAGCCCCTAGGAGCTCAATGAAAGAGAAAAGAGTTTCTTGATCATTGAGGTCACAAATGCCATAAACCTTAAAAAAAGAGGATTTTTACTGACTTTGCTCGTGACGCCAACGCTGAGTTTCACCACAGATTAACCACCCTGTAATATTACAATTACCTGGATAATGATCCATTTCTGTACAGATGTTTATGTTTATATATATATATATTAGGTCCTTACATATGAAATTGGCGTTTTGTATGGGAGGAACAAAAAGTCGAATATTTTTTAATATAATATATTTAATTAATCAAAGTATGAACCATTATTTTCTATGCACTTTTGCCATCTTATAGGTAGTTCATTGATCCCTTTACTAAAAAAACCAGTCGGACGGGAATCAATAAAATCTTTGAAGGCGATTTGGACTGCCCCATCGGAGTTGAATTTTTTCCCTTGCAAGAAGTTATCCAAATTTCGAAAAAAATGGTAATCTGTTGGAGCAAGGTCCGGGGAGTACGGAGGATGTCTTAGACTTTCCAATTGAAGCTCTTCTAATTTAGTAGCCGTCTGTTGCGCAGTGTGTGGTCTAGCGTTGTCGTGAAGCAGCAGTGGCGTGGAGCGATTGACCAGCCTAGGTTGTTTAGCCGCTAGCTTTTCCATCATGGTTTGCAATTGCTGACAATAGACATCAGCCGTAATAGTCTGGCCAGATTTGAGAAAACTGTAATGAACAATACCGGCACTAGTCCACCAAACGCTTACAAGTAACTTTTTTGGGGTTAATTTTCGCTTGGGGCAGGATTTGGCTGGCTGGCCAGGATCCAACCATTGCGCTGAGCGCTTCCGATTATCGTAAAGAACCCATTTTTCATCACAGGTAATGATTCGGTTTAAAATACCTTCATTATTGTGCCGGTTTAGTAATGTAACGCAGCAGTCGACGCGCGTTTGCCGGTTTGCTTCAGTCAATTCGTGAGGTACCCGCCTTTCAAGCTTTTTAATCTTCCCAATTTGCTTCAAGTGAATTTAAACAGTTTTATCACTAACACCGCAGCCTGCAGCTAACTCGGACGTGGTTTGCGATGGATCCGCTTCCACAATAGCCTTCAACTCTTCATTATCAACTTGAGTCTCAGGCCGTCCACGGGGCTTGTTCTGCAAGTCGAAATTTCCAGAACGAAAACGTTGGAACCAAAAACGAACTGTGTTTTCTTTTGCAACACGACCGCCATACACATCATTCACCCTTCGAGTTGTTTCCGCAGCACTAGTGCCACGGCGGAACTCGTACTCGTAAATAATGCGATATTTTAAGTTTTCCATTTTGTAAAATGAGTGACGCAAACAGAAAAAAACAGAAGAAAAAAAACAAATGAATGACGATCATCGAAGCACAAATACATGAGTCTATAGCTGTACAAATTTGAATTTGTAATTCCTTACCAAAGAGGAGAAATTTGTGATTAAAGTGGCCAGTACGAAAAACGCCAATTTCATATGTAAGGACCTAATATAAATATATAGAGTTCGACCCTTCTATTACTTTCTGTTATGGGCTTATAAATGATTGATTGGCCAGACCAAATTTGGATTTATGCTCTCTGTGGTGTGTGTGACAGTAGAGATGGCCCGCGAAGTCGTAGATAAGTGTAGGAGGACTTCGGTCTATTTTTGCAGAGTTTGGGTCTCATTATATTTTTGTACAAAACTACTTGTAAGAAACAACTAACGAGGCTATTTTTTCAAAGACTTCTGCCAGCTTTGCTCTAACGGCTACTCGGAAAGTTCATAGAAAAGTTTTAATGAACAATTACTGTTGGATTGTACAAGCTTGCAACAAGTTTATTTGTCGTTTTTATGGTTTTACTCGTAACTAAGTATTAAGTTACCATAATTGCGTGGAAATTTCTAGGTATCCTGACTAATTAAATTATCGCGGTTGTATAGACTAGAGCTTCCCTAGACCTCCACGAACATTTCAAGACTAAGATAAATCCGTTCAGCCGTTCTCGAGTTTTAATCAGACTAACGAACAACAATTCATTTTTATTTATATAGATAATACCACCGTCTCTTAGTGTCATTAAGTCAAATGTCACGGCGGTGTTCCCTTGCAGTTTATGCCAATGAACTTTGAAAGCTGACCCCTTTCGGCCAAAACTGCTCACTCAGGAACGTCGACAGATGTTGACCACCACAAAAGAACCGAAGCTCAAGACGAACCGAAAAAGGTTCGATGCAGTTTCGAATCCTGAGTGCGAAGATTACGGATGTGTCTTAATCCTTTTCTTCATAAAATTTAGAACCGAAAAAGCTGTCTTGGCCTTGGTTGGCAGTTAAAACTTGAAATGGGTAACATACCATGATTTGACGGTGTTTGAGTTACAAAGTAATACCTCCATTCAAGGTTGTCCGGTAGTGATCGCTTTTAGCGATAAGTCCGCCATTTGTCACACACATAGTCACGTAGTATTAAGTGTTTATGTATTGGTTTGTGTTTTGATTGTGTGTGCATTTAAGAATATTTATCTTATGTTTATCTTATACCTATCTATATTTTATGATTTTAACCCCCGACCAAAAAAGAGGGGTGTTATAAGTTTGACGTGTCTGTCTGAGACATCATAGCTCCCAAACGGATGGAGCGATTTCCATTTAGTTTTTTTTTTTGTATGAAAGGTGAGTCTGGCGCGAGTGTTCTAAGACATGTTTTATGAAAATCGGTTGAGCCGTTTATAAGTTATGGTATTAGAGTGGGGAAGGAAAACCGAAAATCTGAAATATACTCGAGTGGGGTATCAAATGAAAGGATTTTAAGGAAAACAAGGCTTTGAAATGGGGGTTCTTCTTAAATTTTAAATTGAGATTTATATAGTATACTTTAGAATAGGATATGATAAAAATTTTTAACTTAATGTTTCGAACACAAGGCCCCGGTTTCACCATTGGCTGTAATAGCGATCAGATGCAGATAATTTTTGAATGGTTGATTTTGGTACAATAAAACTCAATTTGTAGCCTTAAATGGTCAAATTGGGCCTAAGAATCTAACTCTGCGAAATTTTATCTTTGTCTAAGATTTTATGAAAGCTTATTAAAACAGACACAATCCCCCAGTCTTACATTTAGGCCCTGATTTCGATCAAACAATATGCGTATTTCCACTTCCGTTCCTTACCTTAATGTCCCCAACATTACACGTCAGCGCCGTTCATCGCCAACTTTAAATTACTTGGGGCTGTAAAACAAAACTTATTTAATCTGTGGTTAAATAGCCGCAACTTTAAGCTTTAATTAATTGCTGAGAGCGTCCGTATTTTTTACATTGTGTTACAAAGAATGATCCTTGTGGATGTTAATCTTAGGCAAATTTATTGGGAGGATTAAATTTACAGGACTGTTCAAAGTTGTTTTGGCAGTAGGCATCTAAGTAATGTTAGCCCCTGACCAAAAAAGAGGGGTGTTATAAGTTTGACGTGTCTGTCTGTTTGTCTGTCTGACTGGGACATCATAGCTCCCGAACGGATGGAGTGATTTCAATTTAGTTTTTTTTTTAATATAAATGGTGAGTTTGGCGCGAGTGTTCTTAGTTATGTTTCATGAAAATCGGTTGTGCCGTTTAAAAGTTATGGGGGTTAAAGTGGGGAAAATCTGCAAATATACTCGAGTGGGGTATCAATTGCAAGCGCATCGGGTGCACATTACAAAATATTATGGTGTTTTTCTTTTAAGGAAATTAAAGCGCTGGAATCGGGGGTTTTTCTTAAATTTTAAATTTAGAATTATGTATGTTTATAGAGGTAGTATGTACATATGTGGTGGATATTATAAACGAGAAAGGTTATGTTGCTCTTTCACACAATAAGTACTGAATGGATTTATATAAAACTTGTTTGATATATTATTTATTTTAAATTTATTTTGACTTAAAATTTTCATCCATTTTTTTCATTTGATTTATGTTGATGAAATTGTTTAAATCTACTTTAATTCATTTATCAATCATTAAAACGTTTTACTAAATTAAAACATTATTAAATAAATGTAATTGATGTGTAAATCTTTTTAAAAATAATTTATGTATGATTTGTTTAAGGTACCTGCGTACAGAAAAACTGTAGCAAAAACTTTCAAACGATGTATTTCTCATGCTGTCCATCGCGTGATAAATCACCCGTGAACCATTAGGCTTAGCAGATAAAACAGGTTTTTCATTTACATTAGAGATGGACGGCCTTACCACAAAAATATAAACACAACTTAAACACGTGTTTAAAAGTTGTTTAGCAAAGGTCATCCATAGAAATTATTGCAGGATTTACCATGATTTTTGGACTTATCACTCATTTTCCTGAAATTTGGCACAGTAAAAATAAATAAGTTTTAACGTACCTACATACATCGTCATTATTTTAGTTTGGTATAATAAACAAATTTCAAACTGTGAGAGAAAATTGCAAACACAAGATAATTCTAACAAAAATCTCAGATTACAGGCAATGTCCTATTCTTAGCCCTCGTGTAATTTCCGCCATGTAAAAAGTTCCCTTTCTGCTGCTATCTTCTATAGAAATCTAAGCAATTTAACTGTGAAACAATAGAGGTAAAACAAACAGACATACTTAGTTACATTTATGACAGTTCAAGACATTTGGTGAATAGGTAGTGTACTAATATATAGTGAGGAAACCGTTCATGTTCTGAGAACATTGAAGAGTTTGAAGAGCATGTGACATTCACCAACCCGCACTTGCCCAGCGTGGAGAATAAGCCTTAAGAAGGTAAGCC
This sequence comes from Gymnoscelis rufifasciata, assembly GCA_929108375.1. Classification (NCBI taxonomy): domain Eukaryota; kingdom Metazoa; phylum Arthropoda; class Insecta; order Lepidoptera; family Geometridae; genus Gymnoscelis; species Gymnoscelis rufifasciata. The sequence goes on along the minus strand of OV815307.1, from coordinate 1,870,821 downwards.
TTCAAGAGAAAGTAACTGTGTCCCAGCAGTGGGAACGTAAATAAATAAAATGATGAGGGCTGCGCAACTCAGTGCAGATGGCGCCACTAAAACAAACTGTAATGTCTTTTCTTGACAAACTTATTTCTTGATTTGAAGGACTTCTCATAGATAAAAATGATAAGCTAGAATCAACTTAAATTAGAAATTAATTTCTTTTCTGTTTGCGGCCTACGCTAAGCTATTAACCCTAGAATGATAATCATATTTAGACCTACGGCAAAGATAATCATACGTTTTTAAGACGTATTTGAATTTACACATGCCTATTGGACAAATTGCCTTTAAAAAAACTATTTAAAAGTGATTGGTTAATTAGTTTAGGGTTTTCTATTACAAATAAAACAAAAAATAGTTTCAGAAATAGAATATTATTTGAAAAAATATAACAAAAGTTTGTGAACCTTTTACAAATCAACTAAAAATTACCAAGTCTTTCTTAATTGAGTAATTAAGTTAAGTTTTGTTTAAAATAAATTTTTTTTTTCAATAATATTAAAGAATAATTACAAATCAACAGTTTTATATAAACAAACAACAAGTTTTAAGCTTACATTACAATTAGATACAGCCTTTACATACATCATTTTTGTGTTCACCACAAATGGATTTGTTGCACTATATGACATCTTTTTTTCGACATTCTTCGTAGTTTTGATGGACACTATCTCATATTTTTAATAACTGGTTCTTCGTTACTTTGTAAATTATCAGTTTTAGGTAGCAACTTTTGGATATTTACACGGATATGTCTTTTAAGAGTAGGCGCTTCCAGACTTTTCTCCATCCAAGGTGATGAGATTTCTTTGCTCAGCTTTTTCTTATAATTTCTGCGACTCAGTGGTTTATCATTGTTTGCCAACATATTATGACACTATATGACATAATATAAATTCAACAACCATAAAATGTTGCCATAGGCAACATTTTGGTCTTTCTCGAACATGACATATTCGAGCAAATTTGATCAAATGAGTCGACTCCACTTTTTGTTTGATTGTAATACATTGTCATTTCCGGTTTACCTGTACTTTGATTGATTGTACCTGTTTTTTCACAAGATTATAATGAATAAACTATTTTTGATGGTTTTGGTTTGTATGACACTAGAGTCAAGGGCCCGTCATAGCAGAACATCGAAGATCCAACTGGAAGGAATCTCATTTTCCCTGTCGTCCAATATTCGTTCTCAATTTCATAATAATTAAGAGCATGGCGACCAGCCGTTGCCAAAACGTACCAAAATTACCTAAAACATAAAAATAACCAATAAATATGGTGAACAATTACTTCGCAGTACGAAGTTCAAAGTTACACAAAGGATAATCATACGTCTGTCGAACGTATGCCACCCCAATATCTACGTAATTATTGTACTTACCGGAACGACACTGCCGGTTCACGTAAGCTCTGTGCGGCCACTGGGATAACTAAGAAGGACAGCGCGCTCTGTTGCTAAATAAAAAAGATATAGCAATTTTTGTGTCGGGCTTGCGTCTTAAAGACGTAGATTATCTTTCTAGGGTGGTGATAGGTTAGAGTAGATCATCATCATCACATTTATCACATATTTAATAAAAAATCCTGCGTATGACAAGCTTATAATTTTTTCAAAAAACTCTGAGCAACTAGGGTCGTTCACTTGAACAACAGTTTGACTTTGTTTACATCAAACTTGTTTTCACAAAACTTGCATCATTAGAATGTTATGAGGTAAGGGTAATTTCGTAAGATCCCATTTATTAACATAGTTGGAAAGTACGTAGGTCATGGGAGGTTACTTGTAACAAGTAAATAAGGCACTTTACATGTTTTATGATTTCTCATCAAATGTGAAAGTCACCTTTTATAAATTACTAGTTTTGCCCCGCGGCGTTACCCGCGTTATAATGGATTTTTCCCAGGTAAAATGTAGCCTATGTCCTTTCTTAAGCTCTTGAAAATCTGTGTTTTCAAGAGCTTATATATATTTTTTTTGAAGTGAAACTTCTTTAGAATCGTTATGATTTGAAACCGGATGCAACGGAAATGGAAATAAGATTGGTTTACCTGTCGGGTAAGCGAATCTTAAACGCTAACAAGGTTAAGCAACTTTGCGCGACGCCAGTACTTGGATGAGTGACCGCCCGAACAAAATCTTTTTGCATAGTATTTTTTTTTTGTTTTTTTTTATTCTTCTTATTCTTTTGTCGATTTACTGAAGTTTCACTTCTATCGTGTGTGAATCGCACACACACCTTTATGATAGATAAGCCTTCATTTGACCACAATCTCACCTGATGAAAAGTGACGATGTGGTCTAAGATGGGGCATGAAGACCTAGGAGGTAGATGGATGGTAATGGATGGATTTAAATCGGTTCAGTAGTTTTTGCGTGAAAGAGGAGCAGACAGACAAGAGTTTCGAGTTTAAGATTAGTATGGATTTGCTGAGAAACCAAGAAGGCAATTTAAGCGATTTCTGAAGACAAACGTTTAGTTAGGAATCCGTGAAATGTTTTCTAGTCATGCTTTTTTGTTGAGAATATAATAATACTCTGCCCTCGCAAAATTGACAAATGTTTTGTATAACCTTCTGTCACACATTCGGGTGAGTAAATAATCGTGAGGATACCGGGATGTTCTTAGAACATCCAAGAGTTTGAAGGACATGTGATGACATTCGCCAACCCTAGGAATTAAGGCCGAATTATGGCTTGATCTCTTTCATCAATAGAGAAATCCCTTTGTCCTAGCAGTGGGAACGTAAATTTACTTGAATTTCATTTGTTTATTATTTTAAAGCGACGAAATAGTGCAGACCACAGTGCACGCGGTTTGACAGCCGTGACGTCACTCCTGATGTGTTAAATAAATCAGATATTTTCATTAATACTTTTTTTATGTACCCATGCTATTTATAGGTATCATAACATGCGTATATGCCACCGGAAAATAATAAGAATGATCGTAAATTGATCATTTTCCTCCTTACGGAAAATCGTCAACGGCTCAATTTACGGCTTTATTTTTTCCGGTGAGACAGTGTGCAAGCGCTGAGTATCTTACCTTCGATCTTCACGAAAACTTGTACGGATTTATTAAAAAATTGTCAAAACATAATGGCCAATTAAAATAATTTACAAAACCAAAATATAAATGTTATTGTCGATTTCATGGAACACCGGCTGGGCCAGTGCGTGAAACGACTTTTTCTTGTTTCGTAATGTGGTCCGGAGAAGCCATCTACCATATAGGCATTCACGCTCCTTAGACACTTCGTCACTTTACATCAGTTGAGATTGTGACCAATTAAGGCTTATCTAAGCCGTGATGGCTAAGTGAGAGGACACTCGACTTTCATTCCGAAGGACGAAAGTCGTTTCGGGGTTCAAACCCCGAAACGCACCTCTGGATTTTTTTCTTCTTGAGACATTTATGTGAGGTTTAAACACGTGCTTTAATGGTGAAGGCAAACATCGTGAGGAATCGGCATGTTCTGAAAACTTTAAAGAGTTTGAAGGTCATGTGACATTCACCGACCTGCACTTGGCCAGCGTGGTGAATTAAGGCCTAATCTCTCTCGCCTAGAGAGAAGTATCTGTGTCCCAGCAGTGGGAACGTTAATAGGGTGATGATGACGATGATGAAGGCTTATCTAGCAAAAAAAAACTCATACTGCATGTTTTCAAAAGTAGCTTTATCTTTTTCTCTCAGGTTCTACTACTCCAATTTAGTCCATTTAAAGCACTAGAATTAGAGAATAATTGGTGAAAACAGTGTAATTAAAAAGTTTTACTCTTACTTAGGTAATCTAGGAAGGTGTGGTTGTGTGGATAGTCCGGAAATATATTTATTTTATATATATACTAGCTGACCCCAGCAAACGTTATTTTGCAGAATAAAAAATTGATGTTGGCCGATTCTCAGGCCTATTCAATATGCTCACAAAATTTCATGAGAATCGTTCAAGCCGTTTCGGAGGAGTACGGGAACGAACATTGTGACACGAGAATTGTATAATGGTATAAGATATAAATATATATATATGTATATATCTTTATATATAATTCTTCTGTGAGTGTGTATGTCACTTAACTCCTCCTAAACGGCAGGACCGATTTTGATGAAATTTGTTGTGTGTCTTTAAGTAGGTTCGAGAATGGTTTAGATTCACAATACGGTCAACTAGATATTGTTTTTTGAGATGTGGGACAGGACAAAGTCTGTCGGGTTGACTAGTTATATATATATATATATATATATATATATATCTTTGAGTTATATCTACTAATTAGTAACATTGCGTCTAAGTGTTCCACGTTTTGTAATCTATTTCCGTTGTAGACAAACGGGTGTTACAAACATGCTTGAATCTCTATCAGTATGTTACTAATGCAAGCGTAATCCGCTAAATCAATTTGGATTAAAGGTTCAGAGAAAGCTTGAGCTTCGCAAAGGCAGTACTTTTTACTAGTTCGTTAAAATGCTATGTTCACATGCAATAATCACTTTACACGGGAAAAACTGTCGAGTTTTGCAAAACTGCAGCGAAAAGTTTACCTATATTGTACTGCGTCAGTGGCGCGGAGGGCGAGGGTTCGCCTGCGGTGCAAGAGGTAGCGGGTTCGATTCCCGCTGAGCACTTTCTCCTTGGTCTGGGTGTTAAATATGGATAGTTAAAATATCTGTGTATGTATGTCTATTATTAAAAAGCCTTGTAGGCTAAGTGGGAGTACACTCGACTTTCATTCCGAAGGTCGTGGGTTCAAACCCCGCCTCGCACCTCTGGATTTTTCTTCTTGAGAAATGTATGTTCGCTTTAAACACGTGCTTTAACGGTGAAGGCAAACATCGTGAGGAAACCGGCATGTTCTGAGAACTTTAAAGAGTATGAAGGACATGTGACATTCATCAACCCGCACTTGGCCAGCGTGGTGAATTAAGGCCTAATCTCTCTCGTCAAGAGAGAAGTCCCTGTGTCCCAGCAGTGGGAACGTTAATAGGGTGATGATGTTAATGTCTATTATATTAAGGATATCAAATGTCTTGTACCCGTAACACAAGCTTAGAGCTTACCACGGGGCTAGATTTTGTTGTGTGGATTGTCCGGAAATATTTATTTATCATTTTATTATTTATTTATTGTACCTTGTTTCTATCTGAGCAATACCTACTCAAGTGCATACACCATGGTAATTAATAATTATGTATACTTATGTTATTGTTATTAGTGGTAGTTTATGTTTTTTTTTGACATTAAGGTGGTTAAGTTTATAACATAATTTGTAATTCATGTTGTCCCAATTAACAGCGACAGTATATATATTCATCATCATCACGCCCCACTGCTGGGACACAAAGACTTTGAGAGATTACTCCTAAAAACCTACTAGCGTACGGCATATTTTATCATTATCGTTTTTTTACAGGAGCTCGACACAAGAATCATAATTGGAAGCTTCTCTCAAGAAATGATACCGAAGATATTCTGCGAGGTAAGTCCCGGTTGTAACACAATTTAGAGCGCCCCTTGTAAAAAGCGACTCACGCAAAATCTTTTCATTTTTATTCTTAAGAAAGTCTTTAAAAAGTTGCCTATTCAATTCCGTTAAAGGGGATTTTATCATTTTTCGTGTACAAAGTTTGAATGAATTAAATTATGGATATTTTTTTAGGTTATTGTTGCGATATTTAGTAATAAAAAGGTGAGAGACAATAACATCATTTTAAATTATTATTTAGACACAGTTCGTGTAAATGGGAAACGAAGAATGGCTATGGCTAAGGCTTGGCAAGATAATATTCAATTATTATAACTATCTTAAACGAACTTACAAACTAGACTTATTTATTTACTAACAAAATAGAGTAAAGACACAGAAAGCAAAGAACCAATGAAATTAAATAATTACAACAAATTAAAACTAAAAAAAATAGCGTATTGTCTTATGAATAAACATCATTATAACTATCATTAAAATATCCACATGCTGGTGTTCTCGCACAAATGCATTTAATAATAATACTTAGTGCGCGTTGTTGGCATGGCGCGTTCTAGTTGTATTGTAGTTTTACTACATAAGTACGTAGCTTTTGACCTACAGACAAGATGACGAATATAATTTTGGTCAAAAATTCGTAGTTTGGGTCAATAAATAAAAAGCGTTTGTCTTTTTTGATTGCGTGTTGGATTCAAGAACGTGCCATATTTTTAGGATCCATAATTACTGGTTCCGGGTGTAGGTGTTTTAGGGATGATGTATTTATCTTTCCGCTATAGCAATAAATACTTAATGAAGGGGGCTCTCATACATATAGCGTGAGTTAGTAAAAAAATTAAGCGTAGTTACGCGAGGCCACTACTTGTATAGGTAACGGCTCTAACTGCAACCTTTTGCACTTATATTATTTTACATTATGTTTTTTTTATTCCAAAATGTGTATAAACTATACACCCTAGGTGTATTATGATGAGTCTATAGGCACATGTACTCGGCCTTATCAAATTTATTTATGTATAAATATATCCTATGTGACCTGAACAACTTAGATTCCGGCCCAGTATAGCGATATAATATGTGTCGAATCGTGAGGGAGGCGCCACCCGCCGGCTAAGATTTTCTTTATTATTTTTTTCATGGTTATGTTTTATACGGGTATCACCGAGTATTGAGTTTTCTCGTTCAGTCCTTATCATTCTATTAAAGCTGTCAATAGATGGCGACACCATGCTACTTTAATAAAATTTATTTGATTATCTGTAACATTACATTGATTTCGTTGCGTTACTGGTAACATTAATTGGTTGCGTTAAATTGTTTGAAACGCAAGCGTTCGTTCTATTAGGTGATTGGTTGTTATTTAAGTTATTAAGTTGGTACACAAACGTTCTTTCTATTTTTGTGATTAGTTGTAGTTTAATTTATTAATTTGGTACGCAAGCGTTCTATTTTGTGATTGGTTTGTGATTTAATGTATTTGGTTGGTACACTGGAAACGCAAGCGATTGGCGAACAGCTTTTCCCCTCTCTTGGACATGGCCCTTGGCGGGATTTGAAGGCAGTTAAATAGAGTTCAGTTGAGAACACGAGACCTTTTTTCTTTGGAACCGTCACCGAGTAAAGATCTCCGCCAAGAGACTTGTCTGTTTCCTTGCCGCCAAAAGTTTTATAGCCTATGTAGGCTTGTACGTTGAACGAAGTCACTGGAAGTCATTGAGGGAGGCCTATGTCCAGCAGTGGACGTCCTACGGCTGAAAATGAGGCTTGTACGTTAAAGTTTTAAATTCCTATGTTCATAAAGTGAGGTGAATAAAATACTGTGATTGGGCGAAGTGTTTTCTTTCACATCGTGGTTAATATAACCCTGTCGCTATGTCCGATGACCCTGAAAACGTCCAGAGTGCTGAGTCTAAGTTCCACAAACGTTTTCGAATGACTTTACTATCTCGTTAATCGAGCTAACGAAATTCGAATCGAAAAGCAATGGCATGCAAGTTGGAGTTCCTATCGACAAAAACTATACGAAAGCGTTCACTCACCGTGAGCATAGTTAAATATTTTTGTTAGGGTGGTAGCATGACGTCATCAAATCATTAACCGGCCAAATTCAGAATGATATTTTTACTAGTATTTTGTCTAGAAGCAGCTGTCTATCAAAAATGTTATGATTATTCTGTGTTTTGTTTACGTTTGAAATGAAAACTTTCGTTCGAGTAGGAAGAAGTGGCCGGCCGATAAATTAATAATAAATTGAAACTATGAGTTAAACAGTCTAAAAATGAAGACAAGTTCATGGAGCAGTGAGTGTTTGATAATTTATTTGATGTTTAGATCTATTTATGTGAAGTTGTTTCATCGACGAAGAAAAAACTAAGTTTATTGTTGTTTCTAGGCATGGAGACCTCAGACATTGGGATGAACCTGGGCCATCAACATCATATGTTGCCCCAGTCCTAAGCCCCAGTCAAAGAATTACTGTAACAACCCCAGTTCACAATATTGTCACAATATTGGATTTGTTTTTGAGATTTATTTCACAATATTGGAAGCACTGGAAGGTAAGACTTAACTTTTCTAAGGATAACATAATTATAATGTTAATAAGATTATAATAACATTAATGTATTTTTACAGATGCCCATGCACTCTCTCCTATAAGGCTCTGTGAGAGCAATCTGATTCGGCCTGAGCCTGCTTGCTTTGGGGAAACACCACCTTGCCATGCAAGAACTCCTTGAAGAATTTTGAGGCTAGCACAAAATTTTCTACAAGCTGAAGAGTTTTGGAGAAAGTTTATAATAGAGTAACATAAGCTTGAGGAGAGAGCAAAATATGATTAGGGAGATGGAAGCGCAGAGCCAGAGATTGGCAAGCAATAGGAATAAGAGTTTAAGATAAGTTAGTTAATAGACTCTGTAATGATTAGTTTATATTTTTGTAAATATAAGTATATTAGTTTATAAATTTAACTTATCAATTCTGACTGTCTAATTAGGTAAAAAAATAAAGTTCATCTTATATAATTTTGTTTATTTATTCATTGTCACAATACAATATCCTTAACCTTATAATCCTAAGCACACTTCTATAAATAGCAATAGTACATTAACACAATATATAACTGAGAACTACATACATATATATATCACACACTATTTATCAGTCTTCTTACTAAAATTGGTCCGCTGTTAGCTCCAGCTCCTTCCACATAGTCTTACCCGGTTCACTATTTAAGTTTCCTGGAACTAGATATGATTAATTGTAACATAAATAGGTATTTTGTTATAATATCATATGAAATATTTTACCTTAACTAGACCCACCTAAATCTTACTCGGACACCGAGTAAGATTTAGATCAATGCCAAGATTGATAACTATGTTATGCAATACTGAGTATGCTATAATAATAGAAGCATATTTGAGTGGCTTGAAGTGGATGGAGTGAACTCCATCCTTGTCTAAGCACTACCATCTGTTTTTCAGCATTTGAAAATGTATTTTCTATTATTACTCTAGCCCTCATTTGCTTGTTATTTTAATTGGCCTCTGGTGTACCAGTATTTGCATCTAAAATTGGAGTCATTAGCCTGGGCGCTGAGGGTATCCAGAGTCTCCTAAAAAATAAATAATTATGTAAAAGATAGAATAGTGAAAGGGATCAAAACATAATGCATTTTAATAAATCAAGTACCTAAAGATACTTTACCTATATAGAAGCCAGACCATTCCTCTATTTTGGTGCAGAGATTGAATTTATGTATTCAAGTCACTGTTTTCCCATACAAAGAATCATGCTTTGCACCTCCAAACTTAGGGTTAACATTTAAAATGTAGTATTGATCATCACATACCTAACTGAAAAAAAATTCATTGCATTGTTTTGCTACTCAAATTGGCTTTTGTATGAACCAGAAGCAAAAAAGAAGAGAGCCGTGAACACCTGCGAAGAACAAATTGATTAGGTGTCGAAACTATACTTTTTAATATTTTAATTAATAAATAACAAAAAGTACATAATATAAGTTCCAACAAAACGAGTTGAGAGGACCTTAAATTCGTCAATTGTTTTAATTCTCTGCACAAAAACTTAAAAGCTGTCTTTGTAAGACGATATCCAAGCGAAAAAGAAACGTCCGGCCATAATTTATTTGTAAATATTAATGATTTTACTGAATAACTTTGCACTCTCACCTCTACTCACTGAGAAATTCTAAGTGAATGCTAGACGAATACTTTTTCGAGCGCGTTTACTATTCGAATGTCAAAAATGGTAACACGAACTCGGGAAAATTTTCAAACAACCAATCAAATGCGTTAACGTTCTCACTTTCGAACGTGAGCGTAAACGAGTCGACGATCGACGGTCGATAGTGAATCTCAAACTAGCAAATTATGTTTCTCAAGTTTGCCACAAGAGGCGCTGTTTCGATCCCATACAAATTATAGTTAACGTTCTCACGATCGAGAAAGTTAACTACAATTTGTAAACTCAGACTCAGCACTCAGTTTCCCGTCACGTCTGTCCCCCGGCTTCGACATATGTATAAATATATATATAGCCAAGAGAAAGTTACTTAAGTTATTTAAGGATCAGCAGGGCAGCAGCGCTTTCTTTGAACACAACACCGAATACTGTCATAAATACTTTATTGAGGGAACAAATAGCTCTTCGTTCAATATACGAGCGAGGGGTTAATTTGTTCTATAACGTCATCCGTCGTAAATAGCTTGAACTAGCACCATTCACTACCCTTAGGGGATCTACTAGACACAACTGTTGCGATGCGAAGGACAATTATTTTTGATGGATGGCTTCTTGCTGATGATTAAATAGCTTCGATATTAAAAGTATGTTACTGTTACTTAGTATGATAGTTATCAATAAAAATTTCAGTATTTCAATAAGCTATTGGAAATCCATGTTAATTGATTCCTTGTTACATTATAAATATACCACATCAATATTACATTGAAAATTCAATAATGAATTTTAAATTGCCAAGTGCGTGAATAATGGTTGCCTTGAAAATGGCGAACGTGTGACATCGCGTGTCGGAATACTGCTCTAGGCGGCACACATTACAATTTTGTACTTCTCAGTTACGTCACAGGCCGGCATACAAACGCCATTTTGAAAAATAGTGGTTTATGTCACGTGATCAAAGATGTTAATATTACAAACTAGCGGCCCGCCCCAGCTTCGCCCGGGTAATTATAAAAAACAATCCGTCCGAACGATAAATCCGTTCAGCCGTTCTCGAGTTTTAATCAGACTAACGAACAACAATTCATTTTTATTTATATAGATTTGCATAAGATATCTTATAAAAATCCTCCATATTTTAAATACTGTGTTAGTTATCTCGATTAAAAAAATGTATCCTATAATCTAGTAACAATTTTTTCATATTTTATAGACCTTAATAGTCTTAGTGTATCTATTATAGATCATCATCATCACCCTATTAACGTTCCCACTGCTGGGACACTGGGACTTCTCTCTTGACGAGAGAGATTAGGCCTTAATTCACCACGCTGGCCAAGTGCGGGTTGGTGAATGTCACATGTCCATACTTTTTAAAGTTCTCAGAACATGCCGGTTTCCTCACGATGTTTGCCTTCACCGTTAAAGCACGTGTTTAAAGCGCACATAAATTTCTCAAGAAGAAAAATCCAGAGGTGCGGGGCGGGGTTTGAACCCACGACCTTCGGAATGAAAGTCGAGTGTCCTCCCACTGAGCCAACACGGCTTTTAGGCTTAAGAGTCGCTTTAGAAACCATGTAGCTCAGAATTTTTCTTCGTTATCAAACAGAAAGGTTGAGCTGAAAGAAGGTTATCGATATACGAATAGCAAAGTGGATTAGCTCGATGGCAGGCCATAATTCACTAACGCAACTGTTGGGATCAAAAAGTGCTTAAACCCGCATAATGATAAATGCAGCGTTTGGAGTCCAAAGTCAAGGTGTACTGATGATTTTGTGATCAATGTTGCTGGTTTATGGTTGTTGTTACCACTTCCGACCGAAGCGATTGGAAATCAATTAGTCCCAATGTCCATTACTGGACTAATAATGAGTTCATTATAAGCGTGAATATAAGATTTTAATAATACCTTAGCATACTATGCAATAGATAGATAATTTCTTCATTGCACACCAAACCTTAGACTTACTTAAAAATCTAAGGTTTGGTGTGCATCAATTGCCACATTACCAGTTGTGCAATCGGCGACCTTATCGCTAAAAGGGCTTCCAGGCAACCTTTAATAAATAAATAAGTAAGCATTCCTACGTTATTGCACCTAACTTGAGTACTGTTAAGATGCTCCCACACCGGGACCATTCACGTGTATAACATTACAATATTACCTCCCGTGCTGTGTAATGGATCATGAACGTTCCATTATACGCGAATACTCCCGGTAGGGGAGCATCTTTAGATCTCATGTTTTTCATGGAACCTAACAATGCAAAACTTTATATCCGTGCCTGAGTTTGTTCTCCTGACAGGGCTGCTGTAGGTACTCCGGTGCATCTCGGAGTTTTAGTTTGAAGTAGCTTGAGGTGATTCTATGAACTGCAGTTTTCAGGTAGGAGAGACAGCCAGTACTCTTCAAGTTCTGAAGTTATCAAGCTATACAAGTTTAAGTTTTTAAATTAACAATAGCTTTTCAACAATATAAAGACGTAATAGTGTTCAAATCTTGATATTAATAATTTTATAAGTATGAAAAGGACTCTTACTACACCAAGGCTTTCGTTTATACACATACTTAAAAAAATGTGATGTCGCAATAAAAAAATATTAGTATCATAATAAATTTTTTTTTATGCTGAACGATGCAGTTTGTTTGGTCCCATCCAAGTATTGGCACCGTGCAGAGTCGCCTAACTTTATATACCTATTTATTTTGTGTTTTAAGTATTTGTTTTTATAGCGACGAGAGAAATTAATGTCTCAAAATGTTATTTCTCTATATATCACAGTTCTTGAGATACAGTCTGGTGACAGATAGACAGACGACGAAGTCAGTCAGTAATAGGCTCCCGTTTTTCCCTTTGTAATACGTAACTATAAAAATGACGCTCAATATATGGATGATTTAATATAATCCAAAAACAGTAGGTACTGTCGACTGGAGCTATTAGCACGAGTTAACAATTAAATAAGACCTTGCAAACAACAGCTTTTATTTAAAAGTACATGGCAAATACTGTTTACAAAAACTGAGTTAACAAAAAACGCGTCAAATCGGAAGTCGCTTCATAAAATCTTCTAAATTTTAAATTTAAGAAAACCCTCGATTCCTAAACCTTCGTAGCCTTAAAAGTAAAAAGTCATACTATTTTGTAATGTGCACGTGATGCGCTTTCATTTGAGACTTCGCGAGTAGATTTTCGGTATTCCCCACTTTTACCCTCATAACTTTTAAACTGGTGAACCGATTTTTATCAAACATGTCTAAGTAAACTGCCGCGAAACTCACCTTGGGAGCTATGATGTCTCAGACTGACAGACAAGCAGACAGACAGACAGACCGACAGACAAACAGAACTGTGAAACCTATCCCTCTTTTAAAAATAAAACTTTATAAACTACCTTTTGATTGAATTAAATGTTTCCAAACGCCTCTTTCTAAATAATCTTAAATATCCCAATTGTAGAACACGATTCGTTTGTAACAAGTATCAGGGTATCGCTAAGCACCCGCTCGAGTACTTCGCTCGCTCTTCGACCTCCATCTTTATTGGCCCTCGAACCGGCTTAATAAGTGACATTAAAGCTCTTTGCTAAAACGCGTTGTTTCCGGTTCAATTACTTCGACTCTGGATTCTGCTCTTTGCTACACTTGTGTTTTGTAGGTACCTCTAGTATCCGGAAATTTTTCGGGAGCTTTCAGAAAAAAAGCTGAAATGGGTGAACATGATTACAAAGGAAAATAGAAGCAATAAACGATAAATATATATTTTTGACTTTTGATATTTTTAAGCCTGCTTGGGTAGGACTGTGAGGATGTGTGTGTGACGTTGGTGTATGATGTTTTCATTAAAAATGTTTTTACAAGCGCACGAGCAATAATCTATAGTGAGATCTTATAATTCGAATTTTACAAGCGAATACAGATGGAGACATTTTTCAGAAAAGAAAAACAAAAAGATTCGTTTTTGCAAGTTTGACATATACATGGTTTAATAACCTACTAATATTATAAACGCGAAAGTTTTTGAGGATGTAAGTAATTGTGAAGAGTGTTGGTTGCTCTTTCACAAAAACTACTCGATAGATTTTGATAAAACTTACACACAATAATATAGCTAACATATCAGAATGACACATAGGCAACTTTTTTTTACCGCGGTAAAATACCGCTTTTTGTATGAAACTACGATTTTTGCAAGCAAATCCTGATTTGAATCAATTTTGGTATAGACATCTGTGTTTTACCAGTAAAAGACAAAAGATACTTATTACCACGGGGGAATTAACAATCAGGCGGGCAATGCCGCGGGCAGGCAGCTAGTTTTGTAATAATAAATGACACTTAGCATTGATATAACAACCATGACAACTAGTCCCGTAATAATAAACCACACTCAACCTTTAGTTGATCTTGAATGCGTCTTGCAAACGTCAAAAGTGCGTATCTGACAATATCAATATCGAACTAACGGTGCTTTCAAATTGGGCGTTTCGAGACATACGTCTGCGGCGCGGCAACAGTTCATTTCACAGTATAATAAATCATAATCTGAATTTACATTAAAAAAAAACCGCCGATTCCAGAACCTTAGCTTCATTGAAAGTAAAAAGTATTTTGTAATGTGCACGTAATGCGCTTTCATTTGAGGGTCTCAAATGATTCTCACTCGAGTATACTTATTTGAAGATTTTCGGTTTCTTTCCGCACCTCATAACTTTTAAACGGATCAACCAATTTTCATCAAGCATGTCTAAGAACACTCGCGCTCACCTTTTATACATCAACTTTTTTTATTGAAATCGCTTCATCCGTTTTGGAGCTATGATGTCCCAGATAGACAGAATAGAATAGAATATACTTTATTACACACCTAATGAACAATACAATATGAAATTAAAGCTAAACCTAGAATGCGTAATGATCTTATTGCTAAAAGCAATTTCTTCCAGACAACCGTGGATGGAGAGAAAAATGATTAAATATTTTATGGACGGTGGCTTAAACAATATAAATACCTAATATCTAATGCTAAACCTAAAACTAGCCTATACTAAATTAAATTTATCCTTATGCTAACATAGATAAATGACCAAAATTTTTATGATTTTTTATTAAAATAAAATACAGACAGACAGACTCGTCAAACTTATAACACCCCTCTTTTTTGTCGGGGGTTAAAAAGCTTATGAGTATAAACTTAGATTATTGTATACAAATGGGTCCGACACACCAGACCATGGTGCTACAGCAACAATTAAAAAATAAAGAAAATAAATATTTGGTATAATTTTTATATATATTTGCTACTGGACTACTCACACAGCATCACCTAACCCCAAATTAAGCAGAGCGTGTACTATGGGTGTTAGGTGACTGATATACTACATAGATACATTTTTTTTTTGTAAATACGAACATATGATACCTAAAAAACACCCAGACCCGAAACCAGAAATTGTAGATCGTACAAAATCTGGTCCCTCTGGTCAAATTCAAGGTGTCATGCTTTCGCGGCACCGTCGACTTACCAGATTTACTTATATCAAACTACATTGCAGGCATTCAATCTAGGCATGTTTGGAGCGGAATATGCTTGGCTGGTGGCTGGCATGCCGCCCAAGATACGAGGACCCACTCCTTGTGGGAGAAGCCAGCTGGCCAAGGCGCTCGAGGGACTGGTCACGGTCACAGCCCATCCGGGGATCGTTGGCGATGCTACTTCTTATTCGGGACTGGTGAGTTTTTAAACTGCTGATCAAATTCGATTTCGATAGAGCATCGACTAGAAAATCTCTTTGCCAAACAACTTATTAGAAAAACCTACCTTATACTACTGTGTAAGAGAAATTAAATAACTCCCTTAAATATACTACTTCTTTTCGTAGTTTGCAGTTTAAGTTTAAAGAAATGATTACAATTAATTACTTCTGAAATGTAACATCTATCATAAATAATCATTCATTTATTATATGATAACAAGGAGTACTTAAATACTTAATCTTGCAATAAATAAATATTTCCGGACGGTTCACATTACAACATCTAGCCCCGTGGTAAGTTACGGGTTCTAGACATCTGATATACTTAATATAATAGACATGCATACAAAAATATTATCTATTAAAAAAATTAGACTGCCTCAGTGGCGCGGTGGGCGAGAGTCCGCTTGCGGCGCAAGAGGTAGCGGGTTCGATTCCCGCCGAGGGGTCAAGTGTTTGTATGCTCTGCAAGCACTTTCTCCTTGGTCTGGGTGTTTAATATGTATAATAAAAAATATGTATGTATATTATATTAAGTATATCAGATGTCTAGTACCCGTAACACAAGCTAAGAGCTTACCACGGGGCTAGATGATGTTGTGTGGATTGTCCGTAAATATTAATTTATTTTATTTATTTTTTTATATTTATTATACATATAAACAACCACCCAAAGGAGAACACACTTGTTTGTAACACTTGACCCCTCGGCGGGAATCGAACCACACCACTGAGGCAGTCAACTACAATGCTGTTACAATTAAAAATTAAACAAAATATTACATTTGAATTTGGAATTTGGAATTTTAAAAAATTGTTTATTGAGTTTTCTCATTTTGGCGCCAATATATTGTACAATATTTTGCGATATTAAACAGAAGTGAGGTGATAAAGATAAAAGAATCGTTTTGAATCCTTACACAAAGTAGGTATGGAGCCAAATGTTGTTTTTAAAACTCAGCGGCTTGGTATTAGTGAAGTGTTTGGGTACCGGAGGGTGTGTCTATTTACAGCTACAATGAGACCTCCTTTGTTTGTGAGGTGTAAAGTTTTTTCTCTAGTTTGTATACTTATAGAAGCTATACTGTTTTCAGTCTTCTAGGACTGTGGGAAGTACCCAAACAGTTTTAATGATCTTAAGTTTAGTGAGTAAGTGAATTGGTCACGAAATCGGGGGTTTTAGACATCAATAAAAATAAAACTTGAAGTTACGTAGTAATTTATTATTCTATGCTTGAAGTAATACATTTTTAATAAGCTTCTTATGGACATGAGTTTGGTACATCTAGTAGAGAGTAGTTCCTAGTTATGAGCACTACGGAGCCCCCAGATAAAAATCGTATCCGTTCAGTAGTTTTTGAGTTTATCCCACAAAGTGCCTTTTATATTATAGTTTATCCCGAGCATAGAAACACAGACACGGCAAGGGACTTTAAATTCTAATATGTAAAGATATTAAATGTTGCTCAAAGAATGATTTAAATTAAAAAATCCATTTTTTTTCACATTTACAATGAGGGACTATTTTCGCATTGCGAATATCGTTATATCCGAAAAGGCCATCGTTATATCCGTTTTATTCGTTAATCTCTGGAACCAGTAAACTCGATTTGATTGGAGCCTCAGCGAAATGTCAAGTTATAACGAAAATGCCGAGGTCGAGATTCGCTTGAAACACAAGTATCATCGAGTTGGATCTAACATCGAAATCTAAGCTCAGTATCGAGGGCATGTTTGATCGCCGCTGCAGCTAAGGCCGGGTATAAGCGTGTTATTTAAGATAACGTTTAATTTATCGCCAACACAACGAATTTTGAACGCGAATCTATTACAAGAGTTGTTTCTACGAACGCAAAATATAATGTTCTAGCATTATAAATAAATAAATATTTCGGGACTAATCACACAGCATCACCTAACCCCAGACTAAGGCATTTTTTATGTATATACTTATGATACATAGAAAACACTCAGACCTGAAACCTCAACATCTTGCGGCTCAGACGGACCTTCTCCCACCGAGCCACAGAGGTTGTAATATTACATGAGCAATATTATACAAAGCATCAGGTTTCAGATTGTTTAAAAAGTAATTCTGAGTTGTTTGATCTCAAACAAACATTTAAACACACAACAAACACAAACTTAGAAATTCAAGCGATTGCTCGTCACACGACTCAAACGTCACGAATGCCAAGACTCCAAACGAGCACTAAGAGCGACTTTGTGTTACGAAATGCTCGTAGTGCCGTCCACACTTAGGATTCGCGTTGCATTACACGGTGGAATACATTACACGTTACGCCCCTCTGGACCCGGCTTAAACCAATTAACAAAGCTACCAATGCCCAGCTTTCTGTGCTCGATCATAGACAAGCAATCCCTCATTCAACTTCAGTCAGTTTCAATAGACTAACGTGATTTGCAGTCGAGAGCTGGTATATTCAGAGACGCGAGTGTGTAAATTAATAGAGTGAACTTAGTTAAGTCCATTCCAATTAGGACTAAACTTGTGCGGCGCTGAATGCAGACTGGAATACTATTTAATAGGACCTAAGACATGTTATTTGGCTAAGGGGATTATAGTAATAACTTGAGTTGGAGTGGTCTGCGCTGGTTGTAATAATGAATTAGGATTTTGGTGCCAGAGTTCGGTATTATCGTGTTCGGTATTAGTTAGAGTCCGTAAAGTTTTAACGTAGTTTTATGACATAAGCGTCTTTTAATGTTATAGCGAATAGATTTTATATTAAGGAAATCAAGCTAATTATACTGGATGAAACAAACCAAAAATATAAAGAGAGAATTGGAGAAATTACCTGATAGAAAATTTTATATTTCAATTTTGTATGTCACACATAAAATACAGTTTAGTTATAGATAATGTAATTCGAGTATACCTCTATAATATAAGTTGCATTATTTTGTTTATTTTGATAATACGTATTAATTTTCGGTAAAACAATTATGATAACCATCTATACTAATATTATAAAGCTGAAGAGTTTGTTTATTTGTTTGTTTGAACGCGCTAATCTCCGAAACTACTGGTTCGAATTGAATAATTATTTTTGTGTTGGATAGTCCAGTTATCGAAGAAGGCTATATAACATCACGCTACGACCAATAGGAGCAAAGATATAGTGGTAAATGTGTAAAAAACGGGAGAAATTGTTCATCTTTGAAGCCTTCCGTTGCGTGCGCCGTGAATTTAAACATTGTCATAAGTAACCATTTCCCGTTAGGTTACATTAGTCGAACGATACGAATAATTTTAGAAGCAATTTCGATAATTGACGGTTACATAATTTACGCTACGTTGAGTACCCAGCCACATGTTGGGCGCCAATTAAATTCTATCTGTGGACTGTGAATAGACCAACAAAATGTACAACTAATAGATGGATAATGGCGGGTTTCATGCATATGTTCCTAAACGAAGTGTTCTAATTATGAGCTTAAAAACTTGATTATGCAATTAATTACATTGTGACTGCCTCAGTGACGCGATGGGCGACGGTCCGCTTGCGGTGCAAGTGTGTGGCTGTGTGTATGTTCTGTAATAACTTTCTCAAACTTCTCTTAGCTAATGCAGTTATTTCGATTTAACAGACGGTCTCCAATAATATTGTGCATAATTGTAAACCTTGATTTTGAAAATAAACATTTTGCATTTTTGTATTTTGTTATAATTAGCAACTGGTGATTTAACAGACAAATGAGATGTTCCACCGCGAGATGGAAGCGGCCGGTGCGGCCGTCAGTCCGTTCGCACCGCAGACGTACGACGCTATCTGGGCCATAGCGCTGGCGCTGGCGAAGGCAGAGCAATCCTGGATTATGGAGGACGAGCCTAACGGGACCCTACATAAAGGTATGCTTATAGTTATGCTCAATAAGCCTTTATTTGACCACAATCTCACCTTATGTTAAGTGGCGATGTGGTCTAAGATGGGGCATGAAGACCTAGAAGTGGTTACATTCCTAGACGATGGAGGACGAAATAAAAGTATGAAACGTTTCTGTAGGACTGTAGAAAGGCCAATGCTCCCCACTTTGGGCAGGCGGGTTGGTGAAAGGACTCTACTGTCCAAGTCCTAGTAACAGTTTGGTCAGTGCATGCGGCTATTTTAAAGGTAGGTATAATCATTAAACAGTTTTTTATATCAACTGTGATTTAGCAGATAAACATAGAGGACGAGCCTAATCGGACCTTACATAAAGATATCATATTTTAGCTGCGATTATATTTAGGCAAGTAAAAAAGGGATGTTCATAATTCGATTTTATGTTTTGCAAATTGAGCACTGTTTTAACCGAGAACAATTTTAAGTTAAGTTTTTTTTAAAAAAGCCTTTTCGTACTAATTGGTGCTATTTCGATTGAATAGGCACAGGTACGGTAGGTCTTGGGTTATTTTCAATAATCATACCTACACTTCAGTCGATTAATTATTATTAAGTAATTAATTTGCAGACAACCTATATAAAACCAGCACATTGTTCTGCTAAGATTTAGATTATGTATGTATTACTTTATTTTATTTGTTTGATGTTGGTTTGTAATTATATATTTTCTTGTTGTCACTTAAATAGTGATTTATCAACAAATGTGTCTACAAATTGTTTGTGAAATGAAATAAAACGAAAATCAGTTCTGTGTAGAATACATTACTCTTTATTTAATACAGGTTCCCCTCTCTACGGGCTCGAGAACTTCGACTATGACAGGAAGGATATGGCGGAGGAGTTTCTCAATCAGTTCGCCAACTTGAGCTTCTTGGGAGTTTCGGTAAATATCACTCTGAGTACACTAAAGAACTTACATTTGCTAAAATAAACTTCACTGACGCTTTCTAATGTCAATTTTTAAATAACATGGTATTTAACATCTATTTTAAAACTGGTTACCCATTTAACACACACATTTAAACACGTGCTTTAACGGTGAAGGCAAACATCGTCAGGAAACCGGCATGTTCTGAGAACTTTAAAAGTGTTTGAAGGTCATGTGACATTCACCAACCCGCACTTGGCCAGCGTGGTGAATTAAGGCCATAATCTCTCTCGTCAAGAGAGAAGACGCTGTGTCCCAGCAGTGGGAACGTTAATAGGGGGATGATGATGACCCATTTTATGTCTTCATGAATATATTATGTGTTCTGTGTGTAACCTTATTTATTTAACATCATCATCATTATTTAGATAACGGTGTATCCGCTGCCAGTAATAATCCTCCCTGTTACTAATTGCGGTTAGTATGTGGTAGCACATTCGTCTTTCATTCCGTAGGTCGTGGGTTCAAACAACGCCAAGCACCTCTGGATTTTCTTATCGAAAACTTATGTGCGCTTTAAACACGTGCTTAAACAGTGAAAGCAAACGGGGTAGAGAAACCGGCATGTTCTGAGAACTTTGACGAGTTTTGAGAACATTTAAAATTCACCAGCCGCACTTGGCCAGCTTGGTGAAATAAGGTCTAAACTCTCTCGTCAAGAGAGAAGTCCAATTGTCTCAAAAGTGGAAACATAATGCTGATTAGCATAAAAATATTACCAGCTTTGTATCACTTTATCGACATACAGTATCGATACGTTGAATAAATAAATAACAATTCAAATATCAAACCATAAAACATAATATGAAGCACCTACGTTTAATTTTCTTTACGGTTATCTCTTAAATATCCTGGAACTTGCCATCAAAAGGCAATCATTGAACAACATGTGTTCCCTTATTACTTCAAACATGTTTCTAGCTACGCATCTTTCGTGCTATAATATTTAATGTATCTGGCATTTAGCCACATCCTCTTTATAATCTTTTCCGTTTTACTGATTAATTATATACCGTACGTTAAAAAAACCGTACTTCAATAAATAATTAATTATTTCCGGACTAATCACACAGCATCACCTCATCACCCCAAGCTCAAGGTGGCTGATACTACATACATAGATACATTTTTTTTGTAACACATACAAAATGTTTTTAAATTTTATGCAGAAAAAATAGTTTAACCTGCAAAGTGAGGTTTATCACTTATTACAAATATTAAAAAAAAAAAACATACATAATGATACATACAAAATACCCAAACCCAAAACCAGAAATTGAAGATCGTACAAAATCAAGCGGGAATCGAACCCGCAACGTCTTACCAAAACTGATATATACATAAACATAAACTGATACACTGACATAAACTGATATATATTTTTTTATAAGTACATATTCACTGAGCATAATGTGGTCGCCTATAAATAAGAATAAGAAAACTTTATTGTAAAATTGTGTTGCATATACAAAAGATCTAGGAATATATTAGTGAATTTAATTAATTAGGAAGACGTTTAACATAAGCTTAGCGTCATATTCGACTGTTTAGTATTTAACTGTAATTTCTGTTGGTGGTTTTAATAAATAAGAAATAATTATTCAATGCTTATAAAGGTAGTCCTTACGCTGAACTTCAACTACGAAGATATCAGAATGAGTTGAGATATAATTATTAACTAACAAAAATGCTTTGAATCCACCAGATTTCGTGTAATTTTACTGAAACAACGCAAATAGATTATTATTAATAGTAACATATAATGTTTTTTTTTGCTTTAGATAAGCCTTTATTTGACCACAATCTCACCTGATGTACAGTAACGATTTGGTCTAAGATGGGGCATGAAGACCTAGAAGATAGATGGCTTCTTCGGGCCACATTACGAAACACGACCTCTGTTCGTGACCTGTCTATAAATGAAATACTAAACTCAATGACATTTTATTAAATAAAGCCTATTATTCCATTGTTGATTTTACTAATGACCACAATATTGCACGAATCTGATTTAGTGTCGTTATAATTATTTGATTGATTTTCTGACATTATTATTATTATGTGATCGTTGTTTTTTTTCCTAATTTGTTTTATTATATTGACATTTTATTTTATTATGCACCAATTTAATTTACTGTTAATAATGTTTGTATATGCTCTGGTAGCGGAATCAATTGTTCGATCTAAGTCTTAATAACTGACTGAATGTATCTATTGTTATTGATTCACAAACAATAAATGATTATTACTGATTATTACTGATTACGAAAAAATTGCTTTACGCACTGGCCCTGCCCGGAGGGTGGAGACATGCCGCGGCCGAAGCAAACCACCAGAGACTGTTCTTAGCACCACCCCAGGGGTCACGTGTAAGGATTCAGAGGATAACACTTACGGACGTGAACAGAAAAAACCTCCAAAATCAATTGTTAAAGTTAACTTTTCTTTGCTCTCTTTTTTTTTTTAACCACCGAGTCGTTTGACGACTCGGGGTTTGACGAGTTTGTCTGTCTGTGCGTCTGTCTGTCTGTCTGTGGCATCAGCGCGAGTGGATGGAGCGATTTCAATTTAGTTTTTTTAGTCTTGTATGAAAGGTGATATACTCGAGTGGGGTATCAAATGAAAGAGCATCGCGTGCACTAACTACTAAAATTAAATATTATGGTGTTTTACTTACAAGGAAATTAAGGCATTGGAAACGGGGGTTTTTCTTTAATTTTAAATTTAGATTTATGTTTCCTCAAGTAAGGATAGAAAAAGAAAAGGAGCTAAGTGTAATTGTGTAACAGAACATAATTTTCAGGGTCCCGTGTCCTTTAGCGGGGCCGACCGGATCGGCACGTCGGCCTTCTATCAAATTCAAGGTAAGTTGAGGTCTAATTGAAACTGTGCGGTGCGGAACAATTAATAACGCTTTGATCGATTCCTTTCATCGCTCTTCTTAACCAGGCCGGAGTCTACTAAAGCTATTGAATTAAATACTTAAAGCTTTTAACGATATTAATGAGTACTTTATTTCTTTCGAAGCCTTGCCCGCGCAGTAATAGATTATGCCGTAAAAAGTACTTTTTGACATATGCTGGGAAAGCGGCTATGTTTGTGCCAAATTTGAGATCTAAACCGGACTTTGCTCGCAAACATTGATTTGATTTTACCCGCGGAAATTGGTATTTGGCCTGTCTGTTATTTGATTTGTAAGCAACATCATTGTGAATTTTCATCAATGTCTATCCCTTTAGTAGGTTTTGTGTGAAAGAGCAACAAACAAACTTTGTCCTCACAAACTTATGTTTTTATATGAGTAGGATTTTATGTGTAACAATTAAATTAACATTATAATAAAACAAAAATAATAAAAATTATTTGATGAATGATTGACTCAGCTGTAACTCTTTTTCATATGTAAAATTTAATTAAATGAATGTACATGAATTTGTCAAAATATGACGTACCTTGAATAATACTCACTGTTATTATACATATGGTTAGTAATAAATAAATAAATAATATTATTAAAATGAAAATTAATGTGATTGCAAACTGTGTGACTCAGGGTTTTATCGCGCTTGAGAAGAATGTCCTGTTCACACGAACGCTCTCAATGTCCCTCTAATAATAATATTATATAAATAAATTATATGTCTAGTGTTCTACACTTAACACTATATAATTTCCTAAAAATCATACTATGATAGAGTTTACTTCGTTAACCTTCTTCGTCTAGTAAAGTCTGAGCTAAAAATAGATTTCAATAATAGAGTTCGTTTGCGAACAAGTGAAATAAAAGTTATTTTCTGAGAAAGCTGTAACATTTATACAGAAATTGATTTCATTTCCAATTCGTAATGAAATTTCGCAACGTTTTTATGACAAAGACGATTTATTGAGCTTTCGTCTTAAGAAGCCAATAATTTGAATCATGTCTGAAATTACAATCGTTTTTTAATAAGTTGTTTTCTATTTGGTGTACTCATAGGGATTTATAGAAATTATAAAGTATTGGAATAGGTTCTAATTTTTAACCCCTGACCCAAAAAGGGGGGGTGTTTCAAGTTTGACTTGTCTATCTGTCTGTATGTATATTAGCTTTATAGCTCACGAACAGATAAAGCGATTTCAATTTTTGTATGAAAGGTGAGTTTCGCACGAGTGTTCTTAGACATGTTTATTGAAAATCGGTTGACTCGTTAAAAAATTAAGAGGGGTAACAATGTTGAAGAATAACCGGTAATCTGCAAATCTCTGTCTCACATGTACCTAATTTACAAAATGGTATGGCTTTTTACTTATAAAGGAAATAAGGTTTTAGAATCAAGGGCTTTTAAATTTAGATTATTCCACAAAGCATTAAGTTATAGCCTGGCATAACAAACATCTTTTATGTTTTAAACAGCATGAAACGACGATATTTTAAGGTAGAAACATTATATGGTGGTTTGATAATAAAAAAGCAGAAAATCATTTCGTATATTCAAAAGCTCATCACTTCGGCAGGAGCAAGGCCTAGTCGTAATAACGAAATCAATTTATACCTCCAGGCATCTCCAGGCTATCTTCATGTGAAATTACATTTTGCTTAGCGTGCATAAATTGGAAGCGCAGGTGCCCAGACAGATTTTTAAAATATGTATGCTTTCGCAAGATTATAGTTGAAATAGAAAATGGTAGGTATTTATTTGATTGTAATAACTACAAAATTGTAATAACTGATAAAGCTGTGTTGTTCTATTCGCTTCTCAACTCAGTATAAAACATTGAAGCGAAGTGTCAAGAGAATGTTATTTCCTTGATATTTTTTGTTTAAACAATTTAGTTTTATAAATTTTAAGTTGACCTTTCCATGTAGGCTATGTGCTTTTAAGGAAATAAACGTTTTGACTTTGATTTTGATTAAGATAAAGTAGAAAAGGTCGCAAAAGGTAGGTACTTAATTATTTTCTTATAAACGATTTATGTATATTTTTTTGTTGTTTTGTCGGTGGTAAATAAATTAAAGCATTAATTTAAAAAAAAACAATGAGCCATTCGATGATATGTTTTCAGTCTAATTGTATAAACCAAAGAGGTGTGTACACACGAATGCTTCGGTTTCCTAGATGTAAAAATGTGGGGTATGACAGTCGGCGTCGTGCTGTCTGAAGCGAGATGATGTATGTTGCGGCGCAGCATTCGTGTAGCCCGGTCCCTAGGCGGAGGGCAGATTAACGGAGCGCCGAGAAGAATGCAAAAATACTCTCAAGTAGTGATACTACTTTGTACAAAAGTGAACCAACAATGTCAGTACAGTTGGTCGGCCCGCACGGTATAAAATACACAAAGAACTCATGTTGATAAACTTTCAACTTTTCGGAATTCATAGTAATGACAACTTTATTCCAATATTCAAACTAATAAAACATTTTTTTTGCAATTAAATTCTAATGATCAAATGAGATACAAATAAAATTATCATGCATTAAATTTTTATCGTCCAAATTTTTGAGCGAAGGCCTCCTCTTTCAGTTTCCATGTTTTCAGAATCGGAATTCATAGTGAAGATAAATCCTTCATCGTAATGAGTGAGCGTCGGCGCGAGCCGTCTCTTTCCATTTCGCTAAAATTCTGATGCATAGAGATGGAGCTCTCGCCGACGCATCCTGATGAAGCATTTAACTCTAGTTCTTGTACATCTAAGTTGAAAGTGTCACAATGTGGATGCAGAGGGGCGGGCGCGCACGGTGGCGCTGTACTTGGGCGGGCGGCGCGCGGCGTGCGGCGCGTGCGCGCGCGCGCAGTGGGCGGGCGGCGTGCCGGCCGCGCGCCGCGTGCTGGTGACGCGCGTGGACGCCGTGTGGCCGCCGGCGCGCCTCGCCGTGGCGGCGCTGGCCGCCGCGGGGGTGGCGCTCGCGCTGGCCTTTCTGCTGTTCAACCTGCATTATAGCAAGCGGAGGTACGCATACGATAATCACATCTACTACTTTTAAGTAGTTTATTATGCGAATATATTTTATAGCAAATTAATAAATATGTTGATGGGCCTTAAAAACCCCACTCAATGCAATATGGATCATGACTACAGAAAAAAGTTATTCTGTAGTATTCTGTAGTAGTTCTCTTTAGTCCGTCTTCCAAAAATAGCGGACACCTATTTTTCTATTTTCGATTCGACTATTAATTTAATAAGAAAGTGTCAAGATTATGAAATAGAATATTAGTAAAGCGGACTTCATCCTAATAGCTATAATAACAGTTAACTACATTACTTCATCCCCATCTACTTCGTAAAACCAAATGCTTTTGAAAAAGCAAAACTTGAATTTTAAGGAGCTTTCACTGAACCGCGCGAGCGAGCGCCATGAGAAGGTCTTTATTTATCTAGAATTCCGTAGCAGAAGTAGTTTGATACTTTCAAGCATTCAAGGGCTTCCAGTCTAGGACTCTAGGTCATGCCTCGCGATGTGGTTGGGTTACCTTCGGAGAGTGTGGCTAATCCAGCTCCATTTGATCTGCTAGTCGACCCGGCTCCCATAGATGTTGGTTGAACTTTTCGTGCCAGTATTTTGCGAAGAAGTTCACGAATACCTGGAGTTTGTGCGAGGCCTTCACGTTACTTATGTATTTTACGAGTTGTTACCAACATGCTCAGGTCCATCAAGCTGTCGTCCCCGCGGCTGAACAACATGACGCTGATCGGCTGCGCGCTCGTGTACGCGGCGGTGGCTCTGCTCGGCGTCGACAACGCGACCCTGCCTTCCTACGTGCCCTTCTCCGCTATGTGCACAGTAAGTACGTAGAACAACATGACGCTGA
Source organism: Gymnoscelis rufifasciata (assembly GCA_929108375.1). Lineage (NCBI taxonomy): Eukaryota > Metazoa > Arthropoda > Insecta > Lepidoptera > Geometridae > Gymnoscelis > Gymnoscelis rufifasciata. Next base: position 1,843,712 of record OV815307.1, on the reverse strand, counting down.
TCGGCTGCGCGCTCGTGTACGCGGCGGTGGCTCTGCTCGGCGTCGACAACGCGACCCTGCCTTCCTACGTGCCCTTCTCCGCTATGTGCACAGTAAGTACGTAGAACAACATGACGCTGATCGGCTGCGCGCTCGTGTACGCGGCGGTGGCTCTGCTCGGCGTCGACAACGCGACCCTGCCTTCCTACGTGCCCTTCTCCGCTATGTGCACAGTAAGTACGTAGAACAACATGACGCTGATCGGCTGCGCGCTCGTGTACGCGGCGGTGGCTCTGCTCGGCGTCGACAACGCGACCCTGCCTTCCTACGTGCCCTTCTCCGCAATGTGCACAGTAAGTACGTAGAACAACATGACGCTGATCGGCTGCGCGCTCGTGTACGCGGCGGTGGCTCTGCTCGGCGTCGACAACGCGACCCTGCCTTCCTACGTGCCCTTCTCCGCTATGTGCACAGTAAGTACGTAGAACACGTCTCTACGTCTTTGTGTCCTCTATAACATTTGTTCCAAGATGTGGTTGGTTTCTATATCTATATAAATAAAAATGAATTGTAGTTCGTTAGTCTGATTAAAACGCGAGAGAGGCTGGGCCGATTGAGTTGATTTTGGTTTTAGAATGTTTGTCGTAGTCCAGGGTAGGTCTAAACGGTGAGCAAATAAGGAAAAATTGCCGGGAACTTTTTTTACCCGTGCGACGCCGGGGCGGGTCGCTAGTAAGACAATAAATATTTCAGCCTTTAGGATGTGTAGTCATAAAATCTCGTTTTTCCACTTACACTGAACAGACTTTCTACATTTATGGCGAGTTTATCTCTCTCTCAACTCTCTCAATTCATAATAAGTGGCTGACAAACCAAATGAATTTGCTTGCATTGACATTCCGTTTGTATTGTATTGAATTGTAATTGATTTATTATTTAAAACTTGACATAATGTATTAGATTTGGTATTGACAAAGGGTGGAATTCATAGTACTTCGATGATCATTCATTACATCTTTATTCAACGAATTAGAGATTACTTTTCAATCTGTCATCACCTACTAATATGTATAAAAATAATTTGATAAACGTAACTATTGTGATAATTATTGAGTATTTGCAATTTGACATATTTATTTATTTAATGTGATTTTAGGTATCTTGCCCTGATATTTTCATTTTTGATGATTTATTTGTTTTGACATGATTATGTTACTACTAAAAACCAGCTGTAATTGCGACGTATAATTTTATTAACAACTAGTGGCCCACCCCGGCTTCGCACGGATTTTTATTCAATTTTTTTTCCCGGCAATTATTTGATTTTTTCTCGCCTTTTAAACCTTCCCTAGACCTCCGCGAACATTTCAAGACTATGATAAGATAAATCCGTTCAGCCGTTCTCGAGTTTTAATCAGACTAACGAACAACAATTCATTTTTATTTATATAGATAAATGATTATTGTTTACATATTTTATTCACGTTAAACATAACGCTGGCGTTACGAAGCCAAGAGACGCTAGTACTTAACTGACTAAACGAATGAACGCTTGGGCGCGGGAAATCACACGCCCTTCAACCAAAATTTCAATAAAATTTATGCAGAACTATGGAACTATGCAGCTTTCCTACACTTTCTTATAAAATCTATTGTATATAGAATGGGAAACCGTGTTGCACCCTACAAGCAATTATTAGAATAGGCATTATGACTAAGTAAAATATATATCGTTTAATATATCGTTTATTTCAAAAGGCCTTAACAGTAACAGTACATTGTTTAGTTTAGACCTAGTTTCTTATTCTTAGTTTCAACCCCTCGCTCTAACTAAGTTCGAGACTTGTAATGTAGAAATAATAAATTAGTACCTATTCTTTGTAGACAGTCTGATACCCCGTCAAAAAATACTGGACGCCAACTTTTTTACTTTTTAATTTTTCTAAGAAAGTGCTAAAATTAAGAGCATCATATTTCCGGAGTGGGGCTTTATTTTTTGTAATTTAGCACGTTTACGCCTCTCGAAACTTCTATGCATTGTAGGTACGTACCTATGTCTTGATTTTTTAAGAAAAACAAAAATACTCTATGCCATCTAAAGATTGCGTATTGGAGGTTTAGTGGTATTATACCGCGAGCAGTTGCTGTTAGCGCTCCATTTTTAATAATCGGAATAAACACAGGTGAAAAAAAATATTCCAATTTTAAAAAGTGCATTGAGACCCAAGAGCTCTTTTAGAATGGGTCGTGTCGCACCGCAATGAACGTACATATTTAACAATACAACCAATGCGAACCAGCAACTTGTACAAATTACGTGTCCATCTTGAAAGTGGACGTCGATTAATTGATCCGCAGTCTCCATTTAATTCTTTTTTGCCCCAACGACTATTTGTTATTTCCTGAATAATTAAACGGCGTTAGTAAAACTGTACTAATGTACTTTTAGCGAGGTACATATAGTTTTCCTAACGCCATTTCAGCGAGCTCAGAGGCTTTATTGGTAAATTCATTCAATCCACCATAGCCTCTCATTCAATGCAAATGCTATCCCAAAAGAGATTTAAGTTTCCACACAATCCGAATAATACTCTTAGTTCGAGTTTAAGCGGGTCAGAAAATCCCTCTACACGGGGGAATGCCTTTGTGTTTGAAATTTAATAAAGATTGAATGTATATCCCGACTTTCAGGGCAGGGTGTACATTCTATCAGCTGGTTTCTCGCTGGCCTTCGGATCCATGTTCGCAAAGACGTATCGGGTCCACAGAATATTTATAAGGTAAGGTAAACCTAGTTTTTTTTTGTGCTTTGCTATGCAGCGAAATGATATCCTGTAGAGAATCTGTCTATAAATAAATATTTTGGTAGTATTACAATATTTACTTTCTTATATAGGTATTGTATTCAGACCACAGGTCATTGGAAATAGATCGAAATATTCCTCCAGGGTTTTACATATACCGACCCTAAAATAACTAACGTTGGTTTATGGCCGATGGATAACAAATCGATAAAAAAATATCAAATTTAACGTCTTACTTCAATATTTTAATAAATATCTCCGGACTAATCACACAGCATCGCCTAACCCCAAACTAAGCAGTGCTTGTACTATGGGTGTAAAGTGACTGATATACTACATAGATATTTTGTTTAGTAAATATATTTGATACAAAGAAAAAACCTAGACCCGAACCAGTTATTGTAGATAGTACAAAATTTGACGGGTAAGTTGACTATTTTACTACGCCATCTTAAGCTTTATTGATTTTGTAACTTAAAAAATGATGTTGGAAAATCGCCCCTTAATCTGGTTGTGTACTGAGAAATGTATTTTCTCATCAACAATGTTTTGATAATTCAGTAAACAATTTATTTAACCCTCGTAAATGCAGAAGAAATTCGACCTATCACGTAATTGACGCGTTGGTGTAATTGGTAGCATGTCGGGGCGCTTTCCCGGATATGCGGGTTCGAAGGTGCGTGTGCGAAGGTTACGGATGTGTCTTAATCTTTTTCTGCATAAATAAATTAATAAATCTAAATTTAAAACTTAAGAAAAACCCCCGATTCCAATGCCTTCATTTCCTTAAATGTAAAACAACATCATATTATGTAATGTGGACGCGATGCGCTTTCATTTGATACCCCACTTGAGTATATTTGCAGATTTTCTGTTTTCCTTCCCCACTCTCACCCCCATAACTTTTAAACGTCTCAACCGATTTTCATGAAACATGCCGGGCCAAACTCACCTTTCATACAAAACAACTAAATTGAAATAGCTCCATCCGTTTTGGTCGGGGGTTAAAATTGTAACCTAAAAAGTGAGGTTTATCACTCAGAGTAATTCTGTAGCAACCGCAGTGGCGTCTGCAAAACCAAGCTCCTCCAAGACACCCCCCTGATCTCCCTGGTGTGCGCGCTCCTGGTCATCGACGGGCTCATAGTCACGCTGTGGACCATGCTGGACCCCATGGAGAGACATCTGAAGAACCTGACCATCGAGATCAGCGCCACGGACCGCAGTGTCATATACCAGCCTCAGGTAATCATACACTACTCCTTATTGAAACAATAATATTATAATACAACAGAATAATGTTTAAGAACTAAAATACATGTAAATTATAGTGTAATATTTTGCGGCCTTATCACTTAAAGTGATCGCTTCCAAACAACCTTTGGATTGACTGGAGAAAAACTAAAAACTAAAAATATTTATGGTGTAAGTCATTGACAGGCTCATAGTCTCGCTGTGGACCATGCTGGACCTCTTGGACGGCTGAAGAACATATCCTCAAGCATTTCTATGTAATTTACCATTCTTGCGAATACTCTGCGCTCTATTCGGCGTTAAGCTCACTGCGAACATCTCGTAACGTAATATTCCGTAACAGCGGAAGACACCCACCAACTAGGTTAAATTACTTGGTAAAGGGAGGTATTTGCCCAGTAGTGGACGTCCAACGACTGAAAATATGAGGATGATCGTAGTCTTTATAATATTTTTATAACTAACTTTGAACATTTTCAGCTAGAAGTCTGCAAATCCCAGAACACAACCGGGTGGCTTTGCGCCCTCTACGTCTACAAAGGCCTGCTCCTCATCGTAGGAGTCTACATGGCTTGGGAGACCCGCAACGTGAAGATATCCGCCCTCAACGACTCCAAGTACATCGGCATCAGTGTCTACTCCGTCGTCATCACCAGTGCTAGCGTGGTCGTCATCGGAACTATCATTTCTGATAGAGCCACTCTGGCTTACATATCGATCACTAGCCTGATTTTGATAACGACGACTTCGACCTTGTGCTTGCTTTTTTTGCCGAAGATTATAGCTATAAGGAGGAACAGTAAGTATATTTAAATTCAGTTTCTTTTTGGACAAATTCTAGCTTTGTGTTAACATCTAGCAAAATAATAACGACAACCTGGTACTTTCTCTTGTAGAAGATATGAGAAATCAGTTGGATTATGTTGGACATTTCTTAAGCCAATCTCTATACAGAGGTTTCCCTCTCTCTCTCTCTTTTGCCGTAAAATATCCAATGCTTGAGCCTTCTTATAAACTACTAGACATCATCGGACTCAGCGTCCACTCTGTCGTCATCGCCAGTGCTGGTGTTATGGTCGTAGGAACTTTATCTCTAGTCTAAGACTACTTTTGTATCAGTTGTAATGTCCCAAAGGGGCTCATGTCAGGGTATATATAAAATTAACACCATTTTTAACCACATGAATCAACGAATAAATGAATATTAATATCCTGCTTACATTTAGATTCGCCTCCTTTTGGTTACGACATGCCCGCGGATACCTTATTCAGATCTTAAATATTCAATTAAGTCATCACCTATTTCAGCTGAAGAAGACCCAGTGATCCAAAGCATGGGTTTGCGGCTGGAGTGCAAGACGAGGCGGTTCGTGACCGACGAGACGCAGGAGCTGCACTTCAGGGTCGAGATCCAGAACAAGGTACAGAAATTACCGCTCTATAGGTCAATCGCGTATCTTGCAAGATTTCTTATAGTAGAACTCAATGGAATAATGAACACGTACAATGCTTCCCTGCACACGATGCCGCCACTAATTCATTGTAATATTCTACGTATCTTGCAATGTATTGAGATCGGTGATCTGTAGGACTCTGATCTGACGGCGCGGGGGCGGCGTCGTGTGTAGGAGCGCTCGCTAAAGTCCTTTCAAACATGCAAAAAGAGAAGGCACTTGTGAAACTGTATATTTTTTCTCTTGCACTGAGACATTTACTGGAAGGGGTATGCCCAGCCAAAAATGTAGAATCCGGTCAAGGAAGCTTGGATACTAGTTTTAGTTTTACTTCAGGTTGCATTGCAGGCAAAAAAATTGGCTGCATCCTTGGTCTGGGTATTTAATATATAATAATAATAATAATAAATAATTTATTTTCCTCTCACAAAAAATTACATTGTTGAAAGCCTTATATCTATGTTACTATGAGATAACATATTACATAAAATATCTATTTTGTGAGAGACTGGTGCCAATGGTAGGCTAAAAGCCTGTGTTACTGGTCTCCAGGTCCCACTCCATGGATTCACAAGGTGTTCTTTAATTAATTGGGACAGTCTAAAAATGTAAATAAAAATAAAAGGAAAAAAATGGAATCCTACTACTATTATAAAGGCGAAAGTTTGTAAGTATGGATGTATGGATGTTTGTTACTCTTTCACGTAAAAACTACTGAACCGATTTAAATGAAATTTGGTACACAGAATCTCTAGAGCCTGAAAAATAACATAGGCTACTTTTTACCGCGGGAAAACGTCATTCCGCGGGAAAATCCATTATAACGCGGGTAACACCGCGGGGCACAGGTAGTAAAAATATAAAGTACAACAAGGTATACCATAACCTAAAAACTGTGCCAAATTTTACCAAATTGATGGCTTTAAATGGTATCTCATTTATATATAATAGCTATATTCAAAAACATGGCCAGTTTCAGTTAGGAACCTAATATAAAACTAAGATCTAATAATTATACATAGTTGAAAATAAAGACAAAGATAAGATAAGCTAAGCATATTTAATAACATTATTGTGTATGTGTATAGGAAAGTGTGCGTGTGTGTATTTGTAGTTGGTTATGCGTAATTATGCTTAATTGTGTATGAATGTGTATGTGCGTGGGTGCGTTTTGTTGTGAGCGTATGCAAGTGTGAGCTTGTAAACGTTTATGAATGCTGATTTATGAATATATATGTAGTATCAATATAGTTTGACGACTAGACTGTTCATTTAATTGTCAATAGTTAATTTTCCGTCTGTTGGTAATTTAAAACTTTCAGCCATTTAGTAGTACAAATCTTACATTTATGTTTGGTCATTGGGTAAATTGAAAGTTGATTATTAGCTGTGTTATAAGTAAATGAAATTTCCTAAAAAACAAAAAAAGTTGAGCGCCGGGAACGAAAACTGGAAGATTTGCACACAGATCTACCCTTTCTACGTTTTTCACTATCGAGATTAGGATCATAGAATATCATGGTATGTTTTTTAAGGATTATCTGCTGAATGTATAACTGTCTTATTGATAGAACATCCCATACATGAAATAGTTCCTGCGTGGGAAACCTGTAAGGAAGACCCGCTCCCACCTTCAGAATTGCTCGTTGAGCTCTTTCAAGTGCTAGCAAGTGTGTTTTAGCTACCCCACCCCAGGAAGTGATGCAGTAACTAGCAATGCTTTGACATAGCGCAAAGTATACAGTCTTGATAATTTCCAAGTCAGCAATATGCCTTAAAGACTTAAATATATAGATAAGTTTCCTAAATCTAGCAACTTGTATATCTATATGATATTTAAAAGTTAGGTTTGCATCTAGGTAGACGCCAAGATATTTCACCTTGTCAACCCTTTCCAGTGATGAGCAGTAACAGGTTTTCGTGAGGAGCCTGCATTGGTGGGCTAGAATTGTAAGGTGTGGTGGTGGAAGACCGCTGTTTCTAAAAGCAAAGGCAATAAAGTTAGTTTTGGAGATATTTAGCGTGAGAAGGTTCGCGTTAATCCATGAGCTGACTTCATTAAATCCTTTTTGTGCATACTGAAAAACTTCCAACCAGTTGTTACCCTTAAAGAATAAAGCTGTGTCGTCAGCAAAGGTCACTACTCGGCCATTAAGAATATTCATGTTACATAGGTCATTGATAAAAATTAAAAATAGAGTTAAAAATAGAATGGAATATGTATTTGAATTTGTATGTCTGTTATATTATATCAGATGTCTAGCACCCGTTACACAAGTTCAGAGCTACGGGGCTAGATGTTGTTGTGTGGAATTGTGGATTGTCCGGAAATATTGATAATGAATATAATGTGAATACTGGTGCAGGTGTACCGGCGCGAGGTGGCGGCGCTGGACAAGGAGATCGGGCGCCTCGAGCGGCTGCTGGCCGAGCCGCTGCACGCCTCCACCGGCTCCATACCGCTGCATCGCCGGGTAACTCATAAATTCATAAATTCTTTATTGTACGCAAAAAGGATACATTAAGGTTTATTAACAATGGTCATGTACAAAGGCGAGCTTAAACCTATAAGAGTTATCTTACAGCAAACCTGTGGTGATGAAGAAATTTGAAACAAATAAGAGTAGGTAGAGATGCAGTGTACATACAAGTTAGAAAGAGAGAAGTAAATAGAAAAAAAACTCATCTTTAGATATGTATATAAATCTTCTGTACGTGTGTTAGTCATTGAACTCCTAAACGGCTAGACCGATTTTGACGAATTTTTTTGTATGTTTAAGTGGGTTCGAGAATGGTTTAGATTCACCGATAGTATATTTATATATTTAATCAATTTAAACTATGTTGCATTCAATTAAAATAGGCGCAGCAACACTTTGGGGGATCAGGTTCTGGCCAACGATGGTTTTGGAAAGGTTTGGTTCTTAATTATAACGTGAGGCAAGCATACAGACAAAGTTACTCACAGTTTGACTTACACATGTATCTGTTAAGATAATATTAGGGACGAAATAGAAAATAATCTTGATTAAATAAAGTAAAAAAATACTAAAATACTCTAACTGTGCCTACTAAATTGTCTAGATATTCACACTGCCTATAATAACTGAAAAGTTTTAGTAAAACCTCGTAAAACAAAGGCACAATAGCAATTTGTAAGTACTCATCTAAAATGTTTTAAAATATTTAATAAAGCAGCTTAGATAAGACTTAATAGTTATTCACGTAGTTCTTATAACACGCGATAAAGGCTGGAAACTTTGCAAAAGACGCATAAATTTGCATCAACTGGTTCAACTTTGAGAGCTTAGTCGCAGTTAGGCAGCTTTTACATGTTAACGACTAAAATATTCATATCGCAAGTTGAGATAAGCTTCAAATTGATTTAGCAACTTAAAATAGGTCGTATGTAACATGAAATTGAAACTGCTTACTTTACTCGCAGAGAAGTTAATATCTGATGTGCTTTTGCGATGCGATGGAGATGGATTTATGTTTAAATTTTACAAGTTAATACTTTGTTGACTTTAGATGGACAAAATTACCTCATTATGCCTTAATAGGGTGTTCTTTCGTGCATTTTTCCTTATTATTAGCTCACCATAGCATACACAAATAGTCGATGTGTACCACGCACACCTCTCACATAGCTGGCGCTAGAGACCGGTACTATACACATTGCGCCCTATATTAGAATTTAACCGAGTAGATTTATAACTAAAATGGTCATTATTTAGTTATAAAATAAGCCTTTGTTGATAAAAATCTGTCAATTTCCTGATACACAATATAAACATTATTTTATTCTATTTATTTTATTTGATAAAGAAATGCATGCGAAACATGAATGCGATATTCTGTTTTTTTTTTTGTTTGGTGATTTAGAATAATATTTTTTTGCACCATCATAATGTAGATTACAAAGATCTTAAAAAATATCAAGTTTCAATTATGCTCTGAGTAGGGTTAAGCATGCATATATGAACCTCACATTGACCGTATCTTTCCAGACGGAACTGAACACAGTAGAAGAAGAAGGCAGCAACAAGCAGCGCACGCCCAGCATCGGCGGCCTGCCCATGCTGCTCCTGTCGGTACTTCCGCCCGTCATCCCGCGCGCCAGCTGGCCCTCCGCCGACGCCTTCCGCGCCAGGAACTCCGTCAGCTTCAGCTCCCAGCCCAAACTCAACTACAGACCCTCCCAGGACCTCTACTCCCTGTGCATCAACAAGCAGGAGAACCCCGGACTGCTGAGGAGACTCAAAAGCTTCTTCGGCAGCAGACCTTCCAGTCGCAAAGCGTCGACCATATCCATCGCCGATCCTACGGGCCAGAGTATCGCCGCGGCGCTCAAAATGCACGTCGGAATGATCGCAGGGTTGGTCCCTGGACACAGGAAGCATTCCATGGTCCTATCCTGCAATACGCTTCACGTACCGCATCCGGAGTTGAAGCTCAGAAGGGAATCCTACGCGAAAAGTGGACCAATTATAAGAGTCACGGACGACGAACCGTCCTGCTCGTACACCTCGGATCGGAGCATTTCGACGTCATCAGGGAACAAGTACATAGCGGAACCGGAAACCAAAGTCAATTTCGTTCTCCCCGCGACGCATCAGAGGTCGCTATCACATCAGAACTCCTGTGAAAAGTTCAAGGGCTCCCCTCGTTTTCCTCACAGAATATCACCCTCTGCGTCCAGTCTGAATACCTTAGATATTAGGAGAAAAACCAGTGCAGACAGCGTGTTCAGTGTATCAGGGAAGGTGTTCGATGAGCAGCGGAGGTATAGCCATCAGAACATGACGAGTGAAGAGAAGAACAAGACTATTTTGGAGACCAGGTGGAAGTCTACCGAAGACGCGAGACCGGGGCCGTCCAGTGCCAAAGATTAAAGTTTACGAATGTTTCATCTTCAGAAACATATCCAAAAAGTGTTTTGAATATATGAGTAGATTTTTGGCCTCCATGTTCGAATTTACATAAAATGTTAATGGTTTCAATTCATTTTCTGAGACAAAACAGACCGTATTTCACATGTTATATATAAAAGCAAAAATAAATAGAATTAACCTAAATTCTCTTAAAAATAAAATATAATAATAATAAATCATTTGGCCTAATAATTAGTGTTTGTAATTGTAAAAATGTAGTATGTGCCAAGAGTTGGGAACATTTTATGAAGTAAATATTTTCTTACTGAAATATACTTTGTGTATTCTTGCTCAACTGTAACTTGCAACTGTTTTATAAAGTTTATACTCTTAAAACTTCAAAATGTAAAAATAAATCATGAAGTGCATGTAATATATAATAGAACTCTAGAGGCAGATTTATAGGTACAGTCAACAGCATAATAAACTGATGAAATAGGGTCCCAAAATAATCTAAACAGTCAATTGAGTCAAAAGTTACGGACCATTGTAGTTTGTTAGAAGTAAAAGAACAAACGTGTGATAGTTTCATAGTAGTTTATTCATCATAGGCAAAATTGTACACTTGATTTCGTTAAGTTGTAATAATAAGTATTATATTCACTCACAGAAAATACAGAAAAGACACAGACAAGACGTTCAAAATGAGATGTAACATAATAATTGAGCTGCCGAGTAGTGGCATTGTCAACTAAAACTATGTATAATACAAATAATTCTATTTAAATCCAATATGTTACAAATCCATCATAAAATAATCAAAATCATATTGAATTGTTACTGCTGTCAAATTGCGCAAAGTGCGCAAATTGCAAAGTGGCATTGTCAAATTTAAAAATACTTAATTAAGTTTAAGTAATTGATTACATTTAGTTCGCTCCTCGGTGTTATTATGATCATTTTCTTTTGGCCGATTAAAACTTCATTTGAAATTGACGCTTTACCAAAGTGTTTTTTTGTTACATCTGGCACGTCACACTAGAAGATATTTTGAAACGTTGGTTGATTGTAATCACTTACATTTGCTGTTGACTGTACTATTATAAGAGTTCCTACACCTTCTAGATTAAAGATGGCAAGTGGAGGGAATCTCGAGCTCTTGAGTTGGAGTCTTAGTATTTTTGTGTTAAAAAATAGATCGAATGAAAGAACATAAAATACGAGTGAATAAGTAGAGTGTGACTATCCATGACCAAATTATTTTATCTTCTATACCTAGTGTTTATTTTTAATAGTAATTTTCTTGTTCTTAAATATGTTCGGAAGCCAATATTTTTGGAGCGTAGTAGATACTCTTAATAGTGATTAATTAATAATTACTTAACGATTGTAGATCGTAATTTCTGCAGCCTCAACAAACTTGTAATACATAGGAAGAGGTAAATAAAGGATCTAACACCAAATAATTAGATAATTTAGTCAGCCAGCTATGATTTTTTTTGTCCAATATTAGGTAGATAGATATAAACTAAAAGTATAGAAAGTATTTTAATATATTAAACACACTCATGCTATCTCTTTCTTAGCTGAATATATTATTTGTGTGTCAATTTTAATCAGAATGAGATAGCATGAGAACTTCCGCCAATCACAATCCTTTCTCCATATTCATCCATCTAAGGCATGTTTTTATTTCAATCGTACCAAATAGAAAGTGAGTTATATTTATCAATATACTAGAATTTGTAGGACGCCTTAATAAGGTAGATGACTAAAAAAATCTTTCTTCATATAAATTATGAAAAAATTAACAGCTATTTTTCAATATTTTCTTGTCATTTGAAAATTAAGATGATACATAGCATTCAAGTCCCGCGTGACGTAACGCTTTCGTGCGATTTGTACTAAAATTGTACATCACAAGCCCCCATAGAACTGATGCTCCATCATCATCTTTCTCTTGCCCTTATCCCACATTACGTGGGGTCGGCACATCATGAACTGATGCTCCATATCTTGTCATTTTCTTATTAATTGTTAAAAGATGACGAAAAAAGATGTCCGCCAGTACTAAACAAAATACCTTTTTATTTATGATGGCATTATGCATATTTTAACTTTTATTAATATTAATTCATCTCAACTATTTTTACTAGGCGCTGGTGAAGAATGAGGTTTGAAAATTGTCATAAACCCTTGTTTCTAAGGATTCGAAAGGACCTCACGCTATAGTGGCGCCCACTGGTGGTGTGTTACAAGCGCATTTATTCATTTAGTAGATAGCGCACGAGGCTGGAACTCGACTTTTACGTTAAAGTACAAATGTATTCTCAACGTAACCAAGACAGCGTTCATTATAACAAACGTAGCATTATAGTAAGTAATCTCATGAAACTGTTCTTTTTACTAGAATATCCTTAACTTTGATTTGCTTTGCTAACAATACATTAATATTTATTATAAGTTAACAACTTTATCAATGTAAATAAGAATGGTGTGTAACACAACTTATGTAAATAATATCTAATAACTACATAATGTAAAGCAATAAATAGATTGTAATAATATTACTGACAAATTCCTATGACTTATAGATATATATTAAGTGGGGCGAGCAGACCATAAGCGTCCTATATCGTTGTGAAAATATACAAATAAATATAAATATAGGTTTAACTTATAAAATAGTAGGCAAAGATAACTAAGTTTATAATAATAATAATAGTTTATTCATTAAATTAAGGTTTACAAAGCACTTATGTATAATAAAATAATATTATTTGTAAGTCATAAGGGATTTGAGGGTATATTATATTTATCAGTGATCTTATTTTTAGAATGAATTGTAAAGTGTGATTTCTGTCTTACTAGTGGTCCCAGAGTGTTCAAAGTTCTAGCGGGACTCTACGAGTTTAATCCTAGTATGTCTTATAGAAAGATTTGTGAAGTAATAAAAGTTTTCAAAACTGTGTAAGTAATTTATCTTTTAAACTAGCTTAATTTTCTTACACATGTCAGTTAAGTAGATGATATCGGAGGATTGCAAATTTGTTCCATAATTTTTATAATTGAGGCATAATTATACATGATTTCCTATCGTGGTAAATCAGTTCGATTAATTTATCTTTTAAACTAGCTTTATTTTCTTACACTTGACAGTTAAGTAGATGATATCGGAGGATTGCAAATTTGTTCCATAATTTTTATAATTGAGGCATAATCTGGTCAGTCTGGTAGAGATCGCTCTTGAGCGATAAGACCGCCAATTGTCGCATAGTTTTAAGAAAATTATTGTTATGTTTGTTTTATAATTGTGTGCGCAATAAAGAATTATTATCTTGAATTATTATCATAATTATATGCACAGTTAACAATAGGATACAACTTTCATTTACATAAATAAAAATAATGTCCAATACATTTTGCTGATTTTGCCTCAATTTGAATATATAAAAATTGATGGAACAATTGAACCATGATAGTAAATCATGGAAGGGGTAAAATAACAATAAAAAACTCATTGTTTCAGTTTCTTAACACCATTTTAATAAACTAATTGAATTGTTAACTTAACAGCTTCACACAGAGTTCTTAATTTGCACATTAGCGATCCTATCCTCAATAATCTTCCTAATATTCGCATTAACGCTCGGCAAGTCAGTATGCAGGCGGAGCGACTTCTCGATCTTCTGCACGACGGCGACCTCGCGCGGCCACGACACGAAGCTGGTGACGGCGCAGCGCGGCGGCGAGCCGAGGCGGCCCGTGCGCCCGCAGCGGTGGATGTAGTCCGCCGTGTACAGGGGAAAGTCGTAGTTTATTATGTGGCTCACCTGCGGACAACAAAGATAATTTTGTTAATTCTCAGGTCATAGGCATGTAAATGAGTCTTATTTATCATGATTGCGCCAAACGCATAGTCAGAGCGCAGTCGGAGTTGAAGTTTTGCAGATATTATTGTATGGTTATTGTATTTAGACTCATGTTCAGCGTTGTATTTGATAGATGCCTTTGGTTTGTAAATCTTGTCTCCAATCAAATCAGTAAAAATTGCATGTTAGGTCTTTCCGTCTTTTCTTTTCTTTCTTTTTTTTTCTTTTCCGCACATAGTTATCATTGAATGAGAGCGCTTCCGTTTTAGGTTTGCTTACATCTCTTTCATTCACCTTTCAGCTATAGACAGATGATTCAAAAGAAAGGTTTATTTAATAAACAGTATAATATGCACAGTTTGTAGTTGCTAGTTTTCTTACTAATATCATTTTCATGTGTTAAACACTAACTAACTAATGCTATGATTTAATATCTCACCCGTGTTGTGTCCAATCCCCTGGAAGCAATATCAGTCGCAGACAGCACATTCACCTTCCCACTTCGGAACAACTCAAACTTCCCCACTTTCAGTACAACCGCCATCTGCCCGTTAATATTAATACATTCGATATTGTTCTCATTCAAGAACATTGATACAAAATCGCAAGTGGAAGTTTGGTTGGAGAATATCATGACGGGGCGGTTTTGGTTCACGTCGGCCTGAACGAGTTTTAATAGCTCAAGTGGCTTTTGAGCTTTGCCGAGACGTAAGAATCTGAAAATAATAGGTTATAATTATGTTAGGTGCGGTGCGAGAAGATTTACAGAATTGATTATTTTTACACAAAAACGCAAACGCACTTTTGTGCGGTTCAAAACCAAAATCTAGAATTATTTTAGGCTCGAAAACTTTGGTAGTTTTACACCAATAATTGGAAATTTTAAATAGGACCAACTTTCATATACACCTAAGGTATTTAAAATAATTTCTGAGGTACCATGTAAAAATATCAAAGTGTTTTTTTTTGTCTCCAGACTTGAAAATATCCTTTTTAAGTCTGTAAAAAAACTTCATATTATAAATCAATCTAACACTTACTTTTGAGGCACATGTGGCAGCATCCTATGTATATTAGATGTGGTAACCGTTTTCAAGGACTCTGGCTCTACAAAGGAGCTAACAGAATCGGGCAGTTCGTGAGGCATAGTGGCGCTTACAAATGTCACCTGGCAACCTTTTGGTGGCACTGAGATTTCCACTTTGTAATGTATCTGAAAATAATAAAGATAATTATAATAACACTAAAACCCAAACTAATCAGGGGATTTAGAAACCCACTTAACACAAAAATAAGCAGCCAGAAATGTGTCAGCTCCACAAAGTACATATCTATAACCTGGACACATTATCTTGAGACCTCACTCGAACGCGACATCATCGACGCCAGGCCTCCAGATAATGTGACCGGGTTATATACCAATATCATTAAGCTGAAGAGTTTCTTTGTTTCTTGAACGCCCAAAAATCTCAGGAACTACTGGTCAGGAAAATAAAAAAAGTTGTGCAACGCTGTGGTAGTATCACAATAGAAATAGAAATCATTCATAATTTGTCTTCAGCACTGCAAAATGGACCTTACTCAGCATAAGCAGGAAGTATGCAGTACAACCCACGCTGGTCTGCCGTAGGGACCAT
The DNA here is from genome assembly GCA_929108375.1 of Gymnoscelis rufifasciata. Classification (NCBI taxonomy): domain Eukaryota; kingdom Metazoa; phylum Arthropoda; class Insecta; order Lepidoptera; family Geometridae; genus Gymnoscelis; species Gymnoscelis rufifasciata. Next base: position 1,827,838 of record OV815307.1, on the reverse strand, counting down.
TTCTGTGACGGATGTGATACATCGAAAATATATTATTAATCATACTACCATCGTAACATAACCATACAATTAACAGAAAACAACAATTCATAAAATATCTATTCATTTAAATTAAATTGCATACAAGAACATAATTCAATAAAATAAAATTAGAATTATTCCAGTTACATTATAATATAAATATAAATTTAAAATTTAAGAAAAACCCCCAATTCCAATGCTTTAATTTCCTTAAAAGTAAAACACCATAATATTTACAACAACTATTTCTTTTATTTACCTTTCCATCACAAACTGTTTGTTCCCAATGAACCTTCAGCAGCACAACCCTATAATACTATCATAGATGAAGTAAACAATTTTAGTCCATGATAATATAATTAAAATAGAATTTATACTTACAGAAAACTTTCTCATCAAATGTGTAAGTTTTTCGCTAAAGCTGTTATCCAACAATGTGTCTGCCTCATCCAATACAATATGATGTACATTGTGTATCTTGTAGATCCCTGTTGTGACCAGCTTACTGTATGCCCCAAGCGTGGTAACAAGTAGGTCACAGTATTCTATAGGTGGATTCAACATCTTCTGCTTGGTTTTACCTCCGATGAGAGTACTAACACTTAGATTTAAGCTTTGAGCTGTGTTCTGTGCAACTTCTCCAATTTGTGTAGCTAAAATATTCAGATTTTTAGTAACACTTGTGACATAAATTATGATATTTAATTAAAAGAACTATTTTGCAGGTAAGAAGTTACAAGTTAGTTAACTCTGCCTCATCTAAGATTTTAAACCATTTAAAATAAGAAACCACAACTTAGACAGGCTTAGAGCTTACCTCGGGGCTAGATATTGTTGTGTGAATTGTCAGGAAATGTTTATTTATTTATATTTTTTTTATGTTATGAACTTGAGGATCATGTAAAAAAAGAATAAGGATTAAAATCGATGAATAAAAGTATTACCTAATTCTCTACTAGGAGTTATGACAACAGCTAAAGGGCTATTAAATTCCTCCCGAACACTGGACTTCCACTCCATAATGTGCTGGAAAATTGGCAGCAAGTACGCCAGAGTCTTCCCGCAGCCGGTCTCGGCCGTCACCACCGTGTTGTTCCCGCGCAGGATCGAAGGAATAGCCTTCGACTGAATGGCAGTCGGCAACTTGTACCCCTGCTCATACATAACCTCAATCAACTGAGGACTTACACCGATTTCTTCGAAACTCTTCCTATAAACAGGATTTTCTTCCTTTTTATTTGCATTTCCGTGCACAACGAAGTAATCGTTATTCGATTTATGATGCAACCATCCTTGAGAAGCTAGTTTTACGCCTTCAAACTTGCTGTAGCTTTGCCCTTCGTAATGATTGAATTCTGGCCGTTTGCACGAAATAATCGGCAGCTTTTTCTTGGCTTGTTTCACACTGTAATAACGGCAATAAGAAGTGTTTATAAATTGCCGGAGTTTCGACATTATTTTAGTATTTTCAGGTTTGTTTTGTTACAGTTACAGAAAAGGGCAGCAAGCAAAGGGAGGCATGACAATGACACTGACATTTATTCCACACATATCAGCTGATTGACACTGACTGTTGAAGCACAGATTAAACGGCTGAAATGATGATTCGGCCGCGGCTTGTCACCACCCTCCGGGCTGGGCCAGTGCGTAAAGCGATTTTTTCGTGTTTCGTAATGTGGCCCGGAGAAGCCATCTTCTAGGCCTTCATGCTCCATCTTAGACCACATCGTCACTTTACATCAGGTGAGATTGAGGTCAAATGAAGGCTTATCAATAATAATAAAAAAAAAAAAAAAACAGAAAAATATTTAAAATTTTGAAATCCGCTACATTCATTCATAATTTATACTTACATTGATATAATATAGATTACCTCCATATCTATATATCTTGACAGTGTGGTTGTAGGTACTAGACACTTTAAACTTTGTCTTGAGTGTCTTCAAGACAAGAGTGAATAGGTACCTTCTTGATCTATGTGTTCCATCTTCGTCCACATCGACACTTTCCATCAGGTGAGATTGTGGACAACCCATAAAAAAAAAGAAGTCATACATAAAAATATATTATAAGGTATGCAGGTGTGTTTTAACACGGCTGTTGAAACTTTGAAGACCACTTGGGTCATGCAAATAATTATTATGTTTGATATAAATTATTTCCTTAAGACAAATACATGACGTCACTTACATGGAAATAGATTTATACAAAATTTTGATTTGATCGGTATATTAGCGTTGTACACCATAACGCGTTATTTTTCTAGTAAGTGGATAACCTGCTATGTATATATATTTCTTCTTTCTAGGTATGTATTTGGCTGGGTTCATCTCTACTTAGGTACTCGACATCCCGAGGTAATTTTTTACTGATATTTTCATTTCACCCGAAATCCTCTGAGACCGCAGTTTGTAAATGTGTGGTTTAACCTTCCTTACCTTCTGTGTGTGAAAGTGAAATAAATTACTGGCAGAGCTGGCAGATAACCGTGAGTACAGAATACATTTGCTAAAAATGTATATTTACAAATGGTGGTGGTGGCCGAAGTGGTATGCCAGTGATAGAAATTCAACAAGTCCCCCGACAAAAAAGAGGGGTGTTGTAAGTTTGACGTGTCTGTGGGTCTGTCTGGGACATCATAGCTCCCTAACGGGTGGACTGATTTCTATTTAGTTTATTTTCTATGAAAGATGAAATTCGCGCGAGTGTTCTTAGACATGTTTGATGAAAATCGGTTGATGCGTTTAAAAGTTATAAGGGTAAGAGTGGGGAAGGAAAACCGTAAATCCGCAAATATACTCGAGTGGGGTCTCGAATGAAAGCGCATCACGTGTACATTACAAAATAGTATGACTTTTTACTTTTAAGGGAACTTGTTCTGTAAGTTCTGTAATCAGGGGTTTTTTATTTTTTTTATTAAGATTATGATATTATTTACAAAGTGATACATTTTTTAATTCATCATCATCACCCTATTAATGTTCCCACTGCTGGGACACAGGGACTTCTCTCTTGAGGAGAGAGATTAGGCCTTAATTCACCACGCTGGCCAAGTGCGGGTTGGTGAATGTCACATGTCCTTCAAACTATATTAAAGTTCTCAGAACATGCCGGTTTCCTCACGATGTTTGCCTCCATCGTTAAAGCACGTTTTTATATTTCAATTAAAAACCTTAAATTATGATTTTCCCCTCTGACCCTTTAGAAAGGCCGGTTAAAAGTCTAGTTACCCACAGAACGAATGTTAGTTATGTTTCGTAAATTCTAAACGAGATTTGGTACATAAGCATTTGTTAGAAAGTTACGGTTTCAATGTGGGGCCTGCGAACGATTGAGGTTTTTTAATGTGAACCCCTCACCTAATTAGCCAGATTACTAATTCAGTTTTTGCAATAGAGTAATTGATTATTCTATTGCATATTTCCATTGCATATACCTAGTTACGAAAAAAAATATTCTGTGATTTTTTTAAAGTTTTTAACGTAGAAGTTTGAAGATTCATTTAGTGAAAAAAAAATGTTGACGGTTTGTTCAAAGCCTCGAAGTTATAAAATGGTTTAAACATAAGTACCGGCAACTTTTCAGCTATGTTAGTACCTACCAAAAACTACGACTTAGTGGGAACAGTTCTTCAATAAAGTTGGAAATCTCCAAAACTGTCGAAACTCGTAGAAAATACATTTAGGCTGAAATAGATGCACAAAAACCTTCCCCACAGCCCATTTCATTTTGTAGATACTTTATGCAATTAATCACCCTGTATATCTATTATCTAACCTTCAAATCAATTTCGTCTAACACCCTCTTATCGTTAGTTACTTTATTAGTTTTTATGTCTGATAAATAAAATAGATACGTACCTAAATTAGCAATACGATTAAAGCCGCGATCCCAAGGCCTGTTAACTTACAGGCCTGATGGAGGTTCTGTAAGCGATAAACCTCGCGAGCAATAGGTAGTAGGTACTCGTGTTCTCAGTGACTTTCAAAATTAAAACAATGTTTAACTAAGTACCTAATCTTAATAACAATGAGATATTATTATTATAATATCCCTAAAATTCTACAACATTACATAAACCTATTCATTTCGCTTGCACGTGCGTTTCGTTACGTTAAATAACAACTTTTTTCCTAATAAGAGTATGACAACCTTAACAATGTTTGACTATTTGGCTTATATGGTGGTTAAATTCTTGATCCCAACGCTGAGGTTTGTACAAATAGTTATTGTTGCCCTGTCGACTTGGACCACATACGATATATATCCGCAGCCGAGTGTCGTCGGTAAGTTTAATTAGTATTTAAAATGTATATTTAGTTTCGATTCTGAGTTTGCTTAATGTTAAAGCTAAAGCTTACTAGAAATTTTGAGTGAGACAAATTTTAAGCAGCTTTCGTATTCTCATTACATGTAACGCTAAGTTCCCTAAAATTCTTGAATGAAATCCAGACTAGACTCGATCTTCGCTACTCATTTTATTCGATCTTTTATGTGAGTTACCTTTTTCTGGGTGAAACACCACCCACAACCCATTTTTGCAGAAAATCACATGGAAACTCGTTTTTAACAATATCGCAGTACTATGACAGATTGCATAATATACTATTAAGCACGTAATTATTAATTTTTTTGGAAATTTGCATTATAATAACCGATATCAAACTGAACAAACACTTAAAGCAAACACAAATTTTATTTTTACTTGTATTATTAATAAAAACATTTATTTTGTCCCACAATTAGAACATCATAAAACTAGAAATGGTTAATACAAATATAATTTAATTTAAGCAACAAAAAAGGTGGACGCTCTGCATAGCATTTGATCCAGTAGCTCAGAGCTGCGATTTTATAATATACTTGTATTAGTAAGCCTGAAATCTGAAAACGACTATTATTCTCACTATTTATTAGTCTCTTGTGAGAGAGAGAGTGATAACTGAAAGAACCTGTTTCCTCGATTGATCGGTCTCTGCTCAGGCCAGTATCTATGTATGTCTATCTGTTTATGTTATTTTATTATCACATAAATTTAAGCAATATGGACTGATCTTAAAAAATATATTTTATTTTTATTATTTAATAGACGGTCAAAAATTCGATTTCATTATTGTGGGTGCTGGGTCCGCGGGCGCAGTTCTGGCGAACCGCCTCTCTGAGGTCCCCACTTGGCAGGTGTTGCTGATAGAGGCAGGGGGAGAACCTCCATCCGTTGTACATGTAAGAACGCAAATACTATATTCATAACAAAGTTACCTCTGGCTTGCGAGACGGTGCAAAGAGACCATTATCAATAAGAAAAAATAAACTTAAAAGTAGCCGCAGTATCTTGTATTTTTTTACTGATAATTAATCCTGGGTAATGAGTAAACGTTCCAGAGGAAGACCATACGCACGATGGGACGACGATATAAAAATAGCTGGCCCACAATGGCAACAAATAGCTAACGACCGTGACAAATGGAAAACCTTGGAGGAGGCCTTTACCTGACGGGGGTTCCAGTAGAAATTTTTATATCTAAGATAAAACACTCTTTAGGTGTATATTACAACAATGTTAAACTACATACTACTAGTGGAAATAAAAGGCTTTTTTAATTTTATTTTATTTTTTTTATTTATAATGGGTAAATGAGAAAATGAGCCTTTTTTGTAAATATGACGGCGTGACGTCCTGGTTCTTCATTGTAGTGCATTTGTACCGAGTGGAAGTAGCATAGAATCAACCTATAATGTCCGATGGCGTGAGCGGGAGCTCACGCCACTCGATCGCGCGCTGTTTACCTGCGGTACCGGTCGGTGTCAGCCGCCGGTCTAACAGCCAATCGGGTGGCCGCAGGTAGAGGGGTTGTTTACGAGTTGCACTGCTATTTAAAGTACAGTTCCAATAGTCCGGGAAGCATTCTTTCTTTGGCTTCTGCTCTGTGCAAACACTCTCTGAATTACTAGTTGACTTTATCTATACCTTTGTTAAACTGAGCCTCAGATTATTTGTGTGATTGATACTGTTCGATTAATCCCGTAATTGGTTATTATTCAATGATATAATCTGTTCAAATCACTATGTCAAAACCTTTCACCTACATCAGAAGTGGGATATCCGCCTCCACAACCTCCTGACATGTTCATAATTTTTCGTTAATATTCCTGAGTTTAAAATAAAATTGATAGACTCAAATCACATTATAAGGACGCCTCCATAAAGATTAGACATTGCTTAAAGTAAAATTTAACATTTACTCTTTAAGAGCTTAACAGCAATACGCAATCCCATAGTTATCCACTTCCGTTAATTCATGATCAACTCGATAAGTTGCATGACGCTAATTACTTATGAAGGTTATGGGGCTACCCTCATCAAATAAAAAAAAGAAAAATAAAGTACAGATAATTGCTTAAGGAAAAAAAAACAGTTCCGATCTAGTACAAAAAAAAATACAGTTCATTGCTAAAGGGAAAAAAGAACAGTTCCGGTCTAGCAATCGTACTAATCCAGGTCAGTTCTCAACTGAAGGGATTGTAAAAGATGATTTTAAATAAGATTAATATTAAAGTGTTAAAGGGTGTTTTACTGGGCCAGCCGTCTGAAGGGTCGAATAGACCAGTCCAGAACATAGTATTGTATGTTGTCAGGATAATCGAGCACTAACTATTATTATTTCCACTTACAGATAATTTTAACTGAGCCTACGCGAACGAGGACGTTCGCAAGTCAGAATGGCAGTGACGGCGTGACGTCCTGGTTCTTCATTGTAGTGCATTTGTACCGAGTGGAAGTAGCATAGAATCAACCTATAATGTCCGATGGCGTGAGCGGGAGCTCACGCCACTCGATCGCGCGCTGTTTACCTGCGGTACCGGTCGGTGTCAGCCGACCGGTCTAACAGCCAATCGGGTGGCCGCAGGTAGAGGGGTTGTTTACGAGTTGCACTGCTATTTAAAGTACAGTTCCAATAGTCCGGGAAGCATTCTTTCTTTGGCTTCTGCTCTGTGCAAACACTCTCGGAATTACTAGTTGACTTTATCTATACCTTTGTTAAACTGAGCCTCAGATTATTTGTGTGATTGATACTGTTCGATTAATCCCGTAATTGGTTATTATTCAATGATATAATCTGTTCAAATCACTATGTCAAAACCTTTCACCTACAAATATATATTGTGATCTATTAAGAATAAATGTTGTGTTACAGAGCCCTGGGCTTTCCGCTCTAGTAGGACAAGCTCTACCCGATTGGGGGTATTTCGCAGAAGACGACGGATACTCAAGTCAAGCACACAAACACCCAATACAAATCTACCGAGCAAAGATGCTGGGAGGATGCAGTGATATCAACTTCATGTTCTATGTCCGAGGAAATAAGAAAGACTACGATGACTGGGTAGAAGCAGGCAACGACGGTTGGGACTTCGAAACTGTAACTAAATACTTCAAAAAAAGTGAAAATTTACACGATAAAGATATACTTTATGGCCCCACAGGCCATTTACATGGTCCAAGTGGATATTTAGGTGTATCGAAGCAAACATTGCAGCATCTAGAAAATCAAACACAGGAATATTTAAAAGCTTTTCTAGAAAACGGATACGAATACCGCGTAGATACCAATGGACCCGAGCAAAACGGGATATCACACCCAATGTTCACTATTTCTAACCGATTTAGACAAAGTACAGAGCTTTCTTTCTTACAACCTGTTGCAGACAGAAGTAATCTTTATATTCTAAGAAATACCCTAGCCAGAAAAGTTTTATTTGAAGATGCAAAGACGGCTGTAGGGGTTGAGATCAAATTACCAAATGGAGAAATCATAAATTTGAATGCTCGAAAAGAAATCATTCTTTCAGCAGGTGCATTGAATAGTCCACAAATACTCATGCTATCCGGTGTTGGGCCAAAAAGTCATCTAGCAGAGCTGGACATAGAGTTAGTACTGGACTCACCCATGGTAGGAGAAAATTTGCAAGATCATCCGATAGTTCCAATATCTCTAACAGGGTGTGACAATTCAGATTCCTTATCAGATAACCTTGGTATCTTAAGGAATATGGACAAGTTTCCAATGTCTACATTGATAGGGTTTGCTGCTGTAGACAAGAAGCAAAGTTTTCCAGATTATGAAGTTACCGCAAGCGCACAGCCAAAAGGATCACCAACAGATACTCTGTTTTGCTCTGAAGTAATAGGAGTTAATGACGCAAACTGTGCAGCATTAGCTAGCCAAAGCATGCAGAAGCAGACACTTTTCGCACTTATAACTCTCCTCAAACCCAAATCGAAAGGTAGAGTGAAATTAAAGAGTAAAAATCCCGAAGACTTGGCAAAAATATACCTCGGTTACTTTACGGACCCAACAGATTTAGATGTATTTGCGGGCAGTATCAATGACTATACGAGTCTCAAAGATACTCCAACAATGAAGTTCCTGAATTCTACAATAGTGGACTATAAGTTGGAGCAATGCAGTGGTTTGATCTTCGGGAGTATGGAGTATTGGAGGTGTTACGCTCTGAACATGGCAGGGTCTATGTGGCATCCTGCCGGGACATGTGCCATGGGCCCTGAGGGCAAAGGGGTGGTGGACGCGAGACTGCAGGTGCGGGGGGTGAAACACCTCCGTGTAGTAGACGCTAGTGTCATGCCGAGCATCACAAGAGGAAACATCAATGCACCAACTATAATGATCGCTGAGAAAGCTGCCGACATGATAAAAGAAGATCATGGAATTGATAATGACATTTCTGACAACTCGATAGAGGTGGTTGTCGAATAATAGTTAAAACTTACGATTGGATTCTTAAAGTCATCATCATCATTACAGCTATAGGACTTCCACTGCTGGGCGTGCAGCTGCAACAACCGTTTGCCCCAACCAAACGGTGACCCAACAACTCTTTATCGGTGGCTCGAGATCACGTTTTTTGGGTATATGAATTGCAGATATCGAATAAGAAGACTATAACCACTCAAAAGAAAATAAAAAGAAACATCGAATCTAAAATAGTGAAGTTTTTCTTTAACCCGAATAAACTTCTTACACTAATGAAATATACCCAAGTAATCTTGAGTCGTTTGAAAGTTTTTTTAAACATTTGATAGTCAACATACCACAACACACACAGTATCTTTCAGAACTTAGTTTTATACATTTCTACTAATTTTTAAACACTTGTACACTTGGTAGTACAATTGATCGATCCGTATCAGAGACATTCGTCATGTACAAAAATGAGTACCTAAGTTAAAAAAAATTAAAAATAACATTAAAGTAAATCACACACATACTTGAATTATGAATTTAGAAATTTATTTTATGATTTTTATATTATACTAGCTGTGTCCTGCGGTGCTACCCGCGTTATGATGGATGAAGTACTCTTAACCAACAACATATTTATTTGAATAAAGATTAATATTATTATGTTGATACAACTTAAACAAATTATTTCGACCAAATTAGGTACCATAAAAACAGTTTTGTGAGTTAATCTTAAAAGATAGACATATACTATCGCGGACTGTTTTTTAGATCATTAAAAGAGCTATTATTCTTTAATACATATTTTTTGTGTATCTTGAACCGTTTGCACGGCGCACGCAACGGAATGCTTCAAAGATAAACAATTTCTCCCGTTTTTTACACATTTACCACTATATCTTTGCTCCTATTGGTCATAGCGTGATGTTATATAGCCTATAGCCTTCCTCGATAACTGGACTATCCAACACAAAAAGAATTATTCAATTCGACCCAGTAGTTTCGGAGATTAGCGCGTTCAAACAAACAAACAAACAAACAAACAAACTCTTCAGCTTTATATATTAGTATAGATTTTATGAATTTAGTTTGACTTTCGTGTCGTGCCTTGACACATTTTTACTTTTGGACTTAAATCTTGTTTGAGTCGTATCTATTCAATTCTGATGTATTTACTCTTAAAATAGAAGACGGTCCGAGATTTATGCGAACTACTTATCAAAACAAGCCAAGGTTAAGGAAATATTTCGTGAAGCATGGGAATTCTTAGGAAATACAATAGCACATTATCAAACAGGTAAACTGTAATATGTATTTTATATAGATTTTTAACAAAAAAACAACTGACTTTTAGTTTGAAATATTATTACTAGCAGTGCCCCGCGGTACTATCCGCGTTATAATGTATATTCCCGCAGAATGACATATCATCCCGCGGATAAAGGTACCAATGTCCTAATCTAATGTACAACCTCCCATTACAAATTTCAAGCTTATCGGTTCAGTTGTTTTGCCGTAAAAGACGGATAAACAAACACACTTTCCTACTGATAATGTTAGTATAGATTGAGTATAATTCGAGCCGTGAGCCGCCCATCTCTTCCCGTTGGCGTGGGTGCAACCATTTCGCTACAAATTGAGAAAATAATTGAAGATAACTCGAGAACTTAAAAATATTCGCCAAATACGTAAGTGGTAACCCTCTGAATCCTTACACGTGACCTCCGGGTGGTGCTAAGAACAGTCTCTGGTGGTAGGCTTCGGCCGCGGCTTGTCACCACCCTCCGGGCTGGGCCAGTGCGTGAAGCGATTTTTTTCGTGTTTCGTAATGTGGCCCGGAGAAGCCACCTTCTAGGTCTTCATGTTCCATCTTAGACCACATCGTCACTTTACATCAGGTGAGATTGTGGTCAAATGAAGGCTTATCGATCATAAAAAAAAAAAAAAAAAAATACAAACCCATTTTTTTGAAGTCGGTTAAAATGAGAAACGTGATAGCAAACGAAACCATGACTATAGCTTGAGAGCTAAAAACACACGCCGAAAGGGAGAACCTCGGTTTACGTACCGTACGTACCGTTTACGTATGTCTATAATGTATATAAAAGGCCTATTTCACCATCAGTGTCAGTAGACTTGATAGCTCTATGTTGTAATCATTGACTAATTTACCTCGGAGATGATGAAATGGGCTCTTTGTAAATAAGATGTCTAGAACTTAACAAGCTAAGAGCTTACCATGGGGCTATATTTAGTTGTGTTGCCATGAAAATGCCCCTTTACATCAGCTAATAATATTCTTAGGTATTATTATTAACTCTGAGAAAATGTAATTAAGTTAATTAAGAAACATTTATGTATTGTTTATCTGTCTCTGTTAAAAATAATAATTCAACATGTCCCTTTGGTGTTTCCTCATTATTATAAGAATTAATATTACCAATGAATATACCTAATAACTTCTTTATTTTAATTAGTTTTGACTTGTCGAGTTTTGTGTATGCAAACAAAAGAATTAAATAAATTAATACTGAATACATGAGCAACATCCACAGGTAGGTAAAATTAAAGAAACCCTTTTGAGTTCCAACCTTGGACACTTCAAGAATGCTTATGAGAAACAATCCTATGGTAGTCTTGAAGAAATTGCTTTTGTATTGTTTTGTCTTGGTGTGTTATATGGAGTTACATTATTATTAATAGTATGAAAGCTATAGCTATATTGAAATCTGATAGCTCTATTGGCCGTTGGAACCTTTGTTAGAGCATTGATTTTAACCAACAATTTGGTTAGATGCTTTAAGGTCTAAACAGAGTGTGGAATGGCGTATCATGTATTTTCATCATCATCACCCTATTAACGTTCCTACTGCTGAGACACAGGGACTTCTCTCTTGGAGAGAGAGATTAGGCCTTAATTCACCACGGTACCCAAGTGCAGGTTGGTGACTGTCACAGGTCCTTTAAACTCTAAAGTTCCCAAAACATGCCGGTTTCCTCACTATGTTTGCTTTCACAGTTAAAAAGCACGTGTTTTTAAAGCGCAACTAAGATTTTCAATAAGAAAAATCCAGAGGTACCTTGCCGTTTGAACCCACGACCTTCGGAATGAAAATCGAGTGTGCTCCTTAGCCAATACGGCTTACGTAGGTCACGTATTTTAGTATCACGAGAGTTGTACTCTTATCTCTCTCGCCAAGAGAGCAGTCCATGTGTCCCCGCAGTGGGAACGTTAATAGGGTGATAATGATGATGAGAGTTTACTAACACATGCGCAGGGATTAGCCCGGATGCGCCATTGATAGCATTATAGTGATTTCGTCCTGCGTCCTACGTGCGTCTATAACGCCATCAGATATACACATAATAAATTAATTCGTTGCAGGTGATACGCACTCGCGATTCGCATGTGAGGTGAGCGTTCGTGTGTTTGGCGTGCACTGGCAGTATCGTTAGGTCAATCAAAACACCAAAAAAAAAACTATTTTCAACAATGTTTTATTGGATGATTTCATAAAAAATTAAATCTACAGATTGATTGCTCCATAAAAAGACAAAGGGTCTGTTTTACTAAATCCGAGTAATGTTAGACAATGGTTAGAATTACTTATAGAGCTATTTCGCCATTGACACGTAGTTTTTAGTTTACTCGGACTTTGTGAAACAAGCCCTAACTGTGTGTGTGTCAGGATGGCGTGTCTCATGTCTGAATAGTCACAGGTTATGCACCAAATAACTGTACCTAAACTGGACTAAACTGTACCTATATGGAATACAATTTTTTTGTTGGCAGTTTTATTAGGTACAGTTTAGGTACAGTTTATTGATATATGTTCCAGAGCATAGTTCCCACACGTTGGGGAGATACACGATTATGCGCGCCAACCTGACGTCAGAATGGCGTGTCCATATCACAATGTATTTTATATCTAATTGCTTGAGGTACAGTTTTTTTTCATAAAGGTACAGTTTAGTACAGTTTAGGTACAGTTATTTGGTGCATAACCTGTGACTATTCAGACATGAGACACGCCATCCTGACACACACCTAACTGTTTATTCTTGACCCTGCCTCTAAGTTTACTCTAAAGGCGCTTTCAATTTGGGCGTTTCGAGACGTACGTCTACGGTACCGTCGCTTTTGTTTGATAACAACCGAACGCAAGTCAAACGCGGCGCTGTCTTGAAACGCCCGATTTAAAAGCACCGTTACTTCTTATCTTATAGATAATCCCCAGTTTTCGAGTCGTTCCATACATTACAGGACCTTAATTCTGACGCGGGACTTAACCAAACAAAACCGTTTTCAATTAATAATATTATAATGCTGCGTCGGTATGGTTTTTATATAGATTCCTATTTATATTATCATAGTTTCAATCACTGTAATTTTTTTAAACACGCATTTAAGCGTGTTTCGTCTATAAAATTTACTACATTTTAAGATTAGCTTGGTACAACAAAAAAATAACAGTGACCTACATTTCTCTCATTTTCAAAGTCACAAAACAGAGTTAGTTAAGTTGCACCTTCAATCTTTGAAAGAAGAAGAAAACTCCAGTATTAGACATAGCTGAGTTAATCCCGTTTTTTAAATGAATAGGTACTTTTTAGATTTTATAATAACTTTCAACCCCAACCGATCGTTATAATAATGATTCCGTTACGTATGAAATGACTCTAAAACTTGTCTTACTTAGAATGTGCCTACAGCAATGAAGACAAATTCCAGCTGACGTAACTTAGGAAGATTTATATTTTTTATAAATCAATTAATGTTAAAGGTTGTTTACAAACGTTTTAAAATGGCAGCACCAATAACATGATATCATCATTAACATCTAATATTCGAATGAACATAGGCAAATGAATAATGACTTGTAACAGCCTCTAGAGCATTCTCCGCCAGGGGCGCTGGTGTAGCGTGAGGTCCGAAATGTGAAAGTAACAAAAAGGCAATGAAGGTTATATAGTTTTGTAATTAACATCTCTGAGTCGTCACTCTACAGTGGCGCCCTCTGGTGGGATCACAAACGGTGGCACTTAATAAATCCTGTATTTATTAAACAAACCATATGAGGAGAGGAATAACAGACTTAATAAAAGTTTTCCGTTACTTCATTAAACTTTAATTCGTAGAATAATGAACATGCTTAACAAAATATATGTAAATTGTAAACATTTATTGTTTACACAAAAACTATCTTCAATTTTTATTTTTTATTTAATCAGTAGCAACTTGCTCTTATTTCATTAAATGTTATTTTAACATAAGCCTTACGCAAAATAAAAATAATCAAAATCATAGGTATGGACAATTTGGTTTTAAATTTGCGACATATCACTCCAAATTTTTAAATAGTTCTCTGCTATCGTCTTCTATAAATTTTACATTTTTTACTTACAAATAGACTAGTTAATGGGGAAGTCTATGTTCTGCCAATAAATTGTACAGCAAAATATACCTAAAAATCATTGCACAAGAAAATTGGTGATATATTTTATTAATATTTTTTTGATTACGGTTCATTATGTTTAATTAAGCTTATGTTAACTCTTGTTGTTGCCATTTTGCAATACATATTATAACTTTCTTAAAACTCAAACCATTAAATATAGTATTGAAGAAAAACACTATTTAGATTTAGTATTCATTTACAATTTTTTTATTTATAAACGGGATATTTACCATGATTAATAGTCATGTAATAAGTGATATATAGTGAATAGTTTCGCAATAAGAGACTGAGAAAGAGGGTAGACCGCTTAGTCGATTTTTTCAGTTCAACCGCGATCATGGCGCATGTAACTGTGCCGAAATATCGGGGAACTCGAAAGACAACCAAACCAATCATGGTAAATATCCCGTTATAAATCTAAATAGTGTTGATAACCAAGTTATAGTTATAAAATAGTTATAATTTATAGTTCAAAAAATTATATCGTTATAGAAAAAGTGTCTAAGTTACATCAGCTAACTAATCATCATCATCATAATTTCAGCCGTAGGACGTCCACTGCTGGTCATAGGCCTCCCTCAAAGACTTCCAGTGATTTCGGTCGGTAGCAGCTTGTAACCACCGCGAGCTACCTTCACCAAGTCGTCCGTCCATCTAGTTGGTGGACGTCCTACTCTCCGTTTGCCGATTCGTGGTCTCCATTCAAGAACCTGCCGGCCCCAACGGCCATCTGCTCTACGCGCTACAAGCTAACTATTACCAGTCATGAAATAAATTGTTTGTTCTGTAAATACAACACTAAGTTAATTAAATGGAAAGTTTTCCGGAAGCTTACAAACAAATATAAAAATATATTTACATCACTTTATTTACACTTTTACAGAATAATCTTAAGTAACGACCACACCACTCAATTATTCATACATTTCAACAGAAAGACTTGTCTTAAATTAAATGCAAAAAAAAAATTAAGACACATCCGTAACCTCCGTAGTTACGGATGCGTCTTAATTTATTCTGCATAAAATTTAAAAATAGTTTAACCTGCAAAGTGAGGTTTATCACTTATTAAAAAAACGAAAAGCTTGTATTCATAAAAATATATCGCTTTTTATTTAAGGCATACAGAAGATTTTTTAATAAAAACTTTATTCAAAAACCTAAGCTAGTTCCAGATCGGTTTAATAGTATGTATAAAAGCATTTCACCGCCGTAATTGTTATACAATTTTTGTTTATTAAATCTAAATGCTTAAAGTTTACATCTTCATCTTTATGTATATAAATCTTTTGTATATTAGTTATTGAACTCCTCCTAACGGCTGAACCGATTTTGATGAATTTTTTTGTGTGGGTTTAAGTGGATACGAAGCTAGGTGCGAAGCGGGGGCGGACCGCTAGCTGTATAGACTAATAGTTTTTATACAAACCAAAATCTTAACATAAATTTTATACTAGCTCTTAGTATTTAATACACAGTTTTAGATTTAGTTAAGACTAAATCATAATAACCATTTATTGTATATTTAAATATAAAAGTTTTTATAACTAAATAATTAAATTGTGCCATAATCATCGAGCATCAATTAGGTCAAATTAATTGATATCTCAATGATTGTAACACAATATAATACATTAATATACATTTAGTAATCTAAATATGATACACATACTAATCTAATACTGAACTAACAGAGAATGTTACAATGTAATTTATATATATATATATACATATATATATATATATTTCAGGCGGTTCAAACGCTAGTTTTTACAAAGATTAACATATTTTAACAAGTTTTGGTTTGACACTATTGTCCTAAAGAACTTTTACACAACGTCAGTAATCTTAGCAGGTCCGCAAACCTACCTTGCGCCTCTCGCAGCATGATTCTGGAACAAAGATAAATCATAAATAATTAAATCATAAATCATTTATTGTTTGCGAATCCGGTGAAACATAGTCAGGTCTATAAAACTAATTAGAGCTAAACAGATTCTGCTACTTTAAGCACACAAAAATTACATTACATGTCACTTCATCATCATCAATCACCCTATTAAAGTTCCCATAGCTGGGACACAGGGACTTCTCTCTTGACGAGAGAGATTAGGTCTTAATTCACCACGCTCGCCAAGTGCGGGTTGGTGAATGCCACATGTCCTTCAAACTCTTTAAAGTTCTCAGAACATGCCTGTTTTTCAAGAATAGAAAGCGCACATACATTTTTCAAGAAAAAGTGCGCGGCGGGGTTTGTACCCACGACCTTAGCCAACACGGCTATTCCAAACCATTATATAAACAAAATTATTTTTAGAGTTATATAACTACATATGAAACGTATTAATTACCTATGTAAAATGTTGGACACACTTTTATTTATTTAAATGAAATTAGACATAGATATAATTTTATTTACCACAGAAACACACAAAATTAAATTATACAGGGTGTAATAGACTACTATCGCAAAATGAAAGGGGAGATTCAGACCACGATACTGAACAAATTTATCGAAAAAAAAACTTTTTTTCTATTTTAAGGGTTTTTAGTCGTTGTACGTCAATTTAAGAACATGCCAACGTTATAAACACACTCATAATACAAAAAACATGAAAAAAAAAACACCAATGAATCTAATTTCAGTCGATCGGTCGCCCTTATACATAATCAGTGATTCAGCCAGTGCCATCAGCTGTGATTATTAATCACAGCTGATGGCATCCACACAGTGATAGCGCTTGCGTGTACGACCCATACGCACACACGCAAGCGAGCGCTATCCTGCTCTAAGCGCAATGAACTCTGGTGACCTAGATAATGGATTTTATTTAAATCCATGCACAATTCCCGCCACACATAAATTAGTTCTGGCAAACTACCTAGTATGAAAGGTGAGTTTGGCGCGGGTGTTCTAAGACATGTTTCATGAAAATTGGTTGAGCCGTTTAAAAGTTATGGAGGTGAGAGTGGGAAAGGAAAACTGAAAATCTGCAAATATTTATACTCGAGTGGGGTATCAAATAAAAGCGCATCGCGTGCACATTACTAAATATTGTGGTGTTTTACTTTTAAGGAAATTAAGGCACAGGAATCGGGGGTTTTCCTTAGATTTTAAATTTAGATTTATTATACTATAGATTTACATATAATTTGAATTATTATTAATTCCTTATTTTTGTAACATGATATTGATAAGTATTATATTTTCTTATCTAAAGATTCTGCATAAGTAATCCGATATGTTTGACATTTAATAAAATATTTTATTTTATATTTTTTATTATTGATAAGCCTTCATTTGACCACAATCTCAACTGATGTAAAGTGACGATGTGGTCTAAGATGGAGCATGAAGGCCTAGAAGATGGCTTCTCCGGGCCACATTACGAAACACGAAAAAATCGCTTCACGCACTGGCCCAGCCCGGAGGGTGGTGACAAGCCGCGGCCGAAGCCTACCACCAGAGACTGTCCATAGCACCACCCGGAGGTCATGTGTAAGGATTCAGAGGGTTACCACTTACGGACGTGAACAGACAAAACCTCCAAAATTTCTAATAAAATTCAAAATTCAAAATAATTGTATTTATCTTTATCTCTCAAGTAGGTCATTGAGTGACGTGGTACATTAGGTATGTAGGTATTAGGTATGTACCTACACTACAACGGGGCAGTATACTTAATGCACCTGGGTGGTATACTGCCCCTACTACAACTAGTTATATATAATTGATTGAAATCGATAGGCACTTGGAGTACTTGAATAAAGTCTACTAAAAAAGTAGACTTAACGCACCCAAAGACACCTGGGTGAATAAAGTATACTTAATGCTCCTGGGTGAACAAACTCAGGTGAATTAAGTATACTGACCCACTACAACTAGATATATATAATTGATTAAAATCGATAGGTACTTGGAGTAGGGCTCACCGGCAGTTGCAGCAGAATATCCGGATATTGGCGTTGGTGACGTACCGCGCCTCCATCCCGAGGTGCGTGAGGCTCGCCTTGAACGCGCGCTCCATCTTCAGCGCGTTGTCGTTGAACAGAGGCGAGTCCAGCGCTGCATTCAGGACCCTGAGCGGGGAAACAAGGTGTGTGTGCGATTCACACACGATAGAAGTGAAACTTCAGTAAATCGACAAAAGAATAAGAATAAAAAAAACAAAAAAAAATACTATGCAAAAAGATTTTGTTCGGGCGGTCACCCATCCAAGTACTGGCGTCGCGCAAAGTTGCTTAACCTTGTGAGCGTTTAAGATTGGCTTACCCGACAGGTAAGCCAATCTTATTTCCATTTCCGTTGCATCCGGTTTCAAATCACAACGATTCTAAAGAAGTTCCACTTCAAAAATGTATATATTTAGTACATCAGTCACCTAACACCCATAGTACAAGCTCTGCGTAGTTTAGGGTTAGGTGATGCTGTGTGATTAGTCCGGAAATATATATTTATTGATTAACAAACAATACACAGTAGGTAAGTATTTTTTGACGTGACAACGTCTTATAAATTGGTTTGCCGGGTGACACTTCAAGAAACTGCGTTACGCTCCGCTCACGTTATGCGCTCACAATGAGAGCGAGTGAGAGGCACGCGTCCCTTCCACTCGGGCATGGTTAGCCCGCCTAAGAGCGAGAGAGACAGACATAAAAAGTGAAAGGTAGTGTATATAAATACGTATGTATGTGTAAATCCAAAGGTTGTCTGGAAGAGATCACTTTTAGTGATAAGGCCGCCCATTGTTACACTATTATTTAATGTATTTTAGTTCTTAAGCATTGTTCTGTTGTATTATATTATTGTGTTTCAATAAAGAGTATTGTATTGTATTGTATTGTATTGTAAAGGTAAAAATAAAATTTTGTGAATATGAAATTCAGTGCGAGATTCTTTGTATAAATTAATGTTTAAAATATAATTCTTTGTATAAATAAATGTTTTAAATTGTTACTATAATTTCATCCTTCTTCCTACTATACGAATGAATATTCACATTAAAATTATTTTACCACTCAAAGTCGTTGTCACGTAAAACTTTCGCCCGTATACCGACTTTACAGGCAACCAATTTTTTTCTTGTAAGCACATACGTATGATACAAAACACCCAGAACTAGAAATTGTAGATCGTACAAAATCTGATCCCCCAGCGGGAGGGAACCCTCTTGGGCTTCAGGCGGTCTTCAATTAATTTCTTTCTCTTTTTCTCTCTATATAGTTAGATGTATGTCTGCGGCCGTCACTCACCCCTCCATGGCGACGGCCAGCGCCGAGATCTGTCCCCCGAAGATGGACAGGTTGCTGCAGAGGGCCTCCAGCGAGTCGGAGCCGGGCAGCGAGTCCTTGACGCTGTGCTCGATGCCCAGGTTGTTGGCTAGCTTTGGTAGATGTATGTCTGCGGCCGTCACTCACCCCTCCATGGCGACGGCCAGCGCCGAGATCTGTCCCCCGAAGATGGAAAGGTTGCTGCAGAGGGCCTCCAGCGAGTCGGAGCCGGGCAGCGAGTCCTTGACGCTGTGCTCGATGCCCAGGTTGTTGGCTAGCTTTGCACTGGAAACATACATTTATATGTTCTATGTTCCTCAGGGAATATTACGCAAATCACAACACAAAATGACAATAGTAGCAAGGCACTCACTTAGTGGCTTCCAAGGAACGTTGTATGTACAAAAAATGAACATGTAATGGTACTTAAATAAATAAATAAATCTATCCGGACAATCCGCACATCTTTTTTTTATGTTATTTGACCACAATCTCACCTGATGTAAAGTGACGATGTGGTCTAAGATGTGGCATGAAGGCCTAGAAGATGGCTTCTCCGGGCCACATTACGAAACACGAAAAAATCGCTTCACGTACTGGCCCAGCCCGGAGGGTGGTGACAAGCCGCGGCCGAAGCCTACCACCAGAGACTGTTCTTAGCACCACCCGGAGGTCACGTGTAAGGATTCAAAGGGTCTAGCCCAGTGGTAAGTTCTAAGCTTGTGTTACGGGTACTAGACATCTGATTTACTTAATATACATACATGCATTATTAGAAATAAGTGTTTTAACAAAAAAACAACTGACTCGAACGTAATTCTTATATACGAGCATTGTGCCTTGTGTCTTGCGGTGTGAAGGGCGTTGGCGTTGATTGGTTCATCATCATCACCCTAATAACGTTCCCAATGTTCCCAATGCTGGGACACAGGGACTTCTCTCTTGACGAGAGAGATTAGGCCTTATTCCACCACGCTGGCCAAGTGCGGGTTGGTGAATGTCACATGTCCTTCAAACTCTTTTAAGTTCTCAGAACATGCCGGTTTTCTCACGATGTTCGCCTTCACCGTTAAAGCACGTGTTTAAAGCGCACATAAATTTCTCAAGAAGAAAACTTCAGAGGTGCTTGGTGACCTTCGGAATGAAAGTCGAGTTTCCTCCCACTTAGCCAACACGGCTTCGGTTGGTTGATATTTAATATAGTATAGATCAGTAAAATCAACTTTACAAGAAGCCTAACTCACCAATAACTGGAGAATATCGTCCAGACGCCTTCAAAAGCCTCTATGATAGGCTTCTCGCCCTCCCTTTCCCTCTCGGGTGTCTTGTGGTGCGGCTGGGCGGGCGGGGCGCCGGCGCTCTCGCTCTCGCACAGGCGCTCCACGGTCGCCTTGGCCAGCTGCATGTACTCCGGGATGATCTGGCAGCGCGACGCGATCTCTATGCAGACCTCCTTGAACTTGTTCAGGTCGGCCTGCGTCAGCGAGTTAGGACCTGGAAGGACACCAATTAAGTGATCAGTTGATATTCATATTCATTTATTTTAATCAATAGTTTGCATACACAAAACTTAGACAGGTCAAAAACACACTATAATAAAGTAATTAATAAAATTACTTAGAAATTAAATAATAATGTTATATAAAATAAAATAAAATTATTTTTCTGCTGTAAAGGGGCATCGTCAATAGGAAAATATAAAATAATTAATTTAAACTACATCAAAACCTTATAATCAAACTAAACATCTATTATTATTACCATACTTTTGAAAATAAATAGGTACATATAACCTATAAATAATAACTCCAACAAAGTAGAATAGCCTCAAGTTTTTCTAGGTCTTTGAAATGGTCACAGCGGAAAGTAAATATTGAACGTTTCGTGAGTCAATCTGCTTTTTGTCATAACCAGTAACAATTTCATATGTAATTGTACTCCTGTTTAAGCTATTGATAACTACAAAATTGTAAAAACTGATTAAGCTGAGTTGTTCTATTAACTTCTCAACTGAGTATAAAACATTGTAGCGAACTGGCAAGACAATGTGATGATTTTAAGGAAATAATAGTATCATAGTTCTTTCCAAACAAAAATGATATTTCTTTGAAATTATCAAGGAAATAATATAACATTATCTTTAAACAATTTAGTTTTATTAAATTTTAGTCGACCTGTCCATGTATCACATGTGCTTCTAAGGCAATAAATGTTTAGACTTTGACTTTAAAAAATATATATATTGATAATGATAAGTATGCTACCGCTACACCTAGGGATCCGTGTACAGTTTACTCATGTTTTGCAGTAAAAAAAAACAAAAATAAGTAAAAAAAAATTTTAAAAGTCACCGCGCGCAGATTATCCTAGTACTGAACTGGCGCAACGTTACATGACTTTGTAAAAATAGCGTTTATTGTATCAATTATATATATTTATAGTTATAAGAATTGCCGAGAGATTTTTTTTTAATACTTTTTTAATTAAGATTATATAATATTAAGTTAAATATAGCGAAACGAAGTCAAGTGTACATAATGTAATAAATTACAAATATACCAATTGTTTGTGTTTTTAGAATTAGTGTTACAGCGGCAACACAAATACATCATCCCTTACAATTTCATCAACTCTCTAACTATCACGGTTCTTTAGATACAGCCTGGTGACAAACTGACAGACGACGAAGTCTCAGTTATATAGAAATAGAAATAGAAAAAGGTTTATTTACGTCAAAAAAATACAAACACAATACAGAGCAACTATAACATTAATTTTAGTTAGATTTATATACATGTGTAACAAATTCGGACGTAAATTGGTTGCCACTCAGCATGTGCTGTAGGTGCTAAGGAAGCAGGCTGCAGCGCTGGTTTTCAGTGTACGTGTAATGTGCAAGGCGGCGTTAAAGCGCGGCGTGACAGACGCCGCAAGTAATGTACTTAATTATAAATATATCAGAATTAATACAAGAGAAAAAATAGAGCTGTTTTTACATAATATAACATCAAAACAAAAAATATAAATACAAACAACATAGTAAGAATAACAGAGAGATTATTTTTATAATATTAGTAAATACAGTATTATTTAATTAATAAAAGATCGACTCATATAATTAATCCAGCATATTGAATAATCAACAGATGTTTTTTTAAGGTTTGACTTAAAAGAATACCTGCGATCCAGTGCATCATCAGTGCACCAAACTATGTCTTGCTCACCTTTGGAGTTCATCAAGTTGAGGCAGTTCCGCAGGTCCATGATGAGGTACTCTATCCTGGGGAAGACCTCGCTGAAGACCGCGATCCAGTGCTTCAGCAGACACGTGACGACGTCTTCGAGGGACCACGGCGGCGGCTTGAACACTATCCGCGTCCACAGGTTGTCATACTTCGCACGCATTTCGTTCTGTGAACATAAATAAATCATCATCATCCTGCCCTTGTCCCACACTATGTGGGGTCGGCACAACATGTGTTTTTCTTCCATTTCCCTCTATCACCCGTCATACACATATCTTCTTTCACACAGTCCATCCATCTTTTCTTTGGCCTCCTTCTGCCCACATATCCATCCACTTTCATATCTAACGCTCTTCTCGTAACATGACTTTCGTTCCTTCTCATAAGATGCCCAAACCACGCTAACCTGTAATAGGTTAGCGTGGTTTGGGCTCTCAACTTATCCGTAACTGGTGCCACTTTCAAACTTCCTCTTATATACTAGTTCCTTATTTTATTCATCCGGGTCACTCCACACATCCATCTTAGCATTCTCATTTCATAAATAAATACTGTGCTCAAATATTCTTTGTCTTATATGTATATATAAAATTCTCGTGTCACAGTTTTCGTTCCTGTACTCCTCCGAAACGGCTTGACCGATTCTCATGAAATTTTGTGAGCATATTAAGTAGGTCTGAGAATCGGCCAACATCTATTTTTTATTTCGCAAAACAACGTTTGCTGGGGTCAGCTAGTATACAAATAAAAGTATGAAAAAAAGCAGTGTTGGCTAAGTGTGAGTACACTCGACTTTCATTCCGAAGGTCGTTGGTTCAAACCCCACCGCACAACTCTGGATTCTACTTTCAGTAAAATTTATGTGCGCTTCAAAACACGTGCTTTAACGGAGAAGGCAAACATCGTAAGGTAACCGGCATGTTCTGAGAAATTTAAAGAGTTTGAAGGACATGTGACATTCACCAGCCCGCACATGGCCGGCGTGGTGAATTAAGTCCTAATGTGTCTCGCCAAGAGGGAAGCCCCTGTGTCCCAGCAGTGGGAATGTTAATAGGGTGACGATGATGACCCTACTATCCGTGCATATTAGTAAGTGGACGTCCGACGCAGCGGTATATAATAGACACGTACCTCCAGTATGTTGCTGAGCAGCGCGTGCGTGTGGTCGCGCAGCGGTATATAATGGACACGTACCTCCAGTATGTTGCTGAGCAGCGCGTGCGTGTGGTCGCGCAGCGGTATATAATGGACAAGTACCTCCAGTATGTTGCTGAGCAGCGCGTGCGTGTGGTCGCGCAGCGGTATATAATGGACACGTACCTCCAGTATGTTGCTGAGCAGCGCGTGCGTGTGGTCGCGCAGCGGTATATAATGGACACGTACCTCCAGTATGTTGCTGAGCAGCGCGTGCGTGTGGTCGCGCAGCGGTATATATTGGACACGTACCTCCAGTATGTTGCTGAGCAGCGCGTGCGTGTGGTCGCGCAGCGGTATATAATGGACACGTACCTCCAGTATGTTGCTGAGCTGCGCGTGCGTGTGGTCGCGCAGCGGTATATAATGGACACGTACCTCCAGTATGTTGCTGAGCAGCGCGTGCGTGTGGTCGCGCAGCGGTATATAATGGACACGTACCTCCAGTATGTTGCTGAGCAGCGCGTGCGTGTGGTCGCGCAGCGGTATATAATGGACACGTACCTCCAGTATGTTGCTGAGCAGCGCGTGCGTGTGGTCGCGCAGCGGTATATAATGGACACGTACCTCCAGTATGTTGCTGAGCAGCGCGTGCGTGTGGTCGCGCAGCGGTATATAATGGACACGTACCTCCAGTATGTTGCTGAGCAGCGCGTGCGTGTGGTCGCGCAGCGGTATATAATGGACACGTACCTCCAGTATGTTGCTGAGCAGCGCGTGCGTGTGGTCGCGCAGCGGTATATAATGGACACGTACCTCCAGTATGTTGCTGAGCAGCGCGTGCGTGTGGTCGCGCAGCGGTATATAATGGACACGTACCTCCAGTATGTTGCTGAGCAGCGCGTGCGTGTGGTCGCGCAGCGGTATATAATGGACACGTACCTCCAGTATGTTGCTGAGCAGCGCGTGCGTGTGGTCGCGCAGCGGTATATAATGGACACGTACCTCCAGTATGTTGCTGAGCAGCGCGTGCGTGTGGTCGCGCAGACGCGCAGCACTGAGCGGCGCGGCGCGGCGCAGCGGGCGCAGCACGAGCGCGTGCAGCTGGCGGGTTTGCACGCCGTTCGCGACCGCCTTCGTGCACAGGTTCTTGTCGTTTGATAGTAGGATCTGAAAATAAATAAATAAATATTTCCAGACAATTCACACAACAACATCTAGCCCCGTGGTAATCTCTGAGCTTGTGTTACGGGTTACGGGACAATTGATTCCGCTACAGGAGCATACAAACATTATTACAGTTAATATACAAATTATAATTCAATTTATCATTCCTCATTAAACATCAAAAAATCAATATTAATCAATTCAATTAACAATAAAATAATGTCAAATGCAAGCATAAATATGGTCTTCAATAATAATAATGAATCTTCATATAAATTGCCGTGATGTAAACATTATTTTAGTTCAAAAACAAGTGAGCGATATTTTTCCCCAAAAATCAATTAAAAATAATTTAATTTAAAATACTAGGGGCCAAATTTTGATATGCAAATTATAAATATACATAAAAATTCGGCTTTCAGCAAAAAAAACGATGAACGCACTAATCCTGCAGCCGGATCTTATTATACTATGTAAACGCAATAAAAATAAGAGAATACCAATGACCATCAAAATAAAATTAGCCGGTAGAAGTCTAAACCGCAGACTAACAAAAGTATACAATAAACTTCCTGACATAATAAAACACGAACAAAAATAAACTGAATCTCGGAAAAAAAATCAAAGAAATGTGTATAATAACATTTCTTTTAATTTTTACTGACGATTTTCTTAATGATAAAATAATACTTACTTTCTAACTTAAGATATTAATGATAATTGACTTACTTAATTTTGAACGACATTCTTTTAATTTACTATTATTATTATACTTTTACTTCAAAAATATAATTAGGTTTTATTGACATATTATCATTAAGCGATTGAATTACATTCTCCTATCTGTTCTTTGATTTCTTTGAATATTTAGCCCCGTAGTATGCTCTAGACTTGTGTTTCGGGTACTAGACATCTGATATACTTAAGATACAAGATACAAAATCATTTATTTCCATTGCTTGATTTTACAAAACTTAGAACTTAATATATTAGACATTTATAGATATTTTTCATTCTACGTAGTAATAAAGACCTATGCTCTATAAATGTATATTTAAGCATATAAATGCTAAAATGTGTCCCCCGCGGTTTGAAATAAATGTATCTTCTTATATTTTTGGGAGTGTTTGTGTGGTCGAGTGTAAACAGCAGAAATAACTCACCACAGATTTCCCTCTCTCCGCCTGTTGCAGGCAGCAGTTCAATATCTCGTCGTCCGCGGACTCGCACGGGTAAATGTGAGAGTTGGCGTCTCGAAGGGGTTGAACTGAAACGAAACAATTGATTATAAAATAAAATAACTTTATATAAACAAATAAACAATCTTTGTAAAAAAGCTTATTATAAAATATCGGATTACCTTGAGGACAAAACTGTTTGGGACGGAATCTGCTCCAACACAAAATCAAAAACAAAACTAACAAATAATGATTGTAAAGTTTCAATACAAGAATGAGCTAGAGTTTCTAATCGCTTCTTTGCTCTAGCGAAAGCTAAAAAGCGAAGCGACCAGATACCATAAATTTATTTCCTACTTATCTTTAAGCACCTCTGATTTTTATTTTTTGTTTGTTTGTATTTTATGTTGACGTGTCTAAGTTTTGTAAAACCAAACAATGGAAATAAATGATTTTGTATCTTGTATCTTGAATAAAATTATAAGTAAATATTTCCGGACAATCCACACCACAACATCTAGCCCCGTGGTAAGCTCTTAGCTTGTGATACGGGTACTAGACATCTGATATACTTAATATAATTGACATTTGTAGATATTTTTTACTATACATATTAAATACCCATACCAAGGATAAAGTGATTATTATTATTATTTATTGGTAAATCTAATTAATCTATGGAATGAAAAACTTGCTTATATTATTATTTAGCTCACACGGTCCCACTGCAGGGCAAAGTCAAGATAATGTTATTTCCTTGATATTTTTTGTTTAAACAATTTATTTTATTAATTTTAAGCTGATCTGTCCATGTATGCCCTGTGCTTCTAAGGAATTAAATGTTTTGACTTTGAAAAGGCCTCCTTTCTTCCACTCTTCGCCTTTAATCCTTAAATTTATTATTTACCGATGAACCTACCTTTAATCCTATTGTTGTCTGGCAGATACTTGTAGAGGTAGTCCATAGCGGGGCGCGCGCGCTTGCAAATGGCCCCGTTCCCGTTATTACTATCTTTTAACGTGTCCAATTCGTTCACAACGCGCCACGGGACTAGCAATATTGGTTGTTCTGTGTAACCTGAAAATGTTAAACTTTTAGCTTATTCATACATCATATAATATAATATACAAAGTAATTCAAACTATCCGTATCAGTTTGCTTATTTATTGCATTTTACGACACCAACATTGTAACATTATAATTATTATTAGAAATTATATTGTTAATGGCTGTTCTCGTCACCGGGCGTTGCTCTTAAAATGTATTTTTCCGCGGCAAAATAGCTTTAGGCCTTCAATGAAAAATATTGATTATTTATGATATTCAATTTGAATGCAATTTTAATGAATTTATAATATCTAGAAGACCTTCAAGTACGTTAAACAATAAAGTTTAATTATTTAATAGTTACAGGTACAGGTATATATATGTATGTATTTTGAGTGTATTTAATGTTTTTATTTTATTTTTGCCCAAGGTGATATTTTGAATAAAATATAAACTACGTTAAAAAAACTGACTTCAACATCTTATAATATTTCAGGGATGCCCTCAATTTCTCTGGGATCCCATGATCAGATTTTAACATGGTGACAATGGGACCACTCAGCAAGCATACCCTTTCGAATGAAACAAGTACTATCAAAATCGATTCAAAACCGACATAAAAAACGCATAACAAAAAAAATCAGTCGAATTGAGAACCTCCTCCTTAGTTGTAGTCGTTAAAAATACTTCGGGCAATATGTTAATATGTTTTTCTGGTAGAAATAGTTTGATTTTTGTGAAAACTTTACTGGTATTACAATAAAAAGTAGCACAAACCTTCTATGTGAGAATTCATTACGTTCTTTATGAAGTCCAGGTCGTGGATGAACATGTTGGTGTCGACGACTAAAACTACATCTCCGCTCCCGTTGTCTGCATTACTCGTATTAGAGTTTACTACAGGCACGCTTCTAGGCTGCGGCTCGGGAACAGACGATGGACTTGTCACCTGAAAACATAAATATAAATTTAAAATTCAAGAAAAACCCCCGATTCCAATGCCTTCATTTCCTTAAACATAAAACAACATAATATTATGTAATGTGGACGCGATGCGCTTTCATGATACCCCACACTAGTATATTTGTAGATTTTCTGCTTTCCTTCCCCACTCTCATCCCCATAACTTGTAAACGGCTCAACCGATTTTCATGAAACATGTTTAAGAACACCTGGCCCAAACTCACCTTTCATACATAAAAAACTAAATTGAAATCGCTCCATCCGTTCGGGAGCTATGATGGAACAGACAGACAGACAGACACACAGACAGACAGAAAGACACGTCAAACTTATAACACCCCTCTTTTTTGGTCGGGGGTTAAAATTAGCTTTAAATATATACTATTATTATTATTATTTAATATTTTTGCATGCATAAATTTATTATTTTATTTTAATTTTTAATTTTTAGGTTAAGACTTAGAATTAAGAATAATTTTCAACACGATTTGTAAAATAATTGTTAAGAAATAAATGAATATGAATATGAATATATAACGTTATTTCACTTCCAAAATGATTGTGAGTACACTATTCATGTTTAAAACGGGATTTAGGCAGGTATATGTGCCTTTGGGTAGGCGCGGCGCATTGCATTGGAACATTGTGGCATTTCCTCGCTCGTGCAAAATAACGCTTTTGCAATTATACCTACCTACCTACCAAAAATCATGATGACTACTTAATAGCATAGACCGTAACTAGTGTTGAAAACGGACGGTCATCTGATTCGACGCGCGCGCCAACTGGAATGAGTCAGAGCTTGCGCCGACACTCCTTGATGAAGGACTTCTCTTGACCGAAGTACAAAACGTTAAAAGTTTTTAATACTTGTGTTTTAAGTAAGTAAGTCTTATTTTTAAAATGAAAATTACGTTCGTTATTCGTCATTATTGTCGGATCAACAGGAGGTAAATGAGAGGGTGACTGTGGTGTGGATAGCGCGCCGACTTATGTACCTTAATATATACTGCGTATGTTAAACAGACTCTGAATTTGCAAGCCTTGTGGCGGCGATGGGTTTATCTATGCTCATATTAGAAACCTGAAATGTTTGTTTGTTTGCTTCAACGCGCGAAACTTAGAAACCACTGGTCTGATTTGAAAAATTATTTCAGCGTTCCCAATTTATTGAAGAAGGCTATTATGCAACTTTTTGTCACGGGAAAATAAAAAAACCACGGACAACGCCGTGACGCGTAGCTTGTGAAAAGCTAGTCATTATCATAATCACTGTTTTGCTGCATTATGCGCACTCTCCTTAAAACATCGCGGCGAGCCCAGTCTCTCAGTATATTATGCTACTGAAATATATTGTTAGATCTTAATATACCGAGTATAGTTCCAAAAGAGCATTAGGCGAGGTTTTATGACTTAGACCGCTTAGTAATAAATAATTAAAGCTCAATTCTAAAATGACAACTAATAACAGTACTAATCAACTTTGCTTACCTCTCGGTGGTCGACATCCATCGCCTCAACAGAACGCGTTTCATTGCCTGGGTTCACGGACGCGGGCGCCTCTACGTCACTACTCAGTCTTTTCCTAATGCTCTCCATTCTATCCATAGCCGAACTATACACCGTGGTAGACGCCTCGACTTTAGCAACAGGTGTCTTAACACTATCCGGTCTATTCTTGAACACATTGTAGACACCTTGTGTCTCCACAGACTTGACTGGTTCGACGATTTTATACGCTTCGCGAGGATCTCTCCGGTATAATAATTTCGAATTTATAGCAGACATAAGTTTACTAGCTTCCGAAAACTGTGGAGGCGTTGCCGGGTGCTTCATAAAGGGGTATTCTGTTGTTTGGTTGTTGATACCTTCTTCGATGTCAGCGAATGCATCTTTCGGTTTTATGGCATTGTTGTTCGGCAGTTGCGCTTTCATAGAGTAGATTATTTTATTGGCTGCTAGGAATTGCGATGGGGACAGCGCGGCTTGCGCGCTTTCGATGGGGGATTGTGTGTTAACTTGAGATTCGTGGTTTTCTTTCTTCTCTGGCGTGGATTTGGCAGGCGGTGTTTTAGATTCTTTAGCCTCTTCATTTTTAACATCCGCCAAAAGTTCAACTCTGAGTTGGGATAATCGAGCGTTTGCTGTGTTTTTAGACGGTGTCGGTTTTGGACTTTGAGAACTTCTGCTTGTGTTCGGGGTGTCCCTGGCCCTTTTGATAGAACTTGGGGATGGTTTGGGGCTCCTTAATGGAGTTTTATCGCTACGTGAACTTTTTTGGACGTATTTCGGAGATTCCCGAATGGATCCTGTGCTAGCTCGCTTTTTTACAGGACTTCTAGTTGGACTCTTGTCGACGACGATTGGGCTTCGTTTCTCTGAAATAATTACGAGTAAAATGAGACCATAAATGTTTCGATAAGAAATGGATTTTATTAATTGTATACATTTATTAATTCTACACAACAACATCTAGCCCCATAGTGATCTTGTTGTAAGCTTGTGTTACGGGTACTAAACATCTGTGGACTTCATTTATAATAGACATACAATTTTTTTATTATGCATATTAATCACCCAGATTAAAAGAAAGTGCTTGCTTGGAGATCAGCTCTATGTCATTATTAAATATGACCATCAGCTCAATCGGAAAACGTGATGTATGTCATATTTTACTTGCAACATTTTATTACAGACGAAACATCAGGACTGGTGAAACTAAATAAAAACCTTTAAGCAAAACTAAATGATTCTTTAACCTACTGTTAAAATTCAAATCATGCTGAAACTGAAAGACGTTTCTTTTGTTATAAATCTACTTGTAGCAATATGGGGATATTACGCGAAACGCAGCGCAGATGGGGTCACTAGCACAAGCAGTAGACATCTACTTTTTTTAAGGGTTTATGGCATTATTGACTCTCTATGATCAAGAAACTCTTTTCTCGATTTGAAGGATTCGTTTATCCAAACTTGCAAACCTAATTACTTCTAAATGCCAGAACAGAAATCTATTCAGCTATTATTTAGTTATTTAAAAAAAAACAAATTGTACACATTCATGCAGTGCATGAGGGAAAGTACACAAAACAGATAAATATAAATTAAAAAGCAAAACAAGGTTAATTGACACTATCAGATTGTCAGCTGAAATAAGACATTTTGTATTAGTTAACCAAAGTGTATCATTTACTTATAGTATTAATGCTTATAATGTCGATGCCACTAATTAATAAATTAACAAGCCCATTTATGGAGAAAAATAACAATCCACACAACAACATCTAAGCCAAAGAATTTTACCGCATACATACAACACATGCAATGCTGTGACGCAACAATATCTGTTAATTTTGTACTAGCTGTTACAAAATTACCAATACAAATACAAATTGGTACAAATTATAGTGCAACAATATCTGTTACTGTGCACTAAATACAATACTAGATATTGTTGCACTAAAGAAAACTAAACATAATTAAATTTTAAAACTAGAATATAGATCTTTTTTAAATTTTATCCTTTCTATAACATACATGAATATTTCAATTGTACTTTATCAATTTTATAATTCAAATGACATATAATTTGTGATGAATACTTTAATTTTTACCTAAGACATACTATCCATTAATTTATTTTTTATTTATTGCATTGAGTATAATTTTAGGACATGCATGATAAAACTTTTTTTTTTTTTATTGTAGATTAGCCTTCATTTGACCACAATCTCACCTGATGTAAAGTGACGACGTGGTCAATGATTATGTTAAATTAATTAATGAAATTCTATGTAATAACTGACATGCCAATGTTATTGTGTAACTTTATGGTGCAATAAATGAATTTACCAGACATTATATACTACATTAGATACTATTACATGTTATATAACTCCAATACAACAAGGTCATGTTAGTGCAATAGAACTGAACACAAGTTCTAACAATGTTCTAATTTTTAACACCATGCATCTTTTGCTGTATCTTATTTTACATAAATCCTTTGATTTATAGATAGAAAACAAGGGGTAAGAAAATTAATTTATAGAAATATACAAATCTTCTAAATATATTAGTAAAGTCATAGCGCAGGTCAAAGCTCATTAACTAATAGAAAGACCGGAGTGAAGGACCAATACATACCTATTTAATATTATAAATGCAAAAGTAAATCTACATGTCCGGCTTTCATGCATTATGTACTAGACCAAATGAAATAAAATTTTGAATGAGAATTGGTACAAAGATTCAATAGAGCCTGAGAATGAAGAATGAAAAAACAGATGAGACAAAAATAAAATATTTGTGCCTAACACTAAAACTGCTTTTATGCGCAAGAGCCTGTATCATTTTAAATTTAATACAGATTCAATTCTGACCTGATAAATTTGTTAACTGTATTTCTTATTTCTCTTTTTTATCCTTTTCTAGTTTTATATTTTACAATTTAGATTTTTTTTTTTTTTTTTTTTAACATTTTATTTAACTTTGCCTATTTTAATTTAATTTTAATTGATTTTTTTAGGATATTTATATTTTTTGTATAGATTCTTCAATTGATTAATAATAGCAATACTTAATTTTATTATATTTTTAATTTTTAATAATAATTGATTATTTTGCATGTTGTTAATTGTTCTCAGTTTGTGTCTATTATTAAGGTAGCATTTGTGTATTTGTAATAATTATCATAATGCGTGATTCTTGAATGTATTAATGCTTATCTTGTTGATGCAACTAAATAAATAAATAAATAAATAAATAAATAAAAGAGCATTTTTCGAATGGCGCCTACTATATACAATAAACTTCCTGAATCTTTGAGAAACCTTCCTTGTCGGGTGTTTCAGAAGATTTTAATGACATTTCTAATTAAAATGTGTTACTATAGTATAAATGATTTCATGACTGACAAAAATGTAACTAAGATAATGACTTTTTAAATTGTATAATTATTAGTTTAATGAATTTGAATTTTTGCTTACTATGATGATTACTAATACTTTTATTATTTTAGTTTATTTAATAATGGAATGCTATAATTGCATGCCTGGACAGGTAAAATACATTGATCCATGTAAGACTTAAGCCAAAACATCGCTGTAACATGTATTTACGCAATAAATGAACTTTGAACTTTTGAATGGACATAGGCTACTATTTATGCATTTTATAATAGTTAGTTATAAATGTAAATGTCATCTTTATATCTATAAATCTTCTGTATGTGTGTTAGTCATTGAACTCCTACTAAACAGCTGGAACTATTTGATGAAATGTTTTGTGGGTTTGAGAATGGTTTAGATTCACAATACGGTCAACTAGGTGCAAAGCAGGGACGGACCGCTATTAATCTCTAAATATGGAAGGTATTTAGAGTATTAATCGCAAAAAATTTACTTAATTTATAATATGATGTTAACAATAAAAACATAAAGTAACTCATTACCATGATTTCACAGTTTCTAGGACAAAAGCAAAATTATCACAGCCAAACTAGTGATACTATTGAGTCACATTTTAAAAAACAGAGTGGTCTACCCTCTTAAAAAATTTAATTTAAAGGCATAAACTACCACTCAACATCCCAAACGATTAAATTTTTAGATCATGAAAGTGATTGTTGAATAATAACTGAAGTATTTATATGAATTAATTCAGCATTAAAATGAGAGTGTAAGTAACAAAATAACTTGCATACCATCTTTTGACTTCTTGTTTGAACAAAGAATGCTTCCTCCATCACATTTCCTCTTTAAAAACTTTCTATCCTTGTCTTTAGGCATTTCTTCTTTACTTGTTGTACTCTTAACCTCAGGCGACGGTGGAGCCTCATAAAAATAGATAAGAAATTTATTTTATGTGTTAAAACACATGTAGCTTACAAAAGCAGGAATATTTCGGAATATCTATAAATACTAATATTACAAATATATCATCAAAGCTAAAAAATCAATGTAAGCAAGAAAAAACAATGCTGTATGCAATATTTACCTGAGGTTTCGTCCAAGAGGATTCTCCAGTTCTCCTATTGAAATAATACCTTCTGTTATGACTTTTCTTGGAAACACATAGTTCCCAGCCCGCTGGCACGCCAGTTTCGTCATTACTACCTGAACTCATAAGAAAATCGTAACATGCGACTCCAAAATATTATTTTATTTTAAAACCAATCCAAACAACATAGTGTATTTTTTTTTCTTTCTACCATTTCAGAAAACTAGGGATGGAGATTGTATTGTTACTCGTTCTATGATATCGATACTTTTTTTGTTCCTAGAATATTTATATGGCCGCTGTGCAAATTCTGTGGCATTGGCCAGCATTTTTGACAAATCCTTGGCGCAACTTTATTTGGATTTTTTTTTAAATGTTCATTTAGTATTGGCTTGTCAATGAAGAGATCGTTACGCTTTAGATGCAATATTTTTAGTTCATTTCTATACATATCAATTAATTGAAAGGCCTTTTTGCTGTACATCGTAAAACTCGAAGTATTTGAAATATAATTTAACATAATAACTTTTTAAATTATCATGGTTTTTAACAATATTATGAGTTAAAACGTCTGCCTAAATTGCAAAGACAAAGACTATTCAATTATTTCCGTGATCATGGCGCTTGCAAGCGTTGAAATAACGGAAAACTCAAAAACCGTCAAATCATGGTATTTTACCCGTTATAATTTAATGTAACATTTATCCATCGCATTCATATTGTACTCTAGTCTATATCCAACAACTGATCATTCTAAACCTCTGTTTCACAAACATGGCATTCTTAAACATCCGTCAAGTTACGTCCCTTTACATCTTAGAAGAGAAGTAGCTTTATTTGTAAAAAAAAAAACAATTAACATTTAATGACATTGGGACACGACATTGACGAAAGACCGACAGGCTTACTATGCCCAGTTACAAAACAGTGCTAATGCGTAATATTATTTTAAAATACGTATTTTTTTAATGACTTATATTAATAACTCTCTTTTGCATGCAGAATGTATTATAAATACTTAATGTATTATTAAAATTAAAATAAATCATATTAAAATTTATAATAATCTGTAATTATTATTAATTTCTGATACTCTTCAAGTTGAACGTAATTGACACTCATTTCATATTAAGATCTTTTGGAAACTACTATGATGAAGTAAATCAATTACTATAATATTGTACCAACATGAGTTTCCGAATAACCATATCATTTTTTTTTTTTTTTTGACGTGACAACTTCTTATAAATTGGTTTGCCGGGTGACACTTCAAGAAACTGCGTTACGCTCCGCTCACGTTATGCGCTCACAATGAGAGCGAGTGAGAGGCACGCGTCCCTTCCACTCGGGCATGGTTAGCCCGCCTAAGAGCGAGAGAAAGCACGTTGCACATTAAAATTATTTTACCACTCACAGTCGTTGTCACGTAAAACTTTCGCCCGTATACAGACTTTACAGGCAACCAATTTTTTTTTATTATTGAAGTGAAACTTCTTTAGAATCGTTGTGATTTGAAACCGGATGCAACGGAAATGGAAATAAGATTGGCTTACCTGTCGGGCAAGCCAATCTTAAACGCTAACAAGGTTAAGCAACTTAGCGCGACACCAGCACTTGGATGGGTGACCGCCCGAACAAAATCTTTTTGCATAGTATTTTTTTTTGTTTTTTTTTTTTTATTCTTCTGTCGATTTACTGAAGTTTCACTTCTATTGTGTGTGAATCGCACACACACCTTTTTTTATTTATAAGCCTTCATTTAACCACAATCTCACCTGATGTAAAGTGACGATGTGGTCTAAGATGGAGCATGAAGGCCTAGAAGATGGCTACTCCGGACCACATTACGAAACACGAAAAAAGTCCAGAGCGTGCGTCATTTTATCGACTGTTTTCCTGCTACATCACTATGAACAATTATTTTTACTGTCAGTGTCAAAATTGTGACGGACAGAATATAAACAAAAAAATAAAGTCTATTGTCAATTTTTCGTCTTTGTTTATTGCACACCATCAAATTTTCATAGACTATAATGTTCAAGCAACTAATCAGAAGTTGAAGAAAATCGTCAAAATGTTGCCAACATTTTAATTTAATTTAAATAGGTCTATTATTCCAGGAACTTTTCTAAGAGTGACAACAGGATATTACCATCTATTAAAATTTCAACCCTAGTGGTAACTAACGGACAGAGAAGGCTAATTATTAATTGTCCCGTTAGAGTACGAAACCTTAATAAACTACCTAAAAATCTCTGGTAATACGGGCGAATGTAATATGTTTTTAAAATGTATAAAGCAATATTTATGTACTTTTAAATATACATTAATTTAACAGTAAACATTTTTCAAACCTGGAATTGCAATTGATCGTGGTCGTACATTAAAGTTTTAAGACGAAGAAATGGAGAAGTAATCTTAAATTTAGTGTATACCTATTGTTAAATTAATTATAAATATTAAAAATCATAACATAGAAAAGCTTAAAATAATAAGGCTAACTGAAAAAAATGGCGGCGCATTGCAAGAGCAGCTACTTAACCCCCATAACCACGACCACTCTATCAAGAGTGACCGACTAAGAAGAAGAATCACAATCAAGGCTCAAACAGGTCTTATTTAAAACCCGACTCAACTCAACAAATGAACATGAATATCCGACGTGATTCCATGCCTTATAAACGGTGTTGCGTCGCATCGGGTTTTAATAAACTGTTTGAGTCATCTGTTTCCATACCTACCATAGAAATTAAAAATTAATAATATTAAAATTAGCAGACACGAATTTTTGCTCAATTATACCACATAGTGGATTTAATCTTTAGTGGCCAAATTCTGCACAACGGCGCGGCGGCCGCGCGGTTTCATACATTATAACTGTATCATTTAACTATTGAAATGACAAAAAACACAAAAAACTGTCTTATTCTCTTTCTATGGGATTAAAACAAATTAAAATTGACTACCTACCTACTATTGCCTTTTCTACATAATTATAAATATTATTGCAAAAAATTTCTTCTTAGTTGGTATTACTGTCCAAACCCAACCAACAATAACACCAAAAAATATTTGTATTTTTATATATAAAATCTAAAAGCAATGGAGAGATTTATAAAATTTGGACGAGTTATACGAAATAACTGGAAAAAATCTACTGTTGGAGCTATTGCCATAGTATACGCATGTAATAAAATCAAAGAAAAATATGAGTAAGTTTTCTTTAACCTGTTCATGAAACTACATACATTCCAACAGATCCAATCCTATAATAATTTATAGAACACTTTACAAAAAGTAATTTTACCGTTAAAGTAGTAACCTAGTACTAGTAACCTGGTTCGAGACGTACTATTATTACCTACTTCTAGAATATAGCCCAATCAGTGTCCATGTCTGGAACAGTAATTTTAAATGTTACACAACATGATTACAATACATATTTTTGAGTTTGAATATATACATCTGCCGTCCTTATCATAAGTGCAATAACTCGAGTTTTGGGCCAAACAGAGTTATATACATATTCGTGATCAGCAAAATGAGATCTACGTTTTCTTCTTTGACAGTTTTTACGTATCTATTACCATTCCCGTTTTTTTCTTAAGCATAACCGCAATATATTAGGGATTTGGTCTTGTTTTACTTATCAAGAGTGAAATAACTTGAGTTGTGGCAAGGTAACCTAAAATAATTTATTGTATTACTAACGATAACTGCAATAAGTATGGTTATGATGGAACGAAACTGTGTCTGGACGGAGCCAAGAAGACATCATTTCTGCATTCAGATCCTTTTTAACCCCCGACCAAAAAAGAGGGGTGTTATAAGTTTGACGTTTCTGTCTGTCTGTCTTTGTGTCTGTCTGTCTGTCTGTTTGGGACATCATAGATCCCGAACGGATGAAGCGATTTCAATTTAATATGAAAGAAAGAAATTAATTTAATAGAAGATTTAATTTTTGTATGAAAGGTGAGTGTGGCGCGAGTTTTCTTAGACATGTTTCATGAAAATCGGTTGTGCCGTTTAAAAGCTATGGGGGTTAGAGTGGGGAAGGAAAACCGAATGTCTGCAAATATACTTGAGTGGGGTATCAAATGAAAGCGCTTTGCGTGCACATTACAAAATATTATGGTGTTTTACTTTAATGAAATTAAGGCTTTGAAATCGGGGGTTTTTTATATTTTAAATTTAGATTTATTAGTACTTAAACTTGACGCAAAACATATAACATATAGTCTTATGGGTTGATAACTGTTCGGCTCAGAATAAAAACTGGGCGTTTATGTGTGTTTTTGGTAGACATAAATAGCATTCTGATTGCTGCTGATGAATCATCAGTAAAGTACTTTTAGCCTGGACACACCTTTATGTCCTCTGATCATTTTCACCACCAAGTCGAATTGTCACTTAAAAAAAAAAGTTTACGACTTTGATGACTTCATAGATTCTGTGAAAATATCAAATTAAAAAAAAATACAAGTCATGACAGTGTCTGATTTTTATGACTATGAAGACTTTTCATCTCAGCTTAAAATAACACGGAAACACCAAGAGTTTATTTAAAACTCTAAAAATAAAAATTCAATAAAAACCCGTGCGAAGCCGCTAGTCGCACGGGTTTTTATTGATTTTTTTTCCCCGGCAACTATTCGATTTTTTCTCGCCTTTTAAACCTTCCCTAGACTGCCACGAACATTTTAAGACTAAGATAAGATAAATCCGTTCAGCCGTTCTTGAGTTTTAGTCAGACTAACGAACAGCAATTCATTTTTATTTATATATATATAGATCATCATGTTGGTCAGGGTCAAAAGGGAAACTTTCATGTTAAAGGACACAGAGAAACATGGCAATAGCGAATGGAAAGAATTGAATTTCCTTCAAATAAAAATTAACAAAAAGCATTTCCTATTGTTCCAAATAAAAGTTCTGTAAAGTTCTGTTCTGTAGATAAAACAATACAAAAAGGGACTTACTGCTAAATACAAAATGCGTAATGGGCGGCCTTATTGCTTAAAGCAATTTCTTTCAGACAATCTTTGGATGGAGAGTAAAATGCACAGCAAATAACTGGACGGTGACTTAAAAATAATAATAATAATTAATAATAGTAATACAACAAAAAAATTATATCCAAATATTTTATACTATAGACTTACATATTACTCCACATATAAATAAATATATAGATACTCATAAAAATAACATATAAATACCTATTATAATATAATACAATATAATATATTATATTATAATATCAGAAATTTAACAATGTATAAATATATACCATATTATGCTAAAGAATCAAATAAAATTTTTTACTTGACGTTTGATTATGTATGTATGACATACAATAAAGATTCAATTACGTACCAAATTGTTTTATTTATACAGAATAAATGTAGGAACTGCGTACTGCGTATACTAAGTACCTGTAATAAATTAAATATCCAACTCCAATTTATATAACATAACAACTCTGACATCTAAGCTTGTTTTACTAATGAAAACCGAAATATGTTCGACACTTATTGCACTAATCGGTTGAACATACAAGAAAAAATAGGGATTGCCTGCTACTCAAAAGTGAAATATGTTAAATTGCTAATGATAAGGGAAATAACTATACTACTTATTTCGGTTATGACTAGTAATCATTCTATCTATTTATATTAAAGTACTAAACATAAGTAAAATTCTGTGATTTTAGGTAACTAAGCCAACACTTTTACCAATTCAAGGTACTACATAATATTCTACACATTTTCATCTATAGCCTTGTGAAAGTTTGAAGTCGATACCTTGTATAGAAATTGAGATACATGAAAAACAAAAAAAAAATCTTTATGCGCGTTTTTCTCGAAAGTAGCTTTTACCTAGTTATTGCACTTATGATAAGGACGGCAGACATGCCGTCATAATATCATAGATACCTGAGATTACTTTAAGTATTATCATCTAGTTTTTAACCCCCGACAAAAAAGTGGGGTGTTATAAGTTTGACGTGTCTGTCTGTCTGGGACATCATAGCTCCCGAACGGATGGATCGATTTTAATTTAGTTTTTTGTATGAAAGGTGAGGCTGGCGCGAGTGTTCTTAGACATGTTTCATGAAAATCGGTTGTGCAGTTTAAAAGTTATGGGGGTTAGAGTGGGGAAGGAAAACCAATAATTTCCAATAAACTCGAGTGGGGTATCAAATGAAAGCACACTTTACACATTATTATGGTGTTTCACTTTTAAGGAAATTAAGTCACTGGAATCGGGGGTTTTTCTTAAATTTAAAATATAGATTTATTCTTATTAATTATAATATTATATTTAAACCATGTGTATTGAATTCTAGGATTAACGTACTTATGCGCGCAGCTTGTAAAGAAGCAGCCTCATATGGTGACTCCACTATCCCTATGGAAAGAAACCCTACACTAGTCACAGTTATTCTAAATCCGGTTGCAAACAAGAGGTCAGCAAAGCAAGAATATGAAAAATACTGTGAACCAATACTGCATTTAGCGGGCTTGCAAGTAGAAGTTATACAGACTACAGGAGAGGGAAATGCAAAAGAAATTATTGAGAATCTCAAAGGAACTGAGGCAATTATAGTTGCTGGTGGTGATGGAACACTCTCTGAAACT
Source organism: Gymnoscelis rufifasciata (assembly GCA_929108375.1). Lineage (NCBI taxonomy): Eukaryota > Metazoa > Arthropoda > Insecta > Lepidoptera > Geometridae > Gymnoscelis > Gymnoscelis rufifasciata. Next base: position 1,786,949 of record OV815307.1, on the reverse strand, counting down.
GTCACAGGTTTGTAACATATTGAGCTCATATTTTGACCGCCAATACTCTTCATGTATGATAAAGTTCATATTAACAAAAAACACCCTATGGAGCACACTTATTATTATTAATAACTATTATTTAATTTTCCAGGACTACTCAGAAGAAATGATAATGCCAACCACTTTCCGCTTGGTATCTTACCCTTGGGCAGAACAAACACTATGGGCAATACTCTATTCCCAACTGGAAATGGTGTTGAAAGGGTTAAACAACTTGTTGACGCTTCAATGGCCATTGTCAAAGGCAACACAGTGTGGAAAGATGCTATGAAAATAGAACCAGTTGTTGTAGAAAACGAAACACCATCACGGCCAATCTATGCTATGACCTCTTTTCAATGGGGCGCTTTCAGGGATACTATGGCAAGAAAAGATAAATATTGGTTTCTTGGTTCTCTAAAAGATTATGCTTCGTTTATATTTAACGGCTACAAGAATTCTTTAACATGGGAATGCTCTGGTAAGATTAAATATTCACCACCTTGTCCAGGTTGCAGTAATTGTGTCCCAAAAAGAGCTGAAGTTAAAAGAAAATGGTCATTTTTTATGCATGCTAATGATGCTTCAAAAAAAGAAGAACAAATGCTGGCCAACCCTGAATGCAGCACATCACAAGTATTTGATTTTAAAACTTGTGACTTCAAGATCAAAACAACAAATTTAGAGCCAAGTGATCAACAAACCTCACTTAGTATAGAATTAGGAAAGGATGATTATTCATATTTACAATTTGTAACTGAGGGTTGGAATCGGATAAAAAACAAAACTAAATCAGAACCTATTTATGCCAGAACAATTGAACTTATTCCAGAAGACACAGAGAAGGAGGTGACAATAGAAATAGATAGTGAAGAATTTGAAGTCAAGCCAGTGAAAATAACTATCCTACCCAAGGTTATAAGATTATTTTGTTCCCCTATAGAATAAAGTTTATTTAATATACATTATTTAAGATTTATTTTTCCCATAAGGATTTGTATTTATTTAGCCTCTTTTCACCGATTTAATATAACACAACAATACAACAACTAACATAAGTTTTGTTCTGTTCTCACATCTTCCTGCTCTGTGCCATAAAGGTCCTGGGGTGGTCTTCAAATCATCCTTCAACCACATTTTTGTAACGTCTTTTTCTTCTCCCATCTTGAGGGTTGTCTCTAACGAAGGAACCAATTAAATAAAATAGTTAAAAGTCCAATTTAAATAAAAACTTTTTTATTACGAAGTTGAAATCTTTAACATAGAATGTTACAACAAATTCTGCCTTGCATATTCCCATACGAAGATTGCAGCTGTAACATGGACATTGAGAGATCTTACAAAACCTTGTTGTGGTATCTCTACACAGTGGTCCATCATAGGCAGCAGGTTACAAGGGATGCCTTCCTTTTCATGCCTGAAATAGTAGGTACGAAATGATTTATAGATTATGAATATTTACCTATTAATTAACTTTAACATATATTTGGTTGTTATTTTGTTACAAATAAACATTTATTTCTTTCTTTACCTATGTAGAAGAAATAAAATGGGTCACATTGTGTAACCTGTGATAAACCTAAGGATTTTATATGAATCAAATTTAAACCAGACATTCTTAGGGTTTTTAGGGTTTCGAACCCAAACGGTTAAACTGTTGCTGAGACTTCGTCGTCTGTCCGTCTGTCACCAGGCTACATCTCAAGAACCATGATAGATAGAGAGATGAAATTTTGAGGGGTGATGTATATCTGATACGGCTATAACAACAAATGCGAAAAATATACAATAAATCAATATTTTAGGGAGCTTCTGTACAACGAACGCGATTTTAACAAGGTTAAGCAACGTTACAGTTGGGTAAGTACATGGATGGGTCACTGCTCTGACTGCATCTTATTGAACTTTTTTTTTATTCCATTTTTTTTATTATATTTTTTTAACCCTAGGTGTAGTATGAGTCCATCTTACCTCTATATGTCCTTTCAAATTTATTTTAAATAAACAGCTATGTAGGTAAACTAATATTATGTTATGTAATACAATCATCATCATCATCATCATAATCTTCCTGTCCTCATCCCACATTACGTGGGGTGGGCACAACATGTTTTCTGCTTCCATTTCCTTTTATCACCATCATTTCTACACTCACCTCTTTCTTACACATGCCATCTTTCACACAGTCCATCCATCTTTTCTTGTACAATTTTACTTAATACAATGTAACTAACGGCCCGCGCCCCGGCGTCGCACGGGTTAAAAAAGTTCCCGGCAATTTTACCTTATTTGCTCACCGTTTAGACCTACCATGTACTACGACAAACATTTTAAAACCAAAATCAGCTCAATCGTCCCAGCCGTTCTCGCGTTTTAATCAGACTAACGAACAACAATTCATTTTTATTTATATAGATAGATATAGATTTCCAATTATTATAACCGCGAAGGGAACGAAGGATTCAAAATCCTTCGTTCCCTTCGCGGTTATGTGATTGAGAGCTATTGTGTGAGCCAAGAACATACCCCAATAACAATAAGGTCTTCTTGGGAAACTTGAACGATTGCAGATTCGAACCAGTAGAAGTTTGTTCTGCCGCAACAACTGCATAACCTTCTGCTTTCTTTTGATTGAGATAGTCTTTTAGTGGTTGTCCTGGTCTAACTTCTTCAACGTTTATCCACCTTTCTGCTGATACACTGCAGAAATAAAAATTGTATAAGAAAACAAGGTAACCAATTAATAGAATAGCTATTAAATAAATAAATTATTTGGTATGTACCTTAGACCCTGAAATTGTTTATCTTGTAAATGCCGCAAGCTGTCAATAACATAGGTTTTTACACCGAAAACCTCACTAGTCCTAGCCATGCCACCCAAGTTCGGTAGTTTGTCTATTAGCGATGCTACGACGATAAGATCACTTGAGGTTTCTCGCTAAAAATAACGAATGAAATAACATTAGTCTCGTGATAATGTGCGCTTAAAATTTTAAGTAGTTTAAGGAAATCTTGCCTTTTTTGTTGATTCATAAGCATTGACATCACTCATATTATTCCATGGTATATATTTTTTCTGGAGAGTAGCTGTTATTTCCTGTTCTTCTACTACTTTGCTACTGACTTGTTTTATAAATTCATTATTAATAAAAACTTCGTCTTTAGTACGACACTGAGACCATTCTTCCATGAATACTTTGTTGTAGAATTTTTGGCAAATGTTTTTGTTGATTTTAGTTATAGACTCAATTACAAAATCAACCTTAACTATTTCGCCATTGTTGCTATCACATAGTCGTGGCATCACATTATACAAGAACAGAGGTGTTAAGTTGCTTACTATATCAAACTCATTAACAAAATAATCACCTTTAAGTTTAACAAAGTTTTTATCATTGGCATTCTCATTAAGCGTTCTGTTAATAACTTGAATAGTGTAGTCATATTTTCCATTGCTATTCTTGTTCAGTGCATGCAGTTTTGTCGACAAGTATTGAGCATGTAATCTTATATTAAACAACTGGCCCATTGTGTTGGAAAGTAAGTTTTCCATGACAAACTCATATTCTTCATTAGAGAGTGTTCCATTTTTTAATTTGTGTTTAATAAGCCAATACATTATTATAAACTGGGATGGTATTGGCACATTTTTGGATTTAAGCAAATTTAGTACATTAGAATCCGTTTGTAGATCCTGAAACAGTAATATTTATATAAATCTAAATTTAAAATTTAAGATAAGCCCCTAATTTCTTTATAAGTAAAACACCATAATATTTAGTAGTAAGGGCACGCGATGCTCTTTCATTTACTTTTAGACATTTAGATACCCCACTCAGGTATATTTGCAGATTTTCGGTTTTCCTTCCCCACTCTCACCCCCATAACTTTTGAACGGTCATCCGATTCCATGAAACATGTCTAAGAAAACCCGGGCCAAACTCACCTTTCATTCAAAAAAACTAAATTGAAATCGCTCCATCCGATCGGGAGCTGTGATGACACGGACAGACAGACACGTTAAACTTATAATACCTCTCTTTTTTGGTCGGGGGTTAAAAAAGCACCTTTGTATAGTATTTTTTAATTATTCTGAATCTATTATCGATCGTCTAATTACCTGCATATAAAAGCTGAGTGCTATAGACCATTCCAAGCAGATTCGAACGCTTTGCTGATGCGGCAATTTCCCCAAAAGTGGAATACTCCAATCCAATATTCTAGAGGCCGCTTGGGGGTAGTGTAATAATAATAACACTATATGCTGAAGTCCTGTTTGAATAGTCCTATGAATTTGCGAGTTTCCGTGGTATCTTACTTTGTGCTTGAATATATCATCGATTTTGTTGGTAATGAAGCGTAATAAGACGTCTAAAGTTTCGATGTCTTGGATTCGAGAAAACATTTCAATGGCAGCATATTGTATCTCGAAGGTGAAATGTTGATCTAAACTAAAAAAATATGAGGTCACTTTACTCTGCTTCGTTCAACAGCTTAAATTAGATGTGATGAATCAATTCTGTTAAATTTCAAAAAATATAAAAAAACACCCCCCTTTTTATGTTCCTACTGCTTTGACACATGACAAAGTTATTAATAAAAATAGAAGAAAACAAACCTTTTCTTGTTGATTCCAAATTTTTTTTTCCCCAAAATTTCAATGGTCAAATTATCAGTGATTCTGAAAGAAGAAAATAATGTTGTTAACTTTATGATATGGCAACAACATACATGTTATTTTTAAAACAACACTTAAATTTACCTATGATCTTTCCTGGAAACTGGACAATAGAAAAGTAATTCACCAAGGATGAGAACTAAATGGCCATATTGTTTAATCTCTGTACCCTTTAACTCTCTAGTCAAATAATACAATGGATTGTTTTTAATGACTCCATATTCAATTATTTTGTTACAATACAGAAGGACTGTATTATTGTAAGTAGGTTTGTGAAGCAAAGCCTCTTGAGTTATGAGTTGAGCAAACTCTTCCATACATGGGGAGTAATTTAGGTTATTTGTTTTTAATTCTTCTATCTCTCTCCACATTCTATGAATGAACTCATTAACATCAAATTTGATATGATCATTAAGTGTTATGTATTTTACTACTTTGTTCATAATCTTTAGAATCCAAAACAAACACCCATAGCCACCACATTCTGTGATTTTATCAATATAATCAACAATATCAACCAAATATAGGTCTATTTCGTTTCCATCTTCTAAAAGAGTGCTGACAGTTTCACTGTGCTTCTCATAAAATGTGTTTTTAAGACGTCCAACACTTTTAGCTTTGGTAAATTCTATTTTTTCAAATATTTTTGTTAGATTAATTAGAGATTTAATATCAAGCATTTCATGTTTAAAGTTCTTGCAGAACATCATATTATTAGAAAGGCTGTTCACGATATAAATACTTAAAGCAGTGTATTCTAATTGAACATTTGCATCACTTAATAATATCACAGAGCTTTTATAAAGTTGTAAAACTATCTCTTCTGAGATTCCTAATATTTCTTCTGGCCAAGTCATATAACTAAATAAGGCTTTGCTTTCATCCACACTTAAAGCTGTATCATTTGTTAATAAGCAAAATATGTAATGTAGTATTGTTTTAAATTCATTTGTTATCACATTCTTTATGATACCTCTAGCTTCACTGTTATTCACTTTACATTCCCTGAATATTTTCAAAATTATAATTGCATCTTGAAAACAGTTCAGTTTGTTGGAGTATTGCCTTTTTACAATGTCTGCTAGATTCTGAAGTTTTTTGTAAATAATTTCTATGTACAAGTCTATGCCTTTAACATTTTTGTCAACATAAAATAATCCATAATCAACATCTAGTAATGTGTTTGTTCCATATTCATACAACTCTCTTAAATTTTCTTGATCTAGTTTCTTGTTAAGGGTTGTAATAATAGGATTTTCAGGAGCTTCTATTTCACTTAATTCCAATTGCAAGGCAAACAATTTTGCTAATACTTTCCAGCTTAGACCTTGACAAGAATAAGCTATAAAGTGTGCAACATTCATATGAAATGCTTTTCTGAGAGGTATGTTATTGCAAGAAATCTTTATAATTTCAGACAATATTTTAACAGCAGTTTCATCACAGTCAAAAACAACATGTATATTTGCTTGAGTTAGAACATCTGTAACATGAAATAGTGGAACTGGTGTCAAATTAGCCAAAGGAAGTGCTTTCAGAATATTCTTTATATTATCATCATTGATTGCACCTTTTAGATTATCTTTAATTAACTTGGTGTCATGCACAATTTCATAAAAGTTTATATCATCAAGTGCTTGTAACAACACTGTAGCTTCTATTACACTGTGGATTTTTCTTTTTAGTCTATACTGAACACATTTTAGCCTCACTTGAGAATTATCATGTTTCAAACCCAAGTTGAAGGCACAATTCAACCAACAGAAATTTAACTCATTCAAAGAGTCAAACAACTGTAATGAAGGTAATACTATGTTACTCTGTTTTTCTTCTAAACTGTCAATTAAAATGAAGAAATTTTCCCATGTTTTTCTTAACTCATTATATCTTTTGGGATCCCAAGACAGAATTATATCCTTCTCTGAAATTATATTGATGCTTCTGTGTTTGCTAGTCATATAATCTAGTGCTCTTTTAGCTAGATACAAAGACATTTTCCGGCAGGTATAATCTACAGATATCAATCCTGAAAGTACTAATCTCCACAAATCAGAATGGTAAACCACCTTAGAGTCAAAGTTAACTTTTCCTTTAGCATCCACTACTGGTAGATAATAATCAGATAGGCAACTCACAACTTTCAAGGCCAATTCTATCTCCTTTAGTTCCTGAACATAAGCCCAAACTTTATCCAAAATATTGTAGCCTTCAACACCTATGAAGATCTTTGGAATTGTGTTGGTAATAAAATGGATCTTAACCTTATCATCAGAATGGCAAATAGTTTTTTCCAATGGCATATCCATGAAGTATAATTCAATTTTCAGACCATTTTCAATTACAGTTTCCAGAACACAGTCACATATTTTAAGATATAACAAAGTTATTGATTGTTCCGACTCACAGTCAGCAGCTTTCGGTATTTCATGTGATAAGTCTATATTTACCAAGACTTGTTGTATCAAATGTTGAGAATTACTCACCAGTTTATTTAAATCTAGACTGAGTACCAGTTTTGTGATTCTACATACATTTTCAATAATGTCTGGTCGAATCCCTTTGATCAGCTTTACAACAAAATCAAATTCTTTAATATTTTCACAGTCTGTTTTATCATGAGCATTTATCAGATTTTTATATTGTAAAAGTTGTAACGCGTTTGATAGATGTTTATTAGAATGATCCTTCCTCTCCATAATAGTTTTGAGTCTAGCATCGATCAGGTCTTCGTCCAGATCCAGTAAATCCATGAAGGATAACAAACCTTCGGAACTTTCCATTATTTTGTTCTTTATATATGAGCACCAGACTATTTTATAATTCTGATTGTGGATATTCTTATAATAACTTTCGTCTCCTGTCAGGCCCAATCAGTGTTGCCAGAGCCTACTCAGCCCAGGTTGCCATTTGAACTTCAAATGTTGCCATCTGACACCAAAAGTTGCCATTAGATAAAATCTGTAAAAAAACTACGCGTTTTTATTTTATTAGTATAATAATACTTATACATACATATTGGGTACTGCTAATTGCTCTACATTTTGATTGATAAACATTTAAATTCATAAAACCCTATTTATTTTGTTAGACTTGAAAATTTATATCATTGTTTTCCTGAAAATAAAAAAATTGTAAAATGTATTAACAAAATATAAACCTTCGCCTTACCCTGTAATTGGATGAAATGAACATCTATAAAAAAAATAATAAAATGGTATCACTTTCCTTCTTTCATTTGTTTGACATTGACAATCCAATTGTCAATGTCAAGACCAACCAATTTGTTTCATCCAGCAGGCCTACCTATTCAACCTCTCTGCACGGAATTAAACCGAGGCTCGGAATCGAAACAAATACGCGAAAAATTCAATTTTTAATATTTTCTACGTTCGAGAATTAAACGAACAGAAAAGAAGTTTTCCACAAAAAGTTAAATATTTTCTATAGATCCAACTGAATGCAACTAGGTACATTTGCATAGTTTTGTTTTATTAGACCAATTTTTGTTTTACAAATTGTAGCTTCTTCGATTAAAACAATAAAAAGAGAACTTACCAGTAGGTTTATAAACAAAAGTATTAGAAAACCACAAAAAAAAACTTCCTTTGCACTCTACTGCACACTGCACACGTAGAGTATTTATGTTCCTTGCTGCACACAGACACCCATATCAATAATAATAATCCATTTTTGTTTTAGACTTTATCCATATTTTTATCTCTAGCTTGACCATAATAGACTTTTTGTCTGTAGTACTTAATACTGGTAAAAATATTTGTCTAATAAATATTTTCTATTATAGTATTTATAATATTGTTTTAATTTTTGAGAATAAGAATACTAATAAAATTTTAATGATGATCGCTTGACAAATCTAAAAGTTGCCAAAAAGTTGCCATTTTAGCTTGGTTGCCATTTGGTTGCCACGAAGGGTCAAATGTTGCCAAAATGGCAACCAAAGTTGCCAAATGGCAACGCTGGGCCCAATCCATAACCATTTATAAATCAGCTTTTGTGTGGGAAAAACCTATGTAAAGTATGTAAACAACACAACAGAGCAGCTACAACACACATGTCCGGTATTTTGGTTATGTAAATGGCATTGACATTGACATTTATTTGATGTTTTTCTGACTGCAGCATGATCGTCACACTATCAAGCTTTATAGTTTATATACAATTTTGGGACGCAAAATGGCGGTCTCATGTTCGGTCAAAATCTATGTCTCGCCAATGAACTTGCGAACTGTATAGTTTTTGTTATTAAATGTTCCAGATTTTGTTAGCTAGATTAATAAGGAAAAAGCAATCAAGACCGTTTTTAGATTGAGTGGCTAAAAAAAAATTAATACCGGTTTTTGTTATAAAAACGTCATTACCTCTCATGTCACAAAGGTGCATTTCATGCTATATCCTTATCCTTGTACAATTAATTCAACACTAAGACATTGTCATATTATGTGTGCAAATATTGTTCTTTAATATTTTAACAATACGTTCCAAAAATAAAAGCTTAATTTTTTTTACTATAAGTTATTAAAAAACGGCAATAACAATGTTTAAAAAAATATCGTCATTTATGCGAACTGTGCTATTTTGTAACACTATAAAAAAACGGAATGCATTAAGAAGCATTGCATGGCAATTCTGGACACTCCCCCCGTCTTTCTGTTTGCCGATGCACTTTAAAGTGGTTCAACGTGCACATAGTTCTCATATTTAAAGTTTTAATTTGATTCTCCTAACTTTGTCACGGCAGTCGTCATTACCCTTTTCAACTATATCTTGATAAATAATGCTTGTTGAGTTGTTTTTAAACAACCATAAGAAAGGGGTTGTGAACGCTAAACAGCTCTCCGCTTTTTTCCATTGCAACTTAACAAACAAGTTTGTAAAATTGAAATTTGTGGAATTACACGTGTTGCCAAAATGACGTTAAATGAAAAAGAGGAATGACGAACGTAGCCAAAATGATTTATTCTCTTAATATAAGGTTTAATTGTGCTTAAATTGTGTTTTGTTTAAAATATAATCTGGATTTGGATTGGACATTAAAATGCATTTGACATAATTATATTACGGGCTATTATAACTTTTGAAACAATCATGGTTATTAACACTATTTAGATTTATTAACTAATATTCACCATGCCGTCATGGTGAATATTAGTTATGCTTGCCGTATTAGGATGTGATGGTACGAGTTCGTGATACCATAGGCCACGGTTTACAGAAAAGCATTCTGACAGATAACTCCACGCTTGAATCACATCACCACCCTCGGCAATTGAATTCAGAAATACCTGCTCTGTCAAACCTGGCGTAATAACTCTGTGATGCCGACAGTTTACAAGCTGAACTTACTCCTGTTTGTAAATGGTTATAAGCAAACGCTCAGAGTAGCTCAATCTGGTAGGTAGAGCGCTATGACCCCAAGCATTACGTGATCGAATCAGAAATGAGAAGATACGTAGAAGAACGAGGGTCACCGACATAGCCAAACGGATTAGCTCTTTAAAGTGGCAGTGGGCTGGCTATCACATCACATCCTAATACGGCAAGCATAACTAATATTCACCATGCCGTCATGGTGAATATTAGTTATGCTTGCCGTATTAGGATGTGATGGTACGAGTTCGTGATACCATAGGCCACGGTTTACAGAAAAGCATTCTGACAGATAACTCCACGCTTGAATCACATCACCACCCTCGGCAATTGAATTCAGAAATACCTGCTCTGTCAAACCTGGCGTAATAACTCTGTGATGCCGACAGTTTACAAGCTGAACTTACTCCTGTTTGTAAATGGTTATAAGCAAACGCTCAGAGTAGCTCAATCTGGTAGGGAGAGCGCTATGACCCCAAGCATTACGTGATCGAATCAGAAATGAGAAGATACGTAGAAGAACGAGGGTCACCGACATAGCCAAACGGATTAGCTCTTTAAAGTGGCAGTGGGCTGGCTATATTGCCCGTGGAGCAGATGGTCGTTGGGCTGAAAAGTTCTCAACTGGAGACCCCGTATCGGCAAGCGCAGCGTAGGACGTCCACCAACTAGATGGACGGAAAATTACTACCTACCGAATTTTCTACCAAAGTACAAAAATTATTATTAAGTTTTTAAATTTGTTATTGCATATTTATTAGGTACATCATTGTTTGTTGGGAAATCTTGTGTTACAAAACAATATTCACTCACGATAGAAGTTTCACCTCTCTCGTGAGTGAATCGCACACATACCTTTTTTAAATTTGCTATTGTATATTTATTAGGTAGGTACATCATTGTTTGTTGGGAAATCTTGTTTTGTAACAATATATTTATAGTGATAAAAATAGACTACCTACCTAGATTGTATTGTAGTTATAACGCCAGTTCCTTAAAAAATATTGATTCATATATCTAAAAGTAGGTAATTTGATTTATTTCTGTATGTTTTAATAATACAACTCTTGAAATCACTATTTTAGATTTGATATTAAGCTAAATCTTGAGAAGCTGACACTATCGGCAACACTTCGTCATTAATAAAGTCATTATTGTCTACAGATCGTCATTATCACCAACACGAAAAATTTTAAATATATAATATTTTGAAAAATAATGCTTTATTTGAAGTGTCTCTTGTTTAAAAATGTTTGATTGCGACAAACTTGTATTATAAGCTTCAATTAGAAGCTTCAGCACCAGTTTCCGAGAGATCCACCGTCAACTGAGTAACATTTTTTTCACTATCAAATTTTATTTAACTCGACACTGGCAAATTGTCGTTTCAAGCTCAAAGTCCAATTACAAGAAACTGAACTGAACTACACAATTTTAGATTGCTATAGCCAATTATAATCAGCAGTTTTCATGGTGTACTAGCAACACTTTCTTTGTTTTTGTAGATAAATGTCAACCTGTCACAGTCAAATAAAATTCTGAAAATTTTCTTTTTGGATTTTTTTCTTTCAATTTCTTGATAATTTAACATTTAGACATTTCCAAGCAGTTGTCGTATAATATTTTGAAAAATACTATATTTAATTTGTCGTAGTTTACGTAAGTAACCATGGATGATGATAATTCTTTGGGTGATAGCGAACCAAAGGATCGTCCTAGGATGGGTGGCAAAAAATTAAAATTAAATGATGGTACATCGCAAGATTCTTCTCAAGATAGTCAGGGAGCCGAAGAATATAATGAAACACATTTCTGGAGCACACCTATTGTGGGCTTAGAAGAAATTGGTAATGAATTTATACAATATTTTCTGTAAGCATTTTATAATAATAGCTAGTAGTCTTATGTACTATGTGTATTCTTTTAGTTCCTAGTACAAGTGCAGAAGAGCAGCTGGATAGTGGGGTGTCTCCAGATCTGCCGGAGAGAGCTATCACCGATGAGACTAAACCAAGCAAAAAGGATGTATGGCCTCATATAGACTTATGGAATATAATGGAATCAAGTATGAACTACTTCATAATAGCAATATAATTAGTGATTAAGCTGTGTGTATTATACTATAATATACAGTGTTTATACCTGATGTTGACTAAGCATTTTGTTTTTGAAAAATTTGCTTATATCAATAAATATTTAATATAATAAGATAAGATAAGATATTTATTTATTTTCTTAACACTTATTACATAATTATCTCTATGGTAAACATTGAAGGAGTGATCAGTGAATCATTGAGCATTATCTTTATTGAGATTTATCTGTAATAATTAATATTATGGCCTCATAGTAGCTCAAGTAACTATGTACAATGTTTATTTAAGTAATATAATTTGAGTGAAAAGGATAGTACAGCTACATCCACAGCAAATGTTTTTTTTATGAAAGCCAATTATCACAAGCACTAAGGTCTAAAACGGCCAAGACTAGACTATTAGTTGAGTGAAAGAGTAGATCAATATTTATAAATAATTAAGAACTATTGATTTAACATTATATTTACAGTGATTTTTTTAAATAAATTCTTAATGATTAGCTATAAGTTTATATAAATAATTAGTAGATAAATTAATGTGTAGTACTCATAGAAATAACATAACAACCTCCTCCAAACATAGGGACTTTTTTTATTTTTAATGAGAATTGAACAGTTTATAGAATCTTTTTTCTTTCTATTGTTATTTAGGGACTTTAAGTTTACAAAACTATGTCAGTCCCATAGGAATTTCTTAAGTACTGTTTATTTAATTACTATTTAAAAGCAGCTTGCGTGCAGCCCTCAACAGAGTGACCGCTGCAGCAACAGAAGTCTGATCCACCAAGACACTCTGTGTTGAGCCCACAGCCATCCCATTTAATTTACAATCCTTTAGTACCTCTTGTATTAACAATGCGCTCATTGAACACTTCACCAAAAAGTAGTTGGTGTCTTCCACTACCTCACAGTATTCACACATAGGACCATCTAAAATTTTCATTAAAACTATTTAGTGGTAGTTACTATTTGGTGGTATTGAAGAGGAATCTGTATGCAACAACTATTAAACTCCTGCTAAAATTTCGCGGTAAGTTAGTAAACCAGGGGACGATGGGTGGCTCACACTGAAGTGATCTAAAGAATCAAAATAAATTAATGTTTTACAATAAAATATGTATTACGTGTTTATGCAAAGAAACACTTTGCAACACTAAATTGTCATCTTGAATTTTATCAGTACAAACCTGTGACTAATAAAACTCATGATTCAAGAAAACAACTCACAACATATGGATATTTGCTTACTTAATTATTTATTTTTAGTTCCTAGCACAAGCAAAGACGAGAATGCTGACAGTGGTGTGTCAGCAGATAAGTCTGAGAGCAGTGATGACAAAAGTGCCAGCACCTCCGCTGGACCTTCAAATGAAGTTGTCAACATGTCCGCCTCAGGCAGCAACGTCAGAGCAATACTCCTCAACATAAGGCAGCCCAGTCACAGAAATTACAGAAAACGGAAATCACCGGACAATGACAGTGATAGCAATCCTTCTTCAAGGGATTCTGATGATTTCTCTCCGCCGGAAGATACTACACCTCCGAGGCCGGTGGATGAGAATTCGGATGCCGAGTTCCAGAGGTTATTAGAATTGTGTAGCTCTGACAATTCACAGAGCTCATCCTCTTCTGGGTAAGATGAATAAATATTATACAATACACAATTATTAACATATAATACATATAGATACTGTATTCAAGAACTATTTGGTTTACTATCAAATTATTTGGCTATAAGAATTCAGTAAATATAACGGGTATCTTACTTAGTACTATCGTAATTCACCATGTGTCTTAGAGAAGCTTAAGAAATTCATAGCTGCCCATATTAACAGCTATTCATTTTCATTTGTAAATACAATGATAATAGAATACATTTAGTGAGATGATAAGAGAACGGCCCTTGATAGAGATTTCTGAAATGAATTGGGAAAGCCTTTGCCCAGCTGTGGGAAAAAATTTGCTAACAAACTAATTGGCTTGTTAAAAAAATCTGTGTAACTAATAAAAAAAAAATCCCCAGTGACAGCACCCCATCAACACCGTCCCACGAATACGACAGCTATGAATCAGAAGCTCACGTGCGCATGCACTCAGGCGACACGGACACGGACGAAGACCCTCCATGGTCCCCGTTGCACTGCCAGCACGAGCGCGGCGACGAGAAGAAGCTGCCTGAAGTGCTGCAGAAGGAACGGCCTACTCACGACTATGTGATTTTAAGAGGTAAATACTTGTACAATAATCTCTGCATCTTGGCCTAGAGACCCAGCCATCTAAGAGCACAAGATACAAAATTATTTATGTCCATTGTTTGGTTTTACAAATCTGAGAAACGTCAAAAATAAAATCCAAAGAACAAAAAAAAATTAATAAACATAGGTGCTAAACGATAAATAGGAAATAAATTTATCGTATCTGGTCGATTCGCTTTTTTTACACTAGAGCAAAGAAGCGATTAGAAACTCTAGCTCATTTTTGTATTGAAACCCAAGGTAACACAGCAACACAGCAACCAAACTGAATTAAAATGAATAAATATTTCTGGACAATCCACACAACAACATCTAGCGCTGTATCATCTAGCAATTAAGGGTTAAAGCCGGTTATTTTAATACAACGAATACCCTAATTTTATTTATATGTATAGATAACCTGTTAACTTCTCTGTTTCAGAGGTAATGAATCGTGAGATGGGGCTGACATTTCCCCATGGTAAAACGACACAGGAAGATGTAATGTTCTCGAAGAGATTCTACGGCTCGTTACACTCTGTCTACCGCTTGAAGAAGCTCCATAGCCTAAATAAGCATAGGGGTTGCGTTAATTCTATCAATTTTCATCCTGAAGGTAAGCACATTGCAATTTACAATTTTACTTTGGTCTCTTATGGTGTTTCTATAGTATAAAAAGTCATGTTTTTGAAGTGAAACTTCTTTAGAATCGTTGTGATTTCAAACCGGATGCAACGGAAATGCGACAGGTAAGCCAATCTTAAAGGCTAACAAAGTTAAGCAACTTTGCGCGACGCCAGTACTTGGATGGGTGACCGCCCGAACAAAATCTTTTTGCACAGTATTTTTTTTTTGTTGTTTTTTTTTTGTTCATCTCATTTGTCGATTTACTGAAGTTTCACTTCTATCGTTGTGAATCGCACACACACCTTTTATTTATTATTATAAGCCCCTGTGTCCCACTGCTGGGCAAAGGCCTCCCCCCATTTTTTCCACAGCTCCTAATCTCCGGCCACTTCTCGCCAGTCATGTCTCGTCCCGCCATCGTCGCCGAGGTCTGCCGCGTCGCCTTCTCGCTAGGTCTGGGCGCCACTCGGCGGCTATCCTTGCCCACAGCCTTTCTGGCATACGACAGACGTGACCAGCCCAGTCCCACTTCAACTTGGCGGCTATTAGAGCTATGTCTGCCATCGTGTCTTGGAGCGCAGGTCGGTGTTTCGGACCCAATATGCTGCGCTCCATCGCACGTTATGAGACTTCTTTTTTTTATGCTTGATAAGCCTTCATTTGACCACAATCTCACCTGATGTAAAGTGACGATGTGGTCTAAGATGGGACATGAAGACCTAGAAGGTAGATGGCTTCTCCGCACTGGCCCATAGCCCGGAGGGTGGTGACAAGCCGTGGCCGAAGCCTACCACCAGATACTGTTCTTAGCACCACCCGGAGGTCACGCGTAAGGATTCAGAGGGTTACCACTTACGGACGTGAACAGACAAAACCTCCAAATAGGGAATGAAGTAATAAGTCTAATAGCAACAACAACACAACAACAACGACAAATCTTTAGCAGTTATTACAATTTTGGAGTTCTTATTTATTTATAGGTAAATATTATAGGCGTCGGGTGAATACATATATACCCGAGTATGGTGGCGGCCGGCGGCGCGTGCGCACAGTGGAACGGTCGGAGGAGTGCTAAAGCTTGCTCGAAAATATTAGGTCCTTACATATGAAATTGGCGTTTTTCGTACTGGCCACTTTAATCACAAATTTCTCCTCTTTGGTAAGGAATTCCAAATTCAAATTTGTACAGCTATAGACTCATGTATTTGTGCTTCGATGATCGTCATTCATTTGTTTTTTTTCTTCTGTTTTTTTCTGTTTGCGTCACTCATTTTACAAAATGGAAAACTTAAAATATCGCATTATTTACGAGTACGAGTTCCGCCGTGGCACTAGTGCTGCGGAAACAACTCGAAGGGTGAATGATGTGTATGGCGGTCGTGTTGCAAAAGAAAACACAGTTCGTTTTTGGTTCCAACGTTTTCGTTCTGGAAATTTCGACTTGCAGAACAAGCCCCGTGGACGGCCTGAGACTCAAGTTGATAATGAAGAGTTGAAGGCTATTGTGGAAGCGGATCCATCGCAAACCACGTCCGAGTTAGCTGCAGGCTGCGGTGTTGGTGATAAAACTGTTTTAATTCACTTGAAGCAAATTGGGAAGATTAAAAAGCTTGAAAGGTGGGTACCTCACGAATTGACTGAAGCAAACCGGCAAACGCGCGTCGACTGCTGCGTTACATTACTAAACCGGCACAATAATGAAGGTATTTTAAACCGAATCATTACCTGTGATGAAAAATGGGTTCTTTACGATAATCGGAAGCGCTCAGCGCAATGGTTGGATCCTGGCCAGCCAGCCAAATCCTGCCCCAAGCGAAAATTAACCCCAAAAAAGTTACTTGTAAGCGTTTGGTGGACTAGTGCCGGTATTGTTCATTACAGTTTTCTCAAATCTGGCCAGACTATTACGGCTGATGTCTATTGTCAGCAATTGCAAACCATGATGGAAAAGCTAGCGGCTAAACAACCTAGGCTGGTCAATCGCTCCACGCCACTGCTGCTTCACGACAACGCTAGACCACACACTGCGCAACAGACGGCTACTAAATTAGAAGAGCTTCAATTGGAAAGTCTAAGACATCCTCCGTACTCCCCGGACCTTGCTCCAACAGATTACCATTTTTTTCGAAATTTGGATAACTTCTTGCAAGGGAAAAAATTCAACTCCGATGGGGCAGTCCAAATCGCCTTCAAAGATTTTATTGATTCCCGTCCGACTGGTTTTTTTAGTAAAGGGATCAATGAACTACCTATAAGATGGCAAAAGTGCATAGAAAATAATGGTTCATACTTTGATTAATTAAATATATTATATTAAAAAATATTCGACTTTTTGTTCCTCCCATACAAAACGCCAATTTCATATGTAAGGACCTAATATTTGTGACCTTCCATTTATTTGATTGAGGACATTTGAGGACACTCCGATTTCATTCATCACCACTCACTCACCTCTGGATTTTTCCTCTTGAAAAATGTGTGTGCGCTTTAAAACACGTGCTTTAACGCTGAAGGCAAACATCTTGAGGAAATCGGCATGTTCTGACTTGAACTTTAAAGAGTTTGAAGGACATGTGAGATTCACAAACGCTCACTTGACCAGCGTGATGAATTAAGGCCTAATCTCTCTCGTCAAGAGAGAAGTCGGAAGAAGAAGAGAAATGATAGTGTAACAATGGGCGGCCCTTTTTTTTTTTTATTATTGATAAGCCTTCATTTGACCACAATCTCACCTGATGTAAAGTGACGATGTGGTCTAAGATGGAGCATGATGGCTTCTCCGGACCACATTACGAAGCACGAAAAAATCGCTTCACGCACTGGCCCAGCCTGGAGGGTGGTGACAAGCCTCCGGCCTTATCACTAAAAGTGATCTCTTCCAGACAACCTTATATTTACATTATTATATTTACATGTATTTGCAGGGCAACTGCTAGTGTCAGGCTCCGACGACACAAACATTATCGTGTGGGACTGGGCGCGGAACGTGAGCCGCCAGACCATTAAGACGGGCCACAAGTCCAACGTCTTCCAGAGCAAGTTTCTGTACCTGAATGCGCAGAGCCAGATCAATATCGTCACTTGCGCTAGGGATGGACAGGTACATTCGATCAAGTTATTTATTATTTATTCATCCTGTCCCACTGGAGGGCAAAGGCCTCCCTTTTCTCTTTCCATTCGCCTCTATGGCTGGCTACTTCAGGCCACGATGTTAGGTGGGCGTCGAGCTCGTCCCGCCATCTCATCCTGGGCCTTCCACGTCGCCTTCTAGCGTTGGGTGGGCTCCACTCGATTTCGATCAAGTTATGATAAGATAAATCTTCTTTATTAATAATAATAATTAAATATATCCGGACTAATCACACAGCATCACCTAACCCCAAACTAAGCAGAGCTTGTACTATGGGTGTGAGGTGACTGATATTATACATAGATACATTTTTTATTTGTAAATACATACATATTATACATAGAAAATACTCTTATTAGTACAGACAATAGCTGTCATTGTAATACTTAATGGGCATGCCGAACTACCTAGTGATGGGAGATGAATCATCGTGCATAGTCTTATAATATAAAAATGAATCGCAAAATGTGTTGGTAAGCGCATAACTCAACAACGCCTGGACCAATTTGGCCAAATCTTTTTTTAAAATGTTCGTTGAAGTTCAAGGATGGTTTTTACGGCGAGAAAAATTAGAATTATTGCTGGAAAAACCCTAAAAATAGCCCTTTTCTTTTTCCCATACAAATGATTTGTAACTAAAACGTAGTCAATTTGAGTTTTATTGCTATGGTATAAAGTTCATATTAAATTACAAGCACTCACTGTTGTCTAAGCAATGTAGGTGTGTTCCTAACGTCAAAGATCATATCTATCAAAAGTATATAAAATTTTCATGTCATAATGTTAGTTACCGTACTCCTCCGAAACTGCTTTACCGATTTTTACCAAATTTTATATGCGTATACAGTAGGTCTGGAGAATCAGCTACTATCAATTTTTCATTTTGCAAAACAACGTTTGCTGGGGTCAGCTAGTTTATAATAAAAGTTACTGATATTTAAAAAAAGTATTTTATTTCACAGTACAAATGAACATATAGGTTTATTTACGTACTCCTGTAATATACTTGATAAAATAAAATATTAGTAAGTTCATATATAAAATCTAATCTAGTCTGGCTTATTAGAGATTGCGTTTCAGACAGGTCGTGATCGAATAGGCGATGTAACTTGGAACTGGCGTACAATTTACTTAATAAATTATACTTTATTCAATAGAAATACAAATTGTAACTTTGTAACAAAGAATAAATAAATCAATTTTATTATATTATTATAACCTTTTTTTGGTTTCCACTTAAATACTAAAATATAAATTTTAAATGATTCCGCCAATTTAAAACGAAAATAATATTAAAAATAACGCGGCCTCATTTTGGAGGAACGGTAACAAACTCAGTGTTATGTTGCCCATCACTAGTCGTGATTAACTGATAGGTGTCAAACGCATTCTCTGAACGGCCGAACTATATTGTCCTAAATAAATAAAATAAAATAAACAATTAAACACAAAACAATACATAAGCGCTTAAAACTATGTGACAAATGGCGGTATTATCGCTAAAGAGCGATCTCTACCAACGAATGGATAGGATTATTGAGAAAAACAAGGGGATAAGCAAACAAGATAATATAATAATAAAGCCTTTATTAATTCCAAACTTTACAGAGTTTTTCGGTGTTTGTAACCCCTCTTTGGGTATAGGCCTCCTCCAGGTTATGCCAAGACTCTCTGTTACGTGCTTTCATTGTCCATTGTCCATTTTCAGCATACAAGATACGAAAGTATTATAAACATACATAAGGAGTATTATTATAATAACAATATTTTTTCCAAAATATAAATAAGTATATACATAAATACTAAAGATTACTTAAGATTATATGACAAATTAGATTCTAACATCAACACCCACATTATGCAAAAACAAGCAGCAATAATACACTCCATAACAATATTAAGTAAGAATAAGACACATTTATTTCGGACCACAGTAAATATAAAACATACATTAAAATTTAAAAACAAAGAAAAACAAAATAAACAAGTACAGACACATTATAATTGAACAAGAATTTAAGAAAACAAGATAAAAATAAAGACAGTTGTTCGAAAAAGGTTAAGTAAAGTTCTTGGGGATAGTCTTTGTCATCCGTGGGGAAGCAAACCAGCTACAGGGGGAATCCGAGCAACCTCTTCCTTGAGGATCTCGAGGCTCAGAAAATCCTGGTTAAAGAACGTGTCGAAATTTATTTATTAATTTTTTTTAATATAAATACAGATACTTATACATAGATACACTAGAGAAAATTGTTCGCATATAGTTACTTATGCACAAATAATGTTACTTGACCATGTTCTTGAAAATAGGTACCTAGTACCGGTAAGTCAAAGTCAAAGTCAAAACGTTTATTTCCTTAGAAGCACATAGCCTACATGGACAGGTACCGGCAGTGCATTGTAATCCATATAACATCTAGCCCCGTGGTAATCTCCAAAGCTTGTGTAAAGGGTACTAGATAGACATCTTATATACTTAATATAATAGACATACATATATAGATATATTTTATTACTAGCGGCCCGCCCCGGCTTCGCACGGGTAATTATTCAAAATTATTTTCCCGGCAATTATGCGAATTTTTCGAAAACCATCCATAAACTACAACGTATAATAAAAAAAAAAAAAGGTACATATTAAACCATCAGACCTAGTAGAAAAGTGATTGCAGAACATACAAACACTTGACCATACGGCGGGAATCGAACCCGATACCACTTGCGCTACAAGCGGACCTTTGCCCACCGCGTCACTGAGGCAGTCTTAGGTACAATTCATATTTAAGTAGAAGACCTGAGTATTATATTGTGGTGTTGCAATAAATAATTTTTGTATTGTATTCTCACGTCAATTTCTGACTAAGCGAGAACGGGTGACGCGATTAAATCTGAACCTTAGAGTTCCTGACGAGTTCGTGAGAGTTCCTGAGTTGACGTGTCTGTCTGTCTGTCTGGGACATCATAGCTCCCGAACGGATGGAGCGATTTCAATTTAGTTTTTTTTGTATTAAAAGTGATTTTGGCGCGAGTGTTCTTTTAGACATGTTTACATGAAAATCGGTTGTGCCGTAAAAAGTTATGGGGGTGAGAGGGGGAAGGAAAATCTGCAAATTTACTCGAGTGGGGGATCAAATGAAAGCGCATCGAGTCCACATTACAAAATATTGTGGTGTTTTAATTTTAAGGAAATTAAAGCATTGGTATCCTATCGGGGGTTTGTCTTAAATTTAAAATGTTGATTTATTAAATAATCTAAATAACGGACACATTTTTTTATATAGCCATTTGCCGTATTCACTTATAAAATCCCCACAGGTGCGTCTAATCCAATGCCCGCCGTCCGGCGGCGCGGGGTCCCGCCGGCGCCTGCTGTCGCATGCGCGCGCCGCGCACAAGCTGCACGTGTCGCCGGCCGAGCCGCACGCCGTGCTGTCCGCCGGCGAGGACGGCCTGGTGATGCACGCGGACGTGCGCGCGGACCACGCTAGCAGGTACGACACACAAGCTGCACGTGTCGCCGGCCGAGCCGCACGCCGTGCTGTCCGCCGGCGAGGACGGCCTGGTGATGCACGCGGACGTGCGCGCGGACCACGCTAGCAGGTACGACACACAAGCTGCACGTGTCGCCGGCCGAGCCGCACGCCGTGCTGTCCGCCGGCGAGGACGGCCTGGTGATGCACGCGGACGTGCGCGCGGACCACGCTAGCAGGTACGACACACAAGCTGCACGTGTCGCCGGCCGAGCCGCACGCCGTGCTGTCCGCCGGCGAGGACGGCCTGGTGATGCACGCGGACGTGCGCGCGGACCACGCTAGCAGGTACGACACACAAGCTGCACGTGTCGCCGGCCGAGCCGCACGCCGTGCTGTCCGCCGGCGAGGACGGTATGTTGTTATTATAACAACATTATGTGTGCCGCACAGTTCAGCACACTGGTGACAGTTGACTCGATTCAACTTCCTTGTCACTTTGTTCTCAATAAAAGCTTTGTATAAAAAATATTTTGTTTCCAGTTCAAGATGACTTATTATTTCAGACTTATTCAAGTGAAAGAGAAGAATTCCCATCCGATCCCGCTGTACAGCATCCACGGGCACCCCTTCGAGCCGAAGGAGCTGATCGTGGCCGGCCGGGACAAGTTCATTCGCATGTACGACCGCCGGAAATGCATCCGCCCCATCGCCATGTTCGCCCCTGCCTTCTTCGAGCGGATCCAACGCAGCCAGGTAACGATACACTAGCTACAACATTCCTGTGTTACTTAATATTTCCTCTCCAGATTGACAGATTCATATGCAGATGCCGTCGACGGATCACGACTTTCTATCGGGGTTTTTTGCTAAATTTGTCGTCTTTTTAACATCGGCATGACATGACATTTAGTTTTAAATTATTTAAAATAAGCCTTCATTTGATCACAATCTCACCTGATATAAAGTGACGATGTGGTCTAAGATGGGGCATGAAGACCTAGAAGGTAGATGGCTTCTCCGGACCACATTACGAAACACGATAAAATCGCTTCACGCACTGGCCCAGCCCGAAGGGTGGTGACAAGCCGCGGCCGAAGCCTACCACCAGAGACTGTTCTTAGCACCACCCGGAGGTCACGTGTAAGGATTCAGAGAGTTAACACTTACGGACGTGAACAGAAAAAACACCCGGACATGATCGCGGACGCATCCGACAATATGGAGTTGGCGATGGACAAGCGAAATAAATAATAACGATAGATATTGTTGTCGTGTGGATTGTCCGGAAAAATTTATTTATATATTGCATTGACAAAAACCGATCACAGAGAATAGGCATGATGAGTACATATAAATATAGGCATTTTGTTTAGTCCGTCTGACTTAGCCTGTCCAAAAATACTGGATACCTATTTTTAGATTTATCAATTTAATAAGAAATTACTGAGATACAGAGCATCAATGTTCCGGTTTTTTTTCTTTGTATTATAAAGCTGAAGAGTTTGTTTGTCTTTTGTTTGAACGCGCTAATCTAATTACTGGTTCTATTTGAAAACCTTTTTACCCCGGGAAAATATGTTGTTTACGCGTGACAATGCAAAAAAAAAAAGTGTGTGTGTGTCAGCTGCGACGCACGATTGGAGTTTACTCCTATTATACTCGATAATTATTATGATATATATCGAATAGAAAAAAAGGGTAAATGAACGCATCTGCTAAAATGATAAGAGAAACAAACATATATCTGTAATTATTCGGATTATTTATATTACTTCAATAAAGCATACATAAAGTATGTTACAAAATAACATACCTAAATAAAATACAGTGAGACTACGAAGTATCGCGCAAAGAGGAGACCCCGAGAATGAGACACGCTGTGTAATGTATTCTATCTCATTCTTTTACACGTTCAATCCTACAGATGTTTGTCTCTTTCTACGTAACGCCTCAACTTTTAGTGTTACACTTGATTTTATTCCTCATAAAATTTCCGTACCGGGCCTTATAACTCAAATCGTTTCTTAGGGAGTAAACTCCAAAAACTTGGTGATGCTGTGTGATTACTGATAAGTCAGGAAATATTTATTTATAAGAGACACCTTGTATTATTAATAGTAATATCTGATTTATCCCCAGCCAAAGTCCAAAAAGCGGCTGTCGCTGACGCACCTCACAAGCGCCATCTACAACCACGACGGCACGGATATATTAGGATCTTATAACGACGAGGACATCTATCTTTTCAACACCACAACTGATGTTTATAATGTGTGAGTAGTACAAATCTTTATATATATAATTTTCTGTGAGTGTGTATGTCACTGAACTTCTCTCAAACGACTGGGCCGATTTTGATGAAATTTTTTGTGTGTGTTCAAGGGGATCTGGGAATGGTTTAGATTCACAATACGGTCAACTGGATGTTGTTTTTTGAGACGTGGGACAGGACAACGTATGTCGGGTCGACTAGTATTGATATATTTCTCTTGACACATAATAAAAACCGTGTTGGTTAATTGGGAGCACTCGACTTTTATGCCGAAGGTCGTGGGTTTAAACCTCGCCGCGCACCTCTGGATTTTTCTTCTAGAGAAATGTATGTGCGCTTTAAACACGTGCTTTAACGATGAAGGCGAACATTGTGAGGAAACTGGAATGTTCTGACGACTTTAAAGAGTTTGAAGGACATGTGACATTCATCAACCCGCACTTGACAAGCGTGGTGAATTAAGGCCTTATCTCTTTCGTCAAGAGAGAAGTCCCTGTGTTCCAGAACACAATAAGATATTTATATAATACTAAACATAAATAATTGAATGTGTTGTGCCAAAAGGGCTCGCCTCAGCATAAGCAGATCCACCGTTAGGTGGATTTGCGCTGGTTTTCAGACGAGACCTAATGACAAACAAAAAGCTGACAGGTTGTATGCCCTGTGCTTCTAAGGTAACGTTTTGACTTCGACTCAAAACGTCCACCTAAACGTTGCAGGGACAAAGCGAGGGACCCGTCGATCGACGGCTACAGCAAGCGCTACTCGGGCCACCGCAACAGCGCCACGTTCAAAGGGGTGTCGTTCTTCGGGCCGCGCAGCCAGTACGTGGTGTCGGGCTCCGACTGCGCGCACATCTACGTGTGGAGCGCCGCGCGCGAGGCCATCGTGCAGTGGGTGCACGGCGACTCCAGCGGCGTGGTGAGCGCCCTTCCACCCCCGACGCGGACAGGGGCGCTATAAGCTTGTCTGTCTGTGGCATCCTAGCTCCGGATAGAACTATTTCAATTTAATTTTTGAAGTGAAACTTCTTTAGAATCGTTGTGATTTGAAACCGTATGCAACGGAAATGGTAATAAGATTGGCTTACCTGTCGGGTAAGCCAATCTTAAACGCTAACGAGGTTAAGCAACTTTGCGCGACGCCAGTACTTGGATGGGTGACCGCCCGAACAAAATCTTTTTGCATGGTATTTTTTTTTTATTCTTCTTATTCTTTTGTCGATTTACTGAAGTTTCACTTCTATCGTGTGTGAATCGCACACACACCTTTTTTACTGTATACAAATAATCTGAATTTCTTAAAATTTTGTAATGTGCACACTCGAGCCACACCCCACTCGAGGATATTTGCAGATTTTCGGTTTACCTTCCCCCACTTTCACCCCTCATTATTTTTCGTGTCAATCGATTTTCATCTTATATGTCTAAGAACACTCGCTTCGAAAATCGCCTGATCCGTTCGGGAGCTATGATGCCACAGACAGAGACATCAAACTTATAGCACCCCTCTTTTCATCGGGGATTAAAAACAGAAGAACTTACAGCTGTTTATTAAAAGTCTGGCTGTCCTCGGCTGTTCCGTAGTTTTCTATGGTTATTTTAATAATTATTCTAAATTTGTGACGAAATAACGTAGCTTACTAGCGAAATAACGGGACTCAACCCACGTCATCCATTATACGCATGGACGTGCTGACAGCTACACCTACCTCGCCACTACGTCATCGCTTCAATTTCTTCTACACTTGCAACTACGAGTTACAGCTTAAAACTATATTGTATATTAGTTTCAACCTGTAATTGGGGCTTATCACTTTATAAAAACATAAAGGCATATATTTATTACTAGTGGCCCGCCCCGGCTTCGCACGGGTTTTTATTCAATTTTTTTTCCCGGCATTTATTCGATTTTTTCTCGCCTTTTAAACCTTCCCTAGACCTCCACGAACATTTCAAGACTATGATAAGATAAATCCGTTCAGCCGTTCTCGAGTTTTAATCAGACTAACGAACAACAATTCATTTTTATTTATATAGATAATTAGCTTTAACATTTGTTTCGTTTTTGAATGTACACTTTATTTGCAGGTGAACTGCATTGAGACGCACCCCAAATGCCCCGTGATGGCGACGAGCGGGCTGGACCGAGACGTCAAGATCTGGATGCCGAAAGCCTACTCGGATCCCACCTACGACGGCCTGGAACGGGTGCGTATAAAATATCAAATTATATGAAATTAAATTATATAATATTCATTTATAATGTTCGTCGGATGCACCCCCGGACACTTGCTGCAACGGCTTGGAACCCGGAAGGAAGTCGCAAGCGAGGTCGGTCACAAAAACCCTGGCGAGACGACCTCAAGACTTTTAGGATAGTTGGTGGCAAACAGCTCTGGGTAGGGTATGGTATTGTTGGAGGGAGTTGGGGAAGGCCTATGCCCAGTAGGACAACATAAGCTAATAAAATAAAAAAAATTGCCATAATATAGGTTGTACATGTTTATGAGATTACTGTAATGATCTCTATATTCGACTAGGTAAGTCGTGCAAATATTTAAGTTAATATGTCTCTAACTATTTATTTAAAAAGTAAAATTAAGCTAACATGTCACAATATGTCATAATGTAGTCGAATTAAGAAAATAATAAATTATTAACACACAATCAAGTAGGTACATCATTAATTATTCATTATGTCAACGAATTACATGCAAATTTGTATTTAAAATATTCTTCCATGCAATAAAAACATGTGTCACATAATCAAATAATAAATTTAATGTTAAAACATAAATTAACAAGTCAAAAATAAAATATAAATAATACAAGATACATATTATATAAAAAAACAATAATAATCTGCAATAATATTGATAACCATGATAGTTTCAAAAGTTAAATAATAATAATCTGGTTACAAAATAAAGAAATATTAGTTACTGAGGTCATACACTAAATTTCTAGATAAATAGAATGTCAAACAATACAAATTAAGGTTATATATATATATATATGTATGTCT
The DNA here is from genome assembly GCA_929108375.1 of Gymnoscelis rufifasciata. Lineage (NCBI taxonomy): Eukaryota > Metazoa > Arthropoda > Insecta > Lepidoptera > Geometridae > Gymnoscelis > Gymnoscelis rufifasciata. The sequence continues at coordinate 1,760,004 of OV815307.1, read as the reverse complement.
ATTATATTAAGTATATCAGATGTCTAGTACCCGCAACACAAGCTTTAGAGCTTACCACGATGCTAGATGTTTTTGTGTAGCTTGTCCGGAAATATTTATTTACTTTTCTTCTTTCCAGGTGGTCCGAGAAAACTGCATGAAGAAGATTAGTAGCCCGCTCTTCAATGATTTTTTACCTACACTCTATAGCGCTTGGCGAAGTGAAAATCGAATGGGGGACGATGAGTCGCCTCCTAATTTTGGCGGAAATATCGAATTTGATGGGAATGTCTGCACTACATTTTAGAATTTATTATTACCCGTGATATATTCGTATCAAGCGGTAAATCATGCCTGATTTGAAACCAACATTGAGGTTCGAATGGACGATCTTTAATTTAGCAAATCTCATAATAAACCTATGAAGTAATCTCTTAGTCACAACGCCATCTAGTTACGCTTAGGATAAACTAAAAGCGCGTAAACGCGCAGGCGCTAACATACTTGATTTCAGTGAACCATTTGCTTTGAAGTGAACTAACTTTTACTTACCCTGTTTAATTTAATAAATTTTTCCCATTTTTTCACAATTGGCAACTAAATATATTGTGTAATGCAGTTATCATTCATTTGTCTTTTTAGATCACGTTGACATTTGTGTCTATTGACAATGACAAGTGACTTCATTAATTTTAAATAAACATTGTGTTTATTGCATTATCTTTGTTAGGAAATAAACAAACCCTGTTTATTACTTAACAAAGATAAGATGCATAGTCTTTAATGCATACAAATTAAAATGACAAAACAATATATTAAACTTTAAGACTATGTGACACGGAGGTCTTTCGCTAAACAGTGATCTGTACCTGACAACCTTGCATGGTAAGGATTAAATATATAAAACAAGGGGATCTGTTTCCAAGAAAAGAAAGTTTTACAAACATAAACGTTGTATTATCTACAAACAGCATTGATATAAAATTAAAATTATTTCATTATTCGATAAAAACTAAAATTACAAAGTACTGTAAAATCGAATAGTTGCCCTTTTTAACAGGCACAGGTTTTTTTTTATTTTATGGTGTGAAATACTGACCAACATGTTCATAATTTCAAAATTGAAAGCTTATTAAGTTTTTTTTTAATGAAAATTATGTTTCAATAATATTGATACCAACAAACATACTTAAAAATTCGCATGTTCTTTTTCTGCATAAAATTTTTAAAAAGTTTGTCCTTAAAAGTGAGGTTTATCACTTATTGAAAAGCATTAATATTTATACTAATTTATACTTATATTTATACTAATTTATATGAATTAGTCTCAATATAAAAGAAACAGTTAAAACCAATCTTAAATAATATTTGCTTAACAAATTAACTGCATGTTATATAATATTCTATAATTAACTATGCATAATTTTCACATTCATAATATAATTTATTCTCTTTTATAGTAATAGGGCTGTAGGCTTGATTACTGGTAATCCACTACAACTATGTGGGTGGCGTTTTGACCTGTCCGAGGTGCTCACATACGTTTAATAATAAACTCAGGTACTCAAGCCATCTAAGAGCACACTGAAAGGTGACCTAATGTGGTGGTAATCCAATATTCTATGACTTTTGTGTTTGTTTTGGCTTTCTGTTTATGTTTTGTCTATCTCTATAAAAATATTGTCCTACAAACAACAAGTTTAATGTTATTAATGAAGATTAAAGGTCGTCTACTTCTTGCGATGATAAGTTTAAGCCTAATTTTTCTTTACCTTTATTCATATAATGAAGCTGAAATGTTTGCATGTGCTTATCTCGGAAATTACAAGCCTTGTCTGAGGCATTTTATCGCGGAAAGATGTTTTGTTCCCGCTGTAATTTTAAAATATGATATATATTTTATTTATAAGCCGCGTTGTGACAATTAAGGGATTAATAATTGTGCTAATTATAGGTTGGTCCCTTGTTTCTAGTTCATTTAGAATTTCAAACTAACATTGTAATGAAAATATCTATGTATGTATGTATGTCTATTATATTAACTATATCAGATGTCAGATGCTTACCACGGGGCTAGATGTTGTTGTGTGGATTGTCCGGAGATATTTATTTATTTAAATGCAGACACTGTTTGAATCTCAAGTACTATGTACAGTATGCGTCGCTAACTGGTAACCCCATTGCAGTTTAAGTTTGTATGCAAAATGGATTACCCTTTAGCGACACATACTGTTATGTCTCTTCACTATTCAGATGAGTGGTTTATACTGTAAAATTTTCAAAGATTCAAAGATATTAAAATCTGTATTTAAGTCCTTGGAAAGAAAACCTGGTAGTTTTTTTTGTGTGCTGCTGTAGATATCATAATATATATATCCTGTATAACTTTCATAATGGCATCTCCATTGTAGACCTTAAGGCCCAATTTTCAAATAAATGGCTTCTATCTGACATTATTTCAGTATGTTTAGTGGTATTCATTAATTAGATTCTGTAGTTTTTAAACTATTATATGAGTGTTCATAATTAGAAGTTGTTTTGATTGTATATCTCTTGTATATAACTTTTCCAATTGTAATAAACCTATTTTGTTAATATTTGCCCATTGGTTGTTTCTTTTTTTGTATCATCTTGAATACCTTAAATATTTTACGAAGTTATGCGTTTGTTAATATTGATTATACCGTTTTAACTTTAGTCTGGAAATTATAATTGTAAGGCTGTGAAAGTTAATTTGAATTATATAAAATAACTAGCTGACCCCAGCAATCGTTATCTTGAAAAATGAAAAATAGAAAGTAGCCAATTCTCAGACCTACTGAATACGCATATAAAATTTGGTAAAAAATGTAAAAATCGGTAAAGCCGTTTCGGAGGAGTACGGTAACTAACATGGTGATATGGAAATTTTATACATATATTAGAAGATTAACCTTTTAATATTTGTAAAATTCTGACCTTTCTATGACACTTAGCTTGGAACATTTTATAATTTTTAGGAAAATATTCAAAAATATTAAATAATAGAGATAACTATATGCGTTGATATATAAGAGGCAAATATTTTGTTTAGTAAATACATACTTTAAAAATGTATACAGAATAATGTTGACATATTGAATCTGCTCCTAAAATATGTCCGATCACATGCAAGAATCATCAGTGTTTCGTTTACTGCTATGTAATTCAAATATTTGTTTTAATCCCTTGTTTTTTTTATATAACTGTCATAATCGTAGCTACTTTAACATTACCTGGTTGATGTAACATTTAAGTTTGCTATTGTAAGTAGAAGAATGTAGTTTTCTAGAAATATGTTGCCTATATAACCTATTGCATGCTATCTACAAGTTTGTCCTGACGTAGTCAGTATGCTATCCTATGAAAGTGTAAATAAATGGTATAATATTTTTTTTGTTTTATTTTAACAAGGGCCACACTCCTTTTTAGCATTTCCACGAAAATATTACTATAAACATGGATTCGTATTTTCCCACACTTTTTATTTCAAGATAAAGCGCCCCGTAGCGGTGACATTTGTCACTAATTCAAGTGACGCGCCCGGTTTTTTACATTTTTCACCTTATTTTCGCATCTATTCAGGAAAAATTGCCCAGCAATAACCTTATAATGACTTTTAACACCCCTTTGTATGCGGTTTATTTATAAAATCAGAGAATATTCCAGAATTTTATTACACCTTTTTACCCACATGCTAGTTAGAACATGTCAATGGCGGCCGTTCTCGACCAATCAGAGGCGCCGGGCACAGAAGCGCGCGCCATCTTCGTAATCAAACTCGTTGGTCGCAGGGCTCGTTCATTCCTCGAGTTAGTCTCGCGTCGAATACGGGCAGTTACACATCTAACTTTAAATTTCTAGTAAATTAACGCCAAAATCAAACAATCATGAGCACCAATGAAAATAACAGTGAAGTGGCTGTAGACAAGGTCGGCGACGAAAAGAAGGCTGACGCAAAAAGTGACCTAAAAGGAGCCAAAAGGGCAGCAGAGGTGAGTGCACATGTCAGGTTATTAAATCTATTATTTTAATCGCTCGCCATTTTATTGAATGTTATAGACTACTTACGATCAAAATTCATCGAAATGGCCACGTGGTGGATAAAAATCCATGAATTCAAGAATAATTCTATAAATCTAAATGAAAGGCATACAACCGGCGTATTTTTGGACGTTATAATCATAATGAGTTATGTTTTTCAGTGCGTATGGGGCAATACATGAGCTAACACCGCGTTAGTTTTACGGTTAGCATTGAACAGATAGCGCGCTAAAATGTGTCTTGTTAGTTTTTAGCTTTGTTTACTCGTTTGAGATACAGCGGCATGACCTTGGAAGAAAAAAACATGGCGCGGAAACGTACGCTATTCCCATTGACTCGATAATCTACAAGAAACAGGCTTCGACTTCATAATGCACTGACTCGTGTGTCCGTGTACTATTGATTTTATTGCGTATCATGGCTATTTTAGACTTTCTCAGGGCACGGTCGACGTAGCGTGACGCTAGATAGTTGGAAACATGGCCGGCGCGAATGTCAGTGTTTCTCGGATGTACCTACTGTCACAAACAACCAACGCGCCGATGCCGCTGTTAGGTTACGTTATCTAGCCACTTACCAAGTTGCTATACGTTCAACCTATATTACCTACTACAAATGGGCCATCTTTAAAAATAGTAAATGCTATTTATGTTTCAAGAATTTATTAGATAAATCGTCAGAGAACTAGTCAATGACCCGGAATATTTGCATGTAGGTGTGCAAGTGCCTATTACCAGGTAGCTATTATGCCCACTGCTTTCCTTTGTTTTGTACTAAGTAGATTTCACGTTACACAATGGTAGATGTGGATAGGTCGAATAATAAACCGCGAAAATGGGTAGCTAGCATTCTTCAACTTCAGTTTCATTACAACGCAACGCCCGTTCGTGTCGTTCCAATTTCCCTCCATTATTAAACGCGTAGGAAGCATGGAGTAACGGAAAGTAAGTTTAGGTTAGGTAATGATGCTAGTAAAACATCATTGAGGATTACTTATGAATCAATGAAGTTGTGTTTTTAGGTTATTTTATTACGCGCTAAAGCTACTTTTAGTTATCTACTCTATGATACCACATTTCAATCGAGGCTACGCGCTGTGACCGCGTTCCGATCCTAAGTTGCCACGGAAAAAAGGGCCTTATAAGCGCCGGCCCGCGCTATACTTTGCTCTTTCCCCCAAAAGCATAACTAATATGATGCACGCATCTTTTATCTTTCCCTATCTTTGTCACCTGCTTATTAGTTGACTATTATTATTGTTAAACTCGCATCGTCACGTTTCATATTAATTTCAACTGCAATCGGTTCGAAAAAACCTGGCCGATAGCCAGGATTTGGTTGATCTTGGAGCTAAGATGCGTCGCATAATGTCAATCATGAGATGTAAACAATACAAATAAAAGTTTAATTTGTTTGTTTGTACTAATTTACGGAATATTTCAGGACAAAGTAACGGAAGCCAAAAAGGCGCGAAAAGAAGAAAATGGCGGCGGCGGCGATGAGGAACCACACAGCGACGAGGAGGACTTGGAACTTGGATTGGGCGAGGGTGAAGATGATGATGATGAAGAAGTAGAAGGCGAGGAGGACGAGGAGGTGTTAGGGGAGGGCGAGGACGACGATCTCGAAGGTAAGACAACTACCGCAGGACCCTTCAACCGTGACTTGAACTTGCTAGGGGAGTTCTTAACACAGCTTTTAATTATCGTTTATTGCCTCTGAAGTTACAGCACCGATTCTAAGTCGTCTTTTATTATTTTTAGATTATTACCCAAGATTGTGTATTTTAATGATAATGTCACTTGTCTTGCAGATGAAGAGGTAGAAGAGGAGTTACTCGGCGAGGAAGAAGAAGAGGACGCGTAATACGCCCAGTGCCTCTTTATGGACAATGTCACAGTGATGTGTTAGTGTGACGCCCGGACTGGCGCGGCCCCGCCTCGCCCCAACTGCATCATACACAGCCCCAAGCACTGACAGAAACCAACAGTTGGGAACACGCGGGGCCGACTTAGCTCCCACCTATAACGGGTGCAGTTCTATTTAAATGACAAAATTAATAATAAGTCAATACAATGCAGATTTTCAATTTTTTACAGTAACTTTAAGTTCGGTACCGATGCTGTATCTTATTATAATTTGGTAGCTCGTCCGCGGGCGTGTAATTAATAAGACTTAGTAGAATGCTGTTGAATTTTGTCATGAAATGTACAAATGTGTTTTCGAAAGTAAACTTATTCTAAGTGAAAACCTCTGTATTCTAGGTTTACCTGTGAGTCCGTTTAAATGGTGAAGTTGTGATATTTTTCTTTTCGGAACCTGACCTGATTTAAATAGAAATAGGCCAGCGTCGGATGGCTCACGAGTAGGGAGTAAGCGAAATCACAAAGCTCAATTCATAATTTTATATTGTTGAGGAGACTTTGTGTGTACATATTTAGATTAAGTGAAGCCTGTGATTTTTGTAATCAATAATGTAAAATAGTACGGTCCTTTCACCCAGGGTTTTTATAATTTGATTTTAGATATTTTTATGATCCAGAAACAAAACATGGGTCTTGATTGTGTGGACTCTGTTCGAAGCTGACTGGAGTGGTAATGTTGAGAGTGTAGGTAATAATTACTTAAATACAATTAAGTTGTGCTAATTGATTGACTGTGTTAAAAGTAGTCTAGGAGCTTCGAATAGATCACACGGCGCCTCATAGGCACCTAATGCCTTCCCGATTCTCATCAATTCGTGTCGTACATCATTCGTAATAAATAGAAAAACATCACAATTTTACCATTATCTCGTGCACATGACGCCGGCCGGCTGCCGCGCGCTCTCCGAGTGACTGATAAAGAGAGCTCGCCGCACCTCGCGCCGCGATAGCTTACATAAAATTATGAAACCGGCCTGTATTTTTGTCCACTGTTGATAGGGTAGAACCATCAGTTCGGTTATTCCAGATTTTGGCAGTGTGGAATAAGAGATTCATAGGTTAGAGCGTTTTAGTAAGTAGGATGTACGTCATTTTTTACGAAAGGACGCCAAGGGAGCGCCGGTCGAACGGCGGGCGACGGGCGGGGGGCGCGCGTCACCTCCCCCCGCGGCGGCGTGGCCTCGTTCGATTGCCGCGCGCCGCGGCGTGGTCCCCGCGCCCCTCGCCCCCCGCCGGCCCGCCTCGTACCAAGCTACGGTAACGCGTTCCGTGTCGTGGAAAATAACTCGCGGCTCGATATACATCGCCGTTCGACCACATTGTTCGCCTCGACTGGCGATGTATGCCCGTTAGACGCGACTGGTGGCGGCGTCCGGTCTCCGCGACGGGTATGCTCGATATTTTGATACATCTCGTTGATAGAAATTTCAGTCGTTTTGTCTAGGCGTGTCGAGGGGCGTTAGGTTATAGTGAATGTTCTTTTTGAGATTTTGACGAAGTTAAAATATTAACGGAAAAAAAATACAATTTTGAATTTAAGTACATGTTGTATAAGGTTATTATTTACGAGGCAAGGGATCGGGAGGTTAGCGAGTGTGTTCATGGTTTAAGATCACAACTGCCCTTACTGAATTTGTGCGATAACTTGGAAGCACGTCACAGTCACAGTTCGATCTGTGCGTGGAATTTCGGCAGTGTTAACTGACAATTTGTTTCACAAGAACTTTGCGAGGCTAAATACCTACCTTTTTGAGCAACATTGACTTGGTTTGCAAGAGAACATTTTCAAACCGTCATACATTTTCCACTGACCTGGATGCCAGACGTTAAGCTCTTGTGTCACTTACTGTACATAGCAACACATACATGAATTGAACGCGCAAGTTAAAACTCTATGAGTTAAGTAATTGAATTGAATTTAAGGGATATCATGGACTGCAGCTATTCTTTACTTACGGCATAGAAGTTTATCTTTCCCACTGCTTACCTGACGCCCCAACCAAGGAAAGCCGCAGATATTGAAAGCATTTAGTTACATCTTCCATTGGCCTTTTTCGTATACCAAAGGAAGATAAATGTTTGTTTAGAAAATTATTGAATCCAAATAAATTATTTTGTGAGTATCACTGGTTCCCGCCTTTTCATTTTGAGGTTAGATTAAGCTGTCGCATTGTGTACGGTGTACAACTTTATGAATAACTTAGTACGATTTATTTATTTGTGATGTTGACCACTACTTATTGATTTTCTACAAGGACGAAATGTAAATACAACCGATTTAAGTAAAACGTTATTTTGTTTTTAAGCTTTTATTTTCCCCGAACCGCTAGGTAGCTTAGCTTATATCGGAAATTAGCATAACGCATACATATATTTATGTACTAAACTAAAACAGCTCGAACAATGCTACATCACCTCCGGACATCTCAGGATTATTCTAGACTAATTTTATAGTCTAATATCGAATTCAAGTTGACTTAATATATTATTTGCAATCCTAATCCCACCTTGATCTACTTCCTTGTGAGTAAATTTCTTTTAACAAATGACTGGGACGGGAAGCTAGTTGGTAGGAATATCGTATCGTAAATCTCTGCTTGGGACTGCCGGCCGGCGTGGGAAGGGATCCATAAAAACAACTGCAATAAGTACTTACCTACTCTCAGAGACCCTCTCCCATTGTTAATAGAAAAATAGTAATTATTTTTTGTCCTGTCTTTGTGCTACCGACTCACGTGTTAAAGAATAACGATGGATTGCATGGAGACATGATGCGATTGTGCGTGGGAAAATAATGCATGAATTTTAGGCCCCTACATAATCATACACAGGTAAAGATGGCGGTGGCGACGATACGAGCTGAGCTTATCGGGATATTTTCTTAATTCTTATAAATTTAGCGTACAAATTACACGCATTTCTAAACTACGCTCACTGCTCTTCGCCCATGCGCCAAGCGAATGACGAAACGTCACTCAGTTGCTGTAAGTAGCGCCATCTAGTTATTTTTTAACTAGAAATAGCGCCCGTAAAGTAGTAGGAAAGACATACAGCAACGATAACGTTTTATTCAGAATGCCTAAATGCAAAGAACGGGTGTGTGTCAGGATGGCGTGCCTCATGTCCGAATAGTCACAGGTTATGCACCACTAAATAACTGTGATGTGATGAAAAAAACTGTACCTCAAGCACTTAGATATAAAATAAATTGTGATATGGACACGCCATTCTGACGTCAGGTTGGCGCGCATAATCGTGTATCTCCCCAACGTGTGGGAACTATGCTCTGGAACATTATATCAATAAACTGTACCTAATAAAACTGCCAACAAAAAAATTTTATTCACATGCAATATCTGTCAAATCATCAAAGAATTTTTTACTCCTTAGTTATTTATATTTATTTTTACATACGTAAGGTAAAGGTATTAAATTCCAAAGTTAACACTGTAGTTCCAGGTCAAGTCAATAGATGGCGCTATTTACAAAACAAAATGTGATGTTAGGTACCTAACATTCGCAATTTCTAAACTGAATACCATAATCTACTAATTATTTCGGTTCGGTGGTTGTTTACGCCAAACGAACACATTAAGAGAATATGTTTGACATATTTAAACCTATTGAAGGTCGGTGTAAGTCAAAACGACTCTTCCCTGCCAAAAACATATACTGCACCAGCAGATCAGATAGGTAATGTCGGTTTCTTTATATATGATAACCGGCAGTACCTGCTAATCCCCGGTATAAACATAAGAGGCTCAAAGATTTATTGAGACATCAAACAGTAGCGTCTCGTTTTTTCTGGCCAAGTGCGTAGGCAAATACGAATCTATTTTCCATATTGAAACTGGGCCATAAAGATGATCTTGCACAACGATTTTACTATACAAAAAAGTAGGTACTTACAGAGTCATCACATCTTCATCGTTCGGTATAATAATAATATGGTAGTACGCTTGCCCTTTACACAAAATACTATGTGTCAGGCAATTGTGCCCTCTCAAATTTGCTCACCAGTATTGGCAATACATGTAGAACACTATTATAATTTACCACCATTTTATTTTAACACTCATGTTTTATGCAAATTAATGATTCCTATTCTAATAAAAATCTTCAAAAAAAACTCAAATTATGTAGGTATCCCTAGCCGTAAGGCTATTGTAATATCTTCGAGACCGCACTGTAATTTGTTAAAATGTAAAAAATAACACCACTTGAATGAAATAGGGGTCATCTTATAAATCCACGTACTAATAAATCCTATTTTTAAACATGTACCTAACCCTATAAATAGAGTATATTTGTTTCTCAAAATCAGACACCGACTGAAATATTTGAATGAACTGGTCAATTTAGTACCTACTCGCTGGATGATGGGACTCTTTTTGCAAACATTTAAGTTTTTAATTTCTGTAAACATTTTCATATCTTCATGATTTATTTAACAAAAGTCTATAAATTTATTATATTGGCAGTAATTAATTGCGTTTTATTATAACAGAGATCAATTGTTTTTTAAATCGGTAAATTATTGTTCATAATGCTTTCTATAACCGGTAAGCGACAGGAAACGGATATACATACTTTTTTATTTGATTCAAGGTGATATTCATTGTTAATGATAATTATGATAAATTGACATTATTTATATTTCGTGTACTTAATAGAGTTATAAATTAGACATTATTTTAATTGTTTATATGAATTATTAATGTATTCCAGATTTTGACATTAGTTATTATTATATTTTGAAAAAGTTGTGGCATTGGGCAACCACGTTAAAACCCATATTGTGACATATTAATCTATATTAGCAATAAATGACTATTATGACTATTATTTGGTATATTACGAAGTATTTTTTAAGTAACATTACTGTTTATTCCTAAGTAATTTTGATACAATAAATGAGCAAAGAACATTGGAACTACTGGGGATCTCTACAGAGCATGGCAGCCTTAGAGTATCTATAAAAGTCCTACTCAAAGATGGCAGCGTTTAATGAAACGTGCAAAGAAAAATATTTCTGAAATTCTAAATATAAGTACTATTATTAAAAATACTTCCATCTATTTTAGTCTTAAAATAATTATAAAACTCCAGACTACTTGCCAACCCTAAACATGGACACGTTCTATTTCATGTTCCGGAGGTACAAATGTTTCCGGAAAGGCAAACCGGAAGTGGATAAAACACTGACTATTTGGGTGTGCGTTCTTAACAATATCCACACAGTATTCATGCTAAGAGTTACCCTAATTAAAAAAATACAAGTATTAAAAAAAAAAAAAAAACTGCATTTTGACGTTTTAGAAAATCTAATAACTTCTTCTTTTATTTTAATAGCGTCCTAGATTTTTAGGCCTTCTTACCCACCTCATGAGATGACACTCACTTTCATGACGAAACCAACGACACCACCCACAGTCAAAACAATGTAACCTACATTTATTTGAAAAACCGTCACACACACGTAGTAGACGGGATGAACATCGCCTGTGCTCTGCTAGAGCAAACACAGCACTAGTGAGCAAAAGTTTTTTAGGAATGGCACCTAAAATTTACAATAAAATACCCAAAAATATAAAGGAGTTACAATTGACAATGTTTAAGAACGAACTCCATAAACTTTTGACCACTAAATGTTATTATCACGTAAATGAATTTTTGACTGATAAATAAAATTATAATTGAAATTGAATTTAATTGAATCTGACATTTGGATTGATTTTACTTATAATTAATTTTCCGTAATTTTATCTGTTTTCTAAATATTTTCCTTGTTATTTACATAAAATATTTGCATGCTCTAAATAAGCAAAACATGTATGGAACTGTAACAACTGAACATCTATTTGTACTTAAATTGTAACCCATGTTTGCAAATAAACATTATTCTTATTCTTATTCTTAAAAAACCCTTCAACCCGTTCACACACAGAGTGGGTAAATATTTAATTTACTGAAAGATCAGGCATGACATAGGTAGGTATATAACGTAATCCAAGGTGGGTCCAATGGGCAGTCGGGTAAAAACAGGCTATTTTCTTCCAGGTAAATTTTATGTTCTAGGTACCTACGAACTTATGTGGTTATTATGATTTTTAAACATACGGTAAGGACGTAGAACAATTTGGAAGCTAATAGCTTAACTGTGAGGTACTTGCACTTGTTATAACCGTGTTTAGAAACTTACTTGTTTACAGTAGTGAATGAATAATACTCTTTGTTAATTTTTAATTAAACGTTATTAAAATATGGCATGCCGTGCGTGACCAATTTTTTAGTATTTCCATAAAAATACCTCATCGCCCTTGCTCTTTATTAAATAGAGTTTTACTCTTTTGAAAATGTCTCACGTAAGCAACAGTAATTGCAGAAGAGAGCTACTGTAGTAAGAAATCTCTAAGTAGGAAATTAACTACTCAGACTACGAATTAACTCCCTTTTGTTAAACCTACTTATAACCAGCATAAAATATTAATTTTATCTAAATAATATGTTTTCCTAACCACAGAAACGAATAAACCTTACCATCCATCGTCCACATCCATAGACGCACAGCAGAACAGAGAACAATATTAATTCATCGGATTTCATCGTCAGTCAGTATGACTCCAATCGCGCGCATAGCCTGTCGCGTGTCGTTCGTGCTACGGTTCAATCGAATGAATCGATTTATTTTACGTTAGTTTGTGCACATCCCTACTTATTTCACATAATAAACTTGACAAAAAATATTTGGATGACAAAATTCGGCGACATTTGAAATGTTGGCGCTAAAGTGAAAAGCTCAATAAATTGTGTAAATAAAATAATATTAAAGTCAACTAGTGCTATTTTCGCGAGATGAAAGTTTGAATTAAATTAGTAAAGTGATATTTGGAAATACATACAAACTCAGGTTGGTGTGTTTTTATTATGTTATCTGCTATAAAAAAATAATAATATTGAATTACTGGTCTTTAGATCATTACGATTACTCCTACAACCTCAGATACTTACCTTTCTCGATAATTGTGCTGTACTAAACATTGAAAGAAGTTTAAATTAGTCCTGATCTAAAAAAAAAACAAAAACAGGAAGGAATTGTATGATAACAAGTCAGATTATTAAGTACCTCATCTGTCAGTGTAGTCTGTTGTTGTACTTATATTTTATATAGGTATAGTTTGTGACTTTGTATGGGGTAATCTCTGGATCGGATTTTGGTTGTGAGCGGGAAAATATGTGATATCGCGGGAATATCCATCAAACAAATACATAATTTATATTCATTGTTTGATTTTACAATCTTAGAAACGTCAAAAATAATATACAAAATCATAAACAAATTCAACACAGGTATTTAGAGATAGCAAATACATTAATCTGGTCTCTTAGCTTTTTTTACACTAGAGAAAAGAAGCGATTAGAAACTAGCTCATTTAACGCGTCGGTCAAACGCGGGCAACACCGGGTGCTGCTAGTAGAGACATAAAATTATCATCATAACCCTATTAACGTTCCCACAGCTGGGACACAGGGACTTCCCTCTTAGCGAGAGAGATTAGGCCCTATTTCACCACGCGCTGGCCAAGTGCGGGTTGGTGAATGTCACATGTCCTTGAAACTCCTCGACGACCTCTGTGGCTCGGTGGGCGAACGTCCGCTTGAGGCGCAGGAGGTTGCGGGTTCGATTCCCGCCGGGGGACCAGATTTTGTACGATCTACAATTTCTGGTTTCGGGTCTGGGTGTTTTCTATGTATCATATGTATGTATTTACAAAAAAAAAATGTATCTATGTAGTATATCAGTCACCTAACACCCATAGTACAAGCTCTGCTTAGTTTAGGGTTAGGTGATGCTGTGTGAGTAGTCCGGAAATATTTATTTATTTATTTATTTAAACTATTATTTTAAATTTTTCGGGACATGCCGGTTTCCTAACAATGTTTGCCTTCACCGTTAAAGCACGTGTTTCCAAGCGCACATACATTTTTCAAGTAGAAAAATCCAGAGGTGCATAACGGTGTTTGAATCCACGACCTTCGGAATGAAAGTCGAGTGTGCTCCCACTTAGCTAACAGCTGGTGAAAGAATAATAACAGTAAGAGAACACCAAAACTGTAATAACTACAAAATTTTTACAAACTGATAGGGCTGTGATTCGCTCAACGCAGTGTAAATAAATGTAAATTAAGATTTAAGAATAACCCCCGATTCCAATGCCTTAAAACACCATAATATTTTGTAATGTGTACGCGATGCGCTTTCATTTGATACCCCACTCAAGTATATTTGCAGATTTTAGTTTTTCCTTCACCACTCTAACCCCCATAACTTTTAAACGCCACAATCGATTTTCATGAAACATGTCTAAGAACACTCGCGCCAGACTCACCTTTCATAAAAAAAAAACTAAATTAAAATCGCTCCATCCGTTCGGGAGCTGTGATGTCCCAGACAGACAGACACATAGACGGACAGACACGTCAAACTTATAACACCCCTCATTTTTGGTCGTGGGTCAAAAATTGAAGCGAGTTGTCTAGGCAATGTTAATTCCTGTTGTTGTTGATGTTTATTTTATTAAAATATTTAGTTTAATTAAACTTAAGTTCACCTGTCCATGTTTGCCCTGTATGTGTTTCTAAGGAAATAAACGTTTTGACCTTGACATAAGCGTTTAAATAAAAATCTACGCATGAAGCATGAAAAAAAATGAAGTCTTCCTACGGTAAATTTTCTATCTACAATATTTGCGATACCTTCCCTCTATGTTACATGTGTCATAGCAATTTATTTTGACGACGCGACGTAAAATATTAAATAATCCAGAGATATCCATCTCACATTCAATTTAGGTTTATATAGTTTTTCAGTGTCAATAATCAACGCTGTTAACTTAAGAGTATCTATCTATTTTAAGGCCGTTAATTTATTTTGATTTTTTATTGTTGGGATATACATATACTATAGGTACTAATATTTTTTTTGTTTTTGATTACGCGACTACCATTATTTTATGGTTGATAATCCTAGCGAATCAAATTCAATTTAAGTAGGTAAATTCCCTAGAAATTGGACTCTGCGCTTGAAGCGTCAGTTTGCCTTTGTCAAGTTAAATAAAATTATAAAGTGTAAAAGATGCTACTCAGTTGAACGCCATTTTGCGTCTCAAAATAAATCTTAGTTATTCGATTAATGTTTGTATTTTTCTTAACGAATCAAAAATGTCCTAGAAAACATACGGACATTGGCTGATGACGGCCGCATAGTCACGGACGCCATCAAAATAGAGGAAGAAGAAGACGCAAAAATAAAAATGTGATGTTACATTATTGCACAATAGTTGATATAGTATAGGTATATTCTAATATAATCTAGGTAAATAAGTACTTAAATTGTTTACCTGCTAATGGAGATACTTACTACTGATAACATTATATTTAGGTAACGCTATTTGGCTTTGTTTTTTTAGAACAAAGACAAAATGGAGTGTTCGGCCATTGCTCTGTATGATAGGAAGATTATTAAGTGTTTTCTTGATAAGGATTCAATAACAATAACAATGATTGCTTATAGGTACAATTAGGTTTAGGTATCCCGTTATTTATGCATGATTGGCAACTACATAAACCTATTTTTAGCCCACGACGAAACAATACGGGTGTTATAAGTTTGACGTGTCTGTTCTGTCTTCCTGCGGCATCATAGCTCCCGAACGGATGGATGGATTTTGGAGCGATTTCAATTTAGTTTTTTTTTTGTATGAAAGGTAAGTTTCGCTCGGGTGTTCGTATGTTTGATGAAAATTGGTTGACCTTGTATGTTTCATGAAACATGTCTAAGAACACTCGCGCCAGATTTACATTTCATACAAAAAAAAAGAAACTAAATTAAAATCGCTCCATCCGTTCGGAAGCTATGATGTCCTAGACATACACTCAGACATACAGACAGACACGTCAAACTTATAACACCCCTCATTTTTGGTCGGGGGTTAAAATGATATAAGAGAATAGTTTTCGAAAGGAAGTCATATTAAACAGTAAATGGACTGTAATGGCTTAAACTGATAACCATCTAAGTGCCTGTGTATTCTACGATGTATGGCCTAATGTTAACTCGCATTGTCTTGCTTGCACCAAGGATTATGAAACGGCAACACAAACCTGCCTACTTGCAAAACATCAGTTGTAACATCCTACATTACCTTCATATTCCTTAACTAGTTTATAGTATTTTTTTCTTTCTTTAGCCTATGTTGTCCAAGGCAAAGGCCTCCCACAACTCCCTCCAATAATCCCTGTCCAGAGTAATAGTAGGTTAGTTTGAAGTGTTCATAATAAAAAAAAAATAGTTGTGTGTGCGATTGTGTGCGATTCACACACGAGAGAAGTGAAACTTCAGTAAATCGACAAAAGAATAAGAAGAATAAAAAAAAAACAAAAAAAAAATATTATGCAAAATGATTTTGTTCGGGCGGTCACCCATCCAAGTACTGGCGTCGCGCACAGGCTGCTTAACCTTGAAAGCGTTTAAGATTGGCTTACCCGACAGGTAAGCCAATCTTATTTCCATTTCCGTTTCATCCGGTTTCAAATCACAACGATTCTATAGAAGTTTCACTTCAAAAACACTTTATTGTACACCAAAACAAAACAATATTGACAAAATTCAATTATGAGGAAGTACAGAAGGGGCGGCCTTATCGCTTAAGAGCGATCGTTTCAAACTTTAGGTTGGAAAAGAGGGAATTGGATTTTTTTTTCTTTACATTTAATCAAAATCACATAGTAGTCACGTTTTAGTTTTAAGTATTTGTTTAAGACATATTTTTAATTTATTTTGCGTGCAATAAAGAATTTTTATCTTATCTTAAGTATGATGAGTACCTTTGTAGACAGATCACAATACCTATGAATAGTAAATTAGTTACACAAAACTATATTTTACTTGCTACTATATTATCCTAGCTGGCCCGTCCTATATGTGCTCGGATGTGAGAACCTCATATCATCATTACCCTATTAACGTTCCCACTATAGGGACACAGAGACTTCTCTCTTGGCGAGAGATTAGGCCTTAATTCACGACGCTGGCCAAGTGCGGGTTGGTAAATGACACATGTCCTTCAAACTCTTTAAAGTTCTCTGAACATGCAGGTTCCTTCACGATGTTTGCCTGCACCGTTATATCACGTGTTTAAAGCGCTCTTAAATTTCTCAAGAAGAAACATCCAGAGGTGCGTGGCTGGGCCCTTCGGACCTTCGGAATGAAAGTCCAGTGTCCTCCCTCTTAGCCAACACAGCTTGTGAGAACCTACCTATACCTATTGCTGAAAACCGCTTATAGATACGGTCAGTAGTTTTTGAGTCTATCCCCAACATATAGACACAGACGCTGCGGGGGACTTTTGATTATAATAGGTATTTTGTATGACAAGCCATTATATTATACCTCGTTATCCAGGATTATTTAATAAATATAAGTATTGGGTCGAATTGAGAACGTCCTTTTTCCCTTTAAAGTCGGTTAATTAGCTTATTCTTATTTTTGTTACCCTACAGCTTTTTTCCCGATTGCCAGTACCACTTAAATGTAATAGGAATCGGTCCAGTGGTTCTTTATTTAATTATTGGAAAACCAAAAACTTACAAGTACAAAGTAACAAATCAATATAACACTAGAAAGCTAAGGTTTTCATGGATACAAAACTCAACTCTGTGAACAAAAACAAACAAAACCGCATCAAAGTAACAACACACATAGATATACAACTAACATTAACTAAAAAGATATCTAATAGTATAGACATTATCTTAAATTTACATCATATTTAAAAGTAAATTTTATCTGCAAATAGTTTTACAATAGTTTAAATGGTATTTATTTATTCTCCTTGTTATATCTTCTAACGTTACGCCACTGTCTATGTCGTTCTATTTATTCCCCGTCCATCCAAAGGTTGCCTGGTAGAGATCGCTCACAGCGATAAGGCCGCCCTTTGTACTCCAATGTATTGTCTTGTTATTGTTTGCTGTTTGTATTTTATTTGTGGTGTACAATAGAGTTATCCATCTATGTATCTGTATAGCTCAATCACAGCATAATGCTGAATGATCACCTTTTTGTCAAATTTATTATTGTTTTTGCTACATATATTTGATTTTTATTGTGTGACAAATAAACATTTCTTTCTTTCAAATAAGAAATAAGAAAAACTGACGGAAAATCAATGTAATCATCTTCTTGTAATCATAATAAATTATTATTATCTTAGATGTGGGTTGTTATCAAACAAGATGTGGGTTGTTTTTCGATAAAATGTACTTGTATTGTTAAGTGGGAAGTAGTGAAGTTTTCCCGCTTCTATGAAACACTAAACAAATCTTAATTGAAGGAAAGGAACACAGAAGGTCATGGAATAGAATAGATGCATTCGTTTGGCACGCCAGCCACGCAGTCGGAAGTGTTGTCAATGACTTTGGTCAGGCTGCGCGAGTGGCATACCAGATACCAGGACCAAACCAGGTCGGCCATAGCGTAGTTTAACGCGAATTATAGTATTTTTATTAATAATAATAAAATAAATAAATAAAATAATAAAATAAAATAAGCCTTTATTGCAGTGAAACTTAATCTACATTTACATTATTATTTCATATTGTTTCCTTTCACAGCTTGTCTTTCGACAAAGGCCTCCTCTAGAGCCTTCCATTTTTCTCTGTCCTTTGCTAATCTTAACCATTCTGGGCCGGCTATTTTCTTGAAATCGTCCTCCCATCATAATAGAATCATTAATTGGTACACTTATACAAATAAAACTGTCTTTCTCGTTACTCTTGATCCTGTTCATCCTAAGGTTGCCTGCGATAAGGCCGCACATTGCACTCAAAAAATTTAGTAACAAAAACAAACAATTCATACTAAGTAAAAAAACAAATAAACTTAGAACAAAAAATAAAAATCTAGTAGAAAGTGTGCACCAAACACAGGTTTCCGAACCTATTAAAGAACCTATATTGTATACTAGGGTATACAATGTAGGTTGTATACTAGGGTATACAATAAAGGTTCTTTTACGTGTAACCGGATTTTGTTGGTGGTTTTTTGCGGGGTGATAATATCAAACTTTTGCTTGTAATTAGTTAGGTGACCTATATTTTATTACTTTAAATTATTGTATTTATTTCGTAGCTAAAGATACTCAATTACTTTTCGGTTTAATTCTAGGACCAAACTAGGACGGCCTTATCGTTGCTTATCATTGCTTATCATCATACTTATTTATCTTAAAGTATTGACAAATTATTTGACAAATTTTAGTATTATATAACTGATAAAAATATATTTAATGATGTATCTACATATAATAATAATTAACTAATTAGGAAATATTTCACAGACAAATCACATTTGTGACCAAATGCATTGTGCCCTCTCAAATTTGCACGCCAGGATTGGCAAAACATGTAAAACACTTTAAAAAAACTTAATACCATGTATACACTCATGTTTTATGCAAATAAATTATTCTTATTCTTATTCTTATTTTTATTAAGTAAGTACTTAGTAGGTACCAAATTCAATTAGAAATATGGCAAATTTCTAATTGACTTTACAAAAGGTTGTAACTTTCATGTCACAACAATATAATAAAATACAGAACTCCTTACTGGACACAAAGTAAATATGTAAAATACATTTGTTTAATTTGTGCGGCTACAATGGCGAACTACGGCGAATATTCGTGTTAACTTTATGTTTGTGGCCGGGTAGGTACATCGTTGCAACTGTAGTATTCGGGCGCAGACGATGTCACGGTAATATTATAGATCTACTAGCGGCCCGCCCCGGCGTCGCACGGGTATAAAATTTTCCCGGAAATTATTCGATTTTTTCTCGCCGTAAAAACCATCCTATCTCTCAAGTTGGATCGAACAGCACATGGTGTGCGAATTTTATTATAATGGGTTAAGTGGTTTAGAGTTTAGGAGTCTATTCAGGACAAACATTGTGACACGAGATTTATATATATTAAGATAATCGTGACGATGTTAGGCGTGGGCTTGGCAACACCCTGGTCAGTACTAATCTTTGCCCGCTAATGTAGACTAGAATATCGCGTTAGCCCGTACACGATGTTTTTAAGATTTTGCAACCCAACGCGACACAAATCTTCGTCCGCTTATGTAGCTGCACCATAAAAATAGAAATTATTATTAACCCCTGACCAAAAAAGTGGGGTGTTATAAGTCTGTCTGTATGTGTGTCTGTCTGTCTGTCTGGGACATCCTAGCTCCCGAACGGATGGAGCGATATAGATCCATTGTTTTTTGTATGAAAGGTGAGTTTGGCGCGGGTGCTCTTAGACATGTTTCATGAAAATCGGTTGTGCCGTTTAAAAGTTATGAGGGTGAGAGTGGGGAAGGAAAACCAAAAATCTGCGAATATACTCGTGTGGTATCAAATGAAAGCGCATAGCGTGCCCATTATAAGTATAACACCATAACATTTTGTTATGGTGTTATACTTTTAAGGAAATTAAGGCATCGGAATCGGGGGTTTTGCTTAAATTTGATTTATTATTAACTTAAAAATATATAGGTATTATTTTGATTTTCTTAAATGTAGACTACGTTTCGACAAATGCAATGTAGGACGTCAGCCAACTAGATTCTAGATGGACGAACGACTTAATTAAGGACGCGGGTTCAAGGTGGTAGTGGCCGCCTCGAACCGATGTAACTGCAAGTCTCAGGAGGCTAATGTCTTATGTCGACTGGTGGACGTCCTACAGCTAATATTATGATTTTATACGTCTCACAGTACGTGAATGCTTTACATTTATCGAAATAATGACAAAGTTGTCTTGAACTGTTTATTATCGGTCTGCGTTTTTTATGTATAAGTAAGTAAATAAAAAAAATCCTAGTTATAATTTATGAAAATGTATAAATAAATTAAGAAGGGGTCAAAGTAAATTTATGTGTAACTTCTTTGAGCATATTAATGACAACAAATCTTCTAGAAATTTAGCATATTTTATTAATATATTAAATTGGGAGTCCGGTGGCGGCCGAACATAGTCCTTTTATTCCGTTACAGAAATATTTAAATTTATACAAAACTCAATTTTCGACGTAATTTGATAATTTGAATGCTCTTTGTATCTGGGTTAAGAAACTTGAGTGTGACGATTAGTTTTAGATTAACGTTCGCTTGCCTCACTGATTTTATTTATCTTCTATCTTATTTTAATAATTTACCTATTATCTTTAGTATAATGATTCTTTATTAAACTTGTTCTGCGGTCAACGTAATTGGCTGAAATTTACTTTAATTAATGAAGAAAACAAAAACTTGGGGGCTAGTACTACGAGTAACTACCTAGATATAACTTTATTAAGAATCCTGACACATTTGTTGAATAAATGGTAGCTGTGGACTCGAGCTTCCGGAAAAATACTTTGCGAATGATTCCAATACCCGAATACCTAACTACTAGCCGGCCGGTACAGACAGAAAAGCCTACATAACGGTTCACTATGTATCAAATAACCTACCTACCTATTTGTTTATGAAATTAATCATTCAAAACCTACTAACAAATAATTTTATCTCGAAACAAAAGTGTTTAATTTTAAGATAATACGGACCAAAGTTTAATCAAAATAAACTTAAAATAAAAAATACCATTATGCACTTGAGGTTGATAACATAAATGCTTGTTGTTCGACTTTCACTAAATCCTACCTTTAGACCTTTAGACTTTAATTTTATTCTACGATACTAAAGATTAATAGGTTTAATCAAACCAAACTATTTTCTTTATGCGGTACTAACGCATTCCTTGTTGTCCGACAGGGTCGCTCCTAATCACACATAACAACCAATATTCAACCATACCAACTACCAATATTCAAATACACTTAGGTAATTATTTTATGCCTTTAGTTTTTTTTAATTTATCAGTGTATGTAGGTCGGTACAATTCATATTACTAGGTATATAGGTACTAGGTATTTTAGGAATGACGAAGGTTAGTCATAATTTATGGTAGTACGGATTCCAACTAAACATCTGTCGACGTTCCCGAATGAGCAGTTTTGGCCGCAAGGGGTCAAGTTTCGACGGTTCATCGGTCGCCTACACTGCAAGGCGACACCGCCGTAACAGATGATCCACGATGCTGACACTTTAGTTTATAAGATTTATATTTTTTATGTATGTTAGTCTATAAGGTATATGGGCCTTAGATGCCTGAAATAAATGATTTATTTCTTATTCATATTCTTGACGACCTCTGGGGCTCGGTGGGCGAAAGCCCGCCTGAGGCGCAGGAGGTTGCGGGTTCGATTCCCGCCGCGGGACCAGATTTTGTACGATCTGCAATTTCTGGTTTCGGGTCTGGGTATTTTCTATGTATAATATGTATGTATGTACAAAAAAAAATGTATCTATGTAGTATATCAGTCCCCTAACACCCATAGTACAAGCTCTGCTTAGTTTGGGGTTAGGTGATGCTGTGTGATTAGTCCGGAAATATTTATTTATTTATTTATTTCTTATCTTATCATAACTCCTTGTACATATTTCTGCTTTCTCATGAGAGTGTGGTTGGCGGCACAGGCATGGCCGCGACCGCGTGGCTGGCGCTCGCGTGGCTCTGCGCGGGCGCAGGCGCGTTGCGCGTCGGCGTCGGCATCGCTGACGTCACCGGCCCGCCCGCGGAGATCTCCTTTGTGAGTATTTTACACTACCTGGCGATTTACTTAATGCCTTGATTGCCTGATTTATAATCTCCGAGTTAGTTAGACAATAGTTATTATTTAGAGCTTGACCTATAACAATTGCCTAATTTAATCGGATACAATAAAAAAATACTAAATGGATATTTTAAAACGGTAATTGCATTATTAATCAGCATATAATTGATAAAATTGCAGCTTAAGAATATGTAATTGCATAGATTCCGATACATAATTAATGAAAATTGACTAGAGTTTGTGTAAGATCGGTAGGTTAAAGGTATTTGCAATGTTTGTAAATATTGCACGGCGATATATAGTAACATAAAATTTACCTATGATAATGATAATATACACACAAGGATATTCTTAAGGTGCGGCTAGTCTATTGTTCCAGTGTAAAACGAGTACTTGCTAGCAGAATTAAATGTAAAAATATCTTTTTATGCCCTGACACAAACGGCTAGGTCTGGTGCGTCAGTGAGGGTTACGATATCAACTGGATATCACAGAACACAAAAATACGATGCAATGTTATGATTTATGAAGCACACCGCGCAGTTTGCAGCCGATGTGTCCCCAGTTACTCACGACTTCAATTCACTACATTCACAATGTTATCTCAATCAAATGCTTACGATTCATGTTTGTTTGTACTACACAAGGATCAAAGTATACTATGTATGTATTTACAAAAAAATAATGTACCTATCTATCTATGTAGTTATCAGTCACCTAACGCCCATCTCATAAGCTCTGCTTAGTTTGGGGTAAGGTGATGCTTTCTGTTTAATCCGTAAATATTTATTATTTTTCTGTTTATTTCATTTAAAACCCCCTAAAATATATATTTTGTTCAATAAATTACATAAAAAATCGTATAAAACTGCCTAGTAACTGTAATAAATATATCAAATCGGAGAATCACCGAGACCGGAGAGAAGCTAGGCTCATTATTATTATTATCAAAGTTTCAGTCTAGACTACTTTTGTTTGTAGAAATAGTTTAGTTCAGTTTCGTCTTAAATTGTGACGGGGTACATTGTATTTACCAACTGGTAACAAAACAAATATTTAGCATAGCACTTAGTTAACCTTCGGTAAACTACAAGTTCGCACACTAATCGTAAAATCATAGAACTAATAATACATAATTAATTACCTACTATCCGTATAACTTCTTAGAAATACCCACGTTCAAATTATGTCAATAGCATACCCACCTTTATCTTAGAATGTATAAATTAATTAGATTAGTAATTAAGATCGCTAGTTTCGCTGTTAATAGACACGTCAAATTTAGTAGGTATACAAGCAATAAACATAGCGGTGTATGAATTTCCCCTTTTATATTAAGCCCTAATCTGCCAGTAACAGTGTATAAATTTTCTTAATTTTGAGTCTTATATTAAAGAACATGTTTTCTTAATTGAATAATAAATAGCGTGTGACATAGGTACTTAGGTAATTAATAATATTTGCACGACTAAACTTAGTCGTATCGATTTAAACACGTGCATTAACGGTGAAGGCAAACATTGTGAGGAAACATAAAACAAACAAACATGCTAAACATGTTCTGAGAACTTTGAAGAGTTTGAATGACATGTGAAATTCACCAACCCGCACTTGGCCAGCGCAGCGTGGTGAATTAAAGCCTAATCTTTCTCGTCAAGAGAGAAGTCCTTGTGTCCCAGCAGTGGGACTTTAATAGGGTGTTGATGATGAAACGTAGTCGAATATAGAGACCGTTATTTTAATACTAAGAACTTGTAAATGCTTATAAAATAATTCATATTAATATAATTAATAAAATATATCTGGCAACATGACGTCATAATCATTGGCACAGATAAGATAATATAATAATATTATACCATCGGAGTCCCAGCGAAACTTAAAAATCATTTTCTCAATAATGTAATGTAATGATCTTGGTCAAAGGTTCACATTTCGATGTTGGAATGTACCAAACTTAGCTTGATTGACAGTAATTCGCCTTGCTTTTAACTGTGCTAAGGACAGTGGGCTGAACCAGTTTAATTAATTAAATTAGCGAGTTCATTTTTAACCGAATGCCTAAAAGGAGGGTTTTATCTGTGTGACCCGTAATTTATTGATACTAGCATTTTTTTTTTTATATTTAATGTTTTGTTTTGCAAAATGTTCACTGGAACCCGCACATACTTATCAAATTTAATTTTAATATGCACAGATACAACATTTTTTTTTGAAAAATATAAAAATGTCGAGAAACGCAAAAATATAATACCTACCTAAATTAAACACAACTAAAATATTGGACAAAAACTGAAAACTCGGGGGAATAAATCGAAACGAGGTACTTTTTCAGTTTAAACTAAGTCAGCTGAATAAACACGCAAAACTTAACAAAACAATTTAGCTATACCTATACCTACCTCGTTGTTAGGCAGTGTTGCTAGGTGACTGATTAACCCCCGACAAAATAGAGGGGTGTTATAAGTTTGACGTGTCTGTCTTTGTGTCCGTCTGTCTGTCTGGGACATCATAGCTCCCGAACGGATGGAGCGATTTTAATTAAGTTTTTTTGTATGAAAGGTGAGGCGCGAGTGTTCTTAGACATGTTTCATGAAAATCGGTTGTGCTGTTTAAAAGTTATGGGGGTTAGAGTGAGGAAGGAAAACCGTAAAATCTGCAAAAACACTCGAGTGGTTTATTAAATGAAAGCGCATCACGTGCATATTACAAAATATTATGGTGTTTTACTTTTAAGGAAATTATAGCATTGGAATCGGGGGTATTTCTTAAATTTTAAATTTAGATTTACCTATTTATAAAATTTGTAAAAAAAAATAATTACTATTACTATTAACCTATTAGAAAGGTAAAATAAATAATCTGTTAAATAATTGTGATTATAATATTTAAATAATTTAGTTTAAATGTTTGTTATTCTGCATGGAAAACTTTAATAAAAAAATTATAGTATTAAGGTAAATAAACTAATATCGTTTTGTAATATTTATTTTTGAGGTCAAAGTGAAAACGTTTATTTCCTTAGAAGCACAGGGTGTAAATGGACAGGTCAACTGAAAATTAATAAAACTAAATTTTTTAAACAAATATTATTAAGGAAATAACATTGTCTTGACAGTTCGCTTCAATATTTTATACAGAGTTGAGAAGCGAATAGAACAACACAGCTTCATCAGTTTTTACAATTTTGTAGTTATAACAAGGAAATAAAAGTGTTCAATTAAATAACCTTGTACGAATGTTAAGTAAATAGGTACACTTGTTTATGTAAATTAGAACGGAAACCTCCCAACTTATCTGAATTGAATATTTTTTCCTGTTTGTAATATTCGCTTAAACACTGAAGTCGCGAAAACGACTGAAAGGATTTCTTGATTCGATTGAGGGCCTGTTTCACCATCCCCGAGTAAAATTATACAATGGTTAAAATATATAGCTATTTCACTCAGTCACATGTGACAAAGCGAGATAGCTCTTGACAGAATTAACAATTGATACGCATTATCACAGATTATATGTGTGTAATCTGTGGTATTATTAAATCTATAAATATAAAAATGAATCCCTATTTCACTTGGTCACGGCATCACGCCTGAACGGCTGGACCGATTTCGCTAATTCTTTTTTTGTTCTGTTCGTTTTTATCAGGAAAAGGTTCTTATGAAAGAAAAAATTAAGGAAATTGCGCGGAAAATTAGAAAATTTAAAATTAAACTTTTTTATTGGCTAATATTAAAAGTTCAATTTAATATTATGAATTATACCAATTCAAACTCAATATTCATAGTCATAACTATCGGGTTAGCTAGATCAACCTGACAACTTTATATAATAAAGCAATTGACTTAATAAAATCAAAAATCTGCTCATTTATGGCGTCTAAGGCGGAACAAAGTTCGCCGGGTCAGCTGGTAAATAAATAAAATATTTCCGGACAATCCACACAACAACATCTAGCCCCGTGGTAAGCTCTAAGCTTGTGTTACGGGTACAACGGGGGTATTATTGACAATACAATACAAATACAAAATTGATGTTACTAACAATTGCTTAGCTTACTAAGATTTTGTGAAATAAGCCCGGAGAGTTTTAAAATCCACGCATTATCAAGGTTCTAATCTAAATATAACACCGTATTCGGCGGGAATCGAACCCGCTACCTCTTGCTATGCAAGTGGACATTAGCCCACCGCGCCATCGAGGCAGTCAAACCTGAACGATTTAATTACTGTAGGTAATGAATGAATTAATTTATTTTCATTTAAACTAATTTTATTTTTTGGCTTACATCTACTTATTGTTAATAATAATAATAATAATAAGTAGATGCTAGCTTCGCCGGTGCCGGTGATTCTCCGTTTAGATAATGTTTTTTAACCCCCGACCAAAAAAGAGGGGTGTTATAAAAGTTTGACGTGTCTGTGTGTCTGGGCCATCATAGCTCCCGAACGGAGAGCGATTTTAATTTAGTTTTTTTTTTGTATGAAAGGTGATTTTGGCGCGAGTGTTCTTGACATGTTTCATGAAAATCGGTTGTGCCGTTTAAAAGTTATGGGGGTTATAGTGGTTAAGGAAAAACGAAAATCTGCAAATATACTCGTGTGGGGTATCAAATGAAAACGCTTCGCGTGCCCTTTAAAAAAAATATGGTATTTTACTTTTAAGGAAATTAAGGTATTGGATCTGGGGGTTTTTCTTAAATTTTAAATTCTGTTTTATTATACACTGAAAAATTAACAAAACAGTCAAATACTTAATTATTCATGTATTTAGCAAAAGTATTGCTATTCGTTTCACCTCGATTGCATATTCATGTTGCATAACCAATTTAAGAGTTCCTATACATACTTTGCCACCCAGTTTTACTTAAAAAAAAAAAAAAGCTTTTTTTATAAAGTAGGGTAAGTAGCTGCTTAAGGATTTTTGAAAATATGTGTATGTGAGTCACCATGAGTAACAAACTCATGGTGTTTTGACGGAGTTCTAAGTGTATCGCTGTGTGATGCTTTAACACTTTGAACACCTTTTTTATCCGAATACAAGTTTTCATTAATTCTGTGCTTCCACCTCTATTGGGGTTGAATTTATAAAATTCTGTTAAGAAACATCTCTCTAAATTTTGATTACTCGTCAGTCTTCTTTTTCCTAGCATTAGTTGGCTGGCGATACATCAGACAATCAGTCAGGTAGACGTTTGTAGATAAATAATTTTATGAAATTATTATCATTCAAATCTTCAGATGGTTACAGCATAAGAAAGAGCTCATTGTATGTTAAATTATTCTAAAGTAGGTTATTGTTTATGTAATATATTGGTAATATGAATACATTTATAGACAAAAGACATTTCGCGGTCGAAAACGAAATTGCAAATGCCAAAGTTCATGGCTGGCTAAATCATCATCATACGTTGTTACAGTTTGTACACAGTTACATAAAATTAAACCTGTAATCTTCTGTACATATGCTGCCTCCTCAAGTTCGTAACTTACACATTAACCAATTTAAAGACAAACTAAGTGACATTTTGATAAAAAAGGCATACTATACTGTTAATGACTTTTTATGTGATACGCTATTTCAGAACTAAAATTATAATTATTTTTTATTATTGACTTTTACAACTTTGACATTGCCTCATAATTTGTTTTATTTTATACTAGCTTTTTACCCGCGGCTTCGCCTGCAGTGGTTTTTATCTTTTTTTTAGTAAAAAGTATCCTATGTTACTTCTAATACCTTCAAGAGTAAGTATAATGTGCAAAGTTTCATGATCGGTTAAGTAGTTTTTGCGTGAAAGCGTAACAAACAAACTTACATTCGCATTTATAATATTAAGTTCCTATGATATGATGTAGTAAGTGACATGATATGTAATGTTTGTGTGCTCAAAGTAGCAGAATCTGTTTAGCTCTAATTAGTTATAAGACCTGACTATGTTTCACCAGATTAGCAAACAACAAATGATTTATGATTTACTTATAAGCCGACTGCGACATAACTTTTTTTGGGAATTTTTACTGTCTATATGCCTTTTAAGTGAGAATGGCTGTTACGCTACTTTAAATCGATATAGACCCTAAATGATCAGTCGGTTCGAAAAATGTTGAAAGAAAACTAAGAATGATTCTTTAATTCTATTCAACGATACCTTAACTGATGATGATGAATTGACTATGTCATATGGGTTAATAGATATTAAATATTGATTTAATATCTATTAACCTATATATGACAGTCAATTCATCAATCTCACCCTATTAACGTTCCCACTGCTGGGACACAGGGACATCTCTTTAGGCGAGAGAGATGAGGCCTTAATTCACCACGCGCTGCTTAAATTCACCAACCCGCACGTTGGTGAATTTTATGATTAATAATAATAATTTATTTAAGTTGAATAGTTATTTTACAGTTTTGCATCAATTATAAGTATCTTATACTAACTAGCTAATCATGCTACCTTTCGGTGCTCCGGTAGTTCAAAGACCCCCTTTGACTTAGACAGATGCATTACGACGATATTTGTTGAATAGGATGGGTCCCTTTAGCCGAAAGATTAATCGCTTGAGTACGCATTAACTTTTTTGTCACAATTTGGCAGGAGTTGAGCTTTGTTATACTGTGGTTATACGCAAGTTGGCATTGTGGTTGTGTTAATTGATAGATTCAGCCGTTACTTTGCGGAAATCCATTCTAATGCTGTCGCGATAAAATAGACTCTTAGGATACATATAAAAGGAACGTATAAGGCCTTGAAGTTTCACTTTATTGTAAAACTAGCTGTGTCCTGCGGTGCTACCCGCGTTATAATGGATGAAGTACTCTTAACCAACAACATATTTATTTGAATAAAGATTAATATTATGTTGATACAACTTAAACAAATTATTTCGACCAAATTAGGTACCATAAAAACGGGTTTTGTGAGTTAATCTTAAAAGATAGACATATACTATCGCGGACTGTTTTTTAGATCATTAAAAGAGCTATTATTCTTTAATACATATTTTTTGTGTATCTTGAACCGTTTTCACGGCGCACGCAACGGAAGGTTTCAAAGATAAACAATTTCTCCCGTTTTTTACACATTTATCACTATATCTTTGCTCCTATTGGTCATAGCGTGATGTTATATAGCCTATAGCCTTCCTCGATAACTGGACTATCCAACACAAAAAGAATTATTCAATTCGAACCAGTAGTTTCGGAGATTAGCGCGTTCAAACAAACAAACTAACAAACAAACAAACTCTTCAGCTTTATATATTAGTATAGATTAAACACAGTCCGATCTTATTTACTAGTCTAAACCACAACATAATATATCTAGACTTAAACACGTTTACGTTTAAACACGTAGCACGTTTTAGAGTTTAAACACGTTTACGCCGAATAAAAACAGTTTTTTGCGTATGTTTTTATGATCCAAATGTGTTTTTATGCTTTCATTTTATGACATGAAAACATCATCATAGCGATAACATTTTAATTTTTAGTTAACCCTGATGGCTGTCCAGTGCAATAGAAAGAATCATATTTTATCAATACATCTTTCCATCCAACTTCAAATGGAGAACAGTTACCGATTGCGTAGATAAAAAATATCCGCGCGTGGGACTGGGGGCGCCCACTACCTGCAAAGAGGGGCTTCAGAACCATCACTTAGAAAGGAAAATATTTCTGACATAATTAAGCACAAACAGTGTCCATCAACTTAGATTCGAAGATATTTATTTTCTCTTAAAAACTACAAACAGGTTCATTTACAATGAGAATACAACAATTTTACTTATTCCAAAACAACTTCCAGAAGACTTCCAGCGCTCAACACATGCCAAAACACGCTGACCTTCCGTTGGGAACCCTAAGCACAAATTTATCTTTTAATGGTAAAGTTCCTCACGAAATTCTATTTAAAGTCTATCACTTTCAGATGGGATATGCACAACTGGAGCAAGTTGGTCACGGCATCCACCTGCGGCAGTTCTCCAGAGCGTTCGTGGTGGAGGATGACGCCGAAGACTCAGGCCAGAGGCTGGTCTTCGTGTCTGTTGATGCAGCTATGATGGGCCAGGGCGTGCGCCGAGAGGTGAGTAGCCTGGTCTACTGATCAGCACATATACAGCAGGTCACGGCATCTGTCAGCGCAGTTCTCCAGAGCGTTCGTGCTGGAGGATGACGCCGGAGACTCAGGCCAGAGGCTGGTCTTCGTGTCTGTTGATGCAGCTATGATGGGCCAGGGCGTGCGCCGAGAGGTGAGTAGCCTGGTCTACTGATCAGCACATATACAGCAGGTCACGGCATCTGTCAGCGCAGTTCTCCAGAGCGTTCGTGCTGGAGGATGACGCCGGAGACTCAGGCCAGAGGCTGGTCTTCGTGTCTGTTGATGCAGCTATGATGGGCCAGGGCGTGCGCCGAGAGGTGAGTAGCCTGGTCTACTGATCAGCACATATACAGCAGGTCACGGCATCTGTCAGCGCAGTTCTCCAGAGCGTTCGTGCTGGAGGATGACGCCGGAGACTCAGGCCAGAGGCTGGTCTTCGTGTCTGTTGATGCAGCTATGATGGGCCAGGGCGTGCGTAGAGAGGTAACAAATCTGCTACTGCATCATATTACTACTCTACCACTACTATGGTAATAAAACAAAGGTTACACAAAATAATAATATGATTGGTGGCCTTAATGCTAAAGAGAGATCTATAATAACTTTGCGATGGAAAAGAGAGAAAACTATTAAATTGAACTTAATTAACTCCCTTAGTAGCGCGGTTGGTGAAGGTCCGCTTGCGGCGCAGGAGGTAGCGGGTGCGATTCCCGCCGAGGGGGCCTTGGTCTGGGGGTTAAATATGTATATTGAAAACATCCATGTATATTATTATTAAGTATTTCAGATGTCTTGTACCCGGAAGCTTAAAGCTTACCACGGGCCACTTACTTACGTAGTCATTTATTATTCTTTACCACCCACTGGGCTAGATGTTGTTGGATGGATTGTCCAGCAATATTTATTTATATACAATAAAGTAAAAACAATCGAACGAAGTATTTATGGGTATTTTTAGTAGATAAGGGTATTTATTTTTTTAGTATATAAACGAAACCAAAAATAATAAAAAAATAGTATCAACTATAGTTTATAAATGTTATCCCAATCCCAATTCGTTTTTTTTATGATAGTGACATGATAGTATCGTTGCTTTTAATCCGTAAAACTAATTAACTGAATTGCGATCGTTGCTTATCGTTGCTTTTAATCCGTAAAACTAATTAACTGAATTGCGAACCAATTTTCTAATATTCAAACATTTTCTTTAATTTTTTTTTCTTTCATTTATTAATTTGGTACCCAGGTCCTGAATCGTCTGCAGAAGAAGTACGGTGACCTATACAATGAGAACAACGTCATCATCAGCGGAACTCACACGCACTCCACTCCTGGCGGCTTCCTGATGGACTTCCTCTTCGACCTTCCAATCCTGGGCTTCGTGAAGGAAACCTATATGGCGTATATCAATGGGATTTACAAGGTGAGTCTTAGAGTCCAGATAACATGAGAATCCAAAAGGAAAAATTACGCTCGTATTTTTTAACATAGCCTTTGTTTGACCACAATCTCACCTGATGTAAAATGGGACATGAAGACCTAGCAGGTAGATGGCTTCTCCGGACCACATTACGAAACACGACAAAATCGTTTTAGTAATCGTACGTTAAATCGTATATAAAAACCGCTATTTCTGGCTAATGTAAACCAAACAAACCTATTTATGCCTTACTTTGACTACTCGTATTATAGAGATAAAGGGTGAAAAACTTTTATTAGATTATTATTATATAGAATTAGCACTAATGGGTTTATGAAGAATGTTTTTTTATCAAGTATTCTATTAATTCTATTGATATTCTATTGACGCAGGAATATTTTATGAATTACGGGAGTCAGACTCTCATAACAAAGGCTATAATGGTCTCGCATATCAAAGTTAGTGATTCCCATCATAACTATCAAAGTACAACTCACAACAACAAAACAAACTTACTCGATTGATCAGCATACGGAAATAGCCAGTTAGTAAGAGCCCGGTGCATTCAGTGCAGCTGTACCGAATGCACTTAAAGGGGCGATGGGTTTATTCGTTGGGTTCAACACAATGGTTGTTTTTTATGCGAATTATCCCGTTATAGATGGGATATTTTTTACCCGACTACGGCGAAACATAAAGGAGGGTTATGTGTTTGATCTTTTTTAGGGTATGGATGTGTGTGTGTTTAAAGTTCGTATCTTTTATACTAATAATGATAATTCTTTATTGTGCACACAATTATAACGCAAACATAACAAAAATATTCAAAAATGGCAGTCTCATCGCACAAGAGCTATCTCTGCCAGACAACCTTGAATGGAAAGGATCATTAAGGTATGAAAGGGGATCTGTATGCAAATATTAATTATTTACAGATACTTACAGAACATAACATTACATTTTATAACATTTATCATAATTAAAAGTAAGAATTTGAACATATCTCTGTCAGTATGATGTTTAAAACTACGTTTAAATATACTACGTGTAAGTAAGTTGTTTGTTAGAAGTCGGTAATTTTTTATAGTTTGTATTAATTTCAGCGGAGACTATTTTCTTGATTCGTACTTTTTAGAGCGTGTTTTTAGAAGTTGGGGTTTAGTTTTTAAACCTGATTTTTGTACCAAATAAAGTTCTTCAGAGAAGATTTTCATACGACATCTTCTCGTATACCACTTACCTACTACTGTCCCTTACGTATTATTGTCAACAGCTATTTTTACTTAACAACCGATTTCAAAAAGGCAATTGCGTGCATGTTGTATTCTCGTACTGGTTTTAAGTTTGTTGCCCCAAATTTCATTCCACAATAAAAAATATTCGTAGATTTACTCGGGAGTTCGTAGACGGGACTATAATACCACCAAGATTCATGACAGTAAGTCACAGTAAGTGGGCAGTCATGAATTTTGTGGTCTTGCTATCAAGGGCAAACTACACCAGATAATTAATTTTTTATATCGGCTCCGTACTTTCTGTGATTACCACCTACAATCTCACAAACTTTTCCTCCTTATTATAATATAAAATTTAATAATTTTTTTGCAACCATTTTGTTGGTTGTCCTTCGACATAGGCCTTTATTATAATAGCTTTGATAATAAAATAATTATTTCTCGTCACAGAAAAATCAATTTCTAGTTTCTCCTTAGTTTTCTCCGATAAATTAAGGTGGTTTCGCACGAAACTCGATCGGAGTACGATCGCTCTCCGCCGCTGCCGGTGACCTTCCTTAATTCGAGTCGTTGACTTCGTGCTGTAATGACCATAACTGCCGTGTTGCAAAATACTCGCGTTACATTCTATCTGCACTGCGCTGCGCCCGCGCACCCTGAGGGGCAAGGTTGTCCGGCCATTTTTAACCAGCGACGCAAACAGAGGGGTTTTATAAGTTTGACGTGTCTCTCTGTCTGTGGTGTCGTAGCACCCGAATGGATGCAGCGGTTTCAATTTTTTTTTCTAATATAGTTGACTTACTCTGGAGTTCTGAGACATGTTTGATGAGAATCGGTTGAGCCGTTTAAAGGGATGAAAGTGGGCAGAATAATCGAATGTTTTCAAATATACTCGAGTGGGATCTCAAATGAGGCTCATTCTCTCTCATCTCGTGCACCTTCCAAAACAAAATTATGTTTTTCTTTTAAGGGATAAGGTTTTGGAATCAGAGGTATTTTAAATTTAGATTATGAACTTAATTATTAAATTTTAAACCTTCCCAATGAAGTACACACAAAAAAAACAAACATATAAATCATAAACAATAATGATAATTGTGGTTTGTTACTTAATGGTTGCATCTTTCAAAGTCATATTGTAAGAGATGGCAAGGCAAACTGCATCAGTTTAGAAGGTTAAGTAAAACTAAAAGTTGCAAACTTTTACACAATAAAGTAACAGTGAGAATAACAAATTATTCATACAATAAAAATAACTTAACTTAGTAAAATGATATCATAATGCTAAAGAAATAGATGAAATGGAAGATAGTGTACCCTTATTCAGTTAATTTGACAAAAACCCCTCTTTTTTGGTCGGGGTTAAAAACTATATTTTAGCACAGATTAGATAATATACGTTATATTTTGATTTAAAGTCAAAGTCAAATCCATATATTCTTAGAAGCACATAGCCTACATGGACAGGTCAACTTAAAATTAATAAAACTAAATTGTTTAAACAAAAAATATCAAGGAAATAACATTCTCTTGACACTTCGCTTCAATGTTTTATACTGAGTTGAGAAGCGAATAGATTTCAGACTTAGGGCCGATTTTTCCAACGTCCAGATAAAGTTAACAGGTCAATAAACTATAATATGGCAGATTGAAGTTGTCTAACGTCTCTTTTAAATGTTTAACGGGTAAGTGACAATGCCATGCCGCCATCTTACCTTTTATTGGTTTGTTAATTTTTAACTGACATTGGAAAAATCGCCCCTTAATTAACAAAATCGGGCTTATAAATTTGCAACCAAAAAATATTTTACCCTGACTGGGATATACAAAATGGTTTATTATAAAAAATCCTCGTTCGAATATAAAGTTTATTAAAAAATAAATAACCCATTATTCAACTAGTCATATTAAATGGGAATTTGTACTTATTTTTACAAAGAAAAACATAAATGTAACTATTTCTTTTTATTGTTAAGCGGCACAATCGCGACCGCCTGTGTCCCTCGTGTGCCCTTCGACCGAGGCGCGTAGGTAGGTATAGTCGCGTTTCGTCTGTGTTACCGTGTGTGATATGTTAAGATTTTGCATGCCAAATGAATGTGGTAGAACATTATGCATCTATAACTATAGAAAGACCTTGTTTTTTACTTATGTTCGTGCTATGAAAGAAATTTGAATTTGAATTTTCATAGTATTGCCGTGATTATATAATATGCGGTCTAATTTCACTTAAAATCGGGTGAGAAAGTGGTCAAATGAAGGCAATTTTTTAAGACTGTATTCACAAAAAGGGCCTTTAGTAAAAAAGGTTTCATTGTATAATTCGGATCGGTGACCGCAAATTTATCATAATTAGCTCGAGGTCAAATGTTATTAACGCTCGAATGAAATCATCCGTAGAATTTATCACCCTCGTGCAGTTTCGTCTTTGTTCCTTCAATCAAAATCATAATAAACATTTGGAAGACCTTTGTAAAAATAATTGCGCGATGAATATGGCAAAAACAGACATTGAACTATTAATCGTGATCATCAGTTGAAAAACATATTTTACGAGGTAAGTAAAGAGAAAATTTAGGAGGAAATGGACCTAGGTTCTGAGGAACTTATGCATGAGAAAAAAATATATTAAAAAAATTTAAGTCTATTAAAACATTATTATTTTATAGCACGTGGCCGTGTTGGCTAAGTGGGAGCACACTCCTTTCTATGGAATAGCTGAGCTAAATATTTTTTACTTCAATAATGCCAAACTTTGAGTTCACACGTTGCGCTGGACTGGACTCGAAGCTCGATGAACTCGAAAATAGTATCACGGGGACACAAACGCTGCGCAGATGGCACCTCTAGCGCTGTCAGTTAATATCTCCTTATTGTCATCTGTCGACGTTCCTGAATGAGCAAGGGCCGAAAGGGGTCAATTTCGACGGTTTATCGGTCGCCTACACTGCAAGGCGACAACGCCGTGACAGATGATACCATGATACTGACACGTTGATATTTTACTTAGTATACATATTTATATTTGTTTGTAAGCTAGTCCGTAAGGTATGTGTTTATATGGGCCTGAGATGCCTGAAATAAATTATTTATAAATTTTAGCATTTATGGAATTTATGACCTCGTGGATCAAAAAACTCTTATCTCGATTTGAAATACTCGCCATAGATAAAACTGCTAACGAAGCAACAATCAAGAAACTTTTCTGTTATTCTCAGTTCACTACGGCAGTGCTGCCATCTGGCGACAGCACGTTGCTGTGATATCAGAACACCTGCGGTGATCAAATAAACCGGTGTTCTGACGTATCCGCAATGTGCTAGAACCTTCTCAAAGGAGATAGGCTATATGAGACACGTCTGTTGTTGGCTCAGGTGCGCCCGAGCCAACAACATACATAAAACTGCAAAACTGTCGCCATGCCCGAAACCGGTCGGACATTATTGTTATTACTAATGCCGATTATTCATTAATCTATGTTAATCATCATCATCACCACCCTATTAACGTTCCCACTGCTGGGACACAGGGACTTCTCTATTGACGAGAGAGATACTGGCCGAGTGCGGGTTGATTAATTTCACTTGTCTATGTTAAGCCATAGAGTATTTGTTTCTGATTTTCTTGTCCATGGGAGCGGAAGGTAGAAGGTAGGATGGTGTGCAGTCAATTTTTTATGCATCAGTTTTTAAAAACAATTTCTACTTACGAGCATCTATATTTCCATACCAATAAATCTTCGTCCATCTGTCTATCTGTTGCCTCTGTTCTACGCAGATTTCGGTGCAGTTTGGCATCGAAACATGCACATACGAGTATAACCAAATATACAAATAAAAAATATTTATTTATTAACACACACGTTACAATTTCACTTAGCAGCGGTCCCCGCGCGAGGCAAGCCTGTATTGCGGGAGACCTGTTACTTGTTAAATTTGCAATATGAAGCCAACGTTATTATTTAAAAAACTAGTGGCCCGCCCCGGCTTTGCACGGGTTTTTATTCAATTTTTTTTCCCGGCATTTATTCGATTTTTTTTCGCCTTTTAAACCTTCCCTAGAACTCCACGAACATTTCAAGACTATGATAAAATAAATCCGTTCAGCCGTTCTCGAGTTTTAATCAGACTAACGAACAACAATTCATTTTATTTATATAGATATGGATTTTATTTGTACCAATAACTGATTGGTGATAACTCGAAAACCAATCGGCCGTATGAAATTAAAAGACAATAACAAATGAATCGCAAAATGTGTTGGAAAACACATAACTCAACGACGTCTTGACCAATTTGGCCATATATTTTTTTAAATGTTCGTAAAAGTCCAAGGATGGGTTAAACGGCGAGAAAAATCTTATAATTGCGTGGAAAACAATTTTAATAATGCCCCTAAATGATAAGACTCACTCTCTAATAATCTTTTTTAGCAAAAAAGTTGTTGTACAAGTAATTTTACAATTCTTATGTTCTCAATTGCAGAGTATAGTAACTGCGCACGCGCAGGTGACTATGGCGCGCATGGAGTACGGAGAGGCTGACCTGCTGGATGCCAACATCAACCGCTCGCCCTCCTCCTATCTGCGGAACCCGCCGGAGGAACGAGCCAAGTAAGCTAGCTGATGACTGAATGAACGAATGAACCCTGGAACGAACAATTTGGAGTCGGAGTCAAATTTTCTTTTTTCGGAATTTCTTAATGTAAGATGTTCGGAAAGCCTATTCGATCTTAAGAATAATTACTTAAACTTGTCAGGGCAGCCATATCGAAAATAAACGCTGAAGTGGCCTTTAAAAATGGCCGACATGATTATAGAGGTACATGGTTCTTATAAAATATTATCGCAAATGTTATGATTTTTTATTAAAAAACATGAAAATATATCCAAAACTCAAGGATCAACATTTTTTTTAATTCTAGCGGCCAGATTTGACTTTTCAACCTAGTAGATGTAGGTATATTCTCCTAATCATAGTCATGGCATATTTATTAAGTAATTGAATTTGATTATTTATTTGTTTTGACATTATTAGTACTAAAAAACCAGTGTAAACAAAATGTAATTGTGACATATAATAATATTATCAATAAATGACTATTAATGACTATTAATGGCAAGAGATTTGGTTTGTATCAGGTCCGTTATAGCGCACTGAGCCTGCAGCCGGACCTATAGTAGCCTATAATTATTGCAGTTAATTGTTTCCGGTCAACCGGCTCCCATTACACACTTAGAAACTCACTTATAAACCGGCTGACGGTAATTAACATAACCGGTGATCTTAAACTGAGCTTTGTCCAGCACTGATCCTGTTTTACACAGATCCAAATCTGCGTCGGCGCTGGGCTGCTTTGTGCTGAAACATCTCATCTCTTCCGGGGTTAAATAAAAAAGATACAAAATCATTTATTTACATTGTTTGATTTTAAAAATCTTAGAAACGTTAAAATTTAATCCATAAACCATTAACAAATTGCACATAGGTACTTAAAGTTAAATAGGATTTATCGTAAGTAGCAGATTACGAAATAAATATTTCCGGACCAATCACACAGCATCACCTTAGTTTGGGACTAAGCAGAGCTTGTACTATGGGTATTAGGTGACTGATGTAATACATATTATGTAGATATTTATTTTTAATAAATACAAACATATTATATGTACACATAATGTTCATAGGATATTAATGTCATTACTCAAACACACTTTACACATCTATAGAGTAGATAGTTTCTCAGCTCAAATCTCGGCCTGGCTGCATTTTGAGCAACACTTCGAGTTTTATCGCGGTCAAGGCAATATGTGATGCAAAGGTCGTTTAAATTCAAAATAATGTGTTAAGTTATGAGTCGCCGAAATTTGATTATCATTAACTTTATACTTGCCGAGAAATATGAATGTTTTCTCTATCATCATCATCATCATTTCAGCCGTAGGACGTCCACTGCTGGACATAGGCCTCCCTCAAAGACTTCCAGTAATCAGGCAGTCCGTCCATCTAGTTGGTGGACGTCCTACGCTGCGCTAACCGATCCGTGGACTACATTCTAGAACTGTCAGGCCCCAACGACAATCTGTTCTGAGTGATATATTATATGGCATACCAAAGTAAATTCTTTGCTATGCCCTGTGTAAAGGGCATAGCAAAGAATTTACTTTGCAATAGAGAAGCAATAGAGAAACTGAAACTACCCACTGCCACTTTTAAGAGCTAATCAGTTTTCTGTATATGTTTGTCCTATTCCTAAACAGCAAAGTTTTAAGTACGTAATGCTAAGTACGAGTCGGCTGTGGTTGGTTTATATTGACGTCGATTTAATAAACTTTACTTTACTAAATAAATAAATAAAATAAACTTTACTTTACTAATATTATTGTTAATATATGCGAAAGTTATTGAGGATGTAAGTGTGAGTGTTAGTTGCTCTTTCACGCAAGAACTACTGAAGGAATTTTGATGAAACTTCACAATAATATAGCTCATACAATAACATAGAGTACTTTTATTGTGGTTTTATAGAACATTTCACAGGAAAATCAATGATTGCGAATAAAGTTCGATTTGGTTCAAATTTGGCAAGGACATAGCTGTATTCCTATTCCTAGTAAGGCTGTTTATTACGTTGGAAAAATCTATAACATTTTAATTCTAACCTCTTTTTTATGAAAAATAACCTTTGTAATTTTTTGTAAGAATGTTATTCCAAACTTCTATCTCCAATTAAAAATAACTAATGTTGAAATTCGTATAGCCCATAATCTTAATATATATAAATCTCGTGTCACAATGTTTGTCCTCAATGGACTCCTAAACCACTTAACCGATTATAATAAAATTCGCACACCATGTGCAGTTCGATCCAACTTGAGAGATAGGATGGTTTTTACGGCGAGAAAAAATCGAATAATTTCCGGGAAAATTTTATACCCGTGCGACGCCGGGGCGGGCCGCTAGTACAGGTATAAAAATGTAATAATACCTAGCTGTTAACTAAAATTTATAATCCTAAACAGTTGTAGTTTTAGGAATAGATACAATATTATTATCTACATATTCCTTAATTGTTTGCAGATACCAATATGACACGGACAAAACACTAGCGCAGATCCGCTTTCTGACCCCCGAGAACAAGATCCTGGGTGTGATAAACTGGTTCGCGGTCCACCCCACCAGCATGAACAACACCAACAAACTCATCTCCTCGGACAACGTCGGCTACGCCTCTGTGCTGTGCGAGAAGGCGCTCAATGGGAACACTACCCTCCCCGGCAAGGTTTGTGTTACACAGTGGTGACGTCACAATTAACAACACGAGCAAACAGTTTTCTTCGGCTATCTTGGGCTACGCCTCTGTGTTGTGCGAGAAGGCGCTCAATGGGAACACTACCCTCCCCGGCAAGGTTTGTGTTACACAGTGGTGACGTCACAATTAACAACACGAGCAAACTGTTTTCTTCGGCTATCTTGGGCTACGCCTCTGTGCTGTGCGAGAAGGCGCTCAATGGGAACACTACCCTCCCCGGCAAGGTTTGTGTTACACAGTGGTGACGTCACAATTAACAACACGAGCAAACAGTTTTCTTCGGCTATCTTGGGCTACGCCTCTGTGTTGTGCGAGAAGGCGCTCAATGGGAACACTACCCTCCCCGGCAAGGTTTGTGTTACACAGTGGTGACGTCACAATTAACAACACGAGCAAACAGTTTTCTTCGGCTATCTTGGGCTACGCCTCTGTGCTGTGCGAGAAGGCGCTCAATGGGAACACTACCCTCCCCGGCAAGGTTTGTGTTACACAGTGGTGACGTCACAATTAACAACACGAGCAAACAGTTTTCTTCGGCTATCTTGGGCTACGCCTCTGTGTTGTGCGAGAAGGCGCTCAATGGGAACACTACCCTCCCCGGCAAGGTTTGTGTTACACAGTGGTGACGTCACAATTAACAACACGAGCAAACAGTTTTCTTCGGCTATCTTGGGCTACGCCTCTGTGCTGTGCGAGAAGGCGCTCAATGGGAACACTACCCTCCCCGGCAAGGTTTGTGTTACACAGTGGTGACGTCACAATTAACAACACGAGCAAACAGTTTTCTTCGGCTATCTTGGGCTACGCCTCTGTGTTGTGCGAGAAGGCGCTCAATGGGAACACTACCCTCCCCGGCAAGGTTTGTGTTACACAGTGGTGACGTCAAATCAAATCAAATCAAATCAAATGTTTATTTGCAGAATACAATTTTTCAAACATGTCTAAAACTTAAGGACTAGATATAGTTGTATTCAACACGCAAGCAGGTATGCAAATATTATCAAATGTCAATGTTATGAAGCTACAAAATAAAGAATAAATTAAAATTAATAAAATAAAATTTAAATTAGAATCTGAATACAAAAATGAATAGAAAAAATGTTAAATAATTATAAATTACAATTTAGATATTCACTAACACTATAAAAACATTTGTCAAGCAGCCAACTATTTAGTTTTGTCTTAAAAATATTCCCCTTCAGCTCCTTTAAGGCTTCAGGTAACTTATAGACTACAATAGACATATTGTAAACATTTTTTTTATAAATTTGTCACAATTAACAACACGAACAAACTCATTTCTTATACTATCTTGGGTTACGCCTCTGTGTTGGGCGAGTAGGCGCTCAATGGGAACACTACCCTCCCCGGCAAGGTTTGTGTAACACAGTGGTGACATCACAATTATTAACAACACGAACAAACTGTTTTCTTCAGCTATCTTGGGCTACACCTCTGTGTTGTGTGAGAAAGCGCATCACGTGCACATTACAAAATATTATGACTTTTTACTTTTAAGGGAATTAGGGTTCTGGAATCGGTGGTATTTTAATTGTAAATTTAGATTATTAGTTTAATTACCTTGGCCTGTCCATGTATTTCCCTGTGCTTCTAAGGCAATTTAAGTTTTGACGTTGACTTTGACATTTTCAGGGTTCCATAGTTTGCGCATTCGCGTCGACGAACCTCGGCGACGTGTCCCCGAACACGAGGGGCCCGCGCTGCGAGTTCTCGCGGAAGGTGTGCGACCAGGAGACGCTGCTGTGCCAGAAGGACGAGAAGTGCGTACCGTAAATGTGTAGCGGTATACTTAATTCACCTGGGTTGATTCACCCAGGTGCATCAAGTACATTTTATGACATAAGTTTTATACGTTTTACACTACCTACCGTGAAGTGTTGGTTAAGTGGGAGCACACTCGAGTTTCATTCCGAAGGTCGTGGGTTCGTAACTCGCTGCGCACCTCTGGATTTTTCTTCTAGATAAAGATATGTGCGCTTAAAACATGTGCTTTGAACGGTGATGGCAAACATCGTGTGGATACCGGCATGTTCTGAGAATATTGAGGAGTTTGAACTACATGTGCCATTCACCAACCCGCACTTGGCCAGTGTGATGAATTATTTATTCAGTCTTTATTATTTTATTAGATTAGTCTATCTCATTCATATAAAATGTCCCATTTATTTTTTATCTTTTTGAAAGTTAAACAATTTGTTGTCTTTCCAGATGTTTCGCGTCAGGCCCTGGGAGAGATATGTTCGAGAGCACAAAAATTATTGCTACCAAATTGTTTGAAACGGCGATGGTATGTATGTAATGGTTAATCATCATCATCATTTCAGCTTTTTGACGTCCACTGCTGGACATAAGCCTCCCTCAAAGACGACCAATCATTCCGATCGGTCGCCACTTGCATCCACCGTGAGCCAGCAAGTTTAACTAAGTCATCCGTCCATCTTGTTGGTGGTCGTCCGACGCTGCGCTTACCAATCCGCGGCCTCCATTCGAGAACCTTTCGGCCCCAACGGCCATCTGTTCTTCGTGATATGTGGCCTGCCCACTGCCACTTCAAAGAGCTAATCCGTTTGGCTATGTCGGTGACCCGCGTTCTTCTACGTATCTCCTCATTTCTGATTCGATCCCGTAGAGAAACCCCGAGCATCGCCCTCAATGTAATGGTTAATGACATGGTTTATATGTGATTAGAGCTAAATATAATAATCGGGCAATACCTACCTTCCTACTCATCATCATCATTATCCTTTTGACTTAATTCTCCATGCTGACTAAGTGTGGTCAATATCACATATCTTTCAAACTCTTCCAAGTTCTCAAAACATGTCGGTTTTCTCAATATACTTTCCCATTCATTGTCAAAGCACACAAAAATCTTTATTTTCTACAATATATGTATAAATAAGTAGTCAACTCTATCTCCATAATATTCTACCACAATAGATTGGCACGCAAATATAAAATATAACTCTTTATTACAACTCCAAGATTTAAAACAATACAAAAAGGACTTACAGCTATAGTATT
Organism: Gymnoscelis rufifasciata; assembly: GCA_929108375.1. Taxonomy (NCBI): domain Eukaryota; kingdom Metazoa; phylum Arthropoda; class Insecta; order Lepidoptera; family Geometridae; genus Gymnoscelis; species Gymnoscelis rufifasciata. The sequence goes on along the minus strand of OV815307.1, from coordinate 1,716,156 downwards.
TTTTAACCCCCGACCAAAAAAGAGGGGTGGTATAAGTTTGACGTGTCTGTCTGTCTGTGTGTCTGTCTGTTTGTCTGTATGGGATATCGTAGCTCCCGAACGGATGAAGCGATTTAAAATTTGTTTTTTTTTGTATGAAAGGTTTTTACTTAAATTTTAAATTTAGATTTTATTGAAGTGAAACTTCTTTAGAATCGTTGTGATTTCAAACCGGATGCAACGGAAAAGCGACAGGTAAGCCAATCTTAAACGCTTACAAGGTTAAGCAACTTTGCGCGACGCCAGTACTTGGATGGGTGACCGCCCGAACAAAATCTTTTTGCACAGTATTTTTTTTATTCATCTCATTCTTTTGTCGATTTACTATCGTGTGTGAATCGCACACACACCTTTTTTACTTATTACATTTACCTAACCCTTCGGTCGTTCTAAGGCTGAAATAATGCTACAAAATAATATAAATAAAAAACAGCGAGACTACGAAGTATCGCGCAAAGAGGATACCCCGAGAATGAGATACGCTGTGTAATGTATTCCATCTAATTCTTTTACACGTTCAATCCTACAGATAATATATGTTTGTCGGGCAAATACCACAGATAGAAAAGAAGGCGCAATATAGGTATAAGTAGAAATATAAATGTGGCGCAATATTTTAACGAAACATAAAATCTCCAGTTACCCAAATTCAATAATATCGTACGTATGTATCAGTTATTACAATTTTGGAGTTCTTATTTATAGGTAACAATTATTATAAGTGTTTAACATTTACAATAAAAAAAAAAGTGTGTCTGCGATTCACACACTATAGAAGTGAAACTTCAGTAAATCGACGAAAGAATAAGAAGAATAAAAAAAAAGTGTGCGTGTGTCAGCTACGACGCACGATTGGAGTCTACTACTTACGAACTATAATAATGATATATATCGAATAGAAAATAAGGGTAAATGAACGCATCTGCTAAAATGATAAGAGAAACAAACATAATATCTGTAATTATTCGGATTATTTTTATTACTTCAATAAAGCGTATTACATAAAGTATGTTACAAAATAATATAAATAAAATACAGCAATACCTCTTTGCGCGATACTTCGCTCGCTTTCGAAGTATCGCTCAAAGAAATTTAAATAAAGCCTTGTATTTGTGTCTCTTACCATTTCCGTTTCATCTTTTTGCTTCCGGTTTGAAATCACTACGATTCTATAGAAGTTTCACTTCAAAAATGACTGTCAACTTTTCGTGTTACACTTGATTTTACTCCTCATAAGATTTCCGTGCCGGGCCTTATAACTCAAATCGTTTCTTAAGGAGTAAATTCCAATGATGTAGAATGTCGGGCGTGTTGCAGAACGTGCTGAGCAGGCCGGGCGAGGACCTGACGGGCCCGGTGCGCGCCGTGCACCAGTACGTGAGGATGCCCGACCAGACGGTGTCTCCCTACGACCCCGTCTCGCAGACTTTCAACTCTGTAAGTACTTGAATAACATTCAGAATATTAATCATTATCTAGGCCATGGACATTACTTTAAGGTTTTTCTCTGGTGGTAGACTTCGGCCGCGGCTTGTCACCACCCTCCGGGCTGGGCCAGTGCGTGAAGCGATTTTTTCGTGTTTCGTAATGTGGTCCGGAGAAGACATCTTCTAGGCCTTCATGCTCCATCTTAGACCACATCGTCACTTTACATCAGGTGAGATTGTGGTCAAATGAAGGCATATCAAGCATAAAAAAAGGTCATTATGCTAACTTATAATGGCGTAGGTATAACAAAAAGCATGACGCTGCTAAAATATTAAATTAAAAAAAAATCATTTATTCACATAGAGCTTGAAAGTAACATTTTTGGAACTCTGTCACCTGTGGTAGCTTAAAGCTGAGTTACAGATGAACAGAAACATCACACACACACCACAGGTGACAGAGATCCAAAAATGTTACTTTCAAGCTCTATGTGAATAAATGATTTTTATTAATGATTACAACATAATAATGTTGTATACAATTATAGAGTTGTAGAGTCTAGGACATAATTAATATGCTGGGCTACATAGGTATTACAATAACTTACAGTTCTGTCAAAACTTGCCTAACTAGACGTCTGTTTAATACTCTGAATTAAAATCTAGTTGGTTAATGACAAATGGATTTGTAAAAATATTAAATTGACTTATAACAAAATCAAACATAGTATTAAATACATTAGAAATAGGATCTTGGAAAAAAGATGTATTAGTGTAAAGCACTGAAGGTGTTTTTAATGTTCTCAGGGCGTTTAGAATAAAACAGTTTCGTAACACAACACATGAAAAGTTTATTAAGCAAAGTTCACAATAATAAACAAGAGAAAGGGGCAAATACCACAGATAGAAAAGAATGCGCAATATAGGTATAAGTAGAAATATATGTGGTGCAATATTTTAACAAAACATAAAATCTCCAGTTAGGTACCCAAATTCAAAAATTTCATACACACATAATGTTAACATCGCAAGGACCGAATCCGCCAAGGATCTACGCCACGCTAGTGTTACAATGGAAATTATGTCCGCGGACGTATTTCCGAACCTACTTGAACATGATATCCTGGAACTAGTTCCGTCGTTCAAAGGAACTATATCATGTTCAATCCTTATCCGGACATGGTTTGCGGCTTTGCGCATGTCTAATCGCGCCGGCCGGGTCACGGGTTGGGCGGTCTGTCTCTAAGCGACGCTAGCGCCTTCTCGCCGTCCGAGATGCAGATCGTGTTAACTATACCAATACAGGGGGTGTTCCTAAGAATGCCAAAGGGCTTATTCCCTGTGCGCTACCATAGAATTATAAATGCGCTACTTAAGTAAAAATATCTACATGTATTTGTATGTCTATTTAAATAAGTATATCAGATATCTAGTAACACAAGCTTTAGAGCGTACCACCAAAACCATAATTTATCAAATCAAATCAAAATCAAATCAAAAAGTGTATTTGTATTTAAAACTATATACTATATACATGTTCAATAGGTAAATGGAAAAATAATAACCTAATAAATATGAAATATATAATGATGATGATGATGATATATATGATTTAGTTAATTTTTTAAATATTATGTGGTACAATTTCACTGGTTGTTCTTATCTGTGTTGGGAACATCCACAGACAAACTATCAGCCTTTATAAATAACGAAGGTCTAGATGTTCTCGGCTCAAGCTATTAAGAACAACATCCTTATCGAAAATGAAAAGGTCATGACATTAACAATACTTATCAATATCAGTTAGTAGTTCTCCGGCCCGTGGTTTTACCCGCGTTATATAAATTTTGCCACGGAAATACTCAAATTCAAATTCAAATCTTTATTAGGTAACTTTTGGAACATGATTGTACACTTAGTTTCGTCAAATTACACAATTAAAAAAATAACAAAAATAATTATTAAATAAATTAAGTTAAACAAAAAAAATAACAATAATTAATAAATATAGTAGCTGTACAGGGGCTTTGTCAACTTACATAATAATAATAGCAGCTGTAAAGAGGCCTTGTCAAAGATGTCACAAAAGATGTCCGAACAATTTTAATACATTAATTACACTATACACTTATTTATTTTGTTACAAAATATACTTTTAATACAATCACAGAAACACCATAAGGGACGAGGGTCAAAAACTTAATTTTTATCAAGGTGCATAATGCCTTTTTCATAAAAAAATTACAAGATATTATTTAGATTTATAACGGGATATTTACCATGATAGCCTGCCGAATAAAGGAACACATAAGGGCTATAAAGAATGTGGATATCCATAAATCGGCTATAGCGGAACACATTTTAGAGGCGGGCCCTAACCATTGGATTGAGCTACACAAACCACAAGTAATCTCAGTAGAAAAACACTATATACCTAGATTGGTACAGGAGGCTATTGAGATTACCAAACACAGGAACTTCAACCGAGAAGATGGTTTTCAATTATCTGGAACCTGGAACCCTGTTGTGAAGATGTGTAGTAGTGGAAAAAAGCCTGCAACGGAGGTCCGAACGGACACCGTCAGTTTTGTGTGTCGCGATAGTGTGTTAGTGGGGTGTGAAACATGTCCCAACCCTAGTGAAGCATCGACTCGTAATAAAAGAGTGAGAAAGAGGGTAGATCGATTTGTCTGCCAATAAAACTGTTACTCCAATCGCTGCAGCTTCAGTTTAACCGTGATCATGGCGCATGTAACTGTGCCGAAATATCGGGAAACTCGAAAGACAATCAATCATGGTAAATATCCCGTTATAAATCTAAATAATATTGATAACCATGATAGTTTCAAAAGTTAAATTACAAGATGTCAAAATAAAAATAAAATATTCTAAAAATGTCTCAATTAAAATAGTTGCTGACTAACGTTTCCCGTTTAAAATATACCAAACCTGTTTCGGACTGTACAGGTGTACAGTGTAAATACATTTATAGCTTCGGCGACAAGCTTTAAGTCAAATAAATGATTTGAATTGTATTGAATTTAAGTCCTTTGATAAAGTATTATTATTATACAAATTTGTCACCGGTCGCTTGAGCCTAGCTTCGCGGCCGTTGATTCTTTGTTTTGATATATTTTTTACAGTAGGTAGTTTAATTTGATTTTTTTATGTAATCTAATATTTTTGTCGTGTTTAAAATGAAATCAAGAGAATAATTACAATAAACCATTTATTTCAGGCATATAAGGCCCAATATAAACATATACCTTACATACTAACATACATAAATATATAAGTCTTATAAATTAAAGTGTCCGCATCGTGGATCATCTGTAACGGAGGTGCAACAAACAAACTAACACACTGACAGACTTTCTCATGTGTTTCAGTGATTACATGAGTATACAATTAAAACGAACGCACAATACTAGCATTCATTCAATATTTGATTAAGTTCGGTCCTTAAGTGATCGGGAGAATTATCAGGTTTCTAGTGAAAATTCAAATACGAAAAATTTATTAAGAACTAAAATATTTGATTCATATTTAAACTTGAAATTATGTGCTTGAAATAATAGTGTTCAGGAAGTCGCGATATTTTAGTGCTGTGTAAACTTGTGAATAAGTGTATGTAATGGAAATATATTTGCTATTCTGTCTGTTCGTCATTGTAAATAGTGATAATCCCCAAAATACAAATATTACGACAAATTTAATGCCAATTACTAACAAAGATAACAAATTAAACCAAGCAACGCAACCCAATGCATTTAGTGATGTAGACTTTACTGATTTAAAATATAAAATTGAAAAATTTTGCAAAGAAAAAGTGAATGTGCAAGTATTAAGGCTGTTTACTAGACAAAAATCTTTCAAAAAACTTTTGGGGATCAATCAGCGTTACGAACTTAAAATGAGAAGTTCCCTGGAGGGTGGATGTTACACTGGGTACGATAGAATAGAGAATGGAACTTGCGTGCCCATAGAAGAGTAGACCTCGGATATTATCTTTTGGAAGCAACATCTCGAGTTGCAGGTAATTGAACGAAATTGTATATATATTATATTAGGTCCTTACATATGAAATTGGCGTTTTGTATGGGAGGAACAAAAAGTCGAATATTTTTTAATATAATATATTTAATTAATCAAAGTATGAACCATTATTTTCTATGCACTTTTGCCATCTTATAGGTAGTTCATTGATCCCTTTACTAAAAAAACCAGTCGGACGGGAATCAATAAAATCTTTGAAGGCGATTTGGACTGCCCCATCGGAGTTGAATTTTTTCCCTTGCAAGAAGTTATCCAAATTTCGAAAAAAATGGTAATCTGTTGGAGCAAGGTCCGGGGAGTACGGAGGATATCTTAGACTTTCCAATTGAAGCTCTTCTAATTTAGTAGCCGTCTGTTGCGCAGTGTGTGGTCTAGCGTTGTCGTGAAGCAGCAGTGGCGTGGAGCGATTGACCAGCCTAGGTTGTTTAGCCGCTAGCTTTTCCATCATGGTTTGCAATTGCTGACAATAGACATCAGCCGTAATAGTCTGGCCAGATTTGAGAAAACTGTAATGAACAATACCGGCACTAGTCCACCAAACGCTTACAAGTAACTTTTTTGGGGTTAATTTTCGCTTGGGGCAGGATTTGGCTGGCTGGCCAGGATCCAACCATTGCGCTGAGCGCTTCCGATTATCGTAAAGAACCCATTTTTCATCACAGGTAATGATTCGGTTTAAAATACCTTCATTATTGTGCCGGTTTAGTAATGTAACGCAGCAGTCGACGCGCGTTTGCCGGTTTGCTTCAGTCAATTCGTGAGGTACCCACCTTTCAAGCTTTTTAATCTTCCCAATTTGCTTCAAGTGAATTAAAACAGTTTTATCACTAACACCGCAGCCTGCAGCTAACTCGGACGTGGTTTGCGATGGATCCGCTTCCACAATAGCCTTAAACTCTTCATTATCAACTTGAGTCTCAGGCCGTCCACGGGGCTTGTTCTGCAAGTCGAAATTTCCAGAACGAAAACGTTGGAACCAAAAACGAACTGTGTTTTCTTTTGCAACACGACCGCCATACACATCATTCACCCTTCGAGTTGTTTCCGCAGCACTAGTGCCACGGCGGAACTCGTACTCGTAAATAATGCGATATTTTAAGTTTTCCATTTTGTAAAATGAGTGACGCAAACAGAAAAAAACAGAAGAAAAAAAACAAATGAATGACGATCATCGAAGCACAAATACATGAGTCTATAGCTGTACAAATTTGAATTTGGAATTCCTTACCAAAGAGGAGAAATTTGTGATTAAAGTGGCCAGTACGAAAAACGCCAATTTCATATGTAAGGACCTAATACAACTGTTATTGTAGGGTGCGTAGTGTGCTCCCTACAATCTTATAGTAGTAAGTTGTGTTTAAAAGTTCTTTGTATTCACGGTTTATTCGTACAAAGTCAAAACGTTTATTTCCTTAGAAGCCTATGCTTACATGGACAGATCAACTTAAATCTAATTTAAATAAAAACTAAGAATAATCAAGGAAATAACATAGTCTTGACAGTTCGCTTCAATTTTTTACACTGAGTTGAGAAGCGAATGGAACAACTCAGCTTCCGTCTCTTATGTTGTTACCTACTATAACAATATTGGTGTACAACATGGTTATAGAATAGAATAGAATAGAATAGAATAGATTAGAACTTAACCACTTGAACGTCCAGTGGTACTGTAGTGCCACAAAACTTTATGCCGACTAACGTCCATGGTACTAGAGTGCCACACGAGTTTTTGGTGTTTTTATTTCGGATTTTCTTTATTTTCTAATAAGACAAGTTGCTAGTGTCAATGTCAGATGTCATTGTCAATAATTATTCTACTAAATTCTAATTAGAAAAACCAATACCTGGCAACAAAAATTATGAAAAAAAAAATATTTTGACAATAAAGTGAGATAAATTTTCCGCCATTTTCCTATTTTTCGCAAGTTAATTTCTTTATGATTTACTTGTGATATCTGTATTAAAATTAAATATGTTATTGAAAAAACTAGACTCCAACCCCGTTAAAACGGTACCAAAATAATAATTAAATGTTCAGAGGAAGTATTTTCAATAAATTTATCAAAATAGGTCTCCAAATCAGTCTAAAAATGCTACCATCCTATTTTTGATATTTTTTTAGTAAATGAAGATGTAGGTACGATGATTCATATTATTATTCAAGTTTATATAATTATAATAAAGAACATAAATACATTTTTGGTTTTGAAATAGGTTTAGTACTTTTTATGTGATAAATAGTTTTAACGGAAAAATCGCGCAGCGCAGCGTGGCATGCACCGCTCGCGTAACGCGGGCTGGGACGTTAGTCCCTAGTTACGCCGCGGGCGCTGGACGTTACAGTGGACACTTATACATTTAACATTTACAAACAAATGCTAGTCAAACATGCACATAACAGAAAAAAAAACTAAATTCAGCTATTTTGTCCATCCTAGTGGAACCGAACTACGTAGCAAGTAGAGTATGGTCGCGAGAGTACGCCCAGTAGATTGCGACTGCCCGAAAGAGCGAATGTAATGCACGTCATAGCGTAAACTGCTGAGTTTCGGAAACATGTACTCTGTATGGTTTGCGAACCGTACAGCTATACTGTAGTAAATATTGATAATGGTACTTTGTAGGCCGAAGCACCGATTTACCAATGGCTACAAACTTCTGTATAAACTCCGGTTCTGCAACGGACTTCGTGCTGCCGAAACGATGAGTCATCAAATAGTACCTTTCACAGTAATTCCAGCGATTCATATAAACTTATATTTCTGCATACCTAATATTACTGAATTGGGTAAACCACAAAATAAGCCTATTTATGCCTTATTTTTCGACTATTATAAACAAAGGTTTGATTAAACTTATTGAACATTTGGCATTAATGTAGGTTTATGAATAAGGTTTTTTTATCAAACTATTAACCTTATATAAGTCATCGCCCAATGTGTCACTGTTTGCAATATGTATCTCCTATGTATGCTCCTATATTGTGGTGTTGCAATAAATATTGTTTGTATTGTATTGTATAAGTCTGATATCTAAAGTGAAATATTAGTATGGTTACGGGGGTGTGTGCTTGCAGAGCAGCAAAGTCCGCGGCTGCCTCCCCGCCATGGGGTATTCCTTCGCCGCCGGCACCACGGACGGGCCCGGCGCCTTCAACTTACTGGGGTGTAGGCTTACTGGGGTGTATGTTTGCAGAGCAGCAAAGTCCGCGGCTGCCTCCCCGCCATGGGGTATTCCTTCGCCGCCGGCACCACGGACGGGCCCGGCGCCTTCAACTTACTGGGGTGTAGGCTTACTGGGGTGTATGTTTGCAGAGCAGCAAAGTCCGTGGCTGCCTCCCCGCCATGGGGTATTCCTTCGCCGCCGGCACCACGGACGGGCCCGGCGCCTTCAACTTACTGGGGTGTAGGCTTACTGGGGTGTATGTTTGCAGAGCAGCAAAGTCCGCGGCTGCCTCCCCGCCATGGGGTATTCCTTCGCCGCCGGCACCACGGACGGGCCCGGCGCCTTCAACTTACTGGGGTGTAGGCTTACTGGGGTGTATGTTTGCAGAGCAGCAAAGTCCGCGGCTGCCTCCCCGCCATGGGGTATTCCTTCGCCGCCGGCACCACGGACGGGCCCGGCGCCTTCAACTTACTGGGGTGTAGGCTTACTGGGGTGTATGTTTGCAGAGCAGCAAAGTCCGCGGCTGCCTCCCCGCCATGGGGTATTTTTCGCCGCCGGCACCACGGACGGGCCCGGCGCCTTCAACTTACTGGGGTGTAGGCTTACTGGGGTGTATGTTTGCAGAGCAGCAAAGTCCGCGGCTGCCTCCCCGCCATGGGGTATTCCTTCGCCGCCGGCACCACGGACGGGCCCGGCGCCTTCAACTTACTGGGGTGTAGGCTTACTGGGGTGTATGTTTGCAGAGCAGCAAAGTCCGCGGCTGCCTCCCCGCCATGGGGTATTCCTTCGCCGCCGGCACCACGGACGGGCCCGGCGCCTTCAACTTACTGGGGTGTAGGCTTACTGGGGTGTATGTTTGCAGAGCAGCAAAGTCCGCGGCTGCCTCCCCGCCATGGGGTATTCCTTCGCCGCCGGCACCACGGACGGGCCCGGCGCCTTCAACTTACTGGGGTGTAGGCTTACTGGGGTGTATGTTTGCAGAGCAGCAAAGTCCGCGGCTGCCTCCCCGCCATGGGGTATTCCTTCGCCGCCGGCACCACGGACGGGCCCGGCGCCTTCAACTTACTGGGGTGTAGGCTTACTGGGGTGTATGTTTGCAGAGCAGCAAAGTCCGCGGCTGCCTCCCCGCCATGGGGTATTCCTTCGCCGCCGGCACCACGGACGGGCCCGGCGCCTTCAACTTCACGCAGGGCACCACCACTCCCAACCCGCTGTGGAACGCTGTGAGGGACTTCATAGCCCAGCCCACCCCTGATGACATCGAGTGCCAGGCGCCGAAGCCTATCCTGCTGGCTACTGGAAGGGTGAGACTCTTCCATCTATCTATATAAGTATCTATCAGCCAATTCACACCCAGTACTGGGCCAGAGCTGTCTCTTAAAGGGGCCGAGCCAAAAAGAGATGGCCTAAAAAAGAGTTATATGATAATTAATATATTTGTTTTTCGTTAAAACGCGTACAGGTTTTTACATTATTAAGGTTAAACTTGGTGTATGTTTTGAGAATACGTGAATACTAAATATTATTAGTTTTTCTGAGAAATCTGCATAAGTATTTTCAGCTTTTCGGACACTGCGCCACCGACTGCGCTCAGTATTTTGCCTTGAAGAATACTGCGTATTTTGTTAATGTACAACTTTTTATTACAGTATTTATTGCAAATCTATGTACTTTATACATCTCGTCGAATACAAAAAAATATTCGTATTGAAATCATCGTCTACCAGATAAATTAACATTGAAATATCTTAATTTTCTAATTAAAAAACCGGTTTTCATTTATTAAACAAAATTGTTATATTTGCTACTATCATTTAATCAAAAATGTTGCGTACTATCGAACTTCAGTTAGTCTGAACCAATCGTGCGTTCCAGGCGAAATTCCCGTACGAATGGCAACCGCAGACGGTGTCGTGCGCCGTGGCCCGCATCGGAGGCCTGCTGCTGGCCGCCGTGCCCGGCGAGTTCACCACCATGGCGGGGCGGCGGCTGCGCGCCGTGGTCGCGCGCGCCGCGCCCGCCGCGCGCCGCGTGCTGCTGGCCGGCCTCTCCAACATATACTCGGACTACGTCGCCACCCCGGAGGAGTATCAGGTGAACACTACTACTAGTTCACCACCATGGCGGGGCGGCGGCTGCGCGCCGTGGTCGCGCGCGCCGCGCCCGCCGCGCGCCGCGTGCTGCTGGCCGGCCTCTCCAACATATACTCGGACTACGTCGCCACCCCGGAGGAGTATCAGGTGAACACTACTACTAGTTCACCACCATGGCGGGGCGGCGGCTGCGCGCCGTGGTCGCGCGCGCCGCGCCCGCCGCGCGCCGCGTGCTGCTGGCCGGCCTCTCCAACATATACTCGGACTACGTCGCCACCCCGGAGGAGTATCAGGTGAACACTACTACTAGTTCACCACCATGGCGGGGCGGCGGCTGCGCGCCGTGGTCGCGCGCGCCGCGCCCGCCGCGCGCCGCGTGCTGCTGGCCGGCCTCTCCAACATATACTCGGACTACGTCGCCACCCCGGAGGAGTATCAGGTGAACACTACTACTAGTTCACCACCATGGCGGGGCGGCGGCTGCGCGCCGTGGTCGCGCGCGCCGCGCCCGCCGCGCGCCGCGTGCTGCTGGCCGGCCTCTCCAACATATACTCGGACTACGTCGCCACCCCGGAGGAGTATCAGGTGAACACTACTACTAGTTCACCACCATGGCGGGGCGGCGGCTGCGCGCCGTGGTCGCGCGCGCCGCGCCCGCCGCGCGCCGCGTGCTGCTGGCCGGCCTCTCCAACATATACTCGGACTACGTCGCCACCCCGGAGGAGTATCAGGTGAACACTACTACTAGTTCACCACCATGGCGGGGCGGCGGCTGCGCGCCGTGGTCGCGCGCGCCGCGCCCGCCGCGTGCCGCGTGCTGCTGGCCGGCCTCTCCAACATATACTCGGACTACGTCGCCACCCCGGAGGAGTATCAGGTGAACACTACTACTAGTTCACCACCATGGCGGGGCGGCGGCTGCGCGCCGTGGTCGCGCGCGCCGCGCCCGCCGCGCGCCGCGTGCTGCTGGCCGGCCTCTCCAACATATACTCGGACTACGTCGCCACCCCGGAGGAGTATCAGGTGAACACTACTTCATTCATAATAATACTAGCTGACCCCAGCAAATATTGTCCTGTCCCACGTCTCAAAAAACAATATTCAGTTGACCGTATTGTGAATCTAAACCATACCCAGATCCCCTTGAACACACACAAAAAATTTCATCAAAATCGGTCCAGTCGTTTGAGAGAAGTTCAGTGACGTACACACTCACAGAAGAATTATATATATATAAAGATAGTCTAATCAAAAAGCCGTAATTTTGAACACCTGCAGAATTGTACGTAACTCTCTATTGTTTTGCTATTTAAATGTACAAAAAATTCCTTCTCTATTTGAGGATTTTATGAATTGGCGTTTTTCTGTTCGCGTCCGTAAGTGTTAACCCTCTGAATCATTACACGTGACCTCCGGGTGGTGCGGCTTGTCACCACCCTCCGGGCTGGGCCAGTGCGTGAAACGATTCTTTCGTGTTTCGTAATCTGGTCCGGGGAAGCCATCTCCTTCTAGGTCTTCATGCCCCATCTTAGACCACATCGTCACTTTACATCAGGTGAGATTGTGGTCAAATGAAGGCCTATCTAGCAAAAAAAAGGTACCTATGTATATATTATAAATAATGATTATAATTCGTATGACTTCAGGCTCAGCGGTACGAGGCAGCGTCTACAATATACGGACCGCACACACTAGATATTTATCTTAACAAGTATGTGGAGCTCACGGAAGCTCTCATTTCGGTAAGTAGAAAAATGTGTTCGCTTTGAAGTATAACCTCGTTGATATTTATCATAGGGAGATATTAACCAAAGCTAAAACGTAATATCTTAGTCGAACCCGTGGCTTCGCTAGGTGGTTAAAAGCCTTGGGCCCCTAAACAGCTAATGTGAAGGAGGGGAACTCTATACACTTCATTTTTTAACCCCTGACGCACAAAGGGGGGTAGTGTTGGAGCTTCATAAACGAATGTGTCAATGTCACTTATATTGAGGTTTGTTAGATCTGTAATCTATTTCACTTCTTCTTACAACCCCGCTCTGTCCTAATGTTTGCTGATAATAAATAACCTTTTGAATCAACGTAATAGTTTGCTTTTGCCCTAATCCTTATCATGCTATAAGTTTGACGTGTCTGTGTGTCTGTGGCATCATAGCTCCCAAACGGAAGAAGGTTTTTTTTTCTTTAGCCTATTGTGTTAATAATTAACTAATAAGCTATTTAATTTAGTTATTCTTCTCAGAATAGAACAAAAAAGAATCAGAGGTTTGTTTTTAAATTTTAAATTTAGATTATATATCCCAAGTTGTTTCTCTAAACCATGTTTTGTAAATATGTAGTCGAAAATTAAAACCTTCTCTCTCATTTAAGACCACTTCATTATTATTTATTCACATCACTAAAATACAATAAAGTGTTTTTGTATTGTATTGTACTTATAACAGCCTCTGGTGGTAGGCTTCGGCCGCGGCTTGTCACCACCCTCCGGGCTGGGCCAGTGCGTGAAACGATTTTTTCGTATTTCGTAATGTGGTCCGGAGAAGCCATCTACCTTCTAGGTCTTCATGCTACATCTTAGACCACATCGTTACTTTACATCAGGTGAGATTGTGGTCAAATGAAAGCTTCATCATCATCATCATCATCCTGCCCTTGTCCCACAATATGTGGGGTCAGCACAACATGTGTTTTTCTTCCATTTCCATCATCTCAATACTCACTCCTTTCTTACACATATCTTCTTTTACACAGTCCATCCACCTTTTCTTTGGCCTCCCTCTTCCCACATATCCTTTCACTATGTTTGTCATTATGTTTGTCAATGCTACTTTTAGCAAAATGTGCTCTTTATTTTTGAATTTTATAATATGACATTTTATGTAATTGATGCCTTGTCTGTGTACATAATGTTCCTACGACGAATAAATTACCATTAATATCATATTTAGCATTAAAATTAATTAGTCCTTCCTTAACGTTCCGTAGGGTGAGACCCCCGAGCCGGGCCCGCAGCCGGCCGACTTCAGCTCGCAGCTGATCACGCTGGTGCCGCCCGTGCTGTGGGACTCGGCGCCGTGGCGCCGCGAGTTCGGCGACTGCGCGCTGCAGCCGCAGCGACACTACAGCTACGGGGACGTCGTCACGGCCAGCTTTGTGCGTACACCGCCTAACACATGACATACTACGACTTCAGCTCGCAGCTGATCACGCTGGTGCCGCCCGAGCTGTGGGACTCGGCGCCGTGGCGCCGCGAGTTCGGCGACTGCGCGCTGCAGCCGCAGCGACACTACAGCTACGGGGACGTCGTCACGGCCAGCTTTGTGCGTACACCGCCTAACACATGACATACTACGACTTCAGCTCGCAGCTGATCACGCTGGTGCCGCCCGTGCTGTGGGACTCGGCGCCGTGGCGCCGCGAGTTCGGCGACTGCGCGCTGCAGCCGCAGCGACACTACAGCTACGGGGACGTCGTCGCGGCCAGCTTTGTGCGTACACCGCCTAACACATGACATACTACGACTTCAGCTCGCAGCTGATCACGCTGGTGCCGCCCGTGCTGTGGGACTCGGCGCCGTGGCGCCGCGAGTTCGGCGACTGCGCGCTGCAGCCGCAGCGACACTACAGCTACGGGGACGTCGTCGCGGCCAGCTTTGTGCGTACACCGCCTAACACATGACATACTACGACTTCAGCTCGCAGCTGATCACGCTGGTGCCGCCCGTGCTGTGGGACTCGGCGCCGTGGCGCCGCGAGTTCGGCGACTGCGCGCTGCAGCCGCAGCGACACTACAGCTACGGGGACGTCGTCACGGCCAGCTTTGTGCGTACACCGCCTAACACATGACATACTACGACTTCAGCTCGCTGCTGATCACGCTGGTGCCGCCCGTGCTGTGGGACTCGGCGCCGTGGCGCCGCGAGTTCGGCGACTGCGCGCTGCAGCCGCAGCGACACTACAGCTACGGGGACGTCGTCACGGCCAGCTTTGTGCGTACACCGCCTAACACATGACATACTACGACTTCAGCTCGCAGCTGATCACGCTGGTGCCGCCCGTGCTGTGGGACTCGGCGCCGTGGCGCCGCGAGTTCGGCGACTGCGCGCTGCAGCCGCAGCGACACTACAGCTACGGGGACGTCGTCGCGGCCAGCTTTGTGCGTACACCGCCTAACACATGACATACTACGACTTCAGCTCGCAGCTGATCACGCTGGTGCCGCCCGTGCTGTGGGACTCGGCGCCGTGGCGCCGCGAGTTCGGCGACTGCGCGCTGCAGCCGCAGCGACACTACAGCTACGGGGACGTCGTCGCGGCCAGCTTTGTGCGTACACCGCCTAACACATGACATACTACGACTTCAGCTCGCAGCTGATCACGCTGGTGCCGCCCGTGCTGTGGGACTCGGCGCCGTGGCGCCGCGAGTTCGGCGACTGCGCGCTGCAGCCGCAGCGACACTACAGCTACGGGGACGTCGTCGCGGCCAGCTTTGTGCGTACACCGCCTAACACATGACATACTACGACTTCAGCTCGCAGCTGATCACGCTGGTGCCGCCCGTGCTGTGGGACTCGGCGCCGTGGCGCCGCGAGTTCGGCGACTGCGCGCTGCAGCCGCAGCGACACTACAGCTACGGGGACGTCGCCGCGGCCAGCTTTGTGCGTACACCGCCTAACACATGACATACTACGACTTCAGCTCGCAGCTGATCAAATAAATCACATACTCCCGACTATTCAGACTCGCATAAGCCACCATAATTTTAGCTGGTGGACGTCCACAAGACAAATGGTTAGTTATGTCGATCGGACGCGGCCTGCAAACAAACGTAAACCAGCAGCTATCAATAAGCCATCTGTCCATCTTGTTGATGAGTGTTTGTGTGCACCGCGATCGGTTCGGCCGTAGAGAACCCGTCATAACAACAACATTGCACAGGTATCCGGCCACCCTCGGAACAACATCCGGCACGGACGCTGGTACCTCGCGGTGGAGAAGCTGGAGAGCGCGGAGGACGACGCGTGGGTGGTGGTGGCGACTGACGCGGACTGGGAAACCAGGTACACTGATGCAGCATTTTGACTAAAGGGAGTCACTTCAGTTCAGTTTTTTGTAATTGGACTTTGCGCTTGAAGCGACAATTTGCCAGTGTCGAGTTAAATAAAATTATAAAGTGAAAAAGATGTTACTCAGTTGAACGCCATTTTGCGTCCCCTAAAGGGAGTCTACTGCATGACCAATGCAATCAGTCACTGTGAAAGGATTTGTCGATACTTGCCGTTTTTTGAATAGTTTTCTAGGTAATATCTGACATTATTTTCATATCAGTTAGACATTGTCAGGTAATTGAAAAATCGACCCTAAGTAAATAAAAGAATGTAACTGTAAGGTTGTTACTAATAAATAAATCATGGAAATATGATTACCTTAACAGTTCGCTTCCATTATTGAGAAGCCAAAAGAACAACACAGGTTTTATCTCTTTGTAGTCACAACACTAATAATAATAGTGCATACACTCGTAATAAAAGTCTGAAAATGATGGTAGATGTAATTTTGTTTGTTTTTATTTTTATTTATCCGTTTATTGAATTTGTATGACATTGAAATATTTCAGTTACAAAAAAACGTTTTGATTTGATTATTTTATTTGAGATCACTTTGTCTGCCCATAAACTGTTACTTCCTTTGCAACAAATGTACCTATCTTTTTCAGATTTACCTGGGTCCGTGACTCCAAATTCCTTGGCACTTCCCACGTGGATGTAGAATGGGAGATACCAGTCGGGACCCCCAAGGGAACCTACCGGCTGCACCACTACGGCAGCTACAAATACGTGCTCGGTGGTATATACCCCTATCATGGGTTCACAGACGGTTTCGAGGTCACCTAACCACCCCACAGTAGAACACCATACTTGAGTATGAAGTGAGCATATGCAATTAGATTATTAAATGTGGTCTAGGCATTGTAAACTCGTTTTAGTAGGTTATGATTTATATTTTTTATTATCAAGGGTTTTATGACTATCGAGACTTCAATACTGGTAAATTACCAAGATAAGATGCTTTTTGAGGTTTGCGATATTTAGATGCTTTTGCAAGCGCTGAAATGTAAGTAACGGAAAACTCGAAAACTGTCTAAGTATATATTTCCCGTCAGTAAGTCTTATTGTTAATTATATTATGTCATAATGTTTATTTGTTTGATATGCCTTTGTGTTATGTGTTAACAATGTGTGATGTGATAAGTCGACATTTAGTGATACGAATCTCTGATATTCAGGGTGATTTTAGCCAAAATTTGAGAGTGAGCTTTTCACATTTTAGCCAATTTTTTCCCCTGAGATTTAAGGGTTGGTTTGCTTAGTTAGAATGTTTAAAATATTTTGCCATACCAAAGTATTTATTTGTAACCTTTAATAATATCCTTCCAAAAATGTGTTTTAAGTTTGAAAATACATTTTAAATCTAAATTCTAAATATTTTCTAGCCATTTTATTATTAGTCACTAGTATATTTGACCAAATCTTAAATCTTATGCCTTGGTATTGAATTTACGGCTTTTAAAATAAAATATTGAAATCAAAATCTTCTATAGTTTTAATTAAAAATATCATTTCAACCGTAGGACGTCCACTGCTGATTATGACCCAACTCTGGAAAAAAACTGTATTTTTTTTTATTTCGGAGATTTGAAATTTCCTACTATCGCTTGGTGGAAGACTGTTGGGCTGTAGTACATTATGGAAAGGTAACATTAAGACCCCTTTCAAGTACCTCTATTTATGTTATAAGTACCTCTATTTATGTTCTCACTGCTAAGACAGGTAAGAAAAATCCAAAGGTCCGTGGCGGGGTTTGAACCCACGACCTTCGGTTTAAAAGTCGAGTCTGCTCCCACTTAGCCAACACATTTTAGACATCAAGAAGTTATAGTTTTTATACGATAAGGTTTCAAATATTAGCAATAAAATTGTTGGAAATGTTTCCGTCCATAGAGTTGTAGATTTAATTATTTCGATTAATATAGCATCTGTGCGTTTTAAAAAAAGATATGTTTTCTAACTTCTCACTCAGCATCATTTTTGATGCCTAAATGAAAGAAAAAAAGGTGTGTGTGTCAGCTACGACGCGCACGATTGGAGTTTACTACTTACGAACGATATTATGATAGGTATATGTACATCGAATAGAAAAAAAGGGTAGATATATGAACGCATCTGCTAAAATGTTAAGAGAAACAAACATATATCTGTAATTATTTGGATTGTTTATATTACTTCAATAAAGCGTATTACATAAAGTATGTTACAAAATAATAATAATTGTGTTCAATTTATACATATCCAATTTTAGGATGATTGATTTCTTTCACTTTGAATTATAATATCATTATTAAATACTGCAAAGAACAAATTAATTCGGTGTCGAAACTATAGCTTCTTTTTAATATTTTAATTAATAAATAACAGAAGGTACTTATTATATGTTCCAACGAAACGCGTTGAGAGGACCATAAATTCGTTAATTGTTTTAGTTCCCTGCACAAAAACGTAAAAGCTCTCTTTGTAAGACGATATCCAAGTGAAAAAGAAACGTTCGGCCAAAATTTTTTTGTAAATATTGATGATTTTACTGAATATCTTTGCACTCTCACCTCTACTCACTGAGAAATTCTAAGTGAATGCTAAATGCTTGACGAATACTTTTTCGAACGCGTATTCGAATGACAAAAAATGGTAAAGAACTCGCATTCCAGAGACACAACAAACAACCAATCAAAATGCGTTAAAGTTCTTATTTCGAACGTGACGTTTCGACGGTATTCCATCTCATTCTTTTACACGTTGAATCCTACAGATATATATGTTTGTCTCTTTCTACGTAACGCCTCAACTTTTGTTAACACTTGATTTTACTCCCCATAAAATTTCCATACCGGGCCTTATAACTCAAATCGTTCCTTGAGGAGTAAACTCCAATAAACTCCAATAACGACACATCTAATAATAAACGATTTTTTACAAAAAACAACTTTCAGTTTTGAATAAGGTGCATTGGGGCTATTCCGAATTTGGTTATATTCCGTACAACCAAAAAATCTAATAAACGCAATAATATTTTAATGTTGGCATCATTTACTTATGTGCCATGTTGATTTGCTATCGTTTTCTAGTTGAAGTATGTCGCTAGCGGGATTCGAACGAGTGCAGTAACAGTTTTTGTGCCAAAGGACAATTTGGCGCCATTTTTAGCAAATCGGAATAACCCCAACTTGGATTGTGTCTAAACTAGGTAAGTAAATGAATTGATTATTTGTTTTTATGGTAAACTGTCGTTTTTTAATAACTGACTAACAGATGAATGAGGATGTGATGTTGGTTGATTTTTGTGTTACTTGTAATAAATACTAATTATACTCAAGCCGGAATTTGTACTCACAAAATAATCATTGATTATAAAAGTAATAATTACATAAATTATTTGCCAATTTCGATCTTAGTACATATTCTGTATAACCTACTTATAAACAGGTCATGCAGAATACTTATAGGAAACCAAATATTTAGAACTAATTCCGAACACACGTTTCAAAGATTCTACGAAATTAATACGTAAGGTGCCACCCACTCAAACACATGCAATGCAACCATCTAAGCTAATACAATTAAAATAAAATATATTTAAAAATAATTTAATGGGCAATTTTAGGTAATACAGATTGAGAATCGCTGATTCCTAACATACATGCTAACCAGCGCAGTTCTATGCATTATGTAACTACCAACCAGGACAAAACCAATTTATCCATTCAAAAGCGAAGAAAATAACATGGATGACATTGATACTCAGTTTTAAAACATCTCATCTGTATAGATGTACAAGCTGTAATATACCTTATACGGATAAGATTAGGTCTAGATCTTAATTATTTGAGGTAAATCTGCAGATAAGCGTGCTCTAAATTAGGATTAGACGTTTGTGTTTACTTAAATATCTACTTATGATTTTACTTGTACTTGTGTGTATTGTTGATTTGATTGGAATGAAGTTGTAATGTGTTTATCAGCATTTGTACCTATGTATGCTCGTTTGAAGCACTACACAGACCAAACACCGCGTAAAAATACAATATGGCGACTGCTGGACTCCATATTGTGAAATAGAAAAAATGAAGGTCAACATACTATATTTCAAGTGGGGTATTGTTGAAAAGGTATTTAGTATAAATCTGTTTTAGGATCTATATCGGCTTAAAGTTGCATTGGCTCAGCCTGAACGACTAGATGGATCACCGTGAAAAGAACGCCGGGTTGTATACAAAATATTATTTTGGCGTTAAATCATATTCTCAAAAAGAATCATGCCGTTTTCGGGTTATATTTTTTCTTTAACTATGCTTGTTATAGGTACGTATACGTACCTAATGTACTTATGTAAAATTATCACTATATATAAAAAATGCCCTTCTCTTCAGAACCGAAACTTCGCAGATCCTTACGACTCGAGTGTCAGTTTCTTAATAAATAATAATAAATATAATTTTAAATATAATTAAATTAAATAATAATAAATTTAATTAAGGGTAACAATAAAACAACAGCAGCAATCTTATCTCATCATCATCATCATCATCACCCTATTAACGTTCCCACTGCTGGGACATAGGGACTTCTCTCTTGACAAGGGAGATTCACCACGCTGGCTGGGTTGGTGAATGTCACGTGTCCTTCAAACTATTTTATAGTTCTCAGAACATGCCGGTTTCCTCACGATGTTTACTTTGATGATTTTGGCCTCATTTGGGTCATTTCTGCCCTATTTTTTCTCCTTGGTAAAAGCATCCTCAATTAGTTAAGATGATTATCCCCGCGTACGTAGACGCATCTTAAACGAATGATGGTATAGTTGGGTCGCCTAAGATCGGATGTGACATAAGATCGGACGCATGGATCAACTTCAATACAAGGCAATATTTTCTACTGCTGGCACTACTACTAGATCCGCCATTTTATTCTGCCCCTAACCTCGAACTGCGGCCGGCAGGGCGTGCAAACTCGGTTAGATTTTAAGGGAGTTTCCTGACCGGATCATTGATACTTAGATAATGTATTGACGTAAGTCCGGATGTTTTCCTTATGTGTACTTTATTAGTAAAAATAGGCGTGATGACTACATAAATAAAATAGGTAGGTAGATTAACTATTTTTTACTTGAGTCTTTAAGCCTTTATAGGTGAGTAGGAAAACACAAGACACCTGGAGTCTATAATTGAAAGAAATAAAGCACACTTGCGAGTATCATGAGTTTAATGAATCATCGATAGTGAAGACGGCACTGGTGCCGGAGAACTGCGTGATAGCCCCGGAGACTCCGCGCGAGGCGCCGTTATAGGTGAGTCTGTAGGACGTCATCAGCGCGTCCTCGGGGACTCGCCACTCGAAGGTCACCTGGCTCGTGCCCAGGAGGGTGGACGTGCGCTCCCAACTGAATCTGGGAAGAGAACAAATTAAAATCTGGACATTTATGTACTTTATTACTATAACATTCTCTTTATTGATGGCGTATAATATGTATATGAAAAAATATATCTAGGTATATTTATATATGTCTATTATATTAAGTAAGTATATTAGATGTCTGGTACCCGTAACACCAGCTTAAAGCTTACCACGGGGCTAGACGTTTTGTGTGGATCGTCCGGAAATATTTATTTAACATGACTTAACTAGGATTGAAATCATTAGGTAAAGATTTAACGAAAAACAGTCATTTTGTTTTCTATACTAATGTTAATAGAAAAGTTTTGTTTGCTTGTTCGTAATGATGGCTCCGAAACTACTGAGCGGATCTGAAAAAATCTTTTAACAATGGAAAGCTACATTATGTCCGAGTATTATAGGCTAGGTATATTTTATTTTCAAGAATAGGGATCTTATTTACAAAATCTTCAATTATGTAACCCAAGTTTTAAAAATATCTTACGGACAATAGATAGGACACGTAGTGGTTTATATTATCTCTGGATAGGATAGCGGCAACACATAATTAGGGATTGCAATCCGGATATCCGGATATCCGAATTATCCGGATATCCGGAGGCCAAAGAAGGAAGAGCTTGGGGAGGGCCTATAACGCTTTGTTGGTTATAACTCCCACAAGCGTGGAGGCAGAGCGAGTATTTTCTGCCTCAGGCTACCTCTGCCATCACTTGAGGACGAAAATGAAACCGGACTCCCTAGATGCATTAAGTTTCTTGAGGTCTTATTACAAAATGTAAAATATACCTCTACAATTAGAAAGAGCTACAAAAAAACGTTGATTATTTTTTAGAAATTATTAAGAGTCCTAACTGTTTTTCATTGTTATTATGTGTATTGTTTAGAAATGTTTATTTAATTTGATTGATGTCATACCATAGCTATGTGTGTACCTTCGTAAGATTGATCTCGTAACTTTTTTAAAATCATTTTAGAGTACCTATTAAAATAGGAAGTTGATTTACGTTCGTTACGTTACGGAGGAAGGAGTTCGATGGAAAGATATGTTTATTTAATTTGATTGGTATATACATAAATGTGTGTGTGTACACTTGTAAGTTTGATTTCATGACTGTGTTGTTTCTTTATTTAAATAATTTTAGAGTACCTACCTAATAAAACAGTAAGTTGATAAACGTTACGTTACGGAGTAAGGATTCTTATTTATGTTAAAAAATAAGTTCGATGGAAAGAAGTAAACCGTTTTTATTTCATAAATATTTTAGGTTTTCAACCCATTTGATCGATACCCTTATTTTTTATCTCTATGTTGTTCAGTTTCTATGCGATTTCTTTTGTTATTTTATAATTATAGGTATAAATGAATAAATACTTATACTTTAAAGCCACATTTTCCTTGTTTTAATTTAATTTTTATCTATATTTTTCAATTATCCGAATTATCTGAAATATCCGAATAGTAAGGCTCACTACTATCCGAATTATCCGGATACGAAAATTTAACGGATAATGCAATCCCTACACATAATGTCAAAGCAAAGAGTTTCTTGATCTGAGGTCGAAGTTCTTTTTTATTTGTAATCACAGATTAAGTATATGTAGTAATAAAAGAGTTCTCCAAAACTATAAATATTGGTAAAAATACATAATTAAATCGGTATTTAGGTCACCTATCCCCCAACTTCCGTTGATCCGGATAAACCGTGTTACACCGTGTATATAAACGAATCTTTGATGAAACTCTAAATTGAATAGCTTACAAAGTAGTTCGCGGAATTTTACTGCGCTGTATGAGCCTATTAGGAGCCAATATAGATTAAAGTAAATTGATTTGTTCCACCTATGGCAGGGTTTAATGCAACATAAGTTGTAATTTGCAGTTAAAATGTAATTTGACATTCCCTTGCATTTTCCGGCATCTGAATATTGATTTCATAGATTTGTTGAACGATAAATAATATTAAAGTACCTTTGTATATACATTATGTTATATACATTATTGCTAAAGTGCTGGATGGTTTGCTTAACTCTTACCTAGATTCATATTTAGACCTCAATGACGCTCAGTTCGGGTTTCGGCCAGGACTGTCTACTGAAAGCGCAATCGTGAGTCTTAAGCACACCATTCAGTACTACACAAACCGCCGGACGCCGGTGTACGCCTGTTTTCTGGATCTCTCCAAAGCTTTTGATCTTGTATCGTATGACTTGCTCTGGAGAAAGCTAGGGGACAGGGGTATACCGGTTGAAGTCTTAAACATGCTCAAATATTGGTATAGCAAACAAATCAATTTTGTGAGGTGGGGTAGTGCTCTATCGGAGCCGTACAGGTTGGAGTGCGGGGTGAGACAAGGAGGGATGACGTCACCTAAGCTTTTTAACTTGTACGTCGACGACCTCATCGGTGAGCTTAGCAGCATGCGTGTCGGCTGTCGAATGAACGGCGTTAGCATCAATAACATCAGCTATGCTGACGACATGGTGCTGCTGAGTCCGACCGTTGGTGGGCTCAGGAAATTGTTAAAATTTTGTGAGAAGTTTGCGATCAAACATGGCCTTATTTATAATGTCTATAAGTCAGAATACATGGTCTTTAAGGCCGCCGGGAAATGTCCAGATAATAGCTTAAATATAACCCTAAATGGCTTGAACATCAATCGTGTAACAATATTTAAATACCTTGGACATTTTATTACTGACGACCTTAAGGACGATGTTGATGTTGAAAGAGAGCGTAGGGCTCTATCGATTCGAGGCAACATGCTGGCCCGCAGATTTTCCCGTTGTAGCGACGAAGTAAAAATTACGCTCTTCAAAGCTTACTGTCAGAGTTTTTACACGGGAAGTCTGTGGATCCGGCATAACAAAAAATCTATAGACGCCCTACGGGTGCAATATAATAATATTTTTAGGATGTTGTTGCGACTGCCACGGTTTTGTAGTGCATCGGGCATGTTTGCGCTACACCGCACGAATGGTTTTCATGCCATTATGAGAATAAAAACCGCGTCCCTGATGCGCAGAGTCCGGGGCAGTCGAAACAATATCTTAAAAACCGTCGGAGATGACATTTACTCTCCACTATGGAGGTCTCTTGTGCAGAGAGTGATCACTGAAGGAACCTTTTTCCTAGATTGATCGCTCTCTGCACTGTCTAAGTTTTATATTATTTATGTTTATCTTTCTTTAATTTTGTAATGTTTATGATCACATTAATTTAATTTATGGACCTGTGTCTGAAATAAACGATTTTTATTTATTTTTATTTATTTTATTTTGCCTCATTACCTCACGCTCTGCTGTCTTGGTTAAGAAAAACTTGATTGAATTATCAGGCTTGTTTACATTACAAATTACCAATTAGGTGGGTTTTTGCAAGCCAATTTTCCGAAGTCACTTTTGTCTCAACGAATATGTTAATAAAATTGCATCTTTGTAAGTCCCGATTTCACCATTGGCTTTAAACGATTATATCAGGCGTGATCAGGCTAAACTCGTTTACCGCCTAAATGTTCGATTGCCAGCAGTTGCCATCCTAGAAACTCTTGAAGCGTTTCACATGTCGTGTCGTGTTACACCTCAATTTAAGTTACTCTGCCGAGTTAACATACATCTTGGTGCCCTTACTTGGTGTTCCAGTCGGCGTCGTTAGCCACGACGTTCCACGACCCCAACTCCAGGCGCTCCACTGCCGCGTACCCTGTCTCCTGCCGCAGGTCGTTTCGAGGATTTGCTCCTACCTGCAATACATGTAGTGTTATAATATTCGATTATGCACATCACTACTAAACGTACACAGAATACTTAGTAGATCATGTTTCTGGATTGCTTTTTGCTCGGCGATCATGTTTTGTATTTTGTAGGTACTATGTAATAATTAAGTATTATTGATAAGAGGAAATAAATGTTGTTGTACAAATTTAAATTAATAATTAATTTATTATAATATAATATAACACAGGATCTAATAATATATTCTTAAGATGAATGAATTACGGCCTTCATAATGTATTATTTATCTGTCAGTTGGCCCATTCCAGTTCTTCACTGATGCAAAAGCATTCTTCAAGCGTTTAAAGCATGTTCTTTTTTATAATTAATGATAAAGGGGTCCTCACAAACACGGCCCTGACGGTGTCTCCCCGCCTGGCGAGGGGGGGCGGCTGCTCCAGCACGTCGCCGAAGCTGGCGCCGCGCGGGCTGCGGTCGAACAGCACGGCCGTGATGAGGGACAGCGTCCGGTCGCGGTTGTCTGCTGGTTCCACGCCGGGCTCCACGTCTCCTCCCTGGGAAATCATAGAAAGCCGATTTTTTTTGGTAGTATTTAGCTACAAAAAATAAAATAGCCGTGCTGGCTAAATGGAAGCAATGGATAATGGGAGGAGAATGGAATCAACTTTCATTCCGAAGGTCTTGGCTTCACACCTCGCCGCGCACCTCTGGATTTTAGAAAATTATGTGCGCTTCAAAGACGTGCTTTAACTTTAAGGAGTTTGAAGGACATAATGTGACAAACACCAACCCCCACTTGGCCAGCGTGGTGAATAATCTCTCTCGTCAAGTCCCTGTGTCCCAGCAGTAGGAGCGTTAGAGTGTTGATGTGTGTGTAAGTTTGGTTAAAAGGGAAAGTTTGGTTTTGGCA
The DNA here is from genome assembly GCA_929108375.1 of Gymnoscelis rufifasciata. Classification (NCBI taxonomy): domain Eukaryota; kingdom Metazoa; phylum Arthropoda; class Insecta; order Lepidoptera; family Geometridae; genus Gymnoscelis; species Gymnoscelis rufifasciata. The sequence continues at coordinate 1,690,231 of OV815307.1, read as the reverse complement.
GTGGGGAATGATCCACATATTTTCTCTCAAGCTACTAAAAAATAGACAAGGTTAGCTGTTTACTCACTTTCCGATTAGGTTGAACTCGGGCTTAGCTGATGTAACTAGATAGATTTTGACACATAGATACGAAATTTGACTTACTTCAAGCGCGACTTGAGTGAATTCGACGAATTTGTTTAAGAAAATATCTAGTGTGTTCGGTCCATACATTGTAGACGCTGCTTCGTATCGTTGAACCTGAAACAATATTTTTTTTATTTATTACCGACTTTCAACGGAAACAGAAGGTTCTCAATTCGACGCGTGTGATTTTTTCATATTTTTCTGATGGAATTTCGATGACTATTTTATTAAATAAAAGATGTTCCCTGCATGTAGGTCCCATTAAATTTTTATAACAATCGGTAAAGTAGTTATTGACTTTTATTCAAATATGTTAGATAGATAGATAACTCTAAAATGTACACCACAAATAAAATAGACATAGACATAGAAATACAAACTGCAAACAATAACAAGACAATACATTGGAGTACAAAGGGCGGCCTTATCGCTGTGAGCGATCACTTCCAGGCATGTTCTCATTTCATACCGAATTTGGTCTACCCAGGGGGCTTTTTGTGATTTGTTTTTTCGCATCCTCCAGTCTCTATAGACGTTCACCTGGTACTCCTCCCTCGTAGCCACGTAGTGTATGTACTCGTTGGTGAGCCCGGAGACCACGACGCGCGGCGGCAGGCCCGCGGCCTCCAGCACGGCGGTCGCGGCCCGCCGCATCCGCCGGCCCGCCATCGTGGTGGGCTCGCCCGGCACGCCCAGCACCAGGAGCCCAGCCAGCCATAGCGTGGAGATGGACACGGTGCGAGGGTGCCATGGGAGGGGGAAGTTAGCCTGTTAAAAAAGGTTAAATTACCTTGTTTATATAATTCTTCTGTGATTGTGTATGTCACTGAACGTCTCTCTCTGGACCGATTTTGATGAAATTTTTTGTGTGTGTTCAAGATGATCTTAGAATGGTTTAGATTCACAATTTTGGAAAAAAAATTGAATAAAAACCCGTGCGAAACCGGGGCGGGCCACTAGTAGTTTTATATAGTTTGACGAACTCTGCGACTCAGGGCGAAGGTTCGCCTGAGGGGAAGAGGTTGCGGGTTCAATTTTGTACGATGTACAATATCTGGTTCAGGGTCTGGGTGTTTTCTACGTATCATAACAATGTATTTACAAAAAAAATGTATCTATGTAGTTTATTAGTCACCTAACAACCATAGTACTATCTCTGCTTAGTTTGGGGCAAGGTGATGCTGTATGATCAGTCCGAAGATATTTTTATTTTATTTATTTATCTATAGTGAACAAATGGTAACGTTCCCACTGCTGGGGCATAGAGACTTCACTCTTGACTTGACTCTCTAGAGAGATGAGGCCCTAATTCACCACGCTGGCCAAGTGCGGGTTGGTGAACGTCACTTGTCGTTCAAACTCTTTGAAGTTTTCAGAACATGCAGATTTTCTTTATTTAATCTAATGATAATATCTCTATCGGTAGGTATAACTTACCCGACCAGTTGCCAAGAGGATTGGCTTCGGAAGGTGGCATGCAATGTCCTCCTCAGTAGCCTCGGCTATAATATCGCCCACCAGATCTAGCAAAGCGTTCCCTTCTATCGTACCCTGGAATAAATGGCTAATCAGTCGTTTCCAAATTGTGAATTTTCCGCTAGTATACCACCTAAATATAGAGAAAGCAACATGCGGTTATATCAAGGCATTTCTGTTGCCACTAATGAATGTCTGTTGGATAGTAGATTGGGTATGTTCCGTTTCTTTTTTTTAATATTTTGTCTGAAAGTATCTGGTCAAAAGGCCATGGAAACGCGTTACTGCATCGTCCGCCGTCTCTCGGGTGCGTGTTTTCATGCGGTTTTCAACAATAGATAGAGTGATTAAATATTAATAAATATCATAAGGTTTATCTATATAATTTGGACTTATGCGAAGTCGGGTGGGTCGCTAATTTTGATAAAGCAAACCAAGATTCCAAATGACCAAAGGTTATGGTAATCAATAAGATAAATCTCCTTACCTGTGTAATATTAAGCGTGTTTGCGCCGTCTATTGTTCCTGATGCGAAACTGTAGCCCATCGCAGGGACGCATCCACTGACTAGATCATTCTGAAACAACATAAAAGTAGTAAAAATAAGCAGTTTCAAAGGAAAAATGTTCCCTTTTTTGTATTGTTTACAGATGTACTAGGTACTCACTTCATCAAAAGTTCCAGTGACGGTGTCATATTTAGGCACCACTTGTTCTGGCATCTCCACAAACTGGTGCACAACTGACAGATCCCCTTGCAGTTCTACCCCAGGTGCGTTCAATGCTTCCTGGAAACAGGGTTAGAATTAGAGAGAGTACACAGAATAAATAGAATATACAATATAAATACTATTTTACCCATGCTTTACGGTGCGTCATAGATTGAGGTAAACGGAAACGTAGTCAAGACAAAGTATCTTGAAGTTCCAGGTACCATCAACCTTGAATTTACTAAATAACTGAAAGTAGCATGCAAGAAAGTAGTAATGACTCTCGTTTTCAGTTACCATCTCCTCGTAAAGGCCAAAGTATGAAAAATAAGTAGCAATCACAGCAGATATATAGTTGGTTTGCCTTTGTTAGCTGAATTTCATACTTCATATCGCACACATCCAAATGCGTGCTATCAAACAAGTTAGCATAATACAGAACTGACACTGATCACCGCTGCTTCATACACATCGTGTCCGTTGATCTAGGTGCTCTGGAATATGTCGACGCCATGTTCTTGAGAGTAGCGTCGTTCTGAAATGACACAGTAGAGAACTGACATACCATCGCCCCTTCGTAAACAGCATGTCCAATGATCCGAGTGCTCTCAAACATGTCGACGCCAGGTCCTTGCGAGTAGCACCGTTCTCCAATCGCACAGATATGGAACTGGTTGTCGCAGTAGTCGCCGCTGAACTCGCAGACTGATTCCTTCAGGTTAGGGGACACGTCGCCAAGGTTGGAGCTGAAAAATCCTGCTACCACGTGAGCCTGAGAAAATAAACACAAGTTAGTATCATTTATGAGGTTGGATGAAGGTTTTGGATGTTTTTTTGATGTGATAACATCGTATGGGTATGGGAAGGTTATTTGCGTCATGCGTTATTTTTTCGTTAGCGAGTGATCTAGAGCGTGCATTTTTTTACTAATGCTATCTATAAGTAGCCATTTGAACTGGGTTATTAGGTAGTAAAGTGACATAGAAGGAACTTATAGGTCCCTTAAACAGTAAGAGTGTCTAAAAATTATTTAGAATGGATAACCGCAGAGTAACACCGGAATATATCAATTAACATACATAGATATTGCTGTTTGATATTGCGCTAAGTTATTATTTCTGTCGCGCGTCCCGATGATGAACGAGGTCCTTAGGGTCAAACACCTTGTCAGCCAAACCACCAGGGTTCCTCAGGTTGTCTGACGACACAAGATGGTTGGTCTGATGTTCAAGAGATCCATTCCTAGAGGCAGGTGTCAAGCTCATCTCTCCCCCGTCGCTTTGGTCTACCTCAAAGTCACAGAGGTAACTAAGGTAAGGTTTATCAGGGTCACATACCTTGCCAGCCAGAGCCCCAGGGTTCAGATCCTGCTCCATCCTGAGCGCAGAGTAGCCCAGGTTGTCTGAAGACACAAGGTGGTTGGTCATGTTCATGCTGGTGGTGTGGACGGCGAACCAGTTCAGCACGCCGTGGAGAGACCCGTCTTCTCTAATAATTCGGACTTGGGTGAGGGTGTCGTCGGTGTCTCCATTGTATCTTTGATAAAACATGTTAATTATTTAGTTTTGTTTTTCTATAACCCAATATTCTCTTATGTCTAATGTATCCTAAAGGCTCTGGCACGAAGGGCAGTTGCAGCACAGAGCATCTTGTAAAAAGCAGCTAACGACTTTAAAAATCACGGCATTGCATTGAAGATTCCAGTGACGTACTTTCGTGCGATTTGTACTGTTATTTGTATGTCACAAGCCCCCTCTCCGGAATTTTGAAGCTCTATATCTTGCCACTTTCTTATTAAATTGATAAAGCGAAAAATAAGTGCCTAGTTACTACTGTGTCTGAGAAATTAATTTTCTTTCACAAACTATCGCTGCGGTGAAGACGTCACTACGAAGGTAAGTAAGACCATTTGCTCACCTAGCCTTCTCTTCTTCAGGGTTATAGTTGTAGGAGTAAGGTGACCTGTTCTTGTGCGCCTCTTTCACGGTGGCCGTGCTGTACAGCAGACGGGCCGGCACCACGTTTTCGTGAGCGCGGATTATACTCTGAAATATAATAGAGATTTAGAAAAACAAGTTTATAAAAATTTCATCATAAACACCCCTATTATTCACATTCCTACTTTAGGGACAGGGATTTCTCTCTTGACGAGAGAGATTAGGCCTTAACTCACCACGCTGGTCAAGTGCGGGTTGGTGAATGTCACATGTCCTTCAAACTCTTCAAAGTTCTCAAAACATGCCGGTTTGTTGCGGTTGTCATGCGTGGTTTCCTCACTATGTAAGCCTTACATGGTGAGGAAACAACACATCTCAAAGTAAAAATTAAGAGTTTTATTATTTATTTATATTTATATGATCAAATTTATATTTTTATAGGCTTTTGTACCGAAATTGTATTTTCTTTTTATTCAGATAGGTAAACTATCAAGCTTTAAAATGACTTTGAATAAAATACACCGGTTACTCAAACAGAAACAAAGAAAAACCGGATAAAATAGTTTTCAATAAAAAATAATTAAAACGGCTTTTTTTTAAATAGCCATTTACATTTTTTTTTATCCGATACACATTTTGTTTGATCAAGGTTCGAAAATACACATTGTCTTACCAAGTCTTTGACGATATGGCTTGATTATTGAGAACGTTAAAATGTATTCTAAAAAAAGAGGAAAGACGAATGGAAGATGTGTGTTCGTGTCCTGCATTTCACTAGTAAGCTACGTTACTTCGTATGATTATTTTTTACACAAATTTAGAATATTAGTTATAACCTATAAGTGGGGCTTATAACTTCGTAAAAAAATATAAAAGGTTAATAGTAAAAGCCTTACCCTAGTGATGCCCTCGACGTAAGCATTGAAGGTCTCCGTGGAGAAGCCCAGGATACTAACATCCAACAGGAAGTCCACCAGGTAGCCCCCCGGGGTGCTGTGCGTGTGGGTGGCGGTGATGATGACGTTGCGAAGTGTGTACAGGTCCCCGTAGAGTGCCTGGAGGTTCTTCACTACCTATACATTATAATAAAACAAAATAAATATTTCCGTACAATCCACACAACAACATCTAGTCCCGTGGTAAGCTCTAGGCTTGTGGTACGCGTACTAGACATCTGATATACATAATATAATTCTTCTTCTCTTCTTAGTCGGTCACACTTGACAGAGTGGTCGTGGCTATGGAGGGTTGCTGCTCTTTGCGCCGCCATTGTTCCCTGTTAGTTGCGTTGCGGGAGCAGTCGCTATTATTATACATCGTACATAATATAATAAATATACAAATATAAATGCTTTTATTTTACATATTAAACACCCGGACGAAGGAGAAATAGCTTACAGTACTAGAACACTTGTCCCCTCGGCGGGATTCGAATCCCGCTACCTCTTGCGCCGCAGGCATATCTTTACCCACCACGTCACTGAGGCAGTCAGTACACTATTAGCTGCTGTAAAGGAGCATTGTCAATTTTATTACTACTAATAAATACGAATGAATGTCAAGAAGAATCTTATGTCGAATACAATAAGCCCACATTGTACATCGGTGGCGTCCTCGGCTTCGGGATGGCATGCGGGAACTGCGAGAACAGTCTCAACAGATATCTACTAGATCTGGACCCTAAGCTTCTCAAGCTGAAGAAAACACCATGCATTATTATCTGCAACGATATTGTTATAGATAATATTAAAAGAATGTATGAATAAATATTAAAATAATGTATGTTTAAAAGTGTTTTTGTTCTAAAGTAGTTGGAAGTAAATACACATACCGGTTACATCAGCTGTTTTATCCTCCAAAGCTTCGGAAAGCGTTTAATAGCTTTTTTGAATGTTGTAAGTTTACTCTTGTAAATAACTTCATTCTCGTCCTTTATTTAATCACATAATTTTTTAAACATTTTTATGCCTGAACTAACAAAACTTTTTGAAACTTTGAAGTTTGAATAATCTACACCACAAGAAAGAACGATGGGTGTATAATGTTGCCACCGTGTCATGTGTTAAATCTGTTAGTTGCCAACAAGGTTGGAAAACTTCTCACATATCAAATTTATTTCATACGTCGTTCCTTGTGATAATATAGTTATTGCTATGCCCTGTGCTTATAAGAAATAACCGTTTTGATTTTGATATTAAGTTTAGTGTAATTTTATGGCTATAATTGGACGGGCGAATTTGAAATTGAGTTACCGTGACGAATAGATTTTATTGGTAGCAGTAAACTTTAATAAGACTATTATGATTATAATTTGAATTCAATCACTGTTTTTACATAGTTGATTACAGATAATGCAGACAATTACTTTTGTAGAAACTACCTATAAACTACATATTTCTTATTTCCTTTGTTTTAGTGATTTCCTGTATGAATTAAACACACTTGACACATATCGGTTTTATCAATTACGCACGATAGCGTACGTATTTCTGATAAAGTTAAAAAATAATGGTACTCACTGCACTTAAAATCCTTAGTGTGTGAGTTTCACGATAACATAATAATATATCTGTAATAATATTATTAAGCTGACAAGTTTGTTTGTTTGAAGTTGCTAATCTCTCAATAATCTCTTGCTATTTTATCGAAGCGGACCAGTAGTTTATAAAAGTTAGCACGAGAAACTAACAAACACAAAAACTCTTAATAATATTATTAAACATTAATCGAGGAAGGCTATAGACTACTGCGTAACTACATCTCGCTTCACCATCCGGAATTAGAATGAAACCAGTTACCTCTCTTCGAACAGCGATTCCTACGGACTGGACCTCGGCAGTGACGAGCACTATTCTGGTGTCTCCTTTCTGGAATATGAAGGATCTGGCAAACTGTCTGAGGTGGATACCTTGGCCTCTTTGAGAAACTTCTGCATAGCCCATCTGAAAATTGTATCTGATAAAAGATAAAATAGCCAAAAGCCATATGAGCTAAATAGTTTCACATATCCACGTATTTATACGATAGGTTTCAGTGAGCAATTTTTCATAAACACCCCTATTTTCGTTACCACTTTTGGGACTTAACTCTTGACGAGAGAGAGCCTTAATTAGGCCTTAATTCACCACGCTGGTTAGGTCATCAAACTTGTCAAAGATACCAGTATCCTCACGATGTTTGCCTTCTTCTGTTTTTTTGTAATAACTGTATAAAAAACTGTACTGTATGTAAATAATTTATAAACTGAAGCTCGAAACGGCTACAACAATTTTCATATTTTTTTTAACTGAATAACATTGATATACTGCAGTAACAATTAATTATGATACTTACAAAAGCTATTTCTACACAAGGGCCGGTCATATCAGCAATTCCGACCCCGACTTCATATAAGATGTCATTATCTGGTGTCTCCTGATCTATAGGGGCTTCAGCTTCTGTCCGTCCCTCATGGTTCACTAATTGGATGATCACACCGGTCATTCCCCCGATCACAGCCAAGCAAACGACCAATATGACTATCTTACCTACCAATGATATTGCCATTTTCTCTGTAAATACCATAAGATATTACTTCAATGGCAGATATTTACAAATTCATATATTTAAAATATGTTTTCATAAGCTTTCTGATTAGTTTCAATAATTAAAGGCACTGGTGTTCTACAAGATATGACATTGGTCCACTCACATTATTCACATACACTGCATATCACCTAAATATAATTAATAATACCGATGGTTTAAACACTCTTGTTTATTTAAAATAAATTATTTAACAGTCAACACATCGCACATCGCGTAGGTAACATTAAAATAATATCTTCGGATTGCCTCCGATAATTTTAATCAGGCTTAATAATCATAATCTGGTTTTACATATTTCAGACTAGATTAGTCCCCTTAATTTGTTTCTTTACTTGTATTAATTACCACGAAATATATTTATTTATTAGCCATCCTGTCCCACTGCAGGGCAAAGGCCTCCCTTTTCTCTTTCCATTCGCCTCTATTGCTGGCTACTTCAGGCCACGATGTTAGGTGGGCGTCGAGCTCGTCCCGCCATCTCATCCTGGGCCTTCCACGTCGCCTCCTAGCGTTGGGTGGGCTCCACTCAGTAGTAGTCTTTGCCCACAAGTCGCTAGCCATTCGGCAGATGTGTCCAGCCCAGTTCCACTTAAGGCTGCCCGCTTTTTGACCAACAACAACTATGTTCGTTTTGGAGCGTATTAGGCTGTTTTGTATGCGGTCTAATAGATTTACTCCTAAAATAATACGCTCCATATTTCGCTGGCAAAACGAAATATAATTGTTTAAAAATTGCATATTTATTTAATCTTATGCCAAGGCAAGATATATTAAGAGGTTGTTCTGGTCTAAGTGCGATTTTTATCGAATGAATATACTTATTCCGAAAAATAGAAAATAAGTATAAAATAGATAATAAAGATTAAAAAAAATAAGAACAAGAAAAGAAAAAGGAAGAGATATAGTGAAAAGACCGCCCATTATGTAACTCTATGTACCTAATATGTGTATGTCTCTTTTGTATTCCTGTTTTGTGGTTTTACAATAAATAATATTTGTGTTTATTGGCTGGTACCTATGCCGTAAAAGGTGATTAAGTAATTAAGTTATGTAGATAGCTTTTTTTTTTAAATTTAGGTATTTTTTGTTGACCGACGGACATTCTTTGTGCTATGTTATCTTAAACTAAACTAAACTACTACTACTTAATTAGGGGGGCATTTTCACTGTAACTGTATAAATAAATAAGTAATTAACCGTGTGACATAGTGACAGATAAGCTACGATAACGGCTAATCCTAATGATTTACGATAAATACCCGATAAGATTTTTTAGACTTTTATTATTGAAAAGTGTATATTGTTGTGAATTCAACTCCCTATAAGGTAAGCTAGGTACTTATTACGTTGGGGACTATAGATAGATAGATAGATAATTTCTTTACGGCACACCAATACTGTAAAAATACAAACACACTAACTGAAAAATAACAGTCAATTGCAATCAATTGAAACATTATTATTGATTTTGTAACAATTCAAATACAATAGTTTAAATTTAAACGAAAAACAACAAGAAAAAACCCCCGATTCCAATCTCTTAATTTCCTTAACAGTTAAACACCATCCTATTAATGTGTAAACGCTATAAATTTGTGTTGAAATTTATTTTACTGTTTAGGTCATAATATTGTTAAATCTATATAATTATTTTATTCAACTTAAAATTCTAAAGAGAAGAAATAAAATCAAAGCATTGTGTTGTATTATGTTTTTTGTTCTTGTAATATTGTAATATTGATATGTATAATAATTATTGTAATATCTATAACATACTTACATATATAATGTTCTCATACCAGTCCATAACGGCGTCAGAGAAAAGAGGGGACTCTTCTAATACAGGTTATTATAACTTACCAGAAGAGCTCCCAAACCTAGTTATAATTTGAACTTGTAAAATTGTCAATAAATATTTTTGTATTTTGTATTTTTTGTATTTTGTAAACGCGATGCGCTTTCATTTGATACCCCACTCGAGTATACATATTTGCAGATTTTCGGTTTTCCTTCTCCAATCTCGCTCCCATAACTTTTAAACGGCTCAACCGATTTTCATGAACCATGTATATGAAAACCCGAGTTTGTCGAGCCGTTTCGGAGTAGTTAGATTACAAGCACCGTGGCACGAGAATTTTATATATTAGACTAGCTGACCCCAGCAAAAGTTGTATTGCAAAATGAAAAATAGATAGTAGCCGATTCTCAGACCTACTGAATATGCAAATTTCATAATAATCGGTTAATCTGTTTCGGATGAGTATGCTTACTAACACTGTGACATGAGAATTTATTAGATACCTAATGCCATAACTCGGCAAATTTATCAAAAATAATTTATTTATGATCATAAATAAATTATTTTTGATAAATTTAATAATACTCGTATTATTAGCACAATTTTGTTCAAACGTAGTCAAAATTTTTCTTTATCCAAAATACCTGTATAAATTAATTACCTGTATTGAAACGGGCTATTCTTTTTGGAAGCATATTATTAGAACCACGTCTTAGAACGTATTAGTCGTAGTAACGTAGTAGTCACGTATTAGAACCACGCGCGATCTATAATGTACATCCTAGTGACATCTATGATATTAAATTACAAACAATAGTTTACTTAGTAACTGAACAATACCTTTTTAGCTGAATACAAAAGTATTTAACTAGTGTGTGTTTCCAGCGACAAAATATGGATCCCAAACATGGTGATTTGCTTAACTACTCATACCTTGTGAATAGGCTCAAGTCACTCAGCGTTATATGGAGAAACTCCGTGCATAGCCTTTAGATTTCTTTGCGAGATCGAATCATAATTGAAGGGTGGTAAGTATAAGTATAAGAGTATCATGGTCAGTGACATAAAATCTACTACAAGGCGACACCTCAGTGACAGATGCGATTCCTGCCGCCCGACCATATTTTGTACGATCTACAATTCCTGGTGTAGGGTCTGGCTGATTGCTATGTGTTATGTAAGCATTTACAAAAAAAAAGTATCTATGTAGTATATCAGCCACCTTACACCCAAAGTACAAGTTCTGCTTAGTTTGGGGTTAGGTGATGCTGTGCGATTACTGATGATTAGACCGGAAATATTTATTTATTTATACGTTTATATGGGCCTGAGACGCCTGAAATAAATGATTCTAAATTATATTATCATTAAGAGCGAAAAAGGTAAAGTCACATTCTTAGAACAGAATACTTATTTATTCGTTATATAACCTATAGGTACTTCCTTTCTACAATAAATAATAGGTACAACTTAATAATATTATGTTATCGCATTACTATAAACACATTATTGAAATCTAGCTGTATTCTATAATGAGACCCATGTTTTTAACATTAAACTCATTTTTATTGCATTTCATTCTGATATATAAAGCTTGAGAAAATCTATATCCATATTCAGTCTCAGTTCCAAGTAGCTTCAGCGTGCTTCAGCATCAATATTATCAACCATGTTGTTCTTTAACAAAATCATGAATTTCATGCTATTGTTCGTGGTCATCGCCGTGCTCGGGGGTGTTGCTGAAGTAGACGCAGGTGCCCCCAACAATAAAAACCACCACACTTATTCCGGAAGGAGGGAAGTTTTCGTAGGCGGTTGCATCAAGGGCACAATCAGGGTCGAGAACGGAACGTGCGTGGAAATTGAATACGATTAAACAAATGAAAAACGCATGACGGAAATAGAAATTCTATATCGTCTTGTATTTCTTTAATAAAGTGTCATTGGGAATTAAATATCGTTTTATTATATATATACCTACTAGCTGACCCCCAGCGAACGTTGTTTTGCAAAATGAAAAATAGATGTTGGCCGATTCTCAGACTTACTCAATATGCTCACAAAATTTTATGTTGGTGCATCTCTTTAGGTATTTCTCATTTTAACCAACCTAAAAAGGCGGAGGCTTTTTAAGTTTGTTAAAACTGAATTTGGGGTATATTTTTAGTTCCCGAGTTTTCACTATGTATCGAAAATGCTTGGAAACGGTTGCACCCACTGGAGACAGAGAGTATGATAATCACTTTTACTGGAGAAGGGGGAAAAGTTCTTAGGGGGTGCCCGAGGGTGGAGGAGGTTATACTCAATCCATACTAATACTATAAATGGGAAAGTGCTGTTAAACGGCTAAACCTGTTAGCCTGACATTTGGTGCGGGTTATACATTTGACTAGGACATAGGCTCCTTTATTCTAATTCATATATTCAAAACTGAAAATTGTTTTTTGTAAAAAATCGTTTATTTTCTTTCATTTAGGCATCAAAAATGATGCTGAGTGAGAAGTTAGAAAACATATCTTTTTTTAAAACGCACAAATCTTAGAGTATCTATAGTAAACAGAGCGCGCGTATCACTAAAACTTCATTGTGCAGAACGTGGACAGCTACCATAGACAAACGAAAAAAATTTAATGACAGTTAGAGACGGGGCGTGCCGATGGGGAAAAAGCTATCGATAAATTACATTAATTAGGTTCTCTGTTAGGTAATTAGTTACACACTCATTATGTTATTTACTTGTTCTCTGGTTCATTATATAAAACATCTAGTAATTTACCCAATGAGCTAGATGAGTGTGATTATTTTATAATGTATAAAAATCAAACATAAAATCCCAAATATATAAGTGAAAGAATTTTTTTGATATCTTAAAAACTGATTTTTTTATGAATATTCAAAGTTGGATGTTATTAAAATCCGCGCGAACTCGACAGCTCAGCGCGTGACGTCACATCGCCGGTTATGTCCGCCGCGCGCTAACAAATCGTCCAGTAATTTTGAGATTTCATTGATATTTTTGGAATTATGGAGAAAAAAATACCATACAGATATTGTTTAGTACCCTTATGTACGAATACAACGGTTAGCACTCCAGAAAAATACTTTTATCATGTGGCCAACGACAAAAAGCTGAGAAATAAGTGTTGTAAACTGATGAGAAGGGAGAAAGTGTTCTGCAAAACCAATACCTAAATATGAAATACCTACCTATATATTTTTTTACATTACTAAATGTTTAGTTTTTAGAGTATGTCAAAAATTAATTAACCTTTATGTATGGACGTCATTTTTTCATAACACTATTATAACACTTATAGGTACTGCGGGCGTGGAGTCTCACAGGCTTCAGTTATGTGATTTAGCAATAAAATTACGTGCTTATAAAATCAATTTTTTTCAAGAATAATAGAAATTTATAAAATTAAAAATTATGGCACTTTTAGTTTAAATATACTTAATTTATATTTTTTAACCCCCGACCAAAAAAGAGGGGACGCGTCTGTCTGTCTGTTGGTCTGTCTGTCTGTGGCACCATAGCTCCCGAACGTATGGAGCTATTTCAATTTAGTTCAATTTATTTTTTGTATGAAAGGTGAGTCTGGCGCGCGTGTTCTTAGACATGTTTCATGAAAATCGGTTGTGTCGTTTAAAAGTTATGGGGGTGAGAGTGGGTAAGGAAAACCGAAAATCTGCAAATATACTAGTGTGGGGTATCAAATGAAATCGCATCGCGTCCACATTACATAATATTATGTTGTTTTACGTTTAAGGAAATTATGGCCTTGGAATCGGGGGTTTTTCTTAAATTTTAAATTTAGATTTATCTCTACATAATCTGAGAATCTATACCCAGCTCCATTGTTTTTTTTTTATTACTGACTGTAGAAAACGTTCGTTGGGTGTGTCAGTAGGCGTCAAAGGTGCTGTTGAGGAACGGAGCTGCGTCGTATTTCTCATATCTTTGGCTTTAATAAATTTTTGCTGCGATCCAACTTGCGATAGTTTTGGTTTCATCCAATAACACGCTACTTCTGTACAAGCGGGCTCCTCACTACGTCTTTGTAACCACATAACCAACGTCATTGTATGATTGCATCCTCCTATGCTGGCTGCACAACCTTCACATTCCATTTTAAATTTTATTCGTAACTTCATCACAAACAAATGTACAATGATAGCTCGAACTTTGTGTTTAGGTGTTACTGCACTGCGGGTGTAGTCTTTTCACCTGAAGATACCCTACTGCATTATCTCTATAACTATCGCGTCCAGCTCTGTAAAAAAATAACTTTTTGAAAATACGAATTGGAGTCGAGCGTTACAGATATAGAGCCCCAGATTTATTATGGGTATTATTTTTTATCGATAACCCACAGCAATCTTACGGCACTAATAGACTAGTAGGAACTGACACTGACTAAACTATGACGGTGCCTACTTTGCCTACTGTGACTTTGGGAAGATTATTTGATTGTTCACGTGAAAGTCCTGGTTCCATGTTGGGTGGTTGGTTGGTATACCATTCATAAAAAAATTACAAATGTATCGCGAAATGAACGAAAGTAAGTTTACAGAGCTAAGCAACCGCCCGCGCCGTTCGTCGGCGACAACACAACCGGCGACGTGACGTCACAGCCATTACTCGACGGGCGCAATCAGTTTTCGCGCGTTCCCATATTGATTTGCTTAAAAATAATTCAATTTTTGAGATATCAACACAATTTTTTAACAGTTAGTCTTATTATTGCTTAAAGTTTTTGTTAGGGCTGAAAAAGGGGAATAAAATTTGATTTACATCTTCCTCATTATAATGATAGTTCTACCATTTACATAATCATTTTCTGGTTGGTTACATTTATTATTATTATGAATATGTAATTTATTGCACAAGAATATAAATAATTGTACCGTACGGTACGAAAGTACGAAAGGTGTGCTTAATTTAGGTGTTACATAGTAGTAGATTCTGACATTACCTATAAAAATAAGAAGATAAAAATTTGCCGGTATTTTTTTTATCTTATATAAATTATCGAAGGAAAACCCTACACCCAACTAACATATATATATTTTTTTAATTCGACTACAATCGATCGCATCCCATCACTATACTTTTGACAGTCGGCGCGGTGCGCTCGATCCACGACTGCGAATGCTCGCTGCGCATGTTGTTGCGAACGTCATGTTGTTCTTAGACGTGTCTAATGTTCGCAATTCAATAGGCTCACTCTATTCTTACCATAGATAGATACTCTAAGGCACAAATGCTATAAATAATTAAATCTACAACTCTATGGACGGAAACATTTCTAACAATTTTATTGCTAATATTTGAAACCTTATCGTATAAAAACTATAACTTTTTGATGTCTAAAATGTGTTGGCTAAGTGGGAGCAGACTTAACTTTTAAACCGAAGGTCGTGGGTTCAAACCCCGCCACGGACCTTTGGATTTTTCTTACCTGTCTTAGCAGTGAGAACATAAATAGAGGTACTTATAACATAAATAGAGGTACTTGAAAGGGGTCTTAATGTTACCTTTCCATAATGTACTACAGCCCAACAGTCTTCCACCAAGCGATAGTAGGAAATTTCAAATCTCCGAAATAAAAAAAAAATACTGTTTTTTTCCAGAGTTGGGTCATAATCAGCAGTGGACGTCCTACGGTTGAAATGATATTTTTAAATAAAACTATAGAAGATTTTGATTTCAATATTTTATTTTAAAAGCCGTAAATTCAATACCAAGGCATAAGATTTAAGATTTGGTCAAATATACTAGTGACTAATAATAAAATGGCTAGAAAATATTTAGAATTTAGATTTAAAATGTATTTTCAAACTTAAAACACATTTTTGGAAGGATATTATTAAAGGTTACAAATAAATACTTTGGTATGGCATAATATTTTAAACATTCTAACTAAGCAAACCAACCCTTAAATCTCAGGGGAAAAAATTGGCTAAAATGTGAAAAGCTCACTCTCAAATTTTGGCTAAAATCACCCTGAATATCTGAGATTCGTATCACTAAATGTCGACTTATCACACATTGATAACACATAACACAAAGGCATACAAAACAAATAAACATTATGACATAATATAATTAACAATAAGACTCAAAACGGGAAATATATACTTAGACAGTTTTCGAGTTTTCCATTACTTACATTTCAGCGCTTGCAACAGCATCTAAATATCGCAAACCTCAAAAAGCATCTTATCTTGGTAATTTACCAGTATTGAAGTCTCGATAGTCATAAAACCCTTGATAATAAAAAATATAAATCATTACCTACTAAAACGAGTTTACAATGCCTAGACCACATTTAATAATCTAATTGCATATGCTCACTTCATACTCAAGTATGGTGTTCTACTGTGGGGTTAGGTGACCTCGAAACCGTCTGTGAACCCATGATAGGGGTATATACCACCGAGCACGTATTTGTAGCTGCCGTAGTGGTGCAGCCGGTAGGTTCCCTTGGGGGTACCGACTGGTATCTCCCATTCTACATCCACGTGGGAAGTGCCAAGGAATTTGGAGTCACGGACCCAGGTAAATCTGAAAAAGATAACATTTGTTGCAAGGGAGTAACAGTTTATGGGCAGACAAAGTGATCTCAAATAAAAGAATCAAATCAAAACGTTTTTTTGTAACTGAAATATTTCAATGTCATACAAATTCAATAAACGGATAAATAAAAATAAAAACAAACAAAATTACATCTACCATCATTTTCAGACTTTTATTACGAGTGGACGCACTATAGTGTTGTGACTACAAAGAGATAAAACCTGTGTTGTTCTTTTGGCTTCTCAATATGGAAGCGAACTGTTAAGGTAATCATATTTCCATGATTTATTTATTGGTACCTTACAGTTACATTATTTTATTTACTTAGGGTCGAATTTTTCAATTACCTGACAATGTCTTACTGGATATGAAAATAATGTCAGATAGTGCCTAGCAGACAACAATTCAAAAAACGGCAAGTATCGACAAATCCTTTTACAGTGACTGATTGCATTGGTCATGCAGTAGACTCCCTTTAGGGGACGCAAAATGGCGTTCAACTGAGTAACATCTTTTTCACTTTATAATTTTATTTTACTCGACACTGGCAAATTGTCGCTTCAAGCGCAAAGTCCAATTACAAAAAACTGAACTGAAGTGACTCCCTTTAGTCAAAATGCTGCATCAGTGTACCTGGTTTCCCAGTCCGCGTCAGTCGCCACCACCAGCCACGCGTCGTCCTCCGCTCTCTCCAGCTTCTCCACCGCGAGGTACCAGCGTCCGTGCCGGATGTTGTTCCGAGGGTGGCCGGATACCTGTGCAATGTTGTTGTTATGACGGGTTTTCTACGGCCGGACCGATCGCGGTGCACACAAACACTTATCAACAAGATGGACAGAAGTCGTAGTATGTCATGTGTTAGGCGGTGTACGCACAAAGCTGGCCGCGACGACGTCCCCGTAGCTGTAGTGTCGCTGCGGCTGCAGCGCGCAGTCGCCGAACTCGCGGCGCCACGGCGCCGAGTCCCACAGCACGGGCGGCACCAGCGTGATCAGCTGCGAGCTGAAGTCGTGGTATGTCATGTGTTAGGCGGTGTACGCACAAAGCTGGCCGCGACGACGTCCCCGTAGCTGTAGTGTCGCTGCGGCTGCAGCGCGCAGTCGCCGAACTCGCGGCGCCACGGCGCCGAGTCCCACAGCACGGGCGGCACCAGCGTGATCAGCTGCGAGCTGAAGTCGTAGTATGTCATGTGTTAGGCGGTGTACGCACAAAGCTGGCCGCGACGACGTCCCCGTAGCTGTAGTGTCGCTGCGGCTGCAGCGCGCAGTCGCCGAACTCGCGGCGCCACGGCGCCGAGTCCCACAGCACGGGCGGCACCAGCGTGATCAGCTGCGAGCTGAAGTCGTAGTATGTCATGTGTTAGGCGGTGTACGCACAAAGCTGGCCGCGGCGACGTCCCCGTAGCTGTAGTGTCGCTGCGGCTGCAGCGCGCAGTCGCCGAACTCGCGGCGCCACGGCGCCGAGTCCCACAGCACGGGCGGCACCAGCGTGATCAGCTGCGAGCTGAAGTCGTAGTATGTCATGTGTTAGGCGGTGTACGCACAAAGCTGGCCGCGACGACGTCCCCGTAGCTGTAGTGTCGCTGCGGCTGCAGCGCGCAGTCGCCGAACTCGCGGCGCCACGGCGCCGAGTCCCACAGCACGGGCGGCACCAGCGTGATCAGCTGCGAGCTGAAGTCGGCCGGCTGCGGGCCCCCCTCGGGGGTCTCACCCTACGGAACGTTAAGGATGGACTATTTTTGTTTTTATGCTAAATATGGTATTAATGGTAATTTATTCGTCGTAGGAACATTATGTACACTTGACTTCGTTCACTCTATTTAAATAAATATTATATTATCTTAATTATAAAAGTATATTACAAAATTATAATAATAATATGCACTCTGCAAGTCACAGACAAGGCATCAATTACATAAATGTCATATATTATAAAATCCAAAAATAAAGAGCACATTTTGCTAAAAGTAGCATTGACAAACATAATGACAAACATAGTGAAAGGATATGTGGGAAGACGGAGGCCAAAGAAAAGATGGATGGACTGTGAAAAGAAGATATGTGTAAGAAAGGAGTGAGTATTGAGATGATGGAAATGGAAGAAAAACACATGTTGTGCTGACCCCACATAGTGTGGGACAAGGGCAGGATGATGATGATGATGATGAAGCCTTCATTTGACCACAATCTCACCCGATGTAAAGTGACGATGTGGTCTAAGATGGGGCATGAAGACCTAGAAAGTAGATGGCTTCTCCGGACCACATTACGAAATACGAAAAAATCGTTTCACGCACTGTCCCGGAGGGTGGTGACAAGCCGCGGCCGAAGCCTCCCACCAGAGGCTGTTCTAAGTACAATACAATACAAAGACACTTTATTGTATTGTAGTGATGTGAATAAATAATGAAATGAAATGAAATGAAATGAAATGAAATGAAATGAAATGAAATGAAATGAAATGAAATGAAATGATATTTATTTGCCAGAATATAGGTTGTACAGGTTCTTGAGTTTAAAGTAATGATCTCTATATTCGACTAGGTAAGTCGTGCAAATGTTTTAGTTAATTAATAGGTATGTGTCTATTTGATTCAAAATTAAAATTAAGCTAACATGTCACAATATGTCATAAATGTAGTCAAATTAAAGTAAATAGCAATACATTCATAAAAAATAATAATAAGTCAAATCATAATTAATTATTCATATATCAACGAATTACATGCAAATTTGTATTTAAAATATTCTTCCATGCAATAAAAACATGAGTCACATAGAAAATTATACATTTTGATATTAAATTCAGTATCGTGAAGTTGCCTAAGTTTATTTGGTAGCTTATTATATATCTTAACTGCCATCGCGTAACAGTTCTTTTTTGGCAGTTTTAACTTGTAATATGGAACTACTAGCGGTTTTTGAACCAAATTTCTCTTAAATTTAGATTTTTCGTCAATTTCAAATAAGTACATGTGTTTCCTAACAAATTTCAACATTTCAAAAATATATAAGGATGTCAACGTTAAGAGTTTTTGCTCTTTAAATATAGGTTTACATGAATCCCTTCTCTTTAGTCCAAATATAGCACGGATACATTTTTTCTGTGTTATAAATGCTCTCGTTATGTCAGTTGAATTACCCCATATTATAATACCATATCGTAATACGGAGCAGACATGACTATGATAAACCATTAATGCTGTTTCAATGTTCGTAAGTGATTTTATTCTTTTCAATGCAAATATAAATTTATTTATTTTGATGCAGACATTTTCGATATGTTTTTTCCAATTTAAATGGCGGTCAACGGTAATTCCCAAAAATTTAAATTCGTTAAGTTCGATAATGTCGTTATATTCGTAATGAATGTCAATTTTAGTTTTCAAATATTTATTATGGTATGTCAAAAATCTCATAAAATTAGTCTTTGTCTTAGTTTTTAATAATGAAGTGGTCTTAAATGAGAGAGAAGGTTTTTATTTTTGACTATTTACAAAGATGGTTTAGAGAAACAACTTGGGATACATAATCTAAATTTAAAATCTCCTGACCTCTGATTCTGTTTTGTTCTATTCTGAGAAAAATAACTAAATTAATTAGCTTAATAGTTAATTAATAACACAATAGGCTAAAGAAAAAAAAACCTTCTTCCGTTCGGGAGCTATGATGCCACAGACACACAGACACGTCAAACTTATAACATGATAAGGATTAGGGCAAAAGCAAACTATTACGTTGATTCAAAAGGATATTTATTATCAGCAAACATTAGGACAGAGCGGGGTTGTAAGAAGAAGTGAAATAGATTACAGATCTAACAAACCTCAATATAAGCACAGATTAGATACTTCATCTAATCTGTGATATAAGTGACATTGACACACTCGTTTATGAAGCTCCAACACTACCCCCCCTTTGTGCGTCAGGGGTTAAAAAATGAAGTGTATAGAGTTCCCCTCCTTCACAATAGCTGTTTAGGGGCCCCAAGGCTTTTAACCACCTAGCGAAGCCACGGGTTCGACTAAGATATCACGTTTTAGCTTTGGTTAATATCTCCCTATGATAAATATCAACGAGGTTATACTTCAAAGCGAACACATTTTTCTACTTACCGAAATGAGAGCTTCCGTGAGCTCCACATACTTGTTAAGATAAATATCTAGTGTGTGCGGTCCGTATATTGTAGACGCTGCCTCGTACCGCTGAGCCTGAAGTCATACGATTATAATCATTATTTATAATATATACATAGGTACCTTTTTTTTTGCTAGATAGGCCTTCATTTGACTACAATCTCACCTGATGTAAAGTGACAATGTGGTCTAAGATGGGGCATGAAGACCTAGAAGGAGATGGCTTCCCCGGACCAGATTACGAAACACGAAAGAATCGTTTCACGCACTCGCCCAGCCCGGAGGGTGGTGACAAGCCGCACCACCCGGAGGTCACGTGTAATGATTCAGAGGGTTAACACTTACGGACGCGAACAGAAAAACGCCAATTCATAAAATCCTCAAATAGAGAAGGAATTTTTTGTACATTTAAATAGCAAAACAATAGAGAGTTACGTACAATTCTGCAGGTGTTCAAAATTACGGCATTTTGATAAGACTATCTTTATATATATATTTCTTCTGTGAGTGTGTATGTCACTGAACTTCTCTCAAACGACTGGACCGATTTTGATGAAATTATTTGTGTTTGTTCAAGGGGATCTGGGTATGGTTTAGATTCACAATACGGTCAACTGGATATTGTTTTTGAGACGTGGGACAGGACAACGTTTGCTGGGGTCAGCTAGTATTATTATGAATGAAGTAGTGTTCACCTGATACTCCTCCGGGGTGGCGACGTAGTCCGAGTATATGTTGGAGAGGCCGGCCAGCAGCACGCGGCGCGCGGCGGGCGCGGCGCGCGCGACCACGGCGCGCAGCCGCCGCCCCGCCATGGTGGTGAACTAGTAGTAGTGTTCACCTGATACTCCTCCGGGGTGGCGACGTAGTCCGAGTATATGTTGGAGAGGCCGGCCAGCAGCACGCGGCGCGCGGCGGGCGCGGCGCGCGCGACCACGGCGCGCAGCCGCCGCCCCGCCATGGTGGTGAACTAGTAGTAGTGTTCACCTGATACTCCTCCGGGGTGGCGACGTAGTCCGAGTATATGTTGGAGAGGCCGGCCAGCAGCACGCGGCGCGCGGCGGGCGCGGCGCGCGCGACCACGGCGCGCAGCCGCCGCCCCGCCATGGTGGTGAACTAGTAGTAGTGTTCACCTGATACTCCTCCGGGGTGGCGACGTAGTCCGAGTATATGTTGGAGAGGCCGGCCAGCAGCACGCGGCGCGCGGCGGGCGCGGCGCGCGCGACCACGGCGCGCAGCCGCCGCCCCGCCATGGTGGTGAACTCGCCGGGCACGGCGGCCAGCAGCAGGCCTCCGATGCGGGCCACGGCGCACGACACCGTCTGCGGTTGCCATTCGTACGGGAATTTCGCCTGGAACGCACGATTGGTTCAGACTAACTGAAGTTCGATAGTACGCAACATTTTTGATTAAATGATAGTAGCAAATATAACAATTTTGTTTAATAAATGAAAACCGGTTTTTTAATTAGAAAATTAAGATATTTCAATGTTAATTTATCTGGTAGACGATGATTTCAATACGAATATTTTTTTGTATTCGACGAGATGTCTAAGGTACATAGATTTGCAATAAATACTGTAATAAAAAGTTGTACATTAACAAAATACGCAGTATTCTTCAAGGCAAAATACTGAGCGCAGTCGGTGGCGCAGTGTCCGAAAAGCTGAAAATACTTATGCAGATTTCTCAGAAAAACTAATAATATTTAGTATTCACGTATTCTCAAAGGTTTAGTCCGTTTTCGCAATTGTAGTTTCACAATTGAATGTGAAAAAAGAATTATTTTTCACTGTTTCGTAATTAACTGTCAAACAAGAAATTCTTTTCTGTTTTCGCAATCAAGTTTCACAATTGACTGTGAAAAAAGAATTATTTTTCACTGTTTCGAAATTAACTGACAAACAAGAAATTCTTTTCTGTTTTCGGAATCAAGTTTCACAATTGACTGAAAAAAATATTATTTTTCACTGTTTCGTAATTAACTTCAACAACTAAAACCATGCTAGGAACGTAACGGACAAGTACTATTTGCAATGAAACGTATGTTGCAAGAAAAAACCCTAATCTGGCACTAATACTGGAAGTTTTAGAAAAAGAAACTAAGCTTCGTAATTTTAAACCTGCTATGAAAATACATAAATAAAAATTATCAGGAAATCGATGAAGATATTAAAAAAACAATAGCAGAATTATGTAATAACGAGATTACGGTCGGGCACTGTGTGGAGATCATTGCTCCATTTAGTTATTAAATAAGCTCAGAAGTATTATTTTAAAAGTAAAAAGTATATTTTTTGTTAATTATGTAAGAATAAGAATTTTATTTTTAATGTAAAATAGGGTTTTTTAGTTCGAGAAAAATAAAGGGAATTATTTACCATTTTCATATTTTTATTTCTCCCAATTCACTTTCGGAGATCGATACTTATGGACCGTGCTAGGAACGTATGTGAAAATTATGAACTGGTTACGGAATGGTCTGGTGGGCAAAGTCATAATATAGAGGTACGTTTCATTGTAAATAGTACTTGTCCGTTACGTTCCTAGCATGGTCCTAGTTGTTGAAGTTAATTACGAAACAGTGAAAAATAATTCTTTTTTCACAGTCAATTGTGAAACTTGATTGCGAAAACAGAAAATAATTTCTTGTTTGACAGTTAATTAGGAAACAGTGAAAAATAATTATTTTTTCACAGTCAATTGTGAAACTACAATTGCGAAAACGGACTAAACGTTCTCAAAACATACACTAAGTTTAACCTTAATAATGTAAAAACCTGTACGCGTTTTAACGAAAAACAAATATAATAATTATCATATAACTCTTTTTTAGGCCATCTCTTTTTGGCTCGGCCCCTTTAAGAGACAGCTCTGGCCCAGTACTGGGTGTGAATTGGCTGATAGATACTTATATAGATAGATGGAAGAGTCTCACCCTTCCAGTAGCCAGCAGGATAGGCTTCGGCGCCTGGCACTCGATGTCATCAGGGGTGGGCTGGGCTATGAAGTCCCTCACAGCGTTCCACAGCGGGTTGGGAGTGGTGGTGCCCTGCGTGAAGTTGAAGGCGCCGGGCCCGTCCGTGGTGCCGGCGGCGAAGGAATACCCCATGGCGGGGAGGCAGCCGCGGACTTTGCTGCTCTGCAAACATACACCCCAGTAAGCCTACACCCCAGTAAGTTGAAGGCGCCGGGCCCGTCCGTGGTGCCGGCGGCGAAGGAATACCCCATGGCGGGGAGGCAGCCGCGGACTTTGCTGCTCTGCAAACATACACCCCAGTAAGCCTACACCCCAGTAAGTTGAAGGCGCCGGGCCCGTCCGTGGTGCCGGCGGCGAAGGAATACCCCATGGCGGGGAGGCAGCCGCGGACTTTGCTGCTCTGCAAACATACACCCCAGTAAGCCTACACCCCAGTAAGTTGAAGGCGCCGGGCCCGTCCGTGGTGCCGGCGGCGAAGGAATACCCCATGGCGGGGAGGCAGCTGCGGACTTTGCTGCTCTGCAAACATACACCCCAGTAAGCCTACACCCCAGTAAGTTGAAGGCGCCGGGCCCGTCCGTGGTGCCGGCGGCGAAGGAATACCCCATGGCGGGGAGGCAGCCGCGGACTTTGCTGCTCTGCAAACATACACCCCAGTAAGCCTACACCCCAGTAAGTTGAAGGCGCCGGGCCCGTCCGTGGTGCCGGCGGCGAAGGAATACCCCATGGCGGGGAGGCAGCCGCGGACTTTGCTGCTCTGCAAGCACACACCCCAGTAAGCCTACACCCCAGTAAGTTGAAGGCGCCGGGCCCGTCCGTGGTGCCGGCGGCGAAGGAATACCCCATGGCGGGGAGGCAGCCGCGGACTTTGCTGCTCTGCAAGCACACACCCCAGTAAGCCTACACCCCAGTAAGTTGAAGGCGCCGGGCCCGTCCGTGGTGCCGGCGGCGAAGGAATACCCCATGGCGGGGAGGCAGCCGCGGACTTTGCTGCTCTGCAAGCACACACCCCAGTAAGCCTACACCCCAGTAAGTTAAAGGCGCCGGGCCCGTCCGTGGTGCCGGCGGCGAAGGAATACCCCATGGCGGGGAGGCAGCCGCGGACTTTGCTGCTCTGCAAACACACACCCCAGTAAGCCTACACCCCAGTAAGTTGAAGGCGCCGGGCCCGTCCGTGGTGCCGGCGGCGAAGGAATACCCCATGGCGGGGAGGCAGCCGCGGACTTTGCTGCTCTGCAAACATACACCCCAGTAAGCCTACACCCCAGTAAGTTGAAGGCGCCGGGCCCGTCCGTGGTGCCGGCGGCGAAGGAATACCCCATGGCGGGGAGGCAGCCGCGGACTTTGCTGCTCTGCAAACATACACCCCAGTAAGCCTACACCCCAGTAAGTTGAAGGCGCCGGGCCCGTTCGTGGTGCCGGCGGCGAAGGAATACCCCATGGCGGGGAGGCAGCCGCGGACTTTGCTGCTCTGCAAGCACACACCCCCGTAACCATACTAATATTTCACTTTTTATATCAGACTTATACAATACAATACAAAAAATATTTATTGCAACACCACAATATAGGAGCATACATAGGAGATACATAATATTACAGACACACACTACACATTTGGCGATGACTTATATAAGGTTAATAGTTTGATAAAAAAACCTTATTCATAAACCTACATTAATGCCAAATGTTCAATAAGTTTAATCAAACCTTTGTTTATAATAGTCGAAAAATAAGGCATAAATAGGCTTATTTTGTGGTTTACCTCTGTCCCCTACGGTTCCGTTGCCCATATCCGAAGTTTCCCACTCTTAACTCATCATCGCTTCTCTTGTAAAATATTAGCAATAAAATTGTTAGAAATGTTTCCGTCCATAGAGTTGTAGATTTAATTATTTCGATTAATATAGCATCTGTGCGTTTTAAAAAAAGATATGTTTTCTAACTTCTCACTCAGCATCATTTTTGATGCCTAAATGAAAGAAAATAACGACACATCTAATAATAAAGGATTTTTTACAAAAAACAACTTTCAGTTTTAAATATATGAATTAGAATAAAAGGAGCCTATGTCCTATAGTCAAATGTATAACCCGCACCAAATGTCAGGCTAACAGGTTCAGCCGTTTTGCCGTGAATAAATGGACAAACAAACAGCACTTTCCCATTTATAGTATTAGTATGGATTGAGTATAACCTCCTCCACCCTCGGGCACCCCCTAAGAACTTTTCCCCCTTCTCCAGTAAAAGTGATTATCATACTCTCTGTCTCCAGTGGGTGCAACCGTTTCCAAGCATTTTCGATACATAGTGAAAACTCGGGAACTAAAAATATACCCCAAATTCAGTTTTAACCAACCTAAAAAGGCGGAGGCTTTTTAGGTTGGTTAAAATGAGAAATGCCCAAAGAGATGCACCAACATAAAATTTTGTGAGCATATTGAGTAAGTCTGAGAATCGGCCAACATCTATTTTTCATTTTGCAAAACAACGTTCGCTGGGGGTCAGCTAGTAGGTATATATATAATAAAACGATATTTAATTCCCAATTACACTATATTAAAGAAATACAAGATGTTATAGAATTTCTATTCCCGTCATGCGTTTTTCATTTGTTTAATATTCAATGTCCACGCACGTTCCGTTCTCGATCCTGTCTGTGCCGGTGGGGCAACCGCCTCTGAAACTTTCCCTCCTTCCGGAATAAGTGTGTTTGTTTTTATTGTTGGGGGCATCTGCGTCTACTTCAGCAACACCCCCGAGCACGGCGATGACCACGAATAATAGCATGAAATTCATGATTTTGTTAAAGAACAACATGGTTGATAATATTGATGCTGAAGCACGCTGAAGCTACTTGGAACTGAGACTGAATATGGATATAGATTTTCTCAAGCTTTATATATCAGAATGAAATGCAATAAAAATGAGTTTAATGTTAAAAACATGGGTCTCATTATAGAATACAGCTAGATTTCAATAATGTGTTTATAGTAATGCGATAACATAATATTATTAAGTTGTACCTATTATTTATTGTAGAAAGGAAGTACCTATAGGTTATATAACGAATAAATAAGTATTCTGTTCTAAGAATGTGACTTTACCTTTTTCGCTCTTAATGATAATATAATTTAGAATCATTTATTTCAGGCGTCTCAGGCCCATATAAACGTATAAATAAATAAATATTTCCGGTCTAATCATCAGTAATCGCACAGCATCACCTAACCCCAAACTAAGCAGAACTTGTACTTTGGGTGTAAGGTGGCTGATATACTACATAGATACTTTTTTTTTGTAAATGCTTACATAACACATAGCAAACAGCCAGACCCTACACCAGGAATTGTAGATCGTACAAAATCTTGTCAGGCGGCAGGAATCGAACCCGCAACCTCATGCGCCTCAGGCAGGCTTTAGCCCACCGAGCCACAGAGGTCGTCAAATACCATACAGACCAGCATAATTACATACAAATATAAATCTTATATATAATAAAATATGTTCGTGCCCGTATTAGGGTAGCATCTGTCACTGAGGTGTCGCCTTGTAGTAGATTTTATGTCACTGACCATGATACTCTTACACCACCCTTCAATTATGATTCGATCTCGCAAAGAAATCTAAAGGCTATGCACGGAGTTTCTCCATATAACGCTGAGTGACTTGAGCCTATTCACAAGGTATGAGTAGTTAAGCAAATCACCATGTTTGGGATCCATATTTTGTCGCTGGAAACACACACTAGTTAAATAATATTTATAATAATTTAGAAATTAATTTATACAGGTATTTCGGATAAAGAGAAATTTTGACTACGTTTGAACAAAATTGTGCTAATAATACTCGATCATCATCATCATCATCATTTCAGCTATTAGACGTCCACTGCTGGACATAAGCCTCCCTCAAAGACGACCAATCATTCCGATCGGTCGCCACTTGCATCCACCGTGAGCCAGCAAGTTTGACTAAGTCATCCGTCCATCTTGTTGGTGGTCGTCCGACGCTGCGCTTACCAATCCGCGGCCTCAGTGGCGGATTCATAAATTTTCAAGGTATAGGATGAATAGTTTTTGCCGCCCTTGCCTCAACAAATGTCATATGAAACATTATTTTTACAATGCTACAATTTCATTGAAATTGCACGTAAAATAATTTTTTGCTATATTTTTGAGGTAATCGGTATAAGTTTGCTACTCTCGGAATGACTTTTCTCTCTCACTAAAAGTCATCGACAAAATTTGTTGCAGACTTCTATCTATAAGACATCAGAAAACCGTCATAGAAAAATAATTTTGATATATAAGAGGTAAAAAAAATCTTTCTCCAAATTTGCCGCCCTTAAAATCTGCTGCCCTAGGCTGGAGCCTACTCAGCCTGTTGGTAAATCCACCACTGCGCGGCCTCCATTCGAAAACCTTTCGGCCCCAACGGCCATCTGTTCTTCGTGCTATGTGGCCTGCCCACTGCCACTTCAAAGAGCTAATCCGTTTGGCTATGTCGGTGACCCGCGTTCTTCTACGTATCTCCTCATTTCTGATTCGATCCCGTAGAGAAACCCCGAGCATAGCCCTTTCCATAGCTCTTTGAGCGACTCTGAGCCTATTCATAAGGCCAATAGTGAAGGACCACGTTTCGGATCCGTAAGTCATCACTGGCAACACACACTTATTGAAGACTTTTGTCTTGAGGCACTGCGGTATTTTTGACGAAAAGACGTGCCGTAGTTTTCCGAACGCTGCCCATCCGAGCTGGATTCGGCGAGTGACCTCTTTCTAGAAGTTGGACCTACCTAATTAGACTGTCTGTCCTAGATACACATACGCGTCAACAACTTCGAGAACCGAATTCTCAACCAAAACGGGGGCGGGCACAACATGGACATTTGACATGACCTTCGTCTTGTCCATGTTCATCCCACCCGTTGGGAGACTCGATTGAGGCCTTCGAGCATAGTGCTGAGTTCTTCCATCGTCTTCGCCATGACCACGATATCATCAGCGAATCGAAGGTGAGTAATGTACTCGCCGTTGATGTTGATGCCTAGTCCTTTCCATTCAAGGAGTTTGAAAGCGTCCTCTAAAGTGGCTGTAAACAGTTTCGGAGATATCACATCTCCTGCCTAACTCCTCTTTTCAACGGGATCGCTTTCGAGCTCTGTTCTTGTACTCGGACTGACATGGTGGCGTTTTTATACAAGCACTTCAACACTTCGATATATCGATAGTCAATACGACATCGCTGGAGATACTCAAGCACCGCCCATGTTTCCACCGAATCGAAGGCTTTCTCGTAGTCCACAAACGCTAAACAGAGCGGCAAGTTATACTCTTCGGTCTTCTGTATAACCTGCCGCAGCGTATGTATGTGGTCAACGGTACTAAAGCCTTTTCGAAACCCGGCTTGTTCGGAAGGCTGGAATTCATCAAACCTGCTTTCGAGACGATTGGCGATGATTCTGGAAAACAGCTTATAAACATGGCTCAAAAGCGAAATGGGCCTGTAGTTCTTTAATAAGGTGTCGTCACCTTTCTTAAAGAACAGAACAACACCACTTCGCTTTTCCATGCTTCAGGCGTGGTACCCCCGAGCAAGGCGGAATTGAAGAGCTTCTGAAGGACTTTAAGTGCCGGTGATCCACCCGCTTTCAGAAGCTCCGATGTGATTCTGTGTGTGTTAAGGGAATTAACACTTCTGCTTTCGTCGACGCTACACTGCCATCATCCCTTTTCAGCTTTGTCATCTGGCTTTGCCCAATAGACATATCTCTTGCAAACACTTTGGAGCCCTGGTTTCGCTCTATCGTATCTTAAATACGAGCAGTATTAAAGTTACGTATATCGTGTCGCAAGGATATTTGAATTTGTCTATTAAGCTGCCTATGGGACTTAGCATCATCGGGAGACTGCAGTCTCAGCGAGCGTCGTTTAGCCATAAGGTTAAGGGTGTCTTCAGAGAGTCTCTGAGTTCTACCGTTACGGCGGGTCTTAAAGAACTGAGACCCGACCGTATGGACAGTTTCTACGAACCTGTTATTTAACTCGTCCACTGAAGCGTCATCATCAGAGAATCAAAACGGTTGGAGAGCTCGAGTTGAAAGCTCTCGGGGTTTTCGATCTGGGCGCGAGTAGGTCGGAGCGTGGACTTCATCAAACGGGACCGTTCAAGTTTAACGTCCATATTCAATGTGCCTCTTACTATTAGGTGATCACTTCCGGTTTTCACCCTGTGAATCACAGAGACATCATTGAATATCCGTTTCTTGTCGGCCATGATGAAGTCAATCTCATTTCTCGTGAAACCGTCGGGACTCATCCAGGTCCACTTCCTGTGAGGCGGCTTCTGGAAGAAAGAGTTCATCATAAAGAGTCCTTCTTTCTCCAGGAATTCGGCCAGCCTCTGTCCCCTACGGTTCCGTTGCCCATATCCGAAGTTCCCCACTCTCAACTCATCATCGCTTCTCTTGTAAAATATTAGCAATAAAATTGTTAGAAATGTTTCCGTCCATAGAGTTGTAGATTTAATTATAAATAAAAAAAATTATTTTTTATTTATAATTAAAAAAATGTTTATTGCTTTCACAAAATTCACAAATTATACAACAAAATATGAAACCTCCTTTTAAGTTGAGTACTTGTATTAGGAGGATTCGCTCTTCATAAATGCATTCACGCTTAAAATTAACTTTATTTCAGCAAAATAAACATTGTAATTTGTTAAATTTAATCTTAAATTAAGTATGCAATTTAAATTTAAAACAATTTAAAACTAAGTTCACTAATATAAAAATTAAACGTTAAAAAAAAAAAAAAAAAAAAAAATTTTTGAAGGTAGGATCTAAATTTTTTTTTTGACAAACAGAAATGAATGGAGTATGGTACAATTTATAAAATGAGAGCGTTTTAAAGTTGTTAAGTGACGTGTAGTGAATGTAAGTGTAATGTATGAAGTGTGATGTAGAGGTGTGTAATGTATGTAAGTGTAATGTAAAGTGCAAAATACATAAATATAAAATATATGAGAACTAATAATAATTTGTAAAACTATGTATAATAAAATAAATTGATATTTGTATAATAAAATCGCAGCTCAAGGACACAGGCATCACGCTATCTGAATTTCTCACCAAGACCCGACATGAGGTTTTTATGAAGGCTAGAGAACATTTTGGGGTGAGCAAATGCTGGACGCGTGAGGGCAATGTGTTTGTAGCCGGCGAAGGCTCTGTTCGCCATCGTGTTAACTGGATGGGCGATCTACACAAGCTCATGGAGATTCAGCAAATGGAGACAGCTACTGCAAAGGCCTCGCCCATGGTAGGTTCAGCTCAGCGAGCGGCGACAAAATCGACGGCTGCGGCGCTGGATATTGCGGCGGCGACAACAATCAAATCCCGGCGAGCGGCGATATCCAAAAAGTAAATTATCTAGGTATTTCTTAAGCTTCTCTCCCATCGCTATTGATATGTTTTAGTCTAGATAACGGTTTCAAGCTATTTCAGAAGTCAGTTATACTATTTTTTCGCACACCGTCTATTCTATTGTAAACAAAATTAATTTGTGGTCTTCTTCTTTTTTTTTAAGTTTACAGTTTTTTTTTTCTATTTGACAATGACACATTTGACTTTAGTTTATATGCAGCACTGGCATTTAATCTGGTATGGCCATCTCTTGGCCATATTTAGCTTCAAATTATAATCTAGTATATTCATTGTAATAATTATTTATCTTGTGTTATTAATTTTGCTAATAATACTTGTATAGAATGTTATGTCGTAGCCGTGTCTTGTACTTTCTTGGATTTTTGTGTTTAATATTGGTAATTCTTAAAAGGCACTACCGGCAGATGGACCTAAAAATTTTGGAGTTTTATTGGTATTATATTATATACTTATATATTATTATAATTAAAACCTTTTGCCATATTTATTTAACTTATTAGTATTTTATTACCCTGTAAATAAAATTATTGTGATAAATTATTTTGATAAATGGTTGACTATAATGATGATGACAATGAGTCTTTTGTATCTTTCTCTTCTGCTTCGCATTTCTCTGATGATAGCTTCAGTAGCATTCCCTCCCTTTTTGAATCTTTACAATCCCATTTCACTACTTGTCTTAAAAACTTCAACATAGTTCATATCAACGCTCAGAGTATTCCTGCTCATTACCCGGATATGCTTGCATCACTTGACTTAAAGACTATTCACGCTATTCTTGTATCTGAGTCCTTCCTCAAACCCTCCCTTCCGTCTACTTTATATTCTCTTCCCGGGTTCACTCTCCTAAGAAATGACCGAGTTCACTGTGGTGGCGGTGGCGTTGCTATTTACCTTCGTTCACATATTCCTTACACAGTAGTTAGCGCGTCACCGTCACCACCTCCTTCAGATGCGGGAGAGCACCTCTTTCTCGAAGTATCCTTATCACATACCAAAATTTTACTTGGTGTTTATTACTGCCCCTCTCTCCGCATTAATTTCTTTTCCTCCTTTGATAAGCTCCTTGAAGAAACAGTCCCTTCTTATAATCACACTATAATTATGGGTGATTTCAATACTTGCCTCCTCAAGCAAGATTCTCGTACTCGATGCATGGAATCTGTCGTGACGTCTAATAATCTTACTTTACTTCCTCTTAGCTCCACTCATCACATCCCCAACTGTACACCTTCTTTGCTTGACCTTATACTTGTTTCCTCAATTAATAATGTGTTTAAACATGGTCAGTGCGCAGCGGATGCTTTTTCGTACCATGACTTAATCTTTCTATCTTACAAAGTCCGCCCACCCAAAGCCAAGCCAAAGATTATTATGCAACGCAATTTTAGCGGAATAGATTTAGAGAAGCTTCGTGAGGACGCCCGGGTGATAGATTGGTCTGAAGTTTCAGGTGCTGTGTGTGTTGATGATAAAATCTGTGCATTCAATTCTGCCATCATAGCTCTGTATGATAAACATGCTCCTATGAGAAGCATTAAATTGAAACATGTACCGGCGCCTTGGCTTACGGACCATATTAGGTTAGCTATGCATCGCAAGAATATGGCTAAGTTCAGAGCTAAGTGTCGCCCTACTCAGGCTAATGTTGACAAGTATGTTGAACAACGTAATAGGTGCAACAAATTGTGTAGGGATGCACAACGTCGTTTTATCCATAAATCCGTTGATAATGCTGACTCTTCGAAGACCTGGAAGTTTTTGCGTACCTTAGGTATTGGCAAGTCTCGTAGCGATGAACTTTCTAACAACATAAATGTAGATGCCCTTAACCAATTCTTTTCCTCGTCATCCCAAATAAATGGCGTGTTGAAATCTCGTACTCTGCACCATCTATCTCTTTCTTCATCTCCTGTGGCTTCATCTTTTCTTTTCAGTCAGTTTACCGACTGTGACGTCAGGAGAAGTGTTATGTCAATTTCTTCAAATGCAGTTGGCGAAGACAACATCAGTCGTAATATGTTGCTCCCTATTCTCGACGATGTCATCTATATCCTTGTCCACATCCTTAACTTCTCGGTATCTAGCAGCACTTTTCCTAGTGCTTGGAAAAATGCTCAAATAATCCCTCTTCCTAAAAAACCCAAACCTTCTATTCTGTCTGATTTCCGCCCAATTTCAATCCTCCCTTTCCTCTCCAAGGTATTGGAGCGTCTAGTACATGATCAGCTGAACCTTTTTCTTTCCTCTCATTCACTCTTGAACCCTTATCAGTCCGGCTTTCGTAAAGGACATAGTACCGTTACTGCGCTTACAAAAATTACAGATGACATTCGTCGTGGTATGGATGGTGGACTCGTGACTATGCTATGTCTTCTCGACTTCAGTAACGCATTCAATACTGTCGACTTTGACATTCTCCTTGGCGTTATTCACTCTCTGAATGTATCACGCTCGGTATCTGAATGGTTCCATAGTTACCTGAGCGGTCGCCGGCAACGCATCCGCTTTAATGAGAGTTTCTCTTCATGGTGCGACGTTACTGCTGGGGTACCGCAGGGTAGCGTTCTCTCTCCACTTCTCTTTGCAATCTTCATTAACTCAATTTCCGTTCATCTTTCCTGTTCCTATCACCTTTATGCGGACGATCTACAGATTTACACGCAGGCACCGGTACATGACCTGGAATCTGCTATTACTAGGATAAACGTAGACCTTAAGCACATAATAGAGTGGAGTAATTCATATGGTTTGACTGTGAATCCCAAGAAAACGCAGATTATCATACTTGGTAGCTCTAGGATGATTTCTCGGGTAGACAAGGCTACGTTACCACCAGTTACTTTTAACGGGGTTACGATACCGTTTAGCAAACAGGTTCGGAATCTTGGTTTAATTTTGGACGAAGAAATGTCTTGGAGACCGCAAATGTCTGAACTTAGTAGAAAGATGTTTGCATCTGCTGCATCCTTGAGACGTTTACGCAATTTCCTTCCGACGTCCACGAAAATCACGCTTGCACAGTCACTCTTGCTCCCGATCCTTGACTATGCAGATGTGTGCTATCCGGATCTCACTGAAAACCAGCTTAACAAACTTGAGCGGCTCCAAAACTTCTGCATTAGGTTTATTTTTGGCCTACGCAAATTTGACCATGTTTCAGAGTATCGCAGTAAGCTCAAGTGGTTGCCCGTTCGCCTTCGCAGGAATACTCACACCCTAAGTCTTCTATTCAACGTATTATACTATCAACCCTCTCCACAATATCTCAAACTTCAATTTCAGTTTCTTTCTGACTCTCATGTTCTATCTCTTCGGTCATCAAATACTCTTCTCCTTAAAATTCCTTCTCACACAACTACATTCTTTGAAAATTCGTTTACTGTCCATGCCATTAAACTGTGGAATGCTCTTCCATTAGAAATGCGTCAAGCTAAATCTCTTCCTGTTTTTAAAAATAAGATTTTTGCTCATTATTTGTCTTCCATAACACACTAATTTTCCTTATTCTACTTTACATATATCTCGCTTTATTTATTTATTTTACTTAAATGTTTTTATTATTTCGTATAATATTTAGGTTTATTAGGTATATGAGTACTTTATGTATTTATTATTTTTTTTTAATATATTTATTATATTGGTTTTACGCCACTGTCTTTTCGTCCCTTTTATTTCCTGTCCATCCCAAGGTTGCCTGGAAGAGATCGCTCATAGCGATAAGGCCGCCCTTTGTACCCTGTTTTTAATTAGTTAAGGTCTTTGTAAATTTTATTATTAATTTGTGTGGTGTACAATAAAGCGTTTTCTATTCTATTCTATTCTATTCTAAAATAATCGATTCATAGATAAAATATATGGTGATCAGGATATTCTCGTAAAAAGTTTTTCTACTTGATCGTAGTTTAAGCTCATCAACCAGTTGAATAATTCCCGCTTACAATCAAATAAATTCATAGGGTATATATAAATAATTCTATTAATTTTATTGTATAAATATGCAGACCGTTTTTGGTATTGTCGCGATGCAAAGACTGATTTGACGCTAATATCTTTAATTATAATATCTTTTCTTCTATTATAATTAACTTCCGAATTGTATTTTAAACTTTTATGTAATTTAAGCACTGTATTATGTATATATAATTTACGAACGGATAGTAGGCCAGAGTCTGAGTATAACGTTTCGGTTGGATATCTGTAGGGTTTTAAATACATAACCTTCAGAAGCGATCTATGGGTTCTTTCAAGGTCTAGAAACAGGGTTTTGGATGCACCACCCCAAACGGTTATACAATAGGTAAGAACGGGTTTCACCAGCGACTTATAAATTTGACTTATCAAACCAGGTTTTGCTATATGCCTTAAATGAGAAAAACTAGTTATACCTAGCGTAAATCTTGTAAAGGTACGTAAACAGGGAGAGAATATCAAATTGCAATTATATAACCATCTACCAATTGACATAACAAATATTGATAACTTCCAACATTTTAAAAATGTAATTAAAAAATTATTAGAGAGTCATGCTTTTTATAATATTAATGAATTTATGAATTTTAATTTTTCACAACTTTCTTTTATTACTAAAACTTGACATTATTATATTTATTGAACGATTTTATTAGAATTACAAATTGACATTATTTAATTTTTTTTTTATTATTTAATGACTTAGCTGTAACTCTTTTTAAATTTAATTGAATGAATGTACATACATGAATTTGTAAAAATATGACGTACCTTGAATAATATTCACTGTTATTATATGGTTAATTAATAAATAAATAAATAAATGTTTGAAGAGCCACATCAACTGTCTAGTCCGAGTCTTAAGTAAATCTAAATGAAAATTCCATGTTAATCTCTGATCCAAT
This sequence comes from Gymnoscelis rufifasciata, assembly GCA_929108375.1. Classification (NCBI taxonomy): domain Eukaryota; kingdom Metazoa; phylum Arthropoda; class Insecta; order Lepidoptera; family Geometridae; genus Gymnoscelis; species Gymnoscelis rufifasciata. The sequence goes on along the minus strand of OV815307.1, from coordinate 1,654,578 downwards.
ATTACACCAAGATACTTAGCATGGTTAACTTTATTAATTATTTCACAATCACAACTAGGATCGTGAATACTACATTTATGTATTTTGATGTCGAATGTTGCGTCAGGTTGGGTTCTTACGTCTTTTGTAAAGCAGATATAATTAGTTTTATTTACATTAAGTGTTAAAAGATTCCGCTCTAACCAATCGCTAATTTTCTTCAGACCCGTTTCTGTTCTTTGTTTTACTTCTTTCCATGTGTTGCCTGTAAAAATAATGGCAGTGTCGTCGGCGTAGGAAAATATATGCCCGTTTTCTATTTTCATTTCACATAGTTCATTAATATACATAAGAAACAATGTCGGGCCCAATATGCTTCCTTGCGGTACACCATAAGATATAGGCACTGTTTCACTAACCGTCACATCAATTTTTACTTGTTTTGTTGTAATTATTTCGATTAATATAGCATCTGTGCGTTTTAAAAAAAGATATGTTTTCTAACTTCTCACTCAGCATCATTTTTGATGCCTAAATGAAAGAAAATAACGACACATCTAATAATAAAGGATTTTTTACAAAAAACAACTTTCAGTTTTAAATATATGAATTAGAATAAAAGGAGCCTATGTCCTAGTCAAATGTATAACCCGCACCAAATGTCAGGCTAACAGGTTCAGCCGTTTTGCCGTGAATAAATGGACAAACAAACAGACACACACATGCACGTTCCCATTTATAGTATTAGTATGGATTGAGTATAACCTCCTCCACCCTCGGGCACCCCCTAAGAACTTTTCCCCCTTCTCCAGTAAAAGTGATTATCATACTCTCTGTCTCCAGTGGGTGCAACCGTTTCCAAGCATTTTCGATACATAGTGAAAACTCGGGAACTAAAAATATACCCCAAATTCAGTTTTAACCAATCTAAAAAGCCTCCGCCTTTTTAGGTTGGTTAAAATGAGAAATACCTAAAGAGATGCACCAACATAAAATTTTGTGAGCATATTGAGTAAGTCTGAGAATCGGCCAACATCTATTTTTCATTTTGCAAAACAACGTTCGCTGGGGGTCAGCTAGTAGGTATATATATAATAAAACGATATTTAATTCCCAATGACACTTTATTAAAGAAATACAAGACGATATAGAATTTCTATTTCCGTCATGCGTTTTTCATTTGTTTAATCGTATTCAATTTCCACGCACGTTCCGTTCTCGACCCTGATTGTGCCCTTGATGCAACCGCCTACGAAAACTTCCCTCCTTCCGGAATAAGTGTGGTGGTTTTTATTGTTGGGGGCACCTGCGTCTACTTCAGCAACACCCCCGAGCACGGCGATGACCACGAACAATAGCATGAAATTCATGATTTTGTTAAAGAACAACATGGTTGATAATATTGATGCTGAAGCACGCTGAAGCTACTTGGAACTGAGACTGAATATGGATATAGATTTTCTCAAGCTTTATATATCAGAATGAAATGCAATAAAAATGAGTTTAATGTTAAAAACATGGGTCTCATTATAGAATACAGCTAGATTTCAATAATGTGTTTATAGTAATGCGATAACATAATATTATTAAGTTGTACCTATTATTTATTGTAGAAAGGAAGTACCTATAGGTTATATAACGAATAAATAAGTATTCTGTTCTAAGAATGTGACTTTACCTTTTTCGCTCTTAATGATAATATAATTTAGAATCATTTATTTCAGGCATCTCAGGCCCATATAAACGTATAAATAAATAAATATTTCCGGTCTAATCATCAGTAATCGCACAGCATCACCTAACCCCAAACTAAGCAGAACTTGTACTTTGGGTGTAAGGTGGCTGATATACTACATAGATACTTTTTTTTTGTAAATGCTTACATAACACATAGCAAACAGCCAGACCCTACACCAGGAATTGTAGATCGTACAAAATCTTGTCAGGCGGCAGGAATCGAACCCGCAACCTCATGCGCCTCAGGCAGGCTTTAGCCCACCGAGCCACAGAGGTCGTCAAATACCATACAGACCAGCATAATTACATACAAATATAAATCTTATATATAATAAAATATGTTCGTGCCCGTATTAGGGTAGCATCTGTCACTGAGGTGTCGCCTTGTAGTAGATTTTATGTCACTGACCATGATACTCTTACACCACCCTTCAATTATGATTCGATCTCGCAAAGAAATCTAGAAGCTATGCACGGAGTTTCTCCATATAACGCTGAGTGACTTGAGCCTATTCACAAGGTATGAGTAGTTAAGCAAATCACCATGTTTGGGATCCATATTTTGTCGCTGGAAACACACACTAGTTAAATACTTTTGTATTCAGCTAAAAAGGTATTGTTCAGTTACTAAGTAAACTATTGTTTGTAATTTAATATCATAGATGTCACTAGGATGTACATTATAGATCGCGCGTGGTTCTAATACGTGACTACTACGTTACTACGACTAATACGTTCTAAGACGTGGTTCTAATAATATGCTTCCAAAAAGAATTTTTGATAAATTTGCCGAGTTATGGCATTAGGTATCTAATAAATTCTCATGTCACAGTGTTAGTAAGCATACTCATCCGAAACAGATTAACCGATTATTATGAAATTTGCATATTCAATAGGTCTGAGAATCGGCTACTATCTATTTTTCATTTTGCAATACAACTTTTGCTGGGGTCAGCTAGTCTAATATATAAAACTCTCGTGCCACGGTGCTTGTAATCTAACTACTCCGAAACGGCTCGACAAACTCGGGTTTTCATATACATGGTTCATGAAAATCGGTTGAGCCGTTTAAAAGTTATGGGAGCGAGATTGGAGAAGGAAAACCGAAAATCTGCAAATATGTATACTCGAGTGGGGTATCAAATGAAAGCGCATCGCGTTTACACATTAATAGGATGGTGTTTAACTGTTAAGGAAATTAAGAGATTGGAATCGGGGGTTTTTTCTTGTTGTTTTTCGTTTAAATTTAAACTTTTGTATTTGAATTCTTTCAAAATAAATAATAATGTTTCAATTGACTGTTATTTTTAAGTTAGTCTGTTTGTATTTTTACAGTATTGGTGTGCCGTAAAGAAATTATCAATCTATCTATAGTCCCCAATTTAATTCACAACAATATACACTTTTCTATAATAAAAATCTAAAAAATCTTATCGGGTATTTATCGTAAATCATTAGGATTAGCCGTTATCGTAGCTTATCTGTCACTATGTCACACGGTTAATTACTTATTTATTTATACAGTTACAGTGAAAATGCCCCCCTAATTAAGTCTTTAATATGTAGTTTAAGATAACATAGCACAAAGAATGTCCGTCGGTCAACAAAAAATACCTAAATATAAAAAAAAATGCTATCTACATAACTTAATTACTTAATCACCTTTTACGGCATAGGTACCAGCCAATATACACAAATATTATTTATTGTAAAACCACAAAACAGGAAAATACAAAAGAGACACATACACATATTAGGTACATATAGTTACATAATGGGCGGCCTTATCACTCTATGCTATCTCTTCCTTTTTCTTTTTTTGTTCTTATTTTTTTAAATCTTAATTATCTATTATAAACTTATTTACTATTTTTCGGAATATGTATATTCATTCGATAAAAATCGCACTTAGACCAGAACAACTCTTAATATATCTTGGCTGGCTTAAGATTAAATAAAAATGCAATTTTTAAACAATTATATTTCGTTTTGCCAGCGAAATATGGAGCGTATTATTTTAGGAGTAAATCTATTAGACCGCATACAAAACAGCCTAATACGCTCCAAAACGAACATAGTTGATGTTGGTCAAAAAGCGGGCAGCCTTAAGTGGAACTGGGCTGGACACATCTGCCGAATGGCTAGCGACTTGTGGGCAAAGACTACTACTGAGTGGAGCCCACCCAACGCTAGGAGGCGACGTGGAAGGCCCAGGATGAGATGGCGGGACGAGCTCGACGCCCACCTAACATCGTGGCCTGAAGTAGCCAGCAATAGAGGCGAATGGAAAGAGAAAAGGGAGGCCATTGCCCTCCAGTGGGACAGGATGGCTAATTAAAATAAATTAATAAATAAATAAATTTCGTGGTAATTAATACAAGTAAAGAAACAAATCAAGGGGACTAATCTAGTCTGAAATATGTAAAACCAGATTATGATTATTAAGCCTGATTAAAATTATCGGAGGCAATCCGAAGATATTATTTTAATGTTACCTACGCGATGTGCGATGTGTTGACTGTTAAATAATTTATTTTAAATAAACAAGAGTGTTTAAACCATCGGTATTATTAATTATATTTAGGTGATATGCAGTGTATGTGAATAATGTGAGTGGACCAATGTCATAATCTAATCAGAAGGCTTATGAAAACATAATTATTATAAATATATGAATTTGTAAATATCTGCCATTGAAGTAATATCTTATGGTATTTACAGAGAAAATGGCAATATCATTGGTAGGTAAGATAGTCATATTGGTCGTTTGCTTGGCTGTGATCGGGGGAATGACCGGTGTGATCATCCAATTAGTGAACCATGAGGGACGGACAGAAGCTGAAGCCCCTATAGATCAGGAGACACCAGATAATGACATCTTATATGAAGTCGGGGTCGGAATTGCTGATATGACCGGCCCTTGTGTAGAAATAGCTTTTGTAAGTATCATAATTAATTGTTACTGCAGTATATCAATCTTATTCAGTTAAAAAAAAATATGAAAATTGTTGTAGCCGTTTCGAGCTTCAGTTTATAAATTATTTACATACAGTTATTGCTCACTTACAAAAAAACAGTAGAAGGCAAACATCGTGAGGATACCGGTATCTTTGACAAGTTTGATGACCTAACCAGCGTGGTGAATTAAGGCCTAATTAAGGCTCTCTCTCGTCAAGAGTTAAGTCCCAAAAGTGGTAACGAAAATAGGGGTGTTTATGAAAAATTGCTCACTGAAACCTATCGTATAAATACGTGGATATGTGAAACTATTTAGCTCATATGGCTTTTGGCTATTTTATCTTTTATCAGATACAATTTTCAGATGGGCTATGCAGAAGTTTCTCAAAGAGGCCAAGGTATCCACCTCAGACAGTTTGCCAGATCCTTCATATTCCAGAAAGGAGACACCAGAATAGTGCTCGTCACTGCCGAGGTCCAGTCCGTAGGAATCGCTGTTCGAAGAGAGGTAACTGGTTTCATTCTAATTCCGGATGGTGAAGCGAGATGTAGTTACGCAGTAGTCTATAGCCTTCCTCGATTAATGTTTAATAATATTATTAAGAGTTTTTGTGTTTGTTAGTTTCTCGTGCTAACTTTTATAAACTACTGGTCCGCTTCGATAAAATAGCAAGAGATTATTGAGAGATTAGCAACTTCAAACAAACAAACTTGTCAGCTTAATAATATTATTACAGATATATTATTATGTTATCGTGAAACTCACACACTAAGGATTTTAAGTGCAGTGAGTACCATTATTTTTTAACTTTATCAGAAATACGTACGCTATCGTGCGTAATTGATAAAACCGATATGTGTCAAGTGTGTTTAATTCATACAGGAAATCACTAAAACAAAGAAAATAAGAAATATGTAGTTTATAGGTAGTTTCTACGAAAGTAATTGTCTGCATTATCTGTAATCAACTATGTAAAAACAGTGATTGAATTCAAATTATAATCATAATAGTCTTATTAAAGTTTACTGCTACCAATAAAATCTATTCGTCACGGTAACTCAATTTCAAATTCGCCGTCCAATTATAGCCATAAAATTACACTAAACTTAATATCAAAATCAAAACGGTTATTTCTTATAGGCACAGGGCATAGCAATAACTATATTATCACAAGGAACGACGTATGAAATAAATTTGATATGTGAGAAGTTTTCCAACCTTGTTGGCAACTAACAGATTTAACACATGACACGGTGGCAACATTATACACCCATCGTTCTTTCTTGTGGTGTAGATTATTCAAACTTCAAAGTTTCAAAAAGTTTTGTTAGTTCAGGCATAAAAATGTTTAAAAATTATGTGATAAAAATAAAGGACGAGAATGAAGTTATTTACAAGAGTAAACTTACAACATTCAAAAAAGCTATTAAACGCTTGCCGAAGCTTTGGAGGATAAAACAGCTGATGTAACCGGTATGTGTATTTACTTCCAACTACTTTAGAACAAAAACACTTTTAAACATACATTCTTTTAATATTTATTCATACATTCTTTTAATATTATCTATAACAATATCGTTGCAGATAATAATGCAGGGTGTTTTCTTCAGCTTGCAAAGCTTAGGGTCCAGATCTAGTAGATATCTGTTGAGACTGTTCTCGCAGCTCACGCATGCCATCCCGAAGCCGAGGACGCCACCGATGTACAATGTGGGCTTATTGTATTCGACATAAGATTCTTCTTGACATTCATTCGTATTTATTAGTAGTAATAAAATTGACAATGCTCCTTTACAGCAGCTAATAGTGTACTGACTGCCTCAGTGACGTGGTGGGTAAAGATATGCCTGCGGCGCAAGAGGTAGCGGGATTCGAATCCCACCGAGGGGACAAGTGTTCTAGTATTGTAAGCTATTTCTCCTTCGTCCGGGTGTTTAATATGTAAAATAAAAGCATTTATATTTGTATATTTAGTATATTATGTACGATGTATATAATAGCGACTGCTCCCGCAACGCAACTAACAGGGAACAATGGCGGCGCATTGAAAGAGCAGCAACCCTCCATAACCACGACCACTCTGTCAAGTGTGACCGACTAAGAAGAGAAGAAGAATTATATTATGTATATCAGATGTCTAGTACCCGTACCACAAGCCTAGAGCTTACCACGGGACTAGATGTTGTTGTGTGGATTGTACGGAAATATTTATTTTGTTTTATTATAATGTATAGGTAGTGAAGAACCTCCAAGCACTCTACGGGGACCTGTACACACTTCGCAACGTCATCATCACCGGCACCCACACGCACAGCACCCCGGGGGGCTACCTGGTGGACTTCCTGTTGGATGTTAGTATCCTGGGCTTCTCCACGGAGACCTTCAATGCTTACGTCGAGGGCATCACTAGGGTAAGGCTTTTACTATTAACCTTTTATGTTTTTTTACGAAGTTATAAGCCCCACTTATAGGTTATAACTAATATTCTAAATTTGTGTAAAAAATAATCATACGAAGTAACGTAGCTTACTAGTGAAATGCAGGACACGAACACACATCTTCCATTCGTCTTTCCTCTTTTTTTAGAATACATTTTAACGTTCTCAATAATCAAGCCATATCGTCAAAGACTTGGTAAGACAATGTGTATTTTCGAACCTTGATCAAACGAAATGTGCGGATATAATATCGGATAAAAACAAAATGTAAATGGCTATTAAAAAAAAGCCGGTTTAATTATTTTTTATTGAAAACTATTTTATCCGGTTTTTCTTTGTTTCTGTTTGAGTAACCGGTGTATTTTATTCAAAGTCATTTTAAAGCTTGATAGTTTACCTATCTGAATAAAAAGAAAATACAATTTCGGTACAAAAGCCTATAAAAATATAAATTTGAACATATAAATATAAATAAATAATAAAACTCTTAATTTTTACTTTGAGATGTGTTGTTTCCTCACCATGTAAGGCTTACATAGTGAGGAAACCACGCATGACAACCGCAACAAACCGGCATGTTTTGAGAACTTTGAAGAGCAAACTCTTTAAGGACATGTGACATTCACCAACCCGCACTTGACCAGGCCTAATCTCTCTCGTCAAGAGAGAAATCCCTGTGTCCCTAAAGTAGGAACGTGAATAATAGGGGTGTTTGTTTATGATAATTTTTTATAAACTTGTTTTTCTAAATCTCTATTATATTTCAGAGTATAATCCGCGCTCACGAAAACGTGGTGCCGGCCCGTCTGCTGTACAGCACGGCCACCGTGAAAGAGGCGCACAAGAACAGGTCACCTTACTCCTACAACTATAACCCTGAAGAAGAGAAGGCTAGGTGAGCAAATGGTCTTACTTACCTTCGTAGTGACGTCTCCACCGCAGCGATAGTTTGTAAAAGAAAATTAATTTCTCAGACACAGTAATTTTAATAAGAAAGTGGCAAGATATAGAGCTTCAAAATTCCGGAGAGGGGGCTTGTGACATACAAATAACAGTACAAATCGCACGAAAGTACGTCACTGGAATCTTCAATGCAATGCCGTGATTTTTAAAGTCGTTAGCTGCTTTTTATCAAAAAGGAATAAATGAATTTGAATTGAATTGAATTTACAAGATGCTCTGTGCTGCAACTGCCCTTCGTGCCAGAGCCTTTAGGATACATTAGACATAAGAGAATATTGGGTTATAGAAAAACAAAACTAAATAATTAACATGTTTTATCAAAGATACAATGGAGACACCGACGACACCCTCACCCAAGTCCGAATTATTAGAGAAGACGGGTCTCTCCACGGCGTGCTGAACTGGTTCGCCGTCCACACCACCAGCATGAACATGACCAACCACCTTGTGTCTTCAGACAACCTGGGCTACTCTGCGCTCAGGATGGAGCAGGATCTGAACCCTGGGGCTCTGGCTGGCAAGGTATGTGACCCTGATAAACCTTACCTTAGTTACCTCTGTGACTTTGAGGTAGACCAAAGCGACGGGGGAGAGATGAGCTTGACACCTGCCTCTAGGAATGGATCTCTTGAACATCAGACCAACCATCTTGTGTCGTCAGACAACCTGAGGAACCCTGGTGGTTTGGCTGACAAGGTGTTTGACTCGTTCATCATCGGGACGCGCGACAGAAATAATAACTTAGCGCAATATCAAACAGCAACATCTATGTATGTTAATTGATATATTCCGGTGTTACTCTGCGGTTATCCATTCTAAATAATTTTTAGACACTCTTACTGTTTAAGGGACCTATAAGTTCCTTCTATGTCACTTTACTACCCAATAACCCAGTTCAAATGGCTACTTATAGATAGCATTAGTAAAAAAATGCACACTCTAGATCACTCGCTAACGAAAAAATAACGCATGACGCAAATAACCTTCCCATACCCATACGATGTTATCACATCAAAAAAACATCCATAACCTCATAAATGATACTAACTTGGGTTTATTTTCTCAGGCTCACGTGGTAGCAGGATTTTTCAGCTCCAACCTTGGCGACGTGTCCCCTAACCTGAAGGAATCAGTCTGCGAGTTCAGCGGCGACTACTGCGACAACCAGTTCCATATCTGTGCGATTGGAGAACGGTGCTACTCGCAAGGACCTGGCGTCGACATGTTTGAGAGCACTCGGATCATTGGACATGCTGTTTACGAAGGAGCGATGGTATGTCAGTTCTCTACTGTGTCATTTCAGAACGACGCTACTCTCAAGAACATTGCGTCGACATATTCCAGAGCACCTAGATCCACGGACACGATGTGTATGAAGCAGCGGTGATCAGTGTCAGTTCTGTATTATGCCAACTTGTTTGAGAGCACGCATTTGGATGTGTGCGATATGAAGTATGAAATTCAGCTAACAAAGGCAAACCAACTATATATCTGCTGTGATTGCTACTTATTTTTCATACTTTGGCCTTTACGAGGAGATGGTAACTGAAAACGAGAGTCATTACTACTTTCTTGCATGCTACTTTCAGTTATTTAGTAAATTCAAGGTTGATGGTACCTGGAACTTCAAGATACTTTGTCTTGACTACGTTTCCGTTTACCTCAATCTATGACGCACCGTAAAGCATGGGTAAAATAGTATTTATATTGTATATTCTATTTATTCTGTGTACTCTCTCTAATTCTAACCCTGTTTCCAGGAAGCATTGAACGCACCTGGGGTAGAACTGCAAGGGGATCTGTCAGTTGTGCACCAGTTTGTGGAGATGCCAGAACAAGTGGTGCCTAAATATGACACCGTCACTGGAACTTTTGATGAAGTGAGTACCTAGTACATCTGTAAACAATACAAAAAAGGGAACATTTTTCCTTTGAAACTAATACTAACTTTTATTTTTACTACTTTTATGTTGTTTCAGAATGATCTAGTCAGTGGATGCGTCCCTGCGATGGGCTACAGTTTCGCATCAGGAACAATAGACGGCGCAAACACGCTTAATATTACACAGGTTATCTTATTGATTACCATAATCTTAGGTCATTTGGAATCTTGGTTTGCTTTATCAAAATTAGCGACCCACCCGACTTCGCATAAGTCCAAATTATATAGATAAACCTTATGATATTTCTTAATATTTAATCACTCTATCTATTGTTGAAAACCGCATGAAAACACGCACCCGAGAGACGACAAAATATTTAAAAAAAGAAACGGAACAAACCCAATCTACTATCCAACAGACATTCATTAGTGGCAACAGAAATGCCTTGATATAACCGCATGTTGCTTTCTCTATATTTAGGTGGTATACTAGCGGAAAATTCACAATTTGGAAACGACTGATTAGCCATTTATTCCAGGGTACGATAGAAGGGAACGCTTTGCTAGATCTGGTGGGCGATATTATAGCCGAGGCTACAGAGGAGGACATTGCATGCCACCTTCCGAAGCCAATCCTCTTGGCAACTGGTCGGGTAAGTTATACCTACCAATAGAGATATTATCATTAGATTAAATAAAGAAAATCTGCATGTTCTGAAAACTTCAAAGAGTTTGAACGACAAGTGACGTTCACCAACCCGCACTTGACCAGCGTGGTGAATTAGGGCCTCATCTCTCTAGAGAGTCAAGTCAAGAGTGAAGTCTCTATGCCCCAGCAGTGGGAACGTTACCATTTGTTCACTATAGATAAATAAATAAAATAAAAATATCTTCGGACTGATCATACAGCATCACCTTGCCCCAAACTAAGCAGAGATTGTACTATGGTTGTTAGGTGACTAATAAACTACATAGATACATTATTTTTGTAAATACATTGTTATGATACGTAGAAAACACCCAGACCCTGAACCAGATATTGTACATCGTACTAAATTGAACCCGCAACCTCTTGCCCCTCAGGCGAACCTTCTAAAACATTCGAATATTCTAAACTATATAAAACTACTAGTGGCCCGCCCCGGCTTCGCACGGGTTTTTATTCAATTTTTTTTCCAAAATTGTGAATCTAAACCATTCTAAGATCATCTTGAACACACACAAAAAATTTCATCAAAATCGGTCCAGAGAGAGACGTTCAGTGACATACACAATCACAGAAGAATTATATAAACAAGGTAATTTAACCTTTTTTAACAGGCTAACTTCCCCCTCCCATGGCACCCTCGCACCGTGTCCATCTCCACGCTATGGCTGGCTGGGCTCCTGGTGCTGGGCGTGCCGGGCGAGCCCACCACGATGGCGGGCCGGCGGATGCGGCGGGCCGCGTCCGCCGTGCTGGAGGCCGCGGGCCTGCCGCCGCGCGTCGTGGTCTCCGGGCTCACCAACGAGTACATACACTATGTGGCTACGAGGGAGGAGTACCAGGTGAACGTCTATAGAGACTGGAGGATGCGAAAAAACAAATCACAAAAAGCCCCCTGGGTAGACCAAATTCGGTATGAAATGAGAACATGCCTGGAAGTGATCGCTCACAGCGATAAGGCCGCCCTTTGTACTCCAATGTATTGTCTTGTTATTGTTTGCAGTTTGTATTTCTATGTCTATGTCTATTTTATTTGTGGTGTACATTTTAGAGTTATCTATCTATCTAACATATTTGAATAAAAGTCAATAACTACTTTACCGATTGTTATAAAAATTTAATGGGACCTACATGCAGGGAACATCTTTTATTTAATAAAATAGTCATCGAAATTCCATCAGAAAAATATGAAAAAATCACACGCGTCGAATTGAGAACCTTCTGTTTCCGTTGAAAGTCGGTAATAAATAAAAAAAATATTGTTTCAGGTTCAACGATACGAAGCAGCGTCTACAATGTATGGACCGAACACACTAGATATTTTCTTAAACAAATTCGTCGAATTCACTCAAGTCGCGCTTGAAGTAAGTCAAATTTCGTATCTATGTGTCAAAATCTATCTAGTTACATCAGCTAAGCCCGAGTTCAACCTAATCGGAAAGTGAGTAAACAGCTAACCTTGTCTATTTTTTAGAAGCTTGAGAGAAAATATGTGGATCATTCCCCACTGCCAAAACCAAACTTTCCCTTTTAACCAAACTTACACACACATCAACACTCTAACGCTCCTACTGCTGGGACACAGGGACTTGACGAGAGAGATTATTCACCACGCTGGCCAAGTGGGGGTTGGTGTTTGTCACATTATGTCCTTCAAACTCCTTAAAGTTAAAGCACGTCTTTGAAGCGCACATAATTTTCTAAAATCCAGAGGTGCGCGGCGAGGTGTGAAGCCAAGACCTTCGGAATGAAAGTCGATTCCATTCTCCTCCCATTATCCATTGCTCCCATTTAGCCAGCACGGCTATTTTATTTTTTGTAGCCAAAACTATAACCAAAAAAAATCGGCTTTCTATGATTTCCGAGGGAGGAGACGTGGAGCCCGGCGTGGAGCCAGCAGACAACCGCGACCGGACGCTGTCCCTCATCACGGCCGTGCTGTTCGACCGCAGCCCGCGCGGCGCCAGCTTCGGCGACGTGCTGGAGCAGCCGCCCCCCCTCGCCAGGCGGGGAGACACCGTCAGGGCCGTGTTTGTGAGGACCCCTTTATCATTAATTATAAAAAAGAATAACAGGCTTGAAACAGTAGAAATTAACCCGTAGTAGACAAGTACCGAGTATAGATCGGAATAAAATATAACTGGCACGATATTTTTAGTTTGACGTCATAACATCTAGCATCATAGCTCCAGAACGGATAAAGCGATTTCAATTCAGTTTCGCGAGTGTTCTAAGACATGTTTTATGAAAATCGGTTGAATTGTTTAAAAGTTATGAGGGTAAAAATGGGGAAAATTTGCAAATATACTCGTATGGGTTCTGGAATAGGGGTATTTTTTTAATTGTAAATTATGATTATGTATATTCGTGCAAAGCCGAAAACGGCCAGACTGGCGGCTGGTAGATTAATAATAAACAATGATACTCGTTATTGTTACTTAAATCTTAAGAATATATTCTTAGATCTTATGTGTTATAGCTTTCTTGGGGGACAATTAATTAATACCCCTTTATAATTGTGCAACACCATTTATTTCTCCTTATCAATAATACTTACTTATTTATTACACCGTACAAAATACAAAACATGGTCGCCAGTGTTCCAGCAACATGGCCGACTAGTGCCGCTTACGTTTACTAGTGATGTGAGCAATAGAATATTATAATACTTTGTATTGCAGGTAGGAGCAAATCCTCGAAACGACCTGCGGCAGGAGACAGGGTACGCGGCAGTGGAGCGCCTGGAGTTGGGGTCGTGGAACGTAGTGGCTAACGACGCCGACTGGAACACCAAGTAAGGGTACCAAGTTGTATGTTAACTTGCCAGAGTATGTTACATTGAGGTGTTAGGCTACGACTAGAGTTTTTGAATTGACAACTTGTGCGGGCAATCAAACATCAATGATCCAGTCCCGCGTTTGGTGTGCCAGACTTCATCTAGGCACTACAAGTATTTGATTCTTAAGTAAGATCGAAAGCAAAAATATGACGGATTGAAAGTGTAATATATATTGCAATTTTCCTACCATCAAAATTATTCGTTGAGTCGAACTGATGAGGTTGCAAACCTTAAAATTATTTATGGTTGAAAAAATCTATAAAATCAGCATCTGATTTCGATTTTGCACTTTGCAAGGTACACTAACAATAACATTTTAAGTACAAATTACAACTTCTGTTGCAATTATCCGTGCCATTAAATTAGACCATAGCTGATACAATTCAATTTGGTTAGGACTTTATTGGCTACTTATCGGCGTATACTGCGCAGTTAAATTGCGTACAGCGGAAAAATATAACGATTCAATTTAGAGTTTCATGTTTAAAGATTTGTTTATAAAAGTACACTAACTAGCCTGCTCGTTCCGGCTTGTTATAACGGATGCAAAAACCTTTCTCTTTAATCGCTCTACAGCTCTACTTAAAATCGCATAGAGTTTCAGTATTCATTCAGTGTTTTTGAATTTTTGGCTACCATAAAGACATAGAAAGACAAAAACATGGCTGGGGTCTTTAACGAGATATATTATAAGACAATAGCAGATAACTATAAGATTATAAATAACTGGAATATTTTCATTACCTACTTATATCTATGGACAATAGTAATATAGTAATAGTTTATTGCTTTAACTTAAATTAATTAATATATTACAGTGGTGTGGGACCCTCTTTTAAGTAATGTAATACCTGTGCTAGAGGGTCTCGCTCTGCTGCGCGGCTATCTTAAAGTTAATTAAATTAAGTTTTATATTTAATTTTTAATATAGATACCTTAATTAATAACATTTACATAATAATTATAGTTAAAGTACGTAAAGTTTACAAACAAAATACAATTAAAATGCCAGAGAAATTATTGTTCTTAAAAGGTTTACAATAATAATACAATTTGTGCCAATGTTACAAAAAACAATTTATAATAAATAATTGAACGTTGAGTGATTAAATAGATATAAATTAAAAGTGAAAGTAATATAAAGTATGGTAAAGCTGAAAATAAATTAAGTTAACTATGCTTTTGAGAAAGTGTGTATATGAGCACAGATTAGATACTATAATCTGTGATATGAGTTAGTGTACGTGCTAGGTGCGGTGGTTATTATATATATATATACATAAACATACATATATACATGTATATATATATATAATATATACATACATACACATATATACAACAATGAAATTATTATTGTCCTTTTTCTTTGTAACTCGACCAGCCGGCTAGGCTAAGTTTGTTGTCTAGGTACGAAAGAAACACTGTCCAGGTAGAATATACTTACTTCTTGTCGATATAAAATATACTTATTGTCTCGTGATCATTTTTTATGTCATCTGAATTTACGCAAGACTTCCATTCTAATAGTTAAATTAATAAATAGATAGTACCTATAATAAAACAATATCTATACTAATATTATAAAGCTAAAGAGTTTGTTTGTTTGTTTGTTGAACGCGCTAATCTCAGAAACTACTGGTTCGAATTGAATAATTCTTTTTGTATTGGATAGTCGAGTTATCGAGGAAGGCTATAGGCTATATAACATCACGCTACGACCAATAGGAGCAAAGATATAGTGGTAAATGTGTAAAAAACGGGAGAAATTGTTCATCTTTGAAGCCTTCCGTTGCGTGCGCCGTGAAAACGGTTCAAGATACACAAAAAATATGTATTAAAGAATAATAGCTCTTTTAATGATCTAAAAAACAGTCCGCAATAGTATATGTCTATCTTTTAAGATTAACTCACAAAAACCGTTTTTATGGTACCTAATTTGGTCGAAATAATTTGTTTAAGTTGTATCAACATAATAATATTAATCTTTATTCAAATAAATATGTTGTTGGTTAAGAGTACTTCATCCATTTTAACGCGGGTACCACCGCAGGGCACAGCTAGTAAGTAATAAAATTGAAATGGACATTTATAGAAGAAAGTTTTAAATTTTGCCTTGGAGTGAAGTCTGCATATTTCAAGGTTAGACGCCATTTTGTTATATAAATAATAAATAATAAATAAATAAATGCATTTATTCAGTAACTTACATACTATTTTACAATTTTGTGGTAGTTGAGACCTTCTTTTAGATTTATTTAAAAATCTGTGATAGAAGGCCTCGCTCTTCCTTAACTAATTGGTAGGTACAAACACATTCAGTATTTTAATTTACAAATAAATGCAATGCAATTTCTATAAATTGTTTTTTATATTTAAATTTTGTAAGGTAAGCGAGTGTGACTTTAATGAGTGTGTGTGTGTGTGTGTGTGAGTGTGTGTGTGTGTGAGTTAGTGTGTGTGGTTTGTATTTGTATTTTTATAAATGCCAATTTATGAATAATAATAAATAAATAATAATTATAAATTATGTATATGCAAGGATAAGTTTATTTTAATAAATTTTCGGTCGTATCATAGTCTAACGTTTTTAACCACTTTACAATTATTTCTTTACAGCTTTTGGTGTTTCTAGGGTATATATCAGTAATTTTATTTATTCTGTTATACAAATTTGATGACAGTTTCTTATATTGTCGGCTAGCAAATTTAGTTTTCGTAGATAAAGATTCAGCTACTATATAACTTCTTCTACTAACTTTTGTTGGTACATACGGCAGTGATTTATGTTTTCTAAGAATTGAATTTAAAATGAAAAGCTTTCTGACAGATAGAACTCCACTTAACATATATAATTCCGAGGTCGAGTAACGTCGTCTTTTAAAGTACGCAACTTTCAACAGTGCTCTTTGCGATCTTTCTATTTCTATAAATTTTGTTTTATTTGCCCCTCCCCATATAGGTATACAGTAAGAAATTACTGATTCTACTAGTGTTGTGTATATGATGGTAAGCAAACTCTTTTTCGAGGTATTATTATCAGCAGGTTTGGATTCTAGTTTAGTTGGTATGATATGTCTAAGATTTTTAAAGATCCAAGTTAACTTTCGTATTCTATTTATAATAGCTTCGATTTGATAATGCCAAGATAATCGTTGGTCGATTGTTACTCCAAGATATTTAATATGTTTTATTTTATCAATTTCAGGACAGTTACATTTTTCCATACCATTATTACATTTGTGAATTTTAATTTTAAGTTCATTATTAGGTTGACTATTATTGTATAGACCAAAACAGATGTAGTTAGTTTTTTTAGTATTAAGTGTTAGTAAGTTATTGTCAAGCCAAGCATAAACCTTTCTCATTCCCTCCTCTGCTTCACTATACAAAGCATCCCATGATAGACCCTCAAAAACAACTGCAGTGTCATCAGCATAGGAAAAAATATAAGCATTCTTTAATTTCATATTGCAGAGATCATTTATATATATTAGAAACAATGTAGGACCCAGTACACTGCCCTGTGGAACACCATATACAATGTCCTCTTCGTCACTAAAACATTCCCCTACCTTAACCCTTTGCTTTCTATCTGATAAGTAATCCTTCAGAAGTTTTAGCGGAGTATCTCTAATCCCATATTTTTCCAGTTTGGAAACAAGAGTAGGGCCAGAGACGGTGTCAAATGCCTTTTTTAGGTCTAAAAATACAGCGAGGCATTTCTGTCCTTGATCTAGATTGTCTACAATTTTAGAGGTTAATCCTAGTACTGCATCTTCTGTAGATTTTCCTTTTCTAAAACCGAATTGATTTTCAGATATTAAGTTAAATTTTTCTAGATATTTTAAAAGCCTATTATTTATTAATTTTTCTACTATTTTAGAGATTGCCGGAAGAATTGATATTGGTCGATAATTATTTATATCTGCTCTGTCCCCACCCTTGTGTACCGGAGTTACAATTGATTTTTTTAATAATGCTGGAAAAACACCCTTTTTGAAACATACATTAGCTAAATGAGCTATAATCGGTACTAACTCATTTTCAGCTTGCTTGAGGAACTTAGTAGGAATATTATCCCATCCTGGGGCACTATCAGATTTGAGATTCATCAATACAGATCTCACTTCATCTTGATCTGTATCAAATAAAGCAAAGGATAATTGATGGGAAAAATTAAATTTATCATCGAAACAGCATGATCTAGAAGACTCATCAAGTATTATATCATCCGCTAGCTTTTTACCTATACCAGCGAAAAATTTATTTATATAGTTTGCTGAATTTTGGGGGGTAGATTTAATCGATAATAATTCACTATTATTATTTTTATTTATTTTTGTGTATGTAATTTTTTTAATATTATTCCAAAGTTTTTTAGTATCTTTTGCTACTCTAGTCAATTGTTCACGTTCATATTTATGTTTAAGCTTTTTTATTAGTTTATTACAAAAGTTTCGATATCGATTATAAGTTATTCTTAGTATTTCATTGGTTTGATCATTTCTTAACTGTTTCTGCATTTTATTTCGATTACGTATACATCTAAGAATACCGGTAGTTATCCACGGTTTTATAGAACGCTGTGATTTAGGTATTTTTATTGTCTGAGTATTTTCTTGTATAGATTGTTTTATTTTAGTTATTAGTTGGTTTATTATTAAGTCTGGCTCATTTGAGAATAATAATTTTGCTATATTTTTAGATTTCAAGGATATCAGGGCACTATCGAAATCGGTACTTGTTTTTGTTTTAGGGCAAATTATTTTATTTTTAATTTTTGCAATTACTAAAATCGCTGTAAAATGGTCAGTAACGGTAGTGTGCAGTATCCCTATCGTAGCGTTAACTTTTGTGGCATTAATTTTGAGGTTAAAATGATCTAAGCAACTATTTTCACGGGTTGGCAGGTTATGCCCTGGGAGTAAACCTTGATGAGTTAACATATTCAAGTAGTTAAGTCTATTATTTCGTTCATAGGTACTCTCTTTTTCTTTAATTATTGTGTTAATATTTATATCCCCTGTAATTATTAAATTTTTTTGAGACTTAATGGTATCCAAATGGTCACAAAGCGAGTTATTAAAAATATCAGCATTGTGATTAGATGGTGAGCGGTATATACATAGAATGACGTAGTTTAAGAGTCGTATCTGCAAGCATGATGCTTGTTGTATTTTTATTTCTTTAACATCAGCTTTTATTGAGTTTTTTATATAAACAACTATACCATCATTTTGATTCTGGTGGTGGGTGGTAGCGAACATTGAATAATTCTGAAATTGTGGAATTGGTTTGTCTGAACTGATACGACATTCAGTGAGGGCTATAACGTCAGGGTCAAAATCTAAATGAGCTAAAACAGTAGAGAAGTCGTCAAAATTACGGTAAATACTGCGAATATTTTGTGTAACTAAAGTGAAATCATTTTTATGTACAACAATTTTTTTTGAAAAATTACTTAGGTCACATTGTAATGATTTAACAATTTCTATGTTATCCATTTCTTGTATAGCGTGCATTGTACTATCCATTAGTAGCACAATTTAATAATATAGTCGTTGTTTTATTATTTGAGCTATACTTGTTTAGGTATCGGTTTATCATGTAATATATCTTATTGAAAAAGTTATAGAATAGATTATTATTTTTAAGTTTGTTAAACGAGTATATATTTTTATATAAGATAGCCATAATATTAATATACAATGTAAATAATGTACATATATTTTCATAATATAACCATAGAGTTAAATATAATAATTGTATGTGAGTATGTGTAAAAAGACGATGTGTATTTATTTTGTTTGTGTGTGTTTGTTCGGTGTGGTTATAAGCAAGACATTTAAAATAACAGTTAATTTCAAAATTAAGTGATTTAAGAGTAAAGATGTTTAATACAAACGCAGTTTTGGAATTCATTTTATGTATGATTATAATACATAACTGACGTTGAGCAGATACTAGTCATGTTTCTTGTAGTAGCCGTTGAATTTGAGCTTCGTTTGTAATTAATATAATCGGCGAGTTTTCATCCTTTCTAAGATAAACTTTCCCATAAGCGGTCCAGCAAAATCTATAATTTTTACTACTTTTTGCTAAGTCCCGTGCTAGGAAATAGAGACGGGCACCTTTAGCAGTAAGCTGTTCTGTTATGTAAACTGGAGTATCTTCCATTGTACGGAAACCTAGATGTTTTGCAGAAAGTTTGGTCTTATGTTTCTTGTTGAAGAGTTTCGACATCTTTAATAATTCCATTTTTAAATTTGTAGATGAAGATTCAACTACAATAGGCATGTTTTGGCTGTCCTTTTTCCCTCTCACTCTATAAATGTCTCTAATGTCACTCTTTTCAAGCTTGCAGTCGATATTTTTTGATAAAGTTAGTACCATATCTATTAAATCCTCTTTTGTCTCGTTATTTTTCTTAGGGACGTTCTTAATTTCAAAGTTTGTTTTACGGCAGTGTTTATGAAGATCTTCGATCTTATCTTCCAAAAAACAATTTCTCTTTTTTTCATCTTTTAATTGATTTTCGAGTAATACTATCTTTTTATTCAGTTCCTCATTCTGGGACGTAAGAAAAACAATAGAGGTTTGAATTTCCTTGTTACTAGCACGGATTTCATTGAGCGTACTGTTCAATCCGGAAATATTTGTGGAGTGCCCATGCAGCAAAGAAGTTATCATTTGTCGAACTTCCTCCTTAAATGCATTAAAATCGGACAGTTTAATTGAGTCCTCCATCTCATCTCTCGTTCTCTTTTGCCTTTTAGATAAGAAATTGGTTGGTGTTGTTTCATAATGGCCGGATTTATTGAGATCTGTTTCCGACATCGATCTATTTAGATTACTCATTGTACTAGGCTGTTATGAGTGGCAAAGTGTAAGAAGGCCTGTGCAATGTGAAATGTTATATCTGTCATTTTATACAGAGAGTTTCACTACGTTTTGTATCAGAAACGGTTTCTACATGATTCGAGCGAAACCAAGACTAACTACGTAGATTTCGGGCAGCGCAAGTAGTTGCGCATTTCTCTTCATCTTATTTTTGCACCTTGGGTTACATAATCGAAGATTTTGTGAGAATCCCTATTATTTTAGAAAATAAAATATAGCGTATGTTACTCGAGGATAATATAGCTTTCCATTGTTAAAAGATTATATCAGATCCGCTCAGTAGTTTCGGAGCCATCATTACGAACAAGCAAACAAAACTTTTCTATTAACATTAGTACCTATAGAAAACAAAATGACTGTTTTTCATTGAATCTTTACCTAATGATTTCAATCCTAGTTAAATCATGTTAAATAAATATTTCCGGACGATCCACACAACAACGTCTAGCCCCGTGGTAAGCTTTAAGCTTGTGTTACGGGTACTAGACATCTAATATACTTACTTAATATAATAGACATATATAAATATACCTAGATATATTTTTTCATATACATATTATACGCCCACAATAAGGAGAATGTTATAGTAATAAAGTACATAAATGTCCAGATTTTAATTTGTTCTCTTCCCAGATTCAGTTGGGAGCGCACGTCCACCCTCCTGGGCACGAGCCAGGTGACCTTCGAGTGGCGAGTCCCCGAGGACGCGCTGATGACGTCCTACCGACTCACCTATAACGGCGCCTCGCGCGGAGTCTCCGGGACTATCACGCAGTTCTCCGGCACCAGTGCCGTCTTCACTATCGATGATTCATTAAACTCATGATACTCGCAAGAGTGCTTTATTTCTTTCAATTATAGACTCCAGGTGTCTTGTGTTTTCCTACTCACCTATAAAGGCTTAAAGACTCAAGTAAAAAATAGTTAATCTACCTACCTATTTTATTTATGTAGTCATCACGCCTATTTTTACTAATAAAGTACACATAAGGAAAACATCCGGACTTACGTCAATACATTAAGTATCAATGATCCGGTCAGGAAATTCCTTAAAATCTAACCGAGTTTGCACGCCCTGCCGGCCGCAGTATGAGGTTAGGGGCAGAATAAAATGGCGGATCTAGTAGTAGTGCCAGCAGTAGAAAATATTGCCTTGTATTGAAGTTGATCCATGCGTCCGATCTTATGTCACATCCGATCTTAGGCGACCCAACTATACCATCATTCGTTTAAGATGCGTCTACGTACGCGGGGATAATCATCTTAACTAATTGAGGATGCTTTTACCAAGGGAAGAAAAAATAGGGCAAAAATGACCTAGGCCAAATCATCAAAGTAAACATCGTGAGGAAACCGGCATGTTCTGAGAACTATAAAATAGTTTGAAGGACACGTGACATTCACCAACCCAGCCAGCGTGGTGAATCTCTCTTGTCAAGAGAGAAGTCCCTATGTCCCAGCAGTGGGAACGTTAATAGGGTGATGATGATGATGATGATGAGATAAGATTGCTGCTTTTGTTTTATTGTTACCCTTAATTAAAATTATATTTATTATTATTTATTAAGAAACTGACACTCGAGTCGTAAGGATCTGCGAAGTTTCGGTTCTGAAGAGAAGGGCATTTTTTATATGATATATATAGTGATAATTTTACATAAGTACATTAGGTACGTATACGTACCTATACCAAGCATAGTTAAAGAAAAAATATAACCCGACAACGGCATGATTCTTTTTGAGAATAATATTTTGTTTTTATTGTATACAACCCGGCGTTCTTTTCACGGTGATCCATCTAGTCGTTCAGGCTGAGCCAATGCAACTTTAAGCCGATATAGATCCTAAAACAGATTTATACTAAATACCTTTTCAACAATACCCCACTTGAAATATAGTATGTTGACCTTCATTTTTTCTATTTCACAATATGGAGTCCAGCAGTCGCCATATTGTATTTTTACGCGGTGTTTGGTCTGTGTAGTGCTTCAAACGAGCATACATAGGTACAAATGCTGATAAACACATTACAACTTCATTCCAATCAAATCAACAATACACACAAGTACAAGTAAAATCATAAGTAGATATTTAAGTAAACACAAACGTCTAATCCTAATTTAGAGCACGCTTATCTGCAGATTTACCTCAAATAATTAAGATCTAGACCTAATCTTATCCGTATAAGGTATATTACAGCTTGTACATCTATACAGATGAGATGTTTTAAAACTGAGTATCAATGTCATCCATGTTATTTTCTTCGCTTTTGAATGGATAAATTGGTTTTGTCCTGGTTGGTAGTTACATAATGCATAGAACTGCGCTGGTTAGCATGTATGTTAGGAATCAGCGATTCTCAATCTGTATTACCTAAAATTGCCCATTCAATTATTTTTTTATATATTTTATTTTAATTGTATTAGCTTAGATGGTTGCATTGCATGTGTTTGAGTGGGTGGCACCTTACGTATTAATTTCGTAGAATCTTTGAAACGTGTGTTCGGAATTAGTTCTAAATATTTGGTTTCATATAAGTATTCTGCATGACCTGTTTATAAGTAGGTTATACAGAATATGTACTAAGATCGAAATTGGCAAATAATTTATGTAATTATTACTTTTATAATCAATGATTATTTTGTGAGTACAAATTCCGGCTTGAGTATAATTAGTATTACAAGTAACACAAAAATCAACCAACATCACATCCTCATTCATCTGTTAGTCAGTTATTAAAAGAAACAGGTTAAAATCAGTGGTTCAAAAAATGCAAATAAAAAACGTTTTTCAACAAATAAGCCCTTCAGTATAATAATGCCCGTACCTATGATTGAGAAACAGTGTTCTTTCACAGCTTCATACTAATAAACACCTATTCTATAGACAAGTTGGTTGAACTAGTCTCATAGCATCGTTGTCCTTACCGAGGACAAATCTTAATTTTACAAGAATAAAGTATTCGCTCAAAATGCCTTTGTTGTTCACGAATTGTTTATATACAACGAGATAAGATGGCAAGGGTCATAAACTCCCTGGTGAGAGATAAGCCGCTATCTGAGGAAATTATTTAAAACTGTTGTTTTCGATTTAGTGGTGCTGGCGGCAGTGTGTGTGATCTTTTGTGAATCAAGGTAAGTTATATTATTCTATACCATTGGAAAATCTAGTAGAATATTGAATTACCGGAATTTGATAACTATACTCTGTCCAACCAGCATAGAGCATATTTACTAACAAACGAAATCAGCTGTTTTTTAGGGTTATCACTACAAGATTATGCAGGCATAACGGAATTCCAATGATTTCACCCGTAAAATGACAAATTATTTATAACTTTTTAAATCTACACTTCAATTTAATGCAAATCCAATTATTTCAAATCACAAAATCATCAATAAGTGGTCAAACACGGAAGATTAAAATCACCAGAGATATTTGACTTTGTGGCAGTGCCAACCTTAGCAAATCTCAGTTCACTCTCAGTTTTGACGTCTTCAGTGGCTAACATTTGGTGACTTTTTTAATACAATTCCGAATTAAGGATAGCACTCTCACCATACGTCATTCATAGAAAGAGCATTATTTTAATTTGGCAGGATTATCTTGGAACGAATGGAACAAAGACTCAACAAAGAGCAAGTGTTGCTAGCTGGTTTCAGCTTACCCAATTTAGTGGTGTTAGAGCACATTCCCTTTATGTGAATGAATGAATCCTACTTAAACAACAAGGTCAAACAAAACTAAAAACTGAAGTCCTGGATCAAACGCAATGGCACCAAAAATCTATAATTAAATACTGACACACTAAAAGACGAGAAAAATATGAGAAACCAAATTAAAACAATACCTTCAACAAAAACACAATTTTAGATTGTGTAACTACTGGGACTAAACCATCCCATTTTAAGCGATTTGTGCGTGCCCTCCTCAAAAGCCAAAAAAAAATCAAACATTCTTATAAATTATCTTGAAAATAGATAATTTATAAGAATGTTTGAATTTTTCCGAAATTTGAACTATTATATGAGATCTGGGTAAATAAAGCCACTATGGGCATGCACAGTAATTTGATGTCCTGATTGTAACTTTATAGTTGTTTATACTTTACTTGTAATTTTGTGACACAGAATAAATACCTTTTGGGGCCTTTTGACACATCACAAAATTATGTTTGTTAAGTATTTGTTGTTTTTCTTTGTTTTATTGTATTTTGTGTTGTGATGTGTCAATAAATGTTTCTCTCTCTCTCTCTCAAATACCCTTTACTTTTTTTAAGTAAAAAACTTAGCGTTTCTCTGGTTTTCGAATTCATTTAAAACTTCCAGTTTATGGCCATTCTAATAGTATGCCAAATGTCTCGTTGCACCACAAAAGCGTTTCAAAATAAGCGTTTATTCAAAAAATCTGTATAACTTGTGTCAAAGAGTAGGTATTGGTAGCATTTATTTTATAACCATCAAAAAAATAACTTTTTTTTAAGATTTCAGACTATATTTCTAAAATATCTTCTAATATCTAAAACGCATCGAAAAAACGTGTGCACTCAAGGGTGTGAACACCTGTATATTATCTGTCTTTGTTACGTTTTTTTACCATCTTAATTTCGGTTGATGAAATTCTCATTTTATTGAAATAAACCTCGTTTACTTTCAATTCAATTTCTGGTAAGTAAACAAAAAAAATACAATACACATTTTACTATGGAGGAATATCACCCTTCTTTTCTATGAATGATTGCAATAAACTAAATGAATGAATGAATGAATAAATAATTTATTTTCCCCGTTTTTTCTGACAGAACTGGAAACACCAACCGCCATTTGCTTTTCACTTGACTTCTTGATTTATTTATGTTCGTTGTGGTTAGTTCAAGTAATTATAAATAAATGAAATTCCGACATTAAACAAAGTGTTAAATGAGGTTAACGAAGACGAAGACCTACCATACCAAACTTCAAAAGGAGTACATTCAATAAACTATTACATAGGCTAAAATTCAAGTACAAAGATCACGTAAAAACAGTAGAAAAACACGAAATAGTGAGGTGGAGGCGCAATTATCTCCTAAGAAAATGAGAGAAGAAGGGCGCAAGATCTATTATACAGATGAGACATGGATAAACGAAGGTAATTATTCAATTACACTTATTTTTATCTTTCTCAGTAAACAAATACATGATAAATTACAAAAGCAAGGTTCTGAGACAGTATGGTTTATCTTATAAAATAGATCAAACCTAATGCCATGTTTTCTAGCTTGCTATTTGTATCATTCATTCTGTCCTACAGGATAATTCTCCGATTTATTGCAAAATGCAATGTTAAATTGTTGATTTTGTTTGTTCAGGATATACCAAATCGAAGGTGTGGCAGGACACTACAATCAATAAAACAGGGCCTTCTGGAAAAGGAAAACCCCTAATAATCGTTCATATTGGTAGGTTATCTTTACATTTTTTATGAACCCTTATGTTGTGCATAAGTAGACAGGCAATATCCAATTTTTTCTGATATGATTATTATACAAGTTAGCACAGATCAACAAATCCAAATCCAGTTGCATCATGGTCAAGTATCATGACAATGTATACAGTGAGTGATTATTGCATCTTGTGATATCATTTAAATTTTGATGCAATTTTTAAAACAATAAAGAAAAAGGGCTTCCAACGGAAGATCAGCGTTGTCTTGTTACATACAAGTCAACAAATGCTGAGCTGGAAGCCTTTTTGGGACACTTTATGTGACTTTACTAAATAATTCTTCTTTTATTTATATGCATTGTGTCTCAAATAAAATTTATTTCATTTCATATATTATTTCATTTCAATAACTTTTTCTATGACAACAGTTAATAAGGTGTTTTGTTTTTAGGAAATGAAAATGGATTTTTGAGCGGAGGAAAATTTATATTCGAAAGCAAAAGTAGTGAATGAGATAATTTCAAAGAAATGAATGCAGAAGTATTTGAAAAATGTGATCGATCAATTTATCATCCAGGTATCTGGAGATACAACAAGTAGTAGTTAGTCCCGGAAGAGAGACACTTGTAATGAAAAAATAAAAGGATGTCTTACAAATAATGATACATTTTATTTCCTTAGAAGCACATAGCCTACATGGACAGGTCAACTTAAAATTAATAAAACTAAATTGCCTAAACAAAAAATATCAAGAAAATAACATTGTCTTGACAGTTCGCTTCAATGTTTTATACTGAGTTGAGAAGCTAATAGAACAATGCAGCTTTATCAGTTATACCAATTTTGGAGTTCTTATTTATAGGTAACTATTATAAGTTTAACATTTACATCCAAGCTGCATCATCTATACTAATATTATAAAGCTGAAGAGTTTGTTTGTTTGTTTTTTTGTTTGTTTGTTTGTTTGTTTGTTTGTTTGAACGCGCTAATCTCCGAAACTACTGGTTCGAATTGAATAATACTTTTTGTGTTGGATAGTCCAGTTATCGAGGAAGGCTATAGGCTATATAACATCACGCTACGCTACCAATAGGAGCAAAGATATAGTGGTAAATGTGTAAAAAACGGGAGAAATTGTTCATCTTTGAAGCCTTCCGTTGCGTGCGCCGTGAAAACGGTTCAAGATACACAAAAAATATGTATTAAAGAATAATAGCTCTTTTAATGATCTAAAAAACAGTCCGCGATAGTATATGTCTATCTTTTAAGATTAACTCACAAAAACCGTTTTTATGGTACCTAATTTGGTCGAAA
This sequence comes from Gymnoscelis rufifasciata, assembly GCA_929108375.1. NCBI lineage: Eukaryota > Metazoa > Arthropoda > Insecta > Lepidoptera > Geometridae > Gymnoscelis > Gymnoscelis rufifasciata. The sequence continues at coordinate 1,627,432 of OV815307.1, read as the reverse complement.
TAATTTGTTTAAGTTGTATCAACATGATAATATTAATCTTTATTCAAATATGTTGTTGGTTAAGAGTAATTCATCCATTATAACGCGGGTAGCACCGCAGGGCACAGCTAGTCCTTTATATAATCATTAATAAAGTAATAAGCTTTTTTCATTAGACTTCTCTTAATAAATGATTTAAATTTTCTAATAGGAAGCTCTGTTACATTATGAGGAAGCTTATTATAAAAACGTACAGAGTTACCCATAGCCTAGTTTTTTTAGTCTGTAGGTAGGAATTACTAATTTCTCCTTATTTCTCGTGTTAATACTATGTACGTCACTTTTTCATAAAAACAAATGCTTATTCTTGTGGGTTAACATCAATATCAATCAATATCTCAAAAATGTACTGTGGGATTACAGTTAGAATGTTAGATAGGCTATGCAGGTACTAATTTGTTGCAGTCAAGTTTTATAATGTTTGGTTCAATAAAATTGAATTAGGACAATAAATTATTTATACCCGTAATGCCGAAAACGATTCCGCAGGCAAGAGCTAACCTAGTTCAGTTTCTTGTAATTGGACTTTGCGCTTGAAGCGACAATTTGCCAGTGTCGAGTTAAATAAAATTATAAAGCGAAAAATATGATTATTCAATTCAAGAGCTAACCTAAATAATAAAATGTTTTTTACCCCTGCATCAGCTGATTGAACTGTCAGATGGTTTGTTAGTAAATATGCTCTATGCTGGATGGACAGAGTATAGGGATATGTTGTTCTTGCAATATTATTTAACAAACTACTGTAGGTACTTAGTTCCCTACTAAAAATCGTTTAGTTTTTCATTAACTGTTTCTAAAAATTTAAGAAATTGGCTTAAATTTTTTTCAAAATTGAAGATCGTTTTTTATAATTAAAAATCAAAATCATTTGTTGCATTCAATACAATACTATTTATTGAAACACAAATATTATAATACAACAGAACAATGCTTAAGAACTGAAATTCATCTGAGTGTAACAATGGGTGGCCTTTAAATGCATTAATGTGTACAATTAGTCTTAAAATTTAAAAAATGCTTACAACACGTCCAGTCAGGGCATGACAATATTAGAGTCTTATACATATTTAGATATCTATAAACATATTTGAATCTTATTCTAATTATTGTTTACATTTATGACTATCTTATAATGTACCTACTTCCAATTAAAATGCAAAAATATATTTTCCTTACGAGATTGAATCAGAAATAAGGCCCTGCGTTAATTTAGCTCATTAGTTAGTTAATGGGCATATAGTACATAGAATCGTCCGTAGAAGCCGAAAATTCTAAAATGGGGACCGTAGATCGGCAACAGCAGAATGGGACGTCGAAAAACGAGATAGGCACTTGACTAAGGGGTTCACGGTGGAAGCAGGCCGCTTCGAACCGAAATAAATAAAAATCTATAATCTTCATGGCCTGTAACTGATAATAACTACATTTACAGATGACTCCTCCAGTCACAAAGAAGCTGATAAACTCCCCCGAGAGTTGCGTGGACGAGAACCTTTTAGGAGTCATCGCTACGTACCCAACGCTGCAACTGCATCCGAAGAACAGAGTTGTCACTGTTAGGCGGAAGGTAAATAATGCAATATCAAAATGCATGCAAAGTAATTCTCTCTCAGTGTCTCTCAAAGTCACCGCGGTGACTTAGATTTTATGCTGAGGTGCTATGAATCATTTAATTTCCGTTTATTAATTAATCCGTAGTTCCTCAGCTAATTTATAAACCTAAATATTTTGTTATTTTCAGGATGACGCCAAAAGAGTAGCAATCCTTGGGGGCGGTGGATCTGGACACGAACCTTTTGCTTCCGGTGAGATTCGACTCGAGACTCGAGCATAAACTAAAAGATCCGCTTGTAATAGAGTCGTCGAAACTGTCCGGAAATGTTAAAAACCAAGAGGAAGACCACCCACTCGTTTCGATGACCAGATGCCAGTAGATCGCTGGGAGCACCTGGATGAGACTTAAACAGAATCAAAAAACTATGTACCATGGATACGGGTCATCAGTGGGTGCTCCTCATCACTGGGTTGATAATGGTTATGATCTCTCATTGCCACAGAAGAGATAAGAAAAGAGACGGGGTTGAGGCGTCTCATGGACGCGAAAACCATGAGACGCTACATCCGCAGACTTGCTCAAACAATTAGTACTGCTCAAACAATTAGTACTAATTGTTTGAGCAAGTCTGCGGATGTCGACCGAAAGTCCTACTCCGCTACATCAGGGAGTTGGGCTGGTTGGGGCCTGGTAAGGCAGTGGATAATGCAAAAAACACTCTAAGAGATGTCAGTGCAGATCTCAGTTCCTCCACTTAGAATAAGATTTGAATATTTCAGGGTTCGTGGCTCCGGGCATGGTGGACGGTGTGGTAGCAGGAGGGGTGTTCGCTTCCCCGCCGACAGGCCACGTACTGTACGCGATAGCACAACTTTATAAATATCACTCAGGTAGACTATCATTTTTACAAACAGTATCCTCTTAAACGTATCTCGGAAGACCGCTAGTCTAAAGTACTTTGTACTTGTGTGTTTGTTTGTTGTGTCGGAATTTTGTACAGCATGTTCTCCGTATGACTTTTTGTATGATTTTTTAAAGCAATAGTTATTTAGGTAACTGACATTTTACATAGATGCATTTCTCTACTGTAATATAATATTATGTATGCATAGCAAAACAAAATATCGTCTACATAATCTACTCGGTGAACCCCTAGATGTGTTCAACTTTTATCTATGTATTTGTTTGGTGAAACAGCGCTGGCACTTTCACAATCTTAAATCGAATGTTGACAAGCTGAGTGTTACTTGAATTATAGGTATAAACTGCATTCAAATAATAAAAAGATCGAAAGATTACACATAATAAAAGTAAATTATAAAAAAAAGCGTGTAATAAATTATACCAGTTAATAAAATGGCAAACAAACTCATAGTCCGGTCAATTTAGACCAAAAAATGAGAGTGAAGTTACATAAAGTCCCAACAAACTGAATTTCAGTGAAATTGTTTAAAACATAATTATAAACAATGTCTAGAAGTTCCCCATCATTCCCATTTAAGGAAATTTTTTTATTCAAGGTCAAAGGTTACAATAATGAGTTTATCGCGATTTTCAGCACAACGGTAAGTTTTATCATAAAATTACCTGAGACAAAATTATAGATCATAAAATGATCTATAAAAAATGTATGAATACTTTTTTTCTTACGAGCCACCGTTTCTGAGATAATAACGATTCAATAAGTATAAATCTAAATTAAAAATTTTAGAAAATCCCCCGATTCCAATGTTTTATTATCCTTAAAAGTAAAACACCATAATATTTAGTAATGTTTGCGCGATGCTCTATCATTTGATACCCCACTCGAGTATATTTGCAGATTTTCGGTTTTCCTTCCCCACTATCACCCCCATAACTTTTAAACGGCTCAACCGATTTTCATAAAACATGTCTAAGAAGACCCAGGCCAAACTCACCTTTCATACAAAAAAATTGAAATCGCTCCATCCGTTGAAAATCGGTTGAGCCGTTTAAAAGTTATGGGGGTGAGAGTGGGGAAGGAAAACCGAAAATCTGCAAATATACTCAAGTGGGGTATCAAATGAAAGAGCATCGCGTGAACATTACTAAATATTATGGTGTTTTTCTTTTAAGGATAATAAAACATTGGAATCGGGGGATTTTCTAAAATTTTTAATTTAGATTTATACTTATTGAATCGTTATTATCTCAGAAACGGTGGCTCGTAAGAAAAAAAGTATTCATACATTTTTTATAGATCATTTTATGATCTATAATTTTGTCTCAGGTACTTTTATGATAAAACTTACCATTTTGCTGAAAATCGCGATAAACTCATTATTGTAACCTTTCACCTTGAATAGAAAATTTTCCTTACATGGGAATGATGGGGAACTTCTAGACATTGTTTATAATTATGTTTTAAACAATTTCACTGAAATTCAGCTTGATGGGACTTTATGTAACTTCGAATGTCTAAATTGACCGGACTATCATGGTATAATTATAAATCTCTAAACCCTTTTGTGGACATTCTGTATAGAGATAGTAAAAACCTACTACATACTATTATAGCATAGCTTACATAGCTACATAGCTTATTTCTGTTCAGGTGGGGTATTGGTTATAATCGGCAACTACACAGGAGATCGGTTGAATTTTGGAAAGGCAATAGAAAAGGCTAAACTCGCCGGTATAAAGGTAACTGTTCTTAAATTATAGCATTTTATAGATAATGCTAGTATGGATGGATAATAAAACATTAAAAATACAATTTGACTAATTTTTGGATTTTATTTGCAGGTTGAAGGTTTAATAGTCGGCGAAGATGTTGCATCCAGCAAGAACAAGACTGGAGGGAGGAGTATGGTTGGAGAAGTCATGTTTTACAAGGTTAGTAGTAAAATCGTATAAAAACTTCCAGCTTCGTAAGAGTTCCGAGGGCATTAAGATAAAGAGGGATACCCCAAACCCCTTAATGATAAGAGAGTCATATTATTAATGGTTATTTATTATCCTAATAAAAAAGAGGCTTGAAAATGTTCACAGCTCTGTGGAGCAATGGCTGTTAAAGGATTTGAGTTGAGCAAGATCGCAAACATAGCGGCCGAAGCTAACAGGTTCATGGCAACTTTGGGAGTCTGTCTCAGCGCTTGTTCACTGCCAGGTCAGTTCTATCTATATTAATAATATAAAGCTTAAGAGTTTTTTTGAATGTGCTACTCTCAGGACCAGTAGATCCGTAGGTAAAATTATTTCACTCGATAGCCTATTGAGCAAGGCTATACGCTATTTCCCCGCGGGAAAACCCATAAAACACAGGCATCGCCATGACGTGTAAAGCTATTAAGGTAATACAGCTGTCTGTTAATCTATGACTGATAACATAAATTCTATCAGGTCAGCCACCTCTATTCGAGATTGCCCAGGACGAGATGGAGCTAGGAGCTGGCGTCCATGGAGAGGCTGGTATTAAGAAAATGAAGATGGGAACTGCCAAAGAAGTTGTGTCCATGATCATCGACCAGGTCAGATTCAAGGCACAATAGCATAATTTGAAGATTAAATCACTAAGGCCTTAGATTGCCATTGTTGGGCACAGACTTCATTAAAGAAATGTAGTAGTCTCAATGGCAGGCAACCTGCATCCACCAAATCATTTTATCATTGAGCACAAAACCCCAATAATGCAGCCCCTCATCATCAGCTATTCCTTTTCATTAAGGATTACTGTGGATAAGCAATCAATATAAATTAATGTGTACCTACTTAAGTTCAGGACGCGGGGATTAAGCGGATCTAAAGATGTTTCAAGTTCTGGAACGATCAAGCAGACTTGATTTACAATAAAGATTCTTTCACAAGAAATCTTCTTTTACAATCAATCTTCTTTCAGATCACTGCACACCTAAAGCTGGTAGCAGGAAACAGGGTTGTGGTGATGGTGGACAACCTCGGAGGCACATCGTTCATGGAGATGAATATCCTTGCTCATGAGACTAGAACTTATTTTGGTAATAAGCTCAACATACTCGTATTAGAAATATTAATAATGGAAAAACACCAATCGATAAAATAAATAGGTAGCTAAATTGCTAGCTAAATTCGTAGCTAGCTCGACTCAAACCGTAATTGTATCACTCAATGTAAAGACAAGGCGGTTGAAGCCCTATTTATCCTGCCACTTACTTTGGCAAGCCTGACTTAGGACTAAAGGAGAAGACAGATTTGAAGGTCCTCCGAGATCTTTATTGTAACTACAGCGTAAATAATTATTTCTAAAGAATTTAAAAATTACAGAAAGCAAGAACATCAAGGTCGAAAGACTATACTCCGGAGCATTCAAGACTTCCCTCGAGATGCACGGCTTCCAAATTTGCGTCTTACACCTGAACAAAGAGATGGGAGACTTATGGCTGGAGTTGGTGGACGCTAGCACAAACGCGCCGAGCTGGACCGGTAGTCAGCTGTCAATAAGGAGTGAGGAGCTACATGTAGATGATGACACGCTGCTGAGGAGTGATGGGAGAAAGGTATAGTTAATCAAAATTTAAATCAATTTTAACTGAAAAAAATATAATCCAAGCAGTAGACCAGTAAATTGAAACACTGTTTCTACTACAGGTAAGAAGATTAAATAGGCTGCTGGGCATACATTAATAGCTAACTCCAAAAACCCTTTTTTGGGATAGACGTTTAATTTGTTGAAATTGTTTTTACTTTTATTTCATCAGCCGGAATTATTTGTCGGTATATCCGGCCCTATTTTCGGTTTCCGCATCAAATCTCTACCAGCGACGTACGGCAGATCGTTACTTCACCTATATTTAACTTACTCCTTTCCATTCCAGGCAGCATCAGGACCAGTATTAACTCCTCGAGAGCAGACTATCCTTAAAGGCAGTTTAGCACACGCCGCCGAGCGCCTAATCAGTAGCGAAGGTCTGCTCAACAAGTTGGATTCTGGCTGTGGAGACGGCGACTGCGGTATCACGCTCAAGAAGTTTGGACATGGTATACATTTTTCTGATAAATGTTGTTAATAGACAGCTAATCAATCCTTTTTTTAGAAGCCTAGACAAAGTGTTGAAAAATAACAAGACACAACGCGTAAAAGAAACATCTCGCGTCACCCGTTTTACCTCAATTATACGCATGGACTTAATTATATCAATTCGACAATAGGGTTAAGTCCTACTAACTACATCTAGTAGAAAGTATATCTAAGACAACATTCTACCTACTTCTCCACTGCATCTTTCTCCTTATTTTTTCGGGCAGGACTATAAACTAATAGTGTTGCGACTGAGTCCCTTTCTTTTTCTGGCTACATTCTTGTTCGCAGCAATCCTGTCATACTTGGAGACAGCCTCGCTGGAGTTTGTGTCCAACGTGCTGTGGGATCTGGCAGAGATCGCAGAGAAGGACATGGGTGGCACCTCGGGGGGCATCTACAGCTTGGGGCTGTCCGCCGCTTCGCAAGCGATTGCTTTGTAAGTGTGGTTACGTTTCAGAAGAGGTCAGATGGCGCTCACTGACTTAGGCTGGGAACTTAGCCTTTAGGCTAGGTCTCGCCGCGTCTGTCTGCATGAAAGGAATTTCATTCAGTTTTAGCAATAGATAGATTGATTCAAAAGTTTCCCTTTCGTTATTTCCGCGCCGTAACGAACCGAGGCTCAGGCACACTGACCAAGTATATTTTGAGGATGTTCGATATTGTCCCAACTAGCAAAAACTAGGCTTACAGCAATTTCAAGACTACTGTTTTTGGCTCTTATATCACTTCTATATAATCGTATAAGCCCGTGTTTGGGCACCAATTATAAGCATAGTTAGTTTAATATCCTTTTAATATCAGTCTAATTTAATGCTGTTTGAGCTTACTGAAGGGAGGTATGGTTTCAGGTTGTAATTGAAACGACTACATCTGACTGCTGTTGATTTATTACTAATGAATATATCTTATCTAGCTTATGACATAGTTACATACTACACCTCACCTCAGGGGTGAATAGAAAAAAAAAATGTTTATATATAAATACATTTTTTTTTATACAACTAAAGGTTTAGTTCTATTTTTATGGATTACATAATCTTTATTATTTTTACTTATTTTAACATTAACTCCTAAATCTTCGATGACAACAAATGGACCTTTCCACAGAGTGTCTAATTTACTTGCTATTTCATTCCTAATTAATAAAAATTGTCCTTTAACATACGTTACATTGTTTATATTTTTATCATATGTATTTTTACGATTATATTTGCTTAAAATTAAATTTTTACGTGCATCTTGATGTGCTACTTGTAACCTATATTTTAAACTTAATGGATAGTCTTCAGGGTTATACAAAGGTTCAATATTACTACTTACTCTACAAGGTATTATACTAGGTCTACCAAAAACTAATTCAAAAGGTGTGTATTTAGTCTCTGTATGAACTGTGTTGTTGAAATTATAACACCAGAATGGTAACCAATGACTCCATGTATCTTTTTGACCGTCGCACATTATTCGTAAAAATGCTCCTAGATTTTTATGTGAATTTTCTAATGCACCTATTGTTTGATGATGGTACGAAGTCGATGTTCGTTTTTCTATTTCTAGTAATTTACATACCTGCTCCATCACTGCCGATACGAACTCTGTTCCACGATCTGTAATTATGACCTTAGGTATACCAAATCTTAAAATAAAATTATTAACTAAAGCATTAGCTATACTTACTGTTTCCTTATTATTTAATGGATACGCTTCTACAAACTTACTTAAACCACATTGTAGTGTTAAAATATAACGTTTATCTTCAATATCTCTATCTAAAGGACCAACGATATCCATATAGATATTCTCGAAAGCATACGAAGGTGTTGTCGTTATCTCCATAGGCGTCTTGACATATTTACAATGCTTCATTTTTTGGCATTTAATGCATTTGCTCACAAACTTTTTTACGTCTTTGTCTAAGCCTGGCCAGTAAAATCTTCGTTTTATGTTATTTATCATTCTTCGTACACCTGCATGACCTGCAGTAGGTAGCAAATGAAAATCGTGTAAAATGTAATTCTTTTCGTCTTCTTTCTCTATTCTTTTCACGTCTTTTAATACATAAATTCTTGGACCTGTCCAATCTTTTCTTTCTTTTATTTCGTTTAATAAGTCTTCTATAAAACTTTCATATATCTTTATTTTTACTATGCATAGTTCATTTATATTTATTTCTTTGCAAAATTCTCCTAATTTAGTCACAAATTCGTCTCGCGTAAATTGTGCTCTAAAACTAAGATCAATATACAAAACTTTTCTACTCTCACTATAAATTAAACTTTCTTTTTCCTTATTTATTCCATTTCCTTTTCTTAATTTATTTAATTCTTCTTCTTCAATAAAAGTCAATTCCACAGAATCACTAGGCTTTTTTAGAATGTCTACAACTTGCGGTTGATCAGGCCACTTGTCGTTTTCTTTGCTAAAACTAGCTTGATTCGAATCTTGATTCATTTTTCTTGTCTGTGCTCTTGTCATTACCGAAATGATTTCCTCATTCATCTGTTTTAATACATCTGATGTTAAATTAATCCTTGAAAGTGCATCTGCGACACTATTCTCTTTTCCTTTCACGTATATTATTTTAAAATTATACTCTTCTAGTGCTAGTCGAAATTTTAAAAGTCTACTAGAGGGGTCTTTCATCGAAAATAAATAAATTAAGGGTCTATGATCCGTCATTATGGTGAATGTTTTTCCATAAACGTAAGGTCTAAAATATTTAACAGCCCACACAATAGCTACTAGTTCTTTTTGAATAGTTGGATAGTTCAATTCTCCTTTATTAAGTGGTCTACTAGCATATGCAACTGGTTTCATATTTTTATTGCACAAAACTGCACCAATAGCGGTACCTGATGCATCCGTTTGTATTACAAACTCATTATTTTCAGAAAAATCTGGAAAATCTAAAACAGGTGGAGTGCTCAGGGCACTTTTCAATTTTTCAAAAGCTCTTTGACTTTGAGGTGTCCAAACGAATGGTTCATATTTTCTTGTTAATTTATTAAGTGGTTTAGTTATTTCTGCAAAGTTTTTAATGAATTTTCTGTAATAGTTGCAGAATGCTACAAATCTCTTTACCTCATCTGTATTTCTTGGTGTAGGATAGTTACGTAATACTTCTACTTTAGCTGGATCTGGTAATACTCCGTTATTTGATACTATATGACCTAAATATAAAATTTCTTTCTTCAAAAAGTTACATTTTTCGGGATTTAATTTCAAGTTTACTTTTCTTAATCGGACTAGTACATCATTTAAGTTTTTATTATGTATTTCTAAATTTCTGCCAAAAACTACTAAGTCATCTAGATAAATAAAACATTTATCAAAAGTTAATCCTGACATCGCTACTGACATGACTCTAGAGAAAGCACTCAGGCTTGTCTTCAATCCCATTGGTAGTCTCTTCATTTGGAACTGTCCCGTATTTGTAGAAAAAGCTGTGTACTCTCTACTTTGTTTATCTAAACGAACCTGATAATATCCTTGATTAAGATCTAAATGTGTAAAATAGACTGAACCTGACAAAGAGTCTAAAATTTCCGTGATGTTAGGTAATGGAAATTTATCATCTACTATACAATCATTTAGTTTCCTATAGTCAACTACTAATCGCCATTTCTTATTATTATTTTCGCTTTTCTTTGGTACTAATAATACTGGACTCGACCATTCACATTTCGCTTCTTCAATTATATCGCTTTTTAACATTTTCTTTACCTGTTCGTTTACTTCATTTCTCAAAGCATGTGGCAATCTATACTGTTTAACATAAACTGGACTAACATTTGGTTTTAAAGTTATTGACTGTTCATAAATATCTGTTGTTGACAACTTGTCACCTGGTAAAAAGAAAACATCAGAATATTTAGCACATAATGCTTGAATGGATTTCCGTTCTTCCATGTTAAGATGATCTAATTTTAATGTTCGAAGTAAAGTATTCGCTCTGTTTAAGCCATTCGAAGTTTGTTCAAAATTACATAAATCATAGTCTTTTAATAAAAATAATTCTGGTTGAAACATTGGTAATATCACGTCATGTTCGCTTGTATTCAAAATTTTTACAGGTAATCTGTTGTTTCGTACCTTGCCTATACTTCCTGCTAAAAAAATATTTTCCGTTAATTGCTGGTTTTGAACAATGCATTCATCTTTCAAATCAGTATTTAAAAGTAAATAATGAATAGATTCACTTCGTGCTGGAATGTGTAACACTTCGTCCGAGTAATTGATAGTGTCAGACAATTTCAAAGAATATTCCATTCCATATTTAGAAAGTGTAATGATGTTCGTCTTGAAATTGATATTAGATGCATAGCGACACAAAAAATCTAATCCTAATATTCCATCTGCCTTTAAAGGTATGTTATCGAAAATATGCAGCTTGATATCAAATTCGACTCGATGTTTATCTTCTAGATGCAACAAACTCAGATGAATAAAACCGGTTGATGTTATTTGACCTGCTATGCCATTTACAGATGTCTCTTCTCTTATTATGGCACTGTTACTAGGTAATGAGTTGCTTTTTATTACCGATAATGATGCTCCTGTATCTAATAGCCAAAAGTACTTTCTGTTACCTATGTAAAAAGATAGAAATTTCGCTTTACCGTAAAAAGCTAAGATGTTATGCTTAAAATCGAAAAAACTGCATGTTATTTCCTTCAGACTTTTGTTCCGTATTTACCGAATCATTGTTTATCGGTTGCTCCGTACATAACACACGATGGTTGTTACCTCTACCACGCGTCTCATAACTCGATCGGTTCTCATTCGGACCTTGGTAACCTAATGTACGCTGATTATTGTAGCGATAATAAGAACCTCTATTAAAACCACGATTATGATACTGTGCTCGGGGTAGGCTGCGAGAATTGGCATAATTAGTCCTGTTGTTATGGTAACTCCCTCGGCTGAAATGATTACCTCTGTAATTCGAGTTCCCGTTCGAGTTCGAGTTCCCACGGTAACTTCTCGATACATTCCTGAAATTATTATTATAATGTGACTTACCTCTTCCTCTCGAAAAATGCATGATGTTTTCGTCACCTTTTGGAATAGATTCTGCTGACAACTCCTCATCTTTAGCTCCTTGGATGGCATCCTTCAAGTTCTCGTAGTTACGCGCCGCTATAATCGTACTAAGCCTGCTGTCGCGTAAACCTCCTGAAAATCTGTTAATGGCCAACTTCTCGTTTAATGGTTGCAGAACGGCATAGTTATCAGAATTACCATCTGCTTGCGAAATTGTGAGATTAGTAAATAACTTCTCGATCTCTGTCGCGTACTGGTCGATTGTTCGCCAGCCTTGCTTTGCTGTTAGTAATCGAGATTGTATAGCCGCAAATGACTGTTTAGGCAATAATTTATTCCGCAAATCTGTGATAAGATCGCTTACGGTTGAATATTCCCTAGATACTCGCAATTTTGCATTCTCTGACAATCTACTTTTCACTACGAATTTTATTAGTAACTGTTTTCCTGCCTCAGATAGCATTTCCGAATACATTTCCACAGAGTCAATGATACTTTTGGTGTTACCTCCATTATTGTTCATTACAGGGATTAAACTACACGCCGTTTTTAGATCGAACTCCATGATTGGTTCTGAATTTGAACTAGTTTTACTCGTCTTACAATCGCTTTTTTCAGAACAAAGTTCTATTATTTTTATATAACACTCATTAATTTCATCTTTCCTCTTACGCAATAACGTTACATAATTTATATCTAAATGTTTTTTCTTACTTAATGTTTCTAGTAGTATTTTAGTTTTCTCATAAAGATTTTCTGTTTCTCCTAACTTATTTGTTATTAAATTGCCTTGAAATCTAGATTTACCTTTTTTTAATTAAATATTTCTTTATTTCAATTAATTCATAAAGGCACTTTAATAATTCTTCCATTTAGTTTTATACACAATATTAATAAGTTTTTCAAATTACATACCATTCTCGAGTTAGAGATCTCGAATCTCATTACGGTAGTAGGGCACTTCGATGTTTACGAAACTCTCGGCACTCTCCGTATATGCATGAACACTACACTATTCTTAGAGTACTTATCCTTACTGTTCGTAAAACACTGACTTCAATTTATTGTTATTAATATTGAATGTCATAGTTATCAATTACCGCATTCGCTAAAGTTAACTTATCCGCACTTTTATTTATTTCCGAGTAAGTACTTATGTAAAAACAATAGTTATTCCGCAAAAAAAATAATATTAACACTCACACTTTTACTTAAACTGCACTTTTACACTTTTTTTTTTTCTACTCATGCCGTCGTAACGCCGCCGGCCGCATCTCTCTGGACTTCTGTCTCCCGGTGCCTGAACCAACTGTTACTCCTTCTCAAGCTGTGTTCGATAATCTCCCGCTGGATCCACCGTTGGTGACTTTTTTTGTACAGTCGGAACGCCGCGTAGAGCAACAACAAAACCATGATTACGCAGATGATCCCAATCGTATAGCTGGTATAGGTCGCGTGACTTTTCAACTGTTCTAAGTCTAAACTATTTCCACCGCCGCTCGCGTTTTGGGCTATTACAACTTCTTCTCTCGAATATGATTTTCCCATTTTTATATTTTTAAACACAACAACTTAATATTTGAAGCCGCGATGACCGCTCGTATTCGCGTGACGCACCGATCGCGCTCCAAATATGGCAAAGTCGCCATGAAGGGAGGTATGGTTTCAGGTTGTAATTGAAACGACTACATCTGACTGCTGTTGATTTATTACTAATGAATATATCTTATCTAGCTTATGACATAGTTACATACTACACCTCATTACAAAAATCTAGCCAAAATTAATATAAGCCGACTTAGGATAATATTGTTTTTACATAAGTATCTTGTAAGCCTGCAAGTTGCCTGAAAGTTGTATGGGTGTTGGTTTCAAAGTTACACGGAAGAAAAAAATAATAATTAATGAAAACAAATAAAGTTGCTGTGAAGTTGTTTATACTAAAGTGCCGTTATTATCAAGTGCGTGAATTTGAGTTTTACGGTAAGTATTCCTATTGGAATTTATTATTTACTGTAAAGTAGACCTCGTTTTACGATTCAAAATTCATGCGCCTTATTAAATATGGTATTTCCAGTTCTCGTTTTGATATATTATTTGTTATTTTGTATTGATAGTGTCGCCATATGTATAGCTGCATTTTACAAGCGCACTCTAAGACTATTGTAAGATTGTTTACTCTAATTTTAGCATTCGGAATACTAAAGCAAACTCCATATTTAAACAAATAAGGGATCCTCGCAATTATACATAAAACCTTAAATCGACAGGGAGAAAAAAAAACTAACTTAACCAACATGGTAACTGCTTCTTTTATTTATCATCAGTACATCATAAGCTTCTCTGATAATATTATATTTTACAGATTCCCGAGTGAAGAGCTTATAAGGCATAAATGGGTCAGCAAAGTACGGGCAGAAAGAAGAGAGCATGACTGGATGCCAAAAAAAAGTAGCACGATATTTTCTGCCCATTTTGTAGACCAATACAAATAAAATACGCCAAAAGGATACGTGCGTTTACGAAATACGTGTTTATTCGAAATTATATTTTAATAACCAAACAAACAAATTGTTTCAATAAATGTCCCTTCTGTATCAAGATGTTAGATAATTCGTTAACTATAAAATCAATATATTTGGTTGTCATGACTACACAGAGAAAATGCATATACCTAATCAAGAAAATACTTCAAGTCAAGACACATTTCTTTTGACTTTAGAAGTCCCTTTTTCCTGTTATTAGCAACTCTTTTATACCCATATATCACAAATCTTCCATCCACATATTAAAAATAACAATATATTTACCTATTGCAAACGGAGATAGGCAATTCAAAAACATTACATAATATGGGCCATAGTTGTTGTCTTGAACTATTAGATACTGGCAATCCGTCTATATTTATATTTAAATGAATAATATCTGGAGTGCACAATAAACGTCCTAAAATACCAATGAGTCTTGTATTTTTGCCCATTTCCTGACATCATTTTTTAACACGAAAGTTTTTTCATAGATGGTTTCGGCCTCGCTCGGAGATTCATCTTCACTGTTATCATTAATAGAACAAACTAAATTTCCATCGTTACTATCGACTTCTTGTACAAAAGCAAAACCTGCAGAACCCTCACTGATATTTTTCTCTACACTACCTTGTCCTGGCAGTGGTGTATTTGTTTTTCTTTTTAACATTTCATAGTACTTCTTAACAACTTTCCTGTAGCCACCAGTTTTCTTAAATCTATTCCAGGTTTTGTAATCCATTATTTACTACTATTAAAATAACATATATATGGCCAGCAAAATTTTACTCTTCAAATCGTTAAAATTAGTATTCCCAAAATCGATCTAAGATTAAACGCTCTTATAACCATCTTGTCTTTTGTACTGTAAATATGTTAATCCAAAATCACTCTAATAGTATACTCATCCAGCGCTATTGATCTGATAATAGTTTCAAATAAGAACAGAAATGCACATACTCATAGTGCTCTTATGCAATGCTTATATTAGTCTGAAATTCTCACAATACCATTTAGCAAGTCTATTATAAAATCAAGCGAGCTTATAAAATATGAATTTATGAGCATGGTTTCTCAAGTGAAATCAGTCTTAGTAAATCCTCTTATAGGAGTAAGTGGCTTACAATAGCATAGTAATATACTCTTATATAAATATATAAGACTTGGTTATGAGACTGAGCGTTTTTGAGGCCATATCGGCTTGTCTAAAAGTAATATAGGATCGAGGCATGTTCCAAAACAATTATAAGAGCGCTTAAAGCCTACCACTCTTAGAAATTGCGTGTTCTGAGACTGTTTTGCTGCTTGGGGTTACATCGTTTCCGCCTAAAATGGCGTATTATGAGTTTCAGGGAACATGTGTAGTCTTGTGTAGTCATCGATATCAATACCCTTCATTGGATTATTATATTTCAGAGCGACATCCAACGACGCCTCCGCTTGGTTGGAAGCCTGGCACGGCGCCATGGCGGCCATCACCAAGTATGGCGGGGCGGAGCCTGGCGACAGAACTATGGTATGCTATTCAATACAAACAAAGCGAATATTAAATCTAAGATTCTGTACATTTGATAATATGACATTAATCAAAATTCAGATATTGTTTTGATCCAAGATTCAGCATGACAGTTTTAAAGAAGTCAATGAAAATCAAGGCTAATTAATATTTACTAAAATAAATACAATTATTATATATCTACTGTACATACGATAGCGGGCTTGTACAAAGCCTTTTTGATCTGAAAACTGGCTACCTACGACTGGGTCCTAGACTTTTCCTATCTGGATGATTTAATTTAAATAAAAGTTCTTTTTAGTGCAACGAACGTCGATTGTCGTCGGTGATTTTATCAAGCAATATGGCGAATGTGAAGTATGATTACAGTATTCGAGGATATAAGGGTGGGGTAGGTAAATGACACCATTGGTCATAATTGTTCAATTATGACCAATGGTGTCATTTACTTAGAACTACGTGACGATGTGGAGCGCTGCGATTGGTCCTTGCAGAAGAGAACTTATATGATTCGTGAAGCGTGTTGGCGCGAACATATACATAATGTAACAAATAAGAATGACTTAATGAAACTTTCAGTTAGACACTCTGCACGTAGCATATGAGGCCTTCAAGCGATACCTAAAAGAGGAGTTCAAAGTCCTTCTCCAGAAGACGGTGGAAGCAACGGAGGTCGGTGCACAGTCTACTAAGGACATGAAAGCTAAGTATGTACGAATAAACATGTTTGTAGTTGCACTAGTTGGCAGCACCGTCGATGTGCAATAGTATAGGCAACGTGCAAAACTTTAGATACAAGATACAAAATTTATTTATTTCAATTTTACAAATCTTAGAAACGTCAGAAATTATATACAAAAAACATAAACTAATTGAACAGAGTTCCTATGTTTACTTTAGGCACTTCCGCGACAGTCAAATATTTACGACTAACATTCAAATTGATGGCACCAGTTAGCAGCACTGTCGATGTGCAATAGGGAACGTGCAGAAACTGGGTGGCAGCACTATAAGCTAGCCAGAATGTAACATTTTGGCTAATAGGGTAAAGCTTTCAAATTGATCGCAATAGAAAACGTGGAGAAATTATAGGTGGCAGTACTAATGTGACAGTCAGAATGTTGCTTCCAAAACTTGGAGGTTTTGTCTGTTCACGTCCGTAAGTGGTAACCCTCTGAATCCTTACACGTGACCTCCGGGTGGTGCTAAGAACAGTCTCTGGTGGTAGGCTTCGGCCGCGGCTTGTCACCACCCTCCGGGCTGGGCCAGTGCGTGAAGCGATTTTTTCGTGTTTCGTAATGTGGCCCGGAGAAGCCACCTTCTAGGTCTTCATGTCCCATCTTAGACCACATCGTCACTTTACATCAGGTGAGATTGTGGTCAAATGAAGGCTTATCGATCATAAAAAAAAAAAAAAAAAAAAAAAAAAAAAAAAAAAAAAAACGCTTTTTTAACCCCAAACGCTAAAACGCCAAACGTCCAAAACGCTTTTGAGGGGTGTTATAAGTTTGACTGTCTGTCTGTCTGTCTGGGACATCATAGCTCCCGAACGGATGAAGCGATTTCAATTTAGTTCAATTTTTTTGTATGAAAAGTGAGTTTGGCCCGGGTGTTCTTAGACATGTTTAATGAAAATCGGTTGAGCCGTTTCGAAGTTAAAGGGGGTGAGAGTGGGGAAGGAAAACCGAAAATCTGCAAATATACTCGAGTGGGGTATCAAATATAATCGTATCGCGAATTGAATTAAGAATTCATTATTAAATATTATGGTGTTTTACTTTTAAGGAAATTAAGGTATTAGAATCGGGGGTTTTTCTTAAATTTTAAATATGATTTATTTATATTTTATTTTTGTCGTTTCTAAGATTTGTCAAATCAAATGCTGTATCTTGTATCGAAAAATCATGTAGGGAGTTCCAACTAACATGATTGCTTTATTTAAAAATGTATAATTAAAAATATCTATAGATGTATGTATGTCTATTATATTACGTAAATCAGATGTCTAGTACCCGTAACACAAGCTTAAAGCTTACCACGGTGTAAGATGTTGTTGTGTGGATTGTCCGGAAATATTTATTTATTTATTTGGCAGAGCGGGGCGCGCGTCCTACGTCGCGAGCGGATACACACACGCCGAAGACGCCGGCGCGCGCGCAGCCGCCGTGTGGCTGCAGGCCATTCTACACCATATTGCTGAGAGAATATGACTTCATATTATGTAACTTAATATTTATGCTGATGATATTGTATTTATGCATTAATTATAAACCTCTCTTTAACAAGCGATACTTTTATTAATAATAATGTAAGAATAGCTTTCTGTCTTTGCCCGGATTTTATAGGAATACGAGTTGACCCCAGCAAACCTTGTTTTGCAAAATGAAAAATTGATAGTAGCTGATTCTCAGACCTACTGAATATGCATATAAAATTTCATAATAATCGGTTAAGTCGGTTCGGACGAATACGGTAACTAACATTGTGACATGGAAATTTTATATATTAGATGTACTTCGCTACATTGTCACGTTTTTAGGTGTTGATCTTATATCTATTCGTTGAATAATTATTTATGCAAAAATGTCTAAGGTATAAGCCCCGCAAGTTGATATTGCGATTGGCGGCCATCTTGGTGACGTAGTGGACTTCGTCGCACCGCCTCAGTACCGTTCGCAAGGCCCCGCGCTTACGTGCTTACGCGCATCGAGTACTTGTAATAGATTTTTGTTTTTGTTATCCTGTTTTATTGTTATATTTGAGTTTTGTTACCTATTACCCGTTAAAATGAGTAAGAAATTAATTAACAGTCGTGCTCGTGAAATGATAATTAAAGTGGACAATAAATTTTTAATAGAGAAAAAAGACTAAGTTAGTTATTCAAAACATAAACTGTGCCTTAAAAAGTGCTTTGAACACTACTGAGGACATTTTATTGTCGAAGCAACTAGTAATAGACATTTTGAATATTTTGTTGGTTTTAATATTTAATTCTACCAAAGTCAGGCGCTGCAATAAATAATAGTTAAAAAAAAACTCAAAAAACACACTCTCTATAGAAACCGAACTTAAAAAATATAAAATAAATTTAAATTAAGAATAGTGTTAAGAATTTCAATATATATAAATTAATAACAGTGTAGAAAAAAAGAAAAATATTTGTGTTTTGTTTTTTGCGAAAAAAATGGAATCAATATCCATTTTTTTTTGTATTGTGTTTTATTTCTTTATGACATACTAGCTGTGCCCCGCGGTGTTACCCGCGATATAATGGATTTTCCCGCGGAATGACGTTTTCCCGCGGTAAAAAGTCTATGTTATTTTTCAGGCTCTAGAGATTCTGTGTACCAAATTTCATTTAAATCGGTTCAGTAGTTTTTACGTGAAAGAGTAACAAACATCCATACTTACAAAATTTCGCCTTTATAATAGTAGTAGGATATGTGGAAAATTTAATAACCCTTCAGTGTGCACATAAGTGTTTTTATATTGTTTTAACATACTAGCTAGCTAAAGTTTTCCTAAATTCTTAATAAATGTGACATCCACCAACCCACCCTTGGCCAGCGCGTGGTGAACGAAGGCCTAATGTCTCTCGCGAAGAGAGAAGTCCCTGTGTCCCAGCAGCAGCAGTGGGAACGTTAAGAGCTGATCATGATTGTGATGAGAAGGTGGAATTCAATTCGTCGGCAGGTTTTAAACTAAAACAAATGTATATCAACAAATAATTGTTCTATATTGATCACAGTGGCAAAGTCTGGACTGAAATATTGTCTATGTTAATATTTTTACATTAATTTTATAGTCTAAAATTGTTAAACGCATAATAGGCATCTCATGGACGCGAAGACCCCATCTACATCCGCAGACTTGCTTAAACAATTAGTTACAACGCCGAAAGTCCTACTCCGCTACATCAGGGAGTTGGGCTGGTTGGGGCCTGGTCAGGCAGGGGGATAATGCACAAAACACTCCCAGGCGAGATGTCAGTGCAGATCTCAGTTCCTCCACTTAGAATTAGAATTAGGGTGCGTTTGTGAACTATGTTTATTAATGCTATCACAAAATATAATAATTATGTTTTTTTTATGTGACTCTGCAAGACTTTTAATTATGCTTGGGTATAACAACATCAGAATTATCATAAGTACCTTCCAGGTTTTACATAAATTAATTTCTATAAATCCATTAAAATTACACATCTCCCTAATAGACATACCGTATCAATACAATATCAAATCATTGATTCAATAACATAACTAAACGCAGAGTATTTTAAATAGTTATATTTACAGGGATGCGGGAAATTGTTTACATAAATGATAAAAATATCCATTCCAAGTTATATAAATAAAGGAACAACTTTCCGACACACAAACAATTATATTATAACACTATTCTCTAAGAACCAGATAATCTAAAAATTTTTGTAATTTTGTAGTTACAAGTTATTTATTATTCTGAGAATTATGTTATAAACTGATATAATCCTTTTCAAATTCCACCAAAAATATTATCACTCTGATAATTTGACTCTGGTACAATTATGTAGTTTTTACATTTTGTAATTGTATGATACTAGTAAAATTTAGCTTCAACAGCTTCCATAATAAGAAACTGAATTGAATTTCACTATAATCTATAGTTGTAAGTCTCACCTGGAGACGGATAAGTCGCCATTTTCAAAGCGACAGTGGCGCCATTGTGGCTTAGTGGACGCGCCCTAAAAGTCCCACTCGGTTGTCTTTTCCATATCCATATCAGCCATTTTCTCTTGAAGTAATAAAGCTTGCATGTCATCTGTAACGCGATACATAAGAATTAAAAAATTAAGAGGTTTTCCATTCCTCGCTTATTTTTTAAAACTGAAACCAAAATGTTTCAATTGTAAGATGACCAAAGTGGAATTTAAATTGTAGGTATGTTGTGTGTGCGGTGTGCAAAAGATCGAAGATATATTTCTGGTTCTCTTAATAATTTAGATATTGGACAGTGTAATAAATAATAGCTAACTATCAAATGCAATAACTGACAAGGCAAAAATGTTGTATAATCTCGTTAATAAGTACTTTCGTATGGAATAGTTTTCTTTTATTGTTATTAGTGGTGTAGGTATGGGTTTGTTTTTTTTTGTCTCCCGATAAGGCGATGTGGCCGATTTATTGTTTTTTTTATTTTCGACATTGTCGACATTATAGTTGGTTTGCAGAATGTCGAGAACGGCAACGCCCCATAAGGAAGGCTAAGTATGTAAACTCACTTAATAATAAAATAATAAACGAATGCTTACTCGGATCTGGTTTGATAGGCTTGACTCGGCCAATGAGGCCGGGCAGATAGTCCGTCTTCCGAATCTGCTTGAAGAAGGCGTGGTTCAGCAGCTGAGTGGCGGTCGGTCGCTTCTCTGGCTCCCTTATAGACAAGGTAATTTAATCATATAAATCAAAATTTAAAATTAAAGAAAAACCCCCGATTCCAATGCCTTTATTTCCTTAAAATTAAAACACCATATATTTTGCAATGTGCACGCGATGCGCTTTTATTTGATACCCCACTCGACTGCAGATTTTCGGTTTTCTTTCAACACTCTCACCCCCATAACTTTTAAACGGCACAACCGATTTTTATGAAACATGTCTAAGAACACTCGCTAAGCTCACCTTTCATACAAAAATAAACTAAATTGAAATCGCTCCATCCGTTCGGGAGCTATGATGACACGTCAAACTTATAACACCCATCGTTTTTGGTCGGGGGTTAAAAATGAGCTTTTCTAGAAATTACTTGCTTTGTCTTGAAATTGAACTGTCTTAAACTATAAATATTAAAATACAATACAATACTCTTTATTGAAACGAAAAATACTAACAACAGAACAATGCTTAAGAACAACAAATACATACACAAATACAAATAAAAGTGTAAAAATGGGCGACAATGTTATGTTTTTAATTTATTTTACGGTACAAGTGAAGTTTTATAGCGACCCAACGCAGGTTCGTTATTGCTCTTTGCGTGTGAGAAAGGTGCATTTAGCTGCTCTTCATTGCTGTGCCGTGCTGACTACTACATTCAATTTTTATACTATATTTTTGAAGTGTTAACTTCTTACGGGAGTAGTAAGTAACGGTCCAGTCTTCTCTGGCTTCCCTTTCTTTATTTAATTAAATCAACAGCTAAGACTAACACTATTACTAAAATGCAGCTGCATTTTCGTATTAGCAATACTAATACGAAAATGCAGGGCAAAAACTAGAGCGAATTTCTACGAGACGAAAAGATCTGAGTACCCCTTTTCAACCTACACTTGGGGTTTCAAAACATTGTTGTAGGTATCAAGCCATAGTATTGTTCAATGCATTACCTGTAGACATGAATACTATGGACAATCATGACTTATTTAAGCGTACATTAAAAGAGATTTTGTTGAAGGGGTGTTATTACTCGGTTAGTGACTTTCTCGAAGATGATAGTGTGAAAAACTTTTTTAATTGTAATTAGAATAAGATAATTTTTTATTGTTGTAACTAATTAAGGACATTGTAATAATTAAGCACCTAGGATTAATTCAAATTTGTAATATTCAAATACAGTGCCAATTGTGAATTGAATAAAGTTTTATGAATTATGAATTATGAATTATTGACTAACCTAGTAGCAACATAAAGCCAATTAAAGATTTTCACAGATAGTCACATAATATACATTAAAAACGTGAACACAACTCAATGGACATGATGTACAAACAATACATATAATAATACAAAAAACCAAACACCCATAAAATTACCTATTTACTTACAATAAAAAAAGTCACGTCAAACACGTCTTCAGTCAGGGGCGTTGATTTACAATTATTGTTGGTGTTTTTTTTTTTTTTTATGTTAGGTAAGCCTTCTTTTGACCACAATCTCACCTGATGTAAAGTGACGAGGTGGTCTTAGATGGGGCATGAAGACCTAGAAGGTAGTTGGCTTCTCCGGGCCACATTACGAAACACGAAAAAATCGCTTCAAGCACTGGCCCAGCCCGGAGGGTGGTGACAAGCCGCGGCCGAAGCCTACCACCAGAGACTGTTCTTAGCACCACCCGGAGGTCACGTGTAAGGATTCGGAGGGTTACCACTTACGGACGTGAACAGACAAAACCTCCAAAACAACGCTCAACGTCAGTCCAATATTATTACTATTGGTAAGTACCTCTGTAGCAGCAGGTCGCTGAGCTGGTGGAAGGCGTCGGAGAACTTCCTGCTGGTGTAGAGCTGGCGCAGGCGCGACACGGCGTCTGCGCTGTCGCCAACGCCGCTGTCTGTGTTGTTTATACCTGAAATCATCAGGGAGTTACATCAATTTTCTACTAGATGTAGACAAAGTTGGCTGGTAGAACCACAGAATAGATCGCGCGGTCAATTATGTAATGATACAAGAACCACCTCAAGAACTGTTAATAATACACAAATTTCTTTGCAGCTTTATCAGTGCACGCCGCCGGACGCCGATCAGTGGAGACAACATACTTATTCAAGCTTACTAGCTTATTTTCTACTAGTTATGTCCTTTAGTAACAGAGTTTCTTTTGGACCATCCAGCTGATTGCAAAATAAATATAAATTTAGACAATGTCAACAAGATTAATCAATCATTGTTATAAATGACGGTCAATATTGAACACAAGTCCTCCTTAAAAAAATAAGGGGCTCGCCGAGCGTGTTTATGTGTTCATCAGGAGTTTTTGGGAATATTCTTATGAGGTTTGTTAGATGGCGAGAATGTTTGTTCATCTCTGAATCTACTGAACTGAATTGAATTAAATTGGTACACAGATGCTCTGAAGCTTGTGAAGTGACCTAGGCTACTTTTGCCGCGGGAAAATATGTGATACTTTAAGAAAATTAATTAATTAACACCGCGGGGTACTGCTAGTCTACATATATATCTAAGTCTTGATTCAAATCCAGATTCAAATCATTGGGCATGTCACAAAACTGCTTCTAAAAACTAGTCAGCAACTCACTCTTCATCTCCGGGTCCGGCAGACAGGGCTGCGGGAAGGTGGAGCAGTCGAGCAGCTGCGGCCGACTGCCTCGCATCTTCTCTGTGAACATCAGCGTGGTGGGCACCTCGGCGAAGGGCACCGCGCCGTTGCCGAGCTCGCAGCACACCACGCCGAGAGAGTACATGTCTGAGCGCTCGTCGTAGCCCTTTAGATTCTGAAATGATAAATGATAAGGGTTTCAAACACAAGACGTAAGCCAACCTAACCTGCCAGTGGTATCTCATGCCGAAAAAGTTAACTCTAGGGTGTGCCAGAAAGACCAGCAATGCGGGTTGGTCAGAGCATAGTTCGTTGCTCGGAAAGTGTTGCGTTAGGGTAGTTGACCAGTGATAGTTAATGGTCCAACTCCAGTACACGTCTAATAGCCGAAATGGTTGATTATCGTAAAGTAATAATTGAGCCACAGGAGTTAAGCATTGTCTTGGTTTTGCCGCGGCAACCGGTAGAGATTATATTGTCGTTTGCCGTCCACCATCAAACTATAACATAACCTTCCAATTCAGTTCAGTGATATTACCTGTTCCAACAGTTCAGGGCTAAGCCACATGAGGTTAGCATTATCATGGTCCTGCGGCGGCAACCGATAGAGATGCCGCTGTCGTTTGCCGTCCACCATCAAACTAGCGGCGCTACGCAGACCTGACAGGCGCGCGATGCCGTCAGCGCCGACTAATATGTGACTAGCTCTGACACTTCTGTGAGATAATGTTTTAATCATTAGTCTTAGCAATTTATACATAAAAAGGTGGCTGTTTGTAATCCTATATTACAAAATATACACAGTGTAGTGTGTACAATGTAGTGGTGTAAACAGGTTGGTACATAAAGTAACATTTTTGTATGTCGGTCTGCAAGATTTGTGATTGATTTTGTGAGGCCACTTTTACTTTGGAATACTGACAAATTTACGCCACAAGGCACCCAGAAGGAGCCACTACTATATGTATAGAATGATTCTAAGTGTACGTGGAGACAGGTTCTAAAACCAAAAACTAATAATCATAGAAATCTATAGGAAGTGTATCATATTATTATAAAGGGCTTGTTTACCTGTGAATGTAAAGTTGCCTATGCAAATACTGTAATGCTTGTAATGTGTCCCGTAGAAGGAGTGCACAGGCCAGCTCCGGCAGACCTTCGTGGAAGTATCTGTCTAGGATGTCCCGGCACGAGCCAAATGTCATAAGTGGAGACACAACATATAACTCCCGCCCATGGACAAAGGATGTAAGATATGGTAGTATATTTGGATGCTGTAGTTCCTTTCTTGTCAGGATATCTTGCTGAAATATAATGAAGAAAGACTTTAATATTACTTAAAAAAGTTAAAACTACTTAAAAAGAACATACCTATAAATTGTTTAAACACAAGTTTGTATTAGTAATACAAACTTGTGTTTTGGAAAATATTGTGAGTTGAAGACTTTGTTTTAGATAAAGCAGGAAAGCCATTGAACATTTACTGATTTATAGAGTTATGTTACAATCAAGAGTTACATTTTATCAAAACCAGCATTTATAGAGCTACCTTTAATATAATGAGCACTTTAACTATCATTATTTTTCAAACTGCATTATATTTTAATTCTGAATGTATAATATACTAAGAATGTTTACAAAAACATTCTCATCTGTCTGTTAAATGTTAATAGGGTCAGGGATAAACAAGAATACAATAAATGCATACCTATCTATAATGTCTTTAAGGATAAAATTCTACAGGCTATTATGATAAAAAATCTTACGTTAGTAACTTTGATGAATAACTTACCTGAATAACATTGGCCTTTTCTTTGCATTTGTCCACAAAATACCTCTTGAGGGCGACATGTTTATCTGTAGGCTTGTACTGGGCAGAATATACTACGGCCACACCGCCACAACACTCAGTAATTATCGAAGTAAGCTGGTAATCGCTCAAATCTGGATTTAGCATTGCACTGATGCAACACCTAGGTTTATAAAAAAAATAACGTTAGAATAAACTGCTTCTGGTCATTATTCGAAAGATATTAAATTATTTATATATTTTCTTCAATAGAAGACAGACAAGAAGAATGAAGAGAAACTATAAATTTGTTTTTCGGAGACTTTATCCTTCGTTTTGTATTACTATTTTTTAGCAAAGGTATGAATGAATATTGAATATTGAATACGAAGAAGATCATAACACTAGTGATGCGAACTCCTCAACATAGGAAAACCGAAAACCGAATCGCACCCGCACCGTTACGTTACGCCGCGTTGCGATGCGAATGTGGATTTACCGTGTTTATTGAATTAAATATACCCAAACCCTTTTATATTGAGATTTTAAACCAAATTACTTTTGAATGATTTTGGAAAAGTGATTAACCCCATTTTACGGGTGAAACTATTTCACCAGCAAAGTGAATTTTTTTTTTATTTATTAGAATAGGCCTTGGATTTTCTACGAGATGTCGTTACTCGGGGCTTCACTCGTTAATACAAAGTGCAGAAAAAATTCGCGTTGGTGTAATTGGAAGCGCACCGGGCCGGGGCGCTATCCCGGAGATGCAGGTTCGTATCCTGTGCGCACGAAGGTTACGGAAGTGTCATAATCTTTACCTGCATAAAAAAAAAAAATTACCTTTGGGGACATCTTCTTATTTTAACGTCATTACTGATATAGGTACTGAAACTTTTATTGTGTATCATTGATGGGATATAATAAACACTAAGAATAATAATGATAGATGGGTATTATAAACACTAAGAAATATGATTTGATATACCATACAAAAAATAACAACCTCAAGTTAAACATACAAAAACTGCTATCATTTAACAGCAAAAAATGAATTTTCACAACCTAAAAAATACCAAACCAGAACAACTAACGTCGAAACATCTATTTTTTCTTCTACACAAATTACATTGGAAGGCGCTGCACTATTCTAATGAGATTAACAATGACATTTCGTTCTGTCAAGAAAATGTTGCCATTTAAATGATATTTCAGGAGACTCTTGGCCTGCTACACGACAACTGCATTCTGACCACCAACTGAGAACGGAGTAACATTTTTCTTTTCTCACTTTAAAATTTTATTTAACTCGACACTGGCAAATTGTCGCTTCAAGCGCAAAGTCCAATACAAGAAATTGAACTGAACAGCTGACCTCCAACTGACAGCTCAAAATGATTTCATCGCGTCCATGGCTCCGATCGTCTAGAATGCCATCGGAAGCGACCACCTACTAAATTACGAAATTAAAACCGGCCTAAACACCGTTTGCCATTTGCCGCTTTAGTGCTAACCAGACCGTTACCACAGATCACATTATATAATCTGTGCCGTTACCAACGACATTAAATTTACCTACTCCCGTATAAACTCCCTACTTCAATTTTAAATACAAAACAGGAAAAAGTTATCCTTTTCCTAATCAGCATCACTGGTGTTTCGTTCAAAATAGTAAAAAAAACTAATTTGAACCAGAAATTTAACGGTTCATCCTTTTGGGTACACAGTAACAATTGTACCTATGTTGATTTGTTTTGTTTTAATGCCATTTTGGTTAGTGGTTGTATCATTTAAATTTATCTTATTCTTATTTTTCATTTATCTTTATGATTTATCGCAGCAGAATGAAGCATTTCGTTACTCAAGGCGTTTGTAGTGTCACACGGATTTGCTCATCGGATTTGGACGTAAGGTAATATCAAGTTAGTTGTACACAATAAATAAAGGTATTTTTTGTGTTTTTAGTACTTGTTGTTAAGTGGCAAGAGAAATACATCAACCCTCAAAATTTCAACTCTCTATCTAGCATGGTTTTTGAGATACAGCCTGGTGACAAACATACAGACAATGAAGTCTCAGTAATAGAGGTAGAATCCTGTTTTAACCTTTGACCAGAAGTAAGATTCTTCGAATGATTACTTCATGATTTTGTTTATGGCAACACCGAAATACTTTTGTTTTGACAAATGAAATGAAACGCCAAAAGGCGCGCAGTTTGTTTGTTTTTAAAGTTTTCTCAACTCATAGACTCCTATATTATTCAGGCTATTGCAATTTGGTACAATAATTTAGCGAGTATGTTTTATGTCATGAAACGGATGTTATTTGTATTTCAAGTAAGTACCTACCTGCTATACCCTACCTGTTTATTTGCATGCAATAGTTTGTCACAAATTATGCATTTCTAGCTTTTCATTTGACCGTGTCATATGGATTTTCCAGCGGTAAAAAGCCTATAGTCTTCCTCATTAAAGAGGCTATCAAACAGGGCAATAATTATTCAAATCAGACTAGTAGTTCCTGAGATTATCGCGTTCAAACAAACTCTTTTTAATATTAGTAGTTCCTGAGATTATCGCGTTCAAACAAACTCTTTTTAATATTAGTACCTGTAGCGCGCCGCGTCTCTGCCTTTTCGTTCGAAATAATGAATAAACTCAAAAGTTTCTGAACGGATCTTTATGTGGTCTTCAGCAATAAGTATAGTGTAGTGATTAGACAGGTTTTTTTGTATCCATAAAAAACTGAAACATGCCAGCTGGTAATATTATAAATGCGAATGTAACTCTGCCTGTCTGTATTTATTTATTTATTATTATTATTTATTTATAACTACAAAATCAATTTAAATGTAACTTGGTAGGTACACAGATTGTCTAGACCCTGATAAAGGGCATACACTAATATTTAACGAGGAAAAATAGGTCATGTGGGATAAGTGTGTGGTTTAATATTATTTTAATTTCACTTGGCACTCAATATTATGGCTCTCTGTAGCAAGTTTTAAATAATTTGTTTCAGCAACACCTAACCAGGTGAGTAATCTCTGTATAAAATTAATAATGACTGTAACCCAGTTTAATTGATTTTTAACAGCTCTTAGCTGCATCTTCGCAACAAAATGGGGCAAGTGCAACAGTTAAAATTGCCAGAAAACTTCTTGAAATTTCAGGTTTCATTTTAAAGATTCGTAGAATAATGTACTAATTTATTAATTATTTATTCATAAATCAATATTTAAATAATATTTGTATCCTAGAAACTGGGTTTGTCCAAAAACTAAAACGGCATATTTCCTAAGGAAAAGACAGCCTCAGTTTAATAAATATGTTATATATGTTTGTCTATTATATTAAGTATATCAGATTTCTAGTACCCGTTACACAAGCTTAGAGCCTAATAAGGGGTAAAGGATAGGATTAAAAAAATAAAAATTGTGCATCATGGCATGCCTGCTAAGCTAAATTATAAAACAATGGATGATCCACACATCAACCCATAGCCCTATTGTTAGCTTTATGCATCCAGTGGCGGATTCACAAATTTTCAAGTTATAATGCTGAATAGTTTTTGCCGCCCTTGCCACAGCAATTGTCATATCATACATAATTTTTACAATGAAACAATTTCGTTTAATTTGCACGTAAAATAATTTTTCGGTATATTTTTGAGCTAATAGGTAGGTAGCCTATAAGTATGCTACTCTCGGAATGTGTAATAACAAGTCAGAGAGAAAAGTTATTGACAAAATTTGTTGCTGACTTCTCTGTAAGATATCAGAAAACCGTCATAGAAAAATCTTTTTGATTTGTATGAGGTAAAAAAAAAAAATCGTTCGCAAATTTGCCGCCCCCAAAATCTGCCGCCCTAGGCTCGAGCCTACTCAGCCTGCTAGTAAATCCTCCACTGTATGCATCTAAAACAAGAAAAAGTGTTTGCATACAAATATACAACGGGAGTCGACCTTTAGCCACAGCGCACTAAAACAGTAAAAAAAAAAGGTTCTGCAAATAACACAATATAATATCATCGTAAAATACAGGTCAAACACGACAGCCGCACTTTCCCAAACAGTACAGTTGAGCTTGTACAATGGGTGTTAGGTGACTGATATTTTTTTGTAAATACATATATACATAGTAAAATTAAAAATTAAAGCCTGTATACACTTTAATTGATTAGATACAAATTAAACTAAAGCTTAAATACAAAATCTCAAGTTCGAATGCAACCACTGCCTAAAAAAAACAATGCAAAACTGATTTTTGAAACCAGCTTCCCAGACATAGGTCAACTTCCAACCATAGTTAAAAAAAATATGAATTTTAGGAGAGTGGCGTTGTCAATTATTTATCATGGAATTAATTTTGTTTCTAGCAATATCTTTGCTGGTTTCGTCAAAAATGACGTATGCCTCACTTCCCTTATAGCCGCTCTAATCCAAACTTACCTTAAACAACGGGAAAATCCATTAAAACACTAGCAGCGCCTCGGGGCTCTAAATGAAAGGGCATAGGCTAGTTTTTACCGCGAGAAAATATGCATATCATCATCATCACTCTTCATGTTTCCACTGCTGGGACACAGAGACTTCTCTCTTGACGAGAGAGTCTTTAATCACCACGCCTAGTGCGGGTTGGTGAATTTCCTTCACTCTTTAAAGTTCTCAGAACATGCCGGTTTCTTTATGTTGTTTTCCTTCAACGCTAAAGCACGTGTTTTAAAGCGCACATACATTTCTCAAGAATAATCCGAAAAATAAGATGCGTGGTAGGGTTTGAATCCACGACATTCGGAATGAAAGTCGAGTGTCCGCCTACGTAGCCAACATGGCTTTTAACGAAAAAAAGTACAAACAATATAAATTTTCACCATTCTATCACGTTGTTTTAGTAATTAACCCCCGACAAAAAAAGAGGGGTGTTATAAGTTTGTCTGTCTGTCTGTGTGTGTCTGTCTGTCTGGGACATCATAGCTCCAGAACGGATGGAGCGATTTTAATTTAGTTTTCTTTGTATGAAAGTGAGTTTGGCGCGAGTGTTCTTACATGACTTGACATGTTTCATGAAAATCGGTTGTGCCGTTTAAAAGTTATGGGGGTTAGAGTGGGGAAGTAAAACCGAAAATCTGCAAATATACTCGAGTGGGGTATCAAATGAAAGCACATCACGTGCACATTACAAAATATTTTGGGTGTTTTACTTTTAAGTAAATTAAGACATTGGAATCGGGGGTATTTCTTAAATTTTAAATTTAGATTTTATATTTAATAATTTTTCATCGATAACTGATTAATTATTTGGTAAGTAGGGGATAACTTACCTAGGCCTACTACCTCTACCTCTACCGATTTCATTTCTCGCTCAGTAAACAGCACGGAGTACGGACAATCCAATTAAACAAGTTTTGAAATTTTAATTTTAGTTTATTATATATTTCCTCATCCTTCACGGCTCTATGCCTTATTCACTCATATACCGCGTCTTTACACACTTAAAAATAAGTTAGTTATTTTTACTACACTAGAAATTATTTACATGGCAATTATTTAATCTATCTATCTATCTATATACCTCCTATATACTATCTATATAAATAAAAATTTGTTGTTCGTTAGTCTGATTAAAACTCGAGAACGGCTGAACGGATTTATCTTATCATGGTCTTGAAATGTTCGTGGAGGTCTAGGGAAGGATTAAAAGGCGAGAAAAAATCAAATAGTTGCCGGGGAATTTTTTTTAAATAATAACCCGTGCGAAGCCGGGGCGGGCCACTAGTATTTAATATAATAAACATCATAACTAGATATTTTTTATAATAAATATTGAACATCCAAATCAAGGAGAAAGTGCTTGCAGAACATATAAGCACTTGACCCCTCGAGAGAATCAAACCCGCTAGCTATCTCTTGCGCCACAAGTGGACCTTCACACATCATAATAATATAATTAGCTAGAAGAAGGTAATTCATCTGTTAAGTATCTCTTTAACGCATTAAATTATTGTTATTTAGTATTTTTTGCAACTAAATCAATATATTTGGCTGTTAAGGAGGTTCTTTACACCGCTTTACCGCCTATATAAAGAACATTAACCATTATCATAAATATCACCATCATTCCTAGATCTATTAGGTAATACCTAATTATTATTTTGCATGACTTTCTATTCTTCTTCCATTCATGTTACTTTAGCGATCTTGGATTAACATGTTCGTTATAAAGTTGAGTGAGCTCGTCCCGCCATTACATCAAATTTATCTTACAAATCTAAAGTTTAATGACCAACACCTACGCACGACAAACCTTCATTTAAATTATTGCATTATTGATAAACCAAAGTATGCAGTTAGCTACGTGGGTGAACCGAGAAGAATTCGCAAACATTGCCAAAAAAAGTCACTGTCCGATCAGATATTTCGGCCATCCTACCAACAGACGACGGTTGCAAAAATTTACAATCCACTCAATAAAAGTAGTAATTCCTATAGATACATATAAAGGCGCCGACCGCATCTCGAATACGCTTTATACGCGATGTACTCACTGCTATATAAAACCGGGGAGAGAGCCAAATTCTAAATTTAAAGGTGGCCGAATAGAGCCGATCGCGTCCGACTCCGCCCGCCCGCCTCAGTCCATCGCTAACTGCCGCTCCGGTACTCCCGAGCCGACGCAACGCGCGGAGACGGTCGCACCATACTCACCGGCACACCACACTCCAAACGGCATACCCTGAAACTGCAATACCCTAATTGGACCGCGTCCGTGAACAAAAAAGTGAACCCGAATCCCCCTAATCGGTGTAAAAAGTGAAAGTGTTGTGCACCGTTGGACATTTATACCCGTGCGAACGGTAATTTATTAAGCTGCATTTATTTTTTTATACAAATCGTAGTCCGTTACTAACTCTAGATTAACCGGAAAGTCTTCAGGAGCAGGAGTATTGAGTTTCAATATGTCCGCCTGCCGTTCCAAAATTATTTTCTTCGTCATTCTCAGTGCTGAGGATAACTTTAATTTTTCTGCACGTTCGAATTTGCCGGCGGTTTTCTAACCTCAAATGTTCACACGTTGCTAAGCATGTTAGAAAGCTTGATATATTGTGTTTAACAACAATGCTGTTAATGCATTGTTTAATTGTGTTGGGTTTATTAATATCCGCATTGCGACATTGGTACTTGCAGACACACACTAGTAGGTATGTTACGTCTGCGTCTAGCCGAATACATAAATTATATATTTTACATCAAAACGTAGCTGGGTTTTTAAGTAAGCGCGATATCTTAAATATCCATATCTCAAACCTACATAAAACTCACTATAAAGATCCAGATATCCTATGTTTTTCAGAAACATTTATAGCGTCGGGCTCCGAGGGTCTGTTTAACCTGCCAGGGTATTTTAGAGCAACATCATACTGTAGAAAAAATCAGAAACGTGGCGGAGTATGTATATTCGTAAAAAATGGACTACAATTCAAAGAAATGACTAGTCTTCAAAAATTATCTAGAGAGTTACATTTTGAATGTTGCGGAATAGAAATAACTAAGGAGAATATTTTATTACTTTGCCTATATAGAACTCCGACATCTGATTTTAACTTATTTATTTCACTTTTAACATCTGCTTTATATGACATTTGCTATAACAAACGTAATAAAAGAATTATTTTAGTAGGAGATTTAAATATTGACATTATTAAATTGACATTTCAATCCAGAGAGTTAATTAATCTTCTAATGACATTTAATCTCTCTTTTCACAACAAGGAACCCACCAGACAAAATACCTGCATAGATCACTTGATAAGCAACATCCCTTTAGCGAAAGCAGAGCTTTTACACTGGGACGTTTCGGACCATAATACTGCGCAGCTCTTAAGTGTACCAATTAAACATAATATTATTATACGAGAATATTATAAATATATCAGGGATTATGATGATAATTATATTAAAAAATTCAAAGAGTGCCTATCGAGCCTCTCATTTTCTGAAGTATATTTAGAACCAAATGTTAATACGGCTTATAGTAATTTTCTTGACATCTTAACCCTGTTTTATGACCTATGCTTTCCTATGGTGAAAATAAAAGTTAAAAACTCATATAGTAATAATAAAAAATGGATTTCAAAGGGGTTAAAAAAATCATGCAGCACGAAGAGATTACTAAGATATAAATATTATAAAAATAAAAACTCGTTTAATAAAAATCACTATAGACAATATTCTAGAATCCTGAAATGCTGTATAATTAAGTCTATAAAAAAAAGTAAAGAGAAGTTACTTCATAACTCTAAAAATGTGTGTAGAACAGCATGGAAACTCATTAAGGAAGTTGCTGAGAACACAAATGACTTAAATAGTATAACAGAAATTAAAGTAAATAATAGTATCATCAATAGTCCAAGTAAAATTGCATCTGAGTTTAATAAATATTGGATTCATGGACACAAAAATTCAGAGAGCAACCTTCAAATTACACATAAGCGCCATATCTCTAGTAGCATATTTTTAGAGCCTGTAACGTGTGCCGAAGTTCACAAAATTATTATATCTCTTAGGAATACTAGTGCAGTAGGCTATGACAATATTGCTACTTTTATAATAAAAAAGTGCTCTACCGAAATAGTTCCCTTATTGACACATCTAATTAATGATTCATTTGTTCAAGGTTACTTTCCTGATGCATTGAAACGCTCAATTGTAAAACCATTATTTAAAAAAGGTGAAAAATATTCATTAAGTAATTACAGGCCGATTACCTTAATACCTATAATGTCTAAAGTTTTTGAACGTGCCATGAAAAAACGGATTGTAGACTTCCTAGAAAAACATAATATTCTAAAGAAGGAACAATATGGCTTTCAAAAAGGAAAATCTACCACGCTCGCTTGTTTTAATTTAATGAAAACGGTAGTTGAAGATCTAGACGCTGGCAAACTTATTACAGCCATCTTTTTTGACATGTCAAAAGCATTTGACTGTGTATCTCATAAATTACTACTTGATAAACTTGACAAATATGGCATAAGAGGTCCTGCACAAAGTTGGTTTGAAACCTATCTAACCAACCGCATTCAATGTGTTGAAGTTGTAAATATTGACGATAATAATGAGGTAGAACACGTAAGATCTGACTTTATATACAATGATTGTGGGGTACCTCAAGGGAGCGTTTTAGGCCCCATTTTATTTTTATTATACATTAACGACCTACCAGAGGTGACTAAATATCCATGTAATTTATTCGCTGATGACATTTCATTATTAATTTCTACCGACAAAAAAAATGACATTAATTATTACAATATGGAAATCAATGATAACATCAATTCAATTATTAATTGGCTAATAAACAATAATTTATCTGTTAACGTGACGAAAACTAACTTTATACAATTTAGTACATATAGGAGAAACCAAGTAGATATTTCTTTAAGTTTTAATGGACTACCAATAGCTGAAGTTCAGGAAACTAAATTCTTAGGAATAATGTTAGACCGATTTTGTAATTGGAAATCACACATTGACCAAGTTTGTCAAAAATTAAACAAATTTGTGTATGTGCTCTACAGGTTGCGCAAAACGTCGAACCACAATACAGTTTTAATGGCTTATCACGGGTACGTAGCCTCGGTGCTTAAATACGGTCTTATACTCTGGGGAAATTCTACTGACTTTGATAGAGCATTCCGAACTCAAAAAAAGTGTATTCGTGCCATCGTAGGTATAAAGCCATGGGAATCATGTCGTCCTATATTTTTGAGGCTTAAATTGTTGACTTTGCCTAGTATGTACATTTTTGAATGTGCGAAATTTGTCAAAGAACATCCGGAATTTTTTCAAAAAGCGAGCGATATTTATCCAAGAACGGTAAGAAACCCAGACAGAATTGTCTTATCCAGAACTCCAAAGACGGCACTATACCAGAAAAGCTGTCTGGCAATGTGTGGACGCATTTTTAATAATATCCCTATTGATATAAAAGAATTGCCAATAAACAAATTTGTACCAAAAATTAAGAAATGGCTTATTGACAAATCGTATTACAATGTAAAAGATCATTTAAATACTAGACATCAGACATAATATTAAATTGTAATTTAAATTAACTTCCTAAATATTTGACATTCTATTATTTATATAATTAATTTTTTTTTCCTTAATTACAATTGACATTGCATGTCAAATCTGAATTGACGAAGTATGTAGAACTGTATAAATAACCTGACACCTATGTAAACCATATTTCAAGCAATAAATAAATTTCATTTCATTTCATTTCATTTCATTTCATTTCATTTCATTTCATTTCATTTCATTTCAATATTTTTTGCCTGGAAGATGCCTATTGATCTAAATTTTTTCTCGTTTCGAGCACTAATGAATTCTGCAAAACAAAGTATATAGAATAGAGTTCACGAGCATAATAATCAAGATGTCTAATAATTTTAAAATATATTTCAACAAAAGTTCGTAAGAACAACATATTTATTTTATCATACTTCGAGATGTTCCACAGTAATGTAGAGCATTTTCAGGTTAACTGTCAGTAGCTATCTGCAATTTTAATTTCAATGAAAATGGGTCATCTGGACTTGTGATCGAATGAGTAACTGCTTTGATGTTTTAAATTACGATTGAAAATAAATTTTATTTAGCAGTCAAAATTATCTAAGATTGTTATTGCGATATACTATCATAATTTATCCGCTGAAATTTCTCCAAGACAAGATTGGATAGGATTTACCATCTAGATCTGAACGAGATGGGATTCTCTGTATGGCGAAGGTACTCTTGGACTCGCTTGTTTGCTGGTGGAGAAGAAGGCTTTGGAAGGAAATGCTTTGATCCGTTTTTAATACTTTAGATCTTTGTGACAAGGATGGACCTTGTTCTCATCGTCACTCACCATCATGTGAAATTCTGGATTAGCTAAAACGTTCTATAAAAAATTACCCGATTGAATATTGACTGGATTAAAGCGTAACGGTTTCATCTGGATTTTACTAGATCAATGAGCAGCGTGTAGTAATAAAGAGAAAATACATCCGGAAATGTTGACCTATCATTAGCATGACTTCTGTCAATTTGAAAAAGTTGCGTAAAACATTGCTAACTTTTAATTTGGATTTTCCATTCAGTAGTGTCAGTCACGCATCTACAATACGGGGTTATTAAAATCCCTCTGATATCAATTATTTATGATAGCTATTTTATTTGGAAGTCATTTGAATATTTATTACTTACATTATTGTACCCAAGGTCATTAGATGGCATAGAACGATTATAAGAATTTATGGGAATGATTTTCCGAAAATCCGCCCAAAAGTATTTAGTTCAAATAACGCGCTGTTTATTTAAAAAAATTAAGTTTATCTGTTATTACGTTTAATCTTTAGACTACCTACTATTAGAGACTCGGTTAAAGCCTTAGAACATTGTACTGAGATCTTCCATTAGTTTTGCCATAGCCACGACAGTAATCAGTAAATCGAGAAGATTTAGGCTTATGATGATGCTTATACATAATTTTTATGGACGTCTATTATTATCTATCTATCAACTATCGTCTAGTCAGACTGCTTATTTATCCTGAATGCTTTTCCGTTAGAAATATGATTTGAAATTATGATAATATCAACCTTTTTAAGTTCTCTTTTAATTTATTAATCAAGAAGATGGCTTAGGCCATTTTAATAAATTTTACATTGCTAAGTATTTTATTTTGATCTGTTGTTTCTAACAATGCATAATTTTTACTAAGTTGCCAATTTTTCCAATAGCATTCGGTCATCTTCCGCATTCGCACTAGTTTTCAATAAATAAAACAACCTTCGTATGTGTTCGCTAATTAGTCGTAATGACTCCTCCTCATTTCGGGTTTCTGTGTAATACTAATCATCACCTCTCATTGCTGTAAACATTGACTAAGCAATGGAAGCTTCGCTTTTAAATCTTTCGTCCAGTATATAATTTATTGTGAAAGGTTTTGTATATTATGAAGCTTTCCTGTTTAGGATGGAATTCCATGATAGATTTATACCTTTTTTGCATGACATTTGGAATGTTGTGTCAAGCTAGTGCAGTACAGTTTCTTGTAATTGGACTTTGCGCTTGAAGCGACAATTTGCCAGTGTCGAGTTAAATAAAATTATAAAGTGAAAAAGATGTTACTCAGTTGAACGCCATTTTGCGTCCCAATCTAGTTCAATTGTTAACGCTTCAGCATAAAGACATAATTTACTATTAGAGGAAGGCCGCCTTAAGAAATATCCAGTTGTTTTGGTTGCAAAAGATCAGTATCTGTTTTAATCACCTTAATTATCCAATTTTATCTTACTTGCAATCAAAAAACCTTTTTCGCATTCATGAACTTTACTTCATTTAATTTAGCAGATATCGAATTAAAGTTTCGAATTTTAACTTCAGGAATTCAGTTAGCCAACGTATAACTACTGGCTACCGGCCAAATTATATTACAAACGGATTTAGTTATTGAACTGTCGCAAATGAGAAATTAACATTTAGTTTGTAAATGTTCTGTGGATCGTTCATCGAAGTTTAGTTGAATTTGTCCTTGGCTAATCTACGTCTTGTGACACCATGGTTTTACCAATTTATAATTTTGACTTTATTTAATAAATTAAATGTCATCTTAAATATATATTTCGTATAAATACATTTTAAAACACTACTTTCTTCCTTAATTTTTGTCTTATTCGTTTCACCGTTATTCCGCTATTCCGTATATTTTTTACAATTAATTACCTTTTAATTAGGCTCTATTGGCTGCCTTGTTTGGTTCACCTAATAGAAAAAAGTGTTATGTTATATATAAAATGATCTATACCCTTATTATGTTTTGCATTCTTACATCTAAATGTGTATCTTAACAATGTTTAGTTATGTATTTGAGGTGATAACGTAGGCGAGTCGGTTTATCATTATCACGTAACAGCGCCATTCTGTCTGGCTTCCCTTTCTCTCACGCATTATGGAAGGCGGTAGTCAGGCGTCCCGAGAAACACACGACTCAATACTCTCCATGAATTAGAGAAAAGAGACGGAAAGAGAATCCATTGGTTCTATTTTATTGAAAATAACTTGAAACTATCATACTCGTAGTTATATTATTTAGATAATATTATTAAGATAAACAACAAGATATTTACCATTATTTAACGGTTTTTGAGTTTCCCGATATTTCGACGCAATTGCATGCGACACGGTAGAACTGAAGTAGACCGTTCAAATTGTACGAAGTTCCAATCAATCTTTAGATTGAATTTCATACTATCCAAAACGATATTTTCATAAGGTATAATGCCAAATGTATGTGTATCATAGTAAATCCGTACCAAAAATAGTTATTAACTAGACTTTATCTAGGTAGGTACGACACGAATAACACAAGATTATATAGAAAGATTTAACGACCTTTTAAATTTGAATCGCGTTGTATGAGCCAATAACAGTCTCATCAAAATGCTATCTCTCCATTAAACTATATCTATATCAGTGTATAAGTTCAGAGTCAATAGTCTAGCTATTTTTACTCTTAGAGATCTGCAACTGGATTTCAGTGATTTAATCGACCAAATTAGAAAATCTTCGACGTCTGCTTGCGATTGCTTTTAGTTTTTTCTTGCCACTCTTCTGCACTATTTATGATTTTTTAACATGGAACATTAGCTAAAGTGTTTGGAATGTAGCCTCATCAAATAATATTTAATTTCAATCAAGTTTATTAAAAAATCTTAGTATTGTTTAAGTGCATTATTATAAGTATTAAGTCTTGACTTATTGTTGGATAATAAGATGCTATCAAAGTGCTTGACCTACATCCGGTTTCTGAATTGGGCAATACTACATATTATATTATCATCCGTTTTTTAACTTATTCTAGGGTTTTTCTTAAATTTTAAATTTATTTATTCCGCTTATGCAAGGAGCTCAACAGAGCCCAGAGGTGATCGTCAACCTATAAAAAAACGGACAATCCACACAACATTATCTAACACTCTAAGCGCTTGTGTTACTGTGTTCTAGACATCTGATATACTTCATATAATAGACATACATTATACAGATATTATTTTATTATACATATTAAACACCTAGAACAAGGAGACATTTCTTGCATAAAATAAAACACTTGAACCCTCGGCGGGAATGGAACCCGCTACCTCATGTGCTGTAAGCGGACCTTCCCACCTCGCCACTGAGGCAGTCTGGCTATAATTCTGTAGTGGCGATGATTGATCGATCATCTAAAAGAAATCAGCAAGGTCAGCTGTTGGCTTTTGTTCGAGATTAGACTAACGCCTCACGAGATTTGGACGTCCTTGCGTTTATGTTTTGAACGTTATACGTAACATCACTATCTGTCAGCGCGTCTTCATTCTCCGCTTTTATTTATTACAAGCTTTTATTTAGTTTAACCGTTTCGATGTTTGTCTTTAAGCAAGTCTTGCAAGTTTAATTTGGACATCTCGGTTTCCGAAGGAACACAACGCAATATTATGCCAAAGCTGTTTTGTAGCCATTAGGTCAGAGTTGCGCGATGAGCTATGGAAAGGATACCTTGGAGTTTCTCTACGAGACCGAATCAGGAATGAGGAGATACGTAGAAGAACACGGGTCACCGACATAGCCAAGCGAACTAGCTCACTAAAGTGGCAATAGGCAGGCCATGCATCACGTAGAACCGATGGTCGTTGGGGCCTGAAAGTTCTCGAATGGAGACCACGAATTGGCACTGGTGTATTTTTAGTCCTCGAAGTATTTGTGGTTGTTTTGTTTAGTGTTCGCGCATCTTTTAGGCATTTCTCATTTTAGCCGACTTCAGAAAAAGGAGGGATCTTGGTGTGTATTTTAGTTCGCTATTTTTTTAATTGGTATCGAAGATGTTGGCTCATTACACAATATTATGGTGTTTAACTTTTAAGGAAATTAAGGCAATGGAATCGGGGGTTTTTCTTAAATTTTAAATATATTTTGTTAACATGAGCATAAGCTTATTTCTTTATGTTCTCTATTTTATATAATAATCTTTAAATAAATGGTTTGAGAGTCTGCACTATTAATAATATTTTAACTATAAGATTGCTACTCTAATATTATTACTCCAGTGCTTTTCTTATAAAAAAGTCGGTTGAACATGTTTGGAGGATAGCCAGTGGGCTTTGCTCTTGATAATATAACGGACTACCAAGATGAAGGTTTTATATCATTGACCAGTTAAAACAGCAGTAACAGTATTAAAAATTTAACAAATTCTTGTCAAGAGAAAAGTCCCTGTGTCCCAGCAGTGGAAACGTTAATAGAGTGTTGATGATAATGATGAAAATAGTTGCTTTTTATTGTTGCTTGTTTTACGCGCTATTATTCGTTTTGGACATCATGTGTCATAGTAGAATTTACTGCAAAATACCTACATAATCGATATCTAAAGAGAAATTTTGTTAGTCAGTTTTATATTTTATAAGGCCGTGTTCGATTTCCGAGTACAAGTTTCTTTAGAATGTATGAATGCAATTTTATACAAAAATCTATGGCATGATCTTAAGACTTTCTTTTCCATGCAACCGAAATAAATGTTATTTATTAAATTATTAATTAAGGCAAGCCAACAGCACACATAACACACTCTTAACAGATTATAATTATTATGATATGTGTGCAAATAATAGGCATGCACAGCACTTATAATCAGAGATAGGAATAGGTAGTGCAATTTGGGGTAAATGACCTCAAACATTATCAATAGTATGGATACTCCCCGGGATTCCGGGAAAAAGATCGGAAAAAATATGACGGAACATTATTTCCACTATATACCTTTTTTTCAGTATTCTTTTATTATTATAATTAAAGCATGGTAATCAAAATCCATTCAAATCCGGGAATCGAACCCTGAAGCACAGGAGCTCAGACGGGCATCCATCCACCGAGTAAATAAAGTCTTTAATATGATCTTACAGCTTATAGTAATAGAAACGGAAGTGTATATTTTCTCATACAAATAAACA
This sequence comes from Gymnoscelis rufifasciata, assembly GCA_929108375.1. Classification (NCBI taxonomy): domain Eukaryota; kingdom Metazoa; phylum Arthropoda; class Insecta; order Lepidoptera; family Geometridae; genus Gymnoscelis; species Gymnoscelis rufifasciata. The sequence goes on along the minus strand of OV815307.1, from coordinate 1,585,873 downwards.
GTAAATAGAACTGGCAGGTCAAGCTGCTAAAAGTAACGCATCTGGTTTGTGTCTTTCGGGTATCTGTTTAGTAAACCTAGTGCATGAGGGGTTTAAACTGTATCGGTTTTTACAGTTTAGGCGTATTATAAAAATCTTGTAACAAATGTTTGAAACATCTTTGAAACAGTTTTACAAAGTTTCCGATGTTTTTCACCGCGTCACAATCTCTGACATAGCTACTCGTAAATTGGTCAAACCAAAAGAATGAATAAGCCCGAAACTTTTCATATTACCCATGCAATTTTTTCCACCAATTTACCAAATTTTTGATCTATCCTGTAGGTTTGATATTCACCAATAGCATTTTGTTACAGCGATGCAAAAGGTGGCGTGACACCGGGTTGACTAGACTCAATTCGCGACATGTCTGCGCCGCCCGGGCGCGGGCGCACGCGGCCCCCCGGCCCCCCCTCCCCGCTCAGCAACTTCCGCCCCCCCTCGCCATGGGCCCCCAGTCCACCCCCCCTTATTTCCGGCCCGCGGCACTCCACCGCGATAGTTACCCCTCCACCTGTGCATCCATCCCCGAAACCGTTCAGACCGTTACACTCACCGTTCCGGCAACATTCACCGTCGCCCAGCTCCCATTTCTCCATCTCTCCCTACCCAATGTCCCCAACGTTGGGACAGAGTCCAGAATACTACTATTCGTCTCCGTATGAGCCGGTGAGGGAGTACGATTACGCGGGAGTGCCGCTGGAGCCGCCCCCGCCGCCGCGGCCGATGATATACGAGGAGGATGAGGAGGAGCGAGGACCTTCCACCGCGGAGATCATCGCGCAACAGTCCCAGGAAGGATACGTGGATGAGAAACTTGCAGAGTATCAGGCCACTATTCAATTATTACAAGGTTAGTTGACTACTCTTATACATTACTGAAGGTTTAATATCCCACAACCATATTACATGGTATATATTCCATTTATGGACGTCTTTGAAACTACGTCAAATTTAATCGTCTTCTCTCTCTCTCTATAGGCTTAATCTAAGTTGAATACTTACAATAATATATCACGTTAAAATACCATATAATTCCTATTCAAGAAACAGCTTCGATTCCCGCGAATGGAAAGTCCAAGTGTCTATTTTCTGATTTTAATAACAAGCATTGAATTTGTACTACTTTCCGATTCCAAATTTAACAAGCATAAACAATCATTGGCGTTTATGCAGCTCTTCAATGGTGACTATATGGTAATACTACCTACGCCACCCGGAGAAAACTAATAAGATCTGGCAGTAAATCTCCCCATGCAATCAGAAACATCTATAACTCCGGGTATTTTATGCGCACGCCAAACAATGCGAACTCCAATAGGACGCTGAAATGCTCGACAACTATTTTTACCGAAGCCACAGGTGTTTTGTGAAAGCATTGTAATAGGTTTCGTTGAAATTGTTATGGGTTTTCTGTTATTTGTGGGCGTCATGGTTGTTCTACAAAAGCTCTTCAAGAATCTTTATTGTTTGCGGATTTAGGAAACTGCATAAGATTTATGGACGGTACGTTATGATGTCCGAATTTAATAAGGATGTTATCGTTGGATATATATTATTAGAACGGAAATGGAGAATAGAAAAAACGCGATTTTACAAAGTTAAGCGGCGTTGCGAAAGGCTAGTACTTGGATGGGTGATCGCTCGAACTGCATCTTTTTTATTAACCCCCGACCAAAAAAGAGAGGTGTTATAAGTTTGACGTGTCTGTCTGTCTGTCTGTGGCACCATAGCTCCCGAACGGATGGAGCGATTTCAATTTAGTTTTTTTGTATGAAAGGTGAGTCTGGCGCGAGTGTTCTTAGACATGTTTCATGAAAATCGGTTGTGCCGTTTAAAAGTTATGGGGGTAAGAGTGGGCAAGGAAAACCGAAAATCTGCAAATATACTAATATACCCCACAGGTATCAAATGAAATCGCATCGCGTCCACATTGCATAATATTATGTTGTTTTACGTTTATGGAAATTAAGGCATTGGAATCGGGGGTTTTTCTTAAATTTTAAATTTAGATTTATTAATTCTATTTTTATTGTTTACACGGAACCCTAAGTATAGTGTGGGTACATATCATACTTATCAAATTTATTTGGATTTTTAAAAAGTTAAGGGCACGTTTTCGGAATTATTTAAATTAAAGAAGGAAATTCTGTTGCACCTCATGATGTCTGCGAAAATATGTTCCATATACTCGTAACAAGTACTTGTTATCGATAGCTTTTGCCTGACAAACACTACGAATGTTATTTTGATTATCCTAATTTACCGTTGATAAACATTTAATGGTCACAATAGACGACTTAAGTGAAAACTACAGATATATTATCTGTGCGTTAACAGGGCAGCTTGTGTTCCAACGAACTGACTAGTAAATCTTTCATCTTATAGTTCTTAACGACTTGCTATAAATTGGCTTATACGAGTCATAACATACAATATCAAGACTTTTATCACTCTTTTAAAAACTAAACTGATGATATTTTAACTAGCTAGATAACTATTAACAGCTTGCAACTTTGTCTGCAACAATATTTAAATTGTTAACGACATTAGGAGCTATTCACACATAATCAGGGTATTGAAGTCTTCCTAACTTTGTATTTTATACAACTTATGTAAACTTGTTTAAATAGTTCCGTCATCCAGGGGCGTCCGAGTTATAGTGTTGCCAGGATGTTGCCAGGAAAGCAAATTGGGACAAATTTTCGCGGACGATCCGATTTTTAAGGGTCCGGTGACGCATCCCGATCGGATGGTTTCGATTTATCGGGATGTCCCGATAAAAGAGATAAAAAAGGAAGAGGATTTAATTTGGCGAATCTTTTTAGATTCTCGAGTTATCTTTAATTTTTTTGCTCAATTTGTATCGAAAATGTTGGGAAATGGTTGCACCAACGCCAACGGACAGGAGGAGATGGGCGGCTCGCGGCCTGAGTTATACTCAATCCATACTAATATTATAAGTGGGAAAGTGTGTTTGTTTGTCCGTCTATTACAGCAAAACAACATAACCGATAAACCTGAAATTTGATATAGTGATAGGTTATGCATAAGATTAGGACATAGGCTTCTTTTATCCTCGGAAAGATATGTCGTTCCGCGAGAAAGTACTTCATAACGCGGGTGTACTATTATGACTATTATGACAGTCCCGATCTGCAACACTAAATCCAGATATTTTTGATCCATGTACCGATTTTAAACGAATCGGAACCCTACATCGCAACACTAGTCCCGGAGCACTCTAACAATTAACCCGGACACGGACGCCCTGGCCCGGAAATGTGTGCATACCCCTTTACCGCCACGCCACCAATATTGATGATGATTTATCGATATGAGGAAAAGTAAGTTTTACCCGTTTATGCCCTCATTAATTCAGTGAGCGATATTTTTCGTGCATCATCATATTATCTGATATCCCCTCTCCATTGTGCGTTCTCACGCAACAACTGAATAATAAGCCACCCCATGCAATAAAACTTCGTCAATATTGTTTGATCAATTCCTTCCTTGTTTTTCTTGTACTGCTTACGGAATTTTATGAAAATATTTGTATTTCTGAGTAAGTACTTCGAAATTACTTAGAAGTAAGAAGGTTTACAGAAATTCCATGGCATCCAAGTTATGTCTTTTCTTCGACTGACTTTTTGTTATATTTTTAACGGAATCCTAAATCCAACCTACTTTAATTTATCTATTATTATTACATCTATTCTAAACAATTTAGTATATCAACGACCCTCATGTGTTATTGAGTACGAAGTCGCAGACCTCATTGACATTCTAGTGAAGGTTTCCAACTCTGAAGGACACTAAACTAATTCGCAGAGAAGTCAATGTACGTGCTATCAAAACATTGCCCTGATGCGAATAGAAAGGCATTCCTTGTTATTTCTTTGACTGAAACGTTACACAATTATATATGAGAAATTGACACGATGTTATCGCTAAAATAATGCTGGCTTAGAAAAGTTATTTTCGTACTTATACCTTTAATTTATTGACTATAGTTGTATTTTAAAATAATTTAAAAAGGATTAGTATCGTTGAAGTATAATTACCATATTCATATTGAAAACAAGACGTAAACCTCCGTAAATCAATAAAATTAAAAAAGTATTTTTCCTGTATGTATGTCTATTATATTAAGTACTAGTGGCCCGCCCCGGCTTCGCACGGGATTTTATTGAATTTTTTTCCCGGCAATTATTCGATTTTTTCTCGCCTTTTAAACCTTCCCTAGACCTCCACGATCATTTCAAGACTATGATAAGATAAATCCGTTCAGCCGTTCTCGAGTTTTAATCAGACTAACGAACAACAATTAATTTTTATTTATATAGATATCAGATGTCTAGTACCCGTAACTTATATACATAGTTTTACAAGCTTGCTAAGTAAAACTATGTGTTATATCTATTTGACAAATCAACGTCAGCGACTAGTTAGTCGTGTGTCAATTCGATGCTAAGCTTTTGTAAAATTGCATATGTTTACTTTCACTAATGTTGGTCCAACGGACATCTATCCATCTAAAGGAGTTTAATAATAGATACTTGACTTTAATCAGTTCACTGTTTCGCAATTCTTATATTTTGTAATCAGCCTAGTTCAATTTTCACTCTCCGGTTCTCAGTGATTTTTCAAGAAGTCCTAGAAATAATCCGTGACTTAAGCCTAATATAATATGTGTGTTTGCCAAGCCATAGACCAATAACAATATTTCATATCTACGATCGAACGTATCCACAAAATTGCGGAATATTTGCAATTCTTTTAGTTTACCTCCCACACCCTTCATGAAGATAATTCTAGATTAGTGCTTTAGTCTTTATTGCGTTGGTCATACGCCAAAACGCTAATTTCGGGGGCGTTCGGAAAGCTTACTTCTGACAGCGTGGCTGCAACTGTCAATCATCGGTCAACCGGGACAGACCGATCTGACAGGAGTGTGCAACATTGTGCAATTATTAGATAATTTGTCGTTATTGGTTTGGGTCGGAATTTTATGCGTTTTATATTTGTTTAAAAATAAGAGAGTTCCACCTATTTTCCTATGATATAAATGATAAGAATAAGAATCATTTATTTGCACAAAACATAAGTATATAAATGGTGATAAGTTAAAAAAAAAAACATATATATCATAAAGGATAAGGGTTTTATGATAAGATATAAATGGTCATTTTCTCGCGATAAAAGTATTTTATGTCGTTTCTCATTATATTGTGTGCGGGAACAGTCCTTTTTTTATCATAGCCCCATCGTCACGTATCATCCGCTGTGATTGTGGTTGGCGACGAAGAAATATATTTAAGCAAACGGCTATCTCTATTACTTTTCGACTTTTATAAAACTTAGCTTTCGCTAAACACAATTTAAATAAGATATATATTTATGTACGTATTTAACTTTTGGTGAAGGGCACATTACATACGTATCTACGGAAGCAGAAGCGAGGGGGAATAGGAATAAGCGAATAAGAAAACGGCAATTTGTTTTCATTTTTTTAAAATTTTCTATCGAAGAACAAAAAGCCCTCTTACAAATTCACCCTCGTCGCAACAACAACGCAACGTACAAAGATGACGTCATCTTTCAACCCCAAAACAGAAATGACGTCATAACGCGCACTTAAAATCAAACTGAAGATTATTACGTTTGAAAATTCTTGATCCGAATAACAAACAATATCATTTTAATGGATTACACGTCTATCCCCGAAATAAAATCCACAAAACCATTAACCCATATATGCCCAGAAAGATTTAAGTCTCCGATTTTCGTAATTTTTGCATATGTGGTTCCTAATGGAATATAATTAGACCCATATTTTTTTTTTTAGTTTTTTTTTCTGGAAATGCCTTTTTTTTGAAGGGTCGCTATCTACCCCGCGGGCAAATAACGGTTCGACAACAGTAAAAAATGTATGGGTAAATTAAACGCAGTATGATATTTTTAGACGACATAATATTATGTTTTTACTTATGGTAAGTAATTAGGAACAAAAAAACAAATAAAATCAACAGTATAGCTTAGGCATCAGGCCATCATCAAATAAAAAACCATGTAACATCAGGTTAGGCATGGAATTTTGCAAAGCATTTGTCATGAAGATTAACAGAACATGTACCGCACGTTTTAACTGTTTTATTCTTGCAAACAGCACACCGTTTTCTGTTCTGGGTAACCATAATCATATGATTAGCTGCGTGTCTCCTCACGGCTAAAGGTACGTTCGTCATAAATTTCACAGGGTGCCCAGGTCGAGTTTTGTCAGTCCCATACTTCAATAGCAAAGTTCTTGCAATCGACCTTCGAAACTCCAGGGTATCGATGTTGGCTCCCATTGATCTAGCCAGTCCATGATTTGTGTCGCATGGATTTGGAGACTAGAACATTGTGAGTGTCCTCGTTTAGCTCCCAAAACATTCGTCGTCTCGGCAGGGGGCGTAACCACTAAGAATAAGTATCCCTATGAAGCAGTAAATTTCATCAGAAGATAGAGTGAACCCCGTGTTCGAATCTTTGCTTACAGCATACATATAATGTCTCACGATGTATTTTACTAACTCCTGATCGAAAAATAGTTCAAAAAAGTCAATGGGCTCACTTGCTTCTGATAATGTATGTACTGCTCGTGGTAGAGGAACTGTCCACTCCTCAGCTAACTGACGTAAATCCCGCTTGATCCATTTTCTTGGTAGTTGAGATCCGGCACTTCGTGGTTGCGTCGATGTGGATAATATGACAGGACCAGTAGGTACTTCTAGAGTTGCTGGTTGGATTCGTGAAAGTCTAGTTGATGACTGACCTGCTGGGGGTAGAGCAGTTGAAACAGAATCAGGGACCTCGCACTCTTGAATATCTTGGGTGTGTTGTAAGATTAACTCGGCTGGGGCAAGTAGCTGATGTCGGTTCAACCTTTCAACATCTCCACAGTTTTCATCTCCCGAGTCACCATCTGATATCGCTCCATCACAAGGCGGGTCTAAATATACTTCAATGTTTTGAAGACCTTCATCGTCACCCATACTCTCCAGGACATCTACTATTTCATTAGTAGACAGTATTCGACGTGACCTGAGAAAAAAGGGAAAATTCTGTATCATATCTGCCCAGAGGGTCGGTAGTGAACCCATCAAAGTATTCGTTATATTATCTTGGTGAAAAACATATTTTATACAAAACTTATTACTTGTGTACATATATTACATATTTACTTTACTAATAATTCAAAAATACATACTAAATTCCTTGTAAATAAATAATTACTTACATTTTTGTCGGAGCCGGTGCATAAATTTCGCGATAAAAATCAAGTCACAACTTGCACTGCAAATAATCAACAGAAATTGAGCTGTGTCGACATGTGAACTGCATCGGGTGATTAGCTATTTCATCATAGAATACATAGAAGGCGTTAAACACTATTTATTATTAATAATTTTTATTTTAGTGGCATCCAAGCGGGAGGAGAAAGTTTGGGTCGTTTTCGTGCTTTTGGGCATATATGGGATAAACAATTCGAAAATACGCTTCCGCGCTATGGTTTGTTTCACATTGGAATTCAATCATCACCACTTCGATTCACATTAAAAATGATACGAATGATAACATAATTGAATAATGTCCCGAAATAAACATTTGTATCAGTGTTGCACTGAGATCACCCACCTTGTGCCAGATTTGTTCTACGACTATGACGTCCGCTTCCGGCTCTCAAATGCTTCTGTTACAGTAACGGAGCGTATTGATTACGTGAAATGGAACGTAATTCGAAACTTAGACTAAAACTTCGTGGATTTCTTAATTATAGTCGATCAAGTGTTAATTACCTTTCGGAATGTATTTTTGGTTGCGATTAGATTACATCTCAGTTCTTATATTTATCATAGGGTATCGTTATATTAAGACTTATATGAATAACAAAACATTACGGTAAAATTGTGTTGCTTAAACATAAGATTTTAAATTTTATTTAATTCGGACATACGAACGAGTACAATATAAGGTACAAAATTAGTTAGGTAAGGAACATACAATATTATTACCTAGAATTTATCTGTGCATGTTCCCAAGTCCCAACACAGGTAAGAATGACCACCGAATATACATACATAGATGTGGCTTGTGGTTATTTTTGCATATATGAGTCGGTAAAGATGTCTTAAATAATACCTTATTAGAATTCAATTTACACATATATACCTAGTTTACTTCTTAGCACTTTTAATGAGTGCCCGGCCGTATAATACGGCCGCAAGTGCCGTATTATTTGAGATACTTTAACTTTACACACCAAGGCAAACCGAGTGACTCAGTGTGAGTTACCGACTGATAACAGTACGGCCTCGGAAAATAACGCTCTATGATATTTTGTAATTATTACGCTTGCACGGATCTAGAAATTAATAATAAATAAAATATATTTCCAGACAATCCACACAACACATCTAGCCCCGTGGTAAGCTCTAAGCCTGTGTTACGGAAACTAGACATCTAATATACTTAATATAATAGACGTAAAAATATATATATTTGTTTTTAATATACCTTGACCCCTCGGCGGGAATCGAACCCTTTTCTACCCCTTGTGCCGCGGACGAGTGCCACTGAGACAGTCAATAATAGTTCCATAGTAAAGTAGGCATAATATGCTAAGCTTTCTAGTTTTTCTCGAAAGGCTGACTCGAGTCTGCCAAGTTTCGGCGCCGGCGTTTTCCTACCCTATGGCTGGCGACGCGCCAGCCAGACCACTCCATTCAGCTACAACTAGTCACGTCTCCATGCAGTATGAACATGGATTTCGTATTCTTTGCACAAGTCATGTAGATTTGAATCAAATCAAATAAAATCATTAGATTAACATGTATGTATGTACAGGTACACGAAAGAAATATGTAAGTACATTTAGATCTGCATGTCTTGCAATTTGAGGTATGTGAATTTATAATGTTATGACAGTGAACGTGTCATGTTGATTGAACTGTAATTTTCGCTTATGATGAGTGGCATTCTTGAAATTCAGTCAATGTTTTACGTAGTTAATTAAATCTGAATGCATGAATGAATTTTTATATATGTATAGAGGATGATTCATTTCATTTAGTCCAAAATAAAATGGACGATAGGGGAGGTTTTTGTGCATCGATTTCACCCCCATGTATGTTGTAGGATTTTTGATAGTTTTGGAGATATTTGACATTTTTAGTTTTTTTTTTTGGATTGTTCTAGTACCCACACAAACAACACAAGTAACACACGCCTAGAGCTTACCACGGGGCTAGATGTTGTTGTGTAGATTGTCCCAAAATATTTATTTATTTTAATTTGTAAGGACGCTTTCAATTTGAGCGTTTCGATACCAACGGCTGTGGCGCCTAAGCCGCAAGTATCGAAACGCCCAAAATGAAAGCACTGTAAAAGTAATCTCCAATCTATCCGTTAGAAACACCTATTTTGATCTCGTGCGACAGTTACAAATTACCGTGATAGATTTGACAGTGTCCATTCGATCTACTGCGACACAGCTGATCATTCGCGTCAGTCGCCCGCGCATATGACGTCATCGGATCGCTTATATAGAAGATTCGAGGTTATTGCACGCGGTTTTTTCCTCGGTGAAAATTATCTTCTGTATGCCTATGTATGTACCTAGTTTGAGAGTGGGGAAGGAAAACCGAAAATCTGCAAATATACTCGACTGGGGTATCAAATAAAAGCGCATCGCGTGCCCATTACAAAATAATATGGAGTTTTACTTTTAAGGACATTAAGGTATTGGAATCGTGGGTTTATTTAGATTTATATTAATATTATCTTGTTGGCTTATTACAGGCGCATTCCAACATGTGTGTGCTCCAAAACTGTCCACAAGTCAACGCGCATTGCGGCTGGTTAGTTCTATTTTAATATTTCATCCAACATACAATCTATTATATCATAACATTCAGAATACACACTGGGGTGATGCGATCCCGATGAAGGATGCAATATGTTGTTGCTGTTGCATAAATGAGCTCGATAATTTGCCATTTGCCCATTGCGTTTTCATTTATATATGTTTGCTCAGTGGTCGATGGTGATCTCATGTTTTTCATGTAAAGACAGCACTCTTAACTGAGACTTATGTAGGTTTTGTAGTCTGTCCGTACCCTATGCCGAAATAAATCTATATGATTGGGTTTCTGGAATCGATGGCTTAGTTGGTGGTGTTTTGAGTACAATGTTAATTTGTGACTGTGTTGTGTATGTACATACAAAGTGCTCGCGGCCTGGAAGGAGAGATTCTCACATCCTTGATGAGGGTTCCTCGTTAATACTGAGTAGATGTATTACAAAAAACAACCGAATCTCAGTTAGATATATAAATTGAATAGAAATATGATTGAAGTAGCCCATGTCCTAACCTAACCCAATACATAACCCATTACCGTACCAAATGCAAGCTAATCGATTCAGACGAACAACAGACAAATACACTTTCTCATTTGTAATATTATATAGTATGGATTTATCAATCCGCAGCACCAGCTTTTGTTTTAAATCTGTTACATGCGTTAACTTCTGAGGAAACAAAAAAAGAAAGGTAAAAAAAATAACATACGCTTCGAATTGAGAACCTCATTTTTTTCGTTGAAAGTCGGTTAACAAAAATGTCTGACATCACAATCAACGTGAATTATACCCGTTTTCTGAATATAGTGTAACTCGCGATCGTTTTTATAATGAGATACCGTATGCCTCTATTTTCATAAAAATCTAGATCTGTGTCTCTATCTATACTAATCTATACTAATATATAAAGCTGAAGAGTTTGTTTGTTTTTTTGTTTGTTTGTTTGTTTGTTTGAACGCGCTAATCTCCGAAACTACTGGTTCGAATTGAATAATTCTTTGTGTTGGATAGTCCAGTTATCGAGGAAGGCTATAGGCTATATAACATCACGCTATGATCAATAGGAGCAAAGATATAGTGGTAAATGTGTAAAAAACGGGAGAAATTGTTTATCTTTGAAGCCTTCCGTTGCGTGCGCCGTGAAAACGGTTCAAGATACACAAAAAATATGTATTAAAGAATAATAGCTCTGATCTAAAAAACAGTCCGCGATAGTTTATGTCTATCTTTTAAGATTAACTCACAAAAACCGTTTTTACGGTACCTAATTTGGTCGAAATAATTTGTTTAAGTTGTATCAACATAATAATATTAATCTTTATATTCAAATAAATATGTTGTTGGTTTAGAGTACTTCATCCATTATAACGCGGGTAGCACCGCAGGACACAGCTAGTTATATATATTCTATATCTATAATATTATATTCTGACTGTGTCCATCAAATATGATGTCGATTACAGAGGCCCAAAAATCATAAAAAGAATGTTAAAGAGCATGTTTTCTCTTTCCCCATCGTAAACTCTTACAGTGGTGACACAACGCTCAAAATATACCCGAAATGTAAACGAATGTTTGGTAACGTCACGTACCACCACAACTGAGAAATGTGTGCCGAATCCATATCCCCCTGCGAAGCGCCCGATATAGCTCATTCTCAAACACAGCGAGTAGGTACACGGACTTCCCTGATTCCAAGTTCCAACTAATTATGAAACAACTGACCCACTTGCGATGCCAAATGAATGGAGTGTTGGAGCACCAGCCCAACATTGTAGGGTATGCAAATTGAATAAGCAAACATATTGGTACTTTGTTTGGAATTTAAAGCTAGAAGTTGTGTTTCTTGGGTCAAAAAATGTTTGAGGTTGTTAAGTTATATAATATGTATACTAAAAATATCTATGTAAGTATGTATATTATATTAAGTATATCGGATGTCTAGTACCCGTAACACAAGCTATGAGCTTACCACGGGGCTAGATGTTGTTGTGTGGATTGTCAGGAAATATTTATTTATTTAGGGTTCCATACCCAAAGAGTATAACCATACAACAACTTGATTTTCATAAGAACTGTACTTGGTTTGGTGACCTCTCCAACTGTATATTTTGCAAACTCGCAATTTTAAAATTATCAAATCAAGACTTTCTACATGCACCTTGTGCACATTATGGCTGTTGTTTCACATATCATAATGAAGTCTGATGTAGTTGATTAAGTTAAGTGTGCTTGGCTTGCCTTGATTAATAAATAAATATAGAAGTCTAGAAATATACGCCTTGGTTTATGAGTTACTACTGACAAGCAAAATAGACTGTTGAAAAATTACACTCCAAAACATTCCCTTCGAAGACAGCACATTAAACTTTACTAAATCAGAACTCGCTTCCTATTTCAAAATAATCTTAAACACTCCACTGCAATGTGATACTAAATGTTTTACTAATAGGGCATAAAATTCCCTGTCTAATGGGCGTGTAAGCCACGCGCTTACAGATTGCTGTACAGTCAACTACAAAGAGCTCGATCCACCCAAAGGTACAAAAATAAATAATTATTACCGGACCGTTACGGGTACTACTCGTAGAATCTAGACGACTTCGCATTTATGATATTATTACTATTGTATGGTGAATGAATAGTATTATGCAAACATTAGTTTGGAGTGTGGATAGTATGGTTTAGTAGGATTGAACCTTAACCTAGTACAAGAGTTGATATCCTTTAAACATGTTGAAGTGATGCGGTAAGATACGCGCTAGAGGGTGGTCTATTAATAAAGGGGTTATTATAGTATCGCGCCGTCAGCTAAGACGCCTACGTGGGCATGCAGACAACTATTTCTGATATCTACTCTCTAAATTACTGTGACGTCGTCTGTTTTGTGAGTTACAAGAAACTCTTGTGAAATAATCGTAGCAGAGAGGGCGATGACAACTTATTAAAAGTATCTAGACCAGGCTGGAAGGAAGACGGCATGCTTTGAATAAGATTTTTATATATTACTAGTTCCCACCCGTGGCTTCTCCCGCGTAACAGATAATGTAATTGTGGAGAACCCTAGTATATACGTATGTGTACTGTAGCCATACCACGTTGCCACTTACGACTGTTGGAAGCATTTGACAGATTTTTACAACTTAAATTTTAATCTTTATCTGTCAAATGTATGGGATTTTTGCGGTAGGGCTGCTGTGTGTAGCTATGAAGTGTTCAAATAATGAAACTCATACCGTTTATTAGTTTTAGAGTTACGGTAATATTGAAGAAATAAAGTGCAACATAAATGTAACGAAACGGAAGGATATCAAGAAAATATTAGTTAAATCAAATTATGCGTTAAACTGAGGTTTCTTATATTGAAGTTAGGTTACGAACCAATCTTATTAGCGAACAAAATTTGCATAGCGTCGTTAAGGTTACTTCCCCAAAAACAACAACAAATGTGTTACCTACGTGTTCACGACAAACACATGAGAAAAAACTGTATATGTCTGTCTTTTATATTAAGTATATCAGATGACTAGTACCCGTAGTACAAGCTTACCACGGGGCTAGATGTTGTCGTGTGGATTGTCCGGAAATATTTATTTAGTTGTTTGGATTTTTGTCTAGTATTCAAGGGGATAACGAAAAATTCGTTAAATCAAGGAGTTCGTTATATTGAGGTTCGTTATATTACTAAAGTCTAGCATTCTGCCGGTGGGTAGAACCGTATAATCAGTTCTTTCCATATTTACAAACGCTTCACCGTCTATTTCGGCGGCCCCAACCTTACCGCTGTCATGTTTAAAAATAAAACCATCACATGTTCGGCTGCTATCGCTAATCTATAGCTAATTCTTACTTCTAACCTGCCAAATGTATTTATAACCCTGATAAAGTCCCAGTAGCGTTTCCTGGTTAATATAAAGACTATGTAAGCTTTTTTAGATAACTTTAGAAAGTCTTAACACAAATTGTATAAATTCAGTAAATATTTTTTTTTTTTTTTTATGATCTATAAGTCTTCATTTGGACACAATTTCACCTGATGTAAAGTGACGATGTGGTCTAAGATGGGACATGAAGACCTAGAAAATCATATATTGCACCATAAAGTTACACAATAACATTGGCATATCAGTAATTACATGGAATGCCATTAATTAATTTAACATAATCATTGTTTTAATATGTCCTAAAATCATAATCTGTATTGATTATGATTTTAGGATCATATCATAATCAATACAGATTATGATTTTAGGACATATTAAAACAATGATAAAAATAATAGATAAAAATAAAGTATTTATCTCAAAAATTATTTTACGTCATTTGAATTATATATATCTTGTTTCAAAATAAATCAGTGGATATTTGCTTAAGATAAGTAAAAGTTAAATTATATACTTCAGCCATACTATTTTTTAAGCCTTTATTATTTTGTTATTCTTTAAATTTGGATGAGTTATCTCTAATTAATGCACCTTCTTTTAATGTTGAAGGCAAAGATCGACTCACGATAAATTCACGAAAGAAAATTTAATGATTCCTCTGCATTTGTGATTCTTTCGGTTACGTAGTAATTTATTATTCTATGCTTTCGGTAACACATAAACCTTCAACAAATATAATTCTTACGCCTATTTGCATTATAGATGTATGATTATAGAACTCAATAAATCTTGTGGAGAATTCAGAACACTGGATAGAATGTTGAAATGACATAAGCACCCATTATATCATTTAAATACTTCATAAGTTTGTATGGTATTAAATTATTATTGTACACAAAGGCCAAAATAATAATCTACACTTATATTATAAAACTATCATTTTAGCTCTCATTTTTAACCCTCATTTTTATCAGCTTTCATTTTTAACCCCCGACCAAAAAAGAGGGGTGTTATAAGTTTAACGTGTCTGTCTGTCTGTGTGTCTGTCTGTCTGTCTGGGACATCCTAGCTCCCAAAGGATGGAGCGATTTAAATTTACTGTTTTTTGTATGAAAGGTGAGTTTGGCACGGGTGTTCTTAGACATGTTTCATGAAAATCGGTTGTGCCGTTTAAAACCACTCTCACCCCCATAACTATTATTTATTTAAAATAATAAATAAATAAATAAAAGTTGTGGGGGTGAGAGTGGGGAAGGAAAACTGAAAAACTGCAAATATACTCTAGTGGGGTATCAAATGAAAGCGCATCGCGTGCACATTACTTAATTATTAAGGTAGTAATAAAGCATTCGAAACAGGGTTTTTTCTTAAATTTTAAATTTAGATTTATTCACGGTTTGTTTCATCGCTCTAATCTCAGGAACTGCTGGTCTTATTAGAATACTTATTTCACTGTTAGAAAGCCTATATATCGAGGAAGGCTTAAGAATACTTTTTACACGTGAAAATACGTCATTCCCGCGGTATAATCTATTAAACACGGGCAAAGCCGTAGCATGAAAAACTATAAATAATAAATAAATAAAATAAATATTTCCGGACAATCCACACAACAACATCTAGCATCTGGAGGTTTTGGCTGTTCACGTCAGTAAGTGGTAACCCTCTGAATCCTTACACGTGACCTCCGGGTGGTGCTAAGAACAGTCTCTGGTGGGAGGCTTCGGCCGCGGCTTGTCACCACCCTCCGGGCTGGGCCAGTGCGTAAAGCGATTTTTTCGTGTTTCGTAATGTGGTCCGGAGAAGCCATCTTCTAGGCCTTCATGCTCCATCTTAGACCACATCTTCACTTAACATCAGGTGAGATTGTGGTCAAATGAAGGCTTATCAATAATAAAAAAAATAAAAAAAAAGCCCCGTGGTAAGCTCATAGCTTGTGTTACGGATATTAGACATCTGATATACTTAATATAATATACATACATACATAGATATTTTTTTATTATACATATTAAACACCCAGACCTAGGAGAAAGTGCTTGCAGAACATACAAACACTTTCACCTTTCGGCGGGAATCGAACCCGCTACCTCTTGCGCCGCCAGCGGACTCTCGCCCACCGCGCCACTGAGGCAGTCAAAATAATTCATAACTAAATTCATAAAGTCACGGAAAGAAATAGAACTTCCAAGAAAAGGTCAATGTTCTTGGTTCTCCCGAAATAGTCGTGGATGTGGACTCCGAGATGACAGAACGGAACGCGGTCACGTCAAAGTGTTAGCTGATGGGACGTTGTAACATAACTCATTTTAATCAGAATGGTAACATTTTGGCACTATCTATATATATAAAAATGAATCCCTATTTCCCTTGGTCACGGCATCACCCAGAACGGCTGGACCGATTTCACTAATTCTTTTTTTGTTCTGTTCGTTATTATCAGGAGAAGGTTCTTATGAAAGAAAAAAATAATTAAATTTCGCGGAAAATTAGAAAATTTAAAATTACTTAACCACTATATAAAATTATTAAACTTTTTAAATGTTACCTTATGACATTTGACATAGAATTGACTGAATGCGTGCTGCAAATATAGTCAAAGTGGATGAAAAAAAAACGTTTAAAACGGATTCTTCTGTCAATCTTATTTTATTGATAAACAATACATTTAAAATAATTAATTTAATAAAATCAAAAATCAGCTCATTTATGGCGTTTAAGGCGGAACAAAGTTCGCTGGGTCAGCTAGTTTGGAATAAAAATGCTGAGTAAAGAGTAAAATAAATTTTGCTATCAGCTAATTACGGTGTGTTGCCTGGATTTTAAAGATTTTCCTGGTATTTCCTGTTGTAAAACCCCCTTTTTAGGTTCAGTAGCCAAATGGCAAAAAACGCAAGCCCATATGCCCAATGATATAGCTGTGTCGTTCTAATTTCTTAATAACTCAGTATAAAAAATTAAAGCGAACTGTCATGAGTCATGACAATGTAAATTTCCTTGTAAATTTTTGTTTTTGCTTAAAAAAATTCGTTTTATTAAGTAAAGTTGACCTATCCAAGCCTTGTGCTTCTAAGGAAATAAACTATTATTGTTATATATTTTATTAAAAGCTTCTTTTTATTAAAGTAAGTGTATAAGCAGTTGTTAAACACGAAACCCTTCTTCTATCATTCACACTTTATAAACTAATTGTGTAATAACGTCCTAATAATAAGTTGTTAAATAAATTTATCTCTTGGTTTCTGAGATCACGTTCAAGCAAATAGTAAAGCAAAGCTTCAGCTACACTACTCAACAAAGTCTAGGGAACAAGGATATTTTAGTGTATACTTTTGATTCAACTTTTTTTTTGTCCCAGATGTTATACATCAAAAGAAGCGAAATTTATTCTTGATTTCAGTTATGCAATTAAATAAAAAACGTTCATGTAAAAAAATAAAGTTTCATTAAAAAAACTCAAAGAGTGCGTAAACCAAAAAAAAATAATCTTAAAATTACAAAAACATACGACGCTTACGTGGAAATTAAATGAAAAAACATTATTTGCAGCTGTTTAATAATCCGTTGGACCCCCCAAGGCATTAGCCACGGCTCTACATCGGCGTGGCATGCTGAGTATCAAGTTATCAATTGTCGCCTGTGGAATAAGGCTCCATATTCTGGAGAGATGCGAAAAAAGTTCTTCTCCCGTGTTAAAATTTTGAGGAAAATCACTGAAAGCTCTTCTTCGGACTAAATCCCATGCATGCTCAATTGGATTGAGATCGGCGGACTGAGCAGGCCACTCTAATACCGTGATATTGTGCTCGCTGAACACATTCATCACCTGTCTTGCGGTGCGTGGACGTGCATTATCCTGCATGGAAACACGAAATCTTGGCCAAACTGCTGGTGGTGGGGGATGACCATAGGATGCACTTCCTGTTCAATGTATTGCTCTGCGTTCAAATTGCCTCGTATGCAAACGAGATCAGTTCTCCCACCCAGGCGAATTCCAGCCCACACCATGATCGTTCCGCCTTGATAAGGATGAACTTCCTGAGGATTTCGAAGTCTACTTTGGCGACCAGGAATACGCCAAACACGCACTCTCTTTGAATCAGGATGAAATCCGAAGCGAGACTCATCTTAAAAGAGAACACGTGCCCACTGATTGTCGGTCCATCGCAAATGTGCATTAGCCCACAATAAACGACGCCCTCGATTTCCATGTCGCAAAGCTGGAACTCTTAATGGTCTGCGAGCGCGAAGATTGACTTCATGTAATCTTCTCCTGGCAGTTTGGTCACTGATAACCACTTGGTGCTGGGACTGGAGTCTTCCTACCAACTGGCGAGCAGTAATCTGGGGCTGCCTTCTTGCAGCATTTTGCAGAAATCGATCTTGTCTCTGGGTAGTATGGATGTCTATGGGTGTATCATCCACGGTGACGTTCGGCTAAATCTCCTGTAGCCCTGTAGCGTGCCCATAATCGGCTAATTACACTTGGCTGTGTGTGAACAGCGGCCGCGATATCGCGTTGACTGCGTCTAGCTTCCAACATACCCACAGCCCTAAGCATATCTTCCCGCGGTAAATGACGACGTGACATAACGCTTAGAGTTTCAAAAATATCGAAAAAGTTGGCGGTTATGGTTTTTTACAAGAAAAAAAATCGATACATGACAAAAATCACAACAACTTTATGCTAGCAGACCCCTTACTCTGCGACCAAGTTCGGTTTTTCCTTCTTATTTTGAAAGTTTTCGCGCTTTTGTTTAATTTTTTTTTGAATTTCGAACAAATGATTTATTCCTCTTCCAGCCTTAATTTATAAATTTTAGTGACCTGTACTTTTTTAAAGAGTTTTCACACAAAAATTGAAGTATTATTGCTTGTTCCCTAGACTTTGTTGAGTAGTGTATATATAATTATTTAGATGCAAGCTATTTCTCTGAATGTATAATATTTATAATAATTAAACTACTGAGTTTAAAAATGTAAATCGATTTTCATTAACGGACGTATAAGTTTATAATCATTATCATTTCAGCCGTAGAATGTCCACTGCTAGACATATGCCTCCAAGATGTTCAGTAATTTCGACTCTGGCAGCGGTGTGCATCCTCCGTTTGCCCTATACATATAAGTTTATATTAAATCATAAATAAAGATAGCAATTAAATGAAGACTTAAAGTTACCTATGTTCTTATCCTCACCTATCACGTATAATCTACCAGGGTTAAGCTGCGCGTGCCCCATATGACCCTTAGGTACGATACACACAGACCAGCGCGAGTCCATCGACGCGAACTTAAAAAGCAGGAAAGAAAATCGTATTTCAGTTTAAAGATTTTATTCAAAAATAATCTAAAAAGAACATACAGCTTCTTATGTTAACTTCCTTCTAGGTCTTCATGCCCCTTCTTAGACCACATCTTCACTTTACATCAGGTGAGATTGTGGTCAAATAAAGGCTTATCAAGCATTAAAAAAAATACAGCTTAATTGATAAGAGTATACTAAATTAACAATTAGCTTAAAATTATGAAATGGTAGTCGAACAAAACATTCATTATAAATAACCTTTTCGTATTATCTTAAATAACACTAGTACACTTTAAAACTTTATGGAATCAATGCAATCAGTAATATTGTATTTAATCTGTATTAAATTTATGAATACTTGTATGTCCATTACAATTTGGTACTCCCGTCTTATTCGTGCTTTATGATTTGTGTCCATCCCAAGGTTGCCTGGAAGAGCCTGAATCAATGGGCCGACGCTTTTTATTTATTTAATTGACAGATCCCAGGGTCGTCATTGAAACGCATACAATCGAACGCGCGGCGGCGAGGACGATCTCGACTTTATCAGCTGTTAATAACATTCAATTTTCTTTTCGGGCTTGTAAGAGCGCGCCGCCGCGCGCCGGTCAGTGGAGATCGTGCCTTACACTTCACCTTGTTAGCACTCAGCTGATGTCATCACATTGATTATGCATGTGTTTGTGGAAAAGCGTATAGCAGAATTATTGCACGTCCAGTCACTTTAGGAACACCAGTAAGCTTAAGGGATATTTATTTCATATGTTAATGCATCTACGCTACTTGGTAATTGATCGGATTATGTTTGGAAAATGTTGTATCTATAATGTTTTCCAATATCTTCGTAGCCGTTAGCTCTGTTGTAATTTGAGAGATCCGCAAATTTATAAAAAACCTAGCAAATTTATAAATTTACGGATATGTTATTTTCCAAACACATACATGGGAAAAATTTATTCTCTATGTAAACCTCCTGGAAGGCGTAAGAATATGAAAAAAAAACACTATTAATAGAATATGCGCATGTTTATCTTTATTGCTTCACAGTTTACTTCTTTATACCCATAGATTTTACCTTATTTACACTTTTGTATGCTTTTAAAAAAATCTTTGAAGTTAAGGGCCAGCATTTCTAACAGTGCATCGTCCATCCTTTAAGAGTCTTTGATAAAAATGTTTAAAATTTAGTTTACAGCTATTCTCACATGTAAACTCATCAATATTTATTATCTCTCCACATTTATGGTGGACTAAGTTTCCTTTTTAATCAATTAATGAAATATATCGTAAAAACCATTACCTACGATTACAAGATTTAAATTGTAATTTAATAGGTAGAGCGAATGCAACATTGCGGTAAAAAAAATACCAGGAGCTACAAAATTACGTCAACAAAGCCAACGCTCAGAGATGTTCTATTTGAAGATGTTCTATTCAGAGATATCAGAGTAGTTAAATGATTTAATTACAATTCAATGTCAGATCGTCACTTATATCGTTGCAACCTGTATTTCAAAGTTCCTATGTTATTGTTGGCTAAGGAACCTAACCTAGGCATACAGAGGCGACCTAGAGTCCGGCCCACAATAGCTGCTCGTGTTTCTAACCACCCTGTCTGACCGGTCGTCTGTTTACGTAGGCGTTAAGATATCTGGACGCTGTGTACTTTGAATCTTCCTTTTGCAATCGGAATGGCCAAGTTGTCCTTTTGTGGCGATGTTAGACTGCTTAGTTTAGGTTCTGGTGAAGGTCGTCAGGCGTCAGGTTTGGTTTGTTATCATCTGCAACTCGATTGCATTTCTTGCTGTGAACAGACTGTATTTTGTTTGTGTTCTTCTT
Organism: Gymnoscelis rufifasciata; assembly: GCA_929108375.1. Lineage (NCBI taxonomy): Eukaryota > Metazoa > Arthropoda > Insecta > Lepidoptera > Geometridae > Gymnoscelis > Gymnoscelis rufifasciata. The sequence goes on along the minus strand of OV815307.1, from coordinate 1,564,900 downwards.
CATTGTTGAAAATAATGAAGGTGCTTATAAATAACTAGCTGTGCCCTGCGGTGCTACCCGCGTTATAATGGATGAATTACTCTTAACTAACAACATGTTTATTTGAATAAAGATTAATATTATTATGTTGATACAACTTAAACAAATTATTTCGTCCAAATTAGGTACCATAAAAACGGTTTTTGTGAGTTAATCTTAAAAGATAGACATATACTATTGCGGACTGTTTTTTAGATCATTAAAAGAGCTATTATTCTTTAATACATATTTTTTGTGTTTTCTTTCTATATATATATTATATATTCTTTAATACATTTATCTTGAACCGTTTTCACGGCGCACGCAACGGAAGGCTTCAAAGATGAACAATTTCTCCCGTTTTTTACACATTTACCACTATATCTTTGCTCCTATTGGTCGTAGCGTGATGTTATATAGCCTATAACCTTCCTCGATAACTGGATTATCCAACACAAAAACAATTATTCAATTCGAACCAGTAGTTTCGGAGATTAGCGCGTTCAAACAAACAAACAAACTCTTCAGCTTTATATATTAGTATAGATAATACCCAGACAATCCACACAATAACATAACATAATTATATATGTACTTAATATAATAGACAAACATACATAGATATTCTTCATTATCTGCGACTGCTTCAGTGGCGCGGTGGGTGAGGGTCCACTTGCGGCGCAAGAAGTAGCGGGTTCGATTCCCGCCGAGGGTGAAAGCATTTGTATGTACTTCACTTTCTCCTTGGGTGTTTAAATGTATAATAAAAAATATCTCTACACCTATTATATTAAGTATATCAGATGTCTTGTACCCGGAACACAAGCTTAGAGCTTACCACGGGGCTAGATGTTGTTGTGTGAATTGGCTAGAAATATTTTGATACATATTAAATGGAACCCCTTTGTACAGTTCGTTTATAAATTAGGTCGACGGCGTTACATAATACAATGTTATAAAGTAATGCATTATTGCAGTACGGGATCGTTCAACTCTGCATTGCAGCTTCCAGCGCGACAATTGATCCATCCGGCACAGTTTTACATTAAGATCTGTTCTTAACTTGTAGTTTTACACCTCTTTCTGACATTATGATTCATTATGATAATTGTATGTACAGTTAAAAAGCCCCAGTCAATAGCTAATTATCTTTTTTTTGTCAATAATGAGAATAATATGAGAAAATCAATTGGTATTGCTTGCCCTTAAAATAAGATTTAGCTAGAGGTATTTATATATGTAGGTAGGCAACTATTTTGCTTTGTTTAAAAATATGTTTTTTTTTGTTGCAGGTAATATTTGAAAAATCAAATATTCTATTGATTCAAGAGCGAAAGGTAACATAAAATAACTTTTTAAGGTTAAAAAAACAGGTTAATGTTGAAAAAATACATACATACACATTCAAGCACTTTTAACATGTAGCTATAACATGGTTCTGATTTGTACCATGTTATGGCAACACATGTCGCCCTGTGTAAGTAGGTACATTATAATTCATCAGTCGCTCAAATCCTCTGCAAATGCATTTTTGAACTTGTGCGAAGTCGCAATACATATCAAAATGCAATAGATTGTATCTCAGTCGGGATCAACGAGTGTTCAAGGCGCGGATCATTTTAGCGTTAAAAGTAAACACGTAGACGTAAGTTGCTTAAGAATAACAATGCAGACAATACAATACAGTCTCAGATTGCGACTGGAAGGACCGGATCGTAGCTCTTCAGGGCTGGCCGTGTCAGGGGTTCGCGAAGATATCCAGGGAATCTTTTACCTTATTATTTTTGATCTGGCGCGGACGTGGTTGTGCTTCAATCGGCTACGGGCGCCGATATGTCGCGATTTAGGGCGTCCGATGGAGTCCGTTGAATTTGTCCAATGATAACCTTATTGCGTAATGCTTGGTGAGGTATTTGAATAAAATAGAATGATGTCAGCGCCATGTCTTCGCCAGACGCCAGACCAGTGCTTTGCGCCTACCATTAGGCGAAAAGCACTGGGTTGGCATTGATTACCCAATCAAATATGTTAAAATCACGTGTTTAATTTGTCAGAAAACTCTGCTAAACCTTCTGGATATAATTGGTTGGTGTAATATTTATTCTTTATACTTATGCTACCCCAGTAAAAATAGACAGAGAAGGCATTTCGTCTTTTTTTTGGAACATGTGCAGCCCTAAGCAAGGATCGGAGTCACCTTACCTTCGTATCCTTACAAGGTTTTAGACTTAGGTACTATTGTTAGTAATGTTTTCATAAGGAATCGGATCTTATTAATAAGTCTGAATGAACGTTTTCACTCATTTAAAACAGATTTTGCCTATTAAAATTGCTGCGATGATGAGTCAACGACTCATTAATTGGTACGTTAAAACGAGGCGTATCTGTTACTAATTATGAAATTAGATAAGCCTTCATTTGACCACAATCTCACCTGATGTAAAGTGATGATGTGGTCTAAGATAGGACATGAAGACCTAGAAGGCCGATGGCTTCTCCGGGCCACATTACGAAACGCGAAAAAATCGCTTCACGCACTGGCCCAGCCCGGATAACCGGATCCGTTAAACATCCACCTTAGGAACTAAAAGTACACTTGGTTTCGTTAGAGGTCGTACATATGTTAATTCTCATCAGCGGCTTATCAGGTGCCTTGTCATCAAATCTATAAATTTAAAACCATTGATTGATATTGACATGAAAAAATAACATTATATCAGTTGGTTGAGTGTTGGAACCGGTATCGCTCATTCCCGTTTTATATGTTCAGTTATTTTGGAACGAACAGAGTTATGGTAAAAGATTTTGAAGTGCAGGGCAGCATAGTGTAGGATATCCTTGGATTCGGCTGAGTTGCGATCTGCTTTAAACACAGAGGTTGTATCAAATTCATAAACTAACTAAATAAATTACTCAATTACCTTAAACCCAAGCTATAGTGACTTAGCGGACAGCGCATTCTGGCAATATTGGGGCGTCCTCACAGAAAACCAGCGCTGAGTCTACATTCGAGAAAACTCAACAAACGCTGTGTGACGCCTTTTGCGTATAAATAATCTTAATACTGAATACTTTTAAACCTGTTTTTATGTGTCCTTAACGAAGCTTTACACAAATAAATATCTCTATTTGTTATATCTTAGTTATACCAACTGTATTCCTATAAATGTCTACCGAACCTATTCCACCTGGACTACTAAGCTTTCTACTTCCTTGGATTAACGTTGAAAATGGTTTGCAATCCCTTTAGTTAGCTGGCACTGATTTACATAACTTATCTAGTTCAAAGACCTGGATGCAGTGTTAAATTATTCATTATCAAGCACATTTACACATAATCTTTACCGGAAAACTTTCAAGTACCATGGTTTGTCAGTTTTAAAGTTATTCCCAGTATGATACCTATCCGTTTTTTGTCATATTGGCATAATTTGTCGGTTTTACTTTATGTGAAAGTGTGTTGATATATTGATGATGATGATGATGATGTCCAAGCCGATTTCGGCTATGGCGACTGTGTCACTGGTCAGGCATTTTAACTGAGATTTATGTCAGTTAGAGTGTAGATGGTCTACTCTTTTGTGTGCTCTGAGATGGCTCGAGTATCCAAGTTTGTTGATAAATGTGCGTAAACAACTTGGGCATGTTAAAGTGCCACCTACATAGTTGTAGTGAATAGTCAGGGGTTGGCGGGTCTTCAGCTCATCCCGTTTCATATCAAGAACTTCACGCCGCTCAACCTCGTACTCATCCACCTGTTGGTGAATAAGTCTTCTCCATTCAGGGCGCTGTGCTGCTTTTGTCTCCCATACCGAGGGCTCAATGTTGCATCTTTTCATGTGTCTTTTCAGAACATCCTTGTATCTTAAGTACTGGCCTCCACGTTTACGCTTACCGTACTGGAGTTCCGAAAAGAAAATGCGCTTTGCCATTCGAGTGTCTGACATGCGAGACACATGTCCGCACCACCGAAGCTGCCGTCTCATTAGGTACACCTCAATACCTCCAACGTTGGCTCGCCTCAGAACATTAGTATTTCTGATTCGGTCTGTCCATCTGATGTTCAAAATATCTCGAAGGCATCTGAGGTGAAACTTATCGAGTGTTGATATATTATCGTTCGATTAAAATAATGTTGATGTTGATACGTGGCCCATTATATCACGAGTAAGGAGAACATGTTTTATTTGACAGTTCTCGTAAACTCAATAAGTAAAATTCTGGAGTCCTAATGAATTACTGATTTGATTTTCTGTACGTAATAATAACCTCCTGTAAACTCCACCATCAAGCAATTATTTAGAGTATGGATAGGTTTTCAAAAATGATATTGTGGTTTCTAACAAATTTTTTTCTAAACTGATCACCTATAAAGTTCACCCAGTACTTGTATGGGTGACCGCTCTAAATGCAACTTATTGCACCAATTTTTACCGTTTATTTTTATAACAATAAATGTATAAACTATTGAAATACAAGGAACCCTAGGTATGAGACCATCTCATACTTTTCAAGTTTATTTTTAAAGTCATCACAAGTCAAGCAAGCATTTCTCTACGTGTAATACAACTTCCTACGCATAAATAGAACAAAGGTCGGTAAAGCTAGGCTTTTGGCTCCGTAGAAACTTTCGCGTGAGTTACTGTTATGGTACTTCAAATAATAAAATAACTCTTGCTGAACTGTGTGCTGCTATTCTCAGTTGATTGGCACGGGTACACGCAGACAAAATTTCAAGTTGTTATTTTCATCACATCATCATCTGCTGCTGTAAAGTCAAAGTCAAACGTTTATATCAGTAGAAGCACAGGGCATACATGGACAGGTCTACTTAAAGTTAATAAAACTAAAAATCTTATATATAAAATTCTCGTGTCACAGTTTTCGTTCCCGTACTCCTCCGAAACGGCTTGACCGATTCTCATGAAATTTGTGAGCATATTGAGTAGGTCTGAGAATCGGCCAACATCTATTTTTTATTTTGCAAAACAACGTTTGCTGGGGTCAACTAGTTTAAATATAAAAATATCAAGGCAATAATCACAATATTGGTATATACATATGACATGAGTGTCTTCAATTCAAGATTGAACACCAGTAACATAATGAGCGGTACCTTCTTTGTGATCCATCTTCGTCCACTTCGACACTTACCATCAGGTGAGAGTGGACAAACAAAGATCTATCGTCCATACAAAAAAACCCAGACCATCCGTATTGAATAAATAATTTATTGTCTGCCAATCGTTTTGTGCCCTCGCGGTCCCAGCTTCCCTCAGTTGTAATATTTTAACATTTCTTTACCGTCATTAAGTTTGAGATTAAGATTGGCGTAATTATCTTTCTTTATCATCAAACATTATAGTTTGAACTCGTATTGTTGATTTTAATTTAAAGAAATAGTGAACCAATAAAATATCAACTCTGTAGATATATTTTGATGTTACTCTGAGCTTATATCCTGTCTGAATCTGTGATGCAAGTTCGTCTTACATACATTTTACTATATCTTTAGTAAATAAAACGTTATACATTTTTAAAGTAATACTCCTTATTTTGAAATGTTTCAGTGCTTGTCTGTATTTTAGCACCGCGGAGGTCTATAATCTGGTATGAGTGCAACAGAACTGCTTTCTATTTAAGCTCACCGCACAGTAAAAGAGCACACACCGCTAAGTGCCAATTTAACCATATTGTATATATGACCCTAGCCAAACTGTAAACTTAATCATAGGTACCTATATTATTTTCTGTCATGATTACCCAAGGGTATTTTACTAATAGTATAGTTAGGTCAATATGTTCTAGTCGAAGGCCTGGAATAATATACGAAAATAAATATATATATTAGGTCCTTACATATGAAATTGGCGTTTTTCGTACTGGCCACTTTAATCACAAATTTCTCCTCTTTGGTAAGGAATTCCAAATTCAAATTTGTACAGCTATAGACTCATGTATTTGTGCTTCGATGATCGTCATTCATTTGTTTTTTTTCTTCTGTTTTTTTCTGTTTGCGTCACTCATTTTACAAAATGGAAAACTTAAAATATCGCATTATTTACGAGTACGAGTTCCGCCGTGGCACTAGTGCTGCGGAAACAACTCGAAGGGTGAATGATGTGTATGGCGGTCGTGTTGCAAAAGAAAACACAGTTCGTTTTTGGTTCCAACGTTTTCGTTCTGGAAATTTCGACTTGCAGAACAAGCCCCGTGGACGGCCTGAGACTCAAGTTGATAATGAAGAGTTGAAGGCTATTGTGGAAGCGGATCCATCGCAAACCACGTCCGAGTTAGCTGCAGGCTGCGGTGTTAGTGATAAAACTGTTTTAATTCACTTGAAGCAAATTGGGAAGATTAAAAAGCTTGAAAGGTGGGTACCTCACGAATTGACTGAAGCAAACCGGCAAACGCGCGTCGACTGCTGCGTTACATTACTAAACCGGCACAATAATGAAGGTATTTTAAACCGAATCATTACCTGTGATGAAAAATGGGTTCTTTACGATAATCGGAAGCGCTCAGCGCAATGGTTGGATCCTGGCCAGCCAGCCAAATCCTGCCCCAAGCGAAAATTAACCCCAAAAAAGTTACTTGTAAGCGTTTGGTGGACTAGTGCCGGTATTGTTCATTACAGTTTTCTCAAATCTGGCCAGACTATTACGGCTGATGTCTATTGTCAGCAATTGCAAACCATGATGGAAAAGCTAGCGGCTAAACAACCTAGGCTGGTCAATCGCTCCACGCCACTGCTGCTTCACGACAACGCTAGACCACACACTGCGCAACAGACGGCTACTAAATTAGAAGAGCTTCAATTGGAAAGTCTAAGACATCCTCCGTACTCCCCGGACCTTGCTCCAACAGATTACCATTTTTTTCGAAATTTGGATAACTTCTTGCAAGGGAAAAAATTCAACTCCGATGGGGCAGTCCAAATCGCCTTCAAAGATTTTATTGATTCCCGTCCGACTGGTTTTTTTAGTAAAGGGATCAATGAACTACCTATAAGATGGCAAAAGTGCATAGAAAATAATGGTTCATACTTTGATTAATTAAATATATTATATTAAAAAATATTCGACTTTTTGTTCCTCCCATACAAAACGCCAATTTCATATGTAAGGACCTAATATCTAGGTATATATTTTTTATATTCTCGTTATATTTAGGACACATTAAAATAACATTTAAACACACTGATAGTTTCCCAAGAAATTCTTCAACTTTACTTTGTTGGTAAACTTGAAGCTTTCTTACCGATTCCATTATGTACCATTGCAATGTAATACAGTATATTATCTAAACATCTACATCAACTCGTATGAGTCACCACACTGAGTCGTGATAGCAAAAACAATGATTTATTCATTTATTTACCATAATTATAAAATTTTGTGCTTAATATTTATCGTTAGTCTCCACACTAGGCAAACTGCCTGTGTCGTGTTAGCTAGTGACAGTTCAAAAAATTCGATGTTATTCGAAGTTAAGTATAATCTAATCTAAGATCCCGACATAGTACGAAACTGAAATTTGGTTAGCAACCTATATGCAATATAATTATTGACATAATAAATTGAATATAAATTATATGTTTTATCAATGAAGGCAACTTGGTGAATGTGGTTCTATAACGGATCCTATTCAGTTTTTTTATGCTGGAAAATCCTTCATTTGACCACAATCTCACCTGATGTAAAGTGACGATGAGGTTTAAGATGGGGCATGAGGACCTAGAAGGTAAATGGCTTCTCCGGACCACATTACGAAACACGAAAAAATCGCTTCACGGACTGGCCCAGCCCGGAGGGTGGTGACAAGCCGCAGCCGAAGCCTACCACCAGAGACTGTTCTTAGCACCACCCGGAGGTCACGTATAAGGATTAGAGGGTTAACACTTACGGACGTGAACAGAAAAAAACCTCCAATTCTACTTTAATAGATTCAGCTCAGAATATAGCAAAGATAAACAGGCCCAGATAATAAATTAAAGGCGTGCTATGGTCACTATATAGCTAATAAAGAGTTACAAAATTAAATATACTACTATACCGTCATCGAATTTGCATGTGAATCGGAATACGTTGGATGTGGTCTAAGTGACGTCAGCCTGAAACCGGTCGCTTAGGGTACAGTAAACAGCTGATGCTATAGAGTTCCAAAATAAAAATAGAATATAGATAATATATTTGTAACCCTGACTAATGACATATTATGTCAAAAGTAACTGACTATTGAAGTTTGTTAGGAGTGAAGGAACAAATAACGTGTCATAAGTAACTGATCTGATCATAATTTTTTCTATCCTCGGTGTTATTATGATCATTTACTTTTGACATATTCAAACTTCATTAAGATTTGACACTTTCACGGTAGAAGACGTTTTGAACGTTGATTTCGATCACCTACTTTTGCTGTTGACTGTACAAATTTTAATCGTGAATCGTCATTCAAGTTTAAAATTATTTTATTAAAATTTCAAAAATATTCGATTCTTACATTTTGGAATATAAAAGATAACGACATTTTCGAATTGGATGACTTTGAATTTCACATAAATAGTAGAGACCCAAGTTTTTTTGCAGACGATTTTCTTACCTGCCATATATTTTTTTCTTGGTTTATTTTACCAGTCGTATCAGTGGACATTCTCATGCATTCTTAATATCCAATTCTAGAGTTTTCTACTTTATATTCATGTTTTTGAGAAAAACATGCAATCGACAGTTAAATTAAAGCATATGTGCGCAATTTCGGTAATTAATCAAAGTAGGTCACAGTTTCAAAGGGGCCAAGGGCGGAGTCATTGACCCTTTGCCGATGAGACAGAATGACAGGAATAAGCCTTTGTTGAAAAGAGATAAGAGATCCAACTGATTCTGATAGATAAAGGGGTTATTGTGGAAATTGGCTAACGGTTTTTGGTAACATTTTGCAAACCGCAAAATAAGTACGTTGCAGTTATTCAAGAGAGCAGATGTAATAAGCATTGATCATCAAGTATTTCTAAATATTTATGTTCCAAATCAAATCAAATCAATCATTTATTTGCCAAATACATTTCAATTAAAGTACATGTCACGATATTATTTTAGTACAAGTAGTATATTGTATTTAACCCGCAAGCGGGTATTCAAATGTTAAAAATATAATTATTATAATAATCAAAACCAATTGTAACTTAAAAATTAAACATAATATAAGTCAACGATATCAGAATACAACTTAAAAATCTCAATACAATATTTATATATAACTTATGAATATTAGAGGCGTTTGTCCTACCACAGCGCGATATGGACAAAGAAAATATCACCATGTTCCAATAATGAAGTCCGTGAAGCCAAGACTAAGTTTTTAATAAGTACCTACCATTACGCATTATAGATATAGTTTTTATTTTCTTATTGTATTGATTCTTTGTTTGGTGTGTGTAATAATGTATTTTCTATCATGCAAACAAGATGCAACGCCATGTCATTACGCCTTCAATCAGATCACTGAGAACTAAGGACCATTGTGGAAAGCTTCATATATAAATAAATAAATAAACTAACAAGACATATCATCGTCATCCTGTCCCACTTCTCATAAAACAATATCAAGTTAAACGTATTGTGAATCTAAAACATTCTCGAACCCACTTAAACACACACAAAAAATTTCATCAAAATCGGTCCAGCCGTTTAGGAGGAGCTCAATCCCGAACACAAGTGCTTATAGAAGATTTATATATACAGGGTGGGGCGTAATGAGTGTATAATCCTTTACCCACGGTTGGAGGGCATCGCGAATGTTCGGAAAATGACAATTTGTATTCGACTTGACTCATCTTAAATTCAATATTTTTTCATTCAGAGCTAGAGATATCGTATGTAACCGTGGGTAAAGGATTATCCACTCATTACGCCACACCCTGTATAAAGATAAAGCACCACTGTCTTATAAACCAGATATATGTATATAATTATATATATATACCTGACCGTGTGTAGGCCGCAGAGCTAGACTACAATGATACGCTAAAAACCGTTGACATCAATACACTCTATATGGTTACCATTAAATAAAACCACAACTGAGATTAGACCTTAATCCTAAACCTCAAAGATAAATTTCCAACAAAGGGTTGACAAGTTCACTTGCGCTGGGATAAAATCTTCTAAGTTCTAGCTCGTAAGTAGCGACTGGTCTGTGGAATGTGGTTCAGATGTGCTTTTAAGTTTATCTGTATAGGATCGTGCTAGACTGTTCAGTTTGTTTTATGGGAACCTTTAGGCGCAGCTAGGAAATCAAAGAGGTTCTAAAGTAGACTTAGATACTACTAGACTTCACAAACTTGTTAAACTGGCTATCGGTAGGATGTGGAACATCATCTTCATCATTTCATTAGTAGGTCGTATACTACTAGTCGAATATCAGTTATTTCAGTTGGAAGCGGCCTACGTGGAACTTATAGTAAGGGTTTATTTCACAAAACCGAGTAAACTAAGCAATGGTTAGTTATGACAATAATACGGGTTAGTTATTTCTTCTATCTCGCTTTGTCTCATTTAACTGAGCGAAATAGCTCTATATTTTAACCAACATTGCACCTTTAATCTGATAGTGAAACAGGCCTTTGGTATATTTTTGCGTAACTTAATAAACTCAAGTGGCTCAAAGACTATATAGAATTGCATCTTACGTATATCAAATGCAATAAATTACGAGACACGCAAAAGCTCTTCCCTCTCCCACATACTTCATTCATTAAAACATTCTTGGGTATACGACTTGTACGCACCAAGACAGTGCAATGGCCAACAAATATACACGAAATCCTTATAATACTCCTTATATCAAAGCATGCAAAGCTACTCTATCAACATGTCTTCTTTATGCTCTCCATAATCCTCTCAGAACATTCAACTCTTCGCTTTAAACATGACCTCTTTTCGGCAGTAATTGATAGTATCGAAACAATGACAACGGCACCGTATTTTATACGCGCTTTCGTGACTCGGAACAATGAAACTGGTTCGAATCGGAGGGGCCGGCGAAATGACATGAGGGATATCAGGTCGGAAGTAATGAGGTAGATTGATACATCTGATAATACATCTGAAAATGTTAACTGAAAGTGTATCGGGTTAAATTGGCACAAAATACAGACTGGAGATTCGCGCGGTCGGCAATCTGGCTTTAAAGTACTTTATCTCTTGCATAATCGTTATGATAATGACTCATAAGTAACTGTGACGCTTAATCAACATTGACACTAATATCTAATGTATGAGTTGGTTGTCATGGTGATAAGAAACAACACTGTAAGATCAGTAAGTGTTACTCAATATCAGTAAATGGTAGGTACATAGTTTACCTTAAACGATCGATATTTAAAAAGGTCAGTCCAAGATATAGCCCTTATAATTCACCTGACTCGGTACGCTAGGGTATAATTTTGAAGTTGAATGTTGCCCAAAAACATTGAGCAACCACCCCAAATGTGTGTTGTGCTCGAAAGCTTGCCGGCCGGCTTCGTCTGGACGACGTCTGCGAGGCACGTGAGCAGGCATGCGCACCAGGCGGAGCCTTAACTTAGCGGACAGTATCGAGCGAGCCTCCGCGCGGAGAGGTCATGTCGCTATGTCAGACGGACGCGACTCACCGTCGCAAAGCGGTCTACGGGACCGTGTCAGCTTCTTCGAGAAAGTATGGACCGGCAACTCAAGCAGCGACGCCGTCGACGCCGCCACCGATGTAAACGAGATAGAGCGTCGCATCGAGCAGCGCAAACGGCGTCCGGAGTCGCCGAAGATCGAAGTTAAACTTAAGCACACTCGCGATACAGAATCGCCAACTAAAAGTTATGAATGTACGTTTCCGAACCTGAGGCTGCGACATGTGGAACCACCTGTTGAGGAGGCGGAGCGCCACGAGAGGCAGGTGGAAGAGGGCGACCTGGCCGCTGGCGTGCGCTTCGTCAAGTTGGAGCGGCTGACGGTGAAGAGGACGGTGACGGAGTCGCACAGCGCCCACTCGCACGAGGAGCGCGCCGACTCCCCGCAGCACGAGTGGTACACCGAGTACCAGCACCAAGCTTTCCACACTGGACACAAGAAGGATTACATGAGGAGCAAATCGGAGTATGATTCTCACATTGCAGGTTTACGCGGTAAGTTTGATGCTGTACTACAAATATAATCGCAGATATTTGCTGCTTTGTTATTGAAAGCGTTATTTATCAAAAGTGTAAAAAAAATACAAGGTAATAAACAAAACGAGGTTTCATGGTTTTATTACTATCGCGATGCCGATCGTGGTTATGTCATTTTCGCTCTTAGATTAAGGTAAATGTCAGAACGACCTTGGCACTGAGGCGGAGTATAAACACACAATTTGGTAGTCTAATTTTTTGTTTTATGGATGATAGGTGTCACTTTTCATTACAATACTATTTAATTTGCATATTTATATGGGAGGTTGGTTAATCGGACTGCAAATGTTATTGTATCGGCTTTTCTAGGTTCGGTATTGTCCGATTAATAAAATATTCGATAAGTCGTGTTGTCGTGTCTTCAACGATTTGACTACTGTATGTAGGTAGAGCAGTTTTAGAATACTTATAAATATTTAAGTATTTGTTTACATAGCATAACAAGCTGGTTATTAATAAATATATCCTTGATAGTCATATTATTGGGTGGTATGTTTATATAGTATAAGTATAGGTACTCTACCCTAGAACATTAAAAAATATTTGCGCAACTAAGGTAGCAATTAAAAACCAATTCTAAATATCTTAATGAAATCAAATATTTAGCACTAATTCCTATACTATTTAGATTTATAACGTGATATTTACCATGATTGATTGTCTTTCACACATAATTCCATTCCTTTATAATTCCTACATCTATTCTAATAGTGAGTGCCGAATTAGTACTATTAATTTGGTTTTATTTAGGTACATATTTATATTCTCTTAGATTAAATAATGAGATTGTGTTGGTAATCGAGAAATGATAAATACCTACCCATAAATTTTATAATTGTCATTATCTTATTATCAATGCATTCAAGTGCGAAACAAATCTTAATAACTATAGATATAAAGATAAAAATCCAATGCAATTACGTGTTTTCAGAAAGAGATATCAGCCGTGCGAAAACGATAATTATATAGGTTTTGAGCTACTTTTTACTTTATCAATATAAATATATCTTCAAACTTAATAAAACAAACACGTTTGTTTTCTAAAGAAAAACACTTTATTATTATATGCACCAAGCTATATAAGAACTGTTTGTTTCAAACTCTACGTTTTTCGACAGTGTTCATTTAATAAATACTGCCCTCGGCTTTGCACAAGTAGTTATCAAAAAAAGACAGGAAAGTATACGATTTTTTCGCGCCGTGAAAACCATCTTTGGACTTTCATGAACATTTAAAAATAAGGATTGGCCAAATTGGTCCAGGCGTGCGTATGAGTTTATCAACACATTTTGCAATTATTTTTTATATATTACTTATTAATAATATTATATATTACTTACTCTTCACTATAGACAAGTTTACATTATCCACTTTAAATAAAGTAAATGCATTGTCATTTAATTCATATAGGTACATGTGCAATTTAACATAAGCGTCTATTTTAAGAACCTATAAATAATGTTAGATATTCTTGGAACAAGTACCAAGTAAGTAAGTAAAGTTTATCAAGCTAGTCTTTAGTTAGGGCTTCCACGGCTTTAACCTAAATATCAGTCTTTTATATAAAATCAAAGGTACTAACTAGGTTTACTGATAATTGTAATCTCAAGAATCTACAAGCAAAATGTTTACTAAAGGCGTTTATTATTCATCATCATCATCACCCTATTAAGGTTCCCACTGCTGGGACACAGGGACTTCTCTCTTGGCGAGGGAGATTAGGCCTTTATTCACCACGCTGGTAAAGTGCGGGTTCGTGAATGTCACATGTCTTTCAAACTCTTTCTTCGGAATGAAAGTCGAGTGTCCTCCCACTTTATTTAAATATTTTTTATAAACTATTTTTTCACTCTACGGGGAAAAAATAAATCCCCTGTTTTCCTGAATAAATTTAGACAAACGCTCACTTTCTTATATTTTTTGCAATTCTTTTTATAAACTATGTATGTACCTGCCACTCCTTTAAAGTAAATACAAATTGTATTATTACAAAGCATAAGCGATTCTAATCTAATCTAACCAATGAAGAACATTCGCTCCGCTGAAGTTCCTCGTAATATATTAGGAAACAACATACCTAACGACATATTTTAGTAACAACAGGAATCGTATTTCATAGGGACAATCTGAGTCCTAAGACAAGAATACCTTTAAAACCGTTCTGCTTTTTCTAAGCTCATAACAACACTGTCCATCATTCGCGATGTTGTCGAACAATAGTCTATTTATCATGACATGACAGATCAATGTCAACGTGAAGCAAACACTTGGTCCAGCAAGAAAAGCGCAAAAAAGATGAACTTAAAGTTTTATTTCAGTTAAATATTATAAATCTAAATTATATACGCTTCTTCTTCAAATTAAAATTTAAGAAAAACCCCCGATTTCAATGCCTTAATGATTAATTTCCTTAAAAGTAAAACAACATAATATTATGTAATGTGCACGCGATGCGCTTTCATTTCATACCCCACTCAAGTATATTTACAGATTTTCGGTTTTCCTTACCCACTCTCACGCCCATAACTTTTAAACAGCACAACCGATTTTCATGAAACATGTCAAGAAAACTCGCGCTAAACTCACCTTTCATGCATAAAAAACTTAATTGAAATCCATAATATTGTTAAAAACCATGATAATTTAAAAAGTTTTATCCACTAGAATTTGTATATTATGATCGTTTGATCGGAGATTGATCGGAGGTTTTGGCTGTTCACGTCCGTAAGTGGTAACCCTCTGAATCCTTACACGTGACCTCCGGGTGGTGCTAAGAACAGTCTCTGGTGGTAGGCTTCGGCCGCGGCTTGTCACCACCCTCCGGGCTGGGCCAGTGCGTGAAGCGATTTTTTCGTGTTTCGTAATGTGGTCCGGAGAAGCCATCTTCTAGGCCTTCATGCTCCATCTTAGACCACATCTTCACTTTACATCAGGTGAGATTGTGGTCAAATGAAGGCTTATCAATAATTAAAAAAAAAAAAAAAAAAAAAAAAATCGACAACCCTATCTCAGCTGTTAATCACGCCACGACTCATACAAAATGTAATTGGCGTGATGTCATCGCGCCTGGCCATTTTACTGGAATTAGCATAGCATCCTTACACTGGAATAACAATTTATTAAATGTTTGTTAATTAGACTCTAGCTCAAACTCACGGAAAAGTTTAACATACAAGTTTATTACGGAATATGCATGTATTATTTTTACTGTTTTACACATTTCTACTAGTTTCTACATTACCATATACTAATAACACATCCAAAATATAAACCATTATGTTAGAAAATGTATATTAAAATCACTATCCATTCTGGACGACTTAAAAGTGGATATTTTTATATTACCTTAACGTAACGCTTGGCCGAAACAAAATGTGACGACAAATTGCATTGGAAATAACCTAATTATATTAAACTTTCACTTAATTCCTGAACCAAACGCTTCGTTATTGCCTCGAACTCGTGTAGCCTGACGGCACAGTACAGCCCCGTCAAAATGGGCGCGTATATTATACGTGGCGCGTATATTATAAGGCTACACGAGTTCGAGGCAATAACGAAGCGTTTGGTTCAGGAATTAAGTGAAAGTTTAATATAATTATGTTATTTCCAATGCAATTTGTCGTCACATTTTGTTTCGGCCAAGCGTTACGTTAAGGTAATATAAAAATATCCACTTTTTGATGATTAAGTTTCACTATGAAGTTATGATAAACTTTAATAAATATTCAATAAGTATGTTTTTCTTACAATTAAGATTACGTAAATTAAGAAACAGATAATTTTAAAGTCATGTGGATGTTCCCTATTCGTACTTAACTAATATTGTCAGTTAAACTTAGGTGTAGAGCATAGCTTAGAACTTTACTGTGTTTTTGCACAATAAGTAATAAGTACAGTTGTAAAGAATTTGTGGCTGTTGATGTAAATGTAACTTGTACGAGTTTTCTTAAAATACAACCATCTCTTTATCATTAAACATGTTTGTCTTATTGCAGCACAAAACAGATCTTATCGTAGTTATTTCTTGTAATGTAATCTTGTATAGTATAATCTAGTCTTGGCCGTGATAATTGGCTTTCATAAAAAAACATTTACTATGGATGTAGCTGTAGTATCCTTTCATGTGCTCTCTGGTGGCTAGAATGCCCAACCTTGTTAGTGAAGGTACGAGAGCATATTTTATTTTATAATTTTAGGAAAACTAACAGCTAGGTAACTAAATACTAAACACAGTGTGTAACTAACGGCTAATTATAAGTTTCCACAGATATGAGAAAAAGTTAAGTTATATAAAACAGTCGAATAGAAAAGACAGCATATTGGGCATGTTAAAGCCCCATTTGCATAGGAATAGGATATGGCCACCGATGGTCTGGCCTTGAGCTCAACACAACTCTTATCGAGCTCTTGAAGACGTATATTTTCAACATTTTGATGTATGAGACGACGCCACTCTGGTCTAAGATCTGCCTTGGACTCCCATTGCGAGGGCTCTATATTGCATCCGTTCATGTGTCTTTTCAGAACATCCTTATACCTTAAGAACTGGCCACCTCGTTTACGCTTAGCGTACTGGAGTTCTTAAAGAAGATCTTGTAATCTTGTAAACAACGTTAAAAACATTTCAACTATTACAGTTGTATCTACTAAATTACGAGCCTATGTATGTTATTTATTCATAAAATTCCTTATCAAAAGTGAGCTGTAAGTACGAGTAAGACTTTATTTACTTAATGATTACCTAAAAAAAATATCCGTCTTTTAGATGCTAATAAAAATAAACACGTAAAAAATACCTCAAAATATATATTGTATTGCATACGATAAATCAATACGATACAGTAACGCTATCGTACGATTTGTACAAAATTGGGCGTCACAAGGCCCCACTTCAGGACCTTAATGTTCTATATCTTGGGATCTGTTTATGAAATTAATAAAATAAAAATCTAAATTAAATAAAAATTAAGAAATACACCCGATTCTAATGCCTTAATTTCCTTAAAAGTAAAACACCATAATATTTTGTAATGTGCACGCGATGCGCTTTCATTTGATACCCCACTCAAGTATATTTGCAGATTTTCGGTATTCCTTCCCCACTTTCACCCCCATAACTTTTAAACGGCTCAACCGATTTTTATGAAACATGTCTAAGAAAACCCCCGCGAAACTCACCTTTTATACAAAAAAATAATTGAAATCCCAGACATACAGACAGACACACAGACGGTCAGACAGAAAGACAGATACGTCAAACTTAAACACATATATTTTTTGATCGGGGGTTAAGAATAGGTAAAATATAAATAAACAAATAAATAAATTTTTTTTAATAAATCAATAAATAAATTGATAAATAACGGAAAAATGTGAACAAAGCGGGCAAGGTCCCTAAAAACTATTTAATTATATGAATACTGTGTAAAGTACCGCAAGTCGTTAATAATAAATTCTGTAGATGTGACTGTAATTGCTTTACCTATTAAAGCAGTGAAGGTCAAACTAGTTACAATAGATAGAGAAGTTAAATCATCACTGCGTTTATGAGCAAAAGCACGTATTCAAAGATTAAACAGTTGCTAGTTCTGCTATGATGACAAATATATTATTTATTTATAAAACCTTGTGTATGGGACATTGAAAAAATTGCAAATTACTTAATTTAGTAATTAAAAAAAAATCTTAGTCTTTGCTCGGCTCCTTACATTATTGGGATTTTCTGCGGGAATTATGTTTTCGCGCGGTAGAAATAAACTTATTATTCGTGAATTTAATATAACATTCGCTCTACATATATTGCTGTATTTCTATTATTATTTTGATTATAATTTATGATTACTGTATATTGATAAATAAAAGCAGAATATATTATACAAGACAAGAGTAGAGAGATATACCAGACCTTCTTGATCTACCCTCATTAACATCGACGCTTACCATTACATATTATTATTTGTGAGATCCGTCACTCAAATTCAATGGCTTTTTGGGTCAGTTTCGAAATTTAATTTGATAAAATACGGGACCGCAATTGTGTTCGTTGGCAGTGAAAACTACCCACATTAGGTGAAATTGATGACAAACAAAGAGTTATCTATAATAATGAATCCTAAAATGTGTTGCGGTAACTCAACAAAGCTTGGACCAATTTGGACAATCCTTTTTTGTTAATGTTTGTAGAAGTCCAAAAATTGCTTTTACGGTGAGAAAAATCTCATAATTGCCGGGAAAACTATTTTAAATAATAGGTACGGGCCGCTTGTTTTCCATTAAAATAATCGGCTGTTCTTGAGAATATCTTTAAACCAATCTCTACAAATTTATGCAAAATAGTAACGAAAGGTAGAGGTAGGCAAAAAAGTGAAGGATGACATGAGTGTAAGAAAGGAGTGAGTGTTGAGATGACGAGTGACAGAGGAAAATGGAAGGAAAAAACATGTTGTGCCGACCACACGTGATGTGGGATAAGGGCAAGAGATGATGATGATGATGAGTAACGAAACGTGGCACACTTCTGATTAACAAAGGTCTTACTAAATAGCGAATAGCCCTTACAGTTAGTAATTAGACATCTTCGTATATCTCGTCACGACTGCTGCATTTCGACAAAAAACCTGTTTTACCTCGTTAATTTTCATGCACACTTGAACACGCATTTTAATTGTTGTAAGTGCTTTGTCGTACAAATTTATTTATTTATATTTAAATTATTTTGATAAACCAGACGCGGATACAATATATGTA
Source organism: Gymnoscelis rufifasciata (assembly GCA_929108375.1). Lineage (NCBI taxonomy): Eukaryota > Metazoa > Arthropoda > Insecta > Lepidoptera > Geometridae > Gymnoscelis > Gymnoscelis rufifasciata. The sequence goes on along the minus strand of OV815307.1, from coordinate 1,545,930 downwards.
TAGAAAATGGCTTAAAGTAATTAGAATGCGAAAGTTTACATGTTAGGTTTATTTTACAGTTCTTAGTAAAATGAAAAAGGTCAAATCCATTCCATGTTATAAGTCTTAATAATTTAGGTACCTATCTTCTCATCTAATCTTTGTTCAATATGATGTTAGTAGAATAGAAGTAAAAGTTGACGGTGGATGCAGACTGCTGCCAGCCGAAACACCAAGAAAACAATGGACTAGGAAATGTATAAATATCACAAGCTGGAATTTCTACGGCTTAAATTATGGTAGGATATTAAATTAATTTATTATTGCGGCATTATAATTTACTCCATGCCTCATAGTTTTGATACTACCAGAATAAACCAAAGACTGCAATAAAATTATACAGAGTACCTAATAACTAAAAGCCAATTACATGTCAGACAACTGAATTGGAAATCAAATTAAACAGAATTTGGAACGCATCCAAACCAGTATACTCTTCATATCTGAACGAGCTGTTGGAGTTATTGGAGCACCACGTACTTAACTGAAAGTTCAATAAAATAGCAATGGATACCCACTATTTTAAGTATATAACTTGTGGTCCGAGGTTCCAGTAACGAGTTTTTATAACGTTTTCTTTTCAGAACTTCAGACTTTTTTATGGTCCTACAAAGAATTCTAATTGGTAACCCACCCTTCCATCTGGTCGTCAACTAAGTCACATTCATTGTCTTCTAGATTTAGTTTTAATACGAAATCTGAATAGGTCAGAGTAGCCGAAGTCCCTTAGGTTTAGATCTGCAAAATCAGAGTTCAATTTGTATTAAACAAATTTGTATAGCAACCATTCTTAAAATAATAAGGATAATTCAATAAATTTACTCATATAAGTCAAAGTCAAAACGTTTATTTCCTTAGAAGCACAAAGCCTACATGGACAGGTCAACTTAAAATTAATAAAACTAAATTGCTTAAACAAAAAATATCATGGAAATAACATTGTCTTGACAGTTCGCTTCAATTTTTTATACTGAGTTGAGAAGCAAATAGAACAACACAGCTTTATCAGTTATTACAATATTATACTTTTATTAAATTAAATTACAGTATCACCTGAATAAAATCATAATTTATTGAAGTATCACAACCCACCATTAATAGGTTCGGCATTTATAACATTCACTGTTTGACAATCCCGTTCTTAAACACGATGCTTCCTCTGCATCTGTTCTCATCGATAAAAACGTAGGCGTTTTGCCAATACGAGTAGAAACATTAACGTTTACACTTTATTATAACAAGTGAGTAGGTGAAAGGTCCCGAACTTGAACTACGTGCGATAAGTCAGTTTGGCCAATCATCGATGACATCATGTCGATACGGTCAGCGGTGAGCCTTTTAAAATTCAGGTTGATGCGCCTATTGTAAAGCAAAGTGTAGTCTAATCGCTGATCGCAATCGTCCGAACAACCACATAGTATCCTGTGATTTTATAATAGGCGCTTTTTATCTGTGACTTAGTGTTAAATCATTAGGTAGGTAGGATGTGTAGTTTTGATAATTGAATCACTAAAGTTATGCTATATTTTTGGTTGATCTGATCAGCGATGACACCAGGACGAATAATGTCTACTAAAAGTATAGTTAATGCAGCTGGTTAAATATTCCCAGGTGAATTAAGTATACCTCTCCTATGCATCAGGGGTAAAATGAGTGCCGATATAGATCATGTTTCTTACACTAACTGCAAAACATGCAAAAACAACCCCACAAAGGTAATCATATTTTATATGGTAATCATACGGCTCGAGAACGCATGGCAAGGTTATATGTAGGTACCTAGGCCGCCCTGTTTTAATTCAGCCGCCCCAAGCTAGCTCCAACCAACGAACGAAAAGGTTGGTTTTAAAAGCCAGCACTCTGCATTTTGTGGGTAAAAACGTTTGAACACGTAGAATTCTTCTTCTTTGTAAAGTAAAGTTCATAAATGTATGTCACGCATAGGCTCCATTCAGTCTATCAATAAATTAAATTTCCAATCTGAGAAAAGCCATAATAACAACTGGCTGATTTCGAAAACGATTTACAAACTATTACGATGGAAATCTTTACCGACCATAAAACATGGAGTTATTGCTCACTGAAAGCCAGCGCTCCGTTAAAACGACACAACCGTCGGATGTAGGACAAGTGTCGTGTAACCGATAACCGCAGCCTGCCTGATGAACAGGGGTGTACCTAGGCGATCAAGGGTACTGCGGCGAAAATAAAACTGCAGCCCTAAACTGTAAGATCTGTGATGACTGACGGAGACTGTGAAGTTTTGACGCATGATTTATGGATTGAGCTGCTTTCGTAAAGGATTTTTGTCGGAACTATCTAGCCCAAAAACTTGAAATTGTTGACATGTTTTTAAAATCTACAATTTGTAATTCTGGGTGTTTCTTTCAAAGACTTTCCCTAACGAATAAAGTCGTAACTAGTCAGGATTTTCTTTGTATGTTCAAATGAGTTTCCATAAAGTTTCGCTAATTCGCAACGCAAAGCCAGTTTGAAGAGGGTGCCTGGGTGTTTCTTTCGAACCTGTGTATCGAACACTTTTCAAAAACGGATAATCTTGTAACTTAACAGGAAGTTCTATTAATTTTTTAAATGAGTTGCCGTAAAGTTATGTTTAGAGATTTGTAAACTATTTTATATCCATTCCGGAGTTGGACGAATTTATCAGTAGTTCCCTACTAGGATTACTAATAAGATTATGGGACCCCCGGGGGGTTTTGGGGGCTCCAGGGAACTGCCCCGCCTAGCTCTTCAGTAGCTACGCCACTGCTGATGCCTGGAAAAGGTACTGCCTTTAATGATACGCCTCAGTGCTCTTACTCGAAGAGTATATTAGCTTGTAAACAATCCGTTGATTGAATCGTCCATGATATGGAATGAAGTCGGTTCATAAATTTGTTTTTATCACCGCTGTTGATCTTGGTATTGGTTTCGGGACATTGCCTTTGCATTGCTGTTATCTATGTATCTTAAGTATGTATTTACAAAAAAAAATGTATCTATGTAGTATATAAGTCACCTAACACCCATAGTACAAGCTCTGCTTAGTTTGGGGTTAGGTGATGCTGTGTGAGTAGTCCGGAATATTTCCGGACTACTCACTTTATTTATTTATTATTGTCAGACCTGCTTGGTCGTACTTACGAGTTAATATTATGATTTCTAGTACTTAACCTCTTAAACGGTCAAGCTTATATCAAATATTTATCGCGGTCCCATAATCTTGTTCCGCTGAGTATGTAATATACGACTCAATGCAATACAAGTACACGGCCTGCGTATGGAGCGATCGAGTTAGAATTATTTGAAATAGTAGACTTTCTTATAGTAGTAGATTTCATTGAAGAAGCCCCTTAATCAGTTCAATTATAATAAGCATTACATTTTGTTTTATATACACACTAAGATAAAGTAATTAACTCGTAATATCCTACAATATTCAAGAACTTTTCACTTAAAACTAAGTTGGCTGCTAAACAATTTTGGACAGCTTATATTGGCTGCTCGAAGCTCTTTTTTTCTCGCCAATTTGGACGTCAGTCCAAAAAATGCAAACGTAATTAAAAAGAATAGGCTGTGTTCATTTTAAATATGTTTACTTTCACTGCCAAGTAAGAAAGGTGTAATCAGCATTACAATTCCCATCTTTAAAACTTAGATCACTGTTTAAATTATCCCCTAGAATTTTAGGTATCTTCTACTTTGTATGTTCATTACCAAATGAAGCGATGAATCATTGCTACTGACTGCCAACAAACAATGCCAGGTACTGATAGAATAATAATAGGTAATTACACAATTGCACGATAATGGCTATATTTATCTGGCATCGCAGACGGTTTAGCGCCGCACCTGTGGACGTATGTGGCTACAAGTTGCGCTTTATCGGGCATGTGTCTATTCAATACAATGTAGTTACGTGTGCTACTTGCATTTGAATTGCTTTAATGATTCTATGTCCTTGTGTTTGCTGGATAAGGGCGCAGTGCTCTCGGTTTTCTACCGTTGCGTTGTTCTCTTAAGATATATTTAATTTTACAATAGTATGTTGATTGATTGAAATTCGGGTGTTATATTGTTTTTATCCAAACGTTCTATTGACCTCGTATAGGTCTAAAATAATGGTAAAATATTTTCATGAATTAGCACTATGCAATTTAATTTTTTTTGCACAAAGTCGTTACTTATAATGTAAGTTTTAAGATTTTTTATTATTGACATAAATAATTGAATAATGGTATTAATTTGAATTCACTAACCAGCTGGATAATGGCTAACCAGCTCGTTATAAGGTGGAAACTCATCTCATTCTATGGTTCACAAATATAATTTATAATAATTCCTTATCCATTACATAATAAAAACGTTCAGATAAAAACCACTAGAGTAATAAGTGCATCGAGATAAGCCATTCAGGTTACCTTGCGAGACGATATTATAATAGTCTGCAATACACGGCCTATGTTTTTAAAATATCTATCAGAAGTGAGGATAATATTGTGCTGTAGTTTTACAAATATTTTACTAGACAATTCCACATAGAATAATGGTTTTTAACGTTAGAACAAGAAGAAAATGATCGTGGCTTAAAGAATCATTTTTATTAAAAGAATTTCAAGTTCAATTAGACGAGAATAAGCATATTATAAGTAAAATGTACTCAATTATCTACCTACAGGCCGTTTAATGTGTTCGAGGTGATTGAAATAATTAGAAGAAAGGTAGGTAGTGGCTAAAAAAAAACTTATTTGTACCTTTATGACTAAAACTTACCCAGTGCTGCTCAAAATGTTAAAAAAGAAATGATCCAGGCATAATGTTATCACCATCCAAGGTTTTAGCGCAACGTAATACTAAACATACGTATTATAAATAATTAGCAACAGATATCACACAGAGTCATCGTAGTATAAAAAGTATCCTATGAAACATATATTATTTTATGATAGATAAGCCTTTATTTGACCACAATCTCACCTGATGTAAAGTGACGATGTGGTCTATGGAGCATGAAGACCTAGCAGGAAGTTAACATAATATATATAAGCTCCACAAATTTGTCAAGTAATGACTTTTCATCGATGACGTCACTATCTCATTTAATTTTCCCGAAACTAGAATGGTTCTCATTCAATTCAGTGTTCTGTTCCGCTCCTGCGACCTTCAGCGTTCCACATCGGCTGCTCCTCTGACGCAGAATTTAACAGCTTAGTAGCCAATGCATATAAAATATGCGTGGGAGTCTCTTATAGTAGAATTATTACATTCTTCAGTACTACTTGACCGATGAAATCACGCAGAAAAATATATATCCTAAATATATTTCTTTATGATTGACGATTTTTTGTAATTACTTTTTGTTAAAAGTGCCACTTGAGTAAAATTGTTGGATAATTTTACTTTACGTTGGATAATTCAATTATTTTTGACTCAAAAATCATTGTATTATGAAAACAGACATAAATATCATCAACTCAATTTATTTCTGACAAATATATTATTTTTAAACGTTAACATGAAATTAATTTTATCGTCCATTAGGCAAGAAACATGAATTTAACCTAAACCACTTCACATAGAAACAATTTACTGTCTAAACCATTCATTAAAATACCTCAAATTCTATGTTTTACCTTTCAAATACAAAGTGTAGTCAACCAGTCTGCCCTGACTTTCATCTTCGATAATTCTAAATATAGCCTTGGTATTTGCAGAGCTTAATTTTGTATACAACGCACTCTCCATTTCGTTGGTCGTTTTTCTGTCTGGTCCTAGGTATGCGTGGATGACCTCATCGACTCTTGCGCAAGTTTAACTTGATTTAGCAACTTGCTATGGGCTCTTGGCCATTTGATTGATTCGTTTCACGTTATTTCGAGATATTGTCGAGTTTTATAATCGTTGGTTTACAAAAATGCCTGTGTTACTTTATTTCAATCAGCATTAAAATTTGATTTGGTTTAATTTGGTTTTTATTTAATTTAATCTGATTTGATTGAGTTTAGTTTAATTTGATTTAGTAAAATTTGGTTTAAATTGATTTAATTAAACTTAGATTAATTTTAATTTAATAGAATATGACCTGATTTATTTTACTAACCCTAGTCATTAATTTTACTAACAAAGTATGGATTATTGTTGTCCGAAATAAAAGACTTTTATTTTATTTTTATTTTTTTATTAAAACTGAATAGAGAAAAAGCAGCCAAGTGAGCGTTGTACATGTGCACCAAGGGTTCCGTACAAACCTGTACATATAGGCCTTCATGCTCCATCTTAGACCACATCGTCACTTTACATCAGGTGAGATTGTGGTCAAATGAAGGCTTATCAATAATAAAAAAAAAAAAAAAAAAAAAATATCACAATATTGTCCTTTCATTATTATTTGTGGAATAAAGTAGACCTTAGAGTATTTGCTAAGAATTTTATTTTTTAGACCATATATTTCATAATCGGTTTATGTTAGAGATTTTATTCCATATCTGCCTCAGTGGCGCGTTGTGCAAGTCCAAGCCAGGGAAAAATTTGCCTTGGTGTTTAATATGTATTATAAGAAGTATCTAAGCACGCATGTCTGTTATATTAAGTATATCAGATGTCTAGTACTTAGAGCATACCCCTGGTCTAGATGTTGTTGTGTGGTTTGTCTAGCAACATTTATTATTATTTTAATAAATTATTTGCTTTTTGTTTGTTGGTATTTATTCTGTCCATAGATTGGTTTCATCGCAAAATCAAGTTTATAAATGACGGACTAGCAGGTATGCCAAAATGTTGGATTTTCCGGTAAGAATTCAACCTCCTGCCGCTCAATTGTGTTCCCATCTATCCAGTGAGACAATCACCATAAATATCATAGAATGACGTGGTGTGTATTATTCATGTTTATCTTAAATCGTGATTTCGTTATTCAACATTCTAATGGATAAAATAAACAAAATATCCAACCAAATGACATCATTATTTTGTTATTCAACTTTTGTTAAGTATATGGTACCTATTGCTTTACTGTAACAGTCAGTAGGTAATCGACTTAATCATTGAACTTGTTAAATATTAATTTAATTTATTTTCTTTATTACTTGGAGATGGTGAAACAGGCCCAATGATTAATAATTATTTTTAGGATATAAAAAATATTTTAATCGTTTTAATTGATGTAGGCTTAATTTTTGAGTTTGACTTTTAGCTACGTCTTCTCCCTAATTAAAATATTACTCACATATTGACTACTGCACCGCTCAACATTACCAACATCTATGGATAAATTATTCAATTTATAAGATAAACAAACATAAATCTTGCAATAGGTCACTGCTTTAACTAACTGGATAATGGACGTGTGAAAGCCTTGAGATTAATTAAACCTAGTTTAAGTTGCTTATAAAACGTATGATTTAAGAAGTTAATAGAAACATCATCGTAATCATCCTATTAACATTCCCACTGCTGGGACACAGGGACTTCTCTCTTCACGAGAGAGATTAGGCCTTAATTCACCACGCTGGCCAAGTGCGGGTTGGTGGATGTCACATGCCCTTAAAACTCTTGAAAGTAGTCAAAACATGCCGGTTTCCTCACGATGTTTTGCCTTCAACGTTTTTAAAGCGCACATCATTTTTCAAGAAGAAGAAATCCAGAGGTGCGTGGCAAGGGTTTGAACCTACTACCTTCGGAATTAAAGAGTGCTCCCACTTAGCCAACATGGCTCACATAGAAAACGTGTCAAATTTAAACGTTCGTCGATCTTTAGGAATTTATCATCTTCCGCTGCCTCATACATAATGGACATTTTGTTAATTTATGAACGTATCATAATTCTTATTTATCATCGCTTTAGAATGTATAGCAATAGCAATGTTTTATTTTAAATATAAAACAGAGGCGGAAAGTGTAATAGCTTTATCTATCACGATGTGAAAATATGATATTCATTGAAATTGTGTGAGAAAGGGGTGAGTATTGAGATGACGGGTGATAGAGGAAAATGTAAGCAAAATACATTTTGTGTTTACTCCATGTAATGTGGGATAAGGTCAGGAAAATATGTGTGGTATGTAGTTTTTTTGCTTTCTGATATTTTACGCAAAAGATCGTAAAATAAATTTTGTTTAATGACTTTTTAGCCACATAAAGGTGCAATCGTTTTTAAGCAAATTGTTATTATCAGTTGTTTTTTTAATACCGTGTTTAATCAAACTGAATAAGGAAAAACCGGTAAAAAAAAAATAGTTAGCGTCTGGCCAATCACGGGAAAGTTAACTTTGAGATATAATGATTTGGTCATCCGATTCAGATGGCTATGCGCTGTAAAATGCTTAAGTATAAGGGTGGTGCTAAGAACAGTCTCTGGTGGAAGGCTTCGGCCGCGGCTTGTCACCACCCTCCGGGCTGGGCCAGTGCGTGAAGCGATTATTTTCGGGTTTCGTAATATGGCCCGGAGAAGCCATCTACCTTCTAGATCTTCATGCCCCATCATTTAGACCACATCTTCACTTTACACCAGGTGAGATTGTGGTCAAATGAATGCTTATCCAGCATAAAAAAAAAGCATCAAAATCAAAAATATGAAAAGTCCTAAAAATTTATGCGCACAGAAAAAAATGTAGATTACAGCTTTTTAGATAAAATGATCTAAGGAGGTACAGCATCAGATCAAGAGGGCCATGGTATATGAAATGCTGTAATATAGCATCAGAATCAGAAGATACGAAAAGTCTTATAAGTTTATGCAAACATAATTAATATCACAAAAAAATGCGGATAACAGTTTCTATAATATCACTTTCAACGTTTGTGCGTATGACGTGGATATTGACGGCATATTCCAGTTACTGATCTAAAAATATGAATGATTTAATATTACAGCACACTTTACGTGTTTTTGTGGAAGATAAAGATAATGAATGTCGGAGGTTATATAGATAACGTGGGCTTATCTGTTACCGTGTTACGATGCATTTGCAAACACAAAAACGTGTTTAAGATTTTTAGGTTATTTGAGTCCCCGAGATGAAATGAAAATATATTTATTAACTACGAATTATATAAAACAAGGTTAAAGTACAATCCAGTACAAAAAGTAGCCTCAGTAATCCATCATTCGTAGATTTTTAGTACATTTGTGAGATATCCATCAGTTACCTCACTAGGCTGGGCCCTATATCGAGGAAACTTAAAGAAGCAAAGCACGTAAATTACACTCTATTTGTTAAAATTAATTATAACATTAGATTTAGCTGCAAACCTCTTTTCGCCTATTAGACTTGTTTTGTTTAGATTTGCTACTTTATATTAGAATATAAATGCTTTTAATTTCTCAACAGTCAAACAGTACTGAATATATGTACAGAAAATGCTTATGCAAATCATCATTCTATAATTTTAGTTTTAATAATTATGTATGTACACATAAAATCATAAGTCGCACTGTTATGATAGGTAATTGTATATCATTATATCATTTCAGCATTTCGGTCAATGTTTCTTACATTGGCAACATCACAAAATCCAATTAGTTTAACATATAAAATAAACTGCGTCAATTGATCACCACACGATCCAAGGTTGAGAACCTAATAAGACTGCGCCGCTAGGCATAAGACTGGTTTTGTATAAGCTGGGCGGACTAGGCCATAATCTTTTTTAATCTCAAGTACATCTGTCTGATTTTGTTCCTAAAATACCAAAATCCAATAATACCAGAGCCCCGAAATACCAGAAGTACAGTTAAAATATATAAAATCGTCTGTTTTGATTTCTCTGAGTAGATCCCACTCGAGTACATTTGTGGTAGACCACAATGGTAGATCCATTGTGCCGTTTAAAAGTTATGGGGGTGAGAGTGTGGCAGGAAAACCGAAAATCTGCAAATGTACTCGAGTGGGGTCTCAAATGAAAGCCCATCACATGCACATTACAAAATAGTATAACTTTTTACTGTTAAGTGAACTACAGTTCTGGAGACGGTTTTTTTTTTAAATTTTAAATGTAGATTAATAAACATATCAAACACCCAGACCAAAAAGAAATTGCTTGCAGAACATACAAACACTAGACCTCTTGTCATATTATTACTATACCAACATAAAACCTATAAGTTACACTTTAGTTGGCAAGACTCGCCTCGGGATCCATTGGGGGCGACGACTTGGAATGAATAAACACGACATTGTTCTTCGAAAGCTATTTCGGATTATTCTGACATCGAATACGAGTACTGTAACTCGTAGTTTCAAGTGTAGAAGAAATTGAAGCGATGACGTAGTGGCGAGGTTGGAGTAGTGGTCAGCACGTCCATGCGTATAATGGAAGACGTGGGTTCGAGTCCCGCATTTCGCTATTAAGCTACGTTACATCGTCTTAATTTTTCCAGAATATTATTCTGACATATTCATGGTCATTTCAATGGTCTATACTATATCCACGCACAATGGACCACCTTTGAGTCTAAGTGCGGAAAAACAGGGCCCCCCTAACTAACTAACTATGGTCTATACTATAACATAGGATATTTATATAGGTATTTTATAGTTAGGTTAATGGACTTATCAGCTGGCATAATAAACGATTCGTCTCATTAATTTGGCTACGAGAGGAATCGTTACTTACAGTTACGAATAGAGTCGAAAGAAGTTACTAAATATTTGTCAGTAAGGCTCTTCGTTATTTAAAACTTTTGACAGTTGGCCCGTATCGGAGGGACTGCAAAATAAATATCATGAACTGAAAATAAAATACTAAATCCAATCCCAAAAACAAATGTATCGTAATTTAGTGACCTACCGATGTTGTTAACAGAAACGTACTAAAGTAAATATCTAGTATATGAAAAAGCCATTTAGAAGAACCACTGAATAAAATTTTTATTTATTCGTTAAATTGCAACAATTCGCCTTCGGTTAACACACGAATCAACAAAACGTGTTATTGCTTAGTGTATAAGTCTAACCTAGGTCAAACAGACACACCCATACACTATAGGTAACTAGGTTTTATCTAGAGAACATGCATTATGTCTTTAAGGGAGGTCATTAGAGTCATCCATCATAGACTGGGCGTGCATTTTATATTGACTAATTTATAATCGCCGAAAAGGTCAATATTATCAGTAACTAGATTTCTACCCGTTGCATTGCCAGTTTTATGGATTTTTTCACGGATATTAAGAATTTCCCCACTATATTTTAACTTGGGAAAGCATACCATTGTTTTTTAATAATATTTTATATGTATAATAAAAAATATCTATAATATATGTATGACTATTATATTAAATATATCAGATATCTAGTACCCGTAACACAAGCTTAGAGCTTACCACGGGGCTAGACGTTATTGTGTGAAATGTCTGGAAATAATTATTTATTAGTCATAATAGTAATAGTCACAATATATAGTATTTATTAATAACAATTGTTACATGTAATTTCTTATAGATTTCTTACATTATGTATTAAATTATAATACATGATCACAATAAAATAATGAATCATATTCTCTCTCAGTAGATCCATTCTCCGATCGACATTGTGCCGTTTAAAAGTTATGGGGTTGAGAGTGTGGCAGGAAAACCTAAAATCTGCAAATGTACCCGAGTGGGGTCTCAAATGAAAACGCATCGCATGCACTATACAAAATAGTAGATTCATCATCATCACCCTATTAACGTTCCCACTGCTGGGACACAGGGACTTCTCTCTTGACGAGAGAGATTAGGCCTTTATTCACCACGCTGGCCAAGTGCGGGTTGGTGAATGTCACATTTCCTACAAACTCTTTTAAAGTTATCAGAACATGCCGGTTTCCTCACGATGTTTGCCTTCACCGTTAAAGCACGTGTTTAAAGCGCACATAAATTTCTCAAGAAGAAAAATCCAGAGGTGCGTGGCGGGGTTTGAACCCACGACCTTCGGAATGAAAGTCGAGTGTCCTCCCACTTGGCCAACACGGCTTTTTTTTTTTCATTAATAGTAGATTGATTAATACAAATTATAAATGTCAAACCTTAACAATGTAAAACAACTAGAGGGCTGTGCATGACATAATAATAATTGAAATCAGTTCAAACGTTTCTGAAATCACGCGTAAAACCTTACATTCACAAGTTTTACCTCTTTATAATATCTATTGCTATACATTAGTTCGATATGCAGTTGCTTAATAAATCTAGAGATTAAAATCGAGAAGTTTGTCCTTCCAGTTTCTTTAAATATGTATATATAGTTAAACTAGCTGTGCCCCGCGGTGTTACCCGCGTTATAATGGATTTTCCCGCGGAATGACGTTTTCCCGCGGTAAAAAGTAGCCTATGTTATTTTTCAGGCTCTAGAGATTCTGTGTACCAAATTTCATTTAAATCGGTTCAGTAGTTTTCGCGTGAAAGAGTAACAAACATCCATACATCCATACTTACAAACTTTCGCCTTTATAGGATTATATCTGGGAAATGTTTAAATGCATTCTACTGCTGCACATAGAACACACACATTTCTTTCTTCGGATGGAGTTCTTTAATCGTAAATCGGCAGCTTTTACCAAGTTATAATAATTATATTATTATGACAAATAATTCGTCCATCTTGCTGGACGTCGTTGCCATTAGTTGGACATGGTTTGCCAATTCATATCCTCATATTTAACACTCTACGAGAGATATAACAGAGTAAACCTGTATATTGCTCTTTCTTATAATAAAGTAAATTACTCAAGTTTTATTGTCTCAACCATGTCAACCTGTTTAGATCATAAACTATTAGTTCCGCTGTCGTTTTTAAAGACGTCATCGTGACAACAATAACCGAGGGCAGATCGAGCCAAATGGCGGTCGTCACAAAAAATAATAACATTTATAAGTACTGATAGACTGACATAATAATGTTAACATTCTAAAGTTGTGCAGAAAAAATTAAGACGAAGTAACGTAGCTTGCCTATAAGTGGGGTTTATCACTTTGTAATAAACATAAAAAGGTTTATAATAATGATAAATACTTTCTTTGATTGAATTGACTAATTTCAAGACAGTTCATAAGTTTACCCATGTCTTATGAACTTTCTTGAAAGTGGTGAAGCGGCAGTGGTGAAAAAACTTCGTGTGGAGATATCTCAAAATGCGATGTTTTTTTTACTATAAAAATACATCGCTGCTTCTCTGGTAGAAATTAAAAGATGATGGTCAATTTCTAATCAATATTTATAGAGGATCCTCCAATCATAAAATTAAATCCAGGTTAATTGGAGAAATTACTTTTAGCCCGAGAAGTTTTACTGGCCTATTAGCAATCAAATATAGCACAATTTCTAACAGCAAATGTTATAAATATATAAATTTTTTGGCATAGATATAATATTTTCATATATCCGCCAAGAGATGGCCTCACGACACTTCCGGGATATACTTGTTAGGGTGTCCCTTATTTTTCAAAGTTTATATTTTTTAACGCATAGGTCTTTGTTTTGTTCATTAGTACCTAAAACACTCGGGAATTAATTTTTACCTTATTTGGAGAACGGAAACCCGTGCCGACTTGCATCGAATCATGTTCATACAAGTTACGCGGAAATAGGCGCGTACTCGCTGTATTTGTCATTTGTTATTAGTTAATCTCGTGATGAACACATATTGTTTTACGTTAAAAAATGGCAGTGGAATTAAGAAGCAATAAAAAAAGTATTTTCTTTGTAGGGGACTTGAACTATCAAATAACTAGGGCAAAGTTACCGTCTAACCGTCAAGTTCTTGCAGTCCTGTTTTTTAACATTCGTGAAGTTAAATTGAGTGTTAGTAAAAGCGAAGTACAAATAATGTGCTGAGATACAATTGCATCTAATACAGGGCGATTGAAAGGAGCTTGTGTACTTTTGGAACAAAAGCTAGACAGGGAATTATTACTCTTTGCTTGCCGCCATCACGTTTACGAACTGGTTTTAAATGTGTATTTGAAACAAAAATCCACCAAATAACAAATAGCCCTGATATCCCGATGTTTAAAAAGTTTAGAGACAGCTGGAATACTGTTAATTCTGCTGCTATTGAAACACACAGCCACATCGTCACACAACATTCTTGTAATACAATAATTAAAGAACTGTTGACTTTTTATAATGAAGAACTGCAAAAATCTATTGTACGTGACGATTATCGAGAACTGATTGAACTGTCTATTATTTTGTTAGGAGGCGATAGTGAAAAAAAATTAAAATAAGACCTCCTGGAGCAATGCATCAAGCAAGGTGGATGGCAAGAGCTATTTACTGTTTGAAAATATGTTTGCTGCAATCTCAATTCAAAATTAGCTCCAAAGATAAACGAGCACTCCAAGACATTTGTTTATTCATTGCAGTTGTATAATATGTGAAATCATAGCTGGGATGTAGTCTGGCGTTGAAGGCACCAAATCAAGATTTGTCCTTTTTAAAAAGGCTTAAGGAATATGCAACTATTAACAAAGAGGTCTCCCAAGCAGCTTTGAAAAAGTTTATTCAACATCTTTGGTACTTGTCAGAAGAAATAACTGTTTTGTCACTCTTTGATGATGAAGTTGATGAAGCAACCAAGAGAAGTATCGTAGAGAACTTACAAAGAGAGAGTTTGTATGATTCTGGGAAGAGATACATTCCATCGATGGAAGATATGTCTGATTATTTGCATGGTAAGTGGGAATACTTAATTTTATGTTAAAGTTAGCTATTACACATTAATTTAAAAAAAAACATGTAAAAGGATCTAACGCTAAGCTTACTTTACTATGTCTTAAATTGTTTTAATAAACTGATAATAATACTGTCTTGTCTATTGTTACAGGAAAATCATTGAGTGATTTTGTGTCTATCAAGAGCAGAAAATTATTTTCTCGTTTAAAAATTGATGATAACTTCTTGGAGAAACTTGTTTCTACGTGGGAAGAAGATGTTGCCTATTTACAGGCAAAAAGGGCTTTCTTCTTTAAGGGCAGTGAATGATACAGCTGAAAGAGCTGTAAAACTTATGCAAGATTTTCATGGTTTAATTACTGCAAAGGAAGAACAGAAACAATTTTTACTACGCTGTGTACAAGAGCACAGAAATCTTTATCCAGACTGTAACAAAGAGACCCTTAAAAGAAAATATCCTTGCTAATCTGTAATTTTATGTTCTTTTAATAAATAAATACCTATTTTCTTACTAAATTTTTATTATTGTTTTTATAAAATAAAAATATTTCATTTTGTTTAGTTGAATATCGAAAAGGGTCAAAGGCAGCTATTTTCAAAATCTTTACGGCCTTGTCGGCACGGGTTAATGTTGACATAGGGAGATAAAATTTTGTATTTAAGTAGATCTGGGTAGTTTAAAAAGAAATACGGGGTATGCATTTCGATATCCGAAAAAAAAATTTTTTCACGTATATAAGGGACACCCTAATACTTGTATTTGTTAATTTTATATCTAACGATGGACCAACCTTTAAATTGTTAGATAGGCTCTATCGTTCGTTATTCCAAACTCGTGTCAGTCAGTCAGACGATATCGGAGGACTGAGAAATTAAACCTTATTGAGTTATTCATGTTTTATGCTAATAGGGTAATTATAACAACTATAAACATTATGTAATATATCCATTTACTATATGATTTCATGAATTGTTCTACTAGTTCATAATTTACTATGATTATTTCAATGTTTAAAGTAATTAAAGCTATATTAAACTTCGATATATTGCGTCTAAGTTTATGTGCCATTTTATAATACTTATTCGTGTCTGTTTCTCATTATCACACAAGATGTCGTTTCGTTACAAGGCTGCGTTAGATCATCGGGTCACTTGTGGTTAGCTTTGTCACACGTTCCTCTTTACATTTATAATTGTTTTACTCTTATAGATGGTTTATATTTTATGCCATTCCTACCTTACTTGGGTTTAACAAGATTCTCAAGTAATCATTCTACATTATCGTGTACTTTTAACCGACTGCGCAACTCAAGGAGTGGTAATGTGTTTAACTGTCTATGTGTGTATGTTCCGTTGTCCCACTATAAAGGCCAATTGCCTGGGCCGATTTCTATGATTCTCACGTCAATCGAATCCTCATAGCACGGCGAGTGTCCCCAAAGACATGACGTGAAAATTGGGTATCGTTGAATAGATATTTAAAAACCATTTTTAGTTTTTCAACATTTTTCGATACGGCCGGCGGACCAATTAATTTTTTTTTTTATTATTGATAAGCCTTCATTTGACCACAATCTTACCTGATGTAAAGTGAAGATGTGGTCTAAGATGGAGCATGAAGGCCTAGAAGATGGCTTCTCCGGACCACATTACGAAACACGAAAAATCGCTTCACGCACTGGCCCAGCCCGGAGGGTGGTGACAAGCCGCGGCCGAAGCCTTCCACCAGAGACTGTTCTTAGCACCACCCGAAGGTCACGTGTAAGGATTCAGAGGGTTACCACTTACGGACGTGAACAGACAAAACCTCCATAATATACATAATTATAGTACATAATATCGATAGACATAGACTGCAAAAATTCCCTAAAATTATATTGTTATATATTTATTCATATCTTAATATATATAAATCTCGTGTCAATTGCAATTTCAGTGTCAGTTGCAATGTTGGTCCTCAATGGACTCCTAAACCACTTAACCGATTATAATAAAATTCGCACACCATACGTAGTTCGATCCAACTTGAGAGATAGGATAGTTTAAATCTCAAATTATAGTCGCAATTTTAATTTATTGCTAATTATTTGTCAATTAAAACGCGGGCAACACCGCGGGGCACAGCTACTAGGGTTATATTTTTTAAATGTATGCTTGAAATGAAATGAAATTTGTTTATTGTCAGGTTGTGTCAGGTTATTTATACATTTCTACATACGTCAATTCAGATTTGACATGTAATGTAAATTATAATTAAAGAAAAAAAAAATATAAATAATACAATGTCAATATTTAGGTAGTTAATTTAAATTACAATTTTAATATCTTGTCTTATTACAATTTAATAGACTTCATGTGGTTGAGTTGAGCTATAAGATAACTATATGGAATCATAGACGGTATTCAACTGGAGTATTAATCACGTTAAACTTATCGTAAATAAGTAATGTCCAATAAAACTGCATATTATGCTTATGTGGTAGTCGATTTTATGGACTATAAGAATCCACTTATAAATGACCGTTGTAGGTCTGGTTGTGAGTATAAATTACAAGTTGTTTAACATTTATATATCTTTCATGATTCAATTTATTTTATTAGGAGAACCAACCGCTATATTCAACAAATAAACACTAACTTATACAATGGTGAGCCAATTAAAGGTTCCCACGAATAGAAGTTCTTAGTTATAGTATAATATTTTCGAATTTTTTTTTTTACAATCCACACAACAACATCTAGCCCCGTGGTAAGCTCTTAGCTTGTGTTACGGGTACTAGACATCTGATATACTTAATATAATAGACATACATACATAGATATTTTTTATTATACATATTAAATACCCAGACCAAGGAGATAGTGTGTATGTAGGCGGGAATCGAACCCGCTACCTCTTGCGCCGCAAGCGAACCCTCGCCCACCGCGCCACTGAGGCAGTCACACAGTTAATCACACAGCATCACCTAACCCCAAACTAAGCAGAGCTTGGACTCTTGGATGGGTTTCTGACTTGGATGGGTGTTTAAGGTGACTGATAAACTACAAAGATATGTAATTTTTTTTTTGTAAGTACATACATATGGTACATATGGTATTGTTTTACTTATACTTTTGCCCATAACTAATACATGCTTTGAATAATATTATAAGTCATCGGTACAACTATTAGTTTAAATCGTGAGTTGTGTAAAGGTAACTATATAAAACTCATGATTTAAACTTAAACAACCATAAGTTTAACGAGTAACTTTGTTTAGTTGAACGCGCGAATCTGTGAATTCTCTGGACGGCTGAAATTGTAAAAATTGAAGAAGGTAAACTTAGGGTCTGGTTCACCATCTCCAAGGTCAATCAAAAGTGACAAAGCGACATAACTAACCATTGCTTATTTTAATCGGATATTGTGAAGCCTAATTATAAATCGTTTTTTTTTTTAATGTAAAGGCCGTTGCAATATTCTATAAAACAAGGTATTTTCAAATAAAAATAAATCCTGATCTGATAAACTTATTAATACTTGGACATTTTGTCAGTCAGACAGTGTCATTGTTACATAAAATAAATAAAAAATAAAAAGTTTCTTTATTCAGACAGGTTGTCCACACACATACAAATTAAAGCATTAGAACAATATACTTTATTTCATTCGTAAACAGCATAATTTTGATGTTATTATCCCTCATTCCAGAGGATAAGATTTCTGATTCTAATAATGTGAATAAAGCGAGGAGTTAGTGACACAGAATCGAGTTGTTTACAAGCGGTGACCTTGGCATCGATTCGTTTTCGTCTGTAGCCCGCATCCGCCACAGATTATAACGTCAGCTGTGCTCCGCTGAGATTTTGCGAAGTTGTATTAAGAACTTTAGGGAACTTTGGTGCACTAAGGTACTAAGGTCATAAGTACAAAGATAGGGGGGGGGGGGGGGGCTGATTTTCCGCACTTAGACTCAAAGGTGGTCCATTCCCAAATGGTATTTGTCATCAAAAGTCAGTGATTTCCTTAGTAGCACGGGGGCGAAAAAGCCGTGTTGGCTAAGTGGGAGGTGACTCGACTTTCATTCCGAAGGTCGTGGGTGCAAACCCGCCACGCACTACTGGATTTTTCTTCTTGAGAATTTATGCGCGTGCTTTAACGCTGAAGGCAAACATCGTGAAGAAACCGGCATGTTCTGATAACTTGAAAGAGTTTGAATGACATGTGACTTTCGCCAACCAGCACTTGGCCAGCGTGGTGAATTAAGGCCTAATCTCTCTCGCCAAGAGAGAAGTCCCTGTGTCCCAGCAGTGGGAACATTAATAGGGTGATGATGATGATGATGATGATGACGGGGACAAATCAACTAAAAATAACTAAAACAAAAAATTATCAAGGTAATAACATTGTTTAGATAGTTCGCTTCCAGTTCATAAGCGAATAGAACAACACAGCTTTATCAGATTTTACAATTTTGTAGTTACATCGCGAATCTAGTTTTGTGCCTGCAAACGATTATAATTCAAAAAGTTCTGTTCCAACATTTGATGTGAAACGTTAACGGCACAGAATCCTAAAAATGCCAGTATAATTGTTTTTCTGATCTGCTAGGTTCTCTACTTTTAATATAATTTATGACATTCTTGGAGAACATTATGTAGCACGTTTATAACACAATTTATTATTATTAACTATTCTTCACCCGCCTCTAAATTTCCGTTGCCCCTCGTTGACTTCAATACTGACAATTGGTGTGTAATTTGATTTTGTGGTTATTAGACTTGTTCTAGAGGTATAATACTTAAGGATTTGGTTCTGGACAAAATGATTGAGAGATTTTATTGATTAAAATTTTACTTATTTTAACCCAAATATAACCGAACTGATACATAAAGGTGTTACAATTTAATTATTACTCTAAACTAACACTGTCATTTTTTGTAAAAATAAATCAAATACAAACACAATTGAACAACACAACACAAATGACAGAGAATAAAAATCCTCTTCTCTAATAACCTTTTATTGGAGTTTTTCAATTGGGCTGATGAATTAGACTTAAAGCTACACCGTTGTGAAGACCGTTGGTGAATATTCTGAAAATATATATGCAAATTTAGTAACCCATCTATAAATTTGGCGTAAATAAAGAATTCTAGAAATTCCGCTAAAATTGGTTATTCTAAACGCGGTCCGATGTGGCAAAATTCGGCCTTGTCGCGCGTATGAAATTTCGTGACGTGGATTCAGACTAACTCACATGTCACGAAGTTGAATGCAGTTTGAAAATATAGGTAGGTATATTTTGTTCTTTCACAACACAGTTAATGGATAATAATGTAATGTAGTCTTGGCCGTTTTCGGCCTCAGCGACGGGTTTCATCTCATAACATTTACTGTGGATGTCGTATCCTTTCATGTGTTCTCTGATGGCTAGAATATCCAACCTTGTTAGTAAAGGTACGAGAGCATGTTGGGCATGTTAGAACCCCATTTACAAAGGAATAGGATATGGCCACTGATGGTCTGGCCTTGAGCCAGATAATTGGATAATAGTGATATACCGATTCGTCGTAAAGCAATAAGATGGGTGGATGAGCTGAAAAGGACCGTAGAACCATTGTGGATTAGAAAGCGGGAGTTAGAAATCTGTGGAATGAGTTGGAGGAAGCCTATGTCACCTATGCCCTATGCCTATGCTTAGGCACGCCAATATTCAATAAAAAAAATTACAGTATTTGTAGAATATCGGGCTATAAAAAATCAGGTCTAGATTTTCTAACATCCAACCACATAGCCCGATGGTTGAGAAGAAACCAGTCATAGGTTTTTTTCTTAATCATCATGTTTCAACAATGAGTTCCATTCTCGCAATGAATCTAGTTCTAGTTGTATTAAATCAAATTTGTTTTTTAAGTCGTCTAAATGTCTCATTTTGCTAGTACGCTTTTAAAGAGCGCTTAATGAATATGATTAAAAACATTTTGTAGGATCCGGGCAGTGGCAACAGTATTTCAATGCTAGAGTTCACACGAGCGTTACTCTTAGTTAGAAAACATAATAATCTCTTAACTAGCTTCTCGCCCGTGGCCTTGCCAAGCAAAAAGAAGCTTTGGTCCATTATTGGGAAAAACAGCTATGTCTATGCCAAATTTGACTCAAATCGGGCTTTCCTCGTAATAATTGTATTATCCAGCGAAAAGCGGTATCTAACCGCCGTAAAATGTGTTATTCTGATACGTAAGCTAAGCTATTATTGTGAATTGTGAAGTGTCATCAAAATCCATCCAATAGTTTTTGAGTGAAAGAGCAACAAACACACACACTCTCACATCCTCACAAATTATCGCGTTTATAATATTTGTAGGATATCGCAGCCTAAAGGTGCACATTCCCGGTTATACCATTTAAGTGAGATCACTTGTTTGCTATCAGAATATTTCTATCAAGGTGACAGCGATAAGTTGCAAAACAGCCATTTGTATGCAGGTAATAGACGCTAAAATTGTTTGCTGAGAGTGACCGTCCTTTACGTTGACATCATGGCTTGGCGCCGTGATGACGTCATCTTCCATTATGGACTCAGCATGACCCAGTAATAGTACTAGCAATGTTGTTTTGTGGGATATGTTTTGATGAAGTTTAAATTTCCATTAATTATAATGTTAGCCGTGAGAAACTATTGGATGAGGCCTTCCTTAAAAAATAGAATGTGTTTAGACCATACCCACCACACTCGCAGGTACTCGTATTCTACAGGTTGATGGGTGTATTAGTCACGTTCGTTATGAAGCAATTAAGAAAAAAAATCTTAGGCCTTTCCACAAATCTTTTAGTAAGCTTATTTTAAGCTGTTCTTTTATTAAGCTGATTAGTATTCACTTTTCACTAAATACAAAGCAATTAAGCTTTCGTGTGTTAAGGAATTTTAAGAGTTGTGGATCGCAATTCGGCAAAGGAGAGAGAATCGCGCTGCGACCCTGATGATGTTCCGCTCTACACGAAACTGTGGGCTTTTCCCTAACAACATTTATAGCGGATATTTGCGACTCCAGACTTATATACTCCAACTTTTAGCATACTTCAGACCCATTTCATAGTTATTAGAGTGAACCCGGTGTAGTTTCAAAGATAGCTTTGAATTGATTCATGAAGTTTGCGAGCACGCGATGGAACTAGGTCTTACGATTGAGGGCACTAATTCTACTATCGCATGGGTTAATTGAGACGCTTTAGCAAAAGCTTTTAGTTCTGAATAAAATATTTAGCATTAAATTTATTAGTCTTGTTTCCCATACAAATTATTTAACAAATAACGTGTTATTCAAAAATGTTGCTGAAAAATCGAATCAGAATCATCTATGTCACACTCACCTACAATATACATACCTATTTGTAAAGGTATTTTATTGTACATACATACCAATAGCCATAGTGTGCTACTCCAAAAACACATACTCCATAAATTAATTGAATTGTTGTGAATTAAATGCCTTTACGCCAAGCGTGCTAGCTCCATACAAAAGCAAATGTGATAAAGAAATTAATCTAAATTTAAAATTTAAGAAAAACCCCCGATTTCAATGCTTTAATTTCCTTAAAAGTAAAACACCATAAAATTTAGTAATGTGCGTCTCTTATTTTGTATGACGATACTGACATAACGAATGATGAAAACTATTATTAATCAATAAGGTTTTCTAAAATGTTAAATTTAGATTTATTACTCTATCACGTTTGCTTTTATATGGAGCTTTTTTCATCTTTGAAAAGTACATTTTTGTACAAAACATTCGTTAAAGCCCTTAGGTCTAGTCTCTTGCAGTAGGAACCTAAATAGGGTTGCTTATGCTCCTTATCTCAGATAATAAAGCAAGTCATTATTATAGCTCAGTAATTCAAAGCGACCTATATTTTTCCTGCATTTCAATTTAGATGAGATTTCACTATCCACAACAGTTAATCCCTCAATAGACAGTTACATCAGATAAATACTGGCAGCAGGAATAAAACAAACGTAGAATGTATGTTTTCAAAAACTGTAAGAATCCAGGAAATTAAAAAAATAACCATATAATTATGTATGCCGTTGTATTAAATATATCATTATATCTAATTTCCATAAAACACGCTTAGAGCTTACCACGGGGCTGGATGTTGTTGTGTGGATTGTCCGGTAATACTTATTTATTATTAAGCCCCGACCAAAAAGAGGGGTGTTATAAGTTTGACGTGTCTGTCTGTGTGTCTGTTTCATCATAGCTCCCGAACGGATGGAGCGATTTCAATTTAGTTTGAAATTGAGTTTTTTTGTATGAAAGGTGAGTTTGGCCCGGGTGTTCTGAGACATGTTTCATGAAAATCGGTTTAAAAGTTATGGGGGTGAGAGTGGGGAAGGAAAACAGAAAATCTGCAAATATACAAGTGTGGTATCAAATGAAAGCGCATCGCGTCCACATTACATAATATTATGTTGTTACATTTAAGGAAATGAAGGCATTGGAATCAGGGGTTCTTCTTAAATTTTAAATTTAGAGTTATTACCTCTAAATTTACATGTTAGGTTAGGTTCCATTCGTTAGAACCTTCGTTCATCTGTTTTCAAAAACTGTCATGTCAGAATCAGAGTCCGCAAAGATTGGATCAGGTTCATAAATACCGAGCATGATCTGATGGAGGAGGCGCCCCTAATTGCAGCACCCGGTGCTAGGCGGCGCCGTGCGTGCGCGCTGTGCGTGACGGAGCTGACAGCAACTTTATGGATATCCGGATTTGGGAATGCATTTTTCGAAGGATTACTGAGTTATGAGCACTTGCCACGTGGTGAGGTCGTTGAACCCTGTAATTTGACCTCTTTATTTGTGTAATTGCCGAAATTGCTTGCCGTATTCTGCAATTGCCTTATGTATGCCTATTATATTAAATACATATTAATTAGATGGCTATAGTACCCGTAACATAAGCTTGGCTTAACATGGGGCTAGATGTTGTTGAGTAAAAAAAATTGTTTTGTGTACCTGAAGGAGCTTTATGACAAAACAGGTGGCTTTAAAGAATATGGCGGATTTTTTTGTGATTACCTATAGTGGTAAATCTCTTTGCCCTATAGACGACGAGATCATCGTAATTAATAATAATAAATATTTCCGGACTAATCACACAGCATCACCTAACCCCAAACAAGCAGAGCTTGTACTATGGGTGTTAGTTGACTGATATACTACATAGATACATTTTTATTTGCAAATACATACATATTATACATAGAAAATAAAAAAATAGGAGCTTTTTTGTATAATAATACGAATATATGCTCTGATTAAATACTTGAATTATTAACTATTAGCCGTGTTTGCTAAGTGGTTACACGCGACTTTCAATCAGTGGGTTCCAACCCTGTCGCGCTCGAAAAACATCAGACGAAACGGGCATGTTCTGAGAACTTTGAAGAGTTTAAAGGACATGTGATATTTGTTAACCCGCGCTTGTTAAGGCTAAATTAAGGCCTAATATCTCTCGTCCAGAGCAAAGTCTTCGTGTCCCAGCAGTAAGAACTTAAAAAGGGGTGCTTATGTGTGTGAAATTCCCATCTTAAAGTAAACCCAAGTCAAACAGCTCATTGATTTTGACATTTACCTATAAATGTTCTACTCTTACTTCATTATCTCTATTTAGAAACATATAACGAAACATCCATAAATAAACTTTCGCAGCTAAGGCTTGCTGGTTTATTTCCGTGATTTGGCGGCGTACCTACGTGCATCATAACAGATTTTAGGTGCACTGAACTGCCAACAGCTGGCTTCCAATTATAAGCTTGTCAAAAATATATTCTGTAATGTTAGAGAACCATGGAATAATATTTATCCGTTTCTCTGTCATGTAGGAAATAAACGAATTGAATGGTTTAATTATACCGATAGTTACACTTATACATTTAGTATATAAACAAATGTACAATTAATAATATTTTTACTATACTCCGTTGTATTTTTATGATTAACTTTGTATAAACTACATTGATTGTTACGCAATAACTGTATCGGCAGTTCTAGAAAAACTAAAGTATAAAATGTATAATTATAATTGTAAATTATATAAGTTCTCACAATGAAAGTGATTCATGCAATCAACCTCCATTAGATCACAACGATCTATATTTGGGAGATGAAGGGATTCTTGCTACGATAGGTACTAGATGTTTCTAACGTAACGCGGGTAAGTCTAGAGCTGGTTGTGCAAGGAATGCCACATGGCAAAAACCGAACAAGACGTTAACTAGACAGGCTAAGCTTACATCATTTCTTGCTCTCGAATTGATAAAAAAAAACACTGGTCTCCTTAATATAGCCGTGTTGCACTTTATGCTCAAGATGTGATGCAAATGAGACGATGGCAGGCTGTTTTTGTTTCTGACTGCATGAAATTGATTGGATCTGTCGTAATCAGTTTGTCGGTCAATAATTTTGTTTAAAATTATACAAACATTACCAAAGTGAGAATGTTTGCAAACGTAAACTCCTTCAACCTATGTAACATACATGACAGGCTTTTTAGATTTATGCAAATAGTATTTATGTTGTATTTTCAAAAACTCCATTCGTTATATTCGAAGGATGATTTACATTAGTTAATATCGTATCTCAACACTTCAGCGCCCCGTGGTATCCCCTGCCAAACAATAAATGGGTGTCAGAACACTCCCACCAAATCGTATTCAATTAGCGCGGTGAGTTAAGGTTTATCCCTATGATAACCTTACTGAATAAATAAG
Organism: Gymnoscelis rufifasciata; assembly: GCA_929108375.1. Taxonomy (NCBI): domain Eukaryota; kingdom Metazoa; phylum Arthropoda; class Insecta; order Lepidoptera; family Geometridae; genus Gymnoscelis; species Gymnoscelis rufifasciata. Next base: position 1,520,480 of record OV815307.1, on the reverse strand, counting down.
TAAATAATATTTATTCAGAAAATCACTAGATAAGATTCTCAAAATCCTTAATATTTTATAAGAACTATGATGTATTATTGTGCCTGAACTAGGAGAATCCTGTTCTACAGCGAACACCGAATAACGATATACCTAGCTAATTAAACTTGGGAACCGTTGCCGTAAATTACTTACTCATTGTAAGTTTATTTGTTGAAACGTTTAATTGATTTATGAACGGTTTGATAATATTTTGTTACAGATGAACAAGAAAGAGTGCAGAAGAAAACGTTCGTGAACTGGATAAACTCACACCTGTCGAAGCGGATACCGCCGCTGCGCATCGACGATCTCATCTATGATCTGCGCGATGGCACCAAGCTGTTGGCTCTGTTGGAAGTGCTATCTGGGGAGAAATTGGTGAGATACTATTGACTTATTATTTATATCATCATTATTACAACCTCGCACTGCTGGATAAGGTAATCTCCATCAAAGAAATCCAGAAATTCGTTTAAAGCAGCATCCACCATCAACAAGCAGCCATTACCAAGTACCATCTGTCCCCCCTAGTAGGACGTCCTACGACCTCACTTTCCCTCAAATGCCTACTGCGCTGTGCTGTTCTTTTATATGATTTACATCTTTTTAACATACTAAATATTGTTGGCAATGTTTTCACTTATATTTACACCGCGGGTCAAAACTTTACATTACTTAATTTAATTAATTATTGGACATTATTTATTCCTAATTTTATTTTTAAACCTCATCAAAAAATTGTGGTTTTATAAGTTGGACGTGTCTGTCTGTCTGGGACATCATAGCTCCCAAACGGATGGAGCGATATTAATTTAGTTTGTTTTGTATGAAAGGTGAGTTTTCGCGCGACAGTGCTTAGACATGTTTGATGAAAATCGGTTGATCCGTTTAAAACTTATGAGGGTAAAAGTGGGGAAGTAAAACTGAAAATCTGCAAATATACTCTGGGGTCTCAAATGAAAGCGCATTACGTGCATATTACAAAATAGTCTGACTTTAACTTTTATGGGAACTAAAGTTCTGTAATACGGGCTTTTTTATTTTAAACTAGCGGCCCGCCCCGGCCTCGCACGTGTAATAAATGTTCTCGGCAATTTTTCCTTATTTGCTCACCGTTTAGACCTACCCTGGACTACGACAAACATTTTAAAACCAAAATCAGCTCAATCGGCCCAGCCATTCTCGAGTTTTAATCAGACTAACGAACAACAATTCATTTTTATTTATATAGATAGATTTAGATTATGAATGTCTTCTAATTTAAGTATCATTTTCCGACACAATGTCAATTGTTTGAGAAATAAATGGAAATGAAATGAAGCATATACTAATCTCAGAATTGTTTTGACTAGCCCATGGAGCGTGGTCGCGTGCTCAGACGACCTCACTTCCTCTCCAACGCCAACACGGCGCTGCGCTTCCTCGCGGGCAAGCGCATCAAGCTGGTGAACATCAACGCGGCCGACCTGGTCGATGGACGGCCAGCGGTCGTCCTTGGTCTTATCTGGACCATCATCCTGTACTTCCAGGTAAGTGGGGCGAGAATCCGATGAGGTGTTTTTGTAGGTTTTGGTATCCGATTTGAAGCTGGGACTCATTTTTACTGGTACAAGTGGACACAAAATTGATTGATGCTGGATATTAAACTTTATTTAAAATTCTGTCGTGAATCGCGCTACAATATCCCGTGGTATTGTAATGTTTGTAATTCAACGTCAACACCCTTTTGACGTTCCCACTGCTGGGACACAGGGACTTCTCTCTTGACGAGGGACCTTAATTAAACACGCTGGCCAAGTGCAGGTTGGTGAATGTCACATGTCATTCCAACTATTCAAAGTTCTCAGAGCATGCCGGTTTCCTTACGATTTTGCCGTCACAGTTAAAGCACGTGTTAGAAGCAAACATACATTTTTCAAGAAGAAAAGAGGTACGCCTCCTTTGAACCCACGATCTTCGGAATGAAAGTCGAGTGTGCTCCTATTTAGCCAACACGGCTTCATGTTCAAATTTTGAAATTGAATGACAATATTTTTTACGTTCTTCAATGATATTTTTTTCTCATGGCAAATATATTTATGAAATTCTCTTGGACATAGCAGCTCCAAAGCTCCAAGTCGGATCCCAAACAATTTAAATTAACTTGTGCAATCATTGTTGTTATTACATAGGAAGGACATATACTAGTAATGCACTAATAGTATCTCGATTGAAGATTTATTAGATATACAACACTTTGGAATAGTTCTGCACAGAAAAGGTATAAAAGTAGACTTCGATAATAGTAATCTTACATCAAAGATTATTCGTAATTACCATAAAAACGTTAAAGAAGGATACTGATTATAATGATAATGCAAATTAGCAATAAATAAACGAACGATGACACAAATCTAAACGACCTTGAAATGGATAAATTAAAATGCACTGATAAAATCTTATCGAGTTATAAGTAATCTTACAATTTATTGCTATCGACTTTATATTTTGTATTTTTATTCAGCAGCTATCGTTGATACCATCTAGATGTGGATTTTACATTAATCTACAATCATAATAATAAATAAATATTCAGATTTTAATCCAATTTTTACTATTATTGAATATTAATATAATCTTCCTTTTGTCCTAGTTTACTGTCTTCATAATTCTATCCCCTATTCTTGTATTCATTATAGTTTTAAATTATTTTTCTATTAACAAAATAAAGTTAATTTTCAAAATTGTTACCTACCACAAATATATCCATATAACCAATAGCAATGGCCACATTATTTGCTTTTTTAATGCGACTGTTTTATAAAAGTATCAATTATAATATTGAAAAACATTACTCTGCACAGTATCTATTTTAGGTTATAATTGGCATTAAGCACATTGATATAGTATTTCATATAAGTAATTGGTAGAATTTAGCTGCCGTTACTGCATACGAAATTTAAAAATGAGGATATTACCAAAATCATTCAAAATTGAGTTTTATTTCTGAAGAAATCTGGTTTGTTCTCATTTAATCGGCTTGAACTTATTTCGTTTGCGCAAGCTTCGCTCAATATATTGGACTCACAGGACAAGCAGCGCGAGGTAGGTAACACGTGCTTTAGTTGTTAATGCTTTTGTAAAAGTTCGACGCAGGAAGTTTAGTAGTACGGTAGTACGATTAGAGTAGAGAATTCGATTTTTTTTTCTTTTTGGAAAATAATGAATAAATAAATATTTCTGGACTATCCACACAACATCTAGCCCCGTGGTAAGCTCAAAGCTTGTGTTACTATTATAATATACATATTTTTACTTTACATATTTAAAGACCCAACCAAGGAGAAAGTGCTTGCAGAACATACATACACTTGGCCCCTCGGCGAATCGAACCCACACCACTGAGGTTGACATGTGTAGTAAAAAGGTTACAATTAATTAGGGTCAATAGAAGTAATTGGTTTGAAAGTGAGTGGTCATGATTTGTAGTTAAGAAAATCGCAAAGTAAACATTCTAAAGTGAGGCATTTTCCTTTAAAGTAAAAACATCTGTTTTAGGAAATGTGTGTCTAGGTTATCATTTTACTAATAAGCCTTACCAATCATTAACGATCGTACTGTACGTGCATCTCGAGTATGTATAACTTTTTGAAGTGATAACTTCTTATGGAGGGGGTCACGGGGAACCAAAACATTATAAATAAAATCATTTTCACATTAGAGATGCGGTTACGCAGCGAAAGGGCTGTTTACCTCGATCGTACATAGATGTCGCTAGTAAATGTTGACGATGGCTAAATTGCGTTGATAAAACGCATCAAAATGCATCTTGCATTGTTTTGAGGTATAACTTTATAATATATTATAACTTGTACATGAAGCTACTACCGGGCCGGATTAATTGGAAATTTGATCTAGCTAGCTTGCCTAGGAAGCATATCGACCCGCCATAATTCGCCGAATTTCGCGATCATGATTAATTTTGGTTTTTAATTTTTTTATTATAGAAAATGACATATTGTTTTTTGTTTTATGGCCTTAAATGCTTCACTTATTATTATGCAGTTTTGTGTGTCTTATATTTTTGTGGCTTGCTACAAAATATATTCATTACAAAGGATATTCGTTATAAGCAGAAAATATTGCGTATTGGTGTTAAAAAAACTTGTGTGGTAGTTAGAAATCACTGCTATTGGTTGATACGAATTGGCAATTAGAAGCACATACAATTTTCACATTTTCTTTACGATCAAGCTTTCACAAACTTCTTTATAAGGTCTATATATTTAAGGTAAGTGTTTAATTATTTATAAGACTGTAAATATACTCGTATATGTAACAAATAATTTTCCTTTTTTTGTTTTTTCTAAATTTAAAAAGGTCTTATGTTTCCAGGTAGCATATAGAGACGTACTAACAGAAATTATGTAATAAAGTAGGTTAACTGTATTTAAAACAAAAAGTTTGGTTGAATAATTTATAATAAGGAAACATTCCTAAAATGTAAAACATAATTACTAATTCTGGTTACAAAATTCATCAACATGCATTAAAAAACAATTAATCTAGAAGCATATATCTTTCAATTGCCCTACCAAGAGTAAGATATCATAATGCCATAAAAATCGGCCTTAGATTTAAATATAAAACAAATCTACCTCATCAACGACTCTAACTACTTTATAACGATATCAATCTGTTCCAGTTAACACTTCATCATCCCACGAAACGTATCGTTGGCTTTTACTGAACATAATTTATGAAGCAATTAGTTCTGATGTTTGCTTTTTATATGTTGCTACGTTTTAGGACAATATCCGCGTTGGAGTCGAGCCAGGGATTATGTTCTAGGGAATTAACTCAACTTGCAGTTAAGAGTTAACATTTAATGTAATCTTTCGAATTTTTGTAATCTGTGAATGGGAAAAGGAATTTTTGAGTATCGTTGATATTACGAACTCCATGTTTTAACATTTGTTAGTTAAAAAAAATGCATAGCAAACTCTACTTTTACTTTGCTATTCTCCTTTAATTTTATAACGGAATTGTGCCTTATTAAAATATATAAAAAATTATAGTACAATCCCAGTTCCGGACAAAATTTTACATTTAAGGCTTCGAGACATCTGACGTGGCTCATGAGCAAGTCTGGAATAGCGCTGTTTTCATTCAATCAGCGTTATTCCCGCACTTAGTGCACCGAAGCCTTTTGTCTTGCAGCTCCTGACAAAAAAATACATGTTTATTTTATAGTTCCTTAAGCCTACACATATTCCTGCAACGCCTGGATGCAAGTTAATTCTGTACTCTCGTTGTAGATCGAAGAAAATAGCCGTGCCCTGGAATACCTGGGCGGTTCCCGATGCGCGTCGGCCATGTCGTACGAGTCGGGTGCGGCGACGCCGACGCCGCGCGCCGAGGACCGCTGGAAGCAGGGCGCCAGGAAGACGCTGCTGCAGTGGGTCGCCAACGCACTGCCCAAGTGAGATACTATTCATTTTCACAGCACCCTCCAAAATTGAAATCTTTGTACGTCAATTCCAGGGCCGGACATAACTTGATCGGATGTCTCACATCTGAGTATGTGAAGAATTGAAGCACCCTCTGAACACGTGACTTCCGGGTGGTGCTAAGAACAGTCTGTGGTGGTAGGCTTCGGCCGCGGCTTGTCACCACCCTCCGGGCTGGGCCAGTGCGTGAAGCGGTTTTTTCGTGTTTCGTAATGTGGCCCGAAGAAGCCAACCTTCTAGGTCTTCATGTCCCATCTTAGACCACATCGTCACTTTACATCAGATGAGATTGTGGTCAAATGAAGACTTATCGAGCATAAAAAAAAAATATTATTATGTTTTTGTTTCACCCAACGCCAAGCTACTTTTAAGGTCCAGGAAGAGATGGCAAAACCTGCTTTGGCGCTGCCCAACATCTCGGCTTGAAGTAGCAATAATTAGGGAAGGAGGACAAAGAAAATAGAATATCTGTTTAGGAATAATCCAGCAGTGTTCACATCACAGTTATTAACAATGAATCCCGCAGTAATGTGAGCTTCGGTTCATTTATGGTACGGGTTCCAACTAAACATCTGTCGACGTTCCCGAATGAGCAGTTTTGGCCGCAAGGGGTCAAGTTTCGACGGTTTCATCGGTCGCCTACACTGCAAGGCGACACCGCCGTAACAGATGATCCACGATGCACTTTAGTTTATAAGATTTTTATGTATGTTAGTCTATAAGGTATATGTTTATATGGGCCTTAGATGCCTGAAATAAATTATTTATTATTATTATTAACTAACCAATCGGGTCGGGGCTAGATATTGTTGTGTGGAATTGTGTGAAAATGTTTATTTATTTATTTATTTTCCAGGGATGCCAACATCCAAGTGACAGACTTCGGTCCGTCGTGGCGGGACGGCATCGCGTTCCTGGCCATCATCGACGCGATCAAGGCGAACCTCATCAACCTGGCTGAGATGAAGCGCAAGACCAATCGCCAGAGGCTGGAACATGCCTTTGATGTTGCGGAGAGCGCGCTAGGTATGTTGTTCACTAGCATTTACTTTGAATATCTCCTGGGATATAGGAGGTAAGGCGATGCTCAGTATCCTAGCTGAGATGAAGGGCACGACCAATCGCCAGAGGCTGGAACATGCCTTTGATGTTGCGGAGAGCGCGCTAGGTATGTTGTTCACTAGCATTTACTTTGAATATCTCCTAGGATATAGGAGGTAAAGCCAATAACCCCACGTAATGTGGGATAAGGTCAGAAAGATGATGATAATGATATAGGAGGTAAAGCGATGCTCAATATCCTAGCTGAGATGAAGGGCACGACCAATCGGCAGTGGCTCGAGCATGCCTTTGATGATACCGAGAGCGAGTTCTCTTTCCGAAAACTACTGAACCGATTTCAATGAAATTTGGTACAAACATTCTTTGGAGCCTGAGAAAGGACATAGGCTACATTTTACCGCGGTATAATCCACTATTACGCGGGTAAAACCACGGGGTACTACTAGGCTACATTTTACCGCGGTATAATCCACTATTACGCGGGTAAAACCACGGGGTACTACTAGTGTACAATTGTAAGCTTTTTTGGGTTGGGTTGTTTATAAATTTTAGGACATACCTACTACGATAAAATGTAGCCCAATACCGTTTAAGCAACAAACACTACCTAAAGAAATTATACAGCAATGACATAGACCCAAATCAATTCTAAATGAAAACTAACAGTTTGAATACACCTGCAGGTATCGCAAGATTGTTGGACGCAGAAGACGTGGACGTCGACAAGCCTGATGAAAGGTCCATCATGACCTATGTAGCGCAGTTTTTGCACAAGTATCCCGAACCTAAGGTGGGTATTAATTATAAAATGATATATAATAGAGTATAGAGCGTTAAGTAATAATTATACACAGTGGTACCATACCTTTATTTATCTACTTCATAAACCCTCAATGCGTTTAGAAAACAAGGACAAATTTTCGAACTTTGAACGTGTTTTTGAGGTTTTTTGTAGGTAGTATTGTGAAGTAGATTATCTTTTTTTATTGCTCAAAATTTTAAAGGACGGCAATCTAAGACCAGACTAAATTTATGAGTCTAAATCAATAGACATAAGAGACTGCAGCAGTAGTGTTATATGCCCTACAATATAAGAGCAATTAGGCGATTACGGTATAAAGACATTTTTTTTCATACTTTCATATCAAGCTTATGTCTTATCTCGATTTTATAATAATAAAAAATATTTTGACATTAATTTGTTAACAACATAACCATTATCAAACACCATTATCTAACGGTAACTTATTGTATAACAGACGACCGGCCCCGACGCAGTGGCGGCTGTACAAGAAGAATACGAATCTCTCCGAATGTGGCTCACAGAGCGGGTCACCGTCATACAAAGGCAGTACGACTCACGAACGCTCTCCCGCAACTACGAAGACTACGTGCGAGCCGAAACCGAGCGACGCTCCAAGGAACCCACGTACAACAAACTCGAAAAACTCATGTATACCAACAGCTTAGTCGCCATAGCCCCCAAGTCCTGGCGAGAACTAGTCTCACTGTGGATAGAGTTAGAAAGACTACACAGAAGGTGGCTATGGATGCTCGACGCGGAGCTACCGGGAGACTTCAGAAACATAGGCGAGTGGCTCGCCCGCGCGGAGTACCTTCTATACTTCGACGAAATCCCGACAGAGTTGGACGAACGCACTGCAGCGATTATCAGCCAGAAGTTGGAAGAACACACCGAGTTTTTCGCCGGTCTACCCGATATTCTAGACAGATTCGAAGCGGCGCTGCGATCGCAGGACGCTAGTAGAATACCGCCCGAGCGATTACACGACATGAAAGATAGATTAGAAACTGTAAGTCTAAGAGCGCCTCAACGAAAGGCCAGGTTAAAGTACCTCGAGCACAAATGCTGCATAGTAGCATTTACTGAATTAACGAAAGCGAAACTCGCCGCGTGGACGGGGAAGTACGGTCGGATAGACCACGTTCGTGCCTTATTAGATGATTACGATAATTTCGTTACGAAAAATAAGATTTTCCAGGAGTTTGATAGAGCTTATGTGGATATCAAACAGGTAGCTGAGGAATACAAGCGTGTTTGCCAGCTCGATAGAAGCGAAGCGAGAGAGATCGACGCGTTCTTGAGGGAAGTCGCAGAGACATGGAAGAGGGTTTCCTCAGACGTGCGTTGTTCCAGGAGCGTTTTGGAGGAAGTTATTTCCCACTGGGAGCGTTGGAATAATCTTTCCAACGAGTTCACGATATGGTTGGACAAAGCCCAGCATATGTTGAGGGTCTCTGAAGATGAAAGATTGGAGTTCTTCCACGACCTGACAGTTTGGAAGGAGAAGCACCAGAGATTAGGCGACGCGGCTGGCTTCCTAGCGGCCACTGCTGCTGATGAGATCAGCTCCGAGATTAAGAGGAAATATGTGGAGATTACTGAGAGGTGGGAACGTGTATGGGAGGAAGCGGAAAGGTGAGCAGATTTTCTAAATTCTCTAGTTATATGCTGTCATTTATTGAATGCAGCTACTAGACTGTATGTAAAATATAAAATCAATAGCAGTGATCGCACCTTTCATAGAAATATGTATAATAATATAATAGTAATATTTATTCAGAAAATCTAAGTGATTTTCTGAATCAAAAGCCAAAGTTGTCAAAAACCCTTAAAATTTAATGGTTCTCATTAAATTTTAATGATGTATGATGTATTCAATGTAATTGAGAAGCGATTACAATTAAGTTTTTTTTGTATGAAAGGTGAGTTCGCGCGAGTGTTCTAAGGTTGATGAAAATCTAATGACCCGTTTTAAAGTAATGAGGGAAAAAGTGGGGAAGGTGAACCGAAAATCTGCCGATATACTCGAGTGTGGTCTCAAATGAGACCGCATCACGTGCCCATTACACAATAGCATGACCGTTTACTTTTATGGGAATGGGAACTCTCTCTGTAGTCGGTCCCTCATGCTTGAGGATCATGGTCAGCATCGGAGCTACATCGGGAGCGGATAATTTGTCTCCATCGCGTTCCGTCCATCGCATCTCCGACAGTGTCGTAGAATTTGGACGACGGGAACGGGTTTATGGGAACTAAAGTTTCGGAATCGAGGGGTCATCTTAAGCTACGATTATTTCAACAAATGGGTACCATAATTGTTGTTTCTTGCGTGACAGATACGTCCGCGGCGGCGACGCCCTGCGGCACCGGCGCGCGCTGTCGGGCGGCGTGCAGGCGCTGGACGCGTGGCTGGCGCGCGCCGGGCGGGCGCTGGGCGCCGCGCCGCGCGCCGCCGCCGCCGACATCCAGGCCTACATCGACCAGCTGCTGCAGCTCAACGACCAGCTGGAGACGCACGAGGACCTCTTCAAGAACATCAGCAGGTGAGCCTCGTACCGCGACGAGTCGGTTCTATGATCCACAAGCATACGCGGGAGTCAAAAATTAATAAAAATGTCATATAAAAAAAGCATTTGCAATTGGTCTACGTAAATGAATAAAATGTTATATAGACAAAGAAGCAGTTGCAAATGTGTTATCGAGGAGAAACATTTTCTTGACAGTTCACATAAATTTTTAAACACGGTGATAAGCGATAAGGACAACAACACAGCTTTTATCGTTGTAGTCATTACAATTTTCGCGATGATGAAGTGAATTTGCCCAAAAGCCCATTCACTCTGGTCTTCCTCTTCGTGGAGTTCCCGTTTAAGTTGTCATAATTACATGTCATGACAAGTTTTTTTCGAATGTCTTGTAAAATATGTAACCTTTATTTTATCCTACAGAACTTTCCAAAACGCAATCGCGGAGCTCCCCCGCGACGAAGTAGAAACCAACATGGCCAAACTGAAGGAACAAAAAGAAGCCCTGGTCCGAGTCCGAGCGACCGTGCCCGTGAAGCTGCACCAGTACAGGCAGCTGCTGGTCCAACATGAGTCATTGGAGAGTGGACAGAAGGAGATCGGAGCCTGGCTGGACAAGGCTGAAGACTCACTCAGATCCAGTGGACAAACTAGACGGTAAGACTCACTCAGATCCAGTGGACAAACTAGACGGTAAGACTCGCTCAGATCCAGTGGACAAACTAGACGGCTTACCGTCTAGTTGACAAACACTAGTAGAAGAAGAGATTGACAACTGCTGGTCTAACAGGACTCGTTGGAGAGTTGACAGGAGATCCACTCTGGAACTTTGATGTTCAATATTTTGGCTCTTTCCTATAAAATTTATAAAGAAAACAAATATATGTCCTGTAGTTTTGGATGGGCTAGCAGATGGACTAAACAGAGAATAATAAATACCTATTTATTTATGTAGTCATCAACTTTATTTGTGAAACAGAACTATAATATTCACATTTTAATTATTTCATTTGAAAGGCGACAAAAACAGAAAAAGAGCGACAGAGAAAATCACCCATAATATTTATTGTGCCACGTTTAGCACGACACCTCCACGCGAAGTCAATAAGAGCGCGGATAATGTAATGCTGCCAACTTTGCAGCACGCGACACACTATACTTAAAGCTAAACTTAGTTTTTTCTTATGATTATTAAACTTTTGTAACTGTTACTGCTACCTTGTTACTGCTGCATATTATTATAAACTAGCGGCCCGCCCCGGCTTCGCATGGGTAATTATAAAAAAAGTCCCGGCAATAATTCGATCTTTTCTTGCCTTTTAAACATTCCCTAGACCTCCACGAACATTTCAAGACTAAGATAAGATAAATCCGTTCAGCCGTTCTCGAGTTTTAATCAGACTAACGAACAACAATTCATTTTTATTTATATAAAAATGAATTATTATATATATATATAGTTCTCTTTGTTACAGTAAACAGAAACAAACCATCACACCATGGCGGTTTGTCTACGATTTGTTATTGGTTTATTTAGTTTTAACGGAGTTTTTTTCTGTTTTGGAGGTTTTTTTTGTTCACGTCCGTAGGTGTTGACCCTTTGAATCCTTACACGTGACTTCCGGGTGGTGCAGTAGGCTTCGGCCGCGACTTGTCACCACCCTCCGGGCTGGGCCGGTGCGTGAAGCGATTTTTTCGTGTTTCGTAATGTGGCCCGGAGAAGCCATCTACCTTCTAGGTCTTCCCAATCATAGACCACATCGTCACTTTACATCAGGTGAGGTTGTGGTCAAATGAAGGCTTATCTATCATAAAGAAGAAAAATATCGTCGAATCGAATCGTCCAGACTTTTATCATACATCCGGCGTGATCAAATCTCAGTAAAATCCCGCATGAAATGAAATAAATTTTATTTGAGACACAATACATATAAATAAAAGAAGAATTATTTAGTAAAGTCATATAAAGTGTCCCAAAAAGGCTTCCAGCTCATCATTAGTTGACTTGTATGTAACAAGACAACGCTGATCTTCCGCTTCCCCCTTTGAGTCACAGCATGCCATAAAATAAACAAAATAATTTAGACAATTGCATAACCTTGCTTAACATATTATTGTTGTGTCTGACAGCGAGGTGGTAGAAGAGCGGTACGAGATCCACCGCACGTTCTTCTCGCGGACCACCTACTACCGGTCCATGTTGGAGAGCAAGAACAAGGTGTTCCAGAACATCGTCAAGTCTGCGGACGCGGACCGCAGCGCGGACGTGTCCGACCAACTCCGCGTTATGCGGGACTTGAATGACAGGTCAGTTCTAACAAGATATTATTTAATACAAATAAATCTATGTTTAAAATTTAAGAAAAACCCCCGATTCCAATGTTTTAATTTCCTTAAAAGTAAAACACCATAATATTTAGTAGTTAGGGCACGCGATGCTCTTTCATTTGATACCCCACTCGAGTATATATGCAGATTTTCGGTTTTCCTTCGCCACTCTCACCTCCATAACTTTTGCACGGCTCAACCGATTTTCATGAAACATGTCTAAGAACACCCGGGCCAAACTCACCTTTCATACAAAAAACTAAATTGAAATCGTTCCATCCGATCGGGAGATATGATGCCACAGACAGACAGACAGACACGTCAAACTAATAACACTTCTTTTTTGGTAGGGCGTTAAAAAAAAGGGTATAAGGCCGATTATTGAAGAGTGTTATTGAATTCTAATATTAAAATGAATTTATTTTGTTGTCAACAACACATGAATCCATTATATTAAAATTAAAATTAATTTAGTCGCATTGTCTACCCGGACTGAATCAAAACTTCGTCGATTTTACATTGAAAAGCATATGTACACAAATTTGGTTGCATTCCTCGTTGAAACCGTCGTAAAAAATAGTAGTTAAAGTATCGGAATGAATGAATAGTGTTATTCGAACCCGCTGTATTTACGACAATCTTGACGCAAAATATGCCACCCCTATACACCCATACCTATTTCAATGGGGACAAAAAACTTAAAACAGAGACCCCTAACTCCTTAGCTTCACCCCTATCCCAGTACTAAGTATGTTGTTTCAGATACCCCTACAAATATGCTAAAAATCACTTTTACAAGAATTAGAACTTTAATTAATTATGTATTAAAAAAATCTTGGTTTTTAATATAGTTTTCCTTCTTTGAATTGGTTTTAAACAAGCATTTCTTCCTACAAAACATTAACTTCCTTTCAGATTCGCCCACGTATCATCGGAAGCGACCCGCCGCGAGGCCGAGCTGCAACGCCTCGCCCGGGCTTGGGAAGAGTTCGACACCAAGCGGCGCACGGTGGAGGAATGGGCCTCCAGGGCCGAAGCGCTCCTCCAAGACACCAGGCTGGACTCCAAGCAGGCAGTGGACTTCCACAAGCGGTTCTTCCAGGGCGCTGATGAGAAGGCGGTGTCGGACCTGGTGAGGTCTGGGCGGGAGCTTATTGAGGTAAGATGGATCTCTTGCTAGTATAGCAGTATTATAATGCAGGATGTTGAAACAACTAGCATATCCATAGGGATATAGGTACCTTGTTGATGAATTAGATTTACTGTTTTTTATTTGTATGTGCTTTTTTGGTTGGAAGCCCAATATATAAATAGATAACAATAGCAACAGTGCGGCCCCCTATTTCTCAAGAAACATCTCTGGTTTTCTCACTTTTAACGAGATGATCTCTGCTATATGAGGCAAAGGTAGGGTTTTTTTTCTGTTAAAGTGTTTTCTAAAGATGGTTTTCCTAAAAAAGTTTTAAAAGAACATATTATAGCGGACGTTATCTCAAATAATGCGAAAATAAACTGAGATTTAAAAAAAAAACTTAGATTGCGTATTGTTAGGAATAGATTACTCTGGGGTGCGGTTACCCATTACTCCCCCGCATACACACGTGCAGGATCATCCACCATATTATGGGAAATCCTGTATATCTACATTATATGTGGGGCTAATGAAGGTACCTACATTCTTTGTTCAGCGCGTCTCTTAGTAGTCCTGGAGTAGACTGTGCTGACCAGAAGCCCAAGTAGACTATCGCCTTCCAAGCCAAAATTTCAGTATTTTTATAAATCATGATATATACTATAGACATTATAATAACCTATTATTTAAATTTATAACGGGATATTTACCATGATTGATTGTCTTTCGAGTTTCCCGATATTCAGTTTAACCGTGATCATGGCGCATGTAACTGTGCCGAAATATCGGGAAACTCGAAAGACAATCAATCATGGTAAATATCCCGTTATAAATTTAAATAATATTGATAACCATGATAGTTTCAAAAGTTATAGTATAATAACCTGTTGTATTCCACAGCTGGTGAACGAAGAAGACCGTCCTGGCATAGTGGAGTCTGTGGAGGAGCTGCAGCGGCGCTGGCGCGGGCTGCTGGAGCGCGCGCCGCCGCACCTCATGAAGCTGGAGTTCAGGCTAGACGAGGCGGTGTTCCAGCACTGCATCAAGGACATCGAGAAGGAGCTGGTGTATGAGGAGCAGGTATGACAATTATTATTCGAAAGGGCTTATCGCAAGGGTTATACTATGATAAAGAAACATGGATCAGAGAGAACTAGACAGGAATTTAGGTAAGACGTAGGCCACTGTGATTTTCAGCGTATTTGTTGAGTATTTCACAAGGATGAACAGATGGACCTCGAATTAATTATGTAAGTCAAGGTTGCTCCGATGTTAGCTAATAACCGGAGGTCTTAAACGCGACAATCGGTTTCGGTTTAAAAATATTCTAACAAGAACAAACAAAGTTCACTTAAAAAGAGAAAATACATCGTTTCTTAAGTAATTACCGTTGTTTTGTAATATTGTGTAATTACACAAGGGGTATTTCAGTATACAAAAACGTATTGCATACTATCTACTCAAATAGGTACTAAACAAAGCAAATCAAGTAATATAACAATCTGACAATATGTTTTGGTGTTTTTTCATAACCGGTGCCTTACCTTCCATCCCCCCAGGCCTACAATCAAAGCGACGACGCAGACGGCATCCTCATCCGAAACGAGGAGTACTTCCGCAACCAGGGCAAGGTGATGCAGGTGGAACAATGTCTGCAGAACCTCAAGAAGATAGCCGTCAGCTACACCCACCAGGCCAATGACGCCAGTCTGGAGGACGCGGTGAAGAGATGCGAGACCATGTGGGAGTCGACAGTACACCGGTGAGTTTCTTTCCCCATAGGAAGTTCACGGTAGGAAATCAGCCTCCCTTAATCACAATGAGGGGGTAACCCACGTTTAGGAACGCAGTATAAAGTGTTGTGGTTCAAGAAGACGGTACTGCATATTTCCTAGTGAGTTTCTCAATTTTCTGGAGATGAGGCCGGGACATTATCTGAGTCTATTATTTTCTCCCGCGAACTCTCTGGTTCTGAAATGCCTACCTCCCATCTGAGACTTCTTTCGTTCGCTGGTGGCCAGGACATTATTTGAGTCTATTATTTTTTCTCTCGTACTCTCTGGTTCTGAAATGGCTACCTCCCATCTGAGGCTTCTCCCAAAACCTATAACATGGACTCTTAATCCACCAGTCACCAGTTGCATGATTGTTTTACCAATAGACTATCTATTCACAGTGTCGAGCACTTCCGCCAGCAACTGCAGCGTATCCCCGCGAAATGGGACGCCTACCGCCACAAGTTCCAAGAGATGGAACAGTGGATGCAGCACGTGGACAAGACCATGGACAGCATCGTGCGCGAGGTGGACTCCGCGGAGGCCTTCGAACGGGAGAAGACCATCTTCCAGGTACTTTTAGAGCTATAAGCCTAGATATAAGATCTAAGTGCTGCCTCAGTGGCGCGGTGGGCGGAGGTCCGCTTGCGGTACTAGAGTTAGCGGGTTCGATTCCCGCCGAGGGGTCAAGTGTTTGTATGTTTTGCAAGCATTTTCTCCTTGGTCTGGGTGTTTAGTATGTATAATAAAAAATATCTATCTATGTATGGCTATTATATTAAGTATATCAAATGTCTAGTACCCGTAACACAAGGATATAGCTTACCACGGGACTAGATGTCGTTGTGTGGATTGTTCGGAAATATTTATTTATTTAAGTACTCGTTCACAGGAACGGCGCGTTGTTATTGTGGATAACAACAAGTGATTTATAATAATTACGATAACGATAACTCGTTATTTTATCACAGTCGTTATTTAAAGCAATAGCTGCTATCACAGGTTATAGGTTATTCTTTTGTCGACTGCCAAAACAATGGCAGCTATTGTTGAAAAAATTCTTCATATTGATTTTTGATTATGTTCTTGTATGGTCATACGGAAACATGGATTGGTGAATGCATACATGCGTGTATGTATAGATCGATGGAAGGATATATAGATGAATGGTAATGTGTATAGAAACACGTATGGGTGCATGGATGTGTGTATGGATGTGTGTATGGATGGATGTATGGATGTTAGTATGGATGTATGGGCGGGTGACGAGTATGTGTAGGGATGGATGCATGTGTGGATATTCGGATGTATAGATGCATGGTGTACAAAGTACAATGTATTTAGAGCGAAGGTACGTGCAAGAGCTAGTTCACTTTCTATAGCTCAGCAATAATACATACGTGATGTTTATTGTTAATTACATCTTCATGTTAACTTTAATCTTATAAATTACTTCCTATAGCTCAGCAATAATACCTACGTGATGTTTAGATTTATAGGTTCCGTATTAATTACATCTTCATGTTAACTTTAATCTTATTAATAAACCAGTTGCGAACTATCATCGTTAGAGTTATCATTTCCTATACCTTGGTACCTCTAACACATGGATGTATGTAAGAAATATTGTATATGCTTATGGATGCCTGTAGGGGCGAATGTATGGATGTATATTTGGGTTTATTTATGGATGGACGCTTGAATGGATGGTTTAACTGATATGATGCATGGATGCATGATTGATGGACGATTTTTTTGGTAGCGTAATAGCAATAACTATTTATATACGTTTAAAGGAACAAAAACAGCGAAAAATCTGGTATTTAAAATAGCAGCTTTAAAATGCAGTTATTTTGTGTTGAATAGCTATTACAGTTTTATATTGGCAAATCATGTTATTGCCCATCGCTAATTGACATATTGCATTATTATATTCGTAAAATTGTTTAAACAAAATGAATTTAAATCTCATACGAGTTATTTAATCTTTGTGCTTACATTGGACGCAGTTGAAGGAACTGATGGTAATGAATATAATATATAACAAAAATGTAACACAACACTTGTTAATACTTTGGCTTTAAAACAATTTGTTTAATATCTCTATTAATTTTAGAACATTTGCCGTGAGGCCGACAAAAAACGTGAGGACATGAAATGGCTCGTGCAAACGCTAGACATGCTGACCAACCACTGCTCCGAGCTTGAAGCCCAAGACGAACAAGTCAAGCTCGAAAACCTCATCGCGAGGTACAAGAATCTCATCCCCACCATAGAGATCACAATGATCAAAACAGAAACGTACACTAGATGCTACACCTACCGTAGGGAGGTTCACGAGGTTATATGCATATTGGAAACCGCGAAAGAGCAAGCCATGGTTGAGCCTGAGCCTCAATCCCTCCAGCACGTCGAGCAACTGGTCCTAGAACAGCATGCAGCCGTCCAGAAACTCGACCGACACAGACCCTCGGTCATGTCCATGCTACAACGAGGCAAAGATCTCATCAAGGACGCCAATGCCCCAGCGTTCGTTCGCGAGGACGTACGAAACCTCGAAACGGGTTGGAACACAGCCTACGAAACCTCCACAGACAGACTACACAAGCTAAGAGACACCCAAAAAGTCTGGTCTAACTATGAATACCAGAAAGACGAGCTTCTCTCGGACCTTGAGAAGATCGAAAGTCATGTCGCTCATCCGGGCTTAGAACTCGGAGTCACGAACATCGGCCGTGAGCTACAAGAGACTAAGGTACTCAGCAATGATCTTGAAAAGGCTAAAGAGGAACGACTGCCTCAGTTGCAACTAGCCTACTCGGAACTGCGAACTCTAACGGCGAACAAACCCAAACCGGTCATAGAGAAGGAATTAGGTACCATCGAGAGCAAACTAGTCAAAGTTCAAGACGAGGTCCAACACAAAGTTGAACATCTTGAGAAATTCAACCAGGAATGGGTGAAGATTGAACACAAGTTGGAACATGTTCGTGAATGGATAAAGAAAGAAAGCCCCGTACTTATCTCGCATATTCGCGCTGACAACATCACTCCGGAAGACCGAGTGGAGAAGTCGCAAGCTCTACAGAAAGTCATCGGTCAGAAATTGGAGATAATTCGCGGTGTAGCCGACCAAGGCTCCAAATTAGCTGTCGAACATCGCGTACAAGACGCTACTAGACTGAAAGGAGAAATAACATTACTAGAGAAAATGTTGGCCGATCTTCAAAGGTCTACCGAACACCAGACGAAGGTTGTTGAACATGACCTCGTGAGCTGGCAGAAATACCAAGCTGGTGTTGCAGAAATCAAACCATGGATCGAGGAATCCGAAGTCAAACTTGGAAATTTGCCCAAGCCTGCTACTTTACCAGAAGCGCAGCAATTACAACAGCAATCTAAGGCTCTAGTCACAGACTGTGATAAACAACAGATTATCTTGCAAATTCTATCGAGTGTCAGTCACCAGCTGTCTGGAAAAACTAGCGCCCCAGATGAAGTAGACGCTATCCATTCCCGCTGGGCCGTGGTCCACGATTTGGCGGACCAATGGAACAATAAATTGGACAAACTTGTACTCAACTGGGAGAACTTTGAACGCGAAGCGGAGAAGCTTGAATCTTGGATCGAAAATGGAGAGAAACTCCTCAGCAGCCGCAGCGTCTCAATCGATTCTCCCCAAGTCGAAAAGTTAGACAGAGAATTGAACAAACTGAAGTCATTTGGAAACGAAATCTCACAGCAGCAGGCGAAGATCATAAGTATTTCTCAAACTTGTGATAATATCTGCCACAGTATACAGCCGGAGGGCGCCACCGTGCTCAAGAACAAAGTCGCCGATATCAAACAGCGAACGAACAACCTAGCAGAAACAGTTAGATCTAAAGTAAACGAATTGTCCGACAAGATCATAGTGAGACAGGAGTTTATGACTAAGTTGCATAACTTTGACAATTGGATCACGGATTTCAGAAGAAAGACTGAAAGTTACGATCAAATCGGTGCAGATAAGGTGGAACCAACTCTGCAGTCTATGCATGTTCTACTCCAGGAACACGCGGCGAAAACACCAGAGTTCACTGATATTTACAATGAGATAAAGAATATGACTTTATCATCTCACCCTGATGAATCGAGATCTCTGAGCGACACGTACTCCAACATCGCTGAACATTACCAGATCATTGAAAGTAACATTCAGCAGAACAAGGGTATACTGCAAAAGTGGTCCGATCTGCTCAACTGGTACGACGATACTAAGCAACAACTGAGTCATATCCAAGACCAGATCGATGGTCCTAAGCTAACACCTGAGAGCTACGAGATCTTGAGATCCGAACTTGTGAACGTCATTACCAAGATTCCGGAATGGAAGAGTAATGTAGCTCTACTAGATGGACCGTCAAGAGTAAAGGTCACAGATCAAAATACTGGCCGAATAATGTCTCCGACTAGCCTAGTCAAGGAGATAGAAATTAAAGCAGAATCCTTACTCAACCAAGTAACGAGTAAGAGGGATCTGGTACAGAAAGTCGGTGCTCGATGGGACAAATTCAACATCCAGCACAATGCTCTGGTTGATGTCTTACAGAACGTGCAATCAGGACTCAGCGATATGGCTCTCAAGGCCGTACCATTGACTGAAGCTACAATCCAAGACAAAACAGAACAGCTAGATAAAATCGACGCTGAGCTCAAAGAGAAACAATCTATTAGAAAAGAACTTCGCGAAGAAGGTCTACATCTAATGAGGGAGGACCAGCCCAATATGGGTACTATCCAAAACGCTCTCACGGTCGCTGACAATAATTGGGACCAAGTTGTAAATTCCGTCCGCGATCAAAAGAACAAATACATTCTTTTATCGTCGACCCTACAAGAGCTGAAGAACTTCACTGTGGCTTTCGACAGAGAAATAGGAAGATCTGAACAGCTTCTCAACGAAGCTAAGCAGGCACCAAATGACTATATCCAGACATCTCAGTGTCTTGATAGAGCAAGAAAATCTTACGAAATTCTAAAAAGATCTAAAGGACTGCTGGATCAGATGGAGGTTATCAAGCAATCCGTAGTCAACCAAGCATCCCACTTAGGAGGATTCGAAACAGCTCCATTAGAAGAAGCATTTGTAAACTCTCAGCAACGTTGGGAGAAAGCCAACGACGGAATCATCAGCACCATACAAGATCTGGATCAGCAAGCAATTGTATGGAGACAAATCGATGACACCAAAAATCAAGTCATTACCTGGCTGAGCGAAACCGGTCAGAATTTGTCAAACGCTTGTGATAATATAGAAATCAGATTTGGTCAGAGTCATTTGACAAAATATAAGGAAGAACTTCCTATTTACCAGGGATTAAAGAACAGTATCGCTGCTAAATGCGAACAGATCACTAACATGAACAAGAGCATACCTACTGGACAAGTCACCTCGATTGTCGACTATTTGGATAATGAATTCCAGGCTCTACAGCAGCTGGCCGAAAACTTAGAAGACGCACTCTCTTCTCTTGGTACAAAGGAGAACAAACTGAAAGATCGTATCAAGCAGCTATCGGATAGTGTTAGCAAAATCCGCGATGATATCATCAAATGTGATGACATGACTGGTGACAATGCTAAGATATTAGATCGCCTTAAGAAATGTCAAGCGTGCAAAGTTGAACTACAAAATCTCAGCGAAGAAATTGACAATCTTACTCAAAATGTTTCAGAAATGAATGACAATTACCCAGGATTCTACGAATCATTAGTGCCAAAAGAACTTAACACATTGCAAAAGAGATTTGAGAGTGTTCTCATACATGCAAACAAGACAGAAATCACTTTACTTACATTCCTACAAAAACTATTTACTGATAAACTCGCCATGTTCAATAGAAACATCAAAATATTGGACGACAAGACTAGATGGTGTATGCCAGACGTCAACAGTGATAAGTACAACCTTGAAGTGAAGAGCGCTGCATTAGCTGATGTTGAAAACAGCATTGCGGAATGTAATGCTAAAGTGATTGAGCTTAAAGAAGCCAGTGAAATTCTTAAACTAGTTGCTGAACCAGCATCTGCTCTTGAAGCGGAACAGCAAACTGAAAAGGCAAAGAAAAACTTGGAAGTCCTTAAAGCTAATTTAGCCGAAATTAAAAACAGACTAAAAGAAAACATTGGCTCATGGCAAGACTGTGAAGTTTTGCAAGAAAATGTTTCGGAATGGCTTAAAGATAAAGAAAATAAAATCAGGATTGAAGCGGCCAATCTGCTCAACTTAAATCAAATCGATTCAAAGATTACTGAGATTGAACAACTGGCCAAAGAAATTAAAGATTATGATTCTGAAATCAAAAAACTTTCAGCAACTGGTGAAAAGATCTTGTCTCAAAATCCCGACTCAAGGGTTTTACAGTACATTAACCACTTAGTTACTCGGTATCAAACTGTTGAGAAGTTTGTTGATAACCACCTCAATAGACTTAAAGATCTTAAAGACAATAAGGAAAAATATGACAAGTCCATCGCAGACTTCAAAAATTGGCTTCAAGATGCAAACGCCAAGATCAAGGACTTGTCTGCTATGAGTTCTCATGCCAAACCTTCCCCTGCTGACTTAGAGCAGCTGAGGAGAATGATTGAGAACAAAGAAGTGGGACAGAAACTACTGAACAACGCCATCGGTTCTGGTGAAGCCTTATTCAGCGGAATAACACCTGAAGGCCGAGAGGAAATAAGAAACGAACTACGAAACTTGAGAGATTACTTTGAAAATTCTGTCGACTCACTCAATAGTGTCATCAAGGACATCGAAACTACCATCAATAAGAGGTCTTCGTTTGATGATACGTTTAACCAAGTCCAGAAATGGATAAGCGATAAAGAAGCAGAGCTCGGCGAGTTTAAGCTGTGCCCTACACTTCCAGAGAAGAAAGCCCAGCTGCATGCCAACAAGCTCTTGCATCAAGAAGTTGAGTTGCACCAGTCCATGCTCGCTCAGCTTACTGACAAAATCAAACTCATGCCTGATGAGGAAGCTGAAAAAAGTCTCTCAAAGACTATCGACAGGTATGGCAATATGGCGAAAGAATTACAAAATAGGATTAACACCTGCGAGTCTCATGTCAGTGATCACGAAAAGTACGTACAAATGTTTGAAGAAACTCGTGATCGCCTCAACCACCTGTTGGCTGAAAACAGTATGTTAAATTATGGTGTTGTCGCACAGAAAGAAGACGTGGACGCTAAGATTGCCGCTATAGAAAAAGTGACGTCTAAAGCTAATGACTTTGAGAACGGCCTGAGCAATTTAAAATCTCAGCTTCATACAACATTAGAAACTACCAGTTCGAATGGACACCCGGTTTTGATTAACGAATATGAGCAGTTGAAATCATCATGGGACCAATTTGCTACCCAATGTTCCGAGCAAGACAAAAAACTCAAAGATACGCTCAAGCAATGGACCGAAAGCCAAAAGAACTTAGATGAACTTGAAGAATGGTTGAAGATCAAAGAAAATCAAGTCAGGGATCAAAGTCTTAAGAGCAATCTTGAAGCCAAAATTGCGCATCTCATAAAAGTAAAGGAGATTCAAAACGAGTTAGCATCAAGAAGCGCTGACTTTGCTTCTCTTACTGACACCAAACAAAATGTATCTAGTGAATCCGAACTCTCAAGCAAAACATCAAAACTGGCTACTAGATATCATACACTTAATAACCTTGTCAATGAAGTCATTTCCAAGTATGAGGTATTTGTTTCTGAACATCAACTCTTTGAGAACGAATATGCCACTATGGAATCTTGGCTCCTGAGTATGCTTGATGAGCTTCAAGACTTGAACGAAATAGTTGGTGACTATGCTGTACTTCAAGAGAAACAAAACAAAGCTAAAGAACTTTATGAGACCAAGAACAAGAAAACTCCTGTGTTTGAGGAATTCCTTAGTTTAGGAGAGAAACTGTACACGCATACAAGCCCTGATGGCAGAGAAGTAATTCGCCAGAAGATTCGCAAGATCAGAACCCTGTGGGATAGTTTCGGAGACAGTTTCCAAGAAACTGTAAATAAATTGGACCAGTGTCTCCTCCAATTCTCCGACTTCTCTCTTGCACAAGAACAGCTGACGAAATGGCTTAAGGATGTCGAAAGGGCTATGCAAAGACATACAGAGTTAAAAGCTTCATTGGAAGAGAAAAAGGCACAGTTACAAAACCATAAGATCATGCACCAAGAGATCATGGCACATCAACAATTAGTTGAATCCGTGTGTGATAAAGCCCAACAGCTGGTTGATCAAACTCACGATGCATCACTTAATGTCTATTTACAATCCATCAAGCAGTTATTCCAAAACATTGTGATTAAATCTGACAACCTCCAGGAGAACCTTGAAGATTGTGTAAAGAGGCACGAAGACCTAGTACGTCTCATCACTCAATACAAAGAATGGCTCGGAGCTCAATCCGAAAAATTGCTTGATATTGAAAATGCTACTGGAGAGAAGCCAGAAATCATTAGAAAGCTACACTCTGCTGTTGCACTCAAGGATATAGAGAAAATTGGCGCAAATAAATTGGACGAAATAAGATCTGTGTTTGTAGCGGTAAGCAAGAGTACTTCAGAAGCTGGCAATACAGCTATCAAAGCTGAAATTGATAGCCTTCTAGACCAGCTACGTAATGCTGTCGAAACCATCAACTCATCTGAGCTCAAATTGCAACATGCATTAGACATCTGGAATAAGTTTGACTCTTCAATCGAGTCAATTACCGAATGGCTAAAGGATATGGAAACCAAATGCCGTGATCAAAGTCTTTGCTCTACTTTGGAAGAAAAAGAAGCACAATTAAAGCGTACTGTAGATGTGAGGAATAACATTAATGCCAAGGAAAAAGATATAGACGCATTTGTTGATGAGTCACACAGTCTAATTCAGCTAAGTGGCGTTGAACGTCTGAAACCGCTAGTTACACAAATCAGCAGTAGATACCAACAGTTGCATCTGGTATCCAAAGAAATAGTGAATCATAGAACTGAGCTAGTCGCTGACCATAGGAAATACGTGCAGCTGCGTAATGAATTTGATGCTTGGCTCAAACCATTAGAAGAACAGCTTTCGCAAATGGTATCTAAAGAAGACAAACTTAGCATCGAAAGCAAGGGTAATAAACTTCAAGTATTCCTTATGGAGAAAGACAATGGGGAACATAAAATCAGTATCCTTACAAATTCTGGTGACAAAGTTCTTCCTGAAACGGCTGCTAATGGAAGAGAGAGCATTCGAGCGGAGATTCGAACCCTTAGAGACAGATGGGATAAACTTAACGATACTATTCTTCAACAGCAAAAAGAATATGAATCTCAAACATTGCAATGGTCTAGCTATCAAGACGTATTACAACAAACATTATCATGGCTAGACGAGAAAGAGAAAATAGTAGCCGGCGAAGAAAAAGCTGTAATAAATTCAGCCCAAGAAATCAAGTCTAAGTTACTGAAGAATAAAACATTGCTGCAAGAAATTTGCTCACACAAGAGAGTAATAGAGACTGTTACAGAAAAAGCAAAGAATGTTGCGGCTACTCTTCATTCTGGAAAAGAAGAAAGTGATGAAATGACTTCTATCATTCAGTCAGTCTGGGATAGATACAATGCACTGACAGCTAGACTCACTGCTGTAATTGACAAACATGAGAACACCTTCGAAATCTACCAGCAGTTCTCTGACCAACAGAAATCGCTACAGGATTACCAGAAACATCTATGGGACCGTCTGCATCTGCTATCAGATCACACTGGTAACAAAGCTGCTTTGCAAAGCAAGCTAGCTAAGATTCAAGAATTACTAGACGCAATTCCTACTGGAAATAACAAACTGAAAATGCTCTCAGATTTGATTGTAAACAACAGTGCGAAACTCTCTCCTAGGGGTAAAGAAGGCATGTCTAGAGAGCTTGGATTACTTCAAGCTGATCTAGAGAAGTTTACAGCGACGGTTCATGATGTCAAGCGCGGTATCGAAGATAAGATACAACAATGGATCGAGTTCGATAGCGCCAGTGACCGCTTGCAGCACTGGCTAACCGACACTGAGATGAGCCTAAAAACCTACACACCTAAGGCCACATTGGAAGAGAAAGTGGATCAGCTAAATAAATATCAGGTAAGAAATAATCTTTATTTAAAGAAAAAAACCTGCTGTAAATTATCCGCTACGTGATATTGATGTTTGATTTTTGAACAGGATTTATGTAGAGGCATTGATAATCACGAGAATGAATTGAGCGCGCTTATAGTTTTGGGCGATGCGTTGGATCAAGTAAGATTCAAAAGACTGATATGAATCAGCGCTGTTATTATTGTAATTTTAGTAGAAATCTAATTTCACTGTATTCCTAGAGTCTAACATGGGCGGTAAAACAACCTACTTTACACTTTGTTCTACAATTTGTTATAACTTTTCTACTAATTTAAGGCGAAGGATGGGTATCGGTATTGCTAATCCCAAATCCCGTTTGAAACAATCACAGATATTACTAAACTTTTATTATTTTGAACAATAGCACTAATGGTAGTCGTTGTAGATTAGTTTAAACTCAATATGACAAGATAATTGTAATTCTAAATCTAATTAATAAATATATTTTCAGGCTATTTTGGCTAATTTGAAGAAGACAGAAAACGATGTCGATAAGGTAACAGATGAGTTCAGTGACCTTATCGAGAACTGCAATGATACTAGGATAACGATGAACCTGCAACAGATGACGTCACGATTCCAGTCCGTTCAATCGACGGCCAAAGAGCTTGTTAAGAAGTGCGAACAAGCTGTGAGCGACCACAAGGCATACCAGGACAAGTACATTCAATGTACAGACTGGTTAAAAGCAGCACAACTTAAATTCGATGAGTGTAAAGAGAATCTATCGAACACTCCAGAAGGCATCAGCGCTAAACGTGAAAGCCTCAATGACCTCCTCAGTCAGAGACGAAACGCTACTCTTCTAGTTAATAATACCTTCGAGTTAGGTGAAAAATTATACCCATCTACATCTCCCGAAGGCAAAGAAATAATTGATCAACAGTTACACGACATTCAACAGGCTATCGATAACCTTTATGATAACATCACTAAAGCTGAGAGAGATCTAGACTCTGAGCTCAACAAGTGGTCATCATTCGATGAAAATCTAAAAACCGTTCAGTCTTGGCTGACTACTGCCGAAAAGAATTTACCTAAAGATATCGAATTGAAAGCAACACTAGATGAAAAACGTAACCAGCTTAGTGTATACAGAACCTACCTACAAGACGCGATCGCTCATCAACAAGATATTGCGGAGCTTGAAGGAAGGGCTCAGACTTTGCCGGATATTACAGAAGACATAACCAAAGAAATTAATCAGCTCAAGAAACGCCATGAAACCATACTAAACAGAGCGAAGTCCTTCGTTGAACAATACGAAGCTATCGTCAACAATCACACTCAATATACCAAGGCAGTTAAAGACCTGGAGGAATGGGTTGAAGCTACGCACAATACAGCACAACTTTGGGGTGATGTTAACTTGGAGCGTGTTGCTTTGAGCAGTAACTGTGAAAAATTGAAGTCGCTGCAGCTCAGTTTGTCAGAAGAAAAGAACAGAATCGATAAGATTCGATCGCTTGGTGAGAAAGTTCTACCCGGAACAATTAGCAATGGACAAGCCAATATCAGGAACCAGATCGATGCGTCACATCAAGAATGGGAAGGTCTTGTGTCCTTCATCAACAAGACAATCGAAACTATCGAGAACAAGATTCAGCAATGGAATGAGTACGAAAACATGAAAGACCAATGCCTTGCCTGGATTAGAGATACTGACAATCAGATCCATGCTGTTGACTTAAAGGCAACCTTAGCTGAAAAACAAGAACAATTCAATAAATTCCAAGAGCTTCAAGGAGAAGTGAGGGCTAAAGAATTAGAAATTGACAATATCACCGAGAAAGCGCAAAATCTGCATACAGGAGTACTTGGTCCGCGTGGATCTCAAATATCAGATATCTCTGTGAAATACCAATCACTTTCACAGAAGGTGAAAGATCTAACTAACAGATGGCAACAATATGTGAAAACTCACCAAGAGTTCGCCAGCAATGTGACTGAATGCTCACAATGGATCGAAGAGCTGCGGGACAAGCTCGACTTCTGTGCTGACCTTAGCTCTTGCTCCCAAGATGACTTAGAAACAAAACTTGTTCTTATCCAAAACCTTTTATTGACCAAAGATGAAGGTTTTACTAAAGTACAGTCTTTGGTGGAGTTGGCTCAAAACGTCATGGCTAATACGGCTCCAGCCGGCCACGAAGCCATCAACGAATCTCTTATAGCGCTTCAAGAACAATGGTCTGCTTTATTGTCCAGAATGATCGAAACAAAGAATATGCTAGACGATTCTGTGACCAAATGGGCCGGCTTCCTTGAACAGATACAGCTTATTGAGAAGAGCAACGCATGGCTTGAAAATATGTTGACTGAACTAACACCTTTCGAGAGTTCAATGACCGATAAGAGAGCTCAGCTGGAAAAACTCAAGGAAGTAGAAGAGAAGGCTCGTTGCGAACGCATTGATGTTGATACGCTGAAGGCGAAAGCGAGTGAAATGGTCGCCAGTGGCCAACAAAATCAAGTCGCCTCTAAAGCACAGGAGACACTTAACAGATTTGATAATTTGTACGATAAAATTAAGAAGCTCCTGGCTGATCGTGAGGAGCAATACAAAGACCACAGACTTTACAAAGAAGCTCATGATGAGCTGATACAGTGGCTGAGCCGGGCTAGAGAAAAGGTTCCATCTTTGAAATCAAAGCCTCTCAGTGACAAATTAGCTATCGAAAACTCCGTCGCTCCCCTTGATGCATTGATCAACAAGCAAGCTCAGGGAGAGTTGTTGCTTGAACATCTGCAACATACGGGACAAGTCGCACTAGCCAGCACTTCCCCCGAAGGACAAACCATCATTAAAAACGAAATGAAGGCCTTGAAGGAAAGTTTTGATGATCTTTTCAACGAAATCAAGCAACAGAAAAATAAACTGGAAGAAACCGTAAACCAATGGCGTGAATACAAGGATGAATATGAAAGGCTCTCTGACTGGCTTCAACAGAAAGAAATTCTTATCAAGAACCACAAAGTCACCCTTCTTGGAACAGCAAAGGAAAAGGCCGCTCAGTGCAATGAAGTACAAGAGATCGTTGCTCAGCTAAACAAAGGCAAAGTTGAAATCAACAACTTCAATGCATCCGCTGCTGGATTGCTGGCATCTCACCTTGATACCTACGTTAACAATCAACTGCGACACCTGAACTCAAGATACCAAGTTCTTGTGAACATGGCTAACGATGTTCTAAAGAAGGTTGAGACCAACCACGAGCAACACCAGAACTACGATGACAACTACGCTAAGACAAAGAAGTGGATAGACGATGCCTGGGACATCGTCCGCAGCGGAAGCGAAAGCGTTAGCAACAGTAGCAAAGAAGCTCTCATGAAACGACTAGAACAAATCGAAGATTTACTGAAACGCCGCGAAGAAGGGCAAAACCTTGTCCACGCAACAGTTAACAGTGGAGAAAAGGTACTCCGCAATACAAGATCAGACGGCAAAGATAAAATAAACACCGAATTGAAGGAGCTCCAAAACGAATGGGACCGTTTGGTGAAGAAGATGACAACTGCCAAAGTACACCTCGAGACGTCGCTCCTGCAGTGGGCCGACTACAGTTCCAGTTACTCACAACTGCAACAATGGATCACTGACAGAGAAGCCAAATTACAAGAAGTGTGCGAGCAGAAGGTCGCCAAGTCCAAGAAGGGACAAGACCGCCTGGCCGGGCTCACCACCGGCCTCAGTCTCGGCGAACGGAAAGCCACACTCCGTCAAACAAACAATATTGTGCAAGATATCGTTTCGTTTGAACCAATGATTCAGTCTGTAACTTCTAAGGCTTCAGAACTCATGCAACAAGCTCCTGCGTCTGAGATTACCAGCAAGTACGAAACGCTGAGCAAACAGGCTAAGGACCTTTACGAAAAGCAGAAAGAAACAGTAGAACAACACCAAGCGTTTATTGATGCTGGATCAGACTTTGTGCAATGGATAAGGGCCGCGAAAGAGCGTCTTGGGAAATGCTCGGACGCGACGGGAGACAAAGAGTCTCTAAGCAGCAAGATATCGCAGCTGAAGGTACTGGAAAGCGAACTTCCCGCAGGTCAAGCGAAGCTGCAGAAAGCTCTAGAACAGGGAGAGATATCCTGCGCCGTCGCTGATGATGATGATAGAGAGGATATTGAAGAAGAAGTGGCTCTTATGCAAGAAGAGTACGATACATACGTGTAAGTATTTTGAACATCATTGTGTTTTTAATAACTATACCATCTAATCAAACAAATTTATATCAGTTCAGGGTACCATGATTTGACGGCAATTGAGTTATCCTTAAATTCAACGATCGAAAAATCCTTGTATTTGCTGATTCCAAGTCTAAAAACCATGATAATTTGAAGAGTTATTACTAAATTTACTACTACAATTATAAATAAGACAGTAAAGCTTAACATTTAATTTTATTTACGTTTTTGGAGTAAACAATAGACCCCCTTAATCTTATTATATTATATTAAGTATATAGTAGAATAACACAAGTTTAGAGCTAGATGTTACTGTGAGGATTTACCGGAAGTATTTATTTATTTTATAATTAAATATTTCCTTCACCAGAGAACAACTGAACAGCACAAAGTCCCTCATCGAGGGAGGCATCGTGAAGTGGACGGAGTACGAGGAGCAGTACAAGGAAGCCTTGGACTGGTTGTCCAAGACTGAGCAGCTGGTGCAGTCCTTCAACAAACTGCAGAATGATCTGGAACAGAAGAGGGTCGTGCTCGAGGAATTCCAGGTGAGTTATGATGTTGTGTACGTCTGATTTTGTTGGAAATCTCTTTAATAATAATTATAATAATAAAAACATTTATTGCCGACTACAGACTTTTTTTATTATTATTATTATTATTGATAAGCCTTCATTTGACCACAATCTCACCTGATGTAAAGTGACGATGTGGTCTAAGATGAAGCATGAAGGCCTCGAAGATGGCTTCTCCGGGCCACATCACGAAACACAAAAATATATAAGAAAAACAAAGGAATACAAAATAATACAGTTACAATATAAGAATGAAAATACATGTGTGTGCTGCAGTACGTCAAATGGTCTCTTTCTCTTTGGCGATATAGTACTCATAATTTCTGAGGTTCTTTCTCACGTATTCATACCTAAATATTTCACTTTTTATATTAGACTTAAAGGAGGTTAATAGTTCGTTTGATAAAAACGATATACATAAACCTAAATTATTGTCAAATCTGTTTAATAACACCTCAATAAAAGCTGTTATAGGTTTATTGTGCAAAGCAAGTTTATAGGTTTATTGTGTGTTTCTTCCAGGGTCACCTTCAAACACTATTCGACTGGCAAGCGGAACTAGACAAACTGAATGTCCGCGCACAAACTCTACTAGAAACCTGCGCTGATACACGAGTTTCCAACGGAATTACGCAGCTTACCACTAAGTACAACGCGATCTTGTCTCTCGCTAAGGAGGTTATGAAGAGATTAGAGCTGCATTATCAGGTAAGAAACCTTTTCAACTAGTTGTCGAAATTGGACCGTAATTCATAGAATCAGGTTATTAATAGGGTCCAGGCCGAGTGTCGACCGATGATTAACTTATACTGTGAGACTACCTTATCCTTATCTAGATAAATCCTTTGTCTTAGTTTCCCTATAAAGAAGGGTAAAAATATTACTAAACT
This sequence comes from Gymnoscelis rufifasciata, assembly GCA_929108375.1. NCBI lineage: Eukaryota > Metazoa > Arthropoda > Insecta > Lepidoptera > Geometridae > Gymnoscelis > Gymnoscelis rufifasciata. Next base: position 1,489,489 of record OV815307.1, on the reverse strand, counting down.
ACTAACTTCTTCTACATAATTAGCTTTTCACGTCATGGGAAATATATATACATTACGGGATACTGCGTGGTGTTAATACCTTCTATCATAAATTATATTTTACTCAACTAATATTTAAAAGAATTTGTGTATAATCTAACATTGAAATTTAAAAAACCCCTGATCATACTATCATACTATTTTCGAATGGTCACGTGATAAACTTTCATTTGAGACTCCACTCGAGTAAATTTGCAGAATCTCGGTTTTCTTTCCCCACTTTTGCCCCTCGTAACTTTTAAACGGGTCGACCGATTCAAACATGCCTAAGAACACTCGCGAAAAAATTAAAATTTTATTGAAATCGTTTGATCCGTTCGAGAGCTATCAATCCAATGCTGGAGCCAGCCAGACAGACACGTCAAACTTATACTTTTTGCGTCGGGGGTTAAAAATATATAATTATCCTTCACTAGCAGCCCGCCCCGGTTTCGCACGGGCGTTTTTTTCCGGCAATTATTCGATTTTTTCTCCCCTTTTAAACCTTCCCTAGACCTCCACGAACATTTCAAGACTAAGATAAGATACATCCGTTCAGTCGTTCTCGAGTTTTAATCAGACTAACGAACAACAATTCATTTTTATTTATATGGATAACATGGTATCTCTTTATCCCTAGGAACACCAACAACACAACGCGCTGTACAGCGAATGCCAGGACTGGCTCGACCGCACCCGCGAAAAACTCAACCAGTGCGCCGATATCCCCAATACTTTGGCTGAAGTCAACGCGAAGCTCAACACGGTGAAACTGCTGAGGCAGTCGCTGGAGCAAGGGCAGAATAAGCTTAGGTAAGAATAAGAATTATTATTTGCCATAAAACATATAATGATGAACATTTCTTTCGCTATGATATCGAAAGAGTTTGAAAGCTAATAACATTATCTTTAAAATAATATACCACAACCTACAGTTAATTGCGTGGAAACTGTAAAATATAGTCGTTATTAAATACAGTTTCAACATAAATAAATAAATAAATATTTCCGGAAAATCCACACAACAACATCTAGCCCCGCGGTAAGCTCTAAGCTTGTGTTACGGGTACTATCATCTGATATACTTAATATACATTATTATTATTTAGACATACATACATAGATATATATTTTTATCATACATATTTAACACCCAGACCAAGTAGAAAGTGCTTGCAGAACATACAAACACTTGACCCCTCGGCGGGAATCGAACCCGCTTCCTGTTGCGCCGCAAGCGGACCTTCGCCCACCGCGCCGCTGAGGCAGTCGTCAGGCATTACGACTATTAAAAACTGGGGATATAAATGAGACAAATATAAAAAAGAAAATTATTCATGTAGCAGCGAATCTATCGTTACGCTGCGTAACGTCTTAGGCGTAGACCTCACCAATACAGACATGTAATAAAGCTTTTGGGTTAAGCTAACCTTGATATAATAATTGATTGATTGATAATATTAAATCCTTATTAATTGATATTGTCGAATTAGTTATTATTATTATTAGTAAGCTACTTAGTAAATAAACGGTTTGACTTTGACTTTGTTATAGTAATTTTCATCAATATCGGTTCTGTTAATAAATATAAGCAGTATAAGATAAGATAATCTATCTATATAAAGACATCTTTGGCAGCTTCTATACACATGCCGTATCATCATCACCCTATTAACGTTCCCACTGCTGGGACACGGGGACTTCTCTCTTGACGATAGAGATAAGGCATTAATTCACCACGCTGGCCAAGTGCGGATTGGTGAATGCCACATGTCCTTCAAACTTTTTACAGTTCTCAGAACATATCGGTTTTCTCACGATGTTCTGCCTTCACCATGTCGTATACACAGGCGAATTTTAAGATCCGTCTAATAACTTCAAACTTACCTCCAACAGATATCTCCTAGAGCTCAAAGAGAAGGTCATAATGAACACGGAGCAAACCGGCGCCGCTAAGATACAAGAGGACACTGACAACTTGAAGCAGGAGTTTGACAAGCTCATCGCTGACCTGCAAGATGTGAGGAACAAGCTGCAAAGCCGGGCCGCGCAGTTCGACGATATCTCCAAGGTAAGAGTGGATCTAGAAGGTTCTCGAATGTTCTCCTTCTCGTCAAGGGCCGCTAAGATACAAGAGGACACTGACAACTGAATCATTCGTTTTACAAGCAGAATATACAACAGGCACATTTTTGTATAGTTCATGTACTGTTTGAAATTATTGCTTAGCCAAAAGGAAAAAAAACCACTAAGCGCAGCATGGGACATTCACTGATTAGATCACAGATCACTTGATATCCAGTGATTTTTAAAAACGAACTGTCAAAGTGATTATATTCTTAATGAATTGTATTTTTGTCTCCATGTCTAAATGAAATAACTATTTAAACTTAATGATTAGTATTATTATTTATTTATTTTTTAGCTTAATATTTATTTATTCACCCCCACAGATCCACAAGCTCCTAGTAGAATGGCTAGACGACATCGACCAGAAGATCCAGTCGGACGACTCCCTCCTCAACGACCTCTCCGAGAAGAAGGCTAGGCTGGAGAAGTTCCGCACCTTCAGCCGGGACATCGAGGCGCACAGTGACCTGGTGAAGAGGCTCAATGAGAAGCTGGGGGAAGACTCCTCCTTGAAGACCAAGGGGATTGAGGACACGCTGGCCAGATACGATGGTATTAAGAAGACTGTTAGTGATATGATTACGGTGAGTGAATTTTAATTGATTTATTTATTTCTTTATGTATAAAAATGTACAAAAGGTGGGCTTACCGCCAAAGCATTTTCCACCTAGCCAACCATTTCAGGCATTGAGATGTAAGATTGCCGGTACATTAATTAAGTATAAATAAATCCTTACTTTATATTATTTCCTATTTAAAATGCAATAGAGGCATGTTAATATTAACTTGAATATATAACAATTTAAATAAATAAGTAGTAGAAACAAATATTCTCTATGTAATCGCGATCTTTACTAATTATTAAAATAATCCTCTCTAACATGTTTATTTTTTAAAATGTTATACGTACAAATAGGTAATATCTATACTATATATCTATCAAAATATCTTTACTATAAATATTTATCAACTTGTAACATTTTTGATATGAGATTATGAGACCCAAGTATTAGAGAGCATAGAGAGACTTATTTATATTAACTTGACAAAGATCGAACGTTGCGTATTACCCTTTGGATCAAATTTCGACCCATTAAATACTACGAAAATTTAAGAAAAACCCCCGATTCCAATGCCTAAAAAAAATAAAATAATATTTTATTTCCTTAAAAGTTAAACACTATAATATTTAGCAATGTGCACGCGATGCGCTGTCACTTGATACCCAACTTGAGTATATTTGCAGATTTTCGGTTCTCCTTCCCCACTTTCACCACCATTTTTCAAAACTCCATAACCGTCAATTCCCGTTTCGAGTTTCAAACCCATGATAAATTAAAAAGCATGAAATATGGATTCTTAAGTATGACCACGCAGAACTTCACTGACTTACAGAGTAGTCAGACTAAGATCATTATTTTTCATTGGAACCGGTATGTACTCCAAATTCGGTCCCAGTTTCCTTTTTTGATGTTTTTATACTTTATTTGTACCAAACGTCTATATCACATTTTGCTGATTGGTGACCATTTATGTCATAAAGAAACACTGTAATTTAACAATTTATTTATAAATTTTTATGCAGAAAAAGAATAAGACACATCCGTAACTTTCGCACGCACAGGATTCGAACCTGCATCTCTGGGATAGCCCCAGCGAGCTACCAATTACACCAACGTGCCATTACGTGATAGGTCGAAATTCTTCTGCACTTCGTATTATCGAGTGAAGCCCCGAGTAACGCCATCTAGTAGAAAATCCAAGGACTATTCTAAAAATAAAAAAAATAATAAAAAAAATAATAATGAAAACTGTAATTTAACATCTGTAGAATATTTAATTTACTTTTAGTTTGATGACATAATCAGTGGCGTAGCTATCATAGGGCCAGGTTGTGCAGTGCACAAGGGCCCTCGAGCTCAGGGGGCCCTCTAGCCTCAGCTTTGAAAAAAAAGGAAAATTCAAAAATAAAATAAAATTCTTACAATATTTATTTTATTTTAATTCGAAGTTTTAATTCGCTCTTGCCTTGCATCAGTTCTTATTTATGATATTTCCGGCGATGTTTTTTAACTTTCTTGGGTCTGGGACGTACTACAGTAGTTGATGCAAGGTGTGTCGCTGACTGTTGTTATTCGTATTTCCCTACCAGCCTCATTTCATCAAGTACCACCACTAATGCTATGATTTCTATTCCACACAACCATCCATCTGGCCCGAAATTCTGTTAAAACTCATTTTCGCAAAAAAAATCCGACGACAAGATTATGTATGATACACACGTTGCAGCACAACGCTAACCGCTTATAATCTATGATAGCTCACAACCTGATCGGCAATAAAAAACAACCAACGTTTTTCTAAACATAAGTTCAAATTGACAAACGAGCTACTTTAGAAACTATAATAGGCATTTGAGTTAATATTGATTTTACCGCATCATTACCAAACAAGCTGTTTTATGGTTCTTTTCTGTTGAGCTTCCTTTACTCTATTCTAAACATTGAAAAGCAATATAGGAAAATCTCAGTAAGTAAGATTTACTAAAATTTCGATGGCTACTAATTGAAAATTATGGAAAGAAATAAGTTACGTAGCGGGGCTGCAAAGCGGAAATAACGTCAAGAAAGTAAAAAAATATTGCCTAAGCTAGATCCGGTTCGAATTATCAAATTTCTAACGATTTTATCTGTAAATATGAATAATTTTTTTTAAACGTTACAGATACATGTTATATACATAACATGTTAAAGATAAAAATGAAAAAAAATACAACTCACGGATTACCGCGATTTATATTGATAAAATGATAAAATGTGTTAAAGATGACACTAAATTGATTTTTAAACCAACTTTACTAAGAGTTTTCAACTTCAAATCATATAAAAGTTATATCAAAAGAAAGAGTTCGTCATTTACTAGTATATTGTAAAGCAAAAATTAATTATTTGGATTTAATAATGCCTGTGAAATAATAGGTACTTTCAAATGCACGAAAATGCGCTTGGTAAAACTGATCTGTCGCTCTCTGGCGCTCACGGAGGACGGACCATTTCAAGGATCATTTTTTAACCCCCGACCAAAAAAGGTGTTATAAGTTTGACGTGTCTGTCTGTTTGTCTGTCTGTCTGTCTGGGACATCATAGCTCCCGAACCGATGGAGCGATTTCAATTTAGTTTTTTTTTATATGAAAGGTGAGTTAGGTTTGGGTGTTCTTAGACAAGTTTCATGAACATCGGTTGAGCCGCAGAAAATCTGCAAATAATATTAGTGTGGGGTATCAAATGAAAGCGCATCGAGTCCACATTACATTATTATTATGTTGTTTTATATTTAAGGAAATTAAGGCATTGGAATTGGGGGTGTTTCTTAAATTTCAAATTTAGATTTATTCCGCGACAATCACGTGACCTTACGATCATAATACCATAGTATAAAAAATTTCAATATTGTATAGATCGTACAGAGATTGTAAGTAAGAACCCATAAAGCAAAAAATAATATATATCATTTCTAATCAGAGAAGGATGGATATTCCTGTTTTCAGTTGCAAATATATTCATGAGGGCCAGCCCACACGTACTTCAACCATACAACATCGCGGGGTCACGTGAATGGTGTCGCACCAGCTTTGGTGGTGCTTGTGGTTACATTTTGGTTACGTTTTTTTTAAATGTTGACAAGACCTACATTTTCAGTGACAGCTGTCAAAACAAAAATAGTCATATATAATATTGAACTACACATCCTAGACGTTCCGTTCAAATGAAAGGTGTTGACAAGATCTACATTTTTGATGGCACTCATTTTCATATCAATAAGTTCCAACTACGCGGTAAGAGGGGGGAGGGCCTGATTCTCTCACTATGCACAAGGGCCCTTGGGCCCCTAGCTACGCCACTGGACATAATAAACGTTTTTTATCTTTATCTTTACATTTTGCTCCATATAACTTCTTACCAATAAATCTTTCTCTCGTACAGAAACTGGAGGACTACGTCAACTCCCACATCCAGTACAAGGAGTCCTACGACTCCTTCTACGAGTGGATCCGCAACTGCAAGCTCGACATCCAGCAGTGCAGCGACTCCCACGGGGAGAACGGCGACGTCAGGAAGAAGCTGCAGAAAGTCAACAGCATCATCGAGGGCTTGCCTAAAGGAGAGAAGCTGCTGCAGAACGTAAGTTTAATAATATTATAATAATATTTCCGGACTACTCACACAGCATCAGCTAACCCCAAACTAAGCAGAGCTTGTACTATGGGTGTTAGGCGACTGATATACTACATAGATACATTTTTTTTGTAAATACATACATTATGATACATAGAAAACACCCAGACCCGAAACCAGAAATTGTAGATCGTACAAAATCTGGTCCCCCGGCGGGAATCCAACGGAAAGAAATCCAACTCCCTTGAAAAATCTTCTTCTTACAGTGCCTCTCCATTACTGGAGGACGGCGGTCATCTTTTTAAACTTTTCCTTATCCAGGGCTAGCCTGAATAGGTCTTCTGCCTTCTTTATGCCCGTCCATTGCCTGATGGTACGCAGCCATGAAGTTTTCCTTCTACCAACAGCCCTCTTGCCTGGTATTTTCCCCATCATAATTGTTTGCAGCAGTTGATAACGGTGATGTCGTAAGATATTGCCGAACAAATATATTGCCGAACAATCCACACAACAACACCTAGCCCCGTGGTAAGCTATAAGCTTGTGTTACGGGTACTAGACATCTGATATACTTAATATAATAGACATATATAGATAGATATTTTTTATTATACATACTATAGATACCTGACCAAGATATGCAACTTTTCTCTGTTAAATATTTCAGGACAATCCACACAACATCCCCGTGGTAAGGTCTAAGCTTGTGTTTTGACGTGTCTAAGTTTTGTAAAACCAAACTATGGAAATAAATGGTTTTGTATCTTGTTACGGGTACCAGTCATCTGATATCATCATCAGCACCCTACCCACTTCCACCCGTTCCCACTGCTGGGACACAGGAATTCTCTCTCGAGGAGAGAGATTAGGCTTCAATTCACCACGCTGGCCTAGTACGGGTTGATGAATGTCTCATGTTGAAGAACACTTTAAAGTTTTCAGAACATGTCGATTTCCTCACGATGTTTGCCTTCACCGTTAAAGACAATCTGATGACAAAAACACGTTTTTTGTCATCTGATATAGACATAGAGTCCAAGGAGAAAGTGCATGCAAACACTTGTCCCCCCTGAGGATAAATATTTCCGGACATTCACAAAACATTTAGCCCCGTGGTATGCTCTAAGCTTGATATTGTGATATACTTAATATAAATTTTTTTTTATTTAAACACCCAGACCATGGAGATAGTGCATGCTAATACTTAACGCCCCCTCGGCGGGAGTCGTACCCGCTACCTCTTGCTCCGCAAGTGGACCATCGCCCACCGCGCCACTGAGGCAGATTGTGAATGGATCTTCTCTTAATTCAAATAATAATAATAATGACTTCTGAATGAAATCTAAAATTGTAATGTTATAATTATTGTTCTTATAGAACAAGCTATGTTATTGTACGCCCAATTTGGGCAAACTGTTGTTTCTCAACTGTACTTTAAGACCTTTGTGCCCAGTTCTAACAATACATATTTACCTATTCTTATTCTTAAAAATATACTATTTTGTTTCCCAGGCCGTCAAGCTCAGCGAAGCGGTGTTAGAAACAACAGGCATCGAAGGCAAGGACGGCATCAACCAAGAGATCAAACAGCTGAAGATCGAGTGGGAGAATCTCCAACAGATCTGCAAGGACACTAAGAAGCTCTTGGAGAAATGCCTCTCCGCTTGGTCGGACTTTATCGAGACCCAGGACAAGATGACCAAGTGGGTGAAGGAGTTCGACGGGAAGTTGAAGACGGTGCAGAAGGTTGATAAGATCACTCCTGAGCATTTGGATAAGTGTCGCGTAAGTGTAAACCCCTTTCGCACATAAGTAACTTGTATTGCTTTGAGTATTCGTTGCGTTGTGGGAGGCTTTTGTCGAGCAGTGGTCATTCTGCGGCTAGAAAGCTGATTTTGAGTCTTTATGCAGCGCTCTAAGGCGTCGGCTAAGTATCAGCTTGACTTTACAGTCAAGAAGTTATGTAATTTTAGAATGTTATGAGCTTAATTTTTAACCCCTGAAATAAAAACAAAAGCAAAAAGAGCTTAGTTTTTATATATGCAAGGTGAGTTCTTAGACATGTTTGATTTTATAAAAATCGGTTGACCCGTTTTAAAGTCATGAGGGGTGAAAGTTGGGACGAGAAACCAAATATTTTCGAATATCCGGTATATTCGAAAATATTTGGTGGGGTCTCAAATGAAAACGCATCTTACAAAATAGTATGACTTTTTAAATTAAGATTATTAACTTTATAAAATCGTTGCAGGAACTACTCTCAGAAGCTCTTGGACATAAACACGTGCTTGAAGAACTCAACGACAGATGCGAAAATCTAATGGAACTCAGCGCTTGCGCCTGGGTCCGCGACAAGACCGTCAACTTACAAACAGAATACACAACCCTACTCACCAAGATACAAGGACTAGTTTCCAATGGGGAGAAGAACCTCTCGGACCACACAGAGTTCATCAAAGCTAAAGATGAACTTACTAAATGGTTGGAAACTGCACACGGCACTGTACAAGATTCGATAGGAGTAGGAGATATTGACGCTACCAAGGACAAACTCGAAACTGTCAAACTTGTCAGCAACAGAATGACGGAAGGACACCATCTCCTCGTCGTCCTACAAGAAGCATTCAAAAAGGCGCTTAATAATACTCCTACTGAGGAACAGGACGGTCTCCGCAACGACGTCAAAGTACTGCAGGAAAGTTGGGATCAATTGAAGATCGACCTTAACTCCATCACCGTGCAGCTCAAAGCGGCTATCGGCAAATGGGAGGACTTCGAGGACTCTAAGACCAAGATGAACCAATGGATAAAGGATACTGAACAGAATCTGGACAAGGTCCCGCCAACTGGAGGAGAATTGGGTGAAATGAAGACTTTGCTTGAAAAATACAAGCATATTGAGGAGGAGATTGACAACAAGACCCCAGAACTGGAAAGATTGAAGAAGGAAGCAGCTGAATTAAGCGGATGGGCGAAGAAACCAGCCGTCAAAGAATCAGTCACAGAAATCGAGCGCAAATGCAAAGCGCTCAGAGCAAAGTGCGCCGCCAAAAAAGCGGAACTCGAATCAGACATCAAAGACTACAACCAATACCACCAGTCTCTTCAAGACACAGAGAAGTGGCTGCTTCAAATCTCCTTCCAACTGATGGCACACAACTCCCTATACATCTCTAACCGCGAGCAAACCGAGGAGCAGCTAGCTCAACACGCAGTCTTACTTGACGATATCCAAAAATACAGAGCCACCTTAGACGAGTTAGAAGGCAAAGGAAAGGCTCAAATCGAACGCTACGAGAAGACATCTCCTCAAATTCGTGAAACTGTTGCGAAGCAGTTAAAGAACGTAAATGACAGTCATAAGTCTTTGCTAGCGACTGCTTTGCAGATTGAGAGGAGGTTGAGGGAGGGGTTGGCGAAGTTCAAGGAGTATGAGGATACGTTGGAGAGTATCCTTAATAACCTGGATGAGTGCGAGCCCGCGATTACCGAGCTGGACGTGCCTGTGGATGGACTGGCGCATGGGAGGGAGCTGCTCGATAAGGCTAGGGTAAGTCTTTTAAAATAGTGCAGTAAATTGTCAACCTTGGTATAAAAAACAATGTAAGTCCATTTATGTACCTCTATAATGACTATGGATCGGTTTTTCAATAGTCATTCTCCATTATGGCGACATTTATATATATTTTTAGTCAATCACAATTACAACATATGCATTTATTTTAATATTGTACAGATGCATGTGACATTTTACATAAATACTTAATATTAAGTACCTACCTACAAGAATCAACCAATGAAAATAATACCAAATAAATAACGCATATCCGAGTGAACGAGATAAAGATTCAGTTTACAAAAATGCAAACATTTCGTTGGCTAAAATATCGGCCCTCAGTCTCTTAGCTTCGCTATGCAATCTCTCTCTGAGATGCTGATTAGTCACACTAAAGAGTACACCTGGTAAATTACGTCCGTCGAGTCTCGACCGGACCGGAGACGTGGACGATGCCATCGCACCAATTGAGCAAACTTAATGAATCTTGTTGCCCAACGTTACACTGTTTAACTTTTGAAACTATCATGGTTATCAATACTATTTAGATTTATAACGGCATATTTACCATGATTGATTGTCTTTCGAGTTTCCCGATATTTCGGCACAGTTACATGCGCCATGATCACGGTTGGTAACTGTGAAGAAATATCGGGAAACTCGAAAGACAATCAATCTTGGTAAATATCCCGTTATAAATCTAAATAAGCCGTGTTGGCTAAGTGGGAGGACACTCGACTTTCATTCCAAAGGTCGTGGGAACACGTGCTTTAACGGTGAAGGCAAACATCGTGAGGAAACCGGCATGTTCTGAGAACTTTAAAAGAGTTTGAAGGACATGTGACATTCACCAACCCGCACTTGGCCAGCAGAATTAAGGCCTAATCTCTCTCGTCAAGAGAGAAGTCCCTGTGTCCCAGCAGTAGGAACGTTAATAGGGTGATGATGATGACATGCGCCATGATCACGGTTGATCAACAGTTACATGCGCCATGATCCCGGTTGATCAACCGTGATCATGGCGCATGTAACTGTGCCGAAATATCGGGAAACTCGAAAGACAATCGATCATGGTAAATATCCCGTTATAAAAGTGAATAGTTAGAGTGTTTGTGGACGTTCCCCAGGGTCTGCACAACCGGCTGCAGACGGAGAAGGGGCGGCTGTCGGCCGCCGTGGCCGCGTGCTCGGCCGCCGCCGCGTCGGTGTCGCGGCCGTCGTCCCCGGCCGACAGCGCGCCGCTGCCCGTGCCGCCGCGCGAGCTGCACGTGCGCGCGCGCCTCGAGGACCTCATCGACCAGGTACTGCGCGCCGAGGGCTCCGTGCTGGCTGACATCTCACACTGCTAATACCGTACATTCTATGTTACTTTTTTAATTAACATGGTTTTTATCAGCAAAAACGTACATTCTACAGTTTCAGTACTTAACTTTTTAAATTATCATGGTTTTTAACAGCAAAAACATACATTCTACAGTTTCAGTATTTAACTTTTTAAATTATCATGGTTTTTATCAACTTAAACATACATTCTACAGTTTCGCACGTTGTTCTATCTATATCTACTGCGTGGAAGCTCTCTACGTTCGAAAACAATAGTGTTTGTATTTGTTATGCAACTGTGATATAATGAAGGGTCTTAAAACACCGAGGCCGAACTCGCCTTCGGCTCATCCAATCAACTGCTCAAACCTAATTCAGAAAACGTCGGCCAATGACCTGCATTTGTAGGTTGTTGTTACCTATAGGCAAATACAATAATACTCTTGTTTAAGAATAAGAATAAGAATAAGAATAATTTATTTGCATAAAACATGAGTGTATACATGGTATTAAGTTTAAAAAAAAAAGTGTTCTACATGTTTTGCCAATCCTGGCGTGCAAGTTTGAGAGGGCACAATGCATTTGGTCACAAATGTGATTTGTCTGAAATATTTCCTAATTAGTTGATTATTATTATATGTAGATACATCATTAAATATATTTTTATCAGTTATATAATACTAAAATTTGTCAAGAAGGAATACATTAACTGTATAATAGCATTTATGTATAAGAATATTCTTAAGTCTGTTCTTAAATACTACTTCAGAATCACGACAATTAGACTTTAAACATTTCAATACCTGATTATAAATTTTAGGTGCCATACCTAAAACACTTTTTCTTACCAACGCAGTTCGTGACGGGTGTGTACAGAGTCTGTTATTATAACGTCTATTACGTACTGTGATGTCGGAAAAACTGTTAAATAGTACAGTGAGCGTCACGACCTGGATACGTAGATAACATAGATAATTAGTATGCAGAAGGGGTTATCTATTACCTACGCGTCCTGTACACGCGGGTACATAAAGACAGAAATATAACGATGAGCAGCCCTATAAAAAACAAAGAAAGTAACCAAGTATACTTTCTAAATGAAAGGTTTTGTATGTACATACAATCGCAAAAAGTAAAACCATTATATAGCAAATTACTAGTTTTACATATTATTGGAACATTTTTTACATAGGTCCGGACATCAGAATTCGCGTTATAAGACTCTTCATTTTAAAATAATTGCATTTAATACTTTTATCAATAAATTATGCATAAAAAACCAAAGTTAAAAAAAAAACAGATTAATTTATTGAGAGAGTAGAACTATGATGATGATTTACTTAAATTATCATGAACCTCATAGTTTAATACATAAATTATAATAGATTTCGATAATAACAAAGGTGTGATTGAGTTTGCAGTGTGTTATTTACAAGCATGAGTTTTAACCCCAAAATATTTTAAATTACTTAACTATAAAATAATTTTAACTTTAACAACTTAACTAATATTTGTTTTCGGTTATTTTAGTACAATCAATGCGTGTTAAATATGAATTGTTTGTACTAAAAGCATATGAATCACTTTGTAAACAGCATTATAACCATCGCGATAATCTATTGTTTTTTTACACAAATTAGCTACCTACTTAAAAATCAAAGAGATCCTTAGACCTTATTTCGCGAAATCAGAGATAAATAAGCAATGCCAGTAGTATCTCGCTTTGTTACATGGGATTGAGCGAAATACCTTTTTATATAATCTTTCTTTTATCACTTAAAGTTTCTTGGAACTGTCAATGCATACCCGTAATAATACACTTTTTTAAATAAGCGTTTAGCTCAAAAAAAGGCGATATTCTTTATTTTTATTCCAAAAAAAAAAACTTTCAAGTTTGAAAAGTTATTTCATTTAAAAAACATGACTTATTAATAATTCATTTTATCAACAGTTCTAAAATTTATCACAAGAATCCTAAATTATTATCAAATCATCGTGAGGCTATATATAGTATGGTTACAAAGTGCCTTATACAATACCTTATTCTAACGTTGCCTTAAGTCCCAGGTCGACAAAAAGAACAGAACCAACGCTATTTCAACGTAAACGCGTAAGAAGTTTTAATGTAAGATTAATTTTACCGATAGTTTACTAAACGTTAGCTAGAGTAGTTAGGGTAATCATTGTAAAGGCTTGTCGTTGGAGATGTAATTTTTGCGCACCTGGTTTTGTTTTGGGATGAATCTTTATTGTTTTATAAAAAAGTTGTGGCCCCTAAAAATATTGAAAGTAGTTTGCTTCAAAAAATCGAGAAATTAAGAAAATCGTGCCAAAAACCATTTTTCTATAATAATATTACCAGATAAAGCTTATTAGTCTGGGACCGGACCCCAAATATATACATTTTATGGTATAGGTTTAAACTACTTGTATTAATTCTATATACTAAATGATATACTTTAACACATAAACAAAAACTCTGTAATTACTAAATAACGAAGTACGTACATAGTTTATACCGACAAACAACACAATTAAAAATTTCGGAACAATAAAGAGTTATCTTAAAACACAGCTGTAATTACACGTTGTTTAAGCCCTTAGCTAGGCTCTTAACACGTAAGCTAAGAAATAAGTACTTGTGTTGTAGGCTCTACACCTGAAAACTTGTGATTCACCCGGCTTTATAAGGCTATGTTCACACTTATATACTTTAACGGGTTAAAACATAAAATAATACAAGCTTAGTTGGATCTTGACTTCTCTTACTCTATTTGAGACTTTGATCAGTATTTACAATACATCTGGTAAAAACGACAAGGTAAAATATTATAACTACTACTTACGCTTCCACTGCTGGGACACAGGGACTTCTCTCTTGACGAGAGAGATAAGGCATTAATTCACCACGCTGGCCAAGTGCGGGTTGGTGAATGTCAAGTCACACATGTCAAGCTGGTTTCGTCACAATATTTGCCTTCACAGTTAGAGCAAGTGTTTAAGACACACAACATTTTATCACGAAGACAAATTCAGAGGTAGTGTTAGGGTTTGTACCCATGACCTTCGGAATGGAAGTCGAGTGTGCTCCCACTGAGCCAACACGGCTCTTTTAAAATATTATTATGTTCATTTACGTTAAATCGCGTGAAAATATCATGTTGAAATCATTTCAGTCTAGTCTTACCGCTAAAACATTGCAAAACTTATTAAAACATGTTTTTAAAAGATAAGGCACTTAATAAGTCTTTAACACAATCGTTTTTTTAATTAAGTTCCCATACCTTGTCAATCCAGTGTGAACACATCCTTTTAGAACATAACAATTAAATCTTAACATATCAGTTTTACATTGAACTTTTGTCACGTCTCGGGATAAGATGGAAATTGGACCGACTGCTAAAAATTCGCAGAACTGATAAGTTCTAACAAAGACGACGTTTTCGCGAACAGGTATATAAATGGAATGTTTCGTTCGATTCACCAGTTGATATTTTCGGTGATTGAATAATGCAACCCGTTGTATAATGTTTCGTTGGGTGCAGAGTGTTGCTAGCGGTATAAATATTTTTTTATTTAATTAATAGTGTGTATTGAACCTCCCATTGTAGAGTTGGTTTGGATTGGTCATGGAAGCCATCCATTTTATTGAAACACCTCCTTAAAAGACTATTTTGCAATTTACCGACGCACAAAACCGGGACTTTGACCTGTAGTGGGACGATATACGCTAATAAAAAAAATATAATTCTGACCTCCATGGTTCGTAGGTATAACCAGCTTTTCAAACTGGTCAAGAAAGCCACAAATTGTTCATTGTTTAGAAACCCGTTAAAATTTTAAGATAATTTCAAGTAATAGATGAAAACTAATAATTTTTGGAGTAAGTTTAATTATTCCTAGCCTAAACTGAGTTTTTTTTGTTGAATCTCCATGCCAGAACTACCTTCCAACTAATCTATAACCATAAAAGACTTACTAATTGTCTTTAATATAAAAAAACATGCATAGATGTTGCAGTTTTGTTTAATTCCTACCTTAACCCCTACCAAGGTGACCGTTTGCACCTACTAACGCCCTCTAACCCGCACCGCACGCACGTTTGTCCGTAGAAGCACGTGCGAGACTCGAACGCAAGACTCGACGCTATACTAAAGAATGCCGAGGCTCCCGAGTTCATGGAGAAACTGTCGAGTTTCGAGCAAAAGGTAAGGCTTTGCATGCACTAACTTTATTAATAATTAATTGTTATTAATATATCTTGCGTAGGTTTCTTTTAAACGAAGAAATATGATTAAGATCTATTGCTGAAATGCTGGTAACAAGCACAATTGAGCGCCTATTTAAAATAAATATTAAGCTTAAAGATTTGTCAAAACATTTAAATCAGGCGTTAAGTGAGTATATTTGATTATATTCTAGGTATATGAATGTATTAATTTAAAATGGCAATACTAAATGTAGATACATAATGTAGCTGTCACAAAATACTCTATTAAGTAGGTATTCGTTTTAGAAGACAAAGTTATGGCTACTATTATTATTAAGCATATTATTATCACGTTCGTAGCGCTTTTGCACTTTAAATCTTATTTTATTATACAATGAAGTTATTTTTAACTGTAGGCATTAGTACTCGTAGTATCATTGTATTGCGTACATCACTTGGCAGTGTAATATTTTCAACCAGAGACAGAATTTTGCTATGAAAGGCTGGGCGTAGCATTAGGGGAATAAATTAGGCAAAAAGAATGGGGCCTCAGTGATTGATTATGATAACATGTCGAAATAGTTTTTGTGATTCAACGGACACACTCTTAGTCCATCAATTATTCCGTTATTAAATCAATATGACCAGCCTTATTAATCTATGTCCAAGATTTTTTTTTTCGTACAAATCACACTACTACATCTAGCCCTGTGGTAAGCGCTAAGCTTAAGCAAGAAATAATATAATCTTAAGCTTAAGAATAATTGTTTACCTCAAACATCTTTGCCTAAACAAATATTAATGTCACCTAATAGGTACATATTTTTTATTATTGATTATTAAAATAATCAATACATTTAAACACCAGCAAAAACAGCGAAAACTGTCTCTGGTCTTACCTTCTAAACACTAACTAAATATCCCATGTCCCAGGTACAAAGTCACCTGGAAACCCTGGGTGACACGGTCCACGACATGGAGGAGGCTATGAAGCAAGTCTTGGAGATCCAGGACTGGATCAACATCCACAAGGCCCTGGCGAAGGACTGGCTCGCGAACCCGTCGAAGCTGAGACCTGAGGCTGCTAAGCAGGATATAGCTGCCATGAATGATGCGCTGGTCTCTTTGGGAGAGAAGAGGACGAGGATCTTGACGGAGATTCCTACTGACGGTATGTGAAGTGGTTTTATTTTGTATGCTTGCTTATTTAATTTCCATGATTTTCTAAGTTTGATATGATGTAAAGAAAGTAACGTATTTTTTAGTGATAAATCACTCGATACTTATTTCCGAAATTAGAATTTCAAGATCGGTCCAATTTGCTCTCGAGCTATATAATATAACATAAATAATCGGTCATTCATAAATCTGTAGTTCTTTGATTATAAAAAAACTTGTTACAGTCTCATCTGTCAACACGAGTACCTAGTAATTTATGAAACAGTGAACACTTTGTCTAAAATTTACTTTGATGGAATTTTATGAATATTAAATTACTTTGTAAGTTCGCCCATATTTTCGCTGCAGTTAAAACTGTCTGGGTATCAAAAAAACAAAGAAGCCGCGTGACTCACTTCATTTGCAACGACCTTAATTTTCAAGCACTTGTGTAAACACTACACGCATGCCAATTTTGTTCTCAACGGAAATGACGAATTCATCCATTTACAAAACAAATTTTATCTAAGAATCTTTTTTTAGGTCTAGAAGACGAGATCAACCTGGAAGAAGAATTAGACGAACTCGAACGCGCTATTCTTCTTGCTATTGAACGCGAGAAGGGCAACCAAGCTATCATAGATAACTTCCGCCAGAGATGCCAAGAGATCCACGACTGGTTCGACTCTGTGCTCAAGAAGATGTGCCTGGCCGATAAGGGCTCTGGTCTGCCTTGCCCTCAGAAACTCAGCGCATTACAGGAACTGTCCTCGGAGTTCGGACAGGCAGGGAAGGATAAGGTTGATAATATCAAGACGGTTGGCTCGCAGGTTATCAATATTGTTAGCAATTTGGAGTCGCAGCAGGTTGAAGAACAGGTAAGAAACATAATAAAAAAAATCAAATTCTAAATTTTCAAAGAACTATTTATTGAATTAAGTATTGAATATCACATCCAGTCGTAGGCTTCACAAAAACAAGAAAAATTAGACCAAATTACCTAGCCTGCTTAGAAATATAATAATCTGACCAACATAAACACGTCTTGTTTCTTTGCGTTTGTTAGTTTATCAATTCATTTGAGAAGGTATCTAATTCTTACTTTGTTTCTAGATGAAGTCAGTGGAACGCAGATACAACGACATCGCCAAGAGAATCCAACGTAAACTTCAAATGCTAGAGATCACATACAAAGCTATTGACGGCACCAAGAGCGAAGTTAATGCGCAGAACGAATGGATGCAGAAGGAGATCGACAATATACTTCACCCTGAACCACTCGGATACGAGAGCAAGTCCGTCAAAGAACGACAAAAGAAGGTCGCCAACCTTCTTAAAGACACTGATGGTAAGAAGACAGTCATCGACTCGCTAGAAAAGAAGGTCAGTAACATCCAAGCAGAATTAGAACCATCAGAACAGATGCAACTGGAATCAGAATTGTCTGAACTTTCCTCTAAGCAGAAACAGCTAGCCACGTTGATCAAACAGGAGATCGAAAGACTAGGCACTGCTGCAGATGACAGGAAGAAACTGGAAAACGATATCGAAAAGGCTAAGAACTGGCTCAAAGCCAAGCTAGCTGAGATCAAGAAACTGGGTGGTCCTGTACCTTTGGAAGCAGCTAAGGTTGAGAAAGAAATCGCTGTTCATAAGAAACACCAAACTGAACTATCCGACTTCAATAATGACACTCTAGGTGAAGTCTTGCGACGAGGCAACGCTGTTTCCAAAGATTGCTCCAGCGAAGACAGGGCCAAGCTACAAGCTACGCTGGATGACTTGAGCAAATCATACACAACAGCTAAAGTTGACATCGATGACAAATTGGCTGTACTGAACAAACTGCTCCAAGGGAGGAACGACTTTGAATCTGAAGTTGCTAAGTGTCAGAGTTGGTTAAACGAAGCTGAAGTAGCAGCTACACCTGAACTAAGAACAACAAGTCTCCAGCTTCTAGAAGAACAGCTAGCCAAATTCGAAAAGCTTAGCAAGGAAGCTGAGGATGTCGAAAAGAACATCAACAAAATCAAGGACAAATCAAAAGATATCCTCGATACACTCTCTGACTCCAACAAATTGCAACTTAAGGAGCAAGTTAACATCCTATCCGACAGATTTGCGCGCATCAATGCTATTATCAACGACAAAAAGAATATTCTTCTGAAACATATCAAGGAATACAAAGATGCTGCAGCCAAAATCGCTGCTGCATTAGAATTCCTGAATGAAATCCAAAACAAACTCAAGGCCTTGAACAAACCTATCGGCAGCAAAGTTGAGGATGTGCTACCAATCATTCAGGCATACGAATCTATACTGGCAGATCTGAAAAAGAACAAAGCAATGCTGAGCGAGCTGCAAGGAGGCAATCTCCATGACCTGCAAGATATTGTGACTCAACAAGACGATCTGATGAATACTATTGACGACCAAATCTCCAAACTTAAACAACTACTGCTTTTGCGAGAGCAATTCTTCGCGCTAGTCAAAGAAATCGAAGAATTCATCGCTAAGTACACTGACCTTACAACAGAAATCGAGAAATCTAATGACACTCTTGAAGAAAAGATTAAACGTTACGACGATATCATCGGCAAGATTCAAGGCTGCGAAGCCTTGTTAGCCACAGCGACTGACAAAGGACAGCAGATCGCTGCTGAAGGAACAGTCATCGATAGGAACAACATAACTGAACTACTGCAGTCTTTGAAACAACAGCTTCTAACCTTGAGAAGAACAGTGGAGTCGAAACGTCAAGAGCATGAGAGAGCCGCGGCTGAGCATAAGAAACTTGCTGCAGATCTCAGCGAAATTATCAACTGGCTACACGACAACGAAGCTTCAGTACATTCTCGTCCATTACTCAATCGAGATGTTGCCAGCGTCGACAAAAAACTCGTAGAACACGCCACTCTAGTCAAAAACGTTCAAAGCAACTTGGAGAAACTCAATAAGATCGTCGATGTCATTAAAAGCGACGATGGCGTGCCCGGCTCTTTACTAGAAATGGTTTCCGTAGCCAACTTCTTGAACAACTCTCTACCTGAAGAGCTTAAGGAAAGAGAGAAGTATCTTCAAGATAACAAGAAGTACCGACAGCAATACTTGCAATTGGTGGAAAAGCTCAATATTTGGGTAAACGAATCCACCATTCGCCTCAACATGGGCAAGAACGGTACCGACTTTGAGAACATAGAAGCTGATCTAGAAGAGCACAAGTCATTCTTCAATACCTCCGAGCCTGACATGAAAGATCTAGTCGGGAAGAAGATGCAGGACCTCGTGGACAAGATATGGGCATCCTTAGCCGCGTCTGAACAAGACGAGTTATCGAAAGACCATCAGAAGCACAATCAAGTGTTGAAAAATACTCTGAACTCCGCGAAGTCGAGGCAAGCTCAGCTGGAACAGGACCTGGAGATCTGGAAGGACTTCTGCCAGCTGGTGGAGAAGATCAAGGCGATCTTGGAGAAGAACTCCATTCCTGATGAGGCGGTTACGTCGGTGGAATCCTTGAGGCTGCATCTGGAGAAGCTGAACCACGCTAAGAACGAGCTGGAGGTGAGTTTTCTTTTGTTTTTCTGTAGTATATTTTATAATGCTATTGATGTTTTATCATTATCTAACAGCAATATGAAATCTTATAATTTATTTTTCGTTGCCGAGCAAATTGTATAAAAGATTGAGGCGGTGGCAAATGTTACTTTATTTATGGCACTTGTTCTATTTTATAAGAAATTAACTCAAGTTTTCTTAACTTAACGATGTTTACTTATATAGAATTAAAAAAATCTGGTATTAAATACATAAACATGTTGCAAACAATCAAACTCTAATAATGTTAGTTACTCTATTTCTTGATGGACCTCGATTAACAAACACGAAATCCAGTGAAGCAAATAAATTATGAGTGCGCGTGAAATTTATTAATTTACCGGCAAACCTGTTACTACTTGTTGCTTAAAGTTGTAAATATTTGATAGAGGTACGTTTTGTTGTCACAGTCCTATAACAAAAAAAAACTGTGTTTACCATAATAGGTTTTCCTGCTATTTGTAATTTACCGCGGAGACATAATTTTTCGAGTCTTAAGTATAGCAACCTACCCAATATCATTATAAAATTCAAGGGCTGCTTAAATTATCA
The DNA here is from genome assembly GCA_929108375.1 of Gymnoscelis rufifasciata. Lineage (NCBI taxonomy): Eukaryota > Metazoa > Arthropoda > Insecta > Lepidoptera > Geometridae > Gymnoscelis > Gymnoscelis rufifasciata. The sequence continues at coordinate 1,468,769 of OV815307.1, read as the reverse complement.
TGATTAAATATAAACAATCAAACGAACTCCTCAGTTAATCATTTTTTGTTTAGATAATATTATTCATTGATAACATTCGTAGTAATTGTAAAGCAATATTATGGTCTTTATCGTTGCTATCTCTTGATAAATTCATGATCGGGTGATTTAACCGTAAAGAATACGAACTTGAAAATGTATCATATCTTAAGTCATACTTTCCGCAAACAAAATCAACTATTAAATAGTCATTTAAAAAACCCTCGATTCCAAAACCTTAGTTCCCATAAAAGTAAAAAGTCATACTATTTTGTAATATAAGCGTGTGCGCTTTCATTTGAGACCCCCCCACTCGACTATATTTGCAGGTTTAAGGTTTTCTTGCTCACTTTTACCCTCATAACTTTTAAACGGGTCAACCGATATTCATCAAACATGTCTAAGTACACCCCCCGCAAAACTCACCTTACATATAAAATAAACTAAATTAAAATCGCTTTAGCTGTTCGGGAGCTTTGATGTCCCAGACAGATAGACAGACAGACACACACGTCAAGCTTATAACACCCCTCTTTTTCGTCGTAGGTTAAAAAATAATGTGTCTACTTGTATAAATAATAGATTGTATTGTCTGTGGATTGTGGCGTCTGTTTTCGCCAAATGTAGCGCTTTTTTGTGCCTTTCAGCGGGCGGCACGTCTCTAGGTTATTGCACTTGTTTAATTCAAGGTCTCAAGGCCAAGCGGCCGCTAAAATGATTGGTTAACCCATATTGGATTCATAACACGATCTTGAAGTCATGGTTGGTAACGAGACACGAGTTAAGGGGAAGTTGATTTAACTAGATCCTTTATTATCGATAGATAACTATTTTATAGTAACAACCGTTTTGGCAAAAACTCGTTTTGGCAAAAACTCGTTTTTGGTATTGTGAACTAGTCGTGCTATATCAGTCATCTAACGCCAATAGCACAAGCTATGCTTAGATAACGTTGTGTAAAAAGTCCACAAATTCTAATATATATTTATTTCCAACACGCGATATGTGTGCCTATACGTCATGGCACGTCTTATACAGACACGAGGACCACCGAAAAATGCCTAAATAAAACAGCTTTAAATAAAAATCAGCATATTGTTACTACAATGAATGCTAAAATGATCCGAGTGCAGTTATGATTTTCGGTAATCGGTACCTACTTCTTAGTTTTTTTTTATGGGAGATAGATCTGTCTTTGTCGACAATCTCACCTGATGATAAGTGTCGATATTGATGAAGATGGATCACATAGATAGTTGATAGTCTACTTAAGTTTTGAGTTAATTCAACGTCTAGTTACTTCAGATTAAATGCAATTCCTCATTGCACAACATTGCGTTTTTCATCCATTCATACAACAAGCGCCTTAACTCCAATGATGTCATGCAGCCCGCCGCGCTCGCGCCTACCTCAGTATTGTATTTGCCGGCGAAATGAGAACTCCACACACACAAATTACATCTCATTTCTCACTAAATACATACAAGTGTGATATTTTAACGCCAACTTAGTTAAATAGATTGTTATTTCGTTGTTTTTGTTAGTTTAGTTTTAGTTAGATTCCAAAATTCCGCGTAAAAGGAAGGTAAGTAAGGGCACGTGTTTAGATGTTTGTTTACGTTTTTTTATTGGTGTATTTGACGTGTGAATTGGTATCAGAAGTTATCAATTATTATCATATTGAAGTGCCTGTTTCATCGTGTTAAAGGTTGTAATTGTGAAAAGAACTGTGCCGGCCGGCTTTTAAACGGTACCTACTAATTCAATTCAATTCTTAATAATGAACTCTGCGCTTTAAGCGTCAGTTTTCCAGTGTAAAGTTAAATAAAATGATAAAGTGAATAATATGTTACTCAGTTGAACGAAATGTTGCTGTCACTTTTAATTTTGATGTTTTTCGATTGGTGATGTCATTTACCCGCGGGACACCAAGGACAACGAGGACTAAGGCTAATTTGCGTCATCATGGGCGCAACGCTTATATTATTTGAATGTCTTTAAATTGGTACAGACACTACCATTATTTACAGAGAACAGCTTATTCATATCTTCTACAGTTTCAATAAAAACACAAACAATGGAAACTAGCGTTGATCACAATACAATAAAATCATTTCACAGATTCACGTTTCTAAAATTCCTCAAACTCCGCTCAGTGAGCATGAAACCTCAGTGTTATAAAAACATTAATTGTTATCTGTATTCTTTGACAGTGAAAGCAAAATGCAATTGAAACCTTAATGTGTTTACATAAGGAACGTTTTGCGAGGATATAATTATACGAATTTGTTAAATATATTTCAGGTTGTAAATGTTTTTAAGCCGGCCCGGCTTTCCAAGCGTTTTTTCGTACTTAAGAAGGCATGCTGCTTCGTAATTGGCAAGATCTGACTCACTGTCTGCGCCTGAGTATTGTCAATGCCAAAGAGCCCAATTAATTGGACCTTTTCCTTTAGCGATCAGTTCAGGGTCGGACAAAACTATAAAAATCACATCCGGGCATCTTTTATTCAAAATATCTTTTAAAAGTTTATTAATTCAATCAGAATTAACAATATCAGAAGTAGGTTTTAACTTGAGTAAATACGATTTAGGGTTTTAGTCACGCTCAAAGGCAACATATTCGATGTGTCAGAATGATAGACATATTCAATTTATCATCTACCAACTGAAAATTTAATGATATCATCATTTACTTAGTAGACTAAATAATAATATGTTAATGGAGCATCATCTTTAGCTATTTTTATTTAACTATTTTTATTGAACTATATACATGAAGTATTGCCATAAAGTTGAGAACGGTGTACACTTTTGAGTTTATTCCCAAGCTAATTCAATAGACAATGGTCATGTCAAGGTCAATCTGTTGTCGCCTTTAATGAATGAATCTGCTGTAGGGTTTTAAAAACGAGCTATTTTTGTTTATAATTACTTTTTACTTGTCATAATAACGTTATCCTATAATTACTAGGTAAGCAAAAGTACTAGTTTAATAATTAAAAAATCCATTAAATTTTATCACATGGGTGGTTAATATAAAACCTACGTGGTAACCTTGACTCAATGGTTTTATTACATTAATTTAAAAGGTATATCAATTTTGTTATATTCATAAATAACAGTAGCTAACGAACATTGAATGTATGTAGATATAAATTAAGTTATTTCAAAACACTATGAGATGAGTTGGTTCCATGTACATGAGCACTTATAAAACAAGGTGTTTTAAGAACTCTACCAAATTTTGTTGGTTAATATAAAAACCCAAAAACCGTGACCAATGGCGATGAATAGTGCAATATTCAACAATACTATAGGCTACATAACAAAACGTTAACTACGAAAAGTTAATCTCTGTAAAACTGTTGGAAATCTTACTTTGAGTTATCTCAATATCAATCGTTATACGATCATGATTGTGGTACTGATAACATTGTTAACGGTCTCCAGGCCATTCATGCCTTGTTTTGCCAAAAGTGCTTCGATAGTTTTCAATTACTGCACAAATGCACTTTAAATAAGCTTAAACTGAACTAAGGTACAACCTTGAACTTTATTTCGACCGTGAATTATGAATGAGACCAACTTCCTTATGATTTTCCGGTCTGTTTTCTGTGTCATAATGATTCAGTGCTTAAAGTGTCTGACAGATAATGTACCTCTAGAGTTCTCGCTAATTAATCAGTCATGGTCGATACCTTCCGTCACTATTAATTTTTTTTTAATAAATGCCTTAAATAATAATATGAAAATGGAAAAAAATATATATTTTCGGCTGTTTATACTGTAGAATAATATGATAATCAATATATCTACCTATATCAAATGTATTTATCAATCTCAATTTAAAATTTAAGAAAAACCCCCGATTCCAACGCCTTAATTTCCTTAAAAGTAAAACACCATAATATTTTGATATGTGCACGCTATGCGCTTTCATTTGATACCCCACTCGAGTATATTTTCGGTTTTCCTTCCCCATTCTCACCCCCATTACTTTTAAACGGCACAACCAATTTTCCATAAAACATTTCTAAGAACACTCGCGCCAAACTCACACCTTTCATACAAAAAAAACTCAATTGAAATCGCTCCATCTGTTAGGGAGCTATGATGCCTCAGACAGACAGACAGACACACAGGCAAACAACACCTCTCTTTTTTGGTCAGGGGTTAAAAATTGAAGCGTTCCATTGAAACAAATGGGGATTAAAATAAAAAAAATTCAAGTTTACCGTTATTTCCAATGCTACTTATAATAGTGTTCACTAATATTATTTGTTTTTATCCTAAAAGCAACTTGAAACAACAAAAAAACAGGATAATATTGGTAAAACTGGAATTTTTAGAGGGCATAAATAAAGTTTTCGTTTTGATAGTAATACCGTTAATGAGGAAGAGTTATTATTACAAAACTAAATTTGCGAGTTTTATGTCATCGAATAAAGTTCTACGTTGAAGCATTGGATTAAAAATATATTTTTATGAAATTAAGATTCATCGGAGTATTGAAAACTCTATGTAGTCCACAGGTAATCAACAAGTCATTTGTTGCGTGTTGTCGCGTCTGTCAATACGGAATGGTCCTCTGCTAGGTCTCTTGGGACCTGGAGCTTGGCATAAGGGGCTATTCGTAAAATGCTTTATGATGATGATAAAGCGACTATTATGAGTATAGAATTTTAACTCTGCTCTAGGTGTTTAAGCGTTTTACTGCTGGATTTTATATAACGAAATAAACATCGGGGAGACATTAAGGTATAAAAATTTAAGTGGTAAAGTGCAGACTCATTTATAATGTATAATATGTCTATTTTGTTAACTTTTTAGTACCTGGTACCTGTACTATAGTTTTTTTTATTTATATTGTATGTCCGAAATGGATACAATTGTTGGAACTTATGTTACATTTTAAGACCAAATGTAAATGCACACAATTTTACGATAAAAATATTCTTATTCTTATTAAAAAAATCTTTTTGCTTTGTTTATTTAAACTGAACTAAAATTTGCAATTATGTTTATTGTATACGTAAGAATACTTTGGGTTGACGTGAGCGTTTTCTCATTCTGTTCTGATTTTTATTTTCAATACAAAAAAATATGTAGTAAACAGCCACTTACGTAAGTAGTCGCTATTAAAATTAATACAAAAGATAAAACAAGTGCCAATCGTGCCAAATTCTATAGGGAGCCTACGTTTTTATACTCACCAGCATTTGGCGCCACTGTAGAATGAGGTTTACATGCATTCTAGTATTTTTTTATTTGGTTATAATTTTATCATTACGGACCTCACTTTACAGCAACGCCCCTGGCGGCGATTCACTCCCAATAACCCTGATTCAGTAAAAATTTTCTTATCAAAACTTTGAGAAACTTTAGAATTATTTATCAAACCTTTCTTACAAAGTTCATAATTCTTTATTTGCAACCATGTTGAGCATCAATTCTTCATCTTCAGAACCAGCAGCCGCTCCTGGATGTAGTCCGGGAGCGCGCTCGGGAGCTGTGCTCCGGCGCTGACGCAGCGAGCGGGGAGCGCGTGGAGACCACCACCAGGGAGCTGGCGGACAGCTGGACCCTCGCCTGCGAAGGTCAGTATCCTCCAGCAGTTCCTCTAGTCCTGGATGTTGTCCGGGAGCGCGCAAGGGAGCTGTGCTCCGGCGCTGACGCAGCGAGCGGGGAGCGCGTGGAGACCACCACCAGGGAGCTGGCGGACAGCTGGACCCTCGCCTGCGAAGGTCAGTATCCTCCAGCAGTTCCTCTAGTCCTGGATGTTGTCCGGGAGCGCGCTCGGGAGCTGTGCTCCGGCGCTGACGCAGCGAGCGGGGAGCGCGTGGAGACCACCACCAGGGAGCTGGCGGACAGCTGGACCCTCGCCTGCGAAGGTCAGTATCCTCCAGCAGTTCCTCTAGTCCTGGATGTAGTCCGGGAGCGCGCTCGGGAGCTGTGCTCCGGCGCTGACGCAGCGAGCGGGGAGCGCGTGGAGACCACCACCAGGGAGCTGGCGGACAGCTGGACCCTCGCCTGCGAAGGTCAGTATCCTCCAGCAGTTGGCAGCATGTGGAGGGGAGATTTCACTGGTGACGTGAATTAAATTGAACACCTTATATTCGATTTAAAGATATTTTATGATATAAATAAATGTATTATTATTATTTATTCTCAGAAGAACAAACAAGTTTACTTAAAATGAGAAAATACATTAGTTTCTTAAGTAAATAATGCTTACCGCTAGTCTTAGGGGGTATTTCAGTAAACGAAAAGATATTGCATACAATATAAACAAAAACTAAACAATGAAAATCAAGTAATATAACTTAGCTCGTAACATAAATAAGTTTAGTATAATTCTGTTTATATTACCCATAAAAGCCGTGTTAGCTAAGTGGGAGCACACTCAACTTTAATTGCGAAGGTCGTGGGTTCAAACCCCGCCACGCACCTCCATTTCATAGTATTGGTCAGAATGGCTAATGGCGAAATGTTATCATTGCAATATTGTAACGGTTCAAGCTACAGATTATGTTCTAAAGATTGGTACTTAACACATTGTCATCACCATCAGTAAAAAAAGACAAGAGACAAACAAAGACAATGCCTGTCGATCCGTTTGTATAACTGAAAAACAAAGTATTATGCCTGTTGCTTGGTTGTATACAGTAAATATTTGTAACTTATAACCTTAAATCTTGTTAACACTGCAATCTCCCCGCAGGTCTATCAAAACGCGCCGCTATCGCCGACCAGCAACTCCAGCGCTGGTCCCAACTTATGTCGGTGCAGAGAAGCTTAGGCGCCGCTGTGACCGCAGCCTCCGACCGGCTGAGGCAGTTGGACGCGCACCCCGCCACCAGAAGACGGGCGGTCGACACTAGACACGCTCTACAAGTAAGGACTAAATTTCCTCTTAAATGCTTGAAGAGTTGTGACAAATCTGTAGTAATATTAAGGCTGAATAGTCTGTTTGATTATTTGTTCGAGCTCGCTGATTTCTGGAAGTACTGTGACTTCTAGATAGTTTTTAAGTGGGACGAGTATTTCCTGATATAAGCGCAGACAAAATCTTCAAAATAATATTAGTATAGATCACTGCGTGTACCCGTAATATTTCGTTGCATCGTTGCATTCACTTATTGTTGAAATGTTTGGCCTACGACTAAATGATGTACCTCAATGCTTGTTGAATTGTAGGATTAAGCTGTAATAAATTATCAAGCAGTCGATTGAGCTTGCCATTTAAGTTAACTGGTATAGCTGTAAGTATAGATGTCATATGCTGATTAGTAAAAAATTGTCAATAGATTTGTCTTTTTAATTTTCCAACATAAAACAAATGCTAGCTGTATCTCTGCTTAAATTAGTTCTTTTAATATCCAATACTATGCTATATCACTAACCTTCTAGTTCTCTAAACTTAAGAACAGCAATTGGTATCGAGCTAGCACCTACATATGCAAAATGTCTCTGGTAGGCTTCGGCCGCAGCTTGTCACCACCCTCCGGGCTGGGCCAGTGCGTGAAGCGATTTTTTCGTGTTTTGTAATGTGGCCGGAAAAGCCATCTACGTTCTAGGTCTTCATGCCCCATCTTAGAACACATCGTTACTTTACATCAGGTGAGATTGTGGTCAAAGGCTTATCCAGCGTAAAAAAAATGTATCCTGACCGACCTTCTTGTATCGTTTTCCGTGCTGAGGCCCGTGACCACTTTATCAACGATACCAACCTATTTAATTATTCGCAACAGGAACTGCAAAGCGATGTGGCCGGCCTGGAAGACAGCAAGGACGAGCTGCTAGAGCACGCTGAGTACGTGGTGAAGCTGCTCCAACCCAGCTCCAAGGAAGCCGCTGATGACACCGAGAAGACTGTGAAAGAACTAGTCGACGCTTATGACAAGTAAGTGAAACACCTCATGATCTGATACGACTATCTCCCTTTCACTCCAGGACTAGATAACAGCGGACTACCATCCCCATATAGTTGCAGCTGTTCACGCCATGGTCTTGCCCGTGTTTAATGGGTTTTCCCGCGGGATCAACGGATTCTTGCGGTAGCCTATAGCCTTCATCGATAAATAATCTAACTGTGAAAGATTTCCCAAATTAGACCAATACTTCCTGAGATTAGCGTAATCAAACAAATTAACAAATTCTTCAGCTTTATAATTTGATGTATAGAGGAGTGCCCTTGATTATACTCATGAGAGACCGAAATGATGGGTGAAAAGTGGGTGCAAAAGGGCAATCTATGACAGCGCCATCTAGCGCTGTCATAGATTGGAGAATCTTGGGCAAGACCTATCTCAAGGATCTGTGGAAATAATAATAAGGTAAGTGCAGGTAAGTGCATTTAAACTTAACAAGGTAAAGGAAAGAGAATATTGATTAAGTATTGTATTACTATTGGCGATGCAAAGATTTTACCTAGCGCCTCTAGTGTCAAAATTGTGAAGCTGTCTAAGAACGACACTTTGACAGTTTTCGTTATAATTAACGTCAGGGAAAACATTAATAATAAATACAAATCAGATATAATCAAACAAAGTATCGTTCTAAGACAGTTTCTAAATTTCGCCGCTAGAGGCGTGCGGATAATCTTTGTATCGCCAATTCAATCGATTCATTATCTCAGTTGTCATTTCTCTGAGACTTTAAGGAGGATAAAAAACGGAACGGAAGGTCGCGGACGCGTGTTAATCATTATCTGCATAAAAATTTTAAATAGGATAAAAATAGTTATTCATAAATTTAAATTACTGCTGCTATGTTGAATAACAGTTTAATAAAAGCTTTTTCTTCTAATTTATGTCTATAATAGTCGCAAAATAAGGCATAAGTAGGCATATTGTGATTTAGCCAATCAGGTAGATGAAATCAAGACTTTACAGTACTATAAATTTCGCGTGACGGAACGTTTTTGAGTAATTTGTACTTAATTTCGCAGTCACAAACGTGGGGGCTCCGTAACTTTTATTTTATTTATTTTATTTTAATTCATTCGCAAAACAAACAGTTTTACTTACTAACTAGGTCACAATACAAAAATAACTCAGAACCTTACATGTTTCCACATAGCGTGACTAAAAAGAAAAACACAAATCACTTACTTATAGCAAAATTTGAAAATATCCAGAGAGTAATAAAAACGGAGAACTGAGAAAACAAATAATAAGAGAAAAAAAGAAAATCAAAATTGGCAGAATCAAACCAGCGTTATGTCAATAAGCTACTGACTCTGCTGGCTTTTGTGCTACAATGCTACTCTATAACTTTGTATTTCTTATTAAATTGATAAACCCAAAAATAGGTGGCCATTATTTTCGGACAGGCTAACAAACTAAAAAGAATCCCAATTTTATTATTAACACATTATGCCTATTCAGTTATATTAGCAAGAAATAGTAGAGCGTTAATAACCGCGGCGAAACATTTAATATGCAGCCTTTCTCGTTAAATGTTCTATTTCTTCATTAATTACAATTTATTTTTTTATTTGGTTTAGTAGTTCCTGCGTTTATCTTTCAACCAGATAAAGAAACTTCCGCTTGATAACATAAATAGAAGTTCAATTGAGGCACAAAACAGCCGTTTATTTTTAACCACATTTCAAATTCAGATATCATGATAGGAGACGTGGTTCATTTTAAATTTAAATAGTAAAATGCAGCGCCTTATTTACATAGGTTCATCACCGTATAAGCAAGGTTATATTTGTATATTATCTTGAATGGCCCGACTGCTAGGGATACAAAAGGTTAATAATCAACAAAACAATAAAAAAACCCGTTTACAGAACTTGAGGTCCCTTAAAAGTAAAAAGTCATACTATTTTGTAATGTACATTTTAATTTGAGACTCCACTCGAGTATATTTACAGATTTTCGGTTTTTTTTTTCCCTTTTTTCCCATTACTTTTAAACGGGTCAACCGATTTTCAACAAACAAGAACACTCGCGCGAAACTCACCTTTCATACAAATAAAACTAAATTGAATACGCTTCATCCATCCGTTTGGAAGCTATGATTTCCGAGACAGACAGACAGACACGTCAAACTTATAACACCCCTCTTTTTTATCGGGGGCTAAAAATGCAAAATATCAGCTACATCGGTGACATCATTCTTAGAATTTCTGCAAATGTTTAACAAATCTCAACACAAGGATATTTTTAATAACCAATACCGAAAAATACTCGCAAATCGTTAAAAACTTACATAACTAAACAAACGTGAGACTTCGCAAAAAATCACACAAAAAAACGAAAACATTAGAGATGTAATTTGGCGTAACACTTGCATCTACTGACAGCTTCCGGAACCTGCTTTGGCAAGTATTCAACTGGTTGACAAGCGCCGCTACGGATACCTGCTGACCTAATAATTTTTGCTCACACCATTTTATAGTTTCACTTGACCCGACGAGATGTTGAATTATGGGTTCAGTCTTAGCTTAAATTATCGACAAATACTAGGGAAAATATTAATTGACGGTGATCTTACAAAAAGTGTACCATTATGTTCTTAATTGTATAATATACTCAGCACTTTGCTACAATAAAGTTCTACCAATACGTCGGTTCACGGTAGGTAAAAAAAACGCAAAAGGGTCAAAAGTCACTAAATATTTTTTCCACATCTACCAAGTACCTGAAACTGCCGGTTAAAGACCTAAATAATTATTATCATTGGATACTTAGACACATCACACTGTCTCTTTATCTTTAAATTTTATGCCTAATTTTAATTAATTCTAACACGGATTTTAATGGGCTCCATTGAATTAGGTAAAACCTGTAATGATAGAGCTCCATGCATTTATAATAAATAAATCTTATAGAAACCGTTTCATAGCCCCTGTAACGGTAACAAGGACAACACTTTTCGCACGCATACCAAAATATTTACCCGCTTCCATCATTAAACTTGATGACGTTTGACAGATAGACGAATCCGCTTCACAACCGAATACATTATCACTTATTTTTTTCTCCTAAATCTTAGTTTCGTACGATTCCGTCATCGTAATGAAATAAACTCGGCGACTTGCGTTCTGGGGCCTCAGTTACGCATTCTTCACTAGTAGTTAGACTTTCTGTTTCGTCTGATTTGATTGATGCTGTACGTGGGAGTTTAACTAGCTACTTTTTCTTAAAACAGACAGTTTTATTGTTCCAGTTTTACTACTGGGTCTGTTTATTTGTCTAGCGTTTATAGTATTGTGAGACCAACTGGACTGTAAAATGAAAGTCGGTTCTTTTAAGCCTTTTTTTTTAAGCCGTTTTAGTTTCGGATATGACCCATATGATATTAAATTAAAAAAAAGGTCTAGATTACCGATTTGAATTAATTTTTAAAGGCAATAGATATAATATTAATTTACCTCTTTAATCTTTTCAATGCTATTCCACCTAGTTATCCCTCATGCTGCTTTCGCAGCTTGATTAAACTCAACCAGAAGTTGTATTTCCCAAACAACCTTCTGCGCCTCTCTCCTCTCGCCCACCGATGGGCTGAGATCGCTATTATGGGCTTTTTGATGTTATATTATGTGACCATCTTCTTCTAGCATTCTGTTGCTACTAGGTTAGTTTATAGTGATAGTGATAATCTGTTGATTTTCCTTTAAATAAATAATTATGCAAACCGACAGCTTTACTTTAAATGAGCTCGTGACCGCCGTCAGTCCTAACTACAGAAACATAATCAATTCAACAAATATTTAGGATTCCCACAAAACAGCGCATAATGTGCAATCAACAGCTTTCACGGTTGCTTGCTCCGTTCCATTACAGTTACTGATACGGAACGTAGATCGAACCGCGCTCCAATTGCTAACGAAATTATTTAAATCCTGTCTCATCTGTTTCATTATCAATTCTATTTAAATTGGAAAACGCACTCATACCTATACTTTGATCTGCGTGCGCGAGCTAGGCTTAAATGTGGAAATAATTTGATTTGGTTCAATGATTGTCCCGGCATTTTTACTCGTTAAAATTCCTCGCGTTTCGGTAGTTTTAGCCTTATATTTTTCATGAATTTTAGGTAATTATTCAATATAAAATTCAAATTTTAAACGATCGCTGCGGTCCCACATTGCCAACATAAATGTTTTCACAGAAAAATAAATAGGTTTCATGCTATAAAATAATTGGAAGCCGCAAATAAATAGCGTCCAATGTGCATTAAAAGATGCATATTTTGTTGACATTATAAAATCCTATTTACGATGACAGCGAAATAAGTACCGAACTTTTAATAAAAAACCAGCCTATGATGTCATGGTCACCAGCTCATGCGTTCGGAATTCACAAGTTTCGCAGATTCCATTATTCTTGTCTCCTGAAGAATAGAGTGCAAAGTCGCTCGTAGGATAAAATCATTTAAAATTTGATGATGTGTGTCATTGAGTGACGTCACAGCCATTTTTAGGCTAATTTGTGTGCAAAAGTCAGGAAATAACTTGTAGGCACTATGTATTTTAAGCTATGATCTCCTAGCTTTGTGAGTATTATAGTGGATTGCCGTAGCTTTTGATTGGTCTACGAAAAACCATGTGCCTTCAAAATTTGTCACGAACATACAGATGAGGTTAAATAAATTTACTGTAAAATGTAAAATTTAAATGAGCCTAATAATATTTTATATGTCGGAGAATCGTTATTCCTAACGAGATCGTCATAAGCGGTAACGTGTTTAGTGGGCGTCATCAGGGTAAAATGCGAGCACAAAACACAATATTCACTGTTTTATAAGAATTTAATCGACAATTTGTCTATTTACAAATGTTTCAAATAAAATGCACTGTAACAACCGAGCAGCGAGTTCAAGGCACCAATCTCACTTCTAAACAACGAATACACCCAACGATCCAACTCGATCCGTTCGTGTCTCATTCTAAACAACGAATACACCCAACGATCCAACTCGATCCGTTCGTGTCTCACTAAGTAATGTTCCCAAAAATACTGTCAGCCACTCTTAAGTAAAGATGGCGCCTCGACCCCACTCGAGCGACGTGCTCTGCTCTGATTGGTCGTTACGTACTTCACAGTATTTTTAACTTAATAAATTAAATGACCTTTATTAATGAATTCAAAAATGTAACAAATCAAAATAAATTGAATTATGATTTTTACAAGCAATCAAAATGTAAACAGATAATATTATTTGCTATGCATGTAAACAACAATCAACTCGACTCATAACTGCCTCCGACACAGCCATCCTGACATATCACACGCCCTCGTGTGATAATGAAGGCCGCGCATCATCTGTCAAAAAAAACAAAACATTTTAGTAACGTTCGGCCACTCCTGACCAAATAACTTCAACTGCCTTTATAGAAAAGTTTCATGATGTTAGCCTCAAACAAAATGTAAAAAGTAAAATCCATCGAATCAAAACAGGCCCTCTTTTACATTTGGCCACCTCGCCCTCCAACGTTGGCCACCTCGCGTTTGCAAATTGGCCACCTCGCCTTTGCAAATTGGCCACCTCGCCATTGCATATCGGCCACCTCGCCGTTTCTAATTGGCCACCACGCCGTTACAAATTGGCCACCTCGCCATAACATATCGGCCAACTCGCCGTTACAATTTTGGCCACCTCGCCATAACATATCGGCCAACTCGCCGTTACAATTTTGGCCACCTCGCCATAACATATCGGCCAACTCGCCGTTATACTACCTCGACACATAATCAAAAGAAACATAGTATGAATGCATTCGACAGGAATGGATCAAATTCGGTTGGGACATAATGACTGAGGGAGTGGCATCGGGACTCTGCATGTGCTGCGCGTTTGCTATAATATTTGACTGGATGTAGCTTTGTATCAGGTATTTGGAGGAACATCGCGCCATGACCTAGCGACCTACTAGCGTCAAGACTGCTAATAGTTAATCTAGCTAATACTTGTGCGTTACATAATACACATCTAAAGAGATGAATTGTGAGGTTTTATCAACAGGAAAGCCGACATACTGGCCAACAGGTTCTTACAAAATACCGGACCTAATGGATTTTTTTTTTGTTTATAAAAATGTATCTTCCAACTTCAATTTGAATTAATTAAAGAAATCTTAATAGAAAGGCCATAATAAAGCTTACCACACTCATAAACGCGGCATTTAGGCTTAAATATGTACCAGGTGGAAAGTTGCTGAAGTCATTATGTTTCCAAAGCCGGGAAAACCAGAACATGAAAGAACATCATACAGACCTATTTCTCTTTTACTAATTATGCCCAAACTATTTCTCAACAGACCCATTAACCCCATTAAAAGTTGATCCCGGACTTTCAATTTGGTTTTCAGGCAAAACACTCCACCTTAGACCATGTACAAAGAATAACGAAAATAATACAAAATACTTTTGAAGAAAGAAAATCTGCACAGAAGACAATAGTCTTCAAAGACGTAGCGCAGGCGTTTGATAAAGTTTGGCATAAAGGTCTTTTACATAAAATACGAATTATATTCCCAAAGCAATTTTCTGTTATTGTTATTAGAGATACATTAGAGACTTGTCTACCCAGAGAATGAGATTAGAGTTCGTTAAGATGACGCTTACTCAGATCTAAGGAAAATTGAAGCTGGAGTGCCACAAGTAAGTGTCCTCGTCTTGTACTTACTTAATACTGCAGATATTCTAGATTTAGAAAACAATATCATTGCCACATTTGCTGATGATACAGCCATAATGGCTACTGGTCACTCATGCAAAAGCGGCAGAAAAGCAGTGAACACTGTTTTGAACTGGACACAGAAATGGCGAATTAAATTAAATGAGTCAAGGTCAGTCCACATTTACTTCACAAATAAAAGACCAAACTATAATCCGGTGTACATCAATGATAAAGTAATACCATACCAAAATACAGCAAAATACTAAGGTATGTCATTAGATGCAAAGCTTCGCTGGAAAGCTCATGTCAAGAAGATATGTGAAGAATTAGGGCTTCGCTATAAGAAGATGTACTGGTTACTTGGAAAACACTCTGCGTTATCAGTGAACAATAAAGTACTGCTATATAAGCAAGCCCTAGTGCCAATATGGACGTACGGTATTTAGCTTTGGGGCAGTACCAAACAAAGCAATATTCAGATTGTCTAACGATTTTAAAATAAAGCACTTCGGAGTATCGTGAACGCTCCGTGATACATAAGAAATGCAGACATACATCGGGATCTCAAAGTAGACCTAGTCGCAACTACCATTAAACGTTATGACGAAGCTCACGAAAAAAAAGACTTCATCAACATGTAAACATCGAGGCCATCTAGCTTCTCGACAACACGCACTAGTCTTTCCTACACTAATTAAAGTAACAATTGCATTTTGCAATGTACCAACAAGTCTGCCAGAGATACTTTCTTTAATTAATGACCAATCATCCCCGGAATCAAAACAAAATGAAAACTGCTCACCGAATTGTGCAATTGTACCGAAGATAGGTTTCATACCGCACACGTCCTCTCTCTTGACAGTACTAGTAGCGGCAGTAGGCTGCGCGCGTTGTGCAACGCGATGTGACGTGACCCTCAACTCCACACTTGTAGCAAATCACAGGGAACTTCGTAGCAACGGCTGTTTTGGAGCGATCAGGGGTCGTAGTTGTTTGCTGATTGTCATGTGGTCGGCTGTAACATTCAAAAGATTTATGATCAAGTTTTCCAAACATCAAATTCCCTGAACTTAAACGTTTTACGATAAGAAAAAGCCATAATTTCACGTTTCATTTTGCTGCGGGTAGATATTTCTTTAAAAAAAATGTTGACGCTGTAACCGTGGTTTGTTAGTGCTAGTATTAAGGATAATACCATTTATTCTTTACCTAAATTACCCCACCGAGACAAAAGTAATGTAAACAAACGGCTTGCATATGCAGCAAGACATTGTGGTTTACCACTAATAATTTTTAACGCAGACTCGGCACGCGTTTTTAAGGTCTCAAATCGCAAGAGAAAAATTTCGTAAATTCTACCCATTTCATATCTGGAAACGCTATTTGAGAAAACCACGTTGCAGCCGAACCTATCATAACCTTACAAAGAATGATAATTAATTTTACTTCCCTGTATGCTGCGATCCAATAAGCAGATGTCAGCCGTCGCCAACCAGGCCCGCGCGTCGTTTTCTGCCTCGTCTGGCTGAAATGTAGGCAGCGTGATGTCCTTGTCCTCGTGCTTCAGTGGGTTGGAAAGTGCCTTCACGAGAAGCCTCATGCTGAATTGTTGCGCTTCGAATAGCGCACGTCAGCGATAGTTCGCCGATAGCTGCTCTTTCACGTTTTGTGCCTGCACCGATCCCACTTCTGATGTCGGAGAATCGTTATTCCTAACGAGATCGTCATAAGCGGTAACGTGTTTAGTGGGCGTCATCAGGGTAAAATGCGAGCACAAAACACAATATTCACTGTTTTATAAGAATTTAATCGACAATTTGTCTATTTACAAATGTTTCAAATAAAATGCACTGTAACAACCGAGCAGCGAGTTCAAGGCACCAATCTCACTTCTAAACAACGAATACACCCAACGATCCAACTCGATCCGTTCGTGTCTCATTCTAAACAACGAATACACCCAACGATCCAACTCGATCCGTTCGTGTCTCACTAAGTAATGTTCCCAAAAATACTGTCAGCCACTCTTAAGTAAAGATGGCGCCTCGACCCCACTCGAGCGACGTGCTCTGCTCTGATTGGTCGTTACGTACTTCACAGTATTTTTAACTTAATAAATTAAATGACCTTTATTAATGAATTCAAAAATGTAACAAATCAAAATAAATTGAATTATGATTTTTACAAGCAATCAAAATGTAAACAGATAATATTATTTGCTATGCATGTAAACAACAATCAACTCGACTCATAACTGCCTCCGACATATATATTTATAATCTGTAATTTAATTTTTCATAGAAGATACAATCACAGAGCAAAATACTGTACCTATTGATTTTAATTTAGACATGTAAACATTTGGATTCATAGTGGGGGAATCGCAGATGTCTATAACACAGGCTTTTCTAGTCTAGCGTAGACATCTCGGGCTCACCATATAAAATCTAGATTGCACTCATTTATTTTTCATTGTTTGTAATTTGATTTTATAAGGTAGATTGTAAATGGTGATTGTGAATATGTGAATTTATTTTGAGCGGAAAATGAAATGATTTTTTTTATCGAGTCACCTCGAGGTTAAAGTAGCTTATCTTTATAACAATCTTGGGATTGCAATCGCATAAATATCGATGCCTTTATGTGGTCTTAAAAAGGGTGCTTTATGGACCTGTGTCATACAACATTCTGGAAACCAGATGCCCTTCGACTATTTGATCAATATTTTCTGATTCCATTTATCTTTATTATCATGGCTTTCTACAGCAGTTCACTAAACAGTTTCTATGCTCAACCATATATATATATATATTTTTATGGACGCTATCGTCCATAGTTAAAATGAATCCTATACACAATAATTATTTTATGATCTTTCCTACCGTTTCTTCCTTACATGATTGGTTGTCAGGTTCTTAGTCATGCTACTTTTTACTTATATATATATTTTTATATTTCAATAACAGTAAAATAAATGTGAAAATAAATGTATGAGCATAAAAATATAATACAAAAGCCTCTATCTGCTACACACAATTTCCGCTCGATGTAACATCTGTTCGCACAAGTTGCTACCGCAAATTACCATTATTTATTGCTGATTAGAGTTCACAAGGGCGAACATGCTATAAAACTCAATAGCCAAAAACTGTGATACAAAAATAAACTCTACGTCATCTTTGCTTCCCAAAAAAATCCCTTAAAATCTTTAACAAGTAGTGTTTGATGGAAAAATGCGTGGTAAATATCTGGATTTATCTTAAAGTAAATTTGTATCAATTTGATCTAAATAGTGCATAGGAATAAACTAGAATAAATCACAAATAATTGACATCTGAACTCTACAGACATTACTGGTTTACATAATAGGCCTTACTCCCTTGGCCTCAAGCTGTAAGGTCTTTACAGCACGATTTATGACAAGTTGATGTTAACGAAGTACTCTTAAGCTTCCGCGACCTTGGAACTCGTGCCTCTCGAGACAAATGTAAGCATTTCAACGCAGAATTATACACTGATGTCATCATTATGTCAAAAACAGCTGCCAATTCTGTGAATTTACTTGCATGCTTAGGTATAATAGTTTTTAAATTACAACATAGGTTTTCTTTTACTTAAAACATTGTATTCTTGTTACACGTTAGATACGTATAGGAACAATGTAGCGAAGTCAACAGTCCTTATCTATTACGCAATACGAAAGGTAAATTTAGCGAACTTTTAACTATTGTAAGGATTTTTTAAGACCGCGTGACAAAAGACCCTGTTGCTTTCAAAGAACAAGAACCCTCGCCCTTCTGTAAGTTTAATAAACATCTGTTCTTAGCCCTGTTATAATATGCACCTTACGTTAGGGTCTCCATTCGTGTACTCGATAAAATGTATTAAAGTGAGACTTAGTATTCGAGCGATTCTCGTCTGACAGTGCGTATTGATTATTGTTGCGTAAGGTCAGTTTCACTGCCATGGTTAAAGATAACCGGTGTGTAAAGTGTTTGGCTTTATAAGTTTCTGTCACGGTTACACTCGGCTGTTTAAATGAAATGGACAAGTTTGAAGGCGGATCGTTGCAGTTACAAAATCAATCGTATTGCAACTTTCTCCGCATATAGGGACCAGAATAGAATCAATCGGCAAATTCCGCATCGATAACTCCAATCCTGTAAGTCGCGCACAGTTGTACCGAATATTAAAACTTATATCATCTGTTGTAAGGTGGAATTCCGCTCGACGTTTCCGCCAGACGCTCAGCAGGCACGGGGGAGACATGTAATCGTTATTCAAACTGGCGGTAGACTATTTCCGAACTTACTGCGCATGTGCGAACGCAGCGCTTAATAGGTCAGGGCTTCTCAGTCTGCACTAGAACCCGGCGTCAGGAATATACTTAGAACGATTCCTTTTGCTAAGAATTGATAGGATTTGGTTTGGATTCTTCAAACTCGCGAAATGATAGTGAGGCTCGCTACGGGGAGCTTCAGGTTTACAGTGAAACGTGGCCGCAGTCTCGCAGTCTGTTCGCGAGGTGCACACGCGACCGGCCCCGAGACCAACGGTAAATAAACCAAAGTGCAACGTAAAACAAGAACAACTCGGTCAGTGTAGGTTTAAACAGGCAAGTAAGCCTGTCTGCGCAGTAAAATGTTTTAAAGAAATATAATTGGGGAGCGTGTGATACGAAATGGGAACCTACGTAGCGCCGCGCCGGTGACTCACGCTCGCAGTCGGTATTTCTGTGTCCAAGAACGCCATCGAATATAACACAGGATCGGGGAATTCGGCTAGTTCATGTGTATTTTAGACACGAATTTGGCCCAATTACTGCTCAAGATTGTGCTGTTCGTATCCTGCAATGGATTTAGGAAGTTTTCTTTGTTAGCTATCGATAAAATTTAAATTCAACATTAAAAAATATAAATCGGAACCTTAAATGTAAAATATAACAACAATGTTGTATCCACGTAGTGTAATACGGACATAGGCGGTCGAAGGTCGCCCGCTAACGTCACCCCAGCATAAGGTAAACGCGCGCGTGTGTGCAGAACGTAAACACGAGCCGGCGAATGCACCGAAAAAACTCGTGCGCTATGATGTCACCGTGCAAACATTAGAGCGTGAAATTTAAAATTAGATGCGACCAGCGAATCTATCGAATCGGTTCATTGAGCGACCGACGAGCGAGGCGAGTGGAGCGCCGCTCGCGACGGATCACGAACGACGAGGTAGGACGCCGGCCGCGGCGGGCGGCGCGCGGCGCCGACCTTGCGCCGTCACGGGTGCCGCGTCACGCCGCGCCGGAACGATTATTTTCGTCGAATTTTGGCACTCGCCGGCCGTGCGCATCGACGCTACGGACTCGCATCTCACCGCGCGCTTTAAACGTTTCACTAAATAGTTTTTCCTCTTTACAGATTGCGACAGACTCTTGCGGCGCGGCTCGCGGAGATCGAGGAGATCGTATCCGAATTCGACCGAGTATCCGAGAGAATAGAGGAGCTCCGGCAGCTGATAGAGGTCTCCATCGCCAAGGTCCGAACGTTCTACGTGTTCGGCGAAGACGAGGACGATAGTTTGAACTCGCTTCAGAAGGAAGTGTCGGACTTGGTGGAGCGCACGAAGACCTTTACGGAGGAGAGTAGGAAACGCTACGGCGGCTCCGCGCCCGCTGACGTGGCGCAGGAGCTGTCCGCTTTAGAATTATCTTCGGAGGCGCTGGCTGCTGCGATGGAGGAGAAAGAGCGGGAGTGGAAGAGGGCGCGTACGGCACGCTACGAGTACGCGACGGACTTGGACGAGGTTCAGAGCTGGGTGCGCGCCGCCGAACTCACAGCGCGGGAGCGCACGCTACCGCCGGAACCTTACCGCGAGCGCATCGTAGCCACTCGGCAAGAAATACCCAGCGTGGCGGATCGCGTAGAACGCTTAGCCCGCAACGCGCGTGCCATTGTAGAAGGCAGCCGCGACGCCGCCGAGAGGCAACTGGTCCAGTCCACCATGACCACGCTGACGGAGCAGTTCGAGGCGGTGTGCGCCGAGCTGGAGGCGCGCCAGGCCGCCGTCGAGGACGCCTGCGACGCCGTGGCGCGCTTCCTGGCTCTCCTCGAGAAGGTGCTCCTGTGGGTGGAGACGCAACGTGCATTCCTCGCGCGGCCGCTCCCATTGGCCGACCTGCAGGAGGTGCAGCAGAAACAGACTGAATATGGGGTCCGTATTCTGATTGTCAAAATCGACAGATGAATCTGGGGGGGTCGCGATGCTGATTATGTTTGTTTGTTTTCAGAACGCGCTCAAGAGCTGCAAGCAGCAAGCCAAAAACCTAGCGGATATGGCGAAGGAAATCGAGGCTATCGAGAGAGTGACGAGTCCGGGAGACTTGCCGTCCAGATTGGAAGCGGCGGAGAACGCGACCGTAGATGTAGAGAAGAAATTGGCGAAGACGGTCCGTATAGTCCGAGCGCTTACAGGATCGTCAAAATGAGGCGATCTGTTAATATTTTTTGTGATTTCAGAACGGCCTCCTCCAGGAGTTGGCCGAGGAATGGGAGCGATGCGAGAAGAAGCTGAAGGACGTCGGGCACTGGCAGGAGGCCACGGCGCGCGCGCTCGAGGCGCCTCAAAACGCTAAGAAGCCCCTCAGGGACCGACTCGCCCTGAGGGAGAAGCTCATCAACGACATCTCCACGCAGAAGACCAAGATCTCCTACGCGGTGGAGAAACTGAACGTCGGTTTTCGTTTCATACGATGTATCGTTTAGGTTCGGAGGAGATCGGTTGCCGGACGATGCTGACCGCGGTTCGGTTGCAGGTGCACTTCGACGCTCACGGCGTGGCGGCCGGCAGCGCGTTCCCGGCCGGGGTCGCTACGGCCGCGCGCGACCTGACGGCGCAGCTGGAGGCGCTGAGCGCGGAGCAGGCCCGCGCGGCCTCGGCGCTCGGCGCGGCGCTGGCCCAGGTGGAGGCCTACAGCGCCGAGCTCGCGGCCCTGCAGGAGCGCTACACGCGCGCTGAACAAGCGTTGCGCACCGCCGCGCAGCCGTCCCGCGACTCCACCTCCCAGGCGCATCACCAGGTACGTCGCATTCCACTCTCCGCTTCCACCATTAGCCGGATTAGCTAGCCATCACGTACTCACCGTATTATCTGTTTTCTGTTCCTCCCTCCTCGCCTCGCTAACTCGTCCGAACTCGATATCCTCCGCTAGGAACGCTCCGAGCTCGTCAACTCGCTCCGGAGCGCGATGGCGGCGCGCCGGGAGCGCATCAAGCTGCTCCAGCAGCGCGGCGCGCCCGAGGCGGAGCCGCTGCGCGACAAATGATCGCGAGACCGTAGCTTAACGAACTATTCAATGTGTAACTTTTAAGATAGACAATATACGTATCATCATACGACGAGTTTACTTTCGATATCCCCGGCAGGCTCGACGGTAGGCGGTAGGTAGGCTCATCACCATCACCCCGCGACCCAGAGACCCCCTAGTAAAAGTTTTTTGTCCGTACTTGCGTATCAGGAGATCGGCCGGCGTATCGAGGAGCTCAGCCTCGCCATCCACTCGCTGGACCCCGCCGGGGCGCGCGCGGAGGCCGCGGCGCTGGCCAGTCTGCGCGCGGCCGCGCTGGCCCGCGCGCGCCGTCCGCCGCCTCGCGCCGCCCCCGCCACCTGCACCTACGCCGCCGTGCTGCGCGGCGCCGCGCCACCGCCGCGCGCCACCCCGGAGCCCGCCGACACCTCTGAGTACCGGGCCAGTCCCGTGGACCGTCCCGACGAGTGCGCCTCGAGCCCGGACGCGAGAGTGACTCCCGTGCTGTGCGAACCCATCAGTGAAAGTGTCCGTTACGAAGTGCCCCAGGAGTGTGCCTCCCGCGCCGAGACTCCCGCGGAGGAGCCGATATCTCATCGCCGGCTGGCGCCCGTGGAGATTGTCGTTCGCGAGGATTCGAGAGAGCCTTCGCCGGCCCCGGAGTCGCCGCGGCCCCGGGCGGCGCTGGCCGTCCCGGAGCGCTCAGGCCGCTCGCGCAGTCCGTCGAGAACGCGCTCCGCCGACCTCTCGTACGCCGAGATCCTCGCGCTGGGACTGCGGAGACAGACCCACACGGTGACGGACCTGCCACAGCCGCAGATGGCTCATGTGGAAATCGTGAAGGAGACGTTCGAGCACGTGGAACCTCCTACGCAAGCGCGGGAAAATATTGAAGAACCTAGATCTAGAGAACGCGTCGCGCGACCCGATCGATCCCATCAGCGCCCGGAGCGCGTAGAGAGACCGGAGCGACCCTTCCGGAGCAGGTCGGGGGATATGCCTCGGCAGCGCCGGGGACAGGACAGACGCCCGTTTAAGGCGCACGACACGCAGACGTTGAAAAAGAAAAAGACCGTAAAGAAAGTAATCGAAGTGCAGGACTTTGATGAGATCGAGCCGGAAACGGTGCAGTCGCCGCCAGCGTTTGAGGCACCTGTTGATCTTGTCACCCTGGTAACCGTTCCGAAGAAGGAACCCACTAAGAAGCTACAACATAGCGCGACTGTTGTCGAAAAAGTGTTTGAAACTGTCGATGATGAAAATACAGATAACGAAGAAGCCGGAACGAAGAAACCTAAAAAGAAATCTAAGTCGAAGAAACCAAAATCTTCTGAGGACGAGATTCAGAGAGCTCTAAAAGAGATCGAAGAGACTGAGTCCAAAAAGAAGAAAAAAATTAGAACTGACATAACACAACTAGTAGAAACTGAAAAATCATCGGTACAGATTATCGGATCTCAGCATGGTGCTGAATCCATAGATGATCAATCTAAATTCAAGAAAAAGAAGATTAAAAAATCACCGCCACATGATCCCCATGAATTTATCATAACTACCGAGGTTCGATCTGAACCAATTGTGGAATTGGAGAAAGGGGAAAAATCTAAGAAAAAGAAAAAAACAACTACAGAAAGCACCCGCGACTTTATAACAATTGAATCATCAGTCGTTACTGAAGAATACATTGTTTCCAGTGCATCCTCTCACCAAGTCCAAATAGGTGGAGAGGAAATTGGATCTTGGGAGAGCTATGCTGAGGATAATATGCGAAAAACAATGGCTGATCTAAAGTCACCTGATACAGATGTAGCTGTGATCAAAGAACTAACTAAGCCTAAAAGCAAGAAACCCAAAAAGAAAAAATCTGATGAGGTGGTTGATACCCTATTTGATACTTTAGGCAATACGATTAAAGCTGATATAGAAGCTGTTCCTGCAATAGAAACATCAAATGTCGTACCTGATATCACCGATACGATTCAGGCAAAACAGGCAATAGAAACTGTTATTGAACCCATAGTTGAAAAAATATCGGATTTGATTCAAGAAAAACCTAAAAAGAAGTCAAAACCTAAGAAATCTCAATCTACTGAAAAAGAAACTGATTCCACTAAAGGAAAAACAGCTACATCAGAAGAACTCGTTCCTAGTGTTAAACTAGAAACTGCAACCGTTGAAAACGTAGATGCAAATAAAACTGAATATCTAACAAATATTAAAGAAACGGTAGAACCAATATTTATTGAGACAGAAGTTAAAGAACAACATCACGCGGAAGCTATTAATGTTGTACCCTTACATACACAGAGCGAAGAACAAAAGCCTTCTAAAAAGAAATCAAAGTCAAAGAAAGGGAAATCAACTAATGATTCTCACAAGCCAACAACAGAATCTGAACATTTTATCACTCGGAAAGAATCTGTGGCACTTAAATCGCAACAGCAAACGGAAATTGTTGATAACAAAAACCAAAGCCAAGCTGTTGAATTAATTATATCAAATCAAAAGAAAGATAAAACAATAGAAACTTTGGTTCCAGAAAATCTAAAATCTTCTCAAATTATAGATGAAAATAAAACAATATTGGAAACACAAACAAACCAAGTTACGGATAATAAAAATGAATCACTTTCTGATTTTTCTCAAACAACTGAAATTTCTCAGTCTAAAAAGAAATCAAAACATAAGAAAAACAAAGTGGATAAATCACTTGACAAAGATCAAATAAAAAATATTGGCCCTGAACAAGCGGTCATCCAGGAATCAACTCCTCAAATTACGAGTGAAACAAACGAACAGGAAACTTGTGTCAACCAGCCCTTGGAACAAAGTTCAAAGCCCGAGCAAATATTAACCGTGACAATGCAACCTTTAGTTGAAATGGAGGAACAATTTAAAGAAGTGAAAGGTTCGAAGAAAA
Organism: Gymnoscelis rufifasciata; assembly: GCA_929108375.1. NCBI lineage: Eukaryota > Metazoa > Arthropoda > Insecta > Lepidoptera > Geometridae > Gymnoscelis > Gymnoscelis rufifasciata. Next base: position 1,443,894 of record OV815307.1, on the reverse strand, counting down.
AGTCTAAATCTAAGAAAACTAAGGCTAAAACTGATGAGATTGACAAAGTTTCAAAAGAAATAGATTTATCAGAAACCAAAAACCAAAAGGAAAATGTCCCTCAGAAAGCTAAAGTACCTGCTCAAGTCGATGCAAGTGTTGTTTCAAGTAATATTAAAGATGATGTTCATGAATCAGAAAGATCCGACATTCATGTTACTGAATACATCGACTGGAACGCTATGTTAGCTGAAGAAGAAGGTATCCAAATAGTAACTGCAGAACCACTTATACAATCTGATCTTAAATTATCAGAATGTGCTACAACTGAACAAGTAGCCACAGAAATTACAATTGTGAAAGAAAGCATCCAAGGCTATGATAGAACAGAGTTAGAAACATCGTCAGTAATGTCTGAGGAAGTCACTAATGTAATGAAAGACTCTGATACAGCCAAAAAAATCGAAGAAGTTGTAATTCAAGATACATCATCTTGCTCTGCTCCATCCAGTGAACAAAACAACAATAACAAATTCTTTACCAATGATGTTTCAAACGAGGATACATACAACATTGTTCAGGAGATAACTCACTACGAACCAATAATTCAAGATCCTGAAACACGAACGATATACCTAATAACACATGAAGAAAAGAAATTACCTCCTATAAGGACGGTTAAAGTTTTCAGAAGCAAAAGTAATTCCCTTGAGGAACCAGTTACTGACGAACCTGTCGCTGATAAGACAGATGAAATTGAAAATAACAAAATCACTGATGAAGTGTCTTCCACTAGGTTAGAAAATATAATTGAATCAACGACTGCTCTTTCTGAGACTGAATGTAAAAAAGAAAATAAAAAACCATTAACCGATGCCCACTTGGTTGAAGTTTTTGACAGTGGTGTTCAAACTCTCGTGTCTCATAGTAGTGTTACTACTACAACCACTTTGTCAATGACTGAAAACGTGGCAGTGTTCGTTGATAAAGAAATCCAGCAAGAGCTCAGTAATAAAGAAATAATACCTGAGAGTGGAAACACGCAAGGAATCAATATGATTCATGAACCACTTAAACAATCATGCGAAGAGCCTAAAGCTATTCACAAAATATCAGAAGAAGACTTTTCAGACTCAATTGTTTTGGAAGAAGCTATATTTGGTTCAGTCCAAGATAGAAATAAATCTGACAAGAAACAAAAACCCTCTACGGTTCCTTACGCAGAATTGATCAATGATGTAAAACCATATTCACAAAACTTGAATACATATGAATTGGATTATAAATACTGTGAATTAATGCAAAGAACTCGTGATGAAAATTCCACTACGCAGGAACAACTACTAGAAGCAAATGAATATCTTGATTCAGCGACTGTTGAAAATGAAAAAATACCAGAAAATACTAAAATATCACCGATTAGAGAGATCGCACCTGCAGCAAATTATCAGGAAGTAAATGACGCTGAAAAAATCTTGGCTAAGCCACAAAAATTGATAGATAACGTTGACCAAGCAGCAATTCAGGAAGTAAAACAAGAAGACTTGACTGAACCTGCTTCCAAAACTACAAATGATTATAAAACATTTGAAATTTTGCGACTGGAAACACCTAGACAAAGTTACCACGACATCTCTGATGCTGAAAAATTACTAGGTACTATTAAATCAGTTCAGGTGGAGTCTGAGATTATTCTACCCGCAACTGAAGCAAATGTTAACGAAACTTCTTTCGATGCGCAACATGTAATATCTGATGCTCCAAATCTTCCAGCTACTTCTGTAGTAGAAATTAAAACATCAGTTGTAGAAACATTACATAAATCTCAAGAAGTTGCTTTCGAGGAAAGAGAAAAGGAAGAAGAAAGCATAATAAGTGATTTGATCAGTGATGCATCTCAAATAAAAACAACTTTAAGCTCTATGATAAATAAAGATAAACCTATACAAAATTATCATGAGTTATCTGATGCAGAAAATTTATTAGCAACGATAATCACAAGTTCACGAGAAACCAGTTTAGAACCTCAAGAAACAATACCAGAGGTAGAAATATTAACCAATGGAATTACTGAAATTAAACCTGCATACCAAGAAGAAAGACGTGTAGTAATTCACGAAGTTCCACGTTTTAATTACAACGAACTGAGGGATGCCGAAGACAAATATGCTGATACTTTAAGTTCAGCTAAGATTGTTGTCAAAAACACTCCCGATAAAGTTAAAAAAGAACCCGAAATTGAGTCTGTAAAAGAGACATCTGAAAATAAAACTAAACCTCTCACGACTGACGAAGAAGTTAAAATAATAGAGCTTCCACGCCAATCTTATCAAGAATTAAATGACGCGGAAATGGCTCTAGCTCATATTAACATATCGAAGGTAGAAGATTATGTTCATGAAATTGAAATTATGCCATCTTCTCCAATAGAATTAGTTGAAGTCGATAACTTAATTTTGTCACAGACAGTTACAAAACTAGATCAGATAGATCTAACTCAGTCTATTGTAGAACACACTACAGGGCTTATAGAAAGTGAAACTAGTCAATTGGAATGCAAGGATTCTGATTTGAAGAACGTTCCTCCTGAAAATAGTACTGACGAAATTGAACATCAAATAATTGATCAATCTTTCGAAGTTGATGATTTAACTAATGCTCCCTTAGAAGTCGTATATGGCGATGGTGCGTCTCCTGTGACCACAGTTCCAGAAAACAAAGGACTTTCTCTGAAAATAGATACAACTACACAGGTATCTTCACCAGACTCTCCCAATGTTGTTGATTTTGAAATTGTTAACGTTGATGAAATTATTGATTTTATTGCATCAAATAAGAATATCAACGAGAAAGCCTGTGAAGCCATAACACACGTCACTAAAGAACCTGTTTCATCAAACGAACAACAGGATATCAGAAAAACCGAATCCAGTGAAGACGAAATTAAGTTGATCCCAGTGGTCGAAACACCTCAACCAATTAAACTACTTGATATTCAGGAACAGGACGATACACTTGTGTATACTGTATTCAAAGATGCGAAAGCAGTAGAAGAATGTATAAGTAATAGGGAGATCGCGAAAACTGAGCCAGAAATCTCTCAAGATCAGGAGAAAGAAGAAAGTGATATAGCTATAAGTTCAAATTCAGCGGAGGAAACTCAAACGCATACTACCTCGGACACTGAATTGGTTGTTGCCGAACATGAGAGTGTTTCAACGGAATTTATTCAACATGAACTCCAAAACATTTCTATACAAACAATCGATTCCAACACGCAAATAAACAAATTAGTTATCGATACGCCTAAACAAACCCTGAAACCAAGTACGGACAAAACTATCACCACTAATGACTTTGTTGAAATACTTGCAGAAAAATCGGACCCGACTAACACAGAAACTGAATTGACTCGCCCAGAAAAGTCTCCCATACATAGTTTGCATGATCTCCTTCCCGAAATAGATTCCATTCCTGAGTTCAAACCCTCTTTTACCAACACTGTACTGTTTTCTAATTTATCGGCTGATGCACCTGAATTCACGCCATCGTATATGTACCAGAGTGTCACAACTATAACGGAAGATATTCCATCTAATGTAGAACTTAGTGGATTTAGCATGTCACACGAGATTCAAGGATTAACTACCGAAGATGTTTTAACTGTTACTCCGGTAGACTGTGACTGCGACCCTAACGTAATTTCATATTCATCCATTCTGAGAACGAAAAAACCAAAGCCAGAACCAAAAGATGATTCGTCTGAGGAATTAAATTTTGCAGAAAATATTGAGACTCTAAAGACAAATATAAAACAAACAACTTTAAGTTCAATTGAAAACCCTCATGAAGAACACGTAGAAACTAAGAGTCAGCGAAAAAAGAAAAAGAAAAAAGAGGATAAACGCGATGCGCTTTCTAAAACTATACCTGAGCCACATGTAGAAACTCCAAGGGTTCCTGAAGTAGAATTGTCAGCTCCAGAACCTACAAATGTTTGGGCAAAAACATCTGATGATGGAAAATCTTATGCTAAAATCTTAGCCGAAGGCTTGGAACAAAAACCCAAAGAAATAAAGGTACAACGTGAAATTTCTGCACAGTCTAAATCAAGAGAGATATCCAGAGAAAGATTAGACAGCCAAATACTGTGTAATAAACCAAGCTCGGAAGAAGAACCCATAAAAGATAACGTTGATGACGTAGACAAGTTTGAGGAAATTACACATATTGAAAGTATGGGATCTTGGGCTGCAATAGTGGCAGCAAACCGGCCATCTCCTGAAAGACTACCTAATCTCGAACCTGATTCACAACAGGCAGAAGCTGTTCATTCTTCTGATCATGTAGCTCCCGTGATCATGGTTGAGGAAACTTTGACGGAACACCATAAACCTGAGATTCAAATAGATACGGAAGGTTTCATAACTGTAGATAGGCATTGGAGATCAAGATCACGATCGAGGTCTCGAGACGATCGAACAAGATCTAGCTCAAACGCAAAGCAAAAAAGAGCCATCTTTAATCGATTTGAAGTTTTAGAAGACGCCGTGAAAGTAGAAGATGCAGAATCCTCTCAAAGTCCACCTGATGTCATTAAGCATCAAGTGAGGAAAAGCAGGAAAACGCGTTCATCTCTATCAAGGGAAAAAGAAGTGCTACCCAAGTCATCAGAAATTGCACCTAGTACTTCTGATGAAGACCCTCAGCCACAAAAGAAAGAGAAAAAGAAACGATCATCCAAATCTAAAGACGTTATAAGTAAAGTTCAAGATATTGTTAAAACATCTGAAGAGATTAATGAACCTCAAATCGCTGAGAAAAAAATCAAATCAAAGAAAGATGATAAACAAGTAGTAGCAGATGTTGTGACTGATAAGAGTTTAGCACTTGGAAGTGAAAAACTAAGCGATGATCAAATAATTCAACCTGAAATGTCTAGTAAATCTGTTCCTTCGGAAACTGAAAGCAAAAAGAAAAGTAAAAAGAAGAAAAAAGACAAGAAAAACTACTCAGAATCTGTAAAGGAAAAGGCTGAAAATGTTGATGTATCAACGTCTCCTAAGATTGAAACTATTGAAAGCTCATCAGTCAAAGAAGTTTTACCGGAGCATGCGACTGACAATGCAATTTCTACTCAAGAACAAGCTGAATCAACAGTTGTTACTTCAAAGCAGATTTCTTGGGTAGATATAACATCTGCTGAGCAAAATGATCTTGAGATACAAATAATTACTACAGAAGACAATACGTTCTCACCAAAAGTTATAGACCCACGTTCTACTCCTGAATCTGAGATAAAGGTTACAGAGAGCAAAACGGAAGAAGAAGCTGCAACAGCACTTATCAGTACACCTTTACATAGACATTTTGATAGTCAAATATCTACACCGGAATCTGTGCATACACCCGTAAAAGACAGGGTATATTCTGAGGCACAGTTCTGGAAGGATGATCCTAGCGCTCTTGATGATTTAAGTCAACTGAACGAAACATTGTCTATTGAAATTCATAAACCTATGGAAATTAACATTGATGAAGCTATCATGGCTAAAGATGTTGAAAATCAGCAGTTAGCTATAAATAAAGATAAATCTAAACCAATGGCACCATCATCAAATGACTTCATAACTAAAGAAATCGTCACATTGGAATCTCAAAATATTATTCTTCAAACCGTTCATGACAAAATAACTGAAGAACAATCTCTTGAACATAAAATGGCTGATCTACAGCGTGAAATAGAAGAGATGCTGTCCCCTGAAAATGACTCTTCACAAGAGGACGAGTCTCCTAGAGAACTTACTGACACTCAAACATCTATTGACTACCAGTACGACGAACTACTCGATAATATGTCACCATCTTTGGCTTCTCCAGAACCGGATGAATTTTCACCACGTGAATATTTACAAGATCCTACTTCAGAAGACATAACAAAAGACATCCATGATGAAGAAGCTTCAGAGAAACATATAAGCTACAGTATAATCGATTCAGTTCTTGATGATACTGAGCCCGTTTCAATGACTGAAACTCAGTCTCTAGTTTTCACAGAAGAACCATACTCGTTCAGTCAAGATGACGTGTTGATAACCCCTAAAGAAGCTGACAAACCAGTTATAGCGACACAAACCACTCAAAACATATCTCTCCCTGAAATTGTAGAATCAGACTCTAAGCCAGAGAGCGATCTTACTAACCTCACATCCGTCGTCACTAACATTTCTAACCTCAAAGCGGATTCCTTCTGGACCGAAAAACACATTGCGGATGACGCAGAAGTGCAATTGCATGTTAACAAATCAACTAAGGCAGGTCAAAAACTTACAGAAATTGTTGCTAAATCAATTGAAATTATAAAATTAGACGAACCTAGTCCAATCGTTGACGTTAGGAAGCCCGAAATTGACGAGGGAATAAGTGTAGAGGAAAATATAATTAACGACAACACGTTCTGGCCCGAAAAGCATTTATATCACGACGCGGAATGTCAGTACTTCTTGCTCATGGCTAGTAGAGCCAAAAAGCCAGAGGTAGTGAGCGCTATCGTAGAAGTCCCCGATCAAAACGACAAGGATAAAGATCCGGGCGGTAGTTCGGGCCACTCGTCCGAAGGGGAAGAGGCGCCCAAAGAGGCTTCCGGCTCCCCCTTCGACACGAACTACGCGGCCATGGACCTTCCGGGCGGCATCTGCAGCTGGCAGGACCACAGCTCGTACCTCAGCATCGAGCCCGTGGCCTGCCGCTCTAGCGAGGATATACTAACCACCCCGCCCCCCGCACCAGCCCCCACCCCCTCCACACAGGCGCCGGCGGACCGCGGCTCAGCCCCGAGGACACCCAAGGTGAATGCCACCGACGCGTATTGTACAATTTTACACTTTATTATTTCCGTTTGGCATGATATACTTACCAAATTTTTAATTTCACATATTACGAGGCTATGTATCGTGAGTTGTTTAGCAACGCAGAACTTGCCGTTCGTCTTGTAGTGCCACTTTGGCGCGCACTTGTCTATCCTAGCGAAGATACGCAGTTTACGAGTAGATACGCATTTCGATTTGCTAGTTTTAATTTTATATTATTGTATTGTGTGCAAATCTAGTCATGTCTAGTCAGTGTTTAACTTTTGAAATTTTCACGAATATTCTCTAGTCTTGTCAATGATCTGATTTTAATAATAAATGTAATTGCTGTTATGTGCATTGTTTTATTTATAGGGTAGCTCTACCCCTGTAGGCGACTCAAATTGGTTACTACGAGACGATCGACAACAGTCGCTTTATTCCAAAATTGTTTTAGATTATAATGTGGGCTTATAGTTGAAATTCCAAGTGTAATATTCAGATTGATAATCTGAAGGTTAGTAGCGCGACAGAAGGATGTTGCTCTTAAACCCTGCAGATAGTAACTAAGCTAGTTCTAAACAGGTCAGTCCTATAATCTATTGGCATTTCCTGTTTGGAGTTTACATTATCTTTTGAAGTTCCCTTTGTGCTATCTTGAGTTATTCTTTGTGCCCGGAAAGATGAGATGATATAATTGAAATTTGTTTCCGCTTGTCAGTGTGTCTGGCACGCTTCTCACACAAATCACAGGCAAAATTAATTGATCGCGCTAACTAAGAATTCTTGTTTTGAGGGACACAGCTTTTAAGTATCTGACTAATTATAATCTGAGTAGTAGATCAATGTTTATGATATTCGATAAAATGATGATAGTTACTTTAAATTTATTGTCGTTTGCTTGCCAAAAAACTATATTAAGATTTATATAGTGGGTATGTTAAAGACCAGAAATTATTTTTACGACCAGAATCTGTGCCTCTCAAATGCTTGTCTGTACCAAAGTATAAATGAAGGTATTTTGATTATCATACTCCCCGTAAAACCCTGTTGCCATGACAGAATGTCCATTAGTGCAGAATTAGCTTTATTTGTTGTTTTCGATGTTTTGTTTTCCCTAGTCCTACTGGAATGTGCCCAATAATCTTAATACAATCACGCATGTCATGCCAAAAGTTAAAAAGAATATCGATGAATTTGATGTTGTACAGTGCGTCGCTAACACGTGCGTGCATTGGAATGCCTCATGGACTGCTGTTTTACCGTGTTTGATATCTATGTGATGCGAAAGCAAATGAACTCTCCAATGAAATATCTCAAGAGCTTTGTTAAACAATGGTCAGCTATTATTGATAGACCCTTGAGTCTTACATCTGCCCATTTGCTCATTCAAGCAACTGGCTTGCGCCGGGGTCGTATTGTAACTGATTTACGATTTGGAAGCCATCCAATAACAACTAGCTCCTTCAATAATGATTTAGTTGGCTGCAAGTATAGCTGTTCATATCGCCCTGATTTCGATCAGTATCAAACAAAGTAACCAGAAAATGCCTGACTCGAAAACTGTTGAAGTTCGCTTGGCTCCGCATCGCACCTGTACAAATGAGTGTGTAGCTAATCTATGCGTGTGTTCTCAGGATGAGTTATCTAACGATATTGAGACTCTGCTGCAAGAGATTACGGACGTGCAGACCAGGCTTATGGATCTGCCCGATGAGAGCCTCGACGCGATGGAAGCGGGACTGAAGGTGAGTCCACTGTAAATACGTCATAAGCGCCCTTCATGAGATAATACGCTTTTAGAATCTTGTCCTTCCTCTAATGTAAACAAAACATTTCAAGCTCCGACCTGTTTCTAGTTTCTACTATGAGCTCATATTCAATTTGAGAATATAGGAATTACGTCATTTTAATCTTATATGGAATATAGCTTCTGTGAATGCGCTATCAACCTTGGCAGTGAACAGTGATGTTTTAACAAATGATGATGTCACATGAGTACTCGGGTGTTACCGCAGAGTTAATTATAAAGCTCTGTGTTTGGCTTCGCATTCTAGGGCACTAGTGCGCGAACCGATCGCGGGGTACTCGAACGAAAACGAAATATAATAATTCTAAACAATTTAAGTAAACAATTGCCTATCGAACATTTCTGTGAACTGAGTGTAAGGTGTTACGTGTCAATGATTTTATAATCGGATTTTATTGTGACATCTTTTCTGTAAGTAGCTATTGTTATTAAACTTTAGGCTCCTAAGAACTTTAAACTATGCATTAATTTCACAGCAATGCAAACAAAATCAACGAATTATTTTAACGACCTATAAAATAATTAACGACGCTACTCTTGGTAGATTTGTCTAATAATATTATAGTTAGGTAAATATAACTACCTAGTTAAACAACTAGGTAGTTATATATGGTATGAAATGTTTATATCAAGGTTAACGAGAGATAAACACCGACCTCAATGAAGAGATAGCTATTTAGAGCACCAAAGATTCGCTGCACTTTCTTCCACATTTTTTTTAATTCCTAACAGAAAAGTGTACCAAATCTCTTAAATTTTTTTTTATTTATTTATTAGACACACAAAACTTATAACAACATTTACGACTAAACTATATACATATATCTAAACCTACAATAACTATATTTGTGCATTACAAAAATGTATATGAGCAACAAACATAATGAACAATGAAAAATTAAGAATTTAATCTTTTGATGAGACCTATTTTCGATTTTTTATTATTTCTGGCGATGATTTCATAACTGGATATTCATGAAATTTAACGTATATTAATTCATTGCGGTCCTATTCCCAGGATTAACTAGACATTTACGAGCTTAAAACGTTAAGTAGCTTGAGGATAAATGCTGGGACTGTTGGACTATGTCAAAACATGTGTCATGATTATATATAGAATTTCTGTGGAATCGTGATGTAACTGCTTTGTTTAGACTCACTTTTGCAATGCGGTGTGATAAGAAATGTTATCTGTGTGCATATGACTTGTGACAATGTTTTCTTCATTGTGTTATTGTCAAATTTAAGAATTTTCGAGAAAGCGACGAATATGAGGTTGTTTTACTGACTAATTAATCTCTTTAAATCTTCACCAACATCACATAAGTTAAGAATCTTGCGACCTATGTATGTTAACAGGTTGACTCCATTTGAGGATCTCCATCTCCTAGGTTTCTGGTCGCTTTGTAATGGTAATCTTTATTTGTGTTGTTACAGTTTAGTTTCAATACTTATACATAGTTGAAACCATGCCTTGGTAAATCCATAAGAAATGTCTGATTATAAAGTTAGGATTTGGAAGTCACAGTCAAAACATTTATTTCTTAGACGCACAGGGCAGGGTCAACTTAAAATTAATAAAACTAAATTGTTTAAACAAAAATTATGAAAATTACATTGTCTTGACAGTTTGCTTCACAAGTTGTTTAATTAGTAACCTAAATACTAATCAAACGGCAAAGTTTATTAATATTTCCTTATAATAGTGCAAAGATAACGTCAAATATTACTTGTGCCTAACTTTTTTATTTATTGACACATCGTTTAGAAGGATTCAACATAATTTTTGGTATAACGACATATATTACTCAGGTGACGTGCTTATTCACACCTTATGGATATATTCAGTTTACCTTATGTTTGTTTCCACCAATGATACCATATTTAATTTTATGAATAGATGCTTTAGTCATGAATTTGACGAATATATTTGCTATATCTTTGCTTTTCTTTTTAAGCAGTTGTACGATATTGTTTTCATTCTATAATTTGTTTGTTACCTTTTTTCTTGTTCGAGTGTTGACAGGTTTTTAGATAGATTCGCTATGCGAAAACATTTAAATGGTTCATATGTATTTTTATTTAGTGTTAGTAATCCTACTACTATTATAAAGGCGAAAGTTTGTAAGTATGGATGTTTGTTACTCTTTCACGTAAAAACTACTGAATGGATTTGAATGAAACTTTACCACAATATAGCTTATACATCAGAATAACATATAGGCTACTTTTTACCGCGGTAAAATATCAGTTTTCGCGGGAAAATCAATTATTTCGAGTGAAGCCCGATTTAGATTAAATTTGGCACGAACATAGCTGCTTTCCCAGTAAATTACAAAGCTGCTTTTTACCGCGACAAAATCCCTTATTACGCAGTTAAAGCAAGTAATAATATAAACTTAAGATGAATCCTATCCTATACTATTACTATTATAAAGGCGAAAGTTTGTAAGTATGGATGTATGGATGTTTGTTACTCTTTCACGTAAAAACTACTGAACCGATTTAAATGAAATTTGGTACATAGAATCTCTAGAGCCTGAGAAATAACATAGGCTACTTTTTACCGCGGGAAAAGTCATTCCGCGGGAAAATCCATTATAACGCGGGTAACACCGCGGGGCACAGCTAGTAAGTTTAATAAAACTGTTTGATTTCCGATTAAACTAGAATAAAAATAAAATATAATTCACCAATAAATATAATTATTGATGTACGTTTTCGTTATTAATTAGGTGTTCTGAAATTAAGTGCAGTATACTCGTATATTATAGAGTTTACAAGATACTCAAAAGATTCTCTGAATTTGAAGTAATCTATGTGATTTAAATAAATCTTATTATGCTTATTATTAAAGCAATATTATTTATGAAACATAGTCCAAAATAGTGTTTATTACGTCACAGACTGCACAAGAACGAATGGACAAGCAAATTTTTAATTTCTAATATAACATACCTTTGTCGTGTACCCAGAATAACTTAAATCTGAACTCCAAAATATTAAATCTACACTTTTTCCTTCAGAAGAGGGAAATATTCAAAGCAAATTAGAACAGGAAACAAACTTTGACGAAGTTGCTTTAACAAATAACTAAGTATTATATAAGTTCGTTTAATGGTTTATGTGTTTTGCTGAATTTTATAAATATCGTTATAAATATTCGTTAAAAGTTGTCTGGAAGAGATCGTTTGTAAGCGATAAGGCCGCCCATTGTACATTTGTATTTTACTTATTGTTTTCTTAATTGTGTATCACATGTGATAAGATGGATGGTTTATGTGAGCGATGTCATGCAAAGAGTTAGAAAATCTTGATGAACATAAAAAAAAATAGGCGTTGAATTGATAGCCCCCTTCTTCTTTGAAAGTCGGTTAAAAATGATGTTGTATATGTAACAACCAGATAGACGATAGAGACGACAAAGTTGAAACAAACCGTTTGAAAATTTATATATTTTAAGTTCCCATTCGTACTTCCTTTTCAGGAGGGTATTGACATCCTGGAGAAGTGCAGCGAAGCAGCCGACCTGCTGGAGACGAAGGTGATGGAGTACAAGCAGGAACAGGAGGTGCAGGACCTGCTGAAGGAGCTGGTCTCCGTGAGGAGCAGGATCTCAAGGTTGCTGACGCAGGCGCGCCACGGTATCACCACCATCCAGGTAAGGAAGGTTAGACATGTTTATTGAATTTTATTTTTGGGTGCGTTCTTTTAATTTTTGTTTTAAGGTATATACCGCTTTTTTATTGGTGCTTCCTCGATTCGTATGTATTTGTATTTACATATATAAATGTATTTGTATAGTATTCCAGTCTTCTAACACACATTTATTTTTATTTCTTATTTTTTTGGCTTTTTATCATTAATTTTCAACTGTGAATATTTAGTTCCTGATCTCTGATATATTTTTATGCAAAATTTCAAACCTGGAGTAAGTTAATATTACTGACTTTAAAAGATGGGTTAATACGGATATTTATCAGTATTAGTTTATTTTAATATATCAGTTTAGTAATATGTATTATAATATTTAAACTAATATTTAGATATAAGTGATATTTACCTAGCATTTGAAATTGTTATATTTAAGGTATCACTGTCGTCCTTTTCTGCTAAATAGACAGTCAAAATGTAAATATTTTTGCCAATTAATTACATAAATTTATTATTGCTTGCTATATTCAACTAGATATTTATAATTCAAGTGATCTGCTAATGCAGCATAAGGCGGTATGACCGGACCAATCTCAGAACAATATTTAGAATCGAGATGTTATAAAACTGAACTAATATTCTATCAGTGCCAATCAAACGAATCGGAATAGTATTACTAAACCAGTTTGGTTTGCTTATAACAAAATATTAGTAATTATTGAAAGTAGCATATCAGAATTGTCACATAATTAATCCATAATATCCATAAATCCATAGAATATTACTAATCTTCAAACGAATACTCATATCAATTAGCGACACGGCTACTGACTTAACATAAAAAAATCAGAAAGCCTGTCTGGTTTTTCTGTATTATCAAATTATGTGTTCAGGCAAAAACGCTCATGTCATATATTTCACATTATTAATAACAAACATTTATATGATAACAATGATTAATTATAAAGTGTTGCCATAGTTTTATTAATTTAATGCAGATGCAAGATTAACTTTATGCAATGTAATGGTTAACTCAATCTATTTGACATTAGATTTAGATTAATCCATTTCTATAAACCCATTTTACGGCTTTGAATCCGCAGTCCTGTTTTTAAATTAAATGTATAATTTCAGGACGCGAAGATAGAGCTCGCTCGTCAAGCCAAAGAAATCGAGGAACAGAAAGCAAAGATACTGAAACTCGACCAATGGCTCGAAGAAATCAACGACGGCCTTAAGCAGTCGCTACAAACAGACGCGCTAACAGAAGAAGACATTATTAGATATATTGAAATCTACGAGAAGTATATAAGAGAATACGAGGAGTATGAAATCATACTCAAATCTATAACTGTGATAAATGAGGATGAATCTAGTCAGTCGTTGAGGGTTAGAATAGTTGCGATGCAGAGGGCGTTGGAGGAGACGAGACAGCTAGTCATAGTAGAGATAGAGAGGTTAAGACAAGTGTTGATAGTGATGAGGGCGCCCGAGCCCGTGGAGGAAGACATCTCACAGACAGACAGGACCATCGACTCCACTTCAATGCCGGAGGAGATCGTCAGTCCCAGAACTGAAGTCATACACAAGGAGCCTGAGAAACTATCCCTAGTACAAGAAGTCAGCGAAAAGACAATCCAAGAAAGCAGAAAAGCAATTGAAACTCAAACAGGAAAGAGCCTTATGTCGGAACCACCATCCGTCGCCGACAAATCCATCATCTGCCAACCTGAAGTGATTAAAACACACGATGTTTCCATCTCCTGTGCGCCGCCGCAGGAAGTGGAGGTCCAAACTAGTGACCCGCATTCTGCTGAGAAGGAAATACTCGAGAGTATCCAAGTCATTCAAACCATATCTGATGGTGGTCACGAAACTATAGAAATAGCTAGTCGACCTGTCGTTAGGGAACAAAAGACTGAAGAGAAAACCTTACTTGTCGATGCTAACTACAAAGACGATCATTTACACAGGGATTCTCAACTGAACATCACTCACAGTTTCCCTCAATCGTTTGAAACGGTTATGGTTGAGCCGGATGAAACCACAACAGAAGTCGTCGTGGATGCTGATGGTACGAAGAGAATCATAGTCAAGAAGATTAGAAAGACGCTCGTGACAAGACAGCAACTGCTACAAACTCAACAACACACGCACCAGATATTGTCGAGCGAGGGAATACCACAAGAACAGTCGTTCTCCCAAATCACACTACAGGAAAACAAGGGAGCCACGTCTACCACGATGGAAGACGGTGGAGTTCAAACTATGCAGTACCAAACATATGGAGGACAGGTTATCTCAAGTCTTCCTGGAGGTGAAGTTACTGTCCAAGAATTTACCTCTAGACCAGACATGGTCATACGTATGGAAAAGGGAATGAAGCCTGAAGAAATATTACAACTAGCTGAGGGTGAATTCCCTACTCAAGTCCAAGCTTCATCCTCAAGCGTCACAGCCGTGGTACAACAAGTCACAAAGAGAATAGTCAAGACCAGAAGACGCATCATCCGAAGAGTAGTCATAATCGACGGCAAAGAACACGTCACTGAGGAAGTTATTGAGGAACCTGATAATGTTGAAACGTATGAGGAACAAATACCTCGAGTTTGCATTAACGTGAGAGAACAAGGCGGCGTTCAGTTTGAAGAGGTCGATGAGTCTACTAGAGATGATAAACCGCCGTTACCGCGCACTAAAGACGATGACCAAGAGGATGATGACAAATCTCCGAGAGATGAAAAGCCACGGAAATCCCCTCGCAATGATCAGTCACCGCGACACGACCCATCACCACCCGGTCAATCACAACCAAGAGGAGACCAATCACCTCCCCGTGACGATAAATCCCCACCACGTGATAAATCTCCACCTCGTGATGACAAATCCGCAGGTGATAGTCCTGATGACAAAAAACCACCTAAAGATGGAGAAAGCATTCCGGTCGACAGAAGCTCTCAAGAAAGAGAGCTAAATATACTCATGGAGGAATTTATGAAGAAGGAAGGAGAACATGGGTTGCACGGGCAAGTCACTACGTCACAGACGAAGACAACTGTCCGAACTTCACAGGACAGAGAAACTTCGCCATTGCAAACCGTAACGGTATCAGAGACGTTTGAAGTATTACCATCAGATGAGTTCTCAAATCAGGAATATCTAGTCCAAGAGCCACACGAAGGCCAAACATCTTTTGTCACCCACGGCGTCCAGCATTCCACTTTCGAATCTTCTTCCACCAATGTTTCCACCGTGGTCCAAAAAGTCACCAGGAAGATAACGAGAACGAGAAAACGCATCATCAAACACATCCAAATCATCGATGGTAAGGAACACGTCACAGAAGAGGTTATTGAGGAACCTGATGACGTAGAAATAATTGAGGAAGAACCCAAAGTTTCTCACAATGTGCAAACTCAAGGCGTGAAAACTAAACGAGTTAAAATCATCAAACACGTACAATTAATTGACGGCAAAGAACACGTTACTGAGCAAATCGTAGAAGAGCCTGATGATGATGAGTTTATCCCTGACTCAACTGTTACAGCTGAGATAAACGTACATTTGAGCCAACCAGATGTGATTCATAAGATTCCCTTGCAAATCATCAAGGAGGAAACAACACCACAGCAAGAATTCGTTCAGGTTGAAACTACTTATCCAATTACATCAGACACAAAAACAGACATTAACAAAAGCTTCATTGTAAGCGAATCTGAGCACTCAACAATTCACTCACCTCCTGTTGTTAAAAAAGAAACTGTAAAATTAGAAACAGTCAAACAACCAGATGTATCCAAAACATTGACACCTAAAGAGGTAGTTACTATATCTCGCCAAACGACAGTTGAAGAGACAGATATTGTGCCAACTAAAGAAGAAACTCAACCTCTAGATATTGTTACAAAAGAAACAGAAAAACAAACAGATGTGTCTAAAACACCGGCACCCAAAGAAGTAATTACTATATCCCGACAAACGACAGTTGAAGAAACAGAAATTGTGCCAACTAAAGAAATTGTAGAAGTTCCTCCTCAACCTGAAGATATTGTTTCACCTACAACTATTTTGGAAACACCGAAGGAGCTTCAAACTATTGAAACTTCTACTGTTTATATTCCTGATGCTACAACTACTGTTCAAGAGCTAGTAACGCCAGCCGGTAGTGTCACTATCACAACAACTAAGAGAGTAACTAGTGAAACTGAACCTATGAGAGAAACTATAACAACTTCTCAAGTTACCACGACTTCTAGTAAAAAGGTTACCGTCGAAGAGCCAGACAACGTTATTCACACGGTTCAACAAGTCATTCAAACAACGGAGCCACATATAGTCGTTTCAACTAGACAAGATGAACCACAACCTAAGGAAAAGGTTGACATTCAAGTATTTATCGGTGGTGAAATCGCACATGCAGTGACTACAACTCAACCTAAACAAGAAGATGAAAAATTACAAGAAAAGCCAGAACCGGCTGCGAGAAAAAAAGATAAAAAGAAAAAATCTAAACAAAATGGAGTTGCTAAGGACAAAGGACCGATTGAAATAAAAAACGAACCAGAGATAGCACAGGTTGTTGAACCAACTAAGCCTCAAGGTGAAATAAAGATCACAACACAACAAGCCACTGAAACAAAAACAACAGAAAGGGATACTAGTCTTATTGATATAACAAAAACTCTAATTGACAGTGAAAGTGATCACACTGGGCAATCTAAAATTCCTGCAAGTCCTGTAAAACTTGTCGAAAAGCCAGAAATTAAACAAACAATAACTAAAACACCTGAAGTTATAAAAGAAACGACTGAAGTTATTGTATCCCATATTTCGAAGGAAGAAGTTACAAAAGACATTCAAACGCCGGAAATTGCTACTCAAGAATTAACAGAGACAATAATTGTAGAACCTGTTACTTCTGTCATTACAGAAACGAGTCCCGTTACTACTATAATTACAGAAACAACTGACATACGTAAAATACAGCCTCTTTTACAAGAAGAAACTAGTCCTAAAGACGTAACAAAACCTATGTCTAAAATAGAAATCATTATCAAAGAAAAACAGCTACCACTAGACGCACCTGAGAAACTGAGTGAACCGTCATTACATCAACTTGAACCAGAAACAAGCATTTCTGAATCTGCCAAGAAACTCATTTCTCACGAAGGAATGAAAGATGAATCATCTTCGATCTCTGTAACGACTAAAACTACAGAAAAAACCACAAGTCAAATAGTGACCATGAAAGGCCCTCTACAGTCATCTGTAGGCGTTGAGCCTATCGAAGTAGATATGATTATATCTGAAACACACACAAGAGATGTACCTGAATCCTCTGAGCTATCATACGTTAGGCAGTTCGAACCTAAAGTTGAAGGCTCTTCGGACAGCGTCAATCAGCTTTTAGCTACATTTGGACAATTAGAACAGAAGGAAATTACAACTCAGAGTCAACCGTCGGAAGCCATTGCTCAAGTACCTACTCAGGCAAGCCTCAAATATGACGTCACTATGCTTCTCGATGCAGAGCGTCAAGATACTCATATGAGAGGTTTCAAACCTATTCCTGAGCCTACACCTGAAAGTACCACCCAAGGTACCTCACAACAAACTGTTGACATTTCGTTATCCATAACAAAGACCGACGCTACAAAGAAGACTGACCCTAAAGTGAAATTAGACTACAAAATTAAAGACTTCGACACAAAAGAACCTAAAATTGTCAGCAAAGATATCGATGTTAATCTGCCTAGTGAACTCAAAATAACTAAGGAAGAATTCAAAGTTCCAGAGAAAGCTTTACCACCGACAGAGGTATCACCGCCTGAGTCGATACCTAAACGTAGTAAAAAGAAGAAGAAGAACAAGCACAGTTCGGAGAGCAGTGAAGTAACATCACCGACAGAGCCTGTTATCGAAACAGAGAAGAGTATAGCTGACACTGACAGCTCCTCACTGAGTCATTATGTGGAACTGCCAACATCGCCACTTGCAGTTGAGTCTCCAAAACCTACCGAAGAGATTTTGGAACCTATACAAGAACCTGATTCATTAGTTGATACAGAATCTATTCCGACTGAAGAAGGCTACGAAGCAGAAGTTTCCCTCGCTCCTCCACCACCAGAACGCAAAAAGAAACAAAAGAAACGTAAACCACACGGTGTCAGCGAAGAAACTACTTATCCAAAACTCAGCACCACAGAGTCTGAGGAAACTCCCGATGGCTCTCCGCATGAGGTCATTGAACCTCTCTGCATAAAGAAGGAGAGAAAGAAGAAGGATAAGCGTAAGAAGAAAACTGCTGAAGAAACAGATGTCACCACAGAGCCAGAGCTCGAAGAAGTTAAGCCTGTGTCTCCGAAACAAGGGGAAGTTATAGAAACATCTCCTAAAGATGAATCCTATCGTACAATTAGCGAAGCATCCGATATTGACACCGTCAAAATTGTCGAGGAATGCGTACATAGTAGTCCTGAGACAGTAAAAACTGAGGTTCATACAACTATCACTTATCCAGTCTCAGTGATAGAAGAAATCGCTCTACAAGAAGGGTCTATTCAGACTTCTCCCGAACCTATCGTTGAAGCCGAACTTCCCACAAAGCCTGATACTCTAGACACAGAGCTTCAAACATCTCCCACTCCTCTAACTGAAGCTATTATCCAAACAACTCCAGTCGAGGACAAGGAAGCTCATACACAAACAGTAGAAGACGTTACCGTGATTGAAAAGATTGAAATGTCTGATACCGAAATGCAAACAAGCAGAATACCATCGCCAGAGAAAATCGAACAAATTGAGACGACAACACAAGTCATACCCCAAGACATTGTGACCCCTGAAGAAAAGTTTGCTCAAACATCACCTATTGAGGAACCGGAACCTTTGCCAGAGCCTGAACGTCCTGAAACAGAGGCGAGAGAAATGCAGACATCACCTCTTCCAGTCGTGGAAAAAGATGAGAAGAGCACCGAAATGCTTATTGAGACCACTGAAATGAACATTCAGACTGTACAAAAAGAACAAACAGACCAAGAAACGTCCACGACACCTGTGAGAGAAATTCAAAGAAATGAAATGAGCATTCAAACACCAGAAGTACCTCTTGTGAGCACATTTACCCAGTCTGATACACCAGAACCCGCCGAGGTAAGGCCTCTGAAAGAGGAAGTAATTTCTGTTGATAGCACTCAACAAACTTCGCCGATAGAAGAAGAGGTACCTAAACTCGACTTGACAACTATTGAGACAGCTGACAGTATGCAACAAACCACACCTGTTCAACCGGAGGTCATTCCTGAAATAATTCGATCAGACAGTGTTCAGCAAACAACTCCACGAGTAGTAGAAGATATTGCTATTAGCACTGAGATAGTAACAACAGATAATATGGTACAAACAACCCCTGAACCTGAACCTGTAGTTACTCAAGAGATAACTGTCACTTCTGATGTTACTCAGCAAACTACACCTAGAGAACCAGAAGCCATTCCAACACCTGTCACAACTGATGGCACACAACAGACTACTCCTCGTGAACCTGAAGTTTCTGTGGCTACTGAGGTGATCAGAACTGATTACACTCAGCAGACTACCCCAAGAGAACCAGAAGTCATTGTGCCGCCATTAGATATTGAGCACTTGACTGTAGAAACTCTTACGTCTGACATGACTCAACAAACAACTCCAAGAACGCCTCGAACTCCCGGGGAACCGACGCCTATAGTTCCACCACTAGACTTCGGACGAGAGGTCGTTACAGTTGACAGCCATCAACAGACTTCACCGAGAGACTATTCTGAAGACTCCATCTCAACATCCACGGATGAACCTTACGAAATCCATTTAAGAGCACAGATCTCCGTCCCGCAATCTACCACAGATTTCTTAGACAGCGAGCGCAGCGGCCATGAACGACCTCAAACTCTTCCTGACAAACAAAAGAGAAAACGAAAATCCAAGAAAAAGGAGTCACCTCTTCAAACCCCAGAGAGTCTTTCTGATCTGATTAATACGGAACTGTCGATGTCTGATACGCCGACAAGTGATGATCTTTCCATCAAAGATCCTTCATCCATCGATGAAGGTATTCTAGCTAGTCCTCTGCTGCCTAGACAAGTAATTGGACAGCATAAATTAACGTACTCCGATGTAGTCCAGCGATCAAAGTCTAAATCACCGTCTCCTAGCAAGAGCATTATTCCGCGAAGATCTGAAAAGGCAAGGCTGCTTGATGCCCTTGAAAAGCGAACTCAATCCGCATTGGAACCTCAAAAGAACATGCCCGATGATTCCATGACCATTGCTATAATTGAACCCTCCGTTGAAAAGTCTTATGACCTTGTCATCAACAAAGGTTTGGACGATGTTAAGAATTCCATTCAAAGCAATGATTCCATAGTAACAGAAAAGAGCATTATTATTGTGATTGAAACAATTTCAGTTTGGTTAGAAGAGATCCATTACAAGATTCAGAGAGAAACCGTTACTGGCACAAAAACATCTATTGAAGAAACTGAGCGGCTTAAATCTTTGCAGAAGTACATTAAACATCTGAAGGAAATTATAGAAGTTGTTGAAGTAAATGAAGAAATAATCACTCTAATTGAGACGTTAACGCGTCAAGTCGACGCAGTTAATACTTTGAATAAGCAAAGCTCAGTGAAAGTGAAAGATGTTGAAAAGGAATGGGTCAAATTCTTAAAAGACACAGACAAACTGGCGGAATCTGTTGACAGAGTGAAGTTAAGTTTAGATAATGTTATACTATCTGATATTCCTACACAGCAAAAACTTGACAGACTTGACAAGATTGAGTCTGATAATGTCGACAACTTTGATATAATTATGAAAACGTTTAAGCTTTACCGCTTATTGTTGAACATTAACCCCGGCAGAGAATGCCCATCCAAACTGTACTCATGTGAGGACGATTCCAGACAAATTGAAAATGTTATCAACGCAGAAAGGGATCGTTTGCTTCAGCTTGCTTCGTTGGCTGAAGAGTACGAACAGACTTTACAAGACTTCGGACAAATAACAGACGTGGCCGAAGCTCTGTTGGACGGAAAGATCATCGTCACAGATTTAGATCATCTACACGAGGAAATCCAGAAACACAGAAAATTCTTCGTAAATCTTAGCCACTGTAGAGCTATTTTGGAATCTTTGGAAGATAACCTCGATAACGAAACTAAAAACAAATACGCATCACTGCATAACTCGCTGCATGACAGAGCAACCGTCATCATAGACAAGGCAGCAAGCCGGTCGCAGCAAATGACACTAGCTGCTTCTCGATGGACGTTCTTATTGCAAGGTTTGAAGGAAGAACAGCAATGGTTGATTGTGGCGCAGCAAAGGGTCCCAGACCTAGCAAACGTCACTTCAATGGATCACGAGCAATACATCAATCTGTATCAATCCCTAAGCCAAGACATCTCTCACCATTACGCCAAGCTACTCCGCCTTCTATCAATAACCGAAAGCTTGCAAAACTTGATCGTATGCAATGGCTTAGCAACCGAATGCTCTGGTAATCTTGAAACATTACTCACGTTACAAGAAGAAATTGATTTAAGGCTGACTCGCCTCACTGCTTTCAAAGAGACATGGCTTTCTTACGATCTCCAAATCGACAGGATTGAAGGATGGATGAAGCTCGCAAACAGAGAACTGGAGATCATTTCTCCGGAAAATATTACTACAACTGGAAATCTCAGAAGATTTTGGGAGTTGAAAGCTCAACATGAGGTACACAACAACATCAAAAATGAATCTGGAATTCAGTTCGAAAGAGCTTTAGAAATCCTTCCCGTATCAGATGAAATGGTACAACGCCAATACTTCACCAAGATCGAAAAGAGATGGCGTGATCTTTCAGCGAGAATCGGTGACATCCACTCGTCTGCCGTCCAGAGCATTTCCGACCGAGACGTTCCATCGGGAGAAAAGTTCAACATTCTCGAGGAAGAACTGAGAGAGCTTCGCGCTGCTCTAGACGGGTTGAAGGGAGTGATCAAGAGCGAAGACGAGCTTAACCTCTATATTGAACGGCTACAGCTAATGACTGGTCGTATTGATAGGATACAGAACGAACTTGGACGATTAAGCTTACTGCCATCGACGGATTCAGAGCGCGTTGGTGCGTTGTTGACTCAATCGGGTAACATCGACGATCAGATATCTGAGGAGTTGGAGCGCAGTTTGTTGTTGAAGGAGAAGATTGCTCAAGTCCAAGCGGGAATTATCCGCTGTCATAAAAACCAGCGTAAAGCTAGAAGGACGCTTGAAGAGTGTGAATCTGCGGAGAGGTTGGGCAGTGACGTGGTGGAGCGCGCGTCGCAGACTTGCGAAAGGCTGGTAGAGGACTTGGTGGCTCAGTGGAGCGATATTCTGTCGCTGAGGCAGGCGCTGCACACTCTGCCGACTAGTCTGCGCGTGGTTGTGTCGCCCACAGGCGTTGAGCGAGAAATCTCCGCACTTCAGGTGAGTTCTAAGTCTTACAGCTAATATTATAAAACATGTTACGTATACTTTACGCCAAACTGCTAAAGTCCTCGCGAATAAAGTAAAAACACTTTTGAGAAGTTTCAACGCTTCAAGTGCATTGTAATAATCTCAGTAGCAGTACTAGAAACAAGCTTAAACATTTCCTTAATATGAAGTCCTCAAAAGTGCAAAATATTTTTTTTTTTACAATTACAAAAAAATAACCAAATCTGTCAACTGCACAACATGTAGATCTTTAAGTATTTATTTCTGTATATATTTTGGTTACCCAAAATCATTAAGAACTAAGCTATTTCCACTTAAACCTTATAGACCGGCACTTATCTCTTTTTCTCACAGGAAACCCACGCAGACCTGGAATCGGCTTGCAGCGAGCTCAGCGCGCGTCTCCGCTCGAAGCTGCAACTGTGGCGACGGTACGAGAGGCAGCTGGAGCTGGTGCAGGGCGCTGTCAGGGAGGCGGACTACATGGTGGAGCTCCTCACTGTCCAGGGACAAGTAGACTACGACCGCCTGCTGAAGGCCACTGAGAAACTAGAGGTAATTGTCTGAGACCTGGAGAGGACCTGATAATAATATTAGTCGCTTGTTCATCATAGAATTCCTTGCATTACTGGATGTAGTCTGCCTTTATGACCTTATATTATGAATAATAAATAGATATTATCCGGACAATCAACACAACATCTAGCCCCGTAGTAAGCTATAAGCTTGTGTTTCGGGTACTAGACATCTGATATGTATATCAACAGAACAGAACCCAATCTATCTAAATAGTCTGAAACTTTTGTCACAGATGGCGCTGTTTAAGTATACTTAATAAAATAGACATACATAATATTGATGACTATTGGAACTTCCTGTTTAACACCGTTTTGTTTGTTACTCAATATTGTTGTCTATTCGTGGGAACCTATAATTGTTTCGCCATTGTATGTTAGTGTTAAATTGTTTTAATTTGGCTGTTGGTTCTCCTTAAAATAACTAATGAAATATTGAAGTGAAACTTCTATGGAATCGTAGTGATTTCAAACTGGATGCAAAAAGATGAAACGGAAATGGTAAGAGACACAAATACAATGCTCTATTTAAATTTCTTTGCGCGATACTTCGTAGTTGAGACTACGAAGTATCGCGCAAAGAGGTATTGCTGTATTTTATTTATATTATTTTGTAACATACTTTATGTAATACGCTTTATTGAAGTAATATAAATAATCCAAATAATTACAGATATATGTTTGTTTCTCTTATCATTTTAGCAGATGCGTTCATTTACCCTTTTTTTATTCGATATATATTATAATTATAGTTCGTAAGTAGTAGACTCCAATCGTGCGTCGTATCTGACACACACACACTTTAATTTTTTTTTTATTCTTCTTATTCTTTCGTCGATTTACTGAAGTTTCACTTCTATCGTGTGTGAATCGCACACACACCTTTTTTATTATACATGTGTTGACATACCTGCTATGCACGGCAGGCGGGTTGGCGAGCGCAGTCTTTGTGTTCGAAGACTACGATGCTGTTAATCTTCACATTTTAAGAAAAGATTTTTGAACTATTTGTTTTTTCCAGACGTTAAGCGAGTCGCTCTCGCGTCGTAGCGGCGAATTGGTTGGAGACCTGCGGGAGGCCGCGGCCCCACTGGAGGCCTCCACCGAGCCCGCCGTGGCCTCCGCCCTGCGCAAGGACCTGGACGCGGCGGCCGCGCAGTACGACCACACCTGCGCTAACCTCACGCAGCTCTGCGACAAGTGAGCATTACTTCAATCAAAGATAGGAGACAGAAGGAGGCCGAGTCCCCGCTGGAGGCCTACAATGAACACCTGGATTTTAAGAACTAGATTATTATGTGTACTAGTTATTACAGTTTACTATTAGTTTTGAATTTGTGGCGCTTCTGCAGTGACAAACGTCAAACTTAGTGTTTTAAGACCCATCATTATATCTTCGACGATACTGCATTAGCGCTGAACTACCATATGTAAAACTGCAAAAAGTAGCGAATTTGAAAGTTAAGTGCATTCGAACTACTAGAAAACTTAATTGTCTACCACTGACTGATGACATGGTGCTTTTTAAAACCCTATAACTTCATTAAGTTACGTTTATCATCTGAAATACTAAAATTAGAAAGTATTTCATTAAATCCCGAAAAGTTATCACTATCAAGGTTGTAGTTACGCACTATTGCAAACAGTAGATCAGCGCTATTGCAGTGGACGATATGAGATTTGCATAATATTTTTTATCTGCACAAGTATATATCGTCATTAATTCTACCTTCTTTTAACATAAATATAATCGTACTTAGGCAGCTGAACAAGTAAATTTTTCGGCATTTATATTTAGGTTTTGTGTTGCTTCCTGTATTATATTATGATAATTTACTTAAGGTAACTAATCAATATAAATTTATATCTACATGTGAAAACTGATTCTAGCTTTAGTCAAGCCAATTTATCTATATTTACTAGCTGACCCCAGCAAACGTTGTTTTGCAAAATAAAAAATAGATGTTGGCCGATTCTCAGACCTACTCAATATGCTCACAAAATTTCATGAGAATCGGTGAAGCCGTTTCGGAGGAGTATGGCAACGAAAACTGTGACACGAGAATTTTATATATTAGATAACTTAGTTATAAGCTTTTTGTTTCCCAAATAAAATATAGTAAATTGATGATGATGTAACGCCCAACAGGGTCCACATTGTGAAACATGCATACACAATTCAAAAACGATGTCTTATATTTAAGTCAACCAATGTGTAAACAGCAATAAATGAATAGAGTATTGAGTATTGATGATGTTTCGTCAGGTACCACAAGGCAGTGGACCTGTGGAAGAGATACCGCGACGCGGCGGCCGCCGTGCGCGCCTTCGCGGAGTTCCAGGAGGGCCGCCTGCACGCGCTGCGCCCCGACGACGCGCCCACCACCAAGCAGGTCAGTCAATAGTGTTATTGTATAATAAATAAAATATAATACAAAAAAAAAAGGTGTGTGTGCGATTCACACACGATAGAAGTGAAACTTCAGTAAATCGACAAAAGAATAAGAAGAATAAAAAAAAAACAAAAAAAAACTACTATGCAAAAAAATTTTGTTCGGGCGGTCACCCATCCAAGTACTGGCGTCGCGCAAAGTTGCTTAACCTTGTTAGCGTTTAAGATTGGCTTACCCGACAGGTAAGCCAATCTTATTTCCATTTCCGTTGCATCCGGTTTCAAATCACAACGATTCTAAAGAAGTTACACTTCAAAAAGAGGTGTCAAGGGACACCCGGATGGAACGAAGTTCATCTATTCTGTTCCTTGAGTACTAAAACAGTAGAATGGACAACAGAACCTAACCTATCTAAATAGTCTGAAGCTTTTATCACAGATGGCGCTGTTTCAAGAAATACTTGACTGGGAAGCAAAAACTGTTTTAATATTTTTTATTATTCAAATGTAATTGGAACTAAAAATAACTTACAAATAAAACTGAATTTTACCAAAACTAAATTTTGGAAACACAAAAAGAATTGACCATGACGTGATTTAAACACGCAACCTTCTGATCTGGAGTCAGACGCGCTACCGTTGCGCCACGGAGTCGATGACGGGAAGGGCGAAATTAAGCAACAGCTTATCAAAAGATGTTGTGATTCAAAAAGTGTCGTGTCGTGACAACTTTTCGTAAGATTTTTTCCGTCTAGTCCGTCCGTTTCACAACGCGCGAAAAGGAAATTCGTTACAAAAACAAAAAAAAATATTTACCGTTACGATTTCACTTGGCAGCGGTCCCGGCACGAGGCAAGCCTGTATTGCGGGTGTTAATAATCTGTGGACAGAGAATTGTCCTTTTTCCAATCGTTCTTTAGATTCATCATGTCTATGTTCTATTTATTTCCTGACAATCCAAAGGGTTACCTGGAAGAGAGGGCTCACAGCGATAAGCTGCCCTTTGTACTGCGATTTATTGTCTTGTTACTGTTTGTTTTATAATAAAATTGTGGTGAATAATAAAGAGTTAACTATCTATCTATGAATAATATTATGATACTAGCTGCCCGCACGCGGCTTTGCACGCGTATTAATAAATTTTCCCGCTGTGAAAAGTATATTTTGTCCACTACTGGGAAAACAGCTATGTCCATGCCAAATTTGACTGAAATCGGAATTTGCTCGTAATAATTGTATTCACCCGCGAAAAACGGTCTTTTACATCGGCAAATAGTTGTCTTATATGTTTGTCTGATATGTAAGCTATATCATGTGAAGTTTCACCAAAATCCATTCAGCAGTGCGTGCAAAAGCAACAAGCACACACAGTTACACACTTACATCCTCACAAAATTTCTCGTTTTTAATATTTGTAGGACACCTATCTAATCTGAATCTAATTCCTGAAGGGCTATCCACAAAGGCCCGAGGGTGTCCGTGCCAAGGATTTACAGGAAGTCCGTACATTCGGGCACCGGAAAACCCGGATGTCCCTGCATGAAACTGTGAACAAGTCATTCCTACATATAGATAGATATACGTTTTAACTCGTCCCTAATAACTTAAAGACGCCTTGATATGCGTTATTAGGGTATTACATACCGTGGGCACTGGCGTTACAATGCGAGGCTAAGAAGCATAACTTGTCTTATTAGAAAATAAAGAAAATCCGAAATAAAAAAACCAAAAACTCGTGTGGCACTCTAGTACCATGGACGTTAGTCGGCATAAAGTTTTGTGGCACTACAGTACCACTGGACGTTCAAGTGGCTAAGTCTAGCAGTAGCAAATAATATACATGTTTATTTTTAAGTTTTGTGTGTTTTAAATTTTTATATGGATTTAATATAATCTGTAATAAATGAATAATAATAATAAATTTCAGCTTTTTTTATATTCGCAATGTATATTCTTAACTTTCATGCATAGTAATTGCTAAAACTACATTAAATTATGCAGTCATTCCAACAAAAGCCTTCAGAGATTATTCACAGGTCAGACCGACCGCACCTAACGGTCCCATACGGTCATCGGTCGATGCACTTTACTTAGCGCTGGATAAAAAAACGTTCGCAAACATTAAGCTAATTAAATGTTTGTTTAACGGAGTTCTGCAAAGTTACTCCAAGGTTGCTATGTCGTTTTGTTAAGGTTAAATCGCCATAGAATCTTCATGGTTATACTAAACTAGTGGAAACTAGATGTATCGCTACTAAGTACGATTAAATGTTGTATCCATTAATAACGCGGAGTTTTGGAACTTTTAAACTTTACCTAAGGCATTAGCATTGGTTATGTAGGTATATAATTTTCTTTGAAAAGAGCAATTCGCGCGCGTTGAATCTTACTAGGTTTTCTAAAAAAATATCAAACAAGGCACGGTCTTCCAGGTACCTATTGTAATAGGTATTGTGCGTGCTGGATTTGGATTCTGGAATTTTAGATTTATAATGGAATAAGGGCCGCTATTTAACAGTCACTTAGGCTCTAGCAGATATTGGCAATTAGATAATTTTGTATGACGACAATTTAGGTTAAAAATATTGACACTTTGCACCAAGTTTGCCAGGCAAGTCCAAGCTATGATATAATT
Source organism: Gymnoscelis rufifasciata (assembly GCA_929108375.1). Classification (NCBI taxonomy): domain Eukaryota; kingdom Metazoa; phylum Arthropoda; class Insecta; order Lepidoptera; family Geometridae; genus Gymnoscelis; species Gymnoscelis rufifasciata. Next base: position 1,415,501 of record OV815307.1, on the reverse strand, counting down.
TTGTGAATTGTCCGAAAGTTTAAATGGATTATTTATTAAATCGCGAAAGTAACTTTGTCTAAAATGATTTCTAACCACAACGGATTCAATTTCACTCCGTGGTTTTCTAAACAATAATGGATACATTTTATCTCGGTCCTATTGATCAGATGAACTCCTAAAACATTTATTTTATAGTCTTCCTCAACTAAAGCTATCAATTCAACCTCAGTATGTTGCCAATAACGCCAATTGCCGGGCAATGGACGCCATAAACTCTCGGCAAATTGGTCAAATTTGCCGGAATGGGCAATGTTGCACAGACCGGGTTCAAATGTGCTTGTTATGTCCAAATACGAAATTGAGTATTAAGATGATGATGTCATGCGGAAGAATTGCAGATCTTTAGAATTCTGATGTCTATCATTGTTATCATCAGTGGGCGCTTATGCATAGGCTCAGGGTTGCTTAGCGAGCTATGGATAGGTATACGCTCGGGGTTTCTCGACGAGATCAAAACAGGAGATATGTAGAAGAACGCGTTTTAACCACATAGCCAAAAGGATTATTAAGTACTAGCAGTACCCGCTTTTAATGAATTTTCTAGTCTCACTCTGTCTCGTGGTACAAAGTAGCAGATGTCAGATAGTCATTTTATTGGTAATAATTCATAATTGCATGTCAAATATTGATGCGATAATAACTTAAAATAACAAAATTCCTATGTTTCTTCTCAGATTTCAGAGAATCTGTGTACGATATTTCATATAAATTCAAAGGTTCAGTAGATCTAGACATTACCCCTCACAAACTTTACCTCTGTATACCTAATATTAGTATAGATTTGTTAAAAGAACCTTTCGTAAAATATAATATAGTATTTTTCACGGTATAAGAAGCCATTCCTTGCCCCTACTAAAGGTATCAATAGTCACTGTATCGAGTTTCATCGAATTGGGAATTAGTGGAATCGTCAATAGAAGACAGATGAATCGAGAATTACGGACGATTATATTAGTTGGGATATTCTAACAAATTAAAAGATAATTTATACAGGAGCAGTGAACTGGCCACGTATGTCAACACAGTGTCAGTGCTAGCGATAGTTGACCTGAGAACATCAATTGCACGATTCTCAATTGTTTGTTCAACATTTACACGAAGCGCCCACCAGTGCCTTTCCTTTCAATAAATATAAATTTAAAATTTAAGAAATACCCTCGATTCCAATGTTTGAATTTCCTTATAAGTAAAACACCATAATATTTAGTAGTTAGGGCACGCGATGCTCTTTCATTTGATACCCCACTCGAGTATATTTGCAGATTTTCGGTTTTCCTTCCCCACTCTCACCCCCATAACTTTTGAACGGCTCAACCGATTTTCATGAAACATGTCTAAGAACACCCGCCAAACTCACCTTTCATACAAAAAAAAACTAAATTGAAATCGCTGCATCCGATCGGTAGCTATGATGACACAGACAGACAGACCGACATACAGACAGACAGACACGTCAAACTTATAACACCCCTCTTTTTTGGTCGGGGGTTAAAAATAGCAAAGCGATACTATTCGCAATATTTTCAAATTGTTTACGGAAATAATCATGTAGTTTCCTGATGCATGTAACCATAAGGAAATTTCAATTAATATGTTAATAACATAATAAAAACTATTACATTTTTAACCGACTTCAAAAAAGGAGGAGGTTTCTCAATTCGACCGTAATGTTTTTTTTATCTAAATATTTCAATAAGCCTTTGCCCAGCAGAGGGACAACATGTCGCGATAGATTAGATATGGAACAAATATGGTAATATTAAAATAGTTTACTATTATGTTTATGTAAGATTCAAGCGTCACCGGTCCCTACTTTTGTAACAAATTAACATGGGTAGGTACCTAATTAAATATTTTTTCCTCAACTAAATAACCACGCGACAAAACATAACAATCATGGTTATTATTATTTATCCACTTCACTGTCAAAAGTGACATTTTGTTGGCAGAATTGAAAGTATGTTACTAAACTGTTGTAATCGTATAAACGTAGCAAATTTGACAGTCGCAAATCAACTAAAATCTCGATGTTGATTTTCTTACTATAAACTATAATATCCGTTAAAAATATAACCATTTTGAATAACCGATTATTAATGATCAACAAAAATAAATTCTGAGGACTAATGATTCACAAAATGCACTATTTGGTAAGTATTAAAATGTGGTCTATATATAATATATAATTAACAAACATTGCACTTGAACCAAAATGTTATAAACACTGAGAAATTCTACCTTTTGGCATACAAATATAAGCTGGGTTTTATGAAAAAAGGTTCAAAATAAATCCCATGCGCTTGATAAAGCTAGTAAGTGTATTAAAATAGTTAAAAAAGTAGTTAAAATGGACAATTCATGAAATCGAAAATATTTCTCTATTTTAATTCTGTATAACTTTACGTTCTTCTAATACGCATCTGTAAAATGAACAAGTATAATATCAGCGGAAACTAATACAATTAAACCATGCGATAACAGAAATTCACGAAAAAATATGCTAAAAAGTCACAGTAAAACGGCAAAGAGTAATGAGCATTGATAACGCGCTGATAACACAACGATACACCAATAGCAAGCAGTCGCGCTCCGGACGTCCACGCGGCGGACGTCTCACGACAACAAAACAATCGAAACTCGAAAAACAAAACTCGAATAAAACGAACAAAACCCCGAATTAGTGATGACACAATTTTATCGATAACTTATTCTGTAATTCTCGAAAGACCGCGCGCCGCACTCGTGTGACACTTGAATGCAAGAAACTTGCATGCATAATTCGGTTAAATGACTGCGATAGTGTAACTGACTAACTGCATACAATGTCGTGACCTTGCCGCGGCCCTGAATCCATTGTTCTAATGTTCCGAATTTGATGTTTCGTACTACCAATTGGATTCATAACAGAAACGCCAGAATTTCGGAGTCATTCCTTGTTTTGCCGCGCGCCCGGCGAACGTCGGTCTCCTGTTAATTAATTTGTTTACGGTCCGATTCTATCGATATCGAATTTGTAATGAATGGATAATTAATTAATGATGTGTGTTTTAAGTGTTGTTTCTGGTGATAAGGAAATGTGTCAGTGTTGTGATAGATTTGCTTGATACGATGTCCCTGCAAGAGGTGAGGTTTGGCCAGCTTCGAAGATACCTACTGTTAAATATTAATTTTATTTTACTGTAATAATTTGAAAGTAAACTATCATAAATCCATATCGAGGGCCACTCTACTCCATACAGTCGTTAATCATCATAATCGTATTTGTTTCTCATCGCTAAACGGATCTAGAAATATTTGTTTAAGGGTTCTTCAACTGAAAAGCATTTCCGGCGATATACTGTAGTCTTGGGAAAAAAATGAGTTGAGGAACACTACAATATATATATTTAAATCAGTGCAATTGCTTCTGATGGTCAACCGAATGAACAAAAAACTTTTCAACCATATAAAATTAGAATTGATTTATTACTTAATTACCACCGATCAGCATAAAATTTAATAAGAACATTACTTCAATAATTTATCCATAAATAATTTAATGTACAATATGAAATAAGTTCCAGTATGAGATCATCTAGCCTTGCGTCAGATCTATGTTAGTAAAAGGAAACTTGTAGTTTGCTAAACAATAAACTTAGGTTTATCATAAACCTGACTGTTAATATGAGGACTAAACCAAATATAACTAAAGACATGTGTAACGGTCACAATCTATAATATATTAGTGCCAGACAGTCCTGAAATGTTTTAGTCGGTAAATCAAATTAACATAGCATTTAGTAACCAAAATAATTGGATAAATATTTCTAGTCAATTCACCCAAACTGAGCATAGCTTCCACTATTAGAGCTAATGGATAAAACGTAGAAACTTTTTTGGGATAGAAATCGATCCCGGTGCATTCTCCTGCGGCTTAATAATAATAATAACTCTTTATTACACACCAAGATAAAACAAAACAAAAATGGACTTAAAGCTAAATACAAAATGCGTAATGGGCGGCCTTATTGCTTAAAGCAATTTCTTCCAGACTACCTTTGGATAGAGAGGAAAATGCTCAGCAAATAACTGGACGGATACAGCTTAAACGGATACTCAATGGCCAATGAGGTCTACATGTAAATAAATCATAAATAAATATTGCTGGACAACCCACGCACCAATATCTAGTCCGTGGTAAGCCTTAAACTTGTGTTACAGGTACTAGACATCTGATATACTTAAAATAATAGACATGAATATACAGTTATATTAATAATACGTATTAAACATTTTAAAATAACTAAGATATTCATTTAATCGTTAAAAATGCTGTAGAAGTGACAGATTTGAATAGAGGAAATTAGGACATAGTCTCAAAACGTACCAAAACTGAATGAGCGATTGTCGATACTACAATTAGGTGTAGAAGCACGTAATATCGAGGCGTGTGAGTGAATAAATCACGGTTATCGGCTAATGTTGAGTCTATTATATAAATTATGATAACGATAGAACATTACGAAAGTAGTGTTTGTATTTAATAGGGAATGTTATTTAATTAATAAATAAATCAATATTTCCGGCCAATCCACACGGCAACATTTAGCCCCGTGGTAAGCTCTGCTTATGTTATGGGTGCGAGACATCTGTTAAACTTAATATAATAGACATACATAGAATGATATTTTTATAATACATAATAAACACCCAGACCAAGTAGAAAGTGCTTGCATAGGTACCCGTAACAGAAGCTAAGACCTTACTACAGAGCTAGATGTTGTTGTGTGGATTGTCCGGAAATATTTTTTTAAATAAATATACACAATTCCCTTTGATGTGGATTAATAGTTATTTGTCCCATTCAATGTCAATATCAATTCTTTGAAAAAAAAATTAGCCCACAAACGTCTCATTTATTCGTTAATTTATCGACATTAACAACAGGAACTAGCTATAACATTATTATTTTTCCGCGTGAAATAATCTAACACTATCTAAACGTATTTATAATTTATTTATTTACCTTTAGTTTGGTACTTAATGGTTGTTTTGTTGTTTTCTTATTGACTTAATTTTTATTATAAACTATTTATAATAATCTTTCCACGTTACCTTATCGCGTAGATTAAATTAGTATTACCACAGATTATAGAATATTAATAATAATGTTTCACTTAAAAATTTATTTCCAATATCCTTTGTCCTTATATAATTTTTTAATACATTATTAATTTTATTAATTTTCAGTATGATGTATATTCAATTTTCTCAGTATATGAAATACCTAATAGAAACAAACAGACAGACTTCGCAGTTAGCGTATTAGGTAGACACGAGGTGAAATGTACGAATGTTCATAATTAGTAGGCCTCTAGTTCCCACTCAAGGGCGAGTTTTCCTTGTGCGACTGTGATGTAGCCATAGGAAGATATAGACACGGCCGGAATTGAACTACTATATATTTCAAAGTATTAGAAAATCGGGCTAAATACCACGTACCTACGCCTTTTTCCACATGTCACAACAAAATATCCTAATGGTACCTAATGTTATTTATTTATTAATAAAAAGTTTCCATTAACAGATATTATAATAAAATATTCTGAAAACCCCTAGGGGTTTGTTTAGAATGAAATTTCCATTCCTCGATAACTTAAAACTTAACAAAAATGAAAGATAAACTAAATGATTTTAAAATAAATATAAAAATTATAGTACCTTACTAACCCTACTACTTAAAGTCTATTTCGCTATTCAAGCGCGTCGATAACACAACATGCCCTGCCTTATATAACGGATATAAAGAAGATTGTTTTATTCGCTCACTAGGAGTAGATTTATTACAAAACTTTAGTGAAAGTTTATATAATTTACTTAGACTATAGAGTTTATGTCTCATTGTACAAAATATTCTATTTGAAATTTATAGTCCCTAAGATTTTTAGCTAGGATTTTTTTTATAACCCCGATCTCATCTGATGTAATCCATGAAGACCTAGAATGTAGATGGCTAATCCTGTAAGCAACATCGAACCTCAAACTAAACTGTTTTTATTCACTATAAGTAGATGTAATTTTTCTCTCAACCTCCTTAATTTTTACTTCTGTAAATAACAAACTCACTGATAGAATAATACCGAATATACTATGTCAAGGGAGCTGCCGATACTTTATAAATAAAATATTTTAAAGTTTGAACTTAATAATTTAAAGAACAAAATATTTTGCCATGTCTACTTCTGCATTATACTGTGAAAGAGCGAAAATGTCTTAATTGCGAGGCAGAACCCGCCCTTGCGTCGGCGTCGGCGCTAACACAACACAACTATTCTCAGCCTTCAGCCGGAATCAATAAACACACATTAACTACTTTACACTAATGCCTACTGGCCTTGACCGTCCCCCTTAGGGCGGGCAGTCGAGTTAAACTGTTGAGAATTAATATTTGCGTAGAAAGGGGTTCCGACATTTTAACCCCGATTTCACCAATGGCTATAAAATATATAAATATTTCCGTGCAATCCACACAACAAGCGGTCAGATCAGACTAAACTCGCTTTACGGCCTAACTGAGATCAAATTGATATCTAATTGACATTTTTCAATGGAACTTGGTTCAATGAAACTCGATTTGTAGCATAAAAAAGGGAAGTTGGGGCTTTGTGAGTCCGCCATTTTGAATAAATACAATGTTGTGGCCAGTGATAAAACACATGTCAATCGACTGAGTAAATAGTAACAAACAAAAAGAGTAAAAGTAACCAAATCGGTCATTAGTTTCATTACTGGCAGTAGAATCACGGTTTTTTTTTAAATGGGCAGTATTTTAATCCCAAATATCTCAAAAACCGTACAACTTAGAGGTTTGGTTCCTTAGAAGGTTATAATTTACTCTGTCGATTTAGATGCGTTCCATCACAGGGCACAATATCACTTTTTTTTGAAAACGGCTGAATATGCGAAAATATTGAAACCCCTTTGTGTAAGAGTGACCTAAACGGAACGCTTGGTCTTATAGTTTTTCAAGTGATTGAAGTAATTGTAATAAAGGTGTTATTTTATTTTTATACCTATAGAATAAAATAGAGTTTCTTTAGTTCAAAATAAATACTACGATCTCATTCAGTATTTCTTTTATGCCATAATAAAAATACCACAGCACGGCTTTCGTTGGAAATACTAAATATCTCAGTGTCTTAGCACAAAGCCTAGCGTTGCAATAAAAAAAAACATTTGAAAAATCGTAATAATAGGTTGAAAACAATATTTATGTCTGCGTACTAATTTTCACTTTCACTGCATTTATCTATAATTATTTGCGTTGCTATGTATAAATTGCCTCGCATTAGTATGTAACGAGTGATTATGGAAATTCGTATATATCGGTATTCGTATATTGAGGTTAATGAACTAGCACTTTTGCTTTCTGTGTTTTTTTTTAAATATATTTTTCTGCCAAGAACACAGTTATCTGGTTTTCACCTTTGACTTGTGTAAAAATAAACGTTAACATAATGGCCGATGGATGTATTTTCAGTTCATTATGAATGGGCATCATTAGTGAAGGCATCTGGAAAGTATATTTATTTAATAGTACTTCATTTAAACGATTGAAGTATCAAGATAAGTACATTATGTTCAATTTCTTTAGGATAACAGAATGATGGCCAGTATTACTCGATTTACATCATATGCACTGTGTTAGCACGTTGTAATATTTTACCCAAATTAAACAGAGCTTGTTTCTGAAACGAAAAAGATAATGATTGATCTACAACCTTAGCATTATTTTGCACATTTTAGAATATCTCTTTTAAACATAATAACGTTTCTCAACTGTTTTAGGAAAGGGATTATCTATATAAATAAAAATGAATTGTTGTTCGTTAGTCTGATTAAAACTCGAGAACGGCTGGGACGATTGAGCTGATTTTAGTTTTAAAATGTTTGTCGTAGTCCAGGGTAGGTCTAAACGGTGAGCAAATAAGGTAAAATTGCCGGGAACTTTTTTACCCGTGCCACGCCGGGGCGGGCCGCTAGTCTTATATATAAAATTTCCATATCACAATGTTAGTTACCGTACTCTTCTGAAACGGTTAACTGATTATTATGAAATTTTATATGCGTATTCAGAAGGCCTGAGAATCGGCTAATAACTATATTTCATTTTGCAAAACAACGTCTTAAACGTCCAACGTCCATCTTAGACCACATCTTCACTTTACATCAGGTGAGATTGTGGTCAAATGAAAGCTTATCAATAATAAAAATCGTCAGTTAGCGCGTCTAAAAATACTAGACCCCTACTTTTTTGCTTTAGGTATCTAATAAATAAGAAAGTGCAAGAAAAAGAGCATCATAGTTCCGGAGTGGGGGCTTGTGACTGCGAAATTAAGTACAAATCGTACGAAAGCGTAACGTCACGCGAAATTTCAATCCACTGTAACGTCTTGATTTTCATTTGCAAGAAAACCAAAATAATAAAAAAAATACATTTCTATAAATACTCTTTTAATATTTTTAGTTGCCTACCCTATTTTTTTATATCTTTGTGATACAACCTTATCTATATCGACGTTCACGACACACCAAAATTATAGTTAGCTGGCAAAGATCTTACAACATTGCAGATTTAACTAATCTTGCTTGCTGGTAATTTGAAAATACGTAATGAAACAAATCGTAATTGCTAACATTTAATTATAATTACATAACCGCCCTCATTTAGCTAATGACTGCTTATTTCAGCAACTCGTCCGGCTCGATTAGCACTTAGTCGAATCCGTGAAATCATGAAAGTTGACCAATCAGCAATAATTAGCATTGGCATGCTTTTCTTTCTACTAGAGAATTTGCGGAATTGCCTTTCCCCCACTCCGACCTATGATCTACTATTTATTAGTATAGTTACCATTTTTGTCGGGAAATATTTATTTATACTCCAGAAAGATGGTCGGTCTCGTCGTTTCTTTGTCTATCCCTCTGTTTTGTTCATAAGTTTACAGTTATGTACAAAATGTTTTGCTACCAATATTGAGCTACTATTCTTCGATCTGCAGAAAAAAGTACTTCTTATCGATTAGAGTCGACTATTTACAATTTATATACACCACTAGTGGCCCTCCCCGGCTTCGCACGAGTAAATCATTTAAAATTATTAGGGGTTTCCCGGAAATCATTATTCTCGATGTCAAACCCCAAATCCTTGGACTTCTACGGACATTAAGAAAAACGAATTTGCCAAATTGGTCCATGGGTTGTTGAGTAATGCAATTACCAATTTATTTTGCGATGCATTTTATATTATAGAAGATATTTTAAATTTCTACCACGTACATAATTAAGTATAGCTTATTTTAGCATGTATTTCTAACTACGGCTGTTTCTAATATTCTAATAAGTGACTGAAAATGCTGATTATTCCGTGCTATGGCACGTCATTTGCCTAATTGAATGTCTGGTGCCGACAGTCGAGAATTATCTTGTAAATTACTGAATACACGAATCTAGGCGCTAATTGTTCCTACCTATTTACCGCGGCCTAAATTACTCGAAAAATTTATACGTATTTTTTTACTTGCAAACTTGTAAGGTTATCCAAGTTTTAAAGTGTTTTGTCGCGTAGATAATGCGCATTCTTCTGTACTTTAAACTGTAGGATTTGTAAATTGCATAGCACTTCTAAACTGTGTTGACATGAACAACAAAGTAGTTCTTTAAGAAATCATGAATAAAATAACAACTAGTTAAGAAAGTATCCAGAAAAACACTGTTCCCAAATGATATTTGTACAACACGGACTTATAGATGATATCCGACTTATGTAATTAGTGAACAGAATTAAATCCCTTTTGTCAATCGCTGAATTAACTTGTCAGACATATTTTAGCAATTATTTTTTTAAATATATATTTTTTAATCTAGGTTTTGCATTTAATTCGTATATTTTATAGGATAATAACAGTATCTAACCCTAATGTAGTCAGCGATAAAGTCGGACACACCCTCGCTAAACCCATCGACTAGTGGGCGCGCCAAACACTGACCATAATTGGATGTGTCTGGCTATCAAACCTTGCTATCTATAAACTAAGTTAGACGTGCATATGTTTTTTGAGAGAGAGAGAAAGAGAGAGAGAGAAAAATCTTTATTTATAAGCTACAAAAACATAAAAAAAGTACATTTCAAAACTTAATATTAGACTTAAGAACTATTTATTATAAAAGTGAAGAAATAGATTTTAGAATATATGTAATATTATAGAAGTATACACGAATTATAAATATATAAGTATACTTATGTAATTGTAGCTACAAACTGGGAGCCGGCTCAGCATAATACGAATTGAGTTAGTACACAATTCGCGCTGGTCTTCCGCCGATTCCCACAATCAGTAACGGAGCAGTAAGTAGCTAGAGTGTAAGCAGTGGACGTGCTACGACTGAAATGATGTTGAGTGAAACAAACAACGAAAGAAAAGCAAATAAATAACATAAAGGAAAAGATAACAGATTTTATTGCACAAATTCTTTATTCTGATAATTAAGGTAGTGATAAAGAAGTACGTATGCCTAGGTCCTTACATAAAGGTCTTAGTGCTACAGAATTTAAATTTGTAAGAACTTGTACTGTGTAAAAAAAAAATAAAACGTTTTTTTACGTTTAGGTAACCACATAATACTACAAACTATTGTTTGCATAGGACAAAAAAACTCTTCATACGTAGAAAACAAAGATTTTCATGATTATCTGATCGTACAAAGGTTTCGATACCACAATTAACAACTTTACCTCATACCGTAAAATAGTTGCGTTACTCGCTCGCATTTTAGCGTCCAATTAGATGTAATTCGGCTCATTGTGTAATATATCCCGGACAGAGTGGGAACAGTGTAAAATGGGGCCAGCACCTTGAACTGTCGACTAATCAGAATTTAGGTCGGCGAATGACGATTATGGACTAGGATTTATTCGTAAGTTCCTTTATACGGAATTAGTAGGTATGTTAGCTCAGTATTATTTTGTTTATTTGAGACTAGCTGGTTCGTTCCGGCTTTTCTCGGATGCGAACACATTCCTCTTGATTCACCCTACCTATTGCAGAAAACCGTATAAATATCAGATAAGTAGTTTTGAGTTAATATCAAACTAATGATAGAAAGACAGAAGCAGGACTTAAATTTATAATATAGATAGATTAAATTACATTTTTCCAATATGTGTCTACTATAGTGTCTAGTGTCTATAGTTGTGCAGTTTGTGAGAATGTATGGGTAATCTAAGGATCGACTGAACCGATTAAAAAAGTTTTTACAAATTGTTTATCGCATTATATTGACTCAGGCATAAAAGTAAGACATTACAAAAAACGGCGAGAATCAATAGTTAATACTAGAGGTATAAAATTAGACACGTTCGAAATCATAATAATTATCTAAACAAAATTATGCTAGTAATTCGTTTATTATAATAGACAGTTAATATGTGTGGCAAACAAATTTCCGACATAATATATATTTACTTACCACAAATAAATTTCTAAGAAAACCCAGTCGCCAAGTCTATCTACAATAGTCGGAAATGATAGCACATGTCAAGAATGCAGGCAAAAAGTATATTCCGTGGGCGGTGAGCGAATTTAACGCAAGAGGATATTCTCGCGTCATACCAACGCTTTTGGACTTCTGAAGATACCATTGGATATTTCAGGAGCTTATGTTGCCCTGTTGTACATACATTCCAGAAATATTCAAGAACAGGATATGTGATGAGATATGCCAAGCTATTTACCATATTATCGTGAAGCACTTGCCAACTGGTCAGTCTACATGTTGTGTTAGAAGTTTTATCTTGGCCTGGGTAAAATAGTTAATATAATATGGTCAGAAATAGTTAATTTTTATAACACATTTAAAAAACACGCAAAAAATTTATACTCGTAAGTATGTCTCTTCGATGATCGTCCTATCAGACATTCAGTTTCTCAATAATTTAGTTTTTGTTTTTTTTTTGTAATCTATTTTGCATAAATAACGAATATTGTTCTCTTTAAGTTTTTGCAGTGCACACAAATATTAACGCAGTATTGATCTTAGGTTAAGATATTAGATATTTTAGTCATAAATGTTGGTATTTGTTTTGTGTATCTAATAAATAAAAAATAAATATGATATTTACTATTTCAGACGTCTTAGTCTAAAACCTTACCACTCACGGGGTTAGATGTTACTAGGAGGATTTTGTTACATTAGTTATTTGTTAACATTGTTCGCTAAATAAATTAAGGCTCCTTACCATAGTTTATTTCCTAACTATTCTGTTTTTTTACGAATCTTAAATGACATCATAATACGCGACAATTATCACTATCAATTGTAGAAATGATAAAAACTGTTATCAAACCTTGAAAAGTAACCTAGTTTCTCGACTCGGACAGCTACGTGTGATTTATCTGCACGTTATCTGCCAGACCATGGAATGGAGTTATCTAACTTTGCCTAATACATGATTTATCTTACTTATCTCACGCAGGTTTCATGAATTGAGATAAGTCGTTCTAGGTATTTATCAAATAGAGGGTCTATTTGATAAAATACTCCTTGATTTAAAAAAATATGCTTAAAAAATTTACAGGCAGGGAACAGACAAAAATTTCAAGGATGGTCCCGAAAAACAAAGGTTTTTGCTACGATAGGTTTTTCTAATTATTTTTTTTATCTAATTGGAACAGTAAATAGTTTCTGAAATTAGCGCGAATGAGTAAACAAACATTATTTCTTTCATTACCTTTGAATATAATATTTATAATCAAATTGATGAATGTTATTTTACAATACAGTTCTGCGAAACCCGTTTCACACCACTGCTGTACGTCTTTCCATAACTTTATTTATTTTCGACTTATCTGAATCATTTTCTGCCAAAAGCAGAGATGCAGTCGGATGCGGGTGGTATTTATACGTCATCGATGTGTTTTAAAATAACCAAACATTTCCTGTGAACTGAAACATTTTGCGAGCAACACCACATTCCTTTACAACAAGTAGTTATTCTTAGCCAATTCAGGAGATATGATAGAATAGGTAGTTAATGACGCTGACGCTAGTGGTATCTAATCTTGTAGGTAATATAGGATTTTCTGTAAAAGTTGAGCGATTATGCTGTATGTTTTAAAAATCATCATCATCATCACCACGCTATTAACGTTCCCATTGCTGGGACACAGGGACTTGTGTCTCTTAACGACAGATATTAGGCCTTTATTCACGCTGGCCAAGTGCGGGTTGGTGAATGTCACATGTCATTCTCCTTATCAAACTCTTTTAAGATCAAAAATAAATAAATAATTCGGCACTAAGCACACAGCATTATCTAACCCCTAAAGTAGTCTTTATTTATTTCTTGTTTATCAAGCCACACTGCTCGGTAAATGCCTCCTTTTCCTATTCCCGAACATAAAGACAGACAGACGCTATGAAATACTATACGATGCTTCGTCCAAAGAAATTCAATTTTGTAACATTTTGCAAGGAATATATATTTTCAGTGCATTAACACCTGGGAAGTACTTACTAGTAAACGCATATTAATGAAGTGTCTACATAGGTATGTTGACTTATCCAGTGAGTGTTGCATGCGTTCGCGCTCCATTTGTGCCACGGCTCTCTCAGATTGCAGGAATCGGTGTTGCTATTTACATAATGTTATGGCGACCATTATGCCGTCTTCGGTGATGTAGGTTCAGTAGAGTGTTCTAGGGCGTGGTTTTTTTTTAATATTTGAATTCTAAGAGCCACAGTTTACATTCACGGTATATGACAGCTTTTTAAAGATATTTTAATGAATTTTAAATCTGGCCTTAAATCGCGTTTTATAAACGACGACATGGGCGGGCCTCAAAACGTGCTTCAAATAGAAACTACTTTAATTTAATGCCACATACTCAACTATCGTCTAACAAACTACCAAAATACTTAGGCCTTGAAGACAATAAAGATTTGTTTAAATGTTAATTCATTGTTCACACACACACACACACACACATAGGAACTCCTGTGTCTCCGGGCTGCGTGAAACGATTTTTTCGTGTTTCGTAATGTGGCCCGGAGAAGCCATCTTCCTTCTAGGTCTTCACGCTCCATCTTAGACCACATCGTCACTTAACATCAGGTCAGATTGTGGTCAAATAAAAGCTTATTTAGCATAAAAAAAGTCTCCAATCTCAAACCTTATCCAAAACTGTTTATGAATATGTTGTTAATGTTTACTTTGCCAGGTCATTATTATTTGCCAGTACTTAAAAATACCTATTACGAACCAATAATTTTAATATTGGTAACAAGCATTGCAACCTTCAATATTTTACCACAAATAATGAGATGGCAACCCCATTGCTTGTTTATTATTAAAATTTACCTAATCATTTTGCGAAAATAAGTAGCAGTGTGGAATGCCCGCTGCTAAGCTACTATGAGTGAGGATATAACATACATCAGTGCCAATCTCTTAATCCCACCAGAATAACAATAACGTTATCCCTATATTCACCCCTATCTTAATTCCAGGCATGCCTAGAACAAGAAGCCCGAGTGGCCGAGCTACGGTCACTGGCCGCCCGAGTGGCCGCTGAGACGGGCTCGCGGGCTCTCCAAGCCGACGCAGACGCGTTGGCCCGGCGTCTCCAGCTGGTGGCCGGCGCTGTGCAAGCCCTGGCGGACCTGGGTGAAGCCAGGCAGCTAGTCCGGGCCAAGGCACATCTGGCCAAGGAGCAGCTGTGTGATATGAGACAGGTAAGTTGGTCCAAGGTCACAAGACGTCGCAAGACGCGCGAGTAGGAAAACACATACTACATATTGTTTTAGTTGGATCGTGTCGTATCGAATAACTCTAATCTACTGGTTCACAATGTAATCTCTATCGTACAAAATTATTTTGATGCACTTGCGCTATTCGTTTAGAAATTTCAACATAATTCTGTAGGAGCGTCAAAACGAGAGACTTTCACCGGTCTCTATCCTCCGCTAACTCTGACCTGTTCTCAACCCCGAGCTCTCGCAGGTCAGGTTTCCTCAACATCGTTTTAGAGACCAAGACCCACTTTGGGTCGTTGAGCCACAATAGTTAGTTACTTAGGAACGTCGAAAAACTTAAGCTACGAACTATTAAATTTATATTTTCATCATACAAACACATTTGCTTTTACCAACCTTATGAATAAACAGTTGAATAAATGTGTTTGCATAACGAGTACGCGGCATGCATTTCCAATGCCTATGATAGTAGGTATATGCGCAATGAAGTCCTGAAGTAACTGCTATGTGTCGGCTATATTTTCGCTTCTAATAGACCTTTCGTCTTGTTTGTTTTAATACTGCTCAGTTGAAATTATGAATATACAATAATGCATACAGGTTTAAAATACCTGTCTAACTGAGAATTTTTTTTTTATACTTTACCTGGATAATTAAGCAAATTACAGTATTTATATATTTATGCTGCTAGCTGACCCCAGCAAACGTTGTATTGCAAAATGAAAAATAGATAGTTGTCGATTCTCAGACCTTCAGATATCTACCAAATTTATTGGGTAGGTATTCTACTGAATACCCTTATAAAATTTGCTAAAAATCGGTAAAGCCGTTTCGGAGGAGTACTGTAACTAACATTGTAAAATGGAAATTTTAAATATTAGATTTATTCTGCATATTTTAGTAACTTATCCACAAGTTTATAAAATTTCTGATCTTAATAATACAGAGGTTTTGAATAATACAGGAATTTTGGTTACAAACAAGTAACCAAAATTGCGGAAACCAGAAACCCTCTTCTAAACATATGAGACAATAGTATTGACTTTAGTTAGCTTATTGTTTGCCTTCTAGATCCGTTGCCTGCCTTGCCTTAGCGGATACCGCGTATATGTGGTGAATCCTAATCGGCAACGGTACCCAACATTATTGATTGACCTCCTTCGCCTTGTAGGCAGCTCTCCTGATTGAAATTCTGATAACTTCATTAATGAAGTTTTATGAGCACGCGTCTACGATTGCTACATATCGCAATCCCCTTTGAATTGCGTGGAAACGATACTATTAACTTAGTTGCTACTTTACAGTCATTAAACGAGTTAAAATTACTTAAAACTCTTCATTGTTTATACTTGCGGTAAACGTTTGAAAACAATGTTGGATAAAGCCTATTACGAGTAGACTATCGAATCAGTCGGTTAGTAAGCTGTATTCTAAATTGTTTCGTATTTGTTCCAGGATTTAACTCCCGTGGATGAAGACGGAGAAATAGTAGAAGACAAATTAATAGCTCTCAGAGACAACCTCATAGCGATGGGCAAGAACGAAGCGGACATCGCGCCTGCTAAGGCAGAACTACCCGAGATCGACAGAGATGTGTCCGACGAACACTCCATCGTGAGGATCCTCGAACTGTGGCAGGCCATGTTCAGGGATACTTTCCTTCACTACCACAGGTTGTCCACCGCGCTAGTCAGGTCTGGGGACGCAGCCACCGCGCTACGTCTCTGGCACGAGTACCTCATAGATCTGCAGTCTTTCCTCTCCGGATCCGTCCCGGCGGATTACGAAAACCTCACGGAACATCGACGACTGTGCCGCGTTCACAGAAACCTCCTCACATCACAACGATCCGTCCTCATTAACGAAAACAGAGAAACTCAGAACCGAGAGCTCGTTGACAAGTTCGACACTCTCACCAACCTCCATAATGAGACTTTAGCTAGGATAGTGGAAAGACATGATGAGGTTTGCACGCGGATCGCGTCCTGGGACGATTATAGAGAAACGCTCACGGAACTCCTTCGCTGGCTGAAGGAAATGGAGCGGGAGAAGGAACAGCTCCAACTTAGGTACGTCCACATCAAGAGGGTGCACAAGATCCTCGCTAATATACAGAATCTCGCGGACAAAGTGCCTGAAGGTAGGAAACAGAGTGACAGGTTACTGGTTTACCTGAAAAAGGTGTTGGAATTCACAGAGGAAGCTTACGGAACGTCTGTCCGAATGGAGTACGCGGGCATTGTAAAACGGGTCGACAACCTCCAAGCGAGCCTTGATACCTGGAGGGACTTCCTCTCTAGAATCCTAGGTCTCATCGGAGAGTACGAAAAACTAACCGATGAATTACATAAACAATACGCAAAGACCCAAGACGAGATCGGAACATACTCTGACGATGATAGACTCTCACGGCCGCAGCTCAAGAAGGCTATTGACAAATTCTCCGACTTAAGAACTAAGATAATCAAAACTGAGACGCAGATTGAGGCTTTGAGCGTCATTCAAGAACAACTGAAGGAGTGCCTCAGTCCTCAGGACATCAGGCTGGTCAACCAGCGGGTGTGGCAGCTCAGGCAACAGCGAGCCGATCTTGAACATCAACTATCCATAATCATCCATCGGTTACGGGAACGATTGGAGATCTACTCTATGTTTGACACCCGCCTTATTAAATTCACGGAATGGTTGACCGCCGCCGAGACTAGACTGGATTCTGCTGATAGTAGAGATGATCTAAATCCTCAAGATTTAATCCGAAGGATAACAGCCGACGTCCACGCGGAAACAGCCATGAAGGAACGCGAGTTTGAATGGCTCGTTGAGACCGGATTTACTCTTGTCGAAAGATCCAAAAAGGACGAGAAATCATATAGCAAAAACGCTGGAAAGAAACTCAAGGACGTTCAAGAACGGTGGAATAGACTAAAAGAGACAGGTCGGGCTAGAGTTGCCAAAATTGACGAGCTGCTACGAACTATTGCGCAGCTTGAAGAACGCCTAACAGAGATAAGAACTAGACTGCACGGCGTCGAGGCAAGACTAGCCGCACCTGTTGTCCTAGAAAGATTAACTACCGAAGCAGTAGACGAACGAGTAAAAGACCGCGATCACATACACAGAGAAGTTGAAAGCGAAAGTGGAGAAGTCGGTGACGCTCTCAATCTCTGCGAGATGGTTCTCGGAGACGAGGCTGTCGCTCGCGTTAAACCCGACCTCCGTAACCTAAGAACGGGCCGCGACATAGTCGAGCGTAAATGGCGGTCCGTCTGCGAGACAGTAGAAAAACGGAAAACATCCCTCAAAGAAGTTCGCCAAGCGGCTAAGTTAGCAACCGAATTGCTACCCAAAGTCGACAGCAAACTGAGTGGAATTGAGAAACGAGTGGAAAGGATTGAGAGTCGAAAACAGCGCGGCGAACCTGAAGATGAGAAAGCGTCTCGGGTTGTTCTGAAAGAGTTGGAAGCGTTGGAAGGCGATGCGACTAGATTGGAAGATGCTGGGGCTAGAATAGCAAGTGCTAGAGGTATTGAAATGCGAGGGGAAGGGGCTGATACCGCGATTAAAGTGCGTGGAGCGTCGCGTAGGAGAGCTAAGCTGGTGTCGCGGGTTTTAGCGGCCGGGGCAGACGCACACAGACAGTTTGTAGCAGCGCACGGGTCAGCGGTTGTGGCGTTGGCCGAGGTTGATGTGAGGCTGACGAGAGCGCTGCATCTGTCACCCTCCTCGCAGGACAAGCTAGCTACTTTGCAGGAATTGATGGTGAGTGTATCGAGTACTGATGATATTAGTTTTGTAATTTGTTACTCTATGTTTTCTCTCAAAAATGCCCAAGTCATGCTGAATATTGTTCTAGCTTTTTGATCTGAACTGACAAGTCTATTTTGAACTTTTTAAAAGGAAAAGCTTGATTCGGCTGTTGATTTTCTAGCATGTACTAAAGCGATGTTATCCCTCAGGGTGTGGAGGAAGAGCTCCTCGAGTGCCAATCCCTGGTGGAAGACGCGGACCGCCTGTCTGTCCTAGTGCAGTCTGCGGCCGGCGTGCCCGACATGGTCGCCGAGTACCGCGCGCTGTTCGCCGACGTGCGCACCAGGCTGAACCTGGCGCGCGCTGCCGTCACCGCTGACAGTGACTCTGCCGTGCAGGTGAGAGAGAGAGATATTGTCCGAATTAGTGCCACTGCAGAGTACGTAGCAACTCAGCATATCGCTACATGAATACGAATAGCCATTTGTTGGCAAAAGCATTCCAGGCCAGCATACTGTCGCCTGGTTAGACTATCTATGTAGACTTCGGCAGTCATTGACCCTTCCTCTTTTAGTGAGTAACCAACTAGTAGTACTAATATCCTAATCATCCACAGGTCAACACCCTCAAATGGGAAACCGACGCGTCCAACCAGGTCGACACCCTCACCGCCAAGGAAACATACCGCGCCGAGCTACTAACAGCCATCAAGGAAACATCAGACGCGCTGGAAGCCCTTCGAAACTCCCTACTCAACCAGCCCAAAGAGAACGCCTCCAGCGAAGAACTGGCCAACGCAGCCAAGGACATAGCTAAAGCTGGCACCAAGCCCGCACAGATGCTGGAACTCGCCAAACATCTCTCCGAACTGCTCCTTACAGAATGTGACGCGACCGAATCTGAAGCTATGCTGAAAGAAGTTGAATCTCTATCCTTGAGATACGAAGATTTACTCGCACAGGCGAAGAAACGCGAACTACAGATTAATAACCTCAGGTAATTTTGGTTAGGCTTAGATTGCGTTAGTTGGTATTGTGTTGACTACACGAGTTAGAATTTGGTCTTAGCACTATGTGTCACAATAATATTTTGCTCGCTAATCATCATAATAAGAGAATACATTAAATTTGTATATGTAATGTGCATTCTTATTAACAGCACTAAAGCACAAACACTCGCACGCAAATTTCGACCCGTGTAGTCATGAAATGTAAATGATATTTTTTCTGTTTATTGTGAATTTTTGGATTTTCTGATTCTGTTCAACATATTCTTAAGACTGATGAGACTAATTAATATTATATAGGGAACATCATAATTACAAATGTTAAATTAACTGTTCACTTATAAAATAAAACATAAAATTTCGCTTTGTAACTTTTGAGGCGGAATTAAGTAGGTACTATGTACCTTCTTTTAGCTTCCCAAATTTCTAAAGTGAATGTAATTACAATAATAATAGTTTCACCAACATTTTGCTTACTCAGTCTTATGAAAATGTCACAGTTTGATGTTGTTTATATCTAATGGTAGCACAATAGCACTTGAATATTTGGTGAAGGGGCTTAAAAAGCTGTTCTGAAACAGAAATGTCACTTACATACATTTAATCTGAAGTTTCACTACTGGGGAAGTGAAAAGTAGCCTAAACATTACTAAAACATCTATTACTATTAAAAAAAAGTTTAATTAAAATGACACTTGAGTAGAATACAATAAGGGTTTTTTTTTGACTTAAATATTAACAGGAAGATTGATTTAGACCTAAAACTTTTTATAGAAAAAGAGTACTATATTATATAAATAGAATACTATAGATGACTTTATATAGAGTTTTCCTACGGGGTTGCTTTGTAGATTCGGTTTCTGAAGTAACTTTAGTAAAAGTTGAATCCTTAAGAAAGAGAGGGAGAAAGAAAGAGAGCGAGAGAGATAGAGGAGAGAGGAGTGAAGCTTCCTAACCAGGCATGCTCTAAACACTGCGTTTTCTCGTCCCCTAGGTTGCCGCACACCGCGTCTTACGCGCTTACGTGCGAACAGTAAGTACAGGCTTTCCTAATTTATTCCTTCCAAGGTTTTTCTTATACACACTACACAAATAATTGTGCACAAAATTGTAACATTTTCCGGTCTATTAAATAAAATAAATTCAACCTTTTGCGAAATAGTTAACTTAATCTATATTAGATAAAATGTCACTTTGACATTTGTGTTTGTTGGAATGAGACAAAATGACGCTTATTTAGACAGCTTTGCTATCTATTTAAGAAGGTTAGAATTTCCTCGGACAAAATGGCGTTCAACTGAATAACATCTTTTTCACTTTATAATTTTATTTAACTCGACACTGGCAAATTGTCGCTTCAAGCGCAAAGTTCAATTACAAGATACTGAACTGAACTGAATTTCCTCATGTGAAAAACTCCCGTTTTAAAATAAATAGTATTTTTAAATATAAGATTTTTGAAAGTGAAATTTGATTTATTTGTTCTAAGTAGATTAGTTATTTAAGTTTGAAGTTGGTATAGAAAAACCATGGACACTTAATGTATGTATTAGTAGATTTGTACTGCACCTTCTTGAACTAATAGCACAGCACGCATTCTTCTCTTAGCTTTGTATTAGAAATATGTTAATTACACCAACTTCAAAGGTTGCACATACTTATATGACAAATAAAAATAAAAATGTACCTACATTCTTTTAAGTAGCTTTACTAAAATTCTAATAGTTATTTCCCAATATAAGAATGGTAAAACTTTAAATGATTAGCTCCAAACGGTTCCAATCGGATAGAGGCGTTTTCAAAAAATGTATCTAATTACTTCAATTATGTATTTAATTAGCACTCGTAAGAAAACCAAAGATTTTTGGTTATCAATTGTTTAATTATGATCTTAAATATCACCTTATATTAGCATCGTTTCTATTTTTTTTCGATTATGATTATGACAGCCTGATTTTTGATCTTATGCCATCTAGGCAGTTATGTTAATTGTAATTAACCGATATCAACAAGCATATGTGTAGATATCTCACTATAGAAGTATTACTTATCGGATAGAACAGATTTGCTGATAAGTTGGTCTTATTTAAATTTCATCCATTCGTCCATTACTTCTCAAGGCATCTGTAATCCAATTATTTACATTACAAATCGATTAAATTTTGTCTAAATTCTACTAGCTTTATACCTTATCCTCTTTTAAGAAAACGCCTCTGTCAGGTATCTCCTTTTCTGTGTAGCAGCCATTTTGAAATCCTCTTTTTTCCTCTTTCCCATTTAATTTTCTAAGATTTATCACACATATGTTGTACTATCAGCGAGCCGGGCCGGCTCACGTGTCCGCTGTGCTCGGACCGCAACTGGAAGCAGTTGGACAACGACTTGTGGCGGCTGGAGCAGTGGCTGCAGTTCGCGGAGGCCACGGACGCGGCGCGCACCGACCCGCCTGAAGATTACGACCTTCTGGAGGACGCTATACAGGTTAGTTATAACTTGGAAGTTTGGAGTCGTTGAGAGAAAGGATTTTTGTATATAGCAGCTCTTTGTGAAAGTTTGTCACTAAATTAATAACTATATTTCGCTTTCTTTAAAAGTAGGTTATAGTAATTTGAAAATATCACTTTGAAAATTAAAAAGATATTATCCAAAATGTAGAACGACTAAACGGGATGAATTTAGCAAATTCTTGATTCTGTGAGCACCTATGTTCTAAAACAAAACCCGTAAAAATTTTAGACATTAGGTACGAGTAAAATCTATTTTAACCTGATTAAAACCTTTAAAAAAATCACAGCCATTTAGTTTAACGTCCAAATCTAGTTCATTGGAAATCGAGCGGGCTTTGTTTTTGCCTAAGATTTTTGATACATGTTATTTAATTAATTAATAAAATCTTCCGTAAATATAAGAACCAAACATTATTAACATTTAAAACACATGAGAAAGTAAGAACTTAGTTGAATATTGACATATTTAGTTTCGACGTAGTTTAATGGGTAAAGAATTTTATTGTATCACTTCTTTATTGCATAAATCAATCATTATTTAGTAAATGAAAGTCAAATTCATCTTAAAACAAAACTAGAGTTTATCTGCGACAGTATTCGCTGCAATAAATTGTGGTTTAATGCGTCATTAATTAGTGAGATCTGGTAATTTTCAGGTAAATCGCTTATACGATACGAATAATAATTGAATATATGGCCATGCGCTCGTAGACTACGAGAATGGTAATTTGGGTTTTAAGTCATACGCGTCGAGAGCCGCGAAGTATCTCGTAGAAGTCGCATTATTTCTTGCACAAGCTTACATACCAAATGTTATCCGGTAGGATCACCGCGAGTTCCTCCTGGACCTGGACTCGCACAAGTCCATCGTGGTGTCGCTGAACGTGGTGGGCGCGCACGTGGCGGCGCACGCGCCGGGCGCGGCGGGCGCGGCGGGCGCCGAGCTGCGCGCGCGCCTCGCCGCCGACAACCGGCGCTGGGACGCCGCCTGCGCCGCCGCCGCCGCCTGCCAGGCCCGTCTGCAGCACGCGCTCATGCACAACCAGCAGTTCCACGACATCGGTGAGTAACTCCTTATTTATTTAGTCATTCGCCACCAACCACTTCGGAAGAGTTCTAAGTAGGATATCATTATAAGAGCCAATTAGAGGTCTTCACGAATCGGAACACAGAATAAACGTAACGGATGCCGGTGAGTGAAAACTATTGCGAGTCAAATAAGATAGGAAGCATTTGTATGACCTTGTTTTATTTAGATTTTATATTAGGAGGACAAAACAGTTTACAAATCAATTAGTTCCTAAACATTAAAATCAAATCATGAACCTAATTTGTAAACAAATGTGGGAACGTTGAAACAATAACGTTTCCTTCCTTCTAGAACTTGGCCTCGATATTTTCTGATTTATATTCGATTACTGATTTTCTGATTTCCATGAGTCGCAATTCTGCAGCCTAGCAGACCAAAGAATCTGTGTAAAGCATGAAAATAGTTTTTGAAAATGTTAAACCTATGCAGCCTAGTTTCATTATATTACCGCTACTGCCTTACTTGACGTTACTGATAATTATATTGGATAGGTATGATTACAATAATGGTTTTTATTAGATTTTTCCCGAGCTTTCGACTCGTTAAATATTACCCTTCTGTTATCAAAACTCAGTTATTAAGGCTTTGACATAGATACAGTAAAGTGGTTTCACAGTTATTTGTGCGGTCGGAGCCAGTATGTAGAGACTACAAAGGCTTATGGTTATGTTAATTGTTCAGATGTGGTTTTTATATAGAGGCGTCCCACAGAGATCTTTTTTAGGCCCTTTTATATTTATAATATACACAGCAGACATCTTAAAGCGAATTCGGTTTTGTAGATATCATACATATTTACATCGACGACGTACAAATCTTTATTATGCCATCAGATATTGATTCAGCTATACAGCGTGTTAATTACTACTTAACCGGTATAGCAACTTGGGCTCCATTTTGAATTCAGAAGCATCACTCCGCGTCATTTTGAGGTAGCTTTCGGTACGCGGCTTCCAAATGTTGGAACAATATTCCTCCACCGATTCGTGATCTTATTAATTGCTTCCTTTTTAAACGTAAGCTCAAATTAAATTTAACTGAACATCAAAAGAGGTTAAACTACCTTCGAACTAACTTATCCATTTTATGAATTTTCATTAAATTCTGTTGTACCGTAACTTTGGTTTGTGTTAGATTTGTTTATTTTTGTTGTTGAGTTGTTAATACTTTTGTTATTAATAGGTGTATAAGTGTGTAACTTATTTTTTTATTTATTGTTTGTTGGTTTAAGTTTTGAGTGTTATAGTGCAGTATTTTTGTTATTGATTGATATGGTTTCGACTTGTTTCAATTTCTAAATTATTTACTTTATTTAATGGCATGCTGTGACTCAAAGTCCTTCCAACTGAAGATCAGCGTTGTCTTGTTACATACAAGTCAACAAATGCTGAGCTGGAAGCCTTTTTGGGACACTTTATGTGACTTTACCAATTAATTCTCCTTCTATTATATGTTTTGTATTGTGTCTCGAATAAAATTTATTTCATTTAATTTCACAAAATCCATTTATGTTATTCCAGTGGTCGAGCTAGTGGGTCAGCTGGCGAACGCGGAGCGCGCCGTGCGGTCCCGCGAGCCGCTGCGTCTGCGGCGCGACGCCGGCGCGCTGCGGCGCGACTTCCGGCAGCTCAGTGCGCTGCGCGACGAGCTGGCGCGCGCCGAGCCACGCGTGCTGGCGCTGCACGACGCGGCGCAGCTGCTGCAGCCCAGCGCCGCGCCGCACGCGCAGGACATCTGCCGCAGGTGAGTCGCTCCACCAGTTACACTGCGCCGAGCCGCGCGTGCTGGCGCTGCACGACGCGGCGCAGCTGCTGCAGCCCAGCGCCGCGCCGCACGCGCAGGACATCTGCCGCAGGTGAGTCGCTCCACCAGTTACACTGCGCCGAGCCGCGCGTGCTGGCGCTGCACGACGCGGCGCAGCTGCTGCAGCCCAGCGCCGCGCCGCACGCGCAGGACATCTGCCGCAGGTGAGTCGCTCCACCAGTTACACTGCGCCGAGCCGCGCGTGCTGGCGCTGCACGACGCGGCGCAGCTGCTGCAGCCCAGCGCCGCGCCGCACGCGCAGGACATCTGCCGCAGGTGAGTCGCTCCACCAGTTACACTGCGCCGAGCCGCGCGTGCTGGCGCTGCACGACGCGGCGCAGCTGCTGCAGCCCAGCGCCGCGCCGCACGCGCAGGACATCTGCCGCAGGTGAGTCGCTCCACGAGTTAGACAGCGTTGAGTCGCACGTGGGCACAGTCCACTGCTACCTCGGGTGGCCTCAGAAGTCAAAGCGGGGCGTGCGTTTGCCTCGAGCGAGGCACGTGCTGCGTGGCCGAGCATTGCGCGGCACGCCTCGCTAGTTTGTTTGGTCGGTCAGTACGCGACTATATTTTATTTTATTATCTGGAAAACAAAAAACATATAACAAAAGTGGCTGGACTGAAGCTTGAAACAGTTTCCACAAGTGAATACAAATTGATATTGATGAGTAAACAGATTAAAATTATCCTAACTTAATACAGGAAACTAAATATGACTGGACGAAAAATTAACTTGTTTGTATATAATAATATAATTATAATAATATTAATTTAATTATTTATTTAATAAAGAGCACAGCGTACACAGGCAACCTGTGTACGCTGTGTGTGTGTATTATATATTTGTTATATTATTATATAGAATAGAATAGAAAACACTTTATTGTACACCACACAAATTAATAATAAACTTTACAAAAACCTTAACTAATTAAAAACAGGGTATTAAAAACAAAGGGCGGCCTTATCACTATGAGCTATCTCTGCCAGGCAACCTTGTTTGTATATATTACTTATAGTACCTATATATTTGTGTCAAGAGCAATATATATTTTTGCAGATAAATCATAATATTAATAGTATATAAATATTTATGATCCTATAAGTTTTTATTTTATTCAGTTTTTGTATTCAAAAACTGTTTTTATACACTAAATCTTCAACGATGTGATCACGTGACCATTCTAAGAGTCTGCATGTTGGCTCAGGTTTAATTTGCGATGCTCTACTCCTAAGTAGCAAATCTCTATCATTAAATCAGTAAAGTGAATTTCAAATGAATCGCAGACTGGGTGAACTCCGGCTGCGCCTGCAGTCCCTCCGCAAGCTGGCGGGCGTGTACGCGCTGAAGCTGGGCGCCGCGCTGGCCGGCCGCCCCGCCGGCCACGCAGCCGGCGCGGCCGTCGCCGCGGCCGCCGCGCCACAGGTCACTGCCGAATATACCTAAACACATATTCATTTAAGGCCTCTTTCAACATCTCCAAGAAAAATCCCAAGTATCTCATCAGTAGTTACAAGTAGCTATCTTGCTCAGTTTCATAATGGTGTGAGTGACATCGCATGCTCTATGAGTACTGATTAGCTACTCGGAACTTTACTTGGATGGTGAAGAGCCTTACACTCATATTATAGGTACATAGTTTTGAAGAGTATTTTGTTATTATACACCACACAGCTAGTAAAGTTTCTTGTTGAAAGCAAAGTTCATAGTTTTTGAACTTTGCTTTTTTATGAGCGCACTAATGTGCTCCGCCACCATTTTGAAAACAGACAATATCATAGAGACCAAAAATTATTGTCTAAAAAATTATCTGATTTAAATGTTTCGGTTACTTTAGTTATAATTTTTTTACTACTTGTGCTACAAAGGTTCGAACCCTTTTTGATTCGTGATATTCTAAAGACGATTCAGTATTCACACAACCATTTCAAACGGTTCAGTATTCGCACAGTAATGAATTGTGCGAAAAAAACTATAATTTCAATGGTTTATTAGCCAAAAGTTAATAATAATATGAATATGAAGACAAAAAAAGGAATATAGTTCGGCCGTTCAAAGGATGCGTTCCTGACAGGTACCTTATAGGTACCTAAGTTAGTTTGATATGCGCTGGCTTCTCACAGAGCACTGTTGGACATCACGGAGCAAGCTTCCATCGTATTATAGACCTTACGCTTAACAGTATAAAAGCCTATTTCCTTAAGACAGCTAGCAATACGCTATAGTGTCCTAAAAAATCACATGATTATGGTATGGATATAAATAAAATGATTTTTTAAATTAAAATACTTTATTTAAAAAAAAGGTGGGCTTAATGCCTAGGCATTTTCTACCTGCCAACCTGTATTGGTTGCCAACATTGTTTTAATATGTTTTAACAAGTTTTATTAATCTACTTAAAATCCATGATAAGTTAAGAAGTTATTTATAACCAAAGTAAAATGGGCATTTAAATACTTTTAAGCGTATGGGATTCATAGAACAGTACTCAACACAGAGCTACAAATACCTACGTTAGTTAACCGTAAGCTAGAAATAAACCAAATCTAATAAACCTGTATTTTACTAAAATAGTGTAATATCCTGTCTTACGTCAAATTGTAAACCAATCTGCCTATTATAATTATGGGGATAAGACTGCTATCACTCAGATATAAAGTCTATGGGAATGTTTCACATCTCCGAGTAAAATTAGTACCTAAATGGTTAAAAAATAGAGCAGTTTCATCTCATCGGCCATTTTGCTTTGTCCGCCATTTTGTTTACAATTTGACGTAGCCCCTCTAATATCACTGTAGTGGCTTCGCACAGTATTTTGACGTATTTCTGTCCTCCCCATAGCTAAACGAAGAAGAAGAAGAACAGATTTCGACCAACAACCTGCCGCCTCTAGATCTGAACGAGTGAGTACACGATGCTAGTAACTTTAACACGGTAGACGCTTACCACGTTTTATTTAGCGTATTGTTAAATAGACGCTTAATTTTATTTCAACTTTTTATTTTCCTTTTCATTATTATAAATAACTTTTTTCATGACGTGACTTAGGTTAGCTTATTTACCGCAAACAGAAGAAATACTTACCTATTAATATTATTGTTATATATAACTCTAAGGGCTGTTTCAAGATCTTAGAATTAAATTAGTAATAAATAAATAAATTTTATTCAAATATTAACAAAATTCACTTATAACCATAGGTATAAAAACGTAATGGTTAAAATAAAGAGCTATTTAGCCAACTGGCAACTGTCAGTGACTGGCCGATTGCCCTATATTTTAACCAAAGAAAAGTTCACCCGAAGATTGTGAAACTAGCTTTCAATTCTTTAAATTTTAAAGCACTTTATGTTTATGAATAATAAATAAATGAATTTATACCTGAGACTGTTACTATAAGTAAGTGTCCAGTCTAACCATAAACATTATGTATGCATTATATCTCTATAAATCTACCAAATCTTTAAATTAATTTTACATCTTAAAATTTTCACGTATTTTATAAAAATTTATAACAATTTAATTTTAATTATAATAATTTCAACAGCGTGGTCGTAAATGACGACGAAGAAACCATGTCAGGCCTGCAACGGGGGCTCCGCTTCGTCTCCCGAGTAGCCCGGGCTTCGCTGCCGTTCCAGGCGCTCCTGCTCCTACTGCTGGGGGCCGCGGCCCTGGCGCCGCACGCGCACTCCGACTGCCGGACCCCCGGAATGGGCTTAGAGCCCATTCTACGCTACCCAGATGGACCTCCGCCTCTCTGATACAAACACGAAACTATACGAATACTGGCCTACCCTCTGGCCAAGTTACGGGATTTTCTCATCCCGAAAACAATCATAAAAAAGTGACATTGACATTTACAACGCATTGACAGATGAATATAAACAGTCTGATATTGAGTTATGTCGATTAAAAAATTGATCTGTCACTGTCATGTAAACGTCAACGTCAACCCCGTCGCCGGCGATGGCCGGGCGCGGGCTCGCGACATTCCACGCGGCCGCCGCTCCGAGTGTAAATAGAGGTTTTGTATATTTGCTATGGAAAAGACGGCCGAGCGGCGGCCGTACAGAACAACTATTTATTTAATTATTTATGAAATCTCCTATACTCTGATTATAGCCGAAGTATATCGCATTCACGCATTGTTACTTAATTGTTTAGATAGTAAGGACTGTTTATAAATGATCGAAATAAAGCCTTTGCATTGATTATAAACTGTTGTTTTATTATAATACACTTAGAACTATGCAACAAGTATGTATATGTAAGTTATTAGCTAATATGCATTATAATCTTCAGCGCTTTTTAATCCAAGTTTTCTGAAACAGAACAAAATTTACAGATAATTTTAAACATCATGAGGTTTCTGGCTAGTGAACTGGAGTTGCTTGTACCTGAGTACCACTTAATAAAGGCCCAGTGCCTACTACTTGCTAATTGTATTTTTTCAATAATAAACTCTTAAATAAACATTATAAATAGCAAGTTTGTATAAACATAATAATGATGATTACCTACCTGCCTTCAAATATCTGTCAGTCTAACAACTTAAATTGGAAATATTGATGCATCCTTTCCAAAATATTGTAAGTAATACATTGGTAATGGAGTTCAACGACCTTATTATAGATAGTCGCTCAGTTACCTCCATATATATAGTACATACCTATAAAGCAGAAGATTTTTTGAACGCGCTAATCTCAGGAACTATTGGTCCGATTCGAAATGCAATAAATAATAAATAAATAAGTAAATAAATATTTCCGGACAATTCACACAACAAGATCTAGCCTTGTGGTAAGCTCTAAGCTTACCACGGGGCTTGTGTTACGGGTACTAGACATCTGATATACTTAATATAATAGAGATAAATACAAATAGATATTCTTTATTAGGTATACATAATTAAACACCCAGACCAAGGCGAAAGTGCTTACAGAACATACAAACACTTGACCCCTCGACGATTTTGAATTTGGAAAAATGTTCTAATAATAAGTACATAAATAATAGACTATTTATCGAGGAAGGCTGTACGCTTTTTAATCGCGGAAAAACACGTCGTCGCGGAAAAATCCATAAAACGCGGGCGGTTTTATGGATTTTATTATATTAAAACTTGATGACCCCAGCAAACGTTGTTTTGCAAAATGAAAAATAGTGTAAGGATAACTATTAATTAAGTGCAGAATTTATAATGAATCCATTGTACTAAGTTATTTTATTCCGATAATGAATCATTTTAAATAGTTGAAAAACGATATCATTTAAAAATAAATTAGGTTGGAAAGATTTTGTTGCAATAAAATATATATAATGTAACCATAAATATTCAGAATTTATGTTATTATTTATACAATAGTTAATTAATTTTAAATGTATCGCTTAATTTATTAAAACTAAGTGAATGGTTAGCTGTAGTACTGAGTCGTTTCCGGTTGTCAAACCTACCTAACCTAACTTTAACGACTCGCGACTTCAGCACGACATTCTGTTTTCTGCGCGTCGTAGCGACTAGACCTCTAAAAGTGAAAAGTGTTGTAGTGGTGTGCTGATGGAGACTGTTTTAAGGTTAGACCTCAATTTGTAATAAACTGTGTAAAAGTGATTCATAAATTTTTTGAGTGGTCTTACGTAATTTTACTTACTAACCTATAAATACCTCACTAACAATAGATAGTAGGCGATTCTCAGACCTACTGAATACTCATATGAAATTTTTTCGGGGTTTCGGAGGAGTACGGAAACGAACATTGTGGCACGAGAATTTTATATATAAGATATATAAAAATGTCCATGTCAGAATGTTAGTTACCGTACCGTACTTTTATATCTGAGCATATTGAGTAGGTCTGAGAATCGGCCAATATCTATTTTTCATTACCCCCGACCAAAAAAGAGGAGTGTTAGATCTAATATATAAAATTCTCGTGTCACAGTTCTCGTTCCTGTACTCCTCCGAAACGGCTTGACCGATTCTCATGAAATTTTGTGAGCATATTGAGTAGGTCTGAGAATCGGCTAGTATATATATATATAGCTCCCGAACGGATGCAGCGATTTAAATTTAGTTTTTTTTTTTTGTTTGAAAGGTGAGTTTGGTTTGAGTGTTCTTAGACATGTATCATGAAAATCAAGTTATGGGGGTGAGAATGGGGAAGGAAAACCGAAAATCTGCAAATATACTCGTGTGAGGTATTAAATGAAAGCGCATCGCGTTCACATTACAAAATATTATGGTGTTTATCTTTTAAGGAAATTAAGGCATTGGAATCGGGGGTTTTTCTTGACTTGTAAATTTAGATTTATTTTGCAAAACTGTTTGCTGGGGTCAGCTAGTTAGATATATAAGGCTCACCAAGAGATGTGGGCGGAGTGCGGTTCCTACCCCGGCGGGCGCGCCGCCGCTGCACCGCGGCTGTGTACGCCTTCCTATCGTGCTTCGTGCTCTCGCCCACGCTGGAGCCAGTCTCCCTCTGCACAGATACATCATCACCATAAACCATAGCCAGGATATCTGCTAGGTCTGAAGCCTGACGCTGCGTTGAGTTCCGCGGGCGCGGTTTTATGTCAATCACGTAGGTAAAGTAATTATTTATTGCATTTACATGTACATAAAACATCTTAAATATATAAATTAGTATCAATGTAAATATTATGGTGATTAACTTTTAAGGAAACTAAGGCATGGAAAGCGGGGGTTATTCTTAAAGTTTAATTTTAGATTTATAACAGCTCATTAAGTCGCGCCGCATTCGCAATCCATAGAATAATATGTAACCAACCCACCCATTTACGTACCAAACTACTTATGTGTAATTATATTAATAATATTGTGTTGTATTTTATTTGTGTATTTTTATACATAATTGTGTTATGTAAAAATATTTAAAAAATGTTTTCTTTTTAATTTTTTTTACCTGGCCTGGCTTTTATAAGCCTTCATTTGACCACAATCTCACCTGATGTAAAGTGGCGATGTGGTCTAAGATGGAGCATGAAGACCTAAAAGCTAGATGGCTTCTCCGGACCACATACACCACGGAAACACGATAAAATCGCTTCACGCACTGGCCCAGCCCGGAGGGTGGTGGCAAGCCGCGGCCGAAGTCTCCCACCAGAGACTGTTCTTAAAATAAGTTTGTGTTATTTCCATTTAACCTCCAACTTCACGGCGCAGTCGCACCTGAAGCTACTAATTCACCTTACTTGCAGTTTAGAGGTGAAGTTCTCTAGGCTCTCTATCTATAGGCTGGCCGAGTGGAGCGACACCACAGTCGGTGTCCGCTCCGGTAAGGGACTGACGGTGTTATCATCACTGTGTAGAGCGTGCCTCTTGCCTTCCAGTACAAGTTACCGGGATCTCAACGGTAGCTGGCCGTGCTGAGGGGTGCGAGGGATGTCCCCACAGGACCGCGCGGCCCGTGCCCGAGCAGGCGCCGCTCAACGCCGCGTCCTGTGCGCTGCAACGGAGCAACTGCGACAAGACTAGCACCACCGCCTGGAGAAACAACATGTAGCCTTAATTATATATATATGTCATGTCACAGAAGTGACAGATGGCAAACGTAGGTAACTTATATGCCGCGTATCAACAGCAGCGAACCATCGAGCACGGTCTCGCCGTATATCCATCCCCGCCGCTCGAGGCAATTTGACCTTTCGTGCCGTTATGGCATAAGGCTCACGAAAGTTTAAGTTGCCTCGTGATTTTCCACGATGAAATGCTAAATACTCGCGAGATCTCGATGCCCAGCTTAACAAGGGATATATTAGACATAGAGCCGTCAGGCGGAAAAGCATTGAACATTTTCTTAGGTTTTGTATTTATTCATTTATATTAAATACAAATAAATTTTATTTGTACTTGTGTTGTTCGAACGCGAAACGCTGACTATTTGCTGAAAAATATGAATTATTTCCATTTTAGTTCCAATAGATATATTATTATGAGATAGGTACTACCTTTACCGGGTTCGATTCCTGCCGAGGGGTCAAGTGATTGTATGTTCTGCAAGCATTTTCTCCTTGGTCTGGGTGTTTAGTATGTATAATAAAAAATATCTATCTATGTATGTCTATTATATTAAGTATATCAGATATCAGATGTCTAGTACCCGTAACACAAGCTTATAACTTACCACGGGGCTAGATGTTGTTGTGTGGATTGTTCATTGACGAACAATCCACGATTTATTTATTATTTATTTACGTTTAAAGGACTAGCTTTTAGGACGCCACGGCGTTGCACGTGCTTTATTTCCCACGGGAAATAAAGCACGTGCGTATTTTACCGAGGTATTTTTGGCCTATATTGGACGAGTGTTCGTGAGATTAGCGCGTTCAAACAAAGAAACAAACTCTTCAGCTTCTTATATTTCTTATATATTTTATCAATACTTCACTCACTAATTTAAGAAATTAGTGATTACCTCTAGTATGAAGACCAGCATGTTGAATATCTGCAGCCCCAGCAGCGCGTTGGCGAGCGGCGCGCGCACGGCCTCCACGCAGCCGCGCGCGTGCAGCGACGCGGGCGGTAGCGGCGAGGCGCCGCGCCAGATATCCCGACAATCCGACTGTTGGGTTACACACAACTTGGTTATGACATGAAGTATAGTGTCCGTTAGGCAAATTACCAATAAACAATGCCAAATTAGGTCCTAGTAGTTGAGGCTGGAAACGGCCTAACTACGTTCACCGTAAACAATCTTTAAGTAAATTGGCTTAGATAGAATCCTCTAATAATTGTTGTAGTTTGAAGTTTAGTGTAGATAGGTTCCTACATGCACACTAACCCTCGTAGGTACTCAAGTTTCAAATGTATAGAAGTTTTCAGGGTTTATATTTAGAATTATTTTGTTAAACCTTATTGTTTATTTTTACTTCGTTGTTTTCCATTTTAATCTATGTTGACTATTTTATTTAATAATCTGTATTATTCCGCTTTAATTACCTACTTATGTACTGGGTTGTGATAACAAAAAAATGATTTATCTATCTATCTAAATCTACTTGCTCCTTTCATCTATCTTACCTGCTGTAAAGGGTCGTGGTAGCAGGCAGCCAGCACCCGCGGCGTACAGCACGAATACGGAGACACGGGCGGCAGCACCGTGCCGTCGCTACTGGCCTTTCTGTTTAAATTATGCAGTGTATGAGTTAGTGTAGGCACTGGCGTAAGACTGCAGCCTCTTTTCCCGTAGGCGCCTTAGAACCCGGCCAAGAGAACGTAAAAAGAAGATAGGTAGAAGCGTCTTCTTGGAACCCAACATCAAATACGCGCTCGCCAATCCGCATGTCAGGCATAGCGCCTACGACAATGCCCAAATAATTATGTTACGTCTATAAGGGAGACCAGGCTGGGAAGACATTACGAAACACGCAAAAATAGCTTCACGCACTGGCCCAGCCAACCACCAGAGACTGTTCTTAGCACCACCAGGAGGTCACGTGTTTGTCAAAGATTCAGAGGGTTAACACTTACGGACGTGAACAGGTAAAACCTCCTTAGATGTTCACTCCACTCTCCCCTACCCGTATTTTTTATGCTACTTCATAAAAAGATTTGCACTAACTTTAAGACCAGCTCTGAATCCTCGTTGAGAAAGTCCATATTGATCCATGGTATGTTGTGCCAGTCCTCTGGGTTCTCAGCGCCGCAGCAGCTAAGTTCTACCTGAACGTGACAAACATTCCCCTTTATGAATCCAATATTTCCAATAAGTCATTTTTAATTTCTCAGTTCTGAATAGAAGTTTTATAATAAAAGCATAATCGGGCATTTATCTCCACTGAAAGGGTGGCACTTGATAGATTATTAGGTATGTCAGGTTTTTTTGGTTTTAATGAACTTCAAACAAGGAAGTGGCTATATTTATATCCAAAATTTGAGATTTTAAATTGAAATTGAGCCTAAAGGACCTTGTACTTTTAGGGCCAATATTTCATCTGTTTTATATGTACCACTACAAAATTCAACTTTTTCAAATCGCGTCTTTCAGATAA
The DNA here is from genome assembly GCA_929108375.1 of Gymnoscelis rufifasciata. Lineage (NCBI taxonomy): Eukaryota > Metazoa > Arthropoda > Insecta > Lepidoptera > Geometridae > Gymnoscelis > Gymnoscelis rufifasciata. The sequence continues at coordinate 1,380,498 of OV815307.1, read as the reverse complement.
TTGTTGAATAGAAAGTGTAGAAGATCGGCAAGACTTTGGAAATATAACCAGCATATTAGTACCGACCTAAATAAATGTTATAAGTGTCATTTAATCTTGTTTTATGTGTTTTTAGGTGAATTGAAATTTGGTAAGTATGTACTGTGATGTCATCAAATAGTCTAACCTTCTCAGGATTGCTGACCTCATCATACCTGCATCTTATCCATCACTAGTTTCCAGGAAGGTTCCGTCAGGTATTGGGAAATCCCACTGCGTATTGACGATGAGAGTTCCTTCATAAGAGCCTGGAAAACACAGCTTACTAAAACACTGATTATTTTACGTGACACGAGGCTGCCTGAGCCACGTTCACGGCTTCCTGCCTAGGCAAGCAGCAGCTATGACCGAAGCCTGTGTGCAGCAGTGGGCGACTTACGGCTGAAATGATGATGATACTGAATGTGTAGCGTAAAGTCAAGCATTGTGGTGTGGTCCTAATGATGCTTCATGTATGAGCAAAACTTGCTTATAGGTTTCCGCATTTTTGGATGGTCGTAAGTACGTTTCTTCCAATGAACGTGTCAGTGCAAGAAGATTTAGTTACCCTATAAGTTTTTTGACTCACCTTCATAGTAGCCCTAGCAGCATTATACACCAGTATCCCCTCGACAGGGATAGCGACTCCAGCCATCATCCAGATGGTCGTGGCCACCTGGATGCGCTCCCAGTGAGGGCAGTGCAGCAGCAGCGCCACCAGGCGGATGCCGGCCGTGTAGTGCAGCTTCATGGAGTACGCTTGGAGCAGGATGAGCCCGTATAGGAGGAAGACTGTCAGCTGGAATACGAAAGTTCGGAACTACTCGTTATTAAACTATCGTTTGTGTTACTACTCACTTCATTTTACAAACGGGTTATAATCAGGAAACTACTTGATTAGTGATGATAAACTTAGGACGAGGAATTCAGCAAAAGAAGTTAATCGACAGAAAATAGCGTATCGGCACAATCAGTCTACTTCCAGTTCGCGCGCTTGGTTTTCAAATTGATTGTCATTTAATTGATTAAAACGTGATTAAATCCCGATATATACATATTCCGTTCTATATGGTAAAGATTCGTTGTAGGCTGTGATGGATCGAATCGAATCCACTGTAACTTAGCCACACAGCTTTGACAAAGATGCATCACGAGGGACAGAGCTACGCTATTAAATTCTTAATTAATTTTTAGGTACATATTCTTCATTGTATTGAATTTATATTAGAACTGAAATAAACTCTGTAATAATTTAATGGGGCTTCTCTTGGCTATATATAATATTAACCTTGTTCTCAAATAATAATCGAACCCCGGCCTCTAGTGGACACTAGCAATATGCCTATAGTTGTCCTAAGTAAAACTGTAAAACTGAAATTAAAGGCAATTCAAAACCTATATTGGTACAAATTAAGTATTCATATTACCTTATGTATATGTTTCAGCAGCATCATGACTTTAAACGACACATTGTAGCAGAAGATCAGCATACACAGAGAGACCGTTAGCTGGCCGATCAGTAGAGCCCGAAGCACCACCGCCAAGCGCATGCGACCTTCGCGGCTGAACGAGAGACCTCCCCACGCCATACATCCTCACCCACTCCCACACAAATTCCTCACCCACTCCCACACAAATACACAATAGTTCACTGTTGACCCGCAGTTTCTACTAGGCACACATAGAGTTACAGGATCTCACTTCGAACACACTTTTACAAATGCACAAAAGTTCACTGTGAGCCGTTTTGATCAGTTTTAGGAACCAGGAGCACGCATAACTCGATCACACCTACAAATACACAATGGGTAACTTTTGTCGCGTTTTGCACAAGTTTCCACAATTTCTACCAGGCGCACATAAGCGATATAGGATATCTATCTATATACTTCTATCGGCCGCGTCAATAGGTGGCGATGTGGGATCGTTTAAAATGTTTAAATTGTTTAACATTTTAGAGGGAAAGACGTTATTACAAACATCTAGTCTTCACGTTTTGAATCATAAACATATTTTTCCATAATTTTACGCTGAAGCTAAACCTACAAGTTCAATGCTTTTAGATACCTACTCGTAGAATCAACCATTGCGTTTCTTCTTCGCTTTTCTCTCTAGCTTTAATGAAGGTTATTTTGAGCTTATATTAAAATAATCTCGAAACTTTATTTTAACTGCAAAATAAACAAGAATTTCAGTTAAGTACATATGTCTAATTGGCAATGGCAAAAAGTGACGTTAATATTTGAATAAACCAACCTATTTCAATTTCATTTCACGAAACCATACAAACTATTTCTTTCTTCCGTGCTTTTGACGAATATTTATGACTTCCTGTATGAGTGAAACTTGGAATCCTTTTGCATGAGGGAGAGCCTCAAATTCTATAGCCAGTTGTAGGTCGATCGAAGCCACTGCTAAGCAACCCAAGTCTTTACATGTTGCCTTGACTACAAATATTATATTATTTTAACTTTTGCGGCATAAAAAAAAATCTCATACTATCTATTTAGTTAAGTATGTACTATAATAAAAAGTTTCAATTACATTTTGAAACATTTTTGAACCAAAGAGTATTTTATCTACAAATCACTGGTTGAAAACACTTATGTCATCATTAATAACACGACTTTCAATTGTTACCTGTTTACAACTTTTCTGACCAAGTTGTCAGAGAAATTTAATTTATTTATTGTTAAAAATAAGCTCTAAATAACGTAACTTAATAGAGTAATTAGTTTAGCTACGATAAAAGTGCGCCAAAATGGCGGAAGGCGAAGGTTACGGTGAGATTAAGAAACGGCGTAAAGTTGCTTGGAGTGATGACTTGAGCCATGACTCTGAAGAGGAAAGAGGTAAGATTCTTGAATAATGATAATTCGTTTTTAGTATTTCGTTCCTTATTACAAATATTTTACTACTCATTGTGCTGGCATGGCATATTGTAATCATCTTTATTATCATGTTACGTTTCCATCTCTTTATTACATAACGCATAACGCCCGTTACATACAGGGTGGATTTTTTAAAGGAGGGACCATTAGGGCAGGTACATTATCCGTTATACATAAATACAAAAAAAAATTGTATATGCATGTTGGAAATCATTAAAATGAGGACAACTCGAAAACCTAGTTACTTACCAAACTATTATCTTTTCCAGAACGCGAACGCCTTCTCCAACTGGAGCGAGAGTTGGCGGAAGCAGCCAACCAGAAGCCAGACTACTCCCCCGAGGAGATGGGCAAGCTTGTCTCCTACGTCATGAGGCTGACCAGCCTCTACGACCTGCGCGACGAGGACTGGACTGACGCCACCAAGGAAGCCATCAGCGAGTGGTTCCTGGAGCCGAAGACACTGATCCTGTGTGTTTACTTCAAAGGGGACAAGTTGTCGGCGAGTCTGGATGTTCCGCTCTACCCTGTCTATGATTTGACTTATTTTATCAGGTTATTTTCTGTTGTATATCACACGTTACAGTTTATTTGAAAGAGACTAAGCCAAACTAACTATTGTGGGGCTTGTCCATCTGTCCGTCCTGTCCGTCTCTCTGTCTGTCTGTCTGTCAGTATGTCTGTCTGTCTGTGGGTCAGTCCGTCTGTCACAACAATATCGAGGCTTGTCACGACCCTCCAGGCTGGGCCAGTGCGTGAAGCGATTTTTTGATGTTTTGTAATGTGGTCCGGAGAAGCCGTCTACTTTCTAGGTCTTCATGCGCCATCTTAGACCACATCGTCACTTCACATCAGGTGAGATTGTGGTCAAGTGAAGGCATATATAACATAAAATAACGTTATTTGTTACTTCTAACAAACTACAATGTAATTTGGGACCTTTTTTCATCAGTTTCTTTTGCTTTTGACCGTACAATACCATCCAAACTTCCAACGGAAATTGATTTGAACGAGATCTAGTAAGTAGTTTTTTTTAATTCATCATAAAACGCAAATTACCTTTTCACCTATAAAGTTAAGCGACCTTAAGAGTATAGGTCACCGGTTTTCCTTTTATAACAATAAGTGTAAAAACTATTGAAATACAAGAAACCCTTGGTTTGAGACTATCTCATTTTTTTAACCCCCGACCAAAAAAGAGGGGTGTTATAAGTTTGACGTGTCTGTCTGTCTGTCTGTCTGTCTGTCTGTCTGTCTGTCTGTGGCACCATAGCTCCCGAACGGATGGAGCTATTTCAATTTAGTTTTTTTTGTATGACAGGTGAGTCTGGCGCGAGTGTTCTTAGACATGTTTCATGAAAATCGATTGTGCCGTTTAAAAGTTATGGGGGTGAGAGTGGGTAAGGAAAACCGAAAATCTGCAAATATACTAGTGTGGGGTATCAAATGAAATCGCATCGCGTCCACATTACAAAATATTATGTTGTTTTATGTGTATGTGTGTTTTAATATTACGTTTAAGGAAATTAAGGCATGGGAATCGGGGGTTTTTCTTAAATTTTAAATTTAGATTTATTGCAAGTTTATTTTAAGTAATTTTATAATGTTATTTCCAGAATAAAGAAAATAACAGACAAATATTGTTGCCAGGGCTCCGGACTACATCTTCAAAGCGGACACGTTCCACGACGACATCATCTACGGCACGTTCGTGGACTCCGTGGAGGCCAACATGATACAAATGCTGGAGACCATTTACGCCCCGTACTTCTTCGCCATCACTTCGTGGCCTGATAGTTAGTATCTTGCAGTTATAAAAAAGACGTTTTAACTTAGTGTGAGCACACTCGACTTTCATTTCGAAGGTTGTGAGTTCAAACCCCGCCACCAGCTCTGGATTTTTTTCTTGAACAATTAACGTGCGCTTTAAACATGTGATTTAACGGCGAAGGTAAACGTCGTGAGGAAACTGACATGTTCTGCTAACTATGAAGACTTTGAAGGACATGTGACATTCACAAACCCGCACCAGCGTGGTGAATTAAGGCCTAATCTCTCTCGGCAAGAGAGAAGTCCCTGTGTCCCAGCAGTTGGAACGTAATTAGTGGTGCTTGTATGCAGAAACACGATACTACTGGGTACCTAGCATTTGGCTTAAGCAGTTTATGTACAAACACATATTTTTTTACGATTTCTTATGCATAATCTCTTATTAAAGAGGTTCCGACATTTTGATATAGAGCCTGGCATACGTACTTGTCCGCCATTTTGCAAAAAAATGCCTCTAAGTTATGGTAGTGTACAGTTTTCAAGATATTTGTATTTGATCGTTAGTAATTATTTACTTTGTTGATTGACATGCGTTTCATCAATAGCCGCCAAACAACCTTTGTTTTTAAAATAAATTTTCTACTAATTGAGATATGTTTTTGCAACTTCGGTTTTGATCAAATACAACTTCTTGTGGTTTTATAATACATAGATGGCGCTTATAGATTGGTGGACAACTAGTTGCTTTTAATTTTACAATAAATTTATTTCCTATTTAAGTACTTATGTTTAATTTGTTTATGTACATTTTTTTGTATTTAATTTTTAACGTTTCTAAGGTTTGTCAAATCAAACAATGGAAATAAATGATTTTGAATCTTTGTATGTTCGTGGACAAATATTTGTTGTCAAAAAAGTGTAGTGTATTTGGTCACAAATATTTGTTTTTCGTTTGTAAAGTGTTTCAATTAAGGTATTTCATTTCACTTCCAGGTGTAAAAAGCGAATTCTGCTCCCACATCCACACCTTCCTAGCCAAACTAACCGACATGTACTACAAGATGCTGGGTCTCACAGTCCTCTACATACCGCGCGAAGGACAACAGCTGACCTTCGAGAAGGCCAGCGTGGACCGCGAGCTGGTGAAGCGGCTAGAAGGCGTGGTGGTCTACTGGACCCATCAGATCAAGTCGTGTCTGGAGGACCAGGCGTTTGTGGCGTCGGAGAAAGAGCTGCTGTGTCCTAGTGATGAATACGACTTCTGGATTTATAGACGTTAGCTAGTATTACTGTCTAGTTGTTAGAACAGGGTCCTTATTATTTTTAACCAAAAAAGAGGGGTGTTTAGGTGAGTTTGGCGCGAGTGTTCTAAGATATGTTTCATGAAAATCGGTTGTGCCGTTTAAAAGTTATTGGGTTGAGCGTTGGGAAGGAAAACCGAAAATCTGTAAATATACTTGTGTGGTATCAAATGAAAGCGCATCGCGTCCACATTACAAAATATCATGCTGTTTTACTTTTAAGGAAATTAAGACATTGGAATCGTGGGTTATTCTTTAATTTCAAATTTAGATTTATAACCTTTTTATTACAGTTTAAAATACTTTTCATACCTGCAAATGAGGTCCCATGAATTAAGTAGGTGATTTTTTGTCTTCTTTCAATCTTGTGGATGGCCTGTTCACAGACGAGAACCTGAATGCCCTGCTGTACCAACTGAAGAACCCAGCAGTGCGGCACATCACCAAGATCCTGGTGACGACGCACTCCACGTTCATCCACCAGTTCCAAGCGCTGTGCGACGAGATCGTGCAGAAGATCCATGAGGCGACGTCGAATATTGAGTTCCTTCAGGTTATTATTATTCTAATCATTTATAATAGTAGTAGTACCTATTATAGCGATTGGTTAATACATTGAAAGAAATAAAGAAAGAAAAATATTTATTTGTGTACAAAAATAAGACAGATAACATTATTAAATTAAACTTAGATTAAAGTACACAAATGGGTCGACACTCAGCATGTGCTGTATCTGCACGATCTATCATTGTGAGCCTTTTCTGAAGCGACAATTCACTACCACCATTTAAGCCGTGACGCCTTTGGAAATTATGTAACTCATGAAATGCTTCATATATTCGTATCAAAAGTGTCTTCTGGGGACAATGTCAGTCAGAGACCGGTGCAAGCTTTACAGGGCTAAATATGCTAATATAAACTGGATAGAAGACTCAAACTGAGAACCCTGGCCTAAGTAATCTAAGACAAACCAGTTTCATTGAACTAAGTCCCACACATTATAACAACCCAGACCACAAGGCAGTTGCAGTTGTTCACTTTCTACAACTTTTTACCATTTTTAGAAACCGTTGTTGATGTAAAAACAGTTCTATAAATATAGGATAACATAAACGAATAATGACTATTATAGTCATTATTCGTTTTTGTCAATTTCATTTTATTTCAAATACCCAGTTACGTTTGTTTGGTACCTATCACTACATCTAAACATCTGTCGACGTTCCTGAATGAGCAGTTTTGGCCGCAAGGGGTCAAGTTTCGACGGTTCATCGGTCGCCTACACTGCAAGGCAACACCGCCGTAACAGATGATCCACGATGCTGACACTTTAGTTTATAAGATTTATATTTTTTATGTATGTTAGTCTATAAGGTATATGTTTATATGGGCCTTAGATGCCTGAAATAAATGATTATTATTATTATTATTATTTGGAGGAGGGCGCTGATACTGTAACAGTTTTTATAACTATCGCAGTATATAAACGTTCCCATTATTATTGTGTTAGTTTGGGAAAACTTTTGCATAATTTCATATGTTTTTTATGTTGCCACGGACCCGATTCCAATAAAAAAACGATTCGACAGAGTAAGACATGATTAACTCTGTGTAAACGCAGTGTTAATCATATCTTGGTAATGTTTCAGGTTATAAAGCAGCCATGTGCAGTCCTCGAATGCGTGGTAGACCCCGACGAGATCCCAAAGCACATCCCACACATCATCAACCTCTTCAGGTTCATTTGGCAGGAATCCCCATTCTACAACAGCGAGGCTCGCATCACCAACCTCTTCAAGGCCCTCAGCAACCAGATCATAATCCTCTGCAAGATATACATTCAGCTAGAGTCCCTCTTCGATGGGCAGACGAAGAAAGCTCTGGTCGAGTTCACGAAATGCATAGACTGTTGTAAGAGATATCGGGAGATTTATGATCTAATGGTAGAAGCGCATATTGAAGTGAATCCTGGAAGCTGGGAGCTGGATACGGGGGCGATCTTCAATTATATTGACTCGTTTGTGCAGAGGTGTTTCGATATGTTGGATGTTTGTAATTGTATGATTATTTTTGGAAGGTGAGTAGAATAGAATGTGTTAGTTAAGTGTAAACATATCTTTTGGTTTCCATTTATTATTTTGGTTGTGCCGTTGGTTGTGCTGTTCATATTTTTTTAATGGAATTTGCCAATACTCGCCACTCTTGCGGCCGCTTCCAAACGAAATAACTGAAGACCTTATAGGGAGACCTCCTACGGCTGAAATTATGACGATTAAATAATAATTAAAAAAATATCCATGAAAAAGGGATATCCAACATCCAAGAGATGTCTAACAGTTGGATATGCGAAGGCACAGCATCTCAAAATAATAGTAAAATCTTTGTTTTGAATTATGTATTGCAAACAGGATCGACGAGCTGCAGCAAATAGGTAAGCCGATGTTCGGCGGCGCTCGCGGCGAGGTGTTCGAGGCGAAGTGCGACGAGATCGAGCAGATCTTCCTGAAGGCCTTGAAGCAGATCCGCAACGTCAGCGACACCATCCTGGACGTGCAGGCGCCCAGCTGGTACGACGACGTGCTGGAGTTCCGCGTCACGATTAAGGATATTGAGGTAGAATTATCTTATTAAGAGATAACGAGCCTAGTAAAGCAAAGTTTTTAACCCCCGACAAAAGAAGAGAGGTTATATGTTTGACGTGCCTGTCTGTCTTTCTGTCTGTGTGGCTGGGACATCATAGCTCCCGAACGGATGGAGCGATTTTAATTCGGCAGGTATACTAATATTAATAATTTAGTTTTTAATTTAGTTTTTTTTTGTATGAAAGGTGAGTCTGGCGCGAGTGTTCTTAGACATGTTTCATGAAAATCGGTTGTGCCGTTTAAAAGGTATGGGGGTTAGAGTGGGGAAGGAAAACCGAAAATCTGCAAATATACTCGAGTGGGGTATCAAATGAAAGCGCATCGCGTGCACATTACAAAATATTATGGTGTTTTACTTTTAAGGAAATAATGAAAGCATTGGAATCGGGGGTTTATCTTAAATTTAAAATTTAGATTTATTCGTATTCAGATTGAGGCATAACATTACTAACTTTGATTCTGTTGTATCAGACGATAATAGAGAACCTGGTGGAGACCGTGTTCGAGGGAGTAAACCACGTGGAAGAGGCCGTGGTGGCGCTGTTCTCGCTGCACAACTACTCCAGGAGGAAGAGTCTTAGGCGCATCTTCAAGAAGAAAACTGCTGAAGTGAGGTTTTCATTTTATTTTGTGATAAACTTGTTTTATTTAGACCTGACAATATAGTTATCATCATTGTGACTCCTTTACTCTGCCTAGGATTTTAGAAAGGATTTCTAGGTAGTCTTTGTTCAGCACTGTCACAGATGCAGACTTAATTAATTTTATCTATTCTTAGCATAACTACATAATAATAGTCAAATGTACGAAGATAAGTGTACCTACTTAACGACTGGTTCTGGTTTTGACTAAGTTAATCTTTATCAAACTTGTATTAAATTAACGACGACGAATTCAAACTTCAGTATGGGGCCTAGTAAAAGAATAAATTCGACGTGAGTTTTTTTTTCTGCTGGATAAGCCATCATTTGACCACAATCTCACCTGATGTTAAGTGACGATGTGGTCTAAGATGGGACATGAAGACCTAGAAGGTAGATGGCTTCTCCGGACCACATTACGAAACACGAAAAATCGCTGCACGCACTGGCCCAGCCCGGAGGGTGGTGACAAGCCGCGGCTGAAGCCAGAGAAGAAAGTAATAAAATGCGGTGCTTGTGTGTACATAATACCATGTCTGGAAACCACGACCCATAGACTTTCATCGCACAAAGTTGGGGATTTATTGCCGAAAAAAGTATTGAATAATATAAATAAATTCAACAATATTAATTGCCGCGTTAACTTTAACGATCAGAACAAGCGATACAGGCAAAATGCAGGCAAAAGTCGGCACGCTTGATATAAAACGTGATACTTGCGTTATCTAGGTAGATGTATGTATGTCTGTGCTACGACCCATAGACCACGAACTTTCTACCTGAGACTTTCACCAATTTTTAAAGTCTTTCAAATATTTCAATACAGGAAATGCGAACGTATTCTATGCACAATGCACTCCTCTCCATATCCTATGAGGTTCCATAGTGGTTGTCATTACACATAGCTAATGCTGTAACTATTTACCAACAGGTTTGGGCAATGTTTAGTGACGAGGTCCAGGAAGCTAAGAAGGAGATGGTGGCGGCTCGCAGCCAGTACCCCGCCGACCTGCCGACCTTCGCCGGCCGCGCCACGGTGCTCAACATGAGGAAGAACCGTCTAGTATATCTCAAGAAGGTGAATAACTATCTATATTTTTAATAACATTTTTGTAATTTGAATTTGTACGAGAAGAGCGTTAGATATGAAAGTGGATGGATATGTGGGAAGAGGGAGGCCAAAGAAAAGATGGATGGACTGTGTGAAAGAAGATATGTGTAAGAAAGGAGTGAGTGCTGAGATGACGGGTGACAAGGGCAGGATGATGATGATGATTTTTGTAATTTTAAATCATTTGTGCTGAGAGTTCCAGCCACAGGGAAAAATTCCTCGCTTTAGAACGCCAACGCCAACGCCAGGTACATATACCAACGCTTTAAGGATGCGATCACGAAGAAAAATCCCTAATTCGTTTTCAGTTATATATCATAGATTATATTTGAGTCTGTAAGGTATCTATTTATGTGCCTTTTTAAGGTATTTTTTATGTAGGTATACGTGGTTAGCGTTTGGAGCATTATTAGCTGTAACACAGTATCTATTAACTAGCACAGGAGGTCCTAAAGACTGCGTTGATTATGTATTACGCTCCTTCGTTTTTAATAAAAAAAATATATAAATTATTATTATTATTAGGTATATTATTTTTCATAAATTATTTATTGATTCATTGTAAGCATATGGTCGGTGCTTCAATCCTCTGATACCGTCGTACTGTCAAATGTATAAAATTAACGTCATAGTCAGATAGAGCCTAGATAGTTTGAAAAATAGTCCCAGTGTCTGAATAGAAAGTGGGAGTAGCATTTTTACACTACCGTCTACGGTGAATGGCACATTAACCCCGACGGAAAGAGGAGTGTTAAAAGACGTCAAACTTTTATCTATCGGTCTGAAAAGTTATAGGAGGTGAAAGTGGAGTGAACAGTCTCTGGTGGTAGGCTTCGGCCGCGGCTTTTCACCACCCTCCGGGCTGGGCCAGTGCGTGAAGCTATTTTTTCGTGTTTCGTAATGTGGTCCGGAGAAGCCTACCTTCTAGGTCTTCATGTCCCATCTTAGACCACATCGTCACTTTACATCAGGTGAGATTGTGGTCAAATGAAGGCTTATCTATACTAATATTATAAAGCTGAAGAGTTTGTTTGTTTGTTTGTTTGAACGCGCTAATCTCCGAAACTACAAAAAATATGTATTAAAGAATAATAGCTCTTTTAATGATCTCAAAAACAGTCCGCGATAGTATATGTCTATCTTGTAAGATTAACTCACAAAAACCGTTTTTATGGTACCTAATTTGGTCGAAATAATTTGTTTAAGTTGAATCAACATAATAATATTAATCTTTATTCAAATAAATATGTTGTTGGTTAAGAGTACTTCATCCATTATAACGCGGGTAGCACCGAAGGGCACAGCTAGTAGAGTATAAAAAAAAAAAAAAAAGTGGAGAAGAATATCCGAATGTCTGCAATCACGGCAGTGCCCCCACCAAGTCGAGCAAAAAAACGGCACGGCCGTACCATACTTTTCTCGAAGCAATTCAGGCCATTTTCGACCCCCTGTAACTTCGTTGTGGATAAAACTAGAAGACTGAAATTTTCAGTAACCATGCAGAATTGTAAAGACACGGTATATTTCAAATTTCATTCAATTTGAACCAGTATTTTAAGAATTATAACGGGTCAAATTTCGTAATTTTGTCACTCACTCACTGACTGACTGACTGACTGACTCACCGATCATCAAAATTCTATGGCACTTCTAGCAGACCTAGAAGCTTCAAATTTGGAATATAAGTAGTGTTTGGTGTATGAATCAAGGAAAAACTAAATCTAGAAAAAAACCGGTATAGAGGGCGCTGTCGTACCTTTTCTCGAAGCAATTCAGGCCATTTTCGACCCCCTGTAACTTCGTTGTGGATAAAACTAGATGACTGAAATTTTCAGTAACCATGCAGGCATTGTAAAGACACGGTATATTTCAAATTTCATTCAATTTGAACCAGTATTTTAAGAATTATAACGGGTCAAATTTCTTAATTTTGTCACTCATTGACTCACCGATCATCAAAATTCTAAAAAGAAAAAAGTAGAACTGTCTACAAAATACAAAAAGAAATGAGATCCCATCAAAAACAATACTTGTCAAAAAAACCGAGTCGCGCAACTCAGTTGTTCTGCGGTAAAAAGTTGTGAGATGAGAGTTTTACCGCAGAACAACTGAGTTGCGCGACTTGTTTTTTTTGACAAGTATTGTTTTTGATGGGATTATACTTGACCCCACTCAAGTGAAAGTGCATCAAATGCATTATGACAAAATAATATGATTTTTACTTTTAAGGGAACTAAGGTCTTGGGATCGGGGGGTTTTTTAATTTATAAATTAGTTAGATTACGTAGGTACATACCTACGCTATAATTTTTACTTATTAGTTATTGGTCATTTAAACTAAGCAATTCTCTTGCAGGTGATGACGGATGCCCAGGTCTGGCTGATGCCTTGCAGCTACTCCGAGGACGTGATCGTGCACGTAAACAGGCTCATGGGAGCTGTCGACGTGGCCATCCGAGAGCTCTTCATATCTTGGACAGTAAGTTATATAAATGAAGTCAGTTAACATAATGACAAATAGTGACTTAATAGTGGTGGATTGATTTTAAAGAGATCTCTTTCAAGCAACCTTAGGATGGATCAAAAATTAATAGACAAGAGAGAGCCGTGGCGTATCATTGAAAGATATTTGACTGCCCCAGTGGCGCCGTGGGCGAAGAGCCGCCCGCGGCGCAAGATGTAATGGGTTCGAATCCCGCCGAGGGTTCAACGGTTTGTATGTTCTGTTAGCACTTGCTTCTTGATCTTGGTGTCTGAAAAAATCTATTCATGTACGTCGTTATAATAAGTATCAAGCTTAGAGCTTACCACGGGGCTGTATGTTGTATTGTCCGGAAATATTTATATTTACTTTGCAGCACAATCTCGACGAGAAATGTGGTATGGGACTGAACAGAACCCTGATGAGGAAGAGTGTCGACCGTCCTGGACTTATGGAGTGCAATATCGATGTGTAAGTGATCTTAGAGAAAATATTTTGTATGAAATGATTCATGATATACAAATGTAACATGATTTAAGTAGCACCGCGGTGGTACTTGCGTTCGTGGCCGAAAATACCGATGCGAGAAAGGATCGCTCGGCGACACACTCGACAAGTGAATGTGAATGTTCCCTCAGGTGAGGGTTGGAGGCCTGTTCGTGACGCCCCCGCTGTTTGTCCTTTTAGTAGGGCAAACCCCGCTAGGCTGTGGCGATGAGGCGACGCCATTTGACTCGATATACAGCCAACTCCTGCCCGCGGTCGCAATTGATATTAAATGAAACATATTACCCTTCGAGTCCTTATAACGATCAGTGTGTAGTACAGATATTTTTGCGTTTGCTATCTCGCCTAGTAGAATTTGGCGACGCAAATTCATGATAGGTATAATACAAAATATATGGAAATGTACAAATTATTGTAAATGTCTAGGAATATACTGGAACTCTGCAAAGAAGCATTTCACTGGGAGAATCTTGGCCTAGAAATCCCAGTCCATGCTTATGCGGTGAGTAAAGTAAATTATTTAACAGCTTCATAAATTTAACATTACAAAGATGTATTAAGCAGCCTAGGCAACCTACTTTAGGTACGGGTAGGGAGGTACATTACGAAAAGGGAAGGTACCTACTATGATAGCATAGCATGCAAAAGACGCTTCGGAGGAATGCTTGCCGCCGTAGTCTAAGTTGCTCTAGCAGTCAAAAGGGGACAATGATAGACAGCTTAGCTGGGCCCATATCATTCTATAAACATTTATTTCAACCACAGAAATTACTTGAAAGCGCATATATTGTACAACCAATAAGACGAAGTGCTTGTCGTAGGTAACTGAGCGCGGTTCCTCTCCTCGTTACTGTGTTATAGCCATGTAAAGCATAGAATAGTTAGGTACAGTAATACATCTAAGTTTATCCAATGGTTTTGTGTTAAAATACGAACCTGAAAGCTCGTCATTCAATTTCACTTGCATACCTATTTTCACTTGCTCTGCATACAGATCCCTCTTAGTGTTATTTATATTCAACTAAATGGACGCTGGTGCCTATCTGATAAAATATTTTATTTCATGCTTGTGTCATACGGCGTCCACGAGAGGTACTGGGTATATTATTTTTAACCAGCAGCGAAAATAAGTAAACAGTAAGACGTCCACTGCTCATAGGCCTCAAAGACTTCCAGTAAACAGTGACAGCGGCCTGCATCCACCGTGAGCCCGCGACCATCGCCAGGTAGTCTGTCCATCTAGTTGGACATCCTACGCTGCGCTTGGCGATCCGTCGTCTGCATTCTAGAACTTTTCAGCATCAACGGCCGTTGTGCGTGCTGTATGTCCTACCCACTGCCAATTCAAAGAGCTAATCCGTTTGGCTATGTTGGCGAGCCGTGTTCTTCTACGTATCTCTTCATTTCTGATTCGATCCCTTAGAAATAATTTATTATCCTGATTAATTTCCATACTGACAGATATACGCGAAGAGCAAGACAATCCTGTTTGTGTTTGAGAGCGTGCTGTGCGTGGTGCAGGGGTACAACAAGATCTTAGACTCGCTGTCAGATGAGGAGAGACTACTCTTCAAACCGCTTATTATGGTAAGTTTAAGATATATTCTGGACGACACAGAGCAACTTCTATCATGTCGTACATGGTAAGCTTACTAGTACAGTCAGCATAATATTGCATAGAAGTGAGAATTTACTACACGGGACGCTACCATGTAGTAAATTCTCACTTCTATGGTTTCATATTTATGTGAGCGGTCAGTGTTCAGAATCAAATTTATTAGGCATACACAGCTTTCAAATTTATTTTCTTAAAAGGGTTTGCATGATCAATCAATAAATCATATATGAAAAACCAAAGCAATTACAAAAAAAAAAAGGGGAGCGAGATATTTATACCACTTTGGGCGCATACAAATATAATGATGATTCGAACTGCTTATATGATTCTGGTTAAATTATTTACAGATATTTTGACTACTCTTGACGCTTAGGTACCTATATAATTTGACGCAGACTGTACCTGCTAGCCAATATCATTACTTGATACTACATTATATATATTATTATGACTGATAATACATTACGTAAATTATTATTACGACTTTATACTGTCATTATATTATGGTGTTATCTTATGGAAGGTTTGTTTCTATGGTCAAATAAAAATAAAGAGTATAAAAAGAGAAATACTATTTATTAATATCACAATTTTATAATCAGGCTTCACAATCACATTCATGAACCCATTTAATAACAATTTTATCAACAACTGGAGAAAATGATCAACAATAATAAATTAATGGTAGGTAACAACACATAATAAAGGACATAATATTATCAATTATTTTTAAACAGCTGACCCC
Source organism: Gymnoscelis rufifasciata (assembly GCA_929108375.1). Taxonomy (NCBI): domain Eukaryota; kingdom Metazoa; phylum Arthropoda; class Insecta; order Lepidoptera; family Geometridae; genus Gymnoscelis; species Gymnoscelis rufifasciata. The sequence continues at coordinate 1,364,772 of OV815307.1, read as the reverse complement.
TTCTGGCTTTGCATGGATACGAAAACCCTCCACCCTCTACCTACTGGAGACGAAATACAGCAAGGGACTTAGGAATTTATATTAAGTAAAAATCATTATCATTTGCCCACACTGGTGCTATCGAACCAAACATTTTTGCGCACTTGGCTCTCTTTGTGATTAGTAGGCATATTGGTCAATACTTCAATCTTATATTCTGAAGGAAATACTCTTACCGATCTCCTCTCAGTCTATCTCAGCCTTTATTACCAAGCATACATCCAAATGCTCATTCATAAATGCAATCTCAACCATTCTCATGCAACATGGGCATGGTGACTTGGTTCCCGTCTCATTCATAGTCTGGGTCTCGTCAAACTCATCATCGCTGTCATCTATAACTATAGTCTTGTTGAAACTTGTTGATGGTTCCTCGGGTATTGTAGTGTTATTGTCGAAGAACGACAAGCACTCATCTAAATGTTCCTGAGTCGGTTTATCTATAGTTTTACCGCAGCATGGACACATTTGTTTCTCTTTATCACTATTGGTGTCTACAGGGGAGTCAGTGAGATCAACAAGGGAACTAGTACTAGGTTCTATAATTACACTTGAACTAGATTGACTAAGGGCTGTGAGATCTATCCAGTCTGTGCTGGAATCTGCTTTCTTTGATGATGATATCAGCTCTTCATTGATAGGTTTTATATCAGGAGTCTCCATTTTATCAAATAGATTCTCTTTAGGACTAGATTGATTAACGGGAGTTATGCTGTTGATAGTTTCATTGGTTAGTTTTTCTACTACATCTTTGTTTAAGCATTCATCTACATGAGAGTTTATTATTGATTCTCTTATTTGTATATTACAGATGGGACATTGGACTAGAGTCTCCTTATGAACAGCTTGAGCAGTTTCTTTAGCTACGGCTGTTAGTTTCTTGCTATCATTGGCTTTTGTTACTGTAAATTCTTTTCCATAAACATCTTTGAGTATAGAGGAAGCCTTAAAATAATCATCAATTGTCTTTACTTTCTTTGGTGGTGACTCTGTATGTGGTATATCAGATAGTCTTTTCTTCACTTTTGCTAAAGTGGTGGAGTTTGTGTTTTTGTTAGTAATATCCTGAGATCCTATTTTCTTGCTGGCCCATACATTTCTGACTGTTGCTGCTACATCAACCGACATTGACTTTTGGAGTCCTCCAAGTGTACCACCACCTTTGAATACAGGAGATTTATTGAATACTGGATTTTCTTTATCAATGATATTGTTTTTATTTATAATTGCTTGTGTGTTGTTATTTATGTACTTTGTTATGTCAGCAGTAGCTTTTTGCTGGGTTGTTGTTTTAGTTGCCTTTGTTGTAGTTTTCTTTGCAGGCACTTTTTTCTCTGGCTCTGAGATTTTCATAAAGGTGCCTCCGCAGAGTTTCTTATGCTTACTCCACCAGAAATCTGAAGGGCCAGGTGCTCTGTTAGCTGAACGTCGAACAACACCAAAGTAGGGTTTCATTTTCTGACAAGGACCATTGCATCTCCACACATGAGTCATGTACAGTTTAACCTGGAAACAGTATTATATTATTTTGTTTAATAAATACCCTATTTTAATGCTCTAATTTTTTATTATATAACTTATAGAAACCATCTCGTTTAACTTCATTTGGATATAGCTATATAATTGCAGTATGAATGATAATTCAAAATGTTTATTAAATCAAATGGGTGGAAATGAAGTTAAAGAATGAAGAACTGCAGAATATAAATAGTTAAATATTCTTACCTCATCATGGAAATCATGATAAATGGAGATATTGAGTCCAGCTGCCTGATTGATCCTATTCATATGAGCTTGGAAGTTGGGTCCATGGCCATCTCGGCACTGGTCTTTGCCAACCACAAAGAGGTATGCATGGATCATCTCGTGCAGCAGGGTTTCCACCAGGTCCTTCCTTGGTCTGAGCTTCAGAAGGGGCTCACTTAATGCTATGTCACATATTCCACCTCTACCTTCATAGCTGAAGAGGTACAAAAAACTTATAAACAACAATTCTGTGAGGTGGTAATAACCAATTTGAAAGATGCTTAATAATAATGATTTGTTTTTCATAAAATACACTTTTACATTTACTTATTGTGTCTTCAAGCCTTTATCAGGTTTAGCAACACTTAGCAAATCACTATTATTATTATGCAAATCAATGTAGTTCCTCTTAAAGGCTTTGCCTTGAGAATTTACTTTGAAACATTTAATGAACTTTTGCACAGCAGAACCTTATCCTCAACAATATAGGAGCAAGCATGTTATTAAACTATATTTAAGTATAAATTGTCTTCAGTTTAGTAACTGACAAAGTCGAACCTGGACTGTTTTAATTTTGTCTATCATGTAATTAAACTAAAACATCATCATCATCATCAACACCCTATTAACGTTCCCACTGTTGGGGCACAGGGACTACTCTCTTGACGAGAGAGACTGGGCCTTAATTCGCCACGCTGGCGAACTAAGCTAACGCTGGCCACGCAAGTGCAGGTTGGTGAATGATATGACACATGCCCTTCAAACTCTTTAAATTCTCAGAACATGCCGGTTTCCTCACAATGTTTGTCTTCACCGTTAAAGCTTGTGTTTTTAAAGCGCACATACATTTAGAAAGAAGACAAATCCAGAGGTGTGTGGCGGGATTTGAACGACCTAATCTATACTAATATTATAAAGCTGAAGAGTTTGTTTGTTTGTTTGAACGCGCTAATCTCCGAAACTACTGGTTCGAATTGAATAATTCTTTTGGTGTTGGATAGTCCAGTTATCGAGGAAGGCTATAGGCTATATAACATCACGCTACGACCAATAGGAGCAAAGATATAGTGGTAAATGTGTAAAAAACGGGAGAAATTGTTCAACTTTGAAGCCTTCCGTTGCGTGCGCCGTGAAAACGGTTCAAGATACACAAAAAATATGTATTAAAGAATAATAGCTCTTTTAATGATCTAAAAAACAGTCCGCGCTAGTATATGTCTATCTTTTAAGATTAACTCACAAAAACCGTTTTTATGGTACCTAATTTGGTCGAAATAATTTGTTTAAGTTGTATCAACATAATAATATTAATCTTTATTCAAATAAATATATTGTTGGTTAGGAGTACCTGCAAACACCAGCACACGAATACATTCGCTTACTCCACCTCACAACCGCCTTCCCCGCCAATTTAGTCCAAAAGAATATGCTGTCGAATGTTATGAAAAGGGAGTGAACATTTGGTGTAGGATCTATGAATTCCAAGTCTGGATCCGCTAAATTCATTTTACATTGGCCACAATGACATAAACTCAAACATATCAAATTGGAAAACTATATTTTGTAGAATTTGCCGGTAGAATTTTGCTCGATCGTTTATAATGTAAACAAAAACAAAAGCAGATGTTATCATGTTACTTCAACTTCATTTTTCTTCTAAAGTTAATGTCAGTTAGTCGTGACTCGTGACGTGACTGTGCTACCATCTCTAACAAAACTGAATTCTACCACCAGCTACGTCTTCCACTTTATTAATATAATTTTATTAAAATGGCAAAGTCAAATAATTAAAATCATTTTAAACTCACTTCAGGTTATATCGATTTCCTGTGTACCTATTGCAAATTTTTCTTATTCATTATCATGTTCTTTGTATCATTATGCCACCCTGACCCTATGTGGGGTCGGCAAACGTGGCAAATGAAATTAATGAAATGGTCGGCATTTAGAATAAGGTACGTCTCAACAATCACATTTTCAAACTGGTAATCTATGTTTTTGTTGTACTACCTCTGTGCTTTTATACACCTACTAGGGCATGCAAACCGATAATCGATAATCGATAAATTATCGGTAATCGGCTCATTTATGTCGGCGATAATTATCGAAAAAAAACGATAAAATATCGATAAAAATAATTTCTTAAATAATCATCAAAACCATTCCCATCACGGCGCCTCAATCGCGAGTGTTTAAAATTACCCGCGCAAATGCCGCGCAAGCAAGCTTACCTGTGTTTAACCTGGCTTTGGTTGAATGGTTTGAATTTGAATTTTCGTTGTGTGTGATTGATGGAAGGATTTATACTATACTAGTACTACTCAAAACAAAATAAGGGCCGGCCACCCGAGTAATTTTGTTTCGAGACTATTTTTTGCTGAACCTCGCGACGAAAATATTTTTTTATGATTGCATATTGTTCTCAAGTGTTGCGTTAACGATAATAGTGAAGTACTAGGGATATTAGTAAAAAAAAACTATGTTCCACTTAATGTGAAGTGGGTAGAGTTTTGGTTTATTTTTTATTTTGATCCCAGATTAGTTTACTCAAGTCTACTGACAACTACGGTTGTTCTCGGAAGTTAAACGTGTAATTTGAAATTTTTAACGTAAAATGCCAAGAATTCGCCGCCATTTGAACAATGCTTCTGCTACCACGGCCGCAACGATGGTAGAGGCTGGGCAATCGCAAAGTTCCGTGGCCTTACAGCTGGATGTTCGCGAAGGGCTATATAAAACCTTTGGAACCGGTATCAGGTGACCGGGAGTGTATCCCGGCGTCGTGGCTCTGGAAGAATTCGAGCTACCACCGCTCAGAAAGACCGGTACGTGGTCGACTCTCAACGACGATATGATGATTGTGGTACATGGTGGACTTACTGCACGACGTGATCGTAACGTGACAGCGCGGGCATTACAAAACCGATTACGCCGGACTACTGGTACCCTTGTCAGCGACCACACCATTAGGAATCGTTTGCACGAAGACCAGCAACATTCACAAAGGCCGCACTAAACTGACTAGACTGGGCTCATCGTACAAATCGATTACGGTTTGCAAGTCAACATCTTGAATGGGGTATGGAGGAATGGCGTAAGGTGCTTTTTACGGATGAGTGTAAGGTGAAGTATTTTAGTGACGATCGACGTATGCGGAAAAGAAGCGGAGAAATATTTACCGATCCTTGCATTCACGAACGTGACAGATATGGTGGTCCCAATGTCATGGTCTGGGGCGGGATCAGCTTGCAAGGTAAAACTGACCTTGTTTTTCTGAATGAGAGCACTGTGACGTCTCAGAGTTACATCAAACGGGTTGTCAGGCCATATGTGATCCCATTTTCACAACGAGCGGTGGACGGTTTCATCCTGATGCAGGATAATGCACGACCGCACACAGCCCGGGCGACTATCTCTGTCCTGGAGGAAGCCAATATTCAACTTATGGCATGGCCTGCGAACAGCCCTGACCTGAATCCAATTGAACACCTTTGGGACCAATTAAAACGCCGAGTCCGTGCAGCTGAAGAGGATGTCTACAGCCAGCAAGAGTTGATTCAATTGCTGAAAAGGTGCTGGGAGGAGATATCACTTGAAAACATCCGCCATCTTATTGAGAGCATGCCATCGAGGCTTCAAGAATATATTTTGAAGAGGGGAGGACATACCCGATATTAAAAAATAAATAAACAACTTAGCTGTGCTTTAGTCTACAATTTAATGATAATTATTGTCAGGTGTAAACAGCCATAAAAAGTGATAAAATCCAAAAACATTGAAATGTTAATTATCTTATGTCTAATTGCATTAAAATTTATTTCATTTAATTTAAAAAACATTTTTTTCTTAAATTTAAAACAATTAAAGCAAAAAATCCGAAATAAAAAATAAAAAATGGGAAAATTCGTGGTGGACCTTATTTTGTTTTGAGTAGTATATAACGATATAGATAGATTAATAGTAGGTAATACAAAAATTAAATACAGATTGGATAAATAGAGCAGCCGAAACGTAAAGATATTTTTCCTTTACCAAAACCGATAATTATCGATATTTATCGATAAATAGAGCGATAAATATCGAATTATCGATTATCGAAAAGTTTCGATAATTGCATGCCCTAACACCTACCAAACTTATTCAACATTTAGAATGCAGCAATTTATAGAGCGGAGTTGAGAAAATTTTGAATCCACAAATTAATTAAAATATGGATTTTTTCTCAAGTAATTAGGTACTGTACCTACTGATATAGAATTTTTTTATAAAAATACACTTACTCCCCCTTTTTTTAGTGATAATAGTTCAAAAAAAGGGGAGTGAGTGTATTTGAGTGAGTGTTGTATGTGAGTGTTAATAAGTCACAGAAAATAATTGAGTCCAAAACTGGATTTGATAGCAAGTTGTATTTTGATATAGGGAATATCTACCTAGCTAGAGCTAGCTAGACTGCTATGGTCTCTTAGTGAATATATGCTTTCGGTCTTACGTGACGTACCTACTACTCATATTTTTTCTTATTTTCAAAAAGTTGATTTTTTAGTCTAAATCTATACGTGTAGGATGTCAGGCAAACCCAAATGAGTTTAACGAAAAATTTATAATTAGATAAGAAATAAGCAATAGTCTAATGATAATACATGAACAACAAAATCAATGGAAGCTTTGCCCAGAAATCAACCAGACAGAGTGTTTTCTATTCCATTCTATATCCATAATATTGCATCATCAGCTCCCCTATTATTATTGAACCTAATACAAAATTTGTATTAGTAATGTAATGTCCTATCTGAAACTTTAATCATTTACTATACCTACTTACTTACTGATATTGTAATATTAATTATATTTCTACTTAACCCCTTACATATTATGTTTACTGCAGGCTTGTGAGAAAAAAGTACAACCCGGAATATTCAAACTTACGTGGACATCAACAATGTCTGATGCTTATATAGCAGATTGTGTCAATCAAATTGGCGAAGTATGTCATTTACTTAACATTTATTTTTCATTTTATTACTAAGCCAAGATAAAATCATAAATGGTTTTTTTTTCAGCTTCAAGATTTCCTAACGACTTATAAAAATAGTAACACTAACTTATTAAAAATTATGGAACAAATTTGCGACACGCCGTTGATCGAGTTTGATATTTACAACGCTTTTGAAATTGAAGCTTTAAGAGCTCTCATCCGAAAAATGGAGACAGTCGCTACCGACAAGATTTTAAAAATGTACAAAGAAATAATTACGTACATTGTAATTGTTTATGAGGGGTTCGAAGCACAAATAACTCAGGTATTTATTAACAATAAAATATATACTCCCCGTACAACATTAACGAGATATTTGTTGGGAGTAATCACAGTAGGTACTTGTTACATGAGTACAAGTACTTTGTTACAAGAGCTTTGCACCTTATAAGAAAGTTATTACAAACTCAACTAAAATATGTCCACTGGTCACTTTAATAATAATCATTTAAATATATTAAAATTATTTAAATTAATTTATCATTTTAATATTTGCTTTCAGATGGCTGAGCATTGGGTAAAATATGTAAGAAGATTGGATCAGATGGTAGAGGATGCATTTAGACTTGCTATAAAAGCAACTATGCAAAACATGTACAAATGCGTACATGGAGATGGTAAATTGAATAGTAAAGTAATGTGCACAATCCGTATAATTTTACATTTTAATTGGTTATAGTACAAGGGCAGGACGATTTTCTTCTATCACCCGTCATCTCAATACTTACTTCATTCCTACACATGTCGTCTTCAGTGGCGTAGCTAGAGGGGAAAGGGCCCTTGTGCATAGTGAGAGAATCGGGCCCTCCCCCTCTTTCCGAGTAGTTTTACCTTATTGATATGAGAATGAGTGACATCGAAAATGTAGATCTTGTCAACACCTTTCATTTTAACCCATAATGGAACGTCTAGGATGTGTCGTTTCAGACATATATTTACTGTTTTTGTTTTGACAGCCTGTCACCGAAAATCTAGACCTCATCAACATTTAAAAAAAAATACGCAACCAAAATGTAACCAAGCACCACCAAAGCTGGCGCGACACCATTCACGTAACCCCGCGATCTTTTATGGTTGAGGTACGTGTGGGCTGGCCCTCATTGGAATATGATTTTTAAACTGAAAACAGGAATATCCATCCATCTCTGAACAGAAATCATTTATTAATTTTTGCTTTAAAGGGTTCTTGCTTACAATCTCTGTGTGATCAATATATACTGAAATTATTTATACTATGGTATGACCGTAAGGTCACGTGATTGTCGCGGGAAACATGATCCGTGAAATGGTCCGTCCTCCGTGAGCGCCAGAGAGCGACTGATCGGTTTTACGAAACGAATTTTCGTGCATTTTGTAAGTATTCTTTCACAGGCATTAATAAAATTCATATAATAAACTTTTGCTTAGTACTAGTAACTCATTTACTAAGTAAATGACGAACTCTTTCTTTTGATATAACTTTTATATGTTTTGAAGTTGAAACCTCAGTAAAGTTGGTTTAAAAATCAATTTAATGTCATCTTTTACACATTTTATTACCGTGCAGATTTATATTTTTTTAATTTTATCTTTAACAAAAAATAGCGTATTAACAAAAAATTATGAATTTTAATTTTATTTAAAAAAACGTGCAAATTATTCATATTTACGGAGATAAAATCGTTAGAAAAATTGATAATTCGAACCGGATCTAGCTTTCGCAATTATTTTTTACTTTCTTGACGTTATTTCCGCTTTGCGGCTACGGTACGTTCCTTTTTTCTTTCCATAATTTTCAATTGGTAGCCATCGAATTTTTAGAAATTCGGAGTACTTACTGAGATTTTTCTTTAAACAGGAAGCTCAACAGAAAATAACCATAAAAAAGCTTGTTTGGTAATGATGCCGTAAAATCAATATTAACTCATAAGAATTAATTATATCTTCTTAGGAGTTAATATAAAGTTTCTATAGTACTTAGCTCGTCTGTCAATTTGAACTTGCTTCTTTTTTTTTGCGAAAATGAGTTTTACCATACTTTCGTGCCAGATGGATGGATGTGCAGAATAGAAATCATATCATTAGTAGTGGTGACACTTGATGAAATAAGGCTGTTAGTAGGGAATTACTCTCGATCTAGTTCTGTGGGAATTACGAATAACAACAGTCAGCAACAAACAAACAGTACGTTCCAGATCCAAGATAGTTGAAAACATTGCCTGAAATATCATAAATAAGAACAAGGCAAGAGCGAATTAAAACTTCATTAAAAAGTAGATGGGCGGGATTTGTGAATTCATCTCACGACCGTGAAGCACGTGAGCTGATCTTTTTATTTTTCCTTTTTTTTTAAAGATGTGGCTAGAGGGCCCCCTGAGCTCAAGGGCCCTTGTGCACTGCACAACCAGGCCCTATGATAGCTACGCCACTGGTCGTCTTTCACACAGTTCATCTTTGCTTCGGCCTCCCTCTTCCTAAATATCCATCCACATTTATATCTAACCCTCTTATCGTCACATGACTTTCAACCCTTCTCATAACATGCCCAAAAATAACGCTTACCTCTTATATGTACACATTACCTCTATTATTATTATTTGAACACATTATTATAAGGTTATTTTTGCCCATGCAGTCGAGCGATTAGTCAACTTACGAATAGTAACGCATTCAGAGTAATTAAATCAAATTATAATAACCCTTTTATTTTCAAGGAACAATGGCTCCATCTCCTCTAATCAAAATGGATTTGTTTCTACAAGAAAAGGAGATAATTTATATTCCATCAAAATTTGAATTGAATGACACTTTTACAACGATACTTGGAGAAATTGTTCACATTATGAGTACGATTCCTCGACTCTATGAGAAATTCGCCTTGCCATCAGGAGGATTGAAAAGATTTTGTGAATGCATTCATGCAGATGCAGATTGCAATAAGCTGCAGAATCTGATTGACTTTGGTAAGTTTGGATCAATTTAACTGAACACATTTTCATATAAACATGTGCTTCAACGGTGAAGGTAAATGTTGGTAGCCCGGCATGTTCTGAAAACTGAATTACAAGTCACATTCACCAACCCGCACTAGGCTAGCGATTTGAATTTAAGCCTTATCAGACTCGTCAAGAGAGAAGACCTTGTGTCCCAGCAGTAAGAACGTTAATTGGGGTGCTATGTGTGTTATATTAATGTTTTCAATAATATTATTATCTATTGTAGAAGTTAATTTTAATATAAATCTCATCCACGATCACATTAAGATGTGGGATCCATATACTCATATCTGGAAAGTTGATAAAGATGAGTTCTTGATCCAATACCACGAGGAGAAGCACACTGCTGCAGACTTTGATGCCTTAATAATAAATTATAGTGATCTCGCGAATGCAGTTCAAATACAAGAAACAATTAATCAGGTATAAAAAAGAAATACAAAAAAGTTGTACATTTTTATTATTATCGTGCAGTAATCTTGAAACTGAGATACTAAATATTTTTTTTGCAGATTCACTTTATTACCCTTAATTCCAGTGAACTAAAAAAATCAATCATAAAGCATTGTTTGCTTTGGCAAATAAAATTAGGAGAACTCTTGAGAAAAATTACTGAAACCGATGTTGACACGATTTATGCGTACGTCGAAAAGAGTAGTGAAGAAGCTATGAAGGTGGGTAAAGTAATAAATAAATTAGGTAAAAAGAAGGAAACAAAAACTTGCAAATTCCTTTATCTAACAATATTGGGAAACTGTACTTGATTTTAACCACAGATGCCGGCAACTTTAAAAGAACTTTCAACTGCTATTGCTACGTATGAACGTCTTATGGGTGATATAGAAAGAGTAGAAAAAACTTTCCCGCCAATTGCGGATCAAATGCAAACACTTGGTAAATTATGATTAAGTAATACATAATTACGTTACGAGCTATCTCTGTATTGAATTAAGAATTTTTATCCGGAATAAATAATTAAATTGCAGCTAAATTTGAGGTAGAAGTGAGCACAGATTTAAAAGAACAGCATGAAAATATACCTGTTCTATGGGCCAACTATCTGGCTTTACTTGAAGAAGCTAAAAAATCACTAGAATTGAACAAGGATAAATTTAAAGCGGAATTGTTAGAGCAAGCTGAGGTATGATATTATATTATAACCAATACTATATAAATAACTTAAAAAAAAATTACGTCTAAGTAGAAATGTTTACATAATTTAAAAGCTTAATAATTAATTTATTAATGTCCACAAAAGGTTTTCAAAGAAACGGCTAAAGAATTTTGTAATGAGTTTTACACAACAGCGCCTGTTTCTTCTGATATCAGTGGCAAAGATGCGTTGGCACAATTAAGAGCTTTCAGAGAACAACTCAACGCTTTACGAGCTCAAGAACAAGCTATTCGCGATGGACTTGCCGTATTTAACCTCACGTAATTTTATTTATTTTGCTATACATAAACATTTAATCACCCCATACTATTTCATTAACATAGACCGATATGAGTCATACATAATACTGTATGTATCAAAACAATTTGTAGTTATTGTACTTTGTCCTATCATCAGTTGGTTAGTGGTTAGTTAGTGCTAGTATCTATTATATATTTCTTGATAGTTTGTGCGTCATTAGAATCGGTACATTAATTGGAACAGCCTGAAATCAGATCTACCGCATTAAAAGACTCAACATCAATGTTTAAAAACATTATACGACCTGTCAAAACAATCTTATTGTAATGCATAATTTATTTTATTGTTTTTTTACATACAAATGTACCTTTAATTTATATTGCGACGGTCTAACAGATGGACTTAAAAGAATAGCTATACGACGACTACTTTAAAAATTTAATCATTTCGCTTATTAAACTTAATTGAATAATTATTTTGATACGTCGACAGAACGCCAGTGAATCTGGATCTTCAAAAGATGGAGAAGGAGTTGGAAAAACTGGAGGAGGTCTGGAACTTGGTGTACCAATGGGAGGAGTCTTGGGATAAATACAAAACGCAAACCTTCTGGGAGATGGAGACTGATGAGATGGAAGAAAATGTTATGTTTCTGTTTAGGTCAGTAATTTCTTGTTATTTTGCTGTAATTATGCAACAAATAAATCAAGTTAAATTTTACACCAAGGTTGAATTTCCTTAACCATTGTTAACCTTTCTTTAGAAACTTCAATCGCCTTTCACGGCAGTTGAAAGATAAAGGATGGGATATCATCGATACAACTAGAGTTAAAGTTGATGCATTCAGGAGAACCCTTCCATTAATTAACGATCTGAAGAATCCTTGCATGCGAGAGCGTCATTGGGATCAAATTAAAACCATGATGAATGTGTATGTTATTGACATTTTATTTACTTAGGTATATAAAAAATGTGTTATGTAAGAAGATTTTTGACGTGAATAAATGTTTTCTATTTCTACTTTTATTAAATATTCTATAATATTTTTAAAGAACATTCTCAGTGTTCTCAATGTAATGTCTTAATTTTTTATGGTATAGCGATTTTGATCAAAACTCTGAAGATTTCAAGCTAGAATTGATTATGCGTTTGAATTTCCAAGTCTATGCAGACGAAATTGCAGAAATATCTAACGCTGCAACGATGGAATTAAATATTGAGAATGGATTAAAAGCTATTTCTGAAGTATGGAAAAATACCTGCTTTGAAATGGTACCGCATAAAGGACAGATGTATAAAATTAAAGGAGTAGACGAGGTTACGCAGGTCTGTTGTATTATTTAAATTAAAAATTATGTATGAAAATGAATACACTACATGCTAAAAATAAACTATTATATCGTATTTATAGTTTTTGGAAGACCATCAAGTTCAGTTATCTTCTATGAAATCGACTAAATACGTTGAACCATTTATAAGAACAGTTGATTACTGGGAAAAAGCGTTGGGCTATGTGGCTGAATGCATCGAGGTTTGATCATTAACGATAATAATTATGATAATTATCTCTTCCCTAGGTACTTATATACGTATTATTGATGTCCAAGCAGATAAACACTAATAGATCCAACTTAATTGTTTTTACGTCTCAAAAATACTTCGCACTATCAATAAATGATGACTTTCATATCACCGAGAGATATTTTTTAGAATTCGAAAATGTTAAGTATGACCTACCGACAAACTTGTAACTTACTAGTATTACATAGTCAGAAGTTAACAACGTAGGATGATTTTCGTATGAATTGCATAGACATAATTATATATTTTTATTCATACTCTTTAGATAGCACTACAAGTACAAAGACGTTACTTATATCTTGAAAATATTTTTGGAGGAGAAGATATTAGAAAGCAACTTCCTGAAGAAGTGCTGATATTTGATAGATTATCCGAGGATTGGACTGACATCACTTATAAGTAAGTATATAGATGTCTCTTCTATATAAATATTTCATAATCTTTATAAGAAACTTTTTATTAATAATTTACACAACTTTACAGCATGAATTTGGGTAAAAATGCAATAGAAGCATGCGTTTACAAACCAATGCCATTCGTTTTTAATAAGCTCAATGCAATGGTTGATAATTTAGATGGAATTTTAAGAGCTCTGGAAATGTACCTTGAAACGAAGCGGCAGCTTTTTCCAAGATTCTATTTCATATCAAATGATGATTTATTAGAAATTCTCGGCAATTCTAAGAAACCTCAGCTCATTCAGATTCATTTGAAGAAGTTGTTTGATAATGTTACTAGAATTCGAATTGATAAGGTTAGTATCATAGAATAATAAATTAGTAGGTACTAATTAAAGATGATGTTAATTTTTTTTATTATACGGACGAATTGAAAAACCTCCTCCTTTTTTTAGTCTGTTAAACTAAGGTTCAACCTTCCACACAAGAATTCATGGTTTTATCTTGAGTTCTATATACCTATTGAATGTCAAAAATATCTTATAACTTTACAATCAGGTATAAAAAACTATTGTATTTTTCTTAGTAAAATGTTCAAAACATTCTTAATTTATTTTTAGCTCTTAATTTATATAGAAAATATTAAATCACAAACAGTTGGTAATTGGCAATTACCAACTGTTATAATTGGTATCATTTAAAAGTTGATTCTCTATTTTTTTAATGTTTTTAGGCATACATAATTGTATAAAAACAGTGATGCTTCAACTCGGAATAAACTTAACTTCAGTAAACCCGAACTTAAATTCATGTAGGTATCTACCTTATTGAAAAAAATGTAATTTTGTTTTAAAAAAATAAACATTTAATAAATTCCTTAAATTTCGCTTAAATTTTCGCGAATAGGCAAATCTTTTTAAAGTTAGCAGCGTAATGAAAAATGAAAATTTACTTTAGTAATTAGATAACAACTTTTGAGTAGTTCAACATCTACTAGAGAAAATATCTGAAATGAGTTTAAAAACCTATTAATTTATAAATAAATAGCATTAAATGCCATAAATAAAGAGATTCTTGTTATTTTCAAGTCTTTCCTCACTAGGCTAAGCCTGTATCGAGGAAAATTTTAATAAAAAAGTTAAATAATGTTAGACGCATGAGTCGTAAAATTACTTTATTTTATTATAGTAAATCTACCATTTTGGTAGTCGGTTTTGAATTTTGTAAGGTGAATAATTTTGAGGTTATGTTTTTGTTTTGTTTTGATTACCTTAGGCTCGGAGTTGTGTTTGTGTACTTGTGTGCTGGGAACTGTGAACAAGATATCGATTTTGAATTTTTTTCAATATAAAATAGGATATTTAATTTTGGGTTTAAACGCTAAACAAGCGCTTTTACTGAACAAGCTTAGCTTTAAAGTTTTTTATGAAAAATGGCACCTCAAACAAAGAATGAAAAGAAGAAAGTGAAATGTATTACCGAAAAAGACTTAAAGAATACACATTTTGTCCCTATGTCACGCATGGTAAGTGAATTTATTTGAAATAATATAAATGTAACCTAAAATAGAACCTAAAATTATAACCTATATAGTCTAAAACGATTTATATGTTCAGTTTTACAATGTAACAAATAAATTGGGTACCTACACTATTACCAACCTCATGTAGAATATCTATTCCAGAGAGAAGTAATAGACCTCGTTAATGTTAGAAAAAACAGTGCACCAGTCCGGTGTGACTACAACCTGCTCTCCCTGAAGCGGGAGAGATCGACCCGGGAGCACTATGACGAGACACAGGAGAGATACTCGGCCGCCCGGCACAGGTCCCTGTATGTGAGTGCATGCTACAAGGCGTTATATGCTCACGACTGGGACCGGCTGCTTTATATCCTGAAGAAAGTGCCTAAGTGGAAGTTTGAAGGACTCGATCACTTTCATACAAGGGTAAGATATTTTTTTTGTGGATTTATAATCTTCTATAATTAATTACTTAAGATGACTTTGAATAGATCTTTGAAGAAATTGGGAAACACCTTCAGCTGAAATGACATTACTATAATTAAATAAATAAAAATGCCTTTATTTTTCCTGAGTTTCATAATGTTTTAATCTATATAAATAAAAATTAATTGTTGTTTGTTAGTCTGATTAAAACTCGAGAACGGCTGAACGGATTTATCTTATCATAGTCTTGAAATGTTCGTGGAGGTCCAGGGAAGGTTTAAAAGGCGAGAAAAAATCAAATAATTGCGGGAAAAAAAATTGAATAAAAACCCGTGTGAAGCCGGGGCGGGCCACTAGTTTTAAATATTAACAATATTGTTACATCTAATTGTAATAAAAACAATTTTAAAGGACCTCTCTACGGGTGTAGACCTCCTCCTACATTTGATGTGCCTTGTTTGTCCATGTTTTTCCTGCAATCTGGGTTATGTCATCTACCCAACTCTCTTGTGGTCAACCTCTTTTCTGCCTTGTTATAAAACTTTATGGCTCCACCTGTTGTCTGTAGTATGGACTAAGTGGCCTACCCATCTCCATCTTAAAACCTATAACCTACTAGCTGACCCCAGCAAACATTGTTTTACAAAATGGAAAATAGATTGGCCGATTCTCAGACCTACTCAATATGCTCACAAAATTTCATGAGAGTCACAACAAACATTGAGACATGGGAATTTTATATATAAACTATGTATATGAGAGGCTTAGCAATTGCACTAACAAAATGATTGGAATCTACTGAGTTCCAAAAATAAATACATATTATCATAAATGTAGTTAAAAAATTTGAGAAAAATGTTTGTAACTAAATTTTGCCCTAGAAAGAGTGTGTGGAAAGTTATTAGCACAAAGTTATGTGAATGAAAATGTTAACTGTATTTTTTTTTCTATTTCAGTTACTGACAATTCTGTTGATGTACCATCCAGAATCACAAGCGAAGGGATACTTCAATGAGTACCTGCACATGATATGGGGTTGTCGGTTGGACTCTGACAAAATGGCAATACAAAAAGCAGTGCTCACTCTTCGCAAGAAAATGTTCCGTTCTAAGAAGTTGGACAGATTCTTGACAAACAGCAAGGAGGATAGGAAACAGGCTTTTGAGGAACTAGAGGAGAGAAATAAAGAAAGACGAGCGAGAGGAACACTTTGAATTGTACTTTTGTTAATGGTTGTGCCGTGTATAATTTGACTTTTTTCTATGCATAGCAAGACTCCACTCTGGAATTCTGATGCTGTATATCTTGGTACTTTGTTATTTCATTGATAAAGTTAAAAAAAGGGGTCCAATATATTTCCATGGGCTAACAGAATGACCAAACGCCATACCTATTTTAATATGTAGTCACCTTACCTATTGTGGGTACCAACACTATCTAAGTGTTTGCTTGTGTGACATTTGATATGACACAAAATTCTGCAGATTACCTGAGGATAACAAATTTAAATCTTAACAATATAAATAGTTAAATATGACGTGATTTTGTCTTATTTTGCAGACTTATAAAAAACCGTTCTAATTTCCACATGAAAACACTAGACTAGATATAAAAAATCTTTCACTATTATTTATATATAATTTTATACCTATTCATTGAGGAGGGCTATAGGTTTTTACCGCGGGAAAATTCATAAAACACAGCGAGGCCGTGGCGTGAAAAGCTAGTTATAATATCATCATATCAGCCGTAAGACGTCCACTGCTGGACATAGGCCTCCCTCAAAGATCTCCAGTAATTTCGGCTAGCAGCGACCTGCATCCACCGTGAGCACGCAGCCTTCACCAGATCGTCCGTCCATCTTGGACGTCCTACGCTGTGCTTGCCGATTCGTTTTTTAAAAACTGCATAGTTTCAACATAAGACATTATTGCAGAACCCTATGGGCCTCCCCGTAGCTAAAGCGATGACGTCCGACGACGGAGAGTGCGTGGAGTGGAAGTACAATCTGATATTGGACGGGCCAGCGGAGCTGTGGCTTCAGAACTTAGAGCATACCATGCGGGTTGTACTGAGAGATGTGAGCCTAAAGGATATTATTTTAATCTTAAGACTCAAGATTCTTTATTGATAACATAGGTTACAGGTCAGATTTGTATTTAGGCATGTTCTTCAAATTGACATCATCATCATCATCATCGCCCTATTAACGTTCCCACTGCTGGGACACAGGGACTTCTCTCTAGACGAGAGAGATTAGGCCTTAATTCACCGCGCTGGCCAAGTGCGGGTTGGTGAATGTCATAGGTCCTTCAAAGGTCTCAGAACATGCCGGTTTCCTCACGATGTTTGCCTTCACCGTTAAAGCACGTGTTTAAAGCCCACATACATTTTTGCAGAGGTTCGTGGCGGGGTTTGAACTCATGACTTTCGGAATGAAAGTCGAGTGTCCTCCCACTTAGCCAACACGGATTTTTAAAATTTACATATCTAATTATTTTCAATAATACATATGTACGTTTTTTCAACAAAATAACAAATAAAGTGAAAAAAGTCATGCAATGTCAATTAATTTATAAAAACTGTAATAATAAAAATTGACATTTAAAAATAGATTATGTTTCAATAAAAAAATATTTGAGTATAATAAAAAATCACCATAGCGATAGAAACATTGCTCGATAAACCATTTCTTAAGTTTAATTTTAAAAGAGAGAAGAGTTTAGGAGAAGTAGTATTATATAAGTTGTTATTTCATCATATTATGATACAAACAAAATAGATTGAGTAGCTGGCATTATTAATAAATCTAACTAAGTAAATACAGCAAGCATTACCTAGTTGCTTAAAACTGGATAGCGTTGGCTTGCTGCCGTAAATGATTGTCTTAGACACAAAAAATAAACACATAAATAATATATATTTCTGTTTACTTCTACAACCTATAACCTTTAATACCCAAGCGCTGTCTACCTTCCTTGCAGAATCTGATTTTGACACGAGCAGCTCTTAGGAAGGCTCGATTCCAGCGAGAACATTGGATAAACGATTGGCCCGGCCAGTTAGGGATTACGGCCAGTAAGGTTGGTTTAAACCTACATACTAAAAGTACCTAGTTACCTACCTATAATATACGTTGTAGATACGAAATTAACTAGCGAAATTAGGAATTCGTTTCGGTCATAAGTTATATTTTATATGTAGGTACCTATTTTCTGCGGTTCTGATTAAAAGTTAAGATGTACAGTTATAGTTATAGTTAGTGCCAGTATATATAATTAAAATCTTAAGAACAATACCTCAATCAAGGGATGCCTTGCATCAAATATTCAACCTCTCCTCTTTTCAAGTTTAATTCGAAGTAAAACTTTTGCGCTATAACGGACATCATATAAGACAATATTAAAAAGATTCCTGCTACCTACAGCTATAAAATGATGAAATTAAAAAAATGGAATGAAATACATTTATTTTGGTATGTACATAAACAAACAACAGCACAGTAGACAGCATAAACAAACAGACACAAGAAAAAAAACATAAAAAACCACAAACAGAAAAATTAGCTGCCAGGCTGTGCTGCCATGAACCGCAAAGGTATAGATAAGATGATAAGACAGTAGTCCAAGGTTTATGAGATAAAAAATAAATAGGAATCTACTAATTGGTTTAGTCGACTTCAAACCCTCTAGATCCAATGGACCTCCGACTGCACCCGCACGCTGTGCCGCTGCGACATCATGAAGGAGAAGAAACCCTTGAAGAAACTCCGCAAGAAGCAGAACCTGATCCTGGCGACTCTTCAGATGATGTCGCGCAAGGAGATCTCCAAGATCCTAAGGATGAAAGTCAACGCGCTCTGCGTTATCGAGATACATTCCCGGGATACCGTCGATCGCATGTATAAGACGGGTTAGTTTCTATTTAGATAAATATTTTCCGACAAATTTCTCAACATCATGCGTTTGAGCTTGTACCAGTAGACGCATTCTGTAAACTCATTTCGATCCTTACTAAGCTGAATCCGCGGTGAGTTTAAAGTTTTGTATTCTGTAAAACTCGATAGCGCCTGTAGCGCCTCAGTGACGAGCGTTCGAAGTGAGCTCGGTCACTTGAGTGATTTCGAGTTCGGATTCGATTTTTTACACAATGCGTCTGCAGTACTAAAAGGTGGGGTGAGGTGTAAGGTGACTTGATTATAGGGAAAGTAGATTCCCCACACCACGTTTTCACGATACATTGTCGTAAAAAAAAACCGTGTTGGCTAAGTAGGAGGACACTCGACTTTAATTCCGAAAATCGTTGGTTCAAAACCCGTCTCGCACCTCTGGATTTTTCTTCTTGAGAAATTTATGTGCGCCTTAAATACGTGCTTGCTTTCATGGTTAAGGCAAACATCGTGAGGAAACCGGCATGTTCTGAGAACTTTAAAAGAGTTTGAAGGACATGTGACATTCACCAACCCGCACTTGGCCAGCGTGGTGAATTAAGGCCTAATCTCTCTCGTCAAGAGAGAAGTCCCTGTGTCCCAGCAGTGGGAACGTTAGTAGGGTGAAGATGATGACTGTCGTATACAAGGTGTTTTGGATATCACTACCTACATTATATAGGTACTATAATCTTAAATATTATAAAAAGGAAAGATTTGTACCTATTTTTGTATGTTTGTAATGAATAGGCTCAAAAAGTACCTACTGGGCCTATTTAAAAAATTCTTTCACCAATAGAATGCTACATTCTTCCAATTTGACATAGGCTACATTTCATTTTGAAAAAAATTAGGGATCCTTGGTAAAATTTGAACAATGTAACCGAAGGTGTAGAAAAATGAGTCTTAAAATGTCTTTCGTCGAATGCGCTGCCGCAACTATTAGCGATAGAACAAAATAATGTACAACAATATTGAAGAACATCATAATGTCTACAAAAAACTCCACGGTTGCATAATTATGTCCAACTATTGTAGTCACTACAACAACTTTTTTCATTTTAAACATTAATGAAAATGCTAACCAAATTCAAACCATGCTACTTATTTATGTGTTTATATTAATCCTTATCCAATTATATTATTTTATGGTCAAGACCATTTATCTACCTATAAAATAGTTTTTAAATTATTTAAATTAGACTTTCCATTCAAAAGATATTACGAATAAAAAAATTCAAACAGTAAACAAAACCGCCATAGCGCTGCGCCGCGCCGTGCCGCGCCGTGGCCGTTGTTTGCGATGCAGTCTGAAAAGCGCGCCGGGCATCGCGGCGGGCGGGGTGGAGGGAAAAAGTGTTTTTAACCCCCGACCAAAAAAGAGGGGTGTTATAAGTTTGACGTGTCTGTCTGTCTGTCTGTCTGTCTGTCTGTGTCACCATAGCTCCCGAACGGATGGAGCGATTTCAATTTAGTTTTTTTTGTATGAAAGGTGAGTCTGGCGCGAGTGTTCTTAGACATGTTTCATGAAAATCGGTTGAGCCGTTAAAAAGTTATGGGGGTGAGAGTGGGTAAGGAAAACCGAAAATCTGCAAATATACTAGTGTGGGGTATCAAATGAAATCGCATCGCGTCCACATTACATAATATTATGTTGTTTTACGTTTAAGGAAATTATGGCATTGGAATCGGGGGTTTTTTTAATTTTAAATTTAGATTTATATATCCAGATTTCCAAAAATAAATAATTGTCTACCCCGCGCGTAGCCGGGACGGGCTGCTAGTATACTATAATCTTAATTTACAAAAACCCCTGATTCCAGAACCTTTGTTAAAAAGCCATACACTATTTTGTGCACCTGATGCACTTTCATCTGAGACCCCACTCGAGTAGGTATATTGCAGTTTTTCGGTTTTGCTCCCCACTGTTACCCTCACAATTTTTAAACGGGTCTACCGATTTTCATCAAACACGTCACAGTACACTCGCACGAAACTCACCTTTCATACAAATAAACTAACTGAATACACTTTAAATTTATAGTACCTAAATTATTAGGTAGTAATAATTTACACATAGTCGCACAGTGTATTTAAATGAATGCAATTTTAATAATAATGATATATCTACTATTTAGGTTGAAAGAACAGGATTATAACTTTATTATCATGAAAATTATGTCATATCTTTATAAGTTGAAATCCCGCCAGATTAGTTATTTTGCTATGGTAGTTAATTTTACTTACTCAGGTACACATTATCATACATTTTTAAAATCCATACATTTTTTTTACAATCACGGGTCAAATTAGGTGGAGGAAAGAAAAAAATCCAAAATAAACTTGTTTTACGATAATAACGCCACTTATTGTAATTAAATTAAATAAAGCAAGTATCTTGGAGTAGGATGCCAAAAAAATTACACAATAATAGGTACCTAGTTGTGTTAAATTAAAATGACAGCTGATTGCATGACCAAAAAGCAATATTCTAAAACATCTAAAAGCAGACTGCTGTTGTTAAAATGACACAAAAATATGTAGCCTCATTAACTAGGCTATCACCCCTTAACGGATTATCCATTATTTAACGACAGATCCTGTAGACATACACTAAGTGTTTTGGATATGGTATATAGGGTTAGGGGTGTTAGTGGCACTATGGGCCAGACGTGCTTCGTAAGGCCTCTAGTGGATTTGGAATGAAAATTTTCTAAGGTTTGGCCTAAGCCAACCCATCAAAAACTGCATATAGACTCATTTGAGTGTTCCCCTCCACGGAAATCTTTAGTAAAAGGCGAAAGATTTATTCGTTTTGAAGGGAAACCAGAGTAAGTTATCTATTTAATCAAAATCACCCAACTGAAAACCGTGCGTTTTCGTCAGCGCGATCTAGAGTTCGCCATATTTTACTAGCGACATCTAGTTAAGAACATCAAAGTATCAAATGTTGCCACACTTAAAAAAATTGATGATACCAACAAAATACACTTAAAATTTTTAAACTACGCTTATAAAAGCCTACTTCAACAACTATTCTGATAATCATTATAATCATAACTAAGTCTATTAATCATTATTTAATAATGGAGTTTCAACTAGTATCTTTGGAGTCGGTGCCAGCAGAGGTGGGTTAGGTGGGTGAGCTAGTGGAGGCAAGAACGTTGTCCTACATTAAGTAGTTTACCGTCGTGACAAAACAAATTTACTAAGTTGAATAACAATGTGTCTATTACAATAATGATTTTCTATTATGAGTATTACTATTTCGCTTAAGATAGATTTTAGTTTTATTGACACGTCTGTGTTATATATATTACATACCTGCTTACCTACCTAAAATTAAATAGAGAGATTGGCACAACACACACAAAACCAGTAAAATACAGTTAAAATAAAATAAAATATTTATCTATTACTAAATACTATCTTAACATTATATAAATTGAATTATTAAATTTATTGAATGTTTTGTTCCAAAAGGTCTCGCCTCAGCATAATGCAGATCCACCATTAGGTGGATTATACATCTACGTACATTCACTCATTCACCCATTCATTACTAACTACATGAGCTAGTTACGTTAAGTAAAGTAGGATGAGATCTCATTTTAAAATTCACAATTATTTCACTTCAACTCCACTCACAGTTCTTGATTTTTGTATATCCTAAATATATTCCTCTAGGTACAGGAGGAAATCGACTTTTTAAAATCTTCGTATTATTTATTTTTCCCAGTTTATAATTCTATCTGTTCTAATCTGTTAAATAATAATGTCTCACAAATTAAAAAGGTAAAGTAAAGGAAGTTTTGTTAATAAAATATTTTTGTTATTATCAAGCATTAAATATATGTAAGAAGTATTTAGAAATAAAATTGCAGTATAGTAGTAACTCTTACGTATTTAATTAATCGACAGTACTTTATATCATGTTTGCCTCTAACAATGTTCTTCCTGTGTCCCAAGTACCCGTATTTCCGCTCTAGTTACAATACTATGAATTTCTAACTTTATTTTGACCTGTTCTCTTTTAGGAAGTTCCTTTACTGTTTTGCTCATGCTAAGAAAGAAAAGATCAGTAGCGTCCATGTCCTCCGAACGTTCGGCTCTTGTTCTTTGTGTTGTCTTTATTAAATTGTACAACTCCTGAACTGGGTTATCGTTTTCTAGGGTTTGTATTTCAGAGTTCGGTGAATTGTCTGAAACTGGTGTAGCTATGCGGTATGAAACATCCGAATGAACACTTTCTGTATCGAAATCAGCTTTAATTTCACTCCCATTGTATATTGGTTGAGATTCAGACTCAAATGTTTCAGGGTCTATGTATTCAGGCGACATAGTATCTCTCTGTGGTTTTGGTTCCATAAACGGTAGTAGAAAACTCATCTGTTCTTCGTATTTCCACGCCGGGAAAAGGTACGAGGGATTTTCACGATTCCTTTTTTTACGTCGTTTCATTGCGTGGACAAAACTGTTTCTCAACCTCGTCCAATTTTCTTTGCAATGTTCGGCTGGAAAAATGATAATTTCGATTAGAGTATAAGTAATAACTTAAAATTAACTATACAAACTAAGATAGGTTTAAAAAAAAATATAATTATTTTAATTTACTATCAGCGCAACCTGGCCACACTAAATAATCGCCGCCATGTTGTTTCCGGACAAAGTGCGTGACAACGACATAGAATACATAACAGTTATTTGACTAACATTTGATTGATGTCGTTGTGTTACCATAACCTGTGAATAAATGGCGGTTACTTACATGACTGATTGAGTGACTTCCCTACAGCCCGCCAAGCAGCCATCCTCCTACCATGATCGCGATAATTTGGACTTGATGTATCGTAAAGTGATCTATGATGTCGTACAGTTTCGATTAATTTCTCCATGTTGGTGTCTGGCGCGTCGCGTCACAATCACAAGGCACTAATGGCGCCACTGTGTGTTGTCCGAGTGACACGACACGCCACAATCTGTCTGCTCTCCCCTCCCCACTTCGGGCACTGTCCCGTCTGTGTCTGGCTGCTGTCACTGTCAGAATTAGTGTCACTGTCATAGACTTAGTGTGGCTGTGGCGCTAGAGAGGGCGCTAGTATGACTTGATGTGCCCACTGGGCGGAACGGAATTCTATTGAATTGACTAAGCTAATAATACTAGGATTTAAAATTCGAAACTAAAACTGGTTTTCATAAATTTACTTGGTTATATAATTAATATTTTTGGTTATTATAAGGTACAGCTTAGGTACATTATATGATTAGGTATTCTTTACGTAATGTTTTCTATTACAGCTACAAACGATCGATGACTTAGCATTAGCAAAAATCTGTTGAAGACATTAGACACAGTATTACTGTGCATTAGATTAGATGCGCCTTCCATTAGTCTATTGGCTGTCATACGGTTTAATAAATCGAATCACTACCTAGTACCTAATCTAATCACTAAACATCTTGTAAGTACAGTTTCTGAGATTTAGGGTCAAGTTTCTTTTTACAATACAAACAGAAATAAACCGTATGACCTGGAGATTAAAACATTAACACATTGACTGTCGCTGTCGACTGACATGTTTTATCACATCACATTTACACGAACTACTTAATTGTTAGTAGCGAAAATAACGGCTTAAGTTTGCAGCGGTTTTAAGAAATACAGCATTAATCCTTATTATGTAAATAAATTGTGGATTTCAAATAGACAAATATGACAGCATACAAATTAAATGAATAGGTATTTACAAAGATATTACAGATTATAAACTCAAAGAAATAGCGGTTGTGAGGGTGCGGGGGTCGCCGGTCGGTTCGGCTCGAGAAGAAATGTTAAATGCACCCGTGTGAAGCTGGGGCGGGTCGCTAGTATAGTGCAAATAAATGAATACCTAATATTTTTCAAGACATAAACAATATAAAATATACCAATACACTTTACACAATTAAGTACCTAACCTCGTTTTTATCGATCCGACACCCTCTATCTAAGCGACCAAACACGGCAAATCTATTTTCAAATGTTTTTTTTTTTATGCTAGGTGACGATATGGTCTGATATGGGGCACGAAGACCTAGATGGCTTTTCCGGACCACATTACAAAACAGGAAAAAATCGTTTCACGCACTGGCCCAGCCCGGAGGGTGGTGACAAGTCGCGGCCGAAGCCTACCACCAGACACTGTTTTTAGCACCACCCGAAGGTCACGTTGACTTCTAACGTAGCCAGAGGATCCTATGGATTTTATGGAAATAAATATCATTTTTTAATGCTAAAATGTTGTTATATTAGGTCCTTACATATGAAATTGGCGTTTTTCGTACTGGCCACTTTAATCACAAATTTCTCCTCTTTGGTAAGGAATTCCAAATTCAAATTTGTACAGCTATAGACTCATGTATTTGTGCTTCGATGATCGTCATTCATTTGTTTTTTTTCTTCTGTTTTTTTCTGTTTGCGTCACTCATTTTACAAAATGGAAAACTTAAAATATCGCATTATTTACGAGTACGAGTTCCGCCGTGGCACTAGTGATGCGGAAACAACTCGAAGGTTGAATGATGTGTATGGCGGTCGTGTTGCAAAAGAAAACACAGTTCGTTTTTGGTTCCAACGTTTTCGTTCTGGAAATTTCGACTTGCAGAACAAGCCCCGTGGACGGCCTGAGACTCAAGTTGATAATGAAGAGTTGAAGGCTATTGTGGAAGCGGATCCATCGCAAACCACGTCCGAGTTAGCTGCAGGCTGCGGTGTTAGTGATAAAACTGTTTTAATTCACTTGAAGCAAATTGGGAAGATTAAAAAGCTTGAAAGGTGGGTACCTCACGAATTGACTGAAGCAAACCGGCAAACGCGCGTCGACTGCTGCGTTACATTACTAAACCGGCACAATAATGAAGGTATTTTAAACCGAATCATTACCTGTGATGAAAAATGGGTTCTTTACGATAATCGGAAGCGCTCAGCGCAATGGTTGGATCCTGGCCAGCCAGCCAAATCCTGCCCCAAGCGAAAATTAACCCCAAAAAAGTTACTTGTAAGCGTTTGGTGGACTAGTGCCGGTATTGTTAATTACAGTTTTCTCAAATCTGGCCAGACTATTACGGCTGATGTCTATTGTCAGCAATTGCAAACCATGATGGAAAAGCTAGCGGCTAAACAACCTAGGCTGGTCAATCGCTCCACGCCACTGCTGCTTCACGACAACGCTAGACCACACACTGCGCAACAGACGGCTACTAAATTAGAAGAGCTTCAATTGGAAAGTCTAAGACATCCTCCGTACTCCCCGGACCTTGCTCCAACAGATTACCATTTTTTTCGAAATTTGGATAACTTCTTGCAAGGGAAAAAATTCAACTCCGATGGGGCAGTCCAAATCGCCTTCAAAAATTTTATTGATTCCCGTCCGACTGGTTTTTTTAGTAAAGGGATCAATGAACTACCTATAAGATGGCAAAAGTGCATAGAAAATAATGGTTCATACTTTGATTAATTAAATATATTATATTAAAAAATATTCGACTTTTTGTTCCTCCCATACAAAACGCCAATTTCATATGTAAGGACCTAATATTTGCACCTATGCCTAGTTCACAGCGCAAATCTTTCCGTTGACTTAACTCTACCAACTATTGTGACACAAACTCCTAGGTACCATAAGTCTCATAGACGGGCGAGTCAAAGTAAAGTCGAATGTTAAATTTAAGCATGATAGGATAGTATCTTACTTTAAAACACTTATCAACATATCAATGTATATATCAAAGCAAATAAGTTACAGAAAAAATAAACATTTATTGTGGTAATCTTAATTTGTCTAAAACAACTCTGACCTCATGCATAAAAAATAAGTTATACAAAAAACTATATACTTAGTTAATAATTACATCAGGACATTGGTACATTTTTGTATCGTTTTATTTAAATTTACTAAATAACAAACCATATTGAAAGTCCGCTGTAAGAAAACTCAGGGTTAAGCTCACCTTTTGTACATTTTGGCTTAGTTATAAACTTTTTTATATGTATTTTTGTGTGTGCTATAAAAAATTATGAAATTTATGAAATCTTTTATAAAATTGCACGGCATCAACCTAAGAGAGATACCTAGAGGTATAGTGAAAGTTAATTTTTCCACTCGTAGTTTCTTTTTAGTCCATGATTAATGATCTGGGATGGCTGACTGGTTCCGCAACGAGCTCCTACATTGAGAGAGAGAGAGTGAGAGAAAACATTTATTGACACAACACACACATAAACAGTAAAATACAGTTAAATACAATAAAAAAAATAAGATATTTATATAATACTAAATACTAGACATAAATAATTGCATGTGTTGTGCCAAAAGGTCTCGCCTCAGCATAAGCAGATCCACATTAGGTGGATTTGCGCTGGTTTTCAGACGATTGTTACTCCTTTAACAGGCTGCATGCACGTGACCGCCTTCGAGTGGTTCTCCCAACTGAAGTTCTACTGGGATCGCGAGCGCGAAGACTGCTTCATCCGGCAGACTAACACCAACTCCGTCTACACGTACGAGTACATCGGCAACTCTGGCCGGCTCGTCATCACTCCGCTTACAGACAGGTTTGTTCCTGCTGCCAACTGCCGAAGCTACTTTAGTACTCTTAAAACTTTCAAAATGTGCTGCGGACCTTGCGGACCCTGCGGAGGTTGCTCCGGTGGCTGCGGACCTTGCGGACCTTGCGGAGGCGGCTGCTGCCCATGCACCACCATATGCACTTGCTGCACCAAGAACTGCTAATTCCAGTGGGCGCAGAGCCGCAAACAAGCCATGGTGTTTACGGATTCTGCGTTATTTATATTTTCGTCTTTATACTTAGTGCTGCAATGTGAAAATATAAGAATAAGTGTGAGTTATGCTGTGTTTGACTGCATTCGAGTGGTTTCTCTGTTCTACTCGGGCTGAGAGAGAAGATTGCTCCATTCGACAGACGAACACCTAACTCCAAGTACATGTTCGTCGGCGACTCGGGCATGCTGTTTATCACTCCATAGAGCTTTGATTCCTACTCAAGCAATTTAGGACTTCATTTTTAAAATAAACGTTATATCACTTATTGTCCTTCGGTGAGAGCGAGTTGCAATGTGCTGCATGACATGACCCAACCGTATCCATTATATCATCGCCGCTCAACCTACACGAATCGTTTCTCGAATTCTTTTATATTGCGCACCGCTAATGAGTGGAATTCTCTTCCAAAGTCTGTTTTTCCCGTATACATAGGTACAACCCGTACAAAAAAATCAGTAAATAGGTTTTTGCTGGACGAACTTGTTCCATCGTTAACCTGCCTTCTGAATTAGGGGCAGGGGTACATACCACGGAACTGTGAGGTTCGCTTGGGTCTCGTGATGTTTAAAACGCCTTATCCCCCAAAAGATTAGTATCTTAGATGAATGCCTGATGGTAACAGATGCTACATAACGCTCACGACGGCGCTCCACCTGTTCCGCGGCGGCAGCCCCCAGGGCCCAGCCGGCACCGGCAAGACGGAGACCACGAAGGACCTGGGCCGCGCGCTGGCCCGCTGGGTGGTCGTCACGAACTGCTCCGACGGACTGGATTACAAGGCCATGGCTAAGTGCTTCTCTGGTAGGTTTGTTTATATACTAGACGATGTTCACAGCTAATTATATAAGAGTGACTTTCCATCATTATAATTATTATAATCTATCTGGCCTGTTCTCATATAGCGTGGAGTCATCGAATACCATGTTTTTTTTGCATCCATTTACCCTTCATCAGATTTATTGTTAAACTTCCGCGTGATGTTTCCTCAAGCGCATCTGTTCATCACAATATTATAAAATTTACATTCAGAAATAGACCTCACGCTACACCAGCGCCTCCGTCTGTGAATGGTGGTCCTCAATGTGTTTATCTTTTGATTTACTAGGCATTGCACAGAGCGGCTGCTGGGGATGTTTCGACGAGTTCAACCGCATCAACATAGAGGTGCTGTCGGTGGTCGCGCAGCAGATCCTGGCCGTGCTGTTGGCGCAGTCCCAGTTCCTCAAGCGGTTCCACTTCGAAGGCACCGAGATCAAGCTGGACGCTAACTGTGGGATCTTCATTACTATGAATCCTGGGTGAGTGTCTGTTCTGCTCTGTCTCTGGCTTCACAAGTCGGAAGTTTGTAATGGTGGCTTGGTTGGAGAAGGTCCGTTGGAGGCTCAGGTGACTAAGTTCCCGTTCCACACCAAGGAAATCAGGTTTTGACACCATCGTCGAACAATTTCGTATTAATTATTATTTCAGTTTTACCTGATTTTTTTTTAAAAGTCTATGTAATTATTATTGTGAATTGACGTGCCTAGTGTAACAACTATTGTTATAGAGTGGTTAAAATGGTGTACATATCGACATAGATGTAACAATTTATAAACCTATATCTGTATAAATGTACATGTGAGCAAATAAATAAATAACATAAAGGTGAATTGCTCGACACAGGCCTTCCTCATTCAAATATGGTTATAATTAAATTTACCTATATTTTTGAGCAAGTGATTTGATGCTAGACTTGATTGAAATATCACGTTCCCAGGTACGCGGGCCGAACAGAACTGCCCGACAACTTGAAGTCCATGTTCCGTCCGATCGCGATGTGCGTGCCGGATTCCCTCATCATAGCTGAGAACACGCTCTTCTCTGATGGGTTCACGGCATACAAGGTCAATGCGAAAAAGGTAACTAATTACAAAAAAAATGAAACTTTAATGAGTGCTTTTGCTTCAGGTTTATTTAATGTCGTTAGGAACTTGCAAACGAAAACAAATGTTCATCGTTTTATTATTACACTAGCTTCCGCCCGCGGCTTCGCCCGCGTGGTTGGTGATGTCCTTTTCTGGGACAACAGCAATGTCCGTGTCAAATTTCATCCTAATCGGGCCTTGCTTGCTATAATGGACGTGGTATATGTTTTTTATTGTGGTACCTATTTTACTGCGGTAGGGAGGTTATTCTGATAAGCTACTAGCTGATATTACTGTGAAGTGTCATCAAAATCCATTCAATAATTATTGCTTGAAAGAGCAACAAACCAAACACACTTACTTCCTCACAAACTTTCGCGATACAATTCAATTACCACCGACGCATTATTACTTAGTCGTTGTTTTTGCTAAAATAAAGGTGTAAGAGTAATGTAGAGCACGGTTTAACAGATATCTTATTGAAAGCCCAGTCCCGAATTACGAGCTAAGATCCCAAGGCTACATATTGCAGTGGCCTCTCCAGAACAACTGTCTTTTTTCTGTGTTGTTCCTAATTACCTGTGTACCCTACTGTGTTGTTCTATTTTTAACCCCCGACCAAAAAAGAGGGATGTTATAAGTTTGACGTGTCTGTCTGTGTGTCTGTCTGTCTGTTCCATCATAGCTCCCGAACGGATGGAGCGATTTCAATTTAGTTTTCTTTTTATGAAAGGTGAGTTTGGCCCGGGTGTTCTTAGTCATGTTTCATGAAAATCGGTTGAGCCGTTTAAAAGTTATGGGGGTGAGAGTGGGGAAGGAAAACAGAAAATCTGCAAATATACTAGTGTGGGGTATCAAATGAAAGCGCATCGCGTCCACATTACATTATATTATGATGTTTTACATTTAAGGAAATGAAGGCGATGGAATCGGGGGTTTTTCTTAATTTTTAAATTTAGATTTATTATTAACCTATGAACTGTGCTGTGATGACAAATAAAATAAATGATGTATCTGTCTATTTATCCATCAATATGTACGGTTATGTTACAGGTGTTTACGCTATACGAGCTCGCGATGCAGCAGCTATCGAAGCAAGATCACTACGACTTCGGGCTTCGGTCGATGGTGGCTCTATTGCGCTACGCCGGCGCTAAGCGACGCCAGCACCCCGACCTGCCCGAGCAAGAGGTACATAACGTTTATAAAATCACTAGCTGTGTCCTGCGGTGCTACTCGCGTTATAATGGATGAAGTACTCTTAACCAACAACATATTTATTTGAATAAAGATTAATATTATTATGTTGATACAACTTAAACAAATTATTTCGACCAAATTAGGTACCATAAAAACGGTTTTTGTGAGTTAATCTTAAAAGATAGACATATACTATCGCGGACTGTTTTTTAGATCATTAAAAGAGCTATTATTCTTTAATACATATTTTTTGTGTATCTTGAACCGTTTTCACGGCGCACGCAACGGAAGGCTTCAAAGATGAACAATTTCTCCCGTTTTTTACACATTTACCACTATATCTTTGCTCCTATTGGTCATAGCGTGATGTTATATAGCCTATAGCCTTCCTCGATAACTGGACTATCCAACACAAAAAGAATTATTCAATTCGAACCAGTAGTTTCGGAGATTAGCGCGTTCAAACAAACAAACAAAAAAACAAACAAACAAACAAACTCTTCAGCTTTATATATTAGTATAGATATAGATAAAATCATTTATTCCGTATAATTTTTTTTTTCGTTATTATCGATAAGTCTTCATTTTACCACAATCTCACCTGATGTAAAGTGACGATGTGGTCGAAGATGGGACATGAAGACCTATAAGGTGGCTTCTCCATAAATACAAGAATACAAGACATAATACAAGATTTACACGTCAATTACATTTGTATATAAGTTTTACTTTCGTAAAAACTATACATGGATAATGATTGTTTCATAAATGAATAACAAGTCAATACAGAAAAAAATATATAAATGGAAAATCTTTAACAAATACTTTAATCTTTAAAGTCAATATAAATTTAAAATTAAATAATAAGTCAAAAATTCATAAAAAATAATATAGTCAGTACCTAGTTAATAGTTAACTATTTTACACATAGGTTTACCATTCATATGCTAGGAATTCCTCATAATGAATAGAAGCTGTTGTCAGTATACCATACCATATTAACTGTATAAGTTGTATTACTGTTAAGGCCTGACGCTGTGTCGAGCGGGTGAGGCGCATTTTTTATGTCGAATATGTACAAAACTAATCAGTCGCAGGCCCGTGACGCTGACGACCTAGTGCATTTATATACACACACACGCGCGTAGGCCTGGCCTTATATGAAGTGTGTATTTATCCGAAATTTGGAGCTAAACGGTTCTCAAATGGAGATCTAGGAAGGAGGTTTCCAAGATACAGGCTGTGCCTAGTTTGTAAACCATTATATTAAGGTTTTTATATCACTGTGTTGTACAATAAACGTTTTGTATTTTTGTATTGTATCAAGAATAGGCAACCCTCCATCGAGTGGCAAGGATCAATCAATCATTTAGTAAATGATTGATTGATGGTATGCGCTGCACAAGGTCATACAGACTATGGAGACTAAGGTGACTGCTTCCAGCGAGACTGAGGTTTTAAGATTCTAGTTACCTAATATAGCTCGTCGGATGCACACCAGTTGGTGAAAACTACATCTGTATGAAAACCATTTAGTAAATGATTGATTGATGAATCGGCAACCATTTATACAACAAGTAGATGGATGGAAGACTTGGTTAATTAGTTCATGGTGGATGCAGGCCGCTGCCAATTGAAATTACTGGGAATCTTGGAGGCGTAAGCTTTGTCTAGCAGTAGATGTTCTTAGCGTGAAAAAATGAGATAAATATAGGTAGTGTACGTCACACGTTTCCGGGCTAATTAAAATATAGTTTTTAATAATCTTCGACCACCTCTATGGCTCGGTGGGCGAAGGTCCGCCTGAGGCGCAGGAGATTGCGGGTTCGATTCCCGACGCAGGACTAAGACTACTTTTATACAATCTACAATTTCTGGTTTCTTGTCTGAGTGTTTTCTATGTATTATATGCATGTATGTATCTACAAAAAAATATATATCTGTAGTTTATCAGTCAGTCATATATATACAAGCTCTGTTTAGTTTGGGGTTTGGTAATGATGAGTGGTTATTATTCCGGAAATATTCTATTATTTATAACTAGCGGCCCGCCCCGGCGTCGCACGGGTAAAAAAAGTTCCCGACAATTTTTCCTTAGTTGCTCATCGTTTAGACCTACCCTGGACTACGACAAACATTTTAAAACCAAAATCAGCTCAATCGGCTCAGCTGTTCTCGAGTTTTAATCAGACTAACGAACAACAATTCATTTTTATTTATATATATAGATTAAAACAAAATTGAACTCTAGTAGGAATCTCTAGTTATTACTCACTAAATAACACAAAGCTTAGCGTTGATTATTAGATACTTGCAAATCCCTTTTTCCCAGATGGTGATCCTGGCGATGCGAGACATGAACGTGGCGCGTCTCACCGCCAAGGACGTGCCGCTGTTCGACGGCATCATGCAGGACATCTTCCCGGACGTGGAGATCCCCGCGCTGGACTACGAGATGCTGGAGAGCAGCATCTCCGCGGAGATGAGGGCGGCGGGCCTGCAGCCGACCAGGGCCGCGCTGCGCAAGGTCATACAGACTATGGAGACCAAGGTGACCGCTTCTAGCGACACTGCGCTAGCTAGCTAGATTGGTACAGGAGGCTATTGAGATGATGGTTTTCAATTATCTGGAACCTGGAACCCTGTTGTGAAGATGTGTACTAGTCATAAAAAGCCTGCAAGGGAGGTCCAAACGGACACCGTCAGTTTTGTGTGTCGCGATAGTGTGTTAGTGGGGTGTGAAACATGTCCCAGCTCTAGTGATACATCGACTCGTAATAAAAGAGTGAGAAAGAGGGTAGATCGATTTGTCTGCCAATAAAACTGTTACTCCAATCGCTGCAGCTTCAGTTCAACCGTGATCATGGCGCATGTAACTGTGCCGAAATATCGGGAAACTCGAATGACAATCAATCATGGTAAATATCCCGTTATAAATCTAAATAGTATGAATAACCATGATAGTTTCAAAAGTTATACTGCGCTAGCAGTTTGAGCGAATTTCCTAGCGATTTGAGAGCGCGAGTTGAAAGCTCTCGGGGTTTTCGATCTGGGCGCGAGTAGAACGGCCAAACGGATTAGCTCTTTGAAGTGGCAGTGGGCAGGCCATATAGCACGCAGAACAGATGGTCGTTGGGGCCGAAAAGTTCTCGAATGGAGACCACGGATCGGTAAGCGCAGCGTAGGACGTCCACCAACTAGATGGACGGACGATCTGGTGAAGGCTGCGGGCTCACGGTGGATGCAGGCCGCTGCCAGCCGAAACTACTGGAGATCTTTGAGGGAGGCCTATGTCCAGCAGTGGACGTCTTACGGCTGAGGCACGCAAACGTGGTCGAGGTTGATCAACTAGAGAAGATCTCCAAAACTAGGGAAGGCAGGTTTTTTTTTATGCAGCTTAATAATCTTTTCATCAGTTCCTCTAAGCACCTTACAAGTCTTTGTCAGATTGCTAGCTGTGCGTCTGCCGAGGATTCTTAAATTTTCCTGCACCCAATCTTGACGCACCCTAATGAAAGCCATAGGTGCCAACTAAACTAATAATAGTACCTCCCACTGCTATATGGTATAGGCTATAATACCAAGCAATTTGATTTGAATCAGTGTTTGTCCACATTTTAATCTATTGTCTACAAGGAATGGTGGAATGGGCTGGTTAGGGCCTAGTTAGACTTTTGGTTAAAGCTCAATACAGTACGAAACGAGACATCTGACGAGCTGTAATTGTGACTTACAATTTTATCTTCTTTATAAATAAAAATGAATTGTTGTTCGTTAGTCTGATTAAAACTCGAAAACGGCTAAACGGATTTATCTTATCTTAGTCTTGAAATGTTCGTGGAGGTCTAGGGAAAGTTTAAAAGGCAAGAAAAAATCGAATAATTGCCGGGAAAAGAAAATTGAATAAACACCCGTGCGAAGCCGGGGCGGGCCACTAGTTATCAATAAATGTTTATTTATGACTATTATTATTAATGACATATTAATGACTATCCAAGTATGACAACATTAGAATGAAAGTTAGTGTCTACAAGAAAGCTCGTTTGTCCCCAGAACTCCCGGCACTCCAGCATCCTCCTCGGCGACACGAACACCGCCAAGTCCACCTCCTGGAGGATCCTGGCGGCCACCCTCGGCAGGCTGCACCGCGCCGGCGTGGAGGGCTTCGAGAGCGTGCAGATCCACGCTATGAACCCTAAAGCGTTGACACTGGGGGAGTTGTACGGGGAGTACAACCTGGCTACGGGGGAGTGGAAGGACGGTGTGCTGTCGTCTATCATGAGGACCACTTGTCAAGGTAATTTGAGTGAAGGGTTCATGCGAGTTCAGATTCACGCTAAGAACGCTAATGCGTTGACACTGGGGGAGTTGTACGGGGAGTACAACCTGGCTACGGGGGAGTGGAAGGACGGTGTGCTGTCGTCTATCATGAGGACCACTTGTCAAGGTAATTTGAGTCTAGGGTTCATGATCAGATTCACGCTAAGAACCCTAAGGAACCGTCACCACCAGCGAGGGAGTCGCGATGAGTTCACCATTTAATCGTCGGGTAATCTCCACGAACGAGCGAGTATTCCACCGTATCGTCGCGTTTCCTTGACGATGTGTTGTTATTATTTTAACCGAGTTTCAACAACAGAGATTCTCAATTAGTCGCGTGTTTCATTTTTAATTTTTTTTGCTTATTTTTCTTGTTTGTAACCTTAGAACTTTAAACTCCGTAGCTTTGATGATTATTTTTTTGTCGCGAGCAATTTGGTGGTTGGTAATTTTATAAAAATCGGTAAAGTAGTAGTTTCTATCGCCGCGACATCGTCATGTGGAGACATATGTCATATCTTAATATGAGGATGGATAAAAATTGTAGCATGGCGATGACCACGTTATTCCGTTGCATTTAATTTATTTTTAACCCACATAAAAAAAAGAGGGGTCTTATAAGTTTGACGTGTCTGTCTGTCTATCTGGGACATCATAGCTCCCGAACGGATGGAGCTATTTCAATTTAGTTTTTTTTTGTATGAAAGGGAGTTTGGCCCGGGTGTTCTTAGACATGTTTCATGAAAATCTGTTGTGCCCTTTAAATGTTATGGGGGTGAGAGTAGGGAAGGAAAACCGAAAATCTGCAAATATACTAGTGTGGGGTATCAAATGAAAGCGCATCGCGTCCACATTACATAATATTATGTTGTTCTACATTAATGGATATAAAGGCATTGGAATCGGGGGTTTTTCTTAAATTTTAAATTTAGATTTGTAATCTATTTTGTTGTAATATGAATACATATTCATAAATTATTGTTTATGTTATAATGTAGATGAGTCGAGTGACCTGAAGTGGATCGTGTTCGACGGGCCGGTGGACGCGCTCTGGATCGAGAACCTCAACTCGGTGATGGACGACAACAAGCTGCTCACTCTCGTCAACAGCGAGCGCATCTCTATGCCTTCCCAGGTTATTTTACAAGTGATCAATAAATAAATAAATATTTTTATTAAAGTCGAGTGTCCTCCCACTTAGCCTACACGGTTTTTTTTTCAAGTTCATCAAATGTCTAGTACTACACGTAACACAAGCATAGAGCTTACCACAGGGCTAAAGGTTGTTGTGTGGATTGTCCGAAAATATTTATTTGTTATTTATATATAACTAGTCGACCCGACAGACGTTGTCCTGTCCCACGTCTCAAAAAACAATATCAAGTTGACCGTATTGTGAATCTAAACCATACCCAGATCCCCTTGAACACACACAAAAAATTTCATCAAACCGGTCCAGTCGTTTGAGAGAAGTTCAGTGACATACACACTCACAGAAGAATTATATATATGACGGCGTGACGTCCTGGTTCTTCATTGTAGTGCGTTTGTAGTAGCATAGAATCAACTTAAAATTTCCGATGGCGTGAGCGGGGCGCTCACGCCACTCGATCGCGCGATGTTTACCTGCGGCCGGTACCGGTCTGTGCCAGCCGACCGGTCTAACAGCCAATCGGGTGGCCGCAGGTAGAGGGGTTGTTTACGAGTTGCACTGCTATTTAAAGTACCGTTCCAATAGTCCGGGAGACATTCTTTCTTTGGCTTCTGCTCTGTGCAAACGCTGTCGGAGTTACTAGTTGACTTTATCTATATCTCTGTTAAACTGAGCCTCAGATTATTTGTGTGATTGATACTGTTCGATTAATCCCGTAATTAATTACTATTCAATGATATAATCTGTTTAAATCACTATGTCAAACCTTTCACCTACATATATATAAATTTATTATGTGTTTCTGGTGAGGTGTCGCTGCTGATAGAGACATACGACCTGGCCGCGGCCTCCCCTGCCACGGTGTCCCGCAACGGCATGGTCTACAACGACTACAGGGACTGGGGCTGGTGGCCCTTCGTCAACTCCTGGCTGGAGACCGTCGACGACCTCCACTATAGGGAGATGGTGAGTGTGGCGCTGCTGTTAGAGACATACGACCTGGCCGCGGCCTCCCCTGCCACGGTGTCCCGCAACGGCATGGTCTACAACGACTACAGGGACTGGGGCTGGTGGCCCTTCGTCAACTCCTGGCTGGAGACCGTCGACGACCTCCACTATAGGGAGATGGTGAGTGTGGCGCTGCTGATAGAGACATACGACCTGGCCGCGGCCTCCCCTGCCACGGTGTCCCGCAACGGCATGGTCTACAACGACTACAGGGACTGGGGCTGGTGGCCCTTCGTCAACTCCTGGCTGGAGACCGTCGACGACCTCCACTATAGGGAGATGGTGAGTGTGGCGCTGCTGATAGAGACATACGACCTGGCCGCGGCCTCCCCTGCCACGGTGTCCCGCAACGGCATGGTCTACAACGACTACAGGGACTGGGGCTGGTGGCCCTTCGTCAACTCCTGGCTGGAGACCGTCGACGACCTCCACTATAGGGAGATGGTGAGTGTTTATTACAGGCCTAAGAACCGCAGCGCAGTTTGAGTATCTTGTTCGCTGACGAACCCATACAAGATATTATGTGTATTTCACCAATCTTCACCACAAATAGTAGGCGTGGGGTAATAAACGTCTCGAGGTCAGGATGTCAATGGGTATCAGTGTCAAAATGTACAATAGTCTTTATGTACAAATATATAAAATAATAAATAATCTATAATATAAAAATGAATCGCAAAATGTGTTGGTAAGCGCATAACTCAACAACGCCTGGACCAATTTGGCCAAATCTTTTTTTTAAATGTTCGTTGAAGTTCAAGGGTGGTTTTTTCGGCGAGAAAAATTAGAATTAATGCTGGAAAAACCCTAAAAATAGCCCTTTTCTTTTCCCATACAAATGATTTGTAACTAAAACGTAGTCAATTTGAGCTTTATTGCTATGGTATAAAGTTCATATTAAATTACAAGCACTCACTGTTGTCTAAGCAATGTAGGTGTGTTCCTAACGTCATATCATATCTATTAACCCTCGGCATGCCTGGTGGTAAAAAGTTACATGGTATGCCTGGTGGGTCTGTGGGACCCGGATTTAAAAAATAAACTTTGGGGTACATGCTGTGGACAATTATCCTAATTTATTGTTTTTTTTATTGAAACTTACTTTATATTTAAGGGGTATGAGTACAAAAATATAATAAAATCAAATGTTTATATATATAAAACTGATAATAAACAAATATACTCTTTTCAACGTCAAATTAAACTGCTATGATTACAAAAATGCAAAATTGACTTAAAACAAACGAGATCTTGATCAGACTTTACGAAATATTAGGCACTTCTATAAACTTATATATAATAATAAAATTTATAGTCCTCCTCACTTCATAGCGTATAAAATACTTATCGGATATTGATAAATTCAAGCGTCTGCGTCCTACGGCTATGTCCTTCTTCAACAGGAGCACGCCCCAGACTGTGAAATCTAGTGGTTGGCGTCAATGTGTTCACAACGGTCAGCTACTGAGAGCGGTAAAGCCCGAAATTCGAATTCGGATACAATACAACGGTTTTTCTGCGGTGGTGGGTCTGAGGGACCCTACCAGGCATGCCAAGGGTTAAAAGTATATAAAATTTTCATGTCACAATGTTAGTTACCGTACTCCTCCGAAACTGCTTTACCGATTTTTACCAAACTTTATATGCGTATACAGTAGGTCTGGAGAATCAGCTACTATCAATTTTTCATTTTGCAAAACAACGTTTGCTGGGGTCAGCTAGTAATATAATAAATCTAAATTTAAAATTTAAGAAAAACCCCCGACTCCAATGCTTTAATTTCCTTAAACGTAAAACAACATAATATTATGTAATGTGGACGCGATGCGATTTCATTTGATACCCCCACACTAGTATATTTACAGATTTTCGGTTTTTCTTACCCACTCCCACCCCCATAACTTTTAAACGGCACAACCGATTTTCATGATACATGTCTAAGAACACTCGCGCCAGACTCACAGACAGACAGACCGACAGACAGACCGACAGACAGACAGACAGACAGACACGTCAAACTTATAACACCCCTCTTTTTTGGTCGGGGGTTAATAAATATCTCCGGACCAATCACACAGCATCACCTAACCCCAAACTAAGCAGAGCTTGTACTATGGGTGCTAGGTGACTGATATACTACATATATTATACATTTCAATAATAGGCTACTATAACAGATGACTCTAGGATTCTCGAAATAAGAGGCTTTTTTGTAAAAAAGCTTCCAAATAGAAATGTTGTTGAACAAATTAATTTTCACCTGGTGCGTGCCACTCGCACCCTTTTCGCTTACGTATATACTAACTAGCAGTACCCCGCGGTGTTACCCGCGTTACAATGGACTTTTCCGCGTTATTAAATTTTCTCGCGGTAAAAAGTACCCTATCCTTGCTCAGGCTCTAGAAAATCTGTGTACCAAATTTCATTTAAATGGGCTCAGTTAGTTTTCGCGTGAAAGAGGCAACAGTTGAACAGACAGGCAGAGTTACTTTCGCATTTATAATCTTATATATACATATAAAATTGTGTCACAATGTTCGTTCCCGTATTCCAACGAAACGGCTTGTCGGATTCTCATGAAATGTTGTGTGCATATCGATTGGGTCCGAGAATCGGCCAACATCTATTTATCATTTCCCAAAACACTTTCGCACGTTCGCTGGGGTCGGCCGGTATCAGCATGGATCTTGAGACACGTTGCACAGAGGCACCCCCCCCCCCCCCCCCGCACACTCCTCCAAACCGGCATGACCGATGAGCATATCTATTTATTATTATGGCACCGCCAACAGCACATATGCCAAAAAAAATTGTAGATATTTTTTAATACTTATTTACTATGGAATATGTGCCTATAATAGGCGAGCACAACACTGATATTTAAGTAAGGCACAAACAACAAAATAATAATTATTTTAACACCCTTCTTTTTTGGTCGGGGGTTAAAAACGAAACAAAATTAAACAATTGAACAGAAAACTAGGTAAAAACATAGAAAATAGATCAAAGAACACAAAATCACCCAGTGCCATCAATTTGATGGTGAACTGGAGAGAAAAAGTTATCAGCTTATTTTTAAAGACAGGTAAAGAGTCTGCAAACGGATTAAGTTCTGGTAGTTTTTGGGTTACAAAGCTTAACTCGTTACCTGCCCTATACAAGGGAGAATTGAGACCAAGGTTGGTTCTTGAAGCATATCGATTTATCCTTTTGCACAACTTTTTTTTTTTTATGCTCGATATCTCTTTATTTGACCACAATCTCACCTGATGTAAAGTGACGATGTGGTCTAAGATGGGACATGAAGACCTAGAAGGTTGGCTTCTCCGGGCCACATTACGAAACACGAAAAAATCGCTTCACGCACTGGCCCAGCCCGGAGGGTGGTGACAAGCCGCGGCCGAAGCCTACCACCGGAGACTGTTCTTAGCACCACCCGGAGGCCACGTGTAAGGATTCAGAGGGTTACGACTTACGGACGTGAACAGACAAACCTCCAAAACAACAACGTTGGCTGGGGTCAGCCGGTATCAGCATGCGCCTTCCCCGCAGCTCCGCGGCCACTTCCAAGGCATCCTGCCGG
This sequence comes from Gymnoscelis rufifasciata, assembly GCA_929108375.1. Classification (NCBI taxonomy): domain Eukaryota; kingdom Metazoa; phylum Arthropoda; class Insecta; order Lepidoptera; family Geometridae; genus Gymnoscelis; species Gymnoscelis rufifasciata. The sequence continues at coordinate 1,323,718 of OV815307.1, read as the reverse complement.
CGGTGCTGGCGCTGAAGGCGCGCGCGCTGGCGGAGGGCGCGGCGGTGCGCGCGCACGAGCTGGCCGCCGTGCGCGCGCTGTGCCGCCTGCTGCGCGCGCTGCCCGCGCCCGACCCCGCCGAACACGACAACGACGGATTCGTCAAGATGCGCTTCCTGTTTGCGTGAGTCATGCTTTATTTACACATACATATAGATTGTAAGCCTTAGCTCTAGGTAAAACATGTTCGGTGCTGTATCCTTTTTTTACAATTGCTAACAACCTACAACCCATGTTTGCAAATAAATGTTTTGATTTTGTAAGCCGTGTTGGCTAAGTGGGAGGACACTCGACTTTCATTCCGAAGGTTGTGGGTTCAAACCCCGCCACGCACCTCTGGATATTTCTTCTTGAGAAATTTATGTGCGCTTTAAAACACGTGCTTTAACGGTGAAGGCAAACATCGTGAGGAAACAGGCATGTTCTGAGAACTTTAAAAGAGTTTGATGGACATGTGACATTCACCAACCCGCACTTGGCCAGCGTGGTGAATTAAGGCCTAATCTCTCTCTACAAAAGAGAAGTCCCTGTGTCCCAGCAGTGGGAACGTTAATAGGGTGATGATGAAGATATAGATTTACTTGATTGCTTCTTTCGTAAGTAGGAACCTCACGCGTAACAGCGAACGAGTGAGTCGCACAATGGACCGATAGCGATTACAAAATACACAGTACGTGTGGAAACCGTAGAAATCAAATAAATTACAAGTACGATAGGCAGCCTTATCGCTGATTGCGATTTCTTCCGGGTAACCAAACCATAAAATATCCCTTTATTTGAATTGTCCATTTGAGTTTACTAAAAACTGTGATTTTACGAAAACAAATGTAAACTTGCTAATACTGCAATTTCTGTTCGTTTTTTTTTTGCAACAGAGTAATGCGTAATAAAATTAAGTTTAAAATCCGTTCAGCAGTTCCTAAGATTTGCAGTTTCATAAAACAAAAAACAAAACAAATAAACCATTGTATAAACCTCTGTTACAGCATGATCTGGTCTGTTTGCGCCACTTTAGAGGAAGAGTCTCGCCGTAAGATTGATAACTGGATTCGAGAGCATGAGGTTATATCTTATTTCATCCGTCATCATTGTCATTTAATCCGTAGGAAACTACAGCTGGAAAATGGGCACGTCACAAATAGCGAAAAGCTATCTAATATGTCCTACAACTTCTATAGCAGGTTACAGACACGTTAATGTGACATGCGCGCCATTTTGTCGGTAACCGTATTTCGCGCTCTTTTGACAATTAGTAGGGAAATATGAAAGTGGTATGTTTATAATGTAATAAGGACTGATTAAATTAGTTTTCCAAAATCAAATAGCCTATTAGTAGCACTATCTTCTATAAATTAATAAAAAAGAAATAAATAATCAATATTATATAATATAATAATGTATTAAAGTATAATTCTGTAGATCAACACATTTATCATATCTATACTTTATAAACTACTTTGTAAACCATAATCTTTGAATAAATAATCATATTTTTACACTTCTGTTAATTTTCTATAAAATTGTACTTGTTAGTCATGCCACCATGATGTTTGTTTGTAGGGAGTGTTCCCTCTAAAAGACACAGTGTACGATTATTTCCTTGACGAGAAACTTCGCCTTTTCAAATCTTGGGAAGAGAAATTGCCTGATAACTGGAGATATAATCCTGCGTAAGTATATTTTTCATAAGATGCAGTAGAAAATAGTAAGAATTATCGTAAGAGTTTATAATCTGTTTTTTAAATGCATACCTATGAAAAAAAAACAATAAAATACTCTTACGATATAACTTGCTATTTATTCGTATCCTACCTAAAATAAATTTGTAATCGCGATCCTAAGTCCGTGATTTGGCACTAAATTATAAGGTTTATCATATTTCGACTGCAAAGTAGGGTACCCTTCTATTTCCCAGTCGGATTTTACTAAATTGATCTAATAAATTCAATAAATTTGGATTTTCTTTGAATGGTGCATAAAATCAAGTGCATTTGGTGTAATGTATCTCTAAGGCCAGGCCATAAGTGCTTTTATAAACTGATTTTCAATCATCATAGTGTTTACACTTCATTGGCTTCTAGCACTGAAAGAGAAATATCCATACTCACAAACTTTTCATTATAAATATAATACAGAGTTTTTTATTGTAAACTGTTGTACAAAAGAGTTTATAACTAAAGGGGTTTTTATAAACAAGTTTCTACAGCTTATCCTCAAGAGAATGTACAATAGTAGGACTTAGGCACGCACTAGGTGTGATATTATAATTTTTAAGTAAATAAATAAATAAATACATATTTCCGTACATTCAAAGTTTCTTTCATAAAATTGTTTCAGATTGTAAAATGCCTTCGACAACAGCCACTTTCGAATCAAAGTAACAATGCATTTTTTTCATATAGTGCGGGATTCCACTCGATCCTGGTGCCGACTTGCGAATTTATCCGCGTGCAAACAGTGGCCCTCTCCGTACTGAAGGCAGGCTACGGCGTCCTGGTCGGGGCTCCCACCGGCACCGGCAAGACCTTCCTTATCCAGGGCACGCTGCAGGCTCTAGACCCCACCAGGTATACCACCTGCTTCACCTATCTCTGTCAAGTTACTCAGGTAACCATGGAAGACCAGCGCTGTGGTTGGACCCGTTCTGCCGCAGCTTATGCTGAATAGTTACCTTTTTTGTCGCAATATAGTTATAACCTAATGTTAATTTATGTTTTTTTTTTGTATTTTATTGTGATTGTGATAAAATAAATGATTCTTATTCTTAAGTTGTCTCCACTAGTTAAGTGTACCACCTGTTTCACCTATCTCTGCCAAGTTGCCTCCACTGGTATACACCTGTTTCACATATCTCTGCCAAGTTGCCTCCACTGGTATACCACCTGTTTCACCTATCTCTGCCAAGTTGTCTCCACTGGTACACCACCTGTTTCACCTATCTCTGCCAATCGCGTACAATGACATTGTCTGTGATGAAGGCAGGTTATGGCTATCTGGTCATAGTTAAAGAGCCAGCTTAAATCTGACAACACATTCTTTACGGTATCTGAAATTTCGTCCAGTGAGACTTCTATACCCAGTTAACAAGCAATGGGTACTAGCGAACCCCGGCCGCGGTAGGTTTGGGGTCCCTCAGATGAGTCAGGTATACAAAAAAGTAAATTTTTAAAGTATTTTACGGCGTCTGCCGTTTTAATATGTTTTAATATATCTCTGGAAAAATTGAAAAATAATTATGGCTGCTGATTTTAAAGGTTGCAACATCCTGGCAGCCACTTTTCAAAATTCGAAAAAAAATAAAAAAATAAAGTATTTTACGGCGTCTGCCGTTTTAATATGTTATCTATTGAACTATTTTAAGTTAATATTGAAAATGGCTGACATTTTTTCCGGTTGTAACTATCCGTTTTACAGCGAAACATTACCCGCAGTCCGTGCATACGTATGTCCACAGTTGTAATTTTTACATTCGTAAAATTTATGTAACATTAAAATTATATCATCATCTCAGCCGTAAGACGTCCACTGCTGGGCATAGGCCTCCCTCAAAGACCTCCAGTGGTTTCAGCTGGCAGCGGCCTGCATCCACCGTGAGCCCGCAGCCTTCATCAGATCGTCCGTCCATCTAGTTGGTGGACGTCCTACGCTGCGCTTGCCGATCCGTGGTCTCCATTCGAGAACTTTTCGGCCCCAACGACCATCTGTTTTGCGTGCAATATGGCGTGCCCACTGCCACTTCAAAGAACTAATCCGTTTGGCTATGTCGGTGACCCGCTTTCTTCTACGAATCTCCTCATTTCTGATTCGATCCCGTAGATAATTTGAGCGACTCTGAGCCTGTTTATGAGACCAATAGTGAAGCACCACGTTAAGGATCCGTATGTCATTACTGGCAACACACATTGATTGAAGACTTTCGTCTTGAGGCACTGCGGTAACGCTGCCCATCCGAGTTGGATTCGGCGACTGACCTCTTTCTCGAAATAGGACCTACCTAATTGGGCTGTTAAATTATATTAAAAAATATATAAATATACAATTAAACGAACACATACGGAACACATGCGTACTTTAAATGTGCATAATAAAATAAGGAAAAAAAGTTCCATTCTAAGGCTGTAACAAATATAAAAATATTTTAAAGATGTAAAAAAATCAAACATTAATTAGATATATTTATAATTCATATCAGAATATATTTATTTTTGGAAATAATCTATAATGATAAAATATTTTATCATTAATTCTCATCTTCGGAATCACCTTTAGAAGGTGACAAGTGACTATAAAAATAAAATATATGGAAGGATCAAGCTTGCATCAAAGCTCCGGACTTTTTAATTAAAATTTTCGTTCATATCTACAAGGCTGTCCTTGTAGGAATTAATGAACAGTTGAAATCTCCCATCATCAACATCGATGGATTTTTTAGCATTGTACATACTGCAAGTGTACTTCTGGAACTTTCTTCTAACATCAAACAGTTCACGTAAGGTATTCTCAGTCAGGCCAATGTCACCGAAAGCAGCAAATGCTTTATGAAATTCAACGTTATTTTTTAGTAACATGAAAGGTTTTTTTTTCTCAGATTATAAAAAGCTGGATTTAAATCACAACCAGTGAAAGCGTGGAAGCCAATTTAGCTTTCAGCTTTCAGCTAGAAGTGGTCCAAGTTGTGTATATATTTTGCTGACATCAATAAACCTTTCGATGTTTCCTGTCCAGGTTAGCATACAAATGTGAGAAGATTTTTCAAGTTAACCATATTGCCCAGCATGATTATTAAAATAATCTGAACCTCTAATAACAATATTAGACTGATCAATAATGCTACAAGCATGGAAAATAGTTTTACTGTAAGCCGTACGGGCCAGGTGTGCCTTTGTTTTCGTAAAAGGAACTAAATCCCCACCACTCAGCCCTAACACAAAAGAAGAAAATATTTGACTAAAGAGATAGACAGAGAGAGAGCATAAACTACCACATGTTTTCTACGCATAAACTGCAAGTAATGTTTCGCTGTAAAACGGATAATTACAACCGGAAAAAATGTCAGCCATTTTCAATATTAACTTAAAATAGTTCAATAGATAACATATTAAAATGGCAGACGCCGTAAAATACTTTAATTTTTTATTTTTTTTCGAATTTTGAAAAGTGGCTGCCAGGATGTTGCAACCTTTAAAATCAGCAGCCATAATATTTTTTCAATTTTTCCAGAGATATATTCAAACATATTAAAACGGCAGACGCCGTAAAATACTTTAAAAATTTACTTTTTTGTATACCTGACTCATCTGAGGGACCCCAAACCTACCGCGGCCGGGGTTCGCTAGTACCCATTGCTTGTTAACTGGGTATAGAAGTCTCACTGGACGAAATTTCAGATACCGTAAAGAATGTGTTGTCAGATTTAAGCTGGCTCTTTAACTATCAGTGCTTGCATTCTTGCACCTGCAAGACCATCCTGAGTCTAGACTCTAGACCGTCCCATGTATGATATTAAAATAAAACTAGTACCAAAGTATGAAAGAAAGAAGTGACAGTGAGTTTGGACACAACAGACAGAACTTCGAGACAGTTTTCACCATACGTCGTGACAAACCTAAATAAAAGCTAGTAATAGGACTTTAGCTCACCGAAATACCACCTTGTTCACCTGTTACGAGTTCGTCTTTCATCAAAACTTGCACTTATAATAAACTGTGCGGTTTCCCGGGAAGATGTGAAATCTTAAGTGATAAATAAGTGATAAACCTCTCGTTTATACGTGGTTCTTTCCCAGAGGTGCAGGTTCAAAGGTTACGGCGGCGACTTAATTTTTTTCTGCATATAAACATTTGAAAAGATATGAAATGTCAGGACATATGTGGCACAACTATGTACATGATAAATAAAAATGTTCAGTATACATATAGCTAATACTCTATTAACCCTTTTTTATGGATAATTAGCTAGCTAGCTAGCTATAATAAGCTTTTTTTGTTTTATTTATTGCAGAAATCCTTAATATTGTTAAGCTCTTTATCAAAAGTTTATATTTTGTATGCAGGTACAGTCAGCAAGTTATAAACATGTCCGCCCAGACGACGGCCGCTAATGTCCAAGATATGATCGAGTCGCGGCTCGAGAAGAGGACTAAAGGGAACTATGTGCCAGCCGGAGGTAAAACACTAAAATGATCTATAGCTCACAAATGCTCCATAGCGGCTATATTCCCAAAACAGGTTAACAATCGTCCTTTAATATCCCCGGCGCCTGTCAGAAGCTGTCCTTTAGGATACCTTGCAAAGTGTTTTTTTTTGCCAGGCAAGAAGATGATTGCATTCATGGACGACATCAACATGCCTGTCAAAGACGAGTACGGGTCGCAGCCTCCCTTGGAGCTGATCCGGCTGTGGCACGACTACGGCTACTGGTTCGACCGCGCCAAGCAGTGGAAGAAGAACATCAAAGTAATTAAATGAATAAATAAATATAAAATATGGTTATATGAAGGACATGCAACACCCCCACTATTGTCCCCTATCTCCTCCCGTAAATGCTGCAGAATTGTGTCAGAATAATTACCAGAACATTGACAAGAACGTCCTTCGATCACTTCTCCTAATTCTTAGGCCGCCAATGTGTCAATCATTTTGGCCTGAAACTTTCATATGCTCTATTCCTAACTAGAAATTGCTGAGGGGATCGCTCAACGACATTAATTACTTTTAAATGTCTTGCGGACACGATATCTTCAATGGGAATTTACCAGAGGATTGGCAGCAGCGTCTTCTTTGAATAAACAGCAAACTACGCTTACAAGTCCCGCTCTTAATAATGCCAATACCTGGGAGTACGACCTGGACGTATTAGTACTAAAAGGATTGCCACTGTAGCGACTAGGTACAGTATTTGGGCTGACGCGTAGGTTTAGTGCACGGTGTCGTCAGTTGTCTCTCCCCGCTCGTTAGGTGAACGCTTATATTAATATTGTAATCAATGGAAATAAAAAGAATGAATTACGGAGCCTGAAGTTATTCCTGACCTTCTCACGTGATCTTAACCCGCCAACGGTGACGTCGATTTGACTTACATCTTCGGTGACCCCGGTTCTACGCACCGGGGTTTTAAATGAAAGATTTTTCAAAATCTTTTGTTTACTGACAATATTTTTTGTTAATTATTAATTATTTGACATTAAAACAACAATATTTCGTTAATCACGGCTTCGTATAATGACTTTTTCTGATAATTATACAACTTCACATAGAACCCTATAAAAGTAGTTGGTTTTTACACCACGGTTTTATAAAACTTTGAATACATAACAATCAACATATTATCGATTTTTTTTAGTCTTTTCAGTTTCTAGACTATATGAACTTACATAAAATAAACAAAAATGGCATTCTACAAACAAAAAATTACAAAAAAAATATCTTAGAAAATAGCTATTTTTCAGTCAAGCAAGTCCTGCAATAAGGCACTACATGCTCAAGACACAAATGTTTTTTCACTTTGTTCACAAGTGTAGTGTTGGTATTTCTATTTTATTTTCATCCACATTCAAAGCAACGGCCATTTCGTGATGGAACAGCCGTTCCAGGAACGTCATTTATCTTCAAAATTGAATCTTCTAAAAGAAGTGTCTCCAAATTCCAAGAGGGTCCTTTTCACTAGATATAGCTCGTTTAGGTCCTGGTAACTGAGTTACTATTTTATAATTACTAGTACGGACAGATTGGCGTTGGGGTTCCTTGCTCCATTTCGTACTTTTACCCTTTCCTAAATAAAAGGCGCTGTTGTAACTTGAAGCTTCGCGATCACTGAGCTCCTTTTCGCTGTCACAACTATGTATGTCATCTGGTGAAGGATTCGTTTGTTCGATATGACTTCACAGCTTCACTGGCTGAAGACATTGATGGTCTGTAGTCATCAAGCAGTTCGAGAAGAGGCGATTCTAGACGATGCTGTACCCCTTCGTACGATATGTTGTATTTGAAACAAGATAGAACAAATTTGTGATATTTCGATAAAATTGATAAAATCATGCAATAAACTTACTGATTATAGGATAATGCAATAAAACAATAATAAAAGTTAGTAAAAAATGTACACAAATCAGTCAAAAACGAATACTAAATAATTAAACTCTGCATATTTTACTTACATATTCGGTGACCCCGGTGTACAGCACCGGGTTGGAGCCAAAACTCAAGAACCTGAGCCCGCACAGATTTTCCACGGTGAACTAGTGGTGGGGGATGGGAAATGAGGCAGCTACTCGAAATGGAAACAAAAAACGGCGGCCAGGGAAAAAGTTATTCGAATTTTTCAAGTGACCCGGTCCCACAGACATATAAGTCACCGTTCCCGGGTTAAGAAGACACAATCACTCTATCCTTAAAATGATAGATAGATAGATAAAACATTTATTTGTCGTCACAACTCACAACACAGAACATAGTTAAATAAAAATGCAACAATGCAAATTCAAAAATTAAATAGACAACATAGATTAAAATGGAACAACAAAGTAAAAATAAACATAATAATAGTACTCAAAATTAATAGACCTATGTGTGTGCTGCAGCATGACAAAAATCCAATACTTAGCGCATATTTTTGTTCTCAGAGTAAACACTGATTTTGAGTATTGCCCGTCGTGACGAGCCAAGCAAATCACCAACGCAACAATTTGTTTACAGTACTTTTTTTTTTCTGAGCAAAACAGATCAGATTAATGAAAAACAAAGTTTGGTTGTAGTCAATGAGAAAAAATGTATAATAAAAAATAAATCAATAACGAAATGTAACCCCGTGCATATAATTTTTGGCAAACGAAGTGTTTTTTTTTTTATGTGTGATTGATAAGTCTTTATTTGACTACAATTTCACCTGATGTAAAGTGATGATATGGTCTAAGATGGGGCATGAAGACCTAGAAGGTAGATGGAAGGTAGGTAGTGGTTGGGATTCCCTCTTCTTGATATTGCAATCGGCTATTGCGTCCAAGTCCTCATTTAACTTAGCGACAGCAAGTGGTAACCGATCTGGTGAGTCTGAGATAAACCTGAACGTCATCCGCGTAACAGTGAAAGTTATAATTCTTTATCACTGTAGGTAAATCTGCACTGTAAATGATAAATAGAAGGGGACCCAAAATGGATCTTTGGGGAACAGCACGATCTACAAGAGCTGTGGTCGCGAGCATAAAACGGAACCGTCTTCTTTGGCCAGTTTTACAGACTGGTTGCGGCCATGCAGGTAGCTTTCGAACCATCTGATTGATTCATGACTTACACCGAAGTAAGACAACTTGGCAAGGAGAAGATTTATTGAGACAGTCGAAAGCACGTGAGTGGTCTAACATTATCAGGACTATACCATGACCTCTATCCTGTTTGGTCATCACCGGTTGCATTTGACTCACTAGAAAATATAATTTTGGATACATCAGTTGAATTTATAGGTTTCAGTTCTCTTCTTACATTAATCAGGACATGGTGGTGTGCGGCGCGGCGGGCCCGGCGGGCGGCGCGCGGTCGCCGCTGCCGGCGCGCCTGCTGTCGCGCTTCCACGCCTTCTACCTGCCGCCGCCGGCGCACGCGCAGCTCGTCAAGATCTTCGGCACCATGCTGTCGCAGCATCTGTCCGACTTCGATGAGGAGACCAAGTCCGCTGGTTGGTGTTTGTGACTTACGGATCTCTTCACATATTATAAATACGAATACAAAATCATTTATTCAGAATTAAATAGATTTAAACACATGCAGAGATATAGTGACAATCTATATAAATAAAAATGAATTGTTGTTCGTTAGTCTGATTAAAAATCGAGAACGGCTGGGCCGATTGAGCTGATTTTGGTTTTAAAATGTTTGTCGTAGTCCAGGGTAGGTCTAAACGGTGAGAAAATAAAGAAAAATTGCCGGGAACTTTTTTACCCGTGCAACGCCGGGGCGGCGGGCCGCTAGTTAATTAATAAAATCGTCTTTTAATTAAGAGACTTAACGGGTGTTTTGAGCAAAACAGTTCTTTTTAATATTATTTATGTACGAAAGGTAATTTCCACATAACTTAACCTAGTTAAGAAAATATTTTGTTCGTTCAAGTTATCTTTTGATAGGTTTTTAAAATGTACCTTTCAGCATTATCTCCAGCCCCTTATTTTGTATCAGGATACTAACGTAACGATTAATGAAAAATATTAATCAATAGATTAGAGCTTTGGGTAAATAGTTGGTTATGAATATTTATGATTTAGATTACGTGGTATTCTTTTTTTAAATATGCGAATTATTACGAAATTTAAACGAGTGTTTTACCATTATACCATCATTATTTTATTATAATTATAATCTGACATTTAAATTAAGTATGTTCCAGAGAACATCCATGAGAACATCTAGTCCATAGCCATAGTTTCTCAGGAGCTAATTTTATTTGGGTTAACCCAAAAAAGAAAATTGCGTCCTTTGAAAAATGCTAGTTAAATGTAAGAGTAGGATTTCAATGGACAAATTTGTTTGTATTGCAGGAAAGATAGTGCTATTGGCGACAATAGACTTGTTTAATAACGTCGTTGCCAAGTTGCTCCCTACACCCAGTAAGATGCACTACTTGTTCAACTTGAGGGACATCTCCAAGATTTTCCAGGTATATGATTTGGTTTCTAATGACGACCTTAGTGGCTCAGTGGGCGAAGGTCTGCCTGGGGCGCAAGAGGTTGCGGGCACGAATCCCGCCGAGGGATCAGATTTTGTACAAACCTCAATTTCTCGTTTCGGGTCTGGGTGTTTTATATGTATTTTTTTACAAAAAAAAAGTGTTAATGTAGTATATCAGTCACTTAACACCCATAGTACAAGCTCTGCTTAGTTTTGGTTAGGTGAAGCTGTGTGAGTAGTCCAGATATATTCATTTATTGATGCCATATTTGGTACGAAAACGTTTGTTGTTGCTTAGTTCTTTTTGGTCTTGGGTCCGACTGAGGAATTTCAGATTTTTCTATGCATACCTGAGAACCCTGATAATATCTGCAATAATTACATCTCGGTAACTTTCCCATTTGGCTAACATCGTGAGCAAATCGGCATGCTCTAAAAACTTTTAAGGGTTTGAATCACATGTGACATTCACTAACCTGCACTTGGCCAGCGTGATGAATTAAGGCTTAATCTCTCTCGCCAAGAGAGAAGTCCCTGTGTCCCAGCAGTGGGAACATTAATAGCGTGATGATGATGATGAACTTTCCCTTTTATAATTTTAATACAGAACATACACAGTTGCGATATAAAATCCGTTTTTTCAGGGTCTCCTTCGATCGAACAAAGATTACACGAACACGAAAGTACGTTTGCTGAGGCTTTGGATCTGCGAATGTTACAGGGTGTTCAGCGATCGTCTCATCGACGAAAAGTAATCTTTTCACTGATATTTATTAATTTCAGAAGATGTTAAAACGTTAGTTTTACTGTCGTACTAGCTGTCGGGCGGGCGCCCGCGGTTTGTCCTTTCAAGACTCAAACTCGGTGCTTTTCGTAATAATTGTATTTTCCCGCGAAAAACTGTTTTTTTACCGCAGTCATAGTAGCCTATTTGTTATTCAGATAAATGTAAGCTATATTATTGTTAGGTTATATAAAAATTTTTGCAGATAAAAATAAGACACATCCGTAATCCGTATTTTTTTCTGCATAAAATTTAAAAATAGTTTAACCTTCAAAGTGAGGTTTATCACTTATACAAAATCATTAAAATTTAGATCAAAATCCACCCAGAAACTGCATAAAAGCTCAACAAACACACAAACTTACATCCATACAAACTTTCGCGTGTATAATATAAGTAGGATTATTCGGGTTCTTACATATTCTTTTAGTAGTCTTATTAACTTTAATGACGAGACACGATCTAATTGGATGTCAAATGCCCCTCGCATTGAACGTGTTAATTAGCGTGAAGAGTTAATAAGCTACAGCTTAACAAGTGCTTCCTCTGTTTGAATAGGGCAGATGATTAGAAATAAATAATAAGTCCGTAATTTAGATTATATAAATAAATTGTACCACTAATAGGACGCTGCAGTGCATAAAAGTTTCGCGTGACGTAATGCTTTCTTGAGGTTTGTACTAAATTTCGCAGCCACAAGCCCCTACTCCGGAATGTCAGGTTCTGTCATATTATTCATATTCATTTATTTACCAATTATAACACGGGGCGTTATATAAGGCAAGTCAAGTTTACATAATAATTGTATTTAGTCTAGGTATTAAATGTATTATTATTTCATGTCCAAATTAAATAAAAAAATTATTAATAATAATAATAACTAGCAGAAACACAAACATTTAAATTTTTATAATATGAAAACAAAATCTGTTGGTCAAAGGTAAAAAGTTATAAATTTAAGTCATATATGCTCTATGCTATGCTATGCTCTTTCTTATTACATCGATTGAGCAAATAATCGGTGCCCAGTATTTTTGGACGGGCTAACCGATCTTGTACGTAGTCATCATGCCTATTACATACGTGTGTAATTGAAGATGGTATGAAATGTTACCCTATTCCTACTTGTATCCATTATCATGTAGAAAGGTTTGTGTGAGGAAATAAACGAATTTTATTATTGTTCGCTCAGAACCCTACTGAGGTATAGGATGTTCTTGGCGTGAAGTAGATGTTAAATTAAAAAACGCTGATTATGATTATAACTTGTATTGCGTAAAACAAGGGAGAGACGTGTGGAGAAAGGAGAAGGAATATAGTAGGGAAGCCGTGGCTGCCCGATCGCGCCCGAAGTCAGTAGGCACCGAGACTGGAGTTGCTGTGACGCAACAATTATTATTATTATTGTGTTTATGAAAGAAAAAAAGAATTTTAGATGAAAGTGTAAGAGGAAGTACTACTAAATAGTAAAGTAAAAAAAATATATTTGCCATAAAATGAGGTACTACTTATATCAAACTAAGGTCCCATAGGCTCCCGAACTAGTTAAAAACTGTATTTCAGGAGCCATTGGCCTATATTAACTTATTTACAAATTATGTTAACAACAAGTGAAAGTAACTTAGCAAACAAAATTTTTTTTACTACAAATATGAAAGCAAAAATTATGTAAAATTCGGTTTCGTTGTTAAATTTATTTTAATTATCCTTCAGCTTATATTTTATTAATCGTTTTATAGTCTGGCCGCTTTAAGATTGCGTTCCTGACAGCTGTCATTAAAATCACGCCTATCAAAACCTGAATTTCTTAATAGTACAGACGATAGCTGTCATTGTAATACTTAATGGGCATGCCGACCTATCTAGTGATGGGAGAGAGTATCATCGCGCATGGTTTATAAACTGGTATTTAAAAAAAACGAATTTTATACCATAGTGTTAATCTAAAATGTAGGTTTAAAACATTATTTACAGGCACACTTAATCTAAAATAATAGTAAGTACCTAAATAGAATCCAATCTAGTCTGGCTTCTTAGATTGTGTTTAATTTACTAACTTTAGTGATTTAGTAACATAAGTGATTTTTAGTGTAGGTATGCATTTATTTTTATTTAAAATTGAGGATAATGTTGTATTTGAATAAATCTGAAATTAATGATGTCCTGAATGCTAGATAATAATTAATTACAATGTTTAAAGTGTTCTCATTAAGTGATTTTTTTGAAAATTCTTTTGAGATTAATAAACGTTCTTATACCTTAACTTTAATAAATATAGATATAACTTTTTAATTATCATAGTGTTTAACAATATTATGACAAAAACGCATTATCTCAGTGGCCATACTAAAACATGTTAATAACTATTTGTGCAGAGATATGAACTGGTTCGCGGGCCACATGGCCGACCAGCTGGGCAGGCACTTCGAGCTGACGTTCCACGCGGTGTGCCCCGCCAGGGCGGCGCCCATCTTCGGCCACTTCCTCAACCCCTACGACGTGTACGACGACCTGAACGATCCTGACGCTTTGAGGAAGTTAGTATAGTTTATTATATTATATATAGTTTATTTCATTATCAAATCAACTAGCTATACAATCAGAGCCAATTCCACGGACACTGTCTAAGTCTCTCAATGTCCAGGCTTAGTAACTTAGTATGGCGTGGTGCAGGTACGTATCCGCCCAGTTGGAGGAGTACAACAGCAGCCCCGGCGTGGTGAAGATGGAGCTGGTGCTGTTCAGGGACGCCATCGAGCACGTCTGCCGCATCGCGCGCGTCGTGTCGCAGCCGCGCGGCAATCTGCTCTGCGTGGGGATCGGTTAGGGGCGGCTTTCATTTATTTATTTATTCACATACTTAGGCCACGTCCGCACAGACAGGCGGCTTACTTAGCGCCTAGAGCCTAGCGAGTCACCTAGCGAGTAGCTTAATAAAACGAACGTTCGAGAACGTTCGAGATCGGCCGCCCTGCGCGCTTGGCGCCTGGCTAGTCGCTTAGCGTGTATCCAAGTAAACAAACGTGTTGGTTTTTTGTCGCGAAGCGCGAGGCATTTGAGAAGAAAAAATGGATGAAATATTAATTGCACCAAGCGACCCACCACGCAAACCACCTTCAGTGTGGCCACCGTGAATCCTAGCAAGTAGCCAGAATGCAAGCCATTAACTAGGCTCTAGGCGCTAAGTAAGCCGCCTGTCTGTGCGGACGTGGCCTTAGGGAATGAATTGATGAAATGAAATTTAATAAAAGTCAACTAAGCATATAGAAATAAAGTAAAAAATCAATACACATTAAAATAAAATAACTATTCCTAATTTTAGTAGTTTTTAATTTGACAATGCCACTATACAGCAGTAACAATTAAAGATGTTTCTTATTATTTTATGATGAATTTGTATTGGATTTATATTGGATTTTAATAGAACATTGTTTTAGTTGACAATGCCACTACTCGGCAGCTCTATTATTAAGTTACATCTCAAATTGAACGTCTTGTCTGTGTCTTTTGCTGTATTTTCTGAGTGTGTTTATAATAATAATTAGAACTTTTTAACGAAATCAAGTGTACAATGTTGCCTATGATGAATAAAGTACTATGAAACTATGAAAAAAATCACACTAAATCAATCACACTAATATTTTAAATAACACAATACATACTTGATAGCTTTTGCGAGCTTTTTATAGAATGTTCCACCAAAACTCTGCTGCATTCATCATTAACACCCTATTTGACTGCCTCGGTGGCGCGGAGGGCGAGGGTCTGCGAGGGCTCTCAAATTTAAATAAAACATTATAATTTAAGGCTGTCCCTCACGATAAAATTGATTTTACAGATTTACACTTTAAAGGATTTTTTTTCGATAAATTTTCGAACAAAATATTTTTGCCTGGTACATACGTGCCATTTACACCCTTTTTCGCTCTATATACCATATTCAAAACACCATGTATATACCTCTACTTATAGATCTGTAAATATTTATGCGAATAATCATAGTAATCGCTTCTCAGGTGGATCTGGCCGCCAGAGTTTGACTCGCGTCGCGTCCTACATCTGTGAATGCAACTCCTTCCAAATAGTCGTGACCAAGACGTACGGAGTCAAGGACTTGAAGGAGGACTTAAAGGTAAGGCTAGTTAGTTTTATATTAACTCAAACAATTCCAAATGGCATGGTTTCTAAAATTTGTAAAACCAAAAAATGGAAATAAATGATTTGCATCTTGTATCTTGGTAAGTAACTTTAATAGTATTTTTTTTGGCAATGACGTTTGTATCTCTAATTAAGGTGACATTTTTAAAGTGAATCAATTTCAATTTATGTTTCATGTCTTTGTGTTCATGTCCACTTTGTTGATACAACCTATAAATAAATAAATATACAGTGTGATAGACACAGAACCAAGAATCCCTCAAGAAAATATTAAATCGAAAAATGTTACAAACTATTTTCTTTCTAATTATCTCACAGCTGCTGTATTCCATGACCGGACTAGATTCCAAGAAGACGACGTTCATATTCTGCGACACGCAGATCGTCGAGGAGACGTTCACGGAGATCGTCAACAACCTGCTGAGTAGTGGCGAGGTCACCAACCTCTACAAGGCCGATGAGTTCGAAGATGTAAGCGCAAGTTATTCATACAGCTTCTGTATCTTTTTTATTCTTGATAAGCCTTCATTTGACCGCAATCTCACCTGATGTAGAGTGACGATGTGGTCTAAGATGGGATGGGAAGACCTAGAAGGTAGATGGCTTCTCCGGGCCACATTACGAAACACGAAAAAATCGCTTCACGCACTGGCCCAGCCCGGAGGGTGGTGACAAGCCGCGGCCGAAGCCTACCACCAGAGACTGTTCTTAGCACCACCCGGAGGTCACGTGTAAGGATTCAGAGGGTTACCACTTATGGATGTGAACAGACAATACCTCCATCTGTATCTGTCAAACGAGTTTCATATTCTGCGGCTTACAGAACGTCGAGGAGACGTTACCGCCTACACGCTTTTTAACTTGCATTTTCAAACTCGTTCAGCAAATCTACATATCATACATTTCATCGAGATTTAAGGTTTATTTATCAAACCTTCTCCTTGAAGAAGAGAGAGAAGAGTTTTTTGATATTAGGTAAGCAGATTTACCATTGACGAATCCCTTGAACAAGAAGTCACAATAAAAGAGTTTTATATCAAAGAGGTTATTATTACGCCATAAACCAAAAAAAAAAACGTTAACTGTAGTAATGCTAGGCACCATTTTTAACCCACAACCAAAAAAGAGGGGTGGTATAAGTTTGACGTGTCTGTCTGTCTGGTTGTGTGTGTTGTTTTTGTATGAAAGGTTAGTTTGGCGCGAGTATTCTTGGATATGTTTCATGAAAATCGGTTGTGCCGTTTAAAAGTTATGCGGTGTGGTGTGGGGAAGGAACATCTGCAAATATACTCGAGTGGGGTATCAAATGAAAGCGCATCGCGTGCCCATTACAAAATATTATGGTGTTTTACTAAGGAACTTAAAGCATTGGAATCGGGGGTTCTTCTAAATTTTTAATGACCTGACCTGATCACAGATAAAAACCGCCCTGGAGAAGCCGATGAAGAGCGCCGGCATCCTGCAGACGAGCGAGGCGGTGCGCGCCTTCCTGCTGCAGCGCGTGCGCCACCACCTGCACGTCGTGCTGTGCTTCAGCCCCATTGGGGATATATTCCGGTGAACTTGTCTTGCACATTATATATTATCTAGTCTTCTATGTTTTAGGACACGCGTAGCTTCAGGCGCCGCGAGCCGGGAAGCTGGCCGCTGAAACACAGCTAGACTTTATTTAGAGGTTCAGGCCGTTCAAGGAGGAGCGATTTTTTAACCGTTTGTTTAAATTGTAGCGCCGCTCATCACGCCGTGCATCACGCCCGCTCGTCGCCCCGCTGCATGCGCCAGCGCTTTATGTATAGTTTTACCCGATAAAATGAGTAGGAGAAAAATATGAATAAAATAAATGAAATGTGTACTACAACGATTTATTGACTGTTAAGCGGTAAGAAATTAGCTGGAGTTTTGTTTATAAACCTCTAAAAAAAAACGATTTTGGAGTATGTATGGTAAAATTGTAATAACTGATAAAGCTGTGTTGTTCTATTCGCTTCTCAACTCAGTATAAAACATTGAAGCGAACTGTCAAGACAATGTTATTTCCTTGTTATACTTTGTTTAAACAATTTAGTTTTATTAATTTTAAGTTAATAAACTAAAAAACTAACTTTAAATTTTTTATTTTTTTTATTTTAACTTACTTTTTTTACCTGGAAGGAAGGTAGGGAGGCCTTTGCCCTGCAGTGGGACACCACAGGCTCATAAAAAAAATAATAATAATTTTAAGTTGACCTGTCCATGTTGGCCATGTGCTTCTAAGGAAACAAACGTTGGTACATGCCTAAATAAATAGATAGGTAGATATAGGAATAATAATTGTTTACAAATTATGTATTTCATTGTATTTGACGAGAATTTGATAACAATGAACATTAGCTTATTAGCCATTGTTATTTGTGTCTTTCACTTTTAATAAATATTTTCATTTCATTTCTTTGACTTTATGTTTTGTAGGAATCGCATCCGCCAATACCCCGCGCTGATAAACTCCACCACCACGAACTGGTTCCTGGAGTGGCCGCGCGACGCGCTGCTGGAGGTGGCGTACAAGTTCCTGGAGGGCGTGGAACTGCTGGCCTGCATCACTGGGCCGAGGGTAAGGGAGCTGCTCTTCTTGGAGGAGGAGCAGGGTACATGCAGTGAGAAACGGCTATTGTACGACTGCGCTCACTCCTTCCGATAGAGGAATTTTGTTGACTATGAAGTCCGATTCGTTAAAAGTTTTTCAGTGCCAGCTATTTAAGTGAGTTTAATAAACCTAAATTTAAAATTTAAGAAAAACCCCCGATTCCAATGCCATAATTTTCTTAAACGTAAAACAACATAATATTATGTAATGTGGACGCGATGCGATTTCATTTGATACCCCACACTAGTATATTTGCAGATTTTTGGTTTTCCTTACCCACTCTCAGCCCCATAACTTTTAAACGGCACAACCGATTTTCATGAAACTTGCCAGACTCACCTTTCATACAAAAAAACTAAATTGAAATCGCTCCATCCGTTCGGGAGCTATATGGTGCCACAGACAGACAGACAGACACGTCAAACATATAACACCCCTCTTTTTTGGTCGGGGTTAAAAAATATAAATAAGAAAGTGAAAGAAGCGGGCGGGCGGCCAGAATTAGTACTAATAATTTGGTTCCATTTAGGTATTTATGCTGGAATGGAAACATTACTCATATAAAAACATTTTTTTCAAAGGTTCGCCGCAAAGAATCAATAACGGAGAGTCGAGAAGACGCTCTCAGGGCATCCACAGCCTCCATCATGTCGCTGATCCACTCCTCCGTGGGCAAGTACTCGCTGAAGATGTGGCGCGAGATGCGGCGGACCAACTACGTCACCCCCACCAACTATCTGGAACTGGTGTCTGGCTATAAGGAGTAAGTGATTTTAGGAGTTGAATTCTCCGAAATTAATGATGATGAGGTGGTTTCTTCTCTGTCAGAAAATCTGTCGAGCGTAAGTATCGTCATCTCCGTCTATTTGATTTGATATTAAATATTAAATCTGCCAAAATTAAGCGTCTGGTTATTTCTGCGTTCAACATCTATAAAGAGGTACTGTTGACTGTTTAGAGCTGTAGCAAACCTTATGTATTCAGTACTGAGTAACGGGTACTCTGTCCAGTATCGTGCAACGAATCGTTACTCACGGATACATTTCGTTGCTCGCAATTTTCGTGTTATCGATGCGAACACTGTTTCAGTATCGCTGTTACGGTATAGAATGATACATTCATACATCATGGATTGTGATGTAATTGTTAAATATTAAAATGAACTTAGTCTTTTTGAAGTGAAACTTCTTTAGAATCGTTGTGATTTCAAACCGGCAACGGGGATGCAACGGAAAAAACGACAGGTAAGCCAATCTTAAACGCTAACAAGGTTAAGCGTCCTTGGATGGGTGACCGCCCGAACAAAATATTTTTGCACAGTATTTTTTTTGTTTTTTTTATTCATCTCATTTTTTTGATTTACTGAAGTTTCATTTCTATCGTGTGTGAAACGCACACACACCTTTTTTATGATCGACTTCTGTGCCCCGCGGTGTTACCCGCGTTATAATGGATTTTCCCGCGGAATGACGTTTTCCCGCGGTAAAAAGTAGCCTATGTTATTTTTCAGGCTCTAGAGATTCTGTGTACCTAAATGTAAATGTCATTTAAATCGGTTCAGTAGTTTTCGCGTGAAAGAGTAACAAACATCCATACATCCATACTTACAAACTTTCGCCTTTATAATAGTAGTAGGATAAGCCCAAATTTGACCACAATCGCACCTGATGTACAGTGACGCTGTGGTCTAAGATGGGACATGAAGACCTAGAATGTAGATGGCTTCTCCGGACCACATTACGGCGGCTCGATTCCCATCGAGGGGTCAGTTTTTGTATGTTCTGCAAGCACTTTCTCCTTGGTCTTGGTGTTTAATATGTATACTAAAAATATCTATATATGTTTATTTAATTAAGTATGTCAGATGTCTAATACCTACCCATAACACAAGCTTAGATGTTGCTGTGTGGATTGTCTGGCAATATTTATATTTATTTATGTTAAGCAATCATTACTCGTTACATACCCGAAGCATGCGTCGCGTCCATCAGAAGTATCATAATAATAAAGCCTTTATTAATTCCAAACTTTACAGAGTTTTTATCTTAAATTATTTACAATTAGAAATTGTGTTAATCAATTTTCGGTGTTTGGAACCCCTCTTTGGGTATAGGCCTCCTCCAGGTTATGCCAAGACTCTCTGTTACGTGCTTTCGCATTGTCCATTCTTTGCCTACTGTGTTTATAATATCGTCAATCCATCTCTTTCTCGGGCGACCTTTTTTTTCCCGTTTGGATCCTTCCATTGTGTAGCTACTAATGTCCATCTATTATCACTATATCTTGCAATGTGACGTGCCCATCTACATTTCAATGTAAGGGTAAAGAAGAGAGCGTCATTGACTTTTGTTCTTTTTCTTATATTTTCGCTTTTTATTTTATCAATTTCCTATAAACGCCTTTCGTAGGATGTTGAAGTCGAAGCGTTATGAGGTGTCCTTGGCTGCCAACAAGCTGCGCAACGGCCTGGGCAAGGTGCAGGAGACCACCGCGCTGGTGGGCGAGATGCAGGAGGAACTGGAGATTGCGAGGGTGAGTCTGTGAGACCCTCGCGGTTGAGACCGGTGTAGACAAACGTGTGCTTCATATATGTTTACATTGGGGGCAGTTTGTGCAAAATTAAACAGGTGGTATCCCTAGTTATATTCCTAATCCTATATAATATAACTAGCGGCCCGAATCGGCGTCGCACGGGTATAAAATTTTCCCGGAAATTATTATAATTTTTCTTGCCGTAAAAACCATCCTATCTCTCAAGTTGGATCGAACTGCAAATGGTGTGCGAATTTTATTATAATCGGTTAAGTTGTTTAGGAGTCCATTGAGGACAAACATTGTGACACGTATATATATATATATGTATATATATATTATACTATACTATAATACATATTATAAATGCGAATGTAAGTTTATTTGTTACGCTTTCACGCAAAAACTACTTAACCGATCATCATGAAACTTTGCACATATACTCTTGAAGGTATTAGAAGTAACATAGGACACTTTTTATTAAAAAAAAAAACTACTGCGGGCGAAGCCGCGGGTAAAAAGCTAGTAATATATAAAATGTTAATGTAATGTTTGTTTGTTACGCTTTTACGCGAAAACTACTCAACCGATCATCACGAAACTTTGTGCACAGATTTTCTAGAGCCTGAGACAGGACATAGGCTGCTACCGCGGGAAAATCCATTAGAACCGCGAGGCAATACTAGTAAAATAATAAATCTGTATCGAACATACAAACGCCGTTTCGGCTAAGTGGGAGCACACTCGACCTTAATTCCAAAAGTCGTGGGTTCAAACCCGGCCACGCACCTCTGGATTTCTCTTCTTAAAAATGTATGTGCGCTTAAAAAAAGCGCTTTAACGGTGAAGGCAACAGACAGTAAACCGGCTTGCCCTGAGAACTTTAAAGAGTTTTAAGGACATGTGACATTCACGTGCACTTGGCCCAGCGTGGGGAAACAAGGCCTCTCGTCAAGCCATCCCTGTGTCCCAGCAGTGGGAACGTTAATAGGGTGATCATGATTGTGCATCATGTAATGTATCGCACTGCGGGGCGATTATGGATTCTTTCTGGATCAGTTCTTGTAAATTTTGGATTACATTCGATAACACTTTATTGCACACCACACAAAATACACAAAAAATAAACATAGACTTGGTATATAATCATAATGCTGGAGTACAATGGGCGGCCTTATCGCTATGAGCGATCTCTTCCAGGCAACCTTTGGATGGATTTTTTGTGTAGTAAAAGTAGTTATATTTTATGTCTTAGGTCCAAGTGGCGGAGTACACCGAACAGTGTATCGAGTACATGGGGGTCATCAACGTGCAGCAGCGGAACGCGGACGAGCAGCAACGCAGCGTTGCGGCGAGGAGTGAGCACGGCTTTACTTCTTAACAATATAATCAGGGTTTGTCTGTTCACGTCCGTAAGTGGTAACCCTCTGAATTCTGACACGTGACCTCCGGGTGGTGCTACGAACAGTCTCTGGTGGTAGGCTTCGGCCGCGGCTTGTCACCACCCTCCGGACTGGGCCAGTGCGTGAAGCGAATTATTTGTGTTTCGTAATGTGGCCCGGAGAAGCCATCTACCTTCTAGGTCTTCATGCTCCATCTTAGACCACATCGTCACTTTACATCAGGTGAGATTGTGGTCAAATGAAGGCTTATCCAGCATAAAAAAATCAAAAACAGTTTGATAACCCTTGAGGATTTGATTAGAATGATGAGTTCATTTCTCAGTAACTTGTGGGATACAAAAAGGGGGTTTTCAAGGTAAAAAGGAGCATATGTCCTTTCTAAGGCTCAAGAGAATCTCTGTACCAAATTTCTTCGAAATCGTTTCAGTGGTTTTTGCGTGAAAGAAGAACAGACAGACAAGAGTATAATATTAGTTTGGGTTTCCACGCGATGAGATACATTTCACAGCTAAAAGTAATATTTCCAGGTAATAAGATTAAAGAGTAATTCGCATATATTTACACCAATACAATCTTTCAAGTTGATAATTATGCAAATTAATAAATACTGTGATGATTGAAGTCGTAACCATCCACAATCAAATAACGTTCAAAATGGTTGCAAGGCTGTTGAAACTTCAGGTAAAAAGACTCAAGAAGAAGAAGTGCAATGCAAGAGGTTAGCGGAGGCTGCTATGAGGGACCTGGCTAGCGCGATGCCGGCCTTGGAAGAGGCTGTGAAGGTGAATTTATTTTATTATATACTTATTGAAGTGAAACTTCTTTAGAATCGTTGTGATTTGAAATCGGATGCAACGGAAATGGAAATAAGATTGGCTTACCTGTCGGGTAAGCCAATCTTAAACGCTAACAAGGTTAAGCAACTTTGCGCGGAGCCAGTACTTGGATGGGTGACCGCCCGAACAAAATATTTTTGCATAGTATTTTTTTTGTTTTTTTTTTATTCTTCTCATTCTTTTGTCGATTTACTGAAGTTTCACTTTTATCATGTGTGAATCGCACACTTACCTTTTTTATTATAATATAATTTACTAGCGGCCCGCCCCGGCGTCGCACGGGTATAAAATTTTCCCGGAAATTATTCGAATTTTTCTCGCCGTAAAAACCATCCTATCTCTCAAGTTGGATCGAACTGCACATGGTGTGCGAATTTTATTATAATCGGTTAAGTGGTTTAGGAGTCCATTGAGGACAAACATTGTGACACGAGATTTATATATATTAAGATATTTAACTTGCTTTTCATAGCAGCAACGTCGTATTTTCCCGGTAAAAGCTTAAAAGCTCCTCGATAAATAGCTCTCTAACAGTGAAAAAAATATTCAGATCGGACCGGTAGTTTCTGAGATTAGCGCTGTAAAACAATCGAACCCTTCAGCTTTATAATATTTAGTATAGATTTCTATAAATAAAAATATTATAGCGTTGTTTTAAAATATATCGGATTCCTTTGATTCGATTTTTTGACATAGGTATTTTAAACGCCATTTAGATCAATGTTGTTACAAATCGACGACGCCTAGGAAACATCATTTGGTATATTTTTCAAACACCCAAAACGCTATTTTTTATGTATATGGAAATCTATTAATATATGTAACGAAACGGGTTTCAATACGTTGGTTTAACTGACAATTCTACGAAAAATGGTCTGTCCATTAAATAACATTCAAGTTAAACAAATAGCACTTACTAATTAATAACTGTTTCAATTTGAATTCGAACCGTTCTTCGTCTAGAGATTTAATGTTAGTCCAAATGTGTTGCTAATTGCACCGTGAACACATTAACCAATTTATGTGTTCACGGTGCAATTGCAGGTGTGGTTCTTACGTAGAGAAAAATAATGGTAGATGCATGGAAGATCTTAGGTAACCGGTAGGATAGTATAGCGTGAACAAAGTCGCGTCGAGTCATCATCTTTCTCCTGCCCTTATCCCACATTACGTGGGGTCGGCACAACATGTTTTTTTCCTTCCATTTTCCTCTCTCACTCATCATCTCAACACTCACTCCTTTCTTACACATGTCATCCTTTACACAGTCCATCCATCTTTTCTTTGGTCTACCACTTTCCACATATCCATCAACACACATATCTAACACTCTTTTCGTCACATGACATTCATCCCATCTCATAATATGTCCATACCATGCCAACCGATTTCCTCGCGTCGAGTCAGCTAGCCAATAATAATTATTATTATTAATTATCTCCGTCAGGCCTTAGACGCATTGAACAAGAAGGACATCACAGAAGTGAAGTCGTATGCCAAGCCGCCGCAGAAGGTGGAAATGGTGTTGGAAGCTGTGCTTATTTTGCTACAAGTAAGTCAGTACTACCGTAGTCATTTATTATTCTATGGTACTACTATTAACAAGACCTAATTTATTCAACATAAAAGGGTTATGCAATCATTTAAATTGTTTTTCTAGTAAAAAAAACTCATTAACCGTCAGTAAAAAATCATCGCAGTGATTAAAGTTTGAAAAGTAGACTAAAGCGACGGTTGAATTATGAAGGGCCTGTTTCAACATAACTCCGAGTAAAGTGCCAAGTAGCTACTAATTACGACCTACGGCCCTTAAATTTTAATGTATCGTTGAATTATACTTTGGATATCTATAAAACAGAAAGAGCCAACCTGGGCGGAGGCGAAGAGGCAACTCGGTGACCAGTACTTCCTGGACCGGCTTCGAGACTTCGACAAGGACAATATCACTGACAAGGTAAACAACCACTTACACTTACTATTAAAAGCTTTTTATTCTACAGAAGACTATATCAAAGATGCTTGGACGGATGTAGCTCGGTTCCACTAGGATGGACAAAATAGCTGAATTTTGTATTTTTTTGTTATGTGCATGTTTGACTAGCATTTGTTTGTTAATGTTAAATGTATAATAAAATTGTAACCATGTTGTACATCAATATTGTTATAATAACAACATAATGAGATGAAAGCTGGTTTGCTCTTTTCGCTTCTCAACTCAGTGTAAAAAAATTAAGTAAACTTTCAAGACAATGTTATTTCCTTGATTATTCTTAGTTTTTATATTATTTGTATTTATTAGTAGTTAAGGTATATTTAAATATATCGCAGGATGCATACTTGGTCCAATACTATTTCATAGTTACATAAATGATTCGTTCTAGGTACCTTGTAAATAACTTAACCATTATCCGAAAATAAAGCAATTTTGAAAATGCTCACGAAATTTCACTTTGGAATAAAAAAAAATACTATTTTATAATTTTTTATTAAAAACTGAACATTTCATAGATTACTGTAGGTTATGATAGGTTACTATGAAAAGTATTGGCACTTTTCTATGACAGGTGGGTTAACGATTGATTGATAAAAGGTGCTGAAGAAGATCGGCACATACACCGCGAAGCCAGACTTTGACCCTGAGATCGTGGGGACCGTGTCTGCCGCCGCCAAGTCGCTGTGTCTCTGGGTGCGGGCTATCGAGAAATACGGCAAGGTTTACAAGTGAGTTTAGAATAGACATAGAATAAATAAATATTTCCAGATAATTAACTCAACAACATACTAGATATGATATTTAATTGCACTCTTACGGTGGATTCAAATTGTAGGATAGTGAAACCCAAGAAGGAGCGGCTGGAAGAGGCCCTGGAGTCACTGCGGATGAAGCAGCAGATACTGGCGGAGGCCAGGAAGAAGCTGAAGGAACTATCGGAGATGATCGCCAAGCTGCAGGCTGAGTATGATGAGAAGGTGAGTCTCATGCTGCTCATCATCATCATCTGTCATCACCAGGTGACAGATGACAGTTCCATTCAATCAAATTCATTTATTTTCACTTTTGGGACATTAAAGAACACTTAGTTACGTCAATAAATTATGATATACATTATTATTTAAAAGCGAATTAAAATAATCAATGAATAGCGCAGCTAAACAGTCGCTTTGTCAAAGTATGTAGAAGCAGCTGTAAAGAGGCCTTGTCAAATTTGTCATACACAATGCTAGAATATACAATAATCAATTATTTTAACTAAATATAAATATGAAACAAACTTTTTAAAATATGGAAACACCATAA
This sequence comes from Gymnoscelis rufifasciata, assembly GCA_929108375.1. Classification (NCBI taxonomy): domain Eukaryota; kingdom Metazoa; phylum Arthropoda; class Insecta; order Lepidoptera; family Geometridae; genus Gymnoscelis; species Gymnoscelis rufifasciata. The sequence goes on along the minus strand of OV815307.1, from coordinate 1,297,390 downwards.
CCAAAGTAAAATTCTATTTTATTTTACAGAAGGACGGTACAACTGATTCTTAATAATTAAAACATGTCCATTAATAACAGATAATTGTTGCTGCTGTTTATAGGCATTGCCAAAATAGAAATAGTAGAAATAATAGTTGCGCTGTCATCATATCTGTCAGTTCCAGATGACAGTGTCAACTGGAAATAGACAAATAAGTTATCCCAAAAATGACGTTTAACTTTTCACTTTCTAATTTTATTTAACTCGACACTGGAAAACTGACGCTTCAAGCACAGAGTCCAATTCTAACCACTTGACAGTCCACGGTTACTAGTTACTACAGTCACCAGCCGGTCGCCAGCTGACGTTCAGCCTTTTGCCTCAGGCCCCTTAGCCACCTAGCTACGTCACTGATAACAAAAGATACTTCGCAGCTTGCCCAGAAAGAGGAGTTGGAGAGGAAGTCTCGGCAGCTGCAGCTGAAGTTGGAGCGAGCCGAGGCGCTCATCACCGGACTCTCAGGTATTAATAAGTTTAAATACAAAAATGAGCTAGAGTTTCTAATCGCTTCTTTGCTCTAGTGTAAAAAAAGCGAAGCGACCAGATACCATAAATTTATTTCCTACTAGTGGCCCGCCCCGGCTTCGCACGGGTTTTTATTCAACCTTTTTTCCCGGCAATTATTCGATTTTTTCTTGCCTTTCAAAACTTTCCTAGACCTCCACGAATATTTCAAGACTATGATAAGATGAATCCGTTCAGCCGTTCTCGAGTTTTAATCAGACCAACGAACAACAATTCATTTTTATTTATATAGATTTATCTTTAAGCACCTATGATTATTTTTTTTTGTTTTTTTTTTTATTTTATTTTGACGTGTCTAAGTTTTGTAAAACCAAACAATGGAATTAAATGATTTTGTATCATGTATCTTGTAATGCTCTCCATCATCATAATAATTAGCTTCCGCAAAATGTTACTGTTTCTGTTACGGTTTCGCACCCAAAGGGTCAAACGGGACCCTATTACTGACACTTCGTCGTCTGTCTGTCTGTCGCCAGGCTGTATATCAAGAACGATATATTTGAGGTTGGAATTTGGAATTTTGAGGGAAGACGTATTTCTCTTGCCGCTGTAACAACAAATAAAAACACATAGTACGAGGGAGTAGCGTGTAAAAATAGATAATCTAGATTAATTGTAAGGAATAAAAGGCTTTTTTATTTTTTTTATTTATTTTATAATACGAGGGAGTTGGGGAAGGCCTTCGCCCAGCAGTGGGACTACTTGTACGAGTCCATCTAAAACTTATCAAAATTATTAAAATTAAAAATTGTCGTGGTTAGCACTACTTTGTACTATTCAATATCCGTAAGTAAACACGGAAGCCCTTTTTTTTTTAAAGCCGCATATTAAAATGTTGTATATAATAATATGTTTTTCCGTGCCACACCCTTGCCGGTGTATATAGGTACCCATTTTAAACACCTTGCATAAAATATGTACATAGTTTTGTAAACTACATTTACTCAAGTAAAGCATTAGAATACCTTTAAAAAAATATTGACCCCTATATCTTTTAATAACCTTATCAAATAAATAAATAAACATTTACGGACAACTCACCTAACAACATCTAGCCCCATTGTAAGTTCTAATCTTGTGTTACGGTTATTAGACACCTGATATACCTACTTAATGTATGAGACATATAGATATTTTTAATATACATATTACACCCAGACCAAGGAGAAAGTGTTTGCAGAACATACTTACACTTGACCCCTCAGCGGGAATCAACCCCGCTACCTCGAGCGCTGCAAGGGGGAACCTTCGCTCACAGCGCCACTGAGGCAGTCAACAAATTTCTTAGCTAATTTAAGTATAGATACGTTATTTATTAGATTATAATTTTGAGTTAATTTTGGATCTAGTAATTTAGCAGATTGCATCTCAAGTATGTTTTATCTTCTGATTAGCAAACATTGTATATTTTAGTTATTTTCTTATAAAATATTTATTTTTATTACATCTTTAAAATAAGTCATAGGTGCATTGTTGCAATTATAAATTTTACATATACTTCTGCAGAATTTCTGAATAAAAATACGTTGCAGAGTTCCAAACAACGCAGGTACATTTAATAACATGTTCTACAAATAGTTCACCCGGGCTGCATCGATCCGATACCGGATACCTGTATACTAATATACCTATATTCTGTTTGCATCCAATGTAGCACGCCACGTTTCCGTCTCGCTCTTACTAATTGGCAATCTGAACGAGAGCGAGAGACAGCGTCCACGGTAGTCAGCTCCATTTACTTTTCATATTTTCCGAGTACTCTGACCTGTGCTATTATGAAATTTAATGTTACTAGGAATCTGATGGAAGGTTTTTGCGGACGTGATACAAATTGACAAAAGAAACGGGACACTTATTCCTCACTACCACAAATGTACAATCGAACCAACTGAATCATGACCCAATTGCCTGATAATTCGCTTGAAACTTTCAAACTTGTAAGATCTATCACGTATAATGCACTTACGACGTTTTAGGTACTAATACAATTATGTCAATACAGGTCGCAGATCTATGCAATTTTAACCTTTGTTATCATTGCCATTAACCCACATTTCACACATATACAGTTATTGTTTGAATCTCGAGCTAGTTCTCGCTTATTTAACCTAAACTTTATGATGATGGAAAAAATATATTTAAAAAATGGGGTGTTCTACAAGTGTGTCATATTATGTCAAGTTATCAGTCATTGTGAAAAAATATAAACTTAATAGGAAAATGCTTAATAATTTTTTATAATGGCTAATTTAGAAGAACAAAGTTCTCAGATTTTAGTCTTAAGTGAGGAAGGCTATGGCATACGGGAAATATCACGCACATTGAATATTTCTTGGAATACGGTGAGAACCTGGATCAGAGAGGGCATCCACGAGGACATACTTCATAACCACGTTTGTTCGAACAAAGAGTGGACATGCAACACCATTACGAAGAACATCCTTTTACTCCCACCCGATATTTTGCGGCGCAACATGACGTCTGTCTACAAACTATTAAAAATTATTTGCATGTCACTGGACTGCATTACAGAATCTTATATTTTAAATTTCTTCTGATAAATAAAGTAAATAAAATAATTAAGGTTTTTTTTCATTTCACAAATTTTATTACCGAAGTATTCTTTTTACATAGATAGCTTGAAAGACCAACAATGCCATGTTTCTGTCCTTAAAATACTTGAATGACGTGATTGAAACCTGTTATTGAATTAATCTAAAGTTTATGCTGGCACTTCACTTGGCCGTATTTTCCCAAACATTACTGCATTATTTTTTATTTTATATTCTAGAGAAACGAATGCGACTAATAGTGGAGCAAATTTAATACGGCCAAGTGAAGTGGCACCATTACGTTCGTAGAAAACTTCCTATACTTACCTACGTAAAAACAGATAAAGACTGTAACATCATCTCTTCTTTTCATATACGAGCTTAGTCAATACTGTCCGATTTATTTAGCAGTGCACTCAGTAAATGTCAGTGTCTAATCGAATGATAACAAGTTCGTTACCAAGGAAATAAATCTTCAAGCGAATTTCGACCTACTTGTATTTAAGGTGATAAGCAAAAATAAGCTTATGGTGGGTCATGATTCAGTTGGTTCGATTGTACCTAATGGTTTTTTTAAATAAACTAAGTATGATTTTTAATAAGTGATAAACCTCACTTTGCAGGTTTAACTACTTTTTTTAATTTTATGCAGAAAAAAATCACTGCACTACACTACACAATATCACGTCGGGGCGCTATCCCGGAGATGCAGGTTCGAATCCTGTGCGCGAAGGTTACGGATGTATCTTTATTTTTTCTGCATAAAATAAAAATAAAAACTAAATATGTTTAATAATAGTTGAATTAAATAAAATATAAAGTGTAAAAGATGTTACTCAGTTGAACGCCATTTTGACATTCCAAATTTAATCGTTACTCATAATCTAATATGACATTGACATTTGGCGCCCTGCAACGTCTATTTTATTTATACGTCAGTGACCCAAAGTGGGTAATATAACAATAGTGTGTTAGTTATTTATACCAAATTTTTGCCAAGACACGGTTAGTGTAGTGGGTCGTGATCGAGTTGCGTGCGAGAATTAAACAAGTGGTAGCAACACTAGGGTTTGTCAACCTCGCAATAATGGACTCTGTGAATAACCGTCTGCACAAATCGCAAAGACAATCGCTTGCAACAGCGTCGTAATATCGGAAAACTCAAACCATTTGTTACCCGTTTCAATTCATAATATTGTTAAAAACCATGATAATTTAAAAAGTAAACATTTTTTTATTAATTTATTTGACTTATCGGACCTCGCCCCACACTAGCGCCCCTGGCGGCTCCTCTTAGACTTAGTCCCATAATAGCATTCTACGTACCTAAAGGCATTGTCCTTTTATATAATTTTTTCGTGAGTCAACTAAATTTACTTAAAATAGCATTTCTGGATAATTGGCAAAGTATGCAAGATATATAGTTATAATTTAGCTTTTTCTTTTTGTAAATTTCTAATTATCTGATGATAAAAGACATTTTAAAATCACATCAAGTAGCAGTGGGACAACGTAGGCTAATATAAAAAAAAAAAAAAATCACATCGTCAAATCCTACAGGTAACTCAATCCCCTTTCCAATCAGAACTTCAAAGGTATTACCATAGATACTCCTGCAGTGATACCGCACCTACCTATCCAAATTGAAAGCTTGTCGGTACAACCTAGAACTATCTATAACTAACCATTTAATTTTTAAATATCGTTGGAATTTAGACTTTAACGCTAGGGAGTAAAGAGTAAAATTGAACGCATGGTAATATGAAACGTAATAACGTGACACACACGAAACGGAAATTTGTGGAGACGCTTTTTGAAATGCGCTTTGTAACTTTTTGGAGAGGTATTAACACTGTGCGAAATTAAGTTATCTTCGTTGCCTGTCTGCTTGAATTGCTATCTTGTTTCAATATAGAGGAATGTATAACATACTTTTCTGTTATGTTTAGTGTAGTTTTCAAAGCCAAAGCCAGGACGGAGAGTACCATAACTATTTATTTGATACGCATTACCACTGTAACACTGCGCCCATAAAGTCACCCCTGTCTAATAACAACCAGATCAAGAGCACGGTATTATTAAGCAAATGGAAATGCACAGGGCGTTGCCCAAAAACAAAACCACCATAGCCACCTCCATTCAACTCCTGTCCAGCATCCCCAATATGTCATGTACATGCAACCTCCACAGACTACGGCACAGTTAGTAGGGATGTACATCAAAGGGCATCAAGGGTATCTGAATCAATACCGTCTGATATTGCAGAACGCATGCGTGCAGTTCCGACCTATTTTCATTTAAGTCTAGACCTCATAAAGCTTCCTGTCGTCGGGCACTAAATACCTGTTGCACCGATCAAGACCTCAAAATTCTCTAAGATCTAAGAGTTGAAAGACATTTAATAATCTTCTAACTTGATTAATTGAGTATTATATATATCCAGTGAGTTAAATATTTCAACTGAATCGAGGATATATCATAATTTTCCATATTTTAATGAAGCCAGTGAACGCATTTGCCTTCTGAATCGAAGCGACGAAGCCCAGGACATCGTGTAAGTATTTTTGGGTTTCTTGTCGATTTTAACTTGATACGTGGAATTACTTTAAGGCTAGTAAATATATTTTAGCCGACATTTATTACAATAAATACAGTCTGATTACTGAACTTGTTACTTCACCGACGTTCCAACGTAGCAGAGTGTCTACCCTTGTCACTCGTTTAATCTTATAAATTCTTAAGGTGTTGAAAAAGAAAGTAAATATATATTTTAATAAATATAAAGTAATTCTGCGTCAGATATGAAATGAGGCTTTTTCTTTAAAAAGAAAACAAGTTTTAAATCAGTTTGATTGACCATGAAAATTATATTAGTGACAATATAACAAAGAAAATAATTTATCGTGTCATCTTTTCATGAAGATTCGACAACCAATTACAAAACAATTATTCAAGAATTTTTTAGAAAACGTCTCATTGTATTTTATTTTAAAAAGGAACATTTTAGTTTGCGATATCTGTGAACTAAAATGTTCCTCACTGTAATCATCCGGTCCAGAGTCTTCAATTCTCAATTATAAACAACATTTTCTAATTTTGATAAATTGGGTAACTTCTCGACCCGTAGACAAGGACACGCTCACATAGGTATCACAGCTGTGCAATCAATTGCAATGCGGTCTGAAATCATTCGATTATTTTAAATAACATTCGTTTCATGCATAACTTGTAAAGGCAACAACAATGAAGCCTCAGCGAATAAACAAAATACAAAAAATCTTTACATCATAACTTAATTACTTCAGTGTTTCTCACTTACAGTGTTTGAGGTTCCCTTTTAAGTAAAAAAATACCTGTGTTAGAAAACCTCGTTCTTCCAATACATAACAATTTAGTTGATTAAGTCATACTATTGCTACTTACTTTAGTGAATATCTTCCTCAGCTTGTTACAGCCGCATTGCAATTGTTTAATGTGCGCACTGCCTTGTGATGCGAATATGCGATTTCAGTAGGTTTTTTTTCTCTTTTAGACATTGGACCACAAAGGATCAATCAAACGGGACTTTCACTATCAAGCCACAATGTCGGGTAGTCAACTGTACAGCATCAGGTACAACAGGCAACATTCGAGGTTCTTCGCTTTGTTGGCCTCCTCTCGAGACTACCTTTCAGATATCTCGTTGGTTGCCGAAGGTGGCATCGTGAAGGCACACAAAATGTTCTTAGCGGCTTGCAGCCCTTACTTCCGCAAAATGTTTCTCGAAACCCCGAAAGAACAAAACCTGATTGTGCTCAAAGACGTCCCTTATGCCGAGCTAAACATTATACTTGATTTCATTTACACGGGGAATATTAACGTAACGCGGGCTGAACTTGATACATTACTAGATATAGCCAAATCTCTCCAGCTCTACCCCATTCTAGAAGCAAAGATGACCCCTATTACTCCTTATGTGGAGGAAACCAGTGTCCCAACCATAATTTATACGGCACCGGAAACTCAACAGCCACAAGCTGAGTCTCAAAATTTCGTGAAACGTAATCAGTTGAATACTCCGACATTGGGACATGACAGTCAGTCGTTTGTTAATCCAAAAAAGTTCACGATCACTCGTCGTCCAATTAACCCAATATTCCCCCAAAACTTGACTACGCTGACTAGTCTGAACCAGCCTCTGGACCGGCCGATGTATAATACTACTGTGTTAGCTCCTATTGAGGAGCAAAGTGTCAGTCCCATTATTCAGTCACCGATGAATTCACAGCACGCGGCTGTCCGTCAACTAAACCAACCTTTTGGGACGCACTCGAATCAACCGGCCTCGAATGACTTGTCCTCGATGGTGGTGGATGAACATGACAACCATATGCGCCATCAGATGCCAATAAGGAAGAGGTGCTTGTCCGAGATGTCGGGAGGTAACAAGAAACCTAGACTCGCTTAGACTTAATGCGATGATCAACCTGAAGATTTTTTTGTAGCTTCTGTATTAAGTGTCAAAAGTACAATTTAAGTAGATGTGAAGTTAATAATATGTATTAAATAATTTATTGAATATTGAGTTCAACTAGACATTATCTAATTTTGTTACAGTATTCATATATATTCATATTCATTTATTTCTTAACAATTATTTTACAAATCGTGTTGATAATTATTCTTAATTCTAAGTCTTAATCTAAAAATTAAAATTAAAATAAAGAAGATGAAGATGTATGGACTATCAATGCAAAATTTCACGGCCTGATAGCGACAAACACTTTATGACATTTTCCTCTTTAGTGCTATTATCAAAGTAAAAGTGTTAAAAAAAATGGAAGGGATGCACTATATACCACGTGTTCATTTGGTTATTCACTCGCGCCCGAACAATCCGTGCCCAAATATGGCGGCGCCAAATAACCCGTGCCCAAATATGGCGCCGCCAAATAACCCGTGCCCAAATATGGCGCCGCCAAATAACCCGTGCCCAAATATGGCGCCGCCAAATAACCCAGTCCCAAATATTGCGCCACCAAACAACCCAGCCCGAAATATTGCGCCGCCAAATAACCCAGTCCCAAATATTGCGCCGCCTAACAACCCAGCCCGAAATATTGCGCCTCCGAACAACCCAGCCCCAAATAATAGACTTCCCAATTATCCAGCCCCAAATGTTGCGCCGCCAAACAACCCGGCCCCAAATCATAGATTTTCAAATAATAGACCACCAAATAATGGGTCTCAAAGTAATCCGAACCTGAATTATTTTAATACACACCCACACTATTTCATGGCAAACGCGGCTAACGAGTGGCCCCAGCCAAGTTTGCCGTTCTTTCAATACAGAGCACCTGTGTACTACGCAAATAACCCAGTTATGCATAATCGACGGCACCGTACACACGGGTTGCATTCATCAAGATATGTCAATGCTTATCCAACGCCTCAGGATCACTTTCCCCCAATGCCAATGCATTATTACCCCCCACAATCAGGTCAACTTAATTACAACCCATCATTACATCATTCTCATCAAGCTGCCGAGGCTAACCGAGACATGTCTTGGTATCGAGCTACTATGAAAAATTTTGAAGATTATCAGCGTTCAGAAGCTTTTGCAGCATTCTTTATGTTTCTAAATAATCAAATGGAATCAAACGACCAGGAAATTCAACGTCTTATCCGTGTTACAGCTCAACAAAATGCGCGTAATGTCGGACAACATCACGCCCGTCATGAAGTGCAAAACAATTCGTGTAATGAAGACCATGATAATGTACGTGTTGAAGCTCAAAATGCGCGTAATGGCGGACAGAATAATGAGCCTGATGATGTGCGTCCTGAAGTTGATCAGAATGCGCGAAATAATCATTTTAACAACCCGCGTCAAAACATTGCGCGTTTAATTGCTCATCATAATGCGCGCCAAGAAGGTCTACAATGCGATAATGCACGTAATGACGGAGAACATCACGTCCGTCCTGAAGTACAAAATAATGCGCCTAACGATGTTCAACAAAATTCAGTAGATCAAAATATTGCGCGTTTAATTGCTCTTCATAATGCGCGATTAGAAGGTCTACAAAATGCGCGTAATATAGGTCAACAGAATGGTCGTTTACCAGCTCTGAACGACCCGCGTTTAGCCGCTCCAAACGGTCCGCGCTTAGAAGCTCCAAACGATCTGCGTTTAGAAGCTCCTAACGATCGGCGTTTAGAAGCTCCTAACGATCGGCGCTTAGAAGCTCAAAACAATGAAAATTTAGATGCTCAAAATAATGCAGGATTGGATAATAATGAGCAAGAAGCTGAAAATGAGGAGGGCGATAATGATGACCGTTCAGGGGATGAAAATGAAGAGCAAGTTAGAATCCGGAATTATGAGCGTTTTGGATATGCATATGACGAGAATGTACAAGCTGCAATTCATGCGCATATACAATTTCAAAATGATATGCAATACGTTGCCCAAAATAACATGCGTAACGAACACCAAAATGTGCTTGGAGCTCATCAAAATGCCCAATTCGCAGATGAACGTAATGCTGATATAGAGGCTGAAAATAATGCTCATCTCGGAAATAACAATGCTCAAGTACATGCCCTGCATACTGAGAGAGCCAGAGAAATTAATCTTATACATAATCTTTTAGGGCATATGATTTCACATCCATGTGGCAGACCTATTCCCCCACAGGCACAGGCAGCTGAACATCAACGACCAGCACCTGGTGAGCCTGTACCGCCAGCTGCCCAGCAGCCGACAGTACAACAAGCACTTAATCTCTCTCTTAATAGATCAGATGAAAATGAAGGAGACCATGCAGCGAGACCATTGCGAGATGATCTCTCACCGGTCTTCGTAAGAGCTGATTATATCAATATTTCATCTCCCGAAGCCGATCTAGGTGAAAATGTCCATTATATAGAAATTTTACCCGACTCTTGTGACCCAGAAGATCTCGAAAACACTCCTTCGACTACACAATAAACTTGTTTGGCCATTGACATGATATTGTCAACTATGATTTCACTTAATGTTTAGTTTAGATGGGTTTGGGGACGTGTCAAAGTACAATAAGTGACAAAAATTGTGTAAATATTGCTAGGATTTCGGTGAAAATCATGAGTGTGGTCACAAAGCCCTGCTGTGACTATGAATAGGTGGAACTAGTTGGATAAATCTCTGTGTTGGTATATATAATAAAACTAGCTGACCCCAGCAAACGTTGCTTTGCAAATTGAAAAATAGATAGTAGCCGATTCTCAGACCTACTGAATACGCATATAAAATTTCATAATAATCGAATAAGGCGGTTTGGAGGAGTACGGTAACTGACATTGCGACATGCAAATGTTATATATAGGTATGATATTCGAGCATATTTATTAGGTACTTAATAAAAGTTTCGAAGCAGTTTGTAGTTTGAAATATAAAGCTTGCTGCTATGTTCTGTAGTATTTTATTATCTTCAGGGCGGCCGGCGTTGCGAGTATGATTTCTAAACCTGGGCAAGCTAAACAACTTTTTTATCTTTTTTTTAAAATGGGCTCCTTTTTGACCGCATTCTAACCGAAAGCAAAGACTAATCCTGACCTTATCCCACATAACGTGGGGTCGTCGGCACAACATGTTTTTTGTCTCCATTTCCCCATCTCAACGCTCTTCTTACACATGTCATCTTTCACACAGTCCATGCATCTTTTCTTCGGCCTATCTCTTCCCATATAAACTAAACAACTATGGAGTAATTTCGAGCAGCTCATTCAGTCGTGTCTAACTAATTATATTAAATAATGCATAATTGTTAGCTAAGTGGTATATTTTGATGTGTAGTACAAGTAGTGGTGTAGTTACGTATCGAAGGAATTATCGAAGAAGGTGGTTAATAAATAAGCGTAGGTTTAAAAGTTAAGATAAATATAATAAAAGAATGTCCATGAATGTGTCCCCCTATCGCATAATATTTATTAGGTACTAGTACATATATAATAATATTTACAGTACTAATAAATAAGTACTCAGCTATATAATAATACTGTCAATTTGATGTGCTTGTTATCGACGAACATGTATTATTATTAGTACTAATTATTGTTATTTAGTAACTAATTATAAGAGTTCCTAAGTTATTTTTTTCTTCTGCCCTTTACTTTTATCTTATACTCGAGCTATTTTAATAACTACTATAATTTTAATCTTTATACCTCAAAAATTGCTCAAATTATATTTTGATAAACCATTTACGAATACGACAATATTTCAAAATTACCAATTATGATTTATGTACATACAAAATTGTATACACTATTTTGTAAATATCAACATTATATCTTTTTAGGTACAGGTATTTTCTATTTTAATATCTTTATTTAACTAAACTCCTAATATTGGTACGTACTCAATAAATGTAAGAACAGAGGTTGTACGTCGGAATATGGCCATATTTTGTAACGTGTCAACATGATTGTATTAAGATTTTCAAATTGTTTAACCTCACTTATATCGGCCTATTTTAATCGACGAATCAGCGATTACCTGCATCGACTGACCAATGCCACTAAAGCCTCCTTACGTTATATCTTCTATTCTTCCTACACTTGGGTTCTTAAGTGTCACCTTCAGAAGAGTACCTGAGTGAGGTATATCATTTTTAAAATCATTAAGATTCAAATAAAGTTAAGAGTTAGACTTTTAATACGTGTCGTGTGGCTTTTATTTAGTGTGGGGTAAATACTCCGAATTTTAAAGTGTTTTCGGGTATTCGGTAGCCCGTCGATGTATCATTGGTTCGTTGGTCCGTTGGTGTCGCTTGCGGGGTGAGTCTTACGGTGCTTTCAAATTGGGCGTTTAATTGTTTGATTGTTTTCATACAAAAGCGACGGGGCGCGAACGCACGCACGACATGGCCGCACTGCTGCCGCACCGTGCTCTTTGTATGAAAATAATCGCACTTACGTACAGCGTGCGTCAAACGCTCCGCTTGTCGCGCCGCAGACGCACGATACGAAACGCCTAATGTGAAAGCGCCGTTACCACCGATTTCACCAGTATAACCGCGATCAGATATACTGTACAGGTTTAACTGTTATACCGTTTAACTAGTTAAGATAATTATTTCTAAGTTTAAGTATCTTTGAACTGGTTTCTAAAGTGTGATAGATTTAGGATTAAACTGTGTTGATTTGTTCATGATTGTGTATTCGCGAATACAGTTATCAACAAATCTAATGTGCAAAATTGCAAATTGGAAAAATAATAACTACTTACCTAATTATTCTTTGAACGAAAACTCGAATAATTTGTGTGAGTATTGGTACATATATGAAAAATATATTAAATAGATTACTTAATTATTACATTAATATTAGGTCCTTACATATGAAATTGGCGTTTTTCGTACTGGCCACTTTAATCACAAATTTCTCCTCTTTGGTAAGGAATTCCAAATTCAAATTTGTACAGCTATAGACTCATGTATTTGTGCTTCGATGATCGTCATTCATTTGTTTTTTTTCTTCTGTTTTTTTCTGTTTGCGTCACTCATTTTACAAAATGGAAAACTTAAAATATCGTTATGTTTTATATATTAGCATTATTTACGAGTACGAGTTCCGCCGTGGCACTAGTGCTGCGGAAACAACTCGAAGGGTGAATGATGTGTATGGCGGTCGTGTTGCAAAAGAAAACACAGTTCGTTTTTGGTTCCAACGTTTTCGTTCTGGAAATTTCGACTTGCAGAACAAGCCCCGTGGACGGCCTGAGACTCAAGTTGATAATGAAGAGTTGAAGGCTATTGTGGAAGCGGATCCATCGCAAACCACGTCCGAGTTAGCTGCAGGCTGCGGTGTTAGTGATAAAACTGTTTTAATTCACTTGAAGCAAATTGGGAAGATTAAAAAGCTTGAAAGGTGGGTACCTCACGAATTGACTGAAGCAAACCGGCAAACGCGCGTCGACTGCTGCGTTACATTACTAAACCGGCACAATAATGAAGGTATTTTAAACCGAATCATTACCTGTGATGAAAAATGGGTTCTTTACGATAATCGGAAGCGCTCAGCGCAATGGTTGGATCCTGGCCAGCCAGCCAAATCCTGCCCCAAGCGAAAATTAACCCCAAAAAAGTTACTTGTAAGCGTTTGGTGGACTAGTGCCGGTATTGTTCATTACAGTTTTCTCAAATCTGGCCAGACTATTACGGCTGATGTCTATTGTCAGCAATTGCAAACCATGATGGAAAAGCTAGCGGCTAAACAACCTAGGCTGGTCAATCGCTCCACGCCACTGCTGCTTCACGACAACGCTAGACCACACACTGCGCAACAGACGGCTACTAAATTAGAAGAGCTTCAATTGGAAAGTCTAAGACATCCTCCGTACTCCCCGGACCTTGCTCCAACAGATTACCATTTTTATCGAAATTTGGATAACTTCTTGCAAGGGAAAAAATTCAACTCCGATGGGGCAGTCCAAATCGCCTTCAAAGATTTTATTGATTCCCGTCCGACTGGTTTTTTTAGTAAAGGGATCAATGAACTACCTATAAGATGGCAAAAGTGCATAGAAAATAATGGTTCATACTTTGATTAATTAAATATATTATATTAAAAAATATTCGACTTTTTGTTCCTCCCATACAAAACGCCAATTTCATATGTAAGGACCTAATATTAAGAACAATAGTTAATAAGGATTATATAATTACAAAAATTCAGAGATATTCAATCTCTGAAATTATTTAAGTATTAATGTTTTATCGTCTTAATAATAAGATTTTCTCTAAATGTTTAATCAACAAATTTAATTATTGATGTCGGTAGATTTGTAATATAAAAATGGCAATTAATACCCAATAATTTCTTTTATTTGTGTAACGGTAACTTGCCCTATTTCCCAAATAAATAATGCGACTATATAAATAAGTACCTATTGAGCCATGCGTAACTCAGGCGACATTTGTTTTATAAATTAAGCCGGGCGTTTTGTGCAAAAGAAATATGCTAAATAATTCTAGCATACACATAATTATATTCAGTTAATAGCGATTCGTTTAATCTAAAACTAATAAACTTATTTTTATTGGTCTAGCAAAGTAAATGGATAATGAAGGATTAAAAATCGGCTCTAAATAAAAAAAATATTGTAGGTTGGAAGTGTAGAGCACAGTTTTTATGTGCCTTTACTTGTGTGAATTGACCCAGATTATTGTTATTATATCATAACTGCTTTAGGCTCGAGCCATTCTTCGATCATTCTATATAATCTAGTGAATGCTCAGCGCACCGTTCAGCTAGTGGCTGCTTAGTACGCCTAAGCAAATAAAATAAACATTTCCGAACTATCCACACAACATGTATCTCCGTGGTAAGCTCTAAGCTTGTGTTATGGGCACTAGACTTAGTTAAGCAGGTTTATCTATGAAGGACATAAATAATACTGCTTATTTATAATCAAGAAACTGTTTTCTTATCTGGCACTATCTATGTTCTTGTTGAACTCTGGCGCGAGGGCATTGCCCCCTATTACCCGTAACCTTTCGTTGTACTTTTGTTTAAATATCAGCCCTTACTCGCGCACAGGGACTTCGAAGGGTTACAGGCAAACGTTCGTTAGTTTGGCGAGTAGCTTGTTTTGCCACAAGTAAATTATCTAGTAACACAACCTTTAAACGGAGCCCTGTATATACCTTCCTTAGGCGAGAGAGAGCGTTGGGAGATGACGGTGGAACGCCTGGACAAGGAGTTCGACAACTTGCCAGGAGACTGTCTGATCGCCACCGGCTTCGTGGCCTACCTGGGACCCTTCGTCTCCGAGTATAGAGAGGATCTCATGAGGGACTGGTTCAATGAGGTTCTGATCTTTGTTTTGGTAGATTGAGGTTGTGTTCAGAAATAGTTTTGCTAAATTCATCGTATCAGGCTACCATCACCCATTGTTGAGTGCCAATCCTTTCGTTCTCTTTTGCTAGGAACACATCTAGTTGTAGTCAGCGAGTTTTCTAATAACCGATTCGTTAGTTGAATAGTCGCTGGATCATAAATACTGTCGGCACTTATTTGTACTTTCACTGAAGTATTTTTGGAACGTTATAAGAATCAATCAATGCATTAAGATGAATTGCCGAAGGTCCTTACTTGATAATTATCATTATTTTGTAGATATTTCAAAGTAAATCTGTAAATGTCGTTCATGTAGACCAAAACACAAAACAAAATCAGAAAATCTTGTCATTTATTTGCTTGTAGAATGAGTAATTGAATTTTCCTTACGAAATATAAGTTAGGCATGACATTATCAGATGGCTTTGTTAACGATTTAACCCCAGGTTTTCGAGGAGCAACTTCCAGTAACAATGGACCTGAGTATGAAAAACTTTCTCCTGGACGACGCTACTTTGCGCTCCTGGAATTATATGGGATTGCCTGGTACGTTTCACGACATAATAATAATAGTCATAATAGTCATTATTGATAATTTAAATTATAAGTCACAATATGGTTTTTACCGTGGTTTCCCAATGCCACAACTTATTCAAAACAAAATAACTACTGTGATAATTACTTTTAGTAGGTACCTACTACTCTCTTTAAGTAGACATAACAATACACTACGTTGGCTCTGAGAATAGCGACGTAACCTTGAAAATATCCTAGTGAAATTGTAAAGTCCAATTGAATAAAAAATGTCAAATGAACTAGATGCAAACTATTCCCAAAGAGGAAGCACACAGACATACCTAGATAACGCAAATGCATGGCGTTTCCGAACAACGACCAATCGTTTTTTTATTAAATAAATAAAAATATTTAAAATTATTAATGATTGCTCTCATTACGTTGCCGCGTTTTTTGGACTTTTGATCTGACTTTGCGTGTTAGGGGACGATAAATAAAAAAAATATTAATAATGAAATATATTTAATGAATTTCTGCATTTTTTGGTAATGTAATGACCCTGCTTCTTTAGTATTTCACTATGACAATTATTTGAATTCAAACAATAGAAATTAGGAATAAGTAGGTGTGGGTAGAACGGGTAGCTAGAATCTAATGTTTTGGGTTGAACGGAGCAAAATACCTATTGGGTAGAAAAATCTTGGGTCGAACGGGTAAGCACTCTTCATAATACAGGTAAAAGTCGGCTCGCTCGGTTTCGAAATCGTGATACTTGCGTTATATATGTACCTAGATATATGTAAAGGCTTCCTATAGCTGGGCACTTTAGGCAGTTATGGACATATATGCATATTCCCAAATTATATGGCGCATAAAACACGCGCTTTAACAGTGAAGGCAAACATCGTGAGGGAACCGGCATGTTCTCAGAGCTTTGAAGTGTTTGAAGGACAAGTGACATTCATCATGGCCAGCGTGGTGAATTAAGGCCTAGTATCTGTCGTCAAGAGATATGTCCCTGTGACCCAGCAGTGGGAATACGGTGGTGATGATGATGATGATGATGTTATGGCACTTTACAGCTTCAGGTAATATTTGCGCATTTATTCGCATCTATATCATTTAAAGCCATCAATTTGGTAAAATTTGGCACAGTTTTTAGGTTATGGTATACCATGTTGTATTTTATATTTTTATTATTTTTTTTTCCTTTTATTTTTATTTACATTTTTAGACTGTCCCAATTAATTAAAGAACACCTTGTGAATCCGTGGAGTGGGTCCTGGTGACCAGTAACACAGGCTTTTAGCCTACCATTGGCACCAGTCTCTCACTAAATAGATGTTTTATGTAATATGTTATCTCATAGTAACATAGATATAAGGCTTTAAACAATGTAATTTTTTGTGAGAGGAAAATAAATGATTTATTATTATTATTATTATCTATAACATCTAGCTTAGCTCAGATAGCAAAGCAATCGGCTGGGGCGGTCGTGGTAGTCACCGATAGTGATAGCCCTGTTTTGCGTTAGAAATAGGGTAGATGACTACCAATAAAGTCTTACAATTAGTCCGTCATTAAGATTACTTGAAAAAGTTGTATCCATATTTTCTTGGAACTTTCATATTAAATTGACACAGAAAAAAATCGGTGTCCATTTTTGGAAGGGCTAATAGACGGATTAAGCTGAATGTGTGAGCGGGGTGTTATAAATTTGACGTGTCTGTATGGCTATCTGTGGCATCATAGCTCCCGTGAAAATGAAGCGATTTCAAATAAGTTTTTGTATGAAAGGTAAGTTTTGTGCGATTGTTGTTAGAATGAAAATCAATTGACCCGTTTAAAAGTTATGAAGGGGACGTAAAATCGATTATCTGCTAATATGCTAGAGTGGGGTCTTAAATGAAAGCGCATCACGTGCACATTACAAAATTCTAAAATCTTTATTTGGAACAGGAATATTATGATATACGCTACAATTTGATAGTTGACAACCGCAAAAGTAATAAAGGAATCGGTGTTTTTTTTTTAATTTTAATTTATCTCTTAGCTGGTATTCATAAGCAGTAATTAACTGTATAGAAATCCTATTATAGATGACAACTTTAGCGCGGAGAATGGCATCATAGTGGTGCGCGCGACGCGCTGGCCGCTCGCCGTGGACCCCCAGGGCCAGGCCCTCATCTGGATCAGCAGGCTGGAGGAGAAGAATGATATACAAGTACATAACTATCTATTTGTCTCTCGACGCGACAATCAGTCCATCAAACGTCATGTTATTCAGAATGATATCCAAGTACATAACTATCTATTTGTCTCTCCACGCGACAATCAGTCCATCAAACTTCATGTTATTCAGAATGATATCCAAGTACATAACTATCTATTTGTCTCTCCACGCGACAATCAGTCCATCAAACGTCATGTTATTCAGAATGATATCCAAGTACATAACTATCTATTTGTCTCTCGACGCGACAATCCGTCCATCAAACGTCATGTTATTCAAGGAAAGGTAAAAGGCACAATACCGCGTGGTAGGTCTCCCATGCGTTGGACATATCAAAATATGAAATTTAATCCAATAACGGTAGTTTTTATTGAATACAAATTACCGTAAGGGGACCCTTAAACTATTCTAGGAGGATGACCTCCATCTAACGGCAGATGACATCAGAGCCCAGCTGAAATTAAGAAAAATATAACTTAACTTTTTGAGATTTTTTTACTGCCTAAATGCGTTTTAAGTGAGAATAGTTGTAACGCAACTTTGAATCGACAGAGATCCTAAGCAGTCAGTCGGATCGAGAAATGTTGACAGAAAACTATCATTAATTTTAAAATACCTTTTCACGATACCCCACATGACCATGTCGCCATGTTGAATTTTCACTAACGCCATGTCTTTTGTACACTTGTCGTACTAAGAGGAATCGATTGACGTGAATCATCGGCCCAGGCGTATGGTCTGTATAGTGGCACAAAGGAACATACATACATACATAGGTACATATACTGTTTACCATATTACCCCTCCTTTGCGTTGCGCAGTCAGGTAAAAAGTGAAATTTAGTACACAGATTATCTAGAGCTCTAGAGCTGAGTAAGGGCATAGGAAATTGCAGAAATATAATAAATAAATATTCTCGGACACGCCACACATCTAGCCTTGTGGAAAGCTCTTAGCTTGTGTTACGAGTACTAGATATCTGATATACGTAGTTTATTTTTATTTAAAACACTTTATTTGCACAAAGTAAAATTGTGTACAAAAAGGTGGCCTAGATGCCTATGGCATTTTCTACCTGCCAACCTGTAACGGTTGGTAACAATGCTGGCGTGCGCGTTATGTCTAATGTTATCTAATTAATTATATTTAAAATAAAATAAAAACAGTACACATATTTGACTACAATTTTTTGGCTTGGTATTAATATACGTTTTTCCAACTAGTCCGACTAGTATTTCGAATATAATAGACACACACACACAAACATATGTATGTTATCGAATACAGATAAAACAAATAGGTATTTAATTAAACAATATAGAACCTAAATTGACGTGCAAAGTCAAAAGTCAAAGTCAAAACGTTTATTTCCTTAGAAGCCTATGCTTACATGGACAGGTCAACTTAAATCTAATTAAAATAAAAACTAAGAATAATCAAGGAATTAACATAGTCTTGACAGTTCGCTTCAATTTTTTACACCATTACAATATGTGCCATTTAACAGGTAGTAGACTTTGGTCTGCCTGGCTACCTGAAGATCATAGAGGGAAGTCTTGCCCAAGGAAAGCCCATCATTGTCCAAAACGTGGGCGAGGTCCTGGAGCCGGCTATAGCGCCGATTCTGGACAAGGCGATCATCAAGATCGGCGACAGTTTGGTCATCAAGTTCAATGAGAAGATGGTGTCTTATGATCCCAAGTTTAAGATGTATCTGACGACTAAATTGGGTTAGACTTTTATTTTAGATTAGCGAAAACTTTATTGTACGTCATACAAAATATACAAAAAATAAACAAAGAATAAATATATAATACCTCTAATGCTGGAGTAGAATGGGTCCTTATCGCTATGAGCTATCTCGTCCAGGCAACGTTTTGATGTATGTACATGATCCAGAGTATCGAGAAAGACAGTGGTGTTGTAAGAAGGGAACTTATATTCTGGTCAATGTCAAAATAGTAATACACACCAACGGCAGATGCAACTCCAGCCGTCAAACCAGATACTACCAAGAATTTATCCATGTTATTCTATTTTAAAACACTAATACATCTATTTCGATCACTGTTGGTAACATAAGTATCGATCGTCACTCTATTAGTCTAAGGGCTTATACACACGAACGGCAATTTGCCGACGGCAGATGCAACTCCAGCCGTCAAACGCAGAATGGACGTTTGTTGTTCAAACACAAAGATAGTACCAAGAATTTTATACATAATTCCAAATTGGACCAAGCCCATTCAAAGCCAAAAGCATTTTATTTGCTTTCTCAGCGCTCTGTACACACCAAAAAACGGTTAATATTACAGAAAATGCATGTGAACTTTTTTGTAGATAATGTCTATTTTATACAGATTTCTATGACATCTGAGCGACAGGTCCGAGATATTTTCGAAAAACAGATTAAGTGGCTTTTGACCCTTATAACTTTTTTATTCCATTTTTCACATTTGTATGACAACTACTTTTTGCTCTTTGCTTTGACTTTTTGCTGTTACAAAGGTGTTAATACAAACTTAGCCAAGTAGGATTATTTCCGCAAATTAAACAAATTACTGGGCTATAAATCTATTACCCAATGTCCAGGTAACCCGGTATACACTCCGGAAATACTAACGAAAACCACGATGGTGAACTTCGCGGTGAAGGAGCAGGGTCTGACGGCGCAACTCCTCGGCATCGTGGTGCGCAAGGAGCGCCCGCAGCTGGAGCAGATGAAAGACACGCTGGTCGTGTCCATTGCCAATAATAAGAAGATCTTGGTTAGTGCCCAATGGGTCATCTATAGCTATAACCAAAAGCAGGAACAACTTGTAGTTGTTGTTGTTTCCAAACACAAGATTTTGCTTTTTGGAAGTTTTTTGTAATGATTTATTTATTTTAACAGGGTTTTGTCAACATATTCCATAAAGACTAGTTCTTAATTAAAGATCAAAATAAATAAATACAATTTAAATAATGCGCTTACGGTCATTGTGTAAGCGCACTACATATACACGGTATAAACATACAAGGTTCATTGGAAGATTACTAGAGCAGGGAGTGGACAGATAAGACATCCTTCGCCAAATGTAGTTAGTAAATGTTGTTAAACAAGGTTCATTGGAAGATTACGAGATCAGGGAGTAAGCAGATAGGGAGTTCCTATGTAGGACATCCTTATCTGTCTACTCCTAAATGTAGGAGGTACTGGTTAGTAGGGTGTGGTTGGACTAAAGCCCAAATGCTGTTTTATTGATAGATAATGGAGATGAAGTACTCTTTGGTCGTCTTACCTGCGAATAATAAGAAAATGAACAAAATCCCCTAACAATCTATACTAATATTATAAAGCTGAAGAGTTTGTTTGTTTGTTTGTTTGAACGCGCTAATCTCCGAAACTACTGGTTCGAATTGAATAGTTCTTTTTGTGTTGGATAGTCCAGTTATCGAGGAAGGCTATAGGATATATAACATCACGCTACGACCAATAGGAGCAAAGATATAGTGGTAAATGTGTAAAAAACGGGAGAAATTATTTCATCTTTGAAGACTTCCGTTGCGTGCGCCATGAAAACGGTTCAAGATACACAAAAAATATGTATTAAAGAATAATAGCTATTTTAATGATCTAAAAAACAGTCTGCGATAGTATATGTCTATCTTTTAAGATTAACTCACAAAAACCGTTTTTATGGTACCTAATTTGGTCGAAATAATTTGTTTAAGTTGTATCAGTTGTATCAACATAATAATATTAATTTTTATTCAAATAAATATGTTGTCGGTTAAGAGTACTTCATCCATTATAATGCGGGTAGCACCGCGGGGCACAGCTAATGATATAACAAATAGAAAGCTTTTCATCTTACGGGATTTAAATGCCAAAAGAACTAGACTGTAAAACATTCTAGGTTTCAGAAATCTAGAGAAGTCAGTTAGCGTGCCGACTACTGCTTCAGCTCGCATACGTGACTTGACTGATACTCCTCATGTTGTTTAACATTTCAGTCAGATTTAGAGAACGACCTCCTCCGTATTATGTACGAGTCCCAAGTCCCACTGCTGGACAACGAGGAGTTGTTCGTGACGCTGCAGACCTCACAGCGGACCTCGGAGGAAGTCAAGGAGGCTCTGATTACTTCCACGGAGACTGAGAAGGAGATTGATGCTGCTCGGGCGGTTTGTACACGATATACAATTTGTAACTTCTTCAATTGATTGTGCTGGTGCTGAAAATTGATGGCTTAATACCATGGTGCTCAGGCACAACTAACGAGCTAAGTCAAAGATTTGTATCGCGTTGCGCGATACAGGTTCTGAAATGATGTATTGCAGCCATGCCCACGCCAAACATCTCCTTCGCCCGAATACTTCAGTTACACACATCGCGTTGACACGAATGTTCGCCGTGAGCGGCAAATGAGCCGCAAAATTTATTTTATGACCACCCACCACCATAACTGCTCTGTAGGCAAAGTCATAAATTAATTGTTGATAAGACCTACAGAAGCTGCCATCTCACACGACGTTTGTGATAGGTACACTAGGATTTACTTATATAATTATAGCAGATTTACTGACGCGCCGCCTAATTGATCAAACCAACGAGCGTTTAGGTGTTGCATTCCTTCTAACTCTTACATTACGAGTACGGTTAACAGAGTTCCGGGAATTTGCAAGAATGCTACATTCAAAGCTCTAGGAAGCATATCACCTAAAGATTAAATTCATGGTAATAAGACATAGCCAATCAATTTTGTAGGGCTACGTCCCAGTCGCAGTTCGAGCGTCCGTTCTCTTCTTCGCACTGAACGACCTGTCCCGAATCGACCCCATGTACCAGTTCTCGCTGGACGCCTACATTGACCTGTTCATGTACTCCATCGACCGCAGCCCGAAGAGTCTGGAGCTAGAGGATAGGATTAGCAACCTGAACGAGTTCCACACTTATGCTGTTTACAAGTTAGTTTATAGTTTCAGTAGAAACTTATATTTAAATAAATAAATAAATATTTCCGGATAATCCACACAACAGCATCTAGCCCCATGGTGAGCTCTAAGCTTGTGTTACGGGTACTAGACATCTGATATACTTAATAGACTTAAATATATATATTTTTTATATTTTTAAACACCATGTCTATGGTACTACATGCATCACAACCTACCAATTGGTCATAGACAAAATACAAACAGGAAGACTAAAAATATTCTTCTTCTTATGTCCGACTGTATTAGAACCCTGTTAAGCAGAAAAGATCCAACCAACGCTTCATTTAATGTGGGTTGGATCTTTTCTGCATAACAGGGTCCTGTATATCAGAATACATGCAATGCCTTTAATGTAGGAACGATAACGAAAGAACAAGTTGCAAATGGTCCCTCATGTTGTTGTCGTGCAGGAACACCTGCCGAGCGCTGTTCGAGCGGCACAAGCTGCTGCTGTCCTTCCACATGGTCTCCCGCATCCTGTCGCAGGCCGGCAAGCTGAGCCCGCCCGAGTACTTGTTCCTGCTGAAGGGCGGCGTGGTGCTGGACAGATCTGAGCAGCCGGATAATCCTACTAGTTAGTTTTATTCATGTAAAAAGATAAATAAATTTGAAAGGTATGAGGGGAACTCAAACTGCACTTAAGGTTACGTTTATAGTTTACTAGCTGACCCGGCGAACTTTGTTCCGCCTTAGACGCCATAAATGAGTAGATTTTTGATTTTCAGTCAATTCTATGTCAAATGTTTTAAGGTTACATTAAAAAAGTTTAATAATCTTATATGGTGGTTAAGTAATTTTAATAATTTTCTAATTTTTTGCGTAGTTTCCTTAATTTTTCTTTCATAAGAACCTTCTCCTGATAATAACGAACAGAACAAAAAAAGAATTAGCGAAATCGGTCAAGCCATTCAGGCGTGATGCCGTGACCAAGGGAAATAGGGATTCAACAATTTAGTTTTAGTAATTTTACGTAGTTTTAGTAATTTTTTTAGTAGGAACTTGGATGGGACCGCTCTGACTGAATCAAAGTCAAAGTCAAAACGTTTATTTCCTTAGAAGCACATAGCCTACATAGACAGGTCAACTTAAAATTAATAAAACTAAATTGTCTAAACAAAAAAATATCAAGGAAATAACATTGTCTTGACAGTTCGCTTCAATGTTTTATACTGAGTTGAGAAGCGAATAGAACAACACAGCTTTATCAGTTACTTATTATTACAATTTTGTAGTTATTACAATTTGCTCCTCTTGCTAGATATTAATGACTGTTAACCAATATTCATATTACTAGCGGCACGCCCCGGCTTTGCACGGGTAATTATTCAAAATTGTTTCAAAATTATTCCAATTTTTGTCGCCGTAAAAACCATCCTTAAACGCCAACGAATATTTAAAGAAATAAATTGGCTAAATTGGTATAGGCGTTGTTGAGTTATGCGCTAAGCAACACATTTTGCGATTCATTTTTAACCCCCGAGAGAGAAAAAGAGGGGTGTCATTGTTTGACGTGTCTATCAGTCTGGGACATCATAGCTCCCGAACGTCTGAAGCGATTTCAACTTAGTTTTTTTTGTTTAAAAGGTGAGTCTGGCGCGAGTGCTCTTAGACATGATTCATGAAAATCGGTTGTGCCGTTTAAAAATTGTGGGGGTTAGAGTGGGGAAGGAAAACCGAAAATCTGCAAAAATCTCGAGTGGGGTATCAAATAAAAGCGCATTGCATGAACATTACACATTATAATGGTGTTTTACTTTTAAGGAAATTGAAGGATTCGAATCGGGGGTTTTTCTTATATTTTAAATTTAGATTTATTATTTATAAGAAGATTAAGGTAAGATAAAACATACTATTGATTGCAATGCTCAAATTGGTGTAACCTACAACAAACATAAGATTGGTTCGGGTCAATTTTATATTGGTGTATGTGTGGTTATAATTTTTCGTTCAAGCTAAGAATTAGTGTAAGAGCAATGCTGGTTTGCCAAGATACATACACCAACTTAACCTTCTTCGGTCATAGGAATACAACAATTCGACTTATGTAAATGGATCACATACCTAGGTACTCAGTTACAACATAATTTCGACAGAAGTCTGCAAAATTCACAGTTAAAATGTGTAGCGTAACTGTATTTTTTTAAAGCTAGAATTCTATTATTATGCTTTTCGAAAGAGCAGAAAAAAAACTAAAAAAAACTGTATACTCAACTTATTTTACGTGTTTTGGTGGTTAACCCAATTGAACCTGCAACCGAGATTATGTACAATATCTATGTGCTAGGGTTTAGTTCTGAAAATAACTTTTTGAATGGGATGAGTTACCTGTTAACGAATTATTAACTACTAACTAAGCGACAAAATATTATCAAGCGACAATTTTTTTATTTCCGCACACGACCATTCAGTAGGGAGCCGACGACGCGATGCGGCAGATTATTTCGTGATCTTAACCCCGCTTATTGTCACAAAACTATAATAGTTAGAGATATGATGTTCGTACGTTTTTTGTAGATAATGATAAGTTCTACAAAGTTGTAATACATCACTTTGTTATATATTCAATAGTTTTCGCAGCATTCGCGATTAAAGAAAGATTTTAGGTTCTTTTTTTTCACCATGGGTTACATTATCGGAGTTTGGTAAGAAATCATATTATTTTTTAAAACTAAATATAGCCTATGTCACTCAGGGATAGTGTAGCTTTCGAATGGTGAAAGAATTTTTTAAATCGGTGCAGTAGTTTCAGAGCCTATTCAAGACAAACAAACAAACAAACAAACAAACAAACAAAAAATCAAACCTTTCCTCTTTATAATATTAGTATAGAGTATAGTATAGATAGTATTAGTATAGATATTATCTTGGTAACTACAAACGAAATAAAACAGTATCCTTAAGACAGAAATTCTTCTGGACCTTTGCAATCTATCACATATTTTAAATCTAAATAAATTGTCCTTAAACAATTATAATACCTAGTGGTATTATAATTGTGTGCTGTGCGCCAGTAATAATAATACATTTTCTCGCGGTAAAAAGAAGCCTTTGTCCTTTACTGGGAAAATAGAGATGTCCATATAACCATGCCAAATTTGACTTATATCGGCGTTTCTAGCAAAAATTATCTGAATGCTTAAATGCCTATGTGTGGTTCTGATATGTAAGCTACATTATTGTGTAGTTTCCTCAAAATCCATAGCAAAAAACTTTACACACTTATATCACTATAAACTTACGCTTTTAAAAAATAGTAGGACAAGCAATAATTTAACACTATACCTAGATAAATATATAACTTGCCGACAGAGTGGCTGCCCGACGAGTGCTGGGACAACGTGACGGAGCTGGACAAGCTGGCCGGCTTCCACGGCGTCACGGACGGCTTCGAGACCTTCGGCAAGGAGTGGCGGGAGTGGTACCTGCACCCCGAGCCGGAGACCATGCCGCTGATAGGTGCGTCTGCCATTGCTGTTTTTTTAAATCTTCGAGGCTAAGGAATTAACCTTTATCTTCTAGCAAGCTTTTAACAATCATCATCATCATCATCACCCTATTAACGTTCCCACTGCTGGGACACAGGGACTTCGATCTTGACGAGAGACATTAGGCCTCAATTCACCACGCTGGCCAAGTGCGGGTTGGTGAATGTCACATGTCCTTCAAACTTTTTTTTTTTTTTAAAGTTCTCAGAACATGCCGGTTTCTTCACGATGTTTGCCTTCACCGTTAAAGCACGTGTTTAAAGCGCAAGCGCAAGCGCTCAAGAAGAAAAATCCAGAGGTGCATGGCGGGGTTTGAACCCACGACCTTCGGAATGAAAGTCGAGTGTCCTCCCACTTAGCCAACACGGCTTTTCTTAACAATATAAATTTATTATTAAACTAGCGGTCCGCCACCGCTTCCCACCTATTTCACCGTATCATGTATCTAAACCATTCTCCAACCCACTAAACACACACAAAAAAATCAGTTCAGGAGTTCAATAACTAACACACGTACAGAAGATTTATATTATATAAAGATAAATGTAATATGCTAGTTAGTGATGTAATTATTGTGTTATGTTCGTAATCAAAAGTTTTAGATATTATTTGAATTTTCATGTAGGTTTATATCTAAAATCTTGTAATATTGTATTAAATTTGACTGCCTCAGTCTGGTCTGGGTGTATAATTATGAATTATAATGAAATATCTATGTAGGTATGTCGATTATATTAATTATATTAAATGTCTAGTTCTCATAAGTCATAACACAAGCTTAGAGCTTATCATGGGCATAGATGTTGTAATGATTGTCCGGAAATATTTATTTATTTAATTACTATGAAGTGGCTTACCGAGTATTAATATAACAAAACTTAATTTACTGAGTATTTTTTTTATTTTACTTTAACGCACATCCTGTATAGTGGTATACAGGATGTTTTGAAATTGGTATATAAAGTGGAAAGGGGCTTTAAATAAGTATTTTTTCTTCCACAATTTTTATTTGGTAGGAGGGAGGGAGGAAGTAAGGGAGGATTTTTGTCCTGCTGTGGGACAGTAGAGGCTAAATAATAATAATTACTTTTCCATATAAAACTATATGAAAACTCAGGTGACTGGAACGACGTTTGCAACGAGTTCCAGAAGATTCTGTTCGTCCGTTCCCTCCGCGCGGACCGAGTGTCCGCCTGCGTCACCACCTTTATCGTGTCGGTTCTTGGACCCCGATACGTGGAGCCCCCGGTGCTGGACATCAGGGTAAGAGTATTTTATGGGCTTAGTAAAGATAGTTCTAGAAGGACCTGTGTGTCCGGTCCCTCCGCGCGGACCGAGTGTCTTCCTGCGTCACCACCTTTATCGCTTCGGTAAACGGAAACAGATACACGGAGCATCCGGAGCTGGACAAATATTTCAGGTTTTTGTAGTAGAGGTGGCGTAATAGGATTCTCGCAAATACGTAGAGAGGCCATCAAAATATATCATGTAGAATGGCGTGTTAAGATTAGCTTTAATATCGCTCATTTGCGACAAGAATGGTTTATAACATTTATGTATCGTTTTGGAATAACAGTATATAAAAATCCGCCGTATCGCGCTCTACTTGCTACAAAAACGCGATATTCCTAGCCCCAAAATTGACAAAGATATGGGGGAAAAAGTCGACAAGATGCGTTCTAGCTCCCTCCTTTACAACTATGAAGTTCGTTTCAACATCGGTATATGTCATTGGAGTCTCTGCGCTCGACGAATGAGGAGCTGTTCAATTGCATCAAAATCGTGACACAGTCAGTGTGTCACGTTTTTAATGGAAAGGTAAGTGCATTCATTTAGTTATTCATTTGTTACTAAAGCGTGATATCATGGTTTGAACCACTTTAGCTGTAAAGTAATATTTTACTGTATACATTTTTAGGCTATCTTGTCACGGTTTTCTCGCAAAAAAATTATACTTTTTCGGAATAAAAGGATATGTACCGTTTTAGATGATGAATGAAATCTCTAGAGGTTTAGTTTTGTATGAATTATTACCACGTATCTCGTTGTTGTCGTAAAGTGTGTATACATTTTGTCGTGATAGCGGAAGTTGTTGCATTACAGATGATGACACATATTTAAACCACCACCTTATTCTTTCAGATGGAGTCACAATCGCGATCGAAAAAGATTTTGGGTATACTCCGAAAAGAAATAGTTGATGCAATAGACAGTATAACTACAGACAGATTAGATCCACCTCAGGATACCGAAATAATACCCACTACTACTACTGACTCGACAACCACAGTGGGGTTTTATTTCTTCTTATCTTTAGATAGACTCAGAAGGAAACACGATACAACCGAAACGAACCAGCAACAATGCTAAATGTTTTTTAAAACACGCTGGCAATAAATAATCGGCCAATAACTACAGCATTAAGCAGAACTTATGGAACTGGTTACTAAAAACCCCATTCCTCCATATTATAAATCTTTTTTTCTTCCTCGGTGGCGCGGTGGGCGAATGTCCGCTTGCAAAGCAAGTGGTAGCGGGTTCGATTCCCGCCGAGGGTAAAATTGTTTGTATGTTCTACAAGCACTTTTCTCCTGGGTGTTTAATAATCGTTTACCGCCCATTACGCATTCTAGGTTAAGTTTAAATTTCATATTGTATTGTTCATCTGGTGTGTAATAAAGAATTATATTCTATTATTTAATATGTATAGTAAAAGTATCTATTTAAGTATGTATATTATATTATGTACCTATATCAGATGTCTAGTACCCATAACACAAGCTTAGAGCTTACCACGGGGCTAAATGTTGTTGTGTAGATTGTCCAAAAATATTTATTTATTTATTTTTTCGAATCTCTATAAGCGCATCATCATAGATTTGTTAAATTGAATGTTTATTAGTATTTTTAACCCCTGACCCGAAACAGGGGTGTTATAAGTTTGACGTGTCTGTCTGTCTATCTGTCTGTATGTCTGTCTGGGACATCATAGCTCCCGAACGGATGGACCGATTTTAATTTACTTTGTTTTTGTATGAAAGGTGAGCTTTGCCCGTTGGTTCTTAGACATGTTTCATGAAAATCGGTGGAGCCGTTTAAAAGTTATGGGTGTGGGAGTGTGCTCGAGTGGGGTATCAAATGAAAGAACATCGCGTGCACATTACTAAATATTATGGTCTTTTACCTTTAAGGGGGATTTTCTTAAATTTTAAATTTAGATTTATGATTACATTCCATTTTATTTGATAACACACTGGCTGTCAAAATATTGATTTGATACTTTCTATAATAATGTTTAGTATACTAATAAGTGCAAATGTGAAGTGCCATTGTTAATATTATAGTAGAACTAATTAAAAATAACTGTGATTGTTTTTGCTTAGATGTTTTGATTATCTAATAGTAAGTAAACGATGATTACAATTATTGACAGACATCATTGTTCGTATTAGGTAAGAAGTGTGCCATGGTAAAGCAAGACTTAATTATAGTCAAGACTGTTAAAATGAGTACAAAAGTATTATGTGTAATTGAATTTATGGTCGAGACTGATTAAAATAGTACAATAAGTACGAGTATAACGGTGTTTTAGTAATTTTTTTTTGTATAATTTAATATATTTTGACTGCAAAAACGTGTTTTAAATTTGTAATATTGCAATATTTCGTTAGTTTAACAAAAATATTAGCATATAAAACGTGATACGCCAGTATATCTAATAAAAATATATATATATTGCTGCAAAAACGTAACAAGTGCTGCCATTTTCGATAAAAAACATGATATTATTATGAAAATGAATGAGATACCAGCTCCGCATCGTTTTTTTCGAAAAAAGAATTGTTGGTGCACATTAATCGTCAATAAAAAGTTTAGAAAGTTCATTAGGAACGAAAATATACAGATTTGAAAACTTCAAAGTCGTTTTCTGAAAAATCACGTTTTCTGACTTGTCACGTTCTTGTCGCAGATGAGCGATATGTTGTCTCAGTAGTGTATTTGACGCACCAACCCTCGCAAGACTCAGTGTTTTATGATTTTATATTTGTTTTTTTTTTTGCTTTTGGTTGATAGATCTATGTTTTTCACAATCTTTATGTCGAAGCTGTAAGCTTATAGATTTTATGAGTTATTCATACGGCTTTTTTTTATGTAAGACTAGCTGTGCCCCGCGGTGTTACCCGCGTTATAATGGATTTTCCCGCGGAATGAAGTTTTCCCGCGGTAAAAAGTAGCCTATGTTATTTTTCAGGCTCTAGAGATTCTGTGTACCAAATTTCATTTAAATCGGTTCAGTAGTTTTTACGTGAAAGAGTAACAAACATCCATACATCCATACTTCCAACTTTTGCCTTTATAATAGTAGTAGGATAGTAGGATAGGATTCATCTTAAGTTTATATTATTACTTGCTTTAACCGCGTAATAAGGGATTTTGTCGCGCTAAGAAGCAGCTTTGTAATTTACTGGGAAAGCAGCTATGTTCGTGCCAAATTTAATCTAAATCGGGCTTCACTCGCAATAATTGATTTTCCCGCGAAAACTGATATTTTACCGCGGTAAAAAGTAGCCTATATGTTATTCTGATGTATAAGCTATATTGTGGTAAAGTTTCATTCAAATCCATTCAGTAGTTTTTACGTGAAAGAGTAACAAACATCCATACATCCATACTTACAAACATTCGCCTTTATAATAGTAGTAGGATAAGCCTTCATTTGACCACAATCTCACCTGTAAAGTGACGATGTGGTCTAAGATTGGGCATGGAAACCTAAAAGGTAGATGGTTTCTCCGGGCCACATTACGAAACACGAAAAAATCGTTTCAAGCACCGGCCCAGCCCGGAGGGTGGTGACAAGCCGCGGCCGAAGCCTACCACCAGAGACTGTTCTTAGCACCACCCGGAGGTCACGTGTAAGGATTCAGAGGGTTACCACTTACGGACGTGAACAGAGAAAACCTCCAAATCACACCTGATGGCAAGTGTGGGTGTGGACGAAGATGGATTATTATTATTATTAATACTTTATTGCACAAAAGAAAATAAGAAAAATTTTGTACAAAAGGTGGGCTTAATGCTGAAGCATTTTCTACCTGCCAACCTCAAAAAGTTTTAAACAGGAAGTTGGCGTGCCACATAGATCAAGATGGTACCTATTCATGTCTTGAAGACGCTCAGGCTGTAGTTATTAAGAAATATATAATCTACTATTATCTTTAGGGAAAGATAATCATCAAAAAATATATACCTGGGCTATGAATAAAATCAATACAGCTATTATCCAGCAAAACATCTTGAACTATTATTGTATTATAGAAGTGGCAAACGGATGTAGGCACTCATAGATAAGGCTATCATGTTTCTCTGAGAGTACTCGAGTAATATCGCCTTACTCATTAGTAAGTACTTACCTTACTACTTGAATACTCAGTACTTACCTAACTAATTAATCTTGGGAAAGAACATATTATTATAATTGTAAAATCTAACGGAATATGGGTTTCCTGCAGTAAAATCCTTTCTCGATAAAGGCCCTTCACAACATAGAAATAGTTCTTCTGCACTTCTGGGAAGCGTCCCGATGCACTACCAATTAGCAACAATTAAAATAGTCTCCGGATAAGGCACAGTGGTTCTTGAAATAAGTGTTTTTGACTAAACAAACGCTTCAGCGTCGTTGAACTTGATTAGATACTAATTTTATTTCAATCGAAATCTGGGGGCACGGCAGTGCCCCCACCAAGTCGAGCAAAAAAGCGGCACGGCCGTACCATCCTTTTCTCGAAGCAATTCAGGCCATTTTCGACCCCCTGTAACTTCGTTGTGGATAAAACTAGAAGACTGAAATTTTCAGTAACCATGCAGGATTGTAAAGACACGGTATATTTCAAATTTATTTCAATTTGAACCAGTATTTTAAGAATTATAACGGGTCAAATTTCGTAATTTTGTCACTCACTGACTGACTGACTGACTGACTGACTCACCGATCATCAAAATTCTAAGGCACTTCTAGCAGACCTAGAAGCTTCAAATTTGGAATATAAGTAGTGTTTGGTGTATGAATCAAGGAAAAACTAAAAAATCTGCAAAATACCGGTATAGAGGGCGCTGTCGCAACGCCACGTATATACGAAATATGTACTAAAGTAATAACAATGCGAAATATAAATAAATCCAATCTAGACCGGCAAAAAGAAAATTATATGGACATATATACAATAAGTAGAATGTACCGAAAAGGAAAAAAGTAGAACTGTCTACAAAATACAAAAAGAAATGAGATCCCATCAAAAACAATACTTGTCAAAAAAACCAAGTCGCGCAACTCAGTTGTTCTGCGGTAAAAAGTTGTGAGATCCAAGTAAATCCAAGTCTTCAAATTTCGTCTCAAAATTCTTTAATGTTTTATATAAATATATTGAGACTTGGCCGTCGCACTAAATAATTGAATTAACACGTGTTTTCAGGCGATGGCCAAGTCTTAATATATTTATATAAAACATTAAAATATTTTGAGACGAAATTTGAAGACTTGGATTTACTTGGATCTCACAACTTTTTACCGCAGAACAACTGAGTTGCGCGACTTGGTTTTTTTGACAAGTATTGTTTTTGATGGGATCCTTATATTATTGTAATATTTAATTTAAATTAAAGTATGTATATAGGCATATTAGTATAATATTATATAGTCTGTGGTATAGGTTATACCTACTTTGATGAAAACATGGTTTTTACAGTACTTATCATGCATTCTTGCACTAAACAATGATATCTGTTGAATAGATGGCATGGGAAGAATCAACGTTCAAGACGCCCCTACTGTTCGTGCTGTCGCCAGGCGTGGACCCCACCGCCTCGCTCATACAGCTGGCGATGGACGTCAAGATGTTCGACAAGTTTGCTTCCCTCTCGCTCGGGCAGGGCCAAGCGCCTGCTGCTACGAGGTACGGCATTTCACCAGGGTACAACATGGGTCTTATGGCATTTCTCCCGATAGAGTTTACGTTGGTGAAACATACAGGTATAGGTGCCAAGCAATTCTGCTTGTATTAAGGCTGTTTTTCTGGTAAAATTATGTTTCCCTGCTATATATTCATTATATATTATTAACTACATAATACATCCCTATTAACCCCTATTAACCTATTAACCACTCTGCTGGGACACAGGGACTTCTCTCTTGACGAGAGAGATTAGGCCTTAATTCACCACGCTGGCCAAGTGCGGGTTGGTGAATGTCACATGTCCTTCAAACTCTTTTAAAGTTCTCAGAACATGCCGGTTTCCTCACGATGTTTGCCTTCACCGTTAAAGCCAGTGTTTAAAGCGCTCATCAATTTCTCAAGAAGTAACTACATAGGTATTTTGTGACTATTATTGTGGTTGCGGCAAAATATCAGCGTTCACTGATAACACCAGTGGACATAGAGCTGAGCCGTTGCCCTTTTACTGCTGTAGCACACACGTACCTGCTCACTCTGTGTTTATATATACAAATATAAAGGTTTTGTAATTAAAAAGATGTATGTTGATTTTGATGGGTATGTACGTATTATTTTTGTGTGTGTTTCTGTGGTAAATAAAATTATGTCTATGTCTATAGTTGACCGTCCACTACAACTATGTGGGTGGCGTCTTGACCTGTCCGAGGTGCTCACGTACCTTAAGTAATAAACTCTGGTACTCAAGCCATCTTAGA
This sequence comes from Gymnoscelis rufifasciata, assembly GCA_929108375.1. Taxonomy (NCBI): domain Eukaryota; kingdom Metazoa; phylum Arthropoda; class Insecta; order Lepidoptera; family Geometridae; genus Gymnoscelis; species Gymnoscelis rufifasciata. The sequence continues at coordinate 1,263,481 of OV815307.1, read as the reverse complement.
GCACACCAAAGAGTAGATAACCTACACCCCTAGTGGAAAAGTCTTCTAGTTAAAAATGCCTGTGACCAAGTCGCCATGGCCGAAATCGGCTAACATTCATTCCGAAGGTATGAAACGGCAAGGTTTGAACCCACCCCGGGTTCAAACCTTGCCGCGCACCTCTGGATTTTTCTTTGAGAAAATTTAATGTGCGCTTTAAACTTGCTTTAACGGTGAAAGCATCGCGAGGAACCCGGCATGTTATGAGAACTTTGAAGAGTTTGAAGGACATGTGACATTCACCACTTGGCCCGCCGCGTGGTGAATTCAGGCCTAATCTCTCTCGTCGAGAAAGAAGTCCCTGTGTCCCAGCTGTGGGAACGTTAACAGGGTGTTCAAAGTTAAAAGTTTATTAATAACGCATTACAGTTTACACTAAGTCGTTCTATGGTACATTTATTGGAGAATAAAGATATGTTATGTAAAACACAAAAAAAAAACTAAAAAAAAAACACAAATCAAATTACTAAATAGATACTATTATACAAAAACACTTTAAATATAAACAATAAATAGAAACGACAGGTATATGATAAAAAAAACACACAAGTTACATATTAACAAATTAAACTTTAACAGAAACATTCATGACCTTATCGTTTTCACCTTGGATGTTCAGAGTATTGCAAGCAGCACCTTTCTATTACGGACCATGTGCTATGATGATGACGATGACACCATAATAGTAAATGACTATGTGGAAGTTCAGAAGACTGGTATTTGTCCAGGATGCTGTCATCTGGCATGCGCGACGGCGGCTGGGTGTTCCTCGCGAACTGCCACCTGGCCAGCGCCTGGCTGGCCGCCCTCCGCGGCCTCGACAGCCCCAGGGTGCACCCGCGCTTCCGGCTGTGGCTGTCCTCCATGCCCGACGACAAGTTCCCGCTGAATATGCTGCAGAGGAGCATCAAGATGACCACGGAACCTCCTCAGGTAACATATTTTTGAAGTGAAACTTCTTTAGAATCGTTGTGATTTCAGACCGGATGCAACGGAAATACGTCAGGTAAGCCAATCTTAAACGCTAACAAGGTTAAGCAACTTTCCGGAACGCCAGTACTTGGATGGGTGACCGCCCGAAGAAAATCTTTTTGCACAGTATTTTTTTTTATTCGTCTCATTCTTTTGTCGATTTACTGAAGTTTTCACTTCTACCGTGTGTGAATCACACACAATACTTTTTTTTTATGCTGTATAAGCCTTCGTTTGACCACAATCTCACCTGATGTAAAGTGACGATGTGGTCTAAGATGGGATGAAGACCCAGAAGGTAGATGGCTTCTCCGGGCCACATTACGAAACACGAAAAAATCGCTTCACGTACTGGCCCAGCCCGGAGGGTGGTGACAAGCCGCGGCCGAAGCCTCCCACCAGAGACTGTTCTTAGCACCACCCGGAGGTCACGTGTAAGGATTCAGAGGGTTACCACTTACGGACGTGAACAGACCCAGCTCTAGTGATACATACACTCGTAATAAAAGAGTGAGAAAAAGGGTAGATCGATTTGTCTGCCAATAAAACTGTTGCTCCAATCGCTGCAGCTTCAGTTCAACCGTGATCATGGCGCATGTAACTGTGCCGAAATATCGGGAAACTCGAAAGACAATCAAACATGGTAAATATCCCGTTATAAATCTAAATAGTATTGTTATATGTAACTTAAATATAATACTTGACTGCCTCAGTGGCGCGGTGGGCGAAGGTCCGCTTGCGACGCAGGAGGTAGCGGGTTCGATTCCCGCCGAGGGGTCAATTGTTTGTATGTTCTGCAAGTATTTTGTCGTTGGTCTGGGTGATTAATATCACAGATTAGATATATAATCTGTGTTAATGTGTATATTAAATGTCTATTAATTAAGTAACAGATGTTCTAATAGTACCCGTAACACGAGCTTAGAGCTTACAACGGGGCTAGATGTTGTTGTGTGGATTGTCCGGATATATAATAATGAAATATTTAATATGGTTTGAGTATAACTCATTATAGTAGACACAAATACAAAAATAACAAATAAAAAGACAATAAACAACAACAACATCTTCTTCTAACATAATAAAAAGAAATACATCTACCTAGAAAAAGATTAAATAATATTATTTACATTACGTTACCGCGTTTGCTTTGGACGTTTGATCTGACATTGTATGTTATGAGACGGTAAATATCGGAACAAGCGATACTGTCGCGCATCACTTCGACTTCATAATACAGGCAGAAGTCAATACAAGTTTCAATACAAGTCGTTATACTTGCGATAACTAGGTAGTTATGGCTCCTGGCCTATACGCGGAACGCACACTCCGCATAAATGCACCTGCATCGCAGACTGCGTAGGCGTTTCGTGGTATTTGATAAGATGTCTAGCCCTAAGGATTTTTTATTAATTAAACCAGTCTAATATCGACTCTTGAATGAATTGTTCGTCTTTTATTTTTAAATATAGTTTTTAAAAACATATTTTCCCCGCGTCGCGTTTTGACTGGCGCTGCGGACAGGATATCGGCGCGAAATTATCCTGCACCTGTGAGGACCTCGCATCGGTCCGAGTGTAAAACTGTTTCGCGAACGTATTAACGTGAACCGATATCCACGAAACCTAAATAAATTTGTCGCGCGTTCGATCGGGTTATATGGTGACGTGAACAACATTCAGCAGCAGCTCTAATTGGAGGAAATGGGGAAAAGCGTACAGTGAGTAGACCTCTTCACTATCCTGCCTATCCCTGTTCTTATTCCATTGGCTGTGTAATTAGTTAAGTTAGTCATAATATATAATTTCTATACAACATCTATAGGAATTATATCAGTGTGTTAATTATGTTAGTTAAGAATAAATAAAATATATATTTTTTTAAATAATTATAATTTAATTAAATGTGAAAAGATTTAAAATTAAATTTCAAAGAAATAAAATAAACTAAAATGAATATGAATGAAATAATTAATGTGAAATATATAACTGGATAAAATAAATCCATAAATTAAATACTTGAAAGTGTTAAAGTAATTATAATATTGTGTAGAATAAATTTAAATTAAGAAAAATGGAGGAAATACGCACTATTCCTCGAGAAATAATTGATATCATCCCTCGTTTTGATGGTGATGAAAGAATGCTAAACTTATTCTTAAAGAAAAGTGAATATGTTATTAATTCATTTAGATCAGAATTCCAAAATACGGCACAAGACACATATATATTTCATGCCATAACCAGCCGCCTGATAGGCAAGGCCGCCCACCTCGTCAGTGAGCGTCAAGATGTGACTTCTTGGAACGAATTAAAACAATTGTTATCTCAACATTTCGGCGACCCTAGGTCTGAAGAGTGCATTGCTATAGAGTTGGAAAATCTTAAAATTTCACATGGCGAATCATATCTTAACTTTTGTAATCGTATTCAGAATGTCAGAAGCACTTTGTTTGCCAAGTTAAATTTAATTAATGATGATGGTCTTAGAAAAGCTAAAATAACAATTTATAATCACATGTCCTTAAATGTTTTTCTGTATAATTTACCGGAGAACATGATACGTGTAGTGCGACTTCAAAAATGTGATAAGTTGGAAGATGCTTTAACTATAGTTATGGAGGAAGTGAATTTCTTAAACCAATATAATTCTCGTAATAAAAATCGAAATTTAATTTCTCAGCAGTATTCAACTCAGATAAAACCAGTGCAAAATTTAAAGCCATTTTTTCCACAAAATAATAATTTAGTACCGAATTTTTCACCCCAAAATCAATCAGGCTTTAAGTTCGGGATCCCAGGACAAGCTAATTTTAAGTATGGTATCCCAGGACAGGACAATTTTAAGTATGGTATCCAAGGACAGGACAATTTTAAGTATGGTATCCCAGGACAGGACAATTTTAAGTATGGTATCCAAGGACAGGACAATTCTAAGTATAGTATCCCAGGACAGGCTAACTTTAGATACGGTATCCCACAACAATCTAACTTTAAATTCGGTATCCCACAACCGACAGGTTATACACCATTTGTGAATAACAATAATCAATTCGGATTTAATAATCAACCCCAATACAAATTTGGTATTCCACAGACACACCAACAACAGCAACCTGATAATTTTTATGATAATGACGTCTCAATGCGTACTGCACCTCAATTAAAACCAACTCATGTAGCTCCACGAACATCAAATAATTTGTTTTATACCAACGAATTAACCGTGCCGGAATACACGGAATACGCTGTGGATAATAACTGTGACCCGGAAAATTATGTTCAATATAACTATCCAAAAGCACCTGCATATGAAATTGTCAAAATTAATTGTACCACAGCTTCACAAGATGTTTCAGAAAATAAAAATGTTCAGTTATCAGTTTCGGAACCAAAGGAAGTAATAAAAATTAACCACCATGAGGCTGAAAAATTACCTCATATTGAAATTCCAGAAATTGGTACAAAATTCATGATTGATACTGGCAGTACCAAATCATTTATAAGCCCGGAAGTTGCCAACAATCATTTTTCAGAATTAAAATATACCGAACCGTTTGAGATAGTTAGTACTCACGCGCGCAGTTCTCATAACGAAGTGATTAACATTCCGCTCTTGAAAACTTTTCGTAGTACAGACTCTCACAAATTTTATGTTTATAATGTTGATAGTAATTATGGAGGACTAATCGGCTCAGATTTATTGAAACAATTGGATGCTAACATCGATATGAAAAATCTAATTTTGAAAACAAGTAACGCTGAAATTCCTATAATTTACAGTCCACCATTTACAGTTTGCGTTGAACCACGTTCTGAAAATCTATTAAAAATTCCTGTTGATTTGCGTAACAAGGAGGCAGTAGTAAGCCTGCGGAACGGAAATGAAAATAACAATGCAGACGCACTCTCTCAAATTAGATTAAACGCTTTAGGTAAAAATTACAACGATGACCAGCGATTATTATCAGTTCAAGTAGGAGACACTGATGAAACTGTCTTTATCAAGGGTGTTAATAGAGGCAAAGATAAACCTAGGTATCATAGGGCCAAGGTAAAAGAAAAGATAGATAGAAACGTAGTTACAGAAGAAAATAATGCGAGAGACACTAACGTTCCAGCTAAAGATATACGACGTCCTCCACAGGTTCGTCCTGCTACTGACCCAAGCAGTAATGACCCAGGCTCTTCAGCTCCAGAAGCTTGAGAAGAATCCCGGCGTGCTCCCGGTCAGAGAAGGAACCGCTCTTATGTCGTATGACAACTGGCTAGTTATTAAGATATTAGATACTAGGCTTATTAAGGAAGATTTAGATTTAAATGCGAATAGATATAGAGAATTAGATAAGTTAGTTTTTAACTCTCCGTCGAACATAAGTACATCTTCTTTAATTTACGTTAATGATGTAAAGCTTCAAGTCGACCATGTCCTGAGTATTACATTTGAAAAATATTCACAAATTGTTCCAAGTAATCGTCAAAAGAGAGGACTCATCAACCCATTAGGATCTTTAATAAAAACCCTTACAGGCAACTTGGATAACAATGATGCAATTAAATATGACAATGTAATAAAAAGGTTAAACTCTCGCCAACACTCTATAGAAATGAAAACCACTCTTGTAGCTGAAATGATGAGACTGTTTACGAATTCTACATCAAAAATAACTGACAATCTCGCACAATTGAGCTCTACAATTAATCAAATTAATAGCGATATTTCGATTACCACTTACACTAATGATATCATACATCTTTACAATTTATTTTTACACAACTTCCAGATTATACATGCAAAATTGAACGAGATTGAAAACATCTTAGCTTTTAGTAAAATAGGAGTACTACATCAATCTGTAATTAATTCAAATGAACTTATTAAAATTCTTAATGTTATAGAAAAAACCGATAGACTTATATTTAAGGCAACTCTTGATAATATTATAAAAATTGAACAGTCTATGACATTAAAATCATATTTAAAGGATAGTAAGATAACTTTTGTTATAGAAATTCCGTTAGTTAAGAAAGATACTTACTTTTATTACAAAATTGTTCCTTTACCCGTCACCCAACCTGAGACCAATCTTACCTTAATTATATTGCCTAAATATCCATACCTTATAGTGAAGGGGTTGAAATCCAACTCTCTGTCTACCCCCTGTCGTACCATTGGAGATAAAACTTACCTATGTGATGAAGCGCAGACCATAGTACCCGTTGAAGACACCTGTATCCTTGCTTTGATGAAATACTCTAAAAACGTCCCATGTAAACAGATACCCATAGAACTTGAGGATGTTAAGATCGAACCAATACATAGAAACCGTTGGATAATTTACTCTAAATCAGCTGTTGAACTTACCAGACTATGCGCTAATGAAATACTACATTACACTATTTTTGGCACTTACTTGCTCACTATTGATGATGATTGCGATTATAATATAGCGAAGCACCGATTACGAAAACATACAGCTGCTGGAGAAAGCCTTTCTTATCCGAAGCTGCCATTAGTTACACTACCTGATAATCTGAAGATGGAGACTACGAAAATCGTGAAACCAGTGAAACTGAACGGAATTGACTTAACAAATCTAAAAGTTTTATCATATGCGTTGGAAAATAGTGAAATACAGAGTGATAGTGCAGTGAATACGAAGAGTGTTAGCATAGGCACCATTGTCTTATATATAATTTTAGTTATAGGTTTTATATCTTTTCTCGTATCTAAAAAATGTTTCAAAGTTAAATTTTGTAAACTCTTCCCAGGTCGAAATCATCCTCCGAATCAAAATTGTTCTTCAGATGATTTCGAACTTAAGGAGGGAGGAGTTATGGCTCCTGGCCTATACGCGGAACGCACACTCCGCATAAATGCACCTGCATCGCAGACTGCGTAGGCGTTTCGTGGTATTTGATAAGATGTCTAGCCCTAAGGATTTTTTATTAATTAAACCAGTCTAATATCGACTCTTGAATGAATTGTTCGTCTTTTATTTTTAAATATAGTTTTTAAAAACATATTTTCCCCGCTTCGCGTTTTGACTAGGTAGATGTATGTCTGTGAGTATCGAGCGAGCGTTTAACTCGAATTACATGGAGACCAACGCAGGCAGATGATGCCAAACTCAATCACAGACGAGTGATTGGACAGGTAGGGATGGGACGTACCGATAGGAACATCGATATCGGTAAGTTATGTTAAATAATATTATCTCTGCTCGGTACCGGCTTTCTCCATTTTTTTTCATGTGTCCTGCAGTGTACGACGTACACTGCAGGACACATGCAAAAGTTTCTTTCAAAGCAACTTGTTTCTTAAATTTCGGTCTTTTATGGAAATATGTAGTTATTTCTTATTTTTAACGTAGATAAATTATTAACTAAAATTTGATAGATTAAATTATAGTCGTTACAATCATTAAAAAAAAGACCGACCCCGATATTGATCGTCACATCACTACGGTCCTGTCGTAGTCGTTGTCGAGTTTGAATTTCCACCTCTCGCGTCTCCCTCACCCCCGGAAATGGACTCGACGCGAGATTGACTTATCAAAATAAGCTTAAATATCGACGTACTGATGAAATATTTGATTATAATGTTGATAAGCCTGAAATTTTATATCATGATAGGTTAAACATTAGATTAGGACATAGGCTCCTTTTATCCGCGGGAAGATATGTCGTTTCGCGGGAAAATACATGAAACCCCTCGGGTAACAGCGCGTGGCACTGCCAAACATTACATTTCAAACTAAAAGCCGGTTGTTTTTTGTTTGTATCTAGCTTATTTTATGATTATTTTCCGCTGGAATGACGTATTTGCCCGCGGTGAAAAGTAGCTTCAAACCATTCTCGATACAAAGGCTATCTAATTTATTCAAATCGGACAAGAAGTTCTTGAGATTATCGCGTTCAAACAAACAAATAAACAAACAAACTCATTATCTTATATTTAAATTCACCTGTCACAGTGTAAGTTACCATAGGTACTTACTCCTCCGAAACGGCATAACCGATTATTATGAAATTTTATATGCTTATTCAGTAGGTCTGAGAATCGGCTACTATATCTTTTTCATCTTGCAAAACGTTTGCTGGGGTCAGCTAGTAATTATATGTATATACTAGAGGTATATAGAAGAGTTGGTCTGGTTAGCCAAAGAGAGCATAATCTGTACATGTGTAAGTTTAATAAAATGTAAATCTTTCATTGGTCTTGAGATAAATACTCAAAGCTGTGGGGTTTTTAAAAATGGCAGCCGGCTTCGTCCAATTACAATATTGGTCGCGGGAACTACTAAATGTGTATTATTTACACATTTAGTAGTTCCCGCGACCAATATTGTAATTGGACGAAGCCGGCTGCCCCCTAGCGTCCGCTAATTAAATACCTCCCCACGTTAGACTATGATATAAATTTTAGGTGGGTTTTCAACAAAAAGTTGACGGGATATTTTAAAATCAGGCTTATGAAATTCAATGGTTTTAGATTCATGGCAGGGTGGAGTTGTCACAGTTTGTAATACCATTTTGGTTCCATAAAATGACTGTATATTTAAGCACTATTATGTATGTTTAAAATAATATACTTAATATGTTAAATATGAGATATGGGTGTTTAATTTTATAAAAAAATATATATGTTTGTCTATTAAATTAAGTACTAGTGGCCCGCTCCGGCTTCGCACGGGTTTTTATAAAAAAAAATCCCGGCAATTATTCGATTTTTTCTCACCTTTTAAACCTTCCCTAGACCTCCACGAACATTTCAAGACTAAGATAAGATAAATCCGTTCAGCCGTTCTTGAGTTTTAATCAGACCAACGAAAAACAATTCATTTTTATTTATATAGATAGATATCGCATGTCTAGTACCCGTAACACAAGCTAAGAGCAGCTTTCCACGGCGCTTAGATGTTGTTGTGTGGATTGTTCGGAAATATTTAGTTACTAGCGGATTAATAATGTGAACAGGGTCTGAAAGGCAACCTAGTCCGCCTGTTCGCGAACATGAACGAGGAGAGATTCGACGAGGCGACGCCGAAGTACCGCCGCCTGCTGTTCTGCGTGTCGTTCTTCCACTGCGCGCTCATCGCCAGGAAGCGGTTCCGCCAGCTCGGCTACAACGCCGTCTACAGTTTCAATGACGCTGATTTTGATGTAAGTCTCATTGTATATCTTCTTCTTCTTCTTCTTGGTTTTATAGCTTGCACCGTTTGCTGGTTGCTACGATTCTGCCAGTGTCGTCACGTCAGTTACTTGATAGTGTCGTGAACGTAATGCAGCAAAAGATGGGATACTATTTACAACACCAAACTGATTAAGCTAAATGGAAAGGACAACATTGAAGGGCTTCAAGACATAATACGAACCAACTGACAGATGACACTGACGTTTTCTCGTCCGCGGTCGGTCCCAACTGTCTGGAATGCTGTAGATCATATTCATAATCATAAATACTTAAAAAAATTGGTTGCCTGTAAAGTCGGTATACGGGTGAAAGTTTTACGTGACGACTTTGAGTGGTAAAATAATTTTAATGTGAATATTCATTCGTATAGTAGGAAGTCGTATAAGTATTGTCGCGGGGCACCGGCATAAGAATGTTGCTCCCCCATCTCCTCCCGTGGGCGCCGTAGGACCCGGCTTAGGGATTTAAGCAGGAAGATGGGCAGCAGCGTCTTCTTGAGCCAACAACACCTCATACTGCGCTCGCCAACCCGCTTGCCAAGCGTGGCGAGTATTGGCAACCCCCCTCAAATGATGACGACGAACACGCCACGGCCCCTAGTCCTCGGCAGCCCCGCTAGTCCTGGCTACGGTAGCGGTCAGGGAAACGGCGGGGCAAGGGGTGCTAAGAATCCCCGGGTTCCTCACGGCTACCACACCAAACGAAACCTGGCCCTGGCAACACACAACGTCCGCACTTTGCGGTCTGATGAAAAGATAGTTGAGCTGGAAGAAGAATTGAGCAGGCTACGGTGGGATATTTTGGGGTTGTCTGAAGTCCGTAGAAAGGGACAGGACACGATAACCCTTAAATCCGGTAACCTGCTCTTCTACCGGGAAGGCGACCAACAGTCCCAAGGTGGTGTCGGGTTTCTCGTTCACAAGTCTCTTGTTAACAACATCATTGCCATCGACAGTGTGTCGAGCAGGGTCGCATACCTAACACTCAGAGTATCTAAGAGGTACTCGCTTAAGGTCGTTCAGGTTTATGCACCGACCTCGGCACACTCAGATGAGGAAGTTGAGTCTATGTATGAGGACGTCAGTAGAGCCATACATACTCATAAAACTCACTTCAATGTTGTAATGGGGGACTTCAATGCGAAGCTGGGTATGAGAAGCGATAATGAGTTGAGAGTGGGGAATTTCGGTTATGGGCAACGGAACCGTAGGGGACAGAGGCTGGCCGATTTCCTGGAGAAAGAAGGACTCTTCATGATGAATTCTTTCTTCCAGAAGCCGCCTCACAGAAAGTGGACCTGGATTAGTCCCAACGGCTTCACGAGAAATGAGATCGACTTCATCATGACCGACAAGAAACGGATATTCAATGATGTCTCTGTGATTCACAGGGTGAAAACCGGTAGTGATCACTTAATCGTAAGAGGCACATTGAATTTTAACGTTAAACTTGAACGGTCCCGTTTGATGAAGTCCACGCTCCGTCCTACTCGCGCCCAGGTCGAAAACCCCGAGAGCTTTCAACTCGCGCTCTCAAATCGCTTTGATTGCCTAGAAGATAACGCATCGGTGGACGAGATCAACAACAGGTTCGTAGAGACTGTCCATACGGTCGGGTCTCAGTTCTTCAAGACTCGCCGTACCAATAGAACTCAGAGACTCTCTGAGGACACCCTTGACCTTATGGCTGAACGACGCTCGCTTAAACTGCAATCTCCCGACGACGCCCAGTCCCATAGGCAGCTCAATAGACGAATTTCAAAATCCTTGCGGCACGATATTCGTATCTTTAGTACGTCTCGTATTAAAGATACGATTGAGCGAAACCAGGGCTCCAAAGTGTTTGCAAGAGATAGATCTATTGGGCAAAGCCAGATGACGAAGCTGAAGCGGGATGATGGCAGTGTAGCGTCGACGAAAGCGGAAGTGTTAAGGGAAGTCGAAAAGTTCTATGGGCAGCTTTACGCTTCGGTCACAAAACCTGTTATCAGTGCGGCCGAAGACCCAAGAGCCAAACTGACCCGACATTACACCGAAGATATTCCGGACATCAGCCTGTACGAGATTCGAATGGCCCTGAGACAGCTGAAGAACAACAAGGCGCCGGGTGAGGACGGAATCACGTCAGAGCTTCTGAAAGCGGGTGGAACACCGGTACTTAAAGTCCTTCAGAAGCTCTTCAATTCCTCCTTGCTCGGAGGTACTACGCCTGAAGCATGGAACAAAAGCGAGGTGGTGTTGTTCTTTAAGAAAGGTGATAATGCCCTATTAAAGAACTACAGACCCATCTCGCTTTTGAGCCATGTTTATAAGCTGTTCTCAAGGGTCCTTACAAATCGTCTCGAGCGCAGGTTTGATGACTTCCAGCCCCCCGAACAAGCCGGGTTCCGAAAAGGCTATAGTACCGTAGACCACATTCATACGCTGCGGCAGGTTATACAGAAGACCGAAGAGTATAACTTGCCGCTCTGTTTAGCGTTTGTGGACTACGAGAAGGCCTTCGATTCGGTGGAAACATGGGCGGTGCTTGAGTCTCTCCAACGATGTCGCATTGACTATCGATATATCGAAGTGTTGAAGTGTTTGTACAGAAACGCCACTACGTCAGTCCGAGTACAGGAACAGAGTTCAAAAGCGATTCCCTTACAAAGAGGAGTTAGGCAGGGAGATGTTATATCTCCGAAACTGTTTACAGCCACTTTAGAAGACGCTTTTAAACTCCTAGAATGGAAAGGGCTAGGCATCAACATAAATGGCGAGTACTTCACTCACCTTCGATTCGCAGATGATATCGTAGTCATGGCGAAGACGATGGAAGAACTCAGCACAATGCTTGAAGACCTCAATCGAGTCTCCCAACGGGTGGGCCTCAGGATGAACATGGACAAGACGAAAGTCATGTCTAATGTCCATGTTGTGCCCGCCCCCGTTATGGTTGAGAATTCGGTTCTCGAAGTTGTTGACGCATACGTATACCTAGGACAAACAGTCCAATTAGGTAGGTCCAATTTCGAGAAAGAGGTCAGTCGCCGAATCCAACTCGGATGGGCAGCGTTCGGAAAACTAAGACACGTCTTTTCATCGAATATACCGCAGTGCCTCAAGACGAAAGTCTTCAATCAATGTGTGTTGCCAGTGATGACATACGGATCCGAAACGTGGTGCTTCACTATTGGTCTCATAAACAGGCTCAGAGTCGCTCAAAGAGCTATGGAGAGGGCTATGCTCGGGGTTTCTCTACGGGATCGAATCAGAAATGAGGAGATTCGTAGAAGAACGCGGGTCACCGACATAGCCAAATGGATTAGTTCTTTGAAGTGGCAGTGGGCAGGCCATATAGCACGAAGAACAGATGGTCGTTGGGGCCGAAAGGTTCTCGAATGGAGACCACGGATCGGCAAGCGCAGCGTAGGACGCCCACCAACTAGATGGACGGACGATCTGGTGAAGGCTGCTGGCTCACGGTGGATGCAGGCCGCTGCCAGCCGAAACCACTGGAGATCTTTGAGGGAGGCCTATGTCCAGCAGTGGACGTCTTATGGCTGAGATGATGATGATGATGATGATAGTAGGAAGAAGGATGAACATGAACCGGTGTGTATGCCTATCCCTCTCACTCTCTCTCTCTCGCTCTGTCTCTCTCGCTCTTAGGCGGGCTAACCATGCCCGAGTGGAAGGGACGCGTGCCTCTCACTCGCTCTCATTGTGAGCGCATAACGTGAGCGGAGCGTAACGCAGTTTCTTGAAGTGTCACCCGGCAAACCAATTTATAAGACGTTGTCACGTCAAAAATATTTGAGTTACACTGAAATCTGCCCTAAGAGCGTATTAATATTACAAAAAAATAATATGAAGTTATTATTTATTTATGAGATTAAATGAAACACAACATAAAAAAAATATAAATCTTTATGTCAAACACGTATTTGGTCAATTTTGTCAATAATATAAACATATTTAAAATGATGTCAAGCAAATATTGTTCGACGCGAGCATTACAGTCTGTAACGACGGATTCTCTCCCGACCCAGACCCGACATGGTCCTTGACACTTGACAGTCCCTTATAACCATCAACACACATACATACTTGATTTTGTAACGTCTTGTGTTGGTCACAGGCGTCCCTCAAAATATTAAGGTTCAGACATAATGCACCATGTTGGTCCAATGCATGAAAATACTACTGGTGCAGTTAATTGGTGAGGCTTTACGATTGTTTGAAATCCTTATCCCCAAACGGGTGCTATAACCACCCACAACCTCCGGAATGAAAGCCAAGTGTGCTCCCCACTTAGCCAGCACGACTCTTGTTCAATTTGCTCAATTCAGGTTTATTTTAGATGGCAATGTAGAGTCAAACATATTTTAGGTATCAGACAACCTCCTCGCAAATTACCTGGAAGAATACGAGGAAGTGCCGTGGGACGCGCTTCGCTACCTCTTCGCCACCATCAACTACGGCGGCCACATCACCGATGACTGGGACAAGCGCGTGCTGATCGCTTATATCAATCAGTTCTTCTGTGAGGAAGCGCACGATACGCCTTTCTACAGGTATAATATAACCGTATATTATAACAAGAGAAATAATTTTTATTTGAGACATGTAGGGTGAATAAAATAATTATTCAGTAACAACACACAACAATTTCTGTTTACTTTTTCCTGAAAACCTGTCGTTCGCTTTGTTATCACATTTAGTATTATTTTATTACTAACTGTTGATTTTCCCAGAAAATGACCAAAAATAAATCTCCCAATTTCCCCATTTTTAACCCCCGACCAAAAAAGAGGGGTGTTATAAGTTTGACGTATCTGTCTGTCTGTCTGTTACAACACAGCTCCCGAACGGATAGAGCGATTTCAATTTAACTTTTTTTGTATGAAAGATGAGTTTAGTCCGGGTGTTCTTAGACATGTTTTAAGAAAATCGGGTATCAAATGAAAGCGCATCGCGTCCACATTACATAATATTATGTTGTTTTACATTTAAGCAAATGAAGGCATTGAAATGGGGGTTTTTCTTAAATTTTAAATTTAGATTTATGTTATAAGATATTACTTTAGCCTTAATCCGCACTTGCGCTGTTGGTGGTACATATTGCCATCATTTCGTCCATGGGATGTCCACTGCTGGAGTCAAAATCATAAAAAAAAATATTTTATTAATTATGAGGACTTCCACTCATTTAGCACTTTATCATCAATACATAAAAGATTTGAGCTGGACCACAATAAAGTTAATACCTTTTTTTAGGTTATCCACAATCCCTGCATACCACGTCCCTCGTGACGGCAGCTTGGAGTCGTACCGGGACTTCCTCGACCTGCTGCCGGCTGCCGAGCGAGCCGAGTCAGTCGGCCAACACGCGTCTGCTGACGTGGCTACACTGCAGCAGGTCGGTTGAAACTAAAAAAAGTTTCTTTCATTGTTTGATGGTAAGATTTATAATACTATATCTATTCTTCTATTTGTCGTTTTGTTCTTTACGCTTTAAATGGTAAGCTATGGGAATAGATTAGGAACTCCCTCAACTGTCTCAGATTCCCAGTTACCGTAAGCTGCAACCTCTTAATATTTTCCAGGATGCCTTAATAATGTGTTCAACGCTTTTTGCGCTCATCTCCACGGGAGGTGGCGGTGCTGGTGGTGGCGAAGATCAAAAGGTATGTCATGTCATATCTTATGCTCTGCACATTATTTGGTGTATACATAAATTAAACCTAATATTGAGTACTAATTAAGCACCCACTTCTCCCTGCCCACCGCCCGCCACTGCACACATCTGCACCGCCCGCACACCTGTACACCTGCACACCTGCACACCTGCACACCTACACACACCTATACACACCTGCACCGCCCTTTCTATTTAGGTATTTAGAATGGATTTCCGCAAAGTAACACCTGAATCTTTCAATTATTTTTGGTATCTAAAAAGCTTCGAGTGTAAGTTAATTAGTTATCATTATCAGCATAAGGATCAGTTAATTGGAAATCATTATAATTTCGACCAACATGGTTTTCTGGATAAGTTTTTAGAACTTTTATAAATTATAGTTAGTAAGTAGTTCAACGTTCCCTTTGTGATTATGTAAATTTGTGAAAAGATTTCTGGTAGAGATCACATTTAGTGATAGGGCCGCCACTTCTCCCTGCCACTTTACTGCCTTCTATTGTTACACTATTTCATATGTATAGGTATTTAATTTCTTGTTTTTTGTAAATAGGTGTTGTTTTGTAAACAATAAAGTGTATTATATTGTATTGTATTGTATAATTAAATGTAAAATATAACTTACCTCCAATATAGTAATCAGACAAAAGTCAAACGTGTGTCGTTTTTACAACGGATTTGGAAAACTGAAGGAGGTATAGTTTTGTTGAAAACACATTTCCCTCTACGGGAGCAAATGCTTAGGTCCCACGAGCGAGAGAATCGTGACGAGTCAGCGCTTACATCGGCGAGAAAACTCTACGAACGAGTGTTTATTCTGCGTACCGTCGCGACTCGTAACGGAATCGCAGCGTGTCCGCAACGACTCATAACGGCGCTACGCCTGCGTTCGACAACGAGCGCGCAACGAGTCGCGTGCTACGCCACTGTACTTGAACAAAATGCTCTTTTAATTGTTTCTCTAAAGGTTGACGAGCTAGCTCTAGAGATGATGTCGAAGCTGCCCACGAAGATAGACCTGGAGACGACAGAGAGGATGATGGGGCCCGAGATGGTGATGCCCATGTGTGTCTCCCTGCTGCAGGAGATCGGCTACTACAATAAGCTGCTAGCCAACATTGTATGGGGACTCAAGGTAAATAAATACATTTTATTCAAAACATTAACAAAATTCACTTAGAACAAAAGGTATAAGATGTAACAAAAGGTAAAAAAGTTTATAACCACCACACACCTACCACAGCTACAGGTACGAACTTATTACTTACCTATCACTACAGTACTTATGATCTAAACTCTAACATGAACAAACTTTACAGATGTTTGTTTTATTTCACAGACTTTATCTTATTTCACAGCTCACAGCAGACATTTCTAACCGTACCCTGTGTATTTATGGAAATAAATGTTCTGTCTTGACAACATCTAGCCCTGTGGTAAGCTCTAAGCTTCTGTTACGGGTACTTAACATATGATGTACTTAATATAATAGGCATACATAGGTACCATTTTAGATTTTTTTTATAATACAATAGTAAACACCCAGACCATGGAGATAAGTGCTTGGACAACATACAAGCACTTGACCCCTCGAATCGAACCCGCTACCTCTTGCGCCGCAAGCGGACCTTCACCCACCGCGCCACTGACGCAATGTTTCGAAATAATAACCTTAGTGCGGTATGTTTGGTACTTGTACGAAACAGAATGATCGCCGGACGCCTGACCAATGTGCGCTGTGCCTTACAATCCCTTTAATGTGATATTATAACAGATAAACTTCATCATTTTAGCCATTGAACGCCGACTGCTGGACATATAAGAAATGTATATATATATCAAAGACGACCAATTATTCCGATCGGTCGTTATTGCATCCACCGTGCGTCAGCAACTCTGACCAAGTCCATCTTGTTGGTGCATGTAACGCATAAACCAAATCAATTTAATAATGTATTTGTTCAGGAACTGCGTCGAGCGATAGAAGGTCTTGTTGTGATGTCCGAGCAGCTTGAAATCATGTATAATTGTATCTTTGAAGGAAGAGTGCCCAACTTTTGGAAACCAGGTTTGATTATAATCATTCTTAGATTGTCTCTTAATAGCTGGGCGAGCTCTGCTTGCTTTTTAGGATTCCCTACCCAAAGGGTAAAACAGAAAGGCAAAATATTTGATCGAAAAGATTAACAAAGACTAGTAACAAGTATAACACGGACAAATTGATAAAGTTTGCTCTGGGTATAACTGCATTTTCATTTAAACTCCGTGCGTCAGACAGTCAGACAGAGACACTGCATTTTAGAAGAATACAGCAACATGCAGATCAATATCTCGTCCGGCCAGGTGTTCAAATAAGGTGTTTATTTAAATCAAACTCTATGACACTGCCGTTAGTGTAGTTTTTGGATGATCTTCAATATTTCGGGATATTATTGGAGCGGTTATTCTGTGAAATTGTTTGCTGCAAATTATCTTCCTACCTATATGAAACAGGTTATCGCCAATACATTACGACCTTACCCGTGATTTAAGGACATTCCAGAAATAAATAAAGTATTTCATAACGCAGGAAAACGTCAGGGAGTCAAAAACTGTATGATTTCCTTTTAATCCGCAAAAAGAGGGGTGTTATAATTGACATGCCTGTCTAGCTGTCTGAGGCATCATAGCTCCCGATCGGATGAAGCGATTTCAATGAGGTTTTTTTTGTATTAAAGGTGCGTTTTTGCGCGAGAGAATCGGTTAACCCCGTTTATAAGTTATGTTATGAGGGTTGAATGTGGGGAAGAAAAACCGAAAATCTGCAAATATAATAATTATAAAATTAATAATTTAGGTATTTAATGAGAATAGTTGTAAAATATACTCGAGTGGGGTCTCAAATGAAAGCTCATCACGTGCAAATAACAAAAAAGTATGACTTTTTAGTTTTAAGGGGCCTTTTTATATGTTAAACTTAGATTAATCAAACAAACACCATTTTTAGTATCGATGGGTTCTTAAATATTTACTAATCCATTTCCAAACCAAATCCATTTGATAGTGCAATGGCAATTACTTTGCTTTTGGCAATGGTCAACATTGCCAAAATCAAAGTGAAAGGTTTTTGGTTTTTCTATTTTTCAACAAAATCCATATTGGTTGTTTGAGTTTGAGTATTCCGATATTTTGTAGCAAATTCATTGTGCAACTAACCTAGCCTGGGTGTTCCTTCAAAGAGCCCTATGTCTCAGTTGAAGTATATACTACATAAATAAAAAGTTATTCTACTTAGTCTGTAGACTGTTAAACCGTCTAAATTTTTTTTTTGATATTTTTAAATGAAAAAATCTATGTAGTATAAACCAGTCACCTAACACCCATAGTACAAGCTCCGCTTAGTTTGGGGTTAGGTGATGCTGTGTAATTAGTCCGGAGATATTTATTAATTTTTTTACAACAAATAAAAAACACGAAAATTAAGAGCATGCAATTCTGGAGTGAACTTCACCGTATGTATAGTATAAATAGTACCTAAACGTGACGTTACGCGAAACCTAAATGCGTTGTATCGTCTGAATTTTTCGTTTGCGAGAAAAAAATAAAATAAACGTATTATTTTAATTGAATAATCCAGATGACGGACTAATTATTATTTTGAAGTCGTATCGCCTATTGAACTGTGCTATACCGCGATCTTAGAAACTCGGAAGTCATTGAATCGTAGTAAATATCCCCTTACCAATTTAGAAGGTGTTTCAAAATTGATATATAAAGCGAAAGGGATTCGAATGGTGTGCTCATGATGAGTATTTTTATGATACAACTAGCTGACCCCAGCAAACGTTGTTTTGCAAAATGAAAAATTGATAGTAGCTGATTCTCCAGACCTACTGTATACGCATATAAAATTTGGTAAAAATCGGTAAAGCAGTTTCGGAGGAGTACGGTAACTAACATTGTGACATGAAAATTTTATATACTTTTGATAGATATGATCTTTGACGTTAGGAACACACCTACATTGCTTAGACAACAGTGAGTGCTTGTAATTTAATATGAACTTTACACCATAGCAATAAAGCTCAAATTGACTACGTTTTAGTTACAAATCATTTGTATGGGAAAAAGAAAAGGGCTATTTTTAGGGTTTTTCCAGCAATAATTCTAAAGCCGTAAAAACCATCCTTGAACTTCAACGAACATTTTAAAAAAAGGTTTGGCCAAATTGGTCCAGGCGTTGTTGAGGTATGCGCTTACCAACACATTTTGCGATTCATTTTTATATTATAGATATACGATTTTCGAAAACCCATTTATTTCTTTATTTGACCACAATCTCACCTGATGTAAAGTGACGATGTGGTCTAATATGGAGCATGAAGGCCTAGAAGATGGCTTCTCCGGACCACATTACGAAACACGAAAAAATCGCTTCACGCACTGGCCCAGCCCGGACAAGTAAAACATATATCCAAAAACAACACACATATATATATGTGGTCCGGAGAAGCCATCTTCTAGGCCTTCATGCTCCATCTTAGACCACATCTTCACTTTGCATCAGGTGAGATTGTGGTCAAATGAAGGCTTATCAATAATAATAAAAAAATATATAACGTATAAATAGGCGAGAGAGATTAGGCCTTAATTCACCACGCCAAGTGCGGGTTGGAGAATATCACCTGTCCTTCAAAATCCTTAAAGTTCTCACAACATGCCGGTTTCCTGACGATGATGTTAACCTTCACCGTTAAAGCACGTACAATGTATGTGCGTGTTTTATCGGTGAAGGTTAACATAAGAAGAATAATAATCCAGAACATTGAACTCACAACCTTCGGAATAAAAGCCGAGTTTGCTCCCACTTAGCCAACACGCTTTGAAACACCTTGTTGTTATTATACATATTGATGATTTTTATAAATGATAAACCTCACTTGTAATAATAATAATAACTTTATTCAGTGACAAGCTTAACATAGTTCACATCTTTGAAGACACCTTTTACGTTTTAATAGAATACTTGTGTTAGGTGCCTCCGCTCTTTCACTCTTCTTCTTAATCGGTACACTCTTGCCAGAGTGGTCGTGGTCATCACTGGAAGTTTCCACTTGTGACACGCTTTTTTTCTGGCCGTAAAAACCATCCTATCTCTCAAGTTGGATCGAAATGCACATGGTGTGCGAATTTTATTATAATCGGTTAAGTGGTTTAGGAGTCCATTGAGGACAAACATTGTGACACGAGATTTATATATATTAAGATTAATAAGGTACAGAATTGTAGGTAACCATTGCCTGCCCTGCAGGTAGACCGTCATTGAAACCGCTGGGGTCGTGGTGCCGCGAGCTGTGGCTGCGCGGTGGGCACCTGTCGGCGTGGGCGGGCGCGCCGCGCTCCCCGCCCGCGCTGTGCTGGCTGCCCGCCCTCAGGGCGCCCACGGGCTTCCTCACCGCTGTTATGCAGGTAACACGCTAACGACACCTTACTTGAATATCATTAGAATATGAAACAAATGATTACTAGTAGGTACGGTCAACAACTGGCCAACAGCAAAATTATTTAAATAAATAAATAAATATTTCCGGACAATCCACACAACATCTATCCCCGTGGTAAGCTCTTAGCTTGTGTTAAGGGCTAGGCATATAATATACTTAATATAATATACATACATACATAGATATTTTTATTATACATATTAAACACCCAGACTTATGTACGTTAGTGATCACATTTATTTCAAACCTCGGTGTTATTATGATCAGTTACCTTTGTTTCTTTAAAACTACATTTGGAACTGACACTTTGGTATAACTTGTTGCGTCTGGTACGTCTCGCAAGAAAATGTTTTGGAACATTGATTTTGATCACTTACTTTTGCTGTTGACTGTACGTCAGCGGCGCCGAAGCGGTGCCATTGACGTACGATTTAGTCGTGTTGGATTGTTTTAATACAAAAGCGCCGAAAAGTTCGGAAAGCCGAAAGGCGCACAACCCAATTTCATCGCACCACAGATGCATCGTGAACCGAAATAAGTGTGTCTATTTAAGTACATCAGATGTCTAGTACCCGCAACACAAGCTTAGAGCTTACCACGGGGCTAGATGGAGCTGTTTTGGTTATCCGGCAATATTTATTTAATTAATTTCAAATGTCTGTATACTATAAACAAGAATAACAACTCTAAAATTTCTATGTTTTCTATGTATTATAAGCATGTATTACAGTCACCTAACACCCATAGTACAAGCTCTGCTTAGTTTGGCGTAAATTATTGCTGTGTGATTAGTCCGGAATTATTTATTTATTTATTTTAAAAATGCCGAAAGATTGTCATTGTTTTAAAAGCCATTACCATAAACGAGAATAATATTCTTTCACCATAGACAACGGCGCGCGCTGAGAGCTGGCCCATAGACACGCTGTGCTGGGAGTTCACCGTGATGCCGATCGAAGAGGCCAGCTTCGTGAGGCCTCCGAGGGACGGGGGCGTTTATATCAGGTTTATACCAGCTTTATACATTTCCGTAGTTTGTACATAAATACATAAATCATCTATATATTATTACAACCAGTAAGTGAACAGTCAATCTCCATTACCCTATTTTTAACCCCCGACCAAAAAAGACGGGTGTTATAAGTTTGACGTGTATGTCTGTCTGTCTGTCTGTCTGGGACATCATAGCTCCCGAACGGATAGAGCGATTTTGATATAGTTTTTACACTACTAAATATTATGGTGTCTTAAAAAAAAGAAATTAAAAATTAATTATTATTATTAATGAAATTAAGGCATTAGAATCGGAGGTTTTCTTAAAATTTAGATTTATTTCGTTTTTGGGAGTAACTGCTACGTTACACCATTTCCAAAAACACTTAATTGGACTTCTCTGTAAATCTATGATAGATGGTAGAAAACTTCCTACTTTTCGTTGGTTAATAACAGTCTGTGTTTATCTATACTAATATTATAAAGAGGAAAGGTTTGATTTTTTGTTTGTTTGTTTGTCTCGAATAGGCTCTGAAACTACTGCACCGATTTAAAAAATTCTTTCACCATTCGAAAGCTACACTATCCCTGAGTGACATAGGCTATATTTAGTTTTCAAAAATAATATGATTTCTTACCAAACTCCGATAATGTAACCCATGGTGAAAAAAAAGAACCTAAAATCTTTCTTTAATCGCGAATGCTGCGAAAACTATTGAATATATAACAAAGTGATGTATTACAACTTTGTAGAACTTATCATTATCTACAAAAAAAGTCGTTCCATAATATCTCTAACTATTATAGTTTTATGACAATAAGCGATTTTTTTGAAAAAATTAACCTAAAATCTTTCTTTAATCGCGAATGCTGAGAAAACTATTGAATATATAACAAAGTGATGTATTACAACTTTGTAGAACTTATCATTATCTACAAAAAACGTCGTTACATCATATCTCTAACTATTATAGTTTTGTCACAATAAGCGATTTTTATATTAAAAAATTAAATTACCACTGTTTGAAAAGGCTCTTTATTTGTATCTTGGTATTAATCCTTAACAAAATAAATAATTTATTATGTAAGATTGCTTTAAAACCTTTATATAACTTTTTGAATTATTCGATTCTGACATTCCATTCAAAAGATATCACGAGTTAATTTTTGTTAAGATCACGAAATAATCTGCCGCGCGGGGTCGGCTCCCTACTGAATGGTCGTGTGCGGAAATAAAAAAATTGTCGCTTGATAATAGTTTGTCGCTTAGTTAGTAGTTACTAATTCGTTAACAGGTAACTAATCCCATTCAAAAAGTTATTTTCAGAACTAAACCCTAGCATATAGCATAGATTTTGTAGGTACATTATCGTCGGTTGCAGGTTCAATTGGGTTAACCACCAAAACACGTAAAATAAGTTGAGTATACAGTTTTTTTTTAATTTTTTTTTTTGCTTTTTCGAATTGCATAATAATAGAATTCTAGCTTTAAAAAAATACAGTTACGCTACACATTTTAACTGTGAATTTGCAGACTTCCGTCGAAATTATGTTGTAACTGAGTAGGTATTTGATCCATTTACATAAGTCGAATTGTTGTATTCCTATCCTATGACCAAAGAAGGTTAAGTTGGTGTATGTTTCTTGGCAAACCAGCATTGCTCTTACACTAATTGTTAGCTTGAACGAAAAATTATAACCACACATACACCAATATAAAACCAACTTTCTTCAAAAAACTAACGTTACACCAATTGACCCGAACCAAGTTTATGTTTGTTGTCGGTTACACCAATTTGAGCATTGCAATCAATAGTATGTTTTCTCTAACCTTAATCTTCTTAAAAATAATAAATCTAAATTTAAATATAAGAAAAAACCCCGATTCGAATCTTTCAATTTCCTTAAAAGTAAAACACCATAATAATGTGTAATGTGCACGCAATGCGCTTTCATTTGATACCCCACTCGAGATTTTTGCAGATTTTCGGTTTTCCTTCCCCACTCTAACCCCCACAATTTTTAAACGGCACAACCGATTTTCATGAAACATGTCTAAGAGCACTCGCGCCAAACTCACCTTTTAAACTAAAAAAACTAAGTTGAAATCGCTTCATCCGTTCGGGAGCTATGATGTCCCAGACAGATAGACACGTCAAACATATGACACCCCTTTTTTTTTTGTCGGGGGTTAAAAATGAATCGCAAAATGTGTTGCTAAGCTCATAACTCAACAACGCCTATACCCATTTAGCCAATTTATTTTTTTAAATGTTTGTTGCTTGGAGTTTAAGGATGGTTTTTACGGAGAGAAAAATTCGATTAATTTTGAAACAATTTTGAATAATTACCCGTGCAAAGCCGGGGCGTGCCGCTAGTATGTTATAATGTCGGTGTAAAACCTTTTTAATAGATGGGCTACACAACAGTGAAATAGTTTTTGAAATTGATTAATAACTGAAAAAATAAATTGACTTGTTCTCGTAATGGAACCAGTTATTAATTTAATTTGAACAATTTTAATTTATCTTATAATAAAGTTATTCTACTGTATTATTCTTGTTGCTATTTGACATAATAAAATATTTGTAATTTATTAAACCATGTTATGTTCATTTTATTTGTACAATATATGGATGTAAAGTCACTCATTTATTTCATAAATGAGCAAATAAAAAATAAGTTTCGACACTGTCCTGCGATCCTTTCAGCACAAACTACCTTAACCGGTATTCTGGTTGGCTTTTCGCTTCTTGCATAGCGATTCAATCGCGGAGTCGCATTATATTGTGACATCTTTCGTTTTAGAGGAATTTTCGATTCTCCTCCATGACCATTTCCAACAAAAATCCAGTTACTCCTCTGTGTAGTCCATCATCGTTTCCCAAGACATATCCCCCACCTCAAAACACACATTTTCCTTCTGTTCTCCTATTATTATGGGCATTTCCACAATAGCATCGATGTGAGGCGATGGCAAGATAACTTTCGCCCTCAATCTATACTCCTTCTTTATAATTCTGGTATCAATCGTGTAGAGGTCCGATCTCGTTGGTACAATTAAGAAGAATTTTACGTCTGTGCGTTCTGAAATATTTGTGGCTGTTGTGAAGCAGTCTTTGATTTTCTCTGTCTCCTTCTTAGAGCTACCACCGTTCGATTTCAGGGTTGTGTTGCAACTTAAGCCAACCTTCACGGTCGGCCGAGTGCTCGTATCATTTATCAACTTTATCGATATTCTTACGTTCTCACCGGGCGAAAAACATGTCTTCTCGATTTCAGCGATCAATTTCACGTAATGTTTCTTTGTAGATAGAAGCTTGAGTAGAGTTTTTTCGGTTCCGAACATAACTGGAGCATTGAAGCCCTCAAATAGCTCATGTACTAGTATTTCCAGCTTGAATTTCTTACTTGTGATCCAAGATAGCAGGTTTTGCTTTTCAAATTTAATTTCGATGCGGTATATAATTGAGTATTTATTGCTTTTGACTGAGGATGGCGTGTTTTCTGGAAGCTGGAACTTATATTCGTGTGTGTACGACCCTGGTTGAATAACTGTGGCTTGTGGCAGAATACTGACCTGCCTCGATACGTATTCCTCCGTGCCTGTGTAGCTTGTTGTGCTGTCATTATCAGTTTCATCCCACTTGCATTTTCCTGTGCCGATTAAAGATATGTATATTCCTTCATACTTCTTTGCTTCTGTTATCACGTATCGCACTGTTCCTTTCACTAGCTGTCCTGCGTAGTAAATGCCATCTTTTGGGGGGCAGGGTAGGATCTGGCAAGTTACTCCCATGGCACAAAACACCTATTTATTTTGCGAAACTGTTTGTTTACAAACGCACGCGCGTTGTCAAAGAGATGCGATTACTGATCGCGAGCACGCAACCTATCCTAAGGAATGAGTCACCGGTTCGATCTTGCGTCTCTTTTCATCGCATGTGTTTTGTAGGCCGGTGTGCGTGTAGGTCAACTAACTAGTTTGACTTGGTCCTTGAGTATTGGCGGTATTATGCAATAAAATGTTTATATAGTTTAAAAAATAAGTTTGGTTGCATCGTAATGTCGAAAATATCTCCAGAATTCATTAATTTCGGAAATTTTGTTTTTACGCTGGTTTCTACTTATCATCAGATATTATTAATATAGGTAGGTATGCCCATTGTGATACTGCATGTAATATGAATCTCTGTATGTTCCTATATGTGGTGTTACAATAAATAATTTTTGTATAATATTGTAAAGCCTTGACGCACAGCTTATTATTTATTCATAATATAAAGGCCAGTATAAAGATTGTTATTTGAAAACAATAGTGTCTTGATCCTTGACCATAAATATATTATGCAATCTGTGCCCTAAAGCCTCTTTTAATATCAACTAGCTGCCCATCCGCGGCTGTTTCAAGATTAATATAATACAAAATAAGAATAATATAATAAAAACAATAGGTCAGGTTTGTAAGTTATTAAAAATGAATAAACAATTTGTCTATGATCAATACGTTGTATTGGTTGTATTAATAAAATGACTAACAAAAAAACGTAATTAAACATTGTATATTAAATTTACTAGCTATGATGTCCATGCCATCCTCACACACTTTCAAAATCATAATCATTTAATGGTTGTTTCATTATGTCAAATGATGGTCTTACATTAATTTCATGTATGGGACATTACCCCCGTTGAGACATTACAACTTTAGCTTAGGATTAGCTTATAACGAACATTTTTGTTAAGAAAGGTTGTATCTTTTAAATTCTATTATCTTAAAACGGGTAACATACCATGATTCGACGGTTTTTGAGTTTTCCGATATTTCGACGCTGCTACAAGCGCCAGGATCACGGAAACAACTGCACCGTCAAATCATGGTCAGCCAAAAACCGTGAAATAATGGTATATTACCTGTTTTAAGATTATTGTTAAAATCCATGATAATTTAAAGAAATATATTATGAAATTATGCGTTTACATGTTCATGCTTAGACTTCTTCTTAATCGGTACAGTCTTGCCAGAGTGGTCGTGGTCATCACTGGAAGTTTTCACTTGTGACACGCTTCACGGCTCGTCTCCATTCCTCCCTAACAGCCGCTCGACTGGCGCATTCGTATAAGGGGGCTTAGACACTAGCCTATTAATTGGTAACTGAATGTTGTTTATTGCAGAGGACTGTACTTGGAAGGTGCCAGCTGGTTCCGGAAGGACGGGCACCTGGCGGAGCCGCTGCCCATGCAGCTCGTGTGCCCCGTCACCCCCGTGCACTTCAAGCCCATACGAGCCACGGGACGCAGGATGAGAAGTATGTAATAAATAAGTAAATATTTCCGGACTAATCACACAGCATCGCCTAACCCCAAACTAAGCAGAGCTTGTACTATGGGTGTTAGTTGACTGATATACTACTGTATGTAAATACATACGCCGAGACGAGAAACCAGAAATTGTAGATAGTACAAAATCTCTTCCTGCGGCGGGAATCTAACCTGCAACAACCTCTTGCGTCTCAGGCGAACCATCGCCCACCGAGCCCCAGAGTTCGTCAAAATTAATGGTATTTTATCACAAACAGCTGACTAGGTATAGAGCTAGGAGGGGTCAGCGCCATTTTTTGAATTTTACATTTTCATGTAATTCTTAGCTTCAGTTGCTTCCGCCGAACTATTTTTGGCAATTGCCTGCGGAAATTAGATAATTTCAGCATTTAATAAAGAACGGTATTTTCACTGTTTTCTTTTAATACGTTGCCGTGTTGTGTTTTGAGTGTAACTGCAACAACGTTTTATTTAGATTCCGAAAGCCAGCTAATTTTTCGCTGATTAATTAAATAAGACAAATAATAAGATTAAGGCTTCGCACTGCCCGCTTGGCCTACCCTATCGGCAGGTGCCCTACGCCTCTGTTTCATTTTTGCGAGGGGATGATCTGCTTACAGATATCACACAACTTGATAGTGCTTTGTAATTATGTCGGGTTGTCGAAACGACCCACTAGAACCTCCTCAGTTGCCAACCTCCATGCCTGGCGAAAGGCTCCGGTAGGTCTATTACGTAAAACTTTGCAGTAGCGACGGCAACAGCAAAGCGACCGCAACCGCTACGCGATTGGTGGAAACAGATCAGAAACAGGCTATAAACAATTCGCAACCAATCGCGTAGCGGTCGTTGTTGCTTTGCTGTTGCTTTCGCTACCGCAAAGTTTTACGGAATGGACCTACGGGATCTCCAGAGGAACACAACGCCACTGTCGTAATGTTACTAAATGTAGTATGTCTTCTCAGATCGGTACATCTGCCCCTGCTACTACTACCCCGCGAGGATGGGCGCCTTCGTCGTGGCAGTGGACCTGCCCTCCGGGAAGGAAACCGCTGAGTTTTGGGTCAAGAGAGGCACGGCCATGCTCTGCACTCTAGCCACTTAGACGTGAGTTGTGTTATTAATTAATTGAGATTATTATAAATGAAAAGGTAACTGAACTACGTCAGTAAGGTTACTAAATTTGTCCTATAACTCGACTGCGTCTGGTCTGAAGGAGAAATATGGTTTTCTAGGTATGTTGGTACTTATGAATAATTGTTTAGCTCGCTTTGTAGACTAAAGGGGTAAATGGATTTTACAATTTAAATTTAAAAAAGGCGCAGTGGTGTTATATTGTATTTTTTTGTGTGTGCTTGGACAGCACAGAAATTAAACAAGTCAACATTGCGGGAAAGAATTTTCAATGTTCTATCTTTTGATAAAATATGGGTTTTTAATATCTGTCATGAAACTTCAACTGCAATCAAATTCAAAACATCATTAAAAACAACAAATTTAAACGAATATTTGGAAAATAAATAATGTAAGTGGTAAAATGCCGACTCATTTATAATGTATAATTATGTATATTCTGTTAACTTTTTAGTAGGTACTATAGTTTTTATTAAATTGTATGTCCGAAATGGAGACAATTGTTGGAACTTATGTTACATTCTAAGACCAAATGTAAATGCACACAATTTTTACAATAAAAATGTTAGAGTAATTTAGACATAGATATTGGCGCTTAATAACATTAATTCCCTCAGAGCTAAGTATTGCTAGAGAGTATTATTATTATTATTATTCGAGGTAAATGTAAAAAATATGTTGGTTGAAAATGGTAAGCTTTATCCAAATATTTCAGACCAAATTTATCCACTTTAAAATTCTTTGCAAACTTTGTTATTTACGTTTAACCAAGGCGCTCCACATATATAATATGTATGTATAACTCTGTGGGAATTAATGTTATTTAAAATATTAAGATTGACCGTACTATTCAGGTACTTACGTTTTTAATTAAAAGTAACCACGGCTGTGCTATAAAGTATTATCTTTTTTCAGCTTTTGCTAGATGCCATATTTGCAGAATGTTCCACCGTCTTGAATTTGTGAAAGTAAAATATTTCAATAATTATAAGTACGTTCGTTAGTAATGATTACTGTTTATTAATATATTAAAATAAATTCTAAAGCTTTTGTTTCTCTTTGTATATGATAAAAATATATCGACTTGGTTAGATTTATGTCAACGTTTAATTTTTTTTATCTGAATATTTGTTTTTATTGAAAGTTATGGAACACTAAATATGAATTTTTAGCAATGATACAATATGGTAGATGAACAAAAGTAAATTCTAGTTTCAATTATATTACCAAAAGAAATTGTAATCCTATTTATAACAGCACAATAAAATACTCTTTATTGAAACACAAAAAAATAGAATGCATCAGAACAATTCTTATGAACTAAAATACATGAATAAATAATATATTATTAAAAAATAATACAATGTTATTTCTTTGATATTTGTTATGTAATTTAGTTTTATTAATTTTTAGTTGACCTGTCCATGTAGGCTATGTGCTTCTAAGGAAATAAACGTTTTGACTTTGACTTGACTTTGACTTTGACTTTAAAAATTAGGACGATACGATGTTGTACGTCACAAGCCAACTCCAGAACTCTTGCTCTTTATCTAGGCATTTTCTTATTAAATTGATAAATAAAAAAATAAGTGTCCATTATTGAATCTTAATCTTTATGATTTTGTTCTAAGTGATAACTGATAAACATATTTACGTTAAACATGTCTATTATTTTTGGACGGGCTAACAGAAGGACTAAACAGAATAAGTATTTTTATCTCCTATTCCTGGTAAATATTAATAATAAGTCTATTAAGAACTTGCAGTTGTTTGTTTTATATATAATCAACCTCTGTGTCACCGACGTCATCGTTATTGTCATCATCATCGTCATCATCTTCGTAATCGCCATCGTCATCGTCATAGTCATCATCATCGTCATAGTCATCATCATCGCCATCGTCATCGTCATCGCCATCGTCATCGTCATCAACATTGTCATCATCGACATCAACCTCGTCACTTTCATCATCTTTATCTATTGTTGTTGAATTCTCATCGATTGTTTTGCATGGAATATTGGTGTCATCCTGATCCTTTTCCTTAGTATCCTTTAAGTTTCTGTAATCTGGACGCATCATTGCCAACTTAAATCTTCTTTCATATTTACCATTAGCATGGGTTTTTTCATCAGACTCACTTGCTGCTAATGTTTCAACCATTTCACTTCGTCCGTCGCAAATTTTTGTAACTTTTGCTTCAGCATTGGATTTCACTTTAGTTTCTTGCTCTCCATATTTGTCGTTTATTTTTTCTGTTACAGCTTTTGCTTTGACTTGTTTTTGGTTTGTTATTCCACCTGTCGTTTCTGACACAGTTGTATTTGTAGTTGCTGAGCTTAAAGTTTTTACATTACCTTCCATATCTGTGTTTGAAACAGCAACTGTTTTTTCTTCTTCTATAGATTCTGCCACGCTCTCTGCTTGCCCGTCTATTGATTTGATTTTCGAAGCTTGTTCCATTGATTTTGTTTTAGAAAATTGTGTAGTGCCATCGGAGATGGATGTAGCGCGGGAGTTTGACGAGAAATCAGATTTCTCTTCGTTACCGTCAGATGTGCTTTTTAGTGATGAAAAAGATGATGTGTAAATTTGTACCTTACTTGTTTTGGGTTGAGTGCTATCTTGGTTTGTTTCCTTTTCCCGCTCGAATCCAGGAAAATCACTATTTAAATCTTCCTGTTTAGGAAACTCCATAGGTTTAAGGTCCATGCTTGATTTTAAGGGAATGACGCTAGTGTCTGGTAAATCGGTATCTGTAAAAACATTGAAAAAATGAAATTTTTATTGTCATTTCAGATGGTTATGTGAATGTAATCCCGTTTTATAAGGACTGATTAATTTTCAAATATTAATTTTACTGTATGCCAAAAAAAATATGGATGGACCGTGTGTATGATGACAGTGTTAGAAAATGTTTTTAGTTGAGTATAGTGCGCCTGTTTATTTGATTCTGTTGTTATTATTCTATATATTATTTGTGGAACTTGTACTTAAAGGCTAAGTATTATATAGCTTATATTTTTATTTTATTAGCTGTAAGTTCTCCGTAGTTTTATTTTTCAACATTCAGTTGAGATGACAAGTGACAGAGGATTTAGAAGTAAAAACTCCCACGTAATGGCAAGAGAATGATAATGATTATTGTTAACGAAGTTGTGAATTGGCTCAATTGATTTCTTGGATTAGATTTCGTAGTGGTGTATTGTTTTTGCCCTTATTTACATAATGTTATTATATTATTAATGATTTAGTATATTGTAAAAGAAAGATATAAATACATATTTTGCAAATCTTATAATCTTATTAAAAGGTAACAAAAAATAAGTAAATAAACAAAATAATATAATCGCTGATTTCTCAAGCAATTTTTCTGCTACTAATACGTGTTTCAACCGGTCACTTTTTTACTCTTGATTATTTATCTAAATAGTTTCCGTAAATATTGAGCCAATGACATTTCAAACTATCACTTACCGTCCATAAAATCCATTGGGGATCCCAACACTGCGTGGATCAGCACACAAAACGCCAACATTCTATATATTCCCTTCATCTTCAATCCGTTGCAATTGACTTACAGGTCCCTACTGCACGAGCATTTGCAAGAAAGTACTACCAGCTGTTTAAACACAGCATTCATGTCATAATTTCATGACGATTTCTGTAATGTTATTGTATTTGTGTAAATATATGAAGTTTCACTTAGAACAATAAAATAATTTCTATTGTTCACATAAGGCCAAGTGATCGGGAAGGTTTCAACAGAATACCAGCTCTACTGACGACCTGGTTCAGTTGGCACAATGCTGAGTTGAGACCTGTTGGTTACAGCACACAACACGCACAGTTTATAATGATAATGTTTTATTTATCTATGTATTGATTCTTTGTAATCCGTTACCATCAAATGTTTTGTGTAGTATCTAAGCTAAATTATAATTTTATTGTGTTTCGTACACGCTTACTATGTCTTTAAACTATAGTATTAAAACTAGAGTGTGTGTATATTGATTTGAAGAGTTGATTTTATGTAAGGTTTGGAAATTAGCATACAAAAAAATAAACAGCGATCATTGTTTAACTTGAGTACGCAACTCAATGAAATTGAGTTGGTTATTAAAGAGGTATGTGAGAAGTTGCATTGTTGGGGTAAATAATTGATGGGTTCTATTGGGTTGTTTGTAATACGCTTTGAGACTACTGGCACCTTAGTTTTCAGAGGTAATTACGTAAGTACTTTTTATTACAGTAGAGTTTATTAAAAATATGGTTATGAAATGAAGAATACATTATTTATACATTTTTTTTTATTTACAAAATATAATGTCTTTGAATACTTTGTATAACGTCAAAACTGTTGCAAACACACTCATCTTTTATTATCAAGTAAACAATATAAAAAATACCTACAGCTCATTATGTACATCATGTAATGAGCCAGTGTGTATTTGTACATAATATATGAAATATTAACGAAATTGCCGCTCGCGTAAACGTGAGTTTACTAACAACTTATTATTTTTACTAAATCCTATCACGATTGGTAAAGCCTTAACTATAGTTAGATTAAGTAAAAATATGACTCAAAACAAAATTGCATAAATAAGTTTAAATCTAAATGTTTAAGTCTAATAGTTAAGCTAAGTACTGAAACGTATCAAGTAAAACAGTTTTTGACAATGCTTTGAAATTTAGATAGATTTTGAAACTAACATTTCTTATTTATATTTAAGGTGATTACATTTATTTTATTATTTAATATTTTATACTAAAGCATCATTGACAAGTACATATTTTATGACGAAGTATATCTGTAATAATCTGACTAATTCAAAATCTGAAATTATCTAAATTACCTCAAGTAATAATGAATTAGGAGGCAGTCGGTGCTGAGGATTCAATTGAGGACTGCGTATGGACTGAGTACTTAATAATATTTTTACTACGCAATTTTTATTCATTACAGCACATACAGTATTGCTGAAATTAATCTAAAATACTACTCTCAGCCAAATACTTAACGCTAAGATTATAAAAATGACATTATGCATCCGAAAGTATCTATAATAGTGAAATCAAAATAAGTTATATATCTCTTAAACTGACATAACAAAATGCCAACTGACACAATAAAAATGAAGAATGCAATAAATATTTTGTTGTTAAATATAACTTAGGCTTTTGATACCAATTGTATGAAATATAGTATGGTGTTCCCTAGGGATATAATTTAGGTTCACACACTTCATCATGTATACTCAGTATCAGTATAGGTTTGAAGCTTTACAATATAAACCATGCGCTTTTAACTATAAGATGCTTATGAGTATTCGGTCAAGACTCAGTACAATCTGTGGAACTCTCTGGAAGTTTCTAGAAGGTTCATACGACGGTTTTATCGTGTCTCCTGATGTGGTATCTGAGTCGTCTGAACTTCCTCGTTGGGCATTTGCCTGCTCGTCTATCGTAGGCTCCATAATCGCATGTGGGGAGAGTGCAGTCCTGAAAAACCGTGGTATTTATTACTGAAAGATCTAAGTAGCTCCAAACGTTTTTATATAATCATTTAAAGTTGATTTTTCAGAGTCTAATGCATGTTATGTTGATTTTACCTACCTATATTATGTGATCCCAGAGATGCGCATCGACTCAAATATACAACCGAAATACTAATACTACCCAATAGAAAAACGTAATTTACTTTTTAATCCAAAGATCAAAGACAGCAATTGTAAATATCTGTTGTAGGTGTAAAGTAGCCACCCGTCCTGTCCATCACGATTTTCTAATAAGTAACTGAACAGGTTTTCAACAATAGATAGAACAATTAAAGTCAAATGTTATTATGGTATGAGATTTTGTGTTAAATAATTGTATTGTTTATATTGATTCTGAATTGTAAAACTTGACTTACCTTGTATAACCCTCTGTGTTATAATTTTGGTGAAATCAATAAATTGAAATATGATCTAGAAGTAATCAACAAACAGTAACAAAGGACTTCTATCTCTACATCATAGGGTTATTTACCTTATGCTCTATGCAGACCCGGTCACTGAGACCCAAATGCTCTTTGCCTCGGGAGAAGTAGAGGCACTCTCTCCGCCGCGACAGGTCCTTCCATTCACACGAGCACTCGCATGCGCCCCCGGCTGTGCTCGCTTGGAAGTACTTCGGGCATGTACACCTTGGAAAGAAAGAAAACTTTTATCATTTAAGAAAAATATCTTTTTCTGCTTATTTTTTTTATTTTACGAAGTCTTTGACGATTATCGACGAGCGAGAGGGTTAGTGTATATATTTTGGACTTATTTATGGAAAGTAGTTATTATGAGGGGGGGATATATTTTGGACTTATTTATGGAAAGTAGTTATTATGAGGGGGGGGGAGGGGCCGCGTAAACAATGAGGCAGAAGATGGGCCCTCAGTTAAGCTTAACCAGCAGTACCAGTATTTGACCATGACCATTGACTTTGAACCGTGAGTAGTGACTCCAGAGATGAAGCCCAGGTAAAGAGTCCAAACCCATGACTCCACTTCATACCCTCACAAATATTTATAATGATAAATGGACTAAATTAATGATGAAATGCCTTAGGCACTGTGAGATAGAGTGACATGTAATTTATTGTTTAATTATACTCTACACTAATGTGCTTATGAAGCTCTGACGTGGACGCTGGTAAACTGCGACAAACCGAACGCAGTAGCCATTAATAAGAACTAAACTGAACTATCGATTTATCTTAGAGTGACATTGTTATTATACTTATTTTTTTGGAGTTTACTCCTTAAGAAACGATTTGAGTTATAAGGTCTGGTACGGAAATTTTATGAGGAGTAAAATCAAGTGTAACACGAAAAGTTGAGGCGAAAGAGACAAACATATGTATCTGTAGGATTGAACGTGTAAAAGAATGAGATGGAATACATTATACAGCGTATCTCATTCTCGGGGCTTCCTCTTTGCGCGATACTTCGTAGTCTCACTGTATTTTATTTATATTATTTTGTAACATACTTTATGTAATACGCTTTATTGAAGTAATATAAATAATCCGAGTAATTACAGATATATGTTTGTTTCTCTTATCATTTTAGCAGATGCGTTCATTTACCCTTTTTTTCTATTATGATATATTCTATATATCATAATTATCGCTCGTAAGGAGTAAACTCCAATCGTGCGTCGTAGCTGACAAACACACACTTTTTTTTTATTTATAGCTAGTTAGTTACTTTTTACATAATTAATTTATTAGGATATAGGTATTTTAATTAATGCTTTAAATGTATTGTTTTTAATCAAGGCTGTAATTGGTATGAGCCGGGATGATTATATAAATAAATAAAAGCCGGAAAGAAGTACATTACTGTCTCCTCACCTCCTCATCATCGGCGGTGCGGTGACATCAGCTACCGTAGGCTCGACCGTCGGCGCCTGCGTGACTGTAACCACTGGGGTCTGCCTCCAGTCGTTCTGTCTCTCTTCCAACGAAACCACTGAAGTTTGCCTCCAGTCGTTCTGTCTCTCCTCGACATGCTTCGGGAAGGGCGGCGACACGTAGACTGCGCTGAGGGTGTCCCTGGCGACGCAAGTGCATGCTGTGTGGTTGAAGAACAGCATTCGGGCGACGCTGTTGTTTCCGTCGGCTTTGTGGAGCTAGAATTATAAAGGGTTTATTATAAATCCTAGGATTAAGCACGGAAGTAAGATTATTACCATCTCATGATTTGCCTACTCAATATTATTTTGCCCAACATGCCCTCGTACCTTCACTAACAAGGTTGGGTATTCTAGCCACCAGAGAGCACATGAAAGGATACGACAGCTACATCCACAATAAATATTATGATATGAAAGCCATTAGCCAATTATCGCAGTCGCTGAGGCCGAAAACGGCCAAGACTACAATTCTGTTATTATTCTTTTGATTTTGACCGATCGGAATAAATGGTGGTCTTTGAGAATTATGTCCAGCAGTGGGCGTATAATAGCTGATATGACGATGACAGTACTTACATAGAAAGGCACAACAACATGTTGTCCCTCGACGGGCGCGCAGACCTCCGCCTCGCTCTTGCAGCATCCGGAGTCGGGCGCGCAGCGGTGGAGTTGCACGCACGGCGGCATGTACCTGGAGGACATTTAATGTACAGTTTAACGAGTCATCACCACATCGACTCGATTGAGACTCGTAGAGTGGCGATCGTTCAAATAAGTTAGATTACTAAATAAGAAACTAGGTAGGTATCCTGTTTATTCCGCCTTTTGCCTCGGTCATAAATACAGCACACCTATTCTTAACTTTGACAATTAAATAAAGTGGCAAGATAAAGAGCAACAAAGTTCTGGAGTGGGGGTTTTTTTTTATTTCGCCTTGAAGTATTTCACTGTATAATTTTATTTTACTCGACACTGGCAAATTGTCGCCTCAAGCGCAAAGTCCAATTACAAGAAACTGAACTGGAGTGGGGGTTGTGTGGTGTCTTGTTAACCATACATGAAAATTGTTAGAACTGATGGGAAAAATAACTAAAATTGCGACTGATGAGTTTATGGTATATCATGGCTCGATAGCCGTGTCTCGAGATCCCAATGTCGGCTCTTCTACTATGGAAAGGCTCGTGTTTTTATAACCAGGGTCAGTGGGCAGGCGATATAGCACGTAGTTTACAGTTTATCGATGAGAATTCATTCACTGACTGTTGTGAGAGTAAATTCCCTCTGAGGGTCTGGTTAAGTGTTAGAAATAAATAAATAAATATTTCCGGACAATCCACACAATAACGTCTAGCCAAGCGGTAAGCTCTAAGCTTGTATTACGGGTACTAGACATCAAGTTAATGTAATAGACATGCTTATATATTTTATTTTATTTAACATATTAAACACCCAGACCAATGATAAAGTGCTTGCAGAACATACGAACACTCGGCCCTATGTAAGATATTTTATGTGTGTGGCATTACATTGCTGTAACAAAGATTATAACCAGCAAAGGAGGTAAAGTCCTTACAAAGGGATATAAATAAATACCTTACAGACTGACATTATATAAATTAAAACTAATTAGGTATGGTTTTTTTTCTTGAACGCATCCTTAAGAGCCCTCTTACATTTCGATGTTACGCTAATTTAGGTATTTACGTACCGAACGAGCGGCGAGCTACGCGAGCGCTACTTTCTGTCTCGCTCGCGCCATGATATTGCGTTGAGGAGGGGTCTAAATGATCTTGATCCACCGTAATTTAAGTTTTCTTAGAATGGATTTCGGTGGATGGATTTCACGGTCATAACCTGTTTATATAAATAAAACATAAAAATGTAACTAATAATTATATTTATTTGAGTATAGTCATTTATCATATAATTACAAAAATATTTCCCGCAACGGCATTGATCGAGCTTTCCTCGAATCGATAATTTCAGGTAGTACACATTTTTCATAAAAAGCTTGCAACTTAGGTAACATATTTAAATCCCAAAATTGTTCGTCTTTGTTGATTTTTATCACTTTTACTGGATGATCTGGGCCAGTCCATATGGCAAGTATACACATATTTCTATTTGCTATGTGAAGCTGACCTTGGATTTGATAAAACCAGTCATGATTTTGATTTATTATTACGCGTGAGTTATTTAATTTTAAACCTTTAATTTTTTTTGTTCGAAGGGCCGATTCAAAGTCTATTCCGAAAGCTGAAATAGGACATTTAACTTCAATAAGACCCTCACTGTATAAACCATCAGGTGAAGCCCCCAAATAACAATTATCTGGGTCAATAAATAGACCACATTTTTCTATTTCAATGTTTTGTTGTTTACTTAATTGTTCCAATGCTATTAATAATAATTCTGTTAATTGACAGACTCGTTGTCCCTACCATGTTCGATGGAAGAAACATTGTCTAGATTATAATTAGATAAAATAGTTTTAACAAGAGGAGCAGAATTTTGGTTAGGCCGTCTTTTACATATTCTTGCAAATGTTGATGCCGTAACACTGTCAATTATTCTTCTTCCTTGAATGTCTGAATCTATCTATGAACAAAAAAAAACATTATAAACGCTTTATCAATTTTATTAAGTTATGTACAAAGAGCATTTCACAAACGCACTCACCATATTTTCATCACATGAAGCAAGGGTTTCATCTACTTCTCCATGAAATCATTTTGTGATTCATCGGATTTATAATTTAAATTTATTTCAGAGCGTGTGTTATCTTTGTCAGGATCCTGAAAATAAACAAATAGCTAATAGGGATATACGTTAATTATTTAGTTCATGAACAGGTCGCTCTAAAAGTGATATTTTTTTGGATTAGCTATTTTCAGCTTTAAAAGGTAATCTGCTCATCTCTCTCTCTCATGACACATATATTTACAGACATTACAGACATAAAAACGTAATGAGTTGTCTCCACCACTAATTTAAATTCATTATTATAATAATTCTCTCACCATGTCCATCGTTCCGGCGAGGTTGCTTGATGTTGAAGCGACAATATTGTCTGGATTACCTCGTTTTTTCATTCTAAAATAATAATTAATCATAATTAAAAAAAAAAGTGTTGTGAAGATTAGAAATAATAGACCAGATTTAATATAAACATTGATTATAATAAGATAAAAAGAATTGATTCCCTAAACTAAATTAAAAAAAAATCCGTTAGGTATGTAGAATTAAAGAAATATTTTTATATTCCTGTCAAAAATTAAAATTTATAATAATATAATAAACCGCCATTTAAATTTTAAGCATAACATCAAATTCGTAATCTACACCCTCGATTTAGTCGGAAACGATATACCTATGATCAAAATTTGGAATAAAAAAATCAGCCATGTTGGTCTTAAGATTAACCACAATTTCGTAAACATCGATTTAGTCTGAAACGATAACCAGATCGAATCTTTGTTTTGGAGAGATGTTCACATAGTTCATTATAAAATTGGTCGTTTAAAAAAAACACGAAAGTAAACATAATAATAAAAAATCAAGTGTTAACCTACATATTACTATATACTACATATTATATTTAAATAATACCTTACCTTGCTTCTCTTGCTTTCTCCAGATATAGAATATTTCTTCTTTAGTGACGCATTGATATTTATTTTTCCCCATTCTGACTTGTAATAAAGCTCAGCTACAATAAAAATAATTTTAATGAGTTAACTAGTACGAACATAATACTAATTGAAATATAATAATATACGAACGTAAATACTTACATTACAACGATCAAAATATTTCGGTCGTAGTATACGCACGCACACTAATAGCGTTTATACGGCAATCGACAGTATCAACACGAGACAAAGGGCGCGAAATCAACTGACATAGGTCCGCCCTCGACAAGCGCTCGCGCAGTACTGAGGGCAGATCGCCGGCGCAATGAAATATATAGTTCTTTTATTTAATTCATAAAAAATTGAAAACACCGATTTAAAAATTAAAATTAATATTGTAGCTTAAGCAAAGGTTGACAATTATTTTGGTATAAGTATGATGTCAAATTGACTTAGAACTTCGGAGATATTGGGGTTTGTTTTGAAGCCTTTTCGGTCGATATTGAATTTATTTCTGATTTTTTTTTCTTTACTTAAAAAGCATATAATGAAAATGTATTCTATCATTATTGAAGTATAGGATATAAGTAAAATTAAAAAAAATATTTTGATGGTCTATATTCAATAGAATCTACAAATTAGAGGTCCCAAAACAGGTCTCCGAGCGTTTTTCGATAAACATGTATCGGGAGAATATTTATTATAAAATAAACGAATAAGTTATCTAAAATTTGTTCTATTATTATTCTAGTGGAGAAAACGAACTATTATAAACAAGTAATTTTAATTTCAAACAACGAACGAAAAACATAAAATTTGGACGATGAAACCGAGCAATTTCGCGTTTTTTTGTAATAGGCCTCTTAAAGCGTCGGTATACCTACTCCTGTAGGCCAAAAGTCGGGAGCGAGCGGCATGTTTTTCGGGGTAAACGTAAGGATTATGGATTTCTATCATCTCATTATCTATCAAAAGAGAAGGTCAGGAATAACTTCAGGTCCCATAATACATTCCTTGTTTTTCCACTTCATTACAATATCAATACAAGCACCAAACCTACGCGGCTACGTCTACCTACAATTGACTGATTCATGATTGATTTATCTACCGAAACTAAATACCCATTGCATTTTCGTTTAACTTGTATCGTCAGGTTATTATTCGTGAACTGTCTAACCGCATTCCGAAATGGCCGATTTCATGACATAATTATAAGTACGCTGTTCTTCAGGAATGCAGATATCATTGAGCAGTTGCAATACATTCATTACTCCGGCTCGCGTTTTCCCACAAAGTCACCCAACTTGTTTTTGTGACCCAATTTTGAATTGCTCTCCAACGGGCTTTATTATGTTGTATATATTATGCTGGTCGTGAATTTTATGACGTGCATCCGTTATTTTAGGAATAGTATTAGTACTTTAACGGCTCTAGTGAGACATAATAAACATCTGGTCGGAATGAAATATTATCGGTTCATTTCCTGGATTTCTTAAGGCTTGTTGGTTGTTAAGGGTTATTACTGAAAGTATGGGTGTATCGTAAATAATGGTTTACATAGGTACGCAACACTCAAAGCGTGGTCTGGGTTGGATGTCGGATGGAAGTCAGTTGAATCTGATGAAGATGGCCTGAAGTTTATTGGGAGAGGATTCAAACAAACTTACCAAAACCCTGTGGTAGATTAGATTTGATTAAAGCTTCAATCAAAGGAAAGCAATCATTATATCAAAGGATTTAACAACATTTTATTATATTCTTCTTTGGGTTTTTCTAGCCATTTTGTTAAAAATGGAAATGGAAATGGACGGGGATACCGCGACGCAAAACGGGGTGTTATAAGTTAAACGTGTGGCCGTGGCATCGTTGCTCATAAACGGATGAACCGATTTGTTTAACGATAGGTCAGCGGAGAGTGTACTTAGCTATGTTTCTTAACAGTCGGTTTACCCGTTTCCAAAATATGAGGATATAAGTGAACATGAAAATCGAATGTTCACAAATATTCCCGTTGTTTTCAATATTTCATAACTTTTCAGCTACGAAAATTCTAAATTCGTATAGCACCCGCATTCCTCTAATAGGTAATGTTACCTATTTTTTTACCGATTCGTCTTAATAAGTTCTACATAGGTATGTTTAGAATACTCAATATTAGTTACAAACTAAAAAGTGAGGTTTATCACTTTGTAAAATACAAAGGTTTTCAGCTTCGGGCATTATTTCTTCGCTGCCTTCTTATGACCTGCTGATTGCCTTGACATTTCGGCTATAATATTCCTCCTCTCTATTAGATACTAGGTATCTATTAGGTAAGCCGTGTTGGCTAAGTGGGAGGACACTCGACTTTAATTCCGAAGGTCGTGGGTTCAAACCCCGCCACGCACCTCTGGATTTTTCTTCTTGAGAATTTTATGTGCGCTTTAAACACGTGCTTTAACGGTGAAGGCAAACATCGTGAGGAAACCGGCATGTTCTGAAAACTTTAAAAGAGTTTGAAGGACATGTGACATTCACCAACCCGCACTTGGCCAGCGTGGTGAATTAAGGCCTTATCTCTCTCGCCAAGAGAGAAGTCCCTGTGTCCCAGCAGTGGGAACGTTAATTGGGTGATGATGATGATGATTAGATACTTGTTAATAAACCAACTTATACCCTATAGGAATGCGAGCTTTGGACGAAAAGACTTAGATTATTTGATTTGCTACATCAGAGTAAGAACTAAGTAATTGGACTGTTTGCCTAACCTTGTCTTTCTACTCACTTTAATGTTCCCGCATTTTAATGTATAAATATAATTTCCTCAAAAACTTTAGGCAGTGCGATGTCGTGCTATAATCTGGGATGATGCGTGCATACATATATCACAATACAATAATAATCAAGAGTATGTATGTCTATCATAGTATATCAGAAGACTAGTATCCGTAACACAAACTTAAAGCTTACCATGGGGATAGATGTTGTTATGTGAATTGTCGGGAAATATTTCTTATTTATTTATACGAGTACCTTTCGTCCATGCATATATCGTGCGCTTAAGACCTCTTTGAAGTGTTTCAATCTAAAGCCATAACCTCTTTGGCGGTGGTTTTTGTTCTGTCGTCGTGTTATGTGCCAGTACTCACATGGTGTCCGAAGAAGGTGCCATCTGCCGCACTGAGAGCCAGCGAGGCTGCGGCACGAGGCAGTTGCTGGCTCGGACGGCTCGCCCGATGTTGGCGTAGGCAGCCGTGCGAAGGGTCTTGCGGTCTATGGCTGATAAGCCGGCTGGAATACAAAGAAACTCGCATTTAAGTTGGGAGCTTGGTTTTTAATAATAAATCCTTTATTAATTACAAACTTTACATGTTAAGTATTTAAATTATTACTACAATTTGAAATTGTGTTATGCACATTCTGTGTTTGAAACCCCTCTTTGTGTATAAGCCTCCTCCAGGTTATATTTGACTGCTTCAGTGGCGCGGTGGGCGAGGGTCCGCTTGCGGCGCAAGAGGTAGCGGGTTCGATTCCCGCCGAGGGTGAAAGTGTTTGTATGTTCTGCAAGCACTTTCTCCTTGGTCTGGGTGTTTAATATGTATAATAAAAAAAATATGTATATATGTATGACTATTATATTAAGTATATCAGATATCTAGTACCCGTAACACAAGCTTAGAGCTTACCACGGGGCTAGATGTTGTTGTGTGAATTGTCTGGAAATATAAAAAATATAAATATAAATATACCAAGACTGGTATGTGCTTCCATTCCTTGCCTGTTGTGTTTATAATTTCAAGTTGGTTCGATTCCCAAACCACGTTACTTACTTAAATAGTTTATAGTAAATCTTTCAATCCAGTATCTACTGGATGCACACAGGTGTGTTAAGTACACACCTTTCAAACGCTTTGAATGAACATAATGCACGTTTTCATATAAACAAAACGGTTCGTTTTGCCTACGCCTTTTTGGTAATTAAATAACTATCATCTTACTAACCGATAAAATTGTTAAGACCATTTTTACTGCTTAATGGTAAGAGAAATCAAGGCATATATGTTACCGGCATCTGTCCTTTGTTTTTGAAACCAGGCTTGATAGTTTCTAGTGTAGGTAACTAGGTAAGCACCTGCATTTATATGTGCTGGTGTTTTCTAAGTGTAAATCTTAAATTTTGCATAGCCGTTATACGGGCATTAATGAGCGTTTGCAAAACCAGCTAAAACTACTATTTTTTTTTTTTTTTTAGTAGCCCGTATGGATCTTACTGCTGGGCAAGGGCCTCTCCCAAACATTTGGGAGGAATTGCCATAATCGCCACGCTTGGCAGGCGGGTTGGCGATCGCAGTAAGATGTCAAAAGTACTATTAATATGCATAAATAAAGATAGAGCGCCAGTTTGTATTATATGCAGTTGAAGGATTACATGGTAGGTATTATTTTTGTCTTTCGGTTTGTTCCGGCTAATGCCCATAACCTGGTGATTTTGAGGGACTTTCAATGGGCTATCATAAACCGAAAATTATGTTTCCATTCCATGA
The DNA here is from genome assembly GCA_929108375.1 of Gymnoscelis rufifasciata. Classification (NCBI taxonomy): domain Eukaryota; kingdom Metazoa; phylum Arthropoda; class Insecta; order Lepidoptera; family Geometridae; genus Gymnoscelis; species Gymnoscelis rufifasciata. The sequence continues at coordinate 1,220,058 of OV815307.1, read as the reverse complement.
AATGCTATAAACGTTTCCACTAACAGATGGCCGATGTTGTATGGAGTGTAGTAACTTTGTGTATGAAAATCCATAAAAGTGTCGAGATTCAAATTTTTCAACACGAACCGAAAATGCAGTCTTATTTTTTGAATAACTGTTTTGCGAAACGGGACAATTGCCAAGCTGGCATCTATCATCATCTTCCTAGACATATTCAGAGAACTATCCTCAAAATAATGTAATGTGCTTACAATCGTCAAGAATCCTCGGGCGTTCATTCGTGGCCGCTATGGAGCCCACCGCCGACACCACCCGCCTGAAGCCATCGTCCCTGGTGATGGCTATGGGCGTGACCCCCGCCCGCAGGGGACTGATGGAGCTGGCTTCCGGCTCCTCCATGAACAGGTCGCCGCCATCGCCCCGGATCTTGAGGTCATCATCCTCGTCTTCTTTGCCGTCGTTGTGGTAGTCTTCTGCGTATTCCTGGAAAGAAAGTATTATTTAGAAAAATAATTTGCCGACTGCGACTTCTTTGCGCATTTTTACAGTCCATAAGCCTATCAAGTGTGAATGGTTGTTACGCAACTTTGACTCTATAGACAGGGTGTTTGGCAAACACCCTGTCTATCCTAAACGGTCAGCCGGGTCGAAAAATATTGAAAATATTGAAGAGTTGGAGTTGAGAAGATGATAATATAGTAATAATGTAGTATAGCAACTAAGCTAAAGTGGGATTTGGCTGGTTATGTCAGTTTATTCAAAAATATTTGTACGATTTATTGATGAATTTCATATGTAGCTAAATCTAAATTTGCCCATTTAGATTTAGCTTCACAATAATGCCTTGACATGCCGAGCATGCGTCGCGGCAGATTGAAACTGAGATGGCGGAATCAACTGGACCAATTTTATTCTTGGCTGATTTTAATATGGTAATTATGAAAAGAAATGTCTGAAAGAAACGGGGTGAACTCTTTTATTACATGTTATAATCTTTAACAGCCGTAAGTGACACCTCGTGGTAAGTTAATAGCTTTAAAATTGTGTTACGGGTAGGTACCTACTGTAAATGAAAAAAATGTTGTATTATTTTATACATATTAAACTCCCAGACCAAGGAGAAAGTGCTTACAGAACATACAAACAGTTGGCCGGGAATCGGACTCTCTTGCACCGCAAGCGGTTTTATATCATCTTCCCATCTTTTATAATGCCTACCTTCGTCAGCTGATATAAATTCATGACTTATTAATATGCCAGACGGTAGTTAAATCTCTAAAGACCGTGTTTATTAAAACTAATCCCTTGCTTTTAAACTAAATCCCAATTAGGTATTAACCTACATTAACAGTTACGACTTTTAAATTCCTAATACCTTACATTTATTTTGTGATTACACCTGTAGTTTACTATAAAGCTAATCACACTTAGGTATTTATAGGTACTAACTAGATAACTGGTAGTACCTACTGGTACCTCCGCGCGGTTTTGTTTACGAGACTCTACAGAGCCGTTTATCGATAATACCATAGGATAACTACATTTCCCTTAAAAGTCAAAACGTTTTTGCTTACCAGCACTTCTTTTCTTAAAATTAATAATACCTAGGTGTTTTAGGTAGTCCATCGGCTCAGACTTTAGATAATCTCTGTACCAATCTATACTTATTATAAATTGTATTCTCCTTCCGCGAATGTATGTCCGTATGTTCGCTATAAACTCAAAACTACTGAAGGGATCTTTAAGCAGTTTCAGCAATGGGTATAGTGATTCAAGAAGAATGTTTTTCTGTCCATGCAAAGCCGGAACGGGCCACTAGTTTCATATAAATATGTAAAAAGTAATTTTGGCTTAAGCTTGACAGACAGTTACTTTTACATTTTTTATATTCATATGCATTCTTACTACATATAGGACGGATAGGGGTCGACTGAGTTACAATGTTTTCACTTTATTTTTTGTATATTTTTTTTACTGGCAAACTGAGGCTTCAAGGGCCAATTATAAGAAATTGAGTTTAATTAAACTACATATAATTATATCCGTATTGAAAGTAGAATGTAGGTGGCACGTGCATCTTAAAAGCATACTTAAATGTCAGTCATGTTCTACTAGAAATACTTACTGGATCAATCAACGAGCAAGAACACTAAACCTAAACATACATATAAGCCGATCCGAGATCAAAGCGAGCATTAATCGATATTTTCATTCGCTGTAATCGATCGTAAAACCATCGAGTAGACTGCTTTAAATAATCCACTAATAATAGACGCATTCCTGTGCTCCTCTCAAGGAGTTAAACCGATGTAGGTACGTTCAGTTTTTTTGCTTCTTCTTTGAATGGAGAAAGGTCTGCTTGAGCGAGTACAAGAATAATGAATAGCGGCTATGATTCCCGATAGAGACGTCATACCTCTAGATTATTCTTATTCTTGTAAATAAATAAATAATTCCGGACAATCCACTCAACAACATCAAGCCCCATCTATATTGAAAATACATATAGATACATAGGAAAACAAAATATCACACAGCATCAAGCCCCGGTAAGTGCTGAGCATGTGTTACAGCTACTGAATGCCTTGACTATACAGAATGAAACAAAAAAATCGTGCAGTATAGATAGATAGATAGATAACTCTTTATTGTACACCACAAATAAAATACAAACTGCAAACAATAACAAGACAATACATTGGAGTACAAAGGGCGGCCTTATCGCTGTGAGCAATCTCTTCCTTTTGCAAGCAGTATGTAAAGGTCTGAAAATGAGATACATAGCAAGATTTGTTATTTGGACCATGTCATCGAATTGAGCAAATTGAATAATTGTATTACCACATTTAAAAAAAAACTTGTGTTGTTGCTTAAATTTTCAGACCTACTCCGTACTCGCCGAAAATATTTATTTGTTTGTGTTTTGTGACGTTTCTAAGCTTTATAAAATCAAACGAGGAAATAAATTACTTTTTATCTAAAGGACGTCTGACGTCTGACGTCTCTATTTGAGTGTTATTGATACCCCAACAAATATTATATAATACGTAGGTATAATACGTAGGTATAATATAAATAACTTTTATATAATACGAGCCATGTAGCACGTAGAATATTAGTTGGTACCACTTTCATAATCAAGGAAATAATCCGTTGTATCATTAAGGAAACAAACTGATTTATTTTATATAAAAAAAGCAAATAATTATACCTCTTAATTGACCTCTTGATTGACGTGATTGCATTAAGCCTTTGAAAGGGAATGTTTATTCCAGTTGTAATATTTAACTAAAGTTACAACTTGTATTTAATACTCGAGTGAAGGGCCGTTGCCGCAGCTTAGCTAAGCTCCTAATATCGAACATAGTAAGGCATTTATGTAAGTCATTACGTATTGGCTTTTGTCTCCGATTTGTCATTATATTTTATGAATACGGGGGTTAGTAACTTACTTAGACTGCCTCAGTGGCGCGTGGAAGTGGGTTCGATTCCCGCCGAGGGTTAAATCGTTTGTATGTTCTGCAAGCACTTTCTCCTTGGTCTGGGTGTTCAATATGTATAATAAAAAAATATCTATGTATGCATGTCTATTATATTAAGTATATCAGAGTCTAGTACCCGTAAAACAAGCTTATAGCTTATCACGGGGCTAGATGTTGTTGTATAGATTGTCCGGCAATATTTATTTATTTTTTCGTCAGATATTCTTTATTTTAAATGTTCGTTTCATTAATTAAAACTATTTTGGTAGAAATAATAATTCTAAAACCCTATACAAAAAGTTAGACCTAACGCGGTGCGACTATAGAGTTATTTTCAGACATTCACTGTTAAAAATTTTCCCGGTATTCTTTACCATATTTCGTCAATCAATTCGTTTTGCAAAAAAAGGATCGCTTTTCCATTAGCTGCAATCAGCGTTGGGGCCACAGAATGCTGCCGGACAGGTTGCCGTTCAGATCTGTTTCTTTCTACCTTTGTTGGTAATATGAATGAAATTAATTGCTATTGATTTCAATTCATTAAAATACAGTTGCGGACACTCATTACTATTTATCTCTCACATTACTCTTTAAAAGCTCTTCAAACTGATGGGTGTTTAATATGTTTACTATAAAATATATATTTATGCCTATTAAACTAAGTATATCAGATATCTAGTACCGTAATACAAGCTTAGTACTTTCTTCGGGGCTAGATGTTGCTCTGTGGATTGTCAGGCAATATAATATATATATATATATATATTTATTATGCTTTCGTTAAGCATGTTTTTTAAACTGTATTTTTTATAAGGCAAACCAGTTCAGGCACTAATGGTCCCCGTCTACCCGGGCTGCAAGAATCGAGCTTCAATGTATACTTTACTTTGTGTTTACGAAGTACTTACGTGGGGACTGGTAAATTGCAATACCAAAAAAGCCTATTAATAATACCAGGGTGCCTAATCCCTTATTAGTAGTCCTGTTTATTAAACTAGCAAAACATTCGTCGGCTTTGGGAATCTCAAATAAATTTTGTTGCAACTTGCATCTCAACTCAAATATAACACATGGCATCTCATTTTGACAAATAAACATTTCTTTCTTTCTTCCTCTGTCTATCTAGAGAGCCCTCTCGTCTACATTACAAGTCTCGAACTTAGTTAGAGCGAGGGTTTGAAACTAAGAATAAGAAAATAGTTCTAAACTAAACACTGTACTGTTACTGTTAAGGCCTTTTGAAATAAACGATATTATTTTATTATATCAATTCGTATGCCAAAATCTATCTATTGTATTATATACGGTGTAACACAGCCGACGGAACGACTCCAGCTGGGAGATAGGTGACCTATCGATTTAATTGACCCCATTCCCCATAGCTTTGGATTCAAGCATTGCATTACAATCACAGGTCGGGAAAGTACCTTGAATACTACGGATAGGTTTATTGCAGATTGCAGTGGGATGCTGTAGTAATCTCCGAGTAGCCGCTATCTCTGTTTGCGAGCAGATAACCTGCTGACACGCTCGGGTGACACATCGTTAAGCAAGCGAACAATCTCACGGAGATAAATGGGGACTATTTAGGATTCAAAGGTTAGTGAGGTGTTCACTATAAAAGGTATGTGATAAGAAATCGTTAATTTAAATAGTTTGATTTCACAATTCGGAAAAGAAACAAATAACACAAATTGAACTGTTAGATAAATTGGAAATAAACATATTGTATTTTGAGACTGCTAACACTTGTAATTTCTGAGATTTGAGAGGCAATTGATGATGATGATTAATAATGCTATCCCAAATATATATAAAAAAAGCTATATACTTTAACGGAAGAGTATTTTTGACACCATCATTTTCATCATCACCCTATTAACGTTATTTAACGTTCCCACAGCTGGGACACATGATCTTCTATCTTGGCGAGCGAGATTAGGCCTTAATTCACCACGCTGGCCAAGTGCGGGATGGTGAATGTCATAACTCTTTAAAGTTCTCACCATAGAGTAGTAACAGAGCGCGTATATCCCTAAAACTTCATTGTGCAGAACGTGGACAGCTAGAACATAGACAAACGTAAAAAATTGAATGACAGGTAGAGATCGTGCCGATGGGGAAAACGCTATCGATAAATTACATTAATTAGGTTCTCTGTTAGGTAATTAGTTACACACTCTTTATGTTATTTACTTGTTCTCTGGTTCATTATATAAAACATCTAGTTATTTACCAAATTATAATGATAGTTCTACCATTTACATTATCATTTTCTGGTTGTTTCAAGTGGTTACATTTATTATTATTATGAATACTTTATTGCACAAGAATATAAATAATTGTACGAAAGGTGTGCTTAATTTAGGTGTTACATAGTAGTAAGATTCTGACATTACACTTTTGGGGCATTGCAACCTTATGATTAGATACTTAAATATATATAAAATATATTAATAATGGGTATAAACATAAAAAAATATCGGTATTTCAAATTATGGACCGAAGAGGCTATGTTACGAGTAGCGTAAAGCGCTTTGCATAGCAATCGGCGACGCTCCGCTAATTCTTTTAGGTGTATAATTTAGTGTCTGTTATAACTTTTTAATGTGATCATGGCGCTTGCAACAGCGTCGAAATATCGGAAAACTCAAAAACCGTCAAATCATGGTATGTTACCCGTTTTAAATCATAGTTAGTGTCTGTTTTCTTGGTGAATCGCCTAAATTTGTGGGTGGAGGTATGTTTGAATTAGTATCCTTATCGCTTAAAGAAGATGGAAAAAGCGATGGGACAGAGCTGTACTTATTAATTTACGCAGTCCTTTTTTTGTATTATAGAAACTTGATTCAGAAAAGTGTATGGAACATATTCTGCTCCATATGTTTGGGTCAAAATTAATTTGTTTCAAAGCCATTACCCATTTGTTCCTTGAGTTTTTTCTTTTGGAAAGCTGAAAAAGAAGATAAAAATCTGCCTGCATTATTATTTTTTTTTTTTTTTTTTATTCTAGACAATTTTCACACAACAACATCTAGCCAGCCCTGTGGTAAGCTCTAAGCTTGTGTTACAGGTAGTTACTAGATATCTGATATCCTTAACATAATCTAGACATAGTCATACATAATATAGATATTTTTTATTATACATATTAAACACCCAGACCAAGGAGATCGTGCTTGCAGAACATACAAACACTTCCACCCTCGGCGGGAATCGAATCCGCTACCTCTTACGCCGCAAGCGGACCCTTGCCCACCGCGCCACTGAAACAGTCATTGGGCCACAGTCACTGCATTGTAATTATATTGTATCGTATCTGCTATAGTGACCTTACGAGCTTTTCCACATTATACGATCCGACTGTAACAGCTGGTATCCGATATCCGATATCGAAATCAGTGTAAGTTAAATGTATATTATACCTATTTTTATTGGAAAATGTTTGGTGCGATATCGGAGCCGTCACCGATATGTTGGAGCCTTCTCACGTCTGTAAGCCGTCGGCCGGAAGATAATAATTATATATTATAAAGAAGTAAAGTAAGTTTGTGAGAATGTTTGTGACGTTGTATATTTTAATGTCTGGGTCAGCTGAAACGATTTTAGTGAAATTTGGTAAACAGGTTCCCTAAAGCTTGAGAAGTGACATAGGCTACTACTTTTTGCCGCCGGAAATTATGTAATACCGCGGGAACATCAATTAAACGCGGGTAACAACGCGTGGTGCTGCTAGTTTAGTATAAAAGCGAATATGTAGGTACTTTCTACATTTTCTCAGTGTGGGTAAAGCTCGCACACAGCTATCGAGCAAATAGCCGTATCGGAAAGCGTTTTCTGATTGAATAATGTAGATTCGGAATATTGTGTCCGGTGAAATCGTCTATAGGCGGATATCATGCCGATATCGTATCGGATGATGTGTAAAAGCTGTTAGTTCTAATAGTCGTACGGTTATATCATCGCAGTTCTAGGAACGCCTCCATATCCAGATGACAAGATGCACTCAGAGCATTGGATAAACAAATATAAATGTTGACGGTCAGGTTATATTTTAATGTTTAAAATACGTATATTATACATGAATGTATAAAATACATCCTACCGGCTATGCAAGGTCCGCTTGCGACTCAAGAGGTGGCGGGTTCCCGCCTAGGGATGCGCCGCAAGGTATATAAGAAAGTACTTACTTAGATTAGTAATTGTAGAGGTATAATCTAAATTTAAAATAAAAAAAAACCCTGATTACAGAACCTTAGTTCCCTTAAAAGTAAAAAGTCGTACTATTTTGTAATGTGCATGTGATGCGCTTTCATTTGAGACCCCACTCTAGTACATTTGCAGATTTTCGGTTTTCCTTCCCCACTTTTGCCCTCATAACTTTTAAACGGGTCAACGGATTTTCTTCCAACACGTCTAATAACACGAAAATCACCTTTCATACGAAAATAAATTGAAATCGGTCGAATCTATTCGGGAGCTATGATGTCCCAAACAGACAGATAGACAGACACGTCAAACATAATACCCCTCTTTTTTGCCAGTGGTTAAAAGGTAATTAAACAACTGATTAAGAATTCTTATTCTTATCCGGTAGTCTTAAGTGCAGTAATAAATGTTTTATAGTTGTAGGAGAAAACTGTTGGTATTTTATATAAATTAAAATAAAGGAAATTTACCTTATTTATGTAAATTCCTTTGAATGCAACACGGGGCTACTAAGAGCGCTGTTATCTCATTGCAAGGGACCGCTAATTAGTAGATACCTAAAAGATAAGATTTCGATCACTTCGTTCTCAAATAACTTTAGTAGAGGTAAATAACTAAATACTTAGATATATTTACCATATAGATATTATATCTTAACTGGTTGTATACAATTTAAAAGATATTCGCTCTCATGCAAAATAAGTTTGCACTGTTTCTTTTGTTTCTTTGAATATGTTTGAACAGATCATTTTGACCACTTTGGGCGCGTAGCTACTACATTATATTACGATGATTCGAACTGGTAAAATAAATTGGTCTCTATGTTTTCGGAATACTTTGACTACTCATGTCTAGAAGTGTCTAGTCTACTCTAGTCTACTTTGAATGTAAGGCGAGTTAGAAGTACATTACAAAGAATAATTTCCCTATTTTCTAATCATAAATGATCCATACAATTACATCCAAACACGGTTATGAAGGCACTTTCGTCAAATCCAGTTTGTATTTGGTAAATTATGATTATTACTGGTTTAATTGAAGACACAACAGAAAGCACACTACATACTATTTAAGAATTAAGAAAAGACTATTTTAATGGCTGAGCGAAACTGTTTTTTATGACATTAATTAATTATTTTGTCATTTATCCTTGATTTGATTAATTATAGCATACTATTTTTTAGTGTAACAGAATTTATACGTAATTATGATCACCTACAACATGTTTGGATCATTAAAGAAATTCTATTTTATTCTATTCTTGTTTTGATATATACCGCTTCCATCTTAAGTACGCAGCATCTTATAACAAAATATTACTTCAGAAACGACAGCATAAATTCTATGGCGACATTTTCCAAGAACATATTTCAGATCCTAGGATTCCTAGGTCATGACATTATTCGTGTTGAATCAGACTTCTATCGAACCAGTCACGATGTAAGTCGTAACGTAAGATGCGCCGGCGCATCTGTTCGATCGTAAAGCGAGAACTGCTATAAATTATATTTAGTTATGGCAAAATAGATATAAAAGTAATTGCTCAAGTGCTTGCTTGCACATGTGGTCATGTAATGCTTTAATTAAGATTATTTGATATTATTTGGATGAAATAAAACATGAAAGATAGTTATTGTGAACCTTTAGCATTATTTAATTAGCAACTTCCTCTGGTTATATCTGCTTTAAAAAATGAGATATCATTGGCCACGATAAAATTAACTTATTGTGAACTAGAAACGAATGATCCAAGTTTCAGTGTTTTGTGGATCGTGGATTTCATACACTTTAAATAATTTTAAGTTAGATAAAGTGAAGTGGCGAAGTAATGCATAGAACCGATGTAATATATGATAGAACTATTTTTGATTTAATGGATTTTAGGAAAATGTAGGTACAGGACTGCTGTTTAGGTCTACTATAGACGCTTTGTTTTACTAAGCTTTAATTATGGACCTTTTTAAAAAAAGGTATCTGCCTAGTTTATAATTGCGTGGTGGCGGGATTGCTTAAAACTAAATACTCCCCGTTCTATGAGTCGGTTATTGACCAGAATTTAAAGTTTTTTATATAAATCCTTTAACGAGTGTTTGTAGAGTACATCGGTAGCTTGGTAGCCACAGGGGGTAGCAAGTTGTATTCCTGCCGGAACAGATTTTATTCATTCTAAGTTTTGGTTCCGGCGAAAGATAAAGATCATTATTTGTTTTTGTTTCAAATAAATTTGTATAAAATGACTAATATAAGATGAGGTATTTTAGAGTCAGATGACCCTGTGTTTATTGAATGTTGATTAATTTATACTTGTAGTAAATTCATCATCAAATTTATCATCTATTGTAAATAAAATATTTTTGAAGGTATTGAAATATAAATATATAATCCAAACTCCTTACTGAGCTTAGGAAACTATTCTCTCTCGATCTATGATTGTGACATATAAATAGATTTAAAAAAAAATATCTGAAATCATGAATCGTCCTAATTGTAACCCTTAACTTTTTAAAATTCAGAAAAATCATTATGTTTCCTAAACTAAATTTGAATGTTGGTTTGCAAAGAGGAATTTAAAGGCAAAAAACAAACATCTGCATTATATTAACCCAGATGTTTCAGATGCCGATGTTAAACCAAAAAACCATCTTATTTTACCGCATAAAATCACTCGTAATGATGTTTCAACGTATCAAAATGTAATTGCCAATTAAATTGTGTAATAAGTGACATACATTCCGATAGCGCTCTGCGTTCTGGAAACGGGTTAGATTTTGAGTTCAAATTTGTATCATCATCATCATTTCAGCCAAAGGACGTCCACTGCTGAACATAGGCCTCCTTAAAAGATTTCCATTAACTACGAATGGAAGCGTCTTGCATCCACCGTGAACCCACAACCTTCACCAAGTCATCCGTCCACCTAGTAAGCGGACGTCCAACGCTGCGTTTGCCGATCCGTGGCCTCCACTCGAGAAATTTTCGGCCCCAACGAACGAAAAGTTCTTCTTGAGATATATTCTTCGTGCCGGTCCATTGCCACTTCAACGAGTTAATCCGATTCTTCTGCACGTTCAAATTTGTATATAGATTTATATTAATAAGTATAATAGAATAGATGTGAAGGCAAACATCGTGAGGAAACCTCTTTGAAGAGTTTGAAGGACATGTGACATTCACCAACCCGCACTTGGCCAGCGTGTTGAATCTCTCTCGCTTAGAGAAAAGTCCCTGTGTCCCAGCAGTGGGAACGTGAATAGGGTGATGATGATGAATATAATAGAACTGATTTATTCAGTACACATAAACAGACACAGATGTAAGTACAAACAAACACATATAAAGTACATACATTAATATTAAGTATGTTTTTTAGGTTTTAGTACCCAAAGGGGACCCTGAGACTTCATCGTCTGTCTGTCTGTATGTCGGTAACCAGGCTGTATCGCAAGTACCTACTGTTTTAGTTAGGAAGTTAGGAGGCATGATTATATTTCTGTTGCCACTATTCATTCATTCATTTATTTTTGACTGCATCAGTGGTGCGGTGCGCAAGATCCGCTTGCGCCGCAAGAGGTAACTGGCTCGATTCCCGCCGAGGGGCCAAGTGTTGGTATGCTCTACAAGCTCTCTCTCCTTGGTCTAGGTGTTTAATATTTATAAAAAAATATATCTGAGTATATGTATTTTCTATTAAGTATATTAGATGTCTAGTACCCGTAACACAAGCTTAGAGCTTACCACGGGGTTGTTATTGATTAGATTAGATGTTGTTGTGTCGATTGTCAGTTTTTTTGTTTTTTATAATTGTTTTCAGCTTATTTCATCCTACTTCAGGACCTCCCTATTTTTAAACCTATTGCATAGCTCTAAAAAAATTGGGTTTTGGGGTTATATAGTGTTACATTTTCTTGTATCGTTGATTAGCACGAGGTAGCTACGTTGTGTCATATACCCATAAAACTACGGAAGCAAATTGAGTGGTGTTTTTTTCATCTATCGTTAAATAGCAGAACTTTTAATGACTTTTGTAACATCACGCTTCTCTCTTTAGTTCAGCAACCCGCCTTTAGGTGGCATTGGTTGTATCGCCGTTACTGCGCATGTTAGCGAAATCTTTCTTATTATTTGCCCCGCAATCTGGTGACTCCTGCCTGCTTAGAGTTAAAAAAATGATCACTATTCATCGATAATTCGATATCAATCGATTGTGATCCAAAAATACTACATATTTAAAATAAATATAAAATTATAATTAAATAAGTTGATAAAAAATGCTATGCCTAAAAATGCTTTACCGCGGCAGCCTCCGAGTGCCACACATCTTTTTTTTGTATCAAAGTCAAAGTCAAAAGGTTTATTAGAAGCACATAGCCTACATGGACAGGTCATCTTAAAATTAATAAAACTAAAATGTTTGAACAGAAAATATCAAGAAAATAACATTGTCTTTACAGTTCGCTTCAATGTTTTATACTGAGTTGAGAAGCGAATAGAACAACATAGCTTTATCAGATATTACAATTTTGGAGTTTTTATTTATAGGTAACTATTAAATGTTTAACATTTACAATAAAAAAATGCTTGTCATATAAGGTAGCCATTATAACATGAGCATATCAGTCCTGCCTGGTCAACCAGAATTTATTAGAGCCTGTCAATGTGGAACTAAGGAACATCTATCCAAGCAGCATCATCCTTTAGATATATAATTATCTAAAGAGTACTACGCTTTTTTCATTAGACTTCTCTTACTAATGATTTAAATTTTCTAATATGAATGGAAATGTGTATGAAAGGTTTGGCGAGTTTGGCGCGAGTGTTCTTATATTTACATGTTTCATGAAAATCGGTTTTGCCGTTTTAAAGTTATGGGGGTGAGAGTGGGGAAGGAATACCGAAAATCTGCAAATATACTCGCGCGGGGTATCAAATGAAAGTAAATCGCGTGCACATTACAAAATATTATAGTGTTTTACTTTTAAGGAAATTAAAGAATTGGAATCGGGGGTTTTTCTTAAATTTTTTAATTAGTACTAGCTGTGCCCTGCGGTGCTACCCGCGTTATAATGGATGAAGTACTCTTAACCAACAACATATTTATTTGAATAAAGATTAATATTATTATGTTGATACAACTTAAACAAATTATTTCGACCAAATTAGGTACCATAAAAACGGTTTTTGTGAGTTAATCTTAAAAGATAGACATATACTATCGCGGACTGTTTTTTAGATCATTAAAAGAGCTATTATTCTTTAATACATATTTTTTGTGTATCTGGAACCGTTTTCACGGCGCACGCAACGGAAGGCTTCAAAGATGAACAATTTCTCCCGTTTTTTACACATTTACCACTATATCTTTGCTCCTATTGGTCGTAGCGTGATGTTATATAGCCTATAGCCTTCCTCGATAACTGGACTATCCAACACAAAAATAATTATTCAATTCGAACCAGTAGTTTCGGAGATTAGCGCGTTCAAACAAACAAACAAACAAACTCTTCAGCTTTATAATATTAGTATAGATTATCATTATAGAATTGCTTTGCTGGTAAATTGGAACTAGTAATTCAATGGTTAAAGAAATTTGTTATTTTCTTCGTCTGTATATAGCCTTATTTTGACAACAACGACCCTTGTCTTGGAATCTTGATGTTCGTAAGAAATTGCTTTCGAGTATTATTTCATGAATTTTCCTCAATCACCGCTACCTTTGATTGTAGGTTATTAGGGGCAATAAAGGGTTATTTAGTTTATTTAATTTCAAGTCTTACTTTGATTTAATTTTTATTTTGACCAGCACTTCTCGCGACTGGGATATTTTAGGTTTAAACTTAGTAAGTAGATTTATTTTTATGATTGGTATTTCACATCAATTTATCTGCAGGGTATTGAAGCTTTATCTCTTTCTTTAATTATGTTTACATTAATTTAAATTTAACTGCAGCATAGTTTTAAAACATAATTAGAGAATGCCATTCAAAAAGATTTATAGTTTTTTGACCCAAGATAACTTTGTGATAATTAGGTATCTATTATATTTATTTTCTTTAAGGTCAAAACCAATAATTTCTGTTATTACGAATTCTGACGTAGTGATTGAGGATTTAAAAATGTTGCTAATTTTTCTCAAATTTAAAAACAACTAGTTTTTATTTTAAATTGTAATTGAAATAGAATTAATTAAAATAGTAGTTGCTTATACAGTTTTCATGTGTATTCTCACTAATTAAGATTCATGCTTGTTTCAATATTTTTAATTCAATGGATCAATTTATATGACTAACCACTAGATTTAGAAAAATTGCTGTAATTAACTAAGACATTATGTTGAATTAGTATCTAAGATAAATTAAGTAATAAAAATTAATATATAGTGCCAAATTGCGAATTGAATAGAGTTGATGAATATTTATCGACGTTTGTGTGTAAGTGTTTGCTTACGCACAAATAGGCGGAAGATTTAATCAATTCAAATCTTCAGCAATACGTGTATTTTTAATAAGATGTCTTAATAAATAATTATCTACCAAAACCCGCACAACAAGCTTAAAAAACACTGACTAACCTCATCCTCATCCATATAATCATCAGACCTATCCATCCTCTCCTCAGCATCCCGCCGCATCTTCTGCAGGTCCCTGGCCACCTCACTCAGCTGCTTCTCATCCAACTTCCCCCAGGCCTGCATCGCCAGAAGCACTTCCTCCTCATCATCACCATCGATGGCACTTGTTGTGGGTATGGTGAGCTTCTCCAGTCTCTGGTAGATCTTGTCGAGTTTCGCGATGAGAGATGGCGCGTTCGTGACATGCGCCCGGAGTGGGAGCGACAGGGCCGCGAGGAATGTCACAATGAGGTAGTTCATCGTGCGTGCGCGCAGGGGGACGCGGCGAGACGGACTGGCCGGCGCGGGCGCGACGCACCGAAATAAACGTGATGAAGTTATTGTATTGCGGCGGAATTCCGTGCTTTGAAGTTTTTCGTTGGGTTTGATTTCGATGTGATTTATAATAGGACATTTCTCCGTGCTAGTTAGTATAATTTTTACATGGAGTAATTATTTATTTGGTCCTTGTTCTTTGTGATAAGGTCGTAATGCGGTTTTAGTGCCTAAGGATACCTGGATAGGATGTTTAATTTTTAGTTGGCTTATAATTTTAAACTCATTGGCAAATTCTATCAGATCTTTCAGATCAGAGCAAGTGTTTCATATTTCGATAATTGGACTACAAATGAATGTCTGTTGAATCGCCAATTTGTAATTTTCTAGTGGGTGTAATGCTCTTAAATCTGGATCTGAGATCTGAGCTACTAATTAGCAGATTGCTGTTCAATTGTTACAGCAAAGCGTTCAATGACTGCATAATCCTTTATTATACTTAGGGGCCTGTTTCACTTTATCCAAGTCAAATAGTCTATTGTTAACATATACAAGAAATATTGACGTCGGACACTGATAAGTTGTAAGTTGACTTGATAGCTCTATATTATAATAACCATTGAATTATTTTACTATGAAACAATTAAATACTTATAGTATTAATCTAAATATGAATAAATGTCGAACTGCTTACGTAATATACATACCTAATTATTATGTTTAAGTATGTATTATAATTTTTGTAAACCAGGGTTTAGTAAACCATAGGCCAAAAAGGTATATAAGTTCTAAATTAAAATCACAACACAACTTCTGCCTTACTTTAGTTTATTTATTCTACCTAATTTTACTTATGTTTATAAATTTAATGGTATGTAGAGTTGATGTTAATTAATAGTTGTAGAGTTGATTTTAATAAGGGCCCTTAACTAGTTCCCAATTAAAGCAGTTCAGAGTGTGTTAGGTAAGGTAGCGCCACTCACAATATATTTGAGTAATCATTAGCATGTGCCAAATAAATGTATAGTATTATGTGTGTATATCTAGTTAAGCTTTGCTTGATTTGAGATAATATAATTTTACTTGACGTTAGATTATGTTGTTTGTATGTTTTTGTTATTGTTTTACAACAACAAATTCGCCCACCCGGAGTGGGCGAATTGTTAAGACTTGTTTATCTTATTTAACATCTGTGAATTTATAATCTTAGGCCGGAATTCCTAGTCACAAAATAATCTTTGTGACATCTTCTCCTTGTACATTTTTTATTGCCATTTGTTAGCAATAACAGATGTAATTATTCATATTGGTGTTCTAGCGTGTTTATTAAGTGCAGGCAGAATTCAAAGCTTAAATTGTTATTGCTTGTCATTTTATCACGCACGTAACGTCAAACGTCATTGAAATGCAGAAAACATGTCGCCGTAGCCAACAAAGGCAAGGAGGACATTATCATCATCACCCAATTTCGTTCCCACTGCTGGGACACAGGGACTTATCTCTTGACTTGAGTGATTACTCCTTAATTCACCACGCTGGCCAAGTGCGGGTTGTTGAATGTTACATGTCCTTCAAACTCTTTTCTTCATCAATAAATTAATGTTAATAACAGAAATATTTTATAATCACACAGCATCACCTAACCCCAAACTAAGTAGTGCTTGTACTTTGGGTAGGTGATATCCTACATAGATACTTTATTTTGGAAATACATGTTTATGATACATAGAAAACCCCTATAATGTTTAAATATGGGTTGAAGGTATTCAAAGGTAAGGGAGCTTCTAGGTTATTCTAATGTGTTTCTAACTTAGTTACAATGTGGAGTGACCTGGAAGCGGTCACGACATTGATTCATTGCGATCATGTGAATGATTGACCTGACTACCTCAATGCTGTTAATTGCAAATGGCTGCCAATCAAAGATATGTTTATGTAAGATAAAAGCCCTTAGGGATAGATCAAGCATTATTAATAGAAATAGTGGTTTTTGATTATGAAATAGAATGAATTTTCGGGGGAATAACACTTAAAGTTAAAAATTAATATTATAAGTTGATATGGACTACATACTGCTTTCTAGGGTTCCGTGTTGGTACAGTTTGTATACTTTATTAAATATAATAAACCCCAAAAAAAAGAGTTAAAAAAGCAGTCAGAGCGGTCAACTAACTCTAAGCACTGCTTGCTTGTTGCTTAACCTTAGAATCTTCCCTAACTTACAATTTTTTTTAATATATTATGTTAAATACTTACCAACTGTTCCTATTATGTACCTAATAAGATAATTTATTTAAGTTACTTACCAACTGTTCCTATGAGTAAGATAGTTTATTTAAGTAAATATAGTAAAGGATACATCTTAAGTTAAGTTGAAGTTGTAATGCCCCAACGGGCTCATGTCAGGGAATTTAGTATGTTAACACCTTTATTGTAATCACATGATGCAACAAATAAATAAAATAATAAAATAAAAAAAAAACCTTGTAAATATTACGTTTTTTGTATGGGAACCCCTTAAATACTTGATTATTGTATGATTTTAGTATTTATTGTTACAGCGTCTACCGAAATATCCATCTTATTTCAGCTCGTTAGCTATCATCCCTCTTATTTTAACTCTTTAGCTATTAGGGTCCTTGAGATACAACCTGGTGACAGACATACGTTAACAACAGGGTCCCGTTTCACCCTTTGGGAATGGAACTCTAAAAGGCACTGTAGCTAAGGCCTCATAGGCCTTGGCAGGCCTTAAGGCAGGTATTTATAAAAAACCTTCAAATGTACATTTATATTGTATCAACAAACATAAATGTCTTCAATTTAACTATTTCATCAATAAACCGTTAAATAATAATGTCTGTACTTAACCGCAAAGTCATGTCACATCTCAATGGCATGGAAATTAATATTATGCGTTTACAATATGCAAATTCTATGACCTATGGTCTTTCATTACAACAACGTAATGCACTTCGTTGTAAGGAATTATGTTAATACAGGATGGTTGGAAATGAAGAGGTTATCTTTTTATTCGAGAAACTATTTGATCGTTTTTTATATGTGGTTGGAGTAGATTCCGTCCCAATAGTTATAATCATATATGTTATATTAATAAGTATATAGAGTATTTTAAAGTTATTGTTTTACAAAATTTAATGGTTGAAAAGGAAAGAGTTATCATCAGCAAATGATGAAAAAACTGCTTACAATCATAAGAGTTAGGTTCCACTCAAAACATTATTAGCCATTAGAGGCGGTATTGCTCTTTGTCGGCATTTGACTTCAGTCCCAACTTATTATACTTACATGAGAGAGTATGTTAGTTTGTCTATCTACTCAACTAACCGTCTTGAAATTTTACATACAAAAGATATTATGGTTGGTAGTTCTGAAAGTTCCGAAACAATATACTAGGATTATTACGACACAAACGACTACAAACTACACGGATCGGCTAGCGCAGCGTAGGACGTCCACCAACTAGATGGACGGCCCGGACTATCTGGTGAAGGCTGCGGGCTCGCGTTGGATGCAGGCCGAAGATTGAGGGATTTTATGTATTTTCATGCGAAGTCTAATATTTTGAATTTGCCTATTTTCTAGATTTATCCATAAATAGGTATCCATTGTCACCTCTAGATTTTTCGCCTTGAGAAATTTATGTGCGCTTTAGACACGTGCTTTAACGGTGAAGGCAAACATCGTGAGGATACCGGCATGTTCTGAGAACTTTAAAGAGTTTGAAGGACATGTGACATTCACCAACAAGCACTTGGCCAGCGTGGTGAATTGAGGCCTAATCCTCTGGCCATGAGAGAAGTCCCTGTGTCCCAGCTGTGGGAACGTTAATAGGGTGATGATGATGATCCATTGTCACTCTGGTCTATTGACGAGTATAATGCAAATTGAATAAAATACACGGGGCAAGATGTTGTTGTGTGGATTGTCCAATATTTATTTATTTTCGCAACCTCCTGCGCCTCCGGTGGTCCTTCGCCGACCGAGCCACTGTAGGTTTAAATCATCTAAATTTATTGAAAAAATATGTATTAATGAATCATCCGCCTGTAGAATCTATATAACCTTAGCCACAGCGACCTTACTGCAGTACCGAGAAGACATTGAGCGATGCACCACGTGACCCAAACCTTTGGGAATCGAACAGACGAACAGTTACTTTAATTATCAACAATACTGTGTTGTATTGTTGGCAACATTGAAATCTATATACATCTATATGTATAAAGGTTCATTCCCACCAGAGATAAGCGAGACTGAGTGATGTTAACCCCAAAAAAGTTGCTTAAGCACCTAAGCCAGCGCTCATACAAGAATGCGCAAAAATGCTTGAGTAATTTTTGTTTTTTCAACCATTTTTACTTCGAAATATCTCAAGAATGTTGGACTTCGTAATTTTCCCAGATGTACCACATGTAAAACTTTATAAGTTATCATTGTTTTAAACAATATTTATTAGGGCTTATTTCACAAAGTCCTGCAAAAAAGCAACGGTTAGTTTTTTCATTATTACACATTTATACAAGTCCACACATAATAATTGATTCTTTAAAGAAAATCCACACGACCAAACCGTCTAATCATCTTAATTGTTATCTCAACTATCCTTATCAATGTCATAGAATAATACATTACTACGTCAATGTCAAACCCCCTCCATTTTGCAATCTAGAACATTACCTTATATTTTAACGTTCTGAGAACTTGAAGAGTTTGGAAGACATGTGACATTCACCAACCCGCATTTAACAGCGTTGTCAATATATAGCGTGGTGGCCTATAATCTTCTCGTCAAGAGAGAACCCAACTAGCAAAAACTAGGCTTACAGCAATTTCAAGACTACTGTTTTTGGCTCTTATATCACTTCTATATAATCGTATAAGCCCGTGTTTGGGCACCAATTATAAGCATAGTTAGTTTAATATCCTTTTAATATCAGTCTAATTTAATGCTGTTTGAGCTTACAGAAATCTAGCCAAAATTAATATAAGCCGACTTAGGATAATATTGTTTTTACATAAGTATCTTGTAAGCCTGCAAGTTGCCTGAAAGTTGTATGGGTGTTGGTTTCAAAGTTACACGGAAGAAAAAAATAATAATTAATGAAAACAAATAAAGTTGCTGTGAAGTTGTTTATACTAAAGTGCCGTTATTATCAAGTGCCTGTATTTGAGTTTTACGGTAAGTATTCCTATTGGAATTTATTATTTACTGTAAAGTAGACATCGTTTTACGATTCAAAATTCATGCGCCTTATTAAATATGGTATTTCCAGTTCTCGTTTTGATATATTATTTGTTATTTTGTATTGATAGTGTCGCCATTATGTATAGCTGCATTTTACAAGCGCACTCTAAGACTATTGTAAGATTGTTTACTCTAATTTTAGCATTCGGAATACTAAAGCAAACGCCATATTTAAACAAATTAGGGATCCTCGCAATTATACATAAAACCTTAAATCGACAGGGAGAAATAAAAACTAACTTAACCAACATGGTAACTGCTTCTTTTATCATCAGTACATCATAAGCTTCTCTGCTAATATTATATTTTACAGATTCCCGAGTGAAGAGCTTATAAGGCATAAATGGGTCAGCAAAGTACGGGCAGAAAGAAGAGAGCATGACTGGATGCCAAAAAAAAGTAGCACGATATTTTCTGCCCATTTTGTAGACCAATACAAATAAAATACGCCAAAAGGATACGTGCGTTTACGAAATACGTGTTTATTCGAAATTATATTTTAATAACCAAACAAAAAAATTGTTTCAATAAATGTCCCTTCTGTATCAAGATGTTAGATAATTCGTTAACTATAAAATCAATATATTTGGTTGTCATGACTACACAGAGAACATGCATATACCTAATCAAGAAAATACTTTAAGTCAAGTCACATTTTGTTTGACTTTAGAAGTACCTTTTTCCTGTTATTAGCAACTCTTTTATACCCATATATCACAAATCTTCCATCCACATATTATATCAAATTAAGCTATTTAATGTAAAAATAACAATATATTTACCTATTGCAAACGGAGATAGGCAATTCAAAAACATTACATAATATGGGCCATAGTTGTTGTCTTGAACTATTAGATACTGGCAATCCGTCTATATTTATATTTAAATGAATAATATCTGGAGTGCACGATAAACGTCCTAAAATACCAATGAGTCTTGTATTTTTGCTCATTTCCTGACATCATTTTTTAACACGAAAGTTTTTTCATAGATGGTTTCGGCCTCGCTCGGAGATTCATCTTCACTGTTATCATTAATAGAACAAACTAAATTTCCATCGTTACTATCGACTTCTTGTACAAAAGCAAAACCTGCAGAACCCTCACTGATATTTTTCTCTACACTACCTTGTCCTGGCAGTGGTATATTTGTTTTTCTTTTTAACATTTCATAGTACTTCTTAACTTTCCTGTAGCCACCAGTTTTCTTAAATCTATTCCAGGTTTTGTAATCCATTATTTACTACTATTAAAATAACATATATATGGCCAGCAAAATTTTACTCTTCAAATCGTTAAAATTAGTATTCCCGAAATCGATCTAAGATCAAACGCTCTTATAACCATCTTGTCTTTTGTATTGTAAATATGTTAATCCAAAATCACTCTAATAGTATACTCATCCAGCGCTATTGATCTGATAATAGTTTCAAATAAGAACAGAAATGCACATACTCATAGTGCTCTTATGCAATGCTTATATTAGTCTGAAATTCTCACAATAGCATTTAGCAAGTCTATTATAAAATCAAACGAGCTTATAAAATATGAATTTAAGAGCATGGTTTCTCAAGTGCAATCAGTCTTAGTAAATCCTCTTATAGGAGTAAGTGGCTTACAATAGCATAGTAATATGCTCTTATATAAATATATAAGACTTGGTTATGAGACTGAGCGTTTTTGAGGCCATATCGGCTTGTCTAAAAGTAATATAGGATCGAGGCATGTTAAAAAACAATTATAAGAGCGCTTAAAGCCTACCACTCTTAGAAATTGCGTGTTCTGAGACTGTTTTGCTGCTTGGGAAGTCCCTGTGTCCCAGCTGTGGGAAAGCTAAGAGGGTGTTGATGATAATGATTGGTTCACATTTTATTTATGTCCGCATTATCATTTTAATGTCGGAATTTACAGCATCATCAAGTATCATATTATTGACGACGATGCATATTAACGTTACAGAAATATATCGGGATTTCCCCAACTTCAAAAATAGCTACTAAACACCTCACCTTCTTAAGCAAAATAGATAGCAAAGCTGTGTAAGTTAGCATAAATTTTGTCCTAACATATACGAAACAAATGTAAATAAATTTTAAATTCAAGAAAAACCCCCGATTCCATTGCATTAATTGTCTTAAAAGTTAAATACCATAATGTTTTGTAATGTGCACGCGATGCGCTTTAATTTGATACTCCACTCGAGTATATTTGCAGATTTTCGGTTTTCCTTCCCCACTATCACTTAACTTTTAAACGGCAGAACCGATTTTATGAAACATGTCTAAGAACACTAGCGCCAAACTCACCTTTCATACAAAAAACTAAATTAAAATCGCTCCATCCGTTCGGGAGCTATGATGTCACAGACAGACACACAGACAGACACGTCAAACTTATAACGTCCATAAAGGAGCGTCTTTTTGGTCGAGGGCTTAAACCTAAGGACAAACGATTGCTAACGACACTTTATATAACACTAGTAGTTAGTAGATTATCGCGTTCAAACAAACAAAATCTTCAGCTTATTACTAATATACATAAATAGGTTAAGTTGACTATTTCGCATATGGTTCTACTTTTATCGTTCTTGTTGTCTTAAATGGGGAATAATAATTAACTTAACTCTTACTTAGATGGGGAACTTTCTAACTTTGTTTTTTTTTATCATATTTTAAACAATCAAACTGATATTCAGCTTGTTGCGAATTTATGTAGCTTCGAATGTCTATATTGACCGGACTTACTTGTGTGTCTATGTAATTCTGGTCCGAGTCCGGATAGGTGAAGACGAGAGTACATGTGAACTTTTTGGCTCCATTAGTCATCTGTTTTACGCGTTTTAGGGTTCCTTTTCTGACTGTGACAGCTATGACTGCATATTTTTGCACTTAGAAAAAAATTTTTACATGAATTTGTGTTTTTTAACCCCTGACCAAAAAAGAGGGGTGTTATAAGTTTGACGTGCCTCTCTGTCTGTCTGTGTGTCTGTCTGTCTGTGTCACCATAGCTCCCGAACGGATGGAGCGATTTCAATTTAGTTTTTTTTTGTATGAAAGATGAGTCTGGCGCGAGTATTCTTAGACATGTTTCATGAAAATCGGTTGTGCCGTTTAAAAGTTATGGGGGTGAGAGTGGGGAAGGAAAACAGAAAATCTGCAAATATACTAGTGTGGGGTATCAAATTAAAACGCAGCGCGTCCACATTACATAATTATTAATATTATGTTGTTTTACATTTAAGGAAAGTAAGGCATTGGAATCGGGGGTTTTTCTTAAATTTTAAATTTAGATTTATTGTGTTAATGTGTATAAACTGCACACAGAACTCTAGTTCAAAGTCATAACTTTTATTTTTTTAGAAGCACAGGGCGGTCAACCTAAAATTAATTAGTAGGTGCTTTAAAGAAGAAATCAACCCTGTACCTACATAAGAATACTGTACATAAGAATGAGAAACGCTATATTTTTTTTGATTGTTTATTTACTTTAGGTGTAGTATAAGTCTATCTCATACTTATCAAATACATATATTTGTTACTTATCTCCTCATTTCTATTCGATCTCATAAAGAAGCCTTTCCAAAGCTCGTTGAGTTATTTTTTTTTACTTTAGCCTATGTAGTTCTTCTGGGCAAAGGCCTCCCCCCACTCCCTCCAACAGTCCCTGTCCAGAGCTGTTTGCCACCAACTCTCCTACTCCTGGAGCTCATCTCAAACATAATTATACTAAGAATTATACTACATAATTATACTAAGAATTATACTAAGGAGCATGTTGTCTGGTCTATTTCTGTCAGTTATAAGTAATTATATTACAAAAATCGTGTGTCTGTGTGAATTTGTGGCGGTTACGTAACCGTTTAGAACTGCATACACCCAATTATCTGGCGCGACTAGCACTCTACTATTTCAGTCACGACAGACGGACAGACAGATAAATATTTAGAGCGGCTTTTGCCACCGATATTTTGCGTTATAAGAATTAGAATTATTTATTTGCCAGTATGGTAGTTGTTACAAGATGATCATAATAAATATCGTAATATCAATACATCATAATAAAAATGCATCAGATACTTGACCATAATATTTGGTATACAATTTTTAGCTTAAGATAGGTAATTTATACAAATACAAAAATAACACCAATAATAATAATACCTACTTACCTACTGTTTAGTAAAGGCTTACAAATTCAGCTATTGACTTACCTCATGATAATACTTAAAAAATATCAATAGTAAATAATAATACTTAAAAAAATATCAATAGATATAATATATATAGAATATGGAA
Source organism: Gymnoscelis rufifasciata (assembly GCA_929108375.1). Lineage (NCBI taxonomy): Eukaryota > Metazoa > Arthropoda > Insecta > Lepidoptera > Geometridae > Gymnoscelis > Gymnoscelis rufifasciata. The sequence continues at coordinate 1,195,939 of OV815307.1, read as the reverse complement.
CCTAATACTTATCCCGCACGCAGTTCTCCCTGGCAAGATTCTAAGTAAAGACTGAATCTATCAAGTATTTAGGATCAAAAGATAATATAATAATACATAATAATATTTAATAATAAAAATATGCCATAGACATTTCTATGTTAAGTAAGTACGAAGGCATTCATAACAATAGCTGCTGTAAAGGGTCATTGTCAGTCAGTTAGGACCTTAATAATAAACATTACATTCCTACTCCAATAACTCTACACATACAAAAATAACTAATAAACAAAAATCAATACTTACACTGTTTTACAAACTTCGAGAGGATTTCATATAATCTAAAATATTGATATTGATATTCTAGTAAACCGGTCGTCTCGGGGTTAGAAGGCAGTGTCATAAGCAGAACCCAGTCAATTAAATTCTAGGAAATATCCAAATAGTCAAATTGAGTTCTAGTCAGCAAAAGGTGAACCCGTATTAACGTACTTACCAGTCATTTAAAGGCCCGACGGAAATCGGCTAGGAGGACATCATCACAATCATCATCAACCCGTGCAAACTACACACAAGAAGTAAAAACGAAAAAATACTGAATGGTTTTGTAAAGCTATTAAAAATTATAACGAATTACGGAGTCTGATTACGGAATCCATACCTTAATTTCCGGCTAACTACTACCGGTCTTCTTCTTTCGTTTTTAAAATAAATGTACTCTCATTTAATATAAATACATATGTTCTTTCTCTAGTTTCTGTTAAAAGATTCAAGTCTACAAATTAGGTCAAAGATGCTTTACCCATCAGTTGGGTAAACAATGACACTAAAACAGATTTATCATGGGCCTGCCCCAAAAACTCACACTGCGCGCCGTTTGATGTGGTACGCAGATTTTACAGGCTTCAAATGCCATTTCATGTTTAAAAAGTAACTAATTTACCACAAAAACAAAAACACGAGTTAGACAAGCGTTTAGCAGTTATTTAGCATAAAATATCTAACTACTAAATGCTTTGTAAATCGTGTTTTTGTCTATTTGTGGTAAAGTGGTACGTACCTATTGCTTAAAAGTGCTTTTATTTAGTGCTCCAAAATTGTAAAACTGATAAAGCAGTGTTGTTCTAGTCGCTTCTCAGTTGTTTTATAATTATAATTATTAATTTATTAATAATTATAATAAATCATTTATTTCAGGCATCCAAGGCCCATATAAACATATACCTTAAAGACTAACATACATAAAATTATAACATTGCAATTATATGTATGTATAGAGTACCTAAGCCTATTTATATTAATTTTTTTATGAGCAATTTGTATAAAGTTTTGTGCGAAATTAGTAGGAAAAAGTACGAAAACATTATATTGGCTGGTGATTTTAATATAGATATTTTAAAAAGAAATAACATCACGCTTGACTTTGAATGTCTATTGTTAAATTATAATCTTAGACTTGCTCTGAAGCAACCCACAAGACTTAGCAGTAGAACTTGCATTGATAATTTTGCGCACAATTTTAAAAAACGCTGTACTACCGAGGTCCTTGAATTTGCATTATCCGACCACACACCACAATTAATTCAGGTTCCGATAAAAAATCTTACTACTCTCAAATACTGGCGAGTAAAAAGGAGAGATTACTGTTCAGAAAATATTGAAAAATTCAAAAACCCATTAGCAAGCATTTCTTTTTCAGAAATATACAATGAACCAGACCCCAACAAAGCGTATGATATGTTTAATACAACTTTTTTAATGTTCTATAATCTCTGCTTTCCATATAAAATGGTTACAATAAGAACGTCAAAACCGGTACATTGGATATCCAGAGGTATAAGACAATGCTGTAAAAACAAAAGAACTCTTTTGTGGGAACTTAGAAAAGCTCCCACGAAATCCAATAAAATAAAATACAATAACTATTCAAAAATTCTAAAAAATATTGTAAAACTAACACAAAAAGCGCGTAATAATTATAAAATAAAAATGACAATAAATAAAAATAAAACAAGTTGGAATGTTATAAACAGTACAAAACCCTGTCTGCCAAAGAATACAATTGACGAAATAATAATAAATAATTGCTCCATAACTAATCCCATTGACATCTCAAATTCATTTAATAATTACTTCATTGATAAAATAATCCCAATAAATAAAACAGGACATAATGCAACCAAAAACATAACGAAACATAAAAATTCTATCTTCCTTAAACCATGTATTCCATCTGACATTACCAAAATTATAAACTCCCTAAAAAATTCAAATAGCGTTGGGTACGATGAAATCTCAACAAAAATATTAAAAAACGTCACGCAGTATGTTTGCACTCCATTAGCTTATTTAATCAATGTATGCATTAGCGCGGGTGTATTTCCTGACGCTTTAAAAGTATCAATTATAAAACCTTTGCATAATAGGCTCTGTATGATTAATATTTTATTTTCTAATCCCTATTTATATACATATTTTATTATTATTTTTTCTATGTTTTAAGTTTAAGACTAATAATGACTAATCATTTCAATTTCAATAGTAATAATTGTAATTTTATAATATTAATGATTCCGAGCTATTAATATCTTTCAATAAACTAATTTAGTAATAGATCAATAATGTTTTAAGTTAATTATTGTTGACATTTTATTTCTTTATTGATTTTTGAATTGTATGTGTTGTATGGATTTTTATCTGAAATAAATAAATAGAAAACAATCAAAAAAGAATTTGGAAAATTATAGTCCAATCTCACTTATACCAGTTATGTCGAAGGTTTTTGAGAAATACATTTATAAATTGCTAAACAACTACCTTGAACGGATAAGTTGTTTTGTAGTGAACAGAAGGGTTTTAGGGAAAACAAAACAGTCAATGTAGCTCTATATGACTTTCTCTCTCGTGTGTCGTATAACGTAGACAAGAATATACCTGTCTGCTCTATCTTTTGCGACATGACACAGGCATTTGATTATGTAGAGCACAATATTCTACTTGAGAAGCTAGAAGCATATGGTGTTAGGGGTAATGCTCTACAGCTCATAAAATCATACCTTGAGAAGAGAAAACAAATAACTCATATCACTAAAATCGACTATAAAACTAAAAGAGAGATGGTTTACGCCTCTCTGGAACGTGAAATTGTGTATCCCCACAGGGGAGTGTGCTAGGACCTCTATTGTTTCTAACCTATATAAATGATCTACCGAAAGCAACCATACAACATATGTCACTCTTTGGGGACGATAGTACGGTAACGGAAAAATGTGACAATATTATTAATTACGACAATGACATAAACCTTGCACTGACATCTATTATACAATGGCTAGAAAATAATAATTTAAAAATAAATGTAGATAAAACTAAAGTAGTTCATTTCCGACAACGCGATATAGCTGCAGTAAAAAACATTGACATAAAATATAATAATAACAAAATCGAAGAAGTTGACACTACAAAATTTTTAGGAGTAGACATTGATAAAAAATTAAACTGGAAACAACATGTAGAGAATGTTTGTAAAAAAGTAAATAGCCGAGTTTACGTTCTACATAAATTGTAATTTTTAGTGAATGAGGAAACTCTACTACTTGCATATCACGGCTTGATTGACTCGATTTTAAGGTACGGTTTAATTTTTTGGGGTAGCTCTACTGACGTTGTAAAGGTATTTAAGTCACAAAAAAGATGTATTCGAACCATGTTCCGTATTAAAATGACTGATTCTTGCAAACCACTTTTTAAAAAGTATAACATTTTGACGCTACCATCTATGTATATTCTTGAAACAGTTATGTTTGTTAGGAACAACCCTGACCTGTTTTGTCAGGTTTCTGATACTGTTCCCCGAAACAGACGAGACCAACTTAAGGTCTGTGGTCTCACCTGCAAAAAAAAATTGATGCGCAAAAGTTTGTTTGGAATGTCGTCTATTTTATATAATAAAATTCCGCAGACAATTAGAAAGTTGACAACCGGAATGTTTCAGAGAAGGCTGAGAGCAATTTTACTAGATAAATGTTATTATGATGTTAGAGAATTTTTAAATGACAAGTCTATTGACAAAATTTGACATTAGGTACAATTTTAATTATATGTGTGATGAAAAATGATTTATTGATTAATTTAATTTAAATAATTTTATGATAAGATGACATTATGTAACAAATGAAATTGCATGCTCAATGGGTAATTTACATTGATACTAATTTATATATTTAAGATCTTTTATGTACATGTAAATGCAATAAATAATTACTTTACTTTACTTTACTTCACTAAAACCAAAAATCTTATAAACTAAACTAAAGTGTCAGCATCGTGGATCATCTGTTACGGCGGTGTCGCCTTGCAGTGTAGGCGACCGATGAACCGTCGAAACTTGACCCCTTGCGGCCAGAACTGCTCATTCAGTAACGTCGACAGATGTTGAGTTGGAACCCGCACCATAAATGAACCGAAGCTCACATTTCTGCGAGATTCCAACCTTTCGACGCGAACCAAAAATGCAGTCTTGGTTCGGATGTATTCTACCACAGCCTCTAATTAATTTGCTTTGACTTTGACTTTGTGGTGTATAATACAGAGTTTGAAGGACATGTGACATTCACTAACCCTCACTTTGTCCAGCGTTGTGAAATAGGGTGCTAATGACGATGATACAGAGTTATCTATCTAAATTTTCACTTTCAAATGCCTTGTCTATTCAAAGAAATAATAAAAAAGAAATCGCCGGCTGAACATGTAGAAAGTGCCAATAACTTCACTCTCCATACAATTCCAATAATATGCATAAACACGCCCTATAAAGTCGTGTACTAATTTAAGCAGAAACGGCGTTCCTTTATCATTTAAATTCCCATTGTGGGCTACATGCCTGCCTGTCTACCATAGCTCATAGCCATATCCCTTCTCATTTAAAGAAAACATGTCTCTATCCCCTCGGGTTAAGGATGGTGGGAGCTGTAAGTGTGTGGTCTGCAAAGGCTGTCGACCTTAACATATGGCCGGCATATGACGGCATATCCTTGTCATTCATGCATCGTTGGGAAGATTCCTGAATGAACGTATAGTTTTTTTGCCTAATTAGTAGGCGTTGGGTGAGGCTAATGCGCTTTGTTGAATGGTGCTCGAATCTTGAATCGATCTGTAATGGATTTTAAATAGATGTTTTAAATTAACCCTGTGACTGGCAGAGACATTATTTTCTGTGATTTTCGGTTATTTTACCAAGTCTTGACGATTTGGCGGTAATTTTTAGGTTAAATAATGACGAGGTTTTTTAGGTTGGGGGTAAAATTGTGCAATTATTTACCTGACGAAATCTGTTAATTTCGCACTTGTCAGTAGATGCAAAGAAACAGATGAAATGTTTTAATCTATACTAATAGGCATTATAATAATCCATACCTATAGTCATTATAAATGGGAAAGTGTATGTCTGTTTGTTTTTCCGGCTTTCACGGCATAATGGCTGAAACGATTTGCCTGAAATTTGAAATGATGATTAACTATAAGTTTGAAAAGGTAGTACCTAACACACTTACGTATATTATAAGCGAATCCTCGCGATGTTGCTCGCGTTACAAGGATTTTCCCGTGTTTTTTCAATGTAAAAGTTACATAATTATACTTATACAATCATCTTGAATAGAAATAGAAATAGTTTATTCAACAACTTAATCACACGATCTATTTAAAAACCCGCATTAGAATCCGTTGCATAGTTTTAAAGATCTAAGCAAACATAGTTATAGATAGACAGCGGACATAGTTTGTATGCAGAAGAGGTTAGCCACGCATACATTTCTACTTCGTATGCGTTTCAGTTGTTCGTACTCAGAGGGTAGGTGAATTTGTATTTTGGGTCGTCTGTTTATTCCCATCTGCCACACCTATATTGCCTTCGCGGTGTCAGCTATCAAAGCTGTATCCTCAGCCGACCTGCTTCTGTTGGCACTCCGCCATTGTTTTAATCAGAGCTCTAATTATCATAGGAAGCAGACTAGGTGGCGCCGTGCTTGTTTTCTCATTCTAAATTTACTTTTAATGCGTTTTAGAGTTTCAAGGTGGGAACTAGATGAAATCAAAGTTTTATTAAACTGGTGATGAACTAGAACATATGTTTGTAACAGGGTTAAGAGAAGATTTGTTTCTGTTTTATTTTTTTGCCGCCTTTGCAGGAAAGTTGCAGAAGTACTTTTGATCTCCTTGCCTATCTACTTGAGCTGCACGAAATCTACTGTAAGGTTAATATAGATACTAAGTTAATTTATGTATATTTTAATCAAATGTTTAATTCGTTCTAAATTCATAGTTTTGTTAATTATAATTTTTACATGTATTATCGTGACCTAAAAGTATGTATTTAAAGGCAAGTTCCGGTTTATTGTTTGAGTTGACTTTATTTCGTAAGCCAATCGGCGCTCGCACACGCCACCGCTGTCGAGCGCACCGACCAATGAGGAGTGAGACCAAGTTGTCAAGTAGGGTTCGAGCGCTCGACGGCGGAACGCGACGGCCGGGCATTGGAACGGTGGCACTAGTCTAGGCAAGACAATGGAATATTACAAGCTAATAAAGAGTGGGAAATTTGTGAAAAATTAAAGTGGATTTTATTCTGACCAAACCCAAAAGGTCAGAAGTGGGATAGACGAGAGGATTTCATATCTTCTAAAAACGCCCACGGCTCGGAAAAACGTAAGTATTGATTTAATTCCTAAAAACATTTTATTTTATCGGGTAGATCGTTTCTGTTTTCCCTCTATCTCTTCGATTTCCTTTTTAGTATTACATGTAAGTTTACAGTATTAGTTACTAAGTCCTTAATCCTTTTCCCCATTTTTTGTATGGGTATTGAGTATTTTTTTTTTTTTCCAGTTAATAATATATATTTAAATTTTAAATTTTGCCTATCTACCATGTCTTATTGACTTCGGAAGAACAAACTAGCAATTTAGTACTTTGTTTTGGTTATGAAATCGTTTAATTAAATAAAATTAACATGCGATGAATCCAAAACTTGTCTAGAACCGATCTTTAGTCTAGTAGCGGCGCGGGTCCGGTCAAGGGCTCCAGTGTTTCTTTGTTTTACAAGCACTTTCTCCTTCGAGTTTAATAATCTGTTTATGTAGGTATATCTATATATCTATATATAAAAGAAAGTCGTGTTAGTTACACCACTTATAACTCAAGAACGGTAGAACAGATTTGGGTGAAAATTGGTATGGATGTAGCTTAGAGCCAGGAGACGGACATAAGATACTTTTCATCCCGGTCGACAGCGTTCCCGTGTGACTTGACATGAAACGTCAGTCACTATAAAACGTGTTATAACAAAAAAGAATCAGACTTGGAATAACAAAACGCAAATGATAGCTATGTAATTGACGTATAATGACAGCTATGTAATGACGTATAGATGACAATTTGATACTTGTAAGAAATCAATATTCAAACTATCTATATATATAAAAATGAATCCCTATTACCCTTGGTCACGGTATCACGCCTGAATGGCTGGACCGATTTCGCTAATTCTTTTTTTGTTCTGTTCGTTATTATCAGGAGAAGGTTCTTATGAAAGAAAAAATTAAGGAAATTGCGCGGAAAATTAGAAAATTTAAAATTATTTAACCACCATATAAAATTATTAAATTTTTTAATGTAACTGTTTACGCCGGTAGATTGGTGAGCCACAGAAAAATCCAATAGCCGTAAAAGACAAAACGTTTCCACTTACCGGTAACCCTCGCCTGGACCTGCTCCACGAATGTGACACGGACTCCAAGATAAGATGAGTATATGGAAGAAAGAACACTTCTTGCGGCTGGAATTCACTTCTGACAATAGCTACGCACAATATAAACACGACATAGGTTTTTGATATGGAAAGTTAGTGGTTTTTTGTCCCTTCGTTACAGCGAGTGAAAAAACGTGCATGCGCAACAACAGAGGACACGGCACTGGCGAGGCGCGCTCCACAAAACAAGCGCGTGCGGTAGATCGGAGCTACCTACGATCTTCTATCACGTTCACGCGACATAGGTTTTAGTAGCGCCATCTCTTTCGTTCGGCTTTGAGTCCAGTGCGCTCGGGCGGGTTCGTGTATAACGAATATAATCTTTTATGACTACGGTAATTTTCCATGGCTTTGGCCCAAACACAAGCCCCCAGCTTGAAAGGTTCCCTTTCAAAGAAAAATAACTAATCAAGTAAATTTAATCTTTAGAGAACACATTTTGAAACTAATATTTACAAAATTATTAGGGAAGTAACAACAAGTAGAGGCGAGTGCAATAACTGAATAATGACTATAAAACACAAACATTAATATAATAATAATAATAATAGACATTATGGTAATAATAAGAAATATATATAATACAAAATTATTAATTGTATAGGTACCCACATTATTTACTGGGATGGTAAAGGACAAAGTCGTACTACTGGACGAACTAACATACCAGACTTAGTTTTAACTAAAACTGTCCTAATTCTACGGTCAGAACCTGGATAGGTTTCCTGTATGATTCCCAGCGGCCAATGTAGAGGGGCCGTATTATTTTGCATTATGAGAACCACGGTACCCTTTTTAATGGGTTGTGTATCTGACAACCATTTTTCCCTTATTTGCAACGTATGTAAATACTCCATACTCCATCTTCGCCAATAGGATTGAACTAATTTATCTAATAGTAGGTATCGAGATAATAAGTGTTCGCGTGAAGATTCATCAATAGGGGCGGCGGGAAGCGTACTCAATGGGACAGTGTGCAGAAAATGAGCCGGAGTTAAAGCTACTGGTTCAGCAGGATCAGGACTTAAAGCTCTGCCTAACGGTCTTGAATTGAGGACAGCCTCGATTTGACACAATACTGTTAATAATTCCTCGTAAGTTAAAATTTGACAACCTATAACACGAAACAGATGAGTTTTAAATGACTTAACAGTTGATTCCCAACTACCACCGAAATGTGGAGCATTAGGTGGAATCATTTGCCAACGTATACGTTGACTGGTTAATTCTCCTTTCCATTTTTTTATATAATCAGGTGTCTGCAGAAAAGTATAAAGCTCGTCTAAATAGGCTCGGGCTCCAATGAAATTTGTTCCGTTATCGGACATTATTTTTTCAACAGGGCCACGTCTTGAAATAAAACGCTTTAGGGCATTTAGAAACGCATCTGTACTTAAATCCGGTGCAACCTCTACATGGACGGCACGGGTTGTAAGACATATGAATACGCAAACATAGGCTTTCTGACTTCTTACTCCACGTTTGCGAGTTAACGTTATATTTAGAGGCCCAAAATAATCTAAGCCGGTATGAGCCCATGGTTTCGACAATTGAAGTCTGCACTCCGGTAAGTCAGACATGATGGGCGGCGTGCAAGGTTTTGGCCGAGCCTTGAAGCAAAAATTGCATAAATGTACACGAGACCTGACTAGGTTACGCGCTGCTAGGATCCAAAAGCGTTGTCTCAATATGGACAGTAACAAATGTGGACCTGTATGGCAGTTCCTGCGGTGTGTATCATCAATAATCAGGTTCACAATATGATCCTTACGTGGTAACAGAATTGGATGCTTATGATCAAAGGTCAAGTCTGCTCTCTCTAATCTTCCACCGACTCGCAATAAACCATCCACAATAATCGGCCGCAATTTTTGTAATGAATTTGAGCAAAGCTTGTTTGTTTTTATAGCCTCCATTTCCTCAGAAAAATGTACTGTCTGTAAGGCTTTAATAATCGTTCTTTCAGATACAATTAAATCATCCGCCTCAGGAAATCCCTTAGTTTTTAATTTTCTTAAAAATCGGAGTATGTAAACTACTATACGCAGCAGTTTCGACCACGACGAAACTCTAAGAGCCATATCATAGATAAGCGGATGAACTGGTACGACGTTAACCATAGCTACCTCAGGTTTGGCTTCCGGTATTTCTACGGGATGGGGCTGAAATGGCCGAATAGGCCAGAAATCTTTACTCTGAGAAAGCCATTGTGGTCCTTGAAGCCACAGAGGATGATCCAATAGCTGGCGAGGCGTAAGTCCTCGCGACAAACAATCACTTGGATTTTCCTTTCCAGCGATGTGGAAGAAACATTCCTGGTCTAAATTTTCTTGAATTTTAGCTACTCGATTGGCAACAAAGGTTTTCCATTTATGTGGACTAGAATGTATCCAATGTAATGTGACTGTGGAATCAGTGAACGCAAGTATCCTATGAAATTTACATCGCGATTCGTAGGTGCTCACAACCACTCTTATCAACTTTGACAATAATAGCGCTCCACACAATTCAAGCCGCGCCAAAGTCGCTGATTTCAACGGAGCTACTTTAGACTTGGCACAAAGGAGATTTACCACTATTCCATTATCGGACTGAGAGTGCAAATAAATTACAGCACCAATTGCTTTCTCACTGGCATCTGAAAATCCTAATAAAGTTACTTCGCTACCATTTAAAACACCTACATGACGAGGAATAGTCATATGCGACAACAAAGGCAATTCTTTTTGAAAGGTTAACCATTTTTCCATGACATGGTTAGGCGGAGTCTCATCCCAATCTATTTTTAGCTGCCAAAGCTCTTGAATCAATAACTTTGCATAGAGAATTACAGGAGCGGCCAGACCAAGAATATCCCATAATCGAGCAACTGTTGAGAGAATATTTCTTTTGGTACAGGTTTCTCTGCATGGAGCGACATCGAACGAAAATTTATCGCTTCTTGATTCCCACTTTACACCTAAAATTTTCTGACCTTCATCATTATTAAATTTGACGACTTGAGGATGTAAGTGTGTCTCAGGAACCTGAGATAAAACGTCATCACAATTACTAGACCATTTCATAAGTTCGAAACCACCTGACTTGAACAAACCTATAAGCTGTAAAGCTGCTTGAGTCGCCTCTGACACCGAACCTTCGCTGGATACAATATCATCCATATATAGACTTCGCCTTGTGATGTCCACTGCAATTGGAAAATTTTGATACTCATCCTCACAAAGTTGTCTCACAGTACGCAATGCTAGAAAAGGACTTACAGATAGACCAAAGCATAGACGTTGGAACTCGAAAAGCTGTATGTCATCCTCAGCATCAAAACGATAAATCATTCGAAGATATTTAAAATAAGGTGACGCCATTTTAATCTGTAAATACATTTGTTTAACGTCAGCACAGAACGCGATTGGTAGTAACCGAAAATTTAACAATATGCGAAAAATATCGCCTTGCAAGTTCGGTCCTGCATGTAACAATTGGTTTAAAGAAATACCTTTATCAGTTCGAGCACTAGCGTCTAATACCACGCGAAGTTTCGTCGTCTCTTTATCATTACGAACTACTCCATGATGGGGTATAACATAGCCACTAGAAACTACATCTTCCTTTTGAACCGGTACTATATAGCCGTTGGATAGATAATCCTTAATAACATTATCATAAGCATCTCGCAGTTGAGATACCTTTGACATCTTCCTTTCCAACGCCAAAAAACGTTTTTCCGCCACAGGTAAAGAAATTCCTATACATTCCGGATCAGACTTAAACGGAAGCGCTACTGTGTATCGACCAGAGACATCCCGAGTGGTAGTTGCCTTATAGAACTCCTCGCATTCCTGTTCCGACCGACTTAAACGCGCTGACTCGGAAGATGGAACTTCTTCCAACTCCCAAAAACTGCGGACCAGCTCATCCATTCTTGAGCTAGTTATTGCGCAGAGAGCTGCAACACGGCTTGACTTAATTGGTTTTGACAAAGGCGCTTCACCCATTATTAGGTAACCTAAAGTAGTTTGTAAAGCGTTCGGTTGTCCTGGCGGTCCATTAATCCTTCCAGATAAAATCAATCGCGAAAATAACTGGGCACCAATTAACATTTCAATCTCTCCAGGCTGGTCAAAAGTATCATCAGCCAAAGGAATACCTTTCAAATAATGTAATAGCGACCTATCTATTACCGATGTAGGAAGCCGTTGGGTAATAGATTTTACCACCAACGGACTAATTTTATAAGGGCGACTCCTATCAAATCTCGAGAAGAACTCTAACTCAGTCTCGCCCGCAACAGGATTAGAACTGCCTCCAAAACCATTGACCGAAATGGGCAATCTCGTAGCACGTGAAATTAAGGACAACCGCTCACAACACTGCTTTGTCACAAAATGATTTTGAGAACCGCTGTCAATTAAACACCGAATTAAATGCGATTTTCCTGACGAATCCACTACCTTAACACGCGCTGTTGCTAGCAGAATAGTAGATGATACAGATCCTGGCACAATCGTATCAGTAAAGCCTTTTTCCAATGAACATAATGAGACTCCTGCACTAGTTCCATGGTCACCCTCTCCAGTCTCTACCGAGGGCACTATATCTGCTGATGCCTCCCACTCATCAGAATAATGATCATTACTACTGGAAATCGGCATAGATGTACTTATTGACTCTGGCTTAAAATGTAGCAGTGTATGGTGTGACCTGGCATGACAAGTGTTACATTCTCCCTTGATGTTACAAGCATTTGGCTTGTGAGAAAAGCTCAAACAAAGAACACAACCGTTGTTCTGTTTGACTTTATTAAAACGCTCCCTAACCGCAAGTTTCAAAAATTCAGCACAACGCACAAAACTATCGTGATCCGATTTCTTACACAAAGGACAGTTCATCGCCGCAGTGACGAATGACCGAGTGGCGCGAGCTATCTTAGGTATTGGCGGTTTAGAAGTATTGTTCCTACAACTAGTTGTTCCGCTACTTGTACTAACCTCGGTGCGTTCCATAATTTTCGCTTGTTCCTTTACGAATTTGGCAAAACAAGAGTATAAAGGAATCTTTTCCCCGCGAACCGAATGTTCAAATAGGCGCGCTGTTTCAATATCAACCTTTTTTAGTGCAAGATATAAGAATACAAAATCTAATTTTTCGGGTATATCTAATTTATTAAAGGCTGCGACAGAAACTGAAAACTTATCAATAAACGCATTTAAGCCTTCAACTGAAGGACTTGCGATTTTTTTCAAATTTAAAATCTCTTCTAGATACGCAGTACCCAAGGAACGGACGTCTTGGTACCTGCCCGCTAAAGTTTCATATATTAAATCATAATTATCACTGGTAGGAGCGATTCCCGCTATGCATTCAAGTGCTCTACCAGTAAGTTGACCACATAAGTAGTATACTTTTTCTGAATTAGACAGCTCGGGATTAACATGAATAGTGTTATTATAACATTCTATAAACATTGGCCACGCCTTAGTATTGCCATCAAATTTTGGCAGTTCTATAGGTGGTAACTTAATTTTAGGCGCTGTCGCCTTCGAAGGACCTTTGAAGTTCGAGTCTTTTAAGGAACTCGCCAGTGTGTCGACCTTTCCGCGTACCATCCGATAAACCTTTTCAAAGGCCTCCAACGCATCTAAACTTGGTTCAAATTCCACATCGAGCTCCATTTTATACAAGGATAGTTCGTCAAATTCTTGATTGAACTCATTCCGAAGCACCGACAATTGAGAAGTTTGTTCCAACAAAAAACTAATTTCTTTATAATTATCGCAGTTGGTTTTCGTCGAAAGGTCGTGTAAATTCTTAATACGAGAATAATATGCGTTCAATCTGGCCTCTAGCAATTTAATCTTTAAAGCCTTCCTATTTTCTTCTGCCTTCGACATCTTTCCCGAAATATATTAAATAACCTTACGTAAATAACCAAATAATAAAGTGAGTAGGTAGGTATAAATACTAATAAAATTAATTTACCCAAATAGGTAAATTAATAAGAAATACCCACCTTCGTCTAAGCAATATACGTATACCTAAACACCTATCCAATATCCGCTTGACACTTAAATACCTACTATTTACTTAAACTCTCAAAATGTCGTTACTACTACTTACCTACCTGGGTTGGAACGCTACGCAAATTCGACAATAATATAGGTAACTATTACTGTCAAATTTGCATTCAAACTAAACCTTATATAAATCTATTAAATTTAAGGATAAAAATAAGTAGTAATAGTAAGTAATGTAATAATTTTATGATAATAAAACGTTATTGGTTAAGTGAGTAAATAGGTACAAACTGATAGGAAAGTATCGTCCAGCAATGGCAGATTACTCGAGTATTACAACAAACCAAACAAAATATAATAATCACGCAATTTAAGTAATTATTAGGTACCCATGCAATTCCTAAAATTGAACTCGGGCGAGGGCGCGGATGTTTGAAGACAAACAAAATGGCCGTCGATCGAAATTATATAAAGTACCTAGGTAATTTCAACTTTTATAGAATGAAAAATAGGTACGTTGCTTAATAATAATTATACAAATATTTATATTAAGTACTAAATGAGCATAAGTATTCTACATAGATAAATAAACATAAATACCCTTTATTGTTCTCAGAATAGACTGAAAGGAATTTACCTACTATGTAACACGTGCTCAGTTACGTTCTGTTTTTAAATTTTAAAATAATGGTACAGAGGATCTAATAAGAATCCAATAGTAGTGGACTGTATTCATATATAGGTACTGGAAACCGATAACCCGGTTCGATAGTGACCAAAAATTGTTTACGCCGGTAGATTGGTGAGCCACAGAAAAATCCAATAGCCGTAAAAGACAAAACGTTTCCACTTACCGGTAACCCTCGCCTGGACCTGCTCCACGAATGTGACACGGACTCCAAGATAAGATGAGTATATGGAAGAAAGAACACTTCTTGCGGCTGGAATTCACTTCTGACAATAGCTACGCACAATATAAACACGACATAGGTTTTTGATATGGAAAGTTAGTGGTTTTTTGTCCCTTCGTTACAGCGAGTGAAAAAACGTGCATGCGCAACAACAGAGGACACGGCACTGGCGAGGCGCGCTCCACAAAACAAGCGCGTGCGGTAGATCGGAGCTACCTACGATCTTCTATCACGTTCACGCGACATAGGTTTTAGTAGCGCCATCTCTTTCGTTCGGCTTTGAGTCCAGTGCGCTCGGGCGGGTTCGTGTATAACGAATATAATCTTTTATGACTACGGTAATTTTCCATGGCTTTGGCCCAAACAGTAACTTTAAGACATTTGACATAGAATTGATTGAATGCGTGCTGAAAATATATTCAAAAGAGGATGACTTTGATTTAATTAACTTAATGAAATCAAGAATCTGCTCATTTATAACGTCTAAGACGGAACAAAGTTCGCCGGGTCAGCTAGTATATAATATATCAGATGTAAAGTAACCATAACACGAGCTTAGAGCTTACCACGGGGTTAGATATTGCTGTGTGATAGATAGATAATAACTTTATTGCACACCAATGCTTACAGACTAACTTAAAAATAACAATCAATAGCCACATACGTTGTACAATCGGCGGCCTTATCACTTAAAGCGATCTCTTCCAGGCAACCTTTTGATGGATAGGATATGTTAGGAACACCAAAGACGGTGCACAAAGATCATAGCATATACATAGATAATATGAAAAAGAAATAAAAATAAATAATAAATACATACATTAAATAAGAAAAAAATAGGAGAAAATACATAAGTATAATAAACGATAAATGTATTATTAATATATCACTACATGGTAGATAGTGTTGATGAACCATGCCTATAAAGATATTTAAGGATTTTGCTGTGTGATGTTTGCATAATCCTATTATTTTTTTAGTATTAGTATCAAGTTTTCATAACATAGAACCTAGATTGTGTGTTTGATGTAGGTTCAAAGGTCAAATGGGTTGAAAGGTCAAATGGGTCAAAAGGTCAAATGGGTCGAAAGGTCAAATGGGTCGAAAGGTCAAATGGGTCGAAAGGTCATTTGGGTCGAAAGGTCAAATGGGTCGAAAGGTCAAACAGATCCAATGGGTTGAAAGGTCAAATAAGTCAAAAGGTCAAATCGGTTGAAAGGTCAAATTGGTAAAAAGGTCAAATTGGTTGAAAGGTCAACTGGGTCGAAAGGTCATTTGGGTCGAAAGGTCAAATAAGTCGAAAGGTCATTTGGGTCGAAAGGTCAAATGGGTCGAAAGGTCAAATGGGTCGAAAAGTCAAATGGGTCGAAATGTCAAACAGGTCCAATGGGTTGAAAGGTCAAATAAGTCAAAAGGTCAAATCGGTTGAAAGGTGAAATGAGTCGAAAGGTCAAATTGGTAAAAAGGTCAAATTGGTTGAAAGGTCAACTGGGTGGAAAGGTCAAATGGGTTAAAAGGTCAACTGTGTGGGAAGGCAAATGTTTTTCTTTTGGTTTGTTTAGACAATTTATTTACTTATTTATTATTTTTTGCCCGGTTAAGCTGCTTTCTGGAAGTTTCAGATACAATGGATGAGGATGCAGGAGAAGCTCGAGGTGATGGGCAACGGAGTGGAAGGACCCTAGGTGGAGGGTACGACAAAATAAAGTCCCGAGGATAGGGGCCCACAGAAGGAGAGACCCTAGGTTGGAGGGTACGACAAAATAAAGTCCCGAGGATAGGGGCCCACAGAAGGAGAGACCCAAGGTGGTGGGTACAAAGAGGGAGAGACCCAAGGTGGTGGGTACAAAGAAGGAGAGACCCAAGGTGGTGGGTACAAAGAAGGAGAGACCCAAGGTGGTGGGTACAAAGAAGGAGAGACCCAAGGTGGTGGGTACAAAGAAGGACAGACCCAAGGTGGTGGGTACAAAGAAGGACAGACCCAAGGTGGTGGGTTCACGAAGGTAAAGTCCCAAGTGGGTGGGCACAGGAAAGTCAAATCCCTGTGGGATGGGTTGACTTTAAGGTTTCAGGAAATGTCGAACAATAAAGGGGAGAGTAAGGAGTGCTACTCAACTGAGGACGATGGTGAAATGTATGCGAGGCGAAAACAAACTCACATTTCTATTGGCCTCTAACATATATTGTAGGGTCTCTAACATATATTGTAGGTCACTGTGTCTCACTTATTAAGGCAATGTCATCCACAAATCGTAGATGGTTCAAATATTCACTGTTTATATTTATACCAAGGCCCGACCACTGTAGTTGTTTAAATATGTATTCTAAGAGAGAGTTAAATAGGTTTGGTGAAATCGGGTCCCCCTGTCTCACGCCTCGTTCCAGCTGGAACACGTCGCCTTTGGTTTCTATTCTGACAGTTGCTTTACTGCGTTTATGGATTTCAATCATTATTTTAATATCTCCCTTCTTAGTCGGTCACTCTTGACAGAGTGGTCGTGGTTATGGGGGGTCCTTATATTGGGTTGCTGCTTTTGCAATGCGCCGCCATTGTTCCCTGTTAGTTGCGGTGCGGGAGCAGTCGGTAATGAGTCAATTTTGAGATGAGGTCCGACCACCTTGTTGGAGAGCGACCACGAGACCTCTTTCAATATAGTTGTATGGTATTCCTTGGTCTATCAATGCCTTCCATAGATGGTTATGGTGTACTGTATCAAATGCCTTGGAATAGTCAACATAGGCTATTTATAGCGTTTTTCTGTATTCCAAATATTTTTCTATGATTTGTCTTATAGTAAATATGTGGTCAATGGTAGAATAGTTCTTTCTAAAGCCAGCCTGCCACGAGGTTGTTCGAAGTCTAGAATTTTATTGAGTCTATTAATTATTATAGTGGTGAATGGCTTATACGTTGATTGCAATAAGCTGATTGGCCTATAGTTATTTATGTTTAGTGGGTTCTTTTTTTTGTAGAGTAAGGTTATAATTGATGTTTCCCATTGTTCCGGAATATGTTGTGTACATTATTCCAGAACAACTTGCTAGCAAAGGTGCGAGTGGTTCAGACATAGCTTTTAGTACATCGTTGATAACGTTATCTTCTCCCGGGCTCTTCATGGATTTTAAACTATTTATGTTTTTCTTTACTTTAATTACTAAGATTAGTGGTACTTCATCTAAGTGAGCTTGGTTAACAGGTCTGTAATGAGGTTGACATTGATTTTTATTCTGGCGGTATAGATTTTTGTAAAAATCTGTTGAGACTTTTTAGGATATGTTTTCTGTTTGTGATCTTTCCTTCTGTATTGTCTTTCAGTGTTTGTATCCATTCTTTATTGTTAGTCAATCTTTTCATATTGTTCTTGGATGTTAGGTTTTTCGGTGATTGTTTTTGATAAGTTCACAAAATTTGTTTGGAGTGACGGGACGTCCGCTTTGTAAGTACATGCCGTTTAATTTTAAATGATTTTCTGTCTTTTCTTATTGTAGTAGTAAGAGATAGGGTAGCCCGTACCATTCGATGGTCTGTTGGTTGTGTGGTTGTTACTATTTCGATATTCTGTATAACTTTAGTGTTAGATTTACTAGTAATGAAGAAATCGATTTCACTAAGTGTGTTTCCGTCCGGAGAGCGCCAAGTCCATTTTGTTCTTCGATTTCTTCTTAAAATGAGTATTCATAATGTATAGCTCGTTCTCTAGGCAAAAGTGGATGAGCATTTTGCCTCGTTTGTTTCGTGACCCGTATCCCATGGTCCTAACACCGAAGAATCATTAGAACAGCGTTGACCAATTTTGGCGTTGAAATCTCCCATCAATATCTTGTTTCTTTTCTCGGTAGGCGCGTAGACTTGTATCAAGCACAGATTATTATTTTTAAAGCGTAAGTCAAGTCTTGCTACTCTGTCGGATATGGCTTGGAAATCTATTATAGTTTTCTTTAGTTCCTTTTTCACAACAAATCCTACGCCATTCCTTCCACTCTTCTTACCGGTGTAAAGAAAAATATAGGACTCATATTCAATTATATGTGTACCTTCTTTTTTTACCTCAGATAATCCTATTATGTACCACTTAATGTTGCGGATGGCATGTTCAAGGTCTTCTTGTCGACCGGTTTCTACTAGAGATCTTACATTTAATGTGCAAATATATGTTATGTTATTTGGTTTGTTTTTGTGGATAAATGGAGGGTGGTGGTCATCTTCTCCCATGGTGACCAGCCATTTTGGGAGAGTTATGGTTTTCTTCTTTATTTTGTTTCTTGATATGTTTGTTATTATTATTATGGAGGGAGACCACTAGTTGCTACTGTTGTTGGTCATCACTTTCAGTGTCACTCGTGACTTCTGCTGTTGGTGTATTTGTTATATTCCGTGCTTGTATGTAGGATTCTATGGATTTGTTTTTTTTTTTAATTATTTTAGAACATTTTTTTGTGTGCAATCTTTGTAATAGCTTCCGGTGATGAGTTTTGTTTTTTTTTGTTTACGATTACTTGTAGACGGCATATTTAGTTTGGAATATTTCGGAAAGCTAGTCTTCTTATGATTTTCATTGTTCAAAATTATGATTTTATCATACCTTATGGCAATATTTTCACCTTGTTCTTTGCGTTGCTTGAATTCTAAGTTCTTTCCTTTTTTCCAATATCTTTGGTGTGAAATCTTCCTTTAGGTAGGTGGTAGAATCTTTCAGATGGTGTCGATTTTTTTTAAGATTTGTATTTTCATACCCAGCGTGCAAAAGGTTACAGTTATAGGCCTCACTTTGTTTGTTAGTTTTCCTATTCTTCTGACGGATTTTTTTTAACATTTTCATAATATCTTCTTATTTAAAACTTATTCGAATGTCAATCTAAATAGTTAAAATAACATTTGTTGATGTGCACTGACAGTTTATCTATGAATTTATTAAGTTTTTGCTTTATATTTTTCACTTTTTCAATTTCTTGTAATTATTTAGTACAGAGACAATGTTTACATAGGCACAGTGGCGCCTCCACCGTCTAATCTAAATAGTTAAAATAAATATCAAGTAGATCATAGTAACTGTAAGAAAAAATAAATGTGAAATCGTTATTATTGTTAGGAATACTTTATTGCACAGTATAAATACAGAGTTGTACAAAAGGTGGGCTTAGTGCCAAGGCATTTTCTACCTGCCAACCTCGGACAGGTTTGGGATAAAAAGTTGGCGCGCAAGAATGTATAAAAGTGGCTTAATCTAAAGAGTTACAATATTAAAGTGTAAGGTACATAATTAAAACAATCAAAAATATAACAAAAACAATTCTAAATATATGTTTTATATTTAAAACACACACACATACATATATACATACAAATATATATGAATAAAAGGGATGGTTTGATAAGTTATGTATAAAATTTATCAAGATAGAAGTTTTTAGTTGCTCGTTTGAAGTGGTCTTTTGTTTCTGCTTTTCTGATATGAGGTTAATAATTAATATCATTAAGTTAATAATTAATATATATCTTGTCCGATTGTTAAGCGAGAGGACTTGCTTCAAGTAGGATGGCCGAGCTGTAAGGTTAATATAGATACTAAGTTAATTTATGTATATTTTAATCAAATGTTTAATTCGTTCTAAATTCATAGTTTTGTTAATTATAATTTTTACATGTATTATCGTGACCTAAAAGTATGTATTTAAAGGCAAGTTCCGGTTTATTGTTTGAGTTGACTTTATTTCGTAAGCCAATCGGCGCTCGCACACGCCACCGCTGTCGAGCGCACCGACCAATGAGGAGTGAGACCAAGTTGTCAAGTAGGGTTCGAGCGCTCGACGGCGGAACGCGACGGCCGGGCATTGGAACGGTGGCACTAGTCTAGGCAAGACAATGGAATATTACAAGCTAATAAAGAGTGGGAAATTTGTGAAAAATTAAAGTGGATTTTATTCTGACCAAACCCAAAACTACGGAATCACGAATCATGAAGAAACACCATGTTTCTACTCGAAATTATTAACTTTCTTCTATACCTGTCAATAACTTTTATTTCTTACGAAAATACACTAAAAAAAACAACAAAACAGTAATTACGATATGAATCAATTTAACTATTAGAAGGGGAGTTACGTTTATTCAGAAGACATTATACGTTTATGTGACGAGACAATACGTCTATTCTTTATTAAGACGAGAAGTCTAATCTACCTAGACAGATCATATTCATAAATTTATTTCATTCCACAATATTTACCTACATTGTATTTGAAAATTACAATAATACCAAAAATGTCGAAAAGTAATAATAATTAATCAATAAATTAGTCCACTTATAAAAGAAAAATTGAACAAAGTAACATCAAAACAAAACAATATAAATAAAAATCAAGATCTTCTTCTCTACCTAGTCAACAATCGCCGTGCTAAGCCGGCATTTATGTAGGTATTTTGATATTCCATCCATTCGCACTATCTCGCCGAATATCTCTAATAATCTTAAGATATTCGGCCATTGAGTGCATAGATTTAGATGTACTACTTCACTATAAACAAACTGACTTCCAGATAATGGTCGTTATAAACACAGGCGGTGATTAGTAATATAAAACAGCCCTTTTAAAAAATAACTTTATTATATTAATGATTCCAATCACAATCTGAATTTAGCTGGTCGCCGGGCCGGGCAGGTTCAGGTCTTTGGAAACCACGTGTGGAACGTCCAAATATATCTGAAAACATCAAAAAAATTGTAAAACTAATATAAACAGTAAACATATATACAATGTATTCAGAGAGGCCTTAGATTAATCTAAGGCCAACAACATACTAACTTGTGAAACATGTTGAAACTGTATTAAATCTAATATATAAAATTCTCGTGTCACAGTTTTCGTTGCCATACTCCTCCGAAACGGCTTGACCGATTCTCATGAAATTTTGTGAGCATATTGAGTAGGTCTGAGAATCGGCCAACATCTATTTTTCATTTTGCTAAGCAACGTTTGCTGGGGTCAACTAGTAACTAATAATATAGTAGGTATACACATGTTTTTGGAAAATAAATTACGTATTCGTAGAGACCTTTTTTAGGTTAGAAGTCATGAAAAGGCCATTTTTTATTTCACTACAATTAATGAAGTGAGTCGACACCGCAAGAGCAGCTGACATTTCATTATTTCGTTCTGGCGAGGTAAATCATTGGACATCGGTCACACTATAAATATTGTGCAGCCGTACGAGTTGCCTAAATGAACGTAAATAAACTTAAGGCGAACTTGGCCAAACAATGCTTCGAATTCTATTTGTAAATTCCATTCTAATTTTTAGAAATCTAATCATAATGAGTACCCACAATGTGATGCGAAGGAGCAAAATATATAACTTATTCTAAGAATACACTCAGGATTCAAAGCTAAAGTAAGGAAAAGTGCTAGTTGTATGAGCATTTAGATATTTAACGATCTGATGTATTTAAGGTAACCTTATAATAGACTATTGGCGAAGTTACACTGCTGGTAACTAGACTACTGTTTTTACACAGTTGATGAATATTTTTACCAAGATTGAATGTTTTTGTTGATATTTGCACGCCTATCAATTTTGGTAGAATATAATGGATTGTCAACTAGATTTTAAGACCATTATAAATTAAATTCTGGCAAATAAAGATTTTAGTTTCGATTGTGATTTAATGAAAATGGTAAGAGAGAAGTTGAACTAATAACTTCAACCTGAGTGTCTTCAAGACAAGAGTGAATAGGTACAGTATGCGTCACTTACTGGTATGGTAACCCATTCTGCATACAAACCACTACCTACTGCAAGGGGGTGTTAGCGTTGGGAACCAGTAAGCGACGCATACTGTACCTTCTAGATAAATGTGATCCATCCGTCCATCTTCGTCCACACCAACACTTACCATCAGGTGAGATTGTGGACTATCATAGAACTATCTCGAATAAAAAAAAAGCTGGTCGTCTCCCATCAGCTCGAGAACTGTTAGATGCTGATAAGTACCTTCTCTAGACCGACGGTGCGGATGAGCGCGCGCAGCCTCTCCGGGATGACGGGGTCGCCGTCACTGGACCACACCGTCAGCGAGCAGTTGAAGCGGGCCGTCTCGCGCATCAGGTCGAGGAGCACTGGCTGGCTGTTGGACGCGAGGCCGGCGCGGACCTGCAACCATTATAACCTGGATATTTTGATACAGAAGATTGTTTTTTTTTATGCTTGATAAGCCTTCATTTGACCACAATCTCACCTGATGTTAAGTGACAATGTGGTCTAAGATGGAGCATGAAGACCTAGAAGGTAGATGGCTTCTTCTACAGAAGATTGTATAATTCAACACGATACAGTACAAAAACACTTTATTGTACACACAGGGTAATAGAATACAAGAACATGGGATGCCTTTGGATCATCTTTGAATTCAGACTTTGATACGTTTCATCAGAGAGATTCCTTTTAATTAGGTTCTAAGGGATATTCAATAAAAATATGTCGACCCGTGTGCGCAAGTCAGATCTTGCGTCAAGACACGTCATAATGCAAAAAAGGTAACGGGGCATAATTTTTTTTTATAATAATTCCGGACTGTGGTTACACAGCATCATGCACCTAACCCCAAACTAAGCAGAGCTTGTACTAGGGGTGTTATGTGACTGATATACTACATTGATACATTTTTTTTGTCATTCGTCATGCAACATTTTACTAACAAACTGAATACTATAAAAAATTCCCACAAATGCCATTTTAAGATTAGTTATCTAATTGGTAAAAACATTAGAGTCCGTGCTACAAGATCTTGTAGGCTCTTTCTTAACAGAATCTCGTTTCATTGCCGTCATGCGCGATCATTTAACATCAACTTACATCTTTGATCAAGGTGTTCTTGGCTTCGAGGTGTTGTAAGGTTTTGATTTACATTTTATGCAGGGTTGAGCTCGACGTTTTTGCTTTGTTCTGATCTGGATTGTATCCTTCCAGAAGAATTGCGGTTTAAAAATCTTTATTTCTTTAATAAATAATATACGTTATTCGCTCTTTTTTATATTCTCTTATTCACTTAGTAAGGATCACGTAGATCAAGAGCTATTCTATACCATTTCCAAAAATGAATACCGAGCCTAGTAAGATTCCCTCTTGATTGGTCCTCATAGAAAGGGACAATTGACCAATCAACAGATAAAAGGTTGGAAACCAAGCAAGGAGTATAAGGTTTACTTACAGCGAAAGTAACTGTCTGGTTGACATGGTTCCTGTCGACTGCCTTGATCATAGCTCCAATCTGGGTCTTGCTGTATTCACCCTCAGAAATGTCACCGCCAAACCTACAAAATTATAATAAATATACGAGTCAGTAAGGGCAACTTTGCAAAATTGATAGCTTGCACTAGGCTGATGTGACAGGGATATAAATGGGTGGTACGTTAATGGGATGATACTATGTAATTATCCAACAGAGAGAAAGAGAAAAGGGCAAAATGTTTGGTTTCGATCGTTGACTATCTACATTTATGGTTAAATGTAGATAGTCCCATAGTATCATTCTACTGGTGTAGAACGACGCCTTAGAGATAAAGCGTGTTTAACCCAGAGTATTGTGTGAGGTTGGTGGTATTGTGTATAGTCCGGCAATGTTTTTATGTGCCTTCTATATACCAGGATGGGATCCTTTAAATAGGAACAGGAAGCAGGAAATTCCTTTAGAAATCAAAATATATGAATCAATCAATTAATACATAATTAACGCAGTCTTTAGGACTGTACCTTTTGTGCTAGTTAGAAACTATGTTACAGCATGGTAATGTTAGTAAAATTAGTAATATAAATTATCACCATGGTACCTGGTACCATTAGGTACCTAGGTACCTAAATAAGCTGCCTGAGCCTGATTGTGCCTACCTGGATGTCCACCCAAGAGAGAGCACAGTGCGAGGATACTTCGTAGCCAGCTGTAGGAACTTGTCGGCGTCCAGGGGCTTCGTGGTGGCTTCCACGGGACCAGGGATGATGTCCGCGTTCAGCCACAGGGGGAAGGTAACCTATTCAGGATATTGGTGTTAAAATTACGTAGGTATGGGATGAATATATGAATATATTAATGTTAATCTTGTTTTTCCCTTGTTGACTGCTACATGATGCTATTTACAGCTTCCTGGGAGCATAGGCCAGTTCTGAGATATTTTACTGAGTTTATCTTTAAGTATAGTGGTAAGTCTACTGGTTCTTAGGTATTTTACGTTGTTTAAATTTCTAAATGAAACAAACTCGAATGAAATTATTAATCTTTATTATTCAATTTAAATAATTATTATCTTCAACTTCTTATGCATAACGATTATTTATTTTAATAAACTCGTATTAATATTAGGTTAAACTAAAAATGGGTATAATGCTTTGGTATAAATATCACATAACATTAGATTATGTAACATAATACTAAATAACATAATCTAAATAGCTTTCTCATAGTAATACTATTAGAATGGGGGAGGATCAGAAAGTATTGAGAGCTTATCAATGATGTAAAAACTCCAAAATTGTAATATCTACGAGTACATAATTGTAAAACTGATAAAGCTGTGTATTAGCTTCTCAACTCAGTATAAAAAAATTAAGCGAACTGTAAGAAAAAAGTTATTTTCTTGATTATTTTGGTTTAAACAAAAATAGATTGATTAATTTTAAGTTTACTTGTCCATATATACCCTGTGCTTCAAAGGAAATAAACGTTTTGACTTTGACTGGACATTGACTTTTATTTTAGACAACAGAGTGGACACCCAGTAGGTCGTCCCAGATATCGCTGGAAGGACATGATGAAGGCTGACCTGCGTCAGCTTAGGTTGAGAACTGGTCAGAGCTTGAGCAGGATAGACCGGTGAAAGTCTCTCGTTTCGGATCCCACAACCCACAGGAGCCAAAATAGTTAGTTCTTAGTAATACTCTTACAAGCAGAAAGTAATACTTTATAAGCAAAGAAGCAAGGCAATTCGCAAATGCAAATAAACATAAAAACCTCCTTTTGAAACACTCAATCTGACTAAGTAGCCGATAGCAGAAGCAACTGCTTTTTATACAAAACAAAAAGTTTCTTTTTTACATTTTATATACATATACATAAGCCTTGGCTTAAGTTATTAAGCAAAATCGTGGACTGTTTTAATACAAATTTTCAGTTCACACATGTCATCTTAATTTTGTGACTCACAAAAAAATTATTTGTTTCTATTTTCTAGTCGTTTGCTGGAGTAACTCTGCAGGTTATTTTAAATCTATGGAATTGCTTGATCGTCGTTTTTATTTTCTCTTTTCCAGTTTACACTTTTCGTAAATATCTGAAAAATTTACAAAATTGTTATTTTCTTAAACAAAAATAAGTTAAATATTATATCGATAAGTATAGTAAGTAGTATAGTAAGATTAGTCGGGGTCCCATAGACCCGCTACACACCAATACCTTAAAAGCCAATTATAATATCCGTTCCCAACTCGAATTTAAAGTTAACTGGGAGAGGAAAACGATGAGGCATGTTCTTTAAGATGCCAACAGTAATGGATTCCACTTAGGTCCATTGGACTCACGACTGACGTTAAATGGACGTAAGACGAGAGGGGCTTCGGCCAAATCGGAATATTTTGGGCTGAATACGTCCGTTTTGCGGTGTGCAAAGAGCCATAGTAAAGTATGGGTAGAGTACGTCGCGCGGCAGACGCTCCCACGTCGCAGTCGCTTTAGACGCGCAGGTTTCGCCGAAGCTTAAAATATATGTAGCATACATGATATATTTATTAAATTATGTTAAGCTTCGGTTGTTGGTGGTCTTAAACTTACATTAATGGAATAAAAACATTTATAATTAATAAAAAAGTTAAACATAAGTTGTTAGTGTTCATGGGAAATTTTACATTCACTAAAAACAAAATATTTTGGACAATGCTCCTTTTTGTAAAGCAAAATGTACAGTCAGCTTCAAATTTATATAAGCGTCCATAAACAATCTGTAAATCATAAAACAAAATTGATGTCAGTCAAAGATGAACATAACTCAACTTTCGAATTATTTCCGCTTTATATGCCAATTTTAAAACAACCTGTTTTTATTTGTTAAACAATACTTTTATAGGTCATATGTTAATTAAATTTAAAAGTATCCAAATTAGTTTCTGGTTCGATTATCATCTTCCAACAATATTTACACCGGTCAATACTGCAATCTTTCATACACGAAGTTGAATCATAACATGAAATCTATAAATTAGTATTCGAAAACAGTTTAATAACAATTGAAACGTGCGCAGACGCAGTCTGGCGACGATACGAGGAAGGCAGATGCGTCGTGGCGGGTCTGATTTTATCGCCGCCGCCGTTTAAAGATTATTTTGGATATCTGTTGGTTAAATACCCAGTCAGAAACAGTATGATTAAAGTATTATTCTGTGCTGCAGGTTTATCAACACTACATAATCGATATAACATTTAAATTATCGTGGTTTTTAACAATATTATTACTTAAAACGCTCCAATTTCCCATCATTATAATAGATTTCGAAGAGATTCTGTAGTATTATGACTTAAAACAGGTAATAAATAAATATTTCTGTACTAAAGGAAACAGCATCACCTAACCCCAAACTAACATTTGACGGTTTTTGAGTTTTCCGATATTTCGACGCTGTTACAAGCGCCATGATCACGGAAACGACTGACTTAAAAACCGTCAAATCATGGTAAGTTACCCGTTGTAAGTCATACATAATACTACAGAATCGCTTCGATCTCTATGATTATGATGGAGACAGAAATAGGAGACAGACGCGGCGAGTGACTAAAATTTTTAATAAGTATAGATGATGGTAAAGCTACAGGCCATTGGCCCTTCTGGGATGTTCATTATGAGAAAATTAAGATGGATTCTTTTAATAAACCCATTTCATATCTACAAAGAAACAAAGATATATGAGCGATAATAGGTCATAATGTGTGTGCATTGCATACCCACTGAGTTTTCCTAGCTCCGATATAGACGAAAGCACAATTAGAAAAAAAAATACAAAACCTAACAAATCTAAAGTTTTACAAAACAAATTAATCCCATCAAAAACAATACTTGTCAAAAAAACCAAGTCGCGCAACTCAGTTGTTCTGCGGTAAAAAGTTGTGAGATCCAAGTAAATCCAAGTCTTCAAATTTCGTCTCAAAATTCTTTAATGTTTTATATAAATATATTAAGACATGGCCATCGCCCGAAAACACGTTTTAATTCAATCGCCTGAAAACACGTGTAAATTCAATTATTTAGTGCGATGGCCAAGTCTCAATATATTTATATAAAACATTAAATAATTTTGAGACGAAATTTGAAGACTTGGATTTACTTGGATCTCACAACTTTTTACCGCAGAACAACTGAGTTGCGCGACTTGGTTTTTTTGACAAGTATTTTTTTTGATGGGATCTCATTTCTTTTTGTATTTTGTAGACAGTTCTACTTTTTTCCTTTTCGGTACCTTCTACTTATTGTATATATGTCCATATAATTTTCTTTTTGCCGGTCTAGATTGGATTTATTTATATTTCGCATTGTTATTACTTTAGTACATATTTCGTATGTACGTGGCGTTGCGACAGCGCCCTCTATACCGGTCTTTTCTAGATTTTTTAGTTTTTCCTTGATTTATACACCAAACACTACTTATATTCCAAATTTGAAGCTTCTAGGTCTGCTAGAAGTGCCTTAGAATTTTGATGATCAGTGAGTCCATGAGTGGCAAAATTAAGAAATTTGACCCGTTATAATTCTTAAAATACTGGTTCAAATTGAATGAAATTTGAAATATACCGTGTATTTACAATGCCTGCATAGTTACTGAAAATTTCAGTCTTCTAGTTTTATCCACAACGAAGTTACAGGGGGTCGAAAATAGCCTGAATGGCTTCGAGAAAAGGCACGACAGCGCCCTCTATACCGGTTTTTTTCTAGATTTTTTAGTTTTTCCTTGATTCATACACCAAACACTACTTACATTCCAAATTTGAAGCTTCTAGGTCTGCTAGAAGTGCCTTAGAATTTTGATGATCGGTGAGTCAGTCAGTCAGTCAGTCAGTCAGTGAGTGACAAAATTACAATATTTGACCCGTTATAATTCTTAAAATACTGGTTCAAATTGAATGAAATTTGAAATATACCGTGTCTTTACAATCCTGCATGGTTACTGAAAATTTCAGTCTTCTAGTTTTATCCACAACGAAGTTACAGGAGGTTGAAAATGGCCTGAATTGCTTCGAGAAAAGGATGGTACGGCCGTGCCGCTTTTTTGCTCGACTTGGTGGGGGCACTGCCGTGCCCCCAGATAAATTACAGTAATTTTACGGAATACTATTAAAAATCCCGTAATGTTTATAATGAGAACTAATTGCATCATTATGATTCAAATAATGACTAAGTTAGGCTTAGTAACCGAGGTCTGACTAACTTAAGTAAATGTTGATATGTAAATTGCGTTTTGAGTTTGTTTTTTGAGATGAACTAATCTCATTTAACAAGCTACAATTACAAGCAGAGCGATTAAACGTCTTACACATACAAACATCTGCTACTCTCCGAGATTAATTATATAAGATATTTTAAAGTGGCGCTCATAATTCATCGATATATTTTACAAAATAATATTTTTCAGTAATATGTATAAAATTGACACATTTTATTATGATGAATGGAGAACCGTGTTAGCTAATGGGGCACACTTGACTTTAATTCCGAACATCGTGGGTTCGAACCCTCGCCACCCACGTCTGAATTTTTATTCCCAAGAAATGTATGAAACGTTGAAGGCAAACATCGTGAGAAACCCGGCATGTTCTGAGAAGCTTAAAGAGTTTGAAGAACATGCGACTTTCACCTACCCGCACTTGGCCAGCGTGGTGAATTGAGGCCTATTCTCTCTCGTGGAGAGAAAAGTCCCTATGTTCCCAGCAGTGGGAACGTAAATAGGGATGCTTATGATTATGATGAGATATAGATAAGAATTAAATAAATTGAATCTGCAATGATCTCTTTAATAAGCTTAGCTCGCGCATCGCACCGAAGTTGCTTGACATGACATCCATAGAAATAAAAAGCTACACAAGTTGTTGGTATGTTTTTTAATTTTTAGCTGAGGACGAATATATGCGCTTATCTGTGACATTATTCTCAATTAATCAATTATTATTTAAAAACAAAGTAAGTATTACGCATTCTTTTCAACTTTGTTATTTTATAATAGTTCACTGGCAAATTGACACTTCAAACCATAGTATCCAGTATTAAAAAGCGAACAAAATGCTTAGTAGGTAAGCAATAAATAAAGACAATTAAAATTTTAGCGAATCCCATAAAACACTTACCTAAAGAATTTTGTCGTAAACTGGTGGAAAAGTGCTTATAAGAACACCAATCAAAACATTGAAATTCAAGGCAATTTTCTTAAAAAAAATATTCTTATTATCCCTTTGAAGGGCAGTTATTTTCGCCGTATAAAACACACCTTATGTAATCCTCCCCAACGAACAAACTCCGCAACCTTAATGTCGAAACAATATCCTAAATACCGTCGGAGATGGCATTTACTCTCCACTATGGAGGTCTCTTGTGCAGAGTGATAACTGGAGAAACCTTTTTCCTAGATTGATCGCTCTCTGCACAGGCCAGTATCTGTCTATGTATATCTGTTTATGTTATTTTATTATCACACTAATTTAAGAACAAAAGAAAATCTTTATTTTTAGACACATGACTATAGTAAAGTTGTAATATCCAAGATAAAAAAAGGAGTTCATGTCCTAATCCCACCATCTACCTTCCATTTCAGGACAAGCAGACCAGCATTATCCCCATTTCATGGTGTTCCATCCACTCGTAATGGGTGACCATTTCACGTCAACAGCCGTCATTCATCGATTTACTAATAACGCAGGCTTATGTCCCTACTAGACGTCTACAGCTGATATGATGATGATAAATGACAAAATATAAAAGTATATTAGATTGTTTGTTATCACTTCACACTTTGTCTATTCAATCAATCTTCTTTTAGTTTTGTAGTTTTGAGTACGAAAAGATCAAAACTCCTTTTCATCCTAAAAAAATTCAAGCGAAGTAACTAGTGTGTCTGATTAATGAATTAAGCATTTCTCAGTCTCAATTGAAATGACGCGAGGGTGTTAGCATCTAGTTAATTGGATGATGTCACTCAATTTTCTGAGACATTTCTGAATGGATTCGAGCTCACTGACTCATTAGCTCGTTAATTATCACAATGTTTATCTAACAAAGACGTCTTTATTCATAACTATGCAACATATATTGTCTTAAATTTTTTAATCGTATTAGCTGCAAGACGTCCACTGCTGGACGTAAGTCTACATAGGCTTACAGTTATTTCGTTTAGAGGCGGCCTGCAAATGCGCACTTTATCAAATCGTCGCCGATCTAGATGGTGGACGTCCTACGCTGCGCTTGCCTTCCGTGGTCTCCATTCGAGAACTTTATGGCCCCAACTACCATCTGCTATGTCACGTGTTGTCTACGAGCTATATGGCCAGCCCACTTCAGGAGCATAATCCGTATAGTTTATTAATAAATATAGTTTAAAAGAACGTTCTCCAAACTATAAAATACACCAATAAAAACATTTGCGAAACTGTTGCATAAGTTCTCCAGACAAACAAACCTTATAATATAAATAATAGATTTAGTGACATCAATCGAGTTAACGCACGATGCGATGGCCAAAGAAAATAGGGATCCAGTTAAAGATTCGACAATTTCTGCCTGATTTCGATAACATATCAAATCAAGATTTTTTTTTACTGTCGATAAGTCTTCATTTGACCACAATCTCACCTGATGTAAAGTGACGATGTGGTCTAAGATGGAGCATGAAGACCTAGAAGGTAGATGGCTTCTCCGGACCACATTACGAAACAGGAAAAAATCTTTTCACGCACTGGTCCAGCCCGGAGGTTGGACAAGCCGCGGCCGGAGCCTACCACCAGAGACTGATGATGATGATTTTTACCACTAGATACTTAACAATGAAACCCTGAACGCAGTTTTACCGTATATTAAAGTTAACATAAAACATCGAACCATCTAAATTTACCTCATGCGCCGCAAACGGACCCTCGCCCACCGCGCATCAGAGGCAATCAAATAGACCTTCCAAAAAATTAGACATTGGGTGTCCAATTATTTTTTGCGCTTAGCATTTACAAAGTTATGTATTGTATAGAATGAGGACCCGCCAAGAAGGATTTATTATTTAGAACCACGCTTACCCCAGGTTTCGCGTACTGGTCAATAATATCCTGGCTTTTCTCAAAGGCCTCGATCTCCTTGAAGTCCAGCTTCGCTCCCTTCTTGTTCTGGCTAGCCGAGTTGTGCTTGGCCACGATGCCGAGGAAGTCAGCCAGGGACAGGTCCGAGGTTTTGGCTGGGGGGTGTGCCATCACCGGGATGGGGGGCCCGCCTTCTTTGCCGATCACGTGGCCGAGGACCACGTCGGCTTCCAGCATGGATACGTTGGCTGGAAGAAGAAGGTTGTCATTTCATTCGGTGAATCTGGAGAATGCTAATTTTGCGCCCATTAATCCGTTAGTTAGGTAGAATGGACGTTGTATCCAGTCGAACCTCAGCAGAAATTACGCCGTAGGAAGTGTGGCGCCGTAACCATAACTTATGAATATGTTTGAAGATTCGTAGTTAATTTCTAGCGATTAAAAGTACCTATTTATGATGTAGCGTATGCAAATACGACCATGAAACAAATTCACATTTTATTTAACAACCCATTTACGTATTTTTAACCCCCGACCAAAAAAAGGGGTGTTATAAGTTTGACTTGTCTGCCTGTCTGTGTGTATGTCTGGAGGACATCATAGCTCCCGAACGGATGAAGCGATTTCAATTTAGTTAGTTAGTGGGGAAGGAAAACCGAAAATCTGCAAATATACTCGAGTGGGGGGTATCAAATGAAAGCGCATCACGTGCACATTACAAAATATTATGGTGTTTTACTTTTAAAGAAATTAAGACAATGGAATCAAGGGTTTTTCTTAAATTTTAAAATTTGGATTTATATTATTAAGAATACAATCCAGCAAAACAAGTCAGTAAACGAAACTCTCTGTTTAGCGTTATTTTCAGGAATAGTAGAGTGATTCAAAGCAATGCTTGCATCATAATTTAAACAACGCGCACCGTTCTTCATGTTAAGCATTTTTGTTACATTATTATTATTGTTGAAAGCAGAAAATGTTGGAATTCTTCGAAACGTCCAGACGTGCCGATCTGTATAATACGAGTGTAGGGTGTTGCCATTTTGTGCTATATTTCTGCGGAAATCGGCACTCGGTAACTACGGGACGTATTAATTTGGAATATTTATAGTTATTTGTACCTACTTCAAAGACTTACTCCGAACTATTTAGCTCCTATCCTATAAATAAGTAAAATCTAGACAGTGGTTAGATGAAAATTTGTATAATTTTACGACTCGCTTCGAAATAACATCCAGTTATTTGCTGAACATTTTCCTCTCCATCCAAAGGTTGTCTGGAAGAAATTGCTTTGAGCAATAAGGCCGCCCATTACGCATTTTGTATTTAGCTTTAAGTCCATTTTTGTTTTGTTTTATCTTGGTGTGTAATAAAAAGTTATTATTAATATTTTTAACATCATCTACACGATTCAATTGTCGTCATCTGAACATTATCTGACTATTGAAAACAAATTAGGCAACAGTTATGGCAAAAGTACCGTAAAACGGGGTCAATAGGGATGCAGGGGTCAATAGGGATAAAACCGATGAACAAAATTGAAGCGGAAACACTATCAGAAATCTACCGATAATCGTCTGATTTTTTATGAGTTTTATAGTAGAATATTGAGTTTTTATATTGGTAACACTTTTAAGACGTGAAGATGGTCACAAGTTAGAAAAAAATACATCTGAAGTTCGCCGTTCAGCAGGACGTGATTTTGTCCCTCAAAAACTTTGAAAAACCAGCAGGAAAAAGTGATTTCTATTAAATGAATCGTGCTGAGTAACAAAAGTTAGTGTTTTCTCCATCCAAATCAAGTATGTTACTACAATTTTCTTGTTTAATTTTAGTTTAAATCGAAAATTTATGAGTGCCGGTAAATTTTGCAAAAAAAGAGGGTAATAGAGACGCCTACAGGATATTATCGGGATGTCTGTGGGGTGAATAGGGACGAGAGTCCTACAAACTAAGGACGTGGTTGTATGAAAAGGGACACTAAAGCATGGATAGGGACAGGGGTGTCACTCACCAATATCGCTAGTATTTGTCTATAATAATATTATTATTCGTTATTACCTAATGATGGGTGGTTTGGTTAAGCTTATTTATTTAGGTACTTAGGGACTTTTGCTTTTTGCAGGCACAATGCCACGAAAATATAAGCCCAGCCAAAAGAAGAATTATAAAAAATATGACCCAAAAGTAATAAACGTAATAAATATAATAAATTTTAATATATAAAAATAAAATAATAGTAATATTTTTTTTTCTAATTATGACATTGGGGTCCAGTATATAGGATAGTAGGTTTGAGTAGGTATTTTGATTCTCCAATATTTACTTTCTGCACTTACTAATCTTTTGACTCGGCTAAAGTCGAAATAGGTAGGTAGTTGCTTTTTTTGTTTTTTTATAAGTTTAATGAATCTGATTCAAAAGTCGTTCGTAAGTCGCTAAGGAAGCAATGAAATCTGTAGAGGTATAATGTATTTTACATTATTTCTATAGTACTGAATTTCTTATTTTTTCATTCTTAGTTCTGAATAATATTATTTGGGGGTTTGTGACAACCCTGACCATATTTCTCTATTGTTCTCAATGCCGTCCCTATTAACCCCTATACGTGTATGAATAGGGATAGCATATATTTTAAGTATTTACATAAAAGAAGCTCACTATCAATGAGTTTCGCATACAATTTCATAATATACAAGTTAAGACTAAACTTTTAATGTAGTAAACTAATAGTTGTTGATACAAAATTCATTAGAAAAGGGCACTCAAAGTTGAAAACCATCCCCATTCACCCCATTTTACGGTACCTAATTTACGCTTTCTGCCTTCTATTGGTGAATTTACCACATTATGTGGGTGGGGTCGGCACAACATGTTTTTTTTTTTAATTTAACACATATTTATCTAATCTCCTTCTTTCCTCTTACTACTCATGTAATTATATTGATTACTAGCGGCACGCCCCGGCTTTGCACGGGTAATTATTCAATGTTTTTTCAAAATTATTCTAATTTTTCTCGCCGTAAAAACCATCCTTAAACTCCAACGAATATTTAAAAAAATTAATTGGCTTAATTGGTATAGGCGTTGTTGAGTTATGCGCTTAGCAACACATTTTGCGAT
Source organism: Gymnoscelis rufifasciata (assembly GCA_929108375.1). NCBI lineage: Eukaryota > Metazoa > Arthropoda > Insecta > Lepidoptera > Geometridae > Gymnoscelis > Gymnoscelis rufifasciata. The sequence goes on along the minus strand of OV815307.1, from coordinate 1,160,805 downwards.
TCATTTTTAACCCCCGACAAAAAAAGAGGGGTGTCATTGTTTGACGTGTCTATCAGTCTGGGACATCATAGTTCCCGAACGGATGAAGCGATTTCAACTTAGTTTTTTTTGTTTAAAAGGTGAGTCTGGCGCGAGTGCTCTTAGACATGTTTCATGAAAATCGGTTGTGCCGTTTAAAAATTGTGGGGGTTAGAGTGGGGAAGGAAAACCGAAAATCTGAAAAATTTCGAGTTGGGTATCAAATAAAAGCGCATTGCATGAACATTACACATTAATATGGTGTTTTATGGGAAATTGAAGGATTCGAATCGGGGGTTTTTCTTATATTTTAAATTTAGATTTATTATTTATAAGAAGATTAAGGTAAGAGAAAACATACTATTGATTGCAATGCTCAAATTGGTGTAACCTACAACAAACATAAACTTGGTTCGGGACAATTGGTGTAACGTTAGTTTTTTGAAGAAAGTTGGTTTTATATTGGTGTATGTGTGGTTATAATTTTTCGTTCAAGCTAAGAATTAGTGTAAGAGCAATGCTGGTTTTCCAAGATACATACACCAACTTAACCTTCTTCGGTCATAGGAATACAACAATTCGACTTATGTAAATAGTTACAACATAATTTCGACGGAAGTCTGCAAAATTCACAGTTAAAATGTGTAGCGTAACTGTATTTTTTTAAAGCTAGAATTCTATTATTATGCTATTCGAAAGAGCAGAAAAAAACTAAAAAAAACTGTAAACTCAACTTATTTTACGTGTTTAGCGACAATTTTTTTATTTCCGCACACGACCATTCAGTAGGGAGCCGACGACGCGACGCGGCAGATTATTTCGTGATCTTAACCCCGCTTATTGTCACAAAACTATAATACTTAGAGATATAATGTTCGGACGTTTTTTGTAGATAGTGATAAGCTCTACAAAGTTGTAATACATCAAATTGTTATATATTCAATAGTTTTCGCAGCATTCGCGATTAAAGAAAGATTTTAAGTTTATTTTTTCATAAAAATCGGTTATTGTCACAAAACTATAATAGTTAGAGATATAATGTAACAACGTTTTTGTAGATAATGATAAGTTCTACAAAGTTGTAATACATCACTTTGTTATATATTCAATAGTTTTCGCAGCATTCGCGATTAAAGAAAGATTTTAGGTTTATTTTTTCATAAAAATCGGTTATTGTCACAAAACTAAAATAGTTAGAGATATGATGTAACAACGTTTTTTTGTAGAAAATGATAAGTTCTACAAAGTTTTAATACATCACTTTGTTATACATTCAATAGTTTTCGCAGCATTCGCGATTAAAGAAAGATTTTGGGTTCTTTTTTTTTCACCATGGGTTACATTATCGGAGTTTGGTAAGGAATTATATTATTTATGAAAACTAAATATAGCCTATGTCACTCAGGGATAGTGTAGCTTTCGAATGGTGAAAGAATTTTTTAAATCGGTGCAGTAGTTTTAGAGCCTATTCGAGACAAACAAACAAACAAAAAATCAAACCTTTCCTCTTTATAATATTAGTATAATTTATGAAAACTAAATATAGCCTATGTCACTCAGGGATAGTGTAGCTTTCGAATGGTGAAAGAATTTTTTAAATCGGTGCAGTAGTTTTAGAGCCTATTCGAGACAAACAAACAAACAAAAAATCAAACCTTTCCTCTTTATAATATTAGTATAGATACGTTCTCATTTCTTTTTTAAATAAAAAATAAATGAATATTTAGCTTAATAATAATAGTAACTTAATAATAATAATATTAATAGACATACATATATAGTTTTTTCTACCATGGTTTGTGTTGCCAAGTCTTATTTAAATTAAAATTGCAAAAAGTCAAAACTTAACCGACATACAAATGGTACTTGTATGAGTTTCAAGGCATTTGCATGTGCTTTTATGAAACTTATTTTGCAAAAGTAGATTCTCTTTAAGGATCGGTTAAAAAATATTAACTTGATTTAATTAAACCAATAACAACAGAGCGCTGCGATTTATCAAATAACTGTCTGTATCAACTTCCTGTCAATTTTCTTATGAGTCACGCCATCTTGCAGTTCTGTAGGTAACCACAACATCGCATGATCCTTCGGCTGTCTCTTTCTGTAGCGCGTGTTAGAGCGGGACAGCTGCCGGGTAATAGGCGATTGATTAGCACCAGCTGCGCGCGTGCTGTTAACTGGATAGTCAGAGGTAGGGATGGGCTAGGATTTGAATTTTGTGGAAAATAAATGTAACGGATATTTTTCAAGAGGTTTTTTTACATTTGACACTGAATTCTTTTTAAGTAGGATCAAGCCGAAATTAAGAGATAGCCCTTAATTTAGAAAATATCAGGATGTTCTCAAAATACTATTTTTTATCGTGTCAGATTTTGTTTGTTAGATAGGTACTCAAGTCCTTTTTTCTTCGTAAACCGATTTCGTTTTCAGCCACATTTGTTATAGCATACCTACCATAGTACTCTATTTCATTATTAATGGTTTACTGCACGATTATTTTGTGAATGAGACAATTAAAGTATTTGTATGTGTAATAGTGTAGCGGTAAGTCATTATGGCAGAACTAAAAACTGTTCTTGTCACATCGGAAAAAAAATCCAAACATACGAAACTATTCGCGGTTTCTTAAAAAAAGTTTTCAGCGCATTTTTTTGTTTTGTTACCCAAGAACCTTAGACAGTTTTTATTATCCTCCATACTTCATCCATATTTTTACACTGAGTTAATTTGAAATCTGTAAATAGTTTTATTCCTTTGAAAATAATAATAATTGATTTGTGAGCTGTTTTGTCAAGTTTCTAATTAATTAAAAAAATATATTAAATATGTTTACCCAACCCTGCCCCCACTCTATCGTATTCTCGTGAAAGCACTTGCTTCCATTCCGAGATTTTACAATGAAGTCATAAATACATCGCGCTTATTAGCAGAATCAGACCCGACATTGTGCTCAGTTGCAGTTCAACTCAGAAGTTAGAGAGTTTAGAAAATAGCTGGTGCAAATCGGTTTGTGTGTTTTTGTTTTTAATCGACGACAGATACGGAGAAATTACTCAAGAGGCCGCAAATCTTTTTTATTTTAAATTGTCATTATAAAAATTATGTCACGAAATAATAAGCTTATTCTATCTATATAGACAATAAGTATATTGTACCTAGGCAGCGTTTCTCCTCTATCTAGGCAACAATGGCCGTGTTAAAACGACTCCTGGTTTTTTTATCTATCGTTTCGGACGTAGGATATCCCTTTTTTACGAGCCTGTTGTTACCCACTGCAGCGCAAAGGCTTTCCTATCTTCTTTCCAGACTTAAAAATCTATCCAGTCCTTGAGATGGGCGTCAATAAACCCACATTCTATGTATTCCAAGCATTTTTGCGTGCAACGGTACCGATTTGCTTTCTTATTTCCAACAGGCACATTTGCCTCACGAATTCTTCAACCGTGTATATTTTAACCGTTCCGTTTTTAGGGTCCTGTACCTAAAGGGTTAATCGGAACTGTTACTGAGACTTCGTCGTTTGTCCGTCTGTCCGTCTGTCAGCAGGCTGTATAACAAAAACCGTGATAGATAGAGAGTTCAAATTTTGAGAGATGATGCATTTCACTCGCCGCTATTAAAACACATTCATACTGATATTATAATACGAAAGTAACTCTGTCCCTTTTCCTCTTTCACGGTAAACCTCCGGATCCGATCCGATTTAAATTAAATTTGGTACACAGATTCTCTAGAGCCCGAGAAAGGACCATAGGCTACTTTTTAACATTATAATTATGTAGTTTATGTATATAATTTATGTTTTATTTATTAGGTTAGATAAAGTATGTATATTTACATTATTATGTAGGTTTATTTTATTTATTTTAGTCACTTTTGTTATATATAATCCTGTAAGTATCTATAATAAATTCATATTAGCACACAGATCCCCTTTAATGTCTCAATGATCCTATCCATTCAAGGTTGTCTGGAAGAGATCGCTCTTGAGCGATAAGACCGCCAATTGTCGCATAGTTTTAAGAAAATTATTGTTATGTTTGTTTTATAATTGTGTGCGCAATAAAGAATTATTATCTTATCTTACCTTTTACAGCGGGAAAATCCATTAAAACGCGGATAACACCGCGGGGCACTACAATATTATATGCCACTACAAAACACTCAGTAACACACTTGACAGTAAAATTAAAATAACAAATATAATTTGTCTTGAACTTACTTGCTAACGAAGCCTCTAGATATTTCTTATCGTTGACAGCATGGGCCCAGGTAACCAGCGTCAGGTTCCTCAGAGGCTCCTCCTCTTTCGAGCATATTGCCACGGTTGCTGCAATAATAATAAAACAATTACTCAAACCTACCAATTTTGTAGAATCCGTTTGCAACTGGCAACATTTTGGTATTATGTCAAGTTTGACATTGACAGAAAACTGAAACAAAAGACATCCAATGAACTTTTATCAGTCACGTATTCGCCGACCGTAACTAATACGTGAAATACAATACAGTTAGCTCAATAAATACAGAAATAATTGCATATACCTTGTTCCATTGTGCCGAAAAATACTCAAAACATATTTTAGTACTCAGTTATTGAATGAAAAGGTCTAGTTTTACGGGTCTAACAATAAAATTACACGAAACACAGACGTAAACAAACGTCTACCAATAAACAATATCGCTTGACTGAACATTTAGTTTTGTAAAGTTTTAAGAGATGTCGCTACAAGTAACTTATTACTGACAAGGCGAAAGCGATTTCAGAATAGACAAAAGATTCATTCGTAAAGATATTTTTTGTAATATGTTATTATTTATAATTAATATTATAATAATTTATACCATGCGACAGAACGCACTGACACATTAATTGTACTCCAATAAAAAAAAAACAAAGATAAAAAACTAGATAAAATTAATGAGTATGCTACGACACGTAATGCTTCGTATTAAGATAATTCAGTTCAGTTTCTTGTAATTGGACTTAGAGCTTGAAGCGACAATTTGCCAGTGTAGAGTTAAATAAAATTATAAAGTAAAATACTAGATGTTACTCAGTTCAACGCCATTTTGCCTAAGATAATTAAGGTACTAAAAACATAATTTACTGTCAAATAACATTGTCATATTCATAAAATTAATAAAATAAAGTTGTTTTTGTTTGAGCACTGTCGATGGACAAATTTTCACGGTTTTTTATTTTTCTCTGTCGAAAAACATAGGAGAATAAATGACTGTTAGATATTATTTTTTCAATTTCGTAATAATATAATATATAGTGTGTTATATAGAAAAGGCTACTTTTACTGCGGGAAAATACAATTTTTCACATTATATATTTACTAGCGGTCCGCCCCCGCTTCGCACCTAGTTGACCGTATTGTGAATCTAAACCATTCGCGAACCCACTTAAACACAAACAAAAAATTTCATTGAAATCGGTCCAGCCGTTAATAATAATAAGGAAGTTAAGGAGGAGTTCAGTGACTAACACACGTACAGAAGATTTATATACCTACTACCTGACATTTTACCTGACACTGGTAAACTGACACTTCAAGCGCAGAGTCCAACTAAAAGAAATTTAATTTAATTTAAATTTTATTTTATTCAAATCTAACTTGGAAGATTTTTTAACAAACAAACTTTTTTTGACAACCTTTGGGAGAAGTAGGAATTAAAGTAGTATGGAAGTAAATTGAGTGGTTAGAATATTTATTTCATCTTGTTAGCTATATGGCCCATCGTAAATTTATATTATACGTATTATTGTATTTCCATTTTCCTGTGTGTACAATAAAGTGTTATGTATTGAATTGTATTGCGTAAAAAATGCAAGAAGTTTTAAATCAATATCAATGAAGCAACAGGGAACTGACCGATTACGGTTCCCGACCAGGTTTCCTTGTCGTTTATTGTGATTTACCGTCTAGTGTAAGGTCGTACAGGAATATCTACCGGAACAGTGTAATTCAGCAATTGCATGTGCAAGGCACACCCCACTTCCCTTTACGTAGAAGTCTGTTGGGTTTCCGATTGACAACAAAATGGCTGTTTAACTTAGACCACAGATTAAAGTCCTAGTTCTAAGACCTATGAGGTCTTCTAAATGATTAAAAGAAGAATTTATTTTTCAACAGAACCAGAACTATAATTTTTATTGCTATACTTTTTGCTTGGAAATTAAAAAAATCTAGTTCTAGATATAAGAAGGGTGGGAGCCTATTCGAGCGAGAAGTTGTAATTAAGTTCAATTTCATTCATCATCACCCTATTAACGTTCCCACTGCTGGGACACAGGGACTTGTCTCTTGACGAGAGAGATAAGGCCTTAATTCACCACGCTGGCCAAGTGCGGGTTGGTGAATGTCATTTGTCCTTCATACTCTTTAAAGTTCTCAGAACATGCCGGTTTCCTCACGATGTTTGCCTTCACAGTTAAAGCACGTGTTTACAGCGCACATATATTTCTCAAGAAGAAAAATCCAGAGGTGCGAAGCGGGGTTTGATTGAACCCACGACCTTCAGAATGAAAGTCTAGTGTCCTCCCACTTAGCCAACACGGCTTTTTTTTTCAATTTCATTCGTCGTCTTTTTGATCGTCTCTGCGCTTGAAGTGTCAATGTGTACTTAATAGTTTTTCTTGTTAGAAGCCTTAATGTAATTTTTTTTGTTTACAGCGGGGTGAGTTTTGTGTATTTTTAACCCCTGTCTAAAAAAGAGGGGTGTTATAAGTTTGACGTGTTTGTCTATCTGTGTGTCTGTCATACTCATAACTCCCGAACGCATGGAGCTATTTCAATTTAGTTTTTTTTTGTATGAAAGGTGAGTTTGGCGCGTGTGTTGTTTTAGAATGAAAATCGGTTGTGCCGTTTAAAAGTTATGGGGGTGAGAAGGGGGAAGGAAAACCGTAAATCTGCGAATATACTTACTCGAGTGGGATATCAAATGAAAGCGCATCGCGTGCACATAACCAAATATTATGGTGTTTGGCTTTTAAGGAAATTAAGGCATTGGAATCGGAGTTTTTCTTAAATTTTAAATTTAGATTTATTAGGTTGTACACAAATAAACAATTTAATTTGGCGTGTCCCATAACTGAAAGTAATGTTACAAATAAAAATCCTTGTAAATATAGTTCTGACAAGTAATAATTTGCTATTGGAAATGTTCAAACCTTGTTTTTTCAAATTTCTGAAAGCAATCGACTAAGAAAAGGATGTTTACAGTAGTTTAATTTATTCCATTGATATATTCAATATCTATAATTCGCTATGAGAAATATATCCTACTTCTATGAATTTTTCATTCAAACAGCCATTACAAAGCTTCATATCTATATGTTCTCATCCGCTCGATGTTTTTGCAATCAAAGTAAACCTCTTTTTCTCCAATGTATTTCCTGTGGCGACTGCTATATAGTTCGATTCGAAACGCGGTGATGGAAGTGGGAGAGGGTTATTTCACAGCTATTTTTGGGGAATTGAATCGGATTATGGAGTTTTTAAGAAATACGACAGCCTCTCTTAAAACCAAGTTTTTATAAGGAGATTTTTTGGAAGGCCGTTAATTGAATATTTAACACTAATTACCGGCAATCTAAATATAATACTGAGAATTATTTGAGTTGATTTTTTTTAATCACATTCCCAACTATAAATTTAGATTATTCGTACAATAATGAAAGTATAACATTGTGGTAATACTTTCTCTATTACCTACTTTCCTAAATATTTCGCAGCAACGTGTAATGTAACGTAAGAAAAAAGTTTATTAATACTTATCTTGAGTTTGAGCTTTCCTAAAACGTAATAATTAGCCTTTTTAAATAGAGCAAATAAAAACGGCATACGGTTTGAATTGAGAAACCTACTTTTTTTAAGTCGGTTATTAATTATTATTATCTAATTATTTCTAAACAATAAGATTTGGTATTCATATTAGATCATATATTCGATTTGATAAGAGTATGTTCATAATTTTAAATATAATTTCCTTATTTGGTAAAATCTGTATGTAGACCGCAATTTTTATTTATTAATCATCATTAATCATGCAACATGGGTGAATTGTCAGAAGTAACATTCAGGTAACCTATTGAAATTATAAAAGTTAATATAATTTATTTGTACCTCAAAATGTTTTCTGGTAAAACACTGCCGACTTAAAGACTAACAACAAGTGTTTTGAAGTGACGAATTTGAGTCACACTTAAGTCAAATCTAATTGGGAATTTTAAATACCACTTAGGATTTTCGAATTTTGGAATAAGTAAAATAATTCCTAGTTACCTACAACTTTAAATACTGAGGTACAAAAATGCATCTACTACCAAACCAAGGATTTTTTTTTCGTAATGTGTAACTTATATACCTCATCATCATCACCCTATTAACGTTCCCACTGCTGGGACACAGGCACTTCTCTCTTGGCGAGAGAGTTTAGGCCTTAATTCACCACGCTGGTCAAGTGCGGGTTGGTGTATGTCACATGCCCTTTAAACCTTTTAAAGTTTTCTAGTTTTGCCTTCACTTATATCTTATATACCTACTTGCTCGAAAATTTTACGAATAGCCAGATTATGCACGCCTGCACATTTTCTTGACACTAATAAATGAACATACGAACACTATAAACTTGTATTAGTATTATATAGATATTACTATGAAAATAGAAAACATTTTTAAATATCTTTGACGACCTCTGTGGCTCGGTGGGCGAAGGTCAGCCTGAGGTTGCGGGTTCGATTTCCGCCGGGGGACCAGAATTTGTACGTTCGACAATTTCTGGTTTCGGGTCTGGGTGTTTTCTATGTATCATATGTATGTATTGACAAAAATAAATGTATCTATGTAGTATATCAGTCACCTAGCACCCATAGTACAAGCTCTGCTTAGTTTGGGGTTAGGTGATGCTGTGTGATTAGTCCGGAAATATTTTTTATTTATATTTTATATCTATAAATATAGTCAATTTTTTGCGAATAGATTTTCAATACCTGTTCATCATCATCACCCTATTAACGTTCCCACTGCTGGGACACAGGGACTTCTCTCTTGACGAGAGAGATTAGGCCTTAATTCACCACGCTGGCCAAGTGCGGGTTGGTGAATGTCACATGCCCTTCAAACTCTTTTAAAGTTCTCAGAACATGCCGGTTTCCTCACGATGTTTGCCTTCACCGTTAAAGCACGTGTTTAAAGCTCACATAAATTTCTCAAGAAGAAAAATCCAGAGGTGCGTGGCGGGGTTTAAACCCACGCCTTCGGAATGAAAGTCGAGTGTCCTCCCACTTTAGCCAACACGGCTTTTGCAATACCTGTTACTTTATTAGATACTTGCTTTACAAGCCACGGCGTTGCCTGTGTATTTGGATTTTCCAGCGGAACAACGTATTTTCCCGTGGTAAAGCCAATATAGCCTTAGAAGTTCCTGCGATAAGTGCATTAAAATAAACAAACTCTTTAGCTTTTTAATACTAGTACAGAGTAAACGTACAGTGCAGTTTTCAACGAATTTATAAAGTATTGAATGTTAAATCTTATTTATTTTCATAAAGTGAAAACCTCACATAGACTATTACAATTTGAGCAGAAAAAAATAAGAATCCGTCTCAATCCTTTTCTGCACAAATTAAAATGTGTTTGGAAATTCATCTGTCAACTGCAACTGTCAAAACCAGAATACCTTGTCAGGCTAAAATGTAACAATTACTTTTATGGTTAGGATATTATCTCTGTAAATACATAAAATTTAGCAGAACTATTAGTATTCAAATAAATAAATATCATGTATTTTAATTGCTATAGTTATATTTTGCCTGCATAAGTTTACTGATACGAACTATGCACCGAACACTCTAAATATCAAACGTAAACACCTGCTACACAACCAAAACCATTCATTGGAAATATAATTTCCAATTTCGAATATCCGAATCAAAAATTTCCAGACTCATTAGTGCCTTAATTTCCATATTCGTAATGAACTCACCTGCAACCACCAAGGCCAGCAGCGCACGGATCTGCGAGTTCGCCATTTTCTGGGCCTGCGCGCGCACTGCAAATGCTGGGGCCGCCCGCGCCGGTGATTGCTAAAGTGGACAATTCTACCGATTTATTGCTAAATTGGCCTACAATGCTCGCAAGGACTTTTGCTGCGGACGCGGTGTAGTTTCTAGAACATAAATGTTTGGAAAATTATTTTATTTAGTCTACAGAATTCTAATGTGAGCTTGGCCGCTCGCGAGCCAGGCGATTCGGAGACAACGAATTTAGATTTGGCTTGATTTTATTTGTTGATTTTTTATTTCGTGACAATTAATTTTCAAATCAAATCAAGTCAAAATTAAGAATACATTATCTTTTGGCTCAAATAAAATATGTACGTGAATGAAGCGACAATTTTCTGCCAACTAAGTATATACCTTTTGGAAACGCTTGAACGTGAATAGTGATCTATGGAAATTTGGATAGAATTTCGACCACTGATCGGACACTATAGTGTTTACCTAGTGTTCCACAATTTGTTGATTATTAACACCGTCAACTTGAACACTGTCCAATATTTGAATAACATAATAAATAATTTGGACATATTATGAGAGCAAGATAAGATTACTTACTTATCTGTTCTATGAAAAGACTAGTTTCGGGAGTTATCTGCTCTCATTGAGATACAATAACAAATATATATTAATAATAGGTACCAAGGTACTTATAAAAATAAAGTGTTGTTTTGCAGCATTTGTTAGACACGTTTACTACAATACTTGTACTAACAATTAGAAAGAGAGAGAGAGAGCACCTTTGGCACAAGAGGCAGTGTGTTCTATTCCCGCCGAGGGGTCAAGTGTTTGTATGTTCTGCAAGCACTTCTCCTTGGTCTGAAATATCTATACATGTATGTCTATTATATTAAGTATACCAGATTTCTAGTACCCGTAACACAAGCTTAGAGCTTACCACGGGGCTAGATGTTGTGTGGAATATCCGAAAATATTTATTTATTTATCTTGTTGAATAAAAAGGGAGAGGGGATTTCGGGATATCTCGAGCGCGTCAGATTAAAATACATAAGCACCAATTACGTTCCCACTGCTGGGACATAAGGACTTCTCTCTTGAAGAGAGACGGGGAATTACCTTGCTGTAACACATTTTCTAACTAGTACAGGTGGTCCTAGAGACTGCGTTAATTATATAATACTTTTTTTGTATATAATAAATCATTAATTGATTGATTTAATTAGCACTTCCACCAAATATTAGCATCTTATTGTATGCTTTTTGTTTGCCTGTTTGTTCCGGTAATTCCCTAAAACGGCTGGGTGGATGAAGATGGAACTTTCACTCGCAGAAGAGGTCAGTCGAAAGCTCAGGTAGCTGAAAGACTTCTTCCCCGTCTGTACGTCTGTACGTCACATCTCTACGGCCAGACTGACGTATGTAGCATCTTCTAGTTGCCTGCGATTATCTCAGATATATTACGACTATTAAATGTGTATGCCTCGGTGGCGCAGTGGGTGAAGTTTGCGAACGACTTCGATTCCTTTTGACCTTCATGGAGCAAACAGAAATAACAGTTTTTTTATACATGATACGTGCTTTTATAACAGCTTCTTATTAATTTGGTGAGGAGGTTCCAAATTTATTAAATCCTGTTTAGTTAAACAAAATTTTTTTTCAAAATGTCAAAGAAAAATATTTATATATCTTAAGGGGTTCCAACATTTAACATAATGTAACTAACTACTTTTAATTAATTTTGAAAATAAAGTGGTTTCGCGGCCAATGATGAAAAGCATGTCAATCGACAGAGTAAATTCTTACAAACAAAATGTGTTAAGAAACCAACTCTCTAACTTATTCAATTCAATTCAAATCATTTATTTCAGACAACATTAATTGAGTGGGAATACGAATTTAATTTCCATATTAAATTAAAAAACATTAAGAACATTAAAGATAATAATAAAATACACGGTTATACGGTGTTTTAGTTATTTAGGTTTAAAAATACAACAAATTCCGCTTTGGCCGAGTTGATATAGGTACAAATAATTTTACGGCCAGTGATGAAACTTAATATGTCAATTGACGGAATAAAATCTTACGAAGAAAATGTGTTACGGAATCAAATACCTGAGATATTTCGAAAAAAGTACAAAATAAAATTTTGTGTTGTGTTCTACATAATGCAAGTTCATCATCTTGTTAGGTAGGTACAACACTATCAAATATTTAAGTACATCGGTATCGAAATGTTGAAGTGTTTGTTGGCATCCTATGGTCTAACCCCCGTATTTTTTGAGGGAGGACTATGCCCAGCATTCGACGTCCCATGGCCGAAATGATGATGATGAATTATTGCAGGTATCTATACCAAACGCTGAAGAGTTGTTTTTATCTATACCTTGGTTTACGAGCCAATTTTGTTCACAAATTTAGAACCGATTTCACCATAAACGCGGCCATAACGGCTATAAACGCGATCAGATCAGGTTTCAACACCTAACGAGATCATTTTGACGTACAAATGACATTTTTCAATGGTTGAACTATGTTTAATTAAACTCGATTTGTAGCATTGGAGGTTTAATCTGTTCACGTCCGTTAACCTTCTGAATCCTTACACGTGACCTCCGGTTGATGCTAAGAACAGTCTCTGGTGGTAACCTTCAGGGCTAGGCCAGTGCGTGAAGCGATATTTCGTGTTTCGTAATGTGTCCCGGAAAAGCCATCTTCTTCTAGGTCTTCATGCTCCATCTTAGACCACATCGACACTTTACATCAGGTGATATTGTGGGCAAATGAAGGCTTATCTAACATAATTATCTTGGGATGTAAAATAAAACACAAACATTATAAAAGTACAAAATATACTTCAATACAATATATTCAACCATTTATATGATCATTTAACCGACTTCACGAAAAGTTTTAAAAGGGTTGATGACAAAAAAAAATGTTTTCTGTCCGTCAATTAAAATAATAAAAAAAACGCTTTTATTGCAAACGAAAAATCAAGATTATCAAGATGATACAGTGCATTTAAGTATGCTTTTCGGCGATTTGTAGTTAAATTTAAACGTCACAATATAAATGAAGATACTTTATAATGAAGTTTATAAAAAAAGCTAACCTCTAAAATGGTCCCATACCAGTTTGAAAAAGGTTCCAGTTTTAAAATATATGTTTTTTTTTTGCTATTTTTGGAAGTCGATTATTTTTTTTATGTAAACATTTATACACCTTTACAACTAACCCTGTTCCTTTTAGATGAAATTGTACCAACTTTACCTATTTACATTAACTTACATTTCCATACAGTCTTAGGTACACAACTTATCGTAATAGATATAAATTTTTATAGTATCATGTTTTAACACATAACTAAAACTTAAAACGGGTAAAAATATTATTTGACAGTTTAAGAATTAAGTATCTGATATTTCCACGTTTTGTAGCAAGCTCCATGGTTACTGTCGTCATCAGCATTGCAGCCGTAGGGCGTCCGCAGCGTTTAAATAAATTAAACAAACTGTCAAGACGAATTTAGGGCGCTTTCAATTTGAGCGTTTTCAGACGTAACTTCCATTGTTTGTTTAGAAGATGTTTATGTTGTTTCATAAAATTCGTACCCGTATTAGGTTATGAACACATTGTAACATCTTCCGCAATGTAGGCTAAGAGTAATCTGTATATTGGTAAAAATATCTTTTCATCCCTTCTCTTCGGAAAATGTATTTTTGCTCTTCGAAATCTGAGCGCTAAAGCCGTTGATTCTCTATGAGATGGGTATGTAAATTTGAATTTAGAACATAGTGAGCACGAAGTTTGTAACAAAACATCATTAAACCTATTTACTTCTACCTCCATGGAGCCGAATTTATCATAGAACTATTTTTTATTTATGAAAACCTCTGACTCGGAACCTCCTTGGATTTCTTTATTATGAGGTTTTATTTAGCTTAACCCACAGATTAGATAATAAAAGTTTCATGATCTGAGGTTTCACCTATTAAAAGTTAAATTTGACACGCTTCGCGTTAATCATTCTTAAAAAAATAAAATTATAGAATCCTTCGCTTGCTCTGTCACTAAAATTGAAGAAATTTGCACTCTTGTATAACAAATACCCTTTTGCATTGATGGTTTCTTCAGTTTAACCGTGACCATAGAGCTCAAACAACGTTAAAATTTAAAATAAATCATAACTGATAAATACAAATTTTGTATGATACCCGTTTTAAGTTTAGATAACTTATCCTAGAATCTCACATTGAAAATGTTCAAGAACATTAAAATCATAGAAGTTGCTCAACACAGCCATAAAAATGTCATAGGTACTTATAATTATTATTACTGTACCAAATATTTACATTATTCACATGAATACAATTTTCTTTAATAATTATAACTGGTCTTAAACATTTTACTAAAAATTGTGTTGAAATGTGCCGAAAAACAATTTACTAAAAATGTGGAGAATTCACAACCTAATTAGATTATAACATATTTTTCTACCTTAAACTACTATCTGAATTGTGAAATAACATAGTTATAATTTATATAAACGAGACTTAAATATTCTCAGGTTTTATATCATTCTACACAACAAAAATCTCCGATATAAATATATATATCTGTTATGTACCCAATATTATAATTATGGAGTACCTATTAGAAATTCGACAACTATTGTGTACTTCCCAACCCGCGCTCCAAATCTCTAATGGAGTACCTAATTAATATATTACTGTTATATATGAGAAAACTAGCTGACCCGTTCCAACTTTAGACAGACAGACAGACGGGCCAGGGGCAATAATTTATAAGAACATAGATAGATGAACAATCCGCGACGAAGTTTTTAATTATGTCTAAGAAATATGTAGAGAGATATCTCAGTTACAACAAAATAATTCTACCGAACAATATTTTTGGAATGTAAAATAAATCATCACAATTTTTAAATCACCAATACAGACTTCAAATAAGAAATTTTTAAAGAACAATACTAATCTGGAAACAAAACGGTGGGACTTTATATTAAGGGCCTGTTATACCATCTCTGAGTAAAATTGTACAACGGTTAAAATTTAGAGCTATTTCACTCAGTCACAAGCGACAAAACGAGATAGCTCTTGACATTGCCACGTCTTATTGTCATACCTAACCATTGCTTAATTTACTCGAATTTTGTGAAATAAGCCCTTACTATATTTATTAGATCAGGTGCTCGTGGTTCTGAATACGTATAAAAATATTGTTTTGTTACAAACTTTATTTTTACACAATTTTTTTATATTGTAGGGATTTCTGAACCAAGTGAGTGTTGTATCTTGTCTTGTAATGTTTCAAGACTAAATTACTACCGCCTGTGCAAAAACATTTTTAACAATACCAGTTTTCAATTATTCTCACAAACAAACTCTCATTCATTTTACGTATAAATATTACATTCGAATGATACGTACCTATACGCTATACTAACTAATTATGACATAATTATAAATTTAATTAATCCGTTCTTAGATAGAACAATTAGGCAGAACGGTTATGACATTGACAGTTTAATAATTTAGACCCGATTTCATAACCCGTTCACTCTACATTTTGGCGTTTTACATGGCTAACTGTCAATTTTGACATTTTAATAGTTGTCAACTGTTGGCAAACATAGGCCTAAGGTGACACCACTGTGGTTATATAAACTAATAGATAAGCGATTTGAAAACAGAACGGGATAAATGAACGAACTAAACAAAATTTATAGACCTTTAGGAATAATGTCATTTACGATCCGTATCCGGTCCAGAGCTCTGTTCCGCTTCCGTACGGCATCAACCTGTGCTGATGCTAATGTACTTCGGCTTTTTACTGCTGCAGTAGACGACCAGAGCGGCGCAAAGCAGCCCTATAACTACGAAGGGAATTCCTCCCCATCGGAGTATCGCCAAGACAGCCCTGCGGACAATAGTACATTATGCCATTGATATAAAATGGGGGGTCTTTTAATACCGAGACCCTTTTTGGGGTCGTTATGAGACCAAGGTCGAGGTTTTTAAGGCCTTATTATATACAGTTTGCATACGTTGCTTAATTTTCACCTACTTCGGGAAACCTCAAAATACGAGACAAACTTTAGTTTCTTAGCAATAACTTTATCAAAACTGTCTTACGTGTGCTTAGTTTACCAGTAAAAGTTAAAAGTAAAAACCTTTTGCTTATGGCATTGTAACGACAACGAGCTGTTGGATGATTTGTTACAGCTTAATTGTAAACCGATATACCGAGCGTATCGGTGTAACAACGGAAAACCGTCCATTTCCACCATGGCCGTTTCAGGCCATTTCAACAAGGAGTTAACGCGAGTTAAAACGAAATGTGACAGATTAAATACGTTTTACTGACCTGAGTTCTGTGAAAATTTGATCCTTAACTTTGACTTTCTGCTGTACCCAGAAAACTGGGAATAGAGTGTGCGGTGCGTCTGAGAATATACTGAAAGAAAACATTTTTATTTGTACATACATTTTTTAATAATTTATATGACAGAATGAATAATGTTGAAATGTGTATCTAACTAGAACATACATACAGTAACAGCGATAAGTGATTGAAATGTAGATAAGTATGTGTTTTATTTATGTATGTTACGTTAAAGTTAAACTTAGTAAAGTTATTTTTTTTTATTCTACTTTCTAGGTCTTCATGCCCCATCTTAGACCACATCGTCACTTTACATCAGGTGAGATTGTGGTCAAATAAAGAGATATTTAACATTATAAAAAAAAACAAATTCCAGAACTTTCGTTTCCTTAATAGTAAAAAGTCATACTATTTTGTAATGTGCACGTGATGAGCTTTCATTTGAGACCGAGTAAATTTGCAGATTTTCGGTTTTCCTTCCTAACTTTTACCCTCATAACTTTTAAACAGGTCAACCGATTTTCATTTAACATTTTCACTCACGCAAAATTCACCTTCATCCAAAAATAACTAGATTTATATCGCTCCATCCGTTCGGGAGCTATGGTGTCCCAGACAGACAGACAGACTCGTCAAACTTATAACACTATCTCTATTAAAATTGCCATTTATTGCCATATCATCATCATCACCCTATTAACGTTCCCACTGCTGGGACACAGGGACTTCTCTCTTGACGAGAGAGATTAGGCCTTAATTCACCACGCTGGCCAAGTGCGGGTTGGTGAATGTCACATTTCCTTCAAACTCTTTTTTTTAAAGTTCTCAGAACATGCCGGTTTCCTCACGATGTTTGCCTTCACCGTTAAAGCACGTGTTTAAAGTGCACATAAATTTCTCAAGAAGAAAAATCCAGAGGTGCGTGGCGCGGTTTGAACCCCTGACCTTCGGAATGAAAGTCGAGTGTCCTCCCACTTAGCCAACACGGCTTTATTGTCATATAAAAGGGATATACTTACTGTAAGAACACGCATTCACGCGCTACACTGCAATTTATTTAAATTAGCTTTAAGTTTACCTGTCAATGCCATGTGCGTCCAAGGAAATAAACGTTTTGACTTTGAACGTGAAAATAGCATACACACTTTCCGAGATTCCGAGATCATTTTCACAAAGAAACCTAATCTCCAGTAGAATAGTAGACTATATGTCTAACTTGATGGACTCTCTTAATGATGAGGTAAGGTATATAGGTAACTTAGATTCTTACTTTGATGGAAAGCTGTAAACCGGCTCCAAATATATGTTGAACTGGAATCTCCCCGCCACGTCTATGGGGACTCCTAATGTCTGAGAAAGAATATTATACTTAATATTCATCATCATCATCATTTCAGCCGTAGGACGTCCACTGCTGAAAATAGGCCTCCCTCAAAGACTACCAGTGATTTCGGTCGGTAGCAGCTTGTAACCACCGCGAGCCCGCTACTTTCACCAAGTCGTCCGTCCATCTAGTTGGTGGACGTCCTACTCTCCGTTTGCCGATTCGTGGTCACCATTCAAGAACTTTCCGCCCCCAACGGCCATCTGTTCTACGCGCTACATGGCCTGCCCATTGCCACTTTAACCAGCTAATTCGCTTGGCTATGTCGGTGACCCGCGTTCTTCTACGTATCTCCTCATTCCTGATTCGATCACGTAGAGAAACCCCGAGCATAGCCCTAATATACTTAATATTAGTCCTTAAATAATCCAGTTGAGCATGACTGCCTCAGTGGCGCGGTGGGCGAAGGTCTACGGTGCATGAGGTGGCGGGTTCGATCCCCACCGAGGAGTCGCTGTTTGTATGTTCTTTAAGCACTTGTTCCGTGGTCTGGATGTTAAATATGTGTAGGTATCTTTATATGTATATTTATTATATTAAGTATATCAGATGTCTAGTACCCGTAACACAAGCTTAGAGCTTACCACGGGGCTAGATGATGTTGTGTGGATTGTCCGGAAATTTTTATTATTTACTAGTGGCCCGCCCCGGCTTCGCACGGGTTTTTATTCAATTTTTTTTCCCGGCAATTATTTGATTTTTTCTCCCCTTTTAAACCTTCCCTAGACCTCCACGAACATTTCAAGACTATGATAAGATGAATCCGTTCAGCCTTTCTCGAGTTTTAATCAGACTAACGAACAACAATTCATTTTTATTTATATAGATTTATTACTTACAGGCTCTACTCTGAAATAGAACGAGTGCTTCTCCGGGTCCGGCTTGAGCCCCTCAACAGCCTCCCGAAGCGCCGGGTCCCCGTAGAGGAAGTGTGGCAGCGAGAGGAATGTCGGGGTGTCGAACTGACATGCGGACACGTTCATCACCCCGCTCCACTGGCATTCGCCGTTGCAGAAGCAGTTGTTCTCCGTCGTTACTGATGCTAAAAAGTCAAAGTCAAAGTCAAAACGTTTATTTCCTTCTTTTTTTGTCCATGTAAGCATAGGCTTGCTTACATGGACAGAAAAAGAAAACAGATGAGAGCTATCTGCAGAAAATAGTCAAACTTTATTTCGTACATAAATATACCTTGCTACTCCGAAATTGCTACCGAATACTTTTAATAACAACAGTCTTGCAATTTTGGATTTTAAAATGTATCTTAGATTTAAGAAAATGACAGTTTCAAATAGATACTCAGTAATACAATTACATGGTCATAATAGTCAAAAAAACATGCCAACAGCGACATTTTAATTATTATTAAGTATTGTATATACCCAAAAACATCATCATTATTATAAAAAATGGTTTTTGAATGACTTAATTAAAAATAACTCATAAATTAAAAGAAATCATATTTCCCGAGTTGCAGCTTCTTTGAATTTTGCCAAACATGTGTGGAATAGATCAATTTCTGGTGAAATACAGAAATACAGAATTTATTCATAATTCCATTATTACATGTCAGAAATTAATTAATTAAATATGATTGTAGTTACATTATATAGTTACAAATATTATAATATTATAGTTACAATTTCATTGGAGTAACACATAAACATTTTATATAAATGGTAAACTAAACAAATCATTGATATCATACAGTACCGTATCAGTGAGTTACTTTCTTAGTGCCGTGTTGGCTAAGTGGGAGGACACTCGACTTTCATTCCGAAGGTCGTGGGTTCAAACCCCGCCACGCACCTCTGGATTTTTCTTCTTGAGAGATTTATGTGCGCTTTAAACACGTGGTTTAACGGTGAAGGCAAACATCGTGAGGAAACCGGCATGTTCTGAGAACTTTAAAAGAGTTTGAAGGACATGTGACATTCACCAACCCGCACTTGGCCAGCGTGGAGAATTAAGGCCTAATCTCTCTCGTCAAGAGAGAAGTCCCTGTGTCCCAGCAGTGGGAACGTTAATAGGGGTGATGATGACTTTCTTAGTTTGTTTTTAAAAATAGGCATTGGAGCTGCGTTACGAATACAACCTGGTAATCTATTATAAATAGAAGGACCGATTATATAACCAGACCTCTTATATTTCTGTAACCTGTGCGAAGGTGTTACCAAGCGGTAGTTGTGTTTGTTACTCCGAAGGGCTCGGTCAAGAGAAATGCTGATTCTATTGATGACATGAAGGGCTCGCGTAAGTACGTTTTATAGTACGTTGCCGTTTGCATTGGATGTTTGATGTGACTTTGTGTGTTATGAGACGGTAAATATCGGAACAAGCGATACTGCCGCGCATCACTTCGACTTCATAATACAGGCAAAAGTTGGCACGCTTGGTTTCAATAGAAATCATGATACTTGCGTTGTCTAGACAGATGTATGTCTGTGAGTAAAACACTTTTTTTTTTTATGCTCGATAAGCCTTCATTTGACCACAATCTCACCTGATGTAAAGTGACGATGTGGTCTAAGATGGGACATGAAGACCTAGAAGGTAGATGGCTTCTCCGGACCACATTACGAAACACGAAAAAATCGCTTCACGCACTTGCCCAGCCCGGAGGCTGGTGACAAGCCGCGGCCGAAGCCTACCACCAGAGACTGTTCTTAGCACCACCCGGAGGTCACGTGTAAGAATTCAGAGGGTTACCACTTACGGACGTGAACAGACAAAACACTTACATTTATCAAAGTTCTGCTCCAGCATATCGAAGCGCAGGTACTCCAGGCCGTCCAGGAGCCCGCTCTCCGTGTGGGGCAGGTCCAGGGTCCGGCACAGGTCCGGCACGAAGATTGTCAGCGAGGAGTTGGCAGTCAGGTTCCGCTGAAGAAACTCGCCGGCGCTTCCTTCAACCTGGGAAATAACTGTCTAGAATAAGATACTCCCTATATGGCCATATCCTATTCCTATGTAAATGGGGTTCTAACATGCCCAATATGCTCTCGTACCTTCACTAACAAGGTTGGGTATTCTAGCCACCAAAGAGCACATGAAAGGATACAACAGCTACATCCACAGTAAAAGTTATTTTATGAAAACCATTAGCCAATTAATTATCGCAGTCGCTGAGGCCGAAATCGGCCAAGACTACATTATTATTATTATTATTATATGGTAACTTTTAACAAACTTTTCTCTGAATAGTTTCTACGAAATGAACACGCACCTACAGCGTTGAAATTAAAATACTGGACATAGACCTCCTTCATAAATTTTCAGTTTTTTTTAGTTTAAGGCCGACCGCATCCAAACTGCTGTGAACTAGCGGATAATCTAGTTGGTGGACTATGCTTTGATTATTATAACTTAATACTCGAACGCAACTCGATCATGCTTCGCTTGTCGATCCAAGGTCTCCAACGAAAACTAGCAACGAAACCTCGAGTATCGCCCTTTCCATATCTCCGTCAAATGCCGAAACTATAAGTAAAAAGGTTTTAAAACGTACCCTAGCGCATTTCCCTTCGTAAAACGGCAAGTGGTCTTCATGGTTCCACTTGAGAATCTCTCCGATGGGTCTGTCCCCCGCTCCAGACGTGATCTCCACGAAGCCGTCAGTTTCAATGGAGTTGTTCCTCTAGAAAACGAAATAGTTTTATCACTGGGGGATTTTTATCACCCAACCCTGGGGGATTTCCTGGCCGAGCAGGTTCTCAATGCATGTTGCACTATCTGTTGCAAAATTTAAAATCCTAGACTAGTTTGTTAGTTAGAAAAGGGTAAGGGAGGTCAGAGAAAAGCTGGATGGACTGTGTGAAAGAGGTCATGTAAGAAAGGAGTGAGTATTGAGACGGGTGATTGAGGTAAATGAATAAAAAACAGGTTGTGCACCCACATAGTGTGGAATAATGGCTGGAGAATGATGATGATAATGATGATGATGACTAGTTATTGTCGCTAATTACTAATATCTGTAAATACAATATTCTTGTTATTGTTTATACATTGTATTTTGTACATTGTCAGCAGTAAGTAAATAAAACAGAAATGGCCAATTGCTATTATTTGTACACTGATCTGGCAACGGTATTAAGATAATAATCGAGTAAGTTGTGTTCTTCTTCTTAATCGGTACACTCTTCCCAGAGTGGTAGTGGTTATCATGAGAAGTCCACTTATGACTTGTACACGCTTCACAACTCGTCTCCTCCCTGACAGCTGCTGGACTGGCGCATTCGTATAAGGGGCCGTCCATTGCTACCTTTATTTGATCTGTCCACCTGCCTGCCTTTTACACTGCCATGCACTACCAAACGCTCTATAGACTAGACATACCCCCACGAGAAACGTGACCGAAGAAGGTATTAAATGTATTACAAAAATTGTTTATAGCCAATAACTGATGGAATTTTATAAACATTCATTAGGTTTATTGAAGCGGAATTAGGTAAAATAGCTATTGTAATGCTGTTAGGCCTGATGATACTCACAGTGTTGAACCAGCCGAACTTGTTCGCTAAAGGCGCGCCTTCGGGGTTAGGCAGGAAGTGAGCCATCAGGAGCAAGGGATCATAGTATCCCTCAAACATCATCTCGCCCGCTGTCTTGGTGACTGACAGCTTGCCAATAGACAATGTCATGGCGAATATGCGCTGAGTAAATGGCGAATGGCGCAATCTGAACACTGCTGCCTGGAAAAGATACATGTGTTTTATAGGGTAACGTAAATTATCCGATTTGAAACTTCATTACTTGGTTGGTAAAGGTATGTAATTTGGTCATGGGGGTCTGAGGTAACAGTTTATTTTGGAAAAGGGTCACTTGTCCAAAATAGTTTGGTTATCCCTGATGTAAACGTTGGTGCGTATAATGGAAGACGTGGGTTTGAGCCCAGCAGCATTTCGAGCAGCCAGTAAAAAACATAAACGTAGGTCTTTCGTTTTTCATTCGTATTGAGTGTTTCTCAATAAAAAGAAAAATTGTTGATGTTGCAAAAGTAACCTTTGTAATTTTATCATTTGACCTATTTTATCACTTCTATTGTTTTCATGCACTGTTTTCTGTATCTGGTTAAAACTGATTGTAACGTCTCCAGAAATACAGGCTTGCCTCGTGCCCCGCACGATTTGGTAAATAAACATTTGTATTTCAATGATCGTACCAATTTGGAATAATTTGTTCCTTCACTCATTTAATTCCTGCTTAATTTAATTTGCTGCCTCAGTGGCGCGGTGGGCGAGAGTCCGCTTGCGGCGCAAGAGGTAGCGGGTTCGATTCCCGTCGAGGGGTCAAGTGTTTGTATGTTCTGCAAGCACTTTCTCCTTGGTCTGGGTGTTTAATATGTATAATAAAAAATATCTATGTACGTATGTATATTATATTAAGTATATCAGATGTCTAGTACCCGTAACACAAGCTATGAGCTTACCACGGGGCTAGATGTTGTTGTGTGGATTGTCAGGAAATATTTATTTATTTATTTATTTATTTTATTTAATTAACTCGTTAATCGTCTTCATCTACAGCCATTCTTAGCCATAAACATCCCACGAGTGGAGTTCCTACCATCTACCACGCGCTGGGCATAAACACTCCAGAGTTCCTACCATCTAGAGACGCGGTGAAGACTGAAGTCTGTAACTTATACAGCAGAAGATTAAAGAAAGAAACTTAATTCAGAGAGATGGAAGAAGAAGGAGAGATTGGGATTTCAGTGCAACACATACAGCAACCGGCATGTTGACGGTGGTGATGACGTCAGAGAGCGAGCCGTTGGACGTCTGCTCGTCGAAGAACCAGGAACGCTGCGTGCGGTACGCCACCGAGGCATTGTCTGAGTGGACGCTGACTGTCACGTGCTTGCGGACTTCTCGGAAACGGTAGGGACCTGGAAACAAACAATAAAACACGTGCTTTAACGGTGAAGGCAAACATCGTGAGGAAACTGGCATGTTCTGAGAATTTTAAAGAGTTTAAAGGACATGTGACATTTTCCAACCAGCACTTGGCCAGCGTGGTAAATTAAGGTCTAATCTCACTCGTCAAGGGAGAAGTCCCTATGTCCCAGCAGTGGGAACGTTAATAGGGTGGTGGATGATGATCACCTATCTGCTAATCATTTAAATATAGGTACCTAATTTTAGTAGTTTTATTTTGACAATGCCACCATACAGCAGCAACAATTAAATAATATTTGTTATAAAGCTTAAATTTGATGAGCCTGTATCAAATTGGATTTAAAATAAATGATTTTTATATATACATAGTTTTAGTTGACCATGCCACTACTCGGCAGCTCAATTATTGTGTTATTATCTCATATTGAACTCTTTGTCTTTTGCTATCTCTTCAGTGTGCAAATCATAGACTTATTTTTAGAATTGAACGAAATTTATTGTACAACATTGTTACATAAGATTGATAAATAAACTATGTAACTATCGCAGCCTGACTTATGGCCTGTTTTACTACCTTATTATGTTGGGTCGGTGCGACATTGTGAGAAAGAGAAAAATGAAAAAGAAAATGGAAGTCAAATAAATACTATTTGACTTTCATTCTTCTCTATCAGTCGTTTCTAATTTATATCTTTTTGTTTTTATACACAACAACATAAACCAATGTGGAAATCTTTACGCTTTTGTGGTTGGTAGGTACTAGACATAAATTAGGAATTCAACTACTTATGAGTAGTTTATGCACATTTTGTAAAAAAAACATTAAAATAATAAAAGCATTTTAATTTTAATTGCATAAAGTCCGTTAGTTCGGTCTCCAATCCAAATAATGAGCTGGCGAAACGTTGCTTTACTTTATACAAACACGTTTGTTGTTTGGGCGGTAACTGCGTTATATATTTTTACTAAGTGTATGTTTTTGTATGTTAGATATGCTTTCTTAAAGACTAGACATGTGGTGTTACATTTTTGCTCATTTATGAAAAGACAAAAGTTTTAGCTATAAAAGAAGTATTTGAACAAAATAATGCAGGCTGTACGTAAAAACTTAACATGAATATATTTTTATTTTTATTTTTATTTAAAATTGCGGATAATGTTGTATTTGAATAAATCTGAAATTAATGATGTCCCGAATGCTAGATAATAATTAATTATAATGTTTAAAGTGTTCTCATTAAGTGAATTTTGTAAATTCTTTAGAGATTAATAAACGTTCTTAAACCTGAATACCTTCGACTCTTTTTTGAATATTTCAAAGAATTTATTTTTTTATTTTTGATGAAAACGAGTAAAAATATCCTTTACCAATGCGGCTTGAATTATCCTACGCAAATTTAATTCACCGTGGTTGAATTCCTTAATTCGGTATGTTTACTGGCAATAACAGTATTCTTACAACCAGTTCATTTAACTACTAAACCGGTTGACAAATTCCCAGAACTTAAAAACACATTTAATATACTTATTACGAAATATGGCTTTGGCATTGGGTAATGGCAACTTCGCAAACTCGTATATATCGATAGACCTTTGCATCGTTATCCAATCGAATGCTAATTAGAATGATAATGATTATAGTCTGGGTCAACATAATATTAAACACAGATATCGGTTTAATACAATAGATAAGCTATCATATCGTATCTGTTAGTCAACTTATTTTAACTCGCTTAAAGCACTGAAGGAAGAAGTTATTGAAAATGTTCTCAGAGCGTTGAATCGAGCTTCCTAACAGCGTTGAATGGAGCTTCGTAACACAAAACTGGAAAAAATATATTTAATTAAGTAACATAAGGAGAAGATAAATAAAAATTTAAATAGCATAAAACTGCAATTAAAACGTAGTAAGCGCGAACAAAAACACTTGTTCCTAAAATAGTCAGTGAAAAAAACTAAATATCTCCAGAACTGTAGTTAGATCAATGAAATAATAATCTTATTTTAAAATTTAAGAACAATTTCCGATCCCGAACCCTGAATTACTCTTAAAAGTAAAAAATAATAATTTGCACGCAATGCGTTTTCATTTGTTACCGCAATCGAGTATAATTGCTGATTTTTGGTTATTCTTTCTCCTTCTCGCCCCTCATAATTTTTGACAGGCTCAACCGATTTTCTTATTCAATATGTCTATTAGATATGAAAAAAAAAAAAAAAATGTGCACTCTGAAAAACTAAATTCAATCGCCTCATCCCTTCGGGAGCTATGATGCCACAAACAGAAAGACACGTCAAACTTATGGGTTGTTATCTTTTTTGTCGGGGGTTAAAAACAAAATAAATACTTTTTAGTGGTTTTTAACATATTATTTCTTTTTAACATATTTGTTGTAAAGGAGGTTGGTGGATGAATGGGAAGGAATTCCTCAGCACCGGCTCCGAAATTTACCGATTGACCCCCCTGCCGAACACCCCTGGCGAAGCGCGAGGCAGCGCAGCGCCTTGCACTAATCTCGGACTACATAAGGCCGCGTTCCGCGATAAATTAAGAAAAAATAATGGAACTGTCGCACTATACTCGTTATTATGCTAAACCTACTTCCGTAAAAAGCGTGAATTTTAATTTAATTAAACTTTTGAATTGAAACTAGTTGTTTTGATCATGGTTAACTTAAAAATCAATGCAAACTACATTTGTTTCTGGTTTTATATTTACCTTTTTGTAAAAGCTATTAATGTATTTTACTATATATATAATTGCCCCTGTAAAGCAGTGGGTTTGCAGGTTCGCTTACGATGCAAAGAATAGCAGTACGGTCCCTACTGAAGGATCATAGCTTGTGTTCTGCAAGCACTTATTCTTTGGTCTAATAGGCATAAAAATAGCATAACTCCGGATCGCCTTAGGTAAAGGCAAAATCAGAGGTGTCAAAATCATCTAAGATCGTTGTCGCGTTGCGCGCTACAAGATTCTGACTGACGTAATTGTAATAGCCAGTCACGGACGCCATCTATTAAAAGAAGAAGAAGAAGACGTAATTGTAGCCACGCGCACGCAACATCATCTTCTCCGGAATACTTGGAGTTGCAACGATGTACCCGGCCACACACATTGCGTTGACGCGAATATTCGCCGTAAGCAGCTAACTTAACCGCACACAATAAAATAATATGTATTTTTAACACCCGACCAAAAAAGAGGGGTGTTATAAGTTTGACGTGTCTGTCTGGGACATCATAGCTCCCGAACGGATAAAGCGATTTTAATTATTTTTTTGTATGAAAGGTGAGTTTGGCGCGAGTATTTTTAGACATGTTTCATGAAAATCGGTTGTGCCGTTTAAAGTAAATGGGGATGAGAGTGGGGAAAGAAAACCGAAAATCTGCAAATATACTCGAGTGGGGTATTAAATGAAAGCGCATCGCGTACACATAACAAAATATTATGGTGTTTTTTTTTTTAAATTAGATTTATTGTATTATGTATACAGTAGGAATATCTAGCATCTGTAACACAAGGTTAAAGCTTCCCAAGGCCAAGATGTTGCTGTGTGGATTTTACCAGAAATAGTTTAATGGACCGGTTCTGTGCTATCTTACATTAAAACATCATCTAATATGTGCAAAACTGCCTAGTTTCTCTGCAAACTACCGAAAATTAAGTTTAAACATAATAATATTGTGAAATAATGAACCAGTTATAATGTAATGATAATATAGATAACAATTATAATGAACACAAGAACATAGTGTCTTCCCCTTAAATAGAGACAGTAAGCAAAGGGTTAATAGACACCTTATTTATTTTACTCTACGTAGCAATTTAAGTCATTATGTAAAATACTAATTAGCCTTGATAATGGATAGATTGTTTTTGTAGCATATTTATTTTAGAAGCTCCATAAAAAAATGTAATGAAATAAAAACATTTATAAAACGATTAAAAAAAATAGCGGATAGATAAAGAAAATAGCGGAGATAAAATTTAGTATTCTTGAAATATTTTTGAATAAAGTGTATTACATATTATACATAGATAATATTTTAATATAAGTTTTTTTGTCAACAGTCCGAATAATCCGAGCTTAGCGGCGCTAACCAATAATTTAGAGCATCATATTTTTTTTTTTATATAGATAAGCCTTCATTTTACCACAATCTCACCTGATGTAAAGTGACAATGTGGTATATGATGGAGCATGAAGACCTAGATGGCTTCTCCAGACCACATTACGAAACACAAAAAAATCGCTTCACGCACTGGCCCAGCCCGGAGGGTGGTGACAAGCCGCGGCCGAAGCCTCCCAGAGACTGGTCTTAGCACCACCCGGAGGTCACGTGTAAGGATTCAGAGGGTAAAAGGTAAAGGGTTTAAAATTTTAAACCTACTACTACCCTTTAACCTATAAAAAAACTTTAAAAATTGGAGGTTACATTATGTTTCAATCATTATATCCATCCCAATTCATCTTCCGGCTAAGATCAAAGCCGAGACGAGTCTGACACACCCACCCAAGCGTGGCCGGGTATGATTCCTTATGTTGAAAGGGAAGGCTATGTCTAGCGATGGATGTCCCATGACCAAAATGATTAGGACAAATATGTTGTGGAGAATCTAATAATTGGAAAGTCAACAACAGGAAATATGTACCTATGTGGTTTCATTAGGATATCTAGATAGCCCTGATTTAATTGTCATTAAATATTTTCAAACTCCTCCTTTGCGCACGCACTGTGCGTGCAATAAAGTTTTGGAATTCTCTGCCAATAAACATAACAAAGCTAAATTACCAAAAATAAGGTTTTTAGCATTTTCTTTCAATATTCATCAATAATGTTTAATTTGTGTGCTTTACTACACACTCCTACTGTGATTGTTTTCAGTACTACATATACCTACTCATTTTATTTATTTATAAATCTCAAATTAAAATCTAAACTAAACATAATTGCTTATCTCAATGATTGTATTAATTATATACCCTGCTCTGGTGGTTATATAATCTACTAAACACAACGTCAGCATAGAAAGAACACACAACGCGGGGTCTTTGAGATTTAAAATGAAAGATCATGGGGCAGATTACCTCGTAACAAGTATACCGAGTTCCTGCTTGACTTTTGCTTCAACTACAACAAAAATTTGCATACATATGTATAGTTGGGCCAGTGCCCATGCTGCCGTCCTTATCATAAGTGCAATAACTCGAGTTTTGGGCCAAACAGAGTTATATACATATTCGTGATCAGCAAAATGAGATCTACGTTTTCTTCTTTGACAGTTTTTACGTATCTATTACCATTCCCGTTTTTTTCTTAAGCATAACCGCAATATATTAGGGATTTGGTCTTGTTTTACTTATCAAGAGTGAAATAACTTGAGTTGTGGCAAGGTAACCTAAAATAATTCATTGAATTACTAACGATCACTGCAATAAGTATGGTTATGATGGAACGAAATGTGTCTGGACGAAGCCAAGAAGACATCATTTCTGCATTCAGATCCTTTTTAACCCCCTACCAAAAAAGAGGGGTGTTATAAGTTTGACGTTTCTGTCTGTCTGTCTGTCTTTGTGTCTGTCTGTCTGTTTGGGACATCATAGATCCCGAACGGATGAAGCGATTTTAATTTAATATGAAAGAAAGAAATTAATTTAATACAAGATTAAAAATTTTGTATGAAAGGTGAGTGTGGCGCGAGTTTTCTAAGACATGTTTCGGTTGTGCCGTTTAAAAGCTATGGGGGTTAGAGTGGGGAAGGAAAACCGAAAGTCTGCAAATATACTCGAGTGGGGTATCAAATGAAAGCGCTTTTCGTGCACATTACAAACTATTATGGTGTTTTACTTTAATGAAATTAAGGCTTTGAAATCGGGGGTTTTTTATATTTGAAATTTAGATGTATTAGTACATAAACTTGACGCAAAACATATAGTCTTATGGGTTGATAACTGTGTTCGGCTCAGAATAAAAACTGGGCGTTTATGTGTTTTTTGGTAGACATAAATAGCAATCTGATTGTTGCTGATGAATCATCAGTAAAGTACTTTTAGCCTGGACACACCTTTATGTCCTCTGATCATTTTCACCACCAAGTCGAATTGTCACTTAAAATGGTATAATTATGTTTTCACCACCCTCCGGGCTGGGCCAGTGCGTGAAGCGATTTTTTCGTGTTTATTAATGTGGCCTGGAGAAACCATCTACCTTCTAGGTCTTCATGCCCCATCTTAAACCACATCGTTACTTTACATCAGATGAGATTGTCATCAAAAAATAATAAAAAATAATAAAATCATTTATATATAATAAAAGCAGAAATGAAGGCTTATCTAACATAAAATATAAAAATAAAAAAATGTATGCAAAATTGTAGTTGTATATGTTGATAAGGTTTTAATCTTGAAAGAACGTACAATAGACTTGAATGACATGACGAGTACAAAAAAAGGTATTATGTTAGCCCGTCCAAAAATACTAGACTTCTATTTTTAGCTTTTTCAACTTGTGACAACAAAAACCGGCTTTTGACGAACAAATTTAGGACAAATCGCTCGTAAGCTATAAGCCTAAGCTAACTTTAATGCTTACATCGTCTTGATATATTGTATGCAAGTAAAAATAAAAATACGTAAAATAAATTAAATTATCGAAATGACGGAGACGGACGGGACGGATATTTTTTTTATCATATACTTTATTGACGTGAGATTTATGTAACCGACTCTGCAAATTTATCTAAAAATAAATATATAAATATTGCTTGGAAATCCACACAGCAACATCTAGCCCCGTGATAAGCTCTAAGCTTGTGTTACGAGCACTAGACATCTGATAAACTTAATATAATATACATCCAAATATATCCATGTATATTTTTAGTATCCATATTACATTTTTTTATTTTTTGTGGTTTATTGTATGGTGTGTTCAATATAGAGTATTGTATTGTATATTAAAACTCTCTCATCTTTTAACAACATCTTTTAAACGTTAATTGGTCAAACTTCTCCGATGCACCACTCGTATGTATGCATGCTGGAGCCAGCTCTCACCTAGCTCCTCCAGGCGGGGTTTCTCCTGCCCCAGCTGCTCAGGGTTGGTCCAGTTGAACAGGAATACCTCGAAGACCAGCGGCTGGTCCGGAGCGATCCAGCGCTCGTACGGCGTGGAGCCCGGGGTGAGAACCAGCATCTACAAATAAGTAGGGAATAATCTTATTCTTATTTATGTACGAAGTCATCAATCAGTATCAACGAATAAATGAATATGAATATAAGTCGAGTGGTACAGAATGTTACGTACGACGAATAAATTACCAATATAAAATATATGGTAATAGGATATTTACACTGGTGATGAGTGCGTTGAAGATCTGCGTCCAGAGTAGTGCGACGACGATAGAGAGAGCTCCCACCGCGGTGCAGCCCCCCATCCACAGCCACCACGACCACTGCGTCTTAGCTCCACACATCATCTTCAACTGAAACAACACAACACCATTATCAACCCCATTATAGTAATTTATTAATAACTAGTAGTGCTCCGCGGTGTTACCCGCGTTTTAATGGATTTTCTCGCGGAATATAATTTTCCCTCGGTAAAAAGTAGCCTATGACCTTTCTTAGGCTTTAGAGAATCTGTGTATCAAATTTCATTTAAGTCGGTTCTATAGTTTTTGCATGAACAGAATGTAACAGACAGATAGAGTTACTTTCGCGTAATGGGCGGCCTTATTACTTAGAGCAATTTCAACCAGACAACCTTTGGAATTTATTTCAGGCATCTAAGGCCCACATAAACATATACCTAACAGACTAACATACATACATAAAAATATAAATCTTATAAACCAAATATATATCTAAATACATATATTCTTATTATATGTATAAGTGTGGATAAAATTATAAGTCACAATTACAGCTGTTTTAGTACTAATCATGTAAGAAGCCGAATAAAACAGAAAAAATAAAAATGTCAGAAACTTTATATATACCAATGTCAAATTACCAATGATAAATTTTACCAATGTCAAATTACATAATAATCAATTTCAATCAATAAATGTGTCAAATTGCAAATTTAATAAATTATGTCCAGTTTAGATAATAAATCAAACACAAAATGCCGTTCAGCTAAGTCACATCTTTTTCACTATATAATTTTATTTAACTCGACACTGGCAAACTGACGATTCAAGTGCAGAGTCCAATTAAATGAAATTCAAATAATAAATCAATAACAAATTAAATACAATACAAACGGAATGTCAATGAAAACAAATTAATTTGTAATGTCAGCTACCTATCATGATTCGTAAGAGAGTACTCTATGAACCCGTCATATGTGTAGAATGTCTGTTCTATTAGTCGCGCCTTGAATGCGGAGCCGCTTGTGGCCTCGACCACCGAATCATAAAGTTATCATAATCTCAATATCAATCGAAGAAAAACTCCCGATTCCTAAACCTTAGTATCCTAAATCATATAATTTTGTAATGTGTACGTGATGCGCTTTCATTTGATAAACCTTTCGAGTAATAGGTAATAATAGGTATTTGCAGATGTTCGGTTTTCGCTCCCACTTTCACCCTCATAACTTTTATGCGGGTCAACCGATCTTCATCAAAAACCTCGCGCGAACATACAAAATAACTAAATTGAAATCGCTCCATCCGCTCGCGAGCTATGATGTCCCAGACAGACACGTCAAACTTATAATGCCCCACTTTTTCGGTCGGGGGTTTAAAATAAGGACTAAATTACCTATATCAACATTTTTTGATAAGATTTATTCTGAAATAAACGGTATAGTAGTCTAAAGACCATATTTGTAGACTTGGAGTATTGATTGAAAGAGCTATTTCGGTTATATGAGGTCGGCCTTACGTCGTGTCTTATTAAGACACACCTAGTGTCAAAGGTAGTGTAATTGATTGAAGATTAATTGAACATTTACGAATCGGCGCGACATCGTTGCTAATGTTTGTTACATTAATTTTGAAGGTCTAGATATAATTAAATTCATCATCAGCACCCTATTAACGTTAACACTGCTGGGACACAGGGACTTCTCTCTTGGCGTGAGAGATTACGCCTTAATTCACCATGCTGGCCAAGTGCGGGTTGGTGAATGTCACTTGTCCCTCAAGTTCTTTGAACATGCCTAAATAAAATTTTAACTCAAATTAAAATCTCATTTTAAAGAATTAGAAACATAGCGTTTTTTAATAAATACTGAATTTGTCTTTTTTCCGCGGGCAATTAATAAAACTTCGTAAAACATGAAATGTGGAATTTCCGTGTGAAATCCACGCCAAAAGTTTCCATTACATTAGTTGAAAAAACTAGTATATTGACTCAATAAAACTGTTTATAAACGCCACGAGGCGACAATACCCAATTAGTGTCGAAAAAATTACATGACCATAAGAAAACCAACAATTAAAACTAAACTAGGGGACCGCTCCGGATTCGCACGTGTGCCGTTCCTTCCTCTTGAATCAATAACTATTGCTGAACTGCATAAGAATCCGTTCTGTATTCGGTATATGAGATTATTAAAGTACAGTCAACAGCAAAAGAAACTAATGAAAAAGGGTCCCGAAATAATACAGTAAATTAAGTCAAAAGTTACTCACTATTGTTGTTTGTCAGAAGTAAAGGAATAAGTCAAGTGTCTTAAGTAAGTGATCAATTTGACGACCTCTGTGGCTCGGTGGGCGAAGGTCCGCCTGAGAAGCAAGAGGTTGCGGGTTCGACTCCAGCCGGGGGACCAGATTTTGTACGATCTACAATTTCTGGTTTCGGGTCTGGGTGTTTTCTATCTATCATATGTATGTATTTACAAAAAAAATATGTATCTATGTAGTATATCAGTCACCTAGCACCCATAGTACAAGCTCTGCTTAGTTTGGGGTTAGGTGATGCTGTGTGATTAGTCCTGAGATATTTATATTTATTTCGATCCGCGGTGTTATTATGATCATCTTCTCTTGAACATTTTAAACATCATTTGAAATTGTCACTTCGGTATAACTTGTTACATCTGGCCGTCATACTAAAAGATGTTTTGAAACGTTGATTTTGATCACTTACTTTTGCTGTTGACTGTATACAATCAGACGTGGCCTGGACTGGAAACAGTGCTCGACCGACGTCATTCACGTCATAGACTAATATATGTAGAGGTATGTAGGTAGGTAATTGGAGATGTTTTTAAAGTTTGTGAACCCAAAAACTAAATTAAAAACTCAGTACCGAAATACTTTATGACAGATTCGTAAACCCGCGGAAAATCAACAGGCCGTTCAATTAATTCTAATTGCCAACAATTTTGACGAAAAACACGTTAATTGACACAAATCGTTTTTTTAAACTAGTTCCAGGTAGGAAATAAAAATAATTAAGCATACTGTTGTTTATTTTAACTACTACTTATTTTACTCTTGTATGGTGTTTAATATGTATGTATAATAAAAATATCTATATATTTATGTATATTATATTAAGTATATCAGATATCTAGTACCCGTAACACAAGCTTAGAGCTTACCACGGGGCTAGATGTTCTTGTGTAGATTGTCCGGAAATATTTATTTTATTTTTATTTATTTTTCACACTGACTTCACATTCAAATACTCGTAATTTTTAACCCCCGACCAAATAAAAGGGGTTTTATAAGTTTGACGTGTCTGTCTGTCTATGTCTCTGTCTGTCTGTCAGAGTCATCATAGCTCCCGAACGGATGGAGCGATTAAAATTCAGTTTTTTTTGTATGAATGCTAAGTTTGGCGCGTCTGTTCTTAGACATGTTTCATGAATCGGTTGTTCCCTTTAAAAGCTATGGGGGTGAGAGTGGATAAGCAAAACCAATAATCTGCATATAATACTCGAGTGAGGTATCCAATGATGAAGAGTTTTTAGAAAATGACTACAATCACTTCGAAAATATGAAATGTGCCCGTTCCACAGACCCATAATAATTTTATACCTACAATTTGTTTATTTTTGTTTTAAATTGTAGCTTATTATTTTTAATAGTGACTTTCTTACAGTTATTGATATTTAATTAATTATATATTTTTAAAAGTTATAAAAATAACTTTTAAAAACAATAATATTTAAAAAAAAAATAACTAAAACTTTTGATAAACAAAATAGAGATCCGTGTGTTTACACTCAGAACAAAGGAAAGTGTTGGAGTATTCATTGTACTAGATTATTTTATTGAATACCCGCATTAATAATAAAGTGTTTTTGTTGGTTGTTTAAAGGTTTTGCTTGACAATTGTTAAATGAAAGTGAAGTGGTATTGATGTTATAAATTATATAGTGAAGTAATAAATATAGTGAATAATAAAGTGAAAACTTCTGTACAATCCAGTTATAATGTGTTGTAATATCTCATTAAGTGAATTGTAATTCTTTTGAGATAATAAAGTTCTTTAAACCGATATATTGTTTTATCTGACATTTTTGTGCCTCTTTACAGCACATATTGTTAATTCTGCTTCTCTCTGACGAGTCACAGTTACTGCACTAGAATAAGTATTTGTAAATATTTTTTCCTGTACCTATTTCTATGTGTTCTTTCTGTGACAATAAATGATCTGAATCTGAATGAAAGCGCATCGCGTGCAAATTACAAAATATTATGGTGTTTTACTTTTATAGTAATTAAGGCATTTTAATTTTATTATAGACTAGAAATAGAAATCTGATGAGTTATCTCTATAATCTCTATGAATTACTTCAAGATTAGGTAATTAACGGATTACTTAATTATTTCATAATAATCTATACTATAATGTATATCCCAAAATGTGTTGGTAAACGCATAACTCAACGACCGACGCCTGTACCAATTTGGCCCATCTTTTATAGATGTCCAAGAATAGTTTTTACTGAGAGAAAAAATCTAATGATTTCCGGGAAAACAATTACTAACAATTCATTAAAGTTTTTTGCGATTTAATATATTATGTATTTATACTAAATTTATTAGATTCAAATCCTCCCATTTTCTTGTTAAATTGTTTATAAATTTGGTGAAGTTTGCGTCCATGTGATAATTGCCAAATTTATTTATAGATATTGGTTGTATTGTATGAAACCTGTTTTGGCGTTTTAATGTCCAACTATCTGCGATTTTAGTAAATTAATGCTAAGCCGCCATTTTTTTGTTTTATTACTGTAATAAAAAATGGGGGCCTTTGAATTCAAGTAATTGTGGATTTTGTGTTTGTAAAGAAAAAATTAAATATCTTTAAGTATCATTCTTTGACCAATCTAAATTACAGACTAATTATTTTTAGTCTTCTACCTATTTGGGCATGAAATAGTAAAGATTATTATCATATTGTTAATTAGATGCATGGGTTGCCATTAAAGGCACTGGGATCACTTTGTTTACCAATATTAATAAGTCTGTGCCTTACATGGCAGCTTCTTAGTACTCAACTCTCAAATTACACTACTTGTTTATATTATTACGACAATCAAGTGTTTAATCTTCCTGTTATTAGATGCACGAACTGTGTGATCTTCAAATACCTGGCGGAAACATAATTACTTACGCTGACGACACTGCAGTTGTGTTTACAGGTTCATCATGGGATCAAGTAAGAAACATAGCAGAAAATGGTTTGAAAGAAATTGCAAATTGGCTAAAACTTAATTTGTTGTCTCTTAACTTAGAAAAAACCAATTATATATGCTTTTCAAAGTATAATAGTGGTCAACCTGCATCTACTTATAAGTTAAAACTTCATAACTGTTCCATGTTAAATACATCGTGCAACTGTTCCTCTTTAAAAAAAGTAAGCTCGACGAAATACCTTGGAATCATAATAGATCAAAGGCTATCTTGGCACGCACATATTGAAGTTCTTATGAACAGAACAAGAAAACTCATATGGCTGTTTAAAAATCTTAGACATGTTACTTCTCAAAAACTACTTCATAAAATTTATATTTCCTTAGCACAACCAATTCTAACTTACTGTATACCCGTATGGGGTGGAGCTACTAAAACAAAATTTCTGGATCTTGAGCGAGCACAAAGATCATTATTAAAAGTTATGTATTTTAAAAATCATAGATACCCAACCACCTTGCTATATTCTATTCAAGATACATTATCAATAAGAAAACTATTCATATTACATATAACCATCAAGTTGCATAAATCCTTAGTCTTTAACCCAAATTTATTAAGTAACAGAAAAAGCAAAAAAATCAATATTATAAATAAAAAACAAACCAAGACAACTTTTGCTGCGCGCCAGTATGACTCACGTTCTGTTAATATTTATAATAAATTAAATAAAATGTTAAACATTTACTCCATGAATACCTACAAGTGCAAATGTAGCTTAATAACATATCTAACCCCATTAAGCTACGACGAAACAGAGAATATTCTAGTTTCAAATAGCTAATGTCTGCATTTATACCTACACACACACACACACACACACACAACCACGAACCCACATACCCCGCACACACACAACCCACATGCACGAACACACACACAAAACTCACACACACACACACAAACACACACACACACACATACTCACATACACATTCACTCATACTGATAAATTTAAATTCCATATTAAACATTTCACATCGAAGCACAAACACTCAAAGTTTAAAATTCTGTACATTCTTATAACTTGTACCATACACCATAGCAGCCATTGTTTTGAACTAACGCTTTACGTATGAACATTATCTTGACATGGCTACCTTCAATTAGGAAAAATGTATTTATAAATATTTAGGTTACTGTTTTGTTTCGTTTGTTGATATTTAACACAAAATGTTTTCGTGGTGCTTTATAATTAAGTGAACATAATTGTTAGTTACGGAAGAGGGTGCCTTCTAATACAAGTATTTCCATACTTAACAGAAGGTCTCCAATATTGTTGTGCAAAATTGTAAACACTGTTAATGAAAATAAACATTTTTGTATTTTGTATTTTTTTTGTAACATAACCCCGTTAAAAAGCCGTGTTGGCTAAGTGGGAGGACACTCGACTTTCATTCCGAAGGTCGTGGGTTCAAATCAAACCCCGCCACGCACCTCTAGATTTTTCTTCTTGAGAAATTTATGTGCGCTTTAAACACGTGCTTTAAAGGTGAAGGCTAACATCGTGAGAAAACCGGCATGTTCTGAGAAGTTTAAAGAGTTTGAAGGACATGTGACATTCACCAAAATGCACTTAGCCAGCGTGGTGAATTAAGGCCTAATCTCTTTCGTCAAGAAAGAAGTCCCTGTGTCCCAGCAGTGGGAACGTTAATAATGGTGATGATGATGAACCCCGTTTCATGTTACGATTAAACTAACTAAAATAATTTGATCTTTCGTGAATACCTAATCATGAACTTATTTCTTTTAAAGAAAATTCATAAATAACCAAAGCCTTTGTTGATAATTCTGATTCGCTCTGAGCATTGCGTAAGGTATGTTTTATTTGCCTCCTAAACTCCACGATCCTCCTAATCGCTCACGATTTAATAATTTGGCGGTTTAGCACGGATATTTTTGTTAAGGTAGGCAAATAAAAAGCCGTGTTGGCTAAGTGGACGGACACTCGACTTTCATTCCGAAGGTCGAGGGATCAAACCCCGCCACTGGATCTTTTCTTATTGAAAAATGTATGTGCGCTTTAAAACACGTGATTTAACGATATGGCAAAGCTTAATGTCTTCTGAATTTACGTTTGTAACTTCAGTTATAATGTACAATTGATTCTTATAGTATATTTTCTTATAGTATGTTTTGTTGCTTTTTTATCTGATAAAATTTAGAACGGTTGAAATCAACAATAAATGTTATTTCGTTGTTTTATCTGTTGTATTTCTATCTCTATATAAAAATATCTCTATGTATAAATATGCAAGTGTTTTTGTATGTTGTTGTCGTGTCAATGTGATTTACGTTATTCTTAGGTATGACCACGATATATAGGTACATAAAAATAACATACATACATCACTATATCCATATCATATATTCTGTCCATTGTTCAACGCGATGCACAATGAATAGAGGCTTGCGAATTCCTGTTGCAAAAGGATATTATATCAAATTGTATCACTTCACACGATTCTAACTAGAATAGGTTCTTGTTAGAAACTGCTAGTTTAATACTGAGGTGTTTTAAAATAGTTACACTCAAAAGAAAAAGTAGGTGATCAAAATCAACTTCTATCGTGACGTGCCAGATCTAACAAGTTAAACATAAGTTCTAAATGAAGTTTGAATCTGTCAAAAGTAAATGATCATAAAAACACCGAGGATCGAAAAAAAAATGATCACTTATCTAAGACACTTTATTTGTTCCCTTACTTTTAAAAAACTACACTAGTCAGTAACTTTTGACTTAAATTACTGTAGGTATATTCTATTTTGGGACACTATTCCAACAGTTGTTTTGCTTTTGACTGTACCAACAAATGATTTGCTTTATATGTCAATTAGTAATTTAATGAAAAATAATTTTACGTCACTACTGGTTTTTTTTGGCGGTTACCAGTCCCATTCAATCCGGAAAAAAATAAAAAATAATAATTTACCTACTTGGTATCTCGAATAAACCCATGAGCATGTCACAAAGGAATCAAAAATAGCAACGTGTCTACAAAATTTACATTAAACAAAAATCTCAAGTAATTATAATTATGAATTTCATGTGAAGTTACATAATAAATAATAAATTAAGTAATTATAAGTCCAAATTAAATGTCAATGAACCTCAGTTTAAGGAAGGAAATTAAATACAACAATGTTAATTCAAAATTCTGATTTGAAAACTTTATGAACTCTGTTGTTGTATTTCCTCATACCTACAACCTGAGTATCTTCAAGTCAAAAGTGAATAGGTACCTTTTTAACCACCCGTTTCAACCGAGCCTTGAAAGCCGAGTCACTTGTGCTTCGACAAGGAATCTAGTATATAGTTTATACACGGTATCGCCCATAATATTCATATGTGTTATTCGAGCTGAAATTTCGAGTGAGCGTGACACTGTCTCGAGTTAGTAATCTTTACTTCTATACATTATGAAAAAAAACTCAATGTAAATAACCCATCTATTGAAGGCTAGGGCTGTAATCTCTCATCAATATATTTGTAAATCGAAATCAATGTTAACGAAGGAAGAGCGAGGTTCCCAACACAAGTGTCTTTTGACTACTTTTTGGGAAGCCACGGCAACTTGGTTTTTTTTTTTATAGGAATAATATTGTTCCCGAGGGAAAATACCAAAAACACGGGCAACGCTAAAGAGAGATCATGATATAACGAATGACCTTTTGTCATCAATCACAGGAACATCTAGCACCGTGGAATGCTCTAAGCTTCAGTTACGGGTACTAGACACCTGATACGTAGCTTGTTACTACAGCAGACAAAATCGTTAATTCTGTACGCATAAAGATCACCCACATCAAGCAAACTGGCAGCTCTACATAACTACGGGCGCTTTCAATTTATAGTACGTTTCGTGTACAACTCCCAGAGCATCGTAGTGAATGTATGAATTTAACTAGTAGAGTCCCGCGGTGTTAGTCTCGTAATAATGGATTTCGCTGAATGAAATTTACCCGCGGTTAAAAGTGGCCATGTCCTGTCTTAGGCTCTAGATTTTTTTTTATGATGGTATAGCTTTCCACCACAATCTCCCCTGATGAAAAGTGACGATGTGGTCTAAGATGGGGCGGGCATGAAGACCTAGAAGGTACATGGCTTCTCCGGGCCACATTACGAAACATGAAAAAATCGCTTCACGCACTGGCCCAGCCCGGAGGGTGGTGACAAGCCGCGGCCGAAGCCTACCACCAGAGACTGTTCTTAGCACCACCCGGAGGTCACGTGTAAGGATTCACAGGATAACCACTTACGGATGTGAACAGACAAAACTTTCAACAGTATAATCTGTACCAAACTTCACAATAGGTACACAAATCGTTTCAGTAGTTTTTCCGTGAAAAAGGAAAAGACAGGCAGAGCTTCTTTCGCATTTATAATATTAGTATTGATATTGCACAAACAGATACCTGCAATCAAGTTCAGTAAACGATAAGAATTCTTATCATAACGCCGAAATTGGACCTACACTCTTCTCTATTGAGGCAGCTAACAATAGAGGTCCTTTATGGTATTACCTAAACATACCTTAGTTACTTACTTACTAACTTACTCACACAAATTATGTTGAAATTATGAATCAATGAAGACAGTGACGGACTGGTTTGAGGCCAACGGGATTATGCTTAATGCCAATAAGAGTGTAATAATGCGGTACAAAGTAAAAAAAAACAAACAATCTGATGAGTCTATGTCACATGTTTTCCTCGGGTATACAATAGATCACACACTAAACCATGTGTCACACATCGAAAAAATGTGCAAAAAACTAGCCAGTGCGAATTATGCCTTGCTCAAATTAAAGTCAATGGTATCTAAGAAAACACTTCTGTCAGTTTATTATGCATACATCCACTCCACAATAAGCTATGCTATCACAGTATGGGGTAACTGTGCCCTTATTAAGAAAGTACTAATATGCCAGAAAAGAGCTCTACGAATAATCTGTGGGCTGCACATAAGGACTTCAGTTAAAGCTTATTTTGT
Organism: Gymnoscelis rufifasciata; assembly: GCA_929108375.1. NCBI lineage: Eukaryota > Metazoa > Arthropoda > Insecta > Lepidoptera > Geometridae > Gymnoscelis > Gymnoscelis rufifasciata. The sequence continues at coordinate 1,119,411 of OV815307.1, read as the reverse complement.
TAAATATAGAATCATGACTGTGGTGTCACTCTATATCTACAATAGTCTTCTAGAGATACATGAGAATAAAGATGAATATTTGAAAAAGAAAGATATACATAGCTATAACCTTAGGAATAAGCATAAATTAGTAGTACCTAAAGTAAATCTCTCAAAAGTGCGGAAACAGGGAATATATACTAAAATTGAATTTTATAATAAATTGCCCAAAGAAATAACGGAAATTGAAAGCTCTATAAAATTTAAAAATGTAATTAAACAGTTTTTTGAAAGCCATGCGTTCTATAATGCAAATGAGTTCATGAATACGAATCTAATACAATTACCATTTTTCAAAAATATTATTTGATATCATTATTATTTATTATTATCTATGATATATATATCTGACTTAAATTTATAACTACTCTAACTTTGACCAACAGATTTTGTTTTAATATTATATAAATTTAAATGTTTGTGTTTCTGCTAGCTATTATTATAATAAATAAATTATTATTATTTTTTTAAATTAAATTTGGACATGTAATATACCTAGACTAAATACAATTTTTTTTTTTTAATGTAAACTTGACTTGCCTTATATAACGCCCCGTGTTATAATTGGTAAATAAATGAATATGAAAATATGAATATGTTGTAACATTAGGGTCTAATAAAATATGTAAGAACAGAACATGGACCCTGTTTGGGCACTACATAATTTTTTATACTAATCTTAGCTAATTAAGGGTCAGTTCAGACAGAAACAAGACGAGACGGGACGCGGCGCATACTTTTTAATAATAACTTAATTTACTACAAAAGAAGATACCTACATTTTACATCTCAAGTTTTTGTTTTCTTTTAATATTCTGTTAAGTTGTCCACAGAATGACCAAATATACACGTTTGAAAATTTTCAAGTACCGACAGTCACTGGCAGATAGATTATGTTCTAACGAGTAAATAACAGCATATTTTTACCGCGAAAAACAGTAAAATTTCCCCAAGAAATCAATAAAACGGGCAACATACCAGTGGAAAGCTAGTACATATGCAAATATAATTATTGTAGGTACCTACTACCTAGTCCATTAGAGTTCATTCTAGACGGTATCTACCGGGCACGATAATTGAATCCTAACAAGCAGTGCATTGATAATGATGAGTCAGTACATGTTGTCTAAGACCTTCGTTTTTCTATTTCTCATGTTTTCTTAATGTTGCTGCTATTCCAGACAGACGGTTTCTTTATCGGGTTCGATTTGAATGAAATTTGGCAAATAACAAGATAATTGGAAAAAATATATTAGGCCATAAGTATTACATATTATATTTTGTACTAAAATATCGGTGACCAGCATTATCTTATATATCTCCTCATTTTCGATACGATTCGATCCCCTAGAGAAACCACAAACATACCTCTTTCCATAGTTCTTTAAACTACTCTGAACCAGATATTCTCGCCTAGTAACTTATTATCTCTGAAAACAATACTCAATATCATCATACAAAGTCTTGCGTATATCAAATAAATTTGCATTATAATGCATACTTATCTATGTTAGTAAATTTATGTCATTACTATACATAACAAAATAATAATATCGTAAATACAAATAAATTTATATTTTGATAACGTATCAAGGCTCTACATTGTTGCCAGTTTGACCTGCATTTATCTTTCAACAATTTTTTTATACTGTTTTGGTTGATTGCACGATATTTAATCTACTAGGTCACTCTTGGTTTGACTGATTCAATAGCTTTGCTTTAGGTATACCGTGGACCTTATCGAGACTAATTTGTTGAGGTTACTTATGTTAAAATAAAATAAACAAACTTCAGTTCTCTTAAAAGTAAAAAGCCATACTATTTTATAATGAGCACGTGATGCGCTTTCATTTGAGACTCCACTCGAGTATACAGGGTGTGGCGTAATGAGTGGATAATCCTTTACCCACGGTTGGGGGGCATCGCGACTGTTCGGAAAATGACAATTTGTATTCAGTAAAAGTGTCACGATATTCGAGTTATCAGGCATTTTCAATTTTTTTTTAAGTTCGACCTAACTCACTATTTTAAGTAAGTACACCAAATCTATATAAATAAAAATGAATTGTTGTTCGTTAGTCTGAGTAAAACTCGAGAACGGCTGGGCCAATTGAGCTGATTTTGGTTTTAAAATGTTTGTCGTAGTCCAGGGTAGGTTTAAACTGTGAGCAAATAAGGAAAAATTGCCGGGACCTTTTTTTACCCGTGCGACGCGACGCCGGGGCGGGCCGCTAGTTTACAATACAATGTATTTTTTCAGTCTGTTTTCTGAAAAGCATTCCTAGATAGTGGTGCTATCAATAAATGTTAACTACCAATTTTGAACGAACCAACCATAGTTTTTTTAATTTTAATTTTTGAACCCAAAATTTGTGTTTTAATTTAATTTTTTGCTTATTTCGGTATCTTGTGGTGCAAAAAAAATGTTGCAGATTTTCAGTTTTCTTCATAACTGTTAAACGGGTCCACCGATTTTCATCAAATATGTCTAAGAACAGTCGCGCGAAACTAACCTTTCATACCAAAAAAAAACTAAATTGAAATCATTTCATCCCATCGGAAGCAATGATACCACAGTCAGGCAGACAGACAAAATAAATCAGAGGTAATAAACAAAATTAAAATAAATTAATATTTCCGGACAATCCATATAGCAACATCCAGCCCCGTGGTAAGCTCTAAGCTTGTGTTACGGGTACTAGACATCTGATATACTTAATATAATAGGCATACATTTATAGTTTTTTTTTATTTTACATAGTTAACCCCAATGTTCTGGGATTGTCTAGAAATAAGAGATACATAGTTTTATTATAGTATCTCAATAGTCATCATCACCCTTTTTAACGTTCCCACTGCTGGGACACAGGGACGTCTCTCTTAGCGAGAGAGATTAGGCCTTAATTCACCACGCTGGCCAAGTGCGAGTTGGTAAATGTCACATGCCCTTCAAACTCTTTAAAGTACTTACTCAGAACATGCCGGTTTCCTCACGATGTTCGCCTTCACCGTTAAAGCACGTGCTTAAAGCGCACATAAATTTGTCAAGAAGAAAATCCAGAGGTGCGTGGCGGGGTTTGAACCCACGACCTTCGAATGATAGTCGAATGTCCTCCCACTTAGCCAACACGGCTTTTATCTCATCGTATCTCATTTTATTTTTCAAATCGATCCTGGTTGTGTTTCCTAAGATTAGTGCGTCCAAATAAACAAACGGAATCTTCAGTTCTTTCTGATCGATCGGCTTTGTTGTTCTCCAGTTATCTTCTATAATTAATATTTATAATATTTAATGTAAAATGTTGTTTTTAAATAACTTTTAAATTAGACTTTATGACTGAAAAAGACTTCAACTCTCACTTGACTGCTTATTATATATGTACTCGTATCTAACTATTCAAACTTAAGCTGTATAAAAATAAAACTATAATTTTGTTCGAATAACTTAGTAATATATTCCAAGCATTATTAAAATTAATGGGTACTTATGTACCCATTAATACTTAAATTACCAATATTATATAAATATATAGTCGTAGCTAATCAGTCTTAAACTTTGACCTTATTAACTATCAGTAATAAGTTCTAGTAATTAACAGTTAGTTTTATCTAAGTATACACATGTCTAACATGAACTAAGCATGCACTATGCGACATACATCAAGTTAACTCTAGTACATATGTACTAAACATGTACTGGAAATGCAAAATGCTTAATTGCAATAATGTTTAATTACAATAATGCAAGTTATTCGCTAAGGTTTGCGTTTTTTAATGATTAAATTACATTTGTAAACATTAGACAAAACAAACCGAAAAGCAATTTTAATTTAGTTTTCAATTTTGAAGTGTACCGAGTTGTGGTCATATTGTAAAATTGTACACAACATGAAGTTCCTAAAATTTAATTCAGTGGTTCATTTCATGTGGACAGCTTTAGGGCACTTTTGACCATCGTAAATTGTGGGGCGGTAGGTATACATAATTCACCTGGGTTGATTCACCTAAGTGCATTAATTACACTTTTAGTACTTATGACTCTATTCACTGGTTCTGTTTTTGTCATTCTTAAGTATATCGCGATATGTGTTATTCTACGAAACGTTCATCCACATAATCTGGCGAATGTGAAGCAAAATGCATTATATAGACATTGCGTAAATTGGTAAATTTATTAAATTCCTAAGTATTTCGCGATATTATTTGTTACTTTACGGAGAGCTTATGGGTTCGTCCAGATAATATGGTGAATGTGTAGGAAGGAAATAGCACTTTAGACCATGCGTAAATTGGTCAGTTTATGATATTCTGAGTATTTCTCGAGATTTGTAATTCTACGAAGAACCTAAGGTACACTGGGGGTAATGGCCTGAACAAATAAATGGCCGGACACGGTACGTTTTAACGTGTGTGCGTATATACAAAGTGTAGGTATATAAAGAGTGTAGTCGACCCTGACATGTAGCCACCATCACGAGACCCAATAGCCTAAATACGTATCTTGTAAAAGCCAAGCGATAACAAAATTTGCGAAATTTTTACAGAAACCAATAACTGACAGTGCTGCCCGTACCGATCAATCCTGGAACTATATATTGCATTTCAATCGTTCAATATTAATAAATATATTACCTACTCAGGTGTAACGATCGGCACTGTGAGAGTTTTAGGGGAAATCACGAGACTGCCGCGCGATCATTGCAATTGCTGTCGACTCATAGCTCTCGAACGGATGAAGCGATTTCCATTCAGTTTTTTTGTGTGAAAGGTTAGTTTCGTGCGAGTGAATTTCTACATGTTTGATGAAAATCGATGACCCATTTAAAAGTTATGAGGGTAAAAGCGCCTAAGGCGGCGCGTGCAGCGGCTTGCGACAATACTCACATTATAACACCCGCCTGCAAGACACTTCAGCTGCAGAGGCCGCGTCCGACGCTACAATTCAAAAAGCTTACAAATGCGCTTCTCCGTGAACGCCCTGATCATTTCCCTATGTTTGTATTTTAAGCGGCACGCATCAAATTACGTTTGTCTTTGTACGCGGCTCGGACCTCGCAGCCACCCCGCTCATATTCGCTTATGGAACATATTTGTTACACAAGTGACTTTTCCTGTCACTGGTAACGGCCAAGGCTACCTTCATGTAGCGGGACGCAAATGGCGGTCAACTGACCAACATCTTTTTCACTTTATAATTTTACTAGTCGACCCGACAGACGTTGTCCTGTCCCACGTCTCAAAAAACAATATCCAGTTGACCGTATTGTGAATCTAAACAATTCCCAGATCCCCTTGAAAACACACAAAAAATAACATCAAAATCGGTCCAGTCGTTTGAGAGAAGTTCAGTGACATACACACTCACAGAAGAATTATAATATTTAAAGATTTAACTCGACACTGGCAAATGGTCGCTTCAAGCGCAAAGTCCAATTACAAGAAACTGAACTACCTTTATGTAGTTATTCACATTAATTGGTAAATAAGTATTTAGCGTTCCGTATACAAAGGATGAAACGGGACTCTATTTCTAAGAATTCGCTGTTCGTTATTGAGTCCGTTGCCATCTGGCTTTATCTCATGAACAGATAGAAGTATTTATGTTGCCTTTTTAAATACTAGAAATAGATTAGAAATATGTATACGTATGTTATTGTAATTAGTTGTAGTTTATGATTTTTGGCCATAAGGTGATTAAGGCAAAATATAATATGTAATAAATGTTGTCGTAATTAATAGCGACAGTTAACAAATATATAAATAAACAGAAAATTAGAAATAGACAATATTATTATACTAGTACTATTACTATAACTACTACATTGTTGAAACTTGGTAAGTAGATGTTTTCTGTGAAACTGGAGGTTTTTCTGTTCACGTCCGTAAGTGGTAGGTAACCCTCTGAATCCTTGCACGTGACCTCCGGGTGGTGCTAAGAACAGTCTCTGGTGGCTTCGGCCGCGGCTTGTCACCACCCTCCGGGCTGGGCCAGTGCGTGAAGCGATTTAGCCCTTCTACCTTCTAGGTCTTCATGCCCCATCTTAGAACACATCGTCACTTTACATCTGGTGAGATTGTAGTCAAATGAAGAATTATATAACATAAAAAAAAAAAACTGAAATGCAAAATGTTTTTTTAACAAATTTTGTTATATGAAAAAAAAATTTTTTTTTGAGTGTCAGTTCTTGTGGTTTATCTTTCCACTTGAACGTCCAGTGGTACTGTAGTGCCACAAAATTTTATGCCGACTAACGTCCATGGTACTAGAGTGCCAGTCGAGTTTTTGGTTTTTTTATTTCGGATTTTCTTTATTTTCTAATTAAACATGTTGCTTATGTCAATGTCAGATGTCATTGTCAATAATTATTCTACTTAATTCTAATTAGAAAAACCCATACCTGGCAACAAAAATTATGAAAAAAAATATATTTTGACAATAAAGTGAGAGAAATTTTCCGCCATTTTCCTATTTTTCGCAAGTTAATTTCTTTATGATTTACTTGTGATATCTGAATTAAAATTTAATATGTTATTGAAAAAACTAGACTCCAACCCCGTTAAAACGGTACCAAAGTAATAATTAAATGTTCAGAGGAAGTATTTTAAATAAATTTATCAAAATAGGTCTCCAAATCAGTCTAAAAATGCTACCATCCTATGTTTGATATTTTTTTAGTAAATGAAGATGTAGGTACGATGATTTATATTATTATTCAAGTTTATATAATTATAATAAAGAAAATAAATACATTTTTAGTGATTTTTTTTTCAACGGCTTGCTTGCGCAATAATTTCAAATTATTCAAATGTGTTTCCCCCTGTTAATACTAAAATTAACAATGATATAAATGAAAATATTATCTATAGACATATGTCTATGTCGTTCTATTTCTTTCCTGACCATCCAAAGGTTGCCTGGAAGAGATCGCTCACAGCGATAAGGCCGCCCTTTGTACTCCAATGTATTGTCTTGTTATTGTTTGCAGTTTGTATTTTATTTGTGGTGTACAATAAAGAGTTATCTATCTATCTAATATTTATAATATACATTACCATGCAAAATTTCAAAGTATTAAAATGTGTTTTCCCCTGTTACTACTAAAATTAGACAATGATCAAAACGAAAATATTTATAATATACATTACCATGCAAATTTCAAAGTATTAAAATGTGTTTCCCCCTGTTACTACTAAAATTACACAATGATCAAACTAAACATATTTATAATTTACATTACTTACCATGCAAATTTCTGCAAAAAAAAAATGGTTTATACGAGTAATCGTTTTTGAACTCGTTATTAATCGTAAATTTATCTTTCAATCTTAAAGTAAATCGACGTTTGTTGCGGTCAGTACTTGGATGGGTGGGCAATTTAATAAATGTAAAAACTGTTGAAATACCCGGAACCGTTGTTGTATGAGACCATCTCATACATTTCAAATGTATTTTAGGACTAAGCAACCCTACGTGTTTAATGGCGCTTACCTTTGTATGGGTGATGCATCCTTTTGTGTAATTATTAATATAATAAGAAGGTACCTTTGAATTTTATAAAATGGTTGGGTTACTTTTATAATCAACTGAATAAATCTGTAAAATGACGCGGAACCCTCGGTAATTGAGTTTGAGTCCTTTTCATAACAACCGTTTTTTTTATTCGCATGTTCGTTTAAAGTTTACCTGGTTCTTGTTTACTTCCTTGGTTAAGGTTACCTCTATTTTTTTATTGACAATCTTTTTACACTAATTAATGATGCAAGTCCCAAGTTACGTTAAAAACCACGATAACCCAGTGGCGCTTGCGCATTCTTAAATATATCGTTTTTGTGCATCCAGAGCTTTAATCTATAGAGGTATAGATATAGATAAGATACGACGACCTCTGTGGCTCGGTGGGCGAACGTCCGCCAGAGGCGCAGGAGGTTGCGGGCTCGATTCCCGCCGGGGGATCAGATTTTGTACGATCTACAATTTCTGGTATCGGGTCTGGGTGTTAGTACAAGCTCTGCTTAGTTTGGGGTTGGGTGATGCTGTGTGAGTAGTAGGGAAATATTTATTTCTTTATTTAATAGATACATATTTGTTCAAAACATCAAAATAGCCGATAATTGAATGCAAAACGATTATTCACGGTATAAAAAATATTATGGTACAGGTACAATACCATAATATTTTTTTAAATGTGTAAACTAATAGCCTTTTTTTATTCTTCCTGTTTGCTGTGTAGTAGATTTTTTTTAACAACTGGATGTCATAGTTTTTTAAGGCGATATAAAATTGTAGTAAGGCAGGGACGAATAATTTAATTATGTATTCGTTATGTATGAAGAGATATTAACATATCCAAATATTTATGAAAAAAATCTATTTACGTTTTAAATTCTGCTTGTCTATGTGATTAGTCCAATATTACCTATTTATTTGTGTAAAACCATATTTATTGTTGTATTCTTTCGACACAGTAAATTAAAAATCCGTTACTTTATTTGAAATCAAATCCTAAATTCCATAAAAAATATTGTGCAATAATACCTTAAACTTCATATTTCTAGAAAATACAACTATCTAACAGTATTTCCAACTATCTTTTTAATTTGCAGATAAAAGAACGTAATGCGGAATCGCGCCGTAGTGTGTGAGTCATAACAAAACAACAGATAGGAATAAATTACCAAAGTACATGTACACGTGTCAACAATAAACGTTCCACTAATATGTACCAATATATGTACTAATAGATTTGTGTACGTTTGTCTGTATTGACTAATAATAAGTTACATTGTAGCTGCATTTAGAAGCTTTTTGTAGCACGAGCAGAATCACACAATAATAGTCAGGACCAATATTATGAATGAAACAACGAATTATTACGAGGCAATACTTCTACATACATACTTCTTATTGCTGATAGCAATTACTTATTGTCGGCCTTAACTATTTCTTCCAAAAAAAAGGGAGAACATTTATTTTTATGATAGGTGCAAATTAAAATTATTATTACCTGAGATCGGTAAAAATGTTACCTCTAACCTCTTCAGTCTGTTAGCCTAGAACAGCAGAAATCACAATTTCATATTTCAATATTGACTAATTTGAGAACCATTTTAATTTATTTTTTTATTAGCACCTACAAACTATCATCACCGGAAATATACATTTTATATAAAACTAGCTGACCCCAGCAAACGTTGTTTTGCAAAATGAAAAACAGATGTTGGCCGATTCTTAGACCTACTTAATATGCTCACAAAATCCAAACCAAAAAATCGTAAAACAAAATAATTATGTTCGCCTGGTTCGTGACATTGAGACCCTTCCGCTTTATATACTTTATTTCAAAACTCCTTGCATATCAAAAATAAATAAATGTGAAGGACCTTATGAGATATTTTTGAATAACTCAAGGTAGAGCGGCTTTTGTCAATGTAATCTACTTTTGCATAACGCTAAAATCTGTATTAACAATTACTTAACCTCTCAAGTTTATTCACTTTATTCAAATTTACATAATATACTGTTATGTATTATGCAAAGTCTGATTTTTTGGAAACTTGGAATTATTTTGCAATAAAGAAAATTAAAAGCCGTGTTGGCTAAGTGGGAGGACACTCGACTTTCATTCCGAAGGTCGTGGGTTCAAACCCCGCCACGCACCTCTGGATTTTTCTTGAGAAATTTATGTGCGCTGTAAACACGTGCTTTTACGGTGAAGGCAAACATCGTGAGGAAACCGGCATGTTCTGAGAACTTAAAAAAAAAAGAGTTTGAAGGACATGACTGTGACATTCACCAACCCGCACTGGGCCAGCGTGGTGAATTAAGGCCTAAACTCTCTCGTCAAGAGAGAAGTCCCTGTGTCCCAGCAGTGGGAACGTTAATAGGGTGATGATGATGATGATGAAAGAAAATTATTATTTTTAAGGCTATTGTTGTTAATAAACATTTTAAAACTATCTTACTCTATTGTCGATATAAATTTCGTCGACATAATATAAGTCCCAATTTACCACCGTAATAGCTTGCTTACCTATAGCCATTTATTACTTATGTTATGATATATGCATTAAAATACTTTCACAGAAACCTTTAAAAAACGTTTGACCGAACGAATTTAAAAAGATGGAATCAATCTTTTTAAGTAGTTTTAAAGTTTTTTTAGTAAAAGAAATAAAAAAAGAGTTTTACGTGTAAAAAAAAGTTCTCGGGCAAATGCAGGTAGGTAAAGCTGATAAAACGTGAAATTATACTTTTAACGTCACATTTTATAATTTTAAGGTCAATGTGCAAAAAATAATAGTTTAAATTTGAATAATTTTGTTGGCACTGCTTAACGCGCTTAGTTGAATACAAAACAATAAACATAAATTTTCCAATTTATCATATTTTTCCAAGATTTTGGAAGTTACTACATGAGTGTCTTTAAAACAAGAGTGAAGAGACTTCGTCCACATCTACACTTATCATCTGGTGAGATTGTGGACAAACATAGATCTATCTCTCATAAAATAGAAATAATAAATCTAACATTTAAAATTGAAGAAAAACCCCCGATTCCAATGCCATAATTTCCTTAAAAGTAAAACACCATAATATTCAGTAATGTGCACGCGATGCTCTTTCATTTGATACCCCACTCCAGTATATAATGCAGATTCCCTACTCCCCATAACTTTTAAACGGCTCAACCGATTTTCAAAATAATAATAATTGAAATCGCTCCATCCGTTCTGTCACCATCCATGTCTGTCTGTCTGTCTGGGAGCTATGATGTCCCAGACAGACAGACAGACACGTCAAACTTATAACACCCCTCTTTTTTGGTTGGGAATTAAAAAGGTATAACAACATCTACGTTCCCACTGCTGCGACACAGGGACTTCTCTCTTGGCTAGAGAGATTAGGTTACTTAACTCAGAACTCTCACGAACTCAGAGCATTTCACAACGGTTTCCTCACGATGTTTGCCTCAACCGGTAAAGCACGTGTTTTTAAAGCGCACATACATTTTTCAAGAAGAAACATTTATATGACAAGTTCTGAGTTCGTGAGAGTCCGCCACGCAGTGCGGGGTTTGAACCCACGACCTTCGGAATAAAAGTCAAGCCCAATTAGCCAACACGTCTTTTAAAAAATGGTTATAATGTTTACTTATGCAATTGTAATATTTTCCGCGATAAAAGTATCTCAAGAAACTCGTTATGCCATCTAAAAGTGAAAGTCCCGACAAATTCAGTCCAGCCGTTTTAGAGAGGGAAATAGAAAAAAATAACCAATTGTGCACAATTGGTTATTTTTTTGGAATGGAAAGTCCTTTTTTTAATATTTTGCACTGTTAAAATGAGATATATCTACAGGGTGGAAAACATCGATGGGTCCTGGAGAGAAACTACTGAAAATCCTTAAGCTAGCTCAATTTACTTTTACTGAAACTAAAAATATAGGTGATCAAAACATTAAAATATCTAAGAATGTTCCCTCGCTGTTTTATCATACAAATCAGTAGCAATACTGTTCTGGATAAAATTTCTCTAACAAATTATATTTTTTTCCCAAATGCAATAAACAAACCAAATTAATTAATTATAAGATGTCCCTTACATTTATATAGTCTGGGTGTTTAATATGTATAATGACCTCTGTAGCTCGATGGGCGAAAGTCCGCCTGAGGCGCAGGAGGTTGCGGGTTCGATTCCCGCCGCGAGGCCAGATTTTGTACGATCTAACTGGTCTGGGTCTGGGGTCTTGTCTGGGTGTTTTCTATGTATTACCGTCAAACACGGCATCTTTACTTTTACATGTCATCTTTACCTTGCTCAACTCACCGCCAATAAGTCGCAAAATCTCAAATACCGCTCAATTACAAGCAATCACAACGGTTTGGTAGGATTCCAAGATTATTAATGGCACCAATAAAGTTTTTTGAAGTTGGTAGCAATGTCGACTGTCAAATTATGGTTGTTTTAATAGAAGCGTGATTGAGTGCCAGTAAGGAGGTTGGTGGAAAATTGTCTCTGTAGTTTCGAAACCGCTGCTTATGGGTAAGTGAGATTTTAATATGTTACGTAAAAAAACGTCGAGAATGCATAGACGTCGATTAAAACTGTTTCTCTTTCTAATTTTGTGAAATATTGGCTGAGGTAATGTTACTATAGGTTAGGTCAAGTTGACAAAGTAGTGCTAGTGTCATCTTGACCTACACGTAGGGCTGCCACTTTAAAAAAATGATCGGACGATCTCTGTGGCGTGGTGGGCGATGGTCCGCCCCGCCTGCGACGTTGAGGTTTGATTCCCGCCTCGGGATAAATGTATCTACGATCTGCAAATATTTGTTCAGGGTGTTCTGGTCGTTTCCTACGTTGGTATTATACAAAAAAATACAGTACAGTACAGTGAAACCGAAGCAAAGTGCAAAACTCGCTGAGCTACTTAAATAATAATAGTAGGTACCTGAGTAAAAAGTTCCTACCTAACTACATAAGTATAACTTATTTGATAAGTATTGATTTAAAATAATATTACAAGAGAAATTTTCCATTATCCATTTGTTTCATTTTTGACAGCCCTATATGTTACAAAGATTTTGTATGAAAAGTTTATGAAACATGTGTCAACTTTACCCACCATTTAGAATTGCCATTCAAAAGGTAATATTGTCCTATGTCCATTTTTGATAATAAAGCTTGTCATACATTAATCAAGTAAAATTACCTAGTCTTTAAATAACCAGTCGTTTTCATTGAAATTTAAAGGTTGGTAAAGAAGCCACAATCGTGTCAAGTTTACCTGTCTGCTATTTAGTTAAATATTTTTTTTTCCTGTGAGCATTTTTGGTTCAAATTAAATTTAATATATTCTATGAAGCAGACTTGCGCTGAGTAATAATCTAATTTCGAAAATAGTCTATAATCTTAAATTTTATTCCTTTTTATGTTTAAAAAATAGGTAAAGATGCCGTGTTTGACCGGTATATAATGTAAAAATGTATCTATGTAGTATATCAGTCACCTAACACCCGTAGTACAATCTCTGCTCAGTTTGGGGTTAGATGATGCTGTGTGATAACTTGATTAGTCCGGAAATATTTATAATAATAATATATAATACATATGTCTATTATATTTAGTATATCAGATGTATAGTACCCGTAACACGTGGTAAGCTCTAACTACTAAAAATATCGATTTATGTATGTCTATTACCTATATTAAGTAGGTATATCAGATGTAGAGGTATGGAACCCGTAACACGTGGTAAGCTCTAAGCTTGTGTTAATAATAATTAATTATAATAGACATCTTCTTATTATATAAAATACTCGTGTCACAGTTTTCGTTCTCGTACTCCTCCGAAACGGCTTGACCGATTCTCATGAAATTTTGTGAGCATATTGAGTAGGTCTGAGAATCGGCCAACATCTCAACATCATTTTTATTTTGCAAAACATCGTTTGCTGGGGTCAGCTAGTACGTATATAGATATTTTTATTATAAATATTTCCGGACTAATCAAGTTATCACACAGCATCATCTAACCTAGATGAGATCTGAGCTAGATGTTGTTGTGTAGATTATCCGGAAATATAGGTATTTATGAATAAAACTATTTCATTGCTACTACTCTACTACTGTAATTTAAACAAGGAAGCAAAAAGTTAAATAATAATAAGTTAATAATAGTCCATCTTTATTTTGATTAAGTATCTATATTATGTTACTTTGCATAAATTAACAATGGGTGTGGTAATATTATGGTTTTGCTGTATAGTTAATTAGTCTACATTAAATAGCTTTATTAACACGTAATTACCGGCAAGTAATACCAAGAGTGTTATTGAGCCAAACATGTATATGATATTAAACATGCTCCTAGGTATGTTTAAGTATTTCTCTAATCTATTTGTTACCATTCCTCTGTCCATTTCTCAGCGTAAAATAATGATATCTACAGTTCAGCTAAGCTCAATGATAAGCGGCTAGGTACAAAGTTCAGTCTAGTTAAAGACCTAGTTACACTTAACAGGATAATGATCCCACTTTAAGGATAAGAGGCTAATGCACCAGGAAACAAGGTAAAACTACAGCTTTTATATTTTTCATACGTTTTAGGGATAAAAACACTGGATTTAACTGCACAGATTTAAAAACAAATTAGTCATTAAGAAAACGGGAATCACACACAAGTATTAGATATATAACTACTAGCAGACCCCAGCAAACGTTGTTTTGTAAAATGAAAAATAGATAGCCGATTTTCAGACCTACTGAATGCGCATTTAAAAGTTTTGTAAAAATCGGTAAAGCCGTTTCGGAGGAGTACGGTTGTCTAACATTGTAACATGGAAATTTAATTAGATAGACTAGCTGACCCCGGCAAACTGTTTTTTGCAAAATGAAAAATAGATAGTAGTCGATTCTCAGACCTACTGCTGAATACGTATATAAAATTTCGTAAAAATCGGTAAAGCCGTTTCGGAGGAGTATGGCAACGAAAACTGTGACACGAGAATTTTATATATATATTACGAATTGCTACTTACGACTGCTGGAGATTGTAACATGTTGTACCTAATCCCGTGCATTTGACAGATTTTTCACAACTAAAATTTTATCCACGAAGCCGTGTTGGCTAAGTGGGAGTATACTCGACTTTCATTCCGAAGGTCGTGGGTTCAAACCCAGCCACGCGCTTCTTGTTTTTTCTTCTTGAAAATGTATGTGCGCTTTTACACGTACGATAACGTTGAAGGCAAACATCGTGAGGAAACCGGCATGTTCTGATAATTTTAAATAGTTTGAAGGACATGTGACATTCACGAGAGCGAAGTAAATTTAGGCCTAATCTCTCTCGTCAAAAAGTCTCTGTGTCCCAGCTGTGGGAACGTTAATAGGGTGATGATGATTAATTTATCTTTATTTGTCAAATTTATGTTGTAAGAAAAGTCGTAAGCAACTCGTGGTAGGGCTTATAAAATGAATACTAACTCAAAACTATTTTGAAAGTACCTAAATATTATTTTGAGTTTAGTTATATCAATAACTAGCTGTGCCCTGCGGTGCTTCCCGCGTTATAATGGATGAAGTACTCTTAACCAACAACATATTTATTTGAATAAAGATTAATATTATTATGTTGATACAACTTAAACAAATTATTTCGACCAAATTAGGTACCATAAAAACGGTTTTTGTGAGTTAATCTTAAAAGATAGACATATACTATCGCGGACTGTTTTTTAGATCATTAAAAGAGCTATTATTCTTTAATACATATTTTTTGTGTATCTTGAACCGTTTTCACGGCGCACGCAACGGAAGGCTTCAAAGATGAACAATTTCTCCCGTTTTTTACACATTTACCACTATATCTTTGCTCCTATTAGTCGTAGCGTGATGTTATTATAGCCTTTCTCGATAACTGGACTATCCAACACAAAAAGAATTATTCAATTCGAACCAGTAGTTTCGGAGATTAGCGCGTTCAAACAAACAAACAATCAAACAAACAAACTCTTCAGCTTTATAATATTAGTATAGATTTCAATGGTTAGTTTTGTCAAGAGCTATCTCGTTTTGTCACATTTCACTGAGCGGCATAGCTCTATATTTTAGCCATTGTCTAATTTTACTTGGAGATGGTGAAACAGGCCCATGGGATAAGTCCATTTAATATCTGGCTAACTCTACAGGTGGTAGGGAGATGATTTATATGTAACTATTAAAAAAAATAACATTCTTACCACGACAAAGATAATTCATATCACTTAGAACCACTAAGTTTTTGTATCAGTAAGGATGTTAAAGTCACCGGTTCTAAGATCCACGTTAATATTAGGTCCTTACATATGAAATTGGCGTTTTGTATGGGAGGAACAAAAAGTCGAATATTTTTTAATATAATATATTTAATTAATCAAAGTATGAACCATTATTTTCTATGCACTTTTGCCATCTTATAGGTAGTTCATTGATCCCTTTACTAAAAAAACCAGTCGGACGGGAATCAATAAAATCTTTGAAGGCGATTTGGACTGCCCCATCGGAGTTGAATTTTTTCCCTTGCAAGAAGTTATCCAAATTTCGAAAAAAATGGTAATCTGTTGGAGCAAGGTCCGGGGAGTACGGAGGATGTCTTAGACTTTCCAATTGAAGCTCTTCTAATTTAGTAGCCGTCTGTTGCGCAGTGTGTGGTCTAGCGTTGTCGTGAAGCAGCAGTGGCGTGGAGCGATTGACCAGCCTAGGTTGTTTAGCCGCTAGCTTTTCCATCATGGTTTGCAATTGCTGACAATAGACATCAGCCGTAATAGTCTGGCCAGATTTGAGAAAACTGTAATGAACAATACCGGCACTAGTCCACCAAACGCTTACAAGTAACTTTTTTGGGGTTAATTTTCGCTTGGGGCAGGATTTGGCTGGCTGGCCAGGATCCAACCATTGCGCTGAGCGCTTCCGATTATCGTAAAGAACCCATTTTTCATCACGGGTAATGATTCGGTTTAAAATACCTTCATTATTGTGCCGGTTTAGTAATGTAACGCAGCAGTCGACGCGCGTTTGCCGGTTTGCTTCAGTCAATTCGTGAGGTACCCACCTTTCAAGCTTTTTAATCTTCCCAATTTGCTTCAAGTGAATTAAAACAGTTTTATCACTAACACCGCAGCCTGCAGCTAACTCGGACGTGGTTTGCGATGGATCCGCTTCCACAATAGCCTTCAACTCTTCATTATCAACTTGAGTCTCAGGCCGTCCACGGGGCTTGTTCTGCAAGTCGAAATTTCCAGAACGAAAACGTTGGAACCAAAAACGAACTGTGTTTTCTTTTGCAACACGACCGCCATACACATCATTCACCCTTCGAGTTGTTTCCGCAGCACTAGTGCCACGGCGGAACTCGTACTCGTAAATAATGCGATATTTTAAGTTTTCCATTTTGTAAAATGAGTGACGCAAACAGATAAAAACAGAAGAAAAAAAACAAATGAATGACGATCATCGAAGCACAAATACATGAGTCTATAGCTGTACAAATTTGAATTTGGAATTCCTTACCAAAGAGGAGAAATTTGTGATTAAAGTGGCCAGTACGAAAAACGCCAATTTCATATGTAAGGACCTAATATATTTTTTAAATATCTGACGTATTTTTGTCGCAAATCTATCTCGCATTATGTTTTCCGAACAAACGCATTCCGCAAAATTACGAAAACAACTCAAATTTCAAATCAAAAAATTATAACACCGATATCAAAAATAAACCGGGTCCAAATTTGATTCGGATCCGGTCAAGTAAATCGAAGAATCAATTTGTTTTAAAAAAAATGACATTGACATTCCTAAATCAAAATGGCGTCGACAGCTGAGTTACGGCTGATAACACAATCTTATCAGAATAATCTTCGCAAGTTATCGCACTGAACAATAGCATCCTTCACGATGAATGAATCCCCGTTTCTGTTCAACAATTATTTACAAAATATTTCCAAAACAGAAACTAGACAATTAATTTGTTTACAAATATATCCTGTACATATAATATTAATTATTCAGAATTATAATGAACAAATTGAAAATAAAATAATAAAGAAAAATAAAATAAATATTAATAAAATTATCTATGTGATCTGTCTTCGTCCACATCAACACTTACCATCAGATTTACAGAGAGATTATGGACAATCATAATATGTAGATCTATCTACATAAAATAACATATCTTTAATAACGTTCTACGGTTAAAATCATGCTTTTATTGAAAACTCGAAAACGACTCATCGATTGTTATAAAATTTAAATGAGACATCTAACAAGCAACAGCTTTCATTTAAAAAAAATGTCTATTTAGCATTTAGCATACCTACCGTGCTCTATGCCAAGTCGTCGAATCATCATCGTTTCCCTTACAAACAGAAAAGCCCGTGTTGTTTTGCGTATCTTCTTATTCAAAATGCTATATCATAGAGCAACCTCTGGGCCCCAAGCATAGCTCTCTTCACAGCGTATAATACACTGAGCCAATTCATAAAAGAAAGTTATAAGCCGTGTTGGCTAAGTGGGAGAACACTCGGCTTTCATTCCGAAGGTTGTGAGTTCAAACCCCGCCCCGCACCTCTGGATTTTTCTTCTTAAAATATATATGTGCGCTGTAAACCACGTGCTTTAACGGTGAAGGCGAACATTGTGAGGAAACCGGCATGTTCTGAGAAATTTTAAGAGATTATAGGGCATGGGAGGTGGATGTCACGGAACCCGCACTTGGCCAGCGCCTGATCTCTCTCGCCAAGAGAGAAGTTTCTGTCGCAGCAGTGGGAACGTTAATAGGGTGATGATGATGATTATTGCGAAGTACCACATTTCGGATGTGTAGTTATTCATCGCTGGCAACACAGCATACTAGATTACAACCAATAACTAATACTAATAATATTAAGATTTCTAACGGGAGATTTACCGTAATTCATTGTCTTTCGAGTTTCTCGATATTTCGATATTTTAGGTTGAACTAAAGCTGGAGTGATTTGGGTTAAAGTTTTATTAAATCTAAATAGTGGACGATGATATTTTCAAAATTTATATCAAAATTACAATGTTGTCGCTATCATAAGTAGTAGTACGGGTAGGTATAATATATAATATATGTATAGTAGTTTACAATAGTCACATTATCTATCTATATAAATAAAAATGAATTGTTGTTCGTTAGTCTGATTAAAACTCGAAAACGGCTGGGCCGATTGAGCTGATTTTGGTTTTAAAATGTTTGTCGTAGTCCAGGGCAGGTCTAAACGGTGAGCAAATAAGGAAAAATTGCCGGGAACTTTTTTTACCCGTGCGACGCCAGGGCGGGCCGCTAGTTAAAAATATTATTATTAAAAAAAAAAGGAAAATTTAAAAATATTTATTTACAAAGTAATATAATTTTCAGATTAATATTTGTTGTTAGTCTCCACACTAGGCACACTGCCTGTGTCGTGGAGACCTGAACTATTACAATAATATGCATAACATTATACATTTTACCACAGATTAGATATATATATATTAGGTCCTTACATATGAAATTGGCGTTTTGTATGGGAGGAACAAAAAGTCGAATATTTTTTAATATAATATATTTAATTAATCAAAGTATGAACCATTATTTTCTATGCACTTTTGCCATCTTATAGGTAGTTCATTGATCCCTTTACTAAAAAAACCAGTCGGACGGGAATCAATAAAATCTTTGAAGGCGATTTGGACTGCCCTATCGGAGTTGAATTTTTTCCCTTGCAAGAAGTTATCCAAATTTCGAAAAAAATGGTAATCTGTTGGAGCAAGGTCCGGGGAGTACGGAGGATGTCTTAGACTTTCCAATTGAAGCTCTTCTAATTTAGTAGCCGTCTGTTGCGCAGTGTGTGGTCTAGCGTTGTCGTGAAGCAGCAGTGGCGTGGAGCGATTGACCAGCCTAGGTTGTTTAGCCGCTAGCTTTTCCATCATGGTTTGCAATTGCTGACAATAGACATCAGCCGTAATAGTCTGGCCAGATTTGAGAAAACTGTAATGAACAATACCGGCACTAGTCCACCAAACGCTTACAAGTAACTTTTTTGGGGTTAATTTTCGCTTGGGGCAGGATTTGGCTGGCTGGCCAGGATCCAACCATTGCGCTGAGCGCTTCCGATTATCGTAAAGAACCCATTTTTCATCACAGGTAATGATTCGGTTTAAAATACCTTCATTATTGTGCCGGTTTAGTAATGTAACGCAGCAGTCGACGCGCGTTTGCCGGTTTGCTTCAGTCAATTCGTGAGGTACCCACCTTTCAAGCTTTTTAATCTTCCCAATTTGCTTCAAGTGAATTAAAACAGTTTTATCACTAACACCGCAGCCTGCAGCTAACTCGGACGTGGTTTGCGATGGATCCGCTTCCACAATAGCCTTCAACTCTTCATTATCAACTTGAGTCTCAGGCCGTCCACGGGGCTTGTTCTGCAAGTCGAAATTTCCAGAACGAAAACGTTGGAACCAAAAACGAACTGTGTTTTCTTTTGCAACACGACCGCCATACACATCATTCACCCTTCGAGTTGTTTCCGCAGCACTAGTGCCACGGCGGAACTCGTACTCGTAAATAATGCGATATTTTAAGTTTTCCATTTTGTAAAATGAGTGACGCAAACAGAAAAAAACAGAAGAAAAAAAACAAATGAATGACGATCATCGAAGCACAAATACATGAGTCTATAGCTGTACAAATTTGAATTTGGAATTCCTTACCAAAGAGGAGAAATTTGTGATTAAAGTGGCCAGTACGAAAAACGCCAATTTCATATGTAAGGACCTAATATAATCTGTGATTTTACATTAAACATTTTTATTATAAGGGTAGTTATATAAAATATAGAGTTATACTAATAGAGAGTTATACTGATATGTAATATAGAGAGACGAATCGTAATAATTCTTGACATAAGAGAAGACATGAGACGTATTATTGACATAATTCACCATTGGTTTGTTTACTCGGACCATGTGAAACAAAAGCTTATCTTGAAATAAAGATATGACTTCTTGGAATGTCAAATTCAGTATCTTACACATACTAAAATTCAACTGAGGTGCTATAAGTTTGACGTGTCTGTCTGCCTGGGACACCATAGCTCCCGAACGGATGCAGCGATTTCAATTTAGTTTTTTTTTGTTTGAAATGTGAGTTTGGCCCCGGTGTTCTTAGACATGTTTCATCGGAAAATCGGTTGAGCCGTTTAAAAGTTATGGGGGTGAGAGTGGGGGAGGAAAACCGAAAATCTGCAAATATCCTCGAGTGGGGTATTAAATGAAAGCCCATTGCGTGCACATTACTAAATATTATGGTGTTTTACATTTAAGGAAATTAAGGCATTGGAATCGGGGGTTTTTCTCAAATTTTTAATTTAGATTTAGGTATTACACTTACATATAAAACCTCCTCTTGAATTACTCTATTGCTAAAACCGTATAAAAATCCACTTAGTAGTTTCTGAAATCATTGAAAATAGAAACAGAAACGCGGAGAGGGCAGAAAGATATATTGATAACTACAGCTGCTACTAAAAAGTAAAACCATAATTTATAATGTCAACTTTAGAAAAAAAGGAACATAATAATAGTTATAATTAAACATTTTACTATTTTAGCTTTGTCTTAAAAGTAAGCCAAGCTAGTAATTTATTATTCTATGGCCAAGCCGTGTTGGCTAAGTGGGTGGACACTCGACTTTCATTCTGAAGGTCGTAGGTTCAAACCCCGCCACGCACCTCTGGATTTTTCTTCTTGAGAAATTTATGTGCGCTTTAAACACGTGCGTGGTGAAGACAAACATCGTGAGGAAACCGGCATTCACCAACCCGCACTTGGCCAGCGTGGTGAATTAAGGCCTAATCTCTCTCGCCTAGAGAGAAGTCCCTGTGTCCCAGCAGTGGGAACGTTAATAGTGTAATGTTGACTTAAAAGTAAAAATTTAATCATACTTTTTTCCTACATTGTGCGTTTGTATGTTTTGAATCCACCTTAATGTGCCAGATGTTCTTATGCCTAATTAACAGATTAAACTGTACTACAAGTTCTAATTATTTTCTTATCTGTGACCGAATTCCAAACTTCGGAGCATTGAATTAGTACAAACATAAACTATTATTGTGTGGGCGTAAAGGAATCTTCAAACTATGTAGTTTTATAATTACATATTTATAAGTCGCTTTACAAAATGTAACATTTCTTGCCTATAGTTAAAAACGTGCTGGATAAATTAAGCTTAAAATTCGCACTTTTGCACGTGTAAGAAAATTTTATATCTAACGCCGGGAATAATCTATAAATGATTTATGCGTAGTACTTACGATTCGTGACAATCCGTACAATCCAAAAAAATCACACTGCACTTCACAATAAAAACTTTTTTAGTATATCCTATTTTTAAATAGCATAGTCCATCATAGATAAAGAGGATTTATTTTAAGAGGTTATTTTTTTATAGACGTGCTCTTTCGTCTGGTATTTGTGGTTGACTGACTTATCACTCACTGATACCGTTCTCTGTTCGTGTATTATATAGGAAATATATGTTTAGGAACTCTAGGAAGACTTTGAGTACTGGATATAAATATCCGTGATAAAATTTGTTGTTTTTTGGCAGGGGTTAATAACCTACGTTGAATAACGTTTCCTATCCTGCGCAATTGGGTAGGTAATTACACGGGTACCTATTAATGTATAAAATAGTTATATTGTGTAAAAAATATTTTTGTGTCAATATTTTCAGTGTTAGATATAAAAAAAATATATAAACGTTATTTTACAGTTACAATCATTTACTGACCGGATAACATTTGTTTTTGTTCATAAATTTGAAAAGGCCGTAATAACCTTAATATTATTTGTACCACGTAGAAAATACATCTAGACAAAATATATTCAGTTTCTCATTTTGGGTTGGAGGGGTGATATAAGTTTGAGCTGTCGGTCTGTCTGTTGATTTCAATTTAGTTTTTATTTTTTATAAATGAAAGGCGCCTTGGGCACTAGTGTTTTTTAAAGGTTACATGTTTGAATTTGAATTGGTTGAGCTGTATAAAAGTTATGAGGGGCTTAAGTGGGAAAGAACAACAGAATATCTGCACATAATTATATTCGAGCGGGGTCTCCAATGAAAGCGCATCACGTGCTCATTACAATAGTATGACTTTTTACTTTAAAGGTAAAAATAATAAAATATAAATATCTCCGGACTAATCACACAGTATTACCTAACAGCTTGTACTATGGGTGCTAGGTGTCTGATATACTACATAGCTAATTTTTTTTTTGTAAATACATACATGTGATACATAGACACAACACCCAGACCCTAAGACTTTTTTTAATTTTAAATTTAGTTTAAACTCTAATAAGGTTTGTACCTAGATTTGAAAATAGAACAATAGAGACGAAACATTATATTCATTCCGCCGCTGGCACCGGCTCATTATGTTTACGATTTATCGAGAGCTTTATAGTTTTATCATCATCATCATAAGCACCCCTAATAAAGTTCCCACAGCTGGGACATATGGACTGCTCTCTTGAAGACAGAGATTAGACCTTAATTCACCACAATGCCCAATGGCAGGATGGTCTTCAACTTTACTCAAATTAATACTGTTTAATAGTTAGTTTTTTTTTAAGGTAGGTTAATTCAGAATAAGATACGGATATTAAAAATTAATTTGGCAAAAAAAACAGACTAGCCTTTTGCGAGACTAGTTAAACTGGTTTTATTTCGACAACATTTTTGTTATTTTAATGTAAATGTTGCAAACCTTGAAACTATTTACGCAAAGCCATGATTATTTAAATTATATTACTGTGTAACGTAACATATTATTTTGAAGGCATTATTATATTTTGTTCCTTGTTGCGTTACTAAGTTAAAGTTTAAATCTAACGTCAACATTATACTGGAGCTTACTTGGAACTTAATTGTATTGGGATGATACAATGTAATACAATATTCAGTATGTAAATTCGATAGGTATGTATGAGTTGGACGCATACACCAAAAATGACGTGTAATAAATCAATTTATGCACTTTTCGTAATTAAAAAAAAACTAGAACTTGATAAAAAAAAAGTGAAATTAATTTGATATGCATTGCATGGACTCAAACCGTTACTACACTTTCCTAGCGTTAGGTATAAAGTTAACACTCAATTTGTAAAAAAAACGGTCTCCCATCCAAGTATTGGCTGCTCGCAACGTCGCTTAACTCTGACTCTGACTGCATCTTTTTGCACCTCAATTTTGTACACGTAACCCATTGTGTAGTGTGTGACGGTACATTATAATAAATAAATAAAATAAGCCTTTATTACCTACTGAGTTGAGTTTACAATGTGATTTTCTTAATTGTTACTTATTTACATAGATCGGTATATCTCCCCCACCTTGTCCTTCGACATAGGCCTCCTCCAAAAAATTCCACCTCTCTCTCTCCCTCGCAATTCTCATCCATCCAGCAGTCTTTAGTTCATTCAAGGAGGTACATTATTATACATTACTAGCGACCCGCCCCGGTTTCGCACGGGTGCAATGCTGATACTAAATACACTACAGAAAAACTGTGAACATTGTATATAAAAACATAGCGGCCCGCTCCAGCTTCGCACGGGTATAAATTATATAGCCTCTGTGATTAAAATCGATCCAGTAGTTTTGAGAAAACCGCGGCCTCAGGCGCGCTATTTATAGGCCCGCTCTTGCCGCACCGGGCGGCCGGCCGGTGCCGCCGCAAACGCTACTTCCCGCAATTTTTAAATCTGTAATATCTTCGGTAAAGGGCCATATATATCTATATTAAATTGGTTAAGGATTAATGCTGTATTGGTTAAAATCGCCATTATTTGTCGTAAAAAGTAAATGACAAAAAAAAGTTATTGTGGGTTATCCATAAGAGATAGACATTACCATCATCATCCATCACGGACTTTTCTGTAGACCTTTTCAATGTGTACATACAATACTTAATACATTATTTTGATAAAACTCGTAGGGTTCAGCCTGCGTTTGCAATGTAAGCGGAAAAAATGAAATTATTTACGACATCACATTAGAATAGAAACCTTAAAAATAACAATACTTCTCCACTATTTAATGGATGTTATTATACATATAAACCTTCCTCTTGAATCACTCTATCTGTTAAAAAAAACCGCATTAAAATCTGTTGCGTAGTTTCAAAGATTTCAGCATACAAAGGGACATAGGGACAGAGAAAGCTACTTAGTTTTGTACTATGTAGTGAAAAGTTATTCAATTAATGTACCTACCTAGGTTGCATAGTCGTTAATTTCACACAATATTTAGTTTTTTCAGACCAATCCTACTTTTTCGTACATCCTTAAATCCTCCTTCAACATTGAACTCTATATTTGTATTTGTTGTCCATGTATTTAAAATAATAAAACACTCATAAATAAAAATACAATTTATTTACAATACTATCTATTACACAATCTATGGTACGAAAATATAAACTATGTATTATTATGGCAACACTCCATGGGATCAATTCTGATAAAAACAAACTAGTTAAAACATTTAGAGTCAGATCAAACAGACTGTTTATTCTCTAGTTCGTGTGTCTGAATAGACCCCACTTTATCTAAGAATATAAACTTAAAGCTAAATTTATTTATTTCAATAATCAGCTATAGGATACGCGCAGAAACTATAGGTGGCAGCACTAATGAGACAGTCATTATGTCAGGATAGTAAAACATTTAGTTTTTTTTGAGAAAATTGCGTTCAGCTGAGTAACATCTTTTGCACTTTATAATATCATTTAACTTGACACTGGCAAACTGAAGCTGCAAGCGCAGAGTCGAGTCCAATTATGTATAAGCAATTCCGGACAATCTATACAATAAAATCTAGCCCCGTGGTAAGCTCTAAGCTTGTTACGGGTACTAGACAGCTGATTTACTTAATATAATAGTCATACATATATAGATATTTTTTATTATACATATTAAACACTTAAGTAATATTATAAGTTTAAAGGGTTAGGGCCTCGTTTATAATCTCCAAGTACAGTCACAAAAAGGTAAAATCCTATTTTCAAGTTTCTAAAACTTTGAAAATAATCAAAAAATAATTTACTCTCGTAACAATAATTTGTTTAAGGTCTAGGAAATATTTCAGGATTTAACTACGCACTTACAATTCATATATTTTAATTGAAACTATGTAGTTGTTTACTAAGAATTTGGACTCAAAAAATAAGTTTATTATGGTTCCAACAAAAAACATACATACCTAATAATTTAAATCTTATAGTGCCTTTCGATTAGGTAGGTACTAAAGGTCGGCGATCATTTTTTGTAAATAAATAAATATATCCGGCAAACCCACACAACAACATTTAGCCCTATGGTAAGCTCTAAGCTTGTGTTACGGGTACTAGACTTCTGATATCTTATAAAAAATGAATCGCAAAATGTGTTGCTAAGCGCATAACTCAACAACACAAATTTGGCCAATTTTTTTTAACTAAAAAAAACTTAAAAAAAAAAAAAAAAAAAAAAAAAACTGTTCGTTGGAGTTCCAAGATGGTTTTTACGGCGAGAAAAATTAGAATAATCGCCGGTAAAACAATTTGAATAATTACCCGAGCGAAGCCGGGGCGGGCTGCTAGTACTTAATAAAATAGACATACTTAAAAAGGGCTCGCATAAGTAGGTCATTTGTATACCTATTTAAATCAAAATCAAGGTTTTATTGTCATTTTTCCCAAGGTTAATCTTTTTTAAATAATACATGAGTTATTTACTCCTTAAATTGTCGAAACCTCACAAATTATAACCCAACACCCATAACACCGGTAAGCTTGGGTAGATCAAAATCATTAGTAAAGTGAATGACTTATGTAACACATCATTCACAATCCCTTGTTTATGGTTAGGTACAGTCAGCGTGTATTTGGTATAGGCGTCAAAATGATCCTTACAAAAATTTACGAAAATAATATATGCAGTGAGAATCATCATAATATCATCAAAATAAGGCTATCAAAGGTAGTATGCAATGACTTCATGATCCAGAAAGGACTATTCGGAGAAGCCATCTAACTTCTAGGTCTACATGCCCCATTTTAGACTACATCGGCACTTTACATCGGGTGAGATTGTGGTCAAATGAAGGCTCAAACATAATAACAAAAAAATATAATAATAAATTAAGTAGAAGAGATATTTTGATCACTTAAACTACGGACTGTGATGTCATTTAATCAGGAGCAGTCTGAAAACCAGCGTTGCTTCGATCCCTCTCCCGGGGAGCGGGGTGGCATTAAGCTGAGACTGCTCCTTTTTTGGTACATGGCAGCACAGCATGCCTGCATTTTCTTGTGTCTGTTTGTTTATGCTGTCTACTGTGCTGTTGTTTGTTTATGTACCAAAATAAATGTATTTCAATTTCATTTTTCACTTTGGGCGCATACAATATTACGATGACTCAACTGCTTATATCAATTTCATCAATTTTTCAGAATATTTTGACTAGTCTAGAAGCATACGTTACCACTGCTGGGACACAGGGACTTCTCTTAGCGAGAGAGATTAGGCCTTAATTCACCACGCTGGCCAAGTGCTTGTTGGTGAATGTCACATGTCCTTCTAACTCTTTAAAGTCCTCAGAACAAGCCGGTTTGCTCACGATGCTTGCTTTCACAGTTAAAGCACGCACATAAATTTCTCAAAAAGAAAATCCAGAGGTGCGTGGAGGGGTTTGATTGAACCAACGACCTTCAGAATTAAAGTCGAGTATCCGCACACTAAGCCAACACGGCTTTTAAAAATAATAAAAACAACAAGAAGCAGACAAATTTGACGTTGACTGTAATTAGTACAAAATACGTCGTGACAGTAAACCTTGCATTGATACAGTAACCTTGACAAAATGTACATTTGAGACAAAAGTGTGTCTTTTATTTATGTTAAGGTAAGCACCTCTCTACAAAAAAAAAGGTGGGGTTTTGTTACAAGAACTATTTAGAGGAGTAAAAAGGGCCAACTTTTCAACCGACGAAAAAAAGGAGAAGTTTCTCAATTCGAAGCATATTTTTTTTAAATGTATTTGACCACGCAAAACTTTTTACTGAGTATTCCGATTTTGATATAATGTACTTACCTATATATTTTTTTTCAAACATTATATCATATAACAACCTAATATTATAATTACAAGTTTTAGTTTTTTTTATTGTGGTTAAAATATGTTTTTACAGTTATGTAGACAACAATTTTCAATCTTAGATTTGCTCTGAGCCGCTAAAGGAAAAATATATGGGGCTGGTGTTGTCGACATTGTTTTTGGTCAAACAAGTTTCGTTGTCATGGCGACAATTATTCGTTAGGTACCATGGCAATCTAGAATTTGAAATCGGTTTAGGTAGTTAGGTAATATTTTTTTTTTAGAAAATAAAGTCAACAAAAATTATCCCAACCATTAAATCAGTTAGTCCATCTTAAACATTCATAACTGGAAAATTTCACACTGATTTTTAAACTTTAAAGACTATTTTCTTTGATAGAGTACGTTTTCTCGTTTCACAAAGAATCAGTTCAGGTCAGTTTCTTGTAATTGGACTTTGGCTTGAAGCGACAATTTGCCAGTGTAGAGTTAAATAAAATTATAAAGTGAAAAAAATGTTACTCAGTTGAACGCTATTTTGCGTCGCTCTTACAGAATCAATGTATATTATTTGTGTTTTATCTTAAGTTTGACAACATGTTGTTCCGTCATCAAGGGCCATAATTTTTCATATTTAATTCGTTTCCGTGACACTACCGACGTCAAACCATTTTTAATTTTCTTAAATTACGTGAGCATGTATGTGGCTTTAATGATTTATTATTTTGTATACTGACAAATTTGTTTCGGTTTGAATGGGCCAAGGGTTTTTTCCTTAAACCTTATCGCTTCGCCAAAAAGATCGTCCTTTTAAAAACTTTGACATGTACCTTATAAATTTACGTAAGAATTTAGAAGATGCCTCGCTCAACATTGATGGGGTAATGTCATATTTATTTTTCAATGGAAAATATGGAGATTCCATACAAATATATCTTTTACACCCTTGTGCAGTACCTAACAAAACTATGGATGATGAAGTTGGCACTGAGAACGGTATTTATTGGTCAAAGACAGCCTAACTTACTCCGTATAACCTTAGCTACCTGCCAGTAATAGTCAAATTGATCCAGCTGTTTCAGAGATTAGCAACAAACATACAGACAGGCATACAGAGAGTTTGCAAAAACTAATTTAGGTAGTTTTACGTCTTATTTAATGTAAGAAAGGAAATGTGTGACTGTGCATTATGAAAAATTCATTACTTACCTACAGACTGAGTCATATTTGTTTTCCTATTACAAAAATAAGTCTATTGTCCTTAATCCTAAGTACCTACCTACTTGCACTACCTTATTAACTTATCATAACTATTGTCCATTCAAACTAGTCTAATTTCATAATATCACAAGGACCTCACGAGTTGAGTTTCACTTCCTCATCCCTCGTGTTCAGATCTCTGGTCTTCCGGAAGCAGCAGGCGGCGACCGCGGTGAGGACGCTGAAGACGAGGGCGGAGATGGCGCAGACGGTGCCGCCCCAGTCCGCGATGGCGCGGACGGTCAGGAGCTCCGAGGAGTTGGAGTCACCGATGCTGACCACCTGCTGCATCCAGAAGATGGGGAACAGCATCGTGGGTATGTTCTCGTATAAGCTGGAAATTAATGGTAAATTTCCTTGTAATATAATGAAAAAAAAAAATTGTAATAGTCATAATAGTCATTTATTGATAATAAGGATTGTAAGTCACAGTATGGGGTTTAATGTGGTTGCCCAATGCCACAACTTTATATAATAATAACTTATACTTGAAAAATAGACTTTATTCAGATCTTACAACTAGAGCTTAATATTTTGGTTGTACAGTTAACACCAAAAGTAAGTGATAAAAATCCATGTTTCAAAACATCTTCTAGTGTGACGTGCCGGATGTAAAAAGTTTTACCAAAGCGTCAATTGTAAATTAAGTTTTAGTATGTCAAAAGAAAATGATCATTATAACACCGAGGATCGAAATAAATGTGATTGCTTACTTATGACCATGTTATTGTTCCCTTACCCTCTGACAAATTACAATAGCCTACAATAGTAACTTTTGGCTTAGTTTACTGTTTTAAATTAAATTATTATGGGACTCTTCCAATTCTAATTCTTTGTTGGGGGGACTAAGGACTGCACTGACGTCTCGCTTTAGAGTGTATTGTGCATTGAGGTCACTGTAGCCGAAATCGGCTAGGGGTATTATTATATTGTGCATTGGGGTAATGCACAGCCCAGCTAGGCTCAAACCATCCTAACTCCTTGATGTACCGGAGTAGGACTTTCGGAGATTCACAGAGTCGTGGCAGCATATCTGATGGTGAGGATGGGGCCTCCGCGTCATTTAGACGCCTCAACCCCGTCCTTATTCTTGCCTCCCTATTTATGGGACTCTTTTTTATCAACTTCTTTTGCTGTTGACTGTACCTATACTTAAATAAACTTATTCTATTGATGTTTCATTTTCCTTAATGTTATGAAAAGTTCGTAACATTTTATTGGAAAAGATGGTGGCCATTTAAAAAACTTACAAATAATTCAAGCATATGAAAACATTGCGAGAGCTGAGCTGAGCTTGGACGGCATATTTAAAAGTGCTTCAACAAACATCGTGAGGAAACCGGCATGATTTGAAAAATTTCTCCCAAACTATTAAAAAATCGGAGAACATACATTAAATCGATAGGTATTTACGTTATAAATACGCCACCGTTGATCCCTGCCTCGTGTTATGTACCTATAATAAACCTACACGCCACAGTTATATATTTTAGTCTATTAATTATGAATATTTATTTAATTGTCTATATAAACTTACACAACATGCTGACTCGGCTCCACGAACACATTAATCTGAATCCTCGCCGCCACATCCAGAGGCACTCCAATTTTCTGTGAAAATCAATCAATCATATAATTAATTAAAAGTCAAAGAAAGTATTATCATCATATCAGCTGTAGGTCATCAACTGCTAGACATAAGCTTTCCAGTCATTTCGATTAAAAATTAATTAATTATTAATTAACTCGAGGTGGCCCGCATCCACCTTGTACCTACAGCCTTTTTCAAATCGTCCGTCCACCTAGTTGATGGACGTTGTACGCTGCGCAACACAATTAAATAAAAAAACAAAATAAAACACAAACAAACTACAGTATTACTTAATAAAATAAAATTGAATTAATATACATTATTTACTAATGGTTATCTTGGTGATTAGTTTCTACTTTAATAGAAAACGCCATCAGAGTTAAAGGCAGAAGCGATTACCATAATTTGTAAAGCCTACCCTAATACCACTGCATGGATCACGGCAAGTTGCTATGAATTATTAGTAAGGCAATATGTATTGCTTTAAGCTTAAAAATGAGATTACACATGATAATCGTGCCGTGAACTTTCGTTTATACTCGTAGATATGTAAAATAAAAAAATTTCTTCCCACCGCCACACGAAAATGTACTCCAGAGCATCAACGCATCAAGACACATGATACAAAATCATTATATCCATTGTTTGGTTTTACAAATTAATACAATTATTGACGTTCTGTATTTTAGTTATACTCCTGATAGATGTGTTGCGTATTTTATTAATTTTCTTAATGCCTAACATACTCCTTTCCATTGCTCTCTAACATACTTCTAGCTTTTTGTTGTGCGCTTTCGTGAGAGCCCATGTCTGGCATCCATATGTTAGCACCGGGAGTATACATGTGTTATAAAGTTTCCTTTTTATGTTCACACTCATTTCAGGGTTCTTCATAATTTCTTTACACGACCAGTATCTTTTCCATGCGTTTCCTATTCTGGTTTCTATTTCTTTTGTAGTTTGATCTATAGGTGAAATGACTTGTCCCAGGTATGTGTAGTCTTGGACGTATTCAATTGTGTTGTTCTGTATTTTAATTGGGTCTTCTTTGCTGTTCGTCATTGCTTTGGTTTTTAGTGAATTCATAGATAGGCCGACTTCTTGACTTTCTTTATCTAAATCCATTAGCATTTGTGTTAGTTCTGTCTTCGTATGTGAAAATATTATAAGCTTTAACCCCCCGTCTAACCAGGCCCTAACCAGCCCACTCCCTGATGTAGCGGAGTAGGACCTTAGTTGTTGTAACTAGTCTAGTAATGATGATGACATTAGTGCTGCCAATCGATGGCTACTAAATGTAATCTTAGGTTATATTAGAATTACTCCTATTTTGCCACTCCTTTGTTTTACATGCACTTTTTCTATACCCGGTTAATTCCAATTAGTAACAGGTCTCCCGCAATACAGGCTTGCCCGCGGACCGCTGCTAAGTGAAATTGTAACGTGTGTGTTGATAAATAAATCATCATCATCATCATCCTCTACCTGACCTTATCCCACATCACGTGGGGTCGGCACAACATGTTTTCTCCTTCCACTTCCCTCTATCACCCGTCATCTCAACACTCTGTTGATAAATAAATAACTAACTAACTATCCTGGCTCAGCGACCCAAAGTGGGTCTTGGCCTCCGAAACGAGAGACTTCCACCAGTCTCTATCCTGCGCTAGCTCTGACCAGTTCTCGATCCCGAGCTCTCGCAGGTCGGCCTCCGCCATGTCCTTCCAGCGATATCTGGGACGACCGACTGGGCGCTGTCCAGTCTGTTGTCCAAGGTATGCTCTCCAAATAAATATTAAAAAAATATATATATATTTTTATGTTGATAAATAAATATTTTTGTATTTTTTTGTACTCACTGGTTCCACGGCAAAGTAGAAGGAGTGTTTGTCTGGGTCGGGCTCCATGCCGCTGACGGCCGCCCGCAGCGCGGGGTCGCCGTGCAGGAAGTGCGGCAGGGACACGAAGGACGGGGAGCCGAAGCGGCACGCGGACACGTTCATCACGCCTCCCCAGCGGCACGGACCCTCGCAGAAGCAGGTGTTCTCTTCTGATTCTGAAGCTGGAATAGTATATATACATTGTTATTATTATTATTATTTTTATACCGCAAAGGTGGCAGACAAGCATGCGGCCCACCTGATGGGAAGTGGCTACCGCAGCCTATGGACGCCTGCAACATCAGAGATATTACCTGCGCGCTGCCGACCCCGTAAATGCTTCAAAAAGGGTATCTTTTGAAATAACCCATACTATAGTCCAAGGGGAAAATCTCGGGAGGGAGATCATTCCACAACCCGAGAGTTCGCGGAAGAAAGTTCCTCTTAAACCTGACAGTCCGCGAACTAAACGGCTCCAAGGTGTGTGGATGAAATCTCTTCCGATGGCGAGCGGTGCGATTGTAGAAGGTAGCTGGTGGAACTAAATCAAACAGTTCATCGGAACACTAGCCATTTTACAGGCGAAAGAACACACACAGAGAGGAAAAATCCCTTCTAAGACTCAGTGGCTCAATATCACCTGTGAGCGAGGGATCATCAACGATTCTCATAGCTCGTCTTTGAATCGCGTCAAGGGGCTCAAGCTGATATGCCGGCGCTCCAGCCCAAAGATTGTTATTCCTTTTTTTCATGACAATTCTTTACGAAGGGAATTTTTGGGAAAATTCTTATAAGTTACATAGTATATTTTGGAATAGGCGACGTTTGTACATTAAAATAATAATAATATAACTCTTTATTACACACCAAAATAACATACAATACATACGTATATATATACAATACATGAGGGACTTAAAGCTAAATACCAAATGCGTAATGGGCGGCCTTATTGCTTAAAGCAATTTCTTCCAGACGATAAATTAACCACTTTTGCCTTAATTTATTGTATATATTATTTTGGGATCCTATTTCATCAGTTTCTATTGCTGTTAACTGTACCACCTGTAAACAACTAGTGAATATGCCAAGGGACGCGGCAGTACTAGTCGAATACCGGATGCTTCTATAGTAATAGTCATTATTAGTCATTTATTGATAATAAAATTATTTGTTACAATACAAGATACAAGATACAAAATCATTTATTTCTATAGTTTGGTTTTACAAAACTTAGACACGTCAAAATAAATTACAAAAAAAAACAAAAAAAAATAATCATAGGTGCTTAAAGATAAGTAGGAAATAAATTTATGGTATCTGGTCGCTTCGCTTTTTTTACACTAGAGCAAAGAAGCGATTAGAAACTCTAGCTCATTTCGTATTGAAACTTTACAATCATTATTTGTTAGTCTTGTTTTTGATTTTGTGTTGGTGCATATTCCGTCCCAAGCAGTTTTATCCTCAAGGTAATCCGATATATTATAATAAGCTTTTTTACAAAGATTGTTTTTTACAATTTTCTTAAATTTAGTAATTGACAACTGTTGCAATTCTTTGGGAATCTTGTTGTAGAAGCGTATACATTGCCCTTTGATTGCCCAATTCCATTTTGGTTACACTATCTATGTATACGTGTACGTGCTTTAACGGTGAAGGCAAACATCGTGAGGAAACCGGCATGTTCTGAGAACTTTAAAAGAGTTTGAAGGACATGTGACATTCACCAACCGGCACTTGGCCAGCGTGGTGAATTAAGGCGTAATCTCTCTCGTCAAGAGAGAAGTCCCTGTGTCCCAGCAGTGGGAACGTTAATAGGGTGATGATGATGATGATCTATGTATATGTGAGCATAACTCACAGTTGTCGAAGCTGCGGGCGCCCACTGCATACTTGTAGTAGCTGAGGCCGTCCACCTGCCCGCCGTGCTCGTAGAACAGGCTCACGGCGCGGCACATGTCCGGCACGAACATCGTCAGCGTGGACGTCTCGTCCAAGTCTCGCGGCATGAACTCTCCCGCGCTGCCTTTCAACTGAAACAACACACACTTATGTATCTTACGTTGGACTGCCTCAGTGGCGCGGTGGACGGTCCGCTTGCAGTGCAAGACTTATCGTAAACGAGGCTCGATTCCCGCTGAAGGGTCACAACAACTTCAAGCTTTGGTTTCGGGTCCTAGACATCGGATATCCATACCATAGAATAATAAATTACTACGTAAAATTTTCTGCATTGCGGACCTGTATATTGAATTTATTAAATACTTTGTTTGACGTTCTTTGAGTCATTTAGCACAGATTGGTTCAACGTTTGAACCAATCTGCTACAGTTTAATTCAGCTACTTGGCAACAGATTACGTGACTAACGTTGCACGCCATCTGTGATCGAGTAGTTCTTTTTTATAACTTTAAAAAATCCGACACTGGTAACAATAATAGTAAGCCTAATGAGTAACTAGTTCCACAGTTCACCGCTAGAGTGCATTGCATGCTTTGCACAACGCGGCATTTCTTCTGGATAACACCCCATGTTCATACTAATGTTATGAATTAGAAAGTAGCTCTATCTTTCCTCTATCTTCTAGCTCTATCCTCTATCATGAAAAACTACTTAATTAATTTAAATGAAATTTAATACACAGATTCTCTAGAGCCTGAGGAAGGACATAGGATAGGTACTTTGCATCGCGGGAAATTGTAATTCCGTGAAAAAACCATTATAAAGATGGTAACTCTGCGGCGGTAGGTACTAGTATGAAAATGAAGTCAAAAAGAGCAAATCTAACGATTTAAAAAATCAGAACAAAGAAGAGTTTAAATAAATAAATAAATATTTCCAGACAATGCACACAACAACATCTAGCCCCGTGGTAAGCTCTAAGCTTGTGTTACGGGTACTAGACATCTGATATACTTAATATAATAGTCATACATAATATAGATATTTTTTATTATACATATTAAACACCCAGACCAAGGAGAAAGTGCTTGCAGAACATACAAACACTTTCACCCTCGGCGGGAATCGAACCCGCTACCTCTTGCGCCGCAAGCGGACCCTCGCCCACCGCGCCACTGAAGCAGTCAGTTTAGTCTTGGGAGTGCTATGTATGTGGGTACCTCCCCGCACCTCCCACCGTAGAACGGCAGCCGGGGCTGCAGGTTCCAGCGCAGGATCTGCCCCGGGAGAGACCCTCGCTCCGCCCCTGAAGTCACCTCCATGTATCCGTCTGTTTCGTATGAGTTGTTTCTCTGGAATATAAGAAAACACGAGTTATACATTCAGCCATCATTTCAATTTCAACCGCAGGAATTTATTGAAATCATATCTAAAAGTTTATTTGTATAACTAAGCATTTTCAATGTCATTGTGCCTACCTAAGCACAGTAATTTCCTACTCCTTGTCGTAACCTTATTAAACAGTGTTCAATAATCATTGAATAAAACAGACGTGTCCATCGAGAACCAATCTATTATTTATATCGCCCTGATACAATATAGCACAGTGGTGACAAATTCAATACACGAACAAATAAATTAAAAAAAAAACAACAAAAATACAATAGTAATTGTGTCATATGAAATATAAATTAATAAATCTATATTTAAAATTTAAGAAAAACCCCGGTTTCAATGCCATAATTTCCTTAAACGTAAAACAACATAATATTATGTAATGTGGGCGCGATGCGATTTCATTTGATACCCCACACTAGTATATTTGCAGGTTTTCGGTTTGCCTTACCCACTCTCACCCCCATAACTTTTAAACGGCACAACCGATTTTCATGAAACATGTCTAACAACACTCGCGCCAGACTCACCTTTCATACAAAAAAACTAAATTGAAATCGCTCCATCCGTTCAGGAGCTATGGTGCCACAGACAGACAGACACGTCAAACTTATAACACCCCTCTTTTTTGGTCGGGGATTAATAAAATAAGATTGAGTTAAAGCAAATATTTATTTATTTATAGTAATCATGTTGGAGTGTTTGCTCGCTACGCTTGGAAGTGTTGGTTAGGTTAGGTTAAGTATTGTTGCCCATTTTCGGTTGAATTTCCCATTTTACAGAGACCAATGCGAACGGAATGAGATAATGTAGCCCGCTATTTCTTATCATTGGATCCATTGTACCCAAGCAAGGAAATTACAACACATAATATTGCTTTCACAAGACAAGTGCAGACCCACTCTTTGTGTTTAAGAAATTTCTTTGTCTAGGCAGAGAACTTGGAAGCAGCGCACACATAAGGGGTATAGAGGAAAATGATAAATATATTGCCGGAAAATCCACACAGCAAAATCTAGCCCTGTGGTAATCACTCAACTTGTGATATGGTGTGTTACTAGACATCTGATAAACTTAATATAATATACATTCATTTATTATAAGATATCTATTTTTATTATACATACTAGCGGCCCGCCCCGGCGTCGCACGGGTATAAAATTTTCCCGGAAATTATTCGATTTTTTCTCGCCGTAAAAACCATCCTATCTCTCAAGTTGGATCGAACTGCACATGGTGTGCGAATTTTATTATAATCGGTTAAGTGGTTTAGGAGTCCATTGAGGACAAACATTGTGACACGAGATTTATATATATAGAAGATTCAGATTAAACACCCAGACCAATGAAAACATGCCTGCAGAACATACAAACACTTACCCCTCGGCGGGAATCGAACCCGCTACCTCTTGGACCCCTACCGTACCTTCGCTCACTGCGCCACTGAGGCAGTCAAATATTCTTTCGTCGGCGTCGGTCGCGCTTACTCTTGATTAGCTAATATATTTGTTGAATAACTGACCCCATAGAACCAGCCGAACTTGTCCACCGGCGGCGCGCCCCCCGTGGTGCTGGCGGGCAGGCTCTTGGCCAGCTCCAGCAGCGGGTCTTCGTAGCCCTGGAACAGCATCTCGCCCGCGCTCTTCGTCACAGACACTTGCTGGTTGAACATCGCCAGGCCCATGGACAGGCCTTTCTGCTGGAGGTAGCCCCAATGTCGTGACCGGAATATTGCTGACTGGAAAACAATTATAGAGTGTTATGGAGCAGTTCAAAGTAAAAAAAATGATTTTAGAAATAAGTAGTAGCACAGAAATTTCACCAATTGATTGTAGGTAGGTAGAAATTTTTCGCGGCAATCAAGCAACTGAGCAAGCCCAGGCCAGAACGGAACGACGCTAATAAAATTGGCTTGCTGACGTTTCACGTTTGCTAGTCCATTCGTTCAGAAACCGACTCCAATTTGATTTAGTATGTTATAAATTTGTTTGTTTTTCTATAATAGTTCTTAATGTTTGTCTTTTTGTTTCCTTTCGATTTGTCATGAAAACACTTATGTATGTGTGCGTTTCGCCAGGGAGGAAGAAGAGGAGGAAAATGCTGCGTTTTTAGACGAATACTTAGTCTTCTTCTTCTTTATTCCTGAGGTCCACGAAGAAATAAATGTCTTAATATTCTAATATGTGGTTCTATCATAGTAATCATAATATAATTGTTTAAATCATAAATATTTCCGGACTACTCACACAACATCACCGATCCCCAAACTAAGCAGAGGTTGTACTTTGTTGGGTGTGAGGTGACTGATATACATACTACTTATATACATTTTTTTTTGTAAATACTTACATAATATTAATAATATTATGTAAGTATTTACAAAAAAAAATGTATACAAGGAAACGCTGCAGGAATTTCTTTACTTAAAAGGGAACCTCATACACTGTCTAGTAATGTTAATTAATTCATGAAATAAAGATATTTTATTCTAGTGAAAGTCTGTCCTATATTATAGTTATATTTTATTGTAAGAAGATCGAAGGTTTCTATTATGTTCGTCAGATAGGAGTGAGAAGCGGCATTTTAAGTACGAGGGTATAGAGGGTCGTTATGAGTTGAAAAAAGGAAGCATAAGATTCTGAGGTTTCTACGTTCACGGGTAGGTAACCATTTCAGCATTTGTTGGTATTGGCTGATCCAAAGAGAATATAATAACTACGGGCTGATCGTACGTAATTGATATTAAGGTAACGGTCTTAGGTCGGGCTCTACGGCGCCCACGAAAGGAGATAATAAATAATAAATAAATAAAATAAAATAAATAAATAATAATAATAATAAGATGGGAACACCATTCTATACTCCGTCCAACCAGCATAGAGCATATTTACTAACAAACCATCTGACAGTTCAATCAGCTGATGCAGGGGTAACAAAACATTTTATTATAATTATTTTGATTGAATCAATGCCTTTATGTTGTTTATGTTTTAATTTGCATAATGTCATATTAATTACTGTAACTGGTGTAAGCCGTGGTGATTAAATAAATAAATAAATTATTGAGGTTAGCTCTTGCCTGCGGATTCGTTTTGCGTTTGGAATGTATTGAAAAATAAAAGGATGTCTCCTTTTATTTTTCAATACATTTCTCTCTCCTATCTAACACCACTAAATAGGGTAAGCTGAAACCAGCTAGCAACACTTGCTCTTCGTTCCTTTCGTTCCAAGATAATCCTACATCAATTACATCATTACATCAAATATCTAGCATAGCCCAGAGACACACCCATCAAAGCTCAAGATAATAGCCACTACATGGTATATCTTGATAGGTTATGCAAGTACTAATTTGTTTGTTGCAGTCGAGTTTTATAATGTTTGGTTCAATAAAATTGAATAAGGACAATAAATTACGTATAGCCGTAGGCCGCAAACGAATCCGCAGGCAAGAGCTAACCTCAATAATTTATTTATTTATATAATCACCACGGCCTACACCAGTTACAGTAATTAATAAGACATTATACAAATTAAAACATAAACACCATGAAGGCATTGATTCAATCAAAATAATTATAATAAAATGTTATTTACCCCTGCATCACCTGATTGAACTGTCAGCTGTCAGATGGTTTGTTAGTAAATATGCTCTATGCTGGTTGGACGGAGTATAGAAACAGTGAGTGCCCTCGTGCAACCATACGATGATATGGTATGTACAAGACTTACAGCAGCTATAACATTGAGCGTGGTGATGACATCGTCGAGGCTCCCGTTGCTGGACTCCTCGAAGTGCCACGTCTTCAGGTTGTGGTAGCCCACCGAGGAGTTCTGCGGGTGGAAGGTCACATTCACGTGTTTGCGGACCTCCCGGAACCGGTATGGACCTGGAAAATAAATATTTCAGGATTAATCACACAGCATCACCTAACCCCAAACTAAGCAGAGCTTGATATGTTACCTATGATATCGCACTTCTAGAACAACACGGAATTATCTCGAAAAATCTCAAAATCGATTTTATTGCTTAGTTGAATCCGCAAAGTTTTTCCGCACATACCACTAAGACGGGCTTATTTATATTTGCACAGACGCGCAAGAGATGCCTCTGTAAGTCACTCTTAGTGAATTAATGAGTGACAAGTCATACCACGAAGACGAATTTATGTCTAGTTGCAACATGGAGGCCGTCGTTACAAACCGTGTTGCGCTTACACAAAAGCAAATTATTTAGGAATAATCTGGTGTTGGAGAATTTTCTTGGTTGGCGTTTTAATAGTATTCCGAAATACGACGGTATTATTGACAAAGGTATGTTAGTATTTTTTTATTATTCCAAAATAGTTCCGTATTGTTTGAAATAGGTGAACATTTCTTAAATAATGCTCTATTGATGGCACATTAAAATTTAGACACAGTTTATTCAAAAATCATTTGAAATGAGTGTTGAATAGTTTGAATTCTTACTATAGTTGTATATAATAAGAAAAGTATTTTTAAGCAGTATTTTTTTCATCATAATAGGACAAATTAAAAAGTTTTTCAGATAATGCTCTGTTCTTGAATTAATTTAGATTTTTCTCTATTGATGGCAAATGATGAAGGGTCGCGGCCTGCTCATGCTCAAAAAAGCGATTGGAGCAACCGTGGAGGACCAGCCAACTGTCCAAGAAAAAGATGCTGAACTTTCCACTATGGCGGCATCATTGCATCACCAGCGGTTGAAGCATTGGTCGTTGCAGAATCCGAAAGTGTTTCGTTAGAAAATAGGGAGGCAGCAGAAATACCGGTTCTTACTTTACCTGGTCCGATGAAAGTGACTTTATAGAGGATTCAGAGACAGATCCCACTTTTTCTCTCACTGCTAAACTAAAAACTCGGCCACTTGTAGTTACTATAAGAATATCTACTACTTCCTGCTCGAGCTCCTCTTCAGAGTCGAGTTCATCATCATCAAGCTCCAGTAACAGCAGCAGCTCACACAGACACAATCTTCTGTGGCCAGTGCCACTGAGACAACCAGTGATCTGCAGCTTAAAAGAAACGAAATCCTAGGGGCTGGAAATCCAACATTGCTAAGCGATTGCGGAATACAGGTAAGGCGTATGTATCTCTATCAAAATCCTCAAACAGATCGCTGAACCCTATAAAAAAAAAACGGTTCCATTGAACCTGAAGCCCGAGGAAAACATAGTAACCAGCGAAAAATAGATCAAGGTTTTTCTCCAGGTATAGGTCCAGGCTGCCTGAAGCATATACAGAAAAACAAACTCTGGCTGTAAACAAAAAGAGAGACACATAAT
This sequence comes from Gymnoscelis rufifasciata, assembly GCA_929108375.1. NCBI lineage: Eukaryota > Metazoa > Arthropoda > Insecta > Lepidoptera > Geometridae > Gymnoscelis > Gymnoscelis rufifasciata. Next base: position 1,078,354 of record OV815307.1, on the reverse strand, counting down.
GTAGTTAATTGAAAAAAAAAAATTCATGCTAATTGCTTAAACTCTTATTATAAGAGAGCATTAAATTTAGATTAGCAGCACTGACTTAAAAATGAAACTAATAATACTTATCTTGGTATTAGTATTTTTGTTAAGTCTGTTTTACTATTCTTTATTGTACCTATGTTGTTTTATATCGTAATAATAAATATGTTAAAACCACACTACGGTTCTTGGGTGATGATGTTGATTATGTTAAACAAATTTTAATAAAAATGCTGATTTATATTATTTGTCTTTTAGTTTATTAACAACAGGAAAATTCCCTAAAACAATTTAAATATTTCTTTCTTGTATATTTACACTTAACCAATAGATGGTAAAATAAGAGCATTATTTCAGAATCATTCAACAAAAAGGACGTACCTCGAAATAGTTAATTTTTATTTCATGAGATAATTAGACAACAGAGAATTAAAACGAAAAATGCATATTATCGCTTACTCGACGTTTATTGAGGGGAATAAACGATATAATAATGTTGCACGTTGGATACGTTCCCTGAAACGTTTAAGATTTTGCCAATAACTTCGATACAAAAGTAGATAACGGTTTTTCGTCGTTTGTGAAAAAAGTAGTTTTTCGACTTAGCGCTGTCTTGTTCTAGGGGTGCGATATGTTCAACTGTCACACCTTTACGATGCAAAAAGTAGGAAGAAGGTTAATGAGGTCTTTGTCCTGCAGTGTAGTAGGTCATAATAAACAATAAATTTCAGAAATTATTTCATTCTTGAACACATCAGTTACAAGCAAGTTCAAAATTGGTAAAGTATTAGTATAAATCAATTCCTATTTTAAGTTAAAAGTTTATGACTCTCAAATCTTTCACCAAAAAAAAGAATTCTTAATCATAAATCGTTTATGCAACCATGTTGTAACATTATTAAACTTAGTTTTAATTATTTATAATTTGCCCAGCAGTGGGACACAGGGGGCTTATAATAATAATAATAATAATAATTATAAATTCTCAAAATTACTTATTCTCAGCAGGTAGCTATATAAATCATACAAAATTCGATAAAATCTATTAAAATCGGACTACTTTTCAAAAAGTTATTGTATTACATATAAACAAAATACGCGTCAAATTCAGATCCTCCTTTTTTTCGTCGGTTAAAAAAGCCTCTGAGGTAGTAAACAACAAATCTTCCTAATCCTTGTGATGTACAGCCAGCGACAAATTGATTTATGCGACTAGAGCAGTCAAAATAATCTAAAAACATTAACCCAAAATGATAATTATAAGCAGTTCGAATCATCAAATATTTTAATTTTTTTATATTTATTTTATTTTATAGGTTTTGGAAAACTAACAGCTAGGTAACTAAATACTAAACACAGTGTTTAACTAACGGCTAATTATAAGTTTCCACAGATATAAGAAAAAGAAGAAGTCTTTTTTTTTTTTTTTTTTTTTTTATTATTGATAAGCCTTCATTTGACCACAATCTCACCTGATGTAAAGTGAAGATGTGGTCTAAGATGGAGCATGAAGACCTAAAAGGTAGATGATTCCTCCGGGCCACATTACGAAACACGTAAAAATCGTTTCACGCACTGGCCCAGCCCGGAGGGTGGTGACAAGCCGCGGCCGAAGTCTCCCACCAGAGACTGTTCTTAGCACCACCCCAAGGTCACGTGTAAGAATTCAGAGGGTTAACACTTAAGGACGTGAACAGACAAAACCTCCAAAAATATTGTATGTGCCCAAAGTGTTCAAAATATCTCACTTCTCAATAGAATTGTTGTTTCATATTTATTAGAAGCCGCTAAGTGTTCAAAAAATTATGTGGAAACAAAACTGTCAAAGGTAACATGCAAACTCTTCAAGGTTCAAGACACCTCCGTAGTCCATTCCATTATTATAGAGGTAGATCTATTATTTAAACGAAAGTGTTAACACACTTTTGCCAATAACATTATTTGCACAAATAGGTTTGCCAATTAAAATTAGATTATAATAATGAATAGGCATGATGACCACACAAAAAAATGGTATTCTGTTTAGTCCGACTTAAGGCCCGCCCAAAAATATTGGACACCTATTTTATGGTTTATAAATTTAATTAGAAGGTGCCGAGAAATAGAGCAACAAAGTTCCAGTGTGGGGGATGTGACGTACATTTAGTATATTTTGCTCGAAAGCATATATTACGTCACGCGAAACATCGACTTCCTGTTTCGTCTAGATTTGTCGCTTGCTGTTAAAAATATGGGTACAATACAATTTATTAAGTAAAAATAAATATAAATAAATAAAAAATAAATATTTCCTGACAATCCACACAACAACATCTAGCCCCGTGGTAAGCTCTTAGCTTGTGTTACGGGTACTAGACATCTGATATACTTAATATAATATACATACGTACATAGATATTTTTTATTATACATATTAAACACACAGACCAAGGAGAAAGTGCTTGCAGAACATACAAACACTTGACCCCTCGGCGGGAATCGAACCCGCTACCTCTTGCGCCACAAGCGGACTCTCGCCCACCGCGCCACTGAGGCAGTCAAAAAGTAATGAGTAATCTAACTTTAAAAGACAGTGACTCACCCAGCTCTTCGAAGTTGGGCTTCTCGCCCGGAAACCGGTCAGCGTTGGTCCAGTTGAACAGGAACAACTCCAGGTAGATGGGTATACCCGGCTCCATCCACTTCTGGTACGCTAGGGAGTTAGGCGCCAGGGTCATTTTCTGGGAAGCATTAAATATGGTATGTTAAATTTAGATTTTCTTGGAATTTGGTAGGTACGCAACATGTTTACTTTTTGCTTTTTGATCTGCAACGAATGTAACTTGTACTAAATTACATTTAAGAAGTTTTCGGCCCAATCACCATGTGCTACGTTGCCACTGCATTTTAAACGATTTTGTATTTACAAAACGCTGTTTATTCGAGCTGACAATTTTATTGACGTCTTTTTTCAAAGTTATCTACCTGTTAAAATTGTCTATTTAAAGTCTAAGTAGCAACCGTGATAAACATAATACTCACAACACAAATTAATAACTAAATGTGTACAAGAAAATTACATTAATAGGATAAATTAATATATATGTATAACAATCTTCCATTAGATATTAAGGTAAATAAAAATTCTTATAGCTATAAGTTAAAACCTGAAAAATGGTTGTTATTAAAAGCATTTCACAATCTGAGAGAATTTTACGAAAGAAACTTCGAATATACTAAATATTGTTATAATAAATAGATGTAATTGCTACTAAAATTTGTTATTTTTAACTTAATTTTTAACCCCCGACCAAAAAAGAGGGGTGTTATAAGTTTGACGTGTCTGTCTGTCTGTCTGTCTGCCTAATTTTAAAAATTAAAAATTATAATTTTTAAACTTATTGTTATAGAACAAATTATAGAAAATTTAAGAAAAACCCCCGATCCAATGCCTTAATTTCCTTAAAGTAAAACACCTTAGGATACCCCACTCGAGTATATATGCAGATTTTCGGGTTTCCTTCCCCACTCACTTCACCTTTCACTTTCATGAAACATGTCTAAGAACACCCGGGCCAAACTCATTTCATTCAAAAAAACTTAATTGAAATCCTAAATACATTGTGCATACCATTATTTGCACATATTTCATAATATTGTCTGATGTTACTGATTAAGTTAAGTGTCTGTTGGTGTTGTTGGCTTACCTTGAGTTATAAATATTTAAAAAAAAAATATCTCACTTCTATTGTTTCATATTTATCTAAGCTAACAAAGTAAATATTATAAATAAATAAATGTTTCCAGACTAATCACACATCATCACATCACCTAACCCCAAACTAAGCAGAGCTTGTATGTACTATACTATAGATATAGATTTTGTCAATACCAAGCCACAGAGGTCGTCAAGAGTAAAAAATGTGCAAACTAAACTATCAAAGGTAGCATGCAAACTCTTGATTGACTCAAAATGATGAATTTGAAAGATTTGTATGCATACATACAAAAAATATAAAATACAAAAATATTTATTTACTAGTACACGTTACAATTTCACTTAGCAGCGATCCCCAAGGCAAGCCTGTATTGCGGGAGACCTGTTACAATGAGTTTTTATATGCTAACAAGTTTGTACCAAAGTTCTACTATTCGACATCCTCTTGAGGATGAGCTGTAGAAACTTGTACCCTTTACTTATACCATAGGCTAATTACATCTCGAGGTAATTAGTCTATGCCTATACAAAGTTTACAATAAAAGTTAGGTAGGTACTGTATTGCAGTAAAACATCACAAATTGTATAACTTTTGAAACTATCATGGTTATCAATATTATTTAGATTTATAACGGGATATTTACCATAATTGATTTGAAAGACAATCAATCATGGTAAATATCGCGTTATAAATCCAAAAAATATCACAAATTGTGTTTTTTACAGTAATAGGCGTAGGTTAAACATTGAAGTAGACAATCCTTAGGTTCATAAGCAAACCCATGCTACGTCGGTACCAATTCCTGTATCACGTTTTATATAAATGATTCAAGTATGCACTATGCGAAGGCAAGAACACAACCCAATCATAAACAAGCACTCGATTTCAGTTTTCCTATCTACCTACTTCATCATCATCATCATCATATCCCTAATAACGTTCCCACTGCTAAGACACAAGGACTTATCTCTTGGCGAAAGATATTAGGCCTTTATTCACCACGCTGGCAAAGTGCGGGTTGGTGAATGACACATGTCCTACAAACTCTTTAAAATTCTCTGAACATGCCGATGTTTTCCTTCACCGTTAATGCGAGTGTTTTAAAGCGCACATAGATTTTTCAAGAAGAAAAGTCCAGAAGTGCGTGGCGGGGTTTGAACCCACGACCATCGGAATGAAAGTCGATTGTGCACCCACTTAGCCAACACGGCTTTACCTACTCACATAACATTAATTCTCTGTGACTCCAATCAGCATAGGTTGCCACTCAATAATCCGACGAATTGCGTCAATTAATGCGCATACGCCTTGACAATAAGTCCAATTGAAAGTTCAATGGATAAGCTTTTAATCAGAAACAATTAAGAGAACTTCATTAGATGAATGGCGGGCCATTGATCAATCAAACATTATCTAGTTTCTGATGTGACATCTATTGATCATTACAATACAATACCTACAATCGTACATTACATTTTATTGAAGGTACAATCAATGTGATATTGATATATCTAAGCGTCTAGAGTGGTCAAAATAATCTGAAAAACATCGAACCAAATTGATGTAATCAGTTAGAATCATTATAATATTGTATGCACCCAAAGTGGTCAAAATATCTCACTACTCATGTTTTACGTTTATCTAAGTTGACTAAGATGATTGCCGTTGATGCCGTTATGCTCGAGCCCTGTACTTTTTTTTTTAACCCCCGACCAAAAAAGAGGGGTGTTATAAGTTTGACGTGTCTGTCTGTCTGTCTGTCTGTGGCACCATAGCTCCCGAACGGATGAAGCGATTTCAATTTAGTTTTTTTTGTATGAAAGGTGAGTCTGGCGCGGGTGTTCTTAGACATGTTTCATGAAAATCGGTTGTGCCGTTTACAAGTTATGGGGGTGAGAGTGGGTAAGGAAAACCGAATATCTGCAAATATACTAGTGTGGGGTATCAAATGAAATCGCATCGCGTCCACATTACATAATATTATGTTGTTTTACGTTTAAGGAAATTAAGGCATTGTAATCGGGGGTTTTTCTTAAATTTGAAATTTAGATTTATATTTGTGTTTTCTGTATCTAGTTAAAACTCATTGTAACAGGTCTCCCGCAATACAGGCTTGCCTTGGGGATCGCTGCTAAGTGAAATTGTAACATGTACTGGTAAGTAAATAATTTTGTACATTGTATTTTTTGTATGTATGCATACAAATCTTTCAAATTCATTATTTTGAGTTAATCAAGAGTTTGCATGCTACCTTTGATAGTTTAGTTTGCACATTTTTTACTCTTGACGACCTCTGTGGCTTGGTATTTACAAAATCTATATCTATAGTACATACAAGCTCTGCTTAGTTTGGGGTTAGGTGATGATGTGTGATTAGTCCGGAAACATTTATTTATTTATAATATTTACTTTGTTAGCTAAGATAAATATAAAACAATAGAAGTGAGATATTTTTTATTTAAAATATTTATAACTCAAGGTAAGCCAACAACACCAACAGACACTTAACTTAATCAGTAACATCAATATTATGAAATATGTGCAAATATTGGTATGCACAATGTATTTAGTTTACTTATTTTTTACGTAGTAATTTACTATTCAGTGAGCATTGTTCATTGAGTAGTGAGGAGGGGGGATGAAAGCCTGAAAAGCTGATCGTTGTGACCAAATGCATTTTGACCTCTCAAATTTGCAAGCCAGTATAGTAGAACACATTTTTAAAACTTACATAATCATACTTCTTCCAAGGTGGGTACGCTGTCCAGAAGTTTTTGAGCATCGTTCTTTAAAACATTAATATTTTAAACTAATTACTCAATGCTTTTAAAAATCATTAACATAAAGTTTTTAATGATTTTACTTTTTCTAGAATTAAACTTTTTCGTTTTCAACAACTTTGGGCGCGCACAATGTTATGATGATTCTGTTTATATAATTTTGATTACTCTAAACGCTTATATCAATTTGACGCCAACTGTACCTACATTTTAATAATAATCATAGTGTGGTTTACCCGTTAATCTGTAACGCTGCAGGGCTAAATCTCCCAACCGTTCTTCCTCTCTTCGCGATCTAGCTCCGTGTTCGTGCTGCTAGTTAATGCTAATAAGGGACCCACGGCGAATGTTCGTGTTAACGCGATGTGTGTGGTCCGGTAAATCATTACGCGTGGCTACAATAACGTCATTGAATCTTGTAGTGTGAAAAACTATTTCAGCGTTCGATAGCCCATAGGCAAATTTTAACAACGGAAAAATACGCGTTATCCCGCGGGATAATCTAGCCGTGGCTTGTAAATCTATTGTTACACATATTGTTATTATTAAAGTCAGTTATAAATCCGAACTTGCCTATCAAGTCTGTTGCATAACAGACAGCTTAATTAAACCAGCTTTCAATTATTGTTGCAAATCTAACCCTTAAAAATTCGCTAACAAGCTTACGTGCGATTTAGGGCGAGATTAAAAGATTTGATATGTTACCATTACCAAACCTTCCTTAAGGGATAAAAACTATTGATAATGTTTTTTTTTTTCAAAAAACCTTCAAATGACTTGTCAAAATATTACAATGGTAATGTTTGGTATTTCATTTAAACATCATACAACTAGACATTATAAGTAAGTACTTACTCGTATATCAACTGTTTTTTGCAACAACTATTACTATTATCATTTTCATAATTTAATTATTTAATACTAGCTGTGCCCCGCGGTGTTACCCGCGTTATAATGGATTTTCCCGCGGAATGACGTTTTCCCGCGGTAAAAAGTAGCCTATGTTATTTTTCAGGCTCTAGAGATTCTGTGTACCAAATTTCATTTAAATCGGTTCAGTAGTTTTCGCGTGAAAGAGTAACAAACATCCATACTTACAAACTTTCGCCTTTATAATAGTAGTAGGATTTTTTGACATGTATCAATAAATAAACTATGAACTATGGTGGAATAAAATATGTACCTAATGCATAGAACAAATATGTACCTAAGTAAGTACTTGTTTTTCCGTAAACGGTTTTTGTGAATATTTTTTATTTAACGTAACAACTTAGAAAGCAACAGCGTTCTATTAAATTTAAAGTAGTAATTAAGTAAATAAGAAACGATCTATTGTTTTAATATGGTGTCAACATTCGTTTAGAACAGAATTTACTGAACTCTACTATCGAGGGGATAAAAAGGGGGGGTGGCGTGGGGGGGGGGGGTTGTAAATTTGTATCAAAGTTTTAAATTAAAAGACTTTATTCATGTATGCTCTGTTCTATAGATAGTGTGGAGGTGTCTTATGTATACTTACTTATAATACAATAATAATTTTAGGTTTAAAACCGGAGTTATAAGTTTGTATTAAACCATAAACCTATGTTTTCTAAGAGATTTTTTCAAACAAGTTCAAAGTATGCTCAAAATACTGACTCTACGCGGGTGTTTGCTAGTTTGATTATAATATGGGTAGTCCCCTCTAGGATTGTCCCCTTCGGACCGTGTAGAGGGGACAAGCGGGACATCGTATTAGCGATATCCCGCTGGTCCCCTCTACGGGTCACTCAGAGGGGACAAGTGGGCTGTTGAATTTTCCGATGACCCAGATGTCCCCTCTGGAGAAGTTGCAGTTAAATTTTACTTGAAATTGTATATTAAAACTATATATATTATTAAGTATATTAAAACATTGTTTATATGTATACTAATTAGTTGTATACTACTTGGTAATATGATTGATTGGCTACCTCGGTATCTAATAAATAAAAATAAAATCTTTTATTTCATAGTTTAAGTTAGTGCGATCATAAAATAACATAAACATAGACAGATACTGGCCTGTGCAGAGAGCGAATTATCGAGGAAAAAGGTTCCTTCAATTATCACTCTCTGCACAAGAGACCTCCATAGTGGAGAGTTAATGTCATCTCCGAAAAGACATTAACTCTCCACTCTCTAACAATATCTAATAACAATATCCTAAAGAGGTCTAAAGACCTCTTTAGGATATTGTTTCAACAAACACCGTATTGCCAAAACGAAGAAAATAGCATTTCCCTAATCAGTGCATTCCTAACAATATCAGGAACAAGTGCTTCTTGTAGAAATTTTTTAACTCAATAGTTTATATAAAAAGACGAAATGGAACAGTTTTACTAAGAGGAGGAAAAAAGTGCACTGCGTCGCTCAAGATTATTGTAAGTACATAATGTTTATTTATATTAAAATCTAACGAGTTCTCGAATCCCCATAATACAAACTTTGTTAAACGAAACTCAAAAACTATTGTGTCATTTATTGTGTTTAATGTATACCTGTGATTTTAATTCATAATTTTAGTGAATTGTATCTAAGATATTTTTAGTATGCTATATTTTACATTCTTATTTACAGATATATCATAGTAGAAGCCTGCATTAGTTAAATAAATAAATACTATATTAATGACTGTTTTATATTATTAAAAACGTAATTTTAATTGGTACATAATATTTTATTTAAGAAATGCAAAGATAGTTTTTCTTTAATTTGTTTATTTAACTTAATAAAACGTATAAATATAATAGATGTTTTATTTTACACAAAATACTAAGAAAATACCAACCTTCATGCATCCACCAACCAATTTTTGTCAAACAATATAAAATTATAATGTTTTAATATACCAAACAATATAATATTTAATATACTTACTAAATAATATAAAAGTATAGTTTTATTATACAATTTCAAGTAAAATTTAACTGCAACTTCTCCAGAGGGGACATCTGGGTCATCGGAAAATTCAACAGCCCACTTGTCCCCTCTGAGTGACCCGTAGAGGGGACCAGCGGGATATCACTAATACGATGTCCCGCTTGTCCCCTCTACACGGTCCGAAGGGGACAATCCTAGAGGGGACCAGCGGGACATACCCACATTATTTTAAAATTTAAATAGTTCTAGTGGTATCAGATCTTTAAAATAACAATACCTACCTTAATTCGTGTTTAAAAGGACCTGTTTCAGCATCTTCGAGTATAATTATAAAATGGTAACATAGAGAGACAGCTCTTGGCATAACAAAGTCATAAATTTAAATTTTAAGAAGAACCCCCGATTCCAATGCCCTGATTTCCTTAAAAGTAAAACACCATAATGTGCACGCGATGCTCCACTCGAGTATATTTACAGATTTTCGGTTTTCCTTCCTCACTCTTACCTCCATAACCTTTAAACAGCTCAACCGATTTTCATGAAACATGTCTAAGAACACCCGGGCCAAACTCGCCTTTCATACAAAAACAAGCTAAATTGAAAATCGTCTCAAATCGCTCCATCCGTTCGGGAGCTATGATATCCCAGACAGACAGACGGACAGACACACAGACAGACACGTCAAACTTATAACACCCCTCTTTTTTGGTCAGGTGTTAAAAATAACAATTGACACATTTTATTGACATAACTCACCATTATTTAGTTTCCTCGGATTTTGCGAAATTCGCCCTAAGCACAACAATGATACCTAATGCTAATGGACGCAGAAAGAAATTGGTAATCTGATTTAGATATTATATTTTTAAGTCAAATGACGATACTCTCTCACGTGTTAGTAAGCCCGAAGCCAATGCAGTGTTGGCTAATTTAATCTAACATACGAAATGCTAAATCATTGGATACTTACGTTTTCTAGGTTTTATAATAAGTAATTGACTGCTTCAGTGGCGCTGTGGGCGAGAGTCCAATTGCGGCGCAAGAGGTAGCGGGTTCCATTCCCGCCGAGGGTGAAAGTGTTTGTATGTTCTGCAAGCACTTTCTCCTTGGTCTGGGTGTTTTATATGTATAATAAAAAATATCTATATATGTACGCCTATTATTATAAGTTATATCAGATATCTACAACCCGTAAGGCAAGCGCAGAGCTTACCACGGGGCTAGATGTTGTTGTGTGAATTGTCCGGAAATATTTATTTATTTAATTAAGAGTGCATTTTTGGTAGGTACTGCCGTCCTTTAGTCCGTGGCTGAGCCTCACCAGCTATCACAGCCTGAGCCAATGGAACACACTCACCATCGCCAGGGCTGCGTCGAAGATGGCGGGCCAGGCGAGCGCGCAGGCCAGGGACACCAGCGCCAGCAGGGCTCCGCTGCCGGCCCACAGCCAGCGGCAGCGGGGAGTGCGGCCCTGCATGCTGTAGCCGCACACCGGGGCCGCCAGCCTAGAACCAAAAAAGCATTCATATTAATTTATTGTGTTAGCAACACGAGGCGCCCCTGTCGGCGGAAGCTGTCAGAAAAACAAGAAGAGGGCGCCAAGAACTAGAGAATAGACGACGGTTTATGGACCGGCGCGGCGCGGCCATTATTGTGTCAGTGTCGTGTCAGATGGACATTTTTGATAATTTGAACCTAAGTCGAGTAGTAAATTGATTTATAAAGTAATAAGATAATAACATAGTAATAGATTCATTTCTATCAAAGTTTATCAATTGGCAGATTATTAGCACTTGGTGAATTATGCCTTAATGTCTCTCGTCCATCGACAGTCCGGAGAAGTCCCTGTGTCCCAGCAATGGGAACGTAAATAGGGGTGCTATGCTATGCTTTAATTTATTAATGAATACTATTTTAGTATTTGAATATTTCGTAAACTAACATTAAATTAATGGATTTGACATTTGACTTTAAAATGTCAAAAATTTTTACAAATGTCAAAATATCAAAGATTTAAATATTTTGTCAACAACATCATGCTAATGCAAATAATCAATTTATTAAAAATATTTTTGTAGTCTAACAGAAACTAATTATAATGTTGCTATCTTTTAATCTTTAGTTCGCTGACAATAGCGTTAGTTAAGTATGTAGACTCATAAATATGTAAGTACTTTCTGCTGACAGCGATTGTAGCTAATCTATATTATTATCAATCATTGTACCCAATTGTTGTCCTATTAAAGTTCTAGCAGATAGCCAATCGTCTGCAAACAGGTATTTGTGAAAATCAGCTAGTCTGAATTATTTTGGTCTACCTTCAGTGAAGTAGGTAGGTAAATTTAAGGTCGACTTTCATTCCGTTGATAAGGACTGAGTGTGATAGAAAAGGATGCAACTCATGGCGAGAAGAGTTTTATAATATGTGTTAGTCAAAGAAAAGATGGATGGACTAACTAAGTGAATGACATGGGTATGTGTAAGAAAAGATCGAGAAGAACAGTGACAGAAGAAAATGAAAGGAATAAATTTATGTTGTGCCGACCCTGCGTAATGTAATAATGGCAATAAAGTTTAGTGACATCGAAAGACTGTCAAACGTTTAATAAAAACAAAATTAAATAATGATTAAAATTCTTACGAAAGTTAAAACTTAGTTGAAAAAGAATAAATAGTTTTGAAACCCGCGACTTAAGGAATTGACGTACCCACTTAATGAACTTAATAAATATTAAAAATTACTTATTATTAAGTTATTTTGAATATTTATGGGTTTGGTTTATACCAAACCCAAGAAAATCCGTTGGGGCTGCCATTTAATGGACTAGTTTCAGAATTATAGTAACTATAATACTTATTTATATTTTTGTTTTAAATTAGAGATGGCAGCCCTGAACGGATTTTCTTGAGCTTAAAAATAAACTTTACTTTATTAGGAATAATAATATGTATTATTATTGACAGACTCAGTTGTTCTTTAGTGCAGTTTCGCTTGCGAGTTGGAGATAGCGCGTTCCATTTCCATGAAGGGATCAATTTTTTTACTATATTTTGTCCCAAATCTGGGACTCTCTTCATCTTAATGCCTTCGCAAAAATATATATCTACCAAGTTTATCTCACAGCCTGTCCAACTCAATAAGTAGGCAACAAGCTTAGATACTTTGTTCTGTGTTGGATCCTGTAAATGATTTATTACATTTTCCAATGAAATCGTGAAAAGAATGGGATCACTTCCTTTTAATCCTTATTTGTGTAAGTACGCAGGACCGCGGTCGAGCGATCAATACTCGATATCAAATTACTTTAGTACCGAATACTAAAGGCCTCGGTACACCAAGTAGGTAGGTACTACTTTCAAAGTTATCGTGAGATACACTAAATTAAAAAAAAACGGGATTTACTCACGTAGAAGACAAGAGTTGATAAAGTTTCAACGTTTAAGACTTCAAAGTCAAGAAGACAATTTTACACCGAATACCAAATTCGGTATAGCAGGTTCGAATAACACGTGTTTTTGATTTTTATTTTTTTTATGTGTTTGTGAGCATTTTTAATAAAATGGCTTCAAAAAAGGAGGCGGTTCTGAATTAGGCATATACTTTTAGGTCTCGAGTTATCTCCAAATAAAATATATAAATGTTCCAATTGCTTGCGCACACGGGAGGAGATGGAGCAACATTCTTGTACCTATTCCGGCGACCCGAGTTCTACCTACTCAGTAATTTATTCATTCATCTCCTTATATATAAAATTCTCGTGTCACGGGGTGCGTAATCGAACTCCTCCGAAACGGCTTGACCGATTCTCATGAAATTTTGTGAGCATATTCAGTAGGTCTGAGAATCGGCCAACATCTATTTTTCAAATTGAAAAAAAAAAATTTTGCAAAACAACGTTTGCTGGGGTCAGCTAGTAATATATATATAAATCTCGTGTCACAATGTTTGTCCTCAATGGACTCTTAAACCACTTAACCGATTATAATAAAATTCGCACACCATGTGCAGTTCGATCCAACTTCAGAGATAGGATGGTTATTACGGCGAGAAAAATTCGAATAATTTCCGGGAAAATTTTATACCCGTGCGACGCCGGGGCGGGCCGCTAGTAATATTAGGTCCTTACATATGAAATTGGCGTTTTTCGTACTGGCCACTTTAATCACAAATTTCTCCTCTTTGGTAAGGAGTTCCAAATTCAAATTTGTACAGCTATAGACTCATGTATTTGTGCTTCGATGATCGTCATTCATTTGTTTTTTTCTTCTGTTTTTTTCTGTTTGCGTCACTCATTTTACAAAATGGATAACTTAAAATATCGCATTATTTACGAGTACGAGTTCCGCCGTGGCACTAGTGCTGCGGAAACAACTCGAAGGGTGAATGATGTGTATGGCGGTCGTGTTGCAAAAGAAAACACAGTTCGTTTTTGGTTCCAACGTTTTCGTTCTGGAAATTTCGACTTGCAGAACAAGCCCCGTGGACGGCCTGAGACTCAAGTTGATAATGAAGAGTTGAAGGCTATTGTGGAAGCGGATCCATCGCAAACCACGTCCGAGTTAGCTGCAGGCTGCGGTGTTAGTGATAAAACTGTTTTAATTCACTTGAAGCAAATTGGGAAGATTAAAAAGCTTGAAAGGTGGGTACCTCACGAATTGACTGAAGCAAACCGGCAAACGCGCGTCGACTGCTGCGTTACATTACTAAACCGGCACAATAATGAAGGTATTTTAAACCGAATCATTACCTGTGATGAAAAATGGGTTCTTTACGATAATCGGAAGCGCTCAGCGCAATGGTTGGATCCTGGCCAGCCAGCCAAATCCTGCCCCAAGCGAAAATTAACCCCAAAAAAGTTACTTGTAAGCGTTTGGTGGACTAGTGCCGGTATTGTTCATTACAGTTTTCTCAAATCTGGCCAGACTATTACGGCTGATGTCTATTGTCAGCAATTGCAAACCATGATGGAAAAGCTAGCGGCTAAACAACCTAGGCTAGTCAATCGCTCCACGCCACTGCTGCTTCACGACAACGCTAGACCACACACTGCGCAACAGACGGCTACTAAATTAGAAGAGCTTCAATTGGAAAGTCTAAGACATCCTCCGTACTCCCCGGACCTTGCTCCAACAGATTACCATTTTTTTCGAAATTTGGATAACTTCTTGCAAGGGAAAAAATTCAACTCCGATGGGGCAGTCCAAATCGCCTTCAAAGATTTTATTGATTCCCGTCCGACTGGTTTTTTTAGTAAAGGGATCAATGAACTACCTATAAGATGGCAAAAGTGCATAGAAAATAATGGTTCATACTTTGATTAATTAAATATATTATATTAAAAAATATTCGACTTTTTGTTCCTCCCATACAAAACGCCAATTTCATATGTAAGGACCTAATATTATAAATCTGAAATGTTTTTTAGAATGCGCTAATCTTAGAAACTTCTATTCAAATTTGCAAAATTCTTCAGTGTTAGATAGCGGATTTATCGAGGATGGCTATAGGCTACTTTTTACAGGGAAATACGCTGTTCCCGCGGTAAAAGCCACAAAAACAGGCAACGGCGAAAAGCTAGTGAATTCATATTTTCCATACCAAAAGTCGGTTGTTTTTTCTTTAAATCTATACGTTTTAAGCGTACGAGTTTTTGAAATGAATATATTTCACTTCAGAGCTTCAGTAGACCTGTGACCGATATTTAGCTGTGGGTTAGTAGGTACTGAGCTTAGAAGGTCAGAATATATTAGGTCAAATTGAAGCCCTAAGGGAATATTTGCCGAGTAATAGGACTCGAGTGCATTTTTGGGTCGTATCTGGAATATTATTAATATTTATTTATAATGTTGTCCATTTCATCCTAGGTTAGATTAGGGGATTAATGTCTTCCTTATTAGGATAGGTTGTGGATATTTGTGTTACTTTAAATTATGGCATTACTTGCTTGCATGTTCCGGCTTTGCGTGTGTGCGAAACCTTACCCTTGAAGAGTAATTAGTTAGAGTGACTACCTATAGCTGATAACCACACAATAATCCGTTCAATAAAGTTATTTAAGAGAATTAATATTTCATTTATTAATTTAATTGTAACTAATTAGCTATGTAATGTTAGTTAATGTTTTAATGTTAGTTTTAAGTTCTTTTTTGTAATAACTTTAAGCAATAAATGTATTTTTTATTTATTCTTCTTTTATTCAATAATTTGAGAGTTTTTGAGATTATAGCGAACATAGGGATAGACAGACGTGGTGGGGAACTTTAAGAATTAGAATAATTTATTTGCACGAAACATGAGTAGGTAACATTATAATCATCATGAATTGAGGCCTAATCTCTCTCGTCAAGAGAGAAGTCCCTGTGTCCCAGCAGTGGGAACGTTAATAGGGCGGTGATGATATGACAAAATTTGATCTATCGGGTGAAACTTAGTAAACAAGATTTAATTTCTATTTTATTATTCTGTATGAGCTTGAATTGGCTTATATATAAATTATTGATTGATTGATTTTTTATTAAAGAAATAATAATTACTTACTTACATGTCGAGACTTTAACCTTGCATTTGATCAATGAATCATATCAGTGTCAATAGAACAAATCAACACGGAACAGCTAATAAAAATCGATAAGAAATCATTAGGGAACGAAACGTTTCAATATAACACGAGACTACAGTGTTTACAAGCCACGCCGTGACGTGATTTTGTGACGCCGAACCTACGCGTCAGCAACGCGGCAATCGAGACACGTCGCGAAATTGTCCCGCCTTCAGCTCTCGCAGGTGTGCAAAGAGCAATAGCAAATACATGGATAGCGTGCGCCGCGCGGCGGATGTGCCCGCTTCGCAGACGCTTTGGTCGCGCAGGTCTGGCCGAAGCTATAATAATATGTAGCAAACATAGACTTATGGTAGCAAATAACTTTATTCGATAAAATAGCATAGACAACCCATTTTCACAACCTATTTTCAAAACGAATAAACAATTAATTAGCCGGTATTTTTTTAAATCTGTTTTCACCGTAATAATTCCATTCTCCGGTGATATTAATTAGTTTTAGGGCACTATATTGTCATCTAGCTAATGGAGCCCGCCAGTAATGCGCCCTGCATTACAATATTAAGTTAGGATTAGCTTTTTAACTAACTTATTGTCTTCGCTTTGGTGGAGCAAAGAATGGACAGTAGCTGTACCCACCTAGATATAAACAATCAGAAGTGGCGCTGGCGATGTGGTCGGCCTCTGTGGTGACCAGCGATGCTACTGAGAACTGATTGATAGATCTATATTGTAATATAATATCTACATATATATATCGTACTATCTATATCTTAAAGTCGTAAACTAATTTACACGTTCAATTCGAAGGGGCTAATGTACATTATAAACATTTTTATGGGAGATAGATCTATATTAATTCACATCTCACTTTCTTCACTCTTCTCTTGAAGGAACTCAGGTTGTAGAATAGGCAGGGAGCGAATTCTAAACCTTTGACGTGCGAATAGAGTATGGTTAAAAAACTATGGATAAAAAATGTGCAAAATATACTTAGGTATATGTATATTTAGATTTTTTTCTTTTATCTTGCAATTAAAAAATTCGAATGCACTGTATTGAAGTATCGCGTTTTATACTTCATTACAGTGCATTCGTCTTAATATACCCTACAAACTCTCCGGAACTCTGATGCTCTATATAGAGCACTGGTACTTTCTTATTAAACTGATAAAGCGGAAATGGGTGTCCAGTATTTTTGGACAGACGGACTAAACAGATGCTTATTTTTTATGCAGTTATCATGCCCATTATGAAGGTGGTTGTGATTGTCCGGAGATATTTATTTATTACACAGACTCATCCGTCCATCTAGTTCATGGCCGTGTTACGATGCGCTTGTCAAGCTGTCATCCCTTCTACGTAATACTGCCACTGCCCACTGCCACTTTATTCAACTAGTTTGGCTATCTCTGGCCATTCCTTCACAATATCTACTCATTCCTGATCAGATCTCGTTATGAAATCCCGAGCATAGTTGTCTCCAGCAGTAGAAAGGGAGAAGGGAGATTCACTGAAGCGTCAGGGTGATAAGAAAAAAAATGCCATATAATTAAGCCATAGGTACTTTACTTGACTCTTTTTTAGAGGAGTTCTGATATGACCGTTTGCATGATGGCGATGGTAGTACGTAAGGGTTGATTGTGAAAATATTGTAAAAACACTAAATTTATAAACGTTCTAAAACAATCTTTGTAAAAAGCTTATAATAAAATATCTTAGCCTTAAAATACTACCTTGACGACAAAACCGCTTGGGACGGAATCTCCTCTAACAACAAATTAAAATCATGACTAAAAAATAAATATATTAAAGTTTTAGAATAAAAATGCTAGTTTCTGATCGCTTCTTTGCTCTCGTATTCAAAAATTTTAAATTTTAAACAAATTGAATATAGATATGTTTTTCTAAGATATATAAAATCAAACAAAGGAAATAAATGAGTAGCTGGTATCTTGAAAAACAGTTTAATCTTTATTTGATTATGTTTTGTTTAGCGAAATAACCAACTCCTATTCGACATTAATTGAAAGTGAAAAATTAAAGTCGCAATTTCGTTATACTAATTATTAAGGGGCGGTATACAGGCTGGAAAAAAATAAATGGGCTCTGGAGGGAAACTACTTTAAGTCCGTGAGCTGGCTCATTTTGCTACAAGGCACACGTCTTCTTTATTTTTAGAAAGCTGGATACAAAGCTTAAAAAGAAATGTACATACCTGGGGATAGAACCTTAAGAATTACCCTCGCTGTTTTCTCATACGATTTGGTAGGATTACAGTTCAGAATAAAATTACCATTATAATTAACCATTATGTTGTTTAGTGCCTTGGACTATGAAACTCAATTATGTACATCATCGTGTAAAAAGGACCCCAAAGAGGTTTCTAGAATGAGGTTTTAACAGAATCTAAAAGTTGCATGATAAATTCAGCACCATAGAGGGTTTATTGATATTTTGGAATCACAAACTTAACGCACACTTTATTCTATATTCAAACTTACTTTAATCACAAGAAAATAAATTATCTGTTGTGTTCAGGTATCGGAGAGCAAAAACACTGTTTCCGAGATGAGGAGATGAAAAGAGATCATTATATCAACGCGCTTAAAGAGCTCCCTTCACAATATAAGGGAGTGGGTGGTCAACACCCACCACGCTGGTCTTATGCGGGTCGGTGTGGCAGAGCCTCGTTCGTTGTTCGACAGAGATTACTCCTAGATAATGTCTCTCCTAGAAATAGCCCCTACCTATTTGCCTTGAATCCATCTAGCTGCAATTCCTAGTATTGCAAGGTTAAGGTAAAATCTCTCGTCGGGTACGTGGAACCCGCGGCTAATTGGAGTCATTTTCTAATGATTGACCGAGCGACTGAATTGGGACTTCCGTCTGTTCATTGGCTTTCTTCATCATCTCACAACTATCAATGAAAGGAAAGAAAGGCATAGAATGGATGAGCGATGGAATGTCGTATTTGAGAAGCATGTATTTTTCTACATAGATAAAAAGACTAAAGCATCTTCATACAAACCAATATATAACAATAAATAAGACAAAATAACAAAAATATATTTTTTGAAGTAAACAACAAGTGGGAAAGTGCTGGTGATCTGGATAAGAATTGTTGAAGGAAACTGGAGGAGCTCTTTGATCAGCAGTGGGACACAATAAGTATTTCGAAGCTGTAGAGTTGCCAAATAAAATCTTCAGTTGTGCTTTAGCTCATGAATTTAAGCGTTAAGCTAATAGGCCAACAGGCCAACGGTCAGTAAATCCGAGTCGAAGGACTCTCCGGACACGAGCACCGAGCCGTGGTCTCACGACACCGTAATGACCACATCCGGCTCAAGATGGATACGAGGGGCCGTAAATTCCACTAATATTGTAAACTAGCTCTTCAAGCCACGATTTTCTTCTGGGGTTATGGTATTCCCGGGGTAAAGTGACCTAAGTCTTCCTCAGTAAATGTGCTATGACCATGTTTTACATTTAAGCATGTAGATGTCCGGTGGTAGGTCTCTAAGAGCTTAATGACTTTCAGCTATTTTGGGATAAAAGCGACTTGCAACCATTGTATCCGAGGGACTTTCACGATTTATCTATCCATCATAATTGTTGGTGGGCGACTAACACTGCGTAAATCATTACAGTAAAACAGCATGTTTTGGATCTTAGTTGGCACTTGTGTTGCTTGTTGAAGTCTTTAGGTAGTGAGGAATTTTGGACCAAAAAGAAGTTGTGAAATTTTCATCCAATTTATCCCTAACAGTGTTCATCCGAGTCCGAATCAGCGGTTGACCTCATTCTCAAAGTTGGACCTACCTAATAGGACTGTTTGTCCTAGACGGACAACGTACCAACTATTTCACGGATGGGAGGCTTAACTATAATACAACATGGACATTTGATCTATCTTTCATCTTGGCAATTTCCAATCCAAAGAAACACCCTTTAGGACTCAATAGAGTTTAATCAATAGACTTCTTTCGACGATGATGGCCATAAATGGTTTAATCGAGGGAATAAAGTGAATATATCACTCAAAGTGTATAAGTTTGGTAAAACCAAACAATGGAAATAAATTATTTCTGTTCCAAAAGTTTTTAAAGTGGCCGACAACAGTTTCGGAGATATTCATCTCTGTCTAACGCATCTTTGAAACCTTCAAACACAGTTAAAATTAACTAGAGAAATAGGGGCCCAATTTATAAATAGTAAATTAGGTAAATCAAAAGTTACTGACTATTGTTGTTTGTTAGAAGTAAAGGAACAAATTGCGTGTCACATGTATTTTTATCCCCGGTGTTATAATTTGATCATTTTTTCTTTTGGCTTATTAAAATTTAATTTGCAATCGACAATTTGGTTTATTTATTTTTATGCTTGATAATCCGAGGTTTGACCACAATCTCACCTGATGTAAAGTGACGATGTGGTCTAAGATGGGGCATAAGACCTAGAAGGCTTCTCCAGACCACGTTACGAAACACGAAGAAATCGCTTCACGC
Source organism: Gymnoscelis rufifasciata (assembly GCA_929108375.1). Taxonomy (NCBI): domain Eukaryota; kingdom Metazoa; phylum Arthropoda; class Insecta; order Lepidoptera; family Geometridae; genus Gymnoscelis; species Gymnoscelis rufifasciata. The sequence goes on along the minus strand of OV815307.1, from coordinate 1,057,883 downwards.
ACTGGCCCAGCCCGGAGGGTGGTGACAAGCCGCGGCCGAAGCCTACCACCAGACTGTTCGTAGCACCACGTGACGGGTACAGTATCTTGTTACATCTGACACGTCACAGTAGATGTTTTATACATAACTATTAACTAACATATTGGTATTTTATGTACTTAAGTAAGTAAAGTAAGTAAATTATTAACAAGGAATTCAGCTCTAAAATACGTTATCGACAGGGTTTCAAGTATTTTTATTAATAAAATGAGCATACGACGACCTCTGTGGCTCAGTGGGCGAAGGTCGAGACGCAAGAGATTGAGGGTTCTATTCCAGCCAGGGGACCACTTAACTTTCTATAATTTCTGGTTATCGGTCTGGGTGTTTTCTAGGTATCATTATGTACTTATAAAAAATCTGTGCAGTATATCAGTCACCTAACACCCATAGTAGGTACAAGCTCTGCTTAGTTTGGAGTTAGGTGATGTTGTGCGATTAGTCCGGATATATTTATTTATATATTTCGTATCTATACGCAATCAAAAAGTTAACAGCCAAACAAAACTTTGTATAAAATAACAATACAATACATTATTTTGATGATTTTTAAGATAAGTGATAACCCTCACTTTGCTGGTGAAACTATTTGTAAATATATATTTTTTTATTTTTATGTTACGGATGTGTCTTATTCTTATTCTGCATAAAAGATTTAAAAATACAATACATGTTTATTATAAATTTTTAATGGATGAATTATGTTAGACCTTTACGTCAAAGTCTTAATTAGGTGATTAAGACAAAAAATAACAATGCTTAAGATTATTTTAATGTTAAGATATGCAATTTTTTTCCAAAATAAATTTTGCAGACTTGAAGTTGTTTGACACTTTTTATATAAAAAGTGAATTAATGAGTTAAAAGCGCCTAGTTGAAGAAAAATAGAGATAAAAATAAACGTGAGGTGAGAAGTAGGTAGGTACATATGAAAAATAACTACTTACTAGAACTAAGCTAATATTTGTTGGTAGTTTTCATGGTAATGTACATAATATATTTTAAGCTATGAGGTTTGGAAAAAACAAAAGAAGAAAGCTCCATAAAATTATATAAAAGCTATCCATATAATATACCCAACGTGTACGCTTGTAATGTAACAGAACCCAAAAACTGTAACAGAATCAACAAGTCTTTCTTCATTTAAACTCAAATTGAAACACTGGCTTATTGAGCCAACCTTTTATTCCTATGAGGAATTCATAAACCAGTAATTATTTTATTATAATTTAATTCTTATTGGAATATTCAAAATTTGTTTGACATTTTGTATCATTTTTATTGTCATTTTTATAATTTTATTAACATTTTATAATTGTATTGACATTGTATAATTTTATTGTCATTTTTATAATGTTAAGTTTGTGTGAAATTTATAATGGTTAATCAATCAATGAGATAATATAATTTTTATTTATACTGTGGTTACCTATGTATTATAATTTAATACATAAGGAATATATTAAGTAATTGACATGTAACAATTGTTATTAATAAATACTATTATGACTATTATTATGACTATTAATGAAAAACTATTTAGATTTTCAGTTGTAAGTATTTTTTGTACAATTTTTTATTTTAATTTGTGTTAAAATCTTAGTTCTTTTTACAGAACACATTCATATACTTACTAATAACTTTCTTAAAGTTTCGGAAAAAAAGGACTGTGCCTTACGGCCGGACAGACACACGGACATGATTACATAAGGCTTCAGTTTCTTGCTATTGGGCTACAAACTCCAAAAAAATACCCATCGAATTGAAAATATTCACTTTTAAGACGGCATTGAAATAGAGAATTCAATCGTAGCACAACGTCTCAGCAATAGAGTTCCGTTTTATGCTTTGGGTAGGGAACCCTAAAGAGCAAGAAATACGTACTCGTATCACGGAATACTTATCAAAGCCACAAAAATTAAACAAATTAGTGGACAAAAAAATGTCTTGAACTTGCTGTCAAACTCCTAAAAAAAAATGTTTATGTAGGTACACTTACCTACTTAATTTTTGATAATATCTATGTAAAAAAAATTAAGATAAATATCAGCCTCCTTCCAAAACTAGTATAAACTACTTAGGTAGTATCTCAATTAACATTAAATTTTACGGCAGTTAATTGTGAAATTATAGTAAATTAGTTCAGGAATTTTACAGTTCAGTAAATTTTGCCAATTTCTGTAGGTACAGTAGAATGCTACCTACAGTACTTAAGAAGACTAAATAATATTAATAATATTCATTATTTTTAACACCCGACAAAAATAGAGGGGTGTTATAACGTGTCTGTCTGTCTGGGACATCATAGCTCCCGAACGGATGGATCGTTTTTAATTTAGTTTTTTTTATAGGTGTGCCTGGCGCTACATGTACATAAACATGTTTCATGAAAATCGGTTGTGACGTTTAAAAGTTATGGGGGTTAGAGTGGGGAAGGAAAACCGAAAATCTCCAAATATACTCGAGTGGGGTATCAAATGAAAGCGCATCGCGTGCACTACCTACCTACACATTATTATGGTGTTTTACTTATTAAGGACATTAAAGCATTGAAATCGGGGGTTTGTCTTAAATTTAAAATTTAGATATGTTTGCATAGCTTTTTAGATTAATTCATAGATTTAAGTTTCTTACTTTTGTAGTATAAATCTTTTATGTAACTATTTGGTCTCCATGATACAGGCATTGCCTAGACTAGTGTGGAGACTATTGTTGGTAGCAATAAGTTTAATTTTTATTTAGTAAATATATTTCTTAAATTCATCTATTTTAATTTCCTTCTCGGCTATCGCGCGTCTATCATTCGCATTTAAATTGCGATTTTATTATTATTTAACTATAATATTATTTAACTATAATGCAGCAAGTCTGCAAGCCGAACCTTTTTCACATAATTAAGATGTTATTTGTTTTGTTTTGTTTTTGTTTTTAGAATAGTGAAAACATATGTAATAATTTAAAGACTTACCTTTCCAAAGATGAATCAAACCACAAACAAAGCCACTCAACTTAATCAACAGTCACTGAAAATCACTTTCAGAACTTTTAATAACCACGTCAAATTATTTTCGCTCGCTGAAAACAGCTGGATTCAAATACGTGCACACTTGCGCGTATCTGTCAGACAACTGGATGTCTTGGATAAGGAAAGGAAGTGTAATCAAATTGATCTTATTGTATTTGATGTTCTTTGTAGGCATTCTTCTTTGTACATCATAACTTCACACTTGATGCGAACTGTCCTTTATATAGGTACACTGGTATCTTCAAGAATTGTGGTATTTGACAGATCAACAGAGCGATTCCTGACCCATATCTATACAAATATTATAAAGCTGAAGAGTTTGTTTGAACGCGGTAATCTCAGGAACTACCGGTCCAAATTGAATAATTATTAATTAGTAGATACCTGATTTGTAATAACTGATCAAGTTATTACAAGAGTGTCCAAGTTTTGTAAAACTAAACAATGGAAATAAATGATTTTGTATCTTGTATCTTGTGTCGCTCTATTCGCTTCTCAACTCAGTATAAAACATTGAAGCGAACTGTCAAGACAATGTTATTTCCTTGATATTTAGAACCCCCGACAAAAAAAGAGGGGTGTTATAAGTTTGACGTGTCTGTCTGTCTGTCTGTGGCATCATAGCTCCTGATCGGATAGAGCGATTTCAGTTTAGTTTTATTATATGAAAGGTGAGTTTGGTTCGGTTGTTCTAAGACATGTTTCATGAAAATCGGTTGAGCCGTTCAAAGGTTATGGGGCTGAGAGTGGGGAAGGAAATCCGAAAATCTGCATGTATACTCGAGTGGGGTATCAAATGAAAGAGCATCGCGTGCCCTAACTTCTAAATATTATGGTGTTTTACTTATAAGGAAATTAGGCATTGGATTCGGGGGTTTTTCTTAAATTTTAAATTTAGATTTATGTTAAAACATTTTAGTTTTATTAATTTTTAGTTGACCTGTCCATGTAGGCCATGTGCTTCTAAGGAAATAAACGTTTTGACTTTGACTTTATTTATACAGAATTGCGATTAATGCGGTAAATACGTTGTTATCGCCTAATTAATACGGGCAAAGCTATAGCGTGAAAGCTACCCTTCATATAATATTTGAAGTCACTTTCCACGCTTGTTACAAAGCTTTATGTATTTTTTCGCTGAAATTTCATATTCTCGCGGTGAAAGCATCCTATTTCCTTTCTGAGTAGGTGGATTAAGCAACATGAAAATAATTTAAGTAGGTAATAAGATCAACAGTGCCTGTGGTTACCTTCTAAGTAGGTACAACCTACCAAACTATAAATAATTAGGTTGGGGCCGACCACGGACGAAGCTCTACGGTCGCATTCACCAATAAACATATCTCAGTTTATATGCATCTCTCCTCTCCAATGATCGTTCCATCACACACGCTCCACTCAATAATGTTATGTTTTCTTCTTTGTATAAGTTAGATAACTTTTTTTTTTTTTTTTTATTATTGATAAGCCTTCATTTGACCACAATCTCACCTGATGTAAAGTGACGATGTGGTCTAAGATGGAGCATGAAGGCCTAGAAGATGGCTTCTCCGGGCCACATTACGAAACACGAAAAAATCGCTTCACGCACTGGCCCAGCCCGGAGGGTGGTGACAAGCCGTAACCATTGAATATTGTTCTCATAAAATGTTGTAGAGCACAAATATGGTTATATTGCAACATAGATCATAGCTTTAGATTTAAATAGTTTAGTCGTAATGTGTTTTGTGTGATTAGAAAATAAATAATATAAATCTCAATTTAAAATTTAATAAAAACCATCGGCGGTTTTTCCAATTCCATAATTTCCTTAAAAGTAATACACCATAATATTTTGTAACGTGTAGGTACGCGATGCGCTTTCATTTGATACCCCACACGAGTATATTTGCAGATATTCGGTTTTCCTTCCCCACTCCCACACCCATAACTTTTAAACGGCATAACCGATTTTCATGAAACATGTCTAAGAAAAACCGCGTCAAACTCTCCTTCTTACAAAAAAAACTAAATTAAAATCGCTCCATCCGTTCGGGAGCTATGATGTCCCAGGCAGACAGACAGACACACAGACAGACACGTCAAACTTATAACACCCCTCTTTTTTTGGTCGGGGGTTAAAAAAGGGATGCGTTCCTAGAAGGAAGACATCATGTACACACTGCTGACAACTGTATGTAATATCGGTCAATCGATTATTTCTATTTTTTACCAATTTTTCTATTTTAATTTCTGTTTTATTGTTTCATTTTGTTTCTTTTTTATTGTTTTGTTTTTTGTGGCTTTACTAATAAGTGTTGTTCTCGGCTATTATAGGCACATATTCCATAGTTAATAGTATGTTAAATGTCTACTACATTTTTTTTGTTATAATGTGCTGTTGATGGTTCCATAATAAATAAATAAATTACTATCTACAAGTTTCAAGTTTATTTATAACAAAGGTTACAGGTCAGTTTACAATTGTGTAAATGTATGTCCTTAAAAATGTACATACATAATTATATAATTAATACAATATGGTGGCGTAGGCTTACTTACCTACTATATAACAATTAATATGTTTATGTTTTGTCAAGGCGTCCAGCCAAATAAAGTAGAGCCGCCTCGGGAACTGTCTGAATTGTTTTAATGAAGAAACATCATTGAATAAATTTCATTCATGATTAATTAAAACACACAGTCCATTTGTTCACGATTTAAAAATCAGATCAAAATTATCCCTTCCCATTATTATTGCAACAAAAGAAATGAAAGCTGTATTTTCATATTTCTGGCAGAAAATTTGTTTTAGGGAACCGTTAATTAACTGCCTAGATCAAAAGACCTAGGCGGCCGGCCTAGGGACACAGCGAAAATGACTTTATTTAAATAAAATCATTTTGTACCCAACACTCGTCTTATGAAAATCGCCAATGACAAATCAGAGATTTAAAAGAAATGTATTTGAAGGCGTTGGTTTACTTAAGATTAAGAGAGACTTGCATTGGGTGACTTCAGTGATTTATTGATATCTTCTATTAAATGAGACCGGCTGGACCGAATATTGAGTTGATCTATGTTTCTTCGTCCATAATACCTAAGTAACAGGCCTGAATAGCAAGTTTTAGGAATAATATGAAAAAAAATAAAGAATAGCATAATTTGAAAAAGTTTTGTTTATCAAACATTCATGATTGCTTTTAGACAGGGGGTTGAATGTAGTGATTATATTATTACCTACATATACTCTATGGTTGTGCCTGTCGCAATTTAAAATAAAAAATCCTTCTATTTCGTAATGTGCACGTGATGTGTTTTCATTTGAGACCCATTCGAGTCAAAAGTTGTTCCAACAAAAAAAATCCTTCCTTATAATTATCGCAGTTGGTTTTCGTTGAAAGGTCGTGCAATCAAACATGTCTAAGAACACTAGCGCAAAACTCACCTCATAAAAACTAAATTGATATCGCTTCATCCGTTCGGGAGCTATGACACAGAGAGACAGACACGTCAAAGTCAAAGTCAAAACGTTTATTTCCATTTAAGCACAGGGCATACATGGACACTATGGACAGGTCAACTTAAATTTAATTTAATTATAAACTAAGAATAATCAAGGAAGCTTAAATTTTTTCACTTAGTTGAGAAGAGAATAGAACAACTCAGCTTTCATCTCATAAGTTGTTATTAGATCCATATATATTATGATTATTGTATTGGCAATTTGTTGTTGTGTGTGTATTAGTATTATTTACCTACTTATAAAAGCGATACTCCCTACGTATAGTTGTGTATCTGCAAAACACAAATTTTGCAGGAGAGCGTTTTAAAGATTTGAAAATGGTTAAATGCCTATAACTGCAGCAATTTTTGAGATATTTCTGTGAAAATTGGTGAGATGCTCTAACTTTAGATCTAGTTAAAGATGGATACTATTTTTTATTTAAATCTATACTGGTTTAGATTTTATTACACTTACATCTTTTTACGTGGTGCTTCTAACCTATTAAAATGCCATATGTGGCTGATACACACTTTTACGTGGGAGCTCAGAAGAATGACAATATCGTAACTGCCTGTTACACGGTTATACTTAGTAGATCTATTAGACTAATTCTGTTTAACTGGTGCTTACATGTTTAAACGTTGGAAATTGTATAATTTAATAATATGCATCTACATAATTCTGTTTCGGAAAAAGGCCTGGTGACCAGCCCTTATTGCCGAATATTCACTTGCTTACGAAACTAAGCCTATTTCAAGGTAGGTTGGTATGTTTTAGTAGTATAATATAAAACTGTATTCGTGAATTGGGGTTTTCCTACTCATCATATTATTTTTTTCGCTTATATTGGTTGTACTTATATTATTTTCTTAAATAAAACAAGAAACAAAGGAGCTCAGAATACCATCTATTAGGGAAGTAGATGCTCACCTAAATACAAAAATCATTTTAAGGATTGTTATTTTAAAAATAAGAAAAACGAAACCACCTAAGTAACCAACTCAGCTTTAAACTCAGTCTTTACTAGTAGGCACTTCAACCTAATTATTATTAAAATGTGACTATAGTATTAATATTATGAACCAGCAAACTTGACTATGTCTACGTCTAACTACATAATGTAAACAATTTACATAACAATACGAAATATAACAATTATTAAATAGAATCAATCATTACTATACGCTCTATAGGTATCGATACATGTGCAAAATTCTTATTTCAAAAATATACACATAGGCATAAAGTTATAAAATTTATAATGAATATCCAAACTACGATAAAAGTACGTAAAACATCATTTTTTTTACGTACTTTTATCAAAAATAAACACAAATACAAGTCTTTTATTAATAACTTTAATTAAGCCAAATTTAACTTAATTACGTTTTATACAAATTTACTTTTTATCAATTATAGAAACGAGTAGATGCATACATAGATATTGGTATAGTATTAATAAAGTGTAGGTATTAACCCATTAAAATAAGTGTAGGTACCTACTTATTAAAGTTAATTAGCTTGAGCTTGTTATTTGACAAATATTACAAGAAATAGCGTTCCCTACATGCCATTCTTATTTATTTATTCTTCCTAATCATCTACGAACGTAATGAAGATCATTACGTTCGTCAACATAAACAACCCACTATCAAATTATTGTAAAATTCGTGATATACTTATTGATGGCAGATTAAACCATACCCTGTTTCAGGTCTCTTTCAAAGTCGGTATTTTTTTGTGAGCATTTAAAAATGCAATTGTCTCCACAAACAGGCCGCATCTCTCTCTTTTTCCTTAATTTACCGTCTCTTCCAGTATATAGTTTTCCTGAATTTATATTGTCCTTACGCTTAATATCTAGCCATTGGCCATCGCAATTGACCCTTATCTTTTTTATTTGTAATCGCCTTTTCTTCTTCGATGGTTCGCTGTCATTGAGTTCAAGGTGCTCAGAATTATTCCCTGACATGCCTGGAGAGCCTATTGGCAATAGCTTTGGAGTGGGTGCTGGCGACTCCATGCAGCCTTATTGGTCTATCTGTTAAGCTATAAGGTGGCCGTAATTGGGAGAGTCACACGGTAAGCCAACTGGTAATGACAGTAGTGGGTGCGGTTGACTCAGCGCAAAATAGCTGGTCATCCGGAGAGACAACTGGCAATGTCACTGGAGTGGGTGCTGGCGACTCCATGCAGCCTTATTGGTCTATCTGTTGAGCTATAAGGTGGCCGTAATTGGGAGAGTCACACGGTGATAAATTATCGTATCAGTATACAGTCTACCTCAAGCATTAATATGCTATTATCACTGATAATAGCATATTAATGCTTGAGGTAGACTGTAGCAGTAGGGGAGATTCAGGCATGTTTGCTGCCAAAGTGGGGTCATAGAAGTTATATTCCGGCAAATTACCTTGTACTGTACCACTTATATTTGTTAATAGTGATATTTTTTCACTTTCATGGGTTCATGATGTTTTTCTTGAGTTTTCTGGGTCAGGTTTACAGGATTTTCACAAAAGCGTGGCGATGAGCTAAAAGCAAAATTCCCTGTGTCATTGCTGGAGCCTCTACCACTAGCTTGCAAAGAAGATTGTACAATATTGGAAGCTTCATGCAATTCAGAAGATGCAGGAATATTACCGTTAGTGTTCGTAGTACAGAACAGATACATCTGAAAAACAACAAGAAAAGGCAAAATTATTTTTTTTATAAAAATCTACTTAAATGTCATGGGAAGAGAGAACCTAGCACTTTTGAAGTTCATTTCTGTTCATAACTCTGAGGGTATTTATCAGACCCTCAACATTTTCACCCACCCTTGGAATTATCTTCTTTCCGACAAAAAAAGAATCAACAAAATCGGTTCACAAATAACGAAGTTATCCGTGAACAAAAAAAAAACACAATAACAACTATATAATTTTATGGTCGAAATGAGAAACCTCCCCCTTTTTGCAATTGAATAAAAATAATAGTTTTTTTTTATTAAAATAACATGAAAACACAAACACAGAACTATGTAAGTGCATGGATTACTATAACTTTCCGATGTAAAACTGTGTAAAAGTCAGTTACCAATTTTGATTTAATAACTTTTCGAAGTATAAATATGTAAGTGCCTATTTCCACCATATGATCATAGTGAATCCCGATGTATAAATATGTAAGTGCGTAGTTACACAGTTGTACGTAGGTTATCAAACATTTTTGGAAATTTTCAAAATGTACTTACTAATTATTGTCTATAGAGTCAGCGATGAAAGCAATAGCACACAACTGATTCAAGAAACCTAATAACTATGATTGGGCATCAAAAAGTACAAAAAGTTGGTAAATCATTATTTATGATTTACTTACCTGGTCTTGTAGTAAATGTAGCTGGGTCTAGGATATCTACTTTTTTTTCTTTGTAGCGTCTGCTTTTAAATTGTTCAGGAATCAGAAACATTCACTTGTCATTTTGAGGCAATCAAATATTTAAGAGTAGCACACGCATTCTACTCGTTTTCCGCGCAAGAACTGTGTAACGGGCATTTACCGTCTTTCGCACCTCATTCCCCCCGCGTCAAAGTGTGTATGTGGAAGATACATCATTATATGACGGGAAAATAATTAAGTTGGACAGTTATACGATCAAGAAAAACGTACTTAGAGTAGACTTTTTTGTTTTTTTGTAAGTTATAATGATAGACTGGCATGTGTAGATGCCAAAAATGCATCAAACGTATAAGTGTGTATCTGGCAGTTACACGATGATACGTAGGGAGTGTCGAAAGTATGATGTGTGTATAGCAAGGTATAAATTTATTTTTAATCCCCGATGCAAAAAGAGGTATGTTATATTATAACTTATTACTTTATAAGTTAAGTGGTAACAATGTGCTTATGCGCTCCTTTAGTAAAACAATCGCGGCGTCATCGTGTGTGTTAAGAAATATGTTTAGGGTACCCTGATAAAAATGACTTTGTGATGTCAGTTTACACATGTTCCACCGCAAATGAGTCAGCAGCTATGCTGCGAGGATATAATAGTTAACCTGTGAACCTGACCGTTCCACTAAAACTTACCTAGTATGTAGCGAAGTAATATGTGACATCGTAGCAAAAAAATCGTGATTTTTGCCTCAGCCGTGCAGGAAGATTAGATTCCCAGCTCGCCCTTTCTGATCACAAACTAACACAACACTCACAAGATATTTTTTAACAAAAAACCATCGACTTCTAGTTTGGAATACTTAGATGAATTAATCATTCTGTGGGCAAGTGTACCCGCAGAAATGGTATGTATTGTATTGTATCGTATGTTGTTGTGTATTGTGTGACTGCTTCAGTGGCGCGGTGGGCAAGGGTCCGCTTACGGCGCAAGAGGTAGCGGGTTCGATTCCCGCCGAGGGTGAAAGTGTACGTGTACGTGTAAGCACTTTCTCCTTGGTCTGGGCATAGAATAATAAATTACTGTCTGGGTGTCTAATATGTATAATAAAAATATCTATAAATGTATGCCAATGATATTAAGTATATCAGAAATCTAGTACCCGTAACACAAGCTTAGAGCTTACCACGGGACTAAATGTTGTTGTGTGAATTGTCTGGAAATATTAATTTAATATTTATTATTTATACCACGGGTTCATTGACCCCTATCAAAGTCAAACGTTTATTACCTTACACTTACACGAACATGGCATACATGGACAGGTAACTCAAAGCTAACTTTAATAAAAACTAAGAACTAACTAACTATAACGTTTTATGCCGTATATATACGGCATAAAACGTTATAGTAACGTTATATATAACGTTTTAGATTTAAGATATCTGTAAGTTATGTGTGTGTGTTTTTATAAATAAATAAATAAATTAAGAATAATCAAGGAAATAACATTCTCGTTCGCTATCAGTTTTTTTTAATTAGGAACATAATTAAAGTAGCCTCTGTCCTAATCAAATGTATAACCCGTACCTAATTTTTGTAAAAAAAAACATGCGCGACTAATTGGAGAACCTTCTTTTTTCGTTTGTTAAAAAGTAGGGAACCCCACACCACTAGCATAAATAAAAAAACGGTAACTTAATGGAATTCTTTAATGTCTTTAACTCTATAAGGCACTTTCATCAGTTAAACAGAAGATACAAAGTCTTAAACAGACTTCAGCCGTCCAAAGCCGACTTCAGTCAAAATAAGCCTTAAACAAGTCGTTTTGGAAGTGCTCAGATATAATATAATTATATAATCAACATAATACACATAAAAGTACTTATTTTAAGTACAATAATTCACAATAAAGCTGCATATAAAAAAATTACATAACAATATAATTTCAAACACCTTGAGCAATGCTTTACCTTCAACCTATGTATCTTAGTTTATAAATACATCTATATACTTATATACTAAGTGTTGATTTTTCTATCCTCAGATAGTGTATGGTATGGGATAAATGTTAAAACATATTGTCAGGTAATTTCTATCTGATGGTAAAAAAATCAGTCCTAAAATAACAAGTGCATTTGGTTAAAACGTTGACAAAAATATAAGCTTAAAACTTAGTCTTATTTAACGCCTAAGAATACATGATTATTATAATTAATTAGTAAATCAAAATATATCACTTTAATAATTTTTTTGAATCAAATACTGTATAACCGTTATTAATTTTCTGATATTTATTTTTTGTACAAATTTAATTAAATGTAGGTGTATAGTTTAATATGATTGGTGCTTATAAAAAACTGGTATAATATTCTTAGGATAAAATGCTTACAATGTACAAAATTTGATTTAATATAAGTATTTTAATATAAATTTCGTAATAAAAATAATATTTTTCGTAAAAATTTCAAAGCGTTATAAAATTGTGGAACTGTTTTGGAGAGTGTAACAGCTAGTCGTATAGGTATAATTTTAAATCATTAAAGATTTAACATACATACATATGCATAAAAATAGGTTCTATACATAACTAATAAAAACTAATACAAAAAAAATAAGCTACCCAGATAGATACTTTTGCAAAAGAAATCGTTATTATTTGACTCACTTTATATTGCTTTTTTTAATAATCTTTTTTTCATTGTTTGATGGATATTAAATTGAAAGCTAATATCCACATCTATATATTATTAAACTAATAAATAAAAAAAAAACATCGTTTTATCTTTAAAATCCGCTTTCACAAGGCAGATTATGGCGTCAGAAAGTTGTATAGTTAATATCCTGTCTCGCTTAGATTATTTTGTATCTGAACTAGATAAGAATGTATAAGATACCTAATTAAAGGTTACAAAACTGAAAAAAATATAAAAATAGGTTTTTTTAATAGTATTATTATTACAAAAATATTGTTATAAAAATTATATTAAAATTGTTTTTTATATTAGTCAGATACATTACCATAGAATAATTATATGAAATGGATAGAATTCGGTCTTCAGGTAAGCAAAAGTCACTTATCTATTCAGCCACGTTTAGACAAAAATGGAAGACAGGGATGAATAGTCTAGTGACTTTTGCCCGAAACTACATTTATTATGAAGATATATTTATAATATAGTATTTAATATATAAAATTATTTTATACAAACCTTTTCACTAAAATTGCAAACACAAAATAAAGAATCATCCAATGCGGTGCGGTAGTCGAAAGTTAAGCGCGTAAATACATTTCGGCGAACCATTGTTAAAAATATACATACATATGTATATATATAATTGATAATTTACCTTTGGTATAGCTTCAACCACTAGTCACACAGCCCTGCGCTAAGCTCGAAACTTATGTTACAGGTGCTAGACATCTGATATCATCATCATCATTCCAACTAGGACGTCCACTGCTGGACATAAGTCTCCCAGTTCCCTCCCATCCCTCAAAGACTTTCAGTAATTTCAGTGAGAGGCAGCTTGCATTCATCCTGCAGTCATCCGTTCATCTTGGTGGATCAGCGACAAAGCCTATTTATTGTTTTTGTAAATAAAAAAAAAAAAAATCTTGGTGGACGTATTACGCCACTAGTCATCCGTTCATCTTGGTGGATCAGCGACAAAGCCTATTTATTGTTTTTGTAAATAAAAAAAAAAAAAATCTTGGTGGACGTATTACGCCACTAGTCATCCGTTCATCTTGGTGGATCAGCGACAAAGCCTATTTAATGTTTTTGTAAATAAAAAAAAAAAAATCTTGGTGGACGTATTACGCCACTAGTCATCCGTTCATCTTGGTGGATCAGCGACCAAGCCTTTTTATTGCATTTGTAAATGAAAAAAAAAACAAGGTGGACGTCCTACGCCGCGAGTGCCGATCCGCGGTCTTTATTTGAGAACTTTTCGGCCCCAACGACCAGCCAATCTACAAGAGATATGACCACTGCCACTTCAAGGAGCTACAGATTAGCTCCTTGAAGTGTCTATGTCAGTGGCCCAAGTTCTACGTATCTACTTAGATTTAGATCGCATAAAGAAACCTCCAGCATAGCCTTCTCCATGGCTCTGATATCTGATTTACATATTATTATTGGATATTTCTCTATTTATCTATTTTCTTTTTTTGGCCAAATATTATACTTTTGCAATGCTGCTCATATCTCAGACAAAGTCTAAATTAGTTTGAACTGGTCATGAGTTTTGACTGCAACATAATATTTACAAGCGGCTTCGCCTGCGTAATACTAGTTTTTCAAAGGTTAAGAGGAGCTTTTGTCGTTTACTGGGACAACAACTATGTCCGTGTCAAATAAGATCCAAATCGGGCTTCGTTCGCAATAATCAATTTACCCGCGAATAAAGTATTTTAGCGCGATAAATAGTGACCTGTGTTATTCTGATATATGAATAAGCTATTTCACAGTGAAGTTTCATCCAATTCATTCAGTAGTTTTTTTTTTGTGAAAGGGTAACAAGCACACATCTTCAAACACTTTCGCACTTATAATATTAGTAGGATATTTTTGTTCTAACACCTATAGTACGAGCTTTCCTTAGTTAGGAGTAACACAATAGGTACTGTGTGATTACCTGTAGTCCATTAGTCAGCATTATTAACATTACAAAGGCTTATTTCACAAAGTCCGAGTAAATTAAGCAACGGTTAGTTAACAATATGTGTCTATGTTTATTTATCAAGAGCTATCTCGCTCTGTCACATGTAACTGAACGCTCTATTTATTATAACCATTTTCTAATCTAACTTGGGGATGGTGAAATAGGCCTTATACCTAAAAAGTTACATAAGCATGTTTATAATTATGTGAATTATGCTTCAGTTCAAAATTTCTCAGTATCAGGACTCAGGGGTGTCCTCCATAATGGGATCAGTTTCTGGAGATTTCAGAAGTCTCCGTATCATCATAGTCACTCCACATAATAGTAAGATTACTCCGATGACCTGAAAACAATAATAAAAATGTTACCTCTGTTTTGAGTAGTTGGTAAAAGTCTTATTTTGGGTCTAGGAGCCGTCAGAACTAATAATAGTTAGGTCGATTTAAAAAGAGGTTTTAGTACACCTAGGTATGTACTAAAACCGTAACGGTTTTAATGTGGTACTTGTGAATATTAAAGGATAATTTTATATGTACCAGATTACTAATCTTTTCAAATAGTCAGGTGAATAAATTACATTTTTGTAAGTTTCTTTATAATACTAATAATAATCATTTATTGCATGAAATATGGTACATATATGATATTAATATTTAAATGAGGTTCATATACTTCACCAAAAAAACATTGGCATGCAAAAAATGTTGTACATTAAAATATAATAAGTCAACATTGAATTAAATGCCAATAACAGCTTCTCAATCATGGTCATTCATCAAAATTATAAATGTCAATTAATATAGGTACACTCATTAGTCAATATCATGCTACTTTTGTAAAAGCTCAAAGTTATAAATTGATTTTTAAGATTTTTAATTTAGAATAACTACCAGCCACTGTTCAACTATTTTTGTGCCAAAAATCACGACTCTAGTGTAAACCATTTTCTCAATAAGTATTAGTTTTTGTGAACCAAGTCGGTGATACAAAAAAAACGAAAAATGTTGAATATCTCCAAAGATTATTTATAGTTATTGGATTGAAGCGATGGGTATTGAGGTCACCTATCTCCCAGCTTTCGTTGATCCGTCGACCGTGTTACACCGTGTATACGTGGCGTACAGACAGACTACGTATCTACACGTGACGTAGAGATACACTACGTATCTACACGTGACGTAGAGATACACTACGTATCTACACGTGACGTAGAGATACACTACGTATCTACACGTGACGTAGAGATACACTACGTATCTACACGTGACGTAGAGATACACTACGTATCTACACGTGACGTAGAGATACACTACGTATCTACACGTGACGTAGAGATAGACTACGTACCGTGATGCCGTAGAAGGCGAAGGGTATCCAGTATCTGACGCGCAGCACCTGCCGCGCTAGCGCCGCGTACTCGGGCGTGACAGCAACTTCTTGGCGGAACCAGAACATCGGTACCAGGGTGTCTGGGTCAGGCAGGGCGTTTGCTAACCTGCAACATTACAGAATAATTTTACATTTTATATTTTGGTAAAATTATTGAAGTGAAACTTCTTTATAATTGTTGTGATTTGAAACCGGATGCAACGGAAATGGAAATAAGATTGGCTTACCGGTCGGGTAAGCCAATCTTAAACGCTAACAAGGTTAAGCAACTTTGCGCGACGCCAGTACTTGGATGGGTGACCGCCCGAACAAAATCTTTTTGCATAGTTTTTTTTTTTGTTTTTTTTTTTATTCTTATTCTTTTGTCGATTTACTGAAGTTTCACTTCTATCGTGTGTGAATCGCACACACACCTTTTTTTTATTCTAACGCGTTTATTTTACCACCCCAATTTATTTTTCTAGTAGAATATGATGTGCTTCATAGTGGGGGAATCGCAGATGTCTATAACACAGGCTTTTCTAGTCTAGCGTAGACATCTCGGGCTCACCATATTCAATCTAGATTGCACTCATTTATTTTTCATAGTTTGTAGTTTGATTTTATAAGGTTGATTGTAAATGGTGATTTATGTGAAAGGAAATAAATGAATTATTATTATTTTCTTTCAGCTTGTTTACTGCTCGACATAAATATCGGGAAATATCCGATGCACACGGGCCTAAGCCAAGTGAGCATCACAATCAGGCGTCTGTTGTTGGTACATTAATATTTAGGTATTTGCAAGCGTTATTCGGATATTAGGTATGTCTGATATGATTAACGGGATCCTCATCGGTTTGTAAGAATTTACGTACAATACGGCAAGTGTTTAGAACTACTGATTTTTGCATAAGTGTGTATGTGTTTTTAGGTAAATTTAGTGAGGTTAGTGAGGTAAATAACTGTTCCGGGATTACTCTATTATTATTATTTGTGTTAATACTTCCAACTCCCGTCAACTTCCGTCCAGTTATTTGCTGTGCATCATCCTCTCCATCCAAAGGTTGTCTGGAAGAAATTGCTCTAAGCAATAAGGCCGCCCATTACGCATTTTTGTATTTAGCTTTAAGTCCCTTTTTGTATTGTGATATCCTGGTGTGTAATAAAGAGTTTTTTATTATTATTATGATCGTGTCAGATTGCATCTGCTCGGCTTTATATAAAAATCGGTATTAAATGAAGCCCACGGGCCTAGGCCAAGTGAGCTCCATTGGGTCGAGTTTCACTAGGAAACTCAGTTTGCAGGAATTTGCGAACAATTCTGCAGGTGTTCAAAATTACGGCTTTTTGAAGTAGACTATATATAGTTTTTGGTAAATCTAACGAATCTATGGAATTAAAAAGTTGCTTAGGTATGACTCCTGTTGCTGATAGAACTATTGGTACTATGACGACCTTTCGTAGGCGCCACATACGAGTGATTTCATTTTTAAGTTCTATGTACTTATTCAGTTTCTTTGCTATGGTGTTCTGTATGTTATGGGTGTTAGGAATGGCTATTTTGTCGGTCAATATGGCTCTATCAAAGTATAACTTGTGAGTGGAGTTTTCAAGGATTGTTTCGGGAACGTATTTATAATATGGTGTAGGCTTTAATGCTGGATCTAAAAGTTTGTAGTTGGCGGCTAGTCTTTGATGAATTATGTTCGCTACCTGGTCGTGTCTGAACTTATAATCTGTTTGTGCTATTGCTCTGCAGCCTCCTGTAATATGCTGTATTGTTTCTGAGCCGCTGTTACAGCGTCTACAGTTGTCGGTGGATATATTTAATTTCATAATATATTTTTGATAATTTCGCGTTTCAATGACCTGATCCTGAATAGCTACCATGAACCCTTCAGTCTCAGGAAAGAGTTCACCACGCCTGAGCCAATCGTTCGACGCTTCTTTGTCGACGGTAGGCAGGCACAGGTCGTGGTGGTGCCTTCCATGTAGAGACTTCCGGGTCCATTCGGCTATCATTGTACCTTTATCGGTAATATGCTCGTTATTTTGTTTATTAGGATTTTGTAAGTTAAGTGGGGTGTAATTTTTATCAAGTTGAACTATAGCATTGTGTATTAGTGAATATTCAGATTTAGTGTGGAAATAATTTCTTAATGTGGTTATCTGCTTACTATGCAAGTTACTTATGTCAATAAAACCCCTACCTCCTTCAGATCGCGGTAAAACCTGGCCTTGTATACACGCTCGGGGATGATGTTTACGGTATCTAGTCATTGTTACGTTAACAAGACGTTGGAGATTTTTTAGTTCAGATTTTGTCCATTTTACTATTCCAAACGAGTAGGTTAACACTGGTATTGCATATGAGTTAATATTATTAATACTCACGCCATCCCTCCAACATGGCGGATGAGCAAGTTGATCTGCAGCTGCGCCGCGACGCCGAGCGGCATGCCCGTGAACATCTCCAGCGACATGCGGAACCGCATGTCTCTGCGAACAAGTCACTCTACATCATCATCATCATCATCATCATCATCATCATCATCATCATCATCATCATCATCATCATCCTGCCCTCGTCCCACACTATGTGGGGTCGGCACAACATGTGTTTTTCCGTCTGCGAAAAATTCGTCGAAAACAATTCGCCGAGAACAATTCGCCGAAAAAACAATTCGCCGAAAAACACAATTCGCCGAATCACATTTGAAAGGGAGTACCACGCAATAGTCCAAGATCTATCAGCAATATAGTCGAAAGTCGGTGAATCGGTGAATTGTGATTCGGCGAATTGTGTTTTCGGCGAATTGTTTTTTCGGCGAATTGTTCTCGGCGAATTGTCATTCGGCGAATTGTTTTCGACGAATTTTCTGCAAATCGTGTTTTTTTCCATTTCCCTCTACCACCCGTCATCTCAACACTCACTCCTTTCTTACAAATATCTTCTTTCACACAGTCCATCCATATTTACTTTGGCCTCCCTCTTCCCACATATTTTCTACATAATACCAAAAATATATACAACTCGCTGGGTCAGAATAAATAAATTAATATATCCGGTCATTCCACGCAACAACATCTAGCCCCGTGGTAATAAATAGTTGGAGGACTTTGTAAAATTGACGACCTCTGTGGCTCGCTGGGCGAAGGTCCGCCTGAGGAGCAGGTTGCGGGTTTGATTCCTGCCGGGGGATCAGATTTTGTACGCTACAACTTCTGGTTTCGGGTCTGGGTGTTTTCTATGTATCATAAGGGTGTATTTACAAAAATCAATGATGTATATCATATCAGTCACCTAACATACTACAAGTTCTGATTAGTTTGGGGTTAGGTGATGCTGTGTGAGTAGTCCGGAAATAATTATTTATTTATTAAAAATGCGGTTTCACGATGGATGCAAGCCGTTTCCTACCAAAATTACTAAAGAGGTCGTCGACCGCAGGCCGAATAGGCCGAGGTCCTATTATAAGAGGTATGATATTCCTATTACTCTTGTGCGGCTTGCTTCTTCTTCTTCTTTTATTTTGACGGCGTCCGTCTGGCTATATGTTGTGCGGCTTGCTTGTTGTGTTGTCAGAAAGTGACAGTGACGTTTGTAGATGTGGCTTGCTATTGTCTGTGGCAAAGCGTTTGCCACAGACAAATCAATGTTTGTGTGACTACACAAACATTGACAGTGACATTTGTAGTAGGTCTTCACTACTCGTGCAGGTATCAACATAATATGAGATGAAAGCTGGGTTGTCCTATTCGCTTCTCAACTCAGTGTAAAAAAATTCAGCAAACTGTCAAAACAATGTTATTTCCTTGATTATTCTTAGTTTTTATTTAAATTTGCTTTAACGCACTTAAAGCAAATCTAAATCTAAGGACATAAATGTTAGGATGTATGGAGGTTTTGTCTGTTCACGTCCGTAAGTGGTAACCCTCTGAATCCTTACACGTGACCTCCGGGTGGTGCTTAGAACAGTCTCTGGTGGGAGGCTTCGGCCGCGGCTTGTCACCACCCTCCGGGCTGGGCCAGTGCGTGAAGCGATTTTTTCGTGTTTCGTAATGTGGTCCGGAGAAGCCACCTTCTAGGTCTTCATGTCCCATCTTAGACCACATCGTCACTTTACATCAGGTGAGATTGTGGTCAAATGAAGGCTTACAGATCATAAAAAAAGAAAAAAAAAATGGTTTGACTTAGAGTTCGGCTTACTCGGTGGGGTTCAGGCCGGCCACCTTGCTGGGGTAGTGCGGGTCGGCGTGCAGGAAGTGCGGCAGGCTGACGAAGGCGGGCGCCCCGAAGCGGCAGGCGGACACGTTCAGGGCTCCGGGCGGCAGGCAGTCGCTGTCGCGGATCTCTGCGCAGTAGCACGCCTGGAATTGTGACCAAATTCCAATAAATATAGATAATTATCACCCTACTAACGTTCCCATTGCTGGGACACAGGGACTTCTCTCTTGAAAAGAGAGATAAGGCTTTAATTCACCACGCTCTAGCTAAGTGCGGGGAATGAATGCCACTTTTCCTTTAAAATCTTTAAAGTTCACAGAACATCACCTTCACCGTTAAAGCACGTGTTTTAGAGCGCACATAAATTTATTCAAGAAAAAAAATCTAGAGGTGCGTGGCGGGGTTTGAACCCACGACCTTCGGAATGAAAGTCGAGTGATCTCCCTAAGCTGGCTAAGTAGCCAATACTGTTTCGAAACTGTGAATATATATTATGTAGATCCTAACCTAAACCGTCAGTCGGATCAAAAAATGTCTAAAGAAAACTAAAAATGATTAAATACCTATCTAAAGACACCCCACAATACACATAGTTCGTTGACTTTTATTTTTTATTTTTACAAAATGGCGACCAGTAGTCGCCATGTTGAATTCTCACCAACGTCATTTAGTGTCACTCGCCGTACTAAAAGGAATCAATTGACGTGTGAATCATAGAAATCGGCTCAGGCGTTTGGTCTGTATAGTGGGAGAAAGGAACATACATATTATATACTAGCTGACCCCAGCAAACGTTGTTTTGCAAAATGAAAAATTGATAGTAGCTGATTCTCCAGACCTACTGTATACGCATATAAAATTTGGTAAAAATCGGTAAAGCAGTTTCGGAGGAGTACGGTAACTAACATTGTGACATGAAAATTTTATATACTTTTGATAGATATGATCTTTGACGTTAGGAACACACCTACATTGCTTAGACAACAGTGAGTGCTTGTAATTTAATATGAACTTTATACCATAGTAATAAAGCTCAAATTGATTACGTTTTAGTTACAAATCATTTGTATGGGAAAAAGAAAAGGGCTATTTTTAGTGTTTTTCCAGCAATAATTCTAATTTTTCTCGCCGTAAAAACCATCCTTGAACTTCAACGAACATTTTAAAAAAATATTTGGCCAAATTGGTCCAGGCGTTGTTGAGTTATGCGCTTACCAACACATTTTGCGATTCATTTTTATATTATAGAAGATACATAGACTGTTAAACACATTACCATTTGCGTTTCGCAGTCGGGTAGTAAATAAATAAATATTTCCGGACTAATCAATCAGCATCACCTAACCCCAAACTAAGCAGAGCTTGTACTATGGGTGTAAGGTGACTGATGTACTACATAGATAATTTTTTTTGTACATACAATATCTGGTCCCTTGGCGAATAATGAAGACAATGACGAGTTTACCTTTTCGGGGTAGTTATGTCCGTTATCGAAGACGGAGTCGTTGGCCGCGTACTGCACGCCGTCCACGCCTTCCACGGTCACGTCTCCCTCTTTACTGAGGACCATGTAACTGGAAATAAAGGCATATTAGTATAATGTAATTGTAATTAGTTGTAGTTTTTTTTTTGGCAATTAGGTTATTATATAATACTAGCAGACCCCAGCAAACGTTGTTTTGCAAATTAAAAAATAGATGTTGGCCGATTCTCAGACCTACTCAATATGCTCACAAAATTTCATGAGAATCGGTCAAGCCGTTTCGGAGGAGTACGGGAACGAAAACTGTGACACGAGATTTTATATATAAGACGAGAATTTTATATATAAGATGTAGGTAATGATTCATTACCTACATCTTATTCATTACTAATGAATGTTGACGCAATTAACAGCGACAGTTACTAAATATATTAATAAAAAAAATATCAGTATATTTCTAACCTTCTGTAAAATATTTAAATAGAATATTGCGCACGACACAAATAAGATATTAAAATGTCTTAATTCGCTCGCAAAGCGTCTTACTAAGGAAACCATCTCCCACAATCACCCTCCAAGAGAGATGTCCCTGTGTCGCAGCAGTGGGAACGTTAATAGGATGATGATGATGAATGAAACCATTGGAACCAACTGCTGAGTTAAATTCAGAATTGATGTTGGACAAGACATGCTCCAAATCAGAACGTAGAATGTCAAAGAACAAACAGTCCGCGAAGAGAGTGTCGTTGGTCTGTCCGTACACCGCTACCACAGAACTATCTACTAGAACATTCCAGAACGTTCGACTCACGTGCAGAGATCGCTCGCGAATATGGTGACATTCGGCTGTCCGTACTCGGGCGCCCACAGCTCCCCCGTGGAGCCCCGCACCGCCCCGCACTCCCCGCGGAACTCGGTCCTGTCCGAGTAGCGCCACTTCTCGATGTTCCCGAGCTGGGAGAAGTCATCTTTGCCGGTGTTCATGAGGAATGCTCCGTCGAATTCTAGAGAGCCGTTGCGCTGAGGAAAAATAAATATTTTATAATGGATTTTCTCAGAGAGTAAACTAAGCAGTTATAGGGCTGTTCACCATCTCCGAGTATTATTACACAATGGTTAAAGTATAGAGCAATTTCAAAGAAGTCAGTCACATGTAACTAAGCGAGATAGCTCTTGACACTAACCATTGCTTAGCTTACTCGGATTTTGTGAAACAAGCTATAAGTGTTAATTTACATCGAAAAGCGGCGCGCACTTCTCATCTATACTATAAAAATGAATCGCAAAATGTGTTGGTAAGCGCATAACTCAACAACGCCTGGACCAATATTATTGTTTTTAAATGTTCTTCCAAGGATGGTTTTTATAATTACTGGGAAAACACTAAAATAGCCATTTTCTACGTCCCGTACAGCGGAAGGATATTTTTTAAATTTTATTTTATCGGGAGGGCCGTTAGTAGCAATATAAAATAATGACTACTTGACAACATAAAAAGCATTTTTTGTGTTTTCTTGTTTGCATGTTTTGTGCATTATCACAAAACACTCACTATTAAACAAATTGTAGATAGTAAATCAGGGATTATACGAAAATTCCTCAGCTTTATATCTATAAACTTATCTAAGGTTAACAATGACATGATTATAAAAATATCAGTCACGACGACTTACAACATAATTTTATCAGTTAATATGTAAGTCAATATGTCCGGTGAAAGGTCTGCTAACAACAAAAATAGTCGATTTTAGAATTATCTTATCAAAAGCTTCACATAAGCATAAGCTTTTTACTTTACTTTAAGGGAATATAATATAGATTATGAAACGCAATCAAATGAAGGTTAATCAGAAATAGATTAAAATCATATTCACAATGACTAAACGCAATAAATGGCTAAGCAAGACTGTTTGAATGCGCGCACAAGTTGCAATACAAGAAACTTTGAACTACGTCATGTGTGTCAAATTTAACTTTTACGAGTAAGATTGAATAACAAACAAACACGTGACCTCCGGGTGGTGCTAAGAACAGTCTCTGGTGGGAGGCTTCGGCCGCGGCTTGTCACCACCCTCCGGGCTGGGCCAGTGCGTGAAACGATTTTTTCGTGTTTCGAAACGTGGTCCGGAGAAGCCATCTACCTTCTAGGTCTTCATGCCCCGTCTTAGACCACATCGTCACTTTACATCAGGTGAGATTGGCCCAGCCCAGATGGTTTTTTTATGTTAGATAAGCCTTCATTTGACCACAATCTCATCTGATGTAAAGTGATGATGTGGTCTAAGATGGAGCTTGAAGACCTAGAAGGTAGAGTGGTGACAAGCCGCGGCCGCAGCCTACCACCCGAGACTATTTGCAATAAAATGGAAGAAACAAACATTATAAGTGCAAAAAGCCAGACCAGTCTTCATAACTGACATTTATTTGTTGTATGGGAACCCCTTATGTATTTATTTATTAGCTGTATCACTATTTGTCGTAATAGCGGCAAGAGAAATACATCGTCCCTCAAAACGTATATTTGTGTACCTTAATGTAAATAAATGATTTTTGATTTTTTTGATTTCAACTCTCTAACAATCACGGTTCCTGAGATACAGCCCGTGACAGACAGATAGACAGCCGACGAAGTCTCAGTAATGGGGTCTAAAAACATCAAAATCCGTTTACGGAGATACATTTTTTGAGGCAAAAAAACAAAAAATGTGTACAGAACCTCATACAGAACATGTAGTTTTATATTGATAGTGCCTAATTTATTTTCTTGCACGCCCAGGATGACTGGTAGAGAATGCTTCTGGCATTAAGTCCTCCTTTGTATATTGTTTTTTGTGCACAAAGTATAAATAAATAAATATATAAACCTCATCCTTTATATTTGAAATGAGTCGAATAGGTAAATGACCTGGAAAACATACAACAGACTATTTGGTAGGTAGACACAAATACAGGTGTACAAGCCACAAAACATGATATTTTCCAATTGATAAATTCTTATTACATACAATAATACATACATGGAACAATTATTAGCAAAGAATAATAAAACCTTAATTACATTTGTCATAAGCTGTAATTAGCACGGTGCATTGCATGCTTGCATGTCAAATAAGTCATATTTGACATGTGAAATAAATCTAAATATAAAATTTAAGAAAAACACCCGATTCGAATGCCTTAATTTCCTTAAAAGTAAAACACCATAATATTTAGTAATGTGCACGCGATGATCTTTCATTGAATACCCCACTCGAGTATATTTCCAGATTTTCGGTTTTCCTTCGTCACTCTCACCCCCATAACTTTTAAACGGCTCAACCGATTTTCATAAAACATGATTAAGAACACCCGGGCCAAACTCACGTTTCATACAAAAAAAAACTAAATTGAAATCGCTCCATCCATTCCATTAAGATGTCCCAGACAGACAGACAGACAGACACGTCCAACTTATAACACCCCTCTTTTTTGGTCGGGAGTTAAAAACAGCCAAACAATGCTTATCTAAAAAACCAATACATGTTTCTTCTTTCACTTTTCTTCTAGTAAAATAACTTTTAAGAATTTTTAAAACAAATCATATGTATGTTTTTCGATTTACTGTGTTCCGAAATAAATGTGTCCTTTTCTTATTCTTATACTAGATAAACACTAATTTAAATTCTGACTTGTTAAAGGTCAAATTCAAGAGTATAAAAATGTCCTTGAGTGACACAGCAAACAAACTTTCCTTTAATTATGTAGTAAAATAAAGACGTTATTATCTAGAATTAGTACAAAAGATAATAACGCGCGACGAAGATTATGAAATTAGCATGATAATTAATCTGTCGATTATGCAAATCTCTTTCAATGACACTGCAATGTTTTACGACAAACAAACCAGGAGACTGCAAATGTAGGTATGTATGTTTATAAAATGTTGTAGCCAGGAAAACTCGTTATTTACCTTTTTTTTTCTTTCATTTGACCACAATCTTACCTGATGTAAAGTGACGATGTGGTCTAAGATGGGGCATGAAGACCTAGAAGGTAGATGGTTTCCCCGGACCACGTTTCTAAACACGATAAAATCGTTTCACGCACTGGCCCAGCCCGGAGAGTGGTGACAAGCCGCGGCCGAAGCCTACCACCAGAGACTGTTCTTAGCACAACCCGGAGGTCACGTGTAAAGTTAGTCACATTCAGAGGGTTAACACTTACGGACGTGAACAGAAAAAACCTCGTAACTAAACCGTTATAGTTACATGGAAACGTAATTTGCAGTAGGGTAGCCGAAGAGGGGATTTGGGGATTTTGGGATTTACATGAGCGCGGGAGTTTAATATACAAAGGGATAACTTTTACACTGTTAAGTACTATCATCAAATGTTAACATCCTATATAATTGACGCGGCCCGGCCAATGGCAAACGAATTTGGACTAAAAAATAATAATTATTAGATTTGGCTTATCCCTTTTTATAATTGCCAGATTAAGACACAAAAGTGATCCATTTTAATCTGAGGCGAGGCTATAATTATTTATTATTTGTTGCCATGCTGTCCTACATAGGGGCTGGGCATAGGCCTAGCTAAGTTTCTTCTCTTTGAGACGTAGCCATTTTACCTAGCAATGTTTTTATTTCCTTCTTATTTTGTGTGTTGTATCTATTTTTTTGTTTAAATGTAAGTGAATGTTGATTTTGAAAATGTAATAGTATATAAATTATTTGTTAGTAAAATAAATATATTTTGTTTGTTGTTTGTTTGTAATAGTTTGTATCATAGCGATATCATCATTAAAAGGTATTAGATAGACCTATACAACGAATTGAGTGGAAATAATTTCCGAACAGTTACATGCGTTCGCGCATCTTACATACATCATTGCATCACACTGGCCGCTTTCTCTGTTGGATAATGTCGGCTATTAGACCAGCTATTTAGAACAGAACTAAGCCCATACTAGTTGTATGTACGGGCTTATTTCTGTTTGCAAGAATAAAGTCAAATAATAATGTGCTTGTTAACATATGTACATACATAGGTACTGACTCATAAATAGGGGTCACCAAGTGAGCCACTTAAATTTATGTCATTATGTAGATAAATGTTTCGAAATAAAAACGATCGATCGATTTTCGATTTTGTGTTTCAATTCTATTCTACAAGGTACTTCCAAATTATTTATATAAAGCTAAAGGGTGTGACTGACAGGCACCAGGCCAACATATTTTGATCCAAATCTATGTATTTCGAAGGCATTTTTTAGCCTAACCTAATCTATAGGCCACTATTTCATTAGTGATAATTATTATAATAGTAAATGCTACAATTATAACAAAAAAAAATTAAAGGCTACTTATAAAAAATTTAGATTTACACTTGAAGTTTTTTTTCTACAATCATTTGTAGAAAATACAAATAGAAAATATCCAAGTAAAAAATAATCGTCATGAGCTTAACTTTCAAATCATCTCCGCTTTATATACCAATTTTAGAACACCTTGTATAACTATGATCAAAATCATTTGGGCTGAAAGTAAATCCCAATAAAACCCAGGTAGTTATTATAGGAAGCTCTAGGATGATTGCCCGAATCAATTTTTTAGATTTACCTAAAGTCATTAAAGGTAATGGCATTGTCATAGAAATTAGTCAATCGGTAAAAAACCTGGGTATTATCATTGATAGGCAGCTCACATGGGGTCCTCAGTTAGCAGCAGTAAGTAGGAAGGTGTTTGGAACAGGTGCTTCCTTAAAAAGACTGCGGAATTTCCTCCCTACCTCAACGAAGATTGCTCTAGCTCAAGCGCTCCTACTCCCCATACTAGATTACGCAGATGTATGTTATCTTGATATTACCGAAGACCAACTTAACAAGCTGGAACGGCTTCAAAATTTCGCTATCAGGTTCATATTTGGTCTTCGTAAATATGACCATGTTTCCGATTTTCGGAAAAAACTCAGCTGGCTCCCTATACGTCTGCGACGTAGTGCTCATATTCTCAATCTTCTTTATTCTGTCCTTTTTCTATCCTTTTCGCCTCCTTATCTTAAAAGCCGATTTCAGTTCCTTCACCAGTCTCACCCACTATCTCTCCGTTCCACTGATACTCTTCTGCTCAAAATTCCCAACCACTCCACACAATTCTATGGTGACTCTTTCTCTGTGAGGGCAGCTTGTCTATGGAACGCTCTTCCTGTCTCCATTAGAAAAGCAAAATCCTTAGATATCTTTAAAGGCATGGTTCATCAACACTATCTACTCATGTAGTGATATATTAATAATACATTTATCGTTTATTATACTTATGTATTTCCTCCTATTTTTTTTTTCTTATTTAATGTATGAATTTATTATTTATTTTTATTTCTTTTTCATATTATTTATGTATATGCTATGATCTTTCTGCACCGTCTTTCGTGTTCCTAACATATCCTATCCATCCAAAGGTTGCCTGGAAGAGATCGCTTTAAGCGATAAGGCCGCCGATTGTACAACGTATGTGGCTATTGATTGTTATTTTTAAGTTAGTCTGTAAGCATTGGTGTGCAATAAAGATATTATCTATCTATCTATCAAAAACGCCCAGACCCAGAATCATGGAATGGTATATCGTACAATATACATTATCATTCTTTAGCGTGAATCAAACACGCAACCTCGAGCCACTAAACCACTAAGCAAATTCAATTATTGCACAAACAATGACTCACAAACCGTCGAACTTTGTACGACTTATCTTCTCATTACATTATATTATATATCTCTATATATTAGGTCCTTACATATGAAATTGGCGTTTTTCGTACTGGCCACTTTAATCACAAATTTCTCCTCTTTGGTAAGGAATTCCAAATTCAAATTTGTACAGCTATAGACTCATGTATTTGTGCTTCGATGATCGTCATTCATTTGTTTTTTTTCTTCTGTTTTTTTCTGTTTGCGTCACTCATTTTACAAAATGGAAAACTTAAAATATCGCATTATTTACGAGTACGAGTTCCGCCGTGGCACTAGTGCTGCGGAAACAACTCGAAGGGTGAATGATGTGTATGGCGGTCGTGTTGCAAAAGAAAACACAGTTCGTTTTTGGTTCCAACGTTTTCGTTCTGGAAATTTCGACTTGCAGAACAAGCCCCGTGGACGGCCTGAGACTCAAGTTGATAATGAAGAGTTGAAGGCTATTGTGGAAGCGGATCCATCGCAAACCACGTCCGAGTTAGCTGCAGGCTGCGGTGTTAGTGATAAAACTGTTTTAATTCACTTGAAGCAAATTGGGAAGATTAAAAAGCTTGAAAGGTGGGTACCTCACGAATTGACTGAAGCAAACCGGCAAACGCGCGTCGACTGCTGCGTTACATTACTAAACCGGCACAATAATGAAGGTATTTTAAACCGAATCATTACCTGTGATGAAAAATGGGTTCTTTACGATAATCGGAAGCGCTCAGCGCAATGGTTGGATCCTGGCCAGCCAGCCAAATCCTGCCCCAAGCGAAAATTAACCCCAAAAAAGTTACTTGTAAGCGTTTGGTGGACTAGTGCCGGTATTGTTCATTACAGTTTTCTCAAATCTGGCCAGACTATTACGGCTGATGTCTATTGTCAGCAATTGCAAACCATGATGGAAAAGCTAGCGGCTAAACAACCTAGGCTGGTCAATCGCTCCACGCCACTGCTGCTTCACGACAACGCTAGACCACACACTGCGCAACAGACGGCTACTAAATTAGAAGAGCTTCAATTGGAAAGTCTAAGACATCCTCCGTACTCCCCGGACCTTGCTCCAACAGATTACCATTTTTTTCGAAATTTGGATAACTTCTTGCAAGGGAAAAAATTCAACTCCGATGGGGCAGTCCAAATCGCCTTCAAAGATTTTATTGATTCCCGTCCGACTGGTTTTTTTAGTAAAGGGAATCAATGAACTACCTATAAGATGGCAAAAGTGCATAGAAAATAATGGTTCATACTTTGATTAATTAAATATATTATATTAAAAAATATTCGACTTTTTGTTCCTCCCATACAAAACTGACGAACATACAATACAATAACACAGACTGACGATAAGGAATATTTGTTATGCACTTAGTCACTACATTAAATTAGTTTTAAAAATTCTTAGGACGAAAAAATTATATATTATACCAATGTGAATGAATGAACACTTCAAGATCAAATCGAAAAGTTGTACAGCAAAATACAATACAATACAATACAATACAAAAACACTTTATTGCACACACAGGGAAACAAAATACAACAACACGTAGGAAACATGTTCAAAAAAAATGTTAAAAATATGTTCGCCTGGGGCGTGACGTGACGTTCACACCCTTTCCGCTGTGTATACCATATCGGAAACACCTTGTATATAATATAATAAAGTATTGAGCTTCTGTACAGATCTGCGACGGGTTCGATTTGTAAAATTTTCTTAGTTTTAGATTGTCCTCGTGTTCCAAATATTAATTTTTTTCCTTTATAAATTTTGTGAGTAGAGTTAATACTAAAAAAAAAGGTATGACACCGCCATGTTGATAGTGACATATACTTAAATAATTCCCAGTGCCTTTAATGGAAAATCTTAAATTTTACAATACCTACGTTTAAAATATTCAGCACTACATAAAGTGCTAATAATATTCGATTATCCACGACCTACATATATAAAAAATAATGTTATTTGACCTACCACTGCCACTTGAAAACACAAATATTTAATCTGCTGTTGGGTAATTTTATCGGTCACGTAAACTGTTCATAGAGTTTAAGTACTTGTGTACAATCAACAGCAAAAAGATAATGATAAATTAGGTTTTGAAAACAAGGAATTTAAGTAACACGAAATACTTACTTAAACTTTTTGATAATAATAGAATACTGTGTGAATACTGTGTTTATTTTTATTAATTAACTAGGTTATTTTAATTAGTCACTATATTTTTTGTTATACTGATGTTTTTAGAAATACTGCTTATTAGTTTATTTATCTAGCCTATTGTTTATTTCTTTTAGCCTGAGATACAGGATTACCCTAGTTCAGGCTCATGTATTCCATACCCATTTTAAACGTTTTTATACCTAAGTTATAAGTGAATTTTGTTAATATTTAAATAAAATTTATTTATTTATTATTATTATTAATAATTATATACATATAAATGACTGCCTCGGTGGCGCAGTAGGCGAATATCCGCTTGCGGCGCAAGAGGTTGTGTTTACTCTTGTAATAAAAAAAATCTATTATATTAAGTATATCAGATGTCTAGTACCCGTAAGCCAAGCGGACTACGGGCTAGAATTTGTGTAAATTGTTTTTTTTCTATTCTGTAATGCTATTAGTAGGTTCTTGAACTACTGAACTATAGAGTTTATTTATATCGTAGGTATAATATTGTATGTCCGGAATGGATTAACTTGTTGAAACCTATATAGGGCCCAATGTAAGTGCACGCAGTGCGTGTTAATTTTGATCACTTTGTTTGTCGTTGACTGTACCTACAGTATTTGTTCTTTGACTAATCATTTAATTCATACCTACTAAGATAACAGACAGATATTAATGATCTAGCATTTCATTCCAAGGATTATATTAATTATAGATAATCTTTAGAAGTGCAACTGAAGCTTAAATAATGTTTTATTACCAGATAGAATATTGGAGAGCATTTCAGTAAAAGTTAATATTTTTTTAATGTTTATTTGTATTTGTATAAGATATTTATGTCCAGCAATGAACGTCCTACGGCTGATATGATGATGATGCAATGATAGATAATGAGTTTACCTATTCAGCATTATTCTGCATTGTAAATTATTATTTATACTAGTAAAGTAGGTATTATATTTATGTAAACGAGTAGGTTTTGACTTATTTTTTACCCCCGACAAAAAATCTTTTTGTCTGTTGTCTCATAGCTCCCGAACGGATTTAGCAATTTCAATTTTTTTTTTGTATGTAACGAGAGTTTTGCGCGAATGTTAACACGCTTAGACATGTTTGATGAAAATCGGTTGACCCGTTTAAATGAATTATATTATTATTTAAAAGTTATGAGGGTAAAAGTGGGGAAGGAAAACTGAAATCTGCAAATATACTCGAGTGGGGTCTCAAATGGTCTTACATTACAAAGTAGTATGACTTTTTACTTTTAAGATTATACTAAAGTTCTGGATTCAAGTTTTTTTAACATTAAATTAAGATTATTACGAATAAATGTTTGCTACTGATACTGTAAACACCTTGTACCTATTATTTTCATTTTCTATTTTAGTGTTCCTGTACTGTATTTACTTTAAACTATTTTGTTTTGTAATCACTATTTTCTTTCTCTAACTATTATGTTTACTATGTTATCTTTAAACCTATCTTTTTGTACCCATATATTTATATTTTTTTATTTCTACAATTTTGTTGTAGACGCCACTGCTTCTGTGTGTACAATGATCTCTTTCCATCCAAAGGTTGCCTGTAGGAGGTCGCTTTTAGTGATAAGGCCGCCCATTGTCTCACTTTTTGCTACGCACAATTCTTTGTAATATTATTTTTATGGTGTTTCAATAAAGAATATTATATTGTATTGTATGTTCGCCTGGTGAGTGCAATTTACACCCCTTCCGCTTTATATACCAATTTTGAAACACCTTGTATAAATACTTAAAACACATCAAGCAATACTCACGTCATAGAACCATCCGAACTTGTCGTAGGGGATATTGAACATGCCCGGGAACTCGAGGCCGATGTCGATGATGGGGTCGTCGATGCCGTCGAACATCCAGGCGGACACGTTGGCCGCCGTGAACATGGTGGAGTGGTAGCGGCGCAGGAACGCGTCGATCACCACGTTCACTATGCTGTTGGCGTGCCGTCTGGAGTATGCCACTGTCTGGAATCACAAGGTCATTCAACTAAAGATCACAATAGGTGGCTATATCCACACGTTCACTATGCTGTTGGCGTGCCGTCTGGAGTATGCTACTGTCTGGAATCACAAGGTCATTCAACTAAAGATCACAATAGGTGGCTATATCCACACGTTCACTATGCTGTTGGAGTGCCGTCTGGAGTATGCCACTGTCTGGAATCACAAGGTCATTCAACTAAAGATCACAATAGGTGGCTACAGCAGTCTGTGTCGCGGCTGCTTTGAGGAAGAGGAGACGGTGGAACATGTAGTGATCCACTGCAAAGCCACAGAAGAGATAAGAAAGGAGACGGGGTTGAGGCATCTCATGGACGCGAATACCCCGTCTACATCCGCAGACTTGCTCAAACAACTAGTTACAACACCGAAAGTCCTACTCCGCTACATCAGGGAGTTGGGCTGGTTGGGGCCTGGTTAGGCAGGGGGACAATGCACAAAACACTCCCAGGCGAGATGTCAGTGCAGATCTCAGTTTCTCCACTTAGAATTAGAATTAGAATAGGTGGCTATATCCAAGGTACAGTCAAAAGCAAAAGAAACTGATGGAATAGGGTCTCAAAATAATATATATTGTAAATAAAGTCAAACGTTACCGATTACCGTTGGGGGGTCAAGTGCTTGCATGTTCTGCAATCACTTTCTCCTTGGCTGGGTGTTTAATATGTATAATTAAAAAGTACTCTACATGTATGTCTATCATAATAATTATCAGATGTCTAGTATTCGTAACGCAATTGTCCGGAAATATTTATTTTATTTTATTGTTGTTTGTTAGAAGTAAAGGAACAAATAGCTTGTAATTTATCACAATTAGATCGATCCTCGGTGTTATTACATTAAAACCCATATTGTGTCTTATAATCTATATTATCAATAAAAGACTATTATGACTATTACTATTATGACTATTATTATGGTCATTTTTTATTGACCGCAAAAAACTTCACTTGAAAATGACACTTTGGTATAATTTTTTTACATGTGGCGCGTCATACAAGAACGTTCTTGTTTTTGAAACGTTGCTTTTGATCTTTCTTTTGCTGTTGACTGTACTTCTTCGTGAAAGGATCAAAACCTGAGTGACGTTGAAAAAGAGAAACAAATATCAGAGGTCAACCGTAGCTTACTAGCGATATGCGGGCCTCAAACCCACGTCTCCCATTATACGCATGGATGTGCTGCATGTGTGCTTAGTAAGCTACGTTACTGCGTCTTAATCTTCCACACACCATCACCCTATTAACGTTCCCACTGCTGGGACACAGGGACTTCTCTCTTGACGAGAGAGAAGACAGATCTTCCAAACAAATGAAGAATATTATCAGACATTCTGTTTCTTTCTTAAGATACTGATTGGAAAAATACAGAAACAACGAAGGTGACCAAAGCGATGCGTGGAAAGGGAAAAGAGAATCCTTTGCCCAGCAGTGGGACGACATGGGCTGAAAATCTTAATATATATAAATCTCGTGTCGCAATGTTTGTCCTCAATGGACTCCTAAACCACTTAACCGATTATGATAAAATTCGCACACCATGTGCGGTTCGATCCAACTTGAGAGATAGGATGGTTTTTACGGCGAGAAAAATTCGAATAATTTCCGGGAAAATTTTGTACCCGTGCGCCGGGGCGGGCCGCTAGTAATAATATATATATAACTTACCGCTATAACAGGGTTGACAGTGACGATGATGTCCGATAGGCTCCCGTTGGACATGTCAGGCTCGAAGTGCCAGAACCGCTGGTTGTAGAACTGCACGGTACTGTTGTCGTACCACGTCAAGTTCGCCTGCCGACAACAACATTACGTGATTTTATGAATAAATAAATATTGCCGAACAATCCACACAACAACATCTAGCCCCGTGGTAAGCTATAAGCTTGTGTTACGGGTACTAGACATTTGATATACTTAATATAATAGACATACATAGATAGATATTTTTTATTATACATACTAAACACCCAGACCAAGGATAAAATTCTTGCAGAACATACAAACACTTGACCCCTCGGCGGGAATCGAACCCGCTACATCTTGCACCGCAAGCGGACCTCCGCCCACCGCGCCACTGAGGCAGTCAACAAATAAAAAGAATAGAAAGATTATAAGGCATTATTGCAAATAAATAATAAAATATATATTATATACATCTATATTTGTTAATTTACCGACTTCAAATGTATTAACTAATTGCTGATTATAATTAAATTAATTAGTTTTGAATCAAGTCCCAATTTTTATTCTAAAGTTCAAATACAAAAATACTTATTGATAATTATAACATAACGGTGAATTTATAACTCGAACATTTTCCGAAATCAATTTGTCCAATTTTTTGTTTAAATGTTCGTTGGAGTTCAATGATGGTTTTTACGGCGAGAAAAATTCGAATAATTGCCGGGAAAACAATTTTAAATAATTACCCGTGCAAAGCCGGAGTTGCCAGATAGTATTAAAATATAGATGAATTACTATAAGTCACACTAGAACATTGACTTCGACCCTCTGATGAATCACTGATGTTGAGTTGATGACCTATAACTTAACGGAAAGCAAGATAGCAAATAAAATGGGGCATTGTAGAACGCATAATGTAGTCATGGTTCAAAGGTTATCTATTTATTACAAGGTCCCGTTTAATAGGCAAATATTTAGTATTAATAACAACTAAGTGCCCGGCCTGACGCACGCCAAATATACATAAAAAACTTCCTCGCAAGGAATCACACCATTATGTAATGCTAAGTATCTAATCATACATCAGATGCCTAGTACCCGTAACACAAGCTCAGAGCTTACCACGGGGCTAGATGTTGTTGTGTATATTGTCCGTAAATGTTTATATTTGTTATGCTGTTAACTGTATTATAATTGGAGGTTTCACATCCAAGCCATCTGCACCAGCTCGCAGTATCCCCTGCGGAACACCTCTCTCGGTTTTGGGTACCCCAACAACGAGCATTGCGACCAGCGTGGTGGATTATGGTCTATGATCCTCTTATATTTTGAGGAAGTTGACGTTCCATAGCCGAAATAATAACGATGATGAAAGATTAGTCAACAATTAGTGGAGTCTACAAAACCTTACTACTTCAGAGAGTGTAAAAATGCGTTGAGATCAACTCGCTCAGAGTACTAGTGGGTTTCATGATTTCATCCTTTATGTCTTATAGTATTAGGTCTTAGTCATACTTTTTATCACGGGAAAATATGCCATCCCGCGGGAAAAGGCCATTATAACGCGAGTAGCGGGGCACAGCTAGTGCAAATGTAAAGAGGAAAAGGACGCTCAAATACCCGAACTTTAGTCAAACCTGAAAATATGCCGTGCAGAACAGATTCCACTGGGGTCCTATTGTGTTAAAGATAAGATATTCTTTAGGGTCGACGCACTGAGATAACGAGCAATTTGACGTGTAATAAACATAATTTATTATTGTATTTTTAGCGACAGTTTATATAATTTTTATGAAGAATCCCTCCTTTCTGAGTGACACAATTTGTTATTCACACAGATTATGTTGAAAATTACCCGTTTTACAGCTAGAACCAAAAAAATAAGGCATCATTTTTCGGGTCCTTCCCCAGAAGCTGTATTTCCGTAAAAACTTAGTCAATAAATAGGCTCAAATCTAAATATATACTACTAATATTAGGTAAGATTGGTTTGTTTGTAAAGAATAGGCTCCGAAACTACTGAACGGATCTGAAAAGTCCTTATGCCAGTGGAAAGCTACACTATCCCCGAATAACTAAGGCTATGTTTGATTTTCAAAAAGAACAGTGATCCTTACAAAATCTTCAATTATGTAACCCAAGGTTTAAAAAAAACCCTTAAAACAATAGACACGCAAATGGCAAAGCAAAGAGTTTAATGATATGAGGGCGAATTACTTTTTAAGTAGGAACTAAAGATTAGGTAGAGTAAGAAAAGAGTTTCTCCTTAGTTTTTTTTTAGATTTGCTAGATAAACCTTTATTTGAACACAATCTCACCATGTAAAGTGACGATGTGGTCTAAGATGGGGCATGAAGGCCTAGAAGGTAGATACCTTCTCCGGACCACATTACGAAACACGAAAAAAAAAATTCACGCACTGGCCCAGCCCGGAGGGTGGTGACAAGCCTACCACCGGAGACTTTTCTTGGCACCACCCGGGAGGTCACGTCTAAGGATTCAGAAGGTTAACACTTACGGACGTGAACAGAAAATCATCCAAAAATGTGATTGAGGTTATCACCAAAAAGAATATTAATCAGTATGGTTGTCACAATAGTCTTGTTTTCATGTTTAGTCATGAAAACGAAGACGCAAAATGGCGTTCAACTGAGTAACATCTTTTACGCTTTATAATTTATTGCAGTTATAATTTAATATAATTTCGTAGAAAACGCAATCCATTCGACTGTCAAAATATGTGTATAACAAAACAGTCTGCAAGCAACCTTAAATCACCTGACCTAACCAAGAACCTACCCAAAAATTCAGGGCAATTGTTATTTTCTATTCTTTAAACATGTGCCGCAAAACGTGATCTTCACAGTCTACGGTTCATGGCTCAAAGTGCAAAGTACGTTACAAGGTTTACCTACTTAATCTAATAAAGACATGATAGTCCTATCCTACCTAAACTCATTAGCCACGTAATTTATAAATAGACTATTTGTCATATATCTTCTATGAAATGGATGTTATTGTTGCATTTATCAAAAAAAAGAGACCTAAAACTAGGGGTGTTATAAGTTAGACGTGTCTGTCGGTTTGTCTGGGACATCATAGATCCGATTTCAATTTAGTTCTTTTTGTATGAAAGGTGAGTTTGGCGCGGGTGTTCGTAGACATGTTTTATGAAAATCGGTTGAGCCGTTTAAAAGTTATGGGGTTGAGAGTGGGGAAGGAAAACCGAAAATCTGCGAATATGAGTGGGGTATCAAGTGAAAGCGCATTAAGGAAATTAAGGCATTGGAATCGGGGGTTTTTCTTAAATTTTAAATTTAGATTTTGTATAAACTTATGTTACATAAGTTTCTATACATAAATGCAACACAATTTTACAATGAAGTTTTTCTTTTCAGGTCTCTTATTCACTAAGCCTATTTAGTAAGTTATTGTGATCTATATTAGCCCTTCTCCAACACGATGTGGAGTCGGCACATGTGTTTATCTTCCATTTCCCTCTATCAACTTATTCCCAACACAGTCCATCCATCTTTTCTTTAGCCTACCTCTTCCCACATATCCACCCAGAAGAAAAATAACCTTTGGGAAGAAAAAAAATCGGTTCTTCATTCATGATGCTCACCTTAGAATGCGACTCCCGGAACACGTAAGGCCCCAACTGCTCCACAGTCAGGGTGACATTGCTATTGGCCCCAGCCGCCAGGATCTCCTCCACATTCGTGATGTTGAACATGAAGCACTCCAGGTACATGGGGATCGGCGTCTCGCGCCAGATCTCGAAGGACTGCGATGTTGGGGTCAATGTCAGTATCTGAAAGAGAGATGTGGGTTAGGGAATAATGAACTACTACTGGTATATTATGAGTATATAACTGTCAGTGTGGAAGGAAAGAGAAGTCGAGGCCGCTCACCTACACGGTGGACTCATATAGCACAGGACGCTACAAGCACTCGTCAAGCATCGATACAGTTGGTTCAGGAGCTGAGTCGATGGAGAGAAGTGGTGAGAGGCCATAGTCACGTCCCTCAGTTATGAGGTTACGACTACAGAAGAAGATAATGAACTACATATCAAATAGGTGTTCTGCGCAATCCAACTGTTAGCCGGTCCTAAAATACTGGACACCTATATTACTTTACCTTTTTATATGATTAAGAATAAAAAAAATCAGGACAATCCACACAACACAATCACAACAAAAGAAATAAATACTTATATATAAAAATTGTACCAAAATGCGCGAAAGCGTTTCGTCACTCTAAACTTCAGTGCACTCTATCGTCTTGATTTTCCGTTCGCAAGGAACACGATTTTTTTTTATAATCTTCATTCATCATCATCATTTCAGCTGTCAGACGTCCACTGCTGGACATAGGCCTCCCACAAAGATTTCCAGTAACTATGGTCAACAGATCGTTCGACCATTTAGATCCGTGGTCTCCATTCTAGAACTTTTCAGCCCCAACGACTATAATTTCTACGTGAAATATGGCCTCTGAGCCTATTCTTGAAGCCAATTTTATTTCATTAATTTCATTTCATTTTACACTAGCTTATATGTTAGCCTAATGCTAATTATAACTTTCAATAAAGTAGTGTCCAGTCAATCGTTTAAGGTTGCCTAACCACTGATGCGGGGCGCTCACTGTGGTTGACATTGGCTATAGTATGGTATAAAATTGGAACGTACACTGTACCCCTTCATAGGCTATCTGTGCTATACCTATTATACTGGGATATTTGTGGGCTATATCGTGGGAATCGGCGGAAGATCAGCACGTGTTTTGTACCAACGCAATTCGTATTATGCTGAGTCGGTTCAAAGTTTGTAACTACAATTACATAAGAACTACTGTTGATTTTGCTGGACAAACAAATGCTATTATGAGTTGCAAATAAACAAAATTACCAGCATTTGCTTGCCCAGCAAAAAACACGTGATGACTACATAAAATAATTGGTATTCTGTTTAGTCCGCCTAAAATACTGGACACTCAATTTTATATCAATTTAATAAGCAAGTGCAAAGATTAAGGGCATCATTGTTCCGGAATGGGGCTTGTGATCGCCAATTTACTACAAATCGCACGATTATTCTTTTTAGTCATCTACCCGTGATAGCCGTGCTGGCTGATTGGAAGCACACTCGACTTTCATTCCGAAGGTGGTGGGTTCAAACCGCACCTTAGGATTTTTCTTATTGAAAAATGTATGTGCGCTTTAAAACACGTGTTTTAACGGTGAAGGCAAACATCATGAGGAAACCGGCACGTTATTAGAAATTAAAAGAGTTTGAAGGGACGACCAAACCGATGGACAGATCAAATGAAGGTTCCATCGTCGCGTCGTCCAAATTCTACGATACTGACAGAGATGCGATGGACAGAACCCGATGGAGACAAATTATCCGCTCCCGATGTAACTCCGATGCTGACCACGATCCTCAGACATGAGGGACCGACTACAGAGAGAGAGAAAGAGTTTGAAAGACATGAGACATTCGCCGAACCGCGTTTGACCAGCGTGGTGGGTGAATTGAGGCCTAATCTCTCTCGTCAAGAGGGAGGTCCCTGTGTCCCAACAGTGGGAACGTTAATAGGCTTTTAGGTTAGGTTAATATTATTTACCTTCTGCAGCTGCGATGTGAACAGCCCCGGCCACAGCACCACCAGGACGGCTCCCAGCACGACGCCAACGGAGCCACACCCCATGCAAATGCCGCTTTTAACTGCCGGGCGGACCATCGTCACTGCTGCTAAATAACAACGTATATTTCAATCTCTTTGAAAACAACAAATAATATTTATTTATAAATAAATAGGTAACTTAAAATGTCCTATTTTTATTTTTTACGCAGAAAAAGATTAAGGCGCACCCGTAACCTTTGCACACAGTTACACCAACGCGACAATTTCATGATAAGTCGAAATTCTTCTGCACTTTGTAATATCGAGTGAAGCCTCGACTAACGACATCTCGTAGAAAATCCAAGGACTATTCTACTTCCATAGCTGAGTGAGGTTTATCAAAATCATTAAAATTAATGATTTCTTATGGTTTTTGAGTTATACATAACAGAAAAAAATCTACCGACCGTATATCGAATTCGTTAAAATATCATTGGTGCGAAAATTGCCCCTCTCGTTCCGGCCGAAAGCCCAACCGGCCGGCCGGGGTGGCCGGGCGAGGGGTGGAATTGGGGAAGAATCACCGTTCGCTGTGTCTGTCTGTATGTTCGCGTATCGAAAGGCGGTGTCTAATCATTTATAATAATGTGTGATAAAAATAACAAGGGGAAACAGATTACACCTAATTGATACAATGGCATACATTTTTGACCTTTTCATTTAAAAATGAATACTTAATGCCCTCATTATTTATTATACAAGCGGTCCGCCCCCGCTTCGCAACTAATTGACCATATTGTGAATCAAAACCATTCTCGAACCCACTTAAACACACACAAAAAAATTCATCAAAATCGGTCCAGCCGTTTAGGAGGAGTTCAATGACTAACACACGTACAGAAGATTTATATATATAAAGATATATCTGTGTAAACACCACTGCTCTCTCTTAAATCAAATTTCTGATCCATCCAAAGGTTGCCTGGAAGAGATTGCTATAAGTGATAAGGTCGCCCATTGTGTCACTGTATTAAATATGTATCTCCTATGTATGTTCCTATATTGTGGTGTAACAATAAAGAATTTTTGTATTGTATTGTATGTATATAAAAATAATTAATGATAAAATGTTGACAACTCTACATGCTTTTACTTTTTAACGCTGACTGTAGCTACATAATAAACTTTATCATCAACCCTTATCTGTCCAGCAATATCAGAGATTAGCAAACAAACCAACAAACATTATTTGTAAAAAAGGTTATATTAACGGCAACAAAATAAATTACCTACCTACCTGCTATTATTTTTGCACACTCTGAATTGCAATTATTATTAATTAGGTACCTACCTATAAAAATAATCAGTTGCAAAATGTTTATCATTTTAACTTAAAATTAAATTTAGTTATGCAGCAGTGAAGTTATTTTTAACAATGATATCATACTCATATAAAACATGAAAGCCTAAAAAATACTTTCTTATATCAAAATTATAAAAGCCTGTGGCTTTGCCCACATAATAATAGATTTAAAGAAATGCATAGTAAAAAATAGGTAGCTTCGGTACTTCACTGGTACAGACAGACATGTAAAAAAGTTGCATATGTGTTAATGGCCTAATATGATGTCAGCTATATTATTGTGAACATCAAATCCATTCAGTACTTTTTGTGTAAAAGAGCAACAAACATCCGTCAAACATGTCAAACAAAATTCTAATATTCTAATTGTGTAGTGTATTTCTGTATGTTATTATCGAGTCTTTGGCCATCATCATACATTTGTATCTAAAGGTTTTATTTTTAATTTAGAAAAAAAAATATTTTTTTGACCCCCTTCGCTCAACTACTGGGAAAAAGCTGCTCAAATTGGTGTCTCAAAAACCTACTTTAAGTTGTAAATAACTTGAAGTTAAGAATTATCGAAAATATTCCTACTTAGTTGTATTGAAAAATACTTTCAATATATATTTTTTTAATTTTGGTGGTGACCACTGGAGTCCATAGGAGTCCACTGCAAGACAGGCATCTACACAAAAAAACCCTTAGGTTTTTTTTTAAACAAACAGCAGTAGGTACTGAACACAGTACAGTGCAATAATGGCTATTAATGTACTTTTTTTGTATGTCGAGATCATAACGTAAAACTAAATAACAAAGAGAATTTATTTACTTACTTATATGACTTATTTAAAGTCTAGGTACACAAAGAATATAATTATTTCTTTAGATTAATAACTTTATGTCAAGTTAGACCACATTATTTTCACTGTGTCAGTAATATCAGCACAGTTTTAATCACTTTATTCACTTGGTTAAGGAGTTGATATATTTGTTATGAAAACAAATAGCAAAAACACCGCCCGCGCCTAAATATATTCACAAACTGGATGATAATTTGTTTGATTGATTCTACTTCGTAATGTTTTTGACCGAAACTGTCAAAATCAGCTGTGTGCAACAATGACGTGTTAGACGTTCAAAATGCTTTACGAGCTCCCGAAATGTTCACTATTTTCTGTTCTGATGCCCTTTATGGTCTGAAAGTATTTTTTTGTAAAACAGAACTTATAAAATCAAACATTGAGCTGAGAAAACAGCCAACATGACATAGCTTTTGTAATCCTCCAATCACCTTTGAAATCGGGTGGCCTATAACGCTATGCGCCGGCCGGCCGCCGTGCCCACCCGCCATTTTTCCAGTTTTCATCTTTTCATAGAATTTCGTTTCCCAGAACATGTTCCACACTGTCATGTTTATAATTTTTTGTGACTGAACTTTTGTTGTCGTGAATAGATTTGTATTGTCTTATTTATGACTTTAAAACTGATGCTTCCGAAATTATCCAAATTAATCTCAATCAATTCTAAATATATATTTTTTTTTAATCTGATTTAAATGATTACCGGTTGTAAACAAAGTTCTTTAGTGTTCTTTTTCTTGGTGAACCATTGCGGTAAAAATAATCCTATAAAAAGTTACTGCTGACAATAATGTGGTGAAAGTTTTTGAACGCATTTATTATTAAGTTGCCAGCTCCTGTACCATAAAAGCTACCAAATTTTTACAAATTTTCTATCAAAAATTAATAAAATGTATGACATTGTAATGAAATGACACAATTATACCGATTGTATTAGATAGCTTTTATTTCCACTCTACTAATAATACCAAACTTATTTTACTATTTTTAATAGTTGGACATCCGACTAAGATAAACTCCCAAAGTTCTTTTGATCACTGTACCTGCTTGCAGTTTATTTATTCTTTACTAGTTCTTGGCCTGCAAGCTATCGAGGTTTTTTATGGACGATATATTATTGTTTATCTACAATCTCACGTGATAGTAAGTGTCGTATCGATGAGGATGAGGATGGATCACAAAGATCTAGAATGCTACAACAATTTGGTGCTGACCAATTATTATCTCATCATGTCTCGCATAGCAGGACATAATTTAGTAGCTGGCTCAGGGATAGGAAATCTTTATAGTTATATATATAACTATAAAGAGAACTCTTTATAGTTATATATATGTATATAAATATAAATACTTTTTATAGTAATTCATAAAACATTATTACTAAATCGACAGCTGAAAAATGGTCTCCCACATAAGTTTCTTGTAAACAGAGAGTATTATCACTACCTTCTAACTTTGACTGGAAGCGACTTAAGTACTAAACTAGTAGAAGCCGGCAATCAATAGGCACAAAACAGCATTTACACTGTTTTGTGCCTATTGTATTGATTGCCGGCTAGACGAGGCTCCACAGGGATGCTGCAATTGTATTTAGTTAATAATACGCGCAGAGCCACCATACTTATATTAATTTATCACACAATATAAAATAGGTAAAAATAAAAATTCTACCATTGCCTACATAACTTTATTGAATAATTTACAAAAAAAAGCTATGAATTCAGTAAATTTCATCAAATTAGCAGAAGATCTGCATAAAACAATATACCTATAATTTTAAAACCGATATTAACACTCAGAAATCTTTTGAACATAATAAAAAAGCACTGGAATGGTCCACACAAGCCTAGTCGATCGACACAAGCACGGAAACTATAACTGGCATTACAAAGCAGATACATTAACTATAGAAATGTATAGTTTTGGTAGATTAAATTGTTCAAAGATCTTAATCAAGATAATCATTATATAAGTTACTGTATTGAGCTTGTTCGTAAAATCTACCTTAGTGTACTTAAAATACTTAAAGC
The DNA here is from genome assembly GCA_929108375.1 of Gymnoscelis rufifasciata. Classification (NCBI taxonomy): domain Eukaryota; kingdom Metazoa; phylum Arthropoda; class Insecta; order Lepidoptera; family Geometridae; genus Gymnoscelis; species Gymnoscelis rufifasciata. The sequence continues at coordinate 1,013,736 of OV815307.1, read as the reverse complement.
TAAATTCTGATGGGCACTCCCAAAAATAGTGTTGGCTATTTAGTCATAATTATATTTTGTGACCAATTAAAGGTGTTCAAGCCAAACAAATTTTAACACTGACAAGCACCATTATTAGTAAGTAAACCATTCTAATTTGAAACAAAACTATCCAAACGACAATTTCGAATAATTAAAATGAGAATGTTGCCAGTCATAAAAATAACCTACCACTTTGGCAGTTTTTGCGAGCAAGCTCTCCGTGAGTTAATCGCTAATCGAAGTTACGCGAGCTTAGTTGATAGCAATCAGGCCGGATTCGAGTAGTTTTCCGATCTTCGCGGCGATTTCCGGGTTCCTAAGATGGTCCTGCAGGGCGTGTGGATCCTGTTGCATTTGTTCAAGAATGCAACGCATCGCAGGGTCACGGAGAATTTGCTGCACTTCAGGATCTGCCATTGCGCGTTTGCGAACCTAATTGAATGAATAAACTTTTTGAATAAATAAATAAGGAAACTGACCTGGATGTTTTGCTGGATAAAACTTATTTAAGAACATTCAAATAATTACATAAACAATAAACACGACTATTTCTCAATTGCTTATTATTTTTATTTAAATAATGCCAATAACGGGCGGCAGAGTACAAAAATAAAGGTGGAACGCCTGGAATAAATCGTTTTGAGCGATAAGGCCGCCGATTGAACGACTGCTTTGTTTTACTATTATTTTTTGGAATTAAGTTTATTAATAGTCACATTATTCAAACTAACACACACCATATCATCATCATAACCATCTCAGCTGATTGACATTCAATTCTGGCTAATTTAAGAAACTGGCTTTGAACCAAAACCGTCTGGAAATCTTTTGACTACAGAATATAAAGTAGGTTTTTAATAGGTTACATTACATATCCACAATGAAGTCCAAAACATATTGTTGGTTGTTGACGGTGATATAGCCATAGGAAACGAAAGTATTTGATATTTATTTAAGTGTTCATGTGAGTATATAGCTAAAATCATGAAAGTTTTATTACATTTATAAATACTTGTATCTCCATATCAATCTGCAACTCCTTTCTTATTCGTGTATTATGATTTGTATACTAAAGTTTGCATGGCAGAAATCGCTATCAGTGATTGATTCAAAATGTTTGTAGATATCTTATTTGTGTTTTATTGTATGTTGTGTTCAATAAAGAGTATTGTGTTGTAAAACAAAGATTAGGAAAATAGGTTACCTCCTCGGGATTAGAGTTTAGTTGCGTGGAGCAAGCGCGGTACCCGTCTAGGGCCTCCGCATTGTTGGGGTCGATTTCAAGCGCCTTCTGGTACGCGGTTTGCGCTTTGGCTTGTTGCTGCATGCCCTGTAAAACAAATGAAAATGTTAATTATTTACAATATTTTTTTTAGGTATAGAACCTGATATAACCTATAGCTATGTTGGTTGTTGTGTTGAAATGGCTAATTCATAGGTACAAGATCTGTTTGAAAAAAAAAAGTGATTTGCAGTGATGACACCCATATCAATTGATTGAGTAAAATGCTTACAATCGAAAAGTGTTGAAGAACCAAATCTCTTGTGTATTATGGTTTCTGAAATATCAAATTAATTTTACCCCAAGTATAATAGAAACGGTACGAGCTAGAGATTTGATTTCTTAGCAATTTTTGTTTATGATCATTAACTGTGCCGTTTGACATGAGTTTCATCTCTGGCTGTGTAAAATTACGTTATTTCAAAATGGGCAGTAGCTTATTTTGTGTACTTTTTAGATCTGAATATCTCAGAAACCGTAAACGTAAGCATTTGTATAATTCCTCAATAATGAGCAGTCTCAACACAAGTGGGTTGAACATCAACTAAATGGTATTGCGGTTTGCGATCCCTCGTCCTAGGAAATCATTAGATACATGATACAAAATCATTTATTTCCATTGTTTGGTTTTACAAAACTTAGACACGTCAATTCATTAAGTTCCTATGCGCATTCTCCGAAATCTCTATAGCTCGAGACTATTCTTTACATATCAATTAGTCTGAAAGCTACTATACTACTATTGAGGAATAATATTAAATAGCCTATTTACCTGTAGAATTTTGCCCTTCCGGATCCAACCCTTGATGAATCTGGGGTCAAGTTTAAGGCAGGTATCACAGTCCTTGAGGCCTAAGTCGAAGGCCGCCAGCTTGGTGTAGCACGCCGCTCGGTTGGAGTACAGCTTTGGGTCATCGGGGTTACGCTTAATGGCCTCTGTGTAGTGTCTCACAGCGGTGCTGTAGTCACCTGGAGATAAAATTTTTGGTTATGCGAAATGAGGGCCACAGTTTTATCAAAATTGGGTAGGAAAATTAAATATGTTAAGTATAGATTCCACTAGTAGGTATACAATTCATATTGATCTTTATGTACATGTATCTTGAGTTTCTATTCTTATATATCTGCTGTGTATGTATTTGTTCCAAATACAAGTATTTTCTATCTAATGCCATCAAGTGGATTTTATAATGACAAAATAAGAAAGGATACCCTACCTCTCTTGAAGAAGTCATTGCCTAATTCCTTCTCTTGTTCCGCTTTCACTGGGTCCACATATGCCCTCTTCTCTTCCTCTTGAACCTTCTTCTCTACTTCGCTGAGCAGGGTCTTGATCTGCGGTGTGCGGTGTTCTGACATGGACTTCTCAAAGTAAGTCTTCGCTAGCTTCCATTGCTCCATTTTTTTGTAAGCATTTCCTGAAAAAATGTTTTGATGTTTTTCTTTATTTACTATTAATATAGAAATATAAAATACATTTTTAGAAATAAACAAAAATATATGTAAGATCTGCAACGGATCACTTTTGTACGTGTTTGACATAAAACCGCGCCCGCTTAACGCAGCGTCAGACTTATACGCAGGTAGTACTGGCAGATAGATGGAAATATCTTATAAAGCTTACATATACCAATAGGTATAATATAACAATTTTAAATAATACTATGTTAATTGCAGAACTAGAAATAACTAGTTTACAGAAAAGAGGTTGTCTACTGATTAAGAACAATATATTATAGACCCATTGTCATTGCTTGCTTACCTAAAAAAATTAATTAAGAGTATATTTCAGGTTATGCATTGATGACTATTACTAATTTGATTATGATATGACCAGCATTTAGCTTAAATTGAATGCAGTTGAACTACAGGGCAGTAGCTCAGTAGAGCTTGACCTATTTCTGATTGTTCTACAAAATCTATTTTTAACATGTTATGATAGTAAATTTATACCTACATGTGGATTTTATTAAAGAATTTATAACATATTTTATGACAGATTTTGTCAAGTAATTAAAAAAACCTATTGTATACTTAACTAGCTTTCCAACAGGCTCAACTTATTAGGTAAAATGATTTTATTTTATAACACAGACTAACTCACCGAAACCTAACAAACTTACAACTCTGTGGTAAATTGCTGTTTAGTTATTGTGAACTTTTTTGTGAAGATGCTTTAATATTACAAGAAAAAAAAAACATTTATTTACAGCACACATTTACAGCAAAGAAGCCCCTAGCTCATTTTTGTTTAGATATTTTACAAAAATTACTTCTAAACCATTTTTATTTATGTTTCATTGCCAATTACAACAATGACATAGCATAGTCATAACATAACATATGAAACTATCAAATTATTGCATAACATGCATTGCTGTGTTGTTTTGAGTATGGATTTAACAAAATGTGATTGTTTCATTATTTCACTTCTGCTCTTTTAGAATCAATCTGTCTTGAAATAAAAATGTATAAAAAATATTAAAATACAAAGCTCAAGTTTAAATAATTTGTAATTAAAAACTGTACTCACCAATTCTAGTGAAGGCCTTCGCTATTAGTTTGAAGTCTGCCCTGTTTTCTCTGCCTATTTCAATCCCTTTTTCACATTCTTTGATACATTTCTCATATTCTTTTAGTTCAAAGTACACAGCGGCCATATTTGTATAAAAGGTGATATCTGTGGAATCATGATCTATAGCTTTCTGATAATGTTCAACAGCAGCTCGGAAGTCTTTTTTCTTGTAAGCTTCATTTCCTAAGTCTTTCTCTGCAAGAGCTTGTTTTCTGTTTTCCGGCAAGTCTTCATATGTTGGTTTAGGTGGTTCTTCAGGTTTAGGCGGAGGAGGAGCTGGCTTTTGTTCCTCAGCTGGCGGGTCCACATCCATCTCTGACATGGGCTGCATAGGCATGCCAAGTATAACTGAGAGAGTGGTTAGAAATCTCTTGTCGTTCATCTTGCCTTCTAAACCTTGAAGATCATAAGGATTTGATGCTAATCTCTGAAAATCAGGAAATTTTATTTGAGTAACTGCAGCAGACGCAGTAACACATCTATAATATATAAATACAAAGTTATAGACATTGTGTAGGTACAAAGTCTATATTGAACTTGCATCATACATAATTAATTCAATGTGTTTTACACTAAACTTACCTGAACCATTTTTAAATATTCCGGATCTTTCAACCATTCTCTTGTCTGGGGATTCGCTCTTATCTTAGCAAAAACATCTTGATTGCCCAGTATTAAATTTTGAATCTGTTTGTTGACTTCATTGAGCCCTGCAGCTAACTGAGCATTGCCTGGTTCCTTTTCAAGGCCATCTTCGTAAGCCTTAGCGGCATCCTCGTACCTTCCAAGGTAGGCCAGAGCACTACCTTTCCTCGAGTAGCCCTTACCCCAACCTGGGTTGATGGCCACAGTCTGTTCGGCATCCTCCAGCGCTGCAGTGTAGTTCCCAGCCTTCGCGTGAGCTGCTGAGCGATTGCTGAACAGAACGTGGTTCTTTGAATCTAATGCTATTGCTTCTGTATAGTATTTGATAGCATCCTCGAAGTTCTCCGACGACAGTGCCGCGTTGCCCTTTTCTTTCAATAAATTTACCTAAAATATATTCCACGTTATTTTAGAATTTCATGTATCAAAAATCGCAACTATACCAGCATTGAGCGGTACGGGATAACCTCTTTTTACCTGTTCCATCTCCGATAAATATCACTTAAATAGCACAAAATTACAGGCTTATTAAATAGAGCAGCGGTTTGAAATGTACAACCAAACCGAGTTTCACAAAAGAGAAACAACCGCAAAATCTAGAAATGACACTTCAAATTCGAGAAAATTCTGCTTGCTTGCTCCAGAGAGTATATAATCACTACGTTTTAAGAGACGGGACTAGGAAGGAAATTTTTGATCTAGGCAAAATGTCAAATCAAAGTTTACTATAATTGAAACACCAACATAATAAATAATCTGTTAGAAGTTTAAAAGCAATTGTACCAACATAAAGATAATTTTAAACCTTAAAGAAGAAGAAGGTAGATAGGGTTGCACTCGTACAGAATCGAGTTTTATCGATATCGATGATTTAGGTTTCTCTCAATAATAGGTTGGACCTACATACTGAAATTGGGAACAGGGAGGAGGATACTTAGTACAAAAACAAAGTGTAAAACAAAATATTTATTTATACAATATATTACGTACCCATTATTTATGGCGAGATGTAAAACATCATCACATGATCATGATGATAACATGATCTATTGAATTGAATTAAATAATACATAGTATATTATAATGTATTTTGAGTTACTCTATTGCACTAGGAAACATGATGTAAAGAATGAGAAAGTAATTTTGTTGTTGAATAAATAAATAATTAACTTTTGGTAATATGATCAGATAAATCAAAGAAAATGTTCCGCTATTGCAAAGTGTGTTAAAACCGCAAATTATTTTTCAACACATCGAGATGAATCTAAGAATATGATACTCCTCCTATAATGTGTCATTTAAATGAGGTTGACCAAGCATCATCTGAAAAAAAAGTTTAATTATATTCGGAAAAACAGCACAACAACAAATTAATTAATATATAGTATTTAAACTCCTGATCATAATTATTGATGGTTAATGGTTTTTTATTCCGAGTGTTGAACTGAGGATGTGGGAGACAAATTCGTTATATTTATGTTCAAATAAAAAAAAAAATAACAGGCCATAGCATATTATCGTGTTATAGATACAATTTTGAAATGAGACTTATGTCCTATAATAAAAATGATGATGAATAATTCATATTTAATTTGTAGCATAGAACCATTTAGGTCTGGTGGACTTGCAATTTTGTGGTATGAAAAAATATCGATGATAGGCGAGCAAACAAAACGCCTATTGTTTACAGAAGCAATAAATAACATATTGGTAAATGTACTCACCGATCTTCATCCAGGGCAAATATTTGGTATAAGCTTTTTGTCTTCACTTGTCTGCTGTGGGAGTTTCTTGCAAATTTCGCATCGAATATAATTTTTATGAATTGTTTTGTTATTCATAATTTTCACAAATTTTTACAAAAGTGGTTATATGTCAATTAAAGGTCAAGTACTAGACTGATAGGTGACAAATTGACAATGATCCATGAAGAATAAAACCTCTTTAACAAGAAGAAGAAGAATAATAATACCACTTATCTCAGAAGTAGCAGTTACAAAAAGATTTGCGAACCACTAAAGCGTATTTAATATTTGGAAGTATTATAGTCGCGATTAGTTTTATTAAGTTGGCATTTTTTTTTATTAAGGTGGCAATTTTTTCAAAGCAATGCCTTAGCAAAGTTTTATGTCAGATTCTATCATAGACACTTGCACCAGCCTGGCTTGCTCGTTACTGAGTGAATGTTCCAGAATCCTGAATCATAGCTAGCCTATCTTGTATTTCAATATCATGTTGCTGTTGTAGCATAAACAATCTGCCTCTTTTACTCCACAAAAAGACTTCTTAATGTCAGAATGTGATGGGTGATCTGTTAATATTTTAGTAGAATTTGGTAGAAAATATCACACCCACAGATAAAGAAATCTTTTTGGAGAATTGGTGCTTATCTGTGGTAGTTGCTTGCTGATTGCTAATGCTTGCATGCAAAAAAAAACTAAAATGCTTCTCTCAGTTTCTTGGACAGTGCAGGTTTTGTGTGTTATTTTTATTTAAATGCGTTTTCCGCGCATTATATGACATGTAAATGTAATTATTAGCTATTATATTGGTGCCACAAAGTTTCCTACAAATAATAAAACGCAGATTCCGTTGTACATTCAGTGAAATCGTAAAATCATTAAAGCAGACGCTTGTCACGCTAATCACTGTTGGTGTTCATTACTTTATTCAAAGACGTTGTATTAGCCACAAGGATCCACAAAAGTATTGATGTTGAGTTGATAGCGTGTATTGAAGAGGGGAACGCGATCCTGGAGCGGGAGTGACTCATTCGTGAGGTTTCGAGTTCGCAACGGTAACCATGGACACGGACGATGGTGAGAGCTCCAGCAGTGGGCCTATGTCGAGCCTGAATAGCTTGTTCTCGTTCACAAGTCCCGCGGTGAAGAAACTCCTTGGTTGGAAGCAGGTACGTACGCTGTCCATGGACGAGCAAGCTTCCGTTATTGTTTATTCATTAGCTGTAGTTACTGTGGCATTTTTGCACATGATCTATTATTCGCATCAGGCCCCCAGTAGCATATTCATTGTAATTATTTGCAGTTAATTAAAACTACATCATGTATATTTTATTGTTCTGTGCATTAGGACTTCCTGTCAACTATCATTTTAATTTGTTGATGATCAGTCCAAAACTTTATTATTCTAATATGCCAACATTTTTATATCTAATAAATCTAATAATTGTTACAACATATTGCATTGTAGGAAAGATATTGAGCTCAGTTTCATTCAGAATTATGAGTGTTAAATCACGGTTTGTTATTTTTACGTATTATTTTTACGATAATCAGCAGTTTTCAATTAAAGAAATGAAAAGTATTTACTGGGGAAACTGTGTTGTCACTATATCAATCCAAATTTGGCTCAAATGTGGCTTTGCTCACAATAATCGTATTATCCGCGAAAATCGGTATTTTACCACGGTAAATAGTACATACCCTGTGTTATTCTGATATGTAAGCAATATTATTGTGAAGCTTCATCAAAATCCATCCAGTAGTTTTATTCTGAAAGAGCAACAAACACATCTTAACAAACTTTTGTGTTTATAATATGAGTAGGACTTCTCATCAAGTAGAAATATCTATTGACTTTTGTTGTACATGTTTATGGTCTTGGACTTAACATCCAATTAAAGTTTTGCAACAGTAAAACACTTTTAAGGGAGATATCCAGTATTAAACACATTGTAATTTGTGGCCGGATTACTTATTATGATAAAATAAATCATCAACCTCATCCTTAATTGTGTATAAATAATATTATATAAACCTATATCAAAGGAGTAAATATGTTATAAATATTCGTGGATGGATTATGTGCTAAGAGGTAGGCCAAAGAAAAGATGAATGGACTGAGTAAAAGATGGCATGTGTAAGGGTGAGTGTTGAGATGATGGCTGATAAGGAAGCAAAATACATTTTGTGCCGACCCCACATAATGTGGAATTAGGCCAGGAACAATGAGGTTGGTGATCAAGGGGTAAAGACAAAAGAGAAACTAAATTGACTATAGTTCAGTCAGTCACAAACAGAATTGTTTTTGAAATTAATTCTTAATTTCTGAATATAACATAAGGTATACGGTATGGACAAACAACAAGTGATTATTGATCTGTGTATGACTCATCTAACAATAACCATTGCCTTCTCAGAAGTTGTGACTCAGAAAGAAAATTGTATAATATTTCTATAGTTTGTGGAATTGATATGATTTGGGTTTTCCTGTTTTTGTCATTTGAATGTTAAAACAACCTTATGTTTATGTTGTGTAATAGTTGTCATCTATAAATTGGAATGTATGTATACATAGCCTATACTGATATCTTGAGACTTCATTACAAATCACTTTTTTGGAACTCTACTGGACTGGGTTTTACTCATGTAAACTGTGACGATGTTAGATATATCCTCTGACTTTCCTCACGAAAAAATGTTCATCAGGGAAGTGGGATTGCCTCTTTTATGCGCTCGCGCGCGCGTCTTTGACTACTGGTTCTTCTATCTTAGTAACTGCAATTAGAAGTCAAGTGTTTTATAAATTGTAATCTATCCTTATAGTCATAAACTTAGATTAAGTAAGGGATGATAAAGGTTTGTAAGCAAACTATCTGTTTTGTAAAAAATCTTAATACCATGTTTCCTTCACTCATGTTTTATGCAAATAAATTATTCTTATTCTGTTTTGTTTTATAAAAATCGCGACGGCTTACATTTTCTCTGATTTTCTTCAGAGATCTTTACATTCTTATTTCATCAATATAATTTCTTCGATTGTCAATAAATAATATATACTGTATGTGATGCGACCTTTTCTCAACTTCCTACGCCTGCCTACCAAACGAGTATTGGCAAATTGATTAGAATCAATGAGGGTGGCCTTTGTCCAGCAGTGGATGCACCTCAGCCGAAACGATGATTATGATGTAATGAAAAAAACGAAACAAAGTTTCACAGATCTTGTTCAAGTTTGGTTCCTGAAGAGTATATGTGGATTTTCGTAAAGTAACGCCTGTAGCTATAAATTATTTTCTTAATTTCCAGGGTGACGAGGAAGAGAAATGGGCGGAGAAGGCGGTGGACAGCCTGGTGAAGAAGCTGAAGAAGCGGAAAGGTGCCATTGAGGAGTTGGAGCGGGCGCTCTCTTGCCCCGGCACCCCGTCCAAGTGTGTGACCATACCCCGCTCGCTGGATGGACGGTTGCAGGTGAGGAATAAAGAAGTGTAGTTCGAATTTTCGATATCTATACATATTATAAACGTGCTTATGACGTTTGTGCCACAGCGTTGTCTGTATTTTTTGTTTTACTGATAAAAAGTGACCTTAAAAGCCTAAGAAGTAGTCGTCGACAAATGGGCTTTCTAACACTGAAAGAATGTTTCATATCAGACCAGAAGTTCCTGAGATTAGCGCTTTCAAACAAACAAACACTTCTGCTTTATTTAATTAGTATAGATTAAAGTCCCTTGTGCTTCCTGTCTGTCTTCCTGTTCTGAATAGACACAACAAATTTGCCAGCTAGTATAGAATAAAAAACGTCAGTGTCATGGAGCTCGGTGACAACTTTGAATTCATTGAATAGCGGCGCCAAGTTGCTTTGCCCTTGTCTTGAATTGGTTTTGCTACTCATTTGCCTGTGTTTTATGGATTTTGGATCGGCAGCCAATGAAAGCCGCGTGAAAATCGTTCTATTGTTCGATTTTGCATTGAAAGGCGTAATCTATCAGAACTCACAAGAGATCAGTACCTGTCCGAGGCTGGACCGAAGTTACGTCGAGGTGCTAGAGCCTGAAGAACAACTCAATGCTTCAATATGTAACATGACCTGAATGGAAGTTCTTTAATCCAACACAACACTTCCTCTTTCAGGTATCCCACCGCAAAGGTCTTCCTCACGTGATCTACTGCCGCGTGTGGCGGTGGCCGGACCTTCAGAGCCACCACGAGCTAAAACCCCTAGAGATCTGCCAGTACCCCTTTAGCGCGAAGCAAAAAGAAGTCTGCATAAACCCCTACCACTACAAGCGCGTCGAAAGCCCAGTTTTACCCCCAGTGCTAGTGCCTAGACACTCGGAGTTCGCGCCCGGACATTCCCTCCTGCCGTTCCAGAGGCAAGCTGAACCTTCCATGCCTCACAACGTCTCCTACTCCGGCTCTGGCTTCCCCCCTTCAGCCACCTCAGAGCTGCCCGACACGCCCCCTCCAGCTTACTCCCCTCCATCCGACGATTCCGAACCACCAGGAGAAGTCGCCCCGGTCTCGTACCAAGAACCACCATACTGGGCGTCCGTGGCTTACTACGAACTGAACTGCAGAGTCGGAGAAGTTTTCCACTGCAACTCTCACTCCGTCGTCGTCGACGGCTTCACCGACCCATCTAACAATAGTGACAGATTTTGCCTGGGACAGCTCAGCAATGTCAACAGGAATTCTACCATCGAGAATACAAGGCGTCATATAGGTAAAGGAGTGCATCTGTACTACGTGGGAGGAGAGGTTTACGCGGAGTGCTTATCCGACGCGGCCATTTTCGTTCAGAGCCGCAACTGCAACCATCACCACGGTTTCCATCCATCCACTGTGTGTAAGATACCTCCAGCTTGCTCGCTGAAGATTTTTAATAACCGCGAGTTCGCGCAGTTGTTGTCTCAGAGCGTGAACCATGGTTTCGAAGCAGTTTATGAGTTGACGAAGATGTGTACTATTCGTATGTCGTTTGTGAAGGGCTGGGGGGCGGAGTACCACCGGCAAGATGTGACGTCCACTCCTTGCTGGATAGAGATCCACTTGCACGGGCCGCTGCAGTGGTTGGATAAGGTTCTTACTCAGATGGGGTCGCCGCACAACGCTATATCTTCTGTATCTTAGCGAGGATACACTGCACGAAGCCCCCCCACCGTTTTAACGTTCACAAACTACTATATTCTATTTTTTGGCAGGTGTAATCCACATTGTTATAATCTTTAGAATTTTCTCTTACAAATCGAGCGCTAGTTTTTAGCCATTCCATACTGGCCAAATTTAGAACATTTCATTTGTCTATTGTGATTATCATCGGAAATTCATTTTTGTGGTATTAAATTTGCCAGATATCTTACTTGCATTTTACTTCTGTGACTAATAAATTTTTTCCTATCGCTTCTTTTAAATTTAATCATATACTAGCATGACAAAGACTTAGAATTCAAACAGACAATCATGTTTCTTTTAATATATCTAACGGCCTTTGGTATTGGCATTGATTTTAATATGATGCAGCTCAAATTAAAGTGTCCAATTAATAAAAACGTTAGACGTCTTTTATGTATAATTTTAGTAATTATAAAGACATAATTAAGGTATGACGATACTCTTGAATGTTTATGACAAGGTAAATGAAACAATATTAAGTATTTGTTGTAAATATAGAGATTTTCGACCGCGAAAATATGATTATTGATTTATTTGAGCACAAAAACTAATAAATCAGTCTTTATCGTATTGATATTATTTTGTTCATTATATAGATTGTAAGGGTAGTTTTTATAAATGTAATTTGTGTAGTTTTATAAATGTAATGTAATTTTTATTAATTCGTTTACGTTTTGTAGTTTTTGCCTTTTGTTTATGTCTCAGGCAATATTAGGATTTCTAAACACCGTGATTTTGTTATTTATCTAAAGTTATGTTACATTGGTGAATGTATGTTAATTGTAGTAAGTTTTATAATTATTTGTTAGTAGTTTATGTGCCACAAATCAAATTATATTTTTATAATTTTCATTTTTATGATAAACAAAATTTATGTAAATTTTATAGATTAGTCCTATATACAAGCTAGAATTTATAATCTAAATCTGATGAAAAAATATTAGAGTGCTATTGAAGCCTAAAGAAATAACCTATCTCGCTCGTAATTTCAAAGCAGGATATACGTAGTTCATTCTGAACTTCAAATTTGTGTGCCGAAATACAAAGATAGAATTTGCAAAATTATCTCAGAAATATTCCTTTTCAATGCTTAACAAAAAACATTTCTAAGAGTATTTTAATAAGTCACTATAGTATACCAGAGCATTACCAAATTATTGAATTTGGATTTGAAAGTGCCATGTTAAGTGAACGCCAAACACGATAAATTAAAACGAAAGCTTAAATGCGTGGAAAGCGAAAATTTGATCTCAATAATGCTTAGTTCCTCAATTGAGTGAATGTGTTTTCTTTCACGCCCTGTGGCGTATTGTGTTCTACAATGGCTTTTCACAACCATATACAGGGTGTGTCACGAGGCGTGGATCAACGGCGGCAGAGCGTTGGAGGACCACAATACCTATCGATTTAACCCCATGTTTGTTGCCATGTAGCCGTTTTGCTACGACTACTGTACTATTACTACAGTTTTAGCAATAAGAGGGTAAACCGTATTTGTAAATTGGACTTGAAGTAAGAACAAAATACTCAAACATTACAATTTTGAAAACTTTTTATGGTAGTTTAAAAACTGCCCACCACTCTTAATCCGTTTTATGAAAATAACAGTTTTTATAAACCAAATCGGTGTTAAAAAAAAATTGAATATCTTCAAAACTACCGAAAACCGCGGAACAACCATGTGGGTTAAATCGATGGGTATTAAGGTCCTCCATCGCCCTGCCACCGTTGAACTATGCCTCGTGATGCACTCTGTATATATTTGTAAAATATAATATTTACTATAAATATATAAAAATATGTATTTATTAAAATAATACATAGTAGTATTTTAAAATTGATAAATTGGACGTTGTATAATTATGGTCTAAATGAGCGTTAAGTTGGTCCCAGTGTTTATAATATACACTATGTAGAAACATTAAATGAATAAATAATATAAATATTCATTATCTTCTATATAGAAGAATAGAAGTAATTGTTGGCTTGAAATACCTAAAGTACTTCTGTATGTATTTTATTTCATATACTTAAAATGTTAATGCGAAATTTAACTATTTTATTAACTATTATTGATTTATCTGTTATATTATTATGAATATATATTTTTGAAGCTGATATCTTGGAAGATATCCTAAAGATCTATATTCCTTACAATGTGATTGAAATCTTTATAGAATAACGCATTGCTTTATTACAGATAATATTCTGCACATACTATATTTTATTTCACATTATAATATAATAATAACGTGTTTTTATTATTGAATTGTTATAATATACAGAATGCGAACACTCAATCTGTTATCTGAAAACTTAGTGTCTACTTCTTGTGCCTTCAATTTAAGCCTCATGTATTTTATTATATAAAACATATTTACATTACGTACTGTATTTGCATTTAATTAAATGTAATCCGAACTTTACATTGTGCCTCACATAATCATTAGACTTACATGTTTGCCTTAATTTATATTATAAAAATAATATATGCAACACTGTATTAAACGCGTCTAAATACTAAAAAAAGTGCAGACTTAACATCTATATACATGTAAAGATTTTTTAATATATAATGCCGGACTATACACACAACTAGGTAAGGATGGAGTTCAATCCGAAAAATAGTTTTATGTGGTTTATGTAGGTATAGTATTCGTCGCTAACTGGTAACACATTTGCAAAGGTGTGTTATAAGCAGAAGGGGCGCATACTTTACATGCCAGAATACGAAATACCCAGTTTGTACGTATATAAAAAAGGTGTCTACGACTATGCAGTCAGTGATAACTCATAAGGGTTTTAGCCTTTAAAACTTCAATAATTCAAAACTAAATATTTAAATTCCATGGATATATACGCGTAGATTTGAAAACTACTTAGACAAATACAATTTTGTGAATTGAAACTGCTTTACAAAAGTATATTTACTTCAAGTGATATATAATAAGTGTAACAAAAGTCTAATATAAAGTATATGTAGGTATATATCAGGTCTATTCAAGTTTTTGACAAACATCAAACTTTAGTTCTAAACTTACAGAAGAAAGGCTGCTAAAATTTACTTCAATAGCTGGGTCTCCACTAGGAGATTCATAGTACATCTGCCTATAAAACGCATCTGCACTCCGTGTTTGCGAACCCCGACCAAGCGTCGGGGTATATCGCCGCTAACATCAGACCACGCGCGTCCTTTGCAGTCGCAAAAAATAATAAATAATATTCACACCACCTTGCCGCGTTTGCTTTGCACGTTTGATCTGAATTTAGTTAGATTACTCTTTATTGTACCCCACAAATATAATACAAACAGTAATCAGTAACCTTTAGATGGACAGGAAAATAACTGTCTTTATTTTTTTGTGTGTAAGATTAAAGAGACGAAAAATATCGGAACAAGCGATACAGTCGCGCATCACTTCGACTTCATAATTCATAATACATGCAAAAGTACATAGCCGCGCTTGGTTTCAATACAAGTCGTGATATTTGCGCTTGCGTTTTCTAGGTATGTGTGTGTGTGGTCTACACAGGTGGAGACCCGGCTACTGAATTCAGAGATGGTAAGTTTCAAATGTTGCTTAGTGAAACATCTCCTTTATATGACAGTAATATTTAGACCAAACTATGGAGATTGCTTAGAGCATGTTTCAAATGGTATATATCTATAACATTCGGATATATAAACGCATCGTATGATTTGTATACTTAAAGATTTTTTATTGATAACTTTTAGATAGGTATATAGTTTATTACCTAGATATATTTTTCCACCCTGTATAAAAAGAATTTTGCTTGATAATAAAATAGTGTTCAAAAACAAACTGAGGTTTGTTAATGGCTGATAATATTAAGCGATGCGTTTTTTTATTCGATCGTATTCTATTATGCTTTGTCTATGTATGTGGTAAGTCAAAAAATGTGTTCGTTTGTCTGGCTGTAAGTGTTTTGTCTGGTTAGATGTTTGTCTATAATTGATTTTGTTTCGCGATAACGTAAGCTCTTGTAACGTGTAGGTATGCCATTGTTTGAATTATTGATAAGTATAATTTTTTTTCTCTGTTTAGCTGATAATAAAGTTCTTTTATTGAGAGCGAAGTTTTTACTTTCTATCCTGATATATCTTAGTATCGTCCAAGGTTGTCTTGAAGAAATTGCTTTGAGCAATAAGACCGCCATTTTATCTTAATCTTTAATACTGTCGCTGTTAAATGCGATTAAATCACTCCTATACAAATACATATATAATTACAACAACAAGCTTTGAAGGACTCGTCATAGACAAAACTCTTAAACTAGAATGTTTTCTTCTCTGTTTACTGTCTATGCTGGTGCTGCACTCGCGCGTTCACATTGCAGTAATATCCCCCATTGTTAGCAACTGAAGATATAATGGGAACGCAAAATGGCGTTCAACTGAGTAACATCCTAACAACCATGTCCATGTAGGCTATGTGCTTATAAGGAAATAAACACTGGCAAACTGACGCTTCAACTGTCCATTTCCAAGGAAGATATTAATTATTGATTGAAAGTAATCAAATCAGAGATTGTGTGTGACAATGAATTCCGCCCATTTTTAGGAGGAAGGTTGAGGCTTACTATTGTTTCTTTCTGTCATACTTAATATGGCCTTTTACACTGATGATTACCGGACAATGTCAATACCTTGCTGGAAAGGCGTGAATAATATTTTCATGTCTATTTGAATGCAAAAGAGAAGGAATGCGTAATATTCAAGGCGCAAAAAGCAATCACCTATACAAATTCTGAAAAGTTGACTAATGTAGGTATGTGCATTCATGATTCAAATTCTATGTAGTGTACCTACCTAATACTAATAAATTATGGCTTATCAATTAAGTCGATTGGATGAACTCGTACTTAAATGATCGTCATTTTGCTGTAGTTGTAATGTTTGGAGGTTTTTTCTGTTTTCGTCCGTAAGTGTAAATTCCCAGAATCCTTACACGTGACCTCCGGGTAGTGCTACGAACAGTCTCTGGTGGTAGGCTTCGGCCTCGGCTTGTCACCACCCTCCGGGCTGGGCCAGTGCGCGAAACGATTTTTTCGTGTTTCGTAATGTGGTCCTGAGAAGCCTTCTACCTTCTAGGTCTTCATGCCCCATCTTAGACCACATCGTCACTTTACATCAGGTGAAATTGTGGTCAAATGAAGGCTTATCTAGCATATAAAAAAATGAGTTTGAGACCAATTCATGTTACATAAAATAGGGATACACAAGACTCTCATTTGGGCCTAATTTTATTTAATATGTTTACTAACATTATCCTGGCTGTTTTCAGACATTAATTAGATACCATTAATGTTCGCTGACGATCTCAAAATACCACGTAAAATAAGTTCTGATCTTGAACCATCTTTATTGCAACACTTTTTGAAAACTTTTTATCGATAGAAGTAGGTCTCCATAGGACAACAGATTGGACAGCGCCCAGTCCCAGTCGTCCCAGATATCGCTGGAATGACTGTAGGACCTGACCTGACCTGTGAGAGCTCGGAGTTGAGAATAGGTCCGAGCTAGCGCAGGATAGAGACCGGTGGAAGTCCCTCGCTTCGGAGGCCAAGATCCACTTTGTGTCGCTGAGCCACAATAGTTAGTTAGATAGAAGAAGGTAGTTAAGGTACCTATAACCACATAAAAAAATGTTATTTGGCAGCGAACGGCACATGACATAACCCCATCAAAGTCTGATTTGTTAACAATAATGCTGCAACCGGATCACCGGACGAATACAAATGACGGATGTCACGGCCGCAGCGCATGCGCATCTTAATGTAAAAGTAGATCTTTAATGGAAATCGATCGGTGCTGGAAGAATGGAATAGAAAAACACAACTAGATTATTAGGTTAGATTTATTTACTTTACGAATGTCCTATGGGTTTTCTTCTTAATCTGATGATTATCCTTGTTGTTCATCATCATCATCATCATCCGCAGTCTTACTTCACCCACTGCTGGGTAGAGGCCTCCTCTTGCTCTCGCCACCCATTACGGTCTTGTGCCAATTTCATCCAGGTGCGTCCTTGTTGTTACCTGCGAACTATTATGTCTAACTTTTTGTAAATAACTAAACCTGCGCCCTATGTGGTTTCAGGAAAAAACCTCCATAAACATCAGTCAGAAAACCCTCGGGCCAAATTCGTACTTAAGATAATCTTATTACTATCCTTGTTCAATTTAAAACCAGGTGCAACAAACAAAAAAAATGGAATACATCCCAACTATACCTATTTTAGATGAAATTCTGCTATAATTTGTTAGTTTTAAAAGATTTTATCGATCACTTTGATAAAAAAAAAACTGAACTGAACTATATGCGTTTTTACAAAGTGATAAAAGTATATTTACAAATTAGATTAACTATCATCAACTTACTAAAATGTGCATGCTAAGTATTAGGGGAAATGTAGGCAATGGGAGTCAGTAGGCAATGGTGATCACCTCAAAATAACAAAAACCGAACGCGACTGACCGATTCAAACATAAGTACACGCTAGCATGACGTCACACCCGTGCGCGAGCGGTGGCTGGCTCAGTTCGGCCGATGCGTTGGCGAGTAATGGGTGTATGAAGATTTCGCGCCATTTTCATCTAATTTTTCGAGTTAAGAAATACGAAGGTAAGTTACAAAATTACAAATATTTATTTCTGTACTCGTAATGTGTAATAGTCGTAGCTTTTTAGCATGCAATCATACAGCCATATTGTTATAATTACTTATAATTTCTCGGCAAAACTTTTTTTTCCGTTTTATTGCCTATGTAGGTAATTGGAGTCGGGTGATCCCAATTACCTACATAGTGATCCCCATTGTCCACACTACCTAATCTCGGTAAAACAGTTTTTTTTTGTTTGTAGATGCCGAAAGTTCGTGCTAGAAAGACTAATAGAGCTAACTGGACTATGGACCACCTTAAAAATGCTGTAAAACTTATCGATGAACAAAACTTTTCTATAAGAAAAGCCGCGAATACCATGAACATTCCATTTGCCAGTCTTCACAAGAGATACAATAAAAAAATATAGATAAGGCACCTCGCCTTGGCCGTAATACTGTCTTCAGTGCTGATATGGAAAAAGAATTAGCTGAAATAATAAAAAAAAATGAATCGATTATGTCCTATAAATCCAAATGTATTTTCCGATGAAGACTTTATAGCAGCTGAAGTCTTTCAATCCGAGCCGATTGTCGTTCAAGAAGTTGCTGACTCTATTTTTGAATCGACTTCTGCTAGTGATGTTGTCCCTGCACCATCCCTTACGCCTACTTTTGAGCTAGAACGAAAAATTTATATTCCAAGTACATCCATATTCTGTCCCACTACTTCTGGACCAGCGACTGCATCTTTGTCTCAAATTGATATACCATCAACATCTAAGGATCTGCCAAGTATTCAAAATTTCATTCAGATGCCTAAGAAGGTTGCTGAAGCTGAAGGGAAGCTGTTGTCAAGACAAGACAAGTCAATGAAAAAACAGCATGCAACGATTCTACCATCCACACCGATCAAAGACGCCCTAGTTGAAAAAGAAAATAAAAGGAAGGCCAATGCTGTGAAAAACGAAGGAAAAGGAACAGGAAAGACAATCAAGCCACAGAAGGGAAGCCGTGACAAGGTAAAGAAGAAAATTCTGCAGGACTCCAATGATACTTCGACGTCAGACGTGAACACGGATGTGTTATGCCAAGAAAATGACGACGCAGAAGATGCAAGCAGCTTGTGTCTTGTATGTGGTGAATACGGCCGAAAAAATGAAACATGGTACCGGTGCACTTCTTGTGGGCTCTGGGCTCATGCCGACTGTACTGGACGGGATACTGCCCACAATTATGTTTGCGATATGTGTTGATCACCATTGCCCACATACTGATCACCATTGCCAACCCAAGTTGACAATCGGGATCAAAGTTATATTTTTTTTAATATTCTATTGTACCAAAACCAATAAACCAAAGTGATTAAAATTGATCTCAATCGATAGTTAGTAAAGTAAAGTTTATAATAAGAACAGAGTAATAAATAGTTGACTCATAGATTTGCTTTTTTTTTCATTTTCGCTTAAGTGATCCCCATTACCTACATTTACCCTATGCATGACAGTGAAGGTGCTCATTATTTAAATCATATTAAAACTTACCAATGCACTTTAAAAAAGAAGTCTATATAGAGCAGCTTAACTTATGCAGATGAAAGATTAATATGATACGTTAAACAACCTTTTCTTTCCAAGGGCAAAAGTTAACTTCCGCATAGCGCTCGAAACGCCCCGTAAAACATAACCACAGGCCGAATAGTTCGCAGGTACAACACTATGACTCATTGATGAAATACCAGCCGTTCATTTCTCAATCACTAGAACTGGATCCAGGAATATTTACATTATGCTTGGGCTGCTAAAATTATCATTGTACGCCAACGCGAATAAATCAGATCCAGAATAATGTAGTAGGTACCTATGCATAATATTCCAATTATTATTTAACTGATTATATTTTATAACTGTAACATCAAGTTTTAATGTCAATTTGATATTTATTTAGATACACGTCAATAAAAACATAAACACCCCTACATACTTTCCCACTGCTATGCTGGGACAAAGGGGCAGATTAGGCCTTAATTCACCACGCTTGCCAAGTGCGGGGTGATAAATGTTACATGTTCTTCAAACTCTACAAATTCTCAGGACATGCCGGTTTCCTCACGATGTTTGGCTTCACCGTTAAAGCACGTATTTACATTTTTCGAGGGGAAAAATCAAGAAGTGCGCGGCGGGGTTTGAATCCAAAATATTCAGAATGAAAGTCGACCGTGCTCGGCAAAGCCAACACGGCTTCACAACTACTCACATAAATTAACATACCCACATAATATAATATCTTCTATTTAATCTTTCTTATAAGTTAGGTACATAAGATTAATTAACAATCAAAGATGTCACAATAGTTTTTTGAAGTGAAACTTCTATAGAATCGTAGTGATTTCAAACCGGATGCAAAAAGATGAAACGGAAATGGCAAGAGACACAAATACAATGCTTTATTTAAATTTCTTTGCGCGATACTTCGTAGTTGAGCCTACGAAGTATCGCGCAAAGAGGTATTGCTGTATTTTATTTATATTATTTTGTAACATACTTTATGTAATACGCTTTATTGAAGTACATAATATAAATAATCCGAATAATTACAGATATATGTTTGTTTCTCTTATCATTTTAGCAGATGCGTTCATTTACCCTTTTTTTCTATTCGATATATATCATAATTATTATTGTAGTTCGTAAGTAGTAGACTCCAATCGTGCGTCGTAGCTGACACACACACACTTTTTTTTTATTCTTCTTATTCTTTCGTCGATTTACTGAAGTTTCACTTCTATCGTGTGTGAATCGCACACACACCTTTTTTTTTTAATATCCAGTTTGTCATATCTTATTCATTTATTTTCAGCCTTAAGTCGGCCTTGTCTCAATATAAGTAACTAGCTTTTCACACTACGGCGTTGCTCATGTTTTATGGATATTGTCGCGGAAACGACATTTTTCCAGCTGTTAAAAGTTGCCTATAACCTTCAACGATATTATGAGAGTAGTGCTTCTAAACAAACTCTTCAGCTCCATGCCTGTCCATTATATGCATTTGCGTCTAAGGAAATAATTTGACTTTGACTTTGACTATAATATTAGTATAGATTACATTCATACACAGCATGAATTTAATTTCCTCATTCATAAAAAAAACGGCTAATCCGCATAGCAATATCCAGCCCCGTGGTAAGCTCTTAGCTTATGTTACGGGTACCAGACTTCTGATATCATAGTAGAATATTTATAATGAACATGGTACTAATGCTTAGATAAATGATATTTCTAGGTGCGATAAGCTACTAAATGTGTAACATCGTTTTAACCAATATTTCTCAACCAAGATCTATTTCGCCTTTCTTGTAAAGCTTTTGGAATTTAATAAGCGATAAAAAACCGGTCTCGCCGCAAGCGTGGACATGATGGAACACACAAGCTCGGCGGAGAGGTATGTAGGCACTTGACAACTGTCACGGACCGAATACTGAGAGCTGTGCTGTTAAGTCTGGGAGATGATGGCTCTTAGTGTATTAAACCTTTCAGTCACTATTTAAAGTACTTACGATAAATATAGATACTTACGCGTATGATAGATAGATAACTATTTAATGCACGCCACAGATATAATACAAAATTAACAAGGCAACACATCGGAGTTCAAAGGGCGCCCTTATCGCTGTGAGCGATCTCTTCCAGGCAACCTTTGGATGGACTGGAAAGAAAAAGAACGACAGACAGTTGTGTAATATAAAGAAGTAATATAACAAGGAGAGTAAATAAATACCACAAACTGTTGTAAAACTATTTACAGATAAAATGGAAAATTATGATCATACACTTACATAATTCTTAAACTATATCCCCTAATACGAGCGATAATAAAAAATAAATAAAGGATAATAATACTCATAGACTTTTAAATAAATAAAAATAAGTGTTTGTGAAGCAGGTTATATGATTTATTTAATTGAAGGAATCTCAATAGCCAAAATTAATACTAGTTAAATTAAATCTAGGTTGTGGCGTGCGGCCTTGCTCGCAGCATGTAGACCGTCCATATTTTCTCAACTTTTTATATGAAGGATAAAGTAAGTTAGTTGTTGCAGCCTCCTGCTCTACATCTCCTGAAGCGAAACAGGTTGCGGCGCGCGGCCTTGCTCGCGGCATGTAGACCGCTGCGTGGGCAGCGTCGTACGTATTTTGTTTATGGTTTGTTTATGTTCTAAATATTAAAAGAGATGTTCATTCAAAAAGGTTAATTATGAGTTATTGGTACATCAGAAGTTTTAGCAATTACTTATCACAATACTCGTAGTTTTGGTTCAAAATTATTATACAAGGGAGAAAAAATGTACAGTATCGATTTAAACTATGGGTGGTCTTTTCGCTGCCATCTCTGCCAGGCGATTAATACAGAGATCGACGTAAGAAGCAATACGCAAATACAGTACAGAATTATGAATGTAGTTGTTATTACAATATATGTAGGTAGGTATTCCGATTTGTGATTTTAAAACCTTAGAAATAAAATGTCACATGGGTCTATGCAGTCTTAGTAAACCAGTTTGACTTATTATGGACGGTTTTTGAGTTTTCCGATATTTCGACGCTGTTGCAAGCGCCATGATCACTGAAACAACTGTTACCCATTTTAAGACATAATATTGTTAAAAACTATGATAATTTAAAAACAATTTGACTATCTTCTAATGGGTGTCGCGGGGCAAAGAGTAACAGGGCTGTCGCCGCTCTTCCTCTCTATAACCATAGAGGGTGCACTTTACATAAAACCTCCATAATAGACTTAATGAGATAGCCTAGCACTTGACACTTGATGGTCAAGAGAATATAATCTCTACGCTTAGCTATAACTTGATGTTGTGTTCTGAGATGACTCATTAAACAATCCTTTGATGAGTTTCACCGTTGTTTGTTTCACCGAGTTGATCAGTTCTGCGGCGTCCACCATCTTCTAGTACTTTCTACTTTGGCAAGACATGGAGAGTTGGAATGCCGGTTATAAAACGAATTATATGATATTTATGAAACATATCCCGTATTAAACTTGAGTAATATTAAACTGAGACCAATAACTATCAACAGCGCTGTATAGGAGTGTGGAATGTCATTTTAATTAGGTCTCTTTAATTATGGTTACGCTGCATTCTACCGGTAGGTAAGTACAGAGTATTATTTTAGGGCTTTTAACAAAATACACAAGATAATAATATAATATTTAACCAATAATGGTAGTTTTTATCGTGTGGGATGTAAAAACATAAGGAAGACCATACCATACCACATAGCCGAAATTATGAAGGAAATAACGGCGACTCGTATAAGAAATAGGATTTTCGTCTTTATTTCGATACTTTTTGGAACGGTTATCATGATTTTTAATGGGATGATCTTGCAATAACTGTCATAAAATAATTATCATCCGGATATACTGAAGAGCTAATAAATAATTTTGATTTAACCGAAGTATTTATCGAAGTTTTTACGCTTATGCTAGCCTACATACTCAAGTTTTGATTCTCCATAATTTAAATCAGTTAGCAGTGGATTATACATAGTTACAAGCCTTTACCAGCTATTTAATTATTAGATTGTATCTCTTTGTGTTTATTTTTCTGTAATGTGCAATAACAATTGTACGCAGCTATGTCCATTAAAACTCAAGGCATGGGATTAGAAACGCATTACGATTGTTTTGTACCATAAATGGAATCACATTGAAACATTATTAGTTAATATTATCTTAAGTTAGGTATCATAGTCTTACTAGATAGCTGGGACAGGCAGACGGACAGACTGACATCGGATACTTTGTAGTCAATTAATAATTTATTAAAAACCAAATATTACTTATTTAACGCAGTCTTTGAGACTTTACCTCCTGAGCTAGGACATTTGGACTAATTAATATTCCCTGCTACTGACCAGTGTTAATTGAAACCTCTTTGTACGGAACCCTTAAAACAACCGAATTTAGGTAATTCTTCATGCTATTTCGTGGACTTATCGTGAGACTGCGACTGTTTAGAATAATTTTGGTTTGCATGTTATGATAAGAAATGTTTATATCAGTATAATGATAAATTAAAAGTTTTAATGTAAACCTCTCTTAAGTTAAAATTTGTAAAGCAAATATTTTGGTCAAGTATGTGATACATTTTATTATGAATATTATGTTGTAACAACTACCATAATTGTGGCAAGTAAATGATGCATAATGATGAATTAACTACTTGAAATTCATGAGCATCTCATAATAAGGGAGTGGATAACTAGATCATCATTATCAGCTACAACCTACTTAGCTCACTGCTGGGCATAGGCCTCCCAGAGTTTGCGCCAAAAACCACCTGTGCTATTCACCCGCGAATTTTTAATCGACTCCAAAAAAAAACTACTTAGTTTTGTTTATCGACCGTATTTATAATTAACGTTTTACACTATTGTGTATGCTATACTATAAATACTTAAATAAATATTTCCACACAACAACATCTAGCCCCGTGGTAAGCTCTAAAGCTTGTGTTACAGGTAAGTCATCTGATATATTTAATTAGACATAGAAATACATATATATATTTTTTATCCTACATATTAACACCCAGACCAAGGAGAAGGTGCTGGCAGAACTTAACTGAAACCCTCGCCGGGATACGAAGCCGCTACCTCTTGCGCCGCAAGTGGACTTTCGCCCACCATACATAAAGAATGTATGACTCATATTTAGGACTAATTTACGTCACAAAGTACTTGTTTTCGACGATTGTCAAACTGGCCGGCCAAGCGCCTAATTCCAGGGGTGTTGTGTTACTACACGACAGGGCGCACTGCATACAATATTATGCTTGTTGTAATAGCGACCTTATATATACAAGTGCCTGCGATTCGCCGCCACAGTGCTGTGAAAGACGCCTTGCGCGCGAAACGTTCCACATTTAAATCGGATCCGCCATGTTTGTTTTGAAGGTGAGTTCCATAGATTAATTTGTTTATTTTTAATGGGGGGTAGTGTTGAGTGATTTTATCGGAATATTCGGACATTTTAATTAGTGGATTATTATTGAATGTTTTATGTAACTAGATGATTAAGCTTACGTAATAAAGCTATATTTTATAAATCGTTAAGTTTATGTGACTATTTAAAATGAATAATGGTATTGCGTAAGTCAACTCTAAATCGAGCATAGTAAAATTACAATTAAGTTATTTACAAATACCTTTATAATTCTGTACAAAAATAAATATCTGTTTGTTAGAAATTTTAAATTTATATAATGTATTTAGTTTTTTTTTATTTTACAGTACTTTACACCTAATGCTGATGAAAACATAACTTATATAATATACGTAAATTAACTAGTACCTACATATCTATAAAGAACCTTATTTTTGAAGAAAAAGGACATAACCACCTAGCGAATATAACTCCCAAAACGCCTACTAGACGCAGAATTCTGTAGCCAGGCCAGCCAGAGCCAGAGTCTATCAACCTGTCATTGTCAAAAACAAAATGTAGTGCGAAACCTATCGATTCGATTTTATTTAGAATCGATCAACATTATAACGAATCTTAATAGGATTGCAAGTTGCATTGCTTTAAATATGGCTTTAATATCAGGTTACTAATAGATAAAAGAACCGTGCATTTCAATAACTATTGCAAACAAAGCTAACCCTTGTCGGGTCGATCGACCGATTTTATAGATCATTCGCTTACTTATCGATTCATATTTCAAAAGGTTCAATCACTATTTTATAGTAACACTAGCTGTGCCCTGCGGTGCTACCCGCGTTATAATGGATGAAGTACTCTTAACCAACAACATATTTATTTGAATAAAGATTAATATCATTATGTTGATACAACTTAAACAAATTGTTTCGACCAAATTAGGAACCATAAAAACGGTTTTTGTGAGTTAATCTTAAAAGATAGACATATACTATCGCGAACTGTTTTTTAGATCATTAAAAGAGCTATTATTCTTTAATACATATTTTTTGTGTATCTTGAACCGTTTTCACGGCGCACGCAACGGAAGGCTTCAAAGATGAACAATTTCTCCCGTTTTTTACACCTTTACCACTATATCTTTGCTCCTATTGGTCGTAGCGTGATGTTATATAGCCTATAGCCTTCCTCGATAACTCGACTATCCAACACAAAAAGAATTATTCAATTCGAACCAGTAGTTTCTGAGATTAGCGCGTTCAAACAAACAAACAAACAAACTCTTCAGCTTTATAATATTAGTATAAATTACAAATGCAGATCATTTGATATGCTTTTTTTAACAGAAAATAACTGCGGCTATTACGAGAATGAGTCAATAATAAAAAAATCGTTGAAACTTATTTCAATTTGTTTTATCTAGGTGAAATCTATGGACGCTAAAATAAAATCCAGACCAAATTTTGCCATTGTCCTTTATACCTACATATATCTACGACATCTGAAAATGTATGTAGAGGTATACCTTTAATAGAACACAATATAAATACATAAGTTAAATTAGGATTCTTATCCTAATTTAACTTATGTATTTATATAAACAAAAAATACTGTATCATGTTACAAAAAAGGTTTCCTATTGCAAGAATAGTAGTAGCAAAAAATAACAATTTCAAACACAGCACATTTCAATCAACTTGTGAATTACTATCATCAATCAATAACGGTTTAGCCAATACTGTCCCCAAGCTATTACCCACACCATATCTATTATATCATTGCACAGGTAATGACTAAGTACAGAGTTTAATAAACTAGGTTGCTTACTTGCGTAGTCCCCACACTAACCGTTGCGCAGAGATGCTACGCCGTAGCATCTTTCTACGGAGCTACGAAGGTCTACGCGAGTTATGTCATAGTGAAGATGAGAGTAAGATTTTCTAGGACTGAAAGAAAACATTTTTTTTACGATGCGAGAATCCCTTGTTAGTTAATACTTTCTTCCGTTTCAGAGAGTATTATAATCACTACGTTTTTCCGTTTCTTCCGACAAATTGTCAATGTATAAAATGAACATTTAAGTAGGTATTGTTAGAAAAAATGGCGTTCAACTGAATAACATCTTTTTCACTTTATAATTTTATCTAGCAAACTTACGCTTCAAGCGCAGAGTCCAATTATAAGGAATTGAATTGAGAGTGCTGAGAAATGTCAAAATGTCTTTATTGTTTTTGTAGGGACAGAAATAATTGAATTACTAACTACTGGAATGTTTGGTTTATGATGTTCATTATGGTTTTTCAGATATATGTTTCTAAATAGATATAATAATCAAGTATATATTACCCGTTCGTTCAATATCAGTACCTAAGTATTCACATTTTAAATACTTACAATTTTATGGAAACACGGAAAATACCGAACCATATTATGAAACATAACTTTAAAATACCAATGAGTATACTCATAGTTTTCTTGACCTACAATTACCTATTTAGCCTATAAACTTTAATATCCAAAACAGGATGTTCCATAAGCAGTTTAATTAATTGACGTTAAATGTATTTTGATACGCTATATCCAAGGAAAAACCTACGGTTAGCGGGTAACGACGCGGGTGCGTCTGCAACGCGGGACATTTTGCCTGAAAGTACTGGTTTTTTTTATGCTCGATAAGTCTTCATTTGAACACAATCTCACCTGATGTAAAGTGACGATGTGGTCTAAGATGGGACATGAAGACCTAGAAGGTAGATGGCTTCTCCGGGCCACATTACGAAACACGAAAAAATCGTTTCACGCACTGGCCCAGCCCGGAGAGTGGTGACAAGCCGCGGCCGAAGCCTACCACCAGAGACTGTTCTTAGCACCACCCGGAGGTCACGTGTAAGGATTCAGAGGGTACTCTGACCTGTTTACTTTGTCATTGTTAGATTTTTTTCAATTTGGATATTTATTTTTATTTACTCTGACATGCGTTATTTAATTGTTATCATTTTGGATAATTCTAATAGGTACTTAATATTAATTATTACTTTCATGTAAATGTGACTTGTAATAAAATGAAATGAAATTTGTTTATTGCTTGAAATATGGTATACATAAGTGCCAGGTTATTTATACAGTTCTACATACTTCGTCAATTCCGATTTGACAAAAGAAAAAAAAATAGAAATAATACAATGTCAATATTTATGTTGTTAATTCCAATTACAGTTTAATTATGATGTCTAACGTCTAGTATTTAAATGATTGTTTACAATGTAATACGATTTGTCGATAAGTCATTTCTTAATTTTTGGTACTAATTTGTTTATTGGCAATTCCTTAATTTCAATAGGGACATTATTAAAAAACATTGTATCTGCACAATATAAAACAAAGTTATATGAATATGAATGTGACAGCTTCCCGTTTTGTGGCCGCGTAGGAAGAAAGTGTAAAGCGACATAGAAAAGTATGGGTAGCGCGCGGCAGACGCTTCGCAGTCGCTTTGGTCGCGCAGGTTTGGCCGAACCTTAATGCCCCTATTCATGGTCAATATTTATCATTAATTTCGGATGTTATGAGGAAGTTACCCGACTGGATAACCTTCTTTTTCCACTTCCGTTTCACTATTAACATATTAAAAAAAATTGTTGCTGGAAGTTCTCAATATCATAATAATTATCATGGGGTTTTTTAATGCTTAACCATATAAACTTAATCAAGTAATCAATTTATTACAAAAAAATAAGTTTATAAGTCTAAAATATAATATAAGTAATACATGTCTATTCAAATAAAAAATCATATCTAAAAAATAAGTTAAGGTTATGTCATTTCGATACAATTATTATTAAAAATAATTATTATTACTAAGCCGTGTTGGCAAAGTGGGAGGACACTCGACTTCCATTCCGAAGGTCGTGGGTTCAAACCCCGACACAGAAAAAAAATCCAGAGGTGCGCTCTGGATTTTTTTTTTTGAGAAATTTATGTGCGCTTTAAACACGTGCTTTAACGGTGAAGGCAAACATCGTGAGGAAACCGGCATGTTCTGAGAACTTTAAAAGAGTTTGAAGAGACATGTGACATTCACCAACCCGCACTTGGCCAGCGTGGTGAATTAAGGCCTAATCTGTCTCGTCAAGAGAGAAGTCCCTGTGTCCCAGCAGTGGGAACGTTAATAGGATGATGATGATGATGATTATTAAAAACAGCAACATTAATTATATTTAATTTTTAATGTCAAAAATTACATCTACGCTTTAGAATGCCCGCTCAATAAGCCAGAGATTGAGAGAGCTGATTGCTAAGCTAGGTATTGTAAATGTAATGTTCTGTAGGGAATACAGAACATTCAGAATTGACGTTGAATTACTTCTTGAAATGACTGTAAATGGTAAAATGTGAAATATAAACACCTCATCACCATACCTCATCTCCAAACTAAGCATAGCTCCTATGGGTATGGTTTAGGTGACTGATAAACTACATTGAAACATTTTTTTTTTGTAAATACATACATAATATGTATGTAATATGATACATAAAAAACACCCAGACCCGAAACCAGAAATTGTAGATCGTACAAATTCGATTTAACAATTTTATATAAAAACACAGACTGATTGTTGATTCCTCGTTCCCCACTTTATTCCCCTTAATATTTACTTAGGTGGTTGGTTTAAGTTTCAAAGCTAGCTCTAGGTGAATAAACTCTTTTAAACCATTCGTTTTACAGATGCGTCCTTACAAAACCAAACCTATAGAGAATTCGCTTAGTTTCTGAGAAGCTCCGCTTTCGTAATAAGATTAAAGTGATTATTTCATGTTAAAGTGCACATAAAAAGTGTTTAAAGCGAAACAATAATATTTTATAACAAACATAAACTGCACCTCTTTTGTATCATTCATTAATTTTTTTGACAGATACATCCCTACGATACCAAAGCTAAAGTATTCATTTAGTTTCTTAGAATGAATACTGGGTAGCTCTGCTTTCGTAACAAGATTCATCATCATCATCATTTCAGCCGTAGGACGTCCACTGCTGGACATAGGCCTCCCTCAATGACTTCCAGTGACTTCGTTCGGTAGCAGCTTGCAACCACCGCGAGCCTGCTACCTTTACCAGATCGTCCGTCCATCTTGTTGGTGGACGTCCTACTCTACGTTTGCCGATCCGTGGTCTCCACTCGAGAACTTTCCGGCCCCAACGGCCATCTGTTCTGCGTGCCACATGGCCTGCCCATTGCCACTTTAGCGAGCTAATTCGCTTGGCTATGTCGGTGACCCGCGTTCTTCTACGTATCTCCTCATTCCTGATTCGATCACGTAGAGAAACCCCGAGCATAGCCCTTTCCATAGCTCGCTGTGCAACTTTGAGCCTGTTCATGAGGCCTATGGTGAAGCACCACGTTTCGGAGCCATATGTCATCACTGGCAACACACACTAACAAGATTAACAAGATTAAAAAGTGTTTAGAGCGAACTCCACGAGCTGGTTCTAATGTAGTAATTTATGATTTTTTCCCATAATTTCGTTCCGTTTCTCACAGATGCGAGCAAAAAATTTCCTCATCTTAAATTGATGGTGATTTCAAATTATTTGTTCCTTCTACCTTTCTGCCCGCGACCTTGCTTACGTTGAAAATAATTCTCGGTAAAAAGAAAGAGTTTTTTTTATGCAAAAATCAATGCACTTTAAAGTTTACTAAACATGGATTTATTGATGATGATATAATGCAAAATTGATATATTTTTATTTATAAAGGCTAGAGTTCTGAAACATAAAAAAACTGGTCGAGATTAAAAACTTCATCCTCCTTTTAAAGAAGATGGTTGAAAATTATCTTTCTGTATCGTTATATTGCATTAAAGGGCTACTTGGAGTTGTAGGTCAACTAGCGATGCACCCCGACTTCGCTCGGGTGCAAATTATACTTAAACACATCCTACACATAGACCTTCTTTTTCAATCACTCTATCTATCTTTAAAAACTGCATTAAAATCCGCTTCGATAACGGAAGTGACGTAATTTTATACTGTGTAAAGAAAATATTCCTTACCTTTATCAAAATATTAAGGTAGTTAATATACACAAATATTTGTGATTCACACTTGTGGTCACGTAATTAGCTTAAGGACAAATTTAAGAAGTAACTTACAGAGGTATATGTAGAAAAGGTGAAAAAATAGAGGTCATTTCGCAAATAACAATCATAGCAATTAAAATACCTGATGTAGCCTTAACAAGAAATGTCTCAAGACCTCACCTTCAAGGAAACTACGAATATAAAGCACTTGTTTACATAATTTAACAAGTGTTTTCTTAAGGTAAAACTGTTGCTTTACTATACAGTTTTTTCCCGCAGCTTCGCCTACGTTAATTTGCATCGTTAGTCAAACGTTAATTTCCTTAGAAGCACAGGCCATACCTGGACAGGCCAACTAAAAGTTAATTAAACTAAAATTATGAAAGAAAATGCTCAAGGAAATGACATTGTCTTCGCAATCCTCAGGTCTTGAGTTAAAAATGTCTTGACTGTTCGCCTTAATTTTTACGCAGGGGAAAAGTTGATAATATGCGTTTTATAGAGATAGCCGTAATTTTTTTTTTCAATCATTCATTCGTTGATCAATTTACTATCAATAATTAATAAATTTCAAGAACATTGTTTAAATTGACATAAAGAGGTAACAAACAAACTTACTTTCGGATTATTTTAATACTTGTTATTGTAGAAAACACCCAGGCCACTCCCTGATCTAGGTTAAGCCGGCAACTGCCTATTACGTACTTGAAAAATTATTAGAAAATGATCACCGTCAAATAGAATTGCGCAGGCAAGTACCGACTTCCTTATAGACCCTTGATACTGGTCCTGTTGCGCTGGAATTTACGTAAACTAACGAACCGACTTCCCTGTCAGATGATCTAGATCTTAGCGTTTTGAATATTAAACTGTCTTTGAATGGGTTGGGTTTATCGCGAGGCGGAATGTGAGTCAATCGTTTTAAGCTGTTCCTTCTCATTTATAAATAGTGCAAATATTATTAAATAACCTTATCCTAACAAACAAAATAATAAATGTGATTGATGACTATCGTACGCTATCTCCTTTTTAAAACGACTCTTTAAAATATGAGGTTCTCAATTAGAAATGTTTTTTTTAAATTTAATGTTTTTATCTTAGAACTTTTTCTTCGTGAATCGCTTTTGAAACCGGAGTTTGGAAACTGGTTACTTAAACGGTTTTTTTTGTATATTTGTACGAATCTGGTTACTCATATATTTTTATACCTTGTGGGTTGGTCACATTTAAAAGAATCAGTATTTTTTATTAGAAGTTGGTTCTACTCTTAACGAAAAGCCTCATGCAGAAAATGGACGCAAATAATTATGAAGTATCTTCGGTGGAAATCTGGTTTACTTATGTTATTATTCGAATTGGCTCGATACCTAGTGACGTCTGCATTAGCCTGTCCGTACCACGCCTAACATTCCAGTCGGAACATTACTTGCGCCAGCGCAGGATTGATGTTAATATTGCGAGTGCCCGACATTCTTGCAGAGGATTGTGATAATAGACGTGCTTTGGAGTTGGCTTATGAACTTTAGTAGCTACTGTGTTGAGTTAATGATGAAGGTTCTATATAAAACCTACCCTTTCGGACCTCAACAACAGAACTCTAGTCAACGAAAAACCGATTTTGGTAAATTGATTGGATACATCTTAATGACACGAGACGAGCGAAAATGACTCTATTCGATTTAGTTTAGATATTGAGATGATTTCGTATTTTACTGAAACTTATAACTTGATGGTTTTATCCTGTTTTTATTTAAAAAGCCTTAGGTATATAACGGTACTGGAGTCGAGTGTTTAGATATCAAGTGAATCAGACACCGTTCAGTGGCAGTAGTACAAGTGCTTCTTAATTTGGGGTAAAATGACGGTCTGTAATTATTTGTGTACCTACTCAATAAATAAATATATTCGAACTAATCCCGCAGCATCACCTAACCCCAAACTCAACTTGTGCTATGGCTGTTAGGTGACTGATATACTTAATAGATAGGTACATTAAATAAGAACACTGGTACAATTTTTTGTTAAAAATATATAAACCGGTATTTTTTTAGTCTTCTACCTTATTGTAGAGCGTACCGACAATAAATGCAAAATAACTTTCTCTCTCTCTAAAAGAAAAACGAATACCATTACATATTTTTTCGCACTATGTACACAATGCACTGCGCATTGCGTCATAAATAGGTCGATTAGACCAGCCTACGTGGTTGAACTAGACAAACACTGCTGATGCAAATTTCTTCCACTTGGTTTTGTAATGTATCCTTGGTGGTCTTATAAAGCTCTCATTAATATACTGTGGTAATTAGAGCAACTCTTTTAGCGTCTAGAATAGACAAGGCTTTAATCAACTGAGCGAAGATTTTCTCTATAGAGGTTAGTTGAGAAGGTATAGTGTTTTATTTCTTTACGGCTTCAGTGGCTCGGTGGGTGAATGTCCGCAACAGGGGTTCGATTTCCGCCGGGGGACACATTTTGTACGATCTACAATTTCTGGTTTCTTTCGTATTTTTACTGTATTTTATTTAAGAATAAAGTTTCTATGTTTGCTTTGCTTAGTTTGGGGTTAGTGATTAGTGATATTTTTTTTATATTAAGCGTAGTACATTAAACGATAAGAATACCATTTTCAGCAATATATAGAGACAATAATTTAGAATAATAGATAGATAATTTTCACCGAGTCTCTGCATAATTTAAAATGATGGCTATTTTGTGTTTTGTAATAAAACCAATGTGTATAGGTAGGAAGTAAAAGCATCTAAGCTATTACATTTTCTACTTTATAATCATCATCATCATCGTAAGCCGTAAAACGTCGTCTGCTGGTCCTATGTCCAGCCTATGCCCTCTAAGATTTCCAGTATTTTTACTGGCAGCAGCCTGCATCCACCGTGAGCACCTTATCTTAATATATATAAATCTCGTGTCACAATGTTTGTCCTCGATGGACTCCTAAACCACTTAACCGATTATAATAAAAACCGCACACCATGTGCAGTTCGATCCAACTTGAGAGATAGGATGGTTTTTACGGCGAGAAAAATTCGAATAATTTCCGGGAAAATTTTATACCCGTGCGACGCCGGGGCGGGCCGCTAGTAACACTATATAATTATAAACATATAATCTATGGAAACTTAAGAGTTGAAGTCTAATTTACTTTGAAACATGCTTAAAGCGTTTTCTTAATCGCTCTGCTAATATAGATATTAATTTAATACTCATATCTGAGGAACAGTGTCAAAAGTATCTACGTCACAGCATGTTATTATCTGGTTATGACTCTTGGCAAGTAAATGTCCTTCAAATCGACCTTACTACAATTATAAAAGGTTTCTTACATCAAGTGATATTGCTACATTTATCGGAATGCGGTTTGACTATTAGATCAGTTGACGTATGTACAGTCAACCACAAAAAAATTACCAAAATAGTGTCTCAAATTAATATATGCAGTAAAAAAAGCCAAAAGTGCTGACTATTGTTGTTTGTCAGACGTAAAGGAACAATTAAGGTCTAATAAGTAAGTGATCACATTTATTTTGATCCCCGGTGTTATAATGATCATTTTCTTTTGACATACTAAAACTTCATTTACAATTGACACTTTGGTATATGTTGTTACATCTGGCACGTCACACTAGAAGATGACTTTGATCACTTACATTTGCCGTTGACTGTACGAGTAGACAAATGGAAATTTGCTCAATAAACTACGCCCTGCTTTGAAATATTTGTCAATTAGTAATTAGATGATTATGGTGCAAGTTCTGTAATTATGGTCTTGCGTCAGAGTTATGGCGTGTCGGTGTGGCGATCAGTTACTCGCTAACGCATTGCGAAATATATGTTGAAATAGTAATATACCTACAGATAATAGGCAGAAGATAACACAAAAATTTGAATAAAAAAATCACAACTACCATGGTTGTTTCTGGACTGCGAAGAATTTTAGAAATTTCATAAAAATATCTTTGGAAGATTCCAACGGTATAAAAGTCCAACTTTACAGTTTCTTCCAGTTGGAGAAGAAAAGTTTATTAACCAACATAATAAAGAAATTAAAAAAATTATATATCTCCGGACAATCCACACAACAACATCTAGCCCCGTGGTTAGCTCTAAGCTTGTGTTACGGATACTAGACATCTGATATACTTAATATAATATACATACATACATAGATATTTTTACAATGCTTATTAAACACCCAGTCCAATGAACAAGTGCTTGCAGAAGATTCAAACACTTAACCCCTCAGCGGGAATCGAACCCGCTACCTCTTCGCGCCACAAGGGGACCCTCGCCCACCGTGCCACTGAGGCAAATGTGTTTAGCATATTATTATTTTATTGTATACTAGCTGACCCGGCGAACTTTGTTCCGCTTTAGACGCCATAAATGAGCAGATTTTTGTTTTGTTTATCAATAAAATAAGATTGTCAGAAGAATCCGTTTTAAACGTCATTTTTATTTTCATCCTCTTTGACTATATTTGAAGCACGCATTCAGTCAATTTTATGTCAAATGTCTTAAGGTTACATTAAAAAAGGTTGCTTTCGCTAGCTTTTTAAATGGTGGTTAAGTAATTTTAAATTTTCTAATTTTCCGCGCAATTACCTTAATTTTTTCTCTCATAAGAACCTTCTCCTGATAATAACGAACAGAACAAAAAAAAGAATTAGCGAAATCGGTCCAGCCGTTCAGACGTGATGCCGTGACCAAGGAAAATAGGGATTCATTTTTATATATATAGTTTTTTTTGTTTAATTACTCAATAAGTTTTTCAGCCGTGATCACATTTTAATGATCACGAGGGATAAATTACATATATAATAGGATTAGCGTCTATTATAAATCTAAATTTAAATATTTGAGAAAAACCTCCGATTCCAATGCCTTAATTTCCATAAATGTAAAACAACATAATATTATGTAATGTGGACGCAATGAGCTTTCATTTGATACCCCACACTATATTTGCAGATTTTCTGTTTTCCTTCCCCACTCTCAGCCCCATAACTTTTAAACGGCTCCCTTTAAACCGATTTTCATCAAACATGTCAAAGAACACCCAGGCCAAACTCACCTTTCTTAGAAAAAAAAACTAAATTGAAATCGCTCTATCCGTTCCGGAGCTTTGATGTAACAGACAGATAGACAGACAGACAGGCACGTCAAACTTATAACACCCCTCTTTTTTGGTCGGGGGTTAAAAATTAAATTTTGTTGATCTTTAACCATCAATAATAAATTATTTTACAAATAAAATCAGCTTTCATTACACAATTTACCTACTGGTTTATTGGCGATTCATTCAAGTTTTCTCCCACAATTGTAATTATCAATTGTACTCTGACAATAAATCCATAGAATTGAGCGATGTTCAATGGTATAATGTGTTTTTATTGTTCGTTATTTATAGCTGGTTCCCATAAAATATGGGTTCCGTGAAAAATGTGATGATTCACATGATTTTTCATTTTAAGTTAATTTTTAAATACCTTTTATGTATTTTCTATAAAAATTGTACATGCTTAGGTATACCACAAAAAATAAAGAAATGTTTTTACAAGGCGATAAACCTCACTTTATAAGGTTGAAAATAATATTCAAAACTATGTAGCTTTGCAAGCCACGACGTTTCTCGTGTATTTTGATTTACCCGCATGTTAGAATAAAAATTGCCGTGGTAATAAGCAACCTATAGCCTTCCTCGATAAATGGGCTCTCTAACAAATAATTTTACAAATCGGATAGCTGAGATAAGCGCGTTTAAACAAACATAAAACTCTTTAGCTTAATAATATGAGCATTTTCTAAATTTGTGCACAAAAAACC
Source organism: Gymnoscelis rufifasciata (assembly GCA_929108375.1). Classification (NCBI taxonomy): domain Eukaryota; kingdom Metazoa; phylum Arthropoda; class Insecta; order Lepidoptera; family Geometridae; genus Gymnoscelis; species Gymnoscelis rufifasciata. The sequence goes on along the minus strand of OV815307.1, from coordinate 976,789 downwards.
ATTTCGATATAAAGTTACGTGATATGTCTCAAAATTTTTCTAAACTGTATGTGTACACAAATTAATTAAAATATTTAAAAAAATATAAAATGGTACTTAGGATCTCTCGCGCTAAAGGCCACTATGTCTAAAACGTATTTTTAAAGGCGTATACGCCTATAAAACTTTATATACAGAAAATACTGAAAAATTATAGAAAATCATGCATAATATTTGCAGTAAGTTAGTTTTGTTAGTTAACTTTATATACAGAAAATACTGAAAAATTATAGAAAATCATGCATAACATTTGCAGTAAGTTAGTTTTGTTAGTTTTTAAAGTGAGTCATGCCATGAGGGCTTATCGCCGAATTCGCTAGAGTTAAGTAATTTCTGCAGTAGGTGTTCGTAAACCTACAATACAGTGGCTGCATCGATATCCGCGTCCTCCAAGGTTGAAACATTCTCTGGCCATTGCCTTTGTCACTATAACTACACAGTGCGTAGGTATATATGAAACAAAATGACCACGAAGGAATGATAATAAGGAGTTAATAATATTTGTGCACCTGTGCACTATAGTTATTTGAAGACTTCAAATTTGGTTACATGCTCGCAGTGAATTGCATTTTTGTGCATTCAAGTTGAAAATAGTTAATGATCAGAGTTTAAGGTTGCCCATACATAAATCTATGATTATTTTGGCACCAAAGAGGTAGAAATAGGTTTAATATTGTTTTGAAACCACAAACTTAATGTTTTAAATTCAAATTTACTTTATCTTAAAGAGGATAAAAGCGCTCAAATATCAAATTGCAAAATAATTATTTTGTAAGCTTCTACCATCTACCTTCTAGGTTCTCCATCTTAGACCACATCGACACTTAATATCAGGTGAGATTGTGGTCAAATAAAGTTTTATGTATCATAAAAAAACAGCCTCATTTGTGTCATGAACCAATTTTCTTGCTTTTTATAAATGTTATCTGGGTTGTTTTATGGATATTTATTCAGAAGCTAAATAAAAATGTTCTTTGAGCAGAAACTTTTATTTAACGACCCGTAATATCAGACTTCAAATTTGATACAAATATCATCAAAATAAGTATGTCCATCGATATTAAAATAAGCGAGTAATAAATTCCTTTCGTGGCATTCGAAGCACTATTCTACAATGTTCAAATTATTCTCAAACACACTATTATAGCATTAAAACCTCGTTTGAACAAAACGCTACAAATCGCTTTAACAAGCTCTGCTATAGGTACGTATTAAAGGCACTCCGAGTGCTATTTAAACTCAACGGGACGGACACGATACGCAGAACGTTGTTTAACAATCTAAAACAATAATTGAAAAATCTATACGGGTTATTTATGAATAAAATTACTTTCGCATAGATTCGGCTAGATAATTCTTATTTTTATTGGTCTGGTAAAATGAAAACAAATTAATCCTACCCATCCTGACCGATTTTTTAATATTAACCAAAAAAAAAGAATTTTGAGACAATTTGAGAATTTTGAAACATATCAACATCATAAACAAAGAGTTCAATTCTACTTATATGTATTACTAGCGGCACGCCCCGGCTTTGCACGGGTAATTATTCAAAATTGTTTCAAAATTGTTCGAATTTTTCTCGCCGTAAAAACCGTCCTTAAACTCCAACGAACATTTAAAAAATAAATTGGCTAAATTGGTATAGGCGTTGTTGAGTTATGCGCTTAGCAACACATTTTGCGACTATTTTTAACCCCCGACAAAAAAAGAGGGGTGTCATATATGTTTGACGTGTCTATCTGTCTGGGACATCATAGCTCCCGAACGGATGACGCGATTTTCAACTTAGTTTTTTTGTTTAAAAGGTGAGTCTGGCGCGAGTGCTCTTAGACATGTTTCAAGATAATCGGTTGTGCCGTTTAAAAATTGTGGGGGTTAGAGTGGGGAAGGAAAACCCATAGGGACCCATAGAAAAATTACATAGGGAGCCGACCCCGCGCGGCAGATTATTTCGTGATCTTAACCCCCCTCCCGTACCTCCGTGCCCGAGTGACGCCTGCCACTCCACAACGCATAGTTAGCCGCAGAGCAGTTATTTTAAAAAAAATTAACTCGTGATATCTTTTGAATGGAATGTCAGAATCTAATAATTCAAAAAGTTATATAAAGGTTTGAAAGCAATCTTACATAATAAATTATTTATTTTGTTAAAGATTAATACCAAGATACAAATAAAGAGCCTTTTCAAACAGTGGTATTTTATTTTTTTTAATATAAAAAATTGCTTATTGTTACAAAACTATAATAGTTAGAGATATGATGTAACGACGTTTTTTGTAGATAATTAATGATAAGTTTTACAAAGTTGTAATACATTACTTTGTTATATATTCAATAGTTTTCGCAGCATTCGCGATTAAAGAAAGATTTTAGGTTCTTTTTTTTCACCATGGGTTACATTATCGGAGTTTGGTAAGGAATCATATTATTTTTGAAAACTAAATATAGCCTATGTCACTCAGGGATAGTGTAGCTTTCGAATGGTGAAAGAATTTTTTACATCGGTGCAGTAGTTTCAGAGCCTATTCGAGACAAACAAACAAACAAAAAATCAAACCTTTCCTCTTTATAATATTATAATATATAATATATAATATAATAATATAGATAAACGCGAAATGTTGTGTGGATGTATGTTGCTTATTCAAGCAAATTTATTGAATGGGTTTCAATGAAACTTCATTATAATATTACTTACATTTGAGAATAAAACATCTCCTTTTTACCGTGGTATAATACCTACCACTTTTCGCGGGAAATATTTTTTTTATTAATGCGGGATTTAATTATTGCGAACAAAGCCCGATTTGGATCAAATTTGGCACAGACTGTTTTTACCAGTTAAGGATAAAGCTACTTTTGACTGCGAGAAAATCTATAATTACATGAGAAAAGTCGTGGGCATAAAACAAGTATCCCATAAATTCATCATAGGCACCTCTATTTACGTTCCCACTGCTGGGGCACAGGACTTCTTGACGAGAGAGATTAGGCCTTAATTCACCACGCTGGCAAAGTGCGGATTGGTGAATATCACATGTTCTTCAAACTCTTCAAAGTTTTCAGAGCATGCCGGTTTCCTCAAAATGTTTGCCTTCACCGTTAAAGCAATAAATGACATATATAGGTATTTGTTTTAATTTTTATGCAGAAGAATTCTTGCTTCGTGCGAAAGTTACGGATGCGCTTTAATCTTATTCTGCATAAAATAATTAAAATAGTTTAACTTAAAAAGTGAGGTTTATCACTTATTAAAAATCATTAAGATTTACAACTATCGAATCCTCCTCCCGTCGTGTTGTAAAACGAAGCCTTCCCAACACTTTCATAACCAAGATCAAGGTCGACTGCGCGCGCGCACGCTAATTGCGATTGCATTTTGCTCTTGTTTCTCATTTCCGAAGTGATTGCTATCAACTACAATTTACTATTGAATCAATGAGTCTAGTCTGTTATAATTGTTATTGTTAATAGTGAACGCAATGTCGACCTTTCCGTTCTAGATAATTGCATGGATTATAAGTTCGTTATTGGTACAGGTAGTTTTGGTGATAAAATCGTAATGAAAGGTCTTACTTTTATTATTAGGCAATTTAATAATCTGTCTGTGTCTTACGTTTACAAATGCATATTGGCATAAAGTGAATCAAATATTTATTTTATAAAAATAATGTATTGGTTATATAGATTATTTATTAATAATAAGGCTGACGTTATTATATTCTCGTCCACAACCAAGAAGATGTTCTATGAATGATGTTCAGTGTTATTCTAAATAAGTAGCTCTTATCTTGTCTTTAACAGTATGTTCTCTCTTTCAGCTGGTAACCCTGGCGGCCGCGCTGGCCTGTGTGTCCTGTCAGAACGGACCCACCACCACCCCTGTGCCCATCCTGAAACAGATCAACAAGCAGAATGACGATGGATCTTACAGGTATTTTCATAGCTCCTGTTCTATTCTATCTGGTAACCCTGGCAGCGCTGGCCTGCTCTTTTATCAGAACGCCCCCCACCCCTGTGCCCATCCTGCAATAGGTCAACAAGCAGAATGATCATCTAGAAACGAGTTTAAACCTTATTATAGATCTGTTAGGTGGTTAATATTAAGGTACGCCTACGCTAATAACATAAAAATAATGATAGCAATAATTAGGTAATTTTTTATACTGCTTTAAATGTATCTAGTACTCGTAGTTATAACAATACCAAAAGTATATATAACACAACCAAAATAATCCATTAAGCTACAAAATGTATATTTAAATCATACTTTGATACCTTACCTTTTCGGGCGACTCAAACGCGCCCATTTCGCGGCCTGTTTTGTGAGTTCAGGTTACAAGAATTCGAGGCTAGAGAGAACGAAGTGTTTGATTTTAATGATTTTTAATAAGTTATAAACCTCACTTTGCTTTTGCTTTTCACTATCCCGGAGATGCAGGTTCGAATCCTGTGCGCGAAGGTTATGGATGTATCTTACGTTTTTTTTATGCACATAATTTAAACATACGAAGTGTTTGGTTTCCTTAATACAATATAATGTAGTTTAATAAATCTGGTTATTACCATGGAAACCAATGCGATTTGACGTCACATTTTGATTTGGCCAACCGTTAATTATGGAAATTTGCAAGGAATAATAGAAATAGTCACTTTTGGATGATTAATTTTCACTATGATATTAAAATTTGTTCGCTTTGTGCATAAAATAAACTTTTTCAATACTTTCAATACTTTACACATTGTTTTGCAGAATAGTTTTTCATACGATAAAGGTCAGAAAATTATAGAAACATTCCATTTTAAAGTCGTGTGCATATTCCCTATAAATACATCAATCTTCTTCCAGCTACGGCTACGAAGCTGCTGACGGCTCATTCAAGATAGAAACCAAATATCCGAACGGCGACGTGGCCGGGAAGTACGGCTACGTGGACGAGAGTGGGAAGACCAGGGAGATCTCCTATGGAGCCAGCAGCCAGAGAGGATTCGAGCCTCAAGGTAAGGCATTTGGAGCAATGGATATAAGATTTATATTGCGACAGTTATAAAGTGCAATTGTGCAGTGCAGTTTGTGCACGGGGCAGCTTCTATTTTTAGCGAGTAATAGTTTCATCATCATTCAGCCGTAGGGCGTCCAATGCTGGACATAGGCCTCCCTCAAAGACTTCCAGTGACTTCGGTCTGTAGCAACTTGTAACCACCGCGAGCCCGCTACCTTCACCAGGTCATCTGTCCATCTAGTTGTCGGATGTCCTACTCTGTGTTTTCCGATTCGTGGTCTCCATTCGAGAACTTTCTGACCCCTACGGCCATCTGGCATGGCATTTACATGGCCTGCCCATTTTCCACTTTTTTCGTGTTGCGTAATGTGGCCCGGAGAAGCCATCTATCTACCTTCTAGGTCTTCATGCCCCATCTTAGACCACATCGTAACTTTAAATCAGGTGAGATTGTGATAAAATGAAGGCTTTTCAAACATAAAAAAAAATTAAAATCAGACGTAGGATGTACACGGCTGAACAGAGTCCAGTCTCCAGCTATTCCCAAGAACATCCTTTTTTGAAACTTGGTTGAAAAAACTCCTAAAACTTTGTGATAAAAATGACGGATGTATCAATATCTGAAAACGGATCTCTATCAAACATCATAGAAAGTTTGACAATTAAGGAATAAATAGGAATGAACTCTAAAACTACTAAAACGCTTGATTATCTATCTCTTTACAGAACTGTTCATAATTTTTATATAATTCTTTATAAATAACGTTACGTAAATTTTAGATATTTTTTTATGTGCTAATTACATTCAATTTATTGTAACTTCATGCCCTAGTAATTCGGTAGCATGCAGTAAAGTTAAACTATTTCCTAATTTAAGAAGAACCGCCTTGTTAATTATAGAACTTGGTTCTTTCTTAAGCAGTTGTGAAATATGCAAACCATCGTTGTACAAGGGTGATAATCTAGGATTTACCTAACTCTACAACTTATGTTCTATCGGGACCATAACATTTAGGATTGGGAGTTCAGCGTTTTTTTGTCATGTTCAAAATAACATATGCTGAGTTGAGGGCTTTTTTGGGACACTATCTGTGTGTTTATGTTATTATTATTTTGTATGTGTTCTAAATAAATTGTGTTTTTTTCTTTCTCAACAACAGCGTCGAAATATAAGGAGCAAATACGAGTCAGTCACATGCAAATGCGATTATTGCTAAATATGATAATTATTTATATATGTAATTTTAAAATATTTGTATACTACTGAAACGGCGTTAATATACGCGACACAGTTTTATTAACTAAATGCGTATATTTTCGTATTATTTGTACCCTATGTTTCAGTTTTCCAAATAAATATATTTTTAAATATTTTATTGTATTAATTATGTTCTGGTAACCAAAAATATCTGCGATATCTTCCAGGAACCGGAATAATGGTGCCTCCCCCAACCCTGTACGACCCAACCTCCTCCAACGCGCTGACAGACGGGCAAGAAGACGACGGCCAGTACCGAGAGGACCCGAAGATATACGAAGACCCGAAGTACAACGGCCGAGCGGCGTCACGCCCTTCTTCTTCTTTCAAGTTCCAAGCGGCCACCGCGGCGCCCGAGCCCCAGTACCAGCGTGAGGTTGTGCCACAGTCCAACCAGGTAAGAAAGAAAGAAAGAAAGAAATAAATATTTATTTGTCACTAAAATAAAAAACCATAAATACCTTTGTAGGTATTTTTTGTTGTGTTTTGTAACACAACAAAAAACAATAAATAATTAATGTGACAAAAAGGTGATCATTCAGCATTATGCTGTGATTGAGCGAGTCAAACCACAGCGCTGTTCTTCCATGATCACCTTGAGCTAGTTGTTCTTATACTACACTACTACAAACAATTAAAAATACAGTAAACCTAAAGTCAAATATGCATACCTATATAAAGTAAGGAAAAAAAAGAGACAATTTATAAAAAATAATTTTAATGGTAGGCGTCTTGTTATGGCACAGGAGAACGCTTTCTAAAATACTCATTTCGAACCGCACTAACGTGAATCTGCAGTGAGTAATTGTATAGTTTTTTTGGCAATGGTGAAACAGGCTAACGGAGTCTAACGACGTGGACGAAGGAAAACGTTCATATCCCTCATCAAGTTCTACATAACCTGATCAAGTTATACACATTTAATAATTTTTATCCCATTTCCAGGTGCAATACCAGCCCCAGCCCTCTCAGTTCCGCTCCAGCCCGCTATACTCCCAGCAGAACCTGTTCCGCCAGTCGCCTCAGCAGTTCCCGCAGCAGCAGCAGTTCCCACAGCAGCAGCAGGTCCAGAACCAGTACCAGGAGCCGCAGTACCGGCCACAGAGCCAGATCTACCACCAGCAGCCGCAGTTCTCTTACCAGGTGAGGATAGTAGGGTACTTTTTACTGGACAGGGTAGAATAGAATAGAATAGAATAGAAAATTCATTATTACACACACCATATTTTATACAAAAATACAAAACTATTAAAACTAAAATCAACCTAGCATGCGTAATGGGCGGTCTTATTGCTTAGAGCAATTTCTTCCAGACAACCTTTGTATGGAAATAATTTAAATAGTAGGGTAGTCAAAATATAGTTGACAAAATGATCTGTGGAAACAAACGCCTAAAGGAGTTTGTATGCTACTTTTGACAGCTTTTGACTATCATTTGTTTAAATTAGCTTTAAGTTGATCTGTCCATGAATGCCCTGTGCGTCTAAGGAAGTAAACTTGACTTTGACTTTGTTTGCACAGGTTTTGAATACTTTAGACGCTTACGCTTATATCAATTTTACGCTGACTATTCTTATGCATATTTACTATAACATATCTCTATTTCAGGCAAACATCCCCCAACCCTACTCCGGCTCAACCTTCGGGCAGAACTACCAGAACTACCAGAGCAGCCCCAGCTACCAGAACAACCAGAACTTCAACCCGTTCTCGGGACACCCCGCCCAGAACTTCGACCCCAGCACCGGCTCCTACACGATTAACTTTACTGGTTGAAGTTAATCTCTTTGAAGTCACTTAATTTGATATTCTGTTAGATAAAGCAAGGGGAGATAAGATAAAATGGTTAGAACAATAGAAAAACAACAGTCAATTAAAAACAGCTTCTACGCTTTGAGCTAACACTCTATAACGAGTAATTCAACTTGCAAAATTAGGCGTTTTCCAAAAAAAGTTAGGACAATGAGAGCTATTTACTTTTTTCGAAAACATTTCTTTGCTTCCGTGATTATAGTTTTCTGTACATTTGAGACTAAAATTCTCATATTTGAAGGTCCAATGCCCAGCTTTTGAACATATTAAAAATAGATTTAGGGTTTGTTGTCAATGTCAATGGTTGAACAATCAAGGAAACCGCTTTGTTCAAAATAGCAAAAATCTCAATTGGTTCTAACTTTTTGTATAACGCCTTTTTTGACACCTTAAGTTTTAATTGAACTAAACTTATCAAAATCTGGAAATATAAATGGAAAGTAGGGTGTCTTAAAATACACTAATTTTGCGTTGCGTAAGTGCGTATCTGACAGAATATCTTATAATGAGTGATTCTTTAGTTATTCTAACATTTTGTACAAACCGATATTTAAATAAATTAGCCATAGGTAATTTTAGCGAATGAGGTTTTCTACGATTTTTGTATTAAGTTAGAACTAGTCAAATGGATATTACCAAGAACGATGACTATTTTAATATTAATAAGTTAAGCCATACGAATTTTGAAATTTGAAGGTTAAATGGTTTTAAACGTAAATTCAAGATCAAGAACATAAAAATGTATTTCGGACCATAATAAGCGAGACAACTGCAAACAGTTTGATAAAAAAGGACTTATGTTCATATTTATAAAGAGCATCAAAGTTCCTTGTGACGTCACCGTATCGTATAAATTTCTTTACTGCTTTGGTCTAAATAAATCGTATCTAAGCGTGACATTAAACGAAACTTCAATCCACTGAATCGTCTTAATTTTTGTATAATAAAAGAACATCTAAAAATGTAGATGTTTTTTTATAATCTTTTTGACGGACTAATTTCTTTTTTGTCGCTTCGCCTGAATGCATTTGAACAATTAATGTTTTTTTAATGTTTTGAGCTGTCAATGTACTGTTTTGTATTCATGCGCAATAATCGATATAAATGCGCCACGAATATGCCACGTGTGTTGGGTGCAAATAAATAAATAAATGATGTTATGTAAATGTTACGGCTGTTTTATTGGATCATTCGATTGAGAAAGTGTTTTGACAGCAAGCGGAAGTCGCAAAAGGTTTGTTGCAAAATTAACATTTTGCACAGGTAAAAACATTATCTGCCTTAACAGTAAGATATAAACACGGCTTAGACACGTGCTCAACAGTTGTTTATGTATTTTTTTAAACAGCTGCAAATCATGTGTTTATGACGTGTTTATATTTTGAATCGTTTTGTGTGGTAAGATCGCATATGTATATTCCTCAGTTACATAAACAAAACAACATTTTGTAGAAGTTCGCTTTAACCCTAAAAAGAAGACGTTCATAATTCGTATATTTATTTTCATTCCTTATTTTTTTACATCTGGCGTTTCGAAAGTAATCTTATTTAATAAAAACAGATATCATCTCTATATCGAGAACTATCTAACGTTGAATCGAGGCTTCGCCCGCCTGAATTTGCAAAAAATTATGATGATTATTCTATTGTCTATAATGTCAAGTGACCCTTGTCTCTGCTCCTTTTGGCAACAATTCGTCAGTCAGCTACGACGTACTATTGTTATTAATTGCTCTGTATGTTTCTAAGTTGAGAAGAATATATACATGTTAAACTAAGCAAAATCTCTTATTCCTGGATCCAGGATCCCTTGTTGCACACAAAATTGCACTCGTCGAATAATAATAATAATAATACAAGCTTCACGGCCGGTGATTCTCCGTTTTGATATTTTTTATACAGTAAGTTTTTTATACAGTAGGTATAAAATATTTTTTGACGTGTTTAAAATGAAATAAAGAGAATAATAATAAAACATTTATTTTGTGCCACAATAGAATAACTTAAAACTAGAAATGGGTTTTATTAACAAAAAATGATAGAGCATTTGTTCCAGTAGCTCAGCTGCCGGTCACTGTCTATCGCGAATCGTCGAGGACTCTGCAACAAAACTCCCAAGTTGAAACCAGTTACCAATACAGGAGCGTTAAACTACTATAACATGATCTTCAAGGTAGTTTTCAAACTACCTTGAAGCACAGCAATCTCCAAAGGAGGAAGTGGGTGAGATTTTGGAGATGAATGTCGGACTTCCGTTATTGCTTCAAGGGCAATTCTTAGATTTAAATATGGACTTTCCTCACGATGTTGTGGTGAATTAATGCCTAATCTCTCGTCAAGAGAGAGGTCCCTGTGTACCAGCAGTGGGATGGTAAATAGGGGAGCTTATGCTGTGAAGTTTCGTTTCTTTGCTTAGTATTTCAAAAAATGCTACAAAAAAATCAAAACTTGACAAATTAACAAGGAAAAGAGATTTTTTTTTAAGTTGGTTAACATTACTAGAAAGCGAAACAAGTGGTGAATAGACTGCTTAGTTAAATGTTAATTTGAGTCTTTTCGATCATTTACTTTGACAGATTTGTGTAGAAAATCGTAAAGTTAGTCTCAAAAGAGGATAGCTTATCTTTACTAAAGGTAGTTCAAAACTAGTGATAAAGCACCACCTTCATGTGAAATTGCAAATTGAAATTAATAAATTATCTTAGCTTAAATTGTTGTCGAATTGGCTATTTTATCTTTCATGCTTTTAAGACAGATTTAACGACTATGGTTTTAAAGATTTTCATGTATTGCATCATACTAGCTAAGGCTTCGACCAAACCTACGCGTCAGCAATGCGGGAAGCGACTACTGGGCATTTATCCCGCGGCCTTTATTAAGTCGTCCGACCATCTTATTGGACGCACTAAACTGCGCTTGCCGATCCATGGTAATTAATTAATTGAATGGTCTACATTTGACAAATTTTCAGCTCCAACAACTATCTATTCTACGCATAATATGCCGTGCAAAACTTTAAAATAAGATTTATTGTACGGAAGCCCCATTTACTATCTTAATATATAAATAACTCATTAATCGCGAATGTCAATGTTCGTCACAGAAATGCCAAGTGAAGTAAGGACAACTAGTACATCTTGTAAAATACTTTTGATATATGCTCTTCATTATTACAAACTAGCGGCCCGCCCCGGCGTCGCACGGGTAAAAAAAGTTCCCGGCAATTATTCGATTTTTTCTCGCCTTTTAAACCTTCCCTAGACCTCCACGAACATTTCAAGACTAAGATAAGATAAATCCGTTCAGCCGTTCTCGAGTTTTAATCAGACTAACGAAGAACAGTTCATTTTTATTTAAAAAGATAAGTAAATTTTAAGCAATAAAACTCACTTGACATTGAAAAATGAAATTAAGCTATTTGAATTTTATTTTTTTCAGGTACTTCTGTAGACCAGTTTTTGGATTGAAAGTAAAGCGAGATATAAAACTGCGGATACAACCTTCGCCTTGACCATGTAATACTCAAAACGCTAAATATAAATAATCGTTAAACTATTAAAAGACATAAAAGTACAAAGAAATCTGTCTGCCACCAGGATGTATCTCAAGAACCAAGCTACTAGATACAGAGTTGAGGGTGATGTATTTTTGTTGTTGCTTTGACAACAAATGCTTATAAATCTAAATTTAAAATTTAACAATTTAAAAACAACATAGGTAATATTATGTAATGTGGACGCGATGCGCTTTCATTTGATACCCCACACTAGTATATTTGCAGATTTTCTGTTTTCCTTCCCCACTCTCACACCCATAACTTTTAAACGGCTCAACCGATTTTCATGAAACATGTCTAAGAACACCCGGGCCAAACTCACCTTTCATACAAAAAAAACTAAATTGATATCGCTCCATCCGTTCGGGAGCTATGATGGAACAGACAGACAGACAGACAAACAGACAGACACGTCAAACTTATAACACCCCTCTTTTTTGGTCGGGGGTTAAAAAGACATACATAAATGTATAAAGGGGCTCCCATACAACAAAGGTGATTTTATCAAAAAGCTAAACATCGAATAGCTCGGGGTTCGAACTGGGATGGGTGACCGCTCTGACTGAAACTTGAAACGAAGTCTCAGCAATAGCGTCCGGGTAACCCTTAGGGCACGGAACTCTAAAAATCCAGCTTTCGCTGTTGATATAGCGAGACCATTTCAAGTAACTACTCAACTGATTTTAATTCAGTTTTCAGCATCAGTTAGAATGATTCAGTTGAATTAATTTAATTTGTTCCAATTTGCAATCGCGTTAGGTTGGAATGGGTCGCTAGATATAATTAGTTACTGTTTACATTATGTTTAATAGGGATCTTAATAAGTTAACCAACAAATTCATCGACTTACACATGTCCGGTTTAAATTCTTACTGGATCGTCATGTCACTTGTAACAGGTAAGTCTCGTTTTATTGGAAAAATATTTATAACATAATTAGAAAAGTAATAGGTTAATTAAAACCAGACATTAAACAAACTGGATTTACGGGCAGTGAATTTTAAAAGTTGTTGTATCTATTAATTGACATAATAATTATGAATTACCAATTAAATTACTATCAGTTCAAAGCAATTTTTAACTAAAGCGCAATTTAAGAAAGAGAAAGAAAGAGATACATTTATTGACACATCACAACACAAAATTCAATAAAACAAAGAAAAACAACAAATAACAAAATAATTTTATGAGATGTGCCAAAAGGCCCTCAGCATAATGCAACCCCACACTTAGAGCGCGGAGGTGCGCTGATTTTCATAATGTTTTTATTTATTTCAAGTACAACCATGGCAAAATGTCAATTTGATCATTTTGCCATGGTTGTAGTTTGCGTTATTGAGTTAAGCGATTAAGAGTTTAGCCTGATCTGATGACGTTTATAGCCACTGGTGAAATCGGGACTTCTATCTACGGTCTAAAAGCACCGGTGATGGCAAAATCCTAGGCTAATAGTAAATTACGTCTAGGTTATTAAGTAGCATTGATAATGATAGATAAATTGTATTAGATAATGCTAAGGTCGGCGCAGGACCTTCAGTTAGCGCATTGCGCACGCGACCGACGTGTGGACCACGCCTAATTCTGTTGAGTAGGCGTTCACAGAGAAAACAATTAGATATTAGATAATTAATAGTCTGTAGCAACGTTCATTTATCTCATGTCAGACATAATTTAATAGTTAACTAGTCAACAACATCAGCTTAAACTAGACAAAGGGTTTCCCTAATGAGCGCCATAGCGCCCTGTCTTCGGCTTGACGCATCCAGTCTTCTACCTGCAGTCTGCCAGCAGTCTTTCGCAGGTCGCCATGGTCATCCCACCTGGCCAAAGGGCGTCCCACTTCTCACAAATTAAAGATAAAAATGCATACAACGCTTGCAGAGTCGCGGTCTCCACTCCAGAACGTTTCCCCATCGGTTCTTCGCACGATATGACCGGCTGACTGCCACTTCAGCTTGCTAATCCTATGAGCTATGTTATTTCTTAGTAACTTTGGTTTTCAGTCAGATGTACTCTTCACATCCAGTAACTAAAAAGTGTTCCTTAAAATTTTAAACAGATAAGCAAGAAAAATCCTAGCTAGACATAAGTAAAAGCTTTTTTAAATGACCGGAAAAGTATATCTTAGATAACGTGATTGTACACTATGACCAAAAATATAAGTTTTTCATGTTTTTTTTTGTTGATTCATCCCATTTCAAGGTTATGCATTAATTACCGGATACTCTGTAAACTAGTATGTCACCGGAAAATAAAACGAATTGTAAATTGACTAAACGTAAATTGCTTGTAAGCTGTTAAAAATTCTCTACCTATTCTCTGTCCCACACTACTCTAAATGAAAGAAGTAAGAACAAGAAACTAAAACAATAACTATATATCTGCCGCCAGTCTGTGGTCGGTATTATTTATCTGTGGCTCCAAATGCCACTTCCTCGTCTGGGCCGGACTGGAATCAAGTTCGTATATTCGTTACGAGTTATGGCAATATATCCATAATATAATCCACATATGTGGTTTGGATTAATAATAATAATAATCATTTATTTCAGGCATTTAAGGCCCATATAAACATATACCTTATAGACTAACATACATAAAAATATAAATCTTATAAACTAAAGTGTCAGAATCGTGGATCATCTGTTACGGCGGTGTCGCCTCGCAGTGTAGGCGACAGATGAACCGCCGAAACTTGACCCCTTGCGGCCAAAACTGCTCATTCAGTAACGTCGACAGATGTTGAGTTGGAACCCGCACCATAAATGAACCGAAGCTCACATAACTGCGAGATTCCAACCTTTCGAAGCATAATAATATTTCACATTTTGATACCCAATGATCCTGCTTACCTTGATAATAGCTGTGACAACGGGTAGAAGTTACGCCAACGTTTAAATTTTGTGAGATACCCACTGGAGCGCGTCAGACTGGTGACAAATAATCCTACTTATGAGAAACCTTGCACCCTACCATATAATAATAAATAAATATTTCCGGATAATCCACACTACAACATCTAGCACCGTGGTAAGCTCTAAGCTTGTGTTACGAGTACTAGACATCTGATATACTTAATATAATACACATTTTTTTATTAATACATATATTAAACACCCAGACCAAGGAGATTTTTTCGTGTTTCGTAATGTGATCCGGAGACCTGTAGGGTTCGGTGTTAGGAGGATTGAGTGAAACGACTGTGTTGGTCTAAGGTAGGTTTATTACTAAACAAGAAATAAGTATGGTGGTGCAATGTGCATATCTATGCTATTTAGGCATACAGTACACGCCCATCGGAAAAAAAAATAAAAAATATTATACACTATTATTATTATTTTTTATACTTAATTTTACTTTACTTATTTCATTTAACATTTTAAAATGCTTACTTATATTTTATTTAAGCACACTTAACATATTACATTTATGTATGGCTTTGTTCTATTCTTATGTACTAACATTTCTTTGCCTTTGTAATCAATTTTTATATTAGGTTCACAATCTTCAATAACACGAAAAGGTCCTACATAAAGAGTATCAAATTTGTTTACACTTTGTTCGTTTCTAAGTAGTATCATGTCTCCTGCCTTATAAGTAATTGGATTAGTATAACAATCATACCTGACTTTTCTTGCATGTTTGCTTTCAATTAAATTCTGTCTTGCATCAAGTTGCGATTTTTGTAAACGATATTTAAGTTGTTTCGGATAATCATATTGATTATATAATGGATCTACAATAGTAGTTAAATTACTGGGGATATTACAAAGTTTACCAAAAATAAGTTCAAAAGGCGTGTATTTTGTCACTGAATGTACAGTTGTATTATAACTAAAACACCAATAAGGTAACCACACACTCCAATTTTGCGGTTCATTTTCTGTTTGAATACGAAGATATTGCATTAAATTTTTATGGCTATTCTCCAAACTACCAATAGACTGATGATGATAAGCTGTAGATGTTGTCTGCTTAATTCGTAGAATTTCACACACTTCTTTCATAACTTTCGAAACAAACTCCGTACCTCTGTCTGAAATAATTTGTTTTGGAATACCATAACGTAATATAAAATTATTTACTAAAGCACTAGTTACTGAAATAGTATCCTTATTCCTAAGAGGATAAGCCTCAACATACTTACTAAGGTCACATTGTAATGTGAGTATATACGAATAACTATCACTATCCTTAACTAAGGGCCCAACTATATCTAAGTATATCCTATCAAAAGATGAAAATCCTGTATCAGTTATTATCATCGGTTCTTTGATCGGGGTAAAGTGTTTTTGATGTAAACACTTGGCACAACGACCTACAAATTCATTTACGTCTTTCTCTAAACTTGGCCAATAAAAACGTCGCTTAATGTTATTTACCATACGCCTAATTCCACAATGTCCACTAGTTGGTAAGATATGAAAATCATTCAAAATTACACGTTTTGTGTCGTCATCATATATTCTTAAAACATCATTTAAAATATTTAATCGCGGACCGGTCCAGTCTACTGATTCATTTATTATTTGAGTTAACTCTTTTATTATATTTTTGTTGTTATTATTTTTAATAATATACAAACAATCTATATTTAACTTTCGACACATACATTCCAACTTTCTCACAAAGGCATCTCGTGCACAATATGATCGAAATGAAGGATTTACGTTAATTAATAACTTTTTCTCACAATAAGCAAATAAACTTGACTTTTCCTTCACATTATTTTTAAGAAATGTATTCCATTCTTTGTCATTCAAAAACTTTATTTCCGTAGAATTACTTGGTTTTTTAAGTGCTCCCACAACTTTAGGGTGATCAGGCCTGTCGTTAGTGGTAACGCTATCAACCTTTGATTTACTATAATCAGTTTCATTCCTATCCGACTGTTCGTTCATTCGTTTTCTCTGCGCTCTTGTCAACACACCCATACTATGTTCATACATCTCTTTCAACTCGTCACTTGATATCTTAATACGTGATAACGCGTCGGCCGCATTATCTGCTCCTTTCACATACTCTATCACGAAATCGTACTCTTCTAATAAAAGTCTAAATTTTGTCAAACGGCTAGATGGATTTGTCATATTAAATAGATAAACTAACGGTTTATGGTCTGTTTTAATTATAAATTTTCGTCCATAAAGATAAGGTCTAAAGTATTTCACGGACCATACTATTGCTAGTAGCTCCTTCTCTATTGTCGGATATCGAATTTCAGCTTTGTTTAGCGTCCGACTGGCATAGGCTACTGGCATGTTGTTATTATTTGATAATACAGAACCTATCGCATAACCCGATGCATCTGTTTGTAAAATAAATGTATTCGACTGATCAAAATTTGGGTATTCTAATATTGGTGGTGAAATTAATGCATTTTTTAATAAAGAAAATGATTTTTGGCATTCTTGGTTCCATTCAAACTTGATATTTTTGCGATTTAATTTATTTAAAGGTAACGATATTTCTGCAAACTTAGGTATAAATTTTCTGTAAAAATTAGTAAATGCCACAAATCTTCTTGATTCATCCGCATTTTTTGGAACTGGGTAATTCTTTACGACCTCAATTTTTTCTGGATCTGGTTTGATGCCTTCAGTTGTTATAAGGTGACCTAAAAATTGCATTTCCTTTCTTAGGAAATCACACTTGTACGGATTTAATTTTAAGTTTACTTTTCTCAATCTAGTCAAAATATCAATTAAATTTTTATTATGAGAATTTAAATTTCTGCCAAAGCAAATTATGTTATCTAAGTAGATAAATAGTTTTTCATATGTTAGGCCAGACATGGCTACTGTCATTAATCTAGAAAAAGCACTTGGGCTGACCTTCAACCCCATCGGGAGACGTGTCATTTGATATTGTCCTGAATTTGTTGTAAAAGCTGTGTACTTTCGACTTTCTGGACTTAAATTACTTTGAAAATAAGCTTGTGATAAATCTAACTGTGAAAAGTACATAGCGCCTGACAATGAATCTAAAATATCTGTTATATTCGGAAGAGGGAATTTGTCATCTAAAATTCGATCATTTAATTTTCTAAAATCGATAACTAACCTCCATTGATTTGTCTCATTGTTCGCCTTTTTAGGTACAAGTAGTACTGGGCTAGACCACTCACTTTTAGCTGGTTCAATAATGCCATTGGAAAGCATTTTCTTAACTTGATTTTCTACCTCGGATCGTTGTGAATAAGGTAATCTATATTGTTTTACATATGACGGATCTACATTTGGTTTTAACTGTATCGTTTGATCGTATAAATTGGTAGTAGTAAGTTTATCATTTGGTAAGAGAAAAACATCTGAAAACTTGGCACATATACTCTCTATAGATGTTCGTTCTTCGTTGTTTAAATGTTTTAAATCTAAGTAAGAAAACATCGAACGCACTCTTTCTCCATCCACACTTGATTTTTCAAAATTACATATCTCATATTCTTTTAAACTATGAATTTCCGGTCTAAAATAAGTAAGATTGACTTCTGACTCTCGTGTATTCATTACTTGCATGACAATCTTTCCATTCTTAGGCTTGCAAACACTTCCTGCAATGTAAACTCCCTTACTCACCTCGCATGGTAATACTACACACTCCTCACTGGTTCTACTGTCTATAACAAATAATTTTTCGCATCTTGGTGGAATTGTCAAATAAATATCTTTGCATGACGAACTTTTATTCATGGATAAAGTAATGCAATCGTTATCTTTACTAATTGAAATTGTATTATTTTCAAAATCTAAAATTGCTTTATATCTTTTCATAAAATCTCTACCTAAAATTCCAACTTGTATACAAGGTAAGTTTTTGATAACATAAAACTTGTGAGAAAATTCCTTACCATTTATGCAAAGTGTAACATAAACATATCCAATTGTTTGTACTTTTCCGCCAATGCCTTTGATGGGAATGCATTCGGAGTGGATCGGAATGTTCCACACCTGCACGGTTTCATATTTCACTGCCGATAAAGAAGCTCCGGAATCAACTAGAAAACTATGTTTTGAATTTTGAATATAAAAATCTACTGAGCTGCTGTTATCACATGCAAATATAAAATTATTATCGAAAAAACTGCATGAGCTCATTATTTGGCTTTTCCGAATTTTGATTGGTATTTACTGAGTTTTGGTTCGCCTGTTCCGAGTTATTATTTTGATAATGACTGTGCATGTAATGCATACTGTTATTACCTCTGTAATAACCTCGAGACCTATTTGGCCTATATCCACGGTAACCCCTAGGCTGTTGGTTACCCGAACCTCGATTCTGACCTCCACGGTTATGTCCTTGCGTCTGCATACTTCCGCAACCTCCTCGCTGTGTAAAGTTACCTCGGTAATTATTATATCTACCTCTATTACCTGAATATCTGTTATTAGTTCGTCCACGCTGTCCAAAGTACAAGGATGATTCAGTACTCTGGCGGCTACACGACGGCTCCTCATCCTTCGCTGCTCGAATAGTGTCCTTGAGAGTGGAGTAATTCCTAGCTAACAAAATCGTGCTCAGCTGTTTATCCCGTAAACCATTAGCAAAACTGTTTATCGCTATTTTCTCATTGATGGGACGTAGTATTTTGTACGCTTCCTGGTCACTAGACTGCGAAATTGTCAGATCTACAAATAATTTCTCTAGCTTAGCTCCATACTGTTCCATGGTCATGTTTTTCTGTCGAATTTGCATCATTTCGTTATGAATCGCGGTACTTGACTTTTGAGTCAGTAAGTGAAAACGCATATCATTCACTAATTCCTCGCATGATTTATAAGATTTACACAACCTCAACTTAGCACTTTCATTCAACCTTGTTCTCAACACAAAATTTATGAGCATAGACTTACCTTCTGGTTTCAACGCAGAATTATACAATTCAATAGCATCGATGAGACCTTTAGTAACGTTCTCATTTCCTGTCATCACCGGCAAAAGTGAAGTCGCTGTTTTAAAATCAAATGACTCCATATTGGTGATTTGGCTACTATCTTCACAACCTTGTGAATAATTTTTGGCACAAAATTCCTGAATATCTTTATATAGTTTCTCAAACGAATCGCAATACGACTGAATTTCTTGTAACACACTTCCTACTATTTGTTTTTTATCTATCTGTTCTGTTAAAACAACAATACATGCATGAAACTGCTTTCTTAACTCTACTGCTTCATTTAATTTCTTATTCAAAACCTTCTCTGTTCTATTACTGTAATTTAATTTAACTAAATTATCCTTTAAATTTTTAAGTAAATCATATAAGGTCTTTATTTCACTTGCCATCTATTATAGATATTACCTTCAAAAATAAAATTATAAAGTACATTACCATATCGTATAGGGTACGCTAGAAGATGAGTCCTAAAATATCTATAAACTATTCACCCTAATGTTCACCGAACGACACCATAGTTCACTTAATAACGATAGTCTTCTTAGTAACTCTTCACTTCTCTATAATGTTCCTTCAGAATAGGTATCTCCTTACAGTTCATTGTTTCACTCTGACTTCAAGAATATAAATATTACCTAAGTACACGTACGAGAAAAAAAATTATTCCGATTTATTCACTTTTAGGTACACTTTTTATTTGTTATTTTGATGAATTTATAAATATATATTTTTTTAACACTATTTAACTTAAGCACTAAACACAACAAAAAAACACTATTTATTCACTTCACGTAACAACATACTGGTCGATCGTCGATCAGCTACTTGTCACGACAGCTGCAGCTCACGCAGGGCTCTTCTAAGGCTCGGGGCGTCGAGCGACGAAAAGACCGCCTCAAATTCTGTGTAGTGAATTCGCTCCTTATCCAATCGTGGTGACATCTCTTGTATAGCTGGTATATTCCATAAAGACCAGCAATCGCCAAAATCGTGCAAATGATGTACATCACTACGCTTATGTTGGATAGATGGTAATCCGAGCTGTTTGTTCCACCGGAGGCATTTTGAGTGATGAAAACCTCATCCTTTTGGATTTGTGAGCGACACATTTTTATAACTAGCAAATTATCACTTGTAACTACATTGTTTGTAACGCGATCTCTCCTCTGCTCGATACCCGATACGGCACGGTCGCCATGTAGGGTTCGGTGTTAGGAGGATTGAGTGAAACGACTGTGTTGGTCTAAGGTAGGTTTATTACTAAACAAGAAATAAGTATGGTGGTGCAATGTGCATATCTATGCTATTTAGGCATACAGTACAGACCTTCTAGGTCTTCATGCCCCATCTTAGACCATTATCACTTTACATCAGGTGAGATTGTGGTCAAATAAAGGCTTATCTAGCAAAAAATTGAAAAAAAAAACGTAAATTAGTACGGTATAAGTCTTCTACGCAATACTCAATTCATTTATTGCTTACACATTGGTTTAAGTCAACCATATTAAACATAGTTATTGGATTGTTTACATCGGCTCCGTAATTTTATACGAATTAAAAATATTATTAGCAAACATTAGACAGTGAAACCTAATAAATACTGTAAAAGAAGTTATCAACTGTGAATAAATTAATCAGTTACACGGTGAAAAAAGAGGAAAAGTGACATAATACGAAGAACAGTTACAACAACATTAACCAAGTGATGTTTACTTCATATGACCACAACAAACAAAATTAAGAATAAACACAAGATGTAAGTGTTCATCCAATAATTTACAAGCATAACACCACTATCCCAACATCATACAATGAAAATAGCACTACAAAATAACTGATAAATATCAACTCAAACAAGAACAAAGAACACAACACTGACATATTCAAAACGTGTAACGGTCAGTTGTCAACAACTAGACAAGAAACGAACGCCGTAACGATCGTAGCTTACAAGTCCGTCTGGCGCGGCGGGAGAACCTCTGCCTCTCAATCACTCGTTACCGAGTTCGATACTCAACGAAGGCAAAATTTATTTTGCACTTTTTAATTTTTTATCTACATTTAATTTACTGAATTATTATTTAAAATGAACAATTTCTTGGAAAATATTACATTTCGTAGACAAAGAACTAAATCTGAATCCCCTAATCACAATGAGAGTGATGTTTTCCAAGATACAGCAGATGCCACATCAAATAGTCTACCAGAGATTTCGGATGATGAAAATGATAATGTTACGATAAAATTAAAAAACAAAATACAAGCTTTAGAATTAGAGCTTAAGAGTGCTCATTCCGAAATTGATCGCTTAATATTAGAAAATTGTAACCTAAGAAAATCGAACGACGAACTTCTTAAAAAACCTTCGCTTATTAAGAAAATTACGAACAGCCCTACAAAACCAAAGACTCCCAAGAAAAAACCAAAATTATCAAAAACTCAAAATGATATTATTATTTCTCCTAAGCTGCAATCCAAACAACCCAAGAAACTTTATCAGGCGCCAATAGCATTTCAAAAGACAGAGAAATTATCAAGAAGAATTTGCTTGTTAAGCTCTAATAAACAAAATGACATTTTAAATACTGCAGAGAAAAACTTAAAAAATTATACAGAAATTTGTCATTACCTTATGACAAATGGAAATATCAAAAATCTTATAAAAGACCTACATTTTAAAATCTCTGACTTCTCAATGAATGACTACTGCATTATTTTGCTGGGTGAAGACGATTTCAAGACAACGAAGAATTATTTTGAAATTATATTTTATTTGAGGGAAAGCTTACAAACTTTCAAGCATACAAACATAATTATATGCCTACCATTGTATAAACTCGGGATCCATACAGATGTGTTTAACTGGCGAGTGGAGAATTTCAATAATCTTTTATACTTGGACGTGAATACACATGAATATGCGTACATATACGACAGCAATCAATATCTACAATACAATTATAGCATGTTTCATAGAAAATATGGAACACTGAATAGCTTTGGAACTGATGTGTTGTTCAAGAACCTACAGAATTATATTGAGGACTTACACTGCTATAAAATAAATCCCGAACCTGAGAAGAAGAGTTTGTTAAATAAAATAGTAAATCAGGATCTTTTTCGTGACTCAACATCTTCAAATTCTACACCAAAATATAGCGGGCTTGATCAATAAAGCCGAAATTCTGACAGTGAGTTTAGAAGAACTTGCCGATAATAGTGTAAATATAGATGTGTTATGTATAAGTGAACATTTTATGATGGCTGGATATGAAACGTATTTACGAATTCCTAACTATACTTTAGCAACATCGTACTGTCGGGATAACAGTAAGAGAGGTGGCTCTTGTATATTAGTAAAAAATTATCTAGAATTTAGGGAACTTAGCGAAATCAAAAAATTTTCAATCATAAATGTTTTTGAATGCTGTGCTGTCGAAATACTTCACTGTAAAACTATAATTATTTGTATATATCGTACCCCTAATTATGGAAATATAAACTTATTTTTTAATAGATTAGAACTCTTATTACAACATTTAACTAAGAAAAACCTAAATATAATTATAGCAGGGGACTATAATATTGACATTTTAAAAAATAACTCTGTTAGCTCTGATTTGACATATCTATTATTAAATTATAATATGCGACTAGAACTTAAACAACCAACTCGTTTAAAGAGTGGAACATGTATTGACAACTTTGCGCATAACTGTACACAAACCTGTAAGGCTAAAACTATTGAGCTTGCTTTATCAGACCACACGGCTCAATTACTCATTTTTCCTGTAAAAATATTAATAAAAACTAAATTTTGGCGAAAGGTACAAAGAGACTACTGCAATGAAAATATTTTAAAATTTAAAATGTGCCTTAAGAATTTCAGATTCTCAGAAATATATGAATATGTTGACCCAAACCTTGCTTATAACACATTCATAAAGGATTTTAGGTTTTTTTATGATTTGTGTTTCCCGTACAGAAAATTAACTATAAGGACTGAAAAAAAACACAAATGGGTTTCAAAAGGGATTAAAACTTGCAGCAAAAATAAAAGAAGACTGTTATGGAAATCTAGACTAAATCCCACAGAATATAATAAAACTAAACTTCACAATTATTCGAAAAAACTAAAAAAAATCATTAAACTTACTCAACGAGCTCAAAACAATTACAAAATAAAAACATCAGAAAATAAATGTAAAGCTACGTGGCAGGTAATTAATAATAATCGTCAAAACTTGCCTAAGGATACCATCAACAAAATTAAAGTAGGTGATGAATATATTATGGATCCTAGTCAGATATCAAACTATTTTAATGATTTTTTTATTGATAAAATTAAGCCAATTAGTCATTATGGTAATAATATCACCGACCTTATAATACGTAGGAAGGACTCTATGTTCCTTGCACCATCTATACCCAATGATGTCTTCAAAATTATAAATTCATTAAGAAATACTAATAGTGTAGGTTATGATGATATTTCAACTAAGATTATAAAATCAGTAAATTCATATATATGTACACATTTATCCTACATTTTAAATCTCTGTATATTAAAGGGCAAGTATCCTGATCAACTAAAGATGTCAATAGTCAAACCACTTTTTAAAAAAGATAACAGAGAGTTAATGTTAAATTATAGACCTATTGCACTTATCTCTATCATGTCCAAAGTATTTGAAAAATATATATATCGAGAGATAAATTCTTACTTTGAAAATAAAAATCTATTTTGCACTGAACAAAAAGGCTTTAGAAAAAATAAAAATATTAATTTAGCTATCTTTGAGTTCTTGAAGAATATTCTGTCAAAAGTGGACAATAGGACAGCAGTTTGTGCTATTTACTGTGACATGACACAAGCTTTTGATTATGTAGATCATAATATACTGAGTCAAAAACTTGAGGCCTATGGTATAAGAGGAAATGTATTATCTCTAGTTCAAAGCTATCTCACCAATAGAAAACAAATAACCAAAGTATGTAAAATAAATTATGATACAAAACTGCAGGAAAATCACGAATCCTCAGAACGCAACCTAGTATATGGTGTGCCACAGGGTAGCGTCTTAGGCCCCCTGTTATTCTTAATATATATAAATGACTTGCCTCGAGTGACTGATCAACCAATGACCTTATTTGCGGACGATAGTACAATAACTATAGCTTGTAGAGACAATGATACATACGAGAAAGACATTAATCAATCTTTGACATCTATTATTTTATGGCTAGGTAATAATAATTTAAAAATTAATTTAAGTAAAACTAACATTATGCATTTTAATCAAAATTCCAATTATTTAACTAAATTTGACATACACTTTAATGAAAATAGCATTTCCGAAGTAGAGCAAGCCAAGTTTCTAGGATTAATAATTGACAAAAAACTAAATTGGAAAACTCATATTGATAATCTGTGTAAAAGAATTAGTAGTGTAGCATATTCACTTCGTAAACTGAGTCCAATAATCAATATTGATGGCCTAATAGGCCGCATATTATGGACTAGCTGAATCGTTACGATACGGGATAATTTTTTGGGGGAACAGCACTGAACACGATAGAGTTTTCAAAATGCAAAAACGTTGCTTGAGATCCATGTTCAACTTAGTCCCGCGCGATAGTTGCAAGCCATACTTTGTAAAATATAAAATTCTTACTCTACCTGCTCTCTACATACTAAATATTGCAATGTTTGTAAGAAACAATTTGAACCTATTTAACAGTTTTTCCGACATCACAGTACGTAATAGACGTTATAATAACAGACTCTGTACACACCCGTCACGAACTGCGTTGGTAAGAAAAAGTGTTTTAGGTATGGCACCTAAAATTTATAATCAGGTATTGAAATGTTTAAAGGAGTCTAATTGTCGTGATTCTGAAGTAGTATTTAAGAACAGACTTAAGAATATTCTTATACATAAATGCTATTATACAGTTAATGAATTCCTTCTTGACAAATTTTAGTATTATATAACTGATAAAAATATATTTAATGATGTATCTACATATAATAATAATCAACTAATTAGGAAATATTTCAGACAAATCACATTTGTGACCAAATGCATTGTGCCCTCTCAAATTTGCACGCCAGGATTGGCAAAACATGTAGAACACTTTTTTTTTAAACTTAATACCATGTATACACTCATGTTTTATGCAAATAAATTATTCTGGACTTATTCTTATTCTTATTCTTATTGTGTAAGCATGTTTCACAATGCCGACCCTGTTGGGCGTTACAGCAAGTGGCAGGCAGACCAAAACTTTTATATGTTGATTTTTTTATTGAATTTGTACCTACATGGCTAGATATTCATTAGTTTATTTTAATTAAAACAAAATAAAATCAAAACAAAAACTAAAAATCAAAACAAAATTACAATCACAAAAAAGTTAATAGAAATAAATTTAAAATTACATAAAATGTCTAAATATCGTCGGAAGTTGTTAAAAGCGAACAATTTAGGCGTGCTACAAGTCCTTGATTGCTATCACCGAACCTAGATCACCTCTAGACTAATCATAATGTACCAACGCATGTGCAGTGCAAGAACGTGACCTTTGCGAGGAATGCGCTCCGCAGTACACCCGGTCATTATTTTGACAGTAACTTAAATGTAAGCATTTTCGTTTGAACTAGCTTTGGTTGTAACGACGTTGCCGTCAAGGTGGTAATACAGCTAGCTTGCGTTTTGTCTAGCATTTCTATGATGAAACAAACTTACGAGATTCCTATTGCCAGAGAATCCTATTTATGAGGATAACGATCATTTTCGGTTGGTTTTAAATATACTGTATTTTTCTGTATTTGTGTTGTCGAAATAAATGTTCTTTCTTTCTTTTTTTCTTTATTTTTTATTTATATGTCTGCCTTAATTTCCTTAAAAGTAAAACACCATAATATTTTGTAATGTTCACGCGATGCGCTTTCATTTGATGGAGTATATATGCCGTTTGTTGGTTTTCCTTCCCCACTCTCACCCCATAACTTTTAAATGACACAACTGATTTTCATGAAAAATGTCTAAGAACACTTGCGCCAATTTCACCTTTTCTGCGGAAAGCAGTATATTACTTATGCGACTTAATTTTTAGCCCCCGACGCAAAAGAGAGGTGTTATAAGTTTGACTTGGATGTCTGTGTCATAGCTCCCTAACGGGTGAAAATAATTCAAACAAGTTTTTTTTTTATATTAACTTATCTGAAAGTGTGCTTAGACATGTTTAATGAAAATCCGTTGAGTTTTTCAAAAGTTGTAAGGGGGACAGTTGGGAGGAATAAATGTTAAGCCTAAAACTAGCCTAAACTTAATTGCATTTACCTATCTGCTACAAGAGATGAAAGATGAAACATCTATTGACAATTGATATATTGTAACAATAAGTGTTTTCGTTCTCTATTACCTTTTAAATTTAAATTTATCTTTCTTTTAATTAGTACGTATATCTAGTTAAGCAAATACTTAAATATTGTTGATGTATTATTGGTAAGAGCGGGGTCTCCCAACGCAAGCAAATTTTGCTTAAAGGGTGACTCCAGAACCTGTATTTATAGTTTTTTAAGTTGATGCAATAAACATTTTTATTATTATTATTATTTTATTATTTTACTTACAATGGACCATCGTGGTAGATCAAACCCCCTTTTTTACAGGCATAATGTTACATTTCAGAGAAGATCCTGTTGACCCTGGCTTCCACATCCAGGACGGGGTCCCGGATGTGCCAGGGCCTGCAGCACCCCTGCGCGCCCGGTGAGAGGCCGCCCCGCGCCGCGGTATAAAAGCCGTCTGCGCACGCGCCGCGCCTCCGACTGTTCAACATGGCGTTTACTGGATTGGTATGTCTTGAATTTTAACTTTTTTGGAATATTTTCGTAGATAAATTAGGTTTTGAATTTTTTTAGTGATTTTTTTTTTCTTTTATGTGTGGCATTTTTTCTTTCTTTTAAGCTTTTTATTTTTAAATCATAAATTTAATAATTTGTAATTAAATTCAAGATCCATAATTATGTAATGTTGACCCTAAGTATTGACCAGATTTTTGCACCAAATACCTATTTGTCACGCCAATAATTAAACACCAAATTATATGATACTTATCTATAACCTAAAAAAAGACGATTTACCGATTTTTAATTACAAATAATTACGAAATCACATAGTGTCTTAAATAGTTATGTGTTAAAAGTAAATAATGTTAAAAATGACATTTAAAAATAAAATAAAAAGCTTAAAAATACTATACATATATGATAACTTCGCTTCTTATATTACTTTGCCTGAGATATAACGTTTGTGCTACTTCTATTTAATTAGGAAGTGAAATTTCAATTAAGTGAAAATTAGTGTGACGTCATTCCTTTGTTAACCGACTGATATTAAAAGTGGAGTGCAAATAATAACAGTGCTTAATGGTGCAATCTTAGTGGGCGTTGCGAGTGAAAATAAACCAGCTGTTTCTAGGTATGAACAGAAAGTCGTTATAAAATGTTTAGTATGAAACGTCGAAAATAGAAAGGAATTGTCGCCAATTGAGTCTCGAAATTAATCGGTTAATGATTTAAACTCGCATTAAAATTAACTTTCAATTAACTTCATCTAATCACATTATTTGAAAGTTGTTTAAATACAAGTTTTAGATTATCATTTTTGTTTGAAATTATTTCAATCATTAATTCGATAACAATATATTTAAAAATGTTCATGTATTTGTTATTGACAAGTATGCTATTAACTGTATTTAAAGGAAAAAGAAAAGAAAGAAAACACAATTTTATTTATGACACATAAAACATAGTAAAAAATAGTTAAAAATAATATATAAACACACAGCAAGTGTCCCAAAAAGGCCCTCAACTGAGCATGTGTTACTATGCATGCACGTGACAAAACAAACGCTGATCTTCCGTTGAAAGCCTTTCGAGTTACAGCCACATACATATACATTGTGGTATATTGGGAACAAATCAAAATTTTAACCATTCAGAAACTATATAAACATCTCAATTTGACTTGAATTTTGATTGAAACAACATCCTCAAAAGCATAAATAGATAATACGTACTGATGATTTAATAGTAATTTGATATACCGTCCTAATCAGCGAATTATGCAGTAAAGATGCAGCAGATTATGCGTATTATTTTTATATTTACATTTTTCACATTTCTATGCGTTTATTTTATTTTGTTTACACATATTCGATTCTTTCGATCTGCTGAATAATTATATAAGGTCATGTTTCAACATCTTCGAGACAACTTTGCCAATAATTACGGTATCCTTCAGTTACATGTAGCTGTAGGTACCTGAGCAAGTTAGCTATACATTTTAACCATTGATTAACTTAACCACTAGTCTTTCTTCTCTCTTACTTGTCCACTGCTTGCATTAGGTTGCCAATATCGCAGCATGGTGTAATGCTGTGTCCGTGTTCGCTTCAATGTAACGAATTTCATGTGAAATCTATCATTTTATTGCATAAGCTGTTTTTTGTTTGCGTAGGCTAGATTGATTACTGAAGCAATTATGGCGGGGGCTCTTAGTCGCGTAATGGTAAAGAGGCGTCTTGGATAAGACATACGTTAACTGCATTATGTAGATAACATCATATTTTGCTTAAGTTTCATCATCAAAAATCTAAATCATTTTTATTTATTTCGTTAACGATCATCCATCCAATAACCATAATT
This sequence comes from Gymnoscelis rufifasciata, assembly GCA_929108375.1. Taxonomy (NCBI): domain Eukaryota; kingdom Metazoa; phylum Arthropoda; class Insecta; order Lepidoptera; family Geometridae; genus Gymnoscelis; species Gymnoscelis rufifasciata. The sequence goes on along the minus strand of OV815307.1, from coordinate 947,503 downwards.
CCAGTGTAAGGTTATTCACGGCAGAACGTAGGCCTGAGTTATAAGGGGTTCTTTAATTTAAGTTCTTTAGTTTATTTTGATGTATTGTTTTGACCCGAAATAACAACACAGCTTTTGACTCTATTTTATATTATGTTATGTTAGATGTAGAAATCTCATATAGCCCTTGATGGGAAGGCCCTTGAATCTTAAATTTGTAACAATAAACGGTTGCAAAAAAATGTAACAAGGCAAAAATAGAATTTCACAGAACGTTTACTTGAGCCTTCGATGTGTCGCAAGTTTGTCGCCTCGCCTTGGCACGTTATCAGTGGACTGCTGAATGCTTAATGCAATTTGCTATTTATTGCCAGTCAACATTGGATTATTATATTAATGTACCTGACCAAGTGTCGGTATTTTTTTAAGAAACCTTGCTAGACGGATTAATCGCTTTTGAAAACACCTGCAAACAAAATTACATTAAATACTTTGAAGAGATTTCAGAGATTTACATTATCCAAGAATTGTTTTTATATTTAGGTAGATAGGTGAAATATATGTAAAATATTTTGCATAGTATGAAAAAAAGCATTTATCGAATATCAGCCATTCGGGCGTCGTAGAAATTTTAGAATAACTCATAGATTTAAGAGATTAGATATGACAAACTGCATATAAAATAAGTATATCACAAAAAGTCTTATTTTCAGTAATAACATACAAAAATAATTTACTACTTTTCGGATTTAACTTAAAAATAAAGCGTAAATAATAAATTTTAAATCTAGGACCTTAAACCTTCAAGCAGTATCTACAATATATTAAACGTAATGCCGTATTCTAATATATCGAAGTCTATGGTTGTAAGTATCATTGTTTTTATCGAGCGCACGAATAGCAACTATTCGATGTAGACTTTATTTTGATTCTTTTTCAAACGCCCGAATCGCGACTTCATATTTATTTTGCACCTTTCTGCACACACGCTCAAACTGAAAACTTAACCTATGTTTACCTTAACCAGATCTTTAAATCAAGATCATATATTCCAACCAGATTGTAATCAATAGCCCTATAATTACAAAATGAAATGTCAGTGCACTTGCAAGGGCGTTCGATATCCGGAATTCGAGTTGCCATGATCAATAAATAAACAATATGTGAATGAAAGTTGTCATACTTCCCGCTCGGCGGCTGACAGCTGTTGGATCCAACAAAGGCAGGGAAGGGCTAGCTAGAGGCCGCGGCCCGTTCACTGCCTAGAAACGAATGTATACGGGCTTACTAACTTAGTTGCTATGCAAATTATTATATAATAAACACTAGTTGTACACGCTAGCGTTGCATTTTCCCGCAGGTACAACGTACTTTCGTGTGTAAAAAGTAGCCTATAGCTTTTCTTGATATATAAGTTATCTAACAGTGAAATAATTATGTGTTTCGTAATGTGGTCCGGAGAAGCCAACTTCTAGGCCTTCATGCTCCATCTTAGACCACATCTTCACTTTGCATCAGGTGAGATTGTGGACAAATGAAGGCCTATCCAGCATAAAAAAAAAAAAAAACGGCGCAGCAGTTCCTGATATAAACGCTTTCAAACAAACAAAATCTTCAGCTCTGTAATATTTTAGTATAGAGAAGATATCGACTTAGATGAGGTTAAACCGTCCGTTTACGGGAGAGCTTTTTCAGCACGCCGTAAAATCTTCTATAAAAACAAAATAAGAGCCACATCATACCATCAGAAGCAATTATTATGATGGGCAGCCTTGCAAAAGAGCGATCTCCAGACAATCTTAGAATGGAAACAAGAGATGTGAAATTGTGTAAAGCGGGAAGTGTGTCTTTTACCTTGCAATATTATTGATTTGTATGATAAACATCGAGAATGGTGAAAAGTAAATAATCTGTACATATTATAATATACTATCTATATATATTATAAATTGCAGTCCCCCATAACTTGCGTTACGCATCTGCCTTTCTTTATATTCGGGATATACCCAAAAGTTACAAAACGGGCTTCATACAAATTTTAGCATTTTAATTCTAAAGGAAGGTTTTTTTATATCATTTGTTAGGGATGTGTGAGAACTAGTTGAATTATGATGATATTTGTTGAAGAGCTCGGAAACAATCATGCGGTTTTCCCCGGTGCCAACTATCGCACTAAGCCATTTTTTTATTTTCACTTGAAGTAGATATATCTTAATATATATAATTCTTCTGTGAGTGTGAATATGTCACTGAACTTCTCTCAAAGGACTGGATCGATTTTGATGAAATTTTTTGTGTGTGTTCAAGGGGATCTGGGAATGGTTTAGATTCACAATTTTGTGAATTTTGGGGAAATAAATTGAATAAAAACCCGTACGAAGCCGGGGCGGGCCGCTAGTATTATATAAAAACTTTTTGAAGTTTCATTATTTAGATATCCATGGCCACTGTCAATAGCAGTCAAATTGCATAAGGCAAACAACGATTGCTAAGTAGTAAGAGACGCAAAATGACGGCTTTGCTGCCATCCTCCGTAATAAGACCGCACCCCTGATGCGCAGGGTACGTGACAGCCCCAACAACATCCTAAAAACCATAGCTGGTAGAATCACCTCTCCCCTGTGGAAATGTATTATGGGGAGAGTGATATAATTTAGTATATTAGTATTTTATTAAGATTTAATTTTTGTATTAGGTAGAACTAACTAACCCTAGTAATAAGCTTTCTATGTATACTAACAAACTATGGATCAACGATATCTGCAATAAAACGATTTTATTTTTTATTTTATTTAAAATGGTGTTCAACTGAGTAACTTTATTTTCACTTTATATTTTTATTTAACTCGACACTGGCAAATTGTCGCTTCAAGCGCAGAGTCCAATTACAAGAAACTGAACTGTAAGTTAAATATAAAATGATATTATATACTAAATCATAAACTCCGAAAGTCAAGTAACGACCTCGTGGCTATAGGCATAAATACGACAATATAAATATAATGTAACAATTTATCTACCTAGATCCTATCAAATACCAGTATAAACTATAAATGGCGCTCATAAAAACACTTATTACTCAAAACTCAGTCACTTCCTAATAAAGACTTTGAAAGCAATTATTGTCAAAAGGCGAATACGTTTGTAAAATTAAATTGCGTTTCAAGGTGGTTCGGTCTCTGTACTTTGTTATTTACGAGTACATTCTAGTCAATATATTTTCGCGGACTCTAATGACAAAAAATAATGTGATCGCTTAATGTATTACTATTATTATTATTTTATTATTTGATGTATTACTATATTACTTATTACCTACGAGTGTTATATCGACCGACATATTAATTACGTAAAAATCTAAAGTTTCGGTGCTTTCAAATTAGGCGTTACGAGACGTATGACTACGGGGCGGCAAGCAAGTCCATTTCTATAAATCAATCAATCCATCAATAATTAAAAACGAAAGAAAGTATTACAGAGTGAAAATTTTATTTACATTATAATTAAAAGTAAGCAACATGGTGTTTTTATCTCCCGACAAAAAAGAGGGGAAGTTTGACGTGTCTGCCTGTCTGGGACATCATAGCTCCCGAACGGATGGAGCGATTTCAATTTAGTTATTTTTGTATAAAAGGTGAGTTTCACGCAAGACATGTTTGATGAAAATCGGTTGACCCGTTTAGAAGTAATGAGGGTAACAGAGGGGAAGGAAAACCGAAAATCTGCAATTATACTCGAGTGGGGTTTCTAATGAACGCGCATCGCGTGCACATTACAAAATATTATAGTGTTTTACTCTTAAGGAAATTAAGCCATTGGAATCGGGTGGTATTCTTAAATTTTAAGTTATGATTATTCCTAGATATTGTGTTCTAACAATGTGAAAGACTCCTGTCTGTGTGAGGTACCTGTTAGGGATGGTATTCAGTTCCTTGAAGGAACTAGTATATTATGTATAAGTAAGTTTTATAAAGTAGGAGTGATGCGATATCTCCAAGGATAAAGGAAGAGATTTGTGCTTGTAAAGTCAACCCGGTAGTCCTTCTAGTTGTCATCGAAAGTCTTATTTAACTAGATTATTTTGTTTACGAATTTCCTCTTTTGCGTTCCAGGGATGTGGCCCTACCACGAGACATATAAAATTTTATCTTTATCTGTAAAATGTATGAGATATCAACATGTTGTAATCTCCAACAGTCGTAAGTGGAAACTCGTGGTAGGGCTGCAGTATACCTTTTGCTCTTTAGAAATATTAAAACCTCCTCAAACTTGTGACCAGGTTGTGACAGTCACAACATGGATACCACCAGCCAAGCGGAACATGTGCACATCTTACATCTGACACGTAAAATAAGTTATGCGTGAACTTGCGTAATTAGTTTTGTTACTTCATTAAGTAATTCGGTCTTCCTGTATTTAAGTCAAATATCCATTTCATAAAGAGTTTTCTCAAAAATATTTTGGCTAGGTGAAGAAGTGGCAGATTTTTATTAAGCTGACTAATCTTGAAATAATACATTTATATCAGGCATCAGAGGCCTACATAAACATAAAACTTACAGACTCAAACCTACAGATATGAATCTTTAATTCCAAAATAACAACGAAAAATAATTACGACATCAATTTATTACGCCTTCTGGCTGTAACCTGCTAATGTAGGGATTTTTACTTTTTACCAAATCTTAGGCATAAAGCTATGTAGTATTTGCACCCATCAGTACCGAACATAATTATTAAATTAGGTTAACCGGATGCTAACCGATAGGAACTCTTTAAGGAGACAATTATGTGTACTATGTATTAGGATGATTAGATGTTGAATTATTTAAAATACAACTATAAAAACTAACTGAACTATTTAAAATAATACCAAATTTTAATTTAATATTTCACGGTTTGACGGCTTGTGGAATGTGGTTTATTTATTTATAATTGGAGAATAACGCAAGCGCAGTTAGAGCCTGTCTTGCAACGGCGCCGGCGCACTTACCATGAAATCACGGCCTTGACTTTGACAACTTTCAACCAGAGCGGACATGAAATACTGGCAAACTCCTACATACACACCTGATATCATAATGTATGCATGTTGCACGCATACGTCAGGTTTTGTTATGATGATATTACACGTCACTTTGCTTATTGGCTACTTTACATCTTTAGAGGGGGCATTTAGAGAATTGGTCAGCATAAGAGATGATGTAGGGCTTGGTCGTTCTGGGATTGGACATAAGAGGACTGGTCATACGTTAAATTGGACATACAGGGACTGGCCATACGTTAAATTGGACATACAGGGACTGGTCATACGTTAAATTGGACATACAGGGACTGGTCATACGTTAAATTGGACATACAGGGACTGGCCATTGGGGAATTCTATTAATTCGTTTGAAATTTGAGCAGTATTAGTAGTAGCAGTAGTAGGTACTATTTAATAATAACAGTAATATTTTTAAACCTCTATTAGCAAAATGTTTATTGTTGAAATAGCGTATAGACATAACAGGCTAACAAATAAACGAACATACTTACTGTCGTTATAGGTCGAGCTGGGATCATAACTTCAATATGTTACCATGTATCATCATCATCACCCTATTAACGTTCCCACTGCTGGGACACAGGGACTTCTCTCTTGACGAGAGAGATTAGGCCTTAATTCACCACGCTGGCCAAGTGCGGGTTGGTGAATGTCACATGACCTTCAAACTATTTTAAAGTTCTCAGAACATGCCGGTTTCCTCACGATGTTTGCCTTCACCGTTAAAGCGCGTGTGTAAAGAGCACATAAATTTCTCAAGAAGAAAAATCCAGAGGTGCGTGGCGGGGTTTGAAACCACGACCTTCGGAATGAAAGTCGAGTGTCCTCCCACTTAGCCAACACGGCTTTTATGTTACTATGGCTTTTATGTAACATCACATGTGACATTCCAGGCGGTGTTGGTACTAGCTGCATGCGCAAGCGCACAATACGCAGAGGAGCGAGCGCCGCGGTACATCGCCTCGGCCTCCGAGGCCAAAGTAGCGCCCACGCCCGTGCCCATCCTCAAGCAGATCAACAAGTAATACTTTTAAATCTATACTAATATTATAAAGCTGAAGAGTTTGTTTGTTTGTTTGTTTGAACGCGCTAATCTCGGAAACTACTGGTTCGCATTGAATAATTCTTTTTGTGTTGCATAGTCCAGTTATCGAGGAAGGCTATAGGCTATATAACATCACGCTACAACCAATAGGAGCAAAGATATAGTGGTAAATGTGTAAAAAACGGGAGAAAGTGTTCATCTTTGAAGCCTTCCGTTGCGTGCGTCGAGAAAACGGTTCAAGATACACAAAAAATACGTATTAAAGAATAATAGCTCTTTTAATGATCTAAAAAACAGTCCGCGATAGTATATGTGACGACGGAACTTTATACAAATCGCCGTCTGAGGATAACCTTTGTCTAGTGAGTGTGGAAACTACCCCAAAGTTTGGAATTCTTCGCCGTGGTAAAAGACCAAGAGAGAATGAATGGTCTACTGATTTTAGCGAGTTCCAAAATGAAATGAAAAAAATGATTACCGCTCTGATTAGCAAACAAGAAAATGATTTAAAACTTTTTTTCACACCTACCCTAAATGAAATAAAAAAAACAAATGTAAATATTGAAAATTCTATTACAATGCTGATGACACAAAATGAAGAGTTATCTAAAAAAATCGAGCAACTAGAAATAATAAGAAAAAAAGATAACGAGTATATTACACTGCTGGAAGACAAGCTCGAGGATTTGCAAAGAAGTAGCCGTAAAACAAACATTGAATTGAAAAATGTTCCTAAATGCGGAAACGAAAACAAAGAAAATCTTTTGGATATGGTTGTATTTCTTGGTAAAACAATAGGTTGCAACATTGTCAAACAGGATGTCAAAGATATTTATAGAGTTCGCGAAAAGAAGGAAGGACAAAAAAATACACCCATCGTCGTTGAGCTATCCTCCACACTATTGAAGGCAGACATATTAAAAAAGACTAAAGTTCACAACGTGAAATATAAAAGTAAGCTGTGCGCCAAACACCTGGGATTTAAGCAAATGGAGGAAACGCCTGTATTTTTGGCTGAGCAACTCACTGTCAAGGCGTCTCGCCTATTTTTTCTAGGAAGAGATCTCGCCAAATCTAAAGGATACAAATTTTGTTGGACTTCTTATGGCCGTGTTTACCTACGAAAGTCAGAAAATTCACCAATAATTCTAATCAAGTCAGAAGGTCAGATAAACTCTCTAGCACAAGCAGAATGACTATATCAGTCTCTTATAATACTAGTAATCTTTTTAATAATTTTCGATAACTATTATATTTTGAAACTTGCACTAAAACACAACAATCACACTCAACATAATAACTACGAAAATCAAACACACTATATCACATATAATCATCACATTACACACCCTTTCTCGACATTTCCTATTATACATTTAGACACCTGTATTTATTATTCAAGTATTACTTTTTTACTCATAATTTTACTTTTAATCCTTATAAAATTTGGTTTTTATTTACAACACACCGTTATTTACTGTACAACTATATTATTTTCTTTCACCTTTTTCAAATGCTATTTGTTTAATTTATACAATATTTTATTTCAAAACTTTTTGAGGTATAATTTTTGTTTCAGTAACATACAACACATCATGTCATCGTATTTAGTAAACATCGAAATTTCTGATGAATTTTATTATGGATAGAACAGTAGGAATGCATGAATTAGACAACGCTGAAATAGCCCACTCTTTCGAATGTTCGCCCAAAGAACTTTTACAAAATATGGTCTTAAAATCCTCAGACATTACTATACTTGCACAAAATATTAGAAGCATATACAAAAATTTTACAGATTTGGAAATCAATCTTTCGCAAATTAAATTGAAGTTGGACATATTAGTACTAACGGAATGTAGGCTTGCACAGAACAAAAACATACCTACCTTGACAGATTATAACTCTTTTGCTACAACTTCCCACTTGAACCAAAACGACGGAGTAGCTATTTATATTAGGAATTGTCACAATGCTCGTGTTACAGAAATTTATTTAACACATGCATCATGTCTTCAAATAGATCTATATGATACTATAATCCTATGCATTTACCGGTCTCCCTCAAATAACAACGCCGATTTATTTATTGACTCTTTAAGTAAACATCTTGACACAATTTGTAAATATGGTACAATTATTATCGTTGGCGATATAAACATAAATACTTTACCTAGAGTAACTGAACGAGAAATGGAGAAAAGAAATAGGTTAAATTATCTCAATGCTCTATCGATGCATGGGATGCTTCCAGGGCATAATCTACCGACCAGAGAGACTGCATGCTTAGACCATGTCATTCTAAAATTAAATAAAATAAATCATGCTGCCTCAATAGCTGTAGTTCAAACATCAATAACAGACCACCTTACAGTAATAACAAAAATATCCAAAATAAGAACTACAGTTTCTAAAAACTCTAAAACATTGGTTGACTATGATAAAGCTAAAAACTATTTAAAAAATCTAAATATAACTAATTTACTTAATTTAAGAGACCCAAACAATCTGTGTGAAAACTTAATCAAACTGATCCAAAACTGTTTGTCAAATTTTACTAAAATAATTCGCGTACCTAAAAATAAACAAATAATAAAGCCATGGATTACCCAAGGTATACTACGTTGTATAATTAACAGGAACAATATGCAAAAAAAACTTAAAAAAAACCCTTTTGACGAAGTACTAAAAATAACTTTTAAAAGATACAGAAACTTTTGTAATAACTTAGTTAAAAAACTAAAACGTAAATATGAAAAAGATGAGTTAAATAAATATAGTAAAAACAGTAAATATCTTTGGAAAACAATTAATAAAATAACGCATTATAAACCTACAAAAACTCCCAATAAACAACTTCTTGTCATAAAACCATCTCATATTGAATCTGTTAATGCAATAAATAATTATTTTGCAACTGTAGGTAGGGACTTGGCTCAACGTATAGTTTTAGCTCAGCCTCTTACTTCTAGTTCCTTGTTTAAGATTCCAGAGCCAACATCATCAATTGTCCTAATGGAAACTGATCCTTCGGAGGTAAGTGCAGTAATTAATAACCTCAAAATGGATAGTGCACCTGGTCTTGACAATATACCTACAAGGTTTCTTAAATTATCAAAAGATACTTTAGTACCTGTTCTATGTCATCTGATAAATTTGTGTTTCAATCAAGGAGTATTTCCGAGAGCATTGAAGAAAGCTATCATAACCCCAGTTTATAAGAGTGGAAATCGAGATGAGATCACAAACTATAGACCAATTTCAGTACTACCGTCTATATCCAAAATATTAGAAAAGCTGATAAACATACGCCTATTGAACTTTTTAAATAAATACAACATACTCTCTGAATCACAGTATGGTTTTAGAAATGGTCGCTCGACAGAAGATGCTATTGCAGCCCTCACAAGTCACATTATCGAAAAAGTTGACAATCAAAGTAAAGTACTGGCGGTTTTTTTAGATTTAAAAAAGGCTTTTGATACCGTCTCGATTCCTATTCTTATCCAGAAGCTGGAGAAAAACGGCATTCGGGGAATTCCACTCCAAATACTATCAGACTATCTGCTAGTAAGAAATCAAAGGGTTAAAGTTGATGACATTATAAGTGAGGAAGAAGACATAAATTTTGGGGTACCACAAGGCAGTGTACTAGGGCCAACTTTGTTCCTAATATATATCAACGAGCTCTGTAACCTAAAACTAGATGATGCAAAAATTGTCTCATACGCCGATGACACTGCTATCGTCTTTACCGGTAAAACTTGGGCTGAAGTGAGGATGAAAGCTGAAACTGGACTCTCGTTAGTTTCTAGATGGCTAAGTACAAATTTTCTGACTCTAAACGTTGTAAAGACTAATTTTATGACCTTTACTATGTATAACAGTACCCAACCACAGTCTGATTACAGTATAAAAATCCATAGTTGTAATCGTGAAAATCCCCTATGTCCCTGTCCTAACCTAAACAAGGTAGAAACTATTAAATACCTAGGCATAATGATAGACCAAAGGTTAGCATGGAATGCACATATAGAGCTTTTGATGAATAGAGTAAGAAAGCTAACCTGGATTTTTAAAGGATTAAGGCATGCGGCATCTGAAGATCTTATTAACCAAATTTACCTCACTCTAGCCCAATCTGTTATAAATTACTGCATTTCAATTTGGGGGGGAGCCGCTAAAACTAAATTAATCAACGTAGAGCGTGCACAGAGATCTTTATTAAAAACAATGTATTTCCGGCCATATAGATACCCAACACAACAACTCTATTTAAATTCAAAAGTATTAACAGTCAGAAAATTGTATATATTACAAACGATATTAAAAAAACATAAAACCACGGTTTACGATCCTAAAATAACTAATTTGAGAAGAAAAAAAAATGTAATACCTAAAATGTCAACAAAAAGTAAATTTGCGTCTCGCCAATATCCGTCCCAATCAATCTATTTATATAATTTATTAAACAAAGAATTAAATATATATCCACTTACCGTATATGAATGTAAGAATATAATTACTACTTGGATATTGAAGTTAAGCTATGACGAAACAGAAATGCTATTAAACAAAATAAAATAGGCTCATTTTTTACTTTTATTTTTTGTAGTTAAAATTAAATTACCGCTTTCAGATTTATCTTATTTATCTTTCAAACACACACACACACACACGCACTCTCTCTCTGACACACACACTCACACACACACACACACACACACACACACGCATATTAAAAGCAAATTATAACACTAAACTACAGTTTGTGTGCACTTACCTAATAAAAAAATGTTTCTTTATATTATTTATACTCTAAAATAATAGTAATAATTAGTATAACTTATTCTACTTAATTGTTATGTACTTGGAAGAGCGAGGTTCCCTAACACAGGTATTTTTTTACTTAAAAGGGAACCTCAAACACTGTTTTTAATTTGTTAAATTAAGTAATGAATAAAGATTTTTGTATTTTTTTTGTATTTTGTATATGTCTATCTTTTAAGATTAACTCACAAAAACCGTTTTTATGGTAACTAATTTGGTCGAAATAATTTGTTTAAGTTGTATCAACATAATAATATTAATCTTTATTCAAATAAATATGTTGTTGGTTAAGAGTACTTCATCCATTATAACGCGGGTAGCACCGCAGGGCACAGCTAGTATAGATATAAAAAGATAGATAATTAAATATAACATAGTCAGTCAAGTTCGTTTTTGTGGCGCGCAGGTAATAGGTTTGTTAATTAATAGTATTTGTAAGTAATTTGACATAGATCTTTTTTGTTCAAGTGCGACTACGGTCAGGCGGCGGATGAGCAGAGAGTATTTCTGTTGATGTACCGTCAGTTTTTCTTATTAGATAATGTTAGTTGTCTAACTATGTGTGTTGTTACTTTTGTTCCCAGTGTTGTTTTTTTTATATTTTGTTTTGTATCCGTGAAAACTTTCTAGTGCCTTAATCAAGCTTTCTTGTGTTATATTGATGTGTTACTTTGTATTTGTTAGTTTTTGGTTTTCCAATAAATAAATATAGATGGGTAGATGGCTGATTTTCGGGTGCATTAAGTCTATTTTAAAAGTCTAGTTAGTTAGTCACCAGTTAATGCACCCGAGAACACCTGGGTGAATAAAGTCTACTAAAAGTACACTTAATTCACCTGGGTGATTAAATTCAGGTGAATTCTGTATACTGCCCCGAAAAATCAAAGCGATACAGTGCGTTTGAAGTTTCACGTGACGTAATGCTTTTGTGTAAAATGTGTAAGTGTCATAAGCTCTCAACTTCTCGCAGCTCTTTGATGCACTATAATAACTTGTCACTTTCTTATTAAATTGCTATAGCAAAATATAGGTGTCCAAGGTGTGGTTTGGAAGGACTTACAAATGGACTAAACAGAATACTTTTTTTTGATGTAGTCATCATGCCCATTTTAATGAATACAGAATGTTGACAAGAAAAAAACGACGACTGGGAGAGACGGCGTCTAGCTACTCGCTAATGGCTCCACTAAACATCAGCAAATAATTTTGCGGACGGCAGATCCATCACCCGTCCACATATCTACGACCGATCATTCCGTGTTGCTTCACATTTGTCTAAAAAAACTATATATCCACCAAGAGAAATGCACTAGAGGATGGGTAGATGAATATTTTTGCAACACAACATCAAATGCAGTATTTGCTAATGCTTGACCCAAGCCAAGCCTATGTCAAGTGGGTGTGCAATCAACGCCCGACTAAAACAATAAACCTATAGAGAACGTTCAAGAGCTATATGATTTATTCAGAATGTCAACTGTTAGGCCGAATGTATGTTGGTAAAACGTTCTAATTTATGACACCAGTTGGCAGCACCGTCTGTGGGTATGTTCCTTTGGCTCATAGCGCGAAACCTGTAAAACGTTCTAATTGATAGCATCATGGCAGCACCGTCAATGTGCGTGTTTCCTAATTTCTAGCACTGGAAAAAGGAATCTTAGTGCTTACAGAAGTCTTTCTGTATTCCAGGCACAACGAAGATGGCTCTTACACGTACGGCTACGAGGCGGCTGACGGCTCCTTCAAGATCGAGACCAAGTCTCCAGCCGGCGACGTGAAGGGCAAATACGGATACAAGGACGACACGGGCAAGGTACGAAATATCAGCTGAACTCGCAGCTACAGAAAAACTTACTCAAATGAGGTTCTATTTTTAAACACCGACCAAAAAAGAGGGGCGTTATAAGTTTGACGTGTCTGTTTTTTCTGGGACACCATAGCTCCCGAAAAGATGGAGCGATTTCAATTTAGGTTTTTTGTATGAAATTTGAGTTTGTCGCGAGTGTTCTCAGATATGTTTCATGAAAATCGGTTGTGCCGTTTAAAAGTAATGGGGGTGAGAGTGGGGAAGGACAACCGAAAATCTGCAGATATACTCGAGTGGGGTATCAAATGAAAGCGCATCGCGTGCACATTAGAAAATATTATGGTGTTTAACTTTTAAGGAAATGAAACTATTGGATTTCTAAACGAATCTATAATATTATATACACTGGCAAACTGACGCTTCAAGCGCAGAGTCCAATTATAAGAATTAGAATGGAATTGTGATATCTTCTTATATATAAAATTCTCGTGTTACAGTTTTCGTTCCCGTACTCCTCCGAAACGGCTTGACCGATTCTCATGAAATTTTGTGAGCATGTTGAGTAGGTCTGAGAATCGGCCAACATCTATTTTTTATTTTGCAAAACAACGTTTGCTGGGGTCTGCTAGTGACATCTAAAATTATGACAGCTTTGTCTTAATAATGCTTGAAACCACCATAATTTAAAAAGTTATAGAATTAAATGTATTTTTAACCGTGTTAATTAATAAAATATTAATGAATAGATAATAAATAAATGTACAGTTGCGTGTGATCGAGTACGGAGCGGACAAGTACGGGTTCCAGCCCGCGGGAGAGGGTATCACAGTCGCGCCGCCGACGCTGGTCGACGAGTCCACCAGGGAACCTAGCAAACAGGTGAGTAATGCGAAGATATTTATTGCTGAAAACCTAATTTAAAATATCTAAATTGGACTATGATTGGACCCAAAATAATGAAATTAGGGTCTGAGGATGGCAACTATAGCAAATTTATTTAAAGAAACAAAGAATCCATTTATGAATCCACACATATGAAATAAAATGTAGACACAATTGGTAATCTTTTACTGTGTGGACCAAAAGGCAAAACCTTTAGCTTTTTTAGCTTTATGTTTATAAAGCTAAAGAAGCTAAAGGTTTTGCCTTTGATTTGTTTATTTCGTTGCACCCTACGATGCACGAAATAACAGGTGTGAATGTAGTAGCTACCTTGTATTTAAAAGCTTCTACTTTTAAATTGTTCCTATTTCATTTTCAAGAAGATTGCCCAGTGATATCTTCAATAATTGTTTAATTTGTCTTAGAGTGGTTTCGCACTACATCCGATCCGAATCATATACATACCCGTGAAAGAAGGTTCGTTTGTTGTGGTGAAACTATTTCTGTGGTAATCTATTAATCTTATTCTATACTTGTTATTTATTTTAGGTCGGTTGTTTTTTTCAATAAACCCTCATATACCTACTTAGTTAGCATGAAAATGCTAGCGTATAAATTTATTTCTACATTCCCCAGGGCCGCAATCAATACAGAGAGCAAGACTACGACTACGAGGAACAAGCCACACCGGCGCCCAGAGCCCGCCCCGCCCAGCAACAGCAGTACCGTCCCGCCCAGCAACCGCAGCAGCAGCAATACCGGCCCGCACCGCAACCACAACAGCAGCAATACCGGCCTGCACCGCAACCACAACAGCAGCAATACCGGCCCGCACCGCAACCACAACAGCACTACAGACAACCCGCGCCGACGCAGGAATACCGCGCCACGCCCGCACCGCAGCAGTACAGCTCCCAGGCTGGACCTACCCCACCTAAGGTAAAGCTTTCGAGCTTTTTTTTCGTGTTTCGTAATGTGGTCCGGAGAAGCCATCTTCTAGGCCTTCATTCTCCATCTTAGACCACATCGTCACTTTACATCAGGTGAGATTGTGGTCACATGAAGGCTTATCAATAATAAAATATAAATAAAGCTTTTTATTGAAGAACTAGATTTACTAATTTACACTAGGGCGTTGTTTGTGTTTTAGGATTTTCCTGCAGGGACAACGTATTTTCCCGCGGTAAATAGCCTATATAAGCCGTGTTGGCTAAGTGGGAGGACACTCGACTTTTATTCCGAAGGTCGTGGGTTCAAACCCCGCCACGCACCTCTGGATTTTTCTTCTTGAGACATTTATGTGCGCTTTAAACACGTGTTTTAACGGTGAAGGAAAACATCGTGACGAAACCGGCATTTTCTGAGAACTTTAAAAGAGTTTGAAGGACATGTGACATTCTTAACCCGCACTTGGCCAGCGTGGTGAATTAAGGCCTAATCCCTCTCGCCTAGAGAGAAGTCCCTGTGTCCCAGCAGTGGGAACGTTAATAGGGTGATGATGATGAAATAGCCTTCCTTGATAAGTAATAAATATTTTAATAACACTAAAATATATTTTTTTAATGGGACCATGAGTTCCTGAGATTAGCCCGTTCAAAGAAAAATCAAGCAAACAAACATCTGGGGGCACGGTAGTGCCCCCACCAAGTCGAGCAAAAAAGCGTCACGGCCGTACCATACTTTTCTCGAAGCAATTCAGGCCATTTTCGACCCCCTGTAACTTCGTTGTGGATAAAACTAGAAGACTGAAATTTTCAGTAACCATGCAGGCATTGTAAAGACACGGTATATTTCAAGTTTCATTCAATTTGAACCAGTATTTTAAGAATTATAACGGGTCAAATTTCTTAATTTTGTCACTGACTGACTGACTGACTGACTCACCGATCATCAAAATTCTAAGGCACTTCTAGCAGACCTAGAAGCTTCAAATTTGGAATATAAGTAGTGTATGGTAGTGTATGAATCAAGGAAAAACTAAAAAATCTAGAAAATACCGGTATAGAGGGCGCTGTCGCAACGCCACGTATATACGAAATATGTACTAAAGTAATAACAATGCGAAATATAATTAAATCCAATCTGACCGACCGAATCGGACCGAACCAGGACCGGCAAAAAGAAAATTATATGGACATATCTATACTAATATTATAAAGAGGAAAGGTTTGATTTTTTGTTTGTTTGTTTGTCTCGAATAGGCTCTGAAACTACTGCACCGATTTAAAACATTATTTCACCATTCGAAAGCTACACTATCCCTGAGTGACATAGGCTATATTTAGTTTTAAAAAATAATATGATTCCTTACCAAACACCGATAATGTAACCCATGGTGAAAAAAAAGAACCTAAAATCTTTCTTTAATCGCGAATGCTGCGAAAACTATTGAATATATAACAAAGTGATGTATTACAACTTTGTAGAACTTATCATTATCTATAAAAAACGTCGTTACATAATATCTCTAACTATTATAGTTTTGTGACAATAAGCGATTTTTTTGAAAAAATAAACCTAAAATCTTTCTTTAATCGCGAATGCTGCGAAAACTATTGAATATATAACAAAGTGATGTATAACAACTTTGTAGAACTTATCATTATCTACAAAAAACGTCGTTACATCATATCTCTAACTATTATACAAACATTTTTCATTTTTTTCATTTTTCATTATAGTTTTGTGACAATAAGCGATTTTTTATATTAAAAAATTAAAATACCACTGTTTGAAAAGGCTCTTTATTTGTATCATGGTATTAATCCTTAACAAAATAAATAATTTATTATGTAAGATTGCTTTAAAAACTTTATATAACTTTTTGAATTATTAGATTCTGACATTCCATTCAAAAGATATCACGAGTACATTTTTTTTTAAATAACCGCTCGGCGGCTAACTATCCGTTGTGGAGTGGCAGGCGTCACTCGGGCACGAAGGTGCGGGAGGGGGGTTAAGATCACCAAATAATCTGCCGCGCGGGGTCGGCTCCCTACTGAATGGTCGTGTGCGGAAATAAAAAAATTGTCGCTTTATAATATTTTGTCGCTTAGTTAGTAGTTAATAATTCGTTAACAGGTAACTAATCCCATTCAAAAAGTTATTTTCAGAACTAAACCCTAGCATTTAGCATAGATATTGTACATTATCGTCGGTTGCATGTTCAATTGGGTTAACCACCAAAACACGTAAAATAAGTTGAGTATACAGTTTTTTTTAGTTTTTTTTCTGCTCTTTCGAATAGCATAATAATAGAATTCTAGCTTTAAAAAAATACAGTTACGCTACACATTTTAACTGTGAATTTGCAGACTTCCGTCGAAATTATGTTTGTAACTGAGTAGGTATGTGATCCATTTACATAAAGTCGAATTGTTGTATTCCTATTCTATGACCAAAGAAGGTTAAGTTGGTGTATGTATCTTGGCAAACCAGCATTGCTCTTACACTAATTCTTAGCTTACACCAATAAAAAACCAACTTTCTTAAAAAAAAAGTTTATGTTTGTTGTCGGTTACACCAATTTGAGCATTGCAATCAATAGTATGTTTTCTCTTACCTTAATCTTCTTAAAAATAATAAATCAAAATTTAAAATATAAGAAAAACCCCCGATGCGAATCCTTCAATTTTCCTAAAGTAAAACACCCTATTAATGTGTAATGTGCACGCAATACGCTTTCATTTGATACCCCACTCGAGATTTTTGCAGATTTTCGGTTTTCCTTCCCCACTCTAACCCCCACAATTTTTAAACGGCACAACCGATTTTCATGAAACATGTCTAAGAGCACTCGAGCCAGACTCACCTTTTAAACAAAAAAGACTAAGTTGAAATCGCTTCATCCGTTCGGGAGCTATGATGTCCCAGACAGATAGACACGTCAAACATATGACACCCCTCTTTTTTTGTCGGGGGTTAAAAATGAATCGCAAAATGTGTTGCTATGCGCATAACTCAACAGCGCCTATACCAATTTAGCCAATTTATTTTTTTAAATGTTTGTTGGAGTTTAAGGATGGTTTTTACGGAGAGAAAAATTCGAATAATTTTGAAACAATTTTGAATAATTCCCGTGCAAAGCCGGGGCGTGCCGCTAGTATACAATAAGTAGAAGGTACCGAAAATTAAAAAAGTAGAACTGTCTACAAAATACAAAAAGAAATGAGATCCCATCAAAGTCAAAATAACCAAGTCGCGCAACTCAGTTGTTCTGCGGTTAAAAGTTGTGAGATCCATGTAATACCAAGTCGGTTATTAATTTATTCAGTCCCTACTTAAGCGACTTTCTGTCTTAATACGTCCAGTCTCTAAGACGACGAACGTGGTCCATAACAATTGAAAATCAATTTTGTCTGGAATCTCCGTACTCGAAGCATTAAGTTGTTACGTAATAATTAACAGCATCTTATAGTGACGCATATCAATATTAAAATTATTTAATGTTTTATATAAATATATTAAGACTGGCCATGTCCATGTTGGAGTGACCGCTCTAACTGCAGCTGTGTGCACTAAAATTTTATTAAACTTATTTTTGTTTTTTATTATTGCAAAATGTGTATAAACTGGACACAGCATACATAAAAAATGTATGAGTCATCGTTTAAATATTGTCGTTGCTCAACCTCTAAACCATTATCTTCTCTCCCTCCAGCCTCAATTCTTCGCCGGCGCTGCGCCCGCACCATCTCAGGACAACTTCTTCAGCCCCGCGGCCGCCGCGCCCGCGCGCCACTCGCCCAAGCAGTTCAGACCGGCTCCTCAGTACCAGGTGGGTAATTTGACTACGCTCGACGTCACTTTACACGGTGTCCGCTAATGAATGGAATGGGTAATAGCTCAAATCATGGCCGTTCAAAAATAAACTTGAAAACTCTTACCCAACACGTATTTTATATATATCATAAAATAAATATTTCTATAATCTACACATCTAGCCCCGTGGGAAGCTGCTTGTGTTACGCGTACTAGACATCTGATATACACATTTTTTTTTTACATATTAAACACCCAGACCTAAATGAATGTATGTATGGCATGGATTTTTTTTGTTGTCTTATTCTTATTACTATTCATCTTTATATATATAATTCTTCTGTGAGTGTGTATGTCACTGAACTTCTCTCAAACGACTGGACCGATTTTGATGAAATTTTTTGTGTGTGTTCAAGGGGATCTGGGAATGGTTTAGATTCACAATACGGTCAACTGGATATTGTTTTTTGAGAAGTGGGACAGGACAACGTCTGTCAGGTCGACTAGTAATGATATAAATCATTATCGTGTCTAAAGCACTTGGTGAATTATTGCTATTAATTAGCGCATTCAAAGTTTCTTAATCTTAAAATCAAAGCTGTATGAGTCTTCCAATAAACCGACTCATATTTGTATACATTGATCAAATATTCTATGTATCCTAAGTATGTATTTACAAAAAAAATAAAGGTGTGTGTGCGATTCACACATGGTAGAAGTGAAACTTCAGTAAATAAAAATAAGATGAAAAAGAAAAGAAAAAAAAAGAAGGTTCAAAAGAATAAGATGAATAAAAAAAATACTGTGCAAAAAGATTTTGTTTGGGCGGTCACCCATCCAAGTACTGGCGTTCCGGAAAGTTGCTCAACCTTGTTAGCGTTTAAGATTGGCTTACCTGACGTATTTCCGTTGCATCAGGTCTGAAATCACAACGATTCTAAAGAAGTTTCACTTAAAAAAAAATGTATCTATGTAGTATATCAGTCACTTAACACCCATAGTACAAGCTCTGCTTAGTTTGGGGTTAGGTGATGCTGTGTGAGTAGTCCGGAAATATTTATTTATTTATTGTGCTGTCTCTGAACAAATCTAACATCTATTTCTTTTAATCCCCAGGACTTCGCCCCCGCCCAGCCCAGCTTCACGCCCGCCCAATACCAGCAACAACAGCCGCGCGCCGCCCAGACCTTCTCCATGCTGGACCAGCTCCTCAAGGAGTACTCCCTGCCCGCCGGAGGATCAGCGCCCACTCATGATATCACCTTTGGAACCTATTAGTCTTAGGGTAATCAATTTTGTAAATATGTAGTACATTTTTGTATTAAATTAATTATTATTGTAAGTTACATTTGGAGTTTTTGTCCATTTCCCGTAATCGATAATATCATTTCATCCCCCTATCTCGGAAAGGATATTTCAGTTTCAGTTTCTTGTAATTGGACTTTGCGCTTGAAGCGACAATTTGCCAGTTTCGAGTTAAATAAAATTATAAAGCGATAAATCTAAATTTAAAATTTAAGAAAAACCCCCGATTCCAATGTCTTAATTTCCTTAAACGTAAAACAACATAATATTATGTAATGTGGACGCGATGCGATTTCATTTGATACCCCACACTAGTATATTTGCAGATTTTCGGTTTTCCTTACTTACTCTCACCCCCATAACTATTAAACGGCACAACCGATTTTCATGAAACATGTCTAAGAACACTCGCGCCAGACTCACCTATCATACAAAAAAAACTAAATTGAAATCGCTCCATCCGTTCGGAAGCTATGGTGCCACAGACAGACAGACAGACACACAGACAGACAGACACGTCAAACTTATAACACCCCTCTTTTTTGGTCGGGGGTTAATAAAGATGTTACTCAGTTGAACGCCATTTTTCAACTCCGAAAGGATATTTTCGATTTTTGCTTTTCGATATCTGCGCGCAAAAGTCTTTTTTATCCTCTAGGTAGAAGATAAAGTAATTTGAATTCAGAATATAGGTAGTGTGCACGAAGTTTGTGATAACATAACTTCATTGAACCTACATATTTACGCCTACCTCTATGGTGCCGAATTTATCATAGAACTATTTTTATTAAGGAAATTCAAAGTCTGAGGAAATCGTTAAAATTGAATTTGCATAATAACTAAATAGGTGAAACCTCTGATCAAAAAACTTTTTTAGTTAATTGATAGGGAAAATAAATAAAATCTTACAAAAAAGAAGGCCAAAGAGATTACAAGTCTGAGGTTTACATACAATTTATGTTTTACGATATCCGATTAAGCTGAAATTTTATAATTACCTCGACAATGTGGGATGAAAAGTCCTGTGTTGCACTCGACTGTAAATATTTTTCACCGTGTGTTCTTTTGATTTCTTTGCTGACGGATTTAATTAAGGATTCTAATTTATAAATTTTCATTCCAATTTTGATATCACTCGCTGCGCTCTTGATTCAACTTAAGAGTCCATTGCTTGCTCGGTCATCAAAATTGAGCACGCGGTACAAAAAAGCAACTTTGCACTCTTGTATAACAAATAACTATTACTTATTGTCCGTCGCTTACTCTGACTCTATGTTCAAAATTCTCAAAAACTACTGGACGGATCTTTGTTCTATTTCGTACGGGTTTCAGTAACTGGTAGAGTTATTCATGAGGAAGGTTTTAGCATTCGTGTAAGGCTGAAACGGGCCGGCTAGAAACATTATAAATGCGAAAGTAAGTTTGTTTTAATACTTTAGAATTTGCATTTTAGATATAAAAGTTAGTTATTGCATTGTCCATTAGTGTGTTAAGGAAATCCTTACTCTTTCAGAGCGTTACGTGTTTTTTTAATATTATAAATAAAAAATATAAAAGGTATAGGCCCTCATGACTGTAATATTGTTATATTCTAAATAAACAAAAAAAAAATTCAGGAACCATTAACTAATCAAGACTGATTCAAAACCCCGTGACAGTCCATTTGTCTGAAAACAAGGAAGCCCTCAAGGTCAAACACATTAAAACCCAATCAATGCATTAATTACTACAAACATTCTACTATTGTAGCCATATTGGGACCGTGGGACTGGTTCCCACAGGTGGTATTGTTTGGGAAACGTGCCGTGTCCCATGCGTTTGCGCAACATGTGTTATGTTGGATATGGTGCGTGTAATGGTTTATGCAATGTAATTATGATGGTGCTGATTTGAGGTGGAATATCTTATTAGGGATCGCTTATAGCCTACTGGATTGGTAGCTAGTGTGATCTGATGACATATAGAGTTACATGATCTGAGAGCTAAATAGTGTCGATGGCCAGTGAAGGTTCCTTCCACTGATCTTCACGAAAAATTTTGAATTTCTCAAAACTTTTTCGTGAAGATTCGTTCAGAACGCCTGGACATCCGCCGTATAAGAGTATACGCTAGAATATATATAGAATCAACGCTTGGACATCCTTAGTAGAGAATAAGGGTGTCCAAGCGTTGATTTTGTAAATAATGTACCTACCTTATTCATTTGAGTTCTTGATTCGGGGAATGAGAGATTATGGCTATGGGTTTGAACCATCAAAGTCGCAGAATAAAACTTTAAATACGGCGGCGTCCCTTAGTTTCCTTTAATCACAGAATCAAGCGGTTAAAATCCGCGGTGGTTTGGCAGTAATAGGGCCTTAGGCAAAGTCAAAAAAAGCGTCTCTTTTCATCAGAATTTACATTTATGCAAGTAGAGTCGATTTAAGTATATGGTATGCATAAGGTTGACAAACCATGCATGACTTATGATATCTTATCCATACCAAGTATGTACCTACTATCTACCACCTGGTTAAATTTCCCTCCGCGAAAATCTAAAGAACAGTAGTATCCCTACAATATATAGAATCAGGAAACTTCTTACTACCTATTTGATAAGTATGTTATCTCACAGAATATCTGGTACCTATTTATCTATTTATTGAAATAGTTTATCTACAAATCGTTTAAGCAGAAAACATAAACTGGAAATGCTACCCACGTGCTTCTAAGAGAAACTCCATACTATAAACTTGCTTGGTACCGTAAGTAACGTAAAATAATAGGCGGAGATCAGCCCACTTAGATCCAAATTGTCACACATCGCTCATGTCTTGGGCAAGACCTCTTTGTGAAGGTTCTTCATTGTTTACTGTTATGAATATTTGGGAACGACCCTGAAAGATTGCATTCTTGCTAATCTTGTAATGGCGCTTTTGTGTGGAGTGAGTTATTTTGTTTAATTACCCGATTGTTGAAGGTGGAATTTAACAAACAGGTGCCTACTTTTAAAATTTTTACTTGTTGTGAACTATTGTTTAAATATTTATATGGTTTATTTTATTTAAGAAATTATTGACAATAATTTTAATGCATCTTTTTCAATATGATCACAAAAATATAAAAATGGAATGAATTCATGAAAATACAATTTTCTTAGCATTTTTCTATCTAATTGGAAACCAAGTTTTGCAAAATCATTATTTCTCACCACATACAGTATTAGGTGGGAAATATATACGATATCTGTGGATTGACAAATTGACCCGTAATATGTGGATTGAAATATTGTATCTTCGTCTCTGAGGGACCTGATTTTTAAAGAAAATGAATTAAACCAACATTAGATAAAAAATCGATTTCATTACCACAAACATACAAAAATATTTACAAAATGAGTATTCTAGAATTTTACTGAGAATAAATAACGCTCAATGCCTTCTCTTGTCATCAACCGACCCTTCTTCTCCAAGGATCTGCACGTTCCTCACCTGTTTCCTGGGCGCAGCCGTCGTCAGCTCGGTGGGCGGCTGCGGCACCTGCCCAGACGGAGGCAGGAAGTCAGGGTTGATCGCCAGAATCAGCATCTTCAGCAACAAAGCCTCTCGAATCTCCGCCGGCAAGAACTCCGGCGATTCCTCGATCCTGTTAGATGAAGACCCGGCCGTATCGTACGGACGCTGATACAATCTCCTGCGTGGAATATACCTCTGGCTCTCATACTGGTCGTACTGGTTGTAAGCGTCTCTTGGCTCGTAGCGATCCCGGTAATCATACTCATCTTGATATCTTTGGTACCTGTAGTCTTCAGGTCGGTACAGAGGCTGGTACGGACCAGGCATCACCGGATCCATCAGGTTCTGTAATCTATTCTGACGTAAGATCAAGATTTGCAACAACCGGCGAAGGTCTCTAGTACTGACCGGTGCTGAAATATGCTGCATCTCTTCAACAGGATTCTCGTATCGAGGCTGGAAGAGCATCGGCTGCGGTGGTGGTGGCTGTCTGTAGGCTTGCACAAACCTTTGATATCCGTGGATCGGCACACCTCGTTCATCTACGGGAACAGGTATGATTCTAGTCACTGGTCTCACGTCGTACGGAGCTGGTGTTGCGACTTCGGGTTTAGGGGGGAGTTGCTGACTCTCTCTCTGGTATTGAGGCTCCAGTACTTTGTTCTGGTAATCGTATTGGAGAAAGGGCCGCTGGTTTCCAATAGGTACTGGGGCTCCCGGGTTGTCTCTCAGGTACTCTTGAGTGCGGAACTGAGCAGCGGCCTGTGGTCTTCTGTAGATTGGTTGTTGATGGTAAAGTTCATCTTCCCGTTCGCGAGGATCCCTCGGTGCTGGGATGTGGATGACGGGCACAGGGTTCGATGTCACTTCACTTTGGTGGTCAAAAACTCTGCCTGTACTTGCTTCGATCGTTGTCTCCTGTTCGTCGATTGGTTGATCTTGATAATGTTGGTGAATCCTTTGTCTTGCTGCTACAAGAGAATGGATGGGAACAAGTCTCGGTCTTTGGGTAGTGGTGGTAAATAGAGGTCGAACGGTACCTAGTGAGAGATGGCTGCCGTAAACATCAGTGGAATCGTCGCCAGAAGACTGACGCAGACTGACCATGTGAGGGTTGTGGCTTGTTGACGTCAGTTCTCTTCTAAAGGTGTTTCCTTTGTTCTCTGGTGGCTTCTCAGACGCTTTTTCATAAACAGGTTTGATGGTAACCGGTAACTTCGTGGTCGTTTGCTTAGCAAGATCATCTTTGTACGGACCTGGCATCGGTTTCAGCATTTGTGTTCGTGTTTTCATTATATCTTCTTCTTTGTAATGGTGTATGTTGGAGGTTGTTTCTTCGGGTCGTTGTCGTTCGGTGGAGGTGTCCGCTCTGGAGCCACCTCTCCTTCGCGGTATATTCTGGATGACGGTGCCCTTGGTCGTGTAGCTGCCTCTGGTGGGGTACACTACAGTAGGCAACGGTCTTCGAGTGGTCGATGATACAGTTTTGTTGACACGCACGACCATGGCTGGCGGGCTCGGCATGGCGCTGGTGGACACTGGCACCGGCGCCGGAGTACTATCACTCGATGATGAATACGTCACTCGCTTCACTTCCCCATCCCGATCAATATATCCAAAAGTTCCCTTCACATTGCCCTGGACGTCTCGGCTTTCGATCTTGAAGGTTCCATCGTCGGCTTCGTATCCGATGGTGTACGAGCCATCATCGTTCAGTCTACGGATTTGTTTGACGATTTCTACTTTGGACGGGTCACTTTCGCTGGCTTTGAGGAGTTCCTTAGTAGTGGTTGAGGAGAGCGGCGCGGGCGTGGTGGTGGAGGAGGTGTGGTTGGCGCCGGCCGCGGCGAGGCACGCGAGGAGCAGGAGGATGGACATCTCGCTGCAGCAGCGGCAGGTTCATGTCTGCGCTCCGGCGGGGCCGCAGTTCCACTCCCCTATATAAAATCCAGCCCCACTTGCCTTCTCGCCGTGCGAACTTACGCAACCACTGCCATTGTTGTCATTTCATTATCTCAAACGGAAAATCTTTTTTTCTACATGTGCCGTAAGATCCCAATTGTTTAATTGTCCTAAGCTAAATAGCTGATAGTGCAGTAGCGACTGGAAGCATTGCTGAAGCCTCCGATGAAGCTTTGCGGTCGGTGTGCTAGGTATTTTAATTGGTGTATTGTGCTGTATGAAGCGTCTAGTCGCACGGCAGTCAATGTCACATTCTAATTTGTAGTAAAATTTGGGCAATAATACAATTGATTGTGGATCTTAATTTGCGTAATACTAGTAGATATGAAATATTAAAATTTGTCTCAGTATCTTCGAAACGTGAATGTGTGTACCTCAAGATTATCCTTTAGAATGGAATATTAACAATCGGATAAGGTCTCAAAGCCCTTCAGAAGGTAATTCTATTATTTTTTGTTGTCGTGGGAATAGGCGGCCTATTTGTCTGATGATAGCCATAATGTTCTTACCTCTCTATTGTGCCGGACAAAGGTATCATTGTTACGGTAGGATTGTTTTAAAGAACCTTCTTAGTATGAGACATGCTTTTATGCGTGCGATGCAATTGAATTATCTTGTTCAATTACAAAAGGCTAGTACTAGCTCAATTTACTCAATTTCAATTACAAAAAGCATTTCAGAAAAATGAATAACTTACGTAGGTGCCTAAAAATTGTCCAAAAATGTAAATACCTAATTTTACCTTAGCACTCGTTAGATGTAGCAAATGATAAAAAAATATAGTTTGACACATGTAAAACATTTTTTTATAGAATGGTTGTTCATTCAGTAGGTAATTGGTTCATTCGATTCAGTTATATTTATTTAAAAAAAATAATTTTGATTATACATGTGATTCGATTTGGTTTTGTGGCAAAGTAGCGATAATAATTCTTCCTTTTACTAACAAGCCTTTGTCATAATCATTTTTAAAATACTGATAAATAAGTACTGTGAACCACTATAGTATATCAGATAACATATTTTGATACAATTCCATTGACCATTTAACTTATCATCATGTTATCATTTCAGCACTTGGACCTTCGCCCATCGCGCCACTATGGCAGTCAAATTCAGATTCTTAGCCTATTTACACATTTATACATTGATCTATCTCTAGGAACATTCTAAGAAAATGTCCCAGTTATGAGGGTGGGAAATGATAAGTATCTCTAAAGTATTACGTCAGAGCAGTGTTCAGATATCATTGTAGCATCTGATGTTAATCTAATTGTGCAACGTGTAACGTGCATTGTCACTTCCCGCGGAATGTGGCTTCTGTGAGATTAATTTATGAGTTTACTATCATTCGTGAAATTCGTGCGTGTTAATCAATATTTTCAAACTATCATAAGCACCCTTATTTACGTTCCCACTACTAGAACACAGGGTTTTCTTTTTATAATGGTTTTATATGATAATTGTTTTTTTTCTGATAATCTACTAAGAGTTATAAATAGAATAAATAAATAAATAAAATAAAATTCGTTTATTTCAGGTATAACCCATATCACAAAGAGAATAATGTAAAAATTACACAGTTATTGAGAATAAACTTAAAATTAAATACATATAAATGTTAATTAAATAAAAAAAAATGCCAATTAAGTTTTATTTTATTAGGTACAATTACCATAAATCCTCAATCATCAGTCACGTGTCCTACAAACTCTTCAAAGTTCTCAAAAAAAAAACAAATTAATTAAAAAAACATCCATAGGTGCGCGAGGGTGTTTGTACCCAAGACCTCCTGAGCGAAACTCGAGTGTGCTCCCACTAAGCCAACACGGTTTTTCTGACAATATTTTTGGCTAGCTAGACCTAGGTACTAGATGGATGGATAACAAGTCATCCATCCATCTAGTACCTAAAGGATGTGGGTTCGCATTGGATGTTGACCGCTTCCAATCGAAACAAATTCAAATGCTTCAAATGGAAATCTTTGACGGAGACTATGTCCAGAAGTGGACTTTGTACCACTGATATGATTTTTTTTTTTTTTTTTTATCGTCGATAAGTCTTCATTTGACCACAATCTCACCTGATGTAAAGTGACGATGTGGTCTAAGATGGGACATGAAGACCTAGAAGGTAGTTGGCTTCTCCGGGCCACATTACGAAACACGAAAAAATCGCTTCACGCACTGGCCCAGCCCGGAGGGTGGTGACAAGCCGAGGCCGAAGCCTACCACCAGAGACTGTTCTTAGCACCACCCGGAGGTCACGTGTAAGGATTCAGAGGGTTACCACTTACGGACGTGAACAGACAAAACCTCCAAAAATGATGATGATGATGTTGATGATCCCTGCCATATAACGAACTAAGCCAGAGCTTACCAACAACCAGCGTGGATATGGTCCAACCTACGTTTGACACCAATGACTAAAATAATGATGAAATGATGATGATGATGATAATGTTCACACATACATAGAATTTCTTTCAAACCATTAAACCATACAGCGCCATCTACAATTGACAGCGCATACTACTTTACGTGTGATTATTCTACTCCTATTGTTACTTTGTGATTTTGAGGTTGAAGTTCTCATTATTTGTGTATGTCTAAGTACTTCAGAATTCCACTAGGTGTCGCATAGTTAGCTATGCTATAGCGAAATCCCCATAACACCTAAAGGCATGGTTCAACAACATTATCTACTTAGGGAGGTAAAGTAGGTTGTAATATTTATCGTTTATTAACCCCCGACGCAAAAAGAGGTGTGTTATAAGTTTGACGTATCTGTCTGTCTGCGGCATCATATCTCCTGAACGGATGAAGCGATTTCAGTTCGTTTTGTTTGTATTACTTATAGGTGAATTTTGCGCGAGTGTTCTTTGACATGTTTGATGAAAATCGGTTGATCCGTTTAAAAGTTCACCATCATCATCACCCTATTAACGTTCCCACTGCTGGGACACAGGGACTTCTCTCTTGACGAGAGAGATTAGGCCTTAATTCACCACGCTGGCCAAGTGCGGGTTGGTGAATTTCACATGTCCTTCAAACTATTTTTTTTTTAAGTTTTCAGAACATGCCGGTTTCCTCACGATGTTTGCCTTCACTGTTAAAGCACGTGTTTTAAAGCGCACATAAATCTCTCAAGAAGAAATATCCAGAGGTGCGAGGCGGGGTTTGAACCCACGACCTTCGATATGAAAGTCGAGTGTCCTCCCACTTAGCCAACACGTTTAAAAGTTATGGGGGGTGAAAGTGGGGAAGAAAAACCGAATATCAGAAAATAAACTCGAGTGTGGTCTCAAATAAAAGCGTATCACACGCACGTTACAAAATAGTATAACTTTTTACTTTTTAACCCCCGACCAAAAAAGAGGGCTGTTATAAGTTTGACGTGTCTGTCTGTGTGTCTGTCTATCTGTCTATGGCATCATAGCTCCCGAACGGATGGAGCGATTTCAATTTAGTTTTTTTTTGTATGAAAGGTGAGTCTGGCCCGGGTGTTCTTAGACATGTTTCATGAAAATCGGTTGTGCCGTTTAAAAGTTATGGGGGTGAGAGTGGGTAAGAAAACCGTAAATCTGCAAATATACTAGTGTGGGGTATCAAATGAAATCGCATCGCGTCCACATTACATAATATTATGTTGTTTTACGTTTAAGAAAATTAAGGAATTGGAATCGGGGGTTTTTCTTAAATTTTAAATTTAGTTTTTTTATTAAAATACTAGTGTTTAAGTATATATTCTGCAACCACTTTCTCCTTGGACTCAGTGTTTAGTAGTATAATAAAATATCTGTACAAATATGTCTATTCTATAAGTTTAAAGATTAAATATCATTTATTTGTATTGTTTGGTTTTATAAATCTAAGAAAAGAAATTAAGTATGTATCAGATATCTTATACCCGTAACACAAGCTTAGAACTTGTGTTACCACGGGGCTAGATGTTGTCGTGTGGATTGTTCGAAATATTGAGTTATTTATTAACCGCCGGTATCGTTAAACAACACGGACTGTTCTGGTCGACATATGATTATAATAAATTATTTATTTCAGGCATCTCAGGCCCATATAAACGTATACCTTACATACAAATTTAAACCTTATTTACTAAAATATCATTGTGTCAGTATCATGGAATGGAATCATCTGTCACGGCGCGGCCGGCGGTATCATCTTGCAGTGTAGGCGACCGATAAACCGTCGAAACTTGACCCGTTTCGGCCAAAACTACTCATTCAGGAACGTCGACAGATGTTGAGTTAGAACCCGTACCATAAATTAACCGAAGCTCACATTACGGCGAGATTCCAAACTTTCGACGCGAACCGAAAATGCAGTCTTGGTTCGGATGTTTTCCACCACACCCTCGGAGTTCACGGTGCACGCCACACGCGAGATGAAAATTTGCGTGGTAGATGGTCTTTGACGCCGAAGGTCCAAAGAATTTAAACCAACAATAGGCTAAAAGTGTTATCCTTCTCATATCGCAAAAACTCTGTGAGGTAGAAGTAGAAGTAGTTTTTGTTCTCTTTAGTTGTGATTGTTCTCCTCGTCTTTTTTTTTCCTTTTTTTGTAAAGACTAGTGTTCTGTTTAGATTTTATTTATTTTTATTTGAAAATATGTGTTTTGTATTCAATTACAAACTACAGACTGTGATGTCATCCAAGCAGGAGCAGTCTGAAAACCAGCGTTGCTCTGATCCCTCTCCCGGGGAGCGGAGTGGCATTAAGCTGAGACTGCTCCTATTTTGGTACATGCCAGCACAGCCTGCCAGCTAATTATCTGCTTGTGGTGAATTTTCTTGTGTCTGTTTGTTATGTTTGTTAATGTACCAAAATAAATGTAGGTATTTCATTTCATTTCATTTACCTTATTGGGGGTTCTACTTCTAGCAACATTTTGCGACTCATGTGTTTGTCATGCATGACTCAAGAGATTACAGTCTTCAAAACAATATTATGTTGTCAATTCCTTCTGTATATTCGAATATCAAAACTTCGACTAGGGCTATCAAAAATAAACACACAAATAATTAAAAAATATAATTTATTTATAAAACAAAATATTACAAAACATTAATTTTTACAGTGCCGCAAGGCTCGTCGTATCATACACTTACGTCTAATACAATAGGCTACGCTACAATACATTACTGATTAGACTGTACACGACGCTGCGGTCACAGCGCACGAAGCAGCTGGGTTACTAACCACGAGGTACTTTACGGGCTACTCCAAAAAGTAGCTAAGATATTTCAAACAGGATATGTTAACATGCCATATATTAATTCATATAATTAATGTTAAAATTTTTGATTGTGATTTAAAGTTCTCGTACTTTTGGTACTTAAGAGTGGTATAATGTACTTAGGTTTAAGACTTTAGCAAAATAGAATTACAAAACATTAGCCAATGAATAGTTTGTCTAATAAAGTATGGACAAACTGTTGTTGGCTCTAGTCTTGTTATTGAAGGTACCTGGCACTATTTTGGACATTACTCTATGTAAAAACAATTTTACACAAAGTAAATTGTATAGCGGTAATAAAGAAAGACACTTTATTATTTCATCATAGTAAAACAGTTTAGAAACTATTTTGATAGAATATGTCGTAGAATCAATCGTAGACTGTAGATTCAAGAATCGTGTTACAATCGGATAAGTTCGGAGGAAATCGAGTTTATTATTCGTGAGTTAGATAGTCGTCATCAAAAAATTTAATTAAAATTTATTTGCAAACAATATACGCTGATCCTGGACAATATTGTGTGGTAGAAAGTCTGTGGTATCCGGGGAGACTTATTATTTAATATTACCAGAGTGAACCAGCTGTGATCACTTAAAGCTATGCTACGACCACGGACTCGTACAATATGGCTACGCGTGGAACAGACTGATTTATCTAGAACTATCTAGAATCTAGAATTACGTAGAAATTTCTAGAACTGGATGCCGTGTCCTCTCAAAAAGGCGTCTATTTGCCCCGAGGAGCCGGATTCCCCTCGGGGTACGTAATAGAATTGAGGAGATGGGGAGGCTCTTTGTGGGGCTTGTGATTGGTTCTGGATGGAGAGCCGCTGGGCTTGGGCTCTCGCCGCGGCTCTATCCCTCTGCAGCTGGCTGTGCTGTATCTGCTGCTGCTGCGCGAACAGCTGCTGCGAGTTTTGGAACTGGCTCTCGGTCTGTTGCCTCTGGTATAATTCCTGGGGATTCTGTAGTTGGTGTCTGTATAAGGGCACGCTAGCACCAGGTTGAGAAGACTGGATCTGGGGAGATGGGATGAACGGTCTCTGTTGCTGCGGCTGCGGCTGCGCGACGTACGGCTGCAGTCTTTGGTTCAGATTGAGCTCTCCTTTAGTCTGGGGGAGAGTTTGGAACAGCTGCGTGTTGTAAGACCCTGATGAAGGGTCGTATACCAGCTCAGTGGAGTAGAGAGGATTGCCGCTGGGAGCTGGAGAGGCGGTGGATTTAGAGGGCGCGCCAGTTGGGTTGGTGGACTGCTGTTCTCTGTGGAACTTTGCAAACTCGGCAGCGAAGTCGATCTGGCCTACTCCAGGTCTGAGGGTAGTGACAGAGGGAGTAGGAGATGGAGAGTATTGAGGAGTAGGGGATGGGGAGTATTGGGGTTCAGGGCTGTATTGAATAGATGGCTGAGGCTTGGCGGTCACTTGCACTAATTGAGGCCGGAATGTAGTCGCCGGCGGGAGAGGTAGCGCTCTAGCGGTAGTCGCGATAGGAACAGGTCTGGGAGTGATAGCGATCTGCTGGTTCTGGTAGCTTGGTCTTCTAGCCACAGGTCGCTGAACTACTCGCTGTCTGATGTGTTGCAGAGGTTCCTCTTCCGCTTCATCCTCATCAGCGTCTCTGAAGTCGTTCTGGAAGTAGGTGGTAGGAGGTCTGGCGGTCGTGGGTCTTGGGGCGGGTCTGGAGGGGTAGTTGGGTTCGGGGTCGTCGCGTTCCGCGGACTCTGGTGCGCGGGGCTCGTCTTGTTCCTCCTCATCAGGTTTGTTGGGGTCGCAGGGGTTGCCGGAGACGTAGGTGAACTCTCGTTTGTTGCCGTCGGGGTCCACGTAGCCGTACTTGCCGCGGACCACGCAGTCGGTGCCTCGGGTCTCCTCCTTGAATGATCCGTCGGCGGCTTCGTAGCCAAAGGTGAAGCTGCCGTCATCGTTTACCTGGAAATGACAACAGCCTTGTTAATATATTAAATCAAAATTAATAATGAGGTAACTCCTACGTGGGTAATTAATAAGAATCAGTCAAAAATTCAAATGCAAAGGAAGTAATAGCTTTAAGGATTTATTTAAAAAGAATATTTCTGCAAGCGTCCTGCTTTAATCACTTGATCGGATTATGGTTGCTTTGTAAGAATGGCTTTCCCTGAACTGCTAAGCACTGTGGTGGTAAAGCTCACCTTATTGTATTTTCTAATAGTTGCAATGTTCATATATAATTACACAGACCGGAAGACTTCTCTGGAAGTTGTTTGTAAATAAACCTTTGTTTTATCACAATTTCACTTAATGACAAGTCACGATGTGAACGAGCATGGATCACAAAGGTCTAGTAGGTACCTATTAACACTTGTCTTCAAGATACTCAGAGTGTAGTTGTCAGGAAACACAGCCGTAGAAAGCGCATTTCAAACCTTTGCAGTGTGTATGATAAAGGTTGATGAGAACCACTTAGTTCGAGAGTATGGGACGTCTACTAAACAGAAATGAGATGGTGATGTGATGAGCTGTGCGTCTGCTTGTCTTGGAGTGGAATGTTGATGGTGGGATCTGTTATTCGGATATTGTTCTCTCGAAGTGCTAAGTTCTCTTGTGGTAGAGGTTACCTTATTGTAATTCCTGATGGTCTGCACGGGAGGTTGCTTAGGCCCCTCCTGTATGGGAGCCTTGCTTCTAGCGGGAATGACCTGCGGGCGCTGCCGGGGCTCGTAGTCATCTAGGCGGTCCGTCGCTCGGTAGAGGGCGTCGTACTGGTCTGCTGGTACGAGGACCACCTGGAATGAGAAGATGCTGTCAGGAATCTGATAGAAGCGTTTGGATTACTCTCGATGTGGTACAGCGAGTTAAATACTTGTTAGTGGGTCAAATAATAGTTCCTTCTTGGACATTACTGCATTCGCCAATCCACCTGCTAAATGTGACGAGTATGGGCTAACCCATACTACATTATGATTAGAATCAATGAGGCCTAGCCAGGGTATAGCCAGCAGTGGAAGATCTAAAACTAAGATAGTGATGGTCTTACATTGAGGTCATAAAATATAAGTATATTTGTTCCATAAACTATTCATATTAACAACTTTTCTTTGCTTGTTTCTTTAAACGCGCTAATCTCAGGAACTGTTAATTCCAATTTGAAAAGATCTTCTTTCAGTGTTATATAGCCCAATTACCAAAAAGTGACGTAGACGTGAGTACATCCATAGAAAATGTTTGAAATAATAATTATCACTCATACGGTACTGTGCCGGAACGGTGGGCTCACTGATATGTGTGAATCGTCCTTAAGTGTTGAAATAAACCTAAAGTTGCAACAATAAAATGTAAAGTGGTCGTTTAAAGCACCTTAATACAGTATTAAGCTGTAACATATAATATTTTTATATATCTATGAAATCACCTTACTATCGCCAGTGATTTAACATATCATCTTATGTCCGTAGTATGACCTAAAACTATTGTTTTATGTCTTATATAGCAACTATATCACTAAAGGCTCTAAGTTTAGACGCTGTTATCGCTACTTTGCTTGTTGGGCGTGTTGGCTAAGTGGGAGGACACTCGACTTTTACTCCGAAGGTCTTGGGTCAAACCCCGCCACGCACCTCTGAATTTTTCTTCTTGAGAAATGTATTTGCTCTTTAAACACGTGCTTTACGGTGAAGGCAAACATCGTGAGAACATCGACATGTTCTGAGAACTTTAAAAGAGTTTGAAGGACATGTGACATTCACCAACCCGCTTGGCCAGCGTGGTGAATTAAGGCCTCATCTCTCTCGCCAAAAGAGAAGTCCCTGAGTCCCAGCAGTGGGAACGTTAATAGGGTGATGATGATGAATACCTGTTCTCCTCGATCCTGGGCTGCCTGAGGTTCGTACTCGTACTCGTCCTGCACAGGCTGCCTGAGCCGGGGCCGAGCGCCTGCCGCCATCCCTATCGCGATCGCTAGGCATACTACCTGTAAGAAAGAGAAGGGTTTTGTTAGAATGTTGCTACTTGAGATTTGGTTATTGTGTTACTTAAGTAACATTCGTTTGACAACGGCAAATTCTTTCAGAGGCTAATACATCACCGTGTTTAAAGATAAACTTGTCTTTGGGGGCAAATAGTCTAAACGCTGGTCAGACGCAGCTCGGCTAAAACAACTCAAGTCTATTCATCTCAATTGCGGCTCGTCTTAAAAGCAATTCGTCACCAAAATCGGCTCAATCGTCTGACATCTCCATCTCTTTTTTAGGTTGGCTTTAAAATAATCTATAAGCTGGATCTTGTCGCTATAAGTTGCTTGCCTTTATTAATATTATAATTATGGAAATTAATAGATTAACTTCATTCATTTGGTTTAGAATACCACAAGTCTCTATCTCATTATCAGGAGAATTTATATATCCGCTTATATCATTACGTTTGTATCAGCCTGTCTACAATGCATTAGGTATGTCGAAACTTATAGGCGGTGCCTAGTTTTTGTGCCTACTCATTAATTTATATGTAAATAAGCGAGTAAGTAGGTGTGCAATTAAAATCTAATTCAATGATTATTTAGAATAACGAGAAACAGAGCAGAAATTATTATGTAGGAGTAATCTGTTATCTAAGATTACTTAAGTGATATATAACGGACATGTTGTTAGGTAATTAGAAATAGATTTTTATCTAGTAATAAACAATAAACAATTTTTATGATAATGATCTTTCGTTAAAATTATCTTTGAAATATGACGTTTACAAGATTCTAAGAGTAGAAAATTAGTTTTTAGAACCAAAAAAAATCGCGAAAAATCTGTTGTAGGTATCCTAGCCCATAATTCTGAGAGTTCTCGACAATGGCGTCTTTTTTGTGACAAATATATGTACAACTTTCACTCGTAGACATTAACTTATTTTTTTTATTTTAATGTTGTATATTGATTTCAAGCTCTTTTTACTTCTTTCCGTAGATCAGGTCAGACGATCAATCTAAGTGCGAATTGCACTCTTTTTTTAACTGCCCGATAAAATTTAATTAGAAATGGCGAGTAAAAGTAAAACAAATCCCATTGAAATGTAGCATTTAGGACAGCCCTACATGTATGTATTTATGAGAATAACATTATATAACGTGCACGTATATAGCAGAGAACTTGATCCTTTAAAATTGCTACTATCTTAGAGCAACTCATGGGCTTGAGTTTCGTAGCCATTTGAAGAAAATCTAAGCCTTAGAATTTCTATAGACACTAATGTGATAGTTTCTGTACATATTGCTAAACCTGGACCAATAACCATACGATATGTCGTCAGTGGACAGCATTGCTCGTTTTTGTTCCAGCGTGACTGATTTAACTGGCTTGCTTCACGTCTAGGTGGAATTCAACACCTTTGTGTAAGTATACTGACTGTGTAAATACCACTTCGAAACCTAGATTGCACCCACGCAGACATTGCCGGAAACGAAAATTACTCATAACTCTTTATGTTTTTACAAAGCGATAAAACCCACCTATAGGTTAAAACTAATGGGAGACGTGGGTTAGAGTCCC
The DNA here is from genome assembly GCA_929108375.1 of Gymnoscelis rufifasciata. Taxonomy (NCBI): domain Eukaryota; kingdom Metazoa; phylum Arthropoda; class Insecta; order Lepidoptera; family Geometridae; genus Gymnoscelis; species Gymnoscelis rufifasciata. Next base: position 911,626 of record OV815307.1, on the reverse strand, counting down.
GCATTCCGCTAGTGAGCTACGTTACTTCGACTTAATTTTTTCTACACATATTTAGAATATTATCTACTCATAACTCAGTTTACAAAAAAATACAAAAACAAAATTATTTATTCAGCAACTTAATGTACAGTTTACAGTTACAAGGTTTGAGATCCTCTTTTAAGTAAAATAAATACCTGCGTTAGAGGAATCTCGCTCTGCCATAAATACTAACATTACAGTAAATTAAGTATAGCTATAAAATTAATTTAATATTATAGGTTTAAAGAAAAATTTTTATCAAATGTATGTAGTAAGTTTAGTATTAAACACTATGTAGCCTTAACAGTTCTTAATAAGTTTGTAACCAGGGTTAACTCACTTAAACTGTGAAGATATTATATTATATCCTCGGACGTTTCTATTCCCCTCAAGAAGGAATTTTCATCGGGGAAGCGATGAAAGCAGAAGTGTATGAATAGTGTAACTCGCAATAGTGTTGGAAGTTAAATAGTATCTGAATCTCTGTTCAGCTGTAAACTTCCACTACTGGACATATTAAGCCATCTTATGCGCCGCTTAAATTATTATGTAAACATAATTTTAGGTAACTAGCTTCTAGCTTTAAAGTATGTTTGGTTGTACCTACAGCAATATGTAAATACAGTTTAGTACAACATGCGTAAACATAACTAAAATAACGTCATGACTAAAATGACATAATGTGTAATTATGGCTCTAATGTCATTTTAGTCTTAGCTTTATGTTTATGCATGCATTATGTGTTTTTTAAGCGTAACCATTTAAAAATTCGAGAAGAGAGACGCAAAATGGTGTTCACCTGAAAAAAAGGCTTACAAGACCAAAAGAAAATAGAAAAAAAGCAAATGCCCTGCGCTGTATGCCAGAAGTAGTGGCTTTGTAGCGTGAAATGACGTCATTAGACTGTGAAGATGACATTCCTACGAAGGTCGAAGTACTCGTCGGTCAGTCACCGATAATTATGTCATTGTGACGTTTGACACTAACCGTTATGGTAATAAGAGTCGGAGGTGTGTCTACACTTATAAGGCTCCATAAAATAGTAGAGGATTATATTTATGGCTCTGTCAATATGTATATAATACCTACGCAATTTGGTACTATGTTGTGGCTACGTCAGCGAGCGAGGATTCGTGTCGCGTTGGAGCACTAAAGTCCCTGCGAAGTGTCTCCTGCAATCGTGATAGTTGGAATATTTTACCAAAATTGCCCTGCTCGTCCTATTGAGTCCGGTAAAGAGGAAATTTAAATTCAACTATTTTTACCAAAATAAATAAAACTAAAATAATGAAACATAAACAAGAGTGACAAGAGTCCTTATTTACTTTAAAAACAAACAGGTAGCAATTACACTATCAAGTGCACACGCAACAATCGGTGCCACTAACCCACAGCAACGCGGCATATCAAGTATTATTACACACATAATCAGAATAATTACAAAATGCTCGCATTCCGGCCTACTTGTCGCGCGTGACATAACCTGAAGGCGGAGTACTCACGAGGCGAGTGGACAGGACTTATCAAAACTATGTGAAGTATCTAGCGTGACCAGGTTGGATTTTCTCGAGCCTGTGATATTATAACGAATTCGATATACCTATAGTGGGGAGATATTTTTCGTTTTTTTTCGATATCAAACAATTTTGTCTGGGATTTTTCAACATGCAATTCTCTTACTATAATTAAAACGATACGCAAGAAACTCGAAAAACAAATCCACCACGAGAATTGCCTTCTAGGTAATAATACTTAAATGAGCCTTTTTTCATGAATCTCAATAAAAAGGTGATTTGTGCATTATGATCTGGAATTTCTAAACAAGCTAGTGTTCAATTAATTTCACTAAATGAAAGTAAAAAACTGCGACTATGATAGTGTATTTTCTCCATTAAATTGGGGTGACCATGACGCAATGCGATACAGTTCCATTATGGCGCGTGGCAGTTACGTTGTGGGACAAATATGGACAACAACTAGACATGGACATGGCTTTGAATATAAATGTATAACTACATACGTGCTTATGTTTGGACTACTTTGACGTAATGTTCATGTCATATCTATCTATGTGTGTTTTTATTAATAAGTGACTAATAGTTTAGAAATAAGTTTTTGTGCAAAGTAAATTAAAATTAAGTATGTACCTACAGACTGTGATGTCATGCCAATAGGAGCAGTCTGAAAACCAGCACACAGTTCCCCCACGGAATTATTAAGGGAGAGGGATTAAGCTGAGACTGCTCCTTTTTGGTACATGGCAGCAGCCTAGCAGATAAAGGTAACTGTGTTGTTGTTGAAGTTGTATTTTTTATGTCTGTCTCTGATGTCTACTGAGCTGTTTGATGAACAAAATTTTGTATTTTATTTTCTTTCTTTGTATCTATCAAAATAATTGTAATAACGTCTTATTTTACAGTTGAATTTTATTGTAAAACTTAAATTTATTTACAATGTTTTACTCGTACCCAATTTAGATTGTTAATTATGCCTTAACACGCTTCAAGTCTTAACCCAAACAATGATTTTGAAAATGATATATTCGGGCATTGTTTGTGAACTAATGTGGAAAAAGTAATTTATATTAACCCTCTCGGTCGTAGTTAGCGCTAAAAACTTGGTCAAATATTTATATGGCACCAAATATTAAATATTTAGTACTAATTCCGAACACACTCTTCTCTTTAAAGATTTTACGAAATAAACACGTACGGCACCCTCTCCGTTACCTAAATTACTAATAAATAATTGGCTCCAAATAGTTAGAATGGATATCCATTATACGGATACGCAAACTCACGCCTGAAACTATCAATTATCTTGGTAAAATAACATAAAAATACAGTAAATATTTTTTCGCAACACCGCATAATTTTATTAACCTACAAACAGTGTTATTAAATCAATTAAGTCACCATTCCTAGACCTCCGGGCATTGTTTCCCACCAGAACACGAACTTGCTACCTCTCACAGAACTTAATTAGCCCCATCCATGTTTGGCTATTCTGCGTTTACTTTTGGCATTATGGTAAAATTAGAGTCATCCATAAACAGCGTCTCATAATGAGTTGCGTGTCAGCCGGACTTGTCCTGGATCTGCGAGCCGCGTGTTTACCCTACTCATGCTAATTCAAAACAGTGAAAGTCAGGTGAAACAACAGTTTGGATAATGACGTCATTATTACGTCTATTATTATGAGTTTTACAAAAAACATATTTTACGAACAAGGTGTGGTGTAATGGATGTCTTATTCGTGGAATAATTGGCTTTCCTCAAAATCCTCGAAGCATTGTCTAAAACTTGGACCTGGACACTCAAAACACATTCTTACGTAAAATAGACTGAAGAACTTTATGTACCCATCAAGTAGCACAGATGCTCCTAGCCAATGTTGTTAAGTTATTAATTAGTCGAAATCTCATTCAATGTATTTTAACAAGGGTATTAAAATTTTTATAAAATACATATAATTAATGGCAACCTTTTACTCAGTCGAATGAAATACCAGTCGCTTTTACCCTTAAACATTTTACTTTCATTTTATACCGAATTTTTTATTATTAAATTCTAGATCAAACGCTACATTTCCAAAATAACCTAGTTAATATGGAAACTAAAGAAAACCTCGCAAAATTGATCCAATGTGCATCGCCATTGTTGATCCAATTCAAAACAAATTAAAGAAAACAGAAGCTCTTTTAAACATTATATGATGCAACAGCTATTTCTCCGGGCTCAACTGCCCATTGTTCACTTCAAAATTATTAGAAATTGCACTAAAAAGCGGGCAATGTTATCTTAGAAGATTTTAATGTAATTCGTAGACAGTTCTCGTGGGCCCAGCGATAAGTGACTGTGAAAGTTTTTTATGTCGCATTGTGTGACGTTTCGACATAGGCAGATTGTGCAGTTATTGCTAGTAATACGACCCAGCCTTTTTTTCGAGTTTTGTAATAATTACAAGCGGTAAAGTAGTTTTGTCATAATTGTGTATTATATGTGTTATCTAGATCTCAAGGCCCTCTTTCAGTGCTAATTTGCTAATTATTAACGCTAAAGCTTTTACGATGTAAATGTATGTTTATAACCCTTTCACGCCAAAACGGCTATATGAAAGATATTACAGAGAACATTATCAAAAGCTTATGTGTATAAACTTAGATTATTGTACACAAATGGGACACTCAGCATGTGCTGCGTTTGCACGAAAAGTTTCAATACAAAAATGAGCTAGAGTTTCTAATCGCTTCTTTGCTCTAGTGTAAAAAAAGCGAAGCGACCAGATACCATAAATTTATTTCCTACTTATCTTTAAACACTTTTGATTATTTTGTTTTTTTTTACGTCTACGTTTTGTAAAACCAAACTATGGAAATAAATGATTTTGTATCTTGTATCTTGAATGTAGACGCAGCGCTGGTTTTCAGTGTCGCCCGACTGTGTGTTGAGCACACACTGCTAACACACATTACATAAAATCAATTTAAAACACATTTAAAATATAAAACACATATTTTAAACTATTTTTAATAATTTGTATGTTGAAAAAGATAAAGAGGCATCCTTAACCTTCGCACGCAGGATCCAATCAAATTTAAAATAGTTTAACCTAAAAAGTGAGGTTTATCACCATTCAAAACATTAGGATACTTTTTAAACCTAAAATAACAGGTTTTCAAAATATTATACAATGACTCAAACGAACATTAAGGATGTGAATGAAAGTTATAGATATGTATAAATCTAAATTTAAAATTTAAGATTCCAATGCTTTAATTCCCTTAAAAGTAAAACACCATCAAATTTTGTAATGTGCACGTGATGCGCTTTCATTTCATACCCCACTCGAGTATATTTGCAGATTTTCGGTTTTCCTTCCCCACTCTGACCCTCATAACTTTTAAACGGCACAACCGATTTTCATGAAGCATATCTAAGAACATTCGCGCCAGACTCACCTTTCATACAAAAATAACTTAAAATAGCTCCATCGGATCTTGAGCTATGATGTCCCAGACAGACAGACAGACAGACACGTCAAACTTATAACACCCCTCTTTTTTGGTCGGGAACTAAAAATCAATTGATTACAAGAATAATTATAATTATAATAAAGCTTATGCAACGAATAATTGCTTATGGTCAACAAAATGTTGTTCACCACTATAAATTAATTTAAGCACTATCATAACACGATCAAAATGCTGAATTTAAAAAGAACAAGATTTATCTATTTTCAAAAAATCCCACGTTTAATATGCAATATTTTAAATTTACATAATATAATGATGATAATCACCAAGTTGAACTTGGTAGAACCTGCTCAATAAAATAGTCATCAACAGAGGAGCAGCTAATCAACAAACTATCACATTTAAAATGTATATATATGCAGGATCTTTGCATTGACCGTGTTCGGTTGTTTGTGGCAAGGAAAACTACACTATATTTGTAGCATAACATTAGAGGGTGCCTTAATTATATCCAGCCTAGCTTAGACTTCTAGTAATTCAGTTGGAATCTTCGGATTTTATGATGGGCTTTGATTTAAATTATAAGGGGATTGGCCCGTAAGCTCTCCTTCTCATACTGCCGCCACCGCGCCTCCGCCTCACCGCTCCACTATACACACACACATCCGCCTCGCCGCCACCACACAGTCAAAGCCTAATTTTCTCGGTCCACTATACAGCTGTTAGTAATACATTGCTAGTTACGAAGAACATTACAAATTACATTGCATGTTAGGAGTAGCTAAGTAAGCAGCGATTCGAGGGAAAAGTGGCGGCGGCGGTGCAGGAAGCCTAACCCACCACGCTGCTCCAAAGCGAGCTGGTTCGTGGGTGTGCCACATCCTCGTTCCTGGTTCGGCAAAGGAATAATCATTTAGACATAGGTTGTCTACTCATAGACATAGGCGTCAGTTCAGTTTCTTGTAATTGGACTTTGCGCTTGAAGCGACAATTTGCCAGTGTCGAGTTAAATAAAATTATAAAGTTACAAAATTGTTACTCAGTTGAACGCCATTTTGCGTCCACAAAAAATCGAGTATCGACATAGGCGTCTACCATTGATTTCATTGTCATGCCATAAAAATCAAAGTCAAAACGTTTATTTTCTTAAAAGCATTGTGGGCATACATGGGCAGGTCATCTTAAATGAACTACATTTTGGTTACTTTAAATAATTAAACAAGATCATCATTCTACCCATCGACGTTATAAAATTTGTAGAAGCCTGCGGGCATCATTTACCTTTTGTAAAACGATAGTTTGTATTCAACTAATTATTATTTTACAGAACGACATAAATACAACTTAATTACAATATTATCGAAACGATCTATCTTAAATGACAGATTGTACATAAAAAACTATTTTTAACTAGTAGTGTCCCGTGGTGTTACCCGCGGTAAAATGAATGTTCCCACTGAATAACATCTTTTCCCACGGTAAAAAGCAGCCTATGCCCTTACTCAGGTTATAAATGGTTATACAGTAGAACCTCGTTAAGTCGAACCTCGATAAGTCAAAAACCTCCAAAACTCGTAAAAATGTTGAGTTCCCTTCCCTTCAAACACCAAAACCTCCATTACTTGAAATCTTGACCCTCTGTTAGTCGAAATAATCACCGAGTCCCTCCAAGCCATTTTGGTACATATTTTCACTCTAGAACTCGAAAAATTAAATTTGACCTCTGTATCTCGAACATAGCAACGTTCTAATTTACAACCTTTACAACTTGATCATTTGAAATTTATTACCTCTATTGTTCGAAAAAAAATAAGTTACCGACTTTAAGAACTTGCCGACAATGTGAGTACCTACACTATTGTTTATTAGAAAACATTTTAGGAGTATACGATAATAAATTTATGACTCACGTAAACACGTGTTTGCTTGCTTGGTGTCAGGTGTTCAATTTTGATTTCCTTTGAAATTTAGCTAAGCAAGTAATTTATTGTTTTCGACATAAATACTGTCAGATGTTATGTAGTTTGGTTCTACGGCGCGAACCGCATTGAATAGGTACCTCACGTAATTTTATAGAGGAGACCAGTATCTCTAAAGAAGAATTTTCTGCTCTTTATAGATTAGACAATGCTATAATAGAGAACAACCAAATTATTTAAAGCAAAATAAAATTACTGACTTTTTTAATCCCATATTTTTTAATTACAAATGATTTGAAATAATGTTGATTTATAATATGTAAATAAAAATATGTTTGTCACCTCTGCAAGTAGAATTTTTATTTATTTTACCTCTAACTCAAAATTTATAAGAATAAACCTCAAACTCTTTATGTCGAATCAAAATCCGCCTAAGTCGAAATCCTCCATAAGTTGAAAACTCTATATCTCGAAATTTTAGGCGTCTCCCTTGATGTTCGACTTATAGAGGTTCGACTGTATTTTAGTATCCTGGGGTAGGCTCAGAGTCGCTCAAAGAGCTATGGAGAGGGCTATGCTCGAGGTTTCTCTACGGGATCGAATCAGAAATGAGGAGATTCGTAGAAGAACGCGGGTCACCGACATAGCCAAACGGATTAGTTCTTTGAAGTGGCAGTGGGCAGGCCACATAGCACGAAGAACAGATGGCCGTTGGGGCCGAAAGGTTCTCGAATGGAGACCACGGATCGGCAAGCGCAGCGGAGGACGTCCACCAACTAGATGGACGGACGATCTGGTGAAGGCTGCGGGCTCACGGTGGATGCAGGCCGCTGCCAGCCGAAACCACTGGAGATCTTTGAGGGAGGCCTATGTCCAGCAGTGGACGTCTTACGGCTGAGATGATGATGATCCTGGGGTGTTACTCGGGGTGGAGGGATTTTTTCGCTGTTTCATATGTTTTCCCGAGATACATTAATTGTAAATGTTAAACTTATAATAGTTACCTATAAATAAGAACTCCAAAATTGTAATAACTGATAAAGCTGTGTTGTTCTATTCGCTTCTCAACTCAGTATAAAACATTGAAGCGAACTGTCAAAACAATGTTATTTCCTTGATATTTTTTGTTTAAACGATTTAGTTTTATTAATTTTAAGTTGATTTGTCCATGTAGGCCATGTGCTTCTAAGGAAATAAACGTTTTGACTTTGACTTTGAAAAGTATGTCTATGTCACTTCTCAGGCTTAAGAGAATCTGTGCCCAAATTTATTTTAAATCGGTTCTGTAGATCCAGATATCCTCTAGAACGCAACGTCCCAAACAATCCCACAATCTCACCAACTTTAAATCTTTATTATATTAGTAAAGAATAATAGAACTTTGAAAAAGGTATTTTATTTTGTTTTGACAATTATTCTCTTCCCAGCAAACTTAAATGATAAAAGAAATATTCTGTTATTGATTAACTGACTGTCAAATAAGTATGAAAATAAAAACTGTCAATATATATATTTTTTTTGTATTGGCGCAAGAGGCTTCCGTCGATTGGGACCGGTAGGTATAGGGACCGCGGTCCCTTTCGCCGGATTGCTTTAATTTTATTATTTTTCTTCCGGTGAAAGGGACCGCTCTTGAAATGATCGAAAAAATCTATTGTCCAAGGCAGAAAAGTACAGTCAAAGGAAAAAGTAGATAGCAAGTAATATTATAGAACAAAACTCTTTGATTGTAGACATTATTTATTTCAAAAAAGAACAAATTATCGACAACTACAAATATATATTCCTACATAAAATAATACTACAAATAATAATCAACAAATTACAAACAAACAATTTAAAAAATCAGTCTTAACACATTTTACTTATATTAATTATGGTCTTTGTTTGCATTTTAAATGTAGTAACAATATACATAATAATCGTACCTACTATAAATATAATCAACATACTAGAAAATAAAATTATAAATCACTCCTAGGCTCTATAAAAATAATCAAGAAACTATGTACAATAATCACAGTAAACAATCACAATTCGTTAAAGTACTCATCGTTATTTCGAAGAATTTTAGTTATCGTCTTTGTTTTTTAAAAATAATAAAATTGTAGATGTAAATCATACTTAGGTACTATTATTACAACAATCACAGTCAACAATCACAATTAGTCACTGTTCATCGTAATTTCTCTAAACAATGGCCAATACTTATTTTACGGCTAAGTAAATCACTATACAGCAGTCTCAATTTTTTTCAACTGGGCAATTGTTGAACGTTTCCAAATGAAGTGAAACTCACAACGTCAAACACAATGTAAGTTTAATTATTTTGAAACAAAATTAAATAAAAATTTATTTGCAATGAACATTATGTGGAAAAATTTGATGTAAGGGTTAATAATATAATTAAAAAAAAATTACTTGACCTTTTTATTTTTTATATTAATTGGATACCGTGAAAGATTATTGAGAGGTATCAATTTATGTATTTAGTATCATAGTAACATGGCTAGAAAACACAATACTCGCAAATACATTCACCACTTATGGTGAACCACATAAAACAAATAATGCTGTCGAGCAATGGAACAGTCACATTAGAAAGTATATAAAACCAAAGCCAAATATTGCCCAATTGTTGGAAGGACTCCAAAAAGATGTCAAATATTATTCCGAATTATTAAAAAATCCTGACGGCATCCAAATATCAAAGAGGAAACGTTCAACAATTGCCCAGTTGAAAAAAATTGAGACTGCTGTAAGTGATTTACTTAGCCGTAAAATAAGTATTGGCCATTGTTTAGAGAAATTACGATGAACAGTGACTAATTGTGATTGTTGTAATAATAGTACCTAAATATGATTTACATCTACAATTTTATTATATTTAAAAAAAAAAGACGATAACTAAAATTCATCGAAATAACGATAAGCACTTTAACGAATTGTGATTGTTTACTGTGATTATTGTACATAGTTTCTTGATTATTTTTACAGAGCCTAGGAGTGATTTATAATTTTATTTTTTAGTATGTTGATTATATTTATAGTAGGTACGATTATTATGTATATTGTTACTACATTTAAAATGCAAACAAAGATCATAATTAATATAAGTAAAATGTGTTAAGACTGATTTTTTAAATTGTTTGTTTGTAATTTGTTGATTATTTGTAGTATTATTTTATGTAGGAATATATATTTGTAGTTTTTGATAATTTGTTCTTTTTTGAAATAAATAATGTCTACAATCAATGAGTTTAGTTCTATAATATTACTTGCTATCTACTTTTTCTTTTGACTGTACTTTTCTGCCTTGGACAATAGATTTTTTCGATCATTTCGAGAGCGGTCCCTTTCACCGGAAGAAAAATAATAAAATTAAAGCAATCCGGCGAAAGGGACCGCGGTCCCTATACCTACCGGTCCCAATCGACGGAAGCCTCGGCGCAACACATACATCTTGTAAAACATTTGAAAATTATTTCATCTTGGTTCAGCGCAGTCCGTAAATATTTCAAAGAACCCCGAAGGTCGCGGGTTCGATTCCCAATGATCTATGTAAGTAGTCCAAGGCACAAGTGACAATATAACATTACCCAACACAAAGAAAGCGGTGACACCTACAAAATATCAAATAGATCAGTGAATAGGCGTTATGAATAAAAATCAGGTCGAAATATTGTGACTGCAAATCTTTTGAAATATGACTTATTTATTCACGACTTGAATTAACTCTTGTTAACACACTTAGGTCACTATTGAAACTATCTATTTATATTTCAAGATATTTACCATGATTGATTGTCTTTCGAGTTTAGTTTCGGTAAATATCCCGTTATAAATCTAAAAAGTACACTCAGGTCAATTCTACAGCAACGGCAATATTTATACATTTAGAAAATTAAACAGATTCCTTATGGTCGAGTTCAGACCGGCATAATTGCAAAGGCTACTTATATCATAGAATAATAAATTAATATGAATACCTACCTTAGATCTAGGATCGGAATTCGTAGTCGCAAATAATCTCTGATAACCTTTAATCTTCTGATAATCTTTTTTTTAAACTTACCTACTACCATGTGTATACACTCATGTTTTATGCAAATAAATTATTCTTATTCTTATAACTTTTAATCATTACTGTAATTTACTTAGAGGCGATTAAGATGTAATCATTGATTGAAAGTAATCTAAGATTAATTGTGACAATGAATTTTGACCAAGGTACAATTTCTAGTTTCGGGTGGGTATTTTTTAACGTATATCCAAAAAAAGACACGCCCTATTTCGCACAGCTATCATTACTTACTGAATGAATATTTATTAAAACCTGTAGAATGGTTCAAAAATAGCGAAAGCTACTTTTTTATACTATTGAAAATCATATCGTTATTAAATTAACACCATACTGTTTGCCAGGGCATAAGTGAATAAAAATAGTAAAAACATAACTACAGGCAGATCCACTTAAGGGGAACCAAACAATAAGTTACCAACGTAACTAACTATGTAGTTAAATTGCTAATGACATTATAGTAATAATGGCCTTGAATTTCCTACAATTTCGCTGTTATCCATCACTGCTCAGAAATAACAAGCTAAACTTCACTTTATATAAATAGGCGCTATTTGCTACCAACAAATATAAATGATATCTGTAACGAACCATTGTCCAGACACAAGGACGAAGTTTTTGCAATCAGTCATGCCAGCATGTATCAATATATCAAGATAAACCTAGCGATATATCATTAAAAAATACTGAGTGAGTACTGGGTAACTCGTTAGTGTGGCCGTGAAATTACGAAAATTGCCGATAAAAACCTTTTTAGATCATAAAGATAATAAGCAGAATATTGAATGTTGGTTAACATATATTATTTATTCATTTTCGTAAATTATAAACTTTGCAAGTGCAAGTTTATCTCGTCATAAGATAGGATTCAGTTCTTCAGCATACTCTAAGTGTTATTTTACAATTTCTCAAAGGCCTTCGCGAGAATATTACTACGGGCCTTCAGTTCTTACGAAAATTCAGAAACAAAAAAAAACGTGTTTTATTGGCGATGCAAAGATTCTAACTAGCGCGCCTCTAGTGTCAAAATTGTGGAGCTGTCCAAGAACGATACTTTGACAGTTTTCGTTACAATGAACGTCAGGGAAGTAAAATGTATGTTTATTTTAAATAAAGAAAAATAAACTAGTTTAAGGGGAATTTAATCATTTCAATAAAAAAATGTGTGAACTAAGGCCGGCCTCATACAACAGAAATTAGTTGGCTCTCCGATTTTTTTTGATATGCCATTTGTCTCATAGTCTTAAGTGCATATTTATTGTTTTGTGTTTTAATTGTGTGTGCAATAAAGAATATTTATCTTATTACTAAACTTACGTAACTTGAAATCATACACTGAAAAACACGGCTGAATTTTACAATGGTACATAGACAAAAAGTAAATATTACAAAATCCTCGGATGTTTTTTTTATAAAATAACCTCGAATTACGATTTTGAGCCACAAGTCTGCGACAATGTCGAAAGTAAATCGTGATTTGATTGGTGCTATTTATTTGTCGTTTGCATTTCATCGCATATGCGAGCTTTCGACATCGTCCCTGTCATATCATGTGTGACATGTTCGCACAAATTAATACGGAACCATAATATAAACAGGTAGGCTTATTTTAAATTCTGTAAATGTTTGCTTAAAAAGTCTAGAGATTCGTGTGGTATGGACATTTCATTGGAAATTATATAAATCCAGCTTTTCTCACCGGGCTCTTCTTGCGCACGGCGCTTTGGCGAAAAAAGCGTTGCCAGTGGGAACTATGTATTTTGTGGCGGCAAAAAGGGCTTTGTATTATATTGTAGTATTAAAATAAATGGGCTTTCTAACTCTGAAATAATTTTCCAAATCGGACCAGTAGTTCTTTAGCTTGATAAATAAAGCTAGATATAAATATTTCTGTGTTAAATAGCTCATTTATTGGGAAAGGCTATAAGCTATTTCTTACCATGGGAAAATACGTTGTTCCCGAAAATTCAAAAACACGGCAACGCTTCATTTAGAACCTAATTCAACCGTCCGGCTTTAAGGGCTGATTAAACGATACTAACTGTCAAAGTCATCAAACAGCCTATATAGATCCATATCCTACTGAGTAATAAATAAGGCTTTTATTCTAGATGTAGTATTTAGAGTGAGGTTGCAAGATCGGAATGCAAATCGGCTTCAAATCGGACTGTTAATGAGACCAGTTGGCCAATTGCCGATAAAAATGTTGCTTCATTGGACTTTACTTAAAATTCAGCCGCAATTGTTGGTTCGAAGAACATTGTGATATTATTTGGATACGGAATACTAAATATATCAATTGAAATATAGGTACCAAGTAGAAATAATACATACATGAAGGATTCTATCACGAAATGGCCTGTTGATAAGGGTGACTTTTTACTTTGACTTTTTGTAGGACAGATAATCGGGCCGATTTTTCCTCCATATTATTTCCGAACGACTTTTTGTAGGACGTGTGCGTTGAACTATCAGTACATTCTACATTTCTTCTACAATAATCGATCACCGATTATTGGACGTGGGCGAATATCTTTAATGGACTCTTGGAGGTAGAGAAGTATTGCCGACGCCGACGTTAATTTTAGGATTAAATAATTCAGCAATTATATTTCATTTCATATATTTTGGATATACGTATGTAGAAAGGGGGATTAGTTCGATAAATATTTGGGTAGAGCAATGCTAGAGAGGCCTACTTTTGATCACAATCTCACTTGATGTAAAGTGACGATGTGGTATAAAATTAGAAATTATTAAGAGATGCCTCTGTCCAGCTATAGACATGTTGCGGCTGTAATGATGAAAACAAGGTAATGTACCACCGCCCGAGTATGAAGACGCTACAAATCTTTAAATTCAGTTTACTCCACATTTCCGATTTAACCTTTCGAGTGTGTTGTTACCGATTGGTCCCGATGGCCGGTAATGGCCAGTGGCGCAACATGGTCACGACGCGACGCACCGCGGGGTATAGGTTAATGTGACGAAAGTAATTGCTTTCTAGATCTGATTTGCATCGATTGAACAACGCAATTAATGTAAACAATCAATTATTCATTATTGATGGTTTTTATGTTTCATAAAAGGGTGTGGCGTGTGCCGAAATATGCGTGTTAGTCTTCGATGTTTTCGCTAGTTGATAGTACTGTCCATTAGAACAAGTACTTCTGTTTTAATCTTTCTGTTTTGTCTCTGGTGGTAGGCTTTGGCCGCGGCTTGTTACCACCCTCCGGGCTGGGCCAGTGCGTGAAGCAATTTTTTCGTGTTTCGTAATGTGGGCCGGAGAAGCCATCTTCTAGTCCACATTGTCGCTTTACATCAGGTGAGATTGTGGTCAAATGAAGACATATCTAACATAAAAAAAAAATTGCTTATACTTAATTAAAAATTAAATATTACTTCACAATACAACATAAAAATAATAGGTACCTACAGATTGCTGATTTTCGCAAATCTTAAGGATGCAACAATAAAGCCGGCTATTATTGGAAACAAAGACCATTAAAAAATAATATTCATAACTTTGCATTTTTCCCGTAGTTACCCTTAACTAAAGGAAGTTAATATAATTTCATAATTTTTTTTTATAGTTTTTTATCCATATAAATATAACTTGAACCGTCACGATCGGACTAAAGCGTTTTCTTCCTAAAGTAATTTTTTGAGATAAGATGATTGTGAGCTCAAAATAGCAGAATCTTAGCTCTAATTATTAATAAGACCTGAAAATGTATCACCAGATTCACAAACAATTCAAAATATATAGACATTAAATTGACAATCACCACACATCGAAACCACCGTTTTTTTCTTCTTATTTTCTTAAAAGCTTGTTTACTTTTAATGATTATTTAATTTAAGTGTCTGTATTTCTTTGTTTCTTTTTTTATTTATTATGTATGTTTCTATATTTACTGTGGTCCAAAATAAATCTTATTCTTATTATTACGTAGAGGACTTTCTAACAATGCATATAATATATACTATTACATGCATTTATAGTCAATACCAACGACCATCAACAAAACGCCTATCAAACCAAACCCACAGGTCTCACGAATAAGCTATTTCCTGTGATTTATCGCCCATAAGTACAATAAGTTGGCTACATTAGCCATAAGAACCCCTGATTGCGTCTGATGATCACTTAGCCTGAGTGTTGCTCTTTGCGGGTTGCCTTCTAACCCGACGCTTCCGGGGTCGTGCTTATGTGCTGCCAACTCAGATGGTAAATATCTGAGTTGGCAGCATTATATTGTGACATCATCGTACCAATGTTCAATAACAAGAAATTTTATTAAATACATTTTGTTAGAGTAATCCTTAATTCATAACTTACTAGAATGTAGAATACTTTGACTGAGTATATTTTGCGGTTCTCACATTTTGCATACTCAACTTCCTATAGTGCCTGCCCTATATCGCTCTTCTTGTAAATCTCTTCAATTTAATTCCAAATGATCGATTACTACCCAGTTGGTTTGTAAAATGAAACTATTTTTTCTTGTTTCGTAATGGCTTAAAAAAAATATCTTAGACCACATCGTCACGTCACATAAGGTGAGATTGTAGAAAAATGATGGCTTATCCCACAAAAAAATGCTTAATTTTTTTAGCTAAGACACGAGAGGAAATAAAAACCATGTTCTACTTAACTAATTTATTTAGAATAGAATAGAAAATAGTTTATTTGTGTATCAATTAGTTACAATTTTATTTACATACAAACTTAAACGAACTTAACCTAGTTTGAACACAAATTAGAGACCAACTCAGCTAAAAGCTGCACCGGTACAATACTGATATTCAGTGGTGCCAGTGGGGCTGCAGCGCGCACCACTGCTTACTGCACATATTATCAGATAATTATAGATTCTATAAGTTAAACAGTTATATAATTTATAAGAAATAGGAAAAATAACATTATCAAAATATGTTGAGTGTAAGAATCACGTAAAATAAAAGTTGTTTATTATGTAATCAAAGAGACTTAGAATGGCTGAAGTTAACGTAAACTTGAAATTCAAGGTATATTTTAAAGGATTTTTTAAAAACCCAAGCTTTTTTTATTTTGTTTACTGTAATTTATTTACTATATACTTGAATTCAGTCGTATAAACAGTCTGCCAGCTCTAATCATAGCATCCTTTTATTAAACTAAAGTGAAACTAAAGCATAATAGATTTCCCTGGCAGTAAAGCATGTTTTAAATGCCATGCGCGAGGAGAGAAAGCACTAGGTCCCCCTATCGTTTATCAACCGTGTCGTGAGATGCACACGGGATTATCTCACTAGCGTCTGTTCGCAGCTTCGCACGGGGATTTGTAATTATATCATACTAGCTGTGCCCCGCGGTGTTACCCGCGTTATAATGGATTTTCCCGCGGAATGACGTTTTCCCGCGGTAAAAAGTAGCCTATGTTATTTTTCAGGCTCTAGAGATTCTGTGTACCAAATTTCATTTAAATCGGTTCAGTAGTTTTTACGTGAAAGAGTAACAAACATCCATACATCCATACTTACAAACTTTCGCCTTTATAATATAGTAGTGGGATTACTGAAATAAATAAGAACATTAGGGCGTGTGTGGTTAGTATGCGGCTAGACATTTTTAATCGCACCATTCATATTTTCAGATTATTCAAGCTCTACTTAATTATGATCTCCGAAAGTAATTAGAATCTCTTTGAAAAATATATTATAAATATACATTTTGACATTTTATTTTTATTAAACCTTAATGCGATGAAATATTTTAATATACACTAGCAAAATAAGCAATAGCTAATAAATAGAAAGAATAAATATAAATCAATTAAATCTATTAAGTGTTTTAAGTAAGATTGACTCAGTTACTAGCTGGATAAGTGCAGCACAATAAAAAAGCAGACTTTGATAATTAAAAGATTGTTATTAGAAAGGCTCCCTTGGTAACGAGACGAGGGTTGGTCGACATCTCCTATAAAGTAGTGTAGATATAATCGTATAAAACTTTATTAGCCAACTTTACTTTTAGGGATAAATTGCATGTTCCTTAAGCTGACAAGACATGTACGCTACCCGGTCACTCTAACAAGGAATTAAAGGTTGCATTTCCCATCCATACCGTGGTTTAGTAGTGTGATGTAAACTATCGCACTAGGCCAACTTTTTCGTTTTTACTTGTAGCACATAGACATTTTTGTTTAATTTCCATACAAGTAAAAGCAACATGTCTAATGTTTTCATTTTTTCCCTATTGCATAGCAGCGTGCCGACTTTTATTAAAAATCGTTTCGGAAATAGCAAGATGCATGCTTTAGTATATAATCGATAACACGTCAATAAAACTTTTGAGTTTATTGAGTAGAATATTTGTTAACGAGAATAAAATCATGGCATATACCACACAATAAAGATTATAAAAGTTAATTGTTGGTCGAAGCTGGGCTCATATTTAAGCTCACATCTACAAATTTTACGACCAAAACAATAGAACATCGAAGTACCAACAAAATCAATAGACCCCCTCAAGGTACAAACGCACAGTTTCACAATAATCAAACCAACATTCAAATCCACATATCGATTTGTAATTAACAATGGTCCTGTGAGAAAAGCTCACGAAATGGCTCCCATGGAAACTGCATTAACTATTGTGAAACAAACAATATCTTTCGCAAGCGTTTGGATAAGTGAGTTACATCTGCTTTGGGTAAAGTTTACAATGAGTCGCACGCGCATCGTTCGACGACACGATTCGCCCTACGTTACCAGTAGATAGTATATTATGTTATGTTATACAGTCGTGTTAATAAAACACGACTTAGTTTAATATACATATACAAAAGTAGACTGATTTTAAATATCGTTAGTTTATTTTATACTCAAGGATTGTTTCATTGTATTGTCGTTGAGTAAAATAGACAATGGTCTAATATACCTCTATAGAGTAACTAGCGGCCCGCCCCGGCGTCGCACGGGTATAAAATTTTCCCGGAAATTATTCGAATTTTTCTCGCCGTAAAAACCATCCTATCTTTCAAGTTGGATCGAACTGCACATGGTGTGCGAATTTTATTATACTAAGGGCCGATTTTTCAATCGTCAGATAAACAGTCAGATAGCCTTTATTCGTCGAATAGCAATATTCATGGTTTTTCAATGGTCAGATAGAAGTTAACTATCGAATAAGGTCCCTATCAGAGGAATAAAGTTACCTGCTACTTGAAGGACCAGATAAGGTTCTATCTCGCCGATAAGTTTGACGTTTAGGTTATGTTGTATAGTTTCGTTCGTTTTATTTTTGTTTGGTAAAACCGTAAAACGACAAAGGTTCTTCGCGTGATTTATTATAAATAAGATGTGTTTGAAGCAATTGACGACTTAGCAATCGAGGAAGAACAAGAAATACTTAATTATCTACATCCTTCTGAGAGAAAACCCCGAACTTTACGAGAGAGGCCTGATAATTTAAACACATGGGATGACACTGAATTTTGGAGAAGATTTCGGTTGAAAAAAGAAACCATAGCCTACTTACTTTCATTGATTGAAGATAAAATTAAACACAAAACAGAAAGGTACGTAGTTTTTTCACATTTCATTAGGTAAACATCCAGAACTTTCCAATTAGTAGGTGTACCTTTCAATTAATTTATTGGTATGTTTCAGGAATAGTTGCGTGCCACCATTGCAACAACTACTACTTACGCTACGATTCTATGCAACTGGGACTTTTTATATAACAATTGGAGATTTTGGAGGACTGCATAATTCCACACTATGTAAAATTGTAAAAAGGGTGACTGAAGCTATTGCTTCAATGCGACAAAATTTTGTATCAATGCCTAAAAGTCGTGTTGAAGTCTTGGCCACACAAGAGTGCTTTTATAAAATAGGACGATTCCCAAGAGTCATTGCAGCTTTGGATTGTACTCACATCAAAATAACTTCACCAGGTTTGTAGTCACCTATTTAGTAACGTCCTGCTGCTTTGAGTTTTATCAATTTTGTAATAAGAAATTAAATTTTTTCAGGTGGGGATACTGCAGAAAATTTCAGGAACCGTAAAGGATACTTTTCTTTAAATGTTCAAGCGATGTGTAATGCAAATTTACAATTTCTTGACATTGTTGCACGATGGCCAGGTTCAACTCATGACAGTCTAATATTTTCCAATTCCGCTACCAAATATCTATGTGATAATGGTACTTTGAGTAATGGGATTGTACTTGGTGATAGTGGATACTTTTTAAATAATTATTTATTGACACCACTCAGCAATCCCCAAACAGAAGCTGAACAACTGTACAATGAATCTCATATTAGGACTAGAAATGTCATTGAAAGATGCTTCGGTGTCTGGAAACGAAGATTCCCAGTGCTTAGTATTGGATTGAGGTGTAAGATACCTCTTGCCCAAGATATTATTGTGGCCACTGCTATATTACACAATTTAGCACATAGGAGAAATGAAGGTGATCCACCGATAGACCCTGAGGTTCAGATACCACCCCAGCCAGTATTTCCAGGGGTACTTGCTGAATACAGTGAGGTACGAAGAAGCACCACAAGGGATACGATGCTAGAATATTTTTGAATCACTCGGAAGCTAATTTTGTAAAATAAAACACTTATGAATTTTACAAATGAATTTTTATTTAGACAGAATGCTCTATATCTTCATTATCATAAAATAAGAAAGGCCCATTAACTTTTTTTTGATAAGCTTTGTTCCATTGTGCTGAGCATCAGTTGATGTATTTGCTCCTTCCTAGTTTCATCATTGCGAAGATTTAACATTTTTATATTATGTTCTTCCTCTACAAAGGAATGCTCTTTTTTAGCTATTTCCATTTGAAGCTGTTCCAACTCTAACCGTGCTGCGCTTAACTGATCCAACTTTGCTGTCACACTGGCTTTGTTTGGTTTTAGAACCTGTGACACTTTGGACTTTAAGGATTTTGGGTTCCATGTGCTCCATTTTTTATGCGAATCTGCGAAAAATAACTGATTCAAATCACATTGTTAAATTCTTGGTATAAAATAATAGCAAACAGACAAACATGTATAATTAATAATTATAAACAAACTGTACATAATATAATATAATGTAATATGTCTAACTAAAGTCATGGTTTTGATGCCCTAAAGGCAGTAAAAGCTTCAAATTCTTGACCTACCTAACCTGACCTGACCTAAAACAATATATATACCTTTTCTTTCATCTTCATTATTATTATACTTGAAATTAAATGTTTCATCCAACTGAGAGGCTTCTTGATTAACATTGAAATCTGAAACATAAATAAACAATATACCTTAATATTTCAATGATTTTTAATAAGTGATAAACCTCAACTTTGCAGGTGAAACTATTTTTAAATTTTATGCAGAAAAAGATTAAGATACATCCGCAACCTTCGCACGCACAGGATTCGAATCTGCATCTCTGGGATAACACCAACGCGCCATTACGTGATAGGCCGAATTTTTTTTTTGCCCTTTGTATTATCGAGTGAAGCCCCGAGTAACGATATCTCGTAGAAAATCCAAGGACTATTCTACTTCCAGAGCAGAAATTGCAATCCGCTATCCCGGAGATGCAGGTTCGAATCCTGTGCGCGCGAAGGTTGCGGATGTGTCTTAATCTTTTTCTGCATAAAATTAAAAAATACATTAATATATTTGAACACTGGCATTGACTAAACTACGTACTGTACGAGTATGCTGGTTGGGTAGTCCCGCTTTAGGCTTAAAAGTAATTTCCACTGTCCATAGAAATAGCAGAGGCGCACAGCTTCTACAGCAGGAATAACTTCAGGGGAATGTAATAGTAATAATAGAAGCTACAAAACGTATGCATTGCTGGGACTTAGTAGTGTATGAATTTGTATTACAAACAGTCATACATACCAGTGGGTTCTTCCACCATCTCATCTTCAATAGTATGTAATATTTTAATAGGTAAGATATCTGGACACTTTACTGGTTGAACATCTGGAAAAATCATTAGTTAAATCCTGGTAAAAATAAAAGAAAGAAAAGTTAAAAGTATACATAATGTAGTACATCCACAACCTACTTGCAATATTATCACTGTCATTACGTGCATCTAGTCCAGATATATTGGAACATATTGCCAGCACTTTATCTTCAACATCATTGATATCGGGGGCAGTAGAAGGTCCGCCACCTGTTCTGTACAACTCCTGTCTATGGACAGTCATCTTTTTCTTTGTTAATTTTTTTATGCCTTCGTACTTTAATTTTAATGTTTTAGCCGTGCGAACTGCAGTTTCACTAGATGCAGCATTAAATGTTGTTGCTATTTTGGTCCAAGCATCATCTTTGTCTTTGTTGGTCACGGCATCGGTTTTTTTGTTTTCGATTACTGACCGATATTTGGTAACCAATTCGGTGAGTAAACGTACTTCCGAACTACTGAAATTTGTTGCACGTTCGCGTTTCTTGGATAATTCCATATTCTGATTTATTTTTAATTCGCAAAAGAACACAAATCAAATATTGTTAAAATGAGAAATAGCACGGTTTGAATTAACTGACGGAACTGTCAAATACTGTTTTGTTGCTATTCTTCACTAACACGTTAAATACAGTATCTGTGTATCTCGCTTGCACACAGATGGTGTGAAGTTGGTTTGGAAAAACCACTGATAGTTATTCTTTAGTTAATAGACGATTGAAAAATTGAAAATACTTATTCGCCCGATAAATAGACAGATAATTTTATACGCTAAATAGCTATTCGACGACTTAACTGAGGATTGAAAAATTGGCCCTTAATCGGTTAAGTGGTTTAGGAGTCCATTGAGGACAAACATTGTGACACGAGATTTATATACCTATATTAAGATATTTGTATCAGTCACTGACAGATGTTAATTAACTGGAAATATCTATACTTCAATCATAGTCTATTTATTTTCTTTTGTTTTACAAACGAAAAATCAGGACGATACAGTGCATTGAAGTTTCGCGTGACGTAACGATTTTGTACGATTCGTAATGGTGTTGTAAATAATATAAGTTCACGATACTATCAAGTAACTGACGACACTGGCAGAATCGTAGCAACCAGCGAACGGTGCAAGCCATAAAACCAAGAAGAAGAAGAAGAATGTTAACGTCACTAATGTCGACCGAGAAACTGACTGACCAGAGAGAGAGAGTATTTAAAATAGAAGGAAATGGATTTTAATATTATTGCACTCTTGTAAATTTAAGCTTATTTTAACACAGTAAACATATCCATACATTATAACATAACAATACAAAACATTACACATTAGGGTCATTGTTATGATCTTTTTAATAAATGGCCAATAATAATTGACCTTAGGTAGACTCCATCACGCGAATAAACAGTGTATAATCAAATTTAACGATAGGTCATGTTGACTTGAACTTTTGATTTTATTTGCTTGTTCAAATGATTTATGGTGAACGGTTAATATAGGTAAGCATTAAGATGTAAATAGCTTATTTGTAACATTTTATGCAGGTCTAATTCCTAGATTTTACGGATTACGTGAAGGTAACATGAATTCATAATTAGTCAATTAGGCCATACAACCTCGCCCGATGCTATTATTAAAATTAATTCATCTTACTGGTCATCCCATTTATGTAGTGTTTTAAGACCCATCATTACATGAGAGTTGAATAATATACTACATTATTATCATATACCTGCATGAGTTATATTAATTTATTTTGTAAGGAATTTCTCTATCTACATATTAATCAAGATGACTAGACAGCCAGAAAATTAGCTTCTTCGATTTTATTGGACAGTGTATAAAATACCATCTGCAAAGCTCCTCTAATCGCCTGCAGATCATAAACTTTCATTACATAAAGAAACACATTACGCTTCACATAAAACCTCATAGTTACAACCTCAACAAACCTTCACCTTTACATCATAGAACAAAGAAGTATTTATTATTTACTATCCCCGACTTTCACCTGTCAAGGTCAAACTGGCCGCCATTTTGACTAATTATCTTTTTTTAATGCCCTTGACTTGTGTAGTGTTTACATTCAGCCTGTCAGGTAAGTGTCACTCTGACATTTTGATTTTGGATTAAGAATGGCGTATGATTGATTTATTTTATCTGTTTAAATTGCTTGATTTAATTAAACTGTTGTCTGTTTGATGCCCTAATTTAATGATCTAATAAACCATGCTTATACCATGGGTGAGAAATGTCATTGGAATCTTAGGCTATTCCCAAGGGTTTTTTTGAGGTCTTCGCAATATTTTACTGCATGGAGAAACCGTATTTTTGTTCGATATTTAGTATGTTTGTCTGTCTACTTTAAATGAAATAAGTATAGTACACATATCAAGAGCCTGAGAAAGGACATAAGTTACCTTTTATCTAAATAAATACTTATATTACAAAAAATCCTTTAAAAAGCTGACTGGCGCTGCCAGTAAAATCGAAATAGCAACTCAAAAAATTGAGGGAACATCATCGTAAATATCCTCATGTCTGCTAACTACAACTGAGTTAGAGACCAATTTATCAATGGAACAATAAAAAACTTTCACTCTTTGTGTTCAATAACAATTAAAATCTCGTTACTCCATTAAAAACTATTTCGTTTCATGCATCTCAAGTTTCGCTATTGTTTCAGATACTCCGGAGTTTCGTGATTAAACGAAATTGTTTCAAGCTATAATTGACTTTAATTATATTCTACTGCTATTCCTTGCGTATTATTTTACGTCGTTATGCCTAAGCTGCTATTTCCGGTAATAACTTAGCACACATTAGACTCTTGGGGTATTATGTCTTCCGGTATTTATGTAGAATGATTTGGGCCCTAATTATTTGTTAATGAGGATCATAGTTCCCATAATCTAAGATGGATCTTAGAAATGTTTTTGTGTGTTATGTATGAGAGGAAAAATATCTACTAGATATAATGGGTACCTACGTTAATGGATTTCGTTAATAACGCGATTTGTTACAGAAACTAAGTAAAAATCCTGAAAATCTAAATAACGGATTTTTTGATGACAGTTTTTATCCGTTGAACGAATGATTTAGTGAAAGCAGCTGGTTCTCGGTGTTTAGATATCGCTTCCGATCAAAATAACTGGAAGTCACTATGCGAGGCCTATATCCAGTTTGCTATATCCAGCTGCTGAAATGACGATGACCTTATCCAAAATGGGCTCTATTGAATTAGGTAAAACGTCAAAGAGGAACAGACAGAGTAACTTTCGCATTTATAATATTAGCATGAATTAAGATAACAGTAATAGTATTTCTGTACTGTGGCCAGGCAAGGAGCAGCGCCATCTACCGAGCTGCCGTGAATACTATGAGCCCTAGGAATGGCGTTAGAAAGGACACGCAAGGTCAGAGCTAGACAATACCGGACCACGCATGCTTTGAACATTTGAAGTCTAACTTCTACAAGATCTAACAACTTGTAATGTGGAAGTATCACTTGACTACCTCAGCGGCTCGGTAGGTCAACTAGCGGCGCAAGACGGGTTGGGTTGGACGGCAGGATGGGTTCAATTCCCGCCTAGGGGTCAAGTGTTTGTATGTTCTGTAAGCACTTTCCCCTTGGTCTGGGAATTTAATACGTAAAATAAAAATTATCTATGCATGTCTATAATATTGCAAACCACATGTCTAGTACCCGTGACACAAGCTCAGAGCTTACCACAGGGCAAGATTTTGTTTATAGACTACTAGTTTACATAAGATTCAAAACCTTCCGTTTCCTTTATGACTTGAAGCACGTTTAAAGCAACATTTTGACAATGTGAAGTCAATACATACCAATTAGCAAGTCTAGTCTAAAAAATTTGACGATAACCGTTGTAACAAGCCGTGTTGGCTAAGTGGGAGGACACTCGACTTTCATTCCGAAGGTCGTGGGTTCAAACCCCGCCACGCACCTCTGGATTTTTCTTCTTGAGAAATGTATGTGCGCTTTAAACACGTGCTTTAACGGTGAAGGCAAACATCGTGAGGAAACCGGCATGTTCTGAGAACTAAAAGAGTTTGAAGGACATGTGACATTCACCAACCCGCACTTGGCCAGCGTGGTGAATTAAGGCCTAATCTCTCTCGTCAAGAGAGAAGTCCCTGTGTCCCAGCAGTGGGAACGTTAATAGGGTGATGATGATGAATACCTTAAGAACAATCTAAAAATTCATCGTCATCATATATTGAGCTTAAAAAGGTTTTACTTTTGATGTATAGGTTCTTAAATATTACAATGAAACATTAATGTTCAATAAATCACTGAACTGAAGTTCACAGCTGGGCATAGGCCTCTTATACACTTGTATAAATCTCAAACTAAATCTAATTTAGTTATAGCTCTAAAACTAATATACTCGTAGCTTATGCTCGATGCAGTAACTCGGTAGTCCCTTACACGTAACGATTTGAAGCATGCACTAAAATACCTGCGCCAGCCAAGGTCCATACATAGTAACCGGTTGGATACCGGAAAATGGCAAATCTTTCAAGCATTGACTCATACTGGTAATGTATACTAAAGTCTATATTAGCTTACTGGTAAACCGCTTATATTGATTGGTAAACTACTGAATGGCATGTGTATAAAATTCCCCTAAGGTAGATTGCCTTATACACTCAATGTTGAATCTTATACGTCCTTATTACGATTTATCAAGAAACAAGTGTTTTGCTTTTAAAGGGTTTTCCCATGGGAATAGTTGGTTTTTCGCTGTTTCTTTATATTTATTAAACTTTCACCATAGACTTCATATCCATGCATTTTAATGAACGTACTTAACAATAATGAGCTTAAAATTATTACAAACTGATATACGTCGGTACACACTGATACATGAATCTTGAATCTTGAATCTAGAGAGGTCTGGAAGAAGCTGGAGCGGACTTTACCCGAGAAGGGGTTCCGATCAATGATACAGTCGAAATGAGCTATAGCACAGCTATAGTTAGTGTTCTTGACATATTTTTATAGATTTAATTTAAAACTTTTTACAGTTGTAGATTGTAAATAAATGTGCTTTATTATTATTATTATTTGTTTATTGATTTTAATCAGCTCGATTCATAGAATCGGAATTTTCAGGTGCACACACGGGCCTAAGCCAAGTGCACACCGATGTTCATAGATTGCTATTAAGTAAAGGTTATGTGGATATATTATTATTATATGATATATGTCGGTAGGTTTTTCGCTGTTAAATGCTGTTATGCTATAAAAGGTGTTTCAAAGTTAGTATTTAGTAGTTGAAGCTGTAGGGGTGTGAATGGTACGCACTAGGCCAACATATTGTGTTCCAAATCTTTTTTGTTTATTTATTATATTTTTTAGTCCAATCTAATCTCTATCTGGATGTAACAAAAGTTTAGCATAAACCAAACCTATATTGCACTAAAAATTAGTATTATTATGTATGTGTTGCACGACATACTTCGTGCAGAAAGTTTACCCATTTCCTAAGTCAAACAGTCAAACACACGTTCTTTTTGGAAACCCGTACTTACCTGTAACAAAAACATAACAATCAGATCTCATATTCATAAAATAATTCCCTTCAACCAACTTGTAACTGGTTTATAGTTTATCTGTTTGATGTAAGATGATTATAGACTTAATCGCTATACTTTTACAACACAAAGAACGTAGTATAAAATTATTACGAAACATTAACTTCACTGTAGACATAATCTACAATAATCTTGTCTATAATCATATACACAATCTTTCAACAACAAACTTCCTATAAAACAACAAAGAAAAAACCTTTGATAAATGCCATCTCCGATTCTGTGAATACAATTACTACAGGTGGTCAAAATATACTTCAGAGGTCAGTGCTCACTGATGCAACGGCTCAAGATTGGGTTGTTATACCACGAGTGTTGATCTTGGCTTACGGTCAAAGGTACGTAGGTAATTGCTATTTCATAATCATAGTTTGTACAGAAGCTGGTTGCTTCTTCAATTCGTTTACGACTCGAATTTGTAGCTTATTCAAGTAGATATTACTAATGTAAGAACTAATGTAGGTACCATTTTGACATTTGATGTGTATACTTGTTCAAAATGAACTTTTTATGACCGATTTTTAGGGTTCCGTAGAAGGGCAAAAAACGGTACTTTATGTATATCATAACCACTTTTTAGCCAAAGTTAAGCAACGTTGGTTGTGCCGCTCTGACTGAAAGTTTATGCACTGTTTTTTTTTGTTGCTTTTTTATTATTATTTAAGTGTTTCTTTTAATTACAAGAAATATAAACTGTTGACTTACACGGAACCCTTGGTAAAATTTTTGTGTTTCTTTGTGGTACCTATTTTCGTTTTAATTTCAAAATTACTTCAAAGATTTCAACAGTCTGACAAAAACAACGTAAGTAACAGCAATACAAAATACATTGAAAACTAAAAAATAGATGAATGTCTATACTAGACTCGAGACAATGTCAAATATCCTGTTTTTCTGTGAGATTCAACGTTTGTGCATTGTTCACGGTTGCATTGAAGTTATGTAAGTGAATTTCAGTGTTCCAAGAAATACCAGTTTGCATAATGTTTAGCACATTTATCATTTAAATTTATTGCCTGATCTTTTACGAAGCGAAATCGACACCTATATTTTTGCTCCATGCTTTGATGTTTAGATAGCTGTTTCTTGTTTGTTCTGTCACAATATTTTTACAGTAATTTAAATAATGGCGTGCGTTGCTCTGGGTAATTAAACCTTCGCAAACTTTCTCTAAGTATGTATTTATCACATTCAATTATATTGGAAGAGCAGGTTAGAGGAACATGTCTAAATTTGATCGTTCAATTCAATTCAATTTCTTGTAATTGGACTTTGCGCTTGAAGCGTCAGTTTGCCAGTGTCGAGTTAAATAAAATTATAAAGTGAAAAAGATGGCACTCCGTTGAACGCCATTTTTACAGACATTGGCTGTTGACGGCCATATAGCCAGTCACGGACGCCATCTAATAAAAGAAGAAGAAAAAGAACGTCATTTTGCGTCTTCCTTTGAAAGTTCTACGGCTACAGTAAATATAAGCTATAATGATTATGTTTGACGGATGACAATAGGAAGTGGATAGTGAAATAAAACTGTGTGCTGACTCAACAAAATTTAGTAGAATATTTATTGTTCCTTTGACGTGCTCATTTACGATACAAAAACTTATTCAAAACTACCTAACTTTTGAAACCATCATGGTTATCAACACAATTTAGATTTATGACGGGACATTTAACATGAATTATTGAGTTTCGAGTTTCCTGAATATCCGATATCGGGAAACTCAAAACTTAATAAATCATAGTTAATATCCTGCTATACGTGTTATTCAAAACTTTTTGAGAATATTCTTATAATGAGCCATTTTGGGGTTCACTGTTAGGATCAGAAGATGTCATAATTTCAGATCAATTATTTTCATAGCAATATCGATCTTGACAGTCCCATAATATAGTGAAGATTTTGACGGTAATAATAGATGACTTAAGCACTGGTCTATCAAAACTTCAAAATGATAAAAAAACAGGCCCTCAGTCGTAATAAAAAAAATATTACGGAATCAATGTTCAAATGCCAAAATCGTTAAGTGATATCATAAGAAAAGATTAACGAATCTGAGAGAAAGTAGATCAGGTTTAACTGGTTGTTAACTTCTAGGTATCTATTGCTACCGTAGATTATAGAGGTAAATATAGAGCCCATGGTTATGTAAGAAACCAGCTGGTTTCTTCGTAAGGGCGAAATGTGTAACAGTCAAACAGGAAATATGAATGGTATTTTAATTTATGTATTGACTATGAAATTATTATGTTGCTGTTTTTATGGTTAGTTCGAGTAGAGGAAATTGAAAGGAAGTTGGTACTTTTAGATTAATCGAGGTTTTTAAAACCTGTTTATTTTATCTATATATCTAGTCCTAGCAGGCAAGTTGAGAGGGCAAATAAGATATACAGTATTTATAGGAATTTCTATAGAATGTCGTTTGCAATAAATTTAGCAATTGCTCTTTATATAATAAGTTATTTTATTTTATTATTTTAGGCTGTGAAACATGACTTTGAAAAACCACAATGATTAAACACATACATCACTAGGTCTTCATGCTCCATCTTAGACCACATCGTCACTTTACATCAGGTGAGATTGTGGTCAAATAAAGGCTTATCTATCATAAAAAAAAAACATATTTTTTTAAATATTTTGCATATAATTTAATAAACTGTAATATCTGGGGAATTTTCTATCTACCTTTTTCCCGGGGTCTATCTATATCGATCTATATCTATACTTACTATTAAATTATAATTTCCACCGCCGTCTGGATGTTCGGGATAAACTCAAAAAACTACGAAACGGATCTTTATGATGTTATCAGCGATCGGTAGACTAATTCATGAGGAACGTTCTAGCATCCGTGCAAAGCCGGACGGGCGAGCTAGTATCTTATAAAATACCGTGTTACATAGCAAGTCATGTAGTAGATACATAATCCCAAAGGCCAGTATAAGGGGGTCAGGAATTTCTCCGACAAGTAAAAGCCTTACGTAACCGGGCAACGAACCGGTGAAGGGCAGAATGTGGAGCGCCGTCCTTGAATGCGTCTGCGCATGTCGGCGACACATTTGTAATTACAAAGTTGGTCAATATTATTTGGGACAGTCGAAAATAGTGTTAATAATGATGTAAGTGGTTAAAGAAAGCTAAGATGTGACGAAATATTAATGGTTTTAATTTAAGATACAAGATGCAGAATCATTTGTTTATATTGTTGATATTTTTCCACTATACAGAATCGTCAAAAATTAAGTATAAAAATACTCAAACTAATTGAGCATACTTATACTTAGATAAATAGAAAATAAATTTATCGTATCTGATCGCTTCGCTTTTTTTCACATTACAAAGACGCGATCAGCGAAAGTCAAGCTCATTTTTTTTAAGTGTCTAGCTAGAGTGAGGGTGTCAGACACGTGCTGTATCTATCAAAATTTTAGGTTACTAGCCCGGCTTTGCGCGGGTGTAAATTATACATAATCCTACCTCTGGAATTACTATTATAATATAAGGTATATAAGATAAAGTCTGTGTAAATTTTGTAAAAAAAACAAGATATTTTATTACCTATGCGTAGGCGTTAACTGCTGGTACATTATGTTTAGTTTGTATGCTTACATTAAACAATACGCAACTCTATCCAGAATTATCTAAACAAAATGTTATTATTATTTATATTTAATAACGTAATTTTTATCGTTTCTTCAACAGCGATAAAATTATTTCCAATCACCACTAACAAAATGAGATAGCACATTTTATCGAAAAGTTAAAAGCATAAACTACGGAAATAATTATAGAAAGTGTATCAGCTGGTAGCTGGTTGACTAGCGAGAAGTGTTCTAGGAAATGCTCTGAGGTAACACGCGAACACAGCTATTAAAATATTGATGGATTTCTGGCGCGTTCCCACTTGACTTCTATTAAAATGCACTATGTCCCATAAATATTCTCTTAAACTAGTATTTTTTAGGCATAATACATAGGGTTTTTTTTACAATCTCCGAGTAAAATCAGCCAATGGTTATAGTTTAGACCTAAGGAGATGTTTATTGTATGTGCTAGTGGCGTTACTACCAGTTTCGCGTAATGTGCCCTATTAATTTTCTATCTACAAACAATTTCCTAAATGTTTGATATGGTCAAACGATTGCTACCTGCTTGCATTTAAACTAAAACAATAGTCAGGATGACTACATAAAAAGATAGGTGTTCTGTTTATTCCGTCCAAAAATTCCAAAACCAATTTTACGCTATATTATAATAATAATTTAGTATAAATTGCACGAAAAGTCATGCGAAACTTCAAAGAATCAAAAAATAATGTATCGTCTTTATTTTTCGTTTGCAAGAGTGATCTTGAAGCCTATAGCTACAAATCGCAGATAACTGTCACATAAAGTTTATATTCTTCTTTTCTATAACTGGCTATTTTACCGTCAACACCTTCAATATCAAGGCAAAGAAAGTAAAATCCTTGGCAATAGCCTACCATGAAGTCTTCAATTGATTTTCCGTTTGCTTCTTTCCGTTTCAACAAACAAAATAATTAATCGTTACACAGAGCCATCTAGTAATACAATAAGGAAATGGTTAGTTTGGGAAATTCCATTGTTCAACGACCTCTGGTGGTAATTACAAAAGGCTTTTGGTTTCAGTATGTTAACTATTGTCGGTATCGGATAAGAATCGAGGACTTGAAATAGAAAAAAATACAAGATAAATTCTTAAGATTTATACTGAGATGAATATTGACTGTACATTATAATCTTTGTAAATGATAGAATGTCCATGTCCATGCCCTTTGCTTTTAAGGAAATAAACGTTTTGACTTTGACTTTTGACTTTATTTCCCTACTCTACTCACTACCTTGCTCACATACCTAGTGGGTATTTATATCTTTGATTTCACTCTATTTTTCCTGTATTTTACGAGTTCAAAATAGATGCAGATAACAATAAAATAATTCATATTTACGTTCCAGCTGCTGAGACACAGGGAATTGACTCTTGACGAGAAATTAGGCCTTAATTCACCACGCTGCGCTGGCCGAGTCAAGGTTTGTGAATATCACATGTCCTTCAAACTCTTCGAAAATCTCAGAACATGTGTTTCAAAATCAAAATCAAAATCAAAACATTTATTTGCAAACATGGGTTGTAGGTTGTTAACAATTGTAAAAAAAGGATACAGCACCGAACATGTTTTACCTAGAGCTAAGGCATGCAAAATTATATAATATAAATGCAGAAATGATATTTATTTATTAAATTAGTTAATTTTTGTATTCAAGTCAATCAGAAATTCGTTTATATCATAATAGCATTTAGATGTCAAAAAGGTGTTCAGTTTTTTTTTAAACAATGTCAATGGCAATGATTTTATATTATTCGGCAGTTTGTTGTAGATTTTTGGTGCCATTCCATACACGCTTTTCCTCAGGAATGCGGTTTTCGCGCTCGTTGAACAGAGGCGATATTCGTCTCTAACGCTGCGTGTATGAATTGGCTTATCAAAAAGATTGTTATGTTTTTTAACAAAAACTGCCATTTCTAGAATGTAGAGTGACGGAACCGTTAATATTTTCTGTGACAAAAAATAAGGTTTACAACTGTCTGTCATTTTCAGCCCATACATTGCTCTAATACATCTCTTCTGTGCCTTGAGAATCTTTTCCCGTTCTGAACAATTACCCCAAAATATTATTCCGAAACGTAATTTTGATGCCACGTAGCTATGATAGGTACACTGTTTTCAACGCTTCTAAGCTAACTACTTTTCTGAGTTTAAATAACATATAGGCAAATTTACTTAATGCTTTACAAACTTCATCGCTCTGAGTGTTCCATTTGAGATGCTGATCAAGTAATAGTCCAAGCTTGTGTTCTCTATTTTTTGGTTTCCATAAGAAATCGTAAATCCCGGAGTCAATTTGCGTTGGGAAAAATGCATGATAGTGGTCTTGCTAATATTTACACTAAGATTATTATGATCTAGCCAGTCTATAATTAAATTATAATACAATACAGTTAATTTATAAATTTATAATACACTACAGTTAATAAATTACAATACAGTAAAATTATAGATAATTTTAAACCTTAAAAAAAAACATTTTTTATAGTATCTTAATTCCCAAAAACAGTTGATATGTAAGCCCACAGCAATAATGGGCAGACTAAAATCATGCTCTATGCAAAAAAAAACAATCTCATCATAATATTTGTTACTTTTTACTTTGTTCTAGCAAAACATGTAACTTTTGCAATTATTTAAAAGAAAAACAAAACGTTTCCGGTTCATAAACGATTAGAAATCACAGAAATGAGGAAGTTGACGTAAAAAACTCAGAAATGCGTGCGAGACAATAATGACAAACATTAAGCATTTGTTTGTTGTTACGTCACGAGAAATAAAAAAACAGAGCTTTACTTTACTATACAATGTTGTATATCGAAGTAAATCTAAATATTTCTCACTATTTATAAATAACCTAATGAAATGTAACGCAACACGTTTATTAAAAACAAATTAGGTTCAATATAGATCTGCCTAAGTCGGTAGGTACCTACTCGTACACACAGCAAGCCAAAGAATGTATTGGCAAGTAACGTGTATTCCTGGGTAAAGTAGTTGATAGACTTACAACAGTGAACAAGCTTTTAAATCAATCCAGTGGTTTCTAAAATTAACAATCAAACAAAGAATCTACCATCATTTGTTTGAATGTTGGATCCAAGTATCGTTTCTTTCTCTACAGCTTTGTCAAATTAATATACATTATTTTAGAGTCAATTATTATTTTTAAATTTTATGCAGTAAAAGATTAAGACACATCCGTAACCTTCGCGCGTACAGGATTAACCTGCAAAGTGAGGTAAATTCAGTAATTTCATTTAGTGCACCATAAAGTTACACAATAACAATGGCATGTCAGTTATTACATAGAATTTCATTAAGGAGATTTATCACTTATTAAAAATCATTAAATTGAATTATTATTATTGTACGCTTTTTAAAACTCTACTTGTCTTACGCCAAAGTTTGCAAACTGCAGAGAAAGAAATATATAATACACTAGCTGCCCCAGCAAACGTTGTATTGCAAAATGAAAAATAGATGTTGGCCGATTTTCAGACCTACTCAATATGCTCACAAAATTTCATCAAAATCGGTCAAGCCGTTTCGGAGGAGTATGGCAACGAAAACTGTGACACGAGAATTTCATATATTAGATTTATTTCCGACGCCAGATATTACTGTCATATTTGTCACTTTACAGACATATGTCAGGATTTTTACAACGACACCTGTTTTATGCAAAGTTCGTGAGCATAAGAGAAAGAGAAATGTACGTCATTTGACCCACTAGCGAGCGAGAGACGAGCATGGGGCCTGAAATGGCACTGTGCCGAGCCATAGGTCACTGCGCGCACGCACTGTCACTTGGGCAACTTAATTGACGAAACATAGATTAACTGCCCCATAGGCACGTTGCGGAGATGGGAACAAAAACGAGGTGCAATTGAAAGTTGTTTGATTATGCTGGATGGATGTTAGTTACATTAGATTAAGCTACGATTTAATTTTATTTAAAAGTAACTTTATAATATTAAAAAAAAACTAAGAACTAATTCACTATCTGTATAATTTGTTAAAAAGTCTGTACGCGTTCTACTAAAATCAGAACACAACGTCACTCCTAATTATTTTTGAAGCTAACTAGGGCTATAATACTAATAACTTACTAGGCTTGAAGTATATTTGTACGAGTACAAATTTCTATAATAATAAGTTACATGAACATCTTGACAAATCTGACTTTTAAGGACCCTTTACTCAAATCATATTCTGACCACAAAGGTAAAAGAACGTTAATGTGTTGTTTTCCAAAACTTAAAACGATTCATTAACATTATATGCTGTTTCAATTTGTGTTAGGTTCGTTTTAGGACATCACCCAAGTATAAAGTGATTGTTTGATCAGGCTTTACCGCGGGATAATCTAAGGAACTCAATATCAGTAACCCAACGCGCGGTTGTAAAAAAAATTCAATAAAAAATGTTGATGTTTTTGGAAATGTATCCTGTCCTATTATATCACTTCTTTTTTAAAAAACACTGTTTTCTATATTATTTAGTTTTATAACGGGATATTTACCATGATTGATTGTCTTTCGAGTTTCCCGATATTTCGGCACAGTTACATGCGCCATGATCACGGTTAAACTGAAGTTATACTGTTTTGAAGAAAACAGTATAACTTCAGTTTAACCGTAATTACCGTGAACTAGTGTTAACTTCAAAAGTTATACTGTTTTCTATACACTGTTAAACCTAATTGTAACAGGTCTCTCGCAATACAGGCTTTATTATTGAGCAGATAACGGATTGTTTATCTACATATACCTACTAGGTAATATTAAAAAGATGACGAGTTTTTTAGTTTGCTTAAACACGCTTATCTCAAAAACTCTATGACCTATTTGAAAAATATTTCAGTGTCCGATAGCCCATTTATCGAGGAAGATTATAGGATACTTTTTGCTTCGGAAATATATGTTGTTCTCGTGGGAAAATCCAAAAAACAAATGCAACGCCGTGGCCTGAATGCTAGTATTTTATTACAGAAAGCAGCAAAGAAAATCCTACTCAAACTTGGCTGATTTAAATAGTCTTTGAATATAGAAACCCTGGACTTGTCTTTATTTATTTACCGCGACACAGGATCTAATCCTGGTGCGAAAATCGCAAGTAAGTTGATAAATAAATGATTTTTGTATTCATAGAAAATAGGTACATACTACTTTTGATTAAATATTAATATAGCAAGTATATACATAGTTGAGCTAGTCAATTATTCCGACCCAGAAGCACATGCAGCAGAGTTTGACCGAACGGCGCGGTATAATATTGTTAAGTTAATTAGAAAGTCAAAGTAGGTCTAATGTACGTAGTTTTTGTAATTATGTATGTGTACATTAATCATGATAGTACATTAATATGTTGCTCAAGAACTGCTTATTAATAGCATTTCACGTAGAAATAGCTGTGGAAAGCGCGTTTACGTCTTTTGTATGTTATTTTTTTGTTACTTATTTAGTTACGTAAATTTTCACATTTCTGCTCACGAGATCGAATATTTTTACAAATGTTTTATGTGTTATTGCCGTGATTTATAAATTACGACTTACTTCAAAGATTAATTTATCTTAAAAAAAAAATTTTGTAAAAAAGCTAAAAACTAAAGCTTCTTTTTAATTTTTCTTTGGCAGTATATAGGTTATACGAGAACACTTACGTTCGTTTCAATGAATCATTTATAAAAACCAAGAAATAATTACTGGTTACATAATTAACTCAGTCTTTAAGACTTTACCTCCTGTAATGAGTAAAATAAAATGATTTTTCTTTTAATAACCATTAAAAACTCTTACACATAATTTGGGGTGAAATCGTAATAAAAACCCTCACCCATTTGATTTTGGACCATGAAAAATGGATCACCTGTAAACATCACGAATGTAAGTTTTCGTAAGCGCCAAGTATGTACTAGGTGAATCCGTTTCCCACGAAATTTACATATATTTTATATACTACTACCATGTACGCGTAGCACTTAAATATTCGACCCTATGCCATACACATACAGCTTATTATCGAAGAAACTTCATCATAAAGGATGCAAAATGTTTTAATCAAGTTGACATTTTGTGATGTGGCATAATTATAATGTAAAATTAAGATTAATATGTCTAGGTTGAGACTGTAATAGGCCTATAAATCACTGGATTTACATATTTATTTTTAATAATATTATGAATACAAAAGAAGCGATGTCTGTCACACACAGCTTTGAATTTTGAGTGAAATTTCTGAAGAAGATTACTATTTTTATTAAATGTAATTATAATTATAATTACCTAATGTAGTTATTTTACTGGCGTAATAATAGATGTTATTTTACGTTTTGTAGTCATTAATCCATCAACAACTATGGATTATTTCCTCAATAAAAATATAATCAACGATAATATATTATGCAGATTACACAAACGACAAGGCAATTATGTTTTGCAATTAATTTTCCGCTAAAACTAGCAAAAAGTGGTATCATTGAAATACATACATTATCATTATGTAGAATAAAAACATTAACGTTTTGAAGCAAAAAAAATATATCTAAGGTATTTTGTGTAAATTTAGGTTTTTAATAATAAATAAATAAATATTTCCGACAATCCACACAACAATTAGCCCTGTGGTAACCTACAAGCTTGTGTTACGGGTCCTAGACATCTGATATACTTAATATAATAGACATACATAATATGTATATAGATATTTTTATTATACACTAGTGGCCCACCCCGGCTTCGCACTGTTTTTATTTAAAAAAAAAACCCGGCAATTATTCGATCTTTTCTCGACTTTTAAACCTTCCCTAGACCTCCACGAACATTTCAAGACTATGATAAGATAAATCCGTTCAGCCTTTCTCGAGTTTTAATCAGACTAACGAACAACAATTCATTTTTATTTATATAGATATAAAACTCCCAGATCAAGGGTGTGAGTGCTTGAATGTATACTTAGTTTTAATTACTACGAGTTTGTAAGTAAATTTTTGCTATGCCCTATAGACAGGGTCCCTAAATGTTTATGTTTTATTGCAATACATTTTGTGAAAATGTATATTTGTTGCACTTTCACTCAAAGGCAACGGAAGTTCTGAACTGAACTAAAATGTAGTTGAAATAACAGAATAACACATAGTAATAAAACAAATAAAAATAATTATAGACTTAAAGACAAAAGCTAACTTTTTTTAGCTAAGCAAAACTGCGGGATAGCTTTTGACAATATTTTTCACCATTAAAAGTAAAACTTTTGATTGAAAAGTTATTTTGCGCTTATTAAAAGTAAAAACAATATGTCTACATACAATCTCTCGATTCACACATTACGATTAGTACACAGAGTATGTTCTTAGTCTCGCCGTGGGAACTCGAAGCGAAACTCATGTAAAAACTGACAGATTTTTATGGAGTGACGTAAAACCATTATTAAAAGTAATTTAAACTAGACTAGACCATTTCTATAGCTTTACTTTTAAGCATTATTTAAATTATGTACTAAAGAAGCAACGAACACTACAGTAAACTAAAAATGGATTCCATATACTTTAAACACATGTCAGTTAAAACTACTTAACTTAACAATAAGTAAGTAATTTCTGAAAAGTTGACAGATTTATATATCCTTTAGTTGAGCTATAAACGAGATGTGTATTATTAATCTCCTAAAAAAATAATAACAGGTTTCACAATTTAAACAATCTAAAGGCATAATTCATTAAACTTTGACTAAATGTTGTAAAAATGTTGTTGCAAATGAAACCCATGTATTTTTATTATTTGTCCTATTTTATCACTTCTCTAGTTTTCATGCACTGTTTTCTGTATCTGGTTAAAACACATTGTAACAGGTCTCCCGCGATACAGACTTTACTCGTGCGGGGATCGCTGCTAAGTGAAATTGTAACTCTGTACTGGTAAATAAATATATTTTTTTGTATTTTGGTATTAAACAAAAACGTTTTATACACAGATTGAGGAGCTCCGATCATTACAAAAACATTTTGGTCTTGCAATCACGCATGATCGCAAAAAGTTTTGAAATCACTTTAGAGAAACCGCCAATGATTATTATTATCGATTGTGCAGTTCAATTATCTCATTAGATAATACTAATGGATCGATTTGACTCTTGTGAAACGCATTTATGGTAACAGTGGAATTATAAAAATTACTTATTGAAGGAAGTTGATTGTTATTAAATGTGTTCTCATTTTGTGTTTCTCGGTCAGTCGTGTGTAATTCTTTATGTATTACTTGATTATGTTTTGAAACATGCATATTGCATGTACTTAACATAGAAATAAAATTCCCAAAACAAAAAATCGTCACAGATTACGTGAGTCAAGCCCATTTTAAAAATGGCTAGAAATAACATCAAACGCTAAAACTAAAATAAAAAAGAATAGTAAAATCGCTTTACAGAGAAAATGTTCTAAACCACAAAACTATACGAAGAATTTCAGAACCACTTTTTATGCAGTCGGTTAAAAAGTCCCACGCGTTACTAGACTAGTGCTGCACTAAACAAGTTACTTCAAACAGCAAGTTTGGCGCAACAAAAAACCGTTACCAAACTGCAACTCATACATACATTTAGATGCGCAGATACACTTGCTGAGATACGGAGATCGTCCATTGTGTAGATCTGGTTATCTGACCGCCTTCTGATAATAGTTATAGCCGGTTTTATTTCAAAGGATTGCTGCTTGACCTTATTTCCACAGATGCTTCTATCTACTATCTCACTCTGTACCTATGACTATCGTGTAAATTTATACAATAAAACACGAAAAAATTTATACCCGATCTTAAGTGGACGGAAGATATATTTTCATATTTCTTTATTGTTTATGTGCCTTTTTTATGCTCGATAAGCCTTCATTTGACCACAATCTCACTTGATGTAAAGTGACGATGTGGTCTGAGATGGGACATGAAGACCTGGATGGTAGGTGGCTTCTCTGGACCACATGAAAAAATCGCTTCACGCACTGGCCCAGCCCGGACGGTGTTGACAATCCTCGACAGAAAAAGGGCGTGTCCGACCGAAATAAACGTGTCTGACTGTCTCCCGCAGTATTTTAATTTAGTTTTGTGTGAAAGGTAATTTTTGCGCGATTGTTCTTAGTCATGTTTGATGAAAATCGGTTGAGCCGCTTTAAAGTTATGGCGGTGAAAGTGGGGAATCAGAACTGAATGTTTGCAAATAAACTCGAGAGGGGTATCAAATGAAAAATCATCGTATGCACATTACAAAATAGTTTTTTTTAGGTTTTGGAATTGGGGGTTTTTAAATATTCAATTTAAATTATAGTGTATAAGATGTCCAGTTCACGTAACACAAGCTTTGAACTTAATTTATAACGTAAATTACGTCAACCAGGCCCGCGGGGCCAATAAGTAATTTTTATTTAATTATGTGTATCATATTATTATATAAGGTGATTCACCACAGTCAAACGTCTGTCCTTGCAGCACCATAAATAAAGACAGAATAAATGAAACTCGTTAAAAGGAAAGACGTTAAAAGGAGATTGAATAAACATGTTCAATTTCTCCTTACATAACGAAGTTTTTGTCTTGACAATGTTATGGCCTTGAAAATTATATTTATGATTTAAAATAAAATTGTTATGTTAGATTTTTTTATTTCTCGCTTAATCTGGTTGGTCAACTTTATGTTTCTGTATTCTGGATACCGATCAATTTTTTGTATAGCTTACTAATCTTTCAAGTAACTGAATGACACTGGCAAGTCGTAGCATATGGCAAGCGCGATGCCAATAATAAGAACTGAACTTAACTAAAATAAAATAGTTTTATTAACCTTAAGGTGACCTTCTATGCATGCCCTGTGCTTCAAAGGAAAT
The DNA here is from genome assembly GCA_929108375.1 of Gymnoscelis rufifasciata. Taxonomy (NCBI): domain Eukaryota; kingdom Metazoa; phylum Arthropoda; class Insecta; order Lepidoptera; family Geometridae; genus Gymnoscelis; species Gymnoscelis rufifasciata. The sequence goes on along the minus strand of OV815307.1, from coordinate 871,537 downwards.
AAACAATTTTACCTTTGATTATAAACTTAAGTAACCTTGGGTCAGCACCATGTTTATGTAAAAATGTTAATGTCTTGATAGTTTCCGTAAATTTTAGGTAATCCATGACGGATAGCTCCATATCAAACACAAAATTGGGTACCTATATTCAATTTAAGCATCTGCGGAGACTTGAACCACAGATAATAAGTAATGAAGCAACGTTCCACAAAAAGTTTCTTATTGTCTATGTTACAAAAACCCGCGTTAGCACAAAGTTAGCACAATGTAAGGACCGCGCTTATCTGTCCTTGCAGCAGCGTGGGCCGAGTTTCGTGTGGACTTCCTGGTGTGAACTGGGCCGGTTGCGCCAGCGACAAGCCTTCAGTGAGCTTTTTGGAACTGCTATCCGCGAGGATCTCAGTCTTTGCCAATTCTCGGGGTACTGTTGTAGTACTAGTTTTAGTAAAGTAGTAAAAATTTGCTTTTGTTATTTACTTGGACTACAGCTATCTCCGTGCATAATTTGGTCCAAATAGAGCTTTGATCATAATAATAGATTTTCCCGCGAATAGTGGTATTTTTCCGCGGTCAAAAGTAGCATATGTGTTAATCTGATATGTAAGCTGTATGAATGTTTAGTTTAATAATTTCAGAAATCCATTTAGTAATTTTTTCGTGAAAGAACATCAAGTACACTCACAAACTTTCGCGTTAAATATAAGTAGGATTATTGTGATGGAAATAAATACTTACTTGTGTTAAGAATAAAAAAAATCTTTATGGCAGATTTTTATACAGGCAAATGAAAATGGACTAAGCAAAATATTCAATAAGGCTTGATCAAGAATGAAAATTAGTGAATTGTAACAAATTATTATATTCCTTCCTCCAAGTTGGTCATGTTTGAACCTTCATAAATGCTTCCTGGCCTATGTCACCTATGTCTAGCAGTGGACGTATCACGGTCGCATAAAGATGAAGCAGGAAAAATCTACTATTTTGGAACCCTATTATAAGTGACCAAATGACAAGTACTCCATTATATTTTTTGAATAATCTAACATCTGACTAGAGAGTCATCTTATAGCTCAAAAAATAGATTATGAAAGTCAACATTCTAAGACTGGCCCGCAGCGTAGCTTTTGAATATATAAATAATAAAAATAAAAATTTCCGGACAATCCACACAACAACATCTACCACCGTGGTAAGGTCTAAAGCTTGTGTTACGGGTACTAGACATCTGATATACTTAATTTAATAGACATACTCAAATAGATATTTTTTATTATAAAACAAACAGACTAAGGAAAATGTGACTCCTCGGCGGGAATTGAACGAGCCAGCGGATTGTCGCCCACCGCGCCACTGAGGCAGTCAATCAACTATCAACCAAGACTATCATGTAAATTTATCTTCTAGAACAAAATCTTATGGTCAATGACTCAGCTCACAAACTGCAACAAATGATTAATTGATAAGCTGTTGCAAGCTGCCTACGCGTACGCCATTGGTCGATGACAGACGCCTTATAATTTTGAAATGTGAACACTGTGCTTTTCATTGTCTATGAATTGTCTGTGGTTATTAATGGTCACGGCTTTGCGTGAACTTGGACTAGATTTTGTACACATGTTACAATTGTTTGTATGGTTTTGTGAACGATATAGGCAACCTATACAGCTATAACAACATGCATAAAGATATGCATTATAAAAACATTAGGAAAAATATAAATAATAGTGTTTAGAGGTTGGTTCTTAATATTGCTTTGTGAGGAAAAAGCAGAGATATTCTTTAAGCTCACCTGCACTAAATTCTTAACATCTAAGCTGCCAGCCTTCATTTGACCACAATCTCACCTGATGTAAAGTGACGATGTGGTCTAAGATGGGGCATGAAGACCTAGAAGGTAGATGCCTACAACCAGAGACTGTTCTTAGCACCACCCGGAGGTCACATGTAAGGATTCAGAGGATTTCTAATTTGAAGTGTGATACTGTAACGATTCGTAGAATGAGCAAGACTTCTAAGTTGTAAATTCCGAAGTTTTAAGTTGATTCCCATTTTAGTATTATAATCAAATAAGTAATAATACTTCAATCTTTAATTTAGTGTGTGTGTTATATTATAAAAATATAATATGTCCATTATATTAACTATATCAGATGTCTAGTACCCGTAACACAAGCTTAATTAGAGCTTTACCACGCGGCTAGATGTTGTTGTGTAGATTGTCCGGAAATATTAATTAATTTATAAAATCCTTATAGGTACAGTAAATCGGACTACAGGAAACTTTTCTCTCTCTACTGCGCGCAGACCATTATTTATCATTTTATCCAAAAAAAAATGGCCGCCAATGACAGCGGCAATTTATTGTCGTAAAACAACGTATCAACTAAAATAACTTAGCATCACAGTAATGCGAGTTATCGTTAAGGCTGTTTGTTTCCTGCGAGGTTTCACTTTCCGACTCAGTTAGCTTTCGACGCGTTTCACTTTCGATATACTTACGTGACGTAATCATTTAAATAACGCGTTATAATCTAACGCGCAACCGTTTGCCGAAAACGGTTTGTTGTTTTCGTTAATAACTGGAGCATTTTTTTAAAATACCGAACGGTATTTTTTTTAGCATTGTCGAAATCCTGTTAATGTGATATACTACATTTAATAGCCATAGTACAAGCTCTGCTTAGTTTGGGGTATTTATTTAAATGTTTTATTATTTCTATTAAAATGGAATTACATAATTTTTGAATTGTCTTTTGTCTGTTTTCAAACTTAATGAAGTTTATGGATGAATTTTACTGAATTTACTTAAAAGTTCACGGATCTTCATGCAGTTTTCAGTAAACGTAGTGATAATATTCTCTTTGGTTTTCAGGAATAAGTAGAGTATTTATAGATAAATGTTTTGATGTATAATTTGTTAGGGATGTGTGAGAATAAGTTGAATTATGATAATAAATTGTTGAAGAAGTCGGAAAATATCAAGCATTTATTGCGAAAGTTTTGAAAAATAACGTCTACCGGGTAAACTAGATTTAAATTAAAAAATATATATTCAGGTGAATATAATATATAAGAGAAAGATGTATAATTAAATAATATTTATTTTACAAGTTACTTTTTGCATCGGAAATTTCGTGCTGGCAATAATTATTGCATAATAATTATAGTACATAATATTAATTCAGTATGGCTACATAAACATTAATCACGTAGAAAATATGTATAATTTATTTGTTAAAGACATGCATCAATTACCTATTATTAATTTAGAGGCCTTAAATGTATACCTCAATACTCCAGCATTTAGGTAGGTATTTTATAATGGTATCAATTACTACAATAAAACCTAATTACGCTATTTGTGTCGGTCGTTAGACTGTCTAAGTTTTACGTTCCTTAAAGATAAAGAGATAAGGAATAATGTCGGCTAAATATATCTACAAGATCACATTAAGATGCACTTTCTGATATGAATATGGTAAATATGAGAGAGCTAGTAATTTGAGGCCATTACATATCCAATTTTTGTTAAAATAATTGCTCTCAAACTCAGGAAATGCAACCAAGGTCTCGATGGGTAGTTGAGAATAAAGTTCAGATGAGTGCAACAAGAGACCTTTTGTTTTTTTACACAAAAAGTCTATGAAGATTAACGTTTCTGTGTACTTCACTTATAGTTTATCTTGATATATAATATCGAGACACAAAATGGCGGTCAAGTAACATCTTTTTCACATTATAATTTTATTTAAGTTGACACTAGCAAACCGAGGCTTCAAGCGCAGAGTTAAATTATATGAAATTGAATTGATTGAATATCTTATATATGTCTCTCTTTTTATCTTGAGAAGTAATATGTTATGTTTTGTTTTTTGTTATTGGGTTCTTTCTTGTTGGGGACAGATTTTGTAATTCTAGTTTCAGTTATGGGTGTTTTTATGTATGAAAGTATTATATTTATTTGATTTTGACTTTGACTATACTTGGTGCAATTAAACCTAGTCTAGTTTAGTTTTAGTGTAGCATAGGTCGTCTGTAAGACATCGTACTAGCGATAAGATGTACCTTTTGTAATTTTTTACAATATAAACCATTTTTATTATTATTTTTAATTTTTTATACGAAGTTCTGCTTGAAAAAGAAAAAATATTTTAAATAAAAATATATCTTTTTTTTCAGCAGGATATATGTTATAAATTTCAATATTGAATTTAAACTGGTTCGGAGCTATTGATAAGTATTTGAAAAAGCTTATAACTCAATAAAATTTGTAAGATCTCATACAAAAATATGTCAGAAAAACCAATAGAGAGGAAAAGTAGGGTTAATGACCCGGAATGAGATTGTCCTTTACAGGTAAGACCTAGACCACAGAGAACATAAAGCTGCCTAGCCATAATACCTCTTATTGCAACACTACAAATACCAGATTCGTTCGAGAGCTTTTCCCAAGACATACAATTAAAATCCGCAGTAGCGGATCCATAGGATCCATCCATTCAAGAGGTCAACAGTTCAAGAACAACTTTCAATTGAACAAATAATTAAATGAAGAATAACCACTACTTTGCTAACCTAACCATGAGCACATTGCGTAATTACTACATTTAAGAATACTTGAAAATGAGGTTCATATAGCATTAAGAAACTTAGACAATAGCTGAGAAAGTCCTTCCATTTAAACATATCCGAGATCGCATCACTCGCAAAATAACATTTAGACATTGCACAGGTTAATTCACAGACAATATAGAGATGTGGCTTAGAACCACGTATGCGTACAATCACAACACTATTTCCACTCGTTCCTGGCAATCCAGTGCGTTCTAGACCACATTCTATACTTTTTTTTTTACACTTACGTAAATTTTGGCCGCCATTTTTGGGGGTTAACTGTCACTGTCACTCGCGACGCGGGCACATGCGCAGAGGAGGCGCGCGGCGAATGGCGGCTGAACTCCCGACCGGAGCTTATAACCTCCCCCCCAAAGTATTATTTAATTAATTAGATACGTTCGATGGCTGCTCCGATCAATCTGGATCAGTTTTCCTGGTGAGATGCTTCGGGATAATTGATGGAGAAAGCCTGTCACTAGTTCCTATTTGTTGACACGCTTTGTTAGAAGAATTTCCGATTTTTTTTAATGTAGTAAAGTTATTGTAGAGTTTTGCAAGCGATTTTATTCTTCTAGAAAACTGTATCAATTGAAACCCCGTGGTATGTTTTTTTTTATTGAATGCCTAGAAACCTAAGGCGATACAATGTGTTAATTTTTCTCCTTACTTTAATAATAAACGATACTGAACATAAAGAACCAACAATACTTCAACTAATTTATCTCAAGATAAACCCCAGACAGAAAATATAACTCATCCGATCATTATTTTTATTATTAAAAGTTGACTTTCAAGATAAGGCGATGTGGTTGCTAAGCGACAAAGCCTTGTTTTATTATTAAATATGATATGACATCATTTATTGATAAGTATGAAATGGACTCATACTACTTCTAGGGTTCCGTTTAAGGTTATTACACATTTTGCAATAAAAACAACTTTAAAAATATATAATTTTAAAAGTGCAAAAAGATGCAGTATTATACTGGCCTCGAGCAACGTTGGTTAACCTGGTAAAAAACCACCAGGTGGTGTTGTTACAACAAACGTGGTTAACCAACCTGGTTGGTGGTTTGTTGTATGGGAGCCCCCTTAAATATTTATTTATTATGTGTTTTTAGTATTTTATACAACTCTCTAGCTAGCACGGTTCTTGAGATGCGGCCTGGTGACAGACATCGGCGAAGTCTCTAATAGGGCCCTGTTTACCTTTTGGATACTGATCTCTTCAAAATATTTAAGCTGGTTTATTTACATTTATTAATATTTTATTAAAATTTCCCTCATAAGTTCAATATTAAACACTACGTTAGCTACCATTTTCCATTCCGTAGCATGAGGTAATCTACTTTATATCGGTTTAATGTAATAACCACAATCGGTCAGACTTTTCGTTCTGATAAATGTGTTGCCATTTATATACATAAGAGGGTAATTGGAGTAAACTCGTATTTCGACGAATTACGTGCTACTTGGCCACATTCATATTTATAACTCATGTTTATAAACCTGACTTTGAATGCTTGAAAACACGTAACATACTTCTAAAATAAAATATGCCTCAGGATTAGATTCCCGCCGGGGGATCAGATTTTGTGCGATCTACAATTTCTGGTTTCGGGTCTGGTTGTTTCCCATGTATCATAATGTATGTACATATTTACAAAAATGTATCTATGTAGTATATCAGTCACCTAACACCCATAGTACAAGCTCTGCTTAGTTTAGGGTTAGGAGATGCTGTGTGATGAGATAGGTACTTTCGCATTTGTAATATTAGTAGGATGGATATTAATTAATTAATTATATTGAACATATTGTTACACATGTGGTAATATACAAAATAACAAATATTTCATTGTTATATAGCCCATTTATCTAAAAAGGCTATCTATAGATTTCCTTTCCGTGGAAAAATACGGTGTTTCCTTGGGCGAGTATAGCTAGTTCTTAATATTTCACATGTTCTTCTAATTAAAATAAATCCTAAGTAGTTCGTTATGTATTAATTGCTAATATAACATGGTTTGCATACTGATTGAAACGTAGAGGGAATAATAACAGGGTGTTTGCAACCACAGCACGATTGCACCACCGCGACCAGCTGTGGTCGTCCGTTGAGGTTTTAACCATGGAGTTCAGTTATATTTCTTTTTCTTAGAAGTACAGTAAAAAAAAACTCAATTCTTACGTTTTTACAACTAAGAAATTCATAATAATTTATTTTCGAAAACTAAATACATAGCTTACAAAAAAGACTATTGGAACCTCCTTTCATATGTTACATGTCAAAGCACATAATACAATAAATAAAAAAAATATATATATTTCCGGACAATCTACACAACTAAATAAAGACTCGCGTCATTGACATAACTAACCTGCTTAATTTACTAGGATTTGGTTTAAATAAGCCCGTACCATGACTTAGATTACTCAGAGATTGTAAAACAAGTGCATTTTACAGATGCTGCTGCAAATTCTGAAAGCTATTCATATTAAATTATTATGTCATAATGCAGTAGATATGTAGTTTAGTTATGCTGATTGTTAAGAGCGATTCCTCCTAACACAAGCAAACCTTATTGCTTAAAAGGAGAAATCAACCCTGTACCTACTACATAAGAATGTGAAACGCAATAAAATTTTTATTTTATTTTTATTATTATTATTTTAAAAGCACTTATTCCTTAGTCTAAGTGTTTAAATGTGTACCTCTTCTTAAAAAAAACTGTCCAGGTATGTCTATTATATTAAGTATATCAATGTCTAGACCCGTAACAGAAGCTTAGAGCTTACCACGGGGCTAGATGTTGTGTGGATTGTCCGGAAATATATATTTAAATTATTAATTTAGTATCCTGTTAGTGCATTGATCATGACGTCGCTAAACGTATCTACGGCTTGTAATATTATATCCGTATTTACGGCCGCCGAGATATTGATAGATTGGACGGTGTATCCTATACGACAGCAAAAAATGCTAGGCATTACGTACATACGTAGCTAATATTACAATTTTAGATTGATGTGAGAAAATATATATCATAATAGCATCTAGTAGATTTTTTGTTCTCATTTTCTTAACAACTAAAATGTAAGAGCAATATGAATGTTTCAGTAAGACTATAATCTGACGGCAATAATAAATTAAATAATCTATACTTTATCTTGGCTTACTCCAGAAATCCCCAGCGAGTATCCCTTGCGAAGGGGATGATTGAAAAAAAACCTTTGCGCGTCCCCTTTGAGCAGTGGCAGGGTATTTTGGTAAATCATTCCAACAACCCTCTCTATATCTTTATATCATTATTTATTGTGTTTCTATAGCCACCTTTTAAGAAATTACTTTGAATATGGGTCATTGGTTCGGAAACAACGGCACTCCAAAAAGATCAAAATCAGGTCACAGAGAGTTCGAAAAACACAAACAAGTCAAATTGAGAACATCTTAAATTTTTTAATTAATTTATACAAGCTAAAAACCGACAAAACTTGACTAAAAGTACGCGATCTCGTTGAAGTCTTTTGTAGCACTCCGATACAGACTCCGCAGACTTTATGCTATTATTTTAACAAGAACAAGAACAAGAACATTTATTGTAAAAAACTGTGTACATAGATGGTGGGTTATAAAAATCGTTTCAACAGTTTGCCCAATCTGAGCATACAATAATAAAATAATAACATGAAAAAGTTTTAGGTTGGCAAAAATAAAATAATAACATGAAATAATTTTAACAAATAAACACTCTAAAGTAACATATCAAACAAATCTTAGAACAAATTAATATATATATATATTAAACAATATTACTACTAACAGGTTATATAAATTTATTAAAAATTAATATACTTTGAGTTTATTCATGTTCATGGAATTCTTTCAGATTATAAAACGTATTTAGTATTAGCCATTTATTTTTCATTTGTTTCAACCTAACTTGACTGCTAGCTCTTCGAAGGTTCCAACAGAAGACCAGCGCAGGCTTCACAGCCCGCATCATGCTGAGTTGGGACCTTTTTGGAACTAGATACATTTAAATAGTCTGTAATCGTTAGATCAATAAAATTAACTGTCACTATTTCCTTGCATGTATTTATATGTGGTATTTGGAGGTTTTGTCTGTTCCCGTCCGTAAGTGGTAACCCTCTGAATCCTTACACGTGACCTCCGGGTGGTGCTAAGAACAGTCTCTGGTGGTAGGCTTCGGCCGCGGCTTGTCACCACCCTCCGGGCTGGGCCAGTGCGTGAAGCGATTTTTCGTGTTTCGTAATGTGGTCCGGAGAAGCCATCTACCTTCTAAGTCTTCATGCTCCATCTTAGACCACATCGTCACTTTACATCAGGTGAGATTGTGGTCAAATGAAGGCTTATCGATCATAAAAAAAAAAAAAAAATCTGAATAAATGATTTTGTATTTGTATTATGGTAAGGACATTTGAAATTCTAACTATGAAGAATAATATTATTATTTATATCTATTCTCGGGCCTTACCAAACTTACGAAGCATATTGATTACATGTATGTAACTCAAAACGGAAGACAGTTATGACACCATGAAACATAATATACAAACAAATACGGTTAGCACAAATATAAATAGAAACATACACCTTATTGGTAGATTATATATCGTTATATACCTACTTATACAAATTTATAGCTACCTATCTAAAAAATTTGATTGTCTGTGTTATCATTCCTCAGCCAAAACCATTTAAGCTAAAATATATTGAAATGTAAGTAAAAAATAAAATTTAATTTTTGAGTATGCCATGTTCAGATCTCATTATATAAAATTATAATATTTTGTTTACTTGTCACACCGGTTTTGCCCGTGTTGAATAGATTTTACTACGATGGAAAGTAGCTTATTGCTTTCCTCGATAAATATGCTATCAACAGTAATAGAATCCTTCCAGTATTTTCCAATATTTAGCGCATTCAAACAAACAAATCCTTATTATAAAAATACTAGCGGTCCGCCCCCGCTTCGCACCTAGCCCAGTTGACCGTATTGTGAATCTAAACCATTCTCGAACCCGTTTAAGTGGGTTCGAGAATTTACAAATAATTTCATCAAAATCGTTCCAGCCGTTTAGAAGGAGTTCAATGACTAACACACGTAGGTACAGAAGTTTTATATATATAAAGATTAGTAGCTTTATAATATTAGTATAGATTTCACGAAAAAAACTTTTAAAACGCGAGCAAACCCCGGAACAAACACATACTCGTAGTACATAGGTATATTATATAGAGTAGGTACGGTATATGATCACGTTGTACTGTTCATTTCACTTTCAGCCCACGGGCCGAGTCAAGGTCGCGAGAGTAGGCCGCTGCCGAGTAGCCAGTTGCTGATACTTTGACTTTCTTGCGGTTATAGGTTATAGTACAGAATTGATTCATAATACCAGTATTGCATGTCAACAATCTATTTATTAAATTAATATAATACATTGTAGTTACAAATACAAATTTAATATAAGCGGTAAACTAAAAAAACTCACTGATATCATAAAATATATGAATAGAAAACACTTTGAACTTAGATTAATTTAATTTTTAATTGAAATAATAATGCAATTATAAGATTTATTTTATTTTATTTTAATAAAAACTGAATTATAAGCTTAAAAAATTATGATCATAATTTGTACCTGTACCAAAAATTTCGACGTAAACATTCAAAATATCAGATAGAATATTTATATCTATTTTATCTTATCCACGTAAGAAAAAGCTATTATAAACATGTAAGCAAAAAATTTATTGGTTTGTACAATCATGTCTTTCTAGTCCAATTAATTTCGGGCTACTCAGTAAGATCATAAATTTCATTAACTACAACAACAACACAGCCATTTTTGCACCTTTGGGCGTTAAATAACTGTAGATATTGCCAACTTAGTTTAGTTCAATCAGTTTTAAAATAAATAAATCCATAGATTAGTTAACAAAACTTTTTCAATTTCATGTTATACCTATTACGAGTTCTAATCATATAAAAACATAGATTTTTCATTAATCTTGAAATCTTTCGAAGTCTAAGCTATTTATTTAATAGTACTAAAGAACATACAAGATCAGATCAATATGAAGGCAAGCAATTACCGGATGCTGCAAAAATACTTAATCCATCTATCTCCGATCTCCTTAATTGTCAAATTGTTCGTAATAACCCGCTCACGGGGCAGTGGCAAGGCCAGATAAGTCCGGTTGTCTGTACTCTGTGAGTAATCATAATTTAGTTCATTTCATTTAATTGTTGAATGTTAGCCTGCTAAATGCTATTGAAAACAACGGTAGCATGCTTAGTACTGAATTGTTATTTATTATACTATAATAAAACTACCTGTTTGTGAGCGGTTAGGTTAGCAGTGCGATTAGTTTAATGAATTGCTAATTCACACTCGCTAAATATAACTCACCTAAGTTGACGCTTTTTTAAAGGTGATCTGCTGAGCATCTTCAAGTCAAGAGTACCTTCAAGATATCATATAAAAACATACACCACCTTGTCCAATTAACTTGTACACTGACATTGTGGTCAAACTAAGAATACTAGGTGTTTACCATAAAATTTTAGACCAGAATTAACAAATGTTACGAAAAGGATATGTTTTTGTCACCATTTTTGTGAATAAAAAAGCAGCAAAATCGAAATAGCAATAGCATTTTATATCAACCATTTCTAAACTCATTATTAGCAATAGCGTGTTTTGCTTTATGCTATTTTTACCATACCTATTCTCCGTCATGTTGGTATTGTTCCTTGATTGATTCAGCATTATCTATCGTGATCTTTGATAATACGTTGTTTCAGCCTTGTTCACCGATTTGTCTGAGTCAACGAAGTTTTCTCCGAAGTGATTATATGAAGGATGTTCTAAAGCGCCCTTCGAGCCGGTTATTGAAACTTACCCGGTTACTTTCGATTTCTTGTAAATTATTGTGTCTATAAATACGTATACGGTGAAGAAGGCAATAATGAACATTGAAGATTAATATCTGATGGTCTAGAGGCGTAGATAAAAATGAAAGAAAGAAAACACATTTTATTTAGGACACATTAAACATCTATATAAATAAAAATGAATTGTTGTTCGTTAGTCTGGTTAAAACTCGAAAACGGCTGAACGGATTTATCTTATCATAGTCTTGAAATGTTCGTGGAGGTCTAGGGAAGGAAGGCGAGAAAGAATCGAATAATTGCCGGGGAAAAAAATTGAATAAAAACCCGTGCGAAGCCGGGACGGGCCTCTAGTAGGTAATAAAAATAACATATAAACACAAAGATAGAGTCCCAAAAAGGCCCTCAACCCAACAAAAATTTCTTCATCACCACAGGTTTGCTGTAAGAAAACTCTTATAGGGTTAAGCTCGCCTTTGTACATGACCATTGTTAATAAACCTTAATGTATCCTTTTTGTGTACAATAAAGAATTTATAAATGTCTCTCATTTTTAAGAAAATTGCAAAAGGTCCATAGCATAATAGTTATTGAGAATTGAGTGTCTAAACTCGTAAAACTACTACTAACTAATACTAGCATTACACGTCACGGTGTTGCCCGTGTTTTTGTATTTTCCCGCGGTAATAGTAGCCTTTCTCGATAAATGGGCTATCAAACACTGAAAGATTTTTTCAAATCGAATCAGTAGTTCTTCAGTAGTTCAAAATGTTAGTATAGGATTATTCTATAGTCAGTTCAGTTCAGTTTCTTGTAATTGGACTTTGCGCTTAAAGCGACATAATTATAAAGTGAAATACTAGATGTTATTCAGTTAAACGCCATTTTGCGTCTCCTATTCAGTTCAGTTTCTTGTAATTGGACTTTGCGCTTGAAGCGACAATTTGCCAGTGTCGAGTTAAATAAAATTATAAAGTGAAAAATATGTTACCCAGTTGAACGCCATTTTGGTTCAACCGTCTCCTATTCTATAGTCTAAGTTAAGCTGTCATTCAGTCAGCAGGCTGTCTGTCAGAGTATTTGAAGTATTCAAAGACAAACTATAGGTATATTCAGATATTTTTTTTTTTTTTCTTTAAATTAAGTTCGCACGTTTACACACTGAGAAAATATTATTTTAACAAAGGACCTTTTTGGCTCGGTTACAATCATATCGGTCATTTTTAAGTAAGACTTATCTAAAAATTTATAAGCGAACTTGGCATAGAGTAGACTTGTGTACATTGTTATATTTTCTCGGCTGATAACAAATAAGACATTAGTAATTTTCAATTAACTTAATTTGTAAATTATAACACTTTCAAACTTGATTCAAAACTACCAAGAGAATTAATTTAAATTTAATAAGCATACTGTTGTTTTTAAACAAGTATTTAAATTGTTTATTTTTACACACCATCTGATTTATTTATACACGAGTTGAAATTATTTAACTTGAGTCAAGCTACTTATTTCCGTTTAAATAAGTAAATTTAATCGTTTGGTCCTAGCAAATGACCATGGTCAATAGCAACCGGCTAGTGTCATTTATATATAATCGAGTACCTCCCGGCTGTTCTCTACCGATTTACTCGGTAGAAAACACCCGAGACAATTGCTTAAAAATAACTGTGCGCTCAGTTACAAATACAAAGATGATTGGTTTCGTTCGGCTCATCACATCACTCTTCCGTCGACTCGCGCCCGTGACGTATGGCGTGGCGTGATCCATGTGGCAGTAAAGTAATATTCGTCTACAACCACATGGGTCACTCCGTACCTGTGTGAAATATTACTGTGATATTTTAAAGTGCAGTGCAGTTTCAAATACGTTGCAAACTAGGTACGGAAAATTATGGATGAGGAGGTCCGAAATTTATTAACTGCTTGGAATCTCGAGTCTTACATCGAAGTGTTTTAAAGGTCTGTACAACTTTCATTGTTTTCTTGTCATAGCCTGCATGATAAGTTTGGTTACATACATCAAAGAATTAACTTCCTTTCTGTGTTGTTGCTCGTACTTTCTTTATTATGTACTTACTGGCGGCTCCACACTCTTGGAAAACAAACGGCATAAGAGCGAACATAGCCATAACTGCTGAACGGATCATGCTTCATATTTTGAGTACAGGTACGCCTTGATTAAGTTATAGGCTACTTTTTATTCCATTAATCAGTTCCCATGTGATATAAATAACTGTTAAATGTTTCCGACTGGTATTGGTATCGTTGTGGCTATAGATTGTTTAAATTAATGCATGTACACTTTTATTGCATTTAAGTGCAATAAAAGTGTACATACATAACAAAATAAAACCTTATATCTAAATTTAAAACATGATCAGTACAATAGATGACCTTATCGCTGTTGGTGTAATGTTAGTGGAGCAGAAACAGTTAAATCAAAGTGTTTGTTTAGTAGTTTAAGAAAAAGCACCTCACAGTTATATTGAAGTTATTAAGACTAAGATTATGATTTTGTTTTCAGCTGGAAAAGGAGTTTGAAGCTATGATAGCACATATACAACCATTTGTAAGAGCTTTCCTCCTCTAAAAGAAAAAAAAATAAACTGGCCAAGAAGAAAAATAGCAGTCACAACAAGGACACAACTTCTCCGTTTGCAAGATTGTAAGTAAAATCCCTTTAAAATCTTGAAATCGTTGCCTGTCCGTCTGTTTGTAACAACTCTGCAGTGCTAAGAAATGCTTTTTGTTTCAGCACCAGAAGAGAGCTCCAACATTGCCTGCATGCTGTTGATCCCGACACTTCTGGCTATATCAAGTGTGCGTCTGAAAAACGGCCCGAAAAAAGTGTACCTACTACGGCGAGACTACCTACTTTTTATTTAATTTATTCGCTGTAGGTATATTTCTTAGGGAGTTATTCAGTTTCACGGGTACAACAACCTCAAGTGTACTATAGGTTAATTTTTACGCCTTATACTACATAATATTCATGTACCCCGGTGATCATTGATTTTGTTAAAGTTAAAACCAATGCCTAGTTTAATCCTTAACCTGTCCAAAATTGTCTCCACCTTATTTGAACCTTGTGCATAAGATTTGTTTTCATAACTATAGTAGATTTGTATAATTTTCAATACATTGTAATATTATATGAAACTGCTCAATAATAAATCAGTATTAATTAAATAGTTTTTTGATTTGTATTGTAATAAATTTCCAAAGAACCCCACGATCTTTTACAGCAATTCTATTCGGTAACTATAGCCACTTTATAGCAATGCTTTCAGCAACTTTAAATTCTAAACTAATTTAGTAGGTAAGTAAGTATTATTTATTAAATAGTTACAGCAATGTTATTCAGTTCACGTAAACAATTCATTCGTTACATAGACATAAGTACCTACATACTGTATTATTAAAAAAATATTAATTACTTATTAGTAAAATATCTGAAAGTACTTGTTTAGGTACTTTTATTATTTTATTAATATCTAATTAAATATTTTTTATTCATAATACAGTAAGAATGTAAATCTATCTATGAAACAATTGAATTATTTACGAGTACTGAATAACATTGCTGTAACTACCCAATAAACTAGCTGTATTTACCGAGTGACATTGCAGCAGCTACCGAGTGAACGGTTGTAGTTACCCAATAAATTGGCTGAGACAACCGAGTAACATTGCAGCAGCTACCGAGTGAACCGGTTGTAGTTACCCAATAAATTGGCTGAGACAACTGAGTAACATTGCAGCAGCTACCGAGTAAACCGGCTGTAGTAACCCAATAAATTATCTGAGACAACTGAGTAACATTGCAGCAGCTACTGAGTGAACCGGTTGTAGTTACCCAATAAATTGGCTGAGACAACCGAGTAACATTGCAGCAGCTACCGAGTAAACCGGTTTTAGTTACCCAATAAATTGGCTAAAACAACCGAGTAACATTGCAGCAGCTACCGAGTGAACCGGTTGTAGTTACCCAACTTTACTCTGTTGTTACTAATGTAGGCAACTGTATTATTATTACAGAAATATTTTTAACCAACCTTAACGATTAATATTTAACAAGCAATAATAACAAAGTTGACGTATTTGTTTTTAAGCTATCAACTTTGCAGGTGCTATATTGACAAACATGCTGGGTTATTTTCAACAGTATTTCGTTTATTTTTAACCGACACGTTTTTTCAGTGCATCTTAAATTAAAACATTCAGTAAAACCTTGTTTGTTTGCCTTGCCTCATTAACTTATAGGTCTAAAAAAAGAAAGATAAACTTAATAACTATGATAATACAGAATTCAAACTGTATATATAAACATATAACTACTCATATAAACATATAACTACTCATACAATAATCAATTAAGCATTTAATTTTAATAGCTATATCTCTGGCTACTGGTATGGAGACTTCCCACGGTAGCCAGAACTCGTGAACCATTGAACTTCAACCGTCATGAATCGACATGATTACGTGTCGAATTGAGTAAAACCTTTACCTTTGACATTGAGATATAGGTACCTATTGTTTTATCAGTAGATATTCACTTCCTGTTCAGAAGGATGTGGGCATTGCGGTGGCTGGAATGGAAAGAAAATGACCTTGACATTCAAGTCAATTTGCCTTCTTTTCTTGTACCTACGCAGTTTAGGTACAGAACTCAGAACAAAGACCTTTTTTCTCTACTATACTTTATCTATGGTCATAGACATTAACAAACAGAGGTTGTAACAAGTAAAACCTTAATGGTTGGATCAATGAAGTTTGTATAAGCAATTATTTAGTTCTGTATTATTCTGTCAAAACCTAAAAACAATTCATGGTATAAAAGATTGTTTAATATCAGTCAGATCAATGTATTACATTTCGAACACTGTTCTAGGGGTTTTATGGGCTTTATAATTTATAGCAATCGCATGTCAAAAAACTCTTTTCTTCTGTTACTACCTACCGACTAGATAGTTAACTTTAATACCATCCTTAATTTTCACCTATGAGTAGACTAGTAAGTAATTGATGGAACAAAAGTGGTGGGATTCCGAATAAAACAGATTTAGAATAGATACAGTTTGTTTGGTACAAGTCTATCTTTGCATAGGTACCTATTTAAATAAATTTATTTCGTTTTTGAATGACTAAACCAAACCACTATGAAATGAACAGGAAGTTTTTCCATCCATACATTTCATTCCATTAATGTGAAAAATGCAAACACTTTGCAAAACTTCCAAAATTGGCGAGCGCCATGACAGGTCACACTTGTCAACTTATGGCAAAGCATCATTGACTATTCTACCTGTAAATTCTTACGATAGCTGCGTTCCGAAACCGCTGCGAATCATTCAAACATGTTCTGCATTGCAATTTCGTTACAAAATATTTTACCCAGAAATGTGTTTTCAATGCAGAGAGTAAAGACTGATGTTGTTGTGTCAAGGACCTTTCTTTCTTAAAATATAGTTCTTTCATTCAATGAGTACTACAAAGTGAAAACATTTGCAAATCAGATTTAAAAAAATATATATAGAAAATTGCCAATTTTTTAAGTTCCTACTTCACGGAAGTTGTGTAGATATTCCCTAATTAAAATTATATTTTAAAAATATTGCCATTTTTTTAAACTTACATCGTGAAACATATCCTTAGCTATATTCCTTTATTACTATCGTTTTAATTTCGCAAATGAATGACATTTTTGCAAAGATTAGACTTGTATTTTTAGGCCAATTCGATACAAAAAAAAATATTTGAACATTATTTATTACGAGTAGGAAATAATGTTCAAATAAATTTTACTAAAGCGCAGATCAATTATTATCAATTATGTAAGTTATTATAGGTATTTATCAATTAGTCAGAGGGCTCTTCGTTCTAGTCCCACCAAGGCTGCAAGCCTAAAATGTGATACCGGCCCCCTAGTCTCAAATTTTAAATAAATAAAATTAATAAATATTTCCGGACTACTCAAACAGCATCACCTAACCCCAAACTAAGCAGAGCTTCTTCTATGGGCGTTAGGTGACTGATATAAGTACTACATAGATACATTTTTTTTTGTAAATACATAATGATACATAGAAAACACCCAGACCCGAAACCAGAAATTGTATTGAATTTTGTAGGTACATTAAATATACACGGTCAAAGTCAAAATATAATTTGTTACAGATAATACAATAGCACTTAAAAATACACTTGAGTAGAGTAGGTAACATAAAACAATATGTGTTTTGGCCACAATTAGCATTATTCAGTACAATAGCCATGTTGCAAACGGCAGACAAACGAGCGCCTTGACGCACAAATGGACGCGTGCGCAATACCGGCGCTCAAACCCTGACAGTTATAGCACTTCGGACTAATAATAATAAACGTAGTAGTACTAGTCTTGTAGTTACAGTCTAGCAATTAATTTAATAAATTTAATGATGTATCTACATATAATAATAATAAACTAATCAGGAAATATTTCACAGACATATCACATTTGTGACCAAATGCATTGTGCCCTCTCAAATTTTCACGCCAGGATTGGCAAAACATTTAACTTTTCACCATGTATATACTCATATTTGATGCAAATAAATGATTCTTATTCTTAGCTAAACTTTATTAACAATACATGTTATAATTTTTGGCAGAGATAGATTCGTCTAACACAGGTATTTATTTTACTCAAAAGAGTATCTCAAACCTTGTTACTTACTGTACATGAGTAGGTACGTTAAGTTGACGAATAAATGTTTTTTTTTTGTATTTACAGCACTTTTTACTAATAATAATAAACGTAGTAGGAAGATAGGTGTTATAGTCTGGCTTAAACCCTCACCTCGTAATTGAATCTACTTGCAACTGCATGAGTTTTTCGTGTATGTAGGTACTTGTAGATTTTAAATGCAAATCAATGTTAAATTTTTAAATTTATGTGTGGAAATTCCTAATGCAGTTCACTGAATACATCACCGTACCTACCAAGTTTTAACCTAAAATTTAGTTCGGAAAAAAGTGGCTGTGATATACGGACAGACAGACAGACATGATTAATCCATAAAGCATCCGTTTTTGCCATTTAGCTAAGAAACCTTATAAATAATGGAAACACATAGAACCTAAGGGTTACTTATAACCGAGACAAGACGTGGCGCGACTCGTACTTGTTACGATTACAATAGAAAAATATATCAAGTTATAAATAAGATAATCTATAATATTATATTTATCTTAGAAACACATTTCATTGCTAAAATACTAAAACGTAGCAGAGGGTACTTGACTACATATAGACCTGCCAGTAGTCCAATAATTTATTAATAATCTAAATTAACAGGTAAAAAACCCTGATTCCATAGTTCACTTAAAAGTAAGAGTAAGTCATTTGAGACCCCACTCGAGTATATTTGCAGATTTTTGGTTTTCCTTCCCCATTTTTACCCTCATAACTTTTAAACGGGTCAACCGCGCAAAACTCACCTTTAATACTAAAACAAACTACATTGAAATAGCTTTACCGTTAGGGAGCTATGCTGTCCCAGACAGACATTGACGTCAAACTTATAGCATACCTCTGTTTTGTCGGGGGTTAATAAAATGTTTTTTTCCTACCTACTAAATATAATGGGTAGGAACCTATTAGAATTGTTTTTGTCTTATGTATCCGCTACAGAAAGATTCTTATCGGCACGACTTAATACCGGCTTCCTTTCTCCAATCTCGTTCCAATAAACTTATCTGTATCTTTCAACAGTTCGATAATAAAGTTGGATTATAAAAGCCATTCTTCGATCAGTTATTGACGTCGCCATTATAATTGCCACGAGAAGGTCATGGAATGAGCATGACAGCGTTATCATACTGTGTCTGTGTACCTTATCAGATCAAGAATTATGGAGTTACTTAGTAGGTACCCTATTACGGCCTATTAAATTTCTCTCTTTTTAACCCCCGACCAAGAAAGAGGGGTGTTATAAGTTTAACGGTATGTCGGTCTGTCTGGGACATCATAGCTCTTGAACGGATGGAGCGATTTCAATTTAGTTTTTTTTTGTATGAAAGGTGAGTTTGGCCCGAGTGTTCATACAATAATACATGAATACATGTTTCATGAAAGTCGGTTGTGCCGTTTAAAAGTTATGGAGGTGAGAGTGGGGATGGAAAACCGTAAATCTGCAAATATACTTGAGTGGGGTATCAAATGAAAGCGCATCATAAAATATTATGGTGTCTAACTTGTAAGGAAATAAAAGCATTGGAATCGGGGGTTTTTCTTAAATTTTAAATCTAAGTTTTGTTTATCAAAATATTTATTTAATATTTAAGTATGCATCAAAGAACTTTGAATTAATTAATTGAATATAAGCACGTCTTTATCTTTACCATGGGGCAGCAATCTGAAGAAGTAGCCGCGTAGTGCAAAACTGCGCCAATAGATGGCGATAATAAATGATGAGAGATTGATGAATCAGCGAAGAATTTGACATTTTTTTGAGCTCAAGATGGATTTCACAGCATTTTACATAATAAATCTGATCTTGCGTAGTAATTTATTATTTGATGTCTATATTAATATATAAAAAGAGGTAAAGTTTCACAAACTTTATTGTTTGTGACGCTGTAAGGGGTATTCTCTAGATCTACCAAACTGATTTAAATTAAATTTGGTATAGAAGCTCTCTAAAGCCGTGGCGTAAAGAAGTGGCATAAGCTACTTCCTACCGCGGGAAAATATGTGATTCCGCGGGAAAATGGAAACACTACAAGGCAATAAATTTAGGTACAAATATTAGTTAGTGCCTGAAAAACGACAAAGGCAAATTATACATTAATAAATAAATAAAAAATTCCACCTAACCCCAAAATAAGCAGTTCTATGGGTGTTAGATGACTGTTATACTAAACAAAGATATTTTTTTTTTGTAAATATACAAATTGCATTGAAAACACCCAGACCCGAAACCAGAAATTGTAGATGGTACAAAATCGGTGGGAATCGAACCCACCTCAGCAACCTCCTGCACCTCAGGCGGACTTTCGCCCAAAGAGCCACCGAGGTCGTCGTCATGAATAAAACATGAAATTCAGTAACAACTTTGTATCTTCCAAAAAAAATATTAATGGAGCTAAATGCTACATTATGAGTCTAACATTCGATACATACCAATAATACTAAGCCTAGGACATGTAAGCCATTTAAGGCATTCAATAATAGTCTTCGATTAGCAACCATGTTGGTTGATATCCTTGAACTATAGATACCGCATTGTTTTTGCTAAACCTCAATATTTAATTTACAAATTACAATGTTTTAATTACTTACTATGCATCCGCCATTTATTTAGTGTTATTGATATTTCCTGATACATTAATGTGTTTTGTTTGTTGAAGTTGTCTTGTCTGTATCCTTGTATTAGAGAACTAACAATAGTAAAAAATAAAGATAAGTAAACTGTAGGAAAGCAATTAGAGTAAACAATAAATTTATTCATATTCATACTGCAACTCCATAGTTGTAAAAATAAAGTAAGAAAAAATTAAAAGTGCAAAAAGATTCAGGTAGATAAAGATGCGGTCCATGTACTGGCCTCGCCCAAACTTATAAATAAAATAAAAGAAATCTCTCGCATCAAAAGAGGAATCCCTGTGTCTCAGCAGTGGGAACGTAAAAGGGGGTGGTTATGTGCCACGGCAGCGGCCGTTAAACCGCCACAACACCTGGTCAAAGTTTTATTGGATGTGCTAGTAAAAATTACGTGAAAACCAGTAATTTATTATTCTATGGCGAATACAGTATGCGTTCAGTTGTTATGGTATATTATAATTTGTATAAAAATTGTTATTCTAGTAAATACACACACATACAGACACTACTACTAACAAACGCTTATTGATTTTCCTCCATTATTATATAACCACAAGGAAACTTCAAAATTATAAGCAATATAGATTCGTGAGTAGGTTGGTCCCTAATCTCAACGCCAATCTGTTCAAGGAGACTGCTTTTATCGACTAAACTCAATTACTCACCACTTGGACTTAAAAGTTTATTGTAATAACTGGTAAAGTTCACACAGAAAGCGGGTGTGGTTATGACGAACTGATCTTTAGACCGTAAAATCTCAAAAATGTCTACTAACATGAAATGAAATACATTTATTTGGCACATAAACAAGTAACAGAACAATAGACAGCACGAACAGACAGACACAAGAAAATAACATACAAACCACAAATAGATAATTACCTGGCAGGCTGTGCTGCCATGTACCAAAATAGGTGCAGTCTCAGCTTAATGCCACTCCGCTCCCAGAGAGAGGGATCAGAGCAACGATGGTTTTCAGACTGCTCCAGATTGGATTACATCACAGTCTGTAGTTTATAATTTTACAATAAACACATTTTAAAAAGTTAAAAAAGGCAATTTCTCATTATTTAGTCTTAGGACAAACCTACTTAATATTGTTAGATAGGTATTGATTCAAAATAGCTACTACATAGAATATCTTAATTTTTTTCGCTACAACGGCGTAACGCATTCTTCATTGATCTCACACGGTAATAACGTATTATCACGAAGCAGACAAGCAGTGACAGAAATTTAAAATGGGTATGGTTACTCGGGTTTACAATATTAGTATCTACTTACTAATTTTATAATTCAGAGGGTTTTTTTTAATGCTAAATAAGCCTTCCTTTTTGGCCACAATCTCACTTGATGTTATGTGACGATGTGGTCTAAGATGGAGCATGAAGACCTAGAAGTTAGATGGTTCCTCCGGGCCACATTAAGAAACACGAAAAGCACACATTTTACCTAAAATAATTTATTTATTAATATTATAAAAAACGAAACGGTATTAAGTTTCAAGTTGATGATGATGATTTGGAGATTTACTTACATAAAATCTATGTTCAAATAACTATATTTTATCAATGTTACATTGTAAATGCGTGTAATGGTAGCTAATCTAAGTTCGTCGTAGGAAGCGGCCTCCCGCGGATCAGATTAATCGCGAGACAAGGCGCCCGCTCTTGACCGTCGACCTTTGCCAAAACAATTAGGTAGGTATAAGTACCTACCTCGATACAGCTCACTCTCGGTGTAAGAGCAAGATCCCAGAGCATTCAGACATAACTTATTTTCAAATAGGTGAAACCTTAGTTAGGTTCTCAGCAGCGTCTCATACATATCAGCCATAAGAATGTCCACAGCAAGCATATAAATCAGCCATTATAATGTCCACAGCAAACTCCATAAACACACAGGTTTTCAAAGCACATGAACCTAAGGTTTCACCTAATTGAAAGTAAGTTTTGCCGGACTCAGATGGACGGGCGACATGTCGAAGGTCGTGGACTCACGGTGGATGCAGGCAGCTACCAGCCGAAATTACTGGAAATCTTTGAGGGTGGCATAGGCCCAGCAGTTTACGTCCTACTTTTGAATTGATGAAGCGTACTTTTAAAGTGTGTTTCACATGTTTATTTATTTAGGTAAGTACATATTAAATCCAATATCTAAATCTTAGACAGTTAAAATATCGTACTGAAGGTCTATGTCCAGCGCACGCAGTTACCTAAACACCATTTCAACCACTCCTTACTTAATACTGCTAATAGCTACGCTTAAGTATAACTAACACATACCTACTATATATTTATAAGTGTGTCCAATGTGTACAAATTTTCTGCACTGGTAGAGCTAATTAAAAAGAACGGGCGTAATTTTACGGGCCACATTCTTCAACCATTGTGTAAGTAATTATATCACTTGTCCCTAAGCAATGACGTAACAAAGAAAGCTACCAGCTACCTATGTCCTTAAGAACGCGTGCGCTGAATGATAAGGCCGACGTGTTAGACTCATGAATAAAATGTGGGTCAGATTATGACTAATGTCTTTGTTATTAATTTTATTTATTGGAATAAATGTTGCTCAACCTTGACCCCGTGATTATGGTTTTGCAGAGAGCCCCAATATAGGTAATTCTAAATCTAGAAAACGTTGAGTACCTAGATAGTAGAGTCAATAAAATATTAACAATATTCATAAATAAACAAATACAATAATAGAGAAGACAATATTCATAAATAAACAAATTTAACAATCCAGTTGAATAAAATGTTTTTATAGTCATCTAACATATTGAATTATTTGAACTAAATGCATTTATTGCATTTTTTTTCACTTTATGTAAAAGTGCGCTTTAAGTTTAAAGTATTTTAAGATTACCTATTTATAGTACACTAAAAATAAAAAGAGTCAAGTCAAATCTTTGTACCATTATTATTTAAACTGATAAATGTTAAGCAATTTTGCAGCTGAGAATTTGAAAAGTATTGGTAATATTTCGTATCTCCGGCGTAAGGCTCACTATGTTTGCAATGTCAAATGTGGCCTATCAAATTGGCTTCAATATTGGCATTCTACTGCTATGGCTGAAACAAACCAGAAAAAAGACCTAGATTGTAAAATGGCATTCGTTACTGAAATATATTAAAAAAAAACGTATCTATGTAGTATATCAGTCACCTAACACCCATAGTACAAGCTCTGCTTAGTTTAGGGTTAGGTGATGCTGTGTGAGTAGTCCGGAAATATTTATTTATTTTATTTATATTTCTGTCTTTACCTAATTCAAATTCAAATGAATTTTTAAATTAAAATTATACATTAATAAAATAGTAGCCCACTATTACTAGGGCAAGGGGGAATTTCTAGATCTAGGTACTGATCCAATTTTAAAATATAACTATATTGTACACTGTTTTTCATCGTCTAAATCTCTCTCACGTATCCCCGACAAAAGCTACAATCGATTATACTAAGTGCATATATATACCGTGACATAAACCCGAATATCTCCCGAAGAAAAAATCTAATGTCGATTTTAAAGGATGATATATCGATCCAAAACTACAAATCGATAAAGTCGATATTTTTGTTTGAAAAATAGATTTTTCGATTAATCGATCTCAGATCGCCATCCCTACATCGGGTGGCAAGACGGACTTCAGACGGCTGGAAGGCCAACCGTCGGACAATCTGTTCCAATAATTAATTCGCATATTTGCTAGCGCCACCTAACGCCATCTAGTTGAAAAGTGCACAATTATATACATTACAAAAACAAACAATAATGGTAGAATTCTGTACAACCTAGTGGCAGCACAGATGCAATGCAACGGTAAATGTCACTTTATAGAACTGTCATGTCAATGTCACACATGCTTGCAAAATATCGATCCGATTGTTTTTCTGTGAATGCATTTTATTTTTCTCAGAAATTTTAATGAAAAACTGGTGTAAACTTATGAAATCCTCTCCGTGAATTATTAAGGCAATAAAAGCCATCATTGGAGACTCTTCCCGGAGCTATAATATTCCAGAAAAAGGTAAAATTGGATTCAATTGGCTATGTTTTGTCGGAAAACTTTAATGCTCTCAAGATCTATATTCTGCCGTGTTTTTGTTTGTTCAACGCTAACAACATTGTTAATTAATTGAAATTTATTATTAATTTGCCTATGTAATCTATATTAGCATTTTCTGGGCTTAATTAGTTCGCTATATTCGTTTTCAGGTGGCCACAAAAGTTAAAATACAATGTCGATGCCACATAGTAGCTCTAGTACCACAAGTTCAAGCACAAAACGCAAGGAAATCTACAAGTAAGTGCATTACTCCCGTCATTTAGATGAAACAGTCATGAATCTGTTGACAATCTTAATTAGGAACTTGGATATGCAGCCATGCAGCTAATTTATTTATAACCCTCGTTATTAGGTCAATTTAAATTGCGACATAACTATTTTCGCAAAGAGATGTAGCAATTATAAATAGCAAGTTTAAGAAGTTCCTAAGTCATGCTTAAGATATTTATTAACTTACCAACTTCAACCCTCGGCTTCACCCGTGTGAATTTGCTGATTCAAATATTGTTAAACAAAGTTTATAGAATGAAAGGTAGGCTATGCCTTCTTGATTCTCTCAACTATATGTGAGCAAGATTTTAAGAAGATTGGTTGATTATAAAAAGCAACAAACAAACTTAATATTTAGCTCTTATCACATAAGTTGAGATTGCTAACATACTTTTATGAATATTCTAAAGTTGTGCCGAAAAAATTAAAACGAAGTAACGTAGCTTGCCAGAGCGAGATGCGGGACTCGAACCCACGTCTTCCATTATACGCATGGATGTTCTAACCAACTAAACTAACCTCGCCTCTACGTCATCGCTTCAATTTCTTATACTACGTTACTTCGTCTTAATTTTTTCGGCACAACTTTAGAATATTAGTTTCAACCTATAAGTGGGGTTTATCACTTTGTAAAAAACATAAAAAGGTTTACTTTTATGAAGTTTCACTTTTTTAATACAAACATTTGTATTTAGATACCAAGCTCCATGGCCTCTCTACTCAATGAATTGGTCTGTACGACCAGACAAAAGGTTCCGCCTTGCATTGGGCAGTTTTATTGAGGAATATAACAACAAGGTAAAGTTGTAAAATATCTATTTCTGTGTTTTAAAAATGGTCATAAATTCTGCTTTGCTTAAGAATCATTTTAATTTATTGCACTAGTTTCTGTGGATATTCCATTAATATAAAATAGCAGTTGTAGTAGTAGTAGTGTAGATTTAAAAGAAAAATTATTCATTATTTTTTATAATCTTTGAAGCACTGCTTTCTGACATAAAAAAATAACTGGAAAAGGATGTAATAAAGAAGAAAATCTATGAAATTTGTTAGTAGGGTAGGTAACTGAAGTTAACTTTTGTGTTACAGGTACAAATAATATCTCTTGATGAGGAGACCAGTGAGTTCAGCTCTAAGAGCACATTTGACCACCCCTACCCAACCACAAAGATCATGTGGATTCCGGACAGCAAGGGGGTGTATCCTGATCTACTGGCCACTAGTGGTAACTGCTGCTTAAAATTTTTACCAACTTATACAGTTAATTTACTAATGTGTTACTGTGTGTTTGTATACTGTGTAACACAGGATCATAAACATGTAAATTAATATACAAAACTAGTGGTCTATTGGCTATTATACCCAAAAAACGAAATTTCTAGCAGTACTCAATCTGATGGAATGGATAAACCCTATTTAAAAGTAAATCCAATATGTGTCTTCTCCTTAAATAACAATTTCGAGTTACTCTTTACAAAAGATCTATAGTTACTATTAAATTATCATTGTCAGAGGAGTTTATTTCAACTTTAGACCAGAGATTAATGCGTGCCTTCACAGTTTACTATGTGTGTGGCATTATACTGGACTGCCTATCTGCCTTTTGAGGCGGGTTTGTTGTGTAATAATATTAAAAACATTTATTTCCGACTACAGACACACAAAGATATAGAAATACAAAATAATACAGTTACAAAATAATACAGAGAATATATGTTGCAAAAGAACCGACAGTTGCACATTGTGTGTGCTACAGTACACCAAATGGTCGAGGCTCAACGTCAAACATGCTCAAGGCGAGCAAACGTTAATTTTCAGCCATAACCTACATAGTAGTGACCAAGCAGAGCGAGTGTGTCTAGGAGAAAATGTTCTCGGTTCATTAGCTTTCTTGTCAAATATGTGCGTATATTCTAGACTGCTCTTTTATAGTCAAAGTCATAATGTCTATTTCTTTAGAAGCACTGAAACTATCAAGTAAATAACATTGTCTTGCACATACAAAATAAATTACAAAAATGACCTAGTATCAAGTGTTCAAGCAAACCCGATTTAGTCTTATTTTTTTTGTCCCCAGGCGACTATCTCCGCATCTGGCGCGCCGGCGAACCCTACACCCTCTTCGAGTGCGTGCTAAACAACAACAAGAACTCCGACTTCTGCGCCCCCCTGACTTCCTTCGACTGGAACGAGGTGGACCCTAACCTCATCGGCACCAGCAGCATCGACACCACGTGCACAATCTGGGGGCTGGAGACGGGGCAGGTGCTGGGCAGGGTCAACGACGTGTCCGGCCACGTGAAGACGCAGCTCATTGCTCATGATAAGGTACTACTCGGTAACTTTAGTTCCTAAGTTCATCACTGGATGTCGCTAGTAGATAACTTATGATAAGTAATTTTGGGTTGCAAGTTAGTAACTAGATGGCGCTATTAATGTACCCGCGCCCCTAGAACGCGCTATCGAAGCGTATCACATATATCATTTATATTTTCGTCATTATACTTAGTGCTGTAATATGAAAATATAAGAATAAGTGTATATTATATTATTAGGCGATTGAGACGCTTTCAACATTTTACTTGCTTATAATGATTTCACAAATCTTTGTAAAATTCAAGAAAACACAAACTAATTGAACATTCTTATGCATAGATGAATAGGAAATAAATATATAATATCTGGCTGGTGCGCTTGCCTGTATCTGCCGTTAACAGCATTTATATAAAAAAATATAAATACTTAAATAAATTTTGCATATAAATAGTTGTTCATCAGTATGGTTATTTTGTACCTCTTTACTTACCATACCATTTAGATTTGAACCTGTGTTATGATTGCAGGAAGTGTACGACATAGCGTTCAGCCGCGCGGGCGGCGGGCGCGACATGTTCGCGTCGGTCGGCGCGGACGGCTCCGTGCGCATGTTCGACCTGAGGCACCTCGAGCACTCCACCATCATATACGAGGTAAGTCTTTTCCTTCTATTTCTATCACACAGATTGCATACTTTTCGA
Organism: Gymnoscelis rufifasciata; assembly: GCA_929108375.1. Lineage (NCBI taxonomy): Eukaryota > Metazoa > Arthropoda > Insecta > Lepidoptera > Geometridae > Gymnoscelis > Gymnoscelis rufifasciata. Next base: position 843,269 of record OV815307.1, on the reverse strand, counting down.
CGCTGATAGGTCAACCTGTATATGTTATACTAACTGTGCCCCACGGTGGTGCCCTTGTTATAAAACATTTTCCCGTGGTAGAAAGTAGCCTATAACTTTTCTCGGGCTCTAGACAATCTGTGTACTGAGTTTCATTTAAATGGATTCTGTAGTTTTCCGAGAAAGCCGGCAGACAGACACGAGTTACTTTTGCTAAATAACATTTTGTTGTCATGACTTAAAACGGGTAACATACCATGATTCAACGGCTGTTGCAAGCGCCATGATCACGGAAACAACTGAATTGTCTTAGTCTTTGCGATTTGGGGAAACGGTTATTCACAAACGAAACGGTCTACCCTCTTTCTGAGTCTTTTATTGCGAGGTTGAAAAACACAAGTGCCCATGGCACGCGCCTATTTAGAATTTGTAGGTGTTCAAAACCAGACCCTATTTGGGCTTACGAAGTATTCACTTTTATTTTTGCCCGATTATTGTATGTGTGTGATTAGAGTACAAATAAACGCTTCATCTATCTATCTTTTATTGATTTTGTTACACTGCTGAGGCGATGAAAAATATTAACGACTGCATCTAATAACGAGCGGATAGAGACGACTGGTTATCGAACTTACGTGTCAGTCGATTTTACAGGGAGGAAAAATCGATGGGCTCTGGAGGGAAACTACGTGAATTTCGTTTATCTAGCTAATTTTACGTCTTAGTAAACATTCCCTTTTTTTTGTAAAGAAACAAAAACTCATTGAAAGGAAAAATAATGCATCAGAAAATAGAACTTACGAAAACCCGTAAATATAAACATAATTCTTTTATATTACGAAAAGGTAGGATAACAGATCAGGATTAAATTTATAATAAAAAGCTTAAAATTTTATTTTTACGCATATACAAAGAACACTTATGTAAACTTCTGCTTCTAAAAAATCAATTTGTATATACTATCCTAAACAGAAAATCATGTTTCCTATGAGCTAGATACAGGATTTAAAATAGTGTCCCTCCAGAGCCCATAGATTTTTCCCAACCCGCATATGTACTTGTCACCACCTGGGCTGGGCCAGTGCGTGAAACGATTTTTCGTGTTTAGTGATGTGGTCCGGACATCTACCTTCTAGGTCTTCCCCATCTTAGACCTCATATCACTTTACTTAAGGTGATAAAATAAAGGCTTATCTAGCATAAAAAAACTTAGCCGCTGCAGTCATTAATAGTCATTTATTGATAATATAATTATACGTCACAATTACATTTTAGTTAGACTGTTTTTTTTTAGTACTAATAATGTCAAAACAAAATACATCATCAAATTAAATCTACATAAATAAAAATGAATTGTTGTTCGTTAGTCTGATTACGAGGGGCGTCTGATAAGTTCGCGGCCTTAGGTATTTAACAATAACTTATCATCTCGCTACTGATACCACTTATTGCGTGACTCTTTGTTACTATAAAGAGCAGGTATTTTTTTTAATTTGGTTCGTAAACATATTAAGTTTGGAACAAGGAACAACACCATGTCATCGGAATATGGAAATTCTCGTAATTTGGATCATTGCGCTGTGATTAAATTTCTTGTTAAAAAAGAAAAAACACCCAAACAAATTTTTTAAAAGGTGTCGTCAGTCCTTCTGGATTCTGCACCTTCGTATTCAATGGTAAAAAAATGAGCCCGGCTATTTCAACAAGGCAGAGAGACATGTGAAGACGACCCTCGCCCGGGTCGCCCTGTGACGGTCTTGACCGATGAAAATATCAAAAATGTGGAGAAATTAATACTAGCTGATCGAAGAATTAAATTGTGGCAGGTAGCGAAAGAGCTACAGATTAGCAAAGAACGAGTTGGAGAAATTTTGCATAATTATTTGCACATGAAAATAATTACAGCGCGTTGGGTACCGCGAATGCTGACACCGCTTGACAAGCAGCGACGATTGGAGAGTTGTAAAGATTTTTTGGAGTTGTGCCAGCCTGATCTGGATGAAATTGTTAATCGCATTGTGACCGTTGATGAAACATGGATTCGTCAGTACGATCCCGAGTCCAAACAAGAGTCGATGGAATGGATAAAAAAGGGAGAAAGACCACCAAAGAAATTCAGAGTGGAAAAGTCGGCATCGAAGCTAATGGCTACATTTTCTGGGACAGCGAGGGAATTTTAGTGATTGATTATTTGCCTAAGGAAACTACTATGAACGGCCAGTATTACGCTAATTTACTGGGTCAGGCACGTGATGCAGTCGTGCAGAAGAGACATGGCAAGTTCGCGCGCGGAGTGCTTTTTCTGCAAGACAACGCGCCCGTTCGCACCGCTCGGGTTGCGAGGGATGCCTTAAAATCTACGAGATTTACACAAATTGACCACCCACCCTACAGTCCGGACTTGGCTCTTAGTGACTTTTTCCTTTTTTCAAATTTAAAAAAGGAGCTACGGGGACGAAGATTTTTGGACGACAGTGAGATGATTGCGGCCGTAGACAGCCATTTTGAAGAGAAAAACCAAAGAATATTTTTTGATGGTATAAAAGCATTATATTCACGATCTGAGAAATGTATTTCACTTGAGGGGGATTACATTGAAAAATAAAAAATGAATAACTGTATATTTCTTTCATTAAGTATCTTAGGCCGCGGACTTATCAGCCGCCCCTCGTAAAACTCGAGAACGGCTGAACGGATTTATCTTATCTTAGTCTTGAAATGTTCGCGGAGGTCTAGGGAAGGTTTAAAAGTCGAGAATAAATCGAATAATTGCCGGGATATTAATTTTGAATAATAACCAGTGCGAAGCCGGGGTGGGCCGCTAGTTATTTAATAATTAAGTCTAATCGCAAATACTTAGTCAATAACACATATAAAACATGATGTCAAGTTTTAAATAATAACACGGTTCGCCATCCGGCCAGGACCCCGGGCACACGCCGCTGCTGCGGCTCGCGTGGAACAAGCAGGACCCCAACTACCTCGCCACCGTGGCCATGGACGCGTGCGAGGTGGTGATCCTGGACGTGCGCGTGCCCTGCACGCCCGTCGCGCGCCTCAACAACCACCGCGCCTGCGTCAACGGCATCGCCTGGGCGCCGCACTCCTCCTGCCACATCTGCACCGCCGGGGACGACCACCAGGTAACTGCAGGTGGTGATCCTGGACGTGCGCGTGCCCTGCACGCCCGTCGCGCGCCTCAACAACCACCGCGCCTGCGTCAACGGCATCGCCTGGGCGCCGCACTCCTCCTGCCACATCTGCACCGCCGGGGACGACCACCAGGTAACTGCAGGTGGTGATCCTGGACGTGCGCGTGCCCTGCACGCCCGTCGCGCGCCTCAACAACCACCGCGCCTACGTCAACGGCATCGCCTGGGCGCCGCACTCCTCGTGCCACATCTGCACCGCCGGGGACGACCACCAGGTAACTGCAGGTGGTGATCCTGGACGTGCGCGTGCCCTGCACGCCCGTCGCGCGCCTCAACAACCACCGCGCCTGCGTCAACGGCATCGCCTGGGCGCCGCACTCCTCCTGCCACATCTGCACCGTCGGGGACGACCACCAGGTAACTGCAGGTGGTGATCCTGGACGTGCGCGTGCCCTGCACGCCCGTCGCGCGCCTCAACAACCACCGCGCCTGCGTCAACGGCATCGCCTGGGCGCCGCACTCCTCCTGCCACATCTGCACCGCCGGGGACGACCACCAGGTAACTGCAGGTGGTGATCCTGGACGTGCGCGTGCCCTGCACGCCCGTCGCGCGCCTCAACAACCACCGCGCCTGCGTCAACGGCATCGCCTGGGCGCCGCACTCCTCCTGCCACATCTGCACCGCCGGGGACGACCACCAGGTAACTGCAGGTGGTGCCGCCACTCTGGCAACATCATCAGCGCTAAGATATTATGTAATGCCTTCATTTGATCACAATCTCACCTGATAAAGTGACGATGTGGTCTAAGATGGGCTATGAAGACCTAAAAGGTATATGGCTTCCGGACCACATAACGAAACACGAAAAAATCGCTTCACGCACTGGCCAGAGACTGTTCTTAGCACCACTTGGAGGTCACGTGTAAGGATTCAGAGGGTTACCAATTACGGACGTGAACAGAAAAACTCCGTCTCTTGCATTGTTACGTTATAGAATAGAAATAACAAAAGGTTTTTTTAAATCATAATGATTTTAATAAGTGAAAAACCTCACTATAACTTAAACTATTTATTTTAATATTTTAGCATAAAAAGATTAAGACACATCCAGAGGAGTAGAAGAGCACGTCGGGGCGCTTTCCCGGAGGTGCAGGTTCGAATCCTGTGCTAGGGATTCGGATGTGTCTTAATCTTTATCTGCATAAAAAAAAATAAGTATCGAGGTTTATTTATGTCAAAAATACAAATAATACAGAGCAACTTTAGCATTAACCAAAGTTAAGATTATACATAAGTAACTAATTTGGATGTACATTACACACACACACACACTACACCTACACTATTTACTATTCGTTCAGTATATTTGTAGCGCGCGGAATGACAATCAGGTTGATAGATTGATGTAGCGGGAACCGAGCAGTGTTAGGGTCTTCGTGATGGTACGTTAAGTGGAGTAACTAGTTTATTTGCTCGGTTGGATTTATCAGCGGGTCTGAGTATGATTCTTGGTCAGACAAACAGAGACACTCGTATACAGTGACATTTTAAATATAACATCGCACTAAGGCCAAAAAATTAACTGTCATAAAAAAACGTCCGTCTCTCTGCCCTAACTAGCCCTACTCCTGGGTAGGATCTTAAGAGATATAATAATCCACAACTCTTACTAACACACATAACTTCTAATCTTTCCAGGCGCTGATATGGGACATCCAACAGATGCCGCGAGCGATCGAAGACCCGATTCTCGCGTACACGGCCGCGGAGGGCGAGGTCAACCAGATCCAGTGGGGCGCTACGCAACCTGACTGGATCGCTATCTGCTACAACAAGCACACGGAGATACTGCGCGTCTAAACACTTTACACAGTCTGGTAACCTGGCTTACGGTCACAGGTTTATAGGACCTTAGGATATGGACTGGACCAATCGATACATTGCCGGCTGACTTTGATCAATAGATTCATCTGGTAGGAACTATCCACTAATCCATCCTTCCAACGATTGATGCTGGCAATCGAGAATCTATCGATTGGTCTGGTAATACCTTCGACTGGCTAAGCGCGTTATAAACACTCCTTATTATATTTTTCTTACTCTCTTACCAACAAAAAAATCAACGCGTTGCACTCCTTCAGTCAAAACTGACAAAAGTTATAGTTGCCAATTACGACTGTTGGAGATAACAACATGATGTAATCCCATGCATTTCGCAACTAAAAGTTTGTATTAATGTGTCAAATGTACAACTCCAACAGTGGCAAGTGCTAGGGCTACAGGTCACCTGACGCGAGTATAACATTTTTTACTCATGGTGCACAAATGCCCTGCTAATGAAGTTTCCACTTCAATAATATAGATCAAAATCGATTATTGTGCATTTCAACTAAAATAGTTTAGTTGACTACAAGTATATTGAAGAAGATTAGCCAAGTGATTCATTTATAAATTGTCTGGATATTGTCTGAATGTACAAACTCTTGAATGTCATAGAAGTTCTGGATGTTTGTCTGTTGTCAAAGTAGAATAGCCCGCCCTGTATAATGTCGTGAATTTGCGTATAACGGTTTAGAAGTACCTTATAATTTTGAATTCTATTTCTTAAGGGTCATAAAAGTCTCTTAGTGTTACTTCAGTTATCATTAAAAAAATAGTTATTGTGAGATAAATTTTCATAATAAAAGATCGGTCGAATATTGCAATGAAAATTATGTATGTAAATATAATCTATATAGTGAAAGTAATCAATAAGGCTTGGAAGGTTCACATATTTTTTTTAAAAAGACTGACTGATGTACTAAACTAAAATCTCGTTTGCGTTTGGTGGTTATAGGCTACAAAAACCATGGTTTTTAACCGGCTACTGAAAGAAACTACACGTATTTTATAATTATAATTAACTTCAAAAGTTTTCAATTCTACGCATATGTTTTTTTGCCAGGGAAATGGATTATGATTATTTTTTAAATGAACGCTGTTGCGTTTTATTAAGGTATTAAAAAAAATTAAGTAATCAGTTTGTTCCAAGAACTATGTATTAATAGCCGGTTCATATATGTTAAAAAAAAGATTTTACTGTAAGTATACAGCGGATTTCTTTGTGAAACGAAAAACAGTCAATGTAATATTATGACTTAAAACGGGTATATCTGAGTTTTCCGATATTTCGACGCTGTTGCAAGCGCCATGATCACGGAAAAAACTCAAAAACCGTCAAATCATGGTATGTTACCCGTTTTAAGTCATAATATTGTTAAAAACCATGATAATTTAAAAAGTTTTAGTCTATGTAATGCTTAACTACTCGAACTTTTGTGTTTCACATTTTGGATTAACGCTTATGACTACCGTACCTTACAAGGTTTATTTAGACTCGGCACTAGAGGTGTCAATGATTCTCGAAATTTACTGATTTTAAGACAACCTGCATTTAAAATGTAGATTATGATGATAAAAGAGCTATAAGAACTTAGTGTCATGCTGACCGAGCGCTGAGAGCTTGTTGTAGCATTGTTTGGACGTAATGTCAGTGGTCAGTGCGATACTAAGATCAGCCTGTTTTAAAAGTTATTTGAACATGTTGTTCATTATAATGAGCTCTGTATGTACTATTCTATGTACTTATGTGTGTTTATCTAAAAGCTGAAATATTACTATTTTTCCTCCCTAAGGAGGTTTTTAGTGTTTCATAATCAGAAGTATCAAGAGCTGAATTCAAGCAAAACAAATGTAGCACTTCCTTGTATAAATGTATTTCAATATTATATCTAAGGATTAGATGTAGATTTATTTATATTTTAGTATAAGGATTTGTCATTGAATAAATAGTGCAATGGTAATCATTGATTTTCATTCTGTATAAAATATAACAAATATTGCATGCTTACTTATAATGTTAGTAACAACGTTTATTTATTTGATAGAATTCTTGATAAACTATTAATTTAATCATCCTGATTTCTGCCCCAATGCAAAGGTTTCATAAACTTTCAACAGAGAAGCTGGTGTCCTAGGCTTGAAATCTTTTATAACATTCTCAAAGTGATTCATTGTAACTGCTGGGCAATTCAGATCTTTTTCTAACGCCACTAGCGCCGCCTCGTGGCAAAGCGCCTGCAACTCGGCGCCAGAGAACCCTTCCGTTCGAGCTGCTAAGCTGTGCGGATCCACATCATCGCTCACACTCATCCTTTCGAGCTTCAACTCTATGATCTGAAGGCGTGTTTCAATGTCAGGTAATGGGACGTAGATGATTCTGTCCAGACGCCCCGGTCTTAGCAATGCGCGGTCCATTCTGTCGGGTCTGTTGGTGGCTGCCAGAATCGTAACAGAGTTGAGCGGCACAACGCCATCTAGCTCCGTTAGAAGCTGCGCCAACACTCGTTCGTGGACGCCACCCTCCCCCGCCCCGCGCTCCCCTCCTATAGCGTCCATCTCATCAAAGAATATTATAGACGGAGCCACTTGACGCGCTTTCGTAAACAAATCTCTCACAGCACGCTCAGACTCACCCACCCATTTGGAGAACAGCTCCGGACCTTTTATTGATAAGAAATTGAGACCACTCTCAGTTGCCAAAGCCTTGGCTATCATTGTTTTTGAGCAACCAGGTGGACCATACAATAGAACTCCGCCTGGAGGTTTTATACCTAAGCGTTTGAAGCTTTCTCCATGCTTGAGAGGCCATTCTACAGCCTGTCGAAGTTTCATCTTCAAGTCGTCTTGCCCCCCTATGTCGGACCACCGAACATTAGGCACTTCTATCAGTAGCTCTCTCATAGCACTAGGCCTCACTAATGTCAGAGCAGCAATCAAGTCTTCCTTTTCAATCAGTTCACCGGACCTTTTGATGCATTTCATGGAAGCTTGTGTACAGAGGTTTACCATATCAGCTGCAACATACCCATGAGCCAAGTCAGATATGGTGTTCAAGTCCTGTGTAGACACCTTGTTCGGAAGACTTTTCAGTAGACTGTAAAGGATATCTCGTCTTCGTGTTCTATCTGGTACAGGCACTTCAATTTCTTTGTCAAGTCTTCCAAATCTCCTGAGCATAGGGTCTATTGTTTCTGGCTTCCTTGTTGTAGCCAAAACAAATACTCTACTATTTTCTTCATGTAAGCTATCCAAAAGGGAGACAAATGCTGATGTTACTCTTCTCTCCTGCTCTGTACTTCCAGATGTCCGCTTTGGGCATATGGTCTCAATCTCATCAACTAGTATAATGCTTGGCTCATTTTGTACAGCTTTGGCAAATAAACTTTTCATAGTGCCCTCAGTTTCCCCAAAATATTTGCTAAATATGGCAGGCCCATTTAATTCTATGTGGAAACTGTTAATGTTATCAATAAGATATTTGCAAATTGCAGTTTTCCCAATACCTGAATGACCGTAAAGTAAAAGTCCTCTAGTGGGTTGAAAATTTGCAGTAAGACCAGTTTTATCAAAAGAAATATTTATAAATGTTTGTATCTCCTGTATAATGTCGGAAACTCCACCCAAATCTAAGGCTTTTCTCTTAACTTTCTGAACAGGTTCCTTTTGCAGGTCCCATACTGTATCATCACCAAGAATAAACCAAGTTTTGTTAGCATTATCACCTTGACTTTCAGTTTTTATATTTACTACTTCTATCTCTAATTTTTTACCAAAATAATAGTATGTTAGGATTGCACCAGCCGAAACGAAAGTATCATAGAAATGTTCTTTTAGAATATTGCAGATGTCAACATCAGTTTTATGATTAAGAAATTTAATAGTAATGTATGATGCATTAATTATTGTTTCAGGAATAAGAGATATAGTTACTGTCTTGTTGTCACTACTCCATGCCTGGGACAAACCTGGAAATAAACCATCAGTAATAAATATTTCGTTAGATATTGTATGTTAGATATACCATACAATATCTAACGAAAGCCTGTATAGGCTTTTAAACAAAGGGTAAATAAATAAGAGGAGGTTTGGAATGTAATAAACATTATAGGAGTTGGAAAACTTTTTTTTTGTAATTTACCTGCAGCAGGTAGGATAACAGCAGCTGGAGCTGAGGCCTTAGAAGGCCACATTCTCTTAACCATCGTAGGAGCCCCATCCCGTGTGATCAGCAAAGGGGCTCCTATTACGGCTCCGATGAGAGAGCTTGCCGATGGGTGAACAAGAACAGCATCTTTCGGAGTTCCTTCAGGCAGAGTACCGCTTCTTTGCAGCCAGGTAAACAGAGTTTTGTCCTCTACAAACGGGCATTTTAGCTGATCCTTTGCGCATTTTAGTTCTATGTGTATATTTTTGTCGTTCGAGGTTATACTGCAGCCGCAGAGCTCGCAATCAACCCACAGAGTTTTTTTAGGTTTTGGAGCCATGGTCTTTGCTATGCTTCATTAAAACACATTAATTAATACAGCTTTTGATTTATTTTTAACTCTTCGCCTTTTCTTTGAGGTTATTTTTTCACTTTGATTGAGGTTAGTTTTTTGTTGTACAACAAATTAACGATCTGCCATTGCCATTTCTGCCAATGCCAACACTCAATCAGATCTATGATATTTAGGAATGTCAAGTCAAAGTCAAAGTAAAAAATAAAACACATTTGCATTACCAGCTACTAGGGTATATCCCAAAATAAAATATAGGTATATAATTTTAAAGTTAAAAACTCGTTATCTACGAGTGTAAGTTCGTTTGGAAGCAGATCGGTACTTTTTGTTTGCTTATAGCTGGTTCACACGCAGCTACTATCGGTAGTTATTTAAATATGTCTTCTTTTTAAATTACTAACAGGCTTAGGCTTCAGTGATAATTGTTTATTTTTTGTGTTCTAAAGGAAGTTACGTACTTCATTAATACCTTAACTTCACAAATCAAAGCTCGCGGAAAATAACGTAAAAAAATTGCAATTAGTATGTATAACACATACTAATTATGAATAAAAGTATGTGTATTTCAGCTATGACGCACGATTGGACTTTACTCCTTACGAACGAAAATAATGATTTAGATCGAATAGAAAAAAAGGGTAAATGAACGCATCTGCTAAAATGATAAGAGAAACAAACATATATCTGTAATTATTCGGATTATTTATATTACTTCAATAAAGCGTATTACATAAAGTATGTTACAAAATTATATAAATAAAATACAGTGAGACTACGAAGTTTCGCGCAAAGAGGAGACCCCGAGAATGAGATACGCTGTGTAATGAATTCCATCTCATTCTTTTACACGTTCTATCCTACAGATATATAGTGTTTGTTTCTTTCTACGTAACGCCTCTACTTTCGTGTTACACTTGATTTTACTCCTCATAAAATTTCCGTACCGGGCCTTATAACTCAAATCGTTTCTTAAGGAGTAAACTCCAAAAAATACTAGAAATGATTCCGATAATAATGAACAAAATTCGCATATTGTGACGCAATGACTGAAAATTGGCTGTAAAGTAGCTGCGTGTGGACCGGCTATTCTGAAAATATAATAATAATAATAAATAAATCATTTATTTCAGGCATCTAAGGCCCATATAAACATATACCTTATAGACTAACATACATAAAAAATATAAATCTTATAAACTAAAGTGCCATCAACGTGGATCATCTGTTACGGCGGTGTCGCCTTGCAGTGTAGGCGACCGATGAACCGTCGAAACTTGACCCCTTGCGGCCAAAACTGCTTATTCAGGAACGTCGACAGATGTTTAGTTGGAACTCGTACCATAAATGAACCGAAGCTCACATTACTGCGGGATTCCAACCTTTCGACGCGAACCAAAAATGCAGTCTTGGTTCGGATGTACTCCACCACAGCCTCGGAGTTCACGGTGTGCGAGACGCGCGAGATGTAGATTTGCGTGGTAGGTACTTCCGCTCGGAACACAGAGTTTTGGTCCGAGGGCCCAGTGCCGCACTGATTGCGGCCTTTAGGTTTACGGCACTTGCGAACAACCATGGTATAGCCCTCCGCGTCACATGGCGCCTTCCCAGAAGCCGGCGTAGGCGCAGCATCACGTGGTGGCCCACAAGGCTTCTTAGTCCCCTTCCGCCTTGGTTGCGGGCGCGGTGCAGGCGCGGCAGCAGCGGCGACGCATGCATAAGCGCGCGCGGGGGAGGAGAGGGAGGGCACGTGCGCATTTGTCGGTCTCTCACTCGACGGTGCGGGGATCGGCCGGGGGCTCGCGGCGGCGGCCGGCGACACGTCCAAAACTGCTGACTCAAACGATGACGCCGACATATTATGAGCTCCACGTTTCGTGTTCACATTGGAAACGGCCGCGGGTGATCTAATTTCCGAGGCCACGTGCAGTGATGCAACCTCATTGCGTAGTTCACTGATGGTAATCTGTGACTCTTCCATCTTTCTATGTACTTCGACCAGACTTGCCTTAAGATTTGTTATATCCTAAAAAAATATATATATTGATTTATCACTTTCACTAAAAGTATCTATTTAAATAATATTGATCAATGCATAGTTTTTATATTGGAGAAAGGAGATGATGAATGTGACTCAGAATTAGTGTTCGGGAATTTTATAAATAAGTGTTGGCAATATTGTCTTTGCTTGGACGACGACAAAAATAATTAGTAAATCTGTCTGTACTGTATTTGTATTGTATTGTTTTGTATAAAATCTCTGATTATTGTTTGTTAATATTTTTAACCCAAAGAATTGACTAAGAACAAAATCTGTTAACAAACACACTATTCGACACTCGTAGAAAAAACATCTATGATACCAATCTGAAAAGTTGAAGTGACAAAATAGTAGTAAACAAAAAGACTTTCCAAGATGACTCTAGCAGAGTTTTTTAGTTGTTCCCTTCTGGCTTTCGGGGCACCACTGGTGATGTTCGTGTCGACGGTGGCCCACGACCCTATACGAATCATTATAATGATTGTAGCCGCGTTCGGATGGCTCCTGGCGTTTCTCTTATCGTCTTTGCTGTGGTTCGCAGTCGTCCCACTCAGATCCTACCTGGCTTTTGGTATGGTGTTTGCTGTTATTTTCCAGGTAATTCAATAGCTAAGCCAACTCATACCCATAAGATATATGTAGGTATATAGGAAATATGATTCATACTTACGCATAGTTTTTACTGTGCATGTAACACTCTTTAGTGTACACTTACACAAATACAAATCTAAGTAATAACATATTTAAATATTTTATGATAAATACCCAAGATAAATACTTACCAATTGTTCTTATTATTAATATAGTTTAAAGACACAAATATTAATATGAATAACACTATGTACCTACATAGTGGCTATATTTGGAGCTCAAAATGTTCTATATGATACTAAATAGGTTAAGAAAAAGATCAAAGGCTTTTTATGTTTCAGGAAGTATTCAGATACGGCATGTACCTATTGCTACGGAAAACAGAAGCTTTTATGAAGGAAATAGCAGAGAACCAAGATATAGGCAGCAACCGGACTGAGATGGCATTTGTGTCCGGCCTTGGCTTCGGTATCATGAATGGAGCTTTTGCTCTTGTGAATGTGTTAGCAGATTCTGTAAGTTTGTGTTAATAACTAGATAATTTTATATTGGCTTACTTTCTCCTTGGTCTGGGTGTTTAATATGTATAACAAAATATTCTATTATATAAAGTAATCAAATGTCTAGTACCCGTAACACAATCTTTAGAGCTTGTCACAGGGCTAGACTTTGCTTTGTTTATTGTTAGTAATATTTAGTTATAATTTTCTAATGACTCACTTTTTATTAATAACTTGAAACTAATAATAATGCATTGATAGATCTCGATGCATAGCTTTTAATCCTATAAACACATAAAAGTGTGCTTCCACATAAAAGTATTTTAGCCCTTTGGGGTCAACAGGAAAAATACCAAAAACATTATAAATCTACCTACAGAAAACCACTATTTAATTTTAATGTAATTTTAGGTATAATACTATCAACAACTATAGTACCTAATTAGGCTGGTTATAGATTGATGGAAGATTATAATGGACATGTCATTATTATCATTAATCAACTCCTATCCCCTTTTTTATGTTCATCCCTTGAATTTTAGCAAGTTTGTTCTCATGCCACTCTTGTCATTTAAATAATCATATACATAATTATATCTCATATCAAAACCATTTTAACTCTAACTTTCTTTTATATACCTATCTTGTTACACAGAACAGCCTTTACAGCTTTTTCGAATTTATTAACTGGCTAGAGCGGGAACGGTCTTTACTCAGCATGGGTGGTTCTGGATGCTGAGATGATGATTGCGTTTTCTTAAATAAGAAACCATGAATTGTTATCAAAGTTTCTTACCTTAAACACTATTTTATATTCTACTAGTTTTTCATTGCGGTAAAAAGCCAATAGCCTTCGTCGATAAATAGGCTATCTAATAGTGACAAATCTTTCAATGGAAGATCAGCATTGTTTTGTCACATTAAAAAAAAAGATCATCTTGCTGAGTTGAGGGCCTTTTTGGGACACTATCTGTGTATTTATTTATATGTTATTTTTTATTATGTTTAATGTGTCCTAAATAAAATGTGTTTTCTTTCTTTTCTGACAGAATAATTAAAATCGGACCAGCAATTTCTGAGATTAGCGCGTTTAAACATACAAACTGATCAGCATAAAATTAGTTTAGATTCAACTTCGGTTATCAGAGAAGCCGTTGCATAGCTTTGAAACAATTAGGTCTAATATCAATAATAAACATCTTTAATAAAACATTGTCTTTTCAGGCTGGTCCAGGCACGCTAGGCTTAAAAAGGGGCAATGAATTCTTCTTCCTAACAAGTGCCTCTATGACCCTCTGCATGATACTCCTCAACACATTCTGGACCGTGGTTTTCTTCAGCGGAATAGACAATAAGAATTACTTTAAAATTGGCTGGGTAATTGTGACCCATTTTCTTGTATCCAGCTTAAGCCTCCTAAACGCTCAAGGGCTGTACATTGCAACTATCCTACCTTCTTATATTGTACTTATTATAACCATGGTTATTGCATTCAGAATTGCAGGTGGTACCACTAAGGGTTTCTTACAAAGTTTTTCAACTACAGATTAGGATATTCACAATTTAGTCTTTAGGATGGATATAAAAAACTAATAGCTAATACAATGCAAGTTGAAAGAATAAAATGTTTATACTTCGCTAAAGAAATTAATATCATTTAACTATTAAAACAGTAATCGGTCTCAGCCCCTGTTATTATTTATATAAGTTGTCTATTGTATTAATCATTTTAATTTATTTTAAGAAATGAAGACATTTAATTGTAATGGTGAAAAATATTTAACTAAGACTGTCATAATTAGAATAAAACACTGTACATTAAAATCATATTTTTTAATCATTATGAATAAAGAAATGTTAACCCAGGTGCCATTACTAAATCCCGTTATCTAAAATGCTTAGCTCAGTGGCAAACTAAAATAGTGATGTGGTTTCGTTCGATTCATAAGAGTTTTTAATCAAGATAAAATTCTTTTTTTTTTATTTGACGCCCTGCAGGCAGGGAAACCGACTGCTCCCGCAACGCAACTAACAGGGACCAATGGCGGCGCATTGCAAGAGCAGCAAATCATCATAAGGATCCCCCCAGCTATTTTACTAGTAAGTGGTAATTTTTTTATTGTGATATGCGTTAAAAAAACCTGTAAAATGAAAAAAATCTACGCGTTCTACGGAAATCACAAAAAACCCACATTCTCTTTTTGAAGCTCACTAGTAGTAGATTACAACGTTTTAATGATCATAACGTGTTGGTTAAATGTATGTGCGCTTTAAAACGCGTGTTTTAACGGTGAATGCAAGCAAACATCGTAAGGAAACCGGCATGTTCTGAGAACTTTAAAGAGTTTGAAGGACATGTAACATTCACCATCCCGCACTTGGCCAGCGTGGTGAATTAAGGCCTTATCTCTCTCGCCAAGAGAGAAGTCCCACCTGTGTCCCAGACGTGGGAACGTTAATAGAGGGTGACAAATGATGAACGTGTTGGGATTGAAGTAGGTATATTTGTAAGTACACAACTTTCTATTTCATTATTATTTGTTTAAGCACTATAAAAATGGTGACGAAGTTTATTAATAAGGAGGACCCTTAATTGTCGAGTGGTACAAGGCGAGTCTTGAGGTTGAAAATATTTATCTTGTATTCTTATATTTCAAATTTTTGTTCCGCTCTTGTCAAAAGGTAGACTAGTATTCCTTTGTAAATCTATAAATCTGTATATATCAATTCATCAAGCGGACTTTGCATTTCATTTTGAGCCTCGGCATTTGAGCTAATTTCTGTCTTTCTATGTTCTTCCTGAAACAATTGAGAAGGAGTTTAGTAAGGCCAAGGGGATAAGTTTCTAACAGACAACAGCTATGTCGGTGCCAAATTTGGTGTGCGTTCGCCCAGCAAAAAGTATCGCCTTTTCAAGAATCGAATGATGCAGATAATTAGCGCTCTATGTCGTGTAAATGTGCCCAAAATTTTAAATTTGTGCCTCCAACGGCTGCTGAGTTATTTATGTAAAACTGATTTTGCTGCACGAACGTTCGCCCAGCTAAACTTAAAAAAAAGGGTATAGCTGTATTTCAAATATACAAAAAGATAGCTTAAATACTAGATACGAAAACACTAGTTTCCTGTGAGCTGGCTTATTACATGCTTCTACAATAATTCGCGCCCTATTCTAAGAATACGTATGCAAAAAATCATCTTTGTATATTTTTGGTAGATAACCAGACCAAATTCGAAAGAACATTACTACACACACGATACTATTACTAGAACGATACTTTGTACGATTTACAATAACATTTGTAGGATCATTTCGGAATTCCGGCCCAGCACCGTAGTGCCAGTGATAGTTAAAGCTACATAACATCCGACACCCGGATTAAGTTAATAAATAAAAAAATACCAGAACTTGATCCGTTTGTAGACTCATTACCTGTCTTTATAAAAAAGTTTCTTACTATTTTCTCTCCATTTCACCATCAAATTGATGGCACTCGCTCGCCATCAATTTGATTGATGGTAAAGTGGATGCTCGCCTCTTAGAGGGGCATATATCATAGTTTAGTATATAAAATGTCTACTTCAAAAATGTTTGTTAAATATCCGACTCTAACCTTTCACCGCACTTACCGTAGCGTCAAAACGTCTCCATTCGTCATCAACAAAAGAATCAACGTCAAATATGGGTATTGGTGGCTTTTTATGTGTAATACGTTCCGGTTCGATTGGTACCATATGGCAGTATTTTGGATAATTTTGGTGCTGAATGCTCGCAAGACCTGTCGAAAAAACAGTCAGGTAACTTTCAAAGCCAACACGCGTTACACTGTTTGAAGACTTGTGTACGGTCAGTTCATTTCAGTCATTTATTGCACTAAATTATTACATTACTTAACTACTTGTTTATGGGGTCAGTCAGCTCGTCAAATGACAAACTAGTCTATGAGGTAAACTCGTCTAAATAGCATATCGTCTTTGGGGTCAACTTGTATTAGATATCTACTAGTTTTTGGTCAACTCAGGTCAACTCGTCTAAATTGCAATTTAAAGAAGTAAAAACTTAGAGTAAGGCTTATGAAAACTATAAAGTTATCTTAAATAAATAATAAAATAAATAACTGGGTCAAAATAGATCTGAACATATTTTTATGCGCAAATCGTTCGCTTTCCATGTACCTGAACATACCTTTGAGTTCGTCGATCAATGGATTGGGGCATTTGCGTTTACCTTAAACATACAAACGTCACAATTTAATTTATTAATCAAATACAAGAGGCGCTAAATTAAAAAAAAAAACAAGAAATGTAATATATAATTCCATGTAATCCTAGGTACCCTCTGGCTAAGTCAGATGAAGTTATCATATTAAAATAGATTAAAAGTAGGTTAAAAAATTATTAAATGTCGTCGTCGTATCGACATCATAAATTCAGCCGTAGGAGGTCCAATGCTGGACACAGGTCTTCCTCAAAAAAATCTATTATTTCGGCTGGAAGCGGCCTGCATCCATCGTGAACGAAAATCATGTCCATCGATGGATGAATGGATGTCCTACGCTCCTTGCTGATACATGGTGTCCATCCGAGGGGTTTCGGCACCAAACACCATCTACGAGGTGGCTAACGCTTGGTTATAACCCGGCTAATTTCTCCTCATATCTGATTCGATCCCGAAAATATGTCCCGAGCGTAGCGCATGGTGTATTTCTAGACATAGGCAAACATTTATTTGCTGCTTACAGAATATAAAATGCCTATATTCTGTAAGCAGCAAATAAATGTATATCATAGGGAATCTATTATGTTAACACCTTTATTACCACAAGAAGCATCAAATGAAAATGAAAAATAAAAATTTTCGCTAATTATTCACAAAGATGATATTTAACATAAAAAGAAAACGAAATTTTTTCAAAAAAGTATTATATTTGTATTATAATTTAAATACGAGAATTATACCTCATAACTACAAATATATGAATGTTTCACAGCAGCAATAAGGTCTCGACTCAAGCAAATAGGCTCAAAGCAGATAGGCGCTGGTATTCCGCCGAAACCACATCAGTCACAAAGTCACAAGACCCTGTGTGGGTCTACAATACATATTTACAATTATATTATTTCTGTAGTAACTATAATTTCGAGGGTGCAGTGATAAAACCATAATACCCGATAAGTGTGCAAAAATAGTTTACTTTAACTGTAAACATCACTAGAAAGAGCAAAAAATTATAATTCTAGTAGACTTAAAACATATATTTACGATGTATTTGCATTTATCGGGTTTTAACACTGCACCCTCGATTTATTTGCCTCTACTTACGCATATCTTCTATAACTGCTGTGTCCGCGATTGGTGTATATTTGAACTGTCGTCTGCTTTTTTGCTTAACTTGACTAGTAACGATATTCCCATTATTTTCCATTTTGTTATAAATACAGTAATTAACCTGCCAATACCAAAAAAACTTGTAATTGAATTCTATTCCTAATTTATATAATATTAAAAATAACCGCGTTTTACCAAGTGCAACATTTGGATGTGTATACATCAGTAAAAACTACCTATGCGAGGGTACCAGATCGACAGCTCACTGTATGTATGTTTATTTTTTTTTTTTTTAAATTTTTAAAGTGTTACATGCTTGTGTTTGAAATAAATTTAGGGTAACAGTAAGACCATAACCCACCACTCTGCGAAGGCAAACATCGTGAGGAAACCTGTATGATCTGAGAACGTTGAAGGACATGTGACATAGACAAAACCTAATTATATTTTGTGTTATTCTGTGTTGGGTATAAACAAATATATCGCTTACATAAAAAGGGCTCGTGACGTCATAGCCGACAGGATTATTATAAGCGGGTACATCGAAGTAAAGCGCAACTTGCTTGTGCACTTCTACATTAACTTGACATTGCCACTCCGGCTCCGTGGCGCTCGCTTCCTTGTAGAACATCACACCTACGTGGTCCGGCAACTGTAAGAAACGGTTAAAAATAAAAAAACTCACTGTAACTCAGGATATAGAAAAAATGTAAGCAAGGTAGGTAGGTTGTGTAATGTGTATGTAAGAAGAACCCACCCAAAATCATTTTTATACATAGGTTTAATTTGTATAATGTTGTAACTAACCTTCTGAAATGATCATAGAGTGTTAGTACAATCTGTCACCACCTCGTTATGGCACCATTAATACTTAGGAAATCACCACAAATAATACTTAGGAATACTAGGCCAGTTTACTGCTGAGTGATGGATGACAAATATGTACCTACAAAGATAAAGTGATTCATACCTGTTCATTTTACTAACAGAGACATTAAATTTCAATAAATTTTAATTGTTTATCGAGCGGTGGAAGGTAAAGGAATGAGCCCGTTTTCCAGCTTATGCTGGTGCTGGCGCAACAGAGTGTTAGAATGATCTGCCTCTCACTCTATTTGGTGCCATAATACCAATGTAGATGCACACAGTATAGGGAATTGCAAGTCAGCAGGCTAGCTAACAGCTGCATATTATGATGTAAAAGTGTTTAATTATTTCTTCAATAAAAACGCGTAAGATCTGTAAGGAGCTCGCAATCGCTCATTCCCGGGTTAAGGACTTCTCCTGACCGTGCAGTCCGAAACTTTGAAGATTTATAAACTTATCCTATTATTTTAAATGATAAGAATAGAATAGAATAGAAAACACTTTATTGTACACCACACAAATTAATAATAAACTTTACAAAAACCTTAACTAATTAAAAACAGGGTACAAAGGGCGGCCTTATCGCTATGAGCGATCTCTTCCAGGCAACCTTGGGATGGACAGGAAATAAAAGGGACGAAAAGACAGTGGCGTAAAACCAATATAATAAATATATTAAAAAAAATACATAAATTACTCATTTAATGAACCTAAATATTATACGAAATAACAAAAACATTTAGGTAAAATTCTTATTTTAAAAAACAGGAAGAGTTTTAGTTTGATGCATTTCTAATGGAAGAGCATTTCACAGTTAACATAAGTTGATACATAGGATAATTTGAACGTGAAATACCTTTGCGGTGAGCAGCACGATGCGTTTGTGACCTGCGACTGAGCACTCGTCGTCCGAGACCACCTCTATGCTCAGCGCGTCAGGAGTTTGCTGGTTCTCAATTACATTGGTGGTGACACTACCGAGGCACCTTGACTCCAAAGCTGCTACGGTGCAGCATAGGCGTACTCGCTTGTTATCCAAATAATTTTCGCCGAATTTACATTCTGTACCTAAGTGTGTTGTAAGATTAAATAAGCCACGATGATAGAGCATAAAACTATCACTTTTAAAACACTTGTAGTCACACATGGACTTAGATGCGTTTACTAGAAAAGCAATTTAATACAAAACAGAAATAACAGTTCACTTACATATTTTAAAGTAGATACTCAACGGATTTTAATCAGGAGTGAACGAAATAATTATAATAATATATATAGCGCGAAGCTATTTATTTGTTTAGCGCTCGAAAGGCTGGTGTCCAAGATTAGTGCAACGCGCGCGCCCTCTCGCTTCGCCAGGGGTGTTCGGGAACGCAAGGGAGGAAGGCAGTCGGAATCACGCGCGGCACGCGACGCATCTATTTTGTTTGATTTATGTTTAATTGAAGTTTTATGTGTTTTTGTGTGTTAATCCTTGTGTACTTTTACTATAATATACTTTTCCTGTGTCGTGTTACGAAACTCTTTTATTTTAACGCCCTGAGAACAATTAATAACCTCGAGTGCTTTACATTGGCGCCCCACGTTGGGCGCCAATGTAAAAGTCTGAAGGTGTATAGATAGTTCTCAGGGCGTTTGAATGAAAGAGTTCGTTGCACGAAACAGGTATAATTAATAAAACTTCAAATTACACACGGAACATACAAGAAAACACATGGAAAACACACAAAGTCAAAGTTCAACAAAATACATCCTACGCGTGTCGAGCGTGGTCCGGACAGACTCGCTTCCCCACTCCCCGCTCCGCGCCCCCGCATTCGCCTAGCCGCGCGAGGCGAGCGCGCGATCCACTCACCTATCGAGCACCTTAAGGACGCGTTTCGAGTATAATGTTAAGGAAAGGTCTTCGCGCTACATACCTATATTATTTATAAATAATTTATTTCAGGCATCTCAGGTCCATATAAACATTATACCTGACAGATTACATACATACAAATATAACTAAGATAAGAATAAGTAAGATTTCTTAAGATTTTCTAAAAGCTGGTAGGTGGTTGAGATTGGGGTCAGACTTGAAGAGATCAGGAAATGTATTTACTTTACGGACGAAAGAGAAAACGTGCAATTATTTCTAAGGTATTCTCGTGGCTACTCTTCGCGAGTCAAGCTTACAATTTTATAACATACTATATAAATTAACATGATGCAAATGGTTTACTATTTATTTGTTTGCTGGTATTTTTAGCTAAGGGCGATGGTAGCTAAGTGCAAAGGGGATAAAACATTTACTGACACAGCATACACCTAACAAGTATAATACTCTCTCTCAACTCTCAACCAATCTCAACTTTAAGACTTGAAGCTAAGAGAGAAACAACAAGTAGGTATCATCTTACTGTTCTTATGAACTTTTTTCGGCATTGCTATCCGATTGATTCCCATTCCTCTAAATACAATTACTCTATTTTCATCGGTGATATTCATCTGGATATAGCACACTCCGTCGAGGCAGTTATCGCCTGTGAGCTGGTTGGGGTGTCGGCTGTACTTATTGACCCTGAAATTACATAAGCATAAACACCCCCATTTACGTTCCCGCTGCTGGGGCACAGGGATTTCTCCTCCCGATTAAGGACTTCTCCTGACTTCCGAAATTCGAAACGTCGAAAGTTTATCAACTCTAGTTAATTACGTGATTAAATCCCGCTTTTCACAATGAATAGCACACGATATTTTACTCACGATAACTTTGAAATTGAAACAGTTCATTAGTTATTATTAAATCTGCTCTCTCTGTAAGTAATAATGATGTATTTGATAAACTCACCCATCACATCTGTCAGCCGGCGCGCAGTGTAACTGGGCCTTCACTAATCCTTGGAAACCGCCACCCACGTGGAACTTCACAGAGAGACTGCCACCTTCCCGACGCTCACTCTCGTAACGAAATCTGAAAATAATATACCTTAATAGGTACCTATGTATAAAACAAAGTCGTGTTAGTTAGTTCGAAGGCTGGAGCGATTTTGAACCTTAACAATCAACTGCGAAAATATTGGAAATATGATCAACAATAAACAAAATTTTCAATAAAAAAAACCTACGATTCCAAAACCTTACTACTCTTATAAATAAAACTAAATCATATTATTTTGTAATGAGCTCTCATTTGATACCCCACTCGGTTATATTTGTACTAATTCTGTTCTTTACACAAAAAGTTTTTATTTTGATAATTTGTATTAGCATTTTTATTTTGAAAAATATTGTTGATAATGATGATGATTTCAATTGTAATTAAGTTTATTAACTGTGTAACATCACATTACACGCCCTGTTTTGGTACAATACATTGTTCTATGTGATATTGTTATATAAGACGAATAACATGTATTTAAGCAATTGAGATACTTTTGAACCCCCGGCAAAAAATAGGGGTATAAGTTTGACGTGTCTGTCTGTCTGTCCTGTCTGCTATTATGTCCCAGACAGACCGTCTGGGACATCATAGCTCCCAAACGGATTGTATGAAAGATGAGTTTAGCGCGAGTGTTCTTAGACATGTTTGATGAAAATCGGTTGACCCGTTTAAAAGTTAGGGGGGTAAAAGTGGGGAAGGAAAACCGAAAATCTGCAAATATAAGAAAGCGCATCGCGGGAACTTAGATTCTGGAATCGGGGTTTTTTTTAATCGTAAATATAGATTAATATACTTTACATGAAATTGATAAACTTACCTGAATTTTTCGACAGGCTGTTCTAACACAGTTACCAGCAGTTTATGAAAGCTTTGGCCCGCCATCTTTGATTTTGTATTGTGTTGTTCTTGTAGATTCCGGGTTGCACAGAAATGATTAGGTACTAAAATAAACAAATACATTTTTGAGACCACCATAGACAATGCTTATTATTCTTTCAAAATCACAAATTATTGAGCTTTGAGACGTTTGCCATCACGGCACTGTAACAACCATTCAATAAAAGTAATTATTATACCTCGGGTGGGTCTTAGGATGAACATGGACAAGACGAAGGTCATGTCGAATGTCCATGTGGTGCCCACCCCTGTTATGGTTGAGAATTCGATGCTCGAAGTTGTTGACGCATATAATCATGTATACCTAGGACAGACTGTCCAGTTAGGTAGGTCCAACTTCGAGAAAGAGGTCAATCGCCGAATCCAGCTCGGATGGGCAGCGTTCGGAAAACTGCTTAACGTCTTTTCATCCAATATACGTCAGTGCCTGAAGACTAAGGTATTTAACCAGTGTGTGTTGCCAGTGATGACATATGGCTCCGACACGAGGTGCTTCACCATAGGCCCCATGAATAGGCTTAGCGTTGCGCAACGAGCGATGGAAAGGGCTATGCTCGGGGTTTCTCTACGTGATCGAATCAGGAATGAGGTGAAGACGTAGAAGAACGCGGGTCACCGACATAGCCAAGTGAATTAGCTCGCTAAAGTGGCAATGAGCAGACCATATGTAGCACGCAGAACAGATGGCCGTTGGGGCCATAAAGTTCTCGAATGGAGACCACGGATCGACAAACGCAGAGTAGGACGTCCACCAACTAGATGGACGGACGACCTGGTGAAGGGAGCAAGCTCGCGGTGGTTACAAGCAGCTAACGACCGAAGTCACTGGAAGCCTTTGAGGGAGGCCATGTCCAGCAGTGGACGTCCTACGGCATGATGATGAATTATTATACTAATTACTGAAATATTATTTAATGTCAAAAATGGTCAATAAAATGCAAAACTTATTTTTTTTTAAGTTAAAATCAATGAATTTAAATAAAAAATTAAGATGAATCCATTAATCATAACAAATTAAATATAAATTAAATATTAATTAAAATATTAATTTACACTTTATAAACATTTTTCCAAAATTCTGTCTAATGAATCATTAATTACAAATACTACGATTTATATTGCACAAGTAAAAATTGCGCGTCTCTAACACGACTTAAATATAGAAATTTACTGAACCGAACCACGAGTAAAACGCCGATAGTCAAAATCCACGATATTATTCCAAAACCGAATGCCGATCAACCGAAGCCGAAAACCGATGATCAGTTACAGAACTTTAGTCCGCACGGTTATCTGATATTTTTATGAGACCTTGAATTTCTACTAAACACGAGTCTATATTAAGACGTTTAAAGCACACTTATATACATTTTACGATTTTGTTGTTTTATGTAACTCCGCTGGAAGATAATGCTCTGCTGTGCTCTGTACCCAGCCTCACTCAACCAGGATCAAATATACCTACTTACTTAATCTATATTAAAAAAATAAAAAAAACCCCGATTCCAGTTGGTACTTTAGTTCCCATAAAAGTAAAAAGTCATACTATTTGGTAATGTGCACGTGATGCGCTTTCATTTGAGACCCCGGTTTTCCTTTCCCACTTTTACCCTCATAACTTTTAAACGGGACTTTGAACCGATTTACATTAAACACTTTTAAAACAGACACGTCAACCTTGCAACACCCCTCTTTTTAAATACCTATTAGTCATGTAAACTGTGAAGCTATAAAAAAGGTAGGTATTCGTAATTTCTGTGTTTCACTTATATAATCACAAAGCATGGGTTTTATGTGTACCTAAAGTGTACTTACACACGAATTTACAAAAAAGTATCCATGTAATCTGTCAAGTGAATGATTGATTAGTTGATTACCTACATTGATACTTTTTGTAAATTCATACATAATTATTACACATAGAAAACCGCCGGAATAGTCATCTCATCTCATTCAAATAATAATAATGACTAGTACTTAGTAATAGTCAAGTGTACGGAAAGTCCTTTCATCCCAAAAACTTAATATTCCCGTAAGATTTTATTTTTGGATATTAAACAACTGCTATTTTATAATTAACCTATGGAAATACACGCGTAGGTACAAAGAAAAGCTAATTTATTTATATTCACTAACAGATAATCACTTACCAAAACGATGTTTTAAAATATCCAGAAATTAGCACAATGATATTAAGATAACAAAACTAAATTCGCGCACACTTATCATCAACATATTTATGCGTGTTTGCCTAACGCATGCTTGCGTTAAACTGGAAGATAAAACTTATAACCTTATAAATTATAACCTTTGAGAGGTTAAGCTCTTTAAACCAACATCCAATTTTTGAGAATATTTAAGATAAAACAGTAGGGTAGGTAGCTACTCAAATTCTTTTAATTAAGACATAGGTACAGATAGTTTTAGTTTATAGTTAAATTGACTTTAAGTTGACCTGTCCATGTATGACCTGTGCTTATAGGAAAATAAATGTTATGACTTTGACTTTATGATGAGACGTTAAGTTAGAAAAAGTCAGTTTTGAAACAGCCAAAAACAGGGGTCAGTCCTGCAGAATCTCATTCCCCGAACTTCTTGTCCCGGAGATGCCCGGAGCTTTACAAATGGGTTGTGTATTTTGATATTTTTAACTTCGTTTCGGGCTGGCCCGGAATTTTAACAGGCAGAATCTCCAAGTTCTACTCGGATAAGATTTAAAACACTTTTATGTAAATAAACCATCTCTCTTCCACTCCAGTACACGTACAGTACGTAAGGCGAATTACCATCCTTATTTAGTGGAAATTCCGTCTACTCCCACTAAATGGTACTCATTCTCCTTTACATTATTTACAATTCACACGGCAAAGGTTTGCAATTGGCTCCCTGTAATTGCTGTATTTCCTTATAACAACAACCTGAGAGTGAATAGGTACTATTAGGTTTTTACATCTATGTGATCCATCTTCGTCATGTCCTGGGGCCTTAAAGGTCTGGCGAAACTAACAAAGGCCTACGGCAAATATTCGTATTAACGCACAGTGTGTGGATATAGAGGTAGAAATAGGTACCCGGACATTAAATCGTTGCAACGCGAAGGATTCGGGCGACCGACGTCGATATTTAGCGTGGGCGTGACTTTAATACGTCACTTGAGAATCTCGAACCGAGCAATGCGAAAGAAATCTTTGCCCGTTCAGCAAGTTCACTGATGTTTTGAAAACGCTTTGCGACAAGAATCTTCGCCCGCTTGCATCTGTGTGTAGGGCGGGCGGGCGGTGCAATTGCATGATAATTTTGTAGAACCTTGCCAGCCAGGGAGAAGTGGGCGCGGAATTAATACTAAATATTTGATTCCTTTCAGGTATTTAAAATGGATTTCTGCTTAGTAATGCCTGAATCTGACAATTATAGCAGCATCGCAACGAATTGTCTAGCAGCGAGAAAACAAAACCCAACCCCAAACCGCCAAGTCCCACAACAGTGGATAGGAATTCACATGTATGACCTCTAACGAAACCAAGTGTACCTACCTACTAGTTCTTAAGGTGGATGAAGAAATTAATTACTGAATTAAAACTAAGTACACATTACAATCATATGAAATTTAAAACAATTTTAAGAACTGGATAGGTACCAAATCTAATATTTTTGAATGAGACCAATTTTACCATATACATAATAGGAAATAATATTCCAATTAAGGACACCGGCAGCAGTGTATGTTCTGTAATGTATGTACCTAATGATTATTTGCTCAGTGATTACTCATTCTGTTGCGAAAAGACTTCTTATATTTTAGCAAAATAGTGATTGAAATAAATTTGTCATATCGACAAATGAGTTTCCATTTTAATATACATCGGCCCCAACAAAAACTTAGAACAAAAATTAACGGGAAAGATTTTTTCGAATCCATTTTATTAATAATAATTGCGGTGTTTCTATGTATATAAATAATATTATAGGACCAAGGGTCAAATTCAAAAGGCAGTAGGTACTCCCGTACTGGCTTAGATACGCGCCGAGTCCAGGAGGACAAGTAGGTAGGTAGTAGTTAAGTTTTAGAAAGTTTTTTTTAACCACTTGAAACAAAAAAAAATTAATGAAAAGTGAGTTAAAATAATTTATTTAATTTTAATTTCTAGTTATTACACAGTTTTGCACCAATTATAATCTTAGACTAACTTGACTAACTACAAACTAGACTTATTTATTTATTTACTTAAATCACTACAAAATAGCACATGAAAACAGAAAAAATAAGTGAAAATTATACAGTGACAACAAATTAAAACATAAAAAATAACAAATGCTGGTATTCTCGTAAAAATGAATATGATAATAGTGCGCGTTGTATTGGCGCGTTGCGCTTGAAGAATGAAATGAAGAAAAGTTTTATATTCTGTCAGCTGTCAATTGCTTGATGACTTGACAGTTTCATACGAATCAATTCATTCAAATTTAGAGAGTTTCATTCATTCATTCACCTCAGAATAACCTTCATTTTCATCAAGTTGATGAGAAAATCAATAATCTGATAAAAAAAAATTGAAAAGCCGCTACAAATGTTTCCCACGGTCCCTTCGATAGCTCGTGGTATTGTCGCACTGACAAAGCAAGCGACAGCACGAGCGCTACACACCTCTCAGTTAGCCATGGCACCTATCAAGGTATGTACATTTTTTGTGTTTCTTACGAAATTATGTAATAGCCGGCATTTTAATGGAATTATAATTGACAGGTTGGTGATAATATACCTGAGGGAGTACTATTTGAAGATTCGCCTGCGAATAAAGTGAATGTTTGCGAGTTGACGGCCGGGAAGAAAGTTGTTTTGTTCGCGGTGCCCGGGGCGTTCACGCCGGGCTGTTCGAAGACGCACCTTCCGGGATACGTGGAGAATGCGGAGAAGATGAAGGCGGACGGTGTCAGCGAGATCGTCTGCATCGCCGTCAATGACCCCTTCGTAATGTCCGCTTGGGGAACTCAGCATAACACCAAGGGAAAGGTTAGTTGTCTTTCATAATAAATAAGATCTTGTTTTTAATTTGTTTCGTGAAATTAGTTTCGATCTTCTGAACCATGAAGGTCTATCATAGTAGACCTTCATGCTCCATCATACATAATATTTGAATTTATGTAAAAAATACCTGATAACTTAGATAACAAAGATTGATTTAATAGATAATTATATAATATAAATGTTTTTTTTTTTTAATTTAGTAATACAATACCTTGCATATATCGCTGGTTCCCTGCGATACAGCCGCATTCCAAAATTTCTGTTTTTTCAGTAGAGCCTGTCAAAGTTTTTGCAACAGGTTTTTTAAATTTTTCGGATGGTTATGGTTTTATATTATATGATTAAAGTATAATGTTATCTGCGTCTTTTGCCCCTTAACCAGTATGTATTTTTAATTTTAGAGCAGCTTTAACACAAACACGTATAAAGCAAGATAAGTCCGTTTAGAATATAAAAAATATTAAGATTAGTTGATGAAATTATTGAATAAAAAGACGCAACTGACGAAATCTAAATGGTTTATTTAAAAAAATAAACATTATCTACTGAAAAATTAAAATGTAATCAAAGAAAGGAATAGCATGCTACACTATGACATACTCTTATCATTAAATTTTTACTTCTAAGTCTTTTAGACATTATTTTCTAATAGTAACGACTTTTCAAACTTTAATTAAATTATACTTTTAAGATCATAAATTACAATTTAAGATCTTGTTTAAATACTTATCAGAAAAGAAACATTATAATCAATTAAATGAGATAGAAATTACTATAAAAACTTGGCTTAGCCAATCAACTAGTCTTAATAACAAGTCTTATTTCTTATGTATAATTATAAAATACTTCTTTCTTTGAGAATTAGTATTTTTACCTAACCATTAGTTAAAAGATATGAATCAACTTTGTTTTCAAATGTTTAGCAATTATACAAAAATTAAATTATCTGTGTTACAAGTAATATTTTATAACTAAGGTAAATACTAGAGACAAAGATAATAACTCTAAATTGCGTACTTATTCTTGTACTCGAAATTTTAATGATAGAGCAATGTGACCATCTTTTTAGTGCCTAGTCAGTCATGTTATTATTTTAAGTTACGTAAGTTATTAATACAAACTATTATTATTATAAGAACTAAGTCAGATTTATATTAATATTAGCTATGTACTTATTTAATATATTTTCTATTTTTCGACACAGAAATGTATCATCTTGCTTACGTTTTTCTTTTTCGTGATCTCCGGGGCACAACTTCATCAATAGTTATCGATTCCACACTAGGTAAATCAACGCTAGGGGTGCAGAATCAATAATGGCAGCCGGAGAATCGAAGCTAAGAGGGTTCTTCCTGAATACTGCTGTGTTGCTGAGAATCAACACTGAGTAGCTGGGGCATATTGCTGAGCGTTAGTTTCCGACCTTCGGTGGCTTTTTTGTTTTAGTTGGTAATGTTGGAGTTCTTGATAGGCCCATCCAGATCCAGGATAGGATAGGATCCAGAGCGGTTTTGGTAAAATAGCTACATTAGAGATTGATTAACCCCCGACCAAAAAAGAGGGGTGTTATAAGTTTGACGTGTCTGTCTGTCTGTCTGTCTGTCTGTGTGTCTGTCTGTCTGTCTGTGTCACCATAGCTCCCGAACGGATGGAGCGATTTCAATTTAGTTTTTTTTGTATGAAAGGTGAGTCTGGCGCGAGTGTTCTTAGACATGTTTCATGAAAATCGGTTGTGCCGTTTAAAAGTTATGGGGGTGAGAGTGGGTAAGGAAAACCAAAAATCTGCAAATATACTAGTGTGGGGTATCAAATGAAATCGCATCGAGCCCACATTACAAAATATTATTTTGTTTTACGTTTAAGGAAATCAAGGCAAGGGAATCGGGGGTTTTTCTTAAATTTAAAATTTAGATTTATTCATAAATTATATTGATGAAAAATCTGTTGCACATGAATCATTTTCGCAAACGCTTTCTTCCACAACAAAGTTAGGTATGTTGATGATGATGAGTGCAAAGCTTGGTTTTCTGCTACCATGTTAAGGATTCTTTGAGTTCTGCTTTCCATCCTGTAAAATATTATACAAATAAAGAAACCACCTACACCCTACTTAAACCACAAAGTGTTAGGTCGTTTCTATCTATAATTTCCTATCTAGGCATTATTTTACATCTTTACATTGTGATAAAAAAGCTATGAAGAAAAGTTAAAACGTGAAAGTCTTACAACAGCCAATCCCACTGATTTACAAAAAAATAGTAAGTATTTTGGATTTATGGGATGATTGTCACCTATTCAAAGCAATAAACACCGATAGTGATCAGGCATTAACTTCGCATATTATAGATATAGACCAGGATAATCACATTGGCTGCTTTTTGTCCAAGACAACAACGTGTACAAAGCTGCCGGTAGAAGCTAGTTTTTGAAATAGCCATTTTAGCTTTAAAAGTTATTCCTCATAGGACAGTAATATTATATAAAACACAGTCGCATTTCAAAAACAGCTCTTTTGATTAGAAGAACAGAAAAGACTATGCCTTGTATTTTATATTCAAAGCGGTCACATTCAAAAATATCATTACATACTTACTAGAATTTATAATTAAAACGGTCGGAACACAAAATAAGGCCCCTTAGTATATAAAATATTTTGGTACTCACCTGAATTTTTAGATCAAAGCAGCCATAACTCAAAATAGGTACGGCACTTTCGATTATAATTTTCATTACAAAACCCTGAAATTGTTCGGAATGTGGCCCTTTACCACATAAGCGACGATGACGTCCTGGTTGCAACTAAAAATATGGCCTTGTCGCTCCGAACTAACCGACTAAATTAGGTAAAACCAAAAGGGCGCTTGTGTGTTTTTGTGAAAACTATAGATAAAAGCATGGGTGTCTTCGCTGCAACGCATAAACCGGTCAATTTTAGGAGCATTTATGCAATAAAAACAATTTTGGACATTTTTGGATTGCGGCTGTGTCGCAGGGAACCAACGATATGTAATTTGCATGCCCTAGACTAAGGCACTACATGTATGGTGCTTATAATATTGATAAACAAGACCCTGTATGTGTGCAAATAAATGATCTGTAGGTAGTTATGGCTCCTGGCCTATACGCGGAACGCACACTCCGCATAAATGCACCTGCATCGCAGACTGCGTAGGCGTTTCGTGGTATTTGATAAGATGTCTAGCCCTAAGGATTTTTATTAATTAAACCAGTCTAATATCGACTCCTGAATGAATTGTTCGTCTTTTATTTTTAAATATAGTTTTTAAAAACATATTTTCCCCGCGTCGCGTTTTGACTGGCGCTGCGGACAGGATATCGGCGCGAAATTATCCTGCACCTGTGAGGACCTCGCATCGGTCCGAGTGTAAAACTGTTTCGCGAACGTATTAACGTGAACCGATATCCACGAAACCTAAATAAATTTGTCGCGCGTTCGATCGGGTTATATGGTGACGTGAACAACATTCAGCAGCAGCTCTAATTGGAGGAAATGGGGAAAAGCGTACTGTGAGTAGACCTCTTCACTATCCTGCCTATCCCTGTTCTTATTCCATTGGCTGTGTAATTAGTTAAGTTAGTCATAATATATCATTTCTTTACAACATCTATAGGAATTATATCAGTGTGTTAATTATGTTAAATAAGAATAAATGAAATATATAATTTTTTAAATAATTATAATTTAATTAAATGTGAAAAGATTTAAAATTAAATTTCAAAGAAATAAAATAAACTAAAATGAATATGAATGAAATAATTAATGTGAAATATATAACTGGATAAAATAAATCCATAAATTAAATACTTGAAAGTGTTAAAGTAATTATAATATTGTGTAGAATAAATTTAAATTAAGAAAAATGGAGGAAATACGCACTATTCCTCGAGAAATAATTGATATCATCCCTCGTTTTGATGGTGATGAAAGAATGCTAAACTTATTCTTAAAGAAAAGTGAATATGTTATTAATTCATTTAGATCAGAATTCCAAAATACGGCACAAGACATATATATATTTCATGCCATAACCAGCCGCCTGATAGGCAAGGCCGCCCACCTCATCAGTGAGCGTCAAGATGTGACTTCTTGGAACGAATTAAAACAATTGTTATCTCAACATTTCGGCGACCCTAGGTCGGAAGAGTGCATTGCTATAGAGTTGGAAAATCTTAAAATTTCACATGGCGAATCATATCTTAACTTTTGTAATCGTATTCAGAATGTCAGAAGCACTTTGTTTGCCAAGTTAAATTTAATTAATGATGATGGTCTTAGAAAAGCTAAAATAACAATTTATAATCACATGTCCTTAAATGTTTTTCTGTATAATTTACCGGAGAACATGATACGTGTAGTGCGACTTCAAAAATGTGATAAGTTGGAAGA
Organism: Gymnoscelis rufifasciata; assembly: GCA_929108375.1. Taxonomy (NCBI): domain Eukaryota; kingdom Metazoa; phylum Arthropoda; class Insecta; order Lepidoptera; family Geometridae; genus Gymnoscelis; species Gymnoscelis rufifasciata. The sequence goes on along the minus strand of OV815307.1, from coordinate 811,178 downwards.
TGCTTTAACTATAGTTATGGAGGAAGTGAATTTCTTAAACCAATATAATTCACGTAGTAAAAATCAAAATTTAATTTCTCAGCAGTATTCAACTCAGATAAAACCAGTGCAAAATTTAAAGCCAATTTTTCCACAAAACAATAATTTAGTACCAAATTTTTCACCCCAAAATCAATCAGGCTTTAAGTTCGGGATCCCAGGACAAGCTAATTTTAAGTATGGTATCCAAAGACAGGACAATTTTAAGTATGGTATCCAAGGACAGGACAATTCTAAGTATAGTATCCCAGGTCAGGCTAACTTTAGATACGGTATCCCACAACAATCTAACTTTAAATTCGGTATCCCACAACCGACAGGTTATACACCATTTGTGAATAACAATAATCAATTCGGATTTAATTATCAACCCCAATACAAATTTGGTATTCCACAGACACACCAACAACAGCAACCTGATAATTTTTATGATAAAGACGTCTCAATGCGTACTGCACCTCAATTAAAACCAGCTCACGTAGCTCCACGAACATCAAATAATTTGTTTTATACCAACGAATTAACCGTGCCGGAATACACGGAATACGCTGTGGATAATAAATGTGACCCGGAAAATTATGTTCAATATAACTATCCAAAAGCACCTGCATATGAAATTGTCAAAATTAATTGTACCACAGCTTCACAAGATGTTTCAGAAAATAAAAATGTTCAGTTATCAGTTTCGGAACCAAAGGAAGTAATAAAAATTAACCACCATAAGGCTGAAAAATTACCTCATATTGAAATTCCAGAAATTGGTACAAAATTCATGATTGATACTGGCAGCACCAAATCATTCATAAGCCCGGAAGTTGCCAACAAACATTTTTTTGAATTAAAATATAGTGAACCGTTTGAGATAGTTAGTACTCACGCGCGCAGCTCTCATAACGAAGTCATTCACATTCCGCTCTTGAAAACTTTTCGTAGTACAGACTCTCACAAATTTTATGTTTATAATGTTGATAGTAATTATGGAGGACTAATCGGCTCAGATTTATTGAAACAATTGGATGCTAACATCGATATGAAAAATCTTATTTTGAAAACAAGTAACGCTGAAATTCCCATAATTTACAGTCCACCATTTACAGTTTGCGTTGAACCACGTTCTGAAAATCTATTAAAAATTCCTGTTGATCTGCGTAACAAGGAGGCAGTAGTAAGCCTGCGGAACGGAAATGAAAATAACAATGCAGACGCACTCTCTCAAATTAGATTAAACGCTTTAGGTAATAAATCTAAATTTAAAATTTAAGAAAAACCCCCGATTCCAATGCCTTAATTTCCTTAAATGTAAAACAACATAATATTATGTAATGTGGACGCGATGCGTTTTCATTTGATACCCCACACTAGTATATTTGCAGATTTTCGGTTTTGCTTCCCCACTCTCACCCCCATAACTTTTAAACGGCTCAACCGATTTTCATGAAACATGTCTAAGAACACTCGCGCAAGACTCACCTTTCATACAAAAAAAAACTAAATTGAAATCGCTCCATCCGTTCGGGAGCTATGGTGACACAGACAGACAGACAGACAGACAGACAGACAGACAGACAGACAGACAGACAGACACGTCAAACTTATAACACCCCTCTTTTTTGGTCGGGGGTTAAAAATAACAACGATGACCAGCGATTATTATCAGTTCAAGTAGGAGACACTGATGAAACTGTCTTTATCAAGGGTGTTAATAGAGGCAAAGATAAACCTAGGTATCATAGGGCCAAGGTAAAAGAAAAGATAGATAGAAACATAGTTACAGTACAAATTAATGCGAGAGACACTAACGTTCCAGCTAAAGATATACGACGTCCTCCACAGGTTCGTCCTGCTACTGACCCAAGCAGTAATGACCCAGGCTCTTCAGCTCCAGAAGCTTGAGAAGAATCCCGGCGTGCTCCCGGTCAGGGAAGGAACCGCTCTTATGTCGTATGACAACTGGCTAGTTATTAAGATATTAGATACTAGGCTTATTAAGGAAGATTTAGATTTAAATGCGAATAGATATAGAGAATTAGATAAGTTAGTTTTTAACTCTCCGTCGAACATAAGTACATCTGCCTTAATTTACGTTAATGATGTAAAGCTTCAAGTCGACCATGTCCTGAGTATTACATTTGAAAAATATTCACAAATTGTTCCAAGTAATCGTCAAAAGAGAGGACTCATCAACCCATTAGGATCTTTAATAAAAACCCTTACAGGCAACTTGGATAACAATGATGCAATTAAATATGACAATATAATAAAAAGGTTAAACTCTCGCCAACACTCTATAGAAATGAAAACCACTCTTGTAGCTGAAATGATGAGACTATTTACGAATTCTACATCAAAGATAACTGAAAATCTCGCACAATTGAGCTCTACAATTAATCAAATTAATAGCGATATTTCGATTACCACTTACACTAATGATATCATACATCTTTACAATTTATTTTTACACAACTTTCAGATTATACATGCTAAACTGAACGAGATTGAAAACATCTTAGCTTTTAGTAAAATAGGAGTACTACATCAATCTGTAATTAATTCAAATGAACTTATTAAAATTCTTAATGTTATAGAAAAAACAGATAGACTTATATTTAAGGCAACTCTTGATAATATTATAAAAATTGAACAGTCTATGACATTAAAATCATATTTTAAGGATAGTAAGATAACTTTTGTTATAGAAATTCCGTTAGTTAAGAAAGATACTTACTTTTATTACAAAATTGTTCCTTTACCCGTCACCCAACCTGAGACCAATCTTACCTTAATTATATTGCCTAAATATCCATACCTTATAGTGAAGGGGTTGAAATCCAACTCTCTGTCTACCCCCTGTCGTAACATTGGAGATAAAACTTACCTATGTGATGAAGCGCAGACCATAGTACCCGTTGAAGACACCTGTATCCTTGCTTTGATGAAATACTCTAAAAACGTCCCATGTAAACAGATACCCATAGAACTTGAGGAAGTTAAGATCGAACCAATCCAGAGGAACCGTTGGATAATTTACTCTAAATCAGCTGTTGAACTTACCAGACTATGCGCTAATGAAATACTACATTACACTATTTTTGGCACATACTTGCTTACTATTGATGATGATTGCGAATATAATATAGCAAAGCACCGATTACGAAAACATACAGCTACTGGAGATAACCTTTCTTACCCGAAGCTGCCATTAGTTACACTACCTGATAATCTGAAGATGGAGACACCAAAAATCGTGAAACCAGTGAAACTGAATACTTAACAAATCTAAAAGTTTTATCATATGCGTTGGAAAATAGTGAAATACAGAGTGAAAGTGTAGTGAATAAGGAGAGTGTTAGCATAGGCACCATTGTCTTATATATAATTTTAGTTATAGGTTTTATATCTTTTCTCGTATATAAAAAATGTTTCAATGTTAAATTTTGTAAACTCTTCCCAGGTCGAAATCATCTTCCGAATCAAAATTGTTCTTCAGATGATTTCGAACTAAAGGAGGGAGGAGTTATGGCTCCTGGCCTATACGCGGAACGCACACTCCGCATAAATGCACCTGCATCGCAGACTGCGTAGGCGTTTCGTGGTATTTGATAAGATGTCTAGCCCTAAGGATTTTTATTAATTAAACCAGTCTAATATCGACTCCTGAATGAATTGTTCGTCTTTTATTTTTAAATATAGTTTTTAAAAACATATTTTCCCCGCGTCGCGTTTTGACTAGGTATTCTGTATTCCATCATTTATTTATTTTTATCATAGACCACAACATCACAAAAAATACCCTTGCTTTAAAAATAAATTCTTGATTATCTTATTTTGATCAGTTGTGTTTAATAAATATCTTTACTTGTTAAATTATGGCCACATGTAATATAATGATTATGTGCTTTTATGAAGCCTAGACATTGAAGGTTAAAACTTATGGCTAAAATAGATATTAGTTAGTACCTATATAATATGGTTAATAGGTAATTATTTTCTTCAATGACCTTAAAAATATGATTTGTAGGTGCATCAAGTCTGATAATATTTGACTTATGAACCAGGACTGATAGGATGTAAATTATTGTTATTAAAAGTTTACATTTCACAGTAAATTAAATGTTTAATTGACAGTCTCCTCTCAATTGATAAGTTTATCAAACATGTTAAAAATGCTCAAACCTTACTTTTAAATAATCAAAAATATTAAAACTAGCTTGATAAGTAAGGCACAATATTGATAACAACAACTCCTTACATAATAAATGTATTTGAAAGTAAAATGGGAAACATATTGACCTCAAGGTCAGTGTATTGCTCATTGAATCAATACTTACTGAGGTATTTTTACTTCACAAAGCTATTTTCTTACAGAACAAAATGTTTTTTGTGTTTATTTACTAATGGAAAACCAAAATTGAATTGACATTAACTAAATATGTATTCAATACAATATCAGGAAGAATTAATTGTTGAAGTATTGGTGAAATGTTATTCCATATCAATACAAAATACTCTTTATTGAAACACCAATATTATAATACAACAGAACAATGCTTAAGAACTAAAATACTTGTATATAATAGTGTAACAATGGGCGGCCTTATCACTAAAAGAGATCTCTTACAGATAACCTTTGGATGGACTGGAGAAAACCTGAAAATGATGGATGTTGCAAAATTGTAAATATCTTCTTATTTTGCTATTTCAGATCCGCATGTTGGCTGACCCAGCTGGTGAATACATCAAGGCACTAGACCTCGGAACAAACCTCCCACCCCTTGGAGGCTTCCGGGCCAAACGTTTCTCCATGGTCATCAACAACTCTAAGGTTGAGGAACTGAATGTGGAGCCTGACGGCACCGGCCTCTCATGCTCTCTCGCCAATAAGCTTAAACTTAAGAAGTAATCACATTAATGTATTGATTTTTTAAAGGGCTGTGTGCTCTGGTTTCTGCCTGGTTAATAACTGGTAGATTTGAGCAGGAGTTAGGAGGTGATAGAAGAAATAGAAATAACTTAGACTGGCTGTGGATTGCACTGCTCTGAATCTATTGCCTTAAGCGGGCTTAAGTCACATTAGTGAGAAATATTCTAGCGGTATGATAAAATCTCTGAATTGAAGTAGATTTAAGAGGATTGAAGGCTCCTAGTGGCAGTAATCTGTATTAGTGTTTAACACCTGGTATTTCGCAGTTATAGGCTGCTGCACCCCCTTGTGATAAAATCAATTTTGTATTTTTCCAGAGATCTTGAAGATTCTTGATGCACAACTGTCTTGACTATTAAACATTTAATATGCAAATTGAAAACACACTTAACATTTGTACGTACATAAAATTATAATATTAAATAAAGCATTTATGTGTAATAATAATAATATTGTTTTATTCCTCCAATGCAAAGCTAGAAGCATTAAGGCTATTTATTTATAAATTAACTCCTCAGACTACTCTCCTCCATCTTCATTCTTTTTATGGGTTACCAGTTCTATGCAAGTAGAATACTTCTACATAAACGTAAAATTGTGTGTTTTTATGTGTTCTGGAGTTTATTTATTTATTTATCAGACACACAAAACACATTACAACATTTACGACTAAACTATTTAAATCTAAACCTAAGATCTATGTTGCAACATAACTATAAGTGTGCACTACAAAAAATGATTATGATTTAGGCTGATGACAGTAGGCTAATGCCCCCCGGGTTTGGGAAACTAAGCTCTTTATCTTGGTACAAAATACCCTAAGACGAAAATAACGTTCAATGCAATGCAACCATGTGATATTATGTTCTTATATTTCTTATTTCACCAGAAAAAGTACAAACAGTAAAATGTTTAGACATTATCATCTGTAGTGTAGTGAAATTTAACGTTCTAAGTAGGTACATAATAGAAATACAACTTCGTTTTATAATTCAACCAATATTCATTTAGATTTATTGCACAACACAAAGTATAATCACATAGAAACATAAATATGTACCTTGTTTAATAAGGTCTACAATCAGCGTTTACTGATGATTTTAGGTACAAACATAGCATCGCAGGACCGAAAATATAAGGACTAGAAACTTGAAATTTTGCACAAGGGTTCCTTTTATAACTTTGGGTACCTAGCTTGGAAGGATTTTAGCAAATTCACCCCCTATGGTTAAACGGAAACGCAAAGTTAGAAACTTAGTCGTTATTGAAGTTATTCGAATGAAATTCAGTAGGTACCTATCAATGGTTATATTTACTATTGAAACGCGGATATTTTTTTTAAATAATCATGCCCTAATGAGGACTGGGGTTAGGAAGTTAGTAAGAAAGTGCTATCTTGCTAGAAGAAATCTTCTTGTAAGAAACATGAGATATTTTAGGTAGGTTTCTTGTAGGGTGTAGATTTCCATACAAAACAGAATAAGTACCTATGTAAAACTACACCCATAATTGGGTTTGTAATTTTTTTATGACAGTCCTGTTTCTTTTATTAAAGACACTTAAAATAAGTAAATGCTCTCTAGAGGGTGTGGAGGTGAGCTAATTATTAATAGGTATTGAGAAATAAACCCCTTTTTGGGTTAGAAGTTTGTATGAAAGTTCGAGATTATCTAAACTCCACGCTTAACACAAACTGCGATGTGATGCGATGCGAATTCGCATCGCAGGAACTTTTTTTTTTGGAGGGTTGCGAATTTCTGCGATACGATTTTGTGCGGCAAACCGTTTGGTAGGGCGACCATTCCGTCACGTCAAGTGAGTCAGCCATACTGGACGTGTTGATATCGCAGAAATGTGCGATGCGAAGCAGATCGGAACTTCTTGCGGTGCGTTCGTGCGAATTCGCAGATATTTGCGATGCGATGCGAATTCGCGGTTTTGTGTGGGAGACCTAAGTGGACACAACACAATATTAAAAAGTACTCTGTCGTGGGCAAAAAGGGGAGTTGAAGCTTTAACACGTTGACTGTGCGTGCCGTCTATTTTGAGAAATTTTCGGTACGTCCATCTGTTGGAATGAAGCGATTAATCAACATTTGTGATTTCTGACGTCCTTAGACAATAAAAAAATACGATGGGATATTTTCCTTTTTTTTTCGCCAATTCATTTATTTGTTCAATTCATTTATATATTTATTATCAATTCATTCATACGTCCCTAAAAAAACAAAGTTCTAACTCTCAAGTCCAGCCCAGGAAACGCGATTCAGTTATCTTCGGCAAATGCATTAGTACTTAACATATTTTCATAGTACGTGTTGCTAGTGAGATAAACTCGGTCGGAGTTAATTTAATTATTATTGAAGATACGCGGGAAAGAACGCGGGTACCTAACGCGTTCTTTATATTATATAGCCAACAGGATTAGCTCATTAAGGCTCCAGTATACAATGGCCCAAGTTGGCCCACTACAGGCCATCGCCATTGTGTACAGGGGGTAATGGTATATGTTGGCGGACAATTATCAATCGTGGCGCGGAATCGGGGAGTTGTCGGTTTTTTGAGCACACTTCAAAGGAATCGTGGCGTAGCGTGGCCTGTGGTGTTTACACAATCGGCCATTGTTTAGTTCAGGTCCAAGGTAAACAATTCTGTAATACTTGTATATACAAATAAATAGCCGCTGGTAATTTCTTCGACGTCCATCGCAAGTGGTTTGCCAGGCAGCAATGAGCCATGCGCCATTGTGTGAACCCCAAGTGATCGTGGCCTACAATTGTGCATTGCAAAGCGTGGCCCATCATAGGCCACTGTGTACTGGACGCTTTAAAGTGGCAGTCGGCAGGCCCAATACGAATGACCCCTGATACGGTAGACAAATGTCACGGTTGGAGCTGCTGGCTCGTGATGGATTTAATTAATTCCCACATATAATTAATGTAATAAGACTTTGAGGTTTTTGTGGTTGGAGAGGGAGGCCAGAGTGATTATAATCACTACGTTCAATCAATGTTCAGTTCAGGTCAGTTTCTTGTAATTGGACTCTGCGCTCAAGCGCGTCACTTCAAATCAAAGTGACAATTTGCCAGTGTCGAGTTTAATAAAATTCTAAAGTGAAAAAGATGTCACTCAGTTGAACGCCATTTTTCTCAGACGATCTCTATGTTTATGGAGGCCTATGTCAAGCCGTGGGCGTCAGTTCCGTTCAGTTTTTCTTCTTCTCTTATACTTCTTCTTTTTTTATTTGATGGCGTCCGTTTCTTCTTTTAAATCAAATTGGATATTAGAATTATGCTGACCATTGAAACGTCCAGGCAACTATGGTTGCCCAAAAAAATATGGCGTCAAACGTTCAGGCAACCAGAGTGGCCCAGCTGACCTAGCAGACTTTTTCGTGTATTTCTCCCTTTAAATACCATAGAGTTGCCCGAAATTGTTGCCAGATAGAGCAAAATAAATTTCGGAACTATTCCGATTCAATAAAACCATACCTGGCAACAAAAACTTTGAAAAAAAAATTTGTTATCTTTGGCAGTGTTGCCAGAAGGTTACTTTTGTAACCTTTTAGGTGATTTTTGAACTGCTTTGGTTACTTTTAGGTTACACTAATGAAAAGGTTACTTTTAGGTGATTTTTCGGAATATGTAGAATTAACTTTTTATTTTTTACATAAAATCAACGTGAAACGGAACGCTCGTTTTAGAATGTTTCATGTTGATAGACCTCGTTAGTAGTAGAACTAAAACCACAGACCTCTAAGAAAAATCATAGCCGTCTATGTATTTTGTGTCTCTATTGGAACAGCATCTGAGGGAAGTTCCCTCCAAGTACATAGGGAACAACACGTTGTACTCTTTCACACTTACACCAATATGTCCACTTCCGGTCAAAATCGTCATTTTTACACCAAATTAAAGGATAGAAAAGTCTATCGGTTGAGCCGTTTAAAAGTTATGGGGGTGAGAGTGGGGAAGGAAAACCGAAAATCTGCAAATATACTCGAGTAGGGTATCAAATGAAAGAGCATCGCGTGAACATTACTAAATATTATGGTGTTTTACTTTTAAGGAAAATAAAACATTGGAATCGGGGGATTTTCTAAAATTTTAAATTTAGATTTATACTTATTGAATCGTTATTATCTCAGAAACGGTGGCTCGTAAGAAAAAAGTATTCATACATTTTTTATAGATCATTTTATGATCTATAATTTTGTCTCAGGTACTTTTATGATAAAACTTACCGTTTTGCTGAAAATCGCGATAAACTCATTATAGTAATGTAACCTTTGACCTTGAATAAAAAAATTTTCCTTACATGGGAATTCAGCTTGTTGGGACTTTATGTAACTTCACTCTCATTTTTTGGTCTAAATTGACCGGACTAGTAAGTCAATACAACTAATATTCTATTCTAACTTTTAATACCTTTCCAGTAAAAAAATATGAAAGGTTACTTTTTATCCAAAAAGGTTACATTTTAGTGTATTTCAGGTAATTTCTGACAAGACCGACTGGCAACACTGATCTTTGGACTAGTTTGGACTTGTTTGTCTAAATTGTGAGTCACGCGCGTGTGTTTTAGAATGTAATTATTATTGTTGTATTTGCCCTATTTACTTAGTGTAATATATCAAAGTAATCCTCAAGAATCATTCTATAAGATTGTTTACGCTTAAACTTTGTCCGATAAAATAATAATTACGAAAAAATTTTTGTTCGACATCAATGACCATGTTATAGTTGCATGCCGGGTTGATAATCATGTGTGTGAAGTGATTCAGTGAATTCTAAAGAAATAATTAATTTTAATGGAGACAACATTCATAAAACATATTTTAATTAACTCTTACGATCAAAATATAATGAAACAACCGAGATTTTTAGATTTGTTTGTTGGATTTCGCCGCCGGGCCACCACAGTAGTGACAGCAAGAGGAGGTTTGTCTTGTTTTTTTCTGGTTATTATTGAAAGGGAAGGTAGTGACTAATTGGTATCAATAAATAGCTTGTATCATCTAGTTTAATAATATATATGTATTTTTGGAAGAACTACAAATAAAACCTATGAAATCCAGGAAGAATGAAAAATTTTATGAATTTCAAGCTTCTTTTTCATGTTTATAATCGTGTTTTTGAAGTTATCCATGAATATTTTCAAGAAGTAATACTTGTAATGGAGACACAATTAATAAAACTTAATTCAATAAACTCCTACAAACAAAATATAATGAAACAACCGAGTATTTTAGATTTGTTTGTTGTGTTTCGCCGCCGAGCCACCACTGTTGCTACGCAAGAGGTGGTTTGTCTTGGTTTATTCTGGTAATTATTGAAAGGGAAGGTAGTGATTAATTGGTATCAAAACATAGCTTGTATCATCTAGTTTAATAATATATATGCATTTTTAGGAAGAACTACAATTAAAACCAATGAAATCCATTCCAGAAAAAATTATGAATTTTTAAGCTACTTTTTCAAGATTAGAATTTTTTTTGAGATTCATTTAATACTTAAATCTATAAATTTATTGATTGCGTATAGTTTTAGCTTTTTTGTGGTATTTTTATTTTGAGCGTAGGTGTAGCAGTTAAGAAGATATGCCCATTTATGTAAAAAATGGGACGCGCTCGCGGCGCCAAAAACGTTTACGCGGCGACGTGGACGTTTGAACGGTTTGTAAGTTTCGCGGCTGGACGTTTCAGTGGTGAACATACCCAAAGATGGACAACCAATCCTTACAATGGGTAAAATGTCAATGTCAAAATATTGAATTTTATCCCATCAAGTTTTGACAAGTGTGTCAACATTTTTCTCAATAAAAAAAACAACAAAACAAATCAATATCGGTCGATTTGTCCGCGGATTACAAACTAAGGGTTTCTCTTTATTTCATGAGATAAAAGCACCGACAAAATAATGAGCACTTAATATTTGAACTATGTACAATCGTGTACATTACTTTGGTTCTATTGTTATTTTATTTTCGCTCGTTTATTTCGTGAAAAATGTGTTTACTGAAATGTTTCAAGATGAGAGCGCCGAAGTTGATGAGTGGTTGGACCAAAATGATCTTGGCGAATACAAAAAGCTTTTCAGAGACTTTGGTACGTATACGTATGCGAATTAAACGAGGATTATCGCCTAGTGGAAAGTAATACCTTTATTTCCTTAATTAAATTTAATAATTACTTGGACAGATCTAATTAAAGTTACCTATGTACATTTAACTTTTAAATAATATTTAATATCCCTTTGTTAATCATACTTACATACATAATATTTACAAAACTTAACAAAAAAAAAGTTAATATTGTCTTAGAGGTACCTTAGTAAGTATTAACATAAGCTGAAAGACCTTACCTGTAAAGGAAATTAATTTCAACAAATGTTGTAGCTAATAAAAAATGTATTAGGTCTCATAGTTATTATTATTATTATTTTTTTATGCTCGATAAGTTTTCATTTGACCACAATCTTACCTGATGTAAAGTGACGATGTTGTCTAAGATTGGACATGAAGGTAGATGGCTTCTCCGGGCCACAAATAGCAAAGTAACACACATGTATTCACGAAGCATTCCGATAACCAGTTGCCTGAATATTGTTGGCCAATCATTTGAACCAAGAGTAAATGAATAATTAAATCAATAATTACAGACAACCCACACAACAACCAATATTTTTATTTGTTTCAAAGTTGTATAAAAATGGATAAACATCTCCATTTCTAGGTAATACCACCAGTAGGTAAAAAATATTAGGTCTCATATTAATCCATTAATTAACTGGGTGTGCTTGAAGTATTATGGAATGTGGATATGAAATGTGGTTTTAAATGATTGAATGTATGAAATAAGTAATGAAACCTATTTTGTGTCTTTGTAGCTAGTTTTTTAGTCTTATCACAAGGAAATGTGTTTTAAGTGTTTCATGACCAAAGGGTTAATCGGGACCCTATTACCAAGACTTTGTTGTCTGTATGTCTGTCACTAGGCTGTATCTCAAAAACCAAGATAAATAGAGAGTTGAAATTTTGAGGGAAGATATATTTCAGTTGCCTCTACAACAACAAATACTAAAAATACATAAATATAATGTATACGGGCTCTGAAACAAAAACATCACTTCTATAAAATTAAACAACATTTCACGAGGTTAGTACTCGCACCTTTCTGCACTTTGTTTTGTTTTTTTTTTATTACAGATAGTTTATAAATAGCACTTGGAACCCTAGGTGTAGTATGGGTATGTGTCATACTTATCAAATTTATTTCTATTAAAGGCCAAAAAAGAGGGGTGTTATAAGGTTGATGTGTCCCGTCTGTCTGTCTGGGGATATAATAGCTACCAAACAGATGGATGGAGCGATGTTAATTTAGTTTTTTTTGTATGATAGGTGAGTCTGATAACTACAAATATTGTAATGACTGATAAAGCTGTGTTGTTCTATTCACTTCTTTTTTTTTTTTATGCTGGATAAGCCTTTATTTGACCACAATGTCACCTGATGTAAAGTGACGATGTGGTCTAAGATGGGACATGAAGACCTAGGAGGTAGATGGCTTCTCCGGACCACATTACGAAACACGAAAAAATCGCTTCACGCACTGGCCCAGCCCGGAGGGTGGTGACAAGCCGCGGCCGAAGCCTACCACCAGAGACTGTTCTTAGCACCACCCGGAGGTCACGTGTAAGGATTCAGAGGGTTACCACTTACGGACGTGAACAGACAGTATAAAGCATTGAAGCGATCTGTCAAGAGAATGCTATTTCCTTGATATTTTATTTTCGTTTTATTAATCCGCATCGCGCATCGCGTGCTCATTACAAAATATTACGTTTAAGGAAATTAAAGCATTGAAATCGGGGGTATTGCTTAAATTTTAAATTTATATTTATAAATAATAGGTTTATATTCTGTTTATTTCATTCTAATTTTACTTAAATCTCATTTATGCTATTAATTACTGATATGTTTTCTATGCACATTATTATAAAAGTATATCATATATTCACATTTTTATTAATTCAACTTAGTTATGGGGTATAAAATAGCTTTGTAATTTTATTTTAATCACATTTTAGTTAAATCACAGGGAGATCCTTAAGAGATCCAAATGTTTATTTTAAATGTTTATATTGCAATAAAGAAACTGAAACTGATCCATCCATCCATCCCATGTGGAAAGAAAAGTAAGTACCTAAATTTTATAAAACAAAATTTTCATAGTTTTGACAAAACAATATCAGAGAATTTAAAAACTCCCATACTCTTTCTGAGTAAACTTAAAATGATTGCTCTCCATCACTTCTTTTCATTCAGAATCAAGGTAGTTTGCTATTTTCGTCTCAATCTGATTGAATTAGAACAAAGACCATAATCCCTTTGTTGTCAAAGTCTGAAAGTACATTTTATGATATTGATAGGTAGTTCCCAGGCATTGTGCAGCGCAGGGTGGGAAAATCTCTCAAAATGACGTAGCCTCCCCCTCCCCCCTCCCGCAAACAAAGGCGGACAGAGACGACGCGCCGTCAGTCGCTCCGCAGCCACCGCGCCGCGCGCACCTCCACTAATGTATATTATAATCAACTCCCATAAGCAATATGCAATTTTATTAACTCAATAAAAAGTATCTGTATACTGTAACAATGTGGCAGTTTGAGGATAACGCGATCTGTTCTATTGGAATGGTGCATCCCTCCAATAGTCGCAACTCCGGCCTGTCCCGGCTCTCAAATATACCGCATTTTACAGGTAACTAGCAAAAGGAACAATACATTAATAGTATATTATTAGTAGTATATGTATGTATGTATGTCTATTAAATTAAGTACCTATATGTATATGTAGATGTCTAGTACCCTAAACACAAGCTTAGAGCTTACCACAGGTTTGTTGTGAGGATTTTCCGGATTTTTTTTATTGTTTATTTATTTACATTAATAGAATATCTACTGGTAGAGACGCTTAGTTAATAACTCACAAATGATATCAAGGACGGAAGATTAATTGTAAAACTTTATCTTGCGTGGGTTGTATCAAAGCTCGAAGTTTGGTTTGTGTTTCACGCGTAAATTTTGAAAGTACATATTTAAGTACAGAGTTTTGCGTCCCTTGTTTTTGATAATAAATAGATAGGTATTTGATTATAATATTAAATCTAGAGTTAGACTGTTCTCAGTCAGACCTAAAATTTAATTGAAATGAATATCACCAAGTGATATTTTCCTACATGCAAGTGTTGCAACAAGAGCATTAAGAAAAAACACAATCTGCGCGTAAACTATTCAGGTTATAAAAAAATCTTGTTAAACCTATATCATTTTTAACCCCCTAAAAAAAAGAGGTGTTATAAGTTTGACGTGTCTGTCTGGGACATCATAGCTCCAGAACGGATAGAGCGATTTTAATTAAGTTTGTATGAAAGGTGAGTCTGGCGCGAGTGTTCTTAAACATGTTTCATGAAAATCGGTTGAGCTGTTAAAAAGTTATGGGGGTGATAGTGGGGAAGGAAAACAGAAAATCTGCAAATACACTCGAGTGGGGTATCAAATGAAAGCTTTCATAACATTCGCTTTTCATAATATTTAGGTGTTTTTCTTTTAAGGAAATTAAGGCATTCGATTCGGGGGTTTTTCTTAAATTTTAAATTTAGGTTTATATCCCAAACATATGGATTTATAGAATCAATCTTTTGAACTGACGATGACGAATCTATTAGAGTTCCTTCTTTTGCCTAGGGAATCTACGGAACCCTAAAAAGTGAATGATTACTTGAGGGACCTGACCAACCATCGAATCCCAAAGGAAATAATTACCGCGCGCATGAAATGTTTAATCCCAATCCCAACTACATTTGTTACATATCACAATGTAGGTACTTTGTTATATTTTTTGTTTGCTGTTCAATTAATCTTCTTCATTTTGCACACATATTACGGTTTACAGAAGGACATCGGCTACGTAACATTAAAAAAAAACTGTTTTTTTTTGCTTAGCCACATGGCAAAATCAAATTATAAATGGCTTTCTAAGTCGTATGTAGTTACGTCGTATGTCTTGGGTTCGTTTGTGTTTAGATACAGTCAATAGCAAAAAAAAAACTGTGCAAAATAGTGTCCCAAATGAATATATACAGTAAATTAAGCCAAAAGTTAATGACCATTGTTGTTTGTCAGAAGTAAAGGTACAATTAACGTGTCATACGTAAGTGATCACATTTATTGCGATCCTCGGTGCTATTTTTACAGATTTTTTACCGTGGGAAAATGCCATTTCGTGGGAAAATTCGTTAAAACGCGGGTAATTATAAGTTTCATACAACTATATTTTTTTCGATGATCTCATAGTTCTTAGATAACTGAAAGTTGGAATGCATTCAAAAAAGCTATCTCTCATGACTTCGCTAAATTATAGAACTTTTCTGACCTTGCATTTACTGCCAAATATACGATCTGATTTGGAAAATAGCCACGATTGTGCTAATTGAACTTTTAATTTCTTAGCATTTTTCCAAAAAAGTGTTTTTGTTGAAAGAGTATGTACACTGTGTTTGGTGAATGGAACCGTGGCTCCTAATTCAATTCAATTTATTTAATTCAGCTTCACATAGTTACAGCCATAGAGAGTTAAGAGTTAATGTGGGTATGTAATTTACAGCTAAAAATACATTTATTTTTAATAGAAAAGGAAGAACATATCCTGCGTTTACGGACGCATGACATTATGAATGTGCGTCCAGTGCTTCATAAAAGCGCAGTCCGTGTCCAGCCTGCCAGCTATAACGTTCAGATAGCTACTGGTGCTGGCCCTTACCCGGCGCATCAGGGATGCTGTTCTGTTGCGGATGATTGCGTAAAAATCATCAACCTCCTAAGCTGGGGCACAAATTTAATGAATAAAAATTTGTATTTGTTCTCCAAAACTTATAATTTAATACACAATTCTTAAAACTAACACTAGATAAGAGAAACAATATGGTAGCCACTCAGCGTGTGCTGAAGATGCTCAGGGAGCAGCCACAGCGCTGATCTTCAGTGACACCTTAATGGCTGACGGCGCGAATCTTGACTGGTCAGTTTGATTCGTACATACAATATTTAGACTTATAACATACCAGGATTTGATGGTTGAGGACCTGGTTGAGTTTTCCGATATTATGAGGGCTTAGGTCTGAGTTTGCGCCGTTTGCAAGAGCGTCGAAATGGACGTCGGAAACTGATATGTTACTCGTTATAAGTCTCAGGGCATATCAAAATTTGAGTAAACTAAGCAATGGATAATTATGCCAATGATTAGTTATATCTAAAACTATCTCGCTTTATTACACATGGTGACTTAGCGAAATAGCTCTATATTTTACTCGGAGATTGTGAAATAGGCCCTTAATATATTAAATTTACTTTTATTTCATAATTTTATTATACAAGCAATCCTGTATTTCCGATGCTGCTCATGTCTGCCCGCACCCTAATTTCAGCATACTTTGTTGTTATACCCTGCTCATTATTTATATATAACTTGTTAAATTACATATCATGGTTTTTAACAATATTATGACTGAAAACGGGTTATCTACCACGATTTGTAGCAGCACTAATAGTGTTTGTCAACCTCGAAATAAAAAACTCAGAAAGTGGGTAGACCGGTTCGTTTGTGAATGATAATACTGTCTGCCAAAATCGCAAAGATAAACACAATTCAGTTATTGCCGTGATCGTGGCGCTTGCAACAGACACCGTCAAATCATGGTATTTTGGCCGTTTTTATTATGTCTAACTATACAAACATTGTATACCTGTGGTGTAAAATACGGAGCACATACATGATAATGTCTATTGTAGGTATTCTAGAATTTAAGAAAAGTATGGCGTTACCGTTGTTAGTAGTCATTAAATTAAAAAACTACTTATTCAGACTTAGTGCTTACTTAAAATATGTATTTATCATCGTAAAGTAAAGCCTCTAGCCCATGCCATCACAGGCGAAGTACCATTAACAATGCAAGCGGTGAGCCGTTCATCTGCAATAGCGTTTTGGATGCTCGCCAGTTCAGGCTGCACGTACTGTCTGCTCATCTTATTTACACCTAATACCTTACCATACCTTAGGTTACTGAAAATTACCTGTGTTGAATTGATTGATTTATTTATTAAAGGAAAACTTACAGCCGAACACAAAAATACAATAAAAATTTAGATAACCCAGGATACTTTGGTTTCCCTTCAAGTAAAAAATCATACTATTTTGTAATGTGCATGTGTTGAGTTTTCATTTGAGACCCCACTCGAGTATCTTTGCAGATTTTCGGTTTTTCTTCTTCACTTTTACCCACATAACATTTAAACGGGTTTACCGATTCTCATCAAACATATCTAAGAACACTCGCGCAAAACTCACCTATCATAAAAAAATTGAATTCGCTTCCTTCGTTCGGGAGCTATGATGACACATACAGACAGACACGTCAAACCTATAACACCCCTCTTTTTGCGTCGGGGGTTAACATCCATATAAATGCATACCTAAAGCTTGTAACAAGTTTTCACGATTAGTGAATTAGTGACTAATTAATTATTAATTAATTAATTCTTAATTAGTGATTTAATATTTTTTATTTCTTAATTACTTATTAATTAATTAATTAATTATTAATTAATTAATTCTTAATTAGTGACCGCATAATTAAGAATGAAGATATAGTAATCAGGGAGAAGCCTTCTCAGAGG
Source organism: Gymnoscelis rufifasciata (assembly GCA_929108375.1). Taxonomy (NCBI): domain Eukaryota; kingdom Metazoa; phylum Arthropoda; class Insecta; order Lepidoptera; family Geometridae; genus Gymnoscelis; species Gymnoscelis rufifasciata. The sequence goes on along the minus strand of OV815307.1, from coordinate 793,487 downwards.
CAGAGGGTAAAACGCAAGTTAAACGGAATTCTATTATTAAGACTTCGTTGTCTGTCTGTCCGTCTAACCACCGGAAATTTTGACGGATGAATTATTCCTGTTGCCGCTGTAACAACGAATACTAAAAACTGTTAGCATTTGCATTGGACCTTTGATCTGACTGTATGTAAGACGGTAAATATCAAACAAGAAACAAGCGATCCTGCGCCCAATGAGTTCGACTTCCTAATACCTACAGGGAAAAGTTGGCACGCTTGGTTTCAATACAAATCGTGATTCACATACATCTACTAGTATGTCTGTGGTCGACTCTTACGAACTTAACTCTCGAACAAATGCTGAGCGTCTACCTATTTTGTTGCCTAAATGTGTTTGTTTTACCCACTTCTAGTTTTAAGTTGTTCTATATACAAAATAAACCGTGTTGGCTAAGTGGGAGGACACTCGACTTTCATTTCGAAGGTCGTGGGTTCAAACCTCGCCACGCACCTCTGGATTTTTCTTCTCGAGAAATTTATGTGCGCTTTAAACACGTGCTTTAACGGTGATGGCAAACATCGTGAGGAAACCGGCATGTTCTGAGAACTTTAAAATAGTTTGAAGGACATGTGACATTCACCAACCCGCACTTGGCCAGCGTGGTGAATTAAGGCCTAATCTCTCTCGTCAAGAGAGAAGTCCCTGTGTCCCAGCAGTGGGAACGTTAATAGGGTGATGATGATATACAAAATAAATGTTTTTATTTTTTATTATGTATAAGTACGTACAGCTTTATAACCCTACCCTGCCTATCCTTAAACTCAGCTCCATAACATAGATTTGAGCAGCCGCATAGTCCACCTGTATCGCTCGGTCGGCCAGGTCAGTGGCCCGGTTCCGCGCCCTACTTCCCTCTACCCGGATAACCAGGTGCAACAAGTATGCGCCTATAACTTTAACACTCCCTGGTGGCCTGGCTTTGCGGTAATCCAGGAATCTTGAGTCCTTTGTTGACTTTCGAGTTGGAAACTTCCAATCAAAGTATAGAAACTTCTTAAGAACAGAAAAATTGAATATTTTTTCTGAATATTAATTACTAGCTGCCTTCCGGCTTTGCCCGCGCTGCTGTTCTTAACTGGGAAAACAGCTGGCAATAATTGTATTTACTCGCGAAAAGCGGTATTTCGACGTGGTAAAAGAAGCCTACGTACTGGTAGTCTGATATGTAAGCTATATTATTGTATAGTTTCATCAAAATCCATCCAGTAGTTTAGCGTGAAAGAACAACAACCACACGTACTTAGATCCTCACAAATTTTGTTATAATATTAGTAGGAAGTAGGATTAGTATATAATCATGATTCGTGCATAAAATGAAGACGCTCCCGATCTCTGTCAATGTGTCTTTAATGCAGATTAGCCAAAGATACAGTGATTCACGAGGAAGGTTTAGGTACATGTCGGTATTATTACCCTGATGCCCCGTCGCGTGGGTAACAAAGAATAATCTATCTAATATCAGTAGGGGTTGGATTGGGTTAGTGTCAATCCGAATAACATCTTATTTATCAAATAAAATCAAATATATAAGGCAATAAGTACAATTAGAAAGATAGCGAAAATAGAGATAGATTTTTATAAATATACTCGTTCATATACGAGTGTCATGGTGTAAGAGTTATTTCGATATCCCTCGATAACCTTTAGTCATATAAAGTAGTACTAGAAAAAGAACCTTCCACGTAGAGATCATAACAACTCAAACGATAGACTTCAGTCAAGTTCGAGATTACCAGTTGCTAGATACAATTGAAAAATAAAGACCATCCAAATCACAGAGGCCTCAGTAACGTGAGCCAAGTTTATTATCTTCCGTGATTGAATTCCGTGCGGCTGAACCTCCCCGGGAAATATTACCATCCCACGCCGTTAACCTTGCTACTTTAAATTTTTGCCTGAAGGTTTCTATAGGGGTTTATAAAGCTGCTATTTAAGGGTGTTACAATCGGCTATATTACTGTCTTATGCCCGGTTTGTATATTTAGCGGACTGTCATTGGTAAAATCTACATCTTGTAATCTTTTGCCAACAATGAGTCAGCGTAGGAGCAATTTAATAACGTCAAAAAAAAAAATGCTTGTGATTTGTATTGACACGAAGACGTAGGGATGTTTATTTGACTTACGTGGAATTAGAGAAATCGTCACATCTGTAAGTAGTTCGTAATAAAAGATCCTTAATTGGAAGGATTGAGATAATAAGAAATTTAAGGAGGCCAAAATCGGGCTTTATTAATAAGACTTGCTGTCTAAGGTAAATATTACTATAGACCAAGGTATAGATAAATAATACGTTGTGTAAATATTATACCCAGATTCGCTAACTAAAATGATCAATACGAATCGTAAATTAGCGAAATTGATGAAACTAACGAGGCGTAGGTGTAACCGATAAAGCTTCATTGACTATTGAAGACAGGCATTAGATGGTTGTATGGTCCGTGTTTGTAATAAAAAATAGAGATTGGTTATTGTGGTAATATATTTTCTATACATAATATAAGTTAAGGACCCCTCCGCATCTGTCTCTCGGTCTTTATGCTCGGGTTAGCTAAAAAACTACAAAACGGATCTTTACGCTGTTTTCAGCAATAAGTAGAGTGATTCTCTTAGTTTGGGGTTAGGTGATGCTGTGATATTTATCCGGAAATCATCATCATCATCACCATGTTTACGTTCCCACTGCTGGGACACAGGGACTTCTCTCTTGACGAGAGCGATTAGGCATTAATTGATTGGTGAATGTCACACGTCCTTCAAACTCTTAAAGTTCTCAGACCATGCCGGTTTCCTCGCGATGTTTGCGTTCATCGTTAAAGCACGTGTTTAAAAATTTCTCAAGAAGAAAAATCCAGAGGTGCGTGGCGGGGTTTGAACCCACGACCTTCGAAATGAAAGTCGAGTGTCCTCCCACTTAGCCAACACGGCTTTTATCCGGAAATATTTATTATTATGTATGGTTTCAAGAGGAAGGTTTTTCGTCCGTGCAAAGCCGGCACTTGCGAAAGATATCATTAAAATTCCAAATGGCATATTATCGCTTTTTGTTTCCAACACATAGAACGATTAAATTGGATGTAAATTAATTTACCTTTAATCAGATCATTCATAAACATCAAACAGGCGAGGAATAAACTGTCAAAACTGTTTTGTACATGAAACCCGTGTAAATTTTCACATCAACGGTGTTCCGGTTCCCAATAAAATGTTCGAAAACCTTTCGGCGGCGGAAATTAACTCGAAATTGGATTGTTGGTTTGTTTTGGCTTTTAGATACCTAAGTGACTTTTTGTTGATCGAAGATTATAAATTAGATAACACGGTCTTACAGCAGCTAATCTTAATAATTTTCTTAGGTTTCTGATTCTACTTTAGTTTTAATGGGTTCTCAATTTAAATGAATCTGAAACACAATAGTACTGAAGCAAAATAGTTTGACTTAGTTGAACGCGTTTTATCTGAAGAAGTAGACAATAATAGTGAAAGCGTACATTAATTTTCAAAAAGTGCGTCGAGTTGTGAAATTCTGGATGTAACATGAAAATCGGTCTGCATAGTAAAAGTCTGAAACAGTTTCATGAGAAACTCAGTTCAATTTCAAAGTTCACCAGGAAATATGAATCGATTTTAGGAGATAACAAATTATATTTGTAAATTTATTTTACATGTCGATTGTGTAGTGTCTAAAGCAGATATTGTTACTCAGAAACATTATGTCTGAAATGAAATAAAATATATTGTTGTTAAATAATATAAATAATTCGGATCATTCTACCCCGCGGTGGTAAGCTCTAAGCTTGTGCTACGTCGTAGACATCTGATATATCTACTTTGAGTCTTGTAACCCGATTTCACAGCGGTTTTGAAAAGAGATTTAAGAGACATTCTCCACATCTTGAGTGCTTGCTTAATCTTCTTATCCTAAAATTAACGTTAGTTACAGTTGGCACTTATCTGTTACAGCACAGAAGGGTTTCCTTACACTGGAACTCTTTGAATTGTCTAATTGTCCTTTATCTCTTCCGACAAAGCTCATTTCTGCTTTCTTAAGAACTTTGCCATCTTAATTAGATCTTAATTATAACTTTTATGTTGAAAGGTCAGGTATGGATCCTGTAATTTAGAGATGTTATCCAACAGTTGATTGACAGTAGTCACGTGACGCGTGCCGACTTGCAATTTAACTTTTTCCACTCAGCGAGTTTGCAACTTTCGCGATTATATGCCTTTGTTTAATGTTAAGAATGTCTTGGTTGTTATCGTTTTAACTTTATTAAGGTTGTTTTACGTGTTTGCATTATCAACCTGTTTTTAATTCAAAGTATATTTGGAGTAGGTAATCTGGTTGACAAAAAGTTTAATTGTAAGATAGACTCAAATTATACCTAGGGTTCCGAGTACAGTTATATCACTTTACAAGAAAAAAATATTTTTAAAAGTGCATAAATATGCTGTCAGCACGGTCATATAATAATAGTATACTGGCATAGGTATAATACAAATACTGGCGCATCGTTGATTTGAACTGAACTTTATAAAAATCACGTTTGTTGTGTGAGAGCTCCGTTTTTTTTGTACAGTTTGATAATATTATGTATTTATGTAAATTGTTTGACATGTGATTTAATTTAATTTATAAAAATATTTTGTAATAATAATGTTATTAAGCTAATTCGTAATTGTTTTAATTGTTATTAATTTGTTTAAAAGGCTAAGCTGTGCAAATTATTAAATTAAATAAATAAATAAAATATATATAGTATTTTTTGTTAAAGCGACATCAGAAATACTTAATTTCGACTCTATCTTCCATCTTTCAGTTTACATCTTTGAGAAATCACAGACGAACAGACTGACGACGAAGTTTCAGTAGTAGGGTTTTACTTTTTGGGTACGAAACCTTAAAATGCATTTTTTTCTTCCAAATAAAAATGTATAATGGGGTTGTAATTTTTTATGATATTAACCACACGTTACACAAGCTTCACGCCTCTATACTAAAATATTAAGTGTCTTCACAGTCTGTTATTATATCTGTAAAAGTGTAACAGACGGGCAACATCATGTTTTCGTATTGAGCAGTGAAAATAACAAAGTTTCTGGCTTTTTTACCGGACGCAAAGGTGTTGTTATGTGTTTAACAGTCTATGTATGTATGTTCCTTTTGCCTACTATGCAGACCAAACGCCTGGGCCGATTTATATGATTCACACGTCAATCGTTTGCTCTTAGTACGGCGAGTGTCACTAAAGACATGACGCTGGTGGAAATTCAACATGGCGACTACTGGACGCCATTTTGTAAAAAATATAAAAATAAAGTCAACAAACTATGTCATGTGGGGTATCGTTGAATAGGTATTTAAATATCGTTTTAGTTTTCTTACAAATTTTTCGATCCAGCTGTAACCATACAAAAAAAAACCAAAAAAATAATGTTTTATATTTTTCAAAACTTCAGCTTGTTAGATATTTTCTTTTTTTACCACTAAATGTAGATTTAGCAGTGGGCTCTGGTCATTAGTCGGGCCGCTTGCCAAATGCATTTTTATCATCTCATGAAAAATAGAAGCCTTTGCATTGCTGTTATGTAACAGCTGAATAAATATGGTGGTTGTACACCATTAGGGACAAGGTCAAGGGCAACGTTGCCTAGCAACTGAACCACAACAAAGCCATGAGTTATATACATTGGGTAGATTAGCTTTCAGGACACGTGTCATGCTGTTTATCATAATGAATCTATAATGTAGCGTCTTTTGCCCGATTTTATATCTAGATTTCACAGTACTAAGAACCCCTAAGGAGTGATAAACATCTCGTATATATTTGTATTCATCTATTTTCCCATTATAAATAATTTTCTTTCTGATCCTTTTCACAGTAAATGAAATTCTCAAACAAAATGTTAGTTTCATAAGTCCTACTAAAATAAAATTTGTAAAAATCTACTTGACTGACTCAGTGGCGTGGTGGGAGACGGTCCGCTTGCTGCGCAAGAGGTAGCGGGTTCCCACCGAGGGGTCAAGTGTCTATATGTTCTGCAATCACTTTCTCCTTGGTCTGGATGTTAATATGTTTATTATTTTAAGTATATCAGATGTCTAGTACCCGTAACACAAGCTTAAGATCTTACCACGGTGCTAGATGTTGATTATCCGGATTATCCGGAAATATTTATTTATTATTTACTGTTCAACTTTAAATAAGTACCTATCTACCTAACTGAATTTAATTGAATAAACAGCCTTTAAGACGAAGAAAGTGATTTCAATGAAATTTAGTTTCCTGGCTTCCTAGTAAAAGACCTATCAGCTGCCTAAACAGTGGCTGAAACTGAGTGTTTGGCTATTCTTTAATATAATTGACGTCGTCAGACACCATGGTTTCGTTGCAAAAATCCTGTTAACCAACCGTTTTAAACCCCGACGCAAACATTTTGGTGTTATAAGTTTGACGCATCTGTCTGTCTGCCGCATAGCTCTTGAATGGATGAAGAGATTTCAATTTAGTTTTTTACTTGTTAGGTGAGTATCAAACGAGTGTTATTATATTAGACATGTTTGATGGAAATCCGTTTACCCGTTATAAAGTTATGAACTATAGGCAAAATGCATTTTTATGGCGAACTAGTGACGCTTTTAGTAAGCTATGCAGGCATCCTGATCCGTCCATTAATGGATTGGATCTGTTTACTTCGGGAGTCAACTCGATCAGGCAGCGACTAGCTAATAGTTATTTTATTGATAGTATATAGGTAGTTTTATAGGTTTTTGTTATTTTTTCTATGTTATAATTTTGTAATGTTCATTGTGTCCATCTAGGTGTGTTCACTTTTTTTAAATGTTTAATATGTGACCATCCGTGAAGATCGGTCATTAGCTTTCTGTTACTACTAGGTTAGTTATAGCACAGATTAGATACATATAGATACTTCATGCCAAATGACGCCATGGTCCGTACTGATTCTCGAATAGTTTCGGGCACCCGAAGGGTACTATTATGTATTCTGTGCCCGAGAATAGTTCAATGTTTGCACAAGACTAGAAGCCAAGTTTTGAGTTCGATTTCACTAGCGTAATAATTCCTCCACTCACTACAAGATGTCGCTAAATGTCTATTCAAAGCGTGCTCGCGCAATTTAAAAAGAAGGATGGGTCTATGCGTCTCTTTCGCACATTTGGATATGCACAATCATTTGTTCACAATCATTATTTTCAGATTTATTCAATTTACACTGATCATAAAAGGTATTGGTGTTAGAGACTAGTTTCTTGAATGTTTCAGATTGTAGGTATTCACTATAATACACAAAAATATACTTACCTTTAATATTTATATGGACTTATGCCTACGTCCTACCCTATTAAGGTTCAAGCAGTTTAAGCTTGTTTACAAGGAATTACTATTATTTTATTTGCTACTAGATACTAGCAGTGCCTTGCGGTGTTACCAGCGTTATAATGAATTTTCAATGAATAGTATCTAATCTGTGGTTATAGTGATAATCTTGGCTGTTGATTTTCCTTACAAATAAATAAATAAATAAATGAGGAGTGAAAGTGGGAAAGAAAAACCGAAAATATGCAAATATAGTCTAGTGGGGTCTCAAATCATACTTTTTCCTTTTACTGCCTCAGTGGCGCGGTGGGCGAGAGTCCGCTTGCGGCGCAAGAGGTAGCGGGTTCGATTTCTGCCGAGGGGTCAAGTGTTTGTATGTTCTGCAAGCACTTTCTCCTTGGTCTGGGTGTTTTATATGTATAATAAAAAATATCTATGTATGTATGTATATTATATTAAGTATATCAGATGTCTAGTACCCGTAACACAAGCTAAGAGCTTACCACGGGGCTAGATGTTGTTGTGTGGATTGTCCGGAAATATTTATTTATTATTTATTTACTCCACTCCACAGTGTGGTACCTACAGTAGATTTTATCATGTTGCCATTTAAAACACTAGCAAGAATATAAAACGCTAGCTTTGCGTGTCTTTCATATGTATATGCTTTATACTTTCCCTGCGATAACCTCTGTGACACGTTAGCATAAGTTAATAACACGAAGACTGTGGGGAAAATATGACACATAAACATAAAACTACATTAACTTAAGTGGGCAGAGCAAAGACAAACTGTGTCTTTGTTTTTAAATTGACTTTGCAAATTTTTATCTTTTAGGAAGCCTATTTAGGATTGAGTTAATAATGATCTTAAGGCGCTAAACTAAGGCAATAAACTTTAATTTCCTAAACTTATCCAATTAAAATTAGCAATACGTCCTTGAAATTAGAAAAAAAAACGGTCGACTAACGCAGTACCACGTTGGGCGCCAAGTTAATAATCTATGCATTTGCTCTCACCGAGCGAGGCTTTAGCTAGCATAGTCATTATTAATCAGTGTTGGACAGTAGGCATGTCCAATTACACGCAGGTCGATAGTATTAACACAAGTGACAGCCCAATTACCCGGTGGATTTGTACATGCAACAGATGACCTGACAAACAGACAGCGACTCCTTGTTTACCCAGCGTCAATGGATTGATTTGATTCAAGCCTGCAGTGTCTTGAATCATATGTGGATTTGATTTCGTAATACTTTCCTTGCCTTTTAATAAATTATTGATAGATTATCGTTAACTACACAAATAAATAATATTGGAGTGTCAGTTAAAATAAACGGTGAATATGTATGCACCTTATCTCCTCTAGCCTATGTCAAAGTCAAAGTCAAAATCAAAACGTTTATTTCCTTAGAAGCACATAGCCAACATGGACAGGTAAGTGCCTAAGTGGGTTAGCTGGTTCGATTCCCGTCGAGGGGTCTGTTGATGTGATTGTTTGTTCTATAAGCACTTTCTTTACGTACATATATATGTATGTCTAATGGTATTAAGTATACCAGTTGTTTAGTTCCCGTAACACGGTATCTAAACATCTGGTATACTTACCACGGGGCTAGCTGTTGCTGTGTGGATTGATCGGATATATAATATACTAGCGGCCCGCCCCGGCGTCGCACGGGTAATAAATTTTCCCGGTAATTATTCGAATTTTTCTCGCCGTAAAAACCATCCTATCTCTCAAGTTGGATCGAATTGCACATGGTGTGCGAATTTTATTATAATCGGTTAAGTGGTTTAGGAGTCCATTGAGGACAAACATTGTGACACGAGATTTATATATATTAAGATATTTCTATACTACTACCTGTCTACCTGTTTGTTCCGGCTGATTTCTGAAAAGAATGGACCTATTTTGACGAGAATTTAATTCACTTCGTTGCTGTTCAAGGTTTTACCACGGAAAAGTACAATGTTTCACTCGCAGATTGTAACGGTATTATGTATTTAGATTCTGCTCCATTTAAGAAGTACCACAAAACCTCCATTACGTGAATTCGATTTCGTCACGTTTGAAATGGTTTCTACCACGTTTGAGATCTAAGATTTTATTATTCGACTAGCAGTAGCCCTCGGTGTTACCCGCATTTAATGGATTTTCCCTATGCCTATGTCACCTCTCAAGCTTTAGAGAATCAGTGTACCAATTTCAGTCAAAACGGTTCTATAGATCCAGATATTACCCCCTACATTTTCACAAACATTCTCAGTTCAGTTTCTCCATAATGGCTACTGCGTTTGGTTTGTCGCAGTTTGCCAGCGTCCACGTCAGAGCAAATCCTCGCAAACTTTACCTCTAAAATACGAAGTATAGCTAATTTAAGAACTGTTTTTTTTTCGTAGGTATATCCACACTACCAAGCTGCGGAACACCGGACACGATCGACAAGCTGCCCGAGCTGCCCGTCGCAGAGGAGAAGCGGCTGCGACGAGCTGCACACGTGCTGCAGCAGAGACTGGTGCTGCGGCAGTGGCTGGCCACGCACAAGCTGCAACATGCCTACTCCAAGTTAGTGTACCTACATCGCTGCTAGTATTAAATATATATTTATTACTACGAAAAGATACAATTATTTCTTAAAAAACTTAAATATACTACAAAAACATCTGATCGTAGAGCAGTTTAACAAATAATCACTTTAATGTAGTAAACATTAAAGTGATTATTTTATTTTATTTATTTGGGAAACAAAAAGCTCATATAACTAAGATAAATTAATATGGATAAAGTGACTTCACTAAAGCTAAAAACAGTTTCCACATGTAGATACAAATTTATAAATGTGTAGTAACCATACGTTGATTATCCTAACTTAAGCAATACAAAACTAAAACTAATAATAACTAGCCGAAACATTTACTTGCATACATTATAGCAGTTGATAAGATATGAGCCGCAATAGTTTGGTTAAACAATCGGATATTTTAAAATATTATGGGATCATCAACACCATATTAACGTTCCCACTGCTGGGACACAGGGAATTCTCTCTTGATTATAGAGATAATACTTAATTACCACTTAAATGTATATGGTATACTAGCGGTTCGCCCCCGCTTCGCACCTCGTTGACCGTATTGTGAATATAAAACATTCTCGAACCCACAAAAAAATGTCATCAACATCGATCCAGTTTAGGAGGAGTTCAATGACTATCACACGTACAAGATTTATATATATATGTTTAAAGAACTTTATTCTCATAAAAACACAATGGTTCACTTAAAATGAGATACATAATAAAATTAATCTAGGATTTACATAAATATTACTTAACCTCTGGTACCTTAAATTATTCTACAACTTATTTATCTTATTTAACTATAAAAATAATATATTTTACTATAAACTACTAATAATTAAATTTGATACTTCAAGCTATAGGTTACACACCATGTTCTTTAAGTTTCAGTTTATAGGTTTTCAATTGATCACATTCCTTTATGGTTATTGGCAAGTTGTTAAATAATTTAGCACCTTACAGTATTGTTTTTTTGCCATAATTTGTGCGCGTTTTAGGTAACTGTAGTTTAATTTTATTTCTAAAACTATATCTCATTATCTCGTATATTCAGTTTTATTTTTGATTGAATAGAGTTTGTTGTGAGTTTTTTAATTAAAATACATGTATTATAAGTGTAAAGTTTTTCTATATTCATAATTTTAGTTTTTTTTATACAGTCCGGTAGTTGGTGTAAAATAGTCATAATGGTATAGCAATTTTATTAAATTGTTTTGGGTTCTTTGTAGTGGGTTTAAATTCGTAGTTGCAGCCGTACCCCAAATACCCCGTATATAAAGATAACTATCGTATTAATTAAACAATTTTGTGACTTTCACTTACTATGGATATATAACGGTTTTTAGGGTTGCCTACTCAAAGGGTAAAACGGAACCCTGTTACTGATACTTCGTCTATCTGTGTGACTCCATGCTGTATTTCAAAGCTCGCTTTTGTTTCATTTTTATTGCAAAATGTGTGTAAACTGTATACGGAATCCTAGGTGTAGTATGAGTTTCTTATTTATCAAATTAATTGAGTTTTGATACCTATCGTTTTTTCTCGTATTAGCCATACACACAATGAGCCTATTTGCTATAATATATGCTTTATTTTAGAGATAAACAAGGGCGTAAAGCTTTTAATGAACAGTGTTTAACACTAATTTATGAATTTAATGAGAAATATTTCTTATAAAACTTTGTATTCATTTCCTACAAGTCTCACATAAAAAGTGACATATTTTTATAAATAGACTACAACTTTACAAATCACATTCCTAATAAAAGTTATATAAAAATTACGTAATTAATTACGATACAGTTACATAAACGTGTTAAGAATCGCTTCGCTTTACAATCTTTGTAAAAAAACTTATTATAAAATATCGGATAACCTTAACGACAAAACTGCTTGGGACAGAATCTACCTACTCCAACAACAAATCAAAAACAAGACTAACAAATAATATTGTAAAGTTTCAAAACAAATATGAGCTAGAGTTTCTAATCGCTTCTTTGCTCTAGTGTAAAAAAGCGAAGTGACCAGATACGATAAATTTATTTCCAACTAGTGGCCCGCCCCGGCTTCGCACGGGTTTTTATTCAATTTTTTTCCCGGCAATTATTCGATTTTTTCTAGCCTTTTTAACCTTCCCTAGACTTCCACGAACATTTCAAGACTATGATAAGATAAATCCGTTCTGCCGTTGCGTTCTCGAGTTTTAATCAGACTAACGAACAACAATTCATTTTTATTTATATCTATTTATTATATAACCTAAGTTCAATTTGATTATGGTTTTGTATTTTATTTTTGACGTTTCTAAGATTTGTAAAACCAAGCAAAAATAATAATAAAAAATATAAAATAAACAAAATAAATGATTTTGTATCTTGCTGATAAATAAATGTACCTAATACAAGCAAACATGCTGATCTATTTTTTTAACCCCCGACCAAAAAAGAGGGGTGTTATAAGTTTGACGTGTCTGTCTGTCTGTGTCACCAAAGGTGAGTCTGGCGCGAGTGTTCTTAGACATGTTTTATAAAAATCGGTGGTGCCGTTTTAAAGTTATGGGGGTGAGAGTGGGTAAGGAAAACCGAAAATCTGCAAATATTCTAGTGTGGGTATCAAATAAAATCGCATCGCGTCCACATTACATAATATTATGTTGTGTTACGTTTAAGGAAATTAAGGGATTGGAATCGGGGGTTTTTCTTAAATTTTAAATTTAGATTTATTAAAACTTTATTAAAAATAAATAATATAAAACTTTAGTGTCTTGCATCTATTTATCGGACGGATCTTAAAAAAGTGTTGCTGTATTCGAAGCAGCCGGACTTAACGTTCCCTGCTCGTTTCACTTTGCATATTCCTACTGGATACCGCACTCGCATTTTATGTAAGATCGGTTACAGTCCACTATTTCTTGGTTTTTCTTAAGACTATGCAATTTTGGATGTCTCGTCGGATTTGTATCAATTTGCGCAATTCCTTACTGTTCACTGGCATTCGGTTGCTAGTTTAAATGTAAATAAAGTTTTATCGTCTTTGTGGAATTGTATAGTTTTTTTGTGTCTGAGATTTTCGAACTCGCTCGATTCACTAATAACTCATAAACTTCGGCGCCGATCATAAACATTATAATAGGCATTTTCACTCATCCTTCATATAGCATGCTCATGAAAGGAATACTTTAAATTAAAATATCCTAACAACTACTGAGAAGTTCTAGAGATATTATTATTTAATCGGGAGTTTTTTTATGTACTCGTGCAAAGTTCAAAAGCTCCAAAAGATGTAATTCTATTCTCCTACGTTGCACATCGAAAAAAACGTACCTACTTCTTAGGTACTCAGTTTTAAACAACACATGCGTGCGTGAAGCGATTTTTTCGTGTTTCGTAACGTGGCCCGGAGAAGACATCTACCTTCTAGGTCTTCATGTCCCATCTTAGACCACATCGTCACTTTACATCAGGTGAGATTGTGATAAAGGCTTATCCAGCATAAAAAAAAACACAAAACGATGTTATTCCTATAAAACGCCTAGATTTTTCTCGTGAAAGGTGTTTCTTTGAATACGGATGAGAGCACTCTTGAACCTTCGAGTGTTCAATCGAGTGGCGCCATCAAAGCGGATAGGGCTTATGGTAAAGGGAACACTATTTATAGATAGAAGCTAACTGCCTGTGGTTTTGAGAACTAGGAGATCTATTGTAAGAATATGTGTAAGAAATATGGGCTTCTAGCTTTCCACTCGCGGGTAACCGCGTAATAACAGGGTTTCCCGCGGTAAATAGTAACAACAGCGGATATAGATATATCCGTGACTAAATTGATCCAAAACTCTTCTCCTCGTTCTCAATAATGGATTTTCCCGCGAAATGTGGTATTTTAACGCGGTAAAAAGGGTTTTTTTGATATGTAAGTGACATTACTGTGAAGTTTCATCAGCAGTAATTTTTGCTTGAATGAATTTCAAAAACACACTACTTACATGCCCAAAATTTTTTGCGTTTATGTTATAAGTAGTATGGTGTTAAATGTAAGTTACGCAATTTCTGTTTTTGTATTTTGTATTTTTATTTTAGACTGCACCTATAATTAATTATTTATTATAAAACCGAAGAGTTAGAACGCACAAACTTTCTATCTGATACTACTGTATGTTACATTTTGTTACGGAAAAATACTATATTCCTACGTTGAATTCCATAAAACACAGACTACTCCATGTGAAAATCTATAGTTTGTACTAATATTATAGAGCTGAAGAGTTGTTTTGATTGATCGCGCTGATCTCAAAAACTACTCGTCCGATTTGAATAATTATTTCACTGTTTAATAGTTTATTCGTCGTCTGTAAGACATCGTCCCATCGATAAGATGCACCTTTTGTAAAAAAATTTTTACAATAAAAACCATTTTTATTTATTTATTTATCGAGTAAGACTTTTGCCGAGGACAAATAGCTCGTCCCTGCGGGAAAATCCATAAAACGCGGGCATAAAAAGCTAGTTTATTATAAAACAAGGACAATAACCTCGTTACTCGTGCTACCCATAAAATGTCGCCTTCAATTTATTTAAAGAGCCCTTTATAAATTGAATTATGCTTTCGAAAATTTAACTTTCGTCTTAATGGTACGGCTATTAGGACCAAAAGTTCAGTCTCAAACTAACTCGGTTCAAGCCTCAGCAATTAAGATAGAGTTCGGTTTTTAGTTGATATTGGAATGGCCAACTCGAGCTCTGTAACTGAACCAACTGCAAATTAGATTCGTTGTTGCATTAAATATATAATCAGACCACTGTAACATTAACCACCTTTTAACCCCTTATTTTTTTATAATGGTTATTGTACTAGGTACAATGTTAGTGTACGCTACTAATCAAACCGGCTTGTCACCACTCGGGCTGGGCCAGTGCATGAAACGATTTTTTCGTGTTTCGTTAATATGTGGTCCGGAGAAGCCATCACCTTCTAGGTCTTCGTGCCCCATCTTAGACCACATCGTCACTTTACATCAGGTGAGATTGTGGTCAAATGAAAGCTTATCTAGCATAAAAAAGTGGGAAAAGTCGTTAGTAACAAAAAATTAAAGTTATAAATTTTGCGCAATCTCAAGAACAAGATAATATGTATAATTTAATCTTGACTCACATACCAAGAGACTTCGATACCATTTACCCAACTTGTCTTGAATTCTTAAAATCGCTAAAACAGGTAGTGTATCCGAATAATTGCTAGCATAAAGAAGTATTAAAATTTGATAAGGCGGCAATCCGGCGCGATTCGCTTTAACGAGCGCTCTCGATCCCATATTCATGATCTTATCTGCTGGTCTGCTCGTTATTTCACCTGGATCCAGCCTCTAAGTGTGTGCGGAGTGTTCAGGGCTTTTTGAGTATTTGTTCGTTATATGTATTTCAATCGCTTTGATCAATAAGACGATACAAAATAATTTATTACAACTGTTGGTTTTACAAATTTTAGTTATCTTAAAAAATAAGAAAGCTCATTACGCATTGTAGATTTAGTTTTCATTTTGTTCTTGTATTGTTTCCTTGTTTGGTGTGTGTAAACAATCTTGAATGTTCTATCTATCTATATTTTGTACTCTTAACCGACTTCCCATAAAGAACGCACTAAAAACTAATTTATATTAGATTTAAACGATACCTTATCAGTTACCTTATTTTTTTCCTTCGTTGACGGATTTGGATGTTAGTGTTCCATACTCAAAGGTAAAATGAGACCTTATTACTAAGACTTTATTGTCTGTCTGTACGTCTGTCACCAGGCTGTATCTGAAACTGGATAGACTGTTGTTTCTAATCGATTTAACACGGCTTTAAGGATGGTTTCCCTTTCACTATCAGCTGTTGCAAGCATGTTTGTGGATCAAAACTTCGGCGTTGTCTATAAAAAAATACAAAATGTTAAAAATAATACTGTTTATATTGTATCATCCATTTCAAAGGCAAACTGGCCTATCTGCAACTTCCCTCCATCAGCAGTCTGGAAGCGATATTTCGGCATAAAAGCCTCTTAGTTAACAGTGGCTCGGCTCGCTGCCCATCAATAACCTAGGTCTAGGTGGCAGGCGTGGTATTGTTCTGAACTAGGTCACTTGCTGCTGTGTGCACTCACCAGGTCGCGTACCGCAGCGGTATTTGTTAAGTTTTCGGGCTGATAGCTCGTCAAAAAAGATATATATACATACCTAGTCTTTGAAATGATGTTTTAGATTTAGAATTTGATAACTTTTTACGACCTAGTGCTAGAAATGTTAATATCCCTTTGTACTGATAACCATGACGGCCAATGTTTGATGGAGCAACAGTGTGTATGGTTATCAACTATTTTTGACTAGCTAAACATGGAATATTTGATTTGGGTGCATCATAGTACACCCCCATGCACAAGGGAATCAAAAATTGACACAAACATAATTGACGTTTATCGTCATAAATAAAATATTTATTCATGGCCACCATAAAATTTATTAATAACATGTTTAAGAGTTGCAATAATTATGTATTAACAAATTTAAGTGAATTATAACTTTTTAAATTATCATGGTCTTTAACAAAATCATGACGCTTGCAACAGCGTCGAAATTTAGGAAAACTCAAAAACCGACAAAGCATGGTATATTACCCGTTTTAAGTCATAATATTATGTGAATTAATTGAACAGTCACACTTTTTCGCTGGGATAAAAAAAATAGGGACCTCCACACAGAATTAGTTAAATATTATGAATACGATTAAACCCCTAATTGTTTTTAAAAAGTGAGCTGAGCAATTTTCCTAAAGGCACGGCCGTGTAAGCGCAACGAGAAATTAGGTTAGTATGAGCTCGGTCTGCCTTGTTTCCTTTAATAAGTGACATTTCAGATGTACGAAACCTTTGCATATTTATAGTTTTTTTTAAATACTACTATTATAAAGGCGAAAGTTTGTATGTATGGATGTTTGTTACTCTTTCACGTAAAAACTACTGAATGGATTTGAATGAAACTTTACCACAATATAGCTTATACATCAGAATAACATATAGGCTACTTTTTACCGCGGTAAAATATCAGTTTTCGCGGGAAAATCAATTATTGCGAGTGAAGCCCGATTTAGATTAAATTTGGCACGAACATAGCTGCTTTCCCAGTAAATTACAAAGCTGCTTTTTACCGCGACAAAATCCCTTATTACGCGGTTAAAGCAAGTAATAATATAAACTTAAGATGAATCCTATACTATTATAAAATATGTGAATGTTAGTTTGTTTGTGACGCTTTCACGCGAAAACTACTCAACCGATCATCATGAAACTTTGTACACATATTCTTGGAGGTATTAGAAGTAACATAGGATACTTTTTATCCCGGGAAAATATGTAATTCCGCGGGACAATACATTTAAACGCGGGTAACACCGCGGGGCACTACTAGTTGTACTATATTAATGCCTCGATGTCATGAAGAAGGGGTTTGTAGTGGTTTGTCTATTTAGATATTTTAGGGATACGTAGACGAACGGAAGGCACCAACAATGACAATAATAAGTAATGGACAGACCATATAGCGCATATTACAAATAACCGTTGGGGCTGAAATTTTCTCAGGTGAAAACTATTTGGTAGGAGAAGTTTCGAAGCTCCCGACGATATGGACAGTTGCATCAATGTTGCAGGAATCGAAAGAATAGGAGTTTTTCTAGGACGGCTTATGCTGACCTATGAACGTTCTACGTCTGAAATCTTGATGATGGAGACATAAACCATCAAGTTATTGTGTTAAGATGATGTCGGGAATAAGAACCGAAATTACCACGAACTAGAACGAATTGGCGAATATGTTAGAAGAGTATTTTCTGCAATCCCCAACAACATTGCAATAGAATTTAAAACAAATACATGTACTCGCTAAAGTTTTCAGTACAGCATTCCGTTCAGTCTCTACTTTATAATTCCAGCGGTCGACAGCTCTGAATAGACCTCGTTTGTGTTGTGCAATGTGCGAATACTATTCAATTTATGTCCTTTGAGTCTCGCAAACTTCTCTGTTCAAAACTTAAAATTGCGGTCATACGTCTCAAATACTTTTCACATTTCTATTCTCGAGTGGAACGCGCAAGTTTCATCATACGAATAAAGGTGCAAGTTCTGAAATGAAATTCTCGGAATGATGGCTTATAATTTTATTGCTCAATTGAAGTTTAGCTGAATTTTCTTTTGGAAAGGAACCCCTGTAATCTTTTGGATGTTATCGCGTTATCGTGCAAAAGGTCCAGATTTATCGCGGGTTCTTATGGGGAGCATTCATCTCCCGCATTGCCGGTCCCGCGCGGTCCATTGAATTCGGCGTTGAATCAAAACGTATTCCAACTTACGGGATTTATGTTTTTGATGTTCAGTTGCTGTTCGCTTGTACAACAAATCTCCTTAATTCGACTCAAATATTGCGGGATTTGAAGTAGCAAATATTTGTTGAGAGTTCCACTTCGCCTGGTCTGGGTAAACAGATCGAAACACAACGCGTTTGTGACGGTTCATTTATGTAAACAAAATGGGATTACTATTGTTTTGTGTAGGAGTCACGGTTTGGGGCTTTCTTTAAGGTCATTGCATTTACTTGTAACAGAAAACCAATCCCTCGCTGATTTGTAAAGCTTAATTGAACAAACCGACGAGCATATGTCTAACATACAATGAAGAATTAAATGTAACAAGTAAATCAGCGTAAGTAATGCTGACATTCAGGCCCGTATTGCAAAACCAGACTAAACTCTAAGTTCGATCTTGACTGCCTATTTGTAACGTCAAATTTGATATTACAAATGTGCACTCAAGATCGACACCCTGTAAGCATTAACTACGCCGAGCAGAGCGCATAGCATTCCCATGAATGTTACCTACAATAGAAATAATCGAGGAATCGATCTAATACAAACTACAAACTGCAGGTTCAAGACGTCACCACATATTGGACATTTCCCAAAAGCGTTACATCACTGTCTTCATCAACTCAAACCTAATCTATTAAGTTCTAGCGCGCAAAGCATTATATACTGTCCATTTGTTTTGGCAGTGACAAACACCTTGACCTTGTACTCGTGCCAATAACTTAACTGGCTCCATTGTCCCCAAGTGCCTCTAAAATTGGATATTAAAGCAAACTTCCCCAGTCTTGGTATTGTAGTCTTCGAGTTGGAAACTTTTCACTACGTTAGTTGTTGAATAAGTACTGCTTTTAAACAAGTGTTTCTTTCCCTACTTATATTAGGTTTATTCGAGTCTTTGTTTTCCATAGTGCATTTTACTTCGACTGAGCTATATTTTTTTGTGAGCGGATTCGATTTGAACTGATTTTATTCTCTGGAATCTCTCGGATCAGCTGATTGTAAAAAGGATTGTGTCTAAATGGAATCCAATTTTAGCGCTCTGAACATTTTATCTTAAAAAATGATTCTTTCTTTGTCTTGAAAATTCAGTCACACTGGTTCTTTTAGTTTCAAACAGCACTTAGTTATTTAACTTCGTGCTGCTTGAAATAAAATTAAATTAAGTGTTCTATATCGATATTCAATGATGGCGTTGATCTAGCTTTACTCTTGGACTGTGTATAATTGTTTGGAAACAAAAATTCTATAAAAACAACAACAAGCTTAGAGCCACGGGGCTAAATGTTGTATAAATGTTGATTGTACGAATATAAAAAAAAGCAGTTAAAAAATACTACATACCATGATTTGACAACAATTGTTACCCGTCTTAAGTTTTTCACATAACCAAAGACCACCATAATCAGAGCAGTCCTCCCACGTTTTTCTATACCCCTACATTACAAAATTACATTTGAAAGTGGCACATTGCACTGCGAAGTTGCCAGGCACTCCTCAAGTCCCCAAGTAGGGCAAGCGGGGATTGCAGCAGTGAGCGATGCTCGCGTTGGTATAGTTGAGAGCGGAGAGTAAATTGAGCGAGCATCGTCAATTATGTCGACTGGAACATGTAAATTTCGATTGAAACTAAATGTGCTAAACGGACCGTATAATGCACATGTGACGTCCTTATTTTACATTTATTTTTCGACCCCTGACCAAAAAAGAGGGGTGTTATAAGTTTGACGTGTCGGTCTGTCTGTCTGGGACAACATAGCTCCTCAACGGATGTAATTTAGTTTTTTTTGCGCGAGTGTTCTTAGACTTGTTTCATGAAAATCGGTTGTGCCGTTTATAAGTTATGGGGGTGAGTGTGGGGTATCAAATGAAAGCGCATCGCGTCCACATTACAAAATATTATGGTGTTTTACTTTTAAGGAAATTAAGGCATTGAAAAGTTTCGTGAAGTTTTTCTAAAATTATAAATTTAGATTAAATTAAGTAATATCTTATATATAAAATTCTCGTGTCACAGTTTTCGTTCCCGTGCTCCTCCGAAACGGCTTGACCGATTCCCATGAAATTTTGTGAGTATATTGAGTAGGTCTGAGAATCGGCCAATATCTATTTTTTATTTTGCAAAACAACGTTTGCTGGGGTCTGCTAGTAACATATAAAATATTAAATGTAAAATAAATACTTAATTGGAATAAGATACAAATATATGTATGACAATGTCATACATATATTATGTACATACCATACATAGGTATGTCCTGTCAGGGCTCATGTTGTAAGCGCTAATTCATTTTAAGCCTAGATTTACACATGAATGCAATAAACGATTTTAATTTTTTTATTTTACGTCTATGCGACAAATTTCCATAATATTTAAATGTTTGGAAACGGTTAATCCAGGTATATTCCAATAAGCCGCATGGCTCGGAACTCGGACTATGCTTAATGTTGCGAGGCTCGATCTAATCCGTTAAACCGTTTGAGCGCGAAAGATTATCAACATATCCTTATCAACACGTTTCCAAATTATTATTTTTAACACCCCTCATGTTATTTGTTTCTGTATGGTCACGCACCGACGCATATTGTCATGTCACAACTCCAAATATTTAACAATATCGATATGAATGTTC
Source organism: Gymnoscelis rufifasciata (assembly GCA_929108375.1). NCBI lineage: Eukaryota > Metazoa > Arthropoda > Insecta > Lepidoptera > Geometridae > Gymnoscelis > Gymnoscelis rufifasciata. Next base: position 772,506 of record OV815307.1, on the reverse strand, counting down.
CCCGCAACATTGTGCTGTGTACAAGCTCTGCAAATTGGCTCTCTGCTTGTTTCCAGCTGTGTCGTTAACCCTCATATCTGCAGGCCTTTTATTAAGCTTCGATCCGAAATCTACATAACTGGGCCGCGTTTTTAAGCCGGCAACACTGGGATGGGCGACCCGGCTTATCTGCATGATGTGGTGAATTTTATACTATATTTATTGAAAACTCTGCCTACACATGAATATGTTATAATAAATTTTCTTTCTAACGTAATATTTTATTTCGCTATTGGATGTTGCTTTTAACGACTCTTTTAATATAATTTGACCCGAAACTAAGCGTTTACTATACGACCTTGTAATATGGATGTTAAGTGATACTAATAGATAGACACGAAACTAGAATTTTCGAAAGGGAACTATATAAACGGGCTCCATGATGGGAGACGAACCCACTAACATCTTGCGATAAATTGTTCTTTTACCACGATGATAATTAACAGCACGTAAAAAAACCTTAACTTTTTCTTCACAATTTGGGACTAATAAGAACAAACTTTAAAACTTTTACGGCAGTAAGCACTGCCTAAGTGGATTGTTTCGGTTCTTAAGTTGAACTAGCAGACTAGTCACTCAGATCTCCCGTGGGCCGGTCAGTGGCTTAAATTAGATGTCTCACAAAATCACCGCCATACTACCGTTTAATGACATACTACGAGTATACTGTACTTGTAGGAATTGTATAGTATCAGAATGCTTCATTTGTTATGGCCAACTATTTCTCAGCAAATAGGCTGTGGAGTCTTATTCAGGCTATTATTATCAAATAATAAAATTTACAGTTACCGACATTATCGGCTCTGCTTAGTTTGAGATGGTGATGCTGTGTAATTAATTTGTCCGGAAAAATTATTAGAAACACAAACTTAATATTATATAATAATTAAAATGGTAAGCCAGTGAATTAATATAACATTGTCTATAATATGTATCATGATCACGAAACTCGTTTTAAGGTTCCGTGCCCGAAGGTAAAACTGGACCCTATTAATGAGATTTGAGATTTTGTCTTCTGTCTGTCTGCCACCAGCCTGTATCTAGTATATAGTTAGAGAGTTGAAATTTTGAGGCATGATGTATCAACTAATACTAATAAAAATAAATTTATAATTTTAGAAAACCCCCAGATAACAATAATTTAATTTCCTTAAATGTAACAACATAATATTATGTAAATATGGACGCGATGCGCTTTCATTTGATAGCCTACACTAGTATATTTGCAGATTTTCGGTTTTCTTTCCCCACTCTCACCCCCATAACTTTTAAACGGCTCCACCGTCCAACCATCTGTTCGGGAGCTATGATGTCCCAGACAAATTAAAACACCCCTCTTTTTTGGTCGGGGGTTATAAACATTATACACAACAAATATTTGAGTGAGCTCCTATACAACAAACTTGATTTTTGCCAGGTTAACAAACGTTGCCAGTGCTTGCATGCGTCGAAAAGCATTTTTTTATTTATTTTTTTAAGTGTTGCAAAATGTTTATAAACTGTACACGGAACCCTATGCGTTGTATGAGTGCATCTCATACTCATCAAATTCATTCATCATTAGATCTACAAACATACAAACCCTTGAAATGAGCAAAGTTCTCCGAATTCAATACAAGGCTACATTGTGTCCGCGGCTGACCGCTGTGATGCCTGCATCGGTAGCTCAAAGCCGCTCTGGATTCTCTCGAGCCGGTCAGCGCAAATGTCGAGCACAACGCTAATTCAATCGTAAGCTGATTGGAGGATTGTAGATACAGTCCATCACGTGTAATGTAGCCTTACCGTGAGAAGCTATATTATCTGATAAATGTTACTATGTTAGAAACAGAGTCAGACCTGCCACATCAGGTATAGTAGAAAAACGTCCCTTGCGACCGCTAAGAGGCACCAGTAAGCCCAGGATTTACAACATGTTATAATCCCATACATATGACAGATAGAGATCAAATTAAAATCTGTCAAATGTATGGCATTACAACATGTAAATTTACAGCAGATAAAATGGCAATTCATCGTAAGGCTACAGTTTACGGCCGACTAAAGTGGCTTAGCTGTTATCCTGGGCTCACTGGTGTCTTTTAGCGACTTCGATGGGCGTTTTGCCACTATATCGTTATGTTGTGGAAGTTGAATTGTATTTATTACGTTACTAGTGGCCGAAAATGGGCAAACGAGGCGTCGGACGTCCCGTGGTGAAATGGGTCGACGACATAGTACGCGTCGCGGGTCGCAAATGAAAGAGATTGGCACAGGACCGTGGTGGTGGCACAAACTCTGGGAGCATGCCCAGCAGTGGTCAAAAACAAGCTGCAGATGATGTTGAAGATTACTTAAATAGAGAACTAGGTATGCTAGAATTGTCTCTAAACCTGTGGAGAATCCACAGAATCTAAGAGCAGTCATAAATAAGGATAGGTATTCGCAGAGCTGATGTACGAGAGGGTTACAACAGGCAAATTGGTGTTGTGGCAATGAACAGGGCATGCAACACGGAGAACAGATGGCCGTGCAAGGCCGGGACAGTTATCTAGTATTTTATCTAGTGCAAATTCTATAGAACAAATTAATATACTGTATGCTTGGTATTTCCTTAGGAATTAACCAGTAAAGTAAATCATGTTTATATACGTAGTACACACTTGTAATCGCCATGATCACGAGGTCAAAACCTTAAAATGGTATTCTTCTATTTACTTGATCTTTCATTTTTAACACCAGCTTGTCCTTCCCACGTTTTGTATGCTTGGTATTTCCTTAGGAATTAATACCAGTAAAGTAAATCAAGTTTATATACGTAATACACACTTGTTTTGTAATCGCCATGATCACGAGGTCAAAACCTTAAAATGGTATTCTTCTATTTACTTGATCTTTCATTTTTAACACCAGCTGGTCCTTCCCACGTTTTTACCCGACTGCGCGATGTTGAGGAGAGGTAATGTGTTTATCAGTCTATGTTTGTATGTTCCTTTGTAGCTCTATGCAGACCGAACGCCTGTGCCGATTTTTATGATTCATACTACGATTGATTTTCATAGTCTGGCGAGTGTCACTAAAGTCATGACGATAATGAAAATTCTAAATATATAGCTAGGTAGGTACTTCTGGACGATAGTAAGTAAAAATAAAACAAAATATAGTCAATAACTATGTCATATGTATTATCTTTAAATACTTATTAAAAGCTGCTGTTGGAAGCTGTGTTGGCTGTAATGGAGGACACTCGACATTAATTCCGAAAGTCGTAAGTTCAACCCCGCCACGCACTTCTGGCTTTTTCTTCTTGAGAAATTTATGTGCGCTTTAAACACGTGCTTTAACGGTGATGGCAAACATCGTGAGGAAACCGGCATGTTCTCAGGACTTTAAAGAGTTTGAAGGGCATGTGACATTCACCAAACCGCACTTGGCCAGCGTGGTGAATTAAGGCCTAATCTCTCTCGCCAAGAGGGAAGTTCCTGTGTCCCAGCAGAGGGAACGTTAATAGGGTGATGATGACGTATTTATACTATATATTTTAGTTTTCTTTCCACATTATTTGATGCGACTGAACGTTTAGAATCTATATTGATTGAAAGTAGCATATCAACCATTCTCACTCTATATTATAGGCTTAATAGACAGTAAACATTCGTAATAAAGTAAATTCGCATTCATAATTTCAGCTCGTTCTTGGATATTTCCATGATAAATTTTTTACACGTCTCTTGTATGTCGAGGTCCGCTGTAAGAAAACTCTTTTAGGGTTAAGCTCACTTTTTGTACATTTTGGCTTAGTTATAAACTTTTTTATGTGTATTTTTGTGTGTGCGTGTGTGTTTATTTATTTATTATATATGTTATAAGCAATGCGACACTGAGAGAATACTTATAATCGGGTCTGCAGGTACGGACATTAGCGCATTGAACCAAATAAACGATCACATTGACCCATCATCCATCATCATAATAATCTATACAAATACTAGCTGACCCCAGCAAACGTTGTTTTGCAAAATGAAATATAGATACGAGCGAGCCGATTCTCAGACCTACCGAATATGCATTTAAAATTTGGTAAAAATCGGTAAAGCCGTTTCGGTGGAGTACGGTTACTAACATTGTGACATGGACATTTAATATATAAGATTACTAGCGGCCCGCCCCGGCGTCGCACGGGTATAAAATTTTCCCGGAAATTATTCGAATTTTTCTCGCCGTAAAAACCATCCTATCTCTCAAGTTGGATCGAACTGCACATGGTGTGCGAATTTTATTATAATCGGTTAAGTGGTTTAAGAGTCCATTGAGGACAAACATTGTGACACGAGATTTATATATATTAAGATAGACGTTGTAGGGTCTGGATCTACTGAACCGATTTGAATGAAATTTGGTACAGAGGTTCTTGAGATACATATCCGTAACTCCGCGGGGTATTGCTAGTATGTGCTATACTTAAAGTTAGATTAGTTTAGAATTTTGTTGACGTAATAGTTGACTCATCTATACTTATATCGAAAAACTGAAGAGTTTGTTTGTTTGAACGCGATAATCTCGAAAACTACTGGTCCCACTTGAAAAATTATTTCAGTGTCAGATAGCACATTTACCGAGGAAGGCTATAGGATAATTTCTACCGCGGTAAAATACGTTGTTCTGGCGAGAAAAGCTACTTTTACGATACATTTTTTCAGCGTGTTCTACTTTTGGTGACCGCTGAATGTATATTTTAATTTAGAAGAACTAAGCAGATTCTATATTTGCTTCCCTGGCACCTCGACCCTTGAGATAACCTCAGATAATGCGTCCCTAACTACGGGATTATACTTCATATTAGCATAAGGTGCTTAACCTTGTTCAGGTTATGTATTTTGTCTAATTCGGTAGGTTTAAATATTAGAAGGGTGTTTTGAATTATGCGCCATTTGCTTAAGTTTAGTGCTCGGAATAAGGAATTCGGGAGGCTGGCTATCCAGTCAAATCGCTTTAATTAAGGAAGGGTTAAAAAGTCAGATATTTTCCTAATATAACCAATTGCAGAATAGATATTCAAGGAATAATCTGCGATAAAGTTATTGTCTATCTCATCTATCTATGTGGGCTTCTGCTTTTTCAATTGAGTAAGAAAGTGCCAAGATTTAGAGCATCAATGTTTCGGAGCTTGCGGCGAATATGTTAAAAAACCAAAGAAAGCCGAACTTCAATGCACTGTGTCGGCTTGATTATTCGATTTCAAGAAATAAAAATACGTGTACCTTTTTTTAAATAATCTATATGTCGTACTTATTTTATTATTTAGTCATCAATTAAAACGGACAAAACCGTTTGAGTTAGTGTTTTAAATTAGTTAGTGTCAATGTTAGTGCAGTGTTTGAGTTTAGATAACAATTTTAAAGAACACAAGAACAAAGTGTCTTCCTAGATACAGTAAGTCAAAAGCTAATGGACACGTTCTTTATTTTACTCTACTCAGCAATTAAAGCCATGTGTAAAATTACTGATTAGCCTTTATAATGGCAAAATTGTAATATTGTCGTAATATCTTTATTTTACAGCTGACACAAGTGTGTGTATGTTCTGCAAGCACTTTCTCCTTGGTCTGGGTGTTTAATATGTATATTAAAAATATAAATGTATGTATGTATGTATAATAGACATTGAGTATATCAGATGCCTAGTACCCTTAACACAACCTTAGAACAAGATACAAAATCATTTATTTCCATTGTTTGGTTTTACAAAACTTAGACACGTCAAAAATAAACATACCACGGGGCTAGATGTTGTTGTGTGGATTGTCCAGAAATATTTATTTATTTTAAATAAAAAAATCTACCCTTTTATTCATAGTTAAAAACCAAAACAATTTTAAAGTTAAACTGTTTCACTTTAGTCATACACCCCTACGTGTAGGGTAACGGTGTAACGGTTGGGGGTCGGGGCTATACGCATATCCTCCAGCCATTTATCAAACTCCGTGCCCCATTAACTTTCTCCGGCACTTTCAGCGGCCTTTTATAGGAAACAAACTCAACTAATGGCTCTTTTATATAATAAACGATTTTGTAGCGTCATTTTAATGGTCGTTGTAAAACTACTGCGATTGGGTTAAAGGATAAAATAAATCTGGATTATTCACATTATATTTTACCACAAAATAACTGGAGATTAAACAGATGGCATTAAATTGATTAATTATTTGATTGGTCTTCAGACTTTCTCAGTGTCTCACAGAAAGTATGTATAAATTTATGTGAGAAGGGCAAAGATCAACACACTGAACACAGCTCTATACAACTTTATCTAAAATGTATTAAAAAAAAAACATTTTAAATTTAATCTACGCACTGCCGGGGCTAAAAATATTAACTAGATACCTTAAAAACATTCGCTTTCGATATAGTCAGCGTTAAATTGGTATATGCTTTTTGTTTTTGTTTTATTTGGGAAACAAACAGTACACAATACTTAAAAATAATAAACTTAGACTAAACATAAACCAATAAAGTTTCCACAGTAACATAATAGTAATTAGCGTAACTAATTTACTAATGCATCTACAGTACTCAAATATTATCTGAAAAACATAAAACTAAATTAAGCCGTTAGAATCATCATTATATTATCGTCTTGAAGAGTTTGCTATCATTGATATCTTTGGTATGCAACCAAATTTATTATTTTGAACACCTTATGAGATATTTTGACCTATTTGGGCTCAAATTGCTACAATATTATGAAAAGATGATGATATTTAATATGATGATTCAAATTGCTTATATCAATTTGGTTTTATGTTATTCAGATTATTTTAACTACTCTTGACGCTTATAATATCAATTTGACGGTGACTGTACCTAATTTTACTATAATCAACTATCATATTCTAGAATACAGAAATAATATTGAGCGAAATATTAATTTAAAAAGTTATATTGAGACGAGTCACTGAGTTGTTGTCTGCCGTAAAATTGTCATCTATTATTTCCGTCGTTGAATTATACTAATATTATAAATCTAAAGAGTCGGTTTGTTCGAACGCGCTAATCTCCTAGAACTACTGGTACGACATAAAACAATATTTCAGTGTCAGATAGCACATTTATCCAGGAAGGCTGTATGGTACTTTTTACCGCGGGTAAATCCATTAAACATGAACAATGTCGTGGCGTGAAAAGCAACTATAAAAAAGTGTGTGTGTGTGTCAGCTACGACGCACGATTGGAGTTTACTACTTACGAACGATATTATGATATTATGTACATCGAATAGAAAAAAAGGGTACATGAACGCATCTGTTAAAATGATAAGAGAAACAAACATATAATCTGTAATTATTCGGATTGTTTATATTACTTCATTAAAGCGTATTACATAAAGTATGTTACAAAATAATAATAATTGTGTTCAATTTATACAAATCCAATTTTAGGATGATTGATTTCTTTCACTTTGAATTATAATATCATTCTTAAATACTGCAAAGAACAAATTAATTAGGTGTCGAAACTATAGCTTCTTTTTAATATTTTAATTAATAAATAACAGAAGGTACTTATTATATGTTCCAACGAAACGCGTTGAGAGGACCATAAATTCGTCTATTGTTTTAGTTCCCTGCACAAAAACGTAAAAGCTATCTTTGTAAGACGATATCCAAGTGAAAAAGAAACGTCCGGCCAAATTTTTTTGTAAATATTGATGATTTTACTGAATAACTTTGCACTCTCACCTCTACTCACTGAGAAATTCTAAGTGAATGCTAGACGAATACTTTTTCGAACGCGTATTCGAATGTCAAAAATGGTAACTCGCATTCCAGAGACACAACAAACAACCAATCAAAATGCGTTAAAGTTCTTATTTCGAACGTGACGTTTCGACGGTATTCCATCTCATTCTTTTACACGTTGAATCCTACAGATATATATGTTTGTCTCTTTCTACGTAACGCCTCAACTTTTGTTAACACTTGATTTTACTCCCCATATAATTTCCATACCGGGCCTTATAACTCAAATCGTTTCTTAAGGAGTAAACTCCAAAAATAAGGAGAAGCTCAAATACATTGTTTCCTATTACTTTAAGTGTCTACGTGTTTCTGCATCTTCAATGAAGCTTTTCGTTTAAAATACTTTAAATATTATTTAATTTTGTACATTTTTCTTTTTTTTTGTATTCAATGTAATGTTGTGAACAATAAAGAGTATTGTATTGTACTTCATTAGGTACTACTTACAAGAGTTTTAGGCTATTGATTTACCTTCTATAATGACGTCTGTCTGTTTCTATGTTCGGCATAAACTCAAAAACAACTTAACGAATCTTTATGCAGTTCTCAGCAATGTTAAAAATCTAATATATAAAATTCTTCTGTCACGGGGTGCGTAATCGAACTCCTCCGAAACGGCTTGACCGATTCTCATGAAATTTTGTGAGCATATTCAGTAGGTCTGAGAATCGACCAACATCTATTTTTCATTTAGAAAAAGAAAAAAAATTTTTTTTGCTAATATCGTTTGCTGGGGTCTGTAGACGCATTCTGTAAACTCATTTCGATCCTTACTAAGCTGAATCCGCGGTGAGTTTAAAGTTTTGTATTCTGTAAAACTCGATAGCGCCTGTAGCGCCTCAGTGACGAGCGTTCGACGTGAGCTCGGTCACTTGAGTGACTTCGAGTTCGGATTCGATTTTTTACAGAATGCGTCTGCAGCTAGTAATTGTATAAATTTAATTTAATTTGATTGTTGCAGATTACTCAGCCTGGACGTGTCGTCAATCGAGGACGTGTACTGGCTGGAGGACGCGGCGGCCCGGCACGTGCTGGCGCGCGACTTCCACGCGTGGGCGGCGGCGCGCCAGAGCCTGCCCACGGGCAAGGACACGCTGCTGGCGCTGAAGGCGGACCTCTGGAACACCGTGGTCAAGAGCAGCCGCCACCAGGACGCCTGGACTTGGGGTACTGTTCGCTGTACTCCAGGGGTTAGATTTTGAGTTCTTTTTATGTTTTCTTTTTTGTTTTATACATTGTTTTTCTCGTTTTTTAACCCCCGATCAAAAAAGAGGGGTGTTATAAGTTTGACGTGTCTGTTACATCATATAGCTTCCGAACGGATTAAGCGATTTCAATTAAGTTTCTTTTGTATGAAAGGCGCGAGTGTTCTTAGACATGTTTCATGAAAATCGGTTGTGCCGTTTTAAAGTTATGGGGGTGAGAGTGGGGAAGGAAAAATCGAAAATTTGCAAATATACTAGTGTGTGGTATCAAATGAAAGTGCATTGCGTCCACATTACATAATATTATGTTGTTTTACGTTTAAGGAAATTACGGCACTGGAACCGGGGGTTTTTCTTAAATTTTAAATTTAGATTTATTATTAGTTTCTGCATTGGAAATATATCCAGCAATTAAATCTTTCTTGACCGCAGCCTCTCTGCCTGACAGAACTTGACGATAGAGCTAGTTTGCCCTGAGGAGTTAATATATTTGTGCTTTACTTAGCCCTAATTTTATATCGATTCAGCCAAGATCAACTACTTATAGAAAAATGACAATTAGATCTCGGTTAGGCGGTATAACAAGAGTAGCGTGACCTAATCGCGTTTATAGCCAATTGTGAAATTGGGGCATATTGGAAATGAGGGGTCTTCTATAAGTACCTATTCTATAATTTATTATTTATTTATTTTTCTTTATTCGGAGCAACAAACAATTATACTCTAGTCTAGTCAAATGATCTTAAACTAACATCCATAAACATTAAGCATAACCAGCACCGTTGCCCGAAAATTACTATATGCAAATTTCGGCGTAGCTATTGTATGAAATCCAAATATTACATTTATGTTCAGAACATACATTTTACACTATTTCTCAACTAAACATTTTAATTTTAATTCAGTTTGATCGGACCCCCTTGTATAAACTGTTCTAGCTGAAGATGCCAACAGCTGGTTTGTTGCAGGCGGGATGCTGGTGGTGTCGGTGTCGGTGTGCGGGCTGGTGACCCTGGCGGCCATGACGCAGCCCTCCCTGGCGCCCGAAGCCAAGCACTCCCTGCTGCAGTACGTCACCGGGAAGTACCTGCACCCCGGCAGCTGCAAGGTTTGTTGCAGGCGGGATGCTGGTGGTGTCGGTGTCAGTGTGCGGGCTGGTGACCCTGGCGGCCATGACGCAGCCCTCCCTGGCGCCCGAAGCCAAGCACTCCCTGCTGCAGTACGTCACCGGGAAGTACCTGCACCCCGGCAGCTGCAAGGTTTGTTGCAGGCGGGATGCTGGTGGTGTCGGTGTCAGTGTGCGGGCTGGTGACCCTGGCGGCCATGACGCAGCCCTCCCTGGCGCCCGAAGCCAAGCACTCCCTGCTGCAGTACGTCACCGGGAAGTACCTGCACCCCGGCAGCTGCAAGGTTTGTTGCAGGCGGGATGCTGGTGGTGTCGGTGTCAGTGTGCGGGCTGGTGACCCTGGCGGCCATGACGCAGCCCTCCCTGGCGCCCGAAGCCAAGCACTCCCTGCTGCAGTACGTCACCGGGAAGTACCTGCACCCCGGCAGCTGCAAGGTTTGTTGCAGGCGGGATGCTGGTGGTGTCGGTGTCAGTGTGCGGGCTGGTGACCCTGGCGGCCATGACGCAGCCCTCCCTGGCGCCCGAAGCCAAGCACTCCCTGCTGCAGTACGTCACCGGGAAGTACCTGCACCCCGGCAGCTGCAAGGTTTGTTGCAGGCGGGATGCTGGTGGTGTCGGTGTCAGTGTGCGGGCTGGTGACCCTGGCGGCCATGACGCAGCCCTCCCTGGCGCCCGAAGCCAAGCACTCCCTGCTGCAGTACGTCACCGGGAAGTACCTGCACCCCGGCAGCTGCAAGGTTTGTTGCAGGCGGGATGCTGGTGGTGTCGGTGTCAGTGTGCGGGCTGGTGACCCTGGCGGCCATGACGCAGCCCTCCCTGGTGCCCGAAGCCAAGCACTCCCTGCTGCAGTACGTCACCGGGAAGTACCTGCACCCCGGCAGCTGCAAGGTTTGTTGCAGGCGGGATCGGTGTCAGTGTGCGGGCTGGTGACCCTGGCGGCCATGACGCAGCCCTCCCTGGCGCCCGAAGCCAAGCACTCCCTGCTGCAGTACGTCACCGGGAAGTACCTGCACCCCGGCAGCTGCAAGGTTTGTTGCAGGCGGGATGCTGGTGGTGTCGGTGTCAGTGTGCGGGCTGGTGACCCTGGCGGCCATGACGCAGCCCTCCCTGGCGCCCGAAGCCAAGCACTCCCTGCTGCAGTACGTCACCGGGAAGTACCTGCACCCCGGCAGCTGCAAGGTACGTCAACCCCGAGGGCAGCTTCATGCCGTGCCAGAGACGTGCGAGTGTTGCCACCCATCTCCACCCATGGGACTAGCTCAGGTGCGCGGTGGAAGACGGGTTCGATTTCGAGGGGTCTGTTCTTCTGATTGTATGTTCTGCAATGACTTTTCCCTTGGTCTGCGTGTTTAATATGTATAGTCCTTAAAAAAACAAAAAAAAATGTCTTGACAGTTCGTTTAATTTTTTTACAGAGAGTTGAAAAACGAAATCAAAGATATTCTTCTTAAAACATCTTCGGGCTCGCGTACACGCTGCACTGCAGCTATGCTTTTCCTGGTGTGCCTGTACCTTTACTTTTATTTAAAAACTTGCTGTCTAAGACTGTTGTTTCCAGGTGGAATGGGGCTGGGAGGAGCCGGTGGCGGTGGGCGAGACTATGTGCTTCACCGTGGTTTGCTTTCAAAGGAACGGGCAGCCGTACCCCATCTGCGACACCGACGGGCTCTGCGTGGCCATCAGCCACGGGAATAGGAAGGTACGTGCGATAGATAAGATAGCTAGAATATGTTTCATTGCAAGAATTAGAAACCGCTGCACCTCTAGAAGCTATTTTGTTTATTATGGCACCACCAACAGCACTTAGGACGAACATTTTGGAATGAAGATTCCAAATTGTCGTTATATTACATAACATTTTAAATACTCAACTATGAAATAGCTGCTTATAATAGGCGAGAGTGCACTCATTAGTAAGACACAATAATATTATACAATAAAACAGGAAATCATTAGGCAAAAAGAAGAAAAATATCCCTCAGTGCCATCAATTTAATGGTGAATATAAGTAAGGAGCATTCTTTAGTAGACAGGTCTACAAACGGATCAAGTGCTGGCAGTGGCGTAGCTAGGGGGGCAAGGGCCCTTGTGCATAGTGAGAGAATCGGGCCCTCCCCCCTCTTTCCGAGTAGTTTTAACTTATTGATATGAGAATGAGTGACATCGAAAATGTAGATCTTGTCAACACCTTTAATTTTAACCCTTATTGGAACGTTTAGGATGTGTAGTTTCAGATATATCTCGATAGATCTCATCAACATTTAAAAAAAAATACGCAACCAAAATATAACCACAAGCACCACCAAAGCTGGCGCGACACCATTCACGTAACCCCGCGATGTTTTATGGTTGAGGTACGTGTGGGCTGGCCCTCATTGGAATATGATTTTTAAACTGAAAACAGGAATATCCATCCATCTCTGAATATAAATTATTTATGAATTTGCTTTAAAGGGTTCTTACTTACAATCTCTGTGTGATCAATATAATATACTGAAATTATTTAGGCTATGGTATTATGAATGTGAAATTATAACTATGGTATGACCGTAAGGTCACGTGATTGTCGCGGGAAACATGATCCGTGAAATGGTCCGTCCTCCGTGAGCGCCAGAGAGCGACTGATCGGTTTTACGAAGCGAATTTTCGTGCATTTTGTAAGTATTCTTTCACAGGCATTAATAAAATCCATATAATCAATTTTTGCTTAGTACTAGTAAATGACGAACTCTTTCTTTTCATATAACTTTTATATGATTTGAAGTTGAAACCTCAGTAAAGTTGGTTTAAAAATCAATTTAATGTCATCATATTATTACCGTGAAGATTTATATTTTTTTAATTTTTATCTTTAACAAAAAATAGCGTATTAACAAAAAATGATGAATTTTATTTTTATTTTAAAAAAACGTGCAAATTATTCATATTTACGGAGATAAAATCGTTAGAAAAATTTATAATTCGAACCGGATCTAGCTTTCGCAATTATTTTTTACTTTCTTGACGTTATTTCCGCTTTGCGGCTCCGCTACGTTCCTTTTTTCATTCCATAATTTTCAATTGGTAGGTAGCCATCGAAATTTTAGAAAGTCGGAGTACTTACTGAGATTTTTCTGGAAACAGGAAGCTCAACAGAAAATAACCATAAAAAAGCTTGTTTGGTAATGATGCCGTAAAATCAATATTAACTCATAAAGGTGCGTACGGATTGCGCGTACCCTGGTACGCGTACTCAGTTTACGCGTATCCGGAACGCCTAGTCCATACCTGCAGCTACGCGTTCACTCTTGGGGTACGCGTACCGCGCGAGCCAACTCGCAGCGCGAGCCACCGTCAGTCGGTTTTTGGTCGCGCGTCAAAGAGGACGCACGCGGCCGGCTACGCTATATTTGGACGGCAAAATGAATAAACACGCGTGTTCTTCGAGTTTCAATAATGAAAATATTATTAGATTGATTCAACTTTATGAATTTCACCGGGTCTTGTGGGATAGCACACTAACTGATTATCGAAATAACGATTTACGCCAAGATGCATGGAAGGCAATTTCAAATGAACTGAACATTCCAATAGGTGAATTAAAAAAAAGATGACTACTTTATTAGCAACTAATAGAAATTGTCGGAGTCATGGCGAATGACTGGGGCTCGCGGAGCGCTCTGGATCGATTGACCTCGCGTACAGGTTCGCGGCGGTCCGTACAAGAGCTGTACGCGTATCCAATGTACGCGTGGACAACTACGCGTAACACAGGAACGCGCTATCCGTACGCACCTTAAGAATTATATCTTCTTATGAGTTAATATACAGTTTCTTTAGTACTTAGCTCGTCTGTCAATTTCAACTTGCTTCTTTTTTTTTGCGAAAAGGAGTTTTACCATACTTTCGTGCCAGATGAATGGATGTGCAGAATAGAAATCATAGCATTAGTGGTGACACTTGATGAAATAAGGCTGTTAGTAGGGAATTACTCTCGATCTAGTTCTGTGGGAATTACGAATAACAACAGTCAGCAACAAACAAACAGTACGTTCCAGATCCAAGATAGTTGAAAACATTGCCGGAAATATCATAAATAAGAAACAAGGCAAGAGCGAATTAAAACTTCATTAAAAAGTAGATGGGCGGGATTTGTGAATTCATCTCATGACCGTCAAGCACGTGAGCTGATAAGCCTTCATTTGACCACAATCTCACCTGATGTAAAGTGACGATGTGGTCTAAGATGGGACATGAAGACCTAGAAGGTATTTTATGTATGAATTTTTCTTTTTGAAGTGAAACTTCTCTAAAATCGTTGTGATTTGAAACCGGATGAAACGGAAATGGAAATAAGATTGGCTTACCTGTCGGGTAAGCCAATCTTAAACGCTAACCAGGGTAAGCAACTTTGCGCGACGCCAGCACTTGGATGGGTGACCGCCCGAACAAAATCTTTTTGCATAGTATTTTTGTTTTATTCTTCTTATTCTTTTGTCTGTTTACTGAAGTTTCACTTCTATCGTGTGTGAATCGCACACACACTTTTTTTTATTTTTGAATTTATTTATTTATTTTCTATTTTTTTCAAAGATGTGGCTAGAGGGCCCCCTGAGCTCAAGGGCCCTTGTGCACTGCACAACCAGGCCCTATGATAGCTACGCCACTGAGTGCTGGTAATGTTTGAAATAAAACATAATTAAATTAAATAAATGTTATTAAAATATTTTAAAAAATCACAAGGTATTAAACATTTTGAACTTTATGGCGATAATGAACACCTGCGATTCCCTGTGATGATTGATGATAGTGTTAAAAAATTGTAGCGAACTGTCAAGACAACGTTATCACCTTGATATTTTTTATATTAATTTTGTTAGTTTCATTAACATTATGCCCTGCGCTTCTAAGGAAATACGATTACGTTATGAGTACGTAATCAACTTTCAATGTAATTTAATATCAATTAAATTTTAGTGTTTAGTTACGTTAATATATCATTGTAATTATTTCAAATACGATTATATAATTGTTTTATGAATAAATGAATATTGAAGCGCGAAGGGAATAAACCCTTTAGCGCGGTAAGGAACGCACCCTTTATTGGTAAAGTTCACTCCACCTCCGCCTTGGACGGAGAGATGGCGCTAGCGTCGCAAACCGGCGCGATACACGCGCTGTGAGATTAATGTGTTTTCCCTTGCTTTATGTGTTTTTACCTCTAGTCCTGTGTTATTGTGTTTTATGTTTATTTTATTATACCTGTGACTGTACAAATCGTGTTTCGAACTCATTTCCTAGCCCAAACGAACCCTGAGAGAATCTTATCTTATAATATGAATATGAATAGACGATTAAGACTTTGATTTTGACTTGACTGTGTCGGTGGCAGCTGGTGAAGCAGATAGCGGCGGTGACGGAGCTGGGGTCGGGGTGCCCGGCGCGGGCGCACACGGCGCGCGTCAAGTTCACGGTGCGCACCGCCGGCGTCTACCTCGTCTCCATCACCATCGGTCAGTGCACGCTCACACGCAGATAGCGGCGGTGACGGAGCTGGGGTCGGGGTGCCCGGCGCGGGCGCACACGGCGCGCGTCAAGTTCACGGTGCGCACCGCCGGCGTCTACCTCGTCTCCATCACCATCGGTCAGTGCACGCTCACACGCAGATAGCGGCGGTGACGGAGCTGGGGTCGGGGTGCCCGGCGCGGGCGCACACGGCGCGCGTCAAGTTCACGGTGCGCACCGCCGGCGTCTACCTCGTCTCCATCACCATCGGTCAGTGCACGCTCACACGCAGATAGCGGCGGTGACGGAGCTGGGGTCGGGGTGCTCGGCGCGGGCGCACACGGCGCGCGTCAAGTTCACGGTGCGCACCGCCGGCGTCTACCTCGTCTCCATCACCATCGGTCAGTGCACGCTCACACGCAGATAGCGGCGGTGACGGAGCTGGGGTCGAGGTGCCCGGCGCGGGCGCACACGGCGCGCGTCAAGTTCACGGTGCGCACCGCCGGCGTCTACCTCGTCTCCATCACCATCGGTCAGTGCACGCTCACACGCAGATAGCGGCGGTGACGGAGCTGGGGTCGGGGTGCCCGGCGCGGGCGCACACGGCGCGCGTCAAGTTCACGGTGCGCACCGCCGGCGTCTACCTCGTCTCCATCACCATCGGTCAGTGCACGCTCACACGCAGATAGCGGCGGTGACGGAGCTGGGGTCGGGGTGCCCGGCGCGGGCGCACACGGCGCGCGTCAAGTTCACGGTGCGCACCGCCGGCGTCTACCTCGTCTCCATCACCATCGGTCAGTGCACGCTCACACGCAGATAGCGGCGGTGACGGAGCTGGGGTCGGGGTGCCCGGCGCGGGCGCACACGGCGCGCGTCAAGTTCACGGTGCGCACCGCCGGCGTCTACCTCGTCTCCATCACCATCGGTCAGTGCGCTCACACTCCATGCATGCAACCGATTGCTGGAAACGCGATCAGATCTGGCTAAACTCGTTTTTATTGAGCCCACTGCTAACACAAGCTAACTGAGATCAAATTGTCATTTTTTCAATGGAACCTAATATTTATTACTAGGTAAATGATTAATTTAATATGGATTTCCGCAAAGTAACTCCTGAATCTATCAGTTTTTTTTTCAATGGTTGATTTGTAGAATTAAATGAAGAAATATTGGCTAGGCCGCCAAATAAGTACAATACAATACAAAAATACTTTATTGTACACAGCGCAGGAGCATAAACACGTAAAATAAAATAAAAAAACAAGTGGTACCTACAATGGGCGGCCCTAAAATTAATAATTATAATATAAAACAAGCGAATTAAAAAAAAAATTAAACCTAGACAGTTCAATTTTTTTTTTCGTGTTTGCATTGTAAGAACATAGTTAAAAACATCATTACAATATATACGCGAGCAATTTCCTATGGCTGCGTTCTGGCCTTGTTTAGAATGGAAAGACGCTGCGGCGGGTAGGAGAATCGGCCAACATCTATTTTTCATTTTGCAAAACAACGTTTGCTGGGGTCAGCTGGTAATACATAAATTCCAAAAACATAACCCTCCTGTCGCAGTCTGGTATTAATAACCCATAGGGGTTGATTTAGTTCCTTCGTTTATAACTAGATGTCGCTACAAAAAACGGGCCACGGCTAGATCGCGCTATCGTAGCGTTTCAGGTTCTTACTGAGCAGACACAAACAAACAGATTCAGTCCATCCAATACTAGCTGTTTCCTCGGATTAATTCATGTGTTTTTGAAGGCGTCAATGCAAGATTTGCATCGCCATTATTAAGATTAACGAAATTTTGTTAATTTACGTAAATACTTAACCATTACTTCAAAACGTAGTACTATACTTATAAAAAAATATAATTCTCTAATTTCCTCGCTTGTGATGATTCTGTGGGAAGAATTTTACTGTACTCGTTTATCTAACCATAAGTTCGTCACATTTTAGACAATCCTGATTAAAACACTAATAAAACAATTATAACCACCTAATTGTGATAAATTTGTTTTGAATTAATACAATTATATGCGGGAAACTCAAATTAAATGAAGAATAAGAGAGGTGTTATTTACATTAATAATAATCCTAAATCTTTAAATTAGTGCGTGTCGACATGACCATGTAAGATTCTTCCTTCATGAGTCAGGTATTTATTTATTAATTACCATTCAATTCAAATACATATTTACTTTTGAGACATTGAAGAACACTTAGTTACGTCAGTAAATAAATAGATTTATACAATATTATTTAAAATAATTCATTAATAGTGCAGCTGAACAGTCGCTTTGTCAAAGCATTTAGCTGTGGCTGTAAAGAGGCCTTGTCAAAATTGTCATACACTATGCTAGAATATACAATTATAAATTATTTTAATCTTATAACTTATTTATGATTAACTTATAATTTGAAACGTTATTTAAGGCACATAGTTGTATTGATATCTAATACAACCTAGATGAGATTATTTCCACATTTTACGACGTCCAGAATGTGATCTTAAAACGACTTTACTTGTAAACTTATCTACAGAGATAAAGTCCGGGTTGAATTTTAAGCAATGTACTTGTACATTATTATGCAGTATTTTTAATTATGTGTGAATGCAATTTTTATTTTTCTGTAATATATGAAATGATTAAGTTTTTTATGTATTAGATAAGTCTTCATTTGACCACAATCTCACCTCATGTAAACGTGTGACGATGTGGTCTAAGATAGTATGAAGACCTAGAAGGTAGATGGCTTCTCTTGGCCACATTACGAAACACGAAAAAATCGCTTCACGCACTGGCCCAGCCCGGAGGGTGGTGACAAGCCGCGGCCGAAGCCTACCACCGGAGACTGTTCTTAGCACCACCCGGAGGTCACGTGTAAGGATTCAGAGGGTTAACAGTAACACTTACGGACGTGAACAGAAAAACCTCCAAAACAAATCTTCCATTGTCTTATATTGTCGAACCTTTTCTAATGACCAAAACTTTTGTTTCACCCTGTAACTCTATAGATACTTTAATAAACATAGTTTAAAAAATCTTTTTATTGTTTTTGTAAATAAAAAAAAAAAAAAAAAATCACATCGATATTCAAATAATACCTAGTTTCGATATCGAAATGATACAATAGCCTTCATTAAAAACTGTTATACAATAATTATATTAATGATAGTAACGAATAATCTATCTGTATGAATAATTAAATTAGAGCGTTCCATAAAATGCATTAACGCCTTCATTCAAAAACATGCGGGAAAACCCGCGTGAAAAGCTAGTATGCTTAAAGTTTGTTTGTACTAGACGAGCGCCGCTGCGGTTAACCGAGTTAGAACCCGAAACGCTTCGATAGCGCGATCTAGCCGTGGCCCTTTTTTCGTAGCGACATCTAGTTATAAACTTGGGAACTACTGTGATATGGTGGTATGACGGGCGTGCTGCAGTAATCATAATCACTTAGCTAGAATGGGTAGGAACTAATTATGGACGGCTTTATTTTTTAATGATCAATTTTGTATTATGCATAGTAGTTGTTGCAACCGTTAATTCATCTAATGCAAATAGAATTGTATATCAAGTAAATTATTATTGCTTAAAGCGAAAAACAGGCCTCCAAATCTAAAAGTTGTAGAACAAAAAATATATTCGCCTGGTGCGTGCCCTTCACCCCCTTTCCGGGGTATATACCATAAAGGTAACACCTTGTATAGTCGTATGACTTGGATTTGGTGTTGTGGCAGGCGGCGTCGGCATCGCGGGCTCGCCGTTCCGCAAGTGGTTCACAGCGGGGCGCGTGGAGGCGCGGCGCTCGCGCGTGGGGCGCGCGCACGCCGCGCTGCTGCTGTGCGCCGCGCGCGACCGCCACGTGCACCTGCACCCGCGCGACCAGTACGACAACCCCGCGCCGCTGCAGGACCTCGCCGCGCCGGTCAGTCACATACATGACAGGGTCACGTGGGGCGCGCGCACGCCGCGCTGCTGCTGTGCGCCGCGCGCGACCGCCACGTGCACCTGCACCCGCGCGACCAGTACGACAACCCCGCGCCGCTGCAGGACCTCGCCGCGCCGGTCAGTCACATACATGACAGGGTCACGTGGGGCGCGCGCACGCCGCGCTGCTGCTGTGCGCCGCGCGCGACCGCCACGTGCACCTGCACCCGCGCGACCAGTACGACAACCCCGCGCCGCTGCAGGACCTCGCCGCGCCGGTCAGTCACATACATGACAGGGTCACGTGGGGCGCGCGCACGCCGCGCTGCTGCTGTGCGCCGCGCGCGACCGCCACGTGCACCTGCACCCGCGCGACCAGTACGACAACCCCGCGCCGCTGCAGGACCTCGCCGCGCCGGTCAGTCACATACATGACAGGGTCACGTGGGGCGCGCGCACGCCGCGCTGCTGCTGTGCGCCGCGCGCGACCGCCACGTGCACCTGCACCCGCGCGACCAGTACGACAACCCCGCGCCGCTGCAGGACCTCGCCGCGCCGGTCAGTCACATACATGACAGGGTCACGTGGGGCGCGCGCACGCCGCGCTGCTGCTGTGCGCCGCGCGCGACCGCCACGTGCACCTGCACCCGCGCGACCAGTACGACAACCCCGCGCCGCTGCAGGACCTCGCCGCGCCGGTCAGTCACATACATGACAGGGTCACGTGGGGCGCGCGCACGCCGCGCTGCTGCTGTGCGCCGCGCGCGACCGCCACGTGCACCTGCACCCGCGCGACCAGTACGACAACCCCGCGCCGCTGCAGGACCTCGCCGCGCCGGTCAGTCACATACATGACAGGGTCACGTGGGGCGCGCGCACGCCGCGCTGCTGCTGTGCGCCGCGCGCGACCGCCACGTGCACCTGCACCCGCGCGACCAGTACGACAACCCCGCGCCGCTGCAGGACCTCGCCGCGCCGGTCAGTCACATACATGACAGGGTCACGTGGGGCGCGCGCACGCCGCGCTGCTGCTGTGCGCCGCGCGCGACCGCCACGTGCACCTGCACCCGCGCGACCAGTACGACAACCCCGCGCCGCTGCAGGACCTCGCCGCGCCGGTCAGTCACATACATGACAGGGTCACGTGGGGCGCGCGCACGCCGCGCTGCTGCTGTGCGCCGCGCGCGACCGCCACGTGCACCTGCACCCGCGCGACCAGTACGACAACCCCGCGCCGCTGCAGGACCTCGCCGCGCCGGTCAGTCACATACATGACAGGGTCACGTGGGGCGCTGCTGTCAGTGACATCAATTTGTCTACAGTACCCTAAAAAGGCCTATAAAACACGATAAAAGCTACTCCGCGAGCGTGAATACGCCGCTAGAGGCGTTGGAGTAGCGTATGGTCCTAAATATCAGTTCACATTGTTGCTAAAATTACGTGACAAACGTGAGTTTGTCACGTAACGTTCATTTTAGCAACTACAACTACATTTAGCATTCTACAGTTCACTTATATAAGTTTAAAAAATTGTTTGGGTTGTATAAACTTTTCAGGAAATAGTATATATAAAGTCAGAAAGCACAATGAGGGCCATTGTGCTTTCTGACTTTATATATACTATTTCCTGAAAAGTTTATACAACCCAAACAATTTTTTAAACTATTCATGCAACGGCGTGGCCCGTACTTTATGTATTTTCCCTCGATAAAAAGTAGCCTATAGCCCTCCGCGATAAAAAGGTTAAGCTGTGAAATAATTATTCAAATCGGAACAGTTGCTTCTGAGATTAGCTCGTCCAAACAAACAAACTCTTCTATATAATATTAGTATACACTATTAACAAAATTGAGACCTACAAACATGGGCGCTGAGAGGTTTCCCCAATATCGTGAACTTTTAGCTAATACTAACGAAGCAATGCTCTTCCAGGGCTTCAGCATAGAGGTGAACACGCTCGGCGAGCCGCTCGACGCCGAGCTCTCCAAGAGCGTGCAGTTCGCCTACGACAAGGTGGGTAGTGGACGAGCTGCGACACCATGCTGCATTCTGAACATAGCGTCTTAACGACTTAGAGACTGTGGAACATGTAGTGATCCACTGCAAAGCCACAGAAGAGATAAGAAAGGAGACGGGGTTGAGGCGTCTCATGGACGCGAAGACCCCATCTACATCCGCAGACTTGCTCAAACAATTAGTTACAACACCGAAAGTCCTACTCCGCTACATCAGGGAGTTGGGCTGGTTGGGGCCTGGTCAGGCAGGGGGATAATGCACAAAACACTCCCAGGCGAGATGTCAGTGCAGATCTCAGTTCCTCCACTTAGAATTAGAATTAGAATAGCGTCTTAACTTATACGGCCCCTATACTCTCCATCAGAGTTGCTCATTACACCTCTCTAAATAATATTGTGTTTAAATAGCCTGTAAGTTAAGTAAGGGTGTTCACAGCCCCTTCGGCAAAAGGCTGCTGGAAGGTAATTCAATTCATTTGCTCTCAAACAATTATTACATTGTGTCTGAAAAAAATTACAGAAAAATCATTTGTTTTTTTTTATAAAAAATATACTATTATAATATTAAATAACACATACACAAAACATGAACATAAAATTTATGTGAATATTAAATTACCTACTAAACACTAGTACCAAAGTTTATTGTATTAAACAATTGGTAAATAATAAGATACATTTAAGGGCTGTTAATTTGTTACATAAATAAAATATTCAACCATTAAACAATGTAGATATTTTTAAAATTAATATAGTGTGGCTTTAGGTGCAACGATATGCATTGAGAAAAATGGTGGACTTTTTGAACAATCAATAAATGAATTGATAGTAATAACTTAAAATATTGTATTACTTAATCTTACTTTTTCCACCGTTAATATCCCACTGTTGGGCAAAGGCTTCGTTCCGTTTCATCTTATCTTGCCTTGTTTTATAACATAATTTGCTGTCTGTTGATCTTTGTACTAGGCAGAAAGTACCTAATTCAAATGGCTAATGACATGACAACGAAAAGAGGTAGACCCATACTTTTTGGGAGAGATTTGTAGAATCAATTATGAAGTTTAACACAACATGCAAAAAAGTACACCTCAATAATCCAGTTTAAAAGTTACAGATCAAAATTAAAATAAAATCGATTTTCTTGTTAAATGCTACAAAAAAATATATTATTAATAGGCTTTCGTACCAAAATTGTATTTTCTATGAATTTTCTTAGCTAGGTAAACAATGTAGCTTTCAAATGCGAATACTTTGAATAAATTACACCGTATACACAAACAGAAACTAAGAAAAAACCAGATGAAGTAGTTTTCATAAAATTTTTATTAAATCGTTTTTTTTTTAAATAGCCAACATATACATTTTCTTATCCGATATTTATCGATAAATTCATGTCGTGTATCCGCCCATTTCGTTTGATCAAGGTTCGAAAATACACATTGTATATTTAAATATTCCAGGTGAACCAGCGGGTGACTATGACGCTGTGCTTCCCCAGCGCTGGGGTGTACCGCGCCTGCGTCTACTACGAGGGCCAGGTGGTGCAAGACGGCCAGTTTGACTGTATTGTGCTTACAGGTAGAGTTCCCTTCTCTCCTGTCCAGTCTATAAATATTACCTATCTTTAAGTTGCTTAATTTGCTTATATTTTTTGTTTTTTTTAATGACAGACTTTTTTTTAAGTGACTCTATTATTTCAACTGCGAGCAATAAACAGATATCTGTCCGCAGCCAGCGACATGGCGACGGTGCAGCGCAACATCTCGTCGAAGCGGCACGCGGCGCAGTACGAGGCGCGGCTGCTGGCGCCCGGCAAGCCGCGCCGCGTGCTCTGCTGCCTCAGCGCGCGCCAGCTCACCGTCAAGGACTACATCCTCAAGATCATCCCCAAGCGCATCACCGCCTTCCGCCTCTGCCCCTCCACCAAGGTACGAGGTTCTGCTCGGGGTACGAGGTACCTGCTCGGAGCTCACAAGGTACCTGCTTGGAGCTCACATGGTACCTGTTCGGAGCTCACAAGGTACCTGCTCGGAGCTCACAAGGTATTTGCTGGGAGCTCATAAGTTACCCGCTCGGAGCTCACAAGGTACCTGTTCGGAGCTTACAAGGTATTTGACCTGAACTAACAAGCCGCACACTCTACGGAGGCAGTCAAATTAGTACTTTAATGGTAGATACGAAACAAACCGAGCAACCCGCACTTGCAAGGGCACAAATAAAATGGTATATTCTTAAAAGTTTCTAAGATAGAAATAACATGAAAAGTGTTCACAACTCAAGTGACGGCGCGTGCGGTATTTACGATTAATAATAATACATCATTTATTTTCGCGACTAGGCAAATAGTAGCTATTTTTATATTCCTTCACAAATTTACAAAACGTAACGTTTGCCCGAAACAATATGTGACGTCAAAGTCCATTGGTTTCCATAGCGCTATAACGAATATTTGGTATTGTTACAGCTAGTGCTGGCGCCTCGCGGGGCCGGCTCGGCTCCCGGCGGCGAGTTCACGGTGGAGGACGGGGCGCAGCCCCCCCTGACGCTCGCGTGCGCGGAGCGGGACCTGCTGGCCGCCACCTTCACGCGCCTGCTGCTGGCCAACTGCGGCGGAGAGGACACCTTCAAGGTACATATATACCAGTTCACGGTGGAGGACGGGGCGCAGCCCCCCCTGACGCTCGCGTGCGCGGAGCGGGACCTGCTGGCCGCCACCTTCACGCGCCTGCTGCTGGCCAACTGCGGCGGAGAGGACACCTTCAAGGTACATATATACCAGTTCACGGTGGAGGACGGGGCGCAGCCCCCCCTGACGCTCGCGTGCGCGGAGCGGGACCTGCTGGCCGCCACCTTCACGCGCCTGCTGCTGGCCAACTGCGGCGGAGAGGACACCTTCAAGGTACATATATACCAGTTCACGGTGGAGGACGGGGCGCAGCCCCCCCTGACGCTCGCGTGCGCGGAGCGGGACCTGCTGGCCGCCACCTTCACGCGCCTGCTGCTGGCCAACTGCGGCGGAGAGGACACCTTCAAGGTACATATATACCAGTTCACGGTGGAGGACGGGGCGCAGCCCCCCCTGACGCTCGCGTGCGCGGAGCGGGACCTGCTGGCCGCCACCTTCACGCGCCTGCTGCTGGCCAACTGCGGCGGAGAGGACACCTTCAAGGTACATATATAACAGGATAATTGCCATTTTTTTTTTTTTATCATTGATAAGCCTTCATTTGACCACAATCTCACCTGATGTAAAGTGGTGATGTGGTCTAAGATGGAGCATGAAGGCCTAGAAGATGCTTATGGCTTCTCCGGACCACATTACAAATTATTTATTACCACATTATTTATTCTCTGCTTAGTTCTGCTGC
Organism: Gymnoscelis rufifasciata; assembly: GCA_929108375.1. Lineage (NCBI taxonomy): Eukaryota > Metazoa > Arthropoda > Insecta > Lepidoptera > Geometridae > Gymnoscelis > Gymnoscelis rufifasciata. Next base: position 747,554 of record OV815307.1, on the reverse strand, counting down.
ATCGGAGGTCCGAACGAACACCAAAATTTAAAAAACTGCTATAGCTGTTTGTACTATTCGCTTCTCAACTCATTATAAAAAAATATGCGAACTGTCAAGACCATTCAATATTAATATTTTTTTTTTAATTTAGTTTATTGGCCTGTCCAAGTATGCCGTGTGCTTCTAAGGAAATAAACGTTTTGACTTTGGAAACCGTCAGTATTGTATGGGTTTTGAGTGTGGTCACTGGTTTTGGATTGGTCCCAACTCTAGTGATGCATCGTCTCGTAATATCACTGAGAAAGAACAGTTTTAGGTACGTGCTCCTGTTTCAGGAACTCACAAGAAGATTGATCGAACAAAAATATTTCAACTAATCAAATCACAGTACTTTGCTGAGCCTTGCCGCACAGTTTCCCGTATTTGGATCTTTTATAGACACAAAAATATCGTTAATAGCTTTATCGCCTAGTTCCGAATCAACAAGTATTTTCGTCGAGTGCCGAGTACCCACTTGAACGTCCTCTGGCACTTTAGTGCCATAATATTTTACCCCGACTTACGTCCATAGTAATAGAAGGCCACACGAGGTTTAGCTCTTTTCAATCTTTTGGTCTCGGATTAATTTAATATCTATGATGCCAAGTTGCTACTGTCAATGTCAGATGTCACTGTCAATAATTATTCTACCAAATTCTACTTCTTATTCTTGGTTGAATGGCTTGTTGTGTTTGGGTTGTCACAACTCTGCCAGTGTCTATGTTTGTGGTTTCATAGACTAAAAAAACCCATACCTGGCAACAAAAATAATGAAAAAAAAAATATTTTGACAGTAAAGTGCGAGAAATTTTCCGTGATTTTCCGCAAATTAATTTGTTTTGTGATTTACTTGTGCTATCTGTATTAAAAACAAAAAAAGGTTGAAAAAACTAGACTCCAACCCCGTTAAAACGTTACCAAAATAATAATAAATGTTCAGAGGAAGTATTTTAAAAAAAATTATCAAAATAGGTCTCCAAATCTGTCTAAAAATGCTACCATCTTATGTTTGATAATTTTTTAGTATATGAAGATGTAGGTACGATGATTCATATTAATATTCAAGTTTATTTATTTATATTAAAGAACATAAATACATTTTTGGTTTTAAAAAAGGTTTTAGTACTTTTTATGTGATAAATAGTTTTAACGGAAAAATCGCGCGCAGCGTGTCATGCACCGCTCGCGTTACGCTGGCTGGGACGTTACATCGCTAGTTACGCTGAGGGCGCTGGACGCGATAGTGGGTACCTAAAGTAAAACTCTGATGTGAAAGAAAACGTAGGTACTGAAAATGTGCCCGCGGAATGGCCAACCAGCTCATCCCTCCCTATCTTCAAAGACCCTAATACCCATAAAGTTTTGTAATTTGCAGAACAAGCAGGAGTTCTTCTACCTGTCGGTGCGGCGCGCGCACGCGCGGCACGCGCACGACAAGGTGGCGGTGCGCGTGGCGCGCGCGGACCTGCTGGCCTCCAGCCTGCGCGCCACCAGGCACTTCTCCGTCGCCGACTGGTGCAAGAACTTCGACGTCTCCTTCCAGGGGGAGCAGGGTCGGTACACTCCCGTTACAATTATAATAACTACAAATACAGACATGACCAGGTAGCAAACATTATACACCAGAGGCTAGCTTCCAAATATCATCTAATTGAACAGTCTTCAAAACCCATCCCATATTATAAATATAATCCCGATCCTGTACTGGAAAATCAACATATTATGATAGAGCATATTGACAGATAAAACTATCCATTACAATAGACCAGATAATATACCTAACACTTATAGACAGAAGCAATAAATCAGCACTTTTAATTGATATAGCAATACCAAACACTGAAAAACTCTCCAAGTATATTGAACTTAAGAACGAGATTACTCGTATGTGGAAACTGGAGAAAGTTTCAGTTATCCCTATAGTACTCTCGTCCACAGGTGTCATTCCCAAACAATTATTTACATCATTAACATCCTTAGATTTACCTAAACACACATTCACGCTATTACAAAAATCAGTTATTTTAAACACCTGCCGCTTAGTCCGTAAATTCTTACAAACCGAATCCACTCAAAATACTAATAGCTTAATTATTTCAAATATCCAAACCCAAAACGATACACACTTGGCTTAGGCCCGTGTGCTATCATAATTTTCCGACAAGCAAATTGTCGAGCAGATAAAAATCTCAGAACAAAATTAAATTAATAGTCATAATAGTATTTCTTAATAACAATTGTTACATGTCATGTCTTATATTATGTATTAAATTATAATACATAATCACAATAAAATAACATTACATTATCTCAATCAATGAACAATCAATGAAATAATACCGTTAAGGAAAACTGTAGCTATATTAGATATATAAACTTAAGAAATGGCTTATCGAGCAATGTTTCTATCGCTATGATGATTTTTTATAATAATCTTTTTATTTTTAAATGACAATTTTTATTTTTACAGTTTGTATAAATTAATTGACATTTAATGACTTATTAATAACCAATATTTAATGTTATGTCCATTTTATTTGTTATTTTATTGAAAACGTAGATAAAATTGAAACTATGTACCTTTATACAAACCTGACCTGTAACCTATGTTATCAATAAAGAATCTTGGATCTTGAATCTTGAATCTTACGGGCAACTTTATAAAGGAGAATAAACAGCTTACGTCACATCAAACAGTGCATTACCTTCTTAATAACAATAACAATAAAAACTTAATGATCTTTAATAAGTGATAAACCTCACTTTGCAGGTTAAACTATTTTTAAATTTTATGCAGAAAAAAATCCTGTGCGCGAATGTTACGGATGCGTCTTAATTATTTCTGCATAAAATTTAAAAATAAAAACTTACTTTACACTCGTGCATTTTCGTCAGCACGGCCGGACATCTAGTCCCGTTATAAATCTAAATAATGTTGATATAGTTTTGGATTTATTTATGTTAATTTTTATGTGATTTAAATTTTGATGTGCTTTTTAATTTTTGATATGATTATAATCTGTGTTTAATTATAATTAACTAATGAATATCTTGACGGGTAGGTACCAATAATATAAAAAAATCATCATATATAAGCCTCGATCTGCCTCCCACTCGCCGAACGCCCATCAGGGTCCGCATTGTGAAACATGCATACACGATCCAATCCAACCGAGGACTGACTGACTCCCGCCGGCGTAGACAGGGCTCCAGTGGACCCCCGTCCACAGCCCAGTCTGGTGCCCAGTCTGGTGCCCAGTCTGGTGCCCAGTCTGGCCGAGCCAGCACTTCGATGAAATGAAGCACTGTTGAACGGATTTCCGCATGCTCGTTTATTGAGGCGTAGAAGTCTAAAAAGACAATTGCTTAGTTTTTTCCGTGATAATTCCAAAAGTGATATAGAATAAAAATATCTTCTGTTAAAGTAAATTTTCCTTCGATGCTAGGTGTGGACTGGGGCGGAGTCCGTCGCGAGTGGTTCTCCCTGCTCTGCGCGCAGCTGTTCGACTCCAAGTGCGGCCTCTTCGTGAGCTTCAACGACTCCGCCTGCGGCCTCGTGCACCCCAGCCCCGCCTTCCAGCGCCCGCCGCACCTGAAGGTAGCTCAAACACAAAGTCTGAAGTCAAAATCGAAGCTCCTTGATGAGTATGATATTCTTAATTCTTAATATTTGTGACTGTATATGAATATTTATTAGATAATCTAATTAATTATTATATTATATTCTATTATGTAGAATTAGTATCTAGGATACTAATTCTACATAATTTTCTTAATTAGTAACAACAATTTGTCTTTATTTAGTGGCTACAAGTCGGAATGCCTAATTGTTACAATCAAAGTAGTTTTTCAAGCACACTATCATCTTTTAGAAATCATCAATCGAGTGATAACACCCCTTCGACAGGATCTATTTTAATCTACGTTTAAACAAGTCACGATTGTCCATAGTGTTCATGACAATAGGTAACGCATTGAACAATAATATGGCTCGGTACCTACAATGTTTTAAAACCTTGTAGGTCGAAAAGGAGTTTCCTTTTTTTTTATGTAAGATAAGCCTTTATTTGACCACAATCTCATCTGATGTGAAGTGACGATGTGGTCTAAGATGGGCACGCAGAACTAGAAGGTAGAAGGCTTCTCCGGGCCACATTACGAAACACGAAAAAATCGCTTCACGCACTGGCCCAGCCCGGAGAGTGGTGACAAGCCGCGGCCGAAGCCTACCACCAGAGACTGTTATCACCACCACCCGGAGGTCACGTGTAAGGATTCAGAGGGTTACCACTTACGAACGTGAACAGAAAAACCTCCAAATTCGTAATTTATAAGTCTAATTAATTGTGTTTTCAGCTAAAGCACTTCGAGCTGGCCGGCAAGCTGTTCGGCAAGTGCCTGTACGAGAGCGCGCTGGGCGGCTCGCACCGCCAGCTCGTGCGCGCGCGCCTCTCGCGCTCCTTCCTCGCGCAGATCATCGGCCTCCGGGTGCACTACAAGGTATCACTGTGCTGCTACAAGTGCCCGTACGAGAGCGCGCTGGGCGGCTCGCACCGCCAGCTCGTGCGCGCGCGCCTCTCGCGCTCCTTCCTCGCGCAGATCATCGGCCTCCGGGTGCACTACAAGGTATCACTGTGCTGCTACAAGTGCCCGTACGAGAGCGCGCTGGGCGGCTCGCACCGCCAGCTCGTGCGCGCGCGCCTCTCGCGCTCCTTCCTCGCGCAGATCATCGGCCTCCGGGTGCACTACAAGGTATCACTGTGCTGCTACAAGTGCCCGTACGAGAGCGCGCTGGGCGGCTCGCACCGCCAGCTCGTGCGCGCGCACCTCTCGCGCTCCTTCCTCGCGCAGATCATCGGCCTCCGGGTGCACTACAAGGTATCACTGTGCTGCTACAAGTGCCCGTACGAGAGCGCGCTGGGCGGCTCGCACCGCCAGCTCGTGCGCGCGCGCCTCTCGCGCTCCTTCCTCGCGCAGATCATCGGCCTCCGGGTGCACTACAAGGTATCACTGTGCTGCTACAAGTGCCCGTACGAGAGCGCGCTGGGCGGCTCGCACCGCCAGCTCGTGCGCGCGCACCTCTCGCGCTCCTTCCTCGCGCAGATCATCGGCCTCCGGGTGCACTACAAGGTATCACTGTGCTGCTACAAGTGCCCGTACGAGAGCGCGCTGGGCGGCTCGCACCGCCAGCTCGTGCGCGCGCGCCTCTCGCGCTCCTTCCTCGCGCAGATCATCGGCCTCCGGGTGCACTACAAGGTATCACTGTGCTGCTACAAGTGCCCGTACGAGAGCGCGCTGGGCGGCTCGCACCGCCAGCTCGTGCGCGCGCACCTCTCGCGCTCCTTCCTCGCGCAGATCATCGGCCTCCGGGTGCACTACAAGGTATCACTGTGCTGCTACAAGTGCCCGTACGAGAGCGCGCTGGGCGGCTCGCACCGCCAGCTCGTGCGCGCGCGCCTCTCGCGCTCCTTCCTCGCGCAGATCATCGGCCTCCGGGTGCACTACAAGGTATCACTGTGCTGCTACAAGTGCCCGTACGAGAGCGCGCTGGGCGGCTCGCACCGCCAGCTCGTGCGCGCGCGCCTCTCGCGCTCCTTCCTCGCGCAGATCATCGGCCTCCGGGTGCACTACAAGGTATCACTGTGCTGCTACAAGTGCCCGTACGAGAGCGCGCTGGGCGGCTCGCACCGCCAGCTCGTGCGCGCGCGCCTCTCGCGCTCCTTCCTCGCGCAGATCATCGGCCTCCGGGTGCACTACAAGGTATCACTGTGCTGCTACAAGTGCCCGTACGAGAGGATGACGGAACGACCTGGCCTTATTCTAAGTCATAACATGCGTAAACATTTTTGCATTTGTATGCAATTGGATATAATTAGGCCTTAAAACTTGGCCGGACGCTTTTATACTAAACGGTGCTTTAAGACCCCTTTATATCATAGTTGCATAATAAACTGTTTCAAAATTAATAGTTTAATTTGAGATTTTCATCAGTTCCAATCTATATTACGTTCCAGCACTTCGAACAAGACGACCCGGAGCTATTCCTGTCCAAGATAAAGTACGTGCTGGAGACGGACTTGGAGGCGGAAGACTGCGGCGCCGAGCTGTACTTCAGCGACGACGTGTACTCGCCCGACGGCCGCCTGCTGAGGACGCAGGACTTGCTGCCCGGCGGTGCTAATATACGGGTACATTTCATTTCATCTAACTGTATAGCATCAAGTATACTAAGATGACGTGAGCTCGTCCGACGGTCTTTTCTATATCATGTGCGCACCGCTTTGAAAATGTGCGGTTTATACATAAATCGTACAAATGTGAAGAGGACAAGAATATCTCCAGTAGTGTAAATATGGTTAAGCTGCCTCATATCATTCAGAGGCAGCTTCACCATATTTTAACTTGAATCGATCTATTCTATTCAACTAATCAGATACCTAAATCAGAGGCAGCTTCACCATACTGTAACTTGAATCGTTCTACTCCAACTGGTCTCCTTGATTGTGCTCCATTCAAACCACTTTTGGTAACAGGTTCCTACTAAGTTCAATTAATCGTGCAACTAGTCTCTTTTAACTCTGTTTAATCCATCAGATCTATCATCTACTCAGAATCAAATAAAGAATTTATGATCGGACTATCGACATGATTGTGAATTGATAACTGATCCCTACTCAGTTCAATTCATTGTGCAACTGGTCTCTTTTAACTCTGTTCAATCCATCAGATCCATCATCTACTCAGAATCAAATAACAAATTATGATTGGACCACCGATATGATTGTGAATTGTTTTATATTTATATTCAGATGAAAAATACTTTGATACTTACAGTAGACATGTCATGTATTTATCATATTAAAACAACTTATTCAGTAAGGATACAATTTTATTAAAAATAAAAAACACTTATTAAAACTACTTAGTAACATTATAAGGACTACACAAGATCTTATGTATAATGAGTACATCTAATTGAGTTAACTTACAACTTTATTATCAATACACCATTTATTCAAACAAATTACATTTTTTAAAGCACAGATATTCTTATGATAGATACATTTATAGACATCACTACAGTTTTTATAATGATCGTACAAAGTATAAAAGTTTGGGCATTTAAAATTTTCTAAGTTTACCACATTATGATTATTAAACATTTCTGTTACCCACTTTACTTTTTCATCGCCTTTTACATAAATACATTTATTTTCTAGTAGAGGTGAAATGAGATGTTTATAACTTGAAAAAGGTATGAATCCTTCCTTCCAATATATATTTCTATTTCTCTCAATCCAGTCAACCTGTCTCATTTCTTTTTTGGTTAGATCATAAAATGGATAAGGTTGACGTAGTAAAAAACTTTGTATTCCTTCACCATTCAGAATAGCTATCTCTTTTGGTATAAACTGATTTGATTCAGTTTTGAAACCTTGAACATCGACTATTAGCTTCATGATATCTTACGAACTGTACTCGTGAGAGGTTTATATTCTATAATACGATCGTTGATAATGAGACAATAGGCACTCGTTTTGTCAGGAAAATCTTTATCACTTTCTATATCAAGTCTTACATCAACTGGTCCAATTTTTAATGTTTCATTTTGCCTTGAACAGTCTATTACAAACAAAGGCGCCTTTTCTTTAAACTGCGTGATATCAAGCAGCGGGTCAACTGGAGAGTTGTAATAAGACTGACGGAATCTCATGTACATTTCATATAATATACGGTATTTTCCATTATCAAAATCAAGTTTGAGTGCATCATATGGATATGTTTGTGAATTTAAAAATAATGTAACATTAGTTAAATTACAATGATCAAACAGTGAACAATTTCTATCCTTTAAACTTTTCTCAGCTGTCTGAAGACCGAATATTACATATCTAGGTTTTTCAAGTTGAGAGGCAGTTTTAATGGACCATGAATGCTTCTTTGTTTTAGGTAACAATGGATATTCATATGTATCCCAGTTTCGGAATGCTATTTGTATTGGCTTATCTTTTTCTAACTGTTTTAAGAGTAGTAATCTCTCCCGATCGGAAACTTTAATATGAGGTACACGCCATTGAATTCTTTCAATATTTACGGTCACATGATTATTATTATCAAGTATGAGAGCATCATGATTAGATTTACATCTTGTTATAATTAATTCGTGTTTACAGTTTAATATGATTTTGTTATAGTCTTCAGCAAATCCTAATAGTTTACTCAGAGGCAATACTGCATTAAAAATACCTTTTGCAGATTTGGTTCCATTCAAGTTCCATCCCCATAGAGCAGCCTGTTTACTTTCTCCCTCATTCATTGAAATGTAAGATTTAATTGTAGAAGTAATACCGACATGTCTAATACGATCAATTTCAACGCCATTTATCTCATATCTTATATCATGAAAAAGAAACGGTATAGGGTTATTGTTAAGCTGACTCTCCTTTCTTATAAGTTTACCCGCAGCATCCTTCGTATATACTTCTATACAACCTTCAATGTAAATGGAGCTGCTTGCAGGGAGTAGATAAGTGTCTTGCTGATTAATTGGTATTCGTATTTCATCGTTTTCTTTGAAGCTATTGGTGTATGGAGTATAGGAATGCACTTCATAACCCTCGATAGAGTTGTCAAAATGAGGCGCTTCATTAATTTGCAAGATACTCATAGTTTAAAACCCAAATTTCTTAAAAACTCTTTATTAATCTCACTGAGAGCTGGCACGATACGTGCGCGTTTAATGGAATCACGGGTTAAACTATTCGTTTTTGTAGATGTACCACCACTTTTCTTACGTTTTCTAACATTGAAATCAATCATATTTAATATTTGTAGTAAATAATGCTACTTATTTATTCAAAGTATAGACTAATACTGAACTATTATGTTTCAATCATACAATTTATTTGAAATTAAACATACGATTTTCAAGAAATTTTAGACATAAATGACCACAGTTATATGGATGACTGCCCTGATAATTAATATAGTTATAGCGAATGTTGTCACCCAAGTACCTTATAAATTCTGTCGGTGGTTTAAGATCACCATAACTATCAAAATATTCAATATGTTCATTTCTCTTAACATAAGCTACCCAATGCGTTCCTTGATTTTTAGAGTTATCCAAATTAATTATACCACATTCAATTTTGCGTGGTTGTTTAGGTAATTGATCTCTCATGAATACTCCTCTAAAATACGGAATATGTTTTTTTGAATATTTCATTATATCAATGTTGGTAAGAGGACGATCAGGTAGCTGTTTATTCAGTTTTTTGTCGAGGCGTAAATACCCAAACCACCTTTATATGGTTTAAGCTGTAATCCATTGCCTAGACATACTGGTTCAAAATTCTGATTTAGACTTTTCATCACATTCCATGTTTTTTGTGCCACCTGAAATGTTTTTACCATGCGTGATATAGCGGATGTTTTTTTAACTAGAGCACCAGCAGCAGATAGCCCCGTAATTATTGGTATTAGTGGTAAGAATCCTCCTGTCTTCGGTAGCGGTATCACACGTGGAATTTTCACCTCAGAATCAGATCCAAGATCTTTAATTGCAGCAATAGCTAAATCGATAGCCAGCTTTTTACATTTCGGTTTTGCTTTACGGATATTTTTTTTCGCATATGCAACAACTTTTTTAAAACCTTTTTTTAAGCCCGATCCATTTGAAAGCTTCGTCAGCATTGCTTTGTTAACAATATTCGCGGCAAGCTTTTCTCCTACACTCGCATTTGAAGATGATGATGCTCGTTTCTTAGACATTTTCATTAAAATCTTATCTGCTGCGTGTCTGGTTTGTAAATTATCTGTTTTCATATATGCAATATCGTGTTGCTTGCAATACTCGTCAAGTTGATTAACACCTTTGTCACCTCTGTTAAGTCTCTTCCGTAAGTTTGTACCTGGTCCGCAATAATTATAGCCCGGAAGATGTAACTCAAACGGTAGATAATTTATAACACTATTCACAAGACCTTTCCCTTCCATAAGTAAACGAAGAATGACAAAATTACACTTGATATTTATAATATATTAGTGTTGCTAATCCAACTATTTTCTTGAGGTGGTAATCCTAACCACTTAACCAACACTTTACTCCCTTTTTTCTTTAGTACTTTTTCAACTAAATACACATCAGGATTTTTTGTTTTCTGAAGCTCTTGAGCATAAAATGACCCCAAAATTCTATTTTTTCTAGAGTCTTCCAGCAGATACGTTGGTGGATTAGTATTCTGAACTTCAACTACTTTAAATAATTCTGTCGACCAATTTGGAGTGTATCCTTTATCAAAGTGTGCTTTGTGCTTACTTATTCGTACTACATTACCCACAGCAAAACGGCTTTTTCTTTTAATTATTGATTTATTCAGAACATTATATTTATGCATCACAATCTGTTTTGTATCCTTATTAACCTGGGCTGGACTCATTTGAATAGTTCTATGTTGAGTATGATTGTAATCATCCACAACTTTATCTAAGGTTCCATCAGCCCATTGAAAATTACCTTTCAAACTAAACGTCTTATAAAGTTTACCCTTTACAGTTCGTATAACTCTTTCGACAATAGAAGCCTTTTTAGTTGAATACGTTGAGTAATGGTTTATAGAATGCAATTGCATAAGCTTTTTAAAACTTTTATTGTAGAATTCTTTACCCCAATCTGTTTGCAAGTTTATAGGCACTCTACCATTAGACAAAATGCATTGAAATGATTTTGTTACAGAATCTTTAGCTTTGTTTTTTAAGGGTCTCACCCAAATGTACTTTGAAAAGCAGTCAATAACGATAAGTATAAAATTATAATTTGAATTATTATTTGATATTTTTTGTACATCAATGAGATCAGCTTGCCAAAGATCATCTATGTCTTTGAGTACAACGCATCTTCGGAGAAAATTTACTCTTGCATTCTTGTGTATTTCGTTCACTACATCTTCTTTACTCATTTTAGCTTCTTTAATCCTTGACAACCGTTTAACAACTAAACGAATTTTTATCATGACTATGTTTTTATGATTTTATTATACCCGCTTCCTGTAGTTCTTCAATGATGGAAATAATTTCATTATCTTGATTTGTATTTCCAGCTTGTTTGGAAGCAATGAGAAGTTTTAATCTCTCAACTAGCTCATTAGGGTCATCCCAATAGATAAAATCCGTATTTTTTCTATATTTCTTCAATACGTTTATGTTACCACCAACTTTTTTACTATTATCAACTGCTGATGTGATGAACATGGGTTTAATAATTTGTTTATATTTTTCACCTTTGTCTCCCTTTATCTGACCATTATCATCATAATCACGCTTATGAGCATTCGTTTCTAACAAGATGTTTTTATAAGCATTTTTATCATTTTCAGTAACCAATTCTAGATTCGGTTTTTTATGTAATAACACCTCTTTAAGTCCTTCAGTCAACTGATATTCAGCATTATCAATCTTGATTCTACATGGTTCCATGTCACCATCGATTGAGGAAATTATTTTAACTAGACAGTTACCCATCATTAACTGATCACCTACTTTCCGGACACCGAAAGGAATATTTATATCATAAAGCCCACTCAGATATTTTTTTGTTATAGATACGTCTTTGTTATCATTGTTTTCCACATCAGTAAAATATTCAGAGCCCGAAGCATAATGTACTGTTTCTGAATCTGCATCCGATGAATCATATACCTTTAATGGTGTGGAGGTAGTGGCATCATTTAATTTGGTCGGCATGTGTATAGTATTCACATTAAAATCACATTTTACATTATTTTGATTAGATTCTATTAATTGTGTTAAAGGTTCTGTAACAGGTTTAAACATTTTATTGAGTTCATGGTTGTTTTGATCTTCTATATTTCTAAGTTGTTTGAGTTTATTTTTTATGATATTTGATGATGTTATTATCTGTTCTTTAATATTAAGACTCATCTTTTGTCTTTATGCTTTCACTTAACTCTTGCAAATGACGATATTTCATTTCAGGATAAGTATATAAAGGTGTCTAGATTTTTTCTATATCTACCGTTATTTAATTCAGAGTCTTTATTTATAGTTAAGAAACTATGCTTTTCTCGCCAAACATTATGACAAATATGCCTAAATGTATTCCATGACATATCTGAATTTACATGCTCATTGTATATATGCTTTAAGTTTATTTCATCTTGTTTGAAGAGCAATAATAAATTTGTATTATCGCGAATCAACTGTTTCGGTACCCTTGAATATGTTTGCGAAAGATAAAAACAATCTATTTGATTGTGTCTACCCATAGTGAAATAATTACGAATGTTGCTCTGACTTTCACAAACCACATCATCAAAAATCATCACCGTATTCGGTAATGCATCATTTGGATGTATAACTTCACTATTATTACTACATTCCTGAAACTTAATTTCAGGAACTCTTAATAAAACTTCTTTGAGAAAACAATATACACTTTGGAATGAGGTTTTTGTGTATAAATTCAAGTGCTTAAATCTAAGACCGTTTTTATGTAACAATAAAGAAACCATTACATTAGTTTTACCACAATTAGATGGCCCACAAATCAAACAACGAATGCTATTAGGTAACAATTCACCATGTTTTGATAGCCGTGATTTTGTTTCCAAATTAATAGGGCTAATATCCAAGCTTAACGTTTGTTTCATAAGCTTCATTGTTATCAAATGATTATTATTGCTATGTTATACCCATTTTATAGAGTAAAATTTTATGAGTAAAATAAACAATTTTAAAGTCAGTATATTTATATTCATTTATTAAGAACAAGCAACCGCTAACTTATAAATACATTGAATACATTTTATTCACATTTAATATAACACGAATTAGATAAAAATAAGTCAAGTGTATGCGTAGTGACCCCATGCTACTGTATCAATTTGATTTGGTAATATATAACGTTTGTCATCATTTCGATTTAAAACTAACTTATTTACTTCTTGTTAATACAAAGTATGTTTCAATGACTTAATCATATTCATCTTAAATTTCAAATCTTTATCGTCAAACAAACATTCTGTGTAATGTTGTGAATTTAAAGATTTAATTACAGACTTAGATACACCTTTGGCTTTTTTTATGACCTCTTTAGCACTCTTAATACAGTAAAGTTTGGCTCTTAGCCCCACAAATTCTGTTATTAATTCACCAGCCATCTCATCTTTGAATAAACCGGGTATTTTATTATTAATTCTCGGCATTCTGTAAACATTATTTTCAGCAAAATTACTGGTATCGAACTTTTGAATATCCTTCTTAATGTCTTTATACACATCATCTGTATAAACTAAATATAACAAACTATCAGTATCAGTATAACAAAGTTTTGCATTGTCGCCAAATTTTTGTTTGATATAATTATAATGGAATTGATACAGATGTTGTTTTGCGTACTCTAACACAGTAAATCCGACATATATTGGTCGGTCCAAAATTATTTTTTCTAGATTAAACTGAAAGGCAGCAAAGTTTTCTGAAAAAATGGATACAGATTGTAAATTTGGTTTGGCAATCAGTTTTCGAGCACCGATCGATTTATTGGTCACATTATTGGTGTCTTCCCAATGAGATACCAGCTTAACATTCACTTGCTTTCGCTTATTCTCTATAGTTTTACCAAATATTGAGTTGTTTAACAGTTTGAAATAGTCTTTCTCAAAATCTGACTTTGAGGCTTGACGCAAACTTGTATTCAAATCTATATATTTCTTAAGAAAACTTTCTTGTCTAAATGTAATGACACGATGAATCTTTTTCAATACTAGCCCTTGTTTTAAACATTCCTTTAAATGGACGTAATGAATCACATAACAATATTTATTATACAGATTTGCTATTAGTTTTTTAGAATTACTGCCTGGTGGAGCGAGTTTCTCAACACAAAAAGGTAATTCACCGTGTGCATTATGTAAGTGATTAGGATACTCCAAATCGACTTCCAAAATATATCCAAAATCACTGTCATCCAAAACGTTTTCAATATTTATACAATTTATTTGTTCTGGTGATATGAATCTAAAATCAGCTATGGGTAATTTTTTCATCATAACAAAACCATATAAGTTATTGCAATCAAGATATATGAGGAAACTGGATGGATTCGATTGATTAAAATTTGGTAAGTACTTATTATTTGCTTGAGCATGTCTCAATATACATTGCGCTAAACCACCTCGAACTCCTTTTTCTAACATTTGATATATTTCAAGATCAGTTATTAATTCTAATTGAACGCCAGTATAAAGGAGCATCGCATCCCAACTAAAGCCAGGAGCAGTTACATAATAAGCTGGATCTAACTTGAAGTGATGCAAACTCATTTTTCTAAAGTTCTCGAATATATCGGTCAACAATAATACATCACAATTCAAATATAAATCTGTGTATTCACCCATATTGCTTATGTTAAATTCCTTCCAAACATTTTTTGCATGTGCATATTCGATTTCAGAAATATTTTGCTTCAATAAACTGTTATAAAACAACTCTTTAGAAGGCAGGTATTTATTTTCATATTTGGAAAAACAATCCATGTAGTCATAAGGATAAATACCTTTTTTTCTCATCAACTCAAACTGGTAAGTGGTGGTAAAAAATTTTGAAGTATGTTTAAAATCATTGTCATTCAAGCTTTTACTCAATTTATCTAGACTTGCATTCAAAAACTGAAAAGAATCAATAAATTTTACTTTTATAGAATAATTATTCTCAGTACCCATTTTAAATGACTTTGTGATTGTTATGTATTTTTCTTTAGTCTTAGGAATAACATTTATTGAACCGTCGTATTTTGTTAGCTCCATTATAAATAAATGTAAATCGTAACCAGATAGATTATGAAATACAACTGGTATAAACGGGCAGACTTTGAACATGAGGTTGCAATATGAATGTGCGGCACCTCTATATACTCTCCAGTCATGTGATCATGATCGCAAACCTTATCACCGAACAATAGATGTTTGCAAATATGACAATAATCACTTGAATTATATTCATTTTGCTGATTTTCGTTTAACTGTTTCATAGGAGTATTATATTTGATCTTATCATATATATATTTCACATCTTCCATCAAATTTTTAATAAAAATTTCAGCTGCATCTGGACCTCTATATGAAACCAATTTATTTAAAGAACTGTCGAATGAGCAGCATATGTAATAAGCAAAGCAAGACGGTTTATGAATCTTAAACTTTGTAGTATTCGACTTTTGAGCCATATCTGAATAATTCACTAGCAAACTTTCAAAGTCCGCATATATAATAAAAGGAATTTTTTGTTGTCTGTCAAAATTTTCAAACTTTAAATATGTATCAGGGTTCGGTAATACTTGTAACACTTTGGAACAATTATGTTTTTCAAATTTTTCTTTATTCATAAAAGTACTCAAACAACTTTCACACAAATAAAAAGAACCTCTATGTTGTGTTAGTTGCCTTCGCACTAGTTTCTTCAAATTTTTTATCAAGCAATAGTGACCTTTTTTATCGCTTTCAATAAATATTAAATTGAAATGATTCATTCTTTTATTAGCAGTCATATATAGAGGACCAGTTACATATTTATTTCTCTTATCGAAACCATACACATTAACACTTATATCTGAGTTATTATTTTCAAAGATCTTTATATCATGAAATGATGGAGGAAATTTCATTCCATTAACATTTAAAACTTTCGAATAATGTGGGTAGGAACTGCATCTGTCTGAGTTTTTTTTACACGGATAAAGCCCGGCTATAATGCTCCACAGGAAACAACATTCATCATTATTCTTTACATTAACACAGCTTTTGGTATTTGCCACGTAAGGAGGTAGCTTTATATATGTACCTCCTCGCAATGGACAATATTTATTAATATTAATTTCTAAATGACTGAGTGATAAAAATGTCCAACCGGACTTTGTGTGCTCAAATTCTGTTAGTTTTCTTTTTAATGTTTCAACTGTTTTCTTTCGATAGGTCTCGTTGAATCCATTAATATCATACAATATTTCATATTTCGTATTAAATGATTTCAATTCCTTTTCTTTCGTTTTTGGTAACATATAAAATGCGAATAATTCAAACTGAATCTTAAGGCATTTGTGTTTTTGTAATGTAATTTCTATGATTCTATAAATATTTGTTTCATAAGTATATAAAAACTCTTCTGGTGTTATAAACATTTCATTTTCAACTTTCACACAGTAAGTAATGACTCGGTTTTTAAATGCACTTTTAATTATATAAATATTTTTAAATTCGCTTGCAACAATATTATTCATTTTATGTAATTCTGTTCTCAAATGATATTGAAACTGTTTTCTGTTTATTTTTAAATCACATTGGGCACATTTAACAACATTTTCATCACTCATTAGCTCTCTTGTATCATTGATGTTGACTGTAAAGAAAAGAAAAGTAAATAATGTTATTAATTTCTTTATTGATACATCAATGTTTACAAGTATGGGATAGAATAGAATAGAATAGAATAGAATAGAATAGAATAGAACTTTTATTTGCCATAACACATGTGTACATTTGGTTGTTATAAAATCATTTCGTTCTAACATGTTTCACCATTTGGTATGCAAATTTCTTAATTACATTTTCACTTAAAAATAAAATAAAATAATTTCAAAGATATTACAATTAATACAATCATTTTGTCGATTTTGTCATCAGATAAATAATAATTAGGATATAAAAAATAATGGAAATTAATATATATGATAATGTTTAAATTTTATCATTTAAATAATCATTTATGGCATAATAACATTTATTTGTCAGAAATATTTTGAGTTTGCTCTTGAGGGATATGACAAAACGATTATAAAGTTACATTCAATATAAAAGACATGTAATTATTATTAAATATAAGCTTTAAATATTTTTACTTTACAAAGTGCACACTACAACTGCACACTATAGTTAGATAAATAATGGTTAGGCACGCCTCTAAACTCCTTTCTTGCAGCTTTCATCACATTGGCTAAATGTGTCCAAAGCTCGCCATTAGCATCCGTTCTTATTTTTAAAGCAGACACAGAGTGTCGCCATCTATTTATTGGCAAAACTTTTTCGACTTCATCTGTTCTAAATACTTTGATTTCTATATAGTGTGAACCTTTCTTATCAGGTAATATCTGTTTCGAAAGACCACTCGAAAGTTTATTTATAAAAACAGATTGCAGAGCTTCGTTAGAACAAGAAGGGGTAGGCATCTCACCATCACTGTCATCTCCAAAGAGATCCTGCGCCGTCACTCGAACCGGTGTGATCGGCTTGATAACAGGCTTTGTCTTCGAGGAATGAGGGGTCCGCGAACGTTTCATCGGCGGCTCTTCACGCACTGTAGCAGATGCAGGTGATCTATAAAAAAAAAAAGTTACACAAACCAGCAGTGAAATAATTTCAAATTACATGCACTCAATTAGCCTTAGCCGTTATTTGTTATCGTAATTTAATGAAAACGAACGGGTCGTTTCGAAAGAGAAACAGACACAGTTATTATTTAAGCATCTGAGTATAACTCACCTTTTCGTTTCTTTTGTGTCCATCCTTTTGTTCTCCACCTGCACCTCATCGTCTGATTGAGGGAAGAGGTCGTCTGCGAGCAGTGGCATCGATCTCGACCTGTTAATGATGAAAAGTATGAGATCAACTGTTTTATGAAATTATTGGAGTACATTTAATAATAAAATAAACTTTAATACTTACATTTTTTATTTGGGATGGTCCAAGTAAATTTTTCAGGAGTGTTGCTCGGTTGATTTGCTTGTTGCGAGTGATAACTTTGATCCAGACCTTTGCGGTATTTATTGCTCCAAATTTCATTGTGTGTGTTGTATACTAACAGGATGATGTCTTTGTATTATAGCTGACTGTGCTAAAAATCCATACACAGATCATGAAGCATCAGCATTGGTAATCCTTATTTGGGGTAGTACACTCACGAGCAAAGAATTGTGTTCTATTCAATGAATATCGAGTACCTATAGTATGAAAATATCATACCGATAATTTGTGACGATGACTGTATCTGAATAGATGCAAAATTTTGCAGCTAGTGCATATCTCACAATATCATACAACTACTTTCGTAAAACTTCACTCGCTTAAATTAAATTAGGTAGGTAGATAATGATATATATGATTACTTAGTTTGCATTTCTCAAGTAGAGACAGAATGATCAAATTATATTTTGTTTAAATATTTAAAACCGACGCGCTATAATCGTTACCTATATAGATTTTATCACAAAAATATTATTACAGAAAATATTTATTTTGTTTGTCCTACAACTACCAATTAAAAAAAACAAAAGTTGTACCAATCGATAGCCATTATTTTATTAGGGTTTTATAATTAGTTTCTTCTAAAGCTATGATTAATATCCATGGATGAAACGCAAACGAAGTCAGAGGTAAACGATAATCATAATAATTCTTAAACAGACGAATCATATTGCACTCGCCTTCCCTGTGCATTAAGCCAACACAGCAAAAAAACTGCATCATTCAATAGATTATGATGTGCGATTTTAAACTTTAAAACAAATTTCAAAATTAACGAAAAATTATATAAATAAGAACCCCTGCAGATGTAAATCATAGTTTTATCTTTTGGGAGCTCTCGTACCGTGAAGTTGTAAAAAATGTCGGTAAGTAAAAATCATATTTAATTTTAAATTAAAAGTTAAAAGAGATAATCTGTATTTTATTCTATTATTCAACAAGACTATCATTTCAAATGTTTTGATTGTAACTAATGTATGGTTTGTTTTCAGATGTCGAACTGGAACTATTCACCCGTGTTCCCAACATACCCGGTGACACCTCCGATAACTCCAACCAGAATGGAAAATCTTTCTGATTACATCAGAAGAAGCCCAGAGAACCTTGAAGTTTCCATTCAGAACAACCAGCAAAATAAGCCAATCACTACAATGTTTAAAAAAGTTGTAAGAGGTACAAAATTCATTAGGATACAAGTTTTTGATGCCAATCAACTTGATAACGTTGAAAAATCAATATGCAACTGCTCTGCAGAGATTTGTGCTCAACATGTTGTCGAAAACGTATCTAGCGATGATATTTATGCTCGTATAAAAGATATAATTCAACTTATATGTAGGAACTTAATGGAACACTCATTGTAAGAGCTATTTTGCTTACGTTCAATTTCACTTTCTTACCTTAAGATAAGACTAAACTATTAGATACTATTAAAATAGATAATATATAAGAGATAATATTCCTTAAAATGTAATTAAGTATGTTTGAATAAGTGGTATATTCATAATAAATATTATAACCTTACTAAATCAGTTGTTTTATTATTATAAATAAATACCTATCTGGTGTAGGTTATAAAGTAAAGCATTCATCTGAATATAATAAACCTAGGTTAAATTGAAAACAATTCACAAACATTTTAGTGGTGGTCCTTTCGAACAAAATCGTTAAACTAACTTATTTTATAAAATAATTGATAAATTGCTAGCCTCTGGACTCTTGCTCTTAGATGCATGAAGTAATCACTCAGTCATAAAAGTAAAGCAATCGAAGTGGTTTGAATAGATGACGATTCATAATAAATGTTAGGTATCTGATTGCATGAAGTAATCACTCAATCATAAAAGTAAAGCGATCGGAGTGGCTTGAATATATGACGATTCATAATAGGTGTTAGGTATCTGATTAGTTGAATTGAATAGATCGATTCAAGTTACAATATGGTGAAGCTGCCTCTGAATGATATGAGGCAGCTTAACCATATTTACACTACTATCTCCTTATCATTATTATGTCATATTTCACCAAGCTTAGGATGACACCTCAAAAAATCTGTTCACTGTCTGACACCAGTACGGGCGGGCTATTTAACTTCCGCGCTCCGTGTGTGTGTCCAGGTGACGAACTCCAACAAGATCCAGTACTTGGACGCGCTGGCGCAGTGGCGCCTGGCCGCGCGCAGCCGCCCCGAGACCGAGGCCTTC
Source organism: Gymnoscelis rufifasciata (assembly GCA_929108375.1). Lineage (NCBI taxonomy): Eukaryota > Metazoa > Arthropoda > Insecta > Lepidoptera > Geometridae > Gymnoscelis > Gymnoscelis rufifasciata. Next base: position 727,513 of record OV815307.1, on the reverse strand, counting down.
CTGCGCGGCCTGGCGCTGCTGCTCCCCGACAACCTGCTCGCCATCTTCGATGAGAACGAGCTGGAGGTATGTGCCACGCAGCCGCCCCGAGACCGACGCCTTCCTGCGCGGCCTGGCGCTGCTGCTCCCCGACACAGTTCTTGATGATTTTCGTGAACACGTCCTAGGAGAGTTCGTTCGTATGTAGCTATAGCACGTGCCAAAGTCAAAGGGAAAGTCAAAAAACATTTATTTCCTTAGAAGCACAGGGCGTACGTGGGTAGATCAACTTAAAGTTAATTAAATTTAAGATTTTAATACAGAAAATATCAAGGAAACAACATTGTCTGGATTAAATTTTTACACCAAGCTGAGAAGCGAATAGAACAGCACAGATGTATCAGTTTTGTAGTTATAAAAATTTTGGTGTTCTTATACATTTTGATCAAGATCAAGATGGCGAGATGAGCTGGATAGTTTTGACGTGGATCGGTGTGCAACAGCTCAACAACGCGATGCGTGGAAGGGGAATAGGGAGGCCTCTGCCCAGCAGTGGGACGACATGGGCCGAAAATAATAATATTTACATATCGGTATACAAAATACAACAGAACAATAACAAAAACACACGTTACTATTTCACTAAGCAGCGGTCCGCACGAAGCGAGCCCGTATTGCAGGAGACTTGTTACAATTTGGTTTAACGGGTATACCTCTAAAAAGACTGCATGAAAACAAAGGAAGTGACGAAATAGATACATACATGGTATTAAATTTTATGTAAGATAAGAAAATTTTACAATTTGTGATTTAATGTTAGAAAATTGTTTCTGTGTCTTGTTTTAATTAATTTAATTTTCAAGAATATTTTTGTTGTAATTAATTTTTAATTGTTATTAATTTGTGTAATAGGCTAAGCCGTGCAAATTAAATTAAATAAATGGTATAACGTGGGCATGGGGCGACAGCTGCTGGCGTGCGGCACGGGCGAGGTGTGCGTGGCGGACTGGCGCGCGCACGCGGCGGCGGCGGGCGGCGGCCGCGACTGGGAGCGCCTGCTGGGCTGGCTGTGGGCCGCGCTGGCCGCCTTCACCAACGAGGAGCGCGCGCGCCTGCTGCAGTTCACCACGGGCTGCGGCCAGCTGCCGCCCAACGGCTTCCAGGTGACGCACCCTCCCTCCTCTGTTTTACATGGTATAACGTGCGCATGGGGCGACAGCTGCTGGCGTGCGGCACGGGCGAGGTGTGCGTGGCGGACTGGCGCGCGCACGCGGCGGCGGCGGGCGGCGGCCGCGACTGGGAGCGCCTGCTGGGCTGGCTGTGGGCCGCGCTGGCCGCCTTCACCAACGAGGAGCGCGCGCGCCTGCTGCAGTTCACCACGGGCTGCGGCCAGCTGCCGCCCAACGGCTTCCAGGTGACGCACCCTCCCTCCTCTGTTTTACATGGTATAACGTGCGCATGGGGCGACAGCTGCTGGCGTGCGGCACGGGCGAGGTGTGCGTGGCGGACTGGCGCGCGCACGCGGCGGCGGCGGGCGGCGGCCGCGACTGGGAGCGCCTGCTGGGCTGGCTGTGGGCCGCGCTGGCCGCCTTCACCAACGAGGAGCGCGCGCGCCTGCTGCAGTTCACCACGGGCTGCGGCCAGCTGCCGCCCAACGGCTTCCAGGTGACGCACCCTCCCTCCTCTGTTTTACATGGTATAACGTGCGCATGGGGCGACAGCTGCTGGCGTGCGGCACGGGCGAGGTGTGCGTGGCGGACTGGCGCGCGCACGCGGCGGCGGCGGGCGGCGGCCGCGACTGGGAGCGCCTGCTGGGCTGGCTGTGGGCCGCGCTGGCCGCCTTCACCAACGAGGAGCGCGCGCGCCTGCTGCAGTTCACCACGGGCTGCGGCCAGCTGCCGCCCAACGGCTTCCAGGTGACGCACCCTCCCTCCTCTGCTTTATTTATTTATTGCAATTGACTATTGACAATGCCCCTATACAGCAGCAACATAATGGTGTTTTGAATTAATTACTTGTTATCTTCACATGACATGTCAAAAATGAAATTATTTAATAAAATTTATTTGTATTTTAGCATAATTTGACAATGCCCCTGTACAGCAGCTCCATTTATTAATTATTATGACATTCTTCATTTATTTTATGTTTTGTCAATGCTACTTTTAGCAAAATGTGCTCATTATTTTTGGACTTTATAATATGACATTTTATGTAATTGATGTCTTGTCTGTGACTTGCAGAGTGCTTATTATTATTATTATTTTGTAATATACTGTTTGAATTCAGCTAATATAATATTTAGTTAAATAGAGTGAACGAAGTCAAGTGTACAGTGTTACCTACGACGAATAAAATACAATACAATTCAATATTTATGTAAGTACACTAACACTTGCTTACACATAATTACCATAGAAAGATACACATCATTTTAAAAAATAAGTAACATATTATTAAATAGAATTATTATATTAATTAGAATTGAAATACTGTTACCGCCGGGGAACTGTGACTTAACATCCTGCGCTGGTTAGAAATTGTGCTGCAGCGAGGTGATGCCCTGCAAACCGCGTACACATATACTCGTCAGATACCTCGCAAAAGCATATAAATAAATTACTCATGGACTAACATATACAATGCTATATAGCTTTACTCAAACTTAAACTCGTAAACCCGCCTTTGCCGAGGCGTTTTCGTAGCTCATTCGGCTACTCAGATGTGCTATCACTGAGTTGTTACTTAAAGAATAGATGCAATATTAAACAAGTTATAGATTCTACTAAAATTTATATTAAATCTATCTTTACGCTTATTGTTGGTTAGGTTGATTTTTTCGTAATGTGGTCCGGAGAAGCCATCTTCTAGGCCTTCATGCTCCATCTTAGACCACATCGTCACTTTACATCATGTGAGATTGTAGTCAAATGAAGGCTTGTCAATAATTAAAAAAAAAAAAAAAGGCTAGATTTTCACCAACTTTCGACTAAGTGATACAACCGTTTCCACGTGAAAGAAAAACCATTCATGGTCGAACCTGTAAGCTTGAAACTTGGCGCGTGCCGTAAATTCATACTTTAGACAACCAGCAATGTTTATGACTATTTCGTTGCGCAGGATCTGAGCCCGCGCTTCCAGATCACGGCCGCGGCGACGTTCGGCGCGCTGCCCACGGCGCACACGTGCTTCAACCAGCTCTGCCTGCCCGACTACGACTCCTACGAGCAGCTCGTGCACGCGCTGCTGTGGGCCATCAACGAGGGCGGCGAGGGCTTCGGCATGATCTGAGCGCTTCTCCCCACCCTAGCTCTACGTCACGTTGAGGGTACCGCATCTGACCCACGCCTGACCATCAAGCTTGCTTGTCTCATCTGAAGGTAATCGATGCAGGAGGCCGCACCGGACTAAAAGTCACGCCTAAAAAGCTTGTTATTGTAAAAAATATCATCTGATACTAACTGATGCAAATATACGGAATTTTGTATATTATATTGATCTCACCGAAGCCTATTACAGAGTGTTACGAAGTACGTTGAGTAAGAAACTAAAACGAGTCAAATTATGATAATTACAATATCGATATACGTGTGAGATGCATCTATTTTAAACATATTTAAAAGCCTACCGAGTAATTTTTTTTGTTCACATAACAGATATAATTGAGCTGGTTCGGCGCAGGGTCACATATTAAGACTCGCGCTATTTACTTCACAAACAATAAATTATTTGCCTCTTAACTACAACATTCCTGTTAACCTGTTAGTTATATAGTGATGTCTGCTTCTAATCAAAGGCCTATTTAAATAATAATGATAAAAATTTAACTGGTGCCTTGCGGGCCAATTTTTATTTTAATGTAAGTCCTTTTAAGCAACACTAGTCATTTCTAGGTTAATTAAAAAAGCAATATGCATTTTTACATTTATCGTGAGGGGCGTAATCGATGTTAAATAATTTCCTTCATACTGATGTCGATTCGAAGATTTAGCATTCGCAGGAATTATTTAGAATATTAATAAATTCTGTTTTAAATCACGCCTATTAGATTAGTCAAAATTAATCCTGCCAAAGTCGATGTCCATCTGAGAATAATTGACAATAACAAGCTAACATCAAGATTATTGTCTTGTATATACGTGAATAAACGAAAAATAAATTATCAAATCTTAGCGTTAGAGAATTCAATTAAAACTTACGATTTCGGTAGTTTTGGTAAACCGAATTGAAGTGAGTCCAATACTCCGAACAATTTAGTTGAAATGCACACTTAGACTTAGATATTGTCCAACAGATGGTCTAAACTTTTATTTATTAAATAAGTACTGTAAGAATTTTATAAAAATGGTAAATTATAGTAGAGGCTGTTTTTATTTTATAAATGTAATTGTTTTTCTTTATAAATATTTTATAAATGCTTTAGGTAGCATAAATTAAATCTTTATGTATGGCCTATAACTTGACGCAATGTTGACACTGTCCTCTCTAATCGCTAGATTCAATATTTGTGGGGGGATCGATTATTTGATGGGTACTTGTAGACCTATCACCTATAAAAGTGTTCAAATATGCATTTCGCATTAATTTTAATCATAGCATATAATACTTACTTGGAACTATTTATTGCATGTGATCATTGGTTTGAAAGAAATCTATTTAGAAACCTTGTTCATCTGTTGTTTCCCACAAATATTTATGTTATTACAATTTTATAATCCAAATTATTTTATATTTGAAACCACATCCCTAACTTCGTTTTATTGTTCGTCCTATGGAATTGTTATAATAACTAATAAGTTAATAACTGAACTCAAGCGCATGTACATAATTATATAACTTTAGCACGATGTTTCTTCGTGATAATCCAGTGATAGCATTCCAAACTGTTTCTATTTTGTAGTTGATTGTTTGTTGATTAGCCATGTAAGACTGAAATAAATGATGACTCTATACTCCCATCTTTTTAATTAAATCAAACCTCGTTTGTAAGATCACTTTTAATATTAAACAACTTTTTATAATCTAATACCTATATAAAATTTCCATGTCACAATGTTATTTACCGTACCTCCTCCTCCGAAACGGCTTAACCGATTATTATGAAATTTTATATGCATATTCAGTAGGTCTGAGAATCGGCTACCTACTATTATTTTTCATTTAGCAAAACAACGTTTGCTGGGGACAGCTAGTATAATATAATAATCCCTATATGAAAACGTTAGGAGCTTTTCCACCAGAACTATAAAATTTCCTTTAATGGGATCCAATGTTTTGGTAAGAGAGTTTGAGCCTGTCATATCTCCCATATTTAAAATTTATGCAGCTACTGATAAAACGCATGTTAATCCGTCCGTTCCACCTAGTTACATTGATGTAACCAGCTGGTATAATGCCACAGACATAACACCCCTCTATGTAGGTCGGGGGTTAAAAAGTAAGTTTGAATAAACACTACATAATTAAGTGGGTGGGTATAGCCATCTGCGCAAACCCAGCTTTAGGTCGCTTGAAATAAAAAACATTGCGTTTATATAACTATTTATTTTGTTAACATTATGAGGTTACAAAGCCACTTAAATAATAAACTTACAAATAGGTAAAGCGTAACAATAACAAACACGATAATTAACAACAAGTACTCACCGAATACAAACCTTACAAAACATTCGTGTAAATGTATCGTTACAAAAGTGTCATGTTTTATGTAGAAAGTGTTGAAACTAATAAATGAAGAAAATGTACTTAAAAAAAACACAGTGTCTTAATTTATTATTATGATTATGACCATTTGTTCTCAAGATTGCAGAAACGTTTTGATAAATTCGACAGTTATATCTAGCTGGTTATCTAATCGTACGCATGTCGCAGGGGTTAATATAAGACATATGGGGCTTTACATTAAAGCAATACAAAGGAGTCTTGTAATTTACTTGTAACCAAATAACAATGACCATCCACGCTACGTGTACAAGCTTGGTCAGTCTTGACAATCTTCCACAGGCCTTCCGTAAAGATGTCCTGATCAAGGTCCTAGATCAACCTAAGCCTATTAGAGTGTTATAACAACAAACTGCTTGTCCGGAACACATGAACACCCCACCTAAGCGTGTTAACGGCACACGAACACTTGTAAAGGCTGGGAGATCCATGGACGTTTGCCAAGCCTTGCATGGCAGGCAAGTAAACGGAGCATTTGATTATCCCTGCTGCAGTTGAAGAGCAGGCGTCAGTTGAAAGTGTATTTGGACCGGTGGTGTATACCTCTAGATATATAGAGGCCTCGGCACACCAAACGCGGGACAGGAGCAGTGCTCCTTGAATGCGATAGGTCCGCAGAAACGATTAGGCAAGCCTGCGCTCAAACAGCTTCTCACCGCCATTACTACGAGTACTTGCACGGGCCCAGCATTCAATCGACGCTCATGTTCCTGCCCCGCCCTCGGTGTACCGAAACCTGACGATCTCAAACGTGCGAGACAAGTGTTTCCAAAGTTGCGACGCTGCGAGTTAGGTTCACATGCTAGTCAAAGGAACAGGTAGGTACATAAATATTTATTGAAGTGTAGCATGTAGCGAGTGTTCTGGTAAGTGGCGCGGAAAGGCAGGTAATGGAGTGAAGCAGTGCACTAGAGCGGGAAGATGGAGCGCGTGAGGTGCGTGGCGCCGTGCGTGGGCGGCACGCAGCTCCACACTGCACTAGAGCGGGAAGATGGAGCGCGTGAGGTGCGTGGCGCCGTGCGTGGGCGGCACGCAGCTCCACACTGCACTAGAGCGGGAAGATGGAGCGCGTGTGGTGCGTGGCGCCGTGCGTGGGCGGCACGCAGCTCCACACTGCACTAGAGCGGGAAGATGGAGCGCGTGAGGTGCGTGGCGCCGTGCGTGGGCGGCACGCAGCTCCACACTGCACTAGAGCGGGAAGATGGAGCGCGTGAGGTGCGTGGCGCCGTGCGTGGGCGGCACGCAGCTCCACACTGCACTAGAGCGGGAAGATGGAGCGCGTGAGGTGCGTGGCGCCGTGCGTGGGCGGCACGCAGCTCCACACTGCACTAGAGCGGGAAGATGGAGCGCGTGAGGTGCGTGGCGCGGTGCGTGGGCGGCACGCAGCTCCACACTGCACTAGAGCGGGAAGATGGAGCGCGTGAGGTGCGTGGCGCCGTGCGTGGGCGGCACGCAGCTCCACACTGCACTAGAGCGGGAAGATGGAGCGCGTGAGGTGCGTGGCGCCGTGCGTGGGCGGCACGCACCTCCACACTGCACTAGAGCGGGAAGATGGAGCGCGTGAGGTGCGTGGCGCCGTGCGTGGGCGGCACGCAGCTCCACACTGCACTTGAGCGGGAAGATGGAGCGCGTGAGGTGCGTGGCGCCGTGCGTGGGCGGCACGCAGCTCCACACTGCACTAGAGCGGGAAGATGGAGCGCGTGAGGTGCGTGGCGCCGTGCGTGGGCGGCACGCAGCTCCACACTGCACTAGAGCGGGAAGATGGAGCGCGTGAGGTGCGTGGCGCCGTGCGTGGGCGGCACGCAGCTCCACACTGCACTAGAGCGGGAAGATGGAGCGCGTGAGGTGCGTGGCGCCGTGCGTGGGCGGCACGCAGCTCCACACTGCACTAGAGCGGGAAGATGGAGCGCGTGAGGTGCGTGGCGCCGTGCGTGGGCGGCACGCAGCTCCACAGCAGCGCCGCGCGCAGGGAGCCCTCGCGACGCGCCCACCAGTGCAGCGCGCCCACCAGCCTGCACACACAAACACATAGGTATTACTATTTACTATTGAAAGGTGGTCCCGCAGAAACTCTTAGATACACTACATCAAATTTGGGAGGCTACTGCCTCCCAAATTTGATGACAGTTATGACTAGCTTATGACAGTGTCACCGGTTTAGGCCATCGGTCGTGCTTCACTTGGCTCGCGCATAGTTCGGCGGAGGCGGCACGCTCCAGCGCTGTCTCGTAAGCGCCTACTCACCGTGTGAGCGGCTTGGGCCACCAGTCGAGCTGTTCCCTCGTGGCCGCCAGCTCGGCCCGCGCCCGCGCGAGCTGGTCGCGCAGCGCGGCGGCGGCGGAGCGCTCCAGCGCCAGCTCCGCGTCGGCGCGCGCCGCCGCGTGCCGCAGGGACGCGATCTCCAGCCCGCACGCGAGACGACCGCTGCATAATACGAGTTGCACTTTTACATTAATTTTTTTGAACCACAAAAATGAAAATAAATTAAATTGTAAAAAGAAAACGAAAATTATAAGAAGTCATGTGACAAAACAGGTTCCATTCAACCAATGAGCATAAACGGTACGAGTCCAACCACGGCCCTGGTCTTAATTTTGAAAATAGTTTGCCAATACCCTCCACTTTTGGCAAGCGTTTTTGGTGCTGTGTTTATATAAGACCCTGCTGTCCGGTCTTCTGATGAATTGTGTTTTGACAGGGTCAATTTTGTACGCCGGCGCCGCCTACAATACATAGTTGGCTACTGTACGACAACTAAGACAGGGATAGTAACTTCTGCTCCAGAGCCAGCTGCTGGCAGACCTCGTCGTACGCCTGCTGCGTGCTCTCCAGCTCGGTGCGGTACGAGGCCACCCTCTCCTCCTCCTCGGCCAGCTCTTCCAGCAGCTCGTCTATCTGGCCCTGCGCCGCTGATAACTGATAACAAAGGATGTTACATATTATAGCATTTTTGACCGCGAAGGAATAGAGCCTCTCGATGCCCGACATGACTATACGGTACGGTGGCCCTATATGTGCGTTGTTATAAGATTCCGTGTAGGCTATCGTTCGCGGAAGAAAAAAAACTTGAGTCTAAAATTGGGTTGGTCTTTCTTACCCTGTCGAGCGCTTGGTCCCTCTCCGCCCGCGTTTCAGTCGCCAAGTCTCGTTCGCAGAGCAGCTCGTGTTCTGCGCGCGCGCAGGAGGCTCGCACGCCATCTAACTCGTTGCGGCAGTTCCGCCAACCTGAGAATGTAGTATGCAATGGGTGTAGTTATAGGAAACATAATCAAAAAAAAAAGGAACCAAATATTTGGTACGCTATTACTACTATTACTTTAATATCGTAATACTATTTTTTATTTGTGATTGGGCGGTGCAGGTGTGTGCTGTGGCAGGCAGTCGACTTTCATTCCGTAGGTCGTGGGTTCAAACCCCGCCAGGCACCTCTGGATTTTTCTTTTGAAAATTGTATGTGCGCTATAAAACACGCGCTTTAACGGTGAAGGCAAACATCGTGAGGGAGCCGGCATGTTCTGATAACTTTAAAAAAGAGTTCGAAGGACATGTGACATTCACCAATCCGCACTTGGCCAGCGTGGTGAGTAAGTCTAACTCTCTCGTCAAGGGAGAAGTCCCTGTGTCCCAGCTGAGGGAACGTAAATAGGGTGATGCTGATAATGAGACTGAATTAATGAAACCTCCACAATAGGACCGGATTCAAAGTCAGACTAAAAATCCTCAAATAATAATTAAAGCAGATATTTTATGGTACTAAGGAAACTAAATTGGCAGAAATCACAACTGAAGTATTGCTCGGAGCTTGTGAAGTATAATTAAGTGGATCTACTTTTATATGTAAATTTTAATTGTAATAACCAATGCTCATTTCGGAGGCGCGATCTTCCGCTGCGCAAACGTCGTCTTCCAAAGCAATTTTTTCCTGTAAAAGTGAAATGCTAATGACTCGACCACTCTTTCGTTTTACTTTAAAAACTTGCCAAATTTTTATTTCTAATCGAACGACGGTGTCGATCCCCAACAATCCATACTAATATTATGAATGGGAAATTGTACGTGCGTGTCTATTTGTTTGTTCGTCTTTCACGTCAAAAAGGCTGAATCGATTAGCTTAAAATTTGCTTTGATCCTACTTTTGGCATTGGATCAGGACACGATTACTTGTAACCGTGGGATAGGTCGTTAGGGGGGATTCATTATAACGCGGGTAGCACCGCGAGGCCATACTAGTTGTACTGCTAGTAACTACTCACGTACAATTCCGGTGGGATTTTCGATAAATGACTGTGCGAGTTCCGGCCCGTCCCCTATAGCTCACCCTCTCCAGCACCGCCTTCTCCTTCTCCTTGTCGTGGACGAGCTGCTTGAGGCGGTCCAGCTCGCGCATCGCCAGCCGCACCTTGGCGTTGTCCGAGTCCAGCAGCGACTTGAGCGCCGCCACCTGCATCCGCAGGCGCTCCGAGCACGACAGCTGAATGCAACAATGTTGGTGATAACAATCCCACAATGCTAACTCAGGCTCATTCAGAGAGCACGGGCGCTTGGCGTCTGCAATTTCACTGGTCCTAGCAACTGATACTGAATATTCATCGTTAAAATATATAATTTACTTATCACAGTTCTAATAGAGTCTTGTAAATATTTTTTTTTGCCAATAGCAGTGCGACGTTCCTTTTCTAATGTAAAATTCTTCGTTATCGATTTCCATGTTTCTACAAGTTGATCAAAAAGTTTTGAGAATCAGACGTTAGCCACTGGCAGACGCTAGGGCACTGTGAAAGACAGGCGGATTGAGCCAATATAATCAGACGCCCAATAGCCCGCCCAGCGTGCTATTATTGCAACAAATGCTAATTTATAATTATAACAAAGCTTGATGGTCACCGAGTCACAGGGAGACCATCAGTGTAAGGACACAGACGGTCACCATGTCACTGATTGCCGACCTGGAATTCCAGCGTCTTCCTGAGACAGCGGACCTCGCCGCGCCGCCGGCGCCAGGCGCACACCACCATGAAGCGAGCCACGCGCGCCCCGGCTGCGTCAGCCCCTGCGCCCGGTGTGCATGGTGACCGAATCATGGGGAGACCGGCAGTAGAACGACTGAAAGTTAAAATACCTTAGACTGCATGGCATGAAAGGTTGCTAGAATAAAATGAAATTAAAGTTTTTTTTAAGTATGAGTGTAGAGTAGAGTAAGAATTTTACTACACCAAAGGTGTACCTACAATTTAAGGTTATACAAACTAATCAAAATTTAAAATAAAAAAAAAACCCGATTCCAAAGCCTTAGTTATCCTAAAAGTAAAAAAAATCATATTATATTGTAATGTGCATGCGATGCGCTTTCATTTGAAACCCCAATCGAGTTTATTTAATAAAAAAATTAGTGCTAAAGGATTAATTTACAGCAGTCAGACAAACGAGAAGTTTCAATAATAGGGTCTCGTTTTACCCTTTGGGTAGGTACGGAGCCCAATACTACTACATCAGCCCGTTGTCCGCGCCTGTTCGCAATCTCTCAACTAAACCAGGTCACTTACTTCTCCTCCTTCATCCTCTTGACCGGCGTGAGGTCCTCCATGGAGTTGCACTTGAGCGGCATCTTGCGCGGCGGCGTGGCGGTGGGGGCGGCGGGGGCGGCGGAGAGCTCCTGCAGGCAGCTGCGGAGGCGCGCGAGGTGCGGCGACGGTGCGCGAGCGCCGGTGAACTTGCTGACGGGCGTGAGGAACAGCTGCTTCTTCGGGTGGACTGGTTGGAGTCGCCTGGAAGATAACATCCAAGATGGAGAAGCCATCTACCTTCTAGGTCTTCATGCCCCATCTTAGACCACATCGTCACTTTACATCAGGTGAGATTGTGGTCAAATGAAGCCTTATCCAGCATAAAAAAAGGCCCGCTTCCAGCGTTAACTTAACAAGATTAAATTAAAAATTAATTAAAAATTTTAAAAAATATATTAATTAATATTAAAAATAATATTGTCTAAGTATTATTTACGTTGAGGTTTAAAAAACTTTAACAAAAACCTATGAAGTTCAGTTACAATAAGATATATAACAACATAAATGTATAAGATCTAGTTCATTATATCCTCTAGTAAGAGGCGTTAGTAGGTAGCTATGTAATAATCTTATTAACAATGAAACGAGTACTGGATAAATATGGAAACAAGGGTTAAACGTGTACGTTCAGTTCTGAAACCGCCGATAAGTGTATTTATTTATCCAAACAATATTTTCTTACAGATTAAATCGGCCAAGTCTATTCCTAAAATATTTCATTTGAAATCACATATAAATGTGTCATTCTTAAAGACTAGTAAATCGACGCATAACATAACCTACCCCACCGACGGAAATTAAACGATTCCTCTGTTGCATAATAAAGTGAGCTAACCCTTAGGTAATCGGGGGGTGACGGTACTATCACTAAAGCGACATCGCCCAACTCAACCCTCACCTTGCCTGCATAATTTATCAAGGGGACTTTATGGGACTATGTGTCGTGTTTACGCGCGAAACCTTTGTGCGCGCGGTTGCGTGCCTACCTTGTACAAAAGTTTTAATTTAGTAGATGACTAACATTATCATCATCCCGCCGCCGCGCCGAAGGGTCAAGTGTTTGTATGTTCTGCAAGCACTATCTCCTTAGTCTGGGTGTTTTAAATATGTATATCTAATACGTCTATCATCGATACTAATATTATAAATCTGAAAAGTTTGTTTGATTGTTTGTTTGTTTGTTTGTTTGAACGCGCTAATCTCCGAAACTACTGGTTCGAATTAAATAATTATTTTTGTGTTGGATAGTCCAGTTATCGAGGAAGGCTATAGGCTATATAACATCACGCCACGACCAATAGGAGCAAAGATATAGTAAAATATTTCATCTTTGAAGCCTTCCGTTGCGTGCGCCGTGAAAACGGTTCAAGATACACAAAAAATATGTATTAAAGAATAATAGCTCTTTTAATGATCTAAAAAACAGTCCGCGATAGTATATGTCTATCTTTTAAGATTAACTCACAAAAACCGTTTTTATGGTACCTAATTTGGTCGAAATAATTTGTTTAAGTTGTATCAACATAATAATATTAATCTTTATTCAAATAAATATGTTGTTGGTTAAGAGTACTTCATCCATTATAACGCGGGTAGCACCGCGGGGCACAGCTAGTATTAAGTATATCAGATGTCTAGTACCCGTACCACAAGCTTATTAACTTAGCTTACCACGTAGCTAGATGCTGTTGTGTGGATTGTCCGGAAATATTTATTTATTTCATTGCCCATGTTCCACAACACGTGACAGCACATGTATTCGCCTTGCATTTTCTTCAGTCACTCGTCATTTTCTACACTCGCCCCTTCAACCTCAAACTTCAATAATATTTATTGCATACATGGTTTTTACGAAAGTCTTACGGTTTTACGTTTGGTTGGTTTTAAACAACTGTGTACCCTGTTAGGGTAACGCAATACAAACATAGGTACTTATAAAAATACATTTACTATAGACAATGTGAAGTTATAAAAGAGAAGTACCGTACTAGAGAGGTACCTACCTAGAATTTTCCTTAAGATAACAATTTTTTTTTTTTACTATTCCTACTAACTAGGTATCTTTCTTACATAACATCCTTAACACAGTCCAAATTAAAATTTTCATTGGCCTACAGGCCTTTAGGAGTTTGAAAGTAACAATTAGGTAGGTACTTTTCCAACTTCCGCTTATGCTCTTCCTTATTTTATCCATCCGGGTCTCTCGCCAGACTCCACACATACATCTTAACATTCCTTCTTATCTCCACCGCGCCCCGCCTGAAGTCTTCTATCATCCGTATTTTTTATTATTTTTTTTTACATTAAGGTCACAATAACATTTTACCAATCAATTAAATTAATTAACATTAAATGTAACATTTTTGTATTCAATCTAAAGATATGGCTTGGAATAGTATTGGTCTCATGTGGTGTATTTACCAGCATGCTGAGTAGGCTCGAGCCTATGGCAGCAGATTTTGGGGGGCGGCAAATATAGGGACCGATTTTTTATATATTTTTTTTACCCCATAGAAATCAAAAAGATTTTTTACGTTTACTATGTTCATTATTGTGTTAATAGCATACATTACCTACCCCGCCCATACATGATTGTTGTGCCACGATTAGCTCAAATATATACCAAAAAAAATGTTACGTGAAATATCAACGAAATTGTTGCATTTAAAAAATAATGTATGATTATGACAATTGTTGAGGCAAGGGCGGCAGAAACTATTCAGCCTAAACTGCATTTTCGTAGTTTTTGCACATAAGTGAACATGTCATGCGCGGATATTAAATAGCGATAGTATATACTTAGTACATTTTTTTTTGTGCAGCTTGTCCCCTGTATTTGGACATTCCTCCAAACATTCCTTTAAGATCTTATATTATTTTGTTGTAAATTAATTGTATCTTGTTAGTAGGTAAACAGGGCTGAGACACCTTCGCTCTATACTTACGCTAAACTTAATTTCGGGCATTTTCCTTGTGGTCTTAAGCATACTCACGCGGGAGGAGTCATTTGCAGCTGCAGTGTGTGCTGCTCCCTCGTCAGCTCTCGCTCCGAGATGTCCCCCGCCCCGCACCTGGCCACGGGAGACACGCTGCGGGGGATCTTCAGCACATGATCACCCATTATCACCAGTTTATCAAAACTTCGGAAATTGGAAATATTTTATAAATATCGCGTAAAAATTCTTATTTGTTGTTGACGGTATGACAGAATGGTTTTTGAGCAGTTGACGCGATTACAAGTTGTTTTTGAATTTCGAAATTATAGGTGGGTTGTGATTAAGGAGTTTTTAAATCATTTTAGAATGAGGTTTGATTGTACGAACTACTTACCTACTACAGTTATCTTATACAGACTCAATACATAACCTACCTACTTGACTCAGGATCCGTCATAATCATCATCATCATTGCCGTCATAAATAAAATAGTAAATGATAATAAGTAATAGTTAATTAAATAGTAGCCACGGACCATTTCGAGCCAATTTTAACCATCTCATAACTCAAAAACAACTATTACATAATGGTGTTGTTGGCTCATACTCTCAATTGATGCATTATACTCTCATAATTTCTTAAACAAATCTGAAACGGTTATTTAGATACTGACATCCAATCCAATTTATCACAGACTGACTGACCTATAGATCAAAAATACTACCAAGCACCCGTGGCATCCCCCGGGGACACAAACGTGTTGAGCGAGTGGCAGCCCCGCAAGGTACTTGAACCCCTGGTTATTACAGGTACCTACTTAATTAGTATGTAAATACATTTTGATATGCCCTACACACAGGGTCCTTAAATCTTTGTAATGATAATTGCAACAAAGAAACTGAAACCCCTAGACTCAAAGTGTAGGGTTAAGATATATTATCTTGCCAACTTAAAACTAAACCCTATTCTACCTTTAATTTTATGGCACAAAGTCAACAATGAACAATGGTTTCACAAAAATTCTTTGTGATTTTTGAAGTGAAATTTCTATAGAATCGTAGTGATTTCAAACCGGATGCAACAAGATGAAACGGAAATGGTAAGAGACACAAATACAATGCTTTATTTAAATTTCTTTGCGCGATACTTCGTAGTTGAAACAACGAAGTATCGCGCAAAGAGGTATTGCTGTATTTTATTTATATTATTTTGTAACATACTTCATGTAATACGCTTTATCGAAGTAATATAAATAATCCGAATAATTACAGATATATGTTTGTTTCTCTTATCATTTTAGCAGATGCGTTCATTTACCCTTTTTTTCTATTCGATATATATCATAATTATAGTTCGTAAGTAGTAGACTCCAATCGTGCGTCGTAGCTGACACACACACACTTTTTTTTTATTCTTATTCTTTCGTCGATTTACTGAAGTTTCACTTCTATCGTGTGTGAATTGCACACACACCTTTTTTCATTCCAATTCCATTAAACAGTACCTACTACCGACTACGTAGGTAGGTATACCAAATACCAGCTTGTTTTATCAAAGCTGGCAAGTATAATTGACAAGTGCCGTTTAGGGTTGTTTTCAGACGGCGCGTTGCGTGTGGCGTCTGCCGCGGCGCGCCGGCGCCGGCGGGCCGGCGGCTCCGGCGTGACGCATCCGTGAACCTGGCGACCTGTTCGTTTCAAATAGAACCTGGAAATAATCAGCAAGTATTTTCTAAAATAAGTTAAAAGAAATACCTAAGTTTTTGGAGGCGTTAGGAGTACCTACCTACGTTTTTTTATGAGAGATAGTCTATTCTATATCTATTTTTGTCTACAATTCCACGTGATAGTAATTGAGATGTGACTTATATAGATCATATAGGTCTAGGTATTGTATTTCGTTGTCTCGTGTTTAGATTTGTAGAAAACCTAAATCAAAATAATTATGTCGAAGACACATCAGTCTTCAACAAGTCGTTTCTACGTGGAGAAATTATTTTCTACTTACTTTATTTATATCCGCCCTATACCGTGTACTTTTTAAATTAAGGAAAACGAGGGAAATTATTGAAATTTGCTTAATATTTACCGACGTTGTTAGCAGGTACCTACTTAATCATTTTCGTTTTCAGAGTCATAAAAGCCGTTTTGGCTAAGTGGTAGCTCACTCGACACATTCCAAAGGGGTTCAAACCCCGCCAGGCACCTCTGGATTTTTCTTCTTGAAAAATGAATGTGCGCTTTGAAACACGTGCTTTAACGGTGAAGGCAAAATATCGTGAGGAAACCGGCATGTTCTAAGAACTTTGAAGATTTTTAAGGCCATGCGACATTCACCAACCCGCACTTAACCAGCGAATTCCCTGTGTCTCAGCAGTGGGAACGTTAATAGGGTGATGATGATACTTACCTACCTACTACTTTTAACTAAGTATTCCTGTGATATTTCCATGCGATATAATCCGAGAATCACCCCCATGCGGGCATGGCGCGGTGGCGCGGCGCCCTATGTCGGCGCCCGGTCGCTTGTCGCCGACTGTACAGGCGCCTTGCTTTGACGATTAACGCGAGCATAGCATGGGTAAATTCTATGGCATGGGGGTAGCTAGTAGTTAGATACAAGTGTTGTACTGGATAATAGATAAGTAGTGTAGGCATAATACTTTAAAGTGGACTTGTAACGAAACGGTCATATTTTGATAAAAGCTTAGAGTTTGTGTAGGCCTTGTAGTGTTCGGCCGAGTATCTACAGTTCGAAGCTCTATCTACATACAAATACATTAACATAAATGTAATAATAAAACCTTTATAGCATCAAGGTTACCTATCTCTACTTAGAGCCTATTTCACCATCCCCGAATTAAGTTAGCCTGTGGTTAAATATTTATGTAGCTATTTCGCTCAGTCACATGGTAAGAAAGCAAGATAGCGACACCATTAACCATTGCATAGTCTACTCGGATTTTGTGAAATAAGCCTTAAGACTGAGAAAAGTTTAAAATTAAACAAAAAACCCATTGAAATTTGTGAGCATAGACTAAAAGATAGTGTTTATATACTCTCTGCATAGATTAGCAATTATAGGTTCCAATTCAATGGGCTGACTCTAGGCTGCCTGGAAGTAATTTATTAGATACATACTTTGCGTAACACTTTTAGATGAACGTCGCAAATATGCTATCGTAAATTAGTTTTATACATTCCAAATGTACTCGTAGCTGCATTTTTATGTTATCATTATCAGGTAGAATGTTAAAAAAATGTAACCTTCTTAATCTTATGTTATTGTTTTTCTCCCATAATTTGTTCTGATTGTTGGTAAACAAAATAATCACCGCTTTTTTATTTTATTTTGAGCGTAAAAAACATTTTTATAATTTTTTATCAGTAGGTTATTCATGTTTAAAATTTTACGTAAAAGTTACTAAAAATTACCCTTTCTTACAATAAAATTTAACAATGTTTAGATAAGTACTTAATTCAAATTCTATTTAAATTGACAGAAACGAATAACAGCCTCGCAGTTTCATAAACCAACCAACCATGGGCATTGGATTTGTTTTATGTCATCTGAGCTACAAAACCAAATTCATTCACAACTTCTTTCAAAATTCATGAATGACTCACCATTCATGAAAGAACGCGCGGCCATCTTATTTCGCGCCATTCACGAATGGAATGACTCACGAGAGGTCTACGCACACTAGCCCCTGAAATGAAATTGTAGATCTTCATTCTGCTGACTCAGACCGCCTACGTGCGCTGAAACTGAAATTACCCTGACAGTGACAGAATACGCACCGTGGCCAAGGTGAGTCACGAATTCAGCTTTTATTAAGGTAAGTAAATACCTACCTACCTAAGTTGAATGAGCATTTAAATTGGAGTTCCTCTCTCGATTTCGATGGTAGATAACGTATTTGAGCTGAAAAGTAGGTATCTATAGTATAAGACTATTATTTACATGAATTACTTTCCTGAAACGAATTTCTCGCAGATTATAAACATTTATTCCGTAAGCTCTAAGCTTTTGCTACTAGAAGGTTAAGTATGGTACAAGACACCGACATAGGAACCTATGTACCATTAAATATATTTTGTTCCTAGCTTAAGTAATAGTTCATAGGTACACGTAATTTGTATTTTAAATACTTTAAAATCTCACAGACGTAAGAAAAAGAGCTTGCAGAACAAGCACACAGATCTGTGATCAAGCCCGTTTTTCTCAGTGGCGCAGTACATTTACCCACTGCGCCACTGAAGCCACAGCCCGGTAACTCTGTTACATCAAGCGCTAGCCAGTTTCAAGACAAATAAAACGTAGAGATATCATAAGCGCTGTCATGGGCATCTGCGGTAAACAGCATACAATATCCACTCAGAAAAAAAGGCCCTGAGACAAGCTTATACCCACAGAGAAGTCACATCTCTGCGTTTACATAATACGCATTTGTATAGGTACTATGGTAACAAATTCGCTACCTACTTTTAAAAATATTATAAAATATAAAGGTAGTAAGCTTATTTATTATTAAAATATGTACATACAGTATTCGAAGAGTGCTGTTAATACCTAACCTACTGTATTTAAAATTATGTAATTATATTTTAGAACTAAACATTCTAGATTTTGGATTAACTAAATATTGGTAGGTTTCAAAAACCTAGTATAGTATAGCCATAACTCTTTACGTAAACATAAACATTATTTATTCTCACAACAAATTATACACAATATAGTCATTACTATTGTACAACCTCCTAAGCTGGCTGTACACACGCGCCGAGACACCCCGAGACAGGCCGAACGCGAGTGTGTACAGGGCGCTCTCGTCTCGTCTCGCTGTCTCGTTCTCGTCTCGGTCGGTCTCGGTGGCTTGTCGGTTTTTTGCGCCCGAGTCAAAGGGTCTCGTTGGCTCTCGCGAGGTAAACGAGAGCGAGCATGTACACACTCGTTCATTTACTTGCTCGCTGATAGTATTTAATTGTTTTTTAATTTAATTTTAATTTAATTTAATAAAATAATTTTTTTTCTTATTTCTTCATGGTTTACGAATTTTATTTTTATAGTAAATGTTAAAAAAATTATAATAGCTCATGGCACAAACACAAATAGCAGCAGCAATTTCTACGTCCATTGTCGCGTGAGTCTTCAGTTCAAATGTTAGAACGCGTGTGTACAGGCATGCTCTCGACGAGACCCCTCTCGGCCGAGACATTCGCCGAGAGGGTCTCGGCGCGTGTGTACAGCCAGCATTAAGGATAAGCTGTGAAACTACCCTCTACCTACACCTTTTGTTTTGCACCTACTACGGTTTTCAATAACCAATTCAGTACCTATTTGGTTTCAGATTATTTTTGTAGGTATGCTGATGATGAGTGACTGATGGATGAGTGATGTGATGACGAATGCTGCTCACGCAGTAACAAATTTTTAGTGTTTTATAAAAAGCAAAACCTTTTAGTAAAATAAATCCAAAATATTCTAAAACTATAAACATTACACCTAAACCTCATTCTCGTATTTTTCTACGGATAAAAATAAAACTGTATCTGTGCCGTAATTGAATGAAACAGACGATATCTTCTACCTTTGTTTCGCTGTATCAAAAAGTTGGCAATGCGCATGCGTGACATTTTAATACGTCACTAGGTCTAAATTGACATTTCTACAACCAATCATATACATTGATTGGTAGTGTGCACGTCTAATGTGTCCACCTCACCCACACAACGGTACATTTTATTAGCGAAACGGAACGCAACGCGCGCGATCGTACCGTTCCGTAGCGAGCGAGCTCAAAAGTTTTCGCCCGTTTCTCGCTCACAACGATTATTGTTTTGTCTTGAAAACTCGCCAAATATTAAAAAAATAATTGCGGTTAATGATATCCGCGCGCGTAGTTGTTAAGTGAAGTGATACGGTGTATATTAATGTCGCAGATAGCGACATAACCTGTGTCGATTCTTGGAAGTGTTGATTGCGAGCGAGACGAGACCTTGATAACTTGTTCCTTGGACGAGCGACACCGAGACAGTTTTATTATAGGATCATTCATGCTGGAGGTACGTCTTTAGTTTGCTACTGTCCGTCGTGTATGTCTGTTCCACTAACCGGGAAGTAAGAAGCGTAACAAGTGTTTGAGTGAGTGCAGTGAGACACGTTGAAGCCGAGTGTTATTGTGACGCTATGACGAAGCTAAATAAATGTGCGTTTTGAGTGCTGAGGGCACTCCTCAAGTGCCATGGACATCGGCGCGGGCGGAGGTAACGAGCAAAGTTGCATGCAGCCGTTTCATCCTCACTAGCCTGACACTTGTTGTTCTTTCACTTGCACGGCGCTCTATTGGCTCTAATAGCGAAGTAGGTTTAATCAGTGGTGTTGGTTTTGGTGTACTGTACTTACTGCTTCATAAACTATGGTATTGCAGAAGTAGTATACATATATAGTTTATAACTATGTAGATAAATTACTAAAATGTTAATTCTTTACTGTAGTACTGTTTTGTAGAGTTTTTTTGTTGCTAGTTTAACTACTATTTTTATTAGCCATGTCTGAAATCTTTACAAAGTACCTAGTGATCCTAGTCTGTATACTATTGATATTGCTGACACCTACTCTGCATTGTTTACATTGTACTCATTTGGAGTTAATGTTGAGGATAAAATATCTATTTAATAATGGTTAATTGTTGAGTAACACACAATCATTTAGAATAGTGAATAACCTGAGTTTTGCACAGAAAATAGTGATGATGGACCCTGACATTTACAGTGATATCAAGATTCTGAATTCAAACATTGTCCAGGAAGCCCGTAAAGACTTAAATACCTGCATTAGCACAGTTTTTAGTAGTTGGCCTGAGCACTGCGCTATTTACAAGAATATCTATAATAATATGTATTTTAGCCACTATCTATCTACCAATGTTTAAAATCAGACAGCTAAAATAAAACAAAAACTAACATAAATCTAAATTTAAAATTTAAGAATAACCCCAGATTCCAATGCCTTAATTTCCTTATAAATAAAACAGCGTAATATTTTGTAATTTGCATGCGATGCGCTTTCATTTGAAACCCCACTCGAGTATATTTGCAGATTTTCGGTTTTGTTTGCCCACTCTCACCCCCATAACTTTTAAAGGGCAAAAACGATTCTCATCTAAATTGAAATCGCTCCATCCATTCGGGAGCTATGATGTCCCAGACAGACAGACATTACATGTCAAACTTATAACACCCCTCTTTTTTAGTTGGGGGATAAAAAATACACCAATAAGAAAATAATGGGGGATTCAACCTATGCCAAAGTTCTACACAAGGATGAAATTAAGTTCAATATATTTTTTGAAGTGAAACTTCTTTAGAATCATTGTGATTTGAAATCGGATGCAACCGAAATGGAAATAAGATTGGCTTACCTGTCAGGTAAGCCAAGGTTAAGCAACTTTGCGCAAAGCCAGTACTTGGATGGGTGACCGCCCGAACAAAATCTTAGTTAGTTAGTTAGTTAGTTAGTTAGTTAGGGGGGCCCTGTTTTTCCGCACTTAGACTCAAAGGTGGTCCATTGTGCGTGGAGTGGGGCGCTAGTGTAACCAGCCCAACTCCGACCAAAAGCGCAGAAGTTTCCTGGGGTCTTCGCAGGCTTCTCGGAGTGACCTTGGGTTCTTAAGGATTTCACGTCGCTGTGCTGTTACTCCCTCGCATTCCAGGATGACGTGGGCAGCTGTTTCGTCTTTGTTGAGGCATCCTCTGCAGAGTGAACTGTCTGTGGATCCCATGTTATAGAGGTGTTTGTTAAGGGTGATGTGTCCTGTGATAGTTCCTATCAGGACTCGAAGGTCCGTTCTTTTAAGGTTAAATAGGCGTTTGGTTTGCCTTGAGTTAAGGTCTGGCATTGCTGTTCTTGCCTGTCGGCAGTCTGTTAGATTATGCCAGCGATCGTTGTGTAGGTCTTTTATTCTAGTTCTCATCCAGGTGCGCAGTTGCGAGAAAGGCAGCGGCAGGAACGGAGACGGACCTTCTGCTTTCCTTCCTGATCCTTGCCGTGCTAGTTCATCTGCTGCATCATTCCCGAATGATCCACTGTGACCTTTGATCCACTGAAGGGTGATCGTGTTATTTTTGGAAGCCTCCTGTAGCACTAGGTGGCATTCGTATGTTAGCTTAGAGTTGCTCTCTCTGCCCATTAGGGCAGTGAGTGTGGCGGCACTGTCTGAGAGAATTCTTATATGGTACCCGTTTATCTTCCTTCTCATGATTGCCCTGGCCGCCTCTGTTATTGCTGCACATTCACATTGGAATATAGAGCTGTGTTCGCCTAGTGTCATGGATATGTTAATATTGAGGTCTAGTGAGTGGGCACCTGCACCTGTTCCAGTCTTTGTTTTAGAGCCGTCGGTGTATATTCTCACTTCCTCAATGCCTGATTCGTCCTTAGGACCTTCAGATAGTTGTATGTGGTAAAGTTTGTCTTGGATTGGTTTCTTGAGCATGAGGTCGCACGGGGCTGCTATTAGTGGTTGGTATTCCAGCGCCCTTTCAAGTATACGTGCGTGTGGACTTGTGGTGGTTCCCCATATTCCAAGATTGTTTAGTCTAAGGGCTGACATGGTCGCCTCTAATTGTATATGTAGATCGAGTGGCGCTAATTCGAGAGCAATTTCGAGTGCAGCAGCCGGTGTTGTTCTCATGCAGCCCGTGACGGCCGCGCCTATCATTCTTTGAAAGCGCTGCAGCTTCGTTCTGGCTGTGCTGAGTTCTGTTCTGATCCACCATACTATGGCTCCATAGGTTAGTGTGGGTCTTACGACGGCAGTGTAAAGCCATCTGGTTACCTTAGGGGAGAGTCCCCATGTTTTCCCTAGCATTCTCCTGCATTGGTAAAATGTAGTACATGCTCTGTTCAGTTTGAAGTCAAGATGCTTGTTCCATAGAAGCTTGCTGTCTAGTATGACCCCTAAGTATTTGACTTCGTTAGTTAGTTTAAGTTCTGTGTTGAAGAGCTTGGGCAATTTTAGGTGCCCAAGTTTCCTTTTGTTGGTGAACATGATGAGTTCTGTTTTAGCTGGATTAACCGATAGATCGTGTTCTTTGCACCAGCTTTCAATGGTTTTGAAGGCATTCCTGATTTGGTCACATAGTATGCTTTCAAAGCATCCGGTCGCCAGGATAGCGAGGTCATCCGCATATCCTACTGTCACAAGACCTCGACCGTTGAGCTTTCTCAGTAGCTCGTCTGCTACTATGTTCCAAAGTAGCGGGGATAAAACGCCTCCTTGAGGGCATCCTCTCGCTACTATGCCTCGGGTTGTTTTATTTATCGTTACTTGAATGGCTCTATTTACGAGCATGTTGTTAATCCATTCAGCCAGTGTTGGTTCAACGCCGTAGTTGATCAGGGCTTTGTTGATACTGGTGAATTTCGTTTTGTCAAAGGCTCCTTCAATATCTATGAATGCTCCGAGGGTTGATTGCTTTGACGTCAATCCTGCACCTATACGGGATACGACTTGGTGTAGGGCGGATTCCGTTGATTTGCCTTTGCTGTAGGCGTGTTGTTGAGGGTGGAGTGGTATAAGGCTGAGTGTGTTTTCACGTATCTCTCTGTCACATAGCCTTTCAAGTGTTTTCAGGAGAAATGACGTGAGGCTTATTGGTCTATAAGACTTAGGCTCAGTGTAGTCACCTCTTCCTGGTTTTGGTATAAAAACTACTTTGACTTCTCTCCATTTTTGAGGTACATATTTATAGGCAATGCATGCCCTAAATAAAGGCACTAGGTGTTCTGCCAGTGCCTTATTGCACCATCTTAACATGCCCGGAAAGACTCCGTCTAAGCCTGGCGATTTGTATGGGAGGAAACTGTTAATTGCCCAAGTAACCTTTTCGTGGTTGATCATATTTTGAGCTGTGTTCCAGTCATGTTCGTCAGCGATGTACTCCTGATGTTCTTCCCATTTGTTGTTGTCAGTTACCTGACAGCCAGGAAAGTGTGTGTTAATCAGTACCTCGCTCGTTTCCGTGTCCGTTTTTGTAAGGGTATTGTCAGGTTTTTTTAAGCTGCCGAGTGTACGATCAAGGTCTCTTGCTAGCAGACCTCTGACTCTAGCCGCCTGACTGGTATCTTCTATTGCGGTACAGAATTTCCTCCAGCACTGTTTTTTCATCAAACGTATGCATTTTTTGTAGGAAATCCTTGCGCATTGGTATTTGTCCCAGTCTTCTTGTGTCCGGGTGTTCATGGCTCTGTTGAACAGTTTCCTTACTTTGCTTCGTTGCCTCTGCAGTTCAGGTCCCCACCATTGTCGTTTTGGCTTTCGTGAAGGCACGACAAGTGGGCATGATTGTTCATAGCTGTGGGTTAAAATTTTCGTTAGCTGGTTAGTGTAATTGTCTAGTTCAGCTACTGTTTGAATGTTTGCTTTAACACCTAAACTGTCAAGTTCTGATCTAACTAATTTATTATATTTTGTTATGTCAGTCTTACGTGGACAGCGTCGGGGTTGTGGTGGAGGGATTGTCATTTCCAGGTTAAACCTTATCCATCTGTGATCTGAGCACGATGCCTCGTTGGATACGTGCCAGTCTTTGGTGAAGCTTGAAACCTGTTCTGTGCAAAGTGTTAAGTCAATTATGGTTTGGGCTCTAGAGGTGACAAAGGTCGGTTCCGAGCCCCTATTAAGGAGTAGAAGGTTAGAAGATACAAGGTAGCTTACCAGTTCTTCTCCGCGGTCGTTACTCTTGGTGCTGCACCAAAGTGTGTGGTGCGCGTTGGAGTCTGTGCCAACGATGAGTTCCACGTTCTCCCTTTCGCAGTATTCAACGAGTGACATCAGTTCCTGAGTTGGTATCGCTTCATCGCTAGGTAGGTAGGCTGATGCTATGACTATTTGCTGTGTGCTATGTTGGGGAGATAGAAATAGTCTAGCAGCTGTTAGGTCTCTGGAACAGAGTTCGGTTATTAGAAATGTCCTAATGTTCTTCGGAACAACAATGCAAGTTCTAGGATTGCTTACAGAGGCGTTCAGGAGAAGTTGGCTTTCCGGTGTTTTGAGACCACATATTTGGCTTTTTCTGATCCAGGGTTCTTGGATCAGAGCCACAGTATCGGGTCTTTCCTCCAACGCCCTGCGTAGGGTCGCAGTGGCAGTGAGGCTGTGTTGTAGGTTTGCTTGAATGATTGGTATTGGTTGTTGTTTTTGGGGATTGGGGAGGTTGGTTTTGGGGATTTGGAGAGGGGAGGGGATGGGATTAGGGGTTGTTGGCAGGACTGTTTTATGAGCGCTTAAGGGGGGAGGAGTCAAGACAGCTGTCACTGACATCACTCCCCTCCTCGTCGAGAAAGCAGTCCTCGTTCATGGGAGTTTGAGGACCCTGGACTGGCATCGGATCTGGCGTCCTTTGGGATGTGCGGAGCGCCAGAGATGAAGTAGGGATGGAGCTGGGACCAGGAACAGGTTCGGTTTCGACCGCTGGTCCAAGGTCCTGAGTTGGAGGTTTGCTCGCGTTGTCGCATACCTCCTGCTCTTTGGGATCTTCCTCCTCTAAAAGGCGGAGGTAAATGTTGCCAAAGAGCCAGTATAGGCGCCGCTGCTGTAGCTTCGCCTTCTCGACATCAGCCTCGGGAACGCGGAGCACCAGGTGTGTTCCAGGTGTACCCTTCTGCACCTGTTGCTCGACGCGGATCGGTTTCCACGAGTTGACGTTGAGGTCCGTGTTTTGAGCCGCCAGAATCCTGCGTATGTCGTCCGCTTGTCCTTGAATTGGGACGAATAGACCGCACAGGACTCTTCGCTGGAGCTCCTTTTGCCTTTTCAGGACAACTTTCGCTCCTGCGACCGGCGACTCTAGTTGTGAGACCATACGTTGGAGCCACTCTAACGTATAGTCGTCCTCGCACCACAGCTTGAGGACGCCATCGTATAGGTGTGCTCGGCCCCGGAAA
Organism: Gymnoscelis rufifasciata; assembly: GCA_929108375.1. Classification (NCBI taxonomy): domain Eukaryota; kingdom Metazoa; phylum Arthropoda; class Insecta; order Lepidoptera; family Geometridae; genus Gymnoscelis; species Gymnoscelis rufifasciata. The sequence continues at coordinate 701,364 of OV815307.1, read as the reverse complement.
CGGACTTTAGAGGTTTGGGCCGTGGTGATCGGGTCAAGGAGATCCTTGACAAACCTGGCCTCCATCCTCTCACGCATCTCCGTGGCTTGCTCCTCGGTAAGGTCTTGGTATGGCTCAACCGTTAACGCCACCATCAGGTCGTTCACAGGAACTTGTGCTGCTGCGTGGCTATAAGAGGCTCTGTTTTTCTGTGACGATCCTGGCTTCGGACGCTTACTATCACCTGTAGGTGTAGTGCTGTCCTCTGGCCGGGACCGTTTAGAGCTCTTTGGTTGAGCGGTTGGTGTTGGGTTGGTGGTGTGTTTGGTTGCGGCCTGGGCTTTCGCTCCTGGCTTCCCTCCGCGCTTCCCTCGGGGTTTGGACGATCGGCGAGGTTTCGGTCCACTGACGCACAAGGACGGCTCTGCCTCAGGCTTCGCCGAAGTTGGCGCCCCGCTAGGCGGGGCTACAGGCCTAGCTCTAGAGAGCTGTGGCCCACAGTCAGCGGTCTTCTTCCCCACCTGTGTCCTCACCTTTTGGGATGCTGCAGTGTTCAGCTGAGGAGGAGGTATCTTAGCTATCTTCTTGTTCTTCTTCTTACGAGGAGGAACAAGATTCCAGCTAGACCCGGCTGCTGGTATTGCTGCTTTAAGAGCAGACAGTTCAATGACCGTTTCCTTCGGCGCAGCCTTGGTTGATGGCGCTCCGATGTCGGATCCGGTCGATACTAAGTTACGTCGTGGCGCATCCGAGGACGCAGCCGTGGACGTAGACGGTCTGGGAGTTGTTGTTGGCGCATCTAGTGACGCAGCCGATGTAGAGTTACGCGCATCTAAAGACGCAGCGGAAGTGTTGAAGAAGGTGTCTCTTGTGTTCGCCATTTGTTATGTTTTTTTGTATTCATTCTCCGACGGGCCTCACCCATCACAGAGCCCGACTAGGGGAACGGCGTGCGTCGGCCTCTTACCGCACACGTCCGCTAAGGCTACCTCGGAGAATATAGGTCCCTTACACGTCAGCAAGACGAGACGCCACGTTGCGAAGAATTCCGAAGCTCCCGGGGGCCAAGAGCAACCCACGAAGTCGCTCCGGGTTCCGCGCCACGCCGTCTGTCCGCCTTCATGTAGGAAACCTCGCCTAGTGACCCGAACCGAATCCGTATTTGGCGAATACTTCATCAGTGTACCTAGCAGTCGTCACCCACAGCCGATTGATCCCTGTTGGCTATTCTGGGACCTCCCGTCTACACAGAAATAGGGACCAAAGAATGCGTATTGAAGTCACCAGGCAACTGACCCGGCCCGATGTACTCCTCAGCACTCCAGGACTCCGTCTTCCTGCTTACGGGTCGCCACGCACGGCACAAACACGTGGGGAAGCTTTTCTATCCGGCCCCGATGCCGAACCTGCCTGAAATTAGCCCCGAATTCATAGCAGTCCCCTTATGAAAACACACTAACCTACACTCTTATGTACCCCTGATTCTACTAAAAACCCTTCTACCCCAAGAACCCACTAGAATTTACTGATCTACCCACCCCCGATCCCTACCGTGTCAGGTCACTAGTTCCTGGCCAATACTAACCCGAGGATATTATTGGTCAGGTTAAACAGGACGCACCAGGGCAAGCGGGCTAACCTTCCCGCCTAATCTTGGATTCTGAAGGAATGATAGCCATAGCCACACGTGAAGGTTACCCGACCTAGCGCCCCTACAAAGATCAGAACAAAATCTTTTTGCATAGTATTTTTTTTTTGTTTTTTATTTTTATTCTTCTCATTCTTTTGTCGATTTACTGAAGTTTCACTTCTATCATGTGTGAAACGCACACACACCTTTTTTTTTGATTAGTCAATCAACAATTTACCTTCATGAAAATTTCCCTTTCTTATTTTGTAGATTTCTTTACCAAATAAACACAAATATAAAATCCTAAGCAGCATACAGCAGCATACATATTCTGTATGCTGCTTAGCTGAATCAGAAGAAGCTTCAAATTACATTCTACAAGTAAGGAACACCATCATAAATCACTAATTCATAAATATTAGACCAATGCAGGTATGCATTAAAAAAAAACAGCAAAATTAACCATATTTGGAAAACAATAACAACAATGTAATTTTACTTTACTTTTTTACTGTAATGAGCTGTAATAATGGCACTAAAATGCACATTTATTTCACTAATGCGTGCAGGTTTGTTGTTATATATACTTAACTTATTCTAGTGGAGTGGCACAAGTAAGTTTAATCACACATTTGTAGCATTAGATTTATTTTATGCTTTGGACTCAGGTTCCTATGTTAAATAGTATATATTCAGAATATGAAAAATAAAAAAAAAAAACATTATTATTTAAGTAGTATCTAGCGGTGTTTGGTTTTTCTTTTTAACATTTGATTAATCTTCTTCATTATCACACCCAAAACATAAAAACGGCTCAACCAATAATTTAGAAAAAAAATTAAGCACATAAGTATGTCACTCTAAACTATAAATACATATCGCTTCATCCATTCGGGAGCTATGACACCCCAGACAGACTACCTCTTTTTGGGAAGGGCTAAAAACAGAAATTGGATAAAACCAAAAATAAATTAATTTCTTATACTTTTTTTATGCTACCTACCTATCTACTTAACCCAGTAAGGGTTACCTATCTACTTAACCCAGTAAGGGTTAAGTAGATAGGTCTTATGAGAAATAGTCAACTTAACTTATTTTAGATAAAATGCTGCTAGCATTTGTTTCAATCACATTGATATTTGTGTTTGTTAGAAAGAGACACCATTCTTGATAACTTTCTAACATTTGCTATCTATTTTACAAAAGAAGGTTAATGGTAAAGCATCTTATAATAATGCATGATTATAGTTTTGTTAATTATTAAAAAAATAATGTATTTGATGGAACCCATTTCTATATTGATGGAAAAATTAAGATAAGCCCGACTTAAAGTTAATTAATGACCTAGATATATTTTGGGCTTGTGACAACAATTTTTTTTTTTTATTTATTTGTTGCATCATGTGGTTACATTATAGGTGTTAACATACTAAATTCCCTGACATGAGCCCCGTTGGGGCATTACAACTTCAACTTAAGATGTATCCTATACTAATTTACTTAAATAAACTACATATCTTATTAATAGGAACAGTTGGTAAGAAACTTAAATAAACTATCTTATCAATTTATATCAAATTTAAATTATGTATTAAAGTTATTTATTATAATTAAAATTTGCTATGACTATGAATCATCGTAGATGTTAATAGATATGCCAACACTTAGATTAACAGTGATATACAATATTTAGAAAAATGAATGGACAAAAAATAAAAAGATACTTATGTAATTGGAAACGTTTTTACTATACCAATGTTTTCAAAGATGGAAGATCACTTGCACTTATTAACATACCTATCATCGGAGCGACATCAATTCACGCAAGCCACCTAACCCAAACTAAGCAGAGCTTGTACTAAGGTCACTGATAAACAACACAGATACGTGTTTTTTTTTTGTAAATATATACATATACATAGGACTTGAACATATACTTGTATTTAAAAAGACACAAAAAAATTACGAACGCGGTTGGTTTGGTATACTATCTCTCTATCACTCTAAGGATCTTCTCGGACCGAGAGTGGTCAGCATTCCGTATTATTTATCTTACTAATTAATCTATTGTTATAATAACAATAAAGCTGAAGAGTTTGTTTCTTTGAACTCGCTAATCTCAACAACTACTGATACGATTTGAAAAATTATTACAGATAGGCTATTTATCGCGGAAGGATATAGGCTATTTACCGCAGGAAAATACGATGTTCCAGTGCGATAATCTAAAAACACGGACGACCCTTGTAAGCTAGCTTTACCCTTGTAAACTAGCTTTACCCTTGTTAACTAGCTTTACCCTTGTTAACTAGCTTTACCCTTGTAAACTAGCTTTACCCTTGTAAACTAGCTTTACCCTTGTAAACTAGCTTTACCCTTGTAAAGCTAGTGTTTTCTCTGTGTTGTTCTGAACGCGAACGCATGACCACCCTAGCGTCTCTGGCTGGACCTTACAAACAAATACTTACTTATTTGGTACTTATAAAAGCGAGGTAATTCCTTTAAGAAGGTTAGTTGGGGAAAGTGTGGGCCTCCTTGCCTGGTTTCCTAGCTGATGCAGTGTGCTCCGCAGGTGGTATCGGCGCTGCGTTGACTGAGGACCATGCCGGCCACTCGGAGAACGTGAACATTAGTGATGTCCGTGAGTACACACCACTTAATGTTATATATACACTAAATAAGTGTAGCTTTGATATTATAACTGTCCGATTAGAATAGGGTTGGACAGAACCCTTGTTTAGAAACGAAGCACATTTCCACCAGAGAAGTTTGTTGCCTTGAATTTAATAACATCACTCATCCCCATAGTATCATAAATTTGGTAGAACAGCAACCCTGTATAGAACAAAGAATGTTAAAAGTTACTTGATCCCTGATATCTGAAATGGGAAACGACGTGCTATTTGTACTTTTACAAATTTATGCGATACAAGCCTCCATTCCAGAAATTTCCAGAACGCTCGTTAGCTTGGTACTTTCTTATTAAATTGATAAAGCGTAAATTAATTAGTCCAGTATTTTTGGACGGGCTAGCAGACGTACTGAAAAGAATACCTATCTTTTTCTTAGTCGTCATGCCTGTTGAACTAAATTTACATTTCCGTAGAAAGCCCACTGCTGAACTAGAGTTTCCCAGAGACTTGACATCATATTGGGGCGTGGCCAATCTCTACTTGTGTTAGGCGAATTAACCAGCGCTGTATTTCACATTGTGTAACGCTGCGGCCCATCAGCCCAGCTGGTCAGTATCCCTTGGCCGCCGTTGCCCGCGGCACTGTAGTTATAGGATGTTCGTACCCTATAACAATCACAGTAGTGTTTACTTTAAGCCTAAGATTACCGTGATTACTGATTAGCCGAAGGTCGTGGGCTCAAAGCCAGGCGTACATCTGGAATTTACTTCTTGAAAAATGTATGTGCGCTTTAAAACACGTGCCTTAACGGTAATGGCAAACATCATGAGGAAACCAGCATGTTCTGAGTGTAAAGAGTTTAGAGGACATCTGACATTCACCAATCCGCACTTTGTCTTTGGTGAATTACGGCTTAATCTCTTTCGCCAAGAAAGAAGTCCCTGTGTCCCAGCACGTTACTAGGTACGTTAATAGGGTGATGATGACTGATTAGCCAGTACCTGTCCTTTAGTGTAATCATTGTTCTTGTCCCCAGTGGAAGCGATTAACATTGCGGACCCCCAGTTCGGCGGAGGCGTAGACACGATGGCGCGAGTGCCGGCCGCCGGGCCCGAGGTCACGATAGAAGAGCAGCCTGCCAAGGCAATCAGGTAACTTGCAAATACTTGTTATTTTCGGCAGCTTCGGCGCAGCGAACCAAAAAGGTTTAGGTGAAGGTTAACACCATCGCTACTGGAAGCAACCTCCTTATTTGTTTCCTCCTTTTAATTGATGATTGATGTTGTGTATACTATGTATTATAGTGTGTCGACTTCTTATAAAAGATTATAATGAGGATAGACCGCTGTGTCTGCCAAATAGTGTACATTTTCACTAGGGGTTTTATGTCTTGGAGACAAATCGTCCGACATTCACGTAATAAAAGCGCCTGCTAAAGTTGTAAGATAATGTCCCGCGATATGTGACTTGTTCACACTAGCCAGTGATTAATGTGGTTATCAATAAGTCTCTAGCGACTAGTCGCACGACTCGTAAATGTCCTAGGGCAATTTTGCGTGGACCGACAGAATCACTGGTCAAATTGTAGTCAAGTCATGCTCGCCTAAATATCGCATAAAATTTCGCCTACATATCGGCAAATACCAATTGCCGATATTTAGGCGAAATTTTAGTCGCCGATATTTAATAACACCTTTTTCACACTGAAATTGGTAAACGTAAATAATGCCGATAACCTTGCTACATAGTTTCAAAAGATACGTGGACAGCTCGCTTAAAGTTTAAACTTTAACAGGCCATGGTTGTATGTAGCGCTTATTCACTGCGTTCTCCAGTAGAAGCGATTAATCCCTAATCTAAGATCAACGAATGTTTCGTTTTCTTACATGCATAATTATTGTCAAAGTTTTTTAATAATATTCTTCGTGAATTCGTGTTTTTGTTCAGGGTAAGTTAAAATAATTTTCGTCTCATGTAAACAAATGGCTGTTATAACTAAAATCGGTTTATTTGACGAAATTACGCATGAAGAACGAAAATACAACGTATACGAGTATTCTGTGAATACACTAATATTTCCTTGAAAAAAATAATCTACTCCCGTCCTATATCATAATTATTTATTTGGACAACGATAATGTTTACTCTAATTGATTTATACATCTACAAACAAAAAAAATAGTGAAGTTTTTAGTTCGTTTATTAAAAAATACAGTCAATTATGATAGTTGTTTTAACCTGCCCGACCTGGCTTTCTGATATTCTTCCTAAACATTGTTAAATTCTGATACAATGCAAACAACAACATCTAGTCCCATAGTAAGCTCTAAGCTTGTGTTACGGGTACTAGACATCAGATATACGCATAATATTAAAGACACACATGTATAGATATTTTTCATTATACATATTAAACGCCTTGACCAAGGAGAAAGTGATTGCAGATCATACAAACACTTAACCCCTCGGCGGGAATCAACCTTTCCGCTACCTCTTGCGCCGCAAGCGGACCCTTGCGTCACTGAGGCAGTTAAATATAATATCCATAGGTACCAGTCCAGTCTCCGAAAGGTAACTAAGCAACCTTACCTTTTATCGGAGACTTACCTAACACTGTTTAGGTCCACGCTATTGCCATGACATCTGACAGCCAAGTCTATGAGGAAATACGGGCTACGGGCTCATTAATAAACATGTGAATAACGTTAATTTCTCATATTTGAGTGCTGTTGTACCAAGTAAGATGAACGCTTTTCAGCAGGCGGCCATGCCAATACGGTAGATGAATAAAAATATATAACTAGTCCGACATTTAGATTACCTACCTAAAAATGTACCTATATTTTCCTTTTTTTTTAAATTAAGACGATGCGTTGAATTTTCTCGTCACGTAATGCTTTTGAGCAAAATGAACTAAATTGTTACGTCCCAAGCCCCCACGGAACTATGATGCTCTATATCTTTGCAGTTTCTTATTATTAACATATTATTTGCAGACAGATTGATTTTGAGAATGACAGACGGACTAGCAGAATAGCTATTTTATGAAGTATCCATCAGATTCAGATCATTTATTGTCACAGAAAGAACACATAGAAACAGGTACAAGAAAAAATATTTACAAATACTTATCATGCCTATTCAATATTTTCTTCTTCATGAGGCATCTACTTACTTTTAATGGCCTGCCTAAACGCATATTGCTACTTCAACGAGTGTAGCAGTTTGCATGTTTTGCTAAAAACACTTTATCTGCAACTTTGTATTACCTTAATTCCTTATCGGGGCGCTAAGGCACCTCGCCCAAGACGACTGTGCAGCGAAACAGTCGCGATGCACTAACTGTTTGCCCTTTCTCATACGAGTATATACGCGATTCAGTGGCGATGTAAAAGCGCTACTCTCGCAGGATTTGATGCTAGGTTTTTCACTTGTATCTTGTTTGCGTTGATACAGTATCCAAGAGGGTTAATCTGAATACCAGAGTCTCGCCCTTAACCCGTCACAGGCTCAGCTGAGATTAACCCCATTTTGGTTTACAATTGCACATCACTCGATTACGTACCCTTTACCTAAGAGTGTTTCATGATAAATGTATGTTGTATTGTTTAGTGCTTTAAATGTTATGTTTTGATTAGTGTTGTATCCTTAATTTTTTAAAACTTTATAAAACTTTTTAAACTGCTCTACGAATAGATGAACAGGGTGGACCAAAAGTCCGTATATATTTGAAATGATGATAAAAAAGAACTAATTGCAGTAGATTAAAATTGTATATTCTTATCGATAGTATACAAAAGGGCAATTTATTTCCATTGGCATGAGTAACCCCTCCACCCCCTCCGCCGCCGCTGCTGACGCTACAACCGATTCAAATGTTAACGGACTTTTGGTCCAAACTGTATTTGTAGTATATTTAAGTTTTAAAGAAATGTGTTATCTTCTCGTAGTAAAAAATAAATTTATATTTCAAATGATTTTCATTAACACAAAGGCCACTTTTTAGTTTTTGATAAAGTATGACATTTCGCGGGAAAATCAATTATTGCGAGCGGAACCGATTTGAATCAAATTTTACACGGACATAGCTGTTGTCCCACTAAAGGACAAAAGCCACTTTTTTTTTCGTAAAAATCTATTATTATCTTTTGATTATTACATTATTAACACAATCTGCAAGTATGTATTGATAATTAACCATGACTTTTTGAATAATGTGGAACAATTGTCGATTTACTTGTAATAATTCTAAGTACTCACTTACTTAAAGATAATAATTGTGAGTGTCATTGCAACAGTCGTAACATTACTTTACGCATAAAATAAAATTTATATTATTCGTTGATAATTAGATAAAAGTAATAGTCTCATATTATGTGTGCCTAGAAGTGTCCGATTAATATTTAACGGACCATCATAGGTAACACCTACGTCTCGTGTTAACTTACTCTAACGGCCCGCCATGGCTTCGCACGAGTAATTCATGATTATTTTCCCGACAATTGTTCGAATTTTCTCGCCGTAAAAACAATCCATGGACATTTACGAACATTAAAAAAAAGAATTGGCCAAATTGGACCAGGCGTTGTTGAGTTATGCGCTTACCAGCACAAGTTGCGATTCATTTTTATATTATAGATATTATTTTACTCTAACAGCTTTGATTTGTTTAGTCGTAATGTGGTCCGGAGAAGCCATGTACCTTCTAGGTCTTCAATAGTCTTCATGTCCCATCTTAGACCTCATCGTCACTTTACATCAGGTGAGATTGTGTCCAAATGAAGGCTTATCGAGCATAAAATAAAATAAAATATTAACTGACATTCCACACAACAACATTAGCCCCGTGGTAAGCTCTAAGCTTGTGTTACGGGTACTAGACTTCTGATATACTTAATATAATAGACATACAAATATAGATATTTTTTAATATGAATATAAGTAATACATACCAGTGTATCGCGATTTGTACAATCAACAGCAAAAAGAACTGATAAAATAGAATCCCAAAATAATACATACACTAAATTTAGTCAAAACTTACTGACTCCTGTAGTGTCTTAGAATTTAAGGAACAAATTACGTGTCATAAGTACGTGATCACAGTGTTATTATGATAATTTGCTTTTGACTAATTAAAACTTCATTTTAAATTGAGACTTTCGTATAATTTGTTGCATTTGGCACGTCACACTTGAAGATGTTTTGAAACGTTGATTTTAAATCACTTACTTTTGCTGTTGACTATACCAAGCTCGTACCGTGAGTCCAACCGCTGTAATACCTACAGTACAGAGGTAGGTGTACTGCGATTGCTGATACAATCCGCCGCATCATATTTATTTCGGATTATGTAATCAGTGTTTTGTTGCTATTATCTTGAAACTTAATCGATTCAAAAACAGACGTGTGTCATGTGAAATTAAGACTAAATAAATTGGTAGAAAACAGTATTCATCGGTGTAGAGAGTAGTATCGGGTAGTAGAGTCTAGAAATTGGAGTATTTTTTAACCTTTATGCACCTTCATATTTAAACATGTTAAACTCCTGTCAATTTATGTAATATCTCAAAGTCACAATCAAAATGTTTATTTCCTTAAATATCTCAAAGTCACAATCAAAATGTTTATTTCCTTAGAAACACAGGGCCACAGATAGAGAGAGAGAGAACTCCAAAATTGTAATAACTACAAAAATGTAAAAACTGATAAAGCTGTGTTGTTCTATTCGCTTATCAACTCAGTATAAAACAGTCAAGACAATGTTATTTCCTTGATAATTTTTATATATTAATTTTAAGTTGACCTGTCCATGCAGGTCATGTGCTTCTAAGGAAATAAACGTTTTAACTTTGACCCTCCCGTAAGCAAATTTACTATTGAAGTGACAACTTGTCACTTCAATAATGTTATTTAATAATAAATCTAAATTTAAAATTTAAGAAAAACCCCCGATTCCAATGCCTTAATTTCCTTAAATGTAAAACAACATAATATTTTGTAATGTGGACGCGATGCGTTTTCATTTGATACCCCACACTAGTATATTTGCAGATTTTCGGTTTTGCTTCCCCACTCTCACCCCCATAACTTTTAAACGGCCCAACCGATTTTCATGAAACATGTCTAAGAACACTCGCGCAAGACTCACCCTTCATACAAAAAAAACTAAATTGAAATCGCTCCATCCGGTCGGGAGCTATGGTGACACAGACAGACAGACAGACAGACAGACAGACAGACAGACACGTCAAACTTATAACACCCCTCTTTTTTGGTCGGGGGTTAAAAATAAGAATAAATTTGAAGACGCAAAATGGCGTTCAACTGAGTAACATCTTTCACACTTTATAATTTCATTTTATTTGACACTGGCAAACCGAGTCCAATTATAAGGAATATAATTGAAAAAATAAATTTATTTCATACTTATTTAACATATAGTAGCTTAACTGAATTATCCTACTTAATGTAAGCTTAACTAACTAAGCCACTAAAGTCAAAGTCAAAACGTTTATTTCCTTAGAAGCACATAGCCTACATGGACAGGTCAACTTAAAATTAATAAAACTAAATTGCTTAAATAACAAATATCAAGGAAATAACATTGTCTTGACAGTTCGCTTCAATGTTTTTATACTGAGTTGAGAAGCGAATAGAACAACACAGCTTTATCAGTTATTACAATTTTGTAGTTATTACAATTTTGGAGTTCTTATTTATACTCATCCTTGTATTACAAGCATGTTGTATTATTCTCGTAGTTTTATAAATTTCGACAAAGTTATATTCGCAATGCATTAACGAACACTAAAAATGACGGTACCTATCAAGTAAAAAATCTATACTAACCGTTCTAGATTAAACTGTGTTATATATATTATATATATATATATATATTTCCAGACATTTCACACAACAACATCTAGCCCCGTGGTAAGCTCTAAGCTTGTGTTACGGGTACTAGATATCTCATATACTTAATATTATAGTCATACAAATATAGATATTTTTTATTATACCTATTAAACACCCAGACCAAGGAGATCGTGCTTGCAGAACATACAAACACTTTAACCCTCGGCGGGAATCGTACCCTCTACCTCTTGCGCCGCAAGAGGACCCTCGCCCACCGCGCCACTGAAGCAGTCTATATGTCGCAGTCATCTGGTTGTATCTGCTATTTGATTGTATGACTGGCGCGTTCATTTAATGACGACATTTAATTGAATGACTAGGGCTGAACGTTGATTGAACAAGCGTCACAAAACGTCCAACTAGTAAGCGGATTATAACATAGCTCTTTGAACAGAGCGGACGTAAAATCAGTCAGGTGATTGAATAATATTTTTTTAATAGCAATTCGACTATAGGAAGTGCATTGTTGCTATCTAAATAATAATATAAGAGATGTGACTGCTATTATTGGTACTACGTGCAAGTAAAGATTTTATTACCTGTAAGAAAGTTGTTATACTTGTTATGTTTTTTTTCAGTATTATATTACTTAAAGTAAGTTACCTTTTAAGTTGCGAACTTATGGTCACCCTAACCAAACATTACAAAGTCAGCTTTATCCCATTCAACAACTATCCACTCTAAAGTCCAGCGCCCGACTTTCAGTCAAGACGTTAAACGTTACATTAAACAACTTGACGAGTTGTCCTTCAGTCATTCAATTAAATGTCGTCATTAAATGAACGCGCCAGTCATACAATCAAATAGCAGATACAACCAGATGACTGCGACATATATATTAGTAGAATGTGTCGATCGAGTGCCGATGCCACTTTCCCCGCGCGTCTGGCCGCGCGCCAACCGAACCCATTCAGGGGCCTATTGTCTAATTTTATAGCGGAATCCATCTAACAGCTTCTATACATAGACTGCGGATACATTCTAGCCGGGAAATTTGGAGAAGAAAGATATTTGTATAGCAATATGTTATCTTCTTATTCTTCTTATATATAAAATTTCCATGTCACAATGTTAGTTACCATACTCTTCCGAAACGGGTTAACCGATTATTATGAAAGTTTATATGTATATTCAGTAGGTCTGAGAATCGAAAACTATCTATTTTCCATTTTGCAAAACAACGTTTGCTGGGGTCAGCTAGTTTTAAATAAAATTAGAAATTAATTGAAAAGTAAAGTACTTACATGATATAAATCTAAATTTAAAATTTAAGAAAAACCCCCGATTCCAATGCCTTAATTTCCTTAAATGTAAAACATCTTAATATCATGTAATGTGGACGCGATGCGCTTTCATTTGATACCCCACACTAGTATATTTGATACCCCACACTAGTATATTTGATACCCCACACTAGTATATTTGATACCCCACACTAGTATATTTTCCTTCCCCACTCTCACCCCCATAACTTTTAAACGGCTCAAGCGATTTTCATGAAACATGTCTAAGAACACCCGAGTCAAAATCACCTTTCATACAAAAAAAACTAAATTGAAATCGCTCCATCCGTTCGGGAACTATGATGTCCCAGACAGACAGACAGACAGACACGTCAAACTTATAACACCCCTCTTTTTTGGTCGGGGGTTAAAAATTCAATTTTAAAGTTTATAATAGATTATTATTGACATTTACATTTTTGAATGACATAAGAATATTGTATGAATTTTGTTTTTGGTTGTAGGTATATTTGATATTATTCGACGCAAACCCAATTTGCAGTGACCCTCCGGGGTGCATGTACATATCGACATAAGATGTAACAATTTATAAACCTATATAGAATTAAAATATTTGAATTTGAATTTATATCTGTTTATATGGTACTTACATGTGAGCAAATAAATACAGGATTAGTAGAATAATATTTAAACCTTTCCTTTCACTACCATTAAGAGTTACGAAAATCCTTGTTTTTAACCCCCGACCAAAAAAGAGGGGTGTTATAAGTTTGACGTGTCTGTCTGTCTGTTTGTGTGTATGTCTGTCTGTCTGTCTGTGGCACCATAGCTCCCGAACGGATGGAGCGATTTCAATTTAGTTTTTTTTTGTATGAAAGGTGAGTCTGGCGCGAGTGTTCTTAGACATGTTTCATGAAAATCGGTTGTGCCGTTTAAAAGTTATGGGGGTGAGAGTGGGTAAGGAAAACCGAAAATCTGCAAATATACTAGTGTGGGGTATCAAATGAAATCGCATCGCGTCCACATTACAAAATATTATGTTGTTTTACGTTTAAGGAAATTATGGCATTGGAATCGGGGGTTTTTCTTAAATTTTAAATTTAGATTTATTCCTTATCTCGAATTGAAACCAAAGATATCGAATAAGACTTGTGTATCACTTATAGAAAGTACCTCTCCGGACTCGTGTGAACACACAAACTGCGCAAGTGCAGCATTTAATCAACTTTCTCTTGCGCCCATTACTTCCTATAAGAAACGGTTTGGATCCTGTACACACGGCGACCCGGAAAAAAACATGCGACGAATTGACCTTCGTTTTTCGTTGAAATTCGGTTAAAAACGAGGAGGTTTTCAATTAAACGCAATTAACGTTTGTTGTATAAGATCCCCATTATTATTTAACAACAGTAAGAAGATATGTGTAAGAAAGGAGTGAGTGCTGAGATGACGGGTGGTAGAGGGAAATGGAAGAAAAACACATGTTGTGCCGACCCCACGTAGTGTGGGACGAGGGCAGGATGATGATGATGATGATGAATAGCGGCAACGGTACTACATCATCCCTCAAAATTTCACCTTCTTGAAATACAGCTTGGTGACAGACGTACTGACTGACAGACGATGAAGTCTCAGTTATAAAGTCCCGTTATACCTTTTGTGTACGGAACCCTTAAAAAAAAAGGTGTGTGCAATTCACACACGATAGAAGTGAAACTTTAGTAAATCGACAATATAATGAGATGAATAAAAAAAAATTAACAAAAAAAAAATACTGTGCAAAAATATTTTGTTCGGGCGGTCACCCATCCAAGTACTGGCGTCGCGCAACGTTGCTTAACCTTGTTAGCGTTTAAGATTGGCTTACCTGTCGTTTTTCCGTTGCATCCGGTTTGAATTCACAACGATTCTAAAGAAGTTTCACTTCAAAATAGCATAGGATTCCAATTTTAGATGTTTTATCTTTATATTCTAAAGGTACCATCGTTCTATTTAAAACACACGTTATGTACAAGTTATGTATAATACAGGTTCCACGTATTATACATTAATTATTATAACATCAAAGCACCAGAGCTATATGTGGATAATTGCGTCATTTATAAACATAATAAATGATTTGTGGAAAACAGTTCTACGCGAACGAAACTAACAAAATCTTTATTATTTTTAATTTTCATATACCTCACTTTTTACGTTCAACTATAAAATACCATGTTTTAACGGTTTCCAAAACCAGTTAATTAATGGTATTTTTTTTTATTATTTTTTTTTTTATTATCTTTTAGCCCCGTGGCTTTCTTTATGCTTGTGTTAAGGGTATTAGACATCTGATATACTTAATATAATAGACATACATAGATAGATATTTTTTATCATACATACTAAACACCCAGACCAAGGCGAAAATGCTTACAGAACATACAATCACTTGACCCCTCAAAGCCTTTTCCAGTTTTAATATTGTTAAAAAGCATGATAATTAAAAAAAATGTTGTTTTTAACGTAGTAAACAGTTGTAAGTAAGGATTAAGTTGGCTACACTGACTGGTTCCATCGGTCGGAGCCGGCGTCCTTCGCCCGGGGAACTACCTGCCTCATTCGACTGGTTTACCGTTAAACGAATATACTATACTTTATATTATAAAGAGGTAAAGTTTGCGAATTTTGGGTATTCTATGAAACTACTGGTACATAGATTCTTTCAAGCTTGAGAAGAGATATAGGTTTTTTACCGCGCGAGAATATGTGAAACAGCGGGGAAATCCATTAAAAGCTGGTAACACCGCGAGGTATTTAAAAAAGAGGAAATATTTGTTGCTCTGAAACTACTGAACCGATCAGAAAACATATTTTACCAACAGAAAGCTACACTAACCCCGAGTAACAAAGGCTTTTCTTTAACCTCAGACCAAAAAAGAGGGGTGTTATAAGTTTGACGTGTCTGTCTGTGTGTCTGTCTGTCTGTCTGTGGCATCATAGTTCCCGATCGGAAGGAGCGATTTGAATTTAGTTTTTATGTATGAAAGGTGAGTTTGGCCCGGGTGTTCATAGACATGTTTCATGAAAATCGGTTGAGCCTTTCAAAAGTTATGGGGGTGAGAGTGGGGAAGGAAAACCGAAAATCTGCAAATATACTCGAGTGGGGTATCAAATGAAAGAGCATCGCGTGCCCTAACTACTAAATATTATGGTGTTTTACTTCTATGGAAATTAAAACATTGGAATCGTAAGTTTTTCTTAAATTTAAAATTTAGATTTATATGAAAGGTGATTTTCGCGCGAGTGTTCCCTATTAACCCTATTAGAGTTTTCTTACAGCAAACCTTCTATTTTAAGTTAAGATTATAAACTAAGGGATTATAATGCAGTTTTTAAAATATAAGATGCAAAAAGATGGTTTATTATGTATGTATATTTTGCAACCGACTTATTACCAACGTAAAGATACAAGTACCTAGGTAATTTGTTAACACCAACATTTTGAATGATTTGTGGAAAAATGACAACGATGGAGTACCCGTATCTATCTGAGAAATATTAGTTGGTCTAGTTCAATATTATAAGGGCATGATACTTCATATTTCCCTATTTATGACAATTAATGTTTTTCTAACGCCATGTGTAATCATAATCATTTATGTGTTGTTTCATGTAGGTCTTCCGTTAATTTTATTGATAGACATGATCTCCGTTGGGACATTTCAACATTAACTTAGGATTAGGTTATAACTAACTATTATGTTAAGAAATGTGGATATCCATAGAAATTCAATAGATCATAGGGACACGCTTAAAACTTAAAGTTTAATTATAATTCGTTTGTGTCAATAAATTTATAATTTCTAAGTAAGATCCAGCATGGAAATAAGACTAAGTACAGTATGTAAAAAAAGTATTAGAATACAATCTTCTATATAAATAAAAATGAATTGTTGTTCGTTAGTCTGATTAAAACTCGAGAACGGCTGGGACGATTGAGCTGATTTTGGTTTTAAAATGTTTGTCGTAGTCTAGGGTAGGTCTGAACGGTGAGCAAATAAGGAAAAATTGCCGGGAACTTTTTTTACCCGTGCGACGCCGGGGCGGGCCGCTAGTGTTTAATAAAAAATCTATGAGTATAAGATGGAATCCTACAACACCTAGGGCTCCTTGCATATAGACAAATTTTAAAAAACAGAAAAAAACCTCTCTAAAGAAAAGCCTTTCCACCATCACGGTGCTTTAGAGTCCCGTTTTACCCGTTGGATACGGAACACTAAAAAACATTTTGATTTAATAGATTTCGTTTTTGATCTGGTATCCTGTGTGAATTTTTCAGCAATAAATTAATATGGGACAATCCGCACAGCTGTTAGCCCAGAGCTTGTGTTACAGGCACTAACTCAATTTTACTATTTGTCTTTAAGAAGGCAGTCGTTCTTCTTTGATTACGGGAAATACCTAATTAACCAGCTTTCTGGGTTTTAATTAGCCTTTTTCACGTGACTATCTTAAAACTGCGATAAGTGTTGTGACCGATAGTGGAAGAATAGGGTTTTTTAATTCGTTTATCTGACAAATTAAGTAATGCTCAATTAGCAAATATTACGTAAAGTTGATCAATTCATCATTACATTAACAAATTATACTTTTGTATCTTTTTAATTTTTTGGCAGGTATTGTAACCGATTGTGTAATAATAGGGGTTTTTTAAATCTTTTTATCTGACAAATTAAGTAATGCTCGGTTATTAATGGAATTTAATGCTGATTAATGGAAATCGGGGCAAAAAATGTAGGAGTTCATTTTTAGCTGGTAGATATTAGGTATTTATATTGTTGAAGCCACCGTCCATAAAATATGTAATCTTTTTTCTCTCCATCCACGGTTGTCTGGAAGAAATTGCTTTTAGCAATAAGACCGTTACGCATTCTAGGTTTAGTTTTAATTTCATATTGTATTGTTCATTTGGTGTGTAATAAAGTATATTCTATTCTATTCTAAGTGTTAAATAAAACCACCCGAAGTGATTCAGTAAGTAACCCTTTTTAAGGGAAATGCGAATGTAAATTCCCCTTTAGGGGGATGTCTAGTACCCGAAACACAAGCCTACCGTTTCCCCCAGTCGGGGTGTTGCTGCAATGTTTGTCAGCAATATTTACTTACCCGTATTAATTAAAACTCCTATATGTTAGGCTTATATAACTCACTAGCTGTGTCCTGCGGTGCTACCCGCGTTATAATGGATGAAGTACTCTTAACCAACAACATATTTATTTGAATAAAGATTAATATTATTATGTTGATACAACTTAAACAAATTATTTCGACCAAATTAAAGATAGACATATACTATCGCGGACTGTTTTTTAGATCATTAAAAGAGCTATTATTCTCTAATACATATTTTTTGTGTATCTTGAACCGTTTTCACGGCGCACGCAACGGAAGGCTTCAAAGATGAAATATTTTTTCCCGTTTTTTCCACATTTACCACTATATCTTTGCTCCTATTGGTCGTGGCGTGATGTTATATATCCTATAGCCTTCCTCGATAACTGGACTATCCAACACAAAAATAATTATTCAATTAGAACCAGTAGTTTCGGAGATTAGCGCGTTCAAACAAACAAAAAAACAAACAAACAAACAAACTTTTCAGCTTTATATATTAGTATAGATTATCATCATCATCAGCCTATATTAGTCCACTGCTGGGCATGGGCCTCCCCTAATGAGCGCCACAGCGCCCTGTCCTCGGCTTGACGCATCCAGCATCTGCCCGCAGTCTTATAGGCGTATATAACTAAATAAGCTAAAACACAGAATGCCTTATTTTGCGACTATTATACAGATAAACAAGGGTGAAAGATATTAAACAGATTTGGCACTCATTTAGGTTAATTATCCCCCTATAATCCTAATTACACATTAAATTCCTATTCTTTATTCACTATTTATTGCTACATACAGCAAATACGACTTCATTTTATACTAGGTATGTAAAGATAAATATACTAAACTAGTTGTCCGCCCCCGCTTCGCACCGAGTTGACCGTATTGTGAATCTAAACCATTCCCGAACCCACTTAAACACACACAATAAAATTCATCAAAATCGGTCCAGACATTTAGAAGGAGTTTAATGACTAACACACGTACAGAACATTTATATATACCTCTACAATAAAGATAATGTCGTGTGCCATACAAGGAAAGAGATTCAAATACATACATATTCTAATAATTTAATCCAATACGTAATGTTAATCGTAATTCACTGATTAAAACCAGATAGTCGTAGATCAAATAACCAGTTGTTAAAGCTCGCTCGATGTAATGCTAATAGCGGAATAGATAATGACATGTTTACATGTAACTTAGTATTATAACTAATTTATCAATATTTATTGGGTCTTAGTCTTGATAATTACGCGCGACCGACAAAAACGTGTTTAAAAAAAGGACGCAGTTATCTAAATATTTAGGGTTCCGTACCCAATGTGTAAAACTGTACTCCAATATTAAGATTCATCATTATCATCATCACCCTATTAACATTCCCACTGCTGGGACACAGGGAGTTATTTCTTGACGAGTGTCTTAACGAGAGAGATCCTTAATCACGTACCCGCACTTGGCCAGCGTGGTGACGCTGTCCAATACCACGCTGTCCAATTGCGGGTTGGTGAACGTCACATGTCCTTCAAACTCTTTAAAGTTCTCAGAAAATGCCGGTATCCTCACGATGTTTGCCTTCACCGTTAAAGCTCGAGTTTTGAAGTTCGGTGTCTCTTCGTGGCTCGGCGCGACAGCTCGCCAATGTCCACGTTCAGGTTTCGTTTGTTGCAGAGAACCACTATAAGAAAAAAAAATAGTGCAAAAGATACAGTCACAGCGGTCACCCATCCGAGATCGCCAGTACTTACGCAACGATGCTTAAGTTTATAAAAATCTATAGTTTGTTGTATAGGAGCCCCCTTTAAATTTATTTGTTGTCATAGCCGTCAAAGAAATACAACATCCCTTTAAAAAAATCAACCCTTTATCTCACGGTTCTCGAGATACAGCCTGGCGACACACAGACGACGAAGTCTCAGTAATAGGGTACCGTTTTACCCTTTGATTACGGTACCCTAAAATAGCATACAATACAACAAGATGCAAAGTACCTACATATAATTCATGCGCAAACGCCGGGCGGTTGCATCGGCGCTCTAAAAATGCGGCGAGCGATTAACTGCCTGGCGCGCGCCCAGGTGCACTCGCTGCAGGCATATTCATTACTCATAGTATTAATTACGCAGAGGAAAAAATATGTTGGTTAAAACGAGTACAGGCTACAGACTCCAGGTCATACAAGACGACCCTATAAAGGCATGATGACTATATAAAAAAAAAATCTGTTAGCACGTCCAAAAATACTGGACACCAATTTTTTGCTTTATCAATCATCATAAATTATCAGTTATTGAGTTATAATAATTAATTTTTCTTACATAATACATCATCATCATTATCCACAGTCAGTTTTTGCCCACTGCTGGGCATAGGCCTCCTAGTTATGTGTATAATAATATAATAATAAGTTTCAATCAAGTTATGTTATTTGTTAAAAAAAAAATCTTGTTCTCCATCTCAGCAGCCCCTTCTTATAAAGAATCCGGTCCTCTTTGAATCATCCAACACCTCTAACCACAGCGCGAAACTTTTCCACTCTTGTTACTTTTATGTCTGAGATTTACTAAACGCGATTTCTATAACACTACAATACTTTTACCCACTCGTTATCAGCCTCGTCTACACAGTAGAGTTTGTAACAATATCATAAGTATTTAACAATATTATATTCACATAATCGCAGACGATGCTGTAAAAACCACCGAAAATGGCCGTGTGACTCAGCCACCAATAATTTGCCTGCTAATTTATGCTAACCACCAAAACATAACACCAGTGTGCATAGATTGACGCAGATGTGCTGTAATCTCGGTTAGTCATGTTCTGTCGCTTTCGTAATAACGGATCTCGGGTCTCAATAACTGATCTTAGGGCATTTCACTTAGTTACCGCACGATAACGTTGCAACCTACTGAGGTAATCCTTGCAGATGTTGAGGGAGGCCCATGATTAATAAATCTAAATTTAAAATTAAAGAAAAACCCCCGATTCCAATGCCATAAAATTACTTAAACGTAAAACAACATAATATTTTGTTACTAGCTGTGCCCTGCGGTGCTACCCGCGTTATAATGGATGAAGTACTCAACAACATATTTATTTGAATAAAGATTAATATTATTATGTTGATACAACTTAAACAAATTATTTCGACCAAATTAGGTACCATAAAAACGGTTTTTGTGAGTTAATCTTAAAAGATAGACATATACTATCGCGGACTGTTTTTTAGACCATTAAAAGAGCTATTATTCTTTAATACATATTTTTTGTGTATCTTGAACCGTTTTCACGGCGCACGCAACGGAAGGCTTCAAAGTTGAACAATTTATCCCGTTTTTTACACATTTACCACTATATCTTTGCTCCTATTGGTCGTAGCGTGATGTTATATAGCCTATAGCCTTCCTCGATAACTGGACTATCCAACACAAAAAGAATTATTCAATTCGAACCAGTAGTTTCGGAGATTAGCGCGTTCATACAAACAAACAAACAAACTCTTCAGCTTTATATATTAGTATAGATTTGGACGCGATGCGATTTCATTTGATACCCCACACTAGTATATTTGCAGATTTTCGGTTTTCCTTACCCACTCTCACCCCCATAACTTTTAAACGGCACAACCGATTTTCATGAAACATGTCTAAGAAAACTCGCGCCAGACTCACCTTTCATACAAAAAAACTAAATTGAAATCGCTCCATCCGTTCGGGAGCTAGCCACAGACAGACAGACAGACACGTCAAACTTATAACACCCCTCTTTTTTGGTCGGGGGTTAATAATAATGAATAAGCAACAAGCTATTAAAGAGAGGTCATGTATTAATTCTTTAAAGAGTTTGAAGTACATTAGTAATTCACCAACCCGTACTTGGCCAGCGTGGTGATTTAAGGCATTATCTCTCTTGCCAAAAGATACCCTGTGGCCCGGCAGTGGGAACGTTAATAGGGTGGTGATGATGATGAACAATCTATTGCATAGTTAATTAAATATTCCTAGAAATAACATCAAAACACAACTGCGCTCACACTGTTATATAGATTATAGACCTGTTGCAGATTCTTTACGTTTGTAAACAAGTGCCAAGAAGCGGCTACAAACTCAGTATATTTTTGACCTTGTAATTTCCCAAATTCCAATCATTTGTAAGTTTTATTGGTTTGTTGGTTGGAGCAGACACCGTTCCAAGTTGCAACGTGTATTTATGTTGAAAAAATCTAAATTTAAAATTTAAGAAAAACCCCCGATTCCAATGCCATAATATCCTTAAACGTAAAACAACATAATATTATGTAATGTGGACACGATGTCTAAGAACACTCGCGCCAGACTCACCTTTCATACAAAAAAAACTAAATTGAAATCGATCCATACGTTCGGGAGCTATGGTGACACAGACAGACTGACAGACACACAGACAGACAGACAGACACGTCAAACTTATAACACCCCTCTTTTTTGGTCGGGGGTTAAAAAAAGAGAAAGATAGAAAATAACAGTCTTATGCCACTTAGATTTTTAAATTTTCACAGGCTAACTGTTGCAATTCCTGCTAAAAAATCTTTAGATTGTAGCATGGTAGCGTATGCATTGCTATTAAAGATATATTAAACTTGTACATAATGCGGGCTATTGGTTGCACAAGCGAGTTTTTCTTTGTTTTGTGTGTTTACGTTGTGAAAATTTAATGTAGTAGATGGGTATGCATTATCACAATATGAGAAAATAATATTTTTCATATACTATAGGAGCAGTTGCTCGGCAACCGGTCTAGCGCGACCAAAGACCTAGTTTTGGCTAAATTTAAATCGTTCACTCATCTTTGTAAGACTGCTCCAGTTTCTACATTACTAGTTTGTATTCACGTAGTAATGAGTGTAATCTTATATCAAAGGGCATAAATGCTTATATTTGGCTTTGGTTAAAAAAATATATATTTCCGGACAACCAACACAACATCTCGCCTCTGCTTGTGTAAAGGGTTCTAAACATCTGATATACTTAATATAATAGACTTACATGCATAGATATGTTTGTAATACAGATGGGGGTTTAACCCAGACAAAAGAGAATGTGCTCGCAGAACTGACAAACACTTTACCCCTCGGCGGGAATCGAACCCGCTACCTCTTGCGCCGCAAGCGGACCTACCCCCACCGCGCCACTGAGTACTAATATATGTTCGGTTATAAAATGTATGCTATTACAAAGTCAAAAGTCAAAGTCAAAACGTTTATTTCCTTAGAAGCACATAGCCTACATGGATAAATGTTACTTTAAGATATTCCGTACAGTAGCTTTAATTTTACATTGTTATGCTCAATTTCAATGTCCAATAGACGTATAACCTATGTCGTACGTAAGCGCGTAGGTGGGAACACATTTTAAGGCTAATTGTTGCAAATATTTGTGTATAACTATTATAAGGACAATTCAAGCAAACATCACGTTTCCAGATTAGCATAATTTATTCACAACCGTATAAATCACAACAAGTGCTTCAAAGCTATAAGTACACATGTTATTTTTGAGATCAAACATATTCTTAAACTCAGGCTGTTAATTCAGAATTATTTCATAAAAAATGCAGTATCTTTCTAGTAATATTATGATTTAAGGGTTTTTGAGTTTTCCTATATTTCGACACTGTTGCAAGCGCTATGATCACGGAAACAAGTAAATTGAAATGTTACCCGTTTGAAGTCATAATATTGTTAAAAATTATGGTAATTAAAAGTCTCTTCTAAAAGTATCTTTATAGTAACTAGAAGTTTCTAAAAGAGTTTGTCGGCATTGTTTTCTTGGATCAAGATTTAATTCACATATTTTCCTAGTTTCCACAAAGCTCGCTCTGGGCCTGTTGAATACGATTCTGTTGTTGAATAAATCGTTAACTTCAGACTCCCTTTATAACTAGTTGCTTCGAAAGTATAAGCCTACACAAATCTTCGATCCGTCTATAATCTTCCGCAATCCGAAGGCCACGGAGCGGTGTATATTCAAATATTTGTACAAGAAACGCACGAGGCGGCCTTTCAGAGCTTGGCCCATATCCAGCTATGACGTCGGCGGTTAACGGCGAATATAAATATTACGTACTTTTAACGGATGCGGCTTCTGGGTTTGGACACCTTGTATATAACGATTGCGCTAGTATACCAATACCTGGTTATTACCGCACCTCCCAACAGGTTTTATGATTTTACTTAAATGAAGTGGATGAATAAGATCCAGCAACTGAAAACTCTTCAGTTGAGGGATGCGTTCTCATTATTTTTTTATAGAATCATAAATTGTTCAACCTATGTGAGGAATATCACTTAGAATATCATAGAGGTTTAATGATAAGTCTTGATGAAATTATTTGCAGTGATTATTTTGAAACTGTGTGCCATTTGAGAACTTGCATTAATTAGAGAACTGTTGGAGGAAAATACTAGTAGATATATGATATGAGTCATCTTTTCTGTGCCTTTGCAAAATATTTCCTTAAAATCGCAAAGTTCATGAATGAAATTGGATTTTGTATACACTGGTTGTTAATCCCTGACCAGGATTAGTGATTAACTACAGATATAAACTGGTTTTTGGCTTTGGAAGATCAGCGTTGTCTTGTTACACGCAAGTCAACAAATGCTGAGCTGGAAGCCTTTTTGGGACACTGTTTAAGTGCCTTTTACTAATTAATTAAGTTCTGTTGATATGTATTGTGTCTCAAATAAATTTATTATTTTCATTTCATTAAAACGACAAATGAGTAATCAGAATCAATGTTTAAACAAACATTGCCACAACTCTCTTGTATTATAAGAGGAAAAACATAGGAAGTAAGTATTAAAGAGACAAAGTGTTCGGAAAAATATGAACAATCGTAAACGTGGATATAATTACGGTAAAATTGGCCATCGGCACGCTACACAGATGACTAGTATCCACTTATATTTTTTCCTGTAATGAACGTTAAGGCTTAACAAAAATTATCCCATGTTGAAGGTACCTAAGACAACAGATATTTAATTTATAGTTTATGATGTTACGACTAGATGGCACTAGTAAATTTATGTAGTTGCTAAATATTTTATATTCGATGAAATAAATTGAGATAAGTGTCAAAGCAAATATCAACCGCATATCAAGTAAGCTGTAAAATTAACTCTAGCTAACTAATAATCAAATATTGATATGAGTTGATTATAGTATATTAATAGGGTGATGATGATAGTATATTTGTTTATTCTTTAACTAAGAGGATAAATATCAGTGGAAACTAGGCATTCTAGTACACAGCGTTATCAGATTTTCCTGCAACGGAACGATGAGATTTGCCATCGTAAAAATTAGTCACACAATGCTATTTAACAGTTTTTAACAACCTTACTTTACGTTGTAACTTGTAAGTTCTCGAATAAGGAGGAAACAACGGCCATAAATTCTTAAACAACAATATTCAGTTTGAAAAAGGGTGTTACTCATATACATTTTATATTTATCATATTGGGTAACTCACCTAAAATGACTAATATAATAAAATAACTATAACCACAAAAGATTTAAAAAAATAAGAAGTAGTTAATTTGTGTTGCATTTCATTACCATGTATCACTTCACAATAGAGTTTCACAGATATACGAATATAAAATCTAAAATATTTTTCTTTAATAAAAATGTCTTAGCCCGCGTATGACCAGCTCCCGTTTTGTCTATGTCAACAAGTTAAAGAATTTGTAAACCTAAAACATCCAAACAGCGCTCGTTTCTAATTTTTTCATGACATTGGTAATATTTGATCTTTCAATTAATCCATTATAACGCGCGTAACACCGCGGGGCGCTGCTTGTCTATACTAATATTATAAAGAGGAAAGGTTTGATTTTTTGTTTGTTTGTTTGTTTGTCTCGAATAGGCTCTGAAACTACTGCACCGATTTAAAAAATTCTTTCACCATTCGAAAGCTACACTATCCCTGAGTGACATAGGCTATATTTAGTTTTCAAAATTAATATGGTTCCTTACCAAACTCCGATAATGTAACCCATGGTGAAAAAAAATAGCCTAAAATCTTACTTTAATCGCGAATGCTGCGAAAACTATTGAATATATAACAAAGTGATGTATTACAACTTTGTAGAACTTATCATTATCTACAAAAAACGTCGTTACATCATAACTCTAACTATTATAGTTTTGTGACAATAAGCGATTTTTTTTTTAAATAAACCTAAAATCTTTCTTTAATCGCGAATGCTGCGAAAAATATTGAATATATAACAAAGTGATGTATTACAACTTTGTAGAACTTATCATTATCTAAAAAAAACGTCTCTACATCATATCTCTAACTATTATAGTTTTGTGACAATAAGCGATTTTTTATATTAAAAAATTAAAATACCACTGTTTGAAAAGGCTCTTTATTTGTGTCTTGGTATTAATCCTTAACAAAATAAATTATTCATTATGTAAGATTGCTTTCAAACCTTTATATAACTTTTTGAATTATTAGATTCTGACATTCCATTCAAAATATATCACGAGTAAATTTTTTTTTATATAATCGCTCGGCGGCTAACTATGCGTTGTGGAGTGGCAGGCGTCACTCGGGCACGGAGGTACGGGAGGGGTTAAGATCACGAAATAATCTGTCGGCTCCCTACTGAATGGTCGTGTGCGGAAATAAAAAAATTGTCGCTTGATAATATTTTGTCGCTTAGTTAGTAGTTAATAATTCGTTAACAGGTAACTAATCCCATTCAAAAAGTTATTTTCAGAACTAAACCCTAGCATATAGCATAGATATTGTACATATCGTCGGTTGCAGGTTCAATTGGGGTAGCCACCAAAACACGTAAAATAAGTTGAGTCTTTTCTGTTCTTTCGAATGGCATAATAATAGATTTCCAGCTTTAAAAAAATACAGTTACGCTACACATTTTAACTGTGAATTTTGCAGACTTCCGGCGAAATTATGTTGTAACTGAGTGGGTATGTGATCCATTTACATAAGTCTAATTGTTGTATTCCTATGACCGAAGGAGGTTATATTTTGGTTTACCCGTGCAAAGCCGGGGCGTGCCGCTAGTATTAGATATAACAAAATACATGATGACCGTCATAGATACTTGTTTCCATTTCGAAAGAAGTCCTCCATAACCAATTTTGGTTGAAATTCAGTATTTCATTTATTCATCCACCTTAGGAATTAAAATTGTTCACTTGGTTTCGTTAGAGCCTTAGAGGTCGTACATGTGAATTCTCATCAGCAGCTTATAGGTGCCTTGTCAAATCTAATCGTAATCTATATAAATAAAAATGAATTGTTGTTCGTTAGTCTGATTAAAACTCGAGAACGGCTGAACGGATTTATCTTATCATAGTCTTAAAATGTTCGTGGAGGTCTAGGGAAGGTTTAAAGGGCGAGAAGAAATCGAATAATTGCCGAAAAAATAAAAACCCGTGCGAAGCCGGGGCGGGCCACTAGTAATATAATAAACAGCGCAGCGTTGCAAAAACCATTGTCCATTTTTAAGTCTATTATGTTTATCCTCTCAGATTTCGATATGAGTGCGAGGGCCGGTCCGCGGGGTCCATCCCCGGCGCCAACAGCACGGCGGAGAACAAGACGTTCCCCACGCTGCGGATGGCGGGCTACGTGGGGCCCTGCACCATCGTCGTCTCCTGCATCACCAAGGACGACCGCAGGTAAGCAGTCTACCTCTAATTTGTAGTCGAAGGAGATACTTTGAGGTGTAAGTCATTGCGTCGACCTGATATTCACATATCATTGATCAGGTGTGACAAGCTTTAAGGAACCAGGTCTTCCTCGCTCCATCTGGAAGCTACACCGACTGGAAATATCCCGATCGCAGGGTCCAGTCAACAGGAAGAACCCTATGTCCCTGTTGAGGTATAAGAGAATTTAGAATATTATCATCCAGCTGTAACACGTGACTCCACGCTGCAGATGACGGGGTACCTACGTCGCCCCTTCCACCGTCCCGGTCTCTTGCATCACCAAGGACGACCGCCGGTAATCCCTTCAATCTACTTCTAAAGCCTTAGGAGATAAGGGTTACATTCACTATCTTAGAGACACCAGCCAACCTCACCGGCCCGTGGTACCCTGCCGAAACGCAAACAAGGTTTTGTTTAGGTTTTCTCTTCACATATGAATTATTATACAATAATAGTCCTTGATATAATAGGTAATAGGCTGTAAAGACGAATGCGAGAATGGATCGTTCGGTCACACACTCGACAAGTGAATGTTCCCTGAGGTGGGCGAGGGTTGGAGACCTGTTCGTGACGTATTTAAACAGTTATGCTAATTCAGTACAAGACACTGACGAACAATTCCAATTACAGACCTCACCCGCACAAACTAGTGGGCCGGGAGAAGTGCGACCGCGGCGTCTGCACGATCCGGCACACCTTCACGGAGGACAACCCCCTGGTGCAGTTCAAGAACCTCGGCATCCAGTGCGTCAAGAAGAAGGACGCCGAGATCGCGCTGCAGGAACGCCAGAACCTCAGGGTCGACCCCTTCCGGAGTGAGTACATTACAATACTAAAGCATTAATGAGAATCTATAATAATATTATATATAATACTAAATATGTAGTTCTTTGAACGCGCTCTAATCTCAGGAACTAATGTTCATTTAACGAGGAAGACTAGGCTACCGGCTTTTTACAACGAGAAAGTACGTTGTTACCGCAGGAAATTACAGCAAAAACACGAGCAATGCCGTCGTGGCGTATAAAACTAGTGTGCCCCTGGTGTTCAGGAACATTCAGTGCGTTGAAAACAAGAGATTATATAGGATCTCCATGAATCAGCAAAAGTTGTTGGTGACTTGCGACATCTGTGATGCTGTTACTTAATCATAGACAGGTCTTACCTGATTGCTGATTGATGAATCACAGGAACTCCTGCTCAGATAAAAAAAAATAGTAAGGCTATATACTACTTTTTACAGAGGAAAAAAAAGGCATCGCTGAAGCGTGTAAATCTAGCCATATCTCCCCGTTTCAAAACTACGATGCCTCAGACACACTTTTTTTTTTTAATGCTTGATAAGCCTTCATTTGACCACAATCTCACCTGATGCTAAGTGACGATGTGGTATAAGATGGAGGATGAAGACCTAGAAGGTAGATGGCTTCTCCGGGCCACATTACGAAACACGAAATAATCGCTTCACGCACTGGCCCAGCCCGGAGGGTGGTGACAAGCCGCGGCCGAAGCCTACCACCAGAGACTGTTCTTAGCACCACCCGGAGGTCACGTGTAAGGATTCAGAGCGTTACCACTTACGGACGTGAACAGACAAAACCTCCAAACTCACGCAGGGTGGCCAAACTTATACAACAAATATTTGTTTAAAACTAAAATATTTACTGTACGGTACCACCATATGTGTTATTTTTTACTGTAATCAGATGCAAATTCACCGTTGTGTAAACAGCAGCGGGCGCGCGATGTAAACGACCCGCGCCCGGCATGCGCGCGCGCCGTGCGCTCTGTAAGCTGTGCTGTAGATAACTAATTATATCTATGCTATATTACTACTACATACTATAATTCATATAATTATATTAATTTATTCATAATACTATTATATAATCGTATTTGAAATATTACAATGAAATATTAACCTGTCTAAACACCTAAATTGAATTGATATTAAATTACATTGAAACTAGAATACATAATCGGAAAAATTACAAATGTCAAAGGAAATAATGTCATGTCAGAAATAATCTATAAAATTAAATCAATAATTTAATGTCCTCTACGGATTAATGGAAAAATGTTCGTTCATAAACTCGTCAATAGAAATAGTAGCATCCCTTTAACAGAAGTGTCCTTAATTTACTCTCGAATATATTATTTTTAATCTTTTCCGTGTTACCAAATATAACACCCGAGAAATTTAAAATAGATAGATCCGTTACTCTTAATTGTACACCATACAAACTTATAAAAACAATAAGAAGAAAATACAAAAAAAATTTACAAAAAACAACAAATACATTAAATCATGTTGATGTCTAAATAAATCATTTTTAGGGTTCTAGAACTAAAGGGTAAAACAGGACCCTTTACTTAGATTTCGTCGTCTGTTTGCCCGTCTGAGTGTCACCAGGCTGTATCTCAAGAATCGTGATAGATAGAGACCTTTTTTTTTAAAGCTTTATCTTTATTGTAATATGTGTATACGTTATACGGAACCCTTGGTATAGTATGATAAAAAAAAAAAAAAAAATTTCAAGAATATAAATGTAAGTGGTAAAAAATTAACTAAAATCTAAATTCACCATAATTAAATAAAAAAAACCATCTAATACTATGCTCGTAGTATAGTCTCTGAACCTAGTAACCACAATTTAAGCCTGGTTCTTTTAACAAATTATTTTACTTATTGAATGGAAATCTCGTTCTAAAATTAGACTCTACAATATAAACAAAGGGTTAGCAGTGGGGCTGTGTAATAATTATTAACTAATTA
Organism: Gymnoscelis rufifasciata; assembly: GCA_929108375.1. Classification (NCBI taxonomy): domain Eukaryota; kingdom Metazoa; phylum Arthropoda; class Insecta; order Lepidoptera; family Geometridae; genus Gymnoscelis; species Gymnoscelis rufifasciata. Next base: position 671,281 of record OV815307.1, on the reverse strand, counting down.
GACATTTATACCCCTTTTCCATAAATAAGTAAATCAGGGGTTGATAACGCACCCTTCCCCTTCCTACTTAGACTTCCGGATAGGGTAGTGCATGTCCTTGGAACTGTCAAATCGATATAAAACTTCAGAAATAGGTAGCTTTAAAAAAAAAAAAAATTCAGTGTTTACAAACAACTTACAATACTTCTTACTAATCTTCCTTAAATAATTCACGTCTCATAAAGGCCATATTTTGGGAGCATATGTTGGCTTAAGACGGGCTGTGGATGATGACGAACTAGCGTTAATATTTTTGTGTATTAAAATATGACAACGCTAAGTACTGCTGAAAATTTAATTTAATAAACCAATATCTTCTGTTAGGTATAAATACGCGCTTATAACTTAAACTATGACGGGTATCAACACTTTTTAGATATAACGGGATATTAACCATGATTTATTGTGTTTATAATCAGTGATGCATCGACTCGTAATAAAATACTGAGAAAGAGGGTAGACCGCTCTGTCTGCCAATAAAACTGTTACCCGACTCGCAGCTTCAGTTCAACCGTGATCATGGTGCATGTAACTGTGCCGAAATATCGGAAAACTCGAAACACAATATATCATCGTACGTAAATATTTCACTTTCAAAATTCAAAAAATATTATTATTTTTTATCTTAAATATGCCGTTGTAAAATCTCAATACATGCCTATGTACTCGTATATTAGATTCGAGTTTATGGAAAACGCAAATGACTGTCCCATAACTAGTTAGCAAGACCAGTTAAACTAGATAATTTATTTCCTCAGTACTTATGCGAACAATCAATCTTGCCCACTGCATACGCCCATAACACTAATAATATCAAAGACTAGCGGCCCGCCCGGCTTCGCACGGGTTTATATTCAGTTTTTTTCCCGGCAATTATTCGGTTTTTTCCCGCCTTTTAAACCTTCTCTAGACCTCCACGAACATTTCAAGACTAAGATAAGATAAATCCGTTCAGACGTTCTCGAGTTTTAGTGAGACTAACGAAGAGCAATTCAAGCCTACATTCGGCCAAAATATCACCTTTGTAAGGTGATAATGACGACCTATCATGTATCTATTTATTGATTCCTGATTCGATCTTGTAAAGAAACTCTGAGCATAACCTACTCCATAGCTTCGAGAGCAACTTTGAACCGAATTATACAATCTACTGTTGACTGTAGTTTGCGGGGCGTTAATTAACTTGCTGTAACTCAGAGTCTAACTAGGACAGGAGGTAAAGTGCTTAAGTCTGCGTTAGTTATGTAATACTTTCTTAGGTTTTCAATAAATTATTGGTTGATTGATGGATTGATTGATTGTGCAACTGTGCAACACCCATTTTTCGGACCCAAAAACGTCGCAACAAGGCAGTTGTCCCAACTACAACGGCGAGAAAACGACTAACTATCGGCTATTTTGTCGTTCAAGAAACGTACAATAGATATACTTTCCGTGTGACCAAAAGAGATGCATATACAAACAGTTGATCGCTGACTGTTTAGTTCACACTGCCGGCGAGCACTCGCTTCACTAGCTGAGCGACAAGAGCTATGAAAGGTAACTCTCGCTCGGCGATACTCGCCAAGCGATTAGAACTCCGCCGAGAGAGCAACCAGTGGACATATTTCTACAGTGCGTATCTGAAAGTACACGTTTATTTAATACGAGCGAGTGATGCGAGTAATCGCTCGCCTCATCCGCTCATCTCATGCTATATCGAGGTAGAACATCATCGCGCCAACTTTAACAACGTTTCATAAAACGTCATCACCATTCCGAGTTTCCAACTGATAGGAGCAATAAATAAACAAAAATACACAAAATAAATGTTTCCGGGCAAAATAAGATAAGATAAACATTCTGTATTGCACAGAAAATAAATTAAAGATATTACATAGATAAATGCAAAAACTATGTGACAATTCACACAGCATCACCTAGCCCCAAACTAAGCTGAGCTTGTACTATGGATGTTAGGTGACTGATAAACTTGAGAGCCACAGAGTTCAGGAAGTTATATTACGATGATGTTACACACAAAGATTAACCGTTCGTTTGGATCTCGTTAATTTACGGTTGATTCAGGATGTAACACGAGAAATCGTCAACTGATATCAGACTAAGGGCTTATATTCACCAATAAAATATAGTTATTTCACTCACTCACATGTGACAAAGCGAGATAGGTCTTGACATAACTAACCCTTGATACGTATTATTGACTAACTAAGACGGTTCAAGCGCAGAGTCCAATTACAATAAATTTAATTGAGGCTTATCGTAGTTTACTCGGACTTTGTGAAACAGGCCCCTAGGTACAAGATGATATTTTAAATGATGAATATTATAAAAGCGACAGACACATAATACATACATGTACAATTGTTAATCTATCACGATCAGCAGAATCTAAAGGCTGAAACACAGAATAATGGCAAATTTTACCACATACAAAATATCATTTTCCTGGGCAATAAATAGTCTTTATTGAAAAATGCGCTATAAAACAATGAATGATTTAAAAACACAGTCAAGAAGTAAATGCGATACTCGCGTTCTAACTCTTCTTAAAAGTAAAAAGTCATACATATTTTGTAATGTGCACCTGATGCGCTTTCATTTGAAACCGAGAGTCTGCAAATATACTCGATTTTCGGTTTTTCTTTCCCACTTTTAACCTCATAACTAAAAGTTTTCTACCGATCTAACGGATCTACCGATTTTCGTCAACTCACCTTTCATACAAAAAAAAACTTAATTGAAATAGCTTCATCCGTTTGGGAGCTATGATGTCCCAGGCAGACACACAGGCAGACATGTCAAACTTATAACACCCCTTTTTTGTCTGGGGTTAAAAACTGTTTTCCAGTTGGTCTAGTACATATTTAACAAGCGCGATCTCGGCCAGTTAGAGCGGTTAGGTAACTCCACAAGCTCAGAACAAAGAGTTTTGGATATTTTCGGTCGGTTATTTCTGTGCGCGAGGCTGCCGGCCGCTCGCTACCGGGATCGCTAAAATGCGCGCGATTAATCTAGATAAACTATGAGAAGATTACAGAAGAGTTTTTCGTCCTCATCTACTTTGTAGAAGTGAGAATGAAAGAAGCATATCCTGGTCTTGCACGCACTAGATATACCATTCTAAGTAAACATAGGTGTTCGTAAAATACATATGTTGACTTCTACGTTAAATGTTATGGGTTTGAAGAACATGTGACATTCACCAACCCGCACTTTGCCAAATTGGTGAATTAAGGCCCAATCTCTCTCATCAAGAGAGAAGTCCTAGACCCTAGTCCTGTACCTATTATTTTCCATTGTCGCATTAGTTTTGTATTGTAATGGCAATGTAAAAGTGTAAATAAATAAATAAAGTCCCTGTGTCCCAGCAGTGGGGACGTAAAATCGAGTGATGATAAGTACAGCAAGTGGCACCAGAACAAATTCACAATAAAATTATTTATAGATGCTTGAAAGAACAAAGTTCATGTTTTTTGATATCCACATATTTATCTGTTCGAAAAATAAACAGTTACTATATACATATTAACAATAACCTTTCTAGGCATAAAGGTATTTGTCTCGATTTGTGATTCGCAAAGGAAACTAATAATACGTAGGAATTATTTCATGACTAGTTTTGAACATGAAGCGAATTGGCGGGGCCGAAAACTTCTCAATCCCGAGAATATGCAAGCGTAGCGTTGGACATGAACCAACTAGGTTGATAGACGATTTGGTTGAAGCCGCTGGACACCTGCAGGTCGCCTGTCCAGCAGCGAGCGACCTGAGCCTGAAATTATGATGGTGGCGATTTGCTCACAATATCTTCATATTATGAGGCTTGCGCTATAAAATATGTACATGCAGATTCTCAACAGCGCTAAACAATCGTGTTGGTGCGAAACTCTGTCCATGATATTCCAAGCATTCTTCTCAAAGGCATCTATTTTCTTCTTTTCCACTTCTCGCATTGTCCACGTCTCTGCAGCGTATAGGAATATGAATTTAAATATATATATATTTTTTTATGATTTGGGAAATACCTATCTATACTTAGATTAATATTATAAAGACGTAAAGTTTGTTTGTGAGTTGAGTTTGTTTGTGTCGTTGATACCGATTCGAATGAAATTTGGCACAAAGATTATCTCAAGCTTTAGATGTGACATATGCATACTTTCTACTGATACCTTCAACCTGAGTTTCTTCAAGTCACGTGTGAATAGGTACCTTCTAGATCTTTGTAATCCATTCTCGTCCACATCGGCTATGACCATCATTTGTGAGATTGAGGACAAACAACATTTTTACCGCGGGTAAATTCATTATGCGCGTGTACTGCTAGTACCTAATAAATCTAATAATAGACGATGAATCACTGGCATTCAGCTCGACTCAGATAGAGCTAACGAACTGTCGCGTGAACTCCGCCCTTAGATAGTGGCGAGAAAGGCGTCTGTACACGAACGACATAATTAGCAACATTGCAACGGCAGCTGTTGACGTGACAATATCTGCGGCAGAAAACTTCGACTCTTAATATAATGATGTTTCAAAGATATATCAGGAGACGTGTGTTAGTGCTTTTACTATTATATTGATTTATTACCGTAACTTTTCTATACATAAGCTACGTCTGACTCTATATTCGTGTTAATCTCGGACAAATGAACTAATTTTCTTCACTTTTCAAAAATAGATAGAGTTATAAAAGATTTGTATGTGTTATTTGTAGCTGTCGACAGCTTCTTTTGCCTTTGCTGTTGGCATTTTGCCGCTCGTATATATGCAGCTTTATTCAGTTATTGTACCGTCCGTTATCTAGCGGTCGGTGCTTTAAGCACAACCCCACGTCTGGGTTAAAAGGTCAGGATCTGGATCAGTAATCTGGATTTACAATAGAGTTCTCTATTATCTATCCCTAGGCGTTCACACTATATTTATATGATTCATTGATTTAATAGAGATGGTCCCTGACAGATTTACGTTCGACAATTCATCAAGTCGATACACGGAATTTACAACATGCAATGCGAGTGTACTGTGTCATTAATAGCTTGTTTTTCTCTCTTAAACCGCTTTAGTGATGGCTGAATTATTGAACCTACTAGGTTAGGTGTAATACGAAGGCGGAAAACGTATAATTATTTGAATGTTTTTGCGTTTTCGGCCCACGGAGAAACCAATGACAGCGTATGTACACGCTGTTTAACAAATACGGGTTGGCATTTTGTGGCATAAAAAACCACTGCTGTTAATATTCTTATAGCACTTACGGGGCCTTAGGTCTGCTGCTACTTTTAATATGCTGAATTTTCTGATACCTACAACCTGAGTATTTTTAAGTCAAGAGTGAATATGTAACTTCTAGATCTCTGTGATCCATTCTCGCCCACATACACTGACCAAAGTCAAAGTCAAAACGTGTATTTCCTTAGAAGCCTATATAAAGATCTTATAGTTCATAAATGAAATGTCTACTATAATTCGACCAAGTGTTGTGTTCGACCAAAAAAATCTATAATGTTCATTAAATCTGTATGTTGTCTGTTACCTTAGCCGGCTTCGACCCCCGGAGCTACCCGTCCATAGAGCTGAACGCCGTCCGGCTCGCCTTCCAAGTGTTCCTGCCGGACGCGGGCGGGCAGATGCGCGTGCCGCTGCGGGCCGTGGCCTCCGACGTCATCCACGACAAGAAGGCCAAGGGCGACCTCGCCATCGTGCGCGCCTCGCACTGCTCCGGCACGGTGCGCGGCGGCACGCAGATGATCCTGCTCTGCGAGAAGGTAGCTCACTGACTACATCTGTCTCTCTCTCCCCCACCCTCGAGGCAATAGATGATCCTGCTCTGCGAGAAGGTAGCTCACCGACCACATCTATCTGTCTCTCTCTAACCGACCCTCGAGGCACGCAGGTGATCCTGCTCTGCGAGAAGGTAGCTCACTGACTACATCTATCTGTCTCTCTCTCTCCGACCCTCGAGGCACGCAGATGATCCTGCTCTGCGAGAAGGTAGCTCACTCACTACATCTATCTGTCTCTCTCTCCCCGACCCTCGAGGCACGCAGATGATCCTGCTCTGCGAGAAGGTAGCTCACTGACTACATCTGTCTCTCTCTCCCCGACCCTCGAGGCACGCAGATGATCCTGCTCTGCGAGAAGGTAGCTCACTGACTACATCTATCTGTCTCTCTCTCCCCGACCCTCGAGGCAGTAGATGATCCTGCTCTGCGAGAAGGTAGCTCACCGACTACATCTATCTGTCTCTCTCTCCCCGACCCTCGAGGCACGCAGATGATCCTGCTCTGCGAGAAGGTAGCTCACCGACTACATCTATCTGTCTATCTCTCCCCGACCCTCGAGGCACGCAGATGATCCTGCTCTGCGAGAAGGTAGCTCACCGACTACATCTATCTGTCTCTCTCTCCCCGACCCTCGAGGCACGCAGATGATCCTGCTCTGCGAGAAGGTAGCTGACCGAGTACATCGTCTTTCTCTCCCCAACCCTCTCCGTCTATTCCATTCCAGCCGAATACGTTTAGCAACATCCATCCTATTGCTTAGAGATTCTTCAATCAAAGCGCGCCTAAAAATCACTTTTGTTGTATGAAAGCCCCCTTAAATATTTTTTTTTTGTATTTTTTTACTATTTGTTGTTAAAGCGGCCACAGTAAAACATCATCTCTCTAAATTTCAACTCTGTAGCCATCACGCTTCTTGAGGTACAACCTGGTGACACATAGACGACGAAGTCTGGCTTGTCACCACCCTCCGGGCTGGGCCAGTGCGTGAAGCGATTTTTTCGTGTTTCGTAATGTGGTCCGGAGAAGCCACCTTCTAGGCCTTCATGCTCCATCTTAGACCACATCTTCACTTTACATCAGGTGAGATTGTGGTCAAATGAAAGATAAGCATTAATAAAAAAAAAAAAAGGCTCAGCAATAGGTTCCCGTTTATCCTTTGGAACGTAACCATAAAAAAACTGTAACTCCTCATATGATTAGCCTTTGGCAGTAATGTCAAATTAGTAAAAACAATTTTACCTTTATACCTTTTTAATTACATGGATTACTAATCTTAAAAGTCAAATGTGAATAACCGTGACGTTTTTCTTTCTCCCCCAACTACAGGAAAATTACTAATAAGCGGGCGTCACACCATTGTCAAGTCAACATGATTTGATCTTACTGACTCATCAAAGAAGGATAAGTTAATGTTATTTTGCTCAATTTAATTTCCAATACCAACGTAATTAGTAATAGTAATTTAATTTACTATAAAAGCTTGAATGAGGTATGACATGCTCTCATGTCTTAAAACGTCGATTGGTTGTTATTTGTTAAACATAAACTCCGATAGCTGCTTTACTGAATTTTAGAAATAGGCATACGATCGGTATGGGAGCTAGCAAAAGTATCTGCCGCCATTTTGAAAAAATATACTTAACAAAATTTTAGTCACGGTAAATTCGATATTTGGGTATAATACGCTTTGCCTTCCAAATGCTAGTAATTGCCTGCCACAAGTTTAATCAGTTAGTTTTTTAGTTCCTAATAATTATTAAGTAATAATTACATTACATAAGTAATGTCCTATTTTTCTTTTTTAAGTGATTTTGTACTAGCACGCCAACTTACATCTCATTACCTGTAATGGTTGGCAGGTAGAAAATGCCTTGGCATTAAGCCAACCTTTTGTACATTGTTAATAACAAAAAAAAAACAAGTATATCAGATGTCTAGTTCCCGTGAGGCTGCGCTGACATACAGTTCATTGCTACGCGCTGTGCTCTCAGCGCCGATGGTGAGCGTGACACTACAGCTGTTTTTAAGTTTGCTCTCCTAATTGTTAGATCATTGGCATTACAGCTAGGAGTTTGCGAATTCAAAAACATATTTCCCGAGACGAATGAAAAGTGACGAAAATTTAAGCTGTCAAGACAACGTGATTTCGTTGATAATTTTTATATTTTACAAACCGCGTTTGCCTGCGGGGAGGGTAAGCGTCACATTTTGTTTTCGGGTTTAACGAAACCTACGTCAGTACTATGGCAAAAAAAAACTATAACATAAATATTTTTTTTTAATTTTGCTAACTCGTTATTGTAACATGCTTCGTACAAAAATTTGCGCTGCGGGCCCGGCTTAAGGTATTTTTAGTATCATTGAGATTACATCACGCAGAGTTTGTCCCGCATACGACAAGTTAAGCTAAATATGAAATGAAAATGTATGAAAAAAATTCAGTTCTATACTAAAAATGCTCCAACACAAGCTTACGTCCGACGGGCTGGATGTTGATGCGTTAGTAATTTACATAATTTTATTTTAAGTTAGATAAGCTTTCATTTGACCACAATCTCACCTGATGTAAAGTGACGATGTGGTCTAAGATGGGGATGAAGACCTAGGAGGTATTTGGCTTCTCCAGACCGGATTACGAAACACGAAAAAATCGTTTTATGCACTGGCTTAGCTCGAAGGGTGGTGACAAGCCGCGGCCGAAGCCTACCACCGGAGACCGCTCTTAGCACCACCCGGAGGTCACGTGCAAGGATTCAGAGGGTTACCACTTACGGACGAGAACAGACGTGACGTGGACTGAAAACCTCCAAAATACATATATTATACATAGTTGCAATAATGTTCGCAGGTGTCCCGCGAGGAGGTGACGGTGCTGTTCTACGACAGCGCGGGCTGGAGGGCGCCCGCCACCGTGCTGCTGGTGCACAAGCAGCTGGCCCTGCTCATCGAGACGCCGCCCTACCGCGACGGCTCCTCCGACGACCACGTGCAGGTCAGCCTACTGGTACAGCCACGCCGTACCAACGACGATCGAGACATACAGATGTAAATATAACCATCCGTTCCCAGGTGGAGTACCGTCTCCAGCGAGGCCTGACCGCGACCGACGACGACCAGAGCAAGCCGTTCCCCTTCGAGTACATCCCCGAGCCCGACCAGTTCCAAGGTGCGCGCGCCCCGCCCGACCTCGCGCAGCTCACCGCCCTGCTGCGCGCCTCCCCCGCCCCCACCCCCGACCCCTCCCCGCCCGCCTCCGCGCCGCCCTCGCGCGAGGCCTCGCTCCCGCGCTCCCCGGACACCGTCGACGTGGAGATGCTGGAGGACGCCGACGGGCGGGACCTGAACGACCTCCTGGAGCAGGTCGCGGAGCTCGACGAGATATACTCGGAGAACCGCACGCGGCTCGAGCGGGTCGCGCTCTGCGGCGGCGACGCGGACGAGGACTTCGACGACGCCGGCACGTACACGAGCCTCCAGCTGGCCTTCCGCAACCCGCTGCCCATCTCGGAGCCGCCGGCCGACGCGTACGAGGACGTGCAGGTGCACTCGTTCCGCGGGCCCGTCGTGGAGTTCACCGCGCTGAAGCCGGCGGCGGACGACGCGCCCCCCCTGCCCCCGAAACGCGTTCGAAAATCCTCCAACTCCTTCAAGTCCAGCCAGACGTCCGTCGACAGTATCCTCAAACCGGGTCGGCAGATCCCCGTCACGCGGAACCCCGAGATACTGACCGACAAGTCCAAAATAACCGCCGCGAGGAGCGAGCCCGCGCTCCCCCCGGCCAAGAAGCGCTCGTTCTTCGACCGCTTCTTCCGCAGAAAGCGCAGGTCCCCCGCGCCGAGCGTGGCGTCCGAGGGCGGGAGGGAGTCGAAGGCCAAACCCGTCGGCCGCTCGGTCAGCAGCGTCTCCGGCATCCGTCCGTCGAAGTTCAAATCTTCCGTGTCCCATACGTCGCTGAAAGATAACGCGTCCGCCGCCGGGCTCAGCTACGCGGACAGCGTCACCCACATATCGCTGCACGCGGACGAGAGCGAGCTCAAGTCCGCGTCGCAGAGCTCGCTGCGGCGGCCCGCGAGCGCGCACCCGCTGCCGCCCACGGACGGCGACACCATCCTGGTGGCCGAGAGCGTGCTGGCCCTGGACGCCGGCGCGTTCAAGAAGCTGCAGGACGACCTGGAGCTGACGGACGCGGAGCACTACGCGCTCTACATGGCGGTGGCGCCGCACGCGACGGTGTCCGAGTTCGACGAGACCAGCTGCTACTATTCCCCGATAGACGGCACCAAGTTCCAAAGCTAATCCTTCCCATCCTCTCCTTACCTTTTGACGACATTTACTAGCCTAGTAACACCAAGACTGAGGCAGAAATCTGTATTGAAGAAAGTATTGACGACGTTAACTCTTTGACGTCAATTTCTAGTCCATCTGAATTGCCAAAGATTTTACTCAAACTTTGACTGCCTTTTCTAGTCAAATCTCTTTTGTATTCTATTATATGTAGAACTAATTTGTATCTTGAATTTTCTAGTTAAGAAACGGAAGACGATGGTACAGTCGATAATAGATTACGCGGAAAGTAAGTGCCTATCCAATTTGTTCGCTCGTCGATATGATAGATGTAAGGGATAAACAACCTTAAATCACTGACTTTATATTTATTTTATAAAAAGAACATTCTAAACATTTTAAAGTTTAGACTTCTTTGCATTAATCATATCACAGGGTTTATATGGAATGATCATGGCCATTCGGTGAAGGAATATAATACCTATATAATTATTATTATGTACTTATTACTTAATCTAGTCCAGACAATAAGGTATAGATAAAATTGTGTTAGCGCCACCTTGTCAAAATAAATACATATCATTGTTATGTAAAGTTGATAAAGTGGCTACATTACATACTTAGACTAATTATTCTGAACGGTGGCGCTTTTCTACCTTCATTTATTTATTTTGTGATCGGGTCTAAGGCATCTATACATGTTTATTATAATATATTTATTCATATATGTGCTAGTATAAGTTTACTAACGCTTTTACTAATATCGAGGCCTAAGTGTACCCCAATATAGGTACGCTTTAGAGATCGGTCTTAAAATAAGTAGCTTATGTGGTGTTTTGTGTACGTTTATTTAATTTATAGTATTTATTTAATTATTACTGCATTATATTAAATTATAAAGTTAATTATTGTTGGTTTTAAAATGTTTATCGGTGCTTTGTTATTTAATTTGAATGTTATTTCGTTGCTTAAATTGTTTTCGGTGTTCTCTCGAGTTGTTTTAAACAACTCATTGGTAGGATAATAAACTGAGAGAACCCTATGATTGCATAGCGTACATTCTACAGTTCAACTACTAGTACAAATATCTTTGTTTAAAACTCAAAAGAAATAAAGATCTAAAAATCTCTATTTGTTTTGAGCCTAGTCTTAAGCTAATGTGGATATGTGTGCTCATAAAGTTATTGACTTTCCGAAATATTAACTAATGCTATCTTAATGTGTGACCTTTTTTTATCTTGAATTGTATTAAATATAGATAATATTATATTTGAAAATGTTAGATTTGGTAAGCAAATGTAACTGTGGATGTGAAATGGAAATTTTTACATATTTATTATAAACAAGATGTCTTTTAAAAGTCGTATACTTTCATCATAATTACAATTTATAACATATCTTGTCTTATATGCTATTTTTGAGTGATTATATGAATTTAAATATATAAATATTTTATGAATTGATTTTGGTAAATATATTAGATGTGGTTAAAATATTGCACAGCTAAGCTGAGAAATACGAAATTGATATAATTTATATAACTTAAAAAGAAAAATTATTAATAATTTGAATAATATTAAGAATAGTATTTGTTTTTATAAAAATTTAATTGTTAAAATTTTTCTCAGTACTTTATAATAATATTGAAATGTAAAACTATCCGACAACTGGGGCACAGCAATGCTTGAAGTGTACAACTTAAGATTTTTCACTTTTGTATGAAAATGACTTGTGTAGTCTAGCTTGAGTGCGAGATTCTATTAATGTGCTAATATGAAGGTTTTTTATTTATCAAAATAGACTCCTAGGTTTACTGATATGGGCTAAAAAGGTTTACGAAGCTGTGGTAAAAATGGTGTATAATATTGTCTTGAGGTTCAGCGCAGACTTTATAGATTATTATTATTCATTACTATTATTATTGACTCAAATAGTTATTGTAGTAGAAAACGAAGGAGCAATTCAATCCTGTTAAAACATGTCTTGTATATTTATTTTATTTTAAAATTAGAATCATCAAATAATAACAGTTCTTTGTACGCGTTTCTTAATTGGAAGGAATAATTTAGTAATGTTGAGAGAGGTATAGTAGCTCAAGTTTTTGATACATGTAGTTCTTAATTACACACATATAGTTATTACTATACTTCAACTTGTTTCGCCTCTAAAAGCCCATACAGTAAACTATAGAAGGCAACTATGACGGCTGATGTGTCATAAAATTCATGTAGATTAAATTATAAAGTTTAATAAATTTCTTCTATTTAAAAAATTAGAAAGAGACAGTATTCCAGTAGTAGCTATTCTGCTCAGAAATATTAATATACGAGCGAGATAGCATGATAGTCCAGTCGACCATTCTGACTCTTTACAGATTATACCTTCTAAATGAATCTTATGTCATATTTGCATTCATGGTGACCCTAAAGTTCCTTTATAATCCTTTAGTCCCTAGAACATTATTAACGGACAAGGTACGATGTGTTTGTGTGGCATGGTTGTGGAATCTGTTTGTACTTTAGTTCACACATATTCATGTTAGCTTTAGATATTTGCATGTTTTGATTTGCCTTTGAAAAACAATTATGGAAATATACTGTATAGAGGATTATTATATAAAATAAAATGTCAATGAACGCCATTATGACAATAGAAGAAAAAAAATCCGTAAAAGTCTTTGAGATCTTACTGATTTACTACAGTAATAACATTGGATTGGGTTGATATTGTATAGAAAAGGAATAAGAGTTAAGACGCACCCCGTAACTACTTTTACTTTTTCGCGAATTCTTCGTGAAATTTGAAATTTTGTTTCTTTTACTTTATCTGCAAACATACTTAAATTGGGATAGCATCCGTTGTGACTACATAAAAAAATTGCTATTCTGTTTAGTCTGTCTGTTGTTAGCCTGTCCAAAAATACTGGACACCAATAATAAATAAATAAATAAATAATATTTCCGGACTAATCACACAGCATCACCTAACCCCAAACTAAGCAGAGCTTGTACTTCTTTTTTTTTTTTTTTTTTTTTATTGTTGATAAGCCTTCATTTGACCACAATCTCACCTGATGTAAAGTGAAGATGTGGTCTAAGATGGAGCATGAAGGCCTAGAAGATGGCTTCTCCGGGCCACATTACGAAACACGAAAAAATAATATACTACTATGGGTATTGATTATACTACATAGATAATTTTTTTTTGTAAATACATACATATTATACATAGTAAAAACAATGTTTGCTTTATCAATTTAATACGAAAGTGCGAAGATAAAGCATCAAAGTAGCTCTTGTGTGGACTTGTGACTGTGAAAGTAGGTAATAAAAAAACGGGAACATTTGTATTGAATTATCTAATTACCAGACAAAATGATTTTTTTGCCTATTAAATTTATTTACGGCACAATACGTTTCAATCGCTCAAAATAACCTTTATTCTTATTTTGACTTTCATTTGATTAAACACAGCCAATGGTTTTTGTTTGAGAGTTTAGTGTCAATTCAATCAATTCATCTTGAATTTGTTAATTTGGGATCCAAAAAGCAATAGATTAGGGTAAATAATGGAGTGAACCTTAATTATTTTCCTATACAATGATTTATTTCCATATTGTTACAGCATGATTTCTTTTTTGTATTACGTTACTTAGTTTCTTACAAAATCTCTTGTTGTTATTTAGTTAATTTAAGTTCAGTAGTTACTAATGCATGTTACATAGAATATTAACTAATTCTTATATTTATACTTATATGTTTGTGCCTATTTTTCTTTGGTTTTAAATTTAAATTTTGTAGATATATTTTTTTAATATATGCTTAAACTTACAGGACATCCGTTCCCACACGAGCAGCAGATAAAAATAGAGCCAAGTAAGCATACGTTTATTTATTTAAACACTTTATTTGCACAAAGTGAAATTGTGCTCAAAAAGGTCGGCTTATAGGTGGGTGGCCTAGGCTTTTTCAACCTGTAACCTGTGTGGTTGGTAACACAATGTTGGCTTGCGCGTTATATCTTTTAACTACTTAATGTTAATTATTCATACAAATTAATTAATACCTAGTAATCCTACCAAATAAAAAGATCTAGATTCGACATCGACAATCAATAGTTATGTGCCATGTTCGATGCTTTGCCGTGCAAAGCTGAAACTCAGTTTTAAGTGGATTTACCTTTACAGTAACTTAAACGTTTTTTTTTAAATGCATAAATAGATTAAGACTCATTTAAAATAATTTAACCCAAAAAGTGAGGTTCATCACTTATTAAAAATCATTATATTTGGAAAATAAATAATTATTATAATTTGGAAAATAAATAATTATTATAATTTGGAAAATAAATAATAATTATTATTAATTATTATTATTAAAAATAATTAATATTTATAAATAATACGTTGTTGTTCGCAGACCGGTCGCCGACGCACGGGCAGGTGATGAGCCCGGCTATGTACTCGCCCGTCTCGCCCTACCAGGAACAGCAGAAGGTACGTCTCATATCTTGCACAACTCTAATCGAAATCGCTTGCAGACCACCTACAAGTCATGGTGTATGAATTACTTTGGTATGTAAGCGTTACATCATCATCGCTTACATGCGATGAAAAGTTACTTAGTCCTTTGTCAATAAAAAAGTTGTTATACATGTAATGTACTCTAAATAAATATTGCTTAGCTTTCTTCACAACATAATTTAACATCAAACCAAAACCGAGCAACTACGGGTGTTAGATGACGGATTTACTACACAGATAATTTTCTGTAAATACATACTTACATCATTATACGATCACATATAAATGTCCATCCAAATGTTCGCACTAATGAAATACCTATTTAATGTTTGTAGCCATGGGTCGGAGACGCGATGATGGGGGGGCCTTCGAACCCATTCGCGGAGATGCAGTGGTTCCAGAACCTCCCGGCGCACGCCGCGCCGGCGCCTCAGTACGCGCCCTCCCCGCACATGCTGTCTCCGCCCGTTAACCTTCCCCACCCGCACTCGCCCGGCCTGGCGTCCCCGGGACTCGGCCACGCGTCCCCGGGACTCAGTCACGCGTCTCCAGGTAAACACGTCTAGAACCTCGCGCACGCCGCACTGGCTCCTCGATACGCGTCCTCCCCACACATACTATCTCCACCGGGACACCTCCCTCACTCACCCAGGCTAGCGACCCCGGGACTCAGTCACACGTCTTCAGGTGAACAAGTCCAGAACCTCGTCAATACTCGCCCTCCCCGCTTTTTTTATCCCATCGTATTATTTATTGCTCAGTACTGGGACAACATTAGGTTGTAGATTTTTTTTAATATTTTTTACATTTAATCGTTACGCCACTGCTTATTACTTAATATTCGAAGCTCTATCCCTAGGACTCGCGCCCATGGGTCATGTGTCCCCCGGCCTAGCGGCCATGGGGCACGTCTCGCCGGCGCTGGGCGGGATGGGGCACGCGGCGCCGCTGGGGCACGTCTCGCCGATGCAGACGCCGCTGGGGCACATGTCGCCCGTGCTGCCGCAGCAGGCGTATCAACCGCAACAACAGCAGGTTTGTTTATAAGCGTTAATGACTGAATTTTATAGAAGTTGGTTCAAACGCACGTCCTACAAGTAAACTACATAATTATAAAGATTAGCCGTTTTTAATGGGACAACAGAGACGAGAATTGCATCGGGCGGGTTTTTTACGATCCAATCATATGGTTTTTACAATAAACAAATTTTTTTTTGTACACTATACAAAACAATAGTTACATAAAACACGTAAAATAGAGAAGAACTATCGGCAGCTTTATCTCTCAAGAGTCGAATTACTTAATCTTAATCTACTTACTTAATCTTACTCTAAAACCTGTTTATATGTTTAGAAAAATAAAATCTGTTTATATCTTGTATGAATTGATATAAAATGGTAATGTGTGTAAAAAGCCTTTGTTGTAAAAAGCAAGTGTTGGCTAAGTGGGAAGACACTCGACTTTCATCCCAAAGGTCATGGGTTCAAACCCCGCCACGCACCTCTGGATTTTTCTTCTTGAAAAATTTATGTGCGCTTTAAACACGTGCTTTAACGGTGAAGGTAAACATCGTGAGGAAACCGGCATGTTCTGAGAACTTTAAAAGAGTTTGAAGGGCATGTGACATTCACCAACCCGCACTTGGCCAGCGTGGTGAATTAAGGCCTAATCTCTCTCGTGAAGAGAGAAGTCCCTGTGTCCCAGCAGTGGGAACGTTAATAGGGTGATGATGATGAATGTGTGTTGCAGCGAGCGGAGGCGGGCCTGGAGGCGGGCGCCGGCGCGGGCCCGCCGTCGCTGTCGGCGCTGCTGGCGGGCGCCGACTCGCTCTCGCAGATCAACGCGGACCTGTTCAACATCTCCTCCATGAACATGGACCAGAACCTCAGCGACAGCCTCAACCGCCTCTCCACCAGCGAACTGCAGTTCTGATCCAAATTACAAACAGTTACATACCTCTAGTTCAGCTTCGAGCTGCGTGAGCTCCAGATGGAAGAAGACGGATGAGAGTTCTGCAGGCGAGAAAATAGAAAGAAAAACCTATTCTCACATAACTGGGTCCCGTCTGGGTGCCGTGTCCCGCCAGGGAATGGAAAAAATCGGTTATGTACAACTTGAGTAGGCTTGAAGGAGCAGCTCGCAAGATGCACTACAGGAAGGATCCGCGTTGGCACCGGCACGTCTGCGTCGTAAATATGTCGCGAGGCGATATTTCGAAGCTGCGATACGAACTTCATCGAAAATGTCTTTAAGGGTTATTACGCCACTAGCCTTCACTTTCAGTACCAACAGTACCAGGTTGTAGGTGTATTCTATCGGAATTTTTTAGATCGCGTAAAAAAGTTGTGACCAACACGTCCAGTCGGTACACTTAGTCGGTCGGTGTGACTTAGTTCTTAGATTAAATAAACTATTGTGAATGTGTGAGTATTAAGGAATTAAGAACTTGGTGTTTGTACCAAAACCCGGTAAGCGAATAAGATATTCGCCTATAACTCCTCAATGAATTGTTTTGAAGAAAATTGAGCGAGTGAAATACAAGAACGCTAAAATCGAGTGACTATATTTTTAAATCTTGAAATTTCCTGATTTTTGGTTCAATAATTATAATCAGAGCCGTTCTGGGCGTCCAAACTAGTATTTCAGTGCTTAATTTTTTTGTACTGCTCTCATGTCTCTCATAAACTGAATTTATTTTCAGATTTGTCAATAGTTATGATTGACAGCGTACACAGTATTCTTAAAGAAATTAAAGATTGAGATTTTCTTAAATTGGAAATTAACTTGGTTTAGTTTTAAGTTATTGTTTTGTTATAAATTAATTAATTTTAATGTGATTGTTATGTTGTTTGGCTTGGCTAGTTACATGAGTTCTGATCGATTAATCACATTTTTATGTATATTTGGCATATTGAAACATTTAAATATATGCTTTCTGAATTTCCAACATGTGTTTGCTAATAGTCTAGAAACTTTTTAATTTACATTCTATATCAGTCAATCTACACATACATACATAATCAGTGGTTGTGCTAGCATCAGGAATGGAAAGTGCATGTACTGAATATTCACAGGCAACTAAAATGCCTTGTTTAAATATTGCTGTAAATAGCTATTTTAGTGATAAATAAGTTATATAAAATGATATACACGTAACTTTGAACAATGGCGTAAAAGATGATGCAAATTCTTATGTGCATTCCAGTTCCAAATAAATATCTACGATATGGTCTTAAAATGTCTCTAGAATGTAATAAAGCCCAAAATATATTTATTAATATTAAAAAACTGCTATTCTCTTACAAGTTTATATAAACCTGGTATAGTTTTTGTACATTTAATTTTATTTTGTAATTGCGTATTACTGCTATAACATTAAAAAAGGGCTTTGCAATAAATTAAAATTGTTGAACAGTTATTAAATAACACATCATAAATATAAAAAAAAAAAATTTACCAGAATGACAACTTGACCACAAAATGTAAATATTTTTTTTATTTTTTTGTACTCATATTTTGCATTACAAATGTAGCTAAAGCATCACAATGTAATTATAAATAGTATGTTATGTTAAACATATTTGTTTATTTATAGATCTCAGTTTATGAAACTGCATAGGTAGATAAGAGAATGAGATAAGGTGTTTTACCCCAATACCATTTCTACCTGATAGAAATGTCTGTTGGGGTTCAATTGCCAAGAGAATTTAGCTTTTAAACCAAAAGTGCACTTAATACATAAAAGTATAATTACCTGTAGGTTTCTTCTATTAATTTCTTTGTCTTAAGTGACGATGTAAGCCTGTAAATTTATGGCGCTTTAAATATTTGGAAAGCTTAGCTTAGCTCTTTATTATCCATAAAGAGCTTAACTAGATAAAAAATATCTCTGTATATAAACACTTTATTTGGATCCATTTTCAACCCATGCTTAAGAAATGCAATTTCACAAAAGAAAAATCATCACATTGTAAATTATTGTTTTCTCAGAACTATAAAAGGCAATAGATAAAATGCATTGAAAATGTTAAAAAATAGTTATACATGTACTTTGTTGTAATTTTTTTAATACTGCTATAAAATTTCCAAAAAGATGAAAATGTGTTTGTTGTGCTATATTAAAAATAAAAAATATAATTCCTTCGTTTTTATATATACAAGGCTAAACGGACGGATTTATAGATAGATAAGTCTAATTTACCACATAATTTTACTTCATGCATAATTAATAACATATTTTAACTAGTCTCTTGGACTTCCTCCACTAGTTCAGTCAACAATGAATCAACTGTCCATACAGAATCAGCTGTATCAAGCTCCTCTTCAGAAATGTAAGAGTTGAGGACCTGTAGCACAGCCTCTATGCTGTCAGCAGTTCCCAGGATGCCTCCGCCGACTTCTGCCAAGGCATTTGCAGTTTCCTTGTCTTTGTGATCAGCTCTGAAGCAAGATATTTAAAGTTAAGGAGATAAAGCAATTGATTATTGTTGTAGAAAGCTAGACTAGCTTACTATAGCTAGATATCTAATTATGTATTTCTGGTTATTAAAATATTAGATTCCTCCGGGTGGTGCTAAGAACAGTCTCTGGTGGTAGGCTTCGGCCGCGGCTTGACACCACCCTCCAAAAATATGGTGTAAACTGCCCCTCCATACCCATTTATTTTATTTTTAACTGGTCCTGAGTATAAAATCTGTCATGGTTGGTTCTACAGTTAAAGAAAAATAAATGGTCAACTTACGCTGCTGGTGGCAAGCTTATTTCCTTTTCAAGTATATCTTGAAGATCATCCAAATCTGGTATGGTTGGAATGTCATCACTGGAGTCAGGCGATTTCTTCGGAATTATAAATTCTCTAAACAGAAATCACAAAATTAATGGACTCAGAAAATTTATTTAATCTCATGTTATAATTAAAATTAGAGGAAGAACTGACTTTGCTTCGATGCGTGTACCTTCAGCCCAAACCCCAACTTTTTTTGGTTCAGGAAATTTATTAGATACTGTTTCATTCATATTTATATATAGCACTGCACGAGATTTTGCCTTCCTAGATTTTAATTTGTGAAATGTTGCTCCACTGAACAAATAATCGCTAGGCCTGGAGAGTATTATAATCACTACGTTTATATTGTAGCAGAGAGTTTTTAATTAATCATTAAGTTTGTTTACAAGTATTTTTAATTTACTTTGTTTTGTTACCATAGTGACCACCATGACGTTGAAGTTAAGTTAAGATTTGAAATAGTCAAGCTGTCAACAATGCATGACGATCGGACGCCATCTTATAAAAGAAGAAGAAGAAGTCATGACGATAGTAATTGTCAATGTCAGTAAAAAAAAAAACAGCTGAGCCTGAGCTTATTTTGATTTGTTGTTTGATTGGCTATTTTCGCGCCAAACTTATTAAAGTCCATTATTTTACTAAACTGTTGATTATTTCCGAATAGATCGTATTAAAATGAAATTCGCAATCCCAGAAATATCATGGCACAATCGGGATCCAGTACTAAGTGTAGATTTTCAGCCGAAAACCGACGACAATGGGCCTTTACGTCTTGCTACCGGGGGAACAGATTCTCACGTTTTGGTAAGGGTTTATTAGTTTTTTCTGACAATTACATACTGTTCTCACTAAAACTACATAAAATATTCAAAATCAACAATACCATCAGTTCCTTCTATTCTTGTGTGGTGTTTGCGTAATGAATAGCAATGATTCCAGATTTGGTATATTTCGAGTAATGCGTCAGGAGGCGTGAGCGTGGACGTAGCCGCGGACCTCACACGGCACCAGAAGGCTGTGAACGTGGTGCGCTGGGCGCCCAGCGGAGCCCTCCTTGCCTCAGGAGATGATGAGTCCATTATATTCCTGTGGAAACAGAAGACTGACAAGGAATCTGCTCTGGTGCAAAGTAACTTAGAGGGTGAAGAGCAGTATAAAGAAGTTTGGGTTATACATAAGGTGAGTTTTCATTAAAGCAGTCACATTGTCACATCTATTCAAAATTCAAATCATTTTATTTCAGACAACATTAATGTGTTATCAGTCACAAGGTCACCGATGGTGGTGTCCTTGTTTTATAAGCTACAAAAAGATAAGCAAGCATAGTTGCAAAAACCAACTGAACCAGTCAGTGGCCTCAGCTATAGGCCAAAGTTTCTGAATGTGTTTAGTAGTTCTGTACTGTTTTGTACTCAAATTAGGAATAAAGGCTAGGATTAGGAATTCAAATCTTTGTATATTAATTGTAATAAATGTGCCATAATCTTAAGATCCTGCTTCAGCAACTAGAAATACATGTACAACACTCTTTAGATATTCTTGGCTGTCCTTACCATCAGAACTGTCTAGCCTAAAAAATAGTTATTGAGAATTATGTATGTTTCCTATCCTCCAGACATTACGGGGTCATATGGAAGATGTTCTTGACTTGACCTGGAGTGCTGACTCCTTATTCATGGCATCAGGGTCCGTAGACAACAAGCTGCTTCTCTGGGACGTCACTAAAGGCAAATACACCAGCATCCTGAGTGACCACAAGGGCTTTGTCCAGGGGGTTGCCTGGGACCCCAAAGGACAGTATATTGCAACAACTAGTTCTGACAGGTAGGCCTTTTCTTAGGATCATTTCAAACCAAGACAATAAGATAACAAACAATATCTATGATATTCAAGTAAGTTGAATGAGCCTCATTAATTTTGAATTTTTGCAATGAAACTGTTATCTTATTGTCTTGGTTTGAAATGATCCTAAGAATACTACTTCTTCATTTTTCTTATTACTTGTTAAACTGTGAACAAAGGTCTTAAATAACTGGCTGCTAATATTGAGAGTATAACTCTACTGCAACCAGTGGCCACAAATAATGTAAAATATATGTACTTATACTGAAATGCTAAATGTGTGTTTCAGAACATTCCGTACATTCGACATAGCATCCAAGAAGGTGGTTTCCCGCAGCAGCAAGGCCGTGCTGCCGTTCCCTCCGGGCCACAGCCTCCGCGACGTGAAGGTACTCTTACTAGCTTTAAATATATGTATTGAAATACCTTCAAATTTTCTAGTGTATTTGAGTTTTATTGAAATGTTCAAATGCTAAAAAATAAATCGTGTTTATTAAGATTTAAATGCGTTTAACGAATTTTCTAATCGCGATTTTCGAATGGTCAACTTGATATCTCTGGGATGCCATCGTCTGACCCTTGTTTCACTACGGGAAAATACGACGTTCCCGCGAGAACCTCCAAAACACGGGCAAAAAGACATGTCGAACTAGTATATTAGTAAATCAACAAAGTTACTTATGAAGTTAATTTTGTTCCAGGTGCGTCTCTACCACGACGACACGCTACAAACGTTCTACCGGCGCCTGCACTGGAGCCCCGACGGGCTGCTCGTGGCCGTGCCCGCCGGCAAGGTGGAGCCCGACCAGGGCAAGGGCGAGAAACCCATTAACGCGGTCTACATCTACACCAGATATCACTTGAAAGTGTAAGTGTACTGTAGAGGTAGACTTCTGGAGCCCTACGGCTGCTGTATGTGCCCGCCAGCCAAAGCATACATCAGAGGGTGGCTACCAGCATATTTTGTACTAATAAATCTAAATTTAAAATGTAAGAAAAACCCCTGTGTAGGTGTTGTATCAATAAAATATAAAATATGTACCAAAAAGCAATGGCGAGCGAGAAAACGAAACGTTCGCGCGAGCCGTCGTCATGCACACTGACACTTCCCCTCCCGCGTACCTCACCGATCGTCGCCCCGCGCGCCACAGCATATATCTTTATTTACATTTTTAAATTACAGATAAAAATAAGGTTTCTTTCTTAACATAAACTAAAGAAATAAAATCAAATTAAAACTTAAAACTATGAAACACTACGCGTCGCCTACATTCCCCCCCCTAGTGCTGGAACAGCACTCATTATCAATTGCGATTCGAGCGACGCGTGTAGCATTTCTTTTCATGAGCCCGGACTTCGTCATCACATCAACCACACGAATTCTCCCGTCTTTCCCTGGGTGTACATTCTGTACTAAGCCTTTTGGCCAAACATTTCTTGGCATGTTTGGGTCAACAATCAAGACTAAGTCACCTTTTTGTAAAGGCCTTTGTTCTATTACCCACTTTGATCTAGGGCGCATTTCCGGTAATATTTCCTTTACCCAACGTCTCCAAAACATATCAGCGTACATCTGTGACAGGCGCCAATGTTTAATGAGGTGTACATCGGATTCGTGAAGCTTGCCTAGTTGCGGTGAGTGTGAAGCGGTACCCAATAGTAGATGGTTCGGGGTCAATGACTCTTGGCTGTTAGGTTCTACTGCGACGTGGGTCAGGGGACGGCTGTTTATCGTGTACTCTATTTCTGCCATGAGGGTCTGCAGAGTATCTTCGCGCGGCGCTCGCTCCTTGAGAACTACCTTCAGCGCGCTCTTCACGCTTCTTATGAGCCGCTCCCACGCACCTCCCCAGTGTGGGCTAGGTCCATGTTGTGGCAATACTGTAGGTACTTACACCCTCTCTGAGTTTCTCCTCGTCTATCTCTAACACGCATCTTTTAAATTCATTGTCGGCTCCTCTAAGGTTAGTCCCATTGTCTGAATACAAGTACCGTGCCCAGCCTCGCCTTGCTGCCATACGTCGGAGAGCCATTATTAGCGCATCAGTGGTCAGTTGGCTTACTAATTCGATATGAATGGCTCTAACAGTGAGACAAGTAAACAATACGCCGTACCTCCGTTCTCTCCTCCGTCCGATCGTAACCTCCAAAGGTCCGAATAGGTCAACGCCTGTGTGGGTGAACGGGGGCTGATGGTGCGCCAATCGTCCCAAAGGTAAGTCGCCAATCCTAGGCGGCGCTGGTTGCGCTCGTCTTATTCTTTTGTTTTGTTGTAGGTGGTGCAGGTCATCTGGGAAAGCTTTCATCTGGGAGTATTTCAGCAGTATGTTCTCAGCGCGTTCCATTGTCGCGCCTTCTGCACCAACATTTCTCAGTTCTCTACATTTATCTATAGCAGCGTCGAATGCAAGTCTTAATTTTTGTTGGTTAAGATTGTCAACTACGAAGTGAGGTAGGTACCGAATGCGATTTGGGTTTCTCGTCTTAGTTACCTCTGCAGCATAATCATTGTCAAACAGGTGATTTATCCTCTCTCTGTAACGAACAGCAACGCTAGAACGCTGTTTCATTTTGCGCTCAACTCCTTTCAACCTTGATAAGGCGTTTTCATACGAGTTAGACATATTTCCGAATGTTCCCGTCCAAGGCAAACCAATGTACCATCGACCGTCTTTCAGAGTGACTGTTTTTTCAAGGTGTTGTACGGATTGTACACCTAGTCTGTTTTCTCTTGGCTTGCTTGAAACCCCGGCTGAGTCTAAGGCGAATGAGTGTCGTATTTCTTGTTGTATTTCTTTGAGTATAATTTCGGATTCATTATTTTCGCTATGAAGGAACATCGTAGATTGCAGATTATCAGCCTTTGTGTTGTAGCGCTCACTCTTGAGATGGACGCGCCCGTGTATGCACCAGCCAAGAGGGGTGCGGGTGAAGAAAGGATCTTGTGGTTTGCCCCTTACAATTTCTAATGGCAAAAGTAGGTTATAGTTGTCCTGCCCAATTAAAATTTCGGGTTTCGATTGTCCGTCACATACCACATTATGTATATCCGGTATCAGTTCGTACCTGTCCACGCCGGTCACACTTTGCACAGGTAAGTTCATGTTAGGAATACTACGCGCACTTAATAAAAACTTTGTTCCCGCACTGTTTGTAAGTTCCAAGTTCAACATTTCACTGCGGCACTTTACTACACTACTGTCCCACGCACCACGCACACGCATTGTTTGTGCGGCGCCGTGCAGTCCGGCTTTCGACGCGAGTTCGTCACTTATTAAAGTCACAGTCGAACCATCGTCCAGTAGCGCAACGCATGAGAAAACGCCCTTAGGTCCGTGTAGTTTCAAACGAATGGTTTTCAATAAAGTCTTACAATTTTCCACTTTCACATGATTTACATTTTCCGTTCGCGAAACCGTCTCATCGGTCCCAGTCCCAGTCCCGGTCCCGGGATCCCACTCCGTCACATCACTGTTATGCTCACTACTATTCGAGTTTATTTTCGTAGGTAGATAATGTAGTAGGTAGTGATGCGATAGTCCACAGTCGTCAACACCACAAACAGGTGCCGAACAGTTATCACGCTTATGTTTTGCACTCAAACACTTGAAACAAATCCCGTGACGTTTTACGTACGACCACCTATCTCTACGTAATGATTTTTTAAACTTTTTACAGTCTATTAATTCATGCCGAGAAGCAAAACAAAAACCGCACTTTCTGTTGTCACTATTATTGTCTTCACTATTTACCACTAACAAAGTACGTTGTCTCGATTGTTCGTAACTTGATCTTGTTGATGCGAGTGTAATGTTCACTGAAGATAGCGACACCTTTGTCGCTTCGTGGCTAAGGAAATCTGAGATGGCGAGTAACTTAGGCTTTCGCTTGTTTGCCATAACGGAATAGCTGTAGTCAGTCCATTTAGAGATAAGCACAGTAGGTAGTTTCGAGATGATAACCGACACTAAACTCATCCCTTGAAGCCAGGCGTCCTCGCCGATAGCTGTTATCGCTGCGACACAATTTTTAATTTTCACTGAGAACGCAATAATGTCTTTATGATAGTCCTGGCTAATCGGTCGCAACTTCTTTATATCGTCCAGGATTC
The DNA here is from genome assembly GCA_929108375.1 of Gymnoscelis rufifasciata. Lineage (NCBI taxonomy): Eukaryota > Metazoa > Arthropoda > Insecta > Lepidoptera > Geometridae > Gymnoscelis > Gymnoscelis rufifasciata. The sequence goes on along the minus strand of OV815307.1, from coordinate 645,907 downwards.
TCGAGATGATGTTATCCGAGTTACCGAACTGTAACTCGAGCGTATCTATTATATCCTGAGCGGAGGCGACGCCTATGAGTAGCGCAGTTACTGCTTCCTTCGCCGGACCATGCAGACTTCTCCTGAGGCGCCAGAGGTTCTCCTGATCCGTGAATTTACATACTCGTGAAGACTCTTCGTAGGCTCGTTTATAGTGTAACCATTCTAGCGGGTCTCCGGAGTAGTTGGGTAGCTCTTTCGGAGTACATAATCGCGTTAACATCTCGGCGGGGCGGTCAACGGATGCGGCGGCCAAATAGTTCACGGCGCTCGCCAAGGCCTGTAGCGTATCGTTCGAGCGGCAAGCGGTGGTTGTTTCGGCGCCGAGCGGCGCGGGCGGCGCCGGCGGGAAGCACTCGTGGGCGACGTTAGCGCCCGACAGTAGCGGAGGCCCGGCGGGGTCCTTGCGTTGCAGGTCTGACTCCTGCATAAGTACCGGGTGCCGCTCATTCGTGGCGCACTGACTGCCCTCGAGCCATTGTTTCACCTTACGCTCGCTGCACTTACTTGAGCATTCGGACGGAAGCCCGTGGCTGCTAGATTCGTCCTCTAGCTCAGCGATGTCCGCTTCTAACTGTTTTTCAATGAGCTGCATCTGAATTTGAGCTTTAACTTTTGCAGCTTCTAACTCCAACCTCTTTCGTTGTGCTACAACTGATGACGAAGATGACTTTCTGCGAGACGATTTGACACTACGTGTTGTTGACGGTAAGGCTCCGTCCGCGGGAATATTTTCACAAACGTTACTCCCTGCGGCGGCCATTTTTGTTTCAACAACCGTAATAGAGTTCTCGTTCGCGACACGTTTTTTTTCATTTTTCACAGCACTTCGCGTGCTCACCATGCTTCTTGGTGGTGTGCGGTACATAGTATCCAGCTCGAAGACCATTAAATGTAGGTGTTGTATCAATAAAATATAAAATATGTACCAAAAAGCAATGGCGAGCGAGAAAACGAAACGTTCCATTAAATGTAGGTGTTGTACCAAATAAACATAGGTTTTGTACCAAAAAGCAATGGCGAGCGAGAAAACGAAACGTTCGCGCGAGCCGTCGTCATGCACACTGACACTTCCCCTCCCGCGTACCTCACCGATCGTCGCCCCGCGCGCCACAGCATATATCTTTATTTACATTTTTAAATTACAGATAAAAATAAGGTTTCTTTCTTAACATAAACTAAAGAAATAAAATCAAATTAAAACTTAAAACTATGAAACACTACGCGTCGCCTACACCCTGATTCCAATGTAAATTTCCTTAAAAGTAAAACACCATATTATTTAGTAATGTGCACGCGATCAGTTTTCATTTGATACCCCACTTGAGTATATTTACAGATTTTCGGTTTTCCTTCCCCACTCTCACCCTTGCAACTTTTAAACGGCACAACCGATTTTCATGAGTCATATCTAAGAACACTCGCGCCAAACTCAACTTAAATAGAAAAAACCTAAATTGAGCTATGATGTCCCAGACAGACACGTCAAACTTATAACACCCCTCTTTTTTGGTCTGGGGTTAAAAACAACTGTTTTTGTTTTTCTTTATCAATCAATTAACACTTAATTGTGCACAACATAGAAGAAAATAAAATAAATAACAAGTACAATGGGCGGCCTTATCTGCTGATAGCTATTTCAATCACTTTGGCTTTTGTCCTTGTTAGATAGTGACAAATTTATCTGAGATTTTTAATGTCAGTTGCAGAATATAGTATTGTATTCCAGACCATGCTGTGTAGTACCGTGCGGCGAGCCCGCGCTGGTGGTCCGCTGGTCGCCGCGCCGCCTGGCGCCGCGCGGCGGCGGCCCCGCGCCGCGCTGGCCGGCGCCGCGCCGCGTGCTCGGCGTGGGCACGCGCCGCGCGCTGCTGCTCTACGACACGCAGCAGGCCGCGCCCATCGCGCTCATCAACAATATACACTACACCAGGTAGGTCCGCTGGTCGCCGCGCCGCCTGGCGCCGCGCGGCGGCGGCCCCGCGCCGCGCTGGCCGGCGCCGCGCCGCGTGCTCGGCGTGGGCACGCGCCGCGCGCTGCTGCTCTACGACACGCAGCAGGCCGCGCCCATCGCGCTCATCAACAATATACACTACACCAGGTAGGTCCGCTGGTCGCCGCGCCGCCTGGCGCCGCGCGGCGGCGGCCCCGCGCCGCGCTGGCCGGCGCCGCGCCGCGTGCTCGGCGTGGGCACGCGCCGCGCGCTGCTGCTCTACGACACGCAGCAGGCCGCGCCCATCGCGCTCATCAACAATATACACTACACCAGGTAGGTCCGCTGGTCGCCGCGCCGCCTGGCGCCGCGCGGCGGCGGCCCCGCGCCGCGCTGGCCGGCGCCGCGCCGCGTGCTCGGCGTGGGCACGCGCCGCGCGCTGCTGCTCTACGACACGCAGCAGGCCGCGCCCATCGCGCTCATCAACAATATACACTACACCAGGTAGGTCCGCTGGTCGCCGCGCCGCCTGGCGCCGCGCGGCGGCGGCCCCGCGCCGCGCTGGCCGGCGCCGCGCCGCGTGCTCGGCGTGGGCACGCGCCGCGCGCTGCTGCTCTACGACACGCAGCAGGCCGCGCCCATCGCGCTCATCAACAATATACACTACACCAGGTAGGTCCGCTGGTCGCCGCGCCGCCTGGCGCCGCGCGGCGGCGGCCCCGCGCCGCGCTGGCCGGCGCCGCGCCGCGTGCTCGGCGTGGGCACGCGCCGCGCGCTGCTGCTCTACGACACGCAGCAGGCCGCGCCCATCGCGCTCATCAACAATATACACTACACCAGGTATTTCTCTAAAATATTAATTACTAGCGGTCCGTCCCGGCGTCGCACGGGTAAAAAAAGTTCCTTAATTTTTCCTTATTTGCTCACCGTTTAGACCTACCCTGGACTACGACAAACATTTTAAAACCAAAATCAGCTCAATCGTCCCAGCCGTTCTCGAGTTTTAATCAGACTAACGAACAACAATTCATTTTTATTTATATAGATAAATATATATGGTATTTATAAAATATTTGGATATAAATTTGTTGTTCTTGTATTACGATTATTATTACTCATTATTATTATTATGTCACCGCACCGTCCAGTTATTTGCTGAGCATTTTCCTCTCCATCCAAAGGTTGTCTGGAAGAAATTGCTTTAAGCAATAAGGCCGCCCATTACGCATTTTGTATTTAGCTTTAAGTCAATTTTTGTTTTGTTTTATCTTGGTGTGTAATAAAGAGTTATTATTATTATTCTCAATATAATTCACCATCGTTTCAAATGTTGGTCGCGCATTGCTGGAAATAAGTAACCGTCTAAGACTTCCAATTATTTTGGTCGGTCGGTCGACCGTCCACCTAATCGATGGACGTCCGACGCCGTGCTGGCCAATCCGCGATCTCGATTGGAGAACTTTTTTATATATCTCTTCATGCCTTATTGGGTCTCGTAGAGAAACCTCATGCATAGCCCTCTCCATTCAACGTGGTACCTTTTCATGAGCACCATAGTGAAGAACCACGTTTGTAATCACGTGCTACTGCTATTAACTCGCAACATAAACTGGTTTAACATTGGTGGTTGCCTTGAGGTATTAATTCAATAAATAAATAAATATTTCCGGACAATCCACACAGCAAAAACAATAATTATATATGAGCATGATTCGGTGAATGAACTAGCTGCGTGTGATTGTTTCAGACTGACAGACCTGTCGTGGAGCTCGGACGGCCGCACCCTGGTCGCCAGTAGCACGGACGGATTCTGCTCCGTTCTCACGTTCGGCGCGAGTGAGCTCGGGGACGTGCTACCCGAGGAGGCAGACACCGCAGGTACCGACCTATCTATACTCATTAAAAACGAGTCGACCAGGCTGAAACTTTGTTTTGCCAGACGGGCGGAAATTTCTCGTACGTAAAGAGTTGAATATCTCCAAAACTATTATATGTAAATCGAGGAATATACATAAGGTACTTAAGTCACCTATCTCCCAGTTTCCGTAGATCCGTCGACCGTGTTACACCTTGTATATATTATAACTTCAAAACATAACAAACTATAACAAAATGTGAAACTTGTGCCATGAAAACGGTAATGGAAACTCGGTGTTCGAAAACCTATCATATAATGCGAATATCATCACTACGTTTAGATCTGCGCACGTAACTATTCTGTATAGAGATAGGAATTCGTTAGTTCTTTACGGTAACGTCTAATCTAATCAATGTCTTCCCCAACAGAACCGATGGTCACCCAACTAGAAACAACAGAGCTTGAGTCCACACCCGCGTCCAAAGAAAAACCAGAACCCAAAAGCACTACCCCCAAAATAGACTCCTTCATAAAATTCAAGGCCCCTGCCAAATCGAAGAGCAAACCAGACCCTCCCAAAACCCCGGTGAAAATAGACGTGTTAGAAGACGAGGCCATGCCCTCCTGGTCGGACAACAGCAACAACGACATCATCCGCCCGAAGGAGAGCCACATGGAGGTCGACCAACCCGACATCATGATCATAGAAGACAGCGAAGACATCAAACTAGTTTACGAAGAGACTGAGGACCAAAATGAAGACATCAAACTAGTTTACGAAGAGACTGAGGACCAAAATGAAGACATCAAACTAGTTTACGAAGAGACTGAGGACCAAAATGAAACACCACTCAAAGCAACTTCGCCGGAGAAAACAGACAGTTCCGTGGATAAGAGCAGTTCAGTATCACAAAACTCCTTTCTAAGGTCGGCTAAAGTCACAGATGTTAAGACTACGCCTGTGTTGTCCGCGCCGAGCCCTAAAGCACCCAGACGAGTTAGTTTTGTCACATTATCCAGCCCTAAGAATAATAAAAAGAAATGAATATCATGAACTAAGTACCGTATGGTGTAATGATAGGATCCTTTGTCGTAAATGATGGATATGAAATGTTGTGCCTTTTTATGTGGTCTTGTTGACATATGGAAGAGTTGTATTTATAATAAAATATATGAACTATATAGATTATTTTATTGTACTATCCTACCTTGTTCTAATTTCCCTAAATTAATAGCTTACAATAAATCTAAATTTAAAATTTAAGAAAAACCCCCGATTCACATGCCTTAATTTCCTTAAACGTAAAACAACATAATATTTTGTAACGTGGACGCGATGCGATTTCATTTGATACCCCACACTAGTATATTTGCAGATTTTCGGTTTCCCTTACCCACTCTCACCCCCATAACTTTTAAACGGCACAACCGATTTTCATGAAACATGTCTAAGAACACTCGCGCGAGACTCACCTTTCATACTAAAAAAACTAAATTGAAATCGCTCCATCCGTTCGGGAGCTATGGTGACACAGACAGACAGACACGTCAAACTTATAACACCCCTCTTTTTTGATCGGGGGTTAATAATAACTATTTATAATTAAATATTGACCGTTAATAATCTCCGATTCGGATTCGGATCCCGATTTAGACCCATTGGATATCCTTGTTTTAGTCGCAATGCGTTATCTTTTTTTTCTAACAAGGTTAAAGACCACCTAAACAGACAGCATCAGGTTGAAATTATCAATTAATTGGTATACCTATTTATAAACATTTACTCCTCATATCTGTCAAATGGTTAAAATGATTTGTAGAAGTTGAGATCTTCCATTAGAAGCTAAACTTGATGCTCAAAATAATCTCAATAAATTGAACGAATGGTTAAAGCATAATTTACTAACGATTTATTCATCAAAAACCTCCTTTATGTTACTTTCAGCACAGAATAAAAAAAAAAACAGAATTACCAGGTTTAACAATAAATAATGAACGCATTTCACAGTCTCATGTAGAAAAATACTTAGGTATATGGATTGATGATAGATTAACGTGGAAAGCTCATATTGAACATGTAAAAAGCAAATTGGTATCAATTCTCGGTGCTTTACGAAAAGCTGTAAACTGTATCCCAGCCAAGGTCCGGAATGTTGTGTATAACTCTCTAGTTAAGTCTCACCTAGAGATCGAGGTATGGGGAACAGCAGCTGAGGCAAATTTAAACCCGCTCCAGCGAATTCAAAACAAAATTACATATTAAGGTTCTGCATCACTATAATTATTTCACACCTACTACAGAAATTTATAAAAAGACAAAATACCTAAACTTAAAACAACTTTATATATTTAAAACCTGTCTTGTAAAACGCATAAGTACTAACACCATACAGTCCACACCACATTCACATACATACATTACACACATTCACACCAGCACACACACACATACATACATGGTACATTCAGCTACCTTTTAAAGCTTCAAAGTATAATTTAAGAAATAAAAATAAAATAGAAGTATCTAATAGTAGAACAAAATTTGGAAAAAAAACAATAATATCTGAGGGTGCTCAGTTTTATAACAACTTACCAAACAATATAAAGGAATGTGAAACAATTAAGGAATTTAAAAATAAGTTAATGTGTTACGTAAGCACTATAGAACATTAAAAAAAAAATTACAATTTAGATAACTATATTAAAACGTCCACAAAAATTTAACACATTTATATTTATCCAATACTCGTTGAATTTGTTTATAATAATTAAATTAAGATTATTAATTACTAACTAACGCCTAGAGAAATTATAAATTTAAGATGTAAAATATGTATCTCATTGTAAGTGAACTTTTATAATTTTTTATGAGAAAATAAAGCTTCTTTAAACCTAACTTAGTGATTATAGGCTTTCAAATGGCTAATCTGATTTCCATAAAACTTGCTGTTTCTTGACGTAACGTAATGATGACCTTTCATTTGGCACATTGATTTGTAAATATTAGTTTTTTCACTGCTACTGACAGCTCATATATTTATTTGAAACGATCAAACCGAAAACACATTTAGGAACGCTTTTACGTTTTCACAAGACACTAACTTAATTACTCGTGTTCACAAAAATGTTGTTCCTAGAACTTTCATGCGATCATCTATCACGTAAAATATGTTGGCTTGAATATTGATGAGAACAGTCAGAAAGTACTGATCTCTCATACTCGTGCGAGGTAAAATGTTTAATAAGTATTTGTGTTTAGTATTGTGGAGGCTATGTATCCGTGTGTGTCAGGATGGCGTGTCTCATGTCTGAATAGTCACAGGTTATGCACCAAATAACTGTACCTAAACTGTACCTATATTAAAAAAAACTGTACCTCAAGCAATTAGATATAAAATAAATTGTGATATGGACACGCCATTCTGACGTCAGGTTGGCGCGCATAATCGTGTATCTCCCCAACGTGTGGGAACTATGCTCTGGAACATATATCAATAAACTGTACCTAAACTGTACCTCATAAAACTGTCAGCAAAAAAATTGTATTCACACGCGATGTGAATTTAATGTTATATTCGAATAATATTATATGTAATTATTACGAGACAACAAGCGCCTGCTGCAAATTGATCGGAAAACATGCGTCATGCGATTATATCAAATAACTAAGGAGTAAAAAATTCTTTTTTGATTTGACAGATATCGCGTGTGAATACAATTTTTTTGTTGGCAGTTTTATTAGGTACAGTTAAGGTACAGTTTATTGGTATATGTTCCAGAGCGTAGTCCCACACGTTGGGGAGATACACGAGTATGCGCGCCAACCTGACGTCAGAATGGCGTGTCCATATCAGCCAGTGCTATGCCATGGGCCAGTGCGTGAAGCGATTTTTTCGTGTTTCGTAATGTGGTCCGGAGAAGCCATCTTCTAGGCCTTCATGCTCCATCTTAGACCACATCTTCACTTTACATTAGGTGAGATTGTGGTCAAATGAAGGCTTATCAATAATAAAAAAAAAAAAAAAAAAAAAAAATATTTTATATCTAATTGTAAGCAATTACCTTAAGAGGTACAGTTTTTTTTAATAAAGGTACAGTTTAGTACAGTTTAGGTACAGTTATTTGGTGCATAACCTGTGACTATTCAGACATGAGACACGCCATCCTGACACACACATGTATCCTACTACTATTATAAAGTTTGTAAGTATGGATGTATGGATGTTTGTTACTCTTTCACGCGAAAACTACTGAACCGATTTAAATGAAATTTGGTACACAGAATCTCTAGAGCCTGAAAAATAACATAGGCTACTTTTTACCGCGGGAAACCGTCATTCCGCGGGAAAATCCATTATAACGCGGATAACACCGCGGGGCACAGCTAGTAGTTAATAAGCATACAATTTTCTTACTAAAGATTTATTCATTTTCACACTCACCGTTATCCTATCTTTTAAAATTGAAACCAACTGAAACGAAATCGGTTCATCCGTTTGGGAGTTACGATGCCACATAGAGATGGATAGACACACCTATACACACGTTAAACTTATAACACTACTTTGGGTCTAAGGTTACAAACGTGTCACTCTGAAAAACCATTAACATGCCTTTCTTGTTATGGATCATAAAGTAGTCACTCACTAAAGATGTACCGCCTCGCCTTAGTTCAACTATCGATGTTTTTTTAAAGGCCTCGGCTCTTTTGCGCCCATGCTAAGAATTTTAACAATATGTCGTGGGTAATCTTATTGAATACTTTTACCTGATGATAATAGATGGACAAATAAAAAGACGAATTAAAAGTAAACATTTTTAATAAATATTTACAATTCCGTACCTAAATTATCACATTTAAATATAAAGTGAGTAAAATATAACAAAATATAATAGTAGTTTTAAAAAGAAAAGATTAGGTTATCCTAGCTAATGCATGTACTTGTTCAAGAATCCGTGTTATAACAATGTCACATTTTATACAGGACTAATCATAAAATCAGACCTAAAAAAAATAAAAATCGGTAAGATTATTTCACACATTACTGAGCCTAAAGGGTGCTTCTTACCATAGCCATATCACTTACCACGTTTTTATCCACCAAAGCTTTAGCCAAGGACTAGTCAAATTTGGTATTATGTGGATGTCAAACGGAGTAAAGTATCATAGCTGTGATACAGGCACCCTACACTGAAATATCCATTCACGGTGCGACAACAGTTATTCTATATATTCCTCTTATACATAAAGTATTGAGCCATTATTGTTATGTATATTGGTTATAATTATATATTATATTAGTTACTGTAATGTTATGATCACATGTTCCTGCCCTTATCACGCATTACGTGGGGTTATGACTTACTGTAATGTTATGCCATGGTTTATAAACAATATTTTCAGGTATAATAATCATAGACGAACGCAGAACAGTCATGAGACTATTGGTACTTAAATAACCGGTTATCGTAGCGCGAATAAAAATATTACAATCACAAAATCATCAGGAAGTAACATATAATTATATAGATTGAAACAAAAAGAGAAGCAACTCATACAATTATACAAAAGAGTTATTATCATCAGTCATACATAACATAACAAAAAGAAAAAAACAATGTGTTTAAATAACTTTTTTGTGAGTAAAAAACATAGTCGCAAATTACAGACTGGTAAACTCCCTAATTTCTATCTAAAGTAATTTGGATACTTTTAAATATATCTTTTATTTTCGCCTACATAATCAATTAATTATATAATAACACTCGGATCACAATACAATATGTACTAACAGAAAATCTATTCTTTCGATAATTCATTTTCTAAACCTACCTGTACATAACTACTGCTATCTTTGTATATCGAGCTCAAGTCCTCTTATTGATTCAATCCTACTCCTAATATTATAATAATCGCCGGGTAATGGTCACAATAATAAAATTCTAGTCGTGAAACTAATTTTGATAAGTGTTTTATTGCCAAGTTATGATGTCACTTTGATTTAGGCCTAAGCTTAATAAAAGAACACCAGGAATAATCATTAATATTGACCGGAATATTATCAAGATAAGATTTAAAACTGTGTCTTAAATAAGTCCCAGGGTCGAATAACATAATTGCAAACTGCAAAGTCCTATATTTGCGTGTGTTTATGATACTTTCTGATCAAAGTATTCGATACAAACTATAGTTATTCTGGTGTTCCTTTGGAAGATCAAAGTACGGCGCCTCATTGAAACTTATCTAAAAAGTCGCGCGAAGTCTCTCAGCAACCGCGTTAGCTCCTTTATTTTGTCCGCTCTGGAAAACAGATATTTTTTGTTAGAAATATAAATAATGCGTCATAATAGCAAAGTGGAATAAGAGAGGGCACAGGCATCTTTCCGTTCTCTTAACTTGTTTAATTGCGGGATTATTTTCGGGTTGGGTCTCGTGGGTCGGCAGGGGATATCTCGAACCGGGGAGGTCGGCTCGGGACTCAAGGATGGGCGGTGTCACCACCTAATCCTTGGTGCCCCTCATCACTACTAATTGTGTAACGGTAAATAAGAGAGACCCCCTTTTCAAGAGAGCAGACCCCACAAACGATATCTTAAGTTAATTTCTACCCCCTAATCTTCTTCTTTTCCGTTACGCTCTTGACAGAGCGGTCGTGGTCGTCATGTGTCGGCGGTGTGGGCAGATGATATTCGCCTCACGACAGCGCGCCACTTTTCTCTGTTGGAGGTCATCCTAATATTTAACTTAAAACATAGCTCTAAAAAATAATGGTTCATTCCGTGTCAGTGTAATGATAAGCAGGTCCATAGAGACAGGCATGCGGTACCTGACGGCGAGGTGGTGGAAGTGCGCGCACTGGTGCGGCGTGGGCGCGGCGGCGCGCGCGCGCGGCAGACGCTCCACGGCCGCGCGCGTCCAGTCCGCCGGCCCGCCCAGCGCGCCGCGCTCCTGCAACAGACGGGATTATGACAATACAATACAGCCTGACATACTTGCGGGAACAGATCGGTGAAAATACGCAAGTGGCATTACCTTCTGGAAGCTGTGCAGCTCCAGCAGCACCTCGGCCACGTCGGCCAGCATGTAGGAGTGCAGGTGCAGCACGGCCGCCTCCAGCAGCGCCGCCGTGATGTCCGCGCCGTGCAACGAGATTATCTTCTCGGCTAGTTCTGGAATAAGCGTTTCGATGTTACGATTGGTACTGTATCGGTATTTTGTTGATTCGATTGAATGTTACAGATGGGAGTCGGCACCATGCGACGGTACCTCTTGGCTCGGGCGGGCGGTCGGGCCTGGCGGCGCGCGCCAGGTCGTGCAGCAGCTTGCAGACGGAGGCGTTGGCCTCGCGGTGGTCGAGCGCGGCCGCCACGAGCGCCACGCGCACGGCGCCCTCGCCCGCGCCGCTCGCCAGGAACTGCATCGGGATGCGCTGCAGGAACCTAAGGAGATATACTTTATTATGAACCCACATTTACACTTATGTATCTTAAAACATAGAGTCCGTTACCGTAGACAGTCAGTTTTTACTATAGAGTCCTATCGCTGCGAATCTGACTTATGAGAATAACGAAAAGTCCCAGCGTGAATCGAACCACTGACCTGATGCAGAGGCGGAACAGGTCGTCCACGGTGTCGGGGTTCTCGCGCAGGCCGTCTCTCTCCTGCAGCAGCTGGAAGGCGCGCGGCATCACATCCTGCAGTAGACCGATGAGCTCCGGGATGCATTCCTCCCTGGACGCCAGCTCGTCCACCTGAACAGCGGAAATTTGCCGATAATGCGCAGCCCTAGGTCGTCGAAAGTGCGCGGGGCCAATACAAGCCCTGTAAAATGTTAGCGGTACACTTACCAGTACGGAGGTGAGATACAGGACGGCGCTGTGCGCGTGCTTCTTGTAGAGGGCGGTGAGCGCGCGCGCCAGCGGCGGCAGCAGCGGCGCGGCGGCGGCGCCGAGGCAGCGCACGCCGAAGCGCACCAGCCGGCACAGCCGCTCCATCACGCGCCCGTCGCCGCCGTACCTGAGGAGGCTCATCATTAGGATTGGTGACTTCGACTGGTCATGACCACGACCTGAGGCGCAACGTCGTCAGCGCATAATCAACGTTGACGCCGAGCAAGTATTACGCATCGAGTGCCCACGCATAAAGGAATATGTTTAATGTTTTCTGTTTTTTGTATTTTATTTTTGACGTGTCTAAGTTTTGTAAAACCAAACAATACAAATAAATGATTTTGTATCTTGTATGGACTCATAAAACTAAGACTAAATGGCTATAAGTGGAGTGATAGGAGTTTTTCTTCGTATTTATACCGTGACGTAACATAAATATGACTGAGGCCTAATGCGTCGAGCGCAGTTGAAGTTGAGTTTCCCCGAGTTTGCATTAGTTTTGAGGGAATCCGGCCACCCGGAGAACGTCGGAGCGGTTTTTATACGAATTTTGTATCACATGAATATGAATTACCTCTCCATGCAATCGCTGAGCACCGGCCAGACATCGCTGAGCGCGGGCTGGGCGGGGTGCGAGGTCGCGGTGGCCTCCCGCGGGACATCCACGTCCCGGAACAGCGCGGCCAGGCGGTCCAGCCACACCACGGGGTCCGTGCGGGTGCCCTTCACCACGGCGCCGCCCGCCTTCATGCACGCGGTCAGGCCCGCCGTCTGCACGTACGTGGCCTCGCGCATCGCCACCGTTAGCTGCGGGGGAGAAAGGATTAGAATGTGCTGCGGTAATGTGCCACTTTATATTATTGACAGTGCAATTTTTCGATTTAACTTATAATACTCATAATTACCTGCTGGTGTGGTAAAGAGCCTATAGCGGCCGCCACAGCGCGCATGAGGGTAGAAGATGTGTGTAGTTCCTCAGAGAGCTGAGCGGCTTGTAGAAGGAGACCGGCGTGGCTGCGGACGTGCGCGCGGCAAGATTTACAGATCACCTGAAACAGAATATCATGTGAACATACACGCAGGATCAAAGGCGTTTCACTCGGTCGTCCACGGCTGGACAACGCCCTCTCTCATTGATCGTCATTTCTCACAAGCTTGTGAGTGTTAGCGAGCGCAGCATTAGGTAATGGGGTCCAAATAACGTTGCTGCCATCTTCTGGGTACATCCTCTAGCGGAGGCAGCAGTGTAGTACCTGCAAGGCGGTGGCGGCGGCGGGCGCCAGGCGCGGGTCGGGCAGCGCGCGGATGAGGAACTGCAGCGCGGGCTCCAGGCACGCGGGGTGCTGCTCCACCCACTCGCAGAGCTCCCCCAGCAGCAGGATGCAGGTCTTGCGCACCAGGATGTGCGTGCCCTCGGGCGGGATGGACAGGATCGCCTCCACCACCTTCGGCACATACTCGTACTCCTCTCTGTGGACCATCCTCACTGTCATTCACAACACACAACAACAAAGGCTATTATTTACTTCTAATTAAATTTCTAACTATTTAGAGGTTACTACATATCTTTTACTACAAAGTTATCACAATTACAAGACATTCAAATGAAATCGGGTTATTATTACAAAATCAGTCATGCTGAATGGGGCGACATAATGGTTGGTAAGTTATAAGATGGACTAGGCTCGCCCAGGTACTGAATAGTCCTGTATGTACTAGTTACTTAGTCGGCCATAACCAGGGAACTTCAACTGGTTACGGACAACTAAGCCCGCGGCTTCCCTCACATTACATACAAATGCAATTGGAAATTATCAACAACAAACCTTAATTGTCAAATGATAAAAAGCCAATCCCATCCCCATCAAAAGTTACATATTGGTAGCAGAGAGCGCTGAAAGGTTGTGTTGTGATGTGATGTGTACTGACGGCAGAATGTTCTTGGCGACGCAGTGCATGATGAAGAGGGCCGCCTCGGTTTGCTCCCAGGGCCCGTCGGCGCGCAGCGTGGAGAACATCTGGCAGAATACGGAGCTGGAGCCCACCACGAACACCACGTCCTTTATCAGGCCCATTACTTTGTATCTGAAGTCCTGGAATTATATCAAGCTTATTACTTCTACTGTCTTTGTGAATATGTGATTGACAGCCTCAGTTACGTAGTACGCGTACCCTTTGAGCCATAAGCCTGCGTCTAGGGCCTAGCTATAGCAGGTTCAATGCACGCCGAGCTGTGGATGATTAATAAAATATACTGGTATCTAATATGGTACCTATTAAATATATCAGACAAAACCCGAGGTAATATTGCAATCATAGAATAAAAAACGCGTTCTGTGGGTTCACACAAAACATGGAAGAGCGAAGCAAGAAAAAAGACTGGGCTGAGGCATCTAATGAATGCAGAATCCCTATCCACACAATCATAAATGCTAGAACGACTTTGTAATGCAGGAAAAGTTACTTATTCCTCATTGGGCAGCTCACCTCTAATTTCTAATTCTAGGAACTGCAATCAATCCACTGTCATCTCGCGTAGAAGTCGGGGCATTATCCCCCTGTGACTCCCATTATGAGGAGATAAGGTGACTCCCATTATGAGGAGACGGAGACCTGTGACGTTGTTGGAGTAAAGCGGCAGAACTCACGTAGAACTCGTCTCCCTCATCGGGCAGCTGGCTCTGGTCCGGCTCGCACTGGCAGTGCCTCGCGAGCGCTTCTATCAGGCGCTCCACGTGCGGCTTAAACGCGTCGCTGAGCGGTTGGTAGTCCCGCTGGTAGATGTCCTCCGATAGCCGGTACCACAGGTTGAAAGTAATTTCTGCTACCTGAGAATATACACCATTATATTTATATGCCAAAAGACACCATTTACTCGCTTAGCCAGTGTGAATTTCAAGGATCGTCTATTATGCATCCAACAGGATTAGTACGTCATTTTGGCCTATGATAACTATCTTTTTCTCTATTCATATTAAATACAGAAGTGTATGTACTTGGAAATTGGATAAAATGTATTATAAAAATTTCACTTCACACGTTTCCAGCTACAAACGGAACAAGGCGGGTTCGGGGGGAAAAGTCGGTTATGCGCCACTATTTGTTCACACTTCTGTGGCCCGAATCACACTCGGATGCACAAATGCCCTGTTATTATTTTCCGATTTTAATAAAACTTCTTAGATAAGGACAGAGATTCAAACTAGGAGAGTCAAATAATGATTAGATGGTAAGTGGTGACGAGTCTTTGATATAAGCTTACAATCCAATTCTTATCAGCAGTCAACTGTCTGAATAGGCCAAAATCAACTTAGCTACATACAACATACTCCGTCAACGTTTCAGCTCACCCAAAGAAGCTGTTGACTCATACAAATCGGCCATTTTGACTACGAATTTAATATAAATGTTTAAAACTGGTTTGAATGCAAGCAGAAGTGTATTAAGTATGTCGAAGACTTCTTTGTAATTAACATTTTGGTAATAGTCTACACTTATTTCAAATGTCACAAAAAGTCTGTCCGTCTTAAAAGGCAGCTCTTGTATGCTTGTTTCTTTTCCTACATAAATTGACAATAATTTGTATGTGGAGCAGGATGCAGACTCAGTTGTTTATTCAGTAAATGCTACATATTTTTTTTATTTATAAATTTTTTAATTTGGTGTTTTTAAATGCTATTATAACAGTGGCCTGTCACAGCGTTCAATCGCGAAGAGTGGAAGAAGGGTAGGGAGGCCTTTGCCCTGCAGTGGGACAGTATGGGCTGAATAATAATAATAATATAACAGATATATTAGACTTTGCATCTAGACATACTGTGATGTACTTATCTAGATCCTTGTTTAAAATAACTAGTTGATGTGGTATTATGATTGTTATACACAGAGGGATGTAGGAGATAATAATTTAAACAGTGTTCATTATTCATTTGAATAAAATAATGTTTTTATCAGACTCAATTCTAATATGCATTATTAATTGCATGTTACTTTATAATAATTCAGTGAATTTATTTTGCATATATATATATAATGATAGTTTATGTAGGTCAATTGTTTATTTTGTAAATTGGTGTTCAATAAAGTGCATTGTATTGTATTGTCAATTTGTGTTGCTTACTTATGTTTTTGAGTAAATTCAAGTCACATAATGGGGAATTGAAGTAGTATATAATAACACCAATATTCACAACAAACCACCATAGCAGCTTTGTTTCATTCAACTTATATTTACCTCATAATCATGATGTCCAACACACACTAGTGCTAACTCCAAGCTTCTCATGGCAAAATGTGAGTTACCACTGGCTGCACAAGCTATAATCTTCTCCAAGAATGCTTCCCCCAGCTCCGTAAACACCCGCGCATAGTTAGCAGCCTTCTCCTCCTCTTCATGGGCTACAGCTAGGTGATAGCTCTCTTCCAGAGATGCTATACTATCAAATAACAACCTTTCTATATTCTCATTATTGTTATTTTCCTCGAGACAGTGCAACAGTGCGCATACACAGTCCGCTGCAGCATCATGCAGGGTGTTTATAGAATTGTGATCCCTCAACACCTGCAGGCAGAACCCTAAGACTGCATTCTGTGGGATCTCCTGAATGTCTATTGCTTTCACCTGAATCCATGAGGTCATACATTTGACTATTTTTAATGCAACTTGTGTATTCTGTGAAGAGCTAATACTTTCCTTCAAGAACAAAGACACAATGTTGGCATTATTCTTTAATTCTAATTTTATTTCTTCTCTTCTATTTTCTCCTAGTTTCAAACTTGTTGAGTCAATTTCTTGTGGTAAAACTGTCAATATTTCTAAGAGTGCATAAGCATTTTTGGCTGAAAATGATTTAATGAGGTCACTGATGCAATTTTGCCATGATGGCATTTGCAATGCAAGATCTGCAAGGGCTAGGCACAGCTGTGTCAGGATGGCAGAGCTAGTATCCGGGGAGGTCCGCTCCAAGTGGGCAACCAGGGAGTCTCTCAGAGATATGAGGGACTCCGAAGGTAGCTCAGATAGATTGTGCTGGACCTTTGATCTCATGGTTTGCGCTGCAAAGTAACACGAATGAACATCCTTTTTTTGTTGTAAAAGTTCGTCGGCGATTTTCCATGAATGAATCTGTAATAAACATTGAGTTTGGAATTACTAGGTTTTTATTTTTAGTATTGCTATGAGCTTGGAAGACATTGAGATAACTTACGGATTTTTGCATATCTCCCAACCATACTGAAGCTTTTTCTTTTTCATTCGCATTGGGGTTATCGTACAATGCGCCGATGGCCTGGTAAACAGTTTCCATTGACGGGCTCTCCATTGCGAAAACTTTACAGTTTATTCAAAGTTAGAATTACTGCATGCACAATCTCACATAGTAGAATAACTACTTGACCTAAAAATTAAAACAACTATCTATCGAAACGATCCGTTCGTTTTGTTTCCAATTTATTTTCTTTTCGATTTCGATGTAATTTGCAAAACTCAATTCAATCAAACTCAAAAGTCATAAACAATTATTTTTTTTAAGAGGCAGGGCAGCAGGTCATAGACAAATACGTGGCTTGGCTTTAGAATCCAGCCGCAGGATTTTGGGGGTGCTGATGCGCGATTTAAGATGGCATTGGTTTCCCCTTTCCAAAAATACCACCCCCTCACCGCGGAGATGCGTACTTTTTTTTAATAAAAAAAAAATTGTTTTCGTGAAATGGAACGTTATTTTTGTATAAAATTTTATAATATGTAATGTTTTTACCTTAAAATTACAATGCAATCATATAAGTAGCGTCGACGAGTCGCGGGGAAGGTGAACCAATTCCATCGGGAAGTCAAGAAGGTAAGAATTACAATTAGATAAGGTTAGATTGTACCTTTATAACCTCACTTCAATTTGCAAATCCGAATCAGTGCACACTACATTGGGTTGATTTAGGTCACTTTAAGTTGCAAATCCGAATCAGTGCACCCCTAATTCCACGTGGTCTTGTCTGTCACACAACTAGAGTGTATATAAAAAGCCGGAGGCGCGGAGGGAGAGCAGCTCCCGCCCGCCGTTACAAAGCGCAGGCACCCGTTCGAGCCGGAGCGGCTGAGGCTGGTCGCCGAAGGCGACCAATAAGCCGAAGCTGCGGAGGTGAGCATGGGTGACTGCGCTTTGTTACGCAAGGGCGAAGGGGCTGCACTTCCCGCAGCGCCGGAGCAGTTTATTAATACTATTTTTTTTTATTAGAGCCTGAAGATGATGGAGTGCTTGTAAAGCGCCATTTACTTCGGAAATTGTGGCGATGTTTAATTTGGCTCGTCTGATACGACAACTTGACACTCGCCAACTCGAATCGCGTTTGCTGAAGAGCATGGGTTAATTTTATCAACAAAAGAGTGTAGAGTGCACCGTAAACCAATAAGGATTACTTAAATATTGTTTTTTATTTAATATTTGTAACTGAGAAGCTAAGAAATTATTTAAAACCCTATTTTTGAGGTTAGATTTTATTGAATTTCAAATTGCTATATCTCCTAAACTACATATTTCCGCGGGGGGGGAGTGGTACAGGGGGTACCTCCCCCTCCTCCCCCCTCCCCCCCTCCACCTCCCCCCCCCAAAATCGTGCGGCTGGATTCTAAAGTTTTACCAAATACGTTCGGAAAAACCTGAATTGACGCCAACAGATTTCTCAAATATCACCGGAATATAATACGAATCTTAAATTGATCAAATTGCTAGTAAATTGATAATGATAAACATCCGGAAAATAATCAGCGATTATTGGAATGTAGGTATTTATTAACGCAAGATCAATTTCATCATATTATTATCAAGTTTTAGTAAATTGATCAACTAACGATTTAGGTAAAATGGACCAATCGCTACTAAGTATATAATTTTATTTTACATATACCTATTATATTATTATATTTTTTTAAGATACGGCATTTTAAGTAATTTGTCCAGCACATCCAAATATACTCACTTAAACATGCTTATATATTCACATAAAAGTTTTGACATTTTGAACTATAAGTAATGTATCTGTAACTATGTGTAATGTATTGCTTGGGACGGAATCTGCTCCAACCGAAAATCAAAAGCAAGACTAACAATTGTTAGTCTAACAATCTCAAGACTAACAATTGTTAGTCTTGCTTTTCATTATTTAATAATAATTCTAAAGTTTCAATACAAAAATGAGCTAGTAGTTTCTAATCGCTTCTTTGCTCTATGGTTAGGGAGTCGAATAGGGGAATTTTCTGCAATACTCGAGCGTGGCAGTTTAAGATATGAGAGATACCTTAGACCTAATAGAACAACCTTGTAAAGTATTTAGCTCTATATGTAGTGACGCGCGCCTAGAATGGACGATCAGATTAGTAAAAAAAAAGGATAGTCTGAAATACTCGAGCGCGTCAGATTAAGATATTGGGGGTTGATTTTAGTGTTTAATGACTAAATTTAACTAATCTGACGATAAGTCCTTGACGCCGCCAAGTTATAGGGTCGCGAACATGTAAAAAAAAACGTTAATCCGGCATTCTCGAGCGCGATTTTATTTTTCTTTATTTTGTAGAATATAATCTAAAACTTACTAAAAATACAAAATCTGCCGGTTTCCGCATGACCGGAAGTGTGGAGGAGCCATTTCATCTTCCTAAGAACGCGTTACGGCATATAAGTCGCAAACGATACATTTTACAAAAAAAAAAAGTTTAAATAAACAAAAAAGGTAATTTTCTTTTACACAAAAAAGGTCTCTAAAAAAAACAAAAAACACAAAAAAAGAAACCAAAAAAACCTTTTTCGGTCAGATTAAGAGAACCCACCAACATTTTTGTCAGATTATAAAAATATGCTTTCAAGATACCGAGATAAACCTCCCCTATGAAAATCTGACGCGCCCGAGTATTTCAAAATAACTTTTTTTTTTGCATTATCAAAAATTCATTGTAACTTATTGTCACGCCGAAATCGTCAGTTTTTTTAAAATGGAGCTTCCTTGGGGCCTACTTAACACCCCTTCCGAAAATTTTTTTTTTTGCATTTTTGACTACTTTATATGCCTACCCCCACCACGCAAACCGGCAGATTAGTATACCGTTGTTATCAGAGGCACTCGGGGCATACGTAGTATGAATATCTGACGCGCTCGAGAATGCCCAAGTAACAGTTTTTTTTAACATTTTTGAAAAACCGTACACGCCAAACACACCGCTAAAATGGTTTTTGCCATACGAGCTTTTCTTTTCGAAATTATTTTATCTTTCGATTTTGATAGGTCTCGACGGCGCCGTTGAATTACGCCATTTAGCTACCTTGCCTCCCTAACTACTAGTCTAGTGTAAAAAAGCGAAGTGACCAGATACAATTTTATTTCCTACTAGCGGCCCGCCCCGGCGGCGTCACACGGGTAAAAAAAGTTCTTGGCAATTATTCGATTTCGCTCGCCTTTTAAACCTTCCCTAGACCTCCACGAACATTTCAAGACTAAGATAAGATAAATCCGTTCAGCCGTTCTCGAGCTTTAATCAGACTAACGAACGACAATTCATTTTTATTTATATATATAAGATTATCTTTTTTTATTTTTATTTCCTATTTATTTTTATAAGCACTTATGATATTTTTTTTTATTTTGTATTTTTTTTTTGACGTGTCTAAGTTTTTAATGGAAAAAAATGATTTTGTATTTTGTATCGCTATTAAACGTAGTGCATAATATGCTCTTTGATCACCATGGTATCGCTTATGTATAAATTAGAAAATTTATTTATTACATTATTATTTTTACAATATTAACTCAAATAATTGTTAATCTTATTCATCTTAGGAGTGGAGTTAGCGTAAAATACACGTTACTGAACGAACACAAAAAGTCCGTCAAAGTCGAATCAAAACAACTGTCATTCTTTTTTGACGTTTGTTGATACCGTGCGAATCAGACACAAAAATGGTTGGTGTTTTTTTAGAAATTTATCCATAAAAATCTTTGATAAACGCTGTGTATTATCTAGAAATCTACAGTGAAAATGTTTGTTAGTGTGTTGAATATCTCAGTGGTAGATATATTTCATCATCGTCTTGGACATTTCAGGTGAACGTACCTAAACAACGCAGGACCTACTGCAAAAAATGCAAGTGCCACAAAACCCACAAGGTTTCACAGTACAAAAAGTCCAAGGAAAGGCACGCTGCCCAGGGTAGAAGGCGTTACGATCGCAAACAGCAGGGTTACGGTGGTCAGTCAAAACCCATCTTCAAGAAGAAGGTAAATATCATAACCTTTTTACCGGCTCTGGCAATGAAACAGTAAGGTTTTACTTCTTGAACTTGGTTCAGGAACTCACTCGGTAACCTTATTGGAGTCCTATGATGCAAGAAATCCTATGGCACTAGAGCTGTTTCATTTTATTTCAAGGCATGTGTTATTTTATCATAAAAAATATTACTAGCTGTTTACATCCCACTGCTGGAAGGCTTTCCCCCCATTGCTTTCCAGAGTCACTCATCCATTTGGCCAGGAATTATTCCAGTCATTTATACAATCATATCAAATTTTTTCACCTGTTTTATTATAAGTACTGTTTCTCTAATCATCTATATTGGCGTTTTATGGTCACATCCACTTAGAAATATAATGTTTGTTCTAGGCGAAAACTACCAAAAAGATTGTGCTTCGTCTGGAATGTGCCGACTGCAAGATCAGGTCACAAGTAGCCCTCAAGCGCTGCAAGCATTTTGAGCTGGGAGGAGACAAGAAGAGGAAGGGACAGATGATCCAGTTCTAGGCTGGCTAATAAATAAGAATAACATCTATTCAAGTGTTTTATTTATGAGATATATAAATAAGGAAGTGAAGAACGCTTTTTGTAGTGTAATTCAACTAACTTGAAGTTTTCATCTTATCTATATTACAAAGCTGAAGAGTTGTTTGTTTGAATGCGCTAATCTCAGGTATGTCTGGTCTGATTTGAAACATAAATTTAGTGATAAATAGCCCATTTATTGAGGAAGACTATAGTCTACTGTTTAACTGGGAAAATATGTTGTTTCCATGTGAAAATCTATAAATGTGGGCAGGGCCACAATTTTTAGGTTTGTAGACCAGTGAGTTTCCTGCAATAATAATTTGAAGATTTGTTTTATGCCAGATTCTGATTAGTGTGTTCAACCAAACTATACTGTAATGGAGCCCTTGCTTAGAAATACTTTAGCCTAGCCTCACTGATAGATGGACATGTAGTAGGTACACAATAAAAAGTAAATCATAAATTATATCAGAGAGCTAGCTAACTTAACTCAGATACCCTTAACATAAGCTTACCACGGCTATATGCTATAGCTATATGTTGTGTAGATTGTCCAGATACCTACATTTATTTTATTATGTATCTTATCTCAAGCAAGTTTAGAAAGAGAAGTTTGTTCTTTTATTATTTATTTATTAAAATAGGCTACACCAACAGAATATAACTTTAAAATAATTAATACACACATTATTATAATATGATACATATTCTAATTAAAGGTATTCTAATAAAAATATTACTTTTTATAGATATTTTGAGTCGGTATTATTTTGGAACAAACAAAATACCATTTATTAAAAAATAATCCAAATGTACAACAGCATTTCAGTTGGAAGTAATTATAAAGGTGTTTTGTTATAAAATGAGATCTATAGATATGTAACTTAAAAAATAAGTAATATAAACTAACCTATTATTACAAGTAGTACTAAAGTTGCAGGGCAGCAACTAACAGTATAAAAAGAAACTTAAGAAATTGTATGGCTTATTGATACAACACAATCAGAAGACATTTTTAATTTTAAGCAGTAATAATTTCCAATACTTCTAATTAATGTGCTAGCTTAGAATATCATTAAAATTATCAATTCCTTATTTCCCCAAAATCCCTTCTAATACATCAGGGTCTAGTCCTTCTAGAGCACACTTCATTTTGGCGGCTTGTAAAGGAACTCCAACTTGAACCATTTTCACAAATCTGTCATACTCCGGCTTAGCTGCTGTGGGTTCCTCTGAATTAGCTCCAGTGTTGTCCAAATTAGTATTTACTTCTGGAGGATCTTCACTTAAAGGTTCTAAACCTCCTGGGGAGTCTTTTGATTCTGTGGCTATGGCATTTACTTCTGGTATTGATAATAGCTGAAACATATAAAATGATATCAAACTTTAAATTGTGGAACCAGATTAGAAAAACTTGTAAAAAGAGTTTCTTTCAGCCTTTCTTTATTAAAAGTTTAAGTTTAAATTACTTTTAGGTACCGTAAAACGGGGTCAATAGGGATGCAGGGGTCAATAGGGATAAAATCGATGAACAAAATTGAAGCGGAATCACTATCAGAAATCTACCGATAATCGTCTGATTTTTTATGAGTTTTATAGTAGAATATTGAATTTGTATACTGGTAACACTTTTTTGACGTGAAGATGGTCACAAGTCAGAAAAAAATACATCTTAAGTTCGTCGTTCAGCAGGACGTGATTTTGTCCCTCAAAAACTTTGAAAAACAAGCAGGAAAAAGTGATTTCTATTAAATGAATCGTGCTGAGTAACAAAAGTTAGTGTTTTCTCCATCCAAATCAAGTATGTTACTACAATTTTCTTGTTTAATTTTAGTTTGAATCGAAAATTCATGAGTGCCGGTAAATTTTGCAAAAAAAGAGGGTAATAGAGACGCCTACAGGATATTATCGGGATGTCTGTGGGGTGAATAGGGACGAGAGTCCTACAAACTAAGGACATGGTTGTATGAAAAGGGACACTAAAGCATGGATAGGGACAGGGGTGTCACTCACCAATATCGCTAGTATTTGTCTATAATAATATTATTATTCGTTATTACCTAATGATGGGTGGTTTGGTTAGGCTTATTTATTTAGGTACTTAGGGACTTTTGCTTTTTGCAGGCACAATGCCACGAAAATATAAGCCCAGCCAAAAGAAGAATTATAAAAAATATGACCCGAAAGTAATAAACGTAATAAATATAATAAATTTTAATATATAAAAATAAAATAATAGTAATAATTTTTTTCTAATTATGACATTGGGGTCCAGTATATAGGATAGTAGGTTTGAGTAGGTATTTTGATTCTCCAATATTTACTTTCTGCACTTACTAATCTTTTGACTCGGCTAAAGTCGAAATAGGTAGGTAGTTGCTTTTTTTGTTTTTTTATAAGTTTAATGAATCTGATTCAAAAGTCGTTCGTAAGTCGCTAAGGAAGCAATGAAATCTGTAGAGGTATAATGTATTTTACATTATTTCTATAGTACTGAATTTCTTATTTTTTCATTCTTAGTTCTGAATAATATTATTTGGGGGTTTGTGACAACCCTGACCATATTTCTCTATTGTTCTCAATACCGTCCCTATTAACCCCTATACGTGTATGAATAGGGATAGCATATATTTTAAGTATTTACATAAAAGAAGCTCACTATCAATGAGTTTCGCATACAATTTCATAATATACAAGTTAAGACTAAACTTTTAATGTAGTAAACTAATAGTTGTTGATACAAAATTCATTAGAAAAGGGCACTCAAAGTTGAAAACCATCCCCATTCACCCCATTTTACGGTATTGTATCAAATTATTGTTTTAAATATTTAAACCTCAATACTCAATGTATTTAAAAGAAACACCACAATGTTGATCAGTACCTTGGATTCTAGCAAAACCATAGCAGCATCAACCCTGTCCAGTTTCTCCTCAAACAGCATCAGCTTATCTTCACAAACTTGCATGAAGTTATTTAGGCATTGCACATTCGTCATCACACAATGGTTTACAAAGGCCAGAGTTCTTTTCTGCTGTATAGCCTGCATCTAAAATGAAAGATGACATGAAATAATCACTAAGAATAATCTTGCTGCTATCGGGAGTTTGAGGATGTGAGGATGTAGAGGACACAAACCCTAGCAAGATCTGCAGCTGAAGGTTCTGGTGTGTTCATAATTATTGATTGATAGCTTTTACTAAATTTGTAATCATTTGAGTATTTATTCTGTTGGAAGTAAGTAATTTTCCTATTTATTTTGAAACTTTACAGCAAGTGCGCAGTGCAGCCTCCTCTTTCTTTCTGCCCACTGACATTGACGTTTTATTTATCAAGTGACTGTAATAAACATATTATTACTATATTTTCTATATTATTCCATTTCTCATTGTTAGAAGGATGAAAACCATACAACTAAGCATGCAACGAATAATTCTTGAATCGTCAAAAAAAAAACACACGGACGTTGGCTGTTGTCGGCGAAATAGCCAGTCACGAATACCATAATCCAAAGAAGAAGAAAATAGAAATAAAAAAAAAGTTGTAAACAAAACATTGTTTAGACTACTGTTGTGTTGTACTTCTTGTAAAGTTTATAATTTGTAAAAATGGCCGGAGAAGTTGTTGTTGATGCTCTACCATATATTGACCAAGGGTACGATGATCCAGGAGTTAGAGAAGCGGTAAGCAACATTTGTCCAACTCTAACCTATTCCAATTGATTTATTTAAATTAACTACTTTTTAAGATTTACTATAAATTTATGGCAATTTATCATGAGAACGACAATATTTTATAGGCTTTGGCGATGGTTGAAGAGGAATGTAGAAGATATAGACCAACTAAGAACTATCTTGAAAACGCTGGGCCTGAACCAAGTTCTGCATTTGAAACCTCTTCGCTACAGCGAGAAATGGAAAGAGTACAACAGAGACTGCCCATGGAACCCTTATCTATGAAAAGGTTTGACTTTCCTTCAAAATAATTCAAACAATATTGCTGGATAAACCATGCAAACACAAAATCTATGCACCAATTTATGCATGATGCTGACACTTTCTATTTTTATGTATGTTAGTCTCTAAGGTATGTTATAGGGGCCTTTAGATGCCTGAAATAAATGATTAATTATTAATATTATTATTTTCTAAACATTTGATTATGTTACAATAACTTACACCTATGGTGCTGGATATGACTCTGTAAATTGCAATATACATTAGAACATACATAATAAATTACTCTGAGAATCTGCAAATATACTTGAGTCTCAAATGAAAGTGCATTATATGCACAATACAAAATAGTACGACTTTTTACTTTTAAGAGAACTAAAGTTTTGGAATTGTGGTTTTTAATTCAAATCATCTAAGTAATGGTTTACATTTTTAGTTATCAAAAATAGCCCTCAATCACCATTTGTTTTGCACTGCTGATGAGAAATATTTAATAATTTAGAATTTTCTTTTACAGATATGAGCTACCCCCGCCGCCAGCAGGCAGGCTAGGAGAACCAGCAGCCTGGTCCGAGTCAGTAGACAACTCACATGCTCAACTGTCCCACCAGGCTATCCGTGTTCTGAACCTGGAGCTTCAACTGCAATATGGCACAGAGGCTTGGAAGTCTTACCTTAATACTCTCCAGAACCTGGTCACGAAATCACAAAATACACATGCTGGACTTAGGTAAGTATTAATGCCTAATCTGTATCTCCAAATTAAAAGACCTACTTAATAATTGTTCCTTCAGTGCTGGTAGGCAAAGTACACACACACAATATTCTGTAAATCTATACAGTACAATTGAAGTTTTTGTTTGTCATATAAAAATAAAATTTAATATTCAGTAAGTATTCAAAATATCCGAAAAAGCGAAAGTTATTATGGCTATTATATGCGATTCTCGGGCGAGAGCGAGTGTTGGCTTCGAGTGAATTAGGCCTAAATTGCATTTTATCAATTTCACTCAGAGTTGATTAGAATTTAACTCCAGGATATATCTCAAGAATCGTGATAGCTAGTGAGTTGAAATTTTGAGGGATGACGTATTTCTGTTGCCACCTAACAACAAATACTAAAAACACTTAAGAAACAAATATTTAAGGGGGCAATCATACAACAAACGTGTTTTACAAGATTTTTAAAGGTGTATAAATGCGGCGCCATTCCGCCAGGATTCCTTTTCCGTCACGCATACGGTATTAGCAGCTCCGTCCTCTCGCTCTGACCTTGCTTGCTGAGCCTTGCTTTAATGACAGTAGTGATAACTTCAAAGACATGCCGTCTTTGAAGTTGTCATGTGTCTCGAAACACAGACGATTTTATTAAGTATATTCATATATATTCATAGTCATTTATTCATAAAACAATTATATAATCGTATTTGAAATAATTACAATAATAAATTAACCTAACTAAACACTTAAATTGAATTGATATTAAATTACATTGAAAATTTATTACCTATGGTATCGGAAAAATAACAAATGTCAAGGGAAATAATGTCATGTCAGAATTAATGTATAAAATAAAAATAATTTAATGTCATCTACGGATTAAAGGAAACATTTTCGTTCTTACTTGTCAATAGAATAGTAGCATGCCTTTAACAGAAGTGTCCTTAATTTACTCTTGAATATATTAGGGCTGTCAATTGTTTTCAGTTCAGTTGGTAAATTGTTGAATAGCTTGACAGCCTACCAGTAGTACCTATATAATTCAATATTTTCCCTAGGAAGCAGATAGCAGGAGTGAACTGGGAGCGCAAGCGTTCGCAGACGGCGAGCGGGGCGCGGCTGCGCGCGCTGCGCCGCCGCTGGGCGCAGCTCGTGTCGGACAACTACCGGACGGAGCGCGCCATCATGCAGCTCGAGAATCAGCTTCTAAAGGTAACTTACAATGTTCACATCAACATAATTATTACAAAACGAAAAAAATATTATTGCTGGTCGATCCGTTCAGCATTTATTTATATACTACTAGCTGACCCCAGCAAACGTTGTTTTGCAAAATGAAATAGGTGTTGGCCGATTCTAATAGATACCGGATATGCACAAAAAATTTCATCAAAATCGGTCAAGCCGTTTCGGAGGAGTATGGCAACGAAAACTGTGACACGAGAATTTTATATATTAGATTACCTTGCCATTACAGTACAAAACTAATGCGATCATGGAAAAGAATAATGTACTTAACATTAGCACAAATTTAAACAAATTATCATCATCATCATTTTTTTTTTGACTTGTTTGTTATATTTTTCCGATATAACAATCAAGTCAACATACTCGCGCGCACTGCAGAAGCTATTGAGAGTGGTAGTAGAGCCCATAACCATAACTTAGATCTTGCCGTTTGTATGGCAAAGAGCAAAGAACCAATGTCCATGTAAGCATAGGCTTCTAAGGAAATAAACGTTTTGACTTTGACTTTGAACAAAGTCGAAGTCGGTCGAAGTAGGAGTTTTGCGCTTATTTGAGAGGCAAATGTATTGGCAATTGAACAACACATTAAGTGTATCTCAGGTATATACAATTTCGTAATAAAGACTGAAAACGTCTCTAATACCTTAATACAAACTCTAGAAAATATTCAGAGACATTAAATTATTATTTTTTCAGGCGAAAGGTGAGAAGCCCGTTGATGACGACGGAGAACCGGCAGATTTGGATTCAGTCAAGGATCTGCCAAATAAACTCAACTCCGAAACAGAGAAGGAAGTACAAAAGAAAATTGAAGACATGTTTGCTGATTAGACTTAGGGAATGAATGAAAATTTACTTATTAAGATATAGGCTTTTGTAAGGCTTTATGGCGTTCCATATCTATGCCTCATAGGTAGATTTATCTTCATTGTTATGAATATTGCAGAAGGACTATTATTAACTTAATTATAAACGTTAAAATTGTATATCTCATCAAAACCTGCAATATTTCAGACACTTTGCCTCTATGTCGCATAGGCGCGGCACGCACATAATGTATTTTAAATAAATAATGTATTGCCTACAAGCATACTTCTTTTATTTATTTTTATTTCTATTTTATTGTTCCTGTTTTTTATATATGTATGACGCATGTTATTATCTGCATAAACTAGTTATAATATTTGTTTTAAATTAATTTGACTCAATGAAATGATTATTGTAATTTATCATTAATGTGTATTATGTATGAATTTTTGTTATAATTTGTTTAATAGGCCTAGCCGTTCAAATTATCTATATAAATAAAAATGAATTGTTGTTCGTTAGTCTGATTAAAACTCGAGAACGGCTGAACGGATTTATCTTATCTTAGTCTTGAAATGTTCGTGGATGTATAGGGAAGGTTTAAAAGGCGAGAAAAAAATCAAAAAATTGCCGGTACAATTTTTTTTATCAAAACCTGTGCGAAGCCGGGGCGGGCCACTAGTATTAAATAAATAAATTTAATATAAATAATTTCTATGCGCGAATACCAAAGACGATTACTACTACTACTAAGAATTGCGTCTTATTAAATAAGACAGATATTGGTGGTCAATCCACTCAACTTTCGAATTTATAATAAAAATATCTATTTATGTATGTCTATTATATGTAGTACTAGCGGCCCGCCCCGGCTTCGCACAGAAATAATTACCCGTTATTTTCCCGGCAATTATTCGAATTTTCCTCGCCATAAAAACCATCAATGAACTCCAACGAACATTTAAAAAAAAAAGGTGTGTTTGCGATTCACACACGATAGAAGTGAAACTTCAGTAAATCGACAAAAGAATAAGAAGAATAAAAAAAAAATACTATGCAAAAAGATTTTGTTCGGGCAGTCACCTATCCAAGTACTGGCGTCGCGCAAAGTTGCTTAACCTTGTTAGCGTTTAAGATTGGCTTACCTGTCGGGTAAGCCAATCTTATTTCCATTTCCGTTGCATCCGGTTTCAATTCACAACGATTAAAGAAGTTTCACTTCAAAATTGGCCAAATTGGTCCAGGCGTTGTTGAGTTATGCGCTTAGGAACACATTTTGCGATTCATTTCTAGATAAAGAAGATATCAGACGGCCTAGTACCCGTAACACAAGCTTAGAACTTACCACGGGGCTAGATGTTGTTGTGTGGATAGTCCGGAAATATTTATTTATATCTTTTTCCGGTAATATTTTGTATAAAGACTCTACAGATGGGCAAATTTTAAAATTTTCGATAATTTCGCTCGTGTGCACTGCACTTAATTATTATACTCTGGGCTATCCTTGTACGAAAGAGCACCCATTTCCGTTTTACCTCCGGACGTGCACTGAACGCAACTCAAGCTGCGCACGATAAATTTCGTGAACGTAACTTTTTTTTTTTTTTATTCGCTTGTCATTTGTTTACCTTTGCGCTTGTCAAAAAATGTCAATCACATCGTATTTTTATTTGAATGAAAATGGCGGACGATGCATCAAGCAGCAGCAGTTTTGCCGGCAATACTATTGATAACTCTATAAATCAAGATGAGTTGATAATGAAACAGCAGCGCGAAATAGAAAAAGAGGTATCTCAAACATTTCCTTAACGATAAGCGCTAATTTATTATGTGTTAGTGTTTAAAATAATTAACAATGGTGACGTTCGATTTTTGTTTGTTTTTTTAGATATCTGAGTCTATTCCTCTCGTTGGTGAGCTCGAGCCTTTGTCCTCACTAGAAAAAGAATATAACGAAGATACTGTATACCTCCTGAAAGTAAAAGATCTTACATCCAAATACAAGCAAATTAGAAGGACTCGACCTGATGGCAACTGCTTTTTCCGTGCATTTTCTTACGCGTACTTAGAGCAATTACTCACCGATAAAAAGGAATTTGATAAATTCTACGACATCGCTAAGAATTCAAAAGAAGTTCTGGTTGCTCTAGGATTCTCACAGTTTACTGTAGAAGACTTCTATGAGACTGTAAGTTTCAGGTTATACTTTGTCTACTAAATCTTTAGAACTAACTAGTATGTTTGGTGATCTGTTCTAATTTCTATTAAATTTTTGCATAAAAATTTAATCCCAACTGTATATTTCAGTTCATGGAAGTTGTCCAACGGGTAGGTGAACAAGCTAATGGATCTCCAGAGAATCTGGAGTCTATTCGTAGCGAACTTCATGAAAAGTTCAATAAGCAGGGCTACTCTGACTATATTGTAGTGTACCTTCGTCTGGTGACCTCAGGGCAGCTACAGACAGAACAGGATTTCTACCAAAACTTTATTGAAGGACCTAGAACTGTTACAGAGTTTTGTAGACAGGTAACACTGAGTTAATTATTCTAAATTTTTTCTTGTGTTATGTAATTTCCTAATTGCTACTGTAAAATGTTACAGGAGGTGGAACCAATGTATAAGGAATCTGACCACATCCACATTATAGCTCTCAGCAATGCACTGAAGGTTGGAGTCAGAGTGAAATACATGGACCGAGGTCAAGGCAGTGAGGTGGGCTTATAAATTTGTGTTTAAAATATAGCTTTCTATTTTAAATCTATAATTGCTTTTTTTCACCAACAGGTAATGGCGCATGACTTCCCAGAGGGAACGGAGCCACTAGTTCACTTGTTGTATCGGCCAGGACATTATGATATCCTGTATGCGTGATTGTGTGATCTTAACCATTATAATAAACTTACCATCTCTTCCATGTACTTATTTTATTTATAACATATTTTTCCTATTAATTAAAAGATAGTAAGGTATGAAAAGTAAAACAATCTGGAAATAATTGAAAGTACTTATATTATGGGCTTAGCACAGCAGCTATAAACTTATCAGGGAATGCTAAAATGAATTGTTTAAAGTTTAAAATAAAGCTTAAGTCTTATACTGATTATTATCCTATTTTCCTTATCCACAGAAATATACACCATCATTACGCTTTTCAGGCTTCATGCCAGCAAAGAAATTTTTGATATCGT
Organism: Gymnoscelis rufifasciata; assembly: GCA_929108375.1. NCBI lineage: Eukaryota > Metazoa > Arthropoda > Insecta > Lepidoptera > Geometridae > Gymnoscelis > Gymnoscelis rufifasciata. The sequence continues at coordinate 614,463 of OV815307.1, read as the reverse complement.
GTTCTGTGACCACAGCATTCCTTTCCTTGATACTTCGCAGGAATGTTAGTAATTTATCTCTCATTTTGTTGTACTCAGTAAGAGCATCTATTTGCTGAATTCTGCCAAGTGAACCAAGGGCTTCCATTCCTTTCTCATACTGATTTTTCATTCCTACCATTTTCTCCCTACCTAAGTCTTCATAAGCTGCCACGGTGTCACCCTCATCAGTAAGGAACAGCACACCCAAGTCTTGGTACATAGGAATGCACACATTGCATGTACAAAGCTTTTCACGGAAATGAGCAGGCCAAAATGTTGCTCCTTTCAGTTTATACTTGGAGTTCTTAGGTCTAATGCATTTCTCATCCAATTTGGGTTTTTTCACCAAATTATCTTCTGTTTCATATTCTGAAGGAATTTTCCTTTTCTCTGCACTAACAGCTTCTTTATTAGCATCAATAGTTTCATCATTTATTGTGTCTTTCTGCATAACTTCAGAGATATCTTTAGTTATGTCTGCACTTTCATTCTCAAATTTGTTTTCATTCTCTATTGATTCGGTAGTTTTTATTGAATTAGTATTTTGTACAGGTGGTTCATTTTCAACTTTAATAATGGTGTCTGCTCTCAGTTTCTCACTTTCAGTTTTTTCCTCTTCTTTGTTTTCAATATCTTTGGGTTCTTCAGTTTCCTGAACCTCAGTATTTGAGGACTCTGTATCAGCTTGGCCATCTACAGTTTTAGGAGGTTCAGTTTCTGAAATTTCTGATGTTGATTTGGTAATGAGTTGAGGTTGTTTTTCAATTTCTATGGTTTTCTCCTCAGCAGCTACTTCACTGGTGTCACCAGACTTATTAGGACTTGTTTCAACAGGAATATCCTTTAAATTTTCAGATGTATCTTCTGTAGGCTCACCTTCAGTCTTGTTTGCAGAAGCTTCTATAACAGTATTGGTGGAACTAATTTCCTGATCATTAACATCTGAAGCATCTGGTTGAGTACTTGCAACAACACTTGAAGAAGTAGTATCTTTTTCAGAAGAACTGGCCTCATTATCACTAATAGGTAAATTTTCAGTAGTTTCAGAGCAACTTGTTTCGATATTATTAGCTGGTACTTGTTCAGAATCAGCAGATACTTCAACTGTGCCATTTACAATTGATTGAGCAACATCATTGCTAGGAGTATCATCTGATTCTGTTTCATCTCTATTAACATTGCCAGCATCTGCATCTGCATCATCAGCAGAAACAGCAAGATAACTGTAACTGTGTAAGAACTCATACTTTTCTAGGCAAAGCTTGCAAATCATCTCATTGAATTTTGTCAAAGGTGGGACAACAGCTTCTAAGTGCATGACATGCCACCAATCCTCGCAAACCGCACATTGGATCATTGCATCATCTTCATGGACACAACCACGGTCACCATAGGGCTTGCTGCAAATACAGTAGAGTCCAACAAAATTTTGATTGTAGGAGTTATAGACATTGAGATCTGGTTTGTTTCCTGTGAATTTACATGACATATTGAAATTGGGATTGCCACAGTCGCATCTGAAGTTCCTTTTGGTGTACAATTCTATAAGTTCATGGTTTTCGTGGCAAATTAAGCTACATGCCAGGCAAACACCTGCTCGTTTAGATTCATCTTTTTTGGAGTCTGGACAGCAGGTCATACAAGCATAAATAGCTTGTCTCTTGATGTAGCCCTGAAAACATAATACAGTGATGTGATGTCAACTTCAAAAAATATACTTTATATGAGATAGTATGAGGAGGACTTGGTTGTAACTATAACAAAAAAGGTATGGGTGCTTATAAAGTCTACAAATAGTTTATATCCAAGTATTTTGCTCACATAAATTCATCTGTCTACTTTATTTACTTCAACGGTTATATGTACCTGTGAGTAAGTGCATTGCTTTTCATCTGAGCCCCCAAGCACAGCGTTGGCATCTTCTTCTTCCTCCTCCTGTGATTTCAAAACGTCCATCATTGTTACGACTTCCCCGCAGTCACAGTCCGCCATTTCTGTGTCTCCGTTTGTCGAAGAATTATTACCATCTGCGTACCCGTTTGTACCAGGAATATCACCATTCGTTCCATTTTGGTCCATTTTTCTATTCGGAATCAAGCTAGGATTTAAATAGCATTGAAAACAAATAGGAATTTGAAACTTGGAAAGGAAAGCCGGTTGATGAGGTGCGGTACGAGAGCGCGAACGCGAAATTAAAATTGGAATGGGAATGTTTTTTTTTTTCATAATGAATGAATGCAAGCAAGCAGCTGGCTTTGGCATTTCAGTTTTTGAACGAATTGCAAATTTTGTGTTGATAATATGTTATTAGTTTAATTTAATTTGTATTCCGTTAGAAACTGGCTGAATTGAATAACTACACGTAGTGATGTATAATGTATTAAAATAATAAATCTTAATAAATATTAAATCGTAAATTGATCTATTTAATTTTATATACCTAATGTTTTCTGTTATATTTTTGTGCACAAATAAATATTTTTCATTCTTTTTTACAGAAATATTAATGTGGCATGTTTATAATGTAATAAGGCATCAAATCAATTAGAATGGTTTCCTGGACGGTTGGACGGAACTTCTAGGGCTTTATTATCCAAATGTTCTCCACATTTCCGGGTCAGTACCTACATCCGTGTCAGTCAGTAATGTCAAGCATCAGTCCGGGCGGGATCATGGGATGTACAATGCTGGATAGGTCTCCGTTCGGTCATATATTGCCAGTTATTTAGACGGAAACGGCTAGCAACCGGATTGAACTCGCATTAATTAAACTATTTCCTTAGATCATTTGTCCACTTGTGGCCAACGCTGTTTATGCCATTAGAAAACCTTTCGGCTCCAACAATTTTAAGAATATCTGTTATGTTTGCGTGTTATGTGGCCTGCATGCCCATTGCCAATTGCCACTATTAATAATAATAAGCTAATCTAGTGATGCTGTGTGATATTTGTCCGGATATTTGTGTAAATTTATTCATTTAGATAAGTACATGCAAGTGATTCGTAAGTGTCTAATTTTGTATGCGATACTGTAGAGAAAAGAGAAACTCGAGCTTAGCCTGGCCTGCTCATAATGGCCGTAATAATAATACTGTGATAATGTAAGTACAAAAAATCGCACATACATAGTTAGGTTCTAAATGTCATTATACTACAACCAGCTGAGCAACCTTTTTGCTTAGCTTTGATTTTATGTACTACCTATGCATTTATAAACTAAATACATTGTGAAACGAACACTCGTGGGTTCTTGATCGGATGGGATCTTTTGATCGGCGGTGTCAGTAGAGTTGTAGAGTCTTCATAATATGTCTTCGTCGTGTTATACCAACATACCGAAGACATTAGTCTTAAGGCAATGACAAGTATTGTGGAAAGATTTCCATACTCCGTAACATATCTATGTTACGGTACGGAGTTCCTGACTTTGATAAGAAATTGAAAGACTTACAAAAACGATAACGTAAAATACATTATATTTCGGACCAAATTAGCAAATAGCAAATCGGTACTTAAGTAGTTATTTACAGCAGGAAGGGTACATCAAGGTTCTTACGACCGTTACCAACGTAGAGGAACCCACCATGTGGTGTCTTTACCTTATGGAAGTACGACATGCCGGGCCAGTACAGGCTTTTCAGGTACACCAAGGAGCCATTTTGTTCTAGCGACAAATTCCAGCAGCCGTTCGGTATATCCTGGTCTACCGAGTCGAGGAAATCCATGCTGTAGTTATAGTCCTGCCTGGAGAGGAGATTAGTGTTCCAGCGTTGCTGCGCTGGTCTGATGTGGAGGTAGGACTTGAGTTGTTTCGCCTCAGACCCGTTCAGACCGTAGAAGTTGGGATTGATAACTATAGTTCCGCCTGGTTGTTTAAGCAGTTGCCCGCGCGCGCAGACCTCAGCCTCGTCGCAAATGTTGCTGATAGTAGCAGCCAGGCGGCTTTCCTCCTTCATAAACTGGCATCTATCTGGATTATTTTCCTCAAAAGCTTCATCTAGGACTTTAATCTTTAAGGAGGGATCACCGCGAAATGGGAAGGTTGTAAGCAGAGACAGCATTTTGTATTTCTTCTTAGCTTTGGGGAGTAGCCCCCAGAATTTGAAGTCTGTTGTGTAGAAGTATTTCCTGTCGATCAGGGCGTCGTGGCCGATGCCGACGGCAATGTGGTAGTCGGCGTCGGTGGCGTAGATCTGGCCCCAGTACTGCATGTGCTTGAAGTGGTTTTCCACCTGGAGGAGGGTCATGGAGTTGTGGAGGTGAGTGATCAGCTCCGCGGAGAGCATCATGCCGTTTACGTTCACGTACTCTTTGTACTCCCAAAGCTTGTGGATGTTCATGTTCATATGAATAAACAACAAAGATTATAATTGTTGAAGTAACTTTAAAACCTATGAGTAAACAATATCCACAAAATGTCAGTGGAACTAAAATCTGTGACAGTTTGTATTGTGTAATATTCAAGGAGGTTTTAGTTCAAATTATTTATTATATACTAGCGGAGATACAAGTTTATATTTTTGATAATTATTAAGTACGTACCTTATTATCGGTCAATTCACACGACAACATACTCGTAACATGTATGTTGTGTCCGCGTGGTAAGCTAGTGTTACGGGTACTATTAGACATCGAATATACTTATTATAATAGAGATATAGAGGTATATATAGACATTTTTATTATACATATTAAACACCTAGACCAAGGAGCTAGTTCTTTATTTGACCACAATTTCGCGTGATGAAAAGTGACGATGTGGTCTAAGATGGGGCATGAAGACCAAGAAGGTGGCTTCTCCTGACCACATTATTACGAAACACGAAAAAATCTAAATAAAATAACTACCTCTTTGTAAACTATTGTTATTACTCTTAGACTTTAAAAACGAATGCTCTGTATTTTATTAGGAGGCCACATCGTGCACATTATAAACAATAAAGATAAGTATTGTTTATTTATACGATAAAGTTTGTATGGATATGTGGATAACGTCTTGCTTAAAAGCTACCCGTTTGATTTAGTGAAACATTTTTTACGTCCACCGGGAAATGGTAAACGGAGATGTGTTCTCGGGTGACAATTACCGAAATCAAAGATTGCTGGCCCTCTGTCGGCCGTAATTCGTAACTTGACCGAGGGTGGAACCACTTTATCTGGAACTTTTATTTCGTAGATTTATTAGAGAATTGGGGTCCAGTTGGACTGGGTATTGGAATAACTAGACAATTTGCCCAGTTCCAATATTACGACGCAGGGTCGAGTTGCTTGTTTGCTGACTCGCGGGTCGCGCTCGGGAAAATATTACCGATATGTATTTATAGGTACCTACTGGAACTTATTTTTTAGACTCAATTTATTTTTTATAAGGAACCTTGAATAAATCTTATATATAAAATTCTCGTGTCACAATGTTCGTTCCCGTACTCCTCCGAAACGACTTGACCGATTCTCATGAAATTTTGTGAGCATATTGAGTAGGTCTGAGAATCGGCTAACATCTATTTTTTATTTTGCAAAACAACGTTTGCTGGGGTCTGCTAGTCATATATATTATTTACATAAAGGGACTCAATTCAATTCAATTTATAATAATTGGATTCTGCGATTGAAGCGTCAGTTTGCCAGTGTCATGGTAATACAATTCTAAAGTGTAAAAGATGTTACTCTGTTGAACGCTATTTTGCGGCCTTCTAAAGGGACTCTTATTGGAAAGCAATTTTCTCGCAATAACAATGATTAATCCATATTATAAGTAGGTACCTAACTTATAATAATGAATTAATAATTGTCGTGGTACATAAATTATAGTTATATAATATATTCATGCTTACGTTGTCTAGAAGAGGTGTCATTAGAATTTTCTTGTAATGTCGAGTTGCAATAAAAAGTTTGTATTGTAATGTATGTATGTATATTCCGAGTTTCAGTCAGCTGCTTGAGGCTGAAAGAATAACCACCATACTGTGAACCTTCGTTCTGTCATACGAAAATTAAAATTATTTTATCGTGTTTTTTTTAATCTCTCTTATTTTTTCTTACTTAATTTCATAAGGTTTTAGAGAACCTTAGAGAATCATACAAAGAGATTTCTTTCTTATAATAAAAGGTTCTTTTTGGTTTAACAAGAATGTTGCATTATTGATACTACTACTCACCGCTAGATGGCGTTGGTTTGCAGTTCTACGCCATTAATAGGAAACCAGCTTCGTTTAACGCTATTCTTTAACACTTCTGGAATACTAGTTAAAAAGAAAACATTTTATTAGCGCTAGTTTCTTTCCTTTAAATACGCATCACGTTATATCGTGAGATTGTGGCCAAGCAAAGGTCTCATCATCATTCGTAACTTCGGTCATGGAACGGACTATAACCCGGCAAGGGTTCCATGCCAGTTGATAGGTGTGTCCGAGGCCCTTTCGTTAGAAGGGAAAACAAGCACGGTCGGTCTGGTGTTTAAAACCCGTCGTCCCCCGTCGTCCCCCATCAAAGATATATATATATATATATATATGTATATATACTAGCTGACCCCAGCAAACGTTGTTTTGCAAAATGAAAAATAGATGTTGGCCAATTCTCAGACCTACTCAATATGCTCACAAAACTTCATGAGAATCGGTCAAGCCGTTTCGGAGGAGTACGGGAACGAAAACTGTGACACGAGAATTGTATATATAAGATATATACAATTTGTATGTATTTAAATTGTATCTACCCATACCTACATAATGAAAACCAACCTATCCTCTTCCTACAAATAAAAAAATATTCTGAGCACCTACCTACATCTGAACTTGAATAGGCTAAGAAAGTAATGAACCGATTTGAAAAAAATATCCTATTTTCCGAGGAAGGTTATTAATTGTGGTAAACGACCGCGGGAAAACACACTATTTATTCCCCGGAAAAAACATTAAACCAGCCTCAGGTTTCCATCAGCTTGGCGAAGGCCTCTCCCAAATCTCTCCAATTGTCCATATGTACCAAGTATGTACCTACTGTGAAAGATATTTAAATCCTCATTCCACACATGATATTTTATTGTGGGTACATTTCGTTAATACGCACACATGCGTTAATCATGTTAACTTTTAACGAATTTTAAGTTAATATTGTATCCTTTTGTTTTTGCCCGATTATTGTATGTGTGTGATTGGAGTACAAATAAACGCTTCATCTATCTATCTATCTAATAACTCGATTTGTTTCCGACGATGCTAGAATCAATTCTTCTTCTTCTTTTATTTGATGGCGTCCGTGACTATACGGTCGTCAACAGCCAATGTCCGTATGTTTTGGAAGACATTGTTAATTCGATAAGGTTTTTAACCATAAAACAATGTGATTCGAGTTATCAAAAACAAAAAAAAAAGGTGTGTGTGCGATTCACACAAGATAGAAGTGAAACTTCAGTAAATCGACAAAAGAATAAGAAGACAAAAAAAAAAATACTACGCAAAAAGATTTTGATCGGGCGGTCACCCATCCAAGTACTGGCGTCGCGCAAACTCTGCTTAACCTTGTTAGCGTTTAAGATTGGCTTACCCGACAGGTAAGCTAATCTTATTTCCATTTCCGTTTCATCCGGTTTCAAATCACAACGATTCTATAGAAGTTTCACTTCAAAATACTTATATAATAATATACAATCTAAAATAAAATAAATTCACAAAGTTGATAATATACACTGAAAAGCTACAGAAACCTTAATAAAATGTGAGATGGATATCTATGGATTATTAAAACTACAAATACTTAAAATGCTAGAATCAATTCAATTCCTTATAATTGAACTCTGCGCTTGAAGCGACAATTTGCAAGTGACGAGTTAAATAAAATTATAAAGTGAAAAAAATTTTACTCAGTTGAACGCCATTTTGCATCTCTATTTTGCGACTCAATCTCAATGCTAGAATCACGAGAATGTGAACGTCAATTGAAATTGAAGTAGTGATTGACAGATATTACGATGACGATAACCGCTGTTTTCTATTGTCTATAGCCCATAGTGGCATAGACAACACGTGCGTCGTTAGGTCCTCCGGTGCTCTTGTCTCAGGGCGCGATTGGGCACGCGCGCCGCACGTGTGGAGATGTAAATAAGAGTGCTAGAGGTAGCTCGCAGGTGGACCCTTCATTTGTATCCACAAAGGGTGTAATAACCCTCCAGCTTAAACGTATAACATGTTGGTTCTAGATGTTTATGATGAGGAGCGCATTAAGCCGTGCGTGGAACTCACTTTGCAAAGGAAGATTTTATAAAATTTTACCCATAATTGAGCCGTGTTGGCTTAGTGAGAGCACACTCGACTTTAATTCCGAAAGTCGTGGGCTCAAACCTCTCTCCAACCCGCACTTGGCCGGCGTGGTGAATTAAGGCCCAAACTCTCTCGCATAGCGAGAAGTCCCTGTGTCCCAGCAGTGGGAACGTTTCAGTTTATTCAGTTTCAGTTTCTTTATTGAAATAAAACATATTAAACGTTAATAGGGTGATGATGATGATCCATATTCTAAGGTTTGCTGTAAGAAAACTAATAGGGTTAGACTCGCCTTTGTAAATGACCGTTACATACTAAGATTTGTATTTGTTTCTAGGTGCAATAAAGAATTTAAGTGAAATTGCGTAGGTAAGTAGGTACCTCCCATTTTCCTGTTAGATAGGCTGAAATTTGTACACATAAGTATTGACTTATGTGCTGACTCAAGTCTGTTGTTAAGCTGTTCTAATGATGAAACTGAAAGGTGGCTATAGGAACTCCGTTATAAAAGAACATCCCATCGAACTTGGGTTCGTTTAATTCGAATGATGTTTATCAAGAATATAATATTTTTGTGCCTAATCACATTTTAAGCTTCAAATGGCATACTAATGACAGACTTTATACCTAGAGGTACTCGTGTAATATACTTGGAGTTTCTCAAAATATTGATTGTTTCGAAAAGAAATTTGTTTTTTTGACTTTATTAACTTTAAGGTAAAGATTCTTGCTTGTTTAATCACCCAAATACAAATAATATCAGTAAAATAATCTTTAGCCAAAGGATCCCTTACAATATCGTTTTAATCACGTACAAATACAACAGCCGTGTTTTACGAAGCGCCAACACAATGCAACAATTGAAAAACAAACTGCAACATTCAAATTAAGAATGTTTATGCAACGCATCGCCCCGGGCAGGGCTGCCAACCTCCTTCGAAAACAATTAAACACTGGTGAGTAAAATAAAGAGTAAAAAGAAAGGAGGGTTGGCGAGGTTGGCCCGAGGCGGCGGCGGCGCGGTGGGAACGCGCTTATTGTTTTAGGGTTAACGTGAACGTATTATTGCCTTTTGAACGCATTCATTCATTGTGATCTGTGATTCTGTGCGTTCAAACGCAGTGAGGTCGCGGTTTGTCGGAGCATTGCTGTATTGTTTGGTTGTGATTAAACGCGGTCTGAGTGCGTCTGAATGAGTTGACGGGATTGATCTGCCTGCCGGGAAAATAAACTAGCTTTGGTCTTGATCACTCAACTGAATTTGAATTTGCGTTTACAAAACTCCAACTTTAGTTTTTTTTTTGATCTTCGGTACGGCACGATACTTTGAAGTCCGATTTTCGATCCTCAATTAATATTTTCCTCTCTATTTATTACGTTGACAACGTCCGCTCGTAAAATGGTCCTCAAAATGCTACATCTAATCGATGAGATGTATCATTCAATACCTAGACGTCGTCTCATTAATCAAATAGCCTGTTGCTCTATGTTTATGTTGTTGTAAGAACAATAATTTTGTTAAATGCCTACTTAAAAACTTAAACGAACATAATTTAATAAATTCTAAAATGTGCTAGAATGATCGGCAACTGGTTGTGTTTGTGGAACAGCTTGTCTGCTAACAAAGGCCTCCTTTAAAGATTTCCACGCATTTCTGTCTCTGGCTAGACGGGTCCATACTGGACGGGTACGTAGGTAGTACATAATCTTAATATATATAAATCTCGTGTCACAATGTTTGTCCTCAATGGACTCCTAAACCACTTAACCGATTATAATAAAATTCGCACACCTTGTGCAGTTCGATCCAACTTGAGAGATAGGATAGTTTAAATCTCAAATTATAGTCGCAATTTTAATTTATTGCTAATTATTTGTCTGTTATTATCTATTGGTTAACAAAAGTGTAAAATAAATGTCTTTTTATAGGTTGTCTATGATTTTTCTTGATAAGCTTTTCATACGTGGTGGTAATATACTCTTTGAGCTATTGTCTAAGTGTCGAAAGTTCAATAATCATTTTATAGGTTGTCTATGATTTTTCTTGATAAGCTATTCATACGTGGTGGTTAAATACTCTTTGAGCTATTATCTATGTCTCGAAAGTTCAATATTCAACATAGTTTTCCATCATTTTTTTCTGCCATGAGTTTGAAGTACTTAATTATTATTTTTTTATTTTTATTATCATTGTTTTACGTTCATCAAAGCCTAAATTAATTTAGTTCAGCTAAAAAGTAACACGACATTCATTGACTGTTATTAATAACATTGTATCAATTTTCGTCTTTGTTCGTAAATAATTTCATTGTACTAAAGGGTTATAGTAGTAGAAAGTCAAATAAGGAGATCAACATATTTTTTTACAAATACCATCTGTGTGAAAAAGCATAGTGGACTCCGTGACTGATGTTCTCTTATCGTTCCTCTTAGATTGTTTACTATAATGTAATATAACAAAAACTTTAGCCACAGCAACGTGTGGCCGGGTCAGCTAGTTATGTTATAAATAATTAAAGTCACATTAAAGATATTTAATACTTCTGCGAAATTTTCAGACAGAAAAGATATATTACCTTTTTTTTAAAATATACGCAAATAATAAATGTAATTGATAAAGGATAAACTCTGATATTTATATTAATGTATTCGTTACTTCATGTGGTGACAGTAAAGGTGTTACATTTTTGATCCCTGACGTGAGCACCGTTGCGGCATTACAAGTTTTGCATATACTTATTTAGACTTAGCCTAAAGAAGGTTACTTATTACATAATAATGAACTATCGTTATAATACTAAGCAGTAATTAATATTTATCATTAAATTTTAAACTGTGTAACAAAGGTATTAAATTATTAAATATTAGGCTAATATAACTATAGTCTATACCAGGGGTCGGCAAGTAGTTTTAGGTAGGGTCCGGATATTGCTCGAAAATTTTTAAAAGGTCCAGAAAAAAAAACAACTGATAATAATTAAGTACAGCTTTTTATTACCTAAAATTAGTGAGAAAAATTGCAACGGCGGTCTTGAGCCAGGTTTTTATAGTTTGGTTCTCGTGAAGAACAGCTAATTCGAAGAGTGTCTTTTATTCTGGAACGATATTTGTATTTCAAAAAATTCATTTTTTAAAAAGATGTTTCTCATATGTATGTCGAGCCAACTTGCAATTTTCATATTTTTCTGGGACATGTTTGACCCAAAATTCTTCAGTTGACACCTTTTTATATATTTGCAATGACACATCTTCTTGCAGATCGACTATTTCCATTTGAAGTGATGGCTCGACGGCGCGGCGCCGGCGGCGCGATGTTTTTGATCGATGTCGATGTTGTAAAACAGATTAATTAGATTAGGTACCTAGGTACTAAATTAGATTGGTTCAAAAATATTACGTATTTATACCTACATTACAATATTTGGCGGTCCGAGGTTCAACCTTTCGCGGTCCGCAAACGGACCGCGGTCCGCCTGTTGCTGACCGTTGGTCTATACTATAGTCTAAGACTATTTTTGTATCAGTTGTAATGTCCCAACGGGGCTCATGTAAGGGTATATATAAAACTTATCACCATTTGTAACCACATGAATCAACGAATAAATGAGTATGAATATGAATTAGATTTTAACAATTTGGTAAGTATATAATCTTTGTTGTTTTTTTTTCTTTTATTGAACGGGTTTGTTCAGATACATGAACATGTCACCCTTAATTTTGTCTTATTGTCTTATGATTCCTCATACTTAGTAAAATTTCATTGTTAAATTCATATAGGTTGATTTTGGTCTCGAACATTCAATTAACTCAAAGTCCATTTTCCTCGAATGTCCAATTTCCCAAATGGTCCATAGAATCCTACTAGGACAGAACAAATAAAAATAAATATTTGGTTTCTTCTTGGTTAGGCTTAGCTTTTTTAATTGATTTTATTAGGTAATAAAATATTTTGTCGCAATTATAATAAAATGTGACTTGAAGTAGAACAATTTGTATCGTGTAGCCTTTTTCAGAATGACTGGACAAAAATTGCAACAGACATTGTACCTACTAAACGGTATCTAATTAAAACTGTATGTAAGTAAATTAAACTCAAACAATTATCTTTCAATAATGTTGGGTAGATAGAACATAGACTGCGAACAATAGAATCGAAACTGCAAATTTCAATATCAATTAACACTAAATAAAAGACCGCTATTTTAATGACCATCCAAAACTCAATTACTTGAAAGTTTCTCACAATTGAATATATTGCAAATATTTCCGTTCCCACAATTGCAAGAATAGAAAGGTAGAAGGAAACCGTGAGCGGTCGAGTGGCGAGTTGAAATCCGAACGCACTTTGACAAAAGGGCGGGAGAGGGACTGACTGCGCGCGCATTCGCGGGTACACGTCAAACAGGGCGCACAGGGGCGAATGGCGCGAATTTCCAGATTAAGGTTATTTGTATTAAACACGTAGCTATTGTGATTGCTCGCATGCTCGGCGGCCCACGTCGATTATCGATTGTTCCGATTGTTATTAAGATTCACTGGCTTTTGTAGATTGCGGACTAATAAGCCTGAGAAAGAAATGATTCTGCACCACTTAGAAGTTTCCCTCGAACTTATATGCTTTTGAATACGTGGGGAATTCAGAAGTACCTATTACATGCTTTGGTCTTAAAGTTCTCAGTGACTCTTTTGATAGTTTATGTTAATCAAATGATTATACCAGTCATTCATGTGTGTACAACAATTCGTCTTTGTCTTGAGAAGATGCAGTCCAAATTACCGAGGAAAAATATAAAATAATAATATGCACATGCACATTGATTATCTATGTAATTATCTTTTAGTTATGATACTTTTTGTCTTCGATATCATTATCAGCTCAATTTACACATTGGATAGTGTTGAATGATCCACAATAAGATTTTGTTAGGTAATAAGTAAATATAAATAAATAAATATACCTACATATATGGACAATCCACACAACAACATCTAGCTCCGTGGTAAGCCCTAAGCTTGTGTTACGGGTACTAGAAATCTGATATAGTACTAAATATATTTCTTTTATTTATTTATACATAGATATTTTTATTATACATATTAAAAACCTATCGAATCGAATCGAACTCGATACCTCGCAAGCGGACCCTGGCCCACCGCGCCACAGAGGCAATTATGTATTTCGATAAAATTTCATAGTTATGGACAACTTTTTGAAGAAAATAATACTGATAAATAGTTTGTCAAGACCAATTAAAAGTCCAAGGTGGTTGGACAAGCTTATTTGTCTGCTCTCCCTTGTTATTAATCCTGCATAAACATAATGGCGCAATTGTCTCATCAATCTCATCTAGTGTTTTTGGAAAAACGAGTATCCCATGGAGTCGCGTGCCGAGCGGCGGTTCGCACGCGACTGGCCGGCCGGTGATAAACGAGTAACTGTGTTGCCAGTGCGAATAATCAACGCGTGATGGGGTTGCCAGTGAAAATAATTGGCACCCCGCTGCCGGACGCGCGCTAATGTTTTGATAATGACGAGTACCATTGTACGGGATTAATGTTTTTATTTTGGCGATTTGTGTGCTCATCGAGAACAAATAGCGGGAGTTTGAATAAATAAATAATGTTGAGGTTTTAGGACTGTTATTGAGTGGTTCTCACTCAATCACTTTGAAAAGGATTATACCTATTTATAAGCAGGAGAATTGTAAAAATGAGATCTCAGTTTGTATATGTATTCAATCAACAGAGTAGACATGGAATGAACATGTTTATGACAAAGCGGGGGACACAATGAGCCTAACGGTAGCGCTCCAGCCGAGCTATTGACAGACAAACGGACAACTTTGATGGATTGTTTTGGGTCTGTTCTCTACCTTATTAACATCTGTAAGATGGAGGTTGATTAACAAAGGTTCTGTCATTGGTATGCCAACCTTATGACATACCTGACGAATTGAGATATAATGTAAGTTCCTACATGAAAAAAAAAAATTGACATGAGGATGTGTATGTTATATTTATTGTACTTATGTTTATGAGTCCTAATTCTCAACTTTGATATATAACAAACCATTTTGGATGACTATCGTCAAGTGTTTTTGTGAGATGTTTAATGAATTAAGATAAAAACCACAATACATTTCGAGTCGAAGCATACAGATTTTATGTATATTTTAATCGTATTGTTATAAATTTTGCGTAAAGGATACCTTCTGTATGTATTGTATGTATGTACCAGTTAATGTAGGTATTATCTTATGAAGATCTAGGACTCTACTAAGCGTGGGACTGCAAATTTAAGATTCGTCTCACAAAAAATATATTACCTAGTATTTATAATTGTTATGTTTTATCCTTTCCTAATGTGTACTTAGTTTTAATTTGTAAGAAAAGTATGATTAAGTTAACATATTAAAAATAGATTTTAAGTAGGTATAAAATAAACAAAAAATTTGCTTAATTCTGGTCAAATAATCTAATAAAAGGAAAAATGACATTGTTAACTGAAAGTTTTCGACTGAAGAGCTTGGACGATCATTAAACCTAATAAATTAAATTAATGACTCGGTAAAAGCTCACCGTGGATGCAAATATCTAGATACTAACCGAGAAAATAGCTCTTCTAAAATAGAATCAATAACTTGCAAACCCCGTCATTATACATAACATCCCCAAAATCATTTATATCGGCTTCCTCAGTCACGTCAAAAGATTTACAAGCACACCTACATACGGCGACGATGCCGGCACAATGCGACATCAGCTGCGAAGTCGATCAATTATCACCATTGTCGATGTCGATCAGGCACAATGGTGCCTTGGATAGACGCCGCCTAGTGCTGCCCGCTGGGCTTCCCGAGGAGGAATAAAAATGTAGTTCTAGAATTGATATGTTAAGACGTTACGCTAAGTGTGGGTTTAGGTATAGTGAGTGTTGGATATAAGATGGCAATTCGCTAATCTGCATGCGAGATTAAAGTTTTTAGAATAAAATAGATTAAAAAAGGTTACTTCAACTTATGTACGAGTATACATACCTATGACGATTCATAATTCATAACTTCTGTATTTCATAGTACTAAGCAGAACAATTTTCGGTACGGCTACGGTCATTTTTGAAGCTATTTGTACCTACACTTTGTAGTCTTCCATTTAACTTTAAATATCTTCCAATGACTGTAATAACTATGTCTAAATCTAGACCTTCAACGTGTAAGAAGCACAACTCTAGCATCGTTTCGTTTGCTTGTCAATTTGTATCCATAAAACTGTGTTCGAAGATCCAAATTCAAATGCCGATAAGCGTTGACAGGTGCGTTCCGAACCTCCCACTGCTTGCCAACAATGCGACGGGCCACAAAGGACGCATTCAGCCACACGTGTCAAATCGTAAAGACTTAATTAAATCGTATATTTGTAACGTGGGCAGATGATTTATTTGCATTGACACGACGTCTCCGGAGACTTGTTGACGTGACTTTACAAGCAAATAGAGCAAATTGTTGTATGGGAAAGTTTCAGAAAGGGTTTCTCACGTTTTTCGTAGACTGCAACTTCTTACAAGAAAACTTCTTGCATTATGTAAATTCGGCTTACAATGTTATGTTATAGGTAAGTACTTAGTAATGTCATCAACATCATTATTATGATTTTATTCGTAAATCTTCCACTGCAGGATAGGCCTCCCTAAAAGATGTATTGGTAATTTCAGTTGACAAAGGCATCCAGCATGAAACCGTGGCTTTTACCTAGACATTCAACCATCTATCGGGACCTAACCTAAGCTATCTATTTAAGATTGGTAACCGTGGATCTGTGATGTAGTATCTAATACCTATTCCAATATGCTTAAATAAACAATTTGAATATCTTTATTTCTAAATACAAAATCTTGCGCACAATATGATTGCTCATAATCCTTGGTGCAGCCAAGCAATATCCCATTTGTGATGAAAGTTTTTCATTCATAACAAGCTATTGTCGGTTTTCTCTAATCCTCTTTGCAAATGTCCATTCTAGTGGGAACAGCGTGATAATCGCAAAAGCGTCGCATTCGGACAATCAAAGAGCAAAAACGCGCAATAACATTAACAAAAATGTAAGGCGATCGTTAGAGCCGCAGAGCAGACCCCCCGTCGGCAAAATCCGATCGACTTGTCGTTGCGAAAGGCGCGCGAAAGAATAAAAAAAATGTTGGTAGAATGGACGCGGACATGGTGCCACGACAGATGCTAGAGAAAAAAAATTTAGGTGCGTTCTGAATCTCGTTAGTGGCGATTTGTGGGGCTCGATTGTTCCTAAAGTGGAGCGGAGAGGGATTGGTAAAGGGTGCATGCGGTGATCAATTTGTTGGAATGTTTCGTTATTGTTGTTGTCGATGGGATTTTTATTAGCTTCGTTACTTTAATGTACTATTTATTGCTTACGTATTGTGAATTTTAATAGATTTTTATTATTATGAATTGGTATTTTTTTAAAACTAAAATAAATTTAGATACCATATAGCATATTAGGTAAGCAAATAAAATCTTTCCATCTTTTCTACTTTACTACGCATTTTAGTACATTAAATACTTTTTATAGAAGTATTTATTATATTCCACCTACCTACCTATTAAGTATAATAATTACTTTTAATGAATGGTTGTAACAGGGCTGTCATAGCCGGCAAACGGCTCAAAGCCCCCTAATTGGTAATTTTTAAAATAAATAACGAAATACACAAGTCTATCTAGTTCTAAATTTATTTGGTTCAAACAAAAACCACTCTAAACATGTTCAAACGATCTCTGTCCGTAGTGTTAAATTAAAATACTTACGCAAATCGAACGCGGTAATATGCGAGTTCATCTAAAAGATCTGAAAGCCAAAAATCACGATAACAAATGAGAAAACCCAAAAAGAACAGCCGTAGCCGTGTTCCAAGTCAACAGCGCGGCGCTGGCACGTCGTGTTCCGTGTCCCGCGCAAACGAATGCAATTACCCTTGGTTCGTCTCAGATACGCTATTTTACATACAGGTATCAATACCGTTGAAAAAACATCTAAATATGAGTTCAGATGAAATAATGGATCTGCTCTTGCGTTTGTCAATGGTACATATATAATGTACGAATCAGTCTATTAATCACTCATGGTAGGTCTGTTTTGTTTAGGGTGGACTGGACGATGTTTTGGGTCCAGAAATGTTGATTAAATTCCTATTTCTTAGATAAATAATCAGCCTAAACCTACACTCCTAAAAGTTAAGACAAATTTTTATTGTGTTTTAATTTTTTTTAATATGATAGATATTATTTAGATGTCACAGGCTACTACTAGATGTGACTCACATCGGGCTTCCTAAGTACTGATCTATAGTATTTTTGTTGTACGACAGGTTAGTGTGGTTGATTATGATTTGTATACCAAATTAAGATTTTTAGTTATAATTTAAAGTTCAGGATATTCAGCATCAACATGCTTTATTTTTAAGAAAAAGCTTTTTTATTAGCCTTATTAAAAAAACGAAAACTGAAAACAATTATATTTTTTTTACTGTAACTGTGGCGCCCCTGCAGATGTTAGTTAATTTGTAAAGGAGAATGATACAGAAAAATCTTCTAGAATAGACGCACAGAATAAAAAAAAGAGTGTCTATGGTAGAGTTGCCAACTTGCAACCTTCCTCAGGATACTTCCAAGCTGTCAACAAATAAATATCTACGTGCGCCTCTCAATTACAACAATATTTAGAATCAGCTGCTCGTTTCCAATACAAGTAGAGCACAATACAGTGTTAATGGTTTTAAAATAAGTTATTTCAGTAAACTGGAATAGCAGCGGGAAGCTGAACTTTCTATATCCGATGTTGAAAAAAATGTTAAGTTGAGGCGTGGCCAAGTGCGAGCGATTAGATTGTTATAACCACTCGTACAGTGCTAGGAAGGCAAAACTGTAAAGTTTTTACTGAGATTTCACACGTACCTGACATATATAATCATCATCATTTCAGCAGGCCTCTCTCAAAGACTTCCAGTAACTTTGTCAAGTAACTTGTACCTACCTAACATTGGAGTTGTGTTTTGACTATTAACAGCTTTCATATGGTTCTCATGTATCTAAAAAAACAATTGAAAGCTATGGATAAAATAATTCAGCCATGTTTTTGGGGATTTTACAGAGCTATATAGTAAGTAACGTGATTCGTTATCTTATTTTTGCAATTTAAATTTAATTAATTTATACAATACCGTTGTTACCTAATAAAATGTTAAAATTTGATTTCTTATTAAACATGAAACACAGAAGCGTATTTCAATAATAATCATGATGATTTTCATTGGTATCCAACATGTCTTAGATATAAATAAGAATATTAGAATGTCGTTGAAACAGGTGAAACATCACCTCATCACACCTCTCATGTTGGAACAACATAAAATATATCTACTAATAAATAAATATGTTTTTACAAAGTGATAATCCCCACTTTTAGGTTTAAACAAACCTAAAAGTGGTAAGCTTCGTCTTATTTTATTCTACAAAAATTTAGAATGTTACTTATAAATAGTCTATCACTTATCCCGCTTAAACTCGGGCGCTACAACAACGTGCCACAGGCAACTATAGTTATTTGTTTCACGAGTGTACGTACATTGTGTGCACTTGCCATCCAGGTGCGCGGTGCGCGCCACAATGGCCGCGACCGCTTTGGCGCGCCACTTGAATCTCGAACACGTTCCAAACCTATTTATTTTTTTAATTGATTGCTGATTGACAGCAGTCGTATTCAAAGGAGGTAAGGTTCTCTTTCTATTGTACAATGAAGGATAAATAAATAGGTTTGAAGTTATGTAGTTGTTGAAAATTAAGAGCAGTTGCTTAAACTACTGTACCTATACAAAAGCTGTTACGATTACATAATAGTTTTATGCATTGTTTTCTTTCTATTTAAAAATCGATGTTTAGTTGAGCATTACGTTTATGTATTTATGTGTAAGTTCGTTTAATAATATTTTTCTTTGTTTTGAAAATTGAATTTATTTTTAAAGGTATTTTCAAGGGCTCTCGTCAAACAAAAGGGATGAAAGTATCCATTCTGAGCCGGAACGGAACGTTATCGAGGGCGCGGCTTCCGCTCTCGTACTTCCGGTGAGAGCCAATCCAAGATGGCGACAATATTAATCAATGTTTCAACAACAGACAAGACTTGAGATGAAACACCTACTTTGCTGAGTAGGATTTTGAGAAGATGCTTCTTTGTTATGAGTTTAATGCCTCAATATTGAGTAGGATTTTCCGTGATTTAAGATTACCTGAACCAAATTAATTCCTACTAGAAAATTTTGCACAGAGTTTTGTATTCAACGTTCCTTCCTGCCTTGTTAAAAGTTGATAAACCTCTGTCGTAGTCTGTGGACACTAATGTTTACTGAGAAGGATAGATTGTAAGGGTGCTATGTTTATTTTGCCAGAAGCCATTTTAATTGGAGTTTCATTGGCTTCATCTTGTTTGCCTTGCTAATGGTCAATAATATATTATAAAGTGACACTTGTACCGCGGATCTTGTACTTATTTTGCTAATAAAAGATACAGCTAAATTAGTTTTCAGTATTGTCATGTGTTGAAATTTGGTAAGTAGGTATAGAACAAATTAGAAATTTAAAGTCATGATTAGAGACGTTATAAAAGCGATAACTTCTTATGGACGCTGAATCGGTTTGTCACGAAATTGTGTTACGGCATCCTCTTCATCATCAAATACACTTTACATGTGATTTAATTTAGACTACGAGGTACAAGAACTAAGTTTGAGCTTTTCGGAATCTAAGATATCGAAAAGATTTATAAAATACGCCTATTTCAAAAAAAATATGGCGCTTTAACTAGTTAAAACCGCAGTAAAAATAATATAATAGTTAAACTTAGATTATTTTAAGCTGTTGGGCATCCCAAGACGCAAATATATTTTACCTAATCAATATTTAGATAAAAAAAAGTGTGTGTGTGTGTCAGCTACGACGCACGATTGGAGTTTACTACTTACGAACTATAATTATGATATATATCGAATAGAAAAAAAGGGTAAATGAACGCATCTGCTAAAATGATAAGAGAAACAAACATATATCTGTAATTATTCGGATTATTTATATTACTTCAATAAAGGGTATTACATAAAGTATGTTACAAAATAATATAAATAAAATACAGCAATACCTCTTTGCGCGATACTTCGTAGCGTAGTCTCAACTACGAAGTATCGCGCAAAGAGGAGACCCCGAGAATGAGATACGCTGTGTAATGTATTCCATCTCATTCTTTTACACGTTCAGATATATATGTTTGTCTCTTTCTACGTAAAGCCTCAACTTTTCGTGATACACTTGATTTTACTCCTCATAAAATTTCCGTACCGGGCCTTATAACTCAAATCGTTTCTTAAGGAGTAAACTCCAAAAAGATCACTGATTTAATACGGTTAATGTTGCTCGCAAAAATTATACTACTAAAATTTTTATTTATTTATTTATTTATTTCTTGCATCATGTGGTTACATAAAGGTTTTAACATACTAAATTCCCTGACATGAGCCCCTTTTTGAACTACGAACACAAAATAATTGCGCAGTACCTCTGTTTCGTTTCCATAAAATAGTAGTTCTAAATTCGAATTTCCCACTCTCAATTATTTTGGTTCATTCATCGTGTATCGACAAATCAGGCATCGTCTTGAACGGCGTGCACAGGTTATATATGAAAAAATACAGGAGCGCGCTAGCAGCGACACCAAGAGGAAAAAAAAGGAACTAGATCGATCTCACACGAGCGCGCGCGTGCACCGAAAATCCGGTAATCCTATCATAAACCAATTCAAATCAGCCTGGCCAGATTGTGAAAAGTATCGTGTGTGTTGTGCTAACAAAGGACAGTGTTGTCAATGCAAGGCGGAGTGGGCAGTCCTGGATATTTAAACTGTGAGTATCTTTGTCTGTATGCTCGCCTCACGTGTTATGATTATGAACCAAACCTTTCCTAAACCAAACCTTTCCTAAACCATCGTAGACCAGAACCTGGTCCCGCAAAGTGTTGCTGTGCCTATTTTATTGGAATGCAACAACCTCAATACAAATCCACAAATCGCATTCTAATTTTAAAAATCCAAATACGGTTTTTGGATTTGTAGATGTGTCTGAAAAATTGCGCTCAGATACATAGGTAAGGTACCTACAAATCTATCAATCGTAATCCAACTTCAAATCTCATTTTTAAAATTCGAATACGATATTTGATTTGTAGATGTGTCGTATATTTATTATTATGTAGTAACCTTCACGCTATAAAACTGTTTATTAGACAATATTCAGTAGCGTTTGCAAATAAATATGTATGTAGAAAGCGCGCCCCGGGCCGGCCTCGGGCGCGGCAACCAAACAGTTGCGAACTGACGTTGTTATCGCGAGACAACGCGAAACGCTTTCTCGCTGTTTCCACAAAAGGATACAGAGGCTAGATAAGCGATTGGTGTGAAAGATTGATAGTACCTATTCGATAAAGGTATTTTTACTTCTTTAAGGTTGTCAGGGTTTACATAAAATTAAACTTCAACACATGAAATTTCCGGACAGTCTACATAAATCTAGCCCCGTGGTAAGCTCTAAGCTTGTGTTACGGGTACTAGACATCTGATATACTTAATATAAATTTATAGATTTTTTAATAAATATAAAAAAAAACATTTCAGAAGAATTAATAAATAGAAGAAGATTTGATGGATTTCCCTGAATTCAGATCTTATGAATCTGTCAGTTTCGTAAATCTGCGTTATCTGACATTTTGCACTGACTGAAAATAGGCAGTTTTCAGTCAATACTGAAAACAGTACATAGTTTTCTACCAAACGATCTATTAACCATCGATTTATTATAAGTTGGATATTTTTATGAATATTTTGTTCGTTGGAAGTAGATTTGGCAGTTTCAGTGGTCTCTTGTCTACAGGTCTCGGGCAGAGCCCTGATTGGTCCAATCGCGCGGGAAACACGCGCCACGGTATTTATTTATTTACTTTGTATTTTACTGCAACAGGAGCGCTAACAATTCTACAAAGTTTGGCTTTTTCGCAGTTTTTGACAGAGGGAATAAGTCTTGGTTGTTTTGGATCGTTATGGCTTCGGGAAGACCCAAGTTTCGGTAACGACCTTGTTTTAAGTCGAGGGATATAGAAAAATCTTATTTGCAACGGGCTATTAAAATATTTTTGTGTGTGAACCAAATGCGTAGATTATTATATTAATCATTAAATCAAAAGATATTTAGATTTAATTTTGTATTTTTTAAATGTTTTATTTTGGTTTTTAAAATATGTACTTTATATAGGTAAGTACTTATTTTTCTAAACTTGTGTTAAAAAATAAATAAAAAAAAGTGATATAAATGTATATTTTTCATTTTGGAATATTATTTATTATTATTGTAATGATTCAGATTTATTTATTTCACCTCATTTTAACAATGATTGCCGTACAAGGTAAGTCATTTTATACATCCTTTTTTAGTTAAATTTAGATAAACAAATTACAAAAAATCTGATGTTTTTTAGCACAATAAGATCAACACAACAACACAAATGTTTGTAATGTAAACTCCTCTTCTTTCTTTAGTGACAGTCTCTACATGTGAGTTTAATAAAATGTAAATCCGTTTTTCGCCATAAGACATTAATTATTATTATATGTTACTTTTTAAGATAAATACTAAGAGCTGTGGAATACTAAGATTAAATTTTGTTTAGTAAATAAATAAACACTCTTTCTGGCGCAGTCGGTTAAATTAGTTGCGTCCCAAGTTAGAAATGCGATAATCCCCACATGCTTATACCTGGTTCAAAATAGACTGTCAGACAGCGTTAGTACAACATTCATAAGTAATATTTAGAAAATATAACTATTGATAAACTAATCAAAATACCCCAAAAACACGTTACTGAATAACGATAACTAAAGTCTTGCGTGTTACGAGATTCAGGACAAATTTGACAGCAGAATTTACACAAATCCAGAAAAATGCACCTTATACAGTACCTTTTAAGAGCTATAATCAAGATGCAGGTCTGGCGTCCATGTTTGACGGAGTACATAAGTACAGTCGGCCGCAAACAGGCGCGAACCGCGCTCGTGTTTTCCGCACGATTGAGCCAATTTTGCTGCTGACGTACGGTGACTATGGATCACGGGAAATTCGGAACATAATCCCTAAATAATGCCTTTAATGTATAGGCTACTAAAATAACTATATCTACTATTTGATTTTGTCTGCTTCAGTGGCGCGGTGGGCGAGGGTCCGCTTGGGGCGCAAGAGGTAGCGGGTTGGATTCCCGCCGAGGGTGAAAGTGTTTGTATGTTCTGCAAGCACTTTCTCCTTGGTCTGGGTGTTTAATATGTATTGTAAAAAAAATATCTATGTATGTATGCCTATTATATTAAGTATATAAGATATCTAGTACCCGTAACACAAGCTCAGAGCTTACTACGGGGCTAGATGTTGTTGTATGTGAATTGTCTGGAAATATTTATTTTTATTTTATATTATTATAATCTCTTAATAGAGTTTTAGGAAACTAATAACCTACTTTATAAGTAATTATTTTTGTCTTCATATATTGTTTTTCGTGGAGTCAGTAGCGACCGACGTGCCGCCCGCCGTTCGGCCGAGCTGGGCTGGGTTCATGTTTTACAACTAGTAGATGTCCGGAAATCTATCTATGTATCAACTTTACTTTATAATTAAAATACAAATATGTTAAAAAAAAAAACGTTAAAATACTTATTAATTTGACAACATACAATTAAAATTCGATCATTATACCTAATAAACCGTACTACAATAAAAAAAAAGAGAATTCGGTGGTTTTGTCTGTTCACGTCCGCGTAAGTGGTAACCCTCTGAATCCTTACACGTGACCTCCGGGTGGTGCTGAGAACAGTCTCTGGTGGTAGGCTTCGGCCGCGGCTTGTCACCACCCTCCGGGCTGGGCCACAGTGCGTGTAGCGATTTTTTCGTGTATCGTAATGTGGTCCAGAGAAGCCATCTTCTAGGCCTTCATGTTCCATCTTAGACCACACGTCACTTTGCATTAGGTGAGATTGTGGTCAAATGAAGGCTTATCAATAATAAAAAATAAAAAAAAATTGCCAAAAGGTCTCGACTCAGCATAATGCCTCACCACTAGAGCAGATAGGCGCTGGTATTCAATACATCATCCCTTTAGCACGGTTCTGGAAATACAGCCTGGTGAACGACAGACAGACAGACAGACAGACAGACGTTTCATTGATAGGGTCCCGTTTTTACCCTTTGGGTACGGAACTGTATAAATAAAAATAGCCAAAACTTGTTCAGTAATATTATATATTTGTAATCCAAAATAGTGTCAAGCCGCCATCGTGCTAAAGATGTATGCTACATCATGTATAGATACCTACATGATGTAGCATACATCTTTAGTAGTACCAATAGTAATTATACCAATAGTAATTATATTTACCTATATAACTTATTGACTGAATTTAAACTCAACGCAACTCGAAATAAAATACTATTATAAACTCCGTTGAGCGAAAACTCTTGTAGAAAATTTAAAATTGTGTTATTATAAATATCTTCGATTTTAATTAAGTTAATTACATTGTCTCTCTTGGTATGTGCATTTTACTCTTATGACCATGTAATTATAATGCTTAAAATTATTACGTAGTAGGTACCTATAAATTTTGCTGAGGTATAATTTAAGGAAGTGAGCGTTCGCTATAGATAAGAAAAAAATATTCTGTTAAGTGAACAGTATTGTTCTTCTGAGAAATAAATATCTTCAAACCACAAATAAAATAAAAAAACAATAAAAATAAAAGCGAGTAGGGTCTGAAACAGCGGCTAGTCGAAAGCGGGGGCGTGGCGCGTGGGCGTGGCTATTCGCCCCCGCTTTCAGGAGCCCTGTGCTCCTGAATACTACAGTTAGAATTATATTTCTAGAAATATACCTTTTGTATCTATTTCAAGACAATTTTGTAGATAAAGTTGTAAATGGATGCAAAGTAAAGTTAAGAATGCGAATAGGTTTTGCAAGTTAAGCACAAATTTATTAATTTATTCAACTATTGAGAGGGCTTAGAGAATATCCAAAGTGCCCAAATTTTAAATTAGACTAACTAAAATTAAAACATGAGGTACCTAACCATTTGGATTTATAACACTTTTTTACTTTTTTTTTCACGGTTGAACTGAAACTGCTGCGTGATCATGGCGCATGTAACTGTGCCGAAATATCGGAAAACTCGAAAGACAATCAATCATGGAAAATATCCCGTTATTAATCTAAATAGTATTGATAACCATGATAGTTTCAAAAGTTATGAGGTACATTTTGATTAACATTAAAAGAGAAAGCAAAACTAAAATCAAAGTAAAAGTTAGTTGAATATTATAATAAACGTATGTATATGGTATAGAAATACAATGTTAATAAGAATATTTTAATAAATAACTTAGACATTTGATTTATAAAAATGTATCAAAAGGTATGGATTTGTTATGGGATTTACTTATAAGTAAAATATAAATAATTGGATGATGAAGAGAGGATTTTTCAATCTTAGGATATCGTAACTGACTGTCAAATAATACGAACATAGCATAAGATCTGATTTATTTAATTTAATCAAAAAAAATTGTTTTAAATATGTATATTTAAATAAACACTCTCATGCCTTTCACTAGTAAAACAGATGAAACTTCAATCAATCTATCTATTGCTGAAAACCGGAGAAAAGCCGTTTATTAGATTTTGAGATAGACAGCAAGGCGCTATAAGTAGTTTTGTGGCAGGTACAATATAAATAATAAAGAATCTGCCTTGTATAAAAAAATTTACTAACGTTAACATTATAATTAAACCCCTTAAATGACACAGCAAATTAATAAAATACTTAATCTACTTTCAGTCCCATAAATAAATGTATCATTAACACGTTTACAGCGCAACATCACAATACAACAATTAGTCGTACAATTTGTCAACAGCTGAATCAAACATCTGCTTTCCAAACATTAATAATTACGACAAGCTCACACTAAATAATTCCTAAACAACGCGTGGAGAATTACAAAAAACTGTTTACACGCCATGACTGATCGCTGATATTTGTTTTTTAACCCCAACGTAACCCTATCGAATGCAGTTTTCGATACTGTAACCGTACTGTTCGCTTTTGTGTTGAAATGTGGGTTGTATGTTGTTGAGTTAGAGTCGACGGAGAGGGGAGGGGGAGGTGTGCGTGTGTGAGTGGCGGCGGTGGAGGGGCGGGTGGGCGTGGCGCGGGCGGGGCGCCGCCGCGGCAGTGAGGCGCCGGCGGCCCGCGATGCCGCACCACTATGACGCCTCCGCACAGCTTCGCCATCCGCGACCTCCTGCCCGAGGCCTCGTCCCGCTCCCCGTCGCCCTCCGACGCCGAGCTCGACGTCACCGGAACCGAGACACCACCGCCCGGCTCCTCCACGCAGCTCGACGACAGGAAATCCGAAAAACCGGCGTACTCCTACAACGCGCTCATCATGATGGCCATCCGCAGCAGCCCCGAGAAGCGCCTCACCCTGAACGGCATCTACGAGTACATCATGAAGAACTTCCCCTACTATAAGGAAAACAAACAGGGCTGGCAGAACTCCATCCGGCACAACCTGAGCTTGAATAAGTGCTTCGTGAAAGTTCCTCGGCACTACGACGATCCGGGGAAGGGGAACTACTGGATGCTGGACCCGTCGTCGGACGACGTGTTCATCGGGGGGACGACGGGGAAGCTGCGGCGGCGGTCGACGGCGGCCTCGCGGTCGCGGCTGGCGGCGTTCAAGCGCGGCGCGCTGCTGCATCCCATGTTCGGGAATCCGTACGCCTCGCTGGTGGGGCTGTACCCGCCACTGCTGTCGGTGTACGGGCGGTACGGGCTGCCGAGCCCGCTGCTGAGGCTGCCGCCGCCGCCGCCGCACCCCTACCAGCTGTACCGGCGGCTGCAGGGCCTGGACGCGCCCGCCAGCCCGCCCGCCCCCGACCACCTGCGGCACAGTTGAGCCGCGAGACTGTAGACTGACTGTGATAGTGAAGTGTATAGAACTGTATATAGTGATAACGCTATTTATTATTGACGTAAGATTCGATGGAATTTAATTTAATTAAGAGGCTTAATTTAAGTTATTGCAATAAAGGACGGTCGAGCATATAGATGCGGAAAATTTGGTGTTTGTTTTGCATGTTGCACGGTAGACCTCAGCTGCCGTGCGGCTGGAGTCTGTCACACTGCATTCGCTTTGAATCACCAACAAAAAACATATCTGACAGCAATAGATTATTTTTAATATTCTTAGACTAAAATTACCAGCTGGCTAGTAGGAGCGATTGTTTATTATTAAAAGTGACAAATCTTTTCAATTTGATACCGCTATTTCAAATTACAGATAGGTAAATTGAGTCCAGACAAGATTCGTTCACCGGGTTTCTTATGTTTGAAAGCCCTGTGTGACCGTCTGCCACATTTATATTTAGATAACACATTGTTAAGTAAATCGCTGTTTGCTGAATAAACTATGTACCTATTAACTTGTTAAAATTAATAACCCAACAACCATGGATTTTCTCGAAAAGACATATAACTTAACATTTCGCTCGCTTCGATTTCAACGGGTTAAGAAAATGTTATACTTTTAAATCTCAACTTATTTATTTATTAATTTATTTTATTAATTTATTTATAAATAAATAAATAATAAATTATAGTTGAGCCGTTAAATAAAACAGTTCAAAAAACAAAAATATTACGATCTTTTTTTTATACTTTCTCAATTATATATTCACATTTTAAATAACCGCGCCTGTCTGTCCGTCTGTATACAGTTTTCAAGAATTGATAGAGTGACTGAAGATAATGGTCTAAGGATCTGTGTGAAGCCGGAGCGGGCTAGTTAGTATAATTATTTTTATCAATCAACGAAACGATCTATTATGCAAATCTATCTAAATTGTCCAATACTGAAATGTTTTTTCAAGTTGTTGATTCAAATCATTAAACGAATATTATAGCTGATAACATTAGTACCTAGTTATGGCCCTACTTCTCTTAAACTGAGTCTAACGGTACATCCTTTGTTGAAACTATATTAAATTATGTCTATGATGATGGCAAAAACGCGTATTGGTGGTGTTTTTTTTAAACTATCAATAAGGTATAACTGCAGAATGGCAATTCTCAGTTTTATGATATATTTCGAACACGTCATGGATTCGTGATTATAAATTAATAACTACAAAATTTAAAAAACTGTTATAGCTGTGTTGTTCTATTCGCTTCTCAACTCAGTATAAAATAATAAAGTGAACTGTCAAGAAAATGTTATTTCCTTGATAGTTTTTATTTAAACAAATTAGAAACTTCATAAAATCAGTAAACTCACTTTCGTTTTGACTAATATCTTTATTTGTTTCGAAGGCAATCAAATGACGTTGTTTTTGCTCGCATAGGATAAACCTCTCTTGTTTTGGCTTGCATGTTCACGTTTATCAAAATTCCACAACAACCAACAAAATTCGCTCAAAAGACAGAACAACACTTCTACCCTCTGTTCTGGCCATAAAACAGTAATTAAACAATACAATAAATAATTATCTAGTAGAAATGTGACGAATTAACAAAAATCACTACATTTTTATTGGAAACATTCGATAAATTCTGTCGAGTTCCTCAGTCGATAGTGTTATAAATATCGAAAGTTTTTTCGAGTTATATATCACCTAGTGATATTTTTCCGATATATTTCGAATTCGTTATTATATCATGGTTCTGATAATTGCCCTCCTGGACCATTTTTTTGAATTTCTTAACTTTCGGTTCCAAACCTGTATCCTGTGATTCTGCAATTTATTAGTTGGCTGATCTAGAACTATCTAGATTTAGACCGGGTCCGCACCCATCGCGCTCTCTTAAAACGCTAGAATATGAGCTCGAGTCATAACGCCACAAGATATTAATATCTCATAGAGCTTAATCAATATCTATGATTTATAATAAGGTATGTCTCAAGATAAAGTTGGACAAGGTAGCTTTGTTTTGTATGTGAATCTAAGATTAACACATGACTTTGTTTGTGTGAATTTAAATCATAGAATGTTTCATAAAATATGTACAACTTTTTTTGCGAAAAACAACTTACTGTGTAACTACATAAATACATATGTAAAGTTTTTTTTTTGAAAAATATTAAAACTACCGCATGTGACTACTACTAAATGTGACCATTATTGAAGACTTTCATTACATTGGCGTACTGTGTTACTATCACCCCAGAAATCAAGTTTTAAAAATGCTTTTTTATTAAATATTTTTTTACTAAAAACAGGAGATACATTCTCCACATTAACACATTCTCCTGCTTTTAGTAAGTTAAACAAATATTTTGGCCGGAATGCAAAATTTATTGTGGTTTTTGGTCACAGGGTAGCACATAAAATATTTATAGCTGTTCCTAAAAACAGGTAATTTACTGTCTAATTAAAAGGGATTAAAGAGCGTGATCAACCAATTCGTCTTAACGTAGGCCAAAAATAAAAACAGAATACAGGCACAAACATACATTTCTAATAAGAATTGTTAAAATCCGATGTTAACTATTCTTCACCAAAATATCGTGAGTTACAAAATGTGACTGTCCAAAATGATTACTTAAACAACAATATAATCTAGAAAAAAGACACAATGCACTAAAAATGTTTCAATGCTTACCTAGGACAATAAATCTTAAAACTATTCCAGTGTGAGTCATTCGCACCAATTAGAATCATCTAATGGTTTGCTGCCCAATAAACGGCTCCAAACGATGTTGTCGGACCAAACTTCTGTATCGGTTTATTTCCGTCCGTTTGATTCCGCCGCCGTTATCCGCGACAAATGGCTTTTTAAATGTCAACCGGCACCAATCAATTACGAAACATAACAAAATTGCTACTATTTCTATCAAAAATCCACTGCGAAACAATTAACTATTAAAAAAATATTTGTTTTAGCGCAGCATATTTATAACAATGGGCTCGGCATTTAACACGTTAAATATTGAGTCGTAAACGCTACGAGAGCTGTGTCAGCGTCCAAACATTTCTGTATTTATTTACGAACGAACGGACCTGTTGTGCGATTGTCGCCGACGCCGACAGCGCTGTCAGACTTAGGTACATCTCTACGCGCCAACAAAAACATATTGTCTCTCAGATACTCTATAATCCTAAAAACCCGAGCCGTGTCTCATTCGACACAAAACATCTTGCGCTGAAACTGAAACCATAACCTATAAATCATCCGCCATCTTGTTCCCGCGCTTTTCCCAACCACAGACAATTAGTCGGGTGACAGCACCATAAACAAGAGGCGCGCTAATCCGCGGATTATCGTGAGCGGAGACAAGCGGTGTGCATCCACCATTTCTTGTAAATAATTGTAAATCTATGTCAAAACGCAACGACATATACATCTGTTAGGGGATTATTGAGACGAGATTAACCCGTTTGAGTTTATGCGTCTCGATCGGTTTCAGAGTGACGACTTCCCGCCAAACCGCCGTAATCTCGCCTTAAATATGTTACGCTTTTGGGAAATACGCTCTAAATAGGGATGGGACTGTTTGTTTTTGTGCGCGTAATCCTGCAATTAAAAGAAATCTTTATTGAGCACACATTTGTTAAATACTTCTTGGGGTGAGGGGTGCACGAAGTTAGTTAAGTTATCAAACTAAACTGCACTGCTTTCGCTATGATTTAAATCTGAGTAACTTGCTCCACTGAGCACAAAAAGGGTAGAATCTACGACATTGACAAGACGATTTGACATTTGCAAAGCATAATCCTTTCCATGCATACAATCCTAATCTTACAGCAGAAATGTTATTATTTTTTTTCCTATTTCATAAACAGAATGGGATTATCGGAAATATTTATTGAAAATTCTGTTTGCTCTTTTGTTGTTTGTCCACATTTAGTTTATTCAGTGTGTTTATTTGGTCACGTTGTAAGCGAATTAACCCTTTTACTGAGACGGATGTTTTTCTTACGACATTGTTCGCACAATAGTCTGTCCGCGAGTTTGTGAAAATATAATTATGGGTAGTTTAAACCCATTCATAACATTTCAAGAATGGTAAACGTTTATAATTTTACTAGTATTGAAAGTGGACCTTGGGATTCAAAACTCGGTCAGTTTAATGGCGTCCTTTTACCATAATTTAAGGATATTTTAAGTCTTGAATTCATACACAAAGAAATGTATATCTTGGCCCAAAATTACCTATTACTTTTGAGGAGCATTTGTTTAAAATAACGTTATCCAGCAATTAGATGCATAACTATTCATGCAATCATCCTCATCATCTACCTATCCTTTTCCCAGATTACGTGGGGTCGGTACTACATTATATTTCCTCAATTTGCCTCTATCTCTATCATCTCAACACCTTTCTAGTCATTATTTTCCGGCGGGGAACCATATTTTGTACGATCTACAATTTCTGGGTCTGGGTGTTTTCTATGCATCATGTTCATATTTATACAAATATATATATATATATATCTTTGTAGTATATCGGTCACAGATCATAATATAGTACAAGCTCTGCTTAGTTAAGAGTTAGGTGATGCTGTGTGATCAGTCCGGAAATATTAATTTATTCTTAACAAAGTCTATCCAAAATTTCTTTGCTTGAAATATTATCTACTTAGTATGTAAGTATATTGCACGTCCTTTTGAGGATAGATATTGTACACCGGTTATTAATATAAGTTTTTTTATTTGTATTTGGCCTCTTCGCACATATCTATCCACATATATAGCTAACGCTCCAGTCACATGACTTTCATTCCTAATCTCATCATAATTTTGTAATTATAACCAAAAAGAATATTAATCACTACGTATTGTAACCTCATCAATTTGGTTGGAGGTTGACTTACATAATTTATGAAAAATATGTCTGTTTAAA
Source organism: Gymnoscelis rufifasciata (assembly GCA_929108375.1). Taxonomy (NCBI): domain Eukaryota; kingdom Metazoa; phylum Arthropoda; class Insecta; order Lepidoptera; family Geometridae; genus Gymnoscelis; species Gymnoscelis rufifasciata. The sequence goes on along the minus strand of OV815307.1, from coordinate 582,135 downwards.
AGTATATCACACACACTTTATTTGTTCAAAGTTGTGTATACAGTAATGTATCTACAGCGTGTTTACTCTGAATTATGAACTCGTTGCGCGTTGTTTAATAACATTTTAGCAAGTTCTTAGAACTTCTGAAAGAGTTTTGTTTATAAAATCACTGTTTAATGGTACACTGTTCTACTGCGGTGCATTTAAGTTGTTTAGGAAAGAGTTACGTAGTTGAATTGTCCTAGAAATTGAGAAGGTTTACAGTTAATTTAACGGTTTAAAGGACTTGGTTGCTAATAAGGTTATGGTTAACGTAACGGTTTGACGTTACTATTATCAATAAGCGTTTTTTTTTAATATTTTTATTCTTGCCAGTAGGTTAGAACAAGGAACTCCTTTCTTACTGAATCCGTGACAAATGAGTTGAAATACGAGTATATTATTTACTGTCAAAAAATAAAACCGTGGTAGAGAAGTCCCCCTTTTAGTCGAATTAAATCAAATAAAAGATTGGTCAACTTAAATCCAACTACAAATACTGCTGTTTTTTTGTTTTTTAGTCAAAATTCCTGCAATAACCTTTTTAACATACTTAAACCAAGGTGGTAAACACTTGTGCAAAAAGCTTTTGCCTAATATTTGCTAACCAACCGTTTAATCCAAAAGACTTCCATAAATAACCATGGGCATTTTTGGCATTATCACCCAACAGTAATCCAAGCATCCGCAAGTTTCAAGAAAAACAAAATTTTCCTGAATTTCAATGTTTACCGTACTCTTACACAAACCAGTGTCGGCGGCGGCGCGCTCAAACGAGGCGGCCCGATCAAAGCACCTCGCTTTCATGTACTGTATTAGATTGTAGAGATTATTTATTGATTTCTTTATTAGACTAGTGTGCGCTCCCGACCCGCCCTCTATTAGCATTGACATGGAGATGGGCGGCGTTCGATTGTGTTAGATTTATTTGATTATTTATTAGATTAGCTTTATTTATCAAGCTTTGTTAAATGAGCCAGAGTAAATCAAGATATGGGATTAATTTTGTGATAACTAATTTAGTTAAATCCTTATAAATACATTTCATTTTATATCATCGGAGCCTAGCCTTGGAATTGACTCCTGGACTACCTCACACTTCATTTGGTCGAAGATAAAGGAATCTAAGAGACTTAGTAGGAATAGTAATTTGTTAATTTGCATTTTCTAATTAAATCCATGTGATTTTTTAGCTAATTGTTTTTATATGGTGAAAAAAAAACGATTAGCTAAAATAAAGTATCTACCATTTAGATACGAATACACAGACATATTGCTCTGTCTGTGTATCCAATTCTGTTTTCAGTGAAAATAATATTATTTATGAATTGTTTTTAATATTTGAATAATTGAGACGAACGAATGTGAATGTTGTTATCTTATACTATTTTCTACAAGTATAAGGACTTTAATTATATCAGAATAAGGTATGAGATGAGCTTTTTTTCGCGTTGGTATTAAATCGTAGTTCCACTTTAAAAATAATGTTAGTAACGATATTGCGATGTTTGTACAAACACTCTAAATTCTACTTCTTATTAATTTTTATACTATCTTGTTTTGTCCGAGTTATCGCAAAATCTATATAAATGAAAATGAATTGTTGTTCGTTAGTCTGATTAAAACTCGAGAACGGCTGAACGGATTTATCTTATCTTAGTCTTGAAATGTTCGTGGAGGTCTAAGGAAGGTTTAAAAGGCGAGAAAAAATCGAATAAATGTCGGGAAAAAAATTAATTGCCAAGATTTTTATAATTACCCGTGCGAAGCCGGGGCGGGCCACACTAGTGTTTAATAAATATCGAAAATGACAACTCGAACCAACTAATTCTCCGAGTTGTCGCTCAGCCACGAAGTTTTTGCTAGTTTCATTGATGATCCAAGGCTTATGATCAAATCAACTATTCGTCTCTTCGTACGCACGCCATTGCACCCAAACATCCGCTTCATCTGTTATCAAAACATTTGAAAGTGAAAAGTGATACGGTCGATTTGTTTGCGCAATTTTTTCTTCCCCAAACTAAAGTGCTTTCAGGGTACACCGGGCATCAGATAAGTGTCATTGTTTGTTGTAATCTGGTGTAATTATAGTATCGGCCTGCTGTATTGAGTTACTCTATTTTTTGTTTTATTCCTAAATATTTGTGTTTGAAACACAATGGTAATGTGATATTTTCCGGACTATTTGACGTAATTACTGAGGGGATTTGATAAGTGATTGTACCAGGTAAACTTTCTAAAGTGAATTGGAGTTTAAGAGAATTTCTTCTCTTCTTCTTTTAATTAAAAATGCTAGTCTTGTTATGTTTGGTGTAATTTATTGATTTCTTTATGAGACAAGTGGGCGCTGCCAAGATTCATAATAGAGGTACAACAATAATAATAATTAAAAATAAATTGAAACTCGTCAGAAAACAATCCCAGAGAATATCTTGGGGCTTGTCAGGGGTGAGAACACAAACGTGGTAGACAGACGAATTTTGGGCATAGGCCCAGCAGTGGGTTAAGAATGGGAATTATGATAATGTCTTATGAATGACAGATTTTAGAAGACGACCAAACTTAAAAAAAATACTAGTTAGGTGATCTAAATATAATTGTTGAAATGTGATGAATATTGTGAATATTCATCAGTGTGACAGTTGCTGTGAAAGACCGATTAACCTGATATTCCAAAATTATGTCGAAAATTAAGACAAAGTATCGTCTTCTATTATACGCATTTTGATATATTAATGTGTTAACATAAGGTACAATTAAATAATGTAAAAGACAATGCTCACTTCAAAAGTTCTTACCTCATTCAGATATAACATGTCATGAAAAAATCTAGAATAACATGGTTTTGTTATTGTAGATTTTTTCATGACCCGTAATCTTGACTCTTTATGAACCTCTCCTTCGTTAGGTTACTAATTAAACACTATTAGCAGCGCCTCAAATCCATAATTAGTAGCAATAACTTAAATTCTTATTAATTCTTATTTGTACTTTACAAAATCATTGAGAATTCAACTTTTAAATATTTCATTCCAATCTTAATATATATAAATCTCGTGTCACAATGTTTGTCCTCAATGGACTCCTAAACCACTTAACCGATTATAATAAAATTCGCACACCATGTGCAGTTCGATCCAACTTGAGAGATAGGATGGTTTTTACGGCGAGAAAAATTCGAATAATTTCCTGGAAATATTTATACCCGTGCGACGCCGGGGCGGGCCGCTAGTAAGAATATAAAAAAATTCGAAACTCAAATTCTCTATATTCTGGGAGAGTAAACATACTGGGATTTCATGAATTCAACATTCTGTTCCTAAATGTTCATCTAAATGTACCTTGTTATTGGGTATCTCGCATACATTAGTAGATCAGCCAGACAGTGAACTACGACTTAAGGTCGGAGGAGGCTAGGCGGTCCAATTACGCGAGTTAACCTCGTGCTTCATAACCAAGTCAATAGCCACTCGACCGGCCACGAGTGACTCTACTGCGAGATAATTTACGACGAGATGATATGATTTATATAAATAACTACTGGTATATAACTTATTAGAGATAAAACATAAGCATTTTGCAAAATACTGAGCTAACGGACAGCGAAAGCGATTTCATTATAATCCTATAATACGATGCACCTGCCCCGTAATTTGATGAGTTTCGACTGGGTTATAGGCAAAGTCAAAACGTAATTAAACAACATTACCACGGAAATAACATTGTCTTGACAGTTCGATTTAATTTTATATACTGAGTTGAGATGCGAAAAGCAAAAAGAAGCGTTAAAGTGGGCTCCAACATTATTGAAAGGAGCCTTGCATTCCTACTGGTAAAAAACGTGATTCTGCGGCCAGTGCTGAACGTATGTAAATCGACAGATAAAAAGGTAAATCATCATCATGATCATTTCAAATTTAGGACAGCCACTGCTAGAAATAGGCCAGAGATTTACAGTAATTTCGGCTGGCAGCGGCCTGCATCCACCGTGAACCCGCAGCCGCAACCCGCAGCCGTTTAGGACCTACACACACATTTACAATTTTTTTTATTTTTTTTTAATGTAAATAGTATTTTTTTTTAACACAAATACAGTAATTCATGGTTATTGGTAGTACGATATGATGATACAAAAGTTTATAACTTCCTCACAAACTTCGCGGTTATAATATAAGTAGGATATTAGGTGTAACAAATTTAGTGGAGGTGTCAAAAACATCGCTAACCCTCTGCTGCGCTGCGGGCTCACGGTGAATGCATAGAAAATACTTTATTAATCCGAGGTCACAACAAAATTAAAACGGATGCAAATACTTTAAAATAACAACGTCAGCGTCTGTAATAGTCCGTAGTAGTACAGGGATGTCCGAGGGTGCGGACAAACGGACAGCGTGACTGAGTTATTATAATTGCTATATTAGATGCCGGCATGCGGGCCTCGGGCAGGGCTGCTGCACTGTTGGTTCTAACTGTGATTAGAATGTAGCTTTGAATTTATTGGTCATTTGGCATAGTAAAATATTGACGCATAATTACAAACGTAAACCAAGAATTATTATAACATAATCTACTAGAAATAATCCATAGATTCCATAGTGGATTCGTAAAACCAAACAAAGGAAATTAATGATTTTGTATCTTGTATGTTGATGTTTTAGTGTGAATTTGTAGGGAGCTAAGTTTTAATAGCGGATTATATTAGTATTTTCATGTTTTTTTTTAGTAAAACGTGAGTAAAATTAATAAATTCGAAAATAACGAATATTTGGACGTAGACGATGTTTGTCGTAGGCGCGGCTACACGTCACATCAGATTCTTGTAGCGCGCAACGCGACATAAATCTGTGCACGCTAATGTAGACAAGAAGATCGCGTTAGCCATAAAAATCTTCGCCCGCTGATGTAGCACCATATCTAAAGTAAAGTAAATTGGAGGTTTTGTCTGTTCACGTCCGTGATTGAAGTGATTACCCTCTGAATCCTTACACGTGACCTCCGGGTGGTGCTAAGAAAAGTCTCTGGTGGTAGGCTTCGGCCGCGGCTTGTCACCACCCTCCGGGCTCGGCCGGTGCGTGAAGCGATTTTTTCGTGTTTCGTAATGTGGCGCGGAGAAGCCATCTACCTTCTAGGTCTTTATGTCCCATCATAGACCACATCGTCACTTTACATTAGGTAAGATTGTGGTCAAATAAAGGCTTATTCATCATTAAAAAAATGTATGTAATAAATGTACATTAAAAAGTAATGTATATTTATTTGCATATAACCAGTAACATGTTGCATTTGTGTTACAATACAATGAACGGAGAGACAGCAAACGTTAAAAAACTGTGTTGCCATCTCAACGCTCTCCTCTATGGCTGTAAATTTTTAGTGTTTTTGTGTTTAGTGTTATATGTTGTTTAGTGTTATAACTAGACTAAAACTAGACGTTTTGCTAAAGAAGACTAATAAATAAACAGTTAATATAACAATGGAAAGTTAAAATCAAAGTTTAAAACTGAAGAACATATTATTACATTTGATTAGTGCTAGAAACATCCATTATAATAACAACTCTTCAACAATAAATTTGCAACTATGTATTTACAAAGTTTACACTGACCACAGTTAAGCGCCCCTACAGGGTGCTAATCGCTGCGAGTGCCCAAAAGTGTCCAATTATGAATATTGACCGACAAACGTGGCGAGTTATCATTCGTCACCATCGTCCCACAATTTCTAATTAACTAATTTTGACGGCAGTTAAAGGTCATTGAATTTGTGAGCTTTGAGATGATTTTATTGTATGTACATAATTGTATTATTGTTGTCGTCTTTCCATAACGACGTTCCTGAATGAGCAGTTTTGGCCGCAAGGGGTCAAGTTTCGACGGTTCATCGGTCGCCTGCACTGCGAGGCGACACCGTCGTAACAGATGATCTACGATGCTGACACTTTAGTTTAAAAGATTTATATTTTTATGTATGTTAGCCTTTGATGCCTGAAATAAAATGATCTATCTATATGCAGCTTTTAGAGTACAATACAATACAAAAAATCTTTATTGCAACACCACAAATCCACAATATAGGAACATACATATTACATACAGTGACACAATAGCAGCCTTATCACTAATGGCGATCTCGTCCAGGTAACCTTTGGAAGGATCTGTAATTTGTTGACAAGAGAGAGCTGTGGCGTTTACACAGATTTACAAATAAAATGAGTACTTAATAATTTAGCCTCTATCTGTGTACGATTTGTTATTTATAAGAAAGTTTTTCACACCTATAAAAATGGAAAATGCATAAAATTATTTAAAATAAAATTAATGCCATTACAGGAATTGATCCGCTTTTCAGTAAAAACGCTGTATTTTATCATTTTTTTAGGATTAGATTAAGGGACGATACTATTCAAGTTTCTTTTATGCGATGTAAGATAATGAATAGTCCAGCATTACTTATTTAGCCTCAATATAAATAACCTCATATAATTCCTTAGGCGTCACAATTCAAAAAGAATCAGTCAGTACCGATTCGTCACCCTCACTTCCACGTACGCTATAAACATAAACCCGGTTATAAAATCTGGGGTCCAAATGGCCCAATATTAGAATTAACATTAAAACATGGAGTTATGACATTACCGTAAGTTGTGGTGTTAGGCTGGATTCGACACAGTGGCCAAGTTTAAACGCTTTTTCAGATCCCTCTAAGCAACTCGTTGTGTGGTGTGAGTTAGAGCATTTAGCGGTTTTGAGAGAATACTCAGATTTTGATGCAGTTTTCAGCAATAGATAAAGTAATCCCATCAAAAACAATACTTGTCAAAAAAAACAAGTCGCGCAACTCAGTTGTTCTGCGGTAAAAAGTTGTGAGATCCAAGTAAATCCAAGTCTTCAAATTTCGTCTCAAAATTCTTTAATGTTTTATATAAATATATTAAGACTTGGCCATCGCCTGAAAACACGTGTTAATTCAATCGCCTGAAAACACGTGTAAATTCAATTATTGATGGCCAAGTCTTAATATATTTATATAAAACATTAAAGAATTTTGAGACGAAATTTGAAGACTTGGATTTACTTGGATCTCACAACTTTTTACCGCAGAACAACTGAGCTGCGCGACTTGGTTTTTTTGACAAGTATTGTTTTTGATGGGATCTCATTTCTTTTTGTATTTTGTAGACAGTTCTACTTTTTTCCTTTTCGGTACCTTCTACTTATTGTATATATTAGGTCCTTACATATGAAATTGGCGTTTTTCGTACTGGCCACTTTAATCACAAATTTCTCCTCTTTGGTAAGGAATTCCAAATTCAAATTTGTACAGCTATAGACTCATGTATTTGTGCTTCGATGATCGTCATTCATTTGTTTTTTTTCTTCTGTTTTTTTCTGTTTGCGTCACTCATTTTACAAAATGGAAAACTTAAAATATCGCATTATTTACGAGTACGAGTTCCGCCGTGGCACTAGTGCTGCGGAAACAACTCGAAGGGTGAATGATGTGTATGGCGGTCGTGTTGCAAAAGAAAACACAGTTCGTTTTTGGTTCCAACGTTTTCGTTCTGGAAATTTCGACTTGCAGAACAAGCCCCGTGGACGGCCTGAGACTCAAGTTGATAATGAAGAGTTGAAGGCTATTGTGGAAGCGGATCCATCGCAAACCACGTCCGAGTTAGCTGCAGGCTGCGGTGTTAGTGATAAAACTGTTTTAATTCACTTGAAGCAAATTGGGAAGATTAAAAAGCTTGAAAGGTGGGTACCTCACGAATTGACTGAAGCAAACCGGCAAACGCGCGTCGACTGCTGCGTTACATTACTAAACCGGCACAATAATGAAGGTATTTTAAACCGAATCATTACCTGTGATGAAAAATGGGTTCTTTACGATAATCGGAAGCGCTCAGCGCAATGGTTGGATCCTGGCCAGCCAGCCAAATCCTGCCCCAAGCGAAAATTAACCCCAAAAAAGTTACTTGTAAGCGTTTGGTGGACTAGTGCCGGTATTGTTCATTACAGTTTTCTCAAATCTGGCCAGACTATTACGGCTGATGTCTATTGTCAGCAATTGCAAACCATGATGGAAAAGCTAGCGGCTAAACAACCTAGGCTGGTCAATCGCTCCACGCCACTGCTGCTTCACGACAACGCTAGACCACACACTGCGCAACAGACGGCTACTAAATTAGAAGAGCTTCAATTGGAAAGTCTAAGACATCCTCCGTACTCCCCGGACCTTGCTCCAACAGATTACCATTTTTTTCGAAATTTGGATAACTTCTTGCAAGGGAAAAAATTCAACTCCGATGGGGCAGTCCAAATCGCCTTCAAAGATTTTATTGATTCCCGTCCGACTGGTTTTTTTAGTAAAGGGATCAATGAACTACCTATAAGATGGCAAAAGTGCATAGAAAATAATGGTTCATACTTTGATTAATTAAATATATTATATTAAAAAATATTCGACTTTTTGTTCCTCCCATACAAAACGCCAATTTCATATGTAAGGACCTAATATGTCCATATAATTTTCTTTTTGCCGGTCTAGATTGGATTTATTTATATTTCGCATTGTTATTACTTTAGTACATATTTCGTATATACGTGGCGTTGCGACAGCGCCCTATATACCGGTATTTTCTAGATTTTTTAGTTTTTCCTTGATTCATACACCAAACACTACTTATATTCCAAATTTGAAGCTTCTAGGTCTGCTAGAAGTGCCTTAGAATTTTGATGATCGGTGAGTCAGTCAGTCAGTCAGTCAGTCAGTGAGTGACAAAATTACGAAATTTGACCCGTTATAATTCTTAAAATACTGGTTCAAATTGAATGAAATTTGAAATATACCGTGTCTTTACAATCCTGCATGGTTACTGAAAATTTCAGTCTTCTAGTTTTATCCACAACGAAGTTACAGGGGGTCGAAAATGGCCTGAATTGCTTCGAGAAAAGGATGGTACGGCCGTGCCGCTTTTTTGCTCGACTTGGTGGGGGCACTGCCGTGCCCCCAGATTCAAAAAAGGTATTTTATATAACTTTCACCGGTGCAGCTACGACGGGTTGTCTGTATTATATAAGATAAATAATTTATTATTGTACTTTTTACACTAGACCTTATAAAAATGGTACACAAAATTAAAAAGTTTTCTAAATATGAATTTCTGAGACAACTTTACATAAAGAAAAACTTAGTAAAAAATTATAGCTTAAAAATAGAATGATTTGTCGGTTTTCGAGTATTTCGATATTTCAAAAGTCATGATAACGGCATGTAAACTCATAATCATTTTATTCATAAGATTTCAGGTTGGAACAACATTCTTAAAATTATATCTAAACTAATATTATACAGATGAAGAGTTTGTTAATTTGATTGTTTGTTTGAACGGGCGAATCTCAAGACCTGCTCCTATTCGAATATTCTATCTACTAACTATTATAAATTCGAAGTTAGTTAACAAAAAATAAAGGTAAAATATCCTATAGAATTTATAACCAATTGCCAAATAGATTTAAAGACTTGAACATATTTAGAATCAATTTATTTAATTTTTTATATTATATATTCTATTATTCTGTAAATGACTTCATAAATGATAAAAACAAAAATTAATTGACTTTCTTGTTTTGACATTTTATAGTTAATTTAAATTCGGTTGTGTTTGTTTTTCTATTTAAATTTATAAGATTAATATGTTAAATGTTTGTACACCTTATTATGGTAGAATTTTGTAGGTTAATTATCTATAGCTTTAAGACCTGGCAATTATTTACCCAATATTCTTACAAAAAAATGAATTATAAAAGTCTACTTTTTACCGCGGGAAAATCTATGAAACCCAGGCAAAGCCATGGCGTCAGTGAAGGATTCATTAAGGTCTTACGACGTATGAAATTATTGAAAAATATTGTCATTAAATCTGTTATATTAAATAACTAGCGGCCCGCCCCGGCGTCGCACGGGTAAAAAGAGTTCCCGGCAATTTTTCCTTATTTGCTCACCGTTTAAACCTACCCTGGACTACGACAAAACCAAAATCAGCTCAATCGTCCCAGCCGTTCTCGAGTTTTAATCAGGCTAACGAACTACAATTCATTTTTATTTATATAGAATATAGATAATCTCCGAATTTGTCGGACTATTTCTATTTCACGGACGCTTTTAACAAAAAAATAAAAAAATAATTATTAAGTACTTCAAACTCATTACAGAAAAAAATGATTGTAAACTATGTTGAATATTGAACTTTCGAGACATAGACAATAGCTCAAAGAGTATATTACCACCACGTATGAATAGTTTATCAGGAAAAATCATAGACAACCTATAAAAATACATTTTACACTTTTGTTAACCTGTAGATAATAACAGACAAATAATTAGCAATAAATTAAAAATGTGACTATAATTTGAGATTTAAACTATCCTATCTCTCAAGTTGGATCGAACTGCACATGGTGTGCGAATTTTATTATAATCGGTTAAGTGGTTTAGGAGTCCATTGAGGACAAACATTGTGACACGAGTTTTATATATTAAGATTTGAATCACAATGATAAAAATCTCTCAAATATCTCAAAAGGTTACAATTGAGTACGAGCGGAGAAAAAGCTGTGCCCGATTCACTTGGACCACAATACCTAGTTACCCCTTTCTGGAGGAGCCAGGGTCACTCGCCACGGACCTCGGGTCAGAGACAATTAATAACAATCACTTAAGGGGATAAATCAATATCACTTTAAATTAGATTTGGGACATTATTGCGATGCTCAGTGAGCCATAAATAACTTAAATAGATTTCTGTTGTACTTCAAGCCTAGTTATTTTATTATCAAATTTAAAAATATTACCAAAACTCAGATACAATATACAAAATAATGTTCCCACAGCTGGGACACAGGGACTTCTCTCTTGACCTGTGGTTAAAGGTGAAGGGAAACATAGTGAGGAAACCGGCATGTTCTGAGAACTTTAAAGAGTTTAAAGGACATGTGACATTAGTTGTGAAGCGTGGTGAATTAAGGCCTTATCTATCTCGCTGTATCCCAGCAGTGGGAACGTTAATAGGGCGATGATGATGAGGTGCTACGGTTGCATATTCAGGTCCAAACAAACACTGACCCGACCCATACGGGCCGATCGGCGCAATTGCCTCACAATACCTTCCAATTGGTTCATTGTGCGCCGAGAGACCATTGTGCTGCATCTGCGCAGTCTTCTCTCAATGCGGCGGCTGGAATTGGCACTTTGTGATGTCGTTGACTCGCGGAGATTACCACAGATTGATCTGGGATTTGTTAAGTATGCTTTTATAAGCTAATAGATTGTTATGCCTTGATGTTCTCATAATATATGGCTTTCCTCGAGCATTGAGCTTTTCCTCAGGTAAAATGGGCCCCATATCTTTGAAACAAGCGGTGCCTCCACAGGCACAAACGAGGTCAGGCTGAGGACGAAACGAGAAGAACTCCACAGTTGTCGGCGTTAAAACGCAGTAAAGGTAGCCAAGTGTTGCTTAAATTAATCCCTAGACCACTCGGTGAACATTGAACTGTGAATGTCCTATTAGAATCGTTTAGTCGTTTCGGATATAAGACAGAACAAACAGACACTTTATTTTATTTTTATAGATCATCATAGATTATCTCTATTTTGCATTATTCTATTATACACGAGTATTAGGTATGTTTATAATTTCGGTACATTCAGTAAGTTTCGTCCGATAAGTTAATAATATTTTGGAACCTTACGAAATATTTTTTACTGTGTAACAAAGCTCATAAAATACGTTCAGGAAATATACAACTTAAAAATCTCTTTGTATTTAATTAGCTTAATATTTTTGCAAGTCTTATTGACCACGCTAGATAATCTCTTAAAATATTTAAATCAATTGTATCACCCATCTCCAAGACAATCATAAGTGGCCTTCAATGAGTCCCTGCGGGCTGCACCGGCTATGACAGACTGACAGATAATAGAATAATTTGTATTTATAGCCGCCTCCTGACCCTTTGCCCTTGTCCTCCCTCCCGCATAGCTGGGGACCGCTGAGCTGGAGACATTTTGTGTATGGATTGACCCTTAAATGAAATAGAAAAAAATCTAATTTAATTATCATTTGTGATTGAAAATTTACCAATATGAGCAACGAGATGATTTTTTGAAGTAACTTAACTGCCTCAGTGGCGCGGTTCAGCTTGCGGCGCAAGTGGTAACGGGTTCAATTCGCCCTGAGGAATCAAGTGTTTGTATGTTCTGCAAGCACTTCCTCCTTGGTCTGTGTGTTTAAGTATGTATAATAAAAAATATGAAGATGTCTAGTACCCGTAACACAAACTTAGAGCTTACCACGGGACTAGATGTTGTTGTGTGAAAAAAAATCTGCTTTTGTTATTCACAATCTGAGTAAAAGTCAAGAGAAGAGTGAAAATGGATAGTTAGATACTCTAATATCTTATATAACAAATACACAAGGTATTTGTGATCCAACCTGGTCCAAATCACGGTTATTGATCCGCGCTATACATCAGTCGGGAGGTAATATTGAAATGTAATACTCAAACTCGAGTCTATAATATTACATTACAAGCGAACGCTCGTCAGTTAGGCTGGTAGTATTGTAATTTAAGCAAAGTCAAATCTATAATGTTACATTATACGCGAATGCCTTAACACACATGATTATAATTTTAATAATCATCTCGGAACAAATTCAATTGTAACAAAAACAGTAGTAATATTTCCTACCACATTCAATTTGTTGAACGATTACCAAATCTATTGAACCAACAATTGATCATCTTGTTTCCAAAATGTGGGAATCGTGGAGTCGTTACAAATGGAGGCGGTTCGATTCCCATCTCGCCACAATGTCCAATTCTGTTTATTGTCTATAGTTTATTATGCGGGGTGTTTGTCTGTCTGTTTACGTCAGTTGTCGGTATTTTGTAAGTTAATGGAGGATTTGTTGATTTTGATTTAGATGATTAGATCAATTGAATGGTTTCTTGTTTCTGTATAGCTGTTGTCGAGTTTTGCATCAGCAGAGATATAATAAAACATGTGTGCGAAAATGTTTTGGTGAGTTTTTGGCATGTTGTGCTTTCTCGTCTCTAGCTACGCATATTTACAAAGAAATATTATCTTTATTGGTTATTAAAAGCAAGCAATATCTATAGGAATCGTTCCTAGTAGATTTCACAATTTCCACTTTTATGAAAACTTATGTTTTCAGCCATTTTCACACTAGCTTCCGAGTTAAGGAGTTAAAAAACTCTCTCGAACAGTGCCCGTCTTGATTATACATATTTTATACATATGATTATATATGGACAGAAATAAAGATATAGATTTAAAATCGAGAATAAAATCCAAATAAAATTAATATTTATGGTTTCTTCCATCGCTTGTTGCTTGATAGATAAAAGTTGCTTTATCAATGTTATAACATAGGATAGCTAAAAAATAACTAAAAAATATTGTATCCATTTTTTTATTTTTTCTTGAAACGAAAAATCAAGACGATACACTGCGTTTAAGTTTCGCGTGACGCAATGTTTTCGAGCAAAATACAATAAATGTGTATGTATACGTCACAAGTTCCACTCCAGAATTTTGATGCTCTATATCTTGTCATTTATTTACTCTCTTATTAAATTGATAAAGCAAAAAATACGTGTCCAGTATTGTTGGACAAGCTAACAGAAGGACTTATTTTTATCTAGTCAACATGCCTAATGTTTACCAGATAGACCAACCGAAATCTTCTAGCTAGTAGTAACATAATACAGTCCGTAACCTTATCCCAAACAGTGGTCAACAAAACAAACTGGTACACTGATTAGCCTCACAATTACTGGCGCATCGCGGTGGTCAGCAGGCTCCGGTTCCTTAATACAATTACGGCAATTATCTCTGAGGAAACAGCAATCAACACACGAGGGGACGCGGATGAGAGACCACAATGTTTGGAGCGAAGAAAACTATCTATAAATATTATTATTTTTTTTATTTTATGCAGATATAGATTTTATACTCGGGGCTTCACTCGATAATACAAAGTGCAGCAAATTTTCGACCTATCCCGTAATGGCGAGTTGGTGTAATTGGTAGCGCGTTACGGATGTGTCTTAATCTTTTTCTGCATACAATTTTAAGAAAATAGTTTAATCTGCAAAGTGAGATTTATCACTTATTAAAATCATTAAATTTATATCTATGAATATGCTTTCTAACCTAAGATATCTTTCATAGTAGGTATAAGATGAAGTCTCTTCTGCGATCTGTTCGCTTATATTTTAAACTACAACGGGAATGCCGTTTTAGGGGTAGAAAGGTGTATTTATGTGTTTGCGGCGCAAGAGTTAGCTGGTTTGATTCGAGAAGTGTTTGCAAGCACTTTTTTCTTTGTCTGGGTGTTTAATATGGATAGTAAAAAATATCTGTATGTGTATGTCTGGTATATTAAGTATATCAGATGTCTGGTAACCACTTACCATGAGGCTAGAGGTTGTTGTGTCCGGAAATATTTACTTATTTATTTAGGTACGTGTTTATTTCCAACCATGTTAAGTCGAGGTCACTAGTCATCAGTTTGACTTGAGATCTAGTAAAGCACATAGTGTAGTACCGAATAAACCTAAAATACATCTTTGTCACTTGTTCGATGTTTGTCTGTAATTAAATCTTGCAAGTTGCAGGCATACTTTCCGGATTCCGATTGAAGGGAAATTTTCGTGAGAATAGAATGAAAAAAAAATAAGTCGATGATGATTGATGGATTTGATGAGTTGAGGAGCTGAAAGATCATAAGAACTCCGTTGTAAAAGCCCCATCGAGTTTGGACTCGAAATTGTATTATAATTACTAAATAAATAGTTTTAATTTTACTTCTTAGTTGTGTAGTTCCGTCCTAATGGTGGATTCACTATTACATGGCGTAATACAAAGATACGACGTATTTAAAAACCCGCTGAAAATAAAGAATATTTTGGTATAATCTAATCATTATTGTGAATGAGAAGTATTAAATCAAAGCAATATAAGTAAAGGGCGCGTGATCAAAGATCAAAGAGCGGCGAGAGGCGGACGCATGCGTCTTGATCCTTCACTGACGTAATTTAATCCTGTCGGGTTTCTGGATCAGTGGTGATGGTAATTACACCAGAAATGGATGGAAACTTTGTGTAAAAGAAGCCTAAGTGTGTGTTCCTATCACAGATGTCGTCTAAACGGAGTAAATGGCAGGTGTATCGAAAGCGAATCTATGTTGTTATTAGCAGCAGCTGACTCTGACATCTCAGCAAAACTAAGTAAAATAAAATATATATATATAAATATTTTCGGACTAATCCCACAGCATCACCTAGCCCCAAACTAAGCAGAGCTTGTACTATATGTGTTAGGTGACTGATATACTACATGACCGTGAGAACGAAGGATTCTGATATTGAATCACGAGCGCAGCAATTTTAATATTTGAATCCTGGGTGTCAACATGGGAATCCAAAGAGAAAAAACCACATATATACCTCGAAAAATAGAATACAAAAAATTTCAGCTGTAGCGAAACTGCTCCGCGAAATAGGAAAGTGTGACAAGTTTTACTTTCACGATTTGATTATTACTATTAGACAAAAATCATGTCAATAAACTCTTTCACATAATCTGTGCGTATAACTAGATAGAAGCGTATAAAAGGTTTTAAAAATAAAAAAAAAGTTATAAAAATTCAGCACCAAAGGGGTAGAAGTAAATAGATTTTATTGTTCTTTGGAATCACAATCGCATTGCACAACTATGTTATAAATGTGCCTTCTTTTATCTATAGAGAATTGAAACAGCTTCTCTCAAATATCGAAGAGCAAAAACATTATTTCCGAGATTGGAGGTCATTCTGTTGCTTCAGTCTTTACAAAATGACTAGTGATCAAAACCACTAAATCCGCCTATACTCCGTCACTTTGATGTGGTGTGTTTACGCGGTGCGCCGCTGTGTTCCATTAAACAAACAATTCTGGCCCAATGTTATGATTCAAAATAAATTGCACGCATCTGCGGAAAAACGCTGGTTTTATGGACACACGTACATGCCTAGCACTAGCGGTTTTGACCCGATTTTATATCTTCGCTTAGAAACCTCCTTTTTTTATTTTGACAGAAGACTTCTTTGAATTGTCAGCCTGATTCGTAAGACCGTAAACGTAAAAGTCCATATCTATAATATAAAAATGAATCGCAAAATGTGTTGGTAAGCGCATAACTCAACAACGCCTGGACCAATTTGGCCAAATCTTTTTTTAAAATGTTCGTTGAAGTTCAAGGATGGTTTTTACGGCGAGAAAAATTAGAATTATTGCTGGAAAAACCCTAAAAATAGCCCTTTTCTTTTTCCCATACAAATGATTTGTAACTAAAACGTAGTCAATTTGAGCTTTATTGCTATGGTATAAAGTTCATATTAAATTACAAGCACTCACTGTTGTCTAAGCAATGTAGGTGTGTTCCTAACGTCAAAGATCATATCTATCAAAAGTATAAAATTTTCATGTCACAATGTTAGTTACCGTACTCCTCCGAAACTGCTTTATCGATTTTTACCAAATTTTATATGCGTATACAGTAGGTCTGGAGAATCAGCTACTATCAATTTTTCATTTTGCAAAACAACGTTTGCTGGGGTCAGCTAGTTGCATATAAAAATATTAATTATTTAAGGAATATAATTACATGGTCTTAACAGTAAGATGCACATACCAAGAACGACAATGTAATTAACTTAATTACAATCTAAGATATTTATAATAACACACATATAAATACAAAACACAAATAAAATATACTTATTTAAATTAATACGATCAACAAAAACTTTAAATTTACAGATAATTATAAAACTTACAAAGAGTGATCAAAGTTGCGTCAAAGAGGAACATTACATACAGAGTATCCCATTTATAATATTAAAGGATATGAAACATCGTTGGTGCAAGCCTCACAATATTGCCTATTTACGTTCCCACTGCTGGGACACAGGGACTTCTCTCTCGACAAGAGTAATTAGGCCTTAATTCACCACGCTGGCCAAGAGCGGGTTGATGAATGTCACATGTCCTTCAAACTCTTTTTTTTTTAAGTTATCAGAACATGCCGCCGGTTTCCTCAAGATATTTGACTTCACCGTTAAAGCACGTGTTTTAAAGCGCAGATACAATTTTCAAGAAGAAAAATTCAGAGGTGCTTGGCGGGGTTTGAACCCACGACCGTGTGCTCCCACTTAGCTAACACGGCCTTGACGTACAAGTTATCCTGAAAGTTTCGGTATATAACAAAGTATAGAAACCATCTCATAATGACATATACCTGTCTTACAGATCATGTTTTAGTAACATTTTGTCCCCTCCTAAAAACACAAATAGCAAACATATAAGGACAATTTTGAAATTGCACCATTAATATATTTGTAAAGTTTTAATATTAAAAAGTAAGTGTAGTCTGACTGTTTCAAGTGAGCGTGTTTATTACAACATTAGGTTAGTTTGGCCAATGAGCGATATTGTATGTAAACAAAGCGATTTGGTTTCCTTGCTGGAGACCGCTCTAAGCGACGGGAGATAGCGATGTATTAGGGGAGATGACTAACAAAATAATTAGTCCATGATAAGATTACTAAAAAAAATTACACCTGTTTTTTTCTTGCAATAAAAATTTAAATGATACAGTGAATTGAAGATTCGTTAGAATTGTACTAAATTTGTACAACACAAGCCCACATTCCAGAACTTTGATTCCATATCTTAGAATTTTCTCATTTAACTAAAGCGAATTGGAATTAGGGTATTAATAAACACAAAAGAATAATATTGAATTGTAAGTTTTTGTGTAGTAGATAATAAATATTTTTCTTTTTTAATGTTTATAATAAGTGATAAACCTCACTTTGCAGGTTAAACTAATTTTAAATTTTATGAAGAAAAAATTACTCCTAAAAATTAATCCTGTGCGCGAAGGTTACGGATGTGTCTTAATTTTTTCTGCATAAAATTTAAAAATATTTTTCTTACTCAAGTTCTCTTGTTTTTATAGCACTGTTGTACCGATATCTCTGTTATAGGTATTTCTTGATCAGCCCGTCTGCAGCTTGCGCCAGGTCGGCTCCCTGTAATCCACTTTGAAGTGGTTTCTGGTTATTTACGTACTGTTTGTTTATTTTATGTTTGCGGTGGCGAGAACAGATCGCCTCTATGAACTCAGCCGACGTCTAATACTTTACTTAGTGCTTTGACAACGTCATGTGCTCAAACTTATTTTTATGTTGCGAATTAAATAGTATAATATCATATCGTATATTCTAATACAAATTCATTAAGCCGGGTCCAGTCTACTAAATAGCCATTTAGACATCATACGAAAAGTAGTATAATTTAGAATTGAGAAGAAAAAGTTGTATTTTCTATTTTAAGATTACGATATATGAGAATGTGCGACAAGAGAATAATGATGATGATGATAGACACGTAAGTGTTTTTGTAATTATTTGGATGTCCTTCTTTTAAATTTGTTTCAAAATTTTCGCAAATCGTCTCGCAAGTCTATAGGTATATAGATTATTTGTAGCCTGCAGATATTTATCGATGGTTTTTATTTCACGATTCAAAACCTCCTTTAGTCAGAGTTATCTCTAGCAGTAGAAAATAATGAAAATGATATTTCATAGGTAGGTAAGTTAAGCTAACTCTATAATTCGTTTAGAAAAGAGATAATGCAAATCCGGGCTTTAAATTATAAGGTTTCAAGAAACCCTGCACTGGATTTCTCCAATATTGCATTAATTTGCTACAAAGATAAGCTGGTAAGTTACGGCATAAAGCGATTGAGCATTTGTCGGGTGTCCCGTGTCTAAGAAGGAAATGGGCCGGTGTGAACACAGCTTTAGCCTTTGAAACAATTTTTACAATCCTTTTATTAAGGTGTCGTGTGACGGAGGGCTGAGGAATCGTTTTTCACGATCTACTTTGTGTGTAGTTACCGCCGCAATAACAACCTACCTACCACTAATGTACCGATTGGTCATTTACATAAATATCGTAAAAAAAATGATAGGTACAAGCTGATCCGGCATTCGTTGTTTTGCTGCTGTCAGTTGCATATGGATATTACATAAACAAAACTTTAGTAAAGTAAAGTAAATGCTTGATTTTTCCGCCTCCTTCAACAATTATTATCATGTTAATTTAACTTATTCTCACACATTCTTAACAAATTATACAGCGAAGCCTTCACATGAATTACTCAACCTATTGTAAAAAATTGCGTAAACCTTTAGTAACTTTTGAGTATAATCTAAACATAAAGACAAACGCGGCGGGAGAATTTAATTTATAAAAAAATATATATTTGTACATTCCACACAACATTTAGCCTCGTAGTCGTTAGCTGAAAGCTTGTGTTAAGGGTACTAGACATCTGATATACTTAATATAATAGTCATACATATATTGATATTTTTTACTATTCATATTAAACACCCAGACCAAGAAGGTGCTTGCAAACCATTATACACACTTAGGCACTTGTCCCCTCGGCGGGAATGAAACCGCTACCTACTGCGCCTCAAGCCTACTAACTAACTAAGCCTACCGCGCCACTGAGACAGTTTATGTGTGTTAGATATCTAATGTAACAATAAATGCTATAGGCTACTTTTACATCGACAAAATATCTGCTCACTCTAGGTAGGGGACTGAGATCTGCTCTGCTGAGGGTTTATAGTTAATAGCCTTCCTCGATAAATAGGCTATAACAAACTGAAGGATTAAAAGTACCTCTTACTGAAATCTTATAAAAACTCTGCCGAAGCCATGACGTGTTCCAGTTCTACATAAAATGTTCAATAAAGTACCTGTCGTTACCTTAACCTAATACTTCATACCATCAAGGTTTGGAGTCATTCAATTTCACGGCTTAGCTGCTTGGGCCAAAACATTCCGTGAAGTATACTTATAAATAGTTTTTATTCGAAATGTAGCCAGGCAGAATGAGGAGTGACCCTTGTCAGGCAGTTGTCAGTGCGACACACGAGAGATGCTGTCAGGCTTCTGTCATTGCAGGTTCAACCCGCGGGCTTCGTCATGCATTGACCTCTGCATAAGTCATGTCTTTATTAACAACTAGCAGGCCGCCCCGGCTTCTTAATAAATATCATTTTAGATATTTTCTCGCCGTAAAACCATCCTTGGACTTCTAAAAGCATAAAAAAAAGAATTGGCCAAATTGGTTCATGCGTTGTTGAGTTATCGCTTACCAACACATTTCTGATGATTATTTTAATAAATGAGCGAATTCTGTTTATTTATTTTTTAAGATATACTTAAAATATTTAATGAAATTTTAGTTAGTAATAAACAGACTTCATTAATGAGTTAAAGTTAATGTGGGTGTAAACAGGCAGGCGACATATCAAAATACCGAAAGATCATTTAATTTGCTATTTTAGATTTAATAAACTATTCAGAATATTGATTTTAATCATAGTATTTTGTGTGTGTTTGATCTGTAGTTACATTTTTACGAGTTTTGTTCACTTTATGTACTAATATACAGAAACAAGGTTTGAGATCCTCTTTTAAGTAAAATAAATACCTGTGTTAGAGGAATCTCGCTCTGCCATAGTTGTAAGCCACCTACAAGTTTGCTCTATTTAAGTTTTGCTGAAGATAAAAGACGATTATTATAAATATATTATTCATATAAATATAATGTAAATTATCTCTCCCGATCAAACATAATAAAACCAACAAGGAAACGAAAGCAATGTTTACAATTTTCTTCATAAAACTTATCTTTGAAACATCAATAGTTTATTAACCGTAAAAAGCAACTAAATCATATTTCAAAGAATGTTAGATTGTAGAATAATATGTTGGATATATCTGGGGCCGTAAATGTGTCAATACAGGTTTGTGGTGGCCAGTGATGGACGGCGGATCAAAGTAGCGGATACTGCGGAACAGATGTTAGCTTTATGAAAATGCCAGTGCCTCATCAAATCGGTTTTGTTGATTATGGAGGTACGCGTGAGATGTTGTTGTAGGTAGGCATTTGAAGGTATTAGGCATACAAGGTAATACCCCTTCTTCTTCTATGTGCTATATTTTGCCAATAGTATTTTCCGCTAGAGTAATATTAATAATAATGATAAAAAAATACGTAATAAATTAATATGGTTTACTTAGTCTTACTTAGTACTCGTCGTAGCAATGTGGTAACCGTGTCATACACAAATATTGTTATAGTAACAACATAAGAGATGAAAGCTGGGTTGTTCTATTCGTTAACCAACTCAGTGTAATACATTTAAGCGAACTGTCAAGACAATGTTATTTCCTTGATTATTCTTAGTTTTTATTTAAATTTAACTTTAATTTGGCCTGTCCAGGTATGCTCTGTGCATCTAAAGAAATAAACGTTTTAGTTTTTTTTATTGGAAACCGAGCATAACTTTGCGATTGGACGTTTGATTATTTATTTTTTTACTAAATGGGTCTGACTACAGTCTATATTGATCATCCAATAAATAAAGTAGTATGGCAAAGGAGACATTTTACACCGGAAAACTGAAGTATTTACTATAAAAAACCGGATAAATCCGGAAGGATCGTTTACGGTGTGATTACGGATGCGCGTGCGCCGTTTGATAGCGCCTCGTTTGATCGCTAGTTCGTCTTTTAGCGGCGGCTTAGTAGAAGGATTTTTGTTAAATTCTTTTTAGAAAAACATTGAACGAAGAAACAATTAAAAAGTTAAAACAAAAATCTTTTTCTTTAAGTGCTGAGATGAAGATGTTCTGAAGATGAACTTTTCAGTTAGGTTTTACAATTCGATGTGTCTTCAGCTTAATTTAATGAAAGATGTGATCATACAGTACAATCAATAGGTAAGTGATTAAATATTTTTAATTTTAATGTTTTCTCTCTCCATCCGTCAATCAGTACTTTTCGTCAGTCTGTATTCGTAAAACACACACACCACACACACTTTAGATCAGGCGAGATTGTGGTCAAATGAAGGCTTATCTAGCATAAAAAAAAACATTAAATTCCCAGAAATATTATTAGCAATGAAATATAAAAGCAGTATTTCCCCATCGCCTGCCCTAAATACCGAGCGGAAGGAACAATAGCGAGTAACTATTTGTAGATGGCGCGATAGTCGCGGAAGTTTCATACATTTCATACATAAATATTTCCTTGGCACGTTGATGGATCGCCCGCCCTCTAATCGCCTGTTTATCAATATTTTACGTTATTTTTAGCTGTTCTTATGTTTCAAATAAATATTAATATTTATAACCTCGAATTTATAGATAATCTTGTTTAGAAAAACACGATGGAAATAGGTATACAAGTTTAAACAAAATATGAAATATTAAAATACGGCAAAGCTTGAGAGAGATATATTAAGTTTTGATGTCGTTAGAATCGTAGTCATTAGCCTTACCTCGAGTTGCCACTTACGACTGTTGGAGATTACAACATGTGTGGCAACTCGTGGTAGTGATACTTGTCATATAAGAAACATAAATAAAGGTTTTAGATCCTTGAGATTCCAGATATACTTAACCTTCTCACATAAAAAATAAATAAAAAAATATATATATTTCCAGACAATGCACACAACAACATCTAGCCCCGTGGTAAGCTATAAGCTTGTGTTACGGGTACTAGATAATCTGATATACTTAATATAATAGTCATACATATATAGATATATATGTATGACATACATATACATAGAATTTTCATTAGTCTATGCCTTCACAATATTTTTTTTAAACATTGATTAAACACAGGACGGTTTTTATTTCTCACGGTATTCAAGGGATAATTATCGTAATTAAACATCATGGACACTGCACTAGAAATATGCAAACATTTTTATACAGGAGAGACCTCAAAATGTAAAAAGTACCTAACTAAGTTAAAATAACACCAAAACTATTGTGTTTTTGTTTCAATTACCCAGCAAGCATAATGCACATGGAAAATCTGTCCATAGACATTAGCACCATATCGTGCCTTTTTTCACAGGTGATATCTATTTTTTGTATTGAAGACTAGCTTTTTGCCATACAACAGTTCAAGCGTGATGATGATTGGTTGACTTTGACATTGACAGAAGACTTGGCTACCTGTCACAGCGCATCAAAACGCAGAACTAGCCACCGTGGCTTTTGCTATAGTTATTTATTATATTATTAAACTTCTGCTATCCTTGTCACAACGGAATTTGGGAGCATGGCGGATCAATCATAGCGATACTATCTGCGTAACGAATAGTTATGTGATCGACAAACCGTGTAGTTGGGATAGATTGAGATACACCTGTTTATTTAGTTAAAAGTCCTTGATCAATATAATTCAAAATGAATTTTCAGTAATTGTATTTTGAGTAACTTTTGAAACTATCATGGTTATCATATCAATACTGTTTAGATTTATAACGGGATATTTATGATTGATTGTCTTTCGAGTTTCCCGATATTTCGGCACAGTTACATGCGCCATGATCACGGTTGTGTTCAACCGTGCCGAAATATCGGGAAACTCGAAAGACAATCAATCATAAATATCCCGTTATAAATCTAAATAGTATTTTGAGTAAGTTTACTTTTCGTTAACGTCGGTTTATTGATCAATGATGATGGCCACCTTGACGTGTCCGTCAACAGAGAAACTAGCATATTGATTGCTTTCTTCGTTTGAAAGAAAATAGGTACATAGGTAGGCTGGCAAACCAAATTTAGTTTTATAACTCTGCCACAGGCGGCACAGCATAGATCTAAGCGTCCACCAACTGACATGATTACTTGAATTGACCGCGGGATCACGGTGGATGCTGACCGATTCAAATAGAAAATGCTGAATATTTTAGGGAAGCCAAAAAGTGTCCAGTCTAAAAGTGCGCGACCTACGTTGATGATGCTATTCTGGATACAAATATGCCAGTGCTGCTAAAAGAAAACTTTAAGTTTCACGTAGAACCGTATGAATATTTTCTAAAGGGTGCGGTTAAGGTTAAGGTTAGGATTACTTTAGAAAACTTTAAGTTCAAAAGTTTATGTCTTTGTCGGGATAAAAAATAACCAGTTCCCATCATAAGTAACATAGATAAGTAAGAATCTTGTTAGAAATAAAAACAACATTCTTATAAAGTTATAATAAGTAGCTGCGATAAGTTAAACAGGTTGCAACGAACACATAATAATTATAAAATTATGGTAATCCACAAAACAGACTTCTGTGCGACAAATAAACTAAATTACAATATTTGTGACACAATGCGAGAACACGTTGGCAGCCATTACTTAGCCAAAAACAATGACCTCCAGTGCCTCTACAATATTAGCCATTGACATTTAAATCAGTAGCTAGCTCGTTTATTTTGAATTTGGAACGAGTAATAGACAATGGAGGAACAAATGGCAGTTGGAGCAACAGTTAATCTCCGCACAGTGGCGCCGAGGACGCGCGCGGTCATCTGTCAAAATTAGTCTCCATATTTTGTTACAATGGAGGTAGACGCATTTTTTCACGATGTCATTAGGGAAATCGTGAAAGGTTTCTTTGTGGTTTAATTTACATGCATTGCTGTGACCGTTACTTAGGATACATTTTATCTGGGGGCATGGATTGAGCTGTACCTACAGTTTGTAAAGTATTTTAGACACCCTTTTAATTTAAGAGAGCGGTAAGAGCATGAATGCCTAGCACAAGTGTTCCTTTACACTTAAAAGGTTGTTCATCACTATGATTAATAATACTATGTACCTATTGTTACTGAATAAAAACATTTTCATTTCCATTTCATTCATTTTAGAGTAGTCCTTATAGAGTAAGTAGAATAGGGGTTGGATGTTCTTGAAATACTATGCTCCTAATCCTTTCTGATAACTGATCTTATATATTTTTATATACTTGACTCGGTATGAAAATATTTTTGATATGTTTGTTAACAGTAAATTATAAATTAATTTTAAATTTTAATCAACTTCACATCATTTTGTTTTTGATCAAAGTCCAGATACCTTAAAAATGAGGTTTAAAATCTGCCAACCTTATTATATATCACTGATTATGATAAGTTTGGCAGATTTTACCATACACACACATAGCACTTATTACAATATAGATGTACAACATTTTTGAATGTTTAATTTCATAAGTGTATTCCATGACACCTCTCATTTCGCGGGATCTGTTTGAAGCGCGCACGAAAAAAAAGAGTAGCGCATAAAAATGAATAATGCCCTCCATTCGTGTCGTTCGCCAACAAATCCTGCGCATGCGATCATTACCCCGTGATATATCGCCGCTGATTGCAAATGCAATGTTTTGGGGAAATTTTAGGAAAATACTTTCGGTAATAAACACAATGCTGGGCTACTAATTCTAATTCTAATTGGGGGAACTGAGATCTGCACTGACATCTCGCCTAGGAGTGTTTTGTGAATTTTCGCACTGCCTATAACTAGGTCCTTACCAGCCCAACTCGAGTAGGACGTATGGTGTTTTAACTAGTTATTTGAGTTGCTGGACTAGGCAGAATATATGATCCATCCATCACTGGACGGCAGCACAAACAACAATTTTGCGTGAATTTAGTACGTTTTCGGTCAAAATTCATGTATATAGTTAAAGTTGATTATTTATTGGATGATCTCTAGCCACTCGTAGTGCTGTTCTTACTGTATCTGGAACAAAACATCTTTAATCTCAACCCTAACAATATTTAATTGGCATTCAACGCTTTTACGAGCTACTTAGAATTATTATCATTGTAAATTAATTTCGGATTTTATGCGTTCTAGAGCATTCTAGCAAGAAGTAGTTAATGTAGATATCTTGTCTATGCTACGCCGTATATCACAGTAGCGTTGGACCGTTGCGAATGTGCCTGATTTACTGAAGGTGATAATAATTTAAACTGACAGATTCCTTTATGTTTCGGGTAGTTGGTAAGAGATGGCGTTAGTGAGATCTTCTGTTGTTTTCTTATGATTATTACGGAGTAATTTTTTATTCTATGAATACGGTAAGCATTCGGCAGCGACTTCGTCTGTACTGAAATTTGTTAAAAATAAGCGTATCTTTTCGGGGATACGAAATATCCCTACACGATATACATATTTAAGATCCTCTAAATAAGGTCAAGTCAGGGGTAAAGAAATCCGAATTTATTTGTATATAATAATAACAATAATCATGAAGAAAATCATGAACAGAAAACAATTGCTGTATTATAATTGCTGATACTGCAACACAGTTTTTATAACTAACGCAGTAATTCAACGTTCCATTGTGTTTATTTAAATTTGTGAAAAGTTTCAAATAAATATTTTTATGTTATGTTATAATTGATGCAACGAGCGTTTTTTGCTACTACTGCGTAGAGTACAGACGCTTTATCAGCGGAATCCACCATGGTCCTAACATCTATTTGTGTTTAGGTATGGAATGTATAAATAAACTTGTTAATTTACATATTGTTTACAAATAAAGAATCGTAAATCTTAAGTTAGTTTTAAACAGCAGCCGATTCAAGATTTAAAACGCTAATACTCTTCGATAAAGCGTTTCTAATTCATGAAATATTTAATGCATTGTTTTGAAAGCTGTAAAAAATCTGTCACCTTATTCCATGTGTCGTGATTCGTCACGTTCCTTACGGCTACTGCGAGAGCCAACTTGGGTGTCTTCAGTAATTAATTTCACGGTCTTAAGCTATGCCTTGTTCTGCCAATTCCTGCTCTAACGTGCCTTTTCATGGTTCTTTGTGATACCTCTCTTTATGACTCCAGTGAGACTTAGCTTCTGTTTTTTGGCATGTTCATTTGTTTTTCAAAGGTCCGAGCGTCCATGATGGACTATTGTCTGTACGTTGAATAGCTTCTGTGCAGGAATCAGGAATGTCATTGTTATGTATCTCGGTGCTTCTGAATGCTCAGACGAATTTTTTGGCAAAGTCTGAAATGGCCTTGCCAAATCTAGACTCCAAGAATGTAGAATGCTTTCCCGAATTAAAGTGTACGAGTGGGTATGTGTCCTAAAGGCCAAATTGCTTGTGTCTAAATATAAACAATCTTCAATTTTATAAGTATTTGTGACGTCTTAGCGAAGATTTCTTAAACTGCTGACCGATTTCAAAATATATTTTTTGTGTAAAATGGTAAGTTTATGAACGGAGAACATACTACTACCGCGGGGAAATGTATTGCCGATGGTAAATTGATATAACGCGAGCAAAGCCACAAGGGGAAAGAAGTATAGTTATAACCATTGCTACATTCTAGGCATATTTCTTTACTTAGACAAATATATAATTATACTTGTAAATCTTAAACAAAGATATTAAAAATATTATTTAATTATTATTTTTTGAAATTTGCAGTTTTCATGTCTTCTACTCAGTAATAGGTATAAAATCCCCGAGGCTATTGAAGCCGTAACGCTATCAAGGTTTTTGTTCATGATCATTGCACTCAATTTTATAAATCTAAAACGTCAAAGCGGTAAAACATAAATGCTATCTTTGGTCCTTCGAGCATTTAGTAGATACATAGACTATCTCTGCACCCGTCATCTCAGCATGCGCCAAAATCTGCCAACAAGATAAAGCTTTCATCATTACATCTGCATTCAAAACAAACAATTACAAACGAAAACATTTCCAAAAACCCACTTTCCAGTTCCAATTATACCAGCTTGATTTATGTTGCCCCCCAATGCGCGCGCTAATAACCTTACTCGCCTCCATTATGCAACTGTACTTTGACAGTGACATTTCGTTCTTTTTTTTAAACCGTTGCAGCGCATACTACTGTTTGGTTTCCGTTCTGCCTGCCTGGTCTATTGTCTATGCGTCTGGCGTTCGTGGAAGACTGGTACATGTGGATCTTTTGTATGATTCGAAGTGCAGTTTAATAGTTTCAAAGCATCAGGTGGTATGGAATTGTGTAAAATTGATTTTGCAACCTTTTATGAGCGTGTTGCTCTATTTTAAGGCGATTGTTTCGAAAACGATTAATATTGTTAAGAGAGGTAGATAAAATTCAAGTCAAGCTTAGTAAGGGTTTTGCAATACCATTCTGTTTGTTACAATGAGTGAGTTGTGTATATTTTTACCCCTGTTATAAAAATCTTCGGGACCATTATTATAGGTTGATAATTTTCGGAGATGGTTGGTAAGATGGGGGTATCTGGGGGCACGGCAGTGCCCCCTCCAAGTCGAGCAATAATGCTTTTACTAGATTGTGATCATGCTGGTAGGTCGCTATACTGTATTGCTATCAGATCTAGTTATATTAATTCGGAAAACAAGCAGTTCCAGTCTTAAAATTAATAAATAAAAATTATAATATTATTTTATTTCTTAACAGGGACAGAGAGTAGCATATAATAATAACCTTTTACGAGATATCGCTTTGTGAAATTAATATCTTACACATAATACTGATGAAACAAGAAATATCATCTTTATTGATCGACGACGAAGACATGGTTTGCTAATGATCTTTGAAATCTTTATTCTAAGAACAGAATGAAGAAAATATATTGTGATTAAATTATTAACCATGATCCTAATAAATAATATTTATTCTGTAAAATAGAAAAGTCACAATTGTAACAAAACTGCAGTGTGTCCTCACTAAGTCGATCAATTATAATTTATCATCAAGTTAATACTCATGTTTTATGCAAATAAATAATTCTTATTCTTAAAAGGAGACACACAACTAATTGAAAAAAAATTTGTCGTATTAAACCAAAAGTGATAGAAATCAATGCTTCATCTACCACAGTTAGATGTATCTAATCAGAAAAATATCCATCCTTGAATTACGCTGTGTTCTTGTATCCTTAAAACACAATACGAAGTTATAATCACAAACACTTTCGAAAAAAAACAAAACTGCGCAGCGGGGTATGATGATGACGATAATCGATTACGTACTTAATTTAATTGGAAAGGTTGTGAAGTTTGCCAAATTATTTGTAGGTATCTCGTGTCATGGGATGTCGACCGCGAGTCAGGCTGTATTGGCCAACATTCAACTGTCTGCGCGCTTCAACCCCGCTCGCTATGCCAACGATTTATTATTTCTAAAATACATTTATACGCAATCCTGTCTCCTATATTAACAGAAACTGAAATTAAACTAATCGATGAGGCATTTTAAAGAGGTATTTAATCGATTTTTCGACTATAATAGCAATAATAGCTAATGTAACTGCATATCTCGGCGGGCGGAGACCGTTATAGACGGCCATAGATAATCAAGCATTGTCTATGGCCTGTCCACTTGCGCCTGATTAATGGCCGCGCCAACGGAAGCCAAAATACTCCAAAAAGCCAAAGTGCCGATTAGATAATTACTGGCAACACTTTGTCGGCGTCACAGCTTTCTAGGAAGCAATGCTCAATGCGAGACATTAGGCATGCGTGTGCGCCGACTTTGCGAAAAAATCCACAAATAACTTTTCGATCCCGAACAAAAATAATAAAAACATCACAGTCAAAATATATGTTTGCTTTAACAGAAAAAAAACTGTCTATTTTCGACACCGCCGGCCCGCCGTAATGGGCCCCGGCACTTTCGACCATAATGCCCTGGGGTTACGGTGCTCGTCCTCGGAAGGACTCAATGTCGGCCCGACACGGGGGCGTGGCTAGTCCCAGATGGAAACATTTGCCAATATTATCGTGAAAGGACTGAACAGATGAAATAATTTATTTCCCGATGTCGCTTTGTGTCCAAAACTGGCTGCTTTGTTCGTTTTTTGCGGCGGCCCTTTGCTCCCCGGTGTGGCTCCGACATCTCTATTTATCCCTTTAGGGCAAAGGATACCGACTTTTGACTTTAATCATACAAATTCAACCTTATTTCTTTAATTTGTGGTGCTTTTAAGTGACATGTGACATTTCTCCGTTGGTTTTGGTCGTGTTTGGGCGATGCGTGTTGATCACAATAGAATTAGAGTGTCGGTCTGTCGGTAACAGTCGGTAAGCGGTTATGCAAGCTCTGACGCCGGAAGGCTTTGAAGGAATCAATGATTTACGTGAAATAAATCTTGTGTGAATAGATTGCCTGGAAATGCCGAGTTTAAGTGGCGATTACGGAGAGTTTTGAGTTGATGAAAGACTCAGCGGTAGCCAGATCTTATTTTAGAAAAGTTTAACACAACAAAGGTAATTAACAATAAAAATTTCATTGAAAGACATTGGTTCTAATTATAGATAAGCGCCTGGATGTTCACCTACCTTTGGCACCTTTTTCTCAGTATGAGGATAGTCAAATTTATCTCTACTGTTTTTTCTACACAAGAACTATTTTCACGGGGTTGTCATCACAACTATCATAAAGACTACTTATTGTTTTTAAACTGTTAGATAACAAAGCTCCTTCCATCACCGTAATTGTTTTACTGAAAAATTGTTTAAACTTAAACTTAAGAAATGGAGCAATGTTACTAACGCTATGATGACTTTTTATTATAATCTATCATTTTTATAAATGAAACATAATCTATTTTTAAATGACAATTTTTATTTTACAATTTTTATAAATTAATTGACATTTATTTTATTTGTTATTTTATTAGAAAAACGTAGATATAATTGAAACTATGTATGTAAACCTTAAGAACATACCTTTACACAAACCTGACCTGTAGCCTATGTAATCAATAAAGAATCTTGAATCTTGAATCTTAAAATTTAAGCTCTATCATGGTAGCCGAGATTGATAGATATTCGGAGTAGTCCAGTTACAACACCCAGCCTAATCGCACCTGCACCAAATCATGTTAAACGTACATATGTTAATAAATAAAATCCCAATAATTTGCTTTTTAAAAAACTACAAAATTTAGCCATCATTGTAAATTATCGTTGTGA
The DNA here is from genome assembly GCA_929108375.1 of Gymnoscelis rufifasciata. Taxonomy (NCBI): domain Eukaryota; kingdom Metazoa; phylum Arthropoda; class Insecta; order Lepidoptera; family Geometridae; genus Gymnoscelis; species Gymnoscelis rufifasciata. Next base: position 551,157 of record OV815307.1, on the reverse strand, counting down.
AATAAACTTACACATAATGACGAAAACATTATGGCTCCCCAGAGATCAGTGTGGAGGTCTTACTTAAAATATAATGAAGCTATAAACGATCAGGAGCCAAACTACAAAGGACTCAACCCAAAAGAAGAAGAAGTTCAATAGAACAAAAGGGTTATCTCCCGGGAGAGTTGTTATTTGTAAATCTGAGTTTGTCGGCTAAGATGACAGTACAAAAATACTTAGAGTGAGTAGGTATACAGATTGCCGCGTTGAGGCAAATTATGGTAATGTTATGATGATAATAAGAAATAATTACAACCTCAGAATAAAGATTTCAATTTTGTAATATTCAAATACAGTGCCAAATAATTGTGAATTGAATAAAGTTTATGAATTATGAATTTATTAATTATGCCAAAACATTTGAGTAAACACTACAAATTGTAACATATATTTGCATATTCTATTGTAATTTAAAATTCCTTTTTTTCAACTGGAAAGTCTTTTGTTTAAGTTATTCGGGAAATAACCTTGAATCGCAGACGGCAGCTGTATATACACAAATTGCTGTACAAATAGCTGTAAACATTTAAATTAATAAAATTTTGTTGTGAGGAGTTACTTACCTACTTTTAAGCAATTTCTCCATTATAATGCTATTATTAAACAAAGGCAAAGGTTGGCTGGAAGGGATCGCTTTTTAGCGATAAGGCCGCCCATTGTACATTTGTTTCTTTCTCTACGTGTTGTTGTATTCTATTTTTTTTTGTTTTCTAGTAATGTTTTATTCAACTAAGTTTAACCATTGAACAATTACAATTTAATGTCAATTTGATCTCGGTTAGGCGGTAAAACGAGATTAGCCTGATCGTGAAATCGAGGCTATGTTTCAGTTAGGTCAGGAAAGAAAAAGGTAAAAATTATACCTTTCTAGGATACCTATTATATACCTTTATAGGATTTCGCTAGTAACATGTGCTTAAACTTGACGAAATACCTACATCACACCACCAATAAAACGATAAAGATTGTATAATTCATAAGACCCTTCGCTTTAAACACATACTAAAACTTTCAGCAGACACTTTATTTTATAAATAAGGTAATTTACATTTATTTACGGTAATAAATGCGCATCAAAATTAGCAGATGTTTAGGGATGTTGCCCTACATCAGTCAGAGTGGGCTTCCAGCACTTTGTAACAATATTATCTATAAATATTAGCCCGATTGTACGAGCATTGAGGGTCGCATCTATTGTGAGAACACACAGACATAACTACAGTTTATTACAGGATTCGGGGATCTATAGCAGTCGTAATAAGGTTTACCTAGTTTATAACTAAGTTGGTAATAAAAATATTGACGCGTAAAACAGCGTGATCATATTTGCAATTCACAGGACATGTGGGAACAACGTTTTCAATTTAATCGAGATTTATAGAGCGATATCGATCACTCGATAACGCGATCGAATTTCATTCACGAAATTCCGTATTCCAATGTCACGTTGTTTATAGGCCGTAACTGTGTGTTTCCTCTCATAAATATCACCTGATAGTTTTTGGTGATACTTTGTAATGTCTCGTGACTTTATTAGCCTTAAATAACGACGACGACATTTCGCTTATAAACTTGTCTCCTAAATAAAACATGGTTAACTTTAATGGAGATGAAGCTCACGATGTGTTGTAAATTGTCGAGTTTATTCGTTTGTTTGTTGGTTTCGACCGTAGGAAGTCTACTGCAGGACATAGGCCTCCCTCAATCACAATGCTAATACTCGTCACGCAAACGGGTTGGCGAGCGCAGTACTAAGGGTTGTAATCCTAGAAGTTGCTGCTGCCTATCTTCTGGTTAGATTCCCTTGCTCGTGTTCTAGGGCATCTACAGCAGGCGATGGGGGCAAAATTCTTATGCCGATACCCGCGATTTCTTTTCGGATATGGACAATCTGCTTCTTTCACACAATCGGCGCAGTCGAGTGGATTTAAAAGCTGGATGCGTGTGCGCCGACAAAACGAACCATTAATGACTTGAGTGAATATCGACAATTTGCTACGTGCGATTGAACACTCTGAATGCGATTTGTTCTATTCACCCTCGGATTACAAAAACTAGATTTTAAGACTTTATTTTCTATGCAATAGAGTTTAATCTGGAATGGTTGTTCGGAATATTGTTTGCGAAATAAAGACATAAGCGTCATGTATTGAGGGCGAATGCCATAAATGTAATCATTTATCATGTAGATGTGTTTGTTATTGCAATAGCGGTTATTGTGGTAAACGTCGGCGTTACCGTTATTAATATAGCGATGACATCTGCAGTAACGGTGGGTGAGCTCGTCGTAAATCTTTCGAGATCTTTACAATTGTAGATACGTGAAATAATTAAGTGATAAAAGTGCACCGTAAGATCAGTTACAGTTTAAAGTTTATTTATTTGCTCATAAAACATTACAGTGTTCACTAAGACTTTCTATGATAAATAAAATACAATAATTTAACTAAGCCAAAGCCTACTTAGGCTAGAGAAATGAATTACACAATTTTGATCAACCATCTTAGCACCCTGTCCAAGCACAAAAACAAACTTAAATAATTATTGGCAGCGGTTTTACGATAAAAAAATCATAGAGGTTTTAATCTTGTGGATAGTTTATGTAGAGATGTTTGTAAATTTCACAACAGATGTGACTTTGCAAAATGAAATAAAAAGCGAAATTTATTGCGAAACGTTAATTTTGATAATGTAAACACAGCGACTGCTAGAATAAACAGAGCTCACGAAAATCTTTTAATGCCGCACAATCCGTAGATAATACATTAAGTTTTGGAACATTCGAACGGCGATATATCATCGTCAGCATTGACTCGCCAACAGTAATCCTCGCTGTTTGTACAAACACATGTGCATGCGCAGCCAAAATGGCGCGCTAATGTTGCGAAACATTTATTTAAATAGGGGGACGGGTGTTGGTATTTAATGTTATTAAGTTGTAGGGATTTTTGACTTCCGTAAGTCGCATTCACCACGGCGCGACCGCCGAGCCGCGCCGAGCCGCTCAGAGCGTGCCAAATCTATTCAACTCTCGCGCACATTGCGCTTTTGTCCGGCGGTCAGCCATGATGGCTTTATTGCGGGTGCATTTAAAGAATTATTGCCCTCTCATTCTGTGAGTGACGAAGTTATATGGCTGCTGTAAAACAATAAATAAGGTGATTGTTTACAGTGTTCGTGGTCAGGTTATTGTCCGCGGCCGGCCAGCTCGACACGCTGTAAACCGATCATCTATTAAAGACGCGTTCTGGATGCGATGACGAGGTATTCATCTCAGTAATGAACGTTTAGCAGTTCCGAGACAAATGAAAGGGCCTATTTAGTGTTTTAAAAGCGCCGCGGGGGGCTTGTGGTTGGCGGAGTAAAAGGTCGTTATGAGCGTAACGCTGTGGCTAAAATTAATTTATAGTTCTGGAGAAATGTAAAAAATTGGGGACAGTTTTGTGGCTGCACAAGTGGCTTCGTGCGGACAAAGAACGGGGCATTAGTAGCATTTGTATGACTACACGCTGAATCAACTAGGTTTGCAGCTTTGTTTCAATGCTCACAGGAGACCAAAGTCTTTCGAAGGTCTAAAAATGTTTCTACTTCGTCACACTGACTGGACAGAACACGGTAAGTAGCTATTAAAGTATTGATGTGCCGTATACGAAAATACAGCCAACGTTGCGTACAGGTTTACAATAACATCAGACCTTAAGATCACAGATAAGCTACCGTTGTAAAGTGCGGTTTCCTCAAAAGGTCCTAAATCTCAGATTACCCTTGAGCAAGTTAAAAGCACCCGCATCTATACACTGTATTGTAACGTACTGTTATTTTAGTAAACTTTATAATTGTGTATCGAGGCCTGAGGGCCACCGGGGAAGTAATCCAACTAAACTAAAACACCGGATTTCTCGCGTATTTAGCTCCATGGAACAGCTTCCAGAATACCCGCGTCTTCAAACGGCGCCGGCGCAGAAAATCGCACGCTACACTGCATGTTTATTGTAAACAGACCAAACTGAAAGATTTCGAGATGTTATTGAACACGGCTTCGTTTTTACCGCTGTGTGTGGTTTGGGTTGGTTAAACGATTTTTTCATTTTAAATTCCAGTTTTTCAGAGGGAAAACAGAAATATGCCTTTTTGTGGCGCAGAATTAAGGCTGAGTATTCGTACATGCTGGATGATGATAGATTTTATGAGAGGACATCAATGCAAATATGTAATTTTATTACTCTTGATTAGTAAGCTTTCAAACCCAAACATTTCAATGTATTACAAAAAACAAAAAAAATCCTAGGTTTTCCCTCATTTCTCCTCATTTTATCTATTCAAAACATCCATAAGTATGTACTAAAATTTGTTAATTTAAGTATTTTATTTTATTTTACTAGAACTTGTCTGTTATTAGAGCGTTTCAACAAACAAGCAACCTCTTGAACTTTATTATTATTTATTCAATTAATTAGCAAGTCTTAAAAATCAATAACACTAATTAATAATACCTACATCTTTATAAAACTAGAGTTTGACCTTTTCTAATAGAGATTTGTACTAAGGAACCTACGAGAGGATTAAGTAAGCGCCAAAGGCATCAAAAGAGTTCCTCTATCTATCGTTTTACAAGGTTATTTATTGCCAAAACCCAGGGACCTTTTAGCTCCTACCTTACGCAGATTACGGTATAGTCCGTCTGTCTGTCAGCTGAAGTAAAACACCAATTAACTGATATCTATGCGCAGGCGCAGGCGGCGCGATCATAAGCGCAGGCGCCGTGTTTTCGTGAACGATCGCTAAAAAACTGAAGCCACCCACGGCATGGGTAAAAAGTGGTAAAAACCATATATATATTATATTTTTGTTTTATGGTTCCGTATGTGGTTCAAATTAGCTTATATGATACCTAGAGCGATTTTCTTTAATGTAGAGAATAGGTAAGACGAGGTGGGTTTTTTTGATTACGAATGATGAAAGTTGTGATTTCAATGAATTTAGGTATTTGTTTTTGTATAGTTGAGTTTAGTTAACTAGGGTACTCGTATAAGTAATAAAATAATATTCTGAAATGTTCTATTGTTAATATTTATTGATTATTTATAATGTGCGTCCTACGCTACGGTTCGGATCCTCATAAAACATGTTTTTTAAAAGATCTGAGTCGCTGTCGCTCCCTTTTGAGCCTCAGACGAGTATTTTCAAACTTGGGTGTCTTGGTATTTTCTAGATTAGGAGATTTATAGCATGTTAGAATATTGACTCTTGACGACACCTTTCCACATTGCTCAAGATGAAAGTTTAAACAATCGAAAATCTCCACCTTCAACAATATCGACACTCTCCACTACAAGCGTTGGTGATCACAAATAAAGTCTTTAGCTAGAGAGAACCTGTACAATTCCATTATCTATATATATAAATAAAAATGAATTGTTGTTCGTTAGTCTGATTAAAACTCGAGAACGGCTGGGACGATTGTGCTGATTTTGGTTTTAAAATGTTTGTCGTAGTCCAGGGTAGGTCTAAACGGTGAGCAAATAAGGAAAAATTTACGGGAACTTTTGAAGTGAAACTTCTATAGAATCGTAGTGATTTCAAACCGGAAGCAAAAAGATGAAACGGAAATGGTAAGAGACACAAATACAATGCTTTATTTAAATTTTTTTGAGCGATACTTCGTAGTTGAGACTACGAAGTATCGCGCAAAGATTGCTGTATTTTATTTATATTATTTTGTAACATACTTTATGTAATACGCTTTATTGAACTAATATAAATAATCCGGATAATTACAGATATATTAGGTCCTTACATATCGCTGGTTCCCTGCGACACAGCCGCATTCCAAAATTTCTGTTTTTTCAGTAGAGCCTGTCAAAGTTTTTGCAACAGGTTTTTTTAATTTTTCGGATGGCTATGGTTTTAAATTATATGATTAAAGTATAACGTTACCTGCGTCTTTTGCCCCTTAACCAGTATGTATTTTTTATTTAAGAGTAGCTTTAACACAAACACGTATAAAGCAAGATAAGTCCGTTTAGAATATAAAAAATATTAAGATTTGTTGATGAAATTATTGAATAAAACGGCGCAACTGACGAAATCTATATAGTTTATTTAAAAAAATAAGCATTATATACTGAAAAATTAAAAAGTAATCAAAGAAAGGAATAGCATGCTACACTATGAAATACTCTTATCATTAAATTTTTACTTCTAAGTCATTTAGACATTATTTTCTAATAACGACTTTTCAAACTTTAATTAAATTATACTTTTAAGATCATAAATTACGATTTGAGATCTTGTTTAAATACTTATCAGAAAAGAAACATTATAATTAATAAAATGAGATAGAAATTACTAAAAAACTTGGCTTAGCCAATCAACCAGTCTTAATAACAAGTCTTATTTCTTATGTATAATTATAAAATACTTCTTACTTTGAGAATGAGTATTCTTACCTAACCATTAGTTAAAAGATATGAATCAACTTTGTTTTCAAATGCTTAGCAATTATACAAAAATTAAATTATCTGTGTTACAAGTAATATTTTATAACTAAGGTAAATACTAGAGACAAAGATAATAACTCTAAACTGCGTACTTATTCTTGTACTCGAAATTGTAATGATAGAGCAATGTGACCATCTTTTTAGTGCCTAGTCAGTTATGTTATTATTTTAAGTTACGTAAGTTATTAATACAACTATTATTATTATAAGAACTAAGTCAGATTTATATTAATATTAGCTACGTACTTCGACACTGAAATGTATCATCTTGCTTACGTTTTTCTTTTTCGTGATCTCCGGGGCACAACCTCATCAATAGTTATCGATTCTACACTAGGTAAATCAACGCTAGGGGTGCACAATCAATAATGGCAGCCGGAGAATCGAAGCTAAGAGTATGGTTATTAATATCAGATGTCAGTATTAGGGTATGTGGGTTCTTCCTGAATAGTGCTGTATTGCTGAGAATTAACACTGAGTAGCTGGGGCATATTGCTGTGCGTTAGTTTCCGACCTTCGGTGGCTTTTTTGTTTTAGTTGGTAATGTTGGAGCTCTTGATAGGCCCATCCAGATCCAGGATAGGATAGGATCCAGACCGGTTTTGGTAAAATAGCTACATCAGAGATTGATTCATATATTTTATTCTTTGAAATTAATTGGAAATTGGGATCTTTGACGCTATAATCTGATGAAAAATCTGTTGCACTTGAATCATTTTCGCAAACGCTTTCTTCCACAACAAAGTTAGGTATGTTGATGATGAGTGCAAAGCTTGGTTTTCTGCTACCATGTTAATGATTCTTTGAGTTCTTCTTTCCATTCTGTAAAATATTATACAAATAAAGAAACCACCACCACCAACACCCTACTTAAACCACAAAGTCTAAGGTCGTAGTTTCTATCTATAATTTCCTATCTAGGCATTATTTTACATCTTTACATTGTGATAAAAAAGCTATGAAGAAAAGTTAAAACGTGAAAGCCTCACAACAGCCAATCCCACTGATTTAAAAAAAAATAGTAAGTATTTTGGATTTATGGGATGTTTGCCACCTATTCAAAGCAATAAGCAACGAGTAGTGATCAGGCATTAACTTCGCTTATTATAGATATAGACCAGGATAATCACATTGGCTGCTTGTTGTCCAAGAACAACGTGTACAAAGCTGCCGGTAGAAGCTAGTTTTTGAAATAGCCATTTTAGCTTTAAAAGTTATTCCTCTTATGACAGTAATATTATATAAAACACAGTCGCATTTCAAAAACAGCTCTTTTGATTAGAAGAACAGAAAAGACTTTGCCTTGTTATTTATATTCAAAGCGGTCACATTCAAAAATATCACTACATACTTACTAAAATTTATAATTAAAGCGGTCGCAACACAAAATAAGGCCCCTTAGTTTATAAAATATTCTGGTACTCACCTGAATTTTTAGATCAAAGCAGCCATAACTCAAAATACGGCACTTTCGATTATAATTTTCATTACAAAACCTTGAAATTGTTCGGAAGTCCTGGTTGCAACTAAAAAAATGGCCGTATCGCTCCGAACTAACCGACTAAATTAGGTAAAACCGAAAGGGCGCTTGTGTGTTTTTGTGAAAACTATGGATAAAAGCATGGGTGTCTTCGCTGCAACGCATAAACCGGTCAATTTTAGGAGCATTTATGCAATAAAAACGATTTTGGACATTTTTGGATTGCGGCTGTGTCGCAGGGAACCAACGATATGAAATTGGCGTTTTGTATGGGAGGAACAAAAAGTCGAATATTTTTTAATATAATATATTTAATTAATCAAAGTATGAACCATTATTTTCTATGCACTTTTGCCATCTTATAGGTAGTTCATTGATCCCTTTACTAAAAAAACCAGTCGGACGGGAATCAATAAAATCTTTGAAGGCGATTTGGACTGCCCCATCGGAGTTGAATTTTTTCCCTTGCAAGAAGTTATCCAAATTTCGAAAAAAATGGTAATCTGTTGGAGCAAGGTCCGGGGAGTACGGAGGATGTCTTAGACTTTCCAATTGAAGCTCTTCTAATTTAGTAGCCGTCTGTTGCGCAGTGTGTGGTCTAGCGTTGTCGTGAAGCAGCAGTGGCGTGGAGCGATTGACCAGCCTAGGTTGTTTAGCCGCTAGCTTTTCCATCATGGTTTGCAATTGCTGACAATAGACATCAGCCGTAATAGTCTGGCCAGATTTGAGAAAACTGTAATGAACAATACCGGCACTAGTCCACCAAACGCTTACAAGTAACTTTTTTGGGGTTAATTTTCGCTTGGGGCAGGATTTGGCTGGCTGGCCAGGATCCAACCATTGCGCTGAGCGCTTCCGATTATCGTAAAGAACCCATTTTTCATCACAGGTAATGATTCGGTTTAAAATACCTTCATTATTGTGCCGGTTTAGTAATGTAACGCAGCAGTCGACGCGCGTTTGCCGGTTTGCTTCAGTCAATTCGTGAGGTACCCACCTTTCAAGCTTTTTAATCTTCCCAATTTGCTTCAAGTGAATTAAAACAGTTTTATCACTAACACCGCAGCCTGCAGCTAACTCGGACGTGGTTTGCGATGGATCCGCTTCCACAATAGCCTTCAACTCTTCATTATCAACTTGAGTCTCAGGCCGTCCACGGGGCTTGTTCTGCAAGTCGAAATTTCCAGAACGAAAACGTTGGAACCAAAAACGAACTGTGTTTTCTTTTGCAACACGACCGCCATACACATCATTCACCCTTCGAGTTGTTTCCGCAGCACTAGTGCCACGGCGGAACTCGTACTCGTAAATAATGCGATATTTTAAGTTTTCCATTTTGTAAAATGAGTGACGCAAACAGAAAAAAACAGAAGAAAAAAAACAAATGAATGACGATCATCGAAGCACAAATACATGAGTCTATAGCTGTACAAATTTGAATTTGGAATTCCTTACCAAAGAGGAGAAATTTGTGATTAAAGTGGCCAGTACGAAAAACGCCAATTTCATATGTAAGGACCTAATATGTTTGTTTCTCTTATCATTTTAGCAGATGCGTTCATTTACCCTTTTTTTCTATTCGATATATATCATAATAATAGTTCGTAAGTAGTAGACTCCAATCGTGCGTCGTAGCTGACACACACACACTTTTTTTTATTCTTATTCTTTCGTCGATTTACTGAAGTTTCACTTCTATCGTGTGTGAATCGCACACACACCTTTTATTGTTTTTACCCGTGCGACGCCGGGGCGGGCCACTAGTTTTAAATAATAATGTACAATCTCGTGAAATAAAGCTTCTCCCAGCTTCTTTAATGTGTCTAAAGAACCCTAAATCCAATGAAGATGTCTACACAACACTTAGCGAAACGTCTGTCCGTTATCGGCACAAGCTGGGTGGCATCGCTAGTCAAGTGGCTCGTCTAACTAGGTATGGCGCTATTGGTCCGCACATGGCATGTTTGTAAGCAAAATTACTTGGGAAAATTATGACGGTTTCTTTGTAGATAAGATATTTTTTAAAATATTATTTCTTATTTTTTTTATTTAATTGATTTTCCAACCTTCTATAAGTTAAAGCTGTGTAAGCTCACTTGCTAAACCTTTCAGATTTAGAAAGTAGATTCCGATATAGATATCAGATTTTATCAAGCTTATGGCTTACCACGGGGCTATGTTGTTGTGTGAATTGTCTGGAAATATTTATTTATTTGTAATGAACTCTCTGGCTTTCACTTGATTACAAAAACACAAAACAAAATTATCAAATAATAAAACAAGCTATATCATAACAAATTCCTTAAAAACTGTTGGGTGGTGGTAGTCTTTCGGCCTGAATACGAATGTTGCAAGACTTGCAAATTCACCATCGTCTACTGGTAGTTCATTCAGTAGGAGTTAGTTAAAGTCACGTCAGTCAACAAGAGCCCCGTGGAAATAGCGGCGTCCATTCACAGTAGATGCAGGAGGCAGCAGTTTCTAAATTTGCTTCTTGAGTTGCTTCTCAGAGTTGAAAACTCTCGCATGTTGTGGTACATAAAAATATAATATTTATTTATTAACTTCTTTATTTATTTATTTTAAATACGTACCATACTCATATAGCTATGTCATAACGAGTGTTTTACTCTTATGTGGCTTATGTACCCAATTCTAGCGACAAACGTGTGATCGCAATATGCACTCGTTAGGTTAGCATAACCATGTTGTACTGAATATTCCAGGATGGTTTGGCTTTGAGAAGGTCACGTTTAAGGTCCAGTTCCCCAAGTTTCAGATATGGTACCGGTATGTGTAGAGATACCTATATGTTTTCACCTTGCCTCAAATATCCCAATTGGTGGCAGCATCCAACACGTGTGATGTGGTTCAATTTGTCAGCAGCAGGGTGGGCCAGATTCCATCTTCAGTCAGGGTGCTAATGAGATATCGCTCATTTAGCAGAGCGTTAATGGGGATAATTAATAATAAGATAATTTATGAACGATGCCGGTGGTTGCAACGAGTAATATTTTTTGAAATTCTTGTGTCAAAGTTGGAACCATCTGTCAGAGGTATTTGAATAACGAATGTCTGCAGAAACATGTAATACCTATAGACATTATAGAGGTATAGGTGTGCTAAATATAACCTACGTAACTTTAAATTACATTTATGTTCATTATGATTTCTAACATACCGGAATAATCAGTATGCTTCACATAAAAACACAGGGATTTCACAATGCTCGCCAGTATTATTATTTCAGATCAATCTGTACCTATATAATTTTATGGTTTTTCGAACATTTAGGCTAGAGCCAATTTTCAATTATCTGATATTAACTGACAGCATCGGAGGTTTGAAAATATAGAACTTATTTATAAATCTTTATACACACAATTAAGTTGCCATAAGCATTTCAAGGACAACAAATTGATCGATATTATCAAGTCTAGACGAAAGGACCTCGATGTAAAGCCGTAGAGGCTTTACAATTCACAGATGAACAAACTAACCCAAAGAACAGATAAAAGCTAAAAAGATAAACACACAGATGAAAGCCCTATAGAGTTACCGAGATTTGGAAACAAGGAGATCTTTTTAAAGAGTTTTGAAACAAATAGATATGGACAAAGCGAAGGTAATGTACCATGAAGCTGTTATCTCGATGGTCCAACTGACCGCAGAGGGAAGACGACCGTTTTCACACACGACTGACTTGCAAAGGAGACGTGACGCAAAATAGTAGGTACTGGTAATTGTAGGGAAAACTACTTGTTTACAAATGGGAAATGTTTGGTGAGAGTAATATCTTAATATATATAAATCTCGTGTCACAATGTTTGTCCTCAATGGACTCCTAAACCACTTAACCGATTATAATAAAATTCGCACACCATGTGCAGTTCGATCCAACTTGGGAGATAGGATGGTTTTTACGGCGAGAAAAATTCGAATAATTTCCGGGAAAATTTTATACCTGTGCGACGCCGGGGCGGGCCGCTAGTATTTTATGTATATTTAGGCCTTTACATCTGTGACAGATGATTTAAGTTGCATCGCTGTGGCACTTGAGTTCACTGTAAAGAAATAAAAATAAACAAATACACAACAACATCTAGCCCGTGGTAAGCTCTAAGCTTGCGTTACGGGTACTAGACATCTGATAAGTATACTTAATATATTAGACATACATCTATAGATATTTTTATTATACACATAAAACACCCAGACCAAGGAGAAATTGCTGTTTAGTGTAAATAGAATTAGTTTAGTGTAATAAAGTGGATGAAATAAATCATAAGGGGTGGAATTGGTGAACTCAAAAACATATTATAGGATTAAATAGATTCAAAATCTGTTTGACCGATATTTATGAATTAAGACTTTGGATATTTGGCAATCCTTTCTTATCCTTTGCTGTTTTTGGGGTTCCGTACATTAAGAGTAAAACAGGACCTAGTTACTGAGACTTCGTTTTCTGTCTGTCTGTCCTTACACCAGGCTGTAGCTCAAGAACCGTGATTTATTTATTAGATAGAGAGAGAGAAAGAGATAATTTTGAGGGATGGTGTATTTCTGTTGCTGCTGTAACAACAAATATTAAAAACACAAAATAAATAAATATATAATAAATCAAATACAACAAACGTGATTTTCATAATGATAAGCGATGCGGCAGGTCAGTACTTGGATGGATGACCGCTCTGACTGTATCTTCTTGAACTTTTTTTTTTGTTTGCAAAATGCGTTTATACTGTACACAAAACTAGGTATAGTATTAATTAAATAAAAAAAAAATTACAATTATGTATGTAATAAAGTATTTTTATCTTATCTTATCTTTTCGGCAAAAATTAGTGCCGGAATACAAAGTACACGACCTAATTATGTTTTTTATTGTGGTAAAATAATAAATCTAAATTCAAATTTAAGAAAAACACCCGATTACAATGTCTTAATTTCCTTAAAAGTAAAACACCATAATATTTTGTAATGTGCACGCGATGCGCTTTCATTTAAGTTAATTATTATGATACCACACTCGAGTATATTTGCAAATTTTCGGTTTACCTTCCCCACTCTCACCCCCATAACTTTTAAATGGCTAAGCGCTCACTTTTCATACTAAAAAAAATAATAATGTAATAATAAATCGTTCTATCTGTTCGGGAGCTATGATATCCCAGACAGACAAACAGACAGACACGTCAAACTTATAACACCCCTCATTTATGGTCGGGGGTTAAAATACACGGGGCAAGCCCTAGCTTGTAAAGTTAGTGTATATTAAACGTACAAGTACATTTGCTAACAAGATGAACTCCAACCCTACAATTAAACTAATCGTCTATCAACAGCATCTTATCACTTAAAGAGCCCTTTAACGCCATCTGAGGCTCTCGTGCGCAAATCATCCCTTAGCTAATTGGAACACCCGCGTGGAGGGTGGCCTCGCCGTCAGCGACTCTGTGCGATATTGAGTTGTCGTTGGAGATGGGGTGATAACAGTGATTTAAACTGCTTTTATAAGACATAGACATAGACAAACATTTATTTGCTACTCACACAATACAAAAACATTTAGGTATAAATTATTCACAGGTTAAACAAAAACATAAATTCTTACATATAAGAAAAAAAAATAAACCAAAAAAAAGTTAACATACTTATTAATTTGACAACATAAAATTAAAATACGAGCATTATACCTAATAAATAGTACTACAATAAAAAAAAAATGATTATTGTGTCACAGCAGCAAAAAGGTCTCGACTCAGCATAATGCCTCTCCACTCAAGAGCAGACAAGCGCTGGTATTCTGCCGAAACCGCATCAGTCACAAAACCCTGACACTATTACTATGACTATTACAGTTAAATGGGATAGAAAAGGGAAAATATATCGCAAAATACATGAACTTTGAAACTAAATTAACTTTACACGGGACTTCATATGCTATATCGAAGTAAAGGTATGTTTATGTCAATAGTGTGTAGTTTGTAGTCATCATTATCATCATCATCCCCCTATTAATTCAAATTCAAATCATTTTATTTCAGACAACATTAATTGAGTGGGAATACAAATTAAATGTCCATATTAACATTCCCACTGCTGGGGCACAGGAACTTCTCTCTAGGCGAGAGAGATTAAGCCTTAATTCACCACGCTGGCCAAGTGCGGGGTGGTGAATGTCCTTCAAACTCTTTTAAGTTCTCAGAACATGCCGGTTTCCTCACGATGTTTGCCTTCACCGTTAAAGCACGTGCAGCGCACATGCATTTTTAAGAAGAAAAATCCAGAGGTGCGTGACTGGGTTTGAACCCACGACCTTCGAAATGAAAGTCAAAATATAAAGAAATCAAGTATAAAGAATAGTGATAGTAGATAATTTCAATTCAATAGAATACAATACTCTTTATTGCAACACCAATATTACAAAAAATAATTATAAAGGATAAATATTACATGGGTAATATTGAATTGGTGGCCTCATCACTAAAAGTGATCTATCAATATAATTTAATAGGTTTCTTTCTTATACTATCAGGTGAAATTTTGGTCAAGCAAAGTTTTCACTTTCAATATATTTCTTTGCCTTAGAAATTTTTGATTAACGTCCGAATCTACCAAATTTTCATTGAAATAAAATAAATAAATGATTACATGGTGAGCCCCGTGGTAAGCTTGTGTTATAGATATTTTTTATGATACATATAAAACATTTAGTTAAAGGAGAAAGTGCTTGCTTACAAACACTTGGCCCCTCAGCGGGAATTGAACCCGCTACCGCTCCTTGATATCTAAATATGGAATAAGAAACCCACAAACCTGAAAGCACGCAAGGAATGTACCACAACTTGCCACCTCTATAGCATGAAAGTAGCTAATGACACCTCCTTGGTATTCTTGGTATGGCAAACCTTCGTGGCGCGTTGACTTTGACATTGACAGTAGGTGGCGCGGAAGCGAGGGCAATTGGCGGGGTATGCCTCGCTGCAAGAGAGATAAATCCGTGCGACGTTTTCCGCCCCATCTGGTAGCTATTAACAAGACCTACATGAAGGTTATAACTTGAAACTGGTATAATAGAATAGTATAATTTCGTCTAAAGAGTAATTCAACTTGTCTAAAGCGCTGGTCGCCTACATAGCTGCTCGTTTACGTATCAAATCGCCTAAAAAATAATTCTTCTAAAATACCATAAGGTTATGGTTTTGTAAGGTTACAACTGAAAATGGGTAACAGGTATTCCAAAATCACAATGCTGAAGCCCCTAAAATCTCATGATTTTTGCGGATTATTTATGTATTGATAGACAAATTGGAAAAGTGCCAATCGCAGACAATATTTATTGACACCATTGTAAAATATTATTTTACTGTTAAAAATAATTAACAAATCGAAAACCCTGAAGAATAATGTACCTACAAGTACATCAAGCATCTTAAATATACACAAAACTCCCGAAATATGAAAAACGAACATCAACTGGTTTAAACAAGCCATCAAATTCATCCCAAAATAGAGTCCTTGTTAACCCCGCCCGCGCACTCTGGCACCATCCGTCTCGCGCAGGAGCGCTAATTAGCGACGTCACTACCCGTGAACTGCTTCCTTTGTCTAAGTTTTGTAAAATCAAACTATGGAAATAAATAATTTTGTATCTTGTATCTTGTATCTTTGAACGCTCACAAAGGATCGCTTACATTAAGAAAAAGGCATTTAATGGTAGTTCGTCTGTTGAATAACTTCAACTCGTAGATAAGTACCTAACATCGTCCATGTAGGCTATGTGCTTCTAAGGAAATAAACGTTTTGACTTTGACTTTGACTTTGACATCATATCAGCCACGGAGCGTCTACCGCTGGTCATAGGCTCAAAAGTAGTTGAGACCATAGCTTACCACGCTGGTCCAATGGACCTTTAGAATGCTGTTGGAAACCTTTTATCCATACAATCATCATTATCATCATATCAGCTGTAGGATGGATGACCCCTGCTGGACGTCCCTCATTGAATTCCAGTTATTTAGGTTAGAGGCGGCCTGCATCCACCTGCAGCCATTACCAAATCGTTCGTCCATCTAGTTGGTGGGCCGCCTGCGCTGCGCTTGCTGATCAACGGTATCCACACGATTCCATATCCACACAATACCAGCATGAATAGGTACTTAGTTAATTGTGGATTTGTGAAGATTGCAGATTCCTGGGCAATTCTCAGTTCCTCGATATATTTAGGAAACGGATATTTTAAGCAGAATCAAAAACCTAGCCTTAAAGTGAAATATTCGATATTATGAATGACCTATTTGTGTCGGAACCATATCATTTAAAATAATTCACCGAGACATAAATACCACGCAACCTAAGCACGCACATTTAAACAAGTCCCTCCAGCCCCAAACAGCTTGACTTCATAAACGGAATGAAGTCCTCTCGGAATCCCAAGGACAAGATTATTGAAAGGGATGAAATTGATAGACCCCTGTGATAGATCGAGATCCATATTACGGACATATGGATATTATTATGATTTAAAACGGGTAAAATACCATGATTTGACGGTTTTTGAGTTTGGAGTTTGGTTTTTCAGTTGTTTCCGTGATCTTGGCGCTTGCAACAGCGTCGAAATATCGGAAAACTCAAAAACCGTCAAATCATGGTATGTTACCCGTTTTAAATCGTAATATTGCTAAAAACCATGATAATTTAAAAAGTTATATGGATATTTCTTATTTTAATCTTTATTTTAAACAAATAAAATAAAGAAATATCCATACATACGTCTATTACATACGTTTGTCTTTTATATTATGCACCTATATAAAAACATGTCCATGTATGACCTGTGCTTCTAAGAAAATAAATGATTTGACTTTTACTTTAATAATTGTCATATCTATTTTAGTTAATTATGTTAAACTTTCCTTGGTTTTTAATAAATTATTAATTGATTGAGTTAAACCAGCATAATTTAAAAAGTTTATTTGTTAGTTTGGATGAGACCCCGGGATCCTGAACTCAAAGCGAGGGAAGCCGAATTCTCGGGGACTCAGGTGTTGCTCGTTACGTGCTTGAGAGCGGAGATCGGCCGCCTCATTCAACGAAGATATGAATGGATGGGATTAGCTGTTTACTCGGTAATGCTGCTCAACATTGATATTATGTACCTAGCTCGTTAATAATACAGGGATTTTTATTCAGAAGATAGACGACTATGTTTTGACCTCATAATTATGAAAGGGATTTATTTTCCAGTTCAGTTTGCCAGTGTTAAAAATTCAAAAATATTTATTTATCAACACACACTTTACAATTTCACTTAGCAGCGGTCCCCACGAGGCAAGCCTGTATTGCGAGTTGTATTGTCAAGTTAAATAAAATTAAAAAGTAAAAAAGATGTTATTCAGTTGAACGCCATTTTGAGGCAAAATACTACTACCCAGGAACCCAGGTACTTACCTTATTAGCTTTGATTAGGTTGTATGTCTGTCATGTTTTCTCATGTCAGTGTCATGGTGTGAACAATATAATTATTTTTCTTATTTCTTGTTACTCAAATCGATGACATCATTTCTGAGAAGAGATCTCAGTCCTTTCTTATACTGATAGATCTAATTATGTATCCATAATCGTATTTCATTTTGAATGAAGACGAAACGCTATTTTTTTCCCAATTTTAGTTCCCTTCATACAATGCGAATACTTTCAGACTTAATACTTGAATACTTTTCAGTCTGACTTATGAATACATCATACCTTTGACATCGACTGCGGTTATTTAGTAGGTACCGGTCAGTATCGTAAGATGTAAACATTGCGTATGTGCTTTAAATAATATTAAAAGTCACAATTATCGTTAAAGTTCTTGAAAAATAATTAATTTTGATAAACTTTTTTGGTTTTTACCAATTAGCTAATTATCACATTTTTTTATTATGACGCAAGATCCGACTTGCACACCCTGAGGGGTGCTGACATATTTTGTCTGAATAGTTTCTAAGAAAAAAGTAAAAGATTATGCGTCTTTTAAGCTTTGTGATCTAACCCGTAATGGAGACCTCAATAGATAAAATAATCTTGTATGACATGTGAGGTCTCAAACGACGTGTCAACCAATAACACTAATAAACGACATGTGTCGGTCTGTCTGTAAACTCGGCCCACGTGATAACACTTCGCTATCGTTCGGCTGGAACAGTTTTTAGAAGAATTTGTAAAAGTTTCTTAATAAGAAATATATAAATGTTTCCGGAGTAATCACACAGCATCACCTAACCCCAAACTAAGCAGAGCTTGTACTATGTGACTGATACACTACATATATATTTTTGTATGTTAATATACATAGATAGAAAAGAGTCAGGTCCAGAAACCTCAGCGGGATTCTAACCCGCTACCTCCTGCGCCTCAGGCGGACCTTCGCCCACCGAGCTAAAGAGGTCGTTCTTTAAGATTGTTTAAGATGTGTTTCGTCGTTTAATCAGAATTCAAGTGCACATAAAAATTTGTTTTAGTTAAAATAAAGTTAATAATCCTCCTACTCATAAATCAATAAATATTTTTTAACTGACACAGGTTTTATTTTTGATGTGTGTTAAGTACCTCAGACTTTTTTTCACTTTGAATCGATTCTGTTCCTTCTGGTTTTAAACGCAAGCCGTTGCTTGCTTTTAAATTTCATAAAATCTATACCACTTATTCTCGAGTCATTCAATATTTTCTTAATAAAAGTCGGATGCTGTACAAACAGACAAAATTAAAGTACACCATTACCTACCTCAATTTTCATCAAAAATCAAATGTACAAGGAAGAATGAAAAGCATATTTTTATCACGTAAATAAAACTAATCTATATGTAATTACAAGGAAACGTAATACTACGTAGAAGAAACATTGTTATGAATCCGTTATAAAGTCATCTATAAAGTCGGCGCGCGCGCAGACAGGCGCGATTCGGCGCGCTGCGAGATCCCGGCGTCATCGCGTCATGAAGCCGCTCCGTGCGAAACGTCACTTATTTACGTTCTCGACGTTATAATACACTTTAATTTTATCTTGGGGTTTTTATGGATTAAAAATATTTATGCGTAGAATTGAGAACTTCCTCCTATGTTTTTTTTCGTCGGTTAAAAAGTATACGTGACAATATATGATTTTGGCTAAGTTTATTTAGTGATCTTGATGATAATTTCCTGTATTATAAATGTATTATCAAGCGTTTCGAGCCTTGTTCGGTATATTTGTTATGGAACCTTGAAACAGTGTCGGTAAAGAATAATGGTAAATTATTCTTTCCTGAAACTTAAAATTGTCTGATTAATATTTTTTATGGAAATCGTTAGAGCTGTTTCCAAGAATAAAAAAAAACATATTAATACCATCATCATTATCATCCTGCCCTTGCCCCACACTATGTGGGGTCGGCACAACATGTGTTTTTCTTCCATTTCCCTCTATCACCCATCATCTCATCTCAACACTCCTTACTACCATAATATAGAGGTACATTTGAATATACAACTGACGGCTCACTTCAAGTACTACCTATTGGTTTATTACTTGTGCTCGAATCAGCCCAAATAGCTTGTCGGTTTTTAATAAAGAATTCAATAACTGTTATCAATTCTCTATAGTTATATTAGCAAAAAAAACAAAATAAAAACTCGCCACACCCCACAGGTGTTCTCGCAAAGGGCTAGTTGAAAGTTACGAAACACAACACCGACAATCACTCGATATTATTAATATTGTGCTACAAATTATATTAGAAATTATATTAGATTACTCAATTATTTGCAGCTTATTAGCGCGGATGACGATGTACTACGGAACGTTGTAGGATTTAGAAAGTTTAGACACGTCAAAGAATATTAGGTAAAACTTCATAATTTTTTAATAACTGATAAACCTCACTTTTTAGGTAAACTGTTTTTAATTTGTATGCAGAAAAAGAAGAAAAAAGGTTACGGGTGAGTATAAATATTTTTGTATATAAATTTAGAAGTATTTAAGTTTACTCTTAGCTGACGCTAGGAAGACTGGTGCTCCGTAGTGCATTTAACTTCCTGCCATTTTTGTCATCCTTATAACAATTTAACCATAAGTTAGCAAATATACGTTTTCATACATTTTTGTTGGTTTACATTTAATTGTTAAAAGTATAAAAGTATATTGAAAAACGACACATAAATTGTCCCAAGTTGACTAGGGCGACAAACGTGAAAAAAAGTGAAAAAATATTAAAAAAAATGAAGTTTATTTTGCATCACATAGGATACAATTATAAATGATATAAAATGTGATGTTACATATGCGTACGCTGACATGGTTTGAACTAAGAATTGACAAACTTTGAAATTACTATTAATTCAACTGCCTGAACAGCGCATTTGAGCTAATATGTACTTATATAAAATGTAAATTTATTAAATTATAAAATATTTAGTATCCGTAACATAATATGTTACGGATATTATTTATATGTACATATTAGCACAAATGCGCTGTTCAGGCAGTTTATTAGCTATATGTTGCTGGCCAGCACTTTTTTTATTTTATTTATGAAATTATTTGAGTGCTCGGAAGAATTGATCAGCTTACACCTCATATAGTGTTGTAAAAATAATGCAATAATTCATTAAATCTTTAAAAAATTGCAACAAAGCAAGGTTCGCTTAAGGCACCACTTTCCTAAATTAATAAAATTAGAAATCATTTATTCAAATTCTATATAGCTACTAGCTGACCCCAGCAAACGTTGTTTTGCAAAATGAAAAATAGATGTTGGCCGATTCTCAGACCTACTGAATACGCATATAAAATTTCATCAAAATCGGTCAAGCCGTTTTGGAGGAGTCTGGCAACGAAAACTGTGACACGAGAATTTTATATATTAGATATTTAAATCACTAGCTAGTGGGTCAAATATAGTTTAAGGTCACGCGGAAGAATATTAATAAGAATACAAGATAGAATAAGTTAATACAAATAGTTTAATGATATTCTAAGGTCATTATTATTGAGATAGGTCAGCATTAAAAAAAAAATATATAAATATTTCCGGACAACCTACACAACAACATCGGGGGCTACCGTGGTAAGCCTAAGCTTGTGTTACGGGTACTAGATATCTGATATACTTAATACAATATACATACATATATAGATATTTTTATTATACGTATTAAACACCCAGACCAAGGAGCAATGTGCTTGCAGAAAATACAAACAATTTTTACCCTCGGCGGGAATCGAACCCGCTACCTCTTGCACTGCAAGCGGACAATTGCCCACCGCGCCACTGAGGTAGTCATTATACTGACATTTCGTATAACATATTAATTTTTATTAAAAGCCTTGAAAAAAAAAACTTCTCGTGAAGTATTTTTAAGTAAATATTGTGATGACGAACTATCTTGATATTTATTATTTTACTAGCTGACCCCAGCAAACGTTGTTTTGCAAAATGAAAAATAGATAGTAGCAAATTCTTAGACCTACTGAATATGCATATAAAATTTCATAAAAATAGGTATAGCCGTTTCGGAGGAGTACGGTACCCAACATTGTGATTGTGACATGGAAATTTAATATATTAGAAGATAACAAAACATCTATTTATAAGACGTTCACTTCTATATCATTCTGAACTCTATAACGTAATAATACAAATACATACAAAATGATTCCTTAACACCAAAAGGTGTTATAATTCTGGCAGATACCGTAGAGCGGTCGGCACCCGTCATTACGGCTCGCCGCTCCTATAATAAACATATCAACTTCACGCGTACCGAAACAATGCGCGCTTTGTGCCGACCGCTAATAAGGCATATATAGCGACTACAATAGAATAATGATTGGTCGAATTCTGTGTGAAAATATGCCGACCGTTGCCGACTCTGCCGACTTCACCCCACCACAATTACATATTTTCTTTTGATTACTACGACCGGCCCGTGACGGCCTCAAGATTATCCACAAAACTATCCATTTCTGTTTACGTATTTAAGGATTTACATTGAAAGTGAAAACAGCGTTGACAGCCAACAAAAGGGTTATTATCAGGAATAATAGATGTGTCGCAAAACGTCCCCGGCCACCCACGAGAGGCTAATTACCGGAGACAGATGTCGAAGAAAGTGAACGTTCGTCTCAAAAAATCCTCAAAAACATCAAAACTAAGCGCCGACGGATTACGAGGATTGAGAAGAAAACATCCACATACAAATTCAAACTCTTCCTGCTTAAATTTAACGTACAAACTCCTTTGTATCGTCCAAAATCTACGTCCAAATTTTCAGAACACATCTGAAAGTATTCGCAACTCTATTGCAATGGAAGGAGGTTGAAATTGCCTATTGCCTCGGCGAATGGCTACAGTGACACTTTGTGCAGTTTGTCATTGGCAAAACTTGTCAATAGACAATACGTCACGATGACAAAGCGCTGATCTCAGTTATTTATTCATGGCGGATTATTCCAGAGGATTAATTTATCGGCGAAAGGAGAACGACAAACACATCGGTAATCACTTTATTTTGGGCCGAAATGGCGAATGTCTTGATCGCATTTATGTCATTGTTGGGGTTTTAATTGTCCGTGAAGTTTTGTTGTGCCCGTAAATAAGTACTTGAGCCTGTCTGATTTGGACCACCGTGACACAGTCAATGGATGTAGTGCATGCACTATTGGAGGTTTTGGCAGCTGCTAGATTGTGCCATTCAATGCCGTCACGAACTGTCACATCAGTCTGCCTCTTTGCGTATACAATACTTATATATTAAGGTATATTTAAAAACGTTAACTTCATTTGTTTTGAGAATTTTTTTGTTTGCCATTTAAAAAAACAGAAATACATATGTTAATTTCGGAACATCACTAATTTGAGCCAAATTACTTAAATTTGTAATTTAAATTTTGTGATTTAGTTTGTTTACTATATCTTTTTGTGACATAAATGTATTTATTACAAAACATCATTAATATCATTTGACTTCTTAAAATAGTGTATTACAAAAAAAGTTTGGTATTAATAACAAAACAACATATGTAGGATAAGGAAAGACTCTAATGAAATTATTTCTGAACCTGGCGCTATAGCTAACACATTTAACGACTTCTTCATAAACATAGCAAAAAACTTGACACGCCACTGCCAAATTGACATTGCGAAATGCATGACATATTTACAAAATATAGAAAAACCAGTAATAAAAATTAATTTTGACCAAGTGACATACTCAGAATTAAAACTTATAATTAAAACTATGAAAAGCAAGACATCTGTTGATATATATGACATGAACACTAAATTAGTAAGACATTTATTATTAAAGAACTACTTATTATTCCAATTACTGTGTGGTGTTATTAATGACTGCATAGCACAAGGGATATTCCCAGATGTACTTAAACAAGGAAGGGTAGTACCACTGTATAAGAAGGGGGAACAAGAAGACTTGAATAACTATCGCCCCATATGCATACTTCCGGCTATTTCAAAACTTCTAGAGACTGTACTAAAAAATAGAATTGTGGGATACCTGGAATCGAATAATCTATTTTCAGCAGCTCAATATGGTTTCAGACAAAATAAATCTACAGAATCTGCTATAAGAAATGTCAGCTACTTTGTGCTCAAAGCGTTGGACGAAGCTAACAAATGCGCGAGCGTATTTTGCGACCTTTCCAAGGCCTTTGACTGCTTAAGACATGACATACTATTAGAAAAATTGACATATTATGGATTTGAAAACAAGGAATTACAAATGATGACTAACTATTTAAGCAAAAGAACACAGATCGTAAGCATTGGCGGAATAAACTCAACTGTAGGACATAGTAACGTAGGAGTACCACAAGGTTCCATTTTGGGACCAGTACTGTTCCTTATCTATGTTAATGACCTGCCTAAATGTCTTCCAGAATGGGCATTCATTAATCTCTTTGCAGACGACACTCATATAGGGTTGAAAGATATTACAGAGCATAGGGTAGAGGAGAAAATAAGAGAATCAATGAAGACAGTGACGGACTGGTTTGAGGCCAACGGGATTATGCTTAATGCCAATAAGAGTGTAATAATGCGGTACAAAGTAAAAAAAAACAAACAATCTGATGAGTCTATGTCACATGTTTTCCTCGGGTATACAATAGATCACACACTAAACCATGTGTCACACATCGAAAAAATGTGCAAAAAACTAGCCAGTGCGAATTATGCCTTGCTCAAATTAAAGTCAATGGTATCTAGGAAAACACTTGTGTCAGTTTATTATGCATACATCCACTCCACAATAAGCTATGCTATCACAGTATGGGGTAACTGTGCCCTTATTAAGAAAGTACTAATATGCCAGAAAAGAGCTCTACGAATAATCTGTGGGCTGCACATAAGGACTTCAGTTAAAGCTTATTTTGTTAAATATAGAATCATGACTGTGGTGTCACTCTACATCTACAATAGTCTTCTAGAGATACATGAGAATAAAGATGAATATTTGAAAAAGAAAGATATACATAGCTATAACCTTAGGAATAAGCATAAATTAGTAGTACCTAAAGTAAATCTCTCAAAAGTGCGGAAACAGGGAATATATACTAAAATTGAATTTTATAATAAATTGCCCAAAGAAATAACGGAAATTGAAAGCTCTATAAAATTTAAAAATGTAATTAAACAGTTTTTTGAAAGCCATGCGTTCTATAATGCAAATGAGTTCATGAATACGAATCTAATACAATTACCATTTTTCAAAAATATTATTTGATATCATTATTTTTTATTATTATCTATGATATATATATCTGACTTAAATTTATAACTACTCTAACTTTGACCAACAGATTTTGTTCTAATATTATATAAATTTAAATGTTTGTGTTTCTGCTAGCTATTATTATTATAAATCAATTATTATTAAGTATTATTTTTTTTAAATTAAATTTGGACATGTAATATACCTAGACTAAATACAATTTTTTTATGTAAACTTGACTTGCCTTATATAACGCCCCGTGTTATAATTGGTAAATAAATGAATATGAATATGAATATAACGTGTTAAATATACCTAAATACCTAAATATACCTATTTTTGATATATGTAAATGATCTCCCAAATTGTCTCCCAAACTGGGCCTTAATTACACTGTTTGCCGATGACACCCATGTAGGGATAAGTGATCGGAGCTTGGATACACTTAACACTCACAGCGAGATGGTAGTCTCTAATCTAAAGGACTGGTTTGAGGCTAATGGTATAATTTTAAATGCAGATAAAAGTACTATACTCAGTTACACTACCAAACGAAAAAACTTACACGACGAAAACAAAGAAGTTAAATTCTTAGGATGTACAATTGACTCAACTCTGTCATTTGAAACACATATAAAAAATGTATGTAAAAGATTAGCAAGTGCCAACTATGTTTTATTAAAGCTTAAGCCAATAGTAGATAAAAGAACTTTGTTATCCGTGTATTATGCTTACTGTCATTCAATTATTTGTTATGCTGTTACAGTCTGGGGAAATGCTGCTCAAATTGACAGTGTTCTTATTAGACAAAAGAGGTCACTGCGCATTATGTTTGGTTTACAAAGAATGACGTCAGTGAGAGCACATTTTAAAAAGAATAAAATTTTAACTGTTATTTCTATGTTTATATTTAACTCACTATTAGAAGTCCATAAATTGAAAGATGAATTACCTAAAAAAAATGATATTCATAGCTATAATACAAGAAACAAAGAAAAGCTATATGTACCAACTACTAGATTAGTAAAAACATATAAGCATGGACAGGCTATCAGCTTGGATATGTACAACAAATTACCGATAGATGTCACGAAGCTTCCTGAGCAACAATTTAAAATTAGATTAAAAAATTTTTTTGAATGTAATCCTTTCTATAGCATACATGAATATTTCAATTGTACTTTGACAATTTTATAATTCAATTGACATCTAATAATTTGTGATGAATACCTAATTTTTCACCTATGACATATTATCCATTGATTTAATTTTTATTTTTTGTATTGATTATGATTTAAGGACATATTAGAACAAATGATTATGTTAGATTAATTAATGAAAATCTATGTAATAAATAACTGACATGCCAATGTTATTGTGTAACTTTATGGTGCAATAAATGAATTTACTGAATTTACTGAATTTACCTAATAGTATCATTATAATACTAATGAAGTTATATAAACCCCATGTTGACTACCAAATAACTGTACCACCAAGCCGGAATTTTACGACTAAAACTGCAGATAAAATTATAGAAACCACGAAACATTTTACAACTTATTAAGTTCTTAAGTTCTGTTCAGTACAAGTTTTATTGTGAATTTAATATGATTAGTTCTGATCTGGGACTAATGAAGACCGTATATTGTAATGTTACAATAACATATTAATTTTTGTCACTGAGCGTATCGAGATGGTAATCTTTAGTGGGTGGAGTAGGGGCACCATGCTCCAGCGCTCACGAGTACGTCTCACAGTCTAGCTGCATAAAGCCACAATTTCACCATCTTATGCTACAAATCGATTTTTATTGAACCCAGTTCAACCATTGAAAATGTCATTTAAATGTCAATTGGATCCCAGATAGGCGGTTAAACAAGTGAAGCCTGATCTGATCGTGTTTATAGCTAATGGTGAAATCGGGGCTTGGACATATTCCCGTTGCCCGTTTAAATACTTCCGCTCGGCCGCTCGTTGGGAAATGGCGGAGAATCACAAGTTTTCTCACAAATGGGAAGTGTAAAATCAAACCGGGCTATATCTGAATAAAAATACTATTTTAAATAAGACAACTTTTTTCATCTTCTTATATATAAAAATGAATAGCAAATTGTGTTGTAAGCGCATAACTCAACAACGACTGGACTAAATTGGCCAATTCTTTTCTTTTTATGTTTGTAGAAGTCCTAGGATGGTTTTTATGGCAAGAAAAAAACAAATTATTGCCGGGATCAATAATTACCCAGGCGAAGCCTGGGCGTGCCGCTAGTTTTAAATAAGATAGATGCTATATAAGATTCAAATATGAATAAATAGAATAAATCTTATTTTAGCTTGACTTTCAGGCGTAAGTGTTGCAAATAAGAAAAATCTATGGTTTGGATAGACATTCCTTATTATCAAAATAAAGAAATTTATCTCCAAATGATCTAAGACAATAACATGGGCGCGTTAACACACTTACAACTTATTTAAATGCGATGTTAATTTATGTAGAACATTTTATTTGATTTGAAATCAGACAATTTATCTAATTTATGATCGAAATAATGAAAACATGAGTGGTTTGTTAGTTTGCTTAATATTTTTAAACGCTTATATTGAGTATTATGTAGAAAAACATATCAAAATATTATTCATTTTATCAAAATACGGTTATATAAAATAATTAAATGAAAAAATATATGCAATTCTTCTTGCAAACGTAAAAAAACGTAACAGTACAATTTGTATTATTACTATTTGCCCCACTCCTTTAATTTCGCGTGTCAAAGTAAATTAAATATTAATTTACGCATTATTATTAATATTTTGACATAATAGTGTAAACAGTGTAAAATATTTATGTTCTATGTACGAGTATCTTGCATGATCTATTCATGTATACACTAGGCTCGTAGTAAAGGCTTTTATGATTGCTTCAAAGGGGTAAACCTCACTTTGGTTGAATTATTCATTTTGTTGTACTGGTTACAATGCTTTTTTTATTAAGATGGGACATGAAGACCTAGAAGGTAGATGGCTTCTTCGGACCATACGAAACACGAAAAGCATGCGTCCTCTTTTCCTACACAAATTACGACCTTGGCTGTAAAATGTATATTGTGAATAAAAAAACAGCTATTAAAGGGTTTTGAGGGACTAAATGCAGCATGGTCACCCGCGGCGGTGCTTCAAAGGGCGGTAAGGGACACCGCGTGATTACGATTATCGCGCGCCGTCGTCGCCTGTTACTGTCGCTTTATAAATTGAGACGGGTCTGCTATGGACTGCGCGACTTATACTCGCGACCTGGCATGCGCGACTCACACTCGTGACTGAGGACACAGGATCTGCGACTTACAGGTGATTCGTAATCTTGACTTGACCCGTGACTTAAAATCCCTACCCACGACATAGCATTCTACTCTGATTCTCCGATTCGGAGACTTACAAGCAAGATTCGCACTCTTGACTTCACCCGTAATTTAAAATGGCGACATAATATTCTACTCTGGTCCCGCGACCTACAATCGTGGACAAAACCGTGAGACTCGCACAACATAAATCTCATGACTTTCACGTGCATTTTGATATTGTTAGGACACCTACGTGAGTATTCTTGCTACGGCGTAGCAAAGGGCTACGATCGTAGGGGATAGAAAAATCTGCTAAGTTTTTTAATAATAATAATAATCTGGGGGCACTGCCGTGCCCCCACCAAGACGAGCAAAATCATCATTTATTTCAGGCATCTAAGGCCCATATAAACATATACATTAGATATAGACTAACATACACAAAAATATAAATCTTATAAACTAAAGTGTCAGCATCGTGGATCATCTGTTACGGCGGTGTCGCCTGCAGTGTAGGCGACCGATGGACCGTCGAAACTTGACCCCTTGCGGCCAAAACTGCTCATTCAGGAACGTCGACAGATGTTGAGTTGCAACCCGCACCATAAATGAACCGAAGCTCACATAACTGCGAGATTCCAACCTTCGACGCGAACCAAAAATGCAGTCTTTGTTCGGATGTATTCCACATATATGTTTTTAATGAGCACTTACCTGAATTAAGAAAGGAGAATAGTTTAATTTCGGTCTCATAACAAAGATAATAAAGCTACATAATGCTTACTACATATGTATTCGTTTTAGTTAGGTATTTACTTTTTGAAGAAACCAAAGTTATTTTAAAATAACAGTTAATTTTAGATAAGGTTGCTTTGTGGAACAGGTGAAATACAAAAATTAAAGACACGTATAACAACAAGAAGAAAACAAGATACCAACTGTGTGCATAGTAAGTAGCAGTGTCGCGCTGTGAACAGTTAGCCTTAAGCCCTGTCGCTTTATAAAACTGTTCTTTATGCATTTATCGAGATTGAAATTAAGATGTTCCGATGTGTTACATTAGCGTCGGCGATCACGAACTTAGAATTACTGGGAATGGGCTTCTGCAAATTATAACCCTTTAACTAGTGCGTGTTGCCAGTGATGACAGGGATCTTAGACAGCTATGTACTCGTATTTACTAGAGACTTTAGATTTTATGAATAGAAGAGGGCAAATATTCTAAAAAGCTTCGGAGATGACTGTTTCTCATTGAGATAAATTTTGCACTCGGAAATTATACTCTGACGCAGCCTAGCGGATTCGTTCTTATAGAGGTACACTTAGAACAGATGGCAGTTGGAGTTATAAAGTTCAAAGAATCGCGAAACAGCAAAATATGTGTCGTAGTTAAATCTGCAAGTTGCGTTGCACGGTGAGTTAGAAATCATTGGAAAACGGTGAGAGAGGTCTGGGTCCAGCGATGGGAGTCCTACGGCTGAGCTGGTGTTGATGATGAGACGTCAAGTATATCTTCAATAATATTATAAGCTGAAGAGTTTGTGAGTGTGTTTGAAGGCATGTTCTCAGAAACGAATTGTTCGATTTGAAAAAATATTTCAGTTTTAGGTAACCCATTAATTGAGGAGGCTATAAGCTACTTTTTACTGAGGGATATGCGTTTAAAAAGCCTACTTATCTTTCACAAGTAGGTACAAGCCTTCCAGCGGGGACAGGGTCAAAATTATTTGTGATTTTTTATCCTTAAACGCTTTGGAGCTGGTCCCCGGTAGCGAGGTGCGTTTCATAGGTATTTGACTCGCGTTCTGTCTTCAAGGCTTCATCATCAAATATCTATTAACGTTCCCACTGCTGGGACACAGGAACTTCTCTCTTTCGAGAGATATTAGGCCTTAATTCATCACGCTGGTTAAGTGGTTGGTGATTGTCACATGTCTTCGAGTCAAGAGGAAACATGGAGAGGTGCGGGGCGGGGCTTGTGACCATGACCTTCGGAATAAAAGTCGAGTACGCTCCTACTTAACCAACACGGCTTTTAAAAGGCACATAAAGGCTTAATAAAGTTAAATAAGAAAGCCTGTATATTTTCAACCTAAAGCTGCGTCCACACTTGTATCATTTCGGCGTATCGTATCTCCGTCGCGTATCCTCGGCGCGTATCATGATCGCTAGTTTGGACGCAAGCTGATACGCGTTAATGATACATGCCGTATCTGATACGGCCCGATCCGCCCCCGATCTCCAATGATCGCGTATCAAGATACACCGCGTATCCGATACGCGTATCACGGTGGTATGGACGTATTTTGATACTGTATCATGATACTGTATCATGATACTGTATCGTGATACACCCCGAACCATCCTGTGTCGGTTTTTCCGCGATCATCAAAGGGGATACGCGTTGCATTGAACAAGTTTGGACGTGAATGGTTGATGCAGTGTTGCCAAACGACGACCTCTGTGGCTCGGTGGGCGAACGTCCGCCTGAGGCGCTGGAGGTTGCGGGTTCGATTCCCGCCGGGGGACCAGATTTTGTACGATCTTTAAATTCTGGTTTCGGGTCTGGATGTTTTCTATGTATAATATATCGCACCCCTAGAACAAGACAGCTCTAAGTCGAAAAACTACTTTTTTAACACGGTTTGTTACGACGGCCTCCATGTTGCAACTAGACATAAATTCGTCTTCGTGGTATGACTTGTCACTCATTAATTCACTAAGAGTGACTTACAGAGGCATCTCTTGCGCGTCTGTGCAAATATAAATAAGCCCGTCTTAGTGGTATGTGCGGAAAAACTTTGCGGATTCAACTAAGCAATAAAATCGATTTTGAGATTTTTCGAGATAATTCCGTGTTGTTCTAGAAGTGCGATATGTATGTATTTACAAAAAAAAATGTATCTATGTAGTATATCCGTCACCTAACACCCGTAGTACAAGCTCTGCTTAGTTTGGGGTTAGGTGATGATGTGTGAGTAGTCCGGAAATATTTATTTTATTTATATTTAATGCTGCGGCAATTACCGTGTTCTACGGCTTTCAGGCCAAAATATTACACAATGCACTGCCTACGGCTGCAACCCTGTAGCCGTAGCAGTTTCTACGGCTATTCGCAAATTCTACGGTAATTGATTAAATCCGATGCGCGAAATTACACGCTTCTCACTTACCCAAATATTATATTTGACAGGATTCGATTAATAATCCAAATATACCGAAAGCCAACATTGCAAAGTTGTCTATGGTTGTATGGACTTTGTTACTCTTGAAGTTACTTGTTACATTTTCTTTTTGAAGCGTCTATCATCATCACCCTATTAACGTTCCCACTGCTGGGACACAGGGACTTCTCTTTTGGCGAGAGAGTTTAGGCCTTAATTCACCACGCTGGCCAAGTGCGGGTTGGTGAATGTCACATGTCCTTCAAACTCTTTAAAGTTCTCAGAACATGCCGGTTTCCTCGCGATGTTTGCCTTCACCGTTAAAGCACGTGTTTCAAGCGCACATAAATTCCTCAAGAAGAAAAATACAGAGGTGCGTGGCGAGGTTTGAACTTACGACCTTCGGTATGAAAGTCGAGTGTCCTCCCACTTAGCCAACACGGCTTTTTTTCTTTGGCTTTGAAGCGTCCATATTTGTAAAGTTAAAGTTGATACGCTGAAATGATACAGTATCACATAAGTATAAAATGAGCGTCCATACTTGTGATACGGATACTCGATACGCCACGCCTGATCGTGATACACCGAAATGATACAAGTGTGGACCCAGCCTAATATAAGCAATGTATTATTAAAAATATATAGGTTGGTATACTTAGATAAAAACTCTTATTATCTTCCTTGTAAATATATATTTTTGTATCAAACGCACGGTGCGCAAGGCACATAAAGGCTTAATAAAGTTAATTAAGAAAACCAGTATGTTTTCAACCTAATGTAAGCAATGTATTATTAAAAATATATAGGTATACTTAGATAAACACTCTTATTATCTTTTGTTGTATCAAACGCACCGTGAAAGTAATATTGCTAACACCTAGAATACTGTAGGTACCAATAAAGACTTGTAGTTGATAGGGTAACCTAATTACGATATAACTTTTGAAACTATCATGTTTATTAACACTAGATTTATAACGGGATATTTACAAAGATCGATTGTCTTTCGAGTTTTCCGATCACCATCATCATCACTCTAATAACGTTCCCACTGCTGGGACTCAGGGACTTCTCTCTAGGCGAGAGAGATTAATCCCGATCGATCATGGTAAATATCCCGTTGTAAATCTAAACAGTATAAAAACGATTATTTAACGTATTCAGATTTGCGACATTTCTTAGGCTTAGGAAAGTCTAAATATTGTTTAAAACTATAAACATGCATTTGTTTTGCTACATTACGATTATTTCTCCGAGACGTGATATAATGAACGAATATTTTATGTACGGGCATACATTTGCATAATTTTACCTATATCGATGACGTTAATTACTTCCTTATCGGCAAAATTTAAATGTGACATAGACAGTAGCAATATATTAACTTAATTTTATTGAAATTAAATTTAGTATATCTAAAAAATATATTTATGTTCCAAAATATTTGTTAAAAGAAACACCTTGAACTTTTCAAATAAAAAAAACTGCATACTATTCCTGCATTTTTGCAATCAAATGTAAATATTATGCTAAACAAATCAAAATTTTAACGATTTTTTTGTATAATCGAGGCTGCATTTTTCATTTATTTAATTGAATTATTTAACAAATAGCTGGTTTTACTTTTGCAAAACAAGTTTCTGATTTTGAATAGTTTATGAATCAGACGTTAACAATCCTAATATACTGAGAATTCCTAGCGGTCGTCCAGAGGTCAAAATTTGACCATTACCCATTAAATTAATAATGGTAATTTATGCAATTTTTGGAGATCAACTTTATTGTTTCAACGGTATTCATTTTGCTAACTCATTATATTTATACGTAGCGATCTACATTCTAGCTTAAGTCAATGCATGAGTGCTGCAATAGAACAACTTATAAATCTTATACATAAAAATGAATCGCAAAATGTGTTGCTAAGCGCATAACTCAACAACGCCTGGACCAAATTGACCATTTTATTTTAAATGTTCGTTGGAGTTCAAGAATGGTTTTTGTCTAAGTATATATTTACATAGATGTTTTTTACTATACATATTAAACATCCAGACCAAGATGAAAGTGCTTTTAGAGCATATAAACACTTGACCCCTCGGCGGGAGTAGAACCCGCTAACTCTTATGCCGCAAAGGCCTTACATTAAATACAACTTATGCCAAATAATTATCTTCAAAACGTACGTACATACGTACGTATACGGGTACGAAGTTTTCGCTTCACTCATGCTTGAAAGCCTCAGTGGCGCGGTGGGCGAAGGTCAGCTTGTGGCGCAACAGGTAGTGGGTTCGATTCCCACCGACCGACGGGTCAAGTGTTTGTTTGATAAAAAATATGTATGTCTATTAAGTATATCAGATGTCTAAAACCCGTAGCACAAGCTAAGAGCTTGAAACGGACTAGACTAGACTAGACTGACTAGATGTTGTTTGTGTATTGTCGGCAAATAAGTATTTATTTATTTATTTTAATAGAGCATCAAAGTACAAACCGCTCGTCCGCGTTACGTCACGCGAAACTTCAATGCACTGTAACTTCTTGATTTTTCCTTCGCAAGAAAAAGTAAAATTTTACATGTATTTTTTTTTCATTATTATAAAAGGGTCTTTCAATTATTTTTTAGTCATCTACCCGATCGAAGCAGGTAATATAAATAACGGAATCGTATAACTGACAGACACACAAAGCCTCGGCACTCCACTAATGTGTGGGTTTGTGATGTCACGCGGAAGTCAAAATTATTGTCACCCTACTAAACTACCCTCATACAACTTTAAACTTTAAACCTGCGATATAAAGTCTCAAATTGTGTGTACATTTTAAGGACAAGGGTGTGATTTTGATTTTTACAGTATTGTATTATGCAGAATAAAAGCAGCGAGTGTAAGGAATTAGTTCACATTGATGTCACTATTGTCCGACCGTCTGTGTGTCATTTGGACGTTCGCATCAGCGCGTCTGTTTGTCCGTGAATCATATTTTATATAAGTAATTCTTCCTGGTCGCTTTGAGGTTCAAAAGAATTTAAAAATGATATTTTTATACAGCTTGTAAAAATTTTGACACTTTGACAGATGGTTTTGATGTTAATTTATAAGCCCTTGTATTAACAAGTTAAAAAGTAGAGATAAGTTAATTAGTAATTAAGTAGGTGTGAGTGTGACTGCGCTTTTAATTATTCGTCGCGTGTGGAGGAGCCATTAGTGCGGCGTCTATTGCTTTTTAAGTGTATCCGGGGCTTTATTAAAATATTGTCTAATGTCAATTAAATATTAAATTAAACGTAGATTATAGGACATGGTTTTTCATGCTATTCTACGGGCAAATATTATAATAGCCACAGATAAAATGATACTTTAATGTCGAAATATACAATTTAGTAACTTGTTTAAATGAATTTATGGATATTTATTATTGGTGCATAGATTCTCCAAAGCCTGTGCTTTTGCGCACAAAGAAGAGACATAGGTAACTTTTTACCTCGATAAAATACATTATTTTACGGGTAAATCGATTATAATGCGGGCTACCATCGCGGAGCACTAAAACCAGGTACAACGATACTTTAGAGCCTAAGAAAGAGCATAAGCTACTTTTTGTCGCGGGAAAATCTGTAATTCGGCGGGAAAATCCATTATTTATTATTCGGGTAATACCGCACAGGGCACATCAAGTTATTGGCAAAAAATACGACTCTAAAGGCTGTGCCAGTCAACAAAATCAATTAAATATTTATTAAAACTGCACTCCACAAAATTCAAATTTATATTCACAAATTTTGCATAATGTTTAAAATGACGTGATTATGACCCACATAACTAAATAGAGATTTACAATTTAAAATCCCCCTGTCCCGTTAAATCCCCGCAAGTGATAAACGCTACAATAGTAAATTACAAACCTTGCAGGTAGACTTAGTTCAGCCGCTTATGCAGTGCGAACAATGAGATATATCACAGATGAGGGTACAGCTAGACTGGTTTATTTTAGTTACTTTCATAGTATTATGTCATATGGTATCCTACTCTGGGGTGCTGCAGCCGATATTCAAACTATATTCGTGCTGCAAAAAAGGGCTGTACGTGCAATATATAAAATGAAACCACGTGACTCCCTCAAAGAAAAATTCAAAGAGATTAACATTCTAACTGTAATCTCACAGTACATTTTTGAGAACTTGATGTTCACCCACAAGAATAAGCACTTGTTTTTAAGAAAAAGTGACGTACATAGTATTAACACGAGAAGTAAAGAAAAATTACTAATTCCTACTTACAGACTAAAAAAACTAGGCAAATCATTTATGGGTAACTCTGTACGTTTTTATAATAAGCTTCCTCATAATGTAACAGAGCTTCCTATTAGAAAATTTAAATCATTTATTAAGAGAAGTCTAATGAAAAAAGCGTATTACTCTATAAATGATTATATAAAGGATGATGCAGCTTGGATAGATGTTGCTTAGTTCCACAGTAACAGGCTCTAATAATTCTGGTTGACCAGGACTGATATGCTCATGTTATAATAGCTTCCTTATATGACAAACATTTTTTTTTATTGTAAATGTTAAACTTATAATAGTTACCTATAAATAAGAACTCCAAAATTGTAATAACTACAAAATTGTAATAACTGATATAGCTGTGTTGTTCTATTCGCTTCTCAACTCAGTATAAAACATTGAAGCGAACTGTCAAGACAATGTTATTTCCTTGATATTTGTTATTTAAGCAATTTAGTTTTATTAATTTTAAGTTGACCTGTCCATGTAGGCTTTGTGCTTCTAAGGAAATAAACGTTTTGACTTTGACTTTGACTTTGAATAATAGCTGTGCGCATTGTCCTGCGCATGTGTGCAAACATAATTCGATCTACATGTGGGGTGCTCACAATACGGCTAATTTTGGGCTCGAGGGATGGGAGGTAGCGGGAGCGGGCATTAAAAACATGTATATGTACTTTCGTCCTGATAAATACATTAATATTACTTTCGAGTCACATCTCGAATGGTCTTGAGCTCCAACCTTGTAACGTGTACCAGAAATCTTATAGACTTTTGAATTTTTATGTTATATCATCATCATCATTTCAGCCTTGGGACTACTGCTGGACATTAGGCATCCCTAAAGATTTCCAGTAATTTCCTCCGTGAGCCCGTGGCAATGACCAGGTCGTCCGTCTATCTAGTTGGTGGACGTCCAACGCTACGCTTGCCGATCCGTAGTCTCCATTCTAGAACTTTTCGCACCAACGACAAACTGTTTACAATACAGCGCCAATTTCTTATATTTTATTCAGATTAAGCTGATAGTATGCTAAAACAATACACATCGCTTTATTGAGCATGAAAAAATTGACAATGACTCTCATAAATCTCATAATCGCTAAAGCTTTTAACTTAGAATAATCTTATAAACATGATCCCGCTGCTTGGCGCGGTTTCGGCAACATTTACAAATATTTGTAGCGGCCCGCGGCGCAGGCGCACCCCGCGACCACTATCGTGAATAGGTCGATACAATGTAGAGGCCTAGTACTAAGCAGCGCTAAGCCGATCACTGCTGAGACTTGAATATAAACTCTTAGTATTAGAAGTAAAAATTATAGTTATATTCAAGACTTGAATTAAAGAATTTATGATTTTTCAAAGAGATAAAACTTGGTGAGGTGTGCGCGTCTCGGGATCCTTAACAGAAGTGTTAACTTCAAATACGTAGGTTGGGGAACCATTTAGTAAATAAATAGAGACACTGTAATAAGGATAACAGACAGCTAGTACATGATTAATATCTAGAAATTTCCATTCAAAATGGCGTATGCCCTGTATTATGTACTAGGGACTGTCTCTGTACATTTATTAGGCGTGTCTTATCCAAGGGCCATTGTGTAAGGGGTTTCAACTATAACCAGTTTTCTATAATCCTCCGTAGACCAGAACTAACTTCGCAGACTTAAATTGAGTCTTATTTAAACATGTCAAAACATATCTCCGTCAAAAACCCGTTCTGCATTTGACACGGCGACGCTTGTTCTATAATAATATACAAATTATAATATTTTTTATACAATTTAGTTACGCTCACAAAAGAACATGGCTACACATTACTACGTATGTGTGTGTGAGACATACAGTTTTGTATCAATAAAATGCGTGTACGCATGGGGTGAAAAAATATGGCCGCAGAAAAATCATATTTCAAAACGGGTGAAATGTATTGTTAATAATGAAATAAAAATAATTCGTTGTAAGGGTGGCAACCCTCTGGTTGTTTGGTTGTTATTCGGAGGAGCCATGTTGGATAACATTGCCAGCGTGACTAAATGTAGCCAGGAGTGGGCAAACTACGTAGATATATAATAACTTCAAATTAAGAAAAGTGACAATAAATTTGATTAGAATAAGATGGAGTATTGTTAAAGGTCTGAGAGAACATCAGAGATCTAAATAAACAGCTTCCCACTGTGTTATATTGAAAACAAATTAACAGTAAAATTTGTCTATCATCATCATCATCACCCTATTAACTTCTCTCTTGACGAGAGAGATTAAGCCTTAATTCATCACGCTGGCCAAGTCCGGGTTGGTGAATGTCACATGTCCTTCATACTCTTTTAAAGTTCTCAGAACATGCTGGTTTCCTCACGATGTTTGCCTTCACCGTTAGAGCACTAATTAATTAATTATAATTTGTCTATATTATTATGATAATCTGAATAACAGAATGTTATTAATAAACTAAAGGTATTTCCGTATGGTATATCTGTAAACTTTCCAAACATGTCTGCGAAAACACGAATAATTTCCTCATAAACAGGCAAACATTTAGGAACAATTGAAGGATTTCCAAAAACATTGTTTACGTATTTATGAACGAAATACAAATATATTATATTATTATTAGAATGTTATTGAATTAATTAGTTGTTGACATGGGATATCCCAATGTTAATAGGTATATTCTGGACAATCGAAGGAAAGTTTTAAACAAAAATACTCTTATCATTAAATTACCCAGTAAATGTGCAATTATTGGATCTTTAAAAGGAAATAATGGTTTCTAAATGTCATATAGGTTTAGGTGAATAAATCTAAATTTAAAATTCGAGAAAAACCCCCGATTCCAATGCTTTCATTTCCTTAAAAAGAAATACCATAAAATTTTGTAATGTGCACGCGATGCGCTTTCATTTCAGACCCCACTCCAGTATATTTGCAGATTTTCGGTTTTCGTTCTTCAGTCCCGTAACTTGTAAACGGCACAACCGATTTTCATGAAACATGTCATGGAATATTAACGCCAAACTCACCTTTCATACAAAAAAAATTTAAAGAATAAATAAATCGCTATCTGTTCGGAAGCTATGATGTCCCAGACAGACAGACACCCAGGCAGAGAGACGCGTCAAACTTATAACACCCCTCTTTTTTGGTCGGGGGTTAATAAAACGTATTATTGTTTCACTTGTTTTCATTAAATATATTGAGTTGTTGGGTTGGCTAGGTTCAGCAATAACCACCTTTTTTAAATAAGACAATTGTTTCTTCGGGCCTTTAGTCGTTTCGAACCGCGAGCTGTTCACACCAAAACTGTTCGGAACTGTTCGGTGTGAATCAACCAAGGGTTATTTTTAAAAGTTCGTTTCGCAGCGGCTTTGTAAACTGATTTCTCGAATATACAGTCGCGTTTTAATAGTACCTATGTTATTATGTGTATAAAACTCAATTTACAATTTTGCCTGGAATATTTACGTTAAGAGTAGGTATTTAAGTTTTATTCGTGTTACATTTGCATTACTATTGTAAATATGTGTCATAGTAGAAATAATAAATCTTGTTTGACGCATTGTTCCTGAATCACCTTGTTCCTTTGTGTTAAATTAACTTTTCACTTTTATAAGAACTGTACTGAACTGCACTGCGTTCAAGATCACCTATCCCACGTGTTTTAAAGGCTCTCAACGCCCTTTTGGAAACTAGCCCCGACACTGACATCTTCTCTAACAGTTGGAGTACTCTAATAAGAGCTTGTTTATTTTTCTGTGAAATTAACTTAAAATTATGATTAATTTTTATTTAAATTTTACTTGACTTATTAAATGTATCTAGTATTATATAATTTTTCTCTTTTATAATAATTATTTGATTGTGATATTTATGAATTGATGTACTAAGCTATTATTTAAATTAATTAATGTAATTGTTATCTAACCGTGTTAATTAATATTAATAAATAAAATAAATAAATAAGGCAAATATTAAAATTAAAGTCTGTGTATGAAACTTCAATTTAATAATATAATATATTGCATCTTTCTGTGTAATCATCTGTTTTTCCTTCTCATTGACGTACATTGTATTAATTAAATGCACATATATAGATTTTTTTATATTTTCCTTAAGTTAATTAATCAATAATTTTACATTATTACATAATTAACAAAATCTTTAGTCCTTTACCTCCCGTGCTAGTAAGAGACTGCGTTACAGCAAGCCAACGTATACATATAAAACCTACCTTAAAGTACACCTATAAGTAGTATATAGTAGTATACCTTAAAGTATGGTTCTTTCTTTACTAACAAACCAGCAATATGTCCGTGTCAAATATGATCCAAATCGGACTTTTCTAACAATCATTTGTTTTCTCGCGAGAAGTGATACTTTTACGTGGTAAAAAGTAGCCTATGTTATTTTGATATGCAAGCTACAACAAAAATTTTTGAAGTTTTATTAAATTCCATTCTGTAGTTTTTGCTTGACAGAGCAACAAACACACTTACACACTTGTTCTAGTACATCCTTACAAACTTTCGCGTTCATAATATTATAAGTAGAACTAACCCGTTCCGGCTTTGCTCGGATGCGGATGCGAAAACATACCTCTTCCGTAAAGATCCGATCGGCAATTTTTGAGTTTATCCCGACATAAAGACAGACGACGCGGCAGGGACATTCTTTTATAATACGTAAGACACTTACCTAAAGCTATTGGTAAGTGTGACTCGCACCCCGGCGCAGGCGCACGCAGCACAGACCACACGAGGCCGCGGAAACTCGGTGATTTATATTAATGGCGTGTACATTGTCAACAGACAATGCCTCTAAATTGAGATGTCGCATTCGACACGCATTCTGCCCGCGATTTGCTCAAATCTGTGGGACCGACAACAAAAACCCCAGTAATAGATAAATAAAGTCAAATATCACATACAAATCTCTTATGCAACCAACCAAATACACAACATTCTTAAAGCAAAGGAATAAAGCTCAGTTTTGTTTGGTTTCGTTAAACCCGGGGGTAGGGTTTTTTGGCGAATTTAACCATAAATCATTAGTTTTTCGCTAAGGGACGCCGCCGATGCGCCTACCCCAAAATGGCTATATCGTTTTTGATGCGGTATAACTTATGTTTTATTAACAATAAAAACATGCAATAAATTAACTTTTATTCGTATACATATTGAAGGTAAAAAGTGATAGGAAAAAATCTCATTAAAATACTAACAGATTTACTTTCCCAAGCTTTAAAAATAAATCGTTTCAAAGCTTTCTATTTCATTTATTTCTCTATTAAAGTACAACAGGGCCTATTTGTGAGCAC
Source organism: Gymnoscelis rufifasciata (assembly GCA_929108375.1). Lineage (NCBI taxonomy): Eukaryota > Metazoa > Arthropoda > Insecta > Lepidoptera > Geometridae > Gymnoscelis > Gymnoscelis rufifasciata. The sequence goes on along the minus strand of OV815307.1, from coordinate 510,273 downwards.
ATTCATAAACATTGTCCCTATCTTAATAATCCAAAGTTTCCATAGAGCACTATAAACATCTCCACACTAACGACATACTGACTACTAAATGGCTACCAGAAAATATCTCAACAGTTCTTTTCGAACATAAACAGAGTATTGACCATAGATAGAGTTTGGAAGTACAAAGGGACCGAATTCCATCACTAATTTAATCGAGTGATTACGGAATCTCGTTAACAAAACGATTTTGGAAGTGTAGTGTTGGGACATCACAAGTTTTTGTATCTAAATCGATATGGCCTGCGATAGAGGACGGTATTTATTGAAGTAGCTGCTATAAGTCACGAGGTTTAAGTTACAGGCGACGGCGTTTTTAATAAAAAACGGTTAACCGTTTCTACCTATTAATAGGATAAAATATATTTATTGAATCAACGGTATCAGTTAAAAAGTAATAAGCGATAAGGAAGACCATTTTCCACGTATTTCATACTTTTATACTTATGTAAAATATTTTTATCCATCAAGGATATTATAATTTGAACTCTGATAATTATTGTAGACAAAATGAACTTCACATAATTAATTTTTGTTGAACATTTTAGAAATATATAAAATATTTTCTTATTTAGTGTTTAATAGGCAAAGGCGAAAAATCTAAGGCACCTCGGAAGACTCGGAGGATCTCTTTCAAATGGTGCACTTAAAAACTAGTCTTAATTAAAAGTACAAACATTGCAACAAATTTAGACACTTTACGGCAAATCCTCATTTGGAACCACCGACGTAATCCCTTATTTCCAATTTAGAACGCGACCGTATAATTAAGATTGCCCAGAAACGTCCAAATACTCATTTTCTTGATAAAACTCGATGGACCAACATGTCCCGACCCGTCTAATAAAAATAACTTGGGTAGCTGGCAACACCGCCATTACGGTGATGGTGTTGCCACGAATTAAAATATTAATAATGAAGTTGTGGAGCGCATTAGCTGCCTACTATGTACGCCACTTTATTGGGGAGATAAGAAGGTTCCACTGTTTGATGCGGCACGGGTATAATTCGAATCGGTTTATTATGCGAACTCTTTGCTACCGCCTTTACTTTTTTTTTGGACGTTAGTTCTTTATTTGTTTACAATGTCACGTGATGGTGAACCAGAATATCATTTAAAGCTGTGAGAAGAATCTTCCAGTAGCGAGCTTGTTAAAAATTGTCGAATTGTACATAGAAGCAACCACAATTGTTAACAAAATATGATTTTAAATTCCGATTTTATAATGAATAGTGTTACTCGCGATAACTATGAAAATGAAACATATAAATGAGCTCAAAAACATAAAACTGTAAGTCCTTAAAAGGTCGTTTTGAAATATCTGTCAAATCGATAATAAAACAATCAGTTTAATTTCGTTTAAAAAAAAAAAAGTATAGTAGGCTTGCGCTATTTAGCTTCTCTAATTCTCAAAATTACAACAAAATAGGAATAGTACCGACGTTGAATTATAATTTTATATGTTTATTAATTGTGTACACGGTGTTACTGATGGTCGTTGGGGCCGAAAAGTTCTCGAATGGAGACCACGGATCGGCAAGCGCAGCGTAGAACGTCCACCAACTAGATGGACGAACGATCTGGTGAAGGCTGCGGGCTCACGGTGGATGCAGGCCGCTGCCAGCCGAAACTACTGGAAATCTTTGAGGGAGGCCTATGTCCAGCAGTGGACGTCTTACGGCTGAGATGATGATGATGATGTTACTAAATAGTACCTATTTTTCATATTTTTATTAAAATATTTTCGTTGTGCAGTTCCGTTATTACCTGTGATCAGGCACTCTAAGGCGACTGTCTGTGTCGATGCGATCCGCAATTAATATTCAAATTAATTATGATACGATATTCCAAATACTGTGCGTTTCCACTGCACTCCGCATCTGCGGTACAAGTTTCTTATTAATTATACACATAATAATAGAGATTGTCTGCATATTTCAGGTTGAGACTCTTTGGACTTGCATAGTTTACACACACACACATACATATTTTATTTTCTATGAAATATAAACTACGTTTGCTAAGAATCGCAACGTTTTGGAAGTATATTTCGGAGATCCAGATGTTCATATAAAATTAAAATCCAATTACAACTTAAGCGACTCCAATTTAAACTATCCAAATTTATCCTACTCAGTGAGTGATATTTCATACAACACACGGTGTGACTGCATAGAATCAGACTCAAGTTAGAACCAAATTTCTATAAGGGTGGCATGAAAATAAACACATGTTTAAATAAAGAAAATGACAAATAAAAATTGAACCAAATACCTAACGCATATAATAACAAAGCTAACAAAGCTTTACCACTTGAATCTCTTTGATTATCAATAGATATTGATTGATTTTGAAATCGGCTACTATCGGCCAATAGTTAGTTGCATCTGTTAAAGTATTATTTTATACGGGAGCATAATGAGACACTTGTGTGGTAGCAATGAACTGGTTTATTCATCTACCTGCATATACATTAATTATAATAAAACTACCCACAACCTCCTTTTTATAAAAATAACAAATACAGTGTAGATACTTATATAACTATTTTATCATTCTTATGAATACAATACTATGAATACCTATTTTAATTTACATAACATTTCCTATCTAATAAAAGACCTGTAGGCATCATTAACTAATCAATAAACATTTTTTTTTAAATACTACTGCGTGAATTCATATAAAACTCTTCAGGACACTAACAGCCACGCTAAGTATTTTTCATTCAATATTCAATCCACATAACACCCCTTTTTAACAAAAGACATGAATGAATTACTAATAATTTAAAAATTACAAAATCTTAACAATTACAATTTTATTCCATTAACTCATGCTTAATTAACAAAACAAAACTTATACATGATACCTATACTAGCATGCAATCTAACTTAATAACTACTAAATGAGTAAGTAGTAGTAGTAAGTACCTCATTAATTTTAAAATTTATTTGTAGTCCATAATAAACCGGGATAAAATTATCCCAAATACATAATTTCATTTACTATTTATATTCATACTTAAAATTTATCATTTAACAAATACAATGTCTCAATTTAAATTCTTATTATATATATATTTTTTTTAAATCTTATATTTAAATTAATTTATCATTTACTATAACAAATACTTAGGTAAAATGTCTTAATTTAAATTATTTTGCATATAATCTTACAGTTGCATTAGTTAACTATCAAAGTAGGTATCACCTTTATGTATCCCTTATTTATTTGTTATGTACGTGTGCCGCGGCGAGCGTCCACTGGGTAGGTCCACCGATCAGGAGGTATCACTGTCCTGCCAGAACGAGTAGTATAATGATTAATTGTTTGACTTCCGGACGGAATACTAGAACTAGATGTGACTTGAGTAGATTGACCATAGTTTTCTAAAATATCATCATAATATGTTAAATGAGGTTGTATCGGATCAACTCGATTTACAGAATCTAATATTATGTGTTTCCGATTACGTCTTAATACGCGCCCTGTTAACATCCTAATCAAATACGACCTAGGGTCTATTTTTGCATTGATTACTCCAGGTTCCCATTTGTTATTATTTCTCACCTTCACCTTTTGGCCTATCGTCAGCTGTTTTAATTCACGAGACTGTTTATCATAGTATAACTTTTGAGACAATTGTCGATCTTTCAACTTCCGTAATACATCAGAGTGAATTCTTGGTCTTAAAAAGATTGGTGCCCTTGGTAATATACTCCTTAATTTTCTACTATATAATAACTCGGCCGGAGAAGGTATATCTGTACTTATTGGTGTATTTAAATATTCCAAGTAACCCAAAAAAATGATGAATCATTGTTTACAGACTTTCTCAGTAAGTTCTTTATTGTTTGTATCGACCGTTCAACCTGTCCGTTTGACTGGGCATAACCAGGTGAAGAAGTTTTATGCTTAAAATTCCACTGTAACGCAAAATTTCTAAATTCATTTGATGAAAATTCTGGACCATTATCACTCATGACTGTCTGTGGAATGCCGTGCCTAGCAAATATACGTTTAAGTTTTTCTATAATTTCTTCAGAATGCTGCGACCGTACCTCATCAACCTCTATAAATTTACTAAAATAATCAACAACTAATATATAAACCTTATCACCAAAATGAAATAAATCTGTGCCTACTTTATTCCACGGCAATTCCGGTATTTCGTGACTTATTAGTGGCTCTTTTGAGTTCTGTTTTCTATGCGATAAACATATCTGACAATTACTTATATAATCATTTAATTGTGTATTCATATTTGGCCAAAATATACTTTCACGGGCTCTCAATCTACACTTTTCTAAACCCATATGCCCCGTGTGAATGACTCCTAACATTTCTAGTCGTAAGGATTTCGGAATAACAATTCTAGAACCTTTCCAAACAATACCAAATTCTACAGTTAATTCATCTCTGTAACCCCAATAAGGGCATAAAATATGATCTAGGTTATTTTTATGGACAGGCCAACCCGATTTAATAATTTTTGTCAACAACTGCATTTCATTATCCTCTTTAGTGCATTTTTGTATCTTTATAAGATGTGAATCTGTTAGCTCATTAGCAGCTGATAACGCACACACCTGCGCTTTGAAGTGTAGGTAATCTCGTGGCTGTGACTCATTCTCACGGCACTGATTTAAACTATTTGGAGCCACAGCCCGCGACAATGTATCAGCAATAAATAAATATTTTCCTGGCTTGTAAACAAGTTTGAATGTGTAAGGCTGTAATCTCATTAACATTCTTTGTAAACGTGGAGGCGCGCTCGCTAAAGGTTTTTTAATAATGCTGACTAAAGGCTTATGATCTGTTTCTATTGTTATATCGGACCGACCATATATATACATATAAAATCTTTCACACGCAAACACACAGGCATACAGTTCTTTCTCTATTTGTGCATATGCCTGCTCGGTTTTTGTAAGTGACTTTGATGCGTATGATACTGGCAAATTATTCTGTAATAAACAAGCTCCAAGTCCGTTCTTACTCGCATCTACAGATATAGTTATCGGTTTATCTAAAGAATAATATTGTAAAACTGGAGGACTAGATAATATATTTTTAATATTCTCAAAACATTTCTGATGCCTGTCATCCCAGTGCCATTCTACTTCTTTTTTCAATAGTTCCCGGATAAGAGCGGTTTTTTCTGACAAATTAGGAATGAAACTGCTAACATAAGTAACTAACCCTAAAAATCTCTCCACATCTTTAACATTCAATGGAACCGGCATGTTTTTTATTGCCATTACATGTGATTCATCAGGTAAAATTCCGTTTTTTGATATCTTATGCCCCAAATATGTAATCTCTGATAAACCAAATTTACATTTTTGTTTGTTTAATTTAATATTAATTTCCCTACACCTCTGTAAAACTTTCCTTAACCTTTGATCATGCACTTCTTTATTAGGGCCAAAAATCAAGATATCATCAATAAACTGAATCACCCCCTCCAAATCATCTAAGTGTTCGTATAATTTTTTATGAAATACCTCAGAAGCTGATGAAATTCCAAACGGCATTCTCAAAAATTTATACCTGCCAAAAATTGTATTAAATGTACATAAATCAGTATCTGTTAATTTCACTTGCCAAAATGAATGTTTTGCATCTAATGTACTAAAGACTGCTGCCCCTGATAACTGACTTGTTACTTCCTCAAAAGTAGGTAATTTAAAATGCTCTCTTTTTATTGCATTATTTAAATCACGTGGATCCAAACAGATTCTAATATCGCCATTAGGTTTTTTCACTACAGTCATGCTATTTACCCAATCTGTAGGTCCTTCTACCTTTGATATAATACCTTGTGATTGCATTTCAATTAATTTATTTTTTACTTGGTCTCTAAGAGCAATAGGCAATTTTCTAGGTGGATGTATCACAGGTTGGCTGTTATCTTTCAACTGTATTTTATACTCCCCTGGCAAGCAACCCACACCCTCAAAAACATCTTTATACTCCTTCAAAAAATTGTCGTTATTATTACTAACAGACATAACGCGTTTTATTACCATTAGTTCTTCACATGCATGTTTTCCTAAAATAGGAACAGAATCAACATCCGCAATAATAAATTTCAAAAAATAGCAGTTTAATTTATATTTAACTTTCATGTAACATTTTCCTATCACCCTAATTGTACTTCCTGAATAACCATGTAATTTTATAGAAGTTTTTGATAAATCGGACTCGGAAACACATAATAAATTCAAAAACTTTTTCGGAATAATATTCACATCAGCCCCTGTATCCAGTTTAAATTTTAGGGCAAAATTATTAATCGTTAATTGAGCAAACCATTTATCCGAATAATTAACATTTATTACCTGATCAATGGCCTCCCCATGACGTTCCTCCTGTACCGCATATACCGCTTTGCACATCCTCGCGAAATGGTTCATTTTATGGCACTTATAACACTCCACACCAAACGCTGGGCATCTGTATCTATTATGCCTAACACCGCACTTCTGACAAACACCATCTTGAGATCGACCTTTTTGAGTGTAAGTAACATTTCTTTGTTGAACGGAACGCGACGCAATGGAACTATCTTTCACACCAGATCCTTTACTCCGACTGTCCCAAGCTGATCCACGCCGAGACTGCAACTGAGATCCACCTCTCCCATTCTTTCGAACCCAATGTACCTCTATAGCTTGAGGATCGATTTCTCCGTTCGAAGCGTCCACTCGGTGAACATCACAATCCGAAATTTCTGTTTTTATTTTTCCTGCTTGCGCGCGTGACAATTCCGCTAATCGGCAAATATCCACTGCCTTAGCTAACTTTAAATTAACTTCCCGCAATAATCTTTCACGCAAGCTGCTGTCTCGTATTCCACAAATCAGACGATCTCGTACCAAGTCACTGCATAAATCTCCAAACTCACATTTATTCGCCATTTTGTTCAATTCAAATACATATTGTTCTAATGACTCCAATTCACCTTGATCGCGTGTAAAAAATATATGACGTTCAATTGTTAAATTTTTCTTAGGCAAAAATACCAAATCAAAACATTTTATCAATGCATCAACTGACTTTATTTCTTCTTTGTTCTTGAATTGATCATAGACTTCTCTGCATCGATCACCAATTATGTGTAATAATATATTCAATTGCACTTTCTCTTCTTTTTTAGATAGTTCACACGCCTCGTAATATATTATAAATGATTTTTTTCATGTCTCCCATTTCTTACTCAAATTTCCAGAAGTTACATTGGCTAAATTATTTTCGAACAAAAATGGCTGCGGCGGCTTCAACAAGGACTCCATTGTGACGCGTAACACTTTCTTTAATTTCTTCAAATTTCTTGTACATAGGGATTTGTCTTCATGTGTGCTGCACCTTTATCACTTCAGCTCAACATTTTATATATTTTCGGTAATTTTTACCCGGCTGCGCCATGTTAAAGTATTATTTTATACGGGAGCATAATGAGACACTTGTGTGGTAGCAATGAACTGGTTTATTCATCTACCTGCATATACATTAATTATAATAAAACTACCCACAGCATCCGGGTTGTAAATGGACCCTCGCACGGTGTCGAACGGAGCCATGTCGCCGATGTTTACGATTCCTCCCGTAACGGGCCGTAATGCAGTCCCCGCAAATGATACCCTGATCTCTTATGCCTCATAAGGATTGCTACATTTACATTGTTTAACAACAGCACTGTTCGTATCTTCGATTATTGGTTAAGAACACCAATATTGTTATTATATCAACAAGAGACAAATTAGAGATGAAAGAACTACCCATTTTTATTCGCGTCTGAACTCGGTGTAAAACATTTTTTTTATTGCTCTATAAGCCTTCATTTGACCACAATCTCACGATTCCCGCCGAGAGGTCAAGTGTTTGTATGTGTTGCTATCACGTCCTCCTATGTCTCGGTGTTTAATAAAAAATATCTATAAATGTATTTCTATTATATGAATTATATCTGATATCTAGGTCCCGTAACACAAGCTTAGAGCTTACCACGGGGCTAGATGGTGTTGATTGGATTGTCCGGAAATATTTATTCATTTATTTATATGGCAAAACGCGCATATTGATCTAATTGTGATTAAAAAGCACATGACCAAGATAACAGGTCAAACAAACTCAGGCATGTTGTGATAAGAATTTAAATATAATGGCGGCTTACGATAGCCGAAAGTCATTAATATTCTTTATCGATTAATATTATTTATTAGATAACGTTTTTCCGTGTCATTCTTTGACTATGTGCTTAGAATATAACTTATTCTAGAATATACTTTACAAATTTTATTTTTAGTTATCAAGTTATAATTTTCTTATCATGACTACAACCTGAGTGTCTTCAAGACAAGAGTGAATGAAATAAATAAAGTAAAATTGAAATTTATTTTGCGTCACAAAGTCGACAAAAATGGTCGCTGCTCGGTGTAATTGTACTGTGGGCGACAGTACCGGTCTTCCGTAGCGCCGGGTAAGTGGAATGCGCGCAAAAATATGTAAGAATAAGAATAAGAGAGTTTTTGGAGGTTTTGTCTGTTCACGTCCGTAAGTGGTAACCCTCTGAATCCTTACACGTGACCTCCGGGTGGTGCTAAGAACAGTCTCTGGTGGTAGGCTTCGGCCGCGGCTTGTCACCACCCTCCGGGCTGGGCCAGTGCGTGAAGCGATTTTTCGTGTTTCGTAATGTGTACTGTGGGCGACAGTACCGGTCTTCCGTAGCGCCGGGTAAGTGGAATGCGCGCAAAAATATGTAAGAATAAGAATAAGAGAGTTTTTGGAGGTTTTGTCTGTTCACGTCCGTAAGTGGTAACCCTCTGAATCCTTACACGTGACCTCCGGGTGGTGCTAAGAACAGTCTCTGGTGGTAGGCTTCGGCCGCGGCTTGTCACCACCCTCCGGGCTGGGCCAGTGCGTGAAGCGATTTTTCGTGTTTCGTAATGTGTACTGTGGGCGACAGTACCGGTCTTCCGTAGCGCCGGGTAAGTGGAATGCGCGCAAAAATATGTAAGAATAAGAATAAGAGAGTTTTTGGAGGTTTTGTCTGTTCACGTCCGTAAGTGGTAACCCTCTGAATCCTTACACGTGACCTCCGGGTGGTGCTAAGAACAGTCTCTGGTGGTAGGCTTCGGCCGCGGCTTGTCACCACCCTCCGGGCTGGGCCAGTGCGTGAAGCGATTTTTCGTGTTTCGTAATGTGGCCCGGAGAAGCCACCTTCTAGGTCTTCATGTCCCATCTTAGACCACATCGTCACTTTACATCAGGTGAGATTGTGGTCAAATGAAGGCTTATCGAATATAAAAAAAAAAAAAAAAAAAATAAGAATATTTTTATTGTAAAATTGTGTGCATTTACATTTGGTCTTAAAATGTAACATAAGTTCCAACAATTGTATCCATTTCGGACATACAATATAAATAAAAAACTATAGTACAGGTACCAGGTACTAAAAAGTTAACAAAATAGACATATTATATATTATAAATGAGTCTGCACTTTACCACTTAAATTCCTTATTTTCAAAATATTCGTTTAAATTATAATGGTTGCAGGTTGCAAGCCACTTTTTTAATTTAATTTTAAATATATTACAATTTAACTTTTTAAATTCTGATGAAAGATGATTGTATACTTTAATTGCAGTTATAAATGTGCTTTTATAGAACATCGTATTATTTATCTGTGGTAAACACAAGTTGTATTTGTGTTTATTTCTTAGAATATCGGATCTGTTAGATTTTATTTCAAAAAAGTTAAGGTTATTCTTTACAAATAAGCAAAGTTCTAGAACATATATGTCAGTAAGTGTGAGTATACTATTTTCCTTAAAGATAAGACGCAATGAGTTCGTGCTATCTACGTTATAGATTACCCTTAAACATTTTTTTTGCATAATGAACGCTGATTGTACCTTAACCGAATTTCCCCAGAAGATTATGCCGTAACATAATAACGGAAAAACATGTCCATAGTAGGCATTTTTAGCTATTTCCACTGATGATACATTTCTTAATATGGATAGGGCATAGCAGTACTTAGCAATGTTGTTGTTTACTTTATTAATGTGAGATTTCCAATTTAAATGTGTATCGATATTTATACCTAAAAAAATTATTTCATTTACTTCTTTTACTTCTAACCCGTTGTTGTGTATATTTAAGTGAATAGAAGGAGTTTTATAATTTTTAAATCTAAGAAATGTAAACACAGTTATAAAATTATAAATATTTATTGAAAGTTTGCTTACCCATACGGAGAATATTGTAAACGAATATATAATCAAGGATTCATGTTATGTTATTAGTATATTCAGTTCTGTTTGGCACGAAAACAAAAAGATATGATTGTATCCACTATTTGTGATAAATTGATAATGAAAATTAATCTGCATATCATCAACAACCAGACAAGACAAACCGAAGGTTCCGTAGGTATGCCTTCATAATTTAACTAACATTTAATTAACAATTTTAAGATTAACTTAAGCCGTGTTGTCTATGTGGGAGGACACTCGACTTTCATTCCGAAGGTCGTGGGTTCAAACCCCGCCACGCACCTCTGGATTTTTCTTTTTGAGACATTGCGCGTTTTAAACAAGTGCTTTAACGCTGAAAGCAAACATCGTGAGGAAACCGGCATGTTCTGAGAACTTTAAAGAGTTTGTAGGACATGTGACATTCACCAACCCGCACTTCGCCAGCGTGTTGAATTAAGGCCTAATCTCTCGCGTCAATAGAGAAATCCCTGTGTCCCAGCAGTGGAAACGTTAATAGGGTGATGATGATTAACTTAAATTAAACGGAATTTAATAAAAAAATATTAGTATGTGATAGGCCCATACTACACCTGGGGCTTCGTGTAAACTTTATACATATTTTTTAATAAAAATAAAAGAAATAAATATGTTAAAAAAATATGGAAGTGCAAAAAGATACAGTCAGAGCAGTCTCCCATCCAAGTACTGAACTGCCTCAACATTGCTTAACTTTATACATAATCTTAATTTAAAATAAAAAAAAAACCGATTCTTGAACTGTAGTTCGATTATTAGTGAAATGCATACTAGTCAAGAAACTCAGCTTTCATAAAAAAGAACTCAATTGAAATCGCTTCATCCGTTCGGGAGCTATGATGTCCCAGACAGAAAGACAGATACGTCAAACTTATAACACCCCTCTTTTTTGTCGGGTGTTAAAAGTCACGGTAGTTGTATGGGAGCCATTTTATATATTTATATTTAATGTGTTTTTATTAAGGTTATAGCGGCAACAGAAATATCATTATCATTAAAAATTTCAACTCTGTTTCCATCAGGGTCCTTGAGATACAGCCTGGTGACAGACCGACAGACGACAACTAAATTATATTTCAATATAAATAAATAAAAATTTATTTCTAAATAAAAAGTTATTTTTAATTTATATAGCATAAAAAGGAACAATAGGTACAAAAACGCTTTATTGTACACAATACATAAACATAAACACAAAACAAAATAAAAAACAAATGGGCGGCCATTTCGCTATTATGCAATCTCTTCCAGGCAACCTTAGCATGGAAAATACTACGACATAATGTACATAGGTATTTGATATCTATAATATAAAAATGAATCGCAAAATGTGTTGGTAAGCGCATAACTCAACAACGCCTGGACCAATTTGGCCAAATCTTTTTTTAAAATGTTCGTTGAAGTTCAAGGATGGTTTTTACGGCGAGAAAAATTAGAATTATTGCTGGAAAAACCCTAAAAATAGCCCTTTTCTTTTTCCCATACAAATGATTTGTAACTAAAACGTAGTCAATTTGAGCTTTATTGCTATGGTATAAAGTTCATATTAAATTACAAGCACTCACTGTTGTCTAAGCAATGTAGGTGTGTTCCTAACGTCAAAGATAATATCTATCAAAAGTATATAAAATTTTCATGTCACAATGTTAGTAACCGTACTCCTCCGAAACTGCTTTACCGATTTTTACCAAATTTTAAATGCGTATACATACAGTAGGTCTGGAGAATCAGCTACTATCAATTTTTCATTTTGCAAAACAACGTTTGCTGGGGTCAGCTAGTACTTAATACATTTGAGTACCGAACCCTAAAAACCAAGCATTCGTAACCTTGAAGCTTTTACGTAATTTGTTCAGTTCAAATATTCCCCAATTACTGTTGCTAGATCAATCATATTTATTAGATATTATTAATTCTTTATTGCACAACAAAATAATGTACAAAAGGTGGGCTTAATGCCAAGGCATTTTCTACCTGCCAACCATTACAGGTAATGAAATGTAAGTTGGCGTGCTATTACAGAATTACTTATAAAAATATATACTTAAATAATATTATTACTGTATTAATTATTATTACAAAAATGGCTTAAAAATACTAAAATCAACTTAAAATATATAACAAATAACGAGAAAAAAAAAAAAACAAAATTAAGCAATGAAATAGGTAATAGAAACAAATATTCTCAGCGAAAATGCGATCTTAAAACAAAACAGGTAAATAAATAAAAAAAAAAAAAGATAAAATAGTAATAATCATGTGTATAAATTATTTAAATAGTGCTCTCGTACAGATCTTTTAAAGGCATCTCTAGTATCAGTTTTCCTGATCTCAGGTGGTAGATTGTTCCATAAACGCACAGCTTCCACTGTAAAAGAATTTCCAAAAAACGTGGTCCTGTGGGTTGGAATAGATAACAGAAAGGTGTCGGAGGATCGTATATCTGTATCTAATAGATAGATAGATAGAGCTAATGCGGTGTGGCAGTGGTTGTCTGATAAATAGTGATCGACGCACCTTTGACTGAGAGCTGGTAACTGGATATGATCACAGAACTCGTTGTCAAGCGAAACTATTTTTTTTATGAGAGATAGATCTACATTATGTTTGTCCAGAATCACACCTGATGTAGGTGACTCTGTGTATCTGTGTGATTTGCGAAATTAACTTGCCTTTTATTATCAACTTGTATGTTATAAAATGCCTTAAAGTTTTTCAACTAATTTATATCAGATGTCTAGTACCCGTAACACAATCTTAGAGCTTACTTTTAGCTTATATTATTTTTAATAGAGACAGGTCGAGATTTTGTAGCTTGAAATGACTCAGCATGTATTATCATACGTTACCTCCATATAATATATATCCGTCCATTTTCTAAGCCAAACAAAACAAATATAATAACAGTTCGGTCGGTCTGTTTGTTCTCTCCAACACGTCAGTCGCCTTTCCCTGGACAAGTAATAACCATAATTGCTCACCACAAAGAAACTTAATAAAATACCTCTAATGCCCGTATAAAGAGCGCTACCATTATTATTTGCATACATACAAAGAAATATTTTTGTCGGTCATTCTGTTATTGTGTTACTTTTAGGGTTCCCCAAGAATGCGATAACCTTTACATTTTTCTCGTTCTTCATTCAGGTATACTATTATACATTGAATTAACAGTATTTTAAAGCGTCTAATGGCAATTTTTTATTTCAGCTAGGAACCGTCCTCAATTGAAAATAGGAACTGCTAAAAATATACGGGCATAGATCTTATTAGTAACCATGCTGGTCTAATAAAGGTTCGTTCTCTTTATATCTATTTTTTAAAAAAAGCGGACAGAGCAATCGAATAATTAAAATTTGAATCCTGAGCGTTAGCCATGGAATTAAAAGTGCAGAAGGTGAAAAATCTTTGCACTCGAGTGCAACGCTTAATTTCTCATTCCATCTCAGCGAACAAATTACTAAATTTCAGATTAATCTGGAAGGTCAAATAACTTATAACTTGAAATATTTAAATTAAGATCAACATTCCCCAAGAAGGTTTCGAATCTGTGGTTTGATGAATTAAAAAGTTGCATGATAAATTGGCACCATTAGAGGTAGATGTAAATAGGTTTTATGATGTTTTGGAATCATAAACTGTGTGCAAACTTTGTTCTGAATTCAAATGTGTTCAATTTAACGTCTAGATAATAAAAACAGCCTTAGCGCTCAAATATCAAGGAGCAAAATCACTCTTAACGAGATATGGGGATGAAGATTAAATTTAATTGCTTATGAATCATGGGAATATGTAAATCCTAATATACGGAACCAATTCCAACTACTCGCATAGATCTAGATAATCACTTTGAGGTCGGCAGGTTGAGTAATGGTAGGGCTCAAACAAAGATGGAAAATCTAATTACAAGCTTCCTTCTATGTTCATTACTGATCTACAATGTACAGGAAATTAAATATTTGAAGGTAACCCACTTTGTACCTCAAAATTAGCAATATTACCAGATTTTAGTTTAAGTGATACCTAACTGTAGTAATCGTACCTATTTGTAGTAGGTAGTTTGATGTGAATATAATGACGCGAAAAGTTTGGTAGTTAATATCTTGAGTCTTTAGTCGTTTCATCCCACGAGCTGTTCATATCACGGTATGAATCGCCCAAGGGCTCTTTTAGAACAGGTCGTTGCGAAGAATCACATCCACAATTTTTATAAAATATATTTATTGTTGCCTTTTGAAAAATTCTGTTTACAAACAGATACCTACTGCTACCGCAACTATATTTATACCTTTCCTACATCGAACAGTAAGGCACCATGATTACTCATAAACTGATATACATTTTAAATTTAAATTGTAAAAACCAGTAATTATGTATCATTTAAATTTTTAAGTCGAACGAATTTGACATAAAACGTCAGAAAATATAATGTAATGATTGCTGTGGTTTATTATCGCAGCTGTATTATAATAATAATTAACAAGAATAATAATAATAGGAACTTAAAAATGAAATAACTAGAATGTGGAAACTACAAAAAGTTTCTATTATCCCGATAGTGATCTCCTCGACCGGCATAATACCAAACCAATTATTCCAATCATTAACTTCATTAGATCTTCATAAAAATAATTATATTCTACTACAGAAAGCTGTTATTTTGAATACTTGCCGGATAGTCAGAAAATTTCTACAAACAGAAAACTCGGAAACCTCAGCAGACAACTTAATTGAAACTTCCACTAATGCTCACTTGGCTTAGGCCCGTGTGCATTAGTTATCCCCGACTTTCAGGTCGGGCAGATGAAAATCGAATCCCGTATAATAATAATAATAATTTATTAAAAATAAATAGTTATTTTACAGCTTGGGGCCAATTAACACTATCTTAAATTTAAAAACTAGACTTATTTATTACACACATTATATACAAATTAACAAAAACAGAATAGAGCATACAAAAAGAAAAGAAAAGAAATAAAATATAAGAAATATATAAGAAATGTCTTTATTGTAGATATAAAGTATTCACAATAAATATGATGACATTGAATCAACGGAAATTATTACGGTCAAATTATTTACAACATAAGATAATTATGCTTAAAATAATCCGTACAATATATACATAACTCGAAAATGGATCATCACATCATTAATCAATACTTATTATAAATGATTAAACTAATGGTTTTACCCAAAATGGTTAATCTTACTGACATAATGACATCATTTCTATACTAAATAATTCCAATGCACTGTCACGCCACAAGTCTACAGACGTCACTTTGAGGAAACTTAACTTGATAACCTTATCAATGGTGATGTGCAGTTTGAGTATCGTAATTCGATAACTAGTGATGTGAAAAGACCAAGGACGTTGGGCACAAAAGCCGAATTCAGGCGATTTGATTTGCTGTCGAAAATTATGGTCATTTTTCCGTTTTATACATATATATATATACCTATAAGTGAATTTTGGTAATAAGTATATTGAATAAAATGAATTAATAAATTTATTTTTTATTGATTAGAACGCCAATGACACGCTGATTTTTACCATGATTGATTAATAATTGATTGATTGTCTTTCGACTTTCCCGATATTTCGGCACGGTTACATGCGCCATGATCAATATCCCGTTATAAATCTAGTTTCAAAAGTTAAATGTACAGTATGTTTTTGAGTCCAAAATTGTTACGATTTAATAATAAATTCTAAATTATAAAATTGTTTCAATACTTCTGACGTAAATACTGGTAATTAAGTACATGGGATCAGGGTATGTCAGTACTTACCTTGTTTCCTGGCTATTCCAAAATAATTAAATAATTCTACAACATAATTACACGATTTTATCTGGAGCCTTAATACCTTAATAATAATACCAATAACCTACCAATACCTTAATATTCATTAAATATTTTCCTCAATTGGTTCAAATGGTATTAATTACTGTTTATTAATTATTTAATGTATTTATTGTAAGTTCAATGGTGTTTTATGCATTGATAATTCTTTAATAAAATGAGCTGACATTGACTGATGCCACACATATTACAAGTAGATTAAAAAAAAACTACCGACTTTCAGTTTGGAATATCATGAATTAGATACCATAGAAATTTACCAGAAACAGAATTAATTTAGAAAGTTCTTAGTTTCCTATGAACCACGTGTCCGATTTGAGAAATTAATTAATAATAATAGTATAACTAGCTACGTGGCAAATTTAAATGAGTCCAATAATATTTTATCTATTTACCATCTACATTTGATTTATTTATAACCGATAATTTCATTTTTAATAGAAGATACAATCACAAAGCAAAATACTGTACTATCACCAAAAGATCCGCTGTTCCAGTTTGAAACTATTTTGCTTTGCGTTTTTTACATGCATAAATTCAAATCAATAGGTACCTATTGATTTGAATTTATACATGTAAAAAAATTGGATACATAGTGGGGGAATCGCAGATGTCTATTAACACAGGCTTTTCTAGTCTAGCGTAGACATCTCCGGGTCACCATATTCAATCTAGATTGCACTAATTTATTTTTCATAGTTTGTAATTTTATTTTAAAAGTTAGATTGTAAATGGTGATTTAAGTGATTTTGAAGTGATACTTCTTTAGAATCGTTGTGATTTGAAACCAAACAAGGTTGAGGTTGAGGTTGAACGCTAACAAGGTTAAGCAACTTTGCGCGACGCCAGTACTTGGATGGGTGACCGCCCGAACAAAATCTTTTTGCATAGTATTTTTTTTTGTTTATTTGTTTATTCTTCTTATTCTTTTGTCGATTCACTGAAGTTTCACTTCTATCGTGTGTGAATCGCACACACACCTTTTTTTATTTTTTATTTATTTAACTCTTTATTACATACCAAGATAAAATAATACAAAAAGGGACTTAATCCTAAATACAAAATGCGTTAAGGGTGGCCTTATTGCTCAGAGCAATTAAGAGTTACATTTATAGCTCATTTATCGAGGAAGGCTTTTACTGTGGGGATTTTTTTTTGTGTACAATCAAGAATTTATGAAATATGAAACATAGAGACATATAAATTGAGTTAAAGAGCGATGCCACTGATGAAAAACAGAATAAGAATGATTCACCGAGTCACCTAGTCGTTCAGATTATCAATTAAAATATTATATTAAAAAAATACTAAACAGAAGACAGCGTAATAGGAAAAATGTGCCGGTTGGCCGAATGCCGAGTCCAAGGCGCATCATTTGCCGGAGCACCTGGAGCTATCACCGGTCACGTCAACACAAATACAATGTTACTTATCCGAGTGTATCATAGTTATTTAACTGATACAATATCGCCTATTTGGGTTATCGCCGGTAATCACTTGGTAATCTCCGATATTTTTTTAGGATTGATTCAGCTAGAAAGAGTTTACCATAACCATACCTAAGTAAAAATTTGTTGTGTACAGAAAATGAAAAAATACAATGTTTTAACGGTTAGACAGTCGCTGGATAGAAAAAAAAAGACAATATATACAAAAATTGTGTGTCGCAATTATTTATTTCAGTTGTTTTTCATGGTATGATAATTATGATATGCCTTATATGTATATCTGTCTGATAACTTTAAAGAAATAATAACTGAGATTTTTTTTATCTAGGCCGCTCGGTGAACGAACCGGACGGTTTTATTTTGCAAGCAGAAAGTTTTGTAAAGTTTTTTAAGCATCTATTGTTAAAAATATATTATGAATATGTTTTTAAATGAAAAAAGTGTATACAAATAAAAATAATGTAGATTGTTGATTTAAGAACAAACGAAAGAAATTAAAAAAGACCGAATAAAATACTCCAAGGAGCATCACTACCTTTATCAGACGCGCGTGCACTCAGTACAAACTTAGTCCAACGTTTAGATTAGATAGATCGATGCGTTACATTGCAGAAATATCTTCCGGATAAAAGAACCAGCTTAGCACCAGGCTTCGCACAGCAATTTCCTTCCTATTTCACACTGGAATAGAGGAAAGAGATACAAGGACACTAGAAATCTTCGCGCGACTACTTGCGCTACACAAAATATACATAGTTTGTCTGAGTCTTGAACGATGAAGAATCCGATGGATTATGTAGAAACCGTGTCTACTCTTTAATGTCAAAAATGTATAAAATGGCGACTGACCTTGATATATGTACACCGAGATCCACATGTTTCAAGGTCATGTCTCTAGGAAAAAATTTAAAACATTATTCTATGTCAATGTCAATTAAATTTCTTATTAAAACTTATGAAAATACGCTTAAACAAAAAACATATCAATAATTACTATACGAATCAATTTAACCATTATAACGGGATTTATGTAATTTCAGAAGACATTATAAATATGATATCACGAGACATTTTGTGTATTTTATATAGACAAGAAGTCTATTCTAACTAGACAGCGTATCTTTTCTACCGAGACAACAATCGGCGTGCTAAGCCGGCAGGACTTTTAAGGAACTAAAGATTCAGTACTAATTCCGCACACCCTTTTCTGTACAAAGATTCTACGAAGTGAACACACAGTCCCTCCCAAAACACACATAGGTAGGGTATGTAGTTATGTACCTACAATACAACCAAAGAACGCACATTTCAAGCTGTTCACAAACATTTCGTTTACGGACAAGTCCACCTCAAAAACCGTAACTAACCTAACGTAAATATGTGATAATGTTTTTTTTATGGTATAGTATCTCTATGTATGAATTTACAAAAAAAATAGTACATACTCTACTTAGCGGCTTGTTCCTAAGTGCCTCCTGAAGGTATCTGTAGTTATGTTTTTAATATTATTGTTCACTTATCCACCTGGCAAGCAGATTTTTCCGGAAATAGTTATTCATCTTTCTGACGTTGTCCCCTGATGGGGTCTGCATACCATGTATGTTCCATTCTCTTTTGTCTCTTAACTCAACCCTCAATCTACATGCTATGCAAAACACAATATATTGCTGGACATTCTAAAGATACAAACGCCGAAGCTCTGAGCTTGTATCAACAAGCTCAGAGCAACAGTTACACACTCAAACATTTATTTTAAAAAGTTGCATCAAAGTTTACTATTTAATATCTCTATAATAGAAACTAAACTGCTATTGTGTAGGAAATATAATATTGTCACATTAGCTAACAAAAGAGACACTATCTAAAATCATTGCCTCAACAATGCGGCCTAGTCACACAAACTCTAAATCCAAAGTTTTTAAAGCATTCTCGTTCTTATAGTTAAAATAAGAGAGTTCTGTTTGTGATATATGAGAAGGTAATTTATTCAATAATAGCCAAATTTCGGATAATAAACAGTAATTTTGAAACTAATCTCGTCGGAATAGAGTTTATTGTAGATATGTTGGTGATACGAATCGAAGAATATCACTATAATAAGCGATCATATTTCCGTGATAACATCTCTGTGGGGTGACCAAATAATTGATAATCCTCAGAACTGTTTGGGAAATACGGATAAAGGAGGTTTGAAAATAAAGTTCTCGGATGACTCAATGGTGTCGTCTTCGCGGTCGCATGTCCGGTTTCGTTATAATTTGCGAAAGATCCTTGATTTTATCAAAAAGTTGGTCCATGCAGGCCGCTGCCAGCCAAATTTACTGGATATCTTGGAGGGAAGCCTATTTCCTACAGCTGAAATGATGATTTTATCATCTTTACTTATTACGACCTCAAGTCTCAACCAAGTCTGACTTTCTTTGTGTTCGCTTCTGAAAAACTCTTGAACGATCTTATTGCGGTTTTTAGCGATAGGAGTGACTGAAGAGGAAGGTTTTGCATTTATGCAAAGCCGGTATGGGCCAGATAGTTTAGCTATACTGAAAATATAGGTTTGTATGACATTAAGAAGAAAGACACAGGAGATTAATATATTTAAGAAATAAATTTTCTACAAGGTCAAAATAACCTTAAAATTTTGAAAATAACGTTTAGAAAATAGATTTATGTCACCTTTTAGGTTGCTCTTGTCTTGGTAAATGTATACTTTATTTCTGGATTATATATACAGCCTTATCTAATACCAAAACAATAATAAGCTGTACTGCGACTATGTGTTGTTAATAGTAGTACACACAGACAAACACTTTATTTGTAAATACTTAATACTTACCTTAATTATGGTAACTAGATAAAAAAACAGATCTCGAATCAGATAGTGAAGATGTAAAATTGAACAATGTAAACAAATGGGTTATCATGACAGTTTGAAATAAGATGAGTGGTGATTTGCAGAATTTTTTGTGCGTTTGTTTTCCTCGTCATAAATAATCTTAGGAAACTGAACTTTTAACATCTACTTACTTTTAGGTAATTGGCTTAGGTTAGTTTGTCGGGTAGTTCATTTAATGTGCTTATTATTAATAAAAACACTTTTAATCATTACAGATTTTATTTCCTAAACATGATTTTTTTAGTATACATTTTTAAACAGACGCAATATGTCCTTTGCGAAGAAATTGTTACGTAGATTATTTTTTAATATTTTTTTGCAATTTGATTTATTTGTATTATTTTTGATTTAATGTACAAGAAGGCAGTTCTCGCGATTATGAAATTGTAACCAATTACTTAGATATTCTAAAGACGGTAGATTTCTTGGAAAATTATTGTATGTTATATATCGAATTAGTAAATAATTAATTAAATAATAGGCGTTTGCCTTCTAGAACTAGGTCATCATCTTCACCCTAATGACTGCTAGAACACAGGGACTCTTTGACGAGAGAGCATAGCCCTTAATTCATCACGCTGGCCAAGTGTGGGTTGGTGAATTTCATATGTCCTTCAAACTCCTTAAATTTATCGGAACATGCCGGTTTCCTCACGATGTTTGCGTTGACCGTTAAAGCACGTGCTTATTAAAGCGCACATACAATTTTTCAAAACGAAAATAAAATCCATCGTGGTGCATGGCGGGGTTTGAACCCACGACCTTCGGAATGAAAGTCGAGTGTGCTCCTACTTAGCCAACACTCGTTTTTTTTAACTGGGTATTTAAGACAAATCATTCTCAAGAAGGACGGAATCTGCTCCAACAGCAAATAAAAAACAAGTCTAACAAATAATTATTGTAAAGTTTCAATATAAAAATAATCTAGAGTATCGCTTCTTTGCTCTCGTGTAACAAAAGCGAAGCGACCAGATACGATACATTTATTTCCTATTTATCTTTAAGTACCTATGTTTAATTGTGTTTTGTTTTTTAGATTGGTAAAACCAAACAATGGAAATAAATGATTTTGTGTCTTGTATCTACAAAATCTGATAAAACGTCAAATAAACTTTGAAACGCACAGTTTATTCACCGCAGTTAAACCTATTTCCATAAAATAATACGACATCCATAACGGCTTCATTAAAAACCGTTTTACTTAAAAACCATAGAGCACCATATCTCACGCCAATAACTTGCGCAAGCGCACAAAAAGCGGCGATACCATCTAGAAAGGGACAAAACATGTTTAGTTGAGTGAAAAATAATATGTTTAGTGATTTTATCTGGCTACTTACGGCCCGCGGTGTTACGTTACTATTCAGCTAAGGGCTATACAACGAAAAAAATACTTGTTTGTTACTTTGAATAGATTGTCAACTGATTTCGATCATGGAGTGAAATGTTGGAATCAAAGCAATGCCAAATTTAGCCTATTAAAATTGTATGGCCTGTTGACTTAGTTGTCTGGCCGTGTTGGCTAAGTTACACACTTGACTTTCATTCCGAAGGTCTTGGGTTCAAACCTAGCCGCGCACCTCTGGATTGAGAACATTGAAGAGTTTGAAAGACATGTGACATTTATCAACCCGCACTTTGCCAGCGTGGTGAATTAAGGGCTAATCTCTCGCTCTCTCGTCAAGAGAGAAGTACTTGTGTCCCAGCAGTGGGAACGTTAACAGGGTGGGATGATGTAAATTTTATATGTATGAGATAGACTACACCTAGGGTAACGTTTATAGTTCATACACATTTTGTAAAAAAAAAAGGTATATTTTTTTCCGGCAATTATTCGATTTTTGCGACTATAATTTGAGATTTAAACTATCCTATCTCTCAAGTTGGATCGAACTGCACATGGTGTGCGAATTTTATTATAATCGGTTAAGTGGTTTAGGAGTCCATTGAGGACAAACATTGTGACACGAGATTTATATAAATAACGGCCCGCCCCGGCGTCGCACGGGTAAAAAAACTTCCTGGCAATTTTTCCTTATTTGCTCACCGTTTAGACCTACCCTGGACTACGACAAACATTTTAAAACCAAAATCAGCTCAATCGTCCCAGCCGTTCTCGAGTTTTAATCAACAACAACTCATTTTTATTTCAACAAAAAAATTAAAAATTAAAATATAATAATTAAAAAACACCTACCTACTTCAAACTCATGTCAGAAAAAAATGATTGAAAACTATGTTGAATATTGAACATTCGAGACATAGTAGCTCAAGGAGTATATAACCACCACGTATGAATAGCTTATCAAGAAAAATCATAGACAACCTATAAAATGAATATTGAACTTTCGATACATAGACAATAGCTCAAAGAGTATATTACCACCACGTATGAAAAGCTTATCAAGAAAAATCATTATGCCTATAAAAAGTCATTTATTTTACACTTTTGTTAACCTGTAATAACAGACAAATAATTAGCAATAAACTAAAATTGCGACTATAATTTGAGATTTAAACTATCCTATCTCTCAAGTTGGATCGAACTGCACATGGTGTGCGAATGTTATTATAATCGGTTAAGTGGTTTAGGAGTCCATTGAGGACAAACATTGTGACACGAGATTTATATATATTAAGATGTTATAAATGTATCATATACCATGATTTGACGGTTTTTGAGTTTTCCGATATTTTGACGCTTTTGCAAGCGCCGTGATCACGGAAACAACTCATACCCGTTACCCGTTTTAAGTCATAATATTGTTAAAAACCATGATAATTTGATATTGACCCAAAATTTATGACGGAAAAAAATAATTATCAAAAATTGTGATATTTTTTGGATTCAATTTGGAAGCCCATTTTTCAAAAATAATACAATTTTTCGTAAGTGACAGCCTTATTTCATTATATTTTTATTGGTTCTCATTTATAATTATTCTAAAAATAAAAAAAGATTTTGGTTAACTTTTTAAGCTCGTACCTACTTAAAAAAACCACTGATGAGACTAGACATAACGTAGAAATAAGATGAGGCTAAGAAAATAAGAGGCCCTTTTTCCGAACAAAAAGGCCTAGAAATCGAAACAAGATTTACACTTTACACAAGGTCGCTTGGTGCGTGCCATTCACACCCTTTTCGCTTTTTATACCAATTTTGTATTACCCTGTACACCGTATTTATATCTTTATATATATAATTCTTCTGTGAGCGTGTATGTCACTGAACTTCTCTCAAACGATTGGACCGATTTTGATGAATTTTTTTGTGTGTGTTCAAGCGGATCTGGGAATGGTTTAGATTCACAATTTTGGAAAAAAAATTGAATAAAAACCCGTGCGAAGCCGGGGCGGGCCACTAGTACAATATAATTTATATAGTCCCAAACTCGGAAAAATTACTTTTGCAATTGCGTTCTTGACGCCATTTAGGGCCAAATTCGTAAAAATGTGGTTTGAACCCTTTAGGGTATTAACGTCCAGAATATAGATGTAAGATCCTGTCTAAGAATTTTAATTTTGGTCTTTTTATAATTTAATCTAAAACTGGTCAACGTAATTGGTTTGTCCGATTTTTAATAAAAAACACTAAAAAAAAACAATATCTTGGTCATCATTAGACTGCAATATTCTATCAGATAATAAAATGTCATATCACAAAGATATTGTATAATATTGTATAACATTGTGCAACACGAAAAAAATATTTTAAATGGATTTTGCAGGTTTCAGAAACCGTGATACAATAAGGAAAATGGTAAATATGGTGTAATAAATTGTTTTTCTTAGATAAAAATGTTTTAAGAACTTTTCCATTTACGTATCTTGGCCTAGATATGTATCAAACCTTGGTTTATCCTATATTTTATTAGGTAATTATAAACAGGTGTGAATTTTACGATTGTGCAGAATTGCGAATGTATAAGTGGTAACTATGTTGTAATGCTAAGAACACCAATATTGTTTTAATAACAACTGAAGATATTTTTTTTTATTATCGATAAGTCTTCATTTGACCACAATCTCACCTGATGTAAAGTGACGATGTGGTCTAAGATGGGACATGAAGACCTAGAAGGTAGATAGATGGCTTCTCCGGACCACATTACGAAACACGAAAAAATCGCTTCACGCACTGGCCCAGCCCGGAGGGTGGTGACAAGCCTCCCACCAGAGACTGTTCTTAGCACCACCCGGAGGTCACGTGTAAGGATTCAGAGGGTTACCACTTACGGACGTGAACAGACAAAACCTCCAAAATCCTCTCATATCTCTCCTCATATGAAAGTTGGATTGTTCTATTCGCTTCTCAACTTAGTGTGAAAAATTGAAACGAACTTTCAACACAATGTTATTTCCTTGGTAGTTTTTATTTAAAATAACTTTAAGTTGACCTGTCCATATATGCCTGTGCTTCTAAGGAAATAAACGTTTTGACTTTGACTTTGCGAAATCTGAGATTTTGGTCTCAAATCGGCCGGGTTTCTAAAATTCACAACTCTTTAGATAAATATTATGTGAAATCCATTATACAACTTCATAGATATTCATCGATTTAAAAGTATATCTGTCTGTGAAATTTTCTTGTGTAATTTATATTCTAAAAGAAGAGTGTTAGACACGTGTGTTGATGGATACGTAGGACTACCACTCTCTTGTACCATACTTGTGATTCTTGTTTATTTTATCTAAATATTTATTAAATACACACAATTTAACTTAAAGACTAGGGCCCAACATTTTAAAGTATATAGTAATCTAATATATCTATTATTAAAAAAGATGTCTGTCTAAACTAAGAGTGAAGTCACGCGCAGAAGCTAGGTGGTACATGTTGTTTACAGGCACGCGGCAAGTAGAGCGTACTGCACGTCGTCCGGACAGACAGACAGGCAGACGGTAGATCTGGCTGTCAGGTAACGCACCGTTTTGACACTTGACCTGTAGTGACCATGGTGTGTGCATTCTCAGGATTTCCCGGATGTTAATCATCATCATCATCATTTCAGCCGTAGGACGTCCACTGCTTAACATAGGCCTCCCTCAAAGACTTCCAGTGACTTCGGTCGGTAGCAGCTTGTAACCACCGCGAGCCCGCTACCTTCATCAACTCGTCCGTCCATCTAGTTGGTGGACGTCCTACTCTCCGTTTGCCGATTCGTGGTCTCCATTCAACAACTTTCCGGCCCCAACGGCCATCTGTTCTACGCGCTACATGGCCTAATGATGCGGATGTTAATGTTTTATTCAAAAAAGTCAAAGTCAAAACATTTATTTCCTTAGAAGCACAGCGCATACATGAATAGATAAGTGTCATCATCATCAATAGTAAGTAGTAATGTTTGTCAACCTCGCAATAAAATAGGTACTTAGAAAGAGGGTAGATCGGTTCGTTTGTGCTTAACAGTCTGCCTTACCGCATGGTCGATCAGTTTATTCTGTGTTTATGGCGCTTGCAACAGTGTCGAAATATCTAACAACTCAGTCTAAACATGGTATGTTACATGTTTCAGGTTTTAATCTGTTAAAACCATGATAATTATAAAAAGAAATCATCAATAGTGTCATACTTCTGCTGGGCATATATCGTCTTAGAAGATTTTCAGTTGTTTCGATTGAGAACTTGCATCCACCGTGAACTTTACCTATTTATAAGGGCTAAGATATTTTGATTGATGTAAATATTTATTAAAACAATTTTATCGTGTAATATTATTTCATAGCTAGTATTAAGTATAATAATTACTTTTATTGAATGTTTGTAACGGGGCTGTCAAATCCGGCAAACGGTTAAATAAATTAATAATAAAAACTATTATGATTTTTGGCAAAGATGTTAATTTAAAAAAATATATTTTATAGGGTTACCTTTAATTTAGGAATTTTTTAAGATTTTGATATTCCACCATTATTTTGCATCGGCGTTAGCTTTAAAATTATGGTATATAATAGCTCCACTGTGTATTCACAAGCGTTAGTATTTACACCAAACACTAAGAAATCATCTCATAAAAATATCCCACATCATCTGAAACTCAAGTCACACTTCTTGACCTCACCAGGAGCGGCAACCAAAAGCTCTATACTTGACCGCAGCTCTGCCTATATCACGCTAAACCCACCTCAATACACATAATATCAGCTCTCATTACAGGTGATATTCCCCTGTAGATGTCATAGATGAAGTCTTGTCAGGCGGCAGATAATTTTGACAGGTTTTTGACAGTTCACGCGCGCCCGGCTACTGGGGCGAGCGCAGCCGCCTGCCACTCAGAGTTTGTTTTGGTATTTGATCACGTTGTTGTGGAGCTGTAAAAAGTATATTAAAAGTACATAGCTTTAATAAACCGAAGTATGTTCAATTACAAGGTTACATTTGTAATGCCATGTGTTATTGTTTTGGGTTAGACAGAATATTCTTATCTGTATGAATGCTTGAGATTACAAAAGATATTAAATCAGCAAGTATCGGCTAGCCGAAACTACTTAAGCTTTTTTATCTCGCGAAATCTGCGATAAAAAAGCTGTGTTGGCCAAGTGGTACACTCGACCTTAATTCTGAAGGTCGTGTGTTCAAATCACTCAACGCACCTCTGGACTTCTCTTCTCGAAAAAATTATGTGAGCGTTAAAACACGTGCTTTAACGGTCAAGGCAAACATAGTGAGGAAACAGAGTGAATTAATGGCCTAATCTCTCACGTCAAGAGAGAAGTGCCTGTAAAACTAAAATATGCAACAAAGATTATTTTTTTTTAAATGATTTCTAAATGAAGGAAAATGTTAAAAAACTAACTTTGAATGATGGTTATGTTATCAGCTGTATAGCTCAGTATGAATCAAGCTTGTATCTTACGCGAAGTGTGATCTTGAGTTCGGAATATATTTTTTTATCTACGATGCAAAAAACATAAAAAAATTTTTCTTAAAAACCTATTGTCCGAGTTTAGTACATAAATGACAATGAAAATGTTCACCTTCATAGAAACAGAAAAAATAGTTTTCTTTTATTTCAATAAGATCTACGTAATGGAAAAACTAAAACAATGAAAAAGAAAATCAGAAAAATAATAAATACTGCCTATTGCATTTTTTTTTCAAATAGTGTCTATACGTTATAAATTGTTGAATCACAAAACAGATCAGCTTTTTATAATATTACTAGCGGTCCGCCCCTGCTTCGCACCTAGTTGACCGTATTGTGAATCTAAACCATTCTCGAGCCCACTTAAACATACACAAAAATCATCAAAATCGGTCCAGCCGTTTAGGAGTAGTTCAATGACTAACGCACGTACAGAAGATATATATATATATAAAGATCAAAACGGTTACCACGCCAATTAAATACTCAACTTATTATCAATTTTCCCAAGGAACCCAAATTTTTAGTATTGCAAAATATTGTGAAATAAAAATTATGTCAATATTGTAGGAAAATATCTGTTTACACAATGATAAGATAGATGGTCTCGCTTTAAAATCTAGTAAATAATGATTACCGCGATATAGCATGACGCCGCGGTTTGCGGGCGCGTATGTGCGCCGGCGCACGTGCGTCGCTGCCTCGGGGGACGGCTGTACTGGGAATGTACTGTACAGTAGATCACGGGTCCAATTCATTTTTTTTTGTAGATTTGAAAGTTTATGTTAAGGATTTAATAAAAAGGCTATTTCGTATGACCGCGGTTTGGATTGACAAATAAATGAGGGTAGATGAAGATTAGTTTTCATTTAATTTTTATCTTGTACAGGATCAACATGAAATTGTATTATTTGCTGATGATACTTCACTTCTTTTTAAAATAGATCGTCGCACTAATAACTTTGACAAGGTAAATAATGCACTTTTTAAAATAGATCGTCGCACTAATAACTTTGACAAGGTAAATAATGCAATTTCTAAAGTAGTCCATTGGTTTGAATCCAATAATCTACTATTGAATGAAAATAAAACTAAATGTATTCGATTTTCACTACCTAATGTAAAACAAGGTTCTGTAGATATTAAAATAAAGGGCGACAATTTAGAGCTCGTTGAAAATACTGTATTCCTAGGTATAACTTTAGATAGCAAGCTTCAATGGGACCCTCATATAGATAAATTGTCGAAAAGGCTCAGTTCTGCTGCTTTCGCAGTCAAAAAAATTAGAGTTTTAACTAATATTGCAACATCTAGACTGGTCTACTTTAGTTACTTCCATAGCATTATGTCATACGGTATTTTGCTGTGGGGGAGTGCTGGAGTAGGACGCATAAATACCATATTTGTACTGCAGAAAAGGGCTGTTCGTGCTATCTATAATATGGGTCCCCGAGATTCGCTACGTGATAAATTCAAAGAAATAAACATATTGACCGTCATTTGTCAATATATTTACGAAGCCATTATGTATACGCATAAAAATATTAATTTGTTTACAAAAAATAGTGATAAACTCAATGTAAATACAAGAAATAAATATAAACTCGCTTTGCCCACCACTAGGCTGCATAAGGTTAATGTTATCATTCAAAGGGCAATGTATACGCTTCTACAACAAGATTCCCAAAGAATTGCAACAGTTGTCAATTACTAAATTTAAGAAAATTGTAAAAAACAATCTTTGTAAAAAAGCTTATTATAATATATCGGATTACCTTGAAGACAAAACTGCTTGGGACGGAATCTGCTCCAACACAAAATCAAAAACAAGACTAACAAATAATGATTGTTAAGTTTCAATACAAAAATGAACTAGAGTTTCTAATCGCTTCTTTGCTCTAGTGTAAAAAAAGCGAAGCGACCAGATACCATAAATTTATTTCCTACTTATCTTTAAGCACCTATTATTATTTAATTTTTGTTTTTTTGTAATTTATTTTGACGTGTCTAAGTTTTGTAAAACCAAACTATGGAAATAAATGATTTTGTATCTTGTATCTTGTATCATCTCTAAATTGATAATAATTGCCATATAAAAAATAATTTATTCTACTTTCCCCCACCAAGGCTGCCCCACCAGTAGGGCATTGACTACAACACAAAAAGTGCAGTGTAATCTGCGCCACTACTCAATATAGTGGGTCATTATCCCGTAGTAAAATGTCTCGTGTCACTCTTTCTGACAATAACTCTAACTGTTTGATTTAAGATTTTCAGAGAACTACTTTCACAGAAACTTTATTATTATGTCCGTAGCCTTTTCCAAGCTATACTAGTTTACTTATCTGTAAAAATGGGTTTGTAAGACAATCAATCATTACACTTCAGATAATAAGCAAGATTAACAAGATACAACATTTTACTTTTAACCCTTTCTAGGAGATTTAATTGTATATAATTCTCAATTATATCAAATCAATAGTTAAAGTCAAAACATTTATTTTTAACCCCCGTCGCATAAAGACGGGTGTTATACGTTTGACGTGTCTGTCTGTGGAATCATAGCTCCCGAACGGGTGAACCGATTTCAGCAGATGTGGGCTTTGCGCAGGCGTTCTTAGACATGTTTGATGAAAATCGGTTACACCGTTTTAAAGTTATATAATCCAAGTTATGTAGTTGTTATTGTGAGTTATATAATATGATGGTAAAAGTGTGGAAGAAAAGCCGAAAATCAACAAATATTCTCGAGTTGGGTCTCAAATGAAAGCGCATTATATGCACATTACAATGACAATAGTACTTTTTACTTTTAAGGGAAAAAAAATAAGGAATCATGTTTTTTTTCTCAATTTAGATTTTTAGGAAATCTACAAGGTATGCTTGATTGCATTAAAAGCGTGTGTTAAATAAAACATGATATAATTTATATCTAATTTATAGTTATGCAGTTTAAAATAAAAAAAACACCGTCGAAAGAAGCCAAATCACTCAATGAAGAAATAACTTTGAATTTGCATTTCACAGATGAAACGGAAATCTGATGTTTACCGACAAAATATTGCGTTGTAAAATCACGGTAATATTATCTAACGTAGATATTATTACCGTGGTAAAATCCACGTTAGATCTCTCCTTATCAAAGTAGAGAAAATGGTGTATTTACTTTAAGCCTTCCTCACTATTTGCTAGATAAAAACCTCATGACATGACGTGAACTTATGAGAAAAAGGTGTTGAAAAATTAAAAATATCCTTAATTTGATGAGATGATTTTTATTAAGTTTTTTTTTACCTTTTGGGACGTGTGTGGCTAGATTTTGAATTACTTTCGATTATTCCTTATCAATAATAGCTATAGACATAGATAGTGACACACAAAAGGCCACAAACAACCCTAAAATGGGTCAAACAAGGTCAAGCGGTACTTCTCACCTGGTCATGGTCAGCTTCTATCATTTTACAAAGCTCAGGTCCGGTCTGGTTAGGAGTATTGCTGCCACGTTTGGGACGGTTCCGCCAAGTATCAGCTTGCCGCCTTAGACTCAATCGAACGAAGAGCTCTCAGACTAATTGATGACCAGTACCTTGCTCAGACTAAAATCCAAAGTCTCGAGCACCGTCGCAAGGTTTCCTGTCTCTCAATCTTTTATAGGTTACATTTCGGAGAATGTTCACAGGAACTTCATGACCTGAATCCACCATCTCCCTTCCACTCCAGGACAAGCAGACGCACGGCGAATTACCATCCTTATTTAGTGGATATTCCCTCCACTCGTACTAAGCGATTCTCATCCACCTTTATAATTCGCACGGCAAAGGTCTGGAATTCGCTCCCTGCTGCTGTATTTCCTAATTACTACAACCTGAGTGTCTTCAAGACAAGAGTGAATAGGTACCTTCTAGATCTATGTGTTCCATCTTCGTCCACATCGACACTTTCCATCAGGTGAGATTGTGGACAAACATAGATCTATCTTCCATAAAAAAAAAAGTTAAAAAATCAGTAGCGATATTGCGTTCCTAACTCGTGAGCTCTGCCGAATTGGGTTCGATTTGCCAATACACGAGGTGATTTATGGTATGAGGACTCTAGGGTCCTCCCCACCACTTCTCCGAAATCGCTACTGCAACAAAATCACTAAATATAACACTTTCGTGTAAAGGTGAAAATCCATAGTTATTGCATGTATGGTAACGCATTGAAATCCGAGCTTTTTAGTCAACATGACAACTCATTCAATGACGTTCGGTCACCTCATGTTATGAATAAAATCAGTACTTGTACATTACTCAAGTTATCGATATTGCATTAGTCAGTACAAAAGTTTTTTTTTTTTTTTTTTTTCACACACAACCTCTAGCCCGTGGTTAGCTTTTAGCTTGTGTTACGAGTACTAGACATCTGATATACTTAATATAATATATGTACATACATACATAGATATTTTTTATTATACATGTTAAACACCCACGTAAAAGTAATAAAAGCTAACGTCAAAACAAATAAAAATGTGGAAAATATAATAAGAAAGGTTCTACATGGAACTGTTCATTTCGTATAAGTTGGGGGCAGTTTGTGAAACAGCGTTTGATCGCCGCTGAATAATTGAGTGATGGAGGGTAGCCCACGGCAAGGCGGCGTCCAACATGAGGTTTTAAAGTTTGATTAAAGGAAAATGCCGGAGAGTAAGAAAACAAACGTATTTTTTTTAGATCTAATTCATGTTTTTTTTCCTTTAATCTTTGTTGTTCCCTACTGCGCAAAGGCGTTGATATGCAAAAATTTTTCATTAATTAGCAAAACGTTTCCAAAATTGTAACCCTTAACTCCTTAACCTTTAAAACATGTTTTTTTTCTTGCAAAGAGAGACACCAACATTATATTTTCAATAACTAAATTAATTTGGAAAACGTCTATTACTCGACGACATTACGTGTATCCGGCGTTTCTGCTTCAAGATAAAACCACAGCGGGTAAGCCTCGTCCTTCAGACCGCTCGCGCGTCTCATACTGAAATTTTCAAATAAATAGTGTTACGCTATAAAAGTGAAATAACGCTACATGAGTCACTAACTGGTAACTCATTCTGCATAGAAACCACTACTACAAGTGGGTTTCTGTTAGCGACGCATACCGTACATAATTGTGAAGGTTCCCTGGTAGCCGCGTCCTTACGGCGTGGTCCCCGGCCCGTGCGAAACGCCACCTGGCGGGCGACACTAAATTGTCTAAGTACACGTTTTGATTTCGTTGCCGGTGGCGCGTAATATTTAATAACGGCGTGTTCACGACCGACTGTTGTATTCGGTGTTTCACGGTAAATTGTAATTATGGGGCATTGTTTGTGGCAATGTAGAATTATTTTAATTTGAATTTCTTTACATACTGGTTAACAGTAGTTAGTAGTATAGTAGGTTGTTAGTGTAAAGAAATAGAAATTAAAAAGGTATATATTAACATAATACAACGAATAATATGTTCGTTTTATTAAAAGCTTCTAATTTCTACTAAGAAAATGCTGATAGGTAAAGTCTATGTCTTCGTTTCTCCATACAAATATTGACTAAAACTACTTGCTCTTTTCATTATACTATTTTAAACACCATGTACTAATTCATTCATTAATTCGTTTGTAAGACGCCTCATCGCCGATTTAGGGTTAAAGCAGTATATTATGAAACTCAAATAAATGAAGTCGTATTTTATCAACAACACTGACCTAATTCATCACAGAGAAAAACAGTAGATGCGTTTGACAGATGCGATCTTCGTCAAAGTTACCTCACATTTCATTGAGATACAAGCCGTCTGGAATGTAGTGATGATGATAACTGCTCAGATAAGTGAGTTGGCAGAAACAGAATCACGTGAACGTCTTATCGACGCCGTAATATCGCCCGAGATAACCTTTAGACCAGGTAGCATAGTCGTCGCATTATCAGAGTTTTATTTACTCAGTAATTAAATAACGCCCTAATTACTGATTACAGTGAGTTGGTTTATCAGGCCTCTGAAATCTGACGCCTCAGTCCTGACGCGATATTTCGATTTATTGAGTAGTAACTTTAACATCTTAAAGGTTTCCTTTCAAAAGATGTGGGCTTGTATAAAAACCTAACTAAGACCAGTCTTAATTGCAAATTTGATAACGTCAAATGTACGTACATAATGTGACCTTTCAAATGTGCACTCAAGATCGAACTTAGAGTTGAGTTTGGTTTAGGTAATACTTTTTATTAATACGGGCCTAGAAATGCTACAGCTAGGTACCTACTTAATTATGTCATTGTTCTGATCCTGAAATTCTCAAAATAAATCTTTCATTCTTATTAATCTATCATTCTTCGAAATACATCTTAATATATATAAATCTCGTGTCACAATGTTTGTCCTCAATGGACTCCTAAACCACTTAACAGATTGTAATAAAATTCGCACACCATGTGCAGTTCGATCCAACTTGAGAGATAGGATGGTTTTTACGGCGAGAAAAATTCGAATAATTTCCGGGAAAATTTTATGCCCGTGCGACGCCGGGGCGGGCCGCTAGTACAGTTATAAATACAGTTTTGATTTAAGAAAATGGGTACTCTTAGGTTAGAAAAACTGACCTTATTTGTATTCCGGACTGTCAGCGATAAGACTGAAGTCTCTGACAGTCCAGAATACAGACCAGATTACAAAGATAAGACTTCAGTCTTGTCTTGTTACTGTTTATATTATTATTGTAATAAAAGAAAAAAGAAAAATATAAAAAGAAATATAAAAGAATCTATAAAGAGTTATCTATCTATTTTTGAGCGAACGCATTATAAAACATTTATTTGAATAAAACATGAATAGAGTATAACACCTTTTTTAAAAAGTTTTTAATTAATCCTGAGGTTATAGTGAACAAATAGATTTTAATTTTATAAATCCGAAAAATGTCTTAATAAAATATTCTATTCTAATTTTGAAATTGCGCGCGTAAACTGTAGCCGCCATGCTGTTTCGGCTCGTGACGTCACTCGTGTCGTGATTTTCACATTTTAAAAGCACGATTTTAAAATTGAATTATAATATTAACATTGCATTTTTATGAATTAATCATATATGTACGTACATTTTTATAAGGTAAAATACTCTAATTAACAAACTTAATTCGACTACCAAAAAAATTTATTTATTTAATTAATTATGTTAAATTACCGATACTGATTTACGTTTGACAAAGCTCACTAAAGATATGTCTCAGTTATGATATTTATATTTCACACATGAACCAAAAAGTCTACCATATAACTCGGAAATCCTTTTTCAGACAGTTAAAAGCCTTAGTTGAAATAGAGTTGTCATTAAAATGAGAACTATCTAGTTCTCGAAATCGTCGATATTAGCATCTTTCTTGTATTAATAATCCAAAGTAAGTTTACATTTCTCACGGGATTGAAAAGCACTTGTTAACAGTTGCGTGCACGACACACCTTCGACCGAATCGTGCGCAAGTGACGTCACAGCATGCAACGGGGCATAGTTAGAAGGGAAAACCTCTTCAGCTCCACTCCAGTGAATTTTGAGCACTTCTTAAAAAGCTTAGTTTTATTGAGATCAAGAACAGTGTGAGAACTTTTCGCACTTCAATCTCGATACATAACGGAGCAATTATGAATCGAATGAATTCAATTATTTATTTCAATTACAAATTGAATTGATGAGTGCGAATAATAAAGTTGTTCTCAGCAATTCGATTTACGAATTTCTGAAGGTAAGGGAATGCGAAGCTTCAATAGGATTTCTAATTATGTTGGTTAACAAAGGCCTTTACCAAGTTAACTATTAATAGATACATATTTAGGTATATTAACCGATCATCGGATTCCATTCGAGTCCTTTTTGGCTTCTCCTATGAGATAATAATAAATTATTATTATTAGTTATACAATTATTATTTAGATAATCGATTTCGGTAGGTATAGCGTTGACCCGCGTTCTTTTCTTTTAACTTATTATTTAAAGTCGTAAAATAGCTCAAATTTTCCTACATTAAAAACATGCCGAATGTGGCGCGTTAAAAATAGGATGTAAGTGATGAATGTTACATTGTTATAGGGGCGAATGCGGAATAGAAACTGGAAAAAATCGAATTTTTGAAAAAGGGCCGAACTTTCACGGGACGAATGCGGAATAAATCGAAGAAACCGCGAGCATAGTCGTCTCCTTAGTCGGCGTTTTTTCTTGTATTCTTTCTAGTTTTAAAATAATCCCATGGGATTTAATTAAAGACTTAAATGGTTTTTTATCTGTAAAGACAAAACATTTATTTATTTAAATTGAACTACAAAGTTCCTTAAAGGTAATAATTAATTTACCTGTAGGTAAAGACAAAAACAACATTATAAAGCCTTTACTTAGGTTTGATTATTATTTTATGATAAACTGAATGAATTCTTCTTCTTTTATTTGATGGCGTCCGAGACTGGCTTTATGGCAAGTTTAACCTCACAATCCTTCATGTTCCCATTGACGTTCCGATGCAAGAGTCACTGTCAAGTGTCATCGATGGTGTGAATTAGAAAACATTTAACTTCAGTGTAAACGAAGAAGAGAAAAATGGCGTTCAACTGAGTATGTTTATAAATGGTGGTTTTTATGTAGTCCGAAATAAATGTCTTTTTCATATTCCTTAGATCTTTAAATAGCGTTTTATTATAATAGTTAATTTTATTTAACTCGATACTGGTAAATTGTCTCTTCAAGCGCAAAGTCCAATTACAAGAAACTGAACTGAACTAACTGAGCGACCTGAAACCCTTGCGGATTCCCTACGTCATGACTTGCGATTCACACTGGTTGAATAGATCCATCGTATAATGGTAGGAATAATTTATTTACCTATTACTGGAATCACTCCACCCACCACCATACACGGCGAAGTGAATTATGGCAGTGCTTGGAAACAATTGAATACCATAAAACAGTGCCTACCCTTCTTTTAACTACCCTATTGATTATTATGCATACTTGTATGATTTGGTTACTGCATGTCGTTTTAATATCCTATCGATGTAATTAGACATTACCACCGCAAATGAGCAAGGCAGCTGAGGTATGTAATGTGTTTACTGAAAAAAATAATAACTATTTTTATTATTTTCACTCAGGCAAGAGATTACCTACTCAATATCTTCGAAAGATATACATTTTAGAGAGTTTTAGAGATGAAGATTTTTTATTTGCAGTCAATAATTTATATATTATCTACATTTGACGTAAATTCTGATAGAAAAGATAATTTTCTTAGCGAGACTTCTTATAAGCAAGCCATCAACATTATAGACATGTAAGGAGGCAACAGTATGACTTTAGGCTAAAACTTTTTGACTGGTCAAGATTCTTATGCCTCATAAGCACAGTCCTCATTATTCCACCGTTCCCCAGAAGTCATGGCCTGTTTGAGAGCCGCCATTTTGACAAGAGAGAGTAAAGTCACGTAAGATCAAGGAGATGGTAGTTTGATCATACCTCTACTGTCTCTGGCAAGTATTCTCTTTCTTCATAAATAGTCCGGTAACGCTGTCAAAGCCATCTGCGGTCGACATCATTAAAAGCCATTCGAAAAAAGAAGTTTCCACGTCGTTCCTACTACTACTAGTGGCCTGTGAACCGCCATATGCCGGCGTCCGCCCCGATCAAGAGCTTGTTGTGGTCGAAGTTCGATCATTACCCTCATTACTAAACCATCGGTTAATTACACGCGGTCTGTTATGGAAAATGTTTTCCAATATTCCAAGGGCTGTTGTGACTGGACACGTGTTTGGTTTCTGTGTTGTAAACTTATTTTAAGATTGGTTTATTGTTGAAATTGTAATTGTCCTGTTTTTATTGGGACAAAAATTGCTTACGAGTATTATGTATGCTTTAAGTGTACACTTGCTTTTCCTTCAGCCCCTTTAAAAAATCTGAAAAAATTGGTAAAAATTTGGACGACGTTAATAATTTTACAATGTTTTTTTGTCGAGAACCTAAGAATAAAATAAATGTTTGTATCTAATAAAGACACGTTTAACATATTTAAGGTAAAGTCGCTATTGGGGATTTACCGTAACTTTAAATGCACTTCTGTATGTGGAACGCGTTTAAAAAGCGATTGTGCGAATGGGATTAATACTTAATTTAAAATTAAATGCTGAATATCTCATATTCCCACCGGTATGTAGAAGTCATTATTTAATATTTGATGTAAATTGCATGTCCCTAAATGACGGTGTACTACAATTTATACATTTGAAACGTATAATAGTTCGGCCACTCCGTAATTACGGATGGCTGAAATAATATTAAGGAGTTATGTATACCTTAATATGTCAGTCTGTCGGCACGCCTACTTAAAATTATTTAGCTACTTTCATGAAATGGAAATGAGTTAAATTTAATATGTATGCATGCTGTATTTTTTCTTTTGCTGACTATTTAAATAATAAGGTAGGTATTAAGATTATTTCAAAAGGTTAAAATAATAAATTAATTTCACAGTAGTTAAGTATATCAACAACATAAATAAACTCTATTAAAATACATATATTTTACTGTTTCATGCAAATTGCGTAAAATATTACAAAATAAATTCCAAAACTACGAGATACGGATTATTATTGAAGACACAATTTCGGGTGTTAAGATTCAAAAACCTTAATTTACAAATAATATAAAAATTAATAAAATATTAAACACCTGCCCGTTGTATCAAGAACAGACTCCTATTTCGAAGTCGGTTAATAAGTAATGCATATAATTATGATTAGCACCTACAATGTAATTTACAACCTCTGCCGAATGGTTTAATATATAATTTTGCATCTTCTTAACGAGCCTTTTTGACATAGCTAATTTCTTTTTCTCGCGTTTAAAAATGGAATGTCACAGTTTCATGAAACATGGCCGGCGGCGCGGGCGCATAAAACGCGGACTTTACGCTGTTTTATTTTGTTTTGAGATATCTTGCTTTTTATTTCATTTGATATTCTGTTTGTTGTTTAACTTTTCTTATAAAATTGTTTTTACTTATAAAGCTTTATTTTGCATGGTTATTTATAAAAAACAAGCTACTAGAAGTATTTGTCTCTTGTCTTGAAGATACTGAAATTGCAGTCAAGAAATATCGAACTAAACCTTTACGGTTCAAATTATGAAGGCGGAAGATAATAGAGCTTATAGGTAATTGTTTATTTTGAGTATGTAGCAAGCTTTCACTTAAAATAGATTTATATTGCGTCTGCTTAACCTCGAGTGGAAGGGAGTTGGTAGCTCGAGTCAAATTTTACCTTCAAGAAATGGCTTGGAGCAATGATACCGTTCATGCATTGTATATAAATAGATAACAGTTCGAAGCCTAGTTTCCCGGATCCCGGAATCCCCGAATCCTCGATTCAATACGGGATAAGTACGTCCTAAGGCTGAAATACTTAATTTTGTGTAGAAAAGAACAAGAAATTCAATATTTCAACTTTAGTGAGGTTTATCACTTTTAAAAATTATAAATTTGTTTTTATAATTAATTGTTTATCGACAAATATTGGCAAATCGAAACGAGTGGACAGATAAAATAGAGTTATTTGCCCAGCCGTGGGACAGCATGGCTCATAAATAAATAAATAATTGTATATTGCTTTGTAATACTTATCTATTATATTCTTTATCGTAACTTCTTAAAACATCTGCGAGGCATACATCCTGCTATCGACACGATCAATGCATACCATTATTGGTGGAATCATCAGCGCGCTGCAGGAGCTCCGCGCAACATGTTGTATCTGTATTAGTGAGGAACTAGTGACGCGTCCAGTCTTCGCTTGTAATTTATTTTTCGGTTTTAGTTAAATTAAGGCTTATCTAACGTAAAAAATAATAATATTTATACAACTATAGGCAAAATATGCAATATTGCCGTTGATGATATTATAATGATATTTTTGATTGTACTATTTTAAAATCATCTAATCAAAAATATCATCATTAGTTAGCAACAAAATCACAAAAAGTACAATATAAAAAACTAGCTGTGCCCTGCGGTGCTACCCGCGTTATAATGGATGAAGTATTCTTAACCAACAACATATTTATTTGAATAAAGATTAATATTATTATGTTGATACAACTTAAACAAATTATTTCGACCAAATTAGGTACCATAAAAACGGTTTTTGTGAGTTAATCTTAAAAGATAGACATATACTATTGTGGACTGTTTTTTAGATCATTAAAAGAGCTATTATTCTTTAATACATATTTTTTGTGTATCTTGAACCGTTTTCACGGCGCACGCAACGGAAGGCTTCAAAGATGAACAATTTCTCCCGTTTTTTACACATTTACCACTATATCTTTGCTCCTATTGGTCGTAGCGTGATGTTATATAGCCTATAGCCTTCCTCGATAACTGGACTATCCAATACAAAAAGAATTATTCAATTCGAACCAGTAGTTTCTGAGATTAGCGCGTTCAAACAAACAAACAAACAAACAATCAAACAAACTCTTCAGCTTTATAATATTAGTATAGATAATAACATTGGAGTGCAATGGAGTGGGTTTTATTGTTTTGTATAATTATTTTGAAAAGTTCAAAAGTTCAAACTAAAACAAGAGTGTTGTTTCTTTATAGCTTCTATTTCAAGTATTCCCGTTGAATCACCAATTTTTTGGGCAACTACTCAAATGCAATCAAGCATAAAGCATCAAAGGTTAATTTATGATAAAAAAATACCTGTATTCTATTAGTAAATTAATTAATAATTATTGCTAGGCAATCAACACATGAACCTCTAACCTTCAAGTAAGCTTGTAATTATTATTTATTTTTCTGAAATAATTGATACATTGTTGTACAAATTAACTTTTTTACACTACGCAGACTGAGGAGCACTGATCCGTCGATCAGTCAAATTGATTCAATTGTGTTATTAAGATCTACAAGGGAAAATAGACACCAATACATACCCCTTTTTTAGAACCTGTCGCAGTTTTGGCTTACAAACTTACATAACATATTAATGTTTAATAATATGGTATGGAAATAAATTTATATACAGCCGACAAATGCCGACAAGTCGACAATTTCCTTAAAATGTAACTTGGTGTTATGAATAAATTTATTTGTATTTGTGAAAAAGTCTCCAGTCGAAATCTTCTAGGACATTATCAACACTGACAAAGTAACATCGAAAAAAACATAACTAACGTTAACTCTGAACAAGTTATAAACCTTCTAAGAAACCGTCCTCTAAGAAAAATAAACAGACCGCAATATATCCATGCAAATGTACACCTTAACAATTTTCAATTTAATCAAGCTACCAAGAAAGCCTTAAAATGTAATTCCTATTATGTTTTCTATTAATGTTCATGTTGTATGTCCGGCCGTAAGGAATCACCCGACTGCAATTACAAGGGATTTACTTTATAAGGTATAGGAAAATGGCAAAAGGCACTGAACAGCTTCTGTTGCATTATTTGCTGAACATGGTGTTATATCTGACGGTACAGGGGTCCACTGGCTGCGCATGCTCGTCAACTCTGTAGAAAAAAAACTGGTGCCTATTGTGCTCAACATGGCAAAATGCATGTTCTATTCCCCGTGCAATGCATGAGAAATATAAATTTCTTATTCTAATTTGCGATTATAGATTTAAATTTTTTTTGGGAGAATTAAAATTTATACTTTTTTGCTAAAGTTTACAGGTATATTACCCACATGCACTGCATGCATGCATCAATTGCACATAGATTTTTAAAATGTAACTATATTTCCAGCCTCCTCCTATAGTGCGTTTAATATTTGAACACGAATTTTGGAAATATTTATTATCTGTATCAAATATCGTTAAATCATGGTATGTTACGGGTGTTTTATTAAAAATCTTATTTATTTAAAATGTTAAGAACTTTCGTTCCTTTGCTTACTTTAAGGACCCTGGTTACACTAATTTAAATAATGATATGTATGTATATTTATCAAAAAGCGGCAACATAACTTTTATAAATTGTTCAGCAACTTCTGTAGCGTAGTGTACATAACTCAGGTCGCTTACGCGCTGTGCCTGCGAGCTGAGTCTGCTTTCTATTTACTGCGCGATTCCAGTTATTGTAATACACTGCTTCATCAGACCCGTGTA
The DNA here is from genome assembly GCA_929108375.1 of Gymnoscelis rufifasciata. Classification (NCBI taxonomy): domain Eukaryota; kingdom Metazoa; phylum Arthropoda; class Insecta; order Lepidoptera; family Geometridae; genus Gymnoscelis; species Gymnoscelis rufifasciata. The sequence continues at coordinate 468,693 of OV815307.1, read as the reverse complement.
ATTGTACCAGAACACTGGGCCGGGCTCAGGGCACTAGCCGACGCTCAGGGCCGGACTCAGCACAGCCGGACAAATACACAAGACTACATTAAAACCCAAGTAAGTTAAACTAGCACACCTTTCGATTCAGTAGGTTCACACATTTGGCGGTAAATTAGACGATATTAGATTATTAAAGTTTACCCATAAAGGAAAGTGCAAGTGATAAAGGGAAAGGACATGCACATCAAATTGAATATTAACTATAAGTATTGACTATAATATTTTACAAATCGACTAGCAGTAGGCTAGAAACTTATACAAACTGCGTCATTCCCAGCGGAATGAAATGAACGTAAGCAGATAGGATATTGAGGGAGTGGACAATGCACATTATCTACCACATCACGAACTAATTATTACACCTACTCTTACTTTTTTAAGTCGTAAGATCTGAATGTAAGCAGTTATGATATTTTTGCGAGCCCGTTGTGTCCAAATTAGGAAGCGGACAGTGTCCATATTCTTAGATCCATTATCTAATAACTTTAGGGGTCTTACTAACAACATTTTTATACACTAACCTACATCGATTTATTAAAACACTCACACAGCATGTTATGTCCATGTAAGCATAGGCTTCTAAGGAAATAAACGTTTTGACTTTGACTTTGTAACCCCCGTTTTTCTACGAGGCCGTGTGAGATTAAGTACAAAACGTGTAACGCAGACGCAATAATAATTACCATTACTCTGAGGAAATAAAGAAGAGAAGAACTTCTTGTAGAACTACTCTACCTATAGAACTTAAGAGACCCTAAGAGAAACTACTTTTCAAATCATGCCCTGTGAGTGTTTCATTAAATCTACTACAACTTTTATAGTTCGATTTGAGAATTTTTTACGTTGCCATTAGATTTTGTCCATTTTTTACAAAATCTTAATTTTTTTAAACATTAATGTGTGTGCATGTGCTCAGTGACGAAACAGTGGAATGATCTGAATGTAAGCAGTTAGGATACTGTGCGAGCCTGTTGTGTCTAAATAAGGAAGTGGGCAATGCACACATCTTCCAGAAACATGATCTAATTACTTCAACGAGGGGCCCTACTATGGCCTGTGCACATCGGTCACACCTACACAACTCGAAAGAAACTCGAAATATATAACTTAATCTTTTCATATTTTTTATAATTGCGATAGTTCATAAATACACTCATTATTCTCATTATGCATAATGCCGACTAATGTTTACTTACCTAATTGTAATAGGCATGATGACTAAATAAAAAACAGATATTCTGTTGAGTCCGTCTGTCCGTCTAAAAATACTGGACACCAATTTTTTGCTCTATCAGTTTAATAATTTAGTGCGTTATAATCGAAAGCATTTCGTCACGCTAAGCTTCAATGCACTGTGTCTGGATGTTTCGTTTTCAAGAAAAAATAATAAATATGGTTGAATTTTTTTAAGTTATCCAAATGAAGAACAAATATTTATTTTTAGTCATTTACGCTATTTAGAAAATTAGTAATTTCTATACTAGCTCTCAACTGAAAATCATTTTACGAAATATTTGTAAATACTTTTTTATTAACCGACTTCAAAAAAAAGGAGGTTTCTCAATTCGACCGTATATATTTTTTTTTTTTTTTTTTTTTTTTTTTTTTATGTATGTCCGCGGATAACTTTGTCGGTTATGAACCGATTTTGATTATTCTTTTTTTGTTGGAAAGGGAGTATCCCAAAGGGGGTCCCATTGTAAGGAAACCTGGATCTGGTGGTGGAATCCTGAAGAAATTGAGGGAAACTCTTGAAAATATCGTCTTTCCGACTTGTGTGTTACTTAATATTATTCAATATAATGAATTTTAAAGCCGTTTTATGAATGAGGGTCTGGTGTTGATCTGATGATGGAGGGAAAGGCGGTCAACGGAACTCCTCAACGATTTACAGCAAGTACTTTGTGTTTGGGCTTGATTAACTTATATTACTGAGACCGTTCATCTAAATGGGTTTTGACTGATATTAGGGGTCTGATGATGAAAATGAAGGACAGTCAAAGGAACTCTATAAGGTATATTTTAGTAGAGTAATAACTAAAAATCGTGAAATAAAACTTTTTTGCCAAAAATTAAACCAACTTCAAACGAGAAACTGAAAAGTACAAAATAAATTAACTTTACAAATCATTTCGACATTATAAGTGATAATTAAAAGAAACATAAACAATTAAATAATTAAGTATTTAATAATTTTGAGGTCGGTGCGAAGTAAATACTACAAAAAACTTAATGCAGTAACAAATGCATTTTTACCTACACTAAACACAATATCAATAGATATATATATGTCAAAATAACATACTAATTAACAGCATTTAGGACCCAAATAGAAATGCGTGCGCGGATATACCGTGAATGGACTGATATTAAGAGTTAATTTCCTGCTAATACCTTATGGCTTGAGTTGTGAAAAAGATTGATGTTAGGTACCTATATTATATCTAGTTATTGTTTTACTTGGCACCGACTTCAAAATTATTAAATACTTAATTATTTAATTGTTTATGTTTCTTTTAATTATCACTTATAATGTCGAAATGATTTGTAAAGTTAATTTATTTTGTACTTTTCAGTTTCTCGTTTGAAGTTGGTTTAATTTTTGGCAAAAAAGTTTTATCTATTACTTTGTCGTCGTTATTATAAAAGGATTAAATATTAATAACAGTTCACAGAACTAACTGGGACAAAATATCGAGCTAAAATAATATTAAGCCTGATTTGAGAGAAGATTATTTGCATCCTCTCACGTAATCTGATTACTTAACTTTGGATTAGATACATTCAATTTAAGTTCCTGCGAAATGTAACGGACTCTTAAGTACGTTGGTATTAAAGCGGTGGGGTCGGGCTTACCCCAGCTCGGTAGGGTTAAAGTACTTATGGCGAGCCCTAATACTATAAGTACCTTAAGAACTTTAGTTGCGGTTAGAATTATCGCAACCTATCTGTTCTTATGTTTGAGGTTTCATTTTCCTTCAAATGTAAATAATAATGTTAATTGTATTTATGTTTAACCCTGGAGTTTGGAGAAAGCTCTGTCAAAAGTCGTTATTTGTTGGAACTTAACTAATTACATGTTTTTTTTCATGTAGCAGACATCATCATCATCACCCTATTATGTTCCCACTGCTAGGACACAGGGACTTCTCTCTTGGTGAGAGAGATTAGGCCTTAATTCACCACGCTGGCCAAGTGCGGGTTGGTGAATATCACATTATGTCCTTCAAACTTTTTCTAAAGATCTCAGAACATGCCGGTTTCCTCACGATGTTTGCCTTCACCGTTAAAGCACGTGTTTAAAGCGCACATAAATTTATCCAGAAGAAAAATCCAAAGGTGCGTGGCGGGTTATGAACCAACGACCTTCGGAATGAAAGTCGAGTGTCCTCTCACTCAGCCAACACGGCTTATGTAGCAGTACGCGTATTTATTTTAAGTATTTCGTACCCAAAGGTTGAAACGGGACCCTATTACTGAGACTTCATCTTTTATCTGACTGAGAGATAGAATGTTGAAATGTTTACGGATGATTAATATTTATATTGCCGATATAACAACAAATACTAAAAACACATAATAAATAAATATATAGAGGGGTTCCCGTACGACAAACGTGAATAAATTTATTAAGTTAAGCAACTTTGTCCCAAAATCTGTCTTTTAATTCTTGTGCTATTAAGTATCGATTAATCCGTGGGTTTCCTACGAGCTAGTGGCAAAATTAACACTGGAGCTGTCGTGTTCGCGACAGCTCCAACAGCTACCTACAGCTTATTGCTAGAAGGCTGGACACTGACTGTCTTTTTATGAAGCGCTGGACAGCAATTTGGATGGCTTAATAAGTATAATGTATTTTATTATTATTATTATTCTTAATGTTAAAAGTATTTTATTATTTTCTTAATGTGTTTTAATTTAATATGGCCATTTAATTTGTATTCCCACTCAATTAATGTTATCTGAAATAAAATGATTTGAATTGAATTGAAAGCCGAATTTCTCATCATCATCATCATCATTTCAGCCATTAGACGCCCACTGCTGGACATAAGCCTCCCTCAAAGACGACCAATTATTCCGATCGGTCGCCACTTGCATCCAGCGCGAGCCAGCAAGTTTGACCAAGTCATCTGTCCATCTTGTTGGCGGTCGTCCGACGCTGCGCTTGACGATCCGCGAATGTCACATTTACAGATATTTAGCATTACATGTTTTTTTTTGTTCTGGCAGTCTGGCGAGAACTACTGGTAGGTACTGCTGTGGCAATGTGTATGACGAAGTGCCGCCCACGCGCGACCGCCGTATGATTCAATTCATACCTCCACACGCACATCTCACTCTTGTAGGGACTCCTTGTGACATAAAGAGATACAATACGCACTCATTATCATCACCATTTCAGCCAGGGGACGCTACTGGACATAGGCTTTAAAATATGGGGGTTAGACCATAGCCCAACATGTAAGTCTTATTATATAGGGTTAGTTGTTCTGCAGGGGATACCGCGGCTGGTGAGGTTGGCTTATGTCTCTAGGATGATTGAAACCATCTATAAGTTTACGGAGTCTAAGGACATAATTTCACCATCTCCGAGTAAAGTAATACAATGGTTAAATTATATAGAGTTATATCGCTCAGTCATGTGACAAAGCGAGATAGCTCTTGGCATAATTAACAATTGCTTATAAAGGTATTTTGTGAAATAAGCTATTACAGCAACACTGAACGCAATAAACTCTACAATTGTGTTAAAGTACTAGACATCTGATAATATGGTCATATATCTGTATATTTATACAATAATTCTCTTATTAATTATTATTATTATGTTACCAGGCAGACGGCGCCACCGCGGCCACCCCTCCCGCGCTGCAGCCGCGCGACAAAAGGAGATTATGGTGAATCAATGATTTGTTACTGTCAGAATGTTCGCCAAAAATGCCACAAGACAGGTACTAAAGTTTGTAGTCTATCGACGCTAGCCTAATTCTATCCTAATGTTTCTTAAAGCTGTTTTAATGCAGTAATTATTTTCCCAGACCGATGTTTCAACTGCCTAATAGATTCTGAAGAACAATATTCTTCAAGCAAGTTAACGCAATCAGAGAATCGAATTATAAATTGATAATTTATAAAAATTAACCTTCTATAATAGTTCCAATAAAATCTCATAGAGCAACATAAGTAATTGAATGAAGGAGTCTGTAGAATTCAGTGGTTATTGAATTAAGGTGGGTCCGTGGTCTGCATTGACCCGAGTGGGCATCAATTATTTAACCTTACTTAAGGTGCGGGTCACAAACAGCCACAAAGCACCAATTGTCGACGATTGTGTGCTGTGCCAGTGATGTGACTCACTCTGTTGCTCTATGTGTACTGGAATTTAGACAACAACACTAATGTTCATTTCGAAAAAAAACGGGGTTTATTCATTTAGTTGCATGAACAAGATAAACATTAATACATTCAAAAAATCACACCCTTTGTTATTTATTATACAAATAAACAATTATTAAACAATTGAAGAATATATTTTAAAAAAAATTATATCATAAAATAATCAATTATAAAAGGTAAAATTAAATAAATTGTTACATAAAAAAACACTATTCACGTATCATCATTTATTCACGTTAAAATTATACATATTGGAGGTACGATCATCATCATTCTGCCATTGTCCCACATTATGTGGGGTCGGCACAACATGTCATGTTGGAGATACGATATATTATAATATAGTGGAGGATATACATAAATGTATATAATATTGTCACTGTTTACGTGAGTGAAACCCGTTTTACAAATTGAATAGTTACCTACGCGTTAGATCTGAAAGACAAATATATTTTTATTTTATTATAAAAAGAAAGAAATAAAATTATTTGTAAAAATTATTAATTTATGTTAGGTATGACATAACGTAAACATTGATCCATCCTCCATCCAGGTGAGATTGTGTACAAACATAATAATTAATTCTGTAATAGTGTTTTTGATGTTTGAAACAATCTTTCACTAATATAGTACATATTAGTTCATCTAATACAATCCCTTAAGGTAAAGTTAAATTCGGTTGTTTTTTTTGTTAAGATTTCACTCTGTAATTACCTACTAAGCCTACTAACGATTATAAGCGAACTTAACGATTTCATAAATAGTTATTTAGAAATTGCATTATGTAAGTTAATTGCGTACTAAGTATCAATAATTCAAATTGTGTAATTAAATTAACAAAACATTTGCTGATAAGTTATGTTTTCATTATTGCATTTCTGATATTATAGCGGTATTATCATTGTTCTATAGACTAACGTAGACTCCATTGTTCAGCCGTAGAGCACGCTCTACCGGGACTCTACCTGAGTCTATGGTTTTACACTATTCACTGGAGACTATTCAGAAATGTCATCAAAATTATTATTAGGTTGTTTTTGTTCTTTGTAAGATCATAAAAAATATTGTCTTTGCAACGAAAACAATTTTATTATTTATTGTTTGATTGAAATGTTCACATTAATGTTTTAAGGGACTTCGGTAGGTACTTACATGTGTTAGTTTTTTCTATACATTTTTTATTTACAAGAATGTTATAACTGTTAGCATAAAATATTCGTTTTTAACCCCCGACAAAGAAGAGGGGTGTTATAAGTTTGACGTGTCTGTCTGTGGGTCTGTCTGTCTGTCTGGGACATGATATCTTTCAAACGGATGAAGCGATTTCAATTTAGTTTTTTTTTGTATTAAACGTGAGTTTCGCGCGAGTGTTCTAAGACATGTTTGATTAAAATCGCTTGACTCTTTTATAAGAAATGGGGGTAAAAGTGGGGAAGGAAAACCAAAAATCTCCAAATATACTCAAATGAAAGCGCATCACGTGCACAATACAAAAAAGTATGACTTTTTACTTTTAAGGGAACTAAGGTTCTGGCATCGGTGGTTTTTGAAATTGTAAAGTTAGATTATTTGAAATGATTTTGTAAATTCAGAGTAATCGTTTTTTTTAAACACCCATTATAAAAGGCAAAGTTATTAAGCGCATAGCAATGTCATTAATTTCTACATACCTTTATAAATTAAAAACTCCCTTCCGTCGGTCTTTCTGACCAACCGAAATAATTGTTATATTTTCGGTAATGCATAGAATGATGCATGGTTGTCGTTGGTTGGTATATAAAAATATATAATTTTACACTCGTGCTAAGCCGGGGTGGGCATCTAGTATTATTATAACTGTTTACTGTTTGCAATAAAACAAATTATAAATAATTTTTGATAACATCAGGTTTCCGTGTTCCAGGCATCTTATCAGAATTTAATCAAGGTGTTCGTTTGTTTTAGTCATCGAGTTTAATTTAATACGTTAGATATTAAAGGAGATTATTTTGAAATACATAATTATAAACAATTTTACATAATACGCCACTTCATCATTACCTACTTATTATTAAAGTAATGTCGTTACTGAAATGATAGTTTGCGATTTTCAGTTATCGGTATAGTCTTTCAAGAGGAAGGTTTCCGAATTTCGAGCAGAGCCGTAACAAGCCAGCTAGTTAATGAAGTTTTTTTTAAACTAGATAATTAATTTTGTGTAACAATGAATTCTCGATTATTACCTACTTGGGAAGATAGTTCAGTGTTTGACTGTGAGTTCTAACTGAACTATCTAAAGGATCTTAGGCCTTAGACTTATGTATTATGTTTAATGTTGATCAATTTTGGTTACTTTGGTTTGGTTTTGGTAACGAGACTTAGATGTAGGATTTGTAATTTATGATGCAAATAAAAATGTTCATGTAGTGTATCGTCAAAAAATTTATATTGCAGATATAGGTATTACCATAACGAATAAAGTAACATAACAAAAAATGAATCACTAGATAAACTTTAATCTAAATGATATTAACACCGGTATGTAAATACCTAATCAAAAACAATACGACGTGATAAAGCAAAGATTATTGAAAAACAAAATAACGATAACGTATCTTCGCTGTCACAACAAGGAATAAATGTAATTTCCGCAGCAGATTAGCAATGAGGAAAAACGTAGTAGTTATTGTCATAAAAAAATAGAGGCGAATGTCATCACATCACTTATATTTAGTAATGACACTGTTGCGCTCAGGTCCGAAGCTTGCACCAACGGTCGGATCGACCGGCCGCGCGCCCGCCGCCGCGCGCCCGACAGAGACAGTGCAGCCACAGCGCTCCCCTCTCAAAGGGGCGGGGCCCTATGTAGAAAGCTCTCGCCCCAATTGGCCACAGTCCACGCACAAAGCTGCCTGGGCGGCGTCACCCCGGCCCGCTATAAATACCGCAACCCGCCTCCGCGCCGTCAGTTCACACACCGCTCGCAGTGTTAACGCACGCGCCGTACTTACTCTCAAGTGTTCACAAGTGTTTCAATATGGTGAAGTTCGAAGGAGATTTCAGTATCAACTCGATACTGATGAACCACGCGGGGCCCAAGCCCCCGCCGTCGCCCGCGGCCTCGTCGACGGGCGCCTCGCCCTCCGAGGCCGACCTCAGCGACTCGGAGCTCGACGTCACCGGCACCGAGCCGGTCGACTGCTCCAAACCGAAAGACGACTCGGAGAAGAAGGACAAGAAACACGAGAAACCCGCTTACTCCTACAACGCGCTCATAATGATGGCGATCCGCAACAGCCCCGAGAAGAGACTCACACTCAACGGAATCTACGAGTACATCATGACGAACTTCCCGTACTACAGGGAGAACAGACAGGGCTGGCAGAACTCCATCCGGCACAACCTCAGCCTGAACAAGTGCTTCGTGAAGGTGCCGCGGCACTACGACGACCCGGGCAAGGGCAACTACTGGATGCTGGACGCCTCGGCCGAGGACGTGTTCATCGGCGGCACCACGGGCAAGCTCCGGCGGCGCTCGGCGCTGAACGGCCGCTCGCGGCTGGCCTGCTTCAAGCGGCCGCTGTTCCCGGGCGCCCCGCTGCCCCCCGCCTACGCCCCCAACACGTACTCGCAGCTGGTGGGGCTGTACTCGCAGCTGTTCTACCAGCGGTACGCCCCGATGCAGATGAAGTCGCCGGTGGCCCCGAGCGCCGTGCACCCCGCCTTCCGCGGCGACTTGCCGTACGGAAGCCTGCCGTACTCGCCGGCCCTGTACGAGCGCGTGCCGGCGCCCTTCCTGGCGCAGCAGCAGATGATGCCGCCGTCGCCGCTGCTGACGCCGTCGCCGCCGGCGCTGCACTCGCCGCCGCCGTCGGGCGCCTCCAGCCCGGACCTGCCCTCCCCCCCGCACCACGCGCACCCTCCGCACCCCCTCTCGCAGCACATCTTCAAGCCCGTCACCGTGCTCACGCGGCACTGAGCCACCAAATAACCCCGAGACTTTCGTTCTATCTGTGATTTAGTTTTAGTGACGACCAGTGACGGAGCCGATCTCCCCGAGTGCACACTCATTGCAATATTAGGCACATTTGTTAACCTCGATGTATTAGCATTCCTGTATTCTTTGTAAATAACTCCAAAGTTGTATATTTATTGATTAGTGTAAGGATAAGTATAAAAGAAAAGATTATAATAAACAAAATATTGTTTTTCCTAAACTGTGCTTTCATTCCTCGCTCCGTGGCCCGAGGCCGAATCCTCAGGTATTTAGGCCTAAAGCTGATCAGCGCACCAATATTGTGATAAATATTTTCCTTATAACAAACAAATATTTAAAACTTGTTGATAGTAAATGTTTTAAAAACAAAGTGAAATTAATTATTAAACATAATTTTGACTAGACAAAGACACCTTAATATATACAATAGAAGAGAAAATAATTAAATTACAAACATAGATTTAAGAAGCTTAGTAAGAGTTCCTGAAAATGGCCGACTTGACCTTACTTATATCCGTAATTTGTTTAATTTTTGTACATCGAAGTTCCAGAGTCTTAGAACTCAATCAAGTTTATTATATATTTTGTTTATATAGGTAATTGATAGATTTACACAGTGCGGAAAGTCAATTTGTTTATAATTTACGCAAAATTGCAAAAGTTGAACAATTTCTACCGTCGGCGAGGGTAAAAAATGTCTCAATTTTTTTGTTTTAGCCACCATTCTGTCCAGGTATGGGCTTGCTAATTGCTCAACGCTTTCTTCTTCTTCGGTTGCACTCTTGACAGAGTGGTCGTGGTCATCATTTCAGGTGTTGGTGGCAAGCTTCACAACACGCCGCCACTCTTCTCTGAAGGCCGCCTTCCTGGTGCATTCATGCAGTGATGATGAGCCATTTATCGCCGCTTTTATCTGGTCGGTCCATCTCATAGGGAATCTTCCTCGTGGCCTGGTGCCCACAACCTTCCCCTCAACGCTTTATATTATGTTATTTATTAAAAAGTATGTATCACTTTTAATATTCGTTTCAATTCTTAACCGCGGCGTTATTCCTAGTTTATATAATACTTTAAAATATTTCGTTAACTTCAATTATAAACATAAATGGGTCTGCTGTTAAGTAGTTACAAAATTAAAACTCACTATATAACAGCAAGAAATACGAAATTATTTAATAGATATTATGTTACAATATTGCTCAGCGTTTTATTCGTAGGTAACAATTTACAGAGAGTAAAATATCACACAGCAGTTGATACAACTCAACACAGGGGCCTTTTCAATAAAACTGTTTTTTGTTTTTAAACAACGTTTGGATAGAATTCTATGAAGAGAACGTGTGTCGCCTACAATATAAATACATTAATTGATATCAAATTACTTACATATCATATAACAAATCAAAATAAACGTAAACGATTAATTAATAATTTAAATAAATAAATAATCAAAAATAAAAATAATTATAATTAATAAAAAAGTGCTGGTCCGGTTTGAAATATTCATGCAGTCTTAGATAGCCCATTTATGGAGGACCTAATTTACTACCTAATTTTATTATAAAATCTAAAAAAATAAGTGGCTTCCACAGCTTAGATCGCATCTTAGATCTTATCTTGTTTGTTAGATTGCTTAGATCTTTTGAACTCAATAAATTTCAATGCAGTTTTCACATATAGACAGGATTTTAGAAAAAATATGTATTACGTATAATTTGCACCTGTTTAACAGCAGCGGCGAGAAAGCTGGTCGCTATAGTTATTAAAGAATGTACTAACATTTCACGCAAAGGCATCCATGTTTTGGAATTACCCGCGGTAAAATAGCCTTCCTCAAATAATACTAAAGAACATGTCTATTAACGCCACTAGGCCACCTGCACACATTTGTATTTGAATCACCGTAGTTAGTCTCAAGTTAGTGAAGAATATTTCACAGGTATAATTATTTATATTTACTAGGCATCGTAAACCCATGGGCCGAGTAAACCCTTTAGCTGGAGATAGTAGTCGTTTGAACCCGCGGGTTGATTGAGTACAACTTTTATCTGAAGATAAATGAAACTTTATTGTAAAATTATGTATATAGATATTAAATCTTCATGAAGTAGTTATACAGTTAGTAATAGTAGTATCAACAATCTTTATCCGGTGTACATACAATAAGTACCTCTTATATTATAAACACAACGTTCCACACACACTAGTCGGTTAAAATCTTATTGTGGGTCTAGAAGCCGCCAGATTAATAATAATTTGGGCAAAACGAGGTTATTGGTGGAGGTTTTGGTACAAAGGCCTTTCTTAAAAAGTTACGGTTTTGATTTGGTACCTACTTGCGAACATTAAACGTTATTTGAATGTGAACATCATCATCATCATTATCATCACCCTATTAACGTTCCCACTGCTGGGACACAGAGACTTCTCTCTTGACGAGAGAGATTAGGCCTTAATTCACCACGCTGGCCAAGTGCGGGTTGGTGAATGTCACATGTCCTTCAAACTCTTTTAAAGTTCTCAGAACATGCCGGAATGTGAACCCCACGTTCTAATTAAACAAAATTTTGGATTTGTCTTACCTACCACTGCCAATTACATACAAACTGTATTAGTAATCTTCAAATAGTTAGGGGAATAAAATAATTCGTGTTTTTTTTATTATTATTTTATCTTAAAGTTTGACAAAATTCTCAAAAATTACGATTATGAAAGTTTCCTGACGATACCTTTATTTAAACATCTTTACAAATTTATAAATTGATTTTAGTGTACCGGCCACTATTCAGCTATGTTTGTCCCAAAAATCACGACTCTTGTATGAAATTTTTTCTCAAATTATCAGTTTTTGTGAAACATGTCGGTGATACAAAATAAACTAAAATCTATAAAACAGGGAACATACATTGGGGTTAAATCGATAGTATTTAGGTCACCTATCTCTCAGCTTTCGTTGATCCGACGACCGCGTTACACCGTGTATAGGTTTAGGTATAATATCTAAACTAGTTTTTGTCAGTTAATACATTACCGCAGACCAGTGATCCAACCGCTATTTCCTCCTATTCAAATTATTAAATACTTTATTATTTTATTCTTTGTACCTACTTATATACCTACCTACTTGTCACGTGCGTTACCACGCGGGCCGCCCAGTAACAATTATATTGGTTTAACATTAAATTAATTTACAATTAATAATTTTCAGGATAAAGCAGCATGGTAAAACACGTGATAGGTAATTATTAATTTAACAGGAAATTATAAGATACTTGGAATATTATATATATAATAGATAGTTAACTTCTGAACCGATTAATTTTAAATTTTAATTGTTTGCACGTCACAAAAATGTGTACAATAATTACAACACATACCTACTTTAACTATTTCTCTGATTATGGACCTGTGGGCTGCCTTTAGATATGGGAGTATGCGGAATAATTCTGTAATCTTCGAGTAAAGGTAATCAATACTTAAAATATAGAGATACTGCCTCGTTCTGGTACACCTGACTTATGATGAAATGCGAGATAGCTGTGTCCTTTAACCATTGATTAACTTATCTCTATGATGGTAAAACAGGCCCTTTGTCAATAGTTTAAGTTACCCATGGGTGTTAGCGTCAATCAGTGTGTATAATTATTCGTACTAACATAGATTATTAAAATTGTGGGTTCTCTTTTTTATAAAACTAATTCAAATTAAATATAGAACTTTAAAATGGAATATCATTTATTTTCATGAATGGATGCCAACAATTATAAGCTTTGGACAGCTTATATTAAACAAAAATAATCAAGAATTCCACAAAAGCGGCACATAGCTGAGTCCAATCTCAAAATCCCGTTTCAGCAACAAACTCATTAATCTATAGTATCTGAACGCATCTTTTCACAGATTAATCCGAGTCGTCGGTGTAAAAAGTTGTCGCCACGTAATCCTAGGCTTTGTGCGATCACAATAGCGTGGAGATAAACAATTGCCGGGGAGCCTGCGTTACATTCTATGTGGATTACATTTATTGGCTGGACTACGTTTCTCATTGGATTACATTAAGCTTCGGTGACGACTGTAGCTTCTTGTAACTAAAAATAAATAGCGTTATTTTGATACTACGGGGAATCTATGGATTTCGTTGATCTGATAATGGCGGCAGGAAACACTTTTATGACAAAGAAAAGGTATTGGAGGTTTTTTCTATTCACGTCCGTAAGTGTTAACATTCTGAATCCTTACACGTGACCTCCGGGTGGTGCTACGAGCAGTCTCTGGTGGTAGGCTTCGGCCGCGGCTTGTCACCACCCTCCGGGCTGGGCCAGAGCGTGAAACGTGTTTTTTGTGTTTCGTAATGTGGTCCAAAGATTGAAAGCCCTTACCTTTACCTTCTAGGTCTTCATGCCCTATCTTAGGGTATGAAGACATCCATCGTCAGTTTACATCAGGTGCGATTGTTATCAAATAATAACCATCTCACCTGATGAATTTGTTCGGGCGGTCACCCATCCAAGTACTGGCATCGCGCAAGTTGCTTAACCTTGTTAGCGTTTAAGATTGGCTTACCTGTCGTTTTTTCCGTTGCGGTTTGAAATCACAAAGATTCTAAAGAAGTTTCACTTCAAAAAGTTTAATTTTATAATGTTAATATAATTGGGTTTGAATTCACGACCATCGTAAGTCAAGTGTACTGACCTCAATTTTTACACGGCTATGTGTTTCGCAAACTTGCAAATATCATGAAATATGTCTTTCTCCAGGGGATTTCTGTAGTAATCCCCTGCGAAGGAGATGACGAGCGAATACAAGCACGTGTAAAATATTTCGTGAATATGACCTTCTAACCATGTAATTGTCAGGCAAACTATTAATAACATTATGATATAAAAAATAAATATTTGACCATTTTGTATAAATGTTTGCGTTTTTACACGTGTCGATGAGTTGTCGCATGTCTCTTAAGATTAAATTAAACATGCCTAGTAAATTTTAATAATACCTTCATTTGTATTTTAATATATACTGTTTCCTAGTAAATTTATGCATTTCTATGTAAAAATTTGGAATTTATGATTAGATCTGAGTGTTTTGATTCTGTTGTATATTTAATGAGTGGACTTCTTTAGAATAACGGAGTTTTTTTCGTTTGTTCATTCTCGCCAGGGGAACAGATTTTGTACGTTCTACAATTTCTGGTTTCGGGTGTGAGTGTTTCTATATATTATAAGAATGTATTCACAAAATACAATGTACCTATGTAGTATATCAGTCACCTAACACCCATAGTACCTACAAGCTGTGCTTAGTTTGGGGTTAGATGATGCTACGTGATTAGTCAGGAAATATTTATTTATAATGGGTATCAATACGTTTCATATTATTAATGCTCAAAATAAGGCATGATATTTTCTTCATATTTTAGACAAGCTTTAAACGCCACTGAGTTACCTGTGTTTTTGGATTTTTTGTAAAAACTATATCTAAATGGACTTGGAAACAAACAAACTCTTCAACTTAATAATATAACTATAGATTTCCCATATTAATGAGGTTTTACCCACGGTAAAAACCTATCTATCTTTCATACTCAGGTTAGATTATAACTCTCAAATATTTGTTACTCGCTGCTTATTAGTTCTAAGATTAGCGTTGTACTTAGTTTCATAATATTAGTATAGATAGGATGGATATAAGGACACATAATAGTTCTCATCCTAGAAATATTAACTTAAGGAAATATTCGTAGATATTAATTACCTATTATTATTATTTTGGCTGTACAGATTTAATCTGCTTAGCAAAATGTCGGTAAAATAATAAACAAAGCCAAAGTGCATACTATAGAGTAGGTATTATTTTGAGAAATTGTGACTTTTATCAGATTTTCGTTAGGGTCAACTTGCTAAATTTTCGAAATATGCGACAAGTATTTAATATCGCAAGTATTTACAATTAACAATTATTATTATTAAAAGCCGTAATCATCCCACTGCTGGGCAAACACCTCCCCCCATTATCTCCAGACATCTCTATCCATAGCCACCGTCATCCACTCTTCCAGAAATCGATTCAATTCGTTCCGCCATCTCTGTTTGGGAAAACCTACTAAAGAATGTGAAATAATAGACCATATTAGATTTTCTAATCTATCAGGCACCGTTAGTTAGTAGCTGTTAGTTGATAGTTGTCAGTTGATAGTTGGTAGTAGTACAGCAATTCCTGTAACAATGGAATTTGCGACGTGCGAACATTCATCCTTACTGCATCTATCATTCTTGACGGTGGTCCAAATCATACGAGATGAACAATGGCGATTTAAAAGATTATTTAAATTTAAAAAAATACTTGGATACTACTATGTATTTTGGAACTCTCTTTTAATCTTGAAATTTTGTTAAGGATTCAAGGATTTAAGAGCGTTTTGGAGTAGAATGTTGGTTGGACAGGACAAATTTAAGTTCTAAAGTGTATTTAGAAAAACTAAGTAATTTTAATAATATTTTTAAAATATCATGCCCTTACTACTTATTCTCTATCCATATATAAAAACACTATTTATACTTAAAATTATAACTAACCATCCTAATCTTACTTCATTCTTTATATCATTAATTTTTTATTTATTTGTGTATAACAGTTATAAGTAAACTTAAAAAAAAACCTTAGTGCCATCGCAACTTCCCTCATCTTAAACTACGATTAGTTTCTTCCGTATTTCAATACAACAAACAAACAGAAATAAAATATAAATAAAAAAATAAAATAATGTATGTAGCTTAAATTGTGATTTATTTACAAAATGTATACCTTCCCAACACAATGAAGAAAATCTTTGTGAATAAATGAAGTGAAAATCAACGTCGCCTGTTGATCTACACATCTCATATATACCTCAGAAGCATGTATACCTCAGTAACACATATACCTCAGTAGCACGTTAACCTCAGAAACATATATACCTCAGTAACATGTATACCTAATTAAGTAAAACTTTGAATACCGCTACCTCTCGCACCTCGCACCGCTCCTAGTTACCTGCGTATTTGAATACAATCAGACAAACAAACAGACAATCAACATCGCCTGTCAGTAGGAGCCGTCATTACTCATCCGTCATCAGCTCCCGACTGCCTGAGAATGCTCCATTGTCAACGCATGTAAACTCAGCACAGAACATGTGTACGTAACAGAAGGGATACAGTACACCCGTAATGTCCGAGACTCGAATAGGAAGACGTCATCTGAATATAACGGGTCTTAACGGGTAACATACAATGATTTAACGGTTTTTGATGTTGCAAACGCCATGATCACGGAAACAACTGAAATTGTCTTTGTCTTTGCGATTTGGGCAGACGGTTATTCACAAACGAAACGGTTTACCCTCTTTATGAGTATATCGCCATTGGCTCCTAAATCGAGTTTTCTCGAAAACATCGACTTTTCAGGAAAAACTACCTACCTCATAATGTAACGTTCCAAATACAGGGTTCTTCAGCAAACTTCGGAGATACTTATATGTACATATATATATATTTTTATTATTAAAATTCATAAATATCAAACCAATAACCGTTCAATTTCAGTTTAAGTTCTTATTTTTTTTGTAAGTTTTCCCAAGCGTGCTCAAAAACACTGAAAACTCATACAATAGCCTTGTACCTAGAGTGAAAATATCCAACTTCTATTTTATAAAAGCGAACGGAAGGAAAATCGAAACGCAATACTCCCTGAAATTGTTTAAATCTTTATAACTATTAATATTATCATGGTTTTTAACAATAATACATAACTTAAAACGGATAACATACCATGATTTGACGGTTTTATAAGTTTTCCAAATCAAGTCAAATCATGGAAGGTCAACTATCATACCATCAAGTCATAATATTAATTTAAATCTATAGTTACCTGAACTTCTGTTTACATTACGTAAATACTGTGATCCGTAGATTTTGCTGTTTGCGAGAATTCGGGGTTATTTGAATTAACCCGTCGACTGCGGGAAGAAACAGAATGGGTGAAAAGCTCCAAGAGAGAACGGAAGAAAGGCCCTGATTAGTTTAATAATATTTTGCCTAAAAAGAAACGCGTGCGTCAATATACTCGTTATCGTGGTATTGTTAATAGTTTACTTCGTAAAAAATGCCTTTCGTGAATAAGTAAATCTAATCTTATAGAGTAAAAAATAAATTGTAAATTTAGCTATCTATAATGGATATTAAAAAATTGGATGGCAACATCAAGTTTACTGGCGTGGTTTGTACAGGTGCTATAAAATTATTAAAATACTACAGCTATTACACAAGAAATATCAATTTGTTTTCACAGCTGTGTATTTATTTGCAAATTCAATAAAACTGTAATTAACCTCACATACCATGTAAATAGGAACACTGTACAATATGGAAATTATGATAAACTGGTTTTTACCTACCCTTACTGGTTTTAATGTATGAATAATTAATGTTTAATTGTACCTACCTCTATTGTAATAATTTTGTACAAATTTTTGCTTTGGCTAAATGATGACAGGAAGGTTAAGTTAGATTATTTTTTACATTTTGCTCGATATTTATAATCATTTTCTTAGGAGGAGATTTAGGCAGTGCTATTAAAGTCATATGACTATTATTTAGAAAAAATAAATCTTTATATATATAAACCAAAACGCAGGAAAATATTTATTTTACTTCAATAAAAACCGGTGTTTTGTATAATTTAAATTACATGCAAAAACGGATAGCGGATGCTGTAGAAAAATATCAGTTTAAAGTAATATCTCAAGGGATCTCTCGATCAGTCATTAAGAAAGCATTTTTCACTGGCTGCAATCAAGACAGGCGTGGATAAACTGTATTGTGGGAATTGGCGTGCCCACGGTGGGCCTCAGCCACCCGTGGGCAAAGATCGATCCCTCTCTGGGGAGGCGATGGGTGGCGCGTGCCTCGAACGGGTTAACAATGCACTATTGACTTCCTGATTATATTATCAAATATTATTTTCAGAAAAAGGTGCACTGTGAATTACATATTTATTTATCTTTATTAAGTGCAACAAACAATACTAAGCCTTCTAGCCTTGTTTAAAAATCTTAAATTTAACACCCTTATTCTCTAAGATAATCAGCACTGTTACCTACACATTCCTGTAAGCGAATTTCGGCGTAGCTATTGTAAGTACGTAATGCAAAACATAACATTTTTTGAAGTGAAACTTCTATAGAATCGTAGTGATTTCAAACCGGATGCAAAAAGATGAAACGGAAATGGTAAGAGACACAAATACAATACTTTATTTAAATTTCTTTGCGCGATACTTCGTAGTTGAGAGTACGAAGTATCGCGCAAAGAGGTATTGCTGTATTTTATTTATATTATTTTGTAACATACTTTATGTAATACGCTTTATTGAAGTAATATAAATAATCCGAATAATTACAGATATTATGTTTGTTTCCCTTATCATTTTAGCAGATGCGTTCATTTACACTTTTTTTCTATTCGATATATATCATAATTATAGTTCGTAAGTAGTAGACTCCAATCGTGCGTCGTAGCTGACACACACACACTTTTTTTTTATTCTTTCGTCGATTTACTGAAGTTTCACTTCTATCGTGTGTGAATCGCACACACACCTTTTTTATTGTATTAGATGTATTATTGTTTGTTTAGTACGCTTATCACAGGGACCTGTCCTATCGAAGAAGAGCTTTTATCATTTATATTTACTATTCATATCGCACATACATTTTGCAAGAAACGCCCAAATGTAAGTCCGGAGTAAGGTTTAAACCCATGACCTTCGGAGTGAAAGTCGAGTGTGCTCTCGCCTTAGCCCAGCACGTTACAAAAAAACACGAAGCACAAAAAAAAATTAAGACAAAGTAACGTACCTTACTACTATGTACTTATTACCAAGCCATAACCAAACAATTTTCTATTAACATTAACCCAAACCCGAACCACAAAATAAAATACCTTTTAAGAATATTATTAGTTTTAACTATTATTAGTTTTAACTAATAATATATATCAAACCAATAACCGTTCAATAAGATTCGTTAATAATAAGATTTGCCTGAAAACGACTTGAAATATCAGAAAACTCGTTTCAAGGCTTTATTAGGCAGAACTTGTACTAAGAGTGTGATTGGTTGATTGTCAAACTAAGATTTGTTATTGTCTAACCTCCTTAAATTTAAGGAAGGCTTTAATTCTAATTAATTAATTCTCCAGTTGACTTTCCACAGCCGACATCACGACCAACACTTCAGGCAAAAATGATGATGACAGGAAAATATCGTGAGAAAACAATCAATTACAATCGTCCCAAAATAACTAATTATTAGTTAATGCGAATGTAATGGGATACTCCATAAGCAAATAGTTTGTTTTGATTGAGTCGTGTCGCGGGTCACGTAGGCCTAACGACCTGGCTTCTGATGACGGTCTCCTGGTACTACTCATGATGATGACGATCTGCTGACGTAGGGGCTGTTCCTCCTCCTCCTTATGGGTAATACTGGCTGTTTCCTCGTAGTCCTAGTCATCATTTCATCTGTAGGACGCCCACTGCTGGACAAAGGTCTCCCTCAAAGATCTCCAGATATTTCGCAAAAACTACTCAACCGATCATCATGAAACTTTGCACATATACTCTTGAAGGTATTAGAAGTAACATAGGATACTTTTTATTAAAAAAGAATAAAAAAAAATTACGAAAAAAATAATTACCCGTGCAAAGCCAGGGCGTGCCGCTAGTACTTTATAAATTGAATTTATTTCAGTATGTTTAAATTATTACCTTATAATAAAGTAATAATTTAAATATTTCGAACATACATATATGTACACGTGTATGTCGGCCTTTTCCGTGCTAGCCCAAGGAGTAGATTGTTAGATCAGCGAGCAGTGGACACGGACAAGTACCGGCAACAGTTGGATTGTTGATGTAATATCAGGCAGGGCTCTGAGACGCGGAACGGGATTGTTGGCACATACCTTAATGTCCTCGCGTAAGGCTCCCAAACTTGACACTTCAAATATGAAATTAAATATCACACAGCATCACCTAACCCCAAACTTAGCAGAGCTTGCACTATGGGTGTTAGGTGACTGTTATACTACTTTTTTTTTGTAAACTCATATTTTTGATACATAAAAAACACCCAGACCCGAAATCAGAAATTGTAGATCGTACAAAATCTGGTCCCCCGGCTAGAATCGAACCCGCTACCCGCATCGCAGTGTCGACTAAGAGTAACAAATGACACGGAAATATCGATCTTTCACAAAAATTTAAGTAACATTCTGCCCGCTAGTTTCACCCACTGGATTATCGGTTAGGTAGCTACAACTCACCTATTTTATATATTACAGCTACAGATGTTATTCATTCTTGAACAATTTATTCTTTAGGAGTTGATGCAAATCCAGGTCATTAAACCAAACAAATTCTTAGCTAATGATTTGAACAAGACGGAAATAAATTAGTTAATTCCTACCGTTTTCATTTCTGTCATAGCAATTTCCTTTCCACTTATCAGGTTAAAACTACCTTTTTTTTTGGTAAGAAGAGTTATTTAATGAATTGCATGAAATTAAATATTTGGGTACATAAACAAACAACAGCACAGTACTATATAGGTAAAAATACCGAAATAACTCATCCTCTAAAAAACACTCCGTCTATTATCCGTTTATTATGAACCTGAAACTGCGTTAAAATCCGTTATCTAACTTAAAAGATTTAAGAAAACAGAAAGAAACAGCGACTTTTTGATTAGCTGTGTAAAGTTTGAGCACCGTGCGCGCTGTGTACAGAGTGTCCAACATTGCTCAAGTGAACACATCCTCATCAGAGCTGGGATCGCGTCTTGCGCCTTCCTACTCACTCACCTACCACTTATTTAGTTCATGTTTATGTAAATATTACATTGACTGCCTCAGTGGCAAGGTGGCGCAGGAGGTAGGCAGGGGGTTCGATTCCCGCTAGGGGTCAAGCGTTTATATGTCCTGCAAGCACTTTCTCCTTGAACTAGGTATTTAATATGTAAAACAAAAATACCTTTGTCCATTATTAAGTATATCCTTAGAACTCACCACTGGAATATATGTTCTTGTGTGGAAATATTTATTTATATTTTATTTATTTATTTAGATTCTAAAGTTTAAGTTTTACGTAAATATAACATTTGAATAGCATAGAGCCTCTTTGACCATTCTTATCTAAAATACCAATACTGTAGTATTGGTTTAAGAAAGGTATGTTCAGTCTATCTGAGTGAACACTTGTATGTAACTGAGCAGTAACTACTATTTAGCTACCCGAAGATTGTGAAAAAGGTCAGCGTAGTAGTTTTTGTAAGCACTCCTATTTACGTTCCAACTGTAGCGAGACAGGCCTTCTGTTGTGGCGAGAGAGATTAGACATTAATTCACCACGCTGGCGTAGTGCAAATCGGTGAATGTCACTTATACTTCTAGCTATTCAAAGTTTTCAGAACATGTCGGTTTCCTCACGATAATTGCCTAAACCGTTTAAAGACGAGTTAAAACAGCCCATAATAAAAAAAAACTACTAATAACTCTTTGTTGCTACATTTTCGTATGTCAAAGTTGATTAACGCGACATACTCGTAGACCAAAGTTGATTAACGCGACATACTCGTAGACCAAAGTTGATTAACGCGACATAGCCTTATTAGCTGCGCGTGCGCCGCTGACCCCGCGGCGCAGCTCTGAGCAGAGTTTATTAGATTAGCGGCCGCGGGCGGGACCCAGTGGAATATACTTGTATAAATATACAAATAATTTGTGTAATGACATGTGTTTTTTTTAATGATCGCGCTTTTTACGTACTTTTTGCTTTCGGTGTTTCATTGCCCGTTTAACCTAATTCACGCCGTGGACAGCACCAAATGTATACTATATAGTCTTATTTGCTTGGATATTCCATATTCATCCCATGATTCAACCTACCTTTCAGGAATTCAGTCAGTTTAAAGAAAACAAACTATTCAATATTGTATTCAGAACTAATACTTTTTGCGCTAGGAGATAAAAGAAGCAAATATTTTAAAGTCACTATCGATCGAAGAACAATTTACATGTCCTTGGCCTGAATGGTCTAACTATCTGCAAAGTCAACATGCAAATTACAGAGCTGCACAAAGAACTTACCTACTATTTTATTCAGAGCCGAGCCTACTATCATCAACAGCATTTAACTAAATAGAAGCAATTTTTCCCTGAAGCTACGTGTCTTCTAATTAGTAGAAACATTAATATTGGGTTAAGACTATTCATATACCATGTGTGACAACTCCCAGGCGCAAATAAGTTCCGGCTTAAGGCCTGGTTACGTTAAGTAAAATCGTTATAAATCGCATAAGTTGTCACTTATCACAGACCACACATACACTGGTTAAAGACTTTTATAACAGAATATGACTTTGAGTCGCTCAACGAACTGAGATGCTTTGCCAATATAACCAAACCAAGCCCCAATTTCACCATTGAATGCAACGAGTTTTATTGAACCAAGCTCAACCATTGAAAGATTTTAATTTATTGTCAATTTGATCTCAGTTAGGCGGTAAAACGAGTATATATGTATATCCTGATCTGATCGCGTTTTAGCCAATAGTGAAATCGGGGCTAAGAGGTAATAAATTAGGGTTCAGCACGTTAAAATAGCAGTGGGCAGGGTGTACAGCTTTTACATAATGAATGTCACATGCGCTCTAAAATCTTCAAAGTTCAGAATTCGGATTCCTCACGTTGTTTGACTTTACCGTTAAAACTCGAGTTTAAAGACGAGAAATCCAGAGGTGCTCGCCGGTGTTAGGACCCATGTCTTTTGAATGAAAGTTGAGTGTGTTCCTCTTAGCCAAAACGGCTTCAAAATAAATATACTTATCATAAAATTGTTAGGAAGGGACTAGAAAACCCAAAGTTCTCCCTCCGTGGTGGCTGGGCAGCTTGGGAGCGGCAAGCTGGCGACAATTACTCCATGAATATTGGAGTGGGACGCGCGCCCTCGCCCGCTGTGGCTGCCGGCCAGCACGCGGATCAGCACTAGCAGCTTGATCGATCTAACATACCTATTACTGAAGGCTATGTGAGACCTCCTAATGCTTTGCAATGCAAGACCCCGGCAAAAATTACTGTTCGGAGTTTATCAGATGTAGCTTTGAATAAGGTACTGAAATTTAAAAGATTTTTGCTTTCTGATGTTTGTGTGTATCATTTATCAAATCTCTCTTATAGTATTTTTCATTCTTTTCGTCGACCCACCCCCCCATGTTTTGAAATTTTCTCATAAATCTCAATCCCGAGTTCAATATTTTCTATACTAATATTATAAAGATGAAGGGTTTGTTTTTTGATCGCGCTAATCTCAGGAACCACTGGTCTTAGATAGCCCATTTTACCGTAAAATAAGTTTTTCTAACGAGAACATCCAAAAATCTGGCAATGCCGTGGCGGAAAAAGCTCATTTGATAGAGAAACTGGACGGTGACCATCGAAACTACTTTATAAAGCCAATGCTTTATAAAGTAGTAGTAGTAAGTAGTAAGTAAGACAATGTCTTGTGATACTGACAAGAGGAGACCAAGGTAACTCCTTGAACTGTTTGACCAAATGGTGAAACAGTCTAAATAGATAAACGCACTGCCCAAACTCACATATAATATCGAATCATCAAAATTCATTAGAGGCTCATCCAGGTGGAGACCTGGAGAAAAAGTTGCAAAAGGCAATGAACATAAAAATAACTTTTAAAGAGTTCCTCTTCTTTTTTAAAGATTAAAAATATTCGATCAATCAAACATTTATTAAAAATCCAAGAAAGAATTCCATAATTTTAACTCAGTCTTTAGGACTTTAGCTCCTGTAAACTGTGTATGTGTGTGTACTGTGTATTGATGATAATATTAATTTAAAAACCGGGATATACTTTCGTAATATTACGATTAGAGTTTACTTCGTCTCCTTTCAAAGTTTCAGACAACAAAAAAAGAACATTGTAACTAAGGATAACTTTGAATTTGAATTAATGATGATAATAGTTCGAGTAAAATAACATCAAAGACGTTCTAAAAGAACTTTAACATCCATTAGATCAGTAACAGTTTATCACAGATCAAATTAAGGCACCATTCATCGTATCAGATCGGCATTAACCCTTCATTGCCCATCTAATACCACTAAACTCTTATCTCCGCGACAATGCCACTTCACACATACATTAGCACACAAGATCCCATATCACACTAATGTACCAACAAAGAAATAAACCCAAGATGTCCTACACATCACACAACTGACAAATTTTCGACAACAATACTCATTGAATGATAGAGGGTTAAATAGCCGACAAGTATGCGATAACCTTACAATAACACCAGAAACATTAAACTAAACTTTATTGGTACGATATAAGGGTTATTTGGAGATATGTTTAGAGGTAAAGTGTGTGAGTATTGTCGATAGGTCGTGTATGGAGCGGCGCGTTTGAAGGCGGCTCGGATGTCTCAATCGAAGGCCCTCGCCCGCGCCGACTCCCACGCACGGCCCTATTCTGGATATCGAATATTTCTCGGCATTTACAATAGAGTTATGATATGAAAAACGATTATTCATTTGTTGTATGGAAACAAGCTCAAAGTTGGCAGATATTGGGAAAATAAATGATTTGACAGTTTAACGTTTAAATCTGTTACGATTGTCTTATTTTTTGCCAGTTTTCATGAGTGTGGTTAATTTGTAAGTGTATTTTATATTTTGTTATGTTTTTAATTCTAGTGAATTGAAAAAAAAAAACAGAATGTGAAAGATATTATGAGCCAAGAGTATATACTATTTTAAGTCTCAGTACAGACAACCGTTTTAACTCAAAGGTAGGTTACGTACGAAAACCACAAATTCTGTATCGCTATGTTTATTACATTCCTCTCCTCAATAAATATATTTTTAAAAGAAATAGTGCAAAGGCTATTTTTTCTATGTATAGCTTACAAATTTATAAGAACGTGTTCAGAATACCTGCATGTTTGTCCAAAGCACAACACTAAGCGACATCACCAACGAGAGTAATTGCTTCTCGTAAATCAAGGCCGGCGTTGACAGGGTTAATTCCCTCACGACAATATTGTACCCTTAACCCTATTCAACGTCCCTTAAACTAATACCAACTCTAACTAATACCACTAAAGTCTGAATTGCTATGAATAAATTACTTTTGGTTTTGGTTTGTAAATTAGATTTATTGTATTGTAATGCGGATGTCATTTCTTATATGACAATAGATTTTACACTAATACGATGTTTTTATGCTTTAAGACATTAATATGGAAAGCCTTGTGTTATATTTAACATCTCTATTAGATCCGAGGAGTAAAAAAGGTACAATGGGATAGATATCACTATATTCCTCACTTCAGCCGACTGTGGAAAAGGAGTGTTTCACGCGCATTAATGTGCATATGTCTATTTATATTTCGTCTCGTAACTACTTATTATCTAAGCCCATTCCAAATGATACGTTAAGTCAGAAGTGATACTCGAGGTAGAGTTACTAGAAGTTCTTGATATATTATTAAAAAAAAACATGCAACATGGCGTGCAAATTCTATAAAAAAATCTTTATCCATAAAAATCGCGTAAGTAATCGAACCCGATAAAATGATGAAAGGGACAAAGAAGTAACAGATAACTTTATCCAATACAGACAGTCATTCAGTCCTATCGGCTTTGCGATTACATTTAACCCTTTACGTGACGCTCGTACAATAATCCCATCGACGCACTCAATACGCCGGAAAACGCAAATTAACAACAAAGACATAACACATCTGCACCTCTTCAAAAACCGCCAGGGAAATAAACACGGGGGAATTCGAACCTTACGTGGAGGAGATACGAGGCGGAGTTGTAGAGGCTGGGCTAAGCAGATTTATTATTGATATAAGATATGTTTAATAAGTGCAAAAGGACGCAGTCAGGCGGACCAATCCGGCTTGAGTGTCTTAGGGTTACCATGGGTTGGGCACTTTCACTTAGTAGTTTTTGGTAGAATAATTCGGCAGTTTTTGATCTATCCTGGTAGATGCAAACAGAGTTCGGATTAATTAAAAGTTGTCTCGTAGACCACAGCGAATGGATTTTTGGAGATAACTTTGCTATCAACGATGCAACTCAATTGAAAGTATGATTAACGAAAAAATAATAAATACGTGTACATTATTTAAATAATCTCAAATCTCTCTCAAATCTCAATGAAGGAACAATGTTTTTTTTTTTTTTAACTCGTCTCTAGTCGAGAGGAGAATAAGATTCATATTCATATAATTTGCTTTATGATTAATTATATTTTAACACACAACTGCTCTCTGTAATACATGAACAGTAGCTATTCGTAGAGGGTCTACGAAATGCTCTACGGTTTGGTTTATCGCTAGTTGGCTTGGTTTGTAGCTTTTACATCATACTATTTCAATTATTCTCATCTCAAAATAAATGATTTCAACATGTTTTTTTAAAACTTTTAATAATTAATCATTTTTAATCATTAATTTTTTTTAAATTTTTGTTTCAGAAACTCTGTGCAATACAAATATGAAAGAAAAATATATATAAAAAACAGTGAAAAACCAATTTTTCAATTGCCTGAAAGCCGCTATTGTAACTAGATTTGCACGTTATTTTTATACATTTAACTGTTTGTAGATGGTAACATGGAATTGCCAAATTTAACAGTTTATTAAATAGTTTGATATATAATAACGTGATGACACCCTACAAATATAGCGATAGTGATTCACGGTTAATCCTCGGCGAGCCAACCTTGTGCGGCGCGGGCGCATCGACGCAACTTATCGAAAACATACGCCTCTTCAATGTTACCGCGCTATTTCACACAACCCCATCTTAATTACCTTTCGAGGGTTAAGTACATTAATTGCCATAAATGTTTTAAAATATTGTTTTGTCTTTAATAGTTTTTTATTGTTTCTACTTTTGGATTTGTGTCTTGGATTTTTATATGAATAAAAAAAACAATTAGGTTAACTAACTAGTTAACCTAATTGCTACATTGTTTTTATATATATACGTATACTAGTGTACGCTCTTGGGCATTCTGTATAATTACTGAAAGCTGCATTCGTCAAAATCTGTCAAGCCTTTTAATAGATAGAAAATAACCGAAAAGAGATCGGAAATACCTTCTTTTTAGCAAGGGTTTTTAAAAATATTCTTTTTAAACGTTAAATTGTTACTTTTTTACTTTCTTTGGATATAATATTTAATGCGAACCCCTGAGAAGTTAAAAAACGTTCACTTCTAAGTGCTTTAGAAACAGACTCGGATTATAAACATAAAAGATTGTAAAAACTAAATATTATGTCGGTTAAAAAATGGAAAGATTATGAATCGCTTGTTTTCACTACATTAGTTTTGTAAGGGCGGGCAGGGTTAAGGTTTAAGCGGATTTTTATAAGTGCTTCTTAAATTACGTCGGTTTATTCATTATAATGCGTCGGATGTTCTTAGAAACCATCAAATGTCTTAGAAGAGGAATTGATGTAAGTCGTTTTGTAATTTTAGATGGGTTTAACTATAGTCATGTTGTACCGGCTAGAGCCGAAGATTAGGTTTTCTAACGTCTAGATATACATATATTTTAAGCATTGATGGCGGCATCTTAAAAAAAGTGTATTATGTCATCAAAATAAAAGACAATTAAATATTGTACAGATGTTACATAGTTATTCCTAATGACATAAATGGTCACCAATCAGCATGTGCTATGATAGAACTAAATAAATATTGCCGAACAATCCACACAACATCATCTAGCCCCGTGGTAAGCTATAAGCTTGTGTTACGGGTACTAGACATCTGATATACTTAATATAATAGACATACATAGATAGATATTTTTTATTATACATACTAAACACCCAGACCAAGGAAAAAATGCTTGCAGAACATACATACACTTGACCCCTCGGCGGGAATAGAACCCGCTACCTCTTGCACCGCAAGCAGACCTCCGCCCACCGCGCCACTGAGGCAGCCAGAACTAGGTCCTGTCATAGCGCTGGTCATCTGTCTGGTCTTCAGCGCTGGTCGCTGGTCGCTGTCATCTTAAAGAGGGAGAAGACTACTTCTGGAGCCAACTTAGATGCTCATAATATGATTATCTTGTGTAAAAAACCGTATTAAGATTTAGAAGGAAAATTTAACCCCCATGCAAAATAGCCTACTAAACCTTTAGTTATTAGATAAAATTTCTGTAATGTTTAAAAGAGACAAAGTTCATGATAACTTGGACAACTTTCTTATATATTTGTATAAGAAGCTTAAAGGTGAAATTTTGAAATTAATGTTGATTGTACTGATTAAAAGAATAATAGCATAATTGCCATAGAAAATCCTTATTATTTCATATATTTCGATGTGTTTTTGTTTCTGTGTGCATTGCTTATTCAAAACATGTTTGGGTAAGAAAATCAATACAAATGTTGGTATTTAAAAACATAACTTGAGCTTAGGATCTGGAATAAACTATTCTGTTTCCATTTTGAAAAAAAAACTGTATTGTTAAATCCAATTTGAAAGCAAACAAAGACACGGGAAGATTATTCAGTAGTTGTCGCAAATGACTCACTGAACAAGTATGCAATATATGCCAGGAATATTGTTTGGTCAACAATTAGGTAATGAACCTATTATATAAGCTATTATGATGTAAGCAATTCGCATTATACAACGTAATTATCCTTAATATAAATAGCAACAAATCAACTAATGCCGAAAATGAAAGTACAAATGAATAATATTTCAATTAATATGTAATTAATTATAGTAAAAGTAAAAACAATCTCAACTTATCATCTGTGGTCGACTGTCCAAAAGTACCGGCAAATAAAAGTTAATGTCTTCATAATGACATCCAACGATGACGGCCGCATGTTTGTATATCGATTAATTAATAAATCGAGTCAGAATCGAGATATCGAGATGGTACGATACACGCCGCCTCTCTAATTGAGTCAAGCCGCTACAAAAGATAAAACATTACCAACTTTTTTGTGCGACTCCACAGAAAACGAACAAACTATTCTCAGTCTTATTCCAACTTCAACAAGCTTGATAATTTCAATAATGTGGGTGGAAAGGTACGGCACAAAAAACTTAAAAAGACGATCACTAAATGCCAAGCATTTACCTGTCAAATTATTAAAAAAATAAATAGTCTACGGTGTATGGGAATCGATACGTTTTTGATTAATGGAGGTTAGAGCAGATTATGTTGTTGACGAACTATGGAAGATTGATGTGTTTTGTTCATTTTTTTGGTTGAAAAAGTAGCTAATATGGTAACTTTATCTCACCCGCATCGCGAAAAGGCTTTTGTAGCAGAATTGCTGCATAAAAGGAATAGAGACACAATGGATTAGCCATTTTGGTGGCAAAAAGTGGTGAATTTTCACCCGTTCGCACCTGTGGGGCTTCCCACGGGCGCCGTCGCGGGCGGCTGCTAGCTTTGACACTCTACACTCGCGAAATGAGATGTGCATCACAATAGATCGCAAATCTTCAATACAGCCTCCGTCTATCAATCTATGGTTCGGCGGTTTGCGTAAAGAGTATGGACTTACAAAGAATGAGCTCAAAAAATGTAAAGATCATTGTTTACCTTAAAATAAGATTATATATCTTGTCACCTGTTAAAAAGCGTAAAGGTGTTAAGCTATGTACCTACTTCTATGGCACTAGATGGAAGTTCCGGCTTTACATGCAAACCGCATAAAATTCCGTTGAGTTATTTTTAGTTTCACGCGAATTTATGGACAGACAAACGCGGCATGGGACTTAAATTTATAATAAGTATAGAAAGATAACTTGAGTCTATAATACTTGTCAGAGTTCAACCTATGACAAGTTTTAATATAATATATCGCGTATTATTTTAGTATAAGGTTTCGCTATAGGAATCGCGACGATTCTAAAAAATGAGATAATTAAACTGTTTTTGAATGGAATCCTCCTGTTTGTTTTATTAACATAGAAAAAATCGAACGAGTATCAAAAAAAAAAATCCTGTTTGCTGGTTGAAATCTAATCAACCTTTTGTTTAGAACAGTTAAAGTTTGGTACGGGTGAATTGTTATCATAATGACAACATTATTTTAGAGATTATTTATTTTAGATTTATTTTGGAGGTTTTTGTCTGTTTACGTCCGTAAGTGGTAACCCTCTGAAACCTTACACGTGACCTCCGGGTGGTGCTAAAAACAGTCTCTGGTGGTAGGCGTCGGCCGCGGCTTGTCACCACCCTCCAGGCTGGGCCAGTACGTGAAGCGATTTTTTCATGTTTCGTAATGTGGTCCGGAGAAGCCTTCCTTCTAGGTCTTCATGTTTACATCATGTGAGAGTGTGGTTAAAATAAAGGCTTATCCAGTATAAAAAAAAGAGCTTAATAAAACTTTTTACACCAATCACGGGTACTTCTATATTAAGGATCTATCTGGAAGACCAAATTCTGCAACGGACGTCTGACATTTAATACGATGAACTCTTTCTGACATAACGGAGTAAAGCATCCATTGTTCCAAGAAGTTAAACCCTAAGCTAGCTTAGTGACTTAGCGACGTAGGATAAGTATCTCCATAGGTTTAGTTAAGTCGTTGTAAGCCAATAGTAGGATTTATGCACCAGTTACAAGATTACTGGAGAAATTTAACTCTATCCGCGGTGGTAAAGTTGAAGGGCAAAAAGTATACACTAGAGTTAGCACCTGCACCGGGGTTGTTTTGTGTATTGTCCGGAAATATCTATTATTTTTATATGAAAACAAAACACCCGTACTGTTAGGTACAATTTTATGTATTTTATTTGATAGTATTTAACTTTAGGATCCTTCCACTTCTACACTCTATAGTAGTGTTCTGATGCTTCTCACTTCGAACCTAACTATTTTGCCACAAGTTTTTAATTTCCCACTTTATGTGTGCTCGGCTCCCTATAAGTTTTTTTCTATCTATCAACCGTCATCTCGGCAATTCAGATTCAGATAAATATGTATCGTCATAGATACATAGAAAAATGTACCAAAAACAACATCTCACCCTAGTGCACTAACCTAATAACTGACTCGTCAAACACAATACAAAATGAAATATAAACAATAATGCTGTAAAGAAGCTTAAAAATGCCATTATATACAATGCTTTGGTCTTTCAATTCCAGTGTATAAGTGTAAAAAAATATTTTAAAGAAAGGGAAATTTTATTAATAAGCCAAAATTTGGTAGTTAGCCTACTAAAATTGGTAACTTCATTTGGAAACTATTCAACCAAACATTACCTTACCCACATAAAAAATCAAGCTACGAGTATCATAAAAATATCACAAATAACAATAACATAATTCATTTGCAGACAGGTTCCTAAGTTTCCGGTCCACCGAGCACAATGGAACGTCCACAACAAACCGTGTGACGTCACTAACAGGTAACATACCTGACAGTTTATTTATTTGTAGATATATGACTGTCGGCGCGAGTGAAGTCGGGTTCGCGCGTGGATGCGCCCGCGCCGGCCTTTCTCGTCGCGTCACTCTGACAACTCATTTACACGGTGCGACCGAATACGTGGGAGAAAAGGCGTACTTTTGAAGTTGTCATCCTGTCGTTGATATTATTATGAAATCATATAAAAAATGCTAACTTGTATGGCAAAATAAATATGACAGAAGATTATTTTTTGTCATTTGAAAATATCTCAATCGTGATTATGATCAAAATACATAATAAATTTTAGTTTTGTGGAAATCACACAAAAATCTTGTATATTTTATTTTTCTCATATAAATATTTAGACCTAGACATATTATTTATTATTATTTAAAGTGCATTGAAGTTTCACGTGATCGCTTTCGTGCTTTTTACACTAATTGTCGCAGTGACACGCACACTCCTGAGCTTTGATACTCCATATCTTTGCACTTTCTTATTCAATTGATAAAGCAATAAATATATGTCCAGTTTTTTGGATGGGTAAGCCCGTAGACGAACTAACAGAATATAATATTTTTTTTGTAGTCTTCATGCCCATTGCGAGATCTTAATAAAATATTACAAAAACAGAAAGCTCAATTTATCCAGGTAAACTACATACATCCTACAAAGTCTCTTAAGTATTATAATATTGCCATAAACATTTAAATCACCAAAAGTCAGTCACTAAAGTGGCACCCTCTCCAAGCGTATGAGCTGAACGAAATCTCCAAAATCTCCAATCTCCGAAATCTCCTGATGCGCAAGAGTGGAACATGGAAACAGTTTTAGCTGCGTCGTCCTCGCGTCAGCCAGAGCTAGTCATCAGCCACCAGCAGGTACCACGTCCACTAAGTCATCGGCATTTTATTTATTAACATACTACTCATGTCGATATCATAGGTTGCGGGGGAGAATAAAGGGGTAGCGGAAATTTAAAAAATCTTCGCGAAGGTACAACCTTCGCTTTAAGCAAAATATCTGTATCACCGAACCGATCTCAGAACAATATTTGGAACCGACGGACCAGTTTTTGTAGCTAATATTGAAATATTAGTTAATATTTAAATTAAGAGATTTTTTTATATCAAGACTGATATATTTTATTCTATTTCTGCGACACAGACGTGTCGCATTACTTATTCATGAATACTTAAAATATTGCTTATATTTTAACGAATACAAATATATCAACCACACGGCTATGGAGCATAATATAGGTAAATTTATGCCTGAAGAGGTAAAATGGTTGCTTCATCAGGCAGCGTGCTTAGCTGGTGGCCAGGTAGCGCGCCTCGCCGCACACATCACAATTCGATTCAACTTTTGGTTTAAACGGATTAGAAGGATCGGCTCAGGATTAAGGACTGGCCCGTCTGATCCGCGTCAATCTTAGACTACAGGATCCAATTAGCCTTGTAATTACAGCGGTATGAGTAAAGTGCTGAATTTGTCTTGAAGATCAGGGCAGCTTGCAGGAAACAGAAACTTCGACTTAGTCTAGTTGATTATTTCACCATTTTATGCTATAAATAGAGTTTCATTGAACCAACATCAACGACTGAAAAATGACAATTTGAACTCAGTTAGGCAGTAAAACTAACGTAGCCCGATTTGATCGCGTTTATAGCCAATGGTGAAATTGGTGCTTAGTATTATGACGGCCGCCGCTAAACTGCGATTAGTGGTAAATCGAGATTTATATAGTTCCTGCTAGCCAAGCTTAGTGTCAACAAAACTGCATATAGATAAAAACTTAAAATAGCACAAAATCTGTAAACTTCCTTGAAGTACCTACCAGTGTCCAGGCATTTAGCAAGTTGAACTTTGTGCCGTTATGCCTTTTGAGACTGTGTACTAAGCGCCAGACTCTCGGAATCATCATGAGAACTTGTCAACGAAGTAAACCAGTTTAAATTAATTTATTTCTACTAGCAATCCAGTTTATTAATATGCATTCAGGCACCACACGGATCTCCAACAATTATTGCATTACAGAATCTTGATATTTCGCATCTAAGTACCACCGACGTTATTTAGAAAGCAGTAGACAGATCACAGATACATCTTAAACAAAGCAATAATGTTGATTCCATTAGCGGTCTGTTTAGCAATAGGCGGTAGGTAGTCTATCGCGGCAATAACCGCGATCTGAAGAACGCCACAGAGCTTGGAACACAGCGAATAGTTTACCCACGGAGAAAAAACAGGATAAACATATACAATATATAGGATAAGATTTATATAGAGATATATAATTAATTAGCATTACCTGGGAGCCTTCATGAATTTCCAGAGTAAAAGATTGCCGATTTGTTTATCGTAAATAGAACAGGATAAGTACCTTTCTGGGGATTTATTCAAAGTCAAAACAGTTATTTCCATACACAAAGTATGCCTTTTCTCGGTACAAACTTAATACGGGTCAAATATTTCAAGAAGATTGGTTAAATAGATAAGAGGATATAACTTATTAATTATCATAGTTTTTAACAATATAAGCACTTGATGTCATGACTTGATGATTTTTTATTTTTCCGATATGTTGACGCTGTTGCAATCGCCATGATAAATGATATGATCACTGAATAAACTGCATTGATAAGAAATGTTGCAAACCAACAAAGTTAATTTGAATCTATAATATTACTTGCAATCTGTGATCTTGACGTCAAGAGGTATGTAGGTGTTTTCAGTTAGTAAATATTTCCTGTGATAAAACAGCCTAATATTATAATAAAGAATATTTACAAAACTGACATTATTGGCTAAGGAGGCTTTCGCCCTGCAGAACAACTGAATAAAAAATATTAACACCACAACGCTAATAGATATACGACATATTATAAATACATATGTTTATTATATAATATCGGTTTCTATGAATAAATATTACCAATTTATAAGGAAAATTCCTTAGTTCGGACATTTATTTTATATTTTTGTTAGATTTGAAAATGTAACGGTAAACTCCTTAAATAGGATTCCTGTAGAAGCTTAAAATTAAGCACAGTCTCTACAGCTTTCGTGGAACCATATCTGCTTAAACAGATATCCCAAATCTCGCCTTAATCTCAAACTCATCCCGTAATAGAATTTAAACGTTTCAAATAATCAAAGAAATTAAAGTAGTTAACTTCTACGCAAATCCCAATTGACGCCGTAAACTTAAACCTTTGTCATTTTATTCATCTTTTGTCACCATCCCTGTTGCCATTGTCATTAGAATTGTCACTATTGTCGTCCTATTGTCATTATTTTGCAAACAAAATGACAGATTGTTTTTAAAGCCGGCTCTGGAGCTTCTTAGCTCTTCAGGTACTAACGATAACCAAATACAATAATGACGATTATCTTCTCCTTATCATCCGAATGGTTTTTAGTCCTTATGCCAGAAGAATAAGACTCATATTGTTGATACGCTCAGAGATTCTAAGGTCGGATGGTCAACGAAATGTTTCTAATAATTAGTTATCATCGATCATCTGAGCTTGGCCACATTAATAAAGATATTAAATGCCGTGCATTTTTACACAACAAACAAATCTTAACTCTATTTCTTGCTATCAAAGTTGATATTAGTTTGATGGGTAGGTGAGTAGGCGGCGAGATCAAAGGAGTCGGCTTCTCTGGGACATTACGGCAAAACCAATCATGTGACAGGACGATCCAAGATTAAAAAGAATCAAAATGTTTGCCCATTTTTTAGGTTCGACTTTTTACGTCTGAAAGGGGGATAAAAATAATTTAATACTTTTTTAAAAGGGTAATGTATCTGCAAAACATGGTAGGTATACTCGATTCAAGCTATAGTCAAGAAGGCAAAAGAAAAGCAACTTTAAAAATAGAAGCAACTTGGCAACAACCTTTACGAAAAGAAAAAAAGGATTAGTCTGGAGATATTTATTTATTAAAATGGATATTTTAAAACTTGAGAAACATCTATGTCACTTCTCAAACTTTGGAGAATCTATGTACCAAATTTTATTCAAATCGGCTCAGTCGATCCAGCGATTCCTTTTTTTTCTCTTTTGAACATTAAGTATAGATAAAGTTTTAACCATAGATAAGATATAGAGATATAAAGATAAGATAGATAGATAGCAATATTTACGGTCTAATGCTGCTAATTATTATAGTATCGACCTTCCCTGAACTAGTCTGTGACTACCTCATACAAACTCGTATAATGTATTTTATATAAGAATATGTCATTTTTGAAATCTACTCGTCAAAAGCTATCGATTGGTACAATAAAGTTTCTGTTTATACAATAATTGTATTTTAAAATAAATATCTTTGTGTAAGTACATAATTATTAATTACACTATGGCGCCTGTTTCACCATATCCCAGTAAAGTTAGACAACGTTTAAAATATACAGCTATTTCGCTAAGTCCCGTGTGAAATAATTTACCAACGTATTATTGTCATAACTAGCCATTGCTTAGTTTACTCGGATTTTGTGAAATAAGCCCTTATACAAAATTATGCTTTTTACATAATAATTATTATATTTGCAGAGTAAACCCGTAATAACCCTACCTCGTTCGCTTTTTCCTCATAAAAGAACTAAACGCGCGCTCGATTCGATCTCACGAACGTTTGTATAATTTATGAATTGCCAAAATAAACGAGTTATTCATAAATCCACTTAATTGCACGTCGCATTTACTAAATAAAACATACGTTTGATGGACGGCGGGAAGGTTGACATGAGAACAGTTAATTGCACTTGATGAATTGAATTTGACTAAATTTCGCTTTTTGTGTTACTATAAAAACTCTATATTTTAATCTAATTATTTTATTTATAAGATAGTTTTGTAATTGTTTTAGATAGATAGATGAAACGTTTATTTGTAATTTCAATCATACACATACAATCAGGGTTGCAGTGAACCAAACAGGCCGCAGCTCAGCGTAAAGCTGCTCGTGGAGCAAACACTGTCTCAGCTGTCACCAGTAGAGTTCGCAAGCTGAACGAGATGCCGTAAAGTTTTTTACACGCTTTATATTAAATTCACCTGTATGTTTGAATGTTTGTAACCGACTTCTTTGGGCGCGATTTTGACCCACTTTAAACGGCCAGATTTCGTTCAATCTTTGTAGATTTATCGAGGACCGATGACAATACAGTATTTTGAAAAAAAAAAGAAAAAATAATAATATGTAGTTAAAAAAAACTAAAAAACACGTTATTATTATTTATTTTTATAATAGTGTGTCTCATTATTTTTCTATCTTGCACGCAAAAACTACTGACTTTATTTAGTTGACTAATATACTACATACATTTTTTTGTAATTATATACATACGATTCATAAAAATCACCCAGACCCGAAACCAGCAATTGTAGATCGTACAATATCGTTCCCCGGTATCGAACCCGCAACTTCTTGCTCCTCAGACAGACCTTCGACCACCGAGCCACTGAGGTCGTCAAATAATTATAAATGCTTTATTTTCTTCTCTTCCTATATCCAGCAGTGGACGTCTTACGGCTGAATTGATGATGATTGTACCTAATAAAACCAATAACTTCATGAAATGGTCCAGACTATATTAGGGAGATATACAATAATACGTTGGTCTCCTTTAGAAAATACTGTTCTGGACTAGCTTTTCTTATATCGACATAATTTCCGCGCAATAATGTAAATTTTTTACAATCTCAATGTTGGCTGAGTTATGCACTTTAAATGAATCTTGGTACCTACACCAGAGATTCACCAGAACCCGAAATAGGGCATACGTTAGTAACTTTTCACCGCGGGTAACTTTGCGGAGCACAGATATTAACATACACTTCACTTTGAATATATACCATTATATAAATTTTAAGACGCAATAAAAAATATGTGTTGTTCCTTACTCTTCTTAACATAGCGTTTCCAACTTTATTTCCATTTCTTGGATTATTTGTTCTAGTCTATTTTTAATAGGGTGACGTTACAAAAAAAAAAAGAATTAGTCCGTTATTTACATTATTTAAAGAAAATTTGATATATATTTTTTTCTTAGCTACGAAAGTTAATGTACAGTGCAAGCCGCAAGGCCGCAACGCTTCCGTGCGATTTGTACCAAATTCCGCAGTCACTTACCCCCACATCTAAATCTTTCTAGCTTCTTATTGTAATATATTGATCGAAAACTTATAATATAATGAATATTAAAAAAATGGGGTGTTATAAGTTTGACGTGTCTGTCTGTCTGGGACATCGTAGCTCCCGAACGGATGAAGCGATTTCAATATTGTTTTTTAATGAAACGCCTTCCTTTCTTTTTGCGCGAGTGTTCTTAGACATGTTTCATGAAAATCAGTTGTGCCGTTTAAAAGCTATTGGGGTGAAAGTGGAGAAGAAAAATCGATTTTTTTTTATTCTTTTTAAGCAAACTAAGGTATAGAAACAGGGATTTTGAATTAATTTTATAATGTATGTAATACTATCGGTTATGTACAACATATGACTTTTTCCAACCCTTGCAGACTACGAAAAGTAATCAGTCTGTTTGTTTATCTGAGTTATTGAATATCTCCGCCGATCTGTCGAGATGAGAGGCTGCGCTGGACCGCTAACGATGATGTGATGACGGCCGAGATTGATTAGCTGGGAGCAGGGATACTCAACATGTCTGCAATTTTATACATTCGGCATTATAACTGCACAACAATTCGTCATTAAAACTGTTCCCGCAAAGGGTTATATTTAGGTTAATTAAGTGTGAGTTTGCATTATGTTTGGTTAGTAAAATATAGCTTCTAAATATTAAAAAACAATGGGGATGTTGTTGATTCAACTTTTAAGTTTGTTACCGAACTCTGTATTTTTTTATGATTATAATTTATTATGATTATTAATATGATTTTAAATAAAAATGACATTAGGAAGCTGAGCTATCTGAAGTACTCCTATTTAAATTTGATGAGGATCTCGTAAGTATTGGGACAGTTCAGTTCAGTGTTTTAAACACTTAGCAAGTATGATGTTCCTCCGTTGTTCGTGTTCGTCCGTTCGGGAGCTATGATGTACCAGGCAGACAGACATACAGACACGTCAAACTCATAACACCCCTCTTTTTTGGTCGGGGGTTAGAAATGGAAATGATGATGATCTTAGATATTTTTTATTTAAAACTAGTGGCCCGCCCCGGCTTAGCACGGGTTTTTATTCAATTTTTTTTCCCGGCAATTATTCGATTTTTTCTCGCCTTTTAAACCTTCCCTAGACCTCCACGAACATTTCTAGACTATGATAAGATAAATCCGTTCAGCCGTTCTCGAGTTTTAATCAGACTAACGAACAACAATTCATTTTTATTTATATAGATAATAATATAAATCCCCCAGTTATTAATTTATGCTGTTTACCTGATCAATATCATGTTAAGACTTGAAGACTATGTTCTACCGATAACATGCTGCTTGCATATACTTTGGACTATAATCTGAATGACCTACCGATGTGACCTGTACGATATTTCGGGACATTCTCAATGATAATAATCTAGAGCCGTGACGAGAAAGCATGGATACGACAGTTGCGCACCCCTGCTGCGGCAAGAGGAGGATCGATATCAGGTAAATAACATTGCTTTCTAGTCCTGCATACTATGTACTACCGATTACATACTTCTTGCATACAGTTTGGATTATAATACTTAATTTTTTTTGGGTTTGTGACCTACAGGTCCTACCTACTAACCTTATGTCGACGGTAACATTCTCAATGATGGTAATCTAGTGCCGTGACGAGAAGGCATGCCGACAGTTGCGCACCCCTGCCGCGGCAAGGCTCTGCTCTGTGCTTTGATGTGCCGACAATTGATCCGCCATCGCCGATCCACATTACTTATATCTAATTGTTTAAAACCCCCAGTATTAGATGTATTGATTTGGGAGGATACTTGACTTTCTTTGCGAAGGTCTTTGATGTGAGCCACCACCTACCTCTATATTTGTATTATCTACAATTTCTGGATTCTGGTTTGGGTGTTTTGTATCATATGTACTTATGTATATACAAAAAAATGTATCAATTCGTAAACACCACAATAAACTTTAAATTTCACCAATTTTTTGCCTACTTTTACATACAACAATGACATTCTCCGCAGGACATCACGGGACAGACCTACTCCTAGTAACGAATAAAAACGCTCGAAGCGAAATGACGTGAAATGCGAACGATGATCGATAGAGGGCTGCGCGACCGTCACGCCGCATTCCCTCTGTGCTTGTGGTGTCTACTAGGGTGACTATGAAACTATTGGATACATTTCCGAAAATACTCATAGGGACCTCATGACCGGATAGGAAGAAAAATGCTAGCGGTTTTGATATTACAATTATAATGAACTATCTTTTCACGCCACGATTCTACCGAGTTTTATGACCACGTATTTTCCACAGTAAAAAGCGGTAGCTTAGAGCCTTCTTCGATAAATAAGCTATCTAAAAGTGAAATATTTTTCAAATCGGACCAATAGTTCCTGAGATTAGCGCGTTCTAACAAACAATCAAACTCTCCAGCTTTATAATATTCGTAAAGATGCGATTTAAAACCTAAAATCAGTAGATTTCATCGTTCTATTTGCCTTTAGAGGGCTATTCGATTAGAACGAACTCGTAAGAAAATCGAAAAAACCTACAGATTTTAGTCTATATATCGAATTCGTTACAATATCATAGGCACGAGAAGGAGAAGGTCCATTTACAATATCAAATATAAGATTTACTACACTGATATACCGGGTTTTAGCCAGTGGTTTTAGAATATGAGAAAAAATTAATCAAATTTATTCATACCTCATGGTTCCCCTACACATGCCTAAACACCGCATTCTGTCCAAAATACAAAACGTCAGGACTGAGTGATAAGTGTCGGATATCTCTATTAGATCAGCATAACTTCATTATGGTCGAATAAACTAATTATGACTTAATATATTTCGGTGTTCGAGCATAACTTTCGATTATAATGTTCTTGTGTTTCGCACCTGCTTGTTTATTAGTTGTTTAATTGTCTATGCGCAGGCGCAGGTGTCATGGCTGCTTAGTGTATGTGCACTTACTTGACGAGTGTAAACAACTTCCTTGGTGAACATAAGCTATTTATTAAAATATTTAAATAATAACACAGTATTAAACTACTGAACCGTAAGCAGACCGTTTAGATTTGTTTACAAGAAATAGATTTATCAGCTTCGTCTTAATTATCACCATAATTGCTGACATTATACATTTACATTATTTTTTATTTACCCTTATACATTTTAAATTACCTAGATATGTATTTCAATCGGATGTGATCGGCATCTGAAGTCACCTGGTCTATTCCTCACCTTTACAGTATCCACCGTCCATGTGCGATGTCATGAAGATGTACCGTGCTAAGCTTTCCTTAGGAAGCTTTCCTTAGTGAAATTATCCTTAGGAAAATTATACTAAAGTAATTAATTACTGTCCCTATATTTAAAATTACTTACACCTCTCGAATATAAATCCTTGCCTTCGATTGGTAGAGTCAAACAGGAAATTTTCATCCACTTTAAGATTAACAAAGGGATACACTAAGTAGATACACTACTTCATACATTTATGGTCTGTTTATGTCGGCTAAGTTGTGAAAAAAGAGCAGAGCATTACTTAGAGGTCAGTGGGGGACAATTCGACTCCGTTTGTATGCGCGGGCGACGCGTGCCCACTCCTGCGCACACAGACGTCGCAAACCTATTTTGCATCATTCATTTTCAACGAGCTTTGAAATAGCTTTAGGCATGTCGTAAGAAATTAACGATAGGTTGACATTTTTATTATTTCGGCCATGGGACGTTGACGGCTGGATTTAGACCTCTAACAAAATGTAAGGGGGTTAGACACCTCATAAACATAATCATTTATTTGTTGTTTCATTTGGTGACATAAAGGTCTTTTATATTAAGTAACCTGCACCGGACCAGTGTTATAGTGTAAGGTACTTAATCTAATCACATTCACAGAAACAATCAACGAGGTATTTTCGGCCCCTATTACCAGAATCCAATATATCAGATTCCTAAAATATTTGAGTCGGAAATACAAAAATTAGTTAGACTGAAGAGTGTTGTTTGATGTATCATCAGAACATATTTCAAATTTAATGATTTCACTTCACAAGCGAAAATATCTTATTTATGAGTTAATGACCATTATACTGAATCAGTACGTTTAAGTAATGTATGATACATTTTAACTAATGTAACTAAAACTCCCCCGAAAATTTGCCCTTTGCACTTTAAACTAGAGCAATTTTCTACCACGAAAGTTAGCTGGCTACAGAATGTTGCTGACGCCTGAGGAGTCAGTGTGCCAATTGCATAAAGATTATTCAATCAGGATGCTTTCTCCGCAGCTGGCGGGCGCCCAGCTGCCGCGGGCTATCGTCTTATTTACCAACAATCTAACTGCCCTGTCCTCTGACCTCAGTTAGCCTGGACGCAGAGTTACATTTTAACAGTGGTTGCAATATGCAACTTTTAATGGAACTTATGTCAACGAACGGTCTTATCTGAGATGAATGAAATCCTTTAGTTACGTTAATTAATATAATTTGAATATCCTAATAACTTAATATACTGCACGGAGCAGTGTTTTGAGAAAACAGCGAAGTTTAGTCAAATAATTGACCAGTTCTTTAGGTTTCATGGTGCATATTGTGGTTTCTTAGTGTTCAATTTATATTTCGGAATATGTGGAGTTTAAGGTTAACGTTTTTCTTTTAAAACTTAAATATGTACTTTCTTTTTCATAGATTGTGTCTTTTAACTACTGGACACTGACATAAATAAAACACATGTCCTTTTAATATAAAAGTTGTAAATATTACGTGAACAGAATTCATAACAGAAAGTTTGTCCTAACCTCTAGAAACACGCCTCGTAGGCTGTGGTCGAGTGATGAACATTTCTATATCTTTCTCAGATGTCAATACTTTTTTCGGCTTAGGCGCTTTCGGCATCACTGGATACTGGAAGTAAGGATAAGGTGGGGGCAAGGAAATCTTGTTTATTCTATAGTTCATAGGCACATCAGACTGCTTTGTATCGTTGATGGAACTGGTGCAGTCGTGGTGGAATCTTGAAGTGTGTTGATGCGCATACGGTATGCCTGCCTTTTCATCAAGACTACATTTACTCTTGACAGAACACTTGCTGCGATTCCCACTCACGCATAATGGATATGGACGGTATGAGCTCAACAGCGCTGATACATGAGCGTTTTGGGCGTCGCTTATACCTTCGTTGTATAAGGCTTTTCTGTCCGGGCTACACGGAGAATCATTCGTTTTGGTCTGTTTTCTCAAAACTAGATTTTTTCTTTTAGATGAAAAATGCTTTTCTTCAACAGCACTTTCATGTGTAGGCGGA
Organism: Gymnoscelis rufifasciata; assembly: GCA_929108375.1. NCBI lineage: Eukaryota > Metazoa > Arthropoda > Insecta > Lepidoptera > Geometridae > Gymnoscelis > Gymnoscelis rufifasciata. The sequence goes on along the minus strand of OV815307.1, from coordinate 425,293 downwards.
GGGTCGTGATAGAGAGACTCTGGAGGTACATAGAGAATTGTTGGGCAAGGAGGCCGGGGAGTCTGTATTTCTTCAGTATACTGAAGTTGTTTCTTAAAAATATTTCTCCCTTTACAATGGATAGATGTGCAATCTGAATCTTTGACTGCGCTTTCCTCCTCATCAAAATCCTGGCAGGACTTTATGGGGTTCGTTTCAGTACCAGTTTCATTCAGTTGCAGGGTCATTGTGCACTGATCGCTGAATCTCATGATATTGTTTCGGAAACCAGTGGGTTGATTTGGTTTGTTGAAAATTCCAAGTGAATTCTTGCTCTGGCATGTCTGGCAATCGCAGCGTTGTGGGCACAGATGTGGCTTGAACAGAGTATCTCGTAGAGGTCTCTCGGTCTCGTATCTCTGTTCTGTTGTTGTGTACCTTGCGTTGTGGATGAGATCAGTGCCGTCGATGGGGTTTGTTTCCACGAAAGGGTTCCAGGAGACAGCGCTAACGGCGGTCGGATAGGGCCACGCGCGACGCTTGCAGATATAGGGGTCCTGTGAATAATGGGAGGTGACGCAGTAGGACGGAATTTGCCTGCCTTTGCTTGTGTTGTGGTAATAAGCAGCAAAGTTCCTTGTATCGGTCAACCTTGGGACCTCTCTGAACCTCGTAGGCGGCTGGAACACCTTGACATGTGAGCAGCAGCGCACCGCGCCTTGCTTCTCGGACTTTAAGATAGGTTGCATATTTATCAAACTTTTTCGAGGATTATTTTCAGTTTTATAATTCTTATTTGTCACATTGGTGCGGGAACATTGTCTGCATTATAGATGGATAGAATAAGCACTTTTTCCTAAAACTTAAATGATAAGAATTAAATATCAATTTTTATTGGTGCCAAGTTCATTCTATCCATTTATAATGCAAACCGAATGATGTGTCCATGGTGTTTTTTTGCTTTTCTTTTAGGTGTGCTACTCATCAACATCAGTTTGTAGTGTTTTTACGAAAAAAACACTAGAAACTGAGCGCAGCAACTGCTTAGTAAACATTTAGCAGTTGGCAGGCACCTTCATACTCAGATTTTGCTACTCTTTCACCTGTTATGAATCTGTCACTGTCACCCCATCACATCGTTTTCAGACAGAATACAATATCTAAGACAAGAAGGTAAACATACCACTTGAATTCCAACCAAGAAGTATCTAAACAAAATAGTCAGAAACACCGGGCGGAAACACCTAGTTGATCGCGAACCACTTCAATTCATATCCTCGTGACAATATGGGATTGAGTAACATATTTCCTTACACAAGTTAACTCTCCCAAGTCAGATAAAAATCGATCTTATCTGGATGGTTATAGGGAGTGATTTGTGTGCAGTTGTAGCGTGGCGGTATAAAGTAATCCATTCCGTGCAAGACGGGCGTCCTCCCCTCCCGGAGGGGACTGATTGGTCCAATTGAGCAGGTCTTGTGTCAGAAGGCAGCTGGTGGCAATTGGCGAGTCAAAGATCAGAGGAAGTCGGAGCACGCGCCGGCTCAGCTGTCTTGCTTCGTCACAAGGTTACTGGAAACTGATCCATCATAGCTCATAGCTCGAGAATCATGAATCGATACCTGAAACACCGTTTTCCTCATTCCCGATCTGCAGTTCAAATCAACCAAAATCAGTTGGTCACTGATTTTGGTTGATTTGAAGATGTTTGTTGAGAATAGGAGTGTATCCTGTTTTAATATTGGTGAGGAAGGCACAATCATCACTCTCTTTCTTTTTTACTTTCTTTTCTGAATTGCTACTACTGTACCTACTGACCTTCCCAATTAGACGTAGGTACTTTATATTATCCTCAGGGCAAAATGATTATTGTTATAACATATGCTATAAACCATAATAATATAAAAATATCAGTACCGTATGAATTTAGAAATGCGGTCATTTGAACACATCCATTTATGTTCATGCGCAGCAAGTTTATTGTGGAATAGATTGAGTGAATCATGGATAAACCTGACCGATGACTTGGTCGCGGGTTTACGGTAGATACTATTCCAACCAGAATTGCTAAAATAATTATACATATATATTTGTAAATAGCTATTAAAATAACTTTAGGTGTAAAATTGTTTCCGTGGCGATCCTTCATCACAAGCATACAGCCGTTTGTAAACAATGATATAATACAGCCATATAAGTTGATCACGTGTAATTGATATGGAAGCTATTCCATCCCTTATTTTATGGGCCATAAAATGTTTATTTCAATATGTTTATCTGAGAGTAATTTTAATTGCGGCCACCGCGCGGGTTTATTGAATGCTTTAGTTTTTGTCGCCAATAACAGTGTCGTTAACGACTGGCCGCGGGCTCGACGACTCGGCAGTTAATGTAATTGATCGTAGTCTTGCAATGGTTAATAATTAACTATGTTATCTACATTCTTCGACAGACCATAGACTGTAATAGTTTGCATATTAACAAATGAGAGGCCATTTACAACCGGACAATCTTGATACTTACATGAACTCATGGCCTGTCAAAACTTCTTCAATGGATGTTCAGGAAGAATGAAAGATAAGATAAGATAAGAAGAGCTAAATATAAAAAATATGGTTAATATGACCTACGTAAGATAAGGTAAATTTTTACTGTACTTCTTGAATGGTAGTTTAGGACCTTACAATGAGAGAGAGAATTAGCCCCGATTTCACTATTCGCTATCACGATCAGAGCAGGCTTAACTTGTTTTACCGTCTAACTGAGATCAAATTGTCATTTTCATTTGTCGATTTGTTGCATAAAATGAATTGTATGTTTGACACTGTTATTCCATAAGGCAAAGCCATCTCTAAGTTTATGGCTGTTCTTGTGATACTTAATCACAGGACAAGTACATAAATGACAAAATAATCAGTTTGTGACAGAGCACAGTGGCTGAGTATCACTGTGACCCCACTTTATAGAGCAATCAAATATAGAATAGCTTCTTTTTTGTCCATAAAGGTAATCATTATCAGTCTTAGCCAATAAACGTCCGCTGGGTCCTAAAACCACTGACATACCGGAATTCATGGCCGTCGTTATATTTTTTAATGGCAATACTCAATTTTAAAATGCATGTTGTGGTCTGTTCCCAGGCACTGGTCCAATGATGTGGATGGGTTAGGGTAGCTGCGTCAAATGTGATCAGATATCATAACCAGTATTGGTATTTTCTTCCCCTTAGACTTATTTCAATACCTTTTATAAATTTTTAAATAATTTATAGTATAGTAAGTTTTTTATCCTACTACTATTATAAAGGCGAAAGTTTGTAAGTATGGATGTATGGATGTTTGTTACTCTTTCACGCGAAAACTACTGAACCGATTTAAATGAAATTTGGTACACAGAATCTCTAGAGCCTGAAAAATAACATAGGCTTTAACCGCGGGAAAACGTCATTCCGCGGGAAAATCCATTATAACGCGGGTAACACCGCGGCGCGGGGCACAGCTAGTTTTTCATATTTTCAGTTATGTAGTGCCGCATTGCTAGAAGCTGCCTCAGCGTGGATTATTAAAGGGGATTAAAAATAAATGTTATTTTTGTACACATTTGGGCACCACGTCTTAATATTGATTGGAACTCAATTGGGAATACCTTTGGTGCTCAACGCATAGGTGCCCAAAATAACTGAGTGAAAACAAATCTATCAGATGTATCATCCGAATATCGGTAATAGTAAACTGTCATAGTACATTTTGAATGCATTAAGAAAGCTTTTCCTCTATGTTTAAATTTTTAAGATAATCCCATCTACACTCCCCACATCTCTGGCCGGTGTTACTTACTCCTCCCAGCTTTGTTTGTCTGTTTTATTGTGTTTTAACTTTCTGGCGTAATAAAGTTGCCCGTTTATCGGATGTGACAATCGATGAGGTATAAATTAGGGAAAATTTTAATGGTCCTTTTATCACCTGTGTTGCCAATAAACTCGGCCGTTAAAATTTAGAGAGCAACAACTGATGGTGTAAAACTTGAAACGTCTTTATTGTGTTGTCTATGAGCTAAGGCCCTTTGCCACCAACGGTTCTTATTATTTAAGACTTTTTGGACGGTACATGAACAAAACATTGCAAAATTCTTTGGAATAAGGCATTTTTTTAAGGTTTTAAATTGGAATTTAGAAACTGTTTAGGAACAACGAAAACGGTCATAAGACTCAGTACTTTATAAGGTTTGTCATTGGAGAGATATTTCTAATCAACATTCCAAAGTCTATATATACAATTACAAAACTAGATCGTGGCAAGTATTAGGTACATACATATTAGTTAATCAAATGCGGGAGGCCTATAACACGGCCATTTGAGAATCACCTCATAATTTATTCAACGAAATTAAAGTTCAAAACAGTTGACACCGATGTACCGTCACTCGAACATAACCAAATTATGCTCAGCTACATTATAACCATGATAACCATCTGAGCACGTGTACGCTATCAAGTGTACAAAACTTCAATCTTAATACAGGGTGTTCAGTGGGAAAGTTCATATTTACATTACGATGCAGATTGCAGGGGAGTACCAACAGCAACCTGGCTAAACTAGCCAGAAAATGGGAGACAATGTAATTTGATAATTATGAAATAGGAAATTTTCGTATATTACTCATTAGTATTGTAATTAATTAAATTTTGAGAAATTTTAAGACTAACATAGTATAAGATAATTTGTTACTAATATGATATGGACCTTAACTTAATTTAATTTTTAATCTGTAATGTTGTCCGAAGTAAATTAATTTTATTTTATTTTTATTATATTTGCCAGTTCTGTTCTGAGTACAATATTCATTGGACAATGGAAGCACCGAGTACAATTTTAGCTAGTTTTATTGGATATATCTGTACTAGTTATTAAATTAAATTAAATTTGATAAAGAAATGGATAACGAAGTTTAAAAAAGCAGGATCTGCAGTGAACATAAAAGGAAAATGCCCTATTTGTTCGGTATCGACACCAGAAAATGTTTAGTGAAGCAGTTATCACAAATCCTCGGTATTTTGTCCGGAAGCATAAGTGGCTATGGGAATTAAAAAGTAAACAGTACACAAAACCAGCAACGTAAGCTTTGTATTCACGTAAAAAAATGTCTCTTTTCACAATTTCTGAAGTGAAGTTTCTTTAGAATCGTTGTGTTTTCAAACCGGATGCAACGGAAAAAACGACAGGTAAGCCAATCTTAAACGATAACAAGGTATAGCAACGTTGCGCGACGCCAGTACTTGGATGGGCGGCCGAACAAAATCTTTTTGCACAGTATTTTTGTTTTATTTTTATTCATCTCAAGTGGAATGTAAAAGAGGCTCTTGGGAAAAAGTAAAACTATTATTTCTCTTGTACTTTTATATTTTTCTATCCAACCGCGTATCCAGAGAGTATCTCCTCTCTCCGCTCCTCTATCCATCGCGTGTCGATGGTTGCCACAGAGTGCCGGATTAATCCCGTAACACTTGCACGATGGTTAGAGGAGCGGAGGGAGGAGATACTCTCTGGATACGTGGTTGGATAGAAAATATAAAAGTACAAGAAGAGAAATAATAGTTTTACTATTTCCCAAGAGCCCCTTTTACATTTACCGACCCTGTTATACAAGGATCTTCTTATGGCCAATGGTCATAAAGTTTTGGCCGGGCAATACCAAGCCCATTCTTTTGTCGATTTACTGAAGTTTCACTTCTATCGTGTGTGAATCGCACATACACCTTTTTTTTATTACCGTTTGAAATTGTTTTTTTCCAGTGGACACCCTGTATAGCTTACAGTTTCAAGTTTTGACTTTAATTGTTTTTCGTTAGTCTGTAGCAGGGTTATTTCGCTAGAAAAATAGTTAGTTCTTATACCGAGGGAATAGAGTGTTGTTCGCGGCATTCAAATAGGTAGTTTTGTTAACAGGCGCCCCGCAGCGCGAGGGCTTTGTGACGTCACACGCCCTCCAGGGCTCTCGTTACTCCTCTGTAAGTCAGTAATTGGTGTATTTCTTGCTCACTTCGTTGACCCTATTGTACTGTTTCATATAATTATGTTGATGAAAATTAAAATGTTTGGTTGTGTTTATTTTATATAACTTGATATTCTACAAGAAATAGGTCTAGATATATAAATTATCTTTTTATTTATTTACCAATTTTGCAACATCCGGTGTTCTTTGCCCAGTAAGACAACATATGGGTACGAAATAAATAAATAGTAAAAATATCTGTACTAAAATTACAAAGCTTTAGTTGCATTAGTTAGTTAGTTTGAATGCGCTAATCTCATGAACTACAAGTCCGATTTAAAAAATTCTTTTAATATGGAAAATCCAAAAAACACGGGCAAAGTCGGGGAGTATAAAGCTTGTCGGGATAACTTGACAACTTTCAAAATATTTAAGTAAAAAAAAATAAGAAGAGATATATTATGGGGAATGATATAAAAACCATAGTGGCATTTCTTTTTATTTTGATAGACCAACAAAAATTATAGTCTGAAAAAAATCTAATATATAAAATTTCCATGAATTGTGTCATTACCGTATTCCTCCGAAACGGCTTTACTGATATTTACCAAATTTTATATGCGTATTCAGTAGATCTGAGAATCGGCTACTATCTATTTTTAACCCCCGACCAAAAAGAGGGATGTTATAAGTTTGACGTGTCTGTCTGTCTGTCCGTGTGTCTGTCTGTCTGTCTGTGTCACCATAGCTCCCGAACGGATGGAGCGATTTCAATTTAGTTTTTTTTTGTATGAAAGGTGAGTCTGGCGCGAGTGTTCTTAGACATGTTTCATGAAAATCGGTTGTGCCGTTTAAAAGTTATGGGGGTGAGAGTGGGTAAGGAAAACCGAAAATCTGCAAATATACTAGTGTGGGGTATCAAATGAAAGCGCATCACGTCCACATTACATAATATTATGTTGTTTAACGTTTAAGGAAATTATGGCATTAGAATCGGGGGTTTTTCTTAAATTTTTAAATTTAGATTTATTCATTTTGCAAAACAGCGTTTGCTGGGGTCAGCTAGTATGTACCTATATAACTCTCACGATACCTCACCGAAGTTCTCAGGGTCCAACCCGTTCTCCCAAAGATTCTACAGTATTGCAATAAAATGTCCATTTGAACTCAATTCCGATAAAGGTACCATAAGCCACTGTGTGCTTGTGGTCACGTCGGCGCACACATTAACACGTCCTTGTATTACTAATATGTGGATTCTGTTGCCTGATGCTCATGATGATTGTCACACAAATTCTCCTTTGTCCTATGATCCTCCTATCGCCTTTGCCATCAGCATTTCTCCTTTGTTCCTCCCTCACTTATATGTGATTGCTGTAAATGTTGTTTTATTTTGGTGTACCTCTACAATAAAATGTTTTTTTTTTGTATTCTATAATGTAGGTGTAAAATTTAAGAGACAAAGCAATTAATTCTGTTATTTATATATTATTATCAATCAGGTGGTACGATAAACCTACTCACGAGTAACTGTTAAATCGTTAAACAAAACATCAGTTTCAAAACAAAACATATCACCGATATTTTTAATAATCACGAAGATAAAGTTATAATGTTCCCCCAAAAATAATCAAAACAACATAATAAACAATACTTTTTGTACAATTAAGGCAGGTGTTGTATTTTATTATTTTGTTAATGTTAATGTTTTATTTTGGCAAGAGGAGGCGGTGGTATTTGATGAGCGAGTGGCTCAAAGCATGAGCGATAGCGATAGTTTGCTTATATGACAGATACTCGTACCTAACAACATCTAGCCCCGTGGTAAGCTCTAAGCTTGTGTTACGGGTACTAGACATCTGATATCTATCTATCTATATAGAGGTATAAAAAATGAATTGCTATTCGTTAGTCTAACTAAAACTCGAGAACGACTGAACGGATTTATCTTATCTTAGTCTTGAAATGTTCGTGGAGATCTAGGGAAGGTTTAAAAGGGGAGAAACGTTCGAAAAATTACCGGGAAAACAATTCCGAATAATTCCCGTGCGAAGCCGGGGCGAGCCGCTAATACTTAATATAATAGACATTTATTATATAGAATGAGAATTGACTTGACTTTAATTGATAGTAACATTCGGTTACTATCAAAGAGGTGTTGTAAAATTGGGTGAACAACTGAATGTTTACAAAAGACTCAAATTGAGAAGGCATTTTTTTTATATTGCAATATAGACAATGGTCAAAAGGTGAGCTTAATGCCCTTTACAAAACAGAAATGTAAATTACACAAGTTTTGCAGGAGGTACTTAATTTTTAGGTATACATCTGTTAAACCACTTCAACAGTGGTGAATATACTTACCACTAAAAACCTACTCTCCAATTCTCACATATAATGTTAACCCTCCAGCGCTCACGCGTTGTCCCGCAGACCCCAGCAGCAACTCGAGCGAGCTAGTCAGCGGGGGTCCAGCCGACCCCGCTCATCAATTATCCAGCTCCGCCGCGTCAACAGGTGCCCGGCGAGTGTCGAGCCCTAACCATCCGCAAGTTTCATGTTTCAATCGGGGCAAGAGTTCTATTAGGATGGTGACGACATAAAAGTTCACAAAAATTACCAACACTTTTTAAACTTAAGCAAAAGTCCATTTTACTTGGCATGAATACGAACCAAATGCAAAATATTAATATGATAATCTAGCTCAATTATTATCTTTATTTATTGAAACCTGACTTTAATAGAGTATTTACACCTATATAAAGACTAATATAATCGGGTTGCATTTTACCATCAACTACTTACATATGCTAAAGCTTCGTACTCATAAATTCATCAAGAGCAAAATTCATCATAGCGAAACTCCAAAAAGTTTTTAAATATTAAAGTGTAAGTTTTACTCTAAGTTTTAAATTTGCTACCGACATAGTAGCAAATTAAACCACTTAACTTTTTTAATTGGACATAAAAGCGCAAACCTATAACCCTACGTAAGCTAGATCCACTCACAAATTGAGACGTGGGGTCATTATTTACCCCATGTCATTATGATTACACGGCTGAGCCTGGCCGTCGTCGGTCGCTTGGTAGAATGGATATTAATTTATTCGTCTATCAGTCACCTAAAACCCATAGTACAAGCTTAATTTGGGGTTAGTAATGCTAGTCCGGTATTATTTATAATTTTATTTAGGTTTATATAGGTTAAAAAATCCAATGTAAATTCCAATATTTTTAGGAATTTAAATATTAATTGGAGACTTTTTAAATGAATGCTTGATTTAACCCGTGTTTGTGGAAACCGCACTCAAAATACCCAAGAATTCTAAAATAAAATCATTCGAAGATCGATCAAACATAAAATTCTTTGATTCGAACGTTCCGTTTCATGATCGATCGCAATCAACTCGACTCCGATCTGTCAACTGTCATTCGTGGAAGGCTCTGCCATAGAGCCCATTCAGCCACATGATGTCCTCGACTGCGCATTGTTCTAGATAGTTTTTTTTTTGGTAATTTTGTTTAGTTAAACAATTGTAAATAGCATTAGAAGCCATTGAGGGCCACTGTGCGGACAATGTGGCCAGGCACAACAATGCTAGAGACATAATGACGCATCGGACATAGGATGTTTCAAAAAGTAATTATAAATAAAAACAAAATTTAAAACTATTATCATAATACATTTTAGATTCAAAGATATTTCTTTCACATTATAAAATATATAAACAGTTACAGAGATTACAAAATTTGTACATTTTCATACCGTTATTGATCCCAATTTTTCATCCCATTCTAATTGACTAGGTATAATAAGTAACGTTATGCATATATTTAGACACCGGAAATATTTTAATAATAACACAGCGAAGTCCTTATTCTAATAAACTACGCCACATTTTAAATCTTTTTAAAAATATAATTATTATAACAGCGACAAACCTATAAATAATAATAGCATATTTATGAACTCGTTAAACAATTAATCCACATCGTAATATGAAATAGGTAATTTTCGAAATAAAATAACAAACAAACGGCCTAAAGTCTCTCGACAGGTAATTGCCATAATTTAACACAATGTCGGCCGCATTTGAATATCGTATTAATTTAAACATAAACATTATATTGCATTTCATTCACGATTTTCCTTTTAATGTGGAGCCACTAAAAAGCTGGGTTTTAAAACATTTGTAACATTTCAATAATTAAGGCTAGTAATTAGCGATGTAATGGGTGGATAGGATAATAATCCATAAATCGTAAAATAATAATGGTTAAATGTTTTAGTGTTTAGTATTCCATTCTCTATGGCTTTTAATACACATATCGCCAGTTGATACTGGCACTAATAGAAAACAGTTGAAATGATGATGAGAATGATATTTACAAATATAGATCAGCCTGTAAATTTGCTAGCGTCCAAAAACCGCGCAGTAGCGTCCGCACGAATGACGGATCGCGATCTCCCGCCGAAACTTCTACTTAAACAAGGAGTCCACACTCTCCGAGAAAAAAAAAACAAGCCAGCGGGCGACCAGAGACAATACCCGCCCAGCACGAACCATAGACAATACCAGATGATTCACAGAACTCAGCTACACCGTTGTTAAATCTCATAATACCAACTAATTTATGTCACTCCTACGCAACAGCGCGAAAATAAAAACAACTAAATCCTAACATAATTACTATTCAACTTTTTATATCAATTTATTAAATTGGGTGATAATGGGATTGGATTACTTTTATTAGTATCGAAAAACTATGATTTATGACGAAATTGCTATTGATTGTTTGATTTGCATAATCTAAAACTACTTCAAAACCAGTCCCAATAAGTTTAGCCACTTCTACTTCTATAAGTTTAAAATGTCTTAGACTAATTGTATTTCACATAGACTATAAAACTTTACACTTATAATTCACATTTAAATTAAAAACATTTCTTCGACAATAATTAATGTAGTTGAACATAGTAGGTATTTAAAACATCTAAGATGTAACTTGTAACCGATAAAGTTTATGAGTCAACAAAATCATTTATCTCTATAAAACACACAATCGTTTATATAGTATCATCACACGTTGCGTAGGCTCGGGACACGCACTACAAATAAGACGGGAAGAGAGATTACGACAGTCTATCAAACAATCTGACGGCGTAGGGTTGAATTCCTCCAATTTGTCCTGTCATTGTCCCTAAGAGGTGAACAAAGCATGTAATGTCGCTTGTAAAACGTTGTAAAACAATAAACCACCCACCGGCGCGCGCTGCGTCATTATTGTAGTATCTGAACGCACCCAACATGGCGTGTCACAAAAGCGCGCCAAATATGACGTTTATGGCGGGTCACTCAGCCGAATGCTCGCTTTGTTTTGTAATTGATCGTCTATCAGGGAAATTTATTTGACGGAATCATCCAGCTCAGTGAATTCCCTAAAAACACACCAAAAGCGATTAATAATTATAAAAAACAACACGAATAGATTCCAGTTAATGCCTAGCACAAGCCCCGTGTAATTCAAGCTCTTTGAATAGAATTATCCCTCATTGCATTTTAATTCAAAAGTGTTTAAAAATAAACGTCGATTCGCGCATGACAACTAAATTAGTTGGACACCTCCACATGTGATCATTTATTTGTTCGATTTAAATTCGCAATCTTCTGAGCGCAGCATGAAGCTTGTACTTGCATGACTTAACGAATGTGTGACAGGGGAATAACTCCCTTAAACTCATGAGAATACGTGTAAAGTTTCTTGAATGTGTTGGAAAGTTGTGGTTTCATAATGGTTGTAGACAAGTGTAACCTTTATAAAAACAATGTTAGAGTAGAGTTTTGTTCGTCGTGTCGGGAGGCAGGAAGGGATCGGGTCGTCTTTGAATAAATCGTGTCGGACGGACGATGCATCGCGCGTGTTATTCACGACATAGTTGCACCGCGCACGCCGGACTCACACACGGCACTCGCATACAGCTAACTCTTCATAAAATCATAAACATACCTGCTGACTCCACAGCTGCTGGTTGCTAAGCACACGGACGTTTTACTCCGAAACGCATTGAAATAAGTGCTTACATTTAATATTTTACAGTAAGATTATTTAGATTAGTATATGGATAAGATTTATTCTAACATCTTAATAACACCGCAGATAATAGAGCCGAAAGAAATGGTACCCTACGCCTTTCTTTGCTTAGGTATAAAAATACAGTAATTACAATATTATCTTAATAACACGTAATGCTCCTTACTAAAACATTATGAAGCAAAACAAAATTCATTATCATGCATGTAAATATTTAAAATCATTAAGACTATCAACATGGTAAAGCAATATACTAAAAAAGATAAAAACGTCTGTGTTTCAACAATCACAAGTTACGAAGCACAAAAACTTAATGAATAAATGCAAGATAATGTTTACAAAAATATGGTGACAATGTGATTTCTGTTTTATCTACATACGAAGTGACTTTCTGGTAAACAATCTGCAAGATCATTGTGAAGTCTCAACATGGCGGTTATTTTCCTCTTCAGTTGGCTAGTAAAATTGCTTAATGTATGTAAATTGCTTTAGGTAAGTGCTGTAAGAACGTAGTCAGTCAGCCATTGATATAAGCGCCGATTCATTCGATCATCATATTGTAAGGTCTCAAAGTCAAAAAAACTTAATTATCTGTTTCATATTTATATGATACACACTGAGTACTACTCAGAATCACAGCTGACTTTCGCAAAAAGCTATACTTACTTACATAGATTTTATCTGTATACAAGTAGAGAATTGAGATCTCAACTTTGGCCGACTTCGCTCGCCCACCCCAATCTCATAAGCGGCGTATCAAAAGGGTTTATTCTACTGCCATAAATATGGCTGAGAGATTATAATAATTCGAATAATAACATTAAAATAATAATAATCGTCTGATGGAGATGTCAAGTCGTTAATAGATTTATCTCCGGCCATGCATCAACAGCGACGTGTGATGTTGTGTAAGGAGTTAGAGCGGGATCTTTATCGATCATTAGCTCTCGTTCCGCTGCGCAAGAGTCGATACTGGAAGCAGGCATATTTAATTAATGAAGTTATTCAACTACTAGCTGACCGGCTATCGTTGAAAAATTATTAAATAAAATAAAGAAATAAAAATAAAAGTTTATGTTTTTCTATACGCACAATCTGGCTGCTTCTGTCAGTTGCCATGGATCTACAAATAAACAATACTTTCGTAGAAAATGCTTGATTATTTCCCGACTCCTTCAACAAGCATCATCATAATTTAACTACCTAATTCCAACAAAAATCTAACAAATTATGCATAAACACCTTCCCGTTGAATAGCTCTATTTATTTATGAACTATACGAAGATCCGTTTTGTAGGTTTACATTAAATCCTGAATATAAAGACAAGCCATTTAATTGAAGAGGGCATCAGAGAAGAATGCCGGCGTGTTGAGAAGCCACCAACACCTGAATCGATGACCAACCCATCTGTCAAGAAATACACCAACGAACAAGAAGAATACATCATCGCCAAGTCGCATTCTGATTTCTGTGTGATTGGGGCCGAGTGATAAATTATCGATTATGATATCGATTGTATTTTGGAGAGTTCGATGAAAGTGGGTTTATTGGGAATGGATTAGTTCTGTTACGGTTCTTATTGGTTCGCCTCATTAATCGAGGCTTTGTTGATGACTTGATTTAGCCGAGATCGTGTTGTTTAAACTATTACCGATGATCGATGACAGGGGTAAAGGACTGTTTTAATCATTATCTTCTATTATATCATACCATATAGGTACGGGAAATTGCTTATATCCTGAAAAATACTCTAAATGGCGTTATGAAGCTAAAATGCTTTGAGATTCTTCTCAACTATAAAATCATAATGGAGGTAGGGTAACATAACAGAGCACTTACAAAACGTGGTCAGCTCTAAGCATAAATGTGTATTACATTTATGCTTACGTTAGCGCTGACCACGGGGCTAGATACTCTTGTGTGTATTGTCCGGAAATGTTTATTTATAACGCAGCATACAAGCCAAAACGAGAATCCCTATTTATTAAGACCGCTAAAAGACTAATGGAACAATACCTACGTGTCACGTTATAGAAACAAAACACCAACATTCCACCTCGACTGAGAGATCCGAGAGCTCCGAGGCTCGGTAGGAAGCGGTAACTCCAGCCGCTACTTCCGGTTTAGGCCCCGCCTCCGCCCCGCACGCCACCACCTCCGGGCTCTGCAGCCTCAGATCAAATAAATGAGTTATATCATGTTATATTGATACCCGATTTCAAAGAAGTTTAATTGGGTATCAATTTAATAATTATTCTTCGAATCTCGGTTTTTAGATATCTACACAACTTAAACCGCTGTGTGACCTGTTGTTATGAGAAACCATTGTTTTAATTCATTAATATCGATGTGGTGTATGTCGTTTTGACACGTCTATCATTTCTTTACGATCTAACATAATAAAGATAGAGTAAGACCTGGTACCAACAATTATAAAATACAACCTCCTGACTGAATCACGCTGACCTTCGCCCACCGAGCCACTGCGGCCGTCAGTTCGTTATAATGTGACGTCCGACTAGCAACTACCGTCATACACACTGCTAGGAGGAAACCAAAACCAGCAGTCCCGGTAGCACTCAATCACACCTGTCAGCTTGGATTCACACGTTCCCCACAAATATTGGCCTCCGTCCCAGCTTTATTGTGAGCCGCCAACACCAGCACAAAGGCTTTTCCTCAGTCCTTCTGCCAGAGCTGTTTGTGTACCTTCTGATTGCCGCTTATTTGCGATATAAAAGCCCGTCAACAAAGCCGCGGTGTCGGGTGACGCGTAACCCTACACGAAGAGTTGAATCACGCTTTTTGCCAAAGAGTGCACCGCTCCAATCTTCGGTAAGAGATGGCCGAATGGATCGTTGTGGTTTCTATCTAAGAGTGTAGTGCTAAAGTAAGTTTATCCTGATTACAAGAATCTCTCTATAAACGACATGCGAGATGGTCTAACAATCTATGAAAGTGAAAAATGTTGTACCGATTATATTATTAAGGATAAACAAAATTTAATTTAACTGAAAAGGGTAAGGGGTTAATCAATGGTTCAAAATACAGTTATTTCGCTCAAAAGTGCCAAAGCGCGATAACTATTGACTTATCTAACTATAGCTTTGTTTACTCGGATTATTTGAAACAAGCCCTAGTAATAATAATGTAGCTATTAGTTTGTAAATGTTATTATAGAAACATACGCAGCCTACCTAAGGATCTAAGGGCAATCTAAAATGATGTGACGCGCCAAAATAATAATGTTACACTCGTATGAAATCGAGATAGCGCTACTTAATTTGTTTTGTTATTAATCGCTTATCATATTTTATTCAAATCATTATGCGTGATTTGAACTATCATGCTTGGACCCACTAACTATCTATGTGCCAGCTACCTACATGTGTGACCGTAATTATTATTTCCTTATTCATGTCACAAAATTGATCTCCATGGCAGGTATGGCAACCTTCCACCATGTTAAGTTTATAAGCGAAGATGTATTCCAGTAGGTATGAGACATTCTACATAATTAACAACACATAATTTTTGCAAAAGATCCAGTTTCAGTCAAATCAATTCGGTGCTCAGCGGCATTCGAGCCTACGACTCTTGGAATTAAGGCGTCAGCCAAACCTACGCGTCTGCAACGCGGAAAATGTCCCGCGTGCCTGAAAACGTCCCGCTTAGTGGTTGAGTAGGTGTGCAAAGGGCAGTGTGTCTAGAGTCCGCCGCGGGGCAGACGCTCCCGCTGCGCAGTCGCTTTGGCCGCGCAGGTTTAGACTAAGCCAGTGTCCTCTCATCGAAACCAGAAGGCTTTAAAACTTGTGACTACTTCTATCACATGGCAGTCATTTTCACTTCGCATAACGAACTTTACAGGTACCTTCCTACATATTATATTAAGAGATCTCAAAAAACATTAGATAGTATGGTATCTATCAAATCCGGTCCAACAGTTTCATACTTGCTAACAAGCAAAAGGAACAGAGGTGCGACATTTGTACAAATAGGGTATCGCATTACGGAGCCTCACGCTGAAAGAATAGCCCTAAACAAACATCTTGCTTTTTATTTATATCACTTGAAAACTAACAAATAGGTTACTCAAGTTAAGCTGCAAGGCAAGGCTATTTAAATATGTGAAAATACGTTTTTTTTTATGTGAGATAAGCCTTCATTTGACCGTAATCTTACCTGATGTAAAGTGACGATGTGGTCTAAGATGGGGCATGAAGAACTAGAAGGTAGATGGCTTCTCCGAACCACATTACGAAACACGAAAAAATCGCTTCACGCACTGGCCCAGCCCGGAGGGTGGTGACAAGCCGCGGCCGCAGCCTACCACCAGAGACTGTTCTTAGCACCACCCGGAGGTCACGTGTAAGGATTCAGAGGGTTAACACTTAGGGACGTGAACATGTCGCGGGAAAATCCAAGAACACGGGACAACGCCGTGGCGAGTAAATCATTGTTTATAATATGTATAAACTAGTGATCCGCCCCGAAATCGCTCGAATGTAAATTAAGCCCTTGAATTACTCTATCCATATTGGTTATTTATTTATCGCGAACGAAGAGACAGACCGGCTGCTGGCCACAGAACTTCTTACACTTCACAAGACACTCCTGTGGTTATTCTTTCTTAAATAGATATTATTGTAATTGATACGCCCGCTTTATTTTTCTACGAAGTTTTTTTGAAAACTGGATTCAAAGGAAGAAAACAGATATGTAAACAGTAGCCATTTGTGTTGTAGCTATATTGAGTTACAAACGTCGACGGCAGGATGGGAACACCGCAACTTATGTTTTCTTAGGAGACGTAGACTAAACAACTTTTTTTAGATCTGCGTACCTAATTAAGAAAACAAAAATAATCTATGCTTGTTTGCTAAAAAAAAACATGCCGAGAGAATGCAATCTATTTCAATTATCATTCAATTCCAACCGCGACTGAAATTACTCCATATTTATGTATAACCCCAAACGATAAACTGGATTGAATTTATGCAATTTTACTGCTAGCGACATCTCTTATCAAGTAGAAACTTTAAAATTTTCATGAATCTGATTTCATTTTAAACCATTAGATAGTTTATTTACTATTACATTTTAAATTTCAAACTATTACATTTTTTTACCGTGTAATTTTTTATTTTGCTTTTCCTTGCCCATAATTTGCTGTTAAAACAAATTGAACTACTACGTAATAAAAAGCCACAGTCATATTAATTTTATCCTATTAAATTATCTGACAAGTAATATTCAGTTAAATATTTAAATTACATTTTTAACCCTCGATCAAAAAAGAGGGGTGTTATAAGTTTGACGTGTCTGTCTGTCGGTCTGTCTGGGACATCATAGCTCCCAAACGGATGGAGCGATTTTAATTTAGTTTTTTTTTTGTATGAAAGGTGAGCTTGGCCCCGGTGTTCTTAGACATGTTTCATTAAAATCGGTTGAGCCGTTATAAGTTATGGGGGTGAGAGTGGGGAAGGAAAACCGAAAATCTGCAAAATATACTAGTGTGGGGTATCAAATGAAAGCGCATCGCGTCCACATTACATAATATTATGTTGTTATCGGAATCGGGGGATTTTCTTAAATTTTAAATTTAGTTTTATTAATCTAGGTTAAGATATGTAATTGTACTCATACAAAAACTATTTACAGCAACATGTGCATTAAATTAGTTAAAACACTGTAATATTACATAAAATTGGATTCTCCTAGTTCAGACATAATAATACATCTTAGTTCTAATTCAATTTTAAGGATTTTTGTCAACATTAGCTTAAGGTGACTTTGTGAATAAATATTATCATTATTATTATTATAAATACTATTTGACAAATATTATTTGACTTTACGCATTTCAAGGTATCAACGATTCTGACATTATTAAAATCGATGTGCAATTTAAAAAATGTTATAAATGATGATATTAAAATTACGAGCATAAATAGGTACCGATATTACTGTGTCCCAATCGTTACTAATTTCATTTTCTGAGGTCTAGCTTAGAGAGAGAAGACAAAAGTATAAATATTTAGTAACATTAACTAAGTCGCTTGTCTTATAAAATTAGCGCTGCCATCTAGCGTGGAGTAGTAGAACTTATTACGCAAGTCTACTTCACAATAGATGGCATTAGTAGTTATCCAGGTATACAATCATAATCTTTAACGCAAGGAGTTGTCAGGTCAATAATGTTACACGAATCAAATTTCTATTGCAAAATTATAAGCTTCGCTCATATAAAAAACTTTCGCAACACTGTAAGAACGGACGTTTTTCTTCCTATTCAAATTGTGTATTTTACAACTGCTGGTGGTGTTAACAATGGGGCTTCCAGCTCGGTGGTGATGGTGAACTAGACCTTACTATAAAATTAGCATTGACTCTCTCTCTCATCTCCCACCAGCGTCCTATACGCGAGCAAGCAGAAATAAATAAGCTTCTGGTTTCCAAAGCTCGCCTGCAGGACCATCCCGGAGCCTTGGCCATAGGCTCCCGCCATCCTAATCCTATTCCGTGCACGATAATAAAACACTACAACTGTGGATATCATACCTTTACTATGTAATTTAAACATACATAAAAGCTATAAAATGTTTAAATACACACAAACCATACGTTAACGAAACCTGTTTAAATAGGTGGCATTCTTATAAAACATGCATAAACTGATTTGCAGTCATGGGTCAAAATTTATTCACAATAATGTTCTATCTTCAGATCCCGTTCTACCCACTATGAGTAGAATCCCTATAATTTTTACCAGCCTAATTTAGAACATTTAATAAACAAAATTGTTTAGTCATCTAAGATGGCTCAATTCATTTGCTACAAATCAATTACAATTTATTCTTCATATAATACAATGGCACTTTTTAACAAAAATCTTGCAAAATTATACAAATTGATCACTCTCGTATCTAGTTTATCCCATGGACATTAGTGTGTCTAATAGATCACATGGTTGATTTGACAAGTATTTTAAACCTAATGGCATGCCTAAAACAAACTCACATTATCCATATTAACATAGAATGTTACACAATATTTTTATTTTGCTCATGAAAAGTAAATAACTATAATTGATGAAAAAAAAACAAAATATATGTTAGACATAACTAAAATATCTTAAACAAAACATGTGTAGGTTCATGGCACACCAAACACATTTCAAATGAGTACAGTAACAAAATTACTTATCACATTGGAATTCAGTCTATCAACCTTAATTTGAAACAAAAACAAAATTCTAGAATATGGTGTTGGATTAGATTTCAATTATTATAAAAAAAATGGTAAAATTAAAAATAGGCTTTTTGCAGCATAACTAAAATAAATGTGACAATTGTTAAATATACAATTAAATCTAATTTCTAAAATTTATTTTTATTATGAATATGCTGATATAATACAAGTGCGTTAATCCATACAGGCACCGAGCAACTTTCACAAACATGTAGGTATACAGTCACTAACTTCACCAAGCTGTTCTCCTAAACTCCTACTCTTAATTTCAGCTATACTTGCAATAGGAGGAATTCTGTATAACAAAACCCATAGTTGGCTGAAGTCCATAATTGATCAGCCCTACACCACTTCAGAAGAGAGCATACAGGAATTATTTATAAGAGCACTAGAATATTTCTCACTATTATTTTGAACCAAGCAAACAATTTGGCTATGGAACCAGCATACCACATGATCACTTTCAGACCTGCTGCCTTCAACATCCAACAAACTTAACTAAACATGACACCAACTATTCCAGTTCCCTTCAAGGGCAGAAGTACTTTCTTTGAACCAATGGCTCACTATCATCATCACTCTCGGAGAAGCATGCAGCAAACCCACTTTTGTCTCTCAATGAGTCCCTTCTTGGTGATTGCACTTTGTAAGTCCCTTTCTTAGTTCGGGCTTGCTTCACTGGAGTACGCTTTTTCCTGCTTGTCTGGCTGGCCACATTCAAACTGACCTTGGAACTTACAGGTTCAGTGGAGTTGCTGACGACTAGCACTGTATTCTCCCTCTGCATAAGACTCAAGCCAATATTTCTGCCACTTCTTGTCTTGGACATCAACTCCTCTCCAGGATTTTCTTTTTTATCAGAATTGTTGAATTCAACAAAGTTTTTGGAGGTGCGGGTATCGGAAGACTGTGCAAGTGCTGCCCTAGTTGTGATGGTGGTGGTCGGTGTTTTATTTCTCTTAGGATACCTGGAAGCTCTACTACTCTGAGACTGAAAAGAAATATTCAAGTTTGTTGCCTTTTTCTCATCACCTTTTTCCTTACCCTTAGTTTTCATATCAACAAATTTCAGTAATGAAGTGCTCTTATCAACTTTGACTGTCAAGTCAGTGTCCTTGGTGGTCACCAGGTTAATCAGGTTCTGTGACGAGTCAGTGCTACAGTTCAGAATATTATTAGGTATTCCTGTATTCACTGACTTATTCATAGTGACAACCATATTAGATTCATTTTCTGTTTTTTGTGCCTCTTTAACTAGGTTTCTGCCTGATTTACATCTAATGTTCCGAGGCTGTTTGCTAGACTGTACCTTGGTGGACCTGATGTAGTTAGCAGTGAAGCCAGAGACATCACTCATGTCATCAACATGTCCATTCCGTGCCGGGGTGTGGGACTTGTTTCTCAGATTGTTCCTTTTCTTGTCAGGAGTCTGGTCACCGCCTGCAAGTAACGCAGTTGTGTTCAATCTATCTGCTTGTTTGCCAGGAGTTACATTATGATGGTTACCATTGCTTACACTAGTATTGAGAATTTCAAAAGAGTTATTCAGGTGATGGTTGACACCCTTGTTATGACGAAGGCTCCTACGAAGATGTGTGGTGGCCTTAGGAGTGGAAGTTACCACCTTGTTCTTCTTATGTATAGTAGTACGATTACTTTTCTGAAGCTTCGGTTTCTTAGATTTTTCCTGTACAGATGTTTTCTTTATATTGAAATCAACATCAGAGCCTAATGAATCTGGCTTGCATCTATTGTCACTTTGTCGAGTTTTATTCTGAGTTTCAAAGTAAACATTTTGTCTTCCCTCAGATGAAATAGAATCATCTAAAAGAGATAGTTTTCTCTTTTTCTTCTTTTTTGGAGAGCGAACCTCCTCAGTCACACTGCAAGGCTCTTTAGAACTCTGAGCTTTGCTTCTTTTCTTAATAGGGTTGTCATAGTTGAGAAGGCACGGGGCCCTCTTAGTGTGGACCCAATAGGTGATTTCGTCCATGTCGTTCATAAAGGGAGCGTCGGGCGGGAGCTGGAACGGGGCTGCGGGCGCGGCGCGAAGTGGAGGCACAGGCGACGCGCGAGGCAGCCCAGGGCTGTCGTCCACGCGCACTGCACGCGCACGAACGTGCTGCCAGACAAAGGGCACCTGCCCAGCCGCGTTACGATAGACATCACGCCTTGCTTTAGAGTTGTCACATTCCATCCACCTGAAGCATAGAAATTGCGAGTCAGACACGAACAAAATACTATGGTATTGAGTGATATAATCACACGGAACTTACTTCTGGACGCTTCTAAAGGACGCTAGATCTTTTGCGATGTTTTCGCAATCCAAATATGCGAAATGAGGAGGAAAATAGCGCCGTTCCGGGTCGGCGTTGGTAAGCAAGGCTTTTGGAAGAAATTTCCAAATATTGATGGTCAAATCTAAGTAAAAACCACACTAGAACCACAAAGAATTATAAAACTTAACTTTTAGTACTCCAAAGTTGAGAATTTTTAAGGAAATTTGCTTTTATGAACTCATCAATAAATACATCAAAATAGTAGTGAGCGTTGAATCGACGAACCGTTTTTTTCAACTGTTTTTCTACAGACAACGTGTCGACTGTTTTCTAATTACGGCAAAAGTAGTTTTTTCTACGAACAGGTTTTTTCATTCAACGTCAACGATAAACGCAACGCAAACGAACGAAACACAAAGACAGATTCAACTACATACACGACCGACAACGACACGAAGACCACCCGAAAATTAACGAACAAGCCGCGAGCGAAGCGCGAGGTAAAACGCGGTATGCGAGCGAGTGAGATGTCCGTCGCTCAGTTGTTTGAGAGCGTAAGAGATGTATGTATGTTTGTTCATTCCGGGTCTAAGCTTAGCGCTTGAGCCAAACTGACCGAAAAAACAGGTTAATTGGGCACAGGTTTGTTAGTTTTCGTGTCAAATAATTAGTTTGTCTAATTGACGTGACACGTGAGGTCAACGCATTTTTGTTTGGCACGAAAGTATTACTTCTGTTATAGTGAAAGTTCTTTTTGTTATCTAGATTCTTAATTATATTCAACTGCTCACTCAAACATACTAAATTAAATAAACCACGATGATTAAAAACAACGATAGATGAATTACTTACGTTCAGTTATCTTTTCAATGTAACTACGAACTTAATTTAACGCATAGTTCCTTAAGACAGTTAACGAAAATCAGTCGACGGACAACCAGACTGGTTGTCCGTCGACTGATTTTCGTTTCGTTCGAAAAAACTGTCGCGACATTCAACCGGTTCATTCGTTGAACTACGAACGAACCAGTTAAACGTCGACCGTTTTTTCAACCGGTTCACCGATTATAAAAAACGGTTTCGTTTCGTTTTCGCAAAAATAGTCAACGACCCACCAGTACATCAAAATAGCAAGCGAAAAGGCTAAAATGATTGAATGAATGAATGAAAGAGTGATTGTCCGCAGGCTACGGAAATTCAAAATAATGTTATATTTCTTTCGCTTTGTTTCAAAGATGGACATAAAACTACTTTAGTACTTTTATTTCACCATGGAGTTTTTATTTAAAAATTAAATACATATTAGAAATATAATATGTAGATTATTGCTTAGGTACATGGTCACAATAATTATATTTGAATTAATCATAGAGCCTAAAACACAATGTCAAACCTTGACTTTTTTTTAAATGCTCAATAATCAAACATATCTAGGATTTATGGTACCTGCAAAGAGAATATTATATCAAGCACTCTATATACGTTTACAGCTTTTATTTTCTAATCTGTGCTCGTGGCAGAATCATGGCGCGTAATTTGTATTGACACATGTCAAACAAAAGTCAAATAAATGAAAACAAAACTTGGTATAATTTCGCAGAATTTTTTCAGTTTTATTTAGTTTGTCGATGTTTCTGACAAGTAAATCCTAGAAAATGCATTGAATATGAACTGCATCCAAAGCCTTATCGATCGCCAGCTTGGTATTCGTAAGTTACTTGTTATTTCCATGGTATTTTTGGCTGAGAGAGCTTCGGCTAACGGCATCGTGTTATATTTCAGAATGCCGTTTTAATTACGATTACATCTTGCGGAGGCTGGTAGTGGAGGAAGATGAGTCGTTCTACGGCCTGCAGAGTAACGCGGCAGGTGCGGGCATCGGCGCACTGGACGCCGACCCCCCGATATTCGCGTGCCGGTTCGCGGAAGCACCCGGCTACGAGCACATACTTGCACTTGCCAATGAAGACGGCAGAGTTGCTATTCAGGTAATTTATACTCATTCATTAGCTGTTCATTTATATAGTGGAAGAGAAGCACAAAATGTATGGTCTCATTGCACAAGCCTGCTCGCATAAATCTTTTGTTGCTTGTTTTGTGAAACTTCTTACCTCCTTCCTTTCCTCGTTTCCTACAGGACTTACCTACAGTTCTATCCCAATTGTTCTCTACTACTAATACTCTTCTTCAATGACATATAATAAACTCACGTGCACAATGAAACAAAAAATTCTAGGTGAATAAATACTTCACAGAATAAGATTACTATGTTATTCATACCTATGAATTCTTACAACCTAGACACCAAGACCTAGGTTCTGAGGGCAAAAAGCTCACATCAGCTTTGCTCAGCCCAATACTTTTAATTAAACTATCTGCAAAAATCTTTAATTAGGTTTCTGTTGCTACTTAGTGTAGTGGTTATTTTTTAATGTTAATCTTGGCTGTTGATATTCCTTTAAATAAATAAATTTTATTGTTGATAACTTGTAAAACATGAGGTACCTAATGCTGAAGGTTGAAGCTGAAGAAAACAGATGTGTTGAATTGTGTTTGGGCCCCTTCTTACATAATTTAATATTCCTAAATTAAATGGATTTTATGTGTTGAAGATGGATATAAATATAACACAGTTAAATTAATAACAAATTTTATACTAGCTGCTAGCTGGCTAGCTTTTCCATAATAATTGGTGCAACACAATGTGACTGCTTCTGTCAGTTGCCATAGAAACCTATAAACAAAGAAAACTTCAAGCAAATGCTTGATTTTTCCCTGACTCCTTAAACAATTTCATAATTCAACTAATTCTCACTTATCCTAAACAAATTATACACCAAACTTGCCTCTTACTTTCTCTAACCATTACTCCTACCTATCTACATACCTACATATTGCAGAAAACTGTTTTGAAGATTTAAGAGTACTTTTTGGCCAAACATAGGGACAGACTGACACTGGGGCCTTTAGTTTTTTTTTTAATTTTATGGACAATCTATCTTTTTTTGTCCACAATCTCACTTGATGTGGATGAGGATGGATCACAAAGATAGAAGATTCAATAAATAGATGATTTCTTTGCACCTACCACCCATGTGTGCATGCAAAGATTTTTATGTTAATTGCACATAAAATGTAGGCAGTTGCTTTTATAATTGCAGCTACCACATCACATTTGGAACATAACATAATGTGTGGTGAATTAGTTGCTTGCCAATATGGGGCAACTCAGGTCTTAATATGTCACTACAAGCTTAAAACTATAAGATTATACACAGAAAACTCGGCTTTAAAAGCTAAACATAGACCGGCCGAGGCGACGCCAGCGAGAGCGAGACGAGATCACCAACATTCTAACTCTCGCCCTGATTCAGTCTATCTCAATGAGTGGGTGCAGTCGCAACAACTGTATTTATTATTACTAATTAATGACACTGAAATTTATGTGCGCTATAAACACGTGCTTTAACGGTGAAGGCAACATCGTGAGGAAACCGGCATGTTCTGAGAACTCTAAAAGAGTTTGAAGGACATGTGACATTCACCAACCCGCACATGGCCAGCGTGGTGAATTAAGGCCTAATCTCTCTCGTCAAGAGAGAAGTCCCTGTGTCCCAGCAGTGGGAACGTTAATAGGGTGATGATGATGATGATGAATGACACTGTGGAAGCCGCGTTGGCTAAGTGGGAGGACACTCGACTTTCATTCCGAAGGTCGTGGGTTCAAACCCCGCCACGCACCTCTAGATTTTTCTTCTTGAGAGATTTATGTGCGCTTTAAACATGTGCTTTAACGGTGAAGGCAAACATCGTGAGGAAACCGGCATGTTCTGAGAACTTTAAAAGAGTTGGAAGGACATGTGACATTCACCAACCCGCTCTTGGCCAGCGTGGTGAATTAAGGCCTAATCTCTCTCACCAAGAGAGAAGTCCCTGTGTCCTAGCAGTGGGAACATTAATAGGGTGATGATGTATGTAATTAATGACATTTATACATTATGTAAACAGGAGTTACATTTGATCTTTATATTGTAATGAATTTGGATTATTTTATATTACCAACAAAATTACCATCTGATAATGGGCGTTCGGTTGGCCCTTTGTTCGTCATATAGCGGCTCTTTTGTATGTGCAGTTATACTCCTATACCTTGCTTCGACTTATCTGGTGGTCGACGTATTACAGCTACTGTACGGTTCGTACAATATGTATAGTATACAGAAATGCAACGCAGCATTTCTGTTACCGTGGGACCGCCGGGCGCGGGATGCAGCGCCCGCGTCAGTCCACATTACCATCGCGGATCATCAACACGTCATTCATTACATTTAAGTATTTCTAAATAAATTGTGCAGTGTTCAAAT
This sequence comes from Gymnoscelis rufifasciata, assembly GCA_929108375.1. NCBI lineage: Eukaryota > Metazoa > Arthropoda > Insecta > Lepidoptera > Geometridae > Gymnoscelis > Gymnoscelis rufifasciata. The sequence continues at coordinate 399,335 of OV815307.1, read as the reverse complement.
ACAACTCTCTTTTTCTTGATGTCCTCTACATCAATGGTCCTTCGAGCAACCGAAGGCGGGGCCTATCGCGAATTGTGAATTTTGTGATTGTGCCTAAACTGGATTGCCCAAGGTCACAGCATACAACTGTGGCTCTAGGTGAGATAGCAGTCTTCGGTGAGTCAGTGCATTCTCTATTCGCTAAAAGCTATCAAATTAGTCAGAATGGAAGAACTTTTGGCAAATCAAAGCACCATCATCGGTGCGCTGGATCAGCTCCTGACTAACTTCAAAAAAGACGGTGCTGAACGGAATACTCAGCAATATATCAAAAAGAGACTGAGTACTCTAGAGGCATACTGGCAGGAGTTTCAATCCAACCATATAAAATTGTGCGATTTTGACGATAAGACGCATGAATATTTTGTAGGTGACGCTTATAAACGTACATCAGGTTTTTACATTGACACACGTGCATATATACAGAAATACTTATCCCCTGACACCAAGCCAGAGGAAAAATCACTTCTACGTCCCGCTACACCCTTAGCAGCAGCAGGGGGGCAAGCATCGCCACGTCCCGGGACACCAGAGGTACGGCAGCAGCCACCATCGTCCGGATTTCAGGCTCCGCGCAGCAGCAGCGGGCAGGGAACCAGCAGCAAGCTGGATGAGATGCTGAGGAAGCAACAGAGTAATTTCAAGGCATTCTCCAGGACGATTAAAGCAATCAGCGTCGACGATATCACCAGCAGGTGGGAACTTGAAGACGCTCTACGGTCAGTGCAGTCTCGCTGGTCCGTAGTTGATGCCCTACATTGGGAAATCGATAGCGAGCTCTATGAGGAAAACTTCGAGTACGAGCAATGCTATAGTAGGTATGAACAGCAGTTCAACCGAATTAAAAGATCTCTTAACGAGAAAATGTGGTCTCAACAACATCGCGAAAGATCGACGCCGCAGATGGATATACCAAGCTTCAGCGGGAACTATCATCAGTGGGTTTCCTTCAAGGATCTCTTCGTAGAGTCTATACACAAAAATCAGGCTCTATCGAACGCCCAGAAAATGCAGTTCCTTAAAAGCAAACTAAAAGGTGAGAGTGAAAAATTGGTGCAACATTTACCAATCAGCTCTGAAAATTACGAGGTAAGCTGGGAAATACTTACTCATCGTTATGATAATCACAAGCTGATATTTAACAGCTATATGAATACCTTGACAGGCCTACCTATATTGCAGCAGCAATCAGCAGCAGCCATCAAAAAGGTATATGATACGACGAACGAATGCCTCAACGCGATCAAAGCCCTGGGAATCGATACAAGTTCCTGGGACCCAATCATCGTTTATTTAATATCTAACAAACTGGATGCCGACACACATACAGACTACAACGAGTCTTTAAAAAATCCTCGAAATTTACCTACTCTGAAAGACTTATTAGAATTTTTGGAACTCAAATTTACGTCATTAGAAGCATCTAAGCGTAAAGGCGATTATAAACAACAACATGAGCCATCGACCAGCAAGAAAACGCATTTTAACAAAGCATTTACTACTCACAAGAGAATTGATGAAAATAATAACAATAAAAAATTTAATAACGAAATAACTAAATGCGCAGTTTGTAATTCAACGAAACAGCATGGAATTTTCAGTTGCGAATCATTCTTAGAAATGAATCCTCGCATGAGACAGAAAACCGTCGATAAGCTTTCCTTATGTAAAATATGCCTTAAGTCACATCGCAATAAGAATTGTTTTTCAAACAAGAAATGTCGCGAGTGCGAGGGAGAACACAACACCTTGCTGCATATTGCAACAAGTGATCGTGTTACATCTCATCCAACACCGTGTGAAGAGAAGCGTTCTCAGCCGAGTCAGCAGACAGGTGCAGCTCATGTTTTACAGGGGGAGACGGGGGAAATTCTGCTTGCGACAGCGTTGGTCAACGTTACTAAGGCCGATGGATCTCACCAAATTTTACGAGCGTTAATCGATCAGGGTTCACAAACGTCCTTGATTTCAGAAAATGCTGCTCAAATTTTGGGAATAAAACGTAAAAAATGCAAAGGTATTATTTTTGGAGTAGGTGCTAAAGAAATTATATGTAAAGGGATATTAAGCATTTCAATCTCGTCGCTTCATTCTAATTATGAGATGAATATAGATGTTTTCATAATGAAACAAGTGGTCAACAATTTGCCAAACCAAACGTTAACGGCATTTTCATGGCCTCCTTTGGATAATATTCAGTTAGCTGATCCAGAATATTATAAGAGTCGCTCCGTAGACCTACTGTTGGGAACGGACGTTTACTCTGAGGTGATAATGAGCGGTATCATAAAAGATAACCCATCTATGCCAATAGCTCAGCAGACGCGGTTTGGCTGGATATTGTGTGGCAGCGCAAATGTCACTAATTTGTCTGAAGGCAAAAGGGCTTTAGGCCGAGGTATAAAGCTCCATCCTGGGAAGGATAATAAGGTTCGTGTGGTCAGCCTAACAACAAATAGAGGGATCAACAAAAGACCCGTTGTTAAGGCTTCAATCCTGACGGTAAAACATGAGGATACACAGGAAGTACCTTCTGTTACGTAGAAGAAGGATGAAGTTGGTCCAGCGGAGCCATCACAAAAAAGACGGAAAAATAAAGCGAACGTAATATCGTCGTGCATCAACATAATGATGATGATATTATTCTTATCAATGTTTTGTGTAAACACAACAGTGCACGGAGCTTACAACGTCACATCTGTTGAAAGCAATAACGGTATTTATTTTGATAAAGTTTCTAACATGCAAGTAGGGGATAAGTTTGTAAGTATAACAGCAAAAGCGGCTTACTTTGCTTTAAACCTGCAAAAAGATACCTACTTACCAATTTCGGAGAATGAATTGTACCAAAAATGCACAAATTTCGAAGAAAATCTACGCCTATGCGACCTTCAGAAGCCGGTGTACCAGAACGCTAATGGAGAGAATCTATGCGTCAAAGATCCTGAAAAACATCAATGTAGAACCAAAATAATTAAGTGTCAATCAACTTACACAGAGCTTATCAAATTAAACTCATTCATGCTCACCTGTTGCGGTCAATGTACTGTAAGGTTTATCTGTGGCTATCAAGTTACACAGGTACAACTAACAGGTGTAAGTCTTATCGCACTAGGGAATGACTGCGTCATCAAGGGCGAGACCTTCGCAATTACGTCACATAAACAACACTCCAGCAAAATAAACTCTGAGCCAGATGTGTACCCAATAGAGATCGCACCAGTCAATGCCATAATAAATCTGACTATCCCAGTGAGTCACCTTGAAAGAAGCAGCAGCGACTTCAAGGGATCAATAGAGCGTTTAGATAAACGTATCACGGAGATGAAGGCGGCGACGGATCAGTTGGAGCAGGAAGACGACATGTCTTCTCACGACGGTTTAAAGAGATCTAGCATTAAAAAAAGATGTCTCTATATTAGGTTAAAATTGACGAAATCTGACAAAAGAATGGCTAAATATTATAAGCAATATAGTAAAATACTTAAAAATTGTACACATAAATCGCAGCAAATACAAAATTTGAAATATATTAAAAAGAACAGTAACAAGTGTAGAGCAGTATGGAAAATTATAAATGAAAATATTAATGACGTGAATGAAACTAATGACATAAAAGAAATAATTGACATTAAAAATATAATTTATAAGGAACCTCAGGACATATGTGAAAAATTTAATCAACATTTTATTGAAATGACAAAAATTCCAAATCCCAAATTTCAGCTGCAAAATTCTAATAACAACATTAATTCAAACTGTTCCTCAATATTCTTACATCCTACTAATCCGGATGAAGTATTAAAGGTCATTAAGAAATTAAAAAATACAAATTCAGTGGGAATAGATGGTTTAAGTACGAGAGTAATTAAACTATGTGCCAGCTCTATTTCTAGACCACTGAGCCATATAGTAAATATGTCCTTTGAGGAAGGCGTGTTTCCGTCTAATCTAAAAATATCAATTGTGAAACCACTCTTCAAAAAAGGCGAAAAAAATGACATAAATAATTATAGACCAGTGACATTAATACCTATCCTATCAAAAATATTTGAAAAATTAATTTTATCAAGACTTCAGTCATTTACTACAGCTAATGAAATACTAAAGCCTGAACAATTTGGTTTTAGAAAGAACAGCACCACAACACTTGCCTGCTTCAATTTAATCAAGCTTGTTACGGAGGCTTTGAATGACAAAGTCCCTGTAGTGGCGCTGCTCTTAGACATGTCAAAGGCGTTTGATTTTGTTGACCATAGAACGCTTCTTTTTAAATTAGGTAAATATGGTATAAGGGGGAAAGCAAATGAGTGGCTAGAAAGTTACCTAGAGAATAGACAGCAGTGCGTTGAAATATCAAAAATCGTAAATAATAAGAAAACAGTTTTTAGATCTGAACTAAATACAAACAACTTTGGGGTTCCACAAGGGAGCGTACTTGGCCCGTTTCTCTTCCTTATCTACATAAATGACCTTCCTGACATTATAAAGCATAAAACAATATTATTTGCAGATGACACAACGATTATTATTAGAGGACATAATAAATTGACGTTCGAAAGAGAAATAACTGACGCTCTTACTAAGACAATTGAATGGCTGAATCAAAATAATCTTAACATTAACCTGAGTAAAACTAATATAATTCAATTTGGGACATACAAAAATTTAAATGCAAATATTAACATTAATTATGACAAAGCACTTATAGCGGAAGAACAGAATGTAAAATTCTTAGGTATTTTAATTGACAAACACTTAAACTGGAAATCACATATTGATCAAATTTGCATTAAAATAGATAAATTCGTGTATGCAATTAGGAATCTTAGACTGCGCGTATCTATGGAGGCTGCTCTCACAGCGTACCATGGCTACGTCTCATCGATATTGGCCTACGGTCTCATAATGTGGGGAAACTCTGTAGACTTCAACAGAGCTTTTAGAGCTCAAAAAAAGTCCATCCGCGCTATATGTGGATACTGGAGCACAGACAGCTGTAAGCCATTGTTTAGGAGTTTTAGGATCCTACCACTACCGTGCATGTATATCAGAGATGTATGTGTCTTTGTCAAGCAATATCCTCAGTATTTTAAGCGGCATGCAGATGTTCTGACTAGACATACTCGGCACAAAAATAGGTTATACGTCCCACCATGTCGGCTTAAGCTAGTTAAACGTAATTCTTTCTATCATGCCATTACTATCTACAATAAACTACCTGACGCTTTAAAAGATAATTTAAATTTAAATCAATTTAAGATTAAATTAAGAGACTGGCTTTTAGAAAATTGTTTTTATGACATGCATGAATATATGAATTTCAAAACCTGACATATAACCTAATTACCAATTATGATTAAATTTTCAATTTATTAATGTGTATTCGTTATTCTTATTATTAAATTAGTTTTTTTAATGTATATTTTAGCGTTATATTATAGATAATAACTTGTAATTATTAGAGATTTGCACACCTGTTTAGGTAGAGTGTTAATGGACATTTAATTTAGATTTAAGACCTATTGTACAAACATTCTCGCAAATAAATGAATTATGAATTATGAATTATGAATTATGACGTACACCACTACGCAGCTATCTACATCGTAGCAGCAGCAGCGGCGGTGGCGGGCGCGGTCGCCTGGTGTCGATCGCGCCGCGCCGCCGCCCCGCCCGGCGCGGAGCGCGCCACGCCCGTGTCGTGCGCGCCGCCCGCGCCCTCCGGGGACGGCAGTGCTTCAGAGTTTAGTGCAGTTTGTGATGGTGATGACAGTCAGAAAGTGCGTAAGTCCAGTGTTAAAAGTGTTAACTTTGAGAAAGGTACTATGCCTACATTAAGCAAGATAAGGTTTTTAAGCACATATATTTTCTGTACTAAAATGTCGGTATCATACTGCGTTTACTAACAAGTTATTGTTAAGATAAGTTCATCTTGTATCACGATATATTTCGCTACTAACCCAATCAGTTGTACATCTCACGCACTTCATCTCGCGCCCCGGAATATGTACGGTTCGTACAATATGTATAGTATACAGAAATGCAACGCAGCATTTCTGTTACCGTGGGACCGCCGGGCGCGGGATGCAGCGCCCGCGTCAGTCCACATTACCATCGCGGCTCATCAACACGTCATTCATTCAATTTAAGTATTTCTAAATAAATTGTGCAGTGTTCAAATACAACTCTCTTTTTCTTGATGTCCTCTACAGCTACTAATATTGTTGTCTTTCTGTATTTTACTATACTGTGGTTAATATAATAGGTTATTTTGATTTGCATTCCATCAATTCCAGAATACACGCACGTCCGCCACGGCCAAAGAATTGGAAGGGTTCCAGTGCCACAACAACGCCGTGTTCGACCTGGCGTGGATGCCGGGCAGCATGAGCTTCGTCACCGTCTCAGGTGAATATCGCTCTCCGATCGCGCACCAACGACCCGGCTACGTTCAAAATGCAATACGACTCGAAACCGTCCTCGCGGTGTTCCAGGCGACCACACGGCGTGCCTGTGGGACGTGGGCGGCGGCGGCGCGCCGCGGCAGGTCAGCGTGTACTCCGGCCACAGCCGCTCCGTGAAGACGGCCGCCTTCCGGCCCGGAGCCGGCGCCGTGTTCGCCACCGGCGCGCGCGACGGACACGTGCTCGTGTGGGACGCGCGCGCCGCGCCCCGCCCCGCCGCCGTGCTGCTGCGGCCCGACGCCACGCTCGCCGCCTGCCACGCGTCCTTCGCGCCGCGCACGCCCGGCTCGCACGGCAAGCGCGCGCGCCACGAGCCGCGCCCCGTCTCCATCACCGGCCTCGCCTTCCGCGACGAGCGCACGCTGCTGTCCGCCGGCGAGTGCGACGGCAACATCAAGGCGTGGGACATGCGCAAGAGCTACGGGGCCCACCGCCGCGAGCCGCTGCCGAAGCGCGCCATCCCGTACGCGGGCGCGAGCGCCAAGCGCGGCTACTCGAGCCTCGTCGTGGACGAGGCGCGCCTGCGCCTCTACGCCTCCTGCATGGACGACGTCATCTACTGCTTCGACGTCGGCTCCTACTCGGCGGCGCCGGAGCGCCGCTACGTCGGCCACGAGAACGCGACCTTCTACATTAAGGCGAGCCTCAGCCCGGACGGCCGCTACCTCGTCAGCGGCTCGAGCGACAAGCACGCCTACGTGTGGAGCGTGCGGGGCTCCGAGCCGGTCGCGCGCCTCGCGGGGCACCGCGCCGAGGTCACGTGCGCCGCCTGGGCGCGCCGCGGGGACCCCAAGCTGGTCACGTGCAGCGACGACGCGCGCCACATGATCTGGCGCGTCGGCCGCGACCCGTCCGAGGCGGACCTCGAGCGCGCGCCGCGCGGCCGCGCCGAGCCCGCGCCGCGCGTCGCCGAGCCGCGCGCGCCCGCGCTGCCGAGCACGCCGCCCGCGGCCCGGCGTCGCGCCACGCCGCTCGCCGAGCGAGACAACAAGCGCGCGCGCCGAGCGACCCCCCCCGGCCCGCGCCGCGGCAAGCGCTGCCTCGCCGACCTGATGGACGCGGCGGGCGGCGCGCCGAAGCGACCGCGGCTCGAGGAGGAGCCTCTGCTGCCGGCCGGCTCGAAGCGGCGCCTGTCCGAGTCGACGCCGACCGCGGGCTACATCGCGGAGCCGGCCGACTGGGGCTACATCTCGCCGCCGGCGAACTCGTCGTTCATGACGCCGACGAAGCGGCACTCGCCGGGCGCGGCGCGGCGCCTGCGGTCCCCGCGTGCTGCGCGCGGCAGTCCGCCGGAGGAGGGCGCGACGCGCGCGCTGGAGTTCGGGGCGCCGACGGCGGACCCGCCGGAGGGCGGGGCTCCGACGGCGGACCTGCCGGACTGGGTGCGCAGCGGGGAGGCGCCGCACCTGCGCCTGATGTCGCCGGAGCGGCGGCGGCCGGAGCGGCGCGACTGGCTGACGCAGCTGGCGCGGGGCCGCGTGCGGCGGGAGCCGGCGGCGGCGCCGGAGGCCGTCAACGACGAGAACGCGGCGCCGGCGCCGGCGCGCCGCGACTCCGCGTCGGAGCGTGCGCCGCGCGCGGGCCGCAAGCCGCGGACGCTGCTCGAGTACTTCTCGGTGGCCGCGAGGAGAGACTAGGCGGGCGCGCCCGCCGACGACTGATATTTATTATAGTGAGGTCCGGTGTAGAGTTGGTGGTCGCGCTTCGTCCGCTCGAGTGGAATGCGCGACGAGCCCGCGAGTGTCGGACGAACGATCGATGTGATATGGTACACTTTAAGTTTTAGATCGTATCGGATCGGACGAACGATCGACGCGATCGTGATGAGGTACGCTTAAGTTTTAAATCGAATCTTACCTAAGCTGTTAATTTTAAAGTGCGGCTCCGTTTAGGTGCTACGACGTATTGGGCCCGGCCTGTTAGAATCCGTTATTGTTCTCGTGTTTAGATAGATGAGTTGATTATCATAAACCTTATTTTATAACTTTCCTAAAAGATAAAATTAAATAGCAATCTGAATTTATCTAAAATGTTGTTTCACTTCCCTCGCTACTGATTTGTCTCTAAAAAAGTTTTAGCTGAGATATAATTGCTATTACCCAAAGTAGGCATAAAAACTCTTGAAAACTAGCTGTGTATATGTAGCAATATATATAAAACAAGTGCATCAACTAACCTTTCTAATGCTAACATGAAAAAACATCACCTACTACTTAAATAGGTCTTCATGTCCCATCTTCATCGTCACTTTACATCAGGTGAGATTGTGGTCAACAAAATAAACATTTTATTATTATTAAGTATCGTATATTAACTCGAGCACCAACCACCTGCGTCTCGACACTGCACGCTGTGTTTCGTGTTTCCGGCGAAGTTCCCTTTGGTACCCGTTTTTGATTTGATAGATAAAGAGGGCGTCGCATTTCTATTAGTGAATCCATGAAATCAAATGCTGTGCTCACCTTTAATTAGAATACGTATCATAGTATAATAATGTGTGTATTAATTACTTTAAAGTGTTTGTTATATATTCTGTTGGTGTAGCCTATTTTAATAAATAAAATAAAAATAAAAAATCCATTATTTGCAGAAAATGTATAGTAACCATGCTATTTCTTGTGTTTATTTACTGCTCGAATATTTATATCTTTGAATTTTACTCTTAATTGTTCTCTATTGATCTTCTTTATACTTTACTAGCTAGGCGTTGCCGTATTTTGTTGGATTTTCCCGCGTGAATGACCTATTTTCCCACGTCAACAACAAGTAGCTTTCCTCAAAAAAAGGGCTATCGACATTGTAAAATAAAAATCTAATTCTATCTGTAGTTTCTGAGATTAGCGCTAATCAAACTCTTCAATATTAGTATAGAATAGATTTAGCCCTGGAGTAAGTATATCAGTTGTATAATTTATGCATAATATTACATTGACTTTCATTATTTCACAAAGCACAATAAAATAACGTGTGCTTGCTGTGCAAATACTTGTGTTAGCGTTCTACAAACAACCGATCATTTTCTAAGTTGCTTTACTCAAAAAAATGTCTCAAAGCTTCGCGCGAACCACAGATTAGATACATCTAATCTGTGCGCGAACGAAGCGACCGAATGACGGGCAGGCGGGCATTCGAGGGCGGCAAGCGTTATCGGCGGTTGTCGGTTGTTGTGCGTAGTTAAAATATTGTTTATTGTAGAAATACCAATGTTTAATCTATAATTTTAATATCCTGTAATAAAAGTAGTATTGATACAAACGCGTGGTATATTATTCGAGTCCCTGGATTAATGAGTTTTACATCCGAAGTGGTAAGAACGTTGAAGAAAGCCCACAGGTATGTGATTATGACATTGTTCTAAACTTAATAATCTAAACATAAATAAAATTGAGTGCTTATATTTAAGAATAATGCATATCTTACCTTAGTATTTACCTGTTTATAAACATAAACGAAATATCATGGTTTTACTCAAGATAAGTACGTTTGTACGTATTAACAAATACCCGCAAAATTGCAAAAATAAATATTACATGATTTAGTTCTTTAAATGCAATCTATACTACCTACCTATATACTACCTATTTATGACTAACTAAAGACTACCTATTTATGTTTATTACCTTAATATTATTTACACGACATTTGATTGTGTCGTAAGCTTATCTCAAGCTGCTCTAATGAACGATTTACGTAAGTATACGAGTGCAAAGATATTAATGCTAGGCTTTATAAAGGTGATATTTACCTATATTTCTAAAAACATATACAGGGTGTGGCGTAATGAGTGGATAATCCTTTACCCACGGTTGGGGGGCATGGCGACTGTTCAGAAAATGATAATTTGTATTCAGTAAAAGTGTCACGGTTTTCGAGTTATCAGGCATTTTTAATTTTTTTTAAAAAGTTAGACCTGACCCACTCTTTTAAGTACCAAATTTACAATACAAAGAATTTTCTCAGTATGTTTTCTGAATAGCATTCCTAGATAGTGGTGCTATCAAATGTAAACTACCAATTTTGTACGATAGCCATAGTTTTTTCTATTTTTATTTTTGAACGCAAAATTTGTGTTTCCATTTTATTTTTATCTAGCTTTGGTATCTCGTGGTGTAAAAAAAATGTATGGTGACATGAGTTTCCAATTAATAAATAATTAGCCTATTTTATAAGGATTCCAAAATGATGGGGCGTGCCCGAAAAGTTAAGCGATCGTTTATTAGAAGGTGCAGGGCATGCATTCGAGCTCACGTGGGCAATTCGAACATTTATTGTAAAAAAATTTAATAAATTTAATTTTGATGACTTTTTGTTTCATTTACACGCTCTCATACAGTTCCTAGCTGTAACATTGGTATTAATTATTAAAATTAAATAAATTTTAAATTATCTTGTAAATTAAAAAAATACTTCTAACTCATCTTAAAATCATTAGTTTTTTTAATTCAGAGCTAGAGATATCGTATGTTATACCATTTTGGAATCCTAATAAAATAGGCTAATTATTTATTAATTGGGCACTCATGTCACCATACATTTTTTTTACACCACGGGATACCAAAGTTAGATAAAAATAAAATTAAAACACAAATTTTGCGATCAAAAACAAAAATAGAAAAAACTATGGCTATCGTACAAAATTGGTAGTTTACATTTGATAGCACCACTATCTAGGAATGCTATTCAGAAAACAGACTGAGAAAATTCTTTGTATTGTAAATTTGGTACTTAAAAGAGTGGGTCAGGTCTAACTTTTTTTTTAAATTAAAAATGCCTGATAACTCGAAAACCGTGACACTTTTACTGAATACAAATTATCATTTTCTGAACAGTCGCGATGCCCCCCAACCGTGGGTAAAGGATTATCCACTCATTACGCCACACCCTGTATAACAAGTTAACCGTTTTGGTGTTTTTTTACAACGATTTATGTTCTTTAATACTATCACTAAATGAGTTAGGCACTCATTATAATGTTATTAAATTACAAAATGAAATATAGAACACATGAATGATGATGATTTAGAACGCGGCTCACTAGTAAGTAACTAAATATAAGGTGTATTATGTTGGTAAACAAAATAACTTTACAGTTTTACATGGAATTAGGTACCTACCCACTTACTACACCTACCTACTTTAGATCAAGTGTGGTATAGGCATGGGTTTCTAAGGTCATTTAATGGTGCCTATCTATACTAAAATTGAATATGTGTTATTTGACTGGGTGTTTGCAATTTGACATATTTATTAAGTAATTGAGTTTGGTGATTAATTTGTTTTGACATTATTAGTACCAAGGAGCCGTGTAGCCAAAATGGAATTGTGACGTATAATTTTATTATCGACTAGCTGACCCGGCGAACTTTGTTCCGCCTTGGACGCCATAAACGAGCAGATTTTTGATTTTATTAAGTCAATTGCTTTATTATATAAAGTTGTCAGGTTGATCTAGTTAACCCGATAGTTATGACTATGAATATTGAATTCATAGTATTAAATTGAACTTTTAATATTAGGCCATTAAAAAAAGTTAAATTTTAAATTTTCTAATTTTCCGCGCAATTTCCTTGATTGTTTCTTTCATATGAGCCTTCTCCTGATAAAAATGAACAGAACAAAAAGGGAATTTGCGAGGTCGGTCCAGCCGTTCAGGCGTGATGCCGTGGCCGGGGGAGATAGGGATTCATTTTTATATATATATAGATATAGATAAATGACTATTATTTGAAAAGCGGATGTACCTATGATAGTGAATGATATCCAAAAAAAAAATGGATTGACTGCCAATTGCAAGGGCTAACGGGTTCGATTCCAGGATCAGTGTTTATTGTGTTCTTCAAATACTTTTTTTTTTGTGTTCGTATATTTTCTGATAATGGCGAGAAAATAATATTTACTCACTTACATAAAATGTGATGAATGTTCTATTTATCTATTAGAATCTAAAAAGAAATAGTTTTGTCCTGATTGCTCGTTAATTAATTTTAGTCTGCGTTCAAATTGAAAAACTATGTTCTAATGAGTATTATTGTTGTTTCTTCCTTTCTAACATCCCTCCTCTTACTAACATAATATGTTGTAGTCTCCAAAAAAAAAAACTCAGTATGTCTGATAAATCATTGACTCCACCACTCAATGATGAGATATGTAGAAGTCAACGAGTCTCTAGAAGTCTTATACGTAAGGAAAGCAGTAAAAGACGCAAACGTACAAATAAAATAGTAAAGAAAACCCGAAGTAAAAGCGAAACCTGGCGTAGCCGCTCTCGTCGTAGAGACACCTGTACTATGGATAACAGCAGCTCTTCCGAGAATGAGGTTCAACGTCGACAACGCAAACGGTGCAAACAGAAGAGACGGAAAAGTCATCGGACATATAAATCTAGTACGTCTTTATCGTCAACAGCAACTTATAGTACTGAAAGTAGAAGTTTAGATGAAAGTTCTAGTGAAAGCAGTTCTTCTAGTGACGTAAGAACAAAACGGCAGTCTAGGAAAAAGTCACGCGAAAGAACTACAAAAAGAAAAAGATCACAAAGACCTTCTAAGTCACCAATAGAAAGAAAAAGAAAGAATAAAAAAAAAACTTTAAAGATATGGATGTTTATGGAAAGCTAGCACATTTGATAAGTCTTAAAAATAATAGGACTTTTGAAGGTGCTCATAATGTCATCCCTGAGTTTGATCCCGACGCTAACTCACAAACGGCTGCTGATTGGATCAGAAAGGTTAATGAAACTGCGGCTATTTACGGATGGAATGAAAAACAAATCATATATCATGCCATACCAAAATTATCAGGATTTGCAAAGAAATGGTATCAAAGTAGGAGTTCTGTTAAATTAAGCTGGCATGAATGGCAACGTAAAATATTAAAAACTTTTCCTGACGATCGTAACTACGCTGACCGTTTGTATGAGATGCTGGAAAGGAAAAGTGGAAGAGATGAGTCGCTAGAAGAATATTACCACGATAAAGTACGACTGGTAAAAATGTGCGGAATAACAGGTAGAAATGCAGTAGACTGCATAGTAAATGGAATATTTGATAGTAACATCAGACTTAATGCCCAAGCGTAGTAATTTATTATTCTATGGCCCAAGGCTCAAATTTGAAGAGACCGTCTCAACTTCTTACATTTTTAAGACGTATTTCTAAGAAGACCAATACATTCCGAAGACCTATTCCAGTTCCTACAACTAGCTCTGACAGAGATAATTATGTGAATCATACGAATGTGTTTAAATTAACTCCCACTGGTTTAAATGAGAATTTTAAAGATTATCGCTGTTATAATTGCTCTGAACTTGGACATACAAAACGAAGATGGCCAAAACCACCAACCGAGTGTGAAAAATGTTTCCGTAGGGGTCACCACGCTCAATATTGCCGCATTCCTCAGCAAAAAGAATTAGGCAATCGTATTGCTACAGACAGCAAGATGGCGGATTTGTCAAATGAACCATGACGAGTCGGGCCATTTTTCATGCGAAAAAACATTGGATGAGATAAGCGCAGATTATTGGTTTCCTATGAAACTCTTTGTTAAAAAGTATGTATAAATTGCGCATACAACAAAGAAATGAGTGGCAAGAAAACAGGTTATTTACATCCTATCCCTAAGACGCCATCTATTTTCCATACACTACACATGGACCATCTTGGTCCTTTTGTCAAAAGTAGGAATGGTAACACGTATCTCTTAGGAATAATAGATGGATTTAGCAAGTTTATTATTATTAAAGCCGAGGAAATACCAAATCAAAGACAACCATTAAAGTTCTAGAAGACTTATTCTCCAATTTTGGCTGCCCAAAGATTATATAATATTCGATCAAGGCACTGGTTTTACTTCTAGAGAGTTCAAAGCATTTTTACAGTCTTGCGGATACAAGCATGTCCGAGCGTTATAATAGGACTATATTGAACTCACTATCAGCTATGAACTATAACCTTGATGAAAAAGACTGGAATCTATCTATCTGTTCAAAAGTTGCAATGGAGTTTGAACAATACGCTAAACAAAGGACATTAAGCGAATCAGAAAATATTTTGAAATCGGGATTAGACACAGTAGACAACAAGCGTGACGATATAAGAGAAGTCGAACAACATATTGTTGATACTCAAAAGAAAATGTTTAAAATGTTTATCCTGCTGATCATCTAAAGCCCTGGATCACTTTTCAACTATCACCACCATTAGCTGAAAGTGGCGATGATGACAGTGATAGTAGTGACGATACGCTCGATGGTCGTTAGATTACCTGTTGTAGTAAAGCAATTAAGTTATAAGTTACGACTTCCTTATCCTAACTGTCCCTTTCCCCACAGTTGCAGCATAGATTCGCAAGCTGGGATAATGAGTTGATGTCGTGTTAAGGCCCAGCGACTTGCTTATCGTGCGATATGGATATATGGATAAAACCTTAAACAGAAACGGATCCCCAAATCTGTCGGGTATAAACAGGCCGTGCTATAGAAGCGGATCCCGAAAGTAAAGGGGTAGAAACAGGCCGTATTCTGGAGTTTATTGCTCAATAAGTAATGTTCTAAAGACATACGGATCCCTATAATGGGTAGAAACAGGCCGTGTTCTGGAGGTTATTGCTCAATAAGTAATGTTCTAAAGACATACATACGGATCCCTATAATGGGTAGAAACAGGCCGTGTTGTGTTTTGTGGCCACTGTGCTGATCGAGCTAATGTGCTAAAGTTAAAACAGGCCATAAGGCATGCGGATCCCGAATATGGCGTGAACGGGTTAAACAGGCCGAGTCCTTATGGCAAATGATTACAATACATGTAATGATAATGTGAGCTTCGGTTCATTTATGGTACGGGTTCCAACTAAACATCTGTCGACGTTCCTGAATGAGCAGTTTTGGCCGCAAGGGGTCAAGCTTCGACGGTTCATCGGTCGCCTACACTGCAAGGCGACACTGCCGTAACAGATGATCCACGATGCTGACACTTTAGTTTATAAGATTTATATTTTTTTATGTATGTTTGTCTATAAGGTATGGGTATATAATGGGCCTTAGATGCCTGAAATAAATGATGATTATTATGATTATTAATGACGAATTATATTACTATTTGTTAAAACGTTGAAACGATCTGTGATTTTTTTAAAAAGCAATTATTAATAGTATACCTAAATAGGTACGTTTCGTAGTAGATAATAATACCGTAGGTAGTAAAAATATTCAGTTAAAATTACTTGACTTTGACTATAATTTAGACTATTTGAATATTGTTTTTAATATCGATAAGTTAGTAAGAAATAATAATGTCTTTTTTTATTAATATTTTTTGTAATGAAAATTAAATAATGTTATTATTATTACATAATAGATCAAAGAACTACTGGTCCTGGTATGAGGTCATACCCATAATAGGAAGGCCGAGTATCCAGGAATAGGGACATTCCTGTAAATCGGATGGCCGCCTGTTAGCGTTCTACAAACAACCGATCATTTTCTAAGTTGCTTTACTCAAAAAAATGTCTCAAAGCTTCGCGCGAACGAAGCGACCGAATGACGGGCAGGCGGGCATTCGAGGGCGGCAAGCGTTATCGGCGGTTGTCGGTTGTTGTGCGTAGTTAAAATATTGTTTATTGTAGAAATACCAATGTTTAATCTATAATTTTAATATCCTGTAATAAAAGTAGTATTGATACAAACGCGTGGTATATTATTCGAGTCCCTGGATGAATGAGTTTTACACTTGGCATGTTTGCTTTTGATAACTTTATGTCTTCTTCTTTTATTTGATGTAATTGAACTTTATGTCAAAGTATTTTATTTAGTTTTGATGTCTAGATGTGGAGTTTGTCGTCAAAGCTATTAGAGAAAACTCCTTGGGTTATATAGATAAGATAACCTATGAGCCTACTTTACGTATACTTGCAAGGAATTTTACATATTTGAGGTGACATTCCTAAACCTATATTGTGGCAAATAAATATCATTTCATTTCATTCGATGAAGAAATGAAAACGTTTTTCTGCCTTTTTGTTGTGTTATAGAACCCTTGCTCACTAACCATTCGTAAATTAAACGACGAATAAAAACTCAAACTAATTTTAAATATTAAAAAAAATATCTTTTAAAATTTTAATAATGGACAACTTGAAAAAGTAACGTACTTAGAGTATCTATCTAAGTACCTATCTATGGTAAGAATAGAGTGAGCATAATTAATGGCGAACATCAGCCACGAGTAAGAACAAAGAACAGACGTTCGCGCAGTGAGCCTTCGCAGTCGTGGATGCGCGTGCGCGGTAGCGGCGTGAGGATCACATCTCATTTTGTTGAATTGGTCAATAAAAATGGTCAAATGTGCAGTCAAATCCTGCAAAAATGACACAAGAAAGGACTCCAAGATGAAATCTAACATTGTCGTGTTGTGGGGGTGAAGGAGACGCAAGAGGGGGGCACACAAACACCCGCCCGCGCACCGCGCCGACCGTCAAAAGTGTATCGCGATCGATTGTAGTCGATGTTTTAAAAAAAATGGTATGTTATTTGGGTGTAGGGTTCTTCCTCGATATTTTAACTAAGATTAAAAAAAAATACCGGCAGATTTTTATCTTCTTTTTCAGCTTTCCAAAAGAAAAAAACTTAAGGAACAAATGGGTAATGGCTTTAAAACAAACTAATTTTGACTCAAACATAACATACCCACACTTGACGCCGACATTTATTACTAGCTCAAATAGAATTTTTATTTGTTTATTTAACCAACAATATAATAATTCACATTCACATTAGACAAACATAGCCTCTTCGGGTCCATAATTTTAAATACCGATATTTTTTATGTTTTTACCTACTATTAATATATTTTATGTATTTAAGTATCTAATCATAAGGTTGCAATGCCCCAACGGGCTAATAATGTCAGAATCTTACTATTATGTGACACCTAAATTAAGCACACCTTTTTGTGTATGTACAATTCTTTATATTCTTGTGCACTATTGTATTCATAATAATAACACAGGCCTGCAACCATTTTGTTGCCGATGATTTTAGACCTGATTTTAAGGATGTCTTACATGGTGATATCAAAAATGTATCGGTTTTTTATCATATCAGCTCTACTAGTTCCAGAGTTAAAAAAAACAATTTTCACAAAAAATATATATTTTATTAGCATTGAACATCAAGAAATTGTTTTTTGAGTGATTTTTTCGAATGATACTGACTTGGGCAATCTCGCATAATACCCCAGCAGTAGTTGGCCATTGGTGAAAACGTTCTCCTTGTTCTCCTCTTATATCTCCTAAATTGCGTTGGAGTTGATCTAGGTGACTGTTGAGATAGTGTATTTTTATGCTCATATTACAGCCTAAATCTCTGTATCGAACCAGTATATCATCTACTAATTGTATATCGTTGTCTGCCTTATGCTTTCCGAGGAAATTGTGTGCAACTGCTACAAAAGATTTCCACGCAAGCTGTTCCACATCATTCATACAAGTCTCAAATTTAGCTGTGTAAACACTTGAAACAACCAGAAAATGATTATGTAAATGGTAGGACTATCATTATAGTTTGGTTAATTACTAGATGTTCTATATAATGAACCAGAGAACAAGTAAAAAACATAAAGAGTGTGTAACTAATTACCTAACAGAGAGCCTAATTAATAGAACAAGCGGACCCCCACCAACCGCGCCACAGAAGTAGTCTATGATCTAAGGCTAAGTAAAACAAGATTGTTATCATTAAAAACAATTTCCTGAATATAATGAGTTAACTAGCCTAATTGTGAGTGATCACGATGTGGGTATACTTAATAAAACAACAATTTAAGATGTGCCATTGCTCACTCTTTATTACGCTTGTTAATCAATATATAAAACATACTTAATATAAATTATTATTTTAAAATATCACCATGATTTTTGCAAGCGACTGCGAACCTGACTTCTAACATTTCATACAACATTTACATGAAGCTTCACAGGAGGCGCGTGTAGATTCTGTAAGTTAATTTACTGTCACGATATGTTCGGTGTGGAACATTCGCGAAGCTCGTACGAATCAAAGAGCGTTCTCTACAATGGTGCGGCTGCGTCGTCGGCCTACGGCGAACATTCGTGTCAACGCGATGTGCGTGGCCGGGTACATCGTTGCAATGTTTGGCGTGGCTTTAGAGACACATCTATTTAGGGTCTAGTAGCGCGCAACGCGACGCAAATGTTCGCCCGCCAGTGTACCGCACCCTCGGAGACTTCAGTGCTGACAGCTACAGGGGCGAAGTGCCAAGAGGTAGAGGGGACTCCAACACCAAATTGCGATATAGTAACAGCAACACTGCTCGCGCAGCGCGTAAATATGGCAAAGTTGGTAACCACGGGAGACGGGACGGGACGCAGGCTCGCAGCTCGGGACGACGACGTCAGTAACGGAGTACTCAATAATCATAGCGGAAATTATAGTAACACGTTAGAATGCGGCGATCAGCCGTCCGTACAATTTGTTATACCTACTACATCTAGTCTGCACTTATTCTACGCACTTACACCTATGTACATACAATTTATCAAGCAAATTTAAAAAAAAGTCTTAGTACCTTTTATCATATTAATTTGAGAATTTGTTAAATGTCTCATTTTTCACTTCACTCGCACCACCCGACTGCGCCACCTCGACGCGCGACGAAGCGGCCGCGGAGGCCCGGGGCGGCCGCGGAGGCCCGAGACGGCCGCGGAGGCCCGGGGCGGCCACGGAGGCCCGGGACGGCCGCGGAGGCCCGGGGCGGCCGCGGAGGCCCGAGACGGCCGCGGAGGCCCGGGGCGGCCACGGAGGCCCGGGACGGCCGCGGAGGCCCGGGGCGGCCACGGAGGCCCGGGACGGCCGCGGAGGCCCGGGGCGCTCGCGGGCGGGAGATCAACGCCGCCCGCGAGGCGCGCGACCTCCCAGTGCAAAACCCCGAAACCTCTCGGTATCAAATCTATATAATCCCGGCAGCGAATCGCGATCGGTACTCAAAATCGGTAAATACTTCGAAAATTTTGGTTTGTGCGCCCCTGGGGGCGCTAGTCTGACGTTGTCTTTGTACTTGTCGCGGCCCGCGCGCGCGCCCGTCCGCCGCCCGCGCCGGTCCTCTGCAACACAAACAACAGGCTCAAAAACAGGTTCAACATAACACAAAAAAAGTAGGTTTTCATGATTCATTTAGAGGTCTTTGTAGAAGCACTAACATTAGGGTGTTAGAGCTGACCGCTCTCTGTCTGACAAGACCCTAATGTACCTAATGTAAGAGCATAAACAGAACAGCAAACATACTTCTGCGGTCTCTTTATAATTGGACGCAGTGTATATAATGTAGTCCCCAAAAAGTCAAACCCCAAATTAAGTATTAAGTAAGCAAGAGTATCTATACATTATAATTAATATAATATAAAGTCAATTGAATTGAAGAGGATATCGGAGCTCCGGGCTCGCGCCGTTGTCACGTGACCGCCTGCATGCCTGCCCCACAGTAGCGCTGTCTTGAACACACAGCGTGGACCAATGTCTGCAATGAGCCTAGATCAGAGTTTAAGAGGAAGTGGTTACCGTTCGCGAGCTCCCCCCGCTACGTAGTCACGTCACACGCTGTGTTGCCTGACTTTTGGACAGTCTTGATTGGGTAGACTGAGGTAATGTCTGTATTGATCCTACAAGGGTCAGGAGATGGCATTTAGCCTACAAGAAAGGAGAAGGAGGTTACCTGTCGCGGTCACCAGCAGAAGACGGAGAGCTCCCCGCCCGCGCCGCCGACGGCGCGCCACGACCGCACGCCGCCGCCGACCTTCAGCTGAAACAGGACACGTACGGTTAAATCTCTGTGCTGTAAAAAGTTATGAATATTGCTGGGCAGTCGCAAATAACTAATACGATGGACCACTATATACCACTTTATACACACGTGGAAGGTCCAGTATGGATAGCGGAATGATCTCTACAATCACCTAACGTCTTGGCCCAGTTGCAATATAGAGAGAAATGAAAAGAATAGAAAACAGACAGGCTTGGCCCAGTAGTGGAACATATTGAATACCTAGCTAATAAATAAATAAATCTACATAACAACATCCAGCCCAGCCCCGGCGGCACAGAAAGCTGTGAACTTGTATTACGGGTACTATACCTAATATCATTTAGGCGTAGGTAAAATTTACGAGAAATTAATAAATATAACTGGACAACCCACACATATTCCATTTTTTCATCCGCGTGTTGCTGAGGTAGTGTTCAGAGTATGACAACTGATTATTTAATAAAATACGTATTAATACTTAATTTTTTTTTATAATACATAAATAACAACAGAGTAAGGAACACGTTCTTGCAGAACATATTATACATACACTAATAGGGATTAGTGTATGTATAATATGTTGCTTTGAGGGCAAAGCAATAGGTAAACGCGATATTGCACGAGTTCGATATTCGACTTCAAAGCTACCGCTACGGAGGTGTAGTGATAACATTCAAATAGTGTGACTTAACACCTTCCAAAAATTATAAAAATGATTGCTCTGCACAAACAAGTAGTATAACTCCCGGTTGTATTCCACATAAAGCATCAAAGGACGACCTAAGTGGCTACAGGCTCAGTCACCTACAACAGCCATAGGGCTCTGCTTAGTTTGGGGTTAGGTGATGCTGTGTGATTAGTCGGGAAATATTTATTTTTATTTATTTAAATATTGATACCCATAGTACCTACATGGCATACCCACATTTCCTCCACAGTTCACACAGCAGGTGATTGTTATTCAAGAAGCGTGCTGAGGCAGCCCTCTTTGCGCAAAAAAGTTTCATTCCAGGACCTCCTTACAAGGAGGGGCTTGGGCCATTCAACACGCGGACTCAATGACCATTCACATCACTACTGGCATCAGTAGCTGCTAAGTTTGAAGTTTTTACAAAATTAATAGCCAATTCACATGCTTAAACTTAACTAAGATGACGTCCTACGACTAAAATGACAGAAGATGTATGATGTTATGACTGTTATTTTAGTGTTACCTTTAGGTTTAGGCACGTTGTGAATTACCACTCGTACCTACCTAAATGACATATAAACACCCCATTTCTGCTCTAGGGTTAACTAGAAAATTATAAACCAAGTTTAAGTTTTAATTTATTAAACTGTCTGATACTTGCAGCGCTATGGGATGTGGGATATTTGGAGATTTTGTCTGTTCACGTCCGTAAGTGGTAACCCTTCGTTTCGAGCCAACTTTAACTAAGAACGTCAATGTGGAAAATGCATCTCAGAAAGGATGTTTGTTTGTCCGTCATTAATATTTACTTCAGGGGTGTTGCCAAATTCTGCACTTTACTGCTGGCGAGCCCTATATGGGTGGTAAGTACTATTTCTGGCAATTCAGTCCATCTCAGTGTACAAAAAGAAGATCTGATCCCCTGAAAGCATTTACGTGCACGCGGGGTCAGCGACCTGATAAGTTATCACCTTCCGCATCTCCAAACTCTCGCTGCACTCGAACCCGCCTGATCCCAGCCAGCTTGCGTAACTCTTCAATTTACACAAGTGCGTTAACATTGCGGAATACGATGATAAGGATTAGGAGTTGGGACTGATTAGAAAACACCCACAAGATTAGAATCCTATTGACTGGAGTACTTCAATGAAGCAATGTTTCCGGACAATACTCAAAACATCAAATGAATTCGAGCTTGTACTATGGGTGTTAGGTGACTGATTATATACACAATTTTTTTTTGAAAAAACATACATAGGGTACATTATATTATGGTCATGGGGACATCTTTATTTAGACAAATTAATATTCGTTTTTGTTTTTGTGGTATTATTACTGCAAAATGCAATAGAATTCAGAAGAATTGAACGACATTTGTCAGAATAGGCCATTGTTATAGGACAGGCAGCACACATAAGTTCCTAACTTATGTTTTTCTCGCGTTAAACGAATTGTAGGTAATGTTTATATGAGTGCAAAAATCATAATGCAATATTTCTGTTAGAGCTAACCAAGCACATCAATTAAGTAAGTACCTACATCTATATAAATAAAAATTAATTGTTGTTTGTTAGTCTGATTAAAACTCAAGAACGGCTGAACGGATTTATCTTATTAGAGTTTTGAAATGTTCGTGGAGGTCTAGGTAAAAAAATAGAATAATTGCCGGGAATTTTTTTTTAATAAAAACCCGTTCGAAGCCGGGGCGGGCCACTAGTCTTCCAATATATACAATTACCATGTCACAATGTTACCGTACTCCTCCGAAACGGCTTTACCGATTTTCACCAAATTTTATATGCGTATACAGTAGGTCTGAGGATCGGCTACTATCTATTTTTCATTTTGCAAAATAACGTTTGCTGGGGTCAGCTAGTATGTACATAAAAACAAAGGTAAGTTTACGATATCGCATTATGTATTCGCACCGATGGATCCCTTCACCAACATTAAGACCCCCGGCATGCCTCGCGGCCCATATTTGGGCACGTTTAACGTTTAGAAGCAGAAACATGTCGCACAAAACACGCGTGCGCACATCCGCGGACTAACATTTCCACAGGCCCATATAAGGCAGAGAGATCTATAGCTGCAGAACTGTGTCTGCTGTCTGTTCAACCGAGGCTGCACTTGCAATGTCATTCATTACATAGGACGCTGGGACCGTGAGGTTCGAGAGTGACTTCCTCCAATGGACTCTTACTGTCTCTTACTCAGGTAATAATCATAATAATTTCTTAAAAACAAAAAAAGTATTGCATTATTAATGCAGATTTTATGACTTTGATTCATATTCTTACATCCGAGTCCCTTCATATAGATAGCCTATAGGATAGTCTTTTAAAAGAGCATTACGAAGCATGTACGGGGTGGTCGGTAGACTAGGCAGTGGTAGCGGTTATCTAGACTTTGAAAGATATACGATACGGGAAGTATTTGTTAAAAACATTATTTGGCTGCGACATTTGAAATTTTCTGCGGAAATAAGCCGGTTCTAAGGCAAAAAAGAGGCATAACCATGTACAATATATGAAATATCCGCAATATCTCTAACACTGAAAATCTTTACAAAAGGTATGTGGTATTTCATATGAAATGAGAATACTACGTTTAACCAAACGCAAATTCTCATCAGCTTCTAATATAAGATTAGATTTTGTCTTGCTTTATATATACATAATAATAATCATAACATATTATGTTGGGTTCACTCCGCACCATTTATTTGAATGGAAAAACATGTGCTTCGAGCACCTGCATTGTAAAACTTTATCTAATTTAAGATAAACCTTATCAATAACATAAACAAAACGTTCATCAGAAAATAGTATATTAATAAATAATTTTAAGATACCTAATGACGATAAATTATCAACATTGATTGAATGCTTTCGTTTTATCGCATTCATTAAAATAATAACCAAGTCGATTAAATATGCATTGAATGGAAATCCATATAATAATGATATAATTAGGTTATTTTATGCTATCGAATCGAGAAGAGATCAGTTCAGTTCTTATTATTGGCATCGATTTGCCAGTTGCTTCGACTTATGCCAGTGTCATTCAGTTACTTGATTTTTTAGTATAAACAGTATTTAATCGGAACCCGGAATGCAGAAACATTAAGTTGACATCCAAATTAGGGGAGCAATAAAGCATAACTTAATATATTTATATATTAATTCTATACCCCACTCGAGTATATTTGCAGATTTTCTGTTTTCCTTCCCCACTCTCACCCCCATAACTTTTAAACGGCAAAATAGATTTTCACGAAACATGTCAAGAACACTCGCGCCAAACTCACCTTTCATACAAAAAAAAACTAAACTGAAATCGCTCCATCCGTTCGGGAGCTATGATGTCCCACAAAGACACGTCAAACTTATAACACCCCTCTTTTTTGGTCGGGGGTTCAAAATAGGGATTATAGTAAATAAATGGCAGTCCGGAAACGTCATCCTCATCTCAGATAGGAATCGTAGATGACGTCGTCATGGTGATGTCACAAATGTTACGTGAAACCGGAGATGGTATTTTTATCAGACATTTAAAATGTGGAGTAAAATTACAAATGGACGAGACTTACAAATAGAATAAATTACATAAGGTACTGTTAAGAAGTTTGTTTTAATTCATAAAACGTATGGAAAAATACATGTAAGATATGTTTGAATAAATAAATAAATAATTCGTTTTAAAGCTTTTGTCTATCTATCAACGTTACGTCGCTATTAAGTTCTTCAATGAGTTGTATCATACTTAGAATAATCCAATAAAAATATGAATGTAAAATCTTGTGATGACGAGACTATAAAGGCTACAGAAAGGATCAACACTCGGCTCCCAAACTATGGCTGACGCTTGATAGATACCTACCTACAGTTATTAAGGGTACGATTCGCGCTTGACGTTTTAAATTTAATGTTGCGGGGGGCATAATAAGCACCCGTTTAATAGCCCAGTGGAGCTGTCACGGAGCATGTGCCTGTGGGAACCTGCACACGTGTGCCGCAGGCCAGGCACATGTGCCAAGACCTTTACATCATCTCATGTGATTTACGCAACGTGAAGTAACGAAATGAAGATGATATAGCCACGCGGATCTGCATGAGGTAGTCATAAAGTAACGACTATTTAGATTTATATCGACTATTTTATATTTAGATTGGATATTTGCCATGATTGATTTTATCTTTCGAGTTTCCCTATATTTCGGCACGGTTACATGCGCTGGGACACAGGGACTTGTTTCTTGGGAGATTAGGCCTTAGTTCACCACGCTGGCTGGTTAAGTGCGCTTTCAGAACATGCCGGTTTGACTTTATTATTATGATTAAAAGCATAGGTCTCCAATGGTTAGGTATATATAAGACTTTGTAAAGATTTGTGAATTGTTTCTGAATAAATTGACTGTCACAACAGTAGGTACAGTCTTCTATTACTATTTTTGTAAGTATTATTTTTTTGAGTGTACAATAAAGAGTTATATATAATCTACATTTTGTAATTATAGATTTGTGTAGGTATTACCCATTTCGACCACTATGGTGAAAGCGTCTTCAGTTTGGCTGATTTAATAATCTATTCTTAAAGAACAGCGTAGCATAACCGAAAAGCATTCTAAGCGGCTTTTGGTTGTTAAGTTATTTACCTTACCTAGTGGATATAATATAGATGCATTTACAAATGCACTCACCCCTTAGTCATTTCAACCAACGTGCCGTGAAAATCTAATTGTATAATATTACCAGTAGTCAGGTATTTATTATGTCCTTGCTCAATACTCGCATGTCTAATGGTAAAATAGAACAAATCGATGGAAATATACAGGAATTAAATAAATTAACTATGATAGCTGCATTTAGTCGGGGCATTGCGGCTAGGTACACTCAGCGGCAAAGTTAAATGATTAGAAAAATTTGACTATCAGTAGGTAGTTTTATTTATCATATCATATCGTTCTAAGCACCACAAAGATAATTTTGACTACATTGTCATATTTCTTGTTAATAACGTCCATACCATAGGGTACCCACCCTTAAGCAGGTGAATAGATAAATATGGAAAACCTTGAATACTCATAAAATATGAGGCATTATAACTTCATAAAAAAATAATTTCTGTAGTACGATAGACCGATGTGTTAGACAATCAAAAAATAATGGACAACTATTTTTCGCTTTTTCAATTTTATAACAAAGTGCGAAAATATAAATAAGAAAACAAATTGGTGTATAATTTTATCTTTATATATATAATTCTTCTGTGAGTGCGTATGTCACTAAACTTCTCTCAAACGACTGGACCGATTTTGATGAAATTTTTTGTGTGTGTTCAAGGGGATCTGGGATTGGTTCAAATTAAAATAAAAAAAACTACTTACCTGTTTTTAGTCATCTACCTCATTCAACGTATTTTGTTGCATTAGCAATTAAAGGGTAAACATAATAAAACGGTCCCATTTATGGAACTTGAAAGTAAGCTACTTTTATGCTTTGTATTAGATAAATAACTAGAGTTTTACCATAATTTAATGATTATTGCTTTATAATAATGCGGACAACCAACCATGATAGTTTCAAAAGTCAAATCGCCTTATATTTTTCGAATTATGACAATATTCACTCATATTTCTTTGTCGCTTTGGCGTCCAACTGTTAAGGCATTGTAAATAGTTTATCAATAAATAAATATCAAGTTGTCGCTGAGTGTACTTGCCTGTCTAATGGTTATGTACGTATGATATTAAAGTAGGTTTAGACAAAGTGTATAATTTTGTTCCACGTTCACTGAAGTATAAAATGAGTGACAGCGGCGCTTTTGAACTCACCTACCCTCGCAAAAAAGGTCCGGAAGATTAATACCTACCTAGGTATAACATTACTTAATAATAGATTCACAGGGACACGATATAACCTACTCTACCCAAATGATCAATATTAATTAGTTTCCATCAATTTGAAATAAACTTATTTAAATAAAACTAGGGAAAGCATCTATTAGGAGTGGAAAATTTAGCTGGAAAATATCAAGCACCGCTGAAACTTTCAGTGGAAAATATAATATTATAATTAGAACAGAATATGAAACTGAATTACGTAATGAAAAATGAATTACGTGACGGGGTCGGACAGCGAAAGATATTATACATGTTATAGGTAAATGTGGATGTTTGTATGCTTGTGTATCATTCACCCAAATACTTGGTTGCTGAGGTTGCTGAGCGGCAACCGTTCGGCACATGCTGAGCCAACGCCTATTTCGGCTCACAATCTTAATGTGTCAACCAAATGCCTATTCAGATTTTTATGTTATATATTTTGTTTTTTTTTTGGTTGTTTTAGTTTCGTAAAAATATAATTTTATTTTTCTGTATTTGTGTTGTCGAAATAAATGTATTTCTTTCTTTTCTTTTTCTTTCCAAATACTTTTAACTGTTTCAGTGAAAAAAAAATGATAATTATATCCGAAAGCCGGTGAATACAAAAAAAAAACCCATTTCAATTTCGAAGTTCGTATATTCGAAGTCGGCGGTGTTTTTCGGTGCATTCGGTTTAAGTTTTTATTAGACAGCAGCTAGACAGAGATTAATCTCTACAGTATAACTTATATCTTAGGAAATAACAACAAAATGTATAAATGCGATAAAGCCCTAGCCGCGGGACGTTCGCTGCGCTCGCTCGCCTTTCGACCAAATAGTTAGACGATCCCGATTTAGCGATCCCTGGTATCTAACCACACACCACACATGGAATGCGACCATTCAATAATGTCGTCATTTAATTCGCATGATCCCGACACTTAAATTGCATTAAATATAAATAATACATTTCAGGTTATGAAAATAAAGCATTTTATTTATGTTAGACATCATATTTCGTAGTAAAATTAAGTGCTGAAGTGTACCTAAGTCATAACTACACAATGGATATCTAAGCTTATCTTCCTATGTCTATTTTCAGAACCTCCCATACTGACAGAAACGTTTGTTACATCCTGTATAACATGTCTAGTACCTACTCGTAGCAAAACCTTACAGTTTCCCTATGGCAATATTTATCTTTATTTATAAGTCGTTATCATAAACCGTATATAAATGTAATTATTAATTAAAATAATAAATTATTATAATAATAATTAAATTAGGTAATTATTTAAAATTGTTATAAAAACGGGTTTTTGAGTTAATCTTAAAAGATAGACAAATACTATCGCGGACTGTTTTTTAGGTCATTAAAAGAGCTATTATTCTTTAATACATATTTTTTGTGTATCTTGAACCCTTTTCACGGCGCACGCAACGGAAGGCTTCAAAGATGAACAATTTCTCCCGTTTTTTACACATTTACCACTATATCTTTGCTCCTATTGGTCGTAGCGTGATGTTATATAGCCTACAATA
Organism: Gymnoscelis rufifasciata; assembly: GCA_929108375.1. NCBI lineage: Eukaryota > Metazoa > Arthropoda > Insecta > Lepidoptera > Geometridae > Gymnoscelis > Gymnoscelis rufifasciata. The sequence continues at coordinate 370,913 of OV815307.1, read as the reverse complement.
ATTATTCAATTCGAACCAGTAGTTTCGGAGATTAGCGCGTTCAAACAAACAAACAAACTCTTCAGCTTTATAATATTAGTATAGATTCCTGCTCAGTTAAGAGCAAGCGAGTCGCGCGACCCGTCGCGTGCGACTCTCCGGAGGGAATCAGCTACTTTAATAAAGCTGTTAGACTCGCAGCAATCATTGCGAAAGGATTGGTCGCCATTACCGTGAGCGTTTTAACGTTTCTAATGCTACTTATTTCTAAGTTATCGTTACATTCAAGTATTCAATCCGATGCAGTTTTACTCGTAAATCTGTCGCAGATGAAATGTTAACTTGAATTGGTGCGTGCGTGGAGCAAGTAAGTGTGGAACACGTCATTTATAGTCTAAGTAAATCTCAAACGAAATACCTAAACATATTATAATATACAGTTTTATAAAGTACATCGTCTGTGGTGGGAATGTAACGTTTTACTCTGTGTGCATCTTTATTTTTTTAAACAATTGAGAATAAACTATAAGTACCTACGATAAATATTGATTATTTTTATTCCGTTTACCTGTCTCTACGTCTCCAAACGGGTCTGATCACAGAGATTTTTGAAATTATTAGTAAATAATTTGATTTAGTTCGCTCAACTCGACGTCAGCTGAATTGTCCTCCGATGGGAAGCACAAATGGATCTGTACCACGAAGTCTATACGGCTGAAGTGAGAGAGATATAGAAAGGTAATTCACCTGCTGCATCTTGTCGAAGTCGAGCGCGGGGCGGTGGCGGCGCGGCGCGGGCGGCGCGGGGCGCGGGCGGCGGCGCGGGGAGGGGGGCGCGCGGCCGCGCGGCTTCAGCGCCTCCAGCGGCGGCGACGTGCGGAACCGCACCGGCGTCTCCACCTGCAACCGCGAGTGCCGCTCTCAACTACTGATATAAGGTTGTGATGGGTTCTTCTGCGTTGGCATTTGGGTTGGATTTCGGGGAGGTTCGGGTCTCAAGATCGTGTTTTCCTCCAGTAAGCCAGTAGGGGTAATGTAGAATATACTTCAATTAACCGCAGAACCACGCTACTGTGAGGTCCTACTGTAACGTATCCGTTTAGGCACCTTTGTAAGGTATTTTATATGTTTAAGTGGTTCGCGGGGCATTACCTTAGCGAGGAGGTCTTAAAAACTGCGTTAATGATGTAATACTTTCTTTGGTTTTAATGAAATGATTGATCGATTCAAGCTTCTTTGAGGTTGGACAGGACCAGGAGCTTGGCGAGATGCCTTCAAGTTATGCAAGAAATTCTTCGAACTGTACACCGAATTTGGCAGCGGGTCTGAAGTTAAACTGGTTCACGCCTCACAATGGTTTCGCCGTCCGAGTGCCGTCTACGTGTTATATGTAGTGTGAGGTACCTTATGCTCATCCTCATCATCGGAATGCGGGCTGTCCTCGTGGAAGGCGTCGGAGAGCCACTTGCGCTTCTCCGGCGCGGCGGGCGGCGGGGAGGAGGCGCCGCGCCGCCGCGACTCCGCGCCCGCCGCCGCGCCCGCGCCCGCGCCCGCCTCCGCGCCCGCGCCCGCCCCGCATCCCGCCCCGCGAGGGATGCCGTTTATCACCTACGGACGAGATGGACGCTAATGCACACGCAATGGTTCTAAATTTATGAGAATCGTGTTATGACGGTTTCTTGATGTTCTAAGATTTAGAAACTAACTGATGAAGAATGTTTGAGTCTGAAGTGAACATTTGTCTGAAAACTTTTTTATGTTAATTACAATTATTTGGACAGATGATCGTAAGTTATAGACAATATGGATTCTAATGCTTAAAAATACACGCGATGATCTTACACACTCTATTGTGTTGTGAGGTTAGGTAAATATTTGATGTAGACGCGCCCACGGCTCTTAAACTACCGGTGCGTAACTACTTGTTTTACAGTAGGTAACTAAGCCGTTAAGTTTCTGACTTTACCAACCCTCTTCGTCGCCGCAATGTTAAAGATTTGTATTTGTTTACCATTGAAAATTGTTTAAAGTTACAAGTGGTGGAGGGATCGTATGCCAGCACTGTAAAGCCAAAACTTAAAAATATCAAAAAACATAATTGGTTTACAAAGTAAAAGTTATAATTTAAATACATTTAATGTATGTATCGAAGTGTGGTCCATAGTTGCAATTCTTATAAGCATTTGCGCTTCATTATTGGCTATACATATACTTAGTGCAATTCCATCAGGTCCATCATAATCAAATAACGACTTATTTTCCTAATACGAAGGTACGTCAAAGAAAGCACTTACAAGAATCCAGAACATTAAACAGTCCCTGTTACTAAATCCACGTTCGAAGGAAACGCAAAAGGAAGCCAAGACGAGGGTACAAATGTTGAGAGAAGTTGAATATTTCACAGTTTAATTGCGGATAGGGTCGGGCAATACTTGCACTGTTTTAGCCGGAGCGGCGGTTACCATGTCCCCTTATCTCGATATTTTTTGTTATTTATACAGTTTCAACTAGTTCTAATTATAAAACAGTCAGAATTTTTACTAATATTCAACAATTTTTTTTTTGATTGTGCTATTGATAAACTTTAAACGCTATTACATTTGTCAACATCATTTTGAAGATCAAGGTATGTCCATTAAAGGACATAGGCCTTCCCCAAAATATATGGTGTCTAGACCATAGCCAAAGCATGTTTGTTGTTCGGCACCCACAAGCCGGTGATAATTCAGAAAGGGGCATATACTCTAGAACGGCATATACTTCAGAAATGGGCATATGTCTAAAATGCCTACCAAAAAAAATTACATTAAATTAGAATTTCTCGGTTGAAATCAACCAATGCGGTTATTTTGGATCGGACGAAATTTTATCAATAATACGTCAAAATGCAATTATTAACACACAGTTAGATAATTGTACCTCTTTTACTCAGAATTAATGTACCAACTACTTAAGGTCAGGTGATTAATCAAGATCCTAAAAAATAAATAAGCTTTGCGATCCCGGTTCGTGTAAGATCCAGAATATTCCTTACGCGCGCACAACTCTAGCGAACCTCGAGACTCGTTTGCACCAAAAAACGGCTGGAGTGTAATGACAGGGCCGGCCATTCGTTCATTATGGATGAGTCCTGACAAACCCGCCCCGGACGTTCATTACTGCTGTATGCAACGAACCCATTCACTCATTCACTCACTCCTGCCGAGCTGACAGTTGATAGCGGATCATCTCAAACACACGTGGTAGCACTTATACCTTTAGAGATATGTAGATTGGTACAGCGTCAAATTGATTTGAGCGTCAAGAGTAGTCGTCAAAATAATCTGAAATGTCTAAAGCAATGCGATATTCAATTTTTTATTCTAATTTATTTGTTAGGGCTTTTATCGTGCAATGACATGGCAGTCGTAGCATACCCTAAACGATTATTTTAATTATACTAACTTAATCTACCTTACCTTATCTATGTACGAAGGTACACCTTCGTACATAGATAACAATAAAATATTAATAATTTCCCTACTGACTCAGCAATAGATATTTTAATAAAGTTATTATATTGTACCTCTATAACAATATTGTACAATATAATAACTTTATTAGCAAGGACAATTTCCTACATCAATACGAGGATGTGTCTTCATTATTCTTTTAGAGACATGTATCCTTGTTAAGCATGAAAAGTACCTCTATTATGTCAAACCATCTAGTCACCTGTATTATGCCTATAATTATGAAAACTCCGCGATCCTCCTCATACGCTTTAAGTATAACAACTTTATCTAATCGAATAGTTGCCTTATAATAACGATATCCGTTTTAACATTTTCATAATGCGGCTTCCTTGATATTACGAGAACTATAAACGATACTTGTTGGCGAATTCAATATAGCGGACGGAAACGATATTAATTACAAGATTACGGTTTATTTAAGATATATTTTGTGATATTAATTTTATTATTGGCCATGATGTAGTCATTATCCGGTTAGCTATTAGGTCTACCTCATAGACACAGTTTAGGATCGGACCTTCAAATTTGAATACCTATCTAATAAATTATAAATCGATACCTATTCATTCTGACAGTTAAGTATCATCATTAAGTCACCCATACCTATTAAAAGTAGGTATTGTTTCCCACATAACTACAATTACTTTGACGAACAGAGAGCATGGACCCGCAAAATTCATTATTGTGCATTGATTGCAAAAATATTGTATGATATAAAGGGGTCCCGACATTTTGTATGGCGCCTCTCATACCTACTCCTCAGCAATTGTGCGATAAAATAGTAAAAACCTTTATTTAAGAAAAATATCTTTATATATTTCCTGTCAATTACGGATACTAAAGAACAAGCAAACACACAGCCAAGGCAGGCGTTAAGAGTTTTTTTTCTCTATCACTTAATGTTTGTAAACATTTTATCTAGAGATTAACATACGTGTCTTTTTCAATTAAAAAAAAAATGGTGTTCTATTACGTATGCCAAAATGTTGGAAAGCATTGAGCGTGACTGTATTAGCAAAACTCCTTCGATATGATTAGAATAATTTACCAGTGTAAGTGTCCAGCAGTATCAGCGTCTGAAATGACGTTGGTAGATTTGAAGCAACGATCAGATAGATCTGACGGAAGGGCCGTGGGATCATCCCGGGAGCGTATCAGATGAAGGAAGCTGGCATCCGCCTCTCGAGGCAAAGCGTCCGCCGAGTGACGTGGCAGGCGAGATGCGCACTGACGTATCAGATGCAGGTATTATCTGCACTGTATATCTGCACTACACTGAATTGCGTAGTTATATAGGAAATCGAAAATCACTATGTTGTGATATACTAATTGGGATAAAAATAGGTAAAAATCTCCGTGGCTTCCTTGGCTTTGTCCTAAATCGATTATCTATTGCTGAAAACTAAATTAAAGTCCGTTGAGTAGTTGAAAATAATCGGACAGACAGAAGGAACTTCATCGTTTACTATGAAATGAAAGATCTTCCAACGGAAAAATTTACTATGAAATCTTTACCAATGCAACAATTTATCGGTGAAAAGGTTTACCATCTGACATATAAACAAATGTTATACATAACAATCTTTACGAGTAGTATATTCTTTAGTAACTCTACATAATCAAAGATATGTATTGTCATTTCAGTTGGAAAGTGTATAGGTGTGTACTTGTGTAGGTACTGTACAATTGATGATAAATCACTGAAGCGACTAATGAATATAGCACAGTGAGCAGACAGATGCTAAAACATCTTCCTTTTGTCTGCGAGCTATTTCAGTTTCCTTTTCGCAATTAAAAAAGAGCTTAAACAAAAGAATTTGTAATTTGAAGTCAGGCGAAAGATAAACAAATGTTATGCAGCTCGCAGACGCAAAAATGAATAAAACGCGGATTGTTTTGTCTTTTTGGTGGAAAGCGAGAGAGACGTCGACGAGAATGTGCCGCCAGGATTGGAGCCAGGCTTATGGCTAGCCGTACGCTGTACGTCTCAATTAATAGTCATTAATATTAATGGATAATAATACAGTAGCAGTATCCAGCCCCGTGGTTAGCCCTGAGCTTGTGTTGCTAGATTTACTAGACATCTGATATTACATCTCTAAAACTATGTACCTACATCTTTTCTATCACAGTCCCAGTATCGTTTTATAAGTTGGCGATAATCGCGATAATAAGATACTTATACTAGCTGACCCCAGCAAACGTTGTTTTGCAAAATGAAAAATAGATAGTAGCCGATTCTCAGACCTACTGAATACGCATATAAATTTCGTAAAAATCGGTAAAGCCGTTTCGGAGCAGTACGGTGACTAACATTGTGACATGGAAATTTTATATATTAGATATACAAAACAAACAAACTAGGTAAAAGTGCTTGTAGAACATATAAACGCTATTAGTCCATCGTCGACCCTGCAGCTTCGCAGAAGTTGATTAAAGTTTAAACACAGTGCATGGCTACGTTACACGTAACGTAATGCCCCTCTACACGTCGACGGATGTGTCAGCGTAGCATCTGCTTGCTGTCAGACGCAATGGGCGACGTTAAATCTCTTAGCAGATGTATTAAAGCCGGTACAGAAATCACTACGTATTCCCGTCGTAAAGCTTCGACTTGGAGATATGTGGTATTCGCTGGTAAGAGTGAGAAGGCGAGAAAATATTATATTATTTAGTCGGGTGAACTCGGGAATTTTCTCATTGAATTTGGCTGGGTTTAAAGTGACGAGTTCGCTGACGTTAGCGTCTCTGTAAATCCACACTATGAGAATGACGTCGGCGATGCAATTGCTTATGTGCAAAGGCGTCTCGATACGAACGTGAAGAGCCATAATGCATGACATGACAAGAAGATGATATCTTGTCCATTTCTCACGCTATGTGGGATCTCAACATTCTTACAATGTCATCCCTCATACATGCATGCATATTTAATGAAAATTTATAAGGTTGATCTTGGTCGAAAAGATGTAAAAAAAGACAGTGAATCTCTTGAACCACTGTCTATAGCTGAAATATGCATTAAAATCCGTTGAGACAAGATCTAAGCGAACTGTACTATCTGTTCGCTTTATCTTCTAAATTAATGTATAAAAAGAGATAGATAGATAGATAGATAGATAAAGTGTTTATTTGTACTCCAATCACACACATACAATAATCGGGCAAAAACAAAAAGGATACAGTATTAAATTAAAATTAGTTAAAAGTTAACATGATTATAGCATGTGTGCGTTGCAGTAAAACAAAAAGGCCACAGCTCAGCGTAAAAGAGGCGACTTCATTGTATATTATGACCAGCTTTTTACGAATTTTATGGATTATATCGCGGCAACAAAGTATTTTCCCGCGGTACAAGGGAAGTAGAATAAAAAAAATTGGATCAATACTTTCTGAGATTAGCGCGTCAAACATACAATCAAACAAATAATAGTCATAATAGTATTTATTAATAAAAATTGTTACATGTAATTTCTTATTATTATGTATTACTCAAACTCTTCAGCTCTTTAATAATAATATAGATAGGATAGGATAGCTATAACGTATATGCAAATTAATTAAAATCACTATAAGGGCCTCTCTCACCATGTCCAGGAAAATCCTAAGTAGCTTATTAGTACTTAAGAGCTGCTGTCTCACCCAGACTAATATGTATATGTAACTTAACAAGAAGGCGCTATAAACAACCACTCATTAGCACATGACTTTGCGAGACGCATATTTTTGGCAAAGTATTATATATTTATTTTCGAGTAATTAAATGTCCTAGCTACGTCCCTGGAGGCTGGAGTACGTCCCCGGCCGGGGAAGGTACTGCAGAAAGCCTCCAAAAAAAGCTCACTAAAACGTGTCTTCAACCCTTTTTGTTCGCTGCATTACCGGATGAAGTTTTAATGTAGCGCCTCTCGTATTTAGAAACATTCGCCTTGTAGGTGGAAATATTAAACAAGTTGAATAAAATGTTTACTCGTTCATTAGATGTCGAATCAAGCGTATGGAGTACGATTGAAAATGGTTTGGTTTATCTAAGCAAAAAGATTGCTTGAGAAATCTGTTGAAGGAGATTCCTCTCCTATTTCCCTCATCATCCGCCACACAGGCCGTGTACTTTATAGCTATATAATCTATACCGATTTTACTAATTGTTATTAGATATAAATATATTTTTTGTAAATATTCCGTTTGTTTCCGGCTAAACTGTCAAACGGCTACTGTGGTTTCAACTAGCTGTAGATATAAATAAATAAATATATAAATATTTCCGGACAATCCACACAACAACATCTAGCCCCGTGGTAAGTTCTTAGCTTGTGTTACGGGTACTAGACATATGATATACTTAATATAATATACATACATACATAGATATTTTTTTAATACATATTAAACACCCAGACCAAGGAGAAAGTGCTTGCAGAACATACAAACACTTGACCCCTCGGCGGGAATCTTTAGCTGCTATAACCGTGGGCACATTCAAGCAACGCCGGGAATTTGCACTGGAAGATTGATTTATAAATCGTTTGGAATTGCTGAATTTCCGGAGGAAATCATGCAGTTCCATGAAATGTGAAAAAATTGTTCGTCGTTTACATCTTTATCCTCCCACGCCAAAGGCGGTCCTAGCCCGCCATAAGACCATACAACCTTCTTTACGTTATAATACCATTAGCTATCAAAAGACATAACTCTCGATATTAAATTATTAGCCAGTAAATACATTCACAAGAACCTGCATTAGCGAGATTACGCGTAATGATAATGATGCAGACATTAGCTTTAGACCGGACTATAGACAAGTTCCCTCGTCAAGATAGAAGTCCTTGTGTCCCAGCAGTGGGAATGCAAATAATGTCCTAATAGGGGCTTAAGTAATGTCTGTTATAGACAAGTTGGACGCAGGAAGCAAACAAGAACATTTAGTTAACTTAGCTCGCAGAGACAAAGACAGCTAAGAGGTTTTGAGGCAGGGCTGGACCATGCCATTAAGTAAACGTCAAATTGAGATCAAGTTATATGAAACATATTAAAAAATTGGCAATAATAAAAGTTCAAATAAGCAACTTTGAATTCAGAACGATACAAGCATTAACCTAATTCGCGTACAGAAGCCTGCGAATTAAAAATGATGACTGGACTTAGAAAGGAACCGGCCGCATAAAGACAAAGGTAATAGGGCAGAGAATTACAGTGCAATTGGAGGCGTATTGCGGGGCGGCCGCCAATTACCGCATCAGGTATTCTCAATAGCCTGAAATTGTCCGACCTTCCGTCTTCGCTGGCCCATCGCAGGGCCGGCTGTAGGCTACATGGAATTGTTGTAAATCCATGTAGCCTACAGCCTTCTTGTGTAAGGAGGAAGATTCGAACGCCTATAGTTTAGACCATATTTTTACGTTTATAACATTTTATAACGAAATATTTACTTGATTATTTTAATTATTTATTAATCCAGTGAAAAATTATATCAGTTTAGTAGATAAAAATGACATACTTAAAGCTATTTATATTTATGGTCGATTTTCGACGACTTGACGTCCCTACCCATCTCGGAAGGAGATATTCAACCGAGTTTACCATGATTCTCTCGAATCTAAATGTGACGTCAAAGCGATATTCACATCAGCGAGTTTCTGTCGTTTGTAGTTGTGTATTCCCGAGTGCTTCCCTGGCTGACCCTAAGTAGTGTGTAAGTTTCCCCAGTAACGCCACATTTCCATCCGCCCCCGAGGAACATCGGCGCCGCCCCAGGCCATCACCATTCTTTATTTCAGTTGGCGCTGCCCTCAGCTAATATATTCCGGCAAATAACCACAACTTGCCAGGAACACAAGATAATTCACATAACATACTATTTGTAGATTAGCACGGCTCTGTCACAAACGCCAATTATACACAGTGAGATAGAATCCAACACTACTTATAAAAGGGCAGTTTATAATGTCGAGGTTAAGCAAGATAGTATTACTAAGTGTTTTTGACCCCAGAACGGTCCCAAACTACTATTTAATTCACAATTTGACATCAAGTAATTGAGTCGGCACTTTACTCGGCTTTTAGTAGAATGGCTTCTAAGAAATTGGAGCAATTCTGCTCTTGTCACTTAATCTTCATAACAAGAATGCTTGTATCAACTGACAAACAGCAGAGTGCTTCTCCAAATTAAAATTAATACTATGGCGTATCTAAGTGAACGGCCTATTAGTGGAGATCGCCTTTTCATTCAGTAGTCAGGTTATCTTAAGACATTCTGCCACAGCTTGGTGGAGCTTGGTCAAAATCTAGATTTACGAGTACATGACAAAGATATCGTGACATGACATGACCAATAGACTTCAGAAACAAGGCTATGTTCGTTTCATTTTCAATTGCTATTTTCCACAAAAATAAGTAAGTAATCATTTTATCGTAAGCGTTAAGCTTATAGGATATGGCGTATTCTAAATGTTTGCCAAATACGTTCAGTTGCTTCAGTGTTACATAGAGGCATGTTTTTGCATTTATAAATTTTATAATATTAACTCGGCGTCCTGCTTAAAATATACACATTAACTTTCCCGTTGAATCACTATTATTATAACTATTTATTGCTTAAACTGCATTAAAATCTGTTTAATTCATCAAATTTATCACAATTTATCATTAAAACAAAGAGCCAAGCTAACGAGGGCGGAAGCGACTTCATTTTATACCTACTGTGCATAATTGTACTCAATTAGCTGCAGTTTTTTATTAAAATCATGCATAAGCGACATATTTAAACTAAACTGTTGATATCGGTGAACAAAAGAAAGGGCGTCCAATGATTCCTTGAAATATGAAAATTGAAATGTTGCGTGTCATGTTAATGCGCGTTGGATCATCAAACAACATTCAACTGCAATTGGTGTCCACTTACTACGCCTATGAATTCATAAAGCCATAACATCATGCCCTTTGGCTTGGCTTACACTCGTTACCAACGAATATTGTGTTATGGTGCGGCTGCATCAGAGGGCGAAGATTCGTGTCGCGTGTCGGATATGTGATGTTCTTGTCTACATTTCATTCAGGCGGATTTTAGTGTCACGCTGACCATTCTCGCTGGCGGCTCAGCGCTCAGCAATTTGTATGGAGTCAGCGCGACACGGATGTGTGATGTGATTACGTCGCGTTGCGCGCTTTAAGATTCATTAGTGACGTAATTGCAGCCACGCCCGTTCGCCCGAATACTTCGCGTTGCATGTACCCGGCCACACACATCGCGTTGACACGAATATTCGCCGTAAGCCGCTAATGTAGCCGCACTATTAGTGAAACTGGTTGATAGAAACGAGATAATCGTTTACTGAGCGAGAGTGCTGGGTTAGAGCGGAATCAAAGAGATCGAGAGCTCAGAACGAATTAACAGTAAAGGCGTGGCCAGAGCAAATTGGAATTCTGCTTTGAGGTGGCTCTTTTAATTAACTCCGTCTTATTTTACACCGTTTAGTTTTTTACTCTGATTAGTCAGAACGATTCTATCGCGGTAGCCGGATCTATTCGCTGAATTGGAACCGTTAAGGTTGGGAATATAATAATAATAAAAAAATAATAAAAATATTTATTTACAAAAAGGTTTACAATAAGGTTTTTTTATAAAGTAAGTATACAATTTACATAATCAATAAATAGTACATGCCCATTTTAAACCTATTTTGTTCAAAGAAAATGACTCCTCGCTCTAACTAAGTTAAAATAACTTGTAATGAGACACGAGGGCTCTTCCCTCCGGCTACAAATAAGTACAAATATTGAGGCTGTATGCAATAGGATTAACGTAGTCAATTATTGTCTTGGTACAATTAATACAGTCCGCGTGTAGCTAAAGTAATAAATAATCTGGAAAACATTGCATTTGCAACATTTGCAAGTTTTTTTTAGGTAGCAATTTAATTAATTGACGAATACATTTTTGTCTCGGCGAGTACTGTGCGTGTTCATAGTAGCACCTTTCGGGTGAAAAGTGTGTGTGGAATTAGTACAAAATATTTCATTTCATGTAAGTATTTTGTTGTATTAAATCCTGTAGTTTGTACAACAGCGTGATATTATGCTAGGGATTAGATAACAAATACAAATAGTCCTTCATTTAGATTCTTAGCAGCAGCTGATATTCAAACTATTTTTGTTTTTCAGAAAAGAGCGGTGCGTTCAATCTATAAAATGAAACGCGACTCCTTACGAGATAAATTTAAGGAAATAAATATTATGACTGGTTGCTTCACAATATATTTACGAGAATTTGCTGTACACACACAAAACTAAGCAAGATTTTCTAAAAAAGAGTGATTTCCATAATGTTAATACTAGAAATAAGAATAAACTACATATCCCTACATTTAGATTACGTAAGGTGGGGACATCTTTTATGGGCAATTGTGTCCGTTTTTATAATAAACTTCCGCAGTTTATAACTGACCTACCCATTCGAAAGCTTAAGTTTTTAATTAAAAAATGTCTTTTGAAAAAAGCCTATTATTCTACAGAGGACTATATCAAAGACGATAATGCTTGGTCAGATGTAGCTCGGTTCCACTAGGATGGACAAAATAGCTGAATTTAGTTTTTTTTTCTGTTATGTGCATGTTTGACTAGCATTTGTTTGTAAATGTTAAATGTATAAGTAACCATGTTGTACACCAATATTGTTTTAATAACAACATAAGAGATGGAAGCTGAGTTGTTCAATTCGCTTCTCAACTCAGTGTAAAAAATTGAAGCGAACTGTCAAGACTATGTTATTTCCTTGATTATTATAGTTTTTATTTAAATTAGATTTAAGTTGACCTGTCCATGTAAGCATAGGCTTCTAAGGAAATAAACGTTTTGACTTTGACTTAAAAAAATGTATACACCAACTTTTTCTTGCAAACGAATTGTCAAAACACTACCGTGTATTGATGCTGCGCGAAAAGTAACACTCTCGGCTAATTCATCGGTCGTTATATTTAATCTAATTATATCTTGTCACTTTTTTAACCCCCGACCAAAAAAGAGGGGTGTTATAAGTTTGACGTGTCTGTCTGTCTGTCTGTCGGTCTGTCTGTCTGTCTGTCTGTCTGTGTGTCTGTCTGTCTGTCTGTCGGTCTGTCTGTCTGTCTGTCTGTCTGTGTGTCTGTCTGTCAGTCTGTCTGTGTCACCATAGCTCCCGAACGGATGGAGCGATTTCAATTTAGTTTTTTTTGTATGAAAGGTGAGTCTGGCGCGAGTGTTCTTAGACATGTTTCATGTGTAACTTTTAAACGGCACAAAATCGGTTGTGCCGTTTAAAAGTTATGGGGGTGAGAGTGGGTAAGGAAAACCGAAAATCTGCAAATATACTAGTGTGGGGTATCAAATGAAATCGCATCGCGTCTACATTACAAAATATTATGTTGTTTTACGTTTAAGGAAAGTAAGGCATGGGCATCGGGGGTTTTTTTAAATTTTAAATTTAGATTTATTATTAAATTTGGTAATAAAGGGAAAAATAGGGGTCCAGTATTTTTGCGGGCTATCAGACGTACTAAACAGAATACGTGTTTTTACATCGTCATCATGATTATTCAAAATATTTGGTTAGGTAACTCAATAAAATATATAATCTGAATTCGGAAGACTTCCTGTAGTTTCGGTAAGAGCGTGGGCGCGGTTAGTAGGAGTGCGCAGTGTTGCGATGGGACAGAGAATGGAGAGGAGTAGAGAAGAGTGGAGTGGTTACCTCGAGCTCCTCCTCCGAGGAGTGGTGGTCGTAGAGGTGGTCGGGCTCGGGCGCGGGGCGCGGGCGCGGCGCGGGCGCGCACGCGCACGCCTCGCCGCCCATGCCTGGAACAACGCACCACACATGTTAAGCCTTACAAGTTTTAGTGTTTCTATGTGTATTTCATATTCATGTTATTTTTTTGATTGACTTCCAAAAGAATATCCAATAGTTATTAGATATAAATGGAACAGTTTGTTGTCCGCCTGTCTCCCAAGAATCTCTTCGGAGCGCGGAAGATATCGAGCTGAAATTCATATCAAATACTTAGGTCTACTTTCCTAAAAGCAGTGACTTTAATAGAGATTGTTTCTCCGTGGCCGGAATAAAATGATTATTTTGTATATGAAAAATGCCGCTTGCATGTTGCTCCGTTAAAAAATTATAGAAATGAGCCCAGTAGTTCTCGGGCTTTATTCAATAATAATCCACATTTATTATACTGGAAGTCGGTTGACATTTGTATAAATTTTACTTATAAGGACTTAGACTTTACAAATCTCAGAGAAGGTTATGGTGGTAAGCCTTGTAGAATAAACGGATGGTTGAATGATTGTTCGTGGTTTACAGCGTATGGCCAATTATACCGACTGCACATTGTTACCCATCCTCTTGCATCCAGCTGTGGTATAACGTGTATTTGTATCTGAGTATATAGGTTACGTTATTTGGCAAGCCCTTCGGTCTAAACGGGCGCATGTATTTCTACATATTAAGGTAAGTATCGGCACTCACATAGATAAAGGTATTCATTAGTAGGTATTAGATAAATTCTCTATAGATGTAGGTGTAACCCGGGTATGGCAGAGTTAGTAACTTATAAAGATATTTTATGAGTAAGTATTAACTAAATCTGAAACCCATCTGTCCAGAGATTCAATGAAACATAAACAGAAACCTACTTCAAACTATTATAACATTAGGTACTACGAGTATATAGAACTACTCGTACACTTTATAGCAACATACATACATTTATCGAGATTGAAATATCTAAAGTTGCCTCAAATCAAGATCAAAATATTATGGGATAGTCTCGGAGCCGGTTGGACGGGCTCGCGAAAACGCCGCACGACGCGAACTGTCGACAGAGATATTACCACGTGTCGTTAATGTCCGACTCACAACACAATCCCATTTCTAATAAGAGGGACTATTGTAATAAGAATGCAAAAAACGAGACACGAATTAGAACTAGTTTCATAGCTAAGCGGGTGCACCGGCATTGCAGTGATTTCTAAAACAGTTCAGCAAACTGCAAGCTCAGAACCAAAACAGTAAACAAATCCATTGGTCACATTTCCCTGAAATCTAATTCAGATCGGGACACAATAGACCCACCGGAATGTTTAAAAATAACAATGAAAATCGTTAACCACGGATTATTTTCATCGGAGTGGGAAAAAAATTAAAATAGATGCCGCCACCGTGTTAACATTCGCTCGCCACGGCGTCGAAGGCACTCAGAGACATTTCTATCTATAGATATATGTAAATAAGTGACGTAAAAGGCAGTTTCAGACTATCTACAGCTTTCGAATAGGGGTCTGTAGGCATCGGTCGAGACACGAAACGGAGTTGTTATTCAAAGGACGTGTAATTTGGATTCCCCGCGGGCTGCTGCCGTATAAAGGACCCTCTGCAAGTTCATCGGCCCAAGCTCCGCTTTTGCAAAACGGGAGGTATTACCAAGAAATTACGAATCGAACGTGTGTCAATACCTGTCAGCTCCGGAGCAGCACAAAAGATAAGGCTCGGTACACATCGAGAGGGCAACAAACATACAACATGTTCTACAATAGTGCTGCTCTTGTGAATAATTGAAAGGCCTCGACTTACTCGCCTGACGCACCGCTCTCGCTGCGATGTTATCTAGCGCTTGCAAACCGGTTTGCGGCCGGCGCGGCGGGACTGCGCTTTTACTGCGTTAGAACAAGGTCTAGTTTCCAAGTTGAAAGATTCGAGGTGTACGTTTTCGTTCGTTGTGGAGCGAGGGCTCAGATCAAGATTCAATGCGCCGTTGACGCGAGCAAGTCACGAAACGTCAAGCGCGCTGATGGCCATCATTTGAAGATTGGGCGGACGCGACTGGCCGGCCTCGGTAGTAGCCAAAGGATCGTTGCCTATGCCTTCGCTAAACATTAGATGGTATCAAGATAAATAGAGTACCAAAGATTATAATTCTGTATGGTGACTTAAGTATTAATAATAAGTCATTGTTCAACAATTCCAGTACCTACGACTATCATTAACCTCAATTTCATAATTATGAATATCACAAAGTAAAACTCAAACATAAAGTAGCCAAGCAACTCTCGAAATGTTTTAAAAGCTCTACCATAACGTGCCCCTAGTCACGTTACTTTGTAAATCGGATCCTGCATCTGATACCCGTAATGGTCACCCGTTCCTATGCAAATGTCCCTGAATACAGCTCACATCAAGCGCAAGCCAAAATCGACCTATAATACAACAGAATACGAACTGAATTACCTAAAATGCTTGTATGGTATATTGTTGCGCGTGGGCAACTCAGTCTCATGCCGTATTCCAGCTGTAACAAGTGATGTATGTGTGTGTGTGTGTGTGCTAAACACACGCTTTAGCTCCAGACACGAATGGACACGTTCGAGACTACAAGTATCTAACACATTGCCGACGAGCCGTAACTAACATACAACAAACTTAATAGGTAACAAGAACGCACCGCTTAAACTTTATTATTCAATTTTGACACATATCACTCTTAGGAACTAACCTTACGGTTTCAGTGACTTAAATCTCAAAATAAAGTTATTTGCAGATGCTGCTGCAGCGGCAATAAATGAAATCACATTACTTATCGTAATAAAAACGATGATACGAGCGATGCAGCGCATGCGCACGCGGTCAAGTTCAAGGCGCAGCTAAAGGTCAAAGTGAACGATCGTATTTCTTATTATCATAATGAAATCTAACGATCAAAACGCACTGTAAAAACAACTAACGGTACAGACAATCTGCTTCATAACGCTCGTTAATTTATTTAATTACCTAGATAATATGTAAACACATTGTCAATAAGTATCAAACGATTGAATTATAATATGGAAATTCGTCCCCACAATAACATTTCGCGCGTGACCAACATACTTACATTAATAATGAGTTCACCGAGTACCTGGGTATATCCAATTCGATTTAATCAGAATATAGATGAAAGATCAGACGGTTCTGGCGTGAATAGTAATTTTAAATTGATTCGGGGAAAACCAATCTACAGAATCTACCATAACATGTAAGCGCCTAATAATCGAGATAATGTAAACTGAAACCTTAGAATAGAGATTAGACTCCAAATCAGACCCCTACCAGAATATTGAAGACGAAATAAGAGTCAGCAGGGTTCGAGCTCGATCGGTCGATGATTTGAATACAATAGTTGTGGACATAATCGAGAATCCTTGAACCTGATCGATACATGAACAAATGCCGTTGTACAATGGCGAATGCTGTTATTGCTGTGATTTAGGCACGTTCAAGGTTGGAGCGCGGCCAGTGCGCTGCCGCGTCAGAGCGACCCCGCGCCCCCGCTGCCACAAGTAATTTATTTATTTATTTATTTACAAAATTTTGGGAAAACTAACAGCTAGTATAAATTTTAAGACACTTGTATAAAAGCTTGCAACTGTAACAGTCAGTTACAAGCACAGAGACGGCCAATTATAAGTTTCCACTTATAGAAAAAGTATAAAAAATATATATATTACTTAACCTATCGAGACTAAATACTACTTACATAATATTAAAAAAAGAAATGTTATTATTTAAAAAAGACCAAAAGAAAATTATTATTAAGAACTTGCGAAAAACTGCTCATTAACTAAACGCCTTAAGCTGCACGTTGATGAGTTAAACAGATCAATATCAAGGCCATCCTTGACCAAGGAATTGAAAGAGTTACTGGCTCTAATTATGAACGCATTGCTTCTGTAGTTGGTTTTAACTATAGGAGTGTAAAGAGTGCTAGGTTTTCTCAAAAAGGTTGAGTTCGCACGCAACCCAACCTGACTAAGTAATTCAGGACAGTCTACGGAGCTATTACAAATATTAAACAGAAAAACTAAGTCTGCGATTTTTCTACGATAAGACAGTGGAAGGAAATGAAATTTACGACATCTAAAATAGTAATCTGGTAGGAAAATTTTTGCCCTATACTGCAGATACCGTAAGAATTTCTTCTGTACCGATTCGAGGCGTTCTGAATATGTACTATAACACGAATTCCATACCTGACAAGCATATTCCAGATGACTTCTTACATAGGCACAATATAAAATTTTAATGGTTTTTAAATTTTCAAACTCGGATGACATTCTCAGAACAAATCCTAAGGCACGGTAAGCCTTCTTAGCAATATCTTCAATGTGAATGTCGAATAATAATTTGTAGTCAAAAGTAACACCCAAGTCCTTAATTTTATTCACCCGCCCAATAGGAGTGTTAAAAAATGTGTATGGAAATAAGATTTTACTAGGCTTGCGAGTAAAGGAGCATATGTAACATTTGGATACATTAAGATCCAATCTATTATTAACACAATATGATTGAAATCGAATGAGGTCAGATTGAAGTAAATGTGAATCATGAATATTTTTTATGGGAAATAGGATTTTCATGTCGTCTGCGTAGAGTAGAATTTTAGAGTGAACAAAACAAGAAGAGATATCATTTACAAAAATATTAAATAAAAGGGGTCCTAATAAAGAACCCTAATGTTATGCTTCAGTACCCATTATTTTTATATTTATTAATGCAGACATAATTATGTAAGCATTATTTATCTGTTTACTTCAAAACCCCGTTATAGGTACCTAATCCTATTAATAATGTTATATCTACCGGTTTGTTTATTTACCTACCAAAATATCTAGAAACGTCCCCTTAAGCTTAGTCAGTTTGCGAATTACAATTCGTGCGTTGTGTACAGAGTTGTTCAACCCGTTTAGTAAATCTCATGTTTTTTGTGCGCCCACTCCAGCAGGTTTGGCTTCCTGTCTTGCAGCACTTATGGCTTCGGTATTTAATGTGAAAATGGGCTTTCAAAGACTTTTATTGAAACCTGTTTCTTGATTTGGGTAGTGTGCGCTGAGGTGTCAAAATCAGTGTTTGATTGTTCAATTAGGTGGGAGTTTGGGTGGAGAGATTATAGACTCTTCTTTGAGTATCTTCACTACTTCCATAGTCTCAATATTCTTTCAAGCATGTGATGAGCGAGCGTCAGTGCGCAGGCTCTGGCAGACCGGTGGGCGCATGTGTAATTACTGTGGCTGAGCTCACCTTGGCCGCCACAGCGAGCAAGGCCAAGGTCGGCAACCCCCCTCCCCCCCCCCCCCCCCCCCCCTCCTTGCCCGTACGCGCTTTCCATTTTTTGCGCAGTGATGTAATCTGCAATTCGGCGCGGGCGCAACATGGCCGCGACACGCTCGGATTAACATCAAAAGTATACGAGTTTTTTCTTGGCTAAACTAGCTCATCACGCTGCTCCTTTGTGGTTGACTATGTATCTACTCAACATAACTATTCCAAGAACGTTTCTAGTTGAACAATGTATGGAAACCTAATTTCCATTATTAATCTGCTGCTGCAATATCTAGTGTTGCATATGCAGCACAGCCACGCTAAATATGGATTAATTTGATATGTATCGCAATAATTGTAACAGGCCGTAATGCGGCGCGGCGCAGAGTCAGGTACTCGAGATTCTCAAGGTTGTATGCTTTGAATATCTTGATATAATTAGTGTCCCTAAGAGTGCGGGTATTACGTACTAACGCGGCGATTATTTATTATAACAACCGTTTGCATACTCCGCGTGATAATAGCTGAAACGGAATACATTAACATGTGATTAACTATGTACTGAACTGACTTAAGAATCCCCACATCGATCGTAGAGCTGTTTACATACATCTATTTGGCATTAGGAAAGAAACACAACGAGGGATTCTGACGAATAGTCAAAAGCATGAACGCCTTAACCGCGACAAAAATAACATTGCGGCGAAGCAAATGCCCTGGAGCTGCGTGATAATTCGTCGGCGACATGCGACACAACTTGAGACAAGCGGCCGGTGTGCACTGGCAAGTGAGAGAGTGTAAAATGGAGAGGCGACCGCAGCGACCGCAGCCCGCGCATTACGCGAACAATTACTCCGGAATGTGGAGAAACACACGTCCAGTCGTCCATTTACATTCACACTGCCCACCGCTTTTCAACTAAATGTCAGACACCACTACATTCTAGCATTAATATTCTTACAGCAATTTTTACTGTCACCTGCTCATATCTTAACCAGCTTTTGGCTTCAAATCTTAAGTAAACATGAAGCATGTACGTCTCATCATGGTGAATGAAGTATGCAGTTTGGGATCTACGATAATTAAGAGCTCAGAAACACGACATTGTAATTTGTAGGCAGTGTTTACGGTTTACGGCCGCGCTCGTTCCCGTCCTAATGCCCCGCAGCGTGTTCTCAGCCCGAGGTCGTGCTCGCTGCGATTACGGCTCATTATCATAATATCCTCTTCATTATCCTCAACAAGCCGATCTCCGCACGGCTCCAGGTTTCCATCCTTTTCCACCTCTCAATGCGACTGCTTCGCTAAAATATCCGCATTAGCTATTCCATTCAGATGTTCATTAGCCTTGTTGATATTATGAGTACATTATGCAATGAATTCCATGAATCACGTTGATTGGATCCATTGAAATGCCAGCTGTGCTCTGTCAACAATGTTTCTCAGATAGAATATTCTCAGGATTTCAGCACTGAGTTAACCGCTAATGTGATTGACGATAACGGGGAGCTTTTGGCTGGTTGTTTTAGCTGACAGGGGTATAATTGAAACGAGTATGTAGTGCGGTATGTTGTGTGGATGCATGTGTGGCGCGATGCGGGCGCGCGGCTCAAGGGCGACTGTCAGTCTGCATCTATCTGCAATTTATCAGCGAGTCATCGGCACGCAGCCGCCCGGCGATGCGTCAATTCAGCGATAGTCACGCTGGAAAAGTTCTATGGATGAACACACGAGTCCATGTCACAGGATGTTGTGTCCAATCTTTCGTAGTCATCATCATCATCATTTCAGCTTTTTGACGTCCACTGCTGGACATAAGCCTCCCTCAAAGACGACCAATCATTCCGACCGTCGCCACTTGCATCCACCGTGAGCCAGCAAGTTTGACTAAGTCATCCGTCCATTTTGTTGGTGGTCGTCCGACGCTGCGCTTACCAATCCGCGGCCTCCATTCGAGAACCTTTCGGCCCCAACGGCCATCTGTTCTTCGTGCTATGTGGCCTGCCCACTGCCACTTCAAAGAGCTAATCCGTTTGGCTATGTCGGTGACCCGCGTTCTTCTACGTATCTCCTCATTTCTGATTCGATCCCGTAGAGAAACCCCGAGCATAGCCCTTTCTATAGCTCTTTGAGCGACTCTGAGCCTATTCATAAGGCCAATAGTGAAGGACCACGTTTCGGATCCGTAAGTCATCACTGGCAACACACACTTATTGAAGACTTTTGTCTTGAGGCACTGCGGTATTTTTGACGAAAAGACGTGCCGTAGTTTTCCGAACGCTGCCCATCCGAGCTGGATTCGGCGAGTGACCTCTTTCTCGAAATTGGACCTACCTAATTGGACTGTCTGTCCTAGGTACACATACGCGTCAACAACTTCGAGAACCGAATTCTCAACCAAAACGGGGGCGGGCACAACATGGACATTTGACATGACCTTCGTCTTGTCCATGTTCATCCTAAGGCCCACCCGTTGGGAGACTCGATTGAGGCCTTCGAGCATAGTGCTGAGTTCTTCTATCGTCTTCGCCATGACCACGATATCATCAGCGAATCGAAGGTGAGTGATGTACTCGCCGTTGATGTTGATGCCTAGTCCTTTCCATTCAAGGAGTTTGAAAGCGTCCTCTAAAGTGGCTGTAAACAGTTTCGGAGATATCACATCTCCCTGCTTAACTTTCGTAGTATGGACTGAGTATTCAAAAGTGCTAATAGTTGGTGCAAAATGGCAAATGGATTTGGCATAATTAACTGTTTAACTCAGCGTGCAAAGTGGGAGGCATCTTTGTTTCTAATTTAGGCAAATGCAAGATATTTGGCTAGACGCAGTGAGAAGTGCTAAGTTGGCAGCGAGCTCGCTGGCGGCGACGCTCATCTTATTTCCGAATGAATGACCGCGCTACAACCGGCATAGTACGCAGTACCCGTACGCAAAACCAGCGGGGGCGTACTCCATTTCGTCTCGTCTTCCTGCCCTCCCTGCCAAAACTGTCCGGCTAATACACCAAATTGAATATATTGAGCAACGATTCATTATCCACGGGTCGCTACCGTACCGATACGACGACATTTTGGCCGCGGCCCGTGTGATTAATTACACCGCCGGAAAGACAAGACAGATAATTGAAGTGGTTTGTTATAAAAAGTATTACAAACATCTCATAATACAACAAGGTGGTATAGCTATAGAAACACCAATAGAGTGGTGCAGGTATTTGTGTGTTCAACGGAGTGGAAGTACGTGTTTGTTTGTGTTGGTATCTCGTAATTTGAAGGCCTTCGCCCACAGGCGGTTGGCCCACGCGGAACTGGCGTACTAGCCGTGACTGCCGTGACTTCGTGAGCACAGAATAGCGATAGAACTAGCATATATGTCTATCTATAGATATAGAGTAGTAGCCCCACGTAGTAATGTACATTTGTGGATACTCCACAGTGTAATCCTCGCAGTAGGAGCACGTCTGTTTGCGCTCGCACTCGCCTCCCGCGTTGTTTGTGCAACTGCTCCTGAGCCACTGTTTACTTACGCTGTGTATGCCTATTTCGTTTTACGAACATACTCGGGACATGGGAAGTAGTTTCCGACTTACATCCCAATTAAATTACTTATCGGCATACTATGACGAAGTCATTGTAATCAATTTCACATACACAGTATTCTTAGATGAAGTGTGATACATCACAAAGATTCTGAAGTCACTTCTTATATATGGACACATACCTACCTTATTAACTTGAAGTCATTCTATTCTATTTTCTATTAGTAAATACGTGTAAACTTACTTATATCTGTGACGTCATTCCACTTCATGACAACGTCGGTGCAATATTCACCTGCAAAAGAAACAACAGTTAGTATTAGTACATTCTGCCGTACTTGTAATTGTAATAATACTGCTGCTCGTTACGGGCCGGCCTCAACAACTAACGCAATTACCAATATTACGATGCCGTTCAAATATATTCAATTCAAAGCAATCTGGTAAAATACTATTACTAGTATTCGCATGGTGCCGGGCGCGGTGCGAGCCACCGCCGAGTTATTTACTAGGAAACAATGCGATATAATGAAGCAGTTACATTTAATTTAAGACCGCAGACGAGAATGCTAGATCCCGCTAAGACTTATTTCGCCGACTCGGTAATTGAATAACTAAAATTAACACATAATGATATATTTTTTTATCTGTGAGAGTGGGAATTTTCACAATGGTTCTTTTAATTAGAATGAAACGTAATGGAAGACGTTTGAGGATAAAAAGTGCTGCGTTGCATACAATGCATGCGGCAGTGGCCTGCACCACCTCAGCTTGTAAGCAGCAGATGAGCACGCCGGGCGTGGCGCGGGCGGTGTGTGCGTGCTGCGACGCGGCAATTTGCGTGACGATATATTCGCGTTTTGCAATGTAATGTAAGGAGTAAATGTTTTTTTCCTGTTTCCTTAACATTTGTTTCCTTCAATAAATATTGACATAAATCGTTGTACACCATCTTGAATACTTTACTAACATGACACAACTTTGACGCCACAATACCAAGACTGAGTGTGCTATGACGACAGGTAAACGAGACAACTATGTAGTTAAATGAAGTGTTAGGAGTACAAGTAATGAGACTGTTGAGTAAAGTGACGTAATTGTGAGCGTCGGAATCTGTTAATGAGACACGCGAGAGTACGTCTTTACTTATTATTACAGAATTAGATACCGAGTAACTGGAAGATGGACGTCCTACACGATGTTATTATAATAAATCGTAAATTCAATGATGGAAGATGGGTCTTGATAGAGATTATGGAGGAAGGCCCGCAAGGCTGGGCGACAGAAGAGACGTAACTAAAAAAAATTGCAAGTAAAGTTTCACGAATAATTGATTTAACTGACAATTTTTTGAGGCTTTTAATAAATAAATTGGCAATAATATGCCTTTCTATGCGGTCAACAAATTTTCTGAAAAATGCGATTCACTATTTCAACAGCCAAGCTGATAAAAAAATTACGCAGAAATTTTCTTGAAACAGCCTTTCTATAGGTACAAAAAAGATCAAAGGCAAAGAAATTAAAGCACAATTTATTCATGATAAATGAGACGAGGGTAAGACAATTAACGCTCGGTTTTTATGTAAATGAAGGAGCAATAACAATTTAATCGAATGTTCGTGATCATTGTTTGAAGTAGAGTACCAGCGAAGGTTGAATAAAGTGGAATGCGGAGTGCAAACATGCAGCAACTACAGTGCTGCAATGGGATTGCCCTACATTCAGCCCTTGGCGAGAACATATCAGTGTAACCGCTCGATGGAGGATCGGAGGAGGGAATCCTCCAGCCCTTATCCCAGAATTCGAAGCCCTGATCCGAGACTAAATCATTACAAATGAATGTAGCACAATTTCGACTCTAGTATTCATTGCTTGATTAGTTTCAAACAACAGTTGGGAGCCAATTTGTTTGTTAATCAGTCAAATTGTAAAGTCTGGCTTCCCTCCCGAAATTCTGCGATCTACTAGAGCCTAATGTTTTGAGACTTCAAGCGAATCAAGGAGACTAAACCGATAACTTTTGACTAGACCCTTGCGAATATTTGAATTAATTCCGAAATAAACTTTAAGAGCAAAACTGTATTCAAGACTAGAACCGTCAATTCCCATTTCAGGAGAATGTAAAACTACTTAAAGATGTATAGTCTTTAGAACTATTAAACAGTGCAGTATTTGTTGAGCAACTCTTGAACTTTATGGTCTACCTGAGCCATTAAGAATTTACATAGCCTAACCTTGAATGCTCGTTCCAATTTAAAAACAAAATGGTGAACAATTAGTAAACCATCACTTGACGATAGTAAACATTTGAAGCGAATTCAAAGAAAACGTAATTTGAATACTAAAAGCGACTGAATCTGTAATTGTTAAGTTTTATGTAAATGGGAATACTAAGCACAGGTAGATAAGAAGCTTAAACTCCGAACTATAAATTGTGATAGAGCGCTCATTCTTTTCTCATTTGCAAGGATTTCACATAATTTAGGTGGCGTTGCGAGATTATCGGTGTTTTTTTCTCGTGCAGGCGTGTTGTGGGGCTGCGGGGCGAGGGGGCGGCGGTGGGGGGGAGTAACCTTCTCGACCTGGATTCGGTTCAGAGGTGAACGGCCGCGCGATACCTACGGCCTGCACCTAGCTGCTAGCTGCTAGCCCCGCGGCTCCATCTGATACCGCCAGTTATATCATTCTGCGTATCGTTTTTTAAATCACATTTTATAAAGCCATATTTCTAGGATTTAGATGGACCGCAGCGAGATCTTAGAAGATCATATAGACCTTATAGATAGGAGTTGAGATTGAAGGTGGATCTCAAATAAAGTTGTATTTTTTTTTGTTTCATCAATTTGCTTTGTTGACGATAAAGAATCGTTGAACAGTTGGGTTGAGTTCATGGATTTAGCTAAAATACAGCAAGATCTATGGAGAACAGTGGGGCAATTCACGCAACTCTGATATTGTAATGAATTCGAAATATATTGAAAAGTTACTTGATATTTGATGTTTTTATCGATATTATATAAACTTGATAGTCGAACAATTGACCTTCAGGGGGTTATTCTTGTGAATAAAGCGAATTCGTTAGAAAACTGAAAATATCTACCGGCTTTAGGTTATATATATATCGAATTCTTTATATTATTACAAAACAGTACTGATAACAGCTGTGTTGTTCCTTTCGCTTCTCAAATCAGTGGTAAAAAATGAAGCGAACTGTCACGACAATGTTACCTCCTCGCTAATTTAAGTTGACCTGATTTACATAATATCAATTTACCTATCCCTGTATGCCCTATGATTTTCAGGAAAAAAACACTTTGACTTAGATTATGTAATATCATAGGCGCGAGAATTGCCTTCCAGATAGTGAACGAGACCAGAGTTGTGATTGTAGGTGTCTCAAAGATCTGATTTTTCTCTAGATTTGTTTTTGTTTTATTTCGAACAATGCTGAGTACATTGTATCGTTGCACAGTTGTGTTCAAAAGGAGAGTGGGTCGTAACCTGTCACCGCAGGAAGTGTTCTGTCATTAGAGAAGCGGCCGGGATCTTTGAACCCAGAGTTTTGCATATCGTGACTGCACAGCCGTATCTACTGCCGACGTCATGGCGACCTAGCTATGACAAGGGCCACCGGACCACGGCTGTAGATGACTACATACATACAGAAGCCTATTTAAGATGCTGTGAGATTTGTATTGACTGGAATTTAATTTAGGTTTATAATTGCAAACGCTTCTTTGCAAAATATTCGTAATCCCAAAATTCTATGGTCGATTGATGGGTAACTTGGTATCTTGTTGCACAAATATTGAGTTTTATATTTTTTTCATAACATTTGACACGTCTATGTTTCGCACGACGACCATAAGATAAAAACATTCTAAACGATTAGTGAACCACGACTTTGGCTTTTTTTTTCATTAAAATATGAAAGAATTTCTTTAACTTTAAAAGCAGTTTGTATATTTAAAAAAGTAATGAATAATTCTGTGTGCTGTCCTGGTCGCATATATGTACATAAGAAAACCTTGTAAAATGTATATAAAATGCAACATAAAGTTTATCTGAAATAAGTTCAACGAATAAATGAATATGAATAAGTCAAAGCTTTATTAGCATTACGGGAATTACGGCGGAGGCTGGCCGGTCTTACCAGCTCGCACAGATTCACATATTTCATCGGATAACAACATTACATTTAAAATATTTCTTGTAATGTGAGCACGTAAATGTAAAATTGAAAATCCTAATACAACCTGTCGTAGGATTTATAATTTTATTACATTTATAGCAAAATGGGTTCTCTATTACAGCATACGCTATTTCTCATTAATATTTTTCTTTGGGCGTTATAATTTACTTACACGATGTTCTGTATCAAATTAGATACAATAAAGTGAACGAAATATATACCGAATAACTTTTAATTAATTATTTTTAAGTGATCAAGAGAAGAAATTTATGGTTGTGCCAATAACGTACTTTATCGGCAAGTTTCGTAGGAAACGAGCGTTTTACGAGCATTTACAGTTATTATGTTAGCGGAGAGTGTTATTAGTGCAGCGAATGCGATCCGGATAATTGGTGGCTCGAGTGCTCTTGTCGCGCCAACCGTTACATAAAACGCAAATTAACACCAGAAAGAGACGCACTTTCAGTCTTCACTGCGTAAACAAATATAATTACAGTTTGTATGCCACCAATTCCACTCCAGGCTCCAAGCATACGCATGACGAATTGCAAGCCTTGGTGGATATTCCATTCACTCGTACTTTAATTCGCTCCCTGCTGCTGTATTTCCTGATACACTGCGGTACACCCTGAGTATAACCAAGTCAAGAGTGAAAAGATACCTTCTAGATCTTTGTGATCCATCCTCGTCCACATCGACACTTACCATCAGGTGAGATTGTGGACAAACAAAGATCTATAAAAAATCGTCCATAAAAATGCAACGACAGTTCAAGGCTAGAAGACCTAACAATAATCAATAGGCATTATGTTTGGCTTAAAGTATTGGAAATTGGTACGCGGGGTTTCAACCACACGTGGTATCCCGCCGAACAACTCTGTCGGCACTGGCTCACCCACCAACCACAGCGTAGTGGTTGGTGGGTTATGGTCAGGTATTATCTACTGGGCGTGCTGTAGTGATAAGGTTATTCTCTCTGACCTTTGCACAGCAATCACGCCTAATGCCTTCCATTACAAAAATGAATATTGAAACGTAATGTGATGTCGTGTGCGATCGTCCGCTAACGATGACATCCATCACCGTCCGTTCAAATTATTCAAATTACTTTAACGACGAGCGAGCGGTTTTTTGCGAATTTTCGCTTCAATCTGCTGCAAACCTAACCCTCCACGTATACAATCCAGACGTAAAAGCTAAGCTTTGTAAACGTCGGGGCCGGATTTGTTTCACATCAAAGAGTAAATTGTTCAGTGAAGGTGTTAAGGTCTACGTAAAATAAATAGCACAACTCGTAAATCCGTTCAAGTAACAGGAACTCGTCGTCGGTGGAGCGCACTGTTGTCGTGGAGACACTTGAGATCAGATCTGCTCATTCACAACGCCGCTTTACCAACAAACACCGGATGCTTCATGGAAATTATTTCACACCCAAAACTTTACCAACTCGCCTGGTAAACTTAATAATGAATGCTAGTGGTATAATCGTCACCACCCTTGATTTTCCCCACAAATATATTCACAGTATATGCGTTAAAAAAATGCAATAAATATATACTTTCTACGTATAACATAATGGGAGCACGAGAAGTAGTTATCCCTTTTGGCAAATAGTTACTTAAGGGACATAATATTTGGACCACTAGAAGACATCCAAACATCCATGTATATTTCCGAATTAAGAAAAAGATTCGACTCATGT
The DNA here is from genome assembly GCA_929108375.1 of Gymnoscelis rufifasciata. Lineage (NCBI taxonomy): Eukaryota > Metazoa > Arthropoda > Insecta > Lepidoptera > Geometridae > Gymnoscelis > Gymnoscelis rufifasciata. The sequence continues at coordinate 342,883 of OV815307.1, read as the reverse complement.
TCAAACGCTTTAAAATACCAACCTTAATAATATAAACTCAATAATATAAAAAAGACTAATATAATCAATCAGGTATTACCGTATCTACGTATAGCTCTATTTTCTCTTAGTATAAACAAAGTTACTTCAACAAAATAATTTCATTAAAGCTTATCACGTGATCTCTTTATACTTTATGAACCTGTAAGGTCAAAGGCGTTTGTAAAAGCTGCAAAGCTTGATACTTCATAAACCTCCTTAGTGTAAGGTCAAAGGATTTTGCAAAGCTGCAGTTCTTGAGTAAAGAGATTTTGTACTATGTAGCAAGGAGGTGGAAACAAGTCCATATCATATGCAGCTTACTGTAACGTCAAAAGACGAACCTCCTTTCTGTAACGTCAAAGGAGTTTGCAAAAGTTGCAGTTCTTGAGTAATAATATAATTTTTCTAAATTTAAATTAAAAAAAAACCCTTGATTCCAGACCTTAAAAGTAAAAAGTCATACTATTTTGTAATTTTCATGTTATGCGCTTTCATTTCAGACCCCACTCGAGGATTTTTGCGTTTTCCGTCCCACTTTTACCCTCATAACTTTTAATCGTTATATTGAAATCGCTTCATCCGTTCGGGAGCTATGATGGGACAGCCTGACAGACAGACACGCCAAACTTATAACCACTCTCTTTTATGTCGGGGGTTAAAAAGCGTGTCTACTATGATGAAGCGAGCGAGATGTAGGGCCACGTCCATATCACAGGCTAATCAGGGTATCGATACCGGGGTCGTCGACCCGCACAGCTGATCGCAGCCGCGACGATAACTGTTCTCTTTTGTTGGCGCTAGTTTCATCGCTTGTCACTTTGTCACGCGTTTGAACCGAACACTTGTCTGCGAGGTATATACTTTATTGTATTGAAGTGGGTAGGCTTATTTTAATTTAAATGATTTATAATAAATTACTCGACTAATATGAAGATAAATACAAATAAATATGATGCTCCTTTAGCTGAGTTCGAATAAATCATCCATAATTTACATTTCGTGCAATATAATTCTCTCTCTCTAAAAAAGTATTCTAACAAGATCCATAAAATATAGTGTGATTGTGACTAAAGCAAAAATAAATTGATTTCCAGTATGAGAAATGTGGAGTATTTAATATACATTGAGAAATACTGGTTCATTTGTTTCATAATTACGAGCTGAAGTTAAGAAAATATAAAATCAGACTGCGATTTAACATTATAGGGAATTTTTACAGTGTAGCCTTTTAAGTGGGAATGGTTTTACGCACCTTTAATTCGATATCGATCCTTAATCCAAATATCATAATGAACCTACGTGTTTGTCGACGGACAGAAAGAGGTACAAACTGAGGTTCCTTACCTAGGTACATACGGTCAGGAGTCTAGGCACGGTCGTGGCCGATCCTCCAACAGATACCTTCTATAAGCAAGTAAATTGTTCAGCCTTTAATGGAGAACCTTCTACCGGCAGTCTCGATTCTCTTTGCAAATTGGAAAATGCCTCAAATGGCCCGTCAAAGATACGCCTCGATAACTTTCGACGAAGTCAATTACAATATTGATATCACTACTATTATGGGATAGCTTTAGGTTGCTATATATTCCAATAATGTGAACTGCTTGGGACGGAATCTGCTCCAACAGCAAATAGAAAACAACACTAACAAATAATTATTGTAAAGTTTCAATACAAAAATGAGCTAGAGTTTCTAGCGATTAGAAATCTTTGCTCTAGTGTAAAAAAAGCGAAGCGACCAGATACGATAAATTTATTTCCTATTTATCTTTATGCACCTATGTTTAATTTGTATTTTATTTTTGACGTTTCTAAGATTTGTAATATCAAACAATGGATATAAATGATTTTGTATCATGTATCGTGTAATTAGAAAATATAGTATACCTAACTTCAAAACAGCAGTTCTATCTAGTAGGTAATAACTGATGCTTATAAGGTAAAGACAACATGTAATCTAAAAGTCAATTGAAAATACCACGTAGGCGTCTAATTCAAGTTAGCATTGAATAAATTTGAAAAGTATGAGATGGTCTCGTACTGCAAGGGTTCCGTGTATTTCAATAGTTTATACGCATATTGTAATCAAAATATACAATTAAATAAATAAATAAAAAAATGTGCTAAAAGTTGCAGTCAGAGCGGTCACCCATTCACGTACTGACCACGCTTCACTTTATAGGTGAAAACTTAATTTGCGGTTTATAACGTATAAAAAAAAATGTAACTAAATATCGTTAAAACCAATTTTCAAAATGGAAGTTTGCAAGGTATTGTGCATCATATACATATGTTTTGTTTTAACACTGTCTACATTTAAGAAGTTACATAGGGGGGCACACATCTAACCACTTTGGAATTTTCTATCGCTAAAACTATTTGGATTAGAAAAAAATATATATATGAACCTCAATTTCATTTTTGAAGACATATTGATAAATACCCTACACGTAGGTATGGGTTTTATAAAGAAAAGTTTGGGGAACCAACCAATATTAATGTTTTTTTTAAGGTGGTCACAGAATACAAGTTTCAACAATTATAAATAAATAAATAATTAATAAATAAAATAAATTTTATTCAAATATTTTAATGCAAATTGTCGTAGAACCTAATAGCAATATCCATGACAGAGTATTAATCAATAGTCGCGAACTGGAGCAAGATTAAGAAGATAGTTGTTATCAGTTAGAATGGATCGTATTAATAAACTGCATGAATAGCGATCTAACATTTTGATGATTTTGATTACTAATGAGGGATTAGCACGCCGATTTACCCGTGAGCAGACCACAAACTAGCACCTGATAAAATAAAAAAGTATATATAGAGGTATATCTAATATATAAAATTCTCGTGTCACGGGGTGCGTAATCGAACTCCTCCGTAACGGCTTGACCGATTCTCATGAAATTTTGTGAGCATATTCAGTAGGTCTGAGAATCGGCCAACATCTATTTTACATTTTGAAAAAAAAAAAATTTTTTGCAAAACAACGTTTGCTGGGGTCAGCTAGTATATTATATTATATTCTTCTTATAAATTCTTCAACTAACTGCCTGATATAAAAACAGTATAGCTTTGGACATTATTGCTTCTATTCTCTGAACTATTACTAGCCACTAGTTTAGAACGCCGTGGAGTTGCCCGTGTTTTGTTATTTTCCCGCGGTAAAAGCATATAGCCTTCCCGATAAACACGCTATCTAACAGTGAAATAATTATTTTAATCGGACCCGTAGTTCCTGAGATAAGCGCGTTCAGACGATTATTATCCTTTTTTAGGGTTCCGTAGGCAAATGGCAAAAAAACGGAGCCCCTTATAAATTTGTTATGTCTGTCAGTCTGTCTGTCCATCTTTATGTCACAGACACTTTTCTCTGAAACTATAAGAACTAACGGAATTCGTAAGTAGGTGTATTCTGTTTACGGGAGAATAGAACTTCTAATGATAAATCTGGAAAGAATATATGATTTATGTACAATAACCATGCAAACTGCCACCGAAATTTGGTTTGAACGAGATCTTGTAAGTATATTTTAATACGTAACAAACCGCAGTTTTCCATTCCGGCAACCTATACAGTGAAGCGACGTTAAGCGTATGTACTTGGATGGGTTGGCTCTGAATGTAACTTTTACACAATTTTTATATTGAATGTAACTATACGTATGTGACTATTGATTGTTATTTTTAAGTTAGTCTGTAAGCATTTGGTGTGCAATAAAGATATTATCTATCTATCTATATTACAATAAGTGTATAGACCATTCAAATACACGGGACCGTAGGTGGTTTTTATCTCTTACTTTTCAAATCTGTTTGTGACTGTATGTATTCATGTTTATTGTTGCTTGTCTTATTTCTCGGCCGTGTATTTCTGCTTCTAAGCTTTCCATAACTTCAACAAATAAGTCAAGTACATAATGCAGTAGTATTGAATTAATAGTTGCAAATTGATGAATTAGAAGTACCCCTTCTGCAGTACGGGCCCGCAATCCGTGCCAAACCCGTTCTACCAGTTTACTTTCGTAGTGGCTGTGCTGTGCCTGATCTACAATGACCTCCTACAATCTAAGCCCTTCGCTGATCGCTTTAGAATAGATTAAACAGCAGTTATCGTGTTCTTAAAAGATCGTTATGTGAAGAGTTTAATATTTGAAACTGTGCAATAAAATTGAGGGATATGATTTATGGATAAATAAAAATCGGCAAAATGTTATCTAAAATATACTTAAACTGTTTTTTTATTATATTAAGTTTAGTGCACTTTGTTTTCAAAAAACCGACTATTTTCTTCGAAGTGAGTTTTGTTTGGGATAATGTCGAAGGATGTTAAGAATTAAATGCTTACATAGATGTCGTTTTTCAGTTTACTGTTAATAATTAAGCCTTATCCATAACACTCGATGCTATTAGACTCGGTTCACGTCATAACAATTACCCGTGGTTAAGTTTATCAATAATTATTAATGACACAGCCAACAACTATTACCTTCATAGCACTAGACTAGACCCTACTCTAGCGAAACCTCAAATTCGGAAATCAAAATACGGAAATGTCCCATTCAACGCAGAGCTCAATACATGGAAGCGTCAAGTGGGAGGAAATTGAGCAGAAGCCAAAGTCGCCGCAATAAACACCTTGAAAGGGCGAGAGGAGCACAAGGGCCGACGCCAAATCTCGATGCTCCACGTAATGACGGGGCTCGGACCCGCCGCGTGTCGAGTTGCTCATTGCCACAAGTGCTGCCTCGTATAAACGATATCCGAGCAAAAACCCAACGCGACAGATCCTGTGCCGATAACGAACGCTCCACGACGCCGAGAACTAAGTAACGTAGCTTGTTCATATTTGCACAACAACCGGGGAATGTTGACGGAAATGACAAATTATGGAAGCCACACAATCGCAAGTTACATTGGAATATGCTTTAGACGCCGACGCTGTAAAAAGTGTACTGTTAACCGGATTATAGGTTTCTGAGAAGCGAGCTGTGCTGTGACAATCCAGAAAAACGAAGATAGATAAATAGGCTCCGTACGTGACTGAAGGCATTGACATTTCTTGGAAACTTAAGTAATTGTAATGCAATTATAGGAGTCAATCGCAGAAAGAATCAACTTTTATTTGAAATGAACAGGCTTAAAAAAAATTACAACCATTTTTGCCGAATAAGAATAAGAATATTTTTATTGTAAAATTGTGTGCATTTACATTTGGTCTTAAATGTAACATAAGTTCCAACAAATGTATTCATTTCGGACATACAATATAAATAAAAAACTATAGTACAGGTTAGAAAGTTATGAATTTAAAATTAATTATAATTTAAATAATTGAAATTATCGCAGCAAGCAATAATGAAGATAACACTGACCTAAAGGAGATCTTAGGAGATAAGGGACTTTATCCTGCCATTGAATACAACCATTAATGCAAATAAAAAAAGATATAGGAAAACATAAATATTTTTCGGTTTTGATTATCAAACCAAAACAAAATACCAATATGGCAAATATATTTTTAAAAATCACATAACCTGAAGCAGCACCATTAAATCTTAGGAAAATACACATTTAATCAGCCTAGGTAGAATTGCGGATGTTTGTGAAATAAGCTAAAGTAGAACCGCACAAGGCGTACAAGCCTCGCTTTACACATGCTGATAACATGTCGGGAATAAGACGCGAGATTGTAGCATCGATCGTAACTTTCGGATCGTGTAAGGCAATGTGTGAGCAACCAATATCTCTCGCTATCAATCTTGATTTCCTACGAAACATCCTCGGAGACGTCATCCGGAATATAACAGTGCTGAGCTTACTACCTGTTCTGACTTTACGGAAGAAATATTTGGCAAGACGTAAATGAACCAAGGAAACGCTGCCTCATAGACATGAAAATATAATTCGTCTGTAATATAAGGCAAGAAAGAAAGCAATCATTTGATACGTAGAAGACAGTTTGATTGAGTATATAACGATTCCAGCTTACAAGTTAATTCTAGCCACGTCAGATAAGAACGCCAGTAGCTAGCATAGCATTTTAGTTGCACAAGTGGTAGACAAATGGCAATATATAGGAGTAAATTTAGTATAAAATAAAGTTCTCACCTCACTCTGTCCACAATCCGCAACGTGGTTATCAGTTGTGGAGGTTGTGTTGTGATTACGCGTCGATTACAGCTGTTAGAGGGGTGGCGGGTGGCGGGTCGGGGGACAAGCCTCTGATTGGTCAGCCGATGCATAATCTTGAGAATGGGCCGAGCGATGCGCACGCGGCTTCCATTTCCAAGTCAATTTCTTTACGTATTATTTTGTACATCTTTGACGTTGGTCATAAAGGCTAGACACGTCTGCCGTTAGCTTCAGACAGACTAGTGACATCAGTCAAATAGTCTATCGCCACTAGATTTGTGGGACAAACATCACAATGGGGTAGACAAATAATTCTAGGAGAACACTAGGAAGGTCCAGAATGAGATGGCAGGACGTAATTAACGCCCGTAAATCGAGACAAGTGGAAAGAGAAAACGGTGGGACAGCACGGCTAACAAAAGAAAACAAAATTGTAGATAAAAATTATGAGGATGTCTTCACTCGTGTCTTATTTATATTATCTTATTAGATAAGATGATAAGGTTTCGAAGTGGCTAATGTTGGAATTCGTAAACAAAGAACTTATCAATGATTACAGTCCAACGACAAAAGTATCTATGGATTATTATAGATAATGGCAAAACTACTTACACCCTACTTACTGCGGCGAGCATCGTATCTTAATTCGTTATAGTTCTAAAAATTTGTGTTTTGTAAATGAATAAATGAAATATATTAACATAAAAAAAACCCAAGCCTCTGGAATAACGAAAGGTGTTTATTTGTCGTGTTGGAGGACCCTAAGCAAATACCTACGACGAAACGAATCGCGACTTTCTATAGAAACGGAGAAACTTAACACGGGATGGAAGGCGTGAACTCAAGCCTTGATAAGTGTAATGGACTAGAAGCTGATGGGTTAAGCACAGGCTAGCTAACTAGTTGTACAACTGTTGATGTGTCATTAAGATAATTACTTATATTACTGTCGCAATTTCTATATGGTTACTTTGTAATCTGTTTGCGTAGCATCCTTGTTATTAGGTGGTTGAGGCTCGGTAAATAAATAAATGTTGCTGGACAAATCAACACAGCAACACCTAGCTATTAAAAAAAACAACATCTAGCCCCGACGTAATCTGGACTTGTGTTAAGAGACTTGTCTATAACAGAACATACCTATAAAAGACAATTTTTATTATACGTTGAAAACCACCTAAGCAAAAAGTGCTAGCATGAAAATTAACTGGGAAATTTATAAATTTACGAATCATGTTATTTTACGGACCCGCGCAATGGCGAAAACTTAACCAGCACCGGTATTGGGACTCTTGCCCACTACCACCGAGGCAGTCCATATAACAATCGACTTCTTGTGTGGCAATCACAATCAGTGATCAATATCAGTATCTATAACACGGACTGGAGTGCTTAAACAAATACTTGATTCTATTTACGGCATACTTCGCAAATGGCTCGCACGCTATCGCGGTTCCCAAACGACCGCCTGAGCTGAATTATAACAAACTACATTCCGTCGGTGAGATACCCGTTCAATGGATCTCGCCACGAGGATTGAGACATGGATGGACATGGTGGATATGCTACACTTAGAAAACCATAAAGAAAACAAGAATTAAAAATGTCGGATATCCTTGCATATATTTGAATTTTCGTTCCCGCGATTCGAATCTAAGGTCCGAGTTTCACTAATCTACTTTCCGTTTAGATTTTTACTTTTTTTATCTTGATTTCTGGAAGAAAACGCTCTCACAGATAAGACCGCCCATATTTATTTTGTATTTACTTTTCTTGTATGTTGTGTAGGTACAATACATTGTTAATTGATTGAACACTTAAAAAAATGTATAGTTTGAAGTATATAAGATATCAGTAATCGTAGGTACCTAAGTACATCTATTTTAAAAGCTTCGGCTTAGTGGTTAGATGATGAAGTATAATAGTCTTATGACAGACAGACATTTAATTATCTTTTTGCGAGTTATTTATTATGTAGAATAAATACAACTGCCCCGTTTCCTTTAAACCGTTAGTCGAATCTGTTATCAATCTAGAGCATAGATAATTTTAGGATTTAAATATTATTGATCAGTTGCCTGTTTATGTAGGTATTTTATTCTCAGCCCTGACCCGGTAATTTACAAAGTAAGCTAAAAACACTCTGAGCAATATCTCGATGCAGCTCCAATTTGATATTTTGTTTTCTTTAATCACGATTATTTGTCTTTAAATATATGCATATCGGTTATCTTCACATAGTTTATTTTAATGAAACAACTTACGCTGTCTGTTCGATTACATCTTTAGTTAAAACTAAGGAAGGCACAGTCAACAGCGTTACAAAACAACTTCTAGTGTGACGTGCCAGATGTAACAAGTAAACTTACCAAAGTTTCAATTTCAAAAAAAGTTTTATATGCCTTAAAGTACATAAATGTTCTAATAAATTACAAAAGGCCGTAACTTTTGACTTATTATCACAATGACGAGGTTTGCTGTCAGAAAACTCTTTTAGGGCTATGTTCGCCTTTTGTAGGTACATGTTGTTTATTGTATGCTTCTTTTGTATTGCTGTGTTTTTGTGTACAATATTTTTTTATTATTATTAGTTTACTGTACTTACATGTTATTTTGGGACCCTAATACATCAGTTCCTTTTGCTGTTGACTGTAACAACAAAACATACTAAACGATTTAAAATAGTTTTAATGGGGTTTTCATCAATAGATAGAACGATCCTAGACTTAGTAAATATGTTTAATTTGCACTCGTACCTAGCCGGGCGCGTCGGTTTACTCCTCCTTTTTTATATACTGGTCTAGTAATCATAAGCATATTATAATCATATCATAGGCACCCTAACTACTACTTAGTTAGATATAAGATATAAATTACTGCAATGCAGCAAAAGTAGGAAGAGAGGAAGACACATTATTTACAAATACACCATTGTTTTTGCAACACGTGCCGCAACTGTTTACGTGCGACAATAGCTGTGCCAGCGTCCACCATTGTCTCCGTAACCTCTGCACCGCCAACAATTATACCCTTACACTTCCTGAAACCTCCCAGTTTTTGACTGCTTTCATACGCTAACTAAAACATCAGCCCGAGCAATTTATTTATTTATTTGTTCCACCAACAGAGCAGATACTTTCACAATCTTAAATATTATTGTAAGTATTTCAACGGTTTTCATCAAATTTAGATTGCAGGATATTTCCGATGCAATTTATCGATCTAGCTAGGCTTCATTAATAGATCTAGGTCACCCGTTACATGTGGGTACTAATTATAGCCAGCTGTTATATTAACCCTTCTATTCCTCACAAGCACTATTCCACATCACAAAGCAACCAACCATATATAAAGACAGAATCAATGTGGCCAATTCCGAACTTTGGCACGTACGCAAGGATACATTTGCCCTGCAATGCATATTGATTCTCAAAGTTTTCGGTTCAGGAAGCTTTAGGTAACAAAGGGCTGAGCTGGGCAAGGCTGGGCAACGTTCCAGAGGGCCCGCTGCAGCGCTCATGCGGCGGCGGCGCAGGGCGCGGGGCGCGGGGCGAGACCTCGCTATTGAGCGCTCAATGTCAAGGACGGAAGGGCAGCTGGCCGCGACGGCAGCCCCGATACTATTACTTACAATATACGGGCTCAATTGTAAAAAAGCTGCAGTTAACTTTCTTTTAAAATTAGTCAAAAAAAAACTTGCAAAGTTAATTTTGAACGCATAATGTGCCATGCTAGCTATCAATATAATTTAAGAATGCTATATAAATTATGTAAATGGGAAATTCCTTTGTTCACTCCAATAGTAGGTATAAGTAAATATACGATTCAGACAGATTTAACGAAGCTTACTCAAACTTATAAATCTTGAAACAGGCAGAGCAAGACCTAAAGTGTATCTCAATAACAATTTAATCTATAATCCTGACTTGAAACGTTTTACAGCGATCTGACATGACAGTTATATTGAAAGCCAATGTAAACATAGACTAGATGTAGCTCTTTCAGCAACCGCGTTATGGTAGGCGCAGGGAATGGTTATTAGGTATAAGTTAATTGCGAAAGGCTGAACTAGGCTGAACCGCCAGCAGCCAAATGGAATGTCTGTCCCATTAGGCACGACACGACAGATAGGGATGTGCCAGATTACACTATACTACCCCGGTATATTGCCGGACAACACACAAACCTAAATTTAATATTTATTATGATAACCATTTTTGAACACAGGCTCTGAGGCGAGTTAGTAAGAAAACTGAAGAAACCAAATCTGAATAAATCAGAAACATAAACTGAACCATCGCTTCTTTTGTAAAAGTACCTTCTAACGAAACCATCGGATTTAATTACACACTGGTCAAGACAAAAAATGTTAATGACAACTCAACAAACATGGTAATTCTAATAGCATGGTTCAGAGACATTAACATAATGAATAACCCGTAAATCTCGTAGTAACAAATCACCTAGTTCCCTGCAAAGTTGTAAAACCGGACTAAGCGCGCCCCTGTATGTGATCACACGAGATAATGCAACACTTGATTGATATCCGGTTTTTTCCATCATCTCACTAATCCCTTCGCGGATTTGACATTTTCTGCAAATTCATTTTTGATTGCGAATCAAGCGAGAAACGACTTGAGCCTTAATACTCACGTTATTTCTCATTACGTTACATTTCAGACCTTTACGTACCTATATGGTATTTGCACAGCATAGGTTCATCCCACGACGATGGTCATCTTTTTGCCAAAATAATAAACATCAGTCACAGGGACATGGGGTGATTTAAATTGAATGCGGTCCTGATAGCACATTTACGTCTGCGGTTTCGAATGCACGTCCTACGCTGCTTTAATGAGTTTGATTCAATGGAAATACTCTGGCAAAAAACGTGCCAGGAACTATCCATCTTGTTGACTTATGGCGACTATAATTTTTGCAGGGAAAGATACTGTTACTCCGAGCATACGTCGATTGAGGCGAGCGTGTAGCGCAAAAACTAGCAGGGTGCCCCCCTCCACGAGCAGAATTGAACTTCATTCCTACAGGTTTAGGGTTTAAAATGTGCGGTTTCGTTGCTGGATAATGGTGGACGGTGCAGTTTTTGTGCAGTGAGTCGCGACATGATGGGATGCGCGGGCGCAGGCAGGGGGCCCATTCACACAGTGATTGTCAATGTCAATTGGTTGTAATACGCAATTCAGAAACGATAGGGTTATATCATATTATTATTTTGTTAAAATATTATTATTTTAACCTTAAAACGTAATCAATTAAACCTCGCACTGCTTAGGTGTATTAATGCATGTAACAAACCAACTGATGAAAATGAGACTAGAACCAGGCCACAATCATGTCTACACAATCGACAAATTATGACAAGCTCCCGTACGATTATTTATGAATCCACACTTTGCCAACTCCTATTTTTACGAGACAATAAAACATCAGATCAACTTTACTTGACGGGTGATTCATTCGCTACAATAGTGCGTTGATTCGGATGAGTGTCAACCCTGCCGAAGCTTGGCTCCGGAGCTGGGCGAAGGGAAGCGCCGAGCCAATTACTGCCCACTTTGGTCATCTATCTATGTTTTATTCAGTGGACAATCAGTTCATAAAAAAAACATGTGATACGCATAATTAAATTGCATAGGAAGAGATTAATAGAGGCTAAGTTTTCAACGCGTTAAGTTGTGCAGTCAGATTAGTACAAAGTTCGAGAACAAAATATCACAAACTCAAGGTCAGTCTCTTGACAGAGCATAGAAGAAATACACAAATACTCGTAAAAAAGCCGAGATCTCTAAGTATCAGTGAGTAATAGCTGTCTATTATAATATAACGTAGAGTTGTTTCCTTCCAAACAAAAATAAGAAGGCATTGACATCCTCTTAAAAAGATAAGTGTTCTTGAAATTAGCGGCGGTACCATGATGAACTCATCCAGTTGTCACTGTCAGTACTGCCTACAGTAAACAAACAAAGCTAGGTTTTGCTTCAATAAAATTAACATGACTATCAGCGGGCCATTAGTATAAATCTTTACTGATTCGCATCGAAAACTTGTCCGGCCTAATTTAATGTTTGGAAGTTTTTATCGGACGACAATAGGGGCCGTGGATCAAAGCCGAAGGTCGGGAGTCACAACAAACAAGCGGTCATTCAATAGACGTAGTTAATAATAACGTGTTTCAATGGATGGAAAGGGCAGGGGTTAGCCTGCTATACCTCGGGTATGGGGGATAAGCAGGCATGGACCTAGGATTTCACATATTCACACAAGATAAGTAACAAGTCAAATTTGTATACGGATGATTGATGGTTCAAGACTATAGGTCCAATCATTATAAGATTTAAGTGAGTAAATACCTCCTTGACTGATCTTTATTAAATTTAAATGAGACTTTTGTAGGAAACACCAGCTATCATCTAAAAGATACATTAAAAATAATTCGATCGCGTGGAAAAAAATTGGGGTGTCCAAACGAAATAAATACGCGAACCATGAGCTTTTTCGAAGTCGCTAGTCCGTTGAAATTGGGGTTCAGGTTTCGAGTTAATGATTTAAGATCGTAAGAATCAGAATACACTTCGACAGAAATCGTAACTAATATGATAAGTAGAAAATTTGATTCAGAAGAAATCCTCAAAGTATTTCCTAAGTCCTCTAGACTACGTGCGCCGCGTCACGGAAGCGCTGGAGGATACACGTTATCAGACCCCCAGTAATTTGTGCAACTAATCCTTGTCCGACATGCCGCCTTATCGCCAGCCTTCCTTCACAGAATCGCGCTTCCATTGAAACTCTTATTACAAAAACAACAAACTCGATAAGAAAGCTACCCACAGCACACCAGTTTGATTTGATTCACGTAAGTATTTTAGAAAATTTACGGGAGATGAAATGATAGTTGGCTGGCATTTATAAGTGTCAACAAAACGAGTGCGATAAATATATACGTAGTAAGCGGAAACTAAAATCCGCCTTCTCAATACGAGTGTTAGAAAACAGGTCTACCTACAGCTGCATGTAATGTAAATCAGGCTGGTTCTGGTCCGGCATTAGTATTCTTTATATATTTTTAAATATAGTGATAGCTATCACTCTTCATTTTATAACCTAGGTTATAAAATGAAGAGTTGATGATATGGTGTCATGGCTGAGCTTGTGGTTTAACATAGTCATGTAACAGCGTTGAACAAATACTACCTACCCACCTAGTTTGTATCGATATACACTGACTAGTGATATCACCGGGAGCCACCTGAGCAAACAAATTGCTTACAGAATCTACACGGTTGAAGTCAAGGCTAGGAAGCAGTAATGGAATATTTGTTTATTATATCTGTTTGTAGATTTAATACGTCCAATACGTAGATATAAATTGCACAATAATCCCGGAATGAGCCAACGTCAGTTTGGAGTTGAAAGGAATCAAGTTATTAGTCAAGTGAAATTTAAGATCGATGAATCGTAAAGTTACGTAGGTGTGCGATAATAAGTTGAACTAAGCGTGACCTCTAGCAACGTAGACAAAACACGTTTATTGGCAACTGGCTGGCGCTCCAGAGTCTCCAGGCGACGGACAGCCAGACAGACAGCCTTGGCAGTCTACGCGCGAACGCTTACCATATAACAACGTCCAGACGATTATTTCTACATGGGTGCGCGTTTATGTTCAACATTAAACGTGCTCGTACTTATGGTGGGACGTTAAACTATAGGTTTGATAGCTGCCAGTCATGTGTGATGCCTAAGGCGGCGATTAGAGAGGATCCATTCGAGGTAAATGCCATTTGGTTTCAAACCACTGACGCGCTAAGCATTGTAATATTCCAAGAAACGTATTTACACATAACAAGACTAAGTGAGTATTGTAAGTGAGGAATGCAAGATACTAACGATACTTTTGAAAAGGAAAGTTTCAATCATAACCACCTGAATAGACATCATTTTGTAATATTTCATATAAATAACAAAGCCGCAAATATATCACTTAATTTACAATATTTAGTGGTGTGACATCTACAAGCCCGACTAATGATTCCGAGGCCGGAGCGCCGCGAGCGTTCATTAGCAAAAGCAAGCCCCAAACCGCAGAAAGCAATGTTCGCGGAATATACTCTCTCCGTTCTGTGGAGTGCCACTCCACTCGATACAACACTCACAGAGGTTATCACTCTACGGCCGTTACAGATAGCGAATTAATATCAAAACACAACAGTGACACAAGTTGATAACGTCTGTTTACAGAGCAATTGTTGTTTTTGATATATCGAGTACATTAAGTACTCGCTGTATGCTCGATCATTAGCGAGCCTATGTTAAACACACACACCTGAATATTGATATACACTTTATTTAGATAAACTCAAGATAACACGAGTCAAATTGTACCTATTGTCAGGAAAAACTTGAATATCAATTGTGTCAGATAAAGAGTAGGTAGCGACCTACCTCAAATTTAATACATGACGTTTCGATGAACTATAAGAATGAATTTATTGAATTATCAATAGCCATGGGTAAAGGAGATAACTATAAATAGCAGTATTAAAATCATAGCCACGTTTACTGCTAATCCGCAATGAACCGGAATCCGAGTCAGTATACGGATCAATGAGGCGACTCAAATAACTCGCTATTCAGCTACAACAATCAAAAGGGTATAAGTAAATCGTAAAGTATTCCTTCATGACAGAAGTGGAGTTGGGCAAGGCGCTGTGGTGGGCCTAGTGACGTTAATTCATCACTTCCACGATGTGTTATGTTCCTCACCTTTATGAAATAGAATACAAGTCTACAGGCCGCAATGTTAAGACGTGACACGTCTCATATAACCTTCAAACCTTCTTGGCATACTGAAATTACTTTAACTACTTTTGCCGATTTTTGTATGTAAATTTGCCTATTATATTATCTTTACCACTGACACGATTTCAAACGATTTCAATGGGAGACATATTACTGGTTTATGTTGTACATTTCCATATTGAAGGATACCTAATGACATAACTGTAGGTACAAACGTATTACTGAAGATGTAAGTGTTTACTTATCACTAAAGCACACAATGCGCGTTTTAGTGTTATATTGACATTTGTTATTTGCGTTCATAGATTACGATCATCGCCATTGTTACATAACATCATAATCATCGATAAGAATGTTCAATGAACAAATTCTGCGAAATTTGTTCACTGACATTCTGCCCCGTGACTGCCCGCGTTGTAAACGATTTTCGTATGGTGCAACTTGACAATAGTACGGAAGTCAGACAAACCTCTTCTAAAGATAATGAACTTCAATGCTTATGTATACGTAAAAGTGGTTATATTTGTCACAAATTACAGAACGGATGAAAATATCTTGTCAGATAACTACACTTCTAAACATAAACTTTTATACTGCAAAGTATTCTCGAAATAGTACAAATTTTAACTAGAAGTCGAGGACAGAATCTTGTTAAAAAAATTACATGAGCTGAGGTATAAAACGTGATTTAATAATAACTGCGACAGTATCGCGAGTTCAGTTAATGGGATACCTAGAGTAAGCGCCTATAAACTGTAGAAGAGCAAAGACTTAATTAAGTTTAGCAGGACGACGCACGAGGACAAGTAAGCACATATTATACTTAAGCTCCCGTTGAATGGTTTCACTAACTATCCCAGTTTGAAGTTCGCTAAGTAGACAACTATACTTCAGTTTAAGTAATAAGTAGCTTGGAAGTTTGTGTGCTTGGGTATGTAGTGTAACGAATTAAGAGAGGCTTATGTTAGACCGTGCCGGGTCCGGGCCGGGTGTCGTCCCTGCCGATCTACGAGCGAGGCTCTGCCACACAACCCACTTTAGACCAGCGTGGAGGGCTATAATCTAAACCACTTATACTGTCAGTGTTGATTAATGAAATGCATGTTAGCCCGGACCCGGCACGGTCCAGCTTTATGCTACTTATAGAAGAATCGTGTGAACGTCCTTAGTACGTTATCATCATTATCGAATCATCTCGGTCACGGGACATCCAGCTAGATATACCTAAATGTCACTAAAAAATAAGGGGCTAGTCTCTACATTGTATACTGTATACGCCACCACACTGGTCCCATGCGTTTTGGTGGCGCCAGAGCCGAGAAAATGCCTCAGGCCAGTGAGGTTGGCTTTGGTCTATTAGGTGGTTATTGAAATCCCTTATAATTATACGAGTAGCGATGTTGATATCACTGAATTGGGTTATAAAATCTGTAGCCGTGTGGGAGTGGGCATTGATGCACATAACATTGCAATCTGCATGGTGCAGAGCAGACCGCGCGACGCCTGCTAATCTAATACCCGCCTAATGCAATTAGTGCCGTGCCCGTGTGCCTGTAAGCGTGCGCTTACTGCAGGCATTAGCCCCGGCTTAGTCGCTTACACGCTATATATGTTAATTGGCTTACAATGTACCAACAAACACGAAAAAGTATCGACTTGAAATGTATCAGGGTGTATGTACCGTTACAATGTTTCTACTGTGCAACTCAGAACTGTGTCCAATTTTCAATCACGCACTGAAAGTGTTTTAGATACGAAAATCGATTCGTATAAGCTTACCCCGTTATGCATAATATGCAACTAAACCTTATTCTGAAATGAAATGAAATCAATTATTTCCATATGAAATTACTAATTCGATCGTAAACTGGGAAGGGTTCAATGACCACGACACATTGTTTAGATTTGTGGAGCAAAATCGAGGACAAAGACAATTTTCAACTTGTTTTTCTTTTTTTCTCTTTGTGTTTTTTTTTGTATTAGGTACTTGCTACGAATACGTATTGGTAGAAAATGGACTTTAAATTTCATGATACGAAAGATCAGGATTAAAAGACTATATTTGCAGATATTCGGTTATTCTTCTCCAGTTTCACCCTCCATAACTTTTAAACGGGTAAACCGATTTTCATCAAACATGTCTACGAACACGCGCAAATGTTAAAATTTGATACAAAAAACTAAATTAAAATCGTTTCAACCGTTCTGGAGCTATTGTTGCCACAGACAGACAGAAAGACACTTTAAACTTATAACACCCCTCTTTTTCGGTCGGGGGTTAATACGAAGTGACTCGCACAGAGATAATCAACCAATGATAGGACTGTTGAAGATATCTTTCCTAATAATATCTATAATTCATCATGAGCCACGAAGTTATCCATTGACAAGTTCTGATTACCATTACAAAGACTGTAATCGCGGAAAATTTTGCCAGTCTTTAGAACGGATAAGATATTTCGAAAGCAGGTGAGAACGCACTTTTATTGGGTTCCGAAGAGACTTCGTCCAATTTCTAAAAAGCTTATCTTATGAACATAATTATGTTATTTAAAAACAATAACATACGATAATAAGTATTAAGATATTGGTATGACAATTAATATTCGGGCAGCGGATTGCTTCTGCCATTATTTGAATTAATAAATCCAATAGATGGTTTTTATTTTCCGTTTGGCTGAGAATCAAAACTATCTCAGCATTAGTAATTTACGAATCACGGTCGTTTGTTAATATTTCAAAGCCAATTAGGCAGTCTATTTCCTTTTTAGCGTGGCGATGCCAAAACCCCGTCTTATTGTTCCGCAACACTCGCGTCTTGGCTCCTATCGGCAAATTGGTGCTGGTTCTTCGTTTTAATAGCCCAAACGGTCTTGGCATATCAAATACTAGCAATAACCTTTGTAATTATTATAATATTTCAACCAACTCTTCCTATTACACGATAATCCGTGAATTATGGTATGCTGAAATAACTGTGGGTGATTTAGGCCTAACCCGTCCGGGGTTAACGCTACGTAAACTTGCAAGTCAGCTAAAATACAAATCAAAGCAATGCGGTGCATCGTGTCACCTTCGGAGAGCAGTTCACCGGCGGACATCCCCACGAAGCCGGCAACGCGACCGAGGAACTGCGGGCGCAGCGACAACAACCTTCCGGAAGGCACTATATATATTACTACCCAATCTCATTCGTTGCGAGCAATCCAATCATTATTAATTAATGTGACAAGTTGAATTATGATGTAAGGCTGAAGGTTGCCGGCCAAGGTCACCGTGCAGCGAACAAAGAAGCGAGCCCCGGTATTCGGCGAGAAATACCCATAGATGAGGAATCACGGCAGGAGCGGCGAGTTCACATCGCCCTCGCGGTAGCCAGCAAACAATGCAGTATCGGCTCGGTCGGTAGGCTAAATTGTAATAGTATTATTGTAATAGACGGAGCCAGCGATAATGTATTGTTCGGCGGTCGCCGGCGGCGGAGCACTCACCGGGGCCGGGGCGCTCGGCCTCGTCGTCGGACTCGGTGCCGGAGTCGCGCTCCTCCACCTGCAACAGAGAGGCGGAGCTGAGTCGGGGGCTCTTTGTTCCCGGCCGCCATTTGCTGGTGTCAGCGTGACCTTCGCGCCTCGCGCCCGCGGCGACACCCACCTTCTCGGAAACGTTCTCCTCATTCAACGAGTGCGTCCGCAGCTTGTGCGTCAGGAACTTGAGCATCGTTGATGCCGGAGCGCGCAGAACCGACCGACCGGTTAGCTGCAGCCCGTGCGCCGCCCGACTCTATGGGAAACGCTCCGAGTACATTTCAATATCTCAATAACATATCCGCATAACTCCGGCCGACGCGCGCCCGTCGCCCGCCAACGCCGGACTACTACTAGTTGTGGAGTAGCCTTGCGTACGACGCAGTCAGCTGAAGTGGGCAGCGTTCATTAATACCGAAACGGCCGAGGCTCTATCGCGCTAAATACCGCACCGTTCGCGAAGATTCTTTGGCCGGTTCGTAGCCTGGGATCGCCGGGGCGGCTGGCCGAGCGCTCGCTGCACCGATAAGCTTAAATATCCAGCAAATCGCTCTCGAAATACACACTAGGTGGACTCGCCCGGCGACCCATTGATGACAAAGAACCGGAACACGCGGAGATCGCTCGCGATTGGACGAAACGTTACAGAATAGGATCGAAATTTAATGCAACGTCTCGCCTCTCGCTCGGCTGGGGGCTCGCCTCGGCCGGGGCGGCCGGCGCGCGCGGGTGCGAGCGGGACGGAGAAAACGACGCAGGTTCAAGTTATATAATAGTGGCCTGATAATAAATCGCTGATAAAAAAAGTTGCGTATGTTAGATTAATATGGATATGCCTACCTGAAAATTTGCATATTTTTTAGTTCGTCTACAGTAAAAACTTTTAAAGTGGACTGCTATTGATCAAGAACAAATTTTAAGCAAAAGATGGATCTATCAGTACATTAATGAATAAAAGTTACCTACTAAAATCTACTGAGTAAGGTTCCTATGTGGATGGTTTGTTATAGGCTTAATGTAAGAAAATAAGATAAAGGAAAACCATCATCAATACCCAATGGTCTGCTAATCATTTCAGAACTATGAAATATCAACTAATAGCGTCATAAGTGTTGGCTCAGTTCTATTTTTGTATGAAAGATGTTTCACTCTTTTTTTTGCCATTCACCGAATAAGATACCTACCAAGTTTCTTATCATTTGAATCTCAACCACACTTACATCATCAATATACCATACGTCGCATCCACACAATTCTTTCTTCATGTAATTTACATCGGTTGCCATAATGAATAGCGACGCCATGTCTGTTACCTGCGATCGTGCCGGGCGAGCGCGGCCGAGCGCCGAGCGCGCGTCTCGCTCGCACACCGCGCGTCTCGCTCGCACACCGCGCCAAATTCAAACGGGGAAGGGAAGGGCAGTATTGATATCACATAAAGGTACACCGGTAACAATTTTTAATAATCAAACCCATATTCTAGACGTAAATGATTCTATACAAATGCTGTCGATAATTATATTATTACCATGTAATGACATAAAAACATCAAATGTTATCGCAAATTCGTGAAGACATATTAATTAAAGTAGCTTATTACGTATGATTTGTTGTGTCCGCAAATTCATGTTCATGAGATACGATCGTTTTCACAGAGTTTTTATTTAAATATGTTTAGGGTGTAGGTCAGTATTTAAGTTTATATTTTTACAATATTCAAGTTTCTAATGGCTCATATAATAAATTAAAATAATCTTAATTAAGGTTATGGTCATAGATTAGTCACTGATACAAAATGTATCTAGTACCAAACATGAAAATGTGACGTCATAAAAAGAAAAGTTGAAGAAGAAGATAAGTTTTAAGATTTTGATTAAGATTATTTTGTAGTTTTAGATGAAAAAATATATAATATTAAATACATAACATAAACTTTATCAAAAATTACAATAATCTATTATTGTTTAGCCTTTTTTTATGGCTCCTTATAAAAAAAAATCATTTAAAACAACAAATCTTAAAACTTTCCTTTAGTTATGAGAAATATGTAAATTCTCACTATGCTTTGCTTTTCTGAAAATCTCACACATGCTTAACTAAAACATTTCATAGTATATAACGTCACTTTTTCATGATATCAAATATACATTAAACAATGTACATTATAGTGTATGTAACAACATCAAATTACTGTTTTTTTTATTAATAAAATGTATCTTTGGATTGTAGAAGATCGGCTTCGATTTCGTTCAACATCATCACCTTATTAACGTTCCCACAGCTGGGAAACAGGGACTTATCTCTTTACGAGAGAGATTGGGCCTTAATTATCTACGCTGGCTAAGTGCGGGTTGGTGAATTTCACATGTCCATCAAACTCTTGACAACTCTCTACAAATTGTGTCATAACCTTTAGAGTCTGTCTGAATATAAAATATTTTAAATGACATTGACTTTTACTACTGTTGTTAAAAATTACCGCTTTAAAATTAATTAGCGTTTGACAAAAAAAATATTCGGGCGTTCTGTACTTATTTGTTTATGATTAAATCTAATTTTTTATAATGTTTTGAAGTAACTCAATTTAAATTATTTTTATATACACTAACTTAAATAGGAATTTCAAAATTTTGAGATAAACATTTCAATGTTTGTATGCTCTGGTAGCGGAATCAATTGTTCGATCTTAAGTCTTAATAACTGACTGCATGTACCTATTGTTATTGATTCACAAACAATAAATGATTATTACTGATTATTACTGATTACTGATTTTTTCTTTATGCTTCGGAATACATATAGATAAAAGGCCTGTTGCACAATCTTCGGGTAAAATAGCCAATGGTTAAACTATTGAGCTTACTCAAGTGACTTAACCGACAGTATCTTGTATCTTTACTTTTGACCACTTTACTCGGAGGTGAAACAAGTCTCTAAGGATAAAAATACATATACATATCATAGTATTGCGTAATAACTACATAAACTTTAAAAACATAACAAACCATAAATATATTAGGTATGTGCAATAATGAAGATTACATAATAAACCTTATTTACATTACACAGCATAGAGAAATTAGGTATTTAATATACATATACATATTTATATAATCAAGTAATTTTTTTGATAAGAAAAAACTATGTTACATAATAATCTACCTAATAAGAACAAAACTACACTATTAAAACAAGTTTTATTACTTCATGGCAATCGAGATCGATTACAACAATATAAAACTAATACAACTGACTCATAACAATATTTTAATAATAACTATATACAAAATAATCTAACAGGGTGGACGACTAAAAAAGTTGTCCTTCAATAAGATTGTTACAAGAAAATGAACACGTGATACAGTGCATTGAAGTTTCGAGTGACGTCACGCTTTCTCACGATTTGTACTAAATTTATACGTCCCTACTTCTGAATTATGATGCTCTATATCTTGACACTTGTTAAATTGTTAAGCATAAAATAGGTGTTCAGTATTTTTGGGCGGACTAACAGAGGGTCTAAATAATCCCTATTTTCTTATGTAGTCATTCACGCCTATTGTACGCGCAATTATAAAAAGTCTTACAAGAATCGAGACTGGTGGCCTCTGGTGACCAAATGTGGTATTACTGAAGCCTGAGGTACCCCTAGGGTTTCAGTGTTTATAAAAAAGAACCCGCCTCGGGACACGTGACTGAAGAGATAACTTCAAATACGGCTAGCACTGTGAGATACAGTGAACTGCATACCGCCTGTCGTATGCGTGACAGAAATCAATGACAGACAGACCGGCGCGGCGGCGTAACGCGTTACGTAAGGAATCGGTTTACACTGCCATAAGAAGTTATATAAAACAATATAAGTTATATTATAACTAAACAATATTAAGTGAGTTATGCGTAAGACAACTTTGTCCACACTACAACACTACACGACCTAAACATTAAGGTAACTTGTATCGATATATACGCTCCGTATCAGAAGGACTATCAAGGAAAATGACGTAGCTTGCAAAACGTAGGCATATTAAAACGTCTATTTGGTGGCAATGTCTTGAGCGGCAAAACGACTTACTAATAAAACGTCAAAAATGTAAAGTTTTTATGGCAACACCAAATTGAATGATTTAGTGGTGCTTCAACTTATTAACAAAACGAATATTTGAACATTTCAAGTTCTTTTCAATTATCTGCAAGCTAGTTTTTTCTCGAAAATGTCACATAGCTTTATCCTTATCAGGTATATTGTTACGACATCGGTACGTATTTTCTCTTGTTGGCAACTTTGGAATATTCAATTGACTTTTGATAAACAAAAATCGCGTGGTCGACCAAATATCATCGGTGTGTATAAAAAAATAGTTAAATAGTGGTCAATTAATCACTATACTAATCCTGAATGCCCCAGCAATAAAACTAAACGTCATCATTTATCATTTTGGTAACAGACGAGTAACATTGCTACGACAAAGAGATATACATATTTAACAAAACAGGGCGTAGCAGTTACGGTGACAGTCCGTTACAAAAACAGGTATAAATAGTGATATGAAAGTAAACTGTTTTTTATATTATGATATATCTATGTTTGTCCACAATCTCACCCGATGGTAAGTGTAGATGTGGACGAAGATGGATCACATAGAACTAGAAAGCACAATTCACTCTTGTCTTGAAGACTAAAGTTATAGTAATTAGGAAATACAGCAGCTGGGAGCGAATTCCAGACCTTTGCCGTGCGAATTATTTAGGTAAATGTATTCGGAACGAACCTTTTGCGTCCGAAAGTGAACAACATTAGCAGGTAACATGTTATATCGGTTTCGTTTTCGGAGAAGCGGTTATTGAACTTCCTGAATTCGAGTGACGCTTGCCTCTGACTTAATTCCTTTTTCGTGTCATACAAATTCGTTGCAAAGGGCCGAAGAACAATGATTAGTCCATGTTTAGGTAGACTCAGTGGCGTAGCGTGCCATCTCAGTGCCCGGGGCGGAAGACCCATTTTGCCGCCCCCATCCTTAGTTAAAATTAAATTTCACATGCAATGAGTTATCTACAAAAATTCATTTTAAAAGCTTTTTTAAAATCAATACTTGTAGCCAATTCTTGTCCAGTCGACATTATAGCCATCATATACATATAAGAGATATTTTTTTATTAGCTTCAACTTCGGATAAAATTTCACACAACTTGCAAGACCCTAAAGCGAAATATTGCCCTTTGAAATACTATATTTGGCACCGAAATCCCGAGATTCACTTTTTGGATGAACTGGAGGAGTTATAGTGGTCTTTTACCCATATCCTCCCCCCCTAACCCCTCCCCCCTGCCCCCAGACCCTTTTTAACATCTTACAGTGCTTGGTTTTACAAATCATAGAAACGTCAAAAATAAAACACAAAAAAAAAGTGTGTGTGTGTCAGCTACGACGCACGATTGGAGTTTACTCCTTACGAACGATAATTATGATATATATCGAATAGAAAAAAAGGGTAAATGAACGCATCTGCTAAAATGATAAGAGAAACAAACATATATCTGTAATTATCGGGCCTTATAACTCAAATCGTTTCTTAAGGAGTAAACTCCAATAAGATAAATAGACAATTTAACTGATTTTATTATCTGTGCGAATGTCCCTGAGCAACAAATCATGCTTGTTTTATATGATTAAGTACTTAATTTAATACTTGACTATTGATTTTAATAATATCAGAGTGCTGAACTAAAAATGGCAAGTAAATATAACCGAATGAACTTGCGCACGTCATTTATTAGATTTCCCAGAAGTATTAAGAAGAAATATTGATTAAGTATATTTATAACCGACCATACTCGTAAAATAATGATATTATGCATATGCTCTATGTTTATATATAAATGTTATGGCTATGGAATATTTTTGCATTTCACTTCAGAAATATAACAGTAGATGAAACTTTTATTTTTATTTGTCACTAGCGGCCCGCCCCGGCGTCACACGGGTAAAAAAAGTTCCCGGCAATTTTTCCTTATTTGCTCACCGTTTAGACCTACCCTGGACTACGACAAACATTTAAAAACCAAAATCCGCTCAATCGGCCCAGCGTTTCTCGAGTTTTAACCAGACTAACGAACAACAATTCATTTTTATTTATATATATATAGATAAGCAGGCAAAAGTCACTTGACCATAAAGCCAAGTGATATATTAGGTCCTTACATATGAAATTGGCGTTTTGTATGGGAGGAACAAAAAGTCGAATATTTTTTAATATAATATATTTAATTAATCAAAGTATGAACCATTATTTTCTATGCACTTTTGCCATCTTATAGGTAGTTCATTGATCCCTTTACTAAAAAAACCAGTCGGACGGGAATCAATAAAATTTTTGAAGGCGATTTGGGCTGCCCCATCGGAGTTGAATTTTTTCCCTTGCAAGAAGTTATCCAAATTTCGAAAAAAATGGTAATCTGTTGGAGCAAGGTCCGGGGAGTACGGAGGATGTCTTAGACTTTCCAATTGAAGCTCTTCTAATTTAGTAGCCGTCTGTTGCGCAGTGTGTGGTCTAGCGTTGTCGTGAAGCAGCAGTGGCGTGGAGCGATTGACCAGCCTAGGTTGTTTAGCCGCTAGCTTTTCCATCATGGTTTGCAATTGCTGACAATAGACATCAGCCGTAATAGTCTGGCCAGATTTGAGAAAACTGTAATGAACAATACCGGCACTAGTCCACCAAACGCTTACAAGTAACTTTTTTGGGGTTAATTTTCGCTTGGGGCAGGATTTGGCTGGCTGGCCAGGATCCAACCATTGCGCTGAGCGCTTCCGATTATCGTAAAGAACCCATTTTTCATCACAGGTAATGATTCGGTTTAAAATACCTTCATTATTGTGCCGGTTTAGTAATGTAACGCAGCAGTCGACGCGCGTTTGCCGGTTTGCTTCAGTCAATTCGTGAGGTACCCACCTTTCAAGCTTTTTAATCTTCCCAATTTGCTTCAAGTGAATTAAAACAGTTTTATCACTAACACCGCAGCCTGCAGCTAACTCGGACGTGGTTTGCGATGGATCCGCTTCCACAATAGCCTTCAACTCTTCATTATCAACTTGAGTCTCAGGCCGTCCACGGGGCTTGTTCTGCAAGTCGAAATTTCCAGAACGAAAACGTTGGAACCAAAAACGAACTGTGTTTTCTTTTGCAACACGACCGCCATACACATCATTCACCCTTCGAGTTGTTTCCGCAGCACTAGTGCCACGGCGGAACTCGTACTCGTAAATAATGCGATATTTTAAGTTTTCCATTTTGTAAAATGAGTGACGCAAACAGAAAAAAACAGAAGAAAAAAAACAAATGAATGACGATCATCGAAGCACAAATACATGAGTCTATAGCTGTACAAATTTGAATTTGGAATTCCTTACCAAAGAGGAGAAATTTGTGATTAAAGTGGCCAGTACGAAAAACGCCAATTTCATATGTAAGGACCTAATATATTGCATACAGCCTCGTGTTCTGTTTTCAAAAAGTGAAAGAACCTTCTTCATTTTTAAATATCGTAAGAACAGCATACAACCTTTTTATTTTAAATGCCGTAGTGGAACCTTTTTACAAGCATTTACAAGCAATAATTATGAGAAATGAGATACGCTGTGTAATGTATTCCATCTCATTCTTTTACACGTTCAATCCTACAGATATACATATATCTTTGTCTCTTTCTACGTAACGCCTCAACTTCTCGTGTTACACTTGATTTTGATTTTACTCCTCATAAAATTTCCGTACCGGGCCTTATAACTCAAATCTATCTTAAGGAGTAAACTCCAAAAATAAACAAAAAAAGAAACATTGGTGCTTAAAGATAAATAGGAAGTCAAATTATCGGATCTGGTCGCTTCGCTTTTTTACACTAGAGCAAAGTAACGATTAGAAAATCTAGCTCATTTTTGTTTTGAAACTTTACAATAATTATTTGTTAGAGTTGTTTTTGATTTGCTGTTGGAGCAGATTCCGTTCCAAGCAGTTTTGTCATCAAGGTAATCCGATATTTCAAAATAAGCTTTATCAAAAATATTGTTATTTCAATATTTTTAAATTAAGTAATTGTCAACTTTTGCAATTCTTTGGGAATCATGTTGTAGAAGCGTAAACATTGCCCTTCGAAAGACACATTAACCCTAAGCAGCCTATGGTGGGCAAAGCGAGTTTATATTTATTTCTAGTATTATGTCTTTTTAACTATTTTTTGTAAATGAAATCCCATCAAAAACAATACTTGTCAAAAAAAACCAAGTCGCGCAACTCCGTTGTTCTGCGGTAAAAAGTTGTGAGATCCAAGTAAATCCAAGTCTTCAAATTTTGTCTCAAAATTCTTTAATGTTTTATATAAATATATTAAGACTTGGCCATCGCCTGAAAACACGTGTTAATTCAATCGCCTGAAAACACGTGTAAATTCAATTATTTAGTGCGATGGCCAAGTCTCAATATATTTATTTAAAACATTAAATAATTTTGAGACGAAATTTGAAGACTTGGATTTACTTGGATCTCACAACTTTTTACCGCAGAACAACTGAGTTGCGCGAGTTGGTTTTTTTGACAAGTATTGTTTTTGATGGGATCTCATTTCTTTTTGTATTTTGTAGACAGTTCTACTTTTTTCTTTTTAGAATTTTGATGATCGGTGAGTCAATGAGTGACAAAATTAAGAAATTTGACCCGTTATAATTCTCAAAATACTGGTTCAAATTGAATGAAATTTGAAATATACCGTGTCTTTACAATGCCTGCATGGTTACTGAAAATTTCAGTCTTCTAGTTTTATCCACAACGAAGTTACAGGGGGTCGAAAATGGCCTGAATTGCTTCGAGAAAAGGTACGACAGCGCCCTCTATACCGGTTTTTTTCTAGATTTTTTAGTTTTTCCTTGATTCATACACCAAACACTACTTATATTCCAAATTTGAAGCTTCTAGGTCTGCTAGAAGTGCCTTAGAATTTTGATGATCGGTGAGTCAGTCAGTAGGTCAGTGAGTGAGTGACAAAATTACGAAATTTGACCCGTTATAATTCTTAAAATACTGGTTCAAATTGAATGAAATTTGAAATATACCATGTCTTTACAATCCTGCATGGTTACTGAAAATTTCAGTCTTCTAGTTTTATCCACAACGAAGTTACAGGGGGTCGAAAATGGCCTGAATTGCTTCGAGAAAAGGATGGTACGGCCGTGCCGCTTTTTTGCTCGACTTGGTGGGGGCACTGCCGTGCCCCCAGATTTATATTCTTATGCGTATACATAATGGCTTCATAAATTTATTGACAAATGACTATGTTTAATTCTTAGAATTTATTACTTAGTGAATCTCGGGGACCCATATGATAGATAGCACGAACAGCCCTTTTCTGCAGTACAATATCAGTTAAAACCCTAATTTTTTTGACTGCGAAAGCTGCAGAACTGAGCCTTTTTGACAATTTATCTATGTGAGGGTCATTGAAGCTTGCTATCAAAAGTTATACCTAGGAATACAGTATTTTCAACGAGCTCTAAATTGTCGCCCTTTATTTTAATATCTACAGAACTTTGTTTTACATTGGGTAGTGAAAATCGAATATACATGTATTTTGTTTTATTTCATTCAGTAATAGATTATTGGATTCAAACCAATGGACTACTTTAGAAATGGCATTATTTACCTTGTCAAAGTTATTAGTGCGACGATTTAATTTCAATAAAAGAGAAGTATCATCAGCACATAATACAATTTCATGTTGATACTTTACAAGATGTGGCAAGTCATTAATATATCAAAAAAAGGTAAGATTTGTAGTATGTATACCAGAGGTACACCCATTGAAACTAAGGACCCTGGAGGTCGTTTCGATCCAAAGATTTGCCACTAATTCCATAGTGGTTCAATTTTCTGATCAATGTTTCATGGTGTACGCAATCGAATGCCCTAGTGAAGTAAAGTGATCTAATTTTAAATTTACGTAATTAGTATTTAAACTAAATATTTAAAATATTATTAATCGTCATTTTGCCGCCCCCGCGGGCTGCCGCCCGGGGCGGGCCGCCCCCACCGCCCCACCCACGCTACGCCACTGGGTAGACTGGGTGAGTCTAAGTAGGTCTAGTGATCAGGATCTAGATGTCCAGCTGATATCCGTGGTGCCTCTTACTTGTAGATTAACACCTGTAAATTAGAAAAACATCATTGTTTCACTTGCAAAATTATCGTGAGTTACACAAATCATTCAAACAAGTAGATTTTTAACAATAACAACCGACTTTTAGATTATATATAAAGATTTAAAAATTAGAACTAGACATTGAATAGAAAAATATTTAGATGCCCTAATCCAATGTAAAACCGAAATTGAAATTTGGTACAGTAATCTGTATCAAATTTCAGGCTAATCGGTTTAGCCGTTGCCGCGAAAGACGGACAAACAAACATAAACTATCTTATATTTATATAAAATATGAATATGGATTGAGTCGGACTCGGGACTCAGACTCGGGCCGCGGGCACCGGCATAAAAAAATTTACCCCATCTCCTCCCGTGGATGGAAACATTTCCCAACATTTTCGGTACAAATTAAAAACTCGAAATACACGCCAAATTCAGTATCACCATGAAATTAAATGAAATTTGTTTATTGCTTGAAATATGGTTTACATAGGTGTCAGGTTATTCCTTAGCTTAGTCCTTCTTTATTTGAAGTCGGTTAAAATGGAAAACGCCCAAAAAGATGCGCGCCCACTAAACAAAACAATCACAAATACCTCGAGAACCAAAAATACACGTCGAGTGCGAGAACCTTCGCTATTTTTGAAATCCGTTAAACTGATAAGTTTAACCGATTTCACCGATAAGCTAAAAAACAGATCCCGGGGTCCTAGGTTCGAATCTCACGTGTTTTAAAGTTCGTTTTTACATTTAGTAACCATTTTTTCTAGTTCTCAAGTTATTACGATTGGTTTGTTCGCTATCGCCTTGCGTTTGAATGCGAATATTCTTATTGGTTCGAGTTATTCTTCTCGAACTGTCGAAACTGTTAGGAAACGGTTGCACCCGGAACATAATGATCGCCTGGTGCGCGCCATTCATACCTTTTTTCCGCTTCATATATTTATCATTATTTTTTATTCCAATTGGATACCTTGTACCTACCTACTAAAATTTTAAGTAAAATCTTTCTTATTTAGTTTAGATTTTATACTAATATTTTATCTTTTTCTGAAAATAAATAAAATTATTAGCAAACGTAAAATGACATACTGCTATCTGATTAGAAGTTAACAGGTGTTAAGTTATATCGTCTCTATTGAACTTTAACGTTATAAAACAAAACAACCACAAACAGGCCTTTACCTGAGGGGGGGTTCAAGTGGAAACATTTATATTTACTTACTTACTTACTTACTTACTATATTGACGATAAAACACTCCTTAGTTTTTCGATGCCGCTGGAGGTGAAAGGCTTTTTTATTTTATTTTAAAAGAAATAAAAAATTGACTGGGTTTTCTGGCGCTGCGGCGGTTGTTCCGGGCTACGGGACGGGCGGATCGAGCCGATAGAATAACCTCCCGCCGCCACTCCGAATGAACAAAGGGTGTACCGCGGCGAGCTTGTCCCAGACGCGCGCTCGGTGTGCACTCACGTGATCTAGTGGTGCAGCGGCAGCAGCTCGTCCAGCAGGTAGTCGGGGCGGTCCCCGGCGCGGTGCACGAAGTCCCGCAGCTGGTCCGCGAGGCGCTGCAGGCGCGCGGGCGGGGTGCACTCACGTGATCTAGTGGTGCAGCGGCAGCAGCTCGTCCAGCAGGTAGTCGGGGCAGTCCCCGGCGCGGTGCACGAAGTCCCGCAGCTGGTCCGCGAGGCGCTGCAGGCGCGCGGGCGGGGTGCACTCACGTGATCTAGTGGTGCAGCGGCAGCAGCTCGTCCAGCAGGTAGTCGGGGCAGTCCCCGGCGCGGTGCACGAAGTCCCGCAGCTGGTCCGCGAGGCGCTGCAGGCGCGCGGGCGGGGTGCACTCACGTGATCTAGTGGTGCAGCGGCAGCAGCTCGTCCAGCAGGTAGTCGGGGCAGTCCCCGGCGCGGTGCACGAAGTCCCGCAGCTGGTCCGCGAGGCGCTGCAGGCGCGCGGGCGGGGTGCACTCACGTGATCTAGTGGTGCAGCGGCAGCAGCTCGTCCAGCAGGTAGTCGGGGCGGTCCGCGGCGCGGTGCACGAAGTCCCGCAGCTGGTCCGCGAGGCGCTGCAGGCGCGCGGGCGGGGCGGGGCGCGCGCCCACGTGCGCCAGCAGCAGCGCCGCGCCCGCCGGCAGCGCGTAGCGCCGGTACGGCACCACGCACGGCATCACCTCGCTCGCCAGACCGGATATGCTGGGAAACAAAATACGAGGTGCCTTAGTTAACTTACGAAAAAATTTGATAAGTGACTAAGTTGTTCACCGAGGGTTACGTGTATTTCGACGGTTTATACCCCCCTCGTTGTGGTGAAAATTTACGACAAAATCGACACGTTTGTTTCCTCGGAAGCGGGACGCGCGTGTGGGTCGGTTTAAAATTGAATAAAAAAAATTATATTCTCAGTTTGAACTTCAATTTTAACCTCGAGACGACAGATAACAAACAGATGCTACTGATTTTCGGATGGCAAGCAACTATGCACTTTACAACGGTCCATTTACTGAAAGGTAAACATAAATTTTCCTGAAATGATTATAGTAAAATTCAAATACTATGTCACTTTATTGTTACAATTTTGAGGTACTTCCCCTCTATATGGCATTTCTGTGAGATTTATTAAAAAAAAAAAACAATAATTTCACACTGAACCAATTTTCGGCGCTTGCGACGCATCCTGATGTCTTTAGAAACTATCTAAGAACGACAGTTTGTTTATTTGTTGAAGTTATATCTGATTTCTATTAATTATTTTTGTTTTTCCCCGACGAGCCTTAGACAGCTTCACAATTTTGACACTAGAGGCGCTAGTAAGAATCTTTGCATCGCCAATAACGAGCGTTCCATTTTTTGAGTAGACAGGTGACAGCCGTCGATGAACTGTTTAGCTTTTACAGCAACCAGCTCTACATGTAATGTTTTTTTTTATATAATATAAATATAAGAGGAAGTTTGAAAGTGGCACCAGTTACGGATAAGTTGAGAGGTAATAGGTTAGGGTGGTTTGGGCATGTTATGAGAAGGAACGAAAGTCATGTTACGAGAAGAGCGTTAGATATGAAAGTGGATGGATATGTGGGAAGAGGGAGGCCAAAGAAAAGATGGATGGACTGTGTGAAAGAAGATATGTGTAAAAAAAGGAGTGAGTGCTGAGATGACGGGTGATAGGGGGAAATGGAAGAAAAACACAGTCATGTTGTGTCGACCCCACCATAGTGTGGGACAAGGGCAGGATGATGATGATGATGGTGAAATATATTTTTTATTACTTAATCAAGTCTTTAATTCATATTAATAAGTTTAGCGTCTGCAAGCGGTACTCACGTGGCAATATAGTACTTGTGGTAGTTGGACTGCGAGCGCGGCAGCTCGGCCACGTGGCGCAGCGCCGCCAGCAGCAGCACGTCGCCGAAGGCCGGCGCGCGGGCGGCCACGTGGCGGCCCAGCAGCGGGCCCTCCACTGGCAACACAACGCACAACTCAATATCTGCTGTCGACACTGCCGTATTTGTTACAAGAGCGCAAAACGTCATATTTCGTCCCACCTAGACGAGGAACTTACGTAATTTCAGCTCAAAGCGTGCAAAATTGTAGCTTAAACGGAAGTTGGGGGGGGGCATGACAAATTAAATTTGCAAGATTTGAATTAAGATCGACATTAGATCGAGGAACTCTTTTACGTAATCTGTGGGTGAAACTAGACAGAGGCTCATAAAAAGGACCCCAACACATTTTCCGACATTTTCGAGTCATGTGGAAGTGACTATCCCATGGTCATATGGTCGAACACACAGATCGGGCGGGCTCCTTACACTTTCCGGTTATCTACGAAGAGACGACATTTATCTCATGGTAGACCGCGGATATATATTTGCGTTGACACCGAGCGTGCCGACTTTTGCCTGTACTATGAAGTCGGAGTGACGCGCCACGGTATCGATGGTTCCGAGATCTATCGCGGTCCGAAGCTAGCAGCGAGCGGGGTTCGGTACGCGTATCTGCCGGTGGACTCACGCTTGTGACGGTCTCCGAGCGAGTCCCGGTAGAGCGCGTGCAGCGCGGGGGACTGCAGCAGCAGCACGGCGGTGGAGGGCTGCGCCAGCGCGGCGCGGAGCCTCGGTACGTGTATCTGCCGGTGGACTCACGCTTGTGTCGGTCTCCGAGCGAGTCCCGGTAGAGCGCGTGCAGCGCGGGGGACTGCAGCAGCAGCACGGCGGTGGAGGGCTGCGCCAGCGCGGCGCGGAGCCTCGGTACGTGTATCTGCCGGTGGACTCACGCTTGTGTCGGTCTCCGAGCGAGTCCCGGTAGAGCGCGTGCAGCGCGGGGGACTGCAGCAGCAGCACGGCGGTGGAGGGCTGCGCCAGCGCGGCGCGGAGCCTCGGTACGTGTATCTGCCGGTGGACTCACGCTTGTGTCGGTCTCCGAGCGAGTCCCGGTAGAGCGCGTGCAGCGCGGGGGACTGCAGCAGCAGCACGGCGGTGGAGGGCTGCGCCAGCGCGGCGCGGAGCCTCGGTACGTGTATCTGCCGGTGGACTCACGCTTGTGTCGGTCTCCGAGCGAGTCCCGGTAGAGCGCGTGCAGCGCGGGGG
Source organism: Gymnoscelis rufifasciata (assembly GCA_929108375.1). Taxonomy (NCBI): domain Eukaryota; kingdom Metazoa; phylum Arthropoda; class Insecta; order Lepidoptera; family Geometridae; genus Gymnoscelis; species Gymnoscelis rufifasciata. The sequence continues at coordinate 309,606 of OV815307.1, read as the reverse complement.
ACTGCAGCAGCAGCACGGCGGTGGAGGGCTGCGCCAGCGCGGCGCGGAGCCTCGGTACGTGTATCTGCCGGTGGACTCACGCTTGTGTCGGTCTCCGAGCGAGTCCCGGTAGAGCGCGTGCAGCGCGGGGGACTGCAGCAGCAGCACGGCGGTGGAGGGCTGCGCCAGCGCGGCGCGGAGCCAGGCGCCGGGCGCGGCGGCCGCCAGCGCCGTCACGCGCGCCGACTGGATGTCCCACAGCTGCAACGGGACATTATACGATGTGCTATGTTAGAACCTTCGGCGAACTAGATGCGCGGATTCGCGACATAAATAGGGAGTGACTTGATAGACCAAACTCGGCACTTGCTCCTCCGTTTCTGCCAATAGGACGGGAGCGCGTTCCCGAGGTGGGCGTCGCGGTCCATTCGCACCGAACTATTGATGCACGGCTATGGGTACTCTGCAGGCGATGCCAGGTCTTAACGGGAAACGCTCCTGATATTCTCGCGCGGCAGCACGCGCATTGCTCGGACCAAAACTCTGTGTTCCGAGCGGAAGTACCTACCACGCAAATCTACATCTCGCGCGTCTCGCACACCGTGAACTCCGAGGCTGTGGTGGAATACATCCGAACCAAGACTGCATTTTTGGTTCGCATCGAAAGGTTGGAATCCCGCAGTAATGTGAGCTTCGGTTCATTTATGGTACGGGTTCCAACTAAACATCTGTCGACGTTCCTGAATAAGCAGTTTTGGCCGCAAGGGGTCAAGTTTCGACGGTTCATCGGTCGCCTACACTGCAAGGCGACACCGCCGTAACAGATGATCCACGATGATGACACTTTAGTTTATAAGATTTATATTTTTTATGTCTGTTAGTCTATAAGGTATATGTTTATATGGGCCTTAGATGCCTGAAATAAATGATTTATTTTTTTTTATTATTTTATTATTTTTTATTGCCACGACGAAATCCATAATCCATAACATAATGGATATCCGCTAATTCGCGAGCGGACAGCGCGTCCAACGTAGAAGTCGTTACGATAAAAATAATTTAGCGTATTCAGGAATTGATACGAGAATAAACTGAGGTACTAATCACCAATTTAAATTGGTGTGTTTTTTTTTTAATTTCTACTAAATATATTTTTACTCGGTTTTATGTGCCTAGATTACCAAAATTGTAATTTAAAAAAAATATGCTTTTCTTTGGATTAGCTTTAACGGGGATAATTGAACAAAAAGTTCATTCTTCCCTGTTAACGGGGATCTTCAACGGGGAAGAATGGAATTAGCCGTAGAGATGCCCTCAGACGATGTTACAAGTCTAGAACTTAGTTTACGTATAGTAGTAGAGGTGTCGAAGCTAATGTCTGATTGGCCAAGGTCATTGCATAATTAGAGTTAAACTATTAGTATTGAAACACCTCTCTAGATTTTTCTACTGATATTGAACTGCGAAGACCAATCAGCATCAAAGTAGCTCGATGAGCGATGCTCGGGGCTCCTTTTCGGGAATCGGGAATTAAGATAGAGAGTTGTTAGCGATTCATCATCATCATCACGAGCGCCCTATTAACATTTCCGCTGCTGGGACGCTGGGACTTCTCTCTGGGCGAGGGATATTAGGCCTTGATCCACCACGTTGGCTTACCAATGTGTGCTATTTGTAACAGCCACTTGTGACTTTTAATTACGCAAGTAATCAATGCCATTCTAGCAGTACTGACCTCTCCGGTGACGCACTCCTCCAGCAGTTCGACGAGGGCCCGCATGGCCCCCTCGGCCAGCGGGCCCTCGCGCGCGTACAGCAGCAGAACATTGCGTTTGGTCGGCGCGATTGGTTTGGCGCCCACGCTGTCGTCAGAGCTCCTGGAACGTAGCAACTCCACGGTTAGGTGGCTGTGTATCGCACGCAGATCCGTTATGTACCAGTCGATAAAACTATTTAAAACTACATCTTAATTTAAATCTTTAAACAATTGGTTTAAAGATTAGACTTAGGTATGATGACTACATACAAAATTGCTATTAAACACCATACCAATTTTTTTGTATTAGTCCGTCCAAAAATATTACACCTATGCATACCTATTTTTTGATTAATCAATTCAATAAGAAAGTGCCCAAGCATTAATTACGTCACGCGAAACTTGCACTGTATCTTTATTTTTCGTTTGCAAGAAGAGATAAAAATACGGGTGCAATACACGGCCGATAATAATCAATATTTTTTAGTCATCTACCCTATTCCCTAAAAACGAAAGCATTAAAATTCTTGTCTACAAAAAACACTTTCCAGGTAACTGCTGTTTTTTTAGTCAAATACTATGTTATTAGCCTAAAGCATTTATCCTTGTAGGTTGACATAAGTCATTGGCATTGATAGCCCCAGTTTGTCACCTCTACAATTCTTCTAAACTGATTATTTTCCCTAATCCAAATAACGAACCATACGCAAGGAAAAATGTATAAAAACGTACCTTATTTATCCTGTTTCCACCTGATAGACATGCAAAAATACCATAAAAACGTCATTTGTTATTATTTTCTATAACATCTTAGTCAGCAATGTCAAACTACAGTTAACATAATGAGCGTGAGGAAAACTGCGTATACGCAGTGCGAGGAACTGTTTCCTGTGAGTAATGGCGCCGATTGGAGCCGACAGTCTCCTTCTATGGCGACCATTAACTATGACAAATCGCATTGTAACATTAAAGTGTGATCTATGGAAATAATGAAAAAAATATTAGACTATTTACATAATATAATTTAAAGTCAAACTAGGCACAGCTTGTACAATAGCTGTAAGGTGACCGATGCGTACTTCATAATAAAAATGTTTATACATATGGTAATGATAATTAAAAGCACGGGCACTGAACTACAAATTGTAGCTCAAAGAAAACCCGGGAATCGAACCCGTAACTTCCTCAGACGGACTTTTGTCCACCGTCAAATATGGTCAAACATTTTAGGATACCAACTAGGAACGAAATCTCGACAAAGTCAGTGAAGCAAGGAACTCCGTGAGAACGTCCGCAGTTTTCCTCATTAAATGTAAAACATAAACCAATTATCCGTTACGCAAACGTATTATTAATTTTTCATTCCTTATTCGTTAATATTTTTACATATGATTTGGCTGAGGAGGAAAACATGCATCTGTGTTAGAGAGGGATTGAATATGTCACTGAATAAATGAATTCGGATTGAAATCGGATCGGCAAACGGTGATCTTATAACGTTTTTGGTTCAAGCGACATCACGCAGCCTCGATGTGATATATTATCATTGACAAATAATGTAAAGGTCATAATTCGGTAAGACAATAGTTGATATTCATAGTGACTCACAAGTTTTAAAAGCAAGTGCTAAAATCAGTTGTGCAAGTCACACTATGTTAACATTTGGCGATCTCAATGGCTTGGTGGGAGTTGGAGGTTGCGTGTTTTATTCCCGCTGGGGACAGTTCTAGTATAATTTTCCATTTTTAGTTCAGATGTTTGTATCATATTCAGTCATCAAAGTGCTTATTACATTCATTGGGATAGTTGATACGGTGATTAGTCTGGAAATATTTATTTATTTATCTACTCTTTTTTTATGTTACAAAAATATAGATATCCTAAAAGGTTATCAACAGATAACTTCCTCCTCCTCCTTTACCTTTACAAAGTTTTTGTAAAGTTCTGTGTTTTTAAATCCAAGCAGGCTTTACCTAAACTAATAGTAGTAGTGAGATGTTATATTGTTGTTTGTGCGCAAGTGACGTTGACAATAAGATATAAGAGAGCGAGATATCTGAGTCAAGGGTCGCAGCCGGCGTAATTCCCGCAGATAGAGACGCGCCTAGCGCAGGGCCACGGGGAATCACAAATAACAGCTGATAAACATGTCAAAACCGTCGAAGCAATAGATTTGATCTGAAATGCTGATATTGTAGATGCTGAAACTATTATTATAGGTCGGCACGTAGGGTCGGCATTACATGTGAGGGGTCGGCACGTGAGGTCGGCATAACGAGAATAAGAGAAACGACAGAATAAAATTCCGTTCATATTCGTCTGTCATCTGTCATCTCAACACCCACCCCTTTCTTAAGGCTCTATTTTATATATTTAATTCCACGAGCCCGCGATTTAGTATGATAAAAACTTGTATTCGTAAATGTTAAATAAACTTTTAGCTAAATATCATGCAATGCAGGTAAAACGACAGTTTGGCATGTATGCCACGATTCTACCTATCCTGATGACATCTCGAGTCTATATCGCAAGGTGTAAATAAAATTATGGGATACTGAACAATTCTATTCAAGCAGAATTCGACGGGAACGCATATCCCGATGACCTTGGGTAATGCCACTGTTGTAGGTATTAAGAAGAGTTCAGTATGGCATGATTGACAAGCGGGGTCACCAGTTCAAACGAATTAAGTCTTACTTCGCCCGCTATTGTTAACTATCACTTATCTACTTCAAAGAAAATAACATTGCCTCTGACGCACAATAACACATTGTTTTGAGTGATAAACATAAAGATCATGTTAATATCACAAGAAAATAGGAAATTAGGTATAATGTAACAACATCCTTGAGATTACAAAGGTATAATGACAAATTTAACATTTACATAACAAGCGATTTACATAAGAAAAGCTAAAACGACATCAATCCACATGTAATTGAAAGTTCACCGATAAACAACTCTCAGATAAGAGCCAAATAAGCAATGAATTAATTTAAATGACTCGTCAAATTAAGTTTAATAGCTAATAATAAGTTTGCATAATGTTTTCACCAAAACTTTTAAGGAAATTATAAGTTTATTGGCGGTTTTCCTGTCTATTCTATGTTATTCATCAATATTATGGATAGTTAATTAGGTACACACGTATATAAGGTCCCGAGAAGACGGAATTCACCTCATGACCTTAAACCTAAAAGTAAACTGTCTATCTTTGTGGCTCGGTGGTCAAAGGTCTGCCTGAGGCGCAATAGGTTGCGGGTTCGATTCCCGTCGGGGAACCAGATTTCGTACGATCTACAATTTCTGGTTTCGGGTCTGGTTTTTTCTATGTATAATTAGTAAGTATTTACAAAAAAAAATGTATCTATAAAGTATGTCAGTCACATAACACCCATAGTACAAGCTCTGCTTAGTTTGGGGATAGGTGATGCGGTGTAATTAGTCCGGAAATATTTATTTATTTATCTACTCTTTTTTTATGTTTGTGATCAATGTTTGACCACAATCTCACCTGATGGCAAGTGTCGATGTGGACGAAGATGGACTCTACGTACATAGAAGGATTTAGATTTATCAATTAAGTACCATGGGGTCAGATATTGCAGTGTGGATGGTTCAGCATTAAGTATTTCTCTACGTATGTACATGAGCTATATTTTGTAAAATTCTTACTAAAATTATTCTTATTCTTATTTATAAAACTCCCAATAAGTATAATCTCTATTATGTATTAAGTATACGGATACCTCGGACAAGGAAGTTAAGTAAATCAGTCACAATAACAATATGAGATTATCTAAAAATAGTTGGCACGTGTAAACTTACGGCGCGCACGGTTCTTGCGGGACATTTCAGGATACTCGGTAGTTACAAACATTTTATTTAAAGTATTCTATTGCATGCTTAAATAAAAAGAAATACAGATGAGCTTCCAATAGATAGAATGGTGACAGCGGGATAAGCTTAAATAGCGCATTGACACACACTCCGAAGCGCAGCCTGAAAAGGATGTCATTCTGGCAACTTATCGCCGATGGTATCATTATTGAGAATATCGATATCAATAAGTTTAACCTATTGAAGTTGATAAGTCAGGAAGCCTGCACGTTCTCCTTTAGCTCCTAGCGCGCGTTCCGGCGGCGCAGGGCCCGGGTTAACGGGATGTCACACACCCAGGGAATATTACCTGTTGGAGTTGATGAGCCAGGAAGCTTGCACCTTCTCCTTGAGCTTCCGGCGCGCGTTCCGGCGGCACAGGGCGCGCGCGAGCAGCGCCGCCGCGCCCAGCGCCGCCGCGCCGCCCGCGCCGCCCAGCGCCCAGCCGTCCCAGCGCACGCCGCTCACGGCCAGGATAGACGTCTCGTTGCGACCTGGAGGTCCCATCGTTACATTACACTGTGAAACCGTTTTATCATTCTAGGACGGGGTGGATAGATTGATAATAGTGACATATCCGTGTAATCTTCATCGTATTTAACAGTCAAAATCTGGGTCAATGAATCTCGAATATGGGTTCGAGGTGGTAACATAATTTATGATGTCTTCGACTCTTTGCACTATTTATTTTAGTGCTGATTTAATTACAATTACTATAGAAACTATTGAAATACACGGAACCCTTGGTGTATGAGTCCATCTCTAACTTATAAAATTCATTTAAGAGACAGTTAACTTTCTTATCGTCAGACAAATCAACCGTGACCCGAAGAAACCAAAATCTTTAAACAGAAGTTAGTCAAGAAAAGAAAAACAAATTGACACGAATTGAGACGCGTCGTGAAGGCATTACACGGTTACCGTTCGTTTTAACTAACCTACGAACAGACAGTCTCAAATCTGGATAGTGTATCAGAATAGTGTGACCATGAATAGAATGCACCGTTCCATTGTCTAATTCTAGAAATTTGCATGTTACGCTCTGATTTTATACTTTTTTTAGGACAGTGACAGTTTTTAGTTCGTTAGTCTGATTAAAACTCGAAAACGGCTGGGCCGATTGAGCTGATTTTGGTTTTAAAATGTTTGTCGTAGTCCAGGGTAGGTCTAAACGGTGAGCAAATAAGGAAAAATTGCCAGGAACTTTTTTATCCCCGTGCGACGCCGGGGCGGGCTGCTAGTAGGTAATAAATATTTCCAAATAGAAGTTGTTTGTAGTTTTAGTTAAAAAAAATATATATTATCTACATAGAACATCAACGGCGCGGCGCGGCGCGTGCAGTAACCTGCCAAACGCACCAACCCGCATTAGACCAGCGTCGTCGTGGGCTATAGTCTAACCCCCTTATATTTTGAGGGAGACCTATGCCGAACAATGTTGATTTTGATTATTCTTTATAAAATGCCTTTGCTGCAATCTCAAGTAACACGATCGACCGCCAACCAGAGGTTTCCTACGACATGAATACAAGAGACTACCGTAGCCTCAATTTTCTGCCTGTAAGTAAATACACTGGTGGTAGACATCGAATAGATATGTAGATTTGGTATGTTTTATGTCAGTAATTCCATCCTCGAGTAGGACGATCTTGCGCAGCTGCGGGCGATTTCACTCGCGCTAATGTATGCTGTGCTAAAACAACACCGACCGGCGTTGGCGCCCGATTCGCACCATTATGTATTGATTTGCACACATTGCTTGCACGGCTCAGTAAAAAAACTGGTTTTAGAACAGGTTGAAAAGCCTGCTTGAAGTGCTTATGTTCATCAAAAGCAAACATCAGCAAAAACTAGTTAACAAAACAGATCGTTTGGTTCAGACGAGTAGTGTTTGATATGACACCAATTTTAACGGTTGTTAAAGAGGTCAAGGCATAACGATATTTAAATGACTTTTAACTTTTATTCTTACATTTTAATCAGATAAACTCCAAAGAATAACAATAGACGAAAGTACGTAGATTATGCCTCGTGGAATAAATCTTTACACTAACGTATGTAAACGATCTCGTTTGATTAATGCAAAGCCCCATAAAGCTAAAAATAGCTCGGGCGGAGATTCAGACATTTGCATTGCTGACACCCCAACGACGAACATAACAAATGGAAGTTTGGAGAAATACTACACAAATATAGACAGTAGAAAATAAAATACACTCTTAGTGTGTAAACACACTATGCCAATATCACGTGACCGAATGGCTGATTTTCGGTTCCGTCGTATTCGGCTGATTTCACACACCACAAGTGCCGAACTTGGTGTGCATTTTGTATAGAGCACTGTTGTGACATTGATCTGGCTCCGAAAGAGCTGAATTTCGGTCGCGTATAATTTGTGATCCATATATAATAAAATGGCGCTGAATTTTCGTCCGACCGAAGTTCGTCTGTACCTACGTTTTAACACAACGTAATTTCGACATAATGTGTCGTCGGTAATTTGAAATAGTATTGTATGCGTAATCATGCCGAATTACGGTCGTTTAACTTCAGCATTGTGTTTTTTTTTTTTTATGCTCGATAAGCCTTCATTTGACCACAATCTCACCTGATGTAAAGTGACGATGTGGTCTAAGATGGGACATGAAGTGTTTAGGTACCAAGGGCTTTTCGTAAAATCTGAGTAAACTAAACAATGGTTAGCATAGCCAATAACACGTGTCAATGGTTAATAGTAATAATTGTAATTTTATAATATTAATGATTCCGAGCTATTAATATCTTTCAATAAACTAATTTAGTAATAGATAAATAATGTTTTAAGTTAATTATTGTTGACATTTTATTTCTTTATTGATTTTTGAATTGTATGTGTTGTATGGATTTTTATCTGAAATAAATAAATTGAATTGAATGGTTATTATGTCAAGAGCGTTTTTTTTTATGCTCGCTAAGTCTTCATTTGACCACAATCTCACCTGATGTAAAGTGACAATGTGGTCTAAGATGGGACATGAAGGTCTTAAAGGTAGATGGCTTCTCCGGACCACATATCTAGCTTTAGCGGCTATGTAGCTTTGTCACATATGACTGAGCAAAATAGCTCTATATTTCAACCATTGTCTAATTTTACTCGGAGATTGTGAAACAGGACTTAAGAGTTGATGTTGATATTACTATATAATTTGTAAACTTGGATAAAACGAATTTCTAATCATGCAAATACTAATCTTAGGTCATTATCCTAAGGGTGATAATCTCATGCAGTTTTCTATTACAGCCAGGTCAGTGTCGCCCAGTGGGACCTGTTTATGCAACTTTGAATCTAAATCGAGCTATACCTGTATCGAGGACCAGTCCTTAATGTATGAGATGTAAAACGGCAGTCTTTTTCTTGTTTTCAATATTTATTTGTGATTATGTTTAGTTACCGCCTCAAACAGTATAAAACGGGGATATAACTTATCATTAGAAAAATATATAGAAGCTATAGTGCAATGATAGTATACGAAGCATAAATCCCTCTTTTGCAAAAAAAATAGCAAACCTTAATAAGTTGAGCATGAATGTTGTCTCTTTCTAACAAAGACAAATATCGGACAAACGAATGCTAGCGGCATATTATCTAAAATAGGTTTAGTTGATATTTTGGGGATAAATTTTATCAACAAACAAATACTTTTACCTAAAAATTACTGATTGACTTACCTATTTTATCAGCGCTGATAAAATACTTAAGTCGCAGTCAACAGTCACCAAAACTGCAGACACTCAAAAGCACGGTTTAAAAAATTGGATTCCTAAAAGAGTCTTATTTTTTAGCTAAAGCATAGTAATACTCCTCCTTTTCTTACCAGTCGGTTATAAAGTGCTGTTTAGAAAGTGAGTAAAGCTTTACGTAACAACATGTTTTTTTTTCGCTCTGAACAACTTGCGACGCGTATATGCTATCTCTGTACAATACTCTAAATACTGTCAAAGATACGATAATCAAGTAAACTCGTATGCGGGCGGGGGGTATGGTGTTTGGTTTTTCAAACAGATATTATAGTACATTCTTAGTACATTTTTTAATATCTTTTTTTTTAACCTACAGCTTTGTTTAGAGCATTTGTCTTAATTTTATATTTAGTTTTTTATTTTTATTGCGTTGTATACCTATGTCATTTTTCTTCTTACAACTTCTTATGCTAGTTTTGTGAGCAATACTCACAATTTCTAAGATTTCATGATGCGTAAGTCAGCGATTTACACCATCTAATATATAAAATTCTCGTGTCACAGTTTTCGTTGCCATACTCCTCCGAAACGGCTTGACCGATTTTGATGAAATTTTTTGTGCTTATCCCGTATCTATGAGAATCGGCCAACATCTATTTTTCATCCCCCTAATTTTTTTTTGTATTTATTATACAACATTTTAAATTTCTGTTTTTTTATGATACAACATACTAAAATACATACAATCCTCAATTTTTACCCTTCTTCCCTTCTTTTTCCTCTCCGGTCGAAAACTTAATATGGCATTACAACGTTTGCCGGGTCAGCTAGTCTCATCATCTTCCTGACCTTATCCCATATTACGTGGGGTCGGCACAACATGTTTTCTCCTTCCATTTACCTCAATCACCCGTCATCTCAACACTCACCTCTTTCTTACGCATATCATCTTTCACACAGTCCATCCATCTTTTCTTCGGCCTACCTCTTCTCACATATCCATCCACATTCATATCTAACGCTCTTCTCGTTACATGACTTTCATCTCTTCTCATGACATGTCCATACCACGCTAATCTATTCCCTCTCAACTTATCCGTAACTGGTGCTACTTTCAAACTGCCTATTACATACTCATTCCTTATTTTTTCCATTCTAGTTACTCCACACATCCATCTTAACATCCTCATCTCTGACTTTTCTTTCATCCGTCCCTTTCACTGCCCAACACTCCGATCCATACATTACAACAGGTCTGATCACGCTTTTGTAGATCTTGCCTTTGAGTTTAAGTGGCATTCTAGGATCACATACTGTGCCTGAGACCTGCCGCCATTTCATCCATCCCACATTTATTGGATTTCTTACATCCTTGTCAATCTCACCATCATTCTGTACAACTGAACCGGGTCAGCTAGTCTAATATATATTAGGTCCTTACATATGAAATTGGCGTTTTGTATGGGAGGAACAAAAAGTCGAATATTTTTTAATATAATATATTTAATTAATCAAAGTATGAACCATTATTTTCTATGCACTTTTGCCATCTTATAGGTAGTTCATTGATCCCTTTACTAAAAAAACCAGTCGGACGGGAATCAATAAAATCTTTGAAGGCGATTTGGACTGCCCCATCGGAGTTGAATTTTTTCCCTTGCAAGAAGTTATCCAAATTTCGAAAAAAATGGTAATCTGTTGGAGCAAGGTCCGGGGAGTACGGAGGATGTCTTAGACTTTCCAATTGAAGCTCTTCTAATTTAGTAGCCGTCTGTTGCGCAGTGTGTGGTCTAGCGTTGTCGTGAAGCAGCAGTGGCGTGGAGCGATTGACCAGCCTAGGTTGTTTAGCCGCTAGCTTTTCCATCATGGTTTGCAATTGCTGACAATAGACATCAGCCGTAATAGTCTGGCCAGATTTGAGAAAACTGTAATGAACAATACCGGCACTAGTCCACCAAACGCTTACAAGTAACTTTTTTGGGGTTAATTTTCGCTTGGGGCAGGATTTGGCTGGCTGGCCAGGATCCAACCATTGCGCTGAGCGCTTCCGATTATCGTAAAGAACCCATTTTTCATCACAGGTAATGATTCGGTTTAAAATACCTTCATTATTGTGCCGGTTTAGTAATGTAACGCAGCAGTCGACGCGCGTTTGCCGGTTTGCTTCAGTCAATTCGTGAGGTACCCACCTTTCAAGCTTTTTAATCTTCCCAATTTGCTTCAAGTGAATTAAAACAGTTTTATCACTAACACCGCAGCCTGCAGCTAACTCGGACGTGGTTTGCGATGGATCCGCTTCCACAATAGCCTTCAACTCTTCATTATCAACTTGAGTCTCAGGCCGTCCACGGGGCTTGTTCTGCAAGTCGAAATTTCCAGAACGAAAACGTTGGAACCAAAAACGAACTGTGTTTTCTTTTGCAACACGACCGCCATACACATCATTCACCCTTCGAGTTGTTTCCGCAGCACTAGTGCCACGGCGGAACTCGTACTCGTAAATAATGCGATATTTTAAGTTTTCCATTTTGTAAAATGAGTGACGCAAACAGAAAAAAACAGAAGAAAAAAAACAAATGAATGACGATCATCGAAGCACAAATACATGAGTCTATAGCTGTACAAATTTGAATTTGGAATTCCTTACCAAAGAGGAGAAATTTGTGATTAAAGTGGCCAGTACGAAAAACGCCAATTTCATATGTAAGGACCTAATAAAATTCTCGTGTCACAGTTTTCGTTCCCATACTCCTCCGAAACGGATTGACCGATTCTCATGAAATTTTATGAGCATATTCAGTAGGTCTGAGAATCGGCAAACATCTATTTTTCAAAACAACGTTTGCTGGGATCAGCTAGTACATATTTAAATAAAGATTAATTGGACAAGTTGAACATATTGTATCAAAGTTTAAAATAAAGTAGTTTCCGCTGTCTATTTGCATTTGGACTTTAATGAGTTTGAGCTATAGATAGATTGAATTAAGACGAAGGTTTATAATGTAACTAGCGGCCCGCCCCGCCGTCGCACGGGTATAAAATTTTCACGGAAATTATTCGAATTTTTCTCGCCGTCAAGTTCTCTCAAGTTGGAATGAACTGCACATGGTGTGCGAAATTTATTATAATCGGTTAAGTGGTTTAGGAGTCCATTGAGGACAAACATTGTGACACGAGATTTATATATATTAAGATTTAAAAATCAATAAATCTCAGGTAAAGCGGAATGGTAGTTTTAGACTTGAGGTCCTTTATAGACTTAACATCTTATTGAGGCGTTGCCATACTGGCCACGCTTGGCAGGCGGGTTGGTGCGCACAGTGTCTGCTGTTAGGTTCCACGAAGGCACTGCTCACATCTTCAGGTTATAGTAGGTATATTAAGTATAAACTTACAGAAGTCAAACGTTACGATCTCCTGCTTGCTGAAGATGCTGCCGATCCAGGGAGCTACATGCTTGAGGATGAGGTGATAGCAGTTCGCCGGTGGCTGCAGCGCGCAACGCAGCGTCATTGCATCCAGAACTGTGCAATTTTGCTTCACGGCTCGACAATAATTCTACCAGAAACAAAAAATTTATGATATTAGAATGAAATTGTAGATAATATAGAATATAATATAAAATTATATTTCTACATTACTCATAATTTGTCATGGAGTACAGGGGCCCGGATAGTGTTGATTTTCGCTCTCTGCCTTTTGCAGCAATTAATAAAAGTGTTAGTGAAGTGCCGACTTTTGAAAAAAACAATCCATAGCTTATTGACGACTTTTGATACATTATTATATTTTAAAATCACTTTGACGATTATTATAAGCTTAAATATTCAGGTAGCGCTGTCGACCGTGGTACAATTGACTTCAAAAATTTATTTATTTCAGTTTAATACAATAATCATAACAGGTTATTTTTTTAGCCCTAATGCGATCACATATTTATAAATAATAACAAATTCATAATGATTAAAATAAAATAGTAATAATAATAGATCAACGATTGGAGGTAAAAATGAGAGGAGTTTAGTTGCCGCGCGTCCGTTTCTTCGGTTTTAACGGCCTGGGGCGTTTAAGACGTCCTATAAATAATGTTTAAAGTAATTGTTTGCTCTAAGAGATATGCATAACGTCCGGAAAAAATATAGTCCGTGTGATTACTGAAAGAAATCGCTTTTAGCGATAAGTTTAAGATACAATTAAGTTTTTTTTTGTAATTTAAAGTAAGAAAATCGTAAGAAATGTAACCTATTTTGGTTATTTTGTTTCTTTTTGTTAATTGGTATGTGTATTAAAGAATTTTGTCTATCTATTCTACCTAAAAACCGACTGTCTGGAAAATAAAATAAGGATTGTTACGCAAGCAGAATCGAAGTTGGTACATGTTAAGAGATGGTTTTTTTGAAACTATCATTCAGATGATTGTCTTTTGCTTTGCCATGATTGATTGTCTTTTGAGTTTCCCGATATTTCGGTACAGTTACATGCGCCATAATCACGGTTGAACTGAAGCTGAAGCAAGTTGGATCACAGTTTTATTGATATTATTGACCTGTTTCACACCTGAATGACACTAAATAGTGTGTTTCTTTGTCTATGTTTATTATTGTTGACTTTCGCACTTTGCAGACTCTTGACTGTACATTATGTTGGCAGTCTGCGAAATTATACTAACCCTAATTGAATAGTCGACAAAGCTTATAGTTGCATGGGTATGGGAAAGTTGTTTCAGCGAATAATCGTATAGAGATTTTTGAGAGGCGGCACTCTACTAATTTTTGTATTAAATACTGAAAAAGCTGTCAGAGAGCGAAAGTCAGCCAGTCCACAAGTAAATCTTAATTCTGTGTCAAAGTTGTATTGTAATTAATACGGTGGATTTCTTTAAAATAAAACTTACATAATTGGTGTGATTGCAGAGATCCATTGTATAATTGCTTAAGGGTATCCCTGTGTGCCATGTGATTGTTGTGATGTTTCTAAAATCAATCAATAATTCATAATGTTTAAAAGTAAAAAGTAGTTTTTAGTAATCTTATACAAGTTTTTAACGAGTAATGACTACTACATAGACTGCTATGTTTTATGCATAAAAGAACCACTTATCACTTTTATTAAAATGAGAACCATGTACATAATGAAAAATAGGGCAATACATTTCCCCTCATACTTACTCATAGTCTGCCCGATCAACAATGACAACATTCTGCTGGAAGAACTCTTCAGTATAGTTATTTGTAACATTAAAGTAGAAGTCAGATCTGGGCTTGCTAAAGTCCTCCAGAAATGTGCTACCAATTACATAGCATGCACTGAATATCAGGTCAAAATTTGCAGATAAACAAGCCTGAAAAGAACATGGTTTTTAGAGGGATTTAAATATTAGTGTGGTTTGGTTTTATGTTGTGACACTGCAACTTGCTCACAACAATATTATTCAGTAATTAATGTCTTATTGCATTCTATGTATAGCCATAAGAGTTTGGCAAAGGAAGAAAACTAATAATATAAGTTAAACTTACAGTTTGTTCTCCAGTACAGTTATGTTTATAGACCCACTCAAAATTAGTAGAGTGGTGAGGCCATCCTGATCTCTGGAGAGTTGTTCTGTTACAGTACTTCTGGTTAGTGGAGTAATAGATCTCCAGTTTCCATTCTTTAGATATGTTAGTGGGTTTGGTACAGTAATTAACGGTGTATCTTCCGAGAGTGCTCAAAACCGGCTCGAAGGTCATGGCCGCGGGTCCATCGCTGCAGGTCGGCGTCAGTGCCTGGCCCGCGCACTGAGCCAGGAACGCCAAAAGGAAACCCAACAACATAGTGGAATAACTTTCCTTCATTACATGATTACAGGAGAACACGAAACATACGAATGAAGGACGTTTTTTATTCACATCTTCACGTAAACAGTTAACTTGCTCATTTGTAGAGCAGCTCAATCGTCCACAAATAAATTGAGGAATGGTCAAGACAACAGAGGCGATACTCGAAAGTTATTGTAGGGGGATACTAACTCAGCTTTGATCACTGTGAATTGCCTAAAAACTGAAATAACACAAATCAATAAGTTTTCTACTAATTACGATTCCACATAACACAATAAATTCATATTAATTCATCCAAAATCACGAAACTGAGATTTAGATGACAACAACACTCACACTACAAGCAGAGAGTAAATAATACTACACTACAAGTACGTACATCGCTCGTTCTCGTTCTACGTTCGTTACTACTCTCAAAATCTGGGTTGCCGTATCTAAACTTTGAAATTGCCGTATTTATAAAAATAAATTTAAAATTGCCGTATACGCGATTTATTTGAATTACCTTTAAAAAAACACATACGTACAAAAGTAAATACAACCATAATATTTTGTAATTTTTACACATATTATCAAATTTTAACAAAAACACTGGTTAGAACTAGCTTTAATTTACTCTTCTAAAATCTCTTCACCATAAAGGTTCCGAATTGACTCAAAAAACAATCTCACTCTCGTGTTTAAGCAACGAATACTCATTCCAATCGAATTAACGGGGATGTGTGAAAGAGATATCAAGACAGGCAATACAGTTCAGAGGCAGAGTTCAAAAATATAGGGAATACCCGAGCCCGGTGATAGCGTAACGTTCAGTTGCGTTCAATGCAAGGCCCTTTCCGCACTGTCTCTAGGATGCATGTTTCCAATGCAAGGAAAAGGAACGTTCTTACCGATCACTCCCTATGGGGGGATACCAATGTTACGTTTCGTTTCACCATTTCATAATCAAAATTTTTGGAGTTTACTCCTCAAGAAACGATTTGAGTTATAAGGCCCGGTACGGAAATTTTATGAGGAGTAAAATCAAGTGTAACACGAAAAGTTGAGGCGTTACGTAGAAAGAGACAAACATATGTATCTGTAGGATTGAGCGTGTAAAAGAATGAGATGGAATTCATTACACAGCTTATCTCATTCTCGGGGTCTCCTCTTTGCGCGATACTTCGTAGTCTCCCTGTATTTTATATATATTATTTTGTAACATACTTTATGTAATACGCTTTATTGAAGTAATATAAATATCCGAATAATTACAGATATATGTTTGTTTCTTTTATCATTTTAGCAGATGCGTTCATTTACCCTTTTTTTCTATTCGATATATATCATAATTATCGTTCGTAAGGAGTAAACTCCAATCGTGCGTCGTAGCTGACACACACTCTTTTTTTTATTTTAGGTAATCTGAATTGTCGTATTAAATGATACGGCAGTAAAAAAGCTGCCGTATACCGTATTTTCCTAAAAAAAATCATGAATTACCGTATACGGCAATTGCCGTATCGATAATAACGCTGCTCTCTGGTTTATCTACTTGCGATGCGAATACGTACATTTCAAGTTCAATGCTTCCAACAAAGTATGAAAAAGAATGTTAGCAAACAATTTAAAAATTAGTAGGCTCCCCTCACGCACCGCACCGGGAGAAATTAAAAATAATAATTCCGGACTAATATCGCCGTATACCTTACCCCAAACTAAGCAGAGCTTGTACTATGGGTGTTAGGTGACTAATATACTACATTGATAAATGATCCCAGCATTTCATAAGTGAGGGAGTTAATATTGTAATAATAATGCTCAAAGTAGAATGTATAATATTACATAAGACGCAAACGCTTGTCACTCAAGGAAGTATTTAAAATCGAATTATAATATATTATACCTACATTAGAAATTAATATCAATCAATCAATATTTTATTAAAAATCAAGGAATGTATTATATAATTAACGCAGTCGTGCTAGTTTAAATATTGTTTGTCAATTAAGGCAAATAGATTAATTAAAATAATAAAATAAGATTGTGTTGATATTGAGCCTTATTTGATAATTATTGTAATTATTTGTTTTATTCTATAAGAACTATTGTAATTGGTTTTAAAAATCGTGTTCGTTAGTTATTAATAAAATGAGACAACTGCGCCCAAATTAAATAATTTATGTACCTAAAAATTGTTATAATAAAACACGCGTAGTTGGTTAAATACAGTCATATTGCATAGTAGCTAACCTACCTACATACTTACATTATGTATAAGAGAAAAATAATAATATTGCCTTAAGTTTTCCGAGCAAAAACGGAAAGAGCCAGCTACTTCATTATCTTTTATAAAATTGCATGTTTAAGAACTTATCTTGTCATAGTTGGCAACTCTCAAATTGACAGTGACAGTCTAGCGAGGAGACACTGACGATTTATATACAAATTGGAAAAGCACAGATAATATTTTGGATCGTCAAAATGGCGTTCTACTGAATAACATCTTTTTCACTTTATAATTTTATTTAACTCGACACTGGCAAATTGTCGCTTCAAGCGCAAAGTCCAATTACAAGAAACTGAACTGATAATATTTAACCCTTTATAAGTTAGAGGCGATATTTTCACCATAATTTTTTTTTTTTTTTTGTGCGGATATTTAATTTTCGGTCTTTTTATTTTATCCTGGCAACTTTTATATTGTCTATCGACATTTTGGCAGTGTCAAATTTGACACATGTCATAAGTATTTTTCTAATGGCGCCAAGTTAAACTTTCGAAAGTGCTCAATTTTGTTGGACGAATTTCAATGAGGGTTTATCTAGAAAATCTTCGAATGATAAAAGATAATTTTGTTTACTATCGGTTCATCTTGTTTTGTTCTACAGATACTTGAGAATATTTGGGTCCCTGCTATTTGGAATTTTGCACAGGCTTGATTTTTTGTGGTGGGTTGTATATTCCCTATGTCTGTGTAGGACATTTTTGTGGTGGTTTGTAGTTTTGGGTTGGATTAGCAAGAGGGCTGATATGTGGTTTTACGAGCAGAAAACGACGCTCGACTAGTCTACCATCGTATGTTTGTAGAAGAAAGCTCGCTGCAAACGAAAATCGTCAAAAGATGATCAACGCTGTCGCCGATGAAATAAGATTTACAAACGTTGGATATCACATGCCATGTCCATTGCCATCCTTCAAACGATGCAGAATGTGCAGCACAAAAGCCCACGATAAAAGATCCAAGATTATGTGTGAGAAATGCAAGGTCGCACTTTTTATCGTGCCGTGCTTTTATGACTTTCATAAGAAATGAATAAATAATACTGATACATATAAGAGATTAGATGAAGATAGAATGAACCAGTGATTATATGATGATTGTAATTCTAGTAAAGTAAGTTAGGTATAACTAAATAAACAACTTAGGTACTTATTATTATTGTTTTATACCAATGTCACCTAAAAATAAACTATTTACTTGCCAAAAAACAGGTCCAATTTGAACAAGCTTGCACTAGACAGTAGAATCGAGAAAATCTGACAGGTAACGGGAATATATTTCCCACCATGTATATACTTACTAAAAAAAAAAAATATATATTTTCCTTTCTACCCCTATTATATAGCTCTAACCACTACAAGTTTTATTTTTCCACTGTCCACTCCTTATGACAGTTAAAGGGTTAAGATATATACTCTCTGTCGGAGACTCAAAATGGCGTTCAACTGAGTAACATCTTTTTCACTTTATAATTTTATTTAACTCGACACTGGCAAATTGTCGCTTCAAGCGCAAAGACCAATTACAAGAAACGGAACGGATAATATTTAAGTAATATTCCTTTTAAAACGTGAAACATTATAAATAACTATTTTAAGTTATTTTCTTAGCTTTAATGCATTTTGTGGTTTTACTAACTTTTGGAAACTTAATGAAAAAGTAATTGCTCGACTTGGTGGGGGCACTGCCGTGCCCCCAGATAAAGTAATAAAAAAAGTGATTATGTTATAAACCTCACATTGCAGGTTAAAGTATTTTTAAATTGTATGCAGAAAAAGATTAAGATACATCCGTAACCTTCCGAATCCAGTGTGCGAAGGTTACGGATGTGTTAGCATAAAATTTGGAAACTTTATCCATTTTATATTTTATAATATTTAATGTCAAAACCTCTGTCTATAAATAATCTAATTTTTTATTCAATTAAAATCAATGTAAGGCAAGAACCCAATGGGCCTATTTCATATTATATATTCATATTATCTCTATATTTTAACCCTTCAACTGACTTGTAAGCTTTTACAAGAAAGATTATTTTTCTAACAGTCTTACTATTTAGCTAAGTACCACTTACCACGTTATCTAAAAAAATATAATAAAAATGGATAGAAGAGACATTAATGTAATTAAATAATTTATTCCACACTAATAATCCAACCATACATACAAAACACACATTACCCTTAAAAACTAGCAATCTGTTGGGACAGAACGGCATAGATGCCGAGTGCTGTGAGGCCGACCGCCGAGGCGTGGAGCGCGCGGAGCCCCAGCAGCGCCCAGGGGCTCAGCGCCAGCAGCGAGCCCACGGCCTCCTCGACCAGCGCGCGGTACGGCGACAGCGCCAGCATGGCGCCCACGACGGGCGCGTGGCGCGCCGGCAGGTCGGACCGCGACCAGAGCCACACGAGCGCCGCCGTGGCCACGTGCTGCAGCAGCGCCACGTTGGACGCGGCGCAGGCTCGCACGTACACCCAGTCGAACTCGGAGCCGCGCGCTCCCACCCAGAGCATCACGCCGCGCGTCACCACCACCTGAAGGCAATGTTGACAGTTGACACTTGAGATCTGGATTATTCTTTATAAAATATCTTAGGTTCCTTAGATTATCTAACGTTATTTTCCACACAATACATACATTTGACCATCAGTTAAACATATAAATGACCTAGCAAAGAATCTTCTGATGTTTAAAGCATATTTGAATTATCAGCAGAGCAGCAGGAATGAACATCAAAATCTAGATAGCTGTTGTAAAGCGAGACAATATAAGATGAATGAAAACTTAACCATGCCATGTAAAAAAATAAAAAATCAGGTTATTTGGACTTGCGTTTTTGATTGGTAGGGCTTAGCTTTCTCACTAACAAAACTCCTTGGTCTGGGTGTTTAATATGTATAGTAAAAAATATCTATACATGTATGTATAATATACATACCTACATGTATAGATATTTTCAATTATATTAAGTAAATCAGACATCTAGTCCCTGTAACACAAGCTTAGAGCTTACTAAGAGGCTAGATGTTGTTGTGTAGATTGTCAGGAAATATTTATTTATTCGTTTAACTAAGGTTTAAAAACATTATGCATGAAAAATAACAAAAGTCACTATGACTTTTTCTAACATTAATATTTATTAGAATTTGGCAGTGTATCTAAGCTTAAGCCAAACAGCTTGTTCTCTGAGTGTTACATGATTAAATACTGGTATACAGAAAAACACCACAGCAACATACCATAATTAGTTAATAAACAAAATCTGGTTTCCTAACAGGCAAAGGTCGACCTCTGTGGCTCAGTGGGCGAACGGCCGCTTGAGGCGCGGGGGAACTGATTTTGTACGATGATCCTACAAAATCGTACTACGATCTACAATTTATGATTTCAGGTCTGCGTGTTTTCTATGTGTATCATATGTTTGTATTGTTAAAATGTATCTATGTAGTATATCAGTCACCTAACACCCACAGTTCAAGCTCTGCTTAGTTTGGGGTTAGGTGATGCAGTGTAAAAAATAAAAGGTCACTTTATTTCAATAGAATTACTATGCCTTGGAATATAAATTACGTTTTTCAAAATCACAATTCTTTAAGAACAACTTTTTTCAATTTAAAAAGTTACAGATTTGATACCTTAACACTTTTTGTTTGTAAGCATCTATTCTGTCAATTAACATAAATATGTTTCACCTGGATGCAAAAAATGTTTTAATATTAATAATTTATGAATTTAAAAAGTTTATATTTACATTTATATCATTTTTTTTTTGGTTATTTCTACTAATCTGAGGAATTACTAGACTTGTTAAAATAAATGATAGTTTAAGTCAGTTAAAATGGAAGGCTTTTAATATTCTACTTTCTATCAGGGGATAAAACCACATAATGCAGACAAAGCAACACATCTAACACAAACCTCTGCACTAGCCCATCCAATAGCTGAAGTGAGGATCTTTGCATGACCCTTCCCGGGCACTGAGCTCAGAGCGAAGTACAAGCCCAGGAGATCAGCGAGGTCCACTGTGGCCTTGAGTATTTCCTGTAATTGATACAAATGCATATTGCAATTATCAACATTTTGGAGACATAGAATACCTGCGCCCTATTACCTGCAATATGTACATTTGAGGTTGTTTAACTACATAGTAATTCTGGTATATCATCAGTATATCATCATCATTTCAACTGCTAGACATAGCATCCCTCATACACACCCCACCAAGCTATTCCGGTTGGAGTTAAGTATACAGGGTGATTAATTTAATGTAGTCCAAAATGAAACCTATGATGGGGAGGATCTTGTGCATTTCATGTAATAGGAAAGACAATCTATAAGGTTTGGTTACCAAATGTTTCCTCAGCATAAACAAAGGGAACTACTTAAAATTCCATTATTCTATTGAACTCCTTTTTAAATCCACAGTGATATTTAACCTATTTATTTAAAATAATGTGATCACAATATTAAAAATAACAATTAGTAATAGACAGAAATGGCAATCATTAGAGGATGCAATGAATGCTAATGCTAATACACACAGGTATAAGTACAGTATGCGTTGCTAACTCTTACCCCTTGCCGAAGTGGCTTGTACAGAGAAGGGGTTACCAGTAAGCGACGCATACTTACTGTACCTAGGTACCAACCAAAAAAATGTTGTATTCTCCTGTAACATGGCTGCTATCCGTGTCAGGGAAAAATGTGGCCAACAGTAACATTTTGCATAGTTGAGTGAAAATATACAAGCCGCCAGCGTACACACATTTTGAGAACGTTGCGTACTCAGATCTGAAAACATGAGAAAGAAGACGGACGTTTTAAATTAAGTAAATAATTGGATAAGCCTAGTTCCGATAGGAGATCATACTTACATTCCCGAATATTTGTATGCCATATGATATGGCGCATACACTAAAGCTAGACAATTTCCAAAATGGTACAGTGTCATTGTTCTAAGTTCAATTCACGGTTATACATAAAATTATGAAAATGATAGAAAAATCTGCCTTGCTATTTCACGTTCCGACTCCCAAAATGAAATTGTGCAGAACCAGCCAGAACAGACAAGACAGTACTGACTTCTTCTTCTTCTTCTAATAGATGGCGTTCGTGTCGTGACTGGCTATATGGCCGTCAACAGCCAATGTCCGTGTGTTTTGTTGGACATTTTTGATTCGATAAGATTTTCAACCATAAAACAATGGGAGTCGAGTTAACAAATACAAAAACAAAAAAATGTCCCAACAATAAAAAATAAAAATAAATTAACAAAGTTGATTATTGACACTGAGAAACTACATAAAACTAAACTAAATGTGAAATGAATATCTATGGATTATTAAAAACTACAAATACATAAAATAATACATAAATTTAATATTTACAATTTAATGTTAATAACAGAGATAAATTAAATTTACAAGTTTTACTAAAAATGGGGAAAGAAAGACAGAACTGACAACAGTCAGTGTGTAATTGACAGTGACAGATACATAGATCATGAAATGACAGCTCCAACTTTACAAATGTTTTCGATTGCCAACTCACAAATTCTTTAAGACAGTTCTAGCATTATAATTTATGGTTCATTTTACCCATGTCTGTCTATATATTTTTTAATATATTATTTATCTGTTTTATTTAGTGACAAATACAATTATACTAGTGATTAGATTCCCTTAGTATAGGTGGTCGCATCATGCAATAAGTCAAAGGGGCAACAACATACATAAAATATTAGCATATCTATACGTTTATTGTAAAATTGTGGTTTGTTTATTTGATTGAACGCGCTTACCTCAGGCACCATTGGATCAGATATGATACTAATGCGGAAGCTATCTGACTGCTCAAACATATGTTGTTCCAGCGGAAAAATCCATACAACCATACATGGCACTCCGTCGTGTGTAAAGCTAGTTGGAAAAAAACTACAATAACAAGTTTAAAAAAGTTATGATATTATATACCCTAGAAACACCAAAAGCTTTATATAAATAATTGTAAAGTGGTTAAAAACGTTAGACTATGTACTACAACGGAAAATTTATTAAGATAATCTTAATCACTTACCTCACAAAATGTGTATACATAAATTTGTTAATTTAAACATTTAATATGTTTGTACCTACCAATTAGTTAAGGAAGAACAAGGCCTTCTATCGCAGATTTTAAAATAAATCTAAAAGAAGGTCTCAACAACCACAAAATTGTATAAAAAGCATTTAAGTTACTGAATAAATGCATTATTACAATACAAATCACAATACATTATTATTATAATATATCATAATAAATTATTATTATTAAAACAAAAATCAAATTTGCAAATCTAATCAGCCTCTTGTGGCCCCCTATTCAGAGTTATGCATATTAAATGCGTAGCATGGCATTTTGATTGAATATTTTTTCAAAGTGAAATTCTATAAAATAATTCCTGACAAAACGATCGCTTTTTTAATCAAACGGAGAAATTTCTGAGCTTTGTGAAATCAAACTATGGAAATAGGTAGGTAAATAAAACAATATGAATGAAGTCGCTTAAAAATACAGAAATACCTGTTGGTGATGGAATAAGAATAGTGACAATGGTCATCGAAGAATTTATCAAAATTCATACATCGTAAAACATCATAACTAAGGTGGCAACACAAGCACACATGGCGGCAAGGCTTTTAAAAATATGTATCAACAAATAAAATTATTGTGTTTTATAAATTAAAAGGCAATTATAGCCAGGGTAATGGATTTTTCTTGAAGAAAAGCTTTGTTGCTAATGTTATCAAGCTTGGAAACCCATTAGCTGTGGTCCCAGTTGAATGAATTATGTAGGTATTTAATAAAGATACTTTTTGCATGTTTCATTAGAAAAAGGTAATCTATATTAATGTTGACATACTTATTTCACCAGTATTTTTAAAACTTACCAACATGTGAGCTTATTGCATAATTTTTTTACCACTTCACAGCTATTTCATTCATAAGCCCTTGCACTACTTCGCTGTGTGATTTGTGATGGGGTTAAAAAGGGTGTTGTAAAAAAGGGTGACTTTTTAACCCTTTCTTTTGGCACACGCGCAAAAGAGTAAGGGGTTTGTTGTCCAATAGCAAAGCAGGGTTTGATATTTTCAATGTATTTGTCCGGAGGAAAGTGTCCGAGCGGTGAGGTACCGGATTTCCATCGCACAGCAGTTGGCAACCCAAGGGGCTGGGGGTAACTTGCCTCTCTAATTTAAATATATTTTGAAAGTCCTAAATTTAATATAGCTAAAATTACTTGTGCTAAATATCAATAGTACCTAGATCATTGCTGAGAAGTATAATAATAATGTTCCCTCTGATTTCTTATAAGATATCTAATGAGGTTTTTGGTAATATCATTTAGCCATGATGGATTGCAGTGAGATAAATAAGGTGGACTTGGTGAGTTTGTTTTCCAATAAGTTTGTATTCTTTATTAGTTATTTCTAGGCAGATACATTACTTTAATAGGAATCTACTTAGATGTTGGTCTCTAATTGTAGAATTTTTCATATAGGCATTTAAAATTTCACCAATATTTAATGTTGTACAAATATTTCTATTATAGAAAATACATACAAGTATGTAAAAATGTTCTTACATTAAGTACCTACACAATTAGATTATGGGAAGATAGGTTTGATATGAAACTATACATTAGAAATGGATTTTAAATGGTTAAGGATGATTTATCATTGGCTTGCCCAATATAATGTGAGAAATAAATTGTGATTGATTAAGGTATCTAGGTAGGCATTTACTTAATAACAAGAGTTTCAGAATTAAATTTAGTAATAAATATTTTATTTCCATAAGTAATTCTTGAATCACAGGCTATCTCAACTTTAGAGATTATAGTTTCTTTAAAGCAATTCCTTTCAAAGCAGTTTAACTTTGAATATCAATGGCAACTTGATTGAAAAGCGGAGAGAATAAGGTGATCCATAACTGTAGTATGTACTACCTAGTACTACTTGATTATCCGCGCAATAGGGTATATGACTAAAACAAAATAATTAGCCCTATATTTATATTATCAAAAAATTTTAGGTACCTACCCCATTTTTTTTTCTTGCACACAAAATCAATACGTTACACTGAAGTTTCGCGTGACGTAAAGATAGCCATCGCAGTCCCAAGCCCCCACTCCTGAACTTGAATAAAGTCCAGTATGTTTGGACTGGCTAAAGACGTTTCTAAACACAATAGGTACTATTTTTTTATGTAGTCTCCATGCCTATTTACACTCGTTCCTCAGCAGTATTATGCCCCATCTGTAATGTTGAGACTACTTCGTTTAAACACCATAAACATCAATCCTATTTCGATTTGGTACCTTAGGAGGGACCTCTTACCTTTCTGTATTCCGTGACCTCAGGACAGAAGTTGGGTTTGTTAGTCTAATCAGGCCGCCCACGTGCCTAGGAGGTTAGAAAGCGGAAGAGTTAAGAAGGAAAAGTTCATGAAATAAGATCACTGCTCAGTAAGGACGACGCTGCATGCCGTTTTGTTAACTGTCTGATAGAGCAAGAAGGCCTAGAGAGATATCAATATTTAGAAGATAATGATGTAGGTACCTACCTATGCAGCATTTTACAATCCTTAGATCCAGTGATCGAACTAAGATAGACAAATGAAAAGTAGGTATTCGAAACACGTTGAGCAGTTTCTTTCTGTGAACTGTCGATGTAAGCTTAAATTCAGAGCTGTTATTAAAGAAAGACATAGATTTGGATTGCAATTCTGGCGTATGCACCCCGACGCGAGTCTTGCTTGGCATCCAACACAATAGAACACCAGCGGTCTTTGAAATCTGAAGTGAGAGAAGGTCTCACTAATTCATCCTTCCATCTATATCTGTATCATCATTCGCTGTTAAAAATACTGTCTTACTTGAGCTGGTTGAATTGTAGTTTGCGACTGAAAATACCTAACTACTAATCTTAATGTATATAAATCTCGTGTCACAAGATACAAAATCATTTATTTCCATTGTTTGGTTTTACAAAACTTAGACACGTCAAAATAAATTACAAAAAAAAACAAAAACATTTAATCATAGTTGCTTAAAGATAAGTAGGAAATAAATTTATGGTATCTGGTCGCTTCGCTTTTTTTAAACTAGAGCAAAGAAGCGATTAGAAACTCTAGCTCATTTTTGTATTGAAACTTTACAATCATTATTTGTTAGTCTTGTTTTTGATTTTGTGTTGGAGCAGATTCCGTCCCAAGCAGTTTTGTCCTCCGATGGTAATCCGATATATTATAATAAGCTTTTTTACAAAGATTGTTTTTTAGAATTTTCTTAAATTTAGTAATTGACAACTGTTGCAATTCTTTGGGAATCTTGTTGTAGAAGTGTATACATTGCCCTTTGAATGATATATCAGATGTTTGTCCTCAATGGACTCCTAAGCCACTTTACCGATTATAATAAAATTCGCACACCATGTACAGTTCGATCCAACTTGAGAGATAGGATGGTTTTTACGGCGAGAAAAATTCGAATAATTTCCGGGAAAATTTTATACCCGTGCGACGCCGGGGCGGGCCGCTAGTTTAATATAAAAGGCGCAAATTTCGTGGGCACTTTGATAAAAAAAACAATCTAAAGAAATGGAAATAACCTAAAATATAATAGAAGTATGCAAATATTAGCTGTAACTGACAAAGTAATGATAATATAAATGATTTTACCCACTACATAGTCCTGACGAGTAAAACTCAACTTAAACTATACTCTGTACCTACAGACGAGTATAACTTGCATTTGGCAGCTTTTAGGTAGGTACGGATATTAAGCAAGTACCTACATAGAAATTAAGTAATTACATACTTAGTTAATAGTCACTAATCAAAGTGTGTACCTATTCGTAATTTTAAATGCAAAAAAACGTCTGGACAGGGTTCTTTCCGCGCTTAACTCGCAACCATCTGAATGACAATTAATATACCAACAACACCACACATTTCTAATAGATTTTTGGTTTAAAGAGAGTTCTAGTTAGATTTTCCAGTAATTTGTCCAATATTAAGCAATTTAACAGTAACTCGCTGCGAAATTGGTTAGTCTCTCAAAAATTATGTATGAGGTAAATTATGTTACCCCTAAAAAGAACTAATGTTGTTTATAGAAATCATAAATATGCTAAAATACGAATGTTTTCTAGAGTCTTGCTATAAATCTAGAGTAAATTTGAACTAATGAGATATTTTATTCGGATTCAGCACCCAAAGAGGTTAACGGGACATTATTAAGGCTCCGTTCAAGGGAAAATTGACACCCAATACTATGACTCGGTTTTCCGTCCGGCTAGTACAAATTAAAATAACAATATCTATCTATATAAATAAAAATGAATTGTTGTTCGTTAGTCTGATTAAAACTCGAGTACGGCTGGGCCGATTGAGCTGATTTTGGTTTTAAAATGTTTGTCGTAGTCCAGGGTAGGTCTAAACGGTGAGCAAATAAGAAAAAATTGCCGGGAACTTTTTTTACCCGTGCGACGCCGGGGCGGGCCGCTAGTATTAAAATATAACTAACGTATATGTGTTAAAATAAAATGAATTGTAATTTTGAATAATTGCGTGCGGAACTATGGCGGGCCGATGGTAATTAAAAAAAATATCTTAATAACTTTTTTTATGTTGAAAATGTACCTACTGTTTTATTCAACAGCCTGTAGTTCTTTAATACCTCGGCCAAAGCTAAACCATCACTTGCTTGGAGCATGGTATTTTGGTGCTAAGGGGGGTTTGTATGAAAAAAACGTTAATACATTTTTTACTTGAATGTTAATCTTACTCGAACCGAACAAAACTAGGGTTTGTTATGATTTAGTAACACGTCGATGTTGTGTTAGTAGAACTATCGTCAATGCCTAGACTTAATTAACTTTCCTTAACTTAATTAACCTGCTAATGCAATGAAATAAAACATGACCTTGCTTGTGAATTATCTTTTAAAGGTTTTGTTCCCATACTTAAATTAAGTACCTACCTATTCGTATTACGGTAGTCCTAAACCTACAGCTTCACCACATTACGGGTTCTTTGAATTACATTCCCAAATCCGCAGTCTATTCATATTCACTAATGTTCGCGTATGTACACGTATCGCACGAACATTTTCAACATAAAAAGGAAAATAGAATGAAACCATGAAGACCTCCCTCACGTCATCCGTCCATTAAGTGGGCACCATTGTCCGCGACAATGGAGACGGAGTATAAAGAATCGCAGCCATTAGGTAAATTTCCTTATAATTTTTTGGTGACACCCTCGGCGAGGGTCAAGGGGCGAGGGGAGAGTGGGGAAGAGCACATTTGCCACGCGAAGTGCCGAGCACTGTCTCTGGAGATTGAGATCTTGATACTGCCGCTGCGTTTTTTGCCTATTGAAGACAGGTGTATCTAATGTAGTTGTGGCTTACGTTATTGTTATTCTTACACTATCAAAAGCGTTAAGTTTGTATTAGTTGGTAAATAATCATACTTATTTGCAAAGACATCGACATTCCAGTTAGGTAGATACTAAATAGTTTTTGAATCTAATAAAGCTGAATAAGGAAGTTTCTTCTTTCTGTTAATAATGATATCTTGGTAAATAGAATTTAACTAAATATCAACATCCTAGTAATATTTAACTCATCTAGTACCCGACAAAATCAATCCTAGCCCGCCCGCATTAAGTATGTAACGTTTCCGAAATATTTAAATTAAGTTGAATTGAGGAAGAGTAGGTAACATCAGATCCCTAATATTGAAACATACTTGTTGGAATCCTAGTAAAAAGATCATTCTTCATTTCGGTCTGTAACATTAGAAGCAATTTTGAGGCGCACAGTGTCCAGTCTCGCAATCAATAAACAATAATAGCGAAATGATTTCAATTTGTGAGTGGAGGAGACGTATTATTCGGCTCACGTATGGTGCAGGCGAGTGCGGCACGCAGATAAGCGTAGCCGGAATGTCCGTCCGTCGCAGGGGCCTTATCGGAAGCGGCTTAGGGACGGGACCGGCTCTCCCCTGTCCACCCGCGCCGCCGGCGATCGATCTCGATGCAAAATTGCCGATAGGGGAAGACGTTGTTTCTTCCTACTTTTATTGCATTATCTTTCTACAATCTATAGATTGGCAGGTGACTAGTTTTGCAGCTTTGTTACTTGCTAAATGATCGATTAAACTATTAGTTTTTTATCGATTGAGCGACCATTTGTTACGGGGGCGGTAATTGCAAACGGTAATCAGTATTCAGCTATTTTATTGCCTGCTACTATTAGTGTACTTTTTCTAATTTGTTATCCTTGGTGAGAAACTAATAATGATGCCCTACAAACTAATTGCTTTTATAGAAGCAATTCTTAATTGTTTTATTTCATTGTGATTAAGTTGTCCGTCATTAATTTCCTTCCGGTGTTTTCATAATTAATTATAGTTAGGTGTTTCGATACATTCAACGAATGTAATGCGAAAACTAATGTCTCCCACACACCTATCGACTTGCATATTTTAATAATTTATTTGGCTGGCAAGACATCCCATATCAAAAACTACGATCTGAAATAAATTCCATTTCCTTATTGGAAAAACCCTCTGGCCATACCAATTTATTCATAGGCTCCACGTATTTTTTACTTGATCATAAATATTAAAGGCGTCTCGTGCCAGGAGGATTTTCAATTCTCGAGTTGCCGAGTCGGATCCCCTTAGATTTTAGGCTTTCTGTTTCCGCGGATTAGAGTGGTTTGATGTATGGCCACGGGCGGTGGTAAATCAAATTTTGATTGCTATTTTCTTTGTGGAAAGTTGTAATCCTCCGGCGGGGACCGGGGAACGCGGGTTAACCGGTCCCCAGGCGCCGCCGCCATAATGCCCATTCCACTTCCATCCAATCCATGTGTTTACATACCTATGTTTTATAAAAAAAATTCTTTAACATATACAGCGAAATCTCCTAGTACCTACAGGTATATTATACAAATTTAGTTGGAGACTCATTGCTACTGAATTTTTAACATTATGATTAAGTTACAGAAATTAAAAAAAAAGGTGTAGAAGCGATTCACACACGATAGAAGTGAAACTCCAGTAAATCGACAAAAGAATGAGATGAATATATATAACAAGGGTAGGATAGGATAATTACAAAGTTTAATTGTGTAAAAATGAAAGTATTATGATTTATTTTAAAAGATATTTTATATTTTATTTAACAAAATGTTACATCCACCACGCTGACATCTTACTAAAAAGCTGTAATACGCAGCCGCATACAGTGTATTAGCTCACGTAGTTTTCACATAAACTAACACACGTTAAATGCTTAAATACAAGCAAGTATTAAACAGTGTGAATATACATAAACACCAACTATCTGCTCTCTCGCTCTGGCTCACTAATTACAGGCGACTATTGTATTTGTGTCTCTTACCTGTCGTTTCCGTTGCATCCGGTTTGAAATCACAACGATTCTAAAGAAGTTTCACTTCAAAAAACCTTGGTATGGAATTAAGGTATAAACGAATGCTTTAAACTATTTGTAATGTTTATTTTAGTTTTAAAATATGCATGATCTGTGTTAAAACCTTAGTTACATTCCCTAACAAAATCTCTAAAGAATTTCTGCTATACTTATTGCAATTTGAAATTGAATTTGCTAGGCAAGTGGTTTGGCATTTTAGGCCCTGCATCGGGCGCAGTAACCACTCGTGTGATCCGATTGCGGGCCGAGTGCGGGTTGGGCTTCGACTGCTCCAGGACTGAATGTAATTTAGCCCCCTTTAAATATTTGAACTGGTGCCCGAGGCGGAATGATTTCCGTAAGCGGATTCCACTTACATACTTACTGCCTATCTTTCGCTATATGATATTGGTAGTTTTAGATAGGATTGAGGCAATTTTAAATGAAGGGGTTTGCACCTTAGGTCCTTAGTTAGCTGGTAGATGATGATATATCAAAGCTCACATTTTTGTACCATAACTGTACAAATAAAGCGTTTCGTAAATAATTAAGTATTTAAAGGTTTTCAGCCAGTGGCTATAAACCTTTTAAGCATATGTGCTCCCCAATTTTGTATATATAAAATTTTAGGGCACCTATGCCCATAGAAAATGTTCTATCAATTTAGATATGATTTGTCTTCTATAGGAAAATAAGCATGTGCTATAACTAAGGTTATAAAGGATTGTACCAATAATAAATTAAATTAATTATATTTTTCGTGTTTCGTAATGGGGTGCAGAGAAGCCACCTACTTTCTCGGTCTTCATGTCCCATCTTAGACCACATCGTCGTACATCAGATGAGATTGTGGTCAAATGAAGGTTTATCTAACATAAAAAAATTATGGGTCATTAAGAATAATATATTATATTATCTGTTTCCGCGTATATTTTTTTTACTACTTAAAAAAAAATTGAGCAAATCAAGCTTATTTAATTATAATATTATAATAGACATTGTAGGTACTTACATACTATAATTACCAACGAAATAAAGAATAACTGTTTGAAAAGAAAACTGAATACGTTACAAAAATAAAACTCCCCAGCACCCCAGTACCTGTATCGACTCGAAAAGGTTAAGAAAATTTAGTAACATACGTATAAAATTCAGCATAGGTGAGGCGGGTCAGCGGGGGCCACCCACCGCGGGTAGAAAAAGGATCTCGAAAATTCTCGACCCTTTTTATACTAAATAGATAGCTAACACGGTCTGAGTGGAGTTTCAATAGATGCTCTCGGATGAGGCGACCTGTGAGGAATCGAGGGCCACGCGGGATGCTTAAGGGAGGCACACTTACGCCGGCCCACGGTGCGTGTCGCACAGCTTTTTCCTTTATTTTTTACGCGTGCCCTCCTCTGAGGGATAAGAGGAATTCTTTTTAAATTGGAAATGTTTTCTAAGAGGATTACGATTTGCAGAGGTGTTCTGTCTTGTTCTGAAATAGCGGTGGCACTTGCTGGATAAAGTAATAATATAATATATAACATATGCAGTAGAGTTTAATAGAAAATTGACTTTACAATAGGCTATAAAAATAGAGAAAAACGATATAAAAATAGTTTAACCTAAAAAGTGAGGTTTATCACTCATTAAAAATCTTTAAAGATATAAAAGTAGAGATGTAAAAAATTGGTCAATTTTAGAATTTGTTAGTAATTTTGAGAAATTTTAATTTGATAGAATAGAAAGATTATAACCATGGCTCTTGTTTCTAAAGAGCGTGGACAAAAAAGTTCAGTTTAAAACCGCCTAATTTTTTAACATAATCCGTATTTTAGGTGTCCCGATATATAGGTAGGTGTATGATTGACAGGTGGGACAGTGACAATAGACGATCGGACTTGTTCGTCCCACGATTCACTCTCACACGAAAAAACACAATGAAATCGTAAAGTAGGTAGCTGAACTGACCACAACTAAAATATGTAATGTTTTTATGAAGCTCAAATTTCTGTGTTATTATAAAATAATGCATAGAGTGCCCCAAATTGGCGGACATGGTCGTTGGCAATGGGGATTTATTTTAAATTTCCACATCCCCCGCCCTCGTAAAGCTCGCATGTGCGCAATTTGTGACGGCTTTGTCAAATTTATTGACACGTGTTTTGTTATGGAATAATAGAGACACCTCTATATTCTCATGAATAACGTTCAAGATTTTTTTTTAAATTCTAATATCAAGATTTGTATGGAATTAAGAGTTCACGATAAACCCAAGATAAAACTGAGTGTTGTGCCTTATTAAGTTTCCATGTTTCATCCACCATTATGTTATTAATTTTATTATAGTATAAAAGCTACGATTTTGTTTGTTTAAAGTGATTGCTGTACTGGCCTATGTCGATAAAAAGTGATAAGAAATTATTTTGTTGCTTAGAAGTATCTTACTCAAATTAACATACGAGCATACCTACTATAATAGAATAAAAATGTAGTTGGTAGTCTAGTAAAAAAAGAGTCGAAATCTCCAATGTTTACTGAAATTGCGTATTTATCAAAGTTTAATCGTTAAATTGTTGCAGTTTGTAAGATGTAACAATAGTTTTCTCTTTCATAAGCAATATCTTCTAATATTCTGAAATGGCTCATACTCGTTATGATCGAATCACGGAGAATACATTCACTTAAAAGGCGAATAAAAATAGGAATCTTTATATCTATTTTATACCTCGCAAAAGTACGAAATTCCAGCGTGAATATACATTCTAACGTGAACTCTGCCGACGGACGGAAAGATGTAATTTATTGAAAAACTTCGGTTCTTTAAATGAATAAAACTACACGGCTAATAAAACTGGCATAGCAATCCACCATCACCACACCATCTGTCCAGTCACTCTAATCATAGACAAAACTCATTTTTCTGTAGAGCTATGTCATCTTTCAATGCTCAGGCCGACATTTCGGACCTAGACTTGTTTAACACAAAGCCTCACAAGGTCAAGAATGTTTTGGCTAGTCGGTGGTTTAATTCTTTGTAAGTTTTTTTTTTTTCTTTAAGTTTATTTACATTTTGCCAAATTCAATCTTCATTTATTTCATTTTTGTTCTCTTTGTATTTATTTTTAGTAATTGTTAAGTTTAAAGTTATTGTTAATTTTGATATTTGAAAGTTTTCGTGTGTTATTTAGGTTCAATATGCGAAAACAAAATGGTTAGTAGCTATTAATATGTGTATTTAGATAGGTAAGGATTATAACTGTTTGTTTTCCGAATAAAATAAAATAAATAAATAAATAGCAATAGTTTGACCTGTTTTGTAAAAGAGCTTTCGCAAAGCACACTCGTTTCAAACTGTTTTCTTCATCATTATGTAAACATTAAATTTTACACATGAAATACGTAAAAGTTATTCCCGCAGATGAAATGAACCCAGAGGTTGTAAAATTCGTTGTCAAATCGTGGGGTGCAAAATTCGTCGCATGAGGCGAAATAACATGTTTTTGAACACAACGGGGGCTTAGGGATTAAAACCACGGCCGCCCCCGGTAATTGAGTGTTGCGTCTTGCTACAATCACTATTCAATATTATGACAGGTTGCCGCTTCCGTCTCAATATTTCTAAACGTTTGGACAGCTGAGTGGCAAGGACTGTTTCAATCATATAAGAAACCTTTTGTATTGGAAGTTCTTGTGGTAATCAGCGGTATTATATGCAGAATAAAGTTCCGCTTGAATGGACTACCGCAAACGAACGCTTGCATCAATAAATATTTATCGCCGTTTGAATTAGGTATTATAGTACTCATGGTATATACTTTGGATGTCTATATTACGTTCAGTCGTTGAAATTCGAACATTATTTATAAATGAGCAAATAATTTAATTCCCATTTATTTATCCCAATTATTCAATTCCCCAAGGAAGAGTGCTCGGAAGAATCCTATTCTTGCTGTTTACAAATGACATCCCACTCTGTTTAGATCTATATTATATACAGGTTACATTTAGAATTTATTTAAAAATAGTTATTTGACATTGATAAAATTTGTACCTTAGGTATTTCAAGACTGCCTAAAATAGCTTCAATTTAGTAATTTAGAAATTAATCTGACTTATTATTATTATTAATTATTATAAAAAACAAAAATAGTACAATTTCGAAATTATCAAAGAAACTTAACCCTATCTACCTATGAAAAACGTAGTAACGTAAAAATTTAGGTAATGACAAAACAATTTTTATTTAAACAACAAACTTACAGCTCTATATTTATTTAAATTTTAAAACTATAAATAATATAAATTTACTAATTATAAATGCATAGTATAAGTCAGTAAAGTTTCCCAGCTGCCATACAGTGTTCTCCATCCAATTCTAAAACTTGACACATCACCACCACTAACTGCACAAAAACTCTCAAGTCATTGTTTACAAATTGATATAAAATGTTGTGGCAGCTGTAGCCCACAGCTCATCAAGAATAAAATACTAACATATACCCTCACTGTATAACTATGTACAATATGATACGATAGGATTCGATTTATTAGAAAGTACTCAGAATATTATTAAACTCACATCAAAAGTAATGAAGACGAGAATTAAAAATTATTGACTTTTGAGATAGATCTATGTTTGTCCACAATCTCACCTCATGGAAAGTGTCGATGTGGACGAAGATGAAACACATAAGTAGATCTAGAAGGTACCTATTCACTCTTGTCTTGAAGACACTCAGGTTGTAGTAATTAGGAAATACAGCAGCGAATTGATGCAATAAAAATAAGGTTATACCGATGAAAAAAAAATTATTGATCGTAAGAGCCCAAATCATAAACTAAAAACATATATAATATTTGAAAGTGAGAAAAATTAACCAATATTTAGAAAAAAAACTAGAGGAAATTTTATTATTCAATTGACTGATTTTAGATCAAATATATAGGTACAAGTAGGTATTCTTTATAGGTAGGTAGGTTCATATTAAAGTAATTCAAACAGAAAGTTTTATGTGAGTAAAAGGATGTGTGAGAATTAGTCGAATTATGATGATAATTATTGAAGGAGTCGGGAACAAAATCAAGCATTTGCTTCGAAAGTATTGTTTCACTTAAAAAAATTAATACATAGGTATGTACATTATTAAACTATGAATATAATGTTTTGCTGAGTTAACTATAAAAATACAGAATCAACTTTAAAAACAAAGGAATTTTTTATTGTGAAATTTTGTTTGTTACTTTCCATGACAGTAGCAACACGCGATGCACGTGGCAAACAACGGTTGCCGGTTGAGCTAGTCACAAAGTTAGTTATTTTAAGAACTCTTTCGCTTTGTTACATGTGACGTGAGTATATTTGCAGATTTTCGGTTTTCCTTCCCCACTCTCACTCTCATAACTTTTAAACGACACAACCGATTTTTATGAAACATGTCTCAGAACACTCGCGCCAAACTCACCTTTCATAACAAAACGAAACTAAATTGAAATCGCTTCATCCGTTCGGGAGCTAGATATCCCAGACAGACAGACAGACACGTCAAACTTATAACACCCCTCTTTTTTGGTCAGGGGTTAATAAGTATAATAATTATTAAAATTAATTACTTCATCGTATGACAACTTAAACCGCTCCCTTTAACACAACAACTATGGCTTATGAAAAATTAAGTAGTATTTGACTGCTTCGGTGGCGCGGTGGGCGAAGGTTCGCTTGCAGCGCGAAAGGTAGTGGGTTCGATCCCCGCCGAGGGATCAGTGTTTGTATAATCTGCAAGCAGTTTTTCCATAGTATGGATTTTTTACATGTAAAATAAAAAGTATCTGTAAATGAATGTGTATTCTGTTAACTATTCCTATCAGATATCTAGTACCCGTATACACAAGCTTAAGCTTACCACGGCGCTAGATGTTGTTGTGTTTATTCCCCAGCAGTATTTATTTATTTAATATTGTTTAAAACCATGATACCTAATTTAGAGAGTTTTAATATAGTGAATGTTGACGGATGTGTGTGGATATGTAAGGAGCAGTTAAATATATCCATGACCAGTTAAATGTGCATAAGGCTGTTCTCCCCAGATCACATATTGTCATTTCTTAGAACATAATCGATGTGTTATCGACACTTAAAAAGACGTTATCAGAAGTTTTGTAAACATATATTTAGGAATCAGACATATTGAATTTGCCAGAGGATCGAAAATTCGGCCATAACTTAATACTAAGCCTCTTATCCCGGTATGATAGATGGTATATTATATTGTTTATAGTATTCTCCAAGCTACATTAGCTAGAACTAATAAACGTGCCGCGTTAGTGCACGTCGTCCGAACTTCTTATAGTCCGGATGTCACACAAAAGTAATGCGAGGTTTATGCGGCGATATGATCTCTTTACTATTACGACTACATCTGGGAGCTCGTAAACCGAACACACATTAACTCACATATCCGCACTTGTAATGGAAGATAGTTGCCTGGCTAGAAACCTTTACTCGCAAGAACATAAAATATTTAAATAACTTTGTATCAGAATGTTTCGCAATGAATTTTATTCAGTCATTATAGGCTTATTGGAAAGTCTAATTAGATGTTAGAGTGAAAGCTATCGGCGAGCGAGTCCCGCCGCGCCCTCGCCAATAAAAACAGATAAGTACATTATAAATCGTAAGGATATATCGCCGGCCATTATGCCGGGAATGCCCGCTCGGCGTGACGTAGTTAAATATTTTATTGTCTTTTCACGGCGGTATCTACATTACTGTTGTTATAATTTTTGCTTACAACACAATAACACGAGACATAAACTCGGTAATGTTGGAAGTTCAGCCGAAATTAGTCCCCGTCAAATCTATAAAGGTTCTATTAAATGTTTACTGTGGGCTTACCTCGGGCTACTTACAATTTCAATATTGTCGATTGAAGGCTGGACACGGCACTCATCCAACCTATCTATAAAACATGTGGGGTGCGCTGAGTACTAATGATGAATGATCAGATGTGACGCGATCTCCGGAGAAAGGGTTGAGCACCTACTGGCGTGTGCGATACTGTCTGCAGTGCATTAACCGTAAGTGATGGATGGCGTCTTTTGTCTTCGTGACTTGATAGAGCCATTAGCACTCTTGACGACACACCTACATGTTGGAACTAAACGCACACTAGCTCTATTCCGAAGCCTCGATAAATGTAGCTAATTTGTAGTATGGCTTATGTAAAGAACAAGTAATAGATACCTACGTACCCTACTTGAATTTTGATCTATTTAAATATCAGAGCCAAGTAACCGTTATAAGTCAGATTAAGTAGGTACTACATTTACATAAGTTGCCTTATGAAGTTTCCCGAAGCCAGCCATGATTAATATTTCAGCCGTGACTGGCTGCGCTCAATCGACTGGAATATTCTCTTATCTTATTTATATTACTTACTCGTCTTTTATTTCATCATATCATCTTTATATTATGTTCCTACTCAATATAAATAGATTATTTTGAAAAAATAGCGCGTTCTAGACTTTAAGGGAGCATTCATCGACAATTCATCAGCCTCGTGTAGGCACCTAGGTACTCTCTCAATTTAGCAAGTCGGTATGAAGTTTTTGAATATATAGTTTATTCGGTGGGCGAGTTGCCGGGGTGGACGACTCGCACAATCCATTAAAGCTGAGAAAATACTTGAGATTCAGCCTCTCATACAATAAACATCGTGCGACCGCGCGCTGTTTTTGCGGCACCCTGAGACTCGCGGCTTTTTGCTCAAAGCTTATTTCGCAGTTTTTGTCGATAAAACTGGTAGCTATTTTTTATCGCACGATTATTGTGAAGAGGTAGACCTCTAAGCCATTACCGGTCACTACAAACCTATGTGCTTACTTTACTCGGCTACTGGTATTTCTTCTATTTCCACATAAATGTGTAGGTAGGTACATTGCCAGGCTTACAAGCTGGACTTATAAGCAATACCTTTAATGGACATTAATATACCTACTGCCGCTTTTAGTAGATAATAACTGTTTCTTGTAAAATTATACTAAAACACAAGCTGAACGAATAAAATTACCGTCGTTTGAATAACTGAATTGGACAATTTGCAAAGAATTTCATTGTTATTATCAAAGTCGACGCATTACAAAAAAGCTCCGACCGAAAACTCTCAAGTTAATATAAACCTGTTGACCGCTGCTTTTGGAGTGTTCCGCGATGATCGTTTTAGTTTATCTCCCCGTGTTATTATTCGCATAAAGTGGGGAATATTTTACCGGGGTTGAGCCGTCGGCAGGGGATTTTGGGCGGCGGGAGAAAAAATTGATGCGACTTATCTTGCGCGTGTTTTTAACCCACAGTAGGTACTGCGGATGTTTTATGGATGTGCGGGCGTGACAGTGATCTACGAAGTTTAGGCGTATAAATTGTACGAAATGAGCCTAGGGAGTAACCTAAAATCTTCCTTATATTTTTAACATTGATGGAGGAGGTTGGTAGGGCATTATTTATGCAGGCAGATAGGAAGCTTTCCACTTTAAAATCTAGAGTTGCGCCGTCGTCGGAATTCGTCGGAATTGTGAACGGTAGTTTGAATTGATCGATAGTGTAGCAGAGAGCAGCCGCCCCCCGCCGGCGCAAGTGACCCCACGCGATTTAGCATTCACGAGGCAGCGCCACCTACACGACTGGGAACAACACGGTGCAATACCACTATGCGCCCAGCTGTGGCCGGGGGGACGAATATCGCACAGAGAATGAATTTTGATTAAGCTCAAAAACTAGCCACCGTTCTGAATAACGTGGACATGCTGAATAACTTATGCGATTTGTACACTATCTTGCTCCAACGAGACGTTCTAATAAGGAGCGCGAAATGTATGTGTTGATTTAAAACGACGTTGATATCTAATAATAAGTCTGATAACTTTAATAAGGTGTAGTACCTAACAGCAATGGCGGTACTAGGATGTTGTAAAAGTGTGACAGGTCGCCGTCGCCGTGCCACATACATATCTCCGCTCCGGCCGTAATGAAACATTTTACGAGCTGCAGCGTTATTGCACACCATCACACTAGTGTTCTAGAACACCGTGGAATGTGTCATAGTTTTTGTTTAAGCAAACAAAGCGGCAGCGTGTGTGAATGGATATATCCTCTCGGAAAGGCAATTATTAGCATATTGGAGGCGGCGGGGCGCCGCGGCGGGCCCCCCGCTGGCAGATAAACATGTCTCGGCACGACCACCATTTACAACCAGTGCGAGTGCTCTTCATTCTGCAAAAATAAACAAATATTGTTGTGATTTGATCAAACGGGCCGACTTGCGTGCACAAAGCAGGAGATCTAAATACAATTAACTAAAAGGTAGTTGCACGTGAGGTTATTTTTAGCTGTCGACTAAAAAGGAAAGGGCTTCGGCTTTCACAAGCGTCGCTCATATTTTAACTGTGAGTCTGGCTCGGGAGCCCTATTTGTTCCAACACTAGGTTTTATAATTAACAAACGTAAAATTGTCTGCTACACAGCTGCTTAAATAGTCATCAACATAACTTCAATCGCAGGACGTCCATATACATATTTTAATATATAGTTTTATATGTATAATTTCACCTTTCCCATTGTCCCAGATCCAGCAAGTAATATTATGCTGAGTAAAAGAGCAAATCTGTAGGTAATCTGCCTTAAACATACATTTAACGCTATCGTGTTGAAAAGTATACGTACCTCTTATAATTTCTCATGATAACATTTTAGTAACAAGTAGGTACTGAATAGAAGCATGCTTACAAACAAATAAAAATGTCTTGTTTCGGTTATATTGATAATTCAGTAATGTTCTTTACCCATATTCTGGTAAAAAGCAATACACAAAAGAGGATAAAAAATGACGAGCTTTTTAAATTTTAACACAACATAAATAAAACTTAATTTTAATGGCAGGTCCCGTTAAATGGCCGTGAACATTGAAGAAAGTAGTATTTAATTATGTAGTGGAGCTAGAAAGGTCAGCATTGTTTTTTTTTTGAGATAATGCGTCATTGTCATTACTAACTGTAAAGCGGTTGGTTCAACTGACCTGAACCAACACTGGGCTGCCCAACACCGACACATGCCCAGTTTTTATGAAACAATGGATGGTTTTGACTACGAACCGTTAAGATTGCTGACGCTATAAGCATACTTACCTAATAATATTGTCGTGGCCGTTTACGACCTCAGCGAAAGCAATTATTGGCTTACTTAAAAAATATTTACTGTGGATATAGCTGTCTGACTATCCTTTCATGTGCTCTCTGGTGGCTACACTACCCTCCCTTGTTGGAGAAGGTACGAGAGCATGTTGGGCACGTTAAAACCACATTTATAAGTATAGGGAATAGGATATGGCCACCGATAATACCATATTGGTAAAAGAAAATATGCGTAACAGTTACCCATGACGCGCCGTTACGTGATACTATTAGACTATTCATGGTTCTTTGAAGAGTTTCTGTTTAACGTGGGGCAGGTCATTTGTTAATATGTAGAAGTGAACACAGAAAGGAAAGCGTAGGTTTCATTCACATTCATATTATTAGTTTGAATTTCCAGTGTAGGAGTATGCGTTTAGATCAGCTTAATTTCTACTTTGTTGTCCTTTTGTTAAGTGAAAACTTCGTAAGTGGTTTTGTGTACTTTTTTGGATGTATCCTCGTATTTGGACCTCACTTATAGTTTTGATTCAAGATTCAAGATTCAAGATTCTTTATTGATAACATAGGTTACAGGTCAGGTTTGTATAAAGGTATGTTCTTAAAGTTTACATACATAGTTTCAATCATATCTACGTTTTTCTAATAAAATATCAATTAAATAAATGTCAATTAATTTATAAAAATTGTAAAAATAAAAATTGTCATTTATAAATAGATTGTTTCATTTATACAAATGATAGATTATAATAAAAAGTCATCATAGCGATAGAAACAATTTTTCAGTTGGAGCCTGCTTTATTGTGTCCGGTATCCGATTAAAAACCTCTGGACCCATAACATGAGTTAACTTAGACGATTTCGTAAGCGTACGCTGCAGAGACCTCAGTTTGTGCTTATGGCATGTCTGGTAGGCATGGTCATCATGAGTTGCGTAGGTGTCTCTATTGTTCCTCACGTATACTGCTACTTGGTAGATGGCAATACAAGTTAAGGTGAGTATTCCTAGCGTCTTAAAGTAAGGCCTGACGGACACGTCACTCCTGATGTGCGCTATCACGCGTACTGCCCTTTTCTGCATACGGAACGCGCGCTCCCAGTCGGCAGCGCGCGCCCACAGCTCGGCGCCGTACTGCAGCAGCGAGTGTACCGTCGCGAAGTAGCAGGCTCTCACGGCTTCAGGCGATACCACACGACTCACGCGTCCTAGCGCGTAACACGCGCTCCCCAGCCTGCCACAAAGCACATCTATATGTTTCGTCCACTGCAACCCTCGGTCGATGTGAAACCCTAGGAACCCCGTGCACTCAACTTGTCCGATCAGGTTTCCTTCTATTCTTACACTTAGATTCCGTACTGGTTTACCCGATAGTTGAAAATGTATAAAATGGGTCTTTTTTAAGTTAAGTGCAAGTCCGTTTACCATAAACCAGTTAGCTAGCTGTGTCGCCGCGGCATTTAAGCGAATTTTTGAGACTGCTATATCTGATATCTGTTTTAATGGTATTTGTATTTAATGTTTTCGGGTAAAGCCACCATCACTTGGTCCCCGGTAAATCGCTACAGGCGGCGCGGGCTGTTAGCTACGGCCTTAATTAGTATCAGCCTCAATTAACCGCGCATGCCTCTCGTCCGACACGCCGCGTAACTGATACGAGGCGTATTATGGTCCCGGTAATGTCTGTGAGAGATCTATACCTTCCAACTTCTATGTAATGTCTTTAAAGATTTATGTCGATATGTGCCGCATCAATCGGCAATAAGCATTCGCACAGGCATTCAAGGAAATCTAAATGGTACTTAACCATTTAAGCCGCTTAATATCTTAGAGTGTAACACTTAGAAAATAATAATTATGTAAGATAATTTAATGACTATTGGAAATAGTATTAAATTACAGCTAATGCAGAAATTCGTTCTTAGAACCAAAGGCGAGAATGGTAGATGTATTCTTAACTTGATTAAATGATTATCCAAATGTAAGGTTGATTTTATGAGCGCGGTATGCGCACGCGCTTCCGAGAAATGGCGGAGATGGATCGCGCCGTGACTGATGCGCGCACGCTGCTTAATTTCACGACTGCGATGAGATTTTGCTATCACCTTTTAACACTTACAGGTATTTAGTTTATGGCCTGCATCCAAGTTGGCCAATGAGTTTATTGTTTCGGCTCTTGGAATTCATTTTCATTAGTTATTAGTTACTTTTCAGTATTTTTTTGTTTTTATCAGATTTATAAAGAGGATGTTTTTGATCTTTCTTATATTTTTATGTAAATTAATTCAAATAAAAATATAAATTTACATAACCTAGGCACAAATTTGTTATCGTAATGAACCAATGGTATAACCTCCACCGACGCAAATCTGTAGGTATTCTGCCTACACTCATTGGGAAACAGCATTTATTTGGCAATGGCCTTTTCACCCATAATCTATAGCGATTCGTTTACCATGATAGCGATATACTACTTTCACTATTCCTTTGGGTTGTTACGACTGATGGCTTTGTCTCCTCTCCAGCTATGTAGATATGGCTTGCAACGAAGGACTCTATGATCTTTTGTATAGTTTTTTATTGAATTTTCTTTCCTGATGATAAAATTCTTTCAAGCTAAACCTGCTAATATAATAATGGGGCTTTACCATCGCCACGCTTATAAATCTCATTAAATAGTAGTATTATTGTAGTCATAATCGAAGATCGATAAGTGCGGAGATGTAGATCATTTCCGTAATGCGGTGTGGCGGCGGGTGCGCAGGCGCAGGCGGCGCGGCTGATGCGGCCGCGGCGCGTTTGAGTCGCCGCGCGCTGGAATGGCTAATGAGCTGACCAGGGTGCGCACGCTAGCTCACTTTACACTGTATTATTAGATTTTAATCTATGACGATCCATAATGATCATCGTCAGATCAGAGGCCCCAAGAAGATCAGTTTCGTCTTGTTTAATTCAAACCAACAAATGCTGAGTTTGAAGCCCTTTTTGGATATTGTTTGTGTGATTCTTACTAAATTTTATTTATTTTCTTAAGTAAAAGTATTCTTATCTATAAGTAAAAGTCTTTATT
This sequence comes from Gymnoscelis rufifasciata, assembly GCA_929108375.1. Taxonomy (NCBI): domain Eukaryota; kingdom Metazoa; phylum Arthropoda; class Insecta; order Lepidoptera; family Geometridae; genus Gymnoscelis; species Gymnoscelis rufifasciata. Next base: position 265,467 of record OV815307.1, on the reverse strand, counting down.
TTTCTTGACGTTATTTCACATGGAACCGACCGGCCGGTGTCCACTGTAAGTCCGTTGCCTTTAAAAGGGAATTTGCTCATCTAGTTGGTGGATGTCTTAATCTAAACTTGCTGTTCCCCTGTACCTATCCATTCGAGAACTTCTCAGTTGTATCAGCTACCTGTTCTACGTGCTATGGTCTGCCCACTAATACTTTAAGTGTATCTGTGTCTTCATATGATCTTAATAAATGGTTCAAGGTGCTTTGGAGAGGTGGTGATCCATCTCTATAGCTTCTGCAGCTTTTGGGATGAGCTTAGGGTAGTTCAAGAAAGTAAAATATCTCCTTTTGGATCCTTACTATATACTCGACGAAAGAAGTTTGTACACAATGATATATTCTTTTTACAAATCAGACAGGTAACAATATGTTATCGCATATCAGGGAAATTGAGGACATTTACCAATACACCTCATTGAAATTCTCTAATTTCCTAGGATTATTCTAGATTGCTTAAAAATCTAAACTACAGATTTGCCGTCCCTGGCCGTTCGCGGCGCCGCCGTCAGCTGTCATCCATCAGTCTGCGACAACGCGCATGCGCATACCACACACACACACGCACGCACACACGCGCAGTAAGCAAATCCAAATTTAACGGTACAATGGCGGAATGCAACAAAACGTCTTTTGCGGCATTCTGATTTGTATCGAACCTACGACGGCCGCCGGGGCAAAAAACGCCGGCTAGTTAGAATGGCATGCCAATGTTTAGGGTAATTTTGTGAATGACAAGTGGATGGCACACTCGCTCCACTTGATAATGCTGAATTGCACCAGCGCTGTTTCTTAGCAGATAAGAGGCAGGGTTTGTGACGTGATAATATTGAATTAAATTAAATGCATTTAAGGTTTGCCTTCAGCTACAGGTTAGTTTTCTTGAAAGTGTCGGTGCATTTGTTTCGTTTATTATCTACTCAATCAAACCACTTGTGTAATTTATTAAAAAACAAAAAGTTATATGTAATGCAGAATAAGTTTGGCAATATATCAAATGTCGACCGATAAAAGATATTATAAACGATAAAATTAATACCTGGTGTAGCTTCATGCAAAAAAACCACCTATAAAAGTTATGATGGGTCATAATATTTTAATAAATAATGAAATTAATATGAGACGAACCTTCGCGCAATATATGTAAATGTTTAATGTTTATTACAATAAATATGACATGATACATTGCGCAAGGTGGCAGCACTGCGCAGATGTGGCGATCGCGTGCGCAGGCGCAGGCCACTCATCGGTATGCTCCCGCGCCGCTCCAATTGTCTAAATTAGCATACTTCATCAGGCGCCGCCGAATTTCCTTGTAAACTATATCAAAGAACACCGACACATCAACCTACAACCGAAATAATATTCTATCTCCACGCACAAAAAGTGTATATTCATAAAACTAGTAGCTAATGTAACAGTCATCATTGCTGTGGATATTTTATAAGGCTGAGAAGTCAGGCAGTTATAGAGCGAGTTCTTTGTAATACCGAGTGAACTTTGACATTCACGTGATGGCAAATTGTGGACGCAAATTCGTCGTAATATGCGCAGCACGAATGTTGCTCTGCGGTTTACTGATCGATAATGCAAAGCGCCCCTCCTTCCGAGCCGTTACCGAGACTGGTATTGCTACTCGTAAATGTATGCCTCATGTAGAATATTCTTACGATGACTGATTCCTCGCTAGGGTTCATTTATAACCTTTGTCAAGGTCAGAACTTAGTTTCCGTAACAAACGGAATCGTCTAAAAATAACGCATCCTTGAACATGAGTGATCCTCAATGAACACGTATGCCTGCCGTGCCCTTTACGTGCTAATAATAAACTTTCTAGTCATTTTTTACAGGCTTAGTTAGCGCACACACTTTCTCCTAATTATGGAGTTAAACTGAGCCTTAATTTAGCCGTACATCAAACTATAGACCAATTTCGACCGTAATATTAACACCGTAAGGGCTATAAAAACATTAACCTTTAGCTGAGGATAAGAGAGGATGTGTACAAGTTCGCATACCTTGTAATTATTACTTCTTGGCATCGTTTGTTCGTTATAACGTGAGAAGTGGAAACCTGTCTGAGAAATTATATTAATGACAAGATATAGACGTGGGTTGTGAGGTCACGTGGTCGGCGGACGCCCACTAATGTTGCAGCGCGTACTGATTCGCGGGCAAGGGCTTCACATACTCGCCACACAAACGTTCATCTCTGCATTTCATCATCATCATTACATAGTTTCAATCGAAGGGACCTCCCGCTTAGGTATCCAATTATTATGGTTAGAAACGGCCTGCATCTATTGCAAATCTGCGACGTTACCAAATCATCCGTCTACCTAGTGGAACTATAAAGTTTGCAAATTCTAAATTGTTATTACATTGTATATTATCATTATGATGATGGTTACTATCTTGATAATCTCGCTAGGGGACGCTACTTCCAATTCAAAACAAAGACGAAAGATAAACCCTCAAAAAGAATCAACATTCCTCGCAAATAAATATAAAATAGCCGGGGACAATTTAGTTGTGAAGCAATTTGGAAGTAGCTAAGGTAGTGTTTGCCGTCCAAGTTTGCTCCCTCGGAGGGAGAGGGGCGCCGCGGCCTCCGGGCACAATTTAATTACCAAATGGACCGTTTTTTGTGATCTCTGAGCCGTGTAAACTTGTAACGACGTGTAAAACGATTGCCGAGTGTAGAGTCCTCTACAGAGCCAATTCAGTAGAGGCGACTCGAGAACGCCTTTTGTTTGCTGAATGAACAATGTCAAAAGCAGAACGGTAGGAATAAATTCGAAATATGGTTTTTAATGTCGTGAACAGTATTTATAACTTCCTAATAGCTAATCATTTTCTAATATAAAACATGAGATAGGTAGTTTAAGAAGAATTAGCTTCCAAGGTTATAATAATGAAACATACAAAATGAAATTGGAATAGTTATACTATGTTATAGTATTACCTGTTTTGGGTTTATGTAAGTGTTTCGTTCGTGTAGGTAAGTGTTCGGATACAACATTAATAAACGATTATGATCCATATTATTACAGAGTATTAACTATAATGATTATTTATCTTAGTCGGTAATATGCTTACTTGTTAAAGTTATAAATGAAATGTACTCGTATTAATTCTTGTATTTTTGATCTATTAGCAAAATTTTAGAGAAATCAGTACAATAGCGTGTTCTCCTTGTTCCCCTCCTGGCTTGTACTCGTAACTCCTAACAATGGTAACAACAAAACCTTCATTAAAGCCGATGTCCAGTCCAGCATGTACGGCGCCTAACTAGCAACACAAACGTCGGCCCTCGTTATTTTAAACAATTCGATAATGAAGCCCCCTGGCCGCCGCGTACCCCGCCTCCCCTACGGAACCCAGAAGTTGTTGCTCTGATTGTACTACAAAGGACCAAGACCCTCTAATGAGGTTTCCACCGTGAAGCAAATAAACCAACTTTTCTCTCTACGCTGTTTGCTTTAAACCTACGAATCAAAACGTGCCAAACTATATTTTACTCAAGAAGTCACAGCGTCGTTCTAGAGTGATATCATTAAGCCATTAGGAGCCGTCGGCTAGCGGCAACGAGATAATGCCATATAATAACGCGCCACCCATTTCAATTTGCTTTATTACCGACAAATTATATTTATCAAAAGATGCGTCTCCAGATGTTTCCTAAATTCATAACGGCTTTATTTATAGCCTCAAACAAGCAATTGTCGAAAAGATGAAGGTCGGTTATAAATAGCTCATTCATCATTTGAGCTGAGTGAGCTACAACGTTGTTTCGGGGACGCATTTGTTTGTGGAGAGGCGCGGCCGAGAGTGCAGAGGCGTATGCAAATAGCGGCGCGCCTGTGTGCGTAGATGTCACTTCATATCGCCCGGCGAATCAAGCGGCCCGCTGTAAAACGCGACTTTAAAATAGTCCCGCGAGTCCGCACTGCGCAAGACCGGACGCAAATCGCGGGCCAATCACGGCGCTTCCCCTGCCTATATGTAAATGTCCTATATTCAAATCACTTTAAAATCAGCATGTTCGTATTGCGCATGCACGCGCCAGGGCTTTTTATTGGCGCTTTGCATAAAGGTGAGCGCGTGGCTTTAAAAAATTGGGGTTGTCACCCTCCGGGTAGCAACCCTTCCGCAACCCTTTTTGATGCAGCTGTTTTTTAGTCGGCGCGCGAAGTCGGAGTTTGACGCGTGTTTTAGGTCGACGCGCTTTGTGCCCAGTGTCATAAAATTGTTTTACAATAAAGAGTCGTGCGTGATCTTAAAAAAAATACACACCTGGAGTTGCCTGCTTCTACAAATAGAGCTACGCGTCGCGTCGCGTGCAACATTCTGATTACAAACAAATGCGTCTATAGGATTGAGTTGTGGCACCGCGGGCCTTTTACTACAACACAACACATGTACAAAGGAAGGCCGTATCGTAGTGTAGTAGGTACTTCACATATCGACATAATTGTTTCATATTATTGAGATATTTGTTATTTTTAGTCAATTTGCTAAATGCGATGTGTACCTAAGCGAGGCGAATGCGAGGTGCGGCAGCGGGCAAATATGTGCGTTGTACGACATGATAGCAGCCATCAACGAGAGCCACACCGGCACCAATCACCTAATGCACGGTGTCCGGTGACTACAGTACTCTGTGTAATATTTGATATTGGTTGTGTGTAATAGTTTAGTGAGGTTTCGTGGGTTGTAGTTCAAATATAGGTGGTAATGTGCGCAGGACGTCAAAAGCACAGTTTGCGGAGGAAATGAAACGTCCGCCGTTCGCAGCCGAGGGCTATCTTTTAAACTACGGTTATTAATGTGCTAGACATGCACACTCTATGGTTTCCTTATTAAATGTCACAATAAATATGTTTTATTAGTTTCTGTTTGATTATCAAGTAAATTGTATTTGAGTAATTTAACACTTTATGCCAATCACGTACAGATTATTTGTCTACAGAAATTATATATAAAATAATTGTAAGTTCATTAAATAGGCATGGAAAAAAAAAAATACTTTCACCACATGACAGACATAATGTCTGTGGTGAAAGTATTCTATTTTTTTAAGATAAGCTTTCATTTGAACACAATCTCACCTGATGTAAAGTGACGATGTGGTCTAAGATGGGGCATGAAGACCTAGAAGTTAGATGAAAATCGCTTCACGCACTGGTCTGGCCCGGAGGGAGGTGACAAGCCTCGGCCGAAGCCTATCACCAGAGACTGTTCTTAGCACCTCCGGGAGGTCACGTGTAAGGATTCAGAGGGTTACCACTTACGGACGTGAACAGAAAAACCTCCAAAATTTATTCGAATAATCAACACGTAGGGATGAGATTCTTATCAAATGTCAATAAGAGTTCCTTCAAAATTAGCAAAAAGAAAAAAGAATAACCTTATAAACACCTAAAAGGTCATACTGAGAAAAAACTACCAAGTCTTGACAATTTGTCGGCAATTTTTTTTTTCACAAATTTTAGTTCTGCCTAGTTTTGTATAGAATTAAGAAATCATATTAACTAGGTGCAGATACTTGTACTTATCTAAGATTTTTATAATCCTAATCGTTTATCATAATTTTATATAAAAGGGGGATCATGTTATAATACACTTATAAAATTATAATAAATACAATTTCTAAAGTTCTTTGTCCGCCCCCCACCCCGCGCGCGTGCTTCCGGTCACGACTACAATTTGCTATTTTAACACACATAAAAGCTAATGGTAATCTCAATGGGAGATATTATTTTTTTACCTATATGGGGGTTTTAAAAGCTTTTTATATTAAGAAACTTGCTACAGCACAAACACTACCACATCTTTATCACTTTAAATTTAAATTCTTGTAAATGTCAAATTTAAGGAAATAATACTTACTCATTAACTACCTACTGTTAGTAAATAGTAGATAATAATAAGTAGTTTTTTTTTCTTATATTAGATCAGCTTATAATACTAAATATTAATAATATTAAACTTATTTAGCATGGATACTATGGGTAGCTATGGTACTGTGATGATTATTGATTATAGCCATTTAACGACTTTGTGAGAACCAGTAAAGTGAGACTCCGTGTGGTATATGCATAAAATGGGGTTTACTGATGGTTTTAAGAGCAAAATTTGAATTGTTTTAATTTATATAATAATACTGTAGCTAACTAGCCCCCTGCCATACAAACGTAGATTAATGCTCGTAGAAAGCAGAAACCATATTTGTTTTCACATCGGAAATGTCGACATTAAACTGATACAAGGCAAATATGTCCGTTTTTTGCGCTGTTTGCCTTCACTCGCCCTGTTTGAGTTCACTGAAATGTTTTGCGGGTTCGGTTTCGCGGTGTCACTTTCAGACGGTATTTCCGCAACCATTATTGAAATTATAACTTTGGCAGTTGCCCCTTCCATTTTCTGAATAGGTTCGGTAAGATGATCATAAATCATAAATCATTTATTGCTTGCGAATCTGGTGAAACATAGTCAGGTCTTATAACTAATTAGAGCTAAACAGATTCTGCTACTTTGAGCACACAAACATTACATGTCACTTACATATAAAATAAAACAAATAGGAATATAAAAAAAACATATTAGTAAAATTATGAGGCAATGTCAAATGTTTTATAAGTCAATAACAAATAAAAAAAATAATTATTATAATTGTGTGAAATGTCTGGAAATATTTATTTATTTATTTATTTATTTATTGCAGTTCTAAGATAGCCTATCACATAAAAAGTCATTAACAGTATAGTATGCCTTTTCTATCAAAATGTCACTTAGTTTGTCTTTAAATTGGTTAATGTGTAAGTTACAAACTTGAGGAGGCAGTTTGTTATGATATACTTGTATAATATGATATTCGGTATTCAGTGAAATAAAAACGATTCTCTGTATTCAACTATTCATATGCGGAGGCCGTAGACAGGCTGACGCCGATAGGTTTATCGTCGTCTCGTGCGTGTTCGCGGGAAACAATAAAATTAGACATTCATATATATTCTTCTGCCCGTGTGTGCTCGTTTGTTACCCCCCCCCCCCCCCGACAGGCGGGGGGAGCAACCCTTTCTCGGGGGGCTGCCATCCATCACGGGGCGACTAGCGAAATGTATTTTAATCCACTAGCCCGCGCGGCTCGCTTCATGAAACGTGAAAAATGATCCTGCCTCCTGAATACGACGTAGTTACCTACTCTGGACGCTGCTCGGGGTGATATTAAACAACGTGAGGGGGAGTTGGTCATTTAGAAATTTTAACGATCTCATAATATTAATCATAAATTGTTTATTGCTTGTGTCTGATGATGCATTTGATCAACTTGTTAAAGCTGCACAGATTTTGCTATATTGAAAATACAAACAATACGCGTCATGTCACGTATACTTAGTACCAACCCATGTTATTTACAATGAGCTCAGCCGAGTTACTGACAGCTTTATCTTGCAAAATACTTTGATACCTTCATTGCGTCAAGTGTCTCTACATTTTGATAGAACTTGTTAGATCAACACGTTATAATAACGAACTTGAACTCAACTAGATTCAGATGCAGTCAGGGTAGGGAGTCGCAATGCGCGTGACAGGGTTCCCTCCGGAGCACAGATTGGGCGTTTAACGTCCATTAATCATACAAATCGCGGACGTCCACATCCAGCGGAGCCAGTCATCCTGGCTTTTCATTTCAGCATCTTTTCACGGCAAAACGCTCAACTTCGCCATGAATAGGGTGACTGATGAACCGTCTGCGCTCCTCCTTACAAATGAACTGAAAAGTCAGATTACGCCCTTAACAGGCTTCCGAAGTTACCCAACGCTTATGATTTACCATTTTTGTCGCGGTATTTCTCGGGATTTTCTCAGTTAACTTATATTTCATTTAAATGAACATATATTCAGATATCATAAGACCGCTAGGGATGAATTATCATTCTGTGTTCTTGTTTGTTTTATTATGATAACTTTGCCGAAATGGGATCCGATAATAACATTGAAGATTTTAGTGAGATATATTTACCGCGTCGCAGCGAGCGGGGGAGATCACGGGCGCGCATAATAATAACATTCATGTTTTATTGCGCTGCCTCCGGATTGCTAAAACATCTGTCCCGGAAAATTCAGAATCGTCGTTTATCGCGTCCACTCGACGCTCGAGGGTAGATACGAAAAAACTGCAATAACGCGATGTCATAACAAAGACGCGCCACCGACCGATAATACTATGATTAATACGCGACGTTATCTTGAGAGTGCAGGCCTCCCCGCCCTAAGGAAACCGCAGCCGCCCGCCGTAAGGCTGTATGCGCCGCCGCCTCTTGCCGCGCCGCGACTCTATTCCCACGCAGCCAGGGGCGTGTTTGCCACACAGATGTGCACGTTTAAGGTATTCTCGAGAGCCAACATAAGAGTTACGGATTTCGCATAATGCATATTATATTCGTGAGGGAGGGCGGCGGCGCGGGGCGGTGGGGGCGGGGGCGCGTGACCGCACGTCTCTGCACGCGACAAGCTCTCGACATTTTTTTATTATTATTGCGCTTCGATGGAATTTCTCCCGGCGAGGGTCGTCGTAATAGAATAGCGGGCATGCTCGTTTGCCCTTTATAGCGATTTTGAATATGATTTTAAATCACATAATGGAGTGTGCTCGGCTTTTTACAGTTATTTTAGGGGAACGTGGGGTCTCAGTCGCCGTCCTTGGCGGAAAGTTATGGTGGAAATGTAATTAGCGAGTGTATTAATGAATGTTCGCGCGTGGCCGACTACAGATTAATCGGTCGGCAATAAGCGATGTTAATCTTAGCTTTCAGCAGCAGGTATGCTGTGGCCGCATTATCAATTAATTGCGAGGGCATCTTGTTCCCCCCGGGGGTGAAGGGGTGGGGGTGGGTGGGGGCTAATTATACAGCCTCCCCCGCCGCTGTCACATGCACTAACGTCTATGTTAATAGTTGTTGACAGACCGTGTTATGATTTCGGAATGTTGCTCCGGGACTCATCTACTTCATATTTATACCACTAGCCTTTCGAGTTATCCACGTTATAAAATATATTTACCGTTGCAGGAAAATTTCATCAGCAACGTAATCTGCCCGACTACGGCGAAGCCAAAAGGGTTATGATTTTGACCTTTGTTTTATGTCACAACACTTTTGACAATAGTCACATTATCCATCAAATTATTGCGATATCACAATGTATGAAGAAAAGAAAATGTTATGTCACTACCTACTTTCTGTTGAATAATCACTACGACTGAATAAATCTGCGTAGGTTAACGTTCTTTTGTATTGTTCCAGAATACAACCTAATGCACTGTCATTGCTTAGAAGAAATGGTGACATCCTCGGTAAATATTTCGGATGATATAACAAATGAAGATTCTAAAAACTGTAAAAACTGATTTAAATTTCGATTTATAGATACCGAGTTATAACCCAAGATATTCAGGAATCAGTCGCTCATTAAGGAGCTCATTTATAGAATGCAGGCAGAACAGTTATCATATTATAAAGATCAATTTGAGATGTAGTTATCAGGTGAGCTTATTTAAATGTCTTCTTGCCGTTCATAGCTTTAAAGATTTATAGTTTTTTGTATCGATTTTTCCAGGTTGGAGCTACGCCGTAGCCGCGTAGCACTGCGTAGCACGCGTAGCACCTGCGTCGCTACGGCCGGCCATGTCTTTAATTGACTTCTAATTGTTACAATGTAAGTTAATGCATTAAATATTTAAAATTTGTGTGTATTTGTCCATAGACAGATTTTCAGTGTTGCTTTGTTTTCGTGTTTTTGCTGTTCCAATATTATCATCGTGCACGCTGAGTATTGTTGTTTTAGATAGAGATCGTTATTCAATCAAAAATGCGGCTTCCAATATCGCATCTGCAGCCTCAGTTCAATTGAAAAGGGACTTATTCCGATGAAATATTAATAGCACAAAGAGTTGCGTTCAATTCCATCCTACGGTCGGTATAGTTAAGGACGTGCACTGTTATACTCGTTCATCTTTTCCGCGCTCCAAGTGTGTGTAATGTCGCCTACCGCTCCGGCGGGAAACGACCACTGTACCTTGACCCCCCGCGGTGTATGCCGTGCTCGGCATCGCTTGGATATACAATGCTCCGAGGGAGGGAAACGGCTCAGGTTACGCTGGTAATGGATCGTACATATTTCTGCAATTGATTAGGCGGGGGAGGTTGCCATGGCGACGGGCTGCACCCCCCCCCCCCCCCCCCCCGCCCGCCACCCCCGCCCTCCGCTAACGCGCCTCATATCGACACATTTTAATGGACTTATTCTTCACAATGTCCTCGCGATGCTGACTCGGCAATAACTGTTTTAAACAGTGAAGGATTTTGTCTTTGACTATCATCCTACGCAGACTTTGTCTACGATTCTTATTGTGAGGGAGCTTTTTATCTGATTTATGGGTGATGTTGATCCCTAAGCATCTCCGTAGTTTTGGTAAAACACACAAGCCCTGCAATGTTCTGATTAGATTCTTATCGGAGGGGCTGAGATCGTGGCAGACCTGTGAGGCGCTCGCGGCTCGGGAATGCAATAAAGCACGGCTCGTAAAGGAGAGTTAGGGCGGCGGGCGCGCCCTCGCTGATATTTTCAATCAGACTGCCGAATACCTGCCGTTAGCCGAGCTTCCAATCGCACTTCTAAGAGGCTGAACAACACATATATACTATACACCACACTTAACTCACTAAAAAAAGAATTATTAGCCGCGCCCGGCTTCGTATTCTGACGAAATAACTCCTATTTATGAGCTTTATAAGTTTCATCTTCTTGATGTTTGTATTTCATACTTGACATAGAACTGCATTGATGGGATTTACCATTTGAGGGGCTAACTACTTGGGTAGACAGGCTCAACAAAACTCTATAACAATAATTGTATATCTAAATAATAATAATCAGGCAGGTGTCTCAGATATTACTTGAACGAAAGTAAAATAAGTAGGTCACTGTAGCATACTCCAATTGACGAAGAAGGTTACTATTTTATTACTATCTAAAACGGCAACGAAGCGGCGTGAAAAAATTGAAGTTATTTTTAAACTAAGGGCCTATTTACCCATTTCCTGGTGATAAAACGAGATAGCTCTTGACATAAATTATATAAAGGCGAAGCCATGGGCTAATGAAATACAGTTTTTAATTAGTTTGGGAGCCTATGGGACCTTAGTTTGATATTGTACCTCATTTTATGTCAAATAAAGATTTTGTTCTTTAATATTACTCTACTTTCATAAATAATTATTGATACATATTATTGACATAACTAACCATTGCTTAGTTAAATCGTTAATTATCTCGAAAGTTCAAAGTATTTATTAACAAACATGTACAAAACATGTGCTTAAATAAATTAAGGTTCATAGACATCAGTGCTGAGAGCGTCCACCGGTGTGTCCTCACACTGCTGTATATCGGCAGTATATGGGCACTCGGCGCAGTTGGGCTCATTCCGACTATTCCGAGCTAATCCGCCTCCTAATTACCGCTGTCTCCTGCCACCCGCTGCCCGCCATCGCCCCGCGCTACCCCACTCGCTTCGACTCGCGATTATTACTGCAATTCACTTCCGAATCATTTAGCTTCTTAATTTTGTTCTCAATTAGAAATTAAATTAGGAAGGGGTAATTTTAGGGGGGTAATGGACAATAGACTTGTTTGCGAGATGCCGGTACAGGGCGCAGGTTATCTTTTACGAACATCATCACTAGTTGTGATGATGTTCGTAAAAGATAACCTGCGCTTTGCTATCTTAGATTCACTATGTGAAAACATTATGTTTAACTGCTTAGTAGGCATGTATGTTCTTATAAGCATTAAGCAGTCGTATCTAGTGAGTGCGCGGCCGGCGGCCTAAGAACGATTCTCTCCATCTCCTCCCATGGGTGCCACAGAAATCAGTCATGGAAAACGAACCAGAAGATTGGCGGCAGCATATTTTTGGAAAACAATACCAAATGCTGCGTTCGCCAACTACTTAGGTAATCGCTAAGAATCTCGAGTATTGCCAAACCCGATACAAAAAGATGACAATCAATGAAGGAGGCATGTCTACGACCTACGGTTTAAATGATGATGATAACGGTTCCAAAAATAACGGGTCAGTCAAAAAACAATATCTCCAGAACTTAATTCTTACAACTAGACTTTTCAGTTGAGGGTGGTGGAGGAATGGGAAGGTATTCAGAAATTTGGTGTATAGCAATACAAAGTACTTAAATGAAGAAAGTAATGAAAAACAGCAAAACCAAAAAAAAAATAGAAAATATGAATTACTTAAGTTTTTTTTAATTTCGACATTTCGCAAATAAGTTTTACTTTTTTTTTAATAATTAATTACTCAATTGAACAGTCTTCGTTTTATTAGGATATCAAACGTAGCCAGTTCGGGAGATGTTCGGGCTTATGTGACGGTCCCGTTATTTTTAAGACCGAGTGTATTTTAGTCTATGCCCTCGTTGAAAGATAAGAGTACATCATCATATAGTCTTAATAGTTTAGGGTTCTTTAGTGCAGTTAATAAGTCTGTCGGCTGCGCAGGCGTTATAACCGTCTCGGTTGTTATTAAATCATAAACCGCTGGGTCCGTGTCGATTGCCACTAAAATGGAGATAAAACGTTTTAATAAAGTTTACGTTGCATTCAAGTGCGAGGGGCGGTCGCACCGAGTTCCAGCGTCGTTGAGCTGCTAAGTCGGACCGATGTAGAAGATGCAAAAAGTTTAGTGATAAAATCTTATTTATATTATTTTTTATCTAAATATGTTTCTTATGTTTTCATTTACTGTAGTAAATCGTTCGGCATACAGATATTGTATTTGGCCGGTCATGGCCATGCAACGCGAGGCATCTCTAAAATACTCTACGTGATAAACGCCTTTATAGCTCCTATTTATTATGGTGCTTAATGAAACATAAGGAACGCAGTAAAATTTTAAAATGTACCCCTTAGTAAGGCGGAGTTAAAGACGACCCTTTGCATAATCACGTCACATAACCAACCCTTTTACATAGTAAAAAATGAATAGTTAATTTTGTAGTCTGCTGCGATCCCTTTGCATATCACAGAAGGGTTATGCTTTCGTATCAGTTGTGATTTTAGTTTGGTTGTAAAGTGTGCAGTGTTTGGGCCCCTTGTCCCCCCGCATTATGCGTGCATATGCGCCGATCGATGCGCACCCTCCGCATACATTAGTATTTGCATAAGCTGATGAGAGCGCGCTCATTAGGGCGAGCGTGCGCATGAAATATTTGTTTTGTTGATGTGGGGAGGGGAGATGCTGAGATGCATCTCTGTTTTGTGTTTCATTCGTATTTATTCATAGAAGTTGCGTTGGAAAATGCTAGGGATCAGTTAACTTGTTTTGTTTTTAGTTTTTTTCTATATAAGTGCCTACCTAACAGTCTTAAATTATTTTTTGAAAAACAAGTATGACTATTAAGTAATATTTTTTATTCGCCCGTTTGTAGGTAATATTAATCAGTTTTAGAACTATAGTGTATGCTTTTGAAAACTTATGCCCTCATGTTTTCACCAACGGTTCTTACACTTATCAAACAATTAATAATCTCTCCTTAGACGGGATTTAGAAGAAAAGTGAATCCCTAACGACTGTCTTAATTTGGTAATTATGTTACTATTTAGGAATCGTTGATGAAATCGGGCATTCTTATAGTAATTTTATGGGACATTTTATCTATAAAATTAATTAACGTATGCCACTTTTGTTTTTAATAATCTGATCTCAACTGTATCATCTACTTAGAATATGGTAAAATTCGCAAATCTGAATTCTTCATTCTGTATAAAACTATTTTCTATGTGAGTTCCCTAGATTCTGGCACCATGCCTCACCTGCGACAAAGCTATTCAAAGCAAAGCGAAAACAATTTGCAAAACGGCGTCTGCAGCGCTCATTCCCCCCCGACCCCTCCCCCCGCGGCCTCCCACCCCCTCGGAGGGTAGTTCGTAATTAACCGGCGGCACTTGGCTCCGCGTTACGGTAGGTCCGGTCCGGTCCGGCACAGATATTATTGATACTGGACTCATTTCGACACGCCACGCCATTGCTGAAGGCCGTTGTCAGCGATTTTGATATAGCTAATTAGGTTATACCGACGGCTGTCTGGTGGTGGCCGACCTACCTACAGGATAGGTTGTCTAATATAGAAGTGATCGTGTGCACGCCTGCTTGTTGCTTATCGCGTGTAGCAAATGGATAGAATTCTTTATAGACGGCCATTCTTTAATATCCTCTAGAACTATAAAAATGTGTTTTGCTAAAAACACAAGGCATTCGAGTTCAATTAAAATTGGTTCTGAAAAAAACACTGAATATCGCATTTCCACAAACCGATCTTTACATCAAACGCCAACATTTCCCAGCTTCAAAGTTAACGCACGATTTTCTTTCATTTCCTTTAAATGGTTCTCGTTAAGGTAGACTGCGAACATTGACGTCTGAAGAACAAAGCTGCTGGCGATTTCACGGTGTTGCGTCCAGCCTCGCCCGACAAAGGCAGGAATCCAATCTAAAAGTAGCGCTCACCTGTGTAATCGTCGGCTAAAACGTGATATATGTGGTGTCGGACCCGACCCGGACTCGCCCCGGAGCGGCTCTAATTGCGCATTCTTTGACGCTTCAGACTTGTACTTGTTAAAGTCGCGGCTCATCTCACAATAAGATTGATGAAAGAATCCAATAGCCATTGTTTAGTGACCGCTTTTTCAATTGTCGGTGTGACTCTGTCTAACGTTATTTTCATACATTTGAGTGTCAGTTGACTATATCAGAATGAGGTCGCATTCTGATATGACTATATCAGACACTATTGAAAGAGCTGACTGCCAACCTTCACTAAGGAAGTGGCATCTGAAGAACATACATTCACAAGATTCGCGTCCTAAATGACGTGAAATAATATTATTATTAAGACAAAACATTAATCTTGGGTATCTGAGTAACAGATTTTGAGAAATATTGTTTTAAATCATTACGGATCACTATTGCATTTTTTTATACAGAAAACGATTAAGTCGCATCCGTAACCTTCGCACGCAGATAGTTTAGCCTTAAAAGTAAGGTTTATTAAGAATCATTAAGATTTCGGATCACGTATCCACCTCCTTGTATGAAATAAATATTTCTTGTGTGCAAATAAATAGCCTTGTAGAAATCCGACTATAAAATTGCGAAATTAGTTTTAGTTTAGCAAAAATTTGAAAGTAACAATTGTAATATCGTTGTGCACACAACACTCGAGGGGTGCAGCGGGGGAGGGAGGACGCAGGAGGGGGAGGGGGGTCCAGCCAATATCATAGGGCGTAGTTAGCGCACTGATATTAAGAATTCCACAGTTAGAGCCGGGAACCGGGAATCCACCTCTCATATAAACTCTCGCTATTTAAACAGTTACTTATTTGTTTCTTATGTTTCTTGGCAAAAGTCTTGCCTTTAGTTTGCCGAATAAGTCTGCAGAATTAAAACACGCGACGCGTGATCAGATAATATTATTTTATTGGTTTTTGCGAGTCCCAACAAATCTGCTTATTAAATTCTGTATATTTTTTCACCATTGAACCTTCGCTGATCACCTATGAGCCTTTTTTATAGCAAATTCCCCCTTCTGTTGTTCAAAGCGACTTTTTAAATATCAACACATCTCGACGCGGGTGGTCCGTCTTAAGAAAATTTTCATGATTTTTTAAAACAATAATTATTTCTTCTAACGTTTTTAGTAGAAAATCTATCAAAGTGCATTTACAGCACTAGTCCTCAATCCGAGATTGGAGCGGGCACAAAGTTGTTAATTGAAAAATCTTCCTCTCCCCGCACCCCCTTGCCTCACCGCCGCCGCCCTCTTCTGGGAAAATTTAACTCCACTATAATTACATCCTCCCACTTCGTGTCGCAAGAAACTTATTAATTTCCAATACACCTACTTGTTAATAAAATATTCGGAATTTCCAAGCCTTCAATATTTTTGAAGTAAATACTTCTTTAGTGGCGATCTGCTCATAATGGGATGGGTAAAAATGTTGAACTTACACGTCGTCGACACGTTACCTGAACCGTACCACGAGTTAGCCACTTACGACTGTTGGAGATTACATTTTTTTTTTTACTTGAAAAGGTTTTTGCTTGACCAAAATCTCACCTGATGTAAAGTGATGATGTGGTCTAAGATGGGGAATGAAGACTTAGAAAATGACTTCTCCGGACCACATTACGAAACACGAAAAAATCGCTTCACGCACTGGCCCAGCCCGGAGGGTGGTGACAAGCCGCGGCCGAAGCCTACCACCAGAGTAACATGTTGCTATGCCATGCATTTGACAGATTTTTCACAACTAAAATTCATCTTTATCTGTCAAATGTACAACATGTTGTAATCTCCAACAGTCATAAGTGGCATCTCGTGGTCATGATCAGTAGGCCTACGGCTACTGATCTTAAACAGAGACGGAGTGGAGAAATTCGTATGAAAGTATTCCCTAGTCATTCCAAAATATTTCAATATGCACAACGTTTATGTTCAAGTTGTCACTTCTGTCGGCACTCCCGGAGTGCAACCCGTTGTTTTTTTACTGCAAGTGGCACTGTGGAGCGAGGGCGGAGTGGAGAGAGTGGGACTCCCGCTGAGGAACCTATGTTTTTATGTTCTACAAGCACTTGCCCACGGCATGTAGGTATAAAAAAATTATTTTCTTTATAAGTATGTAATGTATACTGTATTAGGTGGATCAGTTATCTCGTAACCCGTGACACATGCTTAAAGTTGTTTATTGAATTAATTTTGCTCTAACCTTTATTGTTTTCACTAATTTATAATGTCATTTAACATTTAGTAGGCTATTTTACTCGGGATTTATACAATCTTTTTTTTTAACTAATAACCAGTATCACCTAACCCCAAACTAAGCGCAGCTTGAACCATGGGTGCTAGGTGACTGATATACTACATAGATACATTTTTATTTAATCTAAGTATTATTAGTTATCTGAATGACCGACGACGGTAGTTTTATTCCTAACTTTTTCATATAATAACTAACGCAAAGTCGAATCGTTTTGCACGAGTCCTCTTAATATCTTGAATTTCACGAAAAACATCGGTGAATGTAACGGAGAAGGAATTATGGAAACAAAGGCTTGCGAGGGTGGCTCTCCCGGCCATTCGTCAGGCTGCAGGAGCGTTTCATTTCATTTGATAAATAAAGCGGTGTAATGAGTGGCTCGGAGCCGGGCTGCTCCGAGCCACCGTCTCACACTGAAGCCGAAAAATGCTGCTATTCAACATTCTACCATAAATTATATTATACATAAACAAACCTTTCTTTTTACCCATCTATTGCTGAAAACCGCATTAAAATCCGTTTAAAATATCTAAGTGAACAGTAGTGGCAGTCGTTAGTGTAATTTATCTAGAATCGCCATACATGAAATTATCCATTTCATGACATTCAATATGCACGAGGTTTCAGGGGCAGGTAATCGATTTTGTATAGTGTCATTAAAAAACGAGCAGAGCTCGGTCATCTAGGTACCTTTTAGATTTTTAACAACTAGGTACAACATGTTGTAATCTCCAACAGTCGTAAATATCATCCTATACATTTGATAGATAAATATAAAATTGTAGTTGATAAAAATCTAAAAGATACCTAGAAGACCGAGCTCTGCTCGTTTTTTAATGACACTTTACAAAATCGATTACTCTTCCCTGAAACCTCCTGCATACATTTCATGAAATGGATAATTTAATGTTTGGCGATACTAGATATATTAAAGTCAGCAATTCTATAGTGCGATCTATGGCGAGGGCACCTGTGACGTAGGACCTTTCAAAAAGGCGTGTATCTCCATGATCCCGGCGGCTGCGGGCGCGCGGCAGGCGCTGCTGTTACATATTCGCTGCTTGAATATAAACGGCGGCGCAGCGCAGGGCGCCCCATCGCCGCCCGCCCACGCCGCGCCGCCCTCGCTTCGCTTTATAATATCATTCCAACTTTTATGACTCTATCATACCCGTACTTTATTATCCTATGAATTTTATGTCCATTTTCTAATATTCATTAGTATTGCATTATTTTAGATATAATTTTATAAAGCACTTGATTCGATTACTAGCCCTACCTAGGTTACAATGTGCATTACATTAATGTTTAGTTTGTACTGAAATCATTTAATATCTTAAACTCAACATGATAGTTAACAAATTGATCTAGTCTAGTCTGTTGCGAAGCGTGCTGTGTGTAACCACACCAAACAACTCTCGCGGACATTGGGGGTTCCCTGTTGTACTAAACTATTCACTTAATTGAACCTGAAAACGATATTCACAATGCTCAGTGTTAACGGCACCGCTGGCCTCTAATGTTGTTATAGAAATGAATAACAAAAACATGTCGCCTTAAGCCACCCTTCCGCAAATCTCGTGTTCACTCGTTTTAGCCCCATTCAAAGGCGAATGGAAAATTCAAACCCCTCGGCGACTAAGATTACCTTGTAAACAGCTTACTGCATTCCGCGCGCAAGTGTTTAAAACGGCCTCCTCGGGCGCGGCGCGGGTGAAAGGGCGCGGGCTGACATATTGCAAACATATTCTCCGCTTGAAATTTATTGTAAATCGCGGCGGGCGAGGGATTTGAATCCGCCCCTCCGTGTCAATAAACCGAATGGACTTTGGAAATTCGCTACATTCGCGGGATGTTTGCGCTGCTGCCTCCGCTTTTTCTTGCGAAAAAACCGAGGGCCGCCCCCGCGCCCCCGCGCCCCCGCGCCGGGTCCCTCGGGTGCTTCCGATTTTATTTATCTAAGGTTTTCCATTCCGCCGTAATTGTGTGAGTTGCGAGCTCGATTGTTGCTAAAGCGAATATTTATTTGGTGTTCGTTTGCTTTCCATTTGCGCAGCCCGGGGCGCCGCGGCCGCCGGCCGCGCTCCGCGGGCCTCGCATTGTGCCGCAAACTCAATTTGCGGGGACTCAAATCAAATGTTGTCGCAAGAAATGACTTGTCACCGACGACGACTGACACTATCAAAAAATTGATCGTTCGCTCACAAGCGAGCAATCACGGGCGCGCTACGTGCGATCTATTATTGCGCTCGGGAATCGAATTCCGCCGAAGCAATCTAGCCGTCGGTACTCCGCGGGCTCTGAGTCCACCGCCAAAAGGTGATCGCTATTTTCCCGGCCATTTAATCTACATAAACAGGAGCATCTGCGCGGCCGTGAAGCCAATAACATTAGTACAATGAAACGCGGCAATCAGCATTATCCGGAATATATTTCGCGTAAATCTTTCAAGGCGGCTTTTATGTATATCGTAAAAAGGCGCGAGTGTCCGGGTGCCCGTAAATATGGCCGTAAAGGGCTCCGGGGCTGCACCTCCTTCCGGCTGCAGCCTCCCCCCCTCCCCCCTCCCGCTCCCGCCGCCCCCTCCCCCTGAGGTGCTACGTCAGGTGGTGCGGCGGAACACTCTGTATGGCTATGTTGGTCAATTTATGCAAATCCCATAAGTTACCTTAGATTCCAGTAAAGGGCCAAGAGGATATTTATATTCGAAGTGCGTCATTTATTGAATAAGCGAGGAATAAAGTAGGTAGGAACTATTGATCATCATATTAGGAATCCTTCATGATCAAACAAGCATTTTTTAATTAAATTTTAAACTTAACTTTATCGTTTTTACATTTGTCAGACTTTGTTGTAAACTTATAAACTGTTTACTGCTTATTTAAAGCTTTGATAGTACACTATATCTTAATGACAATTTATTATTTGTGGTATTGATTATGAGGTGAGTAGGTAGGGGTCAATAAGCTGGCGAAAGTAAAAGTATTGTACGAGTATTATTGTATAGTCATTATATTAGAGGACGATTTTCATAGCAACCTGATATGGTTAGGACCTTTGTATTTTGTTAGGTACTTATATCTACTGAACACAAAATTAACTTCTGAAAAGACGATTTAACCCCAATGTACAGCCAAATCATCAAGACAAAATGACCAAATAATGACAGCAAAAAAAAAATCTTTATAAAATCTTATTTCAAATTACTTTTATGATACAATGCTAATGATATGAACATAAACACGAAAAAACAGTAATTCGAATAATTTAATAATCACCTGTCAGAGTGCCAACGGCATAAGCAAAATATTACACTCGTGTAATAGAGATAACATTAATTGACACATCGCACATACTTAACAGGGAAAAATACAATTGAAAATGTATATAATACTAAATATTTTACCAAAAACGAATGAGTGCGTTGTGCCGAAAGGACTCGCCTCAGCATATGCAAATCCACCTTTTAGTGCAATTGCGCTGGTTTTCGGACGAAAATAATGTTTTAGTCAACATTGAAATAGCTGACTGAAACATTTAATGTTCTTAACTCAAATTTCTACATCAATATAATTAACTTTTAAATAACTCAAAGTCAAAACGTTTATTTCCTTAGAAGTACATAGCCTACATGGACAGGACTTTTTAAATTATCAGTTTTTCAACAATATTAAACACTTTAAATGTTACCCGTTTTAAGTTTTAATAATATAATATAAGTCCCTAGCCAGCAACTGAAACATATTCCTTGCAGACATCTAAATATTTTTCCAATGGACAGGCGTTTTTATGGACTTGACCCCCGACCACGCGCATGTAGATGATTTGTGACCCGGCGGCGGCCTCCACTCTGCGGACACGGGGAAAACACATTGAGAATGATGTCAGTAGTACTGGGAGGATGTAGACGGTTTTTGGAAGACGTATAGTAGAGGTTCGCTTGGCATGTTGTGATTGCGGGAGACTTTGTGCCCCAAAGTCGGGTCGAATGTGCATCGTCAGCTAATGGGCACGCCAAGTCCTCGTGGTAGGGGACCTGTAATGCATGTTTCCCTTTTGTTTTTTTTTTGTTTCGTGTTATTGACGCGCTTTTTTGCTTCCATGTGGGAGTTTTTTTGCTCACGTATCTTTTGCATGTCTTATTTAACTATTATTTCCTCTATTTATAGACCAGCTTTTACTTGCAGTTTTGTCGGCGTGAATTTGAAAAGTATTTACCGGGAGTATAACGTTTTTGAGATAGAAGGTAATTTATCTAAGCGTACTACCAATTGTATGTACCTATGCGAAATTTCAAGATTGGTTGTGTAGATAAAGTGTGAAGTGGTTACCAAATAAACAAAGGGTTAACATTTCGACTTATATTAAGTTGTGATAGTGAAGTATTTCATTAATAAATAAATAAATAAATCTTTCCAGACAATTCACACAACAACATCTAACCCCGTGGTAAGCTCTGAGCTTGTGTTACGGGTGCTAGATATCTGATATACTTAATATAATAGTCGTACATATATAAATATTTTTTATTATACATATTAAACACCCAGACCAAGGAGAAAGTGCTTGCAGAACATACAAACACTTTCACCCTCTGCGGGAATCGAACCCGCTACCTCTTGCGCCGCAATTGGACTCTCGACCACCGCGCCACTGAAACAGCCACAATTATTTTAGTGATATGAATATTCAAGTGACTTTATTTAATTCCAGGATGATGCGGGTAGTTTTTCCAAGAATCGGCAGCAAAGTTGAACAACGAAAAAACAGCAGCTGCCAATTGGTTACATAACACAAAGGTAATCGCATTTCTGTTTGAATTTCACTATCTAGTTCTGTTAAATAACTCATAAAATATATTGGGTATGTGTTTCGTAAAACAAAACAAATAATAATATGTTGCGCGGCTATCAGAGCGGCGGCATCAGCGGCATGCTATCAGAGGAAATGCCGCTGGAATAAGAGGATCAAAAGGGCATTTTGCGCGTTTACCGATATTGAGAGCGAGCGGCTCCGGCGCGGATCAGGCGCGGATCAGGCGCGGAGCGGAGCTGAGCCACAATGTCCCCCCAACATGGACCTATTCCACACTACATTGGATGTGACATAAATCAGACCACCAGCTTGTTTATAATAAATCAGTATATTTCTTGATTTTTAACAAATAACGTTAGGTTATCGCTTCGAACTTGTCACGACTTGATACCGTCTCTCAACAGAATGGCTGCCCGTCATAACAATATCAAAATGACAGCGACGTTCCTATAATACGCATAAAAATAAATTTCAAAAAGAATAGCTTTTACGACTAATTTAACAGTACATTCAAATGAAGCATTCGGTCTTTGAAATTGTTTTTTTATGAAAGTTAACTGTTCGTTTGATCTCACCTGATTTTGAAGCGTGAAGACTCCATCGGCAAATATACATATGAAACTATACGCATTGTTCGTGAACTCCAAATTTTTTATGGGATTTGTACCCAACGGAACGGGGTGCATATGATGGTCGTTAAGAGAAATGTACTGAGCACACCAGTTCCAGAAATTTCTAGCCACTTTAGCTTCGTTTAATTTAATAAAATTGTTTTGTAGGGTTAATTAATCAAATTGTTAACCATGTTGTACAGAAAGAAGTCAGATACCTATAGGTAATTTGCAAACTTTTTATGAAACTTCTAAAATATAGATACAACAATATTACGATCTAGCCATTATAAAGGCTAATTAGTAATTTTACATATGACTTAATTTGCTACGTAGAGTAAAATAACGAATGTGTCCATTAACGCTTTGCTTATTGTCTCCATTTAAGGGGAAGACAAGTTCTTGTGTTCTTTATAATTATTACCTATCTACACTCACTGCAAATTAACAGCCACATCCATTTGGTAAAGTTCTCGCTGAAGGATCCGCGATTGGACGCGATTCCCTCTAAGACAAAGTGTGTTATTTCTCGCGGGATTCCTCCCCCCCCCCCCTACAACCCCCGGGGAGGGTGTACAGTAATATTTTTACGAGCGGTTTTATTGTGAGACGATAAATTTGTCATCGGCTCGAGCTCACGATAACTATGAATCAGAAAATCAGATGAATGGTAATAAACGACGTCTGCGTTTACTGTACCTATGTATGATGTTAGATCACATGACAGAATCCGCGATCCAACATGGCGGGACCGCGCTGCGACCTGTAGGTAATTAAGATCACAGATTGATTGCGCTGGCATTTATTGCTTCCATAAATATGTATACGTACGTTTAAAATGAATTATTAATTATTTCAGCTAAAAAGTAATTAAAACTTTATCGGACGACAAAGTATCTTGGGATTGTAAATAAACGTGGATCGATGTATTAGATCCATAATCCCTGGCAAGTGGGGCTGGTTGTGATTCCCAGCGTCGCGTCGCGCTGATCACGGTGCTCGGCCGACGTTTCTTGCGCCCGCGCACGCAAGGGTGACCAGGTCCTACAGGAAATAATAGGATACATATTTACTTACCAGAATAAAGTCAAGTCTTCGAATTTATTTTCTATATATTTATCATACGTACGAATCAAGACATTTCTTGACATGACATAAAAAAACTGAAGGCAATGTTATACACATAGTACCTCTACATTATAAAAATTAACTGAAACAGGTCAAACTTTGTAAATGTTTGTTTCGCTATAAAAATCGGTGATATCTGGATAATTATTGAACAAGAAATATTTGCTAGAAGTCTAGTTTTAGAGGACTTTCGGCAGTTGCTACAATAGATGAATTACTGAAATTTTTATGCCCCTGTACAGCTCAATGATTTATTATAATCGTTACATATTTATAATTAATTGATATTATTATTATAACGTTTTTGTGATTATTTTCAAATTTTATAATACCTGATCAGAAATAAACGAAGTAAAGAGTAAAATTAACTATGAACTCTCCGTGCAGGACTAACACACTCAGATTTACAATATCAGTGTGAATACTGAATAGCTCAATAGACCACTATGATAATATGAAAATAAATGTCTCAAAGTCTCGTGTAGTTTATCAAACAAAAATAGCAGTTGTCTACTATTGCGTGAGTGGACACACTACTGCTTAGATTCCCACATATTAGCGTTGCGTCGCCGGCCGGCGCGGCGGCGCGGCGGTAACAAGCCCGCGCCCGCGCCGCCGCCCGCGCCGGTGACGCAGCGGTTCACACGCTCCCTGCTCGTTCCAGGATTGTCACGCCGCGGGTACGACACGGCAGCGGGACGGCTGCGGGACGGCTCCAACGTCGACGTTACTGCAACGTTAACACAGCTACGCGGCGTGTAATGAATCAGTAAAGCCTAAAATACTAAGTTATATTTGATTGTAATTGCATGACATTAAAATTTTGATTTGGAATTTGCTTTTTATTTCGTTGTGACGCTGTTTGATCTATTCCATATTATAAGTATTAATTTATTCAAAATACATGAAGGTCTAACATGGCAGGGTTTGTACACAACATATAATTTTATTCTTCTTCCTGTGTAGTACGTGGTAGTACTATTAATAAGCCACTGTAGTATATTAATGAAAATGTTTTATGTAAAAAAAAACAAAGGATTATTGACACAATTAGCATTATTTCTTTGGAACTTGAGAACCACACCATTTTCATTGATGATCAACAGGCCGATAGATCTAATGCTCGAGATCAAGTGGCAGATTGTTGTGATTATTTTATTATTTGTACGTGGGGGTCCTTGAATAAAGTCAGTTGTTGTCTAGACTCCAGATGCTTCATTAATTATAACATTAATAGGCTAAATTACTCACTATGGAAAACCATTATAAATGATTTCTTACACTATAAAAGAAAATTTGTAACATGTAAATTTTAATAATTACTTTAAATTTGCCAAAAGTCTGCGAAAAACAGTTGTCAAGTTGCATTTCACAATATTCTAAGTGTTTATGAACGCTCCAAGCCGCTTGTACTTAAACGTAATATAATATACGTAGAATGTACGAAGTCGCTGGAATTATTTAAAGTAGTTAACAAAGCAGTTGGAGTGTGTCAATATTTGCGTCGGTGCGCTATCGTGCGACGACCGCGGCCGGAGGGAGGTGCTGCTCGTTAGATACAGTACAGTACTACAGGCACCTACCTACCCCACTACACTTGAATATTCATACAAGTATCGCGAACATACCTCTCGTGAATCAGAGGCTCGACTCTTTAAATGGGCATTGCGCATTATTTATGAGGTGCGTAGTGCCCCAGTATTTGAAAATTATAGTATTTCTAGAAACTATATGGATTGTGATGGTCGCGCTGAGATTGGATGCAATTCGGATTAGAGATAACTTAAGTCTCATTGGATTTGGAAGCTTTTACCACGGTAAGGCTTTAGAAAGTTTTACGGTAAAACCAAAACGATCGATTAGAATAGATAAATGTGTTTGGCTGGGATTGCCATATAAGAATTTAAATTACAATTGGCTATGAGAAAATGCTTAATAATACCTGCTTAGTAGTACCTTTATTAATAGCTATCCATTATCTTTTATCTTGAATTACTCTACATATTGATGAAAACGGAATTAATATCCGGAGACTTGGTTAAAACAAATTAATAGAACAGACTTTTATAACAAAGAAAATCTTGCAAGCCCATCACCAGTAATTTTATATAGTGGAGCTTGTTATATAATAACACATTCTTCAAAAGCCCAGTCGTGGACAAGTGCATTTGTCATGTCAGACATATTTATTTGCAGAATGGTGCCCTTCTAAGGGCATCAGCCCAGCTTTATGGGCTTATATTACACACATGCCTCTAATTGTTTTGCACGTTTGGTTCATGCGATGCCGTTTTGTAATGGACACTACTAGCTGCCTACAGTTACATTAATGTACTCGTAAATAGTTTACGAGCGGACCTGCAAATGTTGAAGAATATAAAATAGAACGTATAGTGGATCTTATTTCGTTGTTTTGTTTTATTTATTGAATAATGCAGCTTGTTCTCATCAGTCATCAACCTGAACGATTCATTTGAAGTTTTGCCAGACATACCATACAGACAAAAATATTAATTTGCGCTTTAAACTCTCTCATAATACTCAGAAAAGTAAGGCCATTCACGAAAGAGGAAGGCATATATCCTGCTGTAGATTTTCTACGGCCAAAAGGAACGAAGTAAAGGATGGTTTAAGGACTTATTTCACAGTTACCCTATGGTTAATAATGTCAACGGGTGGTTATGTCATCTCGCGTTGTCACATGCGAAATAGCTTTATATTTAAGCATTGCCTAATTTTACTCGTAGACGGTGAGACATCTTGACCATCTCTGGTCAACAGCTTCATTATAAACTCATTCGAATAATAGAAATAAAGTTATCAAGTAGGTAAGTATATCGAAGTGGCGTATCAAATAACAGGCGTGATATCTAATTTAATATTATCATGCGTAAAGTTGGTTTGGTAAAGGTACGTACTTAATTGAATATTAGCTGACTTGTCAGATACATGATAGAATAATAAATAAAATAGACTTCGCCCTTCAAGCAGGCAAAAGTCACATAAACTATACAGCCGAAGACAAAAACGGAAGACGTGGCTGAATGGTCAAGTGACTTTTGCCCGAGGCTGAATGGAAAATTGACTTTTGTTTGTCTTAATTTATTTTTATATATTTTAAGATTTATTATCTTATATTTAAAATTCACCTGTGACAGTGTTAGTTACCATACTCTTCCGAAACGGCTTAAACGATTATTATGAAATTTTATATGCTTATTCAGTAGGTCTGAGAATCGGCTACTTTCTATTTTTAATTTTTCAAGCTAACGTTTGCTGGGGTCAGCTAGTTATTATATATAAATTTATCGTTCCACGGGGAAATCTATTAAAACGCAGAAAGCACCACAGGGCGCTGCTTGTATTAGAATAAAGTTGTTGTACAGAGATTAATGTACAGAGTAATTTTATGGCGTTTTTGTTTTCTATTGACTCGTAGCCCCACACTAGAACTAATGCCTTTATAAACTATACTAAACGCATATAATACAACATGGAGGATTATGAATAGGCCTTTCAATATTGGAAGTGTAAAGAAGTCCACGTACGTTTTTGTAACAAAATAATATAAAAAAGTAGCTGAGAAAGCAGCGAAGCGGTTCTACTAAGTACAATTTTATTCACACGACATCTAATCATGTCTCATTTGAGCATCGTGCGTGACGTGATGAAATTTGTTGCCCGTGGCCCGATGAGTAAATATAGTTATTATAATTTTGATACCTGATTGACATCAAACGTGCAAAAAAAACATGGATGAAGATGGTTTTGAACTTGTCTTTATATGTTTTCAAACTACAACAAATGTTTCACTTTTTGGTGCCGAAATAACAGAATGTAAATACCTAACTCAGCGAACGAATTTCAGTACTAATAATATTTGGTGAGTAAAATTACTACCAATACATTATTTTAAAATTTAATAAAATATAGTATAATATTCCGGGGCCGAGCCAGGCGCAAGCGCAGGTGCGCTATCGAGGTTCGCGGCCGCTTTTCTTCGCTATTTGCTTACGATAACTTTCTCATATCGACCACTTATCTCGGAGCAAACTGCCTTGCTGAACTCTTCGGGAACTATCGAGTTATAGTCCGAGAGCGTTGGTCGCGTCCGTCGCCCGGCTGATGTACAGTGCAGGGAAAGTGCGCGTTACCTCTGACATTCTGACGTTTTTGACATTAGTGTCGTCGCTGCTCGTGCCGGCTGTGATGCGCGTGCGCCTCCAGTGTGACAGACAGACAGTCAGTGCGTCCGAGTGAGCCTGCAGATGGATCTGAGTCAGGTGGGTGGCGTGTTTGGTCTCGTATCTGCATAAATTAGGTATTTGTGGTCGATTCCGACCTTGACGGTGGGTGGCGCGCTTGTTTGTTTGTGTAAAATGTGTGTGTAGGAATGAAGCATTCAATAATGCAATGTCTTAAACTGGAAACAGTGTACCTATGCTAAGTATTAATGAATCGCAATTTGCAGAGGAACCGTAAAATGGCCAATTATTAATTTGTTCTACGAAACCTTACAAATATTTTTATATTCATGTAATTATTTTACTATTGATTATGCCTCTTAGTAATTACCCTAAGATTTAATGATTACTGGAAATCCATTTACGAACATTATTAAAACCGAGAGGTTTCTTGCCTCAGAAGCAATATTTGCTTGTTTTGCTGAAAAAGTTCTACCTATCGTAAAGCGTGTGCGTTGACAAAATTTGACTCAAGAGGGTGAAGCATAATTTGCAGGCTAAACTAGCTTGTTAAATGTCAAAGTCAAATGTCAATTACGGCTGACCTTACGATTACAAAATTATTTTATTGTAATATTATTAATCTATATTATGAATGCTATATTTAACGGAGCAAGCCAACAAACAATTTGACATTGATACAAAATCAGTACGAATCGTTATAGTCAATTGCTTGCAGTTTGAAAATATGCATCCGGAGAACTATTTGGAATTTTTCCACAATATAGGTAGGTACGTTATAAGAACTAATTTAAATTTAATAAAAGTGCTATACCATTAGGACTATTTTACACCAACTACCGAACTGTATAAAAAAACTAAAATTATGAATATAGAAAACTTTACACATATATTATAAATACATGTATTTTAATTAAAAAACTCACAACAATCTCTATTCAGTCAAAAATAAAACTGAATATACGAGATATTAGATATAGTTTTAGAAATAAAATTAAACTACAGTTACCTAAAACGCGCACAAATTATGGCAAAAAAACAATACTGTCGGAAGGTGCTAAATTAATTAACAACTTGCCAAAAACCATAAAGGAATGTGATCAATTGAAAACCTATAAATTGAAAGTTAAAGAACATGTGTGTAACCTATAGCTTAAAGTATCTTAAAATCAAATTTAATTAGTAGTAGTTTATAGTAAAATACATTATTTTCATAGTTAAATAAGATAAATAAGTTGTAGAATTATTTAAGGTACCAGAGGTTAAGTAATATTTATGTAAAACCTAGATTTATTTTATTATGTATCTCATTTTAAGTGAACCAGTTCTTTAAACCTAACAGAATTCAATAATTTTGAACAGAGTTTAATATTGTTGTAAAATCTATTGTCATCTTGTTCATAACGTTGATCAATCAGTATTATTTAGCCTGATTTTAAATATTAGCTTTATAATTATTAAAAAAAAACAAGTATTTTTCGCCGTCAAGGAGGCCATCATTATTATGAGGCAATTTAATAGAATAGAATATACTTTATTATTACACACCAGATGAACAATACAATATGAAATTTAAACTAAACCTAGAATGCGTAATGGGCGGTCTTATTGCTAAAAGCAATTTCTTCCAGACAACCGTGGATGGAGAGAAAAAAGATTACATATTTTATGGACGGTGGCTTAAACAATTTAAATACCGATATTTTATGAATGTGAATAAAACTGCACTCACATTTTTTACAAAGTTTGACTGAAATTATCTGCAACGGCACTCCTAACACCGATTTATTCCAGGCGGTGACACATACATGTAAATTTTAAAGAAATTGATTATTCATATTAACAAATTCTCGATAACACTCGATAGGTGTGTCGTAGTGATTGGCAGAAACATGACTCACGGACACTATTTGCATTTGCCAGTAAAGATTGTTAGGCTGACTACCTACTGATTACAACAATATTTATAGTAGGTAATTAAATATTTATCTGAAACTGAAACTAAACATTTTATCGGAAGAAGCGCCATGATTAGAAGCTTTAATTAAAGATAAGCCTGAATACATTTATTAAGACTTTATTTAATTAAAGTCACGAATTCAACGATTCAAGATAACTAAAATCATATGTGATCATTCAGCCCAACGGCATCGAAAATGGTTTGATTTTATCGGATTCAGTAGAACATTCTTTTACTGTCCTCGTTTTAAGTTCAAGACACAAATGTAGTGTTTATGACTGATAACGCAATCGATTCTAAAACCACACCCAACCTGTGCATTATACGGTATTCAATGGTTGTAGATTACATTATTATTAAGTTGTCTATTGCAGTATTGTTTGTCGGGAGAGCCCCGTATTACTGAAAGACGAAGACGTTTCTTTTGATCTAATCGCTACAGTGGACTTGTTAAGA
The DNA here is from genome assembly GCA_929108375.1 of Gymnoscelis rufifasciata. Classification (NCBI taxonomy): domain Eukaryota; kingdom Metazoa; phylum Arthropoda; class Insecta; order Lepidoptera; family Geometridae; genus Gymnoscelis; species Gymnoscelis rufifasciata. Next base: position 235,356 of record OV815307.1, on the reverse strand, counting down.
TCTTATCGTCTGCGCATACATTACATCCTTCGTTGAGCGAGTATTCAAATATATGTATACTTTGATAATAAGATTGGCGATAAGTATTTTGGAAAATTTGTAGATGCAAAACAGGGAGATAGGCGGAATTAAAGCGTCGAAAGTAAGTGAACTGTTTTTTCTTAAGAAGATAAGACGCAAATATAGATTACCTACTTAGACTTTATAATAATAATATCAAAAAGTAGGTAAGTTTGTAATATTCTCAGATGATATGGTGGAGGTAAGAGATAAGCATTTACGAGTGTTATCTAGTCTATTTTCTACTTAATATGAAGCTTTTATACTTTTAAGTTTTTATTAGTTACTAGCGGCCCGCCCCGGCGTCGCACGGGTACAAAATGTTCCCGGCAATTTTTCCTTATTTGCTCACCGTTTAGACCTACCCTGGACTACGACAAACATTTTAAAACCAAAATCAGCTCAATCGACCGAGTCATTCTCGAGTTTTAATCAGACTAACGAACAACAATTCATTTTTATTTATATAATCCAATATAATAATATATTCCGTATGATGTTGGGACTTCCCCGATTTTGTAGTGCGTCTGAGATGTTTGCGCAGTACCAGACGGATGGTTTTCCCGCAATTATGCGCAAAAAAACCGCGTCCCTGATGCACCGAATACGGGTTAGTCGCAACAGCATTCTGATGACAGTGGCAGAGGGGCTGTCGTCCCCACTCTGGAAATGTTTTGTGTCGAGGGTGATCAGTGATGGAAAATATTTCCTGCACTGATTTTCCTGGGCTAAATTTTATTTTATGTTATTTTATTTTTATATTCTTAGTTATTTTATGTTACTTTTTAATTTTCTCGTATAAATATGGACTATTGTGTTGTCTGAAATAAAACCTTTTTATTTTTATTTTATTTTATATAGATAAGTTACTGTTCTGTGGTGTGTACCTCTATAGTACACTTGTGGTGTTTGGTACTAAACGCTAGCTACTAAACTTTTAGTAACGATAAGCTGTGCACAGCAGCTTTGCCCGCGTATTAATAGATTTTAACGGGGTAAAAAGTAGCTTTTACATTTAACTAACCAAATCTAGCTTTGCTCATAATAATTTGTGCAATGGGTCGCGAAATGTGGTATTTAAGGTACCGATAAGAAGTAGCCTCTGTATTATTCTGATATGTACGCTGCTGATTATTGAGAAAATTCATAAAAATCCATTCAGTAGTTTGTTGCGTACAACAAACACACATACATCCTCAAAAACTTTCGCGTTTATAATATTAAGAGGATGTGATAAAAGTACGATATACTGAATAACTAAACATAGGCTTACATGTGTTGTGCAGTCGAGGTCCTACTCCTCAAACATTACCGAGCTGAAGTGTTCCCAACTGAAGAACCAAAGCTAATCATCAAAGAGCAACATAATTTATTTAGATTAAATTTATCATCTCTCATTGAATGATTCCAAAACCATGACCAGTGACTAAGGGTGGTCGGTTAACTTAGAATAAAGTAAGGCAATATACTCGACATTCAGTAAGATTCATCGTCAAACTTGGCTTAAAAAATACTCGTAGCATATATGTTCATACTTGAAAAACTATTTGCAAGAGATGTGAAATGAAAATAAATCATAGGGCAGATAGATATAAATCATCATGCAGCATGCATCTGCATTACTATGCATAGTTGAATTAGACGATTAAAAAATTAAATAAGACCATTAACAGTTTAGAAAATAGGATAGAAATTTACGATAATTTATAGCTTTCTAAGAGTTGTAAAACCAAACAATGGAAATAAATGATTTTGTATCTTGTATCTTTAGAATAGCTAGATAATAAGAATAGAGTAAGTATAAATATGAAATATACTGAAAGCCTTACATCCTGCAACACAGTGTAAACTAACACAGGGAGAAATGTGACAAGTAAAATGTTTAATTTTTCTCCGTATTCCGAAGAAGTCAAAATGCTAGTTAGGCTTTATTCATTCATTATGTAAATAGGAAAATAGATAGGTAGGTACTTAGAGTTACTTTATTTTTCTTGTTGAGACTGATATTATATAATATTAAAATAAGGATGTCATGTAGAAATTATCTCCCATGGGGATGACATCGTCACTGTGTGACAAAACCCTCTTTGTACATAATAAATCAAGAATAAAAAAAAAAAAAAAAAAAAAAAATGTTTAATTTATTTTAGTTCTAATACAGACATTTATTTTTTTTGTTTTAAAACATTATCTAAGGTGTCTAATTGTCACATATGAATATCATAAGTGTTTCCGGTAGTGGCGGAACCAATTAGCTTATGGGGGAGGGGGGTGTCAGGTGACACGCGGCGCAGTGCGGTGTCACTGCGCATTAGCTATGCATGTACCAGCGGAGGGGGGAGGGGGGAGGGGGGGGGGGGGCGGCGCCGGCGCAGCGCACAGGTGCGCCGCTGACCCACATCGGGCCACCTGTTATCGCAGTACAAACACTGATACTTCGCTGAATATTGATTCCAGTGCGAATTTCTCGGAATCCTACTTATGATGTTTGCATTCCGATAGCCGCTTCCTCGCAACTGGGTCACGTTGTTTTCAGAGCCCTTCAGTTCACTGAAGGTGCTCACTGCTCTTGTAGGAATTATTTATAATAAATAGGTTGGCATAATCTTTTTGATTTGTGCGATGAAGTCGATGATAAAGTCTGAAGATTTTCAGAGCCATTAGCACGTTACGCCTGTCAAATAGAAGAAAGGTTCACACAGTCTGATTATTTCTTCTTCTTCCTCCTTTACACTGGAGGCGTATGGATATTCTCACTCCTTTGTAGCTAAAGGATTTGCATAAACTTTGAAGATTTGCTCATTAGAAAATTGTATAGCAGGGATATACAACATTATTTTTATCATTGTACTCACAGCTTATATTGTCTAGCCCAGGTCGACCCTCTCTACCCACTTGATTCTGGCGATGATACGCATATGTATATGTTTAGGTACTGGGCATTAAGTGTGGTTTCTTCAACAGCTCAATGAATAATCAGTTGTGTCATTAACTAACCAACAATCACTGAAAGTTTGCAGCTTAATGTGCCAGCACCTAGCCGTGGTTGCATCATTATCAGAATCGGCATTCACTGTGTCGTTGCATAAACTAAGATAATAAATATGAAATACAAAGTTTAATCATATTTTTAATAGCATAATCAAATGATTTCAAAGGCGTTTTATTGACGATTGATTTAAGCAATTGGCATAATTACAATTGTTCAACAAGGTTGGTAACAAACTGCCTGTTTCCGTGCAGAATCAGATAGAGGGCTCCCTGGGCACGTGTGTTTATTAATTCTGTTGTATTCCACCCACACGCGCAATTACCCAATTATATCAGTATTTGCATGAGATTGCGGCAGGTGGCGATGCTATCGAAAATTAGCAATTTGTGCAGCTAATTGATGGACGATGATTGATTAGGGCCCGCGGGACCCCACTTATGCTAATGAAGTATCAAACACATTGTTTTTGTGTAGATACTGATAACTTTTTGTGTAGATTTTAACTAAATATAATAATAATGCTCTTGTATGTCCCGGGTGCGACACAATGTGTAGACCATAAATACTAAACATACAAGCTTGCGGAAAAAATACAATATGTAGTGTTTAAATACAAAATACAAAAATATTTATTTATCAACTCACACGTTACAATTTCACTTAGCAGCGGTCCCCGCACGAGGCAGGCCTGTATTGCGGGAGACCTGTTACAAATTGGAATTAACTCGAATTATTGGATTATTGGAATTGTTTATTTCTAATAAACAATCTGTGTAATTATCTGTAAGTTACATCAGAGGCCGGAAGCGCGAGTAGTAATGGAACAGCGCAAGAAACACATCGAGGTGTAGATGGCGGCGGTGAAAGCTGTCATTAACATAGGGCAGGTTTTGAAATTATGCTAATGCTTGAGACACTAGTTCTAGGCGGGGCGGGGCGGGGCGGGGCGCGGCGGGCGGGCCGTGGGCGGGGCCTGCGCCGGCGTGGCGTCGCAGCGCTGCGCCGGCGCATTCAATGGTAATCGCGATGGTGGATTAGCTCGCATTGTTCTCGTAATTGCGCTGATTGAGCGCTCTGCAAATGTATGCTGATCCATCTTGAATAATTGAATGGATAATTGTCGAGGCATCCTTGTTATCTGCTCATTGTGCAGCGCCGCCGGCCTCGCTTTGCATCTGACGATCGAGGTAGTTCTGTATCTGAATGATATAATTAAATGAACAAGCACCTATTAACTGATAAGAGTATTGCCCTGATTTGGTCACAGAGGACGGAATGGAATGATACTAAAAGATGAAAAACGGTAGGGCGAGAATTATTATTATTCAAAGTCAAAACGTTTATTTCTTTAGTAGCACAGGGCAAAAGTGGACAGGTCAACTTAAAATTAATTAAACTACATTTTTAAATAAAAAATTTGAGTGCCTCAGTGGCGTGGTGGGCGGAGGTCCGCTTGCGATGCAATAGGTAGCGGGTTCGATTCCCGTCGAGGGGTCAAGTGTTTGTATGTTCTGCAAGCATTTTCTCCTTGGTCTGGGTGCTTAATATGTATAATAAAAAAAATCTATCGATGTTTGTCTATTATATTAAGTATAACAGAAATCTAGTACCCGTAACACTAGGCTTACCACGGGGCTAGATGTTGTTGTGTGGATTGTCCGGCAATATTTATACCTTAGTTACCGTACTCCTCCGAAACGGCTTTACCGATTTTTACCAAATTTTATATGCGTATTCCAGTAGGTCTGAGAATCGGCTACTGTCTATTTTTAATTTTGCAATTCAACTTTTGCTGGGGTCAGCTAGTAATGTTATAAAAAGTAACATGGAATAAAATTGTCACTTACCCGTCAAACTCTAAACTGCCGATGCCGTTATAAAGTTGATCGAATTGTTAGTTTATCCTGACATGAGAAAAATCGGCTCTAAATTATACACAAAACCCCGTCATCCTGACTACTATTTAAAATAATATACACAATCTTGTTATTTGCTTGCTTAGATATTTGATTACTCCTTTTGAGAACGGTACTCTCTTATAACCTTATTACGATGTTTATTTCACAGAATTGTATGTTAATGACTTCCTACAGAGCATGCGCTATATTCAAACGTAAGAAACGTTAACACATATTATACATAAATATTAAAATAATAACAATAGTCAATAACAAAGATGTGCCGGATCTACAGCAAACTGCGGAAAATACTTACATACCTACATATCTATATTTAATATAAAAACTAACTTAACATATAATTAACATGCATTTGTATGATATCAGTGTAAGAATTTGTATACTCCTACATTATTTTATAGTTCAAAGTAACAAGTAATTGCAAAGTATTTTAAGAACAATATGGATCATGTGTCTGCAATAAAGATTTATTAACGCCGTAAAAACAATAATCTGTTTATAATAATAACAATGGATTATATGTTACACTAAAATAATTAACAGGTTATCAACATATATTAAAAGATTAGTAATTTTAAGATAACATATTTGAAAAGATTAAACATTAGGTTGGTAAAACACTAATTCTTCTAGGTATTATATTAAAATTTTAAGCAAATCCCACATGACTTGTTATGGTCATAGCTAATAGCCGAGTGCAAGAGTCGCAGATAATCTCACCTAGTTTCTGTTCACTTGGGAAAACTTGTAACATTCACAAAAACAACCGAATTCCAATTACGTCTGATTGAATTGAATAACTCATCAACTTCGAGACCTATCCTTAATTAATTTAATTGAATGCGATAACATTGACCGAATCAGCTTTTAATTAAATAAATAAATATTATTTGATCTAAGCACAAATGCAAATCGTTTATTATTAAAACAAAGTGATACAAAAATATTTTAATAATATGGTTTCCTAGCTGGGCTCTGTGATCCAAAAAATGAGTACCTAAATAGATTTAATAAATAAATGCATAAAAGAAAATATAATAAAGACGTATGTTATTACGTCTCTCTTCCTCATTCTAATTTATTTATTTGAAAAACTGCAGCTCGTGAATGAAATCTTATAATGAATACAATCAGAAATGTAATAATAAATAAATAAATATCACAGGGAAGGTAACAGTGACAATTTTAGTGCTTTTAGAAAGGTTCAAAGACTACAAAAAGGCGTTTAAAAGTAAAAACTCTGTTAATCATTTTCATACTGCTGTGTGTATTTTTATCGTAAATATAACGATCTTGTACCCTTTTTAAGTAATACCTATTTCAATGGATATTATATCCATAATACGATGGTATTATGGCTTATTTCTGAATATTTTACAGATATTTAATTGGATCGTATTAAGGACACATAATGCTTTTACTTGTACATACATACATGACTGGCCCCACGAGGCAGAAAAACAGTAAATCATTAGATATATATACATTTTGTATTTGATGTTCTGTATATTTAAAAAAGTAATTAAATTAATATTAAATGTTTATTAGAAAGTGTTTTGTATAACACTGATGAATCGATAGTGGACTAGTTTTTTATTATCATCATCATCATTTAGCCGTTGTGCGTCCACAGCTGAGCATAGGCCTTCCTTCAAAAATGTCCAGTTGCTACGGTTGTAGCTGCCGGGGAACCTTCTAGGTCTTCAGGCCCCATCTTAGACCACGTCGTCACTTTACATCAGGTGAGATAGTGGTCAAATGAAGGCTTGTTGCCAGTGATGGCAACACTCTTTAAGCAGAGACTTTCAATTTGAACTTAGATAATAATAATTCAAAGAAACTCATACTTAAAACTTAACTTACTTTTTGTTCGTCAAGTGTCGAGTACCTTAATAATTCAATGTTTTATTGATAGATACTGTATTATCTATAAAAACATGAAAGGTTTACAAGCATATTCAATATCACAATACTTTCCCACCAAATTCTGAATACGTGAGAATTTTTTCATTACAACAACACATTTAACTAAATAGTTTATTATTTAATCGTTTAACCCTTCGTCCATTAGTCACCGGCTGCGCCCGCGCCGCGCCGTTCAGTGACAATTAATTGGTAAACGATCGCGGCAATTGATACGAATGTGTCGCGGTCCTGCCCCGGGCAGGGGGCCCGGCCGGCCGCCTGCTTGTCACCAAACTGCATACAACTAACTCTGAACAAAATCCCAAATTCAAATATCATTATTTTTTAGATCAGAAAATGCAAAAGTTAAAAGAAAAGCTTAAAATCAGCGCTCCTCTAAGGACCATAATGAATTTGTGAATGTCAGATTACTAGTAGATAGGTTTATCGGGGATTTATCCATATCTTTAACGACTTCAAAAAATGTTTTTTTATGTATATCCGCGGATAACTTCGTCGTTTATGAACCGATTTTAATTATGTTATGCGTATGTTCAGCGTTTTTGTTGCTTTTGAAAATGACGTCGGATAGAGCCTAAAATAGCTTAATAGACAATTGTATTATCCCTGTGACCCAGCAGTGGGAACGTGAAAAGGGTTCCTTATGAGATAATAATAGTCTAATTTTTGTAAAATCAAACAATGGAAATAAATGATTCTGTATCTTGTATCATACATTTTAATTTGCTTTATGAGTCTATTTAAATCCTAAGCCTAGTATACATAAAATACTTCTATTCCTGGTCAATACATAAAACCAATTAGCTAAAACACACAATAAGAAAATTTATGTCTTAATTTGCGATTATGATAACATTTTTTATAAATCTGTTATTATGCAGATTTAGCACTCATTTAGATATATCAATAAAAAGCATATCAAACTTATATCATAATCATTAAATTTGTTAATCTCTGCAACACTTTTTGCTCGTAGGCTACTATACCTTCCGGACATGTCATTAGTTGTTAGGAATATATATGTATTAAGGATACATATACAGAAATATATATGTATATAATATGATTAAAAAAATAATAAGTCCTTTTTTATTTTATGCAGAAAAAGATTAAGACACATCCGTAAATTTATAAACTATTTATACGTGAAAAGTAAGGTTCATCACTTATTAAAAGCATTAAATTTAATTAGTCCTTTTTTTTAAATAAAAAACAATCTAATTAGTAATTTTTCTTGCAAACGAAAAATTAAAATATTACAATGCATTGAAGATTCACGTAACGAAACGCTTTCGTGCGATTTCCTTTCTTATTACATTGTTATAGCAAAAAATAAGTGTCCAGTGTGTTTGTGCGGGCTAATACCAGACAGACTCAACGGAATACCATTTGTATGGAAGTCATCATGCCTATTAGTTATGTGAAGAAGAGCAACAGTTGTCATTTAAGTGGCGTAGAGGCGCCCTCGCCGGCCGTCCGCGGTGACAGACGGCCGGCGCTGGCGACGTTATGGCTTTTTAATTCCGTTAACTGGATGCTAATCGATGACCCCTATGGAGCCGCGGAGCCGCGGACCTCGTTGTCGATATTTATGGCGCCTCCATCGTTTCATTTATCCAATCATTCAAATACTAATAGATTGTTGATTGTCCGCGCGCCAGTTGTTTGTTTTATAAAACGTTGTACCACCAACGTTTTATAAAACTGGTTTGGTAGTTTTGGTAAACTGGTAAGTTTCGTCAGAAGGTCTCAGCTTATGGGTGTTTATAACTGAATAAGGCCAAAAAACCACATGAAATAATGAATAAATAGCTTTGATTATGATATGAGTTGGATCATTAGGTATCATAGTTATAGGTCATGTAGGCATTCAACATAAATTCGCGTTCCGTTCCTCCAGACTCTTCAAAACTTATGCTCGTAAACTTAACAATGTTTAAGGTGTGTCAATAACTTTAAAAACAGATTTATGTAACGGGTTTAACTCAACATAATTCATTCATTCACAAATGTACAGAACATTGACGAAGCCAATTAACCGACCGCACAAAAAGCGGTCGCAGGCGACGCGTTCCGTGCGCGCCGAAGCTCCAAAAGGCAAATGTTCCGCGGCCGATCTGAAAATATCGGCGTTTTTGCGCGGGTTCGCTTCCCGGGAGCGGACCTCCGCGGCGCACCGCCCCATTGAACGAATAAACATTAATGTACTACAAGAATGTTAATTTATTCTAATAGCCGCGATTTGGCCCCGTCTGTCTGACGCGTCATTGCATTGGGTTGTGCCTGTTTTCCTCGATAAATGTTCGTTTTTCTAAGCTGTTTCGCGGCCGCGGTTACGGAACAAAAGAAACGTTAATGAAAATGTTTATCGCACATTGTTGTCGACGTGTGTGCTGCGAGGCTGCTGCGGACACCATCCATATTTATGTCATTGACGGCCGCGGCAACAAGCGCGGCCGCCTCCGTTCAGGCCCGCGCTGGCGGACGGCCAGGGAGAGCAGGGCTCTTGCTCATTGCTGCACAGCTCTTTGCCTTTCATATCACACTTCTGGGTGAGATCCATGCATTTATTTAGTTTAAAATTTAAATGAATAATTATTAATAATATACTCATCGGACATCATCATTAATCGGACTTTATGCTGACAGTGTATTTTACTTTTATGTCATCTAGCTGAAATCGTTATTTAGCAATACGATTATTTTGATAGTGACCCGAAAGAGGTCAAGGATACAAGATTCACCCAACATTTAAGCCCATGGTAATCTCATTCAGTCTCTCAATCAATTAGAAACATGATAGTTTAAAAATATAAATGAATCTTACTTATATTTAACGAAATCGATATCTTGAAGAAACAGATAGACTAGGCTCTGCATGGCTCGCCACGTTCTAGTAAATGGACATTGAGGGAATTGGACGTGCGAAGACACATTCCTTGAAACATATAATTTTACTTAAAACTAATATGTTTCAATATCACTGAAATGAAATTAAATGTAATATCTTTGGAGTTGGAGTTTATCAATATTATTATGCGTCACTATAATCCACCACTTAAGTCGCAAAAATTACTAATTCATTAACAAAACATTTAAGGTAATTATTGTATCCATTCCCAATTTCATGAATTGTTACTTTTACTATGAAGCGTGAGCAGAAAATATCTGTGGTATAATCTGTCCGAATTTTATTGAGAACTGAATATTCTCCTCTCAGAATCAAAATACGTTAGTTGGATACGGTCTGCGAGTTTATGAGCGATTACACGTAATGAATAATTAGCCCAGCCAATAAATAAATCAATAATTATATTCCACTATAATCAAAGCCAATGAGGACGAATTTGTAACAGTTAGTGAATATCTTATGGACAGTAATTATGAATGTAAATGTGTGCTGAGAGTAATCTGCGCTCTCTCCGCCATTGCGCGTGCGCGTGCGTGCCGGCGCCCGCGCATGACCCACGCATCCATCGAGCATGCCTGCATTTGCAAGTTATGTGACATACGATAAAGTGGACGTCTTATGACAAGGATGTGTGTGTGTGTTGATAGATATGAGTAAGGAGGCCAAAGTTATAATAAAAGTAAATAAATACAGGATGTGCCATGCCAGTTTTGGTCATTATGGGAAGGTGGATGCATTAATTTTAGCCAGCATGTTTCATAGTAGAATTTACTGTTTAATCTAACAAAGTCGTTATCAGAATAGAATTATATTTCCCATTATTTTTCAAAAACTACAGTATTTTTTAATGTGTAACCTATAGTTATGTATACTTAGAAGACTTATATTTTCAGAACTTTCCAAGCTGATCGAAACTCATGTTACAGCCGGTATGTAAAAATTGAGCTGTTTACTTCATAGAAAGTAAGGCATTTTTAAGGCACCTTTACTGACTCGTGTCCATGTCTCCAAAAGTATCCACTGTCCAAACCTCATGTTCGGTGGTCGGTCTTATCAGTGTTGGGGACTTGCTCTGAAAAAACATTCAGCCCTTATAATGATGACGCCTATGGTGAGGATGTTTTTAAGAATATTATGTTTAAATATTTAATTTTAAAAGTTGTGTTGTTTCGCTATTCATTCGCTTCCCAACTCAGTATAAAAATTGAAGCGGACTGTCAAGACAGTGTTATTTCCTTGATAATTTTTATATTTTGTATTAGTTTACTCAACTTTAAGTTGACCTGTCCAATTAGGCCCTGTGCTTCTCAAGAAATAAACGCTTTTTAATTTGTCTTTTGACTTAGGTCTAAACACCGTATTGATGGCTAAATATTACAAGTTTTTTATAGACAAAATATAAAACAATACATTATGTGTGTGAACACCACAACACAATGAAAACACAAACGATCTCATGTGTAAGATGATAGCTCAAGAGCTACTGGACCGAACCATATAAAAATAATGAGACCACCATCACTGAAGCCACAACTTTAAAATGAAAATGAATTAGGTACATACTATATTGATCACCTATTGTGTACGTTACTTAGACGTTTACAATTATCACTATCAGACACATTTTAACTAACTATAACAGTAGTTTGTAAGTTTTTTCATTATTTATAATGTCGAGCAAAGACAGAAACAACGCAGCATAAAATGAAATCTGAGTAAAAAACAAATCTAGTGTTACATCAATACGTGCAAAAATATTATAAATGAGAGATTTAATGTCTGTCCGCCATGGTCCAGCCAAAACTACGAATTTGATTACAAAACATTAAAAAATCTAACGCATAATCTCATATGTAGGACGTCCACTGCTGTACATAAGCCTCCCTCATGGATTTCCAGTCGTTTTTTTACAGTTTATATAAATTAATTGACATTTAATGACATATTTAATAACCAATATTTAATGTTATTTCCATTTTATTTGTTATTTCATTGGAAAAACGTAGATATAATTGAAACTATGAACCTTTATACAAACCTGACCTGTAACCTATGTTATCAATAAATAATCTTGAATCAGCAGTTGGCGGTTGCCCTCGAAGTGAGCTAAATAAGTCTTGTACAATTAAGCAGCTTATTTAAACGAGCCATCACATTGTATCAAAATATAAATGCAAAATTAGTCCTTTAAGATGTGCAGTAGTGTTGTGCCGGAGTCGATGGCCGGATCGCGGCACGTATCGATAAATAACGCGGCGCGATTAAACAATTAAATAATTATTTTAATCGTAGTGCAGTAAGTGACCCGCCGCGTGCGTCTGCGCAGGCTGCCTCTTCCACGGTAATATTGGTATTGTACGTAGTTCATGAACTAGTAATAATTTTGTCTGATGTGAACTAATGACTAGATTTCAACCAAATATTGCTTATTAATGACATGATGACATCCAAATAATAATAATAGTTAAATTTTGTTCTTAGATAACTAAACGAAAAAACCGCTATAACCTTTGTAGTCAAGAAAAAATCCGTGGTTATAAACATTACATCTGTCATGCTATTAGGCACTATTCTTGAGGCTGGTTACAGACACCGACAGCGTCCTACCGTTTTTTCGTTGTAAATGGAACCCTAAAAGGACCAAGTGATTGGTTAGGTTCGACTCCCACCGAGCACTACAACCACTATTTCTGAGCACACCGATCAATCTTACCTTAAGCTCTATTTGGCAAACACACTAATGACCCCAATAAACAAAAATTAAAAAAATATATATTTTCGTTGCACAATTTATATGATGTTTGATCTATTTGTTCAATAAGATTAGTTTTTTTTATTTTGATTACTTAAATACATCGACAGAATCTGTATCGATTACAATGTAAGTGCCTATGGCAGGCTACGGAGCGAGCGGGACGGGCCGTGCTTTATGGTTATTAAAGTAAATGCAATCAGCCCGCTGCGCCGGCGCGCCGAGACGTCTGCGCTAGGGATGCGCCCGGATTTAAAGTAGAAATCGAGTTATTGAACTACACCTTCACATGACGTTAAACTAAACTAATAGAGTTGGTTGTTAGTTTAGGAAAGTACGGCGGCACCCCAAATACACTTGTTATCTACATTTCCAAAAAATACAAAGTAACAAATCGATAGAAAATGACCAGGGCACGGTATTTTAAAACACATACTTCACAATAGATGTTAGAATAGAAGTAGAGAATCGAGGGCATGACTTTTGTCATAAGGAATATAGGTAGGAGTCACTGGAATATGAAGAAATTTTTGGCCATCAATGTGTGTCATACCACGTCATACATAATGCAAGTGTTTTCAGTGGCTCAGAGCAGTTAGGTATAACAGATGGTAGAATAGATGAATATATACTTCATAGGACGTCTCTAGCGGAGTCAAACGCGCGGGGCAGGATGAAGCGCGCGCGCAACCGCGTCATTAGCTGACTCCCGCGCAGCCTCGCAGGCTGCTCACGCGCAGCTCCGGTGTCATATACCTACAATCTCTGCCTTTAAGTATTCAAAGGGGACATGGAAGTAGGACATTCGAGGAATTATGCTCGTTACAGTCGAAGGACACCCACTGCAGGACATGGACGCCCCTCAATGATGTGATGGACAATTACTGCGGTTTTAAGTTAATTGCATTCACCGTGAACCTGCAGTCTCTCCATCGTACATTTTATTCGCGACCTCCACTTGTTAAGTAATTGAGAATAAATCGACTAAACTTTATTTTATTGCAAAATGTGCATAAACTGTACCCCAGGAGTAGTTTGAGTAAATTGATTGATTTTAGGTAGTATACCTATTTATTTAGTTATAGGAACGAACGAAAAAAAAATCCGAAATGACATCATGAAAACGAACGAATTAAATGTGTGGTCTACTTATACATTAATAACTAATTATTGGTATCTGATGACGATGTAAACAGCACAGTAAAACTGTTGTTAGCTTTATTGGGTAATAGATAAACATAATGATTCCAATCCTACTTCATTTTACTGAAACACACAATATAAAAGCGTTATTAATATTGTAATGTGAGGAACCTCAGTGTTTTTCTGAATTCTTGTGTGAATGTGTCATAATCTATATAAATAAAAATAAATAGCTGTTCGTTAGTCTGACTAAAACTCAAGAATGGCTGAACGGATTTATCTTATCTTATTAGTCTTAAAATGTTCGTGGAGGTCTAGGAAAGGTTTAAACCTTAAAAAGGCGAGAAAAAATCGAATAATTGCCGGGGAAAAAAATGAATAAATGGCCGTGCGAAGCCGGGGCGGCCCGCTAGTAATGAATAATTACATACAGCTGACAGAGTACCCACATAAAGAAAATAGGTCTTTAAATATTAAAGATTTATCAACTGAACAGACATCCATTTCAGATAAGTATGTTGACGAAAATTAAGGCCCTTATCACTTTATCCGAGTAAAGAGTCCATGGTCTCTATGTTTTATACAGAGAAATCTAGGTCCATCAGTACCTTCCTGTTGTCTGTTGACTTGATAGCTCTTTCCCTATAATTTGTGCGCGGCATATTAATGAATTACAAATATGATTTTTACAACATAATAAATCAATTTCTGTTCCTAGTTAGTATAGACTGGAACATACTCGAAGCTGCAAAACTGGATGAACTCTCATCAAATTTAAATGACGCCAACTTTGTATGTAATAATGAAAAAGCAAGTAATAGTTTTCATTTAGAAGAATCCGTAACCAATAAACAAAGAACAAAAAAAAATAAAAAATATATTGCCGGACAATCCACACAACAACATCTAGCCCCGTGGTAAGCTCTAAGCTTGTGTTACGGGTACTAGACATCTGATATAAGTACTTAATATAATAGACATACATAGATAGATATTGTTTATTATACATACTAAACACCCAGACCAACCATGATGAAACCATGATGTTTTGTTTGGTTTTTTTTGGAAGTCGATTTAAAATGCCCAATCAACTTCAGAATTGAAAAGAAATAATTGTCACCACTGTGTTTTTTTTCCTACGTGTTACATTTTGTCGCTGTCCTAACAAATAGGAATGCCCAGCAGATAGCAAACACTCGCAGGATGCACAAGATTGAAGGCCACAGCATCACCAGACCCCAGCGTGTCCCGCCGTAGCATTATGCTAATGGCGGCCTGCCCGGCTCCTAAACTTTTACGAGCCTCGCAATCAAAGCCAAAACAACGACCCCTCATTTCGTCCCAAATTTCCTCGACCCAATTATCTGCTGAATGGCGCTGGACATTTGCATGGGACGTGGGACGTCTGACGCCGCGCCGGCTAAACACGAACAAAATCCGATCTTTTATTTGATCCGAGGTAGAAGCATTCATTAATATTGTAATGAGCGCCAGGAATGCCTCCTACCACGAGAGTGAATGACGATGATTGTGTTTCGACTACTTTTTACTTATTATAAATACTACTCGGTCCAAGATATTAAATAAAGAGACTTGCTCAGATATTCAATAAAGTTCTTCCTCGTATTACCATTTTTTTAATAAAAATAAGCCTGTGGTAGTCCACTGTGTCGCCGCAAGTATCCATAAGTTTCGATGTAGACTATGATGGATGACCAGAGTGATGGAGAAACCAGAGAATGATGGAATTAGAAGGCACCTTCTAGTCCTTCCTTGTCTTTGCAGCTCTTGTCTCGAAGTATTACGTAAAACTGTTATAGATGACAATAATTTTGCAGATGAACATTGATTGATGTATACCTACATATTTGACCTTCTTTTGATCTTTTCAAATGTATGGGAATTCAGACTCCACAACTAGTTTTTCTATGTTCCATAATTATGCACGTATAGAACTTATGTACCCCTCTGAATATATGATTATAAAAACAAGCGAGACCTATGTCCAAAATTGGATGACCAAATACTAAATTCGCTCATAATGAAGAATGCGCTCTCGTTGAAAGGTTATTTGCGCTTCGGTCAACGAGTTCCAAGAGATTCGATCGATATCCACGGATATCGATCAGTGGTAGGAGGCAGCCAGTAATTGTGTATAGTTGGAGATAATGCGTGCGCGCAGGCCGCGGTCACCGGCGCGGGCGCGCGGCGGCTCTGCGCAATTATACCGCGCGGGGGGCGCGGCGGGGGCGCCGGGATTTGCGTATGCGCATATCCAACGATATTATATTCACACAGGATAACAAATACCGAAAGCGAACTTATTACTTATCTCATTGAGGGTTAAAAATTATGAGGAGGTTAAAAGTTTGACAATTCGTTCGATAGGTAGTTGGTGGAATAAAAGCCTAAGCCTAAATAAAGCCTAAATAAGCCGTATTGGCTAAGTGCCAACACGGCTTATGAAATCGAGTGTGCTCCACACTCGATTTTCATTCCGGAGGTCGTGGGTTTGAACCCCGCCACGAATCTCCAGATTTTTCTTCTTGAAAAATTTATCTGCGCTTTAAACACGTGTTTAACGGTGAAAGCAAACATCGTGAGTAAACCGGCATGTTTGACAACTTTAAAGAGTTTGAAGGACATGTGGCATTCATCAACCCGCACACTAATCTCTCTCGCCAAGAGAGAATAAATCCCTGTGTCCCAGTAGTGGGAACGCTAATAGGGTTATGATGAGAAGGGTGAAATCAAGAAGTTGCATCAAACCAAGCAAGCTGGAGTCTAGCTCCTCTCTAATATTTGGTATTGACAAGGTGTAAGTTAAAAAATATATTAGGTACCAAGATATTTTTGCAAGAGGTTTGCTCTTTTTTTATCCAAAATATATATTTTCTGCAATAGGTGATTCAAGAGAAAGGCTTTCGATCCGAGCAAAGCCGGAACGGGCCGGCCAGTTATCCATATTTCAAGTCCTCACCATACCAAAATACAGCAAAATATTTAGGTATGACGTTAGATGCAAAGCTTCGCTGGAAAGCTCATGTCAAGAAGAAACGTGAAGAATTAGGGCTTCGCTATAAGAAGATGTACTGGTTACTTGGAAAACACTCTGCGTTATCAGTGCACAATAAACTACTGCTATATAAGCAAGTCCTAGTGCCAATATGGACGTACGGTATTCAGCTTTGGGGCTGTACCAAACAGAGCAATATCCAGATTATCCAACGGTTTCAAAATAAAGCACTTCGGAGTATCGTGAACGCTCCGTGGTATATAAGAAATGCAGACTTACATCGGGACCTCAAAGTGGACCTAGTCGCAACTACCATCAAACGTTAGGCAGAAGCTCACGAAAAAAGACTTCACCAACATGTGAACGTCGAGGCCATCCGGCTCCTCGACAACACGGACATAGTGAGAAGACTAAAACGGACAAAACCGTTTGAGTTAGTGTTTTAAATTAATTTTATTAGTGTCAATGTTAGTGCAGTGAGTGTAGATAACAATTTTATAGAACACAAGAACATAGTGTCTTCCCCTTAAATAGAGACAATAAGCAAAGTGTTAATGGACACATTATTTATTTTACTCTACGTAGCAATTTAAGTCATATGTAAAATAACTAATTAGCCTTTATAATGGCTAGACCGTAATATTGTTGTAGAATCTTTATTTGAGAAGCTATATAAAAAAAATAAAAAGGTGTGTGTGCGATTCACACACGATAGAAGTGAAACTTCAGTAAATCGACGAAAGAATAAGAAGAATAAAAAAAAAGTGTGTGTGTGTCAGCTACGACGCACGATTGGAGTCTACTACTTACCTATATCTGTAATTATTCGGATTATTTATATTACTTCAATAAAGCGTATTACTTAAATTATGTTACAAAATAATATAAATAAAATACAGCAATACCTCTTTGCGCGATACTTCGTAGTTGAGACTAAATTTAAATAAAGCATTGTATTTGTGTCTCTTACCATTTCCGTTTCATCTTTTTGCATCCGGTTTGAAATCACTACGATTCTATAGAAGTTTCACTTCAAAAAAAATACCACCACCAACTCTTTTATCCTGTGCCTGTATGAGACACTGTCAAGCAAAAGTGACTTCTTTCGCTACGTTCCCAAAAAGCAAAGGTGTCCCGGCGTAGTTTCCATTCTGCTAGTGCCGCTGTGTCGCCGCGGTCGCCACCGGCCGGTAATAACAACCTGCGCGCTGCTGTCTCCTAAATTACTCACATTGTTAACCACCGGGTAGACTTACCCTACACCGGCCGCCGGTTCACGTGCCTTACCCCACTCCTCATCACCGGAATTAGGACTCGGGACGCAATTTAGTAACCAAATTATGTTGAACACCGACCCTTATGGCTTATGCAGAAATGGGTGTACGTCAATTTCGTGTGATTATGCCCCGCCGAGTTAACGATCGGCTTTTGGCGATTACAATGAGATATTTTTTCTCAAATTATTTTAAGCATTAGGTTATTAGTTTGAAAGATCTAAGCATACATAGGTACAGACAGACAGACAGACAGACACAGAAAACGCCTTTGTTTTATTCGTTGTATTTGTCGTATACTACGAGTATGTAAAGTATTCAACCGATGTAACATTTATCTCCCGTTATTGAATTAGCATTTTATTGAACACAAAATAAACAAACACATAAACATTATTATCAATTTCGCAAAGCAAAATAATAAAATTACAAAAACCAAGCCAAAACAAACAAAATCACACAAATTCTAACTTATTTACCTACATTCTCGGGGTCTTGACTGAGTTTGCCTCTGCTGAGGGAGAGCAGAGACGCTGGGCATCAGTCCTTGTGACGAAGTTGACATTGGTGTGTAACAAAGAAACAGTAAATAAATAACATAAAATATATTCTACTGCATCATGCAGCCGTAGGGAGTCACTTTTGGACATCGGCCTCCGTCATAAACTGCCAGTTGCTTCGATTGAATGCAACCTGCAATGTTATGATAATGGTGCGGCTACGTCAGCGAGGGCTTGTGTCGCGTTGAAACGCTAAAAACGTGACGCGAATGTTATTTTCTACATAAACGGGCAAATATTTGTGTCCTACAAGATTCTGAAGGTGTATCCACGCCCACGCTAAACGATGTGCCCGGCCGCTCACATCGCGTTGACACGAATATTCACCGTAGGCCGCTTATGTAGCTACATCATAATAGCATCTTAAATTCAAAATCTTCTTAAGCATTATAAAAATGATATCTATTTAAACTGGGAGATTTCTAATACTGTTTGCATGTTTTAAAATAAAAATGAGCTTCTCGATGTAGATAGAGAAACAGAGCCGGGCCGGGTCGGGCCACTGAACCCGCGCCCGAGCCCATAAATATCTGCGCGAATATTATAACCGCGCAGATAAGCGCGTCGTGCGCCGGCGCAGTGCCAATAGCACCTGGCACTTAATGACTATCGCCGGATCGGGGATCGCTCTCGTTATAACTATTACCGCTCCGTCAATGCTTATCCGTAACTTTACTTAATATTAGCTGAGTTGTCGGAAGATGATCCGATGTGCAGATATTATCGGATATTTGATATTTACTATGCTTGTTAAGGGTTTAACAATTTCCAGAGCCTTTCTTAAGAATGAGAAGAATACTGCTCTTAAGACGATTACATTTCCATGCTTAAATTAACTTTTAGATACACGTATTAATTGATTTGATTTGATTTTTATGTACTTTTGATGTTGCGAGGTGTATGTTTTGTTTGTGAGCTATATTTTAGTTTTTCTTTCATATGAATACTTTTCCTTTGCTTTTAATATTTGTTCAATATTTATAGGTTAGTTTCATAAGTGAAAACTTATAGTCTTACGTGTGTCCACCTTAACATTATGCTAATTGATTCAAAGCTGTTAATTTTGTAACATGTAGTAATAAAATAAATAAATATTTCCAGGCAATCTACACTCGGGTACTAGACATCTGATATACTTAATATAATAGACAGACATACATACAAACATATAGCTTATTATACATATTAAACACCCAGACCAAGGTAAAAGTGCTTGCAGAACATTCAAACACTTGAACCCTCGGTTTAATGTTTTAAGTGTTCATGTTTCTTTTGATTATCTACGGTTATAAAAGTTTCTACCTTGACTATCAACTCCACTTTATGGTAAGAATCTTTACGTCTGTCTGTACTGTCGTTGTATCGACAAAATTTCACTTTAAGCGTTGGAAGTGTACGGTTCGTACAATATGTGTAGTATACAGAAATGCAACGCAGCATTTCTGTAACCGTGGGACCGCCGGGCGCGGGACGCAGCGCCCGCGTCAGTCCACATTACCATCGCGGCTCATCAACACGTCATTCATTAAATTTAAGTATTTCGAAATAAATTGTGCAGTGTTCAAATATAACTCTCTTTTTCTTGATGTCCTCTACAGGAAGTATATATATATTTTTAATTTCTGTCATGGTTTAACATCAAAGAGATTATTTTGTATAAAAAACTGCTATTCAAGTTTAAATTGATTAAGTTTAAACAAACGGGTTTTTTCGGTTGTCGGACTGCCAACTGTCAACACCACCAGTAGTTCATCCTCTATTATTTACGCTCGGAAAAATAAATGACAGAGTTTTTGAAGCACAAGCATCATTGGAAACAAACACATCCGTGACCGGGAAACTTTGGACAAAATAGTTTTGGAGAATCAAAACAAGACCAAGCTGAAAAACGAACGCCAAAAACCAACAACAATTTTAAGGTTAGATTACTCATCCTACATTTACCAACTTCTTCTTCTTCATTTATTTGATGGCGCCCGTGCATCTACCAACCATCTGACATTGTGAAATCCTGTCAAACTGTCAAACACACACCATTGTAAGTGTCAGTCGGATACCAAAGCTGCCAGCACAGATAATATTAAAACCTACAAAGCGTTCCGTTTTACACAACTCCTTTACAAAGCATGGAAGATCAATTTCAGCTTTTATTCGAAAAAATGAAATTAGAGATGCACAAGCAAACTGCAGAACTAACAGAATCCATCACGGAGAATATTATGGCCCGGATGGAAGAAAAACTTGCTCCAATAAGAGAAGAAAACATAAAGCTTAAACAAAAACTAGTGAATTTAGAGAAGGAAATGGAATACTTGAAACGAGATAAAAAAAGCAACAACATTATTTTATTCGGTTTGGAAGAAAATGAAAACTCAGCATACGAACTATTCAATGTCGTGCAAGAGGTAATGAAACGTGATCTTAGCTTAGTCATCGAAAAAAACGAACTCAATAAGCTTCACCGTATCGGCAAATTAGGAAAAAATAGTTCAGAGAACACTCCAAGACCAGTAATATGTTCTTTTATAAACGGTTGGAAGAAGGCCGAAATCATGAAGCACAAGAAACACCTCAAAAATATATACGTATCGGAAGACTACACAAAAGAAGTTTTAGAAAAAAGAAAAGCACTCCTACCGCAACTATTCGAAGAAAGAAAAAGAGGAAATAACGCCTTTTTGAAATATGACAAACTTATAATTATAGAACCGAGTACGAGTGACAAAAGGAAAAGGGAGCAATCTAATTCACCACAATCACCGTCAAACACACAACGTTTCAAACAACAGACAAAAGTCGGTGCAAAAGCAAGTAGAATAAACGCGTTTGACGTCATGAGAGGCCAATCTAATAGCACAAAAAATAGATTTGCTCATAAATAGCAACTAGTAACCGACAATCGAAAAACAAAAACACAAACAAATGAAGAAAAAACGCAATCAAACACAAAAATATCTACCCCAAGCCGACTGGTCATCGTGGGGGATAGTGACCACAACCCTTCAACAAGCTACAACCAAGAAAAAACAAAACTATACATTGCTGCCTTGAATGTTTTAACCCTGAAAAACGAAGAAAACCTTTTAGAACTAAATTATGCCTTGAGCCAAATCAATTGGGATGTTGTTGGCCTAAGTGAAGTAAGAAGATTAGGTGAGAGCATCACATCATATCCTGACTTCATATTATACCACATAGGAACCACTCCGGGCAGACACGGTGTTGGATTTATCCTCAGAAAACAACTTTCAAAATGGATTGAATCTTTTATAGGAATCAATGAACGCATTGCGGTGTTGAACTTAAAGCTACCAGGTTACAAGGAATCATGGTCGTTTATACAAGTATACTCACCTACAGAGCAATCCAACCTAGAAACAATAGACCAATTCTATAGAGAATTAAACGAGGCCATATATAAACATGGTCACAAAAATCTAGTAGTAATGGGTGATTTCAACGGACAGCTTGGTGGGGAACACCCAAGCGAATCCAAAATGGGCACATTCCTATACAAAATCAAGCCACGAAGCAGAAATGGAGACAAAATAACAAACTTCGCTTTGGAAAACAACCTAACAATTCTCAATACAATTTACAAAAAACGGAAGAAAAGAATGTGGACGTGGATCTCACCAGATGGTAACACAATGAATGAAATAGATTTCATTATGACCAATAGAAGACACTACTTCACCAACTTCAATGTTATCAACAATTTCAACTTCAACACCAATCATAGACTGATAAGAGCGGAATTGAAAATGGTACAACCAAGAAAACCCAGACCTAGAAAAGAACTAAGAAATCTCGAACTTGGCAAACATGAGATTGAGGAACTCATCACCAAACTACAAGAAGAATTTTCCAACTTCAGAAACACAGAAAGCATAAATACCCAAGAAAAATAGAATTGGATAGAGGACACTATCAAAGCACAAGCACTTAGTGTTACAAATACAAGGCAGAAAGTAAAAAGCTACCTAACAACACACACACTTAAATTACTAGAACAAAGAAATTTCTTAATTAGCTCAGAAGACATGAAAGACAGAAGAAAATGCCTAACCTTAATTAGTAAAGAAATAAAAGAAAGCATAAGGACAGATAGAAAAATCAGTAGAAGGGATATACTTGAAAGATATGTTGTCAAAACGGGAGGAGCCAAGAAAGCCTACAAGGAAATAACAAACACAAGAAATTGGATAACAAAATTAGGAAGTGAAGGTGGACACTGGAGTTACAATAGATCAGATATTTTGGAAAAAGCAACTTCATACTACAAAAAGCTTTATGAATCTAGCTCAACCACCAATGTGGAGCTGAATGAAATCTCTTATGTACCTGACATTCTGTACAATGAAGTTGAGAAAGCGATTGAAACTCAAAAATCAGACAAATCACCTGGACCAGATGGCATAAATAATGAAATTCTCAAACAATGTAAGTCAATTTTAGTACCAGTTTTTACCGAAGTATTTAATAACATTTTAACAACAGAGATTATACCACAACAGTGGACCGAATCTACCATAATACTTCTTTACAAAAAAGGAGACAAAAATGATATTGGTAACTACCGCCCTATAAGTCTTATGTCCAACATCTACAAATTATTTGCTAAGATATTACTCAAACGAATGGAACGAACATTAGATGAACAACAACCTATTGAGCAGGCTGGATTCCGGAAAAATTACTCTGTAATAGACCATATACATGTTGTACGGCAGGTTTTAGACAAATACAATGAATACGGCCTGACATACTATATTGCATTTGTTGATTATAGCAAAGCTTTTGACTCTCTTTTTCATGATGAGATATGGAAATCACTGAAGGAGCAAGGTATTGAACACAAATACATCAGACTTCTTAAAAACATATATAAACATAGTACAGCGAGAATACAGTTAGAAAACAAGAGTGAACCATTCAAAATTGGGAAAGGAGTAAGACAAGGGGACCCAGTTTCTCCAAAACTTTTTTCAGCTGTACTTGAAACGATTTTCAGAAATCTTGACTGGGAGAACCTTGGAATTAATGTTAATGGATCAACACTCACTCACTTAAGATTTGCTGATGATATTGTGCTATTCGCTAACACTTCAGAAGGCATTGAGATAATGATAAACGAATTGGCCAAGGAAAGCGAAAAAGTTGGACTAAAGTTGAATCCAGAAAAGACAAAAGTCATGACTAATAAGGACAAGAAAACTATAAGCCTATTCAACAGATCAATTGAATATACGGATGAATACCTTTACCTAGGTCAGATAATATCACCAAATGATCCCATAGAGAAAGAAGTAGATAGAAGGATTAATAACAGTTGGCGGCGCTACTGGGGCCTTAAGGAAGTGATGAAAGACAAAAAGCTTCCTGTAAATATAAAAAGTAAACTCTTCAATACCTGCATATTGCCAGTCCTCATGTATGGCAGCCAGACATGGCCATTAACTCAAAGTCTATCAAACAAGATAGCTACCTGTCAACATGCGATGGAAAGGAGCATGCTTAACATAAAGAAAAGGGACAGAATTAAAAACACAACCATTAGGAATAAGACTAAGGTTACTGATGTCACAAGTAAAATTCGCAGGCTCAAATGGCGATGGGCAGGGCACATGATGAGAGGACAAGACAAATGGAGTAAAATGGTAACACAATGGTACCCAAGGGAAGGAAGTAGAAAAAGAGGCCGCCCAAAGAGAAGATGGGAGGATGATATAAGACAAGTAGCTGGAGTGTCGTGGAACAGAGTGGCTCAGGAACGGCAGGAATGGAAAAGGTTGGAGGAGGCCTTTGCCGACTGGCAAACAGATCTTCAAAGAATTTGCAAGAAGCAAATACTAGATTAAGTTTAGTTAAGTTAGATAATTTAAGTGTATAGATTTAAGATCTGAATAAAGGCTATTTTATTTTTATTTTATTATTTATTTATTATTAAACAAACGGTCAGATTCATCTTCGACGGACGGAGAGATCTTCGACAGAGGACATGCTCCCTTCAGACACAATTTCATTTCAATTTCCATATAATGCAAAAAACACACAAAACATATGCCACCCGCATAATTTGACATGCGTAACATAATGATTCAACTATAATGACACCTGTCAAATTATTAAGACGAGCATCAGACCGGTTCCACCGCCGATAGATATATCTACAGGCAGTGGTCGAGCCGCGCCTGGTGCCTGCGCCTGCGCACGCCGGCCGGCACACAGCCGCGGGCGAGGCCGTCCACTGCCTTGTAATTACTGTGATCTATGCGAGTTCAGATCTATGGATTATGATTATAGAACGAAATGAACAGGTTCTATCTTCTACTGATATTGAAGATGCAACATGCTATTAATATTGTATTTCGGATTCGTCGTATGGGAGGCTCCGTTCCTAGAAAAGCACATTCTATGGCTGAAGAGAGAGAGAGAGAGAGAGAGAAGTATTTCTTTCTTTCTCACCTTCTGATTGTTGCGTCTTCACGCTTCAAGCACTAAACTAATTTTAATGACATCAAGATACTTTACAATCACCATTCTCTGAGATTAATTACTCTCCGGAAAGGTTGCATATTAAAACAAGTAATAAATACTGAAATCAGGTTGTAAAATATCATGAAGTTGACTAGTACAGTCAACAGCAAAAGTAAGTGATCAAAATCAACGTTTCAAAACATGTTCTAGCTAGTGTGACGTGGCAGATGTAACAAGTTGTACCAAAAAGTCAAATTAAAATGTAGTTTTAATCGTTAAAAGATAATGATCATAATAACACAAAGGATCGAATCAAATGTGATCTGTCACTTACTACAACAAAACTACAAAAGTCCATTACTTTTGACCTAATTTACTGTATATATTATTTCGAGACCCTATTTCATCGCTGTAACATGCGCGGGCGCAGGCGGGTGGAAGCATGCACTATATTCATATCCCGCGATATGATCAATGCGCGGCTAGCTCGCTGTTTGGTTGGTCCCGGCGCGGCCATGCTCGCCGCATTATTAAATTACCTTAAACACGCTAATCTTATCGACATCGATATAAAAATTACAAGAAAACCTGTGCAGCCGTGCGGGCTGCCACTGATAGTCAACTGATATTCAATGTTCAAACTTTCCGGAAGGCTGCTTCGAGAAAATAAATTATATAATATTTATTGGTTGACCCTTCAGGTGTATAGTTGACAAAGGATTTTTTCTTTAATCACTCTGTGTACATACTTTAAGTACGATATGGGTATAATGAATTTTCGTATTTCGTGGAGTTGAGCCTGTTAATTCAATTCATTTACATGAAATGAATAGTCAATTATTACATTTATTTATTGAATTGAATTAGAGGATTGTGGAAAACTTAGTATAAGCCTATGCACACCTATTTACGCGCACACTGCTGGGACACATGTAACACTAAGTAACATTATAAATAATATTAAAAATCAAATAA
The DNA here is from genome assembly GCA_929108375.1 of Gymnoscelis rufifasciata. Classification (NCBI taxonomy): domain Eukaryota; kingdom Metazoa; phylum Arthropoda; class Insecta; order Lepidoptera; family Geometridae; genus Gymnoscelis; species Gymnoscelis rufifasciata. The sequence goes on along the minus strand of OV815307.1, from coordinate 209,348 downwards.
GTTGTACAGCTTGGTCAATATATGTAGGTATTAAGGTGTCTATATAAATGTGGCTGTAAAGTGGTCTTGTGAAGATTTCTCTGATGCCTGTCGAATACGCGCCAACAGCGCTGCGTTTAGTAGGTAAAGTAATAAGGCGTTCTGGTTAGACAAAATTATAGCTGTCTAAAGAGATAGCTTTCTACGGCGCATGTTTTACCCTAAGCTTTAGGTGAGGGCGAAGCCCTACAGCGATGGAGCATCTTCTGCACGGCGCAGCGAGCGAACAAACCTGATTGATCAATCTGAACATAAAGTTACAGCGATTATCAACGAGCATGCACTGTCTCATTCATGTTGTTGTATTTCCCCGCGCTTAAAACTGGCCTGCACCTACCCTTCCTAGATATCTAACACTGAAATATGTTTTCAAAGTGGACTTAGTGACAGTAAGTCCTCAGATTAGTGCGTTGAAGCAAACAAAGAAAGAAACAAACTCTTCATCTTGATCGGCTGTATACGCACAGTTTAAGGTATGGGTAACAAGATACAAGACTTCCAGTTAGAACTATAATTTTGACTAATGCAATTTACTTGGAGAAACAAAACATTCGCTGTTAACCGACTGAAAATAAATAGATGCCTAGTGTCTGAGAGGGGATTTATGTCCGCGGAGGAGCGCGCGCACGCTACTACCTTTATTGGCGCAGTGATTTGTTTAGGCGAGCCGCGCCGGCGCACCCGAGGTGGTTTATGCGCGATTCTATCATCGGGGGCGTCGAGACCTTTACACTCCTCAATCATGTTACATTTTATCGCTTTGCTTAAAACAGAAAATGCTTATTGTTAGGATGTCTTGGTGGTCTGGTAGGATTGGGTGTTTAGTCGTTTCATACTAAAAGCTGTTCATTCAATCGCCGAAGGGCTCTTTTAGAATGGGTAAGAAAGTATGTGTAGTCTAAAATGTTTAACTAAAAAGGACCCTTGGTATGTATATTAACGAAACATATATTCACAAATATCTACACAGCAGGAGGCACAAGAAGACTACGAAAAATGTGGGGAAAAGGCACTTACACACTACATCCACAAACATATTCAATACTAGTGGTGCCCCGCGGTGTTACCCGCTTTATAATGGATTTTCCCGCGGTATAATTTTTTCCCGCGATTCAAAGTAGCCTAGGTCCTTTCTCAGACTTTAGAGAATCTGTGTTACATTTAAATCTACGACTGAACTGGGGGTTTCCGAGGGAGGCCCATGACTACCTCTAGAGTGCTGATGATGTATGTTGTAGGTGTGGGACGGTAGGTGTCGGCGGGCTCCCGCCAGCACTGCTGCTGCAGCAATGACACGCGTCAGCACGTCGCGGCCATAATATTGAAATCGAAGGCTTGCTGCTAAATACTTCCTCGGAAGTCTGCGCAGGCGCGGGCCCTCAAAGCCGCCGACGCAAAAAGCGCAGTCGCTTGTAGGGCTGCCGCGGCTGCGCACCAATAGAGCCTCTTCTAGTCTCCACTCTGGTTTTGATAAACAGATATGGCGTGGAGCAGACGGTAGATCTGTTATTCTAGTCTGAGAACATCCTTGTAGTATCAAAGTGCTATAACCCTTATTTAAAGTAGGTAGGTACTTTGAAATTACATATATCAGCCAGACTTCAAATTAAAAGTAATTATGTAGATAAAGTAATTAATATTAGTACCTAAGTAGCGAGTTAAATAGTAATAGTGATTAGTATTAGTATTAGCCTTAGTAAGTACCTACGTTGTCAGTCAGTCTAGATTGCACCTTCTAAACACAGCTGCTACTTTATTATAATTAATAGCTGCTTTTTATATTGAATGATGTTTGTAACCCGAGAAGACCAAGATATGTTCTCCCCTCGCGTCTAAATACAAGCATAATGCTTAGTTATAGCGAGAAGCCATCTTGTACTCCCAAAGGTTTCATAAACAAGTACTCATAAGTTTAATTACGTAGTTTCTAAGACCTATATATAGTAAACTTTTACAACTGATTCTGAGAAAAAAGGAAGGACAAAAAACACACACTGACATTTGAAATATTATCAAGAACAATAGCCAATATAATTTTTAAATTCATCAGTCAATATAGAATGTATTGTGAGTTTGCATTATGCGCTTGTGATGAAAGCCATTTATTTATTTATTCGGCAGCAGTGGCTGGTGTCCCTGTTATCATGATGATGATAATGATGAGCTGGTACGCGTGTAGCGTGGCAGCCCTACACGCACTAGCCGGAGTGTTTATAGGTATCATCGGGACGCAAATGACGATGATTATCGCGATTAATGCCGCGTCAATGGACGCAAAAAGCGCAAAGGAGCCGCCGAGGGCTAGTTACGATCAGTGCAACAACGCATCTGCCGCAGACTCGGACAGACATGCCGATCACGAGGAAACATCCCTTTATATGTATATGCTCGAGATAATACAATAATATTCTGTATACAATAACAATCGATGATTGTAAACCACTTCTGACCACAATAACTGGAAGCCGTGAAGGAGATCTATGTAGTCTAGTGGACGTCCAACGGCTGTAATGATGATGATGATCAAATGAAATAAATTAATGTTTCTAGATAATCCTAGATGTTGATGCAGTAACAAATTCCCCTGATGTGTTTCTGCATTAATTTAATATAATAATTTATAATAATAACAATGAAGTCAAACATATTCTTGAAGAAAATGCTAATAATTTTTTTTAACTTACTTTATAGTGCTGCGCGCCAGCACTTTTCATATATGCATGCTTTTGTATGAAACTCGCATGCGTTTGCCGCAAACACTCATAAACAAGTCAAACATTTTCCACGAGTAAAGTAGCTCACTGTATGTACAGTACATTCAGCTTGAGTTAAAACCACATCAAACGCAAAATAACATTCAATATTAATAACATAGTGCGGTCTGATATATCTATCTATACATATCTAATCAGCGAGTAAAGTTGTAGATGATGATGATACTGCCAAACCGTCATGATTGTGTCTATGTACGAGATGGAATGAACCCTCTATAGGAGCTAAGAAAACATAGACATTAGATTACTTCTACACAAATTAGAACTAAGTGACTGGGGTCGTAAAATGTCTACACTTGTTGAGACTTGGACTTGGGAACTTGCCCAAGTCGACTGTAGGTATGTGAATCACAACTCATAATAATGCACGCCGTCCACTGGCCGGTAGCCCACAGCGGGCGCGGCGCGGGACGGACGCCGGCGTTTTTCCGGCCGGCGCGGGACATTTACATCCCCGGCAGGCGCAATTAGCCAAATTAAGAACTTGATTGTAAGAGCGTGGGAGCAAACCAGCGAGGAAGTTGACTATACCACATTATTCCGTAATGTTTGTTTCATTATTATTGTTTTGTACTTTAATATTGTGCGATTTTTAACAATCTATAGATCATTTGCTGGTGGTATTAGGTTTGATTTTATTTTTTATGAGAAATATTTGAAATATTGAAAGGAAAGAGAATTGTGAAAGATAGAACGATTCTGCTGTTTATACGAGGAGTGAGCCCCACTAACCTGGTACTCGCTGCTGCAGGCAACACGTCCGACCAAGGCACAGCAGGTATCTCCTGGATCCAGCTGGATGGATGGCTGGTTTGGATATCACACACAGAGCACAGCAGAAGTTCACAGATTTTAGATAGAACGTCTATCTGACAACTTAATACGATTAACACTCCGGGAAGAATATTGTCTTCACACGTCGGCGCACAAGGCGGTTGTCATACGCCATTTTGCATCTTTCCCAAATCAGTGTTGCTCCTACCTCATATTTTTTAGCAGAATCGAACAAATATATTAAGACGAAACCCTTTTAGGATCACAGTGGTGTTCACATATTTGTTTGTCTGTAAAATAGGGACAATTTGATATTAACCAAATAATCAGGTTTTGAATTTGTCAAAAATAAAACTTTTAACAAACGCAATCAAAAGATACTGCCGCTATTGTCGACAAATTTTCAAGACATTCATTTGACTTCATTTAAGTCAGTGTACCGTGGCAAAGCTGCTGCCGACCGAAGTTATTGGAAGTCTTTGAGGGAGGCCTATGTCCAGCAGCCTATGTCCTGCGGCTTCAATGTCACTTAGAAATAACCAGAGGTGATAGTCCCAGCCTAGATGCTGGCATTCAACCCCAATTTTACCAGTGCCTGTAAAGTTTTACCTCATAACACGGATCAAATTGACATCTTGCAATGGTTGAACTTGGTTCAATAAAACGGTTTGAAGCGCAAAATAGTGAAGTTCGGCCTTAGGCTTTCACTTATTATTTTTTCCTTCCATTTATTAGATCCTGGCGATAATAAGCTTTCTTTCTAAGTTTTCTCAACAAACGGTATGAAAGCTATAAAAGTAAGAAAAGTGTCGTTTAGCAATTGGACTCACTTATTATCTATGATGGAAATCAGCACTTTCTCAATCACATTAATGGGTGATTGGTTGCTTTCTCTAAAATACCTAATAAAAATATTGTCAAATGCGAAAATTAATGACTTGTTCACGAAATCTGAGAACTTATGAAACTTATTTTGAACCCTGACGAGAAAATTCTTTGTTACGTGGCCGTGGTCAAAATCCTCATGATTTAGAGGTTTATGCATTTTCTTTAGCTTGTGCATATTATGCAAATAAATAAATAATAGCCACGACAACGTGCGGCCATCTTACCAAGAAAAGGCAAAAGCCAAACCAAGTATATCTAGGAGCCATGCGCGAGCAAGCTATCGTAGCGCCTCGGCAACAGTTGGAGGCCCCCAAGCAGCGCCGCGCCGCGCCGCAGTGCGCAGGAGCGACAAAGAGCGGCGCGCACGCACCTCCGCGCCATGCAAATAACTCATCGCGATTATTTACGGTGAGTCCGGAGGCCGGCCGCGCTTGCCCCCGCTGCATACTATGAATATTTCATTTCTCCCGCAAAAAGGCGGAGGCATCGCTGCGCGTTTGCATGTTTCTGCGCGCGCGCAAAAAGCGACGCATTCAAACGATCTGCCCTTGTTAAGGGCCGCCAGCCAGGTGGGAAAGGAATCGAGAAATTTCTCTCAAAGGATTTAAATCGATGTTTAAGCTTGTTTTTGGGTTTCTCACTAATTTCAAGCACACAATGCCAGGTTTTCAAGTTTTTCAGAGTTTTGCGATCACGTAGATGGTGTCCTCGCTGCGGGCGCTCAGGTCGCGGACACAGCCCCACTGACAACTGAAGTTAGCATAAATAATTGAGGTTCGATAGGTTTTGTGGCCCGCTACTGATGCACCCAGGGGCGGCTGAGTGTACACGGCATGGAGCTGAAAGAACACAGCTTTGATGAATGAATGCCCCAAGACTGACCCAACACTACTCATTGGTTAAGCAATAGCTTATTCACTACACTTTATTCTATTGCCTAGACATTAAGTAGCAACTATTATCTCAGATAACTAGTACCGTTATTGCAATAGATCGGTGACGGCAACGTGACGCACGTGATTGCGTCGGGAATGTCGCCTTGAGCCGCGGTTTTTACCGGCTGATTAATGCTGGTCGCTGGTCGCAGGGGCCACAAAAGGCTCGCTATTAACATATTCAAACGCGACTCAAATCGGCGCGGAATGTGACGCGGCCCGTCAAAGGGCGAGTCGCATGCGCGAACAAAGCAGGCAGGCTCTTGCGACCATGGCCACCACCGAACGCGCATGTGCGTTTACTACCTATAAATACGAAAAAAATTATCAATAGCTTCGTTGGAAACCTTAAAACGTATTGCAAGTGGTAGTGTAGAAGGAAACAGTTCCAACTGTGTCCGGTTTCTATGTAAGCTCGGCGCAGGCGCATTCAAATCTCGCTCATGTTTCACATGCCTCTTCTGCGAGATTAAGCAACAAAAATTGCTACATTTTTTGCGGAACTCCAATTGAGCGTCCTTCACTAAGCACGCAGCCTTATCAGGAGCTTGGAAGAAACTGTGACGCAATGTAATTGATGTGACATGTGAATTGAGAAGCGAACACCCGTACTCACACATTACTATATTGTCTCAGGGCCGATAAAATAATAAATAAATAAATATTTCCGGACAATCCACACAGCAACCTCTAGCCCCATAGTAAGCTCTAAGCTTGCGTTACGGGTACTAGACATCTGATATACTTAATATAATAATAGACATGCATAAAATAGATATTTTTATTATACTTATTTAAAAACCCAGACTAAGGAGAAAGTGCTTGCAGAACATACAAACATTATAACCCCAATCAATTAAATGTCGGCGTCAATTAAATTTCTATTTATTATTATTATTATTTATAATTAAACATTTCAAAAATCTTTATTGAGAATAGAAATTGCATGGTATACGGTACAATTTGAGAGTTGACAACCGCAAAAGTTAAAAAAAAACTGCGTAGCGGAGTCAACGCCTCCCTCAATGACTATTATGTGAAGTAGTTGCTCACAATGAGACTTACATTTAAAAATATCAATATTTAAAATTATTAAACAAATTATAGGTATATTTACAAATATATATCAATCTAAATGTAAAGATAACTTATCATTATATCTAAAGCAATAAACTATAACACTGCAGTTTAAAGATGTGTCACGCGTCATCAATGTTTGGCGGGTAGAAAAAATAGAAATAGAAATAGAAAAACATTTATTTTGGACACAACAGCACATTACAGAAAAAGAAAATACAGAAATAAACGCACACACAGAATAAAGATTACAAAAATAATAATTAAGGATAGGTACCACACTAAAAACTTAACATTATAGCACTAAAACAATACATCATTACATAATATCACACTTAGTTATAGGTAGGGTACCTACGTATTCAGGTGATGTGCAGATTGTGAACCAAAAAAGGATTAATCTCAGCTATGTGCTGCCCTGAGCCTGGGACGGGTTCAGGGCAGCGCTGGTTTTCAGATTAACCCTTTCGGAGGTGTGACTGACACATATATAAATACATGTATAATAATTTTAAAATAAACAAATAAATATATGCAATTAATTGATAGTATGAAAAACTACAATAAAAAATAAAATAAAATTGTACAATGGTGTAAGATTCTCCTATTAAATAAATAAAACCACAGAGTATATTAAATAATAAGCACTACGTTTAACTACACCACAGAATAATAAATTAAAATTACTACGACAATCGACAACACTATCCATAGACAAGTTTGCTACGCTTGCTACCGACCGACTGAGCTGCTTGCTGCTTGCCAATTGCTTTGTTATTTTACTAAAACAACGTGAGTTATACGTGGCACAAAAATTACTTGCAAAATGCGATAATTCAGGGAAAATATAATAATTAGCCATTGGAATAGTTGAGAAAGTGTGAGAATATTCAAAAGAGAGGATAGAGAAATGTATTGGGGATCTGAAATGGAGTATAGCATGGAATTACATAGAAAAAAGGGCCGGAAAGTTGGGTAAGTTGTTTATTGTGTTTTTTGTACTTTGATACATGTTTTACCATTTCATTGCGCCATCTTGTTCTTTATTGATCTGTTAATATAAATTAGTAAATGTACAGTGCCTCAAATAAAGTCTCAGGTAACTAGCAGTTATTTAAATAAGAAGGTTGTTGTATGTTTTGTCCGGACGATTGTGGTGGGCGAGTGTTATTGTTCCGCGACATAATGTCCGGTTTTTGCGGACGTCTGACTCGGTCGCCGTTGTCTGATCTTCATTATAATGCTCCATACAATTTCGTTCTGCATTGACATAAGCTTTCATCTATATTAAATTCTTGAATTTTTGATTTGGTTCTAAAAAGCATAACCGTGCGCGGGCAGCTCATCGAATATTACTGTGATATTACGTAACTTCTCGACATATTCATATTACAATCGATTATGCATTTCTGATGCTCCAACTTCAATATAAAAAAACAACTATATTGAATAACATAATATACTAGTAATTTATAGTGGTGTGGATAACATAAGCAAGCATACACATGTGACACACATAATAACTTTCAAGCCAGTGTTAACCCTAAAATCAACTCATTAACACTTTTTTATGATTCGCGTCTTTAGCCAATTTAAATGCTGATAAGGTAAAATAAAACTTTACTCTTAAATACAATGAACATACAAATGCGCGTGAGGCTTCGTTTGCAAGAAAATACTTGTATTTTAATGATTTCAGAACGTTTTATATCAGGCTCTCAGGTCAGGTCTGTCTTACACCTAACTCAGTGTTACACAAAAGTCACTTTGGTATTAAACTGTTATCTGCAATAATATTCACAAATTATAATAACAGAGAACAAATGCTTACATTTGGTGTTTCGGGGGTGTCTTTTATGCACAGTTATCTGAACTTATCATAATTCTAACCTATATATTTAAATGAGAAACGACGTATTTACCACTTAGAAATGAGAAATTATACCTAGCCCTCACAGCGCCCTCTACTCATTCATAATCATTTGAACAAAGAAAGTATTCAATTCAATTCAATTTCATAATTAACATAGTAGGTCTATTCCTACAAAAGCCCTTAAGAGTATTATTTAGTATACGTTCGTTAAGGATTCTCTACATAATTTCAACAAATATTCTAAATTAATTCAAATTCTACATATATCCCTCATATTATTGAATAAATAGTATTTAAGTAAACAATATCAGAATTAAACAACCAAACGATACAATTAGAAGAAGCATTTATATAATCTCATAAAAACTTAAATAGCGGTGTGAATCTAACACTCTAATCACCATAATTGCCTGTTCGGTTTCGGAAGCCTGTCGGCCTCAAGGCCCAGGGTCTGTACCGCGAGCCAGTGGGACCCCCAGTGGTCCACCGTACCCGCCGTGGCCCGTGGTACCCGCGTGGCCCGTGGTCCTCTGTGGACCGACGGCCTAATGCCCCGCGGCGCTCGGCGGGACTCATTTATAACAATTATCGGGAACGTAAACACCGCACTTAAATTCGGGAACACCTTCATCAACCGCGCAGTTTGACCTCCGCTCGCGCCATTCTCTACCTAAATTATAATCCAACAAGTCATAATTCCCTTTCTTCTGTCACTATATTTTGAAATTTCCACACAAAGCAGTTAAGACTTTGTTTTAGTCTATTTTAGGTTGTAATTGGAGCGACCCGGCGCGCGTGGACCGTGCGGCCATTAAAAGCGCGTTAGAGTGCGCGCCAGATTACAAGCGGTGAGATATTCGCTTATTGTTGTTATTATAAAGTTATGCGTCATTAGACACTAATTATATTAAAAAAGCAATTAATTGTAATCATTGTTCATAACTTGTCTGTTTTAAATTCAATGTTGTAGGAGTATGTGACTAGGGGCATGCGCGCTCTCTCATGGAAATCACATCATGAACACTTGCTGTTCGTAGGATTTTTTAATAAACTGCAAAATTGCTTAATATATATTATGATGATAAATGAGGATGAAATTAATGTTGTAAAAAACTTACTTGTACTCGCGATTAAACTTATTTGTTAATGAATGATTAACAAATAAATCTGAAAATATTAACAAACGATGTTTTTTTAAACCTGCATATTACAATCCTCAGATTAAGCCCAATTGCATTATTTATTCGTAAAAAGTTCGTTTATATTATAAGAAATCATACAAATATTAACTCATAAATTCAAAAAGTTTAGTTTTAACAAATTTTTAACCAAACTAGCTATGGTTTATAAGGATTAAGTTACCATAACCCGACGTTACGAAGATAAGTAGTTTGAAGTTAAGGAAGTAATTATTATCCCATCAAAAACAATACTTGTCAAAAAAACCAAGTCGCGCAACTCAGTTGTTCTGCGGTAAAAAGTTGTGAGATCCAAGTAAATCCAAGTCTTCAAATTTCGTCTCAAAATTCTTTAATGTTTTATATAAATATATTAAGACTTGGACATCGCCTGAAAACACGTGTAAATTCAATTATTTAGTGCGATGGCCAAGTCTCAAAAACATTAAAGAATTTTGAGACGAAATTTGAAGACTTGGATTTACTTGGATCTCACAACTTTTTACCGCAGAACAATTGAGTTGCGCGACTTGGTTTTTTTGACAAGTATTGTTTTTGATGGGATCTCATTTCTTTTTGTATTTTGTAGACAGTTCAACTTTTTTCCTTTTCGGTACCTTCTACTTATTGTATACTAGCTGTGTCCTGCGGTGCTACCCGCGTTATAATGAAGGAAGTACTCTTAACCAACAACATATGTATTTGAATAAAGATTAATATTATTATGTTGATACAACTTAAACAAATTATTTCGACCAAATTAGGTACCATAAAAACTGTTTTTGTGAGTTAATCTTAAAAGATAGACATATACTATCGCGGACCATTTTTTAGATCATTAAAAGAGCTATTATTCTTTAATACATATTTTTTGTGTATCTTGAACCGTTTTCACGGCGCACGCAACGGAAGGCTTCAAAGATGAACAATTTCTCCCGTTTTTTACACATTTACCACTATATCTTTGCTCCTATTGGTCGTAGCGTGATGTTATATAGCCTATAGCCTTCCTCGATAACTCGACTTTCCAACACAAAAAGAATTATTCAATTCGAACCAGTAGGTTCTGAGATTAGCGCGTTCAAACAAACAAACAAACAAACAAACTCTTCAGCTTTATATATTAGTATAGATATGTCCATATAATTTTCTTTTTGCCGGTCTAGATTGGATTTATTTATATTTCGCATTGTTATTACTTTAGTACATATTTCGTATGTACGTGGCGTTGCGACAGCGCCCTCTATACCGGTCTTTTCTAGATTTTTTAGTTTTTCCTTGATTCATACACCAAACACTACTTATATTCCAAATTTGAAGCTTCTAGGTCTGCTAGAAGTGCCTTAGAATTTTGATGATCGGTGAGTCCATGAGTGACAAAATTAAGAAATTTGACCCGTTATAATTCTTAAAATACTGGTTCAAATTGAATGAAATTTGAAATATACCGTGTCTTTACAATGCCTGCATAGTTACTGAAAATTTCAGTCTTCTAGTTTTATCCACAACGAAGTTACAGGGGGTCGAAAATGGCCTGAATGGCTTCGAGAAAAGGATGGTACGGCCGTGCCGCTTTTTTGCTCGACTTGGTGGGGGCACTGCCGTGCCCCCAGATATTAGATCATCTGCAATACATCCAAAAGCGATGCCACGTTTTGAATTTAAATCACAGGACATTGAAAAAGTTTACCCTCAATGACGTAGAACATTTTTTAAGTTCTCATTTTTTTACGTATACGAATCAGAACTGAAACAATAGTCCAGTTCCCCCGCATAGAGCCACATACGTACATACACAGGTCAAGTGACAAAGACATGTAGCTCTTAGAAAACAGAACAGCTGTTATGGGAAATGTTATAAGTACAAAGTCCCATGGGATGAAGTGGTGCAAGTAGTTGGTCCCGCTATGGCGCGGCGCGGGAGTGAATGGGCCGCCCCGCGCCCGCGCCGCGCCCGCGCCGGCGTCATTCAGCGGCGCGGCGCCGGCCTTACCGGGCGGGACGCGTAAGGCGAGGCTTATGAGGAATTATTGCCCGGAATGTATTTATCTTTCCGGTAAGAAAGCGAGAGAAAAAGCGTGAACATGGGCCCTTACATGGCCACTAGCCTAGCCGCGTCCGAGCTACACTTGCTGCAGAGCTTTAGTTTTTAGCCGTTGTACGGATTTTCCTGTAAACTAGATTGTTAAAACTCAAGCTCAGATTTAGACAGTTTGATAAAGAGCTTGAAGTTTTGTAAGGGGATATAAGTTTTGTTAGAGATGTTGCGTGGAGGCTGCCGCAGCGGCGCGGCCGTAGCGGCGGGCGCAGGCGATGTATGTATAAATAGTAATGAGAGCCGGTATCCTGGTCGCGGCCGCTTTTTGCGCGATCTATCTGATTGGAGCGGTGACATTCTGCTCCCGCTAACTGATAATTATTCTCGTGGCATTAAGTGCGCTTTTTGCGCGGAATCTGGACGGCGGCGCCGGCTCAGCGCCACGAGGCTTCCGAGTCTGCATACTAATGGGGACGCAGCCCGGGGCTCGCGGGACGCGGGAGCCCTACTAGGGGCGAAGGCGCCACGGTTAACCCATAAATACTACATTGACCCCTCAAAGAAAAACCAAAAGTCGAAAATATGTTTTAGATTTTTCGATACTAGCTAATTTATGTTTGTGTAGTTTTTAATGTATGACTTATTTATGTAGTGGTCACTTTAAGTTGTGGGCAAAAATCAGATGCAGACAAATGGTATTCTAGACAGCCAACCTATTAGAAGAAGACAAACAAAGTCCAAGAAAATCCTAATGTATCCAAATCACATCTATTATACAATTACTGTGTCCATAGTCATTAGTTTTATTAAATCTACAGCGATTCCAAGAGGAGTGTTGCGACAGGACCTCTTTAGTGACGAGCTGCTACCAGCCCGCGCCGCGCCGCTACCACCGCCACTGTACGCTTCACTATAATTATATACAAGTATTCGCATGTTCTATTAAATGCTTTATAACCTGTCGTAAAGGTCGGTAAATGCATAAATAAGCGCATCGCTAGATTGGCAATACCTTGAGAATGCATATACCAGTATGAACATTCTCCGAGCGAGTCGGGTCCATAAAGCCCATGAATTCTGACGAACTATTAACAATTAATGAATGTTCATTACAATAAAACGACTGGTAATTACCGTCGACACGTACGCAGCTCCGAGCGAGGCGACGCGACGCAGTCCGCCGCGTTATGCGGTTTTGCGCACATAAGACGTTTTCGTAATGTTTCTTGTTCTTGACGCGCGCAGAACTCACACTAAACAGATATTTGTATTATATGGAATAGTCGCAGGATATTTGAAGCCTGATATGTAGAAGTTGTTGATTGCAGCCACCGAATATATTTCAAGAGATAGAGATTCGTAGAGATATTGAGAGTGTCCATAATGGTGCGGCTACATCAGCGGGCGACGATTCGTGTCGCGTTGGCCGCTTAACACAGCGTGTACGGCCAGCGAAATGTTCTTGTCTACATTAGCGGACAAATATTTGTGTCGAACTGCTCGCTACAAGATTCTGAAGTGTTGGTGAGTAGCCAAGCTCACGCTAAGCACCGTCTTCGCCCGAATATCTCGCGTGGCAGCGAAGCACCCGGCTACACACATCGAGTTGAGACGAACATTCGCCGTAAGCCGCTAATTTAGCCACACCATTATAAGTTTAGCATCCTTATGAAGTTGTAGGTTGGAGCGGGGCAGTCGGCCGGTCGGTGTGGACTTACAACTTCGTTAAAACTTTACTACCCTTACTTTTCTTTTTGATTTCCAGTAGAAGTATTAAAGTTACGGCTGTATCATTTTATTGCAGATAAATCTGTGGCTAATGTCCGAATCATGCGCATTGCATGAAGGCTTGGGGCTCCGCCGCGAATTGTACGTCTGTAGAAAATCTAAAGGGTTCTCTATAACAAAAACTATGATTAAATGATTCAAAAGGTCAGATGAGATGGTTATTGTAAACTTGTCAGATGTTAAAAACACAATGTGTCGATAATTGAGAGTTGATTGTAAAACATACATCGATTAGGTATATCGTGTACCAGCGACAGACCGGTTTTAGAGTTCCGTAGCCAAATGGCAAAAACAGAACCCTATAAGGGTAATATTAGTCGTCACGTCTGTCTGTCGCCGTATGTTACAGACTCTTTTTCAGGAAAGTATAAAAACTATATTTTTTTAACTTGGTAAGTATATGAATTCTGTGAACCACATTAGGATTAGTACAAAAAAATAAGTAAAAAAAACAACTCGGGTGCCACATCACAACACTACAGCGAACACCAATACACATACACGTGCTAATTATTATGGGTTCCGCACACAATACTAAACATAGTATACTCGAAGTAATTTATTAATATTATATTAAACTTACAACAAAACTAAACTATTGACTTGACTGTTTTTTGGAGGTTTTGCCTGTTCACGTCCGTAAGTGGTAACCCTCTGAATCCTTACACGTGACCTCCGGGTGGTGCTAAGAACAGTCTCTGGTGGTAGGCTTCGGCCGCGGCTTGTCACCACCCTCCGGGCTGGGCCAGTGCGTGAAGCGATTTTTTCGTGTTTCGTAATGTGGTCCGGAGAAGCCATCTAACTTCTAGGTCTTCATGTCCCATCTTAGACCACATCGTTACTTTACATCAGGTGAGATTGTGGTCAAATGAAGGCTTATCCAGAATAAAAAAAAAAAACTATATTATCTTAAACACAAAAATAAAATCAAATGTTTTCTATTTATGTTTCTGATCAGTGACTTGATTTTAAGGAGCGAAATAGTATCAATAACTGGTGTCATTCACGTGTCGTCTGTAATGAAGGTGGCGATTGCAATTGGTATGTACCTGATATGACAGACAGACACCCAGGACTTTTATCAAGCTGTGGCGGTGCATTAATATGACTACATTCTATATATGTGAGAATATGACATCCTTCTTCAGTCTTCGCCATTCAGCATTTCAAATACATACTTCATTTGTTACATTTTTGCAAATGGCAATTGATAATTAAATCTTAATTTGAAATTTAAGAAAACCCCAGATTCTAAAAACTTAGTGCCTTCGTGTCGGGGGTTAAAAATAAGGAAATTCCATCAGGCTCGTAGTCATAGATCCCTAGGATTTCAAAGAAATAAAAGTATTTAATTTGAATTTGATAGTGGCGCAGAGTGGTAAGAATAATACTGTACAGTAGTAACACAGGTTGTTAAATATGATTAAGTTTGTAAAGCAATTCATAGTAGGTGGAACACGAAAACAGTATCGAGGCTATAAGTAGTAGTGATTATTGTTATTTTTAAGGTCAGACGCCGTTAATGTAACATGTATATTTTAACCAAAATCAACCGATCTATAATAATTAGTATGAAAAATATAGACTACTGATAATAATTTAGGGATTTCTGGAACTAATACTATTAATTTTGAGTTGCACCATCTTGTAATCATTAGTTTCCTACATAAAAAATACGCGCTGAATTAAGACTTCTTTTTTTAAGTAATTTAAAAAGTTCATGTCGATGGGTTTGGGCGTGAGCCAGCGCAGGCAGCGGCGAGAGCGGTTCGCGCGCCGCGCAGCGGAACTCCAAAGTATCCAATTAATATTTTATAGTAGGCACTGAGTTGATTGTTTCCTTGACACATTTTCCTTTAGAAACTCGATTATTGGCGGAGCTAATCGGCTTTAATTGCGGTAATGCAGGCGCGGATCTGCATAGTGCCGCGCGCCGCTCAGTGATCTTACATGTATGACACGTTTTAATAATTGAGTTCAAAACAAATCGATTTATGACAGACACTTACCTACACCTACACATACTCGCACACTTTCACTTAAACATCTGTAAATAACAAGCGCGAAGAAAAAGAGACGCTTAATTTAAGTATTGCACACTTAAAAAACAAACCTAAGCTTACTTAATTTACTATCTATGTAGGTAATTTGTGTTAGCGAGTTTCTCCAAAGACAGGTATTTATTTTCATTGTAATTCAACCATTGTTGTAATTATACATATAAATTAAGTTGATGAATCAACATTTTTATTTATGATTTAAAACAGGGACCTAACATTCGATGTTTTGACGGTTTTTAAGTTTCTCCTATGTTTTTTTCTAGCAACCTATCCACGACTATTGTTTACTAAATATTTCTATTTATCTGGTGAATTCTGGTGGAGATGAAGTAGCCGTGTAGGATAAATTATAATAATTTTATAGTGCTGTTATCACCATTGTAATCGGACCCAGGACCAGTCGTTCCGCTTCTATTCGGGCGTTCAACAAATAAATAACCCTGCGTTAGAACTACTTTTTTCATTTGAACTGATTTGAATATTTCTCTTAATCCATATTTGCGATCATCAATAAATAACTCAGCTGTGCTGAATCAGAGATCTTACTCGCACCTAATTGTAGTGTAATTATCCCTGTCTTTGATCAAATTACCATAAATAATGGACGCGTAATAACTATAAATCGAGAGAAGGTTGCATTACACCCAGCTCCGTTATTACAGCACTTTTAAATGAATAACTAGAAGTAATTGCTAGGAGCGTGTAAATATGGAAACGGCCTGTAGTCTCAACATATGGCCTATTTATTTGCATCAATATTAATATCTCGCATAACGCTAAGCGAACGTTGTATGTTAAAAATTTCGCAATGACATTTTCTTGATTACTGCAATAAAAAGGTGTGGTACAATCCTGCAGTGTGGTTTACATTGCTGGATGTTAGAGAGCGAGCGAGGGGCGTCCCTTCGCGCTCGGGCAATGGTCAGGCATCGCGGCGATCGTTCGGCGGTGGCAGCGCGTTCCCACGCTCTGAAGCCGGGACCGGTTGCGAGGATTTTGTCTCACAGAAATATTATTTTCTTGTTGTTAATATGCCAAAGATCGGGAGTAAAACATGAAGGGTAAAATAAAAATAATTATTGGAGTCAGCAGAATTATCGTTCGTATACTTGTGTTGGATTACAAATCGAAAATCGTTTTATAAAATGTTTAAAAACATTACTCAAACATTATTTGGATAGTTTGTTTTAGAAATCTAAGAAAATTCTCGCTGTTTTTATTGGAACGAAGTTCGTTATTTATTATTTAATTGTTTTCATCCTATTGAAATGAGTCGCCAAACATACTGATGCACCTTTTGGATTTGAGTTTTTCAATTATTGTTACAGTGATATATACCTACCTACAGTAGGAACGGACAAAGGAGATAATAATTTGTCTTAACGTGTTGGACGCTGTGTGTGTATTGCAATGTGTATTTTGTACATAGAAATTGTAATATGGATTTGGTAGAAAGATAATAATCTATAATACAATTCATATTGTGTTTTAAAATAATATAAATGTATTTTTACCGGGAAATGTGTAAGAGGACCCCGCGGCTTTTTCCGTATTGAAACATGTGTACAATTTTTCTATGTAGCTGGTTTGAATCCCACGCCTCAGGAATAGCACAAGTAGGGGAAATGTACCATAATGCCTTTTTTTGTACTTTCAATGTTACATGTAAAACACGTTGTATGTTAAAATATATATTTTTAATATTTTATATTTATAGAAGTGATAAGGTAGGTACTTTACTGGTTAAAGCTACATTTAATCTATGACCTAACCCAAGTATAGATTAGACTAAGCTGTGGTAAACAACTGATAATACTACAATAATAATTTAAGTTTTTAAAAACTTAATTTATGTTTTTAAAAACTTAAATATAGTTCAAACCAGGAATTGTTTATCGAACCAGCGACCTCTCGCCCACAGACTGACCCATCTCCAGAGGGTCGTAGCATAGACAGAAATTAGATGATAAAGTAGTTTTGAGCCAAAATCCATAGCCGCAGGAAAATTCTAGTTAAAAATAAAATACTGAATTTGTTTAAAGTTAAAGCTCGTCCAGGGGGCGCTGGGCGGGCGGCGCGGCGTTGGGCGGCGGCACCTGCCCCGCCGTAATATCCTATTTATGAATAATGTTTTATTCTAACAGCGTGCGCCCGCCCGCCCGCGCCCGCCGCCCGCCCAGGGCTGCTACTCTATGTGCTATGCTCATTCTAAAGTTCACATTACGGTAATGCCCCTAACCGTAAGGAACAATAGTTTTATGGTCAGTATTATTGGAAGATAGCTGGCAAAAACGTATAACAGAAAATTGTTTATACCTGTAGGTACTTATAGATGCTTTCAGAAATGAAATGTCAGTGGTTAAATCAATAGTTTTTAACGCTCCTATATCATGAAGAAAGGCTACAATATTTAATATTCATTTTTACTGAAAAAAACCTTTTTAATTTTTTTTTTGTAAGTTAACTTAAATGTTTTAAAATAAATTTAAGAGCAGTGCAGATAAACGTAATACGCGGTCTTCCGGGAGGGGGCGGGGGAGGGGGGTGGGGATGGGGGGGGGGGGGGGGGCGGCCATCACTTATAGGTTTGATAACTAATCGAGCGCCAACACTGTGACCATTAAGCGTTATTAACGGCGATTCTTGGAGCAACTTAAACTGCCAACTCTTTCCATAAATCCACATTCCAGGTGGCAGCCCTGGCCCTGGCGCGTTATTGCTTGCTTTGTTTTTGCCCGCGGGGAGAGGGGGGTCTTTAATTAATGGAATAACTCAGCGAGTGCCCCCCCCCCCTCCCCCACCGCCCCGCAGCTCGTTACTGCACTACGACGGAAATCTTTAAAATATCTCCGTTAACTAACGAATGTGTTGATTTATGACAAAAGACGGAGAGATGTGTGTTGGACTTGGCCTCATATCATCACCTCGTGTCTCGCTCTGTTGATGATTTCAGTTGTAATATCCCATTAGGTACTTATGCGAAATGTAGAGAAATCTATTTTATTCCGTGATTAGATCCGAGATCAATCACCTACTCTTTTTTCGAGTTTTACTTTCGCCCGACTTTTAATGGAACACGAATAATATGAACTTTTTCTGTTTTAAACTGTGCTTGTTTATATGCCGATTTTCAACCAGCTCCAATCAGCCATTACGACATTAAAGACACACACCCCTACGCCCCTGAAATCGTGATTTAATAGGCATCGGTACATCTGTATACAAGATGACGTCAAAGGAATTAACATCAAAAAAGTGCACCCGCTTATGTACTTCAGTAAGAAGCTCATCGTAGGTAACAAGACGTGTATGTACATACCTATAAAGTATAGATTTGAGCGTCCGTAGTGCAGCGCCCGAGGCCGGACCTAAATCACATAAAATAGTTCCGAGTTCCGCACCTTACATTATTATGATTTAGAGCACAGTTGCAGCGCTGCACCCCCGCCCGCCGGGGGCAGCGGGCAGGGGGGTGGGGGCGCGGGGGCGGCCGCCTCGTAATAAACCCAGCAATATTTCACACTTAGCGCGTAATGAGCTCGCGCCCAAATAATTGGATCACGTACATAACTCATTATTACCTCGCCGGTTCAGAATGTATCATTACCGCCGCTCACCTTCGCAAACAATGGAGTTATGAAGTAATAGAAGTCGCGCGCGCGAGCTAGTTTACAGCTCTGTTTGCGCGGACGCGGCCAACTTCTCATGTGCTGTGCCGGCTCGCACGCCATTGCACTGCCGACCACCGCTTACTAGAACTTTTCTATCCCCGGATCTAACCATTTACCTTTTTGTTTTTACGGTTATTAGTACCTATTCCAACTCTCGAAATGTTGTTTTATTTATTTAGTTAGACTTGGATTGAATAGGTATTATAACAAACACTTATTATAGCTCTGCAATAAAATTATTCTGTGATGTGAAGAAATCAATTAAGAATAGCCAGCATCGCCGAAGACAGGCACGGAGAAGGTCAACATCATCATCAGTTTTTAAAGACAACCATAATTATTGCACCTAAATAATACCACAGTAAAAGTAATATACCATTGATGTGCTTTTAAAATAATGTAAGACATGACAAGCTTGGCAGCTTTGGCGGAATTGCAGCTATAAGCTTCGCTAAAGCAGAACGCATTGCGTTACTAAGGTACAATCAAGCTATATGACCTGATCTTAACATTTGCATCTAAGCGTTGGACCTTCGGACTCCACAAGGACTACGGAGACAGGAGGCAGAAGGCAGGACACAGGGGGCAGGAGGAAGGGGGGTCGCATTCCTCACAGAGGAAGTGGCGGCGCGAGTGAACCCACAATCTGCCTTCATTACAACGATAACTCATGTTTTTGTCCGCATTCACGCGTGCGTACGTAGGAGGACTATCCGGTGTCCGCTGCGCCGGCGCACGCAACCGATATGGCTCCACATATTTGCACACAGAGTGAAACAACCTGGATATGAGCAGTTCGGTAGCGAACACATCACAATGTACGAAGGCAACATCTCTTTGTCGCTGTCGGTTATAACATGCCACAGCGTAAATATTGACACTCAAAATTGATTTATCAAAGATTGTTAGTGTCGTCGGATCGTAAAAGAATCATTCTTAAGTCTTATTTACTTTACTTATTTCTCAACTTAGTGTAAAATATTTAAACTTACTATCAAGATAATGTTATTTCCTTGATAGTGTTTAGTTTTTATTTTATTTACTTTTAGTTGTGGCATTAGTTGACCTGGCAATGTATGCCCTGTGCTTCTAAGGAAATGAACGTTTTGACTTTGACTTGATTTAGAAAGAGCCTTTGTCTGTGCATGAATAGTTTTCTATCTCTAATGCATACATTTAGCAAGCATAAGACATTAGGAAAAGGATATAATACTTTAATATAATAAAATAGTTTGAATTACACATTATGTAAAAGTGAATAGAATAAGGTCAAACGTATGACAGTTTAATTTTCACATTAAAAGGTTAAGTTCTTAACCATAAAAGCGACAGATCGATTCTATAATACTATTAGTTTTAATTTAAGAAAATTTATCAACTAATTACATAAAAATTCTAACAAACATTTAAGCACAAGTGGACGCCAACGACTTCGAACGTGTTGATTTTGTTATTCAGCCAAATAGTACCTAATGAAAGTACACAGATAAAACACAGGTAAACAAATGGGTGAAAAGGCACATATTAGGACACCTACACACCATCTACAGAGCATACATTTTAAATTTTAAGTTTCTTTCTCCAAAAACATAAAACTTCAAACCTTCGTTTTACCTCGTTATTGTGGAGTTTCGTAAAATCCTTTATTAGCGAATGTCTATGCCAATTTCTAGTTTCTTAAAAACTTCAAAAACTTAGCAATTTCATACAAAGTCCTTGCACCCGTTAAACTTTTTTTTTTCGTGTTTTAAATAAGATCTTTCATACTTAATTTCTTAAAATCAATGCGTTCTTAGCGGCCGTGTACACCCTATAAAAACCTTCCTGCCAAGTTTTAAGTTTCGAGGTACTTATTACAGTTTCTAAGATTTCGTTAATAGTCAGTGTAAAAAAAGTACCTATCTATGTATAAGTATTTATAAAACAGTCATAAGTGAAGCCATTTTACGATAAGTAATAATATAAAAATAAATATTTTAAAATATAAATATTTCCAGACAAATATCAAAGCTTATGATTATGTTCACCCAGTAAACTCACACCCCACCGTATCCCTTTAAAATCATAGTACTTACGTAACGCTGTCCCCCAGTTCGCATGCGCAAACTCATTACAGTTATCGCTGCGCCGGCGCATGACCTTTATAACTCGTCCGTGAACTTTTTATTCAGTGTCAAATTACTCCTTAGTGTTTAATGTTTAATTGGGCATTTCTCCGCCGCGCGGGCGTTGACCTCTGGCATTTGCGGCTTTAGCATATTCATGTGTATAATTTCTGCCTTTCTTTGCCGGGCGGCGCGGCGGCGCGGCGGCGCGGCGGGGGCGGGGTATGCTAATGGAAGAAAGTTCTCAACTTCTAAAAACTAGTTGCTACCGTAATTGTCGATGCGCGGTGACGGCTGAGGGGTGGATGTAGATGCGCAACTCGGTAAATACTTTTCGAACTTGCGAAAATGTGGGTTGATTTGCTTTTATGGGAATATCGCTCGCCTAATCTTTGTTCAATTAATAATTACATCTGTAATTGCCTTTAGTAAATTGTTAGCAAATATAGATTAAATAAATAATAAAATAAATAAATATTTTCGGACTACTCCCATAGCATCACCTAACCCCAAACTAATCAGAGCTTGTACTATGGGTGTTAGGTGACTGATATACTACAAAGATAATTTTTTTTTGTAAATACTTAGATATGATACATAGAAAACACCCAGACCCGAACCCAGAAATTGTAGGTCGTACAAAATCTGGTCACCCGATTGATTGATTTTAGAATAAATAAATAAATGTTGTCATTGATTGAAAGTAATCAGAGTTTTTTTGTGACTTATGAATTCCGACCTACATTATAGTAATCAACACTTAGTTAATGCGGGCAGAAACAATGTATGAGATTCAGTTCTATGCCACAACTACATAGTATAGATGTTTAATTTTTTGCTAGTGGTTAGTAGTGGAAGGAGCCCTGCGCGGTGCTGAACGGGCGCAGGCCGTCGCGCCATTCATCGTGATACGCGTCTGATGTCTGATGATCCACGGCTCCGCTACGTGCTGAGCGCGGATGGTGGACTTAGGAGCATATCGGTCAATAACAATTGTATAGTTAATTATTTCCGTTAAGGTGTAATCGTTGGTAGACCATAATATAGTAATTAAGAAAAGCATGTGTTATGTACAGTCATCAGCGGAATAAACTGATGAAATAGGGTCCCAAAATAATTTATACAAGTCAAAAGTAAACGTCTATTGTAGTTTACTCGAAGTAAAGGAACAAATAACTTGTCTTAAATAAGTGATTACATTTATTTCGAAACTCGGTGTGCGTATAATCATTTACTTTTGACTATGAAACTTAATTTATAACTGACACATTGGTATAACTTGTTACATAATATGTATGACCGTCACACTAGAAGATGTTTAGAAACGTTGATTTTGATCACCTACTCTTGCTTTTGACTGTACCTATCTAATATATAAAATTTACGTGTCACAGTTTTCGTTGCCATACTCCTCCGAAACGGCTTGACCGATTCTCATCAAATTTTGTGAGCATATTGAGTAGGTCTGAGAATCGGCCAACATCTATTTTTCATTATGCAAAACAACGTTTGCTGGGGTCAGCTAGTTTATATATATATTTTATTTGGTTTAAAATAAATAAATGTATCATTATTTTGTTCTACATTCTATTAAATCTTTCAGTAATGATGAGGGTTTAATATCTATTGTCAGCTGTAAGAAGCCCACTGCTGGGCAGCCTGCAGCGGTGCCATTATCCAATCAGCGGCGGCCCCGCGCTCCCACACTACCCACTCACTTGGCCAATTACCTCCAGCGACAGAAAGACTAAAGCTTCCCCATAGAGTTCAGTATATTGTCGTAAATCACCAGCTGTTTCCGCGACGGCGGCACTAGTATTTTCCCGCGGTTAAAAGTGCCCTGTATCTTTCCCCAACAAACGGGCCGCCGAACACTGAAACAATTTTCCCAATCGGACCAGCAGTTCATGAAATTCTCGTTCAAGCAAACATTTAACATTCAAATAAAACTCTTGAGCATTGCAATATTAGTATAGATTGATCAAATATCTTTTCTTTGTTGTTGAAGTGAAACTTCTATAGAATCGTAGTGATTTCAAACCGGATGCAAAAAGATGAAACGGAAATGGTAAGAGACACAAATACAATGCTTTATTTAAATTTCTTTGCGCGATACTTCGTAGTTCAGACTACGAAGTATCGCGCAAAGAGGTATTGCTGTATTTTATTTATATTATTTTGTAACATACTTTATGTAATACGCTTTATCGAAGTAATATAAATAATCCGAATAATTACAGATATAATTATGTTTGTTTCTCTTAACATTTTAGCAGATGCGTTCATTTACCCTTTTTTTCTATTCGATATATATCATAATTATAGTTCGTAAGTAGTAGACTCCAATCGTGCGTCGTAGCTGACACACACACACACACTTTTTTTATTCTTCTTATTCTTTCGTCGATTTACTGAAGTTTCACTTCTATCGTGTGTGAATCGCACACACACCTTTTTATTTTTAATTTTTGTATTTTAATTGTCTCTATCAAATTAGTAAGTACGTTTATATTTACTCAAAAGTTTGTTTTCTGTAAATAGAATCTTAATGAATACCATATTTTTGAATAAGTTACACCTTAATGTTTATTTATCTTGTGAGCAACAAATAAATGTATGTCTATGTTAGAACCATTGTCAGGATGTGAATAGTTCTTTATCTTTAACTGCAAATAGAACCTGACGGAGTTACTCTCTGGTGGATAGATCACAAAGATTTAGCCTCTACCTAAGCTAATAGGTAAAATATATTTTTGTCAAGTGTATCGCTGGTCGTGATCAGACTTAAATGGAGATTATAAAGATTATTTGTGTAGACAGATTCGGAGCGTATTGCATAATACGACAAACGGTAACAGACAATGACCAACGCTTAAATGTAGTGTTGCAAGATTAATTATAATACCTAATTAGGGGTCCGGTGAAAGCGCCGGGCTGGCTGCGCAGACGCCTCGCCCACTTATCTCGAGCGAGATCTGCCCGTCATCACCTTTTATTACTAATCCTTCACTGACACTGTAAACAAACCGCCGTCCGCCATTGTAATGTTATCAAAACGCGATTAACGATGGCTTCTCGTGATAATGTTACTCGACCGCAAAAACAGCTGGAACAAAGAAAGTCCCACAGCAATTGACATACAATTTACTCGTAATAGCACAAAGGAGGGGTGATTGTTGCACTTTCTTCAGTCTATAAATAGGTGCAAAGGCCGTTGTTCCGCGGTCCCGTTATGCCTGGAGCTGAGTTTGACATTTGCGCACCTGTCGGGCGTGACCTTTGTGTCTGGGGCTTAGGGCGCAAAGTCGCGCGGCACGGGCGACTGGCCCATGAATGAACGCGACCCTGAGCGGTCACCCCACGCAACTCGAACTCGCCACTTCATCCACCGACTACTTGGCACTACATTCATACTATTATATTTCTAGCTACCTACTCTAATGGTTTAGATCTTTCTAGGTAAATGACGCCGAGGTGATCCCGGCTAGCGTAACCATTATCTTCTTAAAACTGGACTCGACATCGAATACAGACAGCAGTCTGTGTCACGGCTGCTGTTCCTTCTGTTTCTTCTTCTTAAAAAGAAGAAGAAACAGAAGGAACATGAAGTAATACATTTTTTTATGCAGAAAAAGATTAAGACGAATCGGTAACCTGCGCACGCAGGCTCGTTTAACATAAAAAGTGAGGTTATTAAAAATCATTAAGATGTAGACTTATATTATGTAGTGGTCCATTAAGAGGCTTCTCATGGATGCTGCGACCTCCTACATTCTTGGACATGCTGACAAGACTGGTCACGACACCGAAGGTCCTACTTGGCTACGTCAGGGAGTTGGGCTGGTTGGGGCCTGGGTAGGCAGGGAGTCTGCGAGATCTCAGCGCAGATCTCGGTTCCACCATTATGAATTAGGGTTAGACGTCAAGAAGGTCTCCTAGGCCCCAGTTGCTCCCCTCGAGTGATGATGATGAGGGCGCGGAGCTGCATCAGGTGGGTGCATCAGTTTCGCATCAATAAGTCATCGCGCATCCAGCGCAGATAGCATCGCTGCGCGGGCGCACGGTCACGACACCCGCGCCACTAAATAATATGCCCGCAATATTTAATTAGGAACAATATTCGTGATAGATCGTATACGTACCTGAAGATATCACAGATACTTAAGTTTTTTGTTTTACTGTAGTTTTTAATGGCAATAGTATAGAATGCCCGGTCGACTGATAAGAACAGGTTCGATTCCTGGTGTGCCTTCGAAGAAAGTCGCGATCATCTCTGACAATTACTTAGCGCCCTATCTCCTTAAATTAAAAGCTGAACCAATTATGATGAGGTCCGCTCGATACAGCGCACGATGCCATCGGCACGATCCTGAGTTACGTGCCTGCGCCGGCGCAGCGTCATTTACAATTATCCAATAGACGTTCAACGTGGATATTGATAGGCCACAGATGTCATTTTCTTAAATGCGGTCTGTCTGCCTTTTACTGTTTCCATTCTCTTGGCTACTTGTAATATTAGTTATTTGGAAGCACAATCGGCGCAGATCCAGTGAAAGCGCCCCGCCCCGCCGCGCCGCGCGGGGACGCATACTCTCCCACAGTCGGAGTCCGGGCGCGGTGCGCATGCGGGCCGGGCACATTCTGCGCGCGCAAAAAGCTGCATACTGCGGCAGGCGATTATGCGCAGATAATGGCTCGTTACAATGTCCGCTGTCGTATGATAATGCCATAACTCAGATATGATAGGTGCGTCGCGGATAATCCGTTGAATTTTCCATGCGCAGCGGGCGCAAAAAGTGTGGCGGCCGAGCTCGTTACGTCATCCGCTGCTGCCGTCCGCTCGGCTGTCCGCTCCTCTCTCGTGCCGGAGACGGGCAGGCCTCCAGCAGGCGAGGGCACCGGCCGGGGCTAGCCACCGGTATGTAGATAAAATTATCTTTAATGTATTAAAACTGGGCAGTGATTCACTGAGCGGCATATTAAGAGCGCTTCTCTCGCGCAAAAAGTGGTCCATTCATATGGCCGTCCGGCGGCTGCGGCGCGGGGGCGGCGCGGGGGCGGCGCGGGCGGTTTTTGCGCCGCCGGACGTTCCCCGCGTTTATTTGTAAATTGGGCGACGCGAGTAACGAGCCCTCATTCTAATGCGCCCTGCCTGCCCGCTGCGAGGCTAGTTTTTGCGCGTGCGCATAATTGAATACGAATGCGTACTCGGAACGAATCTAAGCGCTGCGACGCGTAATGAGCGTTATTTATAATGCCTGCGCTGCGCTTTGAATGGTGAACTCCGAGGCGCTGCGAACTGCGCAATTGACCCGAGCCCTCGACAGATTCCGCACCCTATATAATTATCATCGCGGAATTTGGATGCTGCAGAATAGTTCCCGAACATCAAACAAGTGTCCTTACCCACGCCTGTGTCGTTGGGACTGGCCACTCGGCAGACAGATAGCGGCGCTCCGTCCTGGCAGCGAGCCAAGCCGGGCGCGGCGCTAGTGTCACCTCGCGCGCCGATCCGCCGTTACTCTGAAATATACGCTCATTAGACAGCAGCACAATGGCTTCGGCACAATGTCGCCGGCGACATATCGCAGGAAGTTTGCGTGCACTTTTAAAACACAATAAGGACTTAAACTGCATAAACCAATGTTTGTTATTTATTCACAAATATTATGTTCATGACCTTCATGATTTTTAATTAGTGAAAAACCTTACTCTGCAGGTTAAACGATTTTTAAATGTTATGCAGAAAAAATTAGGACACATCCATAGCGTTCGCGCACAGGATCCGAACCTGTGTCTCCGGGATAGCGGCCCGACGCGATAGCCAATTACACCAACGTGCCATTACTTCTTCTGCACTTTGTTTTATCGAGTGAAGCCCCGAGTAGCGACATCTCGTAGAAAATCCCGGAGATGCAGGTTCGAATCCTGTGCGCGAAGGTTACGGATATGTCTAAATTTTTTTTTCTGCATATAATTTAAAAATAGAATAGAACTTTTTAATTTTTTTTATTTTTAACAAAAAATATATAAAAAGCTTATAACGAAATATCGGAAAACTCAAAAATAGTTAAATCATGGTACGTTACCCGTTTTCATTCATAATAATAAAATAGAATATTTTTAAACATTATACGTAGGTAACTTGTAGATAACTTTAGTTCCTTGTCATATGCCATACTGAGCAGTCAGTATTACATAATGACAAGAAACTAAAACATGGACAGGATAGCAACAAATAACAAACGAATTGGAAACAATCAACGAATGAGTAAGTTCGCGAAGATTGACCGACCTATTGAATAACACCTGCTGCAGTCTGTGGAGTGCATTCATTCATTATGATTCCCTAAAGAAAGAAATGAACGGGACCTCATTACGAAGACACCGTTGTCTCTCGGTGTTTCTGCTGCAAGGCTGACATGACATTAACTGTGTATGGAGTAGTTTAAAATTAAAATCTTTACTGATGTGATGATTTATTTCTGTTGCAGTGGATAAAAAACTATACTAAACAATTTAAGGGGACTCATATAAACTTTATCCATTTAAGTATATTGAGGCAATTCTGCTCGCGGTCGTAAATTAGTGAGTGATCATATCTTATTGAGTATTTTTGAAACGTTTACTAATTTATTAATGACACAATGTAGGTATATTAATTGAGATATACATGAACGTCAAAGTGATTCCTCAAAGAGTTCCATTGCTAATGAAGCGTGATCTAGTGGTTATAAACTATCGAACCCTCAGTGCGGGACTGCAAGCAGTACTTATCACATTTTATTACTGAATGTACTGTGAAGGCTAATGAGCTGGTCCAGCGAAGCAGGTTCGTCTGACTGGTGCGGAGTGCTCTCACTGATGTACGGCCGCGGCATTCAATGTAAATACGGCGTCGGTCGCCAGCGGCGGGCGGCGGGCGGCGGCCGGCGGGTACGTTCATCTCCAAAACCTGACGAAACGAGACTAGGGACTTTTTTGGACCATACGCGGTGATGTGTGACGTAGTGTTATGCTTATCAATTAAACGAAATGGTATCATGTAAGTTTGAAATTATGTTTTGGAATTTAGAATGACTTTGGTAGTAGAAAGTACTGAAGTGGAGTCCGCGGAGCGCGTCGTCGGATTACGTATAAATTAGTAAAAGTTTACGGTGGTTACAAGTCGCACCTGGTCACTTTACAACTTGGGAATCCTACTTTCAGTGGGAATTCTATAGCTAAAACTTTGTTAATGCTGATATCAGCTCAGTTACAAAATTGGGGAAATCGCACGTTTTGAGTATTAGGCTATCAATTGTAATATGGGTTCTACTAAATAACTGTTGCATGAATACTATGTTTGTCTGTATGTCCTAGTCGGGCGAAGAGAGAGTCTTTTTGGTATTATAATATGTTTGTATGAAGCGGCGGGTCATCGCTCGAGGGGAGGGGTGGCCGCGTGGGGGGTGGGGGGTGGGGGGTCGCGATGTCGCAAAAAGCGTGCTCCGTCGCCGGCGGCTGCTTTTTGCCGCGCCTTGTTTATGCGGATTCCTCAGTTTTTGCTGAACGAGTCGCCCGCGCAGCTTCTTTGACACACACACATAAACATTACACAAACAAACATACATATAAACTGTCATTCTACAATGACATCTCAAGGCGTTAGGGCCTTGATGCAGTTAGAGATGACACAAACAAATGGTCATAATCTGGCAATGCATCCCTGCATCCAGTACAAGGGGTGGTTTCATAATTACCTGCCTTGCTGGTCCAAATCGGGTTTTGTATGTTAGTCTATAAGGTATATGTGTATATGGGCCTTAGATGCCTGAAATAAATGATTTATTTATATTATTTATTATTTGTGCCAGAGCCAGAGAGATTTTTTTGACCATGATGATGTTGGTTTGTATGTATGGTGTTTGAAATAGTTTCAACCCCTTCTATAGTCTCAACGACTACCAAAATATCTTAAATATACTTCTATCTTATAAGACTTTCGAAGACATCTCATTATTTAAGGAACAATGAGACTTGTTATACATGAATATTAATGTAGACTTGTTAGTAATAAAGTAAATGACAAATAAATCGTTTAAGCACAATACGTTTTAGCTATCTAACAAGACTTTCGCAGACTCATTCCTTTAAGATAGATTCCACGATATTCATCAACTCGTCACACGTGAGTAGAGTTACAGATACACCTCAGTAATGAGGCAGCCGGCATGCAAACAGCGAGGCTAGCGAGATGAGAAAGCGGCGCGCGCGCAGGCATTAGCATGCGGCGGCCAATCGGCGCGCGACCACGCCCCGCGACCCGCCCTGCTCCGCTCTCTCGTGCTTGTCTGTACTTCCGCTAGTTCAACTGCATCTTGAAGCCTTCATCAGGGACACGCGTTTGGACTCTAATCAGGAAGTCTGAAACGGTCGCATGTCAGCATCCTATACTTAACTCTTCTTCTTCGTGAAATGGCTTGTAACGTTCGCTACTATTCTGTCTGTGTCTGTTATTTGAGAGAGTACGGTGTAAACAAGGTAGATTTATTTTTATCAATCAAACTTCCTTTGGCTAATAAGGATCTGTTATAAAAGGATAACAAAAATATTAACAATAGAGTGATCTATTGTTAATATTCTATTTAAACAAGTTCAATACCAATAAGAACTATATTCTTAATATTGTTGAACTTAATTTTAGCTTATTGTTGTATTATCTTAAAAGATTCTAGTTTGCAAATAATAATACCATAATTTCAAAAGCCGAAACGGTTTTCGAATATATTCTTTTTCACAATACATTCTATTGATTGGCTCCATAATCATAAATGACCTTCCTATATACGAAAATGCATGAAAGTATATAGTATTTACATACTCACTTTGTACATACCTAGATACTTCTTTAAAGGTAGCCCGAGCGAGCTAGGACCGCCCGCCCACTACTGCGAAAGCTCTTAAAAGCTGCACTGTCGAATTGTATCTACCTTTCAAATGCTCTGGAGCTAAATTCTTATATTTTGACAGTTTATCTACAACATGTGCAGGAAATTTTGACACATTGTTAATTTAAATAACAATAGAAGTGAGATATTCAGTCCTCTTTGAGAGCCAACAGTATGATGATGATTCTAACTGCTTATATCAATTTGTTTTTCTGATTATTTGGACTACTTACTCTTATATCAATATGCCGTACCACTAAGACTAACATTGAGTGTCCAGTTTCAATTAAACACATCATATTACTTACGTACCTCTACAATTGCTACGACAAATGCTTATTATTGATATGAGAGAACCAGGCGTAGGCGCGTTAGGTATCCGATTGCGGTCTGTTTTTTTGAAACCGGTTATAATAAATAATTTATTATATTTATGATAATAGAAATTATAAAAATTACCACAAAACCGTGTTGTCTATGTGGGAAGACACTCGACTTTAATTCCGAAGGTCGTGGGTTCGAACCCCGCCATGCACCTCAGGATTTTTTGTCTAAAATGTCTGTGCCATTTAAACACGTGCTTTAACGGTGAAGGCAAACATCGTGAGGAAACCAGCATGTTCTGAGCACTTTAAAAAAGTTTGAAGGGCATGTGACATTCACCAACCCGCATTTGGCCAGCGTGGTGAATTAAGGCCGAATCTCTCTCGTCAAGAGAGAAGTCCCTGTGTCCCAGCAGTGGGAACGTTAATAGGATGATGATGAAGACAATGACCACTACTAGTACCTACTTCATTTCAAATTACCAAGAAAGCATGAACCTAACCTATTAAATTTCTAAGCATAGATTATAATTATGACGTGTGGATAATGGTTATAACATCTCAGCGGTTCTATCATTTTAGAAACAAGATAAATTACAAAAAACATTACATTACATTTAATTATAGCATTACGTATTTTCGATACCTTTTTACTAGTATTATTAATAGAGAATGGGGTGTATGTGTCCGGCTTTCTCGGCAAAACGGCTGAACCGATTTACCTGAAACTTGGTACCTATGGTGATGGGTTATACATTGAACTAAGACATAGGCTAGTTGTAACCGCGGGAAAATAACAACGCGGGCGGCGCCGCGGGGCACCGCCAGTCCTTAGTAGTCAATCGTCACATTTATACTTAAAGAACACTCAATTGCTTAAAATATAAATATTGCTGAGTGATGTTGATTGAGTAACCAGGGTGCTACGTAGCTGAAATACGTTTTCCGAACCGGATCCAGAATTTGTAGAAAATGCAAAATCCAATGTAACCTCGTAATGGACCACTGAGGTTATAGGTCATTACTAGACCAGTAGAAAGTATAGAAAGGACTCGTTATTTTTAAACTATTTTGAAACCAAACATAATGCCACAATCAAGACTACATATAAACAGATTTGTTTGTCGACTTTGAAATGAGGCATCTAGCATGTACTTACGACGATAGCTGCAGGAATTGAACTAACTCTAAATAGAAACGAGCGTTGGAGAACCAGCAGGATTGATGGGTGACTCGCCTGAGGCGGCGCCGGGTAGGTGGGGCTCGTGCTGCCAAATGTGTCTTCTGACATTATGGAATTAAAAAATATAATTTCATTTTTTTATTTCAATCATTTATTAAAAGCCAAAGAAACCATTACATAATTAACGCAGACTTTAGGACTTTGCATCCTGTTCTAGTTACAAACTGTGTTACAGCGAGGTAATGCCGCAAACCACAATATAAACCTGTTGTGATGTAATTGTGTAGTACTACAGGTTATTCTGGTACATGTTTAGCAGTAGACATCAGAGGATGGTGATTATTGCTATTTGTGATGCAGCAAGGACAACAAATATATCCATCATAGGTAGCGGGTACGATTCCCGCGAGAGTTCAGTGTTTGAATGTTCTGCAGGCACTGTTGTCTTGGTCTGGGTGTAAAATAATATGTAAATAAAAACTATTTATGACGTGTATTATTCTAAGTTAATGAGATGTCTAGCACCCATAACACAAGCTTACCACGGGGCTGGATGCTGCTGTGTGGATCCGGCAATATTTATTATCATTTATTAACAAGTACCTTTGTTGTTTCCATCTTAGACAGTCAATGAAAAAAAACTTATTCATTTAAATTGGGTATAAGTTTTTATTAAAACAGAGTAGGCGCTTTGAATGGACACTCATTTTGTAGTAGAACGAGCGATACAGTTTAAATAAATTAGTAATAAAGCCAAATATTAAAAATAAGCGGTTTCTTTGTTTTATTTAAACTTTAGGTTTAAAATAAAACATTCGATTAAGATTCGTTTGATTGTAATAACTTTATAGATTATATATGAAATAGACAAAAACATAAAAAAACATTTCTAAAAAAATCTTGTAAAACGAATTTAAGCAGAGCAGCAGTATTTCTGAGAGATTAATTCAATACAATAAGTTATAAATAAGTACTGTATAATATACAATCATTGCATTACCTACTTAATGAAATAATGCAAAAATAACCAGTAACACGTCAACATACCACCAACACAAGATGAACTGTATTGGCTATTTTGTCAAAAAAATTTTTTGTTCCGAAATTATTCCTAAATAACTAATTAAAATAAAAAAATAGACTATATAACTTCCTTTTGTGTAAAACCACCACTAAGCACTAATTCAATAATTTATTTAAACTTTTAAAGACAAACACGCAACACAGCTGTCAAAATATTGCGGTGGCTCGAGGATTAGTAAGGTAACTGCAGGTTCTATCGGAAATACTTGTTTGATCACAAACTCACCTGATCAATGTGAAAGATGGATCACAAACACAAAGAAGGTTTGCATTCAAGGATTCACACTTGCTAAACACATATAATTTATTGATGTGACTACACTTACCGGCCAGGCCTTCCGCGTCTCCCGGGAGTGGAGGCTGCAGCGAGGTTATAAAATATTGAAATCACCATTACCAAATAATAGCGGGCTCAGTAGCACGTTACATGATAATTTCCCTAAAGCCGGCCATAAACCGTCGGTCGCGGGGCGCGGGCCGGCGGCCGGGCGACGCGGCGCGACTTTATTATAAAACGGACCGGCCTCGGGGAGCAGTTACCGTCACATTGGACACTCTCCCCTTCGCGCAATATGTTTATGAGTTATGTTTACATCTCGACGTGATGGATGGCCGCGCGACGCCCGACGCCCCGACGCGCGCGGACGGCTCAAGTCTTTAACATCTCATAAATGTTACACTTGATGGAAGGATGAACTTGCGACTTTTCGAGATCACCGTGTGGACGCGTGAAGTAAATTTGATTATGTTTACCGTATAATCAGAAATTGCATTCTATTACATTCATGGGTATTTTGTAGTACCAATAGTTACTTTTAATTGGTTCATCTTAATAGTTTCTTATTCTGTTCATAACTGTGTTATATACCTTTTGTATAAAAAATGCAATGTTCTCTCCGTAAGGAAACTTTTTGTGCTAAACTGTTTGAAAAGATATCACAGCGAAACTGTTCCGTCTCTGCCCACCACAACTAAGAGACTGGATAAATGTCCTATTCCCCCGTACCACTGCGAAATTGCTAGGAGGCATTATAATCGACTAGCCCCCAAACTTTATAATATACTACACTCAAAAAACAAACTTAAATTACTCACAAAACACAAATTAAAAAACACTACTACAGATTGGCTAAATCTCTGTACGTATGAAGATATTGAGAAAATAATATCGAAATAAATACAATAAATAAATACATAAGTAGGTAATTTTTTTTTCCCAAATTGACCGACAAATAGGTACTATTATTATAATTTTAATATTACGTATTATTAATTCTATGATAACCCAAACTAGTGTGTAAATATTAAATATATATCTATGTATGTATCATATATTATTTTAATTGAAGTATTCATTTATAGTTTACTCATATTAGTTTTAACTTTAGAAGCCCACATATTATTTAATCTAGTTCTAAGATCCAATTGATAGTTCATAAGATAGTTCATAAGTTTATGTCCCAGACTCTACAACTCTAATACTGTATACAACATATATACTAAATAGGAAGTTACTGTTCATCTGTAACACAGCTTTAGCTACCACAGGTGACAGAGTTCCAAAAATGTTATGTATTCAAACTCTATGTGAATAAATGATTTTTATTTTATTTTATTTTTATTTTATAGGTATTTGTTCTTGAATGGTTAATAAATAAAATTAATCATTTTCATCGCAAAAAGGTTTGTACTGTTATTTAGGCAGCGTTTAGTTAAGGGAGGCTGAAAGTAGATGGTGACAGAGTACTTCCGCAGATCAAAAAAAGATGGATCGCCGAGATCAAATATTGCAGAACCCTTTTGATTCCAAACAAATTGAAAGTCACATGTTTGACAATGGAGCGGATGTTTATCGAATGGAGCGGGTTGTTTGAAGGCAGTGGAGATGCGGGCGGGGCGGGGCGCGATAAGCCGGACCCCGGCTATCGCGCCGCCGACGCGCCGCGCCGCGCGACGCAATCTGGCCCGACCAGCCTCTGGTCACCCTCGACCCTCGCCGTGTTTTCAAACAACTCATGCGAGAGCAACCTCGCTTTATAGTATTAACTTTCTTGTTCGCTGCATTTTACTGGACCCTTTGTAAACAAGTTTTTATGCCAAACTTGAATTAAATTCCAAAGCTGCAGCGAATGACGCTGTGCGCTTTGTTACTTGTACGCATTGAAATGCAAAAATGGTTTTGACTCGAAATCGCAATAAAACAACGCTATTTTATTTTGTAGGAGGTAGTATTTAAACACAAACTATGTAGAATCACCATTATCACCCTCAAACTGGCATATTGCGTGTGGTGCAGTTGATAGCCCCACACTAGTTTTCCATGAATCTTGCTTTTTTGTCAAATTCTGAGAACCTGCAAGAGTTTGAAGGACATGTGACCTTCATCAACCGGCACTTGGTGAATTAAGGCATAATCTCTCTCGTCAAGAGAGAAGTCCCTGTGTCCCAGCAGTGGAGGCGTAAATTAAATAGGAGTGGTCTACCGATCGGTTTGGGAAGTTAAGTAAGTACTTACCTATCGGTTTGGTGAATCGTAGTAAATATGCCAAACTTTTTGGAGTTTACTCCTTAAGAAACGATTTGAGTTATAAGGCCCGGTACGGCAATTTTATGAGGAGTAAAATAAAATTGTGTGTGTGTCAGCTACGACGCACGATTGGAGTTTACTCCTTACGAACGATAATTATGATATATATCGAATAGAAAAAAAGGGTAAATGAACGCATCTGCTAAAATGATAAAAGGAACAAACATATATCTGTAATTATTCGGATTATTTATATTACTTCAATAAAGCGTATTACATAAAATATGTTACAAAATAATATAAATAAAATACAGTGAGACCTCTTTGCGCGATACTTCGTAGTATCGCGCAAAGAGGATAGCGCAAAGAGGAACCCCGAGAATGAGATACGCTGTGTAATTTCATTCTTTTACACGTTCAATCCTACATATATATATGTTTGTCTCTTTCTACGTAACGCCTCAACTTTTCGTGTTTTCGTATCTCATTCTCGGGGTCTCCTCTTTGCGCGATACTTCGTAGTCTCAACTACGAAGTAATCGCGCAAAGAGGTATTGCTGTATTTTATTTATATTATTTTGTAACATACTTTATGTAATACGCTTTATTGAAGTAATATAAATAATCCGAATAATTACAGATATAGACATAGACATAGGCAACGTTTATCTATGATAATATGTTAAGATATATGTTTGTTTCTCTTATCATTTTAGCAGATGCGTTCATTTACCCTTTTTTTCTATTCGATATATATCATAATTATAGTTCGTAAGTAGTAAACTCCAATCGTGCGTCGTAGCTGACACACACACGCTTTTTTTTATTCAGTTTAGATAATGTTGATATCCATCTATATTTTATTTATTTAAAATATGGATTAAAATCGGCTGGTCAATGCACCATAATAAACAAAGGGTAAGGTTATTGACCGGATAAATAGCTGAAACAAAGATGCATCGCGTACCAAAAATGTTGGTAAATCTTACTCTGTAAGATGGCCTTAGTTTTAGGCGTGAATGTAAATCACTGATAACTTTTGTAAATAGTAATTAAACCAATTTGCTTTATTTAAAACTATTAGTGCCATGCGAATTTTCCTCTGAACGACAAATTTCCCTCGGTTAAAAGTAGTCTGGTCTACACTCTCCCAATTACGAGTATTATTAGTACGTCATTAGTAATTAAAAATTGTATAAAGTATTAAAAATAGATTTTTCAGCTCAGTTTGGTTTCTTTTTATTACTCTCGCTCTGCGCTTCATAAAACCAAATTCTAATTTATAACTTTCATTATAGTAACCTGCTCGGGACACAAATCTTACATTTTAAGAGAATGAGTCTCTTCACCTGTTGTGAATATTGGAAGAAATAGGGATTTGTATATTGAGAAGATAATGAGATATATTCATAATGTTCAGCTGAAAAAACCCCTTTGATTGATCATTTGCTTGTTAAAAGCGTTGCACTGGCGCGATGGCGCGGCGGTCAGACGGCCCTCGTCCACTGCAATAACACTTGCGGAGGGCCCGACTGCTACAAATGACTAGATGACGTAGTTAATAATACTTTTAATTGTAAAAGTGTACGATCAGTCAAATTTTTACTTTTATTTTGTCGTTCAGAAGAAAATGCATTATATCGCGGGACACTTATCATTTTTAATAATGCAAATTTACTATTTACAAAAGCTTTCAGTGATTTGTTTATGCAGAAAAATTTCGTTAAAAAATCAACCCTCGTTTGCATATTTGTTTAGAACCTTAACTTTCCGGGTTCAAGAAAATACATTATTATAATCTGGATAAACGGTAATAAACGATAAAAGTAGGCCCAGTTACCGCGGGACTCCGCGGGCGCCGCGCAATTAATTAATATCTAATAAAATTAGTGAAATTTATTCCAATTGATGGATGGCCTGCTTCCCCGCGCGCCGGCCCGCCGGCCTCCGCTATAAATTACTCCCAATTATAATAAATCATATTTACGTATTTTTGCGCGTGAATTCAATTTCAAATGAGCATTCATGTAACGCATTCACGAGACAAGGTTGTCAATCTGCCGCCATTTTAAGATTATTTTAGTAGCTTTATTTTTCATCAACATCCGTAGTCCGATTTCACCCACCGCTGGCCCTGCTGGGTATACGCCACATCTTAAAATAATTAAAAGAAAAAATAATTTAATGCTACTTCATTTCACATCTCTAGCCAATTGTCCACTTCGATTCAATTTAAATAAATGTCTTGTTTTTTCTCACATGGACATTATTGTGGTAATGCCAGTGGAAGTGTTCCCATGATGGGAAGGAGCGTGTCGGATGCGCGGGCGCACGGCACGGGCCGGCCGCGGTGTCATTACTCGTAATCGGAAATGAGCTGCGCATGCGCAGTGCGGCACACACCCGCGTGCCACCGCGCACAGTTCATAAATATGCACAATGTCAACTTGCCTACAAAAATTTTAATTTAATTTTCGGATATAAAAAAATATCTATGAGACTTGCTTGCCTTATCCTTTTTATCCTATCCAATGTTTTTCTTATTTATAAACGCGATGAAGGTAGAAAGGTGAGTAGTCGAACTGGACAAGATTCGAACATGACCACAGTATTTTTACTGTGGTCATGTTCTATACTTATACTATACTTTTTGGAGCTGCTAAGAACATACATGGGTTTTTATCTAGCATCGTCTCCAATCAGACATTTTTGCAAACTTGCATCTTATAAGCTCAGTTCTATGCGATAGCTCCAGAAAACAGAAGCACCCAGCTGATTTACGACACAAGTATCTCATTTTAATCAGTATCGCGAATTCGACATCATTACTAAATCATAAGACAACGGCATCGTGAAGTTTGTGGGAACATATATGACATAGTGCAAAAATAATGGAATTTAGTTCAATTGGAGACGTTGTTGTTCTGTTCGGATGCGCCTGCGCCGCTCATTATAAGCGCATCAGTGGCAGTCCTCACGGTTATCTTCCATTTGAATAATTTAGATGGATGGCAGCGGCCGGCGGCGGCCGGTGTCGTCCGGTGCCGGCCGGTCACGGCAAATCTTCGCATTTACCTACTATCACAGCTGATTCAATTCACGGCTGCTGACACTGCGGTAGGTCGCACTGCGCCTGCTCTCAATGGATCATTATGATTTATACATTCTTTATAGTGTTACAAAGGGATTCAGTGGATAACGTACACTAGATTATTGAAAAGTGCATTTATTTATTTCATAATAATTTATCTAAGTTTTTAGTTTTTAGGGTAAGCAAAGTCTATAAATGGAACGTGGAGTTAAGAGTCACTAATTTTTTTTTTGTAGCTTATTGAGCAATTCCTGCGATTACAAGAGGTGAAAAGATAAAAAGATTTATTGTGAATCCTGACTGTCAAATGTATAAAGCGTGTTTTCAAGACAACCTTATTTCCATTTTATCAATAATGTGACTAGACCTTTGCTTATTCTTACTTAAGTTTATTTTTTATGCTTAAATATATTTGTAAATATGTAAACTATTTTTTTTTTAATATTTATTATTTTCCTCGTGAAGACAGGAATACGTCTACTGGATCACCCATTACTATTACACTATTACAAGTGTTACTCTTTTATCAAGTACTTCGTTAAATAGTTAGTTTTATACAGTATTTTATTGTATATTATTTGCATTGCAAAATTGTTAGGAACTTACGAGTGATAAAATACAATAAGATTCCAACAAGCGATTTGTGGCCGTAAAGCTCAAACAGATTGCATCAGGGCAGACAACATCGAGTTGGATCACCGATATCCGATATCTAATTCTTTAAAATTAGGTGATTTCACTAAGAGAAATAAAATGTGCTCCGCTTGTACAGTCAGCGTACAGTAGTTTGCAAAGATTATTTTAAGCACCTTGTCAACTTAGATAAATTTGAAACAAGAGAAG
Organism: Gymnoscelis rufifasciata; assembly: GCA_929108375.1. Lineage (NCBI taxonomy): Eukaryota > Metazoa > Arthropoda > Insecta > Lepidoptera > Geometridae > Gymnoscelis > Gymnoscelis rufifasciata. The sequence goes on along the minus strand of OV815307.1, from coordinate 170,168 downwards.
TGAAATATTTTGACCACTTTGGGCGTATACAATGTTATGATGATTTTAACTGCTTATATCAATTTGGTTTAATGTTTTTCAGATTCATCAAGACTCTAACTAGACTTTTATATCAACTTTACGCTGACTGTACTAATCTCTCAGCGAACTCTTAGATTCAGATCATTTATTTTCACAGAAAAAACACATAGAAACAGGTACCTGCCTACAGGAAAACAATATAAAAGAATACTTATTCTAGTGCAGTAACTATGACTCGACAAACAGCAATAAAAAACAAAACAAAAAAAAACGTTCGGCCAACATCTATTTTTTATTTTGCAAAACAACGTTTGCTGGGGTCAGCTAGTTTCCTAAATAAATGTAACTATATTGTTCCTTGGCAAGCGTGGCAAGCATAAGCAAACTCCCTCGATATACATATAAATTCAATGATTAATGATAATTAACAGTGGAGGAAACAAATATATTTCTTATTTTATATTGTTGTGTTTTCGTCTCTGTTTGTCCTTCCGCCGTCGCTTCGAGCGAGGCCCGCGACTCGGGTGCGCTAAGTATTAATGAGCGATATTAAAAATGAGTTGGAATAGCGCTGCATGCGCGCGCATTTGCACATTTGGAAGTAACGCGAGCCTCATTAGCCGCGCCCGCGCACCCGTTATTTACAGCCTGAAACCCAACCCGCCTGTCTGTCTGTACCACTCGCGCGTACCAACGGAATATATAATCTCTACTATTCTAACACTGGTATAAATTTTGCAAATCGCGAACAATCAATTAAAATAAATTAACTGTTTTAATAGTTGAAAATTTAAATTAATGCTATAATAATTAGTGTTTTTTAAGTATGTATAATTGTTATTCGTTTATTTAAAATGGTAGTAACTTTAAATTTAACGCGAAGTACCAAAAAGTGAAAACCAGGTCTTAAAAATAATGAGGTTTTTATGATAGTTCTATATTACATATGTACATTATGTTTAGGAAAATATAATTTTATAACTATTACACATTTTGTGCATGTTTAATAATATATTCTAGATAGTGTTTATACGGGTACCTATTTGAAACTATCGTATAGAGTTACTCAAAGATAATTTACAAATTGGTAACACATGTTAACTGTGGCATCAATTAGGTATTTCATTAGCACTTATTAACCCATAATAAAATGTTCTACTTAATCCGAATATTAACGTTGACCCTCAAACATAACAAACAAGTTTAAAAAAAAACTCTCATTTAAGAGCAAGGGTTTCACCAGCAGACAAAGACACTCTTAAAAAAAACATAAGCATTCATCGATCTAAAAGAAAGGGTGTAACAGTATAAGTGACCTAAACGATGTAGTTAATGCTATCTCAATAAATACCATTAGCGAGGTTTTATTAATAAAAAACAAGTTGGGGCGAGTCACCCCCTCTCGAGTGCGCTCGCTCCGGTGTCACCCTTCCCTTTCTCAGTTACAAGAATGCCACTGGCTTCAGATTTCACTGCAACTTATTAAACTTGTCGATTGGTGAACATGTCCTTTGTTCTGCGATCTGGAGATTCCTACTTAAACGTTTTCAGTCGGTTTAAATTTTGATAACAGATAACAAACAAACAAAAGCCGTCAATTTGAAATACTCCTCCTTTTTTTAAATCGGTTACCAACTCATTAAACTTAAGGAAACTAAAAATTAACAGAACTTATTGTTATTATTTTTAGCCATAATTTCAATTAAAAGAAGCTTATAACGCAGTGGTAAAACAACCACTGCGCCACATTTAGCCACAATTCCACCATTTTACGCTACGAGTTGTATTGAACCTAGTCAAGGTTAATTTGATATCAGTTAGGTGGCAAAACGAGTTTAGCCTGATCTGATAGCGTTTATAAATAATGGTGTATTCGGGTGAAATTTTATACATTTACTATCAAATTTCAAGTGTATCGTTAATTTCTATAAAAAGGTAAAATTACTCACTATCATACCGTATTTATCAAAATCTACTTATCTTCTTTATCGGACTACTGTTGTGGGGGAACTCAGTGGACGTCGAAAGAGTATTTAGGGTACAAAAAAGATGTCTGAGGGTTATTAACAGGTCTTGGTTCCGTGATAGTTGCAAGCCTCTCTTCAAAAAATGCAACATATTGCCCCTGGCGTGTATGTATATTAGAGAGTTATGCCTTTTCGTTAAATCGCACCCAAGTTTGTTTATAACACGCGGAGTGAGGTTATAACACGACAGAAAAGGCATAAATTTAAAATTTTGCTGTACAAACCACAATGAAATAAGGATTTATATAGAAGAAATGTTTATAACATGTGTATATTAATTTATAACAAAAAATTACCCGAATCATTAAAACAATTGAATGGATTTATTTTTAAGAACAGATTATGTAGTTGGTTGCTTGACAAATGTTTCTATAATGTGAATGAGTATTTGAATTATGATGATAAATGTATGTAATTTTTTATAAAGACATCTTTAATATAATTTTGACAAAATATTTGCACGCCTGCTTGCAGGCTGAATACAGTGACATAAACTATTATTTAAGATCTGGCATGTATTATTAATTATGTATTCTCGCAAATAAACGATTTCATTTCATTTCATTTCTTATGTATGTAAAATTGAATATTAATAAATTTGACTTTAATTGTGACATTCATAAATATAATACTTGAAATAAAAACAATATTTGCTTACCATCCCATAGGTTAAAGAAAATTGGAAACAGTTTTGTGTGTCTAAGTATCAAATGATTTAATAAACTACCAATTGTTCTGCGGAATGTAGAAGATTCCTGTTTTTAAATTATTGTTAGAAAATTATTACTGGATAAGTCATATTACAATCTTGACGAAGCACTCGCTGATAACTTTAATACATCTTAAGTTAATCATTGTGTTTATTTTCTATATAAGTTTGCTATTTTGTACTACCTTTATTTAACTATGTTGACTTTTACAAGTGTACAATTTGTATCTGAATGGAATAAATGATTTCTTACTCTTACTCGTCTTCGTAGTTACCGACCGATTAAGCGTTCGAGTGTAGTACAGTCAGCTTCAAATTTATGAGATCGTCTGGACAAGTCAAATTAATCTGAAAAATAATAAAACCGAATAGATATGAGCAGTTAGAATCGACATAATATTGTATGCGCCCATGGTGTGTGTGGGCCGGATATTTATTTCACTTCTATTGTTTCATAATTATCTAAGCTGACAAAGTGTTCAAATTGATACGTACAAAGAAACGCCTAAATGTTCCTAACAATACTAGGTAAGTATCAATATCTAGTCATATTTGGATACTATAAATGTGCCCAAATAAGGTATACAGAGTTTTGTAATTTAATTTTTAACGAATTTACTACCTAGACATTCACTAATTAATATAACATTAAACATTAACTAGACAAACACTAGTGCATTACCATAAATTAGATAGATTTATGTATAAACTCAAATAAACAATAAAATGCATGATGTATGTACCTAGCCCAATGAAAAGAAATGAGAGAAGTTCCGTGTTCATACACGTCGCGCGGCGGGGCGCCCTGCCTGACCACGAGGAGGCGCACGCGCATATTCATTGGAACACAGCGTAATTAGGTCGTTCTGTCCGTCAGTCCGTACTCACTACTATCGGTAATATTATCATACCATATCTACCCAAACAGTGTCTCACTGCTGGGCACGCGTCTCCCGGAGCACCTACAACAGGGCTTAGGGAATAGGGTATTGAATATCATTAAAATATGATACAAAGTGATTAATAATCAAAATTTTATATCAATTGGACCGAAATAACGAACAAAATATTGGAAAATATAGAAGATTTATATATGACTAGCTGACTCCAGCAAACGTTGTTTTGCAATATTAAAAATAGATAGTAGCCGATTCTCAGACCTGCTGAATACGCATATAAAATTTCATAATAATCGGTTAAACCGTTTTGGAGGAGCACGGTAACCAACATTGTGTCATGGAAATTTTATATATTACATATTATTATTAAAATTGTAATATTTTCGTCTTTGGTCGACGATTGACGTAACTCAATTTTGCTATTTTTGCAAATAGCGCTGGTAAACACACCTGAGACGTGTGTAGTGCAAAACTGTAATGAGTCCTACACCGTCTATGGCAGATTATACCTAGCTGTCGCACTAGCCTAGGTGGCATGATCACCCCGTCGGTCGGGCGGATGCCGGCGATTGAAGTTGGACGATACAGAATAACGCTAGCCGTACCCTTCTCTGGTATCTCTGGATCATGGTAGTCGCCCGACGACAGCTACAGGAAGAGATGGAGTGGTACTACTCTCAAGCCGGCACTGCACGAGCAAACACAGCCATGTCGGCTATAGGTGTAGGGTGAGATGTATCCGCGGCGCGGGCGCAGGCCGGGTCTGGCGTCCACTTTACTAAGTTAGGATTACAATATAATTAGAGTAGATTCAGTGCATTATCTCGGAGCAGCATAATTCCCCGAGATGTAATTCACGAACAATAAGTGCATGTTTGAGATCATGCTTAGATTACAGCGCGCCATTACTCGCCGCCACTTAGCCATCGATGAATTACCGCGTGCGCCTGCGCCTGCGCCTGCGCCGACAATCATCTCTGACCGGCGCGCACGGGCGGGTCGCCGGGTACTTCCGCTAGTTTTATATTCATGGAAGACGACATTGTTGGTCCACTCCGGCGCACACGAGCTCGCTAGCATCTTAGATGTGTCATCGCATCATCAGATACAGCGAATTAACTTTTACCATCGGCGAATGCATCTACTATCTCTTACAAACACACTGGGGCGGAAATATTAACGTCTACCGACGCGACCCATCTATGACAAGTAGTAAGACATTTAGAAATTATACTCTATGAGTTGACATATGTCATGTGTGTGAAAATAAATTTAATGCCATAAACCAATAAGATAAACAAATTTTTCGGAACAATAAATTTGTTTTTTTTTTCTAAATCCTAAAAAGTTATCTGAGGTACCATCGGAGGTTGGAACTCTTTGGACATGCACACTATGTTCAAACACTTAGTGGGATGATTATGGCTAACATGACGCCTCCCGCGTCTTAGCCCGCGTTCGCGGCTAGCAGGCGGGGCTCGGACGGCGCGGGAGCCCCGCGGATGAATCTAACTCCTGCTAAGGAGATCTCATCAGCCCGCGATATTGCTTCCGGTATGAGGTCGTGCGCGGGTCGGGCGTGTACGTCGCAAGTCGTTGGCTAATCCTAACACAATTGCCTGATGGAAATTGTTATAATTATATGACTTTATGCTAATTACATTGATCAGGGTAAGTTGCTTTACAATATTATTTGACTCCACATGGTATTATAAGAAATTGAATTGAATTAACGCATGTCTCCTCTCCATCGTAAGTATAATGGATTGAGCACACCATGGCTCGCAGGGGTCATGTCGTGTGCTCATTATTTAGTGCAACAATACCAATTACATATTTCATCTTAAATCAGTTTACAAATGTTTCGACACGATATTATTGTCAGCTCCTGTTACGGTACATTCTCGAGCCCGCTACGCTTGTGGGAACCGGCCGGTAATTGGCGCCGACCACTTTGCGCCCAAACAATTACACATTTTATTGGAATTAGTGCGACGACGCGCGCGCGGCGTCCCACGCCCGCGCCGCGTCGTGCGCCGGCGCAGCCATTAGCGGACTGTTGTCTCTAAGCGGCGGCTCAGCAGCCGGCAGTTCCCACAGCCGCCATGACGGTTGCAGTATACCGAACTCGAATGATTCCTACAATCAAACCCAATCAAGTATTTTAATCCTAATCGCCGCTTCCCGAAAACTAACGAAATTATACGTTCGCGTTGCAGCATTTGAATGGGTTTGTATGATTGATAATAGTAAAACACACAAATCTCACTGCGGCGCCGTCTGTAGGCAAATTGTTTAATTGTGGCGGCGGGGGCGGGGGCGGCGGCGGCGGGGGGAGGGGTGCGCTCTGTGGTTAGCGCACATAAATCTCCGGACATGGCGAATTATTCAAAGGAGCGCCGCCACGGCCGCTCCGTCCCACCGCCGCGCCGCCGCGCAGCTAGCTACTTGCGCTCTGTGCGCTGGATGCATGGGAAGTGTACTCAGCTCCATACAAACAAGAGTTTCTCTAAAAACATACTTCGTAGATAACTGAATAGATCTCACCTCAGTACTTACCCAAGATTATTCTCCTAATTCAATAGAACGTTTTCGCTCAGCACTGGCTTCCAAGACACACATGATTCTTAGATGAATGGTGTAAGATTTTTAACATAAGCGCATCCAACGAAACATCTCCTCAAATTTTTAAAATTAAGGTAGGTACTTGGTTTTCGGCTCTCCTCTGATCTGCTCGATGTAAAGCTTCGCTTGACAACACCGCTGCAAGAAGCCGGCAGCCCTGCAATCGGCGCTTGGAGAGTCCACGCCAATCCGCGGCGCCCCCCTTTAGATGAGTTATGCGCGCGCGCACGGTCTATTGTTCATTATTAAAATGGGTTTTAGCAATTTGCCTGTTGAAAGGAACCGCAGCTCTAATTGGGCAACCTCGCCGGGTCCGGCTAGATTGTAGACGAATTAATAAATCATTCATGGCTATTTCAGTGATAGATGTAATATTCTGATAAATATGGGATTTATGCGACGGCAATTTCTTTTAAAGTAAGAAAATAATTTTCTTTGTGTGATCAGTCAATGGATGGAATCACTGTCACGGCCCACGCGACAACAATTGTCTAGGTAGAGAAGAAACAATGTCTAGGCAGAAATAGGTAAGTATTTTAAGAAAAGCCCCAATTGGTCCTTGCCTAATCTGTTGTCGTATCTAGGGATAATCTCAAAAACCGCTGAACGGATACGTAGGTGGTTCTCAGCGATAGGAAGAGTGATTCAAGAGGAAGATATTTGTCAAGTGAAATTATTTGTATAATGTGTTCTGAAATAACGTGCAGTTTACAGCATCATCGTTATCTCGCGTCGCGGCGCGGCGGCCCAGCGCATGCGCGCGGATACTTCTGCAGGTGTCGCGTCTTTGTGCCGGCTATCAGATCTATTGCCGAATAAACAATATAAACAATAAGTTAACAATGCCAGCCATTGTTGCGCAACGACAATGCTCTAGTTACCGCGACTGCGCAAGATTCATGGGGTCCGTTTGTCCTTCCGCGGCGCACGCGCAGGACCGCAGGCAGGCTGGCTTGTCGACTGGCAAGGAGACAAACCCAAGGCGTTAAACTTGCTAAAAACTGCCCCAGTAATTACTGAACCTGAATTCTCCAACATAGTAATAGCAAGCAGAATTATTTAACGTCCAGTGTCGGAGCTTGGCGAGGATGCAGGTTCAGTCCCTGGCGCCGGCCCTGCGCAGTGTCACTGATAGCGCGTATCGCTGCGCCCGCGCACAATCGCGCTCTATCGCGCCATCGCCGTGAAATATTCCGCACATTCTGCAGCATTCCCAAACCGCGTTCGCGCTGCGCTCGCGCAGGCCGTATTGCCGCGGAGCAGGGTTGAAGACTGCGCAGCCGCGGTAGCCACTTGCGCCCGCGTAATTCACGCCATAGCGTTCATCATGCAAAGTGGCCGGCGCGGACAGCAACCCATTTAATACCGTATGTAGTATGCTTAGGGTAGATAATGGCTTGTGCTGAGGAGATTTATGTCGCGGAGTTTGTATTTTGTATGGGAATTTGAATTTACGCTGCGAAGTGGTGACTAGTGCTGCGCCCGCGCGCCAACAGGCCGGTGAGCGCGCGCAGTTGCCCTCTGTGATGGGGTTGTCTGTACTTACAACATTGATCCTTGTAAATGCAACATATGTATACAACTTACAAAAACACAACTTACAACAGATATATATATTTAAGCGTAGGGTTTCTGTTCTCTATAGTTGTGGTTATTCTCCTCGTCTTTTTCTTTTTCCCCTTTTTGTATAGAGTATTGTTCTGTTTAGATTTAATTATTTTTTTAATGTAATATGAAAATATGTGTTTTGTTGGTATTCAATTACAAACTACAGACTGTGATGTCATCCAATCCAAGCAGGAGCAGTCTGAAAACCAGCGTTGCTTCGATCCCTCTCCCGGGGAGCGGAGTGGCATTAAGCTGAGACTGCTCCTTTTTTGGTACATGGCAGCACAGCCTGGCAGCTAATTATCTGTTTGTGGTTTTTATGTTAATTTTCTTGTGTCTGTTTGTGTATGCTGTCTTCTGTGCTGTTGTTTGTTAATGTACCAAAATAAATGCATTTCATTTCATTTCAAAAAACATATACAAAAATAAAGAATGTTGCCCCCATCTGCTGCCGTGGATGGCCTAAGCTCGGCCAAGGATATCTAACCAGAAGATGGGCCGTAATTATTTTATAGACCAGAATATTTAAATGTGTTTGTAAACTATAATAGTTATATTAAAATACAAACACAAGGAGGTAGGTGATTATGCAAAATTACCATATTGTTTAAATCATAATAATGTAAAAAACATAATAATATGGTTAGAGTAACTAAGTAGTAGCTTATGGAGCGGCGCGCGCGCAGCACTAGCGGCCGATACGCATCGCCTTGTTAGCAGTATCTGATGCGCGATGCTGTAATTGGCGCGGACCCCCGGCACACGCGCGCGCGTCCACGCCATATCAATATTTCTTTACTGCTTAATGAGACGCCCCCAACATGATATTCCGCGAATAAACGCAGATATAATGGCACCAGATACAACCCGCGCCGGCCGAGCTCCCGCGTGCGCCGGTGCTGCCACCTGCTGCCGTCTGCTTCAATGCTTTACCTTAACAGCCAATATTTGACATTATATTTTTAATTTATGCAGAAAAAGACTAAGACGCACCTGCGCGATTACACCTACGCCTCGTCGTCGTGCTCCAATTACAAAAGCGCTTATGTCACGTGACAACTCGAAGTCTTTCTACTCTTGGAATATCGGGTTCAAGCCCCTACTAATGCGAATAAGTCTTCATCTAAAAAGATTACTGCATAAAAATAACAAAATAGTTGAACCTTAAAGTGAGTTTAACCACTTATTAAAAATAATAAAGATTTTTCATTTTGTCTGTCACATTAATACACACCTATAGTTTGTGCACGTTCCCTTTGGCTATTCAAAGGAGGAATTTAAAAATGTTGCATTTAATTAAAGCTGTAAATTTCAGCTGCCCGCCTGTGGGACAGATTAGTGAGTGATTAGCTCTCTGCGCAAATGACGGTGACGCATGCGCATTAGCATACAATGCGGGCGGCGCGGCGCGGGCGCGTCACACATTCAGGTACTTTATACGGCGACTGTTGCCACAGAACCCTTTGAGGATTACATAAATATTAGTTGGTATCTTTTGACGACCTTAGTGGCTCGGTGGGCGAAGGTCCGCCTGAGGTCCAGGAGGTTGCGAGTTCGATTCCTGCCGGGGGATACGGATGTTTTCTATAAATGTTTAAGAAAATAATGGGTCTATGTAAATCTATCACAGCTCTGCTTAGTTTGGGGGTAGGTGATGCTGTGTGATTATTCCGGAAATATTTATTAGCCCCGATTGTACGAGCAGTGGAGGTAAAGTCCTTAAGACTGCGTTAATTATGTAATACTTTTCTTAGTTTTTTAATTGAAAATTCTTGATTAATTGATAAGTAGATAATGCGTGAGGAGGCAACATATAAAATCAACACTCGAAGTACCTATACTATAATAAGTCAATATCTCAAACAAAGCTTTCAAATATATCGCCTTAAAGAGTTTGCATGCCACCTTTGATAGTTTTGTTTGTACAGATCATTTTGAACTTAGTTAGGAAACAATTGAATGGATATATTAGGTCCTTACATATGAAATTGGCGTTTTGTATGGGAGGAACAAAAAGTCGAATATTTTTTAATATAATATATTTAATTAATCAAAGTATGAACCATTATTTTCTATGCACTTTTGCCATCTTATAGGTAGTTCATTGATCCCTTTACTAAAAAAACCAGTCGGACGGGAATCAATAAAATCTTTGAAGGCGATTTGGACTGCCCCATCGGAGTTGAATTTTTTCCCTTGCAAGAAGTTATCCAAATTTCGAAAAAAATGGTAATCTGTTGGAGCAAGGTCCGGGGAGTACGGAGGATGTCTTAGACTTTCCAATTGAAGCTCTTCTAATTTAGTAGCCGTCTGTTGCGCAGTGTGTGGTCTAGCGTTGTCGTGAAGCAGCAGTGGCGTGGAGCGATTGACCAGCCTAGGTTGTTTAGCCGCTAGCTTTTCCATCATGGTTTGCAATTGCTGACAATAGACATCAGCCGTAATAGTCTGGCCAGATTTGAGAAAACTGTAATGAACAATACCGGCACTAGTCCACCAAACGCTTACAAGTAACTTTTTTGGGGTTAATTTTCGCTTGGGGCAGGATTTGGCTGGCTGGCCAGGATCCAACCATTGCGCTGAGCGCTTCCGATTATCGTAAAGAACCCATTTTTCATCACAGGTAATGATTCGGTTTAAAATACCTTCATTATTGTGCCGGTTTAGTAATGTAACGCAGCAGTCGACGCGCGTTTGCCGGTTTGCTTCAGTCGATTCGTGAGGTACCCACCTTTCAAGCTTTTTAATCTTCCCAATTTGCTTCAAGTGAATTAAAACAGTTTTATCACTAACACCGCAGCCTGCAGCTAACTCGGACGTGGTTTGCGATGGATCCGCTTCCACAATAGCCTTCAACTCTTCATTATCAACTTGAGTCTCAGGCCGTCCACGGGGCTTGTTCTGCAAGTCGAAATTTCCAGAACGAAAACGTTGGAACCAAAAACGAACTGTGTTTTCTTTTGCAACACGACCGCCATACACATCATTCACCCTTCGAGTTGTTTCCGCAGCACTAGTGCCACGGCGGAACTCGTACTCGTAAATAATGCGATATTTTAAGTTTTCCATTTTGTAAAATGAGTGACGCAAACAGAAAAAAACAGAAGAAAAAAAACAAATGAATGACGATCATCGAAGCACAAATACATGAGTCTATAGCTGTACAAATTTGAATTTGGAATTCCTTACCAAAGAGGAGAAATTTGTGATTAAAGTGGCCAGTACGAAAAACGCCAATTTCATATGTAAGGACCTAATATTTTGAGCACTTTCAGCGCATACAATATTATAATGATACTAAATGCTTAAATCAATTAGTTTTATGTTTTTCAGATTATTTTTACCAGTTTTATTGGAACATCAATTTGTCGCTGTATCGTAGAGGTACTACTGTAGGTACTGTACCATACGGTGTTATACAGTTCCGCAGTATTTATCAATTTAACTATAGTGCTGTTGATCAGGCGTTCATTGGGATGCGCGCGCGCAGCATCAAAGCGGCCGGGGCCTGGCCACGTGACGGTATCTAACAACTGGTTAATTGACCTATTGGACGTGTCTGCTATTGCCAGTGGCTAATTATCATATACTACTTCGTTTCGCCAAAAGCATATTTATATCAGATAAAGGGTTCACCTCCTAACGTGGGCTGCCAGGTATATCGGAACGAGGCGGCTTGCATCCACACTGAAGCCATTTTCTACCCATGACTTTTCATCCCTTTTCTCAAATCAACCTAAAATAGTATTCGAAACCGTAACTATGACATGTTTCTATTATTTTTTCTCTGATCAACCCGAATACATTTCATGCTCATCCCAAAGTAAATATTCCAAAAAGGATATGGATAACAAAACAACGTGAACATTTTCCAAACATAATCCGTGGCCTTAATCGGTTGACTTTAGATGGAGAACAATCTGTAATCTCCATCGTACCACATTTTGTCCCCAATGACCATCTATTTTACGTAGTATCTGGCCTGCCCACTGCTATTTTAATGAGCTGATACGTTTGTCTGTCCGTTCTCCAATACGCACTTAAAGAAACCCGACCATAGCTCTTTTAAATATTTTACGGAATTAAAACTACCTCAGTCTGTTAGATTCAGTGTAGGAGTTTCACAGTAAGAAATAAAGAAAATCATTTGCTATTACAAAAGCAAACGAAAAAAAACAGAAGAAAAACTCAGCTTGGGGTTTGAGGGTTAAAGTTCCTGGTATAGGATTTTCTGTGTGTGGCGGACCGATTGGCGGCTACTTTATATTCTTTGATGTACTAAGAGGTGCCTTAATAGTAGTCATTAGCAGCCAGATAGGCACAGCACTCCCTAGTTAGTCTTGGAAATAGAAAGAAATGCTCACCCCAACATAAACGGCATTTAGTAACCGCGGCCGCCTCAACGTCATCTGGTTCTATTAAATAGCTGCGGTTTCCTAAGGAATATCAGTATAATATATTATTACATGTTTGTGAGTGGACATAACATGATATGGCGCTCAACAACAAGAGCGCCACGATGAGTGGAATTTTATCCTTTTAAAAATCAAATTTTAGTAACATCAAGAAGAAGCACAATGTAACCACTTCAGATACCTCTGATATAGTTATTATATAGATATCTATATATGTACGTCTATTATATTAAGTATATCAGATGTCAAATACCCGTAACACAAGCTTGGAGCTTACCGCGGGGCTAAATGTTGTTGTGTGGGTTGAAATATTTATTTATTTATTTTATTTATATTGTTTCAAAACCTATGATAACATTTAATCATAAGACGATATCATAAACAATAGCACCCCTATTTACGTTCCCACGTGTAATACTGGTGGTAGATTAATTTAGTTATTTTATATTATATCGCACTTAAGCCACGCTTCAACAGGACCATTTGTAACAAAACTTAAATAAGAGGAGGGCGATGATGTTATAAACTACTGCAGACATTTTCGAACTTCTATTCTTAGTACGTCTGTAATGTTCCTAAATAAAATCTAATAAAGTTTTAGTCTTCACTAGTCCCGCGTTGGGCGCCAACCGACCACAAGTTAGGATCGGATACATAACATCTATTGTCATAAGAATCATTCAAATACAAAATACCATACTTCATTTATTTATCGGGCGGCATTGCCTTATAAGTTCATCATTCTATGAATAGGTAATGTTTAAAATTAATTTCAATAAATCTACATAAGTTGACGAAATAAAGTGTGTACTGGCATACAAAGCACTGTAATGATGGATGATCTAGGTTAAGTTAGATTCCGAAGATGTTTGAACGTTCGCCGCCGTTCACACGGCGAGTCACGCGCGATCGACGTGCGATACGCGACGCGACGAATACTTTGCCCTGTTTTATGGTAAAGCGAGTGTTTGAATGATCAGGTGATTTCTTGTAGGCTTGTGCAGAGAAAGACCTCATTCGACGGTACAAGCCTGTGTAAGGATTATGGATTTGTATCTTCTAAGATCAGGAGAGAAGTCATGAATAACTTCAGGTTCCATAATACATACAGATAAATAAGGGTCATAAGCTTAATCTTAATCTGTAAGTTATTTATTTATACGGTTTTGTAAGGTATTTTTGTATACGTATACGTGGTTTGCGGGCATTACCTTGACGTAACACAGTTTCCAACTAGCACAGGAGGTTAACTCCTAAAAACTGGGTTAATTATGAAATACTTTTTTTGGTTGTTTATAAATATGAATGTTTGCTTTTGTTCTAAATGAATATTTAATTATTTAATAATTATTTAATAAAACATTCTGATAATAAAAGTAAAATGACATAGAATATAATTAACAAACTCGGTCACAACGAACCTAAAGAGGGGATCACAAAACTAGTGATAGGCGATAAAATAATTTCTAACCCTCACCAACTAGCGAATTTTTTTAATGACCATTTTATTAACATAGTAAAGACACAGAGTGACCATAAAACTGACAATAAAAATAGCAATACTGACAATATTTTTAAAACACATGGTAAAATGCATGACATATTGGATAATAATACTAATAATATTGACATTGATAATACTAATTTGGACATGGATCTTAATGACATTAATATTAATAATCACAAACACAACACAGACATACCAGTTTATAATAAGTCATTGTTTTTGACTCCGGTAACGCCATTTGACATACATAAGACAATAATGTCCTTAAAAAACACAAATAGTGTAGGGTTTGATGGAATATCTACCAAAATGTTAAAAGAAGTTGCTGGCATTGTAGCACCTGTCCTGAGCTTTATTTTAAATAGTTGCATGGAGAATGGTATTTTCCCAGATAAACTGAAACTCTCAATAGTCAGACCTCTATTTAAAAAAGGCGATAAAAGTGAAGTAAATAACTATCGACCCGTAGCACTTATTCCAATTATTTCAAAAGTTTTTGAGAGAATAATTTACTATAAACTTAATAGTTTTTTTGAATGTAACAAGTTGTTTACAGAGCGTCAATATGGTTTCCGAAAAGATAAAACCATAAACATGGCTATATTCGATTTTCTACATAAAGTAATTGAAGCAGTTGATAAGAGACACACGGCTATTGGTATGTATATGGATATGACCAAAGCTTTCGATCATGTTAATCATAAGCTACTTATTGATAAACTTGAGAGATACGGTGTAAGAGGCAATGTTCAGGATCTCATTATGTCGTACCTAAGTGACAGACAACAAATTACTCAAATAAAAAGACTATGTCCTGTTACACGATGCGAGACTACGTATACTTCCTCATTAAGAGCTGTACTACATGGTGTGCCCCAAGGAAGTGTGCTAGGACCATTGCTATTCATAATATATATTAATGATTTGCCCCTAATAACTAATAACTATATGACCTTATTCGCTGATGATAGCACAATACTATTTACTAATGACATATCTAATAATAATCTATCAATTGACATTAATAATACACTGACATCAATAATCAATTGGCTAGAACATAATAATTTACAAATTAATATAACTAAAACATACTTAATGAATTTTAAACCAAAAATGACTATATCATCGCCAATGGACATAAAATATCAGAATCAACAAATACAATTTATCGAATATACGAAGTTTTTAGGATTACAGATAGATAACAAGTTAGACTGGAAAGCTCATACAGAAATACTATGCAATCGTATACATCAATATTCCTACGCACTATATAAACTAAGTAAAATAGCAAACACCACAACTTTACTTGCAGCATATTATGGGCATGCTGCATCTATACTGAGATACGGCATAATATTCTGGGGAAATTCATCAAATAAATTAAAAATATTTAGAGCTCAGAAGAGATGCATAAGAGCAATGTTTGGTATGAGACAGACTGACACATGCAGGGGTGTTTTCAAAAAGTAGAAAATTCTGACGCTGGCTTCCCCGTATATATTCGAAGTGGCGTATTTTGTCCGAACTAATCTTAGTCGCTTTGATTTGTTTGAGACTGGATCACGCCGGGAGGGAACCTTACGTATTCATCCATCTAGAACTGCCTTATGTAGAAAAAGTGTTTTTGGAATGGCACCTAAAATATATAATAAAATTCCAAAGTCGATACGTTCGGACGATAATTTGACTGCATTTTAAAATAAACTTATTAAATTCTTGGAAGAAAAGGAATATTATTCTATTGTTGATTTTTTAAATGATAAATTAAATATATATTGACATTGCATGACTGACATTAATTAAATATGAATAAATTTTTACCTAACACTTTAGATGCATGATAATGCTGTAAGCCCGAAAGGCAGACTAGAGACACATAACAATAGATATAAGACCAATGTATACATTACCACCTAGTTAACAGCAATAAATATTTCATTTCATTTCATTTCAATACGGGAGTTGGAAGTAAACATCCAACTAATACAAAATTTATTTCCATAGTTTGATTTTACAAAACTTAGACACGTCAAAATAGATTACAAAAAAACATATAGGTCATAGGTGCTTAAAGATAAGTAGGAAATAAATTTATGGTATCTGGTCGCTTCGCTTTTTTTACACTAGAGCAAAGAAGCGATTAGAAACTCTAGCTCATTTTTGTATTGAAACTTTACAATCATTATTTGTTTGTTAGTCTTGTTTTTGATTTTGTGTTGGAGCAGATTCCGTCCCAAGCAGTTTTGTCCTCAAGGTAATCTGATATATTATAATAAGCTTTTTTACAAAGATTGTTTTTTACAATTTTCTTAAATTTAGTAATTGACAACTGTTGCAATTCTTTGGGAATCTTGTTGTAGAAGCGTATACATTGCCCTTTGAATGATACATTAACCTTATGCAGCCTAGTGGTGGGCAAAGCGAGTTTATATTTATTTCTTGTATTTACATTGTGTTTATCACTATTTTTTGTAAAAAAATTAATATTTTTATGCGTATACATAATGGCTTCATAAATATATTGACAAATGACGGTCAATATGTTTATTTCTTTGAATTTATCACGTAGCGAATCTCGGGGACCCATATTATAGATAGCACGAACAGCCCTTTTCTGCAGTACAAATATGGTATTTATGCGTCCTACTCCAGCACTCCCCCACAGCAAAATACCGTATGACATAATGCTATGGAAGTAACTAAAGTAGACCAGTCTAGATGTTGCAATATTAGTTAAAACTCTAATTTTTTTGACTGCGAAAGCAGCAGAACTGAGCCTTTTCGACAATTTATCTATATGAGGGTCCCATTGAAGCTTGCTATCTAAAGTTATACCTAGGAATACAGTATTTTCAACGAGCTCTAAATTGTCGCCCTTTATTTTAATATCTACAGAACCTTGTTTTACATTAGGTAGTGAAAATCGAATACATTTAGTTTTATTTTCATTCAATAATAGATTATTGGATTCAAACCAATGGACTACTTTCGAAATTGCATTATTTACCTTGTCAAAGTTATTAGTGCGACGATCTATTTTAAAAAGAAGTGAAGTATCATCAACAAATAATACAATTTCATGTTGATCCTGTACAATACCATAACATAGTTCTCAGTGGTAGTGTGGAGCAGTGCGTCATTGGCACGTACTGTAATGAGATGGATGCCAGTGACTCTCTGTGCGCGCGCGCAGCGTTCCCACGAGATGTCGCGTGACAGTGATCTGTCGCGGCACGTCGCGTTATCGCGCCGCCCGCCCCCCCCGCCCCGCCCCGCCCCGCCCCGTCCCGCCGCGACTGAGAACCCGCAACCTTTCACACTTACTTGAATTTCTTACACGAGTATAATTTCTTTACTTGATCACTTCGTGTTCGTCAGTAAGCGTGTTAAACACACAATTCATTTTAATATACTAATCAATGAAGAATCAAGCGTCGAAGAAAACATACTAAGTACCTACGTTGTGTTTTGAGTATTAAATAGGTTTTGTGTAACACCTTGTGTTAACTCCTGCGAGAGTGCATTCAGAAACTATGCAACGTCATCATAAACATTTCAGCAACATACAAACCATCTACTAAAAACTGAAAATGTGATATAACGAGTATTAGCTGTTTATTTGCTGCGCATGTCTTACCATGAAATGGGGCAAGTCTCCATCTGTTGTCCCATTATATTTGTAAAATTAGCTTGTTTCAAATGAACGAATAACAAACAGAGATAACACGAGCAGAGGTGGCCACCGGCGCCATTAGCGCCATCAGCGCCATTAGCGGCGATTTCACGCCATCTGTGCTCCCCCGGCACCATCTACTACTACAAATTAAAACAAAAGCCCCACACTTATCAACTGCATCCTAATTTATAGTATTTATATCACAATGGCGTCGCTGCGAAAAAAAATGTGTGTCAATTGGTCGGGCGCCGATTCGCGGGTTGCGCAGGCGCAGGCGACTAATTGAGCCGTCTTCATGAGCCTGTGCCGACGGCCGCCTGTTCCGGTATTATTAGCAATTAATTTTATTGATAAAATGCGAAATTGTCTGTGTAATTATACTGTGTCCGCTGGCGACGGCGGCCACTTCACCGCAATTACTCAATTTTTCTCAAACCCGCCGCACTAACAGCTTCGCTCGTAATATTAGCTATTATCGGGATTCGTCGTCAAACCTATACATCATAGTATTTACTGTCATATTCATGTTGGTAGCTACGTACTACATATTTAATAAATACGGATTGATATAAGAATAAAAGAAGCATTTATTTGTCACAATAACAATAAAATACAATAAATACATAAATTAACATAACATAATACATAAATGATAAACCTTGCATGGTTGTATAGCGACTAATAGATATATCTCTTCAATATTTTTACAAGCAACTAGCGGTCCGCCCCTGCTTCGCACCTAGTTGGCCGTTTTGTGAATCTAAACCAATTCTCGAACACACTTAAAAATTTCATCAAAATTGGTCCAGCCGCTTAGGAGGAGTTCAATGACTAACACACGTAGATTTATATAAAGAAGATAAATTCATTACAGTGTAGCATTATGATGACACATTGAATTGTAAGCATTATTTGCTTGAGCGGCCCCCTACGTCGCAAATCTAAATTATGTAGATTATAAACTTTGAAACTTCAACGAATATTCAGTGAAATTTTCCCCTTTATGTATTAATATAACTGCAAGTGCTTAATTAACTAATTAGATCGACTTGACAGTTTCACAGGCAATTTTAAGTGAGTAAGTCGCTGTCTACTCTTTTATTCTCGGTTTTTTTAAGTGTAAGATTTACCAACCCATGTTGGGAAAAAGTGCGAACTATCTCGCAATTCAGACTTTTACCACACTTAAATTGAAAAATCATAGATGTCTATAATATTAAGTATGTTTATAATCTGTTATAAATGTCTAGTACCCGTAACACAAGCTGACAGCTTACCACGGGCTAGGGCTAGATGTTGTTGTGTGGATTGTCCGGAAATATTAATAATATTTATTTATTTATACACCTGGGACTTTTTCAGTAACAAACGCCTTTTTCTAAATCTGCTCAAATCTATGTAAATGGCTTGCCAACATGTTCCGTGTGATGCGAGGCTGTAAGCGGGAAGCGGTCCGAGTCACTCGGACGCTGTCAACGGCAAGGTCGATCTAATTAGTTTATTAACGGCTGCACACGATCAAATGCGCCGGCGCACGCGACCGCCGAACACCAGCTTGTCGCGGCTTAACTGATCATTTGCCTCGTTTCTTAATCTATTACTACCTTCATCTATTTTGTTCAACATTATTTTTTGACAAATCTGCAGCTACATGTGAAGAGCACATTGTAATCCCTTACCAAGAACCATAAAACATAAAACTATGAAAACAATCCATGTTTTTTTTGTCGTCGAGTTTTATGAAGACACTCAGATACTGTAGAATAAGTATTAGTCTATATGACTACATACAAAATAGGTATTCTTTTTTTGGTCCGTCTTTTTCACATTATCAATTTAATAAAATAAGTGCCCTGATCAGCTGATCACAGGGGTTGTGACTCATACATTCAGTACAAATCGTAAAAGGACGTTGCGTTAAGCAAAACCTAATTGTACAGTATCATCTTGATTTAATATTATTTTATAGTCTTTAGGACTTTTTGTTTGTCATCTACCTTATGTCATAATCATAAAGTAATCATATTATTAAACTTTAATTTCAAAACGATCACTAGTGTATTACTATAGGTTACTAGACCCATGTTTTTATTTAAAATGGCGTTCAACTGAGTAACATCTTTTCATTTTATAATTTTACTTTACTCGACACTGGCAAATTGTCGCTTCAAGCTCAGAGTCCAATTACAAGAAATTGAAACTGAAGTAGACCCATCCATTTTACTAGCGTTCGTTTTGAAATTAAAAGTGACTATTGCGAATTCCTTACTTAATAAATCTAAACTGAAATTAATGAAGGGCTCTTTGGCAGTAATATCCTCAACTTCAAATAAAACATTCCGTAAAGATTTGCATTTAGTATATATCCATATTACGAGTGGAGTGGATGCGTTTTGCAGTTCGCGCTCGCTCTCGCCTTCACTCATCTTATCGGAATCGACACATCTCTGAAACACATCGCGAACAATGCTCGGCTACTTCCAGCCGACACTCAACACAATGTATTGCCATTGCGTTGAATTAAAGTGTTTCCCTTTCATAGTTTTTATCAGCGACACAATTAAACTAACAAGTAAGAAGTGAGTGATACAAGTCGGTGGCCGAGTGAATTATTCATTTTGTAAACGAGTATTACACTCATGTAAATTTTAACGATGTACCATGTTTTTGATAGTATTGTGATTAAATCCTTTTTTTAAATGATAGTGTAACTTGAATGTTCTGTACATTGTTGTAGTATGTACTTCAGGCAGCTACTCGGCCAGGCACGACAATACAACAATGAGCGCGCACGGACGCGCCCGGCCGCGGGCACCCAGCTCACGTACAATGTTAAACTCATAATCGGCTTCCGAGGAAATCGATCGGAAAAACATTCCGAGCCATCTCGCATTCGCGCCACGTTTTTACGTTTAATCTGTGGACACTCGCAGCGGACACCACGAAAAAATCATATGTAGAGTTTCGACGGCAATACGTGCCACGGGGAAACCAGCTCTATTCAACCTCCACACGGGTTGGATTGGCCTGAGCTGGTCTGGGCAGTGGGCCTGCTTGCCATGCCGGTCACAGCGCGCACAGGTGCGCCGTTCATTAACGAATCTAGATGATAATGCACGATTTAAATGCTGATTATGAATGACATTAGAACAAGGAGCCCATTCCTCCCGGGAAGGAGCGTGGTCGGTCGCAAGTCTGCGGCGGACGGCGCGCACGCCACCGCACCGCCACCGCCTTGTAACGAACATGACACGAGGTCGCTGAATGGACTATTGTACTAATGTGAAACAATGATTGACAATGATTTTTATTTTATTAATGTCACACGTGGGATCGGATCACATTTTCGCTATATAGACATAGACACATGTGTATGTTTGTAGTTGTGTAGTTGATCTTTATAACATCGCAGATGTATTTAGTCTTTTCTTATTTTTTTCTAATTCTGCTCTCAGTGGTAGTAGCACTTGGCCCTCGACCCTTCGGAGACCACCTTCCCTTGTTGACGTTCTTTGGCAAGAACACATGATCACTCTAGAACACTATCAATAAGCAACAGAGGCATCATCGCCGGGGTGGAGCAGATTCAGGTCGTCCTTTTGTATTAGTTTAGCGTGTTAACAAGTGTTTAACCGACTTCTTCTGTTCGACAATCCAAAAACAAATACAAAATGTCCTCCAGACATGACATTGAAATAATAATATTTTATTGTAATCTATAAATCAACCGGTGGCATGTAAATAAATCTGGGAAGTGTTGATCGGCAGTCTGCGCGCGCAGCTCATTAGGTGCATGAGTAGGCGGCGCACGCGCAGGCCGCGCGGCCAGCATCGCAAGCAGCCGGCTTCGGGGAACGCGCGCGCACCTGCGGGTGACGCACCGCGCACGGCGAGGCTGCTGCCACCGCTCTGCTGCCGCACCGCGCACGGCGAGGCTGCTGTCGTGCTGCCACCGCTCTGCTGCCGCACCGCGCACGGCGAGGCTGCTGTCGTGCTGCCACCGCTCTGCTGCCGCACCGCGCACGGCGAGGCTGCTGTCGTGCTGCCACCGCTCTGCTGCCGCACCGCGCACGGCGAGGCTGCTGTCGTGCTGCCACCGCTCTGCTGCCGCACCGCGCACGGCGAGGCTGCTGTCGTGCTGCCACCGCTCTGCTGCCGCACCGCGCACGGCGAGGCTGCTGCCACCGCTCTGCTGCCGCACCGCGCACGGCGAGGCTGCTGTCGTGCTGCCACCGCTCTGCTGCCGCACCGCGCACGGCGAGGCTGCTGTCGTGCTGCCACCGCTCTGCTGCCGCACCGCGCACGGCGAGGCTGCTGTCGTGCTGCCACCGCTCTGCTGCCGCACCGCGCACGGCGAGGCTGCTGCCACCGCTCTGCTGCCGCACCGCGCACGGCGAGGCTGCTGTCGTGCTGCCACCGCTCTGCTGCCGCACCGCGCACGGCGAGGCTGCTGTCGTGCTGCCACCGCTCTGCTGCCGCACCGCGCACGGCGAGGCTGCTGCCACCGCTCTGCTGCCGCACCGCGCACGGCGAGGCTGCTGCTACCGCTCTGCTGCCGCACCGCGCACGGCGAGGCTGCTGTCGTGCTGCCACCGCTCTGCTGCCGCACCGCGCACGGCGAGGCTGCTGTCGTGCTGCCACCGCTCTGCTGCCGCACCGCGCACGGCGAGGCTGCTGTCGTGCTGCCACCGCTCTGCTGCCGCACCGCGCACGGCGAGGCTGCTGTCGTGCTGCTACCGCTCTGCTGCCACCGTCTAGCCCTCCTGCCACCGTCCCTCTACCATCTATCGGCCGCAGTGGACGGCTGGTAGTCCCATGTGTTGGGAAAGCTTCAAACTTGAACAGTATCCGAACCTGAAATTGATACTGAACTGGGTGTTACCTTGGCTGGCGATGTAGTGCCTGGGACATTCTTCCTCTGTTCTTTATAAGTTTGAGCCACTTGCACAGAATATAATTTTACATCACTAGCTAGGAAAATTACATACATTATTTAATTTCACTACCGCAGAAAATTAGACAATATTTTGACAATTATTATCTGGGGGCACGGCAGTGCCCCCACCAAGTCGAGCAAAAAAGCGGCACGGCCGTACCATCCTTTTCTCGAAGCAATTCAGGCCATTTTCGACCCCCTGTAACTTCGTTGTGGATAAAACTAGAAGGCTGAAATTTTAAGTAACCATGCAGGATTGTAAAGACACGGTATTTTTCAAATTTCATTCAATTTGAACCAGTATTTTAAGAATTATAACGGGTCAAATTTCGTACTTTTGTCACTCACTCACTGACTGACTGACTGACTGACTGACTCACCGATCATCAAAATTCTAAGGCACTTCTAGCAGACCTAGAAGCTTCAAATTTGGAATATAAGTAGTGTTTGGTGTATAAATCAAGGAAAAACTAAAAAATCTAGAAAAAACCGGTATAGAGGGCGCTGTCGTACCTTTTCTCGAAGCAATTTAGGCCATTTTCGACCCCCTGTAACTTCGTTGTGGATAAAACTAGAAGACTGATATTTTCAGTAACCATGCAGGCATTGTAAAGACACGGTATATTTCAAATTTCATTCAATTTGAACCAGTATTTTATGAATTATAACGGGTCAAATTTCTTAATTTTGTCACTCATTGACTCACCGATCATCAAAATTCTAAGGCACTGCTGGCAGACCTAGAAGCTTCAAATTTGGAATATAAGTAGTGTTTGGTATATGAATCATAGAAAAACTTGGCCATCGCACTAAATAATTGAATTTACACGTGTTTTCAGGCGATTGAATTAACACGTGTTTTCAGGCGATGCGATGGCCAAGTCTTAATATATTTATATAAAACATAAAAGAATTTTGAGACGAAATTTGAAGACTTGGATTTACTTGGATCTCACAACTTTTTACCGCAGAACAACTGAGTTGCGCGACTTGGTTTTTTTGACAAGTATTGTTTTTGATGGGATATGAAATTACATGTTAGTAAGTAGTAACCCCGCTTACCCCGCCTTTTGTTGTATACGGCTCAATAACCTTCTCAAAGTACTTTTCCTGTTCAATTTAGATTTTTTCTACATATAAATATTTTGATAAACTGAAACTTGAACAGCTACTATGATCGTTTATATAATACTGCAGAATTGGGTGGCTACGATAATCAATGATTTCTACATGAGATGAATAAATACAGATAAATGTAGACAGACAGAAATTTAGATGACGATATAATAATGTAGTTCGTATACCCAACGATCTCTTGAAACAATAAAAATTAACATAATGTGTGCGCGTAGAATAGGTTCATGTTGTCGGTAGTTTAGCATAAAACATGTCAGTTTCGCAACGGGAGCACATACGAGTGGTGCGCAGGCGCAGGTGGCGAGTGCGCCCTTTGCGCGGCCTTGACCGTGCGCCGGCGCGCCGACCTCTCGGCGCGACGACGCCGCCGTCCGGCCGCGGCAGCCGTGCCCATACCCAGTCAGGTGCCTGCTCTGCTGTTACTGCGACAGAGGATAACTTAACCCGGATGCATTATGGAAAACCCGTATTATGAACACTGAGGCCCGTTTTAACCAACGGTTCTTAAAATGTAACTCTCCTAATACTCCCGTCTTATCGTTCCATGGAACAAAGAGTACCTAGTCAAATGTCTTTAGATACGTAACTCTAACTTAGGTAACTAGTTATGAAACGTTGGCGAAAACGGGCTTATATTACCTTATGGCGTAACTACGATTGTGGTCTACGAAAGAGTTCAACTGTAGTCCAAGAGTCCGCTATTCTGTTCATAAAAAAAACATTGAAAGTCGGGTAATATTAAAGTGTACTAGTACTGGGTGCTGCCTAGCGGGCCGAACACTACTTATCTTGCGTACTATAATCAGCAACGATTCAAGAATGTTTGTGCTATTTGCAACCACAGGACATCTTTTTATTGGTAGCACGTTGAAAAAAGAGCCGGTTTAATGTAAGCTAATCAACTTAATAATACTTGGAGGTTAGGATGGTTATTTCGGTCCAACTTACTATGTATATATTGCTTGATTGATCAACAAGTTTTCATAGAATGTTGTAGTGTGCGAAGGAGTTTTGAGAAGTAGGGATTGAGAACAGCGAAGTGAGAGTACACGATACTAGGACAAAACCAAAGAATTTTTTTTTTTTAATATAACAATTACTTTATTTAAGTTTCCATTTATCCGTAAATATAAATGATGCCTGCATTTGTATAAATAAACGAGTATTGGTCATCGTCATCATTATAGACATGAGACAGGGTCATAACATAAGACAGGGTCATAACGTAAGACAGGGTTTAATTATATTATATCAGGGTTTTCCTTAAAGGTAATTGGGTAATCATGATACATCCCGTTACTCCGCCTGGAGGCGCCTGCATCCATCGTGTGCCCGCGGTGTTTACCAAGTTATTCGTTCACCCACGTTACGAAAACTTTGTATCATCATCATCACCCTATTAACGTTCCCACTGCTGGGACACAGGGACTTCTCTGCAGGCGAGAGAGATTAGGCCTTAATTCACCACGCTGGCTGGCCAAGTTCGGGTTGGTGAAAGTCACATGTCCTTCAAACTCTTTAAAGTTCTCAGACCATGCCGGTTTCCTCACGATGTTTGCCTTCACCGTTAAAGCACGTTTTTAAAGCGCACCCAAAAGTCTCAAGAAGAAAAATCCAGAGGTAACACATAACAATAACACATTTAAATCATTTTATCTGATTGGTCCGTGGAATGGGACCTCGTCTGAAAAAAAGATGCAAATATATTAGGATTAGTAATTTTGTGTGTGGCTCAGAGTGATGCTGGCTGGGCACTGTGGTACGCAGGAAACTTACACGTTAGATCAAAAAGTAAAATATTATGAAATAGCTGGGAAGCCCTGAGATTTGAGATTTACTATTTATTAATTTTCTTATCGGTAAAAAAAAAATCTGAAATATAACCCGACTGCCACTTTGCCTTTTTTTTACAGTCCAGTTTATATGTAAAATGATTAGGAAATTGTGGTTTATATTTAATGTGTGTTTAATCAAATTGTGATGTAATGTTAGTTTATTGCTAATTATTTCTGTGACTTGTTTAAGTAAATTTAACTAAATTTTTAAGAATATTTTGTATTATAGTTGTTTTGCTTATTTGTAATTTTTAATTGATTTTAATTTGTGTGTGGCTTAGCCGTGAAAATTAGAGTTTCTCTTAGTGATCCATACTTTAATGATATTCTTCAAAGAAACTACTTACTAAAAAGTTTGAGAGGAGGTTTGGTGCTCTTTCACGCAAAAACTACTGAATGGATTTTGATGGAACTTCACTATAAAATAGCTTTTATATCAAAAGCTTGGCGGTTTCGTCTGTTTACGTCCGTAAGTGGTAACCCTCTGAATCCTTACACGTGACCTCCGGGTGGTGCTAAGAACAGTCTCTGGTGGTAGGCTTCGGCCGCGGCTTGTCACCACCCTCCGGGCTGGGCCAGTGCGTGAAGCGATTTTTTCGTGTTTCGTAATGTGGTCCGGAGAAGCCATCTACCTTCTAGGTCTTCATGTCCCATCTTAGACCACATCGTCACTTTACATCAGGTGAGATGGTGGTCAAATGAAGGCTTGACAATAATAAAAAAAAAAAATTGAAATTGATTCAACGTTCTATACGTTAGGAGAAAAATATTATCTACTTTGTAAAAGCTCCTACTTTACATTTCTGCTTCATCTTAAAGCCGCTAGCACGACATAAATTCGCCTAAAACGGTAAAAAGAGTAAACACCTACACACATCTAACTACATATTATGATAGAAAATTTATCTGCGATGACAAATCTAATAATATTTTAAGATCAAAATGAATATATTGAGTTTGGTGTGTTATTGGAGAGCAGCCGTGTGCCCCCACATCTACATGTATGAATGTGGATGACTGTGTGGCTGCCCCCCCCCCCCACGCGCGGGGAGCCCCCTCTGACCCCGGCCCTCGGGAGGATTCAAATACCTGACATATTTTATAGATCTTGAACGGACTTGTTAACTCTCTCCAACTTCCAGCTCCAGAAATGTTTTAAAGAAAATGTTATTTGTCTTACGATTAACTAATGAAGTATAAAATCTCTTATTTTGAAAGCTTGTGTACCCGTCTGGTAAATATCTGGGCGACTCTGCCTCAGCACAACTGCCCGTGGCTCGGGCCGTGCGGCTCACGCGGCGCCCTCGCGGCTGCTGTCGGGCTGCTCTAAGCCGCGCCTTGCGTCGGAGCTCCGTTCTGCAAACAAAGCCTTTGTTTGCGATTTGACTCGCGCTAAGTTTCATGAAAGTTAAATCGGTTGTGAATATCGGGGCTTCGTCGTGTCGCGGGCGCGGGGTGCGGGCAGGGGGGGGGGGCAGGGGGGCGCCCCCGCCCGCGCGAATTTACAATGTACGGCCCTTCCTCACACCGCGCGGCCTCCCGCCGAGCCTCCGCGCCACTCAGGGCTCTACACGGTAGTTATAGGGCGCAGTTTCCTCTGGCGAGGATATTTAAAAGGCTGGTTGGCGTGTGTGAGATTTTCTCGCCTGGAAATTCTAATGCTCGGCGCGACTGCGATAAAAAATGAACGTCGGGAAACTTGCATACATTAGGGCGCGAGCGGCGCCGCCCCGCCCCGCCCCGCCCCGCCGCGCGCTATGTGCTTTGTGTTCTGAAGCCGTCTGAAAGGGTCGGAGTGAGATTTCCGGTTAAATTATTCAGGTTATGTATCCGGTATGTAGATAGCGCCCAATGCTGTGTCGCCTTCTGAAGATGTGGGGCCGGTCTCGGGTTGGTCACGTACTGTACAATATTGATCAGGGCTTGAAAAAGTATACAAACGATCAGAAAATTGCTGAACGATAGGTACAGATAAAGTTTCAAAAAGCGTATAGTCAAATTACCCTGAAACTCAATATCGATACTGAATTAATGTACTGTAGCGAGTTCACTCACGACTCAGGTCCGAGGGGCCGCTGAACAATGATGAAAATAGTATGTATATACATATATATCGATATGTATCAAGTGTTAGAGCAAGCGAGCGTGGGAATCTAACGCGCCATTAGTGCCGGCTCGGCGCGCGCGCAGCGTTAGACGGCTGCGGCGGTAAACGCGCCACTTCCGCGACAAAGGGTTGGGGTTTTTTGACGCGCACGCGACCTTGCCGCTTTTTGTGTGAGTTTTTGCGTCTAACGCCGATACCGCCGCAACGCGCGACGCACCTGTGCGCGCGCCGAGCCACCTGCGCCGGGGACGCTAACAGCTTATTGCTATCACGTACATATATTGTGACACACAATAAACATTCAATAATAAATTCATTTTAAAATAAGGAATCTAAAACTACTTAAACTTAAATATTAGGGAATAGTTGTTTCATGTCTAGACTTTTTTTTAATTAAATAATGTTCGTGAAAATAAATATAAAAATACCCTACACTTAACACATTATGTTTATCCTTACCGGAACTAAATAGGACCTACTGCGCTCGATGATAAAGTCAAAGTCAAAGTCAAAACGTTTATTTCCTTAGAAGCATATAGCCTACATGGACAGGTCAACTTAAAATTAATAAAACTAAATTGCTTAAATAACAAATATCAAGGAAATAACATTGTCTTGACAGTTCGCTTCAATGTTTTTATACTGAGTTGAGAAGCGAATAGAACAACAGCTTTATCAGTTATTACAATTTTGGAGTTCTCATTTATAGGTAACTATTATAAGTTTAACATTTACAATAAAAAAAATGTTTGTCATAATAAGGAAGCTATTATAACATGAGCATATCAGTCCTGGTCAACCAGAATTATTAGAGCCTGTTAATGTGATACGCTCCCAGAGTCCCAAGGCTAGAACTCCACCCACGATCATAGATGATCATAGATGATTCACTACGCTACGTGCGTCGTCGTCCTACAAGGCCTACGTTGTGCAATAAATAAAATAAATAATAAAAAATAAACTATGTTACGTCTCGTCGTAGCATATTATGGATAACGTTGTGTGCTGCGCCCACCAGCTGCGTATAGATATGCGTATTACTTCCGCTAGCAGCGTTGATGACCTACGCATTAAGCTACGCTGGTGATGTAAGTACTAATAAGTACACATAAGAAACATCTTATAAAACCTGCCGCCCATTCTCTTCGTTGTTATATCTAAACACATCTTACGATTTTTAAGAATACCAAGAAACATTTATACGAACTATCGAAGGGCAGAAATAGAACAAGAAGCTATAAACCCGAAGCGACTTTTCCCTCTTCGCTTGCGGCCGTCTGCGATGTTAATGTCATCGGGATGTGTAAACGCACTTACTCTGCGACCCACGCTATAATCTGTCATAGAGGTATTGTTTTAGTTAAAAAAACGTATTCATATAAACTACGATTTCTGGCTAATAACTGAATTACCTAAAACAATAATAGTTTGCGCCTATTATAGAGATAAAGAAGGGTGAAACGCTTTTATTGAACTGTTATTAAACAGATTTAGCAGTAATATAGGTTTATGCGTAACATTTTTTAACAAATCTATTAACCTCCTTTACATAATATATAAAATTTCCATGTCACAATGTTAGTTGTCGTACTCCTCCAAAACGGCTTTACCGATTTTTACCAAAATTTTTATGATAAATTTTATTAAAATAAGTTTCGTCCTTGTTTTTTTTTTTTTTTGTTTTTAATTTATTAATTTACGTCTTGGATCGCCCAACACGTCATTGTTGACATTTTTTAATCGAAATAAATGTTGTCTAAACTTTTGGTTCAGATTTGTAGACGCAAGAAATATTATGTATAATTATATGTTACAGAACACTGTGCAATACGTAGCAACAACTAGTTCTGTGGTGAACGTATATTTTTGTTTTTGGTTGTTTCGAGACGGCTACTTTTAGAGGAATTATGTCGACGCTGGAAATTTGAAATGTCGTAAGGGACAAACCCACGCTCTTAGAGTATCTATCTACCTACGCTATACAGGAGAGCAAAAAAAATAAAAATATTTATGTTGTACATGTATAGGAAATAAATGAAATACTGTTGCTACTTACGACAAAGAACCTGTATTTGTGAAATCTACATAAACAAAACTTGTTGCTAAAATCTACATAAACAGCAAAACGGCGTTGCTAAAATCTACATAAACAAAACTTGACCCATACGAGTCAAATATTTTACTACATTTCACTTACGACAAAACTTCATACTTCTTTCAAAGTCAAAGTCTTTGACTTTTACTTTGTATTCGAAGCGATATCAAAATTTCAAATATACAGATCGTTAGAGGACAAAATTTTCAGTTGAACGGTATAAAAATGTCCCTTACGACATTTCAAATTTCCAGCGTCGATGTGTTCAAAACATACCAATACACACATCATTTCACAAACAGACAAATCAAAAAAAAAACAATACCGTAAGTATCTTTAGTTTTCTAAATATGACTGTTTTAAACAACATCAGCTCATCAAATCAGCAGCAGAGTTGTCATGTTAATGATAATAGTTCATTTGAAACTTAACTTATTATTAATACTTTAAATTAACGAACGGAACGACGAACTTTCCCGTAGTAAAAAATCCTATAGCCTTCCTCGATAAATAGGCTCTAACAGTGAAGTAATTATTCAAATCGAACCAGAGGCCCTGAGATTAGCGCGTTCAAACAAACAAGCAAACATGCAAACTCTTCTGCTTTATAATATTTTTAATTTTATGATATACCTGCTGAGCGACGAGCGAGGCTCGACCACGCCCGCCCATATTTATATATATTTGAGGTAGGGCTATGCCCAGCAGAGGATATGACGATGATAACTTAACTTCTTCTCAACAATTTCATCTCGTTGTGCGTAAAAACTACTAGCAATAATCATAATAAGGTAATGAGGTGTGTGTTGGTTGCAGCGTCCGGCGGCGGCGTGGCTGGAGTACCCGGCCGCGCGCCTGCGCAGGCTGCTGCGCGCCGCCTGCCCCCCGCGCGCCGCCGCCGCGCCGCGCCCCTCCGTCATCACCAGTGAGTACACAAGCACACAACACACAATTCAAAGAGTAACTTCGTCACATGAGAGAGCCGACTTTCATCACACACTTTTTTATATTTTTTGTTTTTTTTTTCCGGACAATCTAAACAACATCTAGCCCCGTGGTAAACTCTAAGCTTGTGTTACGGATACTAGATATCTGATATACTTTATATAATATACATACATATAAAGATATTTTTATTATACATATTAAACACCTAGACCAAGGAGAAAAGTGCTTGCAGAATATACAAACAATTTAACCCTCGGCGGGAAACGAACCCGCTTCCTCTTGCTCTGCAAGCGAACATTTGCCCACCGCGCCACCGAGGCACTCATGAATAATTTAATCACCTGTGAGTGTCGACTTTCATAACACACTCATGGATAACTTAGTCGCACGTGAGTACCAACTTTCATCACCTTACGGTATAATGTATTCCTTATGTATCACCTACAATTATCATTTTCAGTAGTGATTGAATAACTGACATTAGCGATAAACTAAAAAAACGGAAACTACTGTTTTTAATATTGTGAGTATAGTCATAAAATTTGACATCACCATCATAATAGGGTTGTATCCATCACAAAGTAGCACCTTTAGTCCACCTTTATTTTAAGTTCCGTTAAATCGGCTATTATCTGCTTCGTGTTCATAATCATAAGTAATTCCGTATCAATATCAATCTATGTCTGGAGATAAACAGTCCAAACAGTCCTTTATACGCGATGCAGAGTATTCGGCATCTGCTGCGCCGGCGCAGTGGGCCGGGCGGAGGGAGGGATGATTTCTGAATTATTTATACTATTTAAATAAAGTCGCGCATAATTCGCGGCCGCAAAAACCCGCCGCGCCGCGATATGCACCGCATTTGAATTATTGATGGCGACTGATCGATATGACATTTTTATTATAATTTATACGATGTCCAGTTTTTATGCGCCTGCGCCTGCGCCCGGCCCAGTAACAAGCGCGGTCATTTACCGAGTGCTAGATCCATCACGGTGCTAACGAGGGCCCGCGGTTCCCCGGCCAGGATTTACGCACGTTTATGTCTCTGACAGGGAAATAAACCTCCTGGTCGATATCTCCTTGTTCCTTCCCGTTTTTGTGGCGTGCAGCGCTCGAGCCTGCGATGAAGACATTACGCCCAACATGGCAGCCGGCCCCGCCAGCGAGCGCTGCGCCGGCGCCGCTCCTGCCTCCGCATACGTAACATCCCCATAACCGTTTGTGTTCAAGCTATGCAGCACAACTATTCCACTACCTACCCTAGTCAATTTGTGTTTAGTATTTTTGAGTGTTTGGTCCATCGTAAGGCCAAGTGTGGCTATTTTAACTTTAGACAAAAATCAAGTGTAACCAAATTTCTTTTAGACAGCCCAACACAAACCCACGATAGAGACTTTCATACAGTAACGCGATTGTCGAATGTTACCAGCATTAAGGAATTCGCCTTACCTGCTAGCGCGCAAAAAAACGCCATTAACTTACGCAAGTAGATTCAAATGGGCCTTTCTTAGAGAAGGGTGGCTGATACCTGCGCAGGGTGTGGAGACCTTTTGTTAGATGGAACAACTTGATTGCGAAGATTTGCGAATTTAATGCATCAATGATGCTCACAATTTAGGTCACTAGCGTCGGATAGACAAAACTGATCGGCTGCGACTGTTCGCAGTACAGCTCTAGTTCTGTCCCTGGATACGATTTAGTTAATAAAATTACAGAATCCTTAGGAGACGAATAGGAGACGAACATTTTAGATCTTTGTGAAATATCCTCATCCACATGGTCACTATCAGGTGATATTGTGGTCTAATTTCCAAATAAAAACCTCTTCTAGTATTTTTATACATAACTCAACGATGATAATGATGGTGAACGTGTCATAATTTGTAGTATGTCATTTATTTTATTTTGGAAAGATGGAACGCGTGAAATGTAGGTGATACGAAAGGTGTATTGATAAACGATGTCACAAAGGTAGAATGCAGGGGTGGCGGTATTGTCCTGCGCCCGCGCACGCATTTCGCTGCATCTGGCGACGTGTGCCATAAATCTGCATGCGGGGGCGGGGGCGGGGGGTGGGGGGAGGGGGGCCAGGTGCGGGGGCGGCAGATGTCGCGGGTCAAGTCCACTCAACGGACAAAGGATCTGCCAGGAGCGTGCCAGTTAATACAGCCATTTTTGTTAATGGATTTGTTTTGATTCCAACTGGCATTTCATTTAGATAATAATTGCCGTTGCCGTGACATCAACGGTCAACCATCCCTTCTCCCCCGCACGAACAGCACTTTACGAAGCACTTTAGCACCTCGTTCTCTGGTTAGGGTCGCGTAGTTCGAACAATAGTTTCAAAATCACAACGCCTTAAGGTTTGTCACCTTAAAGTTGGAGGTACCTTGGCTTGCTACCAGCAGGTGTCTCGCGCAACCGGGTGAGGTTAACTGCTGATAAGCAGGGTCTATAAAGTAAAGATGGAGACAGCGTTGCTGTGGCACAACTGGTGGCATCCTTCATCCTATCACATCTACATGAATGTGATGTTGCTTTTTATGCGGTTTTAATTGACGCCATGGCAAATTGGTATTCCGTCCAAAAATACGGGAAACCTATTTTCACTTTATCAATTTAAAAAGAAAATTCCAATTTATGGAACATCAAAGTTCTGGAGTGGGACTTGTGATGTACAAATTTAGTGCAAATCGCACGAAAGCGTTACGGCCTTCGAAACTACCATGCACTGTATCATCTTGATGTTTCGTTTGCAAGAAAAATGAAAAATAGGTGTCATTATTAATTCAATTCACGGATTCCTTCAATGTATTGTCTTGCTATTGTTTGCAGTTTGTATTTTATTTGAGGTGTACAATAAAGAGTTATCTATCTATCTATCTATCATTATTTAAAGACATCTTTTTAATTTAAAGGATGGGGTAATCCTATTTTATTTCTTTAACCAAAAACATTTATCTATGAGAATTGGGATGGCAACAGTAGTGTTTCCAGGAACACCTAACTAGAGTTGGGCCATGATCACATTATTGCTGTGGCCATAAAGAATCGAATCCAATATGTCTTATGACAGCAAGTGTTTTTACTTTTGTCACAATTTGAGAAACTCATCTCTACCTTTTTGACAAAGCAACGGAGTTCTTAGGTTTAATTTGTTGTTGTTAGGAGAATAGCAGTAGTAACCTTTGAGCACAAACAAATGTACCTAGTCAAACTATTATTATAAACAGCCTAAGCTAACCAATACATTCAAACTGGACGGTAGATATTATTACTCCTAAATTTCAGTTCAAAGAATACTATGAAATGTTTGTAAATATTTTAAATCTCTGTTAGTTCCCCATATACATAGGTATTTTGTGTATATTATATATTGCAAGACAAATCCATTTTTAATAACTATCTAGTAGGTACAATATGTATAATTGTAATGATTGACTATCCTGAGAGATGTGCCATATTTGAGTACTTAAGTGGGTATGAATCAAACAATAGTTGGCACAACAGAAGTAGGTGAGTAGGTATAGTAAATGAGAGCGTCCTTGTTTAGGCAGGAGCGTGCGGCGCGGCCGTGGGGCTGCGGCGGCGCGCGCTAATCGGAGGCAAGGGCTGAAGGTTCAAGTTCAGCCCGCGTGTCATTGACCCCCGCGAAGTAACGCGCCGGCCGCGCTGACCACCGGCCCTTGCCGAATCGCACTCGCGTCGCGGGATTATCACCTGCGGATGCTCGCATGCCGCTACGAGTGGAGGACGTTGTTTAAGTTCGCAGTGTCAGCAGCGGCGCGCGAGATTCAGGGAGGGAGACCTAGCAGACGAGCACCGACGGAGAGCGGAGAGCGGAGCGCGGCGGGCGGGGAGCGCCGCCCCGTATGTAAAGTAGCTCGCGAGGAAAATCCATAACGGCCCGCGGAAAACCCTTTTAATATACGGCACGTAAATAAGTAGCGCGGGAGGAGGCGGAGGAGGAGGAGGAGGAGGGGGGGCGGAGGCGGTCCGGCGCGCGGCCCGCCCCCACGGGGCGCGGGCGGCGGCGCGGCGGGCGCGGGCAGCGGCCGGCGCACTCAGTGGGTATCGGACGCGCTCCCCGCGGCGACGTCCCGCGGCATGCCCGCGCTGGCCCTGCTGCGCGACCCGCGACCGCCGCGCGACCTGCCGCTCGACTGCTCCATGCGCCTGCGCGACCTGCCGGCCTGGCCGCCGCCGCCGCGCCCGCGACCCGCCGCGCCACCCAGCCACGGTCAGTATCCATCGCGACCCGTCCACGGCGTCGCGTCCGACCCGGACGTCTCTCCTCATAGTTCGTTCGAGTTACGTTTTAGTGATGAAATATCGTTACAATTTTGATCGCTCCGGTGAGTCATTAGCTAGTGTTTATTTGGATGCTGGCCGCCTCGGCCCCGCGAATGCGCGCCGGTGCTCTCGGCGGCGGGCCTGCAGCGGTGCAGCGAGTAGGCCTAGCCCGAGCGCGCTCCGATCCCACACCTATATCTGCTAATTAACAAAAAATAGTTTTACAAAAATAATACGAATTAAAAAAAGTACTTTCGAATTGGTGTCTGAAAATTTTTAGTGCAAACTTCATTCAAAACTTAATAAGTCGAACAAAACAGGTGACCTCGGTGGCGCGCACCTGCATGCTCGCCGAAAATATAATTGCGCGATTATGTTTAGATAGGGGATTTCACTGGAGGAATTTGTATACAAAAATGTTATTATTGCTGCATGAACCGCTCCACACCGACTAGCCCCGTGGTAAATTCTACCTAATTTTTTAACTAATGCATTGACGAGAATCAAATAACTGTCAATAGTTATTTGTAATCGGACGTGCTTTAAATAACTTTATGTTAAATATTTCTGCCGATGACTTGAGGAAGATACCAGAGTGCAAAAAATACATATTATAAATTAAAAAAATAATATAAAGATCATTCTATGAAAATAAAAATATATAAATATTTTAGGACAGTTCGCACAACAACATCCAGCCCGATGGTGGTTCGCTTAGAGTTTGTGTTTGAATCATATTCGTGGAATATTTCATCAATGTTATTGTCATTAAGCAAGACTCATTTTGTATAAATTTCGCAGTGACCACAAAATTTCCTTGGTGAAATAAGACAGTCGAAGTCATCATCAGCGCAGGCAGGTACTAGTGGCTCATTGTTGACTCACATTGGGCCCCTTCGTAGCCTTGCTGTGATGTGTGCCTGACAGGTGCACAAACTCACGTACAATAAAGCAAATTGTCACTAACAAATCATTACAATAATAAAATAAAAACAGATTATCCAACATAATATGTAATGGCTACTGAATTCTCTCGGCCGCGTCCTCATGCGTTATTATATTGCTTTAATTTACATAAATTTGGTTTAGATTCTAACTAAGACCATTATTATAATAAGAAACTTTGTTAACTAAACTAATAACACTTAGAGTTATCTTTTTAGTCGAATTTATAATGGTTTTTTGTGGAAATGTTTATGTCGAAAATTATTCGTTTATTTTCATACTTATTTATGGAGATAGAAAATTTCTTATGAACTACTGTTACCAGCCATTGTAATTTTGAATATGATCCAGAGAATGAAAATTGGGTGAGAATGTGGATAGGGTCAACCCTTTCTGATCCCCAATAAATATTTATCAACCCCTAAGAACTGTATCAGCAAAGAGGCAAATAGGAAGGAGATTACTATGCTATTACTTTTGAGTAATGATGTTGAGATAGTGTCAACAATAATGTGAGTAGTTCATATTAATTATAATATGAGTTAATTTTCGTTCTGCACTACTCAGCTATTTGTCCATTCCTTATAACTTGTTTTTTCAAATGAATCGCTTATAAGCCAAAATAAAATATAATGAATGAATATCGCTAAATTATCGTATAATTTTAGTGTGAACGTGCATTCGTTAATCTGAAACGTAATACCTACCTGATGCAACATCGGCATTGTGTTTGTACGCACTACGACACCGCGTTGTATCGCCAGCACCAAGTCATATGACTTGCTTTCATTAAACAATGTTATTCATATGAGCATCTAAATATTATCTCTAGTTTTTAAAATGCAAAGCAATATATTTTTTTATATTATGTCAAAGGTTGCTCCATCGTTCATCAAGTCATTGATCAAAATAATCGTATCCAGATGCTCACGTTTTGGTGGATTCAGAGACAATAAATCAAATAGCAGTCAGTCGCTTCGCAACAAGCTGGCGAGCGCGAGTCGGTCCGCGCTGGGACACCCAGCTGACCGGCGAGCGCGAGTCAGTCCGCGCGCTGGGACACCCAGCTGACCGGCGAGCGCGAGTCAGTCCGCGCGCTGGGACACCCAGCTGACCGGCGAGTGCGAGTCAGTCCGCGCGCTGGGACACCCAGCTGACCCTTCGGCAAACGTACACTTAATATAATACATTTTTAACCATATTTATTTTGTATCTGATACGTTTTCAGTAGTAATACATTTTGTACTTACTTATTTCTAGAAATCTCTGTATGTTTCATGACAGTTTGTAGTAAGCAAATCAAACTGGAAACCAGGATATTATTCCATGTCTATAATTGATTTGATTTCCAAAGCTGCAAAAGAGACAGGCAATTACTGAATTTTGTTCCTACATTTTTTAATTTTGTTTTGTTAATCTCAGAAATAATACCTAATAAATATTTCCGGACTACTCCCACAGCGTCACCTGACCCCAAACTAAGCAGAGATTGTACTATGGGTGTTTGGTGACTGATATACTACATAATTTTTTTTGTATATACATACATAATGATACATAGAAAACACCCAGACCAGAAACCAGAAATTTATGTTTTTTATTCAATAAAGGACAACAGACTAATTAAAAGTTATTGTGACGTTTGGTATCTGGTTCGATTTTCACCCATTTTAGTGCTTTGTAAAATTTTTGCTTTTTAATATTATATTGAGAATTAAAACATTTATGGAATCCTAATCGCCATAAACGTTTCAGTCCATGCCTCCGAGAAATAAACAGATCTTTAGAGGGCCGTTCCGGCGCGCAGCGAGCCGGGGCCACTGCGCCCGTTATCAGATAACAAAGGGACGATATTTTGTAAGAACCCATTCGCACGTCGTTATTGAAATACTGAATCTTTGATTTTGGAACTAATTTATTATAATGTAAATATGTGCCGACATATCGGGAACGTGAAACTTACTAAACTCAAATAAAAATGGAACCTCTCGTTCAAAATCTACATAAAATATAACCAAATTCATTGTAAGGGGACGCAGAATATCAGTGACTGGCAGCTCTGAGCTGCTGGATCAAATGCTGAGCGTCTACCTTTTTTGTTGCCTAATTGTATTAATTTTACCCATTTCTAGTTTTAAGTTTTTCTATTGTGGCACAAAATAAATGTTTTTCTATTCTATTTTCTATTCTAAATTGTATGGAGATACCGAGCTCTCTCTTTATATAAAAGAGATTGAATTCTCACTATTAAATCTATTTTGATGATTATAACTAACGGTTTCCGATATTTTAAAGAAATTATTTCAAATTAAAAATATCTTTATATACTTCTACGGTGTTCGAAATTTTGACTTCAAGTCTGCCTACTCCAGAAATGCCTTGCGTACATAGTGTTTATTAGAGGGGCTAGTGTTGATCCTTACAAAAGTCATATAAATTGTTATTTTGATATTGAGCGAATATTTGAACATGTGTATGTACAATAATTTTGGCCCTCTGAAGCAAATCTATGTAGGTTTGATAATCAGGGATTCAAGCTTAGAAAAAGTATTCATAGTAACTTCCAACTAACGCGCAGTATACGATTTCCAGAGCTACAATCTTTGGGTTATGATTATGACCTTATGAGTCTATGATGACTATGATGACAGATACTAAAACAAATCAAATCCATAAGTACATGTGAAGGTCTTCAAAAGTACAAGTATTTTATGACATTATATTATTTGCGAGCGGGTTTGCAAATATAAAAAAAGATAATGTAATTTTAATACTTAAAACAACTTGAAAAGTCGTACAAAAAAACAGAAAACAATAAGAAAATGTCAAAACCAACTTATTATTTACACTTAACACTAAAAAAACATTTGTCCCTAAGCCAATTATTTTATTTTAAATAAATTGCCCCTGAGTGCCTTCAGAGATCACGGCAATTTGTCATAAATAACAATGCACATATTGAACACATTATTACACCACTTCTTTGTAATAATCAGTTAGCAAATTGAATTGTAATTTTCTTTTTTGTAACAAATTCGAATTGCCAAATTATGAGGACAGACAAACTTAAATAGTTTTAGGTGAGTCTTTTTTTAGATAGAGGTAATTAAATAGATAAGATTTAGGAGTACCATAAACAAATAAATCCATTTGACTCATAAATTAAATTGTGAAACTAACTTACAATTCACTTGGCGCATAACCTACGCTGCCAACAAAACAAACCCACAGTTTACGTGATGCATCAGGAGCTCTCAACTAAACATTGATAAATATCAGCATAAGCATGTGTCCGGTATTAGGTGCGGTGTCGGGGGCGCCGCGCTCGGGGACCGGGGGCGGACGCGGCAGGTAGCCCCGGTGAAGGGTTAACTTGACCCCACTCTAATTATAATAGGTCTCTTTATGCGCGTGCTTTGTCACCTCGCCCCTCGGCCTTCGTCCTTTGCACCTTACACTCTCGTCGCCTGACTTCGCCCCCAAGGACAAACCTGCACGATAAAATTAAGGTGATACTTACAGTCGTTTTATTAAAATTACCCTTTCGTCAAGTTGACATCTTCAATCTCGGAAGTCACTCTAATCTTCCGCAAGACGCGATGGTCTAAACTTCTGAAGTGAGAGGCGACAGGGCCGACGCCGACGCGGCGATGGGCCGGCCCGGCGGCGCTGATCACTCAATTTAATCTAAACAATGCTAGTTGCGAGCACATTACCTCCTACTAGGGCATGCAAACCGATAATCGATAATCGATAAATTATCGGTAATCGGCTCATTTATGTCGGCGATAATTATCGAAAAAAAACGATAAAATATCGATAAAAAATAATTTCTTAAATAATCATCAAAACCATTCCCATCACGGCGCCTCAATCGCGAGTGTTTAAAATTACCCGCGCAAATGCCGCGCAAGCAAGCTTACCTGTGTTTACGGCTTTGGTTGAATGGTTTGAATTTGAATTTTCGTTGTGTGTGATTCAGGCAAAGTTCGATGATGGAAGGATTTATACTATACTAGTACTACTCAAAACAAAATAAGGGCCACTCGAGTAATTTTGTTTCGAGACCATTTTTTGCTGAACCTCGCGACGAAAATATTTTTTTATGATTGCATATTGTTCTCAAGTGTTGCGTTAACGATAATAGTGAAGTACTAGGGATATTAGTGTTGACGGTATGGTAAAGAAATTATGTTCCACTTAATGTGAAGTGGGTAGTGTTTTGGTTTATTTTTATTTTGATCCCAGTTTAGTTTACTCAAGTCTACTGACAACTACGGTTGTTCTCGGAAGTTAAACGTGTAATTTGATATTTTTAACGTAAAATGCCAAGAATTCGCCGCCATTTGAACAATGCTTCTGCTACCACGGCCGTAACGATGGTAGAGGCTGGGCAATCGTAAAGTTCCGTGGCCTTACAGCTGGGATGTTCGCGAAGGGCTATATAAAACCTTTGGAACCGGTATCAGGTGACAGGGAGTGTATCCCGGCGTCGTGGCTCTGGAAGAATTCGAGCTACCACCGCTCAGAAAGACCGGTACGTGGTCGAGTCTCAACGACGATATGATGATTGTGGTACGTGGTGGACTTACTGCACGACGTGATCGTAACGTGACAACGCGGGCATTACAAAACCGATTACGCCGGACTACTGGTACCCTTGTCAGCGACCACACCATTAGAAATCGTTTGCACGAAGACCAGCAACATTCACAAAGGCCTGTAACCCGCACTAAACTAACTAGACTGGGCTCATCGTGCAAATCGATTACGGTTTGCAAGTCAACATCTTGAATGGGGTATGGAGGAATGGCGTAAGGTGCTTTTTACGGATGAGTGTAAGGTGAAGTATTTTAGTGACGATCGACGTATGCGGAGAAGAAGCGGAGAAAGATTTACCGATCCTTGCATTCAATAACGTGACAGATATGGTGGTCCCAATGTCATGGTCTGGGGCGGGATCAGCTTGCAAGGTAAAACTGACTTTGTTTTTCTGAATGAGGGCACTGTGACGTCTCAGAGTTACATCAAACGGGTTGTCAGGCCATATGTGATCCCATTTTCACAACGAGCGGTGGACGGTTTCATCCTGATGCAGGATAATGCACGACCGCACACAGCCCGGGCGACTATCTCTGTCCTGGAGGAAGCCAATATTCAACTTATGGCATGGCCTGCGAACAGCCCTGACCTGAATCCAATTGAACACCTTTGGGACCAATTAAAACGCCGAGTCCGTGCAGCTGAAGAGTATGTCCACAGCCAGCAAGAGTTGATTCAATTGCTGAAAAGGTGCTGGGAGGAGATATCACTTGAAAACATCCGCCATCTTATTGAGAGCATGCCATTCATCGAGGCTTCAAGAATATGTTTTGAAGAGGGGAGGACATACCCGATATTAAAAAATAAATAAACAACTTAGCTGTGCTTTAGTCTACAATTTTCATGATAATTATTGTCAGGTGTAAACAACCATAAAAAGTGATAAAATCCAAAAACATTGAAATGTTAATTATCTTATGTCTAATTGGATTAAAATTTATTTCATTTAATTTAAAAAACATTGTTTTTTTTTAATTTAAAACAATCAAAGCAAAAAATCCGAAACAAAAAATAAAAAATGGGAAAATTCGTGGTGGACCTTATTTTGTTTTGAGTAGTATATAACGATATAGATAGATTAATAGTAGGTAATACAAAAATTAAATACAGATTGGATATATAGAGCAGCCGAAACGTAAAGATATTTTTCCTTTACCAAAACCGATAATTATCGATATTTATCGATAAATAGAGCGATAAATATCGAATTATCGATAATCGAAAAGTTTCGATAATTGCATGCCCTACCTCCTACCACAAATTATACCACGGAAATTACAATAGAATTGAAGGTAATGATATTCGGGAGGTGTCGATAATAATGTCGCCTGTAAGTGAATTAGCGCTGATGGCGTCACGCGTAGTTTGTCGCCGTAATGGCCGGTGCCGGGGACGAGGCGGGCCGACCCGGGGACGGGACGGCGCGGGCGCAGTCGCACCTGTTCCACTCGCGTTGTTGCGCAAACACTGTCACTTTACACACACGTCACCTTAAGTCACCCCACAGTCACCCTAAGTTTATAGTCATAAAAGGTTAACAATTCTGAAACAGGT
Source organism: Gymnoscelis rufifasciata (assembly GCA_929108375.1). Lineage (NCBI taxonomy): Eukaryota > Metazoa > Arthropoda > Insecta > Lepidoptera > Geometridae > Gymnoscelis > Gymnoscelis rufifasciata. Next base: position 128,223 of record OV815307.1, on the reverse strand, counting down.
TCTCTTTAGAATAAAGACTGCTTCTGATATAATTGTACCTACCTTTATAAACGAGGCTGAATCTGCTAATATATTAAGCTTTAGAATTTAAATAAAAAAAATCACATCCTGGCCAGATGTATTCAACACAGGTACTTTTAAAAGGTGTTGATGATTGGTGTGAGCTGACCGAATAATAAGTATATGCAGTTTCGAGTCGGGTGGTGGCGTAGTTTCGTAGCGTCACATACAATGATGTTGTTGATCACGTGATCATCACTGTGTATGTCGTACGCAGATAAACTCGCGAATGATGCTTACGTTTTAAGGTTATGACTGGTAGGCGTTGCATCCAGATGAAAACTTCGCCTTTCCGAGATGATGACGCCCCGACGACAGAGTGATGGAGAGGTGTGACCTCCTCGGAGCGCGATCTTGTATACGGCAAAGGGCACAGGGCAGTGCGGAGGCGGCACGTGGTGAAGGTTGAACTTGTCCGTGATCGATTTCCGTATGTAGGGCAAGTGTTCCGGGAGCATGTGAAGGTCCGGGGCGGGCGGGGGCGGGGGCGGGGGCGGGCAATTAGCCGGTCAATGACCGCCCTAGCGTACACATCCCGTGTTGTTGTTGTCTGAGTTGTGCCGCCCGCGCCCGCCGCCCGCCAGCCGCCGCCGGCCGTCCGCCGCCCGCCGCCCGCCGCGTGCGGCGTTTCGCGAGTCTGCGGTTCCGGTGTCTTCTGGCATCAGAAGCAGCCAAGCCTTATCGAAACATTGATTGCATTTCCCTTGTAAAAATTTGTTTAGTTGTCTTCCAGAAAAACCCTACATGTTTGTTAATCCACTCATAAATGTAATGCAAAATGAGATAAGATATCTTTTCTTTACATATTCTACCAAACATCGAAAGATTCTGTTACATGAGTGTAAATAATCGGAAGTAGGAAAGCTTGCTTTATAACTGATTAAAAAATAATAAAACGTTAGAAGGCTGTTTAAAATACTACTAAGTAGCGTTGAACAAACTTGTGCACGGTGGCTCTAGAATAACACAACGTAATTTTTGTAGCTATAATAACAGTGGCGGGACCGGAGCAAACCTCAATTATGCCCTTTGCTACCTGACAGACAGACAGATTCAAACATGTTGTGCCGGCATACACAAAATATTCTAATTGATCGTACACACCTCAGATTAATGTCAACATTCAAGTTTAGATAGAAATAAAATATAACGTGAGATTTATTTTGTTATAATTACATTTGACAGTAGGTATGTACTACACATTTTCCGATAACAGATTTATTAGTTAAAACTCAATTAAACAAATATGTACGCATCGCAGGTGATAAAGATTAATTGCGTCCGTCGTACTCGGCAGTGACGGAGTCATTCTTGTAGCACCAACAAGTAGATAAAACATTGCTAAAACTACATTTAGAATGCATGTTACCATAGCGTTTTCTTCTAAACAACCATAAATATAGATATAATATCCATAATCCATAAGCAAATATCCAGGTTAAAATAAGTATTTCTATGACAAATATCATGAAAACGTGTCAAACTAAAACAAAGATAAACGTAATTTAGTGTCTTGGGAGTAGTATGTGTTGCTACACATGTATTTTAAGACAACGCGCAACGGTGCAAGGCGCTCTCTCTGATCACAACTTTGGCAGAACTTGTAGCTCGTTATAGGAAGTCGTTATAACCATAGATACATGCGTCGTCGTCTAAAATAATCAGTTGTAGTAATGTTGTGTCGCCCCTGCGGAGGGCCGCCGCGTCCTGCATCGGCAGTCGCCGCACGGCGCGGCGCGGCGCGGCGCGGCGCGGGGGGCGGGGGCGAGGGTCAATTGGATTTAAACATTGTGAATTACCTTTCTTTGATTCGCGGGTTAGCCAAATGGGGACGATTTATGGAGTCCGGCGGCGACCCGGGGGACCGCGATTTACGGCGCCCGGGCCCACCTGACCCCACTCTGAACACGGCCATCTCGCCTCTCCCGGGTAATGCGATGCTATCTCTCACACCCCGATAAGGAAATAAGGGTTTCTAATGGAGCTCGCTCAGGAGCGGCCCTTTGTGTGATGGGTACAATGGCGAGGGTCGACCGCGGGCCGGCAGCCGGCGCCGGCAGCGCCTGCGCGCGCGCAGCCCCGGCACGGCGGCGCCGGCGCGCGGCGACAGGCGATACCATCGCAGATAGCATCGCGCGCAATTACGCCGACGTCATTACACCTCAACCATGATACTCGCTGACGCACGCTGCGCTCCCGCCCCGCCTACACTGTCATATGTTTATTGTTGCATCGCTGCACTGTCGCTCATATTATAATTAGCACGCAATCAGCGTTCTTTAATCTCATGGTGCTCGTATGTATGTATGTATGTGTGGCCAGTGCAGTGTTCAGTGCGGTCCTGTAACGGGTGTTCTTGTTGCAGTGTCCGCGCGCGGAGACGTCGGCGGGTACTTCAACACGCAGATGGTGCTGGACCTGAACGGTGAGTGTGCGGCACCCGGCAGCGCCGCGCCGGATGCCGCCGGAGAGAACGGCGACTCATCTAATTATGTTTTTGTGGGTCCGCGGCGCCGTCACGCCGGAGACAAAACGACCACGTAATTAAATTAATACAGATTCGGTGCCGCTGCGTTTTTGTGCGTCCGCCGGCGACACCGAGACATTTCTAATTTTCTTTTGGGCACGTTTTTATCCGCGTCAATTACCGCGTGAATGGAGCGCGCCGGGACGCGGCCCACGGCGCGCCTGTGCCGCGCGTGCGTCACGGTGCAGCGCCGTCGTGCCGCGCCGCGTCACGCCGCGCGCTGCCTCCACTCCGAGCGACTTGCGGCTCACATTCTCAACACACCACCGCTAGTTGCAATATATTCATAAACTCCAATGAGTTGTCGATCATTCATTAGTTTTCTTAACTCATTAGTAAATGAATGCATTCACTTTCGCGCGGCGAGCGCGTCCCCGCTCCGCCAGCCTCCAGCCTCCAGCTCCGAGCCAACAGACAATTAAACGTAAAACCATTAATATCTCCAAAGAGAACTCTGATTGATTGGGGTAAATCTGGGTAAATTGAAAGCACAATATTATAGCGGGGGTGCCAGATGTAAGGGTAGACATGGACCTTCTCAAACGAGTCACTCCAAATGATGCGGATTGTTTTATAGTCTGAGGCTCAATGCCCTATTTTATGCTACGAATAGAGTTTTATCGACCCAAGTTCAGCCATGTTCATTTGATCTTAAGTGGCGGGAAAACTGAGTTAGCGTGATCTGTAGCCCACCACGAGTTGCCGCTGACGATTGTTGGAGATTACAACATGTTAGATTTACATGATAACATTTTTCAGATAAAGTAATAATATTTTACTTGTAAAAAAATCTGTCAAATGTATGGGATAACAACATGTTGTAAGCTCCGACAGTCGGAAGTGTCAACTCGTGGTAGGGCTGCTGATCGCGCTTAAAGCCACTGGTGAAATCGGGGAGTAGTGACATTATGGTATTCAAGTGGAGTCGTGTAGCTGTATCTACAGTAATCCCTAGTGAAGCGTGACAGTCAGTCGGACCGATTAATAGTCGAAGCGAAAGGTTCCTCCGAGGAGGCGGTCGCCGCGTGACGTCACCCGCGCCGCGCGTGGAAACATCACACAGCGGTCCTCGACTCCGCCACGCGCGCCGCGACTACTCTACTATACAAGTCTGAAGATACTTGTAATTCAAAATAATTAACCGTCTTCAAAACTGTAGCTCATTTATTTAATTTGAGTACGAGTCACTCGCGCCATCTTACTTTCCATCACATAATTACCTATTTCGGAAAAGTTGCGCCATCCTCAGTAGGACACTTCTAATATTGTAACAGCGAAAATAACACTGCCGTTTAGCTCTTCACACAACAAAACGAATTAGTTGAATGGTATAAATTTAGGCAGCACTAAAGCATAATTATCTTGTTATAAAAATGTTGTATATTGATAAGGTGGTAACAATAGCTCACAGATCACTCCGGAGATATGCAAATATTAACATACTTATAACAGTTTCGCATTATTTCATATTATTTAATTAATAGAAGCTGGTAAGCCAGATAGTCTGACTTGTTGACAATATTACATAAATAACGTCTTTATAAATAAATAAATATTGCTGGACAGTCCACACCACAACATCTAGCCCCGCGGTATGCTCTAAGATTATATTTCGGGCACTAGACATCTGTTAAACTTAATATAATAGACTTACATACATATATATATATATTTTATTATACAAATTAAACTCCCAGAACAAGAAGAAATTGCTAGCAGATCATACAAAGCCCTCGGCGAACCCGCGCCCTCTAGCTGTGCCCACTCCGCCATTGAATCAAGCAGTTCAAGTTGTTTATATTGTTTGCATACCCACAGTCTCAAGCTGTTCCCACACTCGAACACGCGCGCAGTCGGGCCCCGCGTGCTCGAAACAGACACCCGTGATTCGGGAGCGTATAATTTATGTAAACAATTCTTCTCCATAAAGTTAATTGTATTTTTCCGCTGCGAGGTTTGACTTCATAATTGATCGTGCAATTAAATGATATTCAAATGTGAAATTATATGTAGTACAGCGTCTTCAATTAGTTATTTATTAGCCGTGATTAGCAGAGATGCGCGCGCGCAGTCTCATGTCGGGCGGTAATCATTACCAGGAGTGGGCTCTGCCGCCGCGGCTCTGAGTCCCGCTCTAGGTGAATTTCACCAATTCCTCAAATAAACTAGGTATATACCTAGTTGTGTATTTATCAAATAGCTAAATTTTGTATAATAGTATTGAATTCGAAACCTTTGACCCCAAAAGCAAATAAAAACTTTGTAGGTACCTACTTACTTAGCCTCAAGTGAGGACAAACACTTTAATTCTCAATCAGAACTTTGAGATGATACAAGCAACGAGGGAATAGCCGGCCTATCGATGGGAATCGAACCTTGCACCCCGGCGTTGCGCCCACAAAAAACAACGGGTTGCATTTTCGAATATTTTTAATGGTTATGGAATAATTTCGCACCAATTATCTTCTCCCTCCATCTTACGAATTTTTAGATCAAGTCGAAATAATGATCTGACATGAGTTTAACATTTTTTACATACCTATGATCGCAAAAAGTGCACAACTCCGGTAAAGAAATATTGACTTCAAACAAGTGTATGTTTTATGCATTATTACAAAATACATAATGTAATCTCACTGACTCCACGGTAGTACGACAACTACTTGGCGCTAACTAGCTTCTAAACTCAAAATAGTTAGGTACCTAGCTGATAATTAGTAAGTACTTTCTAAGTTTAGTGAGTTGCGTGTGAGCAGCGGGCAGCGGTCCCTGCGTGATGTGCGCACATGGTTCAAATCAATCTTAGTCGAGTAGGTATATTAGGTATAAATCTAAATTTAAAATTTAAGAAAAACTCCCGATAGCTCTGCCTTAATTTCCTTTAAAGTAAAACACCATCATATTTAGTAATGTGCACGCGATGCTCTTTCATTTAATACCCCACTCGAGTATATTTACAGATTTTCGGTTTTCCTTTCCCACTCTCACCCCCATAACTTTTAAACGGCTTAACCGATTCCGACAGACAGACAGACACGTCAAACTTATAACATCACTCTTTTTTGGGGTTAATAATGTTAAAAATTAAGTTAAATTTACTCAAATATGAATCCAAACTTTGTTTCAAAAGTAGTAAGTTTAAGATTGATTAGTTGTCTTTATTTAAAACACAGACAATCGCCCAAAGAAAAAAAAAACTGAACTGAAAACCAGCGCTGTGTCTACATTCAGACACAGCGCATCCTGAGTGTCGACCCATTTGTGTACCATAATCTAAGTTTAATTTAATAATGTTCTCTGTTATATTTTTTGTGAACAAATAAATATTTTTCTTTCTTTCTTTCAAAGACACACATTCTGCGCATAGATGCCAATCTCTACCACGTCGGAGTCACTTAACCACAGGTGGTCAGTTAGTGAACATGGCCATTTCCTTGTAATCTCGTACTGGTCCAACGCTATTTCCGGCCTGCCAATTTATTTTTAAGTTTTGCCAAAATACCGTGTTTTATTACGAATATACATATTTTCCGAGTAGCTGAATTTATACATATTTTCCGAGTTATCAGCGATTTACCAAGATCAAAAATCATGGGGATCGTATGAGACAACAGGGGACTGTCTTTTACACTGTTGCATGCATAAAAAAGTAATTTTACAGTAGTTATTAATTTATAATTATTTGTTGTAAAAGTACACACAATCAATCACAACAATCAATCAATGGGACGCTCAATCGAGAAAGCATAGCCTTAACATAAATTAAGTCTCATTGTAATTTTTAGGTCGAGACTTGTAAAATAATGATGCTAATGAATGAATCTTGCATTGATAAAACAAATAAGCGGTTAAATTTACACGGAAAAACACAGTCCCCGGTAGTAAAAACTGTATATTTTCAGGCAGTGGACTGTCGCCAAACCGAAGCTGTGAACTTAGCCTAGATTTGATTTAATTTCAAAGTCAAAGTCAAAACGTTTATTTCCTTAGAAGCCTATGCTTACGTGAACAGGTCAGCTTAAATTATTATTAAATTATTTATTAGTTACACCAACAGAGCAGACACTTTCACAATCTCAAATTTTAAATTGAATGGTATACAAGCTGTATGTGTTACTCTAATTATAGGTATACACTGCATTCAAATAAAATTACACAGAATAAAAGTTAATTATATAAAATAAATAATAATCAAAAATAAAGTTAAATAATAATATCAGTTAATAAACATGGCCTAACAAACTCATGTTATTAATTTTCTAGAAGTATACAATCATAATTCAAATAATTTACTAAAATTGAATACAATCAAAATGAATGGATTGTGTGTGTTGGCGCGGGAGCGGTCGCGTATTTGCATGCGGGCTACCTGCGCGGCGCGGGCGCACGCATCTGCCAGTTTTTCATAGAGTCCAGTAGTTCTGCTGAATGCCACATCCATTAGTTTTTGCACGAACCGTCGACTGACATCGTGCGAGATGTACAGGCGCAGCCCGCGCCCGCGCCCGCCGCTGGAGCTGGCACTCACATTCATAAATAAATATTTCCAGACAATTCACACAACAACCTCTAGCCCCGCGGCAAGCTCTAAGCTTGTGTAATGGGTATAGACATCTGATATACTTAATATAATAAACATACATAGATAATTTTTATTATATGTACATGGAAAACACCTAGACCAAGGAGAAAGTGCTTGCAGAACATACAAACACTTTCACCCTCGGCGGGAATCGAACCCGCTACCTCTCGCGCCGCAAGCGCAACCTTGCCCACCGCCCCACTGATGCAGTCAGACACGATATTTATAACTTCAGTGCCATTCAAACTTTTAAGAATAAGTTGCAAAAGTAAGAAAATAACATTAGTGATTCATCTGGACTTTGTAGATTTAGTCAGATTATGCAAGTATTTTCCCGTCAGAAGCGCACAAAAGTGCTCTTGTCTTGTTGTCTTTGCTTAGAATTATTTTATATTTTCATTCTAAATAAAATATTAATAACTGTTGCCTCGTCACCTTACGAAGAGCAGTTATGGCTATCGCAATAATCCATCGTAAGTTTTGCGTTCTGGCAAAAGTCGTCGCCATCATTACTAACGAACGTGCGAGCAGTGGGAAGGCTCACTGATGGAAAACATCAATGAATAACGAGGGTTAGGTCTAAATATAGTGTCCTAACGGTGCAGATAGTGCGCGCGCACCTGCCCGCGGACGACCGTTACGGGGCTCGGGCCGGCCCGGGCGGCCATCTCCCGCATACATACGCAAAAAATACTTTCTTCCCGCCATAAAAATTTCTATACAAGTAATAAATAGTGTAGCTTCAGTGCCCGGCCACGGCCAGGTACGCGGGAAGGTCGATGATTGATCTTCGCTTTTCGACAAAAACCTTCCGCGCAAAAAATCTCCCGTATGCAAATCTATTGTTGTTAATGTTAGTGGACCGTATGGACAATTGTAGACTGTATTAGCTGGCAGCAGGGACCAGAGTAGCGTGATCAGCGCGTCCTTCGTGGCCGACACCTCGCCACCGGCACCGGTACAAAGTCTCTCAAAAACATATTTCATGAATTCACAAAGATTTATTTTTTGCAAGACATCGATCAACCTAAGTCTGAGGTAACTATGACGGGCGCTGAGTCTCAGAGCGAACGGTAGGTCTGATCCCTCCTGCTCGAAGGTGGCGGTCAACGAACAGACCATATTTTAATATGAATGAGTCGGGGGGTGGAGGGGGTGGGGGGGGAGGGGGGGTGGTCCGTTATCCGCGGGTAAAGGTCGCGTGCGCGGGCGCAGGCCCGTTAGCCGACCGAGGAGGGTGGAATCATTGACATTTCAGTTTTTGCCCCGAGCGAAGGGGTGAATAAGCAGGACAGTCAGACAGACAGGTCTGGGGCTCATTCAGCCGCCGGCCCGCTCCATGGACGTGCGCATCAGAGGTGAGCCTTTCTTGTTTCTTACTCTGCCGGAGACCTCCCGGGACCGCCGGCCGCTATGTCACGCCCGTGATTCACTCGCGAATCGGTAGCGAGATGCCCCCCCCCCCCACACACACACCCCGCGACGACCCCCTCCTCATTAAACATTGAACCGCTAACATTTTATGGAGGATCGGTCCGTTACCGACCCTTAAAACATGTCTAAGGTCCGTCCGCGGGCAGCGGACCGGCCGGCGGCACAATGCCGCTCAGCGCGCGGCCGCTCGTATAAACATTTCTCCAAAGGGCGCGCATTGTCCGGTGAAAGCGATCCTCGTAAAAAATGTTTTTGCGCGCCTCAAAAAGATACTTTCTAATTTATTGCAGTTCCGTCCTCGAACGGTACAGGAGGCGCGGACAATGAGCCGGGTCCTAGCGTTTATTGCGCAACGGCACCGGCGGGCCTCTAATTACCGCGCCTGCAATGTCATTGTTTCGTTTCGACATTTTAATTACGCCGTATTCAAATCAACATTTCAAAACTAAGTAATTTGCTAATTATCCTAAATTTTTTAGTTCGTTCCGAGTTGAAGAATGTTCGTGATTATTTACGCGCGGTTCAGGAGATACCTAGGTACTTGGCGTTAGTTGTTATCGATCAGATATGAAGATGAGACGCTGACGTGACCGCCGGCCGAACCCTGCGCGTGCGCCGCCGCCAATGAGACCGAAAATGTAATTCGTTCGGAAAGCAATTTGCGGCCCGAGTTGTAAGTACGTTATTCCACCTGGAAGCAATCTCACTGAGCGCGTAACGCGAGATGATTGCGATCGATATTAGCATCCACCGCGGGAACCGGCGCCATTAAACACATTCAAATGTTGCGGTGCGCGGGCGCATCACCGCTCCCGCGCGCCGACACGCGCGCCGCCGCGCGGGACACCATGCAGCCACTATATCACTATATTAGTTTCCATGAGCAGCGGGCAGCGTCGCTCGGTGCGCTTGCGCAAGCGCCGGCTCTGTCTCCGCGACGACGGGCGAGATGCGCGCGCCAGATTATTATAATTCTTTCCTTTGAAATTTATAATTTGCTTTTCTTTAATCATCGGCATCGGCCGCGAGATAATTTAAGAATTCCATTAGCGGGCGCGTCGCGTCGTGACGCCGCGCTCCCGATCAGATTAGCGCTATGAGTGATCGCGCCTTTGTGCGGGCCGTGACTGCGCGGGCGCAGGCCGGGCCGGGCCCGGGCCGCGCCGGCCCCGGAGGAAGTGCGCGCATGCGTGCCGACACACAATTTGCAACTTCCGAGGAGTGGGACGCGCCGACGCAGACATTAGATCGGTCCCCACCGGCGTCACCGGCGCTATACACGCGTTAATGTCGGCTCCGCGTCGTAATGTACGTCCGCCTGGTCAAGCCGGTCGTAAATCTCGCGAGTCCCCGGACGCGGCCCGGCGGCGGGCTCGGGACGGATGGCCGCCGGGGGACGCGCGACCCCCGCATACATTCACCATCGAGCCTATTTGTTTTCTTAAAACTTTAAGATTAACATCGACTTGTAAAAAGGTAGGTGACTCGCGCAGTTGTACGAGTAGGTACCTATATTATATTGTTTAATAGCAGAGTCCGAGCGCCCGCGCCGCGAACAACATGCTAATGAATGGGCAGAGCAGGGCCGCATTCAGGCTACCTCAGTTGTCCACTTGTTTATTGCTATGTTTGTAAGCAAACAATACACACTATGATGTGGTTTATCTTTAAACTAATAAAGTAGAAAAGTTTGTTCGAGCAATGCTACTTCAGTACCGCGGAAAAATACATTCTTCCCGCGAGAAATTCCATCTAACACGGGGAACGCCGGCGCCGCGCCGCGCGTGAAATGCTGGTAATCTTATATGATTATATGGGAGTGAAGTAAATCTTGGCTCTCACTGTATTATTGATCTCCATTTAATGGTTAAGGCTTTCACAAGTTCCTTTCGATATTAAAGGGAAAGGTTAGGAACGGAGAATTATAAATGAAATGCAAAGCTGCGAGCCCCGGGCGGCCCTGCTTCACGAGCGCACTTTAATTACTCTCGGAATTAACATAATCAAAATTGCCTTTTTATATTATTATGGCTATGCCTTCATTATTTTGATGATCCACTCTCGGAAACAATGCGAGCTCTAAACCACTTAACTCGGCGAGTGCGGCCGCCACCTCCACGGAGCGCAACATTACTCGAGTTATAGCCTTTTTTGTTGTGTTCGTTATCTGATGTGTGAATTTGATTCCTCCGGTTTATCCTCTTAATACACTCTCACAAGAGTCCTGTAAGACTCACTTTTTGAGGTATACAAATTATGTTAAACGGGACCGGAATGCTTATCTTTTTTAAATATGTTTGTAAAGTTGCATAAAGTTGGATAAAGCTTAGTCAAAGTAACGTACGCTGTATCTCAATACATATGTACATTGATAAACTACTTAGTTATACTTTTACTTATTTAAAAATGTCATGTTCTCATTCCCTATGCACTCTAGGCGCAGACCCTCCGAGTGAGCAGCGTTACCCGGACATACCTGTGTTGTACCCGTCTTGTTAGATTGTTATAAAGTCACTCATTTCATGTCTGTTTCGTTGAGCTTAGAGAAGCATGCACAATACACGTGTGTCGACGAGCAACAACACATAAACATTAATGATACTCTATATTACTATAACACCTCATCGTACACGGGAAATCATTATCTTGCCCTTATCCCACATAACGCGGGGTCGGCACAACCTGTTTTTGCCTTCCATTTTCCTCTGTCACTCGTCATCTCAACACTCACTCCTTTCTTACACATGCCATCCTTCACCCAGCCCATCCATCTTTCCTTTGGTCTACCTCTTCTCACATAATCAACACACATATTTATCACTCTTTTCGTCACATGACATTCATCCCTTCTCATAATATGTCCATACCATGCCAACCGATTTCCTCTCAACTTTTCTGTCACTGGTTCTACTTTCAAGATTCCTCTTATACATATAGGGAACTCATTCCGTATTCCTTGTCACTCCACACATCCACGCACTCACGCCATCGTACACGGGACAATATGAATTCTAAAACACATAAAATACAAATTTAGAATAATGTCCGACAGGAATCTGTTTACAACCTCCTCTTTTCCAGAAGATCAAATAATTGTAATCAGATGATTACAATTATTTAATCTTCAGTTTCAATAATGATTAAGCTACTTTTTCTTAAAATCAGTATACATAATATATTACTTACGTACATTTTAAATTAGTTAAACCCATTCGGATCGTATGCTCGGATCTCCCAAATTATTTCCGTTACGCGTCGGACCCGTCCCAGATTCCAACAAGATTGTTTCCCTCTTGGAGACTCATTGTGTATCTTTCCGAGTTGGCGATTAATATTCTAATTAGCTTAATGATCTAATTGCCTGCGCTGGCCAGTCCAACTGGAGTTTTATTTATTTCCATTATGCTAATGGCACCTTACATTTTATTACGGAGGGATGCGACTACTGGAACAGTCCGACTGCATCAGGCGCAATAAAAGTGTGAATAATTGTGCGGCCGCTCGCGAAATGTGCGCTTTGATAGCGGCCGGCGCCGCCGAACGCCGCGCGCCGGGCCTATGTTTATTCCGCTTATCTGAATTTAAAATGGATTCACCCCAGCGCAGGGCGGACGGACGGCCCGGGTGGGGCGCATTCCTAGCGGCTTGCCCGCTCGCCCGTGAAAGCCAATCAGGCGACCCGTCCCGTCCCGCCGCGCCCCGCTCGCCGCGTCACAGCGCACAATTTCACACTCGGCGGGACAGACGTCGCGCCCGTCATCTCCAGAGCGCGCGGCCCCGGGGCCCGGGATGCTGCCCGCATCAGTTTATTCTTTGACCGAATGCTACGTTCAGTTCCCCACTACGAAACAATTTATAGAACCATCACACACGATTCCATATGTAATTTAAGTGAAATAACGACATTATGTTTTGTTTAAAGACCTTACTATGAATAGGTTATTCATAAGTGATGGTGCGGTTCCCACGGGCGGGCGGCGCGGCGCGGCGGGGCGGGGCGGGCGCGTGGGACGCCGCTACTCTGTTATTTGGATGATTGGGCCCTCTCGTGACTTACACAAATATCATTATAACATCCACCACGGCTACCTGCCGCTGCTGCTCTAATTGAATCAAATCTTCATAATAACATCGAGAAAGTTCATCCGACATTCTATTTTTTGTGACAGATTTGTTGCAAAACTTTCCCCGAGACTGGCCGAGCGGAGGTCGGCCCGCTCGCAGGCAGTGCTCACCGCTCAGAGCCCGAGAGCGCCGCGCCGGCCATAATGTCGTGACATTTGCGCGCGTAATTATTCATTTCCAATTACCGCCCGCGAAAGGTCATCTTCCAAAAACCATCATAAATGGCACCTGTGCGGCGCGCGGGCTATTTTGTATTCATTACGTTTTGTTCGATCCGGGGAATCATTAAATAATAATCCATCGACCGGCGCGGCACCGCCGGCTGCCCACATACAATTGGAGGCAAAATGGAGTCCTACCGTACACGCGACTCTGGCCGTCCGTCCGCGCTCATTAGAATGTTGCAGCTTCATTCACTGACTAATTAATTCTCGTAAGAAATGTTTCTCGCTCAAATTTGAAAGTCACTTCTTATGATAAGCGGCAATTAGCGTGTTTGTTTGTGGCGAGCGGCGCGTATGTGCGGCGTGTAGCGGGCGAGGGCCCGCGCTGCGCGGGATGCATGAGGCACTGCGGCGTGCCCTGCGACGTCCACGCGCGGCACGCGTCGCGCGGACGTCGCGGGGGCAGGTGTAGCGTAGTGCACCCAGCTCGCAACGCCGGCGCATTCTTCAATTTTAAGGTCTTATAAGAAAACATACTCTTATATAATATATAGCGTCTAATGCCTACATTGAAAAATAACAACATACAACTCCGGAATAATTTTTCTTCCTTTTCTTCTTTTATTTATCGCTTTGGTATTAGTGCAGCAAAAGAATGGACATTTTAGTTTTATATGGCACTGACTATAGTCTGGCCGCTCTTAGATTGCGTTCCTGACAGCTGTCATTAAAATCACGCCTATCAAGTCCTGAATTTCTTGGCTTGGTATAGAAATCCCCTTAGAGCATCCCCTGCGAAGGGGATTTCTATACTTTTTGTATATAAATCCCCTTACAATCGAAAAAAGCTGAAGCAGGGGATTATTAGACAAAAAGTATAGAAATCCCCTTAATGATTAATGTTATTTTTAAATAACGTAAGAAAACATCAATTATTTCAAGTCACACAAAAAACCTATCACGGAAAACCAGTTAACTAGTTAGTTCTACAATGACCTATTTTTTACCTACATAGATTTTAATTCATAATTTTGCTCAATAATTACAGATTCTTGGTAAAATAATATTGAATACTTACTATAGTAATACATCAGAATAAGTACCTCATTTGTAGCAACTGTGAATATTATAACAATTTATAAATTCGTGTAGGCCGGGTGACTTAGCCTTAACTAGCCCACAATTTAGTGTCATCCAACCGACGGTAGCGCTCTGGTGTGAAATGCACCCCCCAGTCACCCATCCAAAGGCTGGCTGGGCTGAACTTTGCTTAACCTTGCTGATCGCTCAAAAACACCTAAGCCAGCTATGCTATGAATGCTTCAAATAAAATACAAACAACTAATGAAAAAATCACAAAAATCTTTATTTATTTTACATACCTGGATAATCAATATCCAAATCTTCGAAGAAATTTCACTTACGAGAATACATAAAACCTCTCATGAATTCTAAGAATTATTTTGAATAACAAGTGTCATACGAAATATACTTTTTATGGTCAGAGTAAAATCTAGATTTTGATTAATTATACCTGAGCAATCAAAATATTAGAAATAAGTTTTATAATCTTAAATCATGGGTATGTAAATAATTGTAATTAATGGTAAATAATTATATCTACATGATTTATGATAGTGCTATTACAGAAAAATTACATATTTATTATATTATTTTGATTTTAATAAGGTTCACAAATGTTTCCTACAAATCAATCAACGAAGTTTTTTTTAAAAAGTGTCCATTCGTTATGTCGCCGTTAATGAGTTAAAAGTTAGCCAACCCATAACACAAGCCCTGCTTATCTTGGGGCAAGATAAATAAATAAAAAATCGTTTATCGTTTATGTTACCTTAAACTAAAATTATACACAATATAAAACTACATAAAGACAAAGGGAGTATATTCAGCATTGTGCCGCATGCCAAGACATGCGGCGATAATTTTCTATATACTCTCGCCAGGTAGGTGGATAACGATGTGTGAATTGTCCTGTATTATTTATTCATCATCATCAACCTATAATAGTCCACTGCTAGACATAGGCTTCCCCTAATGAGCGCCATAGCGTCCTGTCTTGTATTATTTATTTATCTTTTTCTCATTTTCATGATCACGGGCCATTTACAATACATGGGACAGGAGTCTTATATGTATTCGTTTTGGCACAATATTGATGTCCACCGTTTAGGAGTACTTTTGTTTTTTTTTTTAAGATGAACTTCAATTCTGCGCTACTTGAACCACTAGCCATGATTTTTTTAAAACAAAATACTTTTAACGCACTTAATGAAACCCTGCTTGCTAGATTATAAGATTTAGCTTCGGTAAGTTATCGAATTTGACAAACACGTCATAATAAGCGGACGTCATACAAAGCGTTTTATGAAATAAAAATCCTTTTTATTGTAAATATGTATTATATCCGACTTATTTATAAAGAATTTTATATGTAAACCTAACTTCGTGGCGTAATTACGTCATTTTAATCGGTTGGTTAATATATGGCGGAGTCATAATAAACGGATTCTACTTTAATATAAAAATGTAAGTATGTAAGTATTCAATATTATTGTACCAAGAATCTGTAATTATTGATCCATTGAACCGTCGGTTGGATGACACTAAAGTCACCCGGCCTACACGAATTTATAAATATAACAATTTAATATTAACAATTGCTACAAATGAGTTACTTATTCTTATGTATTACTAGTAAGTATTCAATATTATTTTACCAAGAATCTGTAATTATTTTTTATATTATATTTTACAAAATTATGAAATAAAAACTATGTAGGTAGAAAAATAGGTCATTGTAGAACTAACTAGTTAACTGGTTTTCCGTGATAGGTTTTTTGTGTGACTTGAAATAATTGATGTGTTTTTACGTTATTTAAAAATAAAATTAATCATTAAGGGGATTTCTATACTTTTTGTCTAATAATCCCCTGCTTCAGCTTTTTTCGATTGTAAGGGGATTTATATACAAAAAGTATAGAAATCCCCTTCGCAGGGGATGCTCTAAGGGGATTTCTATACCAAGCCAATTTCTTAATAGTACAGACGATAGCTGTCATTGTAATACTTAATGGGCATGCCGACTTATCTAGTGCTGGGAGATGTATCATCGTGCATGGTTTATAAACTATCTAGTATGTAAAAAAACGTATTTTATTCCATATAGTGCTAAACTAAAATGTAGGTTCAAAACATTATTTACAGGCACACTAAATCTAAAATAATAGTAAGTACCTAAATAGAATCCAATTTAGTCTAGCTTCTTAGATTGTGTTTTTGACTGGTCGTGATCGAATGGGCGGCGGTAGTGTAACTTCGAAGTGTCGTTTAATTTACTAACTTTAATAATATATAACTTTTTAATTATCATGGTATCATGACATAAAAACCGACAAATCATGGTATGTTTAAAAAATATGCCTAATAAATGCAATGTTACAACGTAAGTAAGTCTTATTAATAACGTTACTAAATGTTATCTGAGGTACTCATCACCAGTCATGGCAAATGGACAAGTGTCAAAAACGCATTCTTTCAGTGGCCATACTATAAGGTCAGCGTTATACTCCGAATGGGACTATAGTAATAAAATTATAAAATGAATTTACTTTTTGCCTGACGTCTAGTTAAATATGATAATAACAATAGTCGGTAGTACAAATGAGCAATTGTACTTTACTCGGCGGCCGCCGCGCCCCGGCTCCGAGCGGCGGCGTGACCGAACTCATTCTAATTAAAACTTCCTTTCTACTGTTTTTATGCGTTTTTATACAATTTACTTCGCAGAACCGGATCATCTCCCGTCGATGCGACCAAAGAAAGGTATCCTAATAATTTAAATGATGGTTAAACTCTCGTGGAGAGAGTTCCGGCTGTGTTTACCTACAAACTAAGTGTCTAAT
Source organism: Gymnoscelis rufifasciata (assembly GCA_929108375.1). NCBI lineage: Eukaryota > Metazoa > Arthropoda > Insecta > Lepidoptera > Geometridae > Gymnoscelis > Gymnoscelis rufifasciata. Next base: position 111,408 of record OV815307.1, on the reverse strand, counting down.
CGTAGCTACGTCATATTGCTTATATCAGAGTGAACAGACATTATTATAAGAATTGGTAAATTCACTAGTTCTGAAACACTTTAAAACATCAAAATATTATGATTTTATTATATCAGATAGTTAAAGAATTCTATGATTTTCAACTCAATAACCCAATAACACCAAAGCAGTTAGATGTGTGGCCGGCGGTCGCAGACAAGGACACGCGGAGCATAATATCTAGTTATTCATTTTAAAGCATTTAAAATCAGGTCAAGAACGACAGAAACAGAAACAGTTTGGTGTTCATATATAGGTACCTATTATAAATTTCACATTAAGTAAAAAACGCTCATCATATCTATTGTAACATGAGCATATCAGTCCTGGCCAACTAGAACCATTAGAAGCTGCCTAAGTGGTACAACTACTTGTACAACTGAGAGCAGCAGTAGGACAGTAGGTGTGCCCCGGCGCCGGCGCGGGCCCGGAGCCGGCGCGGCCCGGAGCCGGCGCGGCGGCGGCGCACGGACAGTAATTGATAGACGCGGCGCGGGCGGCGGCTCAAAGCAAACAATATCTTCATAAATCGATATTCCTCCGCTAATAAAGAGATATTAATTATCTAGTATTCAAATCTGAGCGTCCAGTCGTGACCGCCTCCCCGCGCCCCCGCGCCCCCGCGCCGCCCCCGCGCCGTTACATCGACCCCGCGGCCGTGATTAAGTACGCTTTGACTGAACAATAATTAAACTATCGGGTATTGTAGTGATCAAGCTGACAGTCATGATGGCGATGAGGGCATCCTCGTGTTCGTCGTCAGCGCGACAGCACGACCGCACGGGCTATTCTGTTAATTTTGTTGTTAGCGAAAATCTAATGATTTTGATCTCTTTAAAGCAAGTTATCCGCTATCAAAGTGATTCAATTAATTGGTGCACGTCCATGGGGTCATTAGACCCCAAGTTTTGTACAATAAAGAATGCGGAAAAACATACAGATCAGACAATAGACAGACTGCAACGCTCATAAATGAGGGACCTGCGAATAATCTAAAACGTTAGTGCATGTTTTGTAACATTGCACTAGCTCTGCCTCACAGCGCCTACGAAACATGTAATGTGAGAATTGAAACCACGACTGTCAGCACCTCCTGGACTAGAGGCTGTCCCGCGCCGTCCACGTTACAGCCCCGGCCCCGTCCCGTCGCGGGCGCCCCCCTCCGCCCCCGCCGCCCCCGCCGCCTCGTCCATCAGCTCGGCACGTTTGCTCAGCAAACTACATCGCTGTTGACACAATACATAAATATTATATTCCATCAAATGAAACTGCGAGTTGTTCCCTCGCCGCGCCGCCGGCTCGCGGGGTTCTGTAGGTGTGGGGTTCCTTACAGACCTCTGCTTGCTGCACCCTGTTTGCTAGAACCAGCTCTACTTCATCTCATTTATAATTTACTAACACCCCGGCTCAAACCATCCTCGGGAAATAGTTCATACAGTTTTCAGCAAAAAATACAGTGTTTAAGAAAGTTCATAACTATGTAATTAATATGTTAAATGTGAGTCGTGATTCGGCGGCGCTCGCTAAATACCTACAAAATAAGCGCAGTCGAGGAGGTCACACGCCGCATTACTGTTACTGTAATGCGGCGTGTGACCGCTGTTACTGTTGTCTGTCTGGCTGTCCGAACAATACTTTGCTAAGCGAGACGTTCTAAGTTTTCCGGGCTGTCACGTGACTCCCGCTGAATGTGGCTCAGCCTGCGCCAGCTCTGTTCGTGTTCGTGTGAGCCGGCGCCGGCACCTGCGGCGGCGGCGGCGGCGCGGTGCCGGCGCAGGTGCCGCCGCCGTGCCGCGGAAGCCACGTGCTTTGCTTTCCGGCTTCCTTCCTCTATCCGCTGTCATTCATATCTATAGCTCCATAATCCATTGTGAGCCAACAAATAGGAGCCGCGGGAATTATTCTTTAGATGAGCGCTTTGTCCCTTCGATTTCCCTCATTGTAAATGTAATGCGTTGAGCGGAGAGAGCGTGGGCCGGAGGTCCGAGCGGCGGGGCGCGGCGGGGCGCGGCGGGGCGCGGCGGGCGCGGTAACCTCGTTACCTGAATATGCACTCCAATCTACGGCGGAATTGAATTTGCGCCCTCTCGCGCGGCGACGAGTGGCCTTTTAAAGGGCTCGAGATGGATTATTTGTGAAGTGGCCTTTGAAATCTTTCGCGCGTTAAAAAGGAGGTAATCTGGCGCCCCTCCCGCGCCCCCGCGCCCCCGCCGCCCGCGCCGTGCAAACAGCCCGCAGCCTCCGCTCTGTTTACGCAATCATTTTATTGGTCGCGGAGCCCCGGGCGCGGAGCCCGGCGGCCCTCCGGCTCCGCGACAGATGTCGCCGCCTAACCCTTCCCGCCTCTTGTACTACACGCCAATATTACATTTGTTACAAAAAAAAACCTCTGAGAAAATACGATCGCAAGCTGTGCAATTTTACATTTTTTACCCCAAAAAATGTGTGTCAGAGGGGAGCGGGACCGGGGCCTCGCGGGGCGCGGGGGGCGCGGCTGAGACGCAGAAATCCGTTTTTTAGCGGAATTCGAAGGAAGCACAATGGTGACCCACTCGCGGCCCGTGGGAAGCGCTAACGATCGCGCGCTATAAAAAATGCATTACCCCATATTTTTTAAAATTGTGTAAAAAGCGCATTGTGTGCGCCGGGATATTGAAATCGCGCACTCGGAAGGGTGAGATTTATGTCTAAAATAACGGTTTTTGCCAAAAAAGTGCGAATTCAGCTGCGTTCGTCGGTTCGGAGCCTGCGCCACTGACACACTAACGAACTTCTTGTAGTTTCAGCCCTTTTGTGTAATTCTCACGATGCTATCAATAAGCCGTTACATGCGCTTTACCCTTGTCGCACATTGTGACCGGCGCCGGCGCGCAGTGAGTGGCGCGTGAGGCTGGCCCTCCCGCCGCCGGGGCTCGGCCGGCTCTCTGCTCAATTATAGGACCTGGTCAGTTCATGGTGACCAATATTTGAGGAGAGAACCGTTTTTTGCTCCGATGCAAATAACCTCTTACAAAGTTTATAGGCCATTTCGAAAACTGACTTTTATTCAAAGACAATGAATGCAAAGTGATCCTTGGTACTGGACGTTATTAATTCAAAAGATGCCTCTTCATGTGCGAGGAGTGTCTTAGTTCCTCTCCCACACGGAATATAAGCTTTTATCTATTCATTTCACAAATGTAATCTCATCTGTTAAAGTGCTTGTTCAAAATGTATCATATTATGTTGTTCTTATCAATAATGTATCATATAATGCCAGTTTCATTCATATTTTTTTTCCAACTCTGAAAAGTATTCAATCAAGCCGGCACGACACCTTTTTTTCAATTATCATAATAAAATAGAAAGATAGTTACAAATCCGTATAAAAAAAGTAATTCATTCGAGAATTATAGTAAAAATAGCCATTAAAAAACATGATATTATGTCAAATCTGAAGGTAATTTGTCTCAGAAAGAAAGTCTTTTATAAGTGACGTTGCATTTGCAACATCCGTCGTTTTTAGTTTTCTCCAGTCCATCCAAAGGTTGTCTGGAAGAGATCACTTTTAGTGATAAGGCCGCCCATTGTTACACTATTATTTAATGTATTTTAGTTCTTAAGCATTGTTCTGTTGTATTATATTATTGTGTTTCAATAAAGAGTATTGTATTGTATTGTATTGTGACGTTATTAACAAAAGTATTTTTATTATTAATTATATTTGCTACTTAAAGGTATTTATAAAGGTACTAGCGGCCCGCCCCGGCGTCGCACGGGTAAAAAAAGTTCCCGGCATTTTCCTTATTTGCTCACCGTTTAGACCTACCCTGGACTACGAACCAAAATCAGCTCAATCGTCCCAGCCGTTCTCGAGTTTTAATCAGACTAACGAACAACAATTCATTTTTATTTATAAAGAATATATTAATCTCCGCTATTTCACGGACGCTTTTAACAGAAAAATAATAATTAAGTACTTCAAACTAATGTCTGAAAAAAATGATTGAAAACTATGTTGAATATTGAACTTTCGAGACATAGACAATAGCTCAAAGAGTATATAACCACCACGTATGAATAGCTTATCAAGAAAAATAATAGACAACCTATAAAATGAATATTGAACTTTCGAGACATAGACAATAGCTCAAAGAGTATATATTACCACCACGTATGAATAGCTTATCAAGAAAATCATAGACAACCTATAAAAAGACATTTATTTTACACTTTTGTTAACCTGTAGATTAATAACAGACAAATAATTAGCAATAAATTAAAATTGCGACTATAATTTGAGATTTAAACTATCCTATCTCTCAAGTTGGATCGAACTGCACATGGTGTGTGAATTTTATTATAATCGGTTAAGTGGTTTAGGAATCCATTGAGGACAAACATTGTGACACAAGAATTATATATATTAAGATTTTCTTGTTTGTTCCCGGTTGAAATATAGTGTTGAGAGTATTTGCTTAAATACAGGAATAAATGAATATGAATATTTTGAGGGATGCTTATGCTTCCTACATGTGCTGCGCGTCGGGCCGCGTGCGCCGGCGCAGCGCTCCAAGCACCAGTAGAAAGATCTCTTAGTGTTCTACACACAACCGTTATCAAAAACATACAATCATTTCATGTTCAAATTCGCCGCAGGGCCGTTACCACGTCTAAAACCCCGGCCGCAGCGGCACTCAGCGACAGTTTATCATCTTTAAATCCCGTTTTTTGAATTACTACATAGACTCATGTTTAGCCCCTTTACAGCAAAATTGTTGTTTTTTATAGTTTTTAACCGACTTTTTAAATTCGTTGCGTCGTAACTTTTTTCTTCTTTAACGGATTTTGATGATTGTTTTTTCTACGAAAGATTTTGCTCACAAGTAAGTCCCATAATTTAGAAAACACATGCTCTCGAGCATAATCAAAACCATATTATTAATACTATAAATCGATTGACCTTAATTAAAAAGCTTCTTTTCTTTAAAAAGTCATAGCTAGTTCTCTAGAACATGGTAATGGCATGGTAATGTTTCATTGAGATTGAGAAACAAATTATCTAAATATATCACTGAAATGAAGTATTAAGTCCTGCCTATGTACCCGACCGTGCTGTCAGAATAATGAGTTCTCTCCGAATTTGTCGCTCTCAGACAAAAACACGGATCTTTATCTCTTAATGTTGCTAGTCAGAGTCCCGGAGCAGGACCGGTGCAGGGCCGGGACAGGGCCGGGGCTTGCTGCAGGGGCGGGGCCCCCCCGTCCCCCTCAACGGTAATCTCTAAACATGTCGCGATCAGGCGGCGCGCGACGAACAATGCGCGCGCGCCGCACGGCGAAGGGTTGCGCATTGTGCGCGCGCGCCGCCCCCCCCCCCCTCCCCCCGCGCGGGCTCCGCCGCCGGCCGCTACAACTACATACATACATTATTAATCTATTTAAATAGCATGTCATAATAGTCGCTAAAATCTTACTCACGGATATTTCTAAAACCACCACTCTAAGTCACCATGTCCATTTATTGTCTTAAATGTTATTCTAAATTGATTTTATTTGACATAGTATGTTAACTAGGCTATTTAATTTTCAATATTTGAATATACTGAGACGCCTCGATGGGCATATTTTGGTAACTCTGCAAGTAATTATTTTAAGATCTATTTCATAGCCCAAAATTTAAAAATAAATGAATTATAAGATCTACTCCAGTAATAATGGCAAATATGCGAGCGTCCGTGCAGCATCCCTCTCAAAATTAATATTTAATTGTTTTAAATGATTACTGACAGACAGACTAAACTCGTGTTGGTTAGATGTCAGTACACTTCAAGAACCGGTCCTCGAGAACAGTTTATCGTCTGAACAGAGGAGCCACTGAGCTGCAAGGCATATCGCTAACTTTCAATATCTCCCCGCGGACGCCGACCATACCAATAATATACGAAGTCATTATATTCAAATAGATTGGAAAGCTGTATGTATCATCTACATGTAAAGATATTTTAGCTTAAGGGCTAATATGAATTAACGTAAATACTATAAAAAGACTTCTCTTAGCAATCGTACAAAACATTACTAGAGGAACCACAGAATAAACGGATCGCACAGATAGCATCATTGATGCCAGCCCGGCGAGACCGCCCGCGATAAAACGTTGCTCAGCTGGCGAAGTGCAGCACAATTCAAATTCAAATCATTTTTTTATTATTTTTTTATTTACAATACTCGCACACTTCCTCCTATCGGGGCTTCGTAAGCAGCACTACATTATATAATTTTTTTATCTAAAACATTGGTTCATCTTTTATGTTAGGTCTAAAAATATCTGCAAGTTATATGTTAAAAAAATAATTAGATACCTGATATTCATGAGAGAGAAGTCCCTGTGCCCAGCGTGAGAACTTCAATAGATTTTAGGAGTTCCGTACCCAAAGGGTAAAACGGGATTCTATTGCTGAGACTTCTTCGTCTGTCAGTTTGTCTGTCAGCAGGCTGCTTCTGAAGGTCAGTGATGGCTGGAGAGTTGAAGTTGAGGGGTGTTGTGTTTCTGTTGCCGCTATAACAACAAATACTAAAAACATACAATAAATACATATTTAAGGGGCTCCCATACAACAAACGTGATTTTTACAAGGTGAAGCAACGTTGTGCGAAGCCAGTACTTGCGTAGGTGACAGCTCTGACAACTTTTTGCACTTTATAAATGTTTTATTTTCTAGTTTTTATGTTTTTTTATTGCAAAAAGTGTATGAAGTGCGCACGGAACCCGGGTGTAGTAGGAGTCCGTCTCATACTTTTCAAATTTATTTAAATCTCTTTCTAATTTATAAAAGTTTTATATTTCCTTTGTTTAGTTCTGTACCTACCTGCCATCTTTATTATTTTCTTGTATGTTGTCTTTGTGCGCAGTACATCCTGTCTTATCGGAAATACGTTTTTTCCATAGATCATTCCAAAATAAAACTAAATAAGTGAGTGATGTAGCGAGCCGCGCGAGCCGGCGCGGCGCCGGCGGCGACTCCGCACCGCGGCGTCGGCGACTCCGCACCGCGCCGCCGGCGGCAGCTAGAGCGTGGCTCGCCCGCTATGGGTTGTTCTAGAACTTGCCAGTTCCTTCTTAGGTTTTTATTTTTAAAAATCAACCGGCTTCTAATGCAAAAAGAACATGGTATAATTTTGAAGTTTATTGGACTGGGCTAAACCTTATCAAATTAAATAAGACCAACATGTAAATGAAGCATACATCGAAATACAGTAAAAAAAACATTTTTTTTGTATAGAAATTCTAACATGTAACATTTAAGTATATGTTAAAGCTTTTTCTTTTCAGAATAGAATAGAATAGAATAGAATGTCTTTATTGCTTCAAACATGGTATAAAGGTGATAATTACATATAAGGTCCACATGTTTCACTAAAAACTAGCATGCAATAATTAATTAAATCTAGGATAAATGTCAAAATAATTCATTAATGTCATAAAAATTATTTTCATTCAGCCATTTAAATAGTTTTTTCTTAAATATATAATTATTCATTAATTTTATGTCATTTGGAATTTTATTATAAATTTTAACACACATATTAAGACAACTTTTTTAGCTGAATGTGGAGTTTCTTTTAAAATTAGTCTATCTGGGTCTCTACACCGTCTAGGATTTCTGTCGCATGCTTTTTCAAACAATTGTACATGGTTCCTGACAAAATTTGCGATTTCATAAATATAGAGCGATGGTAGAGATAATACACCAAGTTTCTTAAACAAAGGTTTGCACGACTCATCAGGCGGGATTCCACATATTGCTCTAACACATTTTTTCTGAGCTATAAATGCCCTGTTTTTCTCTGTACCATTACCCCACATAACGAGACCATAGCGGAGAGCAGATTCAATGTAGGCGTGGTACGATGTTATTGCCGTTTTTACGTCTGTTACATTTTTTATTTGTCTTAAAGCATATACAAATTTATTTATCTTTTTGTTCACTGAGTCTATATGTGATTTCCAATCCAAATTCTCATCAATAACAACGCCTAAAAACTTTATTTGAGATACTTTATTTATTTTTTCGACATTTATATTAAAATTGTATTTATCATGATTTGATTTATTAAATTGTATATACTTTGATTTGTCAAGGTTTATTTTAAGATTATTCATGTCAAGCCAATTTATTATTTTATCTATTGTATTATTAATGACAATTTCATGGTCCTTAACGCTAAATGATTTTTTGTCAGATGTCACAATAATAGAAATGTCATCTGCGAACAAAATGCACCTATGGTTTGTCACATCAACTATTTCATTTATGTAGATTAAAAATAATATAGGTCCCAGTATACTGCCTTGGGGGACTCCGAATTTATTAATCTTATAGTCCGATGAGTATGTCATGTATTCATTATTATTATTCAGTTTGTCAATTATCACAGATTGTTTACGATTTACCAAGTACGATTCAAACCATTTTAAAGCCTGACCTCTAACACCAATTTTTTCAAGCTTATCCAAGAGTAAATTATGCGAAACGAGGTCAAAAGCTTTAGATAAATCGTAAAAAAGCCCTGTAGTAAGTGTCTAGTCTCAAGTAGTCTCTAGAGACTACTAGAGACCAGACAACTGGAGGTTCGTTATACCGATGTGATACATGATGTAGTTGCTAGGCACCCTCTCGGTAGCGGGTCGCGTCGCGCGGCCCGCTGACCCCGCCGGCGCGCGCTCCGCCGCTTGATCTCCGGGACGTCTCCCGCGCGGCTGTCGGCGGCGGGAGGCCGCTCCCCGCCCGCCCCCGCGCCCGGCGCGTGCGACACAGTTGTTCAATTAAACAGAGTTAATCGCAGCGAAAGGGTTGCACCCCCGCCCCCGCCCCCGCCCCCGCCCGCCGGCAGCTGCGGCCTGCGCGTGCGCCCATTCAACAATACTTTCTATGGTTCCGACTTCGATTTCACTATCTCGTTATCTGTGAAACTGAATTTAAAGCCGATTTGTTGCACATGACGTTTCCAATTGCGGAATAATTTATACCCCTTTGTGCGCGTCCCTAATGCCCTCTCCAACCGTCGATGGCGGCGGCGCGGCGGGGCGCGGCGGGGCGCGGCGGAGCGCGGCGGGGCGCGCGCGAGCCTCGCGCGGCGGACTCCAAGGAATTACCTTCCTCGGAAACTCCATCCCTCCCAGCCAGCAAACATCATAAAGGATTCCAATAATTTCATAAAACAAACTTATTTCGAATCGAAACGAAAGCAAATGTAAACAAGCGGTACCTACAACTGAAATGAAAACAAAATATTGTTCGAGCGATGAGAGCGCCCGAGTCCACCCGGCTTATATAAGTCCAGGGCTGAATCTCCGCATGTATAATGCATGAGGCGGCAATAATCGAGGTTACTTAAAATTGTAAAATATTGATATTCGATTAAACGTAATAGATGTGCCATCGGTGCGTTACTGATAATGAGGTGCGGGCGCAGCCGGCGCGCCATTAATCACGGCGGCGCGGCGCGCGGCGCGTGCAACCCTTCACCTCGCGCCGCGCCGCGCCCCCGCCCCGCGCCCCGCCGCGCCCCGCGCCCCGCGCCCCGCGCCCCGCGCCCCGCGCGACGCCACTTTTTACGGCTGGGGCGGCGCTCGCTCGGCGCATCTACATATGATTTACATACATACTCGCGGCCAATGGGCGCCGCCCGCCGACACTCCTCCGCCCGCGGCGACGTCCGCCTGAATTTCAGTCTATTTAAATTTTAACTCACCTACCAAAATGCCCTTAAAAACCTTAGCCAGGATCACCAGGATGTAAAACCGTTTGGAGAAGTTGATTTTCAGTCATGATGTATGTGCATATCAAATTTGACAAAGTTTAAACTTGTCTATTAAACAACTGACAGAAGCGAGATTGAACAATGAAATATGCGAATGAAATTAAAGACCTATGCTATGTTTAGTGGTTTTACACGTAAGGGTTTAAAAATACTACAGATCACTTACACTACAGATTAAGAGAACACCAAGTCCCGTAATTGAAACTCAAACCGCGTTATTGTGCCAATGACGCGTATTATGAAAATGAACCCTTTGATTATGAAAATGCGTCATCAACTGATTTTCATTTAATTATCTAAATCAGTAACAGGCATAGGAAATTGAGAAAAAAAAATGTCTTTACAAAAACCTGTAAAAAAATACAAAAGACAGTAAATTCAAACACCTCTCCCAATACCGCCTGGTATCCTCGGTGTTGTATGTTTCAAAATCTACTCGTTACTTACTTTTATCAAACTACTTACTATTAAGTAATAAGTTTACAATACTTTCAATATCATAAAGTATTTAATAATTATTTTGTGTGGAGGAATTTTCGGTGCATCATTGTAAGATCTAATAATATAATAATGTATGTAGTAATCAGTAAATGTCCATTAACGTTACTGCCGTACGATGATGAATAGCATGGATCACTGCCACCCGGTAGACTCGACTCTTACATTGCAATACATACCGTAATAACAATCAGTTTGTAATGTTTTTAATACACGAGGTCTCAGCCCAAATCTGTTTGTTTATAAGAATAACATAAAGATTTTCATAGAATTTATTAACAAACACACTTACACATTATGCCAGTTTATCTAGCTACGTACACTTTAATTTGTGTACTTCATAGCTCTGCCCTTCGACCTAGCAACGAGTACAAAATCCTCAATGGTTTATAGTTTTTTGTTCATAAAATCCGGACTACTCGCTCAGTGCCTAACCTAAGCCCAAACTAAGCAGAGCTTGCACTACGGGTGTGAGGTGACTGATATACCACCTAGACCCGAAACCCGAATATATAGATCGTACAAAATCTGGTCCCGCGGCGGGAATCGAACCCTCAACATCCTGCGACCTACGCCCACCGAGCCACAGAGGTCGTCAAGTTGTTTTAGTAACGGATTGGTCATACACATTAACACGACTTATTTGTTAGGACTTTGCTTTCCGATTTGTATTATAAAAGCAATCAAATGTACAAAATGTTTGAGCGCGCAGTCGGGCCGCAGCCGGGGACGCGCGCACCGCGACATAAACACGACCATGACACATCCTATCAGGGATGTAACGGAGGTAGTTTTATCGGAACCGAAATCGGAATCGGAGTTTTCAAATTTGATTTATCGGAATCGGAATCGAAATCGGAATCGAAATCGGAATCGGAATCGGAGGCAGGGTCAGTTTGTTTTAGGACAAATAAAACATGATTTATACAATCTTTTTTATTTTTTATTATAAAATAAAAATAAACTGTGAAAATATTGGCATGATTATTTTTTATTATAAAATAAAAAACAACTGTGAAAATATTGGCATAATTCCAAATAAACAAAAGTTGAAATTAATGAATTTAAAGTTTAGTTATAATTAAAACTTAAAACCCAAAGTAGCGTGTTACATTTGGTTACATTACAATAAATGAACAAAAGCTAAAACAAATTAAATCAAAATTGACTCCAAAAAAATGTAGAAAGTAATTTTTTAATTTCTTTGAAAAGTAATGTATTGTACTTTAAGAACAAAAGCTTTGATGCTTTGTCCCCATCCAATCAATTTCTTAAAGAGTCGTAAATTAGGCCACCACCACTAAAAAGTTGTTCGCTAGCTACCGAGCCCGGTGGACTTGACAAATATTGCCGGGCAATTGATTGTAGGGGTATTTTGTATTTCCATTTACTTTCCACCACAATAACGGATCATCACTAATACTTATACGTTTTTCTTTATTGTACTCATTTAGCATACTTTTCATTACAGCAAATTTGTCAAAAACTGCATATCTTCCAGATGTTGTATCATCATCGTCTTCATCACTACATAACAATATATTCGACAAAACTGTTTGGACATTACTATGGCTAGCTTCTGCTGGTAATTCCATTCTTGCCCGTTTGTTGTCTTGTTCGTTCGACCTCCGATTAACATCCGATGCAAAAGTATCGGAACCGAAGTCGGAACCGAAAGTGTAATAATAACCGAAAGTTCCGACTTAACGGAACCGGAATCGAAGCTCCGTTACATCTCTACATCCTATTAGTTAAATCATTTATAAGTTAATTTACGACCTATCTCTCTTGATTTGTCTAGATCATAAATAATTATGATTTCAAATAAAGCAAATGTTAAAACAAGGAACTTTGTTCCAATTATATCACACAGGTCCATTATTTATGCTCAAATAAATAATTATTATGATTGTTCCACGCGGCATTTGGAAACGGAAGAAAACGAGAAGAAACAAGACATTTATTTCCTCTCAATTCTAAGAATAGAGATCCTCTGTCTACTCTATCCATTTAGGTAATTATAAAAGACAAAAGGCTTTATTAATCTTGAAAACGAGCAGTGCTCACGTAAATTGTGTGGATATTATGAGTATGTTGAGATCGATCCCTAGTACCCGATATAAGATGAAATCGTAACTCGCTACTTTAAAAAGACAAAGGTTTGTTGTATTAAAACAGAACATCCTAGAGTTTAAGACAGTGGTCGGGCGGCGCGGGGCGCGGGGCGCGGGGCGCGGGGCGCGGGGCGCGGGGTGAGACTGCAGATGCAGCGGCTATTGATTAGCGCAATCAGCGACCCCCCCGCCCCCCCCCCCACACCCCCGCGCCGCGCCGCACCTCACACCAATAAGCATACTCAAATCCCTTTCTCAAATAAACTGGATGCTCGTGCTCGTCGTAGTCCTAGTATCAGCCAGATGTGAGGGCGCAGGACGTCGCACGCCGCCACCGCCCGCCGCCGCCCGCCGCCGCCCGCCACCGCCTGTGGACGGTTGCCAAACAAATGTTTGCCACTTCACCTAATATACTTGTAGAGCTATTTTTAACACTTTATTTGGGTTTTTACGAGATGCGTGTGAGGGAAGTAGTCTAATTTTGATTTAGCCATTTTAAAGTGACTTATAACTGGCCAGTGGTTTGCATGATTGCTCACTCGGTCTATCTTTATGACCCGGTTTACATATATATGTACTAGTTTTTATCTTTTAACTTAAGCTGTTCAGTAATTTTGTAATTTCAGGTACAATCATATTACAAGTGTTTTGATTTAAAATTATAAAAAAATAGTATGTATTCGTAGTAAAACGAAATCGTTCCAACCAAATGAAATTAAAAGGGTACTGCATTATGTGAATAGTAGATGGAAAGCCAATCAATATGTAAATAAGGCGCGCAGTTCGCGGACAAAGGGCGCGCCCTCAGCTAAAGGGATTAGCAACCCTTCCCGCGCGATCACCTCGCTCTGAATGCAAATAGCGCTAATCCAACATGGCGCCGCCGTCGCTCACCGCGCGCCGGCATCTCACGCGGACTCCAACTCTCCTGATGGTTGGTTATTGCTTATTAAGTTAAGAAAAAATAATCAAATTCAATTTGCGTATTTATTGTTTCAATTACTTGCCTATGTTATATAAAGAAACCAAACGATTAATTATAATGAAATTACACAAAATCACATCAAAACTTCTCTTTTCGACCGTAAACTTACACCCACGATCGCAAGTATAATATATTGCGTTACAATGGAAAGATTTCCGTTACGAGATGTTTATTTAAAAAGCGGAGGGATCTCGATAAATCAAGTTGTTGGTGGAAATAGTTTGCGACTCAATAAGATGGTCGCATTCAATAAACGGGCAGAATGGGGCGAGAGGGCACTTACCGACCGGCGGCGCGTGCCGCAACCCTTCCGTCTGCCCCGGCCTTAATTAAATGTGTTGTAGACCTCGCAGGAGCTACGGCGCGGCGCTACGGGCTACGGGCGTAGCGCTGCTACGAGCCAGCTCACTAATTAAACAACATTAGTGGTCAGTGAGCACTGCGACAGTCGGCAGCACTGCGACAGTCGGCAGCACTGCCGAGTCGCGGGTCACTCGCGGGTCACTCGCGGGTCACTCGCGGGTCACTCGGCGCTCGCAAGCACCGCTCGCCGGCGACCCTCCGCTTGTTTGTCTACGGGGGAGCTATTTGAATAGTTCGTCTTTTGTTTTCTATTATATTGTAATGGAAGTTCTTTGATATCGTCTCGGGAGCTGTTTAAATTCAGTAGGTTCATTGAAATATTCATTGTTTGCGGAGCGCGAGGTCCGGTTACGTAAACATGGGATTCTCTCTGAAGGAGCTCCACAAAGAGAGTGCGCATTTTTTATTCAAAGTAGCAATATGTGGCGCCTAAACCAACAGAGGACCGCGTAATGCATGCGGCCGGCCGCGGCGCGCGCGCATTTCCATCTCAAAGTGCCGGCTCTTACGAAAACATTCAGTCTTCAAATTTCTAATGGTTTCGGGAACTCCTAGCAAATACTTGTGATGCGTGAATAAAATAGCTTTCTATTGCGAATGACGCGGTTTCTCATCTTCACAAAAAAACCTTAACGTTGAAAAATATTAACATACATAATAATCTCTTTGCTTAAAAAGTAAGAAAATAGAGCGAAATTTTGTATCAACGATTGCCCACCGTCTTGTTCACACATGACTATGTTAAAACGATGCACGGCTGCCAAAGCGAACTATCCATACACAGAACACCTACTCTATATGCTTTAGAATTCATGTAGTATTGTACTTTTATCGATTTTAAATAAACCAAATTAATAAACGGATTTGGTAAATAAACTACTGTTATTTCTTACGCTTGGAACCTGATGTAACTATGAAGTGTGAGTGTTGCACAGTGAATGCTTTCCTATTGAACTTTGCCTAGACCGTTCAGCCGACGTGATTAAGCAAAATGCAGTCGAATAACCCGACCTCCACATAAAGCTTACAAAACTAGAATTTGCAGTACATTGAAAGGGTTTTGTTGTTGTCGAAACTCTCGAATGATAAAACTGAACTGTACCTTATCTAAGACTTTTTTAATAATAGTTAAAATTAGTAAGTAATATTTGCGGCTTCAACGCTGATATTGTGTTATTTAGCTGGGCAGGGTGTCTGTAACGACTTTGTAACGTCTTCGTAACGAGCGAGCACGCTCCATCTAAATGTATTTTTTGTTATTAAACCCGATATCGGAATTCGCGCATCGGTTAGCCGAGCCGCGTTCCCCTTTCCTATAAAAAATCAAACAGCTTTTAAACTCGATCCATTCGGCGAAAGCGCACAAAAAACATCGCCAGGTAACAACGAATCGCGAAAAAAATTCACTAAGGGCGGAAAAAGAAACGGATTTCGACAAAAAAGTTTGTAAAATGTTTAATTCTCCGATCGAGAGGGTAGAGACGGCCGGGGTGGGGGCAGGCAGGCGGCCGGCGCGCCGCCGGGCCGGCACAGTCGCCTCGCCCGCCGCGCCGAGCACCCGCCTGCTCTCACCCGACACTCGCGTAGCACCGCGTAGCACTCGCGCACAGCCCTGTAGCACCGTAGCACCGTAGCACCATGGTGCTGACGACCTGCGTGCGCGCCGCACAGGCGCAATATCTCTCCTACCGTGAGTACTATTCTAACTGTGTATTTACGTACCATACTATAATGACTACTAAATTACAATAGCTCTATCCAAAATACATACTTAGCGACTTGTGAAATATCTATAATTTGGAATTAAGTTTGTGTTATATTATTACAACTATGATTGGTTAGCTCTAAATATCATACCTACATTCATTTATGTGTTGTTTTTCCATTAAATGTCTTTTCTTATATTTTAATGATTTCCAATTCAAGGACTATTTTTTGCGTTTGTTATATCTCTTCTCTTATTGACCCTCTTTTTTCTTGACTTGAACCGAGTTTTATAAGTTTTTCTCCTTTTATTACATTTTCTTTTAATAGACATAAATCATTTAGGATTTTTAAACATAACTCTATGGGATAAAATGGGTTGAAAAGGTTTCAAGGTTAGATTTAGTTCAACTTTGAATTTCTTATTAAAAAACGAGTTAATGTTTTTTTAGTGACCCTTTTTAAAAATTTGTGGTCCACTTGAAGCTTAGTATTCTAATGAAATGGTATGAGTCAGACAGGTGAACGGACATACATTCAGCAAGTCTTTTTTTGATTTGCTGTTAGAGCAGATTCAATCCCTAGCAGTTTTGTCGTCAAAAGTAAGGAAATAAGTTTAGATTTTGTCAGACTGTTAGTATTTGTTCAAACTAGTTAACACATTATGTACATATATAACAAGTACATATCGACAGGCACAACGACTTGTTTCAGCGTATTAGTTATTATTGAAAGTTTTACTTGAACTCTTTTCTTTATATAGTAGCCGAATAAACTGACTCTAATAATAAATTATTTTATTTTTGCATGTATTTGCTTGAGGTTGTTAATGATACAAAGTGAAATAAATCAAGTAAATAATCATAGTAATTGCTCAGATTCCTGTGTAATTATTGAAAAATTCTAGATTTTTAACGCTGAAAGAACTTAAATTTCTGAAGTAACCATAAAAAAAACGATCGAGAACGTAATTTTATAGAAACAAAAATATATCACACAAGAGATCATTTTCTGTGATCCTTGTAAAGTTTTTACTTTGTTATTTATTTTGTTGTTACATTGATATAACATCTCAAGTAATATTAATTATACAGAGACACGTTTTAGGAATGCTTACTCCTAATTAAATGTCATGTAAATCGCATAAAAAGTAATTTTCTGCAAATAAACATGTTTCTCAATAAACTTAATATGCATTACGGTCATTAGTGTAACATTTGCTTAGCAAGTTAGATATTATAATAAACATAAACCTGGTTTACCATTGGCACGGAGAGGCCCGGGGAGCGGCCCGCGCGCCGCGCACTCGCGCGCCGGTGAGTGCGCGGCACGCGGGCCGGGCGGCCGCGGCGGCCCGCGTGCCGCGCACTCGCGCGCCGGTGAGTGCGCGGCACGCGGGCCGGGCGGCCGCGGCGGCCCGCGCGCCGCGCACTCGCGCGCCGGTGAGTGCGCGGCACGCGGGCCGGGCGGCCGCGGCGGCCCGCGTGCCGCGCACTCGCGCGCCGGTGAGTGCGCGGCACGCGGGCCGGGCGGCCGCGGCGGCCCGCGCGCCGCGCACTCGCGCGCCGGTGAGTGCGCGGCACGCGGGCCGGGCGGCCGCGGCGGCCCGCGCGCCGCGCACTCGCGCGCCGGTGAGTGCGCGGCACGCGGGCCGGGCGGCCGCGGCGGCCCGCGTGCCGCGCACTCGCGCGCCGGTGGAGATCCGCTCCGACGGCGAGCGAGTACAACTCGTAATGTTGGCATTATTGATACTGTTCGCACATCTCATGTTATTCAATTATGTTCCTAGCGTTAGAAAGAACACCATTTCATTTCATTGTACAATTTAACTGGATATAAAATAATTTATAAACAAACTGAAATAATTTATCCGAAAATTAAAGATCAACCTCATTTTTAATTAGAAATTAAAGTAAACTTTTCGTTTAATATTTAAGATGTGATAATAATGAATTTGTAACCTCAGGCTTACGAAAAGATTATAAAATAGGACAAAACAATGGACATGAACTATTTTTGCAAAAACAAAAATATATATCTTAGGACATTAATAAAATAGATGTTTCTTAATAATGGTATCGAATTGCAAACACATAGGTATATATTTTTTATAATAAGCATATACTTCCACTAGCTGACCCCAGCAAACGTTGTTTTGCAAAATGAATAGTAGCCGATTCTTAAACCTACTGATTACGCATATAAAATTTGGCGAAAATCGGTAAAGCCGTTTTGGAGGAGTACGGTAACTAACATTGTGACATGGCAATTTTATGTATAAAATATTGTTAAGGATTAATACCAAGGTACAAATATAGAGCCTTTTCAAGCAGTGGTATTTTCATATTTTTTTTAATATAAAAAGTCACTTATTGTCACAAACCTATAATAGTTAGAGATAATTATGATGTTACGTTATTTTGTAGATAACGATAAGTTTTACAAAATTGTAATACATCACTTTGTTATATATTCAATAGTTTTCGCAGTATTCGCGATTTAAGAAAGTTTTTAGGTTTTTTTTTCACCTTGGGTTACATTATCGGAGATATTGAAAGAGAAGATTGGTAAGACATAATTTTTTTTTGGAAACTAAATATAGCCTATGTCACTCAGGGATAGTGTAGCTTTCGAATGGTGAAAGAATTTTTTTAAATCGGTGCAGTAGTTTCAGAACCTATTCGAGACAAACAAACAAACAAAAAATCAAACCTTTCCTCTTTATAATATTATTATATTAGTATATAATATTATATAGTATATATGGCAGTTAAATTACAGAGTTTCTTATGATATTCTGCTTAATAGCAGTTGTATAGTTTTGTGATCACACTACGATGAGTGGGCCGCGGCCTGCCGACGGCCGATGGGGCTTGTGTTTCGGACATTTTATACGATTTCATCCGAATCCCTACAAATTAATTCGATAATCTACCCGTGACTGGTCGCCGGCCGCGCAACTGTCAGCTTTTTTACGCCAGCGCGTTTCGTTACAGCTCCGCGGATTATCTGTACGAATGTCTGCGACCTGGACCCTTTCAGCGGACGCGCAAAAAACGCGCCGGCTCAGTGCTTCGCTGCGTCGGTGTGACATTTCAATAAACTCACATAAA
This sequence comes from Gymnoscelis rufifasciata, assembly GCA_929108375.1. Lineage (NCBI taxonomy): Eukaryota > Metazoa > Arthropoda > Insecta > Lepidoptera > Geometridae > Gymnoscelis > Gymnoscelis rufifasciata. The sequence goes on along the minus strand of OV815307.1, from coordinate 92,788 downwards.
TGCAATAAAAAGCGGTTCACAATGCGTCGCGTTTTTTAACTCAATCATCGGGTTTTTACGAACATGCATCCTTTCAGCGCCGGGGGCAGGGCGAGGGTGCGGGCGGATATTTGAATAAGCTGGAATTGCACGGATTCAAATGTTTTTTATCTGCAACATGGAGATTGGCGGGATGAGCCGCCGCGCGCGCAGGTAGCGCTCCCACGCACGTCGCAGACTCCGTTCTCTACCTCATTCAACATGCACAATGCATTTTAATTCGCCCTGTGTATTTATCAGCAACAATGTGCTAAACCTTTGCTAGCATTGAGAATAGTTTGATGAGTGTGAGAATAGCTACACATGCAACCACCCTGTGCCTAGTGTAGTGTAGTGTAGTGTAGCGCAGGCGGCGCGGTGCCGGATGTGCCGCCGAGGCGTCCGCCGGATCCAATTAATCGGCTTCTGATCGCATAATCCCGTTAGCCGCGACCGCCCGCCACGCTGGGCGCGGCCAGCGTTCAACTCCGCCGGCTGCTGTCTGCATTCCAACTGTAGCTTTGAGGCCGTTTCTAAGATTTCAGTGTCATATAAATCAACCAGATAGAAACCGATCACAAGACCCGGAGAGCATTCATCAGAAGCGCTTCTTACCTTTACACAAGGATTGGTAGCAATGCTCTCCGTAGCTATTTATAATGGATACCAACATAGCAATAAGTAGTATGATATGATTCAATACCAGTACATAGTTATCTTCCGTTCACCGCCGCATCATAAAGTTTGTGATTATTGATGTCGCAAAGCTCACAAGAAGACTTAAACTGTCACATGTTTCTATATTTGACAAATTAGTAGAACAGGCATTTTTTCCTTATCAAAATAAATCCGTGTAACTATCTAAAAGTAATTTTACACTTTCATAATGATTTTGTTACGTTGTTCATCTATTAACTTACGTAAACAGTAGTGGATGGATCCACGTCTCTCCTCCAAGTCACGTGCGAGCTGTTTCCTTCCAATTTGCTCGTGCGTTCGGGTTTTCACCGATGAATGTAGAATAGTTGGATGAGATGGTTGCTTTGTGCAGTGTGTGACAGCTTGTCGTTTGTTTGTTGCAGAGGAGTCCGCAGAGCTGATCAAGTCGCCGTCGCCGCCGCCCAGCCACGGTGAGCGTCGCCCAACTTTACTTATTTAGCTTCATTTTCTATTCTAATGAAAGCCGTGTTGGCTAAGTGGGAGGACACTGGACTTCCATTCCGAAGGTCGTGGGTTCAAACCCCGCCACGCACCTCTGGATTTTTTTCTTGAGTAATTTATATGCGCTTTAAACACTTGCTTTAACGGTGAAGGCAAACATCGTGAGGAAACCGGCATGTTCTCAGAAGAGTTTAGAGGACATGTGACATACACCAACCCGCACTTGCCCAGCGCGGTGAATTAAGGCCTAATCTCTCTCGTCAAGAGAGAAATCCCTTTGTCCCAGCAGTGGGAACGTTAATAGGGTGATGATCATGAGTTGAAGAATGTTAGGATTAGATTGAATTACTGTGTTTAATTAATATGGAGAACAATGAATATCAAACCAGGATCAAATACCTTTTTAGAAATAAAATAAATACAATGGCAATGATAGATGTTTGTGTTTTATGATTATTCTATTTCTGTATTTTTTAACGAAAATAGGTGTATTATATTGTAGCTATGGTTTGAATAAAAAGATAAGTACGAATATATACGTACAAGTCAATAATATGCAAGCAGATCCGTCATATACACGATAGAGCTCTTTTCAGAGTGCGCTTTTGCATATTGGCGATATGCGATTTCTATTGCACATGAAGTTAAACAACCCTTATTAAAAATGTTGCTCCAAATGCTTTCCAATTCTTAAAACCTATGGGATGCTATCTCTGGCTTTGCTTTAATAGGTTTAAGTATAACGAATCATCTTCTTGACCTTACCCCACATTACGTGGGCTCGACACAACATAATGTATTTTGCATTTCCCTTCTAGCACCCGTCATCTTTTCTTCACGTACTTTCATACAATGCCATTTTTCACATTGTGTTCACACAGTCCCTCCATATTTCTCCGGCCTACCTCTTCCTAAATATCCATCTACGTTCAAATGTAAAGCTCTCCTACTACTACTCTCAACTCATCCGTAACTGGTGCTACTTTGAAACTGCCTCTTACATGATCATTCCTTATTTTGTCTATTCCAGAGGTAGTTAATTCAAACATCCCTCTTAACATTCTCACCTACCCGACACTCTGATCCATACATTAACAACATGTAGATATGTAAGTAGTTTCAATGATGGACCCCGATGGGCCCAGTTGTCACCTGTCGCAGCGGCCTACTAGCAGTAGGAGCTACTCTGCGCCGCGTCATTATAATAATTGCGGCGGCGGCGGCGCGGGCGCAGGCGAGCGGAGCGCGCTTTATTACATGCTAATTAGATGCTATCTCAGAACAATATTAATTATCTTCGTAATAATTATTTGTAACACTGTTTATTCTCGGATTCGAGCGTCTGATAATGTCAAATTTGACTTGCTTATAAACAATTACGATAACAATAGTACACGGGGGTTTAAATACCTGTTTCGTGAAGGCGCATTTGTATCCCTTTCATGTCGGTGCACGAGCCACCCTTTGCTTTCATCTTATAGAGCTCACTTTCTCGGCGCGTGTCTGCGCCGGCGCGGAGATCAGGGGCGCGTGCGCCCTCTAAAGGGTTGCGGCGCACGAGCTTCCTCCTTCCCCTGCGCAAGATCACGACATCTGTTTGTTTGTTTGTACATCTGCCGAAAACATTAATCTTGTTTTTCATGTCTTTTACTTTATCGCAATCGTTTATGACTTATTTTATACCTTAAAATAGATAAATAATTTTATCTTCTATAAAAAGATTTTGTACTTTTTTGCACAGATTTGTCTACGAAGTCTTATCTGAAGTATTGTTAGGAAACTTAATGGAATGTCATAATAAAACTCCGAACCGATAGCTATCAGAGGTAGATCGTATCAAATATTGGAGACCATTGCACGATTGCCCAATAATGACGTGACAGTAATCTTTAAGTAGGATCCAGATCTTCATAATTAATAATACAAATATATTCAACACTTGAAGGGCTGTATATTCCGCGTAGCATACGCGGCATGCAGAAGAAAAATATTGATTTCGTATCGATGTCGTGTCGCAGACGGCAGCGCCAGCGGCGAGGGCGAGCTGAGCGGCGACGAGCGGCCCCCCAGCGGCGGCCGGGCCCCCCCCGCCGACCGCGCCGCCGCCGCCGCCGGCGGGCTGGCGCCGTGGCTCGGCGCCGGCGGCGGCGCGGGCGGCGCGCTCGCGCAGCTGCAGCACCTGCTGCTCACGCAGCACGGCGCGCACTCGCTGCTGCTGCACACGCAGGTGCAGCAGGCGGTGGCGCAGGCGGCGGCGCAGCAGCTGCAGGCGCTGACGGCGCGCGGGCGCACGCCGCCGTCGCCGCGCCGCACGCCGCCGCCCGGCTTCCTGACGCCGGTGACGCCGGGGCCGGGGCGCGCGCGCTCGCCGCCGCACACGCCGCTGCACGCGCACGCGCACAAGCCGCGCGCGCTCGACCCGCAGGACGACACGGCCGACCTGGAGGAGCTCGAGCACTTCGCGAAGACCTTCAAGCAGCGCCGCATCAAGCTGGGTGAGTGCCGCGCCCCGCGCCCCGCGCCCCGCCCGCCGGGAGCGACCCCCCGCCCCGCTGACCGTCCCCCTCTCCTCCGCAGGGTTCACGCAGGGCGACGTCGGCCTGGCGATGGGCAAGCTGTACGGGAACGACTTCTCGCAGACGACGATCTCGCGCTTCGAGGCGCTGAACCTGAGCTTCAAGAACATGTGCAAGCTGAAGCCGCTGCTGCAGAAGTGGCTCGAGGACGCGGACTCGTCGCTGGCGGGCGGCGGCGCCGGCGGCGGCGCGCCGGGCGGCGGCGCGGCGCTCGGCGGCGCGCTCGCGGAGGCGGTCGGGCGGCGCCGCAAGAAGCGCACGTCCATCGAGTCGGGCGTGCGCGTGGCGCTCGAGAAGGCCTTCCTGCACAACCCGAAGCCGACCAGCGAGGAGATCGCCGCGCTGGCCGACGCGCTCTGCATGGAGAAGGAGGTGGTGCGCGTGTGGTTCTGCAACCGCCGCCAGAAGGTGGGTGTCCGTCCCTCCGCCGGCCGGCGTCCCCTGGTCCCCTGGTCCCTCACGTCCGTGTCTGTTGCAGGAGAAGCGCATCAACCCGCCGGCGGGCGCGGGCGCGGGCGAGCTGGCGCCGGGCGCGCTGCTGCCCGCGCACGCGGCCGCGCTGCAGGCGCACGCGGCGCAGGCGCAGGCGCACGCGGCGCACGCGCACGCCGCGGCGCAGGCGCACGCGCACGCGCACGCGCACGGGCTGGGCGCGCTGCAGCCGCTGGCGCTGCTGACGCGGCCGCCGCACCGCGACTGACGGACGCGCGCGGTACATATCGGATGTGAATAGGCCGCGAGGCTGTAAATAGTGCGAGGGACCGCTGACTCTTTACCGTATAAGTACGTGAAATTATTTATGTCGGGCGCGGCGGCGACGGCCGCGTGTACAGTCTCATATCACGCGCCCGACGACTATGTAAGGTGGATGTGTAGAGAACTATCTATATGTTACGATAAAACACAATAGAGACTATCCATGATGCCTTTCATTTCCCCCGTCCCCCAGCGCCTAGTTACTGTGATCGCTCTCAGCGCCTCGTGGCCGCGGCCGCTGCGCTGCGTGGCCCCGGCCGCGCTGCGTGGCCCCGAGCGCGCGCGACGCCGGCCGCCGGCTCCGAGCGACCGGGCGACCATATCTTGAATTAAAACAAATAATAATTGAGGTTTTAGCAATGTATAACCCATACATAATCTAGCTATATGTAAAGCATTAAAAGAAGTTAGGGAAGAAATCTACTGATATATAATTTTGATAGTTGGGTCCAGAAAATTAAATACTATCAAGTAAATATCATGTTAAAAAGAACAGTCCAATTGCATGTTATTATCACATCTAAATGCAGAACATTATTCAATCATGTATATTAATAACGTAGAAACAGCAGATTGTCTTCACATAAAAATGTAGGAGTATCTTAATAGAATCCTAGGTTTTTAATGTATTCTTTATATACGTTAATTAGTTACTTAAGATTACGAAACATTAGTGGGTAATATTTGCAGAACATGCACATATCTCAATCGTATCGTATTACAATAACATCTCAATTTAAGAATTTAGTGCTATATATTTTAAACAAAGATGAAATAACGACGTCATATTATTGATGAACTAATTGGAGAAACCTCTGTATGTACATGTACAATAATAATATAAGTCTTTGGATTGTAACTGTTTTTTGTACTAAATAAAATTTAAATCGTGTTTTATAATACGCTTGTTGTGTCGGGACCTCTCACCAAAGTTGAGCGCTGCTAGGTCGCTAGGGACGCTCTATCGGGCACATTTTTATCAATTTTAATTATTAATAATAAAAAATAAGAATTGTTTACTATAACAATACAAGTGGGCTTTGTACACGGCAAGTCAAATTTTACATTTTTAGTTTCAAATCAGAACAGAGGTATTAAGTAAAGTAAAGTAAAGTAATTATTTATTGCATTTACATGTACATAAAAGATCTTTAAATATATAAATTAGTATCAATGTAAATTACCCATTGAGCTTCCAATTTAATTTGTTACATAATGTCATCTTATCATAAAATTATTTAAATTAAATTAATCAATAAATCATTTTTCATCACACATATAATTAAAATTGTACCTAATGTAAAATTTTGTCAATAGACTTGTCATTTAAAAATTCTCCAACATCATAATAACATTTATCTAGTAAAATTGCTCTCGGCCTTCTCTGAAACATTCCGGTTGTCAACTTTCTAATTAATTGTCTGCGGAATTTTATTATATAAAATAGACGACATTCCTAACAAACTTTTGCGATTCAATTTTTTTTTGCAGGTGACACCACAAACCTTAAGTTGGTCTCGTCTGTTTCGGGGAACAGTATCAGAAACCTGATAAAACAGGTCAGGGTTGTTCCTAACAAACATAACTGTTTCAAGAATATACAAAGATGGTAGCGTCAAAATGTTATAATCAAGCCGTGATATGCAAGTAGTAGAGTTTCCTCATTCACTAAAAATGTCAATTTATGTAGTACGTAAACTCGGCTATTTACTTTTTTATTAGGTGATTGGCTGATGTGAAGCGAATGTGATCATGGAAATATTCCAGAGGACTGTACTGCATGTGACGTCAGCTATAGACACAGACAGACAGACATGCCTAAGTTGACTTGTCACTTTCGATGTGATAAGGATAATATAATATATTATTATTCTACACGAGTAAAATAATGATTTAATCGGTAAAGTTGTTCCTGAGATTAGAGCTTACTAGTGAACAAATTACAACATTTAAAAATGAATAAAAACTTCGTAAATTCCTAAAACATTGTACTTACTTACTCTTCTTATAATCTGTAGGTGAACCGACGCAGCACTTGACCATCCAGTGGAAATGTGGAAAGCAAGAGTAACCTTAATTAATAATACATTTTCCATTACGACTAGTCACTAAACAGTAAGGGGCTAGTACCAACAAACTCGAGGGTTCATCAATCCAACTTAAGACAAGTTGCTCTTTAAACGGGTAGCTTCTGAGTCGAGCCGGCCGGCGGCCCCGTGGGCGAGCTGCACTTTATGCGAGGAGTCGCTGCTGGGATGGCAGCCAACGAGTTTCACTACTACTAACTCAGAAACCGAATTACTTATCGGAAATCACACATATGTTTTGACTTCCAGACGTTTCAATATCATAAACAGTGTTTAATTATGAACAAATATTAATGGTTTTTGGAGTTTACTCCTTAAGAAACGATTTGAGCTATAAGGCCCGGTACTGAAATTTTATGAGGAGTAAAATCAAAAAGTGTAACACGAAAAGTTGAGGCGTTACGTAGAAAGAGACAAACATATATATCTGTAGGATTGAACGTGTAAATGAATGAGATGGAATACATTACACAGCGTATCTCATTCTCGGGGTCATTCAAGATGTATTGCTGTTTTTATTTATATTATTTTGTAACATACTTTATGTAATACGCTTTATTGAAGTAATATAAATAATCCGAATAATTACAGATATATGTTTGTTTCTCTTATCATTTTAGCAGATGCGTTCATTTACCCTTTTTTTCTATTCGATATACAATGTATATCATAATTATAGTTCGTAAGGAGTAAACTCCAATCGTGCGTCGTAGCTGACACACACACACTTTTTTTTTATATGTCAAAATCAATACAAGACGAATAGTCATTTGGGGTTCGTGTTTACTTTCTTTAGATTTGCTGATAAGGGGCTGATGACTCAGTAAGTACTAAGTGTAACGTGTAACTTCAACCTATAATCACAATGAAAAAGAAGGAAGTAAAAGGAATACTTCAATAATTATAGATTATCAAAAGTTCCCGAAAATAACCATATTAGGTGTATTCGAATATAATTCAAAGGCAATCTGAATGAATATTGACATGGGTACATACTCAATTAGACTATCTCAGCTGCAGGGAGCGAAATTATGCAACCGTTTTTGATTCAAAAAGTTGAATGTTATGTCTTTAGCGATTGTTTTTATTTGTTCGTTAGGTTTTGTAAATGTTTACCAAATCCTCACAAATGTTGGTGAAGATCGGAGGTAGGAACACACTGGGCCCACGCGTGGGAACCTCGTCCACAGCTGTGTGGAAAACTTAAACGCATCATTACTACTATGCTATATCTGAAGTCTTTTTATTATAAAGGATTTTCCTAGATTGTGCCGGATAGTCGCGAATACAGACAGACAAACAGAGATGGCGGGGATTCGATGCTCTCAGAGATAGTGAGGAGCCAAAGGTAAAGCGGGAAAATGCTAAATGTAGTTGATAGGTAGGTAATAAGTTCGTACCTGTAGCTGTGGTAGGTTCAGGTGAAAATAAGTCCGACAGGTTAGGTTTCACACACTGTATTTATCACAGCAAACACTATAGTTTTATAAGAAGGAGTGGAAGGCACAGCACAATGAAAGTTACAGTAAACAATTAACACGGACAAAATATAAACGTTACACAGAGCGAGAAGATAGTTTAAGACCAAAAGATTTACAAAATCTTTTGTTAACAGTAATAACAGCGAAAGTAAGTAGTGCGCGGTAGGAAGGTTCCATACGACTGTCCTTTGTTTTCGAATTCCGTTGAGAGTTAAATAAGTGAAGTTGAGGGTAGAAGAATAAACTATCTAAGAGGCGAAAGTAAGAACATAGTGTGAGTGTATGAACGGTAAGTTAGAGTTAAGATAACCACTTGAACGTCCAGTGGTACTGTAGTGCCACAAAACTTTATGCCGACTAACGTCCATGGTACTAGAGTGCCACACGAGTTTTTGGTTTTTTTATTTCGGATTTTCTTTATTTTCTAATAAGACAAGTTGCTAGTGTCAATGTCAGATGTCATTGTCAATAATTATTCTACTAAATTCTAATTAGAAAAACCCATACCTGGCAACAAAAATTATGAAAAAAAAAATATTTTGACAATAAAGTGAGAGAAATTTTCCGCCATTTTCCTATTTTTCGCAAGTTAATTTCTTTATGATTTACTTGTGATATCTGTATTAAAATTAAATATGTTATTGAAAAAACTAGACTCCAACCCCGTTAAAACGGTACCAAAATAATAATTAAATGTTCAGAGGAAGTATTTTAAATAAATTTATCAAAATAGGTCTCCAAATCAGTCTAAAAATGCTGCCATCCTATTTTTGATATTTTTTTAGTAAATGAAGATGTAGGTACGATGATTCATATTATTATTCAAGTTTATATAATTATAATAAAGAACATAAATACATTTTTGGTTTTGAAATAGGCTTAGTACTTTTTATGTGATAAATAGTTTTAACGGAAAAATCGCGCAGCGAGTCACGCACCGCTCGCGTAACGCGGGCTGGGACGTAAGTCCCTAGTTACGCCGCGGGCGCTGGACGTTACAGTGGATAAGATGTATAGAAGTATGAACATAAGTATGAACTGAAAGTAATTGTGAAAAGTAGATAATATGAAAGTAAGTAAGTGTGAAGACAAGGCGTGAATATTATTATGATGAAATTTTAATAATTAAATAAATACGTAATAATAAATAAATAAATACATGTGAACCCCACACTAAATAATAACTCTAACTAGCAGTAGTGTACGGCCAAGTAGGCGCACTAACAGAACACTCTGCTTGGTACCAGGTCATTTCATACGAGTATTATTAAGGAGAAACTAAGTTAGTTTGGATGTTTGAAACGTCTTAACCGATTTGGCGGAAAGAAGTAGCGAAGGGTAATTTACTATGTGCATTAGTTTAAATGTTTAAGTCTATTTCACGGCAAAACGATTGAAATGAATATGTTGACTGTTTAAATAGTCATGGCCTATGCCTTTAGTTACTGCAAAGGCTTTTAATGTTCCGAAAACTTCAATGAACACACGGGAATAACGGAGTCACTAACCTCACTGTACGCAGGCGACGCCGCGGGCAAGAGCTAGTCTACTCAAATGTGTGATCTGAGTCTCTTTAAGGCAGAGCTATGAATCTAGTGTGGGCCTCTTTCTTATAAATTAATTATCTAGACCCTAGTAAGGAAACTTACAAACACATGAGCTTCATGCGAGCATTACTCGGAGTAAGGCAGCGCTCCCAGCCGCGGGCGAGGACCAGTCAGACGCGGCGCGATGGCGGCGCGGGCTCTCACCAAACACTTTGCCTGCTGAACTTTAACTGCAACTTAGGGCTATTCGACGAAACCTAAGGATGTTCCTTCCCGCTTCTCCGATTCACTCTGCTTCACCTAAACACCACAACTGTTTGGGTGTTGATGTCTCGGGTGCCTGCTTACTCATTCTGGCCTGGATAGACGGTACGTTAAAAAAAAAATATATTAGGAGCCTTAAAACTGCAAAACATACTCACCCGAAAATTAATCAAAAAACAAAAAAAATACCAAAAATTGAACTTATTACTTTTTTAACTAATTTAAAGTGAGAGTTAACCTAAGAAGAACAACGCTATCAACGGCGCTTTCAATTTAATAACAGTTTTAAAAACTTTGTAAATAGAAATTTAAAAAGCTTAATTAATGATCAGTTAAAAATTGATAAAATTTCAAGCAGTTACCTTATTTAGGTCAAAAGGGTAACGGAACTAAAAAGGTCGTGAACAATCTCTGTAACAAGCTTAAAAACCTTTATATTTTTACAAAGTGATAAACTCCATTTTTTAGGTTGTAACCATTATTCTAAATTTCGCTACTAAGTTACGTTATTTTGCCCTGATTTATTTTAAACAAATTTAGATTATAGAGGTAAATGTACTTGAAGCTTACGTGCAAGAACAGTAGACGCATTCTGTAAACTCATTTCGATCCTTACTAAGCTGAATCCGCGGTGAGTTTAAAGTTTTGTATTCTGTAAAACTTGATAGCGCCTGTAGCGCCTCAGTGACGAGCGTTCGAAGTGAGCTCGGTCACTTGAGTGATTTCGAGTTCGGATTCGATTTTTTACAGAATGCGTCTGCTGAACTCCTCAATTCATTCACATACTCGGAGTAGGTTGCAGTGACCCAGAGCACTGAGAGCTCTATGTGCGAAACATTCAGCAGTTTCGTTGACGGAGCGCCATCTATGAACTGCTGCTCGAACTCAGTAGTACTCAGGTGGCGTAGTGCTCGCCACGAACGACGCGCCTCAGGCAGCAGGACTCGGACAACACATGATAGTACTCATCTTAATAACTAGATGTCGCTTCCACTATTTTACCTTCCAGGTTCAGGTGTACGTAAATAATAATAAGGATGTAAATAACCTATTTATGAACATTATAACAGTAGCACATAGAGGCGGAAGATGACATCACACTTTAGCTTTAGTGTAATAGTTTAGTTACCTATTATAGCGCTATGAGTAGGGAATGCAGGTTGCGTTCTCGCGAGGATGTCGGCCAATAATAGCGAGATTCATCTCTGACGAAAAACGGAGCGAGATCTCAAAGATAAACGAGATTGCACTCGACAACTCAGCTTTGATGATAATTTTTGCTTGGTATAAAAATCCCCTTAGAGAATCCCCTGCGAAGGGGATTTCTTTACTCTTTGTTTATATCCCCTTACAATCAAAAAAAGCTGCAGCAGGGGATTATTAGACAAAAAGTATAGAAATACCCTTAATATTTTATTTTATTTTTAAATACTAAAAAAAAACATTAAATATTTCAATTCACACAAAAAACCTATTACGGAAAACCAGTTAACTAGTTAGTTCTACAACGACCTAGTTCTTTACCTACATAGTTTTTATTCATAATTTTGTACTTCCTAATATTTTCTTTTATACAAGGTGTTTCCTTTATGGTATATACTCCGGAAAGGGGGTAAAGGGCACGCACCAAGTGAACATAATTTGTTCTACAACTTTTCGATTTGGAAACCCATTTGTCAACAAAAAAAAATATAAAATGTGTGAGATCTCGCAGTGTTGTAATTGATTAGTGCCTCGCTTGGGCCCCGATCTCGCGCGATTTGCATCCCCCACCATGAGGTAAATACCTAAAATACTTACGTATCTTTAGGATTTCGTATTCGCAAGTTAAAACGAAACCTTTACCAATGAGCGCAGAGAGTTTCCGCTGACCGTTCGATATTTATTTAAAAAAACAAAGTAGGTAAGTAAGTATACTTATTACTTTTAATTCCACCAAATTAATGTTTACACATACACATTTTATGATATTGGTAGTTTTATTATAGTAAAAAACTACCAAAATAGATTTGAGCTGACTCACACTTGTCAGGTTTATTGTACTGTAGGAGATAGTTTGCGGAGTTCACGGCGCGCTCTCTGTAAAAGTGCTAATTACACAATCACACAGCGCGCCGCCCCCGCTCCGCGCACCGCCGCACCGCTCCCCTCGCCCGACCCCTGCCCTCGGCCTCGGCAGCCTCCGCCGCGTGACGCAAACTACCGACTAAGTCAAAGTCAAAGTCAAAGTCAAAACGTTTATTTCCTTAGAAGCACATAGCCTACATGGACAGGTCAACTTAAAATTAATAAAACTAAATTGCTTAAATAACAAATATCAAGGAAATAACATTGTCTTGACAGTTCGCTTCAATGTTTTATACTGAGTTGAGAAGCGAATAGAACAACACAGCTTTATCAGTTATTACAATTTTGTAGTTATTACAATTTTGTAGTTATTACAATTTTGGAGTTCTTATTTATAGGTAACTATTATAAGTTTAACATTTACAATAAAAAAAAATGTTTGTCATATAAGGAAGCTATTATAACATGAGCATATCAGTCCTGGTCAACCAGAATTATTAGAGCCTGTTACTGTGGAACTAAGTAGAGATGTAACGGAGCTTCGATTCCGGTTCCGTTAAGTCGGAACTTTCGGTTATTATTACACTTTCGGTTCCGACTTCGGTTCCGATACTTTTGCATCGGATGTTAATCGGAGGTCGAACGAACAAGACAACAAACGGGCAAGAATGGAATTACCAGCAGAAGCTAGCCATAGTAATGTCCAAACATTTTTGTCGAATATATTGTTATGTAGTGATGAAGACGATGATGATACAACATCTGGAAGATATGCAGTTTTTGACAAATTTGCTGTAATGAAAAGTATGCTAAATGAGTACAATAAAGAAAAACGTATAAGTATTAGTGATGATCCGTTATTGTGGTGGAAAGTAAATGGAAATACAAAATACCCCTACAATCAATTGCCCGGCAATATTTGTCAAGTCCACCGGGCTCGGTAGCTAGCGAACAACTTTTTAGTGGTGGTGGCCTAATTTACGACTCTTTAAGAAATTGATTGGATGGGGACAAAGCATCAAAGCTTTTGTTCTTAAAGTACAATACATTACTTTTCAAAGAAATTAAAAAATTACTTTCTACATTTTTTTGGAGTCAATTTTGATTTAATTTGTTTTAGCTTTTGTTCATTTATTGTAATGTAACCAAATGTAACACGCTACTTTGGGTTTTAAGTTTTAATTATAACTAAACTTTAAATTCATTAATTTTAACTTTTGTTTATTTGGAATTATGCCAATATTTTCACAGTTGTTTTTTATTTTATAATAAAAAATAATCATGCCAATATTTTCACAGTTTATTTTTATTTTATAATAAAAAATAAAAAAGATTGTATAAATCATGTTTTATTTGTCCTAAAACAAACTGACCCTGCCTCCGATTCCGATTCCGATTCCGATTTCGATTCCGATTCCGATTTCGATTCCGATTCCGATAAATCAAATTTGAAAACTCCGATTCCGATTTCGGTTCCGATAAAACTACCTCCGTTACATCCCTGGAACTAAGCAACATCTATCCAAGCTGCATCATCCTTTATATAATCATTTATAGAGTAATACGCTTTTTTCATTAGACTTCTCTTAATAAATGATTTAAATTTTCTAATAGGAAGCTCTGTTACATTATGAGGAAGCTTATTATAAAAACGTACAGAGTTACCCATAAATGATTTGCCTAGTTTTTTTAGTCTGTAAGTAGGAATTAGTAATTTTTCTTTACTTCTCGTGTTAATACTATGTACGTCACTTTTTCTTAAAAACAAGTGCTTATTCTTGTGGATGAACATCAAGTTCTCAAAAATGTACTGTGAGATTACAGTTAGAATGTTAATCTCTTTGAATTTTTCTTTGAGGGAGTCACGTGGTTTCAATTTATATATTGCACGTACAGCCCTTTTTTGCAGCACGAATATAGTTTGAATATCGGCTGCAGCACCCCAGAGTAGGATACCATATGACATAATACTATGAAAGTAACTAAAATAAACCAGTCTAGCTGTACCCTCATCTGTGATATATCTCATTGTTCGCACTGCATAAGCGGCTGAACTAAGTCTACCTGCAAGGTTTGTAATTTGGGGTTTCCATTGTAGACGAGAATCAATATGTAAACCTAGGAACACTGTTGAGTCAACGAGCTCGAGAATTTCATCGTTTAATATGATTTTTGTAGGAAATTCTTTAACATTAGGGAGTTTGAATTTAATACATTTAGTTTTTTTTGCGTTTAGCAGTAAGTTATTAACCGTAAACCAATTTAGTACTAGTGACAGTGAGTTATTTACATCGTCAAAATTATTTTTATTCCTATCAACTTTAAATAATAAAGAAGTATCATCAGCAAATAAGACTTTGTCACAAAGGTCTTTAGCAAAATACGGGAGATCATTTACATATACTAAAAACAAAAAAGGCCCAAGTATTGATCCTTGTGGAACCCCTAATTCGATTTTTGATCCTGAGGATCTTTCATTACCTACTTGAACCATTTGAATTCTATCGGTCAAGTAGGAATGTAGTAGCTCAAGGGCTTTGTTGTGTATGCCGTAATGCTTTAATTTATTTATAAGTGTTGCATGGCAGACACAATCAAAAGCCTTGGAGAGATCACAGAACACGCCGATAGTATTTTGCGCTCTATCCCAAGCCGCCAAAATGTGCTTTATCAATAGTGTTCCAGCATCAGTAGTTGATCTACCTTTGGTGAAGCCAAACTGATTGCTATGCAGAAGTCTGTTGCGATCAAAGTGATTAATTAATTGTGTTAAAATAATTTTTTCAAAGATTTTACTCATTACGGGAAGAACTGAGATAGGCCGATAATTTGCAGGATCAAATTGAGTACCAGATTTATGAAGAGGGACAAGCTTGCCATATTTCATGAGATCCGGAAAGATACCAACATCGACACAGCTGTTAAAAATGAAGGCCAGGAGGGTGGCAATATCATTAATAATATTACCTAGCACTTTTGTTGAGATATTCCAAAGATCTTCTGTGTATTTGATGTTGAGAGATTTGAATGTTTTCACTATGCAGTCGGCAGTTACATGAGTAAAGTAAAAGACTTCAGCACATGCATCTACGGATGCCTCTAATAGTTCCACAGCCTTAGATGTAGATGAGTTTAATGACTGCGTTATAGTTTTCGGTATGTTACAGAAAAAACTTTCAAAAGCATTGGCAATGTCAATGTCTTTGACTAAGATATTATCATTAATTTTTAACTTAATCTGTTTACTACGGGGTACTGATTTGCCAGTCTCATTATTGATAAGCTTCCAAGTGGCTTTAACTTTACTTGAAGAGTTAATTATTTTATTCTTGTGAAAATTTGATTTTGCTATGTTGCATACTTGTTTAAACAATTTTCCGTAATTTCTGACATATGTTATGAATTCATCATCATTTAGTTTAGATTCTCTTTCCGAATACAGATCATATAACTTATTTCTACTTTTATAAATACCAGGCGTAGCCCAATCTGTGAATCCTACTTTTTCTTTAATTTTGCAAGTTTTCTTTGTAAATACTTCGTTATTTTCCCTTGCTATTGTTTCTGATAAAAACATAAACAATTCATTAGGGTCATCACCAGTAGGTAATGTTAAAAGTCTTTGTTCTACTCTACTTTGAAAAGCTAAAATACGTTCATTAGTTATGGGTCTGTATGTAAATTCTAATAACTTATTATGACCTCTTTCTAAAGAAAACTTAATACTCTGACCATAGTGGTCTGAATTAAAATGTTTAACTACTGATTTTACTGTTGGTGACTGAGAGGAGAACATGTTATCTATGCATGTTGCAGTAGTTGATGTTACGCGCGTGGGGTCATGAAAATTATTTCTCATATTAAAACATTTAAATAAATTAATTAGTCTGTCTGCAAGAGGATTACTAATGATATCAATGTTAAAGTCTCCACATACAATAATAGTTTTATTACAAGTAAATATTTTCAGTAAGGCATCCTCCATGGTAGACTCGAAGGTTGCCTGATCCGCAATCGGAGGTCGATAAACGCAAACACAAATATGTCGCTCAAGTTCCACACAAG
This sequence comes from Gymnoscelis rufifasciata, assembly GCA_929108375.1. NCBI lineage: Eukaryota > Metazoa > Arthropoda > Insecta > Lepidoptera > Geometridae > Gymnoscelis > Gymnoscelis rufifasciata. The sequence continues at coordinate 76,766 of OV815307.1, read as the reverse complement.
ACAGTTCAATGCATCTCTCAACACTTAACTTAGCAATATCTTTACGTTCTTTAAATTTAAGATTATTTTTAACCAGGATAACAGTTCCGCCTCTAATAGCAGTACTTCTTTTGAAACTACTAGCACAAGAATAATTACTGTAATATGGTAATGACTGATTACTTGTGATCCAGTGTTCTGATATGCACATAACATCTACATTAAAACTATTTAGAAATAATTCTAATTCCAGAATTTTGCTGGGTAAACCTTGAATATTTTGGTGGACTACATGTAACTGCAAGTTGTTACCCATTGTCGGCAAAGTCAGTTTAAATTATGATAAGCTGACTTTGTTAAATCTACACCCTTATTAGCAGAATAACTAGCTAAAGGTATAGGCTCGTCAGAAAACTTTGTTATAGAATTTATAACTGTGTCATTAATATTGTATGCTAATAATTTAGCAAGAACATTCTTGTTCTGGTTGTTAAGATACAAAGTATCTCTTATGAAAAAACTTTTACTAATAAAAATATTAGTGTCTAAAAATAAAACGTCACTATGACGACATGTCAAGTTGTAAAGTAGTAAATTCATATTACTTAAATGTCTATTTTGTTTTATACTCAATGACTTTGAGTATGGGAAGGCACATATAATCAATTTACCTAGACCACATTCTAATTTATGAAGCAATACCTCAAAAAGTTGTAAAATATCTAACCGCTTAACATTTATTTCGCTTAACTGTACTAATGCAAATGTTGTCTTTATTTACATTAGGATTAGTTACTTCAGTAATTACTGCTTCCTTTCAGGGTTTGCCACTCGGTGAGACCTTGAGATGAGATAAGATAAGCTGTCCAGAATCGAAACCAAGTTATGGTCAATTTTGTCAATGAGTTTTTACACCAATCAACATAATATTTTTCGCTGCAATTATTAGTTGTTTTTACAACCATAATTATCAATGTGCTCATATCAAATCAAATGTAGAATTTATAAGGAATATTATTTAATGTATTATTATAATTAGAATGAATCATATAATTATTATATTTTTTATTGTATTATTTATACATTTCTGACATATAATGGATTTTTGCATGCTAACAAGTAGAACATAATTGAGACTCATTTAATATTAAGATCTTTTGTAAACTACATTATGTTGAAGCAAATAAATGATGATTATTGATTAGCAAACGCAAAATGAATACTATAGAAAAAAAAATATTGTGTTCGGAAAGAAAAAAAAATGATTAAAAGAGAAGGAGAAGAAATCTCCTGTAAAATTTGGTGAACTGCTGTTGTTGGCTTTGATTTTTGTCAGCCGTAGTGATTATTAACAAAACGTCCTTTCGACATACTCTAGAGGTATAAACTACATATCTATGAACTTACCTACGAGCAAATATGGCCTGTAATCTACATTATGACCACGTGTGAACAGAGGCGCTAATCTCATTTTAAGCTGGAGTGGGGATCAATGGGAGGTATGTGGAATTTAACAAATGATGTATGCACTCACCCCGAGACGCTGTCAGTGTCTGTCGGCAGTGGGCTGGGCGGTCCCAATATCTGGAGATTAACTGATTAGAGGGACGCAACTGATAAATTACCGGCGCGGAGGCCGCTACTCAAACAATTCTAATTTAACACATAAGCACCCCTATTTACGTTCCCACTACTGGGACACAGGGACTTCTCTCTTGACGCGTGAGAAAGCGCCTTAATTCACCACGCTGGCCAAGTGCGGGTTAGTGAGTGCTTCAAACCCTTCAAATTTCTTAGAGCCGTTTTCCTTACGATGTGTTAGAAACAGAAAAATCTAGAGATGCGCGGCCGAGATTTGAACCCACGACCTTCGGTATGAAAGTCGAGTGTGCTCCCACTTAGCCAACATGGCAATTCTAATATGTTGTTGAGTAAATACTATGATTACTCGGAGTGCAGAGCGGCAGGCGTGACGCACGCGACCCAGTAGCCAGCTAGCACCTAGCTAGTGGTATATTAGATGTAGCGATAGTGATAAGGTCGGCGGAGTTTGGAGCGCGGCTATCGCGGCTATCGGCGCGCAACTATCAGTGTGCGATTAGAGAGGTGCGCGAGCGCCCGTCAGCGCCTCCCGCCCGCCACAGCCAGCCACAGCCGGCCACAGCCAGCCACAGCCAGCCACAGCCGGCCGCAGCCAGCCACAGCCACAGCCAGCATGAGGAGCCGCGACCGCCTGCCCGACCTGCTGCGGGTGAGTAGCTGCCCACACACACACCGGCCCCGCGTGTGCTCGTGTGCACGATTACCTACTGATACTACTGTGTTATGTACACAGGGAAGTACCTACTACACATTTTTTATCATTTTGGCATGTTTGATGTTCTTACATGGATGTGCATTTATCTTCTTAATTCTTGAGCAGTTATTATTTTTTATATTTGTAAAAATGTTCTGTATTAAATATGCTTCTTGCGGTAGCTTTCTTATGGTTGAATTTCTTTTATAGACCTAAATCTCAACCCTCCAAAAATAGACATATAAATAAACGTTTAATAAACGTTGAACAGTTTAATTGAACATGTGGTTGCTACTTGTAAAAAAGGGAGCATTCATGTACTAAATATTGTATTATGTTACCTTTGTTATTCGTCCACTAAATCATTAATATAACACTAATCCAAAAAAAACTTAGTTTAAAATGTGCAAATGTCCATTATTTAGGCATATCATGCTATAAATATGTCTCGTAGGTAGGCATTATAGTGGTACCTAACCTAGCGGCAATGCTTGCAGAATTTACATATTTTCCCGCGGTAAAAAGTAGTCATTTAGTTCAATCTATCTCCTTAGGTATATTATGTAGATACCATATTATGATTCAAGTTCTAAAAATAAAGTGCAACAATAATGAAGTGAGTAAATGTTTCCGTCCGCGAAGAAAGAAGAGGTCGCAATGTGGGTCACCGCACCCACACAGGCGGCGGCGCGCACACACGCATCTCCCGCGGTAAGCATGCGCCGAGTGGAAGGTGATTGCGTTAGCACTTTGATTAGATCGGCGAACTCCGCGCCGCCGCGCCGGTGCGCCGTCAGCGCACGCGGCGACTGAGTCGGCTGTGAGGTCGCGGCGAGCTGACTCTGTACAAACTAACTGATTACTGTCTGTCTACCTCTTACTTGGTACGCATAACTGCCTAGGTCTTAATTTCTAAGATTATATTACATCCGAGCAGTCTATGAGTATCCGGGATCACAGCAATACATAACGCGACCCGCGGTAAGCTGTCGCAATAATGATGGTACCATTTACATTATAATTAGGTACAGGATACGCCAATTCCATGTAATAATGGCAACTAGTGCAGCGGCCATCGCCACCTCATCCTGATGTCACTCATTCATCCGACAAACATCTAAAATATAAACATGAATGAGTAACGTTTGACGCTTCCTTATTAAAAAAAAAATCTTGACTATTTTACGTAAAACGTTTACGTAGTTAAAAATGCATTAAAATTAAATTTAATCCAGTCAAATATAAACCAGAAAATGGAAATAAGATTGTCTTGAAAGTACGCTACACCTTTGAACACTTTGCGTAAGGCTTCGACCAAACCTACGCGTCAGTAACGCTGTAAGCGGAACGCGGTGCAGCAGCGTCTGCAACGCGTTACCCTTTTGCCTGAAAACTTACCGCTTTGTGGTCGCGTAGGTGTGCAAAGAGCCATAGTAAACTGTAGTTGATAGGTAGGTAATAAGTTCGTACCTGTAGCTGTGGTAGGTTCAGGTGAAAATAAGTCCGACAGGTTAGGTTTCACACACTGTATTTATCACAGCAAACACTACAGTTTTATAAGAAGGAGCGGAAGGCACAGCACAATGAAAGTTACAGTAAACAATTAACACGGACAGAAGATAAACGTTACACAGAGCGAGAAGAGAGTTTAACACCAACAGATTTGCAAAATCTATTGTTAACGGTAATAACAGCGAAAGTAAGTAGTGCGCGGTAGGAAGGTTCCATACGACTGTCCTTTGTTTTCGAATTCCGTTGAGAGTTAAATAAGTGAAGTTGAGGGTAGAAGAATAAACTATCTAAGAGGCGAAAGTAAGAACATAGTGTGAGTGTATGAACGGTAAGTTAGAGTTAAGATTAGATGTATAGAAGTATGAACATAAGTATGAACTGAAAGTAAATGTGAAAAGTAGATATATGAAAGTAAGTAAGTGTGAAGACAAGGCGTGATTATTATTATGATGAAATTTTAATAATTAAATAAATACGTCATATAATAAATATGTAATAATAAATAAATAGATACATATGAAACCCACATAAAGTGTGTGTACAATCGGCAGACGCTTTGGCCGAAGTTTAAAAAACATAAAGCATTTTCATTGATTCACTAAAATGTTTTTATAAACAAACTAGATTCTTCGTTCCGGCTTTGCTCGGATGCGAAATCCTTCGTCATGAACCACGCTACCAGCGCACCCCCTCCCGTCCACGCTCACTCGTTCGGCAGACAACGCGGCGCCGCGCCGCCGGCGGACTCCAGTCATAGTACGGCACGGCGCCGGCGCCTGGAGTACGGGTACTTGCAAACCTCTGCTCAAAAAGGAAATCATTTTTCCTTTACCTTGTTTGTATACAGGCTGTAACAAAAGTTTCAGTCAGTATAGAAAGCTCTGGAAATATAAGACGGAAAAAAATATTTTTCCAAGTGCTTAGGAAAAATACATTTCAAGACATTCTGTTTTGTTGAAAAATCTTGTGCTTATGACCTACACAACCAATATATAAAAAAATTGTGCTTTTTTAAACTCTCATACCTATAGTACGGGATCGATTCCAAGCGAAGTACAAGTTTCTTTTAAAATGTGTGAATGCAATTCTTTATTTTGTTAAAATCGATGACATGGTTCCTAAGAACTTATCTTGCTATGTCTTTTATTTTGAGACCTTCCCGTACTGACCGCAACTTCTGTTACACCTGTATAAATTGCCCCGGCATATAAATTAGAAACGCAGTATCCTCACGAGTGTGCGCATGCAGATCGAGACACTCGTATTCGCCGTGCAGTGCGCAGGCGCACTGCACGGCGCTCGCTATTGTAACTACTAATGATGTGTATCATCACATCAAGTAATATGCATTTATAACTTCATAGTTCCTGATAACTTAGTCTTCACCTTAAAATGTGTTAACAATTAAATTATATAGATGATTAATGACCAAATGTTTTTATGACGTCAAGGAGGATATATTTAGTACTACATTATATTAAAAAATATATAATTGTTATTTTTTGTTTTGATAGTTTCGTTTGTTATTGATTTTATTTATTTTTATTAATTTATTTAGATTATTCCTTTCATGCGATTTTCTTCAATTAATCTAATTTCATTTATTTCATTTGAAGATCAAATGACATTTAAAGGCATTTAGTCCTAGGATATTAGTATTGTTCTCCTAATGAATATAATGATGAATTTTGACATAGCTAATATATCGATTTAGATATAGTATTTAGTGGAACTAACATTGACATAATAGCAGCAGTGGGTGAAACCGGGCAGATGATGTTTATTTTAATTTAATAACCGCGTGTACCCACAACACCAATGTAGTTGTAGTGAATGTAATGCAGTGTGTGGTCGCGCAGGCGGCGGGCGCGGGCGCGGAGCAGGGCGCGGGGCGGGGCGCGGCGGTGGGCGCGGGGCGGGGCGCGGCGGAGGCGCCGCAGCCTGCGCCGGCGCAGCCCCACAGACCTGATATACAACACATTTTTCAAGAAGTGAGTACATAATTAAATTATCAACCTAATACATATTTACGTATACATCAAGATTGTTAAATAATCATCACCCTATTAACGTACCCACTGCTGGGACACAGGGACTTCTCTCTTGACGTGAGAGAGATTACCCATAATTCACCACGCTGGCCAAGTGCGGGTTGGTAAATGACTCATGTCCTTCAAATTCTTTTAAGTTCTCAGAGCAACAATGGTTGGCTCACCATGTTTTGCCTTCGCCGTTAAAGCATGTGTTTTAAAGCACACATACAATTTTTATAGGAAAAATCCAGAGGTGCGTGGCGGGGATTGAACCCGCGACCTTCGGAATGAAAGTCAAGTGTGCTCCCACTTAGCCGACACGGCTTTTTCTAATAATAACTTAACGTAGTATAACCGTGTAATCTGGGGTATAACTATACTATACGTGAGCGTGACATTTGTCAGCTTAACTTAAATTGTGCCAGTACTGCTCGTACTGGCACAATTAGACCAGCAGTGCTCAATTAATAGCTAGATTGTTTCGTTTTATTTAAAAAAAAAATGACCTAGGATGTGTATTTTTATATGTATGAAGTAGGTATATTAAGCAGTAATTTATGTGGAAATCCAATATAAATGAATGTTTGAAACGCAGATGTTCACAAGTCACCGGTTTTCCCGTACTTGCAGGTGGAGCGCATGCGCCGCGACTTGAGCGAGCTGGAGGCCAGCACGCAGCTCGTCCGCTGCCTGCACGCCGACCCCGCCTTCCACGCGTGCAGCGGTCAGTGCCGCCCCGCCCCCGCCCCGGCGCGCCGCTCCCCACTCCCCACCTGACCCTCACCCGGCGTGTTGCAGACCTGCAGGAGCGGCTGGACGACGCGGCGGAGCGCGGGCGCGGCGCCGCGGCGGCGCTGGGCGGCGCGCTCCGGCGCCTGGAGACCGCCACCGCCGCGCCCGCGCACCGCGCCAACGACGCGTGCGCGCGCATCGCCCGGCTGCAGTACGCGTGCGCGCGCACGGCGCTGGGCGCGGCGCTCGGCCGCCACCACACCGCGCTGCAGGCGCTGAGGGACACGCGCCTCCAGCTTCTGCACAAACAGATCCAGTTGAGTAAGGACGCCGCCTAGCTCCCCCCCCCCCCCCCCGTCCCGCCGAGGGCCGGGACCAACCCCCTACCCGCCTTCCGGTCGTCATCATCTCATAAAATTTCCGTACCGGTCCTTATAACTCAAATCGTTTCTTAAGGAGTAAACTCCAAAAAAGCCAAAAAACATTGAACGAATTGAGGACCTCCCTTCTTTTTTGAATTCGATTAATATTTTTGGAGTTTACTCCTTAAGAAACAATTTGAGTAATTTTGCAGATTTTCGGTTTTCCTTCCCCACTCTCACCCCCATAACTTTTAAACGATTTTCCTGAAACACGCTACGAACATACGAACATCCGCTAGGGCGCTATGAATGATGTCCCAGACAGACACGTCAACACCCCTCTTTTTTCTCTATTTTGGTCGGGGGTTAAAAAGGACTCACCACCATTTCAAAAAGAAGGTAGATATAATAAGAATATATATATACTTGTGCAGATAAATATATTTATAATATAATGCTATAAGTTGTTATATTTTTGTAGAATTTATAGTTTTTGTGTCAAATAAATGTGTTTGTATGTGTTTTAAAAGTGTTGCAGCTATCAAAGAAAAGATCGGTCATGTTGGTATACTTTTTGTTAAATATATGCATAGTTCGAGGGAGAAATGTTTTTTTGCGGTATCTTGTGACACAGACACATTAAGCAAACTAGAATACCTGTTAGTATAATTTCACATCCGGGGTTGATCCTCCTGGCTCCGGCCTCCTGCTCCGACGGCGGCACGACCCGGGAGCCGTCCCGAGGAGCGGGGCGCCCGCGCTACCGGGCCGGGTTCCGTTCGGGCGACGCTCTCGGCGAGACGTCCTCGCCCGGTAAAACAGTCGGTCCGAAATAGTAACGAACGAATAACAATGCAGTTCACCGTCCGTTTCAGCCGAGCTCGAGGTGACGGAGGAGGAGTGCCAAAATCTGCTGGACTCGAAGAACATATCACTGTTCGTGGATAACGTGAGTGTGCGGGGAGGTGCGGGGAGGTGCGGGGAGGTGCGGGGGGTGCGGGGCGGGCTGGTGGCGGGTCGAGTACACACATGTGTCGTGTCGCAGGTGCGCGCGGAGACGGCGGAGGCGCGGCGCGTGCTGCGCGACGTGGAGGCGCGGCGCGCAGCGCTGCTGCGGCTCGAGGGCGCGCTCGCCGACGTGAGGGACCTGTTCGCGCACCTCGCGCTGCTCGTCGCCGAGCAGGTGAGCCCCCGTCCCCCGTGTCCCCCGAGCCCCCCCCTGCCGGCCGGCGGTCCCCTGACGCGCGGCGCTGTTGCAGGGCGAGCGAGTGGACAGCGTGGAGTACTACGCGCTGCAGGCGACGGAGCACGTGGAGAGCGGACAGCGCCAGCTGCTGAGGGGCACCGTCTCGCACGCGAAGGCCAGGCAGGTGAGAGCCGCCGCGCCGCGCCGACCGAGGCCGACTCCGGACGCCAACGTGACCGTGCCGCGTGTTTCAGAAAAAGTTGAGCCTGATCCTGTGCCTGTCGGTGGGCTTCCTCCTGGTGCTGCTGGTGCTGCTGGCCACGTGACCCCGCCCCCCCGCGTCCCCGCGCCCCCGCACCGCCCGCATCCCGCCCCTCCTCTATGTGAGCTGCCGAAGAGCGGACCTCGTTGCGACGAAACTATGAAAATTGAGCGCTCGCGATGGAGACCCGCACGCGGGTGACGCCGGCCTCCTTGAGCGGCTCTCGGACGTTGTCGGGCAATCGATTTGTTAATTCTAAAACGGTCTCGTCTTATAACTGAGTCGTTTGCGTAACTTTTGGACCTGTGCACCGAATTTCATATAAATTGGTTGACAAATGGTCGTGATTCTTTACCGATCTATGTGAAATGAGAAAATACAGTATAATAATTATATTTGTGCGACAGCACTTCCACCCGACACGGGACGGAGACGAGACGCATCACTCCTCGGCTGACGTACCCTCTTATTTATAAATATAAAAAATAAAATTATTATATTTCACACAGGTCCATAGTTCTTAAATTAGTATATAATAAAACAACATAAACGTAGACATAGACAGATACTGGCCTGTGCAGAGAGCGATCAATCTAGGAAAAAGGTTCCTTCAGTTATCACTTATCACTCTCTGCACAAGAGACCTCCATAGTGGATTAATACTTTATGAATTAAAATAATTAGGTATATTAATTAAAGAGTATTGTAAAATTATATATATTGTAGTCTTAATGTTACTTGAAATGTGTATTGATTAAAGTGTGCTGCTGGTATATTTAAACTTAAAAAATAAAACCACCTAACCCAGGCCGAACCTTATTTTCCCTAACCCTGTAATTGTTTTTACTGTACATAAATAAATAAGAGTCGTCATCTTCAACATCTGCTGTTTTCGCCGTTGACGGACTGTCCCATAGGTAATGCATAGCGTAGACTGCATTTTTGGTTCGCGTCGAAAGCTTGGAATCTCGCAGTTATGTGAGCTTCGGTTCATTTATGGTGCGGGTTCCAACTCAACATCTGTCAACGTTCCTGAATGAGCAGTTTTGGCCGCAAGGGGTCAAGTTTCGACGGTTCATCGGTCGCCCGCACTGCAGGGCGACACCGCCGTGACAGATGATCCACGATTCTGACACTTTAGTTTATAAGATTTATATTTTTATGTATGTTAATCCATAATGTATATGTTTATATGGGCCTTAAATACTTGAAATAAATGATGATTATCATTATTATAATGGCTCCAGTACACAATGGCTCATGCGGGCCTACTACTGGCATTCGCCATTGTGTATAGGAGGTATTGGCATAATAGTATGATGGCGGACACTTGTCAATCGTGGCGCGCAATCGTGGAGTTGTCGGTTTTTTGGTCATAGTTCACAGGAATCGTGGCCTGTGGTGTTTACACAATCGGCCATTGTTTAGTTCGTCACCGGCCGCTGACCGGGATAGTACCACAGAATACATAATAGTACAAATAGTACTAAAAACTTGAGAGGTGTCAAGGGACACCCGGATAGAACGAAGTTCATCTATTCTGTTCCTTGAGTACTAAAACAGTAGAATGGACAACAGAACCCAACCTATCTAAATAGTATGAAGCTTTTATCACAGATGGCGCTGTTTCAAGAAACACTTGACTGGGAAGCTAAAACTGTTTTTATATTTTTTCACGCATGTGTATATTATTCAAATGTAATTTGAACTAAATAAAAAAAAAGGTGTGTGTGCGATTCACACACGATAGAAGTGAAACTTTTTCATTTTCGTCTTACTTAAAAGCTGTAATACGCAGCCGCAAACAGTGGCATAGTGTGAGTTTTAAAAGCATATCAAATGATCTGCATTCGAAATATAACTGTATAATAGTGATTAAACCTTTTGAAATATGAATCGATAAGTAAGCGAATGATCTATAAAATCGATCGGTCGATCGACCCGGCAAGGGTTAGCTTTGTTTGCAATAGTTATTGAAACGGTTCTTTTATCTTTAAGTAACCTGATATTAAAGCCATATTTAAAGCAATGCAACTTGCAATCCTATTGGTTAGGTTAGGTTAGGTTTTTTTTTTTTTTTATACCTAGTAGGCCTAAAAATTGGTAATAGGTAATAGCGACAACCTTAAAAACATTTTTATTTAAAACAACAAAAAAAACCTTAAATTAAATGATTCCCCGTTTGCAAATTGAAGTACAACCCACTTTTCAAGTGACCTGACCAATTTGCAATCGGAAAACCCATTACAAAATGAATAAAATAAACAAAATTAAAACTATGTTACAACTATCTCACATCATCTTAAACCCGACCCACGAACCCCATTTTTACCTCAAAAACAAACAAAACACAGTTAAATCCTAAAACAAATTTAATCCCTACTAAAATCAACCCCAAACAACTAATCCCCAACCAAACTTATTCAAATTCCCACTGGCCCCTTCCCCATAACTTAAAACTAGTCATAACATAACATAATACCTTCCCCCGACTAACCTCTATAGTGTACAACTAATTTATACTCAATACATTAACAAAAAATAAATATAAAATAAAAATTTACATTATTTATCAAACAAACAATACTAACAGGATATATATATAACGACTCTTATCATTTAACACTCCTTTAACAATATTAAATGAGGTAAATGATATACAAGCCAAGCAAGGTTAGGTTAGGTTAGGTTAGGTTAGGTTTTTTTTTAATTTGTTAAGGGTCCGGCGCTAATGGGATACACCTCGCCCTTAACTATATTTTACATTGGGTAATTATTTTATGTGACTAGATAACAAACATTAATATATTGTTTTTCCTGCAATTCGTCCAGCCCGTGCTGTTTGTACTGGTGTGTGACCAAACTGCACCGGCTGCACGGATCACTAGTACAAAGTTACATATTTGTTTGAATAATTGATTTAGCTCGTGCAGTCTGTGTAGATCGTATGTTTTGAAAACTTAGTTTATTGCTAGGTAGACAGACTGCACGATTTTACATGAATGGGGTGGTTAGGTTAGGTTAGGTTTTTTTTTTTTTTTTTATTTCCTACCATTGCCCTTAGGGCCGGCGGCTAGCCTACGTCTGACGGATGTCAGACTCCTTTTATAACGGAATAAAGGGAAAACACGTTATTTATTTTATTTGTATCTTACTTATGGCTACGTTTTAAAAGATTTTGTTTATTACATTTTATCCTTATCATAATTCTTAGTATCTATCTTATCTTATTGGTTTTACATCGTACTTATATTTATATGTTTATTATATATATTCAATAATATATATTTAACATATTTTATTTATCTTTATTATTCATATTTTAACTTTATCTTTTTAATATTCTAAAATTTTTTTAACTTAATTATTTTCTAAAAGTTAGGTTAGGTTAGGTTAGGTTAGGTTTTTTTTTTTTGTTTAGTTTATTGGTTATTAAATTTGTTGAGGGTCCGGCGCTAATGGGATACACCTCGCCCTTAACTATATTTTACATTGGGTAATTATTTTATGTGACTAGATAACAAACATTAATATATTGTTTTTCCTGCAATTCGTCCAGCCCGTGCTGTTTGTACTGGTGTGTGACCAAACTGCACCGGCTGCACGGATCACTAGTACAAAGTTACATATTTGTTTGAATAATTGATTTAGCTCGTGCAGTCTGTGTAGATCGTATGTTTTGAAAACTTAGTTTATTGCAAGGTAGACAGACTGCACGATTTTACATGAATGGGGTGGTTAGGTTAGGTTTTTTTTTTTTTTTTTTTTATTTCCTACCATTGCCCTGAGGGCCGGCGGCTAGCCTACGTCTGACGGATGTCAGACTCCTTTTATAACGGAATAAAGGGAAAACACGTTATTTATTTTATTTGTATCTTACTTATGGCTACGTTTTACAAGATTTTGTTTATTACATTTTATCCTTATCATAATTCTTAGTATCTATCTTATCTTATTGGTTTTACATCGTACTTATATGTTTATTATATATATTCAATAATATATATTTAACATATTTTATTTATCTTTATTATACATATTTTAACTTTATCTTTTTAATATTCTAAAAATGTTTTAACTTAATTACTTATTTTCTAAAAGTTAGGTTAGGTTAGGTTAGGTTAGGTTTTTTTTTTTTTGTTTAGTTTATTGGTTATTAAATTTGTTGAGGGTCCGGCGCTAATGGGATACACCTCGCCCTTAACTATATTTTACATTGGGTAATTATTTTATGTGACTAGATAACAAACATTAATATATTGTTTTTCCTGCAATTCGTCCAGCCCGTGCTGTTTGTACTGGTGTGTGACCAAACTGCACCGGCTGCACGGATCACTAGTACAAAGTTACATATTTGTTTGAATAATTGATTTAGCTCGTGCAGTCTGTGTAGATCGTATGTTTTGAAAACTTAGTTTATTGCTAGGTAGACAGACTGCACGATTTTACATGAATGGGGTGGTTAGGTTAGGTTAGGTTTTTTTTTTTTTTTTTATTTCCTACCATTGCCCTTAGGGCCGGCGGCTAGCCTACGTCTGACGGATGTCAGACTCCTTTTATAACGGAATAAAGGGAAAACACGTTATTTATTTTATTTGTATCTTACTTATGGCTACGTTTTACAAGATTTTGTTTATTACATTTTATCCTTATCATAATTCTTAGTATCTATCTTATCTTATTGGTTTTACATCGTACTTATATTTATATGTTTATTATATATATTCAATAATATATATTTAACATATTTTATTTATCTTTATTATTCATATTTTAACTTTATCTTTTTAATATTCTAAAATTTTTTTAACTTAATTATTTTCTAAAAGTTAGGTTAGGTTAGGTTAGGTTAGGTTTTTTTTTTTTTTGTTTAGTTTATTGGTTATTAAATTTGTTGAGGGTCCGGCGCTAATGGGATACACCTCGCCCTTAACTATATTTTACATTGGGTAATTATTTTATGTGACTAGATAACAAACATTAATATATTGTTTTTCCTGCAATTCGTCCAGCCCGTGCTGTTTGTACTGGTGTGTGACCAAACTGCACCGGCTGCACGGATGACTAGTACAAAGTTACATATTTGTTTGAATAATTGATTTAGCTCGTGCAGTCTGTGTAGATCGTATGTTTTGAAAACTTAGTTTATTGCAAGGTAGACAGACTGCACGATTTTACATGAATGGGGTGGTTAGGTTAAGTTTTTTTTTTTTTTTTTTTTTATTTCCTACCATTGCCCTGAGGGCCGGCGGCTAGCCTACGTCTGACGGATGTCAGACTCCTTTTATAACGGAATAAAGGGAAAACACGTTATTTATTTTATTTGTATCTTACTTATGGCTACGTTTTACAAGATTTTGTTTATTACATTTTATCCTTATCATAATTCTTAGTATCTATCTTATCTTATTGGTTTTACATCGTACTTATATGTTTATTATATATATTCAATAATATATATTTAACATATTTTATTTATCTTTATTATACATATTTTAACTTTATCTTTTTAATATTCTAAAAATGTTTTAACTTAATTACTTATTTTCTAAAAGTTAGGTTAGGTTAGGTTAGGTTAGGTTTTTTTTTTTGTTTAGTTTATTGGTTATTAAATTTGTTGAGGGTCCGGCGCTAATGGGATACACCTCGCCCTTAACTATATTTTACATTGGGTAATTATTTTATGTGACTAGATAACAAACATTAATATATTGTTTTTCCTGCAATTCGTCCAGCCCGTGCTGTTTGTACTGGTGTGTGACCAAACTGCACCGGCTGCACGGATGACTAGTACAAAGTTACATATTTGTTTGAATAATTGATTTAGCTCGTGCAGTCTGTGTAGATCGTATGTTTTGAAAACTAAGTTTATTGCTAGGTAGACAGACTGCACGATTTTACATGAATGGGGTGGTTAGGTTAGGTTAGGTTTTTTTTTTTTTTTTTTTTATTTCCTACCATTGCCCTGAGGGCCGGCGGCTAGCCTACGTCTGACGGATGTCAGACTCCTTTTATAACGGAATAAAGGGAAAACACGTTATTTATTTTATTTGTATCTTACTTATGGCTACGTTTTACAAGATTTTGTTTATTACATTTTATCCTTATCATAATTCTTAGTATCTATCTTATCTTATTGGTTTTACATCGTACTTATATTTATATGTTTATTATATATATTCAATAATATATATTTAACATATTTTATTTATCTTTATTATACATATTTTAACTTTATCTTTTTAAGATTCTAAAAATGTTTTAACTTAATTACTTATTTTCTAAAAGTTAGGTTAGGTTAGGTTTTTTTTTTTTTTGTTTAGTTTATTGGTTATTAAATTTGTTAAGGGTCCGGCGCTAATGGGATACACCTCGCCCTTAACTATATTTTACATTGGGTAATTATTTTATGTGACTAGATAACAAACATTAATATATTGTTTTTCCTGCAATTCGTCCAGCCCGTGCTGTTTGTACTGGTGTGTGACCAAACTGCACCGGCTGCACGGATTACTAGTACAAAGTTACATATTTGTTTGAATAATTGATTTAGCTCGTGCAGTCTGTGTAGATCGTATGTTTTGAAAACTTAGTTTATTGCTAGGTAGACAGACTGCACGATTTTACATGAATGGGGTGGTTAGGTAAGGTTTTTTTTTTTTTTTTTTTATTTCCTACCATTGCCCTGAGGGCCGGCGGCTAGCCTACGTCTGACGGATGTCAGACTCCTTTTATAACGGAATAAAGGGAAAACACGTTATTTATTTTATTTGTATCTTACTTATGGCTACGTTTTACAAGATTTTGTTTATTACATTTTATCCTTATCATAATTCTTAGTATCTATCTTATCTTATTGGTTTTACATCGTACTTATATGTTTATTATATATATTCAATAATATATATTTAACATATTTTATTTATCTTTATTATACATATTTTAACTTTATCTTTTTAATATTCTAAAAATGTTTTAACTTAATTACTTATTTTCTAAAAGTTAGGTTAGGTTAGGTTAGGTTAGGTTTTTTTTTTTTTGTTTAGTTTATTGGTTATTAAATTTGTTGAGGGTCCGGCGCTAATGGGATACACCTCGCCCTTAACTATATTTTACATTGGGTAATTATTTTATGTGACTAGATAACAAACATTAATATATTGTTTTTCCTGCAATTCGTCCAGCCCGTGCTGTTTGTACTGGTGTGTGACCAAACTGCACCGGCTGCACGGATCACTAGTACAAAGTTACATATTTGTTTGAATAATTGATTTAGCTCGTGCAGTCTGTGTAGATCGTATGTTTTGAAAACTTAGTTTATTGCTAGGTAGACAGACTGCACGATTTTACATGAATGGGGTGGTTAGGTTAGGTTAGGTTTTTTTTTTTTTTTTTATTTCCTACCATTGCCCTTAGGGCCGGCGGCTAGCCTACGTCTGACGGATGTCAGACTCCTTTTATAACGGAATAAAGGGAAAACACGTTATTTATTTTATTTGTATCTTACTTATGGCTACGTTTTACAAGATTTTGTTTATTACATTTTATCCTTATCATAATTCTTAGTATCTATCTTATCTTATTGGTTTTACATCGTACTTATATTTATATGTTTATTATATATATTCAATAATATATATTTAACATATTTTATTTATCTTTATTATACATATTTTAACTTTATCTTTTTAAGATTCTAAAAATGTTTTAACTTAATTACTTATTTTCTAAAAGTTAGGTTAGGTTAGGTTAGGTTTTTTTTTTTTTGAAGTGAAACTTCTATAGAATCGTAGTGATTTCAAACCGGATGCAAAAAGATGAAACGGAAATGGTAAGAGACACAAATACAATGCTTTATTTAAATTTCTTTAGCGCAAAGAGGTATTGCTGTATTTTATTTATATTATTTTGTAACATACTTTATGTAATACGCTTTATTGAAGTAATATAAATAATCCGAATAATTACAGATATAAATGTTTGTTTCTCTTATCATTTTAGCAGATGCGTTCATTTACCCTTTTTTTCTATTCGATATATATCATAATTAATATAGTTCGTAAGTAGTAGACTCCAATCGTGCGTCGTAGCTGACACACACTCACTTTTTTTTATTCTTCTTATTCTTTCGTCGATTTACTGAAGTTTCACTTCTATCGTGTGTGAATCGCACACACACCTTTTTAATTTTTTTTGTTTAGTTTATTGGTTATTAAATTTGTTAAGGGTCCGGCGCTAATGGGATACACCTCGCCCTTAACTATATTTTACATTGGGTAATTATTTTATGTGACTAGATAACAAACATTAATATATTGTTTTTCCTGCAATTCGTCCAGCCCGTGCTGTTTGTACTGGTGTGTGACCAAACTGCACCGGCTGCACGGATTACTAGTACAAAGTTACATATTTGTTTGAATAATTGATTTAGCTCGTGCAGTCTGTGTAGATCGTATGTTTTGAAAACTTAGTTTATTGCTAGGTAGACAGACTGCACGATTTTACATGAATGGGGTGGTTAGGTTAGGTTAGGTTTTTTTTTTTTTTTTTATTTCCTACCATTGCCCTTAGGGCCGGCGGCTAGCCTACGTCTGACGGATGTCAGACTCCTTTTATAACGGAATAAAGGGAAAACACGTTATTTATTTTATTTGTATCTTACTTATGGCTACGTTTTACAAGATTTTGTTTATTACATTTTATCCTTATCATAATTCTTAGTATCTATCTTATCTTATTGGTTTTACATCGTACTTATATGTTTATTATATATATTCAATAATATATATTTAACATATTTTATTTATCTTTATTATACATATTTTAACTTTATCTTTTTAATATTCTAAAAATGTTTTAACTTAATTACTTATTTTCTAAAAGTTAGGTTAGGTTAGGTTAGGTTAGGTTTTTTTTTTTTTGTTTAGTTTATTGGTTATTAAATTTGTTGAGGGTCCGGCGCTAATGGGATACACCTCGCCCTTAACTATATTTTACATTGGGTACTTATTTTATGTGACTAGATAACAAACATTAATATATTGTTTTTCCTGCAATTCGTCCAGCCCGTGCTGTTTGTACTGGTGTGTGACCAAACTGCACCGGCTGCACGGATGACTAGTACAAAGTTACATATTTGTTTGAATAATTGATTTAGCTCGTGCAGTCTGTGTAGATCGTATGTTTTGAAAACTAAGTTTATTGCTAGGTAGACAGACTGCACGATTTTACATGAATGGGGTGGTTAGGTTAGGTTAGGTTTTTTTTTTTTTTTTTTTTATTTCCTACCATTGCCCTGAGGGCCGGCGGCTAGCCTACGTCTGACGGATGTCAGACTCCTTTTATAACGGAATAAAGGGAAAACACGTTATTTATTTTATTTGTATCTTACTTATGGCTACGTTTTACAAGATTTTGTTTATTACATTTTATCCTTATCATAATTCTTAGTATCTATCTTATCTTATTGGTTTTACATCGTACTTATATTTATATGTTTATTATATATATTCAATAATATATATTTAACATATTTTATTTATCTTTATTATACATATTTTAACTTTATCTTTTTAAGATTCTAAAAATGTTTTAACTTAATTACTTATTTTCTAAAAGTTAGGTTAGGTTAGGTTAGGTTTTTTTTTTTTTTGTTTAGTTTATTGGTTATTAAATTTGTTAAGGGTCCGGCGCTAATGGGATACACCTCGCCCTTAACTATATTTTACATTGGGTAATTATTTTATGTGACTAGATAACAAACATTAATATATTGTTTTTCCTGCAATTCGTCCAGCCCGTGCTGTTTGTACTGGTGTGTGACCAAACTGCACCGGCTGCACGGATTACTAGTACAAAGTTACATATTTGTTTGAATAATTGATTTAGCTCGTGCAGTCTGTGTAGATCGTATGTTTTGAAAACTTAGTTTATTGCTAGGTAGACAGACTGCACGATTTTACATGAATGGGGTGGTTAGGTTAGGTTTTTTTTTTTTTTTTTTTTATTTTTAATTTCCTACCATTGCCCTGAGGGCCGGCGGCTAGCCTA
This sequence comes from Gymnoscelis rufifasciata, assembly GCA_929108375.1. Taxonomy (NCBI): domain Eukaryota; kingdom Metazoa; phylum Arthropoda; class Insecta; order Lepidoptera; family Geometridae; genus Gymnoscelis; species Gymnoscelis rufifasciata. The sequence continues at coordinate 58,354 of OV815307.1, read as the reverse complement.
CGTCTGACGGATGTCAGACTCCTTTTATAACGGAATAAAGGGAAAACACGTTATTTATTTTATTTGTATCTTACTTATGGCTACGTTTTACAAGATTTTGTTTATTACATTTTATCCTTATCATAATTCTTAGTATCTATCTTATCTTATTGGTTTTACATCGTACTTATATTTATATGTTTATTATATATATTCAATAATATATATTTAACATATTTTATTTATCTTTATTATACATATTTTAACTTTATCTTTTTAAGATTCTAAAAATGTTTTAACTTAATTACTTATTTTCTAAAAGTTAGGTTAGGTTAGGTTAGGTTTTTTTTTTTTTTGTTTAGTTTATTGGTTATTAAATTTGTTAAGGGTCCGGCGCTAATGGGATACACCTCGCCCTTAACTATATTTTACATTGGGTAATTATTTTATGTGACTAGATAACAAACATTAATATATTGTTTTTCCTGCAATTCGTCCAGCCCGTGCTGTTTGTACTGGTGTGTGACCAAACTGCACCGGCTGCACGGATGACTAGTACAAAGTTACATATTTGTTTGAATAATTGATTTAGCTCGTGCAGTCTGTGTAGATCGTATGTTTTGAAAACTAAGTTTATTGCTAGGTAGACAGACTGCACGATTTTACATGAATGGGGTGGTTAGGTTAGGTTAGGTTTTTTTTTTTTTTTTTTTTATTTCCTACCATTGCCCTGAGGGCCGGCGGCTAGCCTACGTCTGACGGATGTCAGACTCCTTTTATAACGGAATAAAGGGAAAACACGTTATTTATTTTATTTGTATCTTACTTATGGCTACGTTTTACAAGATTTTGTTTATTACATTTTATCCTTATCATAATTCTTAGTATCTATCTTATCTTATTGGTTTTACATCGTACTTATATTTATATGTTTATTATATATATTCAATAATATATATTTAACATATTTTATTTATCTTTATTATTCATATTTTAACTTTATCTTTTTAATATTCTAAAATTTTTTTAACTTAATTATTTTCTAAAAGTTAGGTTAGGTTAGGTTAGGTTAGGTTTTTTTTTTTTTTGTTTAGTTTATTGGTTATTAAATTTGTTGAGGGTCCGGCGCTAATGGGATACACCTCGCCCTTAACTATATTTTACATTGGGTAATTATTTTATGTGACTAGATAACAAACATTAATATATTGTTTTTCCTGCAATTCGTCCAGCCCGTGCTGTTTGTACTGGTGTGTGACCAAACTGCACCGGCTGCACGGATCACTAGTACAAAGTTACATATTTGTTTGAATAATTGATTTAGCTCGTGCAGTCTGTGTAGATCGTATGTTTTGAAAACTTAGTTTATTGCAAGGTAGACAGACTGCACGATTTTACATGAATGGGGTGGTTAGGTTAGGTTTTTTTTTTTTTTTTTTTTTTTTTAATTTCCTACCATTGCCCTGAGGGCCGGCGGCTAGCCTACGTCTGACGGATGTCAGACTCCTTTTATAACGGAATAAAGGGAAAACACGTTATTTATTTTATTTGTATCTTACTTATGGCTACGTTTTACAAGATTTTGTTTATTACATTTTATCCTTATCATAATTCTTAGTATCTATCTTATCTTATTGGTTTTACATCGTACTTATATTTATATGTTTATTATATATATTCAATAATATATATTTAACATATTTTATTTATCTTTATTATACATATTTTAACTTTATCTTTTTAATATTCTAAAAATGTTTTAACTTAATTACTTATTTTCTAAAAGTTAGGTTAGGTTAGGTTAGGTTTTTTTTTTTGTTTAGTTTATTGGTTATTAAATTTGTTAAGGGTCCGGCGCTAATGGGATACACCTCGCCCTTAACTATATTTTACATTGGGTAATTATTTTATGTGACTAGATAACAAACATTAATATATTGTTTTTCCTGCAATTCGTCCAGCCCGTGCTGTTTGTACTGGTGTGTGACCAAACTGCACCGGCTGCACGGATCACTAGTACAAAGTTACATATTTGTTTGAATAATTGATTTAGCTCGTGCAGTCTGTGTAGATCGTATGTTTTGAAAACTTAGTTTATTGCAAGGTAGACAGACTGCACGATTTTACATGAATGGGGTGGTTAGGTTAGGTTTTTTTTTTTTTTTTTTTTTTTTATTTCCTACCATTGCCTTGAGGGCCGGCGGCTAGCCTACGTCTGACGGATGTCAGACTCCTTTTATAACGGAATAAAGGGAAAACACGTTATTTATTTTATTTGTATCTTACTTATGGCTACGTTTTACAAGATTTTGTTTATTACATTTTATCCTTATCATAATTCTTAGTATCTATCTTATCTTATTGGTTTTACATCGTACTTATATTTATATGTTTATTATATATATTCAATAATATATATTTAACATATTTTATTTATCTTTATTATTCATATTTTAACTTTATCTTTTTAATATTCTAAAATTTTTTTAACTTAATTATTTTCTAAAAGTTAGGTTAGGTTAGGTTAGGTTAGGTTTTTTTTTTTTTTGTTTAGTTTATTGGTTATTAAATTTGTTGAGGGTCCGGCGCTAATGGGATACACCTCGCCCTTAACTATATTTTACATTGGGTAATTATTTTATGTGACTAGATAACAAACATTAATATATTGTTTTTCCTGCAATTCGTCCAGCCCGTGCTGTTTGTACTGGTGTGTGACCAAACTGCACCGGCTGCACGGATCACTAGTACAAAGTTACATATTTGTTTGAATAATTGATTTAGCTCGTGCAGTCTGTGTAGATCGTATGTTTTGAAAACTTAGTTTATTGCAAGGTAGACAGACTGCACGATTTTACATGAATGGGGTGGTTAGGTTAGGTTTTTTTTTTTTTTTTTTTTTTTTTAATTTCCTACCATTGCCCTGAGGGCCGGCGGCTAGCCTACGTCTGACGGATGTCAGACTCCTTTTATAACGGAATAAAGGGAAAACACGTTATTTATTTTATTTGTATCTTACTTATGGCTACGTTTTACAAGATTTTGTTTATTACATTTTATCCTTATCATAATTCTTAGTATCTATCTTATCTTATTGGTTTTACATCGTACTTATATTTATATGTTTATTATATATATTCAATAATATATATTTAACATATTTTATTTATCTTTATTATACATATTTTAACTTTATCTTTTTAATATTCTAAAAATGTTTTAACTTAATTACTTATTTTCTAAAAGTTAGGTTAGGTTAGGTTAGGTTTTTTTTTTTTTTGTTTAGTTTATTGGTTATTAAATTTGTTAAGGGTCCGGCGCTAATGGGATACACCTCGCCCTTAACTATATTTTACATTGGGTAATTATTTTATGTGACTAGATAACAAACATTAATATATTGTTTTTCCAGCAATTCGTCCAGCCCGTGCTGTTTGTACTGGTGTGTGACCAAACTGCACCGGCTGCACGGATTACTAGTACAAAGTTACATATTTGTTTGAATAATTGATTTAGCTCGTGCAGTCTGTGTAGATCGTATGTTTTGAAAACTTAGTTTATTGCTAGGTAGACAGACTGCACGATTTTACATGAATGGGGTGGTTAGGTAAGGTTAGGTTTTTTTTTTTTTTTTTTTTTTTCCTACTATTGCCCTGAGGGCCGGCGGCTAGCCTACGTCTGACGGATGTCAGACTCCTTTTATAACGGAATAAAGGGAAAACACGTTATTTATTTTATTTGTATCTTACTTATGGCTACGTTTTACAAGATTTTGTTTATTACATTTTATCCTTATCATAATTCTTAGTATCTATCTTATCTTATTGGTTTTACATCGTACTTATATTTATATATTCAATACTATATATTTAACATATTTTATTTATCTTTATTATACATATTTTAACTTTATCTTTTTAATATTCTAAAAATGTTTTAACTTAATTACTTATTTTCTAAAAGTTAGGTTAGGTTAGGTTAGGTTAGGTTTTTTTTTTTTTGTTTAGTTTATTGGTTATTAAATTTGTTGAGGGTCCGGCGCTAATGGGATACACCTCGCCCTTAACTATATTTTACATTGGGTAATTATTTTATGTGACTAGATAACAAACATTAATATATTGTTTTTCCTGCAATTCGTCCAGCCCGTGCTGTTTGTACTGGTGTGTGACCAAACTGCACCGGCTGCACGGATCACTAGTACAAAGTTACATATTTGTTTGAATAATTGATTTAGCTCGTGCAGTCTGTGTAGATCGTATGTTTTGAAAACTTAGTTTATTGCTAGGTAGACAGACTGCACGATTTTACATGAATGGGGTGGTTAGGTTAGGTTAGGTTTTTTTTTTTTTTTTTTTTATTTCCTACCATTGCCCTGAGGGCCGGCGGCTAGCCTACGTCTGACGGATGTCAGACTCCTTTTATAACGGAATAAAGGGAAAACACGTTATTTATTTTATTTGTATCTTACTTATGGCTACGTTTTACAAGATTTTGTTTATTACATTTTATCCTTATCATAATTCTTAGTATCTATCTTTTCTTATTGGTTTTACATCGTACTTATATTTATATGTTTATTATATATATTCAATAATATATATTTAACATATTTTATTTATCTTTATTATACATATTTTAACTTTATCTTTTTAATATTCTAAAAATGTTTTAACTTAATTACTTATTTTCTAAAAGTTAGGTTAGGTTAGGTTAGGTTAGGTTTTTTTTTTTTTTGTTTAGTTTATTGGTTATTAAATTTGTTGAGGGTCCGGCGCTAATGGGATACACCTCGCCCTTAACTTTATTTTACATTGGGTAATTATTTTATGTGACTGGATAACAAACATTAATATATTGTTTTTCCTGCAATTCGTCCAGCCCGTGCTGTTTGTACTGGTGTGTGACCAAACTGCACCGGCTGCACGGATTACTAGTACAAAGTTACATATTTGTTTGAATAATTGATTTAGCTCGTGCAGTCTGTGTAGATCGTATGTTTTGAAAACTTAGTTTATTGCTAGGTAGACAGACTGCACGATTTTACATGAATGGGGTGGTTAGGTTAGGTTAGGTTTTTTTTTTTTTTTTTTTATTTCCTACCATTGCCCTGAGGGCCGGCGGCTAGCCTACGTCTGACGGATGTCAGACTCCTTTTATAACGGAATAAAGGGAAAACACGTTATTTATTTTATTTGTATCTTACTTATGGCTACGTTTTACAAGATTTTGTTTATTACATTTTATCCTTATCATAATTCTTAGTATCTATCTTATCTTATTGGTTTTACATCGTACTTATATTTATATATTCAATACTATATATTTAACATATTTTATTTATCTTTATTATACATATTTTAACTTTATCTTTTTAATATTCTAAAAATGTTTTAACTTAATTACTTATTTTCTAAAAGTTAGGTTAGGTTAGGTTAGGTTTTTTTTTTTTTGTTTAGTTTATTGGTTATTAAATTTGTTAAGGGTCCGGCGCTAATGGGATACACCTCGCCCTTAACTATATTTTACATTGGGTAATTATTTTATGTGACTAGATAACAAACATTAATATATTGTTTTTCCTGCAATTCGTCCAGCCCGTGCTGTTTGTACTGGTGTGTGACCAAACTGCACCGGCTGCACGGATTACTAGTACAAAGTTACATATTTGTTTGAATAATTGATTTAGCTCGTGCAGTCTGTGTAGATCGTATGTTTTGAAAACTTAGTTTATTGCTAGGTAGACAGACTGCACGATTTTACATGAATGGGGTGGTTAGGTTAGGTTAGGTTTTTTTTTTTTTTTTTTTTATTTCCTACCATTGCCCTGAGGGCCGGCGGCTAGCCTACGTCTGACGGATGTCAGACTCCTTTTATAACGGAATAAAGGGAAAACACGTTATTTATTTTATTTGTATCTTACTTATGGCTACGTTTTACAAGATTTTGTTTATTACATTTTATCCTTATCATAATTCTTAGTATCTATCTTATCTTATTGGTTTTACATCGTACTTATATGTTTATTATATATATTCAATAATATATATTTAACATATTTTATTTATCTTTATTATACATATTTTAACTTTATCTTTTTAATATTCTAAAAATGTTTTAACTTAATTACTTATTTTCTAAAAGTTAGGTTAGGTTAGGTTAGGTTAGGTTTTTTTTTTTTGTCTAGTTTATTGGTAATTAAATTTGTTGAGGGTCCGGCGCTAATAGGATACACCTCGCCCTTAACTTTATTTTACATTGGGTAATTATTTTATGTGACTGGATAACAAACATTAATATATTGTTTTTCCTGCAATTCGTCCAGCCCGTGCTGTTTGTACTGGTGTGTGACCAAACTGCACCGGCTGCACGGATCACTAGTACAAAGTTACATATTTGTTTGAATAATTGATTTAGCTCGTGCAGTCTGTGTAGATCGTATGTTTTGAAAACTTAGTTTATTGCAAGGTAGACAGACTGCACGATTTTACATGAATGGGGTGGTTAGGTTAGGTTTTTTTTTTTTTTTTTTTTTTTTTTATTTCCTACCATTGCCCTGAGGGCCGGCGGCTAGCCTACGTCTGACGGATGTCAGACTCCTTTTATAACGGAATAAAGGGAAAACACGTTATTTATTTTATTTGTATCTTACTTATGGCTACGTTTTACAAGATTTTGTTTATTACATTTTATCCTTATCATAATTCTTAGTATCTATCTTATCTTATTGGTTTTACATCGTACTTATATTTATATGTTTATTATATATATTCAATAATATATATTTAACATATTTTATTTATCTTTATTATACATATTTTAACTTTATCTTTTTAATATTCTAAAAATGTTTTAACTTAATTACTTATTTTCTAAAAGTTAGGTTAGGTTAGGTTAGGTTTTTTTTTTTTTTGTTTAGTTTATTGGTTATTAAATTTGTTAAGGGTCCGGCGCTAATGGGATACACCTCGCCCTTAACTATATTTTACATTGGGTAATTATTTTATGTGACTAGATAACAAACATTAATATATTGTTTTTCCTGCAATTCGTCCAGCCCGTGCTGTTTGTACTGGTGTGTGACCAAACTGCACCGGCTGCACGGATCACTAGTACAAAGTTACATATTTGTTTGAATAATTGATTTAGCTCGTGCAGTCTGTGTAGATCGTATGTTTTGAAAACTTAGTTTATTGCTAGGTAGACAGACTGCACGATTTTACATGAATGGGGTGGTTAGGTTAGGTTAGGTTTTTTTTTTTTTTTTTTTTATTTCCTACCATTGCCCTGAGGGCCGGCGGCTAGCCTACGTCTGACGGATGTCAGACTCCTTTTATAACGGAATAAAGGGAAAACACGTTATTTATTTTATTTGTATCTTACTTATGGCTACGTTTTACAAGATTTTGTTTATTACATTTTATCCTTATCATAATTCTTAGTATCTATCTTTTCTTATTGGTTTTACATCGTACTTATAATTATATGTTTATTATATATATTCAATAATATATATTTAACATATTTTATTTATCTTTATTATACATATTTTAACTTTATCTTTTTAATATTCTAAAAATGTTTTAACTTAATTACTTATTTTCTAAAAGTTAGGTTAGGTTAGGTTAGGTTAGGTTTTTTTTTTTTTTGTTTAGTTTATTGGTTATTAAATTTGTTGAGGGTCCGGCGCTAATGGGATACACCTCGCCCTTAACTTTATTTTACATTGGGTAATTATTTTATGTGACTGGATAACAAACATTAATATATTGTTTTTCCTGCAATTCGTCCAGCCCGTGCTGTTTGTACTGGTGTGTGACCAAACTGCACCGGCTGCACGGATTACTAGTACAAAGTTACATATTTGTTTGAATAATTGATTTAGCTCGTGCAGTCTGTGTAGATCGTATGTTTTGAAAACTTAGTTTATTGCTAGGTAGACAGACTGCACGATTTTACATGAATGGGGTGGTTAGGTTAGGTTAGGTTAGGTTTTTTTTTTTTTTTTTTTATTTCCTACCATTGCCCTGAGGGCCGGCGGCTAGCCTACGTCTGACGGATGTCAGACTCCTTTTATAACGGAATAAAGGGAAAACACGTTATTTATTTTATTTGTATCTTACTTATGGCTACGTTTTACAAGATTTTGTTTATTACATTTTATCCTTATCATAATTCTTAGTATCTATCTTATCTTATTGGTTTTACATCGTACTTATATTTATATGTTTATTATATATATTCAATAATATATATTTAACATATTTTATTTATCTTTATTATACATATTTTAACTTTATCTTTTTAATATTCTAAAAATGTTTTAACTTAATTACTTATTTTCTAAAAGTTAGGTTAGGTTAGGTTAGGTTAGGTTTTTTTTTTTTTGTCTAGTTTATTGGTAATTAAATTTGTTGAGGGTCCGGCGCTAATAGGATACACCTCGCCCTTAACTTTATTTTACATTGGGTAATTATTTTATGTGACTAGATAACAAACATTAATATATTGTTTTTCCTGCAATTCGTCCAGCCCGTGCTGTTTGTACTGGTGTGTGACCAAACTGCACCGGCTGCACGGATGACTAGTACAAAGTTACATATTTGTTTGAATAATTGATTTAGCTCGTGCAGTCTGTGTAGATCGTATGTTTTGAAAACTTAGTTTATTGCTAGGTAGACAGACTGCACGATTTTACATGAATGGGGTGGTTAGGTTAGGTTAGGTTTTTTTTTTTTTTTTTTTATTTCCTACCATTGCCCTGAGGGCCGGCGGCTAGCCTACGTCTGACGGATGTCAGACTCCTTTTATAACGGAATAAAGGGAAAACACGTTATTTATTTTATTTGTATCTTACTTATGGCTACGTTTTACAAGATTTTGTTTATTACATTTTATCCTTATCATAATTCTTAGTATCTATCTTATCTTATTGGTTTTACATCGTACTTATATGTTTATTATATATATTCAATAATATATATTTAACATATTTTATTTATCTTTATTATACATATTTTAACTTTATCTTTTTAATATTCTAAAAATGTTTTAACTTAATTACTTATTTTCTAAAAGTTAGGTTAGGTTAGGTTAGGTTAGGTTTTTTTTTTTTTTGTTTAGTTTATTGGTTATTAAATTTGTTAAGGGTCCGGCGCTAATGGGATACACCTCGCCCTTAACTTTATTTTACATTGGGTAATTATTTTATGTGACTGGATAACAAACATTAATATATTGTTTTTCCTGCAATTCGTCCAGCCCGTGCTGTTTGTACTGGTGTGTGACCAAACTGCACCGGCTGCACGGATCACTAGTACAAAGTTACATATTTGTTTGAATAATTGATTTAGCTCGTGCAGTCTGTGTAGATCGTATGTTTTGAAAACTTAGTTTATTGCAAGGTAGACAGACTGCACGATTTTACATGAATGGGGTGGTTAGGTTAGGTTTTTTTTTTTTTTTTTTTTTTTTATTTCCTACCATTGCCCTGAGGGCCGGCGGCTAGCCTACGTCTGACGGATGTCAGACTCCTTTTATAACGGAATAAAGGGAAAACACGTTATTTATTTTATTTGTATCTTACTTATGGCTACGTTTTACAAGATTTTGTTTATTACATTTTATCCTTATCATAATTCTTAGTATCTATCTTATCTTATTGGTTTTACATCGTACTTATATTTATATGTTTATTATATATATTCAATAATATATATTTAACATATTTTATTTATCTTTATTATACATATTTTAACTTTATCTTTTTAATATTCTAAAAATGTTTTAACTTAATTACTTATTTTCTAAAAGTTAGGTTAGGTTAGGTTAGGTTTTTTTTTTTTTTGTTTAGTTTATTGGTTATTAAATTTGTTAAGGGTCCGGCGCTAATGGGATACACCTCGCCCTTAACTATATTTTACATTGGGTAATTATTTTATGTGACTAGATAACAAACATTAATATATTGTTTTTCCTGCAATTCGTCCAGCCCGTGCTGTTTGTACTGGTGTGTGACCAAACTGCACCGGCTGCACGGATCACTAGTACAAAGTTACATATTTGTTTGAATAATTGATTTAGCTCGTGCAGTCTGTGTAGATCGTATGTTTTGAAAACTTAGTTTATTGCTAGGTAGACAGACTGCACGATTTTACATGAATGGGGTGGTTAGGTTAGGTTAGGTTTTTTTTTTTTTTTTTTTTATTTCCTACCATTGCCCTGAGGGCCGGCGGCTAGCCTACGTCTGACGGATGTCAGACTCCTTTTATAACGGAATAAAGGGAAAACACGTTATTTATTTTATTTGTATCTTACTTATGGCTACGTTTTACAAGATTTTGTTTATTACATTTTATCCTTATCATAATTCTTAGTATCTATCTTATCTTATTGGTTTTACATCGTACTTATATGTTTATTATATATATTCAATAATATATATTTAACATATTTTATTTATCTTTATTATACATATTTTAACTTTATCTTTTTAATATTCTAAAAATGTTTTAACTTAATTACTTATTTTCTAAAAGTTAGGTTAGGTTAGGTTAGGTTAGGTTTTTTTTTTTTTTGTTTAGTTTATTGGTTATTAAATTTGTTGAGGGTCCGGCGCTAATGGGATACACCTCGCCCTTAACTTTATTTTACATTGGGTAATTATTTTATGTGACTGGATAACAAACATTAATATATTGTTTTTCCTGCAATTCGTCCAGCCCGTGCTGTTTGTACTGGTGTGTGACCAAACTGCACCGGCTGCACGGATTACTAGTACAAAGTTACATATTTGTTTGAATAATTGATTTAGCTCGTGCAGTCTGTGTAGATCGTATGTTTTGAAAACTTAGTTTATTGCTAGGTAGACAGACTGCACGATTTTACATGAATGGGGTGGTTAGGTTAGGTTAGGTTAGGTTTTTTTTTTTTTTTTTTTATTTCCTACCATTGCCCTGAGGGCCGGCGGCTAGCCTACGTCTGACGGATGTCAGACTCCTTTTATAACGGAATAAAGGGAAAACACGTTATTTATTTTATTTGTATCTTACTTATGGCTACGTTTTACAAGATTTTGTTTATTACATTTTATCCTTATCATAATTCTTAGTATCTATCTTATCTTATTGGTTTTACATCGTACTTATATTTATATGTTTATTATATATATTCAATAATATATATTTAACATATTTTATTTATCTTTATTATACATATTTTAACTTTATCTTTTTAATATTCTAAAAATGTTTTAACTTAATTACTTATTTTCTAAAAGTTAGGTTAGGTTAGGTTAGGTTAGGTTTTTTTTTTTTTTGTTTAGTTTATTGGTTATTAAATTTGTTGAGGGTCCGGCGCTAATGGGATACACCTCGCCCTTAACTATATTTGACATTGGGTAATTATTTTATGTGACTAGATAACAAACATTAATATATTGTTTTTCCTGCAATTCGTCCAGCCCGTGCTGTTTGTACTGGTGTGTGACCAAACTGCACCGGCTGCACGGATGACTAGTACAAAGTTACATATTTGTTTGAATAATTGATTTAGCTCGTGCAGTCTGTGTAGATCGTATGTTTTGAAAACTAAGTTTATTGCTAGGTAGACAGACTGCACGATTTTACATGAATGGGGTGGTTAGGTTAGGTTAGGTTTTTTTTTTTTTTTTTTTTTTTTTCCTACCATTGCCCTGAGGGCCGGCGGCTAGCCTACGTCTGACGGATGTCAGACTCCTTTTATAACGGAATAAAGGGAAAACACGTTATTTATTTTATTTGTATCTTACTTATGGCTACGTTTTACAAGATTTTGTTTATTACATTTTATCCTTATCATAATTCTTAGTATCTATCTTATCTTATTGGTTTTACATCGTACTTATATTTATATATTCAATACTATATATTTAACATATTTTATTTATCTTTATTATACATATTTTAACTTTATCTTTTTAATATTCTAAAAATGTTTTAACTTAATTACTTATTTTCTAAAAGTTAGGTTAGGTTAGGTTAGGTTAGGTTTTTTTTTTTTTTGTTTAGTTTATTGGTTATTAAATTTGTTAAGGGTCCGGCGCTAATGGGATACACCTCGCCCTTAACTATATTTTACATTGGGTAATTATTTTATGTGACTAGATAACAAACATTAATATATTGTTTTTCCTGCAATTCGTCCAGCCCGTGCTGTTTGTACTGGTGTGTGACCAAACTGCACCGGCTGCACGGATCACTAGTACAAAGTTACATATTTGTTTGAATAATTGATTTAGCTCGTGCAGTCTGTGTAGATCGTATGTTTTGAAAACTTAGTTTATTGCTAGGTAGACAGACTGCACCATTTTACATGAATGGGGTGGTTAGGTTAGGTTAGGTTTTTTTTTTTTTTTTTTTTTATTTCCTACCATTGCCCTGAGGGCCGGCGGCTAGCCTACGTCTGACGGATGTCAGACTCCTTTTATAACGGAATAAAGGGAAAACACGTTATTTATTTTATTTGTATCTTACTTATGGCTACGTTTTACAAGATTTTGTTTATTACATTTTATCCTTATCATAATTCTTAGTATCTATCTTATCTTATTGGTTTTACATCGTACTTATATTTATATGTTTATTATATATATTCAATAATATATATTTAACATATTTTATTTATCTTTATTATACATATTTTAACTTTATCTTTTTAATATTCTAAAAATGTTTTAACTTAATTACTTATTTTCTAAAAGTTAGGTTAGGTTAGGTTAGGTTTTTTTTTTTTGTTTAGTTTATTGATTAATAAATTTGTTAAGGGTCCGGCGCTAATGGGATACACCTCGCCCTTAACTATATTTTACATTGGGTAATTATTTTATGTGACTAGATAACAAACAATAATATATTGTTTTTCCTGCAATTCGTCCAGCCCGTGCTGTTTGTACTGGTGTGTGACCAAACTGCACCGGCTGCACGGATTACTAGTACAAAGTTACATATTTGTTTGAATAATTGATTTAGCTCGTGCAGTCTGTGTAGATCGTATGTTTTGAAAACTTAGTTTATTGCTAGGTAGACAGACTGCACGATTTTACATGAATGGGGTGGTTAGGTTAGGTTAGGTTTTTTTTTTTTTTTTTTTTATTTCCTACCATTGCCCTGAGGGCCGGCGGCTAGCCTACGTCTGACGGATGTCAGACTCCTTTTATAACGGAATAAAGGGAAAACACGTTATTTATTTTATTTGTATCTTACTTATGGCTACGTTTTACAAGATTTTGTTTATTACATTTTATCCTTATCATAATTCTTAGTATCTATCTTATCTTATTGGTTTTACATCGTACTTATATTTATATATTCAATACTATATATTTAACATATTTTATTTATCTTTATTATACATATTTTAACTTTATCTTTTTAATATTCTAAAAATGTTTTAACTTAATTACTTATTTTCTAAAAGTTAGGTTAGGTTAGGTTAGGTTAGGTTTTTTTTTTTTTTGTTTAGTTTATTGGTTATTAAATTTGTTGAGGGTCCGGCGCTAATGGGATACACCTCGCCCTTAACTATATTTTACATTGGGTAATTATTTTATGTGACTAGATAACAAACATTAATATATTGTTTTTCCTGCAATTCGTCCAGCCCGTGCTGTTTGTACTGGTGTGTGACCAAACTGCACCGGCTGCACGGATGACTAGTACAAAGTTACATATTTGTTTGAATAATTGATTTAGCTCGTGCAGTCTGTGTAGATCGTATGTTTTGAAAACTTAGTTTATTGCTAGGTAGACAGACTGCACGATTTTACATGAATGGGGTGGTTAGGTTAGGTTAGGTTTTTTTTTTTTTTTTTTTTTTTTCCTACCATTGCCCTGAGTGCCGGCGGCTAGCCTACGTCTGACGGATGTCAGACTCCTTTTATAACGGAATAAAGGGAAAACACGTTATTTATTTTATTTGTATCTTACTTATGGCTACGTTTTACAAGATTTTGTTTATTACATTTTATCCTTATCATAATTCTTAGTATCTATCTTATCTTATTGGTTTTACATCGTACTTATATTTATATGTTTATTATATATATTCAATAATATATATTTAACATATTTTATTTATCTTTATTATACATATTTTAACTTTATCTTTTTAATATTCTAAAAATGTTTTAACTTAATTACTTATTTTCTAAAAGTTAGGTTAGGTTAGGTTAGGTTAGGTTTTTTTTTTTTGTCTAGTTTATTGGTAATTAAATTTGTTGAGGGTCCGGCGCTAATAGGATACACCTCGCCCTTAACTTTATTTTACATTGGGTAATTATTTTATGTGACTGGATAACAAACATTAATATATTGTTTTTCCTGCAATTCGTCCAGCCCGTGCTGTTTGTACTGGTGTGTGACCAAATTGTTTGAATAATTGATTTAGCTCGTGCAGTCTGTGTAGATCGTATGTTTTGAAAACTTAGTTTATTGCTAGGTAGACAGACTGCACGATTTTACATGAATGGGGTGGTTAGGTTAGGTTTTTTTTTTTTTTTTTTTTTTTATTTCCTACCATTGCCTTGAGGGCCGGCGGCTAGCCTACGTCTGACGGATGTCAGACTCCTTTTATAACGGAATAAAGGGAAAACACGTTATTTATTTTATTTGTATCTTACTTATGGCTACGTTTTACAAGATTTTGTTTATTACATTTTATCCTTATCATAATTCTTAGTATCTATCTTATCTTATTGGTTTTACATCGTACTTATATTTATATGTTTATTATATATATTCAATAATATATATTTAACATATTTTATTTATCTTTATTATACATATTTTAACTTTATCTTTTTAATATTCTAAAAATGTTTTAACTTAATTACTTATTTTCTAAAAGTTAGGTTAGGTTAGGTTTTTTTTTTTTTGTCTAGTTTATTGGTAATTAAATTTGTTGAGGGTCCGGCGCTAATAGGATACACCTCGCCCTTAACTTTATTTTACATTGGGTAATTATTTTATGTGACTAGATAACAAACATTAATATATTGTTTTTCCTGCAATTCGTCCAGCCCGTGCTGTTTGTACTGGTGTGTGACCAAACTGCACCGGCTGCACGGATGACTAGTACAAAGTTACATATTTGTTTGAATAATTGATTTAGCTCGTGCAGTCTGTGTAGATCGTATGTTTTGAAAACTTAGTTTATTGCTAGGTAGACAGACTGCACGATTTTACATGAATGGGGTGGTTAGGTTAGGTTAGGTTTTTTTTTTTTTTTTTTATTTCCTACCATTGCCCTGAGGGCCGGCGGCTAGCCTACGTCTGACGGATGTCAGACTCCTTTTATAACGGAATAAAGGGAAAACACGTTATTTATTTTATTTGTATCTTACTTATGGCTACGTTTTACAAGATTTTGTTTATTACATTTTATCCTTATCATAATTCTTAGTATCTATCTTATCTTATTGGTTTTACATCGTACTTATATGTTTATTATATATATTCAATAATATATATTTAACATATTTTATTTATCTTTATTATACATATTTTAACTTTATCTTTTTAATATTCTAAAAATGTTTTAACTTAATTACTTATTTTCTAAAAGTTAGGTTAGGTTAGGTTAGGTTAGGTTTTTTTTTTTTTTTGTTTAGTTTATTGGTTATTAAATTTGTTGAGGGTCCGGCGCTAATGGGATACACCTCGCCCTTAACTATATTTTACATTGGGTAATTATTTTATGTGACTAGATAACAAACATTAATATATTTTTTTTCCTGCAATTCGTCCAGCCCGTGCTGTTTGTACTGGTGTGTGACCAAACTGCACCGGCTGCACGGATGACTAGTACAAAGTTACATATTTGTTTGAATAATTGATTTAGCTCGTGCAGTCTGTGTAGATCGTATGTTTTGAAAACTTAGTTTATTGCTAGGTAGACAGACTGCACGATTTTACATGAATGGGGTGGTTAGGTTAGGTTAGGTTTTTTTTTTTTTTTTTTTTTTTTCCTACCATTGCCCTGAGGGCCGGCGGCTAGCCTACGTCTGACGGATGTCAGACTCCTTTTATAACGGAATAAAGGGAAAACACGTTATTTATTTTATTTGTATCTTACTTATGGCTACGTTTTACAAGATTTTGTTTATTACATTTTATCCTTATCATAATTCTTAGTATCTATCTTATCTTATTGGTTTTACATCGTACTTATATTTATATGTTTATTATATATATTCAATAATATATATTTAACATATTTTATTTATCTTTATTATACATATTTTAACTTTATCTTTTTAATATTCTAAAAATGTTTTAACTTAATTACTTATTTTCTAAAAGTTAGGTTAGGTTAGGTTAGGTTTTTTTTTTTTGTTTAGTTTATTGGTAATTAAATTTGTTGAGGGTCCGGCGCTAATAGGATACACCTCGCCCTTAACTTTATTTTACATTGGGTAATTATTTTATGTGACTGGATAACAAACATTAATATATTGTTTTTCCTGCAATTCGTCCAGCCCGTGCTGTTTGTACTGGTGTGTGACCAAACTGCACCGGCTGCACGGATCACTAGTACAAAGTTACATATTTGTTTGAATAATTGATTTAGCTCGTGCAGTCTGTGTAGATCGTATGTTTTGAAAACTTAGTTTACTGCTAGGTAGACAGACTGCACGATTTTACATGAATGGGGTGGTTAGGTTAGGTTTTTTTTTTTTTTTTTTTTTTTTATTTCCTACCATTGCCTTGAGGGCCGGCGGCTAGCCTACGTCTGACGGATGTCAGACTCCTTTTATAACGGAATAAAGGGAAAACACGTTATTTATTTTATTTGTATCTTACTTATGGCTACGTTTTACAAGATTTTGTTTATTACATTTTATCCTTATCATAATTCTTAGTATCTATCTTATCTTATTGGTTTTACATCGTACTTATATTTATATGTTTATTATATATATTCAATAATATATATTTAACATATTTTATTTATCTTTATTATACATATTTTAACTTTATCTTTTTAATATTCTAAAAATGTTTTAACTTAATTACTTATTTTCTAAAAGTTAGGTTAGGTTAGGTTTTTTTTTTTTGTCTAGTTTATTGGTAATTAAATTTGTTGAGGGTCCGGCGCTAATAGGATACACCTCGCCCTTAACTTTATTTTACATTGGGTAATTATTTTATGTGACTAGATAACAAACATTAATATATTGTTTTTCCTGCAATTCGTCCAGCCCGTGCTGTTTGTACTGGTGTGTGACCAAACTGCACCGGCTGCACGGATGACTAGTACAAAGTTACATATTTGTTTGAATAATTGATTTAGCTCGTGCAGTCTGTGTAGATCGTATGTTTTGAAAACTTAGTTTATTGCTAGGTAGACAGACTGCACGATTTTACATGAATGGGGTGGTTAGGTTAGGTTAGGTTTTTTTTTATTTTTTTTATTTCCTACCATTGCCCTGAGGGCCGGCGGCTAGCCTACGTCTGACGGATGTCAGACTCCTTTTATAACGGAATAAAGGGAAAACACGTTATTTATTTTATTTGTATCTTACTTATGGCTACGTTTTACAAGATTTTGTTTATTACATTTTATCCTTATCATAATTCTTAGTATCTATCTTATCTTATTGGTTTTACATCGTACTTATATGTTTATTATATATATTCAATAATATATATTTAACATATTTTATTTATCTTTATTATACATATTTTAACTTTATCTTTTTAATATTCTAAAAATGTTTTAACTTAATTACTTATTTTCTAAAAGTTAGGTTAGGTTAGGTTAGGTTAGGTTTTTTTTTTTTTGTTTAGTTTATTGGTTATTAAATTTGTTGAGGGTCCGGCGCTAATGGGATACACCTCGCCCTTAACTTTATTTTACATTGGGTAATTATTTTATGTGACTGGATAACAAATATTAATATATTGTTTTTCCTGCAATTCGTCCAGCCCGTGCTGTTTGTACTGGTGTGTGACCAAACTGCACCGGCTGCACGGATTACTAGTACAAAGTTACATATTTGTTTGAATAATTGATTTAGCTCGTGCAGTCTGTGTAGATCGTATGTTTTGAAAACTTAGTTTATTGCTAGGTAGACAGACTGCACGATTTTACATGAATGGGGTGGTTAGGTTAGGTTAGGTTAGGTTTTTTTTTTTTTTTTTTTATTTCCTACCATTGCCCTGAGGGCCGGCGGCTAGCCTACGTCTGACGGATGTCAGACTCCTTTTATAACGGAATAAAGGGAAAACACGTTATTTATTTTATTTGTATCTTACTTATGGCTACGTTTTACAAGATTTTGTTTATTACATTTTATCCTTATCATAATTCTTAGTATCTATCTTATCTTATTGGTTTTACATCGTACTTATATGTTTATTATATATATTCAATAATATATATTTAACATATTTTATTTATCTTTATTATACATATTTTAACTTTATCTTTTTAATATTCTAAAAATGTTTTAACTTAATTACTTATTTTCTAAAAGTTAGGTTAGGTTAGGTTAGGTTAGGTTTTTTTTTTTTTTGTTTAGTTTATTGGTTATTAAATTTGTTGAGGGTCCGGCGCTAATGGGATACACCTCGCCCTTAACTATATTTGACATTGGGTAATTATTTTATGTGACTAGATAACAAACATTAATATATTGTTTTTCCTGCAATTCGTCCAGCCCGTGCTGTTTGTACTGGTGTGTGACCAAACTGCACCGGCTGCACGGATGACTAGTACAAAGTTACATATTTGTTTGAATAATTGATTTAGCTCGTGCAGTCTGTGTAGATCGTATGTTTTGAAAACTAAGTTTATTGCTAGGTAGACAGACTGCACGATTTTACATGAATGGGGTGGTTAGGTTAGGTTAGGTTTTTTTTTTTTTTTTTTTTTTTTCCTACCATTGCCCTGAGGGCCGGCGGCTTGCCTACGTCTGACGGATGTCAGACTCCTTTTATAACGGAATAAAGGGAAAACACGTTATTTATTTTATTTGTATCTTACTTATGGCTACGTTTTACAAGATTTTGTTTATTACATTTTATCCTTATCATAATTCTTAGTATCTATCTTATCTTATTGGTTTTACATCGTACTTATATTTATATATTCAATACTATATATTTAACATATTTTATTTATCTTTATTATACATATTTTAACTTTATCTTTTTAATATTCTAAAAATGTTTTAACTTAATTACTTATTTTCTAAAAGTTAGGTTAGGTTAGGTTAGGTTAGGTTTTTTTTTTTTTTGTTTAGTTTATTGGTTATTAAATTTGTTAAGGGTCCGGCGCTAATGGGATACACCTCGCCCTTAACTATATTTTACATTGGGTAATTATTTTATGTGACTAGATAACAAACATTAATATATTGTTTTTCCTGCAATTCGTCCAGCCCGTGCTGTTTGTACTGGTGTGTGACCAAACTGCACCGGCTGCACGGATCACTAGTACAAAGTTACATATTTGTTTGAATAATTGATTTAGCTCGTGCAGTCTGTGTAGATCGTATGTTTTGAAAACTTAGTTTATTGCTAGGTAGACAGACTGCACCATTTTACATGAATGGGGTGATTAGGTTAGGTTAGGTTTTTTTTTTTTTTTTTTTTATTTCCTACCATTGCCCTGAGGGCCGGCGGCTAGCCTACGTCTGACGGATGTCAGACTCCTTTTATAACGGAATAAAGGGAAAACACGTTATTTATTTTATTTGTATCTTACTTATGGCTACGTTTTACAAGATTTTGTTTATTACATTTTATCCTTATCATAATTCTTAGTATCTATCTTATCTTATTGGTTTTACATCGTACTTATATGTTTATTATATATATTCAATAATATATATTTAACATATTTTATTTATCTTTATTATACATATTTTAACTTTATCTTTTTAATATTCTAAAAATGTTTTAACTTAATTACTTATTTTCTAAAAGTTAGGTTAGGTTAGGTTAGGTTAGGTTTTTTTTTTTTTTTTTTGTTTATTGGTTATTAAATTTGTTGAGGGTCCGGCGCTAATGGGATACACCTCGCCCTTAACTATATTTTACATTGGGTAATTATTTTATGTGACTAGATAACAAACATTAATATATTGTTTTTCCTGCAATTCGTCCAGCCCGTGCTGTTTGTACTGGTGTGTGACCAAACTGCACCGGCTGCACGGATGACTAGTACAAAGTTACATATTTGTTTGAATAATTGATTTAGCTCGTGCAGTCTGTGTAGATCGTATGTTTTGAAAACTTAGTTTATTGCTAGGTAGACAGACTGCACGATTTTACATGAATGGGGTGGTTAGGTTAGGTTAGGTTTTTTTTTTTTTTTTTTTTTTTTCCTACCATTGCCCTGAGTGCCGGCGGCTAGCCTACGTCTGACGGATGTCAGACTCCTTTTATAACGGAATAAAGGGAAAACACGTTATTTATTTTATTTGTATCTTACTTATGGCTACGTTTTACAAGATTTTGTTTATTACATTTTATCCTTATCATAATTCTTAGTATCTATCTTATCTTATTGGTTTTACATCGTACTTATATTTATATGTTTATTATATATATTCAATAATATATATTTAACATATTTTATTTATCTTTATTATACATATTTTAACTTTATCTTTTTAATATTCTAAAAATGTTTTAACTTAATTACTTATTTTCTAAAAGTTAGGTTAGGTTAGGTTAGGTTAGGTTTTTTTTTTTTGTCTAGTTTATTGGTAATTAAATTTGTTGAGGGTCCGGCGCTAATAGGATACACCTCGCCCTTAACTTTATTTTACATTGGGTAATTATTTTATGTGACTGGATAACAAACATTAATATATTGTTTTTCCTGCAATTCGTCCAGCCCGTGCTGTTTGTACTGGTGTGTGACCAAACTGCACCGGCTGCACGGATCACTAGTACAAAGTTACATATTTGTTTGAATAATTGATTTAGCTCGTGCAGTCTGTGTAGATCGTATGTTTTGAAAACTTAGTTTATTGCTAGGTAGACAGACTGCACGATTTTACATGAATGGGGTGGTTAGGTTAGGTTTTTTTTTTTTTTTTTTTTTTTTTTTCCTACCATTGCCTTGAGGGCCGGCGGCTAGCCTACGTCTGACGGATGTCAGACTCCTTTTATAACGGAATAAAGAGAAAACACGTTATTTATTTTATTTGTATCTTACTTATGGCTACGTTTTACAAGATTTTGTTTATTACATTTTATCCTTATCATAATTCTTAGTATCTATCTTATCTTATTGGTTTTACATCGTACTTATATTTATATGTTTATTATATATATTCAATAATATATATTTAACATATTTTATTTATCTTTATTATACATATTTTAACTTTATCTTTTTAATATTCTAAAAATGTTTTAACTTAATTACTTATTTTCTAAAAGTTAGGTTAGGTTAGGTTTTTTTTTTTTTGTCTAGTTTATTGGTAATTAAATTTGTTGAGGGTCCGGCGCTAATAGGATACACCTCGCCCTTAACTTTATTTTACATTGGGTAATTATTTTATGTGACTAGATAACAAACATTAATATATTGTTTTTCCTGCAATTCGTCCAGCCCGTGCTGTTTGTACTGGTGTGTGACCAAACTGCACCGGCTGCACGGATGACTAGTACAAAGTTACATATTTGTTTGAATAATTGATTTAGCTCGTGCAGTCTGTGTAGATCGTATGTTTTGAAAACTTAGTTTATTGCTAGGTAGACAGACTGCACGATTTTACATGAATGGGGTGGTTAGGTTAGGTTAGGTTTTTTTTTTTTTTTTTTTTTTTTTTCCTACCATTGCCCTGAGTGCCGGCGGCTAGCCTACGTCTGACGGATGTCAGACTCCTTTTATAACGGAATAAAGGGAAAACACGTTATTTATTTTATTTGTATCTTACTTATGGCTACGTTTTACAAGATTTTGTTTATTACATTTTATCCTTATCATAATTCTTAGTATCTATCTTATCTTATTGGTTTTACATCGTACTTATATTTATATGTTTATTATATATATTCAATAATATATATTTAACATATTTTATTTATCTTTATTATACATATTTTAACTTTATCTTTTTAATATTCTAAAAATGTTTTAACTTAATTACTTATTTTCTAAAAGTTAGGTTAGGTTAGGTTAGGTTAGGTTTTTTTTTTTTGTCTAATTTATTGGTAATTAAATTTGTTGAGGGTCCGGCGCTAATAGGATACACCTCGCCCTTAACTTTATTTTACATTGGGTAATTATTTTATGTGACTGGATAACAAACATTAATATATTGTTTTTCCTGCAATTCGTCCAGCCCGTGCTGTTTGTACTGGTGTGTGACCAAACTGCACCGGCTGCACGGATCACTAGTACAAAGTTACATATTTGTTTGAATAATTGATTTAGCTCGTGCAGTCTGTGTAGATCGTATGTTTTGAAAACTTAGTTTATTGCTAGGTAGACAGACTGCACGATTTTACATGAATGGGGTGGTTAGGTTAGGTTTTTTTTTTTTTTTTTTTTTTTTATTTCCTACCATTGCCTTGAGGGCCGGCGGCTAGCCTACGTCTGACGGATGTCAGACTCCTTTTATAACGGAATAAAGGGAAAACACGTTATTTATTTTATTTGTATCTTACTTATGGCTACGTTTTACAAGATTTTGTTTATTACATTTTATCCTTATCATAATTCTTAGTATCTATCTTATCTTATTGGTTTTACATCGTACTTATATTTATATGTTTATTATATATATTCAATAATATATATTTAACATATTTTATTTATCTTTATTATACATATTTTAACTTTATCTTTTTAATATTCTAAAAATGTTTTAACTTAATTACTTATTTTCTAAAAGTTAGGTTAGGTTAGGTTAGGTTAGGTTTTTTTTTTTTTGTTTAGTTTATTGGTTATTAAATTTGTTGAGGGTCCGGCGCTAATGGGATACACCTCGCCCTTAACTATATTTTACATTGGGTAATTATTTTATGTGACTAGATAACAAACATTAATATATTGTTTTTCCTGCAATTCGTCCAGCCCGTGCTGTTTGTACTGGTGTGTGACCAAACTGCACCGGCTGCACGGATGACTAGTACAAAGTTACATATTTGTTTGAATAATTGATTTAGCTCGTGCAGTCTGTGTAGATCGTATGTTTTGAAAACTTAGTTTATTGCTAGGTAGACAGACTGCACGATTTTACATGAATGGGGTGGTTAGGTTAGGTTAGGTTTTTTTTTTTTTTTTTTTTTTTTCCTACCATTGCCCTGAGTGCCGGCGGCTAGCCTACGTCTGACGGATGTCAGACTCCTTTTATAACGGAATAAAGGGAAAACACGTTATTTATTTTATTTGTATCTTACTTATGGCTACGTTTTACAAGATTTTGTTTATTACATTTTATCCTTATCATAATTCTTAGTATCTATCTTATCTTATTGGTTTTACATCGTACTTATATTTATATGTTTATTATATATATTCAATAATATATATTTAACATATTTTATTTATCTTTATTATACATATTTTAACTTTATCTTTTTAATATTCTAAAAATGTTTTAACTTAATTACTTATTTTCTAAAAGTTAGGTTAGGTTAGGTTAGGTTAGGTTTTTTTTTTTTGTCTAGTTTATTGGTAATTAAATTTGTTGAGGGTCCGGCGCTAATAGGATACACCTCGCCCTTAACTTTATTTTACATTGGGTAATTATTTTATGTGACTGGATAACAAACATTAATATATTGTTTTTCCTGCAATTCGTCCAGCCCGTGCTGTTTGTACTGGTGTGTGACCAAACTGCACCGGCTGCACGGATCACTAGTACAAAGTTACATATTTGTTTGAATAATTGATTTAGCTCGTGCAGTCTGTGTAGATCGTATGTTTTGAAAACTTAGTTTATTGCTAGGTAGACAGACTGCACGATTTTACATGAATGGGGTGGTTAGGTTAGGTTTTTTTTTTTTTTTTTTTTTTTTATTTCCTACCATTGCCTTGAGGGCCGGCGGCTAGCCTACGTCTGACGGATGTCAGACTCCTTTTATAACGGAATAAAGGGAAAACACGTTATTTATTTTATTTGTATCTTACTTATGGCTACGTTTTACAAGATTTTGTTTATTACATTTTATCCTTATCATAATTCTTAGTATCTATCTTATCTTATTGGTTTTACATCGTACTTATATTTATATGTTTATTATATATATTCAATAATATATATTTAACATATTTTATTTATCTTTATTATACATATTTTAACTTTATCTTTTTAATATTCTAAAAATGTTTTAACTTAATTACTTATTTTCTAAAAGTTAGGTTAGGTTAGGTTTTTTTTTTTTTGTCTAGTTTATTGGTAATTAAATTTGTTGAGGGTCCGGCGCTAATAGGATACACCTCGCCCTTAACTTTATTTTACATTGGGTAATTATTTTATGTGACTAGATAACAAACATTAATATATTGTTTTTCCTGCAATTCGTCCAGCCCGTGCTGTTTGTACTGGTGTGTGACCAAACTGCACCGGCTGCACGGATGACTAGTACAAAGTTACATATTTGTTTGAATAATTGATTTAGCTCGTGCAGTCTGTGTAGATCGTATGTTTTGAAAACTTAGTTTATTGCTAGGTAGACAGACTGCACGATTTTACATGAATGGGGTGGTTAGGTTAGGTTAGGTTTTTTTTTTTTTTTTTTATTTCCTACCATTGCCCTGAGGGCCGGCGGCTAGCCTACGTCTGACGGATGTCAGACTCCTTTTATAACGGAATAAAGGGAAAACACGTTATTTATTTTATTTGTATCTTACTTATGGCTACGTTTTACAAGATTTTGTTTATTACATTTTATCCTTATCATAATTCTTAGTATCTATCTTATCTTATTGGTTTTACATCGTACTTATATGTTTATTATATATATTCAATAATATATATTTAACATATTTTATTTATCTTTATTATACATATTTTAACTTTATCTTTTTAATATTCTAAAAATGTTTTAACTTAATTACTTATTTTCTAAAAGTTAGGTTAGGTTAGGTTAGGTTAGGTTTTTTTTTTTTTTGTTTAGTTTATTGGTTATTAAATTTGTTGAGGGTCCGGCGCTAATGGGATACACCTCGCCCTTAACTATATTTTACATTGGGTAATTATTTTATGTGACTAGATAACAAACATTAATATATTGTTTTTCCTGCAATTCGTCCAGCCCGTGCTGTTTGTACTGGTGTGTGACCAAACTGCACCGGCTGCACGGATGACTAGTACAAAGTTACATATTTGTTTGAATAATTGATTTAGCTCGTGCAGTCTGTGTAGATCGTATGTTTTGAAAACTTAGTTTATTGCTAGGTAGACAGACTGCACGATTTTACATGAATGGGGTGGTTAGGTTAGGTTAGGTTTTTTTTTTTTTTTTTTTTTTTTCCTACCATTGCCCTGAGGGCCGGCGGCTAGCCTACGTCTGACGGATGTCAGACTCCTTTTATAACGGAATAAAGGGAAAACACGTTATTTATTTTATTTGTATCTTACTTATGGCTACGTTTTACAAGATTTTGTTTATTACATTTTATCCTTATCATAATTCTTAGTATCTATCTTATCTTATTGGTTTTACATCGTACTTATATTTATATGTTTATTATATATATTCAATAATATATATTTAACATATTTTATTTATCTTTATTATACATATTTTAACTTTATCTTTTTAATATTCTAAAAATGTTTTAACTTAATTACTTATTTTCTAAAAGTTAGGTTAGGTTAGGTTAGGTTTTTTTTTTTTGTTTAGTTTATTGATTAATAAATTTGTTAAGGGTCCGGCGCTAATGGGATACACCTCGCCCTTAACTATATTTTACATTGGGTAATTATTTTATGTGACTAGATAACAAACAATAATATATTGTTTTTCCTGCAATTCGTCCAGCCCGTGCTGTTTGTACTGGTGTGTGACCAAACTGCACCGGCTGCACGGATTACTAGTACAAAGTTACATATTTGTTTGAATAATTGATTTAGCTCGTGCAGTCTGTGTAGATCGTATGTTTTGAAAACTTAGTTTATTGCTAGGTAGACAGACTGCACGATTTTACATGAATGGGGTGGTTAGGTTAGGTTAGGTTTTTTTTTTTTTTTTTTTTATTTCCTACCATTGCCCTGAGGGCCGGCGGCTAGCCTACGTCTGACGGATGTCAGACTCCTTTTATAACGGAATAAAGGGAAAACACGTTATTTATTTTATTTGTATCTTACTTATGGCTACGTTTTACAAGATTTTGTTTATTACATTTTATCCTTATCATAATTCTTAGTATCTATCTTATCTTATTGGTTTTACATCGTACTTATATTTATATATTCAATACTATATATTTAACATATTTTATTTATCTTTATTATACATATTTTAACTTTATCTTTTTAATATTCTAAAAATGTTTTAACTTAATTACTTATTTTCTAAAAGTTAGGTTAGGTTAGGTTAGGTTAGGTTTTTTTTTTTTTTGTTTAGTTTATTGGTTATTAAATTTGTTAAGGGTCCGGCGCTAATGGGATACACCTCGCCCTTAACTATATTTTACATTGGGTAATTATTTTATGTGACTAGATAACAAACATTAATATATTGTTTTTCCTGCAATTCGTCCAGCCCGTGCTGTTTGTACTGGTGTGTGACCAAACTGCACCGGCTGCACGGATGACTAGTACAAAGTTACATATTTGTTTGAATAATTGATTTAGCTCGTGCAGTCTGTGTAGATCGTATGTTTTGAAAACTAAGTTTATTGCTAGGTAGACAGACTGCACGATTTTACATGAATGGGGTGGTTAGGTTAGGTTAGGTTTTTTTTTTTTTTTTTTTTATTTCCTACCATTGCCCTGAGGGCCGGCGGCTAGCCTACGTCTGACGGATGTCAGACTCCTTTTATAACGGAATAAAGGGAAAACACGTTATTTATTTTATTTGTATCTTACTTATGGCTACGTTTTACAAGATTTTGTTTATTACATTTTATCCTTATCATAATTCTTAGTATCTATCTTATCTTATTGGTTTTACATCGTACTTATATTTATATGTTTATTATATATATTCAATAATATATATTTAACATATTTTATTTATCTTTATTATACATATTTTAACTTTATCTTTTTAATATTCTAAAAATGTTTTAACTTAATTACTTATTTTCTAAAAGTTAGGTTAGGTTAGGTTAGGTTAGGTTTTTTTTTTTTTGTTTAGTTTATTGGTTATTAAATTTGTTGAGGGTCCGGCGCTAATGGGATACACCTCGCCCTTAACTATATTTTACATTGGGTAATTATTTTATGTGACTAGATAACAAACATTAATATATTGTTTTTCCTGCAATTCGTCCAGCCCGTGCTGTTTGTACTGGTGTGTGACCAAACTGCACCGGCTGCACGGATGACTAGTACAAAGTTACATATTTGTTTGAATAATTGATTTAGCTCGTGCAGTCTGTGTAGATCGTATGTTTTGAAAACTTAGTTTATTGCTAGGTAGACAGACTGCACGATTTTACATGAATGGGGTGGTTAGGTTAGGTTAGGTTTTTTTTTTTTTTTTTTTTTTTTTCCTACCATTGCCCTGAGGGCCGGCGGCTAGCCTACGTCTGACGGATGTCAGACTCCTTTTATAACGGAATAAAGGGAAAACACGTTATTTATTTTATTTGTATCTTACTTATGGCTACGTTTTACAAGATTTTGTTTATTACATTTTATCCTTATCATAATTCTTAGTATCTATCTTATCTTATTGGTTTTACATCGTACTTATATTTATATGTTTATTATATATATTCAATAATATATATTTAACATATTTTATTTATCTTTATTATACATATTTTAACTTTATCTTTTTAATATTCTAAAAATGTTTTAACTTAATTACTTATTTTCTAAAAGTTAGGTTAGGTTAGGTTAGGTTAGGTTTTTTTTTTTTGTCTAGTTTATTGGTAATTAAATTTGTTGAGGGTCCGGCGCTAATAGGATACACCTCGCCCTTAACTTTATTTTACATTGGGTAATTATTTTATGTGACTGGATAACAAACATTAATATATTGTTTTTCCTGCAATTCGTCCAGCCCGTGCTGTTTGTACTGGTGTGTGACCAAACTGCACCGGCTGCACGGATCACTAGTACAAAGTTACATATTTGTTTGAATAATTGATTTAGCTCGTGCAGTCTGTGTAGATCGTATGTTTTGAAAACTTAGTTTATTGCTAGGTAGACAGACTGCACGATTTTACATGAATGGGGTGGTTAGGTTAGGTTTTTTTTTTTTTTTTTTTTTTTTTTTTCCTACCATTGCCTTTAGGGCCGGCGGCTAGCCTACGTCTGACGGGTGTCAGACTCCTTTTATAACGGAATAAAGGGAAAACACGTTATTTATTTTATTTGTATCTTACTTATGGCTACGTTTTACAAGATTTTGTTTATTACATTTTATCCTTATCATAATTCTTAGTATCTATCTTATCTTATTGGTTTTACATCGTACTTATATTTATATGTTTATTATATATATTCAATAATATATATTTAACATATTTTATTTATCTTTATTATACATATTTTAACTTTATCTTTTTAATATTCTAAAAATGTTTTAACTTAATTACTTATTTTCTAAAAGTTAGGTTAGGTTAGGTTTTTTTTTTTTGTCTAGTTTATTGGTAATTAAATTTGTTGAGGGTCCGGCGCTAATAGGATACACCTCGCCCTTAACTTTATTTTACATTGGGTAATTATTTTATGTGACTAGATAACAAACATTAATATATTGTTTTTCCTGCAATTCGTCCAGCCCGTGCTGTTTGTACTGGTGTGTGACCAAACTGCACCGGCTGCACGGATGACTAGTACAAAGTTACATATTTGTTTGAATAATTGATTTAGCTCGTGCAGTCTGTGTAGATCGTATGTTTTGAAAACTTAGTTTATTGCTAGGTAGACAGACTGCACGATTTTACATGAATGGGGTGGTTAGGTTAGGTTAGGTTTTTTTTTATTTTTTTTATTTCCTACCATTGCCCTGAGGGCCGGCGGCTAGCCTACGTCTGACGGATGTCAGACTCCTTTTATAACGGAATAAAGGGAAAACACGTTATTTATTTTATTTGTATCTTACTTATGGCTACGTTTTACAAGATTTTGTTTATTACATTTTATCCTTATCATAATTCTTAGTATCTATCTTATCTTATTGGTTTTACATCGTACTTATATGTTTATTATATATATTCAATAATATATATTTAACATATTTTATTTATCTTTATTATACATATTTTAACTTTATCTTTTTAATATTCTAAAAATGTTTTAACTTAATTACTTATTTTCTAAAAGTTAGGTTAGGTTAGGTTAGGTTTTTTTTTTTTTTGTTTAGTTTATTGGTTATTAAATTTGTTGAGGGTCCGGCGCTAATGGGATACACCTCGCCCTTAACTATATTTTACATTGGGTAATTATTTTATGTGACTAGATAACAAACATTAATATATTGTTTTTCCTGCAATTCGTCCAGCCCGTGCTGTTTGTACTGGTGTGTGACCAAACTGCACCGGCTGCACGGATGACTAGTACAAAGTTACATATTTGTTTGAATAATTGATTTAGCTCGTGCAGTCTGTGTAGATCGTATGTTTTGAAAACTTAGTTTATTGCTAGGTAGACAGACTGCACGATTTTACATGAATGGGGTGGTTAGGTTAGGTTAGGTTTTTTTTTTTTTTTTTTTTTTTTTCCTACCATTGCCCTGAGGGCCGGCGGCTAGCCTACGTCTGACGGATGTCAGACTCCTTTTATAACGGAATAAAGGGAAAACACGTTATTTATTTTATTTGTATCTTACTTATGGCTACGTTTTACAAGATTTTGTTTATTACATTTTATCCTTATCATAATTCTTAGTATCTATCTTATCTTATTGGTTTTACATCGTACTTATATTTATATGTTTATTATATATATTCAATAATATATATTTAACATATTTTATTTATCTTTATTATACATATTTTAACTTTATCTTTTTAATATTCTAAAAATGTTTTAACTTAATTACTTATTTTCTAAAAGTTAGGTTAGGTTAGGTTAGGTTTTTTTTTTTTGTTTAGTTTATTGAATAATAAATTTGTTAAGGGTCCGGCGCTAATGGGATACACCTCGCCCTTAACTATATTTTACATTGGGTAATTATTTTATGTGACTAGATAACAAACAATAATATATTGTTTTTCCTGCAATTCGTCCAGCCCGTGCTGTTTGTACTGGTGTGTGACCAAACTGCACCGGCTGCACGGATTACTAGTACAAAGTTACATATTTGTTTGAATAATTGATTTAGCTCGTGCAGTCTGTGTAGATCGTATGTTTTGAAAACTTAGTTTATTGCTAGGTAGACAGACTGCACGATTTTACATGAATGGGGTGGTTAGGTTAGGTTAGGTTTTTTTTTTTTTTTTTTTTATTTCCTACCATTGCCCTGAGGGCCGGCGGCTAGCCTACGTCTGACGGATGTCAGACTCCTTTTATAACGGAATAAAGGGAAAACACGTTATTTATTTTATTTGTATCTTACTTATGGCTACGTTTTACAAGATTTTGTTTATTACATTTTATCCTTATCATAATTCTTAGTATCTATCTTATCTTATTGGTTTTACATCGTACTTATATGTTTATTATATTGTTGGGAGACTGAAGACTTGACAAGCACGCTGGTTATAAAAGCCAGCGCAGCCACAACCGGTGCTCTTTTTGCCTCGCGCCTTCGTGGAGTCAACACGCTGTCATTACGTTTGTTTATGGTCGAATTGCTGTCGGTTGGACGTTTGGTTTTCATTTGTTTTAAAGTAAAAGTTTATTGTGTTGTAACCCTTGGTTTTCTTTTTAAAAGAATAATTTCGACGAGATAATCCAAAATCAGAAGTGGGATACGACGTAAATTACGTAAATCTTGCGCTCACTATTTTCTTGTTACATTTTGAGAACAAGCGTAATGTCAGGCCGCGAACGACGCCGTTCACGACGATCAGATAGTCGAGAGCGACGCCGGGATCGGTATAGGGATCGGACTCCCGATGGCGGACTGAGGCGCGCGATGGAGATGATGCTGGAGAGGTAACCGCATTGGAGGAACGGTCTGCTTCGCGACCTACTCGGTCACGTGAGCGGCGCACACCTCCGTTGACATGCGGCACCCCTCGGGCTTCACCGCCATCGCGGCGCCAGGGTCTTTCTCTGTTGCAGGAAGGATTGCTACGTCATGCGCCTTCGCGCGCAGCGTCACCATCACCGACGCGATCTGCACGGCTGACGCGTACGCCTGATCAGCCGCCCATCATCACATCGCCACCGCGAAGTGATGTACGTGGTCAGGACGTGTCGTCTGATCGTGGTCAGGATTCGGCGAGGCCGGAGTGTTCATCTTCAACGGCGGATCCCACGGTAACCGATCGAATTGTGGACGCAATTCGATCGATCGGAAACACAGTAAGGTCTGGCCAATCCTTTTATATCTCCAATTTTGACCCCGCCTTGCATAACATTGATGACTGGTGTGCCGAAGTCGATCGTGCGTGCACCGTTAATCATTGGACTAGTCACGAATGCATGTCGCGGGTAGGTAATTGTTTGAAGGGTGATGCAAAAACATGGTTAAGCGAGTGGGTAACTAATGACCGCACGTGGACAAATTTTAAGAAAGAATTTAAGCCTTTGTGTCCTAAATCACCTGACGTTGCTAACATACTTTTTGAAGTTATGAGTACAAATTCTGATAATTATCCCACGTATGCAGATTATGTTCGACGCTCTTTGCTTCGTTTGCGAATAGTAAGGGGGCTTAGTGACGAGCTAATGTCGGCTATTATCATTCGGGGTATCACAGACCCACAGATACGTGCATCGGCTACGAATGCCAAACTGTTACCGAGTGACTTGGTTGAATTCTTTTCGAATTATGTCAAACCTATGTTATCAAAGTCATCACAAAAGCACGACTCGTTTTCGAAAAATAACGTAGACGGACTTCATGGTAGGAAACGTAAGTTTCAAGAGGGCAAGTGTTTTATTTGTGGTAGTACCGAGCATAAACAGTTGTCTTGTAATTAAAAACAAAAACACCAGTCAAACGAAGGTAAATTTATAAATAATACACCCCAAAAGCTCGAGTCTTCAGTAAAGAATACCTTAGTTTGTTCATTCTGCAAAAAGACTGGTCACAGTGTTGGAAATTGTTATGCCAAACAAAAAGTCGAATCGCATAACAAAAATAAGGTAAATTTCTGCCGCGAATGTGGCTTGTCTCGAAATAGTGACGTCATAGTGGCGGTAGTGCAGGGTATTCCAACTGACGTACTCATTGACAGTGGATCAAGCATTTCGCTTATTTCATCATCGCTTGTCAAGCATTTTTATTGTGCAACAATAAAACCTACTTTCTGTTTACTAAAAAGGTTAGGGAGTCAAGAAATTGAAAGTACGTCATACATGACGTTGCCTATTGAGTTTGACGGCCTTACATTGGAAGTAGATTTATATGTAGTAGGTTCTCAGTACATGAATACATCTGTAATCGTGGGTACAGACGTGCTTAACAGGGAAGGTGTTCGATACGTTCGCATGCATGATTTTCAGAAGGTCACTAGGAAAATTGACGAGGTATAGTTCAGTCCGATTCTAGTGTTAACATTAATAAGCCGTTGGTCGGGGAGGATTTGGACCATTTACTAAAAATAGTTGAGGAATTTTCTGAACATTTTATTGTAGGAACGGCGACATCTACTGTTAATACAGGAAGCATGTCAATTAAATTGACAAGTTATAACCCAATTAATTATAGACCGTATCGTCTTTCCCACGCCGAAACACTTCGCGTTTGCGATATTGTAGGACTGTACTTAATATGATCCGTATAGAGTCCAACTATCGTCAGGAAGAATGGCCGAGGGTAATATGGAAATTGCAACTAATTATTAACATTACAAAACATAAGACCACCCAACGTTCGCCACTTAACCTTTTAGTAGGCATCGAGGCCGCCACTCCTTTGGTTCGAAGTTTGGTCCGTGACGTTGCATTTGAGGCCTCCAGTCCTAACCGAGAGGCTCTACGTGAGATGAGTAGGCAAAGAACATCGGAGTGACTCAGGCAAAATCAACAAGCACAAGACAATTATGTAAATAGAGGAAGAAAGTCACCGCGTGATTTTAACCTAAATTCTTTTGTGTTTGTAAGGAAGCAGGCGCAATCAACCGGCAAGCTCGACTCTGGCATGCGTGGGCCCTATCGTGTCACGAAGGTGCTGCCCCACGGGCGGTACGAGCTCCAACTGGTGGCTGGCTCGTACGGCAAGTCGACGCAAGCGGCGGCGGAGTACATGGTGCCCTGGCGAGGGGAGTGGACTCCTGATGTCTGTGCTGCTTTCTTTGAAGGTATGGCGGTTGTCTAAACACGTTGAGCTAACGCTGTGCTTGTGTTTACACAATCGCGCAGGACAGAGCTAACGTCGTGCCACCTGTCCTGCTCAGGACAGAGCTAACGTCGTGCGATCTGTCCTGTCGAGGAGCTAACGTCGTGCTTGCCTCTCCAGAGTGTCGCTAACGTCGCGCGAGACACTCTGGTTCATTTTTTTGTCACTGGAATGAGATAGCTAACGTCGCGCGTATCTCCGGAGTATTGCCAACGTCGCGCCTAGATACTCTGTGACTTTTTGCCCCTCTTATATATTGTGTGTGTGCTACTTATCACACATTTGTGTATGTACTGCAGCCATACATGGATGTGTGAATTTTGTTGACAGATGCAGCTACTGATAATGTTGAGGAGGAGTCCTCGCTAGCCGCCGCTGTCGACGCGCCTGAGGCGATGGTCGTGTCAGGGTCCTCTGCTACGAACCACAGTGCCATTGACGAGCCTTTACCTGGTCCATCTGGGTTACAAGTCAATAACCCAGGATTGGATAAGTCAATGCCTTTCCTGGAAACTGATCTTGAAGGTTAAGAGGAGCCCGAGACGGACTCCAGTCACGATAGGCCGTGTTGGGAGACTGAAGACTTGACAAGCACGCTGGTTATAAAAGCCAGCGCAGCCACAACCGGTGCTCTTTTTGCCTCGCGCCTTCGTGGAGTCAACACGCTGTCATTACGTTTGTTTATGGTCGAATTGCTGTCGGTTGGACGTTTGGTTTTCATTTGTTTTAAAGTAAAAGTTTATTGTGTTGTAACCCTTGGTTTTCTTTTTAAAAGAATAATTTCGACGAGATAATCCAAAAATATATATTCAATAATATATATTTAACATATTTTATTTATCTTTATTATACATATTTTAACTTTATCTTTTTAATATTCTAAAAATGTTTTAACTTAATTACTTATTTTCTAAAAGTTAGGTTAGGTTAGGTTAGGTTAGGTTTTTTTTTTTTTTGTTTAGTTTATTGGTTATTAAATTTGTTGAGGGTCCGGCGCTAATGGGATACACCTCGCCCTTAACTATATTTTACATTGGGTAATTATTTTATGTGACTAGATAACAAACATTAATATATTGTTTTTCCTGCAATTCGTCCAGCCCGTGCTGTTTGTACTGGTGTGTGACCAAACTGCACCGGCTGCACGGATCACTAGTACAAAGTTACATATTTGTTTGAATAATTGATTTAGCTCGTGCAGTCTGTGTAGATCGTATGTTTTGAAAACTTAGTTTATTGCTAGGTAGACAGACTGCACGATTTTACATGAATGGGGTGGTTAGGTTAGGTTAGGTTTTTTTTTTTTTTTTTTTTTTTTCCTACCATTGCCCTGAGGGCCGGCGGCTAGCCTACGTCTGACGGATGTCAGACTCCTTTTATAACGGAATAAAGGGAAAACACGTTATTTATTTTATTTGTATCTTACTTATGGCTACGTTTTACAAGATTTTGTTTATTACATTTTATCCTTATCATAATTCTTAGTATCTATCTTATCTTATTGGTTTTACATCGTACTTATATTTATATATTCAATACTATATATTTAACATATTTTATTTATCTTTATTATACATATTTTAACTTTATCTTTTTAATATTCTAAAAATGTTTTAACTTAATTACTTATTTTCTAAAAGTTAGGTTAGGTTAGGTTAGGTTTTTTTTTTTTTGTTTAGTTTATTGTTTATTAAATTTGTTAAGGGTCCGGCGCTAATGGGATACACCTCGCCCTTAACTATATTTTACATTGGGTAATTATTTTATGTGACTAGATAACAAACATTAATATATTGTTTTTCCTGCAATTCGTCCAGCCCGTGCTGTTTGTACTGGTGTGTGACCAAACTGCACCGGCTGCACGGATGACTAGTACAAAGTTACATATTTGTTTGAATAATTGATTTAGCTCGTGCAGTCTGTGTAGATCGTATGTTTTGAAAACTTAGTTTATTGCTAGGTAGACAGACTGCACGATTTTACATGAATGGGGTGGTTAGGTTAGGTTAGGTTAGGTTTTTTTTTTTTTTTTTTTTATTTCCTACCATTGCCCTGAGGGCCGGCGGCTAGCCTACGTCTGACGGATGTCAGACTCCTTTTATAACGGAATAAAGGGAAAACACGTTATTTATTTTATTTGTATCTTACTTATGGCTACGTTTTACAAGATTTTGTTTATTACATTTTATCCTTATCATAATTCTTAGTATCTATCTTATCTTATTGGTTTTACATCGTACTTATATTTATATGTTTATTATATATATTCAATAATATATATTTAACATATTTTATTTATCTTTATTATACATATTTTAACTTTATCTTTTTAATATTCTAAAAATGTTTTAACTTAATTACTTATTTTCTAAAAGTTAGGTTAGGTTAGGTTAGGTTTTTTTTTTTTTTTGTTTAGTTTATTGGTTATTAAATTTGTTAAGGGTCCGGCGCTAATGGGATACACCTCGCCCTTAACTATATTTTACATTGGGTAATTATTTTATGTGACTAGATAACAAACATTAATATATTGTTTTTCCTGCAATTCGTCCAGCCCGTGCTGTTTGTACTGGTGTGTGACCAAACTGCACCGGCTGCACGGATCACTAGTACAAAGTTACATATTTGTTTGAATAATTGATTTAGCTCGTGCAGTCTGTGTAGATCGTATGTTTTGAAAACTTAGTTTATTGCTAGGTAGACAGACTGCACGATTTTACATGAATGGGGTGGTTAGGTTAGGTTAGGTTAGGTTTTTTTTTTTTTTTTTTTTATTTCCTACCATTGCCCTGAGGGCCGGCGGCTAGCCTACGTCTGACGGATGTCAGACTCCTTTTATAACGGAATAAAGGGAAAACACGTTATTTATTTTATTTGTATCTTACTTATGGCTACGTTTTACAAGATTTTGTTTATTACATTTTATCCTTATCATAATTCTTAGTATCTATCTTATCTTATTGGTTTTACATCGTACTTATATTTATATGTTTATTATATATATTCAATAATATATATTTAACATATTTTATTTATCTTTATTATACATATTTTAACTTTATCTTTTTAATATTCTAAAAATGTTTTAACTTAATTACTTATTTTCTAAAAGTTAGGTTAGGTTAGGTTAGGTTTTTTTTTTTTTTTGTTTAGTTTATTGGTTATTAAATTTGTTAAGGGTCCGGCGCTAATGGGATACACCTCGCCCTTAACTATATTTTACATTGGGTAATTATTTTATGTGACTAGATAACAAACATTAATATATTGTTTTTCCTGCAATTCGTCCAGCCCGTGCTGTTTGTACTGGTGTGTGACCAAACTGCACCGGCTGCACGGATCACTAGTACAAAGTTACATATTTGTTTGAATAATTGATTTAGCTCGTGCAGTCTGTGTAGATCGTATGTTTTGAAAACTTAGTTTATTGCAAGGTAGACAGACTGCACGATTTTACATGAATGGGGTGGTTAGGTTAGGTTTTTTTTTTTTTTTTTTTTTATTTCCTACCATTGCCCTGAGGGCCGGCGGCTAGCCTACGTCTGACGGATGTCAGACTCCTTTTATAACGGAATAAAGGGAAAACACGTTATTTATTTTATTTGTATCTTACTTATGGCTACGTTTTACAAGATTTTGTTTATTACATTTTATCCTTATCATAATTCTTAGTATCTATCTTATCTTATTGGTTTTACATCGTACTTATATTTATATGTTTATTATATATATTCAATAATATATATTTAACATATTTTATTTATCTTTATTATACATATTTTAACTTTATATTTTTAATATTCTAAAAATGTTTTAACTTAATTACTTATTTTCTAAAAGTTAGGTTAGGTTAGGTTAGGTTTTTGTTTTTTGTTTAGTTTATTGGTTATTAAATTTGTTAAGGGTCCGGCGCTAATGGGATACACCTCGCCCTTAACTATATTTTACATTGGGTAATTATTTTATGTGACTAGATAACAAACATTAATATATTGTTTTTCCTGCAATTCGTCCAGCCCGTGCTGTTTGTACTGGTGTGTGACCAAACTGCACCGGCTGCACGGATTACTAGTACAAAGTTACATATTTGTTTGAATAATTGATTTAGCTCGTGCAGTCTGTGTAGATCGTATGTTTTGAAAACTTAGTTTATTGCTAGGTAGACAGACTGCACGATTTTACATGAATGGGGTGGTTAGGTTAGGTTAGGTTAGGTTAGGTTAGGTTAGGTTAGGTTAGGTTAGGTTAGGTTAGGTTAGGTTTTTTTTTTTTTTTTTTTTTTTTTTTTTTTTTTTTTTAACCTAATAAGCCTACCAATCACCCATGACAGGGTCGACGACTGATATCTTATAAACTAATTTAACCTGTTGCTATCAAATGCAACAACATTAAAAAAAAAACTAACATTTTATTGATCAATTAATTTCGAAAATAAATTTCTAATATAATACATAAAATGAACATTTTTAATACAATATTAGTAAACAAAATCAGCTCAAATTCAATATAACAAAAATATAGCAATATCAATAAAATTTATAATAATTTATAATTTGTATCTTTGAAACAAATTCAACCATTATTTAATAAACAAATTAAAATCACTCCATACATTTGAATAATAACAAAAAATAAATAAAACCCTTAACTAAAAATCAATATCTACCTATAATTTAAATATTTACTTGAAATACGACCCATTTTGCAGAACAAAATGGGTGTACTCAATACCAACTGAAACAAATTCAACCATTATTTAATAAACAAATTAAAATCAATCCATACATTTGAATAATAACAAAAAATAAATAAAACCCTTAACTAAAAATCAATATCTACCTATAACTTAAATATTTACTTGAAATACGACCCATTTTGCAGAACAAAATGGGTGTACTCAATACCAACTGAAATATACAATACATTTATATAAAAGCTGAATAAAATATAAATCTGTATTAAAACAAATAAAACGAAATTCAATTCAAACAAAATTAAATTTAACTAAATTAAAGATAACCATATAAAATCAATAAGACAAACAATCCAAGTGAAACACAAATTAAAACATACATAAAATAAAATAAAACAAAATAAAATTTCACATATAAACCAATATTAATAATACCAATAACATTTATCAATCTTTAAAACTAATTAAAGAAGTAAACGGCAAACAGTTACTACAAATTAAAAATAATAAATTTCAGAAAAATTGCAATAAAAGACAAAACTAAAAAATTCATAATAAATAAATAGAACCTGAATACATTCAATAAAACATGAAGTACAACCTTTTTTTGCATAGCAAAAGAGGAGTACCCAGATAGAAAATTAACTAGCTAAAACACTCATTTATAAAATAAATAAAATCAAATTATAAATTTACAACACAAACTATTATAAGAATAAAAATAAATATTTACCAATTAAATTATATGCCTCAATCAAAAATCTAATGAAATACAAATTTCCCACGCAATTCAATACTACTTTTAAAATTTCATACAGATTTTTATTTTAATGCACAAAATCCAAATACAGTTCAACCCGCAAAGCAAGGCCCACTAAATATTAAAAGTTATTAAAACACCCCTCCCCACACCTTAACTCTACCTACTAATACCCTATCCCAATCCCCTCTCATTCAAGTAAATTAATCAATTTATTCTACTAACACTACATTTTAAAAATAAAATATTCCACACATACAGATCTATATAACAAATAATATGAAAGACATTTATAAATCTTTAATACGAATTAGAGAAGTGAACGGCCGAAACAATACAAATAATACGACAATACATTACCATAAAATAAAAAGACCATTAACCAAATACTAAACCAACTTCCAAGCCCGAATAAAATCTTGCTGGCCAATTGATAAACACTACATTATACTATTGATAAACCTAACATTCATTAACTAAATTATACCCAAAAACACGGCAACATAACCTGACCTAAAAATAACAACATCAATCTTTCTTCCAATCCCCAAAAACTCTAAATAAATACCTATCTTATATTAAAATTTTCTTCTTCTTCTTCTTCTTTTAATAGATGGCGTTATTAAAATTTTAAAACTGTAAAGTGAAGTGAATGACAGATATGACAGAAGGGCATCTAGCGCTTGACAAATAATCATCAGGCACATATTTTATCGACTGTTATCGATATTTTACCTAAAAACCAGATAATCAAAATCATTACTGAAGTTGTGAACAACAAAAAACCATAACAAAACAAATAAAAAAAAAAAAATATTATTAAAATGCTTATATATATAAAAAATACAAAAATTATAGTGAATAAATTACATACCAACTGTAATTGTGTTACAATCATACAAAATGGTAACAATTAATTTTATCAACCACTTTGTAGCACAAATACAAAACCATATAAAATAAATATAAGAACCCCCAGCAAAACTATCTATAATATGTAAAACCCGCCTATCAAAAGAATTGCGAAAAATAAAACATAATTACAAAATAAAACTGAGAACCAACCAAACGAAATAACTATCAAACTTTACTAAAATTAAATTGTTGAGTTAAAGTTCAAATGTTCAAAATTTAAACCTTTGCTCAACAAATTTATCGATAATCGACATTCCTCATCGAAAACACTAGTCACTAGCCTTACCGAAATGTCAGAAATAAAATTACGCTCCGTTTCCAATTCTCATTATCAAATGTCATAACGTTAACTACACAAAGTTTAGAAACAAAAAAAAAAAAAATGAAATGAAACAAATTTTACGAACAGATTTGTTAGAGATAAAATAATACATATGTAACTACAAGGTAAAACAAAGAAAAAAAAAAAATAAAATAAAATAAAATAATGAATAAATAACTATTACAAAATGATCTTTAAAACGTAAAATAACATTTACCGAGAAAACGGAACGTAACTGTCAAGCAAATCAAGCAATCCGCCATCTTGGTCTCAACATCAAACCAAAACAAATAAAATCTGTGAATTTTTTCTGTGCGCCGCGATACACTGTGAAGTTTTGTGTTTACTAACGTGAAGTGTCTAGGATAAAATTCGTTCTAGTGTATAAATTAAAGTACATAACAGAAGCAGCACAACAAGTAAGTTTTATTACGATGATAACCTTTCAAAATTTTCTGTCAAATTATTTACCTAGAACAGAATAGATAGGTCTGGCTGGGTGCTTGTTCAACTGAGTAACATCCCTCTCACTCCACAATTCCATTCAATTAGACACAGGCAGATTGCAGCCCAAAGCGCAAAGCAAATTACCAGAAACTGAACTGATAGGTCTGTATATTGAGTAGTAACAAGCCTACAATACTGATTCTAAATGTTTATTCTTATAAAGTTAATATATCAAAATACCATATTTGGTCCATATCGCAGCACAAACTCCATCCATACTCGATGAAATCCACCAAATAATTGACTACTGGCATTACATAATTAACCTCAGCCTAGATAATAAATGTTAGCCCCTAAAGAGAGCTAGGGCTTAGTGCCAGCTAACATTCCCCTAAGCAACTTACTAACAGAACAACTACAATCTCTTACCATAGAAATTCAAATTTATAAAAATTTTCAATAAAACCTTTAATTGCATTTTCCCTAAGAACCCCATTACTCTAATACCTCTCTGAACAACAACAAAAATAAGAAATAAAATAAAACAAAATAAGATATCAAACAACTCAATGCAATTAAATCCAAGAAAAGAATAAATGTGAAACAACAATTAAAATATAATTAATTAATTTTTTTCATTAAAAACAATCCATACAATCATTAATACTTATAATAAATAAATTTTATTTAACATAAATATGAGAGGACTAGATTAGTGAGATAAGAGCACAGAAATTATCATAAAAATAAAGCAAATAATACATCAAAGCAAAAATAATTAAATAAAAATAAAAATGTGGTAAGTAAATAATAATTAATTGAAATCTATTAAATTATTATACTAAATTTATTATTATTTTAAAATCTTTATGTATTTACACTAAATATTCAATATAAAAGAGAGCTACACCGATACTTATGAACTTATAATCTAAACTTCAACGAAGGACCCATTTTCCCTCCCAACTCTGCGAAGAATTGTCTTTGCAAAAGTTAGGAGAACCGGTCTCAACTTACAATCACTAATTATATAATATAAACTTTCCAGGTCAAGACCACAGCTAATTGTGCACTCAACATTGTACCTAAGAAGCCCGAAGCGTGAGC
Source organism: Gymnoscelis rufifasciata (assembly GCA_929108375.1). NCBI lineage: Eukaryota > Metazoa > Arthropoda > Insecta > Lepidoptera > Geometridae > Gymnoscelis > Gymnoscelis rufifasciata. The sequence continues at coordinate 16,550 of OV815307.1, read as the reverse complement.
ACTCCAACAGCAAATGTTGCACCGTCTGAGGTACACCATCACCACAAGAACACAACGATGACCCCGACAGATGAAACCTGTGTAGATAAGCTCGGAACCCACCATGCCCGGTCAGTATCTGTGACACATAATTATCTAAAGTAATCTTACTTAAAACTCTATAGGCAACCGAGACATCCCTAAAAAAAACACCTTGTGGTACTGCCCGTAGAAGATGACTCGTAAACTTGTTGCCACATAAGAGTTGTGTTGTTTCTAATAACAAACTTTGCATAGGACATAGGAAAAAGGCTATAATAGGGGACTCTGCTACAGTCAGTAGTTGCCAGCTTGGCTAACCCATCCGCTCGCTCATTTCCGACAATGCCACAGTGTGCCCTAACCCAAAAAAGTTTTACTGTAGTTCCCACTCTACCCAACATTAATATACGTTCTTGAATTTCCCTAACCAAAGGATGCACTGAATTTGGATCACTGATACTTTCCAACCCAGATCTACAATCACTGGCCACTGCAACAAATGGCTCATCCCTACCAACAACCATTTTCAGGGCCTTAATAACTGCCACAAGCTCAGCCTGTAAGACTGTGCAAAAGTCCTCCAGGCGAGCAGTGGCATGGCGGACCTCCCTACCCCCGGACCAACAACTGACGGCAGCCCCAACCTTGCCCTCCAGCTTGCTGCCATCCGTAAAGAAAACGGGCCCCTCGGATCCCAGACACTCCGCATCCGCCTGAGATTCAATGAGCCTGAAATCTAGACGTTTCCTCTCAGCTGGATGAGGCAAGGCAAAGGTACTAACTCTGCTCTCCATGACACGCCCAGGTAAGCACTCAAGTGGCGCCCCTCTCTTAAGACCGTATAACTGAGCATTTTCTTTCAACCTAAATGATAGAGGAAATATTCTTGCCAAAAGTAGACTCGCAACCATGGAAACCGTGCGATGAGTTTTAGCAATTTTTATCGCAAACGATCTACTCAAGCTGTTTAGAGCTTTTACAACATACTGCTTATCCGCAACCACAGCCCAGGAGGCCGCCGAATATAGTATAGTCGGTTCAACCACCGCAATATAGATCAATCTCAAGATGTCTGAGGAGAGGCCCCACTGGGCCCTTGCAGCTTTGGAAACTACCTTGTAAAAACTTAATGCCTTTGCTGTAACCCTTAAGAGATGTGATCTAAAATTTAAAAGTGAATCAAATGTCAATCCCAATACTTTCAGTTCTTCTCCATACTGCAGAGTCACTCCAGAGAGACACAGGCGGGGCGTGTAATAACGAAGCCTCCGGGTCAGCAAGAGGACCTGCGTCTTCTCCGGAGAGAACTTCAATCTGAGTCTCAGGCCCCACTGAGCAATCACGGCCAGGGCACGATTAAGCTTCTCCTCCAACTCACTGCCATCATCGGCGGCCGCGATCATCAGAATGTCATCAGCAAAGGCCTGAACTCGTACTCCGCCATACTGCGCCTGCTCCAGGAGCGGGTCCAACTGCAGGTTCCACAGGATCGGCCCGCACGTGGAGCCCTGCACGCAGCCTTTATTGGTATCCCGGTGCACCGTTTCACCCGCATATCTAACGCAGACCGCTCTCCCAGAGAGATAATTAAGGATGAGCCGCGCTATCGAACCCTCAACCCCCTTCGCCTTCAACTGCTCAACGATGGCCGGCCACCACGCGTTGTCGAACGCCCCCTCGATATCCAGCGAAACCATGACCACTATCTTCTTCTCTTCCAGGTGGCCTCGGACCGCGGTCATGGCATCGTACAGGGCGTCCTCCGCGCTGCGCTGCGGCGTGAAGCCGTACTGCAGCGGGCTCAAGCGGCCCTCCCGGCCGAGCTGCCACTGCAGCCTGTTCGCGAACAGCTTCTCGAGCACCTTTCCGAGCACCGGCAGGAGCCCTATAGGCCGGTAAGACTTCGGTGTCAAGTAACTGTCCCTATTCGGCTTCGGAATCACCTTAACCGTGGCCTTCTTCCAAATTCCAGGGAAGCAGCCGAGCGCAAGGCACCGCGAGTACAGCGCTAGAAGCACATCCGGGTCCGCGCGGCGCGCCTGCAGGCACACGTCGAGCGTGAGGCCGTCGGCGCCGGGCGCGCGGCGCGGGCTCATACCGCGCAGCACCGCGTCCAGCTCCTCCGGCGTGAAGGGCGGCGCGCGCCGCGACACCTCCTCGTCGGCGCGCAGGCGCCGCGCCCATCGCCCGGCGCGCTCGCGCGTCTCCGCCTGCGACGCCGTATCCTCCTCCGGTGCGTCGCGCGCGTAGAACGAGTCCGCTAGCAGTGCCGCCGAGCCCGCCGCGTCCAACGCCGCTCCGCCCGGCCCGGCCAGCAGCCTGTCCTCCGCGCGCCCACGGCACGCGCGCATGATGCGGTACGAACGCTCCCACACGGTCTCCGCGCTCTCGCCGGTGCAGAATTCCTTCCAGCTGGCGGTCGCGGCGGCTTCGATAGCCACCCCGTAGTCCGCGCGCGCCTCGAGGTAGCTCTGAACGACGTGAGGGCGGCGCCGCGGGTTAGCGCCGGAGATTCTGCGGCGGCGGCGCACCATCTCCGCCTTGAGGGCGACCAGACGCGGCGTCCACCACGGGCAGGCGCGGCGCGCGCGCGCGGCCGGCAGGCGCGGCAGAGCGCGCTCACAGGCGGCGAGCACGCAGTCCGTGTAGCGCTCCGCGACCTCGTTCCCGGACACGTCGTCCTCGGCGGCGCGCACGAGCTCGCCGACCGCCGCGGCCTCCAGCCGACTCCGCAGCTCCTCGCGGAACACCGACCAGTCCGCCTTGGCGGTATTGAAAACCCTGGTACCCCCACGATTATCGGCCGACCCCGTCCCGCATGAATCGAACCGCAAGTTAAACGTTATCGCCCTATGGTCGGAGAGCGTACAGAGCGACTCATCAACCTTCCAGTCAACGGCGGCGGGCAGCAGCGCGGCGGTGCAGGCCGTCACATCGATGATACTGGCGGCGGCGCGGCCCTGACGATAGGCGAGGTAGGTCGGCGCGGAGCCAGCGTTGAGCACCTCCAGTCCGAGCTCCGAGCACAGCTCCACCACAGCAGCGCCGCGCGCGTCCTCCTCGGCGCAGCCCCACCACGGACTGCGCGCGTTCACGTCGCCGCCAACCACAACTCGCTCGCATCCCATACTTAAGATAACACACTTTAATCGATCAAGGCCAACGCTGATATCCAGCTCACAATCGAGGTAAACGCTCACTATCCCTAACCTACGACCGTTTGCAACTATAACTACACCGGCGATATCCCTAGACACAAACCTACCATCCACATTGAATCGAATATTGGGATCCAGGAATACCACGGCAGCCCGAACGGGCCCATCGGATGAGCCCGGATCGCTCTGAACCGCTCTGCAGCCCGCCGGCACCGACAAACAGCTTACGGCACCTACGTACGGTTCCTGAAGCATTACGTACGTACGACGTACTTTGCTCTTGCACTGAATATTATTATTCGTGATACGCGCGGTCCACACAGCTGCGCGCGAATGCAATGAGTGCGAAACCGCTCATTGTCAACGAGCTCCTGGCGTTTATTCAAAATGCCATTGACACCATGGATGAGGTCAGCATCTTGCAGATCTGCAAGTCCAACTTCAAGGAGGAGGAGATTTGCAGCGGCAAGGCGCTGCTCTACCGGACGCTCAAAAAGTTAGATCAGATGCCATCTCGTCGTAGGGATGGAGGAGAAAAGAGCTTGCAGGATATTATCACGCTTCTCAAGAGCACGGATCCCGATGACGTGCCCGACTTCGTCGCGAAGGAGCTCCACAAGCTGCCCCCTGTGACGTTCGACCACGTCGATGTAACCAGACTGTTGAAGGATATAACAAATCTTAAGGCAAGTCTGGTCGAAGTACATAGAAAGATGGAAGAGTCACAGATTACCATCAGTGAACTACGCACCGAGGTTGCATCACTGCACGTGGCCTCGGAAATTAGATCACCCGCGGCCGTTTTCAATGTGAACACGAAACGTGGAGCTCACAATATGTCGGCGTCATCGTTTGAGTCAGCAGTTTTGGACGTGTCGCCGGCCGCCGCCGCGAGCCCCCGGCCGATCCCCGCACCGTCGAGTGAGAGACCGACAAATGCGCACGTGCCCTCCCTCTCCTCCCCCGCGCGCGCTTATGCGTCCGTCGCCGCTGCTGCCGCGCCTGCACCGCGCCCGCAACCAAGGCGGAAGGGGACTAAGAAGCCTTGTGGGCCACCACGTGATGCTGCGCCTGCTCCGGCTTCTGGGAAGACGCCATGTGACGCGGAGGGCTATACTGTGGTTGTTCGCAAGTGCCGTAAACCTAACGGCCGCAATCAGTGCGGCACTGGGCCCTCGGACCGAAACTCTGTGTTCCGAGCGGAAGTACCTACCACGCCAATCTACATCTCACGTGTCTCGCACACCGTGAACTCCGAGGCTGTGGTAGAATACATCCGAACCAAGACTGCATATTTGGTTCGCGTCGAAAGGTTGGAATCACGCAGAAATGTGAGCTTCGGTTCATTTATGGTGCGGGTTCCAACTCAACATCTGTCGACGTTCCTGAGTGAGCAGTTTTGGCCGCAAGGTGTCAAGTTTCGACGGTTCATCGGTCGCCTACACTGCAAGGCGACACCGCCGTAACAGATGATCCACGATGCTGACACTTTAGTTTAGTTTATAAGATTTATATTTTTATGTATGTTAGTCTTTAAGGTATATGTTTATATGGGCCTTAGATGCCTGAAATAAATGATTTATTATTATTATTATTATTATTATTATTACCAGACCGAAATTCCTCATGCTAGCCTCCCTGAAACACTCGCTAGTGGCGGCCCTACCCCTACCCGCATTAAATTGAAGCATTTTCAAATTACAGATATACTGCGCGGTCCCCGCGGCGCCATCAGCAGTAGCGCACGGCACGACGCGCTATGCGGTCCCAGCGCCGCCACTCGGGGCAGTCTGCGCTGTAGGCGGGGTGCGCGAGCTCCGGCGCGGCCGCTCCGCGCGCGGCGCAGTTGACGCAGTGCGGCGCGGCGCCGCGCGACGGACAGGCGCGCGTGTCGTGCGCCGCGCCGCAGAACCCGCAGCTCGGCGCCGGCGCGCGGCACTCCGCCACGCGGTGCCCGAAGCCCAGGCAGCGGTAGCACTGCACCAGCGGGGACTGGTCCAGCACCGCCACCATCTGGTACCCGAGCCGCACGCGCCGCTCCAGCAGCGCCGACCACACGCCGGGGCTCACCTGTAATAGGTGAGTTAGGTTAGGTTAGGTTAGGTTAGGTTAGGTTAGGTTAGGTACGGTTAGGTTAGGTTAGGTTAGGTTAGGTTAGGTTAGGTTAGGTTAGGTTAGGTTAGGTTAGGTTAGGTTAGGTTTTTTTTTTTTTTTTATTCTTTCTTTATTTGATAATAAATCTGTTAAGGGTCCGGCGCTAATGGGATACACCTCGCCCTTAACTATATTTTACAATGAGTAATAATTTTTTGAAGATTAGATAACAAAAATAAAATTTATTATGTTTACTGCTATTCGTCCAGCCGGTGCTGTTTGTACTAGTAAGTGACCAAACTGCACCGGCTGCACGCTTCTGCAGTACAAAGTTACATATGATATGTTTTAAATCCATGGGTCAATTCGAGCAGTCTGTACAGATTGCGTGTATTGATTATGTATTTTATTGCTAGCTGAACAGACTGCACGATTTTACATAAATGGGGTTGCTTAAATAATAAATAAGAGTGAATAGTTAGTACAGTCCATGCAGTTCGTGTCTTTTGTTAATTGTATGTCTTGGGAACTGTATGGACTGCACGGTTTTACCGGTCAAATGAGACAGTGGTGAGTGATTTAGTCCGGGTAGATAGGTACAATTTGTGTGGTCTGTACCGCTCGCAATGCCAAGATGTTTTGTATATTTAGGGCTGTACAAACCGCACGGATGAATGAGTTTGACATGCGGAGTATAAGAGATGGAGTACCTATTTACAAAATTTGAGAAAGTGCAGAATATACGTACTGGCTTAAGTTGGGTCGTTCATGTTTAAAAAAAAAAAAAAAAATTTTTAAATAAAAGTGTCGATTTTGTACATTCCGTACAGTTCACTGCAATTCGTCCAGCCCGTGCTGTTTGTACTGGTGAGTTACCAAACTGCACCGGCTGTACGCATCTGCAGTACAAAGTTACTTATATGTTTCAAATCATTGGGTCTATTCGAGCAGTCTGTACAGATCGCGTGTATTGATTATGTTGTTTATTGCTAGCTGAACAGACTGCACGATTTTACATAAATGGGGTTGCTTAAATAATTAATAAGAGTGAATAGTTAGTACAGTCCATGCTGTTCGTGCCTTTTGTTAATTGTATGTCTTGGGAACTGTATGGACTATACGGTTTTACCGGTCAAATGAGACAGTGGTGAGTGATTTAGTCCGGGTAGACAGGTACAATTAGTGAGGTCCATACCACTCGCAATGCCATGAGTTTGACATATGGATTATAAAAGATAGAATGACTTTTAACAAAATTTGAGAAAGTGCATAATTTACAATATTGCTTAAGTGGGGTCGTTTATGCTTATAAAATTAAAATTGAAAAGTTTGTACAGTCCGTACAGTTCGTACTATTGTGTAATTTTGTCTGTTGGGTACTATACGAACTGCACGGGTCAAGGAATCAAAGGTATGTGACACTGACTTATACTAGGTCTTATGGCTAATATTTAAAATCAAGCTAGAAGTTATATATGTATTACAATGCGATTATAATTAAGTTTTTTTTTTTTTTTTTTTTTTTTTTTATAGTTGTTCAAATTGCATAAAGAGTACACAAGATAAAATGACTATTTACAAAATGTGGGGTTTCATATAGTTGGTACTTAAGTGGTAATTTTGTACATTCTGTACATTTACAGTATAAAACTGTACAGATTGCTTAGGAGTCAAATGCGTGATTGAGTCGGGTGGATAGATACAATGTGTACAGTCAGGTACAGGTCCGTACAGCCCGCAACGTTCAGGTGTTTTGTCTGTTGCGAGAAGTATGAACCGCATGGTAAAAGATTGGTTCAGTTTTATTGCTAGATCTATGGATAACTTATACTATATGTTTATGGTTACTGATTTTAATTTGTTTACAATCCATAGTCTATTTGGGAGCAGATCTTGTTGGTCATGTGTCTTACCCGAGGGCAGGTGAATGATGTTGCGGAGTGAGCGGTGCTCCTGCCTGTGATGTTCTTTTCGGAGTTAAAGGATTGGCAATTGTAGCAATCTGTTTTTGATTTGTCTTTTTTATGTGGGCAGTCCTTGAAACAATGGGTCTTCGACGCGCAGTGTGAGCAGATTGAGTTGTTCTGGTTGCATTTGGTTCTGGTGTGTCCAAATTTCAGGCAATTGAAGCATTGAAGTAGGGGTGGATGATCCTCGACATGGACGCGTTGGTGATTGATGTTGAGCTTACCACATTCAATAATGGCCCTCCATAGGGTTGGGGAGACCATAAAAACTGCGTTGTAGAGGTTTGGATTTTTGTTTCTTTTCAGAAATTTGAGTGCGATTTCGTCACATCCGTTATCATTGGTGGTATTGATACAGTCGTTTTGCCGGCAGATGATGTCAGTGATTGAGTCGGGTTTGGTGGATCTTGATATCCCTTTGAGTATTATCATTGGTTTTAGAGTTTTTGTTGGTTCTGCGTTGACTTCACTGTGTGGTTGTTTAGTTTTCTGTATGACGGCATCTCTCTGTTCTGCATTGTCCATTTGAATTACAATTTTGTTATTAGCTATGTGTTTTATACCTGCAGGAGAGTAGTTAGTGTCTTCGAATGAGACACTTCTGTGCCATGCTTGGATTGTTGCATTGTGATTGGATGCTAATTCCTTAGTCGATATTATGAGTGCTGGCTTGTAGGGAGTTTTTACTCCGATATTGGTTTTATTGAGAGTTTTGGATGGCTCGCTGTGTTTATTTAAGGATTTAAGTTTGGAGAATTCGTCTTTAAGAACACTTTTTATAGTTTCGACAATGTTATTTTTATCTTCAGTAGTGACTTTTTCCATTCTCTTAGAGGTGTCGGATTTAATAGGTTTGATAGTAATTTGGCTGTCCATGAAAGCTTGGAAATCTTCAACGGCGCAGATGATCGCAGATTTGTTGACTTTTGTTAGGCTTTTCCCTTCCTGTATTTTGTGAAGAATAAATTTGGTGAAAGTTTTTGCTTTGCTTTGTATGATCTGGATAGGGTCATCATCGTCTTCAATAGCGGATGCATATTCGTCTTCCTCTTCATTGGTCCGCATGGCATAAGAGCGAATGTGATCTTTATTGATTGTGGGTTGTGTAACTTCATCAAAAGCTTGAGTGTCTATTGTATCTTTATCGTAACAAAGGATATTCGATGTGGAATCGCCAGCCACATTGATGCATTCTTGTGGCATACTTAGTGCAATTCGTATGGGTTGATAAGTTCACAGTCAAAGTGTACACTCTATACAGTTTCTTGATATTGCGGTCACTTTGTATAGACACTGCAATCCAAGTGACTGTGACCGGTCGATTGGTACAATCGCTGTACTCCGAGTACAATATGACTGTATGAAGTGAACAATTGTGGACGTACTGTAAGAAGACTGTGACCTAACTGACCAGTAACTTGATATAAGCACTGCAATCCAAGTGACCGTGACCGGTCGATTAGTACGGTCAGTACAGTACGAGAAATGTGCAATATTACTGAACGAAGTGGACAAACTTGATTTAAGAAGAGAGAGGTTGCAGTACCGAAAATACTGAAAATACTGGAGGAGAGGAGAAGAAACCCGACTGCTCCCGGGAGCGTCTGGGCAACGACTGATCGGTTAGGTTAGGTTAGGTTAGGTTAGGTTAGGTTAGGTTAGGTTAGGTTAGGTTTTTTTTTTTTTTTTTTTTTTTTTTTTTTTTTTTTTTCCTAGTAGGCCTACCAAATGCCCATAACAGGGCCGTCGGCTAATACCTTACTAGCTAATTACACTGTCGCTATCAATTGCGACAACATTAAAACGTTTA